>OX336388.2:547124382-552124382 GCA_946902985.2 Meconema thalassinum
AAACCTAGCTTCAGGCTAGTATCCTTCGACGTAACTAACATGTACACCAATATTCCGATTATTGAAGCAATCAACACTATCGAAAACAACTTAAAATCCAACAATTCGGTAAAAGAAATTGAAGAGATTGTGAGATTACTGAGGGTCGTTCTCACCCAAAACGTGTTTCAATTCGACAATAAAATATACACACAGAGAGAAGGCCTAGCAATGGGATCGCCACTAAGTGGGTTAATCGCTGACATCTTCATCAATGCACTAGAAAATTCGTTCTTAGAAAAGACTTCAACAAAGGGAATAGTAATATGGAAAAGATACGTAGATGATGTAATTTGCATCTACGATACTGAACTAACAAGCGAAGAAACAATTCTACAATCCATTAATAGCCTTCACCACTCTATCAAATTCACTAAGGAATCCGAAATAGACCAGAAAATAAATTATCTCGATATAACTATTGAACGTAAAGACAACGACCTTTCATATTCCATATTCCGGAAAGCAACACAAACCTCGCATGCAATCGACAATCAGTCTAATCACCCCAGTACGCACAAACTAGCGGGTTTCAATTCAATGGTGCACAGAGCTTTAAACATACCCATGTCTAAAGACAACTATAATAAGGAAATAAGAACTATTATGCAAATAGCAAAGGAAAACAACTTCTCGCCAAGCAAAATAAATCAAATTATAGCCAAACATAAAAATAAAGATAAAACGATTCCCAAACCGGACAGTAATGAGAAAAAATTTGCGCGTTTCAACTATGTGAATGCGAATACATATAAAATCACTAACCTATTCAAAAAACAAGGCATAAAGATAGCTTTCACGACGAAAAACACAACCGCTAGGCACCTCCTAAATAGTAATCTAAATAAACGTGACCCGTATTCAAGGTCAGGGGTATATTCTATAACGTGCCAAGACACCGATTGTCAAGCTAATTACATCAGGCAGAGTGGAAGGTGAGTAGACACACGTTATAATGAACATAGGAATGCGATAAGATACGGAACACATTCAGCCGTGTGCGAACATATGTGTGACGCAGGGCACAGCTTTACCAACATAGAGTCGGACCTTAAAATAATCCATCACGAATCGAAAGGCAGAGCTCTTGACATAAAGGAAGCAATCGAGATACACCTAGCCAAACGAAACAATCCCAACAATCTAAATGAACACACGTTCATGGAGAGCTCACCCCTCTTCACGCTACTAAAAGACACACCCTGTCGGAAACAAAACACAATTTAGCGACACAGCCAAGCTAGATAAAAAAAAGGGGGGGAAATTAGGGGGTTTTTAATAGGTAAATGTTATCTGGATCAGGTGTACGATGTACTTTGCTTCTGCAATAAACCAAGGCCCATATTCGCGGCAGTATTAAAGATGCCGGGACGTCCTCATGAGACCGTCAACGCTTAGTTCGAATGGGTTATGCTCCACGCGTGGCGAGGGCCAATCCACGGTCTTTAATAGTTGTGGACCCACCTCATTCAATAACATACATCTTATCTAGGTTGGCAACACCTCACATAAACACATCGCTATCACTCCCCACAGCACGTAGGGACAGGGGGGAGGAGGCAGGGGAAAAACCAGTCGTTAAGATAACCACCGCAGTCGACCGCACAGCGAGTTTCAGTGAGCACGAAAACTGCGAGTAGCTGTAATACGGAAGACAATCAGATAAGTAGTTAGCCAAAAATTTTATAGTTTAACCATAGTTTACAACCATATAATCTCTCTAAAGTACAATCTCCGGATAGCTATCACCATTTAGCATTTCACCTAACATATATACTGCATTTAGCATACACTGACAGTTGCAGTACCAATACTGCAACTAAATAATTGTACATATTGTAAATATTTTCACCTGTATTTCAAACATAGATTTTGTAGCCTAAGTGTAATGGATCTGATGATGATCGCTTGACGATCGAAACTGGTCATCCTAGTGTTTTATTAATCTCATGTAATTTATTTCAGGATTAGGGCATAACCCATCTCTTTTGGGTACATTCGTGTTGACCGACTGAAAAGCACTAAACTCTTGCACGTTGAATGTCATTTATCGCCATAGGAAATGCCATTTCTTCTAAATCTAGCACTGAAGAATAGTGAGGATATGATGATGTTCTATACAGATGCTCCACTGCTGGATGGAGAGCTGAGGTTACAGCCCATGCAAAGCATGCGTCATCATTATTCATAACGTTTACACAAGCATGCTTACGTTTGATCCATCCTGGCAAATAAATGTATGATGATGCTCGAAGGGGTTTTTATTTATTCATGTTGGTTTCTAAATCAAGTACTTCAACCAGCCTGACTCCCTTTCCTGGAACTCTTCACTCTTCGCAATGATAGCACTTGAAATATTTTGGTATATATCACTAATATTAGTTGATTCGCTAACAATTATGTTTTTTGTATTAAAAGATTTGATATCTGTCATTTCACCTTCGCTCCCAGTTTTTACATAGAGTCGAAAAAGTTCAAAATTCATTTTAATTGTTTAATGCTCTAATAAAACATTACCTACCAAGCCAAACACAGTAGGTTGAACATTTTTTTAAAATGATTCAATACTTTGAGTTTTTTCTTTACTGACGCATTTCTATTTTGCGCCTCAAGTAAGTACTCTGATGAGTGTCCGGTTGGACGTGTATGAGATCGCTGATGTAATGGTTCTTAGTTTCACCGCTAGAGGACACCTGTGTACAGTTTCTGCTGAGGTGACCGATCGAAGCACGACATAGGAGTGACTCGTAAAAGCTGTCTCCTCGTGCTTGTATCTTGCGTTTTGTTGAGATGGAAGATGTGGTTTTGTACGGCATGTAAATGAAGGTCGTTAATTAGTAATTGTATAAAAGCGACAAGACGTATTATGTTACGACAGGGCAGCTCGTCGGAAAGCCAATAGACTGGGGGCTATTTGGTACTTCCAATCCTTACTTCGGAAATGTGGCCTACTCGACTAAAATACGTTTGGAATAGCTATGAAATATTAAGATAACTTTTGGTTTGTAAAAGGCAAGTCAGTGTTTACTTTAACTTCGTGTGCTCTGAAATGGAAGGAGGGCTAGTGACCAAGAAATATGAGGTTTGTCTGGGATCTTTGTGATTGTCGGAATTGGAGTGCCTTTATTATTTAATTTAATATGTAGCCCATGCTACTTAAAGGAACCTCTCATTAGTCGTCATGATTATGTTAGGCTTGCTTCAAATATTGTGAGATGGTACGAGTAAGTATTTTGGCTCGGTATTGGTCAAAGGTAATGTACTATGCCCTCGTTTTATTTATGTACAGATGTGGTAGTAAGATCTTAAATATTTTTATTTTGGTTCATCTCGTGATTTCTCGCGCAGGGTTGCCATTCACGTTGTCCTGATGAAAAGGGGTTTTTAAATGTATGTTTCGTTTGTAATTATTTCTTGGTCCCTTTTCAATGTAGTATGCCTTCGGGCCTGCAAATCTTTATTTTATTCATATGGGAAGTTTTGTGATGTAATGATTTTGCTTTGGGTTCGTCTTTTGTCTCTTTGTGGACGGTTTGTTGTTGCTGACAAGACTGAGTGTCTGTCAGCTGAAACGAATACAAGAGAAGGTGGACCTGCCATGACAGTTGTGAGAGGTTTGATTTGATATCGGTCGGCTTCTGGATTCTGATTTAAAGGGAATAATTAGGAAACGATGAGTAATTTGTCCTTTAGGACATTATCCCAATAATTGTGGATATTATACGACATCGTGAAGAATTTATTCTACTGAATATTTGTATTATGGATCAGATCTACGAAAACTGTAATTGAGGGGTCCCTTCTAATATCGAGCTTCTAGTTGGCAACTATCTTGAAGGGTAAATGATATTGGAGAAAAGTAGAAGTACCGAAACTAAGAGGGTTAATCACGACATTTCTGAAAACGTTTTAAAGGTTAAAGGCGGAAAACCCACGTAAGAAGTAAGTAATACTATGTCTGTCATATCCACACCTTTGCATGTTAATTTATATTGTGTTTTGAAATGTTTATGACTTGTAAGTGTTATACATGATTAATAGAGGTTTTTTGTAATTCTTATACAGTGTATTATTTCTGGGCACTGGGTTTCTCAATAGTTCCATGGTAGCAAACATATGGGGGTATAAATAAGTGGCCTAGCCGTACACGTAATTGTTTAAAAGATAGTAGTTGCGCAGTTGTATCAGTAGCGTGGTTAGGTTTATTACTTTTGATAGTTTTGGAACTATTGAGGGCCTAGGCTTAAGAGAGAGTACGATGTTCTTAAACATGAGATTTTAATAGCGTTTTATTATGGTGAATGTTTTAAATTTGTGTATTCTTTGTGTTTCATGTACCTAATTGTGCCAAAAATGGAAAAACGAGTTCTTCCAAACATATATTATCTGAGGAAAGATGAATTGGGGTTTGACATCTTAATTCGTGGAAGGATTCCACAGAGAAACAGAGAAGCTGACTTGGCTGTGTTGAGGTCTTTACGAGATGCTCCTGTAAATATCCCGCCTATTACAGCGAATATTGGGAAATTGGTAAGTCTGATGTCATTACATCTGTTTCAAACTTGTTAAGTGCTTGTGCTTCGTTGGAAGGTGTTATCGATTCGTCTGAATATCAGAGAAATAAATTAAAGTGGCGCGCTCTACATTGGTTATTGAGATTAGCAGATTTGATTAATGTCTGGTCAAAAGTTGATGACGGTATTTCATTTACAAATGAATTGTCAAGTTTGCGTGATAGGTTGGCTGTTGTTTACGAACGTATGTTTTCTGGTGTAACCGGTGATCATAAAAGTGAATCTTTGGCGTCGTCAATCAGCGGAGGTTCTGAGAATGGTAATCGGTGTGAAGTGAATGTTGATAATAATTTGGTTGAAGATGTAGAATCTGTGTTGTCGATAAATGATTTACAAATTAGTAATCCTGCTGTTATGCAGAATCGCAATGGGTCGTCTAGTCAGCCTTCGAGAAATATGTCATGTTCAGCTAGGCCTAATACTATTGACCAGGATAATTTAAATATTGGATATAACTTGTCATCTGGGTCCTTATTGAGAGAAAATAGTGCGAATGCCTCAATTAATCTAACTTCTGGAATTTCTCGTTGTGTGAAGTCTGTACAGACCAGTGAAAGTTTAATTAATGTAACTGATGTTATCGAGCATAATTTGATGAAGCATAATTTAAATTTAGGCGATTCTTCTCAAGTGTGTGACCCTGGAAATGTCATGTCATATATCAATGTTAGATTTTCTACGTTACCCAATCCTGTAGCCTTGATTTTAAAGAAATTTCACATCTGTAATGGTACGGAAAATGATTTATTAGTGCAATTCCTTAGGAAATTTGTAGAATTAAAAGACAGTGCTGTGGTGTTTGGACTGTCCGAACGTCAAATATTTAGAATGGTGTTTCCTTGCACTTCGGATATGCTTAGGCATATCTTAATTAATAACATGTCTGCTGGAAATTCCTTAATTAATTTCCAAATGGAAGTTTTAAATTAATTTATTACCCCGTACACCTTGTCTGATCTTCATCGAAGCTATTTATTCAGAGGACAGAGAATGGATGAAACGCTGAACGATTATTTTGTGGATGTTTGGTATTATGCTAAAGTATTTGCTGTTCAGTTGTCGGAGGAACAAATCGTTGCCTCATTAGTCGAAGGAATTAACCCCATTTATAGATTGTGTTTAACCATGTGTGCTAGGCCTAAGACTTATAAGGAGTTTTATGATATTGTTCTTACTGCTGAGAAGTTTAAAAAGGCAGATGCTGTTCGCATGGCAAATTCATCGCTACCATGTTCTTCTATTCAGGGTACCTTTGGGCAAATTGGTTCTCAGCCTGTTTTTTCAGTGGACGAGTGCTGTTCAGTCTGGAGGAAGACAAACTGTTCAGGGTTTTAATAATGCTTTATTTCAGGGAGAGGTATGTCAGGATGTTGTTCCTGTTTCTGGTCCATACCATAAATTTCAGGGGCGTTCCAACCGGAGATATAGTGAGAGAGATACATATCGAGGTAAGCGGTGCGACTTATGTGGGTCGTATAATCACCTTAGACGTTGGTGTGATGCCAGAATGAATCATAATTCCTGAAGATGTTGTGGTGATCTTGTATGTACAGTATTGTATTTTCAAAATTGTGTTTGATCTTTAGAAACCACACACATGTATGTATGTATGTATGTATCTTCTGTGTGAATTGTATGTTTGATGTTGTGGTGGTTGTCACAATTTATTTTCAAAATTGTGTTTGATCATTGGAAACCACACACATGTATGTAGGTCTATGTATGTATGTATCTTTTGTGTGAATTGTATGTTTGATGAGCGACGGATGGATTTGTGTGTATTGTGTATAAATGTCTCTATTTGGAATCTTCTGCATTGTGTATGACCAGAGTGACTCATTGTTTTGCGTCAAGTTGGTGTGTAGGCGAAAGGTTAGAATTTTCTAAATGGCTTTTGACATTTTGTTGGTACGGAGAGGAATTTCATTTTGTGTTTTGGTTATAATTTTGAATTTTCAAGATTGTGTGTGATCTACATGATGTTTTGGTGCGTGTTTGTAGTAATGTGACCTTTATTTGAATCTTCAAAATTGTATACTGGTTCTGGAGGAAGGTAGTATAATTGTGCGTTAGTGTATCGTGTTGGTATGAATGTTGAATCGCTAATTTGTCCTTTAATTTGGGGAGGGATTTTGTTCTTGTTTCTTGTTTTTATGGGTAAAGTTATGTTTTATTTTAAAAGTTTTCAATGGTAGCCGAGTATATAAATAGGGTCGTTAAAATATCCTTGTTAAGCTTAAGATCCTAACGTATATGGAGGTATGGGACTCAAATATTAGGTGACATAAGCTGAATATGTATTTAAGGGTAAGTATTTACTAACCATTCCGAAATAGTTTCTCCGAGTAGTGACCTTGTGCACTTATTAATGCTTGTTGAACTGAGGAAGTAGGTACTTACAGGTGAGTTGAGTGTGTCATGAAGTTAATGTGGTAATGGTCGTCGTTTCGTTGAAGTGAATTTGTTGAAATTCTCATCCAAGACAGCATAAAGGTAATTGTTTATTTAAAGGGTATTTGGTGTAATGTGTCACGGTTTTAACGAACTCCTATTTATATTGTGGTGGAACATTTTGGGAATATTTGTGGGTAGTAACTGTTTTCTTGGATGAATTTAGATGTTATGCAATGATGTGTGTGTGAATGTGTTGTGGTTTATTTGGTCTGCACGTGTGGTCAGTTGATACTTCGTTATTGTTGTTTTCTTGGTCCTTTTTGCATTTTGAACCTGTTGGTGGATTTCTTGGGTAAGATTTTTCCTGGTTGTTGCCTAAATGAGTTGTGACAGATGTGTGATGTGGGACTTATGCCAATGTTCATTTGGGATATTTTGTTTTGGGAGTAATTATGTATTATGTTTTCTTTTCTTCTTGGATTTAGTATCTTTCTCTATGGGAATTAAATATGTTTGGCTTAAAGAATTCTTTTTTCATTTGGGGCGGTTATTATTTCACTATTTTTAATCTTTTGTTTGTCAATCCATGTTTTCTTTCTTTTCTAACGAACTTCATGTTTACATGTTATTGTACTTACAAGTTATGTCAATTTAAGGTTTATTATAAAAAGGTGTGGATTTTATTTGGGATAGGTTCTGCGTTTGTAAAACTGGTTGCCTTATTTGTTTAAAAATTATGTCAACTATTGTCATGTATGGTTTCGTTGTATACCTTTAATTGTAAGCTATTCCATTGCGTTTTTCTGGCCTAGTACTTTGTGATTGAAGTGTACTCATTCTGGACTTGTCTGCGTGGAAGATTATTGTTGGAAGTGTAAATATCCAAGGACCCGGATTATGGACACCTACATCAAGTAACTGGAAACGGATCCGTACTCGTATTGAGAAGATGCCTTTACTCTGTATCATTGTGTTACATTTTGTACCTGTATTATGAAAGCACTGTACCCCATGTAAGATGCATGTTTACCTTTGGCATGTATGGTATATTGGAAAGGATTTTCTGTAACATCTACTATGGATCTAGATGCTAGACGTCTATATGGTGTGGATTGAATGAACTTTGGCAACGAAGAGTTTGATATTCTACCTATTAGATTTCATGCATGCGATATTTAAAAACCACCTTGTTTTTCGACAAAATTGTGGAACAGGAATGGTACATATTTTCTGGATTACAGTGTTACGTCGGCTTGGTTCTTAACCATCGCCAAGGTTGAGGGGTGGGTGTCTGACGCATTTCTATTTGGCGCCTCAAGTAAGTACTGTGATGAGTGTCCGGTTGGACGTGTATGAGATCGCTGATGTAATGGTTCTTAGTTTCACCGCTAGAGGACACCTGTGTACAGTTTCTGCTGTGGTGACCGATCGAAGCACGACCTAGGAGTGACTCGTAAAAGCTGTCTCCTCGTGCTTGTATCTTGCGTTTTGTTGAGATGGAAGATGTGGTTTTGTACGGCATGTAAATGAAGGTCGTTAATTAGTAATTGTATAAAAGCGACTTGGTGTTGGACTTTCACAGAGACAAGACGTATTATGTTACGACAGGGCAGCTCGTCGGAAAGCCAATAGACTGGGGGCTATTTGGTACTTCCAATCCTTACTTCGTAAATATGGCCTACTCGACTAAAATACGTTTGGAATAGCTTTGCAATATTAAGATAACATTTGGTTTGTAAAAGGCAAGGCAGTGTTTACTTTAACTTCGTGTGCTCTGAAATGGAAGGAGGGCTAGTACCAAGAAATATGAGGTTTGTCTGGGATCTTTGTGATTGTCGGAATTGGAGTGCCTTTATTATTAAATTTAATATGTAGCCCATGCTACTTAAAGGAACCTCTAATTAGTCGTCATGATTATGTTAGGCTTGCTTCAAATATTGTGAGATGGTACGAGTAAGTATTTTGGCCCTTGTTTTATTTATGTACAGATGTGGTAGTAAGATCTTAAATATTTTTATTTTGGTTCAACTCGTGATTTCTCGCGCAGGGTTGCCATTCACGTTGTCCTAATGAAAAGGGGTTTTTAAATGTATGTTTTGTTTGTAATTATTTCTTGGTCCCTTTTCAATGTAGTATGCCTCGGGCCTGCAAATCTTTATTTTATTCATATGGGAAGTTTTGTGATGTAATGATTTTGCTTTGGGTTCGTCTTTTGTCTCCTTGTGGACGGTTTGTTGTTGCTTACAAGACTGAGTGTCTGTCAGCTGAAACGAATACAAGAGAAGGTGGACTCGCCATGACAGTTGTGAGAGGTTTCATTTGATATCGGTCGGCTTCTGGATTCTGATTTAAAGGGAATAATTAGGAAACGATGAGTAATTTGTCCTTTAGGACATTATCCCAATAATTGTGGATATTATACGACATCGTGAAGAATTTATTCTACTGAATATTTGTATTATGGATCAGATCTACGAAAACTGTAATTGAGGGGTCCCTTCTAATATCGAGTTTCTAGTTGGCAACTATCTTGAAGGGTAAATGATATTGGAGAAAAGTAGAAGTACCGAAACTAAGAGGGTTAATCACGACATTTCTGAAAACCTTTTAAAGGTTAAAGGCGGAAAATCCACGTAAGAAGTAAGTAATAATATGTCTGTCATATCCGCACCTTTGCATGCTAATTTATATTGTGTTTTGAAATGTTTATGACTTGTAAGTGTTATACATGATTAATAGAGGTTTTTTGTAATTCTTATACAGTGTATTATTTCTGGGCACTGGGTTTCTCAATAGTTCCATGGTAGCAAACATCTGGGGGTATAAATAAGTGGCCTAGCCGTACACGTAATTGTTTAAAAGAAAGTAGTTGCGCATTTACTATAAAGTCTATAACTAGCAATTCGACTTTTAAATGCACTACCAATTTGTTGAATATTTCCAGAATTTCTTTCATGGCAAGCGTTATTTTTATGATGGATACTGCGTAAATGTCCATGAATGATTGAAGAAGGTATATCAATATTACATACATTACAATGTGTTATCGAAGGTTCACCATTCTTCTTTCTTTTTGTTGCACAACTATTTTCACAATCTTGAGAACGTTTACGCTTTTGAGCATCACATTCATTTAAAGGTTCCGTGCTAGTTGATGGTTTTACAGTATTTAATTCCTGTTGTTCACCATGCACTTCAACCATATGGGATTGATATCGCTTTACAGCAGAAAAACCAAGTTCACAAACTGAACACGAAAATGGTGCTAAACTAACATGCATTAAATTTACATGCCGTCCAAGACTATCCTGTCTGTTAAATGCCATAGCACAATGACTGCACACAAACATTTTAATGTCATGTTTAGCATTTGCGTGTCGTTGAAGGTTGTCAGGTCTTGAGAACTGTTTCTTACAGTCACCACACTTGAACATAATGATAACTTTCGAAATTACCTATAAAAGAAAGAAATCATAAATGTTAATAAATGATAAAAAAAGTAAAATATAAATAGTTTAATTACATTCCAGTCAATGGTTATAGCAGGGTATTTAAATCGATCATAAGTGAACTCCTAGCAAGTCTAACTTCATGTAGTTCTAACTGGGGGTTACTATATACCACTGTCACTGACACTTAGCGGTGAACATTGGAACTTGATAGAGTGGTAGAAACCAGCGGTCGCCAGTTAAGTGAGCTAGGTGTGACGTCATAGCCAGTCTTAAAGCAAGTCTAAACTTGTAGAACATGTCACGTGATAGAAAACAGCGATCGCCAAATAAGTGAGCTAAGTGTGACGTCATAGCCAGTCTTAAAACAAGTCTAAATTTGCAGAACATGTCACGTGATAGGAACCAGCGATCGCCAGTTAAGTGAGCTAAGTATGACGTCATAGCCAGTCTTAAAACAAGTCTTAACTTGTAGAACCTGTCACGTGATAGAAACCAGCAGCCACCAGTTAAGTGAGCTAAGTGTGACGTCATAGTCAGTCATAAAGCAAGTCTAAACTTGTAAAACATGTCACGTAACAAGGTTAAGTTAGGTAAAGTTAGGTTATGTTAGGTGAACTGAGGTTAAGTCTTCAAATATTCCCTCTGTCACTGACACCTAGCAATGAACATTCGGACTTAATAGAGCGGTAATCAAAATCTAACCTACAAATTTAGCTTTACACACCATGGTCAAGTAGTTCCAACTTTTGACTGCCAAATATACCATTTTCACTGACATGTACTGGTGAACATTGGAAAATATCACTCTGGCTGTTTAAAAGTTATTAGAGGGACACTTACCTTTTTATAATTTATCAACTGCTGCCACTGAATGAACAGAATGTAGGAATCTGGTAACCTACAGGTACCCAATTATCTATAAACAAATCAATCAATCAATCAATAACTTCAACATCAATTAGTAATAAAAGACTAGAATCCATTAATAATAAGTACTTACCATGCAAAATAATTTAATGATTTTCTACCAAAAAGGCTTTTTTACAACTCTTGAGCAGTAATAGAGCACTGTTCACTTAAAGCGAGTAATAAAGACTGACAGTAGAGGAATATATGACACCTCTCTTATATAAACTCTCATCGCTCGTGTCAGCAGTTTTATGCAGATTATTGCAATTCCTTTCCCAATACAGCTGAGAGTCCAGAGTACACTAGGAACACCTGTGTGGTATCCAATGACTGCTGACTTTGCATGATCATCACCCATTGTCTTGATCAACACCTGAGGTTTCAAATTACTGCAGCGTCAGTCATAGCAACCGCAGTTTGCGCTCTCTGGCATGTCAGCAACATGACACCGGAAGGAACACCTGTGTAATATCCAATAACTGCTAACTTTGCATGATCATCACCCATTGTCTTCATGAACACTTGCGGTTTCAAATTACTGCTGCGTTAGTCATAGCAACAGATCTGCGCGCTGTCTGCCATGTCTGTAATATGACACAGGAAATATAACAAGACGTCTTACTGCACGTGCCATCTCCACAGTTTTAACATCTTAAGAACATGTATTATTCTCTTTCAACTACAAATGACTCGTTAGAACACATCCATCCACCAAGTTAGATCCCTTGTATGTTCGCATGTATTTCGCCACTTTCCTTTCATATCGTTATCACATTATAGTAGTGGGGGATTAGTGAACAACGTCAGTTCAACACACGCAAATGTAGTTAGGCCCTTTGACATAATTTAAATAAATGCATGGGCTAGTCCGTAGGGACCAGTCCAAAGGGACTCATCCACAAGGACTCGTCCACAAGGACCTGTCATCAAGGACTCGTCAACAATGACCTGTCATCATTGACCTGTCAACAATGAACCGTCCACAGGGATCCGCTCCCCCCACCCTCTTACAAAAGTCATGAGTGGGCATGCGTAAAAAACAAAAAACAAGCATGTTAATTAATAGTGGCTATCCACCGTACACATACACTTTATGTAGAACAACGCTTAATTCCATATTGGCATTCAAACTCTCACATGTTGCACTTGGAAAGAGAGATTTTCTAAAAAATTACAATTTTCACCCCTAGTAGGGGTAGGGTTTATTTTGGGGTTGAAATATGTTGTCCAATGGAAGGAGGGTGTCAGCCTGAGTTCAATGACACCTCATTCGTCAAAATACGACCATGCGTTCGAGAGATATCGTGCCGCCACCATCTTGTGTGGAGGGTGTGGAGGTGGAGGGCCTTGAACTGTCACAAACACACTACTCAGGAGAGAGACTACGAGGAAGACACCAAACAAAAAGATGGATGGCATAAGGATGGGTCATATCAAAAAATCCTTCATAAAAAAGTTTTAGGTGATTTTTTAGAGGAGTATTGACTATTTTAGTCACCTTCGTGGTGTAGTGGACAGCATGCTTAGCTGCCACCCCGGATGTCCGAGGTTCGATTCCCGGCTCTGCCACGAAATTTGAAAAGTGGTATGAGGATTGGAACGGGGTCTACTCAGCCTCAAGGGGTCCAAATGAGTAGAGGGGGTTCGATTTCTACCTCAGCCATCCATGAAGTGGTTTTCCGTGGTTTCCCACTTTGTCTTCGGGCAAATGCCGGGATGGTACTGTACCCGATAATCCGGAAAGGATCCTGTTGGAATATCCATTGCCCCTGCTGGATTGCCTATTTCTAATTGCTCCGGCCAATACTACATTAGAAATCGCTTCCAACATGGTCTTTAGGGATTTACAGACAGCAGTTACCAGAATATTGTGGATCAACAACCAACTACACGGAGCACTCACCTTTACTTACCTCGAGGACTGGGACTTCAGCTTCGCCTACACTACATCCACAATACTCTGCTCCTTATACTTAAAATGAATCACACTCCAACAACAATGGAAAACAATCTGAACAAATTTATTAACAAAAGGTAAACTAATCTACTATAAACAAATAACAATAAATGAATTTAACAATAGACATTAAAATTAAAAACACGCAATCATCCACACCTCCTTTCAACTCTACATCTTACTACAATGCTGTATTAAAATTATGAGTATAAAACTTGGCTTGTTCTAAGCCCACCCTGCGTAAAAATAAAAACGTTTAGTGAAGCCTCTTAATGGCATTCCATACACATGTTTTCATCCACAAGCCTGCGTAGTAGAACGCACGTGCAGAAACCTGGTTTCATCAATAAAACACTGGCATCACGCCGTACTCAAAACTGGTTTAAACAATAAATAGAAGGCAGTTGGTCTACACTACTAACGGTGACTCATGCTTGCTAGCCCACATAGGCTGCTTGTGTGCATTTATAAAACACGTAAAAATTAACATTTAGATCTTACAAAAGTTCATATAACTGCTCTGTTTCTTAACCAATCATTATAAAAAAATTATACACTCTTTCATTCGCAATCCGTTATTGTTCTAGACCAATACGGTTCCACATCTTCTCTTAACAATGAATAATCATTCACACCAAAAACATCCGCTCATAAACACACAATGTTCCAAAACAACTGATTAATAAATCCTACTAAATTATTTAACTAATTAAATCATTTCCACAAAAAAAATATTTACACGTAATATGTTTATAATAATATCCATTATCTAGTGTTGCTAACGCGACACTTTCGAGATCCTAACTTCTTGGTTACAATAAAATTCTTAACTAAATATATACACTGTTTTTTCACATAACCACTCTTTTTATAACATTCTGTAGTTTTAATATACTGCATACACCTCGTCTTATATAGGTTTCATTACACTGTCGGGATAATACAGTCGACTGATTAAGGCAAACTGCACGTAATTACATAAATTCGGGTTTAATAAAATTTAATAATAGTATTATAGACGTGAGTAGACAATCTTTCTGAAGTTGTATTTCCGCTGAAACCCTCCTGTTAACACATCTAAATCGTTAATTCACAAAAACTGGACTACTTGTATACAACGGCTCTTATCATGATACATGCCTTTTATCAAAGAACAACAATACTTTGAATTCCTTAAAATGCGGAATTCCCTCGCCTGAGCACTCCATAGCTCTACAAAATCTCATATAACAGTATATATGGCATAAACAATTATCATCTACTATGTTAAACAATAATCAAAAGGGATTAATTGTTATTAAAATATCTTATGTAGGAACTTCTCTCAAATACTGGCATGACCCTCAGTATCATTGCAAATGACTACTGGACTACAATTATACATACTTAAGTTCTTCAAACGAAACTTCCAATTGTAATAAACGATATTAGACAGTCGTGAATAACCTCCTAAAGTTAACTCCACAACAAGGTAATTAACTGTTAACTCTTCTGTCGCAAATACATGTAATAAAAATAATACTCCTGCACACTTGTCAAGCTATAAATTGTTTTTCGTTGTAATATCATGTCCACAACATGACTTGATGATACACAAATAGGATAAAATAACACACATGTTATTTATAGTGTCAGATAGAATTCAATCCTGACCGGGATAAACTATCTTTGAATTCCTAGCCAAAGATTTGAATAATCTTCTATCCAAAGGTATTTCCTCTAACATATTAAATGAACAAAGCTCTTAGCGTTACAGATAATAATAAGAAAGGTTTGTCAATGTCGTAATGTTTTTCCACTCTACACAAAGAATGTTCATAGGAATAAAGACTTCGGTCTTATCAAACTACTAGTATTTCTTAGAGCGTCGATAGTTTATATACAATAATGATATAACAATATCATTCGATGTTTCTTCTGTTCTTGAAGTAATATGTTGTTACATTAAAGTGCTCAAATTAAATTTAATAAGAATTTAACTTGAAGCTATGACACAATGACAGAACACTTGGTTTAAATGAAATTATTAAAATTCGAGAGTCGAAACGACTAGTCTCTTATGAGGCAATATGATTCCTCAAACAAAATTTTAATGTCAGTTCCACAACTGATCCGTAGAATAAAATTGAAAATAAGATGAAATGCAATCATCTTCTAAATAATCTTGCAGCATAAAAATCCCAACACACATCTGAAGTGTAAAATACATAAAAGCACTGAAATACATGAAATGTGAAAATATAGAAATATGGAATAAGATCGCTGGCTCAGAATGTCACTAATCAAGCTCTATATAACAATTGAGATACACTAATACCTTATTTAGACGAAAACTTGAAGATCAATGTAAGTATTGTCACAATACTTTAGATATTTCCTCAGTACAAGACACTGATATGGATCTGCTTTCGAATCTCGGATCTGCGACCTCAGAGATAAGAAACGTCTCTCTCTGGAATTCACCAACATTCGGCTGGGCTCGAAAGACATCCTTCTGGCAAATTCTTCTGGGTTGCTGGTTTACCTTTCCCTAGCATCTTGACAAATCTCTTCTGTAAAGTCTCCATTCTCCGTCGTAAATATGTATCGACTTCATCATTGGAATATAATTATGGAACTATTCATATAAATAGTGAATGAAATGTTTCCATTGCTAATTGATGTTATATTAGTGTTCGTAGACTGACGAAAATGCACAAGATGGACCGTACACTACGTCTGTATTCAAGAATACGTTGTCTAACGAAGCTCCATCGTTGTATCTTAACTCCTGCTATCGAATATGTCTCTGGCGCATGACTGTTTAGTTCATCATATCAACAATATAAATTACGTTGAATGATAATGTTTGAAGAATAATAATAGTCATTCTATTAATGTTTATATGTTGCGCCAATATTAAATGTCCTCCGCCACTGTTCACTTGAACGGCGTTCGCCAACTTCACTTTGCAATTTATAATGATAATCAGCTTTGTTTCCAACACATTTGGAAATCGAACTTGACAGGCTGATATTGTCGAAACGGTGAATATTTAAGCGCTCGACTTTCCACAATATATAGTAGGCGACCTGTTCTTGATAAATGTTCACTTATTTAACTTCAAATCTCAATATTGTATGAGATATAACCAATACTATGTTCCTCGCAACTTCACACAGAATGGAAGTGCGGTGATCTCTACCGTTCCACCTAGCTATACTCGCGTCTCCACAAGTCGACAGTCGTCGCACTCGGACTAAGCCTTGGGATCTCCGTTAACCCAGTAAAATCACTTCCTCACTCTTCAAATTCTGCTGGAATAAGAACCTCGATCCTTGGATCTCCCTCTCCAAGTCGTATTTTTGGCGGCCATATCAATCTCCCACCATAATTTTAGCGCGTAGATTACTAATGCGTATTACTGCGTAGATTAACCGATCTGCGGTTTTTAAAGTATCAGACATAATTTCTCTTAATATTCTCTTCATTACCAAATAAGAAAATCTTCTTCTAAGGACCTAAATGCATAATTTCCTCATGTTGTGTAATTAAAGTTGATCCCGTCTTCAATAAGACCTCTCCTCATTGGCTCTGGGCTAGGATCCAATAGCATAATTTATAACAATATTTATAATATTAATTTCCAAACTCGCTGTTGCTATGCTAAGAATAGCCTTCTAGAAGCGTCCATTGTGCAATCTATCACGTGATCGGGCTCTCCCACAGTCTCGAGCTCGTAACACGACCCTCTTGTGTCACACTTCCAGAAATTATATTTGCTAGTTAAATTTTATCATGGGGACGGAAAATACTCTCATTTTGTCCCTAAATAATTCAATTTACGGGGGCATTCGTCCGTCATCTCAAGTTAAAAACAGTTGCAAATTGTTTTTAATCTTACTAATTCAAGTCTTTTGATATGTCACTTGAACTCGAATATTGAATTATTTTAGCCTATTTTCTTATGGTACTTTTTCAAATTTTTATCGTTGAATTTTTTCTTGAATAACGTTATTTTCATCGTCAAACAACTCATAACAGTTATTCCCATAAGCATTAGTTATGCGGAACGGTCCAATAAATATAACTGCGAACTTGGGGTATACCTTTTGCTCACGTCCGCTTTCACTGGTCAGCGCAATAAGACCTTATTTCCAATTTCCAACGGCGTACCGAAACGTTTTTCTGCAACTCGTTTCAAGCGCTTCTCTGCTGCTTTCTGGAGTCTTTTTTCGCCATATCGATCATCGCTTGTCTTCCTAGATCAGGATCTCTGGGAATGATATCAAATACATTGTCCCATGGCCTTTCTGGATTACTTCCTAAGTGAAGAATCATAGGAACTTCTGCCGTGCTTTCTTGAACTGTGGAGTTCAAACAATCCTCAATCATTGGCACGTATTTTACCCAAATGGGGTGATCATTTGGGCAGAAAATTCTGCAGAATTTGCTAAATTCTGCCATATAGCGTTCGCTTGAATTTGACTCTGGATAACGCACGCTTGAAAAGATGTGCTTAATTCCCAACCTTTCCATGTCTGCTGCGAATTCGGCTGAAGTGAACTGCGCTCCATGGTCCGATAAGAGATATTCTGGTTTCCCAGCCTTCGGAAACACAGCATTCTCTAATCTGCTCACAACATTTCTGGTATTGGCTTTTTGCCTGGGATTCATGGTAATGAATTTAGTGAAAACATCAACAGTCACTAACAGGAACTGATTACCCTGATATCCCTTCGGACAAGGACCAAAATGTCCGTGGCCATCAGCTCACGTGGTTTAGAAGTTATCATAGCTCTGGGTCTTCCTTTCAACAATTCTGATGCGAATTTTCCTCTCTGGCATTTATCACAAGATCTTATAATCTTCGCTATAGTGGATCTCATGTTGGTCCAGACAAACCTCTCCTTAAGAGTACTGAGGTTTTTATCTAAACCTCCATGTCCGATCGAGTGGTGTGCCAACCACACTAACTTTGTGACAAGATTAGGGGGCACGACTATACGAATCTTAGTGTGTTCGGAGTCTGCGTACTTACACACAATATCTTCGCTCAATACAAAGTGTCATGATCGACTTTGAGTAGCAGCATAATCTAGATCTGCTGTGTCCATGTAACCCTTATGGAACCTGTACATTTTCCTATTGGAGCGTGTCTCTTCTGTGACACACCGATTCGGGCTAATCTCCTAACGGTTTCTTGATCTTCTTCCTCCAATTGTACATGGTTAATCTGCAAATTTCTAACTGGGTTACGTGATAATGCGTCAGCCAACAAATTGTCCTTACCTGGCTGGTGGACTATTGTAGCATTAAACTGTTGAGTGAAAAGGGCCCATCGAGTTAATCTATCACTGGACATATCGGTTTGAAGCATAAATTGGAGTGCCTTATGGTCGGTGATAATTATAATCTTATGTCCGATTAATATCTTCTTCCACACTTGTAGAGCTGTCACGAAAGCTAACGCCTCTAGTTCTGCCGTGAAGTAGTTCTCTTCGTGTTTCTTAAGCTTTCTTCCGGTGAACGCAATGTAGTGCTTATTTGCATCTTCGTCCTTTTGGTATAAGACTGCACTAATGCCTACACGTGACGCATCGGATTCTATGTAGAATATTCGTTCGAAATCCGGATATTCTAATATCACGTTGTTTTTCAACATCTCCTTAGCTTTCTCAAACGCGTCGTCAGCGGTACTACTCCATTTCCAACGGTTATTTTTCTTTAGCAAGTCATAGAGAGGTGCCATAATCTCTGAATACTTTGGACAATGACTGCTAATGAATTGGCACGCATCTACAAATTCTCTCACTTGTTTGACCTTAGTGGGCTTTGGGAATCTCATAATAGCTTCCACTTTCTGCAAGTTCGGGTGATATCCATGCTGGTCAATGGTGTGTCCGAGAAAATTAATTTCTTCTTTCATGAAACGGCACTTATCAAAGTTTACCTTTATATTTGCGTCTCTCAGGTTTTCAAAAAGCTTACGCAAGTGTATAAGATGTTCCTGGACATTTGGTGAAGATATGATTAAATCATCTATATAACAGATCACGTTCCTTTTAACTTCATCGGTGAGTTTGTTATCAGGGGCTCTAATCAGGGCTGGACCACTGTCGACCATGCAAAAGGGAATTCTCTAAAATATCCAGGACGTCTGGTCAAACAGAAACCCTGTGTACTGTTTGCTTTCTTCTTCAAGCTAAATTTGGTAAAACGAAGGAGTTAAATCTAGGACGCTAAAACATGGTTTTCCTTTGAACTTTCTGAGCAAATCTCGTATTTTAGGCGGTCGGTCTGCCTCGGGCAAAATCTTTAAGTTAATGGTCCTGGCGTCGAGACATAGGCGTAATTGACCATTATTTTCTTGACTACAGTTGTAGGGTTGTTGTAAGACGACGCCTGCTTCTTTATAATTCCGTCAGCTTCCATTTTCTTGATTATTCCTCGTCCTTCTTCTTCTTTTCTTGGTACTTCAACGTCGTCTTCTTCTTCTTCTTTTCTTGTTCTGTGTAGCAGTATATCCTCTTCTCTCCTCTACTTCTTTTGGTCAACGTAAATGGTCCCTCCATATCGCCCATGAGAACCATTTCCATTACCTTCTCCTTTACTGGTGCCTGGTTTGCAATTAACACTCAAATCCTTTTTATCACCATTCCCATTTTCCTTGTCTCTTAAATCTTTAAGATATTCTTGTCCTTCCTTATGAAGTTCATCATACTTCTCCTTCGTCATAATTTCATCTTGGGAGTTTCTGTTACGGCTATAGATCTGGTTATTCCTATTGTTATTATTCCTGTTACAACCATTATTATTGTATCGATAGTTATTATTGTTGTGATAATAACCACTTCAACGATTGCCATTGCTATTATCGTTATTACGTCCTTGCTGTTGCTGGTATGGGCGACCTCCACGGAATCTCCTGTATCTTGGTTCTGGTCTACGATCCCAGAAATAATTATTCCTTTCAGGACCAATATTTCCCTTTTCTGGTTCTTTCGGATTGTCTGTCTGTTGTGTTTGGTCAAGATATACTGTGTTAATGTCTTTGTACTCATGCCTTTGATTCTTTGCAACAACGTTTGGCATAGGGCTCGTGTAATCGAGTTTTCTGAGCTATTCGTCCATGCTTGCTAGATCGTTGATCCCTGACGAGATAATTAGACATCTGACTTCAACCGGGAGCATCCTGGCTATCGCGTCTATCAACTGAGCTGTAGATAACGGAGGTTGAAGAAATCTGAGCCTGGCTAACTGACTCGTGAATAAGTCTGCGTAGCGTGTAGGAAGAGTTCCTGAATATTTTCGTGAGTATACTTCTGCGCGTAGGGAATCTTGGGCTTCAATAGACCAAAAGCGCTTTATTAGTGCTTCTGCGAATTCATCGAAGTTCATGAAGGTATATCTGAAGGATCTGAACCATTCAAGGGGCCCATCTGATAAAAAGCGTTCTACGATCTTAATTTCCCTTTCTCTTGGAATATGCGCTTCGATAAAGTAATCTTTGAGAGTTCTGATGTACTCTATCGGTGTGAAACTATCTAGGTTGCTGAACTTACGCGGTTTGTCTTCAAAGTTCCTTATGACCGTCACGTTTCTCGGATATGAATCCTGCAGGTTTTGTCGAAAATCTCTATTGTAACTTTCGGGCTCTTTACTCCTTGCCTCTAAACCTTCCGTAAACCTGAATAATCTTTCTTCCGGCCTGATTTCCCTCTCTTCCACTTCTAGGCTATTTCTTCTAGTCTGATTCCTCGAATCTTCAAAATCTATCTTCTCCCTTTCCTTTTCTTCTATCGCAGCTGTTGGCCTACTTCGGTCTTTAAATCTTCCTTATACGTCTCAAGCTTGGCAACATCTCCTAGATTAAGATTTTGTAACTTCTTGGATAATTCTTCTAGTTCATTAGTCTTCTCCACACTCATGGTATTAACGTTAGTGACAACTTTGTTTAATCTTTCCTCTATCGTTTTAGGTTTACTCTCTAACGATTCTTTCAAAGCTTGCACATCCTGACTAGATTGAGTTCTATCCTCTACTTGTTTTTCATTGAGCGTATCAATCCTTTCACCTAGATCTGTTCTTACTTCGATAACCTCTCTATTAATTTCTACTTGGGTACTGGCTAATTTCCTTTCTATGTTATCTTGGATTTGCTTAACATGTTCCCCACTAGATTTGTTCCATTCGTCTTTCCATACAACTACATTAGCTTTTAACATTTCAGCTATGTCCTCCTCAATATCTGCCTTAAAAATTCTATTATGGTCAATAACCTATGTTCGTAAAGTTTCTACGTTACCTTTTAATTCGACCAGCGAAGCTGTAGTTTTTATCGCATCGTTAACAAAACGTGTCGTTAAAAAAGTTATATTCTGTGTACACAATTCTTTAGACGCCTCTACCTCTTGTCTAATCTTATTGATGTCCACTTGGACTTTTGATACATATACAAATACCGTATTGACTTCTGTCTGTATTTTACCTATGTCAGACTATACATCAGTGACATCTGAATGCATATTATTTATGTCAACCTGAACATTAGTGACATCGGCTTGAACTGTATCTACTTTAGCTTGGACATTGGATACCTCTACTTGGACTGTATCTACTTTACTTTGGACATTAGATACATCTGACCTAACATTACCAATATCGGACTGTACTATGTCTACTTTGGATTGGACATTAAATACATCTGACCTAACATTACTAACATCAGTTCGGGCATCTCCGACATCTGTCCGTACACCACTTACATCGTCCTGTATCTGCTTTGAGCTGGCCTGTAATCGCGTGACATTTGTAACCATTTTATAAGCATTAGTATGCAAACCCTCTAAAGAAGTCTGAACTTCCTGAATTTCAGTTTTGAAACTCTCTTCAACACTTTCAGCAACTTTATCTGTAAGAGAATCAACAACTTTAACAATCACTGTGTTAAGGTCCTCCTTTCGTTCCCACTTCAGTTGTTCAAGGTCATGCTTGGCTTCCTGAAATATACCTTCCATATTTACCATATTCGCAGATAACTTCTCCTTTATCATACATTCAACAACATTCAAACTGCTCTGCAGTTGCTCCTTCAAATTCTGCTTCATACTTTCTTGCAGCTTCATCTGCATCTCCTCTAACATTTTCTTTACATCTTCACTTGCCATTGCAATAACCCTTTATATAGTGCTGTAGAGACATAAACAATAACAGAGCAAAATAACAACATCTGAGCAACGTCCCATTCCATATATATTTGAGCACCTTAATGTCTAAAAGTAACTTAAAATTACCTTAGCATTAACTTAGAGTACACCCTATGATGAACAAATTCACTCATCATGTTCGTTCTCCTGTGATTCACTTTAAAAATACTACCACAAAGAAAAATTCTACCATTAAAATCATCAAAATAAGTTAGCTTTAGTTTTACACATGACCTTAGCAATCGTCATGTACCGGTAAAATGTAATAGATATCAGATCGTAGGTCGTTTTTCGAAACTGTCTACCTACTACACCTCTCTCAGGTTTCTAAGATCTGATCTTTATCTGAGTGTAACCTTCCTAATATTAATTTAAATTAAGCCTATATAATTACACTCACATCCATCCGAAATTAGATATGACATCCCACAAGTCTGGTAATTGGGGAGCGTGATGCCGCAGTGGCTTAGCTGCTCGTCTTTCACCCGGACGGCCGGGGTTCGAATCCCGGTGACAGCGGGGTGGAATTTTCACCTGAAAAATCACGTGGCGTCAGGAAGGGCATCCGGTCTTAAATCCCCGGCCAAAACCAAAATGAGCCTGGTTGGCTCCGGCGACCCCAATTAATTGGGAAAAGCCGAAGGAGGAAGAAGATCCCACAAGTCTGGTAATTATTTCTTTCACTAGAAACGTTCAAACCGACTTTCTTTAGAGACACTACGAAGCTAATTTCGTAGCCCCAAAGTTCATAGGCACCATTCCTTCTGTACCCGATAATCCGGAAAGGATCCTGTTGGAATATCCATTGCCCCCACTGGATTGCCTATTTCTAATTGCTCCGGCCAATACTACATTAGAAATCGCTTCCAACATGGTATTTAGGGATTTACAGACAGCAGTTACCAGAATATTGTGGATCAACAACCAACTACACGGGGCACTCACCTTTACTTACCTCGGGGACTGGGACTTCAGCTTCGCCAACACTACATCCACAATACTCTGCTCCTTATACTTAAAATGAATCACACTCCAACAACAATGGAAAACAATCTGAACAAATTTATTAACAAAAGGTAAACTAATCTACTATAAACAAATAACAATAAATGAATTTAACAATAGACATTAAAATTAAAAACACGCAATTATTCACACCTCCTTTCAACTCTACATTTTACTACAATGCTGTATTAAAATTATGAGTATAAAACTTGGCTTGTTCTAAGCCCACACTGCGTAAAAATAAAAACGTTTAGTGAAGCCTCTTAATGGCATTCCATACACATGTTTTCATTCACAAGCCTGCGTAGTAGAACGCACGTGCAGAAACTTGGTTTCATCAATGAAACACTGGCATCACGCCGTACTCAAAACTGGTTTATACAATAAATAGAAGGCAGTTGGTCTACACCTGCTTAAATATTATGTCATAGCTCTCCACTCGCTGGTTTCAATACACTGTCGGGATAATACAGTCGACTGATTAAGGCAAACTGCACGTAATTACATAAAATCGGGTTTAATAAAATTTAATAATAGTATTATAGACGTGAGTAGACAATCTTTCATGCTTGCTAGCCCACAAAGGCTGCTTGTGTGCATTTATAAAACACGTAAAAATTAACATTTAGATCTTACAAAAGTTCATATAACTGCTCTGTTTCTTAACCAATCATTCTAAAAAAAAATTATACACTCTTTCATTCGCAATCCGTTATTGTTCTAGACCAATACGGTTCCACATCTTCTCTTAACAATGAATAATCATTCACACCAAAAACATCCGCTCATAAACACACACTGTTCCAAAACAACTGATTAATAAATCCTACTAAATTATTTAACTAATTAAATCATTTCCAAAAAAAAATGTACACGTAATATGTTTATAATAATATCCATTATCTAGTGTTGCTAACGCGACACTTTCGAGATCCTAACTTCTCGGTTACAATAAAATTTTTAACTAAATATATACACTGGTTTTTTACATAACCACTCTTTCTATAACGTTCTGTAGTTTTAATATACTGCATACACCTCGTCTTATATAGGTTTCAGTACACTGTCGGGATAATACAGTGGACTGATTAAGGCAAACTGCACGTAATTACATAAATTCGGGTTTAATAAAATTTAATAATAGTATTATAGACGTGAGTAAACAATCTTTCTCAAGTTATATTTCCGCTGAAACCCTCCTGTTAACACAGCTAAATCGTTAATTCACAAAAACTGGGCTACTTGTATACAACGGCTCTTATCATGATACATGCCTTTTATCAAAGAACAACAATACTTTGACTTCCTTAAAATGCGGAATTCCCTCGCCTGAGCACTCCATAGCTCTACAAAACCTCATACAACAGTATATATGGCATAAACAATTATCATCTACTATGTTAAACAATAATCAAAAGGGATTAATTGTTATTAACATATCTTATGTAGGAACTTCTCTCAAATACTGGCATGACCCTCAGTATCATTGCAAATGACTACTGGACTACAATTATACATACTTAAGTTCTTCAAACGAAACTTCCAATTGTAATAAACGATATTAGACAGTCGTGAATAACCTCCTAAAGTTAACTCCACAACAAGGTAATTAACTGTTAACTCGTCTGTCGCAAATACATGTAATAAAAATAATACTCCTGTTTCATCTCACTTGTCAAGCTATAAATTGCTATAAATTGTTTATCGTTGTAATATCATGTCCACAAAATGACTTGATGTTACACAAATAGGATAAAATAACACACATGTTATTTATAGTGTCAGATAGAATTCGATCTGCTGCACCCGCTGTTGGAGAAGATCTGGAAGGAGGAGAAAATACCAACCGACTGGAAGAAGGGGTTGATAGTCAAGTTGCTGAAGAAAGGGGACAACACAAACTGTAACAACTGGAGGGGTATCACCTTGCTGTCCATTCCAAGCAAAGTGCTGGCGAGAGTCATCCTGAATCGTATAAAAGACTGCGTAGAAAAAAGGCTTCGGAAGGAACAGGCTGGATTTCGACAACATCGCAGCTGTGTGGATCTCATCAACACCCTCCGAATCATCCTGGAGCAGAGTGTGGAGTGGCGGAATACCCTTTACCTCACATTTGTTGACTTCGAGAAAGCCTTCGACTCCGTTAATCAAAGAATCATGTGGAAGACCCTCGAGGAATATAAAATTCCAATATAGATCATCAGAATCATGGAAGAGATGTACGAAGGGTATGAGTGCCAGGTTTTTCACGAAGGCAAATTAACAGAAAAGATAAAGGTCTTTTCCGGAGTGAGACAGGGGTGTATCCTTTCCCCCACTCTGTTCCTGGTGGTCCTGGATAGTGTGATGAAGAAGGTAACGGGAGGACGGAAGAGGGGTATTCAATGGGGTATAAATGACAGGCTTGAAGATCTGGATTTCGCAGACGACATTTGTCTTATGGCACAACGGTACCGAGACATAGAAGATAAGCTGGGGAGGTTGCAGAGAGAAGCAGAACGTGCAGGACTGATGATCAACACCAACAAGACCAAAGAGATGAGGATAAATTCTGACATCACGACTAGTTTGACAGTCAGCGGAAAGGACATTGAGCGAGTTGAGTCCTTCCTCTACCTTGGAAGTATAGTCACAAATGATGGGGGAGCAGAGGACGATGTTCGAAGCCGTATCAGGAAGGCAAATGGTGCCTTTGTCCAGCTCTACCCCATCTGGAGAAATAGAAACATTTCCAGGAAGACCAAAGTCAGTCTTTTCAACAGCAACGTAAAGTCGATTCTTCTCTACGGCTGTGAAACATGGAAAGTCACAAAACCGATCAACAACCAGCTACAGGTGTTCATTAACAGATGTCTGCGTCGCATCATGAATGTGAGGTGGCCAGACATAATCTCAAATGAAGATCTTTGGACCATCACCAATCAACAACCGATTAGCATCCATATCAAGGAGAGGAAATGGCGCTGGATTGGTCACACACTAAGGAAGCCGGACGGAGCTATTGAGAGGGCGGCGCTAGACTGGAATCCTCAAGGCGCCAGGAAGCGAGGTCGTCCTGGAAGAGGACGATCGAAAATGAAATTGCAGAGGTGGACAAGAACTGGAGTCAAGTGAAGAGAATGGCCAGGAACCGTACTGCGTGGAGAAATTTCGCCAAGGCCCTATGCTCCCGAAGGAGCGGCAGGAATTAAGTAAGTAAGATAGAATTCAATCCTGACCGGGATAAACTAGCTTTGAATTCCTAGCCAAAGATTTGAATAATCTTTTCCTCTAACATATTAAATGAACAAAGCTCTTAGCTTTACAGATAATAATAAGAAAGGTTTGTCAATGTCGTAATGTTTTTCCACTCTACACAAAGAAACTTCATAGGAATAAAGACTTCGGTCTTATCAAACGACTAGTATTTCTTAGATCGTCGATAGTTTATGTACAATAAAGATATAACAATATCATTCGATGTTTCTTCTGTTCTTGAAGTAATATGTTGTTACAGTAAAGTGCTCAAATTAAATTTAATAAGAATTTAATTTGAAGCTATGACACAAAGTCAGAATACTTGGTTTAAATGAAATTATTAAAATTCGAGAGTCGAAACGACTAGTCTCTTATGAGGCAATATGATTCCTCAAACAAAATTTTAATGTCAGTTCCACAACTGATCCTTAGAATAAAATTGAAAATAAGATGAAATGCAATCATCTTCTAAATAATCTTGCAGCATAAAAATCTCAACACATATCTGAAGTGTAAAATACATAAAAGCACTGAAATACATGAAATGTGAAAATATAGAAATATGGAATAAGATCGCCGAATATATGGAATAAGATCGCTGGCTCAGAATGTCACTAATCAAGCTCTATATAACAATTGAGATACACTAATACCTTATTTAGACGAAAACTTGAAGATCAATGTAAGTATTGCCACAATACTTTAGATGTTTCCTCAGTACAAGACACTGATATGGATCTTCTTTCGAACCTCGGATCTGCGACCTCAGAGATAAGAAACGTCTCTCTCTGGAATTCACCAACATTCGGTTGGGCTCGAAAGACATCCTTCTGGCAAATTCTTCTGGGTTGCTGGGTTACCTTTCCCTAGCATCTTGACAAATCTCTTCTGTAAAGTCTCCATTCTCCGTCGTAAATATGTATCGGATTCATCATTAGAATATAATTATGGAACTATTCATATAAATAGTGAATGAAATGTTTCCATTGCTAATTGATGTTATATTAGTGTTCGTAGACTGACGAAAATGCACAAGATGGACCGTACACTACGTCTGTATTCAAGAATACGATGTCTAACGAAGCTCCATCGTTGTATCTTAACTCCTGCTATCGAACATGTCTCTGGCGCATGACTGTTTAGTTCATCATATCAACAATATAAATTACGTTGAATGATAATGTTTGAAGAATAATAATAGTCATTCTATTAATGTTTATGTTTTGCGCCAATATTAAATGCCCTCCGCCACTGTTCACTTGAACTGCGTTCGCCAACTTCACTTTGCAATTTATAACGATAATCAGCTTTGTTTCCAACACATTTGGAAATCGAACTTGACAGGCTGATATTGTCGAAACGGTGAATATTTAAGCGCTCGACTTTCCACAATATATAGTAGGCGACCTGTTCTTGATAAATGTTCACTTATTTAACTTCAAATCTCAATATTGTATGAGATATAACCAATACTATGTTCCTCGCAACTTCACACAGAATGGAAGTGCGGTGATCTCTACCGTTCCACCTAGCTATACTCGCGTCTCCACAAGTCGACAGTCGTGGCACTCGGACTAAGCCTTGGGATCTCCGTTAACCCAGTAAAATCACTTCCTCACTCTTCAAAGTCTGCTGGAATAAGAACCTCGATCCTTGGATCTCCCTCTCCAAGTCGTATTTTTGGAGGCCATATCAATCTCCCACCATAATTTTAGCGCGTAGATTACTAATGCTTATTACTGCGTAGATTAACCGATCTGCGGTTTTTAAAGTATCAGACATAATTTCTCTAAATATTCTCTTCATTACCAAATAAGAAAATCTTCTTCTAAGGACCTAAATGCATAATTTCCTCATGTTGTGTAATTAAAGTTGATCCCGTCTTCAATAAGACCTCTCCTCATTGGCTCTGGGCTGGGATCCAATAGCATAATTTATAACAATATTTATAATATTAATTTCCTAACTCGCTGTTGCTATGCTAAGAATAGCCTTCTAGAAGCGTCCATTGTGCAATCTATCACGTGATCGGGCTCTCCCACAGTCTCGAGCTCGTAACACGACCCTCTTGTGTCACACTTCCAGAAATTATATTTGCTAGTAAAATTTTATCATGGGGACGGAAAATACTCTCATTTTGTCCCTAAATAATTCAATTTACGGGGGCAGTACAGCACCCGAATTCGTAATAAGGGATGCCAGAATCATGTTTGAAATTTAACCATAGGAAATGTGTCTTGGTGAGGTGTGCTTTAACCAACTGAAGAGCCCAATTGCACACCGGGGCGAAACACTGTCATTTTGTTGAGTTATGCCGGAACATTTAGCACAATTTGTGTTTAAATAAATTGAAGACTGGAAAGAAATCGAAAGGAGTATTTAAGAAATTATCAGGAAGTGATTTCCGAAGATAATTAACGCCCGAAGACAGAATTAATTATATTCATGTCCGAGCCATGGGTATGCGCCATTGAGGAAGGAAGCGCGTTGTCCGAGAAGCAGACAGGATGACGAGACGCCATTTTATCGGGTAATGCAACTCGGGATCTTGAACCTAACGGACGTGAGCTAAGAGCTCCGGAAATGTAGTGCGGGAGTGAATGCACAAGTGCTTTATTTGAGGAAAGAGAAATATGGACGTGTGAAACATTGTAGTATAATCGTGCTAATACCTGGTGCGAAGCACGTATGTCTTGGGGTAAATTTGAGTGTGTTATGGAATATTTTGTGATAGAGACCAGTGTCATGGTCAGACAATGAATTTCCAGTATGCATCGCGTAACGTGTTCGTGGAGAAGATGATAGTGTGAACATAAGGCGTGAAAGAAACTGTAAATACGTGTTGGAAGGAAACATTTTGAAAGGGACCCGTTATTTTGAACGATATTTTCGATTTTGAAATGTTGCGCAATAAGATGGTGACGAGCATCGTGGACATTTGGTTGGAAGGAACATTTGATTCGTCAGAGGAAGTCATGCTTGCTTGCTGAATATGCTGAGGGAAATGTGGTCTACATCATGAAAGTAAGAATTCCTACGAGTGGAGTAACTTAGAATGATATATATATATAAAAGAAAAGCTCACACAGCTACTTAAAAATGCACAATCTAATGGAGAAAATTATGAACTGTAACCAATATAAGAATGGAGAGAGACTACGAGACTTTCCAGAGGGACGAGAAGAAGAGCAAGATTGGAATGGAGACCGGGGATCGAACGAGGAGTCTGTCAGGAAGCGAGCCGTACGCCGAGGCTATAAGGGCACGCGATCTATGAAGCCGCTGACCGGGGACGTGCGTTCTCGACGCGAGTAAGAGAAGGTGGCCCGAGGCTAGGGGCGAGGCTAGCGGGATATCGGCCGGACGGACTTGAAACCAGCAACCCGATCCTGGGCGTGTATGTGATTACACGTTTTCCATCGCCAGTCCATTTAAAAGTAAGACAAGCTCTTCAATATATACATAACCCTAGTTCGTAGATTGGTATTCTAGAGGCATGCTTATTGTGATCATTTTATTTCGGTTATTGTTATTGTTCTGTTAGCCAGTGATTTACTCCATCTGAGGAAGTTACTTTTCGCATTTTGTATGCTGGTTATAAACAGTTCCGACTGTGTTTGAGATCATCATTGCAGGCGACTTAGTAGTTTACGGTAGGGAGGATTAGCGGTGTTCCCTGTTCGATGATTGCCGGTGGCATTTGAACATTTTGATGATGAAGCTGATTTGGATTTCGACTTTTTGTTTTTTTAATTTAACTATTTCTGGATTTGAGTTAGATTCCAGATGAACAGTTTTCCACGCATTTTATCTCTACGCATTTCAATTTTTGCGCAGCTTTCACTTCTCAGTTTAGAGAATTTTCAGTGCGACAAATTTTCAGTTTTTGGATTTTTGCTTTCGCAATATATATATATATATATATATATATATATATATATATATATATTTGATATTGTCATTTTTGGATTTAGCTATTTTTGATCTTCGATGATTTTTCATATTGTGATTTTTCACAATTCTACGCTTTTACCATTTGAGATATTACTCTCGATTTTGGAATTTTCACATTTCAGTGAATTTTGGATTTAGAATTTTGGGATTTTCATTTTGAAAATCGATTTCATTTTTGAAATTTATTTATTTTCTCTCAGATTTTCAGAAAATCCTGGATTAAATATTTTTGGATTTTAATTAATTTGGGATTTCAATCCTGATTTGATATTTTCCAGATTAATATTCTGATTCTTCAATTGGGAGTGTAAATTAAATTTTCAGTTTTGACTCTTAGTGAATTTAGCGTCGATTGAAAGTTGGTTGCAATACTGAAGGTTCAGACGAAGGATTCTTTCGAATAACAATTGTGAATTATGAAATGTAATGATAATACGAGAAACGTACACGACTATTGTCATAGCGTGATGCATTGTATATATATATATACCCAGATATTTCAATATTTAATGGAAGTAGTTCACGCGTAAGCGACAAATGTTTTTGAGTTGACACACAATCAATGCGATTTGAAACAGAGAGTAGTAAGGAATGTTTCGTGTTAAGTTGACACGCAGTAGGAAGGAGTCCAACGATCAGGTTCATGTTATTGCTTGTAAAGCATATTTAAAATGATTATCAATGCCATTGAATTACTAATAACTTGAGGGAGAGATATGTTAAATAAAGTATATATTTGAGTATGAAGGATTTTCGTATTTAGATTGAAGAGGTGGGCGATAATATCAAATGTTATTTTGGTATTTCGAAGGTCGACCCTGTAAAGGATGTTATATCCTGGGAACCTTTCCTCTGTCATTGTTTTGTTGTTGTAATGATACTACACTCTTACTAAAGGAGCGTGCTAAAAGTTGTTAGATTGTAGTCATGTTTGTAAAGGCTTCTGTGCTGAAGAGTTCGTTCTTAGGAACGCTGAATTAATGTGTTGTGGTTTTTTTTTTTTTTTTTTGATAGCTGAAGGATAATTTTACTGTGTTGGAAGACAGTATTCATTTTTATTGGAACGTAATGTAGGAACTTATGGCGTGAATGAAGTTGATCTTAGAGGCTGTCGTATTTTCGTTCAGATCAGCTGTGATATAGATACAGGGTGCTCCAAAAATATAGTATTCATGGCGTTGGTATTAATTAAGTTTATTATTATTACTGTTATTTTTGAATAGTGGATTAGAACAGGAGTTCATTGGATGGCAATCTTATCTTAAATGATCGGAATGTTACACTATTTTATGACCAATAACCTCGATGTTGATACCATTCAGTTAGTGATAATAAATCCTGTGTCTATTAAAACATTTAGGGAGGAACATTAGGGTAGATAATGTTCCGGAATGTGATATCTATGTAAATATTTGATGTTTATTAACTAGTAGTATTTTAGTTAAAAAGTATTTCAGCAAGTGATTGAAGATTAGGAATCAGGATCTATGTATAGAGTAAAATTTTGCTATTGTAAATAGTGAGAGGCCGTCACTATTTAAATTCATTAAGGGGGTTCTATTTTCATATAAAATATTTTTTTATTTCGATCCTGAAAGCGAAGGCATAGCGAGATGTTGCCAATTTATAAGTTGTCAATTTTATGTCGTCAATTTTGTGAATCAGATGGCGTGATGCCAGAGTGTCAAAGGACATTAAGTAATGATGACATTTAGTTGTGTTGATATTCAATTTGCTTATAACCATCTATGGTTTGTTTACTTTTGAATACATTTTGGGCACGCATTTGCGTATGCTTATACCATTTTTATAGAACACTTGCGTTATGATTTATAGATAGTGGGAGGTTAGGAAGATGCTATGGTACATATAGCGGCTTGAACCATTTTATCCATTTCCTTTTCCCCGTTACGCCCGTGTGTATGAGTCTCTTGTGCTCTGGTGTGTTGTTGTCGCTGATCCTTTGGTGGATTTACCATTGTGTCTGATAGATATCGCCTGATATGTGTCCACGATTTGCAGTGTGTGTGATGTCAGATGGTTCGGTAAGTATTTTCTAGCCGGGGTACAGTCGTTTGTTTCGATCCGTTGTTATCTTGGATTTTGGCATTCACGACACTGCTGAAATCGGGTACAGTACTGTACCCAAATTCGGGATATGAGCGATGTGAGACTCATACGAATATTTAACCATAGAGTTTTGAAAGTTAGTGAAGCCTGGAAAGTAGTCATGAATCCAGTTTAGCGACGAGGAACAGTGGAGAAAAGGTGTTGGTCAATGAGAAAATAGATGGGTGGGTGTAAGTCGACCAGAAAAAAGGATTAATCTGATTGGATACCCTGGAGAATAGACTACCCGCTATACAGATATTGGTGTCCATGGGTGAAGGCTTGTTGCTATGCCGAGGTCACGTGATTACAGGAATCAATATAAAATTTTCTGAAGTAATCAATAATTTGTGAAATTACGCTATTTTGGACATAGCCTATATAATGTTTTTAAGGCCTGGGAAAATTAGAATAAATTATATGATGAATTATTACGTTGAGAAATATGAAGAGATTTGCCCTAGTTTGATGGAAATTCAATATAAGCAAAATCCGAGCCATTGTCGCGCGCGAAAGGGTGATTACTATGCCAAATTCAAGGGGAACAAGGAGGCTAGAGCGGCCATTGTGAGGAGTCTAATATCACAACCTTCCACGGGAGAGGACGTATAGGACGTATGCTCCGCGGCGAACAGAGACATATTGTGCAACCATGAAAAGTGTTAAGAAAGGAATAGAAATGGTTTTAAATACAAGTAAGTTCACAAGTACCGGTAAGTAAAGTGAATTACGTACAAGAAGTCTGAGAAAGTTTAAGGGTGTATTTTGAGAGATATTATGCAGAACAGATTGTCGATTGCATGACAAAGAAATCCATTGTGTGTTGTGGAGTGCGGTTGAATACCGTATATATTGGAAAGTGTTAAACTGACGCGAGTTCGTTATATAAGGAGACAGAGACAGTGTATAGTATTAAACATTGAAACATTTACGTATAGGCCAGGCGACAGGTAGTTCAATAAGGAATTAATTAGTGGAAAGCTGGAAATTGCTTTAATCGCTTTATTTGGACCCAGATATTACTCTCCCAAGTTTTCCCCCTCGAGCGAAGTCGGCGTTGGCCCTTCTGGCCCTAAGAAGGTACCATTTTTCGTTTTTTTTTTTTTTTGCAAACATCTCCCATACCATCAACTTTATCAACAAAATAGCTATTATAAAAATAATCTAGAGTAAATTTACTACAAAAATGTTCCCTACCTTTTGTCTCTAATGTGAACCGTTACGATGCTACGACCATTCAAAATGGAGCCCTTTTTGATTCTTGCGGAAAATCTATGGAAATGATATGCCATGACACAGTTTCTTCATGTTATAAATATTTGTCAGCATTCCAGGTGCACAAGCTGTTATACTTGTAAACAGCTGTGGCAAAGTACCTACCATTAGTATTATTATTGCGTAGTATTGGCATAAAATCACTCTTTTCCACACCACCTGGCGGTAGAGTAAATGGCGCGTTTTTTTTAAAGTGGTGTCCCCAGGAAGCCTAATCCACAGTTCAAATGTCAAAGTTAATCGATTTTAAACCGTTTTGATGAAGGCTGGCAGTCTTGATCGTCTGCCTCAATTTCTCCGTCATCGCTTTCATCGTCTGTATCGGTACATTTGTCCGACGTCACAGGGCGCTCAAGATTAACATCGATGTCTCCGTCACAATCACCCATATCATCTTCCTCGGCAGCATTTGTACATGACCCTCCCACACAATTCATGCAGATTCTGGAGCATCGGAGGACCGTCTTCCTGCAACCACACGCTGCGTTACATCATTTCGAACATTTGCAAGACACTGTGTTTAGAAGCGTTTGTGGCGCCGGATCCCTCGTCGTAGGTATGGGAGCCAAACCACATTGAGAATTTTTCCATCCCCAATCCAGTGGATTTGTATAATTTCCATACCATGTTTGGATTTGATGGTATGTTCTTAAAGAGTGCTCAAGTGCCGCTGATTCGGTGGGAGTTAAGCTTGCGAGATTAAATCGATATTTGCTTAGAGATTTTGCAAACAGTTATAACCGCAACTCATTCAGGGTATTTCCCGTGGTTTTGTTGTCATAAAGCCGTGCCAAAACCAACTAGCCCACTTTGTCAATTTCATCGGGGTTTGCGTTCACGTCTCGGAAAACCCTAACAGCTGTTTGCAGTTCCTCATTACTCTTCAGCAGTGTTACGAATTTCATTTTGTCCTGCCTGTGAAACGAAGACGTTGTATCGCACCCACTAAACGCATGCAAAAAGAGGAAGTTTTCTTGCACACACGGCGGGAGATTGAAACTTGTTGTACAAAATAGTTGTTGTTTGGTTGAACCTTTGCTGGTTTTCATAAAATACATTTTCGTGGAGGGTGGCACACAAAGATGACCAGGATATCTATATCTTCAGCCACTATAATGACCGAATTGTCTGGCCGAGATAACTCGAGTGCGGTGGCACAATGAGCACATCGGCATCTTCTAGAGATTGTCTGGTTTCGATTCCTTCGCTTTCGAATTTGACGAGCAACAAGTCGATCAATCTTCGTTTGTTTGTGTTATTAGAAAAAAAATTTTGCTTGTGGCATAGGTGCCGGCATGGACTCACAAAAAAAAAAAAAAAAACATTAGCAGCATCATGCTTGTGCGATCGTCGAAGACGTTCAGCGGACTTGGTACTGCGAGCTGCTGGGTCGTCAGGATACCCATCGAAAATAATGACACTGTTTTTAAAGTAACTTTTAACGTAATTCACATATTTGGCACTAATGTCGACAAAAGTATCGGTTTGGTGCCAAATTACACGGTGCAGAAGGTATCCTCCGTCGAGAACATGATGTAGGTCCTCAAATGTGGGCTCATCGGTAACAGGATGGAATAATTTATAGAACACAGACTTTGGCGTCTTACGCATTCCCGCTTCATCAATGATCGCGACCGGATACGGAGCTAGTTCAAACTAGAAATTTGTTTCAATTGCGCATCGGATTTCTTTGCAAGGCAAGTGCATTGGAAAAGCACAAGAGGATCAACAGGAATATCCGTGTTGCGGATTTTTATTTTCGAATTTACCGCGCGGAGAGGCATCACGAGACTGTGGTTGCCAGCTGTATGGGAGGCCGAGCGCGGCAAGCCAGCTGCATCTGTACACATTGTTGCCAACGCCCTCAGTGAGAAAGTAGTGAAGTCTGCATGAAAAATGTAGGCTACTGAATCAGAACTGAATGTACTTACTGACCATTTTTTTTATCAATACTTGTAACAAGTTAACAGCTTGTGCACATGGAATACTGAAAAATATTTATAACATGAAGAAACTTTGATACGGCATATCATTTCCATAGATTTTCCGCAAGAATCAAAAAGGGCTCCACTTTGAATGGTCGTAGCATCGTAACGGTTCACATTACAGACAAAAGGTATGGAACATTTTTGTAGTAAATTTACTCTTGATAAAGTTGATGGTATTGGAGATATTTGCATAAAAACGAAAAATGGTACCTTCTTAGGGCCAGAAGGGCCAACGCCGACTTCGCCCGAGGGGGAAAACTTGGGAGAGTAATATCTGGGTCCAAATAAAGCGATTAAAACAATTTCCAGCTTTCCACTAATTAATTCCTTATTGAGGCTTTTTTTCCGACCTGTCGCCTGGCCTAGTAAAAGACCGTGTGAAATTAAAGAATTATCCATACTGAGCATGTATTATGAATATGGAAAACTTAGTAGAAAAATGGTTAAGAGGGACATGTTACTTAACTACAGTTGAGATGGATTCGTGCTAAACATGAGTAGTGGAGTGATGATGGTTCTAAATAGTGTCATGGCCGCCGCGCGAAATTGAAACATTTAAATAGACTTTTCTCTCGAACCCATGGTCTGAGTTTCATGAATGGGGTGTCGGAGGACTTGAGGTGACGCCCCTTTGCTATGGACCACTCGTTATACTTAAAAAAAAAAAATGAATTTTTTGTTTTCGAAAGTAGACGATAGTTTGAAAACCAAACAGGATAGAACGTTGTGCCATGGCTCAAACGAACAGTCTTTATGACCTTTATTTTTTGTAATAAAAATTTTTTATTTTTTATATTTTTTTGAAAACACTCGAATTTTGAAAATCCTATATTTTGGAAACTAGGAACTCTACAAAAAAAATTGTTTAACGTAAATCAATGGTCCCTACCCCCTCTACCCCCAAAATAAATGTCAAGTCTCTAGGATGAAAACCTGCAGTAGTGTGGTAAGGAGAGAGCTGGACCACTTAGGAAGTTGTGAGCCCCTGCGACCTTGGAATGGAAGGAGCCATGCTAGGAGGGCGTGCTTGGATTCGTTTTTTTCGTCTCATTGTGCTCTTTACGGGAATGTAGGTGTCGAAAAGGTGAAAATCTGGAAACACGGTCTTTTTGGGGTAAAACCGTGATTTTGAACTTTTTGCTATATCTCTCGAACTAATTATGCTAGAGGCGTGTACGACGGGTCCAAGGACTCGGGGTGACGTCCTCTTTGCTATATATCACTCGTTGCAATTTTTAAAAGAATTTGGAAACTCGATTTTGGGGTAAACACATGCTTTTTGTGATTTTGCCGATATCTAACGAACCAATAACGTTAGAGGCATGTACGACGGGTCCAAGGACTCGGGGTGACGTCCTCTTTGCTATGGACCACTCGTTGTAATTTTAAAAAAATTGGGAAACGCGATTTTGGGGTAAACACGTGTTTTTTATGATTTTTGCCGATATGTCACGAACCCATAACCGTAGAGACATGTACGAGGTGTCCTAGGACTCGGGCTAACGCCCCCTTTCAAATGTGGTAGCTATTTGTCCAAAAAAATAATTCACAAAGGGCCTAACGCCGTACATGTTGAAATAACGTTTTCTTTTTCTTTACCTGTTTATAATGTTTATAAAGCGTGGTGGTTGAGAGAGACGATACGGCTGGATGTGTGTGTGTGTGTGTGTGTGTGTTTCAACGAACCTGTCGCTAACCACAAGGACCATGCGTAATAGAACAATCGCTATTTCGGCTGGTCGGTGTATGACAGAGCGAGGATGCGTTTTTCTGATATTTTACCTTTGACGTGTAAACGGTGATGAGAACTTGATTCTATGTTGGTCGAAGCGAGTACAGAAAACAAACGAGCAGGAGGTGAAGGTCATTTGAGCTTATTGGAAGGCTCCGATCTGACTTGACAACAGGTGCAATGGAAAAAATGACCAAGACGCTTGAAGGTGAAATAATCTGACCATCGTGGTGGCAGGGGAGTGTGAAATGCATGCACACACGTGTGAGATGGCATGTACGCTAAACCAGTGACATCCTGTTTTGCTTCGTACGTGACAAAATGCAAGTCCATGTGAAATTTGATCTACCGCAGGTGTTCGCTTGGGACGTTATCTGTCCACATGCGCGATAACTGTTAACAAGTCACATCCTGTCTTGCTTCGTACGTGACAAAATGCAAGTTGACGTGAAATTTGATTCGCCACAGGTGTTCGCCTGGGACGTTAGCTGTCCACGTGAACGATAAGAGAATGTTCAAAGCGTGGGAAAAAAAAAGATTATACATGCAACGTAGCATATATAAAGACATGTCGTTATCATTTCCACACTCACTTAGGTGACTACCTTTGAACACATTGCGTTGCATGAAACACTTGGTCTTGTTTAACAGTTTTGGTGTTGGTGGAAAATACTTAACCTTGTTGTGGGGTAGGTATATATTTATTCATTTATATATTTATTGATTTATATATAAATACATGCAATTATTTATTGATTAGGTAATTAATGATTTTATTTATTTATTTGTTTGCAGATAACCGGTATAGCCTACTTGTCGTGTGTGTGAACGATATTAAAGAAAGAGAGAAAAACGGACAACTAGAAAAGAAAACCATTTCCATACTAGCCCACGAGACGGGAATATAGAAAAGCATTACACGTCAAGGTGAGATTTGTTTTTTTTTAATATATAACCTGTTTGATTTTGTTTTGTTTATGAAATGCATAAACTATATGGAATGGATATACTTATGGTGGTTTATTTTATTTCTTTTTAGAGTGTTGGAAAACGCTTGACCTCTGTGAATAACCAGGAACGTGTGTGTTTTTTGGATTATTGTCAGACAGTCTACATTTCTAAACTCAGGTGAGTGTGTTCTTTCAAAATAATGTCTTTTACTGCTGCGGATACGTTAACTTGGGAACCCCTAAACAGTTGTTTCAAATCACGTGTGTGCTCTGGTCGTGTGGTCAATGTTAGAAAAAGTTTGATTCCCAAAGAATTTTTACAATCTTGTTTTGAAATTTTCAAAATTGAAATTTGCACAGCGCAAAGGTTGCATACGGCTTTAAAGGTGAATACAGAACTGGTGTGCGATTTCATATATAAAAAGAAGGACGTAGAGCATAAAGAGACATTTTATATTTGCAGTAAAATGCAAGAGCTATTCATAGCCCATAATTTGGAACAGTGGTATGAAACCCACGTGGTGAATGCCTTGCTATCAAAATTTGATAAACTGCAACAAGGACCGAGTGGCCTTGCCTTAGACAAAATTCATCATTTGCAAATCAACATGTGTCAATTCAACCCATTGAACGCTGGGTCTAGCTATATTAAAACACCACCAGCTATAGCTTTGAAAAAGGCTGTAGTGAATATTAAGAATCGTGACAATGATTGCTTTCTGTGGTCTGTGGCTGCCTTTTTGCAGCCGGTGCAACATAATGGTTGTTGGCCGGGAAAGTACAAGGCCAAGTTTGATGAATTAAAACAAACTTTAAATTTAACTCGAGTATCGTTCCCTATGGACTTAACCGAGATCCATAGGTTTGAACAAGATAACCAGGACTTTTCGTTCATGGTCTATGGCCTTAATGGTGATGAGATTGTGGGTCCTCTTTATGCCACAAAAGAACCGAAACGACACCACATTCATCTTTTATATCTGTCTTACGGAGAAGTGAATCACTATTGCCTCATTAAAAGCCTGAGTAGATTGCTAAGCAGACAAATGTCCAAACATGTGCGTGCAAAACATATTTGTGACCGTTGTCTGCAATATTTTACCACTCCTACGCTTTTGGAACGTCATAGGGTAGATTGTGTTTCTCAGGAAGCAGTGAGACTGATATTGCCACAAGGGGACAAGGCTTTGTTAAAGTTTAAGGACATTCATAAGCGTGACACTGTCCCCTATGTGGTATATGCAGATTTCGAAGCTCTCACTACACCCATGGCGGGATGTGAACCAGATCCCTCCATGAGCTCAACCACACCCATTCAAAAACATGAACCCTTTGCCATAGGATTTAATGTGATGTGTGCCTTTGACCCCACGCAATCCGTTTACAAATACCGTGAGGGGGCAGATTGTGCCAAATGGTTTTTGGATGAACTTGTCGAGTTGGCCGACCATGTACAGGAATTACTGGACCACCCAATACCCATGAGCCTATCTCCAGAACAGCAGCAGCAGTATGAGCATGCCACGACATGCCATATTTGCAAAAAGCCTATTTTAAGTGGAGAGGAAAAAGTCAGAGACCACTCGCATTTTACAGGGGAGTTTCGTGGAGCTGCGCATAGTAAATGCAACTTGAACTTTCCAGCTCCTCGTTTCATCAGTGTCTTTTTCCACAATCTGGCGAATTATGACATTCAGTTTTTGATTCGTGAATTGGGTCATGTTAACAAGGGCTCGTTTACCATTATTCCCCAAAACCATGAGCGTTTTACAGCCCTGACATGGTGGTTGGGCGACTTAAGCATTCGATTTTTGGATTCCTTTAAGTTTATGGCATCCTCGCTAGACAGCCTTGTGAATGGCTTGAATGAGGAGGAATTAAAAAATACTAGAATGCATTTTAATGATCCTGAGCAATTTCAATTGTGCATTCGGAAAGGTATATTCCCGTATGATTTCTGCAATAGCTGGGACGTGTTAAAGCAAAAAAAACTCCCACCACAAGAGAAATTTTACTCGAAACTAACACGCAGTACCGTTTCCGATGAAGACTATGCACATGCATGTCATGTTTGGCGAGTGTTTGGCATGAACACGCTAAGTGAATATGCTTTGCATTACCTAAAACTGGATGTATTGCTGCTCACTGATGTGTTTGAAAAATTCCGTGAGTTGTGTCAACACATTTACGGTCTTGACCCAGCTCACTATTATACGAGTCCTGGACTCTCGTTTGATGCCGCTTTGAAATACACTCAAGTGGAATTGGATTTACTCACTGACGTAGACATGGTTCTATTTTTTGAAAAGGGCATTCGTGGCGGATTTGTGTCACTTAACCAGTGCCATGCCAAAGCGAACAATGTCTACATGCCTGATTATTCACCAGACAAACCAGAATCGTACTTAATGTACTATGACGTGAATAATTTGTACGGTTACGCCATGAGTCAGCCTTTGCCCTATGGGAAGTTTGCTTGGCTGACAGACAAACAAGTGTCAGAATTTGATGTGATCAAGGCTAGCCAAGAAACAGGCCGTGGATATGTGCTAGAAGTGGATATTGAATATCCCTCATCCTTGTATGATGAACATGCCGATTTCCCATTCTGTCTTGAGCAAATGGTTCCCCCTGACAGTAAAGTGAAAATTGAAAAACTCATGGGCACACTTTACAACAAAAATCGGTATGTGCTACATATCCAAATGTTGGTGCAATGCCTCGCCCAAGGCTTGGTGTTGAAGAAAGTCCACAGGGGTATTTCTTTTGCTCAAAAAACATGGCTTGAGCCATACATGCGACTCAACACAGAGCACCGACAAATGGCAACACAGCAGTTTGAAATTAATTTTTTTAAATTAATGAACAACTGCATCTATGGCAAATCCATGGAGAATGTCCGCAAATACCGTGACATTAAATTGGTGAATGTCTGGGAGGGGCAGTGGGGTGCCCGGCGGTACATTGCCAAGCCAAATTTCAAATCGATCAAAATTATCGATGAGGATTTGGCTACTATTGAAATGAGTAAGACCAGCGTGACCATGGATAAGCCCATTTACTTGGGTCAAGTCATTTTAGACTTTTCTAAATCGGTCATGTATCGATTCCACTATGAGTTTGCGAAACGCCATTTTGAGGACGTCTCTCTTTTGTATATGGACACGGACTCATTCATTTACCACATTCGCCACTGCAACCCCTATGACGTCATGAGGCAACATAGTGACTGGTTCGACACCTCTTGCTATAGTGCTGACAACGTGTTTCAGCTGCCCATAAAGAACAAGAAGGAAATGGGCGTTTTAAAAGATGAATGCGGTGATTCCATTATGACGGAATTCGTAGGTTTGGCTTCGAAAATGTATGCTTACCGCACACTCGACTGTAAGGAAGCCAAGAGAGCAAAAGGTGTAGGTAGGGCAGTGGTAAAATCGCTACGTGTAGACGATTACTTAGCGGTTTTACGCACTGGCAAAGCTATGTCTCATACACAGTGCAGGATACAATCCAGCAACCATCATTTGTATCTTGTGGAACAGAGAAAACGCACCCTCGCCTCCATGGATAACAAGCGTGTGTGGGCTGATAACCTGCTCACTAGCCTGCCCTGGGGTTATGATCGCAACGAGGAGGAGGTGTGATTTCACTGTTTAATCGTTTATGGGACATGGCTTTTTGTAACTTGTAGATTTAGAATTTTGTAAATATTGGTTTCTGTCATTGTAAATAGTAGATTTTGTAAATAGTGACAATTCACTTGGACCTTTTGCTCTTTAAAAAGTTGTGTGCAACCTTATTTTTTAAAAATTTTTTGATTGGTAAATAGTGTGATTCTTTTAACGCTGTACAAAATTGAGTTTTTTTGTAAATATGAAATAAGTAAGATTTTTAGTAACTTTAATAACTAGTATTTAATTATTTTTTGAAATAGTAAAATGGTAAACTAAAAAAAGTTCTTTTGGGATGAGTGTACATGTCAAGAATGTGCTTTTGAGAATAAATAAGGTGGTTGTGTTTGTTCCCAAAGACAGGTGTGAATGTATGACTGGAGAGAGAAAACTGGTGTGTATGATTGACCAGAGCAAACACGGTGAGGTAGGGTGGGTGGGTGGGTGGGGAGGGGGTAAATGGTCACTTATATACTCATTTTGTTTTAAATAGTTTCGTTTTTTCATTGAAATGTGGCAGTCAATAGACATTATTTTTGTAAAAACAGTCTTACCTGCAGTAGTCGTAGACCTCGACGTTTCTCCAAACACACATCAACACATTGCAGTATTATCAAGGTCAAGCACTCGCATCAACATCATTGTCAAATCTCAACTTTCGACATACACCAAATGGAAAAAATATGAAAACTGCAAAATGGAAATTCCATGTTTCCATATCACCAAAACAGCAAAACTTAAAACGGACATTTTTAAAAACTGGAAATGGCCATGTGTGAAATTTGAAAATTCAAAAACTTCAAACGGACATTGTTTAAAATGTGTCATCAGCAAAATGGAAAAATCCATATCATCAAAAACGTTAAACTTGAAACGAACGTTTTCAAAAACTGTAAATTGCAAAATGATAAATGACAGTGTGTGGAATTCATCATGTGTGAAATGTGTAAAATGAAAAAATCAGCCATCAACATCACGATTTCTTAAAATTAAAAATAACAAAACATCGTGCTCTGGAAAACTTTTGTTTTTATTTCATAGTCATAGTGAATTGACAAAAGAAATATAGAATACAAACACATCCCAATTCCTCACTCCTCAATGTTTATGTCCATGCATCATCAACTTTCCTTTCATAGCACTCATGACAATCAGGGCTGCCATCCTTTCACCCACTGAGGCATCATTGGATGTGAAACGTTGTTTAGCTTTCTTCAATAACAATTTATCTGCCACATGTCTTAAACCAGGATGACTATGGCGATAAGAAAGGTCATGTTCCTTGCATGCTTGATCCAAAAGATTAATGGGTACATCACCACGTTGTAAACGTTTTTCGAGACGAGTTCCAGGGCCGCAAAAACGATAACCTGGAAGATGGATTTCGAAAGGTAAGTATTGAATCACTTTGTCAATGACGCCATTGCCAGTACAGGTCTGGCATATCCTTTTCCATCGATGGTAAAAAGGTTTGGTCTTCCTCCTCCTCTGTGGACGATGTTTGTGTTTGTTGTTGTTGTTGCTTTTTCTCGCCATGACACTCGTGGAATGATTCAACAAAGTCTTTACATGGACTTTTATGACCGTGATACAGTTTCACTAGCTGGCAAGTCGCACACTGACGCATAGACGGTATTTTTGCCATGGCCACTTGCTTATGGTGATCGTAATCCGTACAGGGTTGCAATTCACTCAACACAGGGTCTTGAGTCCATGATTTTGGTACATGTTGCCAGATTTCTTTCACTGCATTGGCGGCCACATAATAAATGAACGACTTGGGCAGCGCACAAAGAACTTGCCGATGGCTTTGTCCGTAGCATTGCCTTTCTCCATGGTATCACGTGCTGTAGATGTTTACACGTCGCTTGTAGAAATCTCACTGACGTCATTCACAGGTAAATCTTGAGTTATAATTTTGTTCAACAACTCCCAGCAGGCATGAGTGGTTAACCAATGAAAGAGATGCCACGCATGCGATAGGGCTGTATGGGTAATGTTGCCACAGGAACAAGTATCCATGAGCGTTTGCAGGGAGGGGCAGCCCAACTCCATGAGGTCGATACATTGGCAGTAAGACGCCAAAAATGGTTGCAACCATTGACGTTTTTCACTACCTTTCACAAATACCACATTGGCCGAGGACAAGTGTGCTTTCATGACCACGTCCAAATATTTATAGGAAATGGTTCCCTGATTCCAGTCTAGTTGCCTATGATTTTCAATCCACTGGGTTTGTTTACGGTCTTTTTCACACAACAAATCAAAAGCATGGGGTGGTTTAAATAGCAAATGCGTAGCTTGCGATATCCAAAACGTGGTACAATCGATTATGGCCACTTGTTTAAATATAAATTTGTTGTCACCAATTTTAAACCCTTGGCAATCCACAATGAGTGTGCGCAACATGTTGACGCTTGCCTGGACCAAGTTCAACTGACGACTGACTGACGATCACGTGTGATCATGGCATGGACTTACCTTCCATGCTAGTTTCAAATTGAGGTTAGGGTAGGACAGGGGGACATGCAAAAATAAGAATATAAGAATTACATCATCATTTTATTATCATAACACGTCTTACAGGCTTTTCTCATTTTAGGATAAGGACGATAGCAACTGATACAACAATATAGTCTCTTGTGTTTGTAACGTCCATAACACCGATGATGTCCCAATGTCTCTAAACTAGGCGTTTTTGATGGTGATCTGCTCACCGAAGCACCATGGATACCATACGGCCCACATGTATCGTAACTTGTTTTTTTTTCATCACCCAAAGACACAAGTGAGGGATAGCTTGAATGACAGGGTATATTTCCCACTTTCATTCTGCACAGGTAGGGGCAGGTGGGTGACCAGCGCTGATGTTCCTGCATGGGTTCATCGCCCTCCTGCCATTGGTCTATGATGATGGGACAAAAGGCACATTTCACTTCATCTCTTGTTTTTAAATAGTAGAATCCAGCGGCCGCCAAGGCTTGAGGGTTTATGAAAGGCACTGGCCATGTGGCAAAAGTCTTGAAACGTTGTTCCTCAGAGTTTAAATTCATGGATGTAATGTCTCTTGAGGCTTTAAAGCAAGACATGACTGAGCGGCTTGACGTGGGTTGAGCTGTTATTTATACACTCGTCACTTGGTTGGACAGTGGATAATAGTTGACTTGTTTGTGATGAATAATCAGACAGTAGGCCGTCGTATTGGCTGGTACATTGTCATGCGTTTCAAAGTCTAGTCGAATGTCGATATTGGATGGCTTGACAGACTCTTCCAGGTAAGAACAGTCAAAGACAATCAGTGGCGCTCTTGCCTTAAACGCTTGGGGTAGTAGCATGGGGCCGTTCTCTTTTTGATAATACGACCATCGAAATTTAGAAAACAAGTCCTACAGGGGGCCAAATTTATTTTTTGAAAAATCCAAATCCAGTCCTTCATAGGGAAACACAGCTCCGTTGAGGAAAAGACGTGCATTTCTCAATTGCAGGTGATCAAATTGCGTGGCATCTTTGGTTTGTTGATACTTGCGATTCGTTTGAAAACCCACAATCAGGTAGAGAGGTCTCTCTGTATAGCGAGCTGTTTTTACAGACCAACTGTGTGTGTTGGTGGTGGGCAATAGCGGATACTCATGGAGTGCCCAGCTTCTAAATTCCATGGGTAGAGGCATATCTCTCTTTACCATTTTGAGTATGTCCAGTTTTTTGCTATCGTTAAGGGTCACATGAGGCACTTTCCATAGCAAGCGTTGTAGTTGAACTTTTGAATCGATGGGGGCATTGTCGGCTCCCTTGAGTGCATTATTATCACTCCTGTCTCTCACCAGATAAAGCACTTGCCTTGCGTTGACCACAATGCGTTGGTGATCTTCAGCAAAGCCTAGAATCAGTTTAAGAGGTAAATATCCAGTAAAGGTTCCATCGGTGTGTACCATCCAGTCATTGGTCGAGTCAGGACACCAACCTGCCATGCAAAGTGTTTTACCTTCTTCCTCACTATAAGAGGGGTATAGTTTCATGACACTGGAAATGCCCACATTTCGAGTGCTATCCACCACGATATCGTTAATGACATAACGTACTTCAGAAAACAGAAAGGCTAAACCATGGTTGGCCAACTTGGATGTGGTAGGTGTAGAGCCATCGGCTTTGGTGAGCCGACCTTCAATCTGAATGACACTTTCATGCGGTAGGGTGTAAATATCTTGGTTGTTGATAACAAATTGAATTTCATCATTGTTATTGAGTCCAGGTGTTTGAGCTTGATAGGAATGGAGATCAATTCTTACCACTCCTGGTTGCTCCTCGATGCGGTTCGCTATCTCTAGGATAGAATTCATCATGAGGGTTGACGTGGTAACCCAAATGCTGTAAAATCTGCTTGTTCTGAGATGTTAACGTGTATTCACGTGGCAAACAACTAACACCATTCCTAGACGGTGTTGTTGCTTTATACACAAACTTCATAGTGGCTTTAGCACCAACTTGTAAGTCACTGGTGTGGTAGAATCTAGATCAATGAGTTGTTGATCTCTATTGATCAGTCTTAATGTTATATTACTAATACTATCAACAGCCACAGCATGAAAAAGCACCACTGGAGGGTTTTCACGAATAATATAGCCATTGGGCGATGTCACAATAAAGTCATAAAGTGAATGCGATGGTTCCTGATTGGTGTACACTTGGCTAATAATATTACACGTCACCGACACATGATGGTCCTCAATGAATTTCACTTCATGGTCTGATTCATGTTTTTTGTTGGGCTCCAACACACGTGGTTTAAATCCTAGTAATGGGCCAATGGAATCGGGGTGTGTTTTAAAGTCAATGTTGAATGAGGAGAAAATACTGCAGCGATGAGTGTTGGTATTGCCTACAAGTTCAAACTTGTGCGTTCCGTCGAGAAATGACTTTAAACCATATTGATTGATCAACACCACATAAATGTGTTCATAAATATCATCGATCGTGTATCCACCAGAGTTCAAGGTGAGCACAGAATCATCATAGTAAAACTTGTTGTTCACATTTTCACGTATGTTGTATATTCGATTGTACGTTTCAAGAGAAACAAGTCCTAAACCATAGGGTTTTTCACTCAATTCGATAGGCGGGTAAAAGTCTAGGCTGACTTCAGGTCCACGTCCATGCACTGTAAACGTTTTACTTTCTGCCGACATACTGGTGGCGTTTTTGCTTATGCTGCGTCTTATATAAAAAAATTAAACACAAACGTCCACACTGTTGGCTGTTAAACGTTTGCTCTCGTTTCACATTATAATATATCTTGATCCTGTTTCCAAAATAGGTCACTAGTTCCATGGGCGGGGGCAAATTCCCAAAACTGTCAAAGTACCATACCGTGGATCCCTCTTTGACATAAGCTACATAATGCGTTCCTGGTCCTCGGTGATCATCCAAATTGACAACAGCACATTCCTGTTTCCAAGGTCGTGGGGGTAATTGGTTTCGCATAAACACACCTCGAAAATGAGAAAGCTTTAGTTGTTTAGCATAGCTTTCCACTTGCTGATGCGTCAGGGCATGTCTCGCTATGGCAGAGGTTAATTTTTTTTTTTTTTTTAATATTTCGAAATGGTGAAATCCCAAATCCTTGTTGATAAAAGGCTGGCTTTAAATTGGCATTTCTAGCCCCCATGGCAATCGCTTCCATCGTTTCATTGTGTCGCTGACTTTCTTTGAGTTGTTGCTTGCCCTGCTGCGCGGCTTTAATGGTTTTCGCCACTGCACTGGCACCGCCCAAAAGTGAGCCCAGAGCAGCCAAACCAGCAAATAATGCAGGTAAAAATCCCGCTCGTTTGGGGACGGGAATCACTCGCCCTTGGTTTGAAACCTGTCGCCGACGTTTTGGAATAACCTGTCTCTGTGCTGCTCGAAGGGCTTTCCTTATGGTCAATACATTATTTTTTCTTTTTTTCTTTCGCAAGGGCTTGTCCTCGAATGTTGAAAACCCAGGCTTTGCCAAGGACAATGTCCTTTTTTTAGTCTTTCTCACTGCATACCTTTGTTTCACCATGATGATAATGACCAACAACCTTTCACAAGAAAGTTTAAATCACAACTAACGTCAAATGGTTATTTCATGGCTGTATAATCCAATTCCACATAAAGTGGGAAGTCGTTTATGGTTTTTCCCGCTTGCTTTTCATCCCATGTCAACATGAGGTGAAAGGATAATTCGTCCCCTGCATTGACCATTTCATGGTTATGGATCAACATCCTATGACCATTTATCTTTATTTGTAAATGGTTCTCATCAGGTATGGCATATTTGATGTGAATGGTTCCATCATAGTGTAATCGATAGTGGCTTAAACCCGAAGCAAGCACATAGGTCAAGTGCTGATCATGGACTAGCGGTAAATGGTTTCTGTCATTCACAGGTTTATCATTTGTCAGATACACTAAAAACACAGATGGGATAAATTTATAAAGCCTTTTCATTTCATGGGTCACGTAACGCTTGGTACAGACATCGTCTTCGTCTTGTGGGTCTTCCACGTGAATAATCCGATGGTGATTAGCGCTATAGCCATTCACCATAAGCTGTGGCACTTTGTCATAAAACTCATACACTTTGTTATCCACATACTTTTTCGTAGTAACGTCTGTAGACACTTGAGGATGTTTTACATGGGTTAACCGCTTTCCCTTAAAGTCATAATCTCCCTGTTTTGTGCGTGGCACTACTGACGTATCCACATAGTGTTTATTAGCAGGATCTGTTTCCTGTTTAGGATCATGTATGAGGACAGGCCTATCTTTGGCCATCAACGCACGTCCAAAGACATCCATCGTCAACCTGTAGTAGCAGTCTACTGTTTTTATGACAAGGTTCAGTGTCCTGTATATAGACAGCCTGCTAGCCTGTCTAAGCCTTAGTTGAAATGAAGATTATTAAGCAGCAAGAGTCATTCCCCGTGGGGGACATGGTTTCCCATCTCTGTCCCACATCACGTGAACAACGCCATGGTTCACTGTTTCCATCTTCCATTCGCTGCATCATTGTGGGGCCTTCCGGCTGTGGAAAGACAAATCTTTTGCTAACGCTCATCACAGCGCCCAATGGTCTGCGTTTTCAAAATATTTATATTTTTGCAAAATCTCTCTACCAACCCCTCTACGTGTTTCTGGATCAAGTCATGTCTGGATTACAAAAAGAGAATATGGGTTATTTTACATTTTCCATGCAAGAAAATGTGATTTCACCGGATGAGGTAAAGCCTGATTCACTCATGATTTTCGATGATGTATCCACTGAACGTCAAGGCATCATTCAAAGCTATTTCAGCATGGGTCGTCACAAACATATCGATTGCTTCTATCTTGGACAAACGTATTCAAAAATGTCCAAACAGTTGATTCGTGACAATGCCAATGTCATTGTTTTATTTCGTCAGGACGAGAGGAACAGTCGTCACATTTATAATGAACATGTGAATCCGGATATGACCTTTCAAATGTTTACAGAATTGTGTGCCAAGTGCTGGAACACTCAACGTCATGCCTGTTTAGTGATTGACAAACAAAGTGAACTCAACCAAGGACGGTATCGCTTAGGGTTTGATCATTTTATTGCTATTTAAGGCCTTGTCTCATTCCCCATCAAGTCATTTGCCAAGACACCATGGCGTTAGCAGAGAGTCAATTGAAAAAGCATATTATTAGAGCAAAAAATACTATTCGCCAAAAGTTTCGTCAATTGAAACAATCACGTGCCAATCATGCTTTGTTTATTCAGCAACATTTAGCACCTCCACTAAAAGCCATGTTGAAACCCTCTTTCAAGCCATCTGAAACGCTACCCACCATTTCACAAGCCACGCAGACGCTGCACGAGGACCCTGAGGAAGAGGAAGTGGAAGATTTGACTAGTGTTAGTGAAGTTGAGGATGAGGAGGAACACGTGTTTACGCCTCAAAAAAAGGCCGCACCCCTTGCAGAGTTTTTGAGAAAAAAGAAATCCTTGGCCATGGTCGAAACACCTTGCCCTTCCAGGGCGTCTCCGTTTTCACAACTCTTGGCCACCCCTCAACATAAAGCTCAACTGAAAACCATTTTAATAAAATATTATGGATCAACATTGGAACCCTATTTCACCGATCTATTTATTGGAAACACAGATACCACGTATGGTGTTCGCTATGAGGATGATAGTTTTAAAATTGGCGATTCATCCATTAAATTTGCTCGTACTAAAGCTGTCATTAAAAACATCAACTATAAATTAACGCCAGGACTGTTAAAGCTGCTCTTTTCTCGGACCCCCTCTTCCCATGATTATACGTCAGAGGATCTTGACAAATATAAATCCATTTTATTGGATACCCATGCCCACAAAAGACAGTATGATCCCACGCAACAAGTGAATGCCAATATATCTCAAAAATATAAAACCATCATTGCAAAAATGTTTCCCACCAGTCAAAGTACTCGTCGTAAAGTGTCCGCTTCGGGAGTGACATTTAAACCATTAAAACCCCTTGTGGATGTTACCTACTGGCACAATCCCAATAAGCTCGTCCAGCGGCTACAGTTGTTGCATGCCTCACGTCAAGCTGGCCACACCGGTCACGATTGGGAAATTCAAGAAATTGAACAAGAACTTCGAAATGCCAAAATTATTGTTTAAGCCCTCACCCATTAAAATGGGTATTGCTCACGAGTTGCATCGCCCAGCTAGGCGTCATTATCCACGACTCAAGGTGATTTCACGAGGTGTGGATGAACTTTGGCAGGCTGACTTGGTTGAAATGATACCCTATGCTGGCGTTAACGACGGTGTACGCTATATGTTGACCGTCATTGATGTCTATTCCAAAATGGCCTTTGTTGAACCTGTGCGTCGCAAGTCTGGTCCACTAGTTACCAAGGCCTTTCAACATATTATTCAACACTCCCAACGTCAACCTCAGCTGCTACAAACCGACCAGGGGAAAGAATTTTTCAACAAGGATTTCTCCAGTTTTCTCAAATCTAAGGATATTCACCATTACACCACGTACAGCAATCTCAAAGCCAGTGTGGTCGAGCGGTTCAACCGAACATTGAAAACCCATATGTGGAAAGCGTTTACCGCTCAGGGCAGTTATCGCTGGTTGGACATGTTACCTGAGCTAGTGTCACGTTACAATGACACCAATCATAGAACGATTGGGACCAAGCCACGTCTCGTAACTAAAAATATTCAGCGATTGGATCAACTGTTTAACCCCATAAAAACAGCCGATCCTAAACGTCACCGACTGAACATTGGGGATTTTGTTCGTGTGAGCAAATTTAAGTCTGCCTTCAATAAGGGCTACATGCCTCAGTGGGGGACTGAACTATTTCGAATTCGTCGAGTCAACTTGGACAGTCCAGTCACCTATTTACTCGAGGACCTCAATCATCAACCCATAAAAGGTAGATTTTATCTCCATGAACTTCAGAAAACAGCATTTCCTCAGCATTATCTTGTGGAAAAAGTGTTGAAACAAAAAGGAAATAAACTCTACGTCAAATGGTTAGGGTTTAACTCTACGTTTAATTCTTGGATCAATAAACTACATGTTGTGTGAACCTGTGTACTTTTTATTTATTCACCCATGTTGTACACTACCTATAGCTCTATGTATACAGCGCTCCGCGCTTCATGCATGTTCATACATGTTTGTCTTTCCCTTTCCTCCTGTGTTCTCTCATACATTACCCCTCCCCCTTTCCCTCCCTTCACCTCCCACCACTGCTGTTTGCAGTTCTTGCCTATCTATTGGCTGTGACATCATTCCGACAAGTTGCATCATACTTTTTACTGATTCAGCGATTCCCACGCTTTGAACATTCTGTTATCGTTCACGTGGACAGCTAACGTCCCAGGCGAACACCTGTGGCGAATCAAATTTCACTTCAACTTGCATTTTGTCACGTACGAAGCAAGACAGGATGTGACTTGTTAACAGTTATCGCGCATGTGGACAGATAACGTCCCAAGCGAACACCTGCGGTAGATCAAATTTCACATGGACTTGCATTTTGTCACGTACGAAGCAAAACAGGATGTCACTGGTTTAGCGTACATGCCATCTCACACGTGTGTGCATGCATTTCACACTCCCCTGCCACCACGATGGTCAGATTATTTCACCTTCAAGCGTCTTGGTCATTTTTTCCATTGCACCTGTTGTCAAGTCAGATCGGAGCCTTCCAATAAGCTCAAATGACCTTCACCTCCTGCTCGTTTGTTTTCTGTACTCGCTTCGACCAACATAGAATCAAGTTCTCATCACCGTTTACACGTCAAAGGTAAAATATCAGAAAAACGCATCCTCGCTCTGTCATACACCGACCAGCCGAAATAGCGATTGTTCTATTACGCATGGTCCTTGTGGTTAGCGACAGGTTCGTTGAAACACACACACACACACACACACACATCCAGCCGTATCGTCTCTCTCAACCACCACGCTTTATAAACATTATAAACAGGTAAAGAAAAAGAAAACGTTATTTCAACATGTACGGCGTTAGGCCCTTTGTGAATTATTTTTTTGGACAAATAGCTACCACATTTGAAAGGGGGCGTTAGCCCGAGTCCTAGGACACCTCGTACATGTCTCTACGGTTATGGGTTCGTGACATATCGGCAAAAATCATAAAAAACACGTGTTTACCCCAAAATCGCGTTTCCCAATTTTTTTAAAATTACAACGAGTGGTCCATAGCAAAGAGGACGTCACCCCGAGTCCTTGGACCCGTCGTACATTCCTCTAACGTTATTGGTTCGTTAGATATCGGCAAAATCACAAAAAGCATGTGTTTACCCCAAAATCGAGTTTCCAAATTCTTTTAAAAATTGCAACGAGTGATATATAGCAAAGAGGACGTCGCCCCGAGTCCTTGGACCCGTCGTACACGCCTCTAGCATAATTAGTTCGAGAGATATAGCAAAAAGTTCAAAATCACGGTTTTACCCCAAAAAGACCGTGTTTCCAGATTTTCACCTTTTCGACACCTACATTCCCGTAAAGAGCACAATGAGACGAAAAAAACGAATCCAAGCACGCCCTCCTAGCATGGCTCCTTCCATTCCAAGGTCGCAGGGGCTCACAACTTCCTAAGTGGTCCAGCTCTCTCCTTACCACACTACTGCAGGTTTTCATCCTAGAGACTTGACATTTATTTTGGGGGTAGAGGGGGTAGGGACCATTGATTTACGTTAAACAATTTTTTTTGTAGAGTTCCTAGTTTCCAAAATATAGGATTTTCAAAATTCGAGTGTTTTCAAAAAAATATAAAAAATAAAAAAATTTTATTACAAAAAATAAAGGTCATAAAGACTGTTCGTTTGAGCCATGGCACAACGTTCTATCCTGTTTGGTTTTCAAACTATCGTCTACTTTCGAAAACAAAAATTTCATTTTTTTTTTAAAGTATAACGAGTGGTCCATAGCAAAGGGGCGTCACCTCAAGTCCTCCGACACCCCATTCATGAAACTCAGACCATGGGTTCGAGAGAAAAGTCTATTTAAATGTTTCAATTTCGCGCGGCGGCCATGACACTATTTAGAACCATCATCACTCCACTACTAACATGCAGCGGGAAATGTAGTCTAAATTATGCTGCAAGAGTTCTTATCGGTGACATATTTCGATTTACTGAAGCAGAGACATGATACTGTCATGGAAATTTAGAAAGAAGAAAGGCTACATGAATAACGAGAACTGAACATTATAACATCTACAAATATGGACGGGAACGACGAGAACTTCCAGATGCCAAGAACAGAAGAGTTGAACGAGAAGAAGCTCAAGAGCCAAGCAGAAGCCGGGACTCGAACTGGTGGATCCGGGGACGCGAGCGAGATCCTACGAGGAGCGAGCGTTGCGGTCGGGCATGCCAACACGGACCAGTGGCAAGGCGATTCATCGGGCCGGACCGAGAGAGCAAGCCTGGGATGAGAGGAACTTGGGAACAGCAGAGTCGAACACAGAAAGGGGCTTCCAGACCAATCTTCTAAGCGTGGTGTAATACGCAAAGTTCATCGTTGGACCAACTTGAAGCCTACACAAAGTAAGACGAAAAGTCCAGTATATGTTTTCAGTTCCGTAGTTATCTAAATGTTTGAAGCATACCTGTAATGACCAATTCATTTTGTGAGATTTCACAGTATCCCCTAGTCTATTTAGAACGCCGACTTGGATGTTGTATAGAAGTTAATGCTAATTGAGATTGAGATCTGCAATTTTATCATATGGAATGTTAAGTGATCTTATAGTAGAACCATTGCGTATAGAAGAGAAAGTGACGTGACTTGTGGAGTTGGTATAGACCAGCCGTTGGGCGGCTCTAGCGTCGGCTAGCGCTGAGCGAGGACGGTATCAATACAAGCAGTTGAATGTTATTTTTCAGTACTTGAATGTTATCAGCTTACACTACGTTGTATTAGACATGATGATCCAAATATAAAATTGTCCGCACTGAGTATATAAAACGCTGGCGTCAGTTGTGTTAGTTATGAAACATCAGATTACGTCATAAGTTCATATAATAAGGAAATAAAACATTCTGACGGGGGTCAAAATGTAACTGAATGTGTAAAAATCGTAAAGCTACAGACCATTCACTACTTCACAAATACAGTAAATATAATATAATACAGAATAATATAATATAAACTCACCCATGTAACAGCTTACGCGACGATTTTCCAGACTTAGAAGATGACTGTTCTTTCCTATTTTTTTTTCGTACGAAAGAAAAAGCGGCACTTCATTAAATGAAAAACGAGTTTTCCAATAAGGTCCAGTTTATGTTCCATACAACATCCTAAATCACACGGCCCTAAAACAATCTCATCAATGCTGTGCAAACACTCATAAAATATATCACTCCACAAATTTGAAAGGGAAGATAGTTTCTTTTCAACGACTACTTCGACCTGTAAAAGAATGTTGAAGACACTGTCGGACGGGTGAGTTAGGTAAGTAAGGGCATTTATTGTGCCAAAGTCCTTTATGTGAGTGAAAGTTGCAGCTGTTGTGTCCGACTGCCTTTCACTTTGAAGGGTTTTGACAATGTACCCTGCTAGATAGTAAACCAAGCAATGTTTCGGAATGTTGTCTTCATAAGGAAGGGGAGGATCATTCTCCCAGTCCGTTATCACCACTTTGTCTCTAATTTTGTCCTCCATATACAATTTAACATATTTGTTTTGTTCCTCGGCTTGCTTCGCATATAATCGCATTTGATTAACAAATGACGTGAGAGGTGGTTCTAACTTAGGTTCACAGTTCCCGGTCGGTGATATACCGGTAGCCATCTTAATTGGAAAGTTTGGTACAAGATTTCGATATGTCTGTTTTTCTCACAGTCCTCTTCGGAGGAGATTTGCGTGCTTTCTGTCGCGTAGTGAAATATCTCGGCAAGTTTGGAAAAATGTGTGGGACTGAACCAGGCTTCAAACTCCATCTCATTCTCGCCATTTGCTTCTATAATGAAAGTGTCCGTTTTAATAAGGAAATTATCGGAGAAATGTTTGTCACATACATATGACTTATTTGATAATTTAATGTATTTCCTTGGAATGGCCTTTGCCCATTTAAATAAATCATCTTCGGCTTTTGGAGGTCTAAAAAAGTGCCTATCTGTTGCAGATGACTTGTCGTATCCAGATCGGCACCCGGAAACAAGACAACACGGCATATTCACTTACACAGTTTTATTTGACGAATCTTACCAAGTTATAATTAACTCGACAGCACAAATGTAAATAAGTGTAAAGGCTTACAAATACTAAATACACCAGTGTTATAACGTAAGTTTTATTTCAATATCGCTTCTTGATCGCATACACTTTTCAACACCAAGAAATACGGACTAAACACGGCAGCATTTCTGTGTTTTCAAAGTCGCGAGCGCTTAGAAAGTGACTCCGACCAGCAACAAGCAACCGCTGCGCAGTCTGTCGGCGGGTGCAGCAACTACCCATACTAAAGATACGGAAAAATCGGGAGTCGCCACACTTTCTCTTCTATACGCTATGGTAGAACTATTCGACTTCTCATTCTGGAATTTTGGAACTAGAAATTTTATTTGATGATTATTTATTTTCACGATTACGATTTTCATGGAAGATTTTCACTACAACGACATAGATTTTCACAACGATTTCCACATCCAAGATTTTCATAAAATTGATTTTCACGACGAGGATTAAGGATCTTCAAGGAAGATTTTATGCAACGAAGGATTTGAATCCAAGGATTAAGGATTATGTTCACGAAGGATCTTCATTAATGATTTTCATATTAAGGAGTTTTGACTTTTAAGATTGAAGTTTAACTGAAGATCGAAATTAATTTCATTTGAATAATTTTGGATGTTGAGAAATTCTATTTTAAGGATTAAGGATTTTGGATCCTAGGATTTGGGATTAGGATGTTTGAATTTTAAATTTTTATTTTTAATCGGATTTGATATTCTCCGATATTTAAATATTTTCATCGAGTTTTGGATGTGAGTTATTTGGATTTAGATTGTTGAATTATCAACTATTTTATTGAATCAGCTGTTGATTTTATTTGAAGGCAACTTGATATTGTTGAAAGTTTTATGAAACTTAAGAAGCAGTTATAATACGATTTCATGATGATATGGTCATATGGAGACTGAATATAAGGAATTATTCCTAGTCTGGTAAAATATTTGATGCTGCAAGGATTAATGTTTTGAAACAGAAGGATTATAAGGATACAATAGATAACGTGTGGATTAAGAGAAAGCTGAGATGCTTTAGAGGAGATGCTATGAATTATTCAACGATTATTAGAAAATACCAGTGAATTGTATGGAACATGGGAGCAACGTAGGATTTTTTATGAAGCCAGCTGATATATTTTGATGGAGCATCGATGTAGGTCATTGGGTGTGCAAGACTCACGACCAGGGGCGGATTTACGTATAGGCTGTATAGGCGGCAGCCTAAGGCGGCAGATTTTAGGGGGCGGCAAATTTGACTATTTTTTTAAATAAAATAAATAAAAAATAAAAATATAAAACAAAAATAAAAATTTTAATTCTGAATATGCTCATGCATCTACAAGAGTAATGAGCGCCCTTTAGAGACAATCCAATACCACCCATGTGACATATTATAAGATTGAGAAATGGTGGGTCTTCTGTTTCCGTCTCTGTGTGCTACGCGTTGGTGGTCGAAGCCTCGTTTAGATGGAGAGAGGTCTTATTATCTTGGGGGGGCGCACTGGTTGTTTTGCATGGCTGGTGATTTTATCGTGGTACCTTTGCTAATTTATTTTGTAGCATCTGCATGGAGGGCTCCTGTTTTCTACGGTCATCCGGCTTATTGTGGCTGCTGTTTTTGGTTATTGCCGGGGGGATAGAGGTTTTTCCCATCTCCCTGGCTACCGCTTCTTGTACTCTTTCTATGAGTGTTGTTACCATGTCCTGTTTCATTTGCTCTATGGATGCTTGCATGGATTCTATAGAGCTTAATAGGCTTTGTATGAGGTCATCTTGTTTCCCTGATTTCCGCAGCATTGGTTTGCATTCTTTGCATATCCACGTGAGTCTGCCGTGAGCCCTTGTACGTAAGCGCGTCTAGTTCGCCTTGCGTCAGACCTGCACATTTCTTATGTTTCCTTCTTTCGCATGCCTCGCATGCCTCAGAATAAAGATTCCGATTTTAAAGAATCCAAACAAGTTTACCCTGAATATAATAGGTACTTGAACCACTCAGTGTTTAAAAGAAAACTTCAGAACGGGGGAAATAGGGGATCGTAAGTAGCTTGTTTATTCCAAGAGTAAAGGTTCTGTTTTTTGTGCACCGTGTTTGCTCTTTGGAGACACAACTGACGAATTTGCGTTCAGACACGGATTAAATGATTGGAAAAACATCCACGACTTGGCTTCTGCCCACGAAAATTCACATAAGTTAATCATAAACAATCTTTCCTAAATTTGTTTGAAAGAGCTAATATACATGGAAGAGTAGATCATGGTTTAGTACAACAAAAATTGCGTACTGGAAAGAAGTTCTTAAAAGAGTTGTCGCTACTGTCAAAACCTTGGCAAGTCGTGGACTCTCATTTAGGGGCACAGGCAGCAATGAGCATTTCGGCGTTCCTAACAATGGAAATTTTATGATGTTAATAGAATATTTAAGACAATTCGATCCATTTATACAGTATATGAGCATATTCATAATTATGGAGATAAAGGCAAGGGTAGTACAAGCTACCTATCCACAACTATTTATGAAGAAGTCATCGAAATTATGGCTAAAAAAGTGATGTCTAAAACAGTTGAAGGAATCAAAACTGGAAAGTACTATTCTATCATTGTGGATTCGACCCTAGACATCTCTCGTGTTGACCAACTTTCATTCAATTTTCGATATGTAAAACCAGACGGTACTGTTACTGAACGTTTTTAAACTTGACTAGACAAACCAGGTCACAAAGGTGAAGACTTATATGATGCAGTCACATCTACTTTGAAATTTCAAGGCATAGACATTTTTGATATGAGAGGGCAATCTTACGATAACGCTGCCAACATGAAGGGCATATATTCGGGACTTCAAGCTAGAATAAAAAACGACAATCCTCTCGCAGAGTACACACCATGCACTGCAAATTCGTTGAATTTGGTTGGTACACACGCTGCAGAAAGTTGTACAGAAGCGAGTAAGTTTTTTGAATTGCTCCAGGAGTTGTATATTTTTTTTTCAGATTCGACAGAAAGATGGTCTGTTTTGCAGCATTTTGCTGATTCAAAATTTGCGAAACTAAAATCACTGTCTACAACTCCTTGGTCTGCACGTGCTGATGCGGTTTCTGTTCTGGTTGAATTTTTGAACGAAATAATAAATGCATTATCAGCTTTCGTAGAAAATCCCAACGAAAAAGCAATAGTTCGAAATAAAGCTACAGGCCTTCGGAATAATATGGAACGACTAGAAAGTGCATTTATGCTAAGTATTTGGTCTGTTTTACTTGAACTATTCGATGCTACAAGTCAGAAATTGTAAGCCATGGATACCAGCATTTCAGATATTTTGGATTTGTACAAATCGTTGGTTGGTTTTGTAGAAGATGCTCGGAAAAATGTTGAACTTTATGAAGAAACAGCACGGAAAATTTCTACCACCCAGGAGTTTGAAAAAGACGTTCGTAGGAAGAAACGAAGAAAATTAATGTCTGATGAATTATTGTATGAAGATGATGTTTAGCTAGGTGGAAGAGAGAATTTCAGAGTAAGTACTTTCAATATAATTTTGGATAGACTCTATACAGATTTGAAGGGCAAATGCGCCGATTATGAAAGAATATTTCAAAGAATTATCACGCTTATCGAATTTCGTACGTTGAATGAACCTGAATTAAGGAAACATGCGGAAGCATTACAAGAATATTTTCCAAATGATATAGAACAAATATTTATAAACGAATTGTGCCACTTTCAAAAATATTGCCGAGGAAAAAAATTGAAAATAACCCACCTTTAGAAATATTAAAATTTATTCGACAGAATGATCTACAAGGAGTATTTCCAAATGTTTTAATAGCCTACCGCTTGTTGAACTGCAGTGCCGAACGCTCGTTTTCATGAATGTGTAAAGCGCATAAAAGACTTTGAGCTCAACCACGATACAGGACCGTTTGGTTTGTCAAACGATTTTGGCAATTGAATCAGAATTAATGCCAGATATGGAATTTGACGATATTATCAAAACTTTTGCTGAAAATAAAGCACGGAGAAAGATATTTGTTAGCACACTAAGATCTTAAGTTATACCTACATATAAAATTTAATTATACGTGTAAAAAAATAAACTCGAATTTTTAATAGGTTGCCTTACTAACTACTGCTCAATTTTCACACAAACCTAAAAATAGGGGGGGGGGCAATTTTTATTTTGCCTAGGGGCGCCAAAAAGTTAAATCCGCCCCTGCTCACGACTATTGCCGGATCATGAAGGTGGACATTGTAAAGCATGTAATGTTCTGTGTCACCTTGCCTAATATAGACTGTATTATGGAAGGATTTATTATAACGTATTACACCCGTATTGTAACGGTGTGTTTGGTGCCAGTGTGATGTGGCAACGCAGCGTATGTGTTGAGGAGGCTCCAGTGAGCTTATGTTAGTGGAAGTTTCCGTTTTGTTTTGAAAATTAGGGCTGTTAAATGCTATTGCATTATGTTTAAGAAGCCTATAAGAGATGATATGTAGTCCAGAGGTTAGCGTTGCGTATGCAGGTAGAATTGTGGAGAGTTGTTGGCAAGTAAGCCAATGTAAGCGAGGGAGCGCTATCAGCTGTTAGGGAATGAGGCTGGTACAGTGTGTGCCACAATTGTTCCTGGTATAGTAAAGGTTTTATTGGTTATTATTATTATTATTGTTATTAACGCAAGATTGACTAGAAGGATGTTCTTATACATTACCGTAGTCTGAACTTTATTGAGTAGACTATTGAACCTTATTGTGACGATTGACCAAGAGATAGACAGAAATGTTGGTGGAAAATACTTAATAATTATATTTGTCATAACATGACAGCGATATATGACAACAAGAGATAAACATTAATGGTAGATGATGTTTAAGAATGTACATAGTATATAGTATTTCTATTTTATTGATGTTCCGTTTTATTAGTTTTATTAAGGGATAGTAGGAGGTTTCAGGATCAGTGCGTGCATAGAGTAAAGCATTGGGATTGTGATAGCGACAGGCCATTGCTATTACAGTCATTTCGTCGATTTATTATATTGACAACTTTTTATGATCGATGATCCTGAAGACCTGAGGCACAGCAGGTTGATGCTGAGTTAATACAGTTTCATTTTCGGATGAGATAACTTATTAGCAGTGTCTAATGACACATAATAATTAACACCAAGTATTTGTTAACATTTGTGTTGTAATAACGAGTCTGCTTAGACAGACATTGATGCCATTTTTGAATAAATTCCAGGCACGTGTTTACGTATGCTTGTTACGCTTTTATATAACATTTCGTTATGATTTATCTTAGTAAGAGGTTAGAATAAATACTATGGTCAAGATACTGAAGCTAAATGCCTATTTTACCCATTTCATATTTCCTATGTTACCCGAGATTAGAGAGTGTTTGAGTTCTACTTGTTTTTGCTCTTGATCTTGTTGAGGATGGACCATAGTGTTTATTAGTTGATAGATTCACCCTTATATATTCCTCATTTTAGTGTGTGATGTGCTAGTTGTGTTGGAAAGTATTTTTAGCCAGGGTACTGCCGATTGCATCGATCCATCGTCATACTGGGATTCTGGCTGTCACATCACTGGTAAATAAGGGCACAGTACCTACCCTCAGGCCAGTGCCCTCTTCCTTGTCTATCCCTCCCATTCTTCCCATCCCGTCCTATCCCTCATAAAGCCCCCTGTTCGCTTTGCAGGTGAGGCAGCCAAGGCAAGGCACAAGTCACGCCTCCCCAGTTGTAGCCCCCGACCCAATGTCAAGCTCCGTAGAGGTGGTAAAGGTGAGATACTTTGCTGAGTCCGTCGGAAAAGCCTATCTGAAAGGTAAACTGACTATGAAAGAAAGAAAAAAAAAAGACTATTTTAAACAGTTTTGATATTGTGCCTATTAAGGGGGATATGATTATTTCTCTCTCAAAACTCCATTTTTCCCACCCCTTTGGTCAATGTTTGGGTCTATCAAAAACTTAACTAATATCAGTTTTTGAACCTTATCCGAAGAATAGTGTGAACTTTCAATGGATTTGATCTCTTGCATACTAAAAAGTTACAGCTATATATATTTTATTTAGTCGATTTACCCTCTAGGTTGGTGGTTCCCACGGACTCAGCGAGGGAACTCACCACTACCGCCTCTACGGGCAGTGTATTGGAGCTTGGAACATCTGGTCGGGAGGGATACAACTGGGGAGGTGTGATCAGCACGTCGCCCAGGCGGCCTCACCTGCAAAGCGAACAGGGGCGTCATGAGGGGAGGGATTGGAAGGTTAGGATGGATAGGCAAGGAAGAGGGAAGGAGGCCGTGGCCTTGCAGTAGGTACTGTACCCGATAATCCGGAAAGGATCCTGTTGGAATATCCTTTGCCCCCGCTGGATTGCCTATTTCTAACAGCTCCGGCAAATTACTACATTAGAAATCGCTTCCAACATGGCCTTTAGGGATTTACATACAGCAGTTACAAGAATATTGTGGATTAACAACAAACTACACGGGGCACTTACCTTTACTTACCTCCTCGGGGACTGGGAATTCAGCTTTGCCTACAATACATCCACAATACTCTTCTCCTTATATTTAAAATGAATCACACTCCAACAACATCGGATAACAAACTGAATAAAATTTATTAACATTAGTGTAAACTAATCTAGTATAAACAAAATTACAATAAACTAATTTAACAATATAAATTAAATTAAAAACACGCAATCATTCACACTTCCATTCAACTCTACACCTTACTACAATGCTGTGTATAAAAATTATGAGCATAATATTCTTGGCTTGTTTTAGGCCTACATTGCGTAAAACTAAAACCGTTTAATTTAGGCTCTTACATTCGTGGCATTCCTAACACTTGATTTCATTCACTAGCTTGCGTTTGTAGAACGCACGTGCAGTGGCCTTGTTTCATCAATGAAATATCAGCATCACGCCGAACTCGGAACTGTTTTACAATTTATATACAAGGCGGTGAGTGTCTACCTGCTTATATTATGTCACAGTGTTCTCCAACTCTGAGGGTGAATCATTCTAGCTAGCCCACATAGAGACTGCTTGTGTGTGCGTTTATAATAACACGTAAAATGAACAATTAGATCTTACAAAAATGCACATAACTACTCTGTTTCTTAAACAATCATTCTAAAAATTTCTATACACTCTTTCATTCGCACCCCGCAATTGTTCATGACCAATCCGGTTCCACAATTACTCTTAACAGTGAACAATCATTCATACCAAAAACATCCGCTCATAAGACACACGCTATTCTAAAACAATTGATTAATAAATCCTACTAAATTATTTAACTAATTAAATCATTTTCAAAAAAATATTTACATGTAATATGTTCATAATAATATACATTATTTAGTGTTACTAACACGTTACTTTCGAGATTCTGGCTTCTCGGTTACCATACAATTCTCAACTAAATATATACACTGGTTTTTTACATAACCATCCTAACATTCCGTAGTTTTGATATACTGCTTACACATCGTCTTATATAGGTTTCATTACATTGTCGGTATAATACAGTCGACTAATTAAAGTTAACTGTACGTAATTACATAACTTCGGGTTTAATAAAATATAATAATTGTATTATAGACATGAGTAGACAATCGTTCTCAAGTTGTATTTCCGCTAAAACCCTCCTGTTAACACAGCTAAATCGTTACTTCACAAGAACTGGACTACTTGTATACAACGGGTCTTATCATGATCCATGCCTTCTTATCAAAGAACAACAATACTTTGACTTCCCTTAAAATGCGGAACTTCCATCGCACGAGCACTCTTCATAGCTCTACAAATCCTCATATAACAGTATAAATGGCATAAACAATTATCATCCACTATGTTAGACAATAACCAAAAGGGATTAATTGTTATTAACATATCTTCTGTAGGCACTTCTCTGAAATAATGGCATGACCCTCAGTATCATTCCAGATGACTACTGGGCTACAATTATACATGCTTAAGTTCTTCAAACGAAACTTCCAATTGTAATGAACGATATTAGACAGTCGTGATTAACCTCCTAAAGTTTACTCCACAACAAGATAATTAACTGTTAACTCGTCTGTCGCAAATACATGTAATAAAAAAATACTCCTGTCTCACCTCACTTGTCAAGCTCTAAATTGTTTATCGTTGTAATATCATGTCCACAAAATGACGTGATGTTACACAAATAGAATAAAATAACACACATGTTATTTATAGTGTCAATAGAATTCAATCTTGACCGGGATCAACTAGCTTTGAATTCCTAGCCAAAGATTTGAATAATCTTCTATCAAAAGGTATTTCCTCTAACATATTAAATGAACAAAGCTCTTAGCTTTTCAAATAATAAAAAGGTGTCAATGTCGTAATGTTTTTCCACTCTACACAAATAATGTTTATAGGGATTACGACTTCGGTCTTATCAAACGACTAGTATTTCTTAGATCGTCGACAGTTTATGTACAATAATTATATAAGAATATAATTCGATGTTTCTTCTGTTCTTGAAGTTAAATGTTGTTACATTAAAGTGCTCAAATTAAATTTAATAAGAATTTAATTTTAAGCTATGACACAATGTCAGAATACTTGGTTTAAAATAAAATTATGAAAATTCGAGAGTCGAAACGACTAGTCTTCTATGAGGCAATATGATTCCTCAAACAAAATTTTAATGTCAGTTCCACAACTGATCCGTAGAATAAAATTGAAAAATAGATGAAAGGCAATCATTTCCTAAAAAATCTTGAAGCATAAAAATCTTAGCACACATCTGAAGTGTAAAATACATGAAGGCAGTGAAATACATGGAATGTGAAAATATAGAAATATGGAATAAGATCGTTGGCTCAGGATGTCACTAATCAAGCTCTATACTATAAATGAGATACACTGCTACCTTATTTGGACGAAAACTTGAAGATCTATATAAGTATTCCCACAATACTTTAGATATTTCCTCAGTACAAGATAATGAGATGGATCTGCATTCGAACCTCGGATCTGCGACCTCAGAGATAGGAAACGTCCCTCTCTGGAATTCACCAACATTCGCCTGGGCTCGAACGACATCCTTCTGGCAAATTCTTCTGAGTTGCTGGGCTACCCTCCCTAGCATCTTGACAAACCTCTTCTGTAGAGTCTTCATTCTCGTCATAAATATGTATCAGCCTCATCATTTGAATAATTTATAGACATATTCATATAAATGGTGAATGAAATATTTCCATTGCTAATTGATGTTATATTAGTGTTCGTAGGCTGACGAAAATGTACAAGATGGACCGAACACTACGTCTGTATTCAAGAATACGTTGTCTAACGAAGCTCCATCGTTGTATCTTAACTCCTGTTATCGAATATGTCTCTGGCGCATAACTATTTAGTTCATCATATCAACAATGTTAATTATGTTGAATGAGGACATTTGAATAATAATGATAGTCATTCTGTTACTGTTTATGTGTTGCGCCAATATGAAAAGCTCTCCGCTAATGTTCACTTGAACTGCGTTCGCCAACTTCACGTTGCAATTTAAAATGATGTTCAGCTTTATTTCCAACACATTTGAAAATCTGACTTAACAGGCTTATATTGTCGAAACGGTGAAATTTAAAACGCTCGGCTTTTCGCAGAATATAGTATGCGACCTGTTCTTTATATATATTCGCTTAGTTATATTCAGATCTCAATTATATAAGAGATATAATTAATTCAATGTTCCTCACAATTTCACGTAAAATGGAAGTGCGGTGATCTCCTACGTTCCACCTAGCTATCCTCGCGTCTCCACAAGTCGACAGTCGTGGCACTCGGACTAAGCCTTGGGATCTCCGTTAACCCAGTAAAAACACTTCCTCACTCTTCAAAGACTGCTGGAATAAGAACCTCGATCCTTGGATCTCCCCCTCCAAGTCGAATTTTTGGCGGCCATATCAAACCCCCACCATAATTTTAGCGCGTAGATTACTAATGCTTATTACTGCGTAGATTAACCGATCTGCAGTTTTTAAAGTATCAGACATAATTTATTTTAATATTCTCTTCATTACCAAATAAGAAAATCTTCTTCTAAGGTCCTAAATGCATAATTTCATCAAATTGTGTAATTGAAGTTGATCCCGTCTTCAATAAGACCTCTTCTCATTGGCTCTGGGCTGGGATCCAATAGCATAATTTATAACAATATTTATAATATTAATTTCCAGACTCGCTGTTGCTATGCCAATTATAGCCTTCTAGAAGCGTCTCTTGTGCAATATATCACGTGATCGGGCTCTCCCACAGCCTCGAGCTTGTAACACTATCCTCCTGTGTCATACTTCCAGAAATTATATTTGCTGGTTAAATTTTATCATGGGGACGGAAAATACTCTCATTTTGTCCCAAAATAATTCAATTTACGGGGGCAGAACCATCCCGGAATTTGCCCGAAGACGAAGTGGGGAAACCACGGAAAACCACTTCGAGGATGGCTGAGGTGGGAATGGAACCCCCTCTACTCAGTTGGACCACCCGAGGCTGAGTAGACCCCGTTCCAGTCCTCATACCACTTTTAAAATTTCGTGGCAGAGCCGGGAATCGAACCCAGGACCTCCGGGGCGGCAGCTAACCATGCTGACCGCTACGCTATGGAGGCGACATAGCTATATTTCAGTTTTTCAAAAAAGGTCCCCTCGTCCGATTTTGCCAATTAACGAACTTGACTGAGATTTTGAATGGTTTTATATTATGTAGTCTATACAGTTGAAAGTGATTGGTGCAAAATGACGATAGTAATCGTGTCCATAAGAAAGTGATATACAGGGTGAACGTAAAATGCCGCACTTGGAGGTCGGCATGCAGTTCCTCGTCGAAATTCACGACAAAAGTTTATCTTGCAAAACCTAGTCCTGCCAATAGGTTTAACAGAAAGGCGTGTTAAGAAACGAGGCACTGGCAACGCTGTAACTGCATGCAGCGTGGCCAAAAACTGGTCACAGGAACTCGGCACTCTGCTGGACCTGTCTCATTAGCTCAGTGAGACGAGGTAATGCCATAAATGCCGCTTGTGCGGACGCGCCGATGTTCCGAGTCGCGTTCGCGCCATATTTTTTTTCAGGTAATGTATCAAATTGCATCCAATGTACACCTCCACTATGCAATACACTATGTCTCACCGTTACAGTTACCTGTATTTAATCATTCAGACGTAACATGAACTTCTTACAGAGGTAAACGACCCCTCGTTTCGTCCATGGCACAAATAAAGCCAATAGAACATAATAGTGGATACAGTAACATCGTCTCTATCCAATGCGGTACAAAGAAGCACAATACTGTAGGTAGCCTACACTAGATTGCCCATTATGATACGCACCATAATTCCATAGTGTACGTTTTACGTCCAGTCTTATCTTCACAGAGCCGATACATACACTGACGAGCAACGCCTTCACTTCACAGCAGATGTTCAAAGCGACCTCCCTGCATTTGCAAACACTTCGCCACTCGTTGGAGCACACTTTGCCGGGCCCTATGCAACACACCTGCATCCACCATTACCGATGCAGCATGCACGCGAGCTATTAGGTCTTGTACATCCATGGGTGGAGTACTATAAACTTGTTCTTTTAAGTGTCCCCACAAATAAAAATCTAGTGGATTAAGGTCCGTGGAACGTGGCGGCCAGAACATTGGACCTCCACGACCTATCCATTTCCCTGAACACGCTTCATTTAAACAGTTACGCACAGCCATTCCAAAGTGTGGCGGTGCAATATCATGCTGAAACCATAGCTGTCGCCGAACACCAAGTGGAACGTACTATAGAGGGGGGGGGGGGGTAATAAACTTGTCTGGCAATAGGTAAGGGAATAAAAAGCACTCCTTCCACGATTCCAACCCACAGGCTTATGCCAAAGCGTGGCTGAAAGCCACGTTCACGGGTGACATGTGGGTTGTGGTCAAACCAATAATGGCTGTTGTGATGATTGAAAAATACCTTCCCGAGTGAAGCTACATTCGTCACTCCATAGCACATTCTTGATAAAATATTCGTTATCTTTAACTTATTGCAAATGCAATTTACAGAACTGTACTCGTTGAATGTGGTCTTCTGGCCGCTGGTGTTGAGTTAACGTGTAAAGATATGGATTCAGTTCTTCGTCGTGCAACACGTCAACAACCAGTGTTGGAGATACTTGGAACTGCCTTGCAGTATCACGGGTACTTCGCCGAGGTGATTGGTGAACGGTTTCAAGAATTGGGTCCTCCGTTTGTGGAGTAGGCTACGTCTAGTCCTTGGACGACCTCTGTCCACTACTTGTGGGCGAAGATTACCGGTTTCCCACAGGCGTTGCTCAAGACGACGAAAAACATTCTTATCGGGATGGCGCCTTTGAGGGTACCGTGCCGTATACTCACGAGCAGCACCCAACACTAAAAGCTTATCAACGTATTCACCATTTGTGAACTCCATCATGAAGCCACCCTACATGAACTTGACAGGACCAGTTATGGTTGTGCAATGCGTGGTTAGTCGTCTCATGCTTGCCGTTTAATGGATCACACTGTGCGTTCTTTTTTCCGTTATCGTTTTATGGACTAAGCGAGGATCCCACCATTATCGCCACTGAGGGCAGTGTCCTGGAGCTTGGGACTCTGAGTCGGGGATACAACTGGAGAGTGTGACTAGCACTTTGCCCAGGCGGCCTCACCTGGAAAGCGAACGGGGCCTGATGAAGGGATGGGAACAGTGGGAGGGTTAGGCAAAGAAAGGGGAAGGAGGCGGCCGTGGCCTTACGGTAGGTACCATCCCGGCATTTGCCCGAAGACGAAGTGGGAAACCACTGAAAACCACTTCGAGGATGGCTGAGGTGGGAATCAAGCCCCCTCTACTCAGTTGGACCACCCGAGGCTGAGTCCCGTACCAGTCCTCAGACCACTTTTCAAATTTCGTGGCAGAGACAGGAATCGAACCGCGGACCTCTGGGGTGGGAGCTAATCACGCTGACCACTACGCAACGCAGGTGACTCACACTGTCATGTGAGAAAATGATGTGATGTCATGCTTACGAATGCAGTTAAACAACGGGAACTGACGTAACAAAAACAAAAATCTGACGTAGATTCGAACCGTAGCTCGATGGCGCATGTGGCTTTGATGACCCAACAGTCTACTCAGTGAGCTGCGACGAATAGTACGGTATTGCGGGATGATACACATTTCTCTGTACATTCCTATGCCCTTCAGTATGTGACAGTGTTGCCAGCTCCTCGCTTTCATACTTGTGGTTTTAAACAGCACCCGATCCGATTTTGCTATAGAAACTTTTGTCTTGCAATTGGATGAGGAATCGCGTGCCGACCTCCAAGTGCGGCATTTTATGTTCACCCTGTATATATAAATTACATATAAACTTTTGAACTGACGGTGGTTTTTGAGTCTGGGGGATGTGAAATGCAACGGTATGACAACATTTTCCGAAAGTCGTGACGTGTTACCCATTGCAATAGGTAGTTTCCTAATAAAATCTACTTAACATATGGCATCAATTCTAATACAACCAAGAATTCCACTAAATAAAATATTATTAATTAAAATTTATGAATTATTATACACAGATTACAATGGGGGTGGGTTATGAGCATAATAAATAATCATTTAAAAAATTGCACGTAATAATTAATCACATGTAAGATATAATTGGGCATAAATATGTGTTGACTGACGGAAAAGTTTTTCAATTAATATTGTTAATTAGGCAACATAGAAAATGGCTTCAGAGTTTTTTATAAAATTTGAGAGGTCTAGTTGGTGAGTGTTCCTTGTGATCATGGAATTACTATAATAGAGCATCAATTCATTTCTCCATTTGATCCTACGAATGAACATATCGCACCCCCGGTGGAAGACTGTCACAAGTCAAAAAGGACACTTTTTCAGGAGAAGCATTTAAAGATTTTGAGCTAATAGGAAAAGTATAAATATTTGCATAACTAAAGTGAAAGTAACGAATTACTAACTTCTAACATTGTCTAGTACGATACAATGACATTTTTTAAATTTTTTTATTTAGTCAATTTACCCTCTAGGTTGGTGGTTTCCACTACCGCCTCTATGGGCAGTGTCCTGGAGCTTGGAACATCTGGTAGGGATGGATACAACTGGGGAGGTGTGATCAGCATTTCGCCCAGGCGGCCTCACCTGCAAAGCGAACAGGGGCCCCATGAGGGATGGGAAGGTATGGAAGATTGGGATGGATTGGCTGGAAAGAGGGAAGGAGGCGGCCGTGGCCTTACAGTAGGTACTGCCCCCGTAAAATGAATTATAAGGGATGAAAATGGGAATAATACATTTTTTCGAAGCCCATGATAAAATTTAACCAAGGAATATGATGGCTGGAACTTGGCAGAAACCAGTCGTGAGGCGACGTCAAGCAAGGAGGGAAATTCCGTCACGTGATTGTATTGCGCAATGGAAGTTTCTAGAAGCTTGAAATCGACCTAGCAACAGCGAATATTCCCAGGATTTGTTTAAATATTGTTATAAATAATCCCATTGGATATGAACTTACAGCCAATAGGAAGAAGTTTTAGAGAAGACGGGAGTTCCAGCAACTAAATATTTATGGATATTTAATTCATTTAAGCCCTTAGAGAATGAATTTATATATTGGAAAAGAGAAGAATATGATAATAAAATATTGGAAATATATTATAAGTCAATAGCAGGTCGCTATTGGAAGAAATAAGCAATTTGCTAGAGCCCGCGCAAATTCGAGAGGGAACTCGAAAAGGCGGCTAAAATCGGTAGACTTGGAGGGGAGACGCCAAGCACCGGGGCTCTTGTGTATCTGAACGTCGAAGAGGTCAGACGTGTGCGATTGTAAGAGAAAGGAGTTCCGAGTGTTTCACCGAGCTAGTAGAAGGCGACCCGTGGAGACAAGGCTTAAGCAAGGGCGGAATTAGGAGACAACCGTGCCTTGAATCTAGGTGAAGTTGCGAGGTTCACATATACCGCAATCACTTCGGTCTGATCGACGTCAGAGAATTTATTTCAACTACATATTGTAGCTGACTAGCGGATATTGTATATTACGAACTTTCAGAAGTTTGAGAGAAGTATTTCAGCAATTACAAGCAGTTTTGTGAAGCGCGAGAAAAGTGTTTCTTTCCAGCGCGATACGACACTTTGTCCGAGCGACTGCAGCTCAGGCAACAGCCACCAGTGAGTACGAGTGCGTATTATTATTGCTTGTGTGGAACTGTATTACAACACTTAGGATGGAGATGTATTCCATTGTGAAGAACAATATTCAGTCTAGTATTATGAAGATTATTATGGACTAAATTATTATGTGCGCCAGGAGTATAAGCAGATAGAAGCAATTAGTCAACGATGGAGCTTCGTTAGAGGAGACTGTTCGTGAATGTCTACTTAGTGAGCCATCATGAGACTTGATGCACAACTCTATTCTAGTGCATTCTTGTCAAACATGAGCTCAACATTAACATCAGAGACTACAGAACGATGTTCAGATTCCATCTACATGAATGTTCGTTATATAAGTGAGGTCCAAGACTTTCTCTTCAAATGCCTTTTGAAGTGGGAAGCAGAACTTTCGACGCTACTCACTGTAATGATGAGACTGTGCTGTGACGGAGATAGAAGAAACATCAAGATTATCAAGAGGTCCAGGGTTATCCCGGTCAATGAAGATGATGATTGGAGGCCCGCAGTTCGATTCCGGTCGGAGCTTGCTGTTTCCAGTGGGGGAATTCGTTCCTTTCCTGAGGTCACGAGTTCGTGGAGACGAGCTAGGATCCAGCCCAGATCTTTGGGAGATGTAACATACGAGTATTTTGTTATACTCTATCTTGATCTTCTAGACTTCGAGACCAGGTAGCAGTGTTCACTAACCTTGTAGTTAGAGCTTGTAGTGACATTTTATGAGCAAATCCTTTATCCATATTTCGATACTGTATTTATGTACTCCATGTACAGCATTTTTATTTTTCGAAATTTATTATAGTGATCGTCTTGCGACGCTATTAACTTCGCTTGTTAGGAATCCAGTTTCTGAACTGAGATTATTTACTTGTTCGAGGAAAAAACTTTTGTCATTTCCTTTAAGGAACAGAAATTTATTTTCGACGTTTGTGTATTCATTCTGAATGCAGGTGATAGACATTTTCGTCTATGTTACCCATTAAATTAATTTTTATTAGTTTAATTTGGGCATTTTATCCGTCGAGAAGACACGTCAAGAAAGAAGATCTTGGTAGTGATATATTGTGAAATATCATGTCACATTGTGGAAAAGAAACATTCAACGTGGACACGATTATTATCGTCAGAACTCATAGACATTCGTTCTGAATGAAGATAATACGAACATGACTAACTGTATGTTTTATTGAAGAAAGCTATGAACTTTCTGTCATTTAATTTATTGGAAGATAGAATCTTCTTAGAAGATTAATTATCATCCGACGTTAGGGTAGTTATCGTTTGATATCCTCGTCGTGATAGATTCTTGTTGGACACAAACACATAGTTATGATGTTGTGATTAAAGATTTAAGAGGAGTAATATCATGTCACGTTGTAGACATAATATTCCTTCATCGATTAAAGTCGAACCCAGATGTGTGAAGATGAGATGTAGTATTTTTTATTAAATGTATGCACGACAGTTTATACTTATCAGAGTATCGTTTCAACAGTATTAAGTGAGGAGGTCAGTATCGTGAATTCCAGAGGTCGTTTATTTATTTATTTAATCGTATGGTGATACAATACAGAATACAAATAAGACAAAATTAAACTTTAAAGTCCTTCCTTTTCAACCATTCGATTAGACTAGGTGTGAGATCAAACAAGTCGTCAGGAATTCCAGGGTATGAATGAAGAGGACAGCGTAGGACCAGGTGTTCAATCGTCTGTTCTTCTAAGTTACATTCACACATTGGTGAACTGATCCAGCCCCACTTGTACCTGAAATAATTACAACACCCATGTCCAGTCCTCAACCTGTTGATACGGCACCAGAGGTTCCTTGGTAGGTCAAAACCATTTGGCTTCTTTGTGGGATCAAGATGGTGGACACTTGTTCCCAATGTTTTTGTTGACCACTCATGTTTCCAGCTTTCCTTTATGTCAAATCCATCCGCGATGAGTTGCCTTGCAGTGACACTTGCCGGTCTTCTGGATTGCAATCGTTGTTGTGACGGATGGCAGAATTCCTGATGCAGTGGCAAAGAGGGTGATGCAAAGATTTTCTTAGCCTCCCTCAGTAGAGCTTGCTTCCGCCTTAAGTGAGGTGGAGGGATGTGGCTCAGCACGGGTAACCAGTGACATGGAGTTGATTTGATGGTACCAGTAATGCAACGCATTGTATCGTTCAGTTTCGTGTCTATCTTCTTCACATGTACGCTTTCCAACCAGACAGGCGCACAGTACTCAGCAGCTGAGTAAACAAGACTGATGCCAGTTAAACGTAGACAGTCAGCAGAGGCTCCCCAGGAGGTACCACTGAGCTTATGCAGTATGTTGTTTCTTGCGGCGACTTTGTGAGAGAGCTTGGTGATGTGCTCTTTGTAGCTCAGGGTTCTATCTAAAGTGACTCCGAGATATTTTGGGAAAGGATTGTACCTCAGCTCTTGTCCATTGAACAGGACTCTAGGTTTGTAGTTTGCGACACGATTCGCTAGATGGAAACAAGAGACTTCAGTTTTTGTTGTGCTTGGGATCAATCTCCAGGTTTTAAAGAAAGTTGACATCTTCTCCAGGTCCTCCGTAATGATTTGTTCGCCATCTTCAAAGTTATTGCTCTGAGCTACCAGCGCGATATTATCAGCATAGATGAACTTACTTGATGTTGTAGTTGGTAAATCATGGATGTACAAATTGAATAGCAGTGGGGCTAAAACAGATCCCTGTGGTAGGCCGTTATTTAGTTTTCGTTTGCGGCTTTTAGTGTTTCCTAGGAACACTTCAAATTGCCTTTCACTAAGCATGCTAGATATTAGATCCACAATTTCTCGGCTTGGTACAACTTTCAATAGTTTGTAGATCAGTCCTTGTCGCCAAACAGTATCATACGCAGCTGTCAAGTCGATGAAAACAGCTGTTGATTTCCGTTTACCTTGAAAACCTGCTTCAATGTGTGTAGTTAGGGCAAGAACTTGATCAGTGCAGCTGCGTCCGTGTCTGAAGCCAGCTTGTTCAGGAGGGATAACAGCCTCAATGAGCGGTGCTATTCTGGTTAGAAGGATTCGTTCAAAAAGTTTTAATATGCAACTGAGCAGTGCTATTGGACGATAGCTTTCGGGGCTGTCTTCAGGTTTGCCAGGTTTGAGAATGGCTATAACATTTGACAGTTTGAATTGTCTGGGCAGTCTGTTCTCTTTGAGAATGTAAGTGAAGAGAGAAGTGAGCCAGCATATACAATACGGACCCATGTTCTTAATGAACTCGTTATAGATGTTGTCGGGACCAGCAGCCTTGCCGATTTTCAGTTGTTTGATTGCACTTTCTACTTCCGCTGTGGAGAAGGGATTGGAAAGCGGTTCGTTTCTTGGAGCACTGTGCTTGAGGTTAGAGAGGTTACATTTTACCACTCTGGTATGATTCTTGTCTCTCTTTGCCCTTGAGAGGTCTACGATCCTGTTGGCAATAATGTCAGGACTCAGTTTAGTATGCGGCTTATTGGGGTGTTGCTTGCCAGTTAGCCCATTCAAGACTCGCCAGGCTTTCCTACTTGACTTTGCGAAGTTCATTTCTTCGAGTGTTGCTTCCCATTTCTCTCGTCTATTCTTGTTTAAAGAGTGGAGTAGCTGTGAACCCACTGTTTGATTTCCAGAACTTTGGTATTCTTGGTATAAAGCCTCACTTTCTTCATTCCAGCCAGGCACATACTGCTCTCTGTAACCCCTAGGAATGTTTGACTTAGCAGCTTTGATAACTAGTTTCACAAATTCATCGTAGTTGTTTGCTGTCGGCTGTAGATTCTCCGCAACTAAGCTGGAGTCAAGGTCTTTTGAGAATCCATCCCAATTAGCTCGTCGAAAGTTCCATCTGGGTAAGGGCATTGAGTTTACAAGGGGAATTTTCAAACCAATTTCCACCATAACAGGTCGATGTTGACTGTTTGGGAAGTTGGACAGAACAGTACGAGTGGTGTTGAGTGGTTGGTCTAACTGATCTTTAGACACGAATGTCAAGTCTGGGTTGTAATCCTTATCCCAGCGTGCAGAGTGGAAGGTTCCCTTGTCTTTTACATCAAAGACCAGGTGCATATTTGTAGTTTCTGCCCACTGAACTAGTTTCTCCCCATTCACATCCACGGTGTCATACCGCCAGTTTGTGTGATGGCTGTTGAAGTCTCCAGTGTATATACAAGGGTGGTCAAAAGCTGGCAGTACTGTAGGAGCCCAATTCACACACGGAGGCTTGTACAGATTGACAATTTTTAAATCATTTATCTGAATTGCTATTGTATAGATGTAGTCAACTTCTGTTGAATCAATTACTTGCACTCCGTTTAAACTTGACTTCACATAAGTGGCTATTCCATATTGTGGATGGTGGATAGCTTTGACCAGTGTGTAACCGGGTATTCGTCCTCTGCGCTGGAGATCCTGTTCGTCTTTGGTATGGATTTCTTGAATGTTAACAACATCAATGTTAAGGTCATTCAGTTGTTTCTGTAGATACTCACATTTGGCAGAACTTATGCCTTCAATATTAAGTTGCATAGTACGGACTAGGTGTTTCTCATCTATAGTGTGATGGTCCTGAAAAGAACCGTTACTTGATATGTTTCTGGGCATATTGTAAGTCACCTTTAACGCTGTTGCTCGTTTAGCACCACCCAGGGGTCACGTGTAGGGCAATTTAAGGTAGTACCTACGGGCGTGAGCAACGTTCGACCCCCCCAGAGGTCGTTAAGATGTATAAATTAATAATTTAACAATTGTTAATATTGTTCATTAGACCAGCGATTGTGGTGACAACAATGAGAAATTATGCTCTCTTGTAAGGAATGCCAGGTTGAAAGAAGTGGAGTTGATAACCCTTTGATAGTGGTTTTTTATGTGTTTCCGTATGTAGTTGGCATACGAGGTTTTTGCGAAGGTGTGTTCCGCATTTTAAGGTACAGTCATTGCGTGGGCATGACTTGGATTGGCAAGGCATTAAAGTGTGAGTTGAGAGTACTCCTTATTTTGTTATACACGACCTGGGATTGAGAGAGGACAGGAAGGGTCACGGTTGAAATTGGAACAGGAAATTGATGATGACAGCTGTTATGCTATACTTTTATCGAGATTATTAAACCTAAACATGTAACAGCATATGTTTCACCTTAAGTGGTCGAATGTATTAAACTATTTTGACACCAGATCAGATAGGAGAGACTGGTGGTGGTTATTTCTGGTGATATAGAAGATTTCATGGATCACAGTTCACTGTATTTGGCATAACTGCTAGATCAGAGCGCAGGATCGAGTGTATTTAGACGCTATTACTTTGAAAGGACTATAGCTGATGCTATAAGCGTCATTATAAATTCATTTAGTGTTAACCTTTATTATTTGCCAATCGAGTGTATAATATGTAAGGAATAGGAAGTTTGGAGTTTGTTTAACGTAGAGGTTAGAGTATGAATGAGTATGTGACTGTATGTGGTTTGTTTCTTGTTCAGTGCGAATGAAATGAACTCTATTGGGACGTCACAATGCGAGAGTATGAATGAGAGTGTGTGTAGAAGTTTTATGTCAATAGCATGTAGGATTTGAGTACAGTTCACGGTTTTGTCTGACGTGAATCTGTTTCATTGTAACACAGCTTTTATTGTTATGGAGAGCACATTTGTGGACCAGGCAGAAATAGCGAGGACTTCTTTAAAACTCGTTTCTAGCCAAGGACATAGCTTGGCCAGGTCGCACAAATGGGGAGAGATGTTGCGAACCACACGGCTCGCGCTTTTTCTTTTTTTCACACCAGCTAGACTGGGAATGCAGCGGTAAATGTTATGTCATCGGACACGTGGCAAGGGTCGCGTGCGCCGAGCGCCCATGTGTTCTTGGGAGCGTGCCAGAAGAATGTAAATACACAGAGGTGTGTAACCATTGTACAGCTTGATGTATGGACACAAGCTACACCAAATTTTGTCAAAATGTTCATAGAACGCCGTTCTGCCAGTGGCGTGAGTGTAGAGATGAGCGAATGGGAGTGTGTATTTTATTTCGTTGTGTGAATGTTTAGCCTTAGTTTACATTTGTTATTAAATCGTTTAGTTTTATTAGAAGCCGTGTTGTGAATTATTTTATATATAAGGAGATGCAACTGTGAAACCCATTATAGGTCCAGAGAGGCTGACCACGAGATCCCCGAGAATAAGGTAGGTGTTTTACTGCGAGCTAAGTGTATTTTTCTTGTAATTCACAGTTGTATTGTAATTTCCGCCACGTATATTCGTGAGGGTCTAGTTGGACGTAGATCCTTGACTAGTATTTTGCGCCGGAGCAGTCAAGATCTACGAATCCAGCAGTTGCATCGGATATCCAACAGACCACCTCTATAATATTCTGGGATAGTACTGTCCCCGTTTACCTGGATAGTAGGCTGTCAGATATCCGCCCCCTCAATCGGATTGCCAACTATCAATTGCACCGGCTCAGCTACATCAATGAAAATGGCACTGACAGATACTATCGAGATAAGAGCACAGAAGTTCACAGGAAATCATTGTGGAACACACCAAAATAGACGGGGGTTCATACTTACCGTTACTTACCTCTTAATTATCTCGGGGTTTGAGTTGACAACAGGATCACTAAAAGTCTGTTCACACAATAACCTCCACCATGACATTTAAAAATGAACCAAAAACGAAGACGAGAACTTTGAACTGTACAAAAGCTTTATTTCTAATAAAGGGTATGATTTTACTAACACAACAAAATCAACGTGGCTATCAGTAGTCCAAGTCAATCTGACTACGTCCTCTTGTAGGACTTGCAAAAATTGTCATACAACATGATATAAAACATTTTAGCTCCCAAGAGCTCCAAATAACGTAATATTCATAACACTATTGGATTGGAAAAGGACGTCAGGGTGTGACATATATAGAGCATTTGGTTTCCTTTTAATAAACATGAGAATGGTATTTATAGTCGCAAGGCCGGAGTGTGTACGACCTCACTCTGATAACCAGATGTTGGCCCAGCTGCGAGCTACCCTCGAACCTGTTGCATACTGGTCAAATGCATTCCCTTCTCACGTGCTAAGTTACGTAAGAATAGCTTGCTCTCTCAAGCTTTTAAATGTCGACAAGACAACTCACATTAATATTTACGCAATTCTTTCAAGTACTTTGCTCACATCCTATTGGATCATTATATTAATTCCTTAAATTTGTTAACTTCAATCCAGATGTTTAATTAGCTCTTAAATGTTTATAACAAAATCACATAAATTATTTATAACAATTAGAAATTGTTTATAATATTTGTCAAAGACAATAAAAATATTATAAGCACGCCTTTAACATCACTCTCGTTCCATATTATTTTCAAAAATATTTACAGCAATTATTTACAATATTAACATTTAAATTGTTTAAATTATTAATTTAAGAAATACATTAACCACATGTTCATTCGGTTGATAATTTTCATAATCGTGTTTAATATAATCGACCAATGAAGGTTAGTTATACATGTTAATGTCACAATCTGGTTTAATAAAGGTTTTAATAATGATTTGTGACGGCAACCTTCATTCAAAATCTTATCTCAAATTCTTTCAAAACTCGTGTTAATTATAACAGTAATTCACTTGATTTATTTTCAACGAACTATGACAATCTTACTCCAGCGGAAAATCCTTCGCTAACAAGATAATGCACAAACTGCATTAAAAATATGCCCAAAATCATCATATATTAATCTATATGGCATTCAACTTCCACATAACTTACAAAACTTCCACAAATAATTCTTTAACATTTATTCCTGTGGGAACTTCCTTCATATTCAAGGGCATTATATCTCAGCGACTTTCAACACGCGCTGCACTAGCGATTATACATTCATAGTTCCACTTAAAAATTCTAATAATCATTAATTGTTTCAAAACTGTTTTTCTATTTAACCTTCGTGGATTTCATTCATGAACCGAAATGAAGTCAAAACTTGCCAATCACAAACAAATTTAATAGTGAATACGCTTATATACGCCTGTCTGGTCTATCAAATTTTAAGATTAACATCCTAAAAGAAATTGTAGTATGAAAATACTATCTTCAAATAAAGTGCGACTAAAATGCAAAGTAGTCGAGTAGAATCCAATTAGACTGGGGAATGCAAACATCGTTCTATAAATCTCTAATTGAGAAAAACTCCTAACAAAAGTTCTTGACTTTAATGCATTCAATAATTCATTATTAAAGTTAATCTTTCACAAAAGTGTCTATGATTCATAACTGACGATAAATATCTGTGTTGCAATCAATTCAAATAACGACTAGTATTTCCAAGATCGTCGACAACGTAAGAGATTTTAACGCTCTAAAATCATTTAAATGTTCTTCCTTCTTGATGATGACAGAAAATTGGTCAAAGTAATTAAACTGGGGTAGAATTACTTTAATAAAATGACACGCTGTCTGAATTTAAATCTGCCATAAAAATCATTAACTTACAGTCAAATCGTGACTATCAAAAATATTAATTACTGAAAAATCCTAAATATCAGTCTCAACTGATTCAAAATCATTAACTATGCCCATGACATAACAATGTCTTAATAAATCGTCGAAAAAGGCATAACTCATCAAGGTGAATTGAGAATAAGAATCTCAACAAGAAAATAGGGCAAAAATACATGAGGATAAAAATATGGGAAAAATGGTTGCTCAAACATCATTAGTAAACTCAAATACAATAAACGTTCACGACTACCTTATCTGCCGATTGACGTTCCAGAGGAAAATTCCCCAAAGAAGACTGCTGATGGATCCATTTCACCACGTTAAAGCTGAGCTCCATCCTCGAAATAGGAAATAGCACCCTCGGAGAATCGAACTGCTTCCTTCTCCGTGAATCGCTCTGCTCCTCGAAGACGAATAGACATCCTTCCGGCAATAATCTTCTTTGTGAGTCGGGACATCCCTGACCTCTCTTGAAAAATTCCCTGAAGTTCCAGTAGACAATCGCCATGAAGTTTTGTAGAAATTTCCGAAGAAATTATTCATATACAGAGTATGAAATTGTTTCTATGGCTGTTCGATGGTATTCAGCCTTTAATTACGAAACATGGGTGTAGATGGTATTCACCACATGTTCGTTTGTGTGGAATAGCAATTAGCGAAGTTCCATGTCGCTATCTTACTCCGTTGAAGTATGTCCCAATTGCAATAAGCCCTTAGCCTTCCATCTGCTCTTCGGTTGTAGTGTTAGAAGAACAAACTGCCGTATTTAATTGCTCCATTATACTGTATCGTTCTGTAACCAAGCAATCTGAAGTCTTTCTATTCCACTCGCAGCGTCAGCCGTTGCGTTGATTCTGGCTTCACAAAAGTGCTTCTCTTGTGGCGAGATAATCACTTTTCTCAGTCGTATAAAACTGCTAATATCTTTCGAACTAATCGGTCGAAATTGTTCAGCTTTTCTCTATAACTGCATGTAGCACTGCATAATATAATTAGCTTATCGGAGACCGCTAACTGTTCGAAGCTAAACTTGTAGAAGCTTTCTAAGGTCCGTTTCAACTTCACCTAGTTTGACTTGGATCTCGTTAATATAGTGGCCTCGCCACGCGTTATAAAGACGATTCTTTTCACTGCTGTTCACTTCAACGTCTCACTATAATGAATGTATAAGAAAAGAACTTTCACAATTATACTTCGATGCTCTGAGAATGAGATCTCAGAATGATCAGAGAACGAAAGAGGCTCCTCTCTTCTGCGCAAGCCCTTTTATTAACTTCACGAGGGGCGTTTCCATCCCTTCCAAAGCGTGGTACTGCGTCATCGCTAGAAGTTCTAACTTCGTTAATACAAGACGGATTTTCAAAATTCAAAAACTGAAAATAAATTTCACCAAAATTCCAAATCAATGCCTTTACTGCAAATGGATTTCCACAATTCTGCATTCCAAAAGTAATAAAAATACCATAGTTTCAGCAATCTCCGTCTTCCTTGAAACTATCGTTCATTGGTTCATGCCTCTCCTCCAATAGCATAGTTTCTTCCTCAGCCGAATTCCTCGTTTCCTGCGACTGCGTCATAAATCTTGGAACATTCTCGACTAAATGCTGACGTCACTGAGAATCTCAGCTCAAGTAGCCTGCTGGCATAACATTTACGTCATCCGTGCTTACGTCATGACTACCCACGTCATAACTATGACAGCCATAACTCTCCTTATAATTTCAAATATAGCCACCGTGGTCTCTACATAATTCAATTACGGGGGCATTCTCCTCCCACCACGTTTTAAAAACAGTTGCAAATTGTTTTTAAACTCAATGTTACAAGTATCTCAACTCTCTTGAACACGAAATTGAATTATTACTGGCTTACTCTAGGATAGTATCTTTTTAAATTTCCAGCATTGAACTTGCCGTAAACGACATTATTCTCATCATCGTAGAGTTCATAACAGTTGTTTCCATACGCGTTCGTAATCCTAAACGGCCCCAGGAACACTAATCCAAATTTGGGGTAGATTTTCTTGGACATATCAGCCTTGACAGGTCTGCGTAATAATACAAGATTTCCAACTTGAAAGGGTGTACCAAAACGTTTTCCAGCTACTCTTTTCAATCGTTTCTCTGCTGCTTTCTGGAGTTGTTCCTTTGCCTTGTCAATCCTTTGCTGTCTTCCTATGTCGGGATCTCTCGGTATGTGGTTGAAAAGATTATCCCACGGCCTTTCTGGGTTTCTTCCTAGATGAAGTCGCATTGGCACTTCTCCTGTGCTCTCCTGCACTGTAGAGTTCAGACATTCCTCTATAAGGGGTACAAATCTCACCCATCCAGAATGATCATTTGGACAGAAAATTCGACAGAATTTCGAAAATTCAGCCATATATCTTTCTGAGGAATTCGATTCAGGGTAACGCACGCTCGAAAATAAGTGCTTAATGCCAAGCCTTTCCATATCCGCTGCAAATTCCACGGACGTAAACTGCGTTCCATGATCTGACAGTAGATATTCCGGTATACCAGCTTTAGGAAATACAGCATTTTCCAGTCTGCTTACTACGTTCCTCGTGTTAGCTTTCTGCATGGGACTCATTGTAACAAATTTTGAGAAAACATCCACGGTCACCAACAGGTATTGGTTACCCTGGTATCCCTTCGGACAGGGGCCAAATATATCCGTCGCCATGAGTTCGTTTGGCTTAGAAGGAATCATCGCCTTCGGTTTTCCCTTTAGTAAAGCAGAAGCATAATTTGCTCTTTGACATTTGTCACAGGATCTAATGACCTTGGCAATGCTGGAACGCATGTTAGTCCAGATAAATCTCTCTTTAAGTGTATTAAGAGTTTTATCTAAACCGGCATGTCCAGTTGCATGATGAGCTACCCACACTAAATTGACAATAAGTTTAGGTGGCACGACTATTCGAAGTTTTGTATGCGCAGAGTCAGCATACTTGCATACGATGTCTCCACTCAAGACAAAGTGTCGTGAATTTCTCCGTGTAGCTTCATAGTCAACATCCGTATTGTCCATGTAACCCTTGAGGAACCTGTACATTTTCCTTATTGGAGCGTGTCTCTTCTGTGACACACCGATTCGGGATAACCTCCTAACGGTTTCTTCATCTTCTTGCTCCAATTGTACATGGTGTATCTGCACATTTTTAATAGGGTTACGTGATAGAGCATCAGCCAGTAAGTTATCTTTCCCAGGCTGGTGGACGATAGTAGCGTTAAACTGTTGGGTGAACAAAGCCCAACGTGTCAATCTATCACTTGACATGTCAGTTTGCAACATAAACTGTAGTGCTTTATGGTCAGTAATAATGATGACCTTATGTCCCAGCAGGATTTTCTTCCAGGCTTGTAAAGCTGTCACAAAAGCTAACGCTTCAAGCTCTGTCGTGAAGTAGTTTTCCTCGTGCTTTTTCAACTTCCGACTAGTGAACGCAATGTAGTGCTTGTTGCCTGCCTCGTCTTTCTGGACTACGTTAGGCATTGGACTTGTGTAGTCTAACCTTCTTAGTAATTCATCCATGCTGGATAAATCCCTGATGTTGGACGAAATTATAAGTCTCCTCACCTCAACTGGCAGCATACGAGAAATCGCATCTATAAGTTGCTCCGTGGACAATGGGGGTTGCAAAAATCTCAAGCGGGACAACTGACTCGTAAAGAAATCAGCGTACCTCGTTGGAAGAGTACCTGAGTATTTTCTTGAATACACCTCCGCTCTTAACGAATTCTGCGCTTCTATAGACCAAAATCGCTTGATTAATGCCTCTGCAAACTCGTCAAAGTTACTGAATGTGTATCTAAATGCGCGAAACCATTCAAGGGGTCCTCCAATCAGATATCTCTCTACTATCTTCATCTCTCTTTCTCTGGGAATGTGAGCTTCGATGAAATAATCTTTGAGATTCCTTACATACTCTATAGGTGTCAAACTATCAGTGTTACTGAATTTTTGTGGTTTGTCTTCGAAATTCCTAATGACCGTCACGTTCCTCGGATATGAATCCGGATAGTTTTTCCCACTATCTCGATAATTCCACTCGGGTTCCATATTCCTCTCGTCATCCTCCTCTCTGAATCTGGATACACGTTCTTCAGGAGTCACGTCTCTTTCTTCTGGCTCTAGGTTATGTCTTCTAGCATAATTCCTATTCAATTCGCAAGCTAAGCCTTCTGTATCCTTGTCGGTGATTTCTGTTAAGACTTTCTTGATAATCTCTTCTTTGTAGTTCTCCATTAAACTAGCCTCTCCTAACTTCAAATTTTTCAGTTTACTCGTCGTTTCATTTACATCCGAGACAACTTTATGCATCTGTTCCTCTAATGTAGATTTTAAAGTTTGCATATCCTGATCTAGTTGTGTTCTATCGTCAACTTGTTTTTCGGATAACGAATTTATCCTGACGCTTAAATCTTTCCTAATCTGTACTACTTCATTGTTAATTTCTATCTGCGTACTGGCAAGTTTTCTTTCAATCCTTTCCTGAATTTGGGTTACATGTTCCCCACTTGACTTATTCCACTCGTCTTTCCATACCGCTACGTTTGCTGTTAACATTTCGGCTATGTCTACTTCGATATCCTCTTTTAATACTCGATTGTGGTCTAATACCTGTGTTCTCATGACCTCTACATCATACTTCAACTCTGCTAAATACGTTGTTGTTCTAACTGATTCATCGACTAACCTAGTCGCTAATGCAGTTATATTACGCGTACAAAGAGTTTTTGAGTTTTCGATTTCTTCCCTGACTTTATTTACATCAGTTTGGACTTTAGTAATATCTACGAAAACTGTGTTGACCTCTACCTGAATCTTAGTTATGTCACTTTGCACCTCAGTTATATCCGCATGAATGTTATTAATGTCTACCTGAACATTGGATACATCAGTTCTAGCTTTTTGAATTTCTTTTTGGACTTCCTCGACCTTGTCTTGGACAGTCGCTACATCGTTTTTGACAACAACAACTTCGGCTCTAGCACAAGAAATATCCCCTCGGACATTAGCTACATCTAGATTTAACATTGTAAGGTCTCTCTGTACCTTAGACACATCATTTTTAACATCAGACAGATTTGTGCGGATGTCACTTACAGTATTCTCAATTCCTTGGGTATTAATCTGTAAACGCGACATATTATCCTCCAAATTAGCAGCACTAGTTTGGATACCTTTCAAACTTTCACCCATGCTAGCTTTCAAATTACTAGCATTCTCCTCCATTCTTGCATTCAAATTAGCAGACAAATTACTATTATTCTCCTTCATGCTTTCATTCAGCATCTGCTTCATACTACTAGTCATGCTTGCTTTCAAATTAGCAGACATCTCCCTCGCACTTTCATTCATGCTAGCTTTCAATTCTTCTAACATCAACCTCATACTTTCATCTGCCATTACAATATTATTCAAAATGGATTGCTGTAGGGACATACATCAAAAGAGCAAAATAACAACATTTGAGCAACACTTTTCACCATATATAATTTTGATCAACTTTCTGTCTTAAATCTAACTTATAACTACCTTATAATTAACTTTCGAAGATACTTCATGTTGAAACAAACTCAAGCACATGTTCAAATTTCTCTGGCTCATTTTAAAATATCCTAACACATATAATTTACATTTACAATCCAAATAATTTAATTTTATCTTTAATATGACTGAAATGTCATAAGCCGGTCAAATAAAATAAGATTCCAGATCATAGGCGATTTTTCTAAGTTTCCAGCCTATTTAACCTTTCCCAAGTTGTATAAGATCTGATCTTTTCTGAGTGTAATTTTCCTAACACAATACAACATTTAATTCCTATATAATCACACTCTTAAATACTACAATTGGCCTAGACATCTAACAAAGAATCAACCTCTTTATTTGAGTCTAATCGAACCTCACGTTTTAGGTTTGCCACTCTTTCTGGCGTTCAACCTGGTAATCCAGTTATGTTGAATCGAGCCCAACGTTTTAGGTGCGCCAATCTTTCTGTCCCCGTTTACCTGGATAGTAGGCTGTCAGATATCCGCCCCCTCAATCGGATTGCCAACTATCAATTGCACCGGCTCAGCTACATCAATGAAAATGGCACTGACAGATACTATCGAGATAAGAGCACAGAAGTTCACAGGAAATCATTGTGGAACACACCAAAATAGACGGGGGTTCATACTTACCGTTACTTACCTCTTAATTATCTCGGGGTTTGAGTTGACAACAGGATCACTAAAAGTCTGTTCACACAATAACCTCCACCATGATATTTAAAAATGAACCAAAAACGAAGACGAGAACTTTGAACTGTACAAAAGCTTTATTTCTAATAAAGGGTATGATTTTACTAACACAACAAAATCAACGTGGCTATCAGTAGCCCAAGTCAATCTGACTATGTCCTCTTGTAGGACTTGCAAAAATTGTCATACAACATGATATAAAACATTTTAGCTCCCAAGAGCTCCAAATAACGTAATATTCATAACACTATTGGATTGGAAAAGGACGTCAGGGTGTGACATATATAGAGCATTTGGTTTCCTTTTAATAAACATGAGAATGGTATTTATAGTCGCAAGGCCGGAGTGTGTACGACCTCACTCTGATAACCAGATGTTGGCCCAGCTGCGAGCTACCCTCGAACCTGTTGCATACTGGTCAAATGCATTCCCTTCTCACGTGCTAAGTTACGTAAGAATAGCTTGCTCTCTCAAGCTTTTAAATGTCGACAAGACAACTCACATTAATATTTACGCAATTCTTTCAAGTACTTTGCTCACATCCTATTGGATCATTATATTAATTCCTTAAATTTGTTAACTTCAATCCAGATGTTTAATTAGCTCTTAAATGTTTATAACAAAATCACATAAATTATTTATAACAATTAGAAATTGTTTATAATATTTGTCAAAGACAATAAAAATATTATAAGCACGCCTTTAACATCACTCTCATTCCATATTATTTTCAAAAATATTTACAGCAATTATTTACAATATTAACATTTAAATTGTTTAAATTATTAATTTAAGAAATACATTAACCACATGTTCATTCGGTTGATAATTTTCATAATCGTGTTTAATATAATCGACCAATGAAGGTTAGTTATACATGTTAATGTCACAATCTGGTTTAATAAAGGTTTTAATAATGATTTGTGACGGCAACCTTCATTCAAAATCTTATCTCAAATTCTTTCAAAACTCGTGTTAATTATAACAGTAATTCACTTGATTTATTTTCAACGAACTATGACAATCTTACTCCAGCGGAAAATCCTTCGCTAACAAGATAATGCACAAACTGCATTAAAAATATGCCCAAAATCATCATATATTAATCTATATGGCATTCAACTTCCACATAACTTACAAAACTTCCACAAATAATTCTTTAACATTTATTCCTGTGGGAACTTCCTTCATATTCAAGGGCATTATATCTCAGCGACTTTCAACACGCGCTGCACTAGCGATTATACATTCATAGTTCCACTTAAAAATTCTAATAATCATTAATTGTTTCAAAACTGTTTTTCTATTTAACCTTCGTGGATTTCATTCATGAACCGAAATGAAGTCAAAACTTGCCAATCACAAACAAATTTAATAGTGAATACGCTTATATACGCCTGTCTGGTCTATCAAATTTTAAGATTAACATCCTAAAAGAAATTGTAGTATGAAAATACTATCTTCAAATAAAGTGCGACTAAAATGCAAAGTAGTCGAGTAGAATCCAATTAGACTGGGGAATGCAAACATCGTTCTATAAATCTCTAATTGAGAAAAACTCCTAACAAAAGTTCTTGACTTTAATGCATTCAATAATTCATTATTAAAGTTAATCTTTCACAAAAGTGTCTATGATTCATAACTGACGATAAATATCTGTGTTGCAATCAATTCAAATAACGACTAGTATTTCCAAGATCGTCGACAACGTAAGAGATTTTAACGCTCTAAAATCATTTAAATGTTCTTCCTTCTTGATTATGACAGAAAATTGGTCAAAGTAATTAAACTGGGGTAGAATTACTTTAATAAAATGACACGCTGTCTGAATTTAAATCTGCCATAAAAATCATTAACTTACAGTCAAATCGTGACTATCAAAAATATTAATTACTGAAAAATCCTAAATATCAGTCTCAACTGATTCAAAATCATTAACTTTGCCCATGACATAACAATGTCTTAATAAATCGTCGAAAAAGGCATAACTCATCAAGGTGAATTGAGAATAAGAATCTCAACAAGAAAATAGGGCAAAAATACATGAGGATAAAAATATGGGAAAAATGGTTGCTCAAACATCATTAGTAAACTCAAATACAATAAACGTTCACGACTACCTTATCTGCCGATTGACGTTCCAGAGGAAAATTCCCCAAAGAAGACTGCTGATGGATCCATTTCACCACGTTAAAGCTGAGCTCCATCCTCGAAATAGGAAATAGAACCCTCGGAGAATCGAACTGCTTCCTTCTCCGTGAATCGCTCTGCTCCTCGAAGACGAATAGACATCCTTCCGGCAATAATCTTCTTTGTGAGTCGGGACATCCCTGACCTCTCTTGAAAAATTCCCTGAAGTTCCAGTAGACAATCGCCATGAAGTTTTGTAGAAATTTCCGAAGAAATTATTCATATACAGAGTATGAAATTGTTTCTATGGCTGTTCGATGGTATTCAGCCTTTAATTACGAAACATGGGTGTAGATGGTATTCACCACATGTTCGTTTGTGTGGAATAGCAATTAGCGAAGTTCCATGTCGCTATCTTACTCCGTTGAAGTATGTCCCAATTGCAATAAGCCCTTAGCCTTCCATCTGCTCTTCGGTTGTAGTGTTAGAAGAACAAACTGCCGTATTTAATTGCTCCATTATACTGTATCGTTCTGTAACCAAGCAATCTGAAGTCTTTCTATTCCACTCGCAGCGTCAGCCGTTGCGTTGATTCTGGCTTCACAAAAGTGCTTCTCTTGTGGCGAGATAATCACTTTTCTCAGTCGTATAAAACTGCTAATATCTTTCGAACTAATCGGTCGAAATTGTTCAGCTTTTCTCTATAACTGCATGTAGCACTGCATAATATAATTAGCTTATCGGAGACCGCTAACTGTTCGAAGCTAAACTTGTAGAAGCTTTCTAAGGTCCGTTTCAACTTCACCTAGTTTGACTTGGATCTCGTTAATATAGTGGCCTCGCCACGCGTTATAAAGACGATTCTTTTCACTGCTGTTCACTTCAACGTCTCACTATAATGAATGTATAAGAAAAGAACTTTCACAATTATACTTCGATGCTCTGAGAATGAGATCTCAGAATGATCAGAGAACGAAAGAGGCTCCTCTCTTCTGCGCAAGCCCTTTTATTAACTTCACGAGGGGCGTTTCCATCCCTTCCAAAGCGTGGTACTGCGTCATCGCTAGAAGTTCTAACTTCGTTAATACAAGACGGATTTTCAAAATTCAAAAACTGAAAATAAATTTCACCAAAATTCCAAATCAATGCCTTTACTGCAAATGGATTTCCACAATTCTGCATTCCAAAAGTAATAAAAATACCATAGTTTCAGCAATCTCCGTCTTCCTTGAAACTATCGTTCATTGGTTCATGCCTCTCCTCCAATAGCATAGTTTCTTCCTCAGCCGAATTCCTCGTTTCCTGCGACTGCGTCATAAATCTTGGAACATTCTCGACTAAATGCTGACGTCACTGAGAATCTCAGCTCAAGTAGCCTGCTGGCATAACATTTACGTCATCCGTGCTTACGTCATGACTACCCACGTCATAACTATGACAGCCATAACTCTCCTTATAATTTCAAATATAGCCACCGTGGTCTCTACATAATTCAATTACGGGGGCAGTACCATCCCGGCTTTTGCCCGAAGACGAAGTGGGAAACCACGGAAAACCACTTCGAGGATGGCAGAGGTGGGAATCGAACCCCCTCTACTCAGTTGGACCACCCGAGGCTGAGTAGACTCAGTTCCAGTCCTCATACCACTTTTCAAATTTCGTGGAAGAGCCGGGATTCGAACCCAGGACCTCCGGGGTGGCAGCTAACCATGCTGACCGCTACGCTACGGAGGCGACTTATACAATAACATACGAAGTTATTTCATGGATGTGTTTTAATTTAAAAAAATATTAACAATTTTGAGTTATAGCAGTTTTCTATTCAGTGCTGTAGAATTGCTCTTTATACGATCTGAGTTGTGGCAGTTTTACAGGACACTGACTTAATCATAGGCATTTATAAGTACCACATAATTCAAAATTTTTTTTTTTTTTTACTTGTGGCAGTCTTCCACCGGAGGTGCGACATATTAAGGTGTGATTTGGAACCTCATCACCATGGCTGTCGCTTGTAACCATACCATGCCAGCAAAAGTTCACTTCCGCTCCATGTGAATTTCGACAGGATACAATTCAACTCTGCCACGCCATGAGCAATCTGGCAGCTCTGCCATGCCGCAAATGCCTTGTCAGTAATGTATTTCTTTTGTTGTCGGATGACAATAAACCCAGTGTTTGTATCAAGGTATCCAGTGGCAGTTTATAAAGAGACAGTAAAGCAGACCATGAAAATGTGAATTGACATAATGAATACACTGAATACACTGATATGCAACCATATTGCTACAGAGAAACTGTTTATATTTTTCATTCACCCGCCATGGGTGGTTACAAACCCCATACGCAATTTCATTTCATCATGCCCAATTCATAAAAATGTCTAAATACTGAAATTAATATATATCCTTACATCACCATTATTAATGCATTAAAGCTGGTACACAGAATGGAATCACTAAAATCTTATGGAACAACTGAAATTATGAACCAAGTATCTCAATAATTATGTTCTTCTTGCTTAATATTGCAAGGAAACTTGAAAAACCAAACCACAATGCATTTCTACACTTGTATGAATGCTATTCCTTGGAACTGGTAGGTATAAGCCTTAGCTGTGTATTCACATTGTGTGTCATATGCTCAGCACAGTAAATAGGTACAGTAATAGGTGTTCAGAAAATATGTAGTTCTTCTATCTCACTGCATGGCCCTTTGACAAAATTAAATAAGAAGAGACACAATAATAATGATTATAAGGGTTTTATGTTCCTTTAACTACTGTGGCTTTAGAGATGCTAGGGTAGGGTGGGTGTCCCAAATATCGCCCCTGCTCCTAATACCGCCTACCCGTGTTTGGAAGCTACTATGCGCGCCATCTATGAGATTATGTAGTTACCTTGACGTTCTGATGTATTGCCACATGTAGCGCCAGCGGCAAGCTTCCTATGAGTGCTAACAACAACAATATGGCCTCTGAAGTGTTTGAGCCCGTGACGAACGTATTTCCGGTCTCCAATCAATTCAGGGAATCACCAGGTAACTGCTCCCTAATCATAATTTCGTTTATATCAATTGAAAGTACATTAAATGAGGATTCCAAAGGTATTATTATTTTTCTTTTAAACTGTGTTTAACCTCCACCGTGTGTATGTTTGTGTTGACTGAGCTGTGTTCCTAATATCGCCTACCAACCTGATCCTAATATCGCCCTTAGGCGATATTTGGACCACCTCTTTTTATTCACCTACCAACTTTACGTAATCAGTCTACTCTAGACTTTAACAGTGAAACTTCGCACGGTCAATCTTTATACAAGCCTTAATGTAGTTGACTGGTATTTATAAGTTCATTCAATTCCAAGATGGCGCCTGTGCAAAATTTCAAAATTATAGTTTTACTTCTGTCCTAATCAAGCGGTTGAGGTGACAGTTTGTATAATCAACCACCGTAATAATCATCATCTACTGGTACAAAGCTCAAACTTTTAAACCAGAGGGAGTTAGAAGGTACTGTTTGTTCCAAAATCATCCACATTGTCTCAATACTAAAGGAAAATCTTGCATTTCTGGAAAAGTCAACTGAAATGTGTTTTTTTAAATAAAGTTTGTTTAAATAAAAAAACGAGCCAATAGCCCTTGCCAGAGGTGTGTCGCGTCGAGCCCGTATAACAGTAAAGCCGGGTGGGTGGTATATACACATGGGGTGCCCACAAGTTACCGATCGTAACATATGGGCAATCAAAAGAAAGGTAATTACCCTCAACAGTTAGGAATAGTTTCATACAGAAGTATGTGAAACTCGTTTCTAACAGGTGCTCTTAATTTCGCCTGGTGGGCGGTAATAGGAACAGGGGTAGGCGATATTAGGAACCCACTCTTGGCAAATTGTCTTGGGACACTTCTTGAAATTTTGTTAGTTAACTTAAACTGGCATAAGTTATGAAGTGAATCGATCTCTGGAAACCAAAGCAAGATTGTTTCTAGTGATATTCATTTAGTTCCCCGTTTGATTTTCCGACCCAGGAGGTTGCCATACAGAGAACTAGTTAGGGTAGGCGATATTTGGGACACTCACCCTACTGGAATTTCACCCTGAAGGGCATCTTGAACATGCCACTAAATCTACTGACAAAGCTCCTTAACATTAAAGCACCCTCAAATGCCAACTGATTGCACTGAGATTAATTCTGTAACCTTGGGCACAGCAGGCAAAATATATTATGCCAAATAGATAATTCAAATCACTTACCTTAGGCAGTTGACGGTAATCATAAAATGTGATAATATTCTTGCGATTAAGTCTGTTCATCAGTTCCCGGTATGTGAAAGGCCGATGCACCAGTTGAGTGGTGGTCACATATGGATCCAGAAGCTTGTGAATACTTTTTTCTGATAGTGGGACAGCCATCTGCTCATCTCGCCCCAACATAACGCTCTGTTTTACAGAACAAGGAAACTCATTGAGAGACTCTCCTTTTTTCTCTGACATTCAAGAATAACCTACAGCAAAGGTGTGTTAACCCTATTCAGTCTTTCTTGCAAATTCCTGCTTAGAGGCAACACATCAAGATTATCAGCACTCTTCTTTTGTTGGTAGCTGATGATGCTTCAAAAGAGTACAATTAGAATTACATACGGTACTAAAGATGCTTGAGAAAAATAACTACAGCTAAAAGTAGCTGCTTGTTAGGCAGTAGCCCGAAGGCTGGTGGTTCCTCAAAAAGTACTACCATGGTTTTACCTATGGTAATTCATATTACAACTTATCAGTCGGTCAACGCAATGTAATCCCAATTATGAGGACATGCGAAAAATAGCCAGAAAAAAATTACACGTGATTAAAATACATGGCGATTATAAATGATTCATTGGGTTTCGGATGAATGTATTTCACAAAGTATTACATACAAAATAGTGAATGATACATTGTATGAAAAAGCACATTTTCAAGTTTCTTACACATGATTAAAAATGTTCTATGTGCTCTCCTCGTGTTACACGACACACATCTATGCGGTAGCCAAGCTCAGCCCAAACACATTCGAGCATGTCCCTGTCAATGTTCACCAGCGCAGCAGTGATGCGATCCTGGAGTTCAGCCAATGTTGCTGGCAAAGGTGGTACGTACACATTTTCTTTCACGTACCGGTATACTCAAAGAAAATATCACAAACTCTAAGGTCAGAAGACCTTGGGGGCTACCTGAAGAGTGCCCAATCATCTTGAGAACATCATCCAATCCACCTGTTTGGAAGTTCCTTGTTCAGATCGCGACGCTCTTCTCCATGCCAATGAGGTGGAGCTCCATCTTGTTGGAATATGAAGAGTGTGGGTTATCAGCTAACAGTGTTGTAACGTGCAGTTACGTCATACCCATCACAGTTTCCCAGAAAAAAAGTAGGGATCGTAAAAGTTGCTATGTGGCACAGCACAGAAGACCTTTGGAGATTCTCTTTCAATCTCCACTGTAACATTGGAAATTACCATGCACATAATTATGTTGGGGTACTGTCTTCGGAACGCACGCTGCACGGTAGTGACAGATTCAGTCTTTTCATATTGCAACACACAAAATGCTTTCTGTTGATTAGCCGCCATTTTGCAAACTGTTATCACCCTGACACCTGGTGAGTCACAATGAAACCAGCAGTGACATAAACAAAACTTTAAAGTACCGGTATGCTCTTTCGATTGGTTATTAGTACACAGTGGCGGATCCAAACCTTGCGGGGCCCTGGGCGATATGATAAGGTGGGGCCCACAACAATAGTAAAATAAAAAAATCAAATCACATGGAAAATAGTTTTATAATAATAATAATGATAATAATAATAATAATAAAATAAAGAAGTGTTACAATATTTTGAATACACTACAGTACATTTTTTAATAATATGAAAGTAACCTTGAAGTTCCCTTGAAGAAGATTATGTAAACTATGAAATATTAAAATATTACTTTGCGACTTTTTTCCCGGCTGAAGTCTTCTATCATTTCACTGAAATCTAAACTTGCTAAACGGTCACGGGAGGTCATAGCTCTACTGAAAAAAGAATATGAATTATAAATTAGTCTGAAAAGTTTGAAAAATATACCGTAATTAATTAATCGATTAAATTTAAAACAAACCATGTCGCGGGGCCCCCCGGACCGCGGGGCCCAGGGTGGTCCCCCTCCTCGCCCTCCCCTTGATCCGCCCCTGTTAGTACAGATGGGTGGGCATTATATAATTGAAGTTATAAGACGACAAAACCCAATGAATCATTTGTAATCACCCTGTATATGTTTTGAGGGAGAAAACTTGGCCTAAATGAAGAGTAGTATCATAACAAAAATTATCAATAAGGCAACACTGAAAAATGGCTTCAAAGCTATCTCTATATATATTAAAAAAAAGTTTGTCAGTTTTTTCTGAATTTCTACGGAAATTTGCGTTATTTACGCGTTTCAGACTGTTTTATGATGGATGCGCGCGAAAATATTCTTTTTTGTCTGTCTGTATGTCTGTCAGTTTGTCTGTCTGTCTGTGGACAAAGTTGTTCCCTTATAACTCGAGAACGGCTGGGTGGATCAACGTAAAATTTCGTACAGATATCCTTCAGAGGCACGACACTAATCATTGACGTAACTCTTCTCTGTACCTCTAATAAAAGGGGGCCTACCCCCTTAAAATACTTGCTGAAATAGCCGTAGACGGGCGAGACAAAGCTCATTTTCAGCCCCTCAATGTGAGAAACGAAAGGACCCCTGAATACCACATTTTAAGGCAATAAAACCAACAGTTTTTGAGATATTTCCAGAAAACTAATTTCATTTAATACAATAACGAAAGAATGCAAGCCGGTTACCATGGCAACGGAATCTCACAGGTCCATCTATTGCTTTAAGACGTAATACAATTCCATTTATTACATTACTGAGATAGATTGCAAACGGCTATAAGGTTATAACGGAACCAAATTAAGCTGTTAAATTCATCAATGTCATATAATGCGCTTAAGGGGGTCAAGGGGTAATCTTGATTTTTTCACGCGATTTACACGTGCGGGTGTGGTACGGAAGGTCTATTATATCCCTATCCCTATATTGTTATATTATTATTATTATAATTATTATTATTATAATTATTATTATTATACTACAGCTTACAACGACGAGACAAAGCTTATTTTCAGCCCCTTGGTGTCGGAAACAAAACTCGGTGCCCCTAAATAGCAGTAAAAGTCCCCGAAAAGTACATTTTAAGGCTCTAAAACCAACAGTTTCTGATATATTCCCAGAAAACTAATTTCATTTAATAAACTAAAGAAGGAAAGCAAGCCAGTAACCATGACAACAATATCTGAAAAGGTGACATCCAACTTTCCATCTATTTCTGCAAGAAGTAAAGCCACTCCATTTATTAAATTTCTGTGAATGTTTGCAAATGGCTATAAGGTTATTACGGATTCTACTAAAACTGTAAAATTCATCAATGCGCTTAAGGGGGTCAAGGGGCACCCTAGATTTTTTCACACGACTTAAATGTGCGTTATGTCGTACAGAAGGTCTATTATATCTCCAAACAGAAACATTATTTTCAAAAATTCCTGAATTGAAATACGGTAGTTTTTATGGCTTTTAGGAATTTGAGCAATTGGAGTCTAAAAAACCTGAATGTTCATGCACCACAAGCCCTTATAATTTATTAAAGGGGTCTTCCTCTGGATGGGGACTTGACACAACAGTGAAGGTCAGTTTTATTTGACGTGTATTGCGTTTCATCTACGACGTTTTCAAATTTTTTTCACGTCAGGAAGTACACGATAGGTAAATTTAGTTTCAGAGCATATTTTAACTAATCATTTTTCTTTGTCGACAAATAGGTTCCAAGTCTCTAACCATTGCAACAGTAGCAATGATTACGTCTGGTTATTAATACCAAAGACCGTTCGAAGAATGGGTACTTCTGCTAGTCTGTAGTATATGGTAGAACCTACAAAAGCAAGGCAGAGCAGGGTGAGGAGTGAGCCAGTGCAGCAGCGCTAGAAGCATCCACAAGCACTATTTGTGCCCCAAATGCCTACAGCACCACCCACATAATTACATGTGACCGAGATATTGGTGAAAAGCCAAATTTTGCTGTAACCCGTCTCTACATACAGATGCAAAAATATTGCATTCATTAGTGATGTCAAACACCCATAAATATCAAATATCAAAAGATTATCGGTATAGGCCCACAATCTGCATCAAGATATGGCAATAGGCCATGAACAGGCTACAGCAGTATAGGCTAATAAACTAGAGAAATATTTGTGGCTATAGGCCTATATATACACTGTTCTATAATTTGTGCACCTAGCTTTAACCTCCTGTGCTACGCACATAATTATAGGGTACAAGTGTCACATCGGTCTGATTACAACAGCTATACAATACTCACGATACTGACTTCACAAAATATTAAAACTTTGTGGGTAGGCTATATATATTATCTGTTTGACGAATCCTTGCTTGGTTCCTTAGTTTAGGGGCTGTGACAACGCGGTCATGTAGCCTCGTGTACTTTGGGTGTGTGTAGAATCTGTCTCATAACCGGTGTTAATTTTGATGACTGTATTAGTGTGAGTTATCTGTTTTTAATTCAAGTAAGGACTGCAGACGATATTTTCAAGTAGTTACTACTTTCGCTACCAAATGCTACCATCCATGACACCTAGCTGTGAACTTGGCTACTACTAGATGCCATCGCAACCAGCGCCCGGTGACGAACGTTGGAACTTAAGGGCATTAATCAAACCTAACCTACAAATTTTGCTTCACACAAGTTTAGTTAGTTCTTTTACGTGCCATAAATCTATGATATGGGCCTGCCTGCTTTACTTCCCCTCTGAAGGAAGGCATACTGAGGGACTCTTAACGCTCTTAAAAAAATCCGACGACTTCGGCCGGGTTTGAACCCGCGACCTTGGGCATAGAAGCTCAGCATGCTACCAACTATGGCACCGAAGCTGTCTGACGAATCCTTCCCGACAATAATGAGAGGAACTATGAGCTGTCGGCGGTGTGACACAATCTGTTTCCCCAGAGATATTGGTACAGACTGCATGTAGGCCAATGAATCACTCTGGTAAAAGAATCGCTTTTCAGTTGGTCAACACAATAATGTAACCATTTAAATTAGCCAGGAAATATCAATTATTTATCACACTTTGATAACATGGGTTAATTATACACTTTTACACTTCAATACACATTTTTAGCAAAGAGGTTTTAATTGGGTGAGGTTTCATCAAGCTAATATCATCAGATAATTTTCTCTTAGGGCTTTCAAAATGTTTTATGTACAGTACATAACACCTCTCTCTCTCTTAGTCGTTTACCCTCCAGGTTGGTGGAACCCACGGACTCAGCGAGGGAACTCACCACTACCGCCTCTACGGGCAGTGTCCTAGAGCTTGGAACATCTAATCGGAGTGGATACAACCGGTGAGGTGACATAACACCTATTTTTTTAAATAATAAAAATACTTAACATATTGAAAGACAAACTAATTATGCTATGGACGAACACCAACAAACCAAGGATAGGAAAAGTGATTCCAGAGAAAGAAAGAAAATTACACTCAGAGAGGATGAAGAATTATTGGGCGGATAAAAATAAGAAAAACCTGAACCATAAACCTAACTAAAGTGGCCCTATGCAAACCATAAAATTAAAATCTATATATATATATATATGGAACCAGGAAGTCCCAGAGAAATGCAAGAAAGTTCTATTCTCAATGTATTACACACCAATTTTGACATATGCAGCAGGTACTTGGTCCACAACAAAACGCGATGAAAGCCGAATCCAAGCAGCCAAGATGAAGTTCCTTAGAGGAATAATTGGGAAGACACGGAGGGATAAAGTCAGAAATGTGGACATTAGGGAGATAACTGGGTTCCCAAAACTGCAAGACAAGATAGAAACCAGTAAGCTGAAGTGGTACGGACATATGATGAGAATGGAAGAATATAGAGTACCAAAAAGAATATTTATGGAGAAAATACCAGGAAGAAGACCACGAGCAAGGCCCAGAAAGAGGTGGATAGATACGGTGAAGGAAGGCATAGAGAAAAGAGGAGTAAAAGAAAATGAAATATTGAAAGAAGGAAATGAATGGTGGAGGGATAGACAACTGTGGAGGTCCTTGATTCGCAACCCGACCCAGGGAACTGAAACGGGAAATGAAGAAGAAGAAGAAGATATATATAAAAATCAATGTTACAAGATAGTTTGTCTGTATGTCATATACCATTCATCCGATTGCGATGAAACTTGGGTGAGTTATTGTGTGCACTCCAGGGAAGGTTTCTAGCTAAAAATTATTTATGTAACACAAAAGGGCGAGAGAATTAACAGGGACCCTTAAATCCCACAGAAACCCAATTGCACAATCTGTATACTTATCAGAGCACACAGCAACTTCAGGTGTGAGAATGGCTTGCTGATTCGTCGTGAGGTGACATGAGGATACTGTCAGCAGCCCCCCATGTTATCTGGTATCGCTGTCTATTCCAATACAGTTCACGCCACGGTTTTTGGCCGGGGGTTCTTAAAACTGAACTCAAGCTTGGAAAACCAATCAATAACATTATTATTATCCTCCTTTCTTTCTATCTGTCTTTGATTGGCATTGCAACGCATGCCGGGTATAGCTAGTAAGTAAATAAATATAACACCTAAGTACAACAATATATTCAAACCATTTATCTGATTACTGGTGACTCCTTCTATCAGATCCACTGCTCACTACTGTCCTGAGAGGACTTTGTCTGGCTTGCTTAATCTGGTCTTATCGAGTCGCACATCTGGCGCTACCGATTTTTACTTCTTGAAACTACTGTACATGCATGTATTATGTACTAATAACAACCAATAATGAAAGAAATGTCATAAATTAACACACACAAAAAATTACAATAATTTGAATATAGTGTTTTGTATATATATAAAACTAGCAACCCGTCTCAGCTTCGCCCGGGAACAGTTATGAATGCATTACGTGATAAACGCTTCTTTTTCGATGTCAATTAACTACGACCTATATCCGTTTCACGTCTCGGCATGATGGGTTAAAATCACTGACTGGAATATTAATTATATTATCATGGAGATGCATGTGCAACGAATTCTTGTCAGACGTAATTTAAGAATGGCGAGGTGCATGAAACACAAATCCCCCTTCCGTCCAATCTTAACTTGATTGTGTATTTTGCAAACAAAAACTTCACAGGCAAAATGAAGCAAAGCCGAGTTGCACTTTCAGGGAAACTCCAAACACAACCACTCTTCTCTGAAGTCTTGATTGAACACGACTCGACAGTTTGCGGCTGGCTGTATCTAGGGTAATAGCCTCGCCCGTTAACTAAGCAGTAACTGGGGTAATAGGCTCGCCCCCAGCTAGCTTACAAACTGTCGCCTCAGTAATTGATTGAGATTGTTGGGAGAAATGAACATTTAAAAACACTTATAGTGGGCGATGTATTGAAGATAGAGATATGCTCTCGCGGACTTTTTTGTAGAACTTTTCATGCTCAACAATTTTTTCACTCATAGTATTGTGCCCGTTTGGATCAGGATCCAAATGACCACATTTTGAAAAAAATACCGAAATCAGATAAGCACGAGAAAATCTATCTCAGGGTCTAGGCAAATAATTAGGTCTATCTGGCATCCCTGATTTCGGTAATTCTCAAGTAGGTAAGGAGTGAAATTATTTTTGGAAACACACACTTTCTTAAAATATCTCAATTTATTGATAAGTTAATTAAAATTGACTTTGACTGGCAACAACATTTCAAAACACAAACAAACAACACAATCATTTAAAAAATCAACCTTCCTATCATTCACCACTTCGCAAAAATTGATAATCAGAAATCAAAGTCCATCTGATATCAAAATTAAAAAAAACAACTTTTTTTTATATATTTACACTAGATAATCACTTTCATTAAAGAGTCCGAGTGATTCATCCTATTTACATATCTCGTTGCACATTACGAAGATTCGTCGTTCGTTGAAGACATTCAACGAAAATATTTATACACTTTTCATTTTTTTCCTCTTTTCAAAAAAAAAAATATATACACACATCAAAAAAAGTTTTGCATCACCTCGGTTCCCAGATCTCCGGCATATAGACGTTGACTGTGTATATTGTATCCAAGATACAGTCCCTTTGACTGTTCATAGATGTCACTAAAACTGCTCAAAGATGTAAACAACCATGCATGAGCAGGGCCTATTAGACGGAGGGGGTACGACAGCCGATCAGTTCCAGTCATTCCACCAGGACGAAGGTACGCTGCTCATGTTGTCTGTAGTTCTACCATGCCTAGAAGGTCAATACCGCAGTTCGATCGCGTCCGCATTGTTACTTTGTGTCAAGAAGGGCTCTCAACAAGGGAAGTTTCCAGGCGTCTCAGAGTGAACCAAAGCGATGTTGTTCGGACATGGAGGAGGTACAGAGATACAGGAACTGTCGATGACAGGCCTCGCTCAGGCCGCCCAAGGGCTACTACTGTAGTGGATGACCGCTACTTACGGATTGCCGCTCGGAGGAACCCTGACAGCAATGCCACCATGTTGAATAATGCGTTTCGTTCAGCCACAGGACGTCGTGTTTCAACTCAAACTGTGCGCAATAGGCTGCATGATGCGCAACTTCACTCCCGACGTCCATGGCGAGGTCCAGCTTTGCAACCCCGACACCATGCAGCGCGGTACAGATGGGCCCAACAACATGCTGAATGGACCCCACGGAATTGGCATCACGTTCTCTTCACCGATGAGTGTCGCATATGCCTTCAACCAGACAATCGTCGGAGACGTGTTTGGAGGCACCCTGGTCAGGCTGAACGTCTTAGACACACTGTCCAGCGAGTGCAGCAAGGTGGTGGTTCCCTGATGTTTTGGGGTGGCATTATGTGGGGCCGACGTACGCTACTGGTGGTCATGGAAGGCTCCGAAACGGCTTTACGATACCTGAATGACATCCTCCGACCCATAGTGCAACCATATCGGCAGAATATTGGAGAGGCATTTGTCTTCATGGACGACAATTCTCGACCTCATCGTGCACATCTTGTGAATGCGTTCCTTCAAGATAACGACATCGCTCGACTACAGTGGCCAGCATGTTCGCCAGACATGAACCCTATCGAACATGCCTGGGATATGTTGAAAAGGGCTGTTTATGGACGTCTTGACCCACCAACCACTCTGAGAGATTTACGCCGAATTGTCGTTGAGGAGTGGGACAATTTGGACCAACAGTGTCTTGATGAACTTGTGGATAGTATGCCACGGCGAATACAGGCATGCATCAATGCAAGAGGACGTGCTACTGGGTATTAGAGGTAGTGGTGTGTACTGCAATCTGGACCACAAATGCTGAAAGTCTAGCTGTATGATGGTACAACATGCAATGTGTGGGTCTCATGAGCAATAAAACGAGCTGAAATGTTGTTTGTGTTGATCTCTATTCCCTTTGTATTTAACGGTTCCGGAACTCTTGGAACCGAGGTGATGCAAAACTTTTTTTGATGTGTGTATATATATATATAGTTTACATCCAGATTGGAAAAAAAGGTGAATGGCAACTAGATCATGTTTGTATGGATAAGAACTATCACAGGGAGATCTACAATGTGAAAGTTCTGAGAGGAACAGATACTGGATCGGATCATTACATGATAAAGATTAAAATTAAATTTACCCCGTTGATAAAGAAAAAAACTCACCTAAAAAAGAAGAGAACATACGACCCTCATAAACTAATAAATAACAAGGGATACAAAGAACGAACTAGATATATTAAAATAACAGATGATCTAGAGGAAATAGTTCCCGAATTGAAACAAATAGCTGAACAAGTAGCCCCAATAAATCCAAGGAAGAAACACCAATGGTGGAACGATGAGTGTGATAATACAGTGGAAGATAGACATCAAGCCTGGTTACGGTATCAGAGTCAAAAAACAGATGAATCACACTTGGATCTCATAAAACAAAGGAAGATAACTCAAAAAATAATACGAGGGGTTAAACGGCTATACCAAAAGGATATACTTCTGTTGATCGAAACAAATAGCGCGAAAACAAACTCAAGAGATTACTACAAAATTTTTAGCAAACAACTACAAAGATATGAACCTCCAACATTAATGTTAAAAGACAAAAATGGCGAGTTAGCTCATAGTAATAAAAGAAATACAGAAATTTTAGCAGAAACATTCAACAAGTTGCTAAATTGCTAAGATCCACCAGAACTGCTTCAAATAAATACAGACACCACTATTAAAACACCATCATCAGAAAACATAAATCCACCCACAATCCAAGAAGTCTACAAAGCGCTGAGAGAGCTCAAAAACTACAAAGCGAGTGGAGAAGATCAAACATTTGCAGAATTGTGGAAATATGCAGCAGAACCAGTAAAGATTTCATTACACCAATGCATAGTGAACATTTGGATCAAAGAAGAACTGCCAGACCATTGGACTACTGCTGTAATACATCCATTACACAAGAAAGGAGAAAAATCAAATCCTGACAACTATCGAGGAATTTCCCTTTTGGATATCACATATAAAATCATGTCACGAATTCTATATAATCGTTGTAAAGATCAATTAGAACTGGAAATAGGGGAATATCAAGGTGGATTTCGGCCATGGCGAAGCTGCCCTGAACAGATAATCACCTTAAAATTAGTAATGGACTGCTACAAACGTAGACAAAAACAGCAAGTCATAACCTTTGTAGACTTCAAAAAAGCTTATGATTGTATACATAGATCTTCATTGCTGAAAATACTTAGGAATTTCGGACTTCATCCCAAATTAATAAAAATTATAAAACTAACTCTAACAAACACCAAATCTAAAGTAAAATTCAGAGGAGAAATATCTGAACCGTTTACGATTAAAACAGGATTAAGGCAAGGAGATGGTTTATCGCCTCTACTTTTCAATTGTGCTTTGGAATATGTAATGAGGGAATGGTACAGGGAAAATCCTAGGAACATAAGAATTGGAACCAAGAAAGATCAAATAGACTTAAATTGCTTGGGATTCGCAGATGACTTAGCGTTACTGGCTAATAATATTCAAGAAGCCAAAAATCAAATAATAAGCCTACAAAATATAGCACAAAAAATTGGACTTCAGATATCATTTGAAAAGACAGAGATAATGGTAGCAAATCCACTTGTAATCAATCACATAACAGTAAATAACAAGAAAGTTAAAATAGTGAAGCAATTTAAATACTTAGGAGAAATTATAACTTACAACTTGGATGAGAAACCTGCATGGCAAGAAAGAACTAATAAAATGATAAAAGCCCAAAAATTAACATGGTCTACATATAAAAGAAAATGTCTATCAATCGCAACAAAATTAAAACATTACAAGACGGTGGTTCAACCAGAGGTGACCTATGGAAGTGAAACTCTTTTTAAAGTTACTCAGAAAAACAGAATCGACAAAATTTTAAAAGTAGAAAGAAGAATAGCTAAAACATGCATAAATAAAAAATATCAGAAAGATGGACAGTGGCGGATAGTACCAAATGAAGTGGTATACAGAGAACTGGAGCCCATCACTGATACTATTCGGAAGAAACGGCTTTCTTTCTTTGGTCACATCATGAGGACACCAGAAACCAGGTTATCTAGAAAAATTGTAGTGAAACTTTGGAATATGAAACAACAAGTAGGATGGATTAAGGAAATTAGAGAAGATATGAAAGAATTGGAAATAACCTTGGATGACTTGCAAAACAAAACAACAAAATTAAAAAAACTGAGAGATATAAAAATAAGATTTCAGGCTAAAATAGACAAACGTAATACAGTAAAAAGGGTATTTACAGATGAGGAACGCCTGAGAAGATCAGAGCGAATGAAGAGCTACTGGGCGACTCGGAAAGGAAACTTACTGAAGAAGAGGACCAAGAAATGATTGACTGAAGTGGTCCAATGAGGCCGTAAAAGAAGAAGAAGAAGAATAGCTTACAAGATCCTATCACTTTCCATCCTTGAAAGACTGGAACAGCAAGTTGAACACAAACTCGGAGAATACCAAGGGGGTTTTAGGAAAGGCCGATCGACTGCAGAACAAATCTTTAACCTAAAAACCGACATCTACTGATATCACCTTGACATGTGTGGAAAAACAGCTTCTTGCTTCTTGGACATCCTCTTTAGCTTCATCCAGGATTGATCTTTTGATTTCAGTAAGTGCTGTGTCTTTCACACTCTTGCAGAGTTCTAGGATTACTTGGTCTCCTTTCAATTGTTCTAAAATAGTTTCCCGGAAATCCGTTGCTACCTTCTGTAAAACCTGCCTTGCAGTGATGTTACATTCTTCGGTAATCCTGATTACTAAATTAATCAAATCGTTGGCCACTTTGTTGGAATATTTTTCAAAGTTTTCTTCCATGCCTTTCAATTTATTGTGCGTCTTTCCTAATTTGCCCACCAATGTTTTCGTGCTTTCATTAATTTGTGTTTCCAATGAAACGCTATTCTCGTCTAACCTAGTCTCTAAAGTCTTGGATTTTTCAAACAATTCGCCTAACTGTACCCCAAAATTTTAGACTTCTCTGTGAACCGTTTCCCCAAATTTTCGGTCAAACGATGCTCTAACAATTTGGAATTATCGGCTAAGTCTAACCTTAAAGTTTCTGAGTTACCTATGATTTTTAGATCCATTAGGCGTGAACTTTCAGTTAATCTATCGAGTGCTTTGGAATGTTCCGAAATATTTTCTTCCAAAGATTCTCTTAACGCGTCAGTGCTGATACTTAATCTGTCTTCAAAGTGCTTAGAACTCTCTGAAAGTTTGCTATCTATGTCTGATTTTAGTGAATTTGAACTTTCATTTAATTTAGTTTCAAAAGACTCATTTAATGATTTAGAATTTTCTTTTAGTTGGGACTCTATTGATTCATTCAATCTACTTTCTAAATATTAGGAATTTTCTTGGATCTGTTTTTCCAACTTTTTGGAATTTTCCATCAGTTTACTCGCCATAAGAGCTGCTTTCTCCAAACTCTCCTTATTGTTCGACTCCAGTCGAGCTAAAACCTCCAATACTTTATCCATGTTTTCCAACAGAGAAATGTAGGATAGGTATTCTATGGTTTCAACGAAGCCTTAATACTAAACATAGACTAGCCTAGTAGCATTTGAGAATTCCTAATAAATTGAGATTTACCCTATGTCACTATTTAATGGAAACAAATTCTCTACTTATTTAAATCTTAAATTGAATTAACAACAACTACTATGCAAAATTCAAAAATCCTCCATCTGGATACTTACTATAAGTGTGCGTTTTCAACAAAACAAACAACAAATCCCAATTCTAACATTTATTCAAAACAAATTTATTTAATAAAACTCCCTTAAATATTACACCCAAATGAAACGAAATCATCTCAAAACCAAATTCAAAATTCTTATTCCAAAAGTACAAACTCTACTGTGTCCTCAAAACACGGACTCAACAAATGCCTTAATTTAAAAAAATGGTTTTGTCAAAACATCAAAACTTAAAAGTCTACCCGAATGCTTTTTCAAAAACAAGTTCGAATGACCAATTCGGTAGCCCCTTAAAACGGGCGCCAAACTTACATCTCCTCTACCTTATGTGCCCATTTGGATCAGGATCCAAATGACCACATTTTGAAAAAATACCGAAATCAGATAAGCACGAGAAAATCTATCTCAGGGTCTATCTAGGCAAATAATTAGGTCTAACTGGCATCCCAGATTTTGGTAATTCTCAAGTAGGTAAGGAGTGAAATTATTTTTGGAAACACACACTTTCTTAAAATATCTCAATTTATTGATAATTAAAATTGACCTTGACTGGCAAAAAAAAATGTCAAAACACAAACAAACAACACAATCATTTAAAAAATCAACCTTCCTATCATTCACCGCTTCACAAAAATTGATAATCAGAAATCAAAGTCCATCTGATATCAACATTAAAAAACCTTTTTTTTTTACATATTTACACTAGATAATCACTTTCATTAAAGAGTCCGAGTGATTCATACTATTTAATATCTCGTTGCACATTACGAAGATTCGTCGTTCGTTGAAGCCATTCAACAAAAATATTTATACACTTTTCATTTTTTTTCCTCTTTTCAAAAAAAAACAATATATATATATATATATTTTGAAATATTATTCTGTTGATTCAATGCTAACTCTGTCTTATGAACCCCATGTTAAGATTCGGCTTAACAAAGTCGGATTATTTTCAAAAACTTTGTTTCAACAATAAACAAAATTTATGAAATTTTCATCAAATTGAAAATTAAATTATATCTCATTTATCTATAAGTCTCTTTGTTCCAAATGAACAATGTTCAAAAATAGGAATTTCATCATTTGAAATTTATTATTCATAATTGATATTTATTTGTTATTAACAACACAATTGTTGCAATTTATTCTCAGTTGAATGAGTTTCTTGCCACAACATCTTTTCACTTAGAAAATCTGTGCAATGTTTCAAAAAAAAATTTTAAATTCTCTGTTTTTTTTTTAAATTATTTCAATAATTCTCTTAGAATTTTATTTATAACAGGGTTTCACTTTTTATCGGGTGAATATTAACTGCTCATATCAAAAGAAAAATTATTTTTATCAATACTCAAAGAACAAAATATAAATATTTAATTATTTACCTTGTTAATCTTTGCATTTTCCAACTATTTATTTCTATTTTTTTTCTTAGGCCAGGTTCCTCAAAATCTAAACTCATACTGTTCAAATATTTAGGCATCAGGTTTGGAAAATTGAAGTTGATCCACACAAAATTTTTATTTTTGAAACTGACAGATTTAGTGGGATTAGACTAGAAATATGGGACGGTCTAATAATGCCTTACCCTTCTTTTACAATTCAGAGCTCATATGCTCTTCATAAACATTCACATGACACTCACGCATATCCCTGTGTGCGCAAGACAATGGGACTCAAAGCCCTCAAGGACGACCCATCTGGCCTCCTCACCAAACGTAAGTGTTGACAATTATATTCACACACTAAACAATTATATTTGACTTCATCTATTATATTTTTTATCCACCAAACACTTTTATATCTTTTTCTCTTTGTAATATGCTGTCTTACCACTCTGCGTTTTCCCAAATTTTATTTTTATAAGAAAATATGTATTTATTATGGTCAACATTTCCTGGCCTTCCCTTTTACATAAATTCTGCACTAGATTTATACATATAAGTACCTGCCTTATTGTTTTCTTTTGATATTCGTTTATAGCTTTTTTTTTTTTTGAAAATTTTCCTGAGCCAAAATTGATTATATTTCACCTTCATTTACCAACTCATTCTACCTGTTTATAAATTTCAACTTCTATTTCACAATAAACAAAAGTTATTGCATTTAAAACCTTCAATTTAAATAAATTCCTTCACAAGTTATTATTATTATCAATGGAAAAATGGCAAAAAAAAATTGTTTATTTAAAAATGCTTTCCTATTACTTCATAAGGATTATTAATGCCCTGTTTCACTCCTAAACAATTATCTAACTCCTTGTCGCGTATTATCTATAACACTTTATTATTATTATTAATGTAGTATTATTTAATGCGGTAATCATTTAACTTTATTTAGTTTTAGTAAATGGTGCTATTACCAAATTATCTTTTACAACGTTAAATAGTGTTTCAATCAAAATCATTATAAAATTATTATATTCACATTTGATATTATTATTATTATCTTTGTTTTATTTTTATGTTTATTTATTTATTTATTTTTATAAAATAAAATAATTTAAATAATCCAAGATGTAACTTAAATCTCTCATAAGAATTTACTAAGATTCTTCCTATCCTTTGGAAAAAATTTATATCTTTCATGTTGCAGAAAACATGAACATGACTGTAGTCTGAAGGAAATAGAAAATACGGCAAAATAAATTGTCAGAATTTCATGTCGCTCCATTTGCCATCCTGGACAAATATGATAATCAAAATAAACGGTGGTGTTGATTTCTTAAAATGACTGAGTAAAAAGGATTCTCAAAATGCTCTACTAAGCTAGTTGATAGTACATGAAATAGCTCTTACTTCATTCTTGCTGTGCTGGCGATGCGTGTCCTTCAGTAAACGCTGTACCCATAGCGTCTCCCATGGTCATCTGCAATCCATTTCAACTTCGTTGGTCCCACGTCACACCTATCCTTAATTCGTTTAACGGCGCATGTCGATTATGATGATCGCTCGTTTAAAACAAACACTCCCGTATTCTTCAACACAAGGTAACATTTTGAACTGTAGCAATAGTTCCAAATGAATGTGTTACCCTTGCAAATTCGTTTCTCGGAACAAGTCCTACGTTTTAAAATACTGTTCTGATCGTCTGCTCGCATAGGAACACCTATTAGCAGTTGAGACTGAACCTCAAGTTCACAGTCTGTCCTGTCTAAAGTTTGAAGTGCCTTGTACAGTTTCACAAATAGAAAAACAAATTATTTTATGCGACTTCAGTGAATGGTTTATCAAATAACCATCACTTGTAGAGTACTTGTAAGAATATCTGACTGTAGAGTCCTCTAATATTCCAAGTCCGTTGTTGAAAATTTCTATCACTTTGAACATAGCCCCAGCCCACATGGCTTACTTGGTGGCAAAGTTCTTTCGACGTGTAGTATGATGTAGTATTCACTGTTATGAAGCGTAGCGGCGAGTTCCTCCCAAGCAGTTGCTTGCTAGGAATGACTTGACTGTCTTGAAAATCTGGCTCTTTATATAGGTCAGCCAGCAATCCTTCTCGAAAGTTCCATTTCCAGATCTCGGCTCCTGGTGTACGGATTCATCTGCTCAATAGCTTGCCACGGTGGGTGAGTGGTTATAGTGTCGGACTACCAACCCCAAGATTGCAGGTTCGCCCCTGGCCATGGTAAGTGATTTTTGAAGGCGACAAAAATCACGATACTCATGTCATACGTTGTTGGCATGTTAAAGAACCCATTTGAATTCAGTAGGCCGTGTTCAATGGCAAAATTAATCTCGGGATTTTCCGCCAACACAAAGTTCCTCCATTCTCTACTTGAAAGCGCTGTAATAGTGTCAAGGAGTTTAGATATCTAACCTCCTTGACTTTCATAGCGTTCAAAGGAACGACGAAATTCGACCTGCAAGCTACTCTCTGGGTGTCAATTAACAAAGCTTGCACCAGGCACCCGAGGCCATACGATATTATTATTATTATCTGCTCAATAGCTTAACATTCTTCTCTTTTCTGAGCCAGAAAACTGTGCTACTTTCTAAGTCGCTAATCCGTCTCCTTGAGTAAAATTTATAAAATTTACAACTCATGACGTAGGCAAGCTTCCACGTCACGCCTCCGCGTCACTCACTCCTGTGTCTATATGCTTCCCTCGACACTCTATCCTCCGAGCGCGTTATTCAAACATCATCGGTTTTGTTGTCTCTCTGGACTAGCGTTCGTTCGTTACCATCAGCTCGTCATTATGTCACGGACGTTTGCACGATCCGGGGACAGTATATTGATATTTTTAACGGTTTGCCCAGCATTCGCTTTGTAGATGATATTGCACTTGCACAGTGGGGACATGAACATCAATTTAGGGGCCTATAATGAAAACCACCAAGAACCACCCCCAACCTGGTCTGAAGTGGAAGAAGCTTTAAAAGCTATGATCTAAGGGAAATCCACTGGAGTTGATGAAGGAAGTTCAGATATGATAAAAGCAGCAGGAATTAATGGGATACATTGGTTGTACAGAGTGTTACATGCTATATGGAAGGACAATAAGATCCCTGATGACTGGTCTAAAGGTGTCATAGTGCCATTGTTTAAAAAAGGAAACCGGAAAAAGTGTGAGAACTATCGTGGAATTACTTTGTTATCCCATGGTCTAAAGATCTTGGAATAGATAATTGCGAAAAGACTGCAGGCACTTAGAAAAGGCTTTAAAAGAAGAACAACATGGCTTTTGACCAGGAAGGAGTACTATTGACTTGATCTTTGCTGCAAGAATGCTTATTGAGAAACATCTTGAAAAAGGGAAAGAATTAGCAATGGTATTTCTAGATATAGAAAAACCTTATGATAGCATTGCAAGATCAAAAATTTTGGAATGTTTAGAAATGCACAATGTCCCAAAAGGCTTGATAAAAAATATCAAAATGCTGTATGAAAACACAAGGGCATGTGCAAGAAATAATCCTGAAGAGAATAAGAGAAGAAAAGGGTAATGAAACAAATGCTCTTGTCTTTGCAGATGACGTCATGATTTGGGGAGAAAATGCCAGAGGTACACGAAAAACTGGATTCATGGGACAAGGTGTTCAAGGAGTATGGGTTGAAAATAAGCCAAAGTAAGACAGTAGTGATGACTGAGACAATAGTTTGAGGCTATTGTGATTTCTTCCCTGGGAATAACTTGTAAAAAGATCTACTTGACTACGTATGACTTTCAGTGAGCCAACGCTCTCTGTTGGGTATTTGAGATGTCCTCGTTTCTCGAAATGTGAATTCAACGCGTCCTAGCGGTGACATTCGTACTACTGGGTACTAACCTTGTCCGCAAGATGGTGATGCATGTTAGATATTTTAAGGGGCTGGTTCGAGAGATTTCCTTGGTTTTGTTTGCTTGACAACCTAGGGGTTATTGTTTCGCTTCAGGTCAATTATTGACATATAGTTTCGGCGATAACAGCTGAATAAGTTGACTCCATATTGGGAACTGGGATCGGATGGTCACGTTTTGATTAGGCTGCGAATTGATGGAAGAATTGTTTGATTTTCTTGGGTGGATTTATTTTATTAACTTCGTCTTACCTTAAAGCTGGTCATCAGTTGGCCTCAGGCGAAGGTGTTCTGCACGCATTACTAAGTTTGAAGAATAATCTAAATGGAATTGATATGGCATAGCTGAAGGAAAGATACTTACATAATTTGAGTTTCCTTGCTTCTAAATATTTACCTTTGATGTTAGTATGGTAAGTCCTTATCTGTTTTATGTACCTTATTTCTGTTTTAAAAATACATTTGTTATTATTCGGTCAAATTGACTTAATCGCCTTGTCATTTAAATAGTTCTAGGCCTAATGATATGTTGTTCTCTCGTCAATGGGACCTCTTGGCTCGATATGGGCCGTCTTGACACTGGTACGTTTCCACAAGAACTTAATGGTACTCGTCAACTGAGTTGATTTGTTATATAAGCTAAAGTAGTAGGTAAGCAAAACGACGTGTCAACTGGTAGCAGAAGCTTTCCACATATTTAATTATTTGAAATATCTGACGCGAACTTTAGTGATGGCCACCTTGAATGAATTAAAAGTTGCACCCATTGTCATTCCAAGTTGGAATGAGTAATCATGGAGTTCCGGTAAGTCCTCTGTTGTGAATGATCTCCAATCTCTCTTGGACCTAGGTAATATTTATGCTAGTGAAAGTGACAATTCCCCATCTCAGTTGAGACGTTTTAAATCACGCCTGATCCATTGGCATTATCGTATAGGCGACATTGTCCGAGTTTGTTCAGACCATGATGGTGAATACTGCGTTGTGTTGGAAAATCTAAGATCCCGACTCGTTCAGTATTACCTATTTTTTTTTCCAAAAGTGATAAACCCTATTTCTGAAGATATAGTCCATTGTTCTCCCAACGTAGGAAGTAATATTGGTGAATTTAGTCATTCTAGTGGTGGAAGCAATAATAGTTTGGTGGATAATATTGAATCTTGCTCATTGGTTCAGGAGGGTGTAAGCATGAATAATTTCTTTCCTTCGAGTAATGTTGAAGTAGGGTCCTCGACCAATAACCCAAGAGTTGTGGTTCCTTCAAATCTCAATACTACTATGATTGATAACGTTACTAACCCTACAAATGAGTGTACACTGGTAAATGTAAGAGATAGTGCATCGACAAATGAGGTTATACCTAACATCACTGATTTCCAGCAAGGATTAAAATATGCCAACGTTCCTCATCCATTATCTACATCCTTGAATAGTTTTCCCAGTTGTAACGGAGGTAGCGATTCAGAAACGTTAGTGTTATTTTTAAAGAAGTTTTCCGAGTTAATTGAGAATGCTATTGTGTTTAACCTATCCGAGATTCAGATTTATCAATTAATTTTTCCATTTACCTCTGGATTACTCAGAGAAGAATTATTGAAAGCTATGAGGTCACGTACTTCATTAAGCAATTTCCATTTAGAAATTTTAAACAATTTATTCCCACCAAATAACTTGAGGTTACTACAGAATAAATATTTTCAGAGGGTGCAACGCTTTGATGAAACACTTTGTGATTATGTTTCTGAGATCAAATGGTATGCCAAAAATTTTTGCCTACAATTAAGTGAAGAAATAATTGTGTCTAAATTTATCGATGGTATCAACCCTGAATATAGGTCTTATTTGGCAATGAGAGGGACTCCTACTGATTTCTCGGGTTTAAATAAGTTCATCATGATTGTTGAGACTGTAAAGAATGGTGATTCTCTCCGTATTTCTAGTATCCCCAACCCTAGAAGTAGTAACAACTCTTCCAATTTCAACATTGTTCCAGTGAAACCAGTAAGAATATGTTTTAGGCGTGATTCTGTAGAGCATCTGGCTAGAGCTTGTCCTAATAATCTTAATTTCAGGAAATGACATCAAGATAGAGAAACCTCCTCGGGTTGTCATACACATCATAGAGTTTCCTTGAATAAGGTTGTTAATAATATTGTTGATGAAAAGGTTGTCACCAAGAAAGCTATGGTTTGGAATGATAGAGGTTTCAACGCGATGGACCTGGGTTGTAATCACATTTCTACTGTATCTACGAATAATTGTCCTTTCGTAGAAATTTATTTAAATAACGAACCGGTAACTGCGCTGATTGATTCGGGGAGCATCAATTCCTTCATTGACTATAAATGGTTTAAATTAATGTCTTCTGTTTGTAAATTTTGGAAATTGGTTAGTGAACCAAACAAGTTTATGACAGCGAATTGTGCTTCTCTTGAAATACTGGGAACTGTGAACGTTAAAAATCAAAATTAATAACCTTTCTTGGAAATTCAAACTAAGGGTGATAAATAACTAATCGTGCGAAGTGATATTGGGTTCTGATTTCATAACTCATGTGGGTCTGTTATTGGATTTGAGCACTAGATCATATTGGTTCAGGTTTAAACCTAACAAGAGGGGGCAATTTTACCTAATTCCTAATAATCAGAGAGTCAATTCTACTAAACAGGAACTACCTACTACCACTATTGACAATTTGGAGTTCAATTATTTATCGGACGATCAAGCTAATTGTATTAAAGATTTGTGTCATGAATTTCCTGACGTATTAACCGATAAACTTGGGGTTACCAACATAATTGAATATGATATTGAGTTAACTGATAATATACCTGTTCGGGATCCTCCATATAGGCTTTCCCCTCCCAAAATGAAGATTTTGAAGGAGATGATCGAAGAAATGTTAGAGGAAGGAATCATTAGGAAGTCTATTTCACCCTATTCGTCCCCTATTGTTCTTGTTCCCAAACCAGATGGTAAATTTATACCCGTTATTGACTATAGAGCATTGAACAAGAAAGTAATTCTGCAATCTATTCCTCTCCCTGACCTTCAATCTTGCTTTGGATGGTTCCAAGGTGCTTCTCATTACACAATTTTAGATCTGAACAAAGCGTATTATCAGATTCCTTTATCTGAACGTTCTAGTGCAGTCACAGCCTTCTCTACAGATTGGAATTTATACGAATTTCGTCGCCTACCATTTGGTATTTCAGCAGGGGCTGCCGTGCTAAGCAGACTTTTAGACAATGTTTTCGATGGCATTCTTCTTCTTCTTCTTCTTTCGATTCGGCCATCTAAGGACCACGTCATTTCAACTGTTTCTTGTTGCATCGAGCTTTAACATCCTCCCAGTACTTTCGCATTAGTTCTCGATGCTGTTGTTTCCTTTCTGCAGTCCACTCCTTGCCAGTTGGAAGCTTTGGCTTTTCTTGAAAACATCGGTGTGCTGTTAGTTTTTATTTAAGTGTGGCACGTTCCCAAATATCGTTGCCTGTTATTCCCACTTCTTGTAAATCTTTGTCCACCTCAATGAACCAAGCTCCCTTGGTTTTCTTTTTGAGGAAGTAGGTGAAAATTCTATTTGTCAATCGTGCTGGGTTCATTCTTGTTATATGACAGTAAAAGGTAATTCTCCGTTTCCTCATGGCATCAGTTATTTTTTCCACGTGGGTGTAAAGTTCGTGGTTGTGCCTTCTCCTATATTCCCCATTTTCTTTTACCGGACCCAAGATTTTTCTTAGAATTTTTCTTTCTTTCACTTCCAGCTTCTCTGTTAGTCCCTTGCGATGCATTGCAAGGCACTCTGCAGCATACAAAGCCTCTGGACGGATGGCATTCAATTTAAATTCGTGTATCACTATTTGGACGACGTCGTCATCTTTAGTAAAAGTTTTCCAGAACATTTGGTTCATGTCAGAGAGGTTCTAAAGAGGTTAAGGCTTGCTGGACTCACCATTAAACCTTCTAAAGTATCTTTTGCGAAACCGGAAATTTCCTTCTTGGGCCACATCATTTCGTCGTCTGGTATTTCAATTGATAAAACCAGAACCGAAGCTATTAGGGAGTTCAAGGCACCGAAGAACATCAAAGAAGTAGCTAGATATATTATTGGAATGTTAAATTATTTCCGTAAATTTATCCCAAACTTCGCTCAGCGTGCTGCACCCATTATTTTATTAAGAAATAAAGGGATTCCTTTTTCTTGGGGACCTCCGCAAGAATCTGCCTTTCAAGACCTTAAAATAGCCTTGTCTAATGCTCCTATTCTGGCTATTCCAGATTTTTCAAGAATGTTCATAGTTCAAACTGATGCATCAAACAATGCAGTAGGTGCAGTTTTACTCCAGAAACACGAGCAAAGCAGATTACCTATAGCGTATGCCTCTCGTACCCTCATTCCTGCCGAAACCAATTATTCCATTTATGAATTGGAGGGACTTGCAGTGATGTTTGCATTAGAGAAGTTTAAGATCTATCTAGAACATGTAGAATTTAATCTGGAAACTGATAACCAAGCACTAAGCTGGGTGCTTGGTAAACCTAGGAAGACTGGCAGAATAGCAAGGAGGGCCACTCGTATCTTGTCTTTCAAATTTAATGTCAGACATATTCGTGGAAGTGAAAATGTCATAGCAGATTGCTTAATTCGAATGTACGATAGTAATTCGGATACTGATAGTATTGTTGAGGAAACTGATAGCGAGAATATCGAACGTAAGGCTATTAACTCTATTCTTTCAAACTTCCCAAGTTATTTAGGAACGTTTCTGAGTATCAACGTGAAGATCCTGAACTCAGTAATATCACTGATCGTATCAAGGAGGGAGAGGCTGTGAAACCTTATTCCATTAGAAATAATATTCTATTTTGTACTTCACGCAATGATAAACTACCTAAAATTGTTCTTCCAAAGGTATTAATTACTGAAATATTTAAATACTTCCACGAAACGCCAATCGGTGGTCATCTGGGCGTATTTCAAACTAGGGCAAAAATCCGTCAACATTTTATTTGGAAACAAAGATATTAAGAGTATGGTAAGTAATTGTAATGCCTGTAATTTAGCTAAACCTTCGAACAACACTAAAACAGGGATGTTAGCATCCGATCTCGCTAACAAACCAATGGGGAAAATGTTTATCGACTGGGTAGGACCCGTACCCCTTTCTAAGCAAGGAAACAGATTTGCACTTGTGTGTATAGACGGGTTCTCTCGCTTCGTCTGGATATTCCTCACTAAGAAAGCCGATTCTCAGACTGTCATCAGGTGTTTCAAGCAGATTTTCTCCTCGTTGGTCCTTGCCAGTATCTAGTATCTGACAACGCCAAGTGTCTTTTATCTCAAGTATTTAGAAATTTCCTATTTGACTTGTCCATTGCTCATGTGACCTCTACTGCATATTACCCCAAGGGGTCATATGCAAAAGGGTAAATAGAAATCTGAAAGCAGCATTAATAGCTTTTCATCATGATGAACATAAGGCTTGGGATAATTGTATTTCTTGGCTCACGTTTGCCTTCAATACTGCGTTCATGAAGCCCTTCAGACAACCCCTTTTGTTTTAATGTTTTCGTTTGTGCCTAACTCACCTATTTCAAACCTTTGGTCATTGAAATAATAAACTTGATAATATTTCAACTCAGAATGTTCGTGCTATTTGGAGCAAAGCAAGGTCCAACATGAAAGTTGCTCACGATAGACTGAGAGAGAAATACAACAGGGGACGCCGGCCCACGTCATTTCAAATTGGTGATGAGGTCTACGTTAAACAATTTCTTTAAAAGAAGCTGGTCCTGCTCAATCAAATAAATTGTTGACAAGATTTCGTGGTCCATGCAAGCTAATAAAATTCATAACTCCCGTCACTATCCTTGTAAGCGACCCTCAGAGGAAGAGGATATTTTTAGGGTTCACCTTTCACAAGTGAAAAACGAGGTGGAAATGTACAAGGAAATCATTATTATTATGATTGGTAATATTCCTATGAGGTCTACGTTAAAAAAAATCTTTAAAAGAAACGGGTCCCGCTCAATCAAATAAATTATTGGCAAGATTTCATGGTCAATGCAAGCTAATTAAATTCATAACTCCCGTCACTATCCTTGTAAGCGATCCTCAGAGGAAGAGGTTATTTAGGGTTCACCTTTCACAAGTGAAAAAGGAGGCGGAAATGTACGAGGAAATCATTAATATTATGATTGGTAATATTCCTATAAAGAAATTGTTAATATTCATTTAAGAAATTGTTATTTTTGGTTGTAAAGAAACGAGGAAACTTAAAAGGCATATATTTGGTTATTTTGATATTCTATTTTAAAGCTAGGTTATGTTTTTTTTTTTGAGTCGATCACTGTTTGATTTTTCCTCTATTATTGTAATGAAACGACTGGTGGCTGTATTGTAAGCTGTGGTGTAGTGAACGAATCAAGAATCTATTTCTGTTCGTAGTCCGGTCTGATTACAGAAATATAAACTGTTGGGATTGCTGAAGCAGTGCTGTGCTCCGTTGCGGTGGTGGACTTGTATTGGAATCCTCAGGCGCCCGGATGTCAATACCAACCCTGCCCCCAGCTGTATATGCCTGTCTTCAAGAAGCATCCACTTAACCGAATTGGAAAAGAAGACACTTATGTATTCCATTAATTTTACGCATGTGAAAAAACTGTAATATTTGGTTTACTAGTGTTACTGGTGGAAGAGTGACTTTATGTACATGCATGAACAATTGAGTTGTCTACATGGTTTTAGAGCGAAACTCTCCCATTCTGCATGACGTCTACTTCTTGGTGATCATTCCCCCCTCCCCCAATGATCACATTTGCGGGCGGGGAGGGTTGAGACAATAGTTTGAGGCTATTGTGATTTCTTCCTTGGGAATAACTTATAAAAAGATCTACTTGACTACGTATGACTTTCAGTGAGCCAACGCTCTCTGTTGGGTATTTGAGATGTCCTAGTTTCTCGAAATGTGACTTCAACGCATCCTAGCGGTGACATTCGTACTACTGGGTACTAACCTTGTCCGCAAGATGGTGATGCATGTTAGATATTTTAAGGGGCTGGTTCGAGAGATTTCCTTGGTTTTATTTGCTTGACAACCTAGGGATTATTGTTTCGCTTCAGGTCAATTATTGACATATAGTTTCGGAGATAACAGCTGAATAAGTTGACTCCATATTGAGAACTGGGATCGGATGGTCACGTTTTGAATAGGCTGCGAATTGATGGATGAATTGTTTGATTTTCTGGGGTGAATTTATTTTATTAACTTCGTCTTACCATAAAGTTGGTCATCAGTTGGCCTCAGGCGAAGGTTTTCTGCACGCATTACTAAGTTTGAAGAATAATCTAAATGGAATTGATATGGCATTGCCAAAAGGAAAGATACTTACCTAATTTGAGTTTCCTCGCTTCTAAATATTTACCTTTGATGTTAGTATAGTAAGTCCTTATCTGTTTTATGTATGGTACATTCCTTCTGTTTTCAAAATACATTTGTTAGTATTCGGTCAATGTGACTTAATAGTCCAGTCAATAGAGGCTCAAAAAGAGGGTTCACCTTACATCAGATGCGGGATCGTTTTTTATTTTTTGATGTTGTTTAGGACCCTTAGGTAGTTATTAATCCAAGTTTCCGTCATCCCTCCCCCATTGCTTCATCCGCCATCTTGAATAAACCTTCAGAAATCGGCACTTTTTTCAGTTTTTGGCCTCTAGCTCATTCCCAGTTCATTTGTTTGAAGATATTTCTAAATAAGAAAATGTAGATTACTAAATTTGCAACAACTTTGATGTGGAAGTTTTTTTGTAGGACCAAGCATATTCGAGCTACGAAAAGGCGAAAAAGGGCGAAAATTGGCGATTCGGCATATTTTTCACTATCGATCCACTTTCCATCGCAAAAACAGGAGGAAAACTTGATTTCAGCGAAAAGTGTATTGCATGAAAGTTGTAGACAATTTAATTTCCTTTGAAACTCCTGTATCAAAAAACAATTACGAGCAATGGGTAGGAGTGGGGCTAAATTTAAGAAAACTACAGGAAATAGGTTTTTTGTGATTCAATCCTGGAGTGCCGTGTTGGTGAAAGTTTTTTGTTTTCATTATATTACAACCATTTTTTGAACACAGCAGTGCATCTAAATATTATTTGAACTATTTTTTTATAAATGTAACCACACACATACACTCACTCTCACACACACGCATATTGTTTTTGCTTTATTCAGTTGATGTTCGTACCTCCAGTGTTCTCATCGGGTTTAGTCAACGTGCTTTGAACGAGTTTTCCTGTGGAGTGAGTTGTAGTGGTGAAGGATGGCTTCTTCATCCCAAACACCGGACAGTGAGTGCTTCATATGCGGGAAGAGTTTGGACGAAGGAGTTGTTATTACTGTGAAGAAGAAAGGAGTTCAGACTCTATTAAGCGCAAGTGTTCGAAGTGGGCGAAACGACCACTGCCAGATTTTGAAGAAAAGAGATGAAATTAAAGTTCACAATGCCTGCTCAAAGAATTACACCGATCCAAGACGGATAGACGTAGCCCTATGCTCAGAATCCCCTACACCTGGACCATCTTCAAAGCTAAGGTCAGTAAGTGAGGCGTTTATTTTCAAGGGCCATTGCTTTCTATGTGCGGAAAAAATTGAAGAGGATTATATGAAAAAACAGAAAAAGCTCACCTGGATTTCTCGAAATCCAGTTCACTTGATGGAGAAGATGGAGATAAGGGACAACTTGTTGCTAGCAGCTCGGGCACGCGGAGATGAGGGGACTCGAAAAATAATTAATCGTGTTCCCCCAGACTTAGATCTTATTGCTGCTGACGGTGAGTACCACGATGCTTGTATGAAAAAGCTGTACCGACCACCGAGAGCTGGGGAGGGGTAAGAGGATACAGAACACACCCCAGAGTTGATGAAGCAATGGAATGTGTTTATGCTTTTCTGGAAAGAAACAAAGAAGAATGCCAAATCTCATTTGATCAATTGATGGGGGCCCTTAAGAAAGGATGTGAACTTGATCGGAGAACAGTAAAATCCCATTTGCTGAAAATGTACGAGGATGACATCATGTTCGTTGAAACAGGCAATAAATCGACGGTCTATTTCAAAAATACTGGTTATAAAATATTGAATGACACTGGTATGCCAATATAAAATCGAATACTGAGGAAGAAAGAATGAGAATGGTGAAAGCAGCTGCAGATATACAGTAATTACAGAGGCTATTCGCTCCCGTGTGTACAATACCACTGACTATCCACCCCCTGATAAATTTTTGAACAGTATCGAGTCAGACATTCCACCAACGTTATTGACAATGGTCCAAACAATTGTGCTAAAACAAACAAGGAAGTTAAGATAAATGGAAGAGGATCAGTATTGCCATTTCCCATGCAATCATTGCTGCTGCACGTCCTCGGTCGTTTGGATTCCGTAAGAAGGGAGGAGAGCATCAGCCCTGGTGTAGTTGGAAGTGAGCAGGGGAACTCCTTCAAGGCTCAGCAAGTCGGTGTGGCTGGACTCACAAGAATAGTCGGAACAACCTTCGGTGAAGTGTCCTTCAAAAAGAAGGACAATGTGATATCTTTAGCAGCTGACAAGAACATCTTGAAAGTTGGGGAGAAGAAGATTGCTGTGGACCCACTCACACTCTATCATAGGATGAGCATAGCAAAAACAACCCAGGACGACCTTGAGGAATGCCTCTCTTATGAGCTTGCTATGTCGTGGTTCAACGAGGATGTCATGCGCAAGGGCACAAAGTCTGCTTGATATGCAGCGTTCACACCCTGGGTAGATTATAGGCTAGGGAATAACCCACCCACCAAGGGAAGATGATTAAAAGAAGGAAGTAGATTTTGGAATTGGAAAAGAAGGATAGAAGAATAGGAGGAGAGTCCCACAAAGTAATAAGTTGAAGTTTAAATACACTTAGAAGCGGTTGCCACCGCAAATATGTGCTCGGATACCTAAAATGGCTACGAGCTTGGTCGAGGCTAACGGGAGCTGCAGATAAGGCTTGGGCAGTTTGCCAGAGAGAACCTGTAGTGTATTTCCTCCCAAGCACGAATGAAAGTACTATAGGGAAGGGTGATGATCTGGCCAGACAGATAGTAAAAGCTTTATTATATATGAACGAGGGCATAAACCTAGGAAGAGCTAGGAAAGCCAGGATCCTGCCTAACTGTATTATCAAAGAAATGATGAATCCAAAACCAAATATTTAGTTTATTTAACAATTAGAAAAAAGTTGAGGGAATTAACAAGTATGTAATATAACTTTAATTAACATAGTTCATTTGAACTTTTTAATAAATAGGGTCGCAGACCTTTCCACATTAACCGATTGCTCCAGGCAATTGACAATTTAAAAGGTTTCAAACCTTACATGTTTCTAAAATCTTTATAAGATTTGAACAAATGAACAATAAAATAATTAAAGCTTGAACGTAAATTGAAGTACAAAAAGTGCACCTTAAGAAATTCTGGAGAGAATGTTCTAGAGACAGTGACAACTTTGAAAATAACAATAATAACAACGTGAAAAATAAAATAGAAGTTCCTATAACTTCTTATATTTATACAGAGTTAATATGAGAATTATGCAAAGAGGGCAGGTCACTTACTGTGAACCTGAAGAGTTGATCAGAAGGAAGGTTCTAGACCTCTGATGCTTTGAATAAGCCTCGCCAGTCAAATGAGGCAGTTTTCATTTAGCGAGACCAAAAAATAACTCACTCAAGAGTTGAGAGAATTGTTTTCCCTGCCTTTGAAGGGAGGAACAATTTAAGTTTGAAACGTGTGCTAGACACGCAATTATGCAGAATTACTTAATGATAAACCAACAAAATGGAAGGGCACTTCTTAGAATGACACCTTATAGAAAGTTACGATTTCATAAATAATGGTTGTTAGTAGAAGGTTAAGGAAAGAGCATTGGGATATAGGGACAATGTTCATGGCCGTATTTAATATAACCGGACGATCGCGACGCGGTAGAAAAGTGGAGCAAGCACTGATTATCACTATAGTCTGTAAAGATGGATGCAAAGTTCACTGGAGAAACACTGAAGTTTATGAGAAATAAAAGTTATTGCAATTATGGAGATAACTGATTGCACTAAGTAGGTGAAAGTCTATTTCTTGAGAAAGTGGTAATTTACAATGAAATGCGCCATAGAATTTTCCAGAGGTTCCAGCGGAGGACGAAATTTCACTATTGTAGTAATTTAGTTTTAAACAAATTTCTCCCAAGTACGTGAGAAATACATGATGGCAGGACTCGCAGATAGAGAACAAGTTCTAGAAGGTTCCAGAACGACCTTAGCAGAAAATGGGGTTGAAAAAATCCAACGGAGGAAATAGTTTTATGATTATAGGCAGTGGGTATTAGATAATATCCCACGTAGCGAGAGGGTTTCTCGTTTGAATCGCTTAAGAAAAGCTCTTTTTAGTAAGGTTGGCTTATACAAGAAAAAAGCTCAACATGGCAAATCCCACGAAGAGTGATTATTGCCCCAAAGTAAATAGTTTCACACTGCCTATAAAAGATAGTTAAAACACGAGGAAGTTAAAACCATGAAGATGAGGTTAAAACTTGAATCAGGTACTTATCTTTGTTGCATGGCGAAGGTGAAGTTCTTCACTAATACTTAAAGTTCCAACATGGCGTGGAATTTAAAAACTGCCTCGTTAGGTCAGGAGGCTGGCTCTGGTTGAGCCTTTACTGATTACTGCGACTGCCGACTAAGAAGTGAGAGCAGCAAAACGAAGCACGGAAGGTCCTAGGAAGGGGAGAGAGTGGGGGTAGGAAACAAAAGGTATACATATCAGCATAACCAACTTATTAACAATAAATTCTCTTCTCTTGCTGAGCTGGTCTTCAAGGAGTTGATAGATGATACTAGCGCAGCATGGTGAGTAAAGAAGTAGACGTAGTCCTCTTGCTCAAGGAGAAAATAGCTGACGATGGTACCGAGATCTGGTAGCCAAATGGATAAGTAAGTCATCTTGCACGATGAGGAAGTGAGTAGCTTCAGAGGTTCGCTACTAGATGGCGCTAGGTGGATCACAGAAGTTATATATCTGAAACATACTTATGAAGACATAAGAGACATGCTCAACAGGGAGAAAACAGATGATCACTGTTGGTGTTTGGCGAGGAGGAAGGAAAAAATGAACATGCAAAGAGCAATAGACATTATATCTCTCGTACCGTGTATTCAAAGAATACACCATACTGGGGGGACAAACACCAACAGAGAGCAGATAAGCAGTTACACATTTATTGGAAGCGGAGCGATCAAAGACAGTGGTCTTGTGATCGGTCCATTTGTAGTCAAGATTCTGGCCACCCTGACTCTACCATCTCTTCCAGGGTAACATTGGGTCACCCTACCAGAAATCCATACTAGGGGGGGTGAAATATCTCTAACCAAGACCAAGTCCCCTACTTTAATGTCGGGACTGGAAAGAAACCACTTCTGCCTCCGTTGCAAGGAAGTTAAATATTCCAAGTTCCACCTTTTCCAAAAAGAATTACGGAGGGCTTCAAGTTTCCGCCAAGCGATAGGGAAATCAAAATCCCTGTAAGAATTAGGAAGAGGAGGAGGGGCAGAAAGAGAAGTGCGTGTAAGACAGTGACCGGGTGTGAGTGGAAGGAGGTCATCAGGGTCATTGGAAAGCGGAGTTGAAAGGCGAGAATTATCAACACTTTCAATCACGAAATAGCTGGAAACTGAGGGAAATAAAGCACTAGTAAAGATTACGATACGATGAGAAAGAAGAATTGACAAGTTTAAACAAAGCGTATAGGAACAAGTACATCTATTCAGGACAAGAATATACCAAATAAACAAAGGAACTATGCGAGTAGAAAGCAAGAACGCCATAGGTAACAAACGAGTATCCATAAACAATAACCTCAAGTTATAATGAGTATCAAAGGGTTTACTCAGAAGAATACTTAAGTCAGCAAAAAACGTGACATGACAATCATGAATACAAAAACACATCGAATGTGACGACGAGAAAAAACAAGTTTGTTCATCAATGAACATTAAGATCGCAAAATATGCAAGCAAATTGCAATACATACGCGCGTGAGAAATACGCAACGAAGTTTTAAAGTAAGAATCGAAACAATTGTAAGATACGAGCGTGAGTAAGTGATAGAAGTAAACAAATACAGCCTTGACACACATAGTACAACGAGATAAGACATATAAATAGCTGACAGAGTCCTTTAGCGGAACGAGTTTATTTTGGGAGATAGGTAAACGGCTTCTGTACTCGCAGTAGCGACTCACCAGACAATGCTTGGCAATCAGCCAAAGTTGAGATAAGAGAAACTTGTTTTGAACTGTGTCAAGCGTACAGGAAGTAAACAACAACTGGGCATTCCTCAGACTGGTAAACAAACAGGTTTGAAAACCAAGCAGTTCGGAGTACACACACAACATTTGGTGAATCAGCTGTAAATTAAAGCAGAACGAGTAACACGACATGCAGTCAATCGTAACTTGGACGTGAAAAAGCAATTTAAAGCTATACGAAATAAAGTAGGAAATCAATTTCGCATAATTGAGAGGATCGCGAAATCGAACAATTTTCAACAAAAAGAAGCTTAATTCTTCCGGGCAAAGAAGACAAGCTGGGACATTGAGACGAAGGTTATGCATAAGAATAGTTATTCTAGATGCAATGGAATTCAGAGTTTCAATCGGTTTCATGAGCGACTTCCAATTGCGAGGAAGGGGGGAGGAGCCGGCCGTGGCCATCGTTCTACATAACGAAAGAAGTGAAACATAGCGTACAGCAAAGTGATGGTGACTGATAGCCATGGTTTTACACAAGGGGAAGATAGTTTTCGAGGAATAGTTTAAGCAATTAACTGCTATAAAAAATGACATAAGAAGATATACGAAATAACACAAAGCAAGGCGAACTTGAATTGCCATTTTGTGCGGGAAGAAAGAAAAACCATTTAAACAACTTACAGGGTTAACGCAGTTGTTCACGATAAGACATCGTTTCGACAAGTGGTTTTCAAAAATATTGAGATTTGAAACATGAGCGTTCTCTTTTTCAGAAATGGGATTTATGTCAGCTGTGACGAAATGACATTGTGCTTTGGTTTGAACACTGGTATGTTTGATTTCGCCAGTGATAACCCAACCAAAATCGGTGTCTCTAGCGACCACGGTTGAAGATAACTTACGTGTTTGTTTGCGAATGCAATTCCAAAAAACATTGGCACTGAAAAGCACATCAATGGGACCTTGAACATTAAACTGAGGATCGGCTAACCTTAAGTGCGAAGGAATCTTTAAACTGGAAGTATTAATGGAGTGACTTGGAGTGTCTTTACCAATACTGGTAAGAATGAGACAGTTTAAATTAAGATTGGTGTTTCTTTGGCAAACGTCTCTGATTTTCAATTTTGAAGACTGCAAAACTTGAGTTTTCAAATTGTCAATGCCGGTCACATTGATAGAAGTAGGCGATGACGAAAGACCTAGTTTTTTAATCAACGATTGCGAAACAAAGTTGTGCGTTGAAGCGGAATCGAGAAGACCACGGGTTTTGAACCAATTTCCAAATTTATCTTGGATTTCAAATTGTACAGTGGTCAAAAGGGTTTGCGCACTATGAGAAGTGTCGGCGTTGGAAATGCAGGAAGAAGCATTAGTTTGTTCGGAGCGGCTCTGCAAGGAGCTTAAAGAGGCAGGTGCTGATGACCTCGATTTATCGTGAACGTGCAATAAAGAATGATGCGGTTTTTTGCAATGAAAACAAAGATTTGATGACGTACAGTTCGAAGAAGAATGCTTAGGTGATAAGCAGTTGAAACAATGTTTGCTGTTCGAGACAAATTTCCTTCGATCTTCGACAGACAATTCTTTAAAGGATTTGCACGAATACAATGTGTGAAGCTTTTTACAGAGCGTGCATTTTAACGATTTGTTAAGCGGCCTGATATCTTCTCTTGGATTATTAAAAGAAGAACGGGTTTGTTTGTTTTCGACAAATGGGGGCTGATGTCCCTTTGAAGAAGCAAGTTTTTTTTCAAAAATTTGACACTGAGGATTCGTTTCGACTTTTTCGCACTGAAATGCGAGTGCTGTAAGGAATTGACATCGACTGTTGAGAAACGAGACAAGATGTTCGAAGGAAAATTCTTTGTTGTAGGCGAGTTCGACCTCCCAGGCCTTCAGTGTCGAAAAATCGAATCTTGATGTAGCTAGGTGAATAAGTATGGTGTCCCATGTTTGGACAGGCTGTTTTAGCTGGTATAACGCTCTGACATTTAACTGCATAGAATCTAAGAGGTCTCTTAAAGATGTGACGTCATTAGGTTTGACGGCAGGTAAGTTGAAGAGACAGCGGATATGACGAGCGACACTCAACCTTAAATTGCCATATCTCTCTTTAAGGAGATTTAAAGGCGATGTGGTAGTTGTCTGCGCTTAAAGGCAGTGACTCTACCAAGGTCAAGGCCTCTGATTCCAAAGACGTACGGAGGTAGTAAAATTTATGTATGTCTGGGATCTCGATATTTTCATGAATTAAAGAACAGTAAAGTTCGTAAAAAGAATACCATTCACCTTCCTTGCCTGAGAAGTGGGGTAGGCTTATCTTGGGAAGTAACGGTTTCGGTTTGTTCTCGTGAACTGAAGCGGGTACGAACTGGGCCGGATTGATGACCCTAGTGTCCGGTTCTGAGATATTGCGAATCAATTGGTGGGCCTTTGCAATTCCTTCAAAGTACAAGGGTTCGACCTCATCCCGGTCCAATTGCAGTTCTGGACAAGCGGATTCAATCTCTGTTTGAATTTGGTCATAATAATCATAAGACCGTTCGTACAACTTAAGGCGATGAGTCAAGATATCTAAATCACACTCGGCGGGATTTAATTTGCTGATGAAATTTCGGAATCTAGTGAGTTGCCCTTTATAAGAAGAACGTCTAGCAATGAGAGTTTCATCTTTTTCGGCAGGAGCCATGACAAAAATAATAAATTGAAATACAACTCACGAAACTGTAGAACTTTGGAGATGCTGTCAGGTTGGCAACAGCGAGAGAGTAGAAAGAACAGGACACCCCAAAGGAGACAGGAGCGGCCTCTTTCCCGTTCACAGGCTTTGCATGACGTAGATATAGCTGAAAGATCCAAAGGAGATATTAAAAATTTGCAAAGTAATGTCAAATGACACTTGACAAACAATAGAAATAACAAATGGACTCTCCCGGGATTCTGGGACCAAATTTTGGGTAGATTATAGGCTAGGGAATAACCCACCCACCAAGGGAAGATGATTAAAAGAAGGAAGTAGATTTTGGAATTGGAAAAGAAGGATAGAAGAATAGGAGGAGAGTCCCACAAAGTAATAAGTTGAAGTTTAAATACACTTAGAAGCGGTTGCCACCGCAAATATGTGCTCGGATACCTAAAATGGCTACGAGCTTGGTCGAGGCTAACGGGAGCTGCAGATAAGGCTTGGGCAGTTTGCCAGAGAGAACCTGTAGTGTATTTCCTCTCAAGCACGAATGAAAGTACTATAGGGAAGGGTGATGATCTGGCCAGACAGATAGTAAAAGCTTTATTATATATGAACGAGGGCATAAACCTAGGAAGAGCTAGGAAAGCCAGGATCCTGCCTAACTGTATTATCAAAGAAATGATGAATCCAAAACCAAATATTTAGTTTATTTAACAATTAGAAAAAAGTTGAGGGAATTAACAAGTATGTAATATAACTTTAATTAACATAGTTCATTTGAACTTTTTAATAAATAGGGTCGCAGACCTTTCCACATTAACCGATTGCTCCAGGCAATTGACAATTTAAAAGGTTTCAAACCTTACATGTTTCTAAAATCTTTATAAGATTTGAACAAATGAACAATAAAATAATTAAAGCTTGAACGTAAATTGAAGTACAAAAAGTGCACCTTAAGAAATTCTGGAGAGAATGTTCTAGAGACAGTGACAACTTTGAAAATAACAATAATAACAACGTGAAAAATAAAATAGAAGTTCCTATAACTTCTTATATTTATACAGAGTTAATATGAGAATTATGCAAAGAGGGCAGGTCACTTACTGTGAACCTGAAGAGTTGATCAGAAGGAAGGTTCTAGACCTCTGATGCTTTGAATAAGCCTCGCCAGTCAAATGAGGCAGTTTTCATTTAGCGAGACCAAAAAATAACTCACTCAAGAGTTGAGAGAATTGTTTTCCCTGCCTTTGAAGGGAGGAACAATTTAAGTTTGAAACGTGTGCTAGACACGCAATTATGCAGAATTACTTAATGATAAACCAACAAAATGGAAGGGCACTTCTTAGAATGACACCTTATAGAAAGTTACGATTTCATAAATAATGGTTGTTAGTAGAAGGTTAAGGAAAGAGCATTGGGATATAGGGACAATGTTCATGGCCGTATTTAATATAACCGGACGATCGCGACGCGGTAGAAAAGTGGAGCAAGCACTGATTATCACTATAGTCTGTAAAGATGGATGCAAAGTTCACTGGAGAAACACTGAAGTTTATGAGAAATAAAAGTTATTGCAATTATGGAGATAACTGATTGCACTAAGTAGGTGAAAGTCTATTTCTTGAGAAAGTGGTAATTTACAATGAAATGCGCCATAGAATTTTCCAGAGGTTCCAGCGGAGGACGAAATTTCACTATTGTAGTAATTTAGTTTTAAACAAATTTCTCCCAAGTACGTGAGAAATACATGATGGCAGGACTCGCAGATAGAGAACAAGTTCTAGAAGGTTCCAGAACGACCTTAGCAGAAAATGGGGTTGAAAAAATCCAACGGAGGAAATAGTTTTATGATTATAGGCAGTGGGTATTAGATAATATCCCACGTAGCGAGAGGGTTTCTCGTTTGAATCGCTTAAGAAAAGCTCTTTTTAGTAAGGTTGGCTTATACAAGAAAAAAGCTCAACATGGCAAATCCCACGAAGAGTGATTATTGCCCCAAAGTAAATAGTTTCACACTGCCTATAAAAGATAGTTAAAACACGAGGAAGTTAAAACCATGAAGATGAGGTTAAAACTTGAATCAGGTACTTATCTTTGTTGCATGGCGAAGGTGAAGTTCTTCACTAATACTTAAAGTTCCAACATGGCGTGGAATTTAAAAACTGCCTCGTTAGGTCAGGAGGCTGGCTCTGGTTGAGCCTTTACTGATTACTGCGACTGCCGACTAAGAAGTGAGAGCAGCAAAACGAAGCACGGAAGGTCCTAGGAAGGGGAGAGAGTGGGGGTAGGAAACAAAAGGTATACATATCAGCATAACCAACTTATTAACAATAAATTCTCTTCTCTTGCTGAGCTGGTCTTCAAGGAGTTGATAGATGATACTAGCGCAGCATGGTGAGTAAAGAAGTAGACGTAGTCCTCTTGCTCAAGGAGAAAATAGCTGACGATGGTACCGAGATCTGGTAGCCAAATGGATAAGTAAGTCATCTTGCACGATGAGGAAGTGAGTAGCTTCAGAGGTTCGCTACTAGATGGCGCTAGGTGGATCACAGAAGTTATATATCTGAAACATACTTATGAAGACATAAGAGACATGCTCAACAGGGAGAAAACAGATGATCACTGTTGGTGTTTGGCGAGGAGGAAGGAAAAAATGAACATGCAAAGAGCAATAGACATTATATCTCTCGTACCGTGTATTCAAAGAATACACCACACCCATAGATTTCGAGCTTCTCTCAAATCACCTCACTGTCATCGATGGTGGGCATCTGCTCCACAAAGTTGTGTGGAATCGAAATTCGACTTTTGGAAAAATTTGTGCCGATTATATCAAGTACATCCACCAGCATTATGGGACAGTGGTGATGGTCATCTCCGACAGGTACCCAGACAAACTTCTGATGAGTACCAAGAATGCTGAAAGAGCAAGAAGGCGCAAGCTGAACGCCTCAGCAGATGTGATATTTGATGAAGCCACAGTCAACAAAACTCCTCAAGACAAATTTCTGTCCAATGAGAGCAATAAAAACGATTTGTTGGCCTCCTCAGAACAACACTTGAAGCGTCCAACGTCATGAACAAGCGAGCTGAAGAGGATGCTGACGTGCTCATTGTGACCACTGCAACATCGATGGCTTTTTCGTACGACGCTGTAATTATTGTGAGGGAAGACATCGATTTATTAGCCATTCTCACTGGGACAGCAAATACAATGAACAACGTATACCTTAAAAAAACAGGAAGAGGGAATTCACCTGACGTCATATACTCCCCCTCATCATTTATGTACGACTTCGCCGAGAACCTGCTGCTCATTCACGCCATCAGCGGGTGTGACACAACGTCAAACATTTATGAATTCGGAAAAAACAAATGTTGTTCCCTGTTCCGGAGGAATCCATTATTGTTGGAGATAAGTGATGTCTTCATGGACCCAGCAGCCACATTAGAGGACATCTCCAAAGTAGGAGAGCGAATATTGGTCGTCCTCCATGGGGGGAAATCACTTTCTGACCTCCGACACACAAAATTTGTTGCCACCACGACAAACTTGAACCTGGAAAAGCTGCTCCCAATCTCCGATGCAGCGCGATACCACTCCTTGAGGGTATACCACCAAGTGACGTCCTGGATGAGCAAGACGAAAGACTCGATCATCTTTGGCTGGACAAGAGAAAGCAGGGGCTTGATTTCGACAACAACCACCAGAGATGCTGCTCCTCGTACCCTGCTGAAGACGGTACCATGCAGGTGTGTCACCGGCTGTTCCGCAGCATGTGGATGCAGAAAAGCCGGTATGCATTGCTCCACTTTCTGCAAATTCTGCTGCGGCGGAAAGTCCTGCGACAACCGTCCTTTGACAGTCGCTGACGAGGAAGAGGAAAACATCGACGACTCGTCCATACCATTCGACGAAGACCCTGCCGAAGATTCAACCCTCCCGACTCCCCCCCCCCCCTTGCGAAACGTCTCCGGTTACTGTAGCAAGCCCCCACCCCCCATCTATTTTAAAGTTTTTATTTTAGTGTGTTCATTATTCCCTAATAATTAATATGTAAATAATTAATATATGAATAATTAATATATAAAACGCATTGTATTGTAATCTATATTTTTTAAATACACACTAACTTTCTTAAATGAATGGGTAACGAATTTGTTCTCTCCCATCTATTCATATTTATACAAAAAATGGTTCAAATAATATTTAGATGCACTGTTGTGTTCAGAAAATAGTTGTAATATAATGAAATCGAAAAACTTTTACCAACACGGCGCTCCAGGGTTGAATCACAAAAAACGCATTTCCTCTAGGTTTCTTAAATTTACCCCCACTCCTACCCAATGCTCCTAATTGATTTTTTGATACACGAGTTTCAAAGGAAATTAAATTATCTACAACTTTCATTCAATAAACTTTTTGCTGAGATCAATTCTTCTCCCTGTTTTTGCGTTGGAAAATGGAGCGAAAGTGAAAAATTTGCCGAATCGCCAATTTTCTCCCTTTTTCGCCTTCTCGAAGCTCGAATACGCTTGGTCCTACAAAAAAACCTTCCAAATCAATGTTGTTGGAAATTTAGTAATCTACATTTTCTTATTTGGACATATGTTCAAACAAATGAACTGGGAATGAGCTAGAGGCCAGAAACTGAAAAAGTGCAGATTTCTGACAGTTTTTTCAAGATGGCGGACGAAGCAAGGGGGGGAGGATGACGGAAACTTGGATTAATAACTACCTGAGAGTCCTAAACAACATCAAAACATAAAAAACGATCCCGCATCTGATGTAGGGTGAAATTCGTTTATTGACTGGACTATAATCGCCTTGTCATTTAAATAGTTCTAGGCCTAATGATATTTTGTTCTCTCGTCAATGGGACCTCTTGGTTCGATATGGGCCGTCTTGACACTGGTACGTTTCCACAAGAACTTAATGGTACTCGTCAACTGAGTTGATTTATTATATAAGCTAAGGTAGTAGCTAAGCAAAACGACGGATCAATGACAACAGGACTGTCTAATGCAACCATTTACTTGAATAATCAGCCTCTACAAATTGTTAATCAATTTAAATATCTTGGTAGCACACTGTGTAAGGAGAACAACAGCAACAGTGAAGTAACAAATATAACTAGTAATGCAGCCACCTTCTATGCACAAGTTAGAACACTACTGTGGGATAATAAAGTGCCCAGGAAGTGTAAACATATACTGTCTAAGACATACTACATCCCAATTTTAACTTACGGAGTAGAAACATGCAACCTGTCCAGAAGAGAAGAAAGTAGGATTCAGGCATCCGAAATGAAGTTCATAAGAACAATGCTTCAAAGGACAAGGAGAGACAATGTAAGAAACGAAACAAACAGGACAGAGGCTGGCATAGATATCAGTGCTACAAAATATTTGCAGAAGCAACGATTAGGATGGTATGGGCATCTTCAAAGAATGGGAGATGAGAGGACACCTAAAGCTTATTTCAACAAGATTATCCCAGGAAAAAGACCAGTAGGAAGACCAAAGAAGAAATGGTTGGACCAAATCAAGGCTTGAAGACAAAGGCTAGGCTGGAGAACGACCCATGAAGACCAACTATTCATGGACAGGGAAAGGTGGCGAGGGCTCGTTAACAGCTGGAAATTGATGATGATGATTGCACTTTTAGCAAACTCTGCATGTGAAATGAATAGAATGTTAAACGTTTTTCAGAAATCCTTAGGAAAATTCCACCTAAGAGTTTATTGTCGGAAACAAAAAGTGGTTGATAAAAAGAAACAACCAATTTTAGCTAATATAATGTTAAATGATAGTGCCATTGAACAAGTAACGGAATTTTGCTATTTGGGAAGTGAGATTAATTATGACAACAGATGTATGTCAGAAATTAAGAAAGGAATAGTGTTGGTGAAAAAAGCCTTTCAAAATAAGAAGAATTTGCTGCTCAATGAGCACCTCAACTTGAAGATAAGGAAGTCATTTCTCAAGACCTTTGTTTGGAGTGTGTTGACATGTGGTTGTGAAACATGGACACTTGGGAGAAGAGAAAAAACAAAATTTGAGGCTGCTGAAATGTGGTTTTGGAGACGAACGACCTGAACATGCTGGATGGAAAGAAAGACAAATGAGCTTGTTCTGAACCAAATTCAGGAGAATCGATGCCTTCTGAACACCATAAAAAAAAAGGAAAGCAAAATTCATGGGACACATACTCACACATGATACTCTCCTCCAGGTAATTTTTGAAGGAAAAATTTTGGGGAAGAAACCAAGGGGACGAACAAGACAATCGTATCTCAAGAACATTGTCAAGGAGATGAAATGTGACTCGTATGCCAATATGAAGAGAACTGCTGAAGGCCGTAAGAAATGGCTGCCTTTAGAAGCTAATGCTGCCCAGCGTAAGCTTAAAAAGCGCACGGACGCCAGGTTTTGTTATCGACTTTTTCACTTAAATCGTTACTGCTCGGCTTCCTTTGATCATTAAATAAATTATTTTCTACAGAAACCTTCATCGAGATATCCTTTACAAAATGGTGAAAACCTCATTAAAATCCATCCAGTGGTTCTCGAGATTACCTGTGACATCCAAGAATCGGGGGGGTTTGTTTTATACTAACTTAAGTTGGGATGTTTTAAAAGCCTTAAGTGAACATGATCTGATGATGTTCGCAAGACGAACGAAACCCCTTAGTTAGAAAAGTGTATTGAAAAAGTGTATTGAAGTGTAAAAGAGTATGGTACAATTAGTCCATGTTATTTTTTCCAGGTTAGTAAGTGTAATAAATTATTGTATTCCCCACCCAATAGAATTGGACACAATACAGTGTTGACTAACTGAAATGTGATTATTTTATTAAATAACAAAGACAACACTGAAGATAATTTCTAAAACGTATATAGAATCATTCTGGCAGTGAGGCCCAAGACAGTATGTCCTCTGCCAGGAAAGAATGCAATCTTAAATACTCTGACTTTATCCGCATTCAAAATGGAAGACAAATATTTTGATTTAAATTATTTTGAGAATGCTGATCGGTCACTCGGCCGGCGCACCACTGCAGGTAAACGTCGAGCTAAAGGTCAGACAAGCAGATAGCAACGCGGAGCTGAGGCAGCAAATGTCTTAAGGAAGGAAGTGTTGTAGGATTGATGAAATTAATGCTGCGGAGCAGTGCACGACTTTGCGATGCAGAGACAGTTAGGACGCAGTATTTGCCAGGTAAAGTGTTATAAGTTTTTAACGCGTGTAGTCCAAACGTGTTAGTGGTTATTGTTTAATTGTTATTGTGTTTCAAAATTTTATAACGTGTAATTGCTAAGTGTTAAAGCCTATTGTTTCAATAATGCCTCAAACTGCGCACACATTAGAACAGAATATCACGAGAGAAATTGAGGCTATCTCAGTAGATGAAATAAAGCGTGCAAATAAAAATGCGTAAACATTGACAATTATGGCATGGTAATAATCAATAACCATGTCGACTGATAGTATTATCTTATTAAAACTGATTTCCCATTTTGGATAGCTCTGATAGTATAGTATCCATGGTAATAATATAATTGTGTTTGAAAGTGAGTAGTTAGAATACGCGCAAGAAGAGCTTGCCACAGAATCCTGCGCAGAACTTCGACAATGTTCGGGTGGGCTCGGTAGTGGCAGAACACGCCCCTCCCACTTCGCCTCAGTAGCTCGCTGACAGCAGTTCTGAACGGACCGGGCAGAAAGCTCGGCATGCTAAACTGTGACTGGGGTTCAAGTGAGATCTAAGGGCGTGTATGTTGTGCCGATATTAGGCACTATTCTCTGGTCGAACGTACAAATTATACTTTGGCATGAAAATTGAATTGAGCGGCGGAGTTAGTTGTGTCTGGCCTCGATAGGTGGCATCACTTGCCGGTGCTGTCTAGTCCAAGAATTGCAGTTTCTCTCTCTGTCCGCTAGGAAGAGCTATGATCTAGCGATGATGTATTTGACCACCTCGACGTTGATTATTTATGATTTTGGAAAGCTGGTATTTTTCAAGACATGTATGATATTCGTACTGATGTTGTTAGGCCTATCATCATGGATCTACGTGATTGTATAAATACATAAGAAGAAAGCTGAAGTTCTACGATATGTGAAGTAATTAAAAGATATTATCTCTCTTCGTCAATGATTATTGGCTGGTTACAAATTGTAATCTTACAGGAGATAAACGTCCGGAGATGATTTACATATTATGGAATGAGTGTACGCTATTGTCAACGTGAGTATTTGAGACTGTATCGACTGGCAAGGGTAATGTGTTTATATTGTATTATTCTACGTTGCATGAAATGGGTCTTCAAGGTTATATACATTTAAACTTAATGTCATCCTCGTGTATTCACACTGGTAGTCTAACTGACACTCATATTTGTTTGCGTAATTAATGTTTTGTTATTCTGTTTTCTGTTAATATGTAAATGCATTTTATTACAGGTAGTTTGCCTCATGGTCTGAGTAAAGTTTCATTAATGTGGGACTTGTTTTGATATTCTAACAGCACTGGTACGGTTATCGTTTGTCAACTGTTTTTAATGATGGCGGAGGATGTATTGTGTTTTAACTATGAGCGATCATCTGTTGTTGAAATAAGAAGAGAATTTGGTAGCCATTGAGATGTAAAGACGAAAACTGGATTAGCTCCGTTTATTTTTGAGTTGGAGTAAATTAATTCTTCAGTTTTAGGCAACGTATTATCTTGGAAGTAGTAATATACGTCGGCCTAGCTTCGTGACCTTTGTAGTCTCTAGAATTAATTAATTATTTATTGGCAAATATATGATATACGGTGTGATGCATTCTGTAGAGGCATAAATGAAGCAATGGAGTGTTTAATTCGTCATCGTCTTAATATTTGGCTTGACTTCTCGCTAACAGCAACAGATAATTTGTTGTGAGCATCGCTTTATTTACTTTGTCGTAACAACATTGTGGTTGACTTGGTAATATATTTAATAATAGTTAACTGGAAGAAGCGAGTACTTGGAAGGTCAGAATCCACATCTATATTTTGTAAGTGTTTTATTAATATAATGTATGCATGTTGTTGTCAATATAGTATGATTTTACCCGATTACCTTGATATCATTTCTGGGTTCCGGGGTTCAAAGGAGGTTTCAGACAATTACCCACTGAGTATGGTCGCACTATGGCCCAGTCGCTTCCCCCCCACCCCTAATTCCATTACTTTATGTAGTGGGTCATATGTAATGCCTTACACAGTAGTTATTACCTGAGCCAGGACACAGTAACCTATACCCTAATTTGCCTATATTGTTTGGTGCTTCCTTGCATTCTACGCTTGAATTACAGCAGCCGTAGACCGCGTCTCACAGCGAGGCCGCAGGGTTTAAGAATGCAGTGAGCAGTGAGCCTGGTAATCAGCATTTGGGGGACACACAGGAGCCCCGCAATGAGCATTAAACTACGCCGATTGATATTGGTCTCTGCACATCGTTGAGTTTCGGCAAGCTCTTCTTGCGGGTACTCTACCACCTTCTGTAATCACTGGAACCATGTAAGGTGACTGTCTTGTTGGCCTTTCAATATTATTTTTGACTTTTGCCCAATTGTGTGTATTTCAATTTAGACAACTCTTAACTTACTGTGCTTAATGTAGTTGTACTTTATGGTAGAAAGTGATCAGTTAGGATGCATTATCCTCGTTACTCTAATAATTTACCTCTGAAGAAGCCACTCACTGGTTAGTGAAATATGTAAAGTTTATACAGTAATAAATGGATTTCTTGTGCATTGAGGGGCTGATGTCAGAAAGGGAATCTGGCTGTTAAAACCAACCAGCACAGAGAGCAATGCTTCATGCCATAGAAACTGGAATATACTGTTCATTGACGAAGATATGCTTAAATTTACTCAAGCAATGGAACCACTTACAGTCAAAGGAACAGCCCTGGTATTAGCCTTTCAATATACTACAACTGCCACTAAATTTGGCTGCGCCAGCTTTTGTTGATAATAGCCGAGGAAGCCTTGCCAGACAAGCAGGCGGACACATTGATGACAGAGTGCAGTCTGAACGATTATATCCTTCCCGCGCGTCTGTACTTGTCAACTAAGCAAGCTGAGAGCATGACACAAGTAAACAAATAAAAGTTTCCACCTCGGCCACCGGCAATCGTATCTGGAACAGTGGCGTTTGCAGTGTTGCACAACGACCAGTTTTTTTAAAATAAATAACACTGTAATAATAATCTTTTAGTAATAAAAAATCATGCACCACATATATAGGAATTCATAGTTTTGTTATTTAATCTACTATATATTTGTCAAATACCACTCACTCACGAATTCTCAGAAACCACCGAAGGGATTGGAATGACATTTGTTATGCAGCTTCCTCAAGGGCCGTAGGTGCTCGCTAAGAAAGGTTTTCAAAAAATTCACTCGGGATCATGGTCAAACCGCGAAAACCGCAATTATATGAAGCAATGCGGGCTGCAGCACGTCGCCCCAACCAGTCTTTGCAGGCAGTGAGCTTACTGTCATAACGTGCACGTCATTGTTCTCTGCGCTCCCGACCTTTACCCACTCTCTCTGTTCAAAAAGTACTTCTATGTAATTTCTGTTTGTACTTTATACTTTCACCATCATTTTATAATCATCATATTGCATTATATATTAGCCTTTAGTTGCAGTAACTGTAGAGTTCCTTTGTTTGTTGGATTAGGTACGGCGTTTTTCATTATTTCTTGGTAGTACATAGTTAGAGAACAGAGTACAGGCAGCTGAGATGAGATTCCTGAGAAGTATGGTCCAGAAAACAAGGAGAGACAGAGTGAGAAATGAAGATATACGGAAAGAACTGGGAGTACAGAAACTAAATGACAAACTGGAGCAAAACAGATTGAGATGGTTTGGACATCTCAAACGGATGAATGAAGTAAGGCTACCAAGACGAGCACTGGAACGACGAATGACAGGGAAGAGAGGACGAGGAAGACCAAGAATGCGTTGGATGGACTCGGTGGAGAACAGCATTAGAAAACGGAACCTGGATTGGAACACCGTGTCGGAAGAGGAATGGTGGAACGACAGAACAAAGTGGAGAGGAACCATATTTGCCCCCACCCAGTATCAGCTGGAAAAGGGGAAATGAAGGAGAAGAAGAAGAAGACATAGTTATAATGAAAAGTAGACTTTGGTAAAAGAAAATTACCTCTACCAACGTTAATTTTGTTAAGTTAGGCTAGGTCTATTCCATTTATCAGTTTTTTTAGTAGAGATTTGTTTTATTACGTTAGAAGAATATCCCTCAACATCACAACAGCACTCAAACACCTTTGAAGAAGACCATGTCTGCCGCTAACTTTTACAGCTTCAGAATATTTGAGCTTGAGGGTGATAATCCTTATCTTTAGTTATTTCGCAATCTTCTCAATCAGTTTCAGGTTGATATGTATGCAAATATTGAGACTGAGAGACTACTTTGGATTCGCATCAATCAGAAAAAGTTGAGAAGTGAGGAATATGTGCACCTGAAGGACGCAATGAGTAAAGCTGTCAGCCGTTTGTCAGATATTCTTGCCGTCAACATCCACTGGAGGCCCGCGCTATATGCATGAACGCATGCACCATTTTGGACGTCCTGATTTTTTATAACATTCACCTGCTATCCAAAATGGTCCGAAGTAGTCGAGCACCTGAAACAAGGTCAACAACCTCAAGATAGGCATAATTTGGTAGTGCGGGTATTCCATTTGAAAGTCAGGCACATGAAAAAACTTCTTAATAAGGGTTGTATCTTTGGTCCTTCAAGGTGTCACATGTATTCCATTGTATGGCAAAAGCGAGGATTACCTCACGTTCAAATACTTCTGTGGCTGGAAGAAAAGCTAAGGCCTGAAGACATCGACAAGGTGATCAGTGCTGAGATTCCTGACCCAAATCTTGACCCTGCCCTCCATGAGATTTTCAAGGCAACCATGATCCACGGTCCATGTGGAGTTCTCAGCAGGAGTTCGTCTTGCATGGTGGAAGGAGTATGAAACAAGAAGTACCAGAGACCACTCATCAAGAAAACCCAAACCGGGGAAGATGGGTATCCCAAATATCGCAGGCTGCCCACTCTGGAGGATGGGGTTTCTATTATTAAAAAGGGAGTAGAAATTGACAATAGCTGGGTGGTACCACATAACCCCGTCGTATCTCGCACCTTCTCAGCTCATATCAATGTTGAGTACTGCAACTCTGTAAAGTCAATAAAATACATTTGCAAGTATGTTAACAAAGGTTCCAACCAAGCTACTTTTAGCATCGGAGAGTTTGACGAAGTTTCGAGATATGAATCAGGACGTTACATCAGCAGCTCAGAGGCGGCTTGGGGCATATTCTGCTTCCTCATACATGAACGCTATACTTCGGTCATGCAACTTGCCGTCCACCTCGAGAACGGCCAGCGGGTTTACTTTAATGAAGACGACGTTCGTGACCAGTTTAACAGCCCTCCAAACACAACTCTTCTTTCTTTCTTTCTTTCTTTCTTTCTTTCTTCGAGCTATGCCGATCGGATGAATTTGCTTCAACACTTTTATATTGTGAAGTTCCATCCTATTTCGTTTGGAAAAGGAAGAAGTTCTGTAGAAGGAAACAAGGAAAGCCAGTCCCAGGCCATCCTGGTGTGCAAAAAGATCAGACCCTTGGCAGAGTTTACACCGTTCACCCTGGTAATGCCGAGTGCTACTACCTCCGCCTCCTTTACATAAAATCCCTGGCCCTCAGTCTTTTTCTGACCTCAAAACCGTGGCAGGAGTGGTTCAACCAACATTTCAAGCGGCATGTAAAGCACTTGGCTTGCTAGAGGATGATGCGCACTGGGACCGCACACTAGAGGAAGCGTCCTCCACCGACTCTCCCCACAAGATGTGCAAGCTGTTTGCCATCTTATTGGTATTTTGACAAGTGAGTGATCCCATCATGCTCTGGAAAAAACACAAAGTCAGCCTCGCAGAAGATGTGGTGAGAGAGGTTCAGAGGCAGTGTGCTGATGTCAACCTGGTCATGGGTGTTATCTACAACATGTGTCTGGTGCTTCTTGAGGATTTAGTACTAAACATGTCTGGTCAACAACTGGAACGCTTTGGACTTCCGTCGCCTTCTCGAGAACAAGACTCTGTCGTTGTTTACCGAGAATATGTCAGTGAACTATCTTACGACACAATTAAGTTGTCCAAAGTGGTTGCTGGTAATGTTCCAAAATTGAACAACGAGCAGAGATTGGCCTATGACGAAATAGTTCGAAGTGTTGTTTCAGAATGTGGTCAGCTCTTTTCTTATGGATGCACCAGGCGGAACTGGCAAAACCTTCCTGATTTATCTCCTGCTCAGTGTATTTAGAAGTCGACAGAACATAGCCATCGCAGTTGCCTCCTCGGGTATTGCAGCAACCCTACTGGATGGTGGAAGAACAGCGCATTCTGCCTTCAAGCTCCCTCTTAACCTCAGTCACGCTGCATCTGCCCTTTGTAACATCTCTGCAGTTTCCTTTGAAAGTCTGCTATGCCACGACAATTAACAAGGCTCAGGGGCAGAGTTTAAAAGTAGCTGGCGTGGATCTGAGAAGTGACTGTTTCACACATGGTCAACTGTACGTGGCATGCTCCAGAGTCAGTTCTTCTGGTGGCTTAGTCATTCTGCAGTCTGAGAGAAAGACAAGAAATGTAGTTTACCGAGAAGTGCTTAGGCGTTAAAAACACTCTCGATAGACATGGCAGTAGGCTAGGGGACCTGCCTTAAATCAAAGCTCCCCGTCGTATATTGCACCCGATTTCCAATTTCAATGCTCCATGTTGCCGTCATTGTCTTCCACTAAAAATTTACATAACTTATGTTATAACGGGATTCCAAATGTTATTGCGGGCGAAACCGCGGGTAACAGCTAGTGATTTATAAAAACGTGTAGTACTGTGAACTGTTTGAGAAAGCAAAGCGCTCCAACACTACTGCATAGGAGTGCTCACTGTGTGGTCGTTGCCAGGCTCGAGCACCGACCAATTCTCAATAGTGGAGGGTATGGCAGAGATGCTAGACAGGGCAAGTTCTATCCCAAGAGTTAACTCATTTAGTCGTTGCTTCCTGATTGCGAATCCAAAGTAGTCTCTCTGTCTCAATTGATGTTCTCAGGACTGTGGCATTCGTGACAAATAAGCTACGTTAGTTTTACCAAGCACGTTGCCCCCGTTAACCGGCAGTGAATTGGATGACCCGGCGAAAACATCGCAATTCATGCCGATAACACAAGACATATCTCTATCTCTACTTAGTATAAAACAAAGTCCCCGATTTGTGTTTGTTACGGGTAAACTCGAGAACCACTGGATGGAATTTGATGCGGTTTCCACCATTCTGTAAAGAATATCTCGAGGATTATTTCTGTAGAAAATAATTTATTTATGATCAAAGGAAGCCGAGCAGTAACGATTTTAGTGTAAAAGTCGAGACAAAAAAAATTGGCGTCCGAGCGCTTTGTAAGCTTACGCTGGGCAAACCGTTAAACATATCTCAATACTATGAGTGTAACAATTGTTCAGCATGAAAAGTTCTATAAAAAAGTCCGCCAGAGCATATGTCTATCTTCAATACATCGCCAACTATAAGTGTTTTTACGTTTTAATTTCCTCTAAACATGTCCATTCAAATACTGAGGCAACAGTTTACGAGCTATCTAAGGGCGAATCTATTATCCCTGTTACAGCCTAGCTAGCGGGCGAACCTATTGCCCCAGATACAGCCAGCAGCAAACAGTTGAGTCGTGTTGAGTTAAGACTTCTGAGAAAGGTGGTTGTGTTTGGAGTTTCCCTGGAAGTGCAACTCGGGTTTTCGTCATTTCGCCTGTGAACTTTTCGTTCCGCAAAATTCACAGTCAAGTTAAGATTGGACAGAAGGGGATTTGTGTTTCATGCACGTCGCCATTCTTAAATTACGTCTCACAAGAATTTGTTGCACATGCATCTCCATGATAATATAACTAATAGTCCAGTCAGTGATTTTAACCCATCATGCCGAGACGTAAAACGGATATTGGTCGTTGTTCATTGACACTGGAGAAAAAAAAGCGCTTATCACGTAATGCATTCTCCCGGGCGAAGCCGGGTCGGGTTGCTAGTATCAGATAAAGAACAAAAATGATTGAGGTCTCGGTTTGAATATCAAAACAAAAAAATGCCGGTGGGTACGAGAACTCAAGTAGTCTCAGGGGTGGTTAACAGGATACAGGTGTAACAGGTTAAATCAATCCACTCCCAAACCTAAATCAAAGAAATAGCACAACAGAAATCAGAAGATAAGCACAAATAATAAGATAAAATAGGCATCCGTTTATTGGCAACTCATCGATCAACGAATAAAAATAGAAATCCCTAAAGTGTATCTTGCCTCGGAGATTTGGTCTAAATTAAAGCTTGGTGTGGATCAATGCAAAAGAAAAATATTTATAGTCCAAATAAAAAAATTAAGGTTTAAATGGTCAACGAATCTCCTCGGTCCTATCCTTTGATATAAATAAAATTAGGATATACTTGAAAAAAAAAAAAAACAGGTTAGATACGGTCATATTTGACTATGTGATCCATTAAACACCCTGAATGTCTGTCAGGTGGTGATTTCAGTCTATGACAAACACACTCACTTGAGATTATGATTAAAGAAAAATCTATAGAAAAGAAGTATCTTGCCTCGGAGTTAAACTATAGATCTCCATTCTAACTAGAGCAACCAATGAGAATTCACCAATTAGTGACAGCAATTATTCCCGTAGCACTATTGGTCTAGCTTGACCACTAAATCAAGATTTAATTCACTATTTACAATTATTATACAACTTGTTATCTACATTCTTTCAAATAGGAGAATAAATTGCATTAGTAGAATATCCATGCTTTCCAAATTTATCAGACACACATCTCAGGTCTATGTCTCAAATATTATTATTTCCAAATTATTTTACAAGTAATTTCAGAGTCTCATTACCCTTATTACTCATAATTTTGCAACAAATGTGCATCCCTCATTATCTTTTGTACAAAATTCAAATTTTATGTTTCAATATAATGTGACAACTAAGTGATTCTATTTCTTCCCATTCGATGGTTAGTTTGTAATATAGTCCACTTGATTAAATGCAAAGTGATTAGACTATCATTTATATGCTTATATCACTGCTTAATTTACAATCATTTGTCTATACTTTACGTAGTCATGCCGTTTTGAATGACCTCACACCAATAATGATTATTATAAATATATATTCACCAAGTGTTTCATTATTCTACTATCTTGTTTTTTATTAAACACCAAGATTAATCCTCAAACCATTGTCGATATTTTCACAGCATATGTGAATCAGTGGCGGCTGGTGATTTTTCACTTGGTGGTGCCAGCATATTCAAAATTTGCAATAAAATCATTCAAAGTTGCAGGTACGGATAGTGCATATTTTATGCAATAAGTTATATGTTTAACATTATTTAACTGTGCTATTGTAGAAGACGTTTTGGAACTCGTGTAGTATACGTTGCCCGGCGCCATTAAAATCCGAAAAAATTTCTATAGATATGGCCAATGTTACTAATATACAGCAGTTGAATATTTCATCGCTAGAGAGTGTTACGGTATCTTTTCAGAGTGCCAACATTATTGTTTCCAGACCAATATTTTCATCCAGCCCAATGGTTTTCGTCTAGGCCAATAAAGGTTAGGTAGCCCGTCCCTGCGGGCCGCGTTAGGCTAATGGATAACACCCCTGGTTTTTGTCACGCACAGTGGGGTAGTCACGCATCAATAATCTTTAACCAGGCCAATGATTTTGCCTAGTAGTACAATCAGTAAGTTGGCAGCATTACGTAATCAAACATGGCGACGTGCTTTTTGATAAGTTTATTACTTGAAAGTTAAGGTTGACAATTTCCTTTTTTGGAAGTGTTTACGCGGTGTTTGTTAATGGCAAATGGCTTTAATAACGTGGCAGAGTAAATACAAACCATTTTCAGAGCGCTACTAAGTAAAATAACGCACTTTCGAAACGGGCAACGTATACTACAGGAGAGCCGACGTTTTTAATTGAAGTGTCAGCTGAAGTGAATTGAGAAATTGCATAACTACTACAAATATTTTAGTCTCGGGATTTTTCGCCAAAACAAAAGTTCTTCCTTTCTCTACTAGAAAGCGCTAAAGTGTCAAGGAGGTTAGATATCTAAGCTCCAAGGAACAACAAAAATTCGACAAGCAAGCTGCCCTTTGGGTGTCAAACAACAACGCTTTCACCTGGCACCGAGGCCATACGATATTATATCATACACATATTTTGATCCATATGCATTTTAAATAAAAACCACTTTTAAGAATTATAATTGAACAAACCTCTCAGAAAAATAATTTGAAGAAAACAACATATGCTAGGCCTACTCATCAAAAATATTTGTTCCAAAACCTCGATCGACACCTTCATTTGAATTAATAAGAGCGGTCCTATCGCTAAATGGAGATTGTAACAACTCACTTATTTTATTCATTGTTACACTTCCGAAAGGTGACACAGAGCTCATTGAGATTCCTACGGCTTCGTACGTTGCGCTCGAGCTATGCGATCTTCAAACATGAAACAAATCAAATTTTATTAAGGAACCTAGCTTGCATGTATCGATTCCAAAAGCACACTTATTAGATTAAAACGGTGTTTATATGGTCAATGCCGCATTATGCTATGCAAGTTTATGTAACATGTCTATATAGGAAAAAAATAAGTATGGCTATTGCTAACACACACGTGACCACAGCCTCTTTGTCGCAATTTCAGTTGCTGTCTCAAAATAAATAGGTGAGATGAAATGAACACGATGACCTACCTCTAAGACAACCTTACTTATCGTACATACGGATTGATTGGAAAGGATATCCCCTGCATCTAATATAAATGAACACAAAAGCTATTTAACGACGGACACTATTCATACACATTTGCAGTCAAACTTGAGAATTTGTGTTTACGCTTGGGACGTGAAACTGTGCCGCCAAATTAAATTAACGAAACACAGTAAAACTCGTTGAAAAATTCCGAATTTTTACATTACAAAGAGAGAACAAATAATCCCCGTCATCAATATGCGCCTAAAAAGTTGCTAAATGTCAAACAATAAAGAACTAATACTATTTTGTAGTTTGAATTTATTTAATAGTCAGACACAGTGATATATCGTCATGCTGGTACCACTGGAGCTGTGCTGCCATATGCTGCACTCTAGTGGTGGAAAGATAAAGCAGTTCAGCAGTTCTAACGTGTATGTAATTTGTGCGTGTAGCCTACCTGTGACGTGCTGCTATCTCGTGGATAGAATTGAAGCTCCGCGTCACGGGGCCGTTGGCTCTACCTCAGGGTAATATGCGTCTCAACACAACACAAACAAACTCAAGCCAAACTAGTCCTTATTGCAGTACAGTGTCTGATGCGGTCTGATGTTCGTAGGTAGTGCCGGTTGGCTCTGGCTCAGTAATTCAATAAAGCGCCACCAGAACGCATGTCAGTTTGCGCGCTCGTTCAAATAGTGCAGAATATGTATACAATTTCCTCAAAATGTAAATGTAATATAAACTGTTCTTGAGAGGAAAAAGTCACATATTCTCTCTTCATTACACTGGTGGTGCCATGGCACACGGGCACCACCTCAGGAGCCGCCCCTGATGTGAATTATCACCTTAAATTATTCTCTTTTATTTTTTTGAAATCTCATTTCTTTTTTTTTTTTTTAACAAACACACCAATTTCACCGTTTTAGTGCATAGAAATGTATAATTATTACCCTATAATCATTATGGCTTCCCTTCGATCACATAATTGGCCTGTATAAATTATAATATAATGTAGGCCTGACTAGAAGCAATGTCAAATGTATAAACGTTCAAGCAAAAATAGCAAAACGTTCTTGAAATAATTCAAATTCCCAAAGCAAAGAGTATGGGAGAAGAAAATATGAAAGTATTGAACTGATAATCATACTTAGCAAATCATAATAATATCCGCCAATATCTGAAGTTAAGATCCAAGAATTTAAACCTGAATTTTACAATAGCCCTCAATATCAAATTAGTTACAGGCATCTAGCATATTCCATCGAAAATACAGTCGAATAGATTATACAGTATTCGACAAAAAAATAGTCATGCTCCTATTAAGTTCCAACGTAAAAAAGTAGCAAAATCCAATCATTCGAATTTGAGATGGATTTATAGAATAACCGCAAAATATTAACTGGATCGTAGAATGAGGCTATGTGGGTTATGTCCATCCACATCCAATAGCCCATCCATGGGAAATATTACATCAAATATCCTTCGTAGACATAGAATAATTCAGGCTATTAATAATAATAATCATCAATCAATCAAATACGAGGCACGTCCGGAAAGTAAGTTCCGGTTGGTAATAAAGTTAAATTGTGTACAGATACAGAAAAATTATTTATTGAACAACATTCTACACCTCTTAAACTACTTTTCCACATAACTGCCGAACTATTGCAGGCATTTGTCATAGCGTGGCACAAGTTTTTGGATACCTTCTTCATAGAAGTTTGCCGCCTGTGTCTTCAACCAGTTGGAAACATCTTCTTTCAGCTCGTCGTCATTGTTGAAGTGTTGACCTCCGAGGAGAGACTTGAGATGTGTGAACAGATGAAAGTCGCTTGGAGCGAGGTCACGGCTGTACGGAGGGTGGTCAAACACGTCCCAGCCAAATCCCTGTAGGAGGTTTTTCGTCACATTTGCAGTGTGTTGTCGTGCGTTGTTGTGAAGAAAAACAACACCTTTTGACAGCAACCCTCGGCGCTTATTCTGTATTGCGCGGCGCAATTTCCTAAGTGTCTCGCAGTAAGCATCTGCGTTGATTGTTTGACCACGCGGTGAGAAATCAATGAGTAAGATGCCTCTCCAGTCCCAGAACACTGTGCACATCATTTTCCGAGGTGTCAAGATTTGTTTCGGCATAACCTTTGCTGGGGATGAAGTGTACATCCATTCCATTGATTGCCGCTTTCTTTCAGGGATGTCGTAAGAAATCCAAGTTTCATCTCCTGTGACTATCTGTGTCAGAAATTCTTCGCCGCCTTCATTGTAACGGGTCAAAAACTGAAGTGCACTACCCATCCGTTTTGTTTTGTGTTGCTCCGTAAGAATCTTTGGTACCCAACGACGGCAAAGTTTACGAAAGTTCAGTTTTTCGATAACAATTTCATGAATTAGTGATCGTGAGATTTGGGGAAATTCCATAGCGAGAGCACTAATTGTAAACCTGCGGTTTTCCCAGATCTTGTCATCAATCGCGTGAACCAGTTCTTCTGTAACCAAAGATGGACGCCCACTTCGTTCTTCATCGTGCACTTCACTACGTCCTTCATTGAACTGTCGGAACCCTCTTCTCTCCATTGAATCACTCATCGCATTTTGTCCTTACACTTCGCAAATTTGCCGATAAATTTCAATTGGTTTCACTTTCCTAGCATTCAGAAAACGAATCACAGATCTGATTTCACAAGCGGGGGAATTTTCAATCAACACCGACATTGTAAGAGTAAACATGCACAACAACGCGTACGTGGCTGACAGCGCTCTCAAAATGGCGCACGTTTCTTCTCCTTGATACAGAGCGTCTACCGCGCATATGCGGAACTGCGCTGCAGCGGAACGTACAACTAGTTGAAGACACAGGCAGCACACGTCTATGAAGAAGGTATACAAAAACTCGTGCCTGCAACATTTCGGCAGTTATGTGGAAAACTAGTTTAAAGATTGTAGAATTTTGTGCAAAAATAATTTTTCTGTATCTGTACACAATTTAATGTTATTATCAAACGGAACTTACTTTCTGGACGTACTTCGTAATTCACCAGTAATTTGCTTAATCCAATTCCTTCGCCATCTTATCTAAATTCAATTCTACTTCCAATCCAACTTTAGTTCAATATTAGCTCAATTCCAAGATATAGAGTAATACTGTAGTCAAACCACTCAACTACTAAATGAAGAAATATTCTGCCTCACCAACTCGAAGAAATAAGAAAGGATGGTACAAGGTTAGTAGGCCTATGTTCCTGGTGTGAAGAATCTCCGGATCCAATGAAGAAATCCCCATCTTCATCCAGTACCATCCGCCCCCAAATCCAAACCTGCAGGAATCCATCTTCATCAGTCTTCTTCCAAATTTCTTGCAAGAACCGAACCCGGGACCTTCCAGCCCCTTGGTGGCTATCTCCATCTCCCTCGATGTGGTCATCATGGGGTTCTCATGGCTTCATTCTGGCGTGGCTATCACTCCATCTCGTTCCCTTATCTACCGGCATAGTGTTCCATATTTTCAGTAAGTATTTCCATTTCCATTTTTTTACAGACACTCCAATAGCACAAGTCGGAAAATGCCCTAATTCCATTCTGGAAATTACAAGTCTCTGCGCTACGCACAGTTCATATTGGAACACGACTCTTTCTATCAACTAGCCTTCACAAGCAGTCAGTTGAAGGCATTCATAACTACCGTATTCACGAAATTCATTTGCATCCTCAAATCACAAATTGCATTAGCAAGTCCTCCTACGATGGCAAGTGCTCGATTGTTCCCGAACATTCGTGCATACAAGATGCCGTAATGTAGCCCGCATATAAGTCAATTCTTTAGTTTTCAAGCCAAAAGCATTTTCACAATTATGCACACAAAACTCGGCCGTCTTAGTTTCGATTGCGCACGGTAACTTCGGCGATACGTAATTATAGGGTCTTTCATAGACTCCAACACAACTCACTCCCGATACACGGCGATATTGCATTCACGGCCCTTCGCAATCACAACCGGATATAAAGTCACTCACGATCCGCACGACGGAGCTCTGTCCCCTATGCGCACTTAAAAGCATGTGTCTGCCTGCCTCGATGTGACAAGTTGCCGAATACAAGGACTGAGCACGTAGTCAGCTGGAGCGCTCTCTGGCGGAGATAGTATTCAGGTACGCGTGACGTCACTCAACCTTGCCGTCGCGCTCACAGCGTTAAAATGCAGTGCTCGCGGAGTTTCCACTCCGTGCTTATATTGGGGTAATATGTTGGGCACATAATCCCCTCTCCCCGGAAAATAAGCGAGTTAATAACAAAAGCTTATTTTGTATTCTCTTCATTATGTCGCCAATCATGTGCCAAACATATCCTGCTCGTACTTCAACAGTAGTATCTCTTAAGGCTGGCAGTATTATACTTTCCTATCCTTGCTCCAGATCTCATATCTCTGATGTCATAGCAATTGCGAGCCACTTGTACTAGGCCTTGGGTCTACGTTCTCTTGCCCTTGCTGCTGCTGGGTTGCTTCTCTCATCTGCTGCAAGTATGCTTGACTTTCTGCATGTCTCTCTTCCAAATTCACGCGCTTGTCCCAATGTTCATCTCTGTTCACTGCCTATTATAGGTTTGAAATCTACCTCTTCCTTGCTGCCAAGAGTTTCTTCCCTTTATATCCCTGGGTCTGTACGTTTGTGAATTGAGTTGCTGCTGTTGGTTTGCATAGTATGGCCTTCCACCTTGGTTCCATCTCCTATCTCGTTGATTATATCTACGATTCTCATAACGTCCTCTCCAATCTCCTGTATCCTGGAATATTCTTCTTTGTGGTGGTTCAGTCTGTATTCTCCGGTCTGTCATGACTAGATTCACCTCCTGGTGCTCTGATCTAGTGTTTCTCGCGTGCATTAAAGAACTGGTGTGATCTAATTTCCTCAGAATTTCGTCACATGTCTTCAAACTATTCGCCCCAGGTGCTATAAGTGTTCTCTGAATTTCTACCGGAAATTGCCTCCTTATCGCCTGAATCATCTCCTCTTCGGGTAATGGAGGTTCTAAATATTGTAACCTGGCTAACTGCGTTGTAAAATACCCCGCATACTGCGTCGGGCTAGATGTGGAATATTTCCTGGAGTAAAGTTCTGATCTGACGCTAAGTTGGTCTTCCGAACTCCAGACACGCCTGAGGAATGCCTTAGGAAACTCCTCGTAATTCGCAAAGGTGCATCTGAAAGCTCTAAACCAGGTTCGCGCTTGATTCTCTAACGATCTTTCAATAACCCTTATCTCGCGTTCACTTGGGATCCGATTATCATCTAGATAATCCCTGAGATCTCGTAGGAACTCAATCGGGGTGATAACTCCCACACCACTAAACTTTTTCGTTTTTTCCTCACGAGTCCTAATGATAGTTACAGGACTAGCCCCATTCAATCCTCTAGGTGTCGAATCCAAATCTCCCCATCGTTTCTCCTGGTTAATCTCTGGTGAGTTAATTTCCATCGTTTGAACCGGACTATTCATCTGTAAGAAGTTTTCCATACGCGTAATGCGGTCTAGGAGACTACCCTCTAATATCCTTATGTTTTCATTGACTGACGAAATCGCCCCATCTATTTCCGTTTCGACTTGTGTGATATTAGTAGTGATTGCGTCCAATTTATTTTCTATCTTCCCTGCTTCCTCATCCATGCGTTTCCGATTTGCATCCACGTCTTGAGCTAATGTGCCAACATTTTCCTCCATCTTACGGACTTTCGTGTCTACTTTTCCTACTTGTTCCGTTAATTCCTTTCGAATGCCGACAATAGTTTCATTAAACTCTTTCCTTACTTCCATTATCTCATGTTGGTATTCCCCTTTAAGCTTGTTTACGTGAGCGGTTATATCAGATCCTAGTCCTTTGATGTTTTCATCTAACCGTTTTTCTAAGGTCCTGACGTGTGTATTCAATGCTTCCATGTCTTTCTCTACACCTTTCTGAATTTTCTGTATGCCCTCTATTAAATTGTCCTGCATAGTGGCCCTCAATGCATCAAGTTTTGCGTCCATGCTACTATCCGTTTCCTTTTGACTGTTGGTTATACGCTCTCCTAACTTGATTATATCTGCCTGTGTTTTTAACGCCTGATTAGCTGCCTCATTTCGGTTTTGGTTAAATTTCTAGTCCAATTCATCATGATTTTGTTGGATACTATGATTAAGTCTACTCTCTAACTACATTAGACCTTGCTAAAAGTCGCCTCTTAAATCCTCGTGACCCTTCTTTAAATCAGTTTTCAAATCAGCTAACACTTGCCTCAACTCTTCCATATTAGACATGTCAATTAGTACAATAAGGCAATACGACATAAGGGAACCATCAAGAGCGACCACACCAAGATTGCACCATACTTTCTACTACTATACCATGGAATTGAACTAATATCAATGGGCTGCATAAATGGATCCTTATCCAATCGGATCATTAAACGAAGAACGAATGGAGATCAAAAACACCAATCCGAAAGGAAAAAGAATTTCTGATTCTGTTGCCTATGTCGTAGAAACTAGGAACAATCTCATTACCAAAGGTAATTAGACCTTCTCACAAGGAAATCATTAGCCTCCCATTCAAGTACCTCAAATGTGGTAACCCATTTTACTTGAACCACTCAAATGCAAGTGCCAACGACAAAATAACCCACACTGGCTGTTAAATTACATCAAAAACATCTAATTGCTACACCATTGTGTGGTACGATTTCTCAATTCGAGGCTCTGCACGCTGGGCGCCCTTTTATAAGTCCCCGTTAACCGGCAGTGAATTTGATGACCCGGCGAAAACATCGCAATTCATGCCGATAACACAAGACATATATCAGATAAAGAACAAAACTGATTGAGGTCTGGGTTTGAATATCAAAAAAAATATGCCGGTGGGTATGAGAACTCAAGTAGTCTCAGGGGTGATCAACAGGATACAGGTGTAAACAGGTTAAATCAACCCACTCCCAAACCTAAATCAAAGAAATAGCACAACAGAATCAGAAGATAAGCACAAATAATAAGAAAAAATCGGCATCCTTTTACTGGCAACTCATCGACCAACACCGAAAATAGAAATCCCTAAAACCTATCTTGCCTCGGAGATTCAGTCTAAATTAAAGCTTGATAAGGATCGATGCAAAAGAAAAATATTTATAGTCCAAATAAAGAAAAATATGGTTTAAATGGTCAACGAATCTCCTCGGTCCTATCCTTTGATATAAATAAAATTAGGAGATACTCGAAATAAAAACAGGTTAGATTCGGTCATATTTGACTATGGGATCCATTAAACACCCTGAATGTACGTCAGGTGGTGTTTTCAGTCTATCACATACACACTCACTTGAGATTATGATTAAAGAAAAATCTATAGAAAAGAAGTATCTTGCCTCAGAGTAAAACTATAGATCTCTATTCTAACTAGTGCAACCAATGAGAATAGTCCAATAATTAACTATATTATTCACCAATTATTGACAGCAATTATTGCCGTGGCAATATTGGTCTAGCTTGACCACTAAATCAAGATTAAATTCAATATTTACAATTATTATACAATTTGTTATCTACCGACAGTAGTGGCTACGCTGGCTAACGCGCAGCATTAGGTCATGGGGCCAAGCTCTCTGCTGACTCGGTAAACGCGTGGGTTCGAGCCCCACCGTCAGCCGTCCTTGAAATGGTTTTCCGTGGTTTCCCATTTTCAACACCAGGCAAATGCTGGGACGGTACCTTCTGACAGGCCACGGCCGCTTCCTTCCACATCCTTGCCCAGTTTCATTCGCCATCATTCATTTCATCTCTCATTATCTCCTCTCCTGAGGTTGGCGTCAGGAAGGGCAACCGGCCGTAAAAATCATCGCCACAAAGACTTCCATCGCATCTCATCCCCGACCCCGTTGAAAAACGGGAATAATAAGGGGTAGTCATACATACAATACAATTTGTTATCTACATTCTTTCAAATAGAAGAATAAATTTCATTAGTAGAATATCCATGCTTTCCAAATTTATCAGACACACATCTCAGGTCTATTGTAACGTGTTTTTCGAGGGGTTTTATGCAACTGGCATAAGTCAGTAGGAAGCCATTCTATATTTATTTACGCGGCAAATTGTTCAGCCAAGAGAATTTTTCATGTTAATTTATTATTATTATTAATTTATTATAATTATTATTAAGGTATTTTCGGAGCATTTTATAAAAATTATTAGCATTCAGATAGGTTTTCTATGTCTTAGAAAACGCTATCCAGCAAATTATTACGAACGACGATATCATAGAAAATTATCTGATTACGGAATTTTACGGATTTTTCGTCAGTTAGGGTATATCGAGAGACGTGACTCACTGGGATTTCAAGTACACGCTTAATCTTGTCGAGAAGCATGACGCAATCTTGGGTCGCATCGTCCAGGAAAGGCGAATTGTTGGAACGGAACCCTCCCGCCGAGTGTAATGACCCAGAGAAGGGGAGTATAGCGAGTGGGGTACAGCCAATCAGCGGAGACAACGTAAGCTAGGAGTCGGCTGAAGAGTGGGGGAGCCAAGAGGTGCATATAACGTTCGACGCGCCGTGAAACGAGGACAATCTGTATAGTTATTGCCGAGTGTGGATATACGCGGGAGTCGCTCCGATGTTCCGTGGGACGAGGACTATCTGTGAAATACTTGAGGAGTATGGATGCGCGTGCGAGTCGCTCCGATGTTCAGTGGAGTTAGGGACAATCTGTGTAGAACTTGCAGAGTACGGTCGCAAGTGCGTGTCGCTCCGATGTTCAGTGGAGTTAGCGACGAACTTTTGTAAAACTTGGTTGTACGAGTGTTTGGGTCCGAGGTACGGACCATAGAATTATCTAATCTACCAGAATATCATCAAATTCCGACGGAGATGACGACGTCCAGGAGACTGTGGGAAGCTCACAACATCATCAAGAACGAGGGAAATGCTTTGGCAATTTCCAGTGGTAAGCGCCAATGACGCAGAAATACGCAATCTCTCATTTTTCTTTGTTTTACATTTCATATTTCAGTAACTTCATAGCTTGGAAATAAGAGTAAAATCAATTTATCAGACTCCGTTTTCACGTAATTTTCTATCGGTAATATTAAAATCGCAACGCTCCAATTTAAATTTTATACTTATTATTATTAATTTTGCTATTCTTGTTTTATATAATAAATTCAATTCTTTTACAATGCAATCTTTGCTTTCAGTAGGTAGCATTAGATATAGACCAATTCCTTCTCCTGATACAATTGTTTGTTGGGTTAATGATCAAATCATACCACGATCTGAGTGAAAAGATTCTTGAAGGTGTTCTACCAGAGCTAGACGTTGTTAAATACAAATTTAGATTTCAGCATTGCATTGAGGTCTTGGCGCCCATTAAAACAACATAGCTTAGGCAAAGGTAAACAGTTACATTTATCACCCAACAGTTAGGAGCTAGCAAAACGTTTCATTTGTCGCTACCAACATGGGGCACTAATTAGGAACCGTTTCATTTGGCGCCGACAACTTGGGGCTGAAAACCTAATAACATTTGTGGAAGGAGAAGGGTATATATTTCTGTGCCTGTATTTTGGGGGTTATTTGTCTGTATCAGTGTATATCATTATGGGGGATGAGAAAGAAAGACAGATGAGGTTACGTAGTGGTCATCAACGGGAGAGTGATGATACGAGCAGTATGTCGAGTGATGGTAGTACCGGGGTAGCGGAGGTAAATCCCAATACTGAAACAGGGAGTGTAGGCGGCCAACCAGAATTAAAAACTTTACTTCTCGAGTTTATGTATCAGAACAAAGTTAGTAGTGATGCCTTAAATGCAAAGTTAGAACAGAATAACGCTAAACTAGAACAAAACAGTAGGGAAAATAAAGAGAGTAATAGGGAATTGAGCGATAGTTTAAACGCCAGATTAGAACAAAACAGTAAGGAAAATAGAGAGAGTACTGAAACTTTAAACGCTAAATTAGAACAAAACAGTAGGGAAAATAAAGAAAGTACAGAAGCTTTAAATGCAAAATTAGAACAGAATAATGCAAAATTAGATAAGAACAACAAGGAAATTAGTGTGAAAATGGAGCAGATTAGAGGAGAAATCAGAGGAGTAATGGAAGAGAAGGTTAAAGAGATCATTGCAGATGTAGACAAGAAATTAGGAAAAGTACAGGAGGAGTTAGAAATTAGAATCAGTACACAGGCTGAAAATTTAAAAGAACTAGTGCAACTGGAAACACAGCAGGTCAAAAAGCAATTGGGGGGAGAAATTGACAAAATTCAGGTAGCAACTAAAGAGGTTAAGGAACAGCTGGGGGGTAGATTTGAGAAAGTCCACTCGCAAATAGTTGCAGAAGTAAATGATTTAAGAGAGAGTAATAGAGAGAGCATTAGCAAGATTGAGGAGAAACAAGCAAAGCTATATGATAAAGTAGAAGAATCAGAAGGAAACATTAAATTAACAGTAAACAGTATTGAGAGGAAGGCTGAGGAGAAAATCGCAGAATTAGAATTAAAATTAAAAGCTAGGATCAGGCAAGAAAATAGTCAGAATAGGCCAGTTTTTGTGAATAGCACACACAGGGAGGTAGAACTGGGTAAGTTCAGCAATCGACAGGGGTGCCCAATGGAGTTCATGAACACTATAGAAAATAAATTCGGGGAGAGGTTGGAAAATGGTAGTATTGAGTGGTGCCAGGTAGTTGAAATTTTAGAACAAATATTTGTGGGGGAAACGAGGAATTGGTTTGCTGTCTACAGAGACAAGTTTACTGATATTAATGATTTTAAAATGAAATTCTGTGAAAAGTTCTGGAATGAGGTTATTCAGTCGCAGCATCGTGAGGGAGTAGTGTGTGGTAAATATAACCCTAAAGGAAGCTCCACCATGACCGAATACTTTTTAGGGCAGGTATTAGTGTGTAAATATCTTGATGGCTTGAAGGAGGAAAGTGATGTGGTAAGGTTGCTACTTAGGCACTTTCCCTATAGGATCAAGGAGGCTGCTTGTATCCAGAATGTAAAGACTATATCACAAGTAGAAAATTTGTTAAGCACATTTGATGCACTAGGGAGAGGGGGTTATGAGGACAATTTCAATCGGAACCAGGGTAATAATAATAATAGACCTAATGAAGCCAGGCATCAAGAAGTTCAAGGGAACGGTGGCGAAGGAGCCAACGCTCAAAATAGAAATAATAATAATCAGCTATATCAGAACAGAGGAAATGGCTATGGTAATCAGTATCAAGGGAGGAACAATGATTTCAGGGGAAATCAAGGGAGGAACAATGATTACAGGGGAAATCAAGGGAGAAATTATAATGACAATAATTACAACCAGAATAGGGGTCAAGGAAGAGGACAGCCTAGTGGTAGTAATATACAGCCAAACAATGACAACACAGCCCAGAACAACCAGACCAGTTTAGTAGTTAGTAGTACTACGGCCAGCTGTAGCGGTTCTTTAAACGCGAACCAGGCTGCGAAGTAAGGTCAGAATCTCAGTCTGTAGCATGCCCTGTCCATACAATTATACAGGAACCCTATGACCTAAATGTAAGAAATGAATTATTACATGAACTAAATGATGAAGGTATTATTCAGGAAGTGGTTAGTAAGAGCCCCATAGTTAAATTTAACGTGTCCGAGGCGTACACAGATGTTTTAATTGATAGTGGTTGTATGAAGAGTTGCATAAGTAGTGCATTTTATGATAAAATGAAAGGAACTGGAGTAAATTTTGAGGAGATGCCAATTAAAAGCACTTTTGTTATCACAGCTGTTGGGAAGAGGTCTAAAGTAATTTCTAAGCAAGTTTTAGTAGACATTAAAATTAATAATCATGTAGAGAAGCAGATTTGCCTTGTAATTCCAAATTTAGTATTCAGTGTTATCTTGGGTTCAGAGTGGCTAAGTAGAGTGTCTGGTAACTTATGTTATGATGTAGGGAGTTTGAAATTTAAATGGGGAGATTCTGAAGTAGAAGTAGCGTTCAATGACCATATTCAGAGGAGTAGTATTGTAGGTGTGATTTGTACTTTAAATGAGATATCGCCAGCCGTAGAGCGGGGTTCTCCATGTTTTGTGGGCAGTGTGATTACGAACGGAAGTCTAGAGGACTCGTTACGTGAGGCTGCATTTCAAGGTAATATAGAGGTGGAACAATGTGTTCGGCTCTATGATGTGTTATTGTGTAATAGGAGAGTTTTTGAGGATCGCATTGGTTTGGCCAATTGCTATACACATTCATTGAACGTTATTGATAGGTCAGTATTCACAGGACATAGATATCCTGTACCTTTCGCTTATCAGAGTGCAGTTGAGGCACAAATTAACCAGATGCTTGAAGATGGGATTATTGAGCACTCGAACAGTCCATATGTTAATTCTTTGATAACGGTACCCAAGACCGACGGCACTGTTCGTATTTGTTTAGACGCTCGTTTGGTTAACAGTAGAATTAGTTCAGATCAGCTGAAATCTATGTCAATAGAGGAATTAATGCAAACATTTGAGGGGAAGAAGTATTTCACTTGTGTAGATTTGAGTTCCAGTTTTTGGCAAGTGCCACTTATGTACGAAGATAGACCATTTACAGCTTTTAGTCATAAATATAACCTTTATCAATTTTGTAGAACACCTTATGGGTTAAAGAGTAGTTCAGCAGCTTTAATTAGGGCTTTAAACATCGCATTAGGGGATGACACAGGAGAGTTTGTAACCATTTACATAGATGATATGGTAATTAGTTCACGCAGTTTTGAGGAGCATCTACGTCATTTAAATATAGTTTTTCAGAAGTTAGATCAGGCAGGGTTCACTTTGAAGCTGTCTAAGTCGTCATTCTGTCAGTCAGAAGTGACATTTTTAGGTCATAGAGTGTTGAGTAGAGGTGTAACACCAGAAGAAAGTAGGGTTAAAAAGATACTTAACGCAGAGGTGCCACAGAATGTTAAACAGTTAAAAACTTACCTGGGAATTTGCAACTTTTTCAGGAGGTTCGTTCTTAAATACTCAGGGTTGGTAGAACCATTCAGGGAATTGCTTAAAAGTGGGACTCGGTGGAGATGGGAGTCCAAGCATGATCAGGCTTTTAGAGCGCTGAAGGAAGGTTTTGAGAAAGCTGTAGTGCTGAAATATCCGTTAAAAGATAAGGAATATGTGGTTATGACAGATGCTTCACATATAGGCATTGCTGGAGTATTATGTCAGAAAGATGATGAGGGTAATCTGTGCATTGTATCTTTAGCCTCGCGAGGACTGACAGCAGCGGAGAAAAGATACACGATTACTGAGTTAGAGCTTTTAGGTATTGTTTTCAGTTTAGGGAAATTTAGAATGTATTTAGTAGGGGGGAAATTTGAGATCCACACAGATCACCATGCATTACTGTATATGAGGACTTGTAAACTCAGTTCTAACAGAGTTAGTAGGTGGATTCTTGCTCTGCAGGAATACGAATTCACAGTAAAATATATTAAAGGTAAAGATAACATTCTTGCAGACATGCTATCGAGGGACACTAATTTATGTAGGGATTATCCTGTGGTTAAAGCAGAGGATGGTATTTTAATATGTGCATGTGTGGACAGTAGCAACAGGGCATCGTTACAGACACTGAGTAATAAGCTAGGTAGAGCAACGTGATGACGTTCATTTAAGGGAGCCACTTGCAAGGTTGGAAGCAGGTGACGCAGAAACATTTATAGTTTCCAAAAGTATTGGCAAAACAGCATATGTGCTGGAGAATAGTGAGGGAAACAGATTATACGGGACGTATAATATACATAGTCTCCGAAAGTATGTGTCATAAAGTGAGGATGTTTAGCTGGCGAGCCAGCCTATCAAATGAGTAAGTGTGGTATTTGGTGCGTGGGAGGAGATGGTCTTCCAGGCAGGCGTATCAGAAGTCACACAGGGGGGTAGTATGTAAGTAAATGAGAGTTTTTAAGGTACAGGGAAATATGACGGGATTGTCGGATGCTGTTGAGCACTAAATTGTCTCGATGCACCAAGGCCATTTTGGCAGCGCTGATGGGTTCCCATTTATCTCCAAGAGATGGGGGAGCGCTTGTATAGGGCTTGTTAGCTTAAGGCGTCCACGAGATAAAAGATGGGCCATCAGAATGCGAGACAGTCCTTCATGAAACTCATACATATCAGCACACGTGATTTCTGTTTACGGCCTCGCCATGTAAGATTTGTAAGTGTGTAATTTAAGATAATATGTACAATGGTATTATTTGTGTGAGGAGAAATGGTCTGTGTTGAGAACTAGTATTAAGTAGAATATGGTTAACGGGAACTTAACAAGACAGGGCGATTACGGCACAGAAATATTTGGTGTTATATGTAATGCACATTTACTGTTTTTTTTCAGAAGTCAATATTAATTTAATCTACTTCAAAGAGAGATTAAGTATTATGGTCACGAGGCGCTGCCACAATAGTGTGATCGTGTGCTCAGTGATAAGTGGAATTAAATGTCACCATAAGGAGGGGACCTCCAGTGAAATTAGGAAGTTCTAGGGTGATATAAATATATCAGAACACCTTCAATGCGTGTGATATGACATCATAAATACATAGTGCTCACACATTAATTATGTCTATTTCTCCAACATAGAGAAATTTGAGAGGCGGAAATATCCGTGGAACACTATTCCATATGTAAAACATTGGACTGGTTGCAAAGTGCAATCCATTGTGACAACAAACTTTGACGCAAAGTGCGTGAAGAAAAAATATGAGTGTATATATCTGTAATTTAGGGTGATTTCATTTATGTAATATGTATTTTGGATGGGGTTTATTAACGTGTCTGGGATAAGCGGATAATGGACCGTCGTCACGGTAAATCATCCGATGATCCGAGGCGAATATGTAACGTGTTTTTCGAGGGGTTTTATGCAACTGGCATAAGTCAGTAGGAAGCCATTCTATATTTATTTACGCGGCAAATTGTTCAGCCAAGAGAATTTTTCATGTTAATTTATTATTATTATTAATTTATTATAATTATTATTAAGGTATTTTCGGAGCATTTTATAAAAATTATTAGCATTCAGATAGGTTTTCTATGTCTTAGAAAACGCTATCCAGCAAATTATTACGAACGACGATATCATAGAAAATTATCTGATTACGGAATTTTACGGATTTTTCGTCAGTTAGGGTATATCGAGAGACGTGACTCACTGGGATTTCAAGTACACGCTTAATCTTGTCGAGAAGCATGACGCAATCTTGGGTCGCATCGTCCAGGAAAGGCGAATTGTTGGAACGGAACCCTCCCGCCGAGTGTAATGACCCAGAGAAGGGGAGTATAGCGAGTGGGGTACAGCCAATCAGCGGAGACAACGTAAGCTAGGAGTCGGCTGAAGAGTGGGGGAGCCAAGAGGTGCATATAACGTTCGACGCGCCGTGAAACGAGGACAATCTGTATAGTTATTGCCGAGTGTGGATATACGCGGGAGTCGCTCCGATGTTCCGTGGGACGAGGACTATCTGTGAAATACTTGAGGAGTATGGATGCGCGTGCGAGTCGCTCCGATGTTCAGTGGAGTTAGGGACAATCTGTGTAGAACTTGCAGAGTACGGTCGCAAGTGCGTGTCGCTCCGATGTTCAGTGGAGTTAGCGACGAACTTTTGTAAAACTTGGTTGTACGAGTGTTTGGGTCCGAGGTACGGACCATAGAATTATCTAATCTACCAGAATATCATCAAATTCCGACGGAGATGACGACGTCCAGGAGACTGTGGGAAGCTCACAACATCATCAAGAACGAGGGAAATAATTTGGCAATTTCCAGTGGTAAGCGCCAATGACGCAGAAATACGCAATCTCTCATTTTTCTTTGTTTTACATTTCATATTTCAGTAACTTCATAGCTTGGAAATAAGAGTAAAATCAATTTATCAGACTCCGTTTTCACGTAATTTTCTATCGGTAATATTAAAATCGCAACGCTCCAATTTAAATTTTATACTTATTATTATTAATTTTGCTATTCTTGTTTTATATAATAAATTCATTTCTTTTACAATGCAATCATTGCTTTCAGTAGGTAGCATTAGATATAGACCAATTCCTTCTCCTGATACAATTGTTTGTTGGGTTAATGATCAAATCATACCACGATCTGAGTGAATAGAGTCTTGAAGGTGTTCTGCCAGAGCTAGACGTTGTTAAATACAAATTTAGATTTCAACATTGCGTTGAGGTCTTGGCGCCCATTAAAACAACATAGCTTAGGCAAAGGTAAACAGTTACATTTCTCACCCAACAGTTAGGAGCTAGCAAAACGTTTCATTTGTCGCTACCAACATGGGGCACTAATTAGGAACCGTTTCACTATGTCTCAAATATTATGCCTTCCAAATTACTTTACAAGTTATTTCAGAGTCTCATTACCCTTATTACTCATAATGTTGCAACAAATGTGCATCCCTCATTATCTTTTGTACAAAATTCAAATTTTATGTTTCAATATAATGTGACAACTAAGTGATTCTATTTCTTCCCATTCGATGGTTAGTTTGTAATATAGTCCACTTGATTAAATGCAAAGTGATTAGACTATCATTTATATGCTTATATCACTGCTTAATTTACAATCATTTGCCTATACCTTACGTAGTCACGCTGTTTTGAATGACCTCACACCAATAATGATTATTATAAGTAATATATGTCTTTTTTATATATTCACCAAGTGTTTCATTATTCTACTATCTTTTTTTATTAAACACAAAGATTAATCCTCAAACCATTGTCGAATTGTTCTCAGCATATGTGAATTTTCACCTTAAATTATTCTCTTTTATTTTTTAAAAATCTCATTTCTTTTTTTAAAACAAATACACCAATTTCACCGTTTTAGTGCATAGAAATGTATAATTATTACTCTATAATCATTATTGCTTCCCTTCGATCACATAAATGGCCTGTATAAATTATAATATAATGTAGGCCTGACTAGAAGCAATGTCAAATGTATAAACGTTCAAGCAAAAATAGCAAAACGTTCTTGAAATAATTCAAATTCCCAAAGCAAAGAGTATGGGAGAAGAAAATATGAAAGTATTGAACTGATAATCGTACTTAGCAAATCATAATAATATCTGCCAATATCTGAAGTTAAGATCCAAGAATTTAAACCTGATTTTACTATAGCTCTCAATATCAAATTAGTTACAGGCATCTAGCATATTCCATCGAAAATACAGTCGAATAGATTATCCTGTATTCGACCAAAAAAATAGTCATGCTCCTATTAAGTTCCAACGTCCAAAAGTAGCATAATCCTATCATCCGAATTTGAGATGGATTTATAGAATAACCGCAAAATATTAACTGGATCGTAGAATAAGGCAATGTGGGTTATGTCCTTCCTCATCCAATAGCCCATCCATGGGAAATATTACATCAGATATCCTTCGTAGACGTAGAATAAATCTGGCTAGTAATAATAAATACAAATAATACACCAGTAATTTGCTTAATCCAATTCCTGCACCATCTTATCTAAATTCAATTCTACTTCCAATTCAACTTTAGTTCAATATTAGCTCATTTCCAAGATATAGAGTAATACTGAGTAGTCAAACCACTCAACTACTAAATGAAGAAATATTCTGGCTCACCAACTCAAAGAAATAAGAAAGGATTGTACAAGGTTAGTAGGCCTATGTTCCTGGTGTGAAGAATCTCCGGATCCAATGAAGAAATCCCCATCATCATCCAGTACCATCCGCCCCAAATCCAAACCTGCAGGAATCCATCTTCTTCAGTCTTCTTCCAAATTTCTTGCAAGAACCGAACCCGGGACCTTCCAGCCCCATGGTGGCTATCTCCATCTCTCTCGTTGTGGTCATCATGGGGTCCCCATGGCTTCATTCTGGCGTGTCTATCACTCCATCTCGTTCCCTTATGTACCGGCATAGTGCTCCATATTTTCAGTAAGTATTTCCATTTCCATTTTTTTTACAGACACTCCAATAGCTCAAGTCGGAAAATGCCCTAATTCCATTCTGGAAATTACAAGTCTCTGCGCCACGCACAGTTCATATTGGAACACGACTCTTTCTATCAACTAGCCTTCACAAGCTGTATATTGGCAGTCAGTTGAAAGCATTCACCGCTATTCATGAAATTAATTTGCATCCTCAAATCACAAATTGCATTGGCAAGTCCTCCTACGATCGCAAGTGCTCGATTGTTCCCGAATATTCATTCATACAGGATGCCGTAATGTAGCCCGCATATAAGTCAATTCTTTAGTTTTCAAGCCAAAAGCATTTTCACAATTATGGACACAAAACTCGGCTGTCTTAGTTTTGATTGCGCACGGTAACTTCGGCGATACGTAATTATAGGGTATTTCGTAGACTCCAACACAACTCACTCTCGATACTCGGCGATATTGCATTCACGGCCCTTCGCAATCACAACCGGATATAAAGCCACTCACGATCCGCCCGACGGAGCACTGTCCCGTATGCGCACTTAAAAGCATGTGTCTGCCTGCCTCGGTGTGACAAGTTGCCGAATACAAGGACTGAGCACGTGGTCAGCTGGAGCTCTCCCTGGCAGAGATAGTATTCAGGTACGCGTGACGTCACTCAACCTTGCCGTCGCGCACACAGCGATAACATGCAGTGCTCGCGGAGTTGCCACTCCGTGCTTATATTGGGGTAATATGTTGGGCACAATGTGTATACCGTCTTCTCTGGTATCGAGCAGTCTTTTACCCTACCCCACCTCTCCTTAGTGTAAATAGTGCAACACCCACAACAAATATCCGCCAACCACCACTGATCTTGAAAGGTTAATACACATTACTATTAGCCTACTTTTTGTTTTTCCAATGTATTCCCTATTCTTCTTAAGCATTGGAAATCTAGACCACCTATACTGTCATGAACAATTTATAGTAGTGCCTAGCATCTGAAGCCGGGGTTTTAAGGTTTCTTGTTACAGGTGCTTTTTCAATGATCTGAAGATCATTGCTTAATTAGCTTTGTACACCTTAACAAAGTAATATTGTCTGTGACACTTGGTGACACTGTGAACATGATCCTGCCAGCCCTGCCATTTTGTGACTGATGTTGGATGTCGGAGAAAACAATCCTCTACTACTCTGACCAAGCAGGATATTTAGATTCAATGTAGAAAATTATGCACACGGGAGGTCTTGCTAGATTACATAATAAAAAGTCATTGTATTTTGATCATCTGACTCATCCAGGTTGCAAATGTTGAACCAATGGAGAAGACAACATTTTTCTCCAGCAAGGGAGTACCATTCATTAGTGTTAGTAAGTAATATATTAAACTAACAGAAAAAAGATGCATGGCATTGCCATGTCAAAGAATTTCTATATCAAGGACACAATAATTATTTTAAAAATAACATACAAAATGTTATTACTCAGGGACACAAAAATAATTATGAAATCTTACAATTTAGACATGAAACTAATGACCAATCTTCTTCTTCTTCTTCTACTTCTTCTGTTTACATTTTTTTGCACTTTCTACAGTCAATAGTTTTTTCAGAGATTCATTTTCTCTTATTATACCAACACACCAGGTAAGTAATGTGCCATACTGTAATAATTATTCTCCTGCTATGTTTATAATTGTCTTCGATGGAATCACAAGTGTCTTAAATTTGAAGGAGACTTATAATCATGTTGACCAAGCATTCCAAACTTACTGAGACAGTCCCTGCTCTGAGTGGCTACTATAGTAAAATATTTATCTGATGGACAAATGTCCCAGTTTAAAATACTCAATTGAGTTATTCAAGAATTCAATTTCAAATATTTAATAAAATGAAATTACACTGCTTCCATATTAATAAACACAGTACCACCATAAGTTCTGTCAGTATTTTCAATGCATATAACTAAGAAATAAAACCATGCAAACCCATTAATATACAGTAGGCTACATATATTCTGAAAGAACACAAAACATGCTGCAGAATGAACATATCCTTATTCGAAATGATCACCATGTGTGGCAACACAGCGGCGAAGACGTTGAAGCAGCTCATCAATAGCTGCATCAATCATGTCCAGTGGAAATGTTTTGACAGCTGACATTATACATTTTTTAACATCTCAATATTGTGGTGCCGTTTTTGAGATGCTATTGCCTTGAGCTTCTGCCACAGAGAATAATCCAATGGATTGGGGTCCGGACTTGCACCAGGCCAGTTAGCTGCAGCAATGAACTATGGATAATGGTTACCAACCACTGCTGCGTGGTTTTTGTAATTTCTCTTAAAACAGCTTCGAATTGATACATGATATCACCTTTTCCAACATTGTCTGGTATCCACCTTCGCAAAAATGTACCTCCAATGCTCCCTGCCAGGAAACTGCAGGGTGATGTTCATGCTGCACACATGGAACTTTCTCCTTGCACGAAAAGCGTTCATAACTTCTTTTCTGCGAACACACCTAGGACGGCCCGATCTGATGTGATGAACAAATGTACCCATTTGTTTAAACTGTGCTATTGTCCGAAACACAAATTATTCATTGATACCGAGAGGTTTCAGCGTAGAAACAATTTCCTTAGCTCGCTTTCTGCAATGAAATAACATCAATACAGTGATATGATTCTCATACACTCCCCACTCCATCTTTCACTGCTGCCTGCTAATAGCAACTTGCATGACAGTTACTGGTGGAGTCGTGAAGGTGACCTTGTGGACAATGACATACAGCGTTGCCATGCTTCTTCATTCACAATTACCATACTACAACGCATTTAGACTTTACTGAAAGAAGGCAGTGCTGTGTACAGTGCCAATTTGGGCAAGTGCAATGAGCACTCAACAGGCCACTAATCAGTGGTTGAGCCTGAGCTAGTCCCATCGTGGCCAGCTCGGCAAACATATTGTTAATAAGGTTACTTCTGACAAAAGTTGCTGGAAGTGTTGTCTCTTGGCTCGTAAGCATTACAGACATCTGCAGATGAAGTTTCCATTGACTCTGAGCAGTTTGTCTTCAGAAATGAATGTGTTTTGCTTTATTTCCTGCCCAGAGCTGGCCTCATCAGGGAGACAGCTGGGCTAGAGCACGCTTGGCTGAAAGTAGCGGCTTGTTGAATGTTTGCCGTACTTGTAAAAACTGGCCCTATATATACTCTGTTTCAGACAGATGATCTCACTGAAGAATTCCTCCCAGTACACAATATTTTGAACGACAGAAGAACTGTTTGCTGTCCATCCACGTTTTGAACCTGGGAGGTTGAAGAGAGCCTATCGGAGACTATAACATTGAAGAGCTATCGATTGGATAGATAGTATCATTGCTTACCTTATGTTGTGCATTTTATAGATTTATGTAACCTCAGTGAATCATGAATCGGAGATTGGTCAATAATGTATCTAAATATCTTAGACTTTTTATTCATTTTAGCACAGACATACTAACCTTGAATGAAGCATGAGGGTTGGGTGCCTCCACTTTGACAAGTACTGGAGATGGACGTGTGGTGGTCTCATCCCATTTAAACTTCCGTTTGTATTCACTGCAGCTAGGAGACAAGGGAGTGGAATTTGCTACCATTTTCTAGAAATACAATTGTGCAATACATTAATCAAATTAGTCTATAAAACCTACATACCACTCAGCCATTATATTTAGTATTAGCTAGACAATTCCTTAGGATTGACACTGTAAAAGGGGTTACCGTATTAATAAATATTTTCTGTGCCGTTTACACTGAGGAAAAGCTCTAAAAGATTAAGGAAGTAGGGATTTTGGAAGGAAATCGGCCGTGGACCTATCGAAAGGAGCCGTCCCGGTATTTGTCTGGTAGTGAAAATGGGAAACCACGAAAACTATTTTCAGGATGGCCGAGGTGGGATTCAAACCCACGGGCTCCCGATGCCAGCAAGGCATGAGGTAGCGCGTTATCATTCTTGGCTACCATGGCCGGTTGTTCATAAAATAATGCTTCAAGATATCTAGCTGTTATTGTCTTCCTTGTTGCTATACATCTGCTGCAAATGTTCTACTCATCAATATCCTTGCCTTAGCATGTAGTCTGTATTATGAAAGAAATATGCTGACTACTGTCATCCTCTCATAAGGTGAGGTGTGTAGAAGAAGTGAGCAGGGGAACAGTTTCCATGGCAACAGCGAGTGAGCTGTGTTGCAATGTACTCATAGAAAGGGGCAAGCACATGGCCCGACACAGTGTCCTTGCATAGTGTGCCTCATCAGTCATTATTATCCTGTGTATTTGCTTATTATTTCACAGGCTAGAGTTTGTTGAGGACGTGTGTAAATGTACAGTAGTCATCATCATCATCTTCTACAGTTTCCAGCCCCTCCCACCACCTTTCACTCCTCCCTCTGTCCCACTCCTCTCCTCTTTTCTGCACTCCTTCCTTCACACCCACAATCCACCTATCTCTTGGCCTTCTTCTTGGTCTCTCGCCCTCCATTTCCATCTCATGCATCCTCCTTGGTATCCTGCCCTCCTGCATTCTCCTAACATGTGTGTACCAACTCATTCTTGACTTCTCTATGATCTCTTGTAAGGGATTCTCTTCCACAATCTCTCTCGCTCTCTCATTTCTTACTCTATTCCTTCTTGTTATTCCTAATCTGCTTCTCTGAAATTTTATTTCGCAAGCCTAGATCCTGCTCACCTGTCTCATCTTCATAACCCACGTTTCTGATTGGGACATAATACATTTGATACAATACCCGTTTGCTCTTCTGGGGTATGTTCCTGCTCCATACCAGACCTCCTAGGCTCTGCAGGAATCCATGGGCAGGAAGGCAATTCCTCTCTCACAGATCTCCCTGTCATTTCTACTAGGGGTCATCGGTACTGAAAATTTGGGTTCGGTACGGTTCGGTTCGGTAAAATTGTACTTCGGTTCTCGGTACAAAATCGGTTCGGTACAGCTCGACTGATTTTAACATGCTAAATTAGAGTAATGTAAACCATTAAGAAAAAAGTAACACATGAGTTCTAATGATTATACAGTAAACCAGATACTTGCCAAATAGCACAATTTTTATTTAAAATACAATACAAAAAAAATGTACAGCTAATAATCTCATACAATAATTTAATTTAATTTTTTAATTTAATTTTATTAATAGTAAAACTTCACTTATACGGTATCCAGGGGACCAAAGGAAAAAAAACAACGCATAAATGTGAAAAACGCGTAAATGAAAGTCGGTAAATAAAAACTGCAAAATGTATGTGACAATATGGGTTATACAGGGACATTGTTTTAAAAGCGACGGGGACCCTCGCGTAAATGAAAGTCGGTAAATAAAAACTGCAAAATGTATGTGACAATATGGGTTATACAGGGACATTGTTTTAAAAGCGACGGGGACCCTCGCTCGCGCCACGAGCCGGTTCTCGCCAAGCACTTTGCCGTAATGCGCTTCTTGACGCCACGCCTTTAACAGTCCATATTCTTTGGACTAAGGTATATTACAGCTGAAATAGAGTCAATCGGTGCTGAGGAACTTCAGAACGTAAATGACAACTTCATGAAGAGGTGCCAGCGATGTGTAGCAATGAATGGCGAACATTTTCAGCACCAGCTGTGAACTATAGGCTATAGTCTACTCAATGACTGTGCCGCGCGAGCTACGCATTACGGCAAAGTGCCTGGCGGGAGACAGGCTAGCAACGCGGGCGGCGGGCGAGCGAGGGTTCCCGTTAAGAAGTGAAAAACAAGAAATAATAATACGATTGTTAAACTATAATCGGCAATATGTAACAAAACAACTACAGGAGAAATGCACCCAGATATAACAAAACAAAGAAAATTGAGTCACTTTACGAAGTAGTCTGTTATCTTGACTTGTTTTTTGTTGGCCGCGGCCACGGCGTGAACAGTATTTTCAAACCGATATAATTCGGCCATTATTTCCTCAGAAACGTTATGGTGCGTCACAAAATGTTTGATAGTCCATAGAGCATTGACAGCATCATTAAAATCCACTGTATTATTCTGCGGCTCTTCATCGTCATTAATAAAATACCGTAGTGTAGGCCTAAATTAATGGATTTTCATTTGTCTGAAGACGCAAGATTATTATAACACAGAATCAATCGCGTATTTTTAATGGTTTGACGAGAAGTCCTAAAAAAAAACACGAATGAAAATTATAAAAGCGGAAATAATATTTTTTTAATATATCGGCGATCGTAAAACATTTCCGCTCATCTTAACATAAGCTTCAGATGCTGTCTAACTGTGTTTTATGGCTGCTTCCTGTTATTTTGAAAGGCTAACACAATAATAGCGCTTGCTTATTACGCAAGTTGTTCTTCCTTGTTACGACACTCTGGCAAGCGAGTGTCGCCGTGACCACCGGTGTCGCTCAAGGCCATCGTAACATAATATAGCACGCAGTGCATCCTTCCGAACGGAAGTACAGGCGGTAACAAAAGTTTGCATTCGAACATACCTACTTTCTCAGAACACGCAACGTATAAATGACGCTTTATATTGCAAGGGCTTAAAATATGATCGTATAAGCGTGAAAAACGAATAAATGTAAAACGTATATCGGAGATAAATTAACATGGAAAGTATAGGCATTTTGCCGGGACAAGGCAAAAACGTATAGAAAACGTATAAATATGAACCGTATACAAGAAGTTTTACTGTATTTAACTATTGAAGTAAAACATTGATTATAAAGGACAATACTTTGGATGTCTAAAAAAAAGGTTTCCTTAAATTACGGTATTTATGTCTCTTGTACCGAACCGAACTTTTTACCGAGTTTTTTATCGTCTCGAACCGAGGTCGGTAATTTCCTTTGTACCGTACCGAAACCGAAAAATCGGTGCACCGTCGACCCCTAATTTCTACCACTTACTTCTATTACTCTCCCTAAATACTTGAAACTATCCACATTCTTTAGTACTTCTCCACCTATCATTATATCTGGTGTTACTCTTCCCCTATTTCTCATTGTCACCATCATTTCACACTTTTTTGCATTAAATTTCAAACCATACTGTTTTACTGTCTCAAACCAAAATATTCAATCTTTCTTGTACCTCTGCCTTTCCATTGCCCCATATCATTAGATCGTCTGCAAACATCATTGCTCTCATATGTTCTTCTCCTATTTGTGCTTCCACTTCTACTATTACCTCATCCATCACAGAGATGAAAAGCAGTGGAGATATTGCACTCTCTTGCTTCAACCCACTCTTCTGCTTTAACCAGTGTTAACAGTTTAAAAATAGTACAGTTTTATTTCTTTTATTTGCATCAATATGTTTTTAATTTCATTGTATAAGAATGGTATCGGTACATGCTCACAATCCGGGATATACAAAAGAACAAAGACAAGATGGAGTTTCAGTCGACGCCGTAGTTATAGATTTTGCGAAAGCATTTGATGTCGTGCCGCATGACATGCTACTCCATAAATTAGCTTCGACGAAGATTGATAGAAGAATTTTTGACGGGTCGTTCCCAGCAAGTGAAAGTTGAAGGCCGATTCTCGGATGAAATTACCGTAACGTCGGGTATCCCTCAAGGCAGCGTAATCGGAACTTTGTTATTTTTGGCGTTTATAAATTACTTACCGAATGGGATTCGCAGTGACTGTCGATTGTTTGCGGATGATTGTGTAATATATCGAAAGATACATGACTCACAAGACAATGCAGTACTTCAAGATGACCTGAACCTGGTCTATAAGTGGGCGATTGAAAATAAAATGAAAATAAACACAAGAAAATGTAGTCTAATAAAAATAGGGAAAGTGCGAAGGCAAGATTTTCAATATAACATTGGCTCGGAAATACTTGTAGAAGAAGATTCTTGCAAATATTTGGGCGTTCACGTAAGAAATGATATGAAATGGAGTAGTCATATAGGATGTGTAGTTTCTAAAGCTTACAAATCCCTGCACTTTGTAATGAGGGTATTAAAAGGAAGTAGTACCTCTGCTAAAGAATTAGGATATTTGTCACTTGTAAGACCTATTCTGGAATACGCCTCCGCGGTTTGGGATCCATATCAAGTAGGGCTCATAAATGAGTTGGAAATGGTACAAAGAAAGGCCGCTAGATTTGTGCTCAGTGACTTTAATCCCAGGAGCAGTGTGAGCCGTATGTTAAAGAAACTTGGGGGGGGAATCACTTGAGGCTAGGCGGATGGAATCTAGACTCTGCGCTATGTACAGCACGTATACAAATCAACCAGCATGGGGTGAGCTTAGCAAACGTATGGAAAAGCCTACTTACATGGGTAGGAGCGATCATCCTTTCAAAGTTAAGGGCCGACCACAGCGAAAAAATTAAGGTAAATATTATTTCGTAAACCGTGCCATTGATAATTGGAACTCTCTATCTGCCGCAGTCTTAGAGCCTTTCCCCAAACATATAGGTGTGTTTAAGAAAAGACTGACTATTTATGTAAATACTCCAGTTTAATTGTTAGTGAATTGTTATGTACAATTATTTATTTGTTATGTATATTTAATTTGCCACCGGGGGACACACCCCCAATTGCAAATAAACGAATGAATGAAATGAAAAGATAATTAATTTTGCCAGCAGTTCCAACTCCAAGGATCTATCAAAACTAAAAACTATGAAAACGTCCTCTTATGCAGAGCTTGACAATATTAGAATGGATAACCTAAATGTTTATAAACCAAATTATTTAACTAAATAATGATTTAATGGAACAAATGGCTTCGGATTACCTCCCAGTGTAACGCCTAGCATTCTTGGCTGTTGCACTGGAGGTCCGGGCTCGATTCCCGGCTCTGCCAAGAAATTTTAATTCTCCTGTGAAGGCTGGAACGGGATACACTCAGCCTCATGAGGTAAAACTGAAAAGAGGAGGGTTCGATTCCCACCTTAGCCATCCTGGAATTAGTTTTCCATGGTTTCCCCACTTCTACTCCAGGCAATTGCCGGGATGGTTCCTAACTTAAGGCCACAGCTGCCTCCTTCCCATTCATATCACCAATTTACAAATACACACACTAATACAGTCATCATAATAACACAGGTTGTCACATACATCCAAGTACACAGGGCTACAGGACCACAATGTCACAAAGTCCCTAAAATAAACAACAACAAATGGCTTCTTAATCATAATTTTATTCCAATTTGTGGATTATCCACCGTTTTCAACCTCCGATTATTGTGGATAATCGAGGGTCTACTGTACCGGTACATTAATTTTGATAATAACAGACATACAATATTGTCTGCGTAATAAGTACTATTCAAGATTATGTTTGTAATAGCTGTTTGCGCAACCATGCCCATCAAATTTATACAGACGGTTCTTGCACACCCAGTATTGAAGAATCGGAAAAAGTGGGATGCGTGTTTGTGTTCTACGAGAACGATAGTGGTATTTTCTGCCCAGTATAAATTGTCTTCCAGCTGCTCAGAATTTCAAGCTTAGTTATGGACCAACAAATCAGCTGTGGAGTGGTGCGAACATAACAGTAGTGCTCGGATATTCAGTGACTCGACTTATTGTGGATGATGAGGCTGCTTATGCTAGGATATCTGCCTTTTCATTTCCAGGAGAACCATTATGTCCTCAAATCCAGGCACTGTTGTAACTTAGATCTTATTGTAACAGCAATCTGGTGACACTGTTTAACGTTATTTGTTTACTACAGGGAAGTTTGTAAATACTGATAAGTGAAAGAGGTTGTGTTTCAAACCATGAAGAAGGCTTGACGTCAGTTATGTGAGCGATCAAATGTGAAAAGATTTTGGTTGATGTGTCAAGAATAACGTAGAGAGACAGAAAAATATTTATTAGAGAAAATTTAACTGTTTGTTTCACTATGAGTTACCTTGAGACACCGCTGATGCCAGCCCAATTTGGGAACTGTGATGAAAATGAGTTCTCTGTATGGTCCAGATTCAATTATAACTAATGACCTTTCTATTATTAATATAAGTAAGTTCAATATAATTAAATAAATGGGATGTAATCAAACGCCAAGTATAAGAAAATGATTAGCGAGCAAAAATTTAAATGTAAGGTGGGATTTGAACCACCAACAATAGAAGCCTCTCACTAATACCAAGCATGCAATCCATTAGATCAGAAAGATATGTGGTTAAACATGTAGCATTTTTGATCTACTTCATCATGTATTTCATCGACAAAATGTTGCCAAGCTTCTACCTTTTGTAATTCCGTGCTGCTGAATGTGTCAGTAATAGCCTGCCGCTTATATTTCATAGCCATTCTTATTATTATTATCATCAGGTAAAAACGGATCTGTTAGAGTAGCGCCATACTTCATTTAGTACAATTTACTTCCTAGTAATTACACGATTTTCGTCTGTTTCCAAAGAAGTGAGAATATAGTAGCTTATCTTGTTGCCATCATAAATTATTACTCATGTTCTCCCAGTCAATCGCTGAATAGCTAGCCCAAGAATAAAATCTTGTTATACAACTCATCCTTTTACATATACAATACCAAGGAAGGTGCTAGCTGAGGTTGTACAACTGGCCCTAAGTCAGAAAAACCTCTGGATCTCAAGCCCAAAGGGATCTGTCACAAGAAAACTATTCTTTCCCAGTATATTTTTCCGGCTTGATTGCAAAACATTCATACCATAATTCATCCTCACTCAGTTTCTCTCTGGCCATGGAAAGTATAAGTGCTACTTTGAACGCTTTAAAAATAATACTACAGATAACTATTTGTTCTTTTGTGGATCTTTACAAAATGTGAATCATTTACTATTTGGCTGTGCTATGTTTATATTGTCAAATTAATAACTAATGTGCTATGTTTGAAAGAACAAGATTTGAACTCAAGTGAACTTGGACAATTGTAATATGTACGAAGGTAATCCCAAAAATAAGGTCTCCTATTTTTTTATAAATACATAGACCTGTTTATTTCTACAATAGTTGACATCATTTTATAGCTTGAACATTTAGCTATTTTTCTACATAAACACCATTTAGGTCAATGAATTTTTGTAGACGGTGTGATAGTTTTTGTATCCCCATGTCATACCAACTCGCCACCATGCTGTTAGGGAAGTTGGTGAACCTCACCTTTCACCTCGTCGTCGGTGCTGAATCGCTTTCCAGCCAAATGTTCTTTCAACTTAGAGAACAAGAGAGAGTCACTGGGTGCCAAGTCGGGACTATAGGGTGGGTGGTGGTGATGTTCCACTGAAACCGTTGCAGGAGAGCAATGGTTTGCCGGGCGACGTGTGGACGAGCGTTGTCGTGGAGAATGTTTACGCCCTTGCTCAATATTCCTCTTCTCCGTTTCTGAGTTGCCCGTCAGAGTTTCTTCAGGGTCTCACAGTGCCTGTCAGCATTAATTGTGGTCCTAGAGGGCATAAAGTCAACCAACAATACCCCTTTTCGACGGACTCCCGCTCCTTTGTTCATCGTGAATTTCAGTCCGACCGGCTGCAAACTCTCTACACCGCTTACGAACATTTTTGATATCCATGCACGACTCGATACACTTCCGTCAATTGGCGATGGATTTCAATCGGTTCAGTACTCTTTGCGTTCAAAAACCCAATAACTGCGCGCACTTTGCGCTTGGCGGTAACATCCAACAGGAGCTCCATTCTCAACGGCTGCCAAGGCAAGACCGAGTGCCTCAGCACGGTGTGCGCATGTTTATATACGAGCGCGGGAAACAATCTTCACAATATTGTGACCAACAGCCACATGAACAGAGTTCTTTATTTATTAAAAAAATAGAAGACCTTATTTTTGGGATTACCCTCGTAATTCACAAAGCCCTTATATAATTTGTTCAGAAAATCCTGTAGTTGCAAACAGTTCTCAAAATTAATTCGTCATATCTTTAGCAATTTAGTTTCCTAATTTTGTGTTAAGAACAATTACTTCATTATTAATTGATTGAAAACTAGAACCCTAATATACTCCTGTACAAGAGGATTCAAACTATTTGGATATTCATTGTAATAGTAGATAGTACTGAAGAAATCATTACAATCACATGAGAATTGTTAGTGGGCACTCATCTCAGTAGCAAGCACCATTCCTCATGTGATTGTAATGATTTCTTCAGTATTATCACAAACAATATTATTATTTTCTCTAAATCAGCTACGGTATTTACAATATCAACAAGAGTAACATCTATTTGTATCAGACTTAGGAGGCCTACCTTTTCCTTGAAACATCTCTGAAAATTTAGTGTCTGATTGTTTCCAGCCCTGCCATAAGTATCACAATCTGGGACTTTGAACTTGGGATCAAAGTCCATTCCTACGACTGATTTGTTCGCTGCACATTGAAGACGGTAATCCCTCTCCTTCAGCTCTCTGGGCAAGGATGTCTGCTTACTCTGAAGACATCAATAATATAGAATAACTTACTTATCCACAATAGGTCTATAATAGTTATCTGACAATGGACAGGAAAATAAGGTAGAAACTCGTAATATTGGACTGTTTTCACTTTGTAACGTGTTTTTCGAGGGGTTTTTATGCAACTGGCATAAGTCAGTAGGAAGCCATTCTATATTTATTCACGCGGCAAATTGTTCACCCAAGAGAATTTTTCGTGTTAATTTATTATTATTATTAATTTATTATAATTATTATTAAGATATTTTCGGAGCATTTTATAAAAATTATAAGCATACAGATAGGTTTTCTATGTCTTAGAAAACGCTATCAAGCAAATTATTACGAACGACAATATCATAGAAAGTTATGTGATTACGGAATTTAACGGAGTTTCGTCAGTTAGGGTATATCGAGAGACGTGACTCACTGGGAATTCAAGTACACGCTTAATCTTGTCGGGAAGTATTACGCAAGCGGGGTTGCAGCGCCAAGAAAAGGCGGATAGTTGGAACGGAACCCTCCCGCCGAGTGTAATGAGCCAGAGGAGGGGAGTATAGCGCGTGGGGTGCAGCCAATCAGTGGAGACCACGTAAGCTAGAAGTCGGGACTGGAGTGGGGAGCCGACGTGTGGATATATCGTTCGACACGCCGTGGAACGAGAACAATCTCTGTAGAACTTGCCGAGTATGGTTATACGCGGGGGTCGCTCCGATGTTCCGTGGAACGAAGACTATCTGAGTAGAACTTAACGAGTACGGTTGCACGCGGGAGTCGCTCCGATGTTCCGTGGAGTGGAGGACTAACTTTTGTAAAACCTAACCAGTGTGGTTGTACGAGTGTTTGGGTCCGATGTACGGACCATAGAATTATCAAATCTACCAGAATGTCATCAAATATCGACAAAGATGACGACGTCCAGGAGACTGTGGGAATCTCACAGCATCATCCAGTACGAGGGAAAGGCTTCGGCCATTTCCAGTGGTAAGCGCGAATGACGCAGAAATACGCAATCTCTCATTTCTCTTTGTTTTATATTTCATATTTCAATAACTTCATAGCTTGGGAATAAGAGTAAAATCAATAATTTATCAGACTCCGTTTTCACGTAATTTTCTATCGGTAATATTCAAATCACAACGCTCCAATTTAAATTTTATACTTATTATTATTATTAATTTTGCTATACTTGTTTTATATAATAAATTCATTTCTTTTACAATGCAATCTTTGCTTTCAGTAGGTAGCATTAGATATAGACCAATTCCTTCTCCTGATACAATTGTTTGTTGGGTTAATGATCAAATCATACCACGATCTGAGTGAAAAGATTCTTGAAGGTGTTCTACCAGAGCTAGACGTTGTTAAATACAAATTTAGATTTCAGCATTGCATTGAGGTCTTGGCGCCCATTAAAACAACATAGCTTAGGCAAAGGTAAACAGTTACATTTATCACCCAACAGTTTGGGGCAGCCAAACCGTTACATTTGTTGCTACCAACATGGGGCATTAATTAACATTACACTTGTACGCTCAACGTGGAGCAAAGTGAAAACGTTACAATTGTCGCTCAACGTGTGGGCAAGGAAACCTGCTACATTTGTCGCCGACAACTTGGGGCTGAAAACCTAATAACATTTGTGGAAGGAGAAGGGTATATATTTCTGTGCCTGTATTTTGGGGGTTATTTGTCTTTATCAGTGTATATCATTATGGGGGATGAGAAAGAAAGACAGATGAGGTTACATAGTGGTCATCAACTGGAGAGTGATGATACGAGCAGTATGTCGAGTGATGGTAGTACTGGGGTAGCGGAGGAAAATCCCGATACTGAAACAGGGAGTGTAGGCGGCCAACCAGAATTAAAAACTTTACTTCTCGAGTTCATGTATCAGAACAAAGTTAGTAGTGATGCCTTAAATGCAAAATTAGAACAGAATAATGCAAAATTAGAACAAAACAGTAGGAAAAATAAAGAAAGCACAGAAGCTTTAAATGCAAAATTAGAACAGAATAATGCAAAATTAGAACAAAAAAGTAGGGAAAATAAAGAAAGTACAGAAGCTTTAAATGCAAAATTAGAACAGAATAATGCAAAATTAGAACAAAACAGTAGGGAAAATAAAGAAAGTACAGAAGCTTTAAATAAAAAATTAGAACAGAATAATGCAAAATTAGATAAGAACAACAAGGAAATTAGTGTGAAAATGGAGCAGATTAGAGGAGAAATCAGAGGAGTAATGGAAGAGAAGGTTAAAGAGATCATTGCAGATGTAGACAAGAAATTAGGAAAAGTACAGGAGGAGTTAGAAATTAGAATCAGTACACAGGCTGAAAATTTAAAAGAACTAGTGCAACTGGAAACACAGCAGGTCAAAAAGCAATTGGGGGGAGAAATTGACAAAATTCAGGTAGCAACTAAAGAGGTTAAGGAACAGCTGGGGGGTAGAATTGAGAAAGTCCACTCGCAAATAGTTGCAGAAGTAAATGATTTAAGAGAGAGTAATAGAGAGAGCATTAGCAAGATTGAGGAGAAACAAGCAAAGCTATATGATAAAGTAGAAGAATCAGAAGGAAACATTAAATTAACAGTAAACAGTATTGAGAGGAAGGCTGAGGAGAAAATCGCAGAATTAGAATTAAAATTAAAAGCTAGGATCAGGCAAGAAAATAGTCAGAATAGGCCAGTTTTTGTGAATAGCACACACAGGGAGGTAGAACTGGGTAAGTTCAGCAATCGACAGGGGTGCCCAATGGAGTTCATGAACACTACAGAAAATAAATTCGGGGAGAGGTTGGAAAATGGTAATATTGAGTGGTGCCAGGTAGTTGAAATTTTAGAACAAGTGTTTGTGGGGGAAACGAGGAATTGGTTTGCAGTCTACATAGACAAGTTTACTGATATTAATGATTTTAAAATGAAATTCTGTGAAAAGTTCTGGAATGAGGTTATTCAGTCGCAGCATCGTGAGGGAGTAGTGTGTGGTAAATATAACCCTAAAGGAAGCTCCACCATGACCGAATACTTTTTAGGGCAGATATTAGTGTGTAAATATCTGGATGGCTTGAAGGAGGAAAGTGATGTGGTAATGTTGCTACTTAGGCACTTTACCTATAGGATCAAGGAGGCTGCTTGTATCCAGAATGTAAAGACTATATCACAAGTAGAAAATTTGTTAAGCACATTTGATGCACTAGGGAGAGGGGGTTATGAGGACAATTACAATCGGAACCAGGGTAATAATAATAATAGACCTAATGAAGCCAGGCATCAAGAAGTTCAAGGGAACGGTGGCGAAGGGGCCAACGCTCAATATAGAAATAATAATAATCAGCTAAATCAGAACAGAGGAAATGGCTATGGTAGTCAGTATCAAGGGAGGAACAATGATTTCAGGGGAAATCAAGGGAGGAACAATGATTACAGGGGAAATCAAGGGAGAAACAATGATTTCAGGGGAAATCAAGGGAGAAATTATAATGACAATAATTACAACCAGAATAGGGGTCAAGGAAGAGGACAGCCTAGTGGTAGTAATATACAGCCAAACAATGACAACACAGCCTAGAACAACCAGACCAGTTCAGTAGTTAGTAGTACTACGGCCAGCTGTAGCGGTTCTTTAAACGCGAACCAGGCTGCGAAGTAAGGTCAGAATCTCAGTCTGTAGCATGCCCTGTCCATACAATTATACAGGAACCCTATGACCTAAATGTAAGAAATGAATTATTACATGAACTAAATGATGAAGGTATTATTCAGGAAGTGGTTAGTAAGAGCCCCATAGTTAAATTTAACGTGTCCGAGGCGTACACAGATGTTTTAATTGATAGTGGTTGTATGAAGAGTTGCATAAGTAGTGCATTTTATGATAAAATGAAAGGAACTGGAGTAAATTTTGAGGAGATGCCAATTAAAAGCACTTTTGTTATCACAGCTGTTGGGAAGAGGTCTAAAGTAATTTCTAAGCAAGTTTTAGTAGACATTAAAATTAATAATCATGTAGAGAAGCAGATTTGCCTTGTAATTCCAAATTTAGTATTCAGTGTTATCTTGGGTTCAGAGTGGCTAAGTAGAGTGTCTGGTAACTTATGTTATGATGTAGGGAGTTTGAAATTTAAATGGGGAGATTCTGAAGTAGAAGTAGCGTTCAATGACCATATTCAGAGGAGTAGTATTGTAGGTGTGATTTGTACTTTAAATGAGATATCGCCAGCCGTAGAGCGGGGTTCTCCATGTTTTGTGGGCAGTGTGATTACGAACGGTAGTCTAAAGGACTCGTTACGTGATGCTGCATTTCAGGGAAATATAGAGGATGAACAGTGTGTTCGGCTCTATGATGTGTTATTGTGTAATAGGAGAGTTTTTGAGGATCGCATTGGTATGGCCAATTGCTATACACATTCATTGAACGTTATTGATAGGTCAGTATTCACAGGACATAGATATCCTGTACATTTCGCTTATCAGAGTGCAGTTGAGGCACAAATTAATCAGATGCTTGAAGGTGGGATTATTGAGCACTCTAACAGTCCATATGTTAATTCTTTGATCACGGTACCCAAGACCGACGGCACAGTTCGTATTTGTTTAGACGCTCGTTTGGTTAACAGTAGAATTAGTTCAGATCAGCTGAAATCTATGTCAATAGAGGAATTAATGCAAACATTTGAGGGGAAGAAGTATTTCACTTGTGTAGATTTGAGTTCCAGTTTTTGGCAAGTGCCACTTATGTACGAAGATAGACCATTTACAGCTTTTAGTCATAAATATAACCTTTATCAATTTTGTAGAACACCTTATGGGTTAAAAAGTAGTTCAGCAGCTTTAATTAAGGCTTTAAACATCGCATTAGGGGATGACACAGGAGAGTTTGTAACCATTTACATAGATGATATGGTAATTAGTTCACGCAGTTTTGAGGAGCATCTACGTCATTTAGATATAGTTTTTCAGAAGTTAGATCAGGCAGGGTTCACTTTGAAGCTGTCTAAGTCGTCATTCTGTCAGTCAGAAGTGACATTTTTAGGTCATAGAGTGTCGAGTAGAGGTGTAACACCAGAAGAAAGTAGCGTTAATAAGATACTTAACGCAGAGGTGCCACAGAATGTTAAACAGTTAAAAACTTACCTGGGAATTTGCAACTTTTTCAGGAGGTTCGTTCTTAAATACTCAGGGTTGGTAGAACCATTCAGGGAATTGCTTAAAAGTGGGACTCGGTGGAGATGGGAGTCCAAGCATGATCAGCCTTTTAGAGCGCTGAAGGAAGGTTTTGAGAAAGCTGTAGTGCTGAAATATCCGTTAAAAGATAATGAATATGTGGTTATGACAGATGCTTCACATATAGGCATTGCTGGAGTATTATGTCAGAAAGATGATGAGGGTAATCTGTGCATTGTATCTTTAGCCTCGCGAGGACTGACAGCAGCAGAGAAAAGATACACGATTACTGAGTTAGAGCTTTTAGGTATTGTTTTCAGTTTAGGGAAATTTAGAATGTATTTAGTAGGGGGGAAATTTGAGATCCACACAGATCACCATGCATTACTGTATATGAGGACTTGTAAACTCAGTTCTAACAGAGTTAGTAGGTGGATTCTTGCTCTGCAGGAATACGAATTCACAGTAAAATATATTAAAGGTAAAGATAACATTCTTGCAGACATGCAATCGAGGGACACTAATTTATGTAGGGATTATCCTGTGGTTAAAGCAGAGGACGGTATTTTAATATGTGCATGTGTGGACAGTAGCAACAGGGCATCGTTACAGACACTGAGTAATATGCTAGTGGAGCAACGTGATGACGTTAAGTTAAAGGAGCCACTGGCTAGGTTGGAAATAGGTGAAGAAGAGTATGTGAAAGTAGGACGGTTCACGTACAAGATGCAGGATGGGCTTCTTGCAAGGAAATGTAGGAATAATCGGTGGGCAATATGTGTTCCTGCCACTTTGCGGGAGGAGCTAATTTGGTTCATTCATAGGGAATTAGGACACTTTGGTGCTGCCAAGGTCTTCTATGGAATTGGTCGTGACTTCATTTGGAATAAAATGGGAAGGAATGTTAGGAGGATTTTAGCTAAGTGTGACACCTGTCAAAGGAGTAAATATCCAGTTAAATATTTAGTGGGGGAGAGATCTGCAGTTCTCACCAGTAGTCCCGGCGAACTACTGTGTGTGGATTTATTTGGCCCGATCGTTAAAGGACAGTACGGCTACGAGTACATTTTTATAGTTATTGACGCTTTTAGTAAGTATGTCAAGCTATATCCGCTAAGGAAAGCCACGGGACTAGCGTGTAGCCGTCTGATCATTAATAAGTATGTACCTGAGTTTGGCATTCCTCTCAGGATACTATCTGACAGTGGACCACAGTTTACTGCAAAGAAATGGAGAACCAGTAAGCAGGAAACTGGTATAACACACGTTCATTCCTCTGTAAGGTACCCTCAGGGTAATTCTGCAGAGCGTCCATTAAGGGAAGTGGCTCGTCTTTTTCGGACTCTAGTGCATGACAAGCATGCGACCTGGGTTGGACATCTTCCCAAGGTCGAGACTTGGCTGAATTCTGTCCAGCATGAGAGCACGAAATTGACGCCATACGAGGTTCACTTCGGAAAAAGACCACAAAATGAACTAGCGAGGGTGTTGGGATTAAATGAGGGTAAGCAACCGGGTATGGATTACATTGTCCAGTTGGCGAAACAGAATTTATCTAAATCAGCACAAAAGAGAATTTGCCAACAAAAAGAAACTAAATTTGACCTATTCGAGCCGGGAGACAGAGTCTTACTTAGAGTGCCGAAACAGTCAAATAAGCTAGAGAAAGTCATGTCCAAGTTCTTTTATCTCTACGAGGGCCCATTTATAGTTTCCAAACGTATTGGCAAAACAGCATATGTGCTGGAGAATAGTGAGGGAAACAGATTATACGGGACGTATAATATACATAGTCTACGAAAATATGTGTCATAAAGCGAGTGTGTTTAGCTGGCGAGCCAGCCTATCAAATGAGTAAGTGTGGTATTTGGTGCGTGGGAGGAGATGGTCTTCCAGGCAGGCGTATCAGAAGTCACACAGGGGGGTAGTATGTAAGTAAATGAGAGTTTTTAAGGTACAGGGAAATATGACGGGATTGTCGGATGCTCTTGAGCACTAAAATGTCTCGATAGACCAAGGCCAGAATTTGGTAGCGCTGGTGAATTCCCATTTGCCTCCTAGAGATGGGTGAGCGCTTGGACAGGGTATTTTTGCTTAAGGCGTCCACGAGGCAAAAGATGGGCCATCAGAAGGCGAGACAGTCCTTCATGAAACTCATACATATCAGCACATGTGATTTCTATTTACGGCCTCGCCATGTAAGATTTGTAAGTGTGTAATTTAAGGTAATTTGTACAAAGGTATTATTTGTGTGAGGAGAACTGGTCTGTGTTGAGAACTAGTATTAAGTAGAATATGGTCTACGGGAACTTAACAAGGCACAGAAATATTTGGTGTTATATGTAATGCGCATTTACTGTTTTTTTTTTCAGAAGTCAATATTAATTTAATCTACTTTAAAGAGAGATTAAGTATTATGGTCACGAGGCGCTGCCACAATAGTGTGATCGTGTGCTCAGTGATAAGTGAGATTAAATTTCACCATAAGGAAGGGACCTCCAGTGAAATTAGGAAGTTCTATGGAGATATAAATATATCAGAACAACTTCAATGCGTGTGATATGACATCATAAATACATAGTGCTCACACATTAATTATGTCTATTTCTCCAACATAGAGAAATTTGAGAGGCGGAAATATCCGTGGAACACTATTCTATATGTAAAACATTGGACTGGTTGCAAAGTGCAATCCATAGTGACAACAAACTTTGACGCAAAGTGCGTGATGAAAAATTATGAGTGTATATATCTGTAATTTAGGGTGATCTCATTTATGTAATATGTATTTTGGATGGGGTTTATTAACGTGTCTGGGATAATCGGATAATGGACCATCGTCACGGTAAATCATCCGATGATCCGAGGCGAATATGTAACGTGTTTTTCGAGGGGTTTTTATGCAACTGGCATAAGTCAGTAGGAAGCCATTCTATATTTATTTACGCGGCAAATTGTTCAGCCAAGAGAATTTTTCATGTTAATTTATCATTATTATTAATTTATTATAATTATTATTAAGATATTTTCGGAGCATTTTATAAAAATTATAAGCATACAGATAGGGTTTCTATGTCTTAGAAAACGCTATCAAGCAAATTATTACGAACGACAATATCATAGAAAGTTATGTGATTACGGAATTTAACGGAGTTTTGTCAGTTAGGGTATATCGAGAGACGTGACTCACTGGGAATTCAAGTACACGCTTAATCTTGTCGGGAAGTATTACGCAAGCGGGGTTGCAGCGTCAAGAAAAGGCGGATAGTTGGAACGGAACCCTCCCGCCGAGTGTAATGAGCCAGAGGAGGGGAGTATAGCGCGTGGGGTGCAGCCAATCAGTGGAGACCACGTAAGCTAGAAGTCGGGACTGGAGTGGGGAGCCGACGTGTGGATATATCGTTCGACGCGCCGTGGAACGAGAACAATCTGTGTAGAACTTGCCGAGTATGGTTATACGCGGGGGTCGCTCCGATGTTCCGTGGAACGAAGACTATCTGTGTAGAACTTAACGAGTACGGTTGCACGCGGGAGTCGCTCCGATGTTCCGTGGAGTGGAGGACTAACTTTTGTAAAACCTAACCAGTGTGGTTGTACGAGTGTTTGGGTCCGATGTACGGACCATAGAATTATCAAATCTACCAGAATGTCATCAAATATCGACAAAGATGACGACGTCCAGGAGACTGTGGGAAGCTCACAGCATCATCCAGTACGAGGGAAAGGCTTCGGCCATTTCCAGTGGTAAGCGCGAACGACGCAGAAATACGCAATCTCTCATTTCTCTTTGTTTTATATTTCATATTTCAATAACTTCATAGCTTGGGAATAAGAGTAAAATCAATAATTTATCAGACTCCGTTTTCACGTAATTTTCTATCGGTAATATTCAAATCACAACGCTCCAATTTAAATTTTATACTTATTATTATTATTAATTTTGCTATACTTGTTTTATATAATAAATTCATTTCTTTTACAATGCAATCTTTGCTTTCAGTAGGTAGCATTAGATATAGACCAATTCCTTCTCCTGATACAATTGTTTGTTGGGTTAATGATCAAATCATGCCACGATCTGAGTGAAAAGATTCTTGAAGGTGTTCTACCAGAGCTAGACGTTGTTAAATACAAATTTAGATTTCAGCATTGCATTGAGGTCTTGGCGCCCATTAAAACAACATAGCTTAGGCAAAGGTAAACAGTTACATTTATCACCCAACAGTTTGGGGCAGCCAAACCGTTACATTTGTCGCTACCAACATGGGGCATTAATTAACATTACACTTGTACGCTCAACGTGGAGCAAAGTGAAAACGTTACAATTGTCGCTCAACGTGTGGGCAAGGAAACCTGCTACAACTTTAATCTCTCCCTCTGTCCACACTTGCCTGTGATGGTATTTGTCCGTTGTACATGTTCCTATCCTTCTCTTCCAGTCCATTGATCAGCAGCCACCATGTCATCGGCTAATATATGATTGAGTGTCATCTGCAAACCAAGGTTTCACTGTACATCAGCAAGATTCAAACACTCGGTTAAAATGTGGCCCATGGTGAATACGGCTCCACAGGTAAAATGTGGGGGGTCTTCTCATCTCATTAGATACGAGAGGGTGGATCTTGCATGACCTATTCTTAGTCTACACAAAATGACGGACTCCCTCCACAACCGGAAGTGGTTCGGCCACATGCAAGTAGTTCTCTTGATCGCTCTCAGCTTACTAGGCATTGGGTCAGCTAGCCACTGACTCTCCCAGAAAGCCAGTACTTGTTGGCATACCTGAGAGTGAATATCTCTAGTGGGTACCTCCATTGATCAAGGTGGTAGTGATACCGCCTTTTTTGCCGCTTGACAACTGCACCATCACACCCCGAGAAACAAGGAGAGACCTATCATTCTTCGTGAGGAAGAGTAAAGAGCACTGAGAAGATTAGGGAACCATAAACCATTGGACTTTCATTGAATAATCACAGAGATCCTGAAGAGCATAGCTGACCTAGCTGTTGTACTAGCCAAGTGTCTTGCTGAGGTGCAACATTCCAACTGACAAGCCCAATGGTACACCGGGGCAAAACACTGGCAATACTGAATTGAGCTATCCTGATCAATTTTTCAAAATACTTGAAATTTGATGATGTGTTGCACAACCTGCCTGGCCAGTGATGTCTCTCTATCTTCATGCCATTGTACAAGAAGAGCTCATTACTTCATAACAGAAATTGCCACAGAATTCCCCATGTCAGGAAAGTCGTGCTAGTCATACTCAATGAAAGGCTGATGCTCTTCCTGCTACTTCAAATAACAGACCAACTAATGGCTTTGTTTGTGGAAAAAGAATGCACATACAGATCCTGAATGTTCAACAGTTAATAGAGATGACAAGTGACTTCAGTGCAGAAATATTCTTCTGCTTCGTGGATTGTAAGATAGTCTTTGATAAAGTTAAGTGGTTGAAGTTGTGGAAGATGCTTAGAAAAATGGGAACGCATGAAGATCAGGTGTACTTTATCAGTATATGCATGCATGAAACACTGCAGTTGCCTAAGTCAATCACACTCTATCAGACCATTTTGTGGCTGCTTCAGGGGTACGGTATATTAGAAGGAAGAAGGTCATTAACCTTACAATTACTAAAGATCAGATAAAATTGATGACTAATATGGTGATTAGCTGCTCAGAGTAGTAAATACAGCATGGATATAACTAAGAAAACAAGTCATGATAGTGAACCGGGTATGTCCCATGAAAACACCACCAATGTCATCTCACCTCCTCCACCAGCCTGTCTCTGCCCATTGATGCAATTATATGCCATAGCCTCTGATATTTGCGAACACATGCTTGGCCACTGATGCAATGAACAAGTGAATCACAATTTGTTACATCAAAAAGATTGCAATCAATTACAATTAACTTAAAACTTACTCGCAAACAAAATAATTGTCACAATTCCTTTGGTTTCAGCCATGCAATATCTTGAGTTTAGAACACTGTCATATATAATTTGATAATTTGGAATGAGGTTTGAATTCATTAAACATAAGCAATGAATTTTCTAAAGAGAATTTACTAACCTTGAAAGTTGGATGAATTGATATCACTGACAAGAAATCTACAGTTAGAATGTGATCGTGTTCTAAGTGAGCTTTCTGAAGAAAACATGTTTTTAATTTATATCATCAATTATGAACCCACTAATATTTCTCAATATATTAATTCTTTAGCCTCCGTGGCTTAGGCGGCAGCACGCCGGCCTCTCACCGCTGGGTCCGTGGTTCAAATCCCGGTCACTCCATGTGAGATCTGTGCTGGACAAAACGGAGGCAGACAGGTTTTTCTCCGGGTACTCCGGTTTTCCCTGTCAAAATTTCATTCCAGCAACACTCTCCACTATCATTTCATTTCATCTGTCATTCATTTAATCATTGCCCCAGAGGAGTGCGTCAGGCCTCGGCAGCCGGCACAGTTCATATCCTCGCCGCTAGATGGGGGCTTCATTCATTCCATTCCTGACCCGGTCGGAGACTGGAAGCAGGCTGTGGATTTTCATTTCATATTAATTCTTTGATGTTATTGAAATTTTGTTATAGTAGAAGCAGTCCACAATCTAAATTTAATTTTATGTCAATCATGATCATTTAGTATCCTTCAATACTTTATTGATCAAATTAATTAACGGATCCTTGTGCTGCTCCATGCCCCACCCAAATATTATTGGAATAGATTTATGTAACTTGAAAATTGTTATGATTTTTAATTCCCTTAAAACACAATAAAATGAGCACTGAGAAAGTTATGATGAGATGATAGGAGTGTGCATTACTTTTGTACACTGCACACCCATATATTGTAGAATGTTCTTCTGGCTGTGCCTATGTTTGGAACATGAAGAGAAAACCTAAGATCCAAATGCAAAATGAAATTGAAATATATTAAACCATAGTTATTTTCTTTGAATATTTGAAGGGCAGCAAAATTCCATGGCACTTTGAGTGGCACAATGCTGGCTTGCAAAAGATCTATTGTATTACATTCGGTGATTATAAGAAAAAAATAATAAAATCACCCACAGATCCCCCAAAAGAGTTCCGTTTCCTTCTCGATTGCAGTGGTGACCAGAATGTCAACATTGGAGAGTACATCACCTACTAATAATAATGGAGCCATGTAGGTGATGTACTCTCCAATGTTATTATTGTTTTCTTCAAAATATTGGGACAGAATTTATGCCAGGATTAGGCATGGATGAAGATAAAGTGTGTATATACTAATACTGTTAGTATTAAAGATAATTACAATATGGAGATCATAGACTGGTGGGATAAACTTATGGCCAACATCTGTAGAAGTGTGCCAGTCAGCATGGTGCAGGTTAGGATCAAACATACTGGCACTCATTGCAGCCTGAAAATAGAAAAAAAGAAAATGTATTTCTTACTAACACTAATAAAATTAAACATGTTATGCAGAACTGACAAAGAGATTACGGAACGTGGCAGACAGGCATTTCTGAGAAGCATTAGGAGCTTAGTGGGGAATAAAGATGTCCCACAAAAAAGCAAGGAAGTGTTATACAGAAGCTACTATATCCCGATACTGACCTATGCATCAGAAACGTGGATAATGAAGAAAAGAGACATAAGCAGAATACAGGCAAGTGAAATGAAGTTCCTACGAAGCAGGATCGGAGTAACAAGAAGAGACAGGGTGAGGAATGAAAAGGTCAGGGAAATAGTGAAAGAGGAGCCATTGCAGGGTAGGATTGAGACATCAAGACTGATGTGGTATGACCACTTAAAGAGAATGGAAGAGAAGAAGATTCCCAAGAGGATACATGAGATGCAGATGCAGAAGAAACGACCAAGGGGAAGACCAAGAGATAGATGGCTGAAAGGAGCGGAGGAATGTGTCAAGAAGAAAGGCGAGGACCGGACTAGAGTGACAGCGGAGAGGTGGTGGGAAGAAAGGACTAAGTGGCGAGGCTTATGTTCCAAACAGACCCAGCCTGGGGCTGGAAAATGTACAAGATGATGATGATGCAGAACTTAACAAACTATTACTTTTCAAAAAGATGGTATATTGGCTTTCACGGCCTGTGAATTAAAATTCAACAATTCTTCTAGGTTTGTGCCATGCCTTGTGTGGGGTTTTGCCTAGGACACCAAGTTAGCTCATCAGCAGGCTCTTGGTGTCCCCGCCCAGATCCCCACAGGAGTAGCGAACTGTGCGCTACCTGCATTTATATAAAGTGCAACTGCACCTTTTTACTGGGAGAACTAAAAGCTCAAGCAGCCTTAACCTCCCTATGAAGGCTTCCAAAAAGATGGTATATTGGCTTTCTCGGCCAGTGAATTAAAACTCAACAATTCTTCTAGGTTTGTGCCGTGTCTTGTGTGGGGTTTCGCCTAGGACACCCAGTTGTATTTCAACTAAATATTACCTCTTGATTAACATCCATTAATAAACTACAGTACAACCAGATCAGAATAAATAGTTTACAAAAGGAGCAGTAGTGTAATGTCCAATGGACCAATATAAGGAAGTGAAAAAGGAGTTAGTTAAGCAATCACTTTGTAAAAGCTTGTAAATTAAACACAATAGTCTTTGACAACAAGGCATAATAAGAAAAATATTAATTGTTCATGTTGGCCAATAATAATACCCATCATTGCGAAAAAGTCAGGTGAGCATGGATTAAATCTTGGCTTATGTGAGATCACATCCTCTTCCTCCATTAGTTCAAAATTGCTCTGACTGTCATTTCCACAATCGTCATCCATAGCGCCTTCTTTCACAGCAACATCATCCACAACAAGGAGCGTTTTTTAGAATTGCAACTTTTTGTTATCAACCCAGTTTTCACCGAAGTGGAGGCACAAAAGCCGCCTGATATCCTTAAGTTTTGCTGCCTTCACTTGAACCGTTTCTTCAATGTTTTCAATACAACTGTTCTGCCTGAAGTTTTTCCCCTTCCGGCAAAGACTTTTAGGTTCACAAATGTCAGTGTTGTAAAACGGATTAAGAAGTAGGATTTCCAGTTCCTGACTGGACAACTTCGACCCAAGCGGATTACCGTAGTATAGCTCTCTATCACTTTTGTGTACTCCTCTGGGCTCTTAATCACATCCCTTTGTCTGAATTCTCTCTCCAGTTTGCCGAAATTTCTGTCGGGAGGATTAAATACGTAAGTGTCCAACAACAGGGAACCATATCTCAACAGTTTTAACATGTTGAGGAGCTTCGAACAGCAGCCAGTGAGACAACATTCCCAGCAGTCCTTTATTTTTATTCTGACCGGCGCATCTGTCAGAAAACAAGCGTACAGTTGTAAGATCATCTAAAGCAGAGTTGCATAGTCTGTGATGCAGTACTGAAGCAATTTGATTTCATGCTTTGGGATACTCGTTTTCAGTCCACAAATAGCTAAAAGTATTGCTTTTATTATGTGGTGATAATGATTAACCCTGGCATATGGTGAAGTTGTACAGATACAATTATCGGGAGTAGTAAGCTGCCTGATCTGGAATTTTCGGAAGTACTAAGTTTTTCTGACGATCGTAGCTCAGTGTTAGCGCATTTTCTACCTCAAGCCGAAGCTTATCATAGAAAGCATCTGCTCATTTCTTGTGTGCTTTTAACTGAAATTTGAGACCATCACTCTTCTCTTAACAGTTTTCTTGCAAAATCTTGTTCTGAGTGTGCATACCAGTAGAGCATTTGTCTGATTATGGACTGTTAAAACTTATATTGAAGTTTTCTGTGAATACAGCACGGAAAAATTCATATTCAACATTAAAATCGTCCCTATCACTTTGGTGCTTTTCAACATACATTTTCCACATCCTTTTTGTGTTCAGATCACTAGAGATGTACTGTTGTTTAGTTTTCTTTCCCCGATAATAGTGGCTCTGAATTGGTTTGAAACTTTTAATGAATGCTTTCACTGCCTCACGTTTTAGCGTATATAGTTCAGTTCTCTGGTCATCACCTCGTGTTTCAGATGGTGTGGTATCACTTTCCATGAATATCTGACACAATCTGTTCACATGGTCATGCTTCTCCTGCAGAATGTTTAAAAATGCAGCTCGGCACACACTCATATTTTCAGTTACATCACCTCTTTGTTTGGGAAGAATAATGTAGGTGCTTAAATTCCTCCTCCTATGCAAACTCCGCGCAACACACTTCTTTTTGGGAGTAGTAAGTAGAACATGCTGAAGGATGAAGTTTCTTTTCCACTGCAAGTCTGGTTTCTCGTAATACCTCTGGTGTATTTTACGTACATCTTGCATAGACAGCTCATGGCATCGAAAGGTTGCTAACTTCTGGTGTTTGCAAACTGGTTTCTTCGGCAGTCCTTTAGCTACGTATCTGGAAAAAGGAAAAAGTAACATGAGAATTTTCCGCTAAGGGGTTACCAAAATACCTCAACCTAATTAAAGTAAATACCAAATGGTATTAAATATATTAAATCCACTTCAAAAGTTTTTAAGTATTGGTTTAACAATCATTTCATTCATTACTTTACTTTAATTTTATATCAATAAGGACACTAAAAACCAGACATGATGAAGTTCTTATCTCTACGAACCTAATTAAAGCATAAACAGCTAGCACGTACCAATGAAGCATACTAAGTACAATACTTGTGAACAAAAGATATAGGAATGGTTGTACGGCTTTCAAGACATATCCGGGAGCAGACATACAATCAGACCATGTCCCTCTTGTCGGAAATTTTAAAATCAGGATGAAGCACGTTGTCCCCAAAACAGCATGAAAATATGATTTGAGAAAATTGAAGGATGTTAACATACAACAGAAAGTCAAGATTATTCTAAATAATAGATTGAGTGACAATGTTGAAGACACAAACGAAAAACTCGTACAAATACAAGACGTGATAAAAGGAGTTAGAGAAGATTATCTGAAACCGGAACATCGAAAGAAGAAAACTTGGATGACGAGCGAGATTCTGGATTTAATGGAAAAAAGAGAAAAGGTAATAAGGTGGAATACAGAGAGATACAGAATACAATCAGAAAGAAGATTAGAGAGGCCAAAGAGAAAGAAAAAGTTGAATTATGTACAGAAATAAAATTGTATCAGAGTAGATATGATAATTTCAATGTACACCGGAAGGTCAGAGAAGCGACAGGAAAATACCGCAATTCCAACAGGGGGATGTTAATAGATGACAGTGATATCCTCATAATCAACAAGGAAGAAAAAAAAAGAGTGAATGGGAGAAATATCTGGAGCAGTTATTTCAAGACGATTTGAGGAGTCAAGAACCAGTGATTTCGGACACAACAGGACCAGTTATCCTAGTAAATGAAGTAGCAGCGGCTATACATCAAATGAAGGAAGGAAAAGCCGCTAGATTAGATGGCATACAGGCAGAATTCCTCAAACTTCTAAACGAAGATAATATAAAAATGATTACAGAAATATTCAACCACATTTACTCAACAGATAAAATACCTCTAGAATGGTTAAAATCAGAGTTCATTGCTTTACCTAAGAAACTGAGTGCCAAAGTATGTGGGGAATACCGTACCATTAGTTTAATGAATCATCTGTTAAAACAGTTGCTTAAAGTGATTCACAAGCGGATATACAAACTCTGTGAAAGTCAAATTGAGCTCAATCAATTTGGGTTTTTAAATGCAGTTGGCACAAGAGAGGCAATATTTAGTGTACAGGTACTGTTCCAAAGATGTAGGGACATTAATTGTAATGCATTTGCATGTCTTATTGCTTATCAGAAGGCTTTCGATCGTGTAAAACATGATCTTATGATAGAAGCACTTAAGGATACAGGAATTGATGGAAAAGATCTAAGGATAATTACCAATCTATACTGGAAAAAATCTGCAGTCATGAGAATAGATCAAGATCAATCAGAGCAAATGCAAATACGCCGAGGTGTTAGGCAGGGATGTATATTATCTTCGATACTCTTTAACCTTTATTCTGAGCGTATATTCAAAGAAGCCGTACTTGACGTGGATGAAGGGATCTCTGTGAAAGGTGTCAAACTTAACAATTTGCGTTACGCAGATGACACTCTTGTGTTTGCGGATACATTGGAAGGACTGCAGAAGCTGATGAACAACATTTCTGATACAAGCAAACGATATGGCCTAGATATCAATATAAATAAAACAAAATTTATGATAATTAGCAAGACGTACATAAGAGGGGTGAATTTGTACATTAATGGTAATAGAATAGTGCGAGTTTCCCAATATCCATATCAGGGTACCATCATTACCGAATCATGGGACAGTTCTCAAGAGATAAAATGTCGCATTGGAAAGGCGAGGAGTATATTCAACTCAATGAGCTCAATTTTCAAAAGCCATGATCTTACCATGAACACCAAACTACTGCTCCTCAGGTGCTATGTGTTCTCAGTTCTCTTGTATGGTGTAGAAACATGGACCCTTACAAAGGCTACCACTGTTAGACTTGAAGCCTTTGAACTATGGCTTTACAGAAGAATACTGAGAATATCATGGATTCATAAAGTTTCAAATCAGGAAGTTCTACGCATACCGTTGTTGAAAAAAGACCAGAACTGATCAACATCATTAAGTGTCGTAAACTACAGTACCTTGGTCACATTATGAGGAATCAAAAAAGTATGAGCTGCTTCAACTTATACTACAAGGAAAAATAGAAGGAAAGAGATCACCCAGCAGAAGGAGAATTTCCTGGCCCGACAACCTTAGAACCTGGTTCAACAAAAGCTCTGAAGAATTGTTCCAAATTGCCACAGATAAAGCCAGAACAGCCATGCTGATTGCCAGCATCCAAAACGGACATGCACGCTAAGAGGAAGAAGAAGAAGTACAATTGCATTAAAACATTATGAAAATAAAACATACCTTGCTCTTTTAGCGACATTCCTTTTCCACATTTCAGGGTATCTCCTCCTTTTCCTGGATGTTGTAAGCCCAGTTTCAATCACTAGTATGATTTGCAGCATGGTTTTCTTCTTGTAACACAGCTGGACGTTCATTGGCTTCCATCATCGCTGTCATTCAACTTATTTCAAGCAATTAACACTACATAAACAACACCATTAAGATAAGACCACGACCACATTGCCTTCCGTTGGCGGGCTCAAAAGAACAAAACGAATGAGTGCCTGAGATGCTGCTATCTTCATAGAGTAAAGAATCGTATTCTGTGCTCGCTGTATACTTACCTTGATGCAGCATTAACATTTATTCCTAGAGAAAACAAAACAATGCAGCGATAGGATACTTGAGCGGGTTTTGCATCTGAGTAGCCTGTGACAAGATGACCGCCATAACAGTTGCGATAAATTGCATCTCCATGTGAACATAACCGACTTTGCAAATGAATGGAACAATTCGAAATCTTGTATTCTATACCATGACTCCATCTATCATTAATGTTTCAATGATAACTCCAGGCGATCTACCTACGGTTTCTTTCTTGCTAAATCCTTTCAAAATATTTTCTCTACGCATAACCTCAGACCCTCCCTGAATCACGACTGAAGCTTTAATTGTGCATTCGCTACACTCCATGTCAATCAACCCGTCTAAATCAGTGTTCCCAACTTTAACTCTTAATAAACTTCACAAATGTGTCTTCTGTGCTTGTGCTGTCCACTGTTTTGACAAATGTATCATCTTTCTTATCGCGACAATCTTTAGCAAGAAGTCCAAACCCCTGACACGTGAAACACTTAACCGGTCGCTTCTCTGAACAATCACGCGCCAAATGACCTTTATTACAACGATAACACGTGAATTTACCACCTGAATTATTTCCTCTGTTTGCATTGTTAATCGCAGTGTTGACGTTCGTTCAAACCTCTGCCAGTGTCTTTGTCACTCGCTTGAAGCCACTGCTGCAACTGTTGCCACTGCTACCACCTGTTTTCTGCTGGTAACTTGCTGACGATGAACCTCCGTTGCTGCCAATGCGCACCCTGCGTGCCTCTTCTAGCACCTCCAGTTCCTCGATGTCTTATAAGATGGCGTTGTGATCAGCATACGTTTTGCCGGAAATCACGTGGCTGATCTCCCTCGACCACAGCCCGATCACCACCTGCATCTTTGTCCCCTTTATGTCAAGCACAACGTTTCTGCACAAACGAATCTTGTCGAAAACTTACTCCTGTACGTTTTAGTTCTGCTTCTGAGTCCTGTTTTCCATGTCTTTCCAGCGCTGCGACAACGCCTTCTGCCCAACGAGCGTCTCTCTGAAAGTTGTCCGGAATGTCGCCCAGTTGACAATTCCATCCAATTGGCTGATATACCAATTGCGCGCCGCGTCAACAAGATGTGGACGGGCCGTCTCAAATGCCACCTTTTGCGCCCCGCGATGTAAAACTGCTGTCGATTCAAATTGACTTAACCATGCTTTGGCGGCTGCGGGACCTTCCAAGCTGTTGAAATTGGCTATGTTGTGCGAAAGGTCTGGCAATACGCTGTACTGCCGCTGCTGATTGGCCGCATGCATTGTCTGTAACAGCCTCGCGTTGTCCGCCGTCGCTTGCGCTAAGGCCATAAGAATTTCGCTCATCCCAATGTTTTGCTGCATACCTGGTGGGCCACCTCCACCAACAGCACCTCCATCCTCGTTCTCAGTTTGCTTTGCGTCAACTAACTGGTCGGTATCTTGATTCACGACGTTGCTCTGGATGTCCGTGTTCTGGCCGCCATTTGCCGTATCCTCTGTACTCACAGCCAAACTTTCCAAGAAATTCAGATTGTTCATCGTCACAAATGACTAGCTTCCACGGTCACAACGATATCGACACACTGCCTCGTCGCACCACTTCATACTGTCCAACCTATCTCTCAATCTCGCTGCCAAAACTGCACCACAATCCGGCGCACAAGACCAAACCGATCGCGAAAGAAATTCATTCATTCATTCATTCGTTTATTTGCAATTGGGGGTGTGTCCCCCGGTGGCAAATTAGATATACACAACAAATAATTAATTATACATAACAATTCAATAACAATTAAACTGGAGTATTTACACAAATAGTCAGTCTTTTCTTAAATACACCTATATGTTTGGGGAAAGGCTCTAAGACTGCGGCAGGTAGTGAGTTCCAGTTATCAATGGCACGGTTTACGAAAGAATATTTACCATAATTTGTTCGCTGTGGTCGGCCCTTAACTTTGAAAGGATGATCGCTCCTATCCATGTAAGTGGGCTTTCCCATACGTTTGCTAAGCTCACCGGACACTTCCTTTCTTCTCGCGAACGAATCAGCTCAATCCCACTTCTGAATTGTTAGGATAGCCAGGGATAACAGAACAACTCGGGTTAATCTTTTAAAAATAATATTTAATACGTTTTAATAGGCTACCCTACCAACCTGGGCCCAATAATTGGGAAGCCAGGCTCTGCCTGTCACAAGTCAGGACAAAATGGGGAGTGATAGAGGAGTAACACCTCTAATAAAAACCTTGGTCCAGCCGACCCGGCTGGTAGTACCATGTAAGGGTCCCTTGCCAGGGTGATGGTGAAGACCTTAACGGTACTTACAGTGGAGAAGTTGTACTTCAGAACAGTGTAAATGGGGGAGAAGGCAGCCCAGTTATCGGGATTAATAGGTAAAAGGCATCTGTACACTTGGACAGATGTCAGCTCCAATTATCTCCCGGGATAAGGAGATACCTTTTACCAAGTGCCAACAGCCTTCGGGGTGGATGAGCGGGTAAAAGAAGGGCACTCTCTTGCCCTTGGAGTAAGAAATTACTCCTAAAGGCGGATGAGCCTACCGTTAAGGCCAACGGTATAGGATGAAAAAGGCAAGAGGAAACCATTTCATTCAAGATCCTATGGATATCCTTTGTTATGCAGCAAATATGACAGGCTTTGTAACTAAATTCAATTCCAGAGGTAAAATAGTCCTCCATTCGGATCTCCGGCGGAGGACAGTATCGAAGCTAAGAATCCCATTACGACCACTCAGAATAGGAATTTGGAACGTACGATCGCTCATGATCTGCGGAAAACTAGAGAATGTAAAGTATGAAATGAGTAAGCTCGAGATTAACATCTTAGGAGTGAGTGAATTACGATGGCCAGAAAGTGGGGATTTTTGGAGTGGTGATATGAGAGTTATACATTCTGGAGAAAAGGGAAGCTATGCAGGTGTAGGCATCATCCTCCAACGACATGTGGCTAATAAGGTAAAAAGCTATGTGCAATATAGGGACAGAATAATAATGGTCATGTTAGAAAATGACCCAGTAGATATAGTGTTACTTCAGGTACACCTGCCAACTTCACGACATACTGATGAGGAAGTGGATCAGGTGTATCAACAAATAGAAGAGCTATTGGATCAACTAAAAGATAATGAGAACCTCATTTTATTAGGTGATTGGAACGCTGTTGTGGGCGAAGGAGAAGATGGGAAAACAGTTGGTAAATATGGACTTGGCAATAGAAATGATAGAGGTCAACACTTAGTAGACTTCTGTAAGCAAATTGATCTCATACTTGCTAATAATAAATTGTTTGAACATCCTGCGAGGCGACGGTATACGTGGACTGCCCCTGGCAATACAGCACGTTACCAATTAGATTATATAATAACAAGAAGAAGATACTGCAACCAAGTCAAACAATGTAAAAGCTATCCTGGGGCGGATGTTGCGAATGACCACAACTTTGTTTTAATGAAGTCTAATTGATCCTCAAAAAGAAGAGACCGATTATTCAAGGCCGTAAAATGTTCGATGTCGGCAAGTTTAAACATGCTAGCATTAAGCCGCAATTCCAAGACCAGATACAGGAAAGAATAAAGGATATATCCGCTAGTACAGTGAATGAAAAATGGATTGGCTTCAAGCAAACAATTCTTGAAGTGGCTGATAAAACAGTTGGAAAGATGAAAGCATCACCTCAGAAACCCTGGATCACTGATCAACTACTTGAGCTTATAGAGGAGAGAAGAAAGTATAAAAACGCTAGAAGTGATGAAGGAATTCGGCGTTACAATAGCCTTCGAAATATCGTAAACAGGGAAGCTAAGAAGGCAAAGGAGGATTATATAATGAGACAATGCTTAGAAATTGAAGATAGTTTGAAAAATGGACAAGTAGAAAAAGCTTACAACTTGATTAATAAACAATTTAAAAGGAGAAAGGGGCGTAGTGTTTGCATAGTGGATGAATATGGGAAACTAATGATTGAGAGCAAGGACGTAGTGATGAGGTGGAAGAATTATTTGGAACATCTGTATGCAGACCCCACACAATTGACTGAGCTGGAAAATGGAGATACTATTTCGCATGATAACTTAGGACCATCCATTCTTGAATCAGAATATTTTCATGCTGTAAATGAGCTGAAATCACATAAAGTTCCAGGATATGATAAAATAACAGCAGAAATGTTACAAGCATTGAATTCTAAGACACACAAATATCTGTTTGGGTTGATCAGTTAAATATATAAAAATGGAGAAGTCCCAGACGACTTTACAAAGAGTCTCATGATATCAATACCAAAGAAACAGGGAACACTGAAATGTGAGGAACATCGTACCCTTAGCATCTTATCGCATGCATCAAAAATATTGACTAAAATAATTTACAGACGAATAAAAGGCAAAATAGAACAAAATCTGAATGAAGATCAATTTGGCTTTAGGCAGAACAGAGGAACAAGGGAAGCCATATTACTAATTCGAGAAGTAATTGATAAAATGATGGATGTAAGGAAACCACTTTACATTGCCTTTGTGGACCTTGAAAAAGCATTCGATAACGTGAATTGGAATATTCTCATGGAAATTATGACTAATATTGGCTTGGATTACAGAGATAGACGGATAATCTATGAACTTTATAAAAACCAAAAAAGCATTGTGACATATGCGGAGTAGTGCAAGAAGCTTGTATTCACAAAGGAGTTAGACAGGGATGCAGCTTACCGCCTGCACTTTTCAACTTATATACTGAGAAAGGCATTGAGGAATGTAAGCCAGTTATGAGAGGAGTTAAGATCAACGGAGTAGCAGTCAAGACAATAAGGTTTGCAGACGACATAGCAGTCCTGGAAACCAGTGAAGAGAAACTGCAACATGCACGCACGGAAATGAACAGGATTCTACATGAAAAATATAATATGAAAATCAATATTAAAAAGATGGAAATAATGGTATGCGCTAGAGAACAACTTAATGCAGCTATTCACATAGCTGGTGCTCCACTTAAGCAAGTTAACACTTTCACCTATCTAGGGAGTAAAATTACTTCCACTGGAAAAAGTTCAACTGATATTCAAGCTAGACTTGCCCAAGCCAAAATTGCATTTAACAGCAAAAAAATCCCTTCTGACTTCAAAGAATATATCTATTGAGAGCAGGACTAAATTTATAAAATATGTGTGGAGTGCAGCCTTGTATGGCTCAGAAGCTTGGACAATGGGATGTGCTGATAAAAGAAGACTTGCAGCTTTTGAAATGTGGTGTTGGCGGAGGATGGGAAAAATTCCATGGACCGCAAGAGTGACGAATGACGAAGTGCTCAAAAACATTAATGAAAAGAGAGCATTTCTCAAAACAGTACGGAAACGATGAGACCAACTGATAGGACATCTCTATCGCCACAATGACTTTATGGTAACTGTGTTAGATGGCAAAATTCGGGGCAAGAGGGGAAGAGGGCGACCGAGACTGCAATACATCAAGCAGATCATAACAGATGTTAACGTCCATTCATACAGAGACATGAAGAGACTGACTAGCGACAGGGAAGAATGGAAGAGGAGGATTGCTGCCGACCAATCTACGGATTGAGAACATGAATGAATAGGCTACACCTTTTACTCGAGCTGAACTGACCATCTCTGCCAAAGCCCCTCGCAACACTAGTCACCACAGAACATAAATATCACTAACCGTGTTACCAACTCATTTATATACCGTATATTCCGAGAAATTCCTAACAATGCTTCCAATCTTCTTTCTTCCTCTTTCCTCAGCGTCCATGTCTCAGCTCCATGTGTAGTGCCACACTCCATTATAAAGTACTTTGCCAGTCTCTTCCTCAGATTTCTTTCCATGCACCCACAAAGAAGCCTTCTCTTTTTATTAAAAGACTCCTTGTCAGTTGCGATAAGAGTTTTCACCTCCTGGTTCCATCTCATGTCTTCTGTTATTATGCTTCCCAAATATTTGAAAGCACTTACTTGTATCCAATATCTTCCTGACCTAACTTTATATTTATTCTCACTTTTCTTGTACTCATTACAATACATTTTTTTTTCTTTCTTATCGATTCTCATTCCGAATTCCTCACAGGTCATATTTAAATCTCCTAGTAGTCCAAGCATAGTAGCTCTTTTATTCTCTACCAGTAACACAATTAACACCATATCATCAGCAAAGCGAATATATTCAATCCTCCTACCGCCAACCCTCCCTCTTCTATTTCCTTTCATACATTTCTGAAGAATTTGCTCCAAGTACATGTTAAATAGTTTGGGGGAGAGACAACAGCCTTAGGGGCAGATGACCTCGTAGTTCCGCCCCTTAAAACAACAATAACTAACTAACTAACAAGACAACAGCCTTGCCTTACTCTTCTTCCAATTGTGCTTTCTTCTGACATCTCATTTCCAATCTGTACTCTTATTTCATAATGATGGATAATAATTGTGAATATGATGTGGTAATACATTTTTTTCTCCACCGCTGTCTATAACCTACCTTCCCCGTTTTAGATCATGAGTTATATAGTGAAACTCCAGTTGTGTCTGCCATAATATGCATGAATTATGGATCAATATAATACCATAATCAATGGTATACCATCTCATCAAAAATATTTATCCAGACCAATGGTTTATGCCTAGACCAAGAATTACTAAGCTAATACAGGGTCTTTCATATAAAGTAAGAACGGCAAGCAGCAGTCTTGTTATTCGCTGATGCGGTGGCCTTGGCCGAGCTTGTGGCGCGCCATGGCCCCCTGCTGTACTATTGGAAGCGTGCGCATAAGTTAGTACATACGAGGGCTGTTTTTTTTCCAAGGTCCAATGAACTGTATAAAAATAACAGATTGACATACCAAACTGATTTTACTACTAAATGTTTGCTTGTTTTATTCGTATGTCTCAACATAATCGCCAAAACGATTGAAACATTTGTCGTATCGTTACACCAGCTTTTCAATATCCCAGGCAAAATATTCTGCTGCCACTGAGGTGGGTATGTCTGGACAGTCTCCTGAAGTTATTTACCTTTTTGAAGAGGCGTTGCCGCCCAACCATACTTTCATTTCTCGAAAAAAGGTGAAAATCATTCAGTGCTGGTTTGGACTAAACGGCAGATGGTTCAAAACTTCCCACTTGAATTCTTTGTAAAAGTCTATCGTAACGTTGGTACAGTGTGGTCGTGAATGATTTTCACCTTATTCGATAATTGAAGGTATGGTTGGGCGGCAACTCCTAGCCAAAAAGGAAAAACTTCAGGAGTCTTTTCAGACGTACCCACCTCAGTGGCGGCAGAATATTTTGTCGAGGGCATTGGGAAGCTGGTGTAATGATTTGTCAAATGTTTCAATCGTTTTGGCGATTATGTTGAGACATACGAATAAAACAAGCAAACATTTAGTAGTAAAATCAGTTTGGTATGCCAATCTGTTATTTTTATACAGTCCATCGGAACTTGAAAAAAGAAACCAGCCCTCGTATGTACTATGCGCGCACTTTCAATAGTACAGCAGGGGGTCATGGCGCGCCACTAGCTCGGCCAAGGCCACCGCACCAGCGAATAACAAAACTGCCGATTGCCGTTCTTCCTTTATATGAAAGACCCTGTATATACAGTACACCCCAGGTTTTTGTCATGCACACACATCAATAATATTTATCCAGACCAATTATTTTGTCAATATAATACCAACCACACGCATCTCATCAATAATCTTTATCCAGACCAATGGTTTATGCCTAGACCAAGAATTACTTAGCTAATATATAAACCCCTGGTTTTTGTCATGCACACACATCAATAATCTTTATCCAGACCAATTATTTTGCCAATTGATGCTTTTTCACATAATTACAAGGTGTATTTTGTATCCCACATGTTGGGAATAGTAATGTGACGTCAATGTGTGTGCATCGGTAACAGTTGAAGAGACCTTATGTGGCTGAAAAGCATAGCAATAATTGTCGTTGAATAAGAAAGAAACAAGTGCAAGTGTAGAATCCAGGATCAGCACTCCACTACAATTATTAGTATAGACTACCCTTATGAAGTGACAGGCATCTGGGCCACCCATGGAGGAGGGGGGAAGTGGGGAAATTATCCCATAGTCTACCCCTCAGCCCCCCTTATGAGCCAACAGACAGAAATAATGACATGTCAGATGTTTTAGTCCTTAATGCTTACAGTAGCCTACGTGCATATCGAGTTCTACTCAAGATAGTAGGCTTTCTCCCTCAATACCGGTATGTGCAGGATCTGAAAATTACAGTAATAATGTAATAGATCAGTAGCAAATTGTGTGATAGAATCGAATGGTGTTTCATTCTAAGGTGTTAAACAAAATAAGAGGTATTTTTGAGACATTGGCAAGTGATACCGGTATCTCCTAATTACACCAACAGATTTTCAATCCAGTCAGTTAGTTGTACCATGTTGTTCTATACAACCAAAGGCAACATTTTCACAGATTATGTGAAAAGCACAGATTTCTTCAGCCTGTGGGCTACTTAATTCTAATATGCTCTTGCTTTCTGAAATGGCTGACTTCTCATATTACCAGAGTTAAATAGATTTCTTGTCTTTTGTGAAAAGCAATTTAGGTTAAATCAGACTCAAAGCATTTTTGCACAAGCTTAACCCTATCTGAAACACAGTCTTGGAACAGACTCTGGGCTGTAGTGTTGACTGAGATGGTTGCTATAGCAACAGACACTAAATGATTGCCAACACCACCTAGCCACAGTATAGATATCTCTTCTTCTTCTTCCTTTCAGGAGATTTTTTGGGCCTCAGAGAGCTCTTCACCCAGTCACCAGTTGAGGGGATTAATACTTCTTGAGGGCGAGAACCGCGCGATGTGGTTGGAAGTAGAATAAACTCACTTATGCACAGAACAATATAGACTTATGATACAGAATCGTTGTAATGTAAAAATTTAAGAAAGGGATAGATGAAAAGGAAGGAATATAACACAAGGTGCAAAATCTTCACGCCTAGTGACCCACCAAGGCGACTATATACTACAAAACTGGGTAACACCGGGTCAACAGATAAAGGAACCATTTATTTACAACGTTATAATTGAAGGTGGCAGGCGTCTAAAAAAGAGACGATCGCACGAACAAGTGGAATTGTCGGAGTGTGTAGCAAACATGTAATATTCAAGGGCTGTACAAATCCAAGTTGGAGCAATTCACGAATGAAGTTTATACGAGGGCGTTCGAATAGAGTACATTGGAATAAAAGATGTTGGATGGTACCGATAGATTGTCCACAGTCACACCGGTCGGTGGCGCGAAGTTTGAATTTGAACAACCTATCCGGGGTAAGGGAGTGATTAAATCGGAGACGGATTATGGTAGTTATATGACGACGTGTGTAAGTACAGGAGGAAAACCAAGGTGTGATCGGGATATGGGGCTGAAGTCTGTAATAAAAGGTACCCTTGAACCGAGAGGTTGTATCCCAAATGGTTTGCCATGTTTGTTGGAAGTGTTGTTTGGATTTTAAAAGCAAGTCGCTCGACGGGACAGAAATATTATAGCACGTGCCGTGGCCAAGGGTCGCGGATTTGGCGTGTGTATCAGCTGTTTCATTACCAGGGATCGAAGCGTGGCCAGGAATCCATACAAAAAGGATGTCAAAATTGGCGTGGGATAATTCGTAAGATAATCTTTGAATGGAATGAATATACCAGTTTTGTGATGAATAGGGAGAAAGGAGAGCGGACAAGACACTGTGAGCGTCAGATAATATTATAGCTTGTTTGTTGGATAATTGTTTAATAACTTGTAAGGCATGACGAACAGCAAAGGCTTCTGCGGTGAAAATCGAAATATCGCACGGTAAGGAGAATGTTAAAGTTTGATCAAGAGGAGGGGCGTAGACTGATGCGCCTGCAAAGGGGGCTTGAGATCGTTTGGAACCGTCAGTATAAAAGGGGATGTGACGGGAAGTAATGAAGGAAAGCCTGAAGCTGTTGGTGACAGAGGTGAGGGAGGTTTCTAACTGGAGGTGGTAAGGATTGAAAAACATTCAGAAAGACGGAGGGGGAGAAAAATTGAGCGGGATAATTGTCGCTGTGTGACAAATGAGTGCGGGTTTGTAAGATATTCGGCTTAAGGGGAAGAAGAAATTGATAAGCAAGGAGCAACGAAGGGGAACGGGCAGAGTAAAACCGGTTTTGGAGTTGAAGTTTGGGAAGTAAAGGATGGTTATATAAGGATACATTTTTTAAAAGATATTTGCTAGAGAGAAAAGTTCGACGTACATGGAGTGGGTATTCGCCTGTCTCGACTAATAAGGCGTTGGTGGGGGAAGAAGATAAAGCTCCAGTAATTATGCGTAGAGCTTGGAATTGTAGCGTATCTAGTTTTTGCAACGACCGAGGAGGGGCTAAGTCGAAGAAATGGCACCCATATTCTAAGACAGAGCGAATGATATTTTGATAAACACGGAGGAGGACAGAAGGGTCAGCGCCCCAATGACGGCGAGTAAGCGAGCGAAGGATGTTGATTCTCGGATGAAGCAGTGTTTGTAAGGCGGAGAATTGGGCATTCCAGTTTAATTTAGTATCAATGTGAAGCCCTAGATATTTAAAGGAAGTGCGAAAAGGTATGGTATGAGGGCCAATATATACGTGTGGAGGGGGAGGGCGGCGAGTAGAGGTAAAAAGCATAGCGGCATTTTTCCGGGAAGAGGTTTGAAAGCCATCTTCGGAAAACCAGTTATGCAGGAGTAATAAGGCATCTTGAATAGATAGAATACATTCGTCTACCGTGTTCGCAGTTTTATAGAGCAGAATGTCATCAGCAAATTGAATAAGTCGAGCATGAGGAGAAATTAAACGTTCAAGATCGGCGGTGTAGAGAAGGTAGAGAAACCCGCTCATGATATCACCCTGGGGCAAGCCGTGAGAAGTATATCGAATCGAAGAGGTCGGGTCGTGGTATTTCAACATGATTTGACGGTTCGTGAGTAATTGGAGCAGAATGGAACGAATACATCTGGGGAAGTGGAAAGAATATAATTTAGAGAAGAGTTGTGGGAGATGAACATTGTCATAAGCACCTTGGATGTCTAAAAACACTGCGATCGTCGATTGTTTACGACTGCGAGCGAGAACGAGATCAGTTATAAAGAGGTTAAGAGCATCCGCCGTACTTTTTCCCCGCCGAAAAGCAAACTGATATTTAGGAAGTTGGAAATAATATTCCATACACCATGTTAAACGATTTAGTACGAGTTTTTGGAATAATTTTCGAAGACAAGAACCTAAAACTATTCCTCTGTAACTCAACGGATCAGAAGGAATTTTCCCCGGTTTAAGGATGGGGATTAAGTGAAAGAAATTCCAGGACGTAGGTACGGGAAAACCACATAAAATAGAATTGAAGAATGCAAGTAACACCCTTTGAGCGTTTCACCGAATAATTCTGGTTTTAATACCCATGAGATGTCAGTCCCTCAAACACCTATCCATTAATTCACAAATTCCTCATTCCTAATCCAGATATAATGACTGGATCAAGGCCTGTAATCAGGAGGATTTACTGGCATACATGGCAAATCTACACGTCAATATATAGGGTATGTAGTCTTTATTTCTCAAAGGAAGTGTTTTAAACCACAACGAGGGCAGTGCTAGGCTGAGATTAGGTAATAATGCCCAACAAACATTAAATCTCTACCCTAGAGAAGCTATTGTCTCCTTTAAAGTGACCGTTTTCTAACCCCACTTAGCCTAGGAGGCAAATGGTTTCCTGACTGAAGTTAGTTGATGTGTTTTATTAAATGTAATTTGTTAAGCTGCAGCCCTTTACAGTGAATTAAGTGATTTAATTACAAGCTACAATGCAAATCAGATTTAACATTTGCTCCCTCACCTATGGGACTTTGTGCTAGAGTTCTGGAGAAGGTTGGATTGTTGTGTACCCAAAGCTACAATCTCATGATTGTTGAAAATGACTGAAGGTACTCCAGTCCCTCAGAATTGTAAATAGTAAATAGTGTTGCTGTCAGAGACAAACTATTGAGGTTAGCAAACCCCTCACTAGGCTCGGCATGGCATTAAGGCTGTGTGACTTAAAAACCAGAGCTGTTAACCTTGATCTTCCTACCTCATAGACATATCACAATGCCCTTAATTTTATTTAATTTTGTGAGACCACTAAAAGTTTGCCCACCTATGTACCGTATATGATAAGCCCACCCAATTTCTTCTCAAGTGATACCTGCCTCTCAATCCACACACGCCCAAATACACGGGGATATATGACCACGATGTCTCAGCCCTTAAAATAAGCAACAACAACTGTATCTTCGATACACACTAATCAAATTCCTGGATACTTCTATGCTTTTAGCAACGATCCTAGGGATGATTTTTCTTCACTATGACACATGCAGAACATGGTGCCTCTAAAGCAATACCGTATAGGTCTATGTTATTTGAAAATGAAAACATAATAATCACACAAGAGTGGAGCCTTGCATAAGTGAGGAGATGTTACACCAAACTCTGGGTGTCAACAAGCCTTACTCTTATATCACTCGGGAATTGAGAAATTGGGTGGGCATATTGTGTGATAACCTGTGTTACTGTGGTGGCTGTACTAGTGTGTGTATTTGTAAATTGCCACCTACTGTGGCCTTAAGTTAACAACCATCCCAGCATTTGCCTTGAGTGGGGAAACCACGGAAAACCACTTCCAGGATGGCCGAGTTGGCAATCGAACCCTCCTCTTCTCAGTTTTGCCTCACGAGGCTGACTGTACCCCATTCCAGCCCTCAGACCAGAGCCGGGAGTCAAACCCAGACCTACGGGGTGACAGCCAAGAAAGCTATCCGCTACACCAAGAGGTGTAATGTAATGTAATGGTCATAAATATAGGCTATATAAATCTACTGCCTATCCAAACATTTTCATAAATTTGAGTTTCATATACCATTTTAAAGCTCAATGGTTTTAAAATTTACAGTTAACTTAAGTCATAGCAACAGATTTCAATGTTTACATTAAGCCACATTGTTCAAACCTGTTCAGGGATGTCGGAAATTCCTCAGATAATGTCAAGCTGCACCTCACATCCTATTCTATTGTTGGGCAAGGACTTGATTCTCATCATTGCAGAAATAATCTGTTTATAACTAGCTGTAAACATGGCCAAGGTGTCATGTGATACAAGCTAAAGGTGTAGAATTTGGTACAAATGTTTATCAAAAGTATCCAGTACCGGTACTTCTATGTCAATGTTACATAGGCATCGTGCTTGCTACACTTGACATAGTATGTGGTATAAATTTCAGAATGTGCATCCGTTTTACTTTCTACCCTTGATTATTCATATTTATGTGGAGGTCAGGAATCGTATGGAAGTGATGCTAGGAAAATATGATATGACAGGTCTGAAGCAGTTCATTATTTCAGTATTTCAAAAACTGACTCTCTCTACCAGAAATCAAATCAGTGATCTGGGTTCATGGCGATATCAGGATAGAAGGAATGTTTGTTTATTGCATTACAACAAGGGATTTGGTAGTAACCTCATAAAGCAATAACTTCTAAATCAAAATAACTTACAATTTTATTGTTGGACAGCCAAAGGACTTAACATAATCCTCCATGGTTTTAGACAGGTGCAATGATCCATTAGTTCTGGGTTATCCCATCCTGTTAGAAAATGGAAGGATTGGGGTTTGAGACCTAAGGATGTTGTACAACATTAACTGCAAATCACATCACCACTCTGAAGACCTGGTTTGTGAAATAAGTTGGTTCATGCCCCTTCACCTGTCATTTCAAGTTAGCTTCCTTGTTTCTCTTCTCAAAATGCTGAGATGGTGGCTTTCCCATAGACCACAGTCACTTCCCCATTCCTTTCTTAGCCTCTTCTACTTTCCATCTACTTTGAGGCTGCTTGGATGATCCATTTCTCTAGAATGAAAGGGCTCCATGACACTGTCAATTAGGATGAAAAAGAGTTTGGGAATGAAGGCAGGTGGTAAAAGAAATATTCATATCTAAGAAATAAAAATAGCCAAACATATAAGTCCATTGTTTCCACAGCTACTGCCATGGTCTAGAAGTAAGAATATCTGCTTTCTAACTGGTTGGCCCAGTTTTGAATCCTGGTTTTGCCAAGGAGAATTTAAATTTTGGCATGTAGTCACATGTACTTGGGTGTGTGTATAATTTGTCTCATAATCTGTCTTATTGTGATGGCTGTATTAGTGTGTGCATTTATAATTTTAGGTGAGGATTGGGAAGGAGGCGATTATGGCCTTAAGTTAGGTAGCCTACCGTCTCGGCATTTGCCTGCAGTAGAAGTGGGAAACCAAGGAAAACCACTTACTAGATGGCCGAAATGGGAATCAAAATCACCTCTTCTTAGTTTTGCCTCACAAAGCTGAGTGTATCCCGTTCCAGCCCTCAGACCAGAATGCTAGTTGCTACACCACGAGGTGATCTAAGTGAAAAGGGATGGATTCTAATCCACCTCTTGGTCATAATAGAAGTGAATCTCTATGGTTTCTGATTCCACTTCCCCTCAACCAGGCAAAGCCTGCTTTATGCTCCATGCACCAAACATTCCATCTCCAAATTATTTTGCATGCCCAATTAAATGAAGTAATATAGCTCGGGTGGTGTTGGGGTAGCGCGCCTGCTTCGCACCAGGAGACCTCGGGTTCGATTCCAGGCTCCGTCAGGGATTTAAGAAACCGGCGTGAGGGCTGGAACAGGGTGCACACAACCTTGCAAGGACAATTGAATAGCTGACAGTGAGGCAGCGCCACGCTCATGGAGACCAAGATTAACGGCTGAGGGGACCCGAGGCGCCCACCACGCGTCACCACATAATCTGCAGGCCAAATGGCTGGGTGGCGATCGCTTGGTAGGCCTAGGCCCTTCATGGAGTGTAGTACCACGGGGGTTGTTTGTTTCGTTTTAATGGTAGCTCGGAGACCACGGTTTCAATAGTCTTCTTAGAATGCATATGGGTGTTAACTTTAAAAATACCCGCACGAGTCTCTCTGGAGGACTCACACACTATTAACTTACTATTACTATTACGTAAACATATCTTGCATAAGAATCATGGCCCTACTAATAATATAGTTCATCGTATCTTGGTGAGAAAAATACTGTACCTGTATGTGCATTTGCTCAAAGAACTTTTTCTTTTCTGAATGTTTATTCCATATATATTATTTTTGTTTGTTTTATTAATATTAGGCATCCACCTATAAATTTTAACTCAACTAAAATTGGTATTATTCTGTGTTAAGAGGGACAGATGACCTTGCTGTTCCGTCCCTTAAACAACAATAACTATCCATACTATGTGTAAAGTTACTGGGCAATTCTGAGAATATTTACAGAGGATCCAGATTGCAGTCATGGACCACCTTGTGGCGTAGTGACTAGCATTCTTGGCTGTTGCCCCAGAGGTCTGGGTTTGATTCCCGGCTCTGCCAAGAAATGTAATTCTCGTCTGAGGGCTGCAACAGGGCACACTCAGCCTCGTGAGGCACAACTGAGAAGAGGAGGGTTTGATTCCCACCTCAGCCATCTTGGAAGTGGTCTTCCGAGGTTTCCCACTTCTACTGCAGGCAAATGCTGTGATGGTTCCTAAGTTAAAGCCAAGGCCGCCTCCTTCCCAATCCTCACCTGAATTGCAAATACACATACTAAGACAGGCATCACAATAACACAGGTTATCAGTCAAAATTCCACACACGCCCAACACAGGTATCAGTCAATATTCCACACTTGCCCAAGTACACGGGGCTAAATGACCACGATGTCCAGGCCCCTCAAATGAAACAGCAGATTGCAGTCGATGTACAGAAGTTGTCTAACATGGTGGCCAGATTGCTCCTTAGTGCCTCTTGGTCTATTGGAATGGCTGTAACATCCGGTGCATTATCATATTATTTCTGCTCGAACCATAGCCAAACTGTTCCTCTATTGGAGCACGAAGATTGGGATTCTCTGCCGTCACTGTCTCATGAAGCCATAGCCAGGTGGCTATGCTAATGCTTGTTGTTTCATGTAGGAGGTTGTATATCATGGTATTGTGTATTTGGGTGTGAGAAGAAACCCATACAACAGGAGCATACGAGCCTGGCAACGGGTGGGTGAGTGATTTCACAAGCTCTTCATCCAGGAACGCCTCCAACAGCAAGGAAATTCAGTCATGTTTTGTGGTGGGATCATGTTTGGTCGACGTACGCCTCTAATTCCTATCCACAGTAACATGACCGGTCTGGTATACAGAGACAACATCCTCAAACCTGTCGTTACAGGATTCGCTGCCACAATGGGTGAGGGCTTTACACTAGTGGACGATGATGCCCATCGAGCTAGGGTGGTCAATCAGTTCCTTCAGATGCAAGGCATACGGAGAATGGAGTGGCCTGCATATTCTGCGGACATGAACAGTATCGAACATGCATGGAAAGAGATTAGGAGTGCAGTTTCGCACTGTCCCAATCCTCCCACAAACAAATAAACATTCAGCAACTGATTGAAGCTGCTTTCCAAGAGTGGGATAATTTGCCCCAAACCCGGTTGGTTCGTAGTTATGCCTCTTTGTCGGCAAGCATGCCTTAGGGCTCGTGGTGGCCATACATGGTATTGATAGGCCCCAACATGAAAAAGATTGCCACTTTTGTTATTGTATTAGTGTTTGTCTCTTTTGCACAGCATATTGTGTGTTGTTTTTCTTTGTAAGTCATTACATACTACCTTACCAGGGAATTGTTACTGCTCGACGTGGAGCACGGCTGTTGTGTATTCATTACGTCAGCTCGCATCGTTATGGCTGCCGCGAGCGGTTGCTAGGCAAAGAGGGGGAACGCATGTAGAGTCATACAATGATAACACATCGCACAGCGCACGACCCAACACGAATCATGCACACAAATGACGTGCGATGAGGTTTCGCTGGCGACAACTGCACGGCTATCGCAGGCGTGTGGCTGGGCGGAGCGCATTAGTTCCGATTTCCGCCACCGGTAACAATTCGCTGGTAGGGTAGTACACATAGCAAAACACTAAATCGCAATATGCAAAACCTTTTTTTGAGTACTGTTCAAGTTACAAACACTGCTAGTCACCACAACACACTAGGGGCAGATGACCTCGAAGTTCCGCCCCTTAAAACAACAATTACATTACATTCACCACAACACTGATGATCAAATACAATGCACACACAAGTACGCGGGTCATAGACCAAATAGGTCCTAGTTGGAACTATAATATATACAGTATGTCAAAAAATATGATTATATAAATGACTCCAGATTATAGCTTACCAAGAGGCATACATACTTTGAACCGGCCTCGGTGGCCGAGAGCGCTAACGTGCTACCTCGGTTACGTCTCAAAACTCACGAGTCTCAAAACTCACGAGCTAAACATAGTAATAAATATTATCAAAACTCACGACAATAAACTAGTAGCTGAATGAACATTATAATAATAGTCTCAAAACTCACGACTCTGTAGAGCACACTGCCCTTTGGCCCGTTTGTCCATCCAGTTTTAGAATGGGATTTCGTTTGTATTGCACAGACGTCACAGTGACGCAGGTTATCAGACAAATTCCATGCCCACCCAAGTACGTGACCACGATGTCGCAAAGCCTCTAAAAGAATCAACAACAACATCTTGATGAGAGAGGTGCCAATTGCAAGAAGGCAGTCAGTTCTGGCTGACTCTAACAATGAACCTTTTCGCAATGAACTCGCTTGTCCATGGCTACCTATAACCTTATAGGTGGCTATGGCTTGGTTCGTGAGTTTTGAGACTGGCCCAGGTACAGAAACCGGTTAGAACCTACTTTTACTAACCCTCATCTTGAAATTCGTGAATTTTGAGACTCGTGAGTTTTGAGACGACACGCCTCCCTCGAGCCTCGCTGGCATCGGGAGAGCGTGAGTTCGAATCCCACATCGACCATCCTGAAAATGGTTGTCGTGGTTTCCCATTTTCACCACCAGGCAAATGCCAGGTCGGTTTCTTTCAATAAATACACTGCCAATTTCCCTCCAATAACCCTTCCCTGACCCGTCCTGAAAATAAAAGTACATGGCCATTGGCTGCATTAATAAAAATGTACATACTTTGAAACTTAAGTGTTTAAAATAAGACTGCTGTTGCGACTTGAAACTGAATCCCAGCACTCTGCGCAGAGTGTGAACTGATATTGTAAATATTGTCAATTCAAATAACAGTACAGTAAGTATGTAGTTAGTTTTAGTTGTAAGTAGGTAGTTAGTTTGTCTATTAGATATATGTCTTTGTTCTATTAGACTGTGGTGTGTGAGTGTGTCTGGTAGCAGTTGCATTGTTTATTAGTTATAGTTCATTGTTTCAGTAGACTGTGATGTGTGAGGGTGCATGTGAGTGTGCCTGGTGACAGACTGTTTTAGTGGTAGTATTTGTTGTTGGTGGAACTTTAGTTTTTTTTTGTTAGTAGAATATTGGTATTTAATAGTCAGTACGGTAGAAGGTTAGTATTTTTGTTAGTAGAATTGCTCTTTACTTATTCTGAAAGGGAGTAGCAGCCTTTCAGAATAAATCAATTCTTTACTAGTCTTATAGACGGTTAAGATATTGATAATACAAGCCAAATAATGGCTACACTGCGTCCTGCTGCACGGCTGAAAGCAACGGGAAACTACAGCCGTATGCTATTCCCGAGGATATGCACCTCTCTATGCATAATTACATGTGATGATGGCCTCCTCCCTTGTAAAATTTCAATCCGGAGGTAAACTAGTCCCCCGTTCGGATCTCCGGGTAGGGACTACTCGAGAGGGGGTTAACATCACAGAAGTGACAAAGAGGAAATCTGACATTCTACGGATCGGAGCGTGGAATGTTAGAAGTCTGCTAGGAAGTGGAAGGTTAGAAAACTTAGAAAGGGAAATGGATAGGTTGAGTTTGGATTTGGTTGGGATTAGTGAAATTCGCTGGCAGGAAGAACAGGACTTTTGGTCAGGAGACTATAGGGTCATTAGCACTAAATCAAACAATGGCCAAGCATGGGTTGGCCTCATATTGAGTAGGAAACTTGGACAGCGGGTGGAATATTATGAGCAATATAGTGAGCGGATTATTGTAGCAAAAATCAATAATAAACCTGCCTGCACCACAGTGGTACAAGTCTATATGCCTACCAGTCAAGCTGATGATGAGGATGTTGAAAAGGTCTACGAAGAAATAGACGAAATTCTGAGGTATATCAAGGGTGATGAAAATGTTATAGTAATGGGAGATTGGAATGCTGTGGAAGGAAAAGGGAGAGAAGGGAAGATAGTAGGAGATTTCGGATTAGGTGAAAGGAATGATCGAGGAAGCAGGCTGGTAGAATTCTGCACCGAGCATGAATTGGTCATAGCTAACACCTTATTCAATAACCACAATAGAAGAATATACACATGGATGAGACCAGGAGATACAGGACGTTACCAAATCGACTTCATTATGGTCAAGCAGAGGTTTCGAAACCAGATTTTGGATTGTAAAACATATCCTGGTGCTGACATAAACTCTGACCACAATCTGGTTGTAATGAATTGCAGATTAAAGTTGAAGAAACTGAAGAAAAGTCAAAAGCCAAAAAGGTGGGCAATAGACAGACTGAAAGAGAAGGATGCAAACGAAAGATTCAAGAAGAGTATAAAGGAAGGACTAATGAAAAACCCTAAACAAACTTCAATTGCAGACGAATGGGCACTTTTGAAGAATGAAATAACAAAATCCGCAGAAGAAAACATTGGTAGGAAAGAAAGTATAGGGAGAAGACCGTGGATCACTCAGGATATACTAGAATTGATGGATGAAAGGCGGAAACACAAGAATCTAAGAGATGAAAAGGGGAAAGCAGAATACAGACGTCTGAGAAATGAGGTTAACAAGAAGTGCAAGGAAGCGAAAGAAGAATGGTTGAAAGAGAAATGTGCAGGTATAGAAAATTGTCTGAAATTAGGAAAAGTAGACACAGCTTATCGAAGGATTAAGAATACTTTTGGGGAAAAGAAGACTAAGTGCTGTAATATTAAGGACACAAATGGAAAGCCTCTAACAGATAGGGAAGAAAAGGTTGAGAGATGGAAAGCTTACATAGAGAGTTTGTATAAGGGAAAGGAGATAGAGAATCATGTAATGGAAAGGGAGGAGGAAATTGATGAGGATGCGAAAGGAGATTTAATATTGAGATCAGAATTTGATAGAGCTTTGGAAGACTTGAGCAGGAACAAAGCACCAGGCATAGATGATATACCGATTGAGTTGCTACGCTGCATAGGAGATGAAGGTCTGATCAGGTTATTTCACTTGGTGTGTAGGATTTATGAGACAGGTGAGGTACCCCCTGATTTCAAGAAGAATGTAATCATCCATATACCAAAGAAAGTGGGAGCTGACAGATGTGAAGATTACCGTACAATCAGCTTGATTACTCATGCTTCAAAGATCCTGTCTAGAATAATTTACAAGAGGATTGAAAGCCAGATAGAGACGGAGTTGGGTGAAGACCAGTTTGGTTTCAGGAGAAATGTAGGAACAAGGGAAGCTGTACTAAGTCTTAGGCTGATTTTGGAAGGTAGAATAAGGAGAGATAAGAGAACGTTCATGGCTTTTGTAGACTTAGAAAAGGCTTTTGATAATGTTGATTGGACTAAATTGTTTGACATTTTGAAATCGATTGGAATAAAGTACAAGGAGAGGAGGGTGATATACAATCTGTACAGAAACCAGACAGCAGTCATTCGAGTTGAAGGACATGAGAGAGAAGCTGGTATTCAGAAAGGTATAAGGCAAGGCTGCAACTTATCACCCATACTTTTCAATCTTTACATTGAACAAGCAATGAAGGAAATTAGAGAAAAATTTAAAGTGGGAGTGAAGATTCAAGGAGAAATAATTTCAACTCTGAGATTTGCTGATGACATCGTCATCTTGGCCGACAAGCCTGAGGATTTGAATGAGTTTTTGAATGGTATGGACTCCGTCTTACGGAAAGAATTCATGATGAAAATTAATAAATGTAAAACAAAAATACTGGAATGCAGCCGAAATAAATCAGAAACCTCTATGGAGATCAAATTGGCAGGTGAAAAGCTGAAGGAAGTAGGAGACTTCTGTTACTTAGGAAGCAGAATAACCAGTGATGGACGAAGCAAAGAGGATATAAAAAGTAGGTTGGCTCAGGCAAAGAAAGCATTTCTACAAAAAAGGAATCTGCTGACATCGAATATAGATTTAGGTATTAGGAAGTCATTTTTGAAAGCCTTTGTCTGGAGCGTGGCGCTCTATGGAAGTGAAACTTGGACTATTGGTGCAGCAGAAAAGAGGAGAATTGAAGCATTTGAAATGTGGTGTTACAGGAGAATGATGAAGATCAGATGGGTAGATACGGTTACAAACAGAGAGGTATTAAGACGAGTGGGAGAGGAGAGATGTTTCTGGCGACTGTTAATGAAGAGAAGAGATAGGTTGGTAGGACACATACTAAGACACCCAGGAATAGCAAGCTTAGTTATGGAAGGAAGGGTCGAGGACAAAAACTGTAGGGGTAGGCCAAGGTTAGAATATGTTAAACAGATTGCCTCGGGTGTAGGGTGTCGGAGCTATGTAGAGATGAAACGATTAGCTCAGGACAGGAAGGCATGGAGGGCTGCATCAAACCAGTCAAAAGACTGAAGACTCAAACAACAAGCCCTTTGTTAACTCTTGACGTAGGCCTAGTAACTGAAGCTATGGCATATAGTTAGGCCTCCTAATGACCAGTATTAATTCTACTATGATGTACATGTCGCTTACAGGTACCAACTGGAAAGACCTGCACCAGGCCTCTCCAAAAGCAACACAGCATTATGAGCCTAACATTTCTCTCATCCAGGTGTAAAAACCATCCATCATATGGAAAACTCATCTCCAATACTGCAGAATGGGAAGAATAAGGAGTAGACATACCACTGACAGTAAAAAGTGCGGTGCGGTTAGATGGCAACTTATTAATCGTGACAAGGTTAAAGTTAGGGCTGATTGGTGCTAAGCTATGGTTAGAGCAAGTTTAGGACTGAGTGTTTTACTTGATTGATTGGCGACGCCATTGTACATAGTGTTATTCACCAGTTATATTACTTTATTACATTCACTAGCGGCAGGAAGCAAAGCAAACTTGTAGCTTCACGTGGCTCTCGTGATCATAAGCCACACAACCTTTCTTTTTTATACTTGGAATTTGAACCACTGGATGCAACTCTGAAATTCTAACATGCATTAACCAAGAATCAAAACCCAGTCCAAAACTTGGCTTCTAGGATTAAAGAAGCAGGCCTCTATACGAAGGGTGGTTGGCCGGTTTACTTACTGTAAGCCCTGAGCTTGTATTTCAGCTTTACTTTACTTAATTTTAGGCCATCTGTAGGCTAAACAAAACAATCTACAAGTAAATGTATAGTCTATTTGTTGAATCAGAAGGCTACTTGTTGCTGCTATAATAGCCCCACAAAGGCGTGGAACTAATAAAGGTAATGAAAAGAGATTCCGTAGCACATAACTTACAGTAGGCTACCGGTATTGTATTATTCTTGGAACACAAGATAATGAATGGAAGTGTGAGTAGGCTAAGAAATGAGGAGTAAGAAGTAGCCTAGGCATATCATGAAATGTGAAAATAACACTGCATAATAAGGCTGTCCCCACAATCAACAGGACTTTTTTATTGACTAAATAAATTCCCGGGTATTTACGTTAGGAATCTGAGAACATTAAAAATTACCACTTATTTATAGTCACTGTAGAAAACTTCAATTGCATTATCTCAGACCACAAAAGTTTAAGAAACAAAATCCACATTTCCTCCCACACTTTTCAATACCGGTATATTGTGTGTTAATTTAATCATTAAAAACATATCATAACCTTTCATCGTTACGATGCAATCACAATGCGACACCACAGGTCTGAAGGAATATGGTGTTAAACATAAAATCACACACATCTTGGAATTAAAACTCAGTAATATTAACACTTTCTATTTTCTTGTTATTTATTTTCTTAAACTATGGTATCTGATTATAAAGAGAGCTAGTGTGTTGAAATAGAGTTAAATAAATTACATAAGATATACATTCAGCAACCAGCTGTTTATCATGTGTTTGTCCATAAGTGGTGCTACCTAGGCTACCTAGTGGCTTACAGGTGTATTGGTGCTCCCACTTATCAATTGTTTTTTGAAAATCCGTTCTTCCGGTTTTGCCGAAGTGTCAAATGCGATGTACCCATACTGTAATGATATCTGGGATATTCGCGAACTCAATCGAATGTAGGTGGCAGGTCGGTCGCGACAAAATGGTGAACGCAATGGTGATAGACTTGATTGATGTATTGAATATTGTTGGGGATTCTAGGCGGCCTCTCGTTGAAGGACAGGCAATTTTAGATGCCAAACACATAATTATGTTTGGGAGAGTAGCCGAAAGAGAAGATTTAGTGAGACTTGAAGCTTTATGCTTACAAACCAGTAATTTGAAGGGAGTTCCTCACCAGATTAAAATTGAGATTCGATCACCAGTTGCCGAGAAAAAGTTAATTTGTTCGTGTACCTGTAAGGCTGGATGTTCAGGAAAGTGTAAGCATGTAGTCGGTACATTGCTTTACATATTTCGGTAAGTAGATGCATTTAAATTTAGAAGATATAATACTGTTGAAGCCGATAAATCGAAGAGTGAACAAGTTGACTGTATTTGTTTTTTCTTCTTTTCGTAATAGGCACACAATTGAAAACTTGGAAGACCTGAGCTCCACAGATTTGAAGCAGCAATGGGGCAAGTTAAAGAAAGACAACTACATGTACGACAAAGCGATTCCTATAAATAAATTCTGCCACATGGGAAGATCAACTGTCAAATCGACCCTCCAAAGTCGCCTAGTCTGTAGTGCAGGCGAGAATAATATACTGGATATTCTACTTTCTGGGGCACAGGGATCCGAGCTGGATCTTACTTTGCGCTTAAGGGAGACTACTGCTACTACTACTACTATTCAAGTCTCGAGTGGTGATGATTTGCTACAATTATCCCTATGCCATAAACTTTTAGGCAACAACAACTCGTTGCCACAATTTAGTGCTATGGTTGATCTTGATGCAGAACTTCAAGATGACATTGCTCAATTTTTTAATGAGAAGGTAGCTCTCACATATGAAGACAGTGTAAAATTATGTTTGACAACTCTTACCCAATCTGGAGAAATTTGGAAGAAGGCAAGAAAAGTAAGATTAACTGGTACTACTTGTTACAGTGTTTTTACTTACAGCAAAAATAAAAGCCCTGACTGGAATTTAAAAGTGAGTAGGCTGTTCAAAACTGATTTCAAGGGACACATGGCAACTGTGCATGGGAAAAAATTTGTACTAGTAGCCTTAGAAGCTTATGAATCTGCTTTTAAAAATAAAGTGGAACCGGTGGGCATTATTGTTCCTCCAAGTGCCCCATGGTTAGGTGTAAGTCTGGATGGTGTGGTTAGTTCACTCTGTTGTGTAGAGGTTAAGTGCCCTCTAGCAGGTAAAACGCAGACTGCAATTGATGTTGTGCAGGGCCTAAAATATTTAAATGGGTCGATTGAGGAAAATACTTTATCTTTAAAGACAAATCATCAATATTATGGTCAGGTGCAGCTGCAAGCATTGCTTTGTTTAAGATTTTTGAAAACCATGAGGAAAGGAGTGGGAGAGTAGAAGTACACACGTGGTGGCCCGCTGCGGTCGGTCTGGATAAGTAGGGTAAAAATACTCAATAACACGCGTTTGATATGGAACACTTTTTATTTTTCGGTTATAATCGGTAAATGTGGACCCTAAAATAATGACAGTGTTATTTTTAATTGTATATATGTATAACTGTGCGATACACGTGATCTAATTTGTGTGTTCCACTAGATTTTATGTGTCAATTGCATATTATCAAGCATCGGTTGTCTGCTGGTATTTGTTTTTGAGCAGTTCGAGTCATGGCGCTGTTACGTTTAAAAGCTATATTTGAGTTTGCTCACTGTACCATAGATTCTAGAAATTATTTGCTGCTTGGTAGGGCAAAGGGACGAGTTTAACTTGTATTAAAACTCTGGGGAGACAGGAATTGCTTGATTTATTGGATGGTTAGCAGGTAGGTTTGGTGTTGAATATCGGACTGGTAGCAGGTTCTTTCAGAGTAGATATTTACCCTGCGAAGTCAAATTAGGCCTATATGACTCGTAGTGGAATGGCTCGGATATCGCAGAGCGAGGTGATGGTGGTTGGTAGGGAAATGAACTAGGGAGCGGGGAAGGATACCTGACTGATGAAGCTTGGCTGTCGTGGTACGGCTTGGTTCGGCGAGACTGTACTTGGCTGTCTAGGTGCGGCTTGGCTCGGCGTAACAGTGAACAACCCGTCCTGTCGTCAGTGTGTGTAGTGGTGAGTGGTCCAACCCGTTCCTGTTGACCGTATTTATTTGGTATCGTCCCCTTTCGGCTATTGCTATTTGCATCATTTGGAAAGTGTAGAAACTTATATCCGCAGCCCTCTTATACATCCACTTACAGCCGTGAACTGAGCAATATACTTTGCTTTTACCCATTTTGCACTCTATCAACGAGTGAAACTTATTACTTATGTATAGAGACATGAAGAATTTACCACGATACAAGGAACCATAATACAAACAGTCACCACATGACAAATGTACCCTACTAGGTAAGTTTCTCATTATTATCAGATAGCTGGAGTTGCCAATAACAATTGATGTTTTTTTTCTTGTAAATAGCATTTTACTAGCTTTTCTTATAGGATAGTTGATGTAAAAAGTAAGTTAGAGTAATTATTGATACATTGTATCCATAAATAGGCTAATTTATAAAATAATAAAAAAGTGATATTGTTTCAAATGCTTTATTTATCATAGAAGTACAATGTGAATGTAATAATATCATCATGTAGGTCATACCACAGAGCATCCCCATCCCCCAACAGTTAAGCTTAAGATGAGTCATCATGCAGCGTGGTTTCACTTCGCAGCACGTTTGATACTGAACCCATATCCATGTATTTTGAGAAAGGAATGAAAGAATCATACAGTCTCTAAGGGAACGGAGAGAGATTTCAAGCCAGGATTCTAGCCTAACATTGTGCAAGCGTTAGGGCCAGGTGTTCCTAAGATGAGCTCATGCCTCTTGACATTTATAAGGAGCCAGTCATGGATATTATTAGAACGAGTGGAAAGTTTGGACTGTAAGACGAAGAAGCTTGACTCGGAAATTGCTCTTACGTTGCAGGAAAATGGCAACACCGCTGCTGAGTCAGAACAGGAATAATTAAATTTAACCCGTTTACGAGTATAAAAATAAGTAAACAGATACAGTACGGTGAATCATTTTGGATTAGAGATTTTTGTGTAAAGAAAAACCTTGTAATAATAGTCCAGGAAAAAACTGCAAACGCAAGTATACGTCATTGGGGATTCACCGGGACCCAAGGAGTGGGAGAATTAAAAATGAACAGCACCACCCACACAGTTGAGGACGAGAAATTAATTAATATCTCGGAAATGCACGATCGATTTCCATGCACAGGAAGATTATTTTACGTTTGGAAGACGAGCTTTCTGGAGATATGGTTTTTATAATTGTGCGACAATTAGTTCAAAAGTTGGTCACGAAAAGGACTAGGATTTTATCTTTTTGTGACTGAAAGGTATAAAACTCCTGGCCTCACCAAGCCAATCATGCAGTCTACGAGCATTCCGTGAGCGGAGATGCTGCACCACATCGTACATGCAGTCTACGATAGCCCGTGAGGGGAACGTCACGCTGTATCAGTACATGCAGTCTACGAGCATTCCGTGAGCGGAAGTGCTGCACCACATCGTATACGCAGTACTCAAGAGCCCGTGAGGGGAACGTAACGCTGTATCAGACATCGAAGGCAGCTAACCAGTACTCCTTGAGGGGAGAAACGTTGTATTACACCGCATAATTAATATATCCGATAGCCACGGGCATCGAAGTATCAGTAACTTGCGTGCCTCCGGAAGGAGTTGCAAAGAAGAAGTATTAAAGTATCGCCGTGTTGAAAAATTAGGAAAATCCTAGTTACAGGATTTAGGTCCGACAGGGCAAAAGTTTCCGTATAAGTTCCAAAAATACAATCAAAGCAGCTGCGAACTTAGGATTCAGGCGATAGGTCTTTCTGTAAACGACCAAAAATATCATAACGTACGGAAGTACCGGAACAGCGAGATAAACAGTTTATAAATTTTAAAGAACCCGAACAGGGAAAAACTGAGTAAGATTCGCAACGTATTTCAGAAAATTAGAAGAGCGAGAACCAAATAAACAAAGAAGAACGGAAACTATAGACATTGTTTTCAAGAAAGCAGACGAACTATTCTAAAGCACTAAGACTCGAGAAGTATTAGTGGCTAAAAAATCCATAGGTCACCGATAGGTTATCGAGGGGACCTCGATCAGAACAGACTTTCGCTAGGATCGATAAATCAGATCTAAAAGGGGAGCCGTTCAAGCTAGAGAAGTAGCCGATCATCAGGAACAGGATTCGAAGAATTGTTATTCCAGGGAATAAGTAGATGATTCGAGACTTTCGTATTCTGCAGGATAGGAAGCCGACATTGAATAAATTTCACCCTTGGAGACGGGAGATTAAGAGGTCACGTGTGATAGGCTAAAAGGACGGCCTAGTGATCAAAAGTTGTGAAGTGTAAATATATCAAGAGTGTGTGTTAAAGTAATATATTTTTTAGTGTTTTATTGTGTGTTCAAAACGGATACACCAGTGTATTAAAAATGTTGTCAGTGTTAAATATAGTGAATATGTGTCAAGAAATTTCTGTACATGAGATGAGTTTGTACAATATGGAGTAGGTCAAGAAGGTGGGCCAAAATGTCACATCAAACGAGAATAAAGGTCAGAAAACGACCTTAGACATGTGAGTAAAGATTTTCATTATATTTTGGTGTCGGGAAAATTTTTTTGTACATTTCCACCGGAGTTTTGAGTAAAAGGGATGTTTTCAAATAAATAATAACTAAATAAGAACGCGATCTGAACAAAAATAAAGTTGTAAGAAATAATAAATAATTATGTGAAATAATAAATTCTGTAGAGGAAATGCATGGAATAAAATGTCAGTGTATTTAATGAATGTTATAAAAGCAAGCGTCATAATAATAATTATAACAAAGATATTTACATAAAGGTAAATTTGAATTATATGAAAGAAATAGCTTTTGAGCTTTTGTAAGGAATGAAGACATAATGTGAATAACAAGGTAAAGAAATCTAAATAAAGATTAAATTGAATGATATAATAATATAGAGCGTTGAAGCCTTAACAAATGTATAAGACATGATGTGAATGCATGTTCTTAAAAATGGAGCGATTTGTTGTCAACGGAAAAGATTAATATAAGAATTGAGATATGTATCAATTGTTACTATGAAATTTATCAGTTCTTTGGAAGACATTCGGCCGTAAAGTAATGGGTAGCGTAATGGAACGCAATTAAATAAAAAGTCACGCTAGGAACGCGTAAAAGTTAAAGTACTTGGTAAGTTACTTATGGAGGGTAGTTGATTGCAGTGAATTGAGATATGTTGTAAGTCCTCTAAATTGTGACGTGGATCACGAGGCCATGTGTGTATGTTATATTGAAAAGGGAGCTAATGTATGGTATTATTGAGCGTATGTCATGTAGGCCACGGCCGACTTTAAATCGCGTCTTGTATAAGTCCTCTAATGCGGAAATGGTTCCCGAGGCATGTTAAGAGATTCGAACCTAGAATCCTCTGTTTGTTAAAGCCCCTTATTATTCTTCGTCGAATGTGTATTACTCTTCCCCAATCAACGAGGACCCTTCATAATTAATAAATGCCAAGATTACGAGAGTGGTTTATGAGCCAAGAATATTGTTGAAAGTAAAACGATTGAGTAGAAAGCCAAGTCTCCCCAAAGAATTGAGAATAATGTGAAGGTTTGTTTTAAAAGCATTGAAGAGAGCTCCAACCGTAAGCTAGGTCGGGAGTCGCTCTCCCTGTCATAAATCACGCTCATAAGCACGCACGAGGTGGGTAAAAACCGTCTTGTAAGAAGTGAAATACACCGTGAGTGTTTAAAGTTGTTAATGACCCGGGCGTTGAACCGAAGTCCTTGTAGATTTATATTATCGCTTGCCAGTTCAGATCGTAGTTTTCTTATGTGATAATAGTCTTATAAGACAAATGAATTAAATAAAAATCCCTATTGTAATGTTGTATGGAAAATAAGGAATCCACGAGTTTTGTGAAGATAACTAGATTCGGGAGTAATCATAGTTTTTGACTTTGTCAAGTAATCTTTATGACTCTGGAGTACACAAGTAGTTTCCCGATTACCGTAGTGAATTTGCAAACTTGAGAGAGATAGTAAATCCTGAGAATATCTGAAATGCCCAAATATTGAAGTGAATAATTAACATGTAATTTTAAATGTAATTATATATTTGTTTTGATGATAAGAAAAGATAAAATAAATTCTTGAGGTGTACAAAGTATGACACCATTATTATGGAAAAGTATCGAGCCAAAGGAGCTCGTAGTTACATGGAACTTTAAGATAAGTACTTTATGGAAGTGAAAATAATCGTGAATTGTTGGTTTTAAAGAAAACCATGTGTTTTAATCTAATATTTGTTTTATTTTTATGCTATTCCTTGTTCACTTTGGACAAGTAGAATGATATTGGTCAGTAGTTTATTTGTTTTATTGTTTGTAGCGCCATAATTTGATTAATTAAATGTGTTAAAATAGGAGTTGATTTTGTTGTTATTTTTGCAAGTGTATCCTCTATTTAATCCAAAATATGTAAGTCACAGAGTGGGAGAACTTACCGCAGCCCCGAAAAATCCCGAATTGAGCAATGCTGGCATACTGTGATTTGCATATTTCTTGCTGAAGGGCACAGGGGGGGAATAGAAGTACTGTGCTTGGATAAATGATTAGAGGAACACTAAAGACGGTCAATTCATGTAAAAGTAAAGTAATGATAGGAGTAGCTACAACGTATAATGTTAACTTACCGCATGGGTCCCTGGAGACTCACACCGAGCAGCCCTGGATAAACAACCCCCTACCACTCATATTTTTGGCGCCCAGTACGCAGGGATGAGTTTTCCTAGGGAAAACCCGAGTTTTCTCGAAAAATCAAAATTTTAATTTTTTCTTGAAAAAAAAAATGTTTTTTCGAAATTTTGAATTTTAAATACTTTCATAAAGGTCTTTGAGTTTGAATAAGAATATCAAAAGGGTACGGTGTAGTAAAAACCCGTACCAAAGTAAATTTTTAAAGAAATTGGGACACAATGGTTCAGATTACTATCTCTCAAGCATGTTCTAGCGATGTGGCATTAGTAGCCCACTATATTCTAATAAGATGGCATTGAGTGAAGAGATGCAACGGCTTTTGGAGGCTATAAAAGCCGATAGCAATGAGAAGTTGGAGGCTATAAACAATACATTGGGCCTCCAAAAGGATGAAAATAAAAAAGAGTTCGAATCCATAAATAAGAGTTTGAATCAATTGGATAGCCAACAGAGTGAAAATAAAAGGGATTTAGAATCCATAAATGAGAGTTTGAATAAGTTGGACAGTCAACAGGAGGAAAATAACCAAAAGTTAGGATCCATGAATCAAAGTTTAGAATCACTAAAAACTAATAGTGATAACATGGGAACTAAATTAGAAGCCATCGAAACTAATAGTGATAACATGGGAACTAAATTAGAAGCTATCGAGGCCGACGGTATAAAAATGAATAAAGAACTGAAGGCTGAGATAGAAAAGATGAAAACAGAAAATGGGGATAACATTAAACAACAGTTGGAAGTGATAAAAAATGAGACGTTAGAGTCTATGAAAGCCGACAGTAAAGCAAATAACAAAGCACTGAAGGCTGAAATAGAAGAGACCATAAATACTAAATTTCAAAGTTTTGACGAGGGGTTGGAGACTAAGTTAAATGAGTCAAAAAGGGAATGCCGAGAAAATTTTAAAATTTTAGAGGATAATTTTGGTACTATAGAAACTAAATTAAATAGCATGGAAAAAGCATGTAAAGAGAATGTAGAGGAATGTGAGAAGAAACTTGTAACCCAGATCCAAGGTGTGCAGAAAAAAATAGAAGCTCAGATAAAATCTAACAGTGATATCTGTAAAAAATCCCGGGATGAAATAAAACAAAGTGTGAATGAGCTAGGAACCCGATTTGGAAAGGTTGAGGAGAAAGTAGGAACCCTCGAGAACAAAATCGGTGTAGTTCAGACCGAAGTAACTGAGATGAAAAATCAAAATCAAAAGGATGCGCGGGATATGAAAGGTCAATTTGAGCTGTTTACCGGGCAGGTAGATGATAACTTAAAGAAGTATGAGGGTGAAATAAATCGAAGATTAGGTATATACGAGGGGCATCTCCAGAGTGAAAGAAAACAACGTGAGGACGAAAATAAGGAAAGTACCCATAAGATAGATGAAATAAGTCAGGGTATTAATGATGTTCAGGAAACCATCGGAACATTAAAGGTCCAAGTAGGAAAAACTCACACTGAAGTAAATCAGGTCCAAGATGAAATGATGAGATTATTTAAGAGCCAAGGGAAAACTGAAGAAAGGCTTGACGGAATTAAAATAGATATGGTCAAAGGACAAAGAGAAATGGAGAAAAAGATAAAGGAAATACAAGAAGACCTAGATACCAGAGGTGACGTTAAACCAGAAATTATAACAGAACAGGTCATGGTCATCAAGAAAGAGGTAGAAGAACACTTAAATGAAATCAGGAATAGCTTCAGGAACGACAAAAACCAACTCAAACAAGAACTGGAAACCAGTAAGAAAAATCAGGAAAGAATTCAAAATGAATTAGGATCCCGGTTGGAGAGGACTGAACATAAGAACAGTCAAATGGAAATCCAACTCATGGCTAATGAAGAAAGTGCCCGAAGGGAAAGGAAGTTAGAATTTGAGAATCAGGACGAGTTTCCAAAGACAGGATGGGTAGATTCCCGTGAACAAGGCACAGATACCGATAGGGACTTAGCAGGGGAGAGCCCTTATAAGAACCCAGGATATCCGATGGCGATGTTAACCCCATACATGAACCAGACAAATGGTCAGATAATAAACATTATCAAATCGAATGAGGACAGACCGATAAAATTTACGGGTAATAACATGTCAATTACTCCAAAATACTGGCTAAAGGAAGTCGCAGAGTACTTAAACGAAATGAAGGTTCCTCAGGATCGGAGACTGAGAGCTATTGAGAAGCTCTTGGCAGGTGATTGTCTCACCTGGTTCAGAAGCTTTAGGTACACCTTTGATACGGTGGAAGGCTTTAGAGAAGCCTTTTTAAAACGATATTGGGCAGCAGACGTCCAGGAGAATTTGAGGCTAGATCTGTACTCTAGGAAGTACAGCACAAATGCACCAACTAAGTACTCGGAATTTTTTACCGCTCAGCTGTGTAAATTCCGCGAACTTGACATTGCTCCAGCTGAGAACGACCTGTGTGCCGCCATTGCAAGACAACTTCCATATGAGATTCAGAGGCTGTTAATCTCATCCAAAGCCAGAAGTGCTGTGGAAGTGGAGAGTGTATTACGTGAATTAGACATGACGACGTCACACGTAACGCCTAGGCATCAAAGACAGACTGAACAGGTACACATGGCCAGCAGTCAGGAAACCAGCGAAAAACCATCGACCAGGAATCAGTCCACCAGCACTGATACTCAAGGACTAGGTCGAGAGTATGGGCACCAAGAGCCTAGAGGAATGCAGCCATACTACAGAGGAGGATATCGAGGAGGAAATCCTAGGAATACGGGTTATAGGCAACAAGAGAGCCGACCCTATAACAATAACCATCAGAGGCAAGAAAACAGAAAGAAATGGGAGAATTATCCCAGAAGGAACGTAAGGCCAGAGGATAGGGATGATGAATATCGGGCCGAAATAGAGGAAAGATATCAGGAAAGTCTTCGTTACATGAACGAACGACCAGATGAACCTGAAAGACAAAAAGTCCGTTGGAGTGAGGCAATCAAGAACCGGAAATCACCCGACCGACTAGATGGAGCTCAAAGATTGGAACTACAAGCTCAGTTAAAGAATGAGGGAAAAGGAAGCCCTCAGGATAAAAAAAAAACTCCAAATTTAAATCGTCAAAAGTGGAAACATACCAGGAGCTGGGAGGAGGTAGAAATTGTGAATTGGATAGCAAGACCAGATGGGCTAATTAATGAGGATGTGGAAGGAATCCCACCTATCAAAAGAGAATTACCCATAATTATGCTCAGGATAGAAGGATTACTGGTCAGGGCATTGATTGATACCGGATCAACAATAAGTTTAATTACGCAAACCCTTCTGAATGAATTGGAAACAAGAGGCCGCGTATTAAAAATCCCCACATCAAGTGCAAAGATTAAGGGAATTATCCCTGAAAAATCTTTAACATGCAAATTTCAGGTATACATTGATCTGATCATGGGTAACACTGAAATTTCGCAATGCTTTTTGCTGGTAAATCAATTACCGTATAATGTCATATTAGGTATTGATTTTATCCGTGAGAACAAGGTCATCATAGACCTAGCGCAAAACTGCATTAGAATCCAAAGAGAGGTTGTGGATGAACAAAACATTAACCTACAGGAACAGGAGGCGAAAATAGGAGAACAGGTATGGCATGTGGAAGAAGTAACGGAAGAAGGTTGTAAGGACATAGAAAAGATATTTGAAGTCCTCAACATAGAACTCGAAGATAATTTGGAAACTGAGTTCGAGACCAACCTGTCAGGAAAAGTAGAGGAAGCCAAAGTTAACCTCGAAAACAAGGAACAATTAAAGGAATTATTATTGAATTTTAGGGACGTATTTGATTCCAAGCCAGGGAAGATTGAAAATTTTAAATACGCGTTCCAAGTCAATGATTGGGCACCGTTCAGACAAAAACCATACCCGGTTGCGGAAAAACATTACCCACAAACTAAGAAAACACTGCAGGAGATGATGAATGCAGGTGTTATAGAAAAGATGGCGACACCATATGTCAGTCCATTAGTGATTGTGAGTAAACCGGATGGCTCAGTAAGGGTGTGTCTAGATGCCAGAAATTTAAATGCAAAAATCATACCAGAAAATGATTCGGCACCACCCATAAAAGAAATACTGAGGAAGTTCAAAGGCAAGAAGATTTTCACAAATATTGACATGACTTCTTCGTATCATCATCTCGAACTGGAAGAGAAAACCAGCTTGCTGACTGGATTTCAGTTCGACCAACAAACTTATTGTTTTAGGAGATGTCCGTTGGGATTGAAGACCGCGGGATCTGCCTTAATAAGAGCGCTTGATCGAAACCTTTCAGAGGAAGTGAAAGAGGGCACTATCCGTTATGTGGATGATATTTTGCTTACCTCGGAGAATATTGGGGAACATTTAGAAAAATTGAAGAAATTATTGGAAGACTTAAGAAGGGAAAATTTTAAAATCAATTTAAAGAAGTCAAATTTTTGTCAAAGACAAGTAACATTTCTAGGGCATGTGATTGATAAGGATGGTGTTAAACCAAATCCATGCAAATTGGAATCGATAAGGGATTTTCCAAGGCCTTTGAAGGTGAAGAACGTTCGCCAGTTTTTGGGATTGATTGGGTTCTTCTCAGGACATTGTCCATCATACACAAAAACTGTTGCACCACTACAGGACCTTCTGAAGAAGGGGGGCAAGTGGAAATGGACGGAGGAAACAGAAAAAGCATTCGTGGAGGCCAAGGAAATGCTCTTAAATTATGTGAAGCTAGGATATCCTGATTTTAATCAGAAATTTATAATTCAAACAGATGCATCCCAGATTGGAATAGGGGCAATGCTATATCAGGAAAACCCGGATAACCCTGATAAGAGAAATTATCTAGCTTTCACAAGTCGGAGACTGAAACCACACGAGAAAAATTATACGATCAGCGAAATCGAGCTGTTAGCGATATTGCACGCGCTGCAATATTGGCGAAAGATCGTATATGGGTTTCAGGTCATTCTAAGGACGGATCATAAAGCCTTAACCTTTTTGATGAAGACTGATTTATCCAGTCAAAGATTGATGCGATGGGCTTTATACATTCAACAGTTTGATGTAAAGATAGAATACTGCCCAGGAAAAGAAAATATAGTTCCAGACTACTTAAGTAGACAGCCAGAGTCCACAGAAGAGGAAGTAATGGCTATTGATTTGGAAGACAGGGATCAGCGTACTCTAAATGAGTTAAGGCGCATTAGTCAACGGCAACGTGAGGATCCATGGATGAACATGCTCATATCCTTCCTTGAGGGAAGTTTGATAAGGGGAACACCAGCGTACACAGAAGCTAATAAGATAGCTCAAGATTACACATTTTATAATGGATTATTATATAAGTTTGTGGACTCTGACCATACACGATTAAGGATTGTTGTACCTGCAATTTTGCAGAGGAAAATAGTATGGTTAGCCCATAGATCGTTCGGACATATGGGAGTCGACAAAACAGTCTCGATGCTGAAAGAAGCATTTGTATGGCCGAGACTGAGAGAAACTGTAAGGGACACGCTAAAGACATGTGATCTATGTCAAAGGATCAAACCAAATGCATTTCTGATGAGACAAAAGCCTATACCATTGTTGCCCGAAAGGCCAGGTCAAATCATATCTATTGATAACTTCGGACCTTTGCCCAAGGCAAGAAGAGGAAATCGACACATAATGGTGGCTATGGATGTCTTCACTAAAATGGTTGTCCTTGCTCCCATACAGAAGACTAGTACCAAACAGGTGTAAAAACGACTTAAAGAAAAAGTGATACCGATTCTGGGAAAACCTGAGAATTTGTTGTCGGATCACGGTAGTTGTTTCACCAGTGTAGAGTTCAGACAAGAATTAGAAAGACTTGGAATACGTCAGATTTTGTCAAGTATTCGCCATCCTGAGGCAAATCCTGTAGAAAGAGTGATGAGAGAGACGGCCAAGTATTGTAGAATATACTGTGCCGAAGAAAATTGGAAGTGGATAGATATCTTGGATATTATCGAATTTTGTATAAACAACACAATCCATGAATCTACGGGAGAGATACCAATAACGTTACACCGGGATGAGCAACCAGAGAGACCTTGGAGTCTGGTAATTCCTAGGCCAGCAGACGCTCAGCCTGGAAGAGAGGTACGTATAAGAAGAGCCTTTGAGCATCTAAAAGCTCAAGCCGACAGGAGACAAAGAAGAAATAGGCACAAGAGGTATCATCGGCCACTATTAGCAGGGGAAATGGTGTTAGTAAAAAGACCAGCCATTTCAGATCCAGGGAACCGCGTGTACAAAAAGTTCCAGAAAATGTACCACGGACCGTATCAAATAATAAGGGATTTGAGAAATAATGCCTATAGAATTCGGCACCGTGAAACGAATCACGAAGTGACCATGAATTCAGCAAACTTAAAAGTGTATTACCCTCCCGAAGACTTCGATGAAGCAAATGAACAAGCCCTAGTTATGGAAACATTTAGAGATGAAAAATCCACTTTTGATAGAAACGAGAATGAGATAGAAAAAGGAAACAGAGCTCAAACATTCGAGTGCGAATGCGAATTGGAGAAATTATATTGGGAAATAAAAGAAATAATTGATTTTATTGAAGAAGAAAATTTCAATTAAGGAAGGAGAATGATGAAATAAAGGAACGGGTAGGGATAGACCACACCCGTAAAGAAGAATGAGGTTCTGGAAACCTGAAGTCCAGACAAATAAAAAGGGGAAAGAAAGGGTAGGGACAGAGCGTACCCAACCGACACAATTACCGGATATGACTTAAAGAGATGAAAGAAATCAAATTATCGTGGGATTTTTAAGGAAGAAAAATCAGAAGGTACGGATAACGTTATGATGGCTTCGACATTTAAAAAGGAAAAATAAGATTTTTTTTGGATAATTAAAATAAATTTCCTCAAAATTTTTCGAAAATTTATTTACCTAAGGAGGGGAGAGATGAACCCATGTACCATAGGCTTCAAAGGGAGTCGAATCCATGTATTTTGAGAAAGGAATGAAAGAATCATACAGTCTCTAAGGGAACGGAGAGAGATTCCAAGCCAGGATTCTAGCCTAACATTGTGCAAGCGTTAGGACCAGGTGTTCCTAAGATTAGCTCATGCCTCTTGACATTTATAAGGAGCCAGTCATGGATATTATTAGAACGAGTGGAAAGTTTGGACTGTAAGACGAAGAAGCTTGACTCGGAAATTGCTCTTACGTTGCAGGAAAATGGCAACCCCGCTGCTGAGTCAGAACAGGAATAATTAAATTTAACCCGTTTACGAGTATAAAAATAAGTAAACAGATACAGTACGGTGAATCATTTTGGATTAGAGATTTTTGTGTAAAGAAAAACCTTGTAATAATAGTCCAGGAAAAAACTGCAAACGCAAGTATACGTCATTGGGGATTCACCGGGACCCGAGGAGTGGGAGAATTAAAAATGAACAGCACCACCCACACAGTTGAGGACGAGAAATTAATTAATATCTCGGAAATGCACGATCGATTTCCATGCACAGGAAGATTATTTTACGTTTGGAAGACGAGCTTTCTGGAGATATGGTTTTTATAATTGTGCGACAATTAGTTCAAAAGTTGGTCACGAAAAGGACTAGGATTTTATCTTTTTGTGACTGAAAGGTATAAAACTCCTGGCCTCACCAAGCCAATCATGCAGTCTACGAGCATTCCGTGAGCGGAGGTGCTGCACCACATCGTACATGCAGTCTACGATAGCCCGTGAGGGGAACGTCACGCTGTATCAGTACATGCAGTCTACGAGCATTCCGTGAGCGGAAGTGCTGCACCACATCGTATACGCAGTATTCACGAGCCCGTGAGGGGAACGTAACGCTGTATCAGACATCGAAGGCAGCTAACCAGTACTCCTTGAGGGGAGAAACGCTGTATTACACCGCATAATTAATATATCCGATAGCCACGGGCATCGAAGTATCAGTAACTTGCGTGCCTCCGGAAGGAGTTGCAAAGAAGAAGTATTAAAGTATCGCCGTGTTGAAAAATTAGGAAAATCCTAGTTACAGGATTTAGGTCCGACAGGGCAAAAGTATCCGTAAAAGTTCCAAAAATACAATCAAAGCAGGCTGCGAACTTAGGATTCAGGCGATAGGTCTTTCTGTAAACGACCAAAAATAGCATAACGTACGGAAGTACCGGAACAGCGAGATAAACAGTTTATAAATTTTAAAGAACCCGAACAGGGAAAAAATGAGTAAGATTCGCAACGTATTTCAGAAAATTAGAAGTGCGAGAACCAAATAAACAAAGAAGAACGGAAACTATAGACATTGTTTTCAAGAAAGCAGACGAACTATTCTAAAGCACTAAGACTCGAGAAGTATTGGTGGCTAAAAAATCCATAGGTCACCGATAGGTTATCGAGGGGACCTCGATCAGAACAGACTTTCGCTAGGATCGATAAATCAGATTTAAAAGGGGAGCCGTTCAAGCTAGAGAAGTAGCCGATCATCAGGAACAGGATTCGAAGAATTGTTATTCCAGGGAATAAGTAGATGATTCGAGACTTTCGTATTCTGCAGGATAGGAAGCCGACATTGAATAAATTTCACCCTTGGAGACGGGAGATTAAGAGGTCACGTGTGATAGGCTAAAAGGACGGCCTAGTGATCAAAAGTTGTGAAGTGTAAATATATCAAGAGTGTGTGTTAAAGTAATATATTTTTTAGTGTTTTATTGTGTGTTCAAAACGGATACACCAGTGTATTAAAAATGTTGTCAGTGTTAAATATAGTGAATATGTGTCAAGAAATTTCTGTACATGAGATGAGTTTGTACAATATGGAGTAGGTCAAGAAGGTGGGCCAAAATGTCACATCAAACGAGAATAAAGGTCAGAAAACGACCTTAGACATGTGAGTAAAGATTTTCATTATATTTTGGTTTCGGGAAAAATTTTGTGTACATTTCCACCGGAGTTTTGAGTAAAAGGGATGTTTTTAAATAAATAATAACTAAATAAGAACGCGATCTGAACAAAAATAAAGTTGTAAGAAATAATAAATAATTATGTGAAATAATAAATTCTGTAGAGGAAATGCATGGAATAAAATGTCAGTGTATTTAATGAATGTTATAAAAGCAAGCGTCATAATAATAATTATAACAAAGATATTTACATAAAGGTAAATTTGAATTATATGAAAGAAATAGCTTTTGAGCTTTTGTAAGGAATGAAGACATAATGTGAATAACAAGGTAAAGAAATCTAAATAAAGATTAAATTGAATGATATAATAATATAGAGCGTTGAAGCCTTAACAAATGTATAAGACATGATGTGAATGCACGTTCTTAAAAATGGAGCGATTTGTTGTCAACGGAAAAGATTAATATAAGAATTGAGATATGTATCAATTGTTACTATGAAATTTATCAGTTCTTTGGAAGACATTCGGCCGTAAAGTAATGGGTAGCGTAATGGAACGCAATTAAATAAAAAGTCACGCTAGGAACGCGTAAAAGTTAAAGTACTTGGTAAGTTACTTATGGAGGGTAGTTGATTGCAGTGAATTGAGATATGTTGTAAGTCCTCTAAATTGTGACGTGGATCACGAGGCCATGTGTGTATGTTATATTGAAAAGGGAGCTAATGTATGGTATTATTGAGCGTATGTCATGTAGGCCACGGCCGACTTTAAATCGCGTCTTGTATAAGTCCTCTAATGCGGAAATGGTTCCCGAGGCATGTTAAGAGATTCGAACCTAGAATCCTCTGTTTGTTAAAGCCCCTTATTATTCGTCGTCGAATGTGTATTACTCTTCCCCAATCAACGAGGACCCTTCATAATTAATAAATGCCAAGATTACGAGAGTGGTTTATGAGCCAAGAATATTGTTGAAAGTAAAACGATTGAGTAGAAAGCCAAGTCTCCCCAAAGAATTGAGAATAAAGTGAAGGTTTGTTTTAAAAGCATTGAAGAGAGCTCCAACCGTAAGCTAGGCCGGGAGTCGCTCTCCCTGTCAAATCACGCTCGAGTATAATGGCCTGACCCTCATAGTACGAGGGTGGGTAAAAACCGTCTTGTAAGAAGTGAAATACACCGTGAGTGTTTAAAGTTGTTAATGACCCGGGCATTGAACCGAGGTCCTTGTAGATTTATATTATCGCTTGCCAGTTCAGATCGTAGTTTTCTTATGTGATAATAGTCTTATAAGACAAATGAATTAAATAAAAATCCCTATTGTAATGTTGTATGGAAAATAAGGAATCCACGAGTTTTGTGAAGATAACTAGATTCGGGAGTAATCATAGTTTTTGACTTTGTCAAGTAATCTTTATGACTCTGGAGTACACAAGTAGTTTCCCGATCACCGTAGTGAATTTGCAAACTTGAGAGAGATAGTAAATCCTGAGAATATGTGAAATGCCCAAATATTGAAGTGAATAATTAACATGTAATTTTAAATGTAATTATATATTTGTTTTGATGATAAGAAAAGATAAAATACATTCTTGAGGTGTACAAAGTATGACACCATTATTATGGAAAAGTATCGAGCCAAAGGAGCTCGTAGTTACATGGAACTTTAAGATAAGTACTTTATGGAAGTGAAAATAATCGTGAATTGTTGGTTTTAAAGAAAACCATGTGTTTTAATCTAATATTTGTTTTATTTTTATGCTATTCCTTGTTCACTTTGGACAAGTAGAATGATATTGGTCAGTAGTTTATTTGTTTTATTGTTTGTAGCGCCATAATTTTGATTAATTAAATGTGTTAAAATAGGAGTTGATTTTGTTGTTATTTTTGCAAGTGTATCCTCTATTTAATCCAAAATATGTAAGTCACAGAGTGGGAGAACTACCGCAGCCCCGAAAAATCCCGAATTGAGCAATGCTGGCATACTGTGATTTGCATATTTCTTGCTGAAGGGCACAATACATTGAAAAATGGCTGCAGTCATAACAAGATAAACTCTTGTTTTCATCTGAATTTTCTTGAAGGCGTTGTTGTGTACGACTGAATATCAATTAGGAACTCGTGTAGAATACGTTGCCCGGCGCCATTAAAATCCGAAAAAAATACTATAGAAATGGCCAATGTTACTAATATACAGGAGTTGAATATTTTATCGATAGAGTGTTACTGTATTTTTTTCAGAGTGCCAACATTGTTTCCAGACCAATGGTTTTCGCCTAGGCCAATAAAGGTTAGGTAGCGCGGCCCTGCGCGTTAGGCTAATATAAACACCCCTGGTTTTTGTTACGCACAGTGGGGATAGTCATGCATCAATACTCTTTATCCAGGCCAATGGTTTTACCTAGCAGCACAATCAGTAAGTTGGCAGCAAACATGACGACTTGCTTTTTGATAAGTTTATTACTTGAAAGTTAATGTTGACAATTTCCTTATTTTGGAAGTGTTTATGCAGTGTTTGTCAATGGCAAATGGCTTTAATAATGTGGCAGAGTAATTATAAACCATTTTCAGAGCGCTACTAAGTAAAATAACGCACTTTCGAAACGGGCAACGGATGCTACACGAGAGCCATCCAGGAAGATAAGTAGGATGAAGCCTAGAAAGGCGTAGCATTGCTTTGAAGTTCATAATCATACGAGTATTCAATATTGATGATTAAATTTCTTTGGTTATGGACTATGGAGGAAACCCCATTCTCCATAAGAAGACTCAGATTTGTGAAAATAATTTACATATTGTACGTAGTTATGAACGAAATACCACATTTTTTTTCTTATGTCTACAAACATTACTATAATTTTGTTGGTGTACATAGCCTACCCCAGCATGGTAACATATCTGTACTTGGCAGAGTGACAGAAAATTCTATTAGGTTTCTCATGAAAAATAATAGGCTACGGGTACCAGCCTATTTTCTTTCACTCGGGTGCATTCTAACTAGGTACGCAAATTGTGTACTGTATATGAACTAGTAGGCTAATGTATGTTAGAGAGAACTTGTTGATTATAATCTACTGTATACTTGGGGGCGTGGTGGCGCAGCGATCAAGCTGTTGGCCTCTCGCCAAGGTGGACCAGGTTCGATTCCTGGTCAATGCATGCAAGATATTTTTAAGTGCAATGCCGTGTCCTGTGGTTCGGATTCAATGTAAAAAGAAGGTCCCGTGGCTCGTGATTGCGAGATTAATGGTCACGTAAAACTACAAGCTTCCTTCCTTTACTATACATTGTTTTACTAGTGATTTGGTTCTTCTGGTCTAATTTCTGCAATTGGCACCGTCTAGGCCCAGGGAGGGACAAGGGGGGGGCAAATGCATAGGGGTCCGTAAGCAATGAGGGCCCATTAGTGGTGCACGTTAGTTTCAGTTTATTGTAGCTACTTTTGTATTATGTAAGATGTTAAAAGTTTAAAATAAACTTTTAATTAATCTATCAATAAGGATATCTACAAGCATTTGTAGTATCAATGGCAAATGTATTTAAAGTCTAATAACAATGACAGCTGCGCCACCACGCCCCAGTCTAATAACACTTTGCATCACTAGGACGGGTGGTGGTGGTGGGGACCAACGTTTTAAGGAGTGTAATATTAAGGTCACCTACATAAAACATTTTTGGACGTACATGGACCTGATCTGCAACAAGGATACATGCATTTGCTTAATTTTCTGAGTGATGCAGCAGGTAAGCTATAGTGAAATATAATAATCCTAAAAATCAAATCAAGTCTATTGGAACCATGCATGTGGCAGTAACAGGGACCAGAATGGAATCAGGAGAGTTAAAATACATTAAATTTGTTGACGTAATGTCACAAACCAGCAAACTCATGTTAAAGTGTGCATGCACAGTCTACTCCGATATCATTAGCGACATGCTCTGGCTACTGATGTAGCCTATGAGACTACATGATTATAGGCCTACATTTCCACTAGCAGCATATCAGTAGGTTAATTAAGAATTATTTGTAAGAAGTCGAGAGCTTGTTCATCCTATTTTTAGATCCAATTTAACCTGTCATATAAACGTTATGGTGAATATTATAGATATGGTAACCTTAAGTTCAGGAATTGTTATCCATATGCTGCTACATTCATGAAACGATCATACAACTTTAGTGGCTAAAGCAGGGGCATTAATTCATAGAAGGTAACTCGAATGGCCTAGGCCTAACCTAAAAATTAGTTAGTTATTGAGGTTTTAAGGGGCGGAAAACCTTAAATTACAAGCGACGTGAAATTAACAAAGTTGTTCATTGAGCGACACCACTATGCATTCATCATCAGTTTAGTCTCCCAGTGGATCCATTGTTATGAAAATGAAAATCCACAGCCTGCTTCCAGTCTCCGACCGGGTCAGGAATGGAATGAATGAAGCCCCCATCCAGCGGCAAGGATATGAAATGTGCCGGCTGCCGAAGCCTGTCGCACTCCTCTGGGGCAATGATTAAATGAATGACAGATGAAATGAAATGATAGTGGAGAGTGTTGCTGGAATGATATTTTGACAGGGAAAACCGGAGTACCCGGAGAAAAACCTGTCTGCCTCCGTTTTGTCCAGCACAGATCTCACATGGAGTGACCGGGATTTGAACCACAAACCCAGCGGTGAGAGGCCGGCATGCTGCCGCCTAAGCCACGGAGGCTTTATCCATTGTTATATTAAGTTGTATTAAATTTATTTTGAAATAATGAACGAAACACGTTTAAACAACTGTCATTTCGTGCCATCTCTCCGTTTCTATTCACAGCTAGTTTATATGTAGCTCTTTACTTCGCTGCTGATACAGCGCTCAAATTCTGCTTTAGAAAAAACACATCCACAAACTGGGTACTAGGTACCAGTAGCAAAAGCCTCCTTAGTCATACTTATCAACACTAAGAATAGGAGCTGAAAGGTTCACTACTCCTGCAATAATAGTCATTACAGAATCCATGTATGGAACCATATATAAATTGACTCTCCCGTTTAATACTTTAAATATTTGCATCCTCTGAATTGTTCTTTCTACTGTAACAGTTTTCCTTAGGCTGGGATGACAAGTGAAACGGTATTTACAGGGTTATTACAAATGATTGAAGCGATTTCACAGCTCTACAATAACTTTATTATTTGAGATATTTTAACAATGCTTTGCACACACATACAAAAACTCAAAAAGTTTTTTTAGGCCTTCACAAATGTTCGATATGTGCCCCTTTAGTGATTCGGCAGACATCAAGCCGATAATCAAGTTCCTCCCACACTCGGCGCAGCATGTCCCCATCAATGAGTTCGAAAGCATCGTTGATGCGAGCTCGCAGTTCTGGCACGTTTCTTGGTAGAGGAGGTTTAAACACTGAATCTTTCACATAACCCCACAGAAAGAAATCGCATGGGGTTAAGTCGGGAGTGCGTGGAGGCCATGACATGAATTGCTGATCATGATCTCCACCACGACCGATCCATCGGTTTTCCAATCTCCTGTTTAAAAAATCCCGAACATCATGATGGAAGTGCGGTGGAGCACCATCCTGTTGAAAGATGAAGTCGGCGCTGTCGGTCTCCAGTTGTGGCATGAGCCAATTTTCCAGCATGTCCAGATACACGTGTCCTGTGTAACGTTTGTTTCGCAGAAGAAAAAGGGGCCGTAAACTTTAAACCGTGAGACTGCACAAAACACGTTAACTTTTGGTGAATTGCGCATGAGCTGCACGAATGCGTGAGGATTCTCTACCGCCCAGATTCGCACATTGTGTCTGTTCACTTCACCATTAAGAAAAAATGTTGCTTCATCACTGAAAACAAGTTTCGCACAGAACGCATGAGCTGTCAAACGGTTTGAATTTTCGGCGCGGTTGCAACAGCTCAACGTGGAGCAAAGTACAGGGCTATTACAAATGATTGAGCGTACAAATGTTACAGTTTTGCTAGCCCACACGTTGAGCGATAATTGTAGCAGTTTTGCTAGCCCACACGTTGAGCGATAAATGTAACGGTTTGGCTGCCCCAAACTGTTGGGTGATAAATGTAACTGTTTACCTTTGCCTAAGCTATGTTGTTTTAATGGGCGCCAAGACCTCAATGCAATGTTGAAATCTAAATTTGTATTTAACAACGTCTAGCTCTGGCAGAACACCTTCAAGACTCTATTCACTCAGATCGTGGTATGATTTGATCATTAACCCAACAAACAATTGTATCAGGAGAAGGAATTGGTCTATATCTAATGCTACCTACTGAAAGCAAAGATTGCATTGTAAAAGAAATGAATTTATTATATAAAACAAGAATAGCAAAATTAATAATAATAATAATAAGTTTAAAATTTAAATAGGAGCGTTGTGATTTTAATATTACCGATAGAAAATTACGTGAAAACGGAGTCTGATAAATTATTGATTTTACTCTTATTCCCAAGCTATGAAGTTACTGAAATATGAAATATAAAACAAAAAGAAATGAGAGATTGCGTATTTCTGCGTCATCCGCGCTTACCACTGGAAATTTCCAGAGCATTTCCCTCGTACTGGATGATGCTGTGAGCTTCCCACAGTCTCCTGGACGTCTCCATCTCCGTCGATATTGGATGATATTCTGGTAGATTAGATACTTCTATGGTCCGTACATCGGACCCAAATACTCGTACAACCACACTGGTTAAGTTTTACAAAAGATAGTCCTCCACTCCACGGAACATCGGAGCGACTCTCGCATACAACCGTACTCGTTAAGTTCTATACAGATAGTCTTCGTTCCACGGAACATCGGAGCGACTCCCGCGTGCAAGCACACTCCGCAAGTTCTACACAGATTGTCCCCCACTCCACGGAACGCTGAACGATATATGCACCCGACGCATCCCCACTCCAGTCCAGACTTCTAGCTTGCGTGGTCTCCACTGATTGGCTGCTCCCTACGCACTAGATCCCCACTCTGGCTCATTACACTCGGCGGGAGGGAGAAGTCGTTTTCCGTTCCATACATTCGCCTTTCCTTGACGCTGCGACCCAGGATTGCGTCATGCTTTCCGACAAGATTAAGCGTGTACTTGAATTCCCAGTGAGTCACGTCTCTCGATATACCCTAACTGACGAAAACTCCGTAAAATTCCGCAATCACATAATTTTCTATGATATTGTCGTTCGTAATAATTTGCTTGATAGCGTTTTCTAAGACATAGAAAACCTATCTGTATGCTTATAATTTTTATAAAATGCTCCGAAAATATCTTAATAATAATTATAATAAATTAATAATAATAATAAATTAACATGAAAAATTCTCTTGGCTGAACAATTTGCCGCGTAAATAAATATAGAATGGCTTCCTACTGACTTATGCCAGTTGCATAAAAACCCCTCGAAAAACACGTTACATATTCGCCTCGGATCATCGGATGATTTACCGTGACGACGGTCCATTATCCGATTATCCCAGACACGTTAATAATCCCCATCCAAAATACATATTACATAAATGAAATCACCCTAAATTACAGATATATACACTCATAATTTTTCTTCACGCACTTTGCGTCAAAGTTTGTTGTCACTATGGATTGCACTTTGCAACCAGTCCAATGTTTTACATATAGAATAGTGTTCCACGGATATTTCCGCCTCTCAAATTTCTCTATGTTGGAGAAATTGACATAATTAATGTGTGAGCACTATGTATTTATGATGTCATATCACACGCATTGAAGGTGTTCTGATATATTTATATCTCCATAGAACTTCCTAATTTCACTGGAGGTCCCTCCCTTATGGTGAAATTTAATCTCACTTATCACTGAGCACACGATCACACTATTGTGGCAGCACCTCGTGACCATAATACTTAATCTCTCTTTAAAGTAGATTAAATTAATATTGACTTCTGAAAAAAAAAAACAGTAAATGCGCATTACATATAACACCAAATATTTCTGTGCCGTAATCGCCCTGTCTTGTTAAGTTCCCGTAGACCATATTCTACTTAATACTAGTTCTCAACACAGACCAGTTCTCCTGACACAAATAATACCTTTGTACAAATTACCTTAAATTACACACTTACAAATCTTACATGGCGAGGCCGTAAAAAGAAATCACGTGTGCTGATATGTATAAGTTTCATGAAGGACTGTCTCGCCTTCTGATGGCCCATATTTGCCTCGTGGACGCCTTAAGCAAAAATACCCTATTCAAGCGCTCACCCATCTCTAGGAGGCAAATGGGAATTCACCAGCGCTACCAAATTCTGACCTTGGTGTATCGAGACATTTTAGTGCTCAAGAGCATCCGACAATCCCGTCATATTTCCCTGTACCTTAAAAACTCTCATTTACTTACATACTACCCCCCTGTGTGACTTCTGATACGCCTGCCTGGAAGACCATCTCCTCCCACGCACCAAATACCACACTTACTCATTTGATAGGCTGGCTCGCCAGCTAAACACACTCACTTTATGACACATATTTTCGTAGACTATGTATATTATACGTCCCGTATAATCTGTTTCCCTCACTATTCTCCAGCACATATGCTTTTTTGCCAATACGTTTGGAAACTATAAATGTTACTGCGTCACCTGCTTCCAACCTTGCAAGTGGCTCCCTTAAATGAACGTCATCACGTTGCTCTACCTACCTATTTCTCAGTGTCTGTAACGATGCCCTGTTGCTACTGTCCACACATGCACATATTACAATACCGTCCTCTGCTTTAACCACAGAATAATCCCTACATAAATTAGTGTCCCTCGATAGCATGTCTGCAAGAATGTTATCTTTACCTTTAATATATTTTACTGTGAATTCGTATTCCTGCAGAGCAAGAATCCACCTACTAACTCTGTTAGAACTGAGTTTACAAGTCCTCATATACAGTAATGCATGGTGATCTGTGTGGATCTCAAATTTCCCCCCTACTAAATACATTCTAAATTTCCCTAAACTGAAAACAATACCTAAAAGCTCTAACTCAGTAATCGTGTATCTTTTCTCAGCTGCTGTCAGTCCTCGCGAGGCTAAAGATACAATGCACAGATTACCCTCATCATATTTCTGACATAATACTCCAGCAATGCCTATATGTGAAGCATCTGTCATAACCACATATTCCTTATCTTTTAACGGATATTTCAGCACTACAGCTTTCTCAAAACCTTCCTTCAGCGCCCTAAAAGCCTGATCATGCTTGGACTCCCATCTCCACCGAGTCCCACTTTTAAGCAATTCCCTGAATGGTTCTACCAACCCAGAGTATTTAAGAACGAACCTTCTGAAAAAGTTGCAAATTCTCAGGTAAGTTTTTAACTGTTTAACATTCTGTGGCACCTCTGCGTTAAGTATCTTATTAACCCTCCTTTCTTCTGGTGTTACACCTCTACTCGACACTCTATGACCTAAAAATGTCACTTCTGACAGACAGAATGACGACTTTGACAGCTTCAAAGTGAGCCCTGCCTGATCTAACTTCTGAAAAACTATATCTAAATGACGTACATGCTCCTCAAACTGCGTGAACTAATTACCATATCATCAATGTAAATGGTTACAAACTCTCCTGTGTCATCCCCTAATGCGATGTTTAAAGCCCTAACTAAAGCTGCTGAACTACTCTTTAACCCATAAGGTGTTCTACAAAATTGATAAAGGTTATATTTATGACTAAAAGCTGTAAATGGTCTATCTTCGTACATAAGTGGCACTTGCCAAAAACTGGAACTCAAATCTACACAAGTGAAATACTTCTTCCCCTCAAATGTTTGCATTAATTCCTCTATTGACATAGATTTCAGCTGATCTGAACTAATTCTACTGTTAACCAAACGAGCGTCTAAACAAATACGAACCGTGCCGTCGGTCTTGGGTACAGTGATCAAAGAATTAACATATGGACTGTTAAGAGTGCTCAATAATCCCATCTTCAAGCATCTGATTAATTTGTGCCTCAAATGCACTCTGATAAGCGAAAGGTACAGGATATCTATGTCCTGTGAATACTGACCTATCAATAACGTTCAATGAATGTGTATAGCAATTGGCCATACCAATGCGATCCTCAAAAACTCTCCTATTACACAATAACACATCATAGAGCCGAACACATTGTTCCACCTCTATATTACCCTGAAATGCAGCATCACGTAACGAGTCCTCTAGACTTCCGTTCGTAATCACACTGCCCACAAAACATGGAGAACCCCGCTCTACGGCTGGCGATATCTCATTTAAAGTACAAATCACACCTACAATACTACTCCTCTGAATATGGTCATTGAACGCTACTACTACTTCAGAATCTCCCCATTTAAATTTCAAACTCCCCACATCATAACATAAGTTACCAGACACTCTACCTAGCCACTCTGAACCCAAGATAACACTGAATACTAAATTTGGAATTACAAGGCAAATCTGCTTCTCTACATGATTATTAATTTTAATGTCTACTAAAACTTGCTTAGAAATTACTTTAGACCTCTTCCCAACAGCTGTGATAACAAAAGTGCTTTTAATTGGCATCTCCTCAAAATTTACTCCAGTTCCTTTCATTTTATCATAAAATGCACTACTTATGCAACTCTTCATACAACCACTATCAATTAAAACATCTGTGTACGCCTCGGACACGTTAAATTTAACTATGGGGCTCTTACTAACCACTTCCTGAATAATACCTTCATCATTTAGTTCATGTAATAATTCATTTCTTACATTTAGGTCATAGGGTTCCTGTATAATTGTATGGACAGGGCATGCTACAGACTGAGATTCTGACCTTACTTCGCAGCCTGGTTCGCGTTTAAAGAACAGCTACAGCTGGCCGTAGTACTACTAACTACTGAACTGGTCTGGTTGTTCTGGGCTGTGTTGTCATTGTTTGGCTGTATATTACTACCACTAGGCTGTCCTCTTCCTTGACCCCTATTCTGGTTGTAATTATTGTCATTATAATTTCTCCCTTGATTTCCCCTGAAATCATTGTTTCTCCCTTGATTTCCCCTGTAATCATTGTTCCTCCCTTGATTTCCCCTGAAATCATTGTTCCTCCCTTGATACTGATTACCATAGCCATTTCCTATGTTCTGATTTAGCTGATTATTATTATTTCTATTTTGAGCGTTGGCTCCTTCGCCACCGTTCCCTTGAACTTCTTGATGCCTGGCTTCATTAGGTCTATTATTATTATTACCCTGGTTCCGATTGAAATTGTCCTCATAACCCCCTCTCCCTAGTGCATCAAATGTGCTTAACAAATTTTCTACTTGTGATATTGTCTTTACATTCTGGATACAAGCAGCCTCCTTGATCCTATAGGGAGAGTGCCTAAGTAGCAACCTTACCACATCACTTTCCTCCTTCAAGCTATCCAGATATTTACACATTAATACCTGCCCTAAAAGTATTCGGTCATGGTGGAGCTTCCTTTAAGGTTATATTTACCACACACTACTCCCTCACGATGCTGCGACTGAATAACCTCATTCCAGAACTTTTCACAAAATTTCATTTTAAAATCATTCATATCAGTAAACTTGTCTCTGTAGACAGCAAACCAATTCCTCGTTTCCCCCACAAACACTTGTTCTAAAATTTCAACTACCTGGCACCACTCAATACTACCATTTTCCAACCTCTCCCCGAATTTATTTTCTATAGTGTTCATGAACTCCATTGGGCTGTCGATTGCTGAACTTACCCAGTTCTACCTCCCTGTGTGTGCTATTCACAAAAACTTGCCTATTCTGACTATTTTCTTGCCTGATCCTAGCTTTTAATTTTAATTCTAATTCTGCGATTTTCTCCTCAGCCTTCCTCTCAATACTGTTTACTGTTAATTTAATGTTTCCTTCTGATTCTTCTACTTTATTATATAGCTTTGCTTGTTTCTCCTCAATCTTGCTAATGCTCTCTCTATTACTCTCTCTTAAATCATTTACTTCTGCAACTATTTGCGAGTGGACTTTCTCAATTCTACCCCCCAGCTGTTCCTTAACCTCTTTAGTTGCTACCTGAATTTTGTCAATTTCTCCCCCCAATTGCTTTTTGACCTGCTGTGTTTCCAGTTGCACTAGTTCTTTTAAATTTTCAGCCTGTGTACTGATTCTAATTTCTAACTCCTCCTGTACTTTTCCTAATTTCTTGTCTACCTCCGCAATGATTTCCTTAACCTTCTCTTCCATTACTCCTCTGATTTCTCCTCTAATCTGCTCCATTTTCACACTAATTTCATTGTTGTTCTTATCTAATTTTGCATTATTCTGTTCTAATTTTTTATTTAAAGCTTCTGTACTTTCTTTATTGTCTCTACTGTTTTGTTCTAATTTTGCATTATTCTGTTCTAATTTTGCATTTAAAGCTTATGTACTTTCTTTATTTTCCCTACTGTTTTGTTCTAATTTTGCATTATTCTGTTCTAATTTTGCATTTAAAGCTTCTGTACTTTCTTTATTTTCCCTACTGTTATGTTCTAATTTTGCATTATTCTGTTCTAATTTTGCATTTAAGGCATCACTACTAACTTTGTTCTGATACATGAACTCGAGAAGTAAAGTTTTTAATTCTGGTTGGCCGCCTACACTCCCTGTTTCAGTATCGGGATTTACCTCCGCTACCCCGGTACTACCATCACTCGACATACTGCTCGTATCATCACTCTCCAGTTGATGACCACTACGTAACCTCATCTGTCTTTCTTTCTCATCCCCCATAATGATATACACTGATAAAGACAAATAACCCCCAAAATACAGGCACAGAAATATATACCCTTCTCCTTCCACAAATGTTATTAAGTTTTCATCCCCAAGTTGTCGGCGACAAATGTAACAGTTTCGCTTAGGCTGGGATGACAAGTGAAACGGTATTTACTTTGCTCCACGTTGAGCGTACAAATGTTACAGTTTTGCTAGCCCACACGTTGAGCGATAATTGTAGCAGTTTTGCTAGCCCACACGTTGAGCGATAAATGTAACGGTTTGGCTGCCCCAAACTGTTGGGTGATAAATGTAACTGTTTACCTTTGCCTAAGCTATGTTGTTTTAATGGGCGCCAAGACCTCAATGCAATGTTGAAATCTAAATTTGTATTTAACAACGTCTAGCTCTGGCAGAACACCTTCAAGACTCTATTCACTCAGATCGTGGTATGATTTGATCATTAACCCAACAAACAATTGTATCAGGAGAAGGAATTGGTCTATATCTAATGCTAACTACTGAAAGCAAAGATTGCATTGTAAAAGAAATGAATTTATTATAAAAAACAAGAATAGCAAAATTAATAATAATAATAAGTTTAAAATTTAAATAGGAGCGTTGTGATTTTAATATTACCGATAGAAAATAACGTGAAAACGGAGTCTGATAAATTATTGATTTTACTCTTATTCCCAAGCTATGAAGTTACTGAAATATGAAATATAAAACAAAAAGAAATGAGAGATTGCGTATTTCTGCGTCATTCGCGCTTACCACTGGAAATTGCCAAAGCATTTCCCTCGTACTGGATGATGCTGTGAGCTTCCCACAGTCTCCTGGACGTCTCCATCTCCGTCGATATTGGATGATATTCTGGTAGATTAGATACTTCTATGTTCCGTACATCGGACCCAAACACTCGTACAACCACACTGGTTAAGTTTTACAAAAGTTAGTCCTCCACTCCACGGAACATTGGAGCGACTCTCGCGTACAACCGTACTCGTTAAGTTCTATACAGATAGTCTTCGTTCCACGGAACATCGGAGCGACTCCCGCGTGCAACCACACTCCGCAATTTCTACACAGATTGTCCCCCACTCCACGGAACGCTGAACGATATATGCACCCGACGCATCCCCACTCCAGTCCAGACTTCTAGCTTGCGTGGTCTCCACTGATTGGCTGCTCCCTACGCGCTAGATCCCCACTCTGGCTCATTACACTCGGCGGGAGGGAGAAGTCGTTTTCCGTTCCATACATTCGCCTTTCCTTGACGCTGCGACCCAGGATTGCGTCATGCTTTCCGACAAGATTAAGCGTGTACTTGAATTCCCAGTGAGTCACGTCTCTCGATATACCCTAACTGACGAAAACTCCGTAAAATTCCGCAATCACATAATTTTCTATGATATTGTCGTTCGTAATAATTTGCTTGATAGCGTTTTCTAAGACATAGAAAACCTATCTGTATGCTTATAATTTTTATAAAATGCTCCGAAAATATCTTAATAATAATTATAATAAATTAATAATAATAATAAATTAACATGAAAAATTCTCTTTAAACACTTATTTTTCTCCACGGGAATTTCTGTACAATCCAAAATAACTCTAGTATTCTGAAAATGTTGAAAACATATAGGCATCCTCTTCTTAATCAGATCTTTCTCCAGCCATGGAACAGCTGTTTTTAGTGCCTCATGTAATAACTCTACTGTTACATGGAAATAGTTCTTACATGTATTAGCTGTGACCCCAAATAGAACAGCTAAACACCTAAAAGGAAGATTAATTTTCAATTTCACGAACACTAAAATGATACGCTGTCTTAATGACAAGGTTAGTGGTTTGGCACTCTGTCTTTCTAATTTTCCTGTAGCAACACATATATTATCTAATAATGTAACCGATGGGATACCAGTAAATGCATTAATTTCTCTATTTGTTTTCATCATGTCCTCTAAAGTTATTTTTCTACAATCATCAATTACACTTGGCGTTACTTGTATCCCTTTATCTTCTACACATTTCCTTAGAGTGGGATCTTCCACCAGAGCTGCAAACATCTCCTCTGCCACAGTCTCTGTGTCTTCAGTTACCACTTCACTGTCTTCAGTTGGAGATGGTGGTGCCACAGCTTCATGTCTATGTTGCACACGTGCATCCCTGGCCTCTGCCTGTAGTTTCAGGGGAGAAGATATCTTCTTATCCAATGATCTCAGTGGCAATTTCTGAGAGGGGATGGCGCCCTTCTTCAGGTATCTTTTACATGCTCTCACATCTGAAAGTAAAATATATTTATAATTCTACTGCAATATTATAACAATCTTATGCTTATTAATAATCCTACCCCACTGGAAGTAGCTTGTGTAGTCCACTTTAAGAAGAATAGGTATAAATAATGTAGCCAAATCCAGTGTATGAAGGTTATCTTTCCACAACTGGGACGTAATTAATATGTATGAAAGAAATAAACAGGTCATCTACAGTACACGTACAAAGGAATGTTTACTAACCTGGATAAAAATAATCCTCCTTTGTGAAATGCAAACCGCATACAATCATATATTTAGAAATCGGCTTTGCGATGCGAAGTACTCGACTCCATTCCTTCTTTAAACCTTTCTCTTTAGGAAAGTAATGCATTGATATGCCTCTTGTTGCCTTTGAAGAGCACTGTGGAACTGAACAATATCTATTACTCATTTTTCAGCCTCAGTTATTATGCAAAAGCTGAAAAAATGAGAGAAGATCACACACGTCAACAAAAATCGCAGGTTAAACAGCTGTTTGTTAATATTTCTATCACCATTCCTCTAGTTCCAGCTAAGCGGCAGCACCGTCGCTTGAGTTCGCGAATAACCATGATGGGCCTGTTCCACGAATAAACTTTGCAACTTTTCACTTTTCAATTCTTGCAAAGTGCAAAGTCTTTCTGTTCCACCATGATCTATGTATTACTTTTCAATTTCTTTGCAAAGTGAAAAGTCTTTGCATAGGAATGATCCGATCATGTTTATTCCATGAACAAACTCTATATTTATTCCATGATTTAATAAAAATTCATCTTGTCTTTGTACGTCTTCTTGTTAAATTCTTCATCACTATCCTCACTTGATGATTAAAAAAAGCTCCTGCGTAACATATTTATAACACTAAACCAAATTCTGCGCCGAGAAACTAGTGTAGAGACTTGTTCATTAACAGCTGAAAAGGGAATCGTCTCTTTGCAAAGATTTCTGAAAACTTTTCAATCATTCCTTTGCACTTTGCATTTCTGCACCAATGGAGGAACATAACAGTCTTCTAAAGTGAAAAGATTCCTAAGTTTTCACTTTTCACTTTGCAAGACAAATCTGAAAAGTGATGGTGGAACAAAATCTGAACTGAAAAGTGCAAAGTTGCAAAGTTCATTCGTGGAACAGGCCCGACAGGTTGATATGCTATAGAGCCATGCTGGATGACTGAAACTACTGTACCTTACTGTTTTATTATAATAATCTTCCACCATTCAAGCACTAAGATATTCATGTAATACTCAGTACATATTTCAGACAATAACTGTTGTCCATCTTCAGCTCTAACAGAATATCAAATATAAAAAAGGTATAATATATGGTACGGTATACTATAAACATTCTGAAGAGAATTTTGTATCAACTGTTTTCAATGTGAGAGTTAATCTTTTCTAGTAGTTATTATATTTGATATTCTGTTATAGCTCAAGAAGGAAAACAGTTATTGACTGAAACATGTACCATACTGAGTGTTATATAAATATCTTGGTGCTTGACTGGTGGAACATTTTTATAAAATATTCAACACCTTAGCTTACAAGCACAGGCTACTGTGCTCCAAGCAATAAAAAAGCCAATGGCAACTGTTTACCCTGTTTTCCTGCTAGAGCTCCTTGAATCCAAGCGGCTTCGGTGGCGTAGTCGGTAGCATGCTGAACTGCTGTGCCCAAGATAGCGGGTTCAAACCCGGCCGAAGTCGTCGGATTTTTAAGAGCGTGAAAAAATCCTTCAGTATGCCTTCCTTCGGAGGGGAAGTAAAGCCGGCGGTCCCATGTCATAGATTTATGGCATGTAAAAGATCCTTTCACAGACTAAACTTGTGTAAAGCTAAATTTGTTAGGTTAGATTTCGTCAGAACGCTCCACGGCTGACTGAATGCGCTCATACCGGCCTAGACAATGAGACCTTTTTCATGAAATCTTGTTAGTTACTCAACTGCTCAAACAGCGCTGTACACCAAGCATTGCACGACTAAGACTTATCTCTACTTAGTGTAAAACAAAGTCCCCGATTCTTGGATATCACGGGTAATCTCGAGAACCACTGGATGGATTTTGATGCGGCTTTCACCATTCTGTACAGGTAATATCGAGGAAGATTTCTGTAGAAAATAATTTATTTATGATCAAAGGGAGCCAAGCAGTAACGATTTTAGATTTCAGTGAATAGGTCGAAGAAAGAACTTGACGTCCGTGCGCTTTTTAAGCTTACGCTGGACAAACCGTTAAAAATATCAATATACTATGAGTGTAAGAATTGTTCAGCATGAAAAATTGTACAAAAAAGTCCGCGTGAGCATATCTCTATCTTCGATACATCGCCCAATATAAGTGTTTTTAGTTTGGACGGGAGGGGGATTTGGCTTGCACCTCGCCATTCTTAAATTACGTCTGACAGGAATTCCTTGCACATTCATAACTGTTCCCGGGCGAAGCCGGGGCGGGTTGCTAGTGACACTATTACATTATCATTATAATTCCCACAATATCAAAATGCAAATTATATCACAAAATAAAATAGCGTGCTAATAAATCTAAGAGAAATTAGACATACCTTGCACCTCGTTACTGTTGAATTCGATCAGAATCACTCGGTTTTCATTAAAGATTATGCATTTTTCTGCTCAACGGTTTGGAAGTTCGGCAACAGGAAACTAGGACTGTTATTTACTTAAAATATTCATTTTTGTATTTTTGTACTACAGTATTTGTGTTCATGATTTCATTACATTGTCAGAATTACCGACAGTAGTGGCTACGCTGGCTAAAGCGCAGCGTTAGGCCATGGGGCCAAGCTCTCTGCTGACTCGGTAGACGCGTGTGTTCGAGCCCCACCGTCGGCCGTGCTTGAAATGATTTTCCGTGGTTTCTCATTTTTCAACACCAGGCAAATGCTGGGACGGTACCTTCTAACAGGCCACGGCCGCTTCCTTCCACATCCTTGCCCAGTTTCATTCATCTTCATCCATTCCATCTCTCATCCTGACGCGCAGGTCGCCCACGGTCGTCGACTAGAAAGACTTGCACTCGGCCTCTCAGGAGGCCACACGAAAAAAAATGTCAGAATTAATGCTTTAATTAGTAGGGTATACTATTCAGTGTACCTATTATAAATAAAAACCGTGAGGTTTCTCACCTCCCATATTACGAAACCCGGTTGCCTAATACGGGGAAAGTGCACTTTTAAAGTTAACAATAATATCAGAGGGTATTACAACATCAAACGTGCCCATATTTGTAATATACATAGTATATCGCCTGAGGTTTACATTGGTGAGAAAACCAAAATTATTCCGTTCCTTCTTATGTCTAATGTTAGCCCTATAAAAAAAACTCCCCATATTTGGCGACTTTCCTCTACCCATTTTTAGAAGATACCTTATGCACTGGACAGCTGAATCCGTGATTAATTGTATAGGCAGCTTCGTAAGTCTCAGAACTCAGGAAGTCCTTTCTAGCAGCGTTACTAGCAGCTTTCAAAGTTTCAAGGTAAGAAAGAAAATATTCCTCTAGCCAGTTTAGGCGACTGACATTTAATGAGAAAAAATGTCCTTTATCTGGATTTCTAGACTGAATATGATGATATGTGATGCTTACGTCATGCATAGCGAACCATTTATTAACGTTAAAAAAAATGGTTGCTTCTGCGTCCATGAATGTGTACGCTTCCGGGTACATGCCTATATTTTCTTTCAGTGTACTAATGGCACCAATAACTTCTGACGAGAACACTTCCTTGGCACGCCGAACATTCATTTTTTCAAATTTAGTGGGTTCGATGTGATTTTAGTGAGGTGTCTGACCGGTTTGACGATCTCACCCTTTAGCATTGTGTATAGTAATGACAAGTATTTCCCTGAAATTATTCCAGTACCATCAGTCATCTCTCGTTACAGAAACTGCGTTCTAATGTTTTTTTTTTTTTTTTTAATGTGACAATGATCAAAACTAGGGAATACATTCCTAGACTCGTCGTATGGGTGATTGACCATTGGTTGCAAATTCCCTCCCCCTAAATGCCTCATCATTGTAGTGTTAGTTTTGTGATTATCAGAGACAGTTATTATAATTATGAAACCGCATTGTTCAACCTCGAGAATAACGTCCAGCAGGAGTTTATGTAAGTCCCGTCCTGACAGCTGCTTCGTGAAAAAGAAGACACACGGTATCTGATAATTTGTCGAAAGATCTCTTAGCACAAAACACAACACACGATTAGCTGCTACTTGTTCCCGGCTGTAATTTTGATCCTCTCTTTCCTTTTAATGAGACGGTGCTGGAGTAGTGTCCTTGTACCCGAAGAAGGTGCAAGGTATGTCTAATTTCTCTTAGATTTATTAGCACGCTATTTTATTTTGTGATATAATTTTAATTTTGATAATGCGGAAATTATAATGATAATAATTATATAGTGTCACTAGCAACCCGCCCCGGCTTCGCCCGGGAACAGTTATGATTGTGCAAGGAATTCCTGTCAGACGTAATTTAAGAATGGCGAGGTGCAAGCCAAATGCCCCTCCCGTCCAAACTAAAACCACTTATAGTGGGCGATGTATCGAAGATAGAGATATGCTCACGCGGACTTTTTTGTACAATTTTTCATGCTGAACAATTCTTACACTCATAGTATATTGATATTTTTAACGGTTCACCTAGCGTAAGCCTAAAAAGCGCACGAACGCCAGGCTATTTTTTCGACCTTTTCACTGAAATCTTTACTGCTTGGCTCCCTTTGGTCATAAATTATTTTCTACACAAATCTTCCTCGAGATCACCTTTACAGAATGGTGAAAGCAGCATCAAAATCCATCCAGTGGTTCTTGAGATTACACATTTAATATACGTACTGTACAGCTGATTCCTTATCGCGCCTATAATGGGAGGGGAGTGCGCTCTACCGGCAACGAGTAGAAACTTTCCAATTACATGTTATACATGGGTTCTGACTGGGAATGTCAAGGCCGGTATAGAGCGCAGCTCGTATTCAGTCGGCCGTGGAACGCTCTATCAAAGTTCCAACGTTCACCACTAGGTATCATTGATATCTGGTGGCGAAAGTTGGAACTTCTTGAAATTGAACGGAACTTGTAGCTCACCCTTTAGGGTGTCCGCTGGAAGCAGCTACAGACTCAGGCGAGCCGAACATGTCCTCGGACACTCCCGGCACTAAAAGCCATACGATAAATAAATAAAATCCTTGAATTCAAACTCAACAAATGATCACACCATGGTGTACTTACAGATGAAGTTACGTTGCCAAATAAGTTAACTTAATAGAATGATGTATTGAGGCATGACATTTTACAAACAAAGATCTGAAACAAGTATTTATGAATTTCTTTGTCAATCAAAATGACTGTGTTGTTGGTAATTAATGTTTGGAGTTAGGGACATCTTGGCCATCAGCCCTGAGTATTTTGGGTTGTATTGAATTTGTCTTATAACCTGTGTTATTATGGTGACTGTGTGTAATTATTTGGACCTCGGATTTGGGAAGAGGCCCCAGGATTTGAAATAAGGTACTATCCCAGCGTTTACCTGAAGTATATGTGTGAACAAACCTGGGCACCGTTAGTTGGATGCATCTTTCCTCCATTTTTCTGAAAATATATTATTTCTAAAATTCCTACACCCATGCTTACTTACTCGTACTTTCCTGGCTCCACAAACCGCAGTCGGTTCTTGGCCTCGTCAAGTAGCCTCCTCCACCTCATTCTGTCCTTGGCATCTTTCTTTCGCGCTCCTATAGTAGCTGGATGTACTTAATTACCTGAGGCGGCTTCGGTGGAGTAGTTGGTAGCATGCTGAGCTTTTATGCCCGAGATAGCGGGTTCAAACCTGGCCGAAGCCGTCGGATTTTTTAAGAGCGTTAAAAATCCCTCAGTATGCCTTCCTTCGGAGGGGAAGTAAACCCAGCGGTCCCATGTCATAGATTTATGGCATGTTAAAGAACATTCCACTAATTACACCTGTGTGAAGCTAAATTGGATAGGTTAAGAATGTAAACAACGCTCTTAGGTTTCTACGTTCGTTGCCAAGAGCCGACTGTGGTGGCCTGTAGTAGCTAAGTTCTGAACTAGGCCTAGTAGTAGTTGACGGTGGCGTTTGGCGGCAAAAGGAGAAACGATTTGAAAAATTCTAAGTTGCAGTCTGTGATTAAGTTAAAAAAAACAGATAACACACACTAATACAGCCATCACAATTAACACCGGTTATCAGACAGATTCTACACACACCCAAAGTACACGGTGCTACATGACCGCGTTGTCGCAGCCCCTAAACCAGGGGTCCTCACTAGGATTTCTTAGAGAGCCAAATAGTTCGTATCAAATTTTCCTCAGGGCCGCAAATACAAACTGTATAATTTAGGTTAATTACAAAATATATTTTTCTTATTGAAATACTACACTATGAAGTGGCGTTAAATAACTTACAAACAATATGATTATAACATAAATTTTTTACATCAATAAAATAAACTGTTTTCCATATTAAAAAGCAGAGAAATGTCTTTTATCTGACTCAGGAATACATGCTTTTGTTAATTCTTTGAAGTCGATGGGCGAAATCTTTCACAGTTCTCTAATATGGCATCTATGTTAGCAGGTTGGGAAGAAACTGAAATTCTCAAAATGTTGTCAACGTTCTCACTCGTTAACCTGGATCTGTACTTGTTTTTTATGAACTTCAGCTTACTGAATGTAGATTCACAACATATGTAGATGCAAAAACACACAAAATTTTCTGAGCACAGTCAATTAAGTTGGGAAATATGTCTTTTTCAACTACTTTCCAAAACTCATAGTGAGCTTTATCCTTCCTTTTTTCTTCAACGTTCAAAAATCTTTTGAGCTCTGTATTATGCTGAAGATCAATTAACTCATTTTCAAATCCCTAGCTTCGTATCCAAAAACAGAAAGATGAGCTACATTTGCTGTTGTTATTGCCCATGGATTTTCCACCAAGCGAAATGGTTCTTGATACTTCCTGAAGTCACTAAATCTCACAGACATTTCGTCCTGTAGGTCTGTCAACAGCTTTAGTAAATTAGAAACATCTTGACTTTCATCTGGATTTTCATCAAACAGAGTTTTAACAGAAGGAAAGCTGGAATAATTGCTGTTTAACAATTCTTCAATATACATATTGAGCTTTTGTTCCTGCGAAAACACAATACTCATCATTTTCATTACAATGTTATTGTAGTCTCCTTGCAATCGAGTCAGTGTTTCATTCGTAATCAGTAAGAAACGCTACTTTAAGCCACCAACCAAAATTATAAACATCAGGATGCTCTTCTTTCTTTGTAGACAAAAAACAGAGTAATCTCATGATGAATGCTGAAGAAACATTCCAAAACTTTACCCTTACTCAGCTATCTCACTTCTGTGTGGTAAAGCACTTCCCCGTATTGCGATATAAGTTCTTTCAAAAAATCTTGAAACGTTCTGTGGTTCAGTTCATTCGACCTTATAAAATTCACGATCTTTACAACTGATTTCATAACACTGCTGAAATTTTCACCAAATTTAACAGCTAAGCTTTCTTGATGAATGATACAATGAAAACAATAAACTGTCATTTCCCAAATGTGTTTTCAACAACTGAACGAACCCTATATTTCGCCCTAATATTGATGGGCAACCATCAGTACACACAGAAAAATACTTTTTCAAATCAATGCTACGCTCATTAAAAAAAACTTACTATTGTGTTCAAATAAACAATACCTCGAGTTTGTCCAGTTCATGGGAATCATGCCCAAAAAATCTTCTTTAACAACACAATCCTTGGACACATACTTAATGAACAATAGCAATTATGAAATTGACGTTATGTCTGTGGATGAGTCGAGCGCAAGACTAAAATATTTGCTTTGCTGCAGTTCAAGGGTAAGATTAAGTGCAATATTTGCTGCTAAGTCCTGTGACCGTCTCATGCAAGTTGGATCAGACAGCTGAAGTTTAGAAACTTCATCTAATATTTGCTTACTATTAGATAAGTGTGAAAACAAAGTTGTACAAACGGTGACAACACATTCTTTTACAATTTCTGCATCAGAAAACGGCTTCATCTATGTGCTAAAATTTCTGTTACTTGGTAAGATGCTTTTGTAGTAAGCTCATTCTTGTTCATTGCATTAAAAAGGGTACTGCGTTCACAAGCAAAAGACTTTTTCAAAGATTGCAATCTTTCCTCTCGGATCTTTGATTTTTTCGGGAATTTTCCTTCAAATTGCGAATGGATTGAAGTGTAGTGTCTGTTCAAATTATAACGTTTGTTTCCATTTACCGTCTCACGACATATCAAACATAGGGCAGTCCCTTCTTTCTTACCTTTTGTAAAAAAGAATTCTCCCTCCCACTCAGCTTGAAACTTGCGGTTTTCATCCTCAAGTTTTCGTTTCCGTCCTTTTGAGTACACTCCTGCCATATTTAATTTAAAAATTCGATCACTGAACTAAATGTTATGTTCGTAAAATAATGTGTTCAATTGATAAAGTTAACCGCACTAAAATCACATTAACACTGGCGCAACTTGTACAGGTATGCACTGAGCTAGATAAAACTCCCCACTGATGACAAATAGCCAGCAGTGCCACTGTTGGGGGGATAACTAATGTGTGATACAACATGATATCGTGTCACTCGGCCAAGGTAATTGACACACCACTGGTGTCTCATCACTACTGCGATACGGCATTGGCTCTGCTCTGCTAGCAATGCTGCTATAGTCGCTACACTCCAACTACACTTGGTAGTCTGAGTAAATAATTAAGTAGAGAAAAACGACAGATTTTCAATACACTTAACTTAATAAATAAATATAACATATATTTATAAAATATTGTATAATGTTTTCATAAAATATGTTTTTCTTAACTCTTAAATTTATGTTCTTATTTCTATCCCTAACAGTTTTGAGGGCCGCAAAAAATCGTTCCCAGGGCCGCATGCGGCCTGCGGGCTGCGTAGTGAGGATCGCTGCCCTAAACTGAGGAACCAGCCAACCAACCTTTAGTTTCCTGGTCTCTCCATCTCATTTTTGGTCTGCCTACAGGTCTTCGTCCGTCAGGATTTTTCTCACACACTTCTCGCAGTAGAGATCCCTCTTCTCTTCTATACACGTGACCAGCCCATCTCAGCCTTCTTGTCTTAGCCTCCGCAACAACATCAGGTTCTTTGTTCTTGTTCCATGTTCTTTCTCCTTTGCCATTCACCTGCTTCACAAGCTGGTCGGAAAATCTTTCTGAGGATTTTATTTTCAAGAACCTTTATCTTTCTCTCTGTGCATTTGCTTAATCTCCATGTTCCTGCACCATATTGTAATACTGGCCTAATTATAGTTTTATAAATTCGTATTTTGGTCCCTTTTGAAAACAATTTGGATGTGAGTAGTTTGTTAACTGAATATGATGCTCTGGATGCAGCTTTAATCCCCGCTTCTATCTCCTGTTCTTCTTCGTTTCTCTTGTTTATTAGTGTCCCCAGGTATTTGAACTCGTCTACTTCTTCAAACACATGGTTATCAATTTGTAAAGTTCCATGGCCTCTTGTCTTATAATTTCTCTCTACCGTCATGAATTTGTTTTTTCACCATTCACTTCTAGTCCAACTTCCCCTGCTATTTTGAGGAACTTTTTTGCCAGTCCTTTTAAGTCTTCCGAATTTTCAGCAATTATTGCTACATCATCTCCGAATGCTAATATATTCATTTTTATTCCTATCCTGATTCCTTCTTTTTTTGCGTCTCCCACTTCCATTGCTTCCTGTACTATTAGGTTGAATAACAGTGGTCTCCTTGCCTTACTCCTGTGTTTATGTCAAACGCTGCTGAGTATTCTCTTTCCATTTTCACTATCCCTTTTGTCCCCTCTAATGCTAATTGTACAAGATTTATAATTTCTTTGGTATTGCAAACATCTCCATTTACTCCCACAGCTTTACTCTATTTATACTGTCGTAAGCTTTTACAAACAGTATTACCATCGTTTTGTTGTACTCCCAATACTTTGATATGACCTCTTTTAGAACAAATATCTGGTCAGTGGCGGATCGGTTTTTCGTAAAACCCGCTTGTTTCTCATCTATTACCTCTTTTAAATAATGATCTAGTTTTTTCTGGAGGATAGTATACAAAAATTATTATTCCACTTTGGTTATTTGCTTGCTTGTTCTTTCCCCCCCCCCCCCTCTTCATGTCTCTTGTTCTACTGAGTTCATTGTGTGAAGCAGAGAGGTGTAGCTTTTCTGAATGACTCCACTATGATACAAAAGAGACCATAACATTTTAGTTCCTAACAGCAATCAAACGTTAGCATATTACTCTGAACGGGGATTGTTTCTATGTTTACCCATGCTTCATACAACAAATTCTGGGATGGTACCTGTACCTTGCTCTATGTTCTGGCTCCTATCAATACTGTTGGCCCTTTTACACACATTACTGTCATCAGAGAAACACAGGTTATCAGAGCAAAGCTCCTAAATAAAGTTACAACAGCAGAAATCTAAAACCCTTAACAGAAAACACAGTCATTGTAAAATATTTTGCATTTGTGTATTTTAAATTTTCCAATGCCCTCCTAATTCAAGAAAAAGTTATAGCTAATGACACCACTGAACTGGTTGTTCTATAAGATAGCAATAACTGCATCCTATCTCATGAGTTTCATAGAAACGGGAATGAAACTGGTAGAAAGCACTCGTGACAAATGCTACCTCAAGATTAGAGGATACAGGTAATGTCCTGAAGGAAGAAAGAAAATTTTTCATTACCGGTACTGTTAAAAATAGCGGTTTTAGAGTTACAGTTACTTAACCTCCTTGTTACCGCAAAAAGTTATGGTTACTCGTAATGGCATTACAAGATGTAAAAAAATTCAAGCAATTATTGGTAAGAAAGCACCAGATCACGAGACAGTGAATGGTTCTTTGAGTTTGGAAAGTGTTAATATTTCTTCTTCCTTTGAATTTGGCTTACTGTGGACCACAGGAAACAATTGATTTGCTGGTTATAATTATTATTACTTTCTTTTAGCGATTAATCCTTATATTCTAATTTGTATTTTCGTAGTTGTATGATTACTCTTGTTTGAATTTCTATAGTTTTGGTTTATTGTCAAGAGTATTGCATAGTTATTGTAATTTGCCGCCATGGATAGTCTTATATATATACTAGCTGTTACCCGCGGCTTCGCCCGCAATAACATTTGGAATCCCGTTATAACATTAGTTATGTAGATTTTTCCTGTAGTGGAAGATAATGACGGCAACATGGAGCGTTGAAATTGAAAATTGGGTGCAATATACGACGGGGAGCTGTGATTTAAGGCAGGTCCCCTAGCCTACTGCCATGTCTATCGAGAGTGTTTTTAATGCATAAGCACTTCTCGGTAAACTACATTTCTGGTCTTTCTCTCAGGCTGCAGAATGACTAAGCCACCAGAAGAACTGACTCTGGAGCATCCCACTTACAGTTGACCATGTGCGAAACAGTCACTTCTCAGATACACACCAGCTACTTTTAAACTCTTAGTTAATTTTCATGGCGTAGCAGACTTTCAAAGGAAACTGCAGACGTTTGAATTGAAAATGGTAGTCTGAAGGGATTAGAGCAGTGTTTCCCAACCTGGGGGGCGTGGGGCCTTATCAGGGGGGGGGGGGGCATGAAGTGATTTCCTTTTTTTTTTTTAATTCGTATTTTGTATAGTAAAAATTTTTCAAATCTCTCCAAGTGATTGCCGCGCCAAGTCAATCGTTCAAAAGCACTGTTAATTGCCAACTGTTGACACAAACCTCTGTGGAGCCGCGAGGTTGGAGGTGAAATTAGGAATTTGCTTTTATGTAAGGAGCAAAATCAAGCCTGAGAACAGATGCGTGTACAAGACCACTCAACGCACGTTTTGTTGCACACTTTGTGGACCTACTTGCGTGAAAGTAAACTATGACCATACGCGACATGTTTCAACTCATCAACGATGTAGTAGTTGCTTTAATTTTCCAGTATTATTGCTACATACAACGTTTTTTTTATAAAAAATATATTTCATGAAGAAGGTACCGGTACTCGTATAAATGTCGGTTATCAAATTGATCTATTAGCGAGAACAACAGAAGATAAGGCAATAATCGTAGGCTAAATTATTATTTATTTGATATAACATGGTAGGCTTTCACAGCTAGCGCGAAATTCTTTGTAGGCCTACTGGTAGGCCTATATTGGGCTACAACTAATTTATGTTTAACCACAGCAATTAATGAAACAGTGACATTTTCTCACCAAAGAACTTATCTGTCAATAAGTTATTACTAGAGCTGGGATTTCTATGTAATTACATACTTTACATATTTTTTCATATTTGTGGGTATTCTACATATTCTTAGTGATATTACATAAAATTACATATTTCAGAGTTTTCCTGTTTTTTATATGAAATAAATTGCTAAATTGAAGTTTCACACTTAATGTGGGGCTGTTGCCTGTCCTCTCAACAGGAGGATTAGGGTAATTATGAGTGACAGGTATTTGAGAGGATGATAGGATAGGATGATAAGTGCTGTGCATGGGGGAACTGGTGCAAGTGTACAGGCCAGACGTTTGTTTTAGACGATTGCCCTTGACCTTGAAGCGAGCGGGTGAGCCTGTACACAGTCACTCTCTCACACTATCGCTTCACACTTGTCACCACTGGTCTGATATAATGGAATTCCAGACTTGAGCACGTGGCGACACCGACTTGCAGACAGTACAGTCAACGCCGAAGTATTGTGTGACGTGGAAGTACACGTTAAGTAGTTACGAACAGAACGTCAGTATATTTGCCAATGACTGTACTTCAGGAGCAGTGTGAAACAGCGTTGTCAATCATCGGACCGCTTGGGGCAGCTGATAACACAGGTACTGCAGTAACTCGCCTCCAGGCTTCCATTAAGATTTTTCACTCGTCTAAAACAAACGTCCGGCCTGTATTGAGTAAATTGCAAAAAGTGTTGAAGAGAAATCCTGGTTATTCAACATTTCACAGTGTGTGCCGAATTCTAAATGGAGATGACGTTGATCCTCCCGAGGACATTTCCCCAGCAAAAATTCCTCTCCTAAAATTTGCCCCAGTTATATCATGTGATGTTGAAAGATCTTTCTCTGCATGTAAGAACATCCTAAGTGACAAACGCCTTTCTATGACCCCAGAGAACATCGAAAAATACTTAATAGTTCACTGTGCTACAAAATTTAATGAATAAACGTGCTTTGAGTTATGAAAATAATAAGTTTCTATTGAATATTAAGATATTGAATATGAACCCGCGGAACAACTAATGGTGTCGGCATTGTCATATCAGCAAAGTTTGATGGCTCTGTATGTGAAGTGCAAAGGTATGATGACCGCCTTATGAAAATTGTTTACGTAGCAGACAGGAGAAAAATTCATTTCTTCAGCGCTTTTGCCCCACAAACAGGCCTAAAAACAGAAACTAAAGATGCTTTCTGGACGCTGCTTGATGAGAAGACTGTGGAAGTGCCATCTGAAGATTACCTCATTGTTGCTGGCGATGTAAATGGACATGTCGGCCAGCAGAAAGAAGATCATGCTGCCCATGGTGAACACGGCTACGGACTGAAGAATGATGACGGACAACGAATCCTTGATTACGCAGAAACTCGTGCCATGGTCATCACAAACACCTGGTTTAAAAAGCGCGATACCCATCTAATCACGTACTACAGTGGTCCAAATGCTACTCAGATTGACTATGTCCTTGTGAGACGTCGTAACCTTACGGACGTTTTAGACACGAAAGTTGTTCCATACGAAACCATTGCGATGCAGCATCGACCTGTCGTCTGTAAGCTGCGTATAACGCCACCAAGAGCTGTATGCACGGCCAGAACGGGTCCTTCAAGAATCAAATAGTGGCGCTTTAAGGAAATAGAGTCCAATGTCATTGCAAAAATCACTGTACCACCCATTACGACAGTTGAAGAGAGCTGGACAAAACTAAAAGACTCGTCTCATGCAGCTGCACATGCCATTCTCGGAACAACAAAACCAGGACGACGGCGGATTGAGAAAGATACGTGGCTCTGGAACGACACTGTCAAGGAAGCGGTACATAAGAAGAAGCAGTTGTACCTTGAGTTTCTTGCAGATAAAAATCCATCTCGCTGGAATGCCTATAAAGTAGCCCGTAGTGAGGCCAAGAAAGTTGTTGCCTCAACAAAAGCAGAGCGATATGCAGACCTCTACAAGAAACTTGATACGCGTGAGGGCGAGCGTGACATTTATCGGATAATCAAATCGAGGCATCGCAAGACGGAAGATATCCAACATTTCTATGGCATCAACAATGAAGTGGGTGAGCTGCTAGTAGACTGGGAGAAAGCAAGGGAACGCTGGCGGAGCTACTTCGAGAACATTTCGACTGAAGAATTTCCCCATCCACCAATCCCAACCACCTGTGCTGTTGAAGGACCAATTAAGGAGATCGACATTGCCGAAGTTGAGGCTGCTCTGAAGGAGCTGAAGCCTGGGAAAGCCACCAGCCCCGATGATCTTCCAGCAGAGTTATGGTGCTCTAAGGAGTGGGATGCTGCAGGATGGTTAACACAATTCTTGAATCGGATTACCAAAGAAGGTCGAATACCAACAGATTGGCAATGGAGTATCACAGTACCAATCTTCAAAAAGAAGGGAAGCCCTGCCGAATGCTCAAATTACCGCCCGATCAGACTTCTGTGCCACGCAATGAAAGTTTTCGAGCATATCCTTGATAAAAGAATTCGTGCGATTGCCAAAATCACAAGGAACCAAGCAGGCTTTGTGAAAAACTGTGGCACAACAGATGCAATCTTCGCTGTACGGCAACTGGTTGAGAAATACTCCGAAAGAAATAAACCTTTGCATCTTGCTTTCCTAGACCTTGAGAAGGCTTTTGATCGGGTGCTACATGACCTAATCTGGTTAGCGCTCCGTCAACACGGCATCCCAGAACACCTTCTTAAATGGGTGCAGCTGCTTTACGCAGAACCAAGGAGCTATGTCCTAGCTGCCGCTGGAGCGTCTAATGACTTCCGCATCACTGTAGGTGTCCACCAGGGCTCCGCCTTATCACCACTGCTGTTCATTCTTGTGATGGACACTGTAACGTCAGACCTGCACCAGCCGCTACCATCGACACTTCTCTATGCAGATGACGTCATGTTGGCTGCTGAGACGAAGCTTGATCTCCAACGTCAAACACAAGAGTGGTACAATCGACTTGCGCAATATGGTCTGTGCCTCAACAAGAAGAAGACAGAATACATGACATCCGATACACAAGAAGTGGGCACCATTACTGTTGACTGAGAAGATTTACCACGTGTAGCGAAATTTAAGTATCTTGGTTCCACTATCTCTGATGATGGGCGACTTACTGACGAGGTCAACACAAGGATACACGCAGCCTGGACGAACTGGCGAATGACAACTGGCGTCACCTGTGACCGTAGGATGAATGACCATCTGAAATCTAAGATCTACCGGACTGTCATTCGTCCTGTCGCTCTCTACGGCATGGAGTGCTGGCCATCTACTAAGGAAGCAGAACGTCGCCTATGTGTCATGGAGACGAAGATGCTTAGATGGTCAGCAGGTTTCACTAGGCTGGATCATATTTCAAATGATGCCATCAGAAATCGGTTTGGTGTTGCTCCAATCGGGAAAAAAATACAGGAAAACCATCTGAGATGGTTTGGACATGTGCTGCACGCAGAGGGCGACACAATGACAAAAGCAGCTTACACACTGGATGTGGCTGGAAAGAGGCCCGGAGGGCGACCAAGGCAACGGTGGGCCGATACACTGCACAATGATCTAAAGGCTGTCAATCTTCATCCAGACATGGCCCATGACCGAGGGAAATGGAGACTACGATCCCACATAGCGGACCCTGCCACAAGGTGGGACAAACGCTAAAGAAAAAGAATATAATATGACTCCAAAGATCATTGAAAAATACTTAATTGTTCACGGTGCTACAAAATGTAATATAAAGCGTGTTTAGTGTGTTGTAACTGTCAAAATGGTAAGTATATATTAATTATATGATAAACTTATTACATATTTTGCCCAATCTACATATTTTGCTAGATATGTTGGTGCTTTTTGTTACATATTTATGTACATTATTATTATTATTATTTATTTACCATAAATCGTACACGAAGTATGGAAGGCCTAGTGAAAAAGGGCAAGCCCCACATACATATTTCATGCTTCACAGGCACAGCTTACATCTACATTTGTTTTAACAATATTTACAAGTTTTACAAAGATATTTGCAGTATTTACATATTTAGAATATTGACATAGTACATTTTCCTGTTCACTCACTCTCTCACGCACGCACTTTCATAACCTCGATCACGCGATACATACATTCATTCCATTCAGATACTCATTCATTCAGCGAGACAATCAATCACTCATACATACGTTTATTTATACAATGTACTTTTTTACGTACGGCTTGAATTTCCTAAGAGGCAAGATCTTGGCATCCCCTGGCAGCGCGTTCCATAACCGCGCTGAGCGGCCGTAGAAACCTGTCAGGTAAGCATTGCTACGTGCGAAGGGCGGAACGAGGGTTACACCTCGTCCTCTCCGAACTGAGCGATATGCCAATGACAGTCGGCAAAAAGGGTCAATATTAATGGAACCTGTAAGGGATTTTTTAAGAAATATTAGATCAATTTGTTTGGCTGTTGCCTCTATAGATGGAAATTTTGACAAAGGGGAAGGGGAATAACGAGCTATTAGCCTTTCTGCGCGGCGCTGTACACGCTGGAGCTTGTTCATGTTTTCAGCTGTAGTGGGATGCCAAGCAGGTAAGCCGTACGTTAATATCGGACGGACCATGCATGTGTAAGCCATCCTGAAGGCTCTAGGTTTACAACCTCTCATGTTTCTGTACAAGAAACCCAGAACTTTGGTGGCCTTACATCTTGCCTCTTCACTTTGCATGTTCCAATTCAGGGTGTCGGAGATTGTTACCCCTAATAGCTTTAAGTTTGTGCTCTGTGGGATGACACTGTTCATAATTTTGTATTCATTCTCAATGGGTTTTTGTGACCTGGTTATTCTTATGTATTTACATTTTTGTACATTTATATTTAAATTATTCACAGAACACCACAGCGATAAGTTGTCCAGATCTGATTTAAGACAGAGGGAATCTTCTTCACATTTAATGCCCCTGTATAGCACGGTGTCATCTGCATATAGTGACATTGATGAGGTGACACAGCCAGGAAGATCGAGCACATATATAGTGAAGAGAAGAGGTCCAATCACAGAGCCCTGAATCACTCCAGAAGTAACTTGAGCAGCCTGCGATCGAGCTCCTCCGTACACCACACACTGTGATCGACCCTCTAGGAATGACCTCACCCATGCAAGTAAGCTACCCCGTATGTTAAGCTGCTGTAGCTTTAACAAAAGTCTTTCATGAGACACTTGATCGAAGACCTTAGCCCAATCCAGTGCAATACAGTCCACTTGTTTCACTTCTGGCTGATTCAAGTAGAACTGAAACTCATCAATGACTTTTGTCAATAGAGTAGTGCAAGAACGACCCGGAAGAAAACCGTGCTGATTTGGGTCGAGCAGATTGTTCTCCCGTAGGAATTCCAGCACACTGTTTGCTACTAGCCGCTCCATACATTTACAAATTATAGATGTTAGACACACCGGTCTGTAATTTGCAACATCTTCTCTGTCACCTTGCTTATAGATTGGCACCACGTTAGCACATTTCCACTCACACGGCACAGAACCTTGGTTGATAGACAGGTTGAATAACGCACTCAGAGAGGGCGCTAATGCTTCCGCATACTGCAGCAGGATCCGTCCGGGAACATCATCTGGGCCGGTCGCCGCATGTGGTCTAATCTTCCGTAGGCTCTGAATCACCTCAGTTGTTGTGAAGTACAGGTTGGAGAGTGGGAGGGGTGGAAGTGATGACCTTGGCAGAAGCAGGTTCGTGGTCATATCCGGCTTAGAAAAGTTCTGCTTGAAACTGTCACTGAACGCTGTTGCAATATCTTGGGGTGCACTGATGAATGTACCGTTACAGTGAAATGAGGCTGGCGCAGCGGTGCCGCGTCTTCTGGACAAAAATTTCCACATTTCACTGGTGCTGCTTATTTTGTGAATATAATTGTCGTATGTTTCGCGAATTAATTTCTTTGTTTGGTTCCTGATGTTCTTGTATTTTTCCCACATGATGTCAGTTGAGCAACTTTTCCATTTCTTGTATAAAACGTTCCTTTTCCTAATCATTTTAATGACTTCCTTCGTCACCCATGGAGAATTTTTCTTCCCACTGATGGTTATTTTCGGTATAGCTATATCCACACATTCAAAGAAACAATTTCGCCAGGCGTGCCACACTGAGTTGATGTCGCTGGTGTCCAGAATACATGGGGTGGGAAGGTGTTTGAGGAATAAAGATGATAGCAATTTCCAGTCTGCCTTTTAGGTAGATTTCTTTAGAAAGCTAACTATTGCAATGGGTCCCATGTTTCGACTTCCGGATAATTTCGACATATCTTCGCGTTTCACATCCCCCAGACCCCAAAACCACCGTCAGTTCAAAAGTTTATATATAATTTATGTATATATGTATCTATCTATATATATATATATATATATATATATATATCAGTTTCTTGTGGACACGATAACTGCCGTAATTTTGCACCAATCACTTTGAATTTTTTACATAATATGTATCCCTATAAAATCTCGGTCGAGTTCGTTAATGGGCAAAATCGGTCAAAGGGGGTAAAAATGGGGGGCTTTTTTCGAAAAAGTGAAATATCGCTATAACTCTCTTAATACATGAAATATCGAATCCCTTCAAAGTTCATAATATGTGTCGGATAAGTGCCAAAAATTTATGTCAAATAAGTTTTTTGATAGCACCAACCATTGACCAAAGGGGTGGGAAAAAGTGGGTTTTTCGGGAAACATTAATCATATCTCTGTTAATAGGCACAATATCAAAACCGCACAAAATGGACGATATTCCTCCAATAATTACCTAAAACTTTTGTCTGAAAGAATTTTTGATATGACCCACCATTACGCCACGGGGTGAACAAAATGATTTAAATTATAAGAAAATGCCAAGTGCCAAGAGAGGTTGCCATGACAACTTTACTTTTAATTGATAAGGGATGACCATCAGCAGTTGCTATGACAACGCCACTGCACGAGATCACATTCAGTTTTCATATGTCAGTGGGAAGCGACTTCGGTATCGGAACTGGTAGCCCAAGGTCGCGGGTTCAAACCCGGCTGAAGTCGTCGGATTTACTAAGAGCGCTAAAAAACCTGAGTTTGCTTTCCTTCGGAGGGGAAGTTCCAACGTTCGTTGCGAGTTGCTGATTGAGGTGGCATCTAGTAGCCAAGTTCACAGCTAGGTGCCGTTGACGGCAGTATTTTAGGTAGATTTCATTAGAAAGCTAACTATTGCAATGGGTACCATGTTTCGATTTCCGGAAAATTTCGACATATCTTCGCGTTTCCCATCCCCCAGACCCCAAAACCACCGTCAGTTCAAAAGTTTATATATAATTTATGTAATATATGTATATATATGTATATCAGTTTCTTGTGGACACGATAACTGCCGTAATTTTGCACCAATCACTTTGAATTTTTTTACCGAATATGTATACCCATAAAATCTCAGACGAGTTCGTTACTGGGCGAAATCGGTCGAAGGGGATGAAAATGGGGGACTTTTTTTTTCGAAAAAATGAAATATTGCTATAACTCTCTTAATATGTGAAATATCGAATCCGTTCAAAGTTCATACTATGTGTCGGATAAAGCTCAGAAATTTATGTTTGAAACGTTTTTTTCATAGCACCAACCATTGACCAAAGGGGTGGGAAAAAGTGTTTTTTTCGGGAAACATTAATCATATCTCTGTTAATAGGCACAATATCAAAACCGTACAAAATGGACAATATTCCCCTAATAATTACCTAAAACGTTTGTCTGAAAGAATTTTTGATATGAGCCACCATTGCGCCGAGGGATGAGAAAAATGATTTCGGAATTATAAGAAAATGCCAAGAGCTATCAGTGGTTGACATGGCAACACTACTAAATTGATGAGGGATGAGCCATCAGACGTTGCCATGACAACGCACTTGCGCGAGATCAGATTCAGATTTCCATCTGACTAAGTGTGAAGCGGCTTCGGTGACGTAACTGGTAGCATGCTGAACTTCTATGCCCAAGGTCGCGGGTTCAAAGCCGGCCAAAGTCGTCGGATTTTCAAAGAGCGCTAAAAATCCCTCAGTAAGCTTTCCTTTGGAGGGGAAGTTCCAACGTTCGTTGCGAGTTGCTGATTGAGGTGGCATCTAGTAGCCAAGTTCACAGCTGGGTGGCGTTGACGTTAGTATCTGGTAGCAACATTAGGAACTACTGCTTGAAATTTAGCGTCTGCATTCCTTACCTGAATTACAGACTAATACAGCCATCACAATTCACACCCTTTATCAGACAGATTCTACACTCACCCAAAGTACACGGGGTTATATGACCGCGTTGTCGCAGCCCCTAAACTGAGGAACCAACCAACATCTCTGCGGGAGATATAATTTTGCGTGAAGAAGTAACAGACCGTTACATAGTTACACATCAGTGTCGAAACCTTGCATAAGGACAGTGTGACCACAAGTATAACAAGTAGTTCCGTGAAGAACTGTACAGCCTATTTTCATATATCCTGCTCATGTTAATTGCCTCTATCAACATACAAAATTTCAGTTTAATTGCTGTATCAGATCCGTAGATATTGAGAACCGTCTAAATATTTCAGATGGTCGCCAGGTTGGATTTTTATTTTTGTACTATTATATTAAGATTATTGTGTAAGTGTGGTATTCAAACTTCAATCGCATGATTAGAACACAAGAAGTAAAAACGAGATTTTAAAATTACGCACAGCAGCCATCTTGTGATTATGCAAACAATTGAAATAAATTAGATGCCAGTGGATCACATTTGTGTAAGCATTTAAAACGTGCAACGTTTCACGGCACTCGGATAGTTAATTCGCGAGAAACGTCCATTTAAATATTTATACTTCGCGTCGCCGCCATGTTGGATTCGTGCTCACCAGGTTACTGAAAGTCCTATAGGTGAACATATGTTCATAGTCTCTATGAACATAAAAATTTCAGTTTGGTTGCTGTAAATGATTCATATATATTGAGAACCGTCTAAATATTACGGAAGCTTGCCATTTAGGATTGTTATATGTATAGGCCATAGAGTTATGTACCATTCAAGGTCACTTATTGCCTAGGTTCATTATTCAAACTTTCACTTCGATCGCATGATTACGACACAAGAAATAAAAGTTAATTTTAAAATTTCACACAGCCGCCATCTTGAGGTTATGTAAACAATTGAATTAAATTAGATGGCAGTACATTACAATCTGCAAAATCATTTACTGTACCACATTTCACTGCGCTCAGAGAGTTAACTCACGAGAAAAGTCTATTAAAATATTTCAAATTCGCTTGGTCGCCATGTTCGTTTTGTACTTTACAGGTTAATGAATTATACATAGGTAAACTTGTATCAGTACCCTTTATCACCGTACAAAATTGCAGGGTGATATCTGTAATAGTTTCGGGGATATAGAATGTCAGTGAAATATTTCGCACAGCCGCCATTTTGAGGTTATGTAAACAATTGAACTAAATTAGACTCCAGTGTATTGCAATGTGTATAAATATTTGCTGTACCAAGTTTCATTACGTTTGGATAGTTAAATCGCGAGAAAAGTCTATTTAAAAGTCTCCACTTCGCTTGGCCGCCATGTTGGTTATGTAGTAACCAGGTTTTTGAAAGTTTCATAGGTGAACTTCTAGTAGTACCCTTTATCACCGTACACAATTTCAGGGCAATATCCGTTATAGTTTCGGAGATACTGAATGCTAGTGAAATATTTCGCACAGCCGCCATGTTGGATTGGTGAGACGTAACAAAGTTCGATGGGCACGGTCGACGTCGCCGGGAATAGTGCTATGAACTTACCGAGTTTCACTGAAATCGCTCCAGCCGTTTAGATTTTATTAGGGGGACACACACACACAACTCTCACACACACACCTCTCTCTCTCTCACACACACACACACACACACACACACACGGACAAAAGGTGATCTCATAAGCCAATTTTTTCAAAATTGAAAATAGGCTAAAAATGGACTCCAATTGACAAGAAGATTACCGTCCCCGTAAGACAATAAAATGTTTATAATATGTTTAAAATGAAGAAAAACAAAGTTAATTAATCTCCAATTATAAAATACTTTCACGCGATAAATGAGGTCTGATCCTTCTACGAAAACCTGCATATTCTGCCTATTTTCGCCTATCTCCAATTTTTTCCGGTGAAATCTACCTCCGCCTTCCGGCGTGCCGAGAGGACTTTTTTGTAATTGTATACTGTCCTCACTGTGCTCTTGCTGCGTGGTTTGTTGTAATGCAATGTGGTAAAGATGGCTGCGTGATCACTGAAACCGGGTATGACTTCAGCTTTCTGTACGGAGGAAGGAAGGCTTGTTAGGAATAGGTCTATTGTGGAGCGTGTAGTTTGTGTGATTCGAGTTGCTTCGGTTATTAATTGGTCAAGGAATAAATCGTAGAATGCGGTAAGGAATTCATTAGCAATGGGATCCTTGGGAGTGGGAGGAGAGTTTTGCCAGTCTATTTCTAAATTAAAATCGCCTGTTATGTAAATGGCCTTGTATTTGTGCTGGATGTATTGTACACGACGGAGGGACTCCAAAAGTTCATCATTGATGTGCCGAGTTGAATTTGGAGCACGGTATACAGAGCCTATTAGAAATGTATTGTTCGCACACGTGAATTCCACCCACACAGCCTCAGCATCAGTTTCAAGCTCCCGTTGGCGAACAGGCCTTAACTCTGGTTTCATGGCTATTAGTACCCCTCCCCCTGATGTCCAGGTTCGATCTTTGCGGAACATGGTGTATGTTACCGGAAATATTTCTGGGTCGTTAGTGGATTTTTTCAGCCATGTCTCCCCTGAACACACAATTGACGGATTAAGTGCTGTGAGACAAGAACGCAGGTCCGGTTGTTTGGAGGGACATGTTACACTTCGAGCATTGAAGGAAAAAATGGACAATGCTTTGCTATCCGAGGGTGTTACGTCACTATCTACACTATTTGCACTCTGTGTCGATGTATTAAAAAATGAGTTAGAGAACTGAGGTAAAGAACAGTTCCAACATTGCCACGATTGTTTCCCAGAGGTGATTATTTTGTGTTATGAAGCACTGATTTTTGCACAAGTTCTGTGCGCTTGAGAGTGGCAAGATGTACATGCCACAAATAACTGATTCACACGACCCTTCGAATCACAAATTATACACACCTTATTCGGCCCTGGGTTCATCTCCACATCTCCACTGAGAGCCACAGACAGCACCACGAGATGTAATAATGTAGCGGGCGGTCTGGCAACCCCGCGCAGTGCTGGGCGCCCTCTGCCTGCTGCCGTGACTATCAGCCCCTCGCTTCCACACCATGTAAGAGAAGATATATTGAGTTTACAAACTACCATGAGGTGTTCCTTCAGGTCCGAGTTCACACACGAGTCTTCAATTGTTAAAGAATGATCGAGGATCTTTTTCGAGGCACCCACTGAGCTTTTTACTAGGTAGAACACGAGGAAAAGTTGGAGCACTCTAACTGATACACACCTGCTGGCCGCCATCTTGAACCACATATTATGCCACTTGATATTACATCAAAATCCCAGCTCTAGTTATTACCGTCATGAGACGACATTAACTCTCAAGAACAAAGAATATCGGAGTTTCAGAAGCAACAAATGAAGTGGAAGTTCCTCCCTCCCAATCATTCTGCGGCATATAGTCTCGTTTTGTGGTTAGCTCATCCTTGAATGCTTTGTTCCCATCCCTACACATTCTTATTCTTCCCTTGCAGTCAAATTGGCGGGAGCTACATACAGTCCAGCCGCCGAGTGTCCGGCTCCGACGTTTGGCGATGGTGGGAGAAGAGGGGTAAAGAGAACGATAGCCTATAGCCAACTTACGGCAGTGAGAAGCTGTTAATAGAACCTTGAAACTGGCCATCATTGTATTTCTTCTGTAGCGTCTTCACTATGTAATTTATTTAAACACAAATTGTGCTAAATGTTCCGGCATAACTCAACAAAATGACAGTGTTTCGCCCCGGTGTGCAATTGGGCTCTTCAGTTGGTTAAAGCACACCTCACCAAGACACTGTCTAGTACACACTGGGAAGGCCATTGCAAGACGTATTTGATACATGTGTATCCACGTCACGAGCAAAGCCAGTGCACTATGGGAGTCGAAACTCCACTCCAAAGCAATTATAACCTTACCTTGGCATGGAATATATAATTTTCAAAAGAAAAATATGTATTGTCCGTTGAGCCATTATATATTTAAACACAAATTGTGCTAAATGTTCCGGCATATCTCAACAAAATGACAGTGTTTCGCCCCGGTGTGCAATTGGGCTCTTCAGTTGGTTAAAGCACACCTCACCAAGACACTGTCTAGTACACACTGGTAAGGCCATTGCAAGACGTATTTGATACATGTGTATCCACGTCACGAGCAAAGCCAGTGCACTATGGGAGTCGAAACTCCACTCCAAAGCAATTATAACCTTACCTTGGCATGGAATATATAATTTTCAAAAGAAAAATATGTATTGTCCGTTGAGCCATTATATATTTAAACACAAATTGTGCTAAATGTTCCGGCATAACTCAACAAAATGACAGTGTTTCGCCCCGGTGTGCAATTGGGCTCTTCAGTTGGTTAAAGCACACCTCACCACGACACTGTCTAGTACACACTGGGAAGGCCATTGCAAGACGTATTTGATACATGTGTATCCACGTCACGAGCAAAGCCAGAGCACTATGGGAGTCGAAACTCCACTCCAAAGCAATTATAACCTTACCTTGGCATGGAATATATAATTTTCAAAAGAAAAATATGTATTGTCCGTTGAGCCATTATATATTTAAACACAAATTGTGCTAAATGTTCCGGCATAACTCAACAAGATGACAGTGTTTCGCCCCGGTGTGCAATTGGGCTCTTCAGTTGGTTAAAGCACACCTCACCAAGACACTGTCTAGTACACACTGGTAAGGCCATTGCAAGACGTATTTGATACATGTGTATCCACGTCACGAGCAAAGCCAGTGCACTATGGGAGTCGAAACTCCACTCCAAAGCAATTATAACCTTACCTTGGCATGGAATATATAATTTTCAAAAGAAAAATATGTATTGTCCGTTGAGCCATTTTGTCATTTTGTTGAGTTATGCCGGAACATTTAGCACAATTTGTGTTTAAATATATAATGGCTCAACGGACAATACATATTTTTCTTTTGAAAATTATATATTCCATGCCAAGGTAAGGTTATAATTGCTTTGGAGTGGAGTTTCGACTCCCATAGTGCACTGGCTTTGCTCGTGACGTGGATACACATGTATCAAATACGTCTTGCAATGGCCTTCCCGGTGTGTACTAGACAGTGTCTTGGTGAGGTGTGCTTTAACCAACTGAAGAGCTCAATTGCACACCGAGGCGAAACACTGTCATTTTGTTGAGTTATGCCGGAACATTTAGCACAATTTGTGTTTAAATATATAATGGCATTGCGGTGCGCTCTACAGGAGTCTTATGAAACGGTATTATTACTCTTGGGAAGCAGTAATGGAGGCCGTGATCTGCAATTTCAAAACATTTGACGTTGTGACATTGTACTGCGATATATTTCGTATTATCGATGTGGCTGTTGCCATTAACTACCATTCGAGTTTAAGAGTTGTTGAGTATTATTGTCTGATCTGAAGCGAGAGAAGCAAGAAGCCGTAAGACCTTGTTAAGATATTTCTGAGGTAGCCTGGGCCTATGGCCAGGTTACGAAGTTTTGTCATCATGGGAGATTGTACTAACCTGGAAATGTAATTGCCTTCGTGGGAAAGCTTAAATAATTTTCCGGGGGGGGGGGGGGTCAAGGGTGTTAATATAAATAATATGGTTCGACCAATGTAATTTGGTTTGTGGAAAGTGACTGAATATTATAATATTGACTAGTACTATCATGGACTGGATCTAATGTCTTGCTTGTATGTTATGTTTATGTGACTGGAATGTGATTAGTGCTAGTTTTACTATATGTATAGTTACTGATTCTCTCAGTTGAAACTTGCATTTAATTTGTTTTCATGCTTGGTAAGTTTGTGTGTGTGTTCGTTACGATCAAGTCTACATGATATCCAGTTGTGAAGATAATAGTTCAGTTATCTACATCTTATTTTATTTGTAACTTTAGGAGGGGTTTTTCTAAGTCATACCAAGACATGCCGTCTTGTAATCCCTGGCTATCACCTTTGCAGAGTGTCCATATCCTTTTATAACCTTAACATTTAATTAATTAATTAATATTTCGTCTTTTTAATCACGTAACCTTCGGATTGGGCACGTAGTATATTCATTTGTGAATTCTGTGTAAATACCATCATCGTGATGGACCTTTATTTCTTTTTGTTCCCGTTTCCATAAGAACGATTTTTTAATTGTTCATATTTTATTATTGAAGTTAAGTTTTTTTAAAAATTCAGATTTAGTTGACATGTTGAATTGAGATGGACTAGTCGTATTGATGACCAGCTCTTGCATTTACTTTCATTCATTAATTGTTTTTCTTCTTGTTTCGTCCTAATTGGACTTTAATGTTTTGACTATTGGGTTTTTGAACCCTGTTAAGGTAATTTATTTTATTTGTCCATTCTCTATTATTTAATTTTCTCCTACTTTTGTCAGGTTCGATGACCAGTTTCTTTTTTTTTTTGGGGGGGGGGGGGGGGTTAACTATTGTAACTTCAGTATATATGTTAAAATATATTGATCCTCGAAGGTGGTTTTCTCATTTCACAGTAGATAGTGTATTATAAGTCTCATATTTTTCTGGGTTATGGTTATTTGTGCTACACATTGTTCTTCCATATTAATTGATTGTGAATTTTATTATGTCAGTACGGTAGCGACTGTACAAATACTACTACAGAAGTGGCACATGACACTTAAACTAACAGAAAAATATATTTTAACAATATCACTTTTTGTGGTGGTGGTGGTGGTGGTTGTAGTGGGGTCGATAAGTTATATGGTACAGTATAATGGACGTAACATTCAGGTCATTTTCCCGTAGTGATAATAATGATAATAATGAATAGGGAAAAGACTATTTACTAACTACGGCACTGACACATGTAATTTACAAACGAATTAAAATAAAATGATTAGAAAGAGGAGTAAAGGAAATAAAAGACACTACCTAGGGCCTATATCTCATTGGCTGTTAGAAATGCAGAGACCGATAGTGTCGTAATAATCAGAAACACTTTGGAAAATTTCGGCTGTCCTGAGCTCCTGAAGTAGCAAAAGTATCATTTATCGCCACATAGCGGTCAACGATAAGGTTTGGAATAAATGAAGGTAAATTTGAAGGCTCCAATGCTTATTGCACCTGATAACCTCAATGTACTACACCAACACTATTGCAATTATACAGAGGAATAATAATATTTCATGGATGATAACTGTATTAATGGGTCTAAGATATCTTTTTGCACTAATTACTCTCCGTGACTGCAATTTATAAGCAGCGCAAGATTTAACTATTTTCGCAATTCTGCACCAGAACACTGGTAGGGGTGACGTGATGCAGCCCGAATTGCCAGTCAACAATATACTCATACATTAAAATACTCTAACAGTTACACTACTACGAACATGAATGGTTCTAGGGCCTTGACTTACTTAGTTCCTGTTGTCCCTCGTGGAACATAGGACATCAATGTATCATCTCCATCTGGTCCTGTTTGCTGACAACCTTTTCACCTCGCTCCAGGTCTTACCCTCCTCTATAGCCTCCAAGTGGACAGATCTGCGTCACGTTTGTTTTGGTCACCCCCTCCTCCTCCTACCCTGTGGGTTCCAATCCAGTGCCTCTCTCTCAATGGCTTCATTTTCTTTCCTCAGGTTATGGCCGATCCTTTTCCATTTCCGTCGCCTTTATTTTGTATGGCCATCTCAGTTTCACCCGTTATTCTCCAAAGTTCTAGGTTGGAGATTACTTCTGGCCAGTTAGATGTTTAGGATCTTTCTTAAGCAGCGGTTGACAAAGGTCTGCAGCCTGGAGGTGATTTCTTTAGTTACCTTCCAAGTCTCAGACCCATATATCAGAACGGACCTGACATTACTCCGAAAGATACGAAGTTTGGTCTTCAAGGATATTTTGCTGTTCTTCACACCGGATAGAGCCGCACAAAGGCGCCGTTTGCTTTTTGGATACGTTGGGAGACATCCTTTGCCGCTCCTCCATCTTTGGCCACCACACTGCCCAAGAAGGTAAAGCTATCCACATCCTCAATAGGTTCGTCCTCGAAGATAGTGGGTCAATTTTGTTGGTGTTAGTTCTTAGGGCCTTGGTCTTTTTTCAGTTTATCGTTAGCCCCACCTTTTTTCCTTCTATAGCCAGGTCTTCAATCTTTGCTTGCATTTCACTATATGCCTCAGACAGGAGACACAAATCGTCAGCAAAATCCAGATCTTCCAGTCTAGTGGTGAATCCCCATTGGATACCACGTTTCGCATTTCTAGTCACATTCCGCATCACAGGATCAATCACAATGAAGAACATGGTTGGCGACAGGATACAACCTTGGCGTACTCCCTGAACATACAGATATAGGCTCGGATACATGGGTCTCATGAATGACTCTGCATGTGTACTCCCGATATGTTTCGTGAATGAGACTAATAATCTGTGACGGCACTCCATATCGCTTCACTTCCTTCCACATGGCTTATCTATTGATCGAATCAAAAGCTTTCTCAAAGTCAAAAAACACTTCATAGAGGCGAGATGACCATTCCGCACACTGCTCCAGAATTATCCTCAAGGTATTTATTTGGGTCGACAAACGAACGATTTTGACGAAAACCTGACTGTTCTCGTCGGAGCCCTTCGGTTAACATATTCTTTAATTCTCTTTAGCAGAACCCTCGTAAAGACGAAGTTGACGGAGGAGGCAACTCTCCCTCTTGGGGTAAACAAAGAGGAAAAACCACTGCCTAGTGGTGAAGAGGAATCTTCAAAGGCTAAGGGAGAAAACCCCAACAGAAAACCGCAAGCTTGGAAGCGCAGGTGGCAGCCCCACCACCAAGATCGGATGCTGTGGGCTAATAACTCGCACACCTTAAAACACTTATTAAACATCATAATATCATTTCAGTAGTATGCATCCCTCCTGCGGCGCTCACAAGCGACTGATCGTGACAAATGAGCATTCAAATGAAAGAGAATAGACATTAGCAGTGACTTATTGCACTATAATTTCATAAAAATCAATAATTTATTTAAAAAATTACTTTAAAAAATTGTACGAAGTGTGCGATTTGCAAACACCTTTGATGTAGGAAAATACGCTCCATAATTGCTGTCCACGGGCCATTGTGACGCCTGTTTCATGTCATATTAACATTCTGAGGTCTTTCCTTTATCCTGAAATGTAAATAGTGTTCTATAATCATTTGGTTGAAATAAAAACATAACCTTTCTCCTTAAGTGTCTCATTATAAACCTATTGGGGAAAGTGTGGTTTATGAACATGCGAGATTTCTCGCACGGGTCCGCTAGTTGAGAATTTATTGCAGCCATACGGCCGTAAAGGTACAGTATATGAATATTTTCCAAGCAACCCAATATTGTGGATCTTATGCAGGGCCGTCGCGAGAATGTGCGCGGGACCTAATAGGCAGAGTTCGCGGGGGGGGGGGGGGGGGTAGTAAATGCAAATTTAGATTGTAAGTGGCTATGTTGTACGGAAAGTAATGTTTTAAAAGAAATTACAATTTTAAGTTAGTTAAAACTCATTTTATTACATTTCTAGTTTCTAAATAAAGCTCAACAATTAGGCTTAACTTAAAATTGGATACAGGAAGCACCTGATCATATAAAAGCAACAAGCAATAGCAATGGAAACCTGATATAATGAGCTAACACAAGTGATTTTTTGGCATGAATAATATATTATAGAAAGCGAAGCATGTGCTTGATGTACTTTCTTACCCAAAAGCTCATAATTAACAATGATACGCAATCACATTTACATATTTCATTATTTCTACGGCTATACAGTTTTTCATAAACTAAACTACTAAAAGTGCTATAAGTCCATTTTCTTCGAGAAATAATATGGTTTACAAGGAAGGGTTTACTTTTTTATTTTCTTCAAAAACATTATTAATTTCTGTTTTTTGTTTAGAATTTAGAGCTTTTTATTTATGTAAAAGGTGCTTTGAGGGCCTTTGCTAGGGCAAAAGTGCTGATTAAATCGTTCATTTCTAATTTTTTGGCCGTTTCACATTCGATTGACAGAGTAGCCAAACCGTTCAGACGCTCCTGCGCCATCGTTGATCGCAAATAAGTTTTGATTAGTTTCAAAATGGAAAAACTCATTTTCCCCGACGTAACCGTTATAGGAATTGTAAGCATAATTTCATAGGCCGTCGTTAAATTAGGATAGGACTCCTTTATCGGGGCTAAGTACTGTAGTGCACCTAAAGCACTTTTTACAGATGACGAAACATCTTACCTAAATAATTGTAGCTTCAGAAAAAGATCTTCTGCATCCAAATCTTTAAGCTCCCTGTCTTTTAGAAAATTAGAGAGTGTGTGACAATGGTCTTTCAATTGCTTTTCCTCCAAATTGGAAAGCTTGGAAGGATCGAAACGAAATCCAAAGTATTCCGAAAAAAAAAAAAAAAAAAAAAAACTTCAAATCTATTTTCTACGAAGCTCAGTGCAATATCTATGACAGACAAAAAGTAATTTACCCGAAATTTATTTTCAGCTTCTTTCTGAAGTTCCTCTTCGGCTTTTCCACCTGTTGATCATTTTGTTGATTTATTTCATCAAAGAACCTTTTCCGATTGCCTTGACGGCGAATAGAAAATTTCTTTGCATAGCCCAAATTTTCCATTATTTCTCTAGCGGTGGACATTGCACTGTTAAAGCCAGTGTTGCGATAATTTAGAAAAAATGACTTTAGGCCCTGAAGTTCGGTTAAAGCCGTATCTAACGAAGTCTTCTCAGATTGGAGAGTTTTACTTGTTGAGTTCACAGAAAATAAAATATCGTACCAGATAACGAGGCTTTAAACAAATTCATACGAACTTGTATGAAGCAACAAAGAATGGGCCTCTGACCGGGTAACAGGATCTTTGGTAGTTTCTGCCACTTTTTCTAGAGCTTCGTTTACTTTGCCTAACTGGTACCTGATGGGCTCGACACTGTCAATTCTACATTCCCATCTCGTGCTAGATAAAGATTTTAGTGTGAGGAGGCCAGGACATAGTTCGCTTCCGTGGAAGCTACAAACAAAGTGTACAGACGCTGAACTATACACAAAAATGTCGTAGCGTCCTTATTGCATTTAACCATGCGCACCATGTCACCCAAAAGTAAGTTAAGATTATTTGCAACACATGCCATGAACATTGCTTTTTTATTAATAATTTTTACTCGCGTCTGCTCCCCCTTATACTTGGCCTTCATATTAGCACAGTTGTCATAACCTTGCCCCCTACAGCCCATTATGTCAAGATCATTAACCTCCAATACTCCGTCTAAAACCTTAGCTAACCCCTTTCCCGTAGTGTCGTGTACCTCCAAAAACTCGATGAACAATTCGACGATCCTTGGAGTTTCTGCCATCATATCAACATAGTGGAGGACCAAGGTCATTTGCTCATCGTGGCTCACATCGGGCGTACAGTCAAGCATAACTGCGTAATATTTGGCAACACGAACAGCATTCGGTAGTTTTTCTTTCATAGCAGTGCCTTAAGGAAAGGAAAAAAAGAAAATTATTAACATTTTCGCTAATTCCATGTTTAAATGTTTAAATTTAGTTTAACTTTAACTTATCTAACATCGAAATTATGTCGTTTTGTAATTCGGAACAGAGATAATGCACGTGGGTTTCGTCATCACGCACAGGCCGAAGATGTTCCTTCATCGGCCCGTCAAAACTAGCGAGCATTTCCATCAACTTTAGAAAATTCCCATTTTCTCTCTTGAACAGTTTCACGAACTCCCTCGAAAGGCAGAATTTGTCTCAGCCAAGTATTGCACTGCTGCGATGATTCTTGTGAGTACATCTTAGGCCAGTCATCTATAAAACATTCTAGGTCGCAAAAAATTGCAAGTTTTTTTGGGGGGATTGTTGTTTGGATAGGTATCAACAGTGTAAAACCAAGTTTGCAACTTCGAAAGACCGGTGCTAACTTTGTGGTGCTCGAAAAACCTCGACATTTTCAGATTTTTTTTCAGTTTTGGGTTTCTAACTTATAAATAATGTATTTTGTGGCAAAGTCATCCATATCACTTTTAAAGAAGACAATTAGCAACAAGTTGAGCGCAATCCCAGCTCTCTATGTCTTATAGATCACGAGATACAGCACTTCGAAAATGGGCCATATTTTTCACAAAGTTAGAAATTTGTAGTTAGCTAATTTTTAGAACAAAATATCGTCTATAATACTCATTCTACGAGGAAATTCGTGAGAAGTAACGGTGTAGAGCAGGTATTTATCTTTTATTTAAGCAGAAGTAAAACGCTGTAAGACCAATAGTTCTCTTCTTATCAAGTAAACAAAATTAGAAAATCGGATATTTCAAAAACGTAGCCTGACGAATTGAAGCGCATTTTTTGAAGTATAAGGAAGACATCAATCAGTGGAAAATTAATTATCATGCGAAATGAAATTGAATATAATTAATAATAATGTGTAATTTCTTATCAATATTGAAGTCACAGTGGCGAAGCGATGGAGGGACCACTGCTAACACCTGTGATAGAAACACGCAACACGTCAATTACCTACTATTTATTAATAAATTACAACATAATGTTAGGTATGTAATGTTAGGCTTCTCTGCACTTAGCGAGACAGTAGTATTTTTAGGTTCATCATACGGCTCTTCTTGGGGTTCCGGAGACTCCTGTGTAGTTGGATCTGGATGTAAAAGGGGGTCGTCGAAGTCGTCGTCTTCATTTGACTGTCATGTCTAGGGTAGGAGATTTAAGGCAGGTCTTCCCCCGACAAATTTTACACAGAGCTCTCCGTCAGGAGCATCATCCACTCCGCACTCTTTCAGGCACCGGTATGACAAGAATTTCAGCAGTTATAATAAATAGGCCAACAGGTTACAATAGATTCAAATTTTATAATTTCAATCATGTATGACATTGACTAGGACCGACCTAATACGAATGGATTACCTTACCTGCATGGCAGGAGTTTGAGCAGAGTTTGCGGCGCTGGTTCCTTGTTTGAGGTCACCGGTGTCAGCCCCTGCTGACTCCTTGACTATCCCCACTTGGTGTGCTCTTCTTCGACCCCCAACCACTGCTGCATCTGGTGGTAGGTTCTGTAGGAATGTTAGACAGCAGCCTCTTCGGTTGGGGGCAGACGAGCAAGGTTGACTTTTGCGCTGGCAGCAGATCGGACAAATATCCCGTAACGCAAGGCGTGGAGAGAGTCGTCTTTTCCACCGCCTTACAACGCTACGAGACATTTGTTGCCAACAGAGGCTATCTCTTCATGGGTGGCGTTATTGTTGAGAAAAGTGGTAGTCACGTTAAGAAGGTCTGGCTGTTTTGAAATGACGCCCAAAATCTTCGATTTCCCTTGCCCGAAAAGGGCAGAGGTGGTGTCGCAACCACTGAAGGCGTGGAGGAACAACTCTATTACCGGTACAGGGGGGGAGTGAGAGATCTCCTCGAATGAATGATGTTGACAAGAACTGCTTGCAACCTGTTCCACCCCTGGCACTTTTATGGAAGGAAACATTTTGTTTGTTGGGGCCCAATCCAGTTAGGAGCACCAAGAGGTCGACATCTTCTCCAGCGATTATGACGTGGTCGTACTCCTCACTCTTCTCCAATGCTGTCCTCACAATGAGGCAGTCGGCGTCCTCTGGAGCTTGCTTTGTTTCGATCCCTTGTATATCCAGTCCAGTGCAGATAAAGTTGATCAGGCGCTGCTTGTATTTTGGGTTGGACAAAAACTTTTCTTGGGGCATTTCGGTCAGTGTCGATTCTTCAAAACAAAACAAAAAAATATATCACTGCACGCTGAGGCTGCATAACGTCGTAGCCGTTCAGCTGGTTTTGTGCCCTTAACAGCCTCCTCTTCTGGGTAGCCATCGAATACAACTGAGACATTTTTTTCCAAAATGGTTGGTCGTGTAAGTAATATAAACAGCTACAGTTTCCCTCACTGACCTGTTCCGTTGCCATCTAACCTTATGGAGCAAGTATCCTCCGTCCACTACAACAAACGTTCTTTCTCCAAGGGCGACGTTTCCTGGGAGGGGCGTAAAGGCAGAGTAGAACGATGATTTTGTTCCTTTTCGCATTCCCTCTTCGGAGAATAGAGCGATGGGATATGGGGCCAACTCGTACGTAAAGTGGCTTTTTAGGTCGGTCTCAGACTGTTTTGTTACACACAGCCGTTGGAATATTGTGAGAGGGTCTATAACAACCTGCTTGTTGTGCACCTTAACTGTGGCTGCTGCCAATGGTCGTAATTTGTCTTTCCTTTTAAATTTAACATTTCCAAATTCTTTCCACTTATTTCTTTGACTCCATTACATGCAATTTCTATGACAGTAGCAATAATTATCACAACATATATATACTAGATTAGAAACACTGTATTGCAATCAACATAACATAAATAAAAGTACAGTGTGTTTACTCAAAGAGTAGGTATGACATTGACTGTAATGGGCGGCCTTATCGCTAAGATCGATTTTTTCCAGGCACTCAACCCACAAAACAATTTGATATTAATAGATAACTGCAATATTGACAACAATTTACATTCGAAGCTCTATTTCTTGAAAAATCCGAATTCCTTATTTTTTATTTTACCTGATAACATGAGAATCGTTGGTCTTAAGCATTTTCCTTATGATTAAATTAAAGCTAAACAACTTCTCTACAACTTTATTTCTCATGACTATTTTAGACGGTATTTTGTTCGAAGACTAGCTTACTACAAATTTCTAACTTTTTGAAGAAAAAAATGACCCAATTTCGAAGTTTTGTATCTCGAGATCTATAAGGCATACAGAGCTGGGGTTGGGCTCAAATTGTCGCTAATGTTGTCTTCTTTAAAAGTGGCATGAACGACTTTGCCGTAGAGTGCATTTGTTTAGAAGTTGTAAGCCAAAAACTGTAAAAAGTCTGACAATTTCGAGGGTTTTCGAGCACCACGAAGTTAGCACAGGTCTTTCGAAGTTGCAAACTTGGTTTTACACTGTTGGTATCTATCCTAACAATATCCCAAAAAATCAGAACCTTGCAATTTTTTGCGACCTAACGTGATCTTTATGTCTACGGTGACTGGCCTATATTTCCAGTATTTCTTTTCCGCGTTGATCATATCAGCATGCGCCTGATTTATGGTGGAGTGTTTTTTTAATTCTTGCGTTATGATCCGTCCATTTGGCGAGACTTGATATGGTCTGCCGATCGCTGGTGTGACTTTAGGCTTCTTCCGCAATGACCCCAGTCGTTATAACCGTCCGTATTACTCAGGTTTGTGAAGTTGCCTGATCACTTCCGCCAAAAAATCGGCAACAAAAACAAAAAGCGGCGTTTTTTGTTTTTGAATAAACTAACCAAGTTATTGTCACTGTTTCGCCATTAATCAACTTGCACTCTAAAAAGTCATGTGAAAAATGGCGGCCGTCCTTATTTTTTGGAAATTGATAGTTTTGTGGGATTTTAGTAGGTCCTATTTCTATTAAATATTGTCTAGTAGCTGCATCCATTTGATCTGGCCACTGGCCAGAGTCATTTAAGTAGGACCGATTGGGTTTTGTCAACAAACTGACTTTAATTCAGACGATCCATTGTTTACCTGGATGTATGGGGGAGAGTCCCCGGGGGGGGGGGGGGGAGAGGATCCCCCCATACAAACACAGCATATTTTATATTGTTGGCTTATTTTAATTTGGGCTGGACTGAATCAAACACACTATCTTTATTTATTTTTTCATTATTAAAAAATGGCGTGAAGCACGGGACCTGGCGCGACCGCACCTCTCGCGCCGCCCTCGCGACGGCCCTGATCTTATGCACAAAAGTCTACCAGGGATTTCACTCGCATTTTACAGCTGGTCACGTGGTACGGTCACAGGGCTGATCGCACAATTCACAAACACAGGTATTCCCGGGGTCGTGAAAACACTTCGTCTTGCATACCGTGCGGTGGTACCCATGCACAGCCATTGAGGTCACCAGGTGTCGGAGCTCCTGATTCGTGTCGGCCCAGGATCTATTTATCATGGCTTCTGTTGTATAAAAGTCCAGCCAAATCACCCTTCTTTTCTATTTCAAGGAGCAGTTGATTCGAGATGACGGTGAATAGGAGCCTCATTAAAGAAACATGAATGAAGAGAAACCGGACGGATCCTACGACGACGACTTTTGGCTTCAAAAGGTTAACGAAAATTGGATTTTGGAATGTGAGAACTCTGCGGGAGAGCGGAAGACTACGGCAAGCAGTGGCATGTATGAAGAATTACGGTCTGAATATCCTCGGACTGAGTGTAGTAAGATGGAGAGATTTTGGGGAACTGGCCACCCACGATGGAGTTACATTTATATGCTCTGGAAGACCCGATGGTGATGGAGCAAGTTGTGAAAGTGTAGGTATAATGATGGATAAGGAGGCCAAAAGGAGCCTTATGGAGTGGTATCCAGTTTCGGGAAGGATAATTGTGGCAAATTTTAAGTCCAATATTAGGAATATTGTGATGATTGTTTGCTATGCACCCACAGAGGCAGCGCAGGAAGTGGATAAGCAGGCGATTTATGGAAATCTTAATAGTACAATTAAGAAACTGAAGAGGAAGGAAATCATTATAGTTGGAGGAGACTTGAATGCAAAAGTGGGCCAGGAAAATGAAGGACTTGAGCATATTATGGGGAGACATGGTTTAGGATATCGAAAGGAAAATGGACAACTCTTTGTTGACTTCTGTGCCAACCATGATTTGATTATTGGTGGTGCTGTATTTCCGCCATTAAGTGATCTGGGTATCACCAGACCATAGGACAGAAAACCATATAGATCATGTATCGATTGAAAAGAGATGGAGACGTTCTTTGTTGGATGTGAGAAATAAGAGAGGTGCGGACATCGGCAGTGATCACCACCTTGTTGTGGCTACCTTAAGAATGAAGATTCAGGCACAGAAAAGGAGGATGGACCAGAAAGGGAACCGTATGATGTTGGAAAGCTAAAGGATGGCGTAAAGGTGAAGGAGGCCTTTAGGATAGAGTTAAAGAATCAATTCCAAGCACTTGCTCAGGTGGAGGATGAAACTGTTGAGGAAAATTGGGTAAAGATTAGATCTGTCTTTACCAAAGCAAGTGAAAATATCCTGGGTTTCAAAGATGGGCGAAAAGAAGATTGGATGGCTGGACAGACATGGGATATCATCAGAGAAAGGAAACAGATAAAGGAGGAAATGAACGCATGTAGAACACGAGCAAAATATGCAGAATTACAAGCAAAATATGCTGCAAAGGACAAGGACGTTAAGAGAGGTGCAAGAAGTGATCAAAGAAATTGTATAGATGACCTATCTAAACAGGCAGAAGAGGCAGCCAAGAAGGGAAATCTTAAAGAACTATATACAATCACCCGAGTACTGGCAAGAACGCAGATGCAGAGAAACCGGCCAGTCAGGAACAAAGATGGTACTCTTTTAACAAACCCTGAGGATCAACTGAAGCGATGGCAGGAACATTTTTGTGCAGTTTTAAACCGCTCCCTGGAAGATCAACTAGAAGAGTGAGAAGGAGGAGATGAAGAAGAGATCCAGCATGACCCAAGGATTAAACTCTGCATACCCACAGTGGAGGAAATCAAGCAAGCATTGAGAGAGTTGCATATTGGTAAGGCAGCAGGAGTTGACAATATTCCAGCAGAAGTCATAAGTTTGATATGGACACCACAGCAAATATGTTGCAGCCGTTATTTGAGAAGGTATGGGCAAATGAAGAAATGCCGGCGGACTGGAGATGTGGGTTGCTGGTGAAGTTGCCAAAGAAGGGAGATACGTCAAACTGCAATAACTGGAGAGGCATTACACTTCTCTCTAGGTCCTTAATTCTTGGTTTTCAAGTTCATTTTGTCTGTTATTCTAAATGTAAGGAATGGAGAGCGTTGTCCAAAATATCAAGTGGACAGTGTTACCAGCAGGGTTTCAAAGTGTATGTACAATTTGGTGCAATTAGGATGAACGGTGTAAATGTATGATAAAGGGCCTAAATGCAGGGAATGGAGTGGTCTGTCATAAATTTAAGGTGGACAGTGACACCCGCCGGGTTCCAAAGGGTAGCCTAAGTATCAGTAGCGGCTTTTCGGGTGCATCAGGTACAGTCCGGCAGCACTAACATTTCTCAAAACAATTGCCTATCATTTTCTGAATCCGTATATTTTCTCTCTAAAACTTACCGTATTCGTTGAAAAGAACTAAGAGTGCGTTTTATATGTTGTGATTACACAACCGGCGTAGCGCTCATACTTATTAGTCCGTTTCCTTCACTATTGCGCCTTGCGTTCTGAGTGCAGCCCTGCCAATGCTCACAGCACTAGGGGCTGACTGATGACGTGTAACTCAACCGTTGCCATGACAACGCGCCAAACCGCCAGCCTGTATCTTACAGGAGTATTCGGCTTGGTACTGCCCCGCCAGCAACTGTAATATTTGGCTGCCACGCACGAGCTCAACTATATTATCCGAACGCACCCGAATATAGCCCGCGCTCCCCGCTGGTAGACCATTGTTGCCAATGTTGGTATCTCAATCATGCTAAAACACAATCACGCAAATACATATTTACTAGTATATTTTGTCGCGAGAGTTGTTGCTACTGTTCAGTTGCAACTAGAAGCTTGTTATAAATTTGAACGTGTGTTGTACGAAGTATTCTTTTATAGTAAAAATTGTGCTGTTAAATTGTGATTCGTGGCCGCGTGGTGCATTAATTGTGAGTGAAGTGTAAATAGAATAAGCGCTTTTGAAGAGCATACAGTAGCACAGCTAAAAGAGTGAGCTCTTGGCGATTTATAGTTAGTTAGTTATTGTTGTTTTAAGGGGCGGAACTACGAGGTCATCTGCCCCTCTTAACACAGATTAACGAATACAAAATTTGGAATTAAAATTAAAATTTTGAGGTGGACACCTAAATTTAAAGAGACCTAAATTTTAAAAAAAGTTATAAAAATAAACAATGGAGAATTTAGATTGCTGGCCCTATCCCACTCTCACTTATAAAGCGGATAACACGATCAGCAGCCACCGCGTCATCGGCTAATATAAGATTGAGTGTCATCTGCAAACCAAGGTTTCTTCGTAAGTCAGCAAGATCCACACACTCGGTTAAAATGTGGGCCACGGTGAAAACGGCTCCACAGGTACAAAGTGGGGGGTCTTCCCTTCTCATTAGGTACGAGTGGGTGGATCTTGTATGGCCTATCCTTAGCGTACACAAAATGACGGACTCTCTCCGTGACCGGAAAGAGCTCCGCCACACGCGAGTAGTTCCCTTGATCGCTCTCAGTTTACTGGGCAGTGGGTCAGCTAGCCACTGACTCTCCCAAAATGCCAGAACTTGTAGGCGTAGCTGAGAGCGAATATCTCTAGCGGGTACCTCCATTGGTCGTGGTGGTAGTGATACCGCCTCTTTTGCAGCTTGATCCGCTAACTCATTTCCCGCAATTCCCATGTGGCTTGGAAGCCACAGAAAGGTGATTCGAGTGTCAGCGCGGCACAACCCGGCTAGTAGGTCATGGATTCGCTGCACTAAGGGGTGTTGCGGGAAACATGTAGCAATTGACTGCAACGAACTCTAAGAATCGGTACACACGAGAAAGTGGATTCGTGCATCCTGTAGTGCAAACTGCAGAGCTTTATAGATGGCAACGAGCTCCGCAGTAAACACACTACAGGCCTCAGGCAAAGAGATTTTGGTATTTGCGTGATCAATAACGTAAGCACAACCCACCTTCTCGTCCACCTTCGAACCATCCGTGTAGAGAATGCCAGCGTCCGGAAATTGGTGAACTATGCTGTGGAACAGCCTCCGATAAACAGAGGCATCCTTGTTCACCTTAGGTCCTCGGTGTAAATCTAAACAAATTTCCGGATGCGGGACTTGCCACGGAGGCACGTCGCTAGGTGTCCGGATCATACAGGGACCTACAGCCACTCCTATTTCAGTACACGTGCTATCAAGTCTAATACCAACCAGTCGAGTGGCACGAGGCTGGTTGGCGTACCTCTGGTGGTATTGGATACTGAAGAGAGCTTGATAGCTCGGATGTTGCGGCATTTGACGCACATTGGCAGCATATGCTAAAAGCATATGTTGGCGTCTATAATTTAAAAGTGGAACACCCGATTCGGCGAGTAGGCTGGGTATCGGGCTTGTCCGGAAGGAACCGGTAGCCAGCCTAACGCCACTATGGTGGATACTGTCCAGCATTTTCAAGATTGCCGGCCTTGCTGAACCGTATGCCGCAGAACCATAGTCTAGCCGGGACAGGACGAGGGCTTGGTAGAACCGTAGCAGCACCGCATGGTCAGCCCCCCACGTAGTGCCACTAAGAAACTTGAGCATGTTCAGTTTCCTGAGACACGTCATTTTCAGTTGCCGTATATGGTGCTGCCACGTTAATTTGCTGTTAAAATTGAGTCCCAGGAAGCGATAAGTGTCAACCAACGGCAAAGCAGCATCCCTGAGATGTAGTTCAGGGTGTAAATGTAGCCTCCGGAGCCGACAAAAATGGACGACAGAGGTTTTCGCTGCTGAAAAACGAAAACCCTGGTCGTGAGCCCACCTGTCGACCCGGTTAATTGCTAGCTGCAATTGCCGTTCTACGATTGCCATACTTCCAGAGATGTAATGCAGTGCTAAATCGTCTACATACAACGATGGAACTACCGTGGGCCCGGCGGCGGCAACAATGCCGTTTATGGCCATCGCGAACAAGGTGACACTCAGTACAGAACCCTGAGGAACTCTATTTTCTTGAGTGGGATAATATCCTACCGACCCTTACACGGAAGAGTCGGACGGACATGAAATTCGCAATGAAAGTCGGTAGATTACCACGGAGTCCCCACTTGTGAAGGGTGGAGAGGATCCCGTAGCGCCATGTGGTGTCGTAGGCTTTCTCGAGGTCAAAGAAAACCGTGACTAGGTGCTGCTTTCGGAGAAATGCCACCTGTATGGCGCTCTCAAGTCGCACCAGATGGTCGGTGGTGGACCTATGAGAGCGAAATCCACACTGGTACTCAGACAGGAGACCTCTCTCGTCCAAGAACCACACCAGTCTACGGTTCACTATCTTCTCCAGCAGCTTACATAAGCCATTTGTCAGACAAATGTGCCTATAGCTGCTTACGAACTTGGGATCCTTTCCAGCCGTGGGAATCGGTATCACGATCCCCTCTCGCCATTGAGATGGAAACTCCCCTTCAATCCATATACGATTGAAGAGGATCAACAGTTGTTTTATACTGGCTTCGCACAGATGTTTTAACATTTGATTATGTATGTTATCCGGTCCAGGAGCCGTATCCCTGCACAGTGCAAGCGCACTGCACAGTTCCCATTCAGAGGATGGTACATTGTATGACTCCGAAGCAGCAGTGGCAAAGGACAAGCGGTGAGCCTCTGCCTCCCGCTTCAGAGTCAGAAATGTAGGATCGTAACTCCCAGAGCAGGATACATCGGAGAAGTGCGAGCCAATACTGTTAGCAATGGCGAGATGGTCCGTGATGATGTCTCCATTGATGGATACTCCGAGTATCGACAGTGATGTCGGGAGTCCGGAGATCCGACGAAGCTTAGTCCACACTTGAGATGAAGGAGTATGCGCCGTCATAGACGACACGTACTTTTACCACGTCGTTTTCTTACTCTCCCGAATCAGATATCGGGCTCTAGCACGCATCCCTCTGAAGGTGATAAGGTTGGCCATTGTGTTTTGCCTCCGATAGCATTTGAAAGCACGTCGACGATCTTTAATGGCTGCTGCAATCTCGGCTGTCCACCAAGGGACAAGCTTCCGGCGTGAGTTACCGGATGAGGAAGGTATTGTTTGCTCACAAGCAGCCAAAATACCATTCGTTATGTGAATGGTATGATCGTCGACACTCTCAAAGGTATCTTCGGCAAACACCGCACGTGCCGTGAAAGTTGGCCAATCAGCCCGACGGAGATGCCATCGACTTGGTAACTCGATGGCTCTCTGGTTCGGAAGAGGAACCATAATTGGAAAATGGTCACTATTACAAAGGTCGTCGTGTACACCCCACTGTAGCAGGGGTACCAGCTCACGACTGCACAAGGTAATATCGACACTTGAATAAGTGCCGTGTGCAATAGCGAAGTGCGTATGTTCCCCTGTGTTCAACAAACATAGGTCCAGCCACCTGATCAGCCTCTCAAAATCTCTCCCTTTACCGCTAGTGGTAGCGGAGCCCCAGATAGTGTTGTGGGCATTAACATCTCCCAGAAGGAGAAAAGGAGGGGGGAGCTGAGAGACTAGATCCACCAGCTGGCCGTAATCCGGTTGAGAATCAGGCGGGATGTACACGTTACATACTGTTGCCATTACTGGCAACGAAGTACGAACTGCAACTGCTTCTAGCTGAGTACGCAACGGCACCTCTTCACTAAATAGGCTAGAATGGACGTGAGTGCAGACGCCACCGGCGGCCACAGCTCCGTCCACCCGGTCTTTAGAGAAGAGTTTGAAGTGTCACATTGTTGTCTCATGTCCAGGATGAAACCTGGATTCCTGAAGACAGACAATGGTTGCCATAAATTGAGAAATCAATTGGCGTACTTCAGCGAGATGTCGGAAATAGCTATTACAGTTCCATTGTAATAGTGCCATAGTGTGGACATAAGTAGAAGATAGTCGTCTACTTATGCTTAACCGTTTGCCAACCATCCCTGTCCTTAGGAGCGGTGACGAGGGACCTTCTCCCGGTCCGAAGACTGGGAGTCCGTCCCCAGCACGTCCCGACTATTTTTCTTTTTGAACCGGCGTTGACGTCTATTTCGGGAAGTAGTTGGTCCCTCCCCCCCCCCCCCTCCTCCCCCCCCCCCCCCCCCCGACGTCTCCGTCCTGCCAACAATGCAGCACTTGCTGTCACTGCTCCTCCGGTGGTCGGGGAAGCAGAATTGCCAGCAGATGTTGGAGCTGCCTTTTCAGCAGGAGGACAAGAGAGACGGCGATGAACAGTCTCTTTCTTGCCCACCGTTCCTGTTCCCTGTTTTATTTGGCTGGATATGGGTCCAGCCGTGGCCGGCGAAGACTTCCTCCTCGAACGAGTCAGAGATGGCTTCCTCACTGGCCTTATAGGAGGAGTTACCTTCTCCGATGGCGCCGGTTTAGATGGAGGCACCTGCGCCTTTTGTTGGATGCCAGAAGAAGATTCCGTAACCTTCTTCTGGCTAACAGGGGTGATAATAGGGCTATTTGTAGCCCCTTTAATAGTGGTAACTCGTTTCGAACTTGTTTCCGTTGTCAAATTTGCCGCTTGACTACTGGATCCTTTTGATACCTTTTGTGCATATGATACTGAGAAAATAGGAGAGGCCATGGAGCGATATTTTCTGCGTGCTTCAGTGTAGGAGAGCTCGTCTAAGGTCTTAATTTCTTGAATTTTCTTCTCCTCTAGGAAGGCAGGACATTCCTTCCAGCGAGGAGAGTGCTCTCCCTTGCAATTTGGGCATGCGGGAGTTGGTGTACATTCCGCTCCCTCATGAGTGGCCTTGCCACAGGAAAGACAGATAGGCTTTCCCGAGCAACGAGATGAGGTATGTCCAAATCGCTGACACTGAAAACACCGCAATGAAGATGGAATATACGGTCGCACATCGAGAGTATACATTGACACTTTGATCCTCTTGGGCAGGCTATCCGACTCAAACGATAAGATGAACGCCCCGGTGTCAACTAGTACACCATTCATCATACGTTTGATTCGTCTCACCTCGACAACGCCATGCTTTCCAGTTCTTTCCAGGATACGCTCGTCGGTAGTGTTCACCAGATCCCTATGATACTAAACCTTTCTTCAGGTTTAGGGACTGGTGCTTCACTACCTCGACTGGAATATCACCGAAAGTTGTCGTCCCAAGAAGACCATCCGTCTGTCTCTTTCCTTGAGTTTTTATCTATAGTGCACCGTTTCGCAGCTTTTTTTTTACTGTGCCTACATCGCCCCATTTCCCCTCAATTGCATCATGTAAATCAAAAGGATCAACGTTTGTAAAATTTTGCCCATCGGTCCTTGTTACAATAAGGTACCGCGGGAAAATCGTTGAATCCTTTTCATCAAGCGGCGATACTAGAGGCATAAATTTCCTCTTCTTAAATTTTAAAGACGGCTGTGTAAGGGAGCCACCCTGTGAAGTAAAGGACGCTATGTTTGGTCCCACGAGTAGCTAGGGAATTAAAGTCAACCCCCGGCAAAGCCCCGCTTGCCCGGGGTAAGGCTAGAGTTCTCCAGAGGTCACCAGGTATCTGGAGGTGGGTCGCTTGTGACTACTCACCCAGTAGCCATTCATCACCTCGCCACGACCACTCTGCTTGTGATTAGGGGAGGATTCCACCTCCTGTCACGCACACACACATTTACACTAAAGAAAGAAAAGATGAGACAAGGGCCAACTAAGGCGGGAAAGTGAAATACTCCCTAGGCCTAGGATACCCTAATACCGTCGGGGTTGGAAAAGAACAAGAGTTGACCAAGAGAGGTCGACAGAAAAGAAGACGGAGAGGAGCCCGGCACAAGTAAGTGGAAGCAATGCCGGACTCAGCTGGGGTCCCGTGGTCGCTAACCCACGTCCCACTAGATGTGAGCCCCTGAGGAGGGGTTTTATAGTTACTGTGTTAAGCTTATCATAATTATAGGTGTACGGTATGTTTGGAGAGGAAGTGCGTTTGAAATTCAGTTATGTTATAAATATAAGTACGAGTATGTAGAGTGAGAGGTCATTCTTTAGGTATACAGTATTTAAATCTTTTCTTATGGTGTGAAATAACAGTGTTCCCTCCAACGCGTTTTTTTTTACATGGAGCCGTCCGTAGATTTAGTTTGTATTTTAAGAGAAGGAGGAGGATAAAGAAGAAATTTTATCAAGCAATCAACCCCAACCACTTTTGACATATCAGAAAAAGGAACTGGTTCTGCTTCCGGAAAGGTGCACACGCGAAATTTCCAGATATCTTGGTATAGTACTTCTCCGTGGTTATGCGGTAGTCAGTATTTGCAGAAACTATTTTGTTGGCCTTGTCTTATTGTTGGAGTGAAACAGGGATTCGGGAATCACACAGGATTTGAAAATATGTCCTTTGCTACTAGGTCTTTCCAAAAGCACGTAGGTTCCTCGGAGCACATAAGAAGTGCCGTGGGATTTAAATAACTTAAAAAGAATCACAATAAAATTGCTGACGTTTTAAGAGAAAATGCTCGTCTTTACATCACAAAGTTTAATTCGAATGTGAGGCTTATCAGACTTTTCATGCGATTTCCAATCGATACATTTTTATTTCTGTCTAAACAGGAAATGGCAATTAGAGGCCATGATGAGAGCGACTCCTCCTTAAATAGAGGGAATTTCAAAGAACTGTTGAAACTTCTGTAGTCTGCAGCAGCTCATTAGAAATGTGACAGCATTATGCTTCGATAAAGAACGTTTTTAGCAGAGAATCGAAAACCATACAGTGTGAGGTAATAACTGCATCTATACCTTCATTAGGGATGCTGTGAAAGAATAAATTTTAGAAACCCCTTTCTTTTCAGTTCAGGTCGACGATACAACTGGCATCACAGAGAAATCGCAGTGTTCGGTGATACTTCGAGTAGGTATAATAGGCCGAAGCTGGCGCAGGGGCTAATGTGCAAGATGGCTGCCACGCGCAACTCCCCTATGTTATTCTTATGGAGGGAGAGTCATAGCTGGCGCAGTGGCTAATGTGCAAGATGGCTGCCATTCACAACGAGCTTAGGATTATGGATGCTCTGAGCCAATAAGATGATATTATTTATCTTATGTACGAGGGTAAAAGAAGGAGGGGGGGGGGGGCGGTAGGGAGTTGTTCAACGTCTAGTGACTTAGCGCATGATGTTCTTTTAAATAGTCATTTTTTATTTTCATATTTCTCACACGGTTATTTACAATTTTCAATATCATTGTTTTTGTTAATTTCATTTTTCAAGTTTTGCACTTGATCAATATTCAAAAGTTGATTTTACATTTAACTGTTATCACTTTTTCAGCTCTCACACACATGGTGGGATATGCTTTACACACATACGTTAAGCCAACCAGGACGTTAAAATGGTAGAAACCGCCGTTAACAACACCGCAAGGGTTGTAGCCTTGTCTTACAGAGTTGTAGCCAGTACTCTACACTCCCTCTGTGAGGGGCTTAACATCAACCAGTCAAAGCTTGAGTATGTCATGAAGCTGATACTCCAGTAAGTTAACTATAAATGCTATACGTAAACTCTTATCACAGGTGTATCAACAAGGTTTGCAATCTTGAATGACGAATACACCTCAAAGGTCTACTCTCCCTTCGTAAAGGGCACCGCGCATTATAGTTAAGTTTAAAGAAGTATATGCTTTTGTGTCTTTCCTCTTTCCCCAGGTCTCCCTCTCTCACACTCATAGTGGGATTTGCTTACACACATACGTTAAGCCAACCAGGACGTTAAAATGGAAGAAACCGCCGTTAACAACACCGCAAGGGTTGTAGCCTTGTCTTACAGAGTTGTAGCCAGTACTCTACACCCCCTCTGTGAGGGGCTTAACATCAACCAGTCAAAGCTTGAGTATGTCATGAAGCTGATACTCCAGTAAGTTAACTATAAATGCTATACGTAAACTCTTATCACAGGTGTATCAACAAGGTTTGCAATCTTGAATGACGAATACACCTCAAAGGTCTACTCTCCCTTCGTAAAGGGCACCGCGCATTATAGTTAAGTTTAAAGAAGTATATGCTTTTGTGCCTCTCCTCTTTTCTCTGGGCTTGAGACCAGCACTAGGGCTTAAGCCTAGAGGCAGAGTTAACACACACTCACAGGCGTACGGAGAAATTAATCTAGCACCATAGGCCCTTAGATTAGATTAGATTTTTATTTATCCATTTGATCAATTACATGTATACAATACATTTTTTATATAGAACACGTCAAAAATTACAGAGAAATCAATCTTGTGCCATAAGCCTTTCATTCACTCACAGGCTTACAGAGAAATCAATCTCACGCTAGATACCTTTTCATTCACACACAGACTTATGGAAAAAATAATCTTATGCCAGAGGTCTTTTCAATTATAAGTACAAGGCCTGAGAGTATGTGTGGAAGGTGACCACTTCCTTTCCACTCCTCATTCCACCACAACATCTGGTAGGTTCCATTGAACCCAATGAAGTTTGGGAGACACTGTATTACTTTGTTGACTTGATATGTATAACTTAGTTATTTAAGCGTGGTCAACGGTTGTGTAATGACCATAAGCATGTGTAGCTATACCATCAGAGTCAATTACTCGTTTATCATCACGAGGACACAAAGCAATTTTGTTTAGTTTTACAGATGATATGTTATGTTGTTTAGATGCGATAATGTTCATCGGTATTCTTTTTACCTCGTTCTTCATGAGACAATCCTTATAATCTTGAAAACTTAAACAATTTTTGACAACACCTTTGCTAATACCTTTAATCTTTTTTATTTCTAGTCCATCAATGTTTAAAGCATACATTTTAGCTCTAAGTCCAGCAAATGCTTTAATAATACGTCCACAAGCCTCGTCTTTAAATTTTCCCAAAGTTTTCTTGTTTGATGAAGAGTAACATATGTGATTAGTAGGATAATCAGATGTGTCCAGGTGTTCTAAAAATTTCAACTTGTCTTGATAAACATCTTGGGTGTTAACCAAATAAATAAACGAGTCTGTGTCCATATACAGGAGTTTAAGATTTTCGATCCCATAATGGGGTAGCAGGACATCATAGTGGTGGGAATACATAAGAGTTTTTGAAATATCCAGTATACACATTCCAATATATATAGGCTTATTGAACACAATACTACGTTTAGCCATGTGGAAAGCAGCTAGGTTAGGTCCATAAATTGTTCTGTCGATAAATGTTGGTTTAGCAATTAGCTTTTCAGCCTTTTTGCTGTCAGTTACAAGACGTATATCTATTCTTTTACGAATATTTTCCATTGTTTTTCCAAAAATTGCATTGTTAAATAATTTGTAAAGATTTTTCTCAAAGTCATTTTTGGCTTGTTTTCGAAGGTTGTTATTAAAATCAACGTATGCCTTCAGCCAAGGTCTCTGTTGAAACTTTAACACACGATGAATTTGTATCAATTTTAGTCCATGATTTAGAGCCTGTTTAAGTGCCATGTAATGAACAACGTATCGCCTTCGATTTCCAAGATGAGGAATTAGTTTTTTGAGAGACGAATCCTTAGGTTGTATACACTCTGGTAGGAAAGGTAAATCGTTGTGTAAATTATGAAGGTCAGATGGATAATCAACATCAACGTCTAGAATATATCCAACAGGGTCATCTTCTTTTAGCGTTTCTAGATCAATGGTATCTGGAGAAACCCACTGAAATCCACTGTAAGGAAGGGAGTGGCACATAGCCCACCCGTATTGGTTGTTGGCATCATCATAGGTAATAAACTGCGATGGTTTCTCGGAATCATATGTTTCCATGTATTTATTGTTAGCTTCAGCATACCGATGAGAAACCTGGCATATTCCTCCACGTATTCCAGACTCTATTAAAAGAATTTGATCATAATCCTGCAGCAATTCCAGTTCAATTCCTGTGTAAAGGAGCATTGCCTCAAAACTTAAACCAGGCGAAGTAAAGAAGTGTGCAGCATCCACTCGGTGTGTTTCTAGTGTTTTGTTTCTAAAAGTGTCAAAGCTGTCTGCAAGAAGGAGTACATCTGAAGTTAGGTAAAGGTCACTGTATTCCCCTAGAGTTTTAATTTTGAACTGATTCCAGACATTTTCAGCATGTTCATAGTCTTCTTTACTAACATCTTCTTGATTTAATTTGTTAAAGAATGCTTCTTTTGGAGGTAAACACTTTTCACTTAACTTTTCCCAAGAATCAATGTAATCATAAGGAAATACACCTTTACGAGTCATGAGCGTTGCATTTTCTTTCCCAAAGTACTTGTCTGTTTCAGGGTATGATGTTAAGTTTGTAACTAAGATTTCCAAACTACTAGGCATTAACCGAAACGTATCCACAAATCGAAGCTTAACATTTCCTACATATTTGGTGAAGGAGATGTAATTTTCCTTAGAGTTGGGGATAACGTCCACTCTCTCAGTAGTACACCCCAACTGTTTTACAATAAAATTTGCATCATATCCACTCATATTATGTAGAAATACAGGAACTGGGTTACGTGTTTTACACCTCAAATTACAGTTATTATGAGCGCTTCCACGATATTTGCCTGTGGTATGACAATGATCTCTAACTTTCCAGTCCTCGTTGGTAAATAATTTATGGCACAAATAACAGGTTTCAGATGATTGGAACTCTGCTTCTTGATCATGAGTTAAATCCTTTGGAACATTTAAGCTGTAAAGGCGATCAATTTCATTAGCTATCGATATCAAACAGTCCATAAACTTTTCTGCAGCGTCAGGTCCACGATAAATAAAAGGCTGGCTCGGGAGGTTTGTCTTTATATGTTCCACAGCTGGCGACGGTTTAACATATACACCAAAGCTCATAGGAACATGACTTTGGTATGGGACTGTATAACTTGCCTCAGGATTGGGTAAACATGTTTGATATGGTAAGAGTATACTTTCGAAATCTGCATAGATAACGTAAGGTATTCTAAGCATTTTTTCCACATTTAAGAACTTGAGAATTGGATTTTTTATAGGCATTTCAACCCTTGCAATGTCATACAGGGCACACAAAGCTCTATGTTCTTTTAATTTATCCATTCCTTGTTGACCATATCGATTATCAAAGTGAGTAAAACACCGTTTACACGTATATATCTTATGTCCATGGTGTGTGACCTGATGTCCTACTAGTTTATCAAAATCTTTGATAAAGACGTAGTGGTTCTGGCCAGATGAAGAACTTAGCAGAAGAAGGTCGCGGTGGTCTTGTAGCTCTTGATCTACAACCTTTAGAGGAAACAGTTTGTTGTCTTCTTCCAGTCCAAATACATTGATGGATATATTGTTTGCCTTCTCAAATTTCGTAATGTCAGCTAGCGATGTAGGGAACGAAACGACTGAAAAATCATACTTGTTTTCCAGGTCCTTGTATTTACTAACGCGTTGAGCATCCTTTTTAACCAGTTTTGCTAAAATGGCATACATAAAACACCTTTCATCTTTCAAGTTTTGTGGATTAATGCAAGCTTTTTTTGCATTTACAGCTGCTGGTAAAGGAATATATGTGCTACCACGCAAGGGATTATACTTATTTATTTTCAATCGCACTCCTTCAACTGCTAGCAAAGCCCAATTACTGCCTTTTAGCTCGGATTCCTCCATTTCCATGTTTAACTTTTTAAATTGTGTTTCCAAGAAACTACTTAAATCTGTTTCCAAAAATATGGCCTGATTACGAGTTTTAAAAGCACGATCTGTAATTTCATTGGTAGATGTATGAATAAATCTACATTCAGCCACAAGATTAACTTTTAACGACTTGTGGTTCGCTTGTTCTTTTTGTATAACATGGATTATTTTATGCTTGGACTCGTTGAGGTATGAATTTAAATCCTTACACGTATCACACCGTATAAAATAGGATTTAAGACGACAATCAAAAGACGTTTCATATTCATTAAGTCCGTTTTTATCAGGAACCATTGAGAGTAGGTGATGTTTTGTAGGTTCAGATTTTTGTCTTTTGGCTGATGACATAACATTACAACATTCTTCATGACGACGTCCGTTGTAAGCATTGTTGAATTTGATTCCACAGGTTTTACATTGATGGAATTGTCCACACGATACTTCATGACGCTTTCTAACATAGTCTCGAACAAAAGTTTTTCCACACACTTTGCATATATAGCTTGGAATAGTTTGCTCCATGATGGATGTTCTTTTCTGCTAACAGTTGATTTTTTTAAAGAAATAAATCACACCTGTGAAAAAGAGAGACAGAGCGCTGTACTTTCCCATCAACCTAGTTGAGAACAGTTGTGTAAACTGTTTATAGGATACAATATATTTAAGAGGTAAGATAAACATTTTTTACATTGTTAGCAATAATAATATTTATAATACTATAAAATAATAATAATAAAATGTATTCTATGACTTACTGCTTACAATGTAACATTGAATTTACAAACATCCCTGACTGTCACCTAAAACAGCGTGTCAATCCCCTGAGCTTTCCTAAACGAATACACATGCTTACAGCTTACATATTCTATGACTGAACATACACTATTTACGTGTAAATACCACAGATATGCACGCAGTGGTATTCTTTCATAATAATAACATGGAGACTAAACAATTATTGCGATTTTTATAAATCTTCAAGTTTCGTTTTGGAAATATACCATCTAAATACGTTAGTCATAATTTTGAACTTAATAGTAGCCTCTAAATTACAGATCGGATGCAACCCTAGATGCTATGTTAAAACTTACTGCGTATGATAAGGCTGTAGACTGGACGGTGAGACGGTCTTTCACGATGTGAACACTGTGAGAGGTAGTAGTCCACTGGTGATATGCTTGCTAAGGGTCCTCTAATATGCCCTAGTCAAGGCTAACTGCTGCTTACTGCGTAGTACTGGTGGGTGAGACAGTCTTCCACGATGTGATCACCGTAAGAAGTAGTAGTCAACTGATTGTATTCTTGCTAAGGGTCCCCTAATATACCCTAGTGGAGGCCAACAGCTGCTTACTGCGTAGTACAAGGCTGTAGACTGGTCGGTGAGACGTTCTTTCACGATGTGATCTGTTTGAGAGATCAGAGTCAACTGAAATTATCCTTGATATACATCCCCTAATACAACCGGTGGTTAACTTCCTACAGAAATACCACTATAGAGACATGTAGAATCTTATCACAAGGTTATGAGTGAAAAAAGATATGTACTAACGGTATTATTTTTTCATAAGAATAACATGGTGGTATTTATACCCCTATACGCTAAACTAATATTTGGATAATGTTAATTCTTGAAGTTTTGTTTTGGAAATATACGATCTAAATACAATGGTGATAATTTTGAACGTTCTAGTAGCCTCTAATTGAGAGATAGGGATGCAGGCTTAGATGCTATGTTAAATAAAATCAGCTACTTACTGCATATCACAAGGCTGTAGAATGAATTCTTAGAACACTTTTAAGACGATGTGATCTGTTTGAGAGATCGGAGTCAACTGAAATTATCCTTGATATACGTCCCCTAATATACTCTACCCTAATACACTCAGGGCTTAACCTCTTACAGAAATACCACTATAGAGACATGTAGAATCTTGTTACAAGGTTGTGCATGACGTTCGACATTTGCTACTTATCAGTGAAAAAAGATATGTACTCACAGCATTATTCTTTCATAAGAATAACATGGTGGTATTTATACCCCTAGACGCTAAACTAATATTCGGATAATTTTAATTCTTGAAGTATTGTTTTGGAAATATAAGATCTAAATACAATGGTCATAATTTTGAGCGTTCTAATAGCCTCTAAATGGTAGATAGGGATGCAGGCATAGATGCTATGTTAAATATAATCAGCTACTTACTGTATATTACAAGTCTGCAGAATGAATTCTTAGACGACTTTTCACGATGTAACCAGCTCAAGAGCTAACAGTTATCTGAAAATATTCTTGCTGAAGGTCCCTTATATACCAGCTTTTTCTAGAAATAAATTACACCTGTGAAAGAAAAGACAGAACGATGAACTTTCACATTAGCCTAATAATAATAATAATAATAATCCCTTACATTTTTTATTTTGTCGTGTGACCTCTAGAGAAGCTGAGTGAAGGTCTTTCTAGTCAACGCCCGTCGGTGATCTGCTTGCAGGGATGAGAGATGGAATGGATGAACATGAATGATCCAGAATAAGGATTTGGGTAGGAAGCAGCCGTGGCCTGACAGAAAGTACCATTCAGGCATTCCCTTGGAGTAGAAGTGTAAAACCACGGAAAACCATTTCAAAGACTGTCAACACTGAGGTTCGAAATGTAATTGAAGTTCAAAATACTGACAAAATGTAATTGAAATTGAAAATACACAATGCAATTTAGATTGAAAAACGAACATTTTAGATTCTAAATACCGGTACTCACAAAGTGTAATTGAAATTCAAATTACTTACAAAATACAGGTGAAATTGAAAATGCTTACAAAATGTATGGTGGTTTCAAATTACTCAGGTTGATAGGGGAAAAAAAGGAGAGGAGCCGTTCAAGAAAGCGGAAGCAATGCTGTACTCAGTAAGGGTCCTGTGGTCGCTAACCCACGTCCTACAAGTTGCGAGCTCCTGGCAGAGGAAGTTGTAGTCATTAGCTACCTGTACACATTTTCCTGGAGTAGAAGTGTGAAACCACGGAAAACCAATTCATGAACGGTCGACAGTGAGGTTCGAAGATCAATTGAGGTTCAAAATACTGCAAAATGTAATTGAAATTGAAAATACACAATGTAATTTAGATTGAAAAACGCAAATTTCAGATTCTAAATACTCACAAAGTGCAATGAAAATTCAAAATACTTACAAAATGCAATTGAAATTGAAAATGCTTACAAAATGTATGGTGGATACAAAGTACTCAAGTTGACAGGAGGAAAAAGGAGAGGAGCCGATACAAGGAAGCGGAAGCAATGCTGGACTCAGTTGGGGTCCTGTGGTCGCTAACCCACGTCCCACAAGTTGCGAGCTCCTGGGAGAGGAAGTTGTAGCCATTAGCTACCTGTACACATTTTCCTGGAGTAGAAGTGTAAAACCACGGAAAACCATATCAAGAATGGTTGAGAGTGAGGTTCGAAATGCAATTGAGGATTAAGATACTGACAAAAATGCAATTGAATTTGAAAAAACACAATGTAATTTAGATTGAAAAACGCACATTTTAGATTCTAAATGCTCACAAAGTGCCATGAAAATTCAAAATACTAACTAAATGCAATTGAAATTGCTTACAAAATGTATGGTGGATTCAAAGTACTCATGTTCACTGAAAAAAGAAAAAAAAACGGAGAGGAGCCGATACAAGATAGTGGAAGCAATGCTGGACTCAGTTGGGGTCCTGTGGTCGCTAACCCACGTCCCACAAGTGGCAAGCTACTGGGAGAGGAAGTAGTAGCCATTAGCAACCTCTACACATTTTCCTGGAGTAGAAGTGTGAAACCACGGAAAACCGATTCATGAACGGTCGACAGTGAGGTTCGAAATGCAATTGAGTTTCAAAATACTGACAAAATGCAATTGAAAGTACACAATGTAATTTAGATTGAAAAACGCACATTTTAGATTCTAAATGCCCACAAAGTGCAATGAAAATTCAAAATACTTACAAAATGCAATTGTAATTGAAAATGCTTACAAAATGTATGGTGGATGCAATGATCTCATGTTGACATGAATTTAAAAAAAACGGAGAGGACCCTATAAAAGAAAGTGGAAGCAATGCTCGACTCAGCTTGGGTCCTGTGATCGCCAACCCACGTCCTACAAGTTAATCCATCTTAGGGGAGGATTGGTAAGGAAGCGGTCATGACATTTAGTTACGGTACCTCTTGGCATTTTCCTGAAGTAGAAGTGGAAACAACAATACCACTTTCAGGAAGGATGAGTGAGAAATCTGACAGATTTTTTCTCGGTTTTTATCAAGATCAACCAGAAAAATACGTTGATTATAATTCATTATTTTTAAATTTGAAGGTTGCGTGCTACCCTTTATGATATGTCAACTGGAGTTAGCTACTTACAAGTCTATATATATTATCGTTGCTGAGGCACTTACGGTATGAAGGTCTTTCTAGATGTTCAATTAGAAGCAGATGATCTCGTATATCTTTCCATTAAATCACCAATAACTACCAGATGTTTCACTTGTCAAGGTCACTTTACTGACACACACACACACACTAGTACTAACTATGATAAAGTATCCCTATTATAAACTTCGCTGAGTGATTGGCCACCTAAAGGTGGGTAACCGATTATATTCAAATAAAAATATATAAATAGTAATATCATTCACTTTATAGTAAAGAAAGGCACTGGAAATCATTACAAATCATGCTTTACACCAAAGGATTAGGGTATTATTATTAAATTAGTTGAAAGGCGTACATTAGAATAATTATTTTCTTATTTACAAGCCAGCTGATTGCCAGTCCCCCCGACACGCTGTGTACGCCGCTCTGTTATCAGAGTTATGTAACTACTGTAACAAGATATATCGAGTACTCTGCACTCTGACAGAGCGCAGCACAGTACAGGATATTATCTTATTTCAGTAGTTACATAACTCTGATAACAGAGCAGCGTACACAGCGTGTCGGGGGACTGGCAATCAGCTGGCTTGTAAATAAGAAAATAATTATTCTAATGTACGCCTTTCAACTAATTTAATAATAATACCCTAATCCTTTGGTGTAAAGCATGATTTGTAATGATTTCCAGTGCCTTTCTTTACTATAAAGTGAATGATATTACTATTTATATATTTTTATTTGAATATAATCGGTTACCCACCTTTAGGTGGCCAATCACTCAGCGAAGTTTATAATAGGGATACTTTATCATAGTACTAGTGTGTGTGTGTGTCAGTAAAGTGACCTTGACAAGTGAAACATCTGGTAGTTATTGGTGATTTAATGGAAAGATATACGAGATCATCTGCTTCTAATTGAACATCTAGAAAGACCTTCATACCGTAAGTGCCTCAGCAACGATAATATATATAGACTTGTAAGTAGCTAACTCCAGTTGACATATCATAAAGGGTAGCACGCAACCTTCAAATTTAAAAATAATGAATTATAATCAACGTATTTTTCTGGTTGATCTTGATAAAAACCGAGAAAAAATCTGTCAGATTTCTCACTCATCCTTCCTGAAAGTGGTATTGTTGTTTCCACTTCTACTTCAGGAAAATGCCAAGAGGTACCGTAACTAAATGTCATGACCGCTTCCTTACCAATCCTCCCCTAAGATGGATTAACTTGTAGGACGTGGGTTGGCGATCACAGGACCCAAGCTGAGTCGAGCATTGCTTCCACTTTCTTTTATAGGGTCCTCTCCGTTTTTTTTAAATTCATGTCAACATGAGATCATTGCATCCACCATACATTTTGTAAGCATTTTCAATTACAATTGCATTTTGTAAGTATTTTGAATTTTCATTGCACTTTGTGGGCATTTAGAATCTAAAATGTGCGTTTTTCAATCTAAATTACATTGTGTACTTTCAATTGCATTTTGTCAGTATTTTGAAACTCAATTGCATTTCGAACCTCACTGTCGACCGTTCATGAATCGGTTTTCCGTGGTTTCACACTTCTACTCCAGGAAAATGTGTAGAGGTTGCTAATGGCTACTACTTCCTCTCCCAGTAGCTTGCCACTTGTGGGACGTGGGTTAGCGACCACAGGACCCCAACTGAGTCCAGCATTGCTTCCACTATCTTGTATCGGCTCCTCTCCGTTTTTTTTTCTTTTTTCAGTGAACATGAGTACTTTGAATCCACCATACATTTTGTAAGCAATTTCAATTGCATTTAGTTAGTATTTTGAATTTTCATGGCACTTTGTGAGCATTTAGAATCTAAAATGTGCGTTTTTCAATCTAAATTACATTGTGTTTTTTCAAATTCAATTGCATTTTTGTCAGTATCTTAATCCTCAATTGCATTTCGAACCTCACTCTCAACCATTCTTGATATGGTTTTCCGTGGTTTTACACTTCTACTCCAGGAAAATGTGTACAGGTAGCTAATGGCTACAACTTCCTCTCCCAGGAGCTCGCAACTTGTGGGACGTGGGTTAGCGACCACAGGACCCCAACTGAGTCCAGCATTGCTTCCGCTTCCTTGTATCGGCTCCTCTCCTTTTTCCTCCTGTCAACTTGAGTACTTTGTATCCACCATACATTTTGTAAGCATTTTCAATTTCAATTGCATTTTGTAAGTATTTTGAATTTTCATTGCACTTTGTGAGTATTTAGAATCTGAAATTTGCGTTTTTCAATCTAAATTACATTGTGTATTTTCAATTTCAATTACATTTTGCAGTATTTTGAACCTCAATTGATCTTCGAACCTCACTGTCGACCGTTCATGAATTGGTTTTCCGTGGTTTCACACTTCTACTCCAGGAAAATGTGTACAGGTAGCTAATGACTACAACTTCCTCTGCCAGGAGCTCGCAACTTGTAGGACGTGGGTTAGCGACCACAGGACCCTTACTGAGTACAGCATTGCTTCCGCTTTCTTGAACGGCTCCTCTCCTTTTTTTCCCCTATCAACCTGAGTAATTTGAAACCACCATACATTTTGTAAGCATTTTCAATTTCACCTGTATTTTGTAAGTAATTTGAATTTCAATTACACTTTGTGAGTACCGGTATTTAGAATCTAAAATGTTCGTTTTTCAATCTAAATTGCATTGTGTATTTTCAATTTCAATTACATTTTGTCAGTATTTTGAACTTCAATTACATTTCGAACCTCAGTGTTGACAGTCTTTGAAATGGTTTTCCGTGGTTTTACACTTCTACTCCAAGGGAATGCCTGAATGGTACTTTCTGTCAGGCCACGGCTGCTTCCTACCCAAATCCTTATTCTGGATCATTCATGTTCATCCATTCCATCTCTCATCCCTGCAAGCAGATCACCGACGGGCGTTGACTAGAAAGACCTTCACTCAGCTTCTCTAGAGGTCACACGACAAAATAAAAAATGTAAGGGATTATTATTATTATTATTATTATTAGGCTAATGTGAAAGTTCATCGTTCTGTCTTTTCTTTCACAGGTGTAATTTATTTCTAGAAAAAGCTGGTATATAAGGGACCTTCAGCAAGAATATTTTCAGATAACTGTTAGCTCTTGAGCTGGTTACATCGTGAAAAGTCGTCTAAGAATTCATTCTGCAGACTTGTAATATACAGTAAGTAGCTGATTATATTTAACATAGCATCTATGCCTGCATCCCTATCTACCATTTAGAGGCTATTAGAACGCTCAAAATTATGACCATTGTATTTAGATCTTATATTTCCAAAACAATACTTCAAGAATTAAAATTATCCGAATATTAGTTTAGCGTCTAGGGGTATAAATACCACCATGTTATTCTTATGAAAGAATAATGCTGTGAGTACATATCTTTTTTCACTGATAAGTAGCAAATGTCGAACGTCATGCACAACCTTGTAACAAGATTCTACATGTCTCTATAGTGGTATTTCTGTAAGAGGTTAAGCCCTGAGTGTATTAGGGTAGAGTATATTAGGGGACGTATATCAAGGATAATTTCAGTTGACTCCGATCTCTCAAACAGATCACATCGTCTTAAAAGTGTTCTAAGAATTCATTCTACAGCCTTGTGATATGCAGTAAGTAGCTGATTTTATTTAACATAGCATCTAAGCCTGCATCCCTATCTCTCAATTAGAGGCTACTAGAACGTTCAAAATTATCACCATTGTATTTAGATCGTATATTTCCAAAACAAAACTTCAAGAATTAACATTATCCAAATATTAGTTTAGCGTATAGGGGTATAAATACCACCATGTTATTCTTATGAAAAAATAATACCGTTAGTACATATCTTTTTTCACTCATAACCTTGTGATAAGATTCTACATGTCTCTATAGTGGTATTTCTGTAGGAAGTTAACCACCGGTTGTATTAGGGGATGTATATCAAGGATAATTTCAGTTGACTCTGATCTCTCAAACAGATCACATCGTGAAAGAACGTCTCACCGACCAGTCTACAGCCTTGTACTACGCAGTAAGCAGCTGTTGGCCTCCACTAGGGTATATTAGGGGACCCTTAGCAAGAATACAATCAGTTGACTACTACTTCTTACGGTGATCACATCGTGGAAGACTGTCTCACCCACCAGTACTACGCAGTAAGCAGCAGTTAGCCTTGACTAGGGCATATTAGAGGACCCATAGCAAGCATATCACCAGTGGTCTACTACCTCTCACAGTGTTCACATCGTGAAAGACCGTCTCACCGTCCAGTCTACAGCCTTATCATACGCAGTAAGTTTTAACATAGCATCTAGGGTTGCATCCGATCTGTAATTTAGAGGCTACTATTAAGTTCAAAATTATGACTAACGTATTTAGATGGTATATTTCCAAAACGAAACTTGAAGATTTATAAAAATCGCAATAATTGTTTAGTCTCCATGTTATTATTATGAAAGAATACCACTGCGTGCATATCTGTGGTATTTACACGTAAATAGTGTATGTTCAGTCATAGAATATGTAAGCTGTAAGCATGTGTATTCGTTTAGGAAAGCTCAGGGGATTGACACGCTGTTTTAGGTGACAGTCAGGGATGTTTGTAAATTCAATGTTACATTGTAAGCAGTAAGTCATAGAATACATTTTATTATTATTATTTTATAGTATTATAAATATTATTATTGCTAACAATGTAAAAAATGTTTATCTTACCTCTTAAATATATTGTATCCTATAAACAGTTTACACAACTGTTCTCAACTAGGTTGATGGGAAAGTACAGCGCTCTGTCTCTCTTTTTCACAGGTGTGATTTATTTCTTTAAAAAAATCAACTGTTAGCAGAAAAGAACATCCATCATGGAGCAAACTATTCCAAGCTATATATGCAAAGTGTGTGGAAAAACTTTTGTTCGAGACTATGTTAGAAAGCGTCATGAAGTATCGTGTGGACAATTCCATCAATGTAAAACCTGTGGAATCAAATTCAACAATGCTTACAACGGACGTCGTCATGAAGAATGTTGTAATGTTATGTCATCAGCCAAAAGACAAAAATCTGAACCTACAAAACATCACCTACTCTCAATGGTTCCTGATAAAAACGGACTTAATGAATATGAAACGTCTTTTGATTGTCGTCTTAAATCCTATTTTATACGGTGTGATACGTGTAAGGATTTAAATTCATACCTCAACGAGTCCAAGCATAAAATAATCCATGTTATACAAAAAGAACAAGCGAACCACAAGTCGTTAAAAGTTAATCTTGTGGCTGAATGTAGATTTATTCATACATCTACCAATGAAATTACAGATCGTGCTTTTAAAACTCGTAATCAGGCCATATTTTTGGAAACAGATTTAAGTAGTTTCTTGGAAACACAATTTAAAAAGTTAACCATGGAAATGGAGGAATCCGAGCTAAAAGGCAGTAATTGGGCTTTGCTAGCAGTTGAAGGAGTGCGATTGAAAATAAATAAGTATAATCCCTTGCGTGGTAGCACATATATTCCTTTACCAGCAGCTGTAAATGCAAAAAAAGCTTGCATTAATCCACAAAACTTGAAAGATGAAAGGTGTTTTATGTATGCCATTTTAGCAAAACTGGTTAAAAAGGATACTCAACGCGTTAGTAAATACAAGGACCTGGAAAACAAGTATGATTTTTCAGTCGTTTCGTTCCCTACATCGCTAGCTGACATTACGAAATTTGAGAAGGCAAACAATATATCCATCAATGTATTTGGACTGGAAGAAGACAACAAACTGTTTCCTCTAAAGGTTGTAGATCAAGAGCTACAAGACCACCGCGACCTTCTTCTGCTAAGTTCTTCATCTGGCCAGAACCACTACGTCTTTATCAAAGATTTTGATAAACTAGTAGGACATCAGGTCACACACCATGGACATAAGATATATACGTGTAAACGGTGTTTTACTCACTTTGATAATCGATATGGTCAACAAGGAATGGATAAATTAAAAGAACATAGAGCTTTGTGTGCCCTGTATGACATTGCAAGGGTTGAAATGCCTATAAAAAATCCAATTCTCAAGTTCTTAAATGTGGAAAAAATGCTTAGAATACCTTACGTTATCTATGCAGATTTCGAAAGTATACTCTTACCATATCAAACATGTTTACCCAATCCTGAGGCAAGTTATACAGTCCCATACCAAAGTCATGTTCCTATGAGCTTTGGTGTATATGTTAAACCCTCGCCAGCTGTGGAACATATAAAGACAAACCTCCCGAGCCAGCCTTTTATTTATCGTGGACCTGACGCTGCAGAAAAGTTTATGGACTGTTTGATATCGATAGCTAATGAAATTGATCGCCTTTACAGCTTAAATGTTCCAAAGGATTTAACTCATGATCAAGAAGCAGAGTTCCAATCATCTGAAACCTGTTATTTGTGCCATAAATTATTTACCAACGAGGACTGGAAAGTTAGAGATCATTGTCATATCACAGGCAAATATCGTGGAAGCGCTCATAATAACTGTAATTTGAGGTGTAAAACACGTAACCCAGTTCCTGTATTTCTACATAATACGAGTGGATATGATGCAAATTTTATTGTAAAACAGTTGGGGTGTACTACTGAGAGAGTGGACGTTATCCCCAACTCTAAGGAAAATTACATCTCCTTCACCAAATATGTAGGAAATGTTAAGCTTCGATTTGTGGATACGTTTCGGTTAATGCCTAGTAGTTTGGAAAACTTAGTTACAAACTTAACATCATACCCTGAAACAGACAAGTACTTTGGGAAAGAAAATGCAACGCTCATGACTCGTAAAGGTGTATTTCCTTATGATTACATTGATTCTTGGGAAAAGTTAAGTGAAAAGTGTTTACCTCCAAAAGAAGCATTCTTTAACAAATTAAATCAAGAAGATGTTAGTAAAGAAGACTATGAACATGCTGAAAATGTCTGGAATCAGTTCAAAATTAAAACTCTAGGGGAATACAGTGACCTTTACCTAACTTCAGATGTACTCCTTCTTGCAGACAGCTTTGAAACTTTTAGAAACAAAACACTAGAAACACACCGAGTGGATGCTGCACACTTCTTTACTTCGCCTGGTTTAAGTTTTGAGGCAATGCTCCTTTACACAGGAATTGAACTGGAATTGCTGCAGGATTATGATCAAATTCTTTTAATAGAGTCTGGAATACGTGGAGGAATATGCCAGGTTTCTCATCGGTATGCTGAAGCTAACAATAAATACATGGAAACATATGATTCCGAGAAACCATCGCAGTTTATTACCTATGATGATGCCAACAACCAATACGGGTGGGCTATGTGCCACTCCCTTCCTTACAGTGGATTTCAGTGGGTTTCTCCAGATACCATTGATCTAGAAACGCTAAAAGAAGATGACCCTGTTGGATATATTCTAGACGTTGATGTTGATTATCCATCTGACCTTCATAATTTACACAACGATTTACCTTTCCTACCAGAGTGTATACAACCTAAGGATTCGTCTCTCAAAAAACTAATTCCTCATCTTGGAAATCGAAGGCGATACGTTGTTCATTACATGGCACTTAAACAGGCTCTAAATCATGGACTAAAATTGATACAAATTCATCGTGTGTTAAAGTTTCAACAGAGACCTTGGCTGAAGGCATACGTTGATTTTAATAACAACCTTCGAAAACAAGCCAAAAATGACTTTGAGAAAAATCTTTACAAATTATTTAACAATGCAATTTTTGGAAAAACAATGGAAAATATTCGTAAAAGAATAGATATACGTCTTGTAACTGACAGCAAAAAGGCTGAAAAGCTAATTGCTAAACCAACATTTATCGACAGAACAATTTATGGACCTAACCTAGCTGCTTTCCACATGGCTAAACGTAGTATTGTGTTCAATAAGCCTATATATATTGGAATGTGTATACTGGATATTTCAAAAACTCTTATGTATTCCCACCACTATGATGTCCTGCTACCCCATTATGGGATCGAAAATCTTAAACTCCTGTATATGGACACAGACTCGTTTATTTATTTGGTTAACACCCAAGATGTTTATCAAGACAAGTTGAAATTTTTAGAACACCTGGACACATCTGATTATCCTACTAATCACATATGTTACTCTTCATCAAACAAGAAAACTTTGGGAAAATTTAAAGACGAGGCTTGTGGACGTATTATTAAAGCATTTGCTGGACTTAGAGCTAAAATGTATGCTTTAAACATTGATGGACTAGAAATAAAAAAGATTAAAGGTATTAGCAAAGGTGTTGTCAAAAATTGTTTAAGTTTTCAAGATTATAAGGATTGTCTCATGAAGAACGAGGTAAAAAGAATACCGATGAACATTATCGCATCTAAACAACATAACATATCATCTGTAAAACTAAACAAAATTGCTTTGTGTCCTCGTGATGATAAACGAGTAATTGACTCTGATGGTATAGCTACACATGCTTATGGTCATTACACAACCGTTGACCACGCTTAAATAACTAAGTTATACATATCAAGTCAACAAAGTAATACAGTGTCTCCCAAACTTCATTGGGTTCAATGGAACCTACCAGATGTTGTGGTGGAATGAGGAGTGGAAAGGAAGTGGTCACCTTCCACACATACTCTCAGGCCTTGTACTTATAATTGAAAAGACCTCTGGCATAAGATTATTTTTTCCATAAGTCTGTGTGTGAATGAAAAGGTATCTAGCGTGAGATTGATTTCTCTGTAAGCCTGTGAGTGAATGAAAGGCTTATGGCACAAGATTGATTTCTCTGTAATTTTTGACGTGTTCTATATAAAAATGTATTGTATACATGTAATTGATCAAATGGATAAATAAAAATCTAATCTAATCTAAGGGCCTATGGTGCTAGATTAATTTCTCCGTACGCCTGTGAGTGTGTGTTAACTCTGCCTCTAGGCTTAAGCCCTAGTGCTGGTCTCAAGCCCAGAGAAAAGAGGAGAGGCACAAAAGCATATACTTCTTTAAACTTAACTATAATGCGCGGTGCCCTTTACGAAGGGAGAGTAGACCTTTGAGGTGTATTCGTCATTCAAGATTGCAAACCTTGTTGATACACCTGTGATAAGAGTTTACGTATAGCATTTATAGTTAACTTACTGGAGTATCAGCTTCATGACATACTCAAGCTTTGACTGGTTGATGTTAAGCCCCTCACAGAGGGGGTGTAGAGTACTGGCTACAACTCTGTAAGACAAGGCTACAACCCTTGCGGTGTTGTTAACGGCGGTTTCTTCCATTTTAACGTCCTGGTTGGCTTAACGTATGTGTGTAAGCAAATCCCACTATGAGTGTGAGAGAGGGAGACCTGGGGAAAGAGGAAAGACACAAAAGCATATACTTCTTTAAACTTAACTATAATGCGCGGTGCCCTTTACGAAGGGAGAGTAGACCTTTGAGGTGTATTCGTCATTCAAGATTGCAAACCTTGTTGATACACCTGTGATAAGAGTTTACGTATAGCATTTATAGTTAACTTACTGGAGTATCAGCTTCATGACATACTCAAGCTTTGACTGGTTGATGTTAAGCCCCTCACAGAGGGAGTGTAGAGTACTGGCTACAACTCTGTAAGACAAGGCTACAACCCTTGCGGTGTTGTTAACGGCGGTTTCTACCATTTTAACGTCCTGGTTGGCTTAACGTATGTGTGTAAAGCATATCCCACCATGTGTGTGAGAGCTGAAAAAGTGATAACAGTTAAATGTAAAATCAACTTTTGAATATTGATCAAGTGCAAAACTTGAAAAATGAAATTAACAAAAACAATGATATTGAAAATTGTAAATAACCGTGTGAGAAATATGAAAATAAAAAATGACTATTTAAAAGAACATCATGCGCTAAGTCACTAGACGTTGAACAACTCCCTACCGCCCCCCCCCCCCCTCCTTCTTTTACCCTCGTACATAAGATAAATAATATCATCTTATTGGCTCAGAGCATCCATAATCCTAAGCTCGTTGTGAATGGCAGCCATCTTGCACATTAGCCACTGCGCCAGCTATGACTCTCCCTCCATAAGAATAACATAGGGGAGTTGCGCGTGGCAGCCATCTTGCACATTAGCCCCTGCGCCAGCTTCGGCCTATTATACCTACTACTTCGGTATATTACTTACAAAGGTGCGCTAGTTGAACGGTTCCTTGGCTTTTATGATGTTAGTTTGGACCGTTCAGCGATAACTTTGTTCCACTTCAGACTGTTTTGAGTGAATTTTCTTACAATACTAAATTGATTGCCCAGTGTTATGACGGAGCTAGTGTCATGGCAGGTCATCTAAACGGTCTTCAAACTAAGGTCAAGGAAGATGCCCCTCAAGCATTATATGTACATTGTTTGGCACACCGATTAAATCTAGTGGTAAAGCAAAGTATTAGCAACGTATCAGAGTGCCGAATTTTATTTTGCGAGTCTGGGTGGTATTCCCTCATTTTTCATTCATCAGCCAAAATAACTTTCATCGCTGATTCAGTAATTGCGAAACGAATACCATCTGGTGTGGATACACGTTGGTCGTCACATGTAAAACTTTTAAACGTGGTTGTCGTGGGGTGGGAGGGATTGAAATATATTTTTGAAAGACTTATGCACGACCCTCAGTCAGACGAAAATATCATTCGTCAATCAGAAGGGTTGTTTAATAACTTGAAAAGCTTCCAATTCACATTCAATGACATTTTTGAGCTTGCTAATATATTATTTAACGAGCTCCAAAAGAAGTCTCTGGACATTCACTTTTGCCTCTCAAAAATAAACACCACACGGCAACTGATACTATGTAAAATGAATGAAGAAACGTTTAAAACCTATTTTCAAATGGTTGAGAAGAAAACTAAAATTGAACTTAAAAGACATTCTGGTTTAAAAAGAGAAAACGAGGTTTTTCTTAAGTATCGAGTGATGTATTTTGAGATATTGGATATAGTCTCCGTAAAAATTAATACAAGATTTCAAGATATGCAGAAGCTCCAGTTTCTTTGCTTGGTAGATATCTGTAAGTTTGAAGAATATTATAAAATCCTCCCTCTTGATGCTCTAGAGAGAGAACTTAAAAAATCTCTTATCCCACGATAGTTGACACACACAGGTTAAAAAATGAACTTCAGTACATCTATTCTGTTTCTACCTACAAAAATACCAGTTTGGAGGAAATAATTTTGTCGCCCAATAAGAATGAACTTAAGGACGTGTTCAAAGAAGCGTATAAACTATTTTGTTTAATACCTACTATACCGTCTACCAGTTCCTCAGTAGAAAGATGCTTTTCGTGCCTTAAGCGGATTAAAACATACTTAAGGAATTCAACATCCCAGGAGAGGCTGACTGCGCTGGCAACCATATCCCTAGAAAAGTCACTGCTCAACGACTTGATGAATACAATGCCCTTTTAAGATGACATCATAGACAAGTTCGCTGCTTCAAAGGGCCGAAGAATAGATTTAACATACAAGCAATAGACGTGACCGAATGTGAGCAATATTTGGTGTTTTCGTTATTTTTATACTTATGTTGTACTATTTAAAGTAAGTGCATGAAAATAATACGGTGGTTGATTTGTATGCCATTATCTTCCCAAAGCATCACCCCGATACCAGATTTCCTCCTAGCTAGTTGACCCTACACACCTATTCAAAATGTATACGTTTACTGCACACGAGCGTGTGTTGGGTGGTACCGAACTTACACCCCACGAGCCGCCGCTGCTAAGTACGCCTATACAAAATTTGGTTCAGATAGGTGAAATGGTGTAGATTTGTGCCAAATGGCCTAAATGCAGGGAATGGAGTGGTCTGTCCGAAATTTCATGCAGACGATGTTAAACCCCCTACACACTATCAGACCAGACCAGACCAGCAGACGGTCGGAAAAAGTAGATGATGGGCGGGCAGTTCGATAGTGTGTTGGCCTGTCTGCCGAGCAATTAAGTCTGCGCAGACTGTCTGACGGTCTGGCTGGAAAACCTTCAGACCACTAGACTGCACCTCGCCTGTCTGGTCTGGTCTGCGTTGTGTGTAGCGCAGTCTGGCCGACTGGCGGACTCCGTCGCAATCTGCAGCAGTTTCAGTATGTATTCTACTGTTGAACAGAGAGGCACTACGTCTTATTACAAGATTCTGTCGCCATGTCTCAATATTCGCATCATACGAACAACGTGAGTGCCGATGATATTGAAGTAGGCGATCATGAGGCGGATACTATCATGCAAATATTAGAAGTGTATCGGGAGCATAGATGTTTGTACGACATTAGAAGTGATAGTTACTCGATGATCATCGAATTATTTAGAAAAGTAATGACGTCACGTCAAAAGGTATTGCCAATTCTTGTGATGGCTTGGTTATGACTAGTGTTCTAGTGTTATTTATCCCCTAATTGAAAGTGTCGATTTATGAAAAGTACAGCCTTGTGTTACAGGTTGCAGTAGAAAATGCATAAAAATTATTATTTTTATTATCACATTTATATTTACTATTTTTGTGTGTCAACCCATTTGTAGTGTGACAAGTGTCAGTTCTATGAAATTTAGTAAGCTGTGTCAATAAGTGCCATTTCCAAAGTCAATTAAAAATTACGAACTCATGATAAATTACATCATAAGGAACATTGAATCGTTTGTGAAACAACTTCGAAATCATGTTAATAAGGTATATTTTAGAGTATAGGACAGTGATAGGCAACATCCACTAATTCAGGTTTCCTCTCAAGGAAGATAGATGTCGGGAAAGTAGAGGCCAAGATAGTTGCGAACACGCATATTGAAACACTTATAGAAAATGCAAAGCTAGAAGAAGCTACTCAAAACCTAGGAGAAATATTAAGAAAAGCTGCCAGCCCCCGATTCAAAAGAAGAGCAAAACCCTGGTTCGATAGCGAGTGTTACAAGCTAAGAAGAGACACCCTAAACATCCTGCAGCAGGTGAGACAGAACGAGGTAAACGACACTCTCCTGCTCACATACGCTGAAAAGAGGAAGCACTATAAAAGAATCGTAAAAGAAAAGAAATGCGCCTTCCTGGAGGAAGAGAGCAGGCTGCTAGCGGAGGAAGCCAAAAATGATCCATATTTGGCACTTCGCCCAAAGAAACAACCCCAAACAAACTACATAGACATGGACAGATGGAAATCACATTTCAGCAACTTACTCAACAAAGAGGGAACAACAGACGCCAGAAAGAAATCCCAAGTAGTCGTATCACCAATAGCTACAGGCTGGATTCCTCTAACCACAGAGGAAGTCGGACATGCCATCCAAAACACCAAAAACAAGAAAGCAGCGGGACCGGACGAAATATACAATGAATTCATAAAAGGCACTGCACACCTTCTAAACCAGATTTGGACCAAACTATACAACAGATGCATAGAGACAGCCACCATCCGCGATCAATGGAGAAAATCAATTGTCAAGATATTATATAAAGGGAAAGGAGACCCCAATGACCCAAACCAATATAGAGGCATCGCATTGGAAAACTGCCCCTTTAAAATCTTCACCAAAATAATAACAGGAAGATTAAGTGAGGAATTAGACGATCACCTGCTAGAAAATCAATTCGGGATCAGAAAGGGAAGATCAACCCTGCAGGCAATCGAAATCTTACTGAAACACATTTGAGAAGCCCTAGAGGAAAAACAAAATTTTTATAATGTCTTCATAGACTTCACGAAAGCCTTCGACCTACTAAGCAGGCAACTAGTGATAGAAAAACTCAAGGAAACACTAGGGGAAAACAACATGTGGTCGAACCTCATTAACACACTGCTGAGCTGGAACGAAATATGCGTCTCAGATAACCTTGCCATGTCAGAACCGATCATACAAACAAATGGAGTACTACAGGGCGACCCACTTAGCCCTCTGCTGTTCATACTAGCAACCGAAGAAATCCGTGGAATTACCCGCAAAGAGGGAATCTTCTCGTGCGCATACGCAGATGACATCGTAATTGGCTCCAAAGACATAACAGAACTCCAGGCAACAATAAACGAGGTGGATAAATGGTGCTCCAAGGATAACTTGGTCATTAACATATCTAATACGAACACAATGATCTTTAGAAACGGAGGAAGAACCCCCGCATCAGCTAGGATACACATAAGGGAAAGAAAACTGAAAATAGTATCAGAAATCAAGTATTTAGGAATTACTCTACAAACGACCGCAACATGCTTCACAAAACACATAACAGAAAAGGCAACTAAAGCGATAATGACAATGCACGAAATAAGAAACATTCGATCCCACAGCCTAGAGACGGCGATGCTGCTATTCCGGGTAAAGATTTTACCAATACTGACGTATGGCATAGAAATCATCTGGTCACACCTAACATTGAACAATCTATCTACGTTGGAAGGAGTGAAGGCAAGATACATAAAGAAAGCGTTAGGAGTGTCAAAAATGACGCACTCAAGATACACATATCTGCTGGCGAAGGAAACTTTCCTCGTCGAAGATCTCAGGACAAGCATACTCCTACCTAACACGTGCGCCTCACAGAACCTGCTAGCAATACTGAATAGGAAAATAGAGGAAATTCATCCGACATTCTACAGCACAGGAGCCATGGTAGACCGTGCGTGGACAAAGGAAAACGTCGAAATCAGACACGTTATCACTAGGTTGGCAGTCCATGGATTCCACCACCTGATATGCAAGAACACAAACTTCCACGAACCAAATATAGACTGTGAATGTAGGCTGTGTGAAACGGCATGTGATCGTTATCACATCGAAATATGCACAAAAAGGACAAAGTCATTATCTGAATATGCAAACATGTAAAATTTCTATTTCATCTTGGCTATTTGGCCGCAATAAAAATTTATATATATATATTTTTTGTGTCATAGATGATTGTGCAATCTCGCCATGTATAGATTAAAATTAATTGTTTGTTACACATAGTAAACCAATGAATGAACTCTATGTTTTTTTTGTTATGTAAGATGCAGAATCAAAAGCTCGATTGCTAGCACCGCTGTGCATTTATTCAGTAGCACAGGGAAGTGATTATTATTATTATTGCTTTTTTACTTGTTGCAGTCAGGCAGTGCTTTTTGGGAATAAATTGGTGAATTGATTTTATTTTATGTCTGCGTTCTCACTTCATATTTGTGTTGTATCTTGTTCCTTCTATCCTTTGCGGGGAACATGAGGGCAGTGTGTAGTGATCATTACTTAGCAAAACCCAGGATGCCCTGAGACCTGATCTCGTGCTCACACTGTACTCATGTTTCCTCGCATGTGATTGCCTGTCCATCCCAGGTGGACAGACGGGCACAGTACTGTGTGTGGATAGGGCTCTCTCACACTCGGAATCATAATATTCTGTAAGATGTGCAAATATTGGTCCGACGTGAGATGTCCATCTATGCGATGAAGCACTTAAGCCCCATCAGACGACATCCACCCCCAGCACGACACAGATATGTGGCCACTACGTGTGCGCTCAGCCACATACGGTTTCTCGTATCGGGTTCCACGTGGCCTGTAAACACGAACCGGTCTAACCTCTGCCGAACTGAAACATGTCTCGTCAGAGAAGATGACCTAATCCCAATTACGATTTAATGCCAGCTCGGCAAAGGCACACCGGTCGACTATATGTTGGTCGGAGAGACATTCTTTGATTGCAGGTTTACTGCAAGCAATTCCTGCTTTTCGTAATCGTTTACGGGCCGTGTATGGACATCCAGGAAAATTGGTCGTCTGCATAAGCTCTACCGAGTTTAAGAACGGATTTCCCTGTGAAGTTGTAACTAAATTGCGGTCTTCTTCTACAGTAGAAACCCGCTGATAACCAGTGCCCGGTAGACACTCCCTGACACCCGCCCCTACTGTATCCATTTTGAGCAGATCTCGGTGGAACACCACATCGGATTGCTGCCACACGCACACTGTAATTGCCGTGTTCGACGAGAGCCAGAAAAGTGCTCTCTGGATGCGTGTGTATAGTCAGTCATGGCAGAAAGTAATGACGTATTATCATCAACGTTAGCTCGGCCAAACGCGGTTGTTTTCGTAGCATGACATCATCATGGTGTTACTTCACAAAAATAATATTCACGGCGTGACTCGAACTGTGGTTGTTCGGTGATGAACGACTTTACAACCTGGCAGCTAACCTATTACGCTACAGCGCAGCACACTGAGTGTGTCATGTCTTTAGTCCCGTCAAATTAGACCAAAAATGATGGTTTTGCTGCATTAAATAATGTAGTTCCACATATTTTAGGAATGTGTAGAGGGAGGTTCCCTTAACAACGCCTAATAAAGTCCCGTCGATTTCAGGTGCTGCGGGGGGGGGGGGGCAGGGGGGCTCGAAGGTCCCCCTTTTTCGTTTTTGGCGCATAACTTTCAAACGGTGCATCTTACAGAAATGTTTATACTTTCCTAACTGAAAGGTAATTAAATGCCCTACAAAATGGTATATTCATTTTCACACCTTTGTGTTACCTTCTACAAGTTACAAGCTGGTGAACATGGAAAATTTGCAGAAAATTATGTAGCGCCTCACGTTTCCCGTCAAACTTGCCCTTCCAATCCGGTTGCCTTCCATTTTACAGGAAAGTCGTGAGGAAGGAAGTTATAGAGCATGAAGTTGCCTTCAAGAATATATATACTTATCCTAATTTATCTTTATATCTTTAAGCGTTAGAGCGTTTTGACGTATCGGGGTCGGTTTCGTGATTTCGCTAGTAAACTGCTCATTATTTTATTTCCGTTTTCAACGGCTTTAACACTCTGTATCACGTTATTTATTTTCATTATGCAAACAAATAGTATTTAACCCATATAACTAATATAATTGTCAGCCCGAAGGCTGGTTGGATCCTCAAAAAGCACCGCCGTTAGCATTTGTATGGATTACAAAATACCCCTCATTCGACTGTGGTGGTAATTGATGAGGACGTAGACCTGCTCGTCTTACTCATGGTACTCACACCACGAGACACGAATGTCCTTTTCATGAAGCCTGGACTAGGCAACACAGAAGACAGACTGTACTCCTCCCAACAACTTCAGACCTTGCCATTCTGCCTGTATATTCTATTTATCCATGGCTTCACTGGATGCGATACCACTCCTGCCATTTTTGGGAGAAGTAAAGCAGCCATAATCAAATGTGTCGAGTGGTATCCTAACGAAACCAAAAGCATCGCTGAAGTTTTTTATGACTCCACATCCTCGCCAGGAGATATCGCTGATGCTGGGGATCAAATGTTCCTACTGATGTATCAGGCACCACTCCACGAGCATGACCTCAATCATCACAGGTACATTTCATTTTGTATTGCATGTACTAACTTCGTTGCTGTTTGATAAATACATATTCCATTGTGTTATGTTCTATTCACAGGTACATGTGCTTCGTCAAATCGTCAGCCAAGATGAAAGCAAACTTGTCTTCATTGCCACTTACAAAAGATGCTGCTCTATATCACTCGTGCAGAGTGTTTCTACAGGTTCAGCAGTGGTTTGGAAATGAAACACTCGAACCTGAACGTTGGGGTTGGACAAGGGGAGATGGGGGATATCTGACTTCTATTAAGACCAAGGCCGCTATTGCACCTGACAGCGTGCTCAATTCTATATTTTGCCGTTGTGCCACAGGCTGCTGTATGAGATGTGGATGCCGGAAAGCCGGCATCCACTGCTCACCTGTCTGTGGCAATTGCCACGGTGCTTGCACCAACAGTGCTCCCATTCAATTAGAGTCAGAAGAGTTGGACGGTGAGGAGTATGAAATGTTTGATAGTCAATAAAAACGATTGTATTAGAATTATGTTTGGGTTGTTACTTATTCCTCTCTATGTCTCATTCTTAGGTGGTCACTTTTTTTAAAAACTGTGGCCTTCTTGTACCTTGGTGTATAGGTTCCAGACATACATTTACTGTGGACACCGGTAAATGGGGACATACAAGGTGACCCATTTTACGCACTAACCCGTACTAAACGGGCTAGGTACAGTCTCACAGAAAAATGTACGCATTTCAAACATATACAGTTTATAACCAACACCCCCCCCCCCCCCCCCTCCCCAATTTGGTCAGTAATTTATGAACATTTTAAACAATTGAATGACATATGCAAGTTTCTCTTTGTCCAACAAGTAAATTTATTTTTATTATAAGAGGGTAACAGTGGCGTTAACTATAAAAGAGGCATTTATTACTAACTTTTTAAAGAATATAGACAACGAAAAATAACGAACTCTTCAGAACATATATATATACCGGTATACTCCGATGGGCTGGACTGCAAACTATTAGATTTTGATCATGTTTTCATTCCCATGAAAACGACATTATATTCCGAAATATTGGGCTCCCCCAAAACAATCATATATACGCCACTGCGTTCATATATATTTATATATTCTAGGTATATATCATTATTTATATGGGTAATAAATAACATTTATGTTTACATAATCAATAAATAACGAGTTAGAGAGAGTTAAAGCCGTTGAAAACATAAGTAAAATAATGAGCAGTTTACTAGCGAAATCTCGAAACCGGCCCCGATACGTCAAAACGCTATAACGTTTAAAGATATAAAGATAAATTAACATAAGTATATATATATATATATATATATATATATATATATATATACTTGAAGGCAACTTCGTGCTCTACAACTTCCTTCCTCACGACTTTCCTGTAAAATGGAAGGCAAACGGATTGTAAGGGCAAGTTTGACGAGAAACGTGAGGCGCTACATATTTTTCTGCAAATTTTCCATGATCACCATCTCATATCTCGAAGAAGGTAACACACAGGTGTGAAAATGAATATACTATTTTGTAGGGCATTTAATTACCTTTCAGTTAGGAAAGTATAAACATTTCTGTAAGATGCACCGTTTGAAAGTTATGCGCCAAAATCGAAAAAGGGGGGCCTTCGAGCTCCCCCCCCCCCCGAAGCCCCTGAAATCAACGGGACTTTATTAGGCGTTGTTCAGGGGACCTCCCTCTACACATTCCAGAAAAAAGAATTGGAACTACATGATTTAATGCAGCAAAAAATCCTAATTTGACTGGACTATTACCATGACACGGTGCATGTGGGAGCGGGCCAGGGGCTAGCCGATAGCGAGAGAATTACGGACTGACCGTTTTGCAGTACATATCCACCAAACTGTACGCAGCCGACAGCAGCCGAAGTGGCAGTTAGTATTATTCATGCCTCAAGAGATGCAACATTTTATGATTGTTTATCTGTGATTGGTTGGTTCCTCAGTTTAGGGCAGGCTGTTCCAAATCCATGAGTTTGAGTATGCGTACACGCGAGTACTCAGCAGTGTTGCTCGGAGCACGGTTATAGAGGAACTGGGGATGATAGCCAAAACGTCACTGGGCGATGGTCTTAACACAAGTCATTGCGCTTCCAGCCAGTCTTGATGTATCCACCGCGCAGTGACGGCAGCCCCCCACAGCAGAGCTGTATTGCATGTTGCAGGTTTACTCACGGAAGGCGGCGAGTACTCCACTGCTCACGAGCGAGCTGCTCGGCTGGAACAGCCTGGTTTAGGGGATGCGACAACGCGGTCATGTAGCCCCGTGTACTTTGGGTCAAACCGGTGTTAATTGTGATTACTGAATTAGTGTGTGTTATCTGTTTTTAATTCAAGTAAGGATTGCAGATTTTTAATTTTTCAAATAGTTCCTACTTTTGCCGCCAAACGCCTCCGTTAACGACTACTAGTTCAGAACTTAGCTACTAGACGACACCACAGTCGGCTCTTGGCAACGAACGTAGGAACCTAAGAGCGTTGTTTATATTTTTAACCTATATAATTTATCTTCACACAGGTGTAATTAGTGGAAGGTTCCTTAACATGCCATAAATCTATGACATGGGACCGCCGGCTTTACTTCCCCTCCGAAGGAAGGCATACTGAGGTATCTTTTTTAACGCTCTTAAAAAAATCCGACAACTACGGTTGGGCATAGAAGCTCAGCAAGCTACCAACTACCGCACCGAAGCCGCCATTGTTTATCTGCACATTGCATTTCATAGGTAACTAAAATGTAATGGATAGTTTCCAAGGAGATACGAGAGTGAAGTTTAACATATGAGCCGTTGTAGCGTTGCTTTGTATAGGATTAAAACAACTTATTAACTACGTCAAATTGGTGAATTCTAATACGTATTAGCTTCTGTTTTTTTTTCCCTAATTATTACAAGATATTAAGAATTATTGTACTTTAATGTTGTAAATGTCGATGGATAAATTTTAGATTACCTCTATGTTAAGCTAAGTGTCTGTAAGTATATTGTATTTCATTGGTAATCTATTTATATTGAATTGTTTCCAAGTAGTTGTGGGTAAGAATGAAGGTAACTAATGGCGACGTTACAGCGCTGTTAATTTTCATCAAAGTATTTAACAAAATTTGTTCTTGTGGAAGTGTTATTTGTTCTTTCATTTTCATGAGTGTAAATTAAATCTATATTAAATTACCTGATGGTATAATCTGCTATGAGAATAGTGTATTGGCTTTCACGGCCAGTGAATTGAAACTCAGCAATTTTTCTAGGTTTTGCCCTGTCTTGTGTGGAGTTTTGCTTAGGATACTAAGCTGGATCATCAGCGGGCTCTAGTGTCCCCGCCCGGATCCCCACAGTATTAAACTGCGCGCTACCTATCTTTTTATGAAGCGCACTTGCACCTCTTTTCTGCTGATGGGCCAGGTTGGTGTCCTAGGCGAAACCCCATACAAGACAAGGCACAAACCTAGAAGAATAAATTGCTGAGTGCTATGAGAATAGCTTAAATAAACCTATGGAACTTTTAATATTATATAAATAATTCATGCTTTTGGGCTAATGCCGGTTGTATTTTGATTTGAACCATACGTTTCGGAGAAACCTTGCCTCCTTTTTCAATGGAAATAAACAATGTGGCCAAAGAAAGTATATCAATGAGATTACAAAAAATATAGATAAATTCCTCTGTTCGTCACCAGAGAGCAGCTGCCAGAAATTACTGTATGGACCATGGTAGAAAGGCGGACAGAGTAGTAAGTAACGAGAAGGTAAAGGGGGCGGGGTGAAAATATAGAAACTCCTCGAAGAATGAGGATGTCCAAAAGAAAAGGGGGGGGGGAGGTGGGAGGGGTAAATGGATATAAGGAAACATAAACGAAAGGGAACTGTATCTGAACGATACCTAAACGTCATACAGTCAACGGCGAAAAAACAGATGGAAACTCCTCCAGGCTCTGAGCCATAGAGGGAAAATGTACAATTTTAAATAGGTGAAGAACAGAGAGACTGAGAGGAACTATCTCCCTAGATCCTTAATAACTGGTAGCCAAGTGTCACTTAGCTGATATCCAGTGTCTCTGTTAAAATTATTGGGATTTTTACAAATTTCAACTGCCTCCCTTTTAATTCTAGACCAGTTGTGCTTAACAAGGGTAAGCGCATGAGCATCCTTGAAACATACATCGTGCCCTGATGACAGGGCATGTTCAGCTATAGCTGATTTGTCAGGTTGGTTTAGACGGATGTTCCTTTGATGCTCTTTGATGCGAGTTGCAATGGACCGTTTTGTTTGTCCAATGCAGACTTTTCCGCAAGTACAAGGGACTTCATACACCCCAGGTTGTAGTATTGGGGACAATTTATCTTTGTTTAATGCTAAACGTTGACCAATTTTCGTCATAGTGCCGAAAACTGTTTTTATCTTGTGCTTGCGGAGAATCTTAGCAACGCGGTCAGTGGTGTTGTGAATATAAGGGAGGTAAGCAGTTCCTCTCACGTCGGTGCTCTGAGAAGTTTGTCTATCCCTCCTTCTGGGATGCAGGGACCTATATATATAGTGGATTCATTATAGCCATTACCCTTAAACATGGTTTGTAAGGCATGTAACTCTTCCTGAAGAAACTGAACCACTTTCTGAACCAACTAAATCAGCTGCATCCTTCAATCCACTTCACAATGGAGCTAGAGTCGGGTTTTATGGTTCCGAAGAGAGCTTGATACTAAAAGCATATGTTGGCGTCTATAATTTAAAGGTGAAACACCCGATTCGGCGAGTAGGCTGGGTAGCCAGCCTAACGCCACTATGGTGGATACTGTCCAGCATTTTCAAGGTTGCCATAGTCTAGCCGGGAGAGGACGAGGGCTTGGTAGAACCGTAACAGCACCGCACGGTCAGCCCCCCAGGTAGTGCTACTAAAAACTTGAGACACGTCTTCTTTAGTTGCCGTATATGGTGCTGCCACGTTAATTTGCTGTCAAAATGGAGCCCCAGGAAGCGATAAGTGTCATCCAATGGCAACGCAGCATCCCTGAGATGTAGTTATGAATGGTGGTGAAAATTGTATAAAATATTTGATTTATGATTAATAAAAGGGAATTTAATCTCAGGGATTGTTAAATATGTAGGAGTATTTTTTTCTTGTTTTTTTATGTAGTTCAAGATTGTAATGAACAAAGGGTTACTTTCGTTAATTATTTCACTTATGTTGAGGTCTGGGATGCGTGATGGCACAGTGGCTTAACTGCTCGTCTTTCACCAGGATGGCCGGGCTTCGAATCCCGGTGCAGCGGGTTGGAATTTTCACCTGAAAAATCACGTGGTGTCAGGAAGGGCATCCTGCCTTAAATCGCCGGCCAAAACCAAAATGAGCCTGGTTGGGTCTGGCGACCCCAATTTATTGGGGGAAAAGCCGAAGAAAGTTTGAGGTCTGGGAATTTTTGGTTGATGTATATTTCCATTTTTTTTTCAAGGATAGTTAGTTATTGTTGTTTTAAGGGGCGGAACTATGAGGTCATCTGGATATTTAATAGTTTGCCTTTGATAAATGTAAAATTTTTAAGTCTGTGTTAATAGATGTAAAAGCATGGTTCATATAATTTATGTGTTCTACCACACTTGAATATTTCTTATATTTGAGGGCATTAACGTGTTCATTGAATCGTTTATTAAAAGTTCTCCCAGTCTGGCTAATATATGTGAGTTTGCAAGTGTTACATTCTAGTTTATATACTCCTGATTTATTGAACATGTTTTCCTTATTTAATTTGTTGAAATTGTAAATCAATTTGGATGTAGTATTTATTATGTGTTTAAATGCAATCTTACAATTTTTCTTTTTCAATATAGCCTATTTGTTATACTGTACATTTTATTGTTGGTGTATGAGAATGTTAGCAACGTCTTCTTTTTATCTTCATTTTTAAGTGTTGAAGTTGTTTTATTCTTAATCTGTTTTAAGATATTATTAACAACTAATTTATTGTATCCATTAAGTTCAGCAATGGTATTTCTTGTATGTGTTCCTCCGACTTCATGGGTGTATTTTAGGCCCTTGTAATAAGACTGGAAAATGTTGATTTTTTTATGAGATCCAGGGTGCGCAGAATCATTTCGTATGTTATTTGAAGTCATCGTGGGTTTACGGAATATATTGTATGTGAATCGGTTATTATCTCATGTAATTGAAATGTCCACATAGTTCAAGGTGATATTCCTTTCCGATTCTAAAGTGAATTTAATGTTAGAGTCTAATGCATTCATATGAGTTAGAAAATTATCAATATTACTATTATATTTACTGATAACGATAGGTATATCGTCTACATATCTTCCCTATATTTCAAGACCAGGATATTTATTGATGATGAACTGGTGTTCTAAATAGTCAATTGGCCAAACTCCCTGATGCCGGGGAACCCATCCCTAAACCATCTAATTGCTGATATATTGTTTCGTTAAACGTGAAGGTGAATGTTAGAATTGTAATGAATTCTTCAATCTCGACTGCACTTAAACCACTATTCTGTGTTAAATTATACTTTATTATTTCGATATTTGCTTTTATGGGTATGTTGGTGTACATATTTGTGATGTCAAGGGAATGCTTTGTGTTTTTGCTATTAAGTGAGAAGTTTTTTGTTTTTAGAATGAAATCTTGTGAATTAGTGTAAGAAGTGTTCGCTTTGAACTGGTAATGGAATTTTTGGAATTTCTGTAAGTATTTTGCTAATTTGTAAGTTGAACTATATTTATTGATGACTATTGGTCGAATGGGTATAATCGTTTTGGGGATATTTGGTAATGCTCTCAATGTGGGTTATTTAGTGTTCATTTGATATAAACACTGTTTATCTTTGTCATCAAAGAGGAAAATTGTGTTATTAATTAATTGTTTTAAATATCTTTGCATTTTCGTTGGATCTTTTTGATATTTATGAATGATCTATCATGTAAGAATTGCTCTGTTTTATCTATGTAAGATTGTTCTTCTGAAATTACTGTTATATTTCCTTTATCAGCTTTTGTGAAAATTAACTTATTCACTTTGTTATGTGTACGTCTTATGTGAGGATTTAATCTTCCTTTCATTTGTACTGATTTTAAGTGTTTAGGTGTGAGATGTAACGTTAAACATTGTTTAATGAAATAAATGTCTCTTAATAAAGTAGAAATTTTAATTCTTAATTGACTAAATCTATTAAGTGTCTTATAAGCCTGGCTGGCTCCTAAAAACACCTATCCTAAACCGTCAAATACCATACAATTCCAACCTATATCATAAATAACTAGGGTTGACAGACTGTTGAAACCCAATACGTAACAACCAACCTAATGTAACACACATGCTACATAACAATCAAAGATTGACGCAGCAAAACTATTTTGCAATAAATACAAGAATGAGAGTCCTCCTCAAGAGAGACTGAAAGTAAATGTTCACCAATGCAAAAGCAGCCCCACGATACTGGGCAATGATAAAACCTAATTAAACTGACATATATTCTTTACAAACAAAATGAAGTTAAATCACAGAAAGAAAATATCTTGATGAATATTCCAACTCAATTTAAGTTACAACCCTTCAAATTTTTCTCATCAAAAACTTCTATTCAATGTGTGACCAATCAGGTCCAAATCTACAGAATGACTATCTTGTTCGACAAGCCACCGCAGGACACGATAAAGGAAAAGACAAGGCTTCCCCCTCCCTCCAAAGAAAATAGCTAAGATCACAAACCCCAAAATCAAAGAAATCCCCTCAATTACGCACCATACTATTAAAATAAATCCAATAAATCCTTACAATGTTTTACTTTTTCCTTTTTTATGAAACACAAGCTGTACCCGGCATGCGTTGCAATGCCAATCAAAGAAAGTGTTGGCGTTGAAATTCTGTTTCTTGAAGTGCTTTTGGATACACAACATGTTAACTGCCTCTAAGCTATCATAAAATGGATTTTCTAATTTAGAACCATTCGAGGGAGCGTGCACAACAACTTTCAAAAAGTTTCATCGCTGTCACTCATTTGTTGAATCTAATCGTACGCTACCTATTGTGAAATGGATTTACTAAGTCGAAACCCTTCCCTGGCGTGTACACAATGACTCATCAATGATTCATCGCAATCGGATGAATGGTATATGCACGTACAGGGGTTTTTGTTTAAACGATTCGTGCGCTGTCACTCATTTGTTGAATCTACTCGTGCGCTACCTATTGAGAAATGTATTACTAAGTCGAAGCCCTTCCCTGGCGTGTACACAATAACTCATCAAGGTTTCATCGCAATCGAAGAATGTTATATGAACGCAATAGGGAATTTTGTTGAAACGCTTCGCGCGTCGTCACCCATTTGTTGCATCTACTCTTGCGCTACTTATTGTGAAATGGATTTACTAAGTCCCCTTCCCTGGCGGGTACAACATAACTGATCAATGTTTCATCGCAATCGGATGAATAGTATATGAACGCATACCCGATTTTGTTTAAACGATTCGCACTCCATCACTCATTTGTTGAATCTACTCGTGCGCTACCTACTGTAAAATGTATTTACTAAGTTAGAAACCGTCACGTAAGTGTCCACAACATCTCACCCAAGTTTCATCGCTATCGTCGTTCATTTGTCGAATCTACTCGTGTGCTACCTACTGTGAAATGTATTTACTAAGCCAGAAACCTTCCTTGAAGTGTCAACCATATTTCACCCAAGTTTCACCGCTAACGGCAGAATGGTATATGACCTTATACGGGACTTTGTTGAAACGCTTCGCGCGTCGTCCCTCATTTGTTGAATCAACTTGTGCGCTGCATATTGTATAGGGGATTTACTAAGCCAGAAATTTTCCATGACGTGTACACAACATCTCACCCAAGTTTCATAGGTATGGACGAATGGTACATGTATGCATACGGGACTTGGTTGAAACGCTTCGCGTGTCGTCGCTCATTTGTTGATTCTACTCTTGCGCTACATATTGTAATATGGATGTACTCAGCCAGAAACCTTCCCTGGAGTGTACACAACATCTCACCCAAGTTTCATCGCAATCGGATGAATGGTATGTGAACGTATACGGGACGTTGTCGAAACGCTTCGCGCGTAGTCACTCATTTGTTGAACATAAACGTGCGCTTCGTATTGTAAAATGGATTTACTTAGCCAGAAACCTTTCCTGGAGTGTACACAACAATTCACCAAACATTTATCACTATCAGACGAATGGTATATGACTTTATACGGGACTTTGTTGAAACGCTTCGCGTGTCATCGCTCATTTGTTGAATCTACTGGTGCGCTACCTATTGTAAAATGTATGTACTAAGCCAGAAACCTTCCCTGGAGTGTACACAGCATCTCACCCAAGTTTCATCGCTATCGGATGAATGGTATATGAAATTAAATGGGACTTTGTTGAAACGCTTCGCGCGCCGTTGCTCATTTGTTGATTCTACACGTGCTCTACCTATTTTTAAAGGGATTTACTAAGCTAGAAACCTTCCCTGGAGTGCACACAAAATCTCAGCCTAGTTTCATCGCTATCGGACGAATGGTATATGAACGCAAACGTGACTTTGTTGAAATGCTTCGCGCGTCGTAGCTCATTTGTTGAATCTAATCGTGCGCTGCCTATTGTAAAGTGGATGTACTAAGCCAGAAAATTTCCCTGCAGTGTACACAACATTTTACGCAAGTTTCATAGCTATCGGACGAATGGTATATGAATGCATTCGGGACTTTGTTGAAATGCTTCGCGCATCGTCGCTCATTTGTTGAATCTACGCGTGCACTACCTATTGTAAAATGGATTTACTAAGTCAGAAACCTTCCTTGGAGTGTACTCAACATCTCACCCAAGTTTCATCGCTATCGGACGAATGGTATATGAATGCATACGGGACCTTGTTGAAATGCTTCGCGCATCGTCGCTCATTTGTTGAATCTACGCGTGCGCTACCTATTGTGAAATGGATTTACTAAGTCAGAAACCTTCCTTGGAGTGTACTCAACATCTCACCCAAGTTTCATCGCAATCGGACGAATGGTATATGAACACATACGGGACTTTGTTGAAATGCTTCGCGCATCGTCGCCCATTTGTTGAATCTACGCGTGCGCTACCTATTGTGAAATGGATTTACTAAGTCAGAAACCTTCCTTGGAGTGTACTCAACATCTCACCCAAGTTTCATCGCTATCGGACGAATGGTATATGAACACATACGGGACTTTGTTGAAATGCTTCGCGCATCGTCGCTCATTTGTTGAATCTACGCGTGCGCTACCTATTGTAAAATGGATTTACTAAGTCAGAAACCATCCTTGGAGTGTACTCAACATCTCACCCAAGTTTCATCGCAATCGGACGAATGGTATATGAACACATATGGGACTTTGTTGAAATGCTTCGCGCATCGTCGCTCATTTGTTGAATCTACGCGTGCGCTACCTATTGTAAAATGGATTTACTAAGTCAGAAACCTTCCTTGGAGTGTACTCAACATCTCACCCAAGTTTCATCGCTATCGGACGAATGGTATATGAACACATACGGGACTTTGTTGAAATGCTTCGCGCATCGTCGCTCATTTGTTGAATCTACGCGTGCGCTACCTATTGTAAAATGGATTTACTAAGTCAGAAACCATCCTTGGAGTGTACTCAACATCTCACCCAAGTTTCATCGCAATCGGACGAATGGTATATGAACACATACGGGACTTTGTTGAAATGCTTCGCGCATCGTCGCTCATTTGTTGAATCTACGCGTGCGCTACCTATTGTAAAATGGATTTACTAAGTCAGAAACCTTCCTTGGAGTGTACTCAACATCTCACCCAAGTTTCATCGCTATCGGACGAATGGTATATGAACACATACGGGACTTTGTTGAAATGCTTCGCGCATCGTCGCTCATTTGTTGAATCTACGCGTGCGCTACCTATTGTAATATGGATTTACTAAGTCAGAAACCATCCTCGGAGTGTACTCAACATCTCACCCAAGTTTCATCGCAATCGGACGAATGGTATATGAACACATACGGGACTTTGTTGAAATGCTTCGCGCATCGTCGCTCATTTGTTGAATCTACGCGTGCGCTACCTATTGTAAAATGGATTTACTAAGTCAGAAACCTTCCTTGGAGTGTACTCAACATCTCACCCAAGTTTCATCGCAATCGGACGAATGGTATATGAACGCATAGGAGACATACACACCCACAGACAAACTATCACGTAAGATTGATTTTTATATATATAGATAGAAAACTTATTCTTACCTTTCCACGTGGATGAGACAATAAGAACGTAGTTGCCAACACCCTCCCTGAAATTGCCCATGCCAGAACAATGGTTGAATCAGTCCACAACATGACTTTAGACATATCTAAATTTAAGATAAGCACTGTCTTGTGCACTAGCGGAGCGAGTAACAAAGCTCCACAAAGTTCCAGTCTTGACAATGTTACTGGGTTTAGAGGGGCTACACGAGATTTTGAACAAAGCAATCTAGTATGAGTCTCTCCTTGTTGCGATGTAGGCTCCATATGCCTTTTCGCTACCACCGCAGAAGCCGTGAAGTTGTATTTGCGATGGTGTACCCTCGACTAATACATGTTTATCAACCTTAATTCCTTTGAGCATAGATAATTGCGAATTAAGTTGATGCCAACATGTATTGAGTTCGGTATCCAGCTTAGTATTCAAGCCTATGCTGTTTAACCATAGCTGTTGTAACAATATTTTGTAGTTGATTACTACAGGACTGACAAGTCCCAATGAATCAAAAACTTATGTGACTGCAGATGAGACATCTCTCTTAGTGACTGGTGAATTACTTGTATTCCCAACACTATCACAGGAAGATGATGTTGGTTTGGTACTGCACCCGAATCCCGCATAGTCATGGCCTATATCCGCCAAGATAGAAAAGGATTGTAGGGAGGTCGATACCCAGCCAGGTTATCCAACACTCCCCTACTAGGATAATGACTAGGGAACCCTCGATGCATACCGGCCATGCAACAACACTACCGATTAGTTACACATTTGCAAAGAAAATAAACTATCCTAAACACAACATGATAGGACGAGAATCTCGGATCTCGGGCGTGAACGGTGAAAGTTGAGACTAACATGAACTCTAGTAACTAATTCGCAGTATTATCGCATGTCGATTGCAGAAATGAAATGATGATCAGATTTATAAAAACGATCAGGCAAACAAAAAATAGTGCCTGGGATTTATTTCTAAACAAAATTACAAATAAAAATTAATCCCTATTAAAATGTAATTAAACAAGTTAAAATTAACTGTAACACACGTCAGATAGTTCTACTATCTGTAGAATAAATGTTATTGAACATTCTCATTACAACAATGTAATTATATTTAGTTTCATAAAATATTTACGTAATTGACAATCACCCTGTGGCTATGTCATTTAAATAGTCTGATTAAAATCAGCTGTTCACTCATAAAAATGAAGTTAACATTACAAAAACCCTACATCATACACGTGCGTGCGTAATATGTAACTATCTACTCTAATAATACTGTTATAAATTATATAAAGTTTCAAATATTTACATTACTTACAGTTTTCAAGCTTCACACGGTTTAAAAATATACTACAGTATTAACACTATCAGTCGCGATCTGACAGCTTCATAGTGTCTCTGTTACATAAACAGTTCTTTGAACAATGTTTCAACCAACGATCAAATTCTCAGGTACTTCTAGTGGTATATCATAATAAATAAGCTTTAAATATCAAACACTTAAGTTAAATAGAGCTTATAATGTCGTGTCAATAAATAAAACAATAGGATAAAGAGCGATGCGATACTACTTTAAAACACTATACATTCCGAGGATCATATACACATACTCTCTGACATATACAATTCAAACATTAACCTTTGTGTTAGCGCTTCTTACTCATCCTGTAACAATTCGTTGCTCCACATAGCAATATATTCTTTCCTTCTGCAATACAGTGAACAATACTTATCAATGGCGTCTTACTACGCTCCAAACATGTCATACTTCCTTCCTTTCCTTACTACAAACAATCTTAATAACTCCGCACGGCATTACTTCCATGAAAAACCCAACTTGCTACACACTTGTAGAAGAATTAGTGATTTTACTAGGTAACTACGCAAGAGTATATTACCGTTCAGAATGCACTCCTAACTCTCAACTCTACTCTAAATTATTAAACCTCGTGCATCAATTACAAAAATTACATGTTCGTTCACAATAATACATTTCACAAAGTACTTCTTATTCCTTTCATTAGCGCTATTCTTTCTCCTTGATCCATAACAAACTTGTTCTTCCACGTTAACAATGTTAATTTGTAGTTCGCTCATCTTTTAGTTGTTAATAAAAATAAATACATATCCTCCCGCTTCTGGTGTACATTTAAATATATGAACAATTCATATTTAAGTTGTTTTTAACATACTAGACCACAGGTAGACTAACATATCTCCTAGTCTTTTCATCTCAGTTAAAAAATGTTTCCATTTTAATTGTTGATAAATATAGGCATCATTTGACCTCAGTTGTCACTACCATGATCCTATCTTATAGTGTATATTCGTAGTATAAATAGTTCAAGACTATTTAGTTGTCTAATTAGTTGTATTCCGCTATTGGAATTTTATAACATTAAAATTGTTATAAATAAATATATCAGATGCATATTAACATCAAAATGTTTGTTAAATAATATTACAGCATCTCACAATAATGCTTTTCTTGATAACTATGCAATATAGATATATAAATGTATACTTTCGCTGTTACGCATAGCAATTGTTAATAACAATTATAATATCGTAATTTAGAATTTCACGGCCCGTGTTATTATTCATAATGTTGAATTTTGGGCTTATGCCGTGTTTTATTATATTGCAATTCGACGCGTTTCGAAAGAAACCATGTCTTTCATCGTCAGGAATAATTTGGAATACGACAATGTTGCTAAGAGAAAGCAACGAAGAACATATAGAAGGTGCCCAAAGATGGACGCCATTATAGCCCCATGTTAGGGACAATGGAAAGCAGCAGTGAATTACTTTCTCAGGGTTCTGATAATAGGTAGCCAGGATTCAATGAGATTGTAGCCGGTGTCGCGGTTGAAATTATATGGGTGTTTACGTATTTCAACCGCCTCCCTGATGATTCTGGGACGATATTGCTTCATACGGGCAAGAACATCCACCCCTTGGAACATGACATCATGGCCAGGTGTTAAAGCATGATCGGCAACATCTGATTTATCAGGTTGAATGAGCCTGATACATCTATTATGTTCCTTAATGCGAGTGCATATTGTTCTCGAAGTCTGCCCGAAGTAAACCTTGCCACAAGTACAGGGAACTCTGTAGATACCCGGTTGTTGCAATTTAGGCAAACTGTCCTTAGTTGGTCGCAGGAGTTGCCTAATCTTAACAGAAGATCCAAATACAGTCCGTATGTTGTATCGAAGTAGGATTTTAGCAATACGATCCGTTGTGTTATGTATGTACGGAAGGTAAGCAGTTCCTCTTACATCTCTTTTCTCAACTGACGTCCTATTATTATTTGTTGGTTTCAGAACCGTAGAAATCAAAGCCTTGCTATAACCGTTGCTCTCAAAGGTGGTTCGCAGGGTGTTAATTTCTTCTTGTAAAGAAGACACTTCACAATTCCTCCTAGCCCTGGTAGTTAGAGTTGTAAGGATACCATGTTTCTGGGCAGGGTGTTGGTGAGAACTTGCGTGGAGATATCTATTGGTGTGTGTTGGCTTACGAAAAACGCTGTGTCCTAAAGATCCATCCTCTTTCTTAGTGACGAGAATATCTAAAAAAGGTATTTTGCCGTCAGATTCCTTTTCCATGGTGAAACAAATAGAAGGGTGCTGGAGATTAAGGTGATCCAGGAAATGGCTAAGATTTTACTCACCTTCCGTCCAAACAACGAACGTGTCATCCACATAACGCCACCAGATCTTCGGTTTGAAAGGAGCCGACGACAAAGCTTTCTCTTCAAAGTTCTCCATGAAGAAATTAGCCACAACAGGAGAGAGAGGACTACCCATGGCCACACCATCAGTCTGCTCATAAAAATTCCCATTCCATAGAAAGTAGGAGGAGGTCATGCAGTGATAAAAAAGTCTTGTGATGTCTTCAGGAAAAAAGCCATTAATGAGAGACATAACACCATCAATAGGTACTCTCGTAAACAGAGACACCACGTCGAGACTCACTAGAATATCACCCGGCTGAAGTGTTATAGCTTTTAACTTTTCCACGAAGTGTGTGGAATCCTTAATGTACGAAGGCGTGTTACCCAGAAGCGGCTGAAGTAGTCTACCTAAGTATTTGGAAAGGGCATATGTGGGAGAACCAATCGTACTAACAATAGGTCTAAGAGGAACATCTTCCTTATGTATTTTAGGAAGACCATAGAGTCTCGGAGGAATAGCATCCCCTGGAAGGAGAGTCTTCGCTGCATCCGCTGGAATAGATGATTGCTTGATCAATTTGACGGTGACATTTGAGTAGCGAGTAGTAGGATCACGACTATTAATCCTATATACAGGATCTGATAATAAAGACGAGATCTTGGAATCATAATCAACCTTATCCAATACCACTGTCGCGTTACCCTTGTCAGCGGGGAGAACGATAATATCAGAATTGTCCCTTAGATCTTTAAGTGCCCGGCTTTCGCCTTGTTTTAAGTTGGTGTTAGGTGGCTTAGCGGTCTTGAGAACTCGGGAACATTCTTGCCTGGCTTCCTCGGCCTCTTCAGGTGTGAGGTGATGTACTGAGGATTCTACGGATGTAATAAGTTCTTCAATAGGAATTCTTCTAGGCGCTACAGCAAAATTGAGACCTTTAGCGAGAACTGCCTGTTGGGTATCACTTAGGGGCTTGCTGGACAAATTTACGACAACCTTGTTAGCATCAAGTCTAATGGCTTGAGATTTCTGCAACTGACATAACCTATCATATTTGGAAATATGTCTGTCCTTCACCTGATCTAGAACGCTGTTAGCTTGCACTGAAGAAATACGATCAAAGATCTTCCATAATTCCTCACTTACGAAGTTTGAGAGGCGTAGATGTAGCTGTAGTAACTCCCTCGAAATAAAATCCAACTGCTTACGAGTATGCTGTAACCTCTCTATCAATAACGCCTTGCTTGCACGACGATAGATTCTCGTTGCCTTAGGTGTTCTGAAGGAATGCTTCAACATAACAAAATTCGGTAGAATATCTTAATCCCGGCATCTTAGGAGAAAAGCTAGTGAAGAGATTAGACACACCTTCTTGCGTCGTAACCTACTAAATCTAGACATCAGTCGGAAAATATCCTCCCCATAGAGGTTTCTAATATTGTCATTTAGACTTTCACGGCCCGTGTTATTATTCATAATGTTGAATTTTGGGCTTATGCCGTGTTTTATTATATTGCAATTCGACGCGTTTCGAAAGAAACCATGTCTTTCATCGTCAGGAATAATCTGGAATACGACAATGTTGCTAAGAGAAAGCAACGAAGAACATATAGAAGGTGCCCAAAGATGGACGCCATTATAGCCCCATGTTAGGGACAACGGAAAGCAGCAGTGAATTACTTTCTCAGGGTTCTGATAATAGGTAGCCAGGATTCACTGAGATTGTAGCCGGTGTCGCGGTTGAAATTATCTGGGTGTTTACGTATTTCAACCGCCTCCCTGATGATTCTGGGACGATATTGCTTTATACGGGCAAGAACATCCACCCCTTGGAACATGACATCATGGCCAGGTGTTAAAGCATGATCGGCAACAGCTGATTTATCAGGTTGAATGAGCCTGATACATCTATTATGTTCCTTAATGCGAGTGCATATTGTTCTCGAAGTCTGCCCGATGTAAATCTTGCCACAAGTACAGGGAACTCTGTAGATACCCGGTTGTTGCAATTTAGGCAAACTGTCCTTAGTTGGTCGCAGGAGTTGCCTAATCTTAACAGAAGTTCCAAATACAGTCCGTATGTTGTATCGACGTAGGATTTTAGCAATACGATCCGTTGTGTTATGTAAGTACGGAAGGTAAGCAGTTCCTCTTACATCTCTTTTCTCAACTGACGTCCTATTATTATTTGTTGGTTTCAGAACCGTAGAAATCAAAGCCTTGCTATAACCGGGCTAGGAGGATTTGTGAAGTGTCTTCTTTACAAGAAGAAATTAACACCCTGCGAACCACCTTTGAGAGCAACGGTTATAGCAAGGCTTTGATTTCTACGGTCCTGAAACCAACAAATAATAATAGGACGTCAGTTGAGAAAAGAGATGTAAAAGGAACTGCTTACCTTCCGTACATATATAACACAACGGATCGTATTGCTAAAATCCTACGTCGATACAACATACGGACTGTATTTGGAACTTCTGTTAAGATTAGGCAACTCCTGCGACCAACTAAGGACAGTTTGCCTAAATTGCAACAACCGGGTATCTACAGAGTTCCCTGTACTTGTGGCAAGGTTTACATCGGGCAGACTTCGAGAACAATATGCACTCGCATTAAGGAACATAATAGATGTATCAGGCTCATTCAACCTGATAAATCAGCTGTTGCCGATCATGCTTTAACACCTGGCCATGATGTCATGTTCCAAGGGGTGGATGTTCTTGCCCGTATAAAGCAATATCGTCCCAGAATCATCAGGGAGGCGGTTGAAATACGTAAACACCCAAGATAATTTCAACCGCGACACCGGCTACAATCTCAGTGAATCCTGGCTACCTATTATCAGAACCCTGAGAAAGTAATTCACTGCTGCTTTCCGTTGTCCCTAACATGGGGCTATAATGGCGTCCATCTTTGGGCACCTTCTATATGTTCTTCGTTGCTTTCTCTTAGCAACATTGTCGTATTCCAGATTATTCCTGACGATGAAAGACATGGTTTCTTTCGAAACGCGTCGAATTGCAATATAATAAAACACGGCATAAGCCCAAAATTCAACATTATGAATAATAACACGGGCCGTGAAAGTCTAAATGACAATATTAGAAACCTCTATGGGGAGGATATTTTCCGACTGATGTCTAGATTTAGTAGGTTACGACGCAAGAAAGTGTGTCTAATCTCTTCACTCGCTTTTCTCCTAAGATGCCGGGATCATGATATTCTACCGAATTTTGTTATGTTGAAGCATTCCTTCAGAACACCTAAGGCAACGAGAATCTATCGTCATGCAAGCAAGGCGTTATTGATAGAGAGGTTACAGCATACTCGTAAGCAGTTGGATTTTATTTCGAGGGAGTTACTACAGCTACATCTACGCCTCTCAAACTTCGTAAGTGAGGAATTATGGAAGATCTTTGATCGTATTTCTTCAGTGCAAGCTAACAGCGTTCTAGATCAGGTGAGGGACAGACATATTTCCAAATATGATAGGTTATGTCAGTTGCAGAAATCTCAAGCCATTGGACTTGATGCTAACAAGGTTGTCGTAAATTTGTCCAGCAAGCCCCTAAGTGATACCCAACAGGCAGTTCTCGCTAAAGGTCTCAATTTAGCTGTAGCGCCTAGAAGAATTCCTATTGAAGAACTTATTACATCCGTAGAATCCTCAGTACATCACCTCACACCTGAAGAGGCCGAGGAAGCCAGGCAAGAATGTTCCCGAGTTCTCAAGACCGCTAAGCCACCTAACACCAACTTAAAACAAGGCGAAAGCCGGGCACTTAAAGATCTAAGGGACAATTCTGATATTATCGTTCTCCCCGCTGACAAGGGTAACGCGACAGTGGTATTGGATAAAGTTGATTATGATTCCAAGATCTCGTCTTTGTTATCAGATCCTGTATATAGGATTAATAGTCGTGATCCTACTACTCGCTACTCAAATGTCACCGTCAAATTGATCAAGCAATCATCTATTCCAGCGGATGCAGCGAAGACTCTCCTTCCAGGGGATGCTATTCCTCCGAGACTCTATGGTCTTCCTAAAATACATAAGGAAGATGTTCCTCTTAGACCTATTGTTAGTACGATTGGTTCTCCCACATATGCCCTTTCCAAATACTTAGGTAGACTACTTCAGCCGCTTCTGGGTAACACGCCTTCGTACATTAAGGATTCCACACACTTCGTGGAAAAGTTAAAAGCTATAACACTTCAGACGGGTGATATTCTAGTGAGTCTCGACGTGGTGTCTCTGTTTACAAGAGTACCTATTGATGGTGTTATGTCTCTCATTAATGGCTTTTTTCCTGAAGACATCACAAGACTTTTTATCACTGCATGACCTCCTCCTACTTTCTATGGAATGGGAATTTTTATGAGCAGACTGATGGTGTGGCCATGGGTAGTCCTCTCTTACCTGTTGTGGCTAATTTCTTCATGGAGAACTTTGAAGAGAAAGCTTTGTCGTCGGCTCCTTTCAAACCGAAGATCTGGTGGCGTTATGTGGATGACACGTTCGTTGTTTGGACGGAAGGTGAGGAAAATCTTAGCCATTTCCTGGATCACCTTAATCTCCAGCACCCTTCTATTTGTTTCACCATGGAAAAGGAATCTGACGGCAAAATACCTTTTTTAGATATTCTCGTCACTGCGACCAACTAAGGACAGTTTACCTAAATTGCAACAACCGGGTATCTACAGAGTTCCCTGTACTTGTGGCAAGGTTTACATCGGGCAGGCTTCGAGAACAATATGCACTCGCATTAAGGAACATAATAGATGTATCAGGCTCATTCAACCTGATAAATCAGCTGTTGCCGATCATGCTTTAACACCTGGCCATGATGTCATGTTCCAAGGGGTGGATGTTCTTGCCCGTATAAAGCAATATCGTCCCAGAATCATCAGGGAGGCGGTTGAAATACGTAAACACCCAGATAATTTCAACCGCGACACCGGCTACAATCTCAGTGAATCCTGGCTACCTATTATCAGAACCCTGAGAAAGTAATTCACTGCTGCTTTCCGTTGTCCCTAACATGGGGCTATAATGGCGTCCATCTTTGGGCACCTTCTATATGTTCTTCGTTGCTTTCTCTTAGCAACATTGTCGTATTCCAGATTATTCCTGACGATGAAAGACATGGTTTCTTTCGAAACGCGTCGAACTGCAATATAATAAAACACGGCATAAGCCCAAAATTCAACATTATGAATAACAATTATAATGTTTAAATGTTCTTACAATTTGTCAATATTGACGCTCTCCTCTCCAAAATACAATGTAATCGAAGCCTTATCTACGAGATACAATATTACCGAATAATGGACTAATCGAATAACCTCTTTGAGATACCAAATAATCAAGTAATCGAAGCATTCCTTTTATAAAACGAGTATCGTTCGAAAGTGATTATCTTCTAACGTTTCCTTCAAAATAAAAATACGAGCAACGCAAATTCAAGTTGCAAATACATGAAATAACGTCTCAAACGACACACGAAAACGTATCAAAAATTACAATGAGACTCTAAAATTTCAGCTATTAAAAAACAAAGAATGAAGATAAGAATTTCTACAAATGAAGTTGGTCACTCCAAAAATGGATTTCTACTGTTACAACAAAACTACAGATATTCGAGCAAACGGTTGTTCTAACTTGAGATGTCTTCTACAGCCAAGAAATACCTCTATCAGCTGTTCTTGATATTCCGTCGAAGCTGCAATCGCTCGCCTCCTCGTGAAACCAGTCACTGCCAAGCACGTGCAAATCAGCTGTGAGCGACCCCATCTCAGTCGGGCTGCAATCACCTGCTCTGCGTCTCGGCTGGAGCTGCTAACGGTGAATCTGCCATCTTCACGGTCAGCGACCTGGCAACTGCGTTTCTTGGTTCGTCTGGCTGCAAACGGTCTTCTGCTTCTTATCTCTGAACTGCAGAGTGATCTCGCCATCGTAGATCCGCAAGTTCTGAGTTGACATCTCGTCCTGATGTTCTTGGACACCTTGCTTGTAGTGTAGAAACTCATTTTGGAATACTGCAAGTTGTTTCGCAGTTGTAGCTGTGTCGATCCTTTATTTTCCAAGTCACTCTGACTTCCCAATCCATGGTATAGATTAACCTCCTTTCATTTATTTAGTTCTCCATAATATTCTCTTCAGTATACGTAGAATAAGCTCTTCCTCCCCGACAAAAATTCGCTGTCATCATGTAGACTGTGGTGTAATACTGTTGAATTATATAGTTGAATTCGTTATAGCAATATTGTAGCTTTAAAATAGGCAATACTGTTAGTTATTGCTTCTCTGTAAAGTGCTGTTTTATAAGCGAAGTCTCGTTCTGATGATGTTATACTTTCATAAACGCTGGTCTCTCCAATACTAATGTAATTTCACTTTGCCGTCTCCTCTTCTAAACTTCCTCGGCGATTCCTCGGTCATTCGACAGTACAACAGTGCTTGTCGATCGGGCTTATGTTGCGTGCAATAAATGCTTCTCTGCTGTGCGCGTGCGTCAAACGCGTCCGCTCGTGTCAAGTAGCTGCGAGAGAGTCACGCCACGCTTCTCTGCTCGGCGGCGCGAGTTACCGCTAGCCTTCCTCAGCTAGCCTCACACTCATGCATTTTAATAGAAATATACTCATATTTGCTCTATTATTCAATAATTTATATTTCTTTTCAACCAAATAAATTTCATATTGCATTCTACACCTATAGATGTGCTTATTTCGCTTTATATTTGCCAAATTTATATAAAAGCGATTCCCTCAAAAATTATGTGCTTTTATTTGATTGGCTACTGAAATATTCTGATAAAGGCTCCTGGATCTAGCCTCTTATCCAAGGGTCGTGTGCATCGCTTTGTTATGGTCGCCTTGCTAACCAAAACTGGTTTTCTAGTGCCTAACATGAAGCTTTGTACAATTTCCATCTTCGAATGATCGAACTCTTCCTTAGTTAAAATCTCATTCACCAGAATATTTCCAAATACAGTAGAACGTCGTTTATCCGGACTAATTGGGACCGAAAGTGTTCCGGATAATGATTTTTCCGGATAATCAAACATGCGTTTATTTCATAGGGTAAAAAACGTGCACAGTACGTTATGGTGATAACCACCAAGCTTCTCATTTAGCTGCAACACATTCTTACGTAACAAAAGTCCAGAAATGGGAGCTCCCTTACTTCTTGTCTGAATTAACCATAAGTACGCCACTTCTTCCAATTTTTCACCCGTGGTCTTTTTAGACTTTTCTTCACTATCTAACTTCGATGCATAATTCAGAACGTCACCTTTTCGGTTCTTCAAATCATAATTTGTGAATTTTCCAACACTGTAAGTTTTAATTAGACTGCACACTCTTATCTTTATCCTGTTGCTTCTCAATCGATAAAACATTGCGATTTCGGTTTTTCTTATTGCCACTTGTACAAACCATTTTCACAACGTAATACAGTACACTCACATATTGTTAGTTATTGTTGTTTTAAGGGGCGAAACTAAGAGGTCATCTGCCCCCAACTCACATATTGTAATACGTTGAAACATTATAGAGTAAACAAAGGGTAGGAGACAATAATTGAAAACGAGAACCGACTCACTACTGTAGGCAGCGCGCACTTTCGCACCACAACAGTAAGCTCCATTTTTTTTCGCTCGTCCGGATAATTGACGTTCCGGTTGTTTGACGTCCGGATGAACGACGTTCTACATTCCTCAAAATGCTTCAAAATTCTCCAAAATACTTTCATTATGCATTTGCTTCCCATAATACATATATAATTATTAAATTATTTTAATTTCAAATTTCCAATTTTTCCTTCCAATGGTGCACAAGCCGTTCGAACCTCGACTCAGTCAAAGGTCCTAGGCTGGGCTGAATTCGAGTTCAGTACCGATCGTGAATGTGTCTTCTGTGGGATGCCACAATAGCCCCAATGTCTTCACTTCGGTTGAAGTGTCCAATTGAATAGGGTACTCAGTTTGTTTCAATGCTGAAGGAATGGCGTCTAGCAAGGCTAGATGATTTGAACAAAATTTCATTATTGGAAATCCACCATTCTTGAGGATTTCAATGAGTTCATGTAGGAGATTTTGAGCATTATTTATAGTGGTTGATCCACTAAGCACATCATCCACATTGAAGTCTCGCTTTAAAATCTCTGCAGCTCGCGGAAACCTGTGATTTTCATCATCAGCTAGTTGCCGGAGACACCTAGTTGCAAGATAAGGTGCTGATGCCGTACCATACGTAACTGTAGCAAGTTCATATGTAGTGACTGGCTGTTCTGGTGACGTTCTCCACAATATTCTCTGGAGTCCAGTATCCTCTGGGTGCACCATCACCTGTCGGTACATCATAGTTATGTCAGCTGTGAATACTACTTCGTGGGTTCTGATGCGCAGAATAATGAATTGCAAATCTGGTTGTACTGTAGGTCCTACAAGAAGTTTGTCATTGAGAGACAAACCAGTGGTTGTTTTTGCCGACGCATCAAAGACTACTCGAGTCTTTGCGGAGGTACTTGAGGGATTGAAGACTGCATGATGAGGTAATTGACTTATCCTGGCTCTCTTGACCACTTTCTATTTTCTTCATGTGTCCCATATCTTCATACATCTGAAGAAATTCATTGTATGCTGCACGCAGGGTAGGCTGTCTTTGTAAAAGAAGCTCTAATTGTAGAAGTCTACCGCTGGCATGGCCATATGAATCACCTAGTTGCCTGTCATCGTTGCGAATTGGTAGGCAAACTATATATCTGCCCATGTCATCTCTGCGGACATTTTGTTGAAAATGTCGCTCACATTGGCGTACTTCTCTTGTAGAAGGAGTCTGCTTTAATTCTTCAACTTCCCAAGACTTCTGCAGTTGCTTGTCCAAATTATCATGATTTCTAACCAAGAAGGTTTTTTGAAGTTGTCGTGGATATTTGATTGCGTTCTGCATTTGTACTCGACCGGAGAGGATGTATTCGAGCTCTGTGTCTTGTAGAAATGGATATGACCTGTTCTCGTACGTTTGTCTGCCCGCAACAGATATCCGAATAGTTCTGCACCAATGAGTAGATCTATCCTGCCAGGTTGATAGAATCTATCATCAGCAAGGGCAACATCACGGGTAGGTTCCAACCTTCAGTGCTGATGAATGTTGTCGGAATATCCCCAGTTATTCTTTGCAGTACTGAACAACTGATATTCACCTTGAAATTAGACACGTTGGAGTGTACTTCGACCCTGACACTGTGCGTGGTATGAGATTCTACATTGTTTATGCCATGGATTGTAATGACATCTTTACATCGTTCCATATTGAGAAGTTGTGCCATGGAATCAGTGATGAAGTTAGTTTGTGAACCGCTGTCCAACAGGGCTCGAGAGGGGAGTAGCATACCCTTATGGTCTTTCACTTTTACTATAGCAGTTGAAAGAAGAACCTGAGTGTTTGGATGCATCTTTAGCATGCAGTAACTGCTAGTAGGCAACTGATTGTTGGGATAAGGTGCAGGAACCTCACTAGTGACTGCAGATTGATGTGATATCAGTGTGTCATCGCCTACAAGATGGAAAACGTTTGTTGCTAACCGAGTGGCTGAAATCCAAGATTTGCCTTACGACACCACTTGGAAACATGTATCATCACAGGCTAACCCGGCAGATTTGATATCACGAGGCACTAATCATGTGACACTACAGAACAACTTTGGTGGAATGGGCCATCATGGCTAACTCTTCCTTCAGCAGACTGGCCTACATTCATCTCAAATATTACAGGCGCAGAACGTCCAGAAATGCGAACATCTACCATTGTTGCATTATCCCTGCAATGTAACAATGAAAGCATACTGACCAAATACTCATCATTGACTCGACTACTGAGGGTTGTCAGTTATTGCTTGAGATTTGCTAATAACACTCGGCACCTAGCCAACAAAAGATGTGAATTATCTGCTCAAGAACTCCAAACTTCACTGCATTGGTGCATAAAGATGACACAGCAGGAAGTCTACAGAAAGGAAATTGCATCTCTTCAAGAGCAAAAAGAGATCGCTGCCAAGAGCGACCTTCGAGATCTTCATCATTTTCTTGATGAAATGGTTCTCTTCGAGTAGGTGGACGGCTTCGCCATTCTCAACTAGCTTACGACAATAAGCATGAATTAATTCTACGTCCAAGTCATCATAAGGGACGAACATTTTCGTCTCCTACATGCAGGACCTCAATTACTCATTGCATCATTACGAGAAAGATATTGGATACCTCGCATTCGACAAGTAGTCAGAGGAGTCATTCATACATGCCTGCCTTGCTACAAAATGAAAGCAACTACTACTCAGCAAATCATGGGCCAATTACCTGTGGCAAGAGTCATGCCTTCTCGTGTTTTCCTCCACACGGCAATTGATTATGCTGGGCCAATGCATATTAAGGTTGGTTCTCTGAGAAGCCGGAACACAATGAAATGCTATGTCGCATCAGGCGCATTTATCGCTGCACTTAAACGTTTCATTGCTAGAAGAGGCAAGGTTCAAGATTTATGTAGCGACAACGGCACTAATTTCGTTGGAGCTAACAGGGAGTTACAAGATCTCCGAAAAATGATCCTATTGGAGGAACCCAACAGACAAATTCAGCCATTCGCAGCTGAAGAAGCTATAAAGTGGTATTACATTCCACCCAACTCTCCTCATTTCGGAGGATTATGGGAAGTTGGAATGAAGTCTATGAAATATCACCTTCGAAGAGTCGCTGGAAATTCAACTCTTACGTTTGAAGACCTGTCCACGCTCTTAACACAGATAGAGGTCTGTCTGAATTCCAGACCTCTCACCATAGTGTCAAATGATCCCAGCGATCCCAGTTACCTGAGTCCTGGTCATTTTCTCATAGGCGGTCCACTCAGGACGTTTCCGGAGCCTGATCTGACAGACTGAGCAATGAACACTCTTTTAAGGTGGCAAAGACTGCAACAAATGAGCCAACATCTTTGGCAAAGATGGTCTGCTGATTATCTTAATTCACTGCAACAACGCAGGGAGCGTCAGACAGCACGCACTACTCCTCAGCCAGGAATAGTAGTCTTACTCAAGGAAGACAACCTGCCTCCTCTCACCTGGAAACTTACAATCGTCCAAGAAGTTTTCCCAGGGAAGGACGGTCTGGTTCGGGTAGTCTGCATGAGAACTGCAACAGGAGCTACAATGAAGCGACCACTCAACAAATTTGTGGTTCTACCATGTGAAATTTAAGTGTTAATTTATTTAGTGTATTTTGCAGGGACGGCTCCTGAGGTGGTGCCCGTGTGCCATGGCACCACCAATGTAATGAAGAGAGAATATGTGACTTTTCCCTCTCAAGAACAGTTTACATTACATTTTCATCTTGAGGAAATTTTATGCATATTCTACATTTACTTGAACGAGCGCGCAAACTGACAGGCGCTCTGGTGGCGCTTTGCTGAAGTACAGAGCCAGACCCAACCGGCACTACCTGCGAACAGCAGACCGAATCAGACACTGTACTGCAATAAGGACTAGTTTGGCTTGAGTTCGTTTGTGTTGTGTTGAGAAGCATTTTACCAGGTAGAGCCAATGGCCCCGTGACGCGGAGCTTCAATTATATCCACTAGATAGCAGCACGTCACAGGTACAAGCACGCATTACACCGCATTACACGTTAGAACTGCTGAACTGCTTTATTTTTCAACCACTAGAGTACAGGCTGCACACCTCCAGTGGTACCAGGTTGACGATATGTCACTGTGTCTGACCATTAAATAAATTCAAACCACAAAATAGTTTCATTTCTCATTTGTGTTACCGGTAAACATTTAGCATATTTTTAGGCTCATATTGATGACGGGGATTATTTATTCTCTATTTGTAATGCAAAAATACGGAGTTTTTCAACAAGTTTTACTGTATTTCGCTCGTTTAATTTGGCGACACAGTTTCACGTCCCAAGCGTAAACACAAATCCTGAAGTTTGTTAACTTTACTGCAAATGTGTATGAATAGTGTCCGTCGTTAAATAGCTTTTGTTTTCATTTATATTAGATGTAGGGGATATCTTTTCCAATCAATCTGTATGCACGATAAGTAAGGTTGTCTTGGAGGTAGGGCATCGTGTTCATTTCATCTCACCTATTTATTTCGAGACAGCAATTGAAATTGCGACAAAGAGGCTGTGCACGCGTGTGTGTTAGCAATAGCTATGCTTATTTATTCCTAAATAGGCTACGGTAAGCACATGTTACTTAAACTTGCATAGCATTGTGTATCATGCGGCATTGGCCATATAAACACCGTTTTAATCTGAGTGTGCTTTTTGAATCGATATATGCAAGCTAGGTTCCTTATTAAAATCTGATTTGTTTCATGTTTGAAGATCACATAGCTCGAGCGCGACGTACGAAGCCGTAGGAATCTCAATGAGCTCTGTGTCACCTTTCGAAAGTGTAACAATGAATAAAATAAGCGAGTTGTTACAATCTCCATTTAGCAATAGGACCCTCACTGAAAAAATAGACATTAAAAAACTGGGTAGGCCACTTCCAAATTTAAATTTCCAGCAGCAGTCAAAAAATCGATGCCGCAAATTCAATCCAGAGATTTATAGCAAAAACAAATGGATTTGTGGTTCCGAAGAAGACATTGCATTCTTCGGTTTTCCTTTTGTGTTATTCGGCGGTGATGGGAGTTGGAGCAAGACTGGTATTAGGGATATAGGGCACATATGGTCTAAAATTAAAGTCCATGAATCATCAAAGGGACATATGGATAATGTTTTAAGTCTCTCATTTCTGGGCAAAACCAACATTCAGAGCAGGTTGGATAGTCACTACTGACAAACTATAATAACTCACAACAAACAAGTAGATAAGAATAGGTATGTTTTAAATTTAATTATAAACTGTATCCGCTTTTGTGGTGCCTTGGAATTAGCCCTTAGGGGACATGATGAAACAGAAACATCCTAAAACAAAGGCGTATTTCGCGAATTGATTCAGTTTAGTGCTGAATTGGATAAGGACTTGAAAGTTCATCTCAGCCAGTCGTCTATGTTTAAAGGCATCTCCAAGACTATTCCAAACGAACTGCTCGAATGCATGCTCCAGGTGTATCACGACAAAGTGTCCAAAGAAATAAAAAAGGTTGGCAATATAGCAATAATTGCTTATGAAACAACTGATGTGTCTTACAATTTTTAATTGGTTATTGTGTTAAGCTACATTGTTGAAGGTAGACCAGTAGAAAGATTTTGGAGGAACATGGCGCCCAAGAATAGTAATGTTATATGTACCTCCTGTAAAGTTTCTCTGAAGGAGAATGAAAATTTCGTACCGTGTGACGGAAAGTGTGGTGAAGTGTTTCATCTAAACTGTGCTCGTGTGACGAACGCCGTTTTTAAAGCAATGATTGCAAATCCGGGCGAAATTCTGTGGCATTGTAAACAATGCAAACATAACCCAAATTCAATCAGGACAGCTACATCTAGTTTTCAGCCGAATAAGGTCAAACCGGACACTGTAAGTTTATGTGAAGCAGTTAACAATATGCAACAAGTGCTAAAAGATGTTTGTAACTCTCTGGAGTATCAATCAAAAAAATTTGATGAACTATTGGAGCAAAATATCACCCTAAAATCTTGCATTGACCAACTCACCCAAGAGGTTAACAACACTAAAGTTGAGAATGGCTTGCTTAAAGAACAAAATGGGCATCTTAAAAGGCAAGTTAATGACTTGGAGCAATACTCTAACAATTACAACCTTGAAATCGCCGGGATACCAGTCTCCGAACACGAGAATGTGTATAATATTGTGGCTCAAGTGGCAGGTGCAGTTGGTGTTGAAGTTGAAACTGATCGGGACATTGAATATTGCCACCGACTTCCATCCTTGACAGATAAGGATGGAAAGAAGAAAACGCCCCTCATAGTGGCAAAATTATATTCCCGCCAAACTAAGGATATGATCATGAGCAAAAAACGCAAACATGGGAAACTTCTTTGCACAGATATCAAGATCAACGGAGACTCGCCAGTGTATATAAATGAACATTTAACCAAAGACAACCAAAACTTATATTGGCTTGCCAGGAATTGCAAAACGGACAATGAATTATAAATTCGCATGGACCAGGAACGGGAAGATCTTCATGAGGAAAAATGAAAACAGCCCGATTCTACAAATCAAGACTGCAGCTGACCTACCAACAGTTCATGGGAATCAAGGAAACTGAAGATATGTTTGCCTGAGCCAAGTGATCAATCAATATTTCATGAAATTCTATTTTAAGTGAGTGTAAAGTAATTATGGAAGTAACCTGAAATAAAACAACTAACTTACGGTATGAAATCAGATACCGTAACGAAGTAGACCTTAATTTCCAAGATATTACATCAAATATTGTAAACAGTACTCAAGACTTGAACAAATTAATTACCTTTACTGTAGGAATTAAAATAATGCATCTAAATATATGTGGCATGATAACAAATTTTGAAAGTATGCTAGTTATACTCGATCAACTTGATCATAAACCTGATGTCATTATACAGTCTGAAACTCAGCTCATTGAGGATATACCATTTGCTATTTTAGGATATAATGAGTACTTCATACCACCCCAAAATTCTACCCATGACAGCATAAATATATATGTGCATGAAAACCTCATACAAAATATTACAATATCTACTGTAAAAGCACTGAAAGCTGCAAATGCTAGGCTACTCACCTTCATATATAATAAAGAAAGATATGTGATACTTGCTATATACAGATCACCCTCCACAAGCCCAAAGAAATTCATAGAAGAACTAGGAAATACTCTCCAACACTTGCCCACAGCTACACACAGTATATTAATAGGAGATATAAATATTGATATTTTAATCCTACAAGGCAATATGCCCAAAATATTAAAAATGAGTATTTAAATGTATTACATGCAAATGGTTTCATTTCGTACATAAACTCACCAACTAGAATAACCCCAAAATCCAGAACATGTATCGATCACATACATGTTAAGTCCCACAGAAACAGCATTTTTGACCCTTTTGTTCTGCATACCAGTATCACAGATCACAGTCCTACATTTCTCATACAAAATAAATCTCAAAAATACACTCCACAAAAAGGAGAAAATACTTTGAACAATGTTAGAATAAATTATGAAACTCTAAAAAAATCCTTAACTAAGGAAACTTGGGAATCCATCATAACTGAACATGATGCTAACAAAGCAGCTGATAGTTTCATTAAATTACTGACTCAATACATCTCTGAGCACTCTACTACCATAAATAACGTAAGATCAAAATTTTAAAAAAATACTCCATGGACCACAACTGGAATTTTTACTTTTATTAGAATAAGAGATAAATTACATCAGAAAATTGTTAAACAAAGGGAGAGATCCCCAAACAGTGATGAGGTCCGAGAAACTGTTAATAATCATAAATTGTACAGAAACTGGATAAACAGGCTTGTTAAAATAGCAAAAGAAAGGTACTATTCCAAACAAATTATGTCAAACTCCAATAATTCTAAAGACCTTTGGAAAAATATTAATGATATAACATGTAGGAAGGGAAATAAATCTTCAGCTGTTGACAGCATATTTATCAGACTCACAAGAAACATCCCAACCAGCTGCCATTGCAAACACATTTGTAGACTATTTTAGTAACATAGTGTACAGCCCGGGGGCAGTACCCCCTGAGACCCACCCCGCCATCTTTCACCAAAACCACCCTAACTGGAAACACTATAATTCCAGAACATATCTCTACACAGCAAGCGGCGACCACCTAAGCCTAGGAGGTTAGCCAATGGCTTGCAAAACTCACATAAACATTTACACTAAGAACTATCTGGGGCAGCTACACTGATGCAATGCTGACTAAGCAGCGCCGAAACATATAAGAATGGAACCCGGATGGGAGGGATTATCTGTTCTGTTCTGTTCTTCGCCAGCGGCCCTGCCCGACGACGTCCGTTCCAGCTCTTCGCCAGGTGAGGTCTAGTTGTGCTCAGAGTCCTTTATCTTTGTAAAACATGTACCCTGAAATACTGTACACCTTAAAAATTGTACCACATTTTATATTTGTCTAAACTCCCCAAGAGGGACATCACATCACATTTACTGGCCAATAAACACATGGTCGGTAAGCATACACGGTTATCACTAATTACACTCCATCTTTACATCCTCATACCCCACCTGACCTTAGTCATAATTGCCCCTGACCGTAGAGGCCAGTAATCGCATTGTCAGGTTCTATTGTACTCGAGCACGCGACTCGACTGCAGAGCGCCGAGTCACTGACTCTGCACATTTGCTGAATTGCTCACTCTACTTAATTGGCAGGCTAGATTATCAGCCTGCACTTAGACGTTCATCCCTTGGCAGTTAATTGCATCCTGCAGAGACGCCCCCAATAGCTTAAGCACTCACACCAACACACTACGCTGGTAGTCTCTCCCAACCACAGGAAACTACTCTCATTCGGAAGCAGTCCTCAAAATTAGCACATCTACACTACCGTGTTTTTCCCACCCCCAACCAAGGAATAAAACATATTTGGTGGAGGCGCGGCTACCACGCAAAATAAGGGTAAGGGACTCAAACAACGAGCCCTCGTGGTAGAGCGATCCGTACCGCAAGCAGCCAAGCAAAAGTTTTTTTTTGTGAGAAAGCATTATTTTTTCCCTGCACTCTAGGAACACAAGGGAAATTTTAGTCAAAACACCCCCCCCCCCACTAGAAAGAATCAGAAATCGAATACATTAGAAGCCGCACACATTTCTTTTTATACATACACTTGGTTCAGGATGGCCCCCTTATACCGTCTAGCTGTGCTGAGGGGCATTGGGGAATACCAGGAATTAATCGCCTGGCACAAGGTCTTTGAGACAAGGCAGGACCACCTCAGAAGGTATCAGCAGCTCCTGCACGCCCAGTATATAAGAATTATAAGGGCACTTGTCCGGCCACTCCGCAGCGCCAAGAATCGAAAGATTCGAGCAAAAATCCCCACTCTCCGTACACAAATCACTAAAGCCCACTGGAAACTACACTGCAGACACGAAATCATGTTCCAGCAATGGGAGACACTCATCAAAGAACACGAACGGATAGGAACTAGCGGTACTAAAGTTGCCGAACAGGCCATATGCCTCAATACGCTGTACGCCCAAATTTGGGAAGAATATCGGGAACTCCAAGCCAACAAGGCCATTTTTGAGTTCGCGGCAGGGCCACCAGCCCAGCCAAGAGAGGACATAGGCGTAGATACGCTAACTCAGCAATTTGCGAGGATGACCCTCTCGACACGTACCGCCACACAAGGGAAGGAGTCTACCGTGGCCATAGGCCAGAAATCGGTCAGACTACCCTCCAATACGTTGCTCAAGCGCTCACAGACAATTACACGATCCTTACCGCCAGTTCAGAGGTCGATTTCGCCAGAATGGAAGCGGACACCAACATGTGCACCCCCAGTGCAAAGACTTACAGGGGGATTGTTTACAGTTCACCAGGGCGTAACACACACGCCTGCACACACTATCCTGCCTCCGAAACAATGTACACGGGGTATAAGGGAAATTTTACCGCCCACCCCACGCGGCCAGGCAGACAGGAGGGCATAAACACATACATACATTAATAGAAGAGCGCGGAGCCAACACAGCCCTTCAGGCGCCAGCATACCTACGCCTATTAACAGGCACTACGGGGAACGTAGGCTTAGGCCTGCTTTACTTAAAACACCCCTGAAAGATAGTAAAGAAACACCTCAATGGCAACCTGAGGCCTATGCCCTCATAACAGGGCGCAGTAATTCACCCCGACGGGCGAGGAAGCGCGCACTATAGTGAAATTCACTGACCGCACAAGCCCATGGATAAATATTCCCAGAACAAAACACACAGAATTTTCCACATAAAATGCTGAAACGTTCCCAAGACCCTCACGGGGGCGCGTACACTACAATTAACACAAAAGACAGATTCTGCCCCTGTAGAGGGCAAACACACAAAAACTCATGCACAAAACTGTACAATTTACATGCATATATATATATTTAATCCATAGGTGTACGTTATTTCCTACACTGCCCATAGCAGAAAGTTTTTAGTCCGCTATAACAGCGCTCAAACTAAGCGTAAATACCATAAAAAGAGTCAATAACACTGACAAGGCTGTCACAGAGACACAGGCCCAAAAGGCAACAGGAATGATCATCCTGAACAAAGACGGTCTCAAACCCGCGACCTTCTGAATACCAGGAACGCAAGGTCAGGTAGCCATCCAATTGGAGGATACAGCAATAAGGGGCAGTCACGCTAACAGGGATTAATATGCATAAAATAATAAAACCGCCTCCGACACCTAGTCACCAAACACGCGACTAGAAGCCCGCAGACACACGTGCATAAATACATCACCTACTCTCACGGACATCTAAACACCACCGACGAACATATTCGCCCCAGGTCTACAATGACACAAAATTTGGGGACATAATATATATGAACAGAGGTAGGTTTTTTTACATGACGAGGAACCAAAGGCACATCATATATACTCACAATAGAGAAGCGTGTCAGCAAACCCACGCACATTGGCTCAACACATGCGATAAGCAGACCGGAAGACTAGCAGCAGGCACTTTACACGCCATTGAAACTTGACACTATCGCCAGTCAGCGATAAGACATAAATAAACATGCGACCTTCGCCAGTACCAGACAGGCTAGGAGCGTTCTCGACCTGGCAGTAATACACACAATCATTCACGCCATTTTCAAAGCCGGATAACTCCCGAAATTAAAGTACGAGGGACGTTCCGAACTACACAAAACACTCACACTGATGTACATTTTCGCACGCGTATTTCAAACATACAATACACGCCATGGTACATAAAACACAGAAATTGTGGTACCGAGGCTTTAGCCCAAGGCATATGCGGACGCACAGAACAGATACCATACCTTTTTGGGTTGCGTCAAACGTGCATGCCCGTACCAAACATATTACATACATAATAGACAGTCTACAGCCTCCAGAAGCTTAGGCTACCGAAAGGTATAAGGTATGCACCAGGGCCTCATACATCCAACACACAAAAACACGATACAATCGTGCCAAAAAGGAAGCTAGCCAACGGCATTTTTGGCGCGACAACACGATTAGAGGCAACACTAGGGACGCATAAAATCCCAACAGACAACGCAGACATAAAACACGGAGCGCTACACGGGATCACGGGTCCGAATACCCAATAAAACCGGACGCCGTGAAAACCAAAACTGTCGACCGACGAAAGATCAGTTAGATCCAACACACATGTTTTTCAACATGGAAAATCAGAAAACTTAGCCATCGCTACTAGACACCAGATAGACACATTTACAGGGGAAAATTTACTCCCACCTAGACGGAAACTGGCCAAAATTAAGGCAATCCGCAAGTACGTTCAAATTAAACCAGGAATATGGACACGGGGACAGACAAGCACATAAACGACTGAGCCACAAAATCATGAACACAGGAAGGTTCTTTTACATACAGGGGCGTAGATTCATTCTAAGGTGCTCGCTACAATAGCCTACTTAGGGCATTAGCGACCCCGGGACTGCCAAAAGGGGACGTACCGGGAACGCCAGGCCTCTACGGACACCACAAGACTTTTTTTTTTAACCATAGCGCCCGACACCTGAATACGGGGGAAGCCGCTCTCACAGACAAACGCACACACAAAACAGGTAACACCACATCTTTACGGCCAAAAATCATGGCAATTTGGATTACCCCGAACATAGACAATAGACTTGCTAGACACAAATCATAGATAATTACATAAAGCAGAGGTATTGCGGAAGCAAAGCCCAGACAACCTTGTGAGCGGGAAAAAGGTGACTGTATACAAGGACACAAAAACAAATACACAAAAAAACACTGCGTTGTGAATAAGCGAATTACAGCGCGTTGCAACACACTGTTGCCGGTAGACATTCTTGTCATAACAAGACGTGACAATGACATGCAGACATGATGACATGATGACACTGGCACAAAAACAATAACAATACCGACATACAGTGACACGGATGTTGATACAGGAAGGAGAGCACCTGACGAGTAGCCACGCGACACGAGATAAAGCCTTCTCCGATAACATCCCACGCGCCAACAAACGTCAGCGATAGGCGACCTCACACACACAGCCGTGCTAATTACAGCCACGGCCACCTCCTTCCTACACGCGCTCAACACTCAGCGGCGGATACAGACAGATTCCAGGAGGGAACAACCCCCCCCCCTAATAATTTCTTTTCTTGATTTTTTTAATCTCTAAAGATCATTACAGGCGATCACGCTATGACAATTTATACTTACAATCAAATGCTACCTCAACGTTATGAACCGGAGACCAGGTTAGGCCGTGACGTCACAGCGTCACTGCACTTAAACATCCTAAGGGCAGTCCGAGGGCGGTGCCCACAGACACAAACATTCTCACACAACATAGGTATCACAGACCCACAGGCGCTCCACAGACTGGTATTTTAGGAGAGAGTAGATGCTTTATGGTATCTCAACTTAGCCAGCGTACATCCCAAGGAGCGAGTAGAGAACACATAGTGACTAAGAGAGGATGACACACCACGTCAGGAGTATAGATGGATAGGGCCATCAGGATGGCTATGGTACCAACTACGGGCTACCATCCCAACAGCCTTCTTCCTACATACCCTGTCACCGACAACACTATCCAACACAGACATACAGATACATAAAAACAGCTACACTACATTTCAAAATGTACATCGGGGTTGATAGACGTCATGCGTCTAACAAATTAAGGTCCGCTACACCTTGGCACCAAACGCCTACACCTGAGTATTAGAGGTGAGTCGGAAAACTAATATCAAGCGCAATGCACATCTCTGTGTAGAGAGATGAGGCCATACTTACACTAACAAGTATTTTATTAAATAATCCCGCACGCAAGGGACATAAACTTATTGTATCCCAGCACAAGCCTTATCCCCAAGTGAGAGCGGACACGCCTCACATCCATCCCAATGCATGAAATATCCTATCCACACACCAGGGATTGTATTATTATTACGCCCGCATGGCATTTTTAAATTTTGCACACCTGGGAAAAACCCACCCCATCCACTCACTGTAAATACCTCCTAGCAGCATCATCGACTCCCGGCCAAATTAAACTTGGAGTCCAACGATGCACAAACCCTCCCACCATTCTTTAACCCCATTCAGCGAATAACACCCCCGGATCCTAATAACAAGGGACCAAACACCATACAAACCTACTAACACCTCTAGGAAAATACCAAGGCATTACCGCTGGAAATCCGACACGGCAAAGAGGAGCCTGAAGTAGACACTGCATTTATAAGATCCTACAACCCCAGAACACTAAAAAATGTTTACATAATTACATGGTACACACAAACATATTTACAAATCACACTTATTTAAAAAAAGGAATCTGACATCACACTAGATGGTGATGAGAAGGTAAACGGAGGGAGCAGAAGCTCCACGGAAGGGCAGGTACGGGGAAAGACGCCAACAGATCCTGACCCAGACTAAAGACGGAATAACGTAAGGTCGAAGCAACGATGGCTTAGTGCGGGCAAACGTCGAGATCTCGGGGTGAATAGCCTGCCCCCGTGTCGGAGAGAGTTACACCCACTATGCGCTACGGTCATCGAAGCCAGACCTGCAGGGGAGACTTTTGACGGCTAGTAGGAGAATTAGCCAGCTCCACACTAGACTCAGGAGACGAACATAGAGACGACCACATTAGGACTAGACTCTTAGCTAGTTGTAAACTAAGTAAAGCTCCTATGGCGGGGAGTTATTCTTCTACTCGCGGAAGTGAAGAAGTGTCTCAGGATTCAGCGGGGCCAATCCTAGGCACGCCAAGTCCTTTTCCCGGAAGAGAAGGTGAAGACGATTTAACAAATAAATGATAACAAATGAATAATAAATAATGCATATGGAATGAATGCGGTCATTCGTGCCCGTGCCCACATAAATGGATGACACCGAGTCTCCAGAGCTTAAATGGTAACGCACCGGGCGGCCAGAGATATTAAATAGGTATGCAACGGGCTGCCAAAAAGGGGTTTTGTGGGCAAACCCAATGATAAATATAAATGAATGAAAAATGGAGAATAATGCCAACACAGGCATGTATAAGATCAACGGAAAGGATATCCGCGAGAGGCGTTTGCTCCTTAGCAACGCAAGCGCACAGGCCTATATTAAATTACTAAGAGGGGGAAGTCGATAGTTAGTATTAAGGGAGGGGACTACGGGCCCCTGCTGGGTTCCGGTCCCGGCAGGAGGTCACAAGGGCCCCCCGGAAGGGAAACCGACCGGTACGAGCCTCCGATGAAAATTCTAGTATATAAGATACAGTTCCATTTAAAAGGCAACTTAGAATTAAGCAAATTTAATAAGCACTGTTGTAAAACAGCAGCTACAGCACATTTCGGCATTAGACTAAGGACCATTTCGGCTTGTACATAAAAAATATATTTTTTTTTAGTATTAATTAATATAGCTTAGGTTAAACACTTTTTTTTTCATTAAGATAGAGCGTCCGGCACCTGACAACTAAAACCGTTAGCAGTGTAAGACCGACAATACACTAAGGTAAATACGAACATGTAATGCGAACGCGACATATGGCGTTCGGCACCTTATAGGGTAAGTCCGAACAACATCGAACGGCACTGGTAATGTGAACGCGACATATATACGCGAGACGTCCGAAGCGATATCGCCGGTACAGCAACCGAAGCTTACCGACCACAGTGCTGCACAATGAACACAACAGATAGCGCATATGGCCAAAGGTACTTACTTACTATGTATTGATTTCAGAGAAAGGGCACCACCACTGCAGCATCGTGGGAGCACAAATGATCATGACAAAAGGTAAAGGTAAGGTGGACCACCGACGTCACATACACTACACACAATTGGAGTACACTGAGGTTACATACAATTACACAGGTACATAGAAAGTAGAATAAAGTAGGCTAAGATAAGACTCTAGCCGGCTTAGGTTCAGGTAGAATAATATAAGATGCCACAGGCAAATGATATCGGCACGCACCGATAAATGGTACATTTGAATGACATAATAGTGTTTTGCCCCATTACAGATCACCCGAGCGGCAATACAATGCACGCAACCTCGTCTGGACATCACTAATATATTTTATCCGCAGGTCCACGACGAAGTGCACATACCTTTTGTAAATATATCTTTCACACACACACATATGTAATACACTTTCTATAGCATAAACACGTACACACTACAGCGATTTTAGTCGCGCCCTTAAGGCGACGGCGCCGCGGGCGGCAATGTCAGGTGACCGTGGGGCACCGAGCGATGCTGACGCAACCACACAAAAAAGCGCTTAAATAATGAGCGGAAAACGATAGCCAGGAGAGACGCAGCCTTGTAAGCGCCTATCCTAGCCATCAAGGTGAGTTTTTCCTACCCACGGGGAGAAACTCACGAGGGTATAACGGTTGAGCGGTTTAACCACTAAACCACAGAGGCAGGTCAAAAGCCACAGATGAATGGCACAAGGTAAAGATGGCCAAGAAAGAAAAGCGCTATGGCCATATGCATAGGAGAAAGGTACTCATGAGCAGAAAAGATTTAGTAGTAATAGTAATATAATTAAGCGTAGCATGTAAGTATTGTAATCGAAAATTGTAAGAAATTGTAAAAAACCGTCAAAGCACGAGGAATATGAAGAATACACATAAAGCACTGCAACATTTTAACACCAAACACGTTTCTACACACTTTTGTCTCTTTCCTTTCTATTCTACTAACGATAAAATTTGTGAAGGTGTCCCGTTTCATCCCAACAACAATAAATAATTCTGATATACCTTTAACTTATACCCTGGGGCACCTGTTCTTCTATTTTCTTCCATCTTTTATACAATACCTTGTAGGGAGCAATTTTTTTCCCACACAGCGTCGGACGGCACAACCACCCGTCCAACCATGGTTTTTTTCCTTCCTGCCTAATACCAACACGCATATATAACTTCAAGAACATGTATTTTTCTGTATTTTTATTTTTATTATCTCCAATGTCAAGTTTTAGAGTGATTAATTTTTAATGAACATGAATACACCCATAACCCACCCCCTCTGAGCACACGCTAAACTCACATCACCACCAGGACAACACGACACCGACACTGAAGAAGAAGAAGAAGAAGAAGAAGAGGGACAAGCAGAAAACGACGAAAAATCATCACAACGACACGCCCACTCTATTTTCCGTTCGCGAGGACGCGAACAAACGGAGAAGGGGACTTGTACAGCCCGGGGGCAGTACCCCCTGAGACCCACCCCGCCATCTTTCACCAAAACCACCCTAACTGGAAACACTATAATTCCAGAACATATCTCTACACAGCAAGCGGCGACCACCTAAGCCTAGGAGGTTAGCCAACGGCTTGCAAAACTCACATAAACATTTACACTAAGAACTATCTGGGGCAGCTACACTGATGCAATGCTGACTAAGCAGCGCCGAAACATATAAGAATGGAACCCGGATGGGAGGGATTATCTGTTCTGTTCTGTTCTTCGCCAGCGGCCCTGCCCGACGACGTCCGTTCCAGCTCTTCACCAGGTGAGGTCTAGTTGTGCTCAGAGTCCTTTATCTTTGTAAAACACATACCCTGAACTACTGTACACCTTACAAATTGTACCACATTTTATATTTGTCTAAACTCCCCAAGAGGGACATCACATCACATTTACTGGCCAATAAACACATGGTCGGTAAGCATACACGGTTATCACTAATTACACTCCATCCTTACATCCTCATACCTCACCTGACCTTAGTCATAATTGCCCCTGACCGTAGAGGCCAGTTATCGCATTGTCAGGTTCTATTGTACTCGAGCACGCGACTCGACTGCAGAGCGCCGAGTCACTGACTCTGCACATTTGCTGAATTGCTCACTCTACTTAATTGGCAGGCTAGATTAGCACCCTGCACTTAGACGTTCATCCCTTGGCAGGTAATTGCATCCTGCAGAGACGCCCCCAATAGCTTAAGCACTCACACCAACACACTACACTGGTAGTCTCTCTCAACCACGGGAAACTACTCTCATTTGGAAGCAGTCCTCAAAATTAGCACATCTACACTACCGTGTTTTTCCCACCCCCCAACCAAGGGATAAAACAATAGGTTTAGAACTTTGTGAAACGATAAGTAATACAAGAAAGGAACCTGACAACACAAATGCACGTGATAGCACTGCAAAATCTTAACCTCAGTCTATCTTTTTATACCCATAACAAAATCAGAAATAACAAACCACATGGCTGCTCTAGAAGGTAACTCAGCAAATGGCTATGATAATATCTCTAGTAAAACAATTAAGATAATTAGTTCAGAAATTCTACTACCACTGCACCATATTTTTAATTTATCACTAATTTTCAGCAATTTCCAGACTCATTCAAAATTGCCATCATAATCGCAGTCTATAAATCAGATGATAAAAAAGAGCTAAATAACTATAGACCAATTTCCCTCATAACCCACCTCTCTAAGCTACTAGAGAAATGCATCAAAACCAGATTATTTAACTGTCTGAATAAGTTCAACATATTGTCACCAAATCAGTTTGGTTTTAGACCAAACACTAATACTCAATATGCTATATTCTCCCTTCCTGATTATTTGTATAAAACCATCGATGGTTCTAAAAGTACAATTTCGGTGTTCCTGGATTTAAAAAAGGCTTTTGACACCGTGGACCACAATATACTCATTAGGAAACTGGAAAAGGAAGGTATTCGTGGTACTCCTCAAGAACTAATAAAAAGTTTTCTTTTTAACAGAATACAAAAGGTACGAATCAAGTAGAAGTGCTGAAGTAAAAATTGGAATTCCCCAAGGAACAGTTTTAGGTCCTATTCTTTTTCTGTTATATATTAACGATTTGTGTGAGCTGAACTGTAATACGATGATTACCTCAAATGCTGATGACACTGTCGTCAGAGTCACAGGAACAACTTGGGAGGACACTTTTAATAGAACTCAAGAAACCCTTGCTACAGTCCAAAAATGGCTAAGAAACCACCTTCTTACCTTAAATGAAACCTAAACCCAATACCTATGCTTCTCACACAACAAAACATTGCAACCTACAGACAATTTAACACTGAAGATCCACATACCAATTTGTAACAATGGCGAAAGATGCAACTGCTATACCCTACACACGTCAATGAATGCTACATATTTAGGGATTATTATATATAGTCATTTAAAATGGAATATGCATGCATCAAAATTGGCCAATAAACCCCAAAATTAATTTATATATTTTACAGAATCAGAAATATCTTGTCAGCAAAAGTCTTGCCTTAGTCCAGTCACAAATACAATATGGAATAAATGGTTGGGGTGGAATACTTGATTCACATTTGGCTCAGGTAAATACCTGCCAGAATTTCATTCTAAAAGTTATGTACAAAAAGCCACCAACGTTTCCAACATGTGAACTCTATAAACAAAGCATGGTGCTTAATATACGACAGTTATTTGTTCAGTCATCAATCATATTTAAACATAAAAATATGAAGCTCTTCTCCAATGGACAAAAACTTAAAATGTGCACTAGACTTCAAGACAGAACTGGAATAAATATCCCTCGTCGAAGCACACTACTTGTCTTTTATTGTTGTTTTAAGGGGCGGAACTACGAGGTCATCTGCCCCTCTTAACACAGATTAAAGAATACACTACTTGTCCAAAGGAATTTAAGTTGTCTTAGCACTAGGATATACAATATATTGCCAGTAAATGTGACAAATAACACCCTGAATATACTGAAGAAAAGGCTTTTTACATGGCTGCTTAATAACTTTGATCAAGTAAATGAACTTATAAATTTTCACCAACATATTTAAACCGACTCAGTCACAAATAAGTAATGTATCATCTTCTTTTATTTTAGTATCCTTTTAATTAATGCTTTTACTATAAACTTTTCTTACTATTATCCGTCAAATACCATGTTGCAAATAAATTAAGAAATTGTGTTCATGAAGCCCACGCACAAGTTTATCTAATGTGGGATTCACCCTGTATTTTGATACAACATCTTTATATGTACATGTTTTCTGTCAGTGAATAAAAATGTGTGCTCGTAAAAATAATAATCCCGAAGGCCAAAATGCTCATGCCATCGCAGACAGCATTTTAAGTGTAATCGACCCCTTAGTTGGTGATCAACCCAGAAAATTGATTGCTCAAAGTTATGACGGAGCATCCGTTATGAGTGGTGGATTAAATGGTGTGCAAAAATTAATCAAGTACAAGTACCCTATTCATTGCTATGCGCACCAACTTAATCTCATAATGTCCACAGCAGCCTCCGTTAATCGACAGGCTCGCATCTTTTTCGCTCATCTCACAGGAATTTGTTCTTTTTTTTCGCATTCGCCCCAAAGATCGAAAGTGTTGCGCGAGATCATAGAGAAAAGTTTGCATCGAGTATCACTCACACGATGGAATTACCATTCGCGTGCTGTGAAAAATATTTATGAAAATAGAGAATACCTCGTCAAAGTTATGGAATGCATGGAAAGCAATGAGTCTATTAAGTTACCTTCCACCATCGAAAAAGCTGGAGCCTACAATCAAAGGCTTAATGGCAAGAATTTCATTTTCTGGCTAACATTTTTCAATAAGATAATGCCTCATGTTGACTTAACTTTTAATCAGCTGCAAAAGAGGATTACTGTCCCAATTAAAGTGAAACAAGATATTCAGCATTTTGAAGGTATCATACAGGCAATCAGGGACAATATTTATGAAATAATGAATGAGACTTTTACCGAAAGAGGCGAATCCTTACCTTCTAAAAGACCCCGGATTGGTGAGGACTGTAGAAAAAGGGACGCTCTGGAAGTATGTGATGCTATCCTTTCAGAGATAAAATCCGCTTTCAGTTCACTGGACACCTCACAGCTACCAACCTATTTGCAGTTCAATACTTGGACAATTATTTAAAAAGCTTTCCAGACCAGTATCTTGACGAAATGACGAGCGTATATACATTTCTTGATAAAAGAAATTTGAAGGGTGAGCAGCAAGTATTCTATGCTATAAGACATCCAACGTTTAGAATGATGCATTGGTCTTATGGCGCGTTACGACAGGGTTGCCACTCCATGAGCGGAGGCAGTACAAAGCGCTTCGCGTACACCTTCCGCACATTCAGCGATTGTGCAGTGACGAAGACTTGAATTAAGTACTGTATAATAATACTAATAGTAGGCTAAAATAACACATACAACGAAATTAAATTAAATTACCTATAACGTATGCTGAATGTGACATAAAGAAAACAATCAAAATAAAATAAATAAAGTATAAACACAAGGAAATGTGTGAAGTTTCGACTGCAATTAAAGTTGAAGTACGTTATTAAAGCAAATACTCCTCATGGGCTTACCTTTGATGATTTATACTTTCGTTGGGTTTACGATTCATAAAATAACTGAACACATTAATTACGACCTGTTTTTCCCTCCTTCTGAGCCCTCGACCACGCTTTCCTTTCACAAAACTATCCATTGTTTTACGTGAAATACGTAAAATACAACACGTTAAATCTAACAGAACTGCTGCACACACACGCAAGATAGAGACAGCCGAACTACTGAAATACAAGCTCGATGGACACAGTAATAAAGCTGTGAGTAGCAAGCTGCACCCCACTGTCCTTCGAACCTTCATTTATATAATCCGCGGTCAATGAACAGCCAGGCCTGTGTAAACAATTAAACCTACACTCTGGGTAAGCAGGTAGAAAACTTCTTCCTACATTCCTCTACAACTCTCAAACTGACATGACATGGTTATCTTTAAAAATAGAAAAGTTGGCAGCATACGAACTTTTTCAATGCTGCTATGGGGTTATGAGAGAATATTCAGAAGTTTTACCTACATGAAAATTGTAATATTGCCAGTATAAAATATTTCAATAATCCATCATCAAGACGGCACATTTAGCTACACGTGTGTGAAAAATAGGCATCACAAAGTCAATGCAACATGATATAAGATCGATTTTACTAAAAAGGGGACTCAGTTTATAGATTTTTTAAAAAATATGGATATCTAATTTTTCTAGCATTTCTATCAAGTTTACGTAGTTCTAATACAGGACAAAAAAGATCGCCAAAACAGAGTTCTACCCGAATATGCTGTTTTTTCGACAAAGAAAAATTTTCGACTGATATGGCAACAGTGGAGTGCTAGAAAATGACAGCGTCATACATGTCTCGCGTGCAACAGAAAGAGAGAAGAATATCCCTATCTAACCAGTGCTTCATTCTAAACGTTGGATGCCTTATAGGCCTGAATTGAGAGCGGTCTCTGGTGCCGTTCCATTTCTTTCGTTGATTCTGGATCATTAAGTTGATTCTGGAAGATGAGCTATGTGGTACTTTGGAAGAGACAATCAAAATCTTGAAGTTGCTGATCACAATGCCTCTCTCAACATCGGAAGCAGAGCGGTGTTTCTCAATATTCAAGCGAATAAAGATCTTCCTTCGGAACACAATGAAGGAAGAGAGATTAATTGCTTTAGGAATGTTGTCGTGTGAGAAATAATTTGTGAGCAAGATTGAGAACTTCAATTCAAAGGTGATAGACGTATTTGCCAACAAGAAAGAACGAAGAATGGACTTTCAGCACCACTCTTATTAATTCAAATGAAGGTGTTGATCTAGGTTATGGAACAAATGCAGTATTTCTGGTGAGTAGGCCCAGCATATGTTGTTTTCTTCAAATTATTTTTCTGAGAAGTTGGTTCAATTATATTTCTTAAAAATGTTTTTTATTTAAAATGCATGTGGATCAAAATATGTGTATGATATAATATCGTATGGCCTCGGATGCGGGGTGCAAGCTTTGTTATTTGACACCCAGAGGGCAGCTTGCATGTCGATTTTTGTTGTTCCTTGGAGCGCTATGAAAGTCAAGGAGGTAAGATATCTAAGCTCCTTGACACTATAGCACTTTCTAGTAGAGAAAGGAAGAACTTTTGTGTAGGCGAAAAATTCCGAGATTAAAATATTTGTATTAACGCAATTTCTAATTTCGCTTCAGCTGACACTTCAATTAAAAACGTCTTCTACAACAGCACAGTTAAATAATGTTAAACTTATAACTTGTTGCATAAAATATGCACTCTCTGTACCTGTAATTTTGAATGATTTTATTGCAAATTTGGGATTTGCTGGTACCACCAAGTGAAAAATCACCAGCCGCCACTGGTATTTTGTATTTAAGTTAATGATTTTATTTAAGTGTTAATGTTTCAGTGTTTAGTATGTAAGTTTGAATTATGGTTGTAATTGTTTTTTTTGTGTATTGAAACATCAACTGTTTCAACGGGGGGGGGGGGGGGAGTAAGTCTAGATTTGGATGACATGTTCCTGCCCTCAATTTATGTTTATGTCTACGCCACTAGGCCTGTACTATTCTCTCTCGTGTTACAATGCGATGTTGGCTTTGGTCTACTCTGGTTGCTTCTTTCTCCATTTGTCCAATAGAGCGCAGAGCAGGACTTGGGCTTGAGCTCGCGGCTTAGACGGCGGTGGAAATGAATTCTGTGAGTGGATCAAGACTAAGGATTCCATGGCAAGAAAAAGCGTAGATTGTTGTAAAAAAGAATGGCTTCCTATAACACGTAAAATGCAATCACTTATACAAACCTGCTCAATACGCAGTACTTCTCGCAACTGAAACCCGGTTAGTTCACTATATTATTAGCCAGACATATGTAGGTCCATATATAATATAATTGGCTTCAATGTGCTACATGCAGGGGCGGCTCTAGGCGTAGTGCCACCGTGCCATGGCACTGCCCTCAAAGAGAAAACGAATTATTCATAATCCTGAAATAATCATTTCAAACGTCTACAGTTTAATACTGGTATTTAATTAGTTTCAAATTACTTAGTAGTTTAAATATTCCGTCCGTAGAGTATGATCATTCATTCCATCTTCCCGCCTGTGATATCTTGTGTTACCATGGAACAATAATACTAGGAAGTGAAGCTTCGACCTTTTCGCGTTCCTCTATAGACGGCAGCACATGTGTTCGACTAGGGCGATATGAGTGAGTAGTGAACGAATGTATTTTGACTGGACAGTTGAACATACCATTGCTGCCAACAAATGTAGATTGACACTAATGGTCCAGTATTGTAAAAAACGGCAAAAATATGATGATTTTGGGTTTATATAACAATGAGAATACATGTATTAGTACATGTAAGCTTATAAATCAAAGACGAAATGTTGTTAAACGTGTACAGCTCTTCCTAGTGCATCGTCAATTAATTGCCAGTTACTTACTGTCCCACGACATAGTTGGATATCATTTATGATTTGACCGCGCTTTCCGTGAAGTTGTTTGATTATCCATTGTGGTTTCTGGTATCTTTTAAAATTTCGTTTTCGCAGAGAAATGGCTGAGAAACGGAATTGTAAAAAGCGAGGTGGCTATTATTGCGCTGCTCTCTGGTGCAGCAATAATATGAACTGCAAGAAGGGTATATCCATGCATAAGTTTCCTGCCGACCCTGCCAGGTAAGTCATGAATTGAATATTTTCGGCGATGCATTCTTTCATTTCATTTCGGTATACGGGGGATAAAAAGGTCACATGAGCTATTTTATCTATAATGTAGTACACTACCCATGTGATTGTATCTATTACAATATTATAATAATATAAGGAAGGTACACGTGTGCTTGTCATAAGACATGCTGACCCTGCTGTCCCAAGTCCCTGTAGCGAATTAATAGATTTTAAAGAAGGTCCGATTCATGTCCAAGGAAATTCAGATTACAATATTTTCAGAAAAAAAAATACTCCCACTGGTTTTCATTAGAACTAGTCAAGTAGATCGCTATAACCTACTAAAATTGAAGGTCATTAGAAGAAATAGTTATTCTCTTAAAAGGAGAATTGCATATTAAAAGATGGCAGAACATAATGTAATGCACTGGGATTTCGTTATGAGTATAATGTTAGCCAGATAAATGTGTGGTTACTGTACTGCAACACACAGTAAAACTGTAAGTCCTACATAATGTTCACGTAACAGTAATAATGTAGGAAAACTCATGAAATGCATCAGAGTATGTACGTATGTACCATATATTTGCTAATATTCAGGCTGAGTTTTCAATAGTGCATTGTGGATATGTGATTTTAACAATTAAAATGTTGTAGTTTCTGCACATATCTTTAATGGAGCAATTTTTCTTTCCAGATGCAAGGAGTGGTTGTTATTTAGTGCAAGGGATGACCTGTTAGGGAAATCTGTAGGTGACATGATCCATCATAGACTATGCAGTGATCATTTCGACGAAATATTTATCATAAGGCATTTCACTAGAAATTCCCTGGCTTTCGATGCAGTTCCTACTATTCTTGTACCTGATGGTAGGTTAAAATGTGTCCTGACATAGAATTATATACTATGTATTGAAAAGCTCTACAATTCTGTGCAATAATAATGTGTGGTCATTTATAGGTGCTGGTTCATCAGTAGTTGACAACCTACGTGGGGATGCATTAAATCGCGAGAACTGTTCCTTGGCACCATGTAAGTAACTTGATGGAGGATTTTATCAGTGTATTAACTTCAGATTAATTTTAACATTTCAATGCAATTAAGAAATACGGTATTAACTTTGTGTTTCAGTGACCTCTGAGGCTTCTATTAGTATGGGACCTGCAGGTAGTGAGGGAATGACTCCTCCTTCAGAACCATCGAGAGTCACTACTATTGACAAGCATAGTGGGTCTGCATTGCATACTTCCTCTGATGCCATAGTGGAATTGTGTCCAAGTGAGTATATTTTGTTACGAAACTGCCTCTTCTATGCATGTTTGCAAAAGTGTGTTTAAAAAGATCTATAACGTAGGTCATAACTTTTCTAAAGTAGAAAATCTGACCAAAATACCTGTAGTAATGGTAAGGAAAATATCTGAAGAAAATGTAGTAATAGATGTTTCGGAACTCTTGCATTGTCCGGTATCCAACCCCATGAATATCTGCAAAATTTACTATAGCATTGGCTAATGTTACTAACATACAGAAGTTTAATATTTTATCGCTAAAGGGTGTTATTGCTTTTTTTAGTAGTGCCAACATTATTGGTTCCAGACAAATGGTTTTCGTCTAGACCAATAATGGTTAGTTAGCGCGGCCCGCGTGAGCTAATATGAACCCCCCTGGTTTTTTTCACGCACAGTGGGGATAGTCATGTAACAATAATCTTTATCCAGGCCAATGGTTTTGCCTAGTAGTTCAATCAGTAATTTTCACCAATAATTTCGTCCAGTCAGTCGCCAAACCTCGCAACAGGGGATTGCGGTGAAGTGAAGTTGCAATCCAACGTGGCAACGTGTTTTTTGGTTAGTTTATTACTTGAAAGTTAATGTTCACAAATTCCTTATTTTGAAAGTGTTTTCGTGGTGTTTGTTAATAGCAGTTGGCTTCAATACCGTGGCACAGTACTACCCTACCAGTGAATTGTTACCGGTGGCAGAAATCTGAACTAATGCGCTCCACCCGGCCACACGCCTGCGATAGACGTGCAGATGTCGCCAGCAAAACAACATCGTGTGTCACTTGTGTGCATGATTCATGCTGGCTCTTGCACTGTGCGGTGTGTTCTCATTGTATGCCTGTACATGCTTTTCCCTCTTGCCCCGGAACCGCTCGCTGCAGCCCTAACGAGGCGAGATTACATAATGTATACACTACAGCTGCGCTCCACAGCCAGCGGTAACAATTCCGTGGTAGGGTAGTAAGTACAAACTATTTTCAGAGCGCTAATAACAAAAATAACGGACACCGGAGAATGCACAAGAGCCGATGTTTACTCCTCTGCTGTCTGTGACCCACCCAGTGATCCCAAATAAGATCACGACTTATATAGCCAAAATTACAGCAGTGGCCGCCATCAATCATCAAAACAGTACTACCAACCGTGCCTTTACGGTACTATATAAAACAAAGGAGTGCTCAGTTCATTCTCTAGTGCGCTTCATTTGCGTGCAGCACTCGGTTCATTTGATTGCCGAATTGGATCATTTATTCACTATGGATTGTCGAAGTTGCCTTTTAACAATTGGTAACTTAACTTCAGAAATTGCTGAAGCTATTGAAACAGTACATTTTAGTACCAAAACCACTGCCGTGCGCGAAATGCCATCGTCAAGTGGAAGTTAGATGGATAACACATAAACTATTACCTGCAACAAGAGGGTACCCGGACGTCAAAGCCGCACCTACACCCGACCATTCTAACCTTGTTTTGTCCGATCCAATGGTTTTTGACAATGGTTACAGCCCATGTCCAGATCAATGGTTTTTGATTGCGGAAAAAAGAAGTTGGCACCATTGCCACATACAAGCATTATTTACAAATACAACTAATACTCGATAGCCCAATTATTTCTTTTTTCACATAATTACAACATTAGCCTACGTGTCATCTGGTGTATTTTGTATCGGACATGTTGGCAACTACTGACATCAATGTGTGAGCCTCATGAACACTCGCTGCAGCAGTTTTACATACTATAAAGGTGCAGTTGCACCTTATATTAAGGGAGGTGGCGTGCAGTTCGCTACTCCAGTGGGGGTCCGGGCGGGGACACCAAGAGCCCGCCGATGAGCCAGCTTGGTGTCCTAGGCAAAACCCCACACAAGACACGGCACAAACCTAGAAGAATTGCTGAGTTTTAATGGCTCTGGTTGTTAATAGAACACGTATTTACTCGATTTAGCACATATATCGGATGCAGTCGGTGCAAAAGTGATCAAGGTTGTAAGTTAAAATTAATAATATCCCCCCGAAAGATAAAATACCGTATGAAAATTATATATTGTCGAAATGGAAGCGAAAAGAAAAAAGTGATACGTCATGCATAATTAATGGTTATTTTTTCAGTAGTATCTCTTAAGTAATATGAATGTTTTGCGTTATTCCTTTTGATTGTTGCTACATAGCATTTAAGAGGTGAATGCATTTAAATGTCGTGTTCTTCAAGCTTAATCATCCTTGTGAAACTATATTAGTAATAGGCTGCAAGGATTTTTTTCTCTTCTTGTTTACAATTTTCCATGTTTTTTGTATTGTACATATGTGGTTTGTCCATTTGCAGGTGTACTTGACATTGCTGCAACTAGTTGCATGGAGTCAGCAATTCAGGATGACTTCTGTGTTTCAATACCAAGTAAGCATTTTGTAACTTAGACAGTATTGGTATTGTATTTAAAAACATGCATATTAGTTTTGTGTAGGCCTAAATAAACCTTTATTGCCGGCTAATGTTATTTTTGTTATTACTTTTCTTCTCAGCTGCCACTGATATGGTAATTGGTTCAGCTCCCATGGCATATCACGAAGAAGTAGTTGGATCGATACCAGACGAGACTTCTACTTCCCCTTCATATCATGCTATGTGCTTGGGTGAGTAACAGTATAAAAAATAACCCTTTTGGTTTGTCTCTTTCTATGTATGAATGTTCGTATGGGGATGGTGTTTATTGTTTCAAGGGGTGGAACAACCTTACTTTCCTGTAAAATATGTTATAGTACAATGTATTGAAAATTTGTGGCAAATACTGATATGCAGGTTACAGGCCCACAGGAAATCAATTAATTCTGAATGAAAGTAGAACGTGGCTTATACACTTGCATCAGACATGAATGTGCCTTTTACATACCTTGTGTCCTTGTTTCATCTTCTGGACGATATTACGTATTGAAATGAGGAACCCTGTTCATTGCTGCACCTCATATACACTCACCGGCATAAAAAGCGAAACACTACAAATTTCAGACAAAACTCAATGTTGTACCGCTTCAAACCTTGTATTAATCAAATATTATGACATTAAAACAACATGGCAATGGTTCATAAGTTAATTACCCTAAATAGCACAATAATTGATACAAATTAATTATCATAATAATCACAACAGTGCACAAACACGAATTTGGAAATGTCGAAACCTGGGATCCATCGTACTGTCCTCCGACACGTTACACTGTATGATTACGAATGATTACTTTACGACTCAGTCCGTTTGTCCACTTGTTTGCACAACATTTTCATTGGCTCAATAACGGGTATTACCACCTCTAGCCACAGTTACAACTGTGATTCGATCAGGCATGCTTAGGATGCAATCTCGAATGTTCTCTTGTGGTATGAGCTCCAATTCTTCCTAGAGCGAAGCTCGGAGTCAGGAGAATGACTCCTAGCACGTCTCCCAAGCATATCCCAGACATGCTCTAACGGGTTTAGGTCGGGACTACAAGTAGGCCACACCATGCGCTCAATTCCGACTTCATTCAGATACTCACGTACACAGACGGCAGCGTGTGGGCGAGCGTTGTCAAGCATCAGGATAAAGTTCGCTCCAATGACAGGTGAAAACGACACGACGTGATGTACTTAAATCTACTTGATTTACCGGTGGGCTGTCAACGCTGTCAGGCTCTCATTGTCAACGAACACAAGTTTCGTGCGCGTATCCGTGGTAATCCCGGCCGAGACCATCACAGAGCCTCCATTGAACGGTGTCCTTGCAGAGAAGGTACAGGGTGAATAACTTCCCCAGGCCTTCTCCATACTCTCTCCTTCCCATCCGGTGCCCTCAAACAGAATCGACATTCATCCGTAAACAGCACTGAGCTCCTCTGCTCCACAGTCCAGTTTCGATGGACTTTGGCGAATTGCATCCGAGCGGCGTGGTGCTCATGTCTAAGGAGAGGTCCTGTGGTGGGCCTCTTGGACTGTAAATCCACTTCTTATAACCTCCTCCTTACTGTCCTTTCACTCATGTTCGTGCCTCGCACTTGCTGCAAGCGATTTCAGGATTTGACAATGGCGGCCACAGCTGTAATTTTGGCTATATAAGTCGTGATCCTATTTGGGATGGCTGGGTGGGTCACAGATGGCAGTGGAGGAAACATCTATTAAAACATCATTCCCTGATATATTTCTCATCGTTTGAAAAGCTTTTTTCGCTAATTCATGTATTATATAGAATGTTATCGCTCGTTCTACGTTCATTCAGTGCTACCGGCAATCATTCATTGTTTACTTATCCAAAACGTTAGTGAATATTGACAGGAAGTACTTCTGAGGTGGCAGTAGTGTACTCTGTCACTGTATCTGGAAGGACAAGGATGTGTTTTAAGTTGCACAATAGTAAACTTAGAAATGAACTTGTTATTTCTTCTCTGCCTTGAATGAGTAAATTATAGAAGGGCAGGAGGGTGGCATAGGATAGTGGAAGCTCTTGGTAATGTGGATAAGAAACTGTAGTTTAGGTATTTCATTATCGTGATTAAATAATTTACGTGGAGTTAAGTTTCTTCAAACTGGCACCTATATTTTTAATTAACACTGTATTGTTAATCATAACACATGCCAGCATATGCCATGCTGTAATAACTTATTATATTTATAATGAAAATATGTCTCTTTATTTTAGGCAATGATGAGCCCATGGCCACATGTCAAACCCCAAAGATGGCCAAGAGGAAACTTACCTATTTGGCGGAGCCAAATTCGACTTCAAAGAGAAGAAAGGGCCTTGCGACACCTGCTGGGAACGTGAATGTCACCCCAGAGGCATCGGTGATGTGTCGGGACTCGAAGTCTTCGGGCAGAAGCAACCCAACCCCTCGTACTGCCAGGAAGCTACTCCGTTATCGCAAAAGTATCAGGATGCTTCGTGCACGCCTTTTCAGGGCACGTAAACAGGAAGCTGCAAAATCTCGACCTTCCAAATTGAAGAAAATTATTGAGGCTTCCAGAACTTATTTACCGGAGTCTTGCCATAGGTTGTTTGTGTCACAGCTTAAGCTTAGTCAGGTAAATAAGTATGGAAGGAGGTGGCCGCCTCACATTAAGGACTTTGCGTTGTCTTTGTACTACCACAGTCCGAGAACATACAGATTTCTCCAGAAAACACTGTGCCTACCTTCGGCGAGGACATTGTTTTCTTGGCAGAAGAAGGTTGCAGTGAAGCTTGGCATTGACAATAAAGTCTTGGCGTCACTGAGGGAGTTCTCCCGCAACCTGACAGATGCTGACCGTGTGGTGACATTGGTTATAGATGAGGTTGCAGTGAAGGAGAATCTATCCTATGACACCATCACGGATTCAGTCCTAGGGTTTTGTAATGATGGGCATGTTCAAACCCCAGATGTGGGACGTTTATGCCTTGTAGCTATGGTTAAAGGCATCAACAGAAAGTGGAAACAAATATTGGGTTACTGGGTCACACATGAAGGCACTAACGTACTTACAATTAAGGGAATTGTTTTAGATTGCATCCAGAGCTTGATTGACGTAGGATTCTTTGTGAAAGTTCTCATCTGTGATCAAGGTCCTCACAATCAATTTCTGGCTCGTAGTTTAGGAGTTTCTGTTTCAGAACCTTTTTTTGTTGTGAATGGCCACAAAATTCACTTCATGTATGACCCACCTCATTTGCTAAAATCGATGAGGAACAACCTAATGAAGTATGATTTTGATTTTGATGGCAAAATTGTGAAGTGGGCTGATTTTAAGGCTGCGGCCGAGTGTTCTGATCCACTTCGCTTGAAACTAATGCCTAAAATAACCAAATCCCACACCCACACTGGGGCCTTTCAAAAAATGAAAGTGAAATATGGAGCTCAGGTGTTCAGTTCTTCTGTAAGTGTTGCCATCTCTGTTTTGATTGCAATGGGTTTGCTGCATAGCAGTGCTGCTGCGACTGCAGAATTTATTGAATTCATGGATAAGTTGTTTGATTGTCTTAATAGTGTTCAGCTGAATGTCCATAAGTACAAACTAAGGTATGCCATCTCATCCAATTCCGAACACAATAAATTTCTTTTGGAAGTCCTAAAGAAATTTGAGAAAAGCCGGTTTCTTGTTTGTCTAAGGCAACCTGTATGTTTGAATGGATGGATAATTAGTGTAAAGAGTGTGCTAGCACTTGCAGAGGAACTGAGGAATCACTTTGGCATCCCAAAACTTTGCACACGAGTTTTGAATCAGGATGCCCTTGAGAATGTGTTTTCAGTGATCCGACAGCAACACGGGTGCAGTGATAACCCTACAGTTGTGCAATTTGGACGTGGATTTAGGCACATACTGCTTTCTTCCCTTCCAAAATTGTCCGACAAATCTAATTGCGAGCTTGATTTAGAGGAAGTTCTATTGACTCTAAACAAGTTCCTGAGTGAGCGGCCACCACCCAGTGACAAAATAGATTTCATGACCATCAACATAGATGATGTAACTTCCTATGAAGTTGGAGATGTTGAGGCCAATGTTATTTATTATGTCACTGGGTACCTCTGTAAGAAATTCATTAACTCACACAAGTGTGAGTTATGTAAATCTCTTCTTGTTGACTTCTATGAGGAAGGTCGAGTTTTTCAGGAGTTTCATCAGACCTTCACCTACCTGAAGGCACATGAAGGTCTGGAGAATGAGTTTGGGGGTCTCACTCTTCTCCAGGAGGAAGTCTTCCAGTTTGTGAAAAAATGTGAAGAAATATTTCAATCTTGTTTTTTTTTTTCCAAAGGATGCATGAAACATGCATTGGACAGAAAATGAAGCTTCAAATAACAGGACATGACAGCTTCAAACCTGTAAAGCTTTGCAGCCAGGAGGCTTTTGATATGCTGTTGTCATATTTCATTAAAGTCAGGATTTTCTGGGCCATGCGTTTTTTTAATCAGAAAAGGATTGCAGAGAAAATGAGAGACACACCCTATGCCAGAAGGTCTCTCTTCAAGGCAGCACATTAGTGTGTTTTCTAAATACACTCCCTGGCCAAAAACATTATGCAAAAGATTAACTGATATCGAAACTCCAAACTAGAAACTTCTGACCAGTTGTCCTTTGGAGCTGTTTGTTATATTAAGGAAGGAATTGTGATAGTTGTGGGGATTTGTTAGGGATTGGACATGGAGGTCATCTCCTCCTATTAACACATAATTATTTTATGGAGTTACGAACTCTTAAAAAATGAGAATATAAGGAAAAGGAACGAGAGGCATGACAACCAAAGTGATGGATGCTTTACAGTATACCGCTGGGGTCAGCAGAGAACAAGAGTTGACCAAAGGAGAATTGCATCTTCTAGACGGTCTGAACTTCTGTGGTCAATGTTCAACATGAAATACCGAACTTAATTTTTGACCAATTGAAAACGAGTTGCACCGTTCTTGGCCAGTGAGTGTATTTAGATGTGGGATGTGAGTGATGATGGTAATTGTTGTTTTAAGGGGCATAACATCTAGGTCATCTGCTCTAATGAGGGTGATTGTTGTTTTAAGGGGCATAACATCTAGGTATCTTCTCCGATGAGGAGTGTGTCATCATGTTTATGTTTTAATTGTATCAGCCTTGCCCTTCTGATTACATGGTTAATGCTGTTCTTATCTGCAATGTGTGTTCATTTCTGATGAAATATTCATTTGGCAATATGTATGAAAGTACTTAATGATTTTAATTCTGTATTGATCGAATGGGTGTAGTCCATAATTGGTTCAAGTGACAATGTTGCTCAATATTGAGTTTGGTACATAAGAAGATCATATTATTTGAAACAGTTGGGTCTCACAATTTGTTAGAGGTATGTCTCGTCTTCCAAGTGTCAATACACACACTAGTATTGCCATCACAATAACACAGGTTATCACACAAATTACACACACCCGATTACACGGAGCTATATGACCTCAATGTCACAATCCCTATAATAAGCAACAACCTGTCAAGTGACAGAATCAGAGATTCTAAACACATGGGTGAATCCGGCGGCTGTCATATCCCCACTTTGCTTTATATCTGAAGTGAATAAGAAACATTTGCAAGAATGTGCTGGAGGGGACCAGGATTTTAAAGATCTCAATATACTGTACAAAATGTATACAGATATATGAAAAATAAGAATGTTGGATCAGCATTTCCCAATATTGAAATTGACATGCAAATTTCTCTGATATTGTTTGTGACAAATGCATCTTGAGAACACTAATTTTCCTCGTTAAATCTGATAAAAATGAGTCAAGAAATTTAATGATACAACTGCATCATTTGATTAATATGGAATGTGAAATTTCAGTGGAGAAGGATTTTGAACATACAGTTCACAATTGCCAAATGGTGCAGTATTATTCCAGGTTTTCCATCTTCAATTAAGGGAGGGGGCCTTTTTTAATTTTGCCATGCAGCCTCTAGCACTCTTGATTTGTCACTGGACTTAACTCCACACAGCAGCTGCAACATGTACTGCTCAAATATGGTTTTATCACCAAAATGAACTGTTCCTTATCAAAATCAAATCAAAATCACTTTATTTGCAACGAGGTGTCAACCTCGGTGGCAAATGAGGTACATAATTTACAAACACTACACAATATTAAAAGAATACAGTAACTTAATGTACAAACACTACACAATATTAAAAGAATAAAGTAACAAACACCCAAAAGAATACAGTAACAAACACTACACAATATTAAGAGAATACAGTAACTTAATGTACTATTCACACATTGATTGAACTCCCCTCTCACAACTGCTGTAGGAATTACATAACACGTATAATGTTTCTAGGAATACAGCACTAAGTTATACCACTTCTTTCTTTTCCCTGGTTTTGTCTATTCTGCTCTTGAATAACTGGACTGATTTTGGAAAGGGATCAAACACCACCCTTGGTAAACTGTTCCATTCCTTCACACCCTTCCCAATGAATGAAAATTTACCCCAATCGCTTCTGCTAAAGTGCCGTCCAATTTTGAATTTGTGGTCTGCCCTGCCAATATAATTACTTTCCAATTGGAGCCTCTCACGGATTTCCCCCCATGCTTCCTCTCCTGTATATGCTCTATATAACCCTACAAGTCTGTTTTTCTCCCTTCTCTTACTTAATGTTTCCCACCCAAGCTTCTCTAACATATCTGATACACTGCTTCTTCTCCTAAAATCCCCTATCACAAATCTTGCTGCTTTTCTTTGAACACACTCAATTTCTTTTATTAGATATTCCTGGTGCAGATCCCATACACTGCTTGCATATTCCAATATTGGACGAACCAAACTTAGGTAACTTTTCTCTCTTATTTCTTTGTTGCATCCTCTAAGTAGTCGCTTAATGACATGCAACGATCTGTATGCTTTCCCAACAATGTCTCCAACATGACCCTTCCAGTGCAATTTACTATCAAATCTCACACCTAAGTATTTGCACTTGTCATCTTTTGGTACGATTACCCCATCCAATGTATATTGAAATTCAGTTTTTAATCTCTTGTTTGTGAATATTGTGACAGTTGATTTACCTCCGTTAACCTTCATGTGGTTCTCTTCAACCCAATGTTGGATACTGTCGAGGACCCTTTGTAATATTTTACAATCCTCTATATTATTTATTTCCCTATAGATGATAATGTCATCTGCATACAATCTTATTTTTGATGCTATATTGTTCCCTAAATCGTTTGCATATATTAGGAAAAGCAATGGACCAATTTTACTACCCTGTGGAATTCCCTTCTTAACTTTCTCCCAGTTGTGCCTCACAAGAAAATTTCTTTCTAAATCCATACTGGCTCCTCAGGAACCAATTTTTATCTTCACATACCCCTCTAATATATTTTACTATTAAACTCTCCAAGATTTTACAAACTACACTGGTCAGACTTACTGGTCTGTAGTTCTCAGGTTTACTTCTATCTCCCTTTCCTTTATAAATTGGTATTATTATAGATTCCTTCCATTCCTTTGGTATTCTACTATTGTTCATGACATAGTCGAAAAGAAACTTTAAATAAGGCACTATGTACCACAGGCTTTTACCAATTCTTTTGTAATTGAAATTGATTACCATGCCATTAAGTTGGAAATGTAGCATGCAAATAGCATTGGATGGTGACAGGTGGTGATTGCTATCTTAAGGGATATGACATCTAGGTCATCTGCTAGAAAGATTTGGTGGAAAAAAAGATAAAATTCAATAAATTTCGGCTACTGGTCACACAATGGAGTTTTGTTTTCACTGCCATATGGCAGGACAAAACAGAATGTAGAAATTGCAGAACAGATCCCTAGTTGGCTCCAACACCAAGTACCTACAATTATTATTAGTAGAAGCTAGGGTACATAGTTCAAATATGATGCTGCCTCCAGGAATCAAATCCATAGCCTTTGGCTTTGGCTGCCAATGCTCTGCCATTGATCAGAATGTTATGGAATCTTTCAAGTCTACAAAACAACCATTTATCAAATGTCTTTTGCAATATGCTCTTCCTTGCTTACTCAGAAGTAGGAAAACCTGGCAGTAGCCATCCAACTTGGAACACTGATTCAAGATGATTCCATGAAAGAGCAAATTAACTAAAACCTACTGGTGCCAATATTTATAACTAATTCAATTCGCTTTGAACACCTGTTAATACTTAATATGCCAATATTTATGTTTCATTCATTCATCCATTCATTCAAATTATTAGGAAACTTGGAGGTGTACTGTATATCCATTTCCTGTACAGCTAAGAATGAATTAAATAAATGCTGACTATAGGTAAAGCCCTGCGCGGATGCGGATATGTTCGCTACGCGGATATAGTTTGCATTGCTGTGCGGATAACGGATACGCTGCGGATAATGTTTCGAGTAAATTTGCGGATAGTCTTTAGAATACAAACTTATGTTATGCCAATCTACAGCTTCATGCTTAAAAGAGGAATACTCCTATAGCCTATTGCGTACGAAATATTCAGGCACGTATTGCACTTATACACGAAAAGATCATTTCACTCATAATTATGCTTTCAACTACATTTTATTAATTACCGTATGTTTGTAGTAGATGGTCTTGACATCCCATCATCATCGCTTCTCACTGCTATTATTACTATACGTACGAGATATAATGCTGTCAATAAGCTTGTTAGTTGATCGTGGTGACATCATTAACATTCTTCATGTCAGCTAATTCGCCATCTAAGCTATCCTGGAAGATCGGGATCCAGGTTTATCTGTAGATTTATTTCCAACATGCCACTGAAGCACGTTGGCTGTGATATTGCAACATCAACTATGACATCATCTATGCGAACATGGATGTGTCCAGAAGCAGAAGGATGATGACTGACTTGGAATTTCCTGCCAAATGTCAATCCCTTTCCCCAAGTGTAAAGAGAAGTTCACTTATTAGTGAATGTTACCGCGACCATGAGTATGAAAATCATCACCAACATGGATAAACTATACATTAAAATAAAACAAGGTGAATATTCAATAGCGCGTGAAACAAAGCTCAAGGCAAAGATATGGCAGACATTTGGTTACGTTTTCAACGGAAACGATATAGTGATGTTTTACCTGTAAAACAGTGTATTCATACTCAGGACACAAATCGGGCACATCCAACTTCCTGAGGCACAAGTGCGAAAGTAGCCAAAAAAGTATAGCCAATTTTTTGTCTAAAGCGGAGGTCAAGGAACCAGAAGTGTCATCCAGGTTGAAGTCCCTTGGAATGCCAACTTGAAGTTCCTTGCAATGAAGGAAATTGTCAGGAACGACTTTCTCCTCAAATGTCTAAATGTGTTGGTTTAACACGTTATGCTTGATCTAATAAATCAAACATAATATTGAAATATCAGCGGATGCGAATAAAAGCCATGCGGGGCGGATACGGATGCGGATAACAGGCGTGCGGCTGCGGGGCGGATGCGGATACCAGGCAGGCGGATGCGGATAACAGTCGTGCGGATGCGGGGTGGATGCGGATAACGTTTTGTTTATCCGCGCAGGGCTCTAACTATAGGAGCAGGTGGGGTGTGGGTGTACCAGCTTAAATCTCTTTCAAACATGTATCTTTATCTCAGATTCAGGTACCGGTACCTTATTTCAATCCTATGTAGGAGTGTTACTGCTTTGTGAAAATTAGTTTCTTCAATTGTCTTGTGAAGGTTGTAAATTTTATGTACAGTGGTTGTCTAAATAACATGGTCTGAGTGTCCCTTATAATTGTAGATTTTGATCTCGTTAAAACGTGCAGTTTCACATTATCTGTGTTTAAAACAGTCATAAACCATTAAGGAACCTTGCCATGGGGTGGTATCTTGGCCGATGTGTTGAAGATGTTGATAAGAGCAGCTGAGTAATTTGATTTATCGTTGAAGCAAGTTGCAGCTTGGATCACCAGTAACATATGTTGCAGGTAATAAAAGGGGGGGGGGGGGATAAGTTAAGTGCAAGTGGATGATTGTAAATCTATATAGCAGGTTGAGAAATGAAAGTATTTTGAGGTACAATTGTTTACTCAGGCTGTGCTGAATTTAAGAGAGTTCGTTTTTAATCGCTCCACCTCATGATTTGACATTTGTAATTCTTCAGGACTGATGAACCTGGATCCTACACTGGCACTTACCTATTATATGTTATTTCCATAATTTTCATTTGATATTCTGGGAGTCGTTACTAATTGAAATTACTGTCCATTATCACTATTGCATAGGAAATATGTGCTAAATTATGTAAATATGTGACTTAAGTCGTTATTTGTTGTTCATTCATTCAACGACGGCAATTTACATTGTTTGTCATTTCTTGTCGTTGCTCAACTGCTACTGAAATAGGCACATTAGGTGTCCCAACTGTACCGAGACACACACACAGGAGTATACATTGACGTGATTTCACCTCTGTTGACATCGGACATAGATTTAGGTATTCGGAAGTCATTTTTAAAAGCCTTCGTCTGGAGCGTGGCGATCTATGGGAGTGAAACTTGGACTATTGGTACAGTAGAAAAGATGAGAATTGAAGCGTGTGAAAGGTGGTGTTACAGGAGAATGATGAAGGTCAGATGGGTAGATAGAGTTACAAATGAAGAGGTATTAAGACGATTGGGAGAGGAGAGATGTTTGTGGCGACTGCTAATAAAGAGAAAAGATAGGTTGGTACGACACATACTATGAACCCCAGGAATAGCAACCTTAGTTACGGAAGGAAGGGTCGAGGATAAGAACTGTCGAGGTAGACCAAGGTTAGAATATTTTAAACAAATTGCCTCGGATGTAGGGTGTGGTAGCTATGTAGAGATGAAACAATAAGCTCAGGTTAGGGAAACATGGAGTGCTGCATCAAACCAGTCAAAAGACTAAAGACTCAAACAACATTTCACTGTTTCCAATATATAGTATACAAAATACACGACATATGTCATGCGTAGCGAGCTAAGCGAGATACAATTGGCTTCTGTCTGGACTGCTTGTAGTCTTCTACACGCGAGTCTCGAGCGTTAGCCCCAGGTTAGGTTTTTGTATGTAAAGCCTTAACGTAGAAAGACAACAAATCAAGCGGATCCATCACAGCATAAAACAAACACCACGCGGCCATGCTTACCGTATGCGCGAGGTTGGCAATATTTTATTTGTCCTTTAAACCATGTCTTCAATTGCCGACACAACACAACTGAAATTTCACTAATGTAGGAGAAACCCTCTAATACCGTACAACATAATTTGCACAATTATTATTCGTCATTTATAACCGCACCCGGCTTGCTGGAGCGAAGAAACGATGATGATATTTCAGCTTATTTAAGTAGTTTTGTACTAGGTTCATCACTCCCGAAGCGTTACCAAATATATATTACCAAGTCTCTTGTCTTGGCCCGTTGGATGCCTTTTCAGGTACACAAGGAGGAACAGGAAGATGAGATGTGTGGAGGGATACAGTATCTCCAATCTGACGATTGGCATAGTATGCACTTGCATAAATGACTCCTACAATATAGCCCTTTTCTCTGCACTGCATCTCATTCACTGCTCTGAGAGACAGGCCTACAAGTGGGACAACGACTATATTCATACTGAATTGTCTTATAAAATTTGTAAATTGTATGTATTCATATATCTTCTTTGATATGTGCAATTAATTGCCATATACTGTATGTGTAAATTATATGTACTTACCTAAAATATAAATGTATTCATATATCTTCATTTTATTTGTTTATTTCCTTCAAAACTACCTCATTCATCCTATTTTATTATGCATTAAAGATGTGCATACGTGAATATTATACAGGTGCTATTATTTGCATAATCTAATGTGTGACAACAGTTGGGTTGGATCGCTGATTATTGTCCCAGGTTATGAGTAGCCAATGCTGGTCCTTAGTGGAGGAAAATAAGTTGATCTATTGTAGCTTTGTATATTGGGACTTCGAAAACACTCGCGGAAAAGAAATTAATTACAGAATGATTTTACGCCGTAACGTAGGCAATTTTAAAAATAATGGAAACTGTAATCACAAATACTTGCAATAGCAACTACCTAACCTCGAAATGTAGCATACATTTAAATGCCGCGCCATTTTTGGTGCGGTTCACTTCTCATCAGAGTGCAGTAAGGTGTAACAGCTGAGGATCGAAATTAGAAAGTGATAACCATTGGCCTTATGGGAGCTTCGCTTCCTAGTGTTCTTCTCCTATGGTGTTACGGTCTAAGTGGCACGGTTGACGCATGCGCAGTTCAATTTACGATCCTTTTCATAACCTCTCCCGTCACTGGCTATGGGGAAATAAACTGGACTCCGTGCCGAATGCAGCCTGGCTCGTGGCAGTACAGAAAGTAAAGTGCAATGCCATCTATCGGCCATTAAGAGGTACTGGGCCTTTGCTAAACCTGTCTGTCGCGAGGGGAGGAGCAGAAGAGGGTGTAGACCAATGGCCTGGAAGTAATTTAACACTCATTGGTTATTGGCGTGGGGGGTGGGTTCGTTGACACAAACTGACAACTATAGGTGTATTTTCCAGAGTTGGAATCTGACATTTCGGCGGAGAACCGTTGAACTAAAGGCAGTGTTGCCACGTATGCTACTAGCCACCACGTGCGTACTTCCACCCTCCCGTTCTATTCATCATGCTCATAACATCATTAGCACGTTATTACATTTTTACTCAGATGGATTTCAAAAATCTTCAACAAAGCAATGCTTAAAACTGTTCGGTGCACACTGTAAAATGAAATAATAGCCCGTCGAATTGAGGAGAGGCCTAGCGAAACGACAGAACGTGCTTGTTTCCGTATAATTTAGCAATTTATATCTCTTGTAGGATAAGTTTCAAGGCACAAGAAACACATAAATGTATTACAAAATATACGCTCATTGTATAAGCTATTAACTCACCCTATAGAAGACAGAAGCTATAACTGGGAAGAGGCTCTATCCCATCCATATCATAATCATCATCATTCCGGTCCTCTCCGTGACTGGATCCCGCACTGGTGGATGAGGAATCGCCGAAGGAAATTATGAGGTTGTCCACAGCTGTGTCAATAACACATTCACTTTCCCGCGCTTCGCTTAATACTCTTCGCCCAGTTTTCAGCTGTCAACACCCTCATCCTAATCGCAACCTATGCTGCCAAGACCTGTACCATGGAAAAAGTTGTCCAACCCCTCGCGTCATCACTCGCAAACAAAAAGAAAGCTACCGGTAACCTTGATCTAATTCACACGAACCTAAGCTTAAACTTACACTAACACTATATAAATAAATAACGGACACTAATGAATTATAAATATAAGTATAAATCCTACACGAAAAAGTAATTAACTAATTAATTCAAAACAATAATAACGCAGCAAGGTCAGTGTGCACTCTGGAGGCAACCAAACAAGCGACTGGTCGAGCGACAAGCCACGGTCGACTCTAGAGAGGTCGGAAGGTTCAATCTGACAACACTATAGCTACGGCTATTGTCAGTCGTACTTCGTCTCGAGGGCCTGAACTGAAACAGCTGTTTGCTAGCAAGGGAGGCGACAAAAACTACGGAATTAATATTGGACAAACATAATGTACATGTTTAGCAAAACATCTGTTGATTTTTATTTTCACATGACCAGTGTTACAATCGGAAATAAATTAATAACGTGCCTATGATAGTGAAAAGTTGTTATAAGAGCCAAGCAAGCAGATATTGAGTGACACGGAAATCATTTACCAACATAAAAGTGTTTAGCAAGATAAAGAAAATTATTTTGATTTCTTTTCGTATTTTACTACTCTGAAGTATGGTACCGGTAATAAAACAATTGGCGGTGTTATAATAATAATATGGAGTAAGTAGATGCAATTGAGGTTTATGTGATGCGAAAATGTAGGCTATCTCCCATAACATCTTCACACTGTAGGCCTATAATAAACTCTTGATTCCGCCGCACATATATGTAGATAATTTACTACCATTATAGAAATAATCTGTTGCTGCTGGTATTCCATAACTGTATCAGATTACTTCTGTTTCCTTCCTAAAGTGCTGCAACTTTCTCTTCCCATAACCAAGTTTGCTGACATCAACAGCATCATTCCTTGCCTGTGAATAATTGTTTAGCAATACAGTGGCAATAACTGAAAGTAATTTTTCACTTAATTGACTAATTTATGCCATCTACGAACCATTTCGAAGGTTCCCTAATCCAGGCCTAGCGCAGAATGTCGTCACTTGGGAACCTAAGCACTGGTGTGTAGCCTCCCTTACTTGGTTAATTTGCATTACAGTTGGGGATACAACATGTATCTGGCATTGTTACGGTGCCGAAACATTCCAGGAAAATCAAAGTTTAAAACATGAAGTACGATATGTGATAATTCCATGTACCGTAGGCATTTAAAAATACCATATTTGCCAGATACAAAGCACACTCGTCAGTGTGTTCTCGATTAGGGATTACAGTAAAAAAAAGTCACCTGGAAGGGTAGTATAAACGCTACTATAAAGCGTATAAACGTAAAAAGCGTAAGAAGCATAAGATGGAAATATCCCTATGAGATAAGCAAGAACACCTGCCAGACTGAACGTTCCCTCGTGTTCCCGCCTGACAAGGGTATGACTGATGAACATGTTGCCAAGTCTCAGCCTTCCGACCTGTCTAGAGTCGACCGTGGACAAGCACGTGGCCAAATAGCGTCATTCAAATTGGCAGCGCTGTATGGTTTCCATGGCAACAAGCCTTGAGTGCGATCTAGTCGTCAACTGCTTTTGCCCAGTGGCGCTGAACTGTCAGATTCCAACTCTGGATAATACAACTGTAATCGCTCTCACACAAAGAATATTAATTCTAGGTTTCTCTAAAAGAGAGCTCTGCATACAACATTCGAAATCTACACTTGACCTAATAAATAGTGAACATAATATGTATATAATAATTCTTCTCTGGTAAAGTGAATAACTAAGGGAATAATAGAGAAAAAAGTACGATCATGATTACATGTACAGGCTTCACGGATTAATCTCGGTAGCTAAAAATGAATGGTTGATAAACCACCTGCACCTGTCAGTTCTGGAAGATATCGCGCGAAATATGTTGGCTGTCCTCAGTTCTTGACAGTTCGCGGTTATTTTTAGTGAGTTACAAGGTGTTAGAGAGTTTGTGCTGTAGGCTATTGCGCGCTATTCGTGAAATCGTGAGTGAATGGTTCATGGTTGAGAGGTGGAAATGTTTCTTTTTATTTTATTTTTGTATATATTATCGGTAAGTCCCGATGTGAAATGTTGACTATCAAGATTAGCGTATATATGTGTTAATAGTCAAACATGAATAAGATTAGTGCTTTGTTGAATAGACCATTTTCTTCTTTGCCGTATGATGACAAAATTCAAGTTAAACAATTAGGTAGACCAACCCCAGACTTGACTATCAATTACGTACAAAAAAGTGCCAAAGTTCATAGGTCCAGGAAATTCAACAAAGATTTATATACGGTAACAAAATTAAATGGCTGTGTGGCTGCGAAGAAAAGGGTGCGTTATTCTGCTTCCCATGCGTGCTTTTCGAAGGCGAATTCAACTGGTCAAAGGGTGGTGTTACAGATATAGTTCACATATGGGAAAAGATGAAAGCTCACGAGAAATGAACAATGTAATGAGTTTGTCCATGCTAGGCAAGGTAAACATTCAAACCCAATTGAGTTTGCAGTATAGGGAAGCCATTGCAAAACACAATGAGCAGGTTGATAAGAACCGCTATGTTTTAAATCTTATAATTAATTGTATACGATTTTGCGGCGCCTTGGAATTGGCCTTGAGGGGGCAAAATGAAAGCGATGAGTCTGAAAACAAAGGTATTTCTAAGGAGTTAATTCAGTTCAGGGCCGAGCTAGATAATGACCTCAAGATACACCTCGGTCGTTCTCAATATACCTCGCATGCTACGAAATACACATCAAAAACAATACAGAACGAGTTACTTGGATGCATGTTAGAAGTATATCACGAAGAAGTTCCCAAAGAAATCAAAACTGTTGAATACATAGCGGTCATTGCGGATGAAACTAATGACGTGTCCAATCAGTTTCAATTAGTAATCGTGCTACGATACATAGTTAAGGGAAAGCCAGTTGAGAGATTCTGGAAATTTATTAAACCCGATGGACATGACTCAAATGCAATCTCAAACTGCATACTACACGAACTACAATTAATTATTGGAAATGACTGTAATAAGCTAATTGCTCAAAGCTTTGATGGCGCGTCCGTTATGAGTGGTGGTTTAAATGGCGTACAGAAGCAAGTAAGAGACAAGTACCCATACGCTATTTATATTCATTGTTACGCCCATCAAATGAATTTAATTATGTCTAAGGCAGCGTCAATCAATCGTCAAGTACGCTTTTTTTTTGCAAATCTATCAGGTATATGCTCATTTTTTTCAAACTCTTCGCAACGCACACAAATTTTAGATGAAATTGTCCAGAGAAGGTTACCTCGAGCTTCTCAAACGCGATGGAACTTTCATTCTCGTGGAGTGAGAACGGTGTTTGAACACAGGAAAGATCTCATTGAAGTTATGCAGTCGATAGGAAACCGTGATGACATAAGAATGCAATCCACCCTCGCTCAAGCCAGTGCTTACGAACTACTGCTGAATGAAGTAAACTTTGTATTTTGGCTAACGTTTATTCATAAGGTAATGCCACACGTGGAAATACTTTTCAACCAGCTACAAAAGAAGAAGATTGACCCAGTGAAAGTGCGTCAAAGTCTACAACACTTTGAAGCCTGTATGCAATCAATACGCCAACAAATTGACACACTAATCGAAGAAGTCGAGATTGAAATTCGAAATGATAGCGAAACCGTTCCACTAAAGAGAAGACGTACCAACACTGTGCTTTCTGACAGCAAAAAAGGGAAGCTGTAGATGAATGCGATACAATTTTATTGGAAATACGATCTCGATTTCAGTTTACGGGACCTCTGGTTGCAACGAACTTGTTTGATGTTGCCGAATTTGATTCATTTGAACTAAATTTTCCTGACCTACACCTCTCTGAAATGGTCAAAGCATACCCGTTTCTAGAAGAGAAAAAACTTAAAAGTGAGCTACAGGTCTGCTTCTCCAGGCCAGAACTGAGATCTGTTTCGGTGCTGTACCATTTCTCATGTTAATTCTGAACGACGAGTTAAGTGACACGTTTCAAGAAACTGTTAAACTGTTGAAACTGTTAATTACCATGCCGATGACAACTGCAGAAGCGGGACGCTGTTTTTCGCTGATGAAAAGAGTCAAGACATTCCTGAGGAACACCATGAAAGAAGAAAGACTGCCAGCATTAGGCATGCTGTCCTGTGAGAAGCGTTTTGTCAATAACATTGACAATTTTAACAAGAAAGTCATGGAACGATTTGCAAGTAAAAAGGATCGCAGAATGGACCTGGTTTACCGCTCATTTTAAGTGGACAGTGACAGCGTCTTAAGATCATTCATTGCAGCAATGGATGAGTAAGATTTTATCCAACTGTTATTTTATTTTGTTTTAGATATTGAAGTGTGATTAAGACTTTCACTGCGAGAGGCATCGTTCTACCATTATTGTGAGAGTTTTCGTACGCCGATCGCGATACAGAGCTAGTTCATTTTCGTATCTATACCAGTCAACAGCACAGGGTTTACCACACCAAATACTGCCCATTTCCAATGTTGAATGGATTTATAAGTTTTACCTATGCAATTTTATACATCGGAAATCGAACCCTTGGTGAGAAATGAGCAAGGGGACAGCTCTGCTATCATGTTATGTAAATACCAATGTTTTGGTATTTTTTTACTTGCACTACCCCTTGGGTTGGCCTGGAGCCGCCCCTGGCTACATGGATCTAGCAATCCTACATTCACACACAAGTGTATGGCATTGCTCAGCTGTTTAATGATATCTACGCAGTAAGACAAGCTGCTCAAGTAACTAATGGCACCCAGAGAAATTATAAGGTACAGTTTATAATTGTATAAACCAATACAATAAATGAGTGTGATTTGCTATCCTTCCTTGCTATAAAAACGACTCTTTAATTCCATTCCCTTAAGCATTTGTTACAAGAGGTAGAAGAACATTGACAGTTGACCATACAAATGATCATCTCTGGACTAGAGCACATATATTTATAATCACGAAGGACTGGGTAGAATGTGTAATGCTCAGCCTTACCTAAAATACAGTCCACTTCTTTAGTAGCTATTCTGAGTCGTTCCTTCCTACACGGATCATACGCTTCATGAATTTGGTCCTCACGGGCAGGATTCCCCAACATAATTTTGATCCTCCGGGCCAAGATCCCACACACAACTTCGTAAACATAATTTTGGTCCTCATCAGGGCCGGGTCTGACTACACCTTGCTACGCTGCATCTTGCTTGGTTCCTTAGTTAAGGGGCTGTGACAACGCGGTCATGTAGTCCCGTGTACTTCGTGTGTGTGTAGAATTTGTCTGATAACCGGTGTTAATTGTGATGGATGTATTAGCGTGTGTTATCTGTGATTTGGGTAAGGACTGCAGGCGATCAATTTTTAAGTAGTTCCTACTTTTGCTACCAAATGCTACCCTCCATGACACCTACCTGCGGACTTGAGTACTAGATGCCATCGCAACCAGCACCTGGTGGCGAACGTTAGAACTAATAGAGCATTATAAAATCTACCCTACAAATTTTAGCTTCACACAAGTGTCGTTAGTGGAAGGTTCTTGTACATGCCATAAATCTATGACATGGGCTCGCCGGTTTTACTTCCCCTCCGAAGGAAGGCATACTGAGGGATTCTTAACACACTTAAAGAATCTGACGACTTCGGCCGGGTTTGACTCCGCCATCTAGGGCATAGAAGCTCAGCATGCTACCAACTACGCCACCGAAGCCACCAATAAACTGCACCGTCTAACTACCTCTGGTTTAAAGAACTTGCGTTTTATGAAATATACACCTTAGCGTTTTAAATATTTGATGATATTTAACCAGGTTTTTCGTTGATTACCCCACTTTAAACTCCCGATCACTCCTTGTGATAGTCCTCGGCCATTTCCTTCCAACTCCTTGCCCAATATCTTCTCTCATGAATTGCATCTCATCTCTAACCTTGTACCAGGACTTATAGACACTCATAGATTCACCCAGGCTTTTCACTTGGACTTTGAAATATTCCTTAAATGGAGTAGACTGTACAACCAGTGGCTCAATGCCGAATGTTGGGTGGCAGTAAATAACCTGACTCTTTAAAGGGGCCAATGGCTTTGGTCGGACGAGTTCCATGATGACCCCTGCAGCAAAGAAAATGCCACTGGAAACCATCATGCATTCTTAGACCCCATGGTAAAATGGACTGAAGTGGAATCCATTTACTGTCGCAGTTCCCAATGGTCATAGAGGCAGAAGAGGTTGCGTCAGATAGATGCCTGTGTAGGCACAACTCTGTTATGTTTACGAGGCTATGGCTGTCTGTTGCAGTCCTAGTATTTGATCCTGCCTGTCTCATTTGATGTGTGCCCCTGGATATGGTTAGTGACGGTTCTGAGCCACCCGGCGATGCTCAGGCGGCGTCCATATTAAATAATTAATGTATTGCTAACCCATGGTCGGATTTTAACAAATGAGGTGTCGGATGGACTCGGGCTGATGACCTATTTGCTATAGACCATTCATTATGTAAAAAAAAAATGGTTTTTGAAAACAGGCGATAGTCTGAAAATCAATGATGATACAACGTTGTACAATGGCTTAAACGAATGGTGTTTGTGTCCTTTATTTTTATAATAACACTTTTTTTGTTTTCTGTTTTTTTGAAAACAGTCCAATTTTGAAATTCCTATATTTTTGAAACTAGCAAGTTTACAAAAGAGTTTGTTTGACATAAATGAAAGTTCCTTACTCCCTCTACCCACAAACCAAGATTTAGGTCTCTAGGACAAAAACTAGTAGTAGCGTGGTAAGGACAGTTCTCCTCCAGACTACATTCTCGTGAACTTTGCCGATATCTCGCGGATTTTGATCTGAGATGTGTTGTAGGAGTCGGCGAGACGTCCTCTTTGCTATGAATGAGTGGTACTAGGCTATTTTAAAAAAATTGAAAATTTTTGTTTTTGAAATTGTCCCTATTTTGGAAACGATGAAGTTGAAAAAGAAGTTTGATGTAAATTAAAGGTCCCTAGCCCCTCTAGTGTAGTAATGGGGATTTAAGAGTTCTGCTTACAGTCACGTGTGTGCTTGAATACGTATGGCTATGTTGGAAAAGTGATAGGTGGTGGGGTAGGAGTAGGGTTGAGTGATGTGATGTTTAGATGGTATTTTTCCGCTCTATCTGATGGCGAGGTTATTTCTTAAAATTGGTGGAATTTGAAAACTCGATTTTGTAGTAGACGTGTGTTTTTGACATTTTGCTGATATCTTGGGAACCCATGAACCGAGAACAAAAGTTGACATGTAATTATTTTCTTCGCGCTGCTCTCTTGCTGAAGATGCCCGTGTCGAGTAGTAGTGAAAACCCATTTTTGGGATAAAACCATGATTTTAGACCTTTTGTTATATCTGACGAATCAATGATGTTCGAGACGTGTACGAGGGGTCCTAGGACTCGGGGTGACGCCCTCTTTCCAATGTGATAATTATTTTTTCCCAAACAAAATTACAAAGGTCTTAACGGAAAAAAGTTTAATTTTTTACCTGTTTTTTATATTTTAAATGAAAAAATGGTGGTACACAGAGAGATGGTACCACTGTGGTGTGTTTGAACGAGGCTATGACCGGCCACGGTGGCCGTGCTAAATAGAGAAAAACGATATTTCGACGGGGCGGTCTACGACGGGTCGTTTCTTAGATATTTCCTATGGCGATTGAATGGAGGCTAATATTTGAAAATGCGTAAAGCGTGCTAAGTTTTTTTAAATCTGAGAGAGATCTTTAACGTGTTAGTAATGAGTGAATAGACAAATGATAATTGTATGATGCAGATGAAGTGAGCTTTTATCGTTGACAACAAGAACTTGGCTATGTCTCGCTGGAAGTGAGAAGAGCAAACAAAGAAACCTGCTTGGAGGCAGCATGGAGCTGAGGTTGGCTAGCGGAATGTGAAATCTTATCAGGACGTGACTTGACAACATCGCTGGCTTGCGATAAGAGGGTGGATGAAGGTTGCAACACTGTAAAACTGATAACAGGAGTGAGCCGCAGACAGCCGAGGAGAGCAGCGTGCAAGAGCGGGAGGGGAGAGGGGGACACAAAGAGAGAATATGGAATCACGTGACTACCCCCAGAGCCTGGCAAGAACGGTGAGTGGGGAGATAGGGGAGAGGAAGGGAGGGGGTGGGAGGAGGAGTGGAGAACCCATGACAGCCAATAGCCGAACGAGTAGTGTGTTAACAGGGAGTGAGGTAGTGGGACAAAGGTGAGGAGAGAGAAAGAGAAACACATGTGGACATGCATGAAACCCTGTCACAGGGCTCTAGTACAACATGATTGAATGAATAAATAAATAGATAAATAAATAAATAAAAGGCACACAGGTTCACACAACATGTAATTTATTGATCCAAGAATTAAAAGTTGAGTTCAATCCCAACCATTTCATATGCTGTTTATTCCTTTTTTTTCAACACATTTCCAGAAGGTAATGTTTTGGAAACGCTGTCCTTTGAAGTTCATGGAGATAGAACCTGCCTTTTATGGGTTGATGGTTGTGGTCCTCGAGTAAATAAGTGCCTGGGCTGTCCAGGTTGACTTGACGAATTCGAAATAGTACGGTCCCCCAATTCAATGTGTAGCCCTTATCAAAGGCAGACTTAAATTTGCTCACACGAACAAAATTCCCAATTTTGATGCGGTGACGTTTAGGGTCAGCTGCTTTTATGGGGTTAAAGAGTTTATCCAATCGCGGAATATTTTTAGTCACGAGACGTGGCTTGGTCCCAATCGTTCTGTGCTTGGTGTCATTGTAACGTGACACTAGCTCAGGTAACATGTCCAGACAGCGATTAGAGCCTTGAACGGTAAACGCTTTCCACATATGGGTTTTCAATGTTCGGTTAAACCGCTCGACCACACTGGCTTTGAGATTGCTGTACCTGGTGTAATGGTGAATATTCAAAGATTTGAGAAAACTGGAGAAATCCTAGTGGAAAAATTATTTTCCCAGGTTGGTTTGTAATTGGAGTTGACGTTTGGATTGTTGAATAATATGTTGAAAGGCCTTGGTGAATAGTGGGCCAGACTTGCGACGCACAGGTTGAACAAAGGCCATCTTGGAATACACATCAAGGACTGTCAACATATAGCGTACACCATTGTTAACACTGGCATAGGGAATCATTTCCACCAAATCGGCTTGCCAAAGTTCATCCACATCTCGTGAAATTACCTTGGGTTGCTGATAGTGACGCCTAGCTGGGCGATTCAACTCGTGGTAATGCCCACTTTGAGGGGCGAGGGCTTAAACAATAATTTTGGCATTTCGAAGTTCTTGTTCAATTTCTTGAATTTCCCAATCGTGACCGGTGTGGCCAGCTTGACGTGAAGCATGCAACAGCTGTAGTCGTTGGACGAGCTTATGCCAGTAGGTAACATCCAAAAGGGGTTTTAATGGTTTAAATGTCACTCCCGAAGCAGACACTTTACGACGAGCACTTTGACTGGTTGGAAACATTTTTGCAATGATGGTTTTATATTTTTGAGATATACTGGCATTCACTTGTTGAGAGGGATTATACTGTCTTTTGAGGGCATGGGTGTCCAATAAAATGGATTTATATTTGCCAAGGCCATCTGGCGTAAAATTTTGTGGAGATGGGGTCCGAGAGAATAGCAGCTTTAAATTTATAGTTGATCTTTTTAATGACAACACTAATACGAGAAAATGTAATCGATGAATCACCAATTTTAAATCTATCATTCTCATAGCGAACACCATACGTTGTATCTGTGTTTCCAATAAATAGATCGGTGAGATACGGTTGCACTGTTGATCCATAAAATTTTATTAAAACGTTTTTGAGTTGAGCTTTATGTTGAGGGGTGGCCAAGAGTTGTGAATACGGAGACGATCTGGAAGGGCAATGTGTTTCGACCATGGCCAATGATTTCTTTTTTCCTAAAATCTCTGCAAGGGGTGAGGATTTTTTTGAGGCGTAAATACTTGATCATTATCATCCTCATCCTCAACCTCGCTAACGCTGGTCAAATCTTCCTGTTCCTCTTCCTCTCTCTCTCTCTTTCACAGGGTCCTCGTGTAGCGTCTGCGTGGCTTGTGAAACAGTGTGTAGCGTTTCACATGGCTTGAAAAAGGCTTAAACATGGCTTTTAGCGGAGGTGCTAAATGTTGTTGAATAAACAAAGCATGATCCGCACCTGATCGTTTCAGTTGACGAAACTTTTGGCAAATAGTATCTTTTGCTCTAATAATATGCTTTTTCAATTGACTCTCTGCTAATGCCATGGTGTCTTGCCAAATGACTTGAGAGGGAATGAGACAGTGCCTTAAATAGTAATAAAATTACCAAACCCTAAGCGATAACGTCCTTGGTTGAGTTCACTTTGTTTGTCAATAACCAAACAGGCATGGCGTGGAGTGTTCCAGCACTTGGCACACAATTCAGTAAACATTTGAAAGGTCATATCAGGATTCACATGTTCATTATAAATGTGGCGGTTAACCCGTGTGAAACATCCTCAAGTGTCTACAGATGTCACTACAAAAACTTATGTCGATAACAAGGTGCACGAGTTTTATGACGAAGAACCTCAGCTTACGGTGAATGGCTATACGGCTAATCATCACCGCATTATTCACGTGGAAGACCCACAAGACGAGGACGATGACTGCACGAAACTTTACGTGACCTATGGAATAAAAAGTCTTTATAAATTTATCCCATCCGTATTTTTAGTGTACCTGACAAATGAAAAACCTGTGAATGACAAAAACCATTTACCACTAGTCCATGACCAGCACCTGACGTATGTGCTTGCTTCAGGTTTAAGACACTATCGATTGAAATATGATGGAACCATTCACATGAAACAATCCATGCCTGATGAAAACCATTTACATGTAGAGATAAACGGTCATAGGATGTTGGTCCATAACCATCAAATTGTCAATGCAGGTGATGAATTATGCTTTCAGCAATCGGCAATCGGGAAAAAGCATAAACGATTTCCCACTTTATGTGGAACTTTAATATACAGCCATGAAATAACAACCTCACGTTAGTTGTCACATAAACTTTCTTGTTCATCATGGTGAAACAAATATATGTGGTGAAAAAGACTAAAAAGAAGACCCTGCCATTGCCAAAGCATGGGTTTAAGGCGTTAGTGGACAAGCCCTTGCGAATGAAGAAAATAAAAAATAATGTGTTGACCATAAGGAAAGCCCTTCGAGCAGCACAGGGACGCGTTATTCCAAAACGTCAGCGACAGGTTTCAAAACAAGGGCGAGTGATTCCTGTCCCCAAAAGAGCGGGATTTTTACCTGCATTATTCGCCAGTATGGCTGCTCTGGGTTCATTTTTGGGCGGTGCCAGTGTGGTGGCCAAAACCATTAAAGCAGCACAGCAGGGCAAGCAACCATTGAAAGAAAGTCAGCGACACCATGATACGAAGGAAGTGATTGCTATAGGGGCTAGAAACGCCAATTTAAAGCCAGTATTTTATCAACAAGGATTTGGGAGTTCACCATCTCGAAATAAAAATATAAAAACAATTTAACCTCAGCCATAGCAAGACATGCCCTGACTCTTCAACAAGTCGAAAGCTATGCTAAACAACTAAAGCTTTCCCATTTTCGAGGTGTGTTTATGCGGAACCAATTACCCCCACGACCCTGGAAACAGGACTGTGCTGTTCTAGATTTGGATGATAACCGAGGGCCAGGAAAGCATCACGTAGCCTATGTCAAAGAGGGATCCACGGTATGGTACTTTGACAATTTTGGGAATCTGCTCCCGCCCATGGAACTAGTGACCTATTATTGAAACAGGACCAAGATATATTATAATGTGAAACGTGAGCAAACGTGTAACAGCCAAGAGTTCGGGCGTTTGTGTTTAATCTTTTTATATAAGACTCAGCATAAGAAAAACGTCAACAGTATGCCGACAGAAAATAAGACGTTTACACTGCGTGGACGTGGACCTGAAGTCAGCCTAGGCTTTTACCCACCTATCGAATTGAGTGAAAGACCTTATGGTTTGGGACTTGTTTCTCTTGAAACGTACAATAGAATATACAACATACGCGAAAATGTGAACAACAAGTTTTACTATGATGATTCTGTGCTCACCCTGAACTCTGGTGGATATACGATAGATGATATTTATGAACATATGTATGTGCTGTTTATCAATGAATATGGTTTAAAGTCATTTCTCGATGGAACGCACACGTTTGAACTTATAGGAAATACCAACACTCATCGCTGCACTATTTTCTCTACGTTTAAGATTGACTTTGAATCACAACCCGGTCCCATTGGTCCTTTACTAGGATTTAAACCACTCGTGTTGGAGCCCAACAAAAACATGAATCGGACAATTAAGTGAAATTGATTGAGGACCATCACGTGTCGGTGACGTGTAATATTAATAGCCAAGTATACACCAATCGCATACGCTTTATGATTTTATTGTGACATCGCAAAATGGCTATATTATTCGTGAAAACCCTGCAGTGGTGCTTTTTCATTCTGTGGCTGTTGATGGTATTAGTAATATAACATTAAGACTCATCAATAGAGATCAACGACTCATTCAACTAGATTCTACCACACCAGTGACTTACAAGTTGGTTCTAACGCCACTATGAAGTTGGTGTATAAAGCAACAACACCGCCTAGGAATGGTGTTAGTTGTTTGCCACGTGAATACACGTTAACATCTCAAGGCAAGCAGATTTTACAGCATTTGGGTTACCACGTCAACCCTCATAATGAATTCTATCCTAGAGATAGCGAACCGCATCGAGGAGCAACCAGGAGTGGTAAGAATTGATCTCCATTCCAATCAAGCTCAAACACCTGGTCTCAATAACAATGATGAAATTCAATTTGTTATCAACAACCAAGATATTTACACCCTACCGCATGAAAGTGTCATTCAGATTGAAGGTTGAATCACCAAAGCCGATGGCTCTACACCCATCACGTCCAAGTTGGCCACCATGGTTTGGCCTTTCTGTTTTCTGAAGTACGATACGTGATTAACGATATCGTGGTGGATAGCACTCGAAATGTGGGCATTTCCAGTGTCATGAAACTATACCCCTCTTATAGTGAGGAAGAAGGTAAAACACTTTGCATGGCGGGTTGGTGCCCTGACTCGATCAACGACTGGATGGTACACACTGATGGCACCTTTACTGAATTTTTACCCCTTAAACTGATTTCAGGCTTTGCCAAAGATCACCAGCGCATTGTGGTCAACGCAAGGCAAGTGCTTTATCTGGTCAGAAACAGGAGTGATAATAATGCACTCAAGGGAGCTGAAAATGAACCTATAGATTCAAAAATTCATCTACAATGCATGCTGTGGAAAGTGCCCCATGTGACTCTCGCCGATAGCAAAACACTGAACATGCTCAAGTATCAAAAAAACAAAGATGCCACGTAATTTGATCACCCGCAATTGAGAAGTGCACGCCTTTTCTTCAACGCAGCTGTTTTTCCCTATGAAGGACTGGATTTGGATTTTTCGAAAAATGAGTATGGCCCCCTGTACAACTTGTTTTCAAATTTAGATGGTCGTATTATCAAAAAGAAATCTGCCCCATGCTGTCACCCCAAGCGTTTAAGGCAAGGGCGCCACTGATTTTCATTGCCTGTTCTTACTTGGAAGAGTCTGTCAAGCCATCCAATATTGACATTCGACTAGATTTTGAAACGCATGACAATGTACCAGCCAATACCGCGGCCTACTGTTTGATTATTCATCACAAACAAGTCAACTGTTATCCACTGTCCAACCAAGTGGCGAGTGTATAAATAACAGGTCAACCCACGTCAAGCAGCTCAGTCATGCCTTGCTTAAAAGCCTCAAGAAGTGTCACACCCATGAATTTAAACTCTGAGGAACAAACGTTTCAAGAGCTTTGCGACGTGGCCGGTGCCTTTCATAAACCCTCAAGCCTTGGCGGCCGCTGGTTTCTATTATTTAAAAACAAGAGATGAAGTGAAATGTGCCTTATGTGCCATCACCATAGACCAATGGGAAGAGAGTGATAAACTCATGCAGTAACATCAGCGCTGGTCACCTGCCTGCCCTTACCTGTGTAGAATGGAAGTGGGGAATATACCCTGCCATTCAAGCTACCCTTCACTCATGCCTCTGTGTGCTAAAAAACAAGTTACGATACGTGCGGACTGTATGGTGTCCATGGTGCTTCGGTGAGCAGCTTACAGTCAAAAACACACAGTTTAGAGACATTGGGACGTCATCAGTGTCATGGATGTTATAAACACAAAAGACTGTATTGTTGTATGAGGCACTGTCCTTATCCCAAAATAACAAAAGCATGTAAGACGTGTTATGACAATAAAATGATGTAATAAAAAATAGGTTGTGGTTATTATTATTATTATTATTATTATTATGTCGCCTGTCATACCCTAACCTGTTTTTAAACTAGTATGGCATGTAAGTCAATGCCATGGACACACTTTAGTCATTGATAGTCAGTCGTCAGTTGAACTTGGTCCAGGCAAGCGTCAACATGTTACGCACACTGATTGTGGATTGCCAAGGGTTTAAAATTGGAGATAACAAATTTATATTTTAAAAAGTGGCCATCATCGATTGTACCACTTTTTGGATATCACAAGCTACACATTTGGTATTTAAACCACCCTATGCTTTTGATTTTGTGTGTGAATAAGACTGTAAACAACCCAGTGGATCGAAAAATCATAGGCAACTAGACTGGAATCAAGGAACCATTTCGTATAAATATTTGGACATGGTCATGAAAGTCCACTTGTTCTCTGCCAATGTGGTATTTGTGAAAGGTAATGAAAAACGAGAATGGTTGCAAGCATTTTTGGCTCCTTACTGTCAATGTATTGATCTCATGGACTTGGGCTGCCCCTCATTGCAAACACTGATGGACCGCTGTTCCTGTAGCAACATTACCCATACAACCCTAGCCCATGTGTGGCATCTCTTTCATTGGTTAACCACCAATGCCTGCTGGGAGTTGTTAAATAAAATTAAAACTCAAGATTTACCTGTGAATGACACCAGTGAGATTTCTACAAGTGACGTGTAAACATCTACAGAACGTGGTACCATGGAGAAAGGGGATGCTACAGACAAAGCGATCGGGAAGTTCTTTGTGTGCAAAAAGGAACTAGACAGTTTTAACAAACAGGAATTATTGTCACTCCCCAAGTCGTTCATTTATTATGTGGCAGCCAACGCTGTGAATGTAATCTGGCAACATCTACCAACATCATGGACTCAAGACCCTGTGTTGAGTGAATTGCAACCATGTACGGATTACGATCACCATAAGCAAGTGGCCATGGCAAAAATACCCTCTATGTGACAGTGCGCTACTTGCCAGCTGGTCAAACTGTATGACGGTCATAAAAGTCAGTGTAAAGATTTTGTTGAATAATTCCACGGATGTCATGGGGAGAAAAAGCAACAAAAACAACAACAAACATCGTCCACAGAGGAGGAGGAAGATCAAACCTTTCCACCACCGATGGAGAAGGATATGCCAGACCTGTACCGGCAATGGCGTCATTGACCAAGCGATTCAATACTTACCTTTTGAAATCCATCTTCCAGGTTGTCGTTTTTGCGGCCCTGGAACTCGTCTCGAAAAAATTTGCAGCGTGCTTATGTACCCATTAATCTTTTGGATCAAGCATGCAAACAACATGACCTTTCTTATCGTCATAGTCAACCTAGTTTAAGACATGTGGCAGATAAAACGTTGTTGAAAAAAGCTAAACAACGTTTCACATCCTGTGACGCCTCAATAGTTAGTTAGTTAGTTATTGTTCTTTTAAGGGGAGGAACTACGAGGTCATCGGCCCCTCTTAACACAGATTAAAGAATACAAATTTTGAATTGAATTTAAAATTTTGAAGTGGACATCTAAATTTAAAAAGACCAAAAATTAATAAAACAAAAACAAAAAATTAAATAAAAATAAAAATTATAAAAATAAACAAAATTTACGGAAAAACAAAACATTATCATTCAATAAACCAACAAGTCGTTGACTCAATTTATACTGGAAAATTTAGATTGCTGGCCCTAACCCACTCTCACTTATAAAGCGGATAACGCGATTAGCAGCCACCGCGTCATCGGCTAATATAAGTTTGTGTGTCTTCTGCAAACCAAGGTTTCTTCGTAAGTCAGCAAGATCCACACATTCGGTGAAAATGTGGGCCATGGTGAAAACGGCTCCACAGGTACAAAGTGGGGGGTCTTCCCTTCTCATTAGGTACAAGTGGGTGGATTTTGTATGACCTATCCTTAGCCTACACAAAATGACGGACTCTCTCCGGGCCCGGAAGGAGCTCCGCCAAACGCGAGTAGTTCCCTTGATCGCTCTCACTTTACTGGGCAGTGGGTCAGCTAGCCACTGACTCTCCCAAAAAGCCAGAACTTGTAGGCGTAACTGAGAGCGAATATCTCTAGCGGGTACCTCCATTGGTCGAGGTGGTAGTGATATCGCCTCTTTTGCAGCTTGATCAGCTAACTCATTTCCCGCAATTCCCATGTGGCTTGAAAGCCACAGAAAGGTGATTCGAGTGTCAGCGTGGCACAGCCCGGCTAGTAGGTCATGGATTCGCTGCACTAGGGGGTGTTGCGGGAAACATGTAGCAATTGACTGCAACGAACTCAAAGAGTCGGTACACACGAGAAAGTGGATTCGTGCATCCTGTAGTGAAAACTGCAGAGATTCATAGATGGCAACGAGCTCCGCAGTAAACCCACTACAGGCCTCAGGCAAAGAGATATTGGTATTTCCACCATGAATAACGTAAGCAGTAGTGGAATAAGGTGGTTTCGCTCCCCCCCCCACACTACTCCCAATGCGAGCCGATAACTCCCGAACCCGTGGTCGGAGATTCACGAATGAAGTCTCGTTGGACTCGAGCTGACGTCCTCTTTCCTATGGACCATGTATTATATTTTTCATTTTGTTTTGAAATTTCTCGTTTTCGAAAATAGGTGATAGTTTGAAAACCAAACATGATAGAACGTTGTGCCATGGCTCAAACGAACGGCCTTTATGACCTTTATTTTTTGTAATAAAACTTTTTTATTTTTTATGTTTTATTGAAAACACTCGAATTTTGAAAATCCCATATTTTGGAAACTGTGAATTACACAAAAAAGTTTGCTTGACGTAAATCAATGGCCCCTATGCCCTCTATCCCCAGAATAAATTTCAAGTCTCTAGGATAAGAACCTGACAGTAGAGTGGTAACAGGGGTTCTACGCCACTTCTTTTTGAACCCTCCTCGTATTTTCCCCGAACCTGATATCTCGCTAACCAATCATGGGATTTATACAGGGTGTCCTAGCACTCGTAGTGATGCCCCCTACTCTCCTATAGGCTCTTTATTTAAATAAAAGACCAAAACTAAAAGTCATCCGCTTTTAATATCTCGCGAACCAATCATGCTAGAGGTGTGTATGACGGGTCCAAGGACTCAGGGTGACGTCCTCTTTGCTATGGACCACTTGTTATATTTTTTTTAAAAATTGGAAACTCGATTTTGGGGTAAACACCTGTTTTTTGTGATTTTGCCGATATCTCACGAACCAATAAACCTAGAGACGTGTACGAGGAGTCCTAGGACTCGGGCTAACGCCCCCTTTCGAGTGTGGTAGATATGTTTTCCAAAAAATAATTCACAAAAGGCCTAACGCCATACATGTTGAAAAAACTTTTTTTTTCTTTACCTGTTTATAATGTTCATGATGCGTGGTGGTTGAGAGAGACGATACGGCTGGGTGTGTGTTTCAACGAACCTGTTGCTGACCACAAGGACCATGCTTAATAGAACAATCGCTATTTCGACGGGTCGGTTTATGACAGAGCGAGGGTTCGTTTTCTGATATTTTACCTTTAACGTGTAAACGGTGATGAGAACTTGGTTCTATGTTGGTCGAAGCGAGTACAGAAAACAAACTTGCAGATGAGCAGGAGGTGAATGTCATTTGAGCTTATTGGAAGGCGCTGATCTGACTTGACAACAAGTGCAATTTAAAATGACAAAGACGTTTGAAGGTGAAATAATCTGACCATCGTGGTGGCAGGGAAGCGCGAAATGCATGTGAACACATGTGAAACCACATGAGGGCTAAACCAGTGACATTCCGTTTTGCTTCGTACGTGACAAAATGCAAGTTCATGTGAAATTTGATCTGCCACCTTGGACGTTAGCTGTCCACGTACACGATAAGAGAATGTTCATAGCGTGGGAAAGAATTATTATACATGCAACGTAACATATTTAAAGACATGTCGTTATCATTTCCACACTCACTTAGGTAACTACCTTTGAACACACTGCATTGCGTGAAACACTTGTTCTTGTTTAACAGTTTTGGTGTTGGTGGAAAATACTTAACCTTGTTGTGGGGTAGGTATTTATTTATTCATTTATATATTTATTGATTTATATATATATATATATATTTACATGCAATTATTTATTGATTGTTAAAGTTATAATTAAATGTTTATTTATTTGTTTGCAGATAACGTGTATAGCCTACCTGTTGTGTGTCTGTGGGAAAGAGATTGAAAAAGAGAGAAAGACAGACAGCTAGAAAAGGAAACCATTTCCACACTAGCCCACGAGACGGGAATAAAGCAAAGCATTACACGTCAAGGTGAGATTTTTTTTTAATATATAACCTGTTCGATTTTGTTTTGTTTATGAAATGCATAAACTATATGGAATGGATATACTTATGGTGGTTTATTTTATTTCTTTTAGATATTTGGAGAATAAAACTCTACTGCTTAACTGAAAACCAAGTGTCTTTAGAGTGGAACCATTGTCAAACAGTCTACAGCTGAAAACTCAGGTGAGAGTGTTCTTTCAAAATAATGTCTTTTACTGCTGCGGATACGTTAACTTGGGAACCACTAAACAGTTGTTTCAAATCGCGTGTGTGCTCTGGTCGTGTGGTCAATATTAGAAAAAGTTTGATTCCCAAAGAATTTTTAGAATCTTGTTTTGAATTTTTTTAAATTGAAATTTGTACAGTGCAAAGGTCGCATACGGCTTTAAAGGTGAATACAGAACTTGTGTGCGATTTCATATATAAAAAGAAGGACGTAGAGCATAAAGAGACATTTTATATTTGCAGTAAAATGCAAGAGCTTTTGATAGCCGATAATCTGAACGAGTGGTATCAAAGCCATGTGGTCAATGCCTTGCTATCAAAATTTGATAAACTGCAACAAGGACCAAGTGGCCTTGCCTTAGACAAAATTCACCATATACAAATCAACATTTGTCATTTCAACCCGTTAAATGCTGGGTCTAGCTATATTAAAACACCGCCAGCAGTAGCTTCGAAAAAGGCTGTGGTGAATATTGAAAATTTTGATGATGAATGTTTTCTGTGGGCTGTGGCTGCGTATTTGCAGCCAGCTCAAGATCGCCATGTTTACAGACCGGCAAAGTACAAGACCAAGTTTGAAGAATTAAAACAAACTTTAATTTTAACTCGAGTATCGTTCCCTATGGACTTAACCGAGATCCATAGGTTTGAACAAGACAACCAGGACTTTTCGTTCATTGTGTATGGCCTTGATGGTGATTGAGATTGTGGGTCCTCTTTATGCTACAAAAGAACCAAAACGACACCACATTCATCTTTTATATTTATCTGTATGAGTGGTGAATCACTATTGTCTGATTAAAAGCTTAAGTAGATTGCTGAGCAGTCAAATGTCTAAGAACAAGCGTCCAAAACATATTTTTGACCATTGCTTGCAATATTTTAAAACCCCTACGCTTTTGGAACGTCATAGGGTAGATTGATTACTCAGGAAGCGGTGAGATTGATATTGCCACAAGGGGACAAGGCTGTGTTAAAGTTTAAGGACATTCACAAGCGTGACACTGTTCCCTATGTGGTATATGTAGATTTCGAAGCACTCACCACACCCATGGCGGGATGTGAACCAGATCCCACCATCAGCTCAACCACACCCATTCAAAAACATGAACCTTTTGCCATAGGATTTAATGTGGTGTGTGCCTATGACCCCACGCAATCCGTTTACAAATACCGTGAGGGACCAGATTGTGCCAAATGGTTCTTGGATGAACTTGTCATGTTGGCCGACCATGTACAGGAATTACTGGACCACCCAGTACCCATGAGCCTATCTCCAGAACAGCAGCATCGGTATGAGCTTACCACGACATGCCATATTTGCGAAAAGCCACTGATCAGTGCTGAAGACACCGTTCGTGATCACTCGCACTTAACGGGAGAGTTTCGTGGAGCTGCGCATAGTAAATGCAATTTGAACTTTCCAGCTCCTCGTTTCATTAGTGTATTTTTCCACAATCTGGCGAATTATGACATTCAGTTTTGATTCGTGAATTGGGACATGTCAACAAGGGCTCGTTTACCATTATTCCCCAAAACCATGAGCGTTTTACGGCCCTGACATGGTGGTTGGGCGACTTAAGCATTCGATTTTTGGATTACTTTAAGTTTATGGCATCCTCGCTAGACAGACTTTTGAATTGCTTGAATGAGGAGGAATTAAAAAATACTAGAATGCATTTTAATGATCCTGAGCAATTTCAATTGTGCATTCGGAAAGGTATATTTTCATATGATTTCTGCAACAGCTGGGACGTGTTAAAGCAAAGAAAACTCCCACCACAGGAGAAATCTTACTCGAAACTAACACGCAGTACCGTTTCCGATGAAGACTATGCACATGCATGTCAAGTTTGGCGAGTGTTTGGCATTAAGTGAATATGCTTTACATTACCTAAAACTGGATGTATTGCTGCTCACTGATGTGTTTGAAAAATTCCGTAACTTGTGTCAACACATTTACGGTCTTGACCCGGCTCACTATTATACGAGTCCTGGGCTCTCGTTTGATGCCGCTTTGAAATACACTCAAGTGGAATTGGATTTACTCACTGACGTAGACATGGTTCTATTTTTTGAAAAGGGCATTCGTGGCGGCTTTGTGTCGCTTAACCAACGCCATGCCGAAGCGAACAATGTCTACATGCCTGAATATACACCAGACAAACCAGAATCGTACTTAATGTACTATGACGTGAATAATTTGTACGTTTACGCCATGAGTCAGCCTTTGCCCTATGGGAAGTTTGCTTGGCAGACAGACAAACAAGTGTCAGAATTTGATGTGATCAAGGCTAGCCAAGAAACAGGCCGTGGATATGTGCTAGAAGTGGATATTGAATATCCCTCATCCTTGTATGATGAACATGCCGATTTCCCATTCTGCCTTGAGCAAATGGTTCCCCCTGACAGTAAAGTGAATATTGAAAAACTCATGGGCACACTTTACAACAAAAATCGGTATGTACTACATATCCAAATGTTAGTGCAATGCCTCGCCCGAGGCTTGGTGTTGAAGAAAATCCACAGGGGTATTTCTTTTGCTAAAAAAAAGCATGGCTTGAGCCATACATGCGACTCAACACAGAGCACCGACAAATGGCAACACAGCAAGCAGTTTGAAATTATTTTTTTTAAATTAATGAACAACTGCATCTATGGCAAGTCTATGGAGAATGTTCGCAAATACCGTGACATTAAATTGGTGAATGTCTGGGAGGGGCGGTGGGGTGCCCGGCGGTACATTGCCAAGCCAAATTTCAAATCGATCAAAAATATCGAAGAGGATTTGGCTACTATTGAAATGAGTAAGACCAGCGTGACCATGGATAAACCCATTTACTTGGGTCAAGTCATTTCAGACTTTTCTAAATCGGTCATGTATCGATTTCACTATGAGTTTGCCAAACGCCATTTTGAGAACGTCTCTCTTTTGTATATGGATACGGACTCATTCATTTACCACATTCGCCACTGCAACCCCTATGACGTCGTGAGGCAGCATAGTGACTGGTTCGACACCTCTTCGTATAGTGCAGACAACATGTTTCAGCTGCCCATGAAAACAAGAAGGTAATGGGCGTTTTAAAAGATGAATGCGGCGATTCCATTATGACGGAATTCGTAGGTTTGGCCTCAAAAATGTATGCTTATCGCACACTAGACTGTAAGGAAGCCGAAAGAGCAAAAGGTGTAGGTAGGGCAGTGGTTAAATCGCTACGTGTAGACGATTATCTGGCGGTTTTACGCACTGGCAAAGCTATGTCTCATACCCAGTGCAGGATACAATCCAGCAACCATCATTTGTATCTTGTGGAACAGAGAAAACGCACCCTCGCCTCCATGGTTAACAAACGCGTTTGGGCTGATGACCTGCTCACCAGCCTGCCCTGGGGTTATGATCGCAAGGAGGAGGAGGTGTGATTTCACTGTTTAATCGTTTATGGGACATAGCTTTATGTAACTTGTAGATTTAGTATTTTGTAAATATTGTTTTTTTGTCATTGTAAATAGTAGATTTTCTAAAGAGTGGCAACCCACTTCGACCTTTTGCTCTTTAAAAGAGTTCTATGCAACCTTATTTTTTTTAAAAACATTTTGACTGGTAAATAGTTTGAATTCTTTTAAAGCTGTACAAAGTTGAGTTTTTTTTGTAAATATGAAATAAGTAAGATTTTTAGTAACTTTAATAACTAGTATGCAATTATTTTTTGTAATGTAAATTATAAATGGTAAACTAAAAGTTCTTTTGGAATGAGTGTGCATGTTGAGAATGTGCTTTTGGGAATAAATAAAGTGGTTGTGTTTGTTCCCAAAGACATGTGTGTATGTATGACCAGAGCAAACACGGTGAGGTAGGGTGGGTGGGGGTGAATTTTAACTTATATACTCATTTTGTTTTCAATAGTTTTGCTTTCTTTGAAATGTGGCAGACAATAGACATTAATTTTGTAAAAACAGTCTTACCTGCAGTAGTCGTAGACCTCGATGTTTCCACAGTCCCATAAACTCACTTCAACTTTGCCATGGTCAAGCACTTGCATCAACATCATTGTCAAATCTCAACTTTCGACATACACCAAATGGAAAAATGTGAAAACAGCAAAATGGAAAATCCATGTTTCCATAACACCAAAAAACGCAAAACTTAAAACGGACATTTTTAAAAACTGGAAATGGCCATATGTGAAATTTGAAAATTCAAAAAACTTCTAACGGACATTGTTTAAAAAGTATCATCAGCAAAATGGAAAAAATCATATCATCAAAAACGTTAAACTTGAAACGAACATTTTTAAAAACTGTGAATTGCAAAATGACAAATGGCAGTGTGTGAATTCATCATATGTGAAATGTGAAAAATGAAAAATCAGCCATCAACATCATGATTTCAAAAAATAAAAATAAAAAAACATCGTGCTCTGGTAAACCTTTGTTTTTATTTCATAGTCATAGTGAATTGACAAAAGAAATATAGAATACAAACACATCACAATTCCTCACTCCTCAATTCCTCAATGTTTATGTCCATGTATCATCAACTTTCCTTTCATAGCACTCATGACAATCAGGGCTGCCATCCTTTCACCCACTGAGGCATTACTGGATGTGAAACGTTGTTTAGCTTTCTTCAATAACAATTTATCTGCCACATGTCTTAAACCAGGATGACTATGGCGATAAGAAAGGTCATGTTCTTTGCATGCTTGATCCAAAAGATTAATGTGTACATCACCACGTTGTAAACGTTTTTCAAGATGAGTTCCAGGGCCGCAAAAACGATAACCTGGAAGATGGATTTCGAAAGGTAGGTATTGAATCACTTTGTCAATGACGCCATTGCCAGTACAGGTCTGGCATATCCTTTTCCATCGATGGTAAAAAGGTTTGGTCTTCCTCCTCCTCTGAGGACGATGTTTGTGTTGTTGTTGTTGTTGCTTTTTCTCGCCATGACACCCGTGGAATGATTCAACAAAGTCTTTACATGGACTTTTATGACCGTGATACAGTTTCACTAGCTGGCAAGTCGCACACTGACGCATAGACGGTATTTTTGCCATGACCACTTGTTTATGGTGATCGTAATCCGTACAGGGTTGCAATTCACTCAACACAGGGTCTTGAGTCCATGATTTTGGTACATGTTGCCAGATTTCTTTCACCGCGTTGGCGGCCACATAATAAATGAACGACTTGGGGAGCGCCAAGAGTTCCTCTTTGGTAAAACTGTCTAGTTTCTTTTTGCACACATAGAACTTGCCGATGGCTTTGTCCGTAGCATTGCCTTTCTCCATGGTATCACGTGCTGTAGATGTTTACACGTCGCTTGTAGAAATCTCACTGGCGTTCAACAACTCCCAGCAGACATGGGTGGTTAACCAATGAAAGAGATGCCACGCATGCGATAGGGCTTTATGGGTAATGTTGCCACAGGAACAAGTAGCCATGAGCGTTTGCAGGGAGGGGCAGCCCAACTCCATGAGGTCGATACAATGACAGTAGGACCCCAAAAATTGTTGCAACCATTGACGTTTTTCATTACCTTTCACAAATACTACATTGGCCGAGGACAAGTGTGCTATCATGACCACGTCCAAATATTTATAGGAAATGGTTCCCTGATTCCAGTCTAGTTGCCTATGATTTTCAATCCACTGGTTTTTTTACGGTCTTTTTCACACAGCAAATCAAAAGCATGGGGCGGTTTAAATAGCAAATGCGTAGCTTGCGATATCCAAAACGTGGTACAATTGATGATGCCACTTGTTTAAATATAAATTTGTTGTCACCAATTTTAAACCCTTGGCAATCCACAATGAGTGTGCGCAACATGTTGACGCTTGCCTGGACCAAGTTCAACTGACGACTGACTGACGATTGACCACTAAAGTGTGATCATGACATGGACTTACCTGCCATGCTAGTTAGAAAAAAAATTGAGGTTAGGGTAGGACAGGGGGACATGCAAAAATAAGAATTTAAGAATTACCCTACATCATTTTATTATCATAACACGTCTTACAGGCTTTTGTCATTTTGGGATAAGGACGATACCAACTGATACAACAATATAGTCTCCTGTGTTTGTAACGTCCATAACACCGATGATGTCCCAATGTCTCTAAACTAGGCGTTTTTGATGGTGAGCTGCTCACCGAAGCACCATGGATATCATACGGTCCACACGTATCGTAACTTTTTTTTTTTCATTACCCAGGGACACAAGTGAGGGATAGCTTGAATGACAGGGTATATTTCCCACTTGCATTCTGCACAGGTAGGGGCAGGTGGGTGACCAGAGCTGATGTTCCTGCATGGGTTCATCGCCCTCCTGCCATTGGTCTATGATGATGGGACAAAAGGCACATTTCACTTCATCTCTTGTTTTTAAATAGTAGAATCCAGCAGCCGCCAAGGCTTGAGGGTTTATGAAAGGCAACGGCCACGTGGCAAAAATCTTGAAACGTTGTTCCTCAGAGTTTAAATTCATGGATGTAACGTCTCTTGAGGCTTTAAAGCAAGACATGACTGAGCGGCTTGACGTGGGTTGACCTGTTATTTATACACTCGTCACTTAGTTGGATAATAGTTGACTTGTTTGTGATGAATAATCAAACAGTAGGCCGTGGTATTGGCTGGTACATTGTCATGCGTTTCAAAATCTGGTCGAATGTCGATATTGGATGGCTTGACAGCCCCTTCCAGGTAAGAACAGTCAAAGACAATCAGTGGTGCTCTTGCCTTAAACGCTTGGGGTAGTAGCATGGGGCCGTTCTCTTTTTGATAATACGACCATCGAAATTTAGAAAACAAGTCGTACAGGGGCCAAACTTTTTTTTGAAAAATCCAAATCCAGTCCTTCATAGGGAAACACAGCTCCATTGAGGAAAAGACGTGCATTTCTCAATTGCAGGTGATCAAATTGCGTGGCATCTTTGGTTTGTTGATACTTGCGATTCGTTTGAAAACCCACGATCAGGTAGAGAGGTCTCTCTATATAGCGAGCTGATTTTACAGACCAACTGTGTGTGTTGGTGGTGGGCAATAGTGGATACTCATGGAGTGCCCACCTTCTAAATTCCATGGGTAGAGGCATATCTCTCTTTACCATTTTGAGTATGTCCAGTTTTTTGCTATCGTCAAGGGTCACATGAGGCACTTTCCATAGCAAGCGTTGTAGTTGAATTTTTGAATCTATGGGGGCATTGTCGGCTCCCTTGAGTGCATTATTATCACTCCTGTCTCTCACTAGATAAAGCACTTGCCTTGCGTTGACCACAATGCGTTGGTGATCTTCGGCAAAGCCTAAAATCAGTTGAAGAAGTAAATATCCAGTAAAGGTCCCATCGGTGTGTACCATCCAGTCATTGGTCGAATCAGGACACCAACCTGCCATGCAAAGAGTTTTACCTTCTTCCTCACTATAAGAGGGGTATTGTTTCATGACACTGGAAATGCCCACATTTCGAGTGCTATCCACCACGATATCGTTAATCACGTAACGTACTTCAGAAAACAGAAAGGCCAAACCATGGTTGGCCAACTTGGACGTGGTGGGTGTAGAGCCATCGGCTTTGGTGAGTCGATCTTCAATCTGAATGGCACTTTCATGCGGTAGGGTGTAAATATCTTGGTTGTTGATAACAAATTGAATTTCATCATTGTTATTGAGTCCAGGTGTATGAGCTTGATAGGAACGGAGATCAATTCTTAACACTCCTGGTTGCTCCTCGATGCGGTTCGCTATCTCTAGGATAGAATTCATTATGAGGGTTGACGTGGTAACCCAAATGCTGTAAAATCTGCTTGCCTTGAGATGTTAACGTGTATTCACGTGGCAAACAACTAACACCATTCCTAGGCGGTGTTGTTGCTTTATACACCAACTTCATAGTGGCGTTAGAACCAACTTGTAAGTCACTGGTGTGGTAGAATCTAGTTGAATGGGCTGTTGATCTCTATTGATGAGTCTTAATGTTATATTACTAATACCATCAACAGCCACAGAATGAAAAAGCACCACTGCAGGGTTTTCACGAATAATATAGCCATTGGGCGATGTCACAATAAAGTCATAATGCGAATGCGATGGTTCTTGATTGGTGTACACTTGGCTAATAATATTACATGCCACCGACACATGATGGTCCTCAATGAATTTCACTTCATGGTCTGATTCATTTTTTTTGTTGGGCTCCAACACACGTGGTTTAAATCCTAGTAATGGGCCAATGGAATCGGGGCGTGTTTTAAAGTCAATGTTGAATGTGGAGAAAATACTGCAGCGATGAGTTTTGGTATTTCCTACAAGTTCAAACTTGCGCGTTCCATCGAGAAATGACTTTAAACCATATTGATTGATCAACACCACATAAATGTGTTCATAAATATCATCGATCGTGTATCCACCAGAGTTCAGGGTGAGCACACAATCATCATAGTAAAACTTGTTGTTCGCATTTTGACGTATGTTGTATATTCGATTGTACGTTTCAAGAGAAACAAGTCCTAAACCATAGGGGTTTTCACTCAATTCGATAGGAGGGTAAAAGTCTAGGCTGACTTCAGGTCCACGTCCATGCAGTGTAAACGTTTTACTTTCTGCCGACATACTGTTGGCGTTATAGCTTATGATGCGTCTTATATAAAAAATTAAACACAAACGTCCACACTGTTGGCTGTTAAACGTTTGCTCACGTTTCACATTATAATATATCTTGATCCTGTTTCCAAATTAGGTCACTAGTTCCATGGGCGGGGGCAAATTCCCAAAACTGTCAAAGTACCATACAATGGATCCCTCTTTGACATAAGCTACATAATGTGTTCCTGGTCCTCGGTGATCATCCAAATTGACAACAGCACATTCCTGTTTCCAGGGTCGTGGGGGTAATTGGTTTCGCATAAACACACCTCGAAAATGAGAGAGCTTTAGTTGCTAAGCATAGCTTTCCACTTGTTGATGCGTCAGGGCATGTCTTGCTATGGCTGAGGTTATTTTTTTAATATATATTTCGAAATGGTGAAAACCCAAATCCTTGTTGATAAAAGACTGGCTTTAAATTGGCATTTCTAGCCCCCATGGCAATCGCTTCCATCGTTTCATTATGCCGCTGATTTTCTTTGAGTTGTTGCTTGCCCTGCTGCGCGGCTTTAATGGTTTTCGCCACTGCACTGGCACCGCCCAAAAGTGAACCTAGAGCAGCCAGACCGGCAAATAAAGCAGGTAAAAATCCGGCTCGTTTGGGGACGGGAATCACTCGCCCTTGTTTTGAACCCTGTCGCCGACGTTTTGGAATAACATGTCTCTGTGCTGCTCGAACAGCTTTCCTTATGGTCAATACATTATTTTTTCTTTTTTTCTTTCGCAAGGGCTTGTCCACGAATGTCGTAAGCCCAGGCTTTGCCAAGAACAAAGTCCTCTTTTTAGTCATTCTCACCGCATACCTTTGTTTCACCATGATGATAATGACCAACAACCTTTCACAAGAAAGTTTAAATCACAACTAACGTCAGATGGTTATTTCATGGCTGTATATTCCAATTCCACATAAAGTGGGAAATCGTTTATGGTTTTTCCCGCTTGCTTTCCATCCCATGTCAACATGAGATGAAAGGATAATTCGTCACCTGCATTGACCATTTCATGGTTATGGACCAACATCCTATGACCGTTTAGCTTTATTTGTAAATGGTTCTCATCAGGTATGTCATATTTTATGTGAATGGTTCCATCATAGTGTAATCGATAGTGGATTAATCCTGAAGCAAACACATAGGTCAAGTGCTGATCATGGACTAGCGGTATATGGTTTCTCTCATTCAAAGGTTTTTCATTTATCAGATACACTAAAAATACAGATGGAATAAATTTATAAAGCCTTTTCATTTCATAGGTCACGTAACGCTTGGTACAGACATCGTCTTCGTCTTGCGGGTGTTCCACGTGAATAATCCGATGGTGATTAGCGCTACAGCCAATCACCGTAAGCTGGGGCACTTTGTCATAAAACACATACACTTTGTTATCCACATACTTTTTCGTAGTAAAGTCTGTAGACACTTGAGGATGTTTTACACGGGTTAACCGCTTTCCCTTAAAGTCATAATCTCCCTGTTTTGTGCGTGGCACTACGCACCTATCCACATAGTGTTTATTAGCAGGATCTGTTTCTTGTTTAGGATCATGTATGGGGACAGACCTAGCTTTGGCCATCAACGCACGTCCAAAGACATCCATCGTCAACCTGTAGTACCAGTCTACTGTTTCTATGACAAGGCTCGGTGTCCTGTATATAGACAACCTGCTAGCCTGTCTAAGCCTTAGTTGAAATGAAGATTATTAAACAGCAAGAGTCATTCCCGTGGGGGACATGGTTTCCCATCTCTGTCCCACATCACGTGAACAACGCCATGGTTCACTGTTTCCATCTTCCTTTCGCTGCATCATTGTGGGGCCTTCTGGCTGTGGAAAGACTAATCATTTGCTAACACTCATCACAGCGCCCAATGGTCTGCGTTTTCAAAATATTTATATTTTTGCAAAATCTCTCTACCAACCCCTCTACGTGTTTCTGGATCAAGTCATGTCTGGATTACAAAAAGAGAATATGGGTTATTTTACATTTTCCATGCAAGAAAATGTGAATTCACCGGATGATTTTCGACGATGTATCCACTGAACGTCAAGGCATCATTCAAAGCTATTTCAGCATGGGTTGACACAAACATATCGATTGCTTCTATCATGGACAAACGTATTCAAAAATGTCCAAACAGTTGATTCGAGACAATGCCAATGTCATTGTTTTATTTCGCCAGGACGAGAGGAACAGTCGTCACATTTATAATGAACATGTGAATCCGGATATGACCTTTCAAATGTTTACAGAATTGTGTGCCAAGTGCTGGAACACTCAACGTCATGCCTGTTTAGTGATTGACAAACAAAGTGAACTCAACCAAGGACGGTATCGCTTAGGGTTTGATCATTTAATTGCTATTTAAGGCCCTGTCTCATTCCCTCGCAAGTCATTTGTCAAGACACCATGGCGTTAGCAGAGAGTCAATTGAAAAAGCATATTATTAGAGCAAAAACATACTATTTGCCAAAAGTTTCGTCAATTGAAACGATCACGTGCGGATCATGCTTTGTTTATTCAACAACATTTAGCACCTCCACTAAAAGCCATGTTGAAACCCTCTTTCAAGCCATCTGAAACGCTACCCACCGTTTCACAAGCCACGCAGGCGCTGCACGATGACCCTGAGGAAGAGGAAGAGGAAGAGGAACAGGAACAGGAAGATTTTACTAGTGTTAGTGAAGTTGAGGATGAGGAGGAACAAGTGTTTACGCCTCAAAAAAAAGGCCGCACCCCTTGCAGAGTTTTTGAGAAAAAAGAAATCCTTGGCCATGGTCGAAACACCTTGCCCTTCCAGGGCGTCTCCGTTTTCACACTTCTTGGCCACCCCTCAATATAAAGCTCAACTGAAAACCATTTTAATAAAATATTATGCATCAACATTGGAACCCTATTTCAACGATCTATTTATTGGAAACACAGATACCACGTATGGTGTTCGCTATGAGGATGATAGTTTTAAAATTGGCGATTCATACATTAAATTTGCTCGTACTAAAGCTGTCATTAAAACATCAACTGTAAATTAACCCCAGGACTGTTAAAGCTGCTCTTTTCTCGGACCCCCTCTTCCCATGATTATACGTCAGAGGATCTTGACAAATATAAATCCATTTTATTGGACACCCATGCCCACAAAAGACAGTATGATCCCGCTCAACAAATGAATGCCAAATATCACAAAAATATAAAACCATCATTGCAAAAATGTTTCCCACTAGTCAAAGTACTCGTCGTAAATCATCCGCTTCGGGAGTGACATTTAAACCATTAAAACCCCTTGTGGATGTTACATACTGGCACAATCCCAATAATCTCGTCCAGCGGCTCCAGTTGTTGCATGCCTCACGTCAAGCTGGCCATACCGGTCACGATTGGGAAATTCAAGAAATTGAACAAGAACTTCGAAATGCCAAAATTATTGTTTAAGCCCTCACCCATTAAAATGGGTATTGCTCACGAGTTGCATCGCCCAGCTAGGCGTCACTATCCACGACTCAAGGTGATTTCACGAGGTGTGGATGAACTTTGGCAGGCTGACTTGGTTGAAATGATACCATATGCTGGCGTTAACGACGGTGTACGCTATATGTTGACCGTCATTGATGTCTATTCCAAAATGGCCTCTGTTGAACCTGTGCGTCGCAAGTCTGGTCCACTAGTTACCAAGGCCTTTCAACATATTATTCAACACTCCAAACGTCAACCTCAGTTGCTACAAACCGACCAGGGGAAAGAATTTTTCAACAAGGATTTCTCCAGTTTTCTCAAATCTAAGGATATTCACCATTACACCACGTACAGCAATCTCAAAGCCAGTGTGGTCGAGCGGTTCAACCGAACATTGAAAACCCATATGTGGAAAGCGTTTACCGCTCAGGGCAGTTATCGCTGTTGGACATGTTACCTGAGCTAGTATCACGTTACAATGACAACAAACATAGAACGATTTGGACCAAGCCACGCCTCGTGACTAAAAATATTCAGCGATAGGATAAACTGTTTAACCCCATAAAAACAGCCGATCCTAAACGTCACCGACTGAAAATTGGGGATTTGTTCGTGTGAGCAAATTTAAGTCTGCCTTCAATAAGGGCTACACGCCACAGTGGGCGACTGAACTATTTCGAATTCGTTGAGTCAACTTGGACAGTCCAGTCACCTATTTACTTGAGGACCTCAACCATCAACCCATAAAATTAGATTTTATCTCCATGAACTTCAGAAAACAGCATTTCCTAAGCATTATCTTGTGAAAAAAGTGTTGAAACAAAAAGGAAATAAACTGTATGTCAAATGGTTAGGGTTTAACTCTAAGACAAATTCTTGGATCAATAAATTACATGTTGTGTGAACCTGTGCAATTTTTAATTTATTTATTCACACATTTTGTACACCACCTATAGCTCTATGTGTACAGTCCTCAGCTCCACATATTTCTTTTTCTTTCCACCTGTGTTCTCTCATACATTACCCCTCCCCCTCTCCCTCCCTTCACCACCCACCACTGCTGTTCGTAGCTCTTGCCTATCTATTGGTTGTGACATCATTCCCTCAAATTGCATCATACTTTTTACTGATTCAGCGATTCCCACGCTTTGAACATTCTGTTATCGTGCACGTGGACAGCTAACGTCCAAGGTGAACACCTGTGGCAGATCAAATTTCACGTCAACTTGCATTTTGTCACGTACGAAGCAAACAGGATGTAACTTGTTAACAGTTATCGCGCACGTGGAGAGCTAACGTCCCAGGCGAACACCTGTGCCAGGTCAAATTTCACATGAACTTGCATTTTGTCACGTACGAAGCAAAACAGAATGTCACTGGTTTAGCCCTCACGTGGTTTCACATGTGTTTACATGCATTTCGCACTTCCCTGCCACCACGATGGTCAGATTATTTCACCTTCAAACGTCTTTGTCATTTTAAATTGCACTTGTTGTCAAGTCAGATCAGCGCCTTCCAATAAGCTCAAATGACATTCACCTCCTGCTCGTCTGCAAGTTTGTTTTCTGTACTCGCTTCGACAAACATAGAACCAAGTTCTCATCACCGTTTACACGTTAAAGGTAAAATATCAGAAAACGAACCCTCGCTCTTAGTTGCCAACTCGGTAAAGTCTCTTAGCTTTAATAGCTAATTCTAACTGGCCAGTAAGACAAGCATAGCTCGCTACGCCAGCTTCCTGCTTGTGGAGATCCTCTCCAAAAAACTTATGGTTGGTTTTCCAAAAGATAAGTGTTTTTCTTTGCCTAAACTTTTAGTCGGCTCCTGGCTGGGTAAAAGCTTAGCCATTTCCAAATGCAACTATTGGTACACGTACCAAAATCATTCCCAAAGTTATAATTCTTTTATCACTATCCTTCTTGGAAGCACTTGGTCGCTTTTTAGGAACTCTACAACTTTGAAAACTGGAAATATCGAAACCGATTCAAATTATTGGCATTCTTCGAATTACTTGTTCAAAACGAATTCCTTTGAATAGACATACAATAAGTCTGTTACTCTCTGTCTTGCCAGACCATCCCCCTTCCCCATAGTAGGCATATGTATGCTTGATAGGGAATACGCTAAAGCCATTCTCTTGCAAACCGCCCAAGTCCTAGCTGCGTTTCCCGTTAGCTTCGACCAGGTCCTTACCCACTTTAGGTATCTGAGGGCGGATTTGCGGTGGCAACCGCCTTTGAGTGTATTTAAAGTTATATTTATGACTTTTGTGGGACTCTCCTCCTATTTCTCCATCCTTTCTCTCAAGTCCGAAACCCACCTCCTTTTTTATCATCTTCCCTTGGTGGTTAGGTTATTCCTCAGCCAATAATCTACCCAAAGTTTGGTGCCGAAACCCGGGAGAGTCCATTTGTCATTGCTATTCTTTTTAAAAGGTTATTTGACAATACCTAACAAATTATTCATATCTGCTTTTAATCTTTCAGCTATAACTGCATCGTGCAAAGCCTGTGAAGTGGAAAGAGGCCGCTCCTGTCTCGTGTGGGGTGTCCCCTTCTTTCAACTTATTTGCTGCTGCCTGCCTGACAGCATTCCAAGGTTCCACAGTTCCGTGAGTTATACTTTAATCTATTTACCTTGTCATGGCTCCTACTGAAAAGGATAAGGATGAAAAACTTACCTCTAAACGAGCATCCTATAAAGGACAAATTACCCGATTCAGAAAATACATCAAAGAGCTAGATCCCTCAGAAGCTCAATTAGACTTGTTGAAACATCGTGTAAGGGATTTTGAACGTTCATATGAAAATTATTGCAACATCCAAACTGAAATAGAAACTTCTATGCTCAATCAAACCGAAGATCGAGTCGAAGTAGAAAACCAATATTACGAAGGCATAGGTTCTGCTTTCAAAATAATACGCCAGCTCGAAGAGGAGCAGAGAAAGGACGCTTCTGTTCTTGGTTCCCTTCACGAACCACAAACTTCCTTTCGCGATGGTACTCACAAGCCCAAACCTTTTTTACCTAAAATTGATTTACCCCACTTCTCTGGAGATGAATCTACTTGGGATTCTTTCTATGAATTATTTTGCTCTGTTGTTCATGACAGTGAAGACATTCAAGTCATCTACAAGTTTCATTACTTGAGATCTATCCTCCGAGGTCAAGCTCTGCAGTTAGTTGAAGCACTTCCTCTAAGTGCCGAAAATTACCCCATTGCCTTTAACTTATTAAAAGAAAGATACGAAATTTACGGTTACGTATTCAACGCCATATGAAGGCTCTATTTAACCTACCTGCGTCACAGCACAATGACGTCACTAGTTTGCGTACTCTCATTGATACTACTCAGCTTCATGTTAAAGCTCTGTCCCGATTAGATCAACCCACTGAACACTGGGATACTTTCCTAATACATTTAGTGGTTTCTAAAGTTGATGCTGCTACCCTCAAAGCTTGGGAAATTGAACTTTCTAGAGAAGACGATTACTCTTACGAGCATTTAGTCACTTTCATAAATGCCAGATGCCAGCTTTTAACCGCTCTAGCAAATCAAAGTGAACCCTCATCTCCGAGTTCTAAATTTGAATTAATGTCTATCAAACCTAAAAGCGAACGCTCAGCGTCTAGTATCCAAAAACCTGGGTCCAGCTCATCCAAATTTTAGCCAAACACCACTGGTTGCCCAACTAGGTCTAGTGAACGCCGTATTGCTAGCTCTCTCGTTTTAAACACTCAAAGCGAACCTCTCAAGAGTTTAAATGAACCATTAAGGTGTATACTCTGTAAAGATTCCCATGCCTTATATCTATGCAAATCCTTCAAAGAACTGTCAGTCGACGACAGAAGAAAATTAGTTTCCCAAAACAAACATTGCTTCAACTGCCTAGCGCCCACGCATTCTGCTTCTAATTGCAAGTCCACAAGACTTTGCTTCCATTGTGAAAAAGCTCATCACACATTACTACATCGTCATGATCAGGCAAGGTCATCGACAGCATCTACTTCTCAGAAAAGTGATAATGCTAACAGTTCCAGTGCTTCATCGTACATTCAAAATGCCAAGTCCATTCGTAGTGCCCAAGTATTGCTGTCTACTGTCCAAATCGAAGTTCAGGATAACTTTGGCAACTGGGTCCGTGCACGCGGTCTTCTTGATTCAGCGGCAACTCATGATTTCGTGTCAAAATCTTTGATTAGAAAACTTGGCCTACCTGTAAACCCCACTTATATTAACGTGTCGGGCATCAACAGCTCAAAATCGCAAGCTTTACAATTCTCAAAGCTAACCATAAGAGATATTTGTCACAGAAACAACTTTCTCAAACTGAATTGTCTAATTCTCAATAGCATTGGAGAAGACACTCCCAGTCACTCTGTGGATATTTCAGGGTTAAACATTCCCTCGCATTTAAGGCTAGCCGATCCTTTGTTTAACATACAAAAGCCCATTGACATACTCTTCAGTGCCAATGTTTTCTGGAATTGCCTTCGTAAACAGGTTCGCAAGTTATCCTCAAACGTGGTCGCCAGAGACACTAATTTTGGAAGGATCGTCACCGGTCAACTTCCCCATTATTCTCCCCAACCCGCATCGCAATGTTACTTCTCCAATACTGATCTGGAAAAGTTTTGGAGGCTCGAAAGCGTTGATCCTCCTAACGTGACCTCTTCAGAAAATGAATTCTGTGAGCAACTTTTTCTAAACACCACCACTCGCTCTTCTGATGGTCGGTTCATTGTTCAAATGCCAAGATTACATAATCCCCCTAAACTTATTAACTCTCAACCCAAAGCTCGAAAAGCTCTCTTTGCTTTTGAGAGCAAATTCAAGAAAGAACCTCTCGTTAAACAGCAGTACACTGATTTCATGGATGAGTATGAAAGCTTAGATCATATGGAAGTTGTTAACAAATCTGAAGATGAATTTCACCCCCCAATTGAAACGGTTTTCTTAAATCATCATCCCGTGTGGAAAAACCCCCTTGTAAAGGATAAAATCCGAGTTGTTTTCAATGGTTCATCACCTGACGTTAATGGCAACAGCCTTAACGACACTCTTTACTCTGGTCCTGCTATTCAGTCAGATCTATCTGCCATACTCTTAAACTTTCGATTATTTCCCATAGCTGTTATAGCTGATATAAAACAGTTGTACCGTCAAGTTTTAATTCAGCCTGAACAACGAGATCTCCAAAGAATCTTGTGGCGCGACGAAATCAGTAAGCCCATTAAGGTATTTCGCTTAAAAACGGTTACTTATGGCTTAAAACCTTCCGCTTTCCTTGCTATCCGTTCCCTACACTTGCTAGCTTCTCAAGATGGTCATTTATTTAATTCCAAAGCTTCTGAAGCGCTAACCACGTCATTCTATGTTGACGATAATTTGCAGTCCTTCCCCACTCTGGAGGAAGCTTCTCTCGTATCCTTTGAACTTCAGGCATTGCTAAGGAATGGAGGTTTCCCACTTCATAAGTGGAATTCCAACTCCCCTGAGTTTCTCGCCCAGTTTCCTATTGAAGACGTTGATCCCTCCTCTGTCGAAATTTGTGGAAACTACGAATCCATAAAAACTCTTGGAGTTCATTGGTGCACCAGCACTGACACTCTCATCTACAAAGTTTCGCTCGCTGAAGATCTCCCTAACACGAAACGACAAATTCTCTCTGAAATTGCAAAAATTTTTGATACGCTTCAATTCCTTGCCCCAGTTATTGTTATAGCCAAACTCTTCATGCAAGAGCTGTGGTCGCTCAAATGTGAATGGGATGACACTGTTCCCCTTTCTTTTCTCAACAGATGGCTTTCATTTCGCAGCAATTTGCTGGGTCTTTCCCTAATTGAAATTCCCAGGAATTTAATTAACGCTCATTCTAATGCATCTTTTTTCCTTCATGTTTTCGCGGACAGTTCCGAAAAAGCTTATGGTTGCTGCGCATATTTAGTTTATCGCCGTTCATTAAATGGATCTTCAGTTTCCAACCTTGTTTGTGCCAAATCGAAGGTAGCTCCTCTTAAAACTATCACTTTGCCTAGGCTTGAATTGTGTGCTGCACTCATGACTGCAGAACTTGTTAAAAATTTACGGGAAGTATTAAAAGTCAAATTCTCGCAAATCTATCTCTGGAGCGATTCCATGATCACCCTTTCTTGGATCGCCAAGAACCCTGCTCACTGGCAAACTTTTGTTGCAAACAGGGTTTCCAAAATTCAAATTCTTTCTTCGGGATGTCAATGGAGGCATGTGCCCAGTGCTGACAACCCAGCCGACATTATATCTCGTGGATGTTTACCCTCTCAATTGGCAACTTCCCAGTTGTACTGGCATGGGCCCTCGTGGTTAATCGAAGACACTTCTTGTTGGCCTTCTAAACCTCCAGCTACAAACTCCAACTTGCCTGAAGCAAAAGTATCTCTATCTACTGCTTCGTGTCTTGTTTCCAACGTTTCTCATCCCTTGTTGTCCCGCTAGTCTTCCTTTCATAAACTAATTCGAATTGTCGCCTATCTTCTTAGATGGAAATATCTTGTGGTTGACCAACCTCTTCTCCCCAAACCACACCTTACCAATCATGAATTGAATCTCGCTACCATTAAGGTTTTACGACTGACACAGCAAGAAGCCTTTTCTTCTGAATTGTCTTTACTTTCTTCTAAAAGGGATGTTCCCAAATCCAGTCGTCTTTGCGCTTTAGCCCCGTTCGTGGATGACAATGGGTTACTCAGGGTAGGTGGTAGGCTTTCGCAATCTTTGCTCTCTGAGGACAAAAAGCATCCCGTTATTTTGCCTTCTAAACATCACGTAACTTCCTTAATTATACGTGACTTTCATTATCGCAATCTGCATGTTGGTACACGAACTCTGCTTTGCCTCTTAAGGGAAAAGTACTGGATTATAAATGGAATTCACGAAGTTTCCTCTGTAATTCACAAGTGCATTCCTTGCTTCAAAGCGAAACCTAAAATCAATACTCAATGAATGAGCGATCTGCCTCCTTTTCGCTCTTCTCCTATACGCCCATTTGCTCTAACTGGTGTGGACTATATGGGTCCGTTCCATTATCAACGAAATTCCCCTGAAGCTAAACGCAAATTGTTCGGTAAACTCTATGTCTCTCTCTTTGTTTGCATGGTTACTGGCGCAATCCACTTGGAATTAGTAACGAATGCTTTTACTTCTTACTTTTTATCAGCTGTCTCTCGCTTCACTGCTAGGCGTGGTGTTCCTTCGGAGATGTTCTCTGATAACGCTTCCACTTTTCAAGGCGCAGCTTCCTTGTGGAGAAAAGCTCTCACATCCTATCCCGCCATGGAACAAATTTCTAATTTTTCCTACTCAAAGGGTTTCAAATGGCGTTTTATACCTCCCTACGCTCCTCATCACGGTGGTAGGTGGGAATCCTGCGTAAAGCTCACTAAACGTCATTTAAGAAAGGTTTTAGGTAATCGCATTCTGACTTATGAAGAATTTAATTCACTGCCCGTTCTGATTGAAGGTGTTGTTAATTCTCACCCTTTAACTCCGCTTTCCAATGACCCTGATGACCTGCTTCCACTCACACCTGATCACTTCCTTATAGGCACTTCTCTTTCTGCGCCTCCTCCCCTTTCCAGCTCTTTCAGGGATTCTAATCTACCTATTGTTTGGCGTAAACTTGAAGCCCTTCGCAATTCTTTCTGGAAGAGGTGGAACTTGGAATATTTAACTTCCTTGCAACGGAGACAGAAGTGGTTTCTTTCCAGTCCCGACATTAAAGTGGGGGACTTGGTCTTGGTCAGGGATGTTTCTCCTCGCCTGGTCTGGATTTCTGGTAGAGTGACCGAGTGTTATCCTGGAAGGGATGGGAGAGTCAAGGTGGCCAGAATTTTGAACACTAACGGTCAGATCACAAGACCACTGTCTTTAATTGCTCCATTACCTTTAAATGTTTAATTGGTTTTCCTGCTCTCTGTTGGTGTTCGCCCTTCCCAGCTTGGTGTATTCTTGGAATACACGGTATGATGGAGTATATTTTTAATGCTCTTTTCTTGCTCATTCCTTCCTTTCTTTTATCAAACACCAACCGTGATCTTCTAGTTTCTCTTTGGTGGTCATGTCTCTAATGTTATTCGTGAGTCTGTTCTAGATATATATCTTCCATGACTCACCTAGCGTCATCTAGCAGCGAATCTTTGAAGTTCCTCAATTCTTCCCTGTGCAAGAGGACTTCCTTATCAATCTGTCCACCAGAGCTCGTCGCCATCGCCAGCTATCATCTCCGTGATCAAGGGAACTTCGTCTAGTTTTTCACCCACCAGGCTGCGATAGCGTCGTCTACTATCAACTCTTTGAAGACCATTTCCTCAAGAGAATTTAACTTTTGTATGTTGGTGATGCTTATATGTCTTCCCTTTGTCTCCTACCCCCACTCTTTTCCCTTTTTCTGGTCCCTCTGCGCTTCGCTGAGTGGGTCTCACTTGTACGTCGACCGTCGACTCAGTCAAGGCTCAACTAGAGCCAGCCTCCTGAACTCAAGAGGCATTTTCTTCATTCCACGCCATGTTGGAACTCTAATGTAAACCTTCAAAGGAACTTCATCATCGCTATGCAGCAAAGATAAGTACCGACTTCAGGTTTTAACCTCATTCTCATCGTTTTAATATCTACATGCCTTTAAGGATAATTTTATAGGCAGTGTGAGATTACTATATTTTGGGGCAATAATTATCCTTCGCGGGATTTACCATGTTGGGCTTTTGTCTGTCTAAGCCAACCTTAATAGAAAGTAGCTTTTCTTAAGCTAATTAAATGAGAAATCTTCTCACAACGTGGAATACCAATGAATACCCACTGCCTATCAAATATTTTGCTCGTTCCACCGCTGGAATAACTTTGGCCCTATTCTTCAGTCAAAATTGCTCTGGAACCTTCCAGAACCTACCAGTCACGCCGTCATGTATTTTCCACACACATGTGTGAATACTTTCTCAAACTAAAGGATCTTCTTTATTATTTAATGCTCAATAGCTAACTTTTCTTCCTCCGTTGGGATTTTATCTGGCGTACTTAATGACAATCTATAACTTTCTCAAGCAATAGACTCTCGCCTACCTAGTGCAACCAGTTTTTTTCCACAATTGCAAAAACTTTTTTTTGCCATAAACTTTTGTGTTACTACAGTGAACTTTTCATCCATTTAACAGACTATAGTGAAAACTAGTGCTTGTTCAACATTTCTACCGCGTCGCGATCGTCCGATTACCATAAATAAGGCCATGAACATTTATCCTCAATCCCAATTGATCTTTCCTAAACCTTTTACTAACAAACCATAATAATAAAGTTGTTACTTAAAGTCTTTTTTCAATGAGGTGTCACTCTATAGAAATGCCCTCCCCTTTTTCTTATATAACATTAATTAACTTCTGCATAAATACGTGTCGAGTACACGTTTCAAACTTACATTGTTTCTCCCTTCTAATTAGGGAATACAATTCTTTCAACTCATGAGTGAGTTATTTCTTGGTCTCACGAAAGGGAAACTTGCCCCATTTGTCTCGTGATTCCTACTTTAACATAGGAAGTCTAGAACCTTCCTTTTGATTTTCTCTTCAGGTTTCACAGTAAGTGACCTGTCCTATTTTGTATAACTGTTATAAAAGTAATTCAGCGTAAATATAAGAAGTTATAGGAACTTCTCTTTCATTCTACCTGCTTTCTTTTTTGTTATTTTCGAAGTTGTAACTTTTTCTAAGATAGGTACTTGGAAATTTCTTAAAGTACACACCTTGTACTCGATTTAATGTCTAACTTTAATCACTTCATTTGTCTTTTTTTAAATCTTACGAAGATTTTAGTACATATAAAGGTTTGAAACCTAAAGAATTGTTAATTGCCTGGAGCAAACTTTAGATGTTTTTTCGGAGGTCTGTGACCCCAGTTGTTATAAAGTTTAAATTATATATTTGGCAAAAAACTACTACTTATTTGTTAAATTCATTACGCTCTTTTGCATTGTTAAAATAAATTCAAGTTCCTTTTTTTTGCCTCATCATTTCTCTAATACTACAGTTAGGCAAGATCCTGTCTTCCCTGACTCTTCCTAGGTTCATGCCCTCGTTAATGCAAATAAATCTTGTAATAGGGTTTTCACCACTTGTTGCATTTGAGCAAGAACTCTTAGTTGCCAACTCGGTAAAGTCTCTCTTAGCTTTAATAGCTAATTCTAACTGGCCAGTAAGACAAGCATAGCTCGCTACGCCAGCTTCCTGCTTGTGGAGATCCTCTCCAAAAAACGTATGGTTGGTTTTCCAAAAGATAAGTGTTTTTCTTTGCCTAAACTTTTAGTCGGCTCCTGGCTGGGTAAAAGCTTAGCCATTTCCAAATGCAACTATTGGTACACTTACCAAAATCATTCCCAAAGGTATAATTCTTTTATCACTATCCTTCTTGGAAGCACTTGGTCGCTCTTTAGGAACTCGACAACTTTGAAAACTGGAAATATCGAAACCGATTCAAATTATTGGCATTCTTCGAATTACTTGTTCAAAACGAATTCCTTTGAACAGACATACAATAAGTCTGTTACTCTCTGTCTTGCCAGACCATCCCCCTTCCCCATAGTAGGCATATGTATGCTTGAGAGGGAATACGCTAAAGCCATTCTCTTGCAAACCGCCCAAGTCCTAGCTGCGTTTCCCGTTAGCTTCGACCAGGTCCTTACCCACTTTAGGTATCTGAGAGCGGATTTGCGGTGGCAACCGCCTTTGAGTGCATTTAAAGTTAAATTTATAACTTTTGTGGGACTCTCCTCCTATTTCCCCATCCTTTCTCTCAAGTCCGAAACCCACCTCCTTTTTTTATCATCTTCCCTTGGTGGTTAGGTTATTCCTCAGCCAATAATCTACCCAACAGGTTCGTTGAAACACACACCCAGCCGTATCGTCTCTCTCAACCACCACGCATCATGAACATTATAAACAGGTAAAGAAAAAAAAAAAGTTTTTTCAACATGTATGGCGTTAGGCCTTTTGTGAATTATTTTTTTGGAAAACATATCTACCACACTCGAAAGGGGGCGTTAGCCTGAGTCCTAGGACACCTCGTACACGTCTCTAGGTTTATTGATTCGTGAGATATCGGCAAAATCACAAAAAAAACACGTGTTTACTCCAAAATCGAGTTTCCAATTTTTAAAAGAATTATAACGAGTGGTCCATAGCAAAGAGGACGTCACCCCGAGTCCTTGGACCCGTCGTACACACCTCTAGCATGATTGGTTCGCGAGATATTAAAAGTGGATGACCTTTTAGTTTTGGTCATTTATTGAAATAAAGAGCCTATAGGAAAGTAGGGGGCATCACTACGAGTGCTAGGACACCCCGTAGGTTCAAATCCCATGATTGGTTAGCGAGATATCAGGTTGGGGGAAAATACGAGGAGGGTTCAAAAAGAAGAGGCGTAGAACCCCTGTTACCACACTACTGTCAGGTTCTTATCCTAGAGACTTGAAATTTATTTTGGGGATAGAGGGAATAGGGGCCATTGATTTACGTCAAACAAACTTTTTTGTGTAATTCACAGTTTCCAAAATATGCGATTTTCAAAATTCGAGTGTTTTCAAAACAACATAAAAAATAACAAAGTTTTATTACAAAAAAATAAAGGTCATAAAGGCCGTTCGTTTGAGCCATAGCACAACGTTCTATCATGTTTGGTTTTCAAACTATCACCTATTTTCGAAACGGAGAAATTTCAAAAAAAAATTGAAAAATATAATACATGGTCCATAGGAAAGAGGACGCCAGCTCGAGTCCAACGACACCTCATTCGTGAATCTCCGACCACGGGTTCCGGAGTTATCGGCTCGCATTGGGAGTAGTGGTGGTGGGGGGGTGGTGGGGGGGCAGAAACCGCCTTACTCTACTGCTGTAAGCTCAACCCACCTTCTCGTCTACCTTCGAACCATCCGTGTAGAGAATGTCAGCGTCCGGAAATTGGTGAACTATGCTGTGGAACTGCCTCCGTTAATCCGTGTTCACCTTAGGACCTCGGTGAAGATCTAACCGAATTTCCGGACGCGGGACTTGCCACGGAGGCACCTCGCTAGAAGTCCGGATCATACAGGGACCTACAGCCACTCCTATTTCAGTACACGAGCTATCAAGTCTAATACCAACCGCCCGAGTGGCACGAGGCCGGTTGGCGTACCCCTGGTTGTTTTGGGTACCGAAGAGAGCTTGATAGGTCGGGTGTTGCGGCATTTGACGCACATTGGCAGCATATGTTGGCGTCTATAATTTAAAGGTGGAACACCCGATTCGGCGAGTAGGCTGGGTATCGGGCTGGTCCGGAAGGCACCGGTAGCCAGCCTAACGCCACTATGGTGGATACTGTCCAGCATTTTCAAGGTTGCCGGCCTTACTGAACCGTATGCCGCAGAACCATAGTCTAGCCGGGACAGGACGAGGGCTTGGTAGAACCGTAGCGCACGGTCGACTCTAGAAAGGTCGGAAGGTTCAATCTGACAACACTGTAGCTACGGCTATTGTCAGTCGTACTTCGTCTCGAGGGCCTGAACTGAAACAGATGTTTGCTAGCAAGGGAGGCGACAAAAACTACGGAATTAATATTGGACAAACATAATGTTCATGTTTAGCAAAACATCTGTTGATTTTTATTTACACATGACCAGTGTTACAATCGGAAATAAATTAATAACGTGCCTATGATAGTGAAAAGTTGTTATAAGAGCCAAGCAAGCAGATATTGAGTGACACGGAAATAATTTACCAACATAAAAGTGTTTAGCAAGATAAAGAAAATTATTTTGGTTTCTTTTCGTATTTTACTACTCTGAAGTATGGTACCGGTAATAAAACAATTGGCGGTGTTATAATAATAATATGGAGTAAGTAGATGCAATTGAGGGTTATGTGATGCGAAAACATCTTCACATTGTAGGCCTATAATAAACTCTTGATTCCGCCGCACATATATGTAGATAATTTACTACCATTATAGAAATAATCTGTTGCTGCTGGTATTCCATAACTGTATCAGATTACTTCTGTTTCCTTCCTAAAGTGCTGCAACTTTCTCTTCCCATAACCAAGTTTGCTGACATCAACAGCATCATTCCTTGCCTGTGAATAATTGTTTAGCAATACAGTGGCAATAACTGAAAGTAATTTTTCACTTAATTGACTAATTTATGCCATCTACGAACCATTTCGAAGGTTCCCTAATCCAGGCCTAGCGCAGAATGTCGTCACTTGGGAACCTAAGCACTGGTGTGTAGCCTCCCTTACTTGGTTAATTTGCATTACAGTTGGGGATACAACATGTATCTGGCATTGTTACGGTGCCGAAACATTCCAGGAAAATCAAAGTTTAAAACATGAAGTACGATATGTGATAATTCCATGTACCGTAGGCATTTAAAAATACCATATTTGCCAGATACAAAGCACACTCGTCAGTGTGTTCTCGATTAGGGATTACAGTAAAGAAACTCATCTGGAAGGGTAGTATAAACGCTACTATAAAGCGTATAAACGTAAAAAGCGTAAGAAACAAAATATAGATGGAAATATCCCTATGAGATAAGCAAGAACACCTGCCAGACTGAACGTTCCCTCGTGTTCCCGCCTGACAAGGGTATGACTGATGAACATGTTGCCAAGTCTCAGCCTTCCGACCTGTCTAGAGTCGACCGTGCCGTAGCGGCATCGCACGGTCAGCCCCCCACGTAGTGCCACTAAGAAACTTGAGCATGTTCAGTTTCCTGAGACTCGTCATTTTTAATTGCCGTATATGGGGCTGCCACGTTAATTTGCTATCAAAATGGAGCCCCAGGAAGCGATAAGTACCAACCAACGGCATCGCAGCATCCCTGAGATGTAGTTCAGGGTGTAAATGTAGCCTCCGGACCCGACAAAAATGGACGACAGAGGTTTTCGCTGCTGAAAATCGAAAACCCCGGTCGTGAGCCCACCTGTCGACCCGGTTGATAGCTAGTTGCAATTGCCGTTCAACGACTGCCATACTTCCAGAGCTGTAATGCAGAGCTAAATCGTCTACATACAGCGATGGAACTACCGCGGACCCGGGGAGAGAGGATGGCAGCCCTGATTGTGATGAGTGCTATGAAAGGAAAGTTAATGATGCATGGACATGAACATTGAGGAATTGAGGATTGAGGAATTGGGATTAGTTTGTATTCTAATTTTCTGTAAATCCCTATGGCTATGAAATAAAAACAAGGTTTACCAGGGCACGATGTTTGTAATTTTTTAAATGATGATGTTGATATTTTCATTTTGACATTTCACACTTGGACAATTCACCAGTTCCCATTTCCACTTTTAAAATAATGTCAGTTTAAAGGTTTTTGTGTTTTGAAGATATGGAAACGTGGATTTTCCATTTTGTTGTTTACACTTTTTAAACAATGCCAGTTTGAGGTTTTTGAATTTTGATATTTCACACATTGCCATTTCTATTTTTACACATTTTAAAAAATGTCAGTTTAACGTTTCCGAATGTCATGATATGGAAACAAGGATTTTCCATTTTGTTGTTTGCACATGTTCCATTTGGTGTATGTTGAAAGTTTATTTTATGTTTTTGTCAATGATGTTGATGCGAGTGCTTGGCCATGGCGACGTTGCAGTCTGTTTACGTGTTTGCAGAAACGTAGAGGCCTACTAGTACGACCGCAGGTAAGACTGTTTTACAAAAATAATGCCTATTTACCGATGCATTTGAAAGAATACAAAGCTATTCAAAAACAAAATAACTATTTAGTTGTTGTTGTTGTTGTTGTTTTAAGGGGCCTAACATCTAGGTTATCGGCCAAAATAACTATTTACCATTTACCATTTACATATAAGTGTTCATTTCCCCTCCCCCACCCACCCTACCTCATCGTGTTTGCTCTATTCAAACGATCAATGCCAGTCACTCATACACACCAGCTTTTTTCTTTCTATCTTTCTTTCTTTCTTTCTACTCATACATTGACACAACCATACCTGTCTTTGGGAACAAACACAACCACTTTATTTATTCCCAAAGCACGTTCTTGACATCCACACCCATCCCAAAAGAACTTTTTTTTAGTTTACCATTTAACATTTTACCATTACAAAAATACTAGTCATTTAAGATACTTAAAAAATAGTACTCTTTTAATATTTACAAAAAACAATAGCACCTTTGTACAGCCTTAAAAAATTAAACTATTTACAATTACCCATTTTCAAAGTCCCAACTGTATGAAATTTAAAATAAAAATAAATAAAAAACTAGGGTTGCACTGGGCTTTTAAAGAGCAAAAGGTCTAAGTGGTTTTCCACTATTTACAAAAAAAACTGTAACAAAATCCACTATTTACAATAACAAAAAAACAATATTTACAAAATACAAAATACTAAATTTACTAGTTACGAAAAGCTATGTCCCTATACCATGAAACAGAAAAATCACACCTCCTCCTCCTTGTGGTCATAACTCCATGGTAGGCTGGTGAGCTGGTCATCCGCCCATAAACGTTTGTTATCCATGGAGGCGAGAGTGCGTTTTCTCTGCTCTACAAGATACAAATTATGGTTGCTGGATTGTATCCTCCGCTGTTTATGTGACATAGCTTTGCCAGTTTGTAAAACCGCTAGGTAGTCGTCTACACGTAGCGATTTTACCACCGCCCATTTGCTCTTTTGGCTTCCTTACAGTCTAGTGTGCGATAAGCATACATTCTGGAAGTCAAACTTACGAATTCTGTCATAATGGAATCACCGCATTCATCTTTTAAAACGCCCATTTTCTTCTTGTTTTTGATAGGCAGCTGAAACACGTTGTCAGCGCTATACGAAGAGGTGTCGAACCAGTCACTATGTTGCCTCATGACGTCATAAGGGTTGCAGTGGCGAATGTAGTAAATGAATCAGTCCGTATCCATATACAAAAGAGATACGTCCTTAAAATAATGTTTGGCAAACCCGATTTGGAAAAGTCTAAAATGACTTGACCCAAGTAAATGGGCTTATCCATGGTCACACTGGTCTTATTCAATTCAATGGTGGCCAAATCCCCATCGATAATTTTGATCGATTTTAAATTTGGCTTGGCAATGTACCGTCGGGCACCCCACCGTCCCTCCCTGATATTAACCAATTTAATGTCACGGTATTTGCGGACATTCTCCATGGACTTTCCATAGATGCAGTTGTTCATCAATTTAAAAAATTCAAACTGCTGTGTTGCCATTTGTCGGTGCACTGTGTTGAGTTGCATGTATGGCTTGAGCCATGCTTTTTGTGCAAAGGAAATACCTCTGTGGATTTTCTTCAACACTAAGGCTTGGGCTAGGCATTGCACCAACATTTGGATATGTAGCACATACCAATTCTTGTTGTAAAGTGTGCCCATGAGTTTTTCAATTTTCACTTTATTGTCAGGGGGAACCATTCGCTCTAGGCAGAATGGAAAATTGGCATGTTCATCATACAAGGATGAGGGATATTCAATATCCACTTCTAAGACATATCCACGGCCTGTTTCTTGGCTGGCTGTGTTCACATCAAATTCTGACACTTGTTTGTCAGTCAGCCCATAGTGTAAAGGCTGGCTCATGGCATTGCCATACAAATTATGTACATCATAGTATATAAAGTTCGATTCAGGATTGCCTTGTGAATAAGAGGGCATGTAGGAATTATTCGCTTCGGCATGCCGCTGGTTAAGTGACACAAAGCCACCGCGAATGCCCGTTTCAAAGAATAAGACCATGTCTACATCCGTAAGTAAATGCAATTACACTTCAGTGTATTTCAAAGCTGCATCGAACGAGAGTCTAAGACTCGCATAATAGTGAGCCGGGTCAAGACCATAGATGTGTTGTCACAACTCACGGAATTTTTCAAACACATTTGTGAGCAGCAATACATCGAGTTTTAGGTAATGCATAGCATACTCACCTAGCGTCTTGATATAAAACGCTCGCCAAACTTGCCACGCATGTGCATAGTCTTCATCGGAAACGGTACTGCGTGTTAGTTTTGAGTAAAATTTATCTTGTGGTGGTAGAGTCTTTTGGTTTAACACGTCCCAGTTGTTGCAGAAATCATACGGGAAAATACCTTTCCGAATGCACAATTTAAATTCCTCAGGATCTTGAAAATGCATTCTGGTGTATTTTAGTTCCTTCTCATCCAAGCCATTGACCAAACAATCTAGCGAGGATGCCATAAACTTGAAGGATTCCAAATATCGAATGTAAATGTTGCTCAACCGCCATGTCAAGGCTATAAAACGTTCATGGTTAGGGGGATAATTAAAAATGAGCACTTGTTGACATGACCCAATTCACGAATCAAAAATTGAATGTCATAATTTGCCAGTTTGTGAAAAAAATACACTGATAAATCGAGGAGCTCGGTACTTTAAATTGCATTCACTCTCCCGTAAAGTGTGAGTGGTCTCTGACTTTTTCCTATCCGCCTAAAATAGACTCTTCTCAGATATGGCATGTGGTGGCATGCTCATACTGCTGCTGCTGTTCTGGAGTTACCCTAATGGGTACTGGGTTGTCCAGTAACTCTTGAACATGATCAGCCAACTTGACAAGTTGATCCAAAAACCATTTAGCACATTCTGGTCCCCTACGGGATTCGTAATAGGATTTTGTGGGGTCATAAGCACACACCACGTTAAATCCTATGGTAAAGGGCTCGTGTTTTAATGGGTGTGGTTGAGCTGATGGTGGGATCTGGTTCACATCCTGCCATGGGTGTGGTGAGAGCTTCAAAATCTGCATACACCACATAGGGGACAGTATCACGCTTATGAATGTCCTTCAACTTTAACACAGCTTTGTCCCCTTGTGGCAATACTAGTCTCACCGCTTCCTGAGATACACAATCTACCCTATGTCGTTCCAAAAGCGTAGGGGTTTTAAAATATTGTCGGCAACGGTCACAAATATGTTTTGCACGCACATGTTTCGACATTTGACTGCTTAGCAATCTACTCAGGCTTTTGATCAGGCAATAGTGATTCACCTCCCCGTAAGACAGATATAAAAGATGAATGTGGTGTCGTTTTGGTTCTTTTGTAGCAAAAAGAGGACCTACAATGTCATCACCATCAAGGCCATACACCATGAACGAAAAATCCTGGTTATCTTCTTCAAACCTATGGATCTTGGTTAAGTCCATAGGGGACGCCACTCTAGTTAAATAAGAGTTTAGTGCTTTTCAGTCGGTCAACACGAATGTACCCAAAAGAGCTGGGTTATGCCCTAATCCTGAAGTAAATTACATGAGATTAATAAATGCACTAGGATGACCAGTTTCGATCGTCAAGCGATCATCAACAGATCCATTACACTTAGGCTATAAAATCTATGTTTGAAAATACAGGTGAAAATATTTACAATATGTACAATTATTTAGTTGCAGTATTGGTACTGCAACTGTCGGTGTATGCTAAATGCAGTATATATGATGTTAGGTGAAATGCTAAATGGTGATAGATATACGGAGTTTGTAATTTGGAGTGATTATATGGTTGTAAAAATCAACTATGTAATATTACAGGCTTTACTTATCTGGTAGTCTTCCTTGCTGGAGCTGCGTGCAGTTTTCGTGTTCACTGTAGCTCCAGGTGTGGTCGACTGAGATGGTCTGTTATCTCAACGACATGGGTTACTCCCTTTTCTTCCCCCTGTTCATATGTGCTGTGCGGAGTCAATGCGATGTGTTTATGTGGGGTGTTGCCAACCTAGATTAGATTTATGTTATTGAATGAGGTGGGTCTACAGCTATCAAAGACCGTGGAACATTCCCCGCCAAGCGTGGACCATAAGCCATTCAAACAAAGCGCTGCCCGGTTGTAGACCCAACTCATTCAATAACATACATCTTATCTAGGTTGGCAACACCCCACATAAACACATCGCAGTGACTCCGCACAGCACATATGAACAGGGGGAAGAAAAGGGAAAAAACCCGTGTCGTTGAGATAACAGACCATCTCAGTCGACCACACCTGGATTTACAGTGAACACGAAAACTGCGCGCAACTCCAGCAAGAAAGACTACCAGATAAGTAATAGCCTGTAATATTACATAGTTGATATTTACAGCCAAATTACAAACTCCGGATATTGATCACCATTTAGCATTTCACCTAACATATACTGAATTTAGCATACACCGACGGTTGCAGTACCAATATTGTAGCTATATAATTGTACATATTGTAAATATTTTCACCTGTATTTTCAAACATAGATTTTATAGCTGAAGTGTAATGGATCTGATCATGATCGCTTGACGATCGAAACTGGTCATCCTAGTGTATTTATTAATCTCATGTAATTTATTTAAGAATTAGGGCATAACCCAGCTCTTTTGAGTACATTCGTGTTGACCGACTGAAAAGCACTAAACTCTTGTTTACTAAGGCAACACTGACAAAATGGCTTCAAACCACACAATACTCTAGTTAAATTTAAATTTTGTTTTAATTCATCAAACTTGGCCTTGTACATTCCTGGTTTGTAACAATGTTGTTGTACTGGCTGCAAATAAACAGTCACCGACCAGAAGAAACATTGTTCGTCACGGTTCTATATATTGACCACAGCCTTTTTCGATGCTATTGCTGGTGGTGTTTTAATAAAGCTAGACCCAGCATTCAACGGGTTGAATTGACAAATGTTGATTTGTAGGTGATGGATTTTGTTTAAGGCAAGGCCACTCGGTCCTTGTTGCAGTTTATCAAATTTTGTTAGCAAGGCATTGATCACGTTGGATTGATAGGCATACCCCTCGTTCAGATTATCGGCTATCAAAAGCTCTCGCATTTTACTGCAAATATAAAATTTTTTTTTTTCTGCTCACCGTCCTTGTTTTTATATATGAAATCGCAAACTAGTTGTGTATTGACCTTTAAAGCCCCATGCATCCTTTGAGCTGTACAAATTTGATCTTTTAAAAATTTCAAAACACGATTCGACAAAGTCTTTCGTGATTAAACTTTCCCCAACATTGACCACGCGGCCAGAGCAAACACGGGATTTCAAGGGGTTCCCAAGTAAAGCTGTCGGCAACGGCAAAAGACATGATTTTTATAAAAAGACAATCTCACCCGAGTTTTCAGCACTAGACTCTCCGGCAAAGGTTCCCAAACAAACAGCAGTGGTCAAGCGTTTTAGCAGCACTCTAAAAAGAAATAAAATAAACTACCATAAGTATATCACTTCCAAATAGCACCTTTGTACAGACTGAAAGGAAAATACAATCAAACAGATTATATGAACAAAATCTTACCTGGGTTTTGTAAAAAAAAACTTGCTTTTTTGTCTTGTCTTGTAGGCTTCAGTCAAATGGTTTGCCTGTCTCTCTTTGGCCATAACAACAGGTATGCAGATTATCTAAAACAGACAAAATAAAACAATCTGTCAATAAAATTGTAAACCAATAATAATTTAAACATCCATTAGCATTAAAAAAACTAAACAGCATTAATGATACACTTACCTCTAAATATATAATGTACCCAGTATGATGACTAACTGGGGTTAAGCACACAAATCCAATTACTTTCACACATATAAGACACAGGCTATGTTTGCATTGCAAAGTTCAAAATAGTAATGACACGCTACGCGCTATGACATCCACAAGTGTCTGTTACCCAGCCCCTCTCATCCCCTCCCCTCCCCCCTCCCCTCTCACCGCTCTTGCCAGGCTCTGGGGTGGTCACGTGATTCCATGTTCTCTCTTTGTGTTCCTCTCTCCTCTCCCGCTCTTGCACGCTGCACTCCTCGGCTGTCTGCGGCTCATTCCTGTTGTCAGACTTACAGTGTTGCAACTTACACCCACCCTCTTATCGCAAGCCAGCGGTGTTGTCAAGTCACGTCCTGATAAGATTTCACATTCCGCTAGCCAACCCCAGCTCCAAGCTGCCTCCAAGCAGGTTTCTTTGTTTGCTCTTCTCACTTCCAGCGAGACATAGCTAAGTTCTTGTTGTCAACGATAAAAGCCCACTTCATCTGCATCATACAAATATCATTTGTCAATTCACTCATTACTAACACGTTAAAGATCTCTCACAGAGTTTTAAAAAACTTGCACGCTTTACGCATTTTCAAATATTAGCCATCGTTCAATCGTAATAGGAAATATCAAAGAAACGACCCATCGTAGACCGCCCCGTCGAAATATCCATTTGCTCTATTAAGCACGGCCTCCGTGGCCGCTATAGCCTCGTTCAAACACACCACAGTGGTACCGTCTCTCTGTATACCACCATTTTTTCATTTTAAATTAAAAAGAAACAGGTAAAAAATAAAACTTTTTAGCGTTAAGCCCTTTGTAATGATGTTTTAGGAAAAAAATAACTATCACATTGGAAAGAGGGTGTCACCTCGAGTGCTAGGACCCCTCTTACACGACTGTAACTTCAATGATTCGTCAGATATAACAAAAAGTCTAAAATCATGGTTTTACCCCAAAAATGGGTTTTCGCTACTACTCGACACGGGTATCCTCAGCAAGAGGGCAGCACGATGAAAATGATCACATGTCAACTTTTGTTCTAGCTTCATGGGTTCCCAAGATATCAGCAAATTGTCAAAAACACACGTTTACCACAAAATCGAGTTTCCAAATTCCACCCATTTCAAAAATAACCTCGCCATCAGATAGAGCAGAAAAATACCATCTAATCAACACCTCACCCACCCGTACTCCTCCCCACCACCTAACCCTTTTCCAACATAGCCACACGTATTCAAGCACGCACGTGACTGAAAGCAGAACTATTAAATCCCCACTACTACACTAGAGGGGCTAGGGACCTTTCATTTACGTCAAGCAAACTTCTTTGTCAACTTCATAGTTTCCAAAATAGAGACAATTTCAAAAATAAAATTAAATCTTTTTTTTTAATAGTACCACTCATTCATAGCAAATAGGACGTCACACTGACTCCTACAACACATCACACATCAAAATCCGACCATGCGTTCGCGAGATATCGGCAAAGTTCACGAGAATGTAGGCTGTGGAGGAGGACTGTCCTTACCAGATTACTACTAGTTTTTGTCCTAGAGACCTAAATCTTGGTTTGTGGGTAGAGCGAGTAAGGACTTTTCATTTATGTCACACAAACCTTTTTGTAAACTTGCTAGTTTCCAAAATATAAGAATTTCAAAATTGGACAGTTTTCAAAAAAAAGTTTTATTATAAAAAATAAAAGACACAAACACCGTTAATTTAAGCCATTCTACAACGTTGTACAAAATTTTTCTAAAAAATTTTAAAATTATAACGAGAGTCTATAGCAAAAAAAGGACAACAGCCCGAGTCCATCGACACCTCATTTGTTAAAATCTGACCATGAGTTCGCGATATATTAATTATTTAACATGGACTCCGCCTGAGCAGCGCCAGGTGGCCTAGAGCCATCACTGCCCCCTTACTATGGTTTCAGGATCATAGTGTATGTGAGTCACTGCTTGGCAAGCTTGAGATCCACCTAAAACAAATTCACGCCGATGGCTGCCACTCCTTATCACCGGGGTTAGGATTTTTAGGTGCAAATTTCAGATGAAAAAAAGGACGGGAAAAGGTGCTCAAATATGGTAAAAAAAAGGGTAAAAGTGCTGGTTTATTCAGCTAATTTTCTTTTTCATCTATTCTAGTTTATTGAATTACGAACAAGTACATCAAATCACTCATCAAAAGAAAGAAAAAACATGAATCTGTTGTACCTCAAGACATTAAGCATCTCTACATTTTTAAAAGTAGGTCTTGTTTCTATTAGGAAATAGGATGTCTTTGTAGTTACTAAATCATCTTTCGACATCCATAGCAACCAGTGGGGCAAACCTTGTATTCACTCGGAATGGCAACTGTACAGATGTGGTGAATTTCACAATGTCTGGATTCTCCTGAAGACTACACTCAAGTTTGTCTTAGGCAAAGCCATCTAACTGCTCCCTCACGGGAGTAAAAATATCCCATTGTTTTTCCTTTTCCAGACCTTGTTCTTCTAATCGTTTAATAACTGCAGTTAGGTACTTGTAACTAGGGACAAAATATAGTTCTGTCTGCAAATATATATTTTCTCCGGTAACAGAAGTTGCTGTGCCTTGGAATTTGCACCTGCGTCGGCTGGATCCAAAGAAAGCACAAAGGCCAGTGGTTTCCCTGTAGGCAACAACACAATTCGGAGCATTCAGTAGAATCTTCTTCAGGGCAGAGATGAATTGATTTGTGATGTCGTATTCGTTCCTTATGGATTCACAAACCCTGTGAAGGGCATGAACCCAGCGTGTCACATGCTTCAACTGAGGATATAAAGGTTTCAATGAAACCATGTATGGAGCCTGGGCCATAACCACAAGAAGTTTTTCAAACTCGATATCAGTAGGCCAGAGGTTTAGGCAAAGTCCATAATTGATTGCATTACTGTACTGGCATTGGCTTTCTGTAGTTCATACATTTTTATCAACATGGGCTATTTGTTCTCCCCTGCTAAGGGAAAAAAATGTTCAAAACATATCGTTCCATTGAGTCTAAGGTTTCATCCGCAATGATTCCCACATCGCAATCAGACACTTTCTCCTTGATTCTTTCTATGGTTTCTCGGTACACAGACTCCATGCAGTTTTTTCGGGCATTGCCATCTTTGTGTATTTTTTAAGAAATCCCTTGAAGGCTGGATGGCTCACGTTATTGAGTGGAATTCCTGCTTGTATAAAAGCTGCACACAAATCAATGTTTAATTCCTTCAAATGTTGGCTATTTGAAGAACTCGGTTGAAATGCATTTCGTAATAGAGGTTGCCGCAATTTGTTTGCTTGAAGAGCCTTATTCATTTGATGCTTGGAGCTGAAAATGTGTTGTTTGATGCGATCTCGCTGGTGCTTTTCATCTAACAAAATTCCTGAATCACAAATAGTACATCGCATAACAGTTCCATCAGAGTCTGTGAAATCTTGTTTGAATTCCGGTGCCAGAGCAATAAATCGGGCACTGGACACCTTAGGCATGGTAAAATCTAGTAGTTCACTCGTTTAGTAATGTAACAAAGTGCTAACACCAGTTCACTTTCTAACTCAATGCGACTATCACACAACTCACTCTTGCGCTCACTCACTCACTTGCTGTCCACACTCTCTTATAACACCGCGACAATTATCGGTATGTTCTCACTCATGCTGGAACTGCAGTCTCAGCGATTTCTAGTAGCTTCGAACAGAGCCCAGTCTCAATTCTCGGAACTACGCGGGTGCGGTTGCTGACATCTCTGCGTCAACAGCCTCCGCCTCCATACCAACAGATGACGTCTCTCACAGTAACAAACAGCAGACTACTGATTCTGGTGGAATAGAATCACTCATTGTCAATTGCATTATTGTGGGCTACATTATAGCGGTAAAGCGAGAGAAAGAGGTTTTGTTGAACACACAATTATATTCCTTTGTTGGAGATGTGTAGAGCCCTGCGCGGATAGACAAAACGTTATCCGCATCCGCCTCGCATCCGCACGACTGTTATCCGCATCCGCCCCGCATCCGCAAGACTGTTATCCGCATCCGCCCCGCATCCACGCGACTTTCACCCACACGTTTGTTATCCGAATCTACTGGCATTACAATAATATGTTCAATGTGTTGCTTTATACTTTATCTTTTAAACATTTGAGTAGCAAGTCGAACCCTTAGGCTATGTACTGCACAGTATATCATGTGCTATGTCTAAAATGAATGTTACACAGCCAGAATTGCAACCCTTTTCAGTTCGGAGTGTTGATTATGCTTAATGACATAATTTGAATGAGATTAGCGTAAATCATTATCTTACATTTGTCATGAAAAACCATACCGGAAAAATATATGTCATAAACATCCGGGCCGTAATAAGGGAGAGTGGGGGAATTGTGCGCACTTAAACAAGATTCGGTCTTGTGATGATGAAATAATAGATAACACAACTGCAGTTATGAATAAGGGAGCCTTAGTAACTCTATATTCGATGTGCAGAAACAAATTTAATTCAAAAATAATGGTGGTCTATAATTCGAAATCTCGCAAATATGCATTTCCGCACGATTACTCACCCTGGAGGGTAATCATGCGCATGGGTTGGGAAATTGTGCGCATGTGATGAGTGTTGGAAAGCCATAATAATACAATGTGAATTGGCAGAAACTTGCACTGTGCATTAACATTAGAATATTCCAATGCTTTTTATAAAACTAAAATTCTGCAGTTTTGGATATTATAATAAAATATCTTCGTTTCGTCAGCATTAAAGGAGGTAATGCAATTTGGGCTTGTTATTTCAGGTTGTGCCGGCCCCGTGGTGTTGGGGTAGCGCGCCTGCCTCTCACTCTGAGGCCCCGGGTTCGATCCCCGGCTCCGTCAGGGATTTTAAAACTGACGTGAGGGTTGGAACGGGGTGCACTCAGCCTCGTGAGGACAATTGAGTAGCTGTCTGACAGTGAGACAGATCCCGATCACGAATACCAAGATTAACGCGCTGATCACGCGTCACCCCAATATCTGCATGCCAAATGGCTGGGCAGCGGTCGCTTGGTCGGCCTTAGCCCGTCATGGGCTGTATAGTGCCAAGGGGTTGTTGTTGTATTTCAGGTTGTCTCAACGTTAATGCAGGATATCTCTTCAAGAAATCATACAACCAATATTTGCCTGCTAGACTTTTAACTTTATGGAAATTATGGGGAATCTTATTCTCCTCTGCAAACTTGAACTCGAACCGTCTGACAAGCTTTGTGGGCGTTAAGCCATAAAATAATTTTGCCAATGTCAAAACGTATTCGGATAATTTCGTTGGTAAAACAGATTTATGGACTAGACGAGGTGGAGCAACACAATTTTGCAGCAACTGCTTTGGTAGGATTGACTGAGGAATTTTGAAACTTCTCCCCTCTTCCCTTATTTTCCTCCCATCATCCCTAATTGCACGTCGAGATTTCTGAAAATGTTCTGCTGGGTGGGAGTTTCTCTCCGTTTTCCGTGTATAATTTCTTGGCATCTGGAGAACAAACACGAAATATTTTGCCATTAATGTCGCGTTGTATTTGTAGTACTTGTATCATATATGATCTGCGCACCATACCCCACTCTGATTTTAGAACGTAACTCACTGAATCCCGGTAAACTAATCTATTATATTGAAAAATAAATACATGCAAAACCACTGTACACATTGGCATTTAAAACTACATTTAATTTTAAATAATTGAATCACAACTCCAGGCCTACCTTCTTATTTGCTGGCTACAAAAATAACATGCAACGTACGTTATATGCAATATACTCTAACTACCTAGATGCAACGTGTTAAGTTTCTTCATCCAAGCCTCCGGTTATCACATAGCGACTGGCATCATGCTGACTGTCCCTATCTGATAGGTACGATGACAGCTTTAGGGTAGCCGTGAACTGAGTTGCTAGTTGTACTACCCGCTGTGCACAATTACCCAACTTTCCCCATGATATTCAACAAGTTGGGATTGTATTCTAAAAACTATCCGCAATTTTGCTCCAAACATAATCCGCAGCTTATCCGCTATCCGCAAAGACATGCAAAGTCTATCCGCATGGCGAAAAATGTTGCGGATATCCGCGGGTTTATCCGCGGATATCCGCATCCGCGCAGGGCTTTAGAGATGTGCTTCAAACTCCCGTGCGGTGTTTACTGAAAGAGATAGGCTTACTATTTACACGTACACAGTAAGCTGAGAACACGTTAATTGAAAGTCAGATATTTTATATTGATTACAAATCTTATAGAATTAATTGGAATTAAACTTTAAAAAAAGGGGGGGGGAAGGGATAAAGGTCCCAAAAAGGCAAAAAGGTGCATGAAAAATACCTCTTTTCGCAACTAGAAACAACATTTCACACTGTGATATCTTTCCGAACAGCTTTAATTTACTCTAAGAAAAAAGGTGCCCACCTAGAAATTCTAACCCTGCTTATCACTCAAAGTTAATATTTTCTGCTGATCAACACTGGTGCGAAGAAGAGCACCACAAACACCAGGAGGCCAACAAATATGCAACCACGCCCGCCCCCATCCATTCCATGCAATTTATGTGGTCACATGTTTCAAACCATGATTGGTTTGTTTAGCTCATTGTGTGCGAATCTATGGTTCTCAGGAAGATATGTGTATAATTGGAAATGAATCACAGGCAATGGCTAAATCAAGATCCAACAGTAGTTCATATTTTACAAGTTATTATTTATTTATCGCATGGCTTTTAGTGCCGGGAGTGTCCGAGAACATGTTCGGCTCGCCTGAGTCTGTAGCTACTTCCAGCGGACACCCTTAGGGTGAGCTACAAGTTCCGTTTAATTTCAAGTAGTTCCAACTTTCACTACCAGATATCGACGATACCTAGTAGTGAACGTTGGAACTTTGATAGAGCGTTCCGACGAAATCTAACCTAACAATTTAGATTCACACAAGTTTAGTCTGTGGAAGGATCTTTTACATGCCATAAATCTATGACATGGGACCGCCGGCTTAACGTCCCCTCCGAAGCAAGGCATACTGAAGGATTTTTAACGCTCTTAAAAATCACATAGCTTTGGAGAGGGCATCCAGCCTTAAAACCCCCCATCACTTTGGCTATGGTGACCCCAAATTATTGGGATAAGCTGCCGAATGTCATCAATAGTGTTTTATTGCAATATTCAAATAATTTTTACAAAATTCTCTAGCAGTACAGGGAGGATTCTTGTTTATCTTTCCCAGAACAGAGATTAGATTTGCAAGTTGATTAATTGTTTTTCTATCTCATTCCATATGTAGTGCTTTGTAATCTTTTCACCTTCCTAGCCAAACTGAGAGAAGTGATCGATGGCAAAGGAGATAACATCATCTGGCTTGTCAAGCAGAAGAGCCTGAAGAAAGTCTGCAAGGAGGTGTCCGATATCTGGAAGATCAGCAAAGTAGGTACGGTGATGCGCCAACCGACGGGTCTACCACAAAAACAAGACCTCTTAGCGTAAGTTAATGCTGTATCATAACATCAAAGCTACACAGAGTTTTTACTACAGAGGAGTACAAATTATAGACCAGGGCCAGCCAGCACTAAGAGGCACTTGAGTCAGTGCCCTGGTAGTTAAATAAGCGTATATGTACATAGGCAAATAAATATATTTTTGTTTTTAAGTAGCCTACTTGGGTTATGTATTCTCTCAGGATGGTACAGTAGTACAGTGAAAGAGATAGAGTCTGGGTGCAGAAAAGTCAATCCAGTGAGTTCTTGGTTGTGGTCAACAGTATTCCACAAGAAAGAAGTTAGTGCAGCGACAAAACTCTCTCTACATCGCTCAGTACTTAGACCGACTTTGCTGTATGGGAGTGAGAGCTGGGTGGATTCAGGATATCTCATGCATAAGCTAGAGGTAACTGATATGAAGGTAATATGAATTGCTGGGTCAGATATATGGGAACAATGGCAGTAAGGCAATTGTAATGAAGAGATAAAGGCTAAATTAGAAAGTAACATTTTGGATGAGACTCTTCATATGAACTGACTCAGATGGTGGAATGAATGTCGTGAGAAGAGATTACATAAGAGGTCGGTCCTGTCTCTAACCACCTTCATAGAGGCAGAATATCAAATGAAGCAGAAAACATCAGTTGCTATTATAGACTTAAGAGGTCGCATACGATACAGTCTGGAGGCATGGACTGCTGTATAACTTACTACACGTGATCCCATGTAAAAAAAACAACACGACTAATTGGCAACATGCTTAATGAAAGAAATTTTACTGTAGTAATCGTAAAGGATGTCAGCTCTACGAAAACACTAAACAATGGTTTACCACAAGTTTCTGTTCTTGCCCCTCTGCTTTTCAATCTGCACTTAGCTGACATGCCAGAAACAAAATCTAAAAAGTTTGGTTATGCAGATGATTGGGCCATCGCTTCTCAGAACAGTACATTTGAAGGAACTGAACAAGTTCTAACTTCAGATTTGGATACGTTTGGCAAGTTCTTTCGCCAGTGGAGACTACAACCCAACCCAATTAAAACAGAAGTGTCCTGTTTCCATCTATCGAGTCAATTTTCAAACAGAGTTCTCAATGTGTACTTTGAGGGAAACAGACTTCATCATAACATTTTCCCTAAATATCTAGGGGTCATTTTGGATAGGACACTTTCCTACAAGGAACATCTCGAGAAGATAGCTGCCAAGTTGAGGAGTAGGAGCAACCTCCTGCATAAACTGTGTGGTACTGGCTGGGGATCTTCAGCAGGCACACTACGAACCTCAGCTATTGGGTTGGTTTATTCAGTTGCGGAATACTGTGCACCAGTGTGGACAAACAGCGCTCATACACGGAAAGTAGACACGCAGTTGAATGAGGCTATGCGCATTATTAGTGGGACCATACGATCTACTCCCACTCACTGGCTACCCATTCTAAGTCATATTCCACCACCTGATGCTAGAAGGAAGAGTGCTCTCGTACTAGAATATCAGAAGATCATGGATAATCCACAGCTGCGTGTGTAAGGACGTAGCTTATGCGGAGCGAAAACCGCTCAGATCAACCTGCTATTTCCAAAGCCAGAATTATGCCAGAAGAGAAGTTCGACATTCGTCTCTCATGGAGCCAAAATTGGCAACAACACTGCCCTGAACGATGTCGTAGCATGCCCTGCATCCTGGAAAAGCTACCATGGAAGATGTGCAGACGCTCTCCACAAGTGGGGAATAGTCCCGTCAACAAACTGTGACTGTGGTGCAGAGAAACAGACAATTCATCACTTAGTGATCGAGTGCCCAAACCACGCATATTGCGGGGACTTCAAGGACTTTTTAACTGTAACAACAGATACTGTATGCTACTCAAAGAACATGCATATTTGTATATAGATATATGTAGGAAGTTATGTTTCAATAGCTGGAACTATTATAGAATTTCATGTATGTGATAATTTAATGTTTTATGTGCCATACGCTAAATAATAAATACATAAGAGGTTAATGAACTCAACCATAGATAAGCAGAGATAGACCTAGGAGTTGATGGTTGGATTCAGTGTTTAATGATTTCAAACTGAGGGGCATAGAAGCAGAGCAGACCACGATGCTAATTACTAATAGGGAATCATGGAGGCAATTTGCAAATAGAAGCTTGCAGACTAGACTGGGCACTAAAAGGCAAAACAATCTCAAGTAAAAAATTAATTAAAGAGTAATTATTTATTAAAAACATCAGTTCACGTATTAGTGAATAACTACCAAGGTACATAAATCCTGAATTCCAGTAAATAAAGCTGAATATTTAATGTAGTAGGACATATGTAGGATTTTTATTAGCTGGAGCAGCTTAATGATGCCAAATACTGAACCTTCTTAAGATGCTCATGATGATAACTTATGGATTCCCAGATGTTTTAGTTTTCTAATGTGCATTTGGTTACACTCTCACCCATGACTGATCACCTGTTGACACCAGTAGCAGCAGGTGCATTTTTCTATATTTTTCAGCATAAACTTATTTATATCCTTGTTAAGAAAGCAATGCCTCTACATTTGAACCTAGTATGCTGCCTGTCGTAAAAGGCGACTAAAAGGAGATCGAGTAGCCGCCGGTATAAGTGGCTCCCCTCTTTCGCAAATTGTAGATAGGGTCAGGGCACTCTTTTGTCCTTGGAGTGAGAAATCGCTCCTAAAGGTGGATGAACCAGCAGCATTTGGTCAACAGCATAAGAATGGAGAAGGCAACGGGAAACCACTCCATTAAAGACCTTTATGTGTATCCCAAGAAAATCTATGATGAGTCCAAAGACAAATGTTAGTGAAGTTGGCAACTGCGGAATCACACCTCAAAGGAATGATGTCGGGCCCTGCAGGAGAGGAAATGGGGCCTCTCAGATCGTTATCAGGAGAAATCCCTATTTTAAAATTGGAACATAGAATGTTCGAAATATGTTACAAGCTGGGAAACTAGAGAACTTGAAAATAGAAATAGACCGACATAAATTAGATATTTTAGGATTAGCTGAAACACGTTGGAGAGAAGAAGGAGAGTTCATAAGCGGATACTTCAAAGTCTTGCACTCTGGAAGTGAGAATGGTCAAGGCGGTGTAGGTTTGGTACTAAATGCTAACTCTTCAAGAGCCCTACTGGATGTTGAAGCTATTGGAAACAGAATTATCATAGCACGTTTTCTGGCAACATCTGTACACTTAGTTGTGGTGCAGGTTTATATGCCTACGTCCAGCAGTGATGATGATGAGGTTGAAGAAATGTATGAGAAGCTGGAAGAATTACTGCGTAAGACAAAGGCTAGCGAGAACATTATTATAATGGGAGACTGGAATGCAGTGATTGGTCAGGGAAAAGAGGGATTTTCAGTAGGAGGGTATGGTCTTGGTAGAAGAAATTCACTTGGTGAACGTCTTCTCGAATTCTGTGAACAAGAGAGGCTCGTTATAAGTAACACTTGGTTTACCTCACCAAAGAGGCGAAGATATACTTGAAAAAAAAAAGGGTGATGATCAACGTTACCAGATTAACTATATTCTTGTCATGGAAAGATACAGAAATCAATTGAAGAAATCCATGGCATATCCGGGCGCTGACATCTGTTCTGATCATTCTCTACTAGTAATGAGTACGGCACTGAAATTTAAACGCAGGATTCAGGGAAAACCAACAAAGAATTGGAATCGTGAAGCATTTAAAAGCGAGCGGACTAAAAAGCAATATCAGGAAGCCACTGATGACCACATGCAACCAACTCACAAACTGTTGATCATTTATGGTTAATAGCCAAATTCTCCTTCGAAAAGGCTGCTGAAGACTATGTGGGATTTGTGGTAAGAGTGAATCCCAAACCATGCATCACACAGGACATTCTCTTAAAGATGGACGAAAGAAGAAAATTTAAAAACGACCCTTCAGAAGTAGGCAGAAATAACTAACGAATGCTAAAGAACCAGATTGATCGACTCTGTCGGGAGAAGAAAATGGATTGGTGGCAGTCAAAATGCGAAGAAATCGAATTTCTGCAAAAACAACGAAGAACAGATTTAGCCTACCAAAAGATCAGGGAAACAACTAAGAAACAAAAAGGATTCCGCACTAGAGAGTTCCGTGACACACATGGGAATCCTATATCAGACCTAAATTGCAAGAAGGAAAACTGGAGGATGTATGTTGAAGATCTATACGCAGAACCAATTCCATTCGTTTTGCCAACACTTGGCGAGGAAGACAGGTCAATTGCAGAAGATAGAATTATTAGATCAGAGTTCGATGGAGCTCTAAAATCAATATCCATAGGTAAAACGCAAGGTATTGACAATGTTCCTGCTGAACTTATCAAGAAAATTGGGAATGTACACTTGAATGGATATTCAAATTGGTAGTAAGAATCTTCGAAGAAGGTAAATGGCCTCAGGAGTTTTATACGAGCGTCATCATTCCAATTCCAAAGAAGACTGTACCAATTGAATGTAGTGACTATCGGACCATTAGTCTCATCCCTCATGCATCAAAGATACTTCTGCAGATTTTGAGGAAAAGGATGGAAATATACATCAAACAGTATCTAGACAACTCTCAATTTGGTTTTCGAAAGAATATGTCTACACGTGATGCTATCGGGTCCTTGCGATGTCTTGGAGAAAATATGTTAAGTGTAAACAGAAACCTTTACGTGTGCTTTGTGGACTTCGAAAAAGCATTTGATAAAGTCAGCTGGCACAAGCTGTTTCCTCTTCTGAATCAAATGGGATGTCCCCATCGATTAATCAGATTAATATTTGATCTGTATATAAATCAAACTGCTGTTGTTCGGCTTGGAAATGACGTATCCGAAACCGCTAAGATCCGCAAAGGTGTGCGACAAGGTTGTTTGCTGTCCCCTGGACTGTTCAATGCCTTCGCTGAAGCTATAACAAAGTGGTCTTTTAAAGTTTCTAATATGGGAGTGAAAGTTGGTGGAAGACTTATCCAGAATATTAAATTTGCTGATGATCTGGCATTACTTGCAGTTAATCCGCGTACATTAACAAACATGTTGCATGTTTAAATGATACAGCTACAGAATACGGAATGAAAATCAATTTTAAGAAGACCAAGATTCTGGTGATAAGTAAGCATCAACACCAACTAAATATAACCATAAATAAAGAAACAGTACAACAGGTCAGTCGATTTAAATACCTTGGTCAGATCTTCACAGAAGACCTACGATGTGAAGTTGAAATCAGGAGCCATATAGCCATGGCCAAGCAGGCATTCCGTGAATAGCATTCTCTAATTTTTCAATGCTCTATGTCCCTCAGCTTTAGAAAACAACTGGTTAAGAACTACATATGGGCCAGTTGCAATGTACTGCAGTGAGACCTGGACAATGAATAGAGGTGACAATAAACGACTAGAAGCATTTGAGATGAGGTGTTAGCGCCGAATGGAAAAGATCGGCTGGGTAGAGATAATGACCAACATAACGGTGCTGGATCGAATAAAGGAAAAACGGCAAATGATCCGCCGGATATATAGAAGAAGATCCACCTGGCATGGCCACAGGTTACGACATGGTGGCCTCGAAATACTAGAAGGCAAAATACCTGGAAAATGCCCCCGCAGGAGGCCACGGAACACTTTCATGATATCTTTCCTAGATAGCTCTGGCCTACGAAGTTATGAAATGGTCAAAATGACAGCACAAGACCGAACAAAGTGCGAAAGACTCATTGTAGGGGAAGACCAGTCGCTTGACTGATAAACATGATGCTGATGCTTGTACAATGGTCATACATCTCCAGTAGGCAAACCTAAGGAACCTTTCATTAAAAGTGCACTTAGGTCTAAACATGTTGTCCTTTAACAACCACTCCGTTAAAACAAAATTAAAACTAAGGCATTCAAATTCTTAGAACAAGTGTTTCTTGAATACACACACTAAAATCATGTGCTCTGAAATGTTTTAAACAAGTTTTCTAGTAACCAAACTCAGTCTTTCTAACAAGTGTCTCACAGAAATACACTGAACGCTGAGACTGTCCAAGGAAAATTTACCAAATATCGGTAAGCACACTAAAAGTGTCGATAGGTTCCCATATTGTTAATTGAGAAATAACTATTTTTGTCTTCAAATGGAATATATATAACTTGGAAGCCATGTTTCAGTGTTGCCTTATTGACAATTGACAATGTTTTAAATGTTCTGAAATGGTTTAAACAAGTTTTCTAGTAACCAAACTCAGTCTTTCTAACAAGTGTCTCACAGAAATACACTGAACGCTGAGACTGTCCAAGGAAAATTTACCAAATAATATCGGTAAGCACACTAAAAGTGTCGATAGGTTCCCATATTGTTAATTGAGAAATAACTATTTTTGTCTTCAAATGGAATATATATAACTTGGAAGCCATGTTTCAGTGTTGCCTTATTGACAATTGACAACTTTGCACGATATTGTATTGACCGCCTGAAAAGTTGCAATAGCAATTTTCAAATGGAGTCACTTCAGTCATTCAGTACTGAAATGGTTCCTTTTCTCAAAGGAACATATAAGTTAGTAGCATGGCTACCTATTGGTGAGGCACTGTATGGAGTCTAGCACTTGTGCATATTGGATTATTTGTGGTGTCCCAGTAAGGGGTTGCAGGGGGCTTTACCCATTCTGATAAGTTGCCATGGTGTGATGTTGAAAAATGGAGAGGTTTTGCTTGAAAAGATGGTTATGTTAAGAGTTTTAGATTGGATGGGGGTTATGATTTTGAACTACAGATATATAGAAAGAAATACGATGATGAGAGAGATGAATAAGAGCAGTATGAATAAAAGTTGCAGAGGATAGGTCTCTTCAACAGATATGTCACTATAATTGTACGAGAAGATTCTTACAGTTAATACAGAATATGATTTGATGGAGTGTGGCAATCAAGTTTTTGTTGAAGTTTGGCTGATGTGAGTTATATTTAAATACACTATAATTTGGATAAATAAAGTTTCCCTAGTGTGACTAACACTATCTCGACCCCTACTATCACTGTTAGTAAAATATACGTTACAGTACCTATTTAAAAGATATAATTGTTATGATAACTTGTTGCTAGAGGGTATTTAAATAAAGAATATATTTCAGCCAATGGCCATCATTCCATACAAATTCACAGAAACAAAGACATTAGTCTGCAGTACATATGCTAGTCAATGACTCTTTTCAAATTATACAGTACGGTACGTAACATGTTACCGGTCACACAACTTCTCACATCTTTCACAAATACAATTCAAGCTTGGCTCATGGCATTCTTTGTTTTTTAACAGCTTGTGATGAAACCCATGGACAGCGAATCTTGTGATGAGGTGCCTGAGCGCAAAACCTCCTCCCCTCCATTCGTCCCAAAGCATAGCAACAGTGATGTAGAAATCTTCTGGGATATCTAAACTCTTTTCTCGCAACTTTTACAGTACACTTTGCTAGTCAGCAGTAAATGGTAGTAGCCATTGCAACCTCAGATCTTCAATTTCCCTAGTGAGAACATATACCAGCCGGGAAGGAGTATTCTTAGACACTCCTAGCACTCTTTTGATATATCGTGCTTTAAGCTTCTCTATTTCTTCAAACTGTTTCTTAGTCAGATATTCCCATATTATTCCCAGCCCATATGTGAGAGACACCAGAACGTTAACATGAAACATTTTCATGGCTGTTTGACTGTTTGTAATGATATTTCCTGAAGATATTTCACATCACTAATGCTATGGGTCGCAGCGACTAAGCGTTCTTTCTGGTGTATCGAGAAAGAATTTCTAGTCATCTGAATTCTAGGCCCTAAGTATTTGAAGTTATTATTCACGTGAAGATGTTGACCTTTATATATGATGTATTCCTTCTCTGCTAGTTTCCCTCCTTTCCTGAATACTACGAGTTCCGTCTTCTTTTCATTGATGATCATATCATTCTTCTCAGCCCATTCCGACCAGGGACGTATATAAGGGGGTGCTGAGGGGGCTCCAGCCCCCCCCCCCCGAAAAAGTCAACTTGGGTACAAAATGCAATGTATTTCACAGTACTTTTAAGAAATGCTTATCAATTTGTAAAATTTGCTGAATAAATTAACAAGTAATCCATTTAGATACTTGCCATTCATATTCCACAGGCTATAATAGAACATTCATTAAGTACTCACAATTTTCGAGGATAGTCAGCCCCCCCCCCCCCCCCCCCCCGAAAAAATTGTATATACGCCCCTGATTGCGACAGAATATCCATAGCAGTTTGTAATTGTCCAATGTTTCCTGACGTTAGGGCCATGTCATCCGCATACTTATATAAATTGACATTTGCCTTATTCATTTTGATCTTTCTTGTAACATCATATGTGAGGACAATGAACAGGATTGGACAGAGAGGGTCGCCTACTGGAGGGTATTTAGAAATTGTCAATATACAGAAGTATGTGAACTGCCATATTTGAAACTCAGGTATACATTTCTCGAAAACGAAGTTAGCAGTAGTTAATTCAGACGTTCAGCGATAGACGGTAGAATATGCTCTTCCAGGATTAAGAGAAATTGAGGCATCAGGTCCATAAAACACAGGTGCGGAAGCATTTGTACAGAACAGATCATGCTAGTGGTATCCAATTAAAATGTGTACCCTTACACCAACTCCCTGCTGGATAACGCGTTACTGTTCACAGATGTGTATGAGCCAACATCAGCAGTGCAAAGAGATCCAAGTTCTGGAAAACAGGTGACTTCTAAAAACTTATAACCTTACAGAGTTATGAAAGCCAGCGTATCATTCATTTTTTTAAATTAAGTTTGTTCGATCTATGCTAAGACGATGAACAAAGAACAAGATAAGGAATGAAACGAATAGAATGGAAGCAGGTTTAAAATTTAGTGCATTGAAAAAATTACGGCGAAATAGGCTAAGTTGGTATGGTTATGTACGGTGGATGGAAGGAACAAGAATTGCTAAAAAGCACACAGAAATTACTGTGATTGGGACCTGTTGGAAGACCAACGAGGAGATGGATTGATGTGGCTATAAAGGACATCTCCGTAAGTGGTCTTCAGTGGGATAGAATCCAAGAGGTGGAGCTGTATATGGATACAGGAAGGTGGAAGAGGCTCGTTGCCAGCACCCGGGAAACTGAAGCTGTTACTTGATGATGATTAAGTGATTATACAAATATTAAAATCTAAAAAGAAATTTACTCCAATTCCTTACAATTACATGGGTGTGTACACGTGGATATGCAAATAATCATGCTCCAGAAGGAATATTGCAGACCTTACACTGCTCCTCGATGCCTCTGTTCCTTGTATCCACTTGTTGGCGAGAGAAATATCCCTTTCAAAGCATACAGTAGCAATACCACCAGTGGAGTAGGGACCTTTCATTCTAGTGCCACATCCTATTCTGTGCCTAGTCCACTCAGTTATGTTTATTAATTGATTACATCCATACAATAATTCTACCTGTGAGTGTCGTCGTCGGCCAATACTCGTATCCGAGTGTACGTTTCTTCCCTACAGTTCTTAATGTTTGTGTTCACTCGATGCAGATAACATCATGGTGACTCAAAAGACCAATCTTTGCATTGAACGAGCGGTCACACACGTTGTATCTGATGTAAGGTGGAGGACATGGTAGTATTTGGCATAGTTTCCTTCTCTGACCTTTGGTGTCTTTTTCAAAATGTGAAACAGCAGCTGAGGTGGTTCCATGCCAATGGATGTGACCTTCTGCAAGAGTATTCCAAGTATCTAGACTATTGGCTACACTCCTCATGGTTTGCTTGAGCTGATCTTTGTAACACTTACAGGCGCACCTGGAGGTCTCTTGCCCATGCTAAGTTCACTACACAAGATATGCCGAGGGAGTCTGTTGTCATTCATACGTTGGCAGGGTCGTATTTCTAAGTAGGCTAAGTAGGCTGCAGCATAGAGCGGCAAATTTTGAGGGGCGGCAGTTTGGCAATTTATTCAAAAGTTGAAATGAAGTATTTCAGATGTTAATAATATTTTCCGTACGAATTTAAGAATATGTTACTTAAATATGTTTTAGTCCTTCTTCATAGACTACTTTCTAAAACTATAACATAATACAAATTCACAAATACAGTACAACAAAAACACTTTCACATGAAGACATTATTAACGAGTTTGCCATTAAGAAATCTAGTAAGAAAGCTATGTAAATTTGAAAATCAAGATTACGTGGGTTGAGTTGTTTTAGAGAAGTTTGTATATTTTTCAACAAATAAACCATTAATTAAGTTAGTAAATTTTGTGTAATTTCATTTCACCGTGTAGAACAACTTAATTCAAATTCTTCAATTACGCAAAAGATAGTCATTAGCATTAAAATATAAGAATTTGTGTATGATAGTGATCACTGATCTCCAAGAACAAATTAATTAATGAAGTTCGGTACCCATTTCATTTTTAACGAATATTAAAAGAAGTAAAAAAAACAAGTAGATAACTAATTTCATTATATAATTTACTATGTAAAGCATTAAAATATTTGTAGTTTTATCTAAACTAAATTAACTTTATGTTTAAAAAAGTTGAAAACGCCAATGAACTCTATCCCTTTGTTGTATACAATATTAATGTATTAAGCAAATATGAACTATAGAGGGGGCGGCAAAAGGACTTTAGCCTATAGGCGGCATACTCTTAAATCCGGCCCTGTACGTTGGACATGATTGATCCATCTAAGCTGATGTTTAATGATGATGGCCTCTATACGATTCATCTTTGCAATCTCGAGAACCGCGACATTCATTACGTAGTCATCCCATAGGGTGTGCATAATGGAAAGGATTTTCTGCTGGTGAAAGCGATCCAGTTTCTTGATGCTCCTGTGGTATAGGTCTCACAGCCAAAGAAAAAAGTACAGATAACAAACACTTGGTATACCACTAGTTTCATACCTATCCTTAGAGCTTTGTTCTGGAATACACGAGACGTCCAAATGCTACATGAGCAGCGCGAATTCCATTATCCTCGTCCTCCTCAATGGTACATTGCGACGACAGAATACTCTCGAGGTATGAGAAGTGATCAACTAGTTCCAAAGATGAGCCCAAGATGGTAATATCAAAATCTGGGATGGTAGTTCCAGGAACATGTTGAGCTAGTACTTTTATCTTCCGAATGTTTATGGTCAGGCTAAAATGTCCATATGCAGTCTTGAAGCAGTTGCAGACTGTTGCAGATCTTCAGATGTGTGGGCTGATGAAGCATTGTCATTAAAAATAAATAATAATAAAATTGGCCTATAAACATCCCGTAAGGGCAAAGGCCTCCTGTTTGCACAGGGACGTGCTCGTGATTAGGCTCCGAAGGTGAGCATCCTTGGGAGCTTTTGTCTTGTTGCACTCACTGTCATTGTCTTTCTGTCCTGTTTGGTGCATGTTGATTCCTGTTTGGCTCCAGCTGTCTCCATGATTTCCTGTCTCTTGCCACTCTCGACCATTGGTTTCCCGCTTTAGCTCTAAAGTAGTCTGCCCATCTGTTTTTTTGGCGTCCCACGTTTCTTCGTCCTTCTCTCGGGTCCCACATTGAGGAGCGATGCGTCCATTTCTGGTGATCCATGCATGATACGTGTCCTCCCCATTTCCATTTTAGGCTTTCTGCCCTTTCTACCACGTCGCGTATGTTTGTCCTTCTTCTTAGTTCCTCGTTCCTGATTCTGTCTCTTAGAGAAACGTTTAGGATCTTACGCTCCATTCTTCTTTGACATACCTGTAACTGCTTTTTCAGTTTTTCTGTCAAGGTTCCATGTTTGACAACCATATAGTAGTGTTGGCATAACACATTTGTCTAGGATTTCTGCTTTTGTGCTTACTTTTAGTCTCTTGTCTGTGAGTAAGAACTTAAGCGACCAAAATTTGTTCCACGCCAGTCCTATACGGCGTTTGATTTCACTCTCTGTGTCTTTGTTCAGGGAGATGCTTTGTCCTAGGTACACATATTGTTGCACATATTCTAGTGGTGATTGATGTACTTGGATTGGATCTTGTATTCCATTTGTCATTATTTTTGTTTTTGTGGGGTTCATTGTGAGGCCTACTTCTCTGCTTATTTTGTCCAGCTCATTGATCATTTCTTCAGGTGATTTTGCTGACCTTGCTATTAGCGTTATGTCGTCGGCAAATCTTAGATGTGTCAGTTTCTGGCAGTCTAAATTTATTCCGTGATTGTGCTTCCATTTCATTTTACGGAATTAATGTTCCAGCACACTCGTAAATAATTTTGGTGATAGAGGGTCCCCTTGTTTCACTCCTCTTCTGATTTGGAACCATTCTCCGTCTCTTTCTGTTCTTACTTTTGCTGAGCTGTTTTGGTATATTTTACCTAATAACCTTATGTGTTTGATGGCGATACCTTGTAGCTTTAAGGCCTGCAGCACATCATCGTGCTCTACTGAGTCAAAGGCTTTATTATAATCGATGAAGGCGATGTAGATTTGCTGGTTGTATTCCTGTACCTTTTCCGTTAGTTGGCATATGGTTTGGAGGAGGTCGATGGTGCTGTAATTGGGCCTGAATCCTGCTTGTTCTGTTGGTTGGTTGTCAAGTGTTTTCTCAAACCTTTTACTTATTACCTTCATAAATAGTTTGTATAGGTTTGCAGACAGGCTAATTGGTCGGTAGTTGTTTATATTGTCCCGGGTTCCTTTTTTGTGTAACAATATAATCAGACTTTTTCCCCCAATCTTCTGGTATTTCTTCCTTTGCGATGATCTGATTGAATAGTTCCATGATTGTTGGTATTAATTCTTCCTCTCCGAAGATAAGGTATTCATTGTATATATTATCTTCGCCTGGACATTTATCCTTTTTCAAGCTTTGTATAGCCGTCCTTACTTCACTTGGGAGGATGTTTGGGATGTCCTCTGTGGGTCTTGTGAGTTGGTTCATGAGGGGTATTGTGTTCTGTGACGCACTGGAGTATAACTCGCTATAGAATTTGGTAGCTTCCATTGAGATCTCTTCTCTTGAGGTTAGGTTGTGACCTGTGCTGCCTTTGACTCCCAATATCCAGTGCGTGCCTTCCCTGGTCCGTTTTCTTATTTTCTTTATAGATTTTGAGTTTTCCATCACTTCTTTGATTTGGTTGTACTTATATTCTCGCAAGTCTCTCCGTATTTCTCTCATAGTGTTCCTGTTCAATTATTCGTATTCCCTTTTTTGTTGCGGGTTTGTGTCTTTAACTGCCTTCAGGTTTTCTCTTTGTTCTATCATGTTGATTGTTGATATTTCCAGCTTGTTCCTTCTTTTTCCCTGTGGTCTTGATTCTTGTGATTTCTTGACTGCATGATATTGTGTATTTGTATAGTTTCTGAGTGTCGTTCTCCTTCGGTTTGAGCTCTTTGCAGTTGTACCTTTTCAGTTCCGATCTGTATCGTTCCTTGTCTAGTAACGCTGGTGTAGCTCCCATTTGTTTGATGAAATGGCTTCTTTTCTTCTGGATGCTCATCTTTAGTCTTAACATCCGATGATCTGTGTCGAATTGTAGGCCGTTTGCTACTTGTATAACCACTATTCCTTCCATTTGGTCCACCAGAATAAATAGCGGCTTCGATGGCGTAGTCGGTAGCATGCTGAGCTTCTATGCCCAAGATAGCGGGTTCAAACCCGGCCGAAGCCGTCAGATTTTTTAAGAGCGTTAAAAATCCCTCAGTATGCCTTCCTTCAGAGGGGAAGTAAAACCGGTGGTCCCATGTCATAGATTTATGGCATGTTAAAGAACCTTCCACTAATGCACCTGTGTGAAGCTAAATTGGATAGATTAAAAATGTAAACAACGCTCTTAGGTTTCTACGTTAGTTGCCAAGAGCCGACTGCGGTGGCGTCTAGTAGCTAAGTTCTGAACTTGGCCTAGTAGTCGTTGACGGTGGCGCTTGGCGGCAAAAGTAGGAACTATTTGAAAATTCTAAGTTGCAGTACTTAAATTAAAAAACAGATAATACACACTAATACAGTCATCACAATTAACACCGGTTATCAGACAGATTCTACACACACCCAAAGTACACGGGGCTACATGACCGCGTTGACGCAGCCCCTAAACTTATGAACCAACCAACCACAGAATAAAGTCTATTTCATTTTTTGTCGTTCCATTGGGAGCTATCCATGTCCATCTGCTAGATTGACTTTTCTTAAAGAAGGTGTTGACTATTTTCAATCTATGTCCGTGGGCGAATTGAATTAGTTTTTCTCCTCTTGTATTTCTGCGTCCGTAGCCATATGGTCCCATAGGTACCTCCTCCTCTGATTCCTTTTGCCCTATCTTGCTGTTTAGGTCTCCCATAATAACTAGCCTGTCTGATTTGTGATTGTTTATTGTATCATCTAATAAGTTATAAAAGTTGTCACTTTCTTCCTCTGTACTAGCTTTCGTGGGGGCATATGTTTGTATTATTGTCATTACTTTATTGTCAATCTTTATGGATATTAGGGCAATCTTTTCTGATATTCCTTGTATCTTTATTATGTCCTTTTGAGATGTTTCTTTATTAAGAATCCCACGCCCTTCTGCCCTTTAGTTTCTCCGATGTAGCTAAAGATGTCCCCATTTTCCTTTTCTATTATCTCTTCCCCTAAGCGTCTCACGTCTCTCATTCCCAGAACGTCAATTCTGATATTCTTGATTGCATTTAGTAGCTCTATTTCCTTGTCATCGTTTCCTAGAGACCGTTCGTTTAGTGTTGCCAGGATTATATCGGTTCGTACATCAAGGGGTTGTTCTCTGGTTTCCGTTGGTCTGTGGCGTGGTCGTTCAAGTTTTTTGCTAGCGCATCTTTCCAATCTTTCCACTGTCCATTTAGTAGATTTTTTTGGTAGCCTACTCTTACCTCCGTGTTCCCTTTCTCCATTTCCTCTCTTGCTATTTGCCTTAGTCCTGCTTGTATTTCCCTCTCTTTCATGGTTAGGTCGCTATCTATGAAAGTGCCTCTTCCCCTTAGAGTGGACTTCTGTTTTAGAATTTCCATTTTGTCTTTGAAGCTTTTGCAGGTTATTCTCGCTATTCCTCTTTTGTTCTTATCATGCCTTATGTGGCTGATGATAACAATTTCTGCATCTTTCACAAGATTTCTCATTATCTCTCTTGCTTTTTCCACTATTCTGACTTTGCCTTCTATTAGCCCCAACACTTTGTCTTTTAGTATGATATTATTTTTCCTATCTCTGCGTGTCCTGTATTCTTCTTGTTCTGTCAGGAATTTCACTTTTTCTTCTATCGTTAGAACGTGTTCTCGTGTCTTGTTTTCCATGTTATTTATTTTTGTTTCTAACTTTTCGCGCTTAGCTTCCATTTGTTGCTCCCTATTTTCTATCTCGTCTTTTATGGACTGTATTTCTTCCCGTGTTTCTTTTTTGAATTCCTCATTTGTCTTCTTAATGTCTTTCAATTCGGTCATTATGGCTGTGAACATTTCATTTATTCCTTTTTCGTTATCTTCTTTACGTGACCTTCTGGTCGTTTGCCCACCATCTGTGTCGGATGAGTCAGAGTGTTCAAACCTCGCTGGTCTTCTGCTTTGTCGCCGTTTGTTAACAGACATTTTTTGTCTTGGTTTCCACGTAGTTGCAGTTAAATGGTTTCAGCCCGGAATGATTCGCTACGAATGCCTTATTACACTTGTGACAGTTCGCAGATTTTTGACGAGTATGAGTTAATGTCATATGCCAGAGATGGCGGTTGTATGTTCTTTTTGCTGTAAGGCGTTCACAATGGTTTGATGTTAAACTATGCACTTTGTAAATTATTGATTTTTACTATAACGACTTCTGATATGGCGGCACTTGTCACAAATATCCAAACATGGAAAATATACTATTATTTTATATTTAATCGTGCGAGGAAACTTTTACTAACAATTATATGATGAGTGGACACGTTATTCAGTTCGCATATACCATAAAGGCCTTTGACTCAGTTCCAAGATCTGCTATGTGGGCGGTGCTACAACGCTTTGGCTGTCCTCAACGCTTTGTTGATCTAATCCAAGCTCTCCATGATGGCATGACCGGTCAGGTTTGTCAGCAAAATAAGATCTCTGACGAATTTCCTATCACTCATGGACTGAAACAAGGCTGCGTACTTGCTCCAACACTGTTTGCATTGTATTTGGCTGCAATGCTCTATAAATCGCTCACAAACATCCCAGGTTTAGATGTCAGGTACCGGTACCGATTTGATGGAGAGCTCTTCAACCTAGCTCGATTTCGCTCCAAGAAGCTAACTCAGGTTACGAAGATAACCAATATGTTGTATGCAGATGATGTGGCATCGCCTACACTCACGCCAGTGGAGTTGCAACAGACTGTTAATTGCTACAAGAATGCATGTGAACGTTTTGGTTCAGAAGACCAAGGTTCTGGCACAACCCTCACCAGGCACTTCCCTTCCGCACTTCAACATTTCTATCTCAGATACTCCATTGGAGCAGGTAGACCACTTCTCGTATCTGGGCAGTCTGCTATCTGTACACGGCAATTGTGGGCAGGATGTTGAGAAGAGAATCGGTGCTGCCCATGCGGCATTTGGGCGACTATCGCACCGGGTCTTCTTGAATAAAGATCTGACCGTGAAGACGAAGCTCATGGTGTACCAAGCTGTTGTCATCTCAACATTGTTGTATGTCTGAGAAACCTGGACCCTCCATCGACATGACTTCCGAAAGCTTGAGTGCTTCCATCAACAGAAACGTCGATCCATCTCTAAGATAAAGTGGGAAGACCACATCACCAATCTGGATGTTCTTGAGAAAGCGCTTGCTAACAGTATAGAATCATCCATCATAGGTCATCAACTTAGATGGATTGGACATGTCCATGGGATAGATGATACGAGACTACCACGGCAGGTTCTGTATGGTGAACTCACCTCCGGCACCAGACCTCAAGGAGGCCCTAAGAGACGATACAAGGACCAATTTAAGCAGAATATGAAGTTGACAGGACTCAATCCACAAACCTGGGACCAGCTTGTTAAAGACCGTTCAACTTGGCACCAGACCATCCCGGCTGCTGTCAAAATGTTTGAAGAAGAACGTCGTGGAATTGTTAAGGCCAAGCGACAAGCACGAAAGCTCCGTGCAGCACAGCCACGCCCTCCACCAACAGTTCTGTGTGATCTGTGTGGACGTTTGTTTCATGCACGCATTGGGCTGTTCAGTCACCGCAAACATGCCCACAGACCTCAACCTTAGATTATTTTAGACTGTTTTGGAAGAAGATGTATACTCGGAAACGAGTTAAAGCCGATGATTGACTTTTTTATAAAGGGGAAGGGGGAGAGGGGTTGAAAAAAAAGGGGAATAGGGGCCTCAAATTAACAATTGCCTAGGGTCACTGTGAATCTTAATCCGGCACTGCCTGAATGTCATTACTAAGCACCACCCATACCTCAGTAGCTTCCATATAATCACAGCCATGAGTGAGACTGAGACATCGGTGAAAAGCCACATTTTACTCTAGCCTGTGCCAACAGACAAATGCAAATTTACTGCATTCATCGAGAGATGGCAAACAGGCCCACCATCATACCGACATCTAATTTCCACGCCTGTATTGTTTGCAGATGATGTCTCATAGAGCATGGCTGCCAGGTACAGGGCAAAGAACACAGCCTTACTTTAGCCCATTTGTGATTGTAAATTCTTCTGATATAGCAACTGTCTGACCATACCATCATAGAGAGCTTGTATCAATCCAACGAAATGTTCACGACATCCAAAGTGCCTTAAAACCAACCACATGGCATTTCTAGAAACATTAATGAAGGTTTTTCGAGGTCATACAAGACTAAGAACACAGGTGTCGTATGTCCCCTCCATTTCTCCTACAGTTGAACACTATGAATGCAACGTTCCTCTTCCTTCTTTTCCTTCTAGAGGATAGTGTATACTATTGATGCCTGGTTGATTTTACCTTCCCCTGCGAATCTGGTTTCACTCAGGCTGTCAACATCAACATCAACTCTACCCAGCTCATGGGTGATAAGAGCTGTTATTCTTTCTGGCCTGTTATCTTTGTCCTTCAGACAAAAAGCGTTCCGATGTTCCATGCACAATAATCATTGCATTTGACTTTCAATTCTTTCAACCGCAAACTGGGGTAACCCTCTGGGTACAGTTTCCCAGATAGGTTCGAAGAGTGCCTTCCGATGTTCAGCCCACCTTTTCGAGGGCCTTCCCCATTCGGGGTGGGCAGTGGTGCTCCTAAATAGGCCTGTCCAGTCACAGATGCAGGACTGGATCCCTGAGTAGTCACAAGGTCTCAGGAAGGCAACAATTGCGCATCTGCCATCAAAGTGCAGGTCCTGACTAGAAGCTTACAGTTTACCTAAAACCTGCTTCCGTAGCCTCTATCCCATCGCCACTAGACTAGAGAAATGGCAGTAAAGAGTGTTGTTTAGGGTGGATCTCAATTTGCCAAGGAGTGACCCACACACTGTGATTCTGGAACCATTCTCAGCAGCACATGTAGAATGAGACTGCAGTTTTCAACACCAGAACTGAAATGGAGTGCTGCAGAATCGAGGAAAGGTGAGTTCCAACTTAGGAGTGCACATCAACAGTATTTGTCTCTTTTCACTCACCAACAGCGCACAGTAGTGTAAGAAGAAATGTCTGCATTCTTTTCTACTTTGCATGTGTTGTGATTTAGGCTCGTTTCACTCACCCGGTTAGTTCACTTGACCACTGACCTGCTTCCTCTGTGATTATTTTATTTGCAGTAACTTTTCCTTTTTTTTTTTGAACCTCAGCATATATAGGCTACTTTTTGTTAACATACTAGCCTGGAAAGGGGAAATATATCCCTTGTTGAAAATAATCACTTTACTTTTTAACGGATTGTGAAAGTTTTGGGTCGAAGTTGAGCTCTGTAGCTCAATTCTTTTCAAAGGTATAAATTTTACGATATAATTTCATACATTTTTTCTACTCCGAGATTTGCTGATGACATTTTTATCTTAGCCAATACACCAGAGGATTTGTTGTTCATTCATTTTAGGGTCTAGGGGCATCTTGGTCATCAGCCTCACAAAGGATTTGAATGAGTTACTAAACAGTATGGACTCAGTCTTGAGGAAAGAATTCACGATGAAAATCAATAATGATAAAACAAAAAATAATGGAATGCAGCTAGAAGAAATTAGAAACCCCTGTGTGTGTTCGAATGTTCAGTCTTTTTACTGGTATGATGAAGCGCTCCATGCCTCCCTGTCTTGAGATAATCATTTCATTTCTACATAGCTAACACATCCTACATCCGAGGCAATCTGTTTAACATAAATTCTAATCTTGTTCTACCCCTACAGTTCTTGTCCTCGACCCTTCCTTCCCTTACTAAGCTTGCTATTCCTGGGTGTCTTAGAGTGTGTCCTATCAACCTATCTCTCCTCTTCATTAGCAGTCACAAGAAACACCTCTTCTCTCCCACTTGTCTTAATACCTCTCCATTTGTAACCCAATCTACTCATCTGATCTTCATCATTCTCCTGTAACACCGCATTTCAAACGCTTCAATTCTCCTCTTTTCTGCTGCACCAAAAATCTTAAGTTTCACTTCGAGTGCCACACTCCAGACAAAAGCTTTCAAAAATGACTTCCTAATACCTAAATCTATAACAACAGATTCCTTTTCTGTAAAAATGCTTTCCTTGCCTGAGCCAACCTACTTTTTATATCCTCTTTGCTTCGTCCATCACTGGTTATTTTGCTTCCAAAGTAACAGAAGTCTCCTACTTCCTTTAGTTTATCACCTGCCAATTTGACGTCCATAGGGGTTTCGGATTTATTTCGGCGGCATTCCAATATTTTTGATTTACATTTATTAATTTTCAAAGGGGAGTTTCCATCTCAATGGCGAGAGGGGATCGTGATACCGATTTCTAAGGCTGGAAAGGATCCCAAGTTTGTAAGCAGCTATAGGCCCATTTGTTTGACAAATGGCCTATGTAAGCTGCACGAAAAGATGGTGAATCGTCGACTGGTGTGGTTCTTAGAGGAGAAAGGTCTCCTGTCTGAGTACCAATGTGGATTTCGCTCTCATAGGTCCACCACTGACCATCTGGTGCGACTTGAGAGCGCCATACAGGAGGCATTTTTCCGAAAGCAGCACCTAGTCACGGTTTTCTTTGACCTCGAGAAAGCCTACGACACCACATGGCACTACGGGATCCTTTCCACCCTTCACAAGTGGGGACTCCGTGGTAACCTACCGACTTTCATTGCGAATTTCATGTCCATCCGACTCTTCCGTGTAAGGGTCGGTAGGACATTATCGCAATACTATACTCAAGAAAATGGAGTTCCTCAGGGTTCAGTGCTGAGTGTCACCTTGTTCGCGATTGTCATAAATGGCATTGTTGCCGCCGCCGGGTCCGCGGTAGTTCCATCGCTGTATGTAGACGATTTAGCTCTGCATTACAGCTCTGGAAGTACGGCGGTCGTGGAACGGCAATTGCAGCTAGCTATCAACCGGGTCGACAGGTGGGCTCACGACCGGGGTTTTCGTTTTTCAGCAGCGAAAACCTCCGTCGTCCATTTTTGTCGGCTCCGGAGGCTACATTTACACCCTGAACTACATTTCAGGGATGCTGCGTTGCCGTTGGTTGACACTTATCGCTTTCTGGGGCTCCATTTTGATAGCAAATTAACGTGGCAGCCCCATATACGGCAATTAAAAATGACGAGTCTCAGGAAACTGAACATGCTCAAGTTTCTTAGTGGCACTTCGTGGGGGGCTGACCGTGCGGTGCTGCTACGGTTCTACCAAGCCCTCGTCCTGTCCCGGCTAGACTATGGTTCTGCGGCATACGGTTCAGCAAGGCCGGCAACCTTGAAAATGCTGGACAGTATCCACCATAGTGGCGTTAGGCTGGCTACCGGTTCCTTCCGGACCAGCCCGATACCCAGCCTACTCGCCGAATCGGGTGTTCCACCTTTAAATTATAGACGCCAACATATGCTGCCAATGTGCGTCAAATGCCGCAACACCCGACCTATCAAGCTCTCTTCGGTACCCAAAACCACCAGGGGTACGCCAACCGGCCTCGTGCCACTCGGGCGGTTGGTATTCGACTTGATAGCTCGTGTACTGAAATAGGAGTGGCTGTAGGTCCCTGTATGATCCGGACATCTAGCGAGGTTCCTCCGTGGCCAGTCCCACGTCCGGAAATTCGGTTAGATCTTCACCGAGGTCCTAAGGTGAACAAGGATGCCTCCGTTTACCGGAGGCAGTTCCACAGCATAGTTCACCAATTTCCGGACGCTGGCATTCTCTACACGGATGGTTCGAAGGTGGACGAGAAGGTGGGTTGAGCTTACGTTATTGATGGTGCAAATACCAAGATCTCTTTGCCTGAGGCCTGTAGTGTGTTTACTGCGGAGCTCGTTGTCATCTATGAAGCTCTGCAGTTTGCACTACAGGATGCACGAATCCACTTTCTCGTGTGTACCGACTCTTTGAGTTCGTTGCAGTCAATTGCTACATGTTTCCCGCAACACCCCCTAGTGCAGCGAATCCACGACCTACTAGCCGGGCTGTGCCACGCTGACACTCGAATCACCTTTCTGTGGCTTTCAAGCCACATGGGAATTGCGGGAAATGAGTTAGCTGATCAAACTGCAAAAGAGCCGGTATCACTACCACCTCGACCTGTTAGAGATATTCGCTCTCAGTTACGCCTACAAGTTCTGGCTTTTTGGGAGAGTCAGTGGCTAGCTGACCCACTGCCCAGTAAACTGAGAGCGATCAAGGGAACTACTAGCGGGTGGCGGAGCTCTTTCCGGTCACGGAGAGAGTCCGTCATTTTGTGTAGGCTAAGGATAGGTCATACAAGATCCACCCACTCGTATCTGATGAGAAGGGAAGACCCCCCACTTTGTACCTGTGGAGCCGTTTTCACTTTGGCCCACATTTTCACCGAGTGTGTGGATCTTGCTGACTTACGAAGAAACCTTGATTTGCAGATGACACTCAAACTTATATTAGCCGATGACGCGGTGGCTGCTGATCGCGTTATCCGCTTTATAAGTGAGAGTGGGTTAGGGCCAGCAATCTAAATTTTCCAGTATAAATTGAGTCAACGAATTGTTCGTTTTTGAATGATAATGTTTTGTTTTTCCGTAATTTTGCTTATTTTTATATTTTATTTTTTTATTTTATTTAATGTTTATGTTTTTGTATTATTAATTTTTGGTCTTTTTAAATTTAGGCGTCCACCTCATTATTTTAAATTCAATTCCAAATTTGTATTCTTTAATCTGTGTTAAGAGGGGCAGATGACCTCGTAGTTCCGCCCCTTAAAACAAAAATAACTAACTACTATTAATTTTCATCATGATTCTTTCCTTAAGACGTGGTCCATTTCATTCAAAAACTCATTCAAATCCCATGGCATGTCGGCCAAGATGACGATGCCATCAGAAAATCTCAGAGTTGAAATTACGGTATTTCTCCTTGAATCTTTACTCCCACTTTATTTTTTTTTCCAATTTCCCTCATTGCTTGTTCAATGTAAAGATTGAAAAGTATGGGTGGTAAGTTGCAGCCTTGCTTTACACCTTCCTGAATACCAGCTTCTCTCTCATATCCTTCAGCTCGAATGACTGCTGTCTGGTTTCTGTATAGATTGTAGATCACCCTCCTATCCCTGTACTTTATTCCAAACGTTTTCAAGATGTCAAACAATTTAGTCCAATCAACGTTATCAAAAGCCTCTACTAAGTCTACAAATGCCCCTATTGATATCAAATTGGCAGGTGAATAGCTAAAGGAAGTAGGAAACTTCTGCTACTTGGGAAGCAAAATAAGCAGTGATGGGCGAAGCAAAATGGATATAAAAAGTAGGTTTACACAAGTATGAACAATTTTTCTACAGAAAAAAATATGTTGACATCAAATATAGATTTAGATATTAGAATGTAATTTTTGAAAGCCATTGTTTGGAACGTGGTGGTCTATGGAAGTGAAATTTATACTGTATGTGCAGCAAAAATGTAGAGAATAGATGCATTGAAATGTGGTATTACAGGAGAATGATGAAGATTGGATGGGTAGAAGGAAGAGGTATTAAGACGAGTGGGAGAGGTAAATATTTCTGGCGAGTGCTAATGAAGATAGGTTGGTAGGGCACATCCAGTTATAGGAATCTAAGTTATGGGAAGAAGGTATAGGTACTGTACAAGAACTGTAGGGGTAGACCAAGGTTAGGATATGTTTAACAGAATTCCTTGGATGTAGGGTGTGGTAGCTACAGTACAGTACATAGAAATGAAAATATTTTTTATTTATTTTATTTATTGGGTACAGAATGTCTTAGTGAGCTGGTAGCTCAAGGGGGGAATGCCCTTTACAAATATGGCTTAGTAACTTATATTAGAATATACTAAGGTGGTAAGATAATTTATTCAGTGTTTATGGGTTTATCTATATTCTTCAACATATTGTTTCAGGAAGTACCTGCGTGCTTCCTTTTTGAATTTGACTAAGTTTATAATTTGTCTCAGTTTAGGTGGTAAGTTGTTATAAGATATGCTGGCTGAATAGAAAATACGTTTAATACCGTCAACTGGGGTTACTTTGCACATACCGGGTTACTTTACACACTTTTCGCTAAAATCTTTAGAGCACTGTTCGTGGTTGGTTTTGGAAGTTTTGAGTAAAATGCCTGTTTATACAAGACGCTGTGGACTGTACGAGTAAGAAAACCGCGTTTGTGTTATTTGTACTTCACTCCTTTGGATAATAATTGCAACTTAGTGCACTTGAGTATCTGTACATATGGTAAGTTGTATAGAAACTTTCATTTCTATGACAGTCATATTTTTTATAGATGTTCTAATTTGTGACAAATCAATTTCCTTAAAGACTTGAGAGGCGGAAATTAGATGTGGAACATGTTTACTTGTTGAGTCACATTACTAGGAAGCCTAAAATAACCGAAGGTGCACGACTCGCCCTTGGAGGGGGTAACTTTACACAGGCTATTTGACACAAAAGCCAGTGTTTATTATTTAATATTTGAATCCCAGAGTATTTGGGTGCTGTGGATTGATAAGAGCCTAGTAATTTGACTCAACAAGGAAACATGTTCCACATCCACCTCCCGCCTCTCTAGTCTTTAGGGAAATTTATTTGTCACAAATTAGAACATCTAGTAAAATATGACCATGTCATAGAAATGAAAGTTTCTATACAACTTAACAATATACAGTGCATTTATAGCTGCAGTTAATATCCAAAGGAGTGAAATAGAAACAACACAAATACGGGCTTTTACTCGTACACCTCGCAGCGTCTTGTATTAACTGGCATTTTACTCAAAATTTTCAAAACCAGCTACCTGCAGTAACTGATATAAATATAGAGTTTATTAACGTGACATTTCTGTTAATGATGCCTTAGGCTCCTGTAAAAACAAAGTTTGGTAGCTTTCTACGACTAACACTTCATCAGCATTGTTTTTATTTTTATTTTCTGGAAACATAAAATTAAACGTTAGACACACGTTTAATTTATTTTGTAATGTATTCAGACAATTCAATTAAGCTATGAAAGTATCCTCTTTACTTCAAATGAATGTTATCTTTCCAATGAAAAGTTCCAGGCATGTGTCAAGTAACCCCTTGTGAGGCTGTATAGCCAAATGCCATGATAAGTGCATGTCTGTGTAAAGTAACCCCAAGGGTGGGGTAACTTTACACACGTTTCATTTATTTTTAAAAGTGTCTGAGAGATAGTTTGCACTCACGGTGACGTTATGTTCTTTTGTAAGTACCCGTAAGGAATACATAAACATATCTCAATCAATTTAACAACCTATCACGACAAATAAAATTTAAAAAACACATGAAAAGTGTGTAAAGTAACCCCGTAGCTGACGGTACTATATCTAGTTGTGTTTGTCGACTCCATGTATAACTGGTTTGCTGATCTTGTGTTATGGATATGAATGTCTTTCCTGTATTGCAGTTCAGTATTGAACCCTACGGTATTAAGCTGACTGGTGTCGAATCCGGGTCTCTGGGAAAATGAGAACAGACTAGAGATGCCAGAAAGAAACGAACCGAAGGTCTTTCAGGGAGTTTAAGCTATAAAAACTTCTAGAGAAAGGACACAGTAAATCACTGCTGTGATTTAAAGGATTTCTGACATTAATTGATAACATAATGTAGAAAATATTAGCAGAATACGGCAGTATTGGGCTGTAAAATGCATACAGTTCTGGACTTAGCACTGAAAGTTGGAGTCCTTGACATATTACAAATGAGTTTAGAAAATAGGCGTGTTTTCACGGCGCCACGTCAGTTACTCGGACCTATTTACACCGTCTGAGAGGAGTGAGGACAGTGACATATGGTCCAGTGAATCCCCTTCACATAAGAGAGAAGCCCAGTGGAGTGGGGAACTGCCAGAATAATTTAATGATTACTCGTGATTGGAGTAACTCAGAGACATGAGGATTGCACCTACGTAAATGAATTGCAAGGAGGCTAATTATCAAGCCGTCAGACATCGAAATCGATGCAGATTTAAGGTAATGCGCAAGAACACAGGAGAAATGAGCCCAGCGCAGAACTATGACCAGGTCAGAGGGGAAGAACCACCCACGCGGCTTGGGTACGTGGTGGGAAAGGCAATTAATATTAATTAATTGACCGATCGATCCTCACGCACACAGGCAGATATGTAATCAGCGATGCAAGATGGACCAGGAAAACATCATTTCAAGACAGGAGAATCACGTAGAGAGGAGATGAAGTTCCAAGGAATGTATGGACCTACTTTTCTGCTGAAAACAGGTATAAGGTCATGGGAGCAGGCAGTCGAGGACAGTCGTGCCATATTCTAGTGCGGACCGCAGGTTGCTCGAGTCCAGGAAGGGGACGCGTGCACTTTAACAGTTTAGTGTTTATCAGTATATCCGCCATGCAGCGTAAGGCACAAGTTAAGAACAATTAATACTATAAGACCGCAATACTTTAATAGTCGGCATTACAAGTGATTAATATTGAGTACGCATTAAATGTACAGTGTGTTGTACAAGTTAAGACAGTGTCATTGTAGGTAAATCGTACCTCATAACGAAGAGATATTATGTGTTATTATAAAAATGTACGTGGGACTGTACAAGGCTTTGTTATAAGCGTATCATTCAAGGAGACTGTAAGTGCAGTCGAAGGACAATGAAAGTGGTAATTGTACGAGTACAAGGTACAATGGACGAGCGCAATATATAATCTATTTGGCTAGACATGGTAATAGTATGTCAAATTGCGCAGGTATAAACATTTTGTTAATACGGGTGATGCATTTTCACAGCGATACCACTTTAATTAATGTTCAGGACGATATGGAAGCATATCTATGCTAATATCGGGAAATTGTCAAAGGATAGGAGCTGACGAACATTGGGGACCGCTATGAATCGTCAGGCAGTGTAACGAGACTTTCAAACGAGATACAGGGTATTCGTGGAGGAAAGATCTTCAACACCTGCGTTTCTGAGATTCTGCAAGAAGGGTCAACCAGTGAGAAATGTATATAGTGATCGTGTGTTTTAAGTGATTTTTATATTTAAATATGTGTAATCTACAAGTATAATAACCAGTATAATGTGTTTTATGAAAAAGGGAAGCGATAGCTTCAGCATGATAATGCAAAGTGTTGTGTATGTGTCAGTGGAAATATGTGTGTAAAAAGTGTAAGAATGCCTTGCTAATATGCAAACTATGGCAGGCATTAACGGCATACGCATATGGTCGGAGCCACCAGGATAACCAATGTAAGTACCCGAAAACCATGATTTTGTAGTGAATATGTAGTCCACTGTATGTCGGTAATTTCAAAAGTTGTAAAATATGCCAATGAGAGTCAAATTTGGGAGGTAGAACCTTCAGATATTAATGTTGTGTTGATTATAGTCAAGTTAAGATGTTCTTTGTACATCATTGTGTGGATGAATCGTTACCACTAATGTAGAAATGGCAATTGAATTAAATAGGAAGTTAACGTAAGGAACACGGATGTTCGGTTATTGATGATATAACTACGGTTACGTTGTGTCGGAGTAGGGTAATTTATGTCAGTAATAATAATAATAATAATAATAAATAAATAAACAGCAGGGAAACTATGATTGTAAGCAAAATATATGCGAATTTGAATAACTGTATATCCAATCAGTATTATTACAAGTGATGGACCAAGCAAAGGAAGTTAATAGAAGAGTATCTTATGATCATGGAAGGAAATATGCAAGGAGATATGAAATGGAAATGTTTAATAGTGAATTGAATTGCAGCTTGATGAATAAGCTTATAAGAGTAATTGGTAGAGATTATCTTATTATGCAAGGACGGGATCTTCTCACAATGTTCAAGGAAGCCAGGCAGCTTAATCGACGTGTGAAATCTCGTATAGCCAAGGGCATACGGAGAGATATATTGCAATTGAGCGTATCGAGTGGGGAAACCTAGCTCTGATTATTGCTATAAAGCGTTCCGGGTTCGAATCCAGTGGTGTATGAGAGGGAAACATGGACACCTCGCCATGACGCCTGATATCGACCGAGAACTAGCTATTGTGTGAATTAATTCAGCTCCTGGGAGTGAATTTGGACGGCAGGAAGTTGTGCCCTGACCGTGTTTTTTGACAAAAAGCGCCGGCTATTCCAAATCGACTTGTGTTTGATGAATCTCGTTTCCTTCAGATAAATGTAAATGGACCTGTTGAGGCCAACTATTAATATCCTAATGATAGGAGTAAATGCTTAAACAATTCCATATTCCGGATTGCATTCAGTATGAATGAGGTCATATGTATTTGTGTGGGTCACTAAGACGGCGCACTGTTGTGGTTGAAGCAACAGGCTAATGCTTGGAGAGGGAAAGAGGGACGTGAGGGGGAGTAACGGCCATCTTGTTACCACCCGTCGCGGAGCCCATTGTATTCAGGAAGGGTCGGGGAAGAGACCGTACCCTACCCTAGGCTTGGAGTAAGATGTTTAAAGTAAAAAACTATGAAACCCTGTTTGTTATAAAATAATGATTTTAGTAATGAATAATGAATATGTGAGGTATGAGACACATTGACAATTAAGAATCATTCTGATAACTTAATATTTTGCAAAGTTATGATATGTTAAAAGTTACATTTGTATACTGACATTATCACCTATTTCCGAAGGTGGATACCAGATGTCACACGCCACGCCCACATAAGGGTAGCCTAAAATCCCCACCCGACACAGCGGTAACAGAATTATTATGGAAGTAAACTCATTACGGCATACAGTGGAGCTACAATAAGGGTAGAATTACAATTAACAGTGGAGTTGCAAATAATAATGTTGTGCAACTGATAGATTGGTTAATGCATGGTAGACTCAAGCATTTTGGTGGGAAGAGAAATACCGAACATGATTGTACGCATAGTGTAAAGTCGAAAGTGTTTATAATAAGTAACTAGATTGTGAAGTTAAAAATGGTTACAATAAGTAACGTAAGATTGTAAGAATAACATTGTGTGTGTATTTTACCAGTGCATCAGCGCACTCGGAAATGAATTTTATGTTAATTTCATGGTAAAATAAATTCAGTAATCATTTGGATTTGTGAGGATAAAATGCGAATAATAATTGTGGGAGGAGTATGTTTTGCATTGTTTTTATGTATTATTGTTGGGATTTGTTTTGTTTTGTGTGAAGCCATGATTTAAACCTCAATTAAAGTCTTGAGAATAGAGTTGTATCTTATTATTGTAGAGTTGATACCTCTTAGTCTCAGATCTAAAATATGCAACTGCTCAGTGGGTGAACGGTACACGCCCGAGGACTGCAGCTGGCTGGAGGCAGAAGCATGTTTTCCATGGAAATTATTCACATGGGTACAGTATTAAGACTATTTATTTATTGATTGAATATCCGAACAGTTTAAACCCTATTGTACATGAGTATATTAGGGTTATAGTTTTGATCAGTTAATTATTGGTCCTTAAAACAAAATTATGAAACTAGATTATTGTAGATGTGGTGAATGAATTTAAGGAACTGTTTGTAACAGCAGGATTTCTTAAACAGGTGGAATAATGGTTTTGAAAGTTCCATTACAATTGTTTAGATGACACTCGAGTTCGAATCTTGTCCTACTAAACATGGTACAGTCGAAGAGTAAATGGTCCACTGTTTGAGAAGAACCACAAGAGCACAAGTAATCGCCTGCAATTTTAATTTTAAAACGTTCGAAGTAGCGCTTAAACTTTCCATGAACAGAGAGAAACTGCATGAGGATGAATTCGGGCACTAATGTTTTACACTGGAGTCGGCTATATATGTCGGGGAAAAATGATTCTCTTGTGACAGGCCCGTTTATACTGGATACCCAGAGATTGTCCCACTGTCTTATAAGATGTTTTCTGATTTGGGCTTTGGCATAACGTAGGGGTGGTTTATTGTATGTAATTTCAATGAGGAGGCTGCTTTTGCAAGGATATCTGCCTTTCCATTTCCAGAAGAACCAATGTGTCCTCGGATCCACGAAAGACAGACGTCGGGGCACTGCTGTGCTCTAAATATTAGTGTAGCAGCAATAATTGGGTTAAGATTGTGCTTGTCGTTGATTGTGATCAAAGCAGCCTGTGAGTCACTTAGTATCCAAGCACTTCTGTTGTTTTGTTCACACCAGTCCTCAGCAGACTAGATTGCCCATATCTCGGCTTGAAATGCTGAGCAGCTGGATGACAATTTGTATTCGGCTGAAAATACTTCGCTGTTGTTCTCATAGACGACAAATGCACATCCCACTTTGTCAGATTCAGTGTTATTAGGGGTGCGAGAGCCATCTGTATAAATATAATAGTCGTGGTTAAGTGAGCAACAATTGCAGACATAAGTCTTGAGGATACCAGGGTGACCGGGTTCCAGGAAGTGGTAGTTCTTCCCCACTTCGGTTTCAAGAATTGGTGCAGGAGATGTTATGTCTTTCTTCATTAACGTGAGTTCGGCCATTCCTGTGGCAGTAAAGAACAGGGGTTCTATTCCAGCGATATGAGGGCTGCTTGTGTAGATATTGTGCGATAGGCCCGGGAAATTCGAAGGACGATTCCTCTCTGAATCTGCAGAAGTTTTTCCATAGCCCACTGCTTTCCAAGTGCAGAACGAAATGAAGAAGCATAATACAGTATTAGCGGAACAAAGGTTATGAAGTATATAAGGCGGAGTACTTTTGAGCTTAAGACTAATAAGACGTTATTTATATCTGAACATAAATCAAGTATTTTTTGAACTGGCTTCGTAATGGCAATACGTTTGTCTCCTGAAATACTTGTACTTAGGATAGAGAGTTGCATCAAACCTGTATAAAGCTCAACAAAACAACAATCTCTTATAAAAATATTTTTTTGAGATAAACATGTTCAAGGTTTGAGGAGGATTCTTATCTTGAAATTCAAAGCTCTAGTCACCAACTTCTGACCCAGTTGTGATGTTAATGCTGGTTAATGAGTACAATTGCTATTTTCTACCATTCTCCTGGCAAATAGGCTACAATCGGCCAACAATAAGTCCCTTTCCCCTTTCCAGGTCACATAATTAAGCTGACATCTAAGCTATTTGAAATGTGAAAATGTGGTACTTCAAGGTATTTTTGTGGCAACTGAAAGGAGGGAATTATGCGAATTCGAAACAAAAGCCACATGATTTCACACCCTACAATGTGCAAACATTCACCAATCAGCCACATCATAGTGTAGAGAGCTAAAAATCATTCAATGACTATAAGAGACAATGTGGCAATGCGGGTGCAACAGCCATATGATTTGCAGCTTGCACCATAGTGTCAATTCCTATTCTCTGCTGTATTGGTAAGCATAAATTTGTTTTATATAGATAACTAGCAGTAGTACCCGGCTTCGCCCGGTGGAATGATGATAATGTTTTAAGGTCTCCTTAGAAATATAATGGACTTAAAATCTAAGTCATTTGCCCCCAAAGACAATGAGGGAGTAATATCTAGGTCATTTGCCCTTTTGATAAGGATGATAATAAAAACTACTGTTGAATTGACACGTCAAACTTACAAACTACCGTAATAGAAATACATATTTCAAAATTCACAGGCGAGGAAGACTTATTGTGTGTGGTGATTAATGGTGTAATGGGCGTAACATCTACTGTAGGTCATTTGCTCTTATGATGAGGATGATAAGGGAATCTACTACCGGTATTGAATTGACACTTCAACGTATAATGTACACAATGTACTGTAATAAAAATAACTATATGGCGGCTACGGTGACGTATTTGGTAGCATGCTGAGCTTCTATGCCCAAGATAGCGGGTTCAAACCCGGCCGAAGACGTCGGATATTTTAAGAGCGTTAAAAATCCGTCAGTATGCCTTTCTTCGGAGGGGAAGTAAAGCCGGCGGTCCCATGTCAGATTTATGGCATGTTAAAGAACCTTGCACTAATTACACCTGTGTGAAGCTAAATTGTATAGGTAAACAACGCTCATAGATGTCTACATCCGTTGCCAAGAGCCGACTGCAGTGGCGTCTAGTAGCTAAGTTCCGAACTTGGCCTAGTAGTCGTTGACGGTGGCGCTTGGCGGCAAAAGTACGAACTATTTGAAGAATTCTAAGTTGCAGTTTGTACTTAAATTAAAAAACAGATAACACACACTAATACAGTCATCACAATTAACACCGGTTATCAGACAGATTCTACACACACCCAAAGTACACGGGGCTACATGACCGCGTTGTCGCAGCCCCTAAACTTAAGAACCAACCAACCAACCAAAAATAAATATTTTAAAAATCACAGTCGAGAAAGACTTTATGCGGCGGTGATTATTGGTATGATGCGCGTAACATCTTGGTCATTTGCACTTATGATGATAATAATAAGGTAATGAAAAAATGACTACTAAACGAACATGGTGTTATTTTAAAACTGATATAGGTAATTCAGGTGTCTAGCTTCGATGTCTTCCAAAGTCTCAACCTTATTTTCTGGCTTAGGCCTGTACTGGATGCGTCTAGTGAAAGAGCGTACTGCTCGGCAAAGACAAAGAATATAGGTCCAAGCTGCACGAACCTGAGATGATCGCAGATTATGACGAAAAATGATGACACACGTTCGGGGTTCCCCGTCCTATACAGATTGACCGGGAATCACTCACTGTTTCGCAACGGCCCTGTGCTGGCATCAGCATAGACAGCAGGAGATAACACGGCGGGCTTTGGAAAGTACTCTCAAGTCACCTCGCGATGAATCAGCAAGCTATTCTCACAACTGACCCCCCCCCCCCCAGGGTCTCACAACTTGTGGGACGTGGGTTGGCGACCACGGAACCCCAGCTGGGTCTGGCATCGCTTCTACTTCCTGGTGCCGGGCTCATTTCAGTTCTCTTTCCTGTCGGCCTCCCTTGGTCAACTCTTGTTCTCTTCCGACCCAGACTGTATTAGGGTATCCGAGGGCTAGGGAGTCTTTCAATTTCCCGTCTTAATTGGCTTTGTCTCATCTTTCCTGATACCCTCATTCTTCGAGAGGTCTGCCTTCTTTTCCTTTTCATAATATCTCCTGTCTTCTGCTCAAGGCCCTCAAAGAGGCAGGGTGTGTGTAGACCCACCACTTCTGGTACACCCTCAAGGGCTCATGACTGGTGAGTTAGGAAGCTGGCAACCCCGAGGAATTCCTGAGCTATATGCAGGGAAATTTCAAGTGGACAGTGTTACGCATCGGGTTCCAAAGGGTAAGTATACACACTTTGTTTTCGATCGGTGAACGATGTAGATTTGTACCAAAGGGCCTTAATGCGGGAAATGGAGTGGTCTGTCCGAAATTTCGAGTAGACAGTGTTACTCGTCGAGTTTCAAACGGTAATTATGTAAAATCTGGTTGAGATCGGTGAAACGGTGTAGTTTTCTGCCAAAGGGCCAAAAAGCAGGGAATAGTGTGGTCTGTCCGAAATTTAAATTGAACAGTGTTACTTGTCGGGTTCTACGGGTAAGTATATAAAATTGGGGTCAGATCAGTGAAACGGTGTAGATTTGTGCCAATCAGCCTAAATGCAAGGGATGGAGTGGCCTCGCCGCAATTTCAAGCAGACAGTGTTAGTCGCTGTACCAAAGGGTAAATATACAAATTTTGGTTGAGATCGGTGAAACGGTGAGGATTTGGGACAAAGGGCCTAAATGCAGGGAATGGAGTGGTCTGTCCGCAATTTCAAGCAGACAGTGTTACTCGCTGGGTAACAAAGGGTAATTTTCCGAATATTGGTTCTGATCGGTGAAACGGTGTCGATTTGTGCCAAAGTGCCTAAATGCAGGGGATGGAGTAGCCTCTCCGCAATTTCAAGCAGACAGTGTTAGTCGCAGTGTTCCAAAGGATAAATATACAAATTTTGGTTGAGATCGGTGAAACGGTGTAGATTTGGGCCAAAGGGCCTAAATGCAGGGAATGGAGTGCTCTGTCCGCAATTTTAAGTGGACAGTGTTACTCGCAGGGTTCCAAAGGGTAAATATACAAATTTTGGTTGAGATCGGTGAAACGGTGTAGATTTGGGCCAAAGGGCCTAAATGCAGGGAATGGAGTGATCTGCCCGCAATTTTAAGTGGACAGTGTTACTCGCATGGTTCCAAAGGGTAAGTGTACAAAGTTTGGTTCAGATCGGTGAAACGGTGTAGATTTGTGCCAAAGGGCCAAAATGCAGGGGATGGAGTAGCCTCTCCGCAATTTCAAGCAGGCAGTGTTAGTCGCAGTGTTCCAAAGGGTAAATATACAAATTTTGGTTGAGATCGGTGAAACGGTGTAGATTTGGGCCAAAGGGCCTAAATGCAGGGAATGGAGTGGTCTGTCCGCAATTTCAAGCAGACAGTGTTACTCGCAGGGCACCAAAGGGTAAGAATACGAATTTTGGTTCTGATTGGTGAAACGGTGTAGATTTGGACCAAAGGGCCTAAATGCAGGGAATGGGGTGGTCTGTCCGAAATTTTAAATGGTCAGTGTCACTCGCAGGGTTCCAAAGGGTAAATATACAAATTTTGGTTGAGATCGGTGAAACGGTGTGGATTTGGACCAAAGGGCCTAAATGCAGGGAATGGGGTGGTCTGTCCGAAATTTCAAGTGGACAATGTTACTCGCAGGGTTCCAAAGGTTAAATATACAACTTTTGGTTCAGATCGGTGAAACGGTGTAGATTTGTGCAAAAGGGCCTAAATGCAGGGCATGGGGTGGTCTGTCCGAAATTTAATGTTGACAGGGTTACCCGCAGGGTTCCAAAGGGTAAGTATACAAATTTTGGTTCAGATCGGTGAAACGGTGTAGATTTGTATACATAACAGACAGACAGACAGACAGACAAACTTTGTGCTTTATATATATAGATAAAGTCATTGGATTTACATGCCATATAATTACCAACATCAGATATTGACACTGACATTAAACAATTCATTGAGAGGTCACTAAAAGGATAAATACTGGTGCGTGGCCTCCGAAGATGGCCTAGTACAGAACTTTCAAGTCACACCCATGGGTGACCTGTAAGTCGTGATTAGGATGAAATTAATGATGAAGATGTCAGAAACACACAGTCCCGTAGCCATGGGAATTAACTATATAAAGTTAAAAGACATATGATGCAGCCAGTAATCAAACCCAGTGTTCTTCAGTCCTAAGACTACCGTGGCTTCAATGCACTTATCCGACGTGAGCAGTTGTTCTGAAATTAGGTTATATATAGTAAACTATAATCACACCCTTCATACTTCTGTCATGCTACACCACTGACTACCACAGCCTTGCCTGTTTGATACTGAAGAACATCTCATTTCTTAATTTCTGATACTCGGATGCTAAGGTTGACTGTACTTAAACGTCAAGTGTCCTTGAGGCAGAATTCAAACACTTGTCTAATATAGTCTGTTTGATATCAGCTGTGGGTTTTGCCAGTTTTCAGATGAAAATTCCAATCTACTGTCATCAGCAATTGAGTCCCAGCTATCTGGGTGAAAGGCAAGTGGTGATGCCACTGCACCATCATGCACCCAAAACAAACAAACAAACAAACAAACAAACAAATAAAATGAAAGATAGACAATACCTCTCTTAAGCTCATACAAAATCAAAAAGTTACAGGAGGCTGGCAAACAGTACTCTATTATTAATGGTTAATATGACAAGAGTGTACAAGAAAACACAACATAATACTACTTCCTTGACTGTATGCTAAGGCATATAGAATGAACTGGCCATCATATATGCTGGACTTGGGTATCACAGAACCAGTCCCATATTTACCAGATTTGAGCAACTACAATTGCCCTAGCATGGCAAAGTTTAGCAGGCAACTTTCTTTCTTAATGAGTCAAAAAATAGATGTGTTTGAAAATGGTTCTATGTAAAAATAAAAACTGAGTGTTTTGTGTTGTTATTGTTATTTATCAAAACTGAACATGTCTATAATTAGGTCATGAACATTAAGTTCGTTAAAAATAAATCTCTACTTAGTATAAAATAAAGTCCCCGATTTGTGTTTGTTACGGGTAAACTCGAGAACCACTGGATGGATTTTGATGCGGTTTCCACCATTCTGTTAAGGATATCTCGAGAATTATTTCTATAGAAAATAATTTATTTATGATCAAAGGAAGCCGAGCAGTAACGATTTCAGTGGAAAAGTCGAAAAAAAAACTGGCGTCCGAGCGTTTTGTAAGCTTACGCTGGGCAAACTGTTAAAAATATCTCAATACTATGAGTGTAAGAATGGTTCAGCATGAAAAGTTCTACAAAAAAGTCCACGAGAGCATATGTCTATCTTCAACACATCGCCCACTATAAGTGTTTTTACGTTTTAATTTCCTCCAAACATGTCCATTCAACTACCGAGGCGACAGAGTACGAGCTAGCTAAGGGCGAGTCTATCATCTCGGTTACAGCCTAGCTAGCGGGCGAACCTATTGCCCCAGATAGAAGCCAGCAGCAAACCGTCCAGTCGTGTTGAGTTAATACTCCTGAGAAGGGTGGTTGTGTTTGGAGTTTCCCTGGAAGTGTAAATCGGGTTTTCTTCATTTCGCCTGTGAAACACAGTCAAGTTAGGTTGGTTGGTTGGTTCTTAAGTTTAGGTGCTGCGACAACGCGGTCATGTAGCCCCGTGTACTTTGGGTGTGTGTGTAGAATCTGTCTGATAACCGGTGTTAAATGTCATGACTGTATTAGTGTGTGTTATCTGTTTTTAATTTAAGTACTGCAACTTAGAATTTTTCAAATAGTTCCTACTTTTGCCGCCAAGCGCCACCGTCAACGATTACTAGGCCAAGTTCATAACTTAGCTACTAGACACTACCGCAGTCGGCTCTTGGCAACGAACATAGAAACCTAAGAGCGTTGTTTACATTCTTAACCTATCCAATTTAGCTTCACACAGGTGCAATTAGTGGAAGGTTCTTTAACATGCCATAAATCTATGACATGGGACCGCCGGCTTTACTTCCCCTCCGAAGGAAGGCATACTGAGGGATTTTAACGCTCTTAAAAAATCCGACGGCTTCGGCCGGGTTTGAACCCGCTATCTTGGGCATAGAAGCTCAGCATGCTACCAACTACGCCACCGAAGCCGCTGAACAGTCAAGTTAAGATTGGACGGAAGGGGGATTTGAGTTTAATTCACCTCGCCATTCCCTGGAAGTGCAACTCTCATTTCGCCTGTGAAATTTTCGTTCCGCAAAATTCAGTCAATTTAGATTGGACGGAAGGAGGATTATATTATACTAAATTGTACTGATTGGCGTATAATCTCTACTTAGTATAAAACAAAGTCCCCGATTCTTGGATGTTACGGGTAAACTCGAGAACCACTGGATGGATTTTCATGCAGTTTTCACCATTCTGTAAAGGATATATCGAGGATGATTTCTGTAGAAAAAAAAATTATTTATGATCAAAGGAAGCCGAGCAGTAACGATTTCGGTGGAAAAAAACCTGGCGTCCGAGCGCTTTGTACGCTTACGCTGGGCAAACTGTAAAAAAAATAAAATAAAAAAAATCTAAATACTATGAGTGTAAGAATTGTTCAGCAGGAAAAGTTCTACAAAAAAGTCCGCGAGAGCATATGTCTATCTTCAATACATCGCCCACTATGAGTGTTTTTACGTTTTAATTTCTTCCAACCATGTCCATTCAAATACTGAGGCAATAGTTTACGAGCTATCTAAGGGCGAATCTATCATCCCTGTTACAGCCTAGCTAGCGGGCGAACCTATTGTCCCAGATACAGCCAGCAGCAAACCGTTGAGTCGTGTTGAGTTAAGACTTCAGACAATGGTGGTTATGTTTGGAGTTTCCCTGGAAGTGCAACTCGGGTTTTCTTCATTTCGCCTGTGAACATTTCGTTCCGCAAAATTCACAGTCGAGTTAAGATTGGACGGAAGGGGGATTTGTGTTTCAAGCACATCGCCATTCTTAAATTACGTCTGACAAGAATTTGTTGCACATGCATCTCCATGATAATATAACTAATAGTCCAGTCAGTGATTTTAACCCATCATGCCGAGACGTAAAACGGATATTGGCCGTAGTTCATTGACACTGGAGAAAAAAAAAGCGCTTATCACGTAATGCATTCTCCCGGGCGAAGCCGGGTCGCGTTGCTAGTACACCTATATAAGGTTCCTTACATAGCAAAAAATTGAGCAATTTATTTTAATCAGAAATACACAATGCATTCATAACCTTAACCTGTTATTGCAAAATTGTAATATAACACTTTGAAACTTAACTCCAGTAACAACAATATATCAATAACACACTATTGTTCCTATGTTTCAAACTCTTGCACAATCCACTTCAAAGGACACTGAAGTTCTGCAATAATGAAATAAATATTAAAACAATAAACATTAAACATTAAAAATGATCAGTAATTTAAAACTAAGTATGATTCTTTCTTCTGGCAGCAGGAAAACCCTGTATAATCACAGAATATACAGTATACTGTGATAATGACAAAGAGTGAGATAACAATGCTACAGCACATGCTGAGCATTACTTCCCATAAATTAAATTTTGCAACAAATACAATTCTATTCAAAATCACTGTGGTATTTGAATTAAAAATTCATTAATATACAGACATAAAGTGAAAGGAAGTGGGGTTATTATAGTTTTATAGCCATTCAACTGAAATAGACATCTGCAATGAGGTTGACACACTTACATAGCAACATCAAAACTTTCTGGAATGTGTGAAGTTAGGTTGAGAAGTGAGATTGTGCTGAAATCACAAGTTTCATTTTAATTTTTGACACTGGCAATCTTCTTTAGGGTGTAGGCTACTCTCTGAGTCTTTTTTAGATTTTTTAAAATGCAACATTGTTGGCAGCATTGGAAACTCAATAAAGATACAGTATCTTTCTTTGCTGCAGTGGATAAAAAAATTATGATAAAACACTACCTTTTACATTGAAACTGAAGAAATGTTACAAAAGTATTGTGTGGACACTGGTACGTCACAAGGAATGGTTCACCAATGGTTAACTGAATTCCATCGAGGTTGAATGAGCATGAATGATTCTGAGCAGTAAGGATCTATAAAAGTACGGTATAACATGGACTCTAGTCCGTCACTGGAATGGTCCACCAATAGTTCACTGAATTTTGTAGTGGTTGAAAGAGTACAAATGATGTTGAGTGTAAAGGATCAACAAAAATATAACTGACTCAACTCTGTCACATGGAATGGTTCACTAAGTTCTGTTATGGTCAAAAGCGCGGGGCACAAATGATGTTGAGTGACCAGGATCTACAACATAATTATAACATATACTGTTTAAGGCTGCAAGGCATTTTAAGTTCAAAGTCAATATAAGATGGGACAAAAGTGTGTCCCAGAACCCTTTGACCTGAACACTGTGTAAATTCAAGGACAATCCCCACGAAAACTGGATGAGTGGCTTCAGTAGACTAACTCCATCGTTTTCTTCTCAATGAAGGATGTGCTAATATTGATTTCTAGCTATCAATTTTAGTACGTACTGTAATTTAAAGTCTTCATGGAACATTGAGTTTGTAATTTACTCCACTATTAGCTAATTAGAGGGTAAGGCCATCCTCCATTTCTCTGTCATAGAACTTTTGCTTCTTATCTTCGGTGACAGGAATATGACCTAGAAGTTGTTGTTGCTTCCATTACTCTTATGTAATGAAAGCTAGTCACATATCAAGGAGGTTAACAACAGAAGAATTATGATCTGGAAGTTGAAGTTGTTGTTTATTTGTTTTATGGGCTTGAGACATCTAGATCATCAGCCCCATGTACTTAGGTATGGGTTCAATCTGTCTAACCTGTTTATCTGTGATGACTGTAGTAATGTAAATGTAATTATTAGAATCGGGAATAGGGTAGGTGTACCGGGATATGAAATAAAGTACTATCCTGGCATTTTCATGGAAGGAGTTTGGAAAAAACACATTCAGGATAACCACTGTTGGTGTCAGGATTCAAATCTCTGATCCCTGGACTAGCTGCAGATACCCATTGTGATCGTGGTGAGCAATTTAATGTGCAGAAGAGAAACAGAAATGATGGACAAAATTTGCAGGGGAGCTGGATGAGGAGTCAAGCCAAGGCAAGAAGATACTGTATAGATTCCTAAAGAACACGCATTAACCTCACAAAATGACAGTAAGTGTGATGGATGAACATAGCAACTTGATATGGATTCCTAAAGAGCAAGCATTACGGTAACCTTACAAAATGACAGTAGCTCCTGCCATAAAGAGAAGATGGATAATGGAAATGGTGGAATGGGATACACTTGGAGCAAATTAATAATTGATGGCTGATCCACACGATAAGATAAGAATAGCATAGCTTTGGCAGAATTAGAAGAAGATCCACTACAGAAGATGAGTACCGTACTACGAAAATCCCAGGAGTGGATGAAGTAAGTAAAGAAATTATTCGAATTGCTATGAATTTAGGAATATTGGTTAAGTAGGGTGTTAAAAGCAGCATGGAGGCAGAAAACGTGGGACACTTATATGTATTTTTCAAAACAAAGGTTAAAATTAGATACTTGCACTCCCAGAACTTTTCTATTGTCTGTCACATTGAAACTATCAGATCCACTGTTGATCTTGCACTTCTAAATCCATATTGTTCCTTGTCCAGTTGGGATTTCACCATTGCCCTCAATAAAATTGTACTCCAGAATCCTTTCAACACTTTCATTACATGGGGCATCCCAGTAATTCCTCTGCATTTCCCACAATTGCCAATTGTCTATAGCAGTTGTGTGGCATGATCAGTAAGGTTCTAGCCTAATATGCCTAATGTTGCAGGATCGAATCCTACTAATAGAGGAACAATAATTCCTTTTTTAAATTTCTGTGATTATTAGTTAATGGTCAGGTTAGAGTAGGATATGAGCTTAGCTTATTGTTATATTCAAAACCAACCTGACCATTCACTAGCAATCACAGATATCACACTAAACAACCAAACTTGGTCAATGTTGAAATTTAATTATGTTTACAACTGACTATAACCTCTACTGTAAATCTAAGTTGGCAATAATGTGACCAAAAATGTATTTTACTTTTATAATTTGGCAATCGTTTAAAACCAGAAGGAGATGTATAGCTAATGGCGAATTGTATGTGTAAGATATTGTCTGTGAAATCTGAAGCCATCAGCCATCAAAATTGTATCTATATCGAATGTAGGGATGTTTTAGATAACTCATAAACATGTGTTATGCCGTAGAGTCAAAAGGTATGATATTGTCGACTTATCTAATATGTATTTTTCAACTTATATTTGAATGAAGTTATATGTTGTATGGAAGCACACCTTAAGTTTACAAAATGTTCATAATAATAGAAGAAGTGTGTAACTGAGAGTGTAAACCATTATTGTATTATTTCTTTATTTGCCAGGTGCCTTTTGATGATACTTGCTGTTTAATTTGATAAATAAAAGGACGTCATACATATTGAAAACGACTTGATCATTCATCCCTGCTCGGAGCACAAGAAATACAACAGTCAATAACCACTAACAATATCTTAACATAAAAGCACATATAACTAACAAATTTTGACAAGTTGCACAAGTTTATAATAACTGCTGAAACTAAATAAATGTATATATTGTAAATCCCATCAACCACATACTTGTACGTAGACATAGATTTAACGGCCTAAGTGTAAGGGGTCTGATGATATTCGCTTGACGATCGAAATTTGTCACCCAAGTAAATTTATTAATCTCGTGTAATTGTTCAATTTTATTTATTTTTTTCAGGTTTAGGGAAACACCTATTACAATTGGGTAAATCGTGTTGACCAACTGAAAAGCATAAATTTGATAGATTACTTTACTTGAGAGCTCCTTTTTTTTTTTTTTGCACTACTGTGTTTTACTAGGAAGGATGCAATCTTATGAGAAGACAGAATCAAATCAATGTTTTTCTTATTGTAATGGAACACACCTGAGAAGACAATATGTTAAAATAAGGGGATTTTGACATGGTCCTCTTCCATATAGGCCTAGGCCCTAAATTGGACACAAATAAAAAGAGAAAATGAGTTCATGAATAAGCTTAGTGTGTTTAATCTGTATAGAGCAGCAACTTTTAATTTAACCGGAAGAAATTATTTTACCCCAAGGTGAAGATAAATTTTAAATTAGTTTCCTTGTTTCCATTTATTTGACTAGACTGTAATTTTTAAAGCAAAAATAATAATTCAATAATGCTTTTTCATAACAATCTGACACATAAACTCTAGCTGAAATATAATATCAACAACCATACAGTATGGAAGACCTTATCTTGAAAGCACTTCATACCTCCAGTAATATCCCTTAGCTTACATGTCCTTCCCTTCAACACCCGTTATGTCAGTCATTTGGAACTTGCAAAGCAATGGGCCCTATCAAACTACTTGTAATAAATAGATGATTATACAGACATAGAACAAACTCACTTAAAATTATGACAGGCACAACCAAGCTGATGTCCAAATTATGAGCTTTCAAGTATATAAGCCAGAGTCACTCTTTATGTGATATTGGTTGAATATTATTTTCCCTTGGAAGATAAGCTGAATCATTTATTGGCTTATAACAAATTACTTTTATCTTGAGGTAGCAAAAATCCTTCCAATTACCTGAAAACATTGCTACTCCATAAATTAAAGGTTATATTCATAAATTAAATATATTTTTATGCTTGATCTAGGGCCTATAGGGAAGAAGGCCTGGACATGTGTCTTCTTGGAAGTGTCTAATTGTCAAATGAAACATCGACTTGATACCATTTTCCTATTAGTTATTACCATGATCAAGTAGATACAGACCTTATGATCCAAATACAAGGACCTGGCTTGCATATCACCCTCCCATTCCCTGTGCAAAGGAATCGTGCGTTCTTCTATGATGGGGCCTATACGTTCCACCAATGGTGACATAACAAGACAGAATGGTCCGTTAATCCACTCGTGCCTCAACAACTCACCAGTTTTAGCAAGTGTTGAGCACAAAGAGAGGGGGTTGCCAGCAGTGTCCTTCCCCTCTCGTGTCACTTTATACACTTCCTTTGCTTCTCCATTCAGCATGCTCATAAATGGACCAGTACATGTCTGCAATAAAGAAGACCATCATCAAACATTACATTTTAAAAATCTTGCTAAAGCATAGATCAAACAGTTCGTACAAAAATTATGGTACTGTATACCAAGGACTCTTTAAGCTAGCTAGAGTACAATCCCAAAGACTAACTTATGTTACAAGGATAACCGAATTGCAGTATGCTGATGACACTGCATCGTCTGCCCACATGCCAGAAGGGTTACAACCAGAGGCGGCGCGTTCTATATGTTCAGTGGTTCAGTGAACCCCCTAGAAATATATAACTCTTAGAAAAATGGTTAATCAAGTGCGTATTTCTTTAATTACACATGTCAATTTGCGCTCGGAGGGATAATTTTGACATCAACACTCGGTTGCTCTCCGGAACCAGCGAAAAGGTTCAATTTCTGGATCGCTGGCACGCGATAGGTTCAATTTCTGGATCGCTGGCGCACGGCGGCGGGACGTAAGGAAGGAGCGATGGGCGCGGGGTCGTGTGAAGCAAGGGGGGTAAGCCGAGAACAAAGCTAAACTATCGCTGGTGAAAGGACCAGCTCAAGACAGCGCTAGACACGATCTACCTCGAACCACCCCGAAGTTAGCCGATGCAGCCCTGGCGTGCGGTTTAATATTTGCCTGTTATGGTACGTTTTGAAGGGATTTTAATTTCACGATTTTGCGTTTTAGATATAATAGACCGCAATGAACCAGAATATTTTGGTAACTACGATTTGTATAACATCAATAGGCGTACGTAGCCTATGTTTATGTAATTAATGTAAACTTTTAATTATTTATAAGTGCTCATAAAGGCAAAATACATCAAGATAAGAACATACATAACAGTCTGCCTAACACGTTCTTGAAGCGGTGTTTATTTCTGACCCGTCAGTTCAACCACATCCGGAACAGTACCTTAGCGAATATCTTCTCAAGTCAGTGTTTATCGAAGTGCTCTATTGTATGTGACGTTCGTTATCACGGTGTGTGGCGGTGTCTTGATGCGTGTGTCGTGTATTCATCAGTGTGAAAATGAATACTGTTCGGTTTCTTCTAGAGAATACCTTTCCAACACTTAGTATAGAAGAAAAGTGCAAAATAAAGCAGCTTGGCAGGACTCTTCCCTCCCTGAACATTATTCAGAAGCAAACTAGTAGAGGTAAGGATTTTTGTAGAACATTTAAGCCACAGATTTACGAGAGGAATACTTGGCTATGTGGTTGCGATACCATTAATAGGCTTTTCTGTTTCCCGTGCTTGCTTTTTGATATGGGTAAGGACACGAATTGGACAAAAACAGGGGTATAAGATCTCAGCCATTTAACACAGAAGATCAATAAGCACGAAGCATCCATTACACATAAGAGTGCATGTTTAGGTCTTTCAGTTCTGAGGAAAACAGATATTAGGCAGCAGCTAACTAGCGCTTTCATAAGGAATATTGAGGGGCATAATGATAGTGTAAGAAAAAATAGGTACGTGCTCTCTAAGATCATTGACTGCGTGAAATTCTGTGGTGAATTTGAACTTGCTTTGAGAGGTCATGACGAAACACTCGATTCAAACCATCCAGGCGTATTCAGAATACTCATTAATTTTACTTCGGCATTGGATACCGTCGTTAGGGGTCACGTCAACAGTGCTACAGACTTCAAGGGTACGTCGAAGGACATTCAAAATGACATTCTGGAATGTATGTTGCATGTGTGTCGCAAGAATATTTTAGCTGAAGTAGCTACTGCAGACTTCGTCTCCCTGATAGCAGATGAAACATCTGATGTGTCTTCAAAGTGTCAGTTAGTCATTGTACTTCGATATGTATTAGCCTGTTGAAAGGTTCTGGACTTTCTTAAACCCAGCAGGAAACGACGCCTGCTCATTAGCCGATTGTATAAAAGGGATCCTCACTCACGTAGTTGGAGAGCACAAAGAAAAAGTAGTCTCCCAAAGTTACGATGGTGCCAATGTTATGAGTTGCCGACACTCCGGAGTACAAATAATTGTAAGACAAGACTACCCATTTGCTTACTTTGTGCTTTATTACGACCATCAATTGAATTGAATTCTGGCTCAGGCTGCTAGCCACAACAAAGAAGTGCGATTGTTCTTTGCCACCATTGGAGAGATTCCAGCATTTTTTTCTCATTCGCCTCAGAAAGTGGACATTCTTGATGAGGTTGTGGGCAGAAGAGTTCCGCAGGGCTCAGCTACGAGATGGAACTTTAAATCAAGATGTGTTCTTACATTGCATGAGAATAAGGATGCAATACTGGAATACTTGGAGAAAATCGAAGACACGAGCAGACAAACAGCTACTATGAACCAAGCACATGGACTGCATCTGAAAATACAACAGCCAACGTTTACTTTTTGGTTAGAGTTCTTTTACAGTGTTATGTCTCACGTGGACATTCTATACAACCAATTTCAAAAGCGTTCTGCTAACCCTGTATCAGTGCAAAGTGCAGTAAGCCCCTTCGAAACTGCAATGTTGAAAGTAAGGGACAATGTTGACAGCAACGTTGTGGAGGAAAATGTAGAAGACAACAGAGGGAAAAGACGATGCGAAAATAGTTATTACTCGAGGAACATTGCGGCGAAGGAGGAGTGTGACGTGATTATAAATCACAGCAAAGAGAACCGACAGTAGTGGCTACGCGGGCTAAAGCGCTGCGTTAGGTCAAGGGGCCAAGCTCTCTGCTGACTCGGTAGACGCGTGGGTTCGAGCCCCACCGTCGGCTGTCCTTGAAATGGTTTTCCGTGGTTTCCCATTTTCAACACCAGGCAAATGCTGGGACAGCACCTTCTGAAAGGCCACGGCCGCTTCCTTCCACATCCTTGCCCAGTTTCATTCATCTTCATCCATTCCATCTCTCATCCCGACGCGCAGGTCGCCCACGGGCGTCGCCTAGAAAGACCTGCACTCGGCCTCTCAGGAGGCTACACGAAAAAAAAAAAAAAAAACAGCAAAGAGAGATTCTACTTCTCCAACCACTTACTGGCCTCCACCTTCTTTGCCCACCAATTCTTCCCATCCTCCCAAAATAATTTTACAGAGCAGAATCTTACGTATGTTATAGAATCCTATCCTTTTCTTGATAAAAAATAAACTGAAAACCGAACGGCAGGCGATTTATTCAAGAAGTGATTTTAAAGAAATGAAAGATGCAACTGACTTCCTAGCTTTTTTGATAGAGAACAATCTCAAGGAATCTTTCGGAGAAGTGATGAAACTTTTGAAATTAATTATTACTGTCCCCATGACGACTTCTGAAGCAGAAAGATGTTTTTCCACTTTAAAGCGGATTAAGACATTCCTGAGGAGTACTATGCATGAAGATAGAATTTCTGCTCTCGCTATGTTGTCCATCGAGAAGGAGATGACTCATAAATTAGTCGATTTTAATGAGAAGGTAATTGACTTATTCGCCGCCAGGAAGGAAAGGAGGATGGATTTCCTGTGCACACAGACGACAGCTGTTATACCAACGCCAACACCGTCTTCAACATCAGACGAAACTGGATCAGCTTATATTCTCTGTATTTCATTTCTCATAGTTTTGGTAACTTCTTCGAGCTGCAATCGTGTGTCTTCAAAGGAAAGTCACCTTTCTAGTCATGCAATGTCACTATTTTACGTCTATGTAAACATCAAGTAACATTAAATTTGGCCACGTTATTTTTCAAAGTAGTGAACTCCAGATGTTTTATCCACGCGCCGCCACTGGTTACAACAGTCGGCCAACTGGTTCAAGAGTGCCTATGATCATTTCGGTCTAACCAACAATGCTCAGAAAACCAAGATACTTGCACAACCTGTCCCAAGGACGCCCCTTCAGAGTTTAATATAGCTATCTCAGATTCAACACTGGAGCAGGACGACCATTTTCCCTACTTTGGTAGCATCCTGTCGAAGAATATCTCTGAACAGGATGTTATAGAGAATCAGTGCTGACCAGACTGCCTTTGGTCATCTACCACAATGGGTCTTCAAAAACAAAGATCCAACAGTTCGTAAAAAGCTTATAGTCTACCAAGCTGTTATCTACTGTATGAAATTTGGACCTCGATGGCAAGGACATCAGAAAGCTTGAGCGCTTTCACTAACACAAGCTAACATCCATCTTGAATATCGAGTGAGATGACTAGGCCTATGTCACCAACACTGCAGTTCTGGAGAATGCGCATGTTAATAGCACCGAAGTCTCCATCATCGTAGATGGATAGTAAGTTATAAGTCTGCCGTATGAATGGTTGAATGGTTTCAGGATACCTTGCCAAGTTCTTTGTGGTGAAATAGCTCTGGTACAAGATCTCATGGAGCTCCATTGAAGCGATTTACGATCGAGCTTAAGCAAACCATGAAGGTATCAGGAATAAATCTCTGCTATTGATCATTTTGAGGAACATCACCAACCATTTTGGTTTCTTAGGTAGTTTCCATATTGACTTACAGTGTAATAATATAATTGTACTGTCCACCAAATCAATACAAATTTATTTCTACCAGTTATTAAACCTTCCTAGTTTTTGGCCAATGAATGGTTCTTTTTTAGCACATAAGTTAGAAATCAAAATATACAAGCAGATTCTTCCTGCAAGCAATATAGAGCATACGACTCACTTTTCTACACTAGGTGCCGTTGAAGGTACAACTTGCAATGGTCCCGACCATCAGCTGGAGTTTCCGAATTGACATGAAACGGCAATACTGCCAGTATAATTGGACCTTATAACGTCAACAAATCAAACCTTACGATGCATCTTCTACTACTCCAAAAAATAAAAATACAGTGTATAATAATAGCCGAGCATCTGGTGGTAGGAAATAACCCGAAACCCTAAGAGGGCCAACGGCATTGGGCGGATGAGCCCTTTCAGATGGGTGAAATGCCACTGGAATCTGTGCCGTTGGCACGTCACATGACATTGATCCTTTCCCTAAATTGTGCTCCTGTCTGTGATTTATCTTTCCAACCGTTTTACCTGTCCCTATTTCTCCAGTTCGAAGTTTATCTTCAAAACCTCCCTTCTCTCCCTCTTCTGTGAAGATATGACCTGGCACTCTTGTGAAGCTAACATTTAATACCAAGTATATTAAAAAATTAAACCTAATTCTTCCATCACAGAAAACACATATGAACTGTGTCGTCAAAGGACTTCTGGTGTCGCCAAAAATAAAACTATTTCCCTGTCTCGGACATTTAAATCTTATAATATCTAAATTCGCCATGTGGAACTAATTAACCTCAAAAACTGTTGCACTATGCAAACCGGTATCGATTATCGCAATACGCGTTCGATACTGTGTTTCGTGGTTCGCGTGTACGGACTGGAAATTGCGAGACCACTCGACAGTATGACCAACTTGCACAAGTCAAAGACTACACTTCGGGGCTGGATTTATTACATCAAGAGGAAGAAGATTTCTAGTTGAAGTGTGCCCACCCTGGTTTCTTGTCACCCTTTTGTTTTCTTGTGAAACGAATTGTGACCATTTTTCACGCGTCTGTCTGCTTATATCCATTGAAGGAGAAAGTCGACTTTGCTGATCTACGAAATAATCTGGTAGTCAGCCCCTCGGGGCTGACATGTATCGATCCTTCTTTATTTTAAAGTATGTGCTGCGCTCGGGGAAACACTTTAAACGCGTTCTTTTGATTATTTCGTTCAGGGTAGTTTTCCTTATATTTTTGCTGTCCATTTGGTCATTGCTTGTAACCTCGTGGTCGTATCTGGTCGTCGGATGTTTGGGGAAGGTACATCGCGCCTCGCTCTGTCGCATTTTATGAATTGTTTACCAATTTTTGCTCTTCTGGTGTTTTGTGTGGGGCCGGCGCGACCTCCTTTTTCCAATGTTTTGGCGGTCTCCAAGATCGCGTGGTGCCGGCAATGATCATGTTTTTCGACCTGAGGGTTAATTGGGGTTGACGCGTTTATCTGGTTTTGTTCGAGCGCGGAATTTGTTGGGTCCCCTTTTATATTTTATTTTAATTGTTATTGTTATTTTCTTTTTAGATTCTTTCTGTTATTTATGGTTGCCGGTCCTATAGCGGGGCGGTTTGTCTTTAGTTTTGGTCTCATTGTTGCAACAATGAACTTTCTTTTTTTTGCCTCCATTAGTGTTTATGGGATTATCCCGTGGGTGTCGACTTTTCGGTGCGCTTTGTTCTCTTGTGAATTATCGTTTTTTTTTTCAATTTTTGTCATTTTCTTTACTTATTCTTGTGGGATTTCGATTGAATCGCTGTTAGTGTTTAATTTGATTATTTTTTTCTTCCTGTAACTTGCGTGCTTGTAGCGTGCCTTACCTTGTAATTGCCGGTTATGTTCCGCTGAGTTAAATTTTTCTTGTAAATTTGGGACGCTCCCTTGTGAACGCGTTTTTCTTTTAAATTTGAAAGCGTGTATCTTGTTCTGCCTCGCACGTTTCCTGTATTATTGTGAGGGGTTTTGGTTGTAACTCTTGATATCTGCGTTTATCCTTTTCCTTTGAGGTAAGTCCTTTTTTGCTTTTCTTTCTGTACTAACCACAACCTTGTTTGCCTTGTTTTGTTGTGCCTGTAATTTTATCTTATTGTTAAATACACCCCAAGTCTTCGGAAACTTGTTTCCCATTTTCTTTCTTCCTGTTTTTCACCCTCTCCCTTAGCATTAGCGCCTGGGACGACCCTATAAACTAAGTCTTCCCTCCACCTTTGGCCTATCAGGCAAGACCGGTGCTCCTTTCACCCGTTTCCATCTGGGTGGGCCGCCGGGAGTATCGCCACCGCCACCTACCGAGCAAAACCACTATTCAGTAAAGGTCGTTTGGTGTCGCGATTAGCCAACGTGTGTTTTTAAGAAGCGTGTCACCTGGGGCGACATCAATTCATTAAAGATTAGAGGTAACAGAATCCATTGTGCAGCGTCTGTTCTCCAGGTTAAGGGCGGACAAGGCGTCTGTACTAAAGAGGAGCGGCTTGGATCACATCCAGAGTTGTACCTCGGGACCTAGTCCCTCACCGGCGACACCGTAACAGTCAACCATGGAAGGTCTTTTAAGGAATACTCCACCGGATGAACCTAAAGTTCAGAGAAGGCAGCATTCTGATACGGTGGCCTGCCACCTGCGAGGTACTAAACTCGAATTCTAAATGATTCAGGATGGACAGGATGCTATTTAGGACGTTTTGGTGAAATTTGGAGAAGATTGCAGTATTTTTGGAGGAATTACGATATTTTTAAAATTTTATTATGAGAGGAAGCTTCAGATTGTGTTTGACGACAGCAAAATGGCGAAGGAAGCCGCCGTTGGGCAATGCTGCGTTGTATTTTCGCTTGGCAGCTCATAGCATCTTGCAGAGTTACAAGAGAAATGCGTTGATTGGCTAATCCAATTTCTAGAAACAAGGAGGAAGGAGAAAATGAGCGCGCTTGAAGAGAAGCTTCGTCGATTTATAAACTGCCATTTATTAAAGAAGAGAGAATCTGCACATTTCAAACTATTGAGAAAGGATCTAAATTAAAAGGATTTATGATAGTCACCCAGAGAAGGAAGTTTGATAATCCTGTAAAAAGATATAAGTAATGAATGATTTACCGCTCTTTTCTCATGACGCGCCAGTCGATTGGTTTTGAGAAGCGTGGTGACGCGCATCAGATCGGGGGCTTTGTGTTGAAGCAGTCCGGGGGAACGGACCTGCGACACTTGAGTTCCTGAAACTAGCGTGTGTAAGATAGGGGTCTCACGCGAACATAGTTTGTCGGCGAGGAGGGCAGTCCCGTCGGTCAAAACTTAACACGAGAAGTCCGCTGAAGATGTGGGAAACAGAATATCGTCATAATATCAGTTCTCGTGTGAAACTAGTATCGAGAGTGTGACTAATCTTAAGAGAAACATCGTGTGTACATTTCGTGAAAGTTTCAAGACGACATTTGAAAGAATAAGATAGTTTTCTTTGTTGAAAGCATTCACATTATATAAGCACGTTTCACTCAGTGCGTGCCAGCTTTACAAGCGTGAAGGGGATGGCCCGTTATATGTCTGTTCCAATACATTTGAAGGACAGCAGCACTCACGTATAGCAAGTCTCTGTTTAGTGACAAGTTTTTTATCGAAATGTTCGACATGCAAGCGTTAAGGGGAATAGTTAACATTGTGTTTAACGCATTTGTGATCATGAACTAAGCCAAGTTATGCGCAGGGAACGTGATGTTACATTGTCAGTCTAGAATATCAGGCAACCGACATTAATCTTAAAATTATAAGATGTGGTGTAACGATCGCGCAGCTACAATCCAACATTCCGAGATGGAACTTGATTATCGCGTCATGGCTAGATACTATCAAACCCGAATTGAAGCAGTTCATCGTACTTCGAGACTGGGAGGTTCATGCGGTATTGCTGATCGAGGCGAGGTCCGTGTTCGAAGCCAGCCAGGGAGATTAACGATCGGAGATCAGGGTTCGAGTCATGACAAGGCAATTTTCCGAAGAAAGAGGATGAAGATTATTAAGTGTGGAATTACTGGTGTCGTCAGTAATTTTTCCACACTACTTCTACAAGATGTCATCGCAAGGTAGAGACAGAAATCCTCGTTCGTAGTTGTTGGTTCTTTTTGTAGTTAGTTGTAGAGTAGAATATCAGAGAGCATGGCACCATTTCAACGCTAAACTATTTTTGTTGTGTGTGATATAGTTTAAGCCCAGAAATTATTTTTCAACGTTGGATATTTAAATATTAACTTTCTTTTAGTAAGATTTCGGATATTAACATTTGGATTTTTGACTTATAGGTTTCGAGATTTAAGCTCGTTTTATAAATAATTTCGTTTTTCGAATTTATTTCGATCCATGAATCTTTGGGAATTTTATTGGAATTTTATTGTATTTTATCGAATTTTATTGAATTTTATTCAGCATTTTGGAATATGATACTAATTTACCCAAGCAACTTAGACTATGAAAATGATATTTATTTGGAAATGAATTATTATTTGGACATTTCCAAGATTTTATTGCAAATCTTAGGAACAGTTATCCTTCATTTTGGAAATATAGTTATTGTGTTATAGTTATCTTCGAGTCTGACACTGCTCAAGTAATTATTTAATCAAACATTTTGAATTGGTGGAAGGATGTAATATTATTTGGACATTCCACTTTAGCCAGTCATTATTAATAATAATTTATCAGTGGATAAATTATTTTTATTTGAGAGATCTTATCTGCTTAGACAAATCAACACATTTGAGTATTCTACGAAATTTTTGCAACACTCTTAGAGATTGTTATTGATTTTTGATTGCATTAACGCAATATTTTGGAAAGACCAGAGAGAAGTAACGAATGTTTATATTTATTAAATGTTAACAACAATTATTTGAAATCTAGAGTAACTTATACTAGTAAACCATTACGTCATCACTGTTTATTACAGTCGACTATTATGTGTTATCACAATATCTGAAAGAGTTATACGCTGTAATTATTATATATAAATATATCATGAAAACAAGGCATTATATGCAATTTAAATAAGTTGTTATGGCAGAATACTGTATTAAGAAATCGAAGTGAAGAATTATAGCAGCTATATTTGTTTGATAACAAGCTGAGGAAAATGTTATACGGAATTTACCTATGTAATTGAGAGAAGTTGTTGTTTACGTATTCTGTGGATATTTGTTCGGTATATCAGAGAAGGGAAGGTCATTATACGCGTTGTTAGCGTTTATTTGGAAATTATAAGTAAATATATTACAGTAGAGAATTAAGTAAGACCTTTGTTGTCCAGTATTATTGTGAAACGACTCTCAGTTGAATTGATTAGTTTTATTGGCGGAAAATATTTGGGAAACGGATTGAAAGTAACAATGTTGTTAATTATTATTAAGATATTATCAAGGATAAGACATCAATTATATAAGCTTAACTTAACCGTTCGGCTATGTATGTATGCCCAATTATGAAACGAAACAACTTTATTATGATGATAACAATGCGATATGATTTTGTAACAGTGACACTTTATTTAAGAGCATAAAATTTTTGGATTGTCAGTAGTTGACAAGAGAAGGAAGGTTGGATGATTGAGAATCATCACGAATGATGTAAATAACATAAGACATTTTGTTAACAATATTTAAATATAATATTATTAATAACTAGGAGAATTTAACGATATAATAAAGTTAACTGAATAACTTTCTTGATAAACAACTGATACTAAAACAATAATAATAATATGGTTTATTATTTGAATTAACACGATTAATAATTATTTCCAATAATTAATAAACATCTAAATAACGAACATTTTACAAACTTAATTAATATTTTGGAAATATGAATAGCCTTTAATTAAATTATTTAACAATAATTTCTATTGTTAATCATTAAATAATTTTGGGAACCTTAGTTGACAATTAAACTTTCGTTTTCAAACCCGGCCGAAGCCGTCGGATTTTTTAAGAGCGTTAAAATCCCTCAGTATGCCTTCCTTCGGAGGGGAAGTAAAGCCGGCGGTCCCATGTCATAGATTTATGGCATGTTAAAGATCTTTCCACTAATTACACCTGTGTGAAACTAAATTGGATAGGTTAAGAATGTAAACAACGCTCTTAGGTTGCTACGTTCGTTGCCAAGAGCCGACTGCGGTGGCGTCTAGTAGCTAGTTCTGAACTAGGCCTAGTAGTCGTTGACGGTGGTGCTTGGCGGCAAAAGTAGGAACTATTTGAAAATTCAAAGTTGCAGTCCCTACTTGAATTTAAAAAAACAGATACACACACTAATACAGTCATCACAATTAACACCGGTTATCAGACAGATTCTACACACACCCAAAGTACACGGGGCTACATGACCGCGTTGTCGCAGCCCCTAAACTAAGGAACCAACCAACCAACCAAAACTTTCGTTTAATTTATTTTAAAGCTTTTAAACGTTTAAACCATAAATAGGAGTAACGTTTAAAGAACGTGACGACGTTCTTTAAATACAGTAAGGTTGTTTATTGTTGTGCAGAAGTGATCTTATGGAAGATCAATATAAAATTAATTTCCATTATTTTTACCAATGGATGGTTTTGAAATAGTAAGTAGAAATGTCATGGGAAGACATTGGCTATATTAAAACCGATATTTGTTCATATATTACTAGAGAACAAGAGTAAATTTAAGCGCTGTTGTGCTAACAGCTGTTTGATAATTTGTTTATTTTTTATAAGAAGTGGAGTACTTCTAACGTCCATGGGACGATGATTTAATTGCCTAATTTGATTATTGGATTTTCGCAGAATCATTTTGCGGATCATATAGGGATATTGTTGATTTAATTTTATTTATTATCACTTCATTAATAAATGTATTTGTTAGTTTTGTAACCGCGTTTTGATGATTTATTTAAGTTGTGAAGAAGGATTATGTTTTGGTGCATTTGAGGTTTTATTGAACCACTAATTTCGCCCACTTAACCGAGAATAGTTAGTTTCTCGAGCTCTTCGTTTATTTAGTTGATCCACCCATTTTGCTTTACCAAAACATGATCTTAGAAAGTGTGCACCCCCCATTTAGCTATTGTTGGTAGGATTTACAGGTTTATGAGCCGGGGACCTCGAGATTCTGCAATCCAGTTGATCTTCGGATACGACAAGCAGCTCAAATGGTTTAAACGGGTACAGTACCATGATGTCGGAGGCACGGAAACACCCCAGTACAACACACACGAATGAGACAAGATCAAGAATCAAACCAATGCAGATAACCTACTTCTCTACACATAATGTAAACTCCCTCATGCAAACTGGTAAGCTAAAGGTGATCACTGACACAATGGATCAGCACAAAATTCTTATCATGGGATTACAGGAATTGAGGAACACTGATCAGGATGCTTTGGAATCTCAAGGGTATCGACTCTATAAGGGTATACCAGGAAATAGGGTGATGAAGAATGTCCCACGATTTGGAACAGGATTTCTGGTCAACCTTCTTCTTCTTCTTCTTCTTATCCTTCCTCCTCATTTCCCGGTTCCAGTGATCTGGGTTGGGGTGTGAATCAAGGACCTCCATACTTTTCTGTCTCTCAACCACTCTCGTCCCTCCTCCAGTACATCCTCTTTTCTCAACGCTCTCCCTTACTGCATCCATCCACCCCATCCTCGGCCTTCCCGTGACTTTCTTAGTAAATAATCGCATCGGGACTCTGTCTTCTCCCATTCGCATCATATGTCCATACCATTTTAGCTTACTGATCTCGATCTTGTCTTGTAATTTCGGGAATCCTGTTTTCTCCCTAATTTCCTTAAAATAATTCAGTTCAAGAATTCCAATCACAATCTCCTCGAATCTCAACGCTCACCTTAAAGGCATCTAATAATATTTATAAAAACACCTCAAAGACCTTAAAGGCGTGTTGGACACTAAAGTCGTCCCTTACGAAACAGTTGCGACCCAACACCGACCACTTATCTGCAAGCTCCGTGTAAAGCCGCCAATGGTCATACAGGCACGAACAGGACCGGCGAGAATCGGATGGTGAAAATTTAAAGAGAAGGCAGAAGAAGCCATTAGACGTCTTACGCTGCCGCCGATTACAACTGTTGAAGAAAGCTGGACAAAAATAAAGAAAGCTGTTCACGAAGCCACGCATGCCAATCTCGGACTTACGAAGCCAGGAAGACTTCGGATTGATAAGGACACATGGCTTGGGAATGACGCAGTCAAAACTGCGGTACGCAAAAGAAACAGCTTTACCACGATTTTCTGGAGGACAAAACACCTTCTCGTTGGAATGCTTACAAAATAGCCCGCAGGGAAGCGAAGAAGACTGTTGCTACGACTAAATCTGCTCGGTACGCAAACCTCTACGCGAAGCTGGACACACGCAAGGGAGAGCGGGACATCTATCGCCTCGTCAAATCAAGGCACTATAAATCTCAAGATAACCAACGCTTTTATGGCATCAATGACGATAAGGGCGTTTTGCTCGTCGACTGGAAGGAGGTGAGAGAACGTTGGCGAAATTACTTTGAGAATGTCTCAACAGAGGAATTCCAGCACAACCAGATGACTGTCGAAGGTCCTATCAAACCTATTGATGTCATAGGGGTTCCAGGTGCCTTGAAACAAATGAAATCGGGGAAGGCAACTTGTCCAGATGACATCGCGGCGGAGCTATGGTGCTCTCAGAAGTGGGATCCAGCGGATTGGTTGGAAAGACTCTTCAACCAAATTGTCAAAGAAGGACGAACGCCACTTGATTGGCAACATAGCATCACGATACTCATCTTCAAAAAGAAGGGAAGTCCAGCCGAGTGTGCTAATTACAAACCAATTTGACTCTTCTGTCACACCATGAATGTCTTCGAGCGCATTCTTGATACGTGCGATCACCCAGCTGACCAAAAAAAAGCTGGATTTGTGAAAAATAGCAGCACAACAGATGCAATCCACGCCACACGGCATTTAGTTTTAAAGTATCGTGAAAAGAATAAGCCGTTGCATCTTGCTTTCTTAGATCTCGAAAATGCTTTTGACCGTGTGCCGCATGACTTGATCTGGTTGACTCTCCGACAACATGGCATCCCAGAGTACCTTGTCAACTGGGTACAGTTGCTCTACACGTCCAAGCAGTCGCAGGAGAGTCGGAAAACAGTTGGTGTTCATCAAGGTTTGGTCCTGTCACCATTGCTGTTCATTATGGTCATGGACACGGTTACTGCACATCTACAACAAACGTTGGACCATTCTTTATGCTGATGACGTAATGTTGGCCGCTCAACGCAAGCTGGATCTCCAACATCAAGTCCAGGAATGGAGTGATCGGTTAAGTCAATATGGCCTGCGGCTTAACAAAGTTAAAACAGAATACATGACAACGGATGGAGGAGAAATCGAAACAATCCCAGTCGACGGCGATGATCTGCCTCAATCGACAAAATTTAAGTATCTTGGCTCTTCGATAACTGCTGAAGGTCGTCTCACCGAGGAGGTCAACGTAAAAATTAATGCCGCGTGGATGAAGTTGCGAACAACGACAGGTGTCATGTGCGATCGCCAGATGAAAGACCGCCTAAAATCGAAGATTTGCCGCACTGTCATTCGTCCCGTGGGTCTTTATAGTACTGAATGTTGGCCGACCACCAAGGAAGCAGGACGTCGGCTAAGTGTCATGGAGATCAAGATAGTTAGATGGACAGCTGGCATTACTAGGTTGGATCACATCCCCAATGATAGAATAAGGGAACGATTTGGTATCGCGGCAATCAACAATAAAATGCGTGAAGGTCGACTGCGATGGTTTGGGCATGTGCTACGGTCAGGAGCGGACACCATTGCAAAACAGGGCTACACACTAGAGGTCACCGGGAAAAGACCAAAGGGGCGACCGAGACAACGTTGGGCCGATACACTGCACAGGGATCTGAAAAGCGTCAACCTACATCCGGACATGGCCCATGACCCAGTAAAGTGGAGATAGCAGATTCACATAGCGGACCCTGCCACGAGGCGGGACAAACGCTAAATCAAAAGAAGACCTCCCCCAAAGACCATGAAGAAACAGAAGAATTTTGGGGTTTATTGGACCAAACTATGGATAACATCCCCAAACACCATGCAAAATTATTGATCGGCGACTTCAGCGCTCGGCTAGGCAGAGAAAGAAAATACCGTGACATAATCGGAAATGGCCAGCACACACGAGAACTAATAAAAATGGAGCGAGACTAGTTGACCTGTGTCGAAATCATGCCTTAATCATAAAATCTACATGTTTAAAGCAAAAACCTCAAAAACTCAAAACATGGAAGCACCCTGACTACACTAAGGGATAATGGCAACTGGATCACGTGTGCATGGATAAACACCACCACAAAGAGATTTATAACGTCAAAGTCCTTCGAGGAATTGACACAGGTTCCGATCACTACGTAATCAAAATTAAAATTAAACTCACTCCCCAGAGGAGACAACAAAGGCAAGCCCCACCAAAACTAAAAGAACTATAGATCCTATTCAGATAATCAACAATGAACATTACCAAAAAGCAACTGAAAACATAAAAATCACTGATAAACTCAAAAACTTAGTTCACAACCTTAAACAAATTGCAGAAGATCTGGCTGCAATTAAACCTCGTAATAAATACCAATGGTGGAACAATGACTGTGATGCAACAGTGGAATAACAACATCAGGCATTGTTATTACACCAGCCCCAAAAAAACAGAAGTATCCTATCAAAATCTAGTTAAACAAAGACAAGAAACTACCTGAATCTTAAGAAGAATTAAAAGACAGTATCATAAGGACTCACTTAAATTCATCGAAGAAACCTTTAACAAAACGCAATCGAGGGACTATTATAAAACCATCAGAAAACAGCTCTGAAAATATGAACCACCAACCCTACTGATGAAGGATGAAAATGGTAAGCTGGCTCATAACAATAAAGACAATGCAGAAATTCTGATTAGATATTTCAACAAACTTCTAAATTGTGAAGAACCTGTAGAACTCCTTCATTTGGACGTCAACACCTCAAAAAAACACCACCAGAAAACATCAATCCCCCGTACAATACAGCAAGTCTTCAAAGCTCTGAATAAATTTAAAAAAACTACAAAGCGCCGGGAGAAAATCAGACCTTTGATGAAATATGGAAATATGCAGGTAGTTGTCCTTCATCAACAACTTGTCTGTATCTGTATTAAAGAAGAACTACCGGAACACTGGACAACAGCTCTCATTCACCCACTGCACAAAAAACGAGACAAATCCGGCCCTAATAATTACAGGGGAATCTCACTCCTGGACATAACTTACAAAATACCTTCAATAATCATCCTAAATAGGATCAGTTCGCAACTTGAGAAAGAACTAGGAGACTATCAAGGAGGTTTCAAACCATGGAGGAGTTGTCCTGATCAGATCCTGAGTCTTAAGTTGATTACGGAATATAACAGGAGGAGGAACAGAGATATAGTAATAACATTTGTCAATTTCAAGAAAGTGTAGTATTGCATCCATAGAGAATCGTTGTGTAATATTTTAAGACACTTAAACCCCAAATTAATAAACATGATAAAACTAACTCTCACTAATACCAAATCAAAAGTAAAGTTTAGGGCCGAAATATCAGAGCCATTTGAAATTAAAACAGGATTACGGCAGGGAGATGGGCTTTCACCTCTATTATTTAATTGTGTTCTTGATATTGTATTGCCCCCGGGGGTGTATCTCTGGTAAGGGCGTTGCTTGGTATAAAGGGAAAGGTGGGCGTGTTTGGGGAGCAATACTTAAGTGTAATTGTACTGTGAGAATGGCGTGCGAACAGAGTTGAAGGTCGGCCGGTGGCCTTGCATCATTGAGTGAGTGAAGGAGTGCTGACTCGGCGGCCGGCGGACAGACAAGTCGACGGGGCAGCGAGCGCGTGCAAGAGGGCGGCTATTCGTACGAGAGCCGCGGGTCAGGAGTTCGATGAGGGCGTTTAAAATACAAGGAGTCAATCAGGGTGTGTAGTAGTGGTTTTATTTCACAAGAGTGGGGAATGCAGGTCACTAAAGAACTTCCAGTGACACAAGATGGAACAAGATGAAATGAAATGCAATAACAAAATAATTGTGGTGTGGAGTTGAATGGACAAGTCTAAAGGGAGTAAGTAACCTTAGAGCAACACTCACCAGATTGTGGATCGCAGAGACGGCGTCGAGCAGCGTAGCGGCGAGAGGTTCCCACAAGTGAGATCCCTTCTCCTCGGGGCTGGGCTATTTATCGTAATTCTGTTCGTGTTGAAATCTGAGCCAGCGTTGTAGATGTTGATGTGTCCTAGATAATGTTGATGGCTTGATGTGCGTCTTGTGTCGAAATGTTACATCACATGTATAAGGTAGTTCGCCAGGCTATTGTGATTGTTGCTGTTGCTTCTCTTATGGTTATGGCGTGAAAAGGGGGTGATTATGCCCTATGGGGGTCCGGGACATAACAATTCCTTCTCCCAGATGAACGATTGTCCTCGATCATTGTGTGAGGTGTAGTTTGGTGTAAGGGTGTGGTTTTTCTTCTTCTTTTTTCTGTGCATGTGTGTGTGTGTAGATGACGATTGGAGTGGCTGTGATCTTCTTCTTGTTTGTTGGTTAAGTGAGTGTGCTCTGGTTGGGTTAGGTATGAGGGAGGTACATTGTTGTATACGTTATGTTTGGATGATTGTGAGATGTGATGGTGTTTACATGGTGTTTACGGTTTATACAGTGGTTTACAATAATGTACAGTTTACATTTACATGGATTTACAATTTATGGTTTATAGTGGTTAAGGCATGTGAGGGCATGTTATAGTTAGTTATTGTTGTTTTAAGGGGCGAAACTACGAGGCCATCTGCCCCTTGGAATTGAATTTAAAATTTTGAGGTGGACACCTATATTTAAAAAGATCTAAAATTAATCAAACACAAACAAAAAATTAAATAAAAATAAATATTATAAAAATAAACAAAAATTGCGGAAAAACAAAAAATTATCATTCAAAAACGAACAAGTCGTTGAGTCAATTTACACTGGAAAATTTAGATTGCTGGCCCTAACCCACTCTCACTTTCAAAGCGGATAATGCGATCAGCAGCCACCGCGTCATCGGCTAATATAAGTTTGAGTGTCTTCTGCAAACCAAGGTTTCTTCGTAAGTCAGCAAGATCCACACATTCGGTGAAAATGTGGGCCACGGTGAAAACGGCTCCACACGTACACTGTAGAAAATAGACAGTGTTTTGATTTAGAAAATAGACAGTGTTTTGATTTACATAGTTTTGGTTGTCTTCCCTTCTCATCAGATACGAGTGGGTGGATCTTGTATGACCTATCCTTAGCATACACAAAATGACGGACTCTGTCCGTAACCGGAAAGAGCTCCGCCACACGCGAGTAGTTCCCTTGATCGCTCTCAGTTTACTGGGTAGTGGGTCAGCTAGCCACCGACTCTCCCAAAAAGCCAGAACTTGTAGGAGTAACTGAGAGCGAATATCTCTAGCGGGTACCTCAATTGTTCGAGGTGGTAGTGATACCGCCTCTTTCGCAGCATGCTCCGCTAACTCATTTCCCGCAATTCGCATGTGGCTTGGAAGCCACAGAAAGTTGATTCGAGTATCGGCGTGGCACAGCCCGGCTAGTAGGGCATGTTATGGCACTTTGTAATGTTTGTAATGTGTTGACCGGTTTTATAGTTTGGTTATGCTTATAATTAACTTATGTCTATGTTATCATCCTATGTCTAGCTTATAATCTACGATATTTAATCTTATAATCTGTGGCCATACTATATCTAGGCTTACGGTCCAAGTGGCCATGCTATGTCTAAGCTTATGATCTATGTGGCCATGGAGTGTAAAATTATCTCCTGAGGGTAGGTAACTTTGGGCAGCAGTGAGGGATGTCATTTACGAAGTATGACGTCTCTTACTGTTGTTTGGTTTGCCTTATAACTGGCATTTAATGTGTGTAACATGTAATTATGAGTGTATTTACGTGTTCAATGTCTGATGTTCCTCAGTCATCGAATATTGTTGTGTCGAAGTCTTCATGGAGTGCGGTGAGCTGTGGAAGGGAGTGTAGTCTGCAAATTCTGGTATTCTCCTGTAACATAAGAGGGTGTTAATTCCTGTTGTGGCGCGTGAGTTCCTGAAAGGGAAAGTATACGTGTTAGCGATATAATATTATTGGACAGTCCTGTATATGTTTGCAAATGCTGACCGAGTTCTTCTTGTTTCTTCGTTGCAACAAATTCGTGTATATGCGTGCATGAGTGAATAAATCGTGTATAAAAAATGTAGGATCGAATCTCGAACGACGGAAGAGTAGTTGTAGTTACATAATACGGCTTGTGTACGCTTTTTTGGCGCGGTGTTCTTCTTACACGTTTTGCTGTATTTTTGAATGTTGCACTTGGCGTCTTGTGTCGTGTGTTTATGAGATTTTCCATAATGTTCATAATAATATCTTCTTTTCTTGACGTTATCTACGGGTAGTAGGAAGCTGCTCTAGTGACTTGTGCGTCGGGGTGTTGTTTTCAATTAATGTTCATGAGGCTCATCGCTTTGGCGGCATCCCTGGTGGGGGAGAAGTGTAATTTGTAAACGTGGGCGTATTAGGACTGTGTATAGTGTTGTATTAAATCTTCATGTATTTTCATTCATAATATATTTTCTTTCTTGATTATTATTTATTTAGCTTCTTTTCTTCGGTCCCGACGCCTGGGACGGTGTGTAAATGTATGTGGATTGCGTAGCACGACTTGTGTGCGCATGTTGGTGTCGATTGATAGATATATTCTTCTTTCTTGACGCGTGTGTTAGTGTCCGAGTGTTTTGCGTGGTACATTTGTATGCGCATGTTGTTTATTAATCCTCGTGTGATTTCTTGATGCTTATATTCTTCTATCTTGATGCTCAGATCGCTGTGTAAATGTTTGTGGGTTTTGCCAAGGCTTATGTACGCATTTTTGTCCGGTTGTGAGCGTGTATCTTTCTGTCTCCTTCCTTAAAATAGAAGGGTCTTCCTTTCTTAAAAGAGAAGGAAGAGTGGTGTGGTGCTTCGTATTATCACGAGCGGCCGCGTATTTGATTGTGTGGGCTCTGCTGCTTTTCCTTGTATGAAATCTTGGTCCATGCCGTTGTGACTTGATGGAATCTGCAGTGTGTAGCGTGTGAAAGAATTGGAAATGTAATATGTGTAGATATTGCCGTTATTCTCCTCTAAATACAGGTCTAGTGTGCTCATAGGGTATCATTATGGTAGGGGGTTGAGAGGGGTGACGGGGGTTGCAAAGGTGTTTTTGGTACCGTGACTAGAGGGTGTTGGTTCATTGGGTGATAAGTGCGTGGGTTGATTAGTAAGTTGACTGGCTGATAAATATGATTGGTCGCCGGTTTGTTAGTCTTGTTAGCTGGTTAGTTGGGTGATCAGTTTAGTGGTTGGTTGGTTAGTATGAATGGGTTGCCGGTTTGTTAATTTGTTAGCGGGGTGTTTGTGTCTTCCTTTTGGTTGTGATTATCTGATGACTTGTGTTATTGTATAGAATGTGTGTGTACAGTGTATATGTGTAATAACCTATGTCATTGTGATGATATAATTAGTGTGCGTGCGTAATTGGTTGTCTATAAACTTGTGTTACTGTAATGACTGAATAGTCTGTATGTGTGAGGATTGTCTGTTAACCTGTGTCACTGTGGTCTTAAGTTGGGACCGTGTGTGTAAAGATTCTTTCTTTAATTCGTAGAACAGCTAGAACGATTATTGTGTGAGTGAATGACTGTAGAGAGAATTTCTTAATGTTTCATGAATTGTTGTAGCGTAAGTTTCATGTACTGTGGGGTAGTTAATGTTATGATATGTCAAACATATAGTTGCCATCTCAATGTTGTGGTTTGTGTTTGCTAAGACTAATAAATGTTAAAAGGGAGGGTCGCAAGCTCTAGCTTCGCAACAGTGAGTGCATCTCTACAAAGTGTAAAACAAAGTTCCTGATAACTTTCATGAGTGTCTGATCTCCCCCACTACCTCCACTTTTTTCAAAATACATGATATTGTTCACGGATAAGTTCAGTCTTTTAACCACATATGACAGCTCTGACATGGCAACTTATGTCAATGGTATTACTATGATTATCGTGGAGTGTCGAAAAATCAAAGATGCCTGCATTAATTTACGGCTAACATGAGTACGGGATATGCTCCCACGCAACACGTTGGGCTGTGTAGGTCTCATCTCGGAGGCGAACCTATGTTTGGGTAATGAAGAATGCTTCAACCATACCCACATAAGTAGATAGGCCCCAAGTAATACTCCTACAACTGGATAAAGGGTATTGCCCTGCACAATCTGTTCAGGAGAGATGGCTCCAGGTCGTTGACTAAATATTTTCAAACAACTCCATATTGGTATCACAAGAAATTACAAGTGTTATCCACTGCATATTCTTGGTACGGTTATAATGCATCGGAGTCCCCGACAGACCAAGTGCTGACGCGTAGTATAACGGTGTAGTAACAATATGACGTCGAACAGTAAGACTGACAGAACTGTAATGAACTGAAAACTGCAACCTTAGTGCAGGACAAGTACAGGATATACATGAGACATCATCCGAATCTCGATAATTACTAGATGGATTTTGATGCGGTATACACCATTCTCTAAAGGATATTTCGAGGGAGGTTTCTGTGGAATATAATGTATAGATGATTAAATGGAGCCGAGCAGTAGCGGTTTCAGTGCAAAAGTCGCGGAAGGAATCCTTGTGTTCGTGCGCTTGGGTGCTTACGGTGGGCAGACAGTGTCAGTGTGCTATGAGTGTACGAATTGTTGAACGTGAACAGTTCTAGAAGAAAAAAAATCTGCGGGAGCATGTAAGTGCTTCCTCGTTTCCGTTTCTTTCCACATCTCGGCTTTATTACTGAGGGGACAGCTTACGAACTAGCTAGGAGTGAGCCTATCACCTTAGATATAGCCTTTGGCTGAACGCCTGGATGTGTGGAGGTAAAATCGTGTATTTTTATGTTAGATGGCATGTGTGTTGTAATTGTTGTTGGTACAGATGTGTGGAAGACCTATTTGTGAAATGTTTACATTGTAACTGGCTGGCACGTGCTGGATTGAGGTCGTGTTATGCTGACTATGCCTGAGTGTTGTACAATGTGTCGCGTCGGCTTGTTTCGTAATATCTGCATGTATGTATGGCGATCGTATTGTGATTCCTTTTCTTGAGGAATGGCAGGATGGGCGGTTTTGTGATAGCGTGAAACTGTGTGATATTTTCTATATTGTCGATTCCTGTTTTTGTAAGTCTTTAGTCTTTGTGTTGATTGGGGTTCGGTGTCTGACGGTGCTTTCGTGTAATTATGGTCTCTACGGACCTGGGTTCGATGTTTAAGGGCAGCGTTTGTGGAACTGTTGGCTTGACGGGCCTGGGTTCGGTGTTGAAGGGCAAAGTTTGTGAAACTGTTGTCTTGGCGGGCCTCGGTTCGGTGTTTAAGGGTAGTGTTTGTGGAACTGTTGGCTTGATGGGCCTAGGTTCGATGTCTAATGGTAGAGTTTGTGAAACTGTGGGCTTGGCGGGCCTGGGTTCAATGTTAGCATGCTGTGTTTGTGTGATGTTTTTCTATGGGTCTGCTTTTCGATGTTTGAAAGCTGTGTTTGTGCAATAGTAACTGTGTGAGCCGTGCTGTGTGATACAATTGTGTATTCTGTGTGGGAGTCGAACATGCGTTTTAGCACATGGGGGGTTCGAATGTCGTGTTTACAAGTATAAGGACTGCGTGGAAGAGCGACTTCTGCCCTGCCCGTCCGGCCTTGCTGCGTGAAGGAATCTGCCCATATTGCACTTTCGTGAGGTGCTGCGGGGCTTAATGAAGCGTAGTGTGGTCTCTTATCTGATTTTAGAAATTAAAAGGTTCATTCTGGTTCCGTATTGATAAACTAATTAGTATAAACAGGTTAAAAGTTCCGCCTGATCAATACATTTATTAATTAAGATCACCGTGTGGTCATTAATGGGACATGTTTCGAGGCCTAATTTATAGTGTTGGCCCCTTCATCAGCCGATGTGTCAGCTATGTCACTATAGTGTAAGGTTCCTGTGAGGGATGCCTGTACAAATAACTAATCTAGGGGGTGAAACTAGTCTAAAATAGGGGGCGAGCTTGGCAAAGGCTGTAAGAGGTTGGGAGTGTTTTATGAATGGAGACCGACAGTGCGATCAGCAAGGATAACTCCCCAATGTACTGTTTGACGGGGTAGTTCTAGGTGAAGGGGTAGTTTACAAGAGCTATTAAGTTATTACGCAGAGTGCAACTGCTGCGCCACGCGGTCTACTGCGAGTCGTATGCAAGCGAGTAAACGGAGAATTCGCTAGTGTCAGCTTGGAGCAACCGTGCTCAGCTGACTACAAGAAGCAATTAAACAAGTACACAGTAAGGCTAATTATAAGTCCTACCTAAAGAGGAAACTAATAGGGTAGGATCTTACTAACTAAATAACTAAATGAATAAGACCAGTGGCTTCTATTGTTTCTGAATTTTAATGTGCACCTCGATCTGGAGGTACACTGATAGAGCTAGCAGTTCAAATAATAATTAATAAAGATAATCACAGTCCAAGCACAGGGGGAGGTGTGTGTAGTGTGGTGTTTAAGTGTGGTGATCGCTTAACACTTACCCGTCCAGCCGACAGCAAAGGTTCGTCACGTCGGTGCACTAATCAAGTGATTGAATGGTGACTGATTGATCCCGAGTCCCTGGCCTCTGAGGTTCTTATACCTCTTGTGTGCTCGCTCGGCGGAATCTTTACATTCCTACCGAGTCGTGCACCTTTCCCGGGTCATTGCCTGGGCTACGAGGCTACTTGAGTTCATGTGTGTGTGCTGATTATCAATCATGTAATTTATAAGTTGTAATTTATAGGTTTTTTAGATTAAAGTTTGTAATTTTGGTGTTTTGGAGATTTTGCTTAGGGGATGGGGGTAGCGTACCCTAGGGGTACAACAATAGGATGGGACAATATAAGGGATGGGATAGAGGTTATGCTCTATGGCTATCCGTGGGCTCGGGAGCTGTTTTCTCCCGTTTTCGAGTAATTGTCGATTGTGTGAGCGTGTATATTGTAATCTGTGATGGCTGTGAGGGCGATTTATTCAATGGTCCTCGCATGTGTGCCGTATGTAATTATGTATGTGCTGTATGTAATCATGTATGTGCTGTATGTAATTATGTATGTGCTGTCTGTAATCATGTATGTGATCATGTATGTGGTGTATGTGATTATGTATGTGCTGTGTGTAATCATGTATGTGATGTATGTAAGTAGATCAGGGAACATGTTGACAATGCTTGTCAGTGGCAAAATATCTGGACTTGTCCCAGTTATTTGTAATGTGTGACTATCTGTGTCCTGTAGTGTGAGTGTTGGTTTTGGATGCCATCGATGAGAAAACGGATGGTACTGAATGTGGACGTATAATGTGTGTGTAAATATGGGTGATATGATGTCTTAGAGTGTGATTGTGTGTGAATTACTGTAAATTGTTATGTGTGCCTGTGTGTGTTATGTTTTGCTATATGACAGTGAGAGGTGTTCCACCGGGAATCTACCTGAGAGTTGTTCAGCGTTAGCGCTTCCACCAATTGTATTGTCCCCGGCGGTGTATCACTGGTAAGGGTGTTGCTTGGTATAAGGAGTAAGGCGGGCGTGTTTGGGGGGGGGGGGGAATACTTAAGTGTAATTGTACTGTGAAAATGGCGTGCGAACAGAGTTGAAGGTCGGCTGGTGGCCTTGCATCAGTGAGTGAGTGACGGAGTGCTGACTCGGCGGCCGGCGGACAGACAAGTCGACGGGGTAGCAAGCGCGTGTAAGAGGACGGCTACTCGTAGAGAGCCGCGGGTCAGGAGTTCGATGAGGGCGTTTAAAATACAAGGAGTCAATTTGGGTGTGTAGTAGTGGTTTTATTCCACAAGAGTGGGGAATGCAGGTCACTATAGAACTTCCAGTGACACAAGATGGAACAAGATGAAATGAAATGCAATAACAAAATATTTGGGGTGTGGAGTTGAAAAGACAAGTCTAAAGGGAGTAACCTTAGAGCAACAACTCACCAGATCCTAGATCGTAGAGACGGCGTCGAATAGCGTAGTGGCGAAAGGTTCCCACAAGAGAGATCCCTTCTTCTCGGGGCCTGGCTATTTATCGTGATTCTGTTCGTGTTGAAATCTGTGCCCCCCAAATATAAAGGTTGGACGAAAAATCAAAACAAACTGCCTGGGTTTTGCCGACAATTTAGCATTACTGGCAGTTGACAAAAACGAAGTAAAAACCCAGATATTAGAACTTCAAAACATTGCAAATAAGACTCAGCAATTTTTCTTGATTTGTGCCGTGTCTTGTGTAGTGTTTCGCCTAGGACACCAAGCTGGCTCAACAGCGGGCTCTTGGTGTCCCCGCCTGGACCCCCACAGGAGTAGCAAACTGCGCGCTACTTCCCTTTTTATGAAGCGCACCTGTGCCTCTTTATTGCGTGAACTAAACGCTCAAGCAGCCATAACCTCCGTATGAAGGCATCCAAAAAGATGGTACATTGCAGTGGCGAAGCTATATACATTCATGCAACTGGGTATTCTAAAGTTCATACCACATAGTTTTTTGTAGATAAACTCCAGTCGTCGTGTTTTTCGTTCTGATAGAGAGATGGGCTTTCACCTCTATTATTTAACTGTGTTCTATTCTCTGTTGTCCCAGAAGATGATATCTTTCCAAATTAAGAATATGTTTCTTAGAAATTTGATGCTTTCGTGCTCTACGATGAAATTGTTTAATACACGCAACCCCAGATTCACTCCATTCTTTACTATCGACACCAAATACAATACAAACATAACAACGCATCGTTCCCATCGTTACACTTGCCATTCATACTGCTCATACCACTGAGACTGGAATTTACGTGACTGATTTTCATCACTCTGTACTATATTTAGATGAGGTTTTGGTCTTCTCTCGTTCACTGCACATTTCTCTTCATAGGACATGGAAGAAAATGGTCTTGATTTTAAATACACTATTAAATCACTACACTGATTCATGTTTGAAAACTCACAAAGGAACATGCACGCACTGAAATACCGCCCGCCTAAGGAATGCTCTTCTTGGAGCCTAGGCTCTCTTCTGACGCATTCAGATTCGAACTTCCGCTTGGCGCATGCGCAATTGCCTTCTCTACCCACAGAGACTTGAGCCTGTTACAAAGGAGACTCACTGGCTGCTCAGTCCCACGCTCAGAAGCTGGCATCAATCCCACCGTGGCTACAAGGAATAATACCGAAAACTAGATTTAATTTGCCTATGTCAATAAAAAATAGGAAAATTTAAATGTGCATATTCCTTGAGAATGAAATGGGTATTCTAAGGCTCAAAGATTCCCCTCCAGCTTCGCCACTGGTATATTGGCTTTCACGGCCAGTGAATTAAACCTCATCAATTTTTCTAGGTTTGTGCCGTGTCTTGTGTGGGATTTCGCTCAGGACACCAAACTGGCTCATCAGCGGGCTCATGGTGTCCCCGCCCGGACCCGCTGGTGTGCCAGCTTGGTGCCCTAGGCGAAATCCCACACAAGACACGGCACAAACCTAGAAAAATTGCTGAGTTTGAATTCACTGGCCGTGAAAGCCAATATACCGTATTATTGCAAATAAGGTTTCAGACTATGGAGGAGTTGTACTTTTGGCCTCAAATTATCGTTTGAATAAACAGAAATTAAGTTATGCTCCAAAAACCAACAAATAAAGGCAGTTACCATAAATGGTAATATAATCATAGGCCTAATAGTATCTCAATTTAAATATCTTGGAGAACTGCTAACAACCTAAATGAAAATATCTCGATCCAAATGAGAACAAATAAATTAGCTAAAGCACAAAAATTGACACGGGATATCTACAAAAAGAACTGTTTATCCATTAAGCTATAAAACCGGAGCTACATATTCAACAGAAACACTTTTTCACCTAAACAATCAAAGACTGACATACTTCAGAAAATTGACAGGAGGATTATAACATGGCGGCTGAGTGAACAACACGGCAGAGAGTAGCTCCGAATACATTGTGTATTTAAGAGTGTATTCGAGGAAGAACCTAACCCATATTTGTCACCCGACAATATAAGTGCATACGTTGCCCAGTAACTAATAAGAACATCAATTAGAATTACTAACTTCCTCGTAAATTGGTTAAATAGGAGTTTTCACCTGCATCGGCAACATGGGCGACTGTGGAGAGTGTGGTGGTAGCTTGGGGAAGGCTGGAAAGGTACAGTGTGGTTCATGTAAAAAGTGGTTCCACAAGAAGTGCGTGAATACATTGAACAGATTCACCGAGTGGCTGTGTGTGCAATGTGTGGACTATAGTGCAACTATAAGTGACAGTGTAAGTGACAAAGACACTCCATCAATGGAGAATATTTATGGAATGCTGAAAGACTTAAAAGAACAACTTAAAATCATAAAAGACGAACAAAGAGCGAGAGAGACTGATCTAGGTAACTCATTGGAATTGTGCCATAAGAAACTAGACGATTGTGTAACATTAATTTCTAACCAGCAGACAGAAATTAAGGAATGTAAAGGACAGATTGACACATTAACCCAGCAAAATGTCAATCTCAAGGCGAAGCTAAAATCCCTAGAAAACCGCCTAGGAGAATCTGAGCAGTACACACGTAGGAATACGGTGGAAATACACGGTGTCCCGGAAGTTCCTAACGAAAACATTATTGAAACTGTGAAGAAAGTAGGTCAAGCTCTGGATGTGATCATCACTGAAACAATGGTAGATGCCTGTCATCGACTGCCTAAGTCACCTAATCATCAACACAGTGGCATCATCTTAAAATTCGTTCGGCGGGACGACAAGGAGCGTTTCATGGAGCGTCTCCGGGTGAAACGGAATCTCTCCACTCGTCACGTCGGTCTTCCTGGGGACAGTGTAATTTATGTGAACGAAAGTTTATCACCAGAGAAGAGGAAATTACTGTCATAAGCTCGGAACATCAGGAGAGAGAAGGAGTATTCTTTCTTGTGGGTAAGAAATGGACACATTAAAATACGCAAATCTGAAGGTTCTCGAGTCATCGTAATTCGAAATGAAGATGACCTGAACACTCTCTAATGGTATCAAAATCTAGATTATCCATTTATTATCAAAATGTAGGAGGAATGAATACAAAATTAGATTTATTCAATGAAAACCTGATCACCAAAAAGCATGACTTAATTCTAATCACAGAAAATTGGTTATCTAGTAAAATCGCTGACAGTGAGGTCTGTTGTGATATGTACAGAGTATACAGGGCTGAGAGGCCTGCCAGAACAGGGGGTGGGGTGGCTGTCTTGGTTCGGAGCGGATTAACAGTAATCAAGGTCGAAAGAATGACTGGCAGCTTGGAATGTCTATTAGTGAAACTGGTTATTGAAGTAAATATTTGGTACGTCTGTAATGTTTACATTCCACCTGCTTCAAAAGTAGAATCGTACAGGAAACTATACCGGTGGCTGGAATCCAGCACAGAAATATATGATAAAAATGTATTAATCTTTGGTGACTTCAATATCCCAACAATACAAAGTACAATAATTAAAGATGACAATATTCACACAAGAGAACTCGTAAATTTTATTAATTATCTTCAGCTAAAATCTTATAATTCAGTACTAAACCGCAACGGGAGGACGCTGGACTTAGTTCTATCCTACTAACCCAACATAAATGTAACGGAAAACACAGACCCACTCTTGCCGCAGGATCGCCATCACCCAGCTCTGGATGTGGAAATATCTCTAACTATATGTCGAAACCAAGTAATTATCCAGCCTAATGATACCTATAACTTCCGGGAAGCCGATTTTGAGCAAATGTACACTCGGTTGAGGGATAGTGCCTGGGGTCAAATATACGAGTGCACTGATGTAAATACTGCAGTAGACCTGTTTTATCAGATTTTTAACACAGTACTTGGCGAAACCGTTCCTATATGTAAACGACAAACGGGCAGAAAATATCCTGTCTGGTTCTCTAAGGAAACAAAGAGTAAATTGAAGGAGAAGGAACACCATAGGAAGAGAAAATATTACTCAGATCATCATAGACTACGTTTTGAAGAATTAAGGTCAGAAATTAAAAAGGACATTAAATTATCTTATAAGAAATATATCCATAATATTGAACAAAACATTAGCAGGGACTCAAAGAAATTTTGGAATTTTATTAAAAACAAGAAAAAAATAAGAACTCATGCGACACTTTTAAATATAATAATGAAGAATTGGACAGGGGTGATTCCATTGTTGAAGGTTTCGCGTCATATTTCAAATCAGTGTATGACTCTCAGTCAGCCCAATACAAAGTCCCAGCCTGCAATTCGAATACTCCCAACACCCTTCACATAAAACTTGTCTCAAAGGAAGAGATAGAAATGGCATTTAAAAAATTAAAACCTAAGTCGTCGGCTGGTCCTGATAATATTCCACCGTATGTAGTTAAGGGATGTGCTGAAAGCCTCAGGGACCCGTTACACTTTATATTTAACTTAGCAATACAAACTTGTACGTTCCCTGACGCCTGGAAAATCACTCGCGTCTGCCCTATACTAAAATCGGGAGATCCATCACTAATTAATAACTACCGTCCTATATCTATTTTATCTGCAGTAGCCAAGGTATTTGAATTCATATTGCACGGAAGAATATCAGTATTTCTCAGACCACTCGTAACAGATAACCAACATGGTTTCCTATCCAGGAAATCTACAGTGACGAATGCAATTAATTTTACTCAAATTGTATCTAAAGAGTTAGATAAAGGAGGGCAGATGGATGTCATATTTACAGATTTCGAGAAAGCTTTCGACATAATAAATCACGATATCCTTCTTAAAAAATTATGTATTTTGGGATTTTTCCACCCATTACTCAAATTATTCATCTCCTACCTCAGAGACAGGAAACAATTTGTTTTGTTCCAGAAAATTGTCTCAAAGGAATACATAGTTCATTCCGGAATACCCCAAGGTTCGAATCTTGGACCTTTGATTTTTCTAGCAATGATAAATGATTTGCCACGATGTATACTGCACTCAAATAGTCTTTTATATGCAGATGACTTCAAAATTTTTAAATCAATTTCTTCCACTAATGACTGCACTCTACTACAAAATGACCTAAATAATATACACAAATGGAGTATAGAAAACAAATTATACTTAAACGTACCGAAGTGTGTTGTTATGACCTTTACACGTAAGAAGAACCCAATCACATTTGTTTATGGAATTGGACCTAAGTCATTGAAAACAGTAAGCGAGAAGAAAGATCTAGGGATTCTGTTTGACCGAGAGCTTGCTTTCACTTATCATGTGCAAAAGACGGTCGGGGATGCTTACCGCATGTTAGGGTTTATAATAAGAAACACTAAGCCATTCATTAGGACCAGTACCTGCATAAACCTGTATACTGCCAGGGTGAGATCCAAGCTCGAGTACGCCAGCCAAGTATGGAGTCCCTGGCAGAAAACATGCATTATGTCCATTGAGCAAGTTCAAAAGAAATTCCTCAGATACTTACACCTCAAAATAACGGGCAATTACCCACACATGGTACCCTACGGTGAACTTTTGTTGAATTTCGGCATGACTAGTTTGGAGTCTCGAAGGCAAGTGAATGATATGAAATTCCTTTATAAAGTCATTAACGGTCAAATTGATAACTCATTTTTCCTATCGCTCCTAAATTTCAACATCCCTCGCTTATGTACAAGATCAACCATAACATTCAAAAATGATATAACCAATACTACTTCACATAACAATTCACCTGTATGGAGACTTTGCAGTATTTACAACGATGCGGTTCGTGTAAACTGGAAACTAGATTTCTGTCTCTCAATCAGACCGTTCTTGGAAATTATAATCCAGTCACTCTAATTCATACTTGAAATAAAATTATCACACATAACAGAATCAACAATGTATATGTCGTAGGCAGATAGTGAAATCCGTCATTTCATGAAGATCCTAGGCACTTCATGAAAAGCCGGCATATGATGTAAAATGAGATAGTTACACTATCTGACGCGTGGTTTCATGAAATGACTAAATTTAGCCGTCACATAGTGTAATTGTTTTTTACACTATCTGACGGAAAGTCCAGCCCGTCACTTCATGAAGAACCGGTAGCGTTGTCATCGTGGTGAGATAAGTGTGCTTTCCAAGAATAAATAATGGCAATACGATATGGAAGATACCGTGGAAGTACAGGGGCAGTTGTTTCTTCAGAAAGTTAATGAGTATTATGAAGAAAAGCCTCATAAAAACCTTGGTCTCAAGAAGAAATGGATAGGGTAAGAAAGACTTGTTTAGTATATTTTAGGTTATGTCACTTGTAGCCTGCCTGTTTTAATAATTTACGTGTTCTATTCGTCTCATTTGGATGAACATGATACTGGTGGCTGATTAACAGAGGATTAATGGGTGTTTACGCAAATGCCAGTATCATCACAAGTCTGAGAATGAACGACATATGTCCAGACGAAATATTACACTTTCTATTACATGGGGTTAGTTAAAAGGCGGAATGTCAATAGAACAATGCGATGTTTATATTATGGCCATTATTAGAACATTTTAGGACATAGCCTACACAAAAGTCAGCTTATTTCGTGTTTCTGAAGTCTTACCGCAATGAAGAAATCAGGGCCGTATCCAGAAAGTAATTTCGGGAGGGTTTCTGTATTTTCAATTTTTCAGTCTGCACATTTTAATATAGTTGTAGTTGTTTTATTGTTGTAAAAACGGGCTAGGTGCATCTTGGTCACCAGTATACTAGGTGTATGTTGTCTGATAACGTCATCAGCCCAGTATATTAGGGTGCACAGTATGTTGTCTGATAAGGTCATCAGCCCAGTATATTAGGGTGCACAGTATGTTGTCTGATAAGGTCATCAGCCCAGTATATTAGGGTGCACAGTATGTTGTCTGATAAGGTCATCAGCCCAGTATATTAGGGTGCACATATGTTGTCTGATAAGGTCATCAGCCCAGTATATTAGGGTGCACAGTATGTTGTCTGATAAGGTCATCAGCCCAGCACATTAGGGTGCACAGTATGTTGTCTGATAAGGTCATCAGCCCAGTATATTAGGTTGCACAGTATGTTGTCTGATAAGGTCATCAGCCCAGTATATTAGGGTGCACAGTACTGTATGTTGTCTGATAAGGTCATCAGCCCAGTATATTAGGGTGCACAGGATGTTGTCTGATAAGGTCATCAGCCCAGTACATTAGGGTGCACAGTATGTTGTCTGATAAGGTCATCAGCCCAGTATATTACGGTGCACAGTATGTTGTCTGATAAGGTCATCAGCCCAGTATATTAGGGTGCACAGTGTGTTGTCTGATAAGGCCATTACATTACATTAAGAAAACGTTTATTGCACAAATTGGGAAAAATATAAGCTTCTACAAAAAGAAGACAGGGGGAGAAAAGTGTACCTAGTATTCCACGATTAGGGTTTCAGTCTTACGTGGAAATTAATTACTAACATCATAATAAACAAGCATCAATTTATTTCTCGGAATAATTCGTGTATTGCACAGAAAAATTAATGTACGTCTCCACTGCGGCAGTCATTTAATTCTGATTAGAAAAGGATTAATTCAGGTCTACAAATGGAAAAAATATATAAACTTACACAGAAGAAAAAAACAGGAGAAAAACTTACCCAGTGTTCCAGGATTAGATTTTAGGTTGTACGTGGAAATTTGATTTCGAATTCCATAGTAAACAAGCATTAATTTATTTTTTGGAATAGAACAATTAAAAGAATTAATGTACGACCTCGTCGCGTCAGTCATTTCGTGAAGAGCCGAATCAAAATATGCCGGATCTTCATGAAGTGCCTCGGCAGATAATGTAAAATGATTTCTTACACCATCTGCCTAAGGCAGTCCGTCACTTCATGAAGAAACGCGTCAGATTGTGTAACTATCCCATTTTACATCATATGCCGGCTTTTCATGAAGTGCCTAGGATCTTCATGAAATGACGGATTTCACTATCTGACTACGACATATATATGTGGATAGGCCTGTTCCCTAGCTATTAATGTTACCTTTTAGTTTATTATGTAATAATTTCAAAACCTGTTTTTATATTTGGCATTAGATCATATTTAGATTTTATATTATCTTTTTACTACTATGCATTTTGATCTGTGTGAACTTCTTAGTTTTAAGAATTACATTAAGATATTAATACTTAAAGCAGACATATCAGGAAATGTATCTTACTGTGTAGGAGCACTATTATTGGGGCGCACACTGAGCCCTGTTGTGTACCATCAACAAATAAATAAATAAACCTGCATTAACAAAAAAATACCAGAAAGATGCCCAGGGGTGGATACTACCTAACAAAGTTGTGTACAAAGAGCTAGAACCCACTACAGATACTATGCGTAAGAGGAGACTGGGATTCTTTGGACAAATTATGCGGATGCAGGATTCGAACCTCCTAAAATAACTAGTGCAGAACAATCGTATCTCAAAAAATACCACCACAGCAGTAGCGTAGCCAGGATGTTAGTTTGGAGGGGACCCATTAGGTCCTCATCTATTACTGCCGGAGTTCATACATTTTAGCCTATTTTTATTTAAAAAATAGGCTTATGAGAACACCTTTTGTCCATGTGTGTGTGCGTGTGTCCCCCTCCCCACCCCCTAATAAAATCTAAATGGCCAGAGCGATTTCAATGAAACTCGGTAAGCAAACCTCGCACGACCTCGGCCGTGCCTTTCAAATTTTCATAAGTTTCACAAATTCAGCATGCGGGCCACGCAAAATATTTCACTGGCATTCTATATATCCGCTAGGGTACCGTAACAGATATCACCCTGAAATTTTGTACAGTGATAAAGGGTAATACTACAAGTTTACCGATGCAACTTTATAAAACCTCTTAAGTACAAAACGAACATGGTGGCCAAGCGAAGTTGAAACATTTTAATGGATATTTCACGCGATTTAACCATCCGAGTGCAGTGAAACTTGAAACGGTAAATGTTCATAAAAATTCTAATCTACTGGCATCTAATTTAGTTCAATTGTTTATCAAGATGGAGGCTGTGCGAAATTTTAAAATTAAGTTTTTATTTATTTCTTGTTTCCTAATCATGCGATCGAAGTGAAAGTTTGAATAGTGAACGTACACAATACTTTTCATCTAATGGTACATAACTGTATGGTCTACATGTATAACAATCCAACATGAAGACCATCCCAAATATTTAGACAAATATATTGCAGCAATCAAACTGAAATTTTGTATGCTGATAGAGGCTATTAATATAAGTTTACCTACTGGACTTTCAATAACCTGGTGAGCACAGTACCAACATGGCGACCAAGCAAAGATAAAATATTTAAATGGAATTGGTCGCGATTTAATTATCCGAGCGCTGTGAAACTTGGTACGGTAAATGTTCATGCAAAATATACTGCCATCTAATTAAATTCAATTGTTTCATAACCCCAAGATGGCGACAGTGCGACATTTTAAAATTGAGTTTTTATTTATTGTGTCCTAATCATGCGATCTAAGTGAACTTTTGAATAATGAACCTACACAATAATTTTCATCTAATCGTTCATAACTCTATGGGCTACATACAGAACAATCCAACATGAAGTTCCTTTTCATAGGTGGGAGAATTCTTTAATAAAGAAGACCAATAGGATATATGAAAATAGGCTATATAGTTCTTCACGGAACTACTTGTTCTGATTATAAGTACCTTAGGGTTCATTTTTAGCTTAGGACAAATTCTTCAGTCTGTTCATGTCTGTCTGAATTCCGCCCTTTGTTGCTTTGTTTTGAGGCAGCTCACCCATGTGTCAGTGTCTGTATTTGTCTATGTCGCTCACATTTTCAGTTATCAGATTACTACTACTATGGCATATTCATACGTTTCAGTTCAGAATGTTCTTTACATTAATACCGAACTATGTCTTGGTGTTTTTTAAATAGTATATTTACCAGAAATGTTTTTAGTCAATTGAATGAATATGATCAAAAACATCAGGAATAGATAACAGGAAGAAGAGACTCATAAAGGCATCAAACAAATAAGGTATATTGCAAAACATTTAGGTATATTATTGTTAGTCTAATTTATACAGTGCTGTTTTAAGGTAAGCCTAACGGTCGCCATGGAACTCATTCTTGTTTATTATTATTATTATTATTATTCAGAGGAAACTGTAACACCCTTTAAATAATAATAATAAATACGAACCTTTAAAAAAATCGAATAACTTTACATTCTATCAATGAGCAATGCGTCTTTCTCGTGCAGAGAAAATTATTTGTAAAAGCTGTGCCCACATAATGAAATGGTGGCCTCGATTTTCTACACCTACAATAAAAACTTTTCATAACTTACCGAAGATGTATCCACTTTTGCCTTCTTTATGACAAAGCGGTCAAACTTCTAAACACTGCCTAATGTGGCAAAAAGAAGAAATAAAAGAGCAACTATCAAACAACTCTCGTCTCTTCCACAATACTACCGCTTACAAACTGTATCTCTCCTCTTGCACAGACACACAACCACCATAAATCCTGACAGTGGCGACAATCAACCACGCTGTGCCTTTTAGCACTGCTATTTCAGGAAATGGAAATTAAAAGCTGACAAGGGAGAGTAAGCTGACAAGCTATAACTGGCCCCCTCCAGAGAGGAATCTTGCTAATTGGCAATCTCCTAATTTCTTGGTAGACTTTTGTCATCATCGCCTGGTTGTATCCCCAGTATTGAGGCACCTACTGTTCTTGGGAAATCCCCTACGTCACAATCCTAATTACTACCCTGTGATCTCACATACGTCTGTAGCCTGAAATGATACTTCACCTGATTGGTCAGAAGAAACTCATTGCCTTGAAATGTGCTTGGCCACCTAATATACCCGTTCCATGTGTATTTTACTGTTCCTTTCCGCTGCTTGTGCCTGACAAACATCACGTGACCATTGCAGTAGAAAGATTTGAAATGCCACGGCTGGCCGCCATTGAAGACTGGAGGTTATTTATTACAAGCAAAAGTAAGTATGCTATGCTTTCCAACATGTACTGAACGCTTATTTCATTCATTAGGGTGCGTGTTACAATATTTCCTTTCTTTTCAGACGGATGCAGGAGAGTTTAAGGGGCAGATGACTTCGTAGTTTCGACCATTGAAACCTCAATAACCAACTAGGCCTAGCTAGAGTTTCAGAGGAGAGATTTATACGGAAGAGCCTGTAAGTTTTCTTTATGAATACAATTTGCCGATTCGTTCTATCAAACCTTAATTTCTGCCTCATTCCTTGTGTATACAGCATATGTTATAATGCCGAGGTACCGTACTGTATTTGATTTACTGTAAGTGGGCATATGCAAAAATCTTGTTACGATACAATATAATTGAACCCGGTACGTCTTGCTGAGAGGCAACTGACCACTGCATCATCACGTCCCAAAATGTTGTGTCCGGTTGGGAGTAATATTATTGCGAATTTTCAGTCTGTCAACACAATAGGCCTATTTTCCCAATTATTGGGACATCCTAAATTATAACCTGAAAAAATAAAGTTTTTGGTGGTGCATTTCATTTATTAGCCTAGTCATTTTGTTAGCATTACTCAATAAATTGTTTGATTTGTAGTGTAGGACACAGGAACCTGACTTATCAGTTTCAATTAGATGTTGAATGATAATATATGATTTTCATACCTTTTCAGGTATACTGGAAATATGTGCTAAATTACGTAATTGTGTACGGCATGTTTCATTCTTGTTCAATTTGAACTACGGCAGCCATGTTGCTCACTCCAGCTGACAAGGGGAGGATACGATGCATGTGTTATCGAATCGAACCATCCTTAGTACACATGTAGTAAGGTAGTAAGCCGTTACCGAGAAATTAATTGCAGTGCTGTGGTAAGAGCCCTGCTTCGTAAGCGCTGGATCAAATCGCACCGATGAGTTTTTGCAGTGGGTTGTTTTTTTTTCTTCTTCTTGTAAACATTGCCAATTCGTACAAGTGTATGTGTCGTGAATAATGTTTATTTTGCAGTCAATTGCAATAACTTGTTATGTGAGCGGAAAAAGAGATTCTGAATACATCGTATGGGGGTTAAACGTTTTTGACTACATAATATACAGCATTGGCATTGCAAATGCATTGGTATTATACACGGTCAGGTGTATTCTATTATATGTATACATGTATACGCATAAATGTATACATTTAAGGCCCAGTCTTTTCTTTCCATTGCACGTCTGTGGACCATCAGACCACCCTCGTACCCCACAAGCAGTGACATGTTATTGGTACAAAAAACACAACACACTGCAAAGGCTCATCGGTGGGCTTCGATCCCGTGCTTACGAAGCAGGGCTCTTACCGCTGCACCGCGCGCTTGTTGGATTCTTGCTAGCGTACAATGCACATAGACTCCGACATGTAATTGCAATTAATTAATTTCTCGGAAACTGCTGAGAAGTGCACCTTACTACTTGCACCTGGTAATACCCTACACGTGTACTAAAGATGGTTCGAATCGGTGACCCATGCATCGTATCCTCCCCTTGAGAGCAACACATGACGAGACGTTGGTGTCACGGCAGTGTGCGCAACATGTTAGATATAAAATATATCAACACTAGGCAAAACCCATTCGTCTGCGGCTGGAAGCTAGAATCTAGACGCAATAGGCTGTAACCGTTGATCTGGGCCCTATTTTAATAAACTGGACAAGTCGACATCTGTCAGATGACTTAAAATATCCGACAATTCGATGGTTCGACAAGTTTCTGTTTCATAAAGTTGTAATGCCTACAGGTAGAAATCTGACATATGTCACCAGTTTCTCTTTATGAACTAATGAATATGTCAGCAGTGGTTGTAGAATTGTCAGATTGTCATCGAAAACTCGACAGGTGCCTTGTTACATGTCGATTATTACCATAACCTATTTTTTCGTATTTCGGTGCGTTTGGAAGGTTCCCGTTACATTAATAGCCTACAGTGTTGTTAGAATCGTTGGAATGGAGCGATTAAAAAGCGGCAGTAGGTAACTGTACGGTACCGGTTTTCGTCACTGAGCCAATAGACGTCACTCTCGTATATACAGTAAGTACATATAATAAGGATGTCAATGGGTCTTTCTCAACGCACGAAGTCTTACGAAATTCGTCATACCTTCGTTGCCGATAATAAGGAGCAACTTTGCGAAATCATGCGTGCGATGTAATAGGTGATTCCCAGCGTCAAACATCTCGTGTGAGTTGAGCTGTCTTGACGCGGCGTATTGCTTCTCGCATGTGCTAAGCAGGCCCGCGAGTTATGTGCATGATACGTGTTATGTTCCGACATTTTAAAATGTTACAAGTGTGTGATATAGTTGGTAATTGTTTCTGTAACATACGCGATTTGCTATTTCGTGCTCCCGTTCCTATTTTGGTTAGCTGGTGACTGAATTTAAAAACACTCACTTTACCAATGCTAGTCATTTGTGACGAAAAATGGCACATTGTCATATCTCCTTGTAAGACCTAACAGCAGCAATATACTTATAATGTAGTTCTGAAGCACCCTACATTAATTAAATTGTCGTTTGATCGTGTCCAATAGTCGTCATAGCTGACGATCTTTAGAGCACATGCGTGACGAACACTAGTGCACGATAATGTTTTTTGCGTTAATGTTTCAGAACCAATAAACATTTACAGTGTGCTGTTATTATGTAGATCTGTCTCTTTGACGATGGTAGGTCTACGCTGGCTGCGTGGCTCAGCGGTAATGTTCTCGCCTGCTGTTGCAGGATCGAATCCTGGCGCAGTCATCTGGAATTTGAGGGTGTGCAAATGTGAGGGAGCCGTGTCAGTAGATTTCCTGGCACGTTATAGATCCTCTTTGGGGCAAAATTCCCGCACCTCGGAGTCTCTAAAAGCCGCAGTAGTTAAAAGGGACGTAAAACAAATAACATTAGTGTTATTATTATTATTATCAGTAGGACTAGGCCTAGGGTTTTTAGGTGACCTAAAGGGGATCCTTTTATTTATTGTTCACTTTAGACCATCCTCCCTTTTCATCACTTTTAACAACTTTTATAGTGCGCGACAAACTATTGGAAGCCTGAAGGTCAAGGGGCCCTCCGCTCTCCTCCCCGCGCCTGGCGGTGTTGCCATGTTATTGCACGGTACCTTCGGTCGAGTGCTGGATGCGAGAACGTACATGACAACACCACACCGACTACGCGTGACCTTCAGGCTTCCAATGCTTTGGCCCGCACTATAACACCTTAGCTTATTGAAAATATATCATTTATGATATGCATACCTTTCGGGGAGTTGTTGGGAGTCGATTCACAATCTCTTCATACTCAATAGGCACTACTGCACCGCAATAACTGTTATTTCACGGAAAGAATGCAATTTTTTTTCACTTACGGACGTCATCTTTGACAGTCATGTGACACCCGAAATTCGATCATACGACTACGTTACCAACTTGAATAAAGAAATTCTCCACACGCCTTCGTTACTAAGTTAGGCACTGTCTTGTGGAAAATTACTGCTAGTACTACAAGCAAGGGGGTCTGGGGCGTAAGCCCCAGATTAGGTCTGTTTTTGTATGTAAAACATTAATAACATACAATTTATGTCCGCTACTAGGTCGAAAATTAATGCTAGTACCTCAAGCCAGGGGGTCTGGGGCGTAAGCCCCAGGTTAGGTCTGTTTTTGTATGTAAAACATTAATAACATACAATTTATGTCCGCTACTAGGTCGAAAATTAATGCTAGTACCACAAGCCAGGGGGTCTGGGGCGTAAGCCCCAGGTTAGGTCTGTTTTTGTATGTAAAACATTATTAATACATAAATAAACACTGTAATTGAGTTCACTTAGTGCTTTCATACATCACGTGCGAAATAGTACCAAACGCGTGGGGTTGGCAATACTGACTCAGTGAGAAAGATGGGGGTGAGAACTTCGATTTCAACTATATAAGTCGTGTCGCTATTTGGGCGGGATGGTGGGTCTATGACAGCGGAGCAGTGAACATCTAATGCTCAATCCTCTCCTGATATCCTCCCGACTATTAAATCAGATAATTTCAGTTTTTTTAATTAAAAAACGCGTGGGGTTCGCAATACTGACTCAGTGAGAATGTTGGGGTGAGAACTTCGATTTCAACTATATAAGTCGTGTCGCTATTTAGGCTGGACGGTGGGTCTATGACAGCGGAGCAGTGAACATCTAATACTCAATCCTCTCCTGATATCCTCCCGACTATTAAATCAGGTAATTTCAGTGTTTAAAAATATTTATACAAAGGATGGTCTATAGTGAACCACTACCGTCAAATTGTCACAATTGGCAACTCAAACTAACACTTGGGGCGCTGCGGTCGGTCTGGATAAGTAGGGTAAAAATACTCAATAACACGCGTTTGATTTGGAACACTTTTTAGTTTTCGGTTATAATCAGTAAATGTGGTCCCTAAAATAATGACAGTGTTATTTTTAATTGTATATATGTATAACTGTGCGATACACGTGATCTAATTTGTGTGTTCCACTGGATTTTATGTGTCAATTGCATATTATCAAGCATCGGTTGTCTGCTAGTATTTGTTTTTGCGCAGTTCGAGTCATGGCGCTGTTACGTTTTAAGGCTATATTTGAGTTTGCTCATTGTACCATAGACTCTAGAAATTATTTGCTGCCTGGTAGGGCGAAGGGATGAGTTTAACTTGTATTAAAGCTCAGGGGACACAGGAATTGCTTGATTTGGATGGTTAGCAGGTGGGTTTGGTGTTGAAAATTGGACTGGTAGCAGGTTCTCGCAGAGTAGATATTTACCCTGCGAAATCAAATTAGGCCTATATGACTCGTAGTGGAATGGCTCGGATATCGCAGAGCGAGTTGATGGCGGTTGGTAGAGTAATTGGAAATGAACTAGGGATGGGGAAGAATACCTGACTGATGAAGCTTGGCTTGCGGCTTGGCTCGGCGTAACATTGAACAACCCGTCCTGTCGTCAGTGAGTGTAGTGTTGAGTGGTCCAACCAGCTCCTGTTGCCCGTATTTATATGGTATCGTTACCTTTCGGCTATTGCTATTTACATCTTTTGGAAAGTGATGAAAACTTTTATCCGCAGCCCTCTTATACATCGACTTACAGCCGTAAACTGAGCAATATACTTTGCTTTTACTCATTTTACACTCTATCAACGAGTAAAACGTATTACTTATGTATAAAGATACGAAGAATTTACCACGATCTGCTTACGAATACAAGAAACCATATACAAACAGTCACCACGTGACAAATGTACCCTACTTGGTAAGTTTCTCATTTTTACCGCTAGATGTCATATCAGATAGCTGGAGTTGCCAATTGTCGGACCTGTTGATTTTTGTGAAATAGGGCCCAGGACACGTTAGACTGGAACCATTGTCAAAAACCATTGGATTGGACTAAACTAAGGTTAGAATGGTCGCGGGAAGCTAGAGGGGCACGGTTGACAAAAGGAACATTGATCTGGTCGAAAGACCACCTATACAATTAGTACCGTATGCGTGGGGTTGGCAATACTGTTGTAACACCGATAATGGCAGACACAGCTGGAATTTTTACTATACCCTATAAGTGATGTTATAATTTGGGATGGCGAGTGGGATATAGATAGCGATGTGCTTGAGCTCGGCTCGAGCTACTCGAACAGATGACGTCAGAGTTCGAACAAGTTTGAGCTTTTGTGCGCGCCGTTCCCTATCGGCATGTTCTTATGAGCCCAGAAACCTCAAGCAGGCTGTGTTCGAGCATTGTGCTAGGCGGTACCGGCTCGTCCTGTGTTTGCTGTGCACTGCTGTATAGTTTGTGCATAGGCCTATAACCCCTTCAATCTGTATCTGTAATGTGGAGACAGCCACAATCTTTGTTTGTGCGATGATTCGATGCACACGACTCCTCAGAATATACTAACTGCGTACTGAACATCGTTGGAGTGCACAGAACAAAGTTGACTGGTCACAACACGTTCTTCGTACAATGATGCGGCAACAGTATGTGTATAGGCTATAAGTGATTAATTTCATTAATTTCCTCCATTGCAGGAACATATATTTGCTACTATCCTCGACGTATTACATCCTTCTCAGAGATGGGGGGTGGGGAATAATCTTATTACCATATTATTAGGTACGATTTGATTTACAGATAGGTCGTATGGTGACAATGGGGCAGAAGCTGGCTAGATGCGGCCATGGCCTGTATTAAGGTACAGCCCCAGCATATGCATGGTGTGCAAATGGGAAAACACGGAAAACCATCTGCAGGACTACCCACAGTTGGATTCGAACCACTAACAGTCTTAATACGTTCACACATACCGTACGCGAGCGAAAGGTTGCAGAAAATACCGTCTGGGTCGTCAGTGCACCTCATATTTTATGAGTAGGGTCGCCTAACGATTCAAACAGGTTCAATGCCGTATCGAGCTACGTTGCGTGTCGTGCCCGTGCGAGCTCACTCGAACTTGAATATCATTCGCTCCTGCTGGAACAGAAGACGCCAGAGTTCGAAAAAAGTTCGTCCTTTGTACGACCTTTCGAGTGCGCTGCGACCTATCGGCGTGTTCTTATCCACCCAGAAACCTCACGAAGGTTGTGTTCGAGCATTGTGCTAGGCGGTACTGGCTCGTCCTGTGTTTGCTGTGCACTGCTGTATAGTTTGTGCATATAACCCCTTCAAACAGGATCTGTAATGTGGAGACAGCCACAATCTGTTTTTGTGCGATGATTCGATGCATATGTCTCCCCAGAATATACAAACTGCCTCCAGAACAAAGGAGACGGGTCACAACACGTTCTTCGTACAATCGTGCGGCAACTGTATGTTCATGCGATTAATTTGTTCCGTTTCAGGAACATACGTTTGTTAATATCCTCGACATTATTACATCCTTCCCAGAAACCAAAAACGTACCAGCGACCGTGGGGGGGGGGGGGCGATAATCCATATTAATATTGTTATTATTATGTACAATTTGGTTTACGTCGCACCGACACAGATAGGTCGTATAGTGACCATGGGATAGAAGAGGGCTAGGCGCGGAGCGATGTGGCACTGGCCTTTATTAAGGTCCAGCCCCAGCATGTGCCTGGTGTGCAAATGGGAAACCACGGAAAACCATCTGCAGGGCTGCCAACAGTGGCATTCGAACCACTAATAATCTAATACGTTCACACATACCGTACGAGAGGGAAAGCTTGCAGAAAACATCATCTTGGCAAGTGGTTCCCAACCTGGGGTATGCGTACTCCTTGGTGGTATGCAACGAACCGCTTAGGGGTACGCCAAAATTAAACGGTAATGGCGGGCGCCATGTTCCCATCGTACGTTTCAGTCTTAATGTACCGGCGCGAAGTGCCGTCTTATTCACGCACGTCAAGATCAATGTTCCCACCCTATCCCATCCCCAGTCACCTTCACCGACCCACTGCTATTGTCCCGATTTGTCTAGTTTTGCCAAACTAATCGCTAGAATTAATTAGTTTCCAATAAAAACATGTTATGTACGGTACTGTATTGTTTATTTTCCTCAGCTAAATGTTTATACATCTTCATTTGCCCAAGTAAATGAAAGTAAAATTGAAAAATTATATTTAGCATCATCATCATCATTTCCCCTTATCCAGCTCCTTCCGGGTCGGGGTATTTATGTCACTTGTCCACTTTCCTCTTTCCTTCCACGATCTTGTCCCAGTCCAGATTTCTTTTTCTTAAGCTGTTCTTCACTGAATCGATCCACCTTGTTCTAGGTCTTCCCCTTGCTCTCTTACCCTTGCACTTTGCCTCCAGCATCTGTCTTGGTATTCTATTTTCCTCCATCCTCTTTACATGTCCAAACCACCTTAGTTTATTCTTCTCAATTCTCTCATTTAGTTTTCCCATCCCAACTTCCTTCCTAACATCTTCATTCCTCACTCTTGTCTTCCCTTGTCTTTTCTATCATACTTCTTAGGAATTTCATTTCACTGGCTTGGATTCTACTCTCTTTAGGGCTACTATTTTAGATAAATATGTATAAAGGGGTACGGGAGGAAAAAAAGGTTGGGAACCGCTGGTCTAGGCCGTCAGTGCTTCGCTTACTTTGTGTGTGAGGTCGGCTAACATTTCGGACAGGTTCGATAACGTATCGAGCCGGCGACACCGCACGATTCCCAGTCTGCTAACCAAGTAGCTGCCAATGGTTTCTTTCGTCAAGGCAGCCGTCGAACCGAGTAGAGATGTACGACTTGGTCTCGTCCAACTTTTACATCAGTAATTTTCGGCCTGACAGTCATCTAACCTCGCTACGTGGGAGTGCACTGAAGCGCATTATTGGAGTCTACCAAGAGCTATTTGATATTGTCGGTGTTTGGAAATTTTGCATTTATGACACATATTATATTATGGGCCTTATACAAGTTCGGTCATGTGTCGGCACTGCAAAAGAAGAGCCAAAATTACCGTACTGTAGTACAGGAGAGGGGTCTGGTGCATATGCCCCAGGTTAGGTTTGTGGTTGTATGTAAAGCCTTATTCGACGTTCACCACTTTTGAACTTAGCAGCAAAACTGGCAACAAACGATAATGTTGGCACTGCTGAAATAATGCAATAACACCTCGCAGTCATTTTCCGTAATCAGTTGGTGCCTGCTTTTCAGTCGGTCAACACAATTGTACCCAAATGAGATGGGTTATTTCCTAAACCTGAAAAGAAAAATAGGCTGCGTGAGATTAATAAATTTTGTTTGTTACTAAAGGAACTGGCTGTTTGTAATGTCCTCGCCTGCTGGTCCCAAGGTTGCAGATTCATATCCTGGCGCAGTCAGTTGGCATTTGAGGGTGCGCACGTTAAAGATCCCCTCCGGTCTTCGCATAACATGGCCATACCATACCTTAGCCTGGACTCTAAAAGTTTCTCAGTTACCGGTATAGGCGCTACTTTGAAACTGCCCTACGTAACATACGCATTTCAGTGGTATGTAGCTTTTGCTCATGTGCCTTTGTAGTAGCCCATGTTTCACTACCATAGAGAAGGATTGGTCTTACGGCAGTTTTATAAACTTTACCCTTTGTTCTTATGGGTTGCTTTATGATTCTTAATTTTAGAGATGGCTTTCCTAACTTCCACTTCTGTGATTTCATTAATAGATCCTTGCGTCATAGGTCGTTCCACTTCTTGTCGCCTGGGACAAAGACTAACACAGGGCCGCCACCTGGTCTAGGCAAATATAACTTTTTACAAAAGCAATTAGTAACGTATGCGTGGGGTTGGCGTTGCTATAGTTGTGCATAATTCACGCGGATAATGTCTAACACAGCTGAAATTTAACTCTGTCATGATATAAAAGGGAAATCTATTTTGAATCATTACAGAAGGTATTGACATGGCTAAAATCAGTAGTTTAGTAAATTTTTTCAAGGGTTCTCGTCTCCTCAACTGTTACCAGCTACTCTGGAGAACACAGAAGTTAACTCATGTTTCAAGGATGCCATTTAATTCTATGTGCCAGGGACAAATGACTTGCCTTTCAATATACTCTACCTTCTGTGCCCACCGTTATTACTTTTTTACTATTACACTGTAGGTTGAAGTCTTGTTTTGTGCATCAGAACTTTATGTTTTTCTCTCTGATTGTAAATGATAAAGGCCCAAATACCATTATATCTGGTAAATTGTAAAAGATGGCCCATCAAACGAGCAAGGAAATTTCAACTATTATTAGGTTGTGTGTTGTACAGAGAGTGGGTTTACAAACCACATAGATGGACGCTAAAAGTTAGAACGTACAAAACATGTGGGACACAACCTGTGACATCCAGCTCTAACTGCCTTTGCCCTGTCTCCGAGCGATTATGTTCGACGTGGTAATGCGTAGAAAAGCCAAAAGTGTCTCCACATAAGCTCAGAGGTAGAGTAACGGAAGCCAAATCTGGAAGTTATGAGTTCGTGTTGTGCTTTCTATCCTTCATCTATATGGTTTGTACACTCATTGTACAATCAACGACCTAATAGCCGAAGTCATCTATGGCCATTTACAGTATATTTTCTTGATAAGCATAGCCTGCATTCTTATATGGGTAGTGCCTTATAAGTTACATTATATTAATAGCTTCATGTTTGTATTCTTACAGATCTGTCCACTAGATCCAGTTGAATTGCAAGTTGCATGGAACAGACCTGGGCGAGAATGCAGTTTCAGTTGTGTGGTTCTTTTTATAATATGCAGTAATTGTATTTCTTGTAGTACATTGTGTAATGCAAAATAAAAATAATTTTTTCAATTACCAACCTCCTGGGGTTTAAATTTGATTGTTTCTCCTTCCTTCTCATAATCCATTTGCAAGAGGGTCATGGGATTCAAACAAGAATTTGGAACCTATGCAGGAATAATAGAAGTTAGGTCATTCCATAAACTGATTTGGAGGTTATGTATGATAGGACTATGAAGAAAGGGGGGAGTAAGGTATATGCACTAGAATTTGGAGGTTGTATCAATACAAAAGGAACTAATAATATCTATCTACTTGTGTACAGTTCACGCCACGGCTTTTGGCCGGTGAGTTCCGATTGCACAGTCGTCACTCGCAGACCGTCCTCTGTACGACTGTGCAATCAGAACCAAGCGACCAAAATTGTGGTGTGAACTGTATATTTGATAACAATAATAATATACTATTTGCTGTCAGTGTTACATAATGAACGACAAATTTCAACTTTTGAATATAGTGTCGACTGCCTCTAAACATTTTATCAGAAGGAATTATATTAATGTTAATTGATCCACAAATGATCTAGCTCTGCGGAATATTTATAAAAATGTGATATCTCAGGGGTTTAGTTTACAGTATGTTTTTTTTTTTTTTTTTGAGGGAAAGAGCTGAGCAAGTGGCACAGCCAATTTTCAATTTTAGTTGTGGTACCAACTAATGTGTAAAGTCACCAGGCCTGAACAGAAGCGATAATGTGCCTTGCACTTCCAAATTTTTACTTATCAACTTGAAATTTTGTATTGGCTTTTCAATATTAGGTAGCCAACATAACTGCAGGTTGACCACCATGACAAGTTCCCATCGATTTCAATTTATACTACTTTCTTTGTCATGTAAGCAGCAAACGCAATGAATACGGGACCATACTAAAATTGATTTCAGTTTTCATCTAAATGTCAAGGGTTACCATAAGACCTTTTATCCCTCGACACTTCCAATTTTCAGGTAATGGAAAGAACAGATTTTCTCTTCGGAAAATTTAATATCCTGTTTTTCTACAAATAGCCCTTTAAAACCTTGAAAATAATCGTATGTCACAATACATTCGCCAGATTTCAGCACATCGCACTGCAATGTGAGTGTAAACATGTTGTTGTTTGAGTCTTCAGTCTTTTGACTGGTTTGATACGGCGCTCCATGCCTCCCTGTCCTATGCTAAACTTTTCATCTCTACATAGCTACCACACCCTACATCCGAGGCAATCTGTTCAACATATTCTAACCTTGGTCTACCCCTACAGTTCTTGTCATCGAGCCTTCCCTCCATACCTAAGCTTGCTTTTCCTGGATGTCTTAGTAAGTGTCCTACTAACCTATCTCTTCTCTTCTTTAGCAGTCGCAAGAAACTTCAATTCTCCTCCTTTCTGTTGCACCAATAGTCCAGTTTCCCTTCCAGTTCTATGCTCCAGACAAAGGCCTTCAAAAATGACTTCCTAATACCTAAATCTATATTCCATGTCAACAGATTCCTTTTCTGTAGACAGGGGGGGGGGGGGGCCGTGGTGGCACAGCGGTCAAGTTGTATGCCTCTCACCAAGGCGGACAGGGTTCGATTCCCGGTCAATGCATGTGAGATTTTCGATGTGAAATGCCATGTCCTGTGGTTCGGATTCCACGTAAAACGGAGGTCCCGTGGCTTATGATCGCGAGATTAACGGTCACGTTAAACTACAAGCTTCTTCAGCTTTTTTTTCTGTTGACATGCTTTCCTTTGCCTGAGCTAACCTACTTTTTATATCCTCTTTGCTTCATCCATCACTGTTTATTTTCCTTCTTAAGTAACAGAAGTCTCCTACTTCCTTTGAAAATATCAATATACTAAAATTATAGGTAGACTGATGGCAATAATAAAGTTTTATGAAAGTAATCATGTACTCTCTGGAGTTTCAATCTATGACAATCTATTGGTAAAAAATAAATCTTTTGCTCCTTTAGATATATTTCTTGAGTTGTTGATTCATTGTAGGGACTTAGGGTGTTTCTGATAACCTGTATGATGGCTGTTCTAGAGTGTGAATTTCTAATTGAGGCTAGGATTTTGGTAGGAGCCTGCTGAGGCCTTAATTTGGGTACCATCCCGGAAATTCTTGACTGCATTTCTAATTACGGTGTTGACAGCAGCCATCCAGAGTATGGTTTTCTCTAGTCTTGTTTCTTCAATCCGGGTGAATGCTGGCAATTAACCTCATTTGTGTTTTATTTTCGTTAACCCCTCACAAAACCCAAATTATAATTTGATAATGGTGGTCATAAAGGGGCGGAACAGCGACGTTATCTGCCCTTCCTAAAATTTTAATCTCTACTTACTATAAAACAAAGTCCCCCCATTCTTGGATGTCACGGGTAATCTCCAGAACCACGATGGATTTTGATGCCGTTTTCACCATTCTGTAAAGGATATCTCGAAGGTTTCTATAGGAAATTATTTATTTATGATCAATGGAAGCCACGCAGCAGCGATTTCAGTGAAAATCTAGAAGAAAAAACCTGGCGTCCGTGCACTTTATAAGCTTACGCTGGGCAAACTGTTAAAAAAATCAATATACTAAGTATGAAATGTTCAGCATGGAAAGTTCTTAAAAAAAAGACTGGTAGAGCATATCTCTATCGATACATCGCCCACTGTGAGTGTTTTTACCTTTTCATTTCTTCCAGCAATCTCCATTCAATTTATGAGCAAGCTATGGGCGAGCCTATTACCCCAGATACAGCCAGCAGCAAACTGTCGAGTTATGTTGTATTAGGACTTAGAGAAGAGAGATTGTGTTTGGAGTTTCCCTGGAAATGGAACTCGGCTTTTCTTCATTTCGCCTGTGAATTTTTCCTTCCGCAAAATACAGTCTAGTTAAGATTGGATGGAAGGGGGATTTGTGTTTAATGCACCTCGCCATTCTTAAATTACGTCTGACAAGAATTCGTTGCACATACATCTCCATGATAATATAATTAATAGTCCAGTCAGTGATTTTAAACCATCATACCGAGACGTAAAACGGATAGAGGTTCATTGATATAAAAGAAAAAGCGCTTATCACGTATTGCATTCATAACTGTTCCCGGGCGAAGCCGGGGCGGGTTGTTAGTTTATTGAATAGTATCCCAGGCCCGAAGTAATTCAGCTACCAACCCTTTGATAATAGGAATAATAATAGATTATTAAATCGAAGGATAGGCCCATTACGGAAGATTTTAGGCAATAGATGGGTTGATGGGCAGGTATGATTGAGATTCAGTGAACAACTATACACTAAGATAGAACCAATAATGTCCTCAATCAAAATGAAATAATTGCTGTTCTATGGGCACATCTTCCGTATGATTGAATACCGACTAAGAAAATCTAGAATTTCAAAAACAACTAAATGGAGATGGTTCCAAGAACGTGAGAAAGACCTGATGCAAATTAGTATTCCAGAAAGAAAAAAAAAAACACGACCGATTTGAGTCGCGGCGAATTGATACAATCTATCAGGATTCTTAAGTGTAATCGGAGGCCAGGAGACTGAGACGGCCTCTACTAGAAACACAATAAAAGCATTGATCGTTGGATTCGTGAAATATTGGGAGGATGTCAAGACCGGTAGAACAAGATCTGGTCACAAATTAAATTGAGTGTTACAATGCTGGCCATAGTGGCTCAATTCTAATGTATATCCACCCATTATAATTCCGGTTTCTACAGGTTCAGAAGAATTTCTATGAGACGATGTTCTGATGCCCTTCTTAAAGACAAACTCATCAGAAGAGTTACTGAGAGATGAACCGAATGAAGAAAATGACCAAAGATTTGGAAAGAAGTGGCCAATTAGAAGGTATTGTTCCGGTGTTCGCCTCGAGTTAAAAATGGAAAACCAGGGAAAGTCATTTCAAGGATAAATTTTCAGCACACTCGTCTATCGAGTTCCGAGATAGTCTGACCCTGTGGCCTAGCACATAACTAGCGTGGTCGATAATAATATGGAGTATAAGATTCCTTTGGGGCGTGATGGTGAGTGGTCAAGCTGTTTGCCTCTCACCAAGGTGGATCGGGTTCGATTCCCGGTCAATGCATGTGAGATTTTTGAAGTGTAATATCATGTCCTGTGGTTCGGATTCCACATAAAATTGAGGTCCCGTGGCTGATGATCGCGAAATTAACGGTCACGTAAAACTACAACCATCCTTACTTCTTAACATTCCTTAAAATTTAGGTGGTTGTACGTAAAAAAAATGTTTTTTTATTATCGTGGTAGTAAATCTACTACTACGATCTCTTTTATTTGAGCATCCTGACTGCCAGAATTTGATTCTTTAACCCGGAGGTGAGAGCATACGGCAGAGTATTATAGGTACGGTACCCTAAATATATCCTACCGGTATAACATATCCCCCTCAACTAACGGACTAACCAGAACTCTAGTGGGCTACATGTGACTGGGATTTAATTATTTGTGTCTAATATGTATTGTGTAATCTGCCTTGCCAATACATATATTAGTCAATATGGATACAACTTTTACCAATTTAACATATACGCTGTGTCTTGTAATCACCAAATGTCGTACGACACGGAATGCGGTGGAATTTTGCCACCCTTAAAAAATCCGAGTTTCTCGGCCGGAAATCGAACTCGGTGGCATGAGGCGGACTCCCTACCACTGAGCCACCGAGAAAAATAATCTATTTACAAGTTAGTATAAAACAAAGTCCCTGATTCTTGGATGTTCCGGGTGATCTCGAGAACCACTGGATAGATTTTGATGTGGTTTTCACCATTCTGTAAAGGATTTCTCGAGGAAGGTTTCTGTAGAAAAACATTCATTCATGACCAAAGGAAGCCGAGTAACGATTTCAGTGAATCAAGTCGAAGAAGAAACCTGTCGTTCGCGCGCCTTTTAAGCTTACGTTGGGTAAACCGTTAAACATATCTATATAGGTACTATGAGTGTAAGAATTATTCAGCATGAAAAGTTCTACAAAAACGTGCCGGACAGCACATCTCTATCTTCAATATATCGCCCACTATAAGTGTTTTTATCACCATAGTTTCTGCTTTCGTTCCGCAGAATACACAGTCAAGTTTGAATTGGACGGTAGGAGGATTTGTGTTTCATGAACCTCGCATTCTTAAATTACGTCTGACAAGAATTCGTTGCACATGCTATCTCCATGATGAAAAATGAAAATCCACAGCCTGCTTCCAGTCTCCGACCGGGTCAGGAATGGAATGAATGAAGCCCCCCCATCTAGCGGCGAGGATATGAACTGTGCCGGCTGCCGAGGCCTGACGCACTCCTCTGGGGCAATGATTAAATGAATGACAGATGAAATGAAATGATAGTGGAGAGTGTTGCTGGAATGAAATTTTGACAGGGAAAACCGGAGTACCCGGAGAAAAACCTGTCTGCCTCCGTTTTGTCCAGCACAGATCTCACATGGAGTGACCGGGATTTGAACCACGGACCCAGCGGTGAGAGGCCGGCGTGCTGCCGCCTAAGCCACGGAGGCTCATCTCCATGATAATATAATTAATTAATAATGCCGAGACGGCTAGAGGTCGTGGGCTAGTTCATTGAAATAAAAAAAAGTACGCCTTTTAAGCTTACGCTGGGTAAAGCGTTAAAGATACCAGGCGAAGCCGAGGTGGGTTGCTAGTAATAATATATTAAGTCGCTAATCCTCCCTGCTCGGCTCACCCACGGAGCTCTGACGCATCTCAAATGCGAAGTGGGGCTTTGCTCTTTTCAGTGACCCTCTTCAGTGTAATGTAAATATAGTGTAAGACACTGATAAATAGATATTAAATGACTCTGCGAGGGATCATTCCTCTACCGTCACAAGGACGGTGCCTGGTTGCTAAACATACTTTGTCAGCAGATACAACTGGGGATGGAGACAGGTGACCACTAACTTGGGTCTAATTAAAGAACGGATTTTGGAAGCAAATTGGCTGTAAATTTGTTGAAAGGAACGTCCCGGCATTTGCCTGATGGTGAAAATGGGAAACCATGAAAACCATTTTCAGGACGGTCGAGTTGGAATTCAAAGCCACTCTTTCCCGATGTCAGCGATACTCGAGTTAGCGCTCTCGGTCACCGTAGTCGGTCAATAATAATATTAGCAATAACAACACAATTTTGGGATTGGATATGAATTGCCACTCATACAGGGAAGGAGGCCGAAAAGCTTGTATTGAATATACAGGTGGTGCAGCATTTGGATATTATACACATCAAACAAAGTTTTGCATATACTTACCACATCGAGCAGTGGTGGTACACGACTTCCTCCAGGAGTCCTCGATTACACGAATGGAATGGCCTGCGATGTCGCCGGACATGAACTGTATCGAACATGTCTGGGATATGCTGAAGCGTGCTATTGAAACGTCACAGGATGGCAAGATTACAACAGATATCAGTACCTGTTTAACAGGCCGGCCAAATGTCTTCCTGTTAGTAATTTTCTTTTCACACATGAATAAAGTCTGCAGGATTTGTCAGAATGCCGTCTCTATTGTAATAAACTCGCCCACAACCCCACATACGCTCTGCATCATGGCAAACAAGTGTTATGCAAAACTCTATTTGATGTGTGTATTTAGCAGGGCTGTGGAGAGCGAACACGGGCTCTAGGACAAGGAAGTGCGGGCCAGTCCATCTCTGTTCCTATCTTGACATTCCCATTTTCAAGCTCCCCCTCCCCCACAAAAAATATATCCGTGGAGTTTTATTTTTATTTAGGCCTACAGTACTTTTTAGTTGTTGATAATCAGGCTGCAGCGAGAGTTAATGGTTGGTTTAAGGTTGTTACTGGAGTGAGGTAAGGCTGTAATATTTCACCACTACTGTTTATTTTATATGGGACCATTCAATTGGGTGGAAACCAGGTAAGCAGGAGTGAGGTAAGGCTGTAATATTTCACCACTACTGTTTATTTTATATGGGACCATTCAATTGGGTGGAAACCAGGTAAGCAGTCTGGCTTATGCTGATGGCGTGGTTGTAATGACAGACTCCGTCGAAAACTTACAGGCCAACGTGTTAGAACTTACAACAGAATTGTAGGGAATGTGGTATGAAAATCAGCATTCCAAAGAAAAAGGTCTGTCTGTCTGTTAGGTAGTCAGCCCGAAGGCTGGTTGGATCCTCAAAAAGTACCGCCGTTAGGTTATGTGAGTAGATACCCACAAAAACCCAAGGCAGCGCTAAATTGAGGCGTACTTAGCTTGTAGTTTAACGTGACCGTTAATCTCGCGATCGTGTGCCACGGGACCTCCTTTTCACGTGTAATCCGAACCACAGGACATGGCATTTAATTTCGAAAATCTCACATGCATTCTAAAGATGAAGGTTATGTCGGTAGGGAAGAAAGGCAAGAAAATAAAATGGAGGTTCTAATTTGGAGAAGGTGGATCATTTTAAGTACTGTACTGAAGCTGTGCATTCTCTCAGAATAACAGAGTCGAGGTGTAGAAAAGCTGATGAAGTGAGCTTTCAGTTGCGCTCTACAGTATTCAGCAAGAAAGAAGTCAGTGTAGCGACGAAACTCTCCCTACATCGCTCCGTATTGAGACCGACCTTGCATTATGGAAGTGAGAGTTCGGTATACACAGGATTACATAGACTAAGCTAGAGGTAACGGATGAGGGTAACACGAATGATTGCTGGGACACATGAATTTGAGCAATGGCTGGAGGGTACTCGAACAGTACGGTACTCGCATTATATCTTTGCCGATGAGTGGCCGTTGCATTTCTGAGAAATCGAGCTGTCAACTCCTATTCATAAGACATTAACCCACTTCGTGGGGCTGGGGAGTTCTGTCGACCGACTTAGTCTAATGCACTCGGCACACACATCAGTGCTTGCCACACTATTGTCAGCGTGCCAATTTGAGAAATATTTTTGCTCAGGCTATACTCTGAATTACCGATAATGATCGCTGACAGCTGTCAAAGCTATCACGTGGGGAAATGCTGCGTTGCCACTGAGGCAGATCATGACTCATAACATTCCAAGTGGCTTGAAGGAAGACACAAATACTGGGAAGTTAGCCCCCGTGCCTGGCGCTCTAATGACCGTGAAGAGTGAAGACACACTGAGTCGGCATACATAGCAACATTGCTTGCTGTTGCTATGGAGACCGTTACCCCTCTCGTCTCCACTCCTCACCTCACCATTCAAGCGGATGACAGCTTTCACCGAGCATATTTTGTAAATCAGAGTATAGTAGGCCTACAGTCGATATACAGTACCGTACCTTACCTGGAAGTATGGTATAGTTGACCGGCACAGTTATAGCGTGGGCACTGTAATGAAGGCTAAGTTAATTATTAATACGCTAGATGAAACTGTTCGTATGAGTCGACTCAGATGATGGGGTAATGTGGAGAGAATGGGGGAGGAGATATTACCTTGAGTTCGGCTGTAGAGGGCAAGAGAAGGAGAAGCAGGCCTAGGAGGCGATGTTTAGATTCAGTTTGAATTATTTCAAAGTGAGAGACGTAGAAGCAGAGGAGACCGTAGTGCTAACTGCTAATTGGGAATCATGGTGGCGACTTGTTCCAAAATAGAGACTTACAGACTAGATTGGGCGCACAAGGTCATAGTATCATTTTTTTTCTTTTGTACTTTTTAATTATGTGCAATATGTATTTTAAATGTAATTTTCGTTGCACCTGACCGAGAAAGAAATTCTCATGATAAGAATAAGTCGAAGGCCTTTCACAATCGTATGAATTATGCAAAGGTTATTTAGACGTTTTGCGCTCTATAAAGACTGCTGCTTTTCTGGTTGTGAAGATAGGCTATTATCATAATAAAACGAAAGTTTGGTGCTTTTCAGTCGTTCAACACGAATGTACCCAAACGAGTTGAGTTACACCCTAATCCTGAAAAAAATTACATGCGATTAATAAATACCATAGGATGACCAGTTTCGATCGTCAAGCGATCATCATCAGATGATGATCTATATCTATATGTATAAAGCTCAATGTTTGTCTGTCTGTCTGTTATTTATACAAATCTACACTGTTTCACCAATCTGAACCAAAATGTGTATACTTACACTTTGGAACCCTGTCTTCATGAAATTTCGGACAGACCACTCCATTCCCTGCATTTAGGCCCTTTGGCAAACATCTACACCGTTCCACCGATCTGAACCAACATATTTTGTATACTTACCCTTTGGAACCTTGCGAGTAACACTGATTACATGAAATTTCGGACAGACCACTCCATTCCCTGCATTTTGGCCCTTTGGCACAAATCTACACAGTTTTACCGATTTGAACCAAAATTTCTACACTTACCCTTTGGAACCCTGCGAGTAACACTGTCTACACGGAATTTCGGTCACACCACACCATTCTCTGCATTTAGGCCATTTGGCACAAATCTACACCGTTTTACCAATCTGAACCAAAATTTGTACACTTACCCTTTGGAACTCTGCGAGTAACACAGTCTACATGAAATTTCGGTCAGACCACTCCATTCCCTGCATTTAGGCCCTTTGGCACAAATCTACACAGTTTCACCGATCTGAATTAAAATTTGTATACTTACCCTTTGGAACCCTGCGAGTAACACTGTCTCCGTGAAATTTTGACAGACCATTCCATTCCCTGCATTTAGGTCTTTCGGCACAAATTACACCGTTTCACCGATCTGAACGAAAATTTGTACACTTACCCTTTGGAACTCTGCGAGTAACACTGTCTATGTACATTAAATTTCGGTCAGACCACTCCATTCCCTGCATTTAGGCCCTTTGGCACAATTCTACATAGTTTCACCGATCTGAACCAAACTCTACTTGGAATCCTGCGGGAAACACTGCCAACGTGATATTTTGGACAACTCTCTCCATTCCTACATTTATAACAACAGACGAAATGAACTTGAAAACCACGTTTTAAGGTCCTAGAACCATTCATGTCCGTGGTAGTGTAACTGTAAGAATATTGTATAAGTCCACTAGTAGGTACCCGCGGCTTCGCTCGCGCCATAGTCGTGTCATATTGTTATTCAATGAAATGCAGGTTTAACCCCGCTAACACCCCTTTAGAACCTGAATATCCAAAAATCTTTCCATGGAGGACGTTTTCGACATACAACGAACATATCCCCAAAATTTCATGTTTCTAACTTCAATAATTTTGGCTGGGCGATGATTAGTGAGTGAGTGAGTGAGTCAGGACATATTTTTATTTTTTTATTTTTGAGAATTTCACCCCTCCCCTATGAACACCTTAAATGTGATTTATGAAAAGAAAACCGGTCGAACACCTATTTACTTATTTTTTAAGCTGATTTCATTCCGCTGAATTTCAAACTTCTCGCTAATGTTGTTTAAGAGGTACACGCTCCGTTAAGAATCCTTCAACCCCAATTTTCACCCCTTTCACCGCATAATATACACCATATCGATAAACCCTTAGACATATGTCTGCTTATTTTTATTGATTAATTTATATGCCGAATATCACATCCCCAAATGAAACAACTCGTGAGATATTGTTAATCAATGAAATGCAAGTTTAACACCCCTTCAGAACATGAATATCCAAAAATCCATCCTTAGTGGACGTTTTCGACATACAACGAACATATCCCCAAATTTTCAAGTTTCTAACTGCAATAGTTTTGGCTGGGGGATGATGAGTGAATATCCAAATATCCTTCCATAGTGGACTTCTTTCCCCAGAATTTCACCCCTCCCCATGGTCCCCTTAAAGTGGATTTATGAAAAAATGGTCGAACACCTATTCACTTATATTTTAAGATGATTTTTTCTTTCGCTGAATTTCAAACTTCTCGCCTATGTCGTTTAAGAGATACACGCTCCGTTAAGAATCCTTCAACCCCCAATTTTCACCCCTTTCACCTCATAATATACACCACATCGATAAACCTTTAGACAAATGTCTGCTTATTTTTAATGTTTAGTTTTTATGCCGAATATCACATCTCCAAAGAAACAACTCATGAGATATCGTTATTCAATGAAATGCACGTTTACCGCCTTAACACTTCTTCAGAACCCGAATAAACAAAAATCCTTCCTTAGTTGACGTTTTCGACATACAGCGAACATATTCCCAAATTTTAATGTTTCCAACTTCAATAGCTTTCGCTGGGCGATGATGAGTGAGTCAGTCAGGTCATTTTCTTTCAATTATTTTTACCAGAATTTTACCCCTCCCCATGGGCCCCTTAAATTGGATTGATGAAGAAATGCTCGAACACCTATTAACTTATTTTTAAGCTATCTTTTTCCCCTGAGTTTGATGAGTGAGTGAGTTAGTCAGTCAGTTAGGACACTTTCTCTCCTTTTGTTTCAGAATTTCACCCCACCCCATTGGTCCCTTAAATTGAATTTATGAAAAAACGGTCGAACGCCGATTTACTTATTTTTTAAGCTGATTTTTTTCCCGCTGAGTTTCAAACTTCTCGCCTATGTCGTTTAAGAGATAAACACTCCGTTAGGAATCCTTCAACCCCCACTTTTCCCCCCTTTCACCTCATAATATACACCACATCGAAAAACCCTCGGACACATGTCTTCTTATTTTTAATGATGAGTTTATATGCCGAGTATCACATCCCCCAATGAAACCAATCGGGGGATATTGCTATTCAATGAAATGCAGGTCTACCCCCTTAACACCCCTTTAGAACCTGAATATCCAAAAATCCTTTCTTAGTGGGTTGCGGCCCTTGAGGAAGCGGCATACCAAATTTCATTCCAATCCGTTCGGTGGTTTCTGAGATTTTGTGATGAATGAATCAGTAAGTGAGTGAGTGGTATTTGAGCTTTATATAGTAGATTATTGGCTGGCAATGCGGGCTGCATCACGTCACCCCTGCCAGTGTTCTGGTTCAGAATTGCGAAAATAGTTACATCTTGAGCTGCGTATAAATTGCAGTCACAGTGAGTAATTAGTGCAAATAGATTTCTTAGGCCCCTTATAACAGTTATCATCATGAAAATTTTATGCCTCTGAATAAGTGCGATGGTGTTGGTGCAGTACATAGGGGTTATCAGCTGCAATAAGCGTTGGTTCTTTCAAATTTACTTTCATTTATTCCGATTCTTATCCTTGAGCGGTATGTGACGATAAATGACACTATTGCTACCTCAGGAGCTCCCGACAACCGAAGTTTTCCAAAGTGCTCTGATTATTTTTCTACGGCGCTATGCGACAAAGGACGACACTATTGACCTCTACTTTTCTAACAGCCAATTAGATATAGGCCCTAGGCACAGTCATTCTAATCATATTTTTCAATTCGTTCGTAAATTACATGTGTCAGTACTGTAGTTAGTAAATAGCCGTTTCCCTATTCATTATTATCATTATCATTACATGTTACATCCATTATACTGCACTCCTTATCACCCCCACTACCATAACCACCACAAAAAATTATATACGGTATTTGAAATATTTTTTTTCTGTCAGTTTAAGTATCATGTGCCAGTTCTGTAGTAGTATTCTTTATCATCCATAATACAAATAAATCCACCGGGCGAAGCCGGGCACTACTGCTAGTAGTCACTATATAGTCACTCCAAACAGACAAATTTCCGGAGTTCTATCACCATTTTAGCATTTCACCAAACGCCATATAGATTACAACTAACATTTACCGACAAGTTGCAATACCAATACTGCAACTAAATAAATGTAGGTACATATTGTAAATATTTTCACCCGTATTGACAAACATCGATTTTATAGCGTCAGTGTAATGGATCTGATGATGATCGCTTGACGATCGAAACTGGTCATTCTATTGTATGTATTAATCTCATGTAATTTTTTTCAGGATTAGGGCACAACCCAACTCGTTTGGGTACATTCGTGTTGACCGACTGAAAAGCACCAAACTTTTGTTTACTAAGGCAATACTGAAAAATGGCTTCAAACCCCATATTATCATAATGTTTATTAACTAAATACATTTTATGTTCTCCTTGTAAAATCTTGACCACCTCGTGGCGCAGTGGCTAGCATTGTTGGCTGTCACCCCCGAGGTATCGGATTCGATCCCCGGCTCTGCCAAGCATTTAAAAGTCTTGGTATGGGCTGGTACGGCGTCTTCCAGCCTCGTGATGCAAAATGGGAACCTGGCGGATGCTATGGCAAGAGGAGGAGTGGATAGGAACTGGCTTCCCTACCACACGCAAACTCGGGTTCGGGATGCCTGGTGAGTGATCCCTTTCTAATTCAGATCGCCTACGTCCCTGGAGGTGATATGGCACTCCATTTTTTTTTTGTAAAATTTTGCAGTCCGTTCACAAGATTCGGATACATATAACATATCCCTATAAGAAAATTTCATATTTCTTTCGAAATCCAATTTTTTTGACTCCCAGTGAGTCCTTCTCGTCAGGCCACCTACCTACATCCTATTGAAGTCCATTGTCTGTGGCATTACGTTTTGCCAGGGGACTGAAATCATTGCGAAATGCTCAAAATTCTTTTATATTTTACATTGTTGTTTCGTTTGACAGGGTGAGTGGCGCAGCAGTAACGTTCACGCCTGCTGGTTGAAATCGATCGAATCCTGGCGCAGTCTGTTGGCATTTGTCGGTGCGCAAATGAGAGGGAGCCGTGTCAGTATTTACTGGCAGGTTCAAGATCTCATACGGGGTGAGATTCTGGCACCCCGTCCTCTCTAAAAGCCTCAGTAGCTGAAGGGACGTAAAACCAATAGCGCTATTATTATGTTGTTTCGTTTAGGAGTTTGGATATCGTGGCCATTTATCCCTTGATATTTGGATGTGTGTAGAATTAGCTTGAAAACCTGTGTTACTGAGTTGCCTGTAGTATTCCATGTACTTGTAACTGAGGCTAGTATTGGGAAGAAGGTGACAGTGGCCATACCGGCATTTGCCTGAAGTGGAAATGGGAAACTCATTAAAATCTCTTCCAGGAAGGTGGAAGTGTGAACTAAACCTACCGTACCTTTTTTTGAGTTTTGTCTCACAAGGCTGAGTGAACATTGTTCCAATCTTTAGACTAACTTTCTTGACAGTGCAGAGAATCGAACCCTGGATGTTAGAACCTGAGTCTCAACATGAACACCGAGACCATAGAAGGCGGCTAAGAAGGATATAGATTATCATTATTTTTCAACAGGATGGACAGAAGCCACTGATAGAGATCAGTGACAGAAGCAGATCCCTGAAGCAGTCGTCAACTACTGTCCCGATGGGAAGAGATCTCTAGGTCGCCCCAGGAAAATGCATATCTTTTGTATACACCGTAACATTTCTTATAGGACTAGGCTATTACATGAAAGGATGATGATGATTATATATTTAACAGACGGATCCGAAAGAGGGTTGTTGCTGTTGATTTATTTAGAGTCTTTGCGACATCGTGGTCGTGTAGCCCCAAGTACTTGGATGTGTGTTGAATTTGTCGGATAACCTGTGTTATTGTGATGGCTGCATTCGTGTGTGTAGTTGTAATTCAGATGAGGATTGGGAAGGAGACGGCCGTGGCCTTAATTTAGGAACCATCCCGGCAATCGCCTGGAGTAGAAGTGGGAAACCACGGTAAAACACTTCCAGAATGGCTGACGTAGGAATCGAGGACTCACGAGGCAGGGTGTACCCCGTCCAGCCATGAGAATTCCATTTCTTGACAGAGCCGGGAATCGAACCCGGGCCTCCGCGGTGACAGCCAAGAGTGCTAGCCACTAGGCAACGAAGCTGACGAAGCAGAAGGAGTCCTACGACTGATCTCAAAGTTTCTTTTTATAATTATTTATAATTTTCGGGGTAGCAAAGATACATGTTATTAGCCTAAAAATGTAAAAGTAGGTTCATGATATCAGTCCGGGACATACAGTAAATAAAAGTTACCGTAATATCAACTTTACGGTCATCATCGAGTAACTCCATACCTCCAAAACAATTCACCGCATCAGTATCTACTGATTGTGAACATGTTCAAGATAATAATGTTAATGGTTTTACATGTCTTTTAACTACTGCGGCTTTTAGAGATGCCGGCATTTTGCCCCGAAGGGGATCTTTAACGTGCTAGTAAATCTACTGACACGGCTCCCTCAAATGCCAGCTGCGCCAGGAATCGATCCTGCAACCTTGAGCACAGCAAGCGAGAACGTTACCGCTGAGCCACGCAGCCAGCCGAACATGTTGATGAGAATGCCACTTTAATTACCAGGGTGATTCGAATTTATCCACAAACCAACTCTGGCAAGAAACAAAGCGGCATATCCATTTAATTTCATAGTGCCATAATTTGCCTCACAGCAAGGTACATAACGCTTCCTAGGCGTCTTGGAGAATGAAATACCGTATTAGTGAAGAGTTTGATTGTTAATCTTATTGATTCTACATACAACGTAATACAAAAAAAACAACAAAGTCACTTCTACAACTTTCAGCAGTCCGCCCCGTAGTTGCTAGCACTCTTGGCTGTCACCGCGGAGTCCCGGGTTCGATTCCCGGCTCAGGCAAGAAATGTAATTCAGAAGGCTGGAACGAGGTACACTGAGAAGAAGTGGGTTCGATTCCCAACTCAGCTACCCTGGAAGTGGTTTTCCGTGGTTTCCCCACTTCTACTGGTTCATAAATTAAGGCCCCGGCCGCCCCTTTCCCAATCCTCATTGATTTACAAATACACACACTAATACAGCCATCACGATAACACTGGTTATCAGACAAATTCTACACACACGCGAGTATATGGGGCTGCATGACCACGATGTCGAAAAGCCCTAAATGGAACAACAACTTTCAGCAGGTCTGATCTACCACGATGAATTTCACCGGTGTTGGAAGAGTAAGCAATAGACTGATTTAAAGTTCTGTCCTATTACTGTAATCATCAACAAAAGCTAGCACGTGAGCTTAGCGTGTTTTTCACATCTTACGGCCTCCCCACAGTGTTGCCAATTCTACCAACAGCACGGCTTCTATATCTGTCAATCGGCGGATCAGGGCGAGTGTGAGGTAAGAGGGAAGGCAAGTACACTCCGCATCAAGCGCTGTTGACACTAGGAGATTGCGTGTTGTTCTGCTGCTAATAATACCAATTCTACTCTAATTACGAACTACTTTTCCGTTAAAGGTATGAATCCCTTGAAACTATTCCCATATCACAATTTTGAAATACCCAACTGACCAATTGCAATGCTCGATTGACATACAGTGGACACTGTACTGCTCGGGTTTAAGCTCTGTGAACTTGCGGGGTGAAGGGCAGAGGCAGGGAAGGGTCAGGCAAGAATTGAGAAGCCTGTCGACAGGCCGTCGTGTTACCCGATATTCCCGTCTATTCCAATACTGCTAACATGGGGTCTTTGCTGAAACCAGTGTGGCGTTGTGAATGAGTGAGTGAGTCACCGACCAATGTATTTGGCTGTTACTAGGCACGGACCGGAAAACCTAATCACTCAACACCATCACTTCTCATAGTGAGCGATCCACATCGCTCTCAGTATCGATATCCCTAGGAACACAGATTGCATCACTTAGCTGACAGCTTGTAGTTCATACATCTACCGCCGGCAAGGATTCGTCAGCCAGGTATTTTCATAATTTCTTAAAGGGTAGCTACAAAACTGCCGGTTATATTCTCACCTCCGAGGTTAAAGAATCGAATTCTGACAGTCAGGATGCTTAAATAAAAGAGACCGCAGTAGTAGACTAGATTTACTGCCACGATAAAAAAAACGTGACATTTAATCTCGCGATCATGAGCCACGGGGCTTCCATTTTACGTGGAATCCGAACCACAGGACAGGATATTTCACTTCGAAATCTCACATGCATTGACCGGGAATCGAACCAGCTCCGCCTTGGAGAGAGGCAAACAGCTTGACCACTGTAACATCACGCCCCAAAGGATAGTTAAACCCAGATTAATAGTTATGAACAAGGCCACAGGGTCAGACTACCTTTAATTTTAGTATATTGATATTTTTAACAGTTTGCCCAGCATACGCTTATAAAGCGCACGGACGCCAGTTTTTTTTCTTCTAGATTTTCACTGAAATCGCTACTACGTGGCTTCCATTGATCATAAATAAATAATTTCCTATAGAAACCTTCGAGATATCCTTTACAGAATGGTGAAAACTGCATCAAAATCCATCGTGGTTCTGGAGATTACCCGTGACACCCAAGAATGGGGGGACTTTGTTTTATAGTAAGTAGAGATTAAAATTTTAGGAAGGGCAGATAACGTCGCTGTTCCGCCCCTTTATGCCCACCATTATCAAATTATAATTTGGGTTTTGTGAGGGGTTAACGAAAATAAAACACAAATGAGGTTAATTGCCAGCATTCACCCGGATTGAAGAAACAAGACTAGAGAAAACCATACTCTGGATGGCTGCTGTCAGCACCGTGATTAGAAATGCAGTCAAGAATTTCGGGGATGGTACCCAAATTAAGGCCTCAGCAGGCTCCTACCAAAATCCTAGCCTCAATTAGAAATTCACACTCTAGAACAGCCATCATACAGTTTATCAGAAACACCCTAAGTCCCTACAATGAATCAACAACTTAAGAAATATATCTAAAGGAGCAAAGGATTTATTTTTTACCAATAGATTGTCATAGATTGAAGGGGGCGTGGTGGCTCAGCGGTCTAGCTGTATGCCTCTCACCAAGGCGGTCCGGGTTCGATTCCCGGTCAATGCATGTGAGATTTTCGAAGTGAAATGCCATGTCCTGTGGTTCGGATTCCACGTAAAAAGGAGGTCCCGTGGCTCATGATCTCAAGATTAACGGTCACGTTAAACTACAAGCTTCCTTCCTTCATAGATTGAAACTCCAGAGAGTACATGATTACTTTCATAAAACTTTATTATTGCCATCAGACTACCTACAATTTTAGTATATTGATATTTCCAAAGGAAGTAGGAGACTTCTGTTACTTAGGAAGCAAAATAACCAGTGATGGATGAAGCAAAGAGGATATAAAAAGTAGGTTAACTCAGGCAAGGAAAACATTTCTACAGAAAAGGAATCTGTTGACATTGAATATAGATTTAGGTATTAGGAAGTCATTTTTGAAGGTCTTTGTCTGGAGCATAGAACTGGAAGTGAAACTGGACTATTGGTGCAACAGAAAGGAGGAGAATTGAAGCGTTTGAAATGCGATGTTACAGGAGAATGATGAAGATTAGATGGGTAGATAGGGTTACAAAAGAAGAGGTATTAAGACTAGAGGGAGAGATGATTCTTGTGACTGCTAATGAAGAGAAGAGATAGGTTGGTAGGACACATACTAAGACACCCAGGAATAGCAAGCTTACTTATGGAAGGAAGGCTCGATGACAAGAACTTCAGGGGTAGACCAAGGTTAGAATATGTTAAACAGATTGCCTCGGATGTAGTAGCTATGTATAGATGAAACATTTAGCTCAGGACATGGAGGGCTGTATCAAACCAGTCAAAAGGCTGAAGACTCAAACAACATGTTGGCACTCACATTGCAGTGCGATGTGCTGACATCTGGCGAATGTATTGCAACATACGATTATTTTCAAGGTTTTAAAGGGCCATTTGTAGAAAAACAGGATATTAAATTCTCCGAACAGAAAATCTGCTCTTTCCATTACCTGAAAAGTGGAAGTGTCCAGGGATAAAAAGGTCTTATGGTAACCCTTTGACATTTAGATGAAAACTGAAATTAATTTCAGTATGGTCCCGTATTCATTGCGTTTGCTGCTTACATGACAAAGAAAGTAGTATAAATTGAAATCATTGGGAAATTGTCATGGTGGTCAACCTGCAGTGATGTTGGCTACCTAATATTGAAAAGCCAATACAAAATTTCAAGTTGATAAGTAAATATTTGGAAGTGCAGGGCACATTATCGCTTCTGTTCAGGCCAGGTGACTTTACACATTAGTTGGTACCACAACTAAAATTGAAAATTGGCTGTGCCACTTGCTCAGCTCTACGGTATGTTTCTTTCCCTCAAAAAAAAAAAAAAAAAAAACCACATACTGTAAACTAAACCCCTGAGATATCACATTTTTATAAATATTCCGCAGAGCTAGATCATTTGTGGATCAATTAACATTAATATAATTCCTTCTGATAAAATGTTTAGAGGCAGTCGACACTATATTCAAAAGTTGAAATTTGTCGTTCATTATGTAACACTGACAGCAAATAGTATATTATTATTGTTATCAAATATACAGTTCACACCACAATTTTGGTCGCTTGGTTCTGATTGCACAGTCGTACAGAGGACGGTCTGCGAGTGACGACTGTGCAATCGGAACTCACCGGCCAAAAGCCGTGGCGTGAACTGTACACAAGTAGATAGATATTATTAGTTCCTTTTGTATTGATACAACCTCCAAATTCTAGTGCATATACCTTACTCCCCCCTTTCTTCATAGTCCTATCATACATAACCTCCAAATCAGTCTATGGAATGACCTAACTTCTATTATTCCTGCATAGGTTCCAAATTCTTGTTTGAATCCCATGACCCTCTTGCAAATGGATTATGAGAAGGAAGGAGAAACAATCAAATTTAAACCCCAGGAGGTTGGTAATTGAAAAAGTAATTTTTATTTTGCATTGCACAATGTACTACAAGAAATACAATTACTGCATATTATAAAAAGAACCACACAACTGAAACTGCATTCTCGCCCAGGTCTGTTCCATGCAACTTGCAATTCAACTGGATCTAGTGGACAGATCTGTAAGAATACAAACATGAAGCTATTAATATAATGCAACTTATAAGGCACTACACATATAAGAATGCAGGCTATGCTTATCAAGAAAATATACTGTAAATGGCCATAGAGGACTTCGGCTATTAGGTCGTTGATTGTACAATGAGTGTACAAACCATATAGATGAAGGATAGAAAGCACAACACGAACTCATAACTTCCAGATTTGGTTTCCGTTACTCTACCTCTGAGCTTATGTGGAGACACTTTTGGCTTTTCTATGCATTACCACGTCGAACATAATCGCCCGGAGACAGGGCAAAGGCAGTTAGAGCTGGATGTCACAGGTTGTGTCCCACATGTTTTGTACGTTCTAACTTTTAGCGTCCATCTATGTGGTTTGTAGACCCACTCTCTGTACAACACACAACCTAATAATAGTTGAAATTTCCTTGCTCGTTTGATGGGCCATCTTTTACAATTTACCAAATATAATGGTATTTGGGCCTTTATCATTTACAATCAGAGAGAAAAACATAAAGTTCTGATGCACAAAACAAGACTTCAACCTACAGTGTAATAGTAAAAAAGTAATAACGGTGGGCACAGAAGGTAGAGTATATTGAAAGGCAAGTCATTTGTCCCTGGCACATAGAATTAAATGGCATCCTTGAAACATGAGTTAACTTCTGTGTTCTCCAGAGTAGCTGGTAACAGTTGAGGAGACGAGAACCCTTGAAAAAATTTACTAAACTACTGATTTTAGCCATGTCAATACCTTCTGTAATGATTCAAAATAGATTTCCCTTTTATATCATGACAGAGTTAAATTTCAGCTGTGTTAGACATTATCCGCGTGAATTATGCACAACTATAGCAACGCCAACCCCACGCATACGTTACTAATTGCTTTTGTAAAAAGTTATATTTGCCTAGACCAGGTGGCGGTCCTGTGTTAGTCTTTGTCCCAGGCGACAAGAAGTGGAACGACCTATGACGCAAGGATCTATTAATGAAATCACAGAAGTGGAAGTTAGGAAAGCCATCTCTAAAATTAAGAATCATAAAGCAACCCATAAGAACAAAGGGTAAAGTTTATAAAACTGCCGTAAGACCAATCCTTCTCTATGGTAGTGAAACATGGGCTACTACAAAGGCACATGAGCAAAAGCTACATACCACTGAAATGCGTATGTTACGTAGGGCAGTTTCAAAGTAGCGCCTATACCGGTAACTGAGAAACTTTTAGAGTCCAGGCTAAGGTATGGTATAGCCATGTTATGCGAAGACCGGAGGGGATCTTTAACGTGCGCACCCTCAAATGCCAACTGACTGCGCCAGGATATGAATCTGCAACCTTGGGACCAGCAGGCGAGGACATTACAAACAGCCAGTTCCTTTAGTAACAAACAAAATTTATTAATCTCACGCAGCCTATTTTTCTTTTCAGGTTTAGGAAATAACCCATCTCATTTGGGTACAATTGTGTTGACCGACTGAAAAGCAGGCACCAACTGATTACGGAAAATGACTGCGAGGTGTTATTGCATTATTTCAGCAGTGCCAACATTATCGTTTGGTGCCAGGTTTGCTGCTAAGTTCAAAAGTGGTGAACGTCGAATAAGGCTTTACATACAACCACAAACCTAACCTGAGGCATATGCACCAGACACCCTCTCCTGTACTACAGTAATTTTGGCTCTTCTTTTGCAGTGCCGACACATGAACGAACTTGTATAAGGCCCATAATATAATATGTGTCATAAATGCAAAATTTCCAAACACCAACAATATCAAATAGCTCTTGGTAGACTCCTATAATGCGCTTCAGCGCACTCCCACGTAGCGAGGTTAGATGACTGTCAGGCCGAAAATTACTGATGTAAAAGTTGGACGAGACCAAGTCGTACATCTCTACTTGGTTCGACGGCTGCCTTGACGAAAGAAACCATTGGCAGCTACTTGGTTAACAGACTGGGAATCGTGCGGTGTCGCCGGCTCGATACGTTATCGAACCTGTCCGAACTGTTAGCCGACCTCACACACAAAGTAAGCGGAGCACTGACGGCCTAGACCAGCGGTTCCCAACCTTTTTTTCCTCCCGTACCCCTTTATACATATTTATCTAAAATAGTAGCCCTAAAGAGAGTAGAATCCAAGCCATTGAAATGAAATTCCTAAGAAGTATGATAGAAAAGACAAGGGAAGACAAGAGTGAGGAATGAAGATGTTAGGAAGGAAGTTGGGGTGGTAAAACTAAATGAGAGAATTGAGAAGAATAAACTAAGGTGGTTTGGACATTTAAAGAGGATGGAGGAAAATAGAATACCAAGACAGATGCTGGAGGCAAAGTGCAAGGGTAAGAGAGCAAGAGGAAGACCTAGAACAAGGTGGATCGATTCAGTGAAGAACAGCTTAAGAAAAAGAAATCTGGACTGGGACAAGATCGTGGAAGGAAAGAGGAAAGTGGACAAGTGACATAAATACCCCGACCCGGCAGGAGCTGGATAAGGGGAAATGATGATGATGATGCTAAATATAATTTTTCAATTTTACTTTCATTTACTTGGGCAAATGAAGATGTATAAACATTTAGCTGAGGAAAATAAACAATACAGTACCGTACATAACATGTTTTTATTGGAAACTAATTAATTCTAGCGATTAGTTTGGCAAAACTAGACAAATCGGGACAATAGCAGTGGGTCGGTGAAGGTGACTGGGGATGGGATAGGGTGGGAACATTGATCTTGACGTGCGTGAATAAGACGGCACTTCGCGCCGGTACATTAAGACTGAAACGTACGATGGGAACATGGCGCCCGCCATTACCGTTTAATTTTGGCGTACCCCTAAGCGGTTCGTTGCATACCACCAAGGAGTACGCGTACCCCAGGTTGGGAACCACTGGCCTAGATGATGTTTTCTGCAAGCTTTCCCTCTCGTACGGTATGTGTGAACGTATTAGACTATTAGTGGTTCGAATGCCACTGTCGGCAGCCCTGCAGATGGTTATCCGTGCTTTCCCATTTGCACACCAGGCACATGCTGGGGCTGGACCGACCTTAATAAAGGCCACTGCCACATCGCTCCGCGCCTAGCCCTCTTCTATCCCATGGTCACCATACGACCTATCTGTGTCGGTGCGACGTAAACCAAATTGTACATAATAATAACAATACTAATATGGATTATCCCCCCCCCCCCCCGGTCACTGATACGTTTTTGGTTTCTGGGAAAGATGTAATAATATCGAGGATATTAACAAACGTATGTTCCTGAAACGGAACAAATTAATCGCATATATAAACATACTGTTGCCGCACGATTGTACGAAGAACGCGTTGTGACCCGTCTCCTTTGTTCTGGAGGCAGTTTGTATATTCTGGGGAGACATGTGCATCGAATCATCGCACAAAAAAAGATTGTGGCTGTCTCCACATTACAGATCCTGTTTGAAGGGGTTATATGCACAAACTATACAGCAGTGCACAGCAAACACAGGACGAGCCAGTACCGCCTAGCACACAATGCTCGAACACAACCTTCTTGAGGTTTCTGGGTAGATATGAACACGCCGATAGGTCGCAGCGCACTCAAAAGGTAGTACAAAGGACGAACTTTTTTCGAACTCTGGCATCTTCTGTTCCAGCAGGAGCGAATGATACTCAAGTTCGAGTGAGCTCGCACGGGCACAACACGCAACGTAGCTCGATACGGCATTGAACCTGTTTGAACAGTTAGGCGACCCTACTCATAAAATATGCGGTGCACTGACGACCCAGACGATATTTTCTGCAACCTTTCGCTCGTGTACGGTATGTGTGAACGTATTAAGGCTGTTAGTGGTTCGAATCCAACTGTGGGTAGTCCTGCAGATGGTTTTCCGTGTTTTCCCATTTGCACACCATGCATATGCTGGGGCTGTACCTTAATACAGGCCATGGCCGCATCTAGCCAGCTTCTGTCCCATTGTCACCTTACGACCTATCTGTGTCTGTGCAACGTACAGTAAATCAAATCGTACCTAATAATATGGTAATAAGATTATTCCCCACCCCCCATCTCTGAGAAGGATGTAATACGTCGAGGATAGTAGCAAATATATGTTCCTGCAATGGAAGAAATTAATGAAATTAATCACTTATAGCCTATACACATACTGTTGCCGCATCATTGTACGAAGAACGTGTTGTTACCAGTCAACTTTGTTCTGTGCACTCCAACGATGTTCAGTACGCAGTTAGTATATTCTGAAGAGTCGTGTGCATCGAATCATCGCACAAACACAGATTGTGGCTGTCTCCACATTACAGATACAGATTGAAGGGGTTATAGGCCTATGCACAAACTATACACCAGTGCACAGCAAACACAGGACGAGCCGGTACCGCCTAGCACAATGCTCGAACACAGCCTGCTTGAGGTTTCTGGGCTCATAAGAACACGCCGATAGGGCACGGCGCGCACAAAAGCTCAAACTTGTTCGAACTCTGACGTCATCTGTTCGAGCAGCTCGAGCCGAGCTCAAGCACATCGCTATCTATAACCCACCCGCCATCCCAAATTATAACATCACTTATAGGGTATAGTAAAAATTCCAGCTGTGTCTGCCATTATCGGTGTTACAACAGTATTACCAACCCCTCGCATACGGTACTAATTGTATAGGTGGTCTTTCGACCAGATCAACGTTCCTTTTGTCAACCGTGCCCCTCTAGCTTCCCGCGACCATTCTAACCTTAGTTTAGTCCAATCCAATGGTTTTTGACAATGGTTCCAGTCTAACGTGTCCTGGGCCCTATTTCACAAAAATCGACAGGTCCGACAATTGTGACAATTTTACATAATTGTCAACGTGTCGCGACACTTTTTATCCGACAATATGTCATTGTGTGACAGGAGAAATATTGTAAAATGTACACCTGTCACAGAGCCGTTTTCTCAACCATGATAAATTGTCAAATCCACCTGTCGAAGATCCGATAGTTCCGCGAATTGATAATATACACACATCAAAAAAAGTTTTGCATCACCTCGGTTCCCAGATCTCCGGCATATAGACGTTGACTGTGTATATTGTATCCAAGATACAGTCCCTTTGACTGTTCATAGATGTCACTAAAACTGCTCAAAGATGTAAACAACCATGCATGAGCAGGGCCTATTAGACGGAGGGGGTACGACAGCCGATCAGGTCCAGTCATTCCACCAGGACGAAGGTACGCTGCTCATGTTGTCTGTAGTTCTACCATGCCTAGAAGGTCAATACCGCAGTTCGATCGCGTCCGCATTGTTACTTTGTGTCAAGAAGGGCTCTCAACAAGGGAAGTTTCCAGGCGTCTCAGAGTGAACCAAAGCGATGTTGTTCGGACATGGAGGAGGTACAGAGATACAGGAACTGTCGATGACAGGCCTCGCTCAGGCCACCCAAGGGCTACTACTGTAGTGGATGACCGCTACTTACGGATTGCCGCTCGGAGGAACCCTGACAGCAATGCCACCATGTTGAATAATGCGTTTCGTTCAGCCACAGGACGTCGTGTTTCAACTCAAACTGTGCGCAATAGGCTGCATGATGCGCAACTTCACTCCCGACGTCCATGGCGAGGTCCAGCTTTGCAACCCCGACACCATGCAGCGCGGTACAGATGGGCCCAACAACATGCTGAATGGACCCCACGGAATTGGCATCACGTTCTCTTCACCGATGAGTGTCGCATATGCCTTCAACCAGACAATCGTCGGAGACGTGTTTGGAGGCACCCTGGTCAGGCTGAACGTCTTAGACACACTGTCCAGCGAGTGCAGCAAGGTGGTGGTTCCCTGATGTTTTGGGGTGGCATTATGTGGGGCCGACGTACGCCACTGGTGGTCATGGAAGGCTCCGAAACGGCTTTACGATACCTGAATGACATCCTCCGACCCATAGTGCAACCATATCGGCAGAATATTGGAGAGGCATTTGTCTTCATGGACGACAATTCTCGACCTCATCGTGCACATCTTGTGAATGCGTTCCTTCAAGATAACGACATCGCTCGACTACAGTGGCCAGCATGTTCGCCAGACATGAACCCTATCGAACATGCCTGGGATATGTTGAAAAGGGCTGTTTATGGACGTCTTGACCCACCAACCACTCTGAGAGATTTACGCCGAATTGTCGTTGAGGAGTGGGACAATTTGGACCAACAGTGTCTTGATGAACTTGTGGATAGTATGCCACGGCGAATACAGGCATGCATCAATGCAAGAGGACGTGCTACTGGGTATTAGAGGTAGTGGTGTGTACTGCAATCTGGACCACAAATGCTGAAAGTCTAGCTGTATGATGGTACAACATGCAATGTGTGGGTCTCATGAGCAATAAAACGAGCTGAAATGTTGTTTGTGTTGATCTCTATTCCCTTTGTATTTAACGGTTCCGGAACTCTTGGAACCGAGGTGATGCAAAACTTTTTTTGATGTGTGTACAATAACTATCGATTCACATGAACTGTTCAACGCGAGATAATCATAATAAAGGATTTACTATTTATTAAAACATTCATTTATTTGAAGAAATACGCACAAACTGTGCATTTACATACTTTACTGGATAAATATGATTATCATACAGCTTCTAATAATACGTTACTGGCCCAACCGTTTACCTTTCTGACAGTCGCGAATATATACTGTACAATACAGGCACGAATTGAATGCTCAACAAATATTGGTCTCGGCCACGGCCTTTCTTTAGTAAATAATATACTATGAAGTTTCTACGGTCAAGGGAGCAATAGAATATTTAAAGTATGATATATACTAGAAATTCGCTCTCATTAAGAGTAGCCTACGTGTTTCGATTTATTTTCTTCCGCACGACTCTGTCATATTACTTGAAAGCAAAGATTTAGTCTTTGAAAATATTTTTCATCTTAACTTAAAAAGAATGGTAGCGGTTCACTTTAGACCATCCTTTGTATAAATATTTTTAAACACTGAAATTACCTGATTTAACAGTCGGGAGGATATCAGGAGAGGATTGAGTATTAGATGTTCACTGCTCCGCTGTCATAGACCCACCGTCCCGCCCAAATAGCGTCATGACATATAGTTGAAATCGAAGTTCTCACCCCCATCTTTCTCACTGAGTCAGTATTGCCAACCCCACGCGTTTGGTACTATTTCGCACGTGATGTATGAAAGCACTAAGTGAACTCAATTACAGTGTTTATTTATGTATTTATAATGTTTTACATACAAAAACACACCCCAGACCCCCTTGCTTGTAGTACTAGCAGTAATTATCCACAAGACAGTGCCTAACTTAGTAGCGAAGGCGTGTGGTGAATTTCTTTATTCAAGTTGGTAACGTAGTCGCATGATCGACTGTCGGGTGTCACATGACTGTCAAAGATGACGTCCGTAAGTGAAAAAAGTGAAGAAAAAATGCATTATTTCGGTGAAATAACAATTATTGCGGTGCAGCAGTGCCTATTGAGTATGATGAAACGACTCCCAACAACTCCCCGAAAGGTATGCATATCATAAATGATATATTTTCAATAAGCTAAGGTGTTAAAAGTGATGAAAAGGGAGGATGGTCTAAAGTGAACAATAAATAAAAGGATCCCCTTTAGGTCACCTAAAAACCCTAGGCCTAGTCCTACTGATAATAATAACACTAATGTTATTTGTTTTACGTCCCTTTTAACTACTGTGGCTTTTAGAGACCCCCGGGGTGCGGGAATTTTGCCCCAAAGGGGATCTATAACGTGCCAGGAAATCTACTGACACGGCTCCCTCACGTTTGCACACCCTCAAATTCCAGATGACTGCGCCAGGATTCGATCCTGCAACAGCAGGTGAGAACGTTACCGCTGAGCCACGCAGCCAGCGTAGACCTACCACCGTCAAAGAGACAGATCTACATAATAACATCACACTGTAAATGTTTATTGGTTCTGAAACATTAACGCAAAAAACATTATCGTGCACTAGTGTTAGTCACGCATGTGCTCTAAAGATCGTCAGCTATGACGACTATTGGACACGATGATCAAACAACAATTTAATTAATGCAGGGTGCTTTAGAACTACATTATAAGTAAATTGCCGCTGTTAGGTCTTACAAGGAGATATGACAATGTGCCATTTTTCGTCACAAATGACTAGCATTGGTAAAGTGAGTGTTTTTAAATCCAGTCACCAGCATTTCTAACCAAAATAGGAAAAAAAAGCTTGTAGTTTAACGTGACCGTTAATCTCGAGATCATGAGCCACGGGACCTCCTTTTACGTGGAATCCGAACCACAGGACATGGCATTTCACTTCGAAAATCTCACATGCATTGACCGGGAATCGAACCCGGACCGCCTTGGTGAGAGGCATACAGCTAGACCGCTGACCCACCACGCCCGCTCTAACCAAAATACGGGAGCACGAAATAGCAAATCGCGTATGTTTCAGAAACAATTACCAACTATATCACACACTTGTAACATTTTAAAATGTCGGAACATAACAAGGATCATGCACATAACTCGCGGGCCTGCTTAGCACATGCGAGAAGCAATACGCCGCGTCAAGACAGCTCAACTCGCACGAGATGTTTGACGCTGGGAATCACCTATTACATCGCACGCATGATTTCGCAAAGTTGCTCCTTATTATCGGCAACGAAGGTATGACGAAACTCGTAAGATTTCGTGCGTTGAGAAAGACCCATTGACATCCTTATTATATGTACTTACTGTATATACGAGAGCAGGGGCGCACCCAGGGGGGGGGGCTTTGGGGGCTTAAGCCCCCCCTAAAAACCTGAACACTTTAAAAACATTGATGATATCTTTCAAGAAAATTGATTGCATAACGGGCTCTAGAATGTTTAGTGTTGGAACGTTGGAACATTTTGCGATTTTCTTCTAGTTTAAAATAGAATTATGTTAGGCCTATATTTATGCAACACTTGAGTGATAATAATATATATTGTAAACACAACACGATCGGATATTTCCGGCTGTTGTCGTAACTATGCTCGGAGCAAGATGTGCGTGGGACAGCGGTGAAAATTTCTCTCCCCAAGGTATTGTGCTGTGCTCTGTGTCAGGCGTCAAGTCAGTCGTGGTGTTTGTAAAAATTTAATTCATTGATTGTTGTTGTGTTTGTATTTTCTATTGGCTATTGGTGTTCGTAGTGTGTCCAATTGGACTAGTAGTAATGGGAGACAAAAGAAAGTCAAACATGCAAAACTACTTTAAACCGTTAAAAATCAATAAAAGAATTGTTAACAAGGACTGCAAGCATAGAAAAACAGCCAAGTTTTTCATCAGGGGAGGGCTCAGAGGCAAATGTGAGCAGGTCTAAGGTCGTTGTAACTAAACATAACATGGATTTGGACATTGGTTTATTTAAAAACAAAGTGTTGACGGACAATGAAAAGTTCAAAGTTTTGATTGACAAATGGGTTCCTCAGAGCAACTTTAACTTTCCTTTTAGATCACATGGGAACCAACAACGAAAATTTTCGTTTTCATGGCTAAAGAAATATACCTGGCTTTCGTATTCTGGAATTGAAGACTCTGCATACTGTGTCCATTGTATGCTTTTTTTTTTCAACAAAAAAAAGAAGTAGGTAAGAGTAACGCTCTACATACTGGACAACTTGTTGAAGAAGGTTTTTGTACCTGGAAAAAAGCACTAGAAAAGTTTGAAAAACATGCAAACTCGCAGTATCATAAAGACTCATGTGTAAGCGCAGCTAACTTTAAAAAAGTTATGGACTGCCGAATGAAACCGATTGACAAATCTCTGGCATTGTCGACCGCGTCTGAGGTTGTATTAATCAGGGACTGCTTTGGAATAGTGGAGAAGTTGTGGGATTTTTTAAACACAGCTAAAAGACAAGCAGTTTTAAAACAGTGCATTGAATCTGAGGTAAATCTTGAAACCAACAAGAAAAAACTCCTGCAGCTTTGTCCAACGAGATGGGTACAAAGGCACGATGCTATTTCTGTTTTGAAAGAACTGCTGCAACCTCTTGAAGTAGCGTTAGAGGAGATTAAAAACTGGAATGATAGGGAACCTTCTTCATAAGCTCTAATACTACTAAACTCCTTAAGTCAAGGTGAATTTATAATTTCTCTCTTGGCATCAGAAAAACTGCTTGGTTACACAGTAAACGTAAGAAAAAAGCTTCAGGGAACTGATTTAGATTTATCGTCTGCAATTACACACGCTGAAACTGTGATAGAACGCTTAAAATCTCTAAGAAAAAATGCAGATCAAGAATTTCACTCGTTGTTTGAAGAAGCTACCAAAATTGCTAATAACTGCGGTTCAATAATTTCTATGCATCGAACAGTTGGAAGACAACTGAACAGAAGCGACATACCAGCAGAAACTCCAGAATTATAATATAAAAGATATGTTTTCATCCCTTGGATTGACTCTTTCATTATTTCATTGGAATCTCGATTCATCAAACATAAAGACTTATTAAAGAGTTTTGAGTGCTTACTGCCATCAGCCAATGCATCACATACACATAAAGAAACCTTCCCAGAAAGAATGCAACTTGATTTCTTACAGCTGTGTAATTTTTATAAGAATGAAAATTGAAAGTGGAGGAAACAAACAAGGCCTGCTTAAGGCTGAGTTTGAACTTCGGCACAAGAGCATCAAGACCCACGCTAATAACCCTAAAAACGCAATTGATGTGTTGAATCTATTTGACAAGGACTTGTTTCCTAATATCCACACATTGTTGAGAATTTTGTGTACTATCCCTGTGACTACAAGCACTGCTGAGAGGTCATTTTCTACACTATGTCGGCTGAAAACATACCTTAGGAATACCATGGGTGCAGTCAGGCTGACTGATCTAGCAGCACTGAATATTCACCGCGAAATTGAAGTCACCAGTACAGAGGTAGTTTCTGTTTTGAAAAAATCTGCTAGGCGGCTGGATTTTGTTCTGTGAAATTTGAGTTTCCGCTTTATTCAAACAACGTTAATGTTAATTAATTAACACATGATTTGTATTCAACTATTTGTTTAAACTTGCATTCAGCCTGTGTAATTAAGTTCAACGTGAAAATCTAGAAATGTTTTAAGATTTTTTATTATAATGTTAGTTATTAAGGAAACTTAAAATAACATATATTTTCATGTACAGTACATAAAATATTTGTTACACTCCATAACACTATGGTGTAAAATTACATCTCGTAATTTTTAAAATGTAATTTTTAGTTCCAATTAAATTTACATATTCAAAATCAAAATGTTGTTATTAATTTCCTAAAACCTATAATAGTTCTTGGTATAAACAACTCAAAACTTAATAAATGATAGCAGATAATTGATGTTACACATCAATCTGACGATCCTGGCAGCTGGGTATACAGTTATGATAATAGTGAGCAGAGCAATCCAGTCGTTATCACTCTGATCGTGATCAAAAGTTAATTCTTGATAAAAATCATGCAGTCCCTTTTTATTACTTGTATAACCTTAGCTCAATGGCACTGTAACTAAAATTTGTATACAACCAATGCACATTTTGTTGAAATAATCTCCAGTCCAATAGCATCTTTTGTATTGGTTTTAACAGAGAATTCTACAGTATGCTTGATCTTATAGAATATCTTTTTATGCTTATGATCTCAAATATACAAGTACAAGAATAAAATGGACACATTTTCTTTCCATAGCTGAAATCATGTTATTGAGGAAAGCCCCCTCCAAACCAAAAGTCTGGGTGCGCCCCTGTACGAGAGTGATGACTATTGGCTCAGTGACGAAAACCGGTACCGTACAGTTACCTACTGCCGCTTTTTAATCGCTCCATTCCAATGATTCTAACAACACTGTAGACTATTAATGTAACGGGAACCTTCCAAACTCTCCGAAATGATAGGTTATGGTAATAATCGACATGTAACAAGGCGCCTGTCGAGTTTTCGATGACAATCTGACAATTCTACAACCACTGCTGACATATTCATTAGTTCATAAAGAGAAACTGGTGACATATGTCAGATTTCTACCTGTAGGCATTACAACTTTATGAAACAGAAACTTGTCGAACCATCGAATTGTCGCATATTTTAAGTCATGTGACATATGTCGACTTGTCCAGTTTATTAAAATAGGGCCCAGATCAACGGTTACAGCTTAATGCGTCTAGATTCTAGCTTCCAGCCGAATGGGTTTTGCCTAGTGGTGGTGTATTTTATATCTAACATGTTGGACACACTGCCGTGACACCAACGTCTCGTCATGTGTTGCTCTCAAGGGGAGGATACGATGCATGGGTCACCGATTCGAACCATCTTTAGTACACGTGTGGGGTATTACCAGGTGCAAGTAGTAAGGTGCGCTTCTCAGCAGTTTCCGAGAAATTAATTAATTGCAATTACATGTCGGCATCTATGAGCATTGTACACTAGCAAGAATCCAACAAGCGCGCGGTGCAGCGGTAAGAGCCCTGCTTCGTAAGCGCGGGATCGAATCCCACCGGTGAGCCTTTGCAGTGTGTTGTGTTTTTTGTACTGTACCGATAACATGAGTCACTGCTTGCGGGGTACGAGGGTGGTCTGATGGTCCACAGACGTGCAATGAAAGGAACAGACTGAGCCTTAAATGTATACATTTATACGTATACATGTATACATATAATAGAATACACCTGACCGTGTATAATACCAATGCATTTGCAATGCCAATGCTGTATATTATGTAGTCAAAAACGTTTAACCCCCATACGATGATTTCAGAATCTCTTTTTCTGCTCACATAACACGTTATTGCAATTGACTGCAAAATAAACATTATTCACGACACATACACTTGTACGAATTGGCAATGTTTACAAGAAGAAGAAAAAAAAACATCCCGCTGCAAAAACTCATCGGTGGGATTTGATCCAGCGCTTACGAAGCAGGGCTCTTACCACTGCACTGCAATTAATGAATTTCTCGGTAACGGCTTACTACCTTACTACATGTGTACTAAGGATGGTTCGATTCGATGACGCTCTATCAAAGTTCCAACATTCACCACTAGGTATCATTGATATCTGGTGGCGAAAGTTGGAACTACTTGAAATTGAACGGAACTTGCAGCTCACCCTTTAGGGTATCCGCTGGAAGCAGCTACAGACTCAGGTGAGCCGAACATGTCATCGGACACTCCCGGCACTAAAAGCCATACGATAAATAAATAAATAAATAAATAAGTACGGTACCTCGGCTTAATAACATATGCTGTATACACAAGGAATGAGGAAAAAATTAAGGTTTGATAGAACGAATCGGCAAATTGTATTCATAGAGAAAACTTACAGGCTCTTCCGTATAAATCTCTCCTCTGAAACTCTAGCTAGGCCTAGTTGGTTATTGAGGTTTCAATGGTCGAAACTACGAAGTCATCTGCCCCTTAAACTCTCCTGCATCCGTCTGAAAGAAAGGAAATATTGTAACACGCATCCTAATGAATGTAATAAGTGTTCAGTGTTAAGAAATAATTATGTTGGTAACAATAAAATCTTTATTGATACGCAATTCACATGTTGGCATTACTGCATATTGTAATTTGTTCATCATTAAATTCATTACTCATTGCAAATGGCGTACCAGCTGATTGACCCATATCACCTGTACGATAAAAACATAAAACTTTAACAGGTTATGAGCCCAGGTGACTCTAAAATACAAGTAAAAGTGAAAACAGGTGACAGTAAAAACATTTAAAAAGTCAACTCAGTGAAGTGAAGTCCAAAAAAATGGCCACAAGACCCGAAGACGTAGCACATGTCGAGAAACTCAAAGGAGTCGACACATATCCTATGTGGGTGTTTGAGTTAAAAATTCTGCTTGCCGCAAAAGAACTGATCAAGATTGTCGACGGGACAGACGTGTTGGTGACCAATCCACCCAGAAATTAAGCTTCAATCGACCAGTGGAAGACGCGAGATGCAAGAGCCCAATACTATATTGTCACATCCATTGACAAACAAGTTAGGCCACATATCCCAACATGTACAACTTCTAAACAAATGTTTGATACTCTTCAAAACATATATCAGAGAGACTCGAGCCAACAAAAATGTTTGCTGCTACGAGACTTTTACAACTTCCAATTTGATGCGAAGAAGGACATGATGAGCAACATTAGTGATCTCCAAAACATCTCCTTCAAACTGAACAAACTCGACCAGAAAGTTGACGAGATTATGCTAATTACCAAGATCCTGTCCGTGCTGCCTGAAGAATATACCCATTTCAGCACAGCATGGGACTCTACTCCGGAGGCGTCCAGGACCATAGAGAACCTGTGTTCGAGGTTACAGATGGAAGAAAACAAGTTGAGGCGCACTTCAGCAGAAGAGCAAAATGTATCCTTTAAAGCAGAGTTAAAAAACAAACAATGTAGATCTAAATCTAAAAACAAATGTATGAGCAGTAAAAAGTGTAATATATGTAAAAAGACAAACCATGAAACCAAAAATTGTTTTCTCAAAGACAAGCATCAATGCTCAATATGTAAAAAGTTCAATCATGAAGAGAAAGACTGCTATTTTAGGGATAAAAATAATTCTAAGGTGGAAAATAAAGTGTCATTTCTTGCAGCTGATTGCAAGGGCTCACATAACGCTATACAAAAAGGAACCAGGCGTCTAGTAGTAGACAGTGGATGTTCAACTCACATGGTAAGTGATGAAAATTTGCTAACAGGTGTTGTGAGCTGTAATGAACACTTATTAGTGGCTAAGAAAAATCAGGCTATGTCTGTAGTAGCTAAGGGAACGTTCACCTCTGAGCAGTGTGTTCTCAATGATGTTCACTGTGTGCCTGATTTGTCTAAGAACTTGATGTCAGTAAGTAAGATAACAGAAAATAATGGCATTGTTGTGTTCACAAAAGATGATGTTAATATATACCATGACAACAAAGTGGTACTAAAAGGGAAGAAAAATGCAGTAGGACTGTATACTGTTGACCTTGATGTTAATATGCAAAATGAGACGCTGTGTGCACAAGGTAATGATGTAGGTAAAGAGTGGCACAGAAAACTGGGTCATTTAAGTTACAGCTATCTTAATAAACTGCCTAATATTTGTGATGGTGTGTCCCCCATTGTCGCACATACTAAAATAGATGAAGTGTGTGAGAAATGTGTAAAAGCAAAACAGACCCGGTTACCATTTAATACAGAAAGGACTAGGGCAACAAGACTGTTAGAAATAATACACACAGATGTTTGTGGACCTCTAGATCCACCCACCCATGATGGCTACAGGTACATTCTGTGCTGTATAGATGACTACTCACATTTCAGTGTTATCTATCTGTTGTTAAATAAAAGTCAAGTTCCTATGTACTTAAAACAGTATGTGACAATGGCCGAAACCAAATTTGATCTGAGAGTAACCAAGATAAGGTGTGATAATGGAGGAGAGTATTCCTCACATGATCTGAAAGATTGGTGTAAAAACAAAGGTATTATGCTGGACTATACAATTCCATATACACCCCAATTAAATGGAACAGCAGAACGGTTCAATCGTACTCTTATGGAAAGAACAAGAGCTATGCTTTGTGATTCTAACCTAGATAAAGAGATGTGGGGGGAAGCAGCACAAACAGCTACATACCTGATTAATAGAAGCCCCACTAGTACTGTTGACACAACCCCAGCTGAAAAATGGACATACAAGAAACCAAATCTGTCTAACCTACAAATTTTTGGTTGTGTTGCCTATGCCAAAAGTTTGGGTTATCTCAAGAAGCTTGACAGCCGAAGCAAGAAGTGCATTTTTGTAGGCTATGCACCAAACGGATACCGACTATGGGATGAAGAAAACAGAAAGATATTCATCTCAAGAGATGTGGTGTTCGAGAGAAATATAATAAAATTAGATCAACATACCCCTAAAACTGAAATCAACCAAGCAAATGTTGAAGAAACAGAAGAAACCCAAGATGAAAGAAATGAAAATCCAGATGACAGAGATGAAAATCAAGATAGAACAGATGAAGAAACAGATCATGAACCACAAGAAGAAGAAGATGTTGACTTCGTAGATTCAGATCAAGAACAGAGAGAAGAAAGATGTCATGAACTTGGTTTACGACCAAGAAGAACATTAAAGAGACCTAATAAATATGATGACTATCAACTAGATAGCGGAGAAGATGAAGAAGCAATGATGACATACAGGGAGTCGCAAACAAATGAAGACAAAGAAAAATGGAAAATAGCCGTTAAAGAAGAAAAAGACTCTTTGAAGAAAAATAAAACTTGGAAATTAGTAAGCCCTGAGGCAGCAAGAGGAAAAGAAGTTTTGTCAAGCCGGTGGGTGTTCAAAGTTAAGGAAGACGGTAGATATAAAGCTAGACTTGTAGTACGAGGATGTGAACAAAGAAGTGGAAATATAAATTATGAAGAAATCTTCAGTCCAGTTGTAGACACAACTTCACTAAGAGTCCTTTTTGCTATCGCAGCACACTATAACCTGCACATTAAAACATTTGATGTCAAGACGGCCTTTTTGTATGGAACCCTAGATGAGGACATCTACATGAAAATACCAGAAGGTTACAAAGAAGAAGGGAAAATATGCAAACTGCAGAAAGCCTTATACGGACTGAAGCAAGCCCCCTGCAGGTGGAACAAAACTCTCACAGAGTTCCTGAAACAAGAAGGCATGACACAAACTAAGTCAGACCCCTGCATCTTCAAGAATTCTGAGAACAGTTTGTTTCTAGCAATTCATGTAGACGATGGCATTATCATGGGCAAAGATATTCAGAAAATGACACTGCTACTCTCTAAACTTGAGAGAAATTTTGAAATGAAGACAACTCATGAACCCAAAACTTATTTGGGGATAGATATGAACAGAACAGAAGATGGTATCTTGATTTCTCAAGAGAAATATGCTCATAATGTGCTGCAACGTTACAACATGCAAGAATGCAAAGAAGTTAAAACCCCAATAATCCAAAATGAAGAAACAGGTGCAGCAGAGGACAGCTTGAAGACAGATTACCCCTATAGACAAGCTGTTGGGAGTCTGTTATATTTGTCTTGTAAAACCAGACCAGACCTGGCTTATAGTGTGAATTATGAAAGCAGGTCTATGGAGAAACCAACAGATCAAGATATACAGAATGTTAAACGAACACTTCGATATCTGAAAGGAAGCACAAAAATGGGAATACACTATGCATCAAAAATGAAAGATGATCTGAAAATAATTGCATACAGTGATTCAGAAAGAGTACTACAGGCTATGGCATAATGCTGGCAGATGGACCGGTGGCATGGCGGTCACGAAAGCAGAAAATTGTGGCACTGTCATCCACAGCAGCCGAATACATTGCTGCAGCAGATTGCTGTAAGGAGTTAGAGTATCTGAAATATCTGATACAAGAACTAACTGGAAAGTCTGTTCCCATTGTTCTTAACATAGACAATCAAAGTACATTAAAGTTGGTGAAATCAGGTCAAATGAGAGGAGAGTCAAAGCACATTCAAGTGAGGTATCACTATCTGCAGGAGAACTATAAAAAAGAATTGTTTTCTCTTCAATTCTGTCCGACCCATGACCAGGTAGCTGACATTTTCACAAAGCCTTTATTGTCTACTAAATTTGAAAAATTTAAAGATGTTCTGTTGAGGAGTGGAGTAGAATAGGTCCAAAGAAAGTATTTGATTTTAAATATGTTAATAACAATTAAGACTATTTTAAATTGTAACATTTCATGGTTTATTGTTGAAATATCAACGAGTATGTTATCCAATGCATAGTCATATTGTAGTTTAAGTCAAATATTGTTTGTACAACTTCTCATAGTTTGTATTATGACAAAGATTTTGTTCTTACGGGGGGATGTTAAGAAATAATTATGTTGGTAACAACAAAATCTTTATTGATACGCAATTCACATGTTGGCATTACTGCATATTGTAATTTGTTCATCATTAAATTCGTTACTCATTGCAAATGGCGTACCAGCTGATTGACCCATATCACCTGTACGATAAAAACATAAAACTTTAACATTCAGTACATGTTGGAAAGCATAGCATACTTACTTTTGCTTGTAATAAATAACCTCCAGTCTTCAATGGCGGCCAGCCGTGGCATTTCAAATCTTTCTACTGCAATGGTCACGTGATGTTTGTCAGGCACAAGCAGCGGAAAGGAACAGTAAAATACATATGGAACGGGTATATTAGGTGGCCAATCACATTTCAAGGCAATGAGTTTCTTCTGACCAATCAGGTGAAGTATCATTTCAGGCTACAGACGTATGTGTGATTTCAGCTCCTCCAAGACATGGAAATGATGACTGGTCATGCAGAGATTGTTAGTACATTCTTTGTCAACGCATTTACTGTATTTAACATTTTGTTGTAGGTTCTAAATGTGTTAGAGCCATATGCAGGCTTATGCCCACCCCAATTTCTGGATAGGAGATAGGCCTTACAATAGACGAAACCACAAATAAGATAAAGTTGAATACAAAACTCAAGAATACAAAAACCTGCTATACCGTTACAAGAAACAGCCCACAACACGCACATTTTCTACCGAGGAAAGGGCACGATGATCAAAACATCTTAAGAAGTACTGGGTGGAACGCAAAGTCCGAACAATCCCTTCAAAGAAGATCTGAACGATAGGCTGACTACAATGATCCTATGCGGTCATAAAAGAAGAAGAATAGCGAATTAATTTCTGTAATGCAACAAACCCCTATTATTTTAACCCAATGAAGAGGAAGATTTACTTAATTGTTCTCGATTTTCGGAAAAGCAAGTTCGAAATCAAAGAAATGTAAATGTTTCTTAATATTTAAACTATTGTATTTCAAATAACAGTGACTAAGTGCCCAAGTGTACAAACCGTACAGTTACTTCAATAACTTTACATTTTAGAAGGAATGATTTCTGAAAAAGCAACCTGTGGAGTATGTCATCGTTTTTAAGACAAGATTTTGGACACTGAAATTTACGAGTGAAAATTTACAATAGACTCTCTTAATAAAACAACTAAAAAGAAAGTTATAGTAGTTTTAAGCAATTGTATTTTTGGATTTGAAATGTATGTGCTGAAACGTGTACACTAGAAGTTTTAATAACCAATAGAAGACAGAGTAGGGAAAAGAGGCGGTGGAGTTTTAATTGCGGTGAGACACGACATAAATTATAACAAAATTTACTCTGAGCATGGAAATTATGAAGCGTTAGGTAATAGAGTTCTGATGAATAATAAGGCTTATTATACATGTATTTTAATGTTTATTTTCCACCAAATTCTTGTCTTGATACCTATAATAAATTTTATATTAATCTAGGAGAACATTACAATGTTATTGGTTATTATAATCGCAGGTGACTTTAATATTCCCACAGTGAGGAGTGCTAATCAAGATCTTCTGAATGATGATTCCCAAGAAAGAGCCCTATTCAATTTTATGTCACTACATAACCTACATTCTCTAAATGATATCCAGAACATAAATTCCAGAACTCTAGACTTGGTACTCACTAACTTACCCAAGATCGTGTCGGTCAGTAGGGGATGCATCCCCTTAGACCTTAGTAAGAGAGGATAACCACCATCCCACATTGTCTATTGAGCTAAGTCTAACTAATGTACGCATTGGTTCTAGTAAGGCCACTTCTACTATGATTTATAATTTTAAACAAGCAGACTTTAAAATGTATAGGTTATTGTATGAAACTAACTGCGAAAATCTTGATACATTTCATGACATTGATAGGGCAGTTGAGTATTTCTATGACAAAATTTATGCAGTATTCAATGACACTGTACCTTTCATAAAACGCATAGAAAACGTTCATGCCCTAGTACGTTTATTATTATTATTATTATTATTATTATTAATAATAATAATCTTGATTGGTCACATTGGACCACTTGAGTCGTTCCACAATCACTTCTTCTTGAAGGTAGTACTGCTTGGTTCTTGCGCTCTTTCCAGTACTTTTTCATTCCTTCAGATCGGGATTTTCTCAACTCATCTGATATCTCCATAGGCTTTCTATGTGTCATTTCTGCAGAAAATTTGTGAGTTTTAAGAATGGTGTTAATTTTATTTTTCTCCTCGGCATCTGTTATCTTGAGTCCAACTGCTTTGAGATCTTGCTGGATTTCTTGGATCCATTTTCCTCCAGTTTGCTTTCCTAGATTAATTTAGATATTATAAAAAACTTTAAATTGAAGGAATATCATAGAAAGAGAATGAAATCATCTTCATTCCACAAGGAAAATTTTATCAGGCTAAGAAAGATAACAAAGGCTTTGATTGACACTGAATATAAGAAATATATAAATGACTCTGAGAATTTAATGCAGGGAGATCCCAAACAATTCTGTAATTATATTAAAAATAGAAAGGTAAAAACTAGGGTGAATTATCAACAGATGAAACTTGGCCAAAACTTGTTAAAAACGAGTAAGGAAATTTCAGATGGATTTGCAGATTTTTAAAGCAGTATATGAAAGTAAAACATCTTATGCACTCGATGAACATATAACAATGATCCCAACTATCACCCCTCATTCACTATTCATAAAAGCCATAACCATAAAAGAAGTTGAAACTGCCATCAAGAAATTGAAACATAAAAAGTGTAGTGGTCCGGATAATATACCTCAATATATTATAAAGGCCTGTGCTGATGTCATAAAATATCCACTGTTTCTCTTGTTCAATCTCATTCTGAGACATAGCACATTTCCAGCAATATGGAAATTATCCAGAGCATGTCCCATTTTCAAATCCGGTGACTCCTCTCAAATTGAGAATTACAGGCAAATAACGATCATCTCCGTACCCGCCAAGGTTTTCGAACAAATTATTTATTATGGAATTCTCAATCATGTCAAGCCATATATAAGTAATTTTCAACATTTCTTCGTTCCAAACCGATCTACAACTACAAACCTGTGTAACTTTGTAAAGTTTGTCTAGAATGCATTAGATTCTCGATATCAAGTTGATGCATCTACACTGATTTTTCAAAAGCCTTCGACAATATTAATCATGGTATATTATTACAAAAATATATTAGCCTTAGGGTTCTCGAATCAAATGTTAGAATTAGTGGCGTCTTACTTATCAAACAGAAAACTGTATGTGTCATATAGTGAAGCTGATTTCTACACCTACGTTGCTAAGTCTGGCGTGCCGCAAGGCTCAAATTTGGGGCCGTTATTTTTTGTGATTTTTATAAATGATCTTCCCATTTCTATCAAAGAATCATCACGTATCCTATATGCTGATGATCTAAAAGTGTACAGAGTTATTTAAAATGAGTAGGATGTCCAGAAATTGCAAAATGATACAGAAAACATTCACAAATGGAGTCTAGACAATGACTAATTGTTTAATATAAAAATGTAATTTCATCATCTTCAGTCTGAAAAGACAATGTTTGGAATGGAGCTACAGAATGGATAGAAATCTTCTAACTAGACTGAATACGGTCAAGGATCTAGGGTTGTATATAAATCATGATTTGAGTTTCAAATATCATATTGATAAGATAGTGAATGATGCACTAAGAACTATGGGCTTTATTTTTAGAAATTCCAAGGAGTTGACGAATGCAAAGACAATCATTACGCTCTTCAATGCATATGTGAGAAGTAAACTGGAGTTTAATGCGGTAGTCTGGTCTGCAATGTACGAGTCACATATAAATCACATAGAAAGACTGAAAAAGAAACTGTCACGCTTCCTATATTACAAGAAATACACAGTATCAGCCATCCGATGTAGAATTCCTTACTCTAACTTGTTGTCAGAATTCCAAACGACTAAACTATCAACACGCACGATTATTGCTCTGCAGATATATTTGTATAACATTATCAATGGTATCTCAGACACGAGTGAAACTTTAGGGCAAATAAATTTCAACGTGAGAAAGAAATGCTTCAGAAAACGTGAACTCCTAATAGTTAAAAAATCTAATACAAATTTCCATAAAAATTCACCTATATTGAATATGTGCTGTACTTACAACAGTCTCTCAGCTGACACCAATTTAGATTCTGGAATGTCCTTGCTAAATTATAGAAGAAAATTACACTTAGTTTTAGCTGTCAAATGATTCACCATAACAAAGATATTAAATTTAGCTGCTATTAGTTTTAGGTTTCACTTTGTTACCATCTTTCATTGCTATTGTATTAGTACCTAAAATATGAATCTAGTTTTACATTATGTGACAAAATATTAAAAATCATGCTTCATGTACTGTTATTGCGACTTGAACTTCTGTATATTTCTTGTTAACAATTTCCTTTTTTAATTTTAATTTTCAATTCTTATTTTGTATTCTAATGTATTTTTATTTTGTATATTAATATATTTTCATGTATTATATGTGTGTAAACAATTGTTTGCTACTGTAATTGGGGCACTGCCCTGTTGTGGCAATAAATAAATAAATAGAAAGCTGGATTTTGTACAAATACCGTATTGGTCTGAAAATTTGCCGCACTTTTATCCAAATTTCGGTTGTGAAAACTTGAGGTGCGGCTTATAAGCGCGACCTTACAAAAATGACCCTAAAGATAACACACCGCAACATTGCTGTATACAGTACAATTCAAACATAGCGCTTGTTTCTCATTTGGGAATACTGCAACATTGTCGCTAGTGTCAGCAAGCGAAAAGCGGGAAGAAGTGTAAGGTTACTTTATTGCGTAAGAATGCAATGTTTGAACTCAGCATTATTGTGACTCGTGAGCAGTACTTTGCTTTCCTGTGCTATTCTAGTACAGAAATAATACAGTAATAATGTGAATTTTTTGCTACTATGAACGATTGCCGGTATTTGGGGTTCATGGCATCAAAAAGCTAAGGAATTCGGCATTGTTACAATGCAAATTTCAAACTAGCAGTTGGGTGTTATTCTAAAAGCAAATTCCGTAAAATAAAATTTTTAACTGCCTCTCCATAATCTCTCTTCTTTCTCATTTCTTTCTGTATTTTCTGTATTTTTTATTTCCTTTTTGCCCTCGAATGTTAATGGTGCGGCTTATATTTGTACCAATACGGTATATTGAAACATGAAGAGGCTATTATACTATTGTTGTTCTGTCAAACTTAACCACGATTTCCCCCATCTATTCAGTGCAATATATGTGGTCACATATCATGCGAGGACCGATCTGTCCAGTCACTTGAGCCACATTCATCAACTGTGGTAAGACTGAAAAGGACTTGAATAAAATAATATGTATACTCGGATACGAGTACCAGCCAACGATGACATATAGGTACGTAGTAATAATGGATTTCTTAGTTATAATTTCTTATAGAATGATTGAGGAACACTGTGGGAGAATATACACTAATTCTGGTATTGTCCAGGGTCCCAGTGCCTTGAACAGGCACATACCTCTTGGTATTGAGCACGAATCCGCTAATGTCTTCAATATAGGCTATCTCTGAGAGCATGCTTACTCTTGTGCCCGCATGTGTAGAACACACTCTGAAGCTTCCTCCTGATTATAACGCTATTTTGACTTCGCCGAGGACAGCTTACTTTCTTCCTGAATATATTTTACATACAATTTCGCTACTGTATATCTCAGGAACTTATAATATGTAATTCTGCTTTATTTACCACTTTATTGTGCCTTTGAAAATGGTAAATCATAATTAAGGTAAAGGTATTTGCACCGCGGATATGCGGAGTTCATGTAAGTGAACACTCAACGACTTACAATTTCGTTGGAACCCGGGAAGGAGTTCCTGATCAAGACACACCGTTTTGAGAGTCCGCTTAGGCTGGACGTGTTTGCTTCGAAGTCCGTCACATTTGACGAGGACCACGTTTTGTGTGCTAAACGCAACGTGAAGTTATCCACAGCCATTGTGCTGATAGAACGATTATTAGTCTACGATTCTTACACCTTTAAGCCGTGTCAGGCTGGTGAAATTATATTTTTCACGTGAAACTCTTATTCAAGTGAAATCGCCAATTTGCCACGGTTACCAGGTGGAGGACTTAGAATATTTGACCATCCCGTCAGAGCATGTCAATGTGCTCGTGTGTCGAACATAAAAATATTCAGGCTACATTGAACTATTGTAGTCCATCGAACGCAACTTACGCAACTAAGAAAACGATCAACGGGAATGTTACACACCTTATATATTTCTACGCGATGACCGTGATTTTAAGTGATTTTTAGTGTTTGAAACAATTGTAAATTCAGTGAGAGATATATCACCCGAATATCTTCGAGTCTGTGGCAGAAAAAATTAAGGCAATTTTAGCTATTACCTGCACATGTTTTTCGAGTCAGTGCCTCACTTTTGTACAGTTTAGCATTCATTAACTTCTGTGAAAATCATCGATTTATTGTCACCATGTCGTGTGATACCAGCCACGTGATAATCATTCTTCACCTTCTACACTTGTTCATCATGGAGGGAGACTCCTACGGAATAACTACCATGAAGAGGAAATTCCAACTGAACTGCCATGAATTGACGTCACGAGCATGCCAATGTGCTACGGGAGTCAAACTCCCTTTCATAAAAACAACAGCCTGTGTCTGTACCAACTGACGAGCCCAACGGCACACTGGGGCGAAACGCTGGCATTGTTTGAGCTAACCGGACCATTTTTATCATTTATTGATAATTCATCCGCTCAAATGGAAACTACATCATATTCCCTTCGGGAATATTAAAAAACCTTATTTGGATTGCCAAGGTAAGGCTGTTGTTTTTATGAAAGGGAGTTTGACTCCCGTAGCACATTGGCATGCTCGTGACGTCAATACTGCTTGTATTTTGTGTCTTGCATGGCCTTCTCAGTATGTGCTAGCCACGCGTATTGGTAGGTGTGTCTGTACCAACTGACGAGCCCAACGGCACACTGGGGCGAAACGCTGGCATTGTTTGAGCTAACCGGACCATTTTTATCATTTATTGATAATTCATCCGCTCAAATGGAAACTACATCATATTCCCTTCGGGAATATTAAAAACCTTATTTGGATTGCCAAGGTAAGGCTGTTGTTTTTATGAAAGGGAGTTTGACTCCCGTAGCACATTGGCATGCTCGTGACGTCAATACTGCTTGTAGTTTGTGTCTTGCATGGCCTTCTCAGTATGTGCTAGCCACGCGTATTGGTAGGTGTGTCTGTACCAACTGACGAGCCCAACGGCACACTGGGGCGAAACGCTGGCATTGTTTGAGCTAACCGGACCATTTTTATCATTTATTGATAATTCATCCGCTCAAATGGAAACTACATCATATTCCCTTCGGGAATATTAAAAACCTTATTTGGATTGCCAAGGTAAGGCTGTTGTTTTTATGAAAGGGAGTTTGACTCCCGTAGCACATTGGCATGCTCGTGACGTCAATACTGCTTGTATATTGTCTTGCATGGCCTTCTCAGTATGTGCTAGCCACGCGTATTGGTAGGTGTGTCTGTACCAACTGACGAGCCCAACGGCACACTGGGGCGAAACGCTGGCATTGTTTGAGCTAACCGGACCATTTTTATCATTTATTGATAATTCATCCGCTCAAATGGAAACTACATCATATTCCCTTCGGGAATATTAAAAACCTTATTCGTATTATGTAAGCTTTGGGGACAGCAGCTGATCGCTGTGAACACCTGTATTGTACCGCAATGTCATGCGAGGATAGCCCATATATTTGAGCATCTTATTTAACGCTAATGACTTGGTCCATTTAGCAAGTTGTAATTAAGGTTTATTCTTTACTGTGAATTGACCCAGTAATTGTTTAAGGCTAGTTAACTTGTGTATTTATTGTGTCTTAGAACACAGATTTTTGTGAGTGTAGATGGAATGAATATACCATTGTTGTGTATTGTATTCCGGCGATATTGAGCCTGAGAGCCAGATCGGCCGATGATCGTTATGCGTGCAAACAGTGTAAGCCGCGCCACACACATGTGTTATTGTACATGAGCCATTCTTAGCTCCGAGTGTTATGCTGACTAAAAGAGTCACATCCTCGAGTTAATATCTGAGGAGATTTATGCTGCCTACGACTGGTGTCTAAACTAAACCATCTTAGGGAACTTAAACCTTCTACATAAACCTTAATATAAATCATATTTATCACTCAACTAAAATGACGTGATAAATAACTTATAATTTGAGCATCTTAATGTTGGATCCATTGATTCATTGTTTTACTCTGATACCATGTGCTACGTAATTTCCTTATGGAAGTGAAACTTTAACTAAGCTGACACTAATTTTAATCGACGACTCGAATCGCTGGAACCAGTAGTTCGTACATCATGGTCCGCGTGATTCTATGCGATGTAAACCGTAATGCTGATTACGCTATTGCCAACATAACTCACATTCTTGAGATGACGATTGGGGGCAAAGAGTTTTCCTAATCTGCGTAAGTAGGCTTGTGTCTGTGTGTTTATTGACTTTATTCTGAGTGCATTACCTGGATTATACCCCCTCTTAGTTGTAAGAGTGTATATTTCTGTGGTCTGCTATCATTAGCTTTTTTAATTCTTTGGTTACGACGCTTCTCGTCGTAATATTTTAATTCATGTCAGGATTTAGATAGATATTAAATATAACTGTAAATGTGGACGTGGTACCATCCTAACGAAGGGATTGGTTTGCTTAGATGTTAAATGTAAGTTTTTCCGAGTCATTTGCTTGTAAACTTCCTTTCGCGTTAGATTTTGTTATGTGCCACGCGCCTAGGTTAGTTGTTGCTTTTGCTTTTCTGTATAATACGGACTTTCGCGAGGGTTTGTTAACGTCAGTTAGGTTTTTTAATTGACTCAACAATGCAACTAGATTTGCGAATTAGCCAATTTTTAACCCTCCGAAGTAGAATAGGGGTTTCTTTATTGAATAAAATATTCACGAAATTTTACTTAAGACTGGATCTTTTTATTTATAGCTTTGTGTTTTTGAGGGTGTATTTCTTTGGGCGTCTTTGACAATATCCGTGCAAATGGACCAGATCTCTGGGACCAAGACTCTCTTGCTACACAAGCCCTTAAAGAAATGCATCCGATCCTCTCAGGTTGTGGGTTCGAAGAACGGGGTCATTGGAAGTACCATTTCTTTCGGTGGATGGTACCCGGATAACCTCCTCTAACGGGCTCAGTATGCACTTGCCTGATAACGTGGGTCATTGTGGTGTATGTGTATGTAATTAAGACTAGATATGGTCTATTATTCTAAAATACCTATGAAGAGGTAAAATAGCTTTATTCTGCCAAAGGCAATACTATAAGATAAGATAATCCCGTAGATCCCTGACGGGCAAGGGTCTCCTACTGGAGTGGCAGGGGGTGGCTCAAGTAGTCTCCCAAGAGGAGCCAGTTCTTGAGAGATGTCTTTCCTAAATACATAATGACACAATTTAATACAAAATAAATTAACACACATCCTTACTATGGTAGTTACATTATTACACTATTACACTGTTCTTGATTTCCTTCTATATCTTTCTATTCCTGGCATTTCTGGTCCACGTAACACCTGCATCGAACCTAAATTCGTCCGACCATCTGTGACGGGGGCGTCCTCTGCTTCTCTTGCCAGCTCTTGGATCCCACATAGACGTGGAGTAAGCCCATCTATCCTGGTGCATTCTGGATATGTGTCCACCCCAGTGCCATTTCAGTTGCCGAGCTCCTGTTGCTGTGTCCTCCATCCCACTTCTTTTTCTCAGATACGTGGTACTGATTCTGTCGCTTAGCTTAAAGCCTAGGATTCTTCTTTCCATTTTCCGTTGCCAGATCTGGAGCAGTCTTGTCTGGCATTTACTAAATGACCAAGTTTGGCATCCTTAGATTAATAGTGGGATGACACAGCTTTGTAGCACATCGAATCTTAATTTAGGGCTCAATGATTTACCCATAAGAATCAAGCTTAGGCTCCAGAATTTTCCCCACGTCAATCCAATCCTCCTTTTGATTTCTCGGTCGCTTGTTTGTGTCATACTTATTGCTTGGCCTAAATATATATACTCGCTGCAATATTCTATAGGTGTGGCACTAACTATGATTGGTAACTCTTCGAAATGTGTAATTATTTTGGTTTTTGTGGGGTTCATTTGCAGTCCCACTTCTTTGCTCGTGTAATGAAGTTAATCTAGCATTGTGTTTAGTATATTTGCTGGCTTTGCAAATAGCACAATGTCATCTGCAAAGCGGAGGTTAAATAGACGACTTCCGTTAATTTTAACTCCGAAATTCCTATTTCCCCAGTTTAGTTTACTGAACAAAATTTCGGGGACGCAGGTGAAAAGTTTGGGCGATATGGGATCCCCTTGTTTGACCCCTTTCTCTATTCTGAAGAGTTCTCCTTCAACTTCTGTACTAACCTTAGCGTAGCTTTCCAAGTATGTTAGACCAATGATTCGAATGTATTTCGAGTTGACACCTATTACCTTCAATGCCTCCAAGACGCTGATGTGCTCTACCGAGTCGAATGCCTTTTTATAGTCCACGAATGCAACATATACTCCCATGTTGAATTCAAGTGTTTTCTAAATCACCTGGTTTACTGCTTGGAGGTGGTCCATTGTGTTATGGCTTTTCCGTAAGCCTGCTTGTTCTGGGGGTTGATTTTCATCCATTATTTTAGTAAGTCTATTCGTTAGGCGTAGGGATGTGGCGACCCCATCGCCCAGTGGGAAACCACTGCAATCAGCCTCCCGAGTATTGGCGGGAAAACCATATCTTTTTGGGGTAAGGAGGAAATGCCTACCCACAGCCAGATAACACCTCGAGGCAATTATTTCGGACTAAAAATCCGTTCTTCAGCTGCTGCCTTGCAGTGAGGCAGAGGACTGCCAAAGGCTAAGGGAGTAAACCCCGAAAGAAAATCCTCTCTAGCGTTAGGCCTAGCAAGTCAGCAAAGAGAGAAATGTTGTAATTGCTTTCAAATCTAAAAAGAGCCTCGGATACCAAACAACCCCTAAAGTGACTTCGTCTTTGCATAACTCAGCCAGGAATGAAGGCCAACAACCTGATGTTAGGCAGAGATATACAAAGACAAAAACCAGAACGAGACAGAACAAAACAAGGTTTGGAACATTGAATATCGTGACCCTGACTGCTAAAGGTGAAGAACTCGTTGACCTCACGGAAAGAAGAAAGATAGAGGTACTAGGCCTGAGTGAAACAAAGTGGAAAGGGAAAGGTGTAAAATCACTACGGAAAGGATACAAGCTCTACTGGCATGGAAATCCGGAAGAAGCCCGTAATGGTGTAGCGTTCCTCATCAGCAAGAATGTAGATGCAGTTTCAGACATAGAATACACCAATGAGAGGATAATTAAACTGCGTTGGAAAACAAACAAAAAGATTTTGACCATTGTACAAGTTTATGCTCCACAGTCTGGATGTTCTCAGGAGGAGAAAGATGCATTCCTTGAAGACCTAGAAGAACATGTAGAAGAGGATAATATAATTGTGATGGGGGATTTTAATGCACAAGTTGGGGTGGAAAGTCAAAGGTATGAAAATGTGATTGGCCCCAACGGATTTGGAAACAGAAATGCAGAAGGAGAATACCTATTGGACTTCTGCCTCAGAAATAATCTCATGATTAAAAATACATTTTTTCAAGAAACAACCCAGTCACATAATCACAAGGTACAGCTGGGATGGGAAAGTGAAATCCCTAATTGACTACATTATCTCTGACAAAGAAGCTGGAACCCTAATCACGGATGTAAAAGTCCTCCCAGGAGAGTGCTTAGAGAGTGATCATAGACTACTAACTGCCACACTAAGAAATGTCCCAAGGGAAAAGATAAAACCAAGACGCATATCCAAGATAAAAGTTTGGAATTTAGAAGAGCCGGAGATACAGAAAAAGTATCAGAAGAAAATCAGTGACCACATCCCAAAAGATGAAATAAGAACAGGTCAAGAAGAGTGGAAAAGATTTAAAGAAACAATGGTTGGTGCTGCAGTAGAAATTGTTGGAAAAACAAGCACCAAAGTAAGGGAGAAAGAGACCCCCTGGTAGAACGATGCTGTTCAGAAAGCTATAAAAGAAAGAAATATAGCTAGGAAAGAACGGGACAAAGAAAACCAGAAGGATACAAACAAAAATGAAATCAGACTGGAACAATTGAACCAGAAATACAGAGATCTTAAACTGAAAGCGAAGAGATTAATACAATTGGAAAAAGAAAATAGTTGGACAGAATTCACTAAGAAACTAGAAGAGGACAGCAGAAACAATAACAAGCTCTTGTACAGAATTTTGAAAAACAAAAGAAACCCGTATGTCCCAATAAAAGCATTAGAAATTGAAGATGGAAACATTGTATGGAAAGAGGAAGATGTAAGAAGGGAAATGAAGAAATATTTTCTCCAGCTATATAATGGTAAGGATGTAATGGAGGAGGAATGCAACACTCCAGAAAATCAGAGCAGCAGTACGGAATATGAGCCTCCTCTGACTTGGTCAGAGGTTGAAACCGCTTTGAACAGCATGAGTAGAGGCAAGTCACCTGGCATAGACCAAATGAGTGTAGAAATGATAAAGGCTGCAGGAATCCATGGACTTCATTGGTTGTTCAGAGTTATGAATGCTATCTGGAAGGAAGAAAAAATCCCAGATGATTGGACAAAGGGTATTATAGTCCCTCTCTTCAAAAAGGGAAGTAGACGTCATTGTGGCAACTACAGGGGAATCACCCTTTTATCACATGGACTTAAGCTAATGGAGAAGATTATTGCTAAACGGATAAGGAACATCCTTGAACCCCAGTTAGAAGAAGAGCAATATGGATTTAGAGGCAACAGAGCAACCACCGACCTCATATTTGCAGTAAGGATGATCATGGAAAAATACTGGGAGAAAGGAAGGGATATCATCTTTGTCTTCTTAGATATAGAAAAAGCCTATGATAGCTTGCCTAGAGAAAAGATATGGGAATGTCTATCAAACAGAAATATCCCACAAACTCTTATCAGGAAAGTGAAAATGCTGTACAGTTATTGCCAGAGCTGTGTGCAAATAGGAGATGGGTATTCAGATTGGTTTGCCACAACTAAGGGAGTGCAACAAGGCAGTGCGTTGTCACCACTACTATTTATCTCTGTGATGGATGAAATTATGGAAAGGGTGAAACAGAATTCTGGAAATGATATCAAGGCATTTGCTTTTGCAGATGATGTAGTGGTATGGGGTTGCACAGAAAATGAAGTACAGCAGAATCTAAATGCTTGGAACCACCAATTTAAGGAGTTTGGCCTCAAAATCAGTCATACAAAGACAGTAGCAATGGCAGTCAGCAGACAGAGGTTGCATACAAGCATTGAGCTGGATGGAGCGAAATTAGAACAAGTCGATTATTTCCAATACCTCGGTAGCATTATGACTGAAGATAACAGATGTTCTGCTGAAGTCACCAACAGAATCCAAAAAGGATCTCAGTTTTATCACCAGGTCAGGAACCTCCTTTGGGACCAACAAATTCCTTTAACATCCAAGAAAATGATGTATCAGGCCTACTTCTTACCTATAATGACGTATGGACTTGAAACTTGTACTATCAACAGAAGAGATAGTAGCAGACTTCAGGCTACAGAAATGAAGTTCCTGAGAACAATGCTTCAGAAGACCAGAAGAGACAAGATCCGAAATGTGAAGATTCGTGCAGAGATTCAAGTGAAACCACTTCATGAAGCAATAGCAACATCAAGGTTGAAATGGTTTGGTCATGTGAAGAGGATGAATCCAAGCAGAACGGCAAGAGTATGGCTTGAGCAAGATGTGGAGGGCAAGAGTCCAAGAGGCAGACCACGGATATGCTGGATCTCCCAAATAAAAGAAGACCTGCAGGGAAGAGGTGTCGATTGGCACCAGGTAGAGGAGGAGGAAATATACCTGAATAGACAAACATGGAGAGCACTCTTATACCGCACCCGGGAAGCTGAAGACGGTTAATGATAATAATAATAATAATATTCGTTAGGATTTTCATAAACACTTGATATATGTTCGAGATCAGTGTTATTGGTCTGTAGTTGTCTAGATCATAATCTTGTACAATAGTATTATCGTACTTATCAGCCACTGGCGAGGTATGTCCTCAGTATCCATAATCTTGTTGAATTATTATTATTAACTTTATTGGCCACATTGGACCACTTGAGACTTCCATATAAACTTTTTCTTTGAAGGTTGTATTGCTTGATTCTTCTTATCTGCCCAGTACTTCTTCATTCTTTCTGATCGCAGTGTTCTTAATTCGTGTGAAATCTCTACAGGCCGTCTGTGCATTATTCCTGCTGAAAATTTGTGAGTCTTAAGAAGGGTGGTAATTTTATTTTTGTTCACTGCATCTGTAATTTCGAGTCCAACTGTTTTGAGATCCTCTTGAATTTCTTTGATCCAATGCCCTCCAGTCTTCTTTCCCAGATTTCTCATCACTAGTTGCCGTAAAATCCTGTTTTCTGATAATCGTAGGATGTGAACGAAATAAGATATTCTTTTCCTCTTCATCGTGCTAGTAACTGGGTCAATCTCTCGATAGACTGTTTCATTGGAGAGGATTCTCCAGACTCCTTCAACCTGGTATTTTTATTAATGAAGGTTCTGAAAATTCTTCTTTCAGTTTTGAGAAGCTGATCAGTTCTTTAATTTTTAATTTGGAACAAGGTTTTTCAAGCATAAGTGGCTTCGGGCAAAGTTACAGTTTTGCAGTGTTGGGTCTTAATGCCTATTGACAAGTATTTTTTGTTATAAGTTTATTTATTTAATTTTCGTATGGTTTTTTAGTGCCGGGAGTGTCCGAGGACATGTTCAGCTCGCCTGAGTCTGTAGCTGCTTTCAGCGGACACCCATAGGGTAGCTTTAAGTTCCGTTCAATTTCAAGTAGTTCCAACTTTCGCTACCAGATATCAATGATACCTAGTGGTGAACGTTGGAACTTTGATAGAGCGTTCCGACGAAATCTAACCTAACAATTTAGCTTCACACAAGTTTAGTCTGTGGAAGGATCTTTTACATGCCATAAATCTATGACACGGGACCGCCGGCTTTACTTCCCCTCCGAAGGAAGGCATACTGAAGGATTTTTAATGCTCTTAAAATATCCGACGACTTCGGCCGGGTTTGAACCCGCTATCTTGGGCACAGCAGTTCTGCATGCTACCAACTACGCCACAAACCAGGTTAGAAATTGAGCCTTTTTCATTTTGTTGGTTCTCTTTATCCATGTTATTTTTTCGCTTAAGTTATGCATAATGATTTCTCCAAGGTATTTAAATTGCAGAAAAATGATAATTTTTTGATCATCTATAATGAATGACTTCCTTTGTGTCAAGAGGTTTCATTGGCATGATCTCAGTTTTCTCAGAGGATATTTGCAATCCTATTTTTAATGCAATTTTCTAGAGACTGGTGATCTGAGCACTAACTTCTTCCATGTCAAGGGCTAAGAGAGCTAAATCATCAGCAAACCCTAAGAAGTTTGTTTTTATTGAATACTATATCGAAACTAAATTACTTACATTAGAAAGCACTAGATTCGATTAACTTGTAACCATCCTCTGATAAAATCAAATTGGAATAACATTAAACTATGAGCATCATATAACTTAATCTAAGCAATATCAATCCATAAATAAAAATTAAGCACTAAAATAAAAATGTTCACTATAACAAAATAGTATCCATTGAATAACCTTCCAAATATAAAATGAAATCTGCTTAAAATAAGGTTAGGATCAGAAACATAAATAAATGTCTATCTTGATACTATTATTAGAAAATGCTTATAATCATTGTAAAAGAAAAGTTGTGTAACCGAAATTATTGGGTTATTACATAGCTCACCATCGCGTTTTTTAGTTTTTTTAGGGGCGCTGCAGAAAGTTTATTGCTTTGAGCTTTTGGATTCTTTGTGGTGGTCCAGCAATATGTGACAGGGGGCTTTGCCCATTGCAGGTTATTCTATATTCTTTTTATGATAGTGCATTTTTTTAGTATCTGCTTGTTGAGAGGTCTTCTTTTTTTAGATGATGTAGGTGTAGGCTTGTTGATACACAATATGATTTGACGTAGTATGGTAATGAAGTTTTTGTTGAAGTTTGGCTGCTGTGAGTTAAGTTTGAATATGGAATAGAAGATTAATAAATATAAATGATTGGGATAAGATGGAAGGTTTGTGTATGGCAATGTTATGTTTTGAACTATGGTGAGCTATTTAGAGGCTTATTGGAGTAATAAGAATAAGAAAAGAGTGTCAATTATTATGATTTGTTTGTCCATGCACACAGACAATTATTAAAGGTCGTGTACCCTGAAAAGGTGGAGTAATAAGAAACGAAGCAGAAGAATATTAAGTATTGTGAGGAGCCTCTTCCTCATGAAGGTTGTTGTGGATACTGTGCAAGAGATACAGGTAATGAAGGCTTGCCTACATGTAGACAAACAAGTATTAAAAGTACTGTATTGTGATTCTTATTTCCTTGTGTGCGTAACATTATCTTGACCCCGATTATTATACATATAGAAGAAGATTAGTTACATTGATCGCCCAAATGTGAGGCTTGTTGTTGTTGGTTTACCGAACATTATTATTACTACTAAGAAGAAATAGTTAAGTTTCATTGGCGCCCAACGTCAAGGCACGAATAAGGAAATACGTTAAATATGGAAACTTAGATGATAGCCATGCAGAAGAAGATCTTCGAGGTGCAGGATAGGATTATCAACGGACAGAAGGCTGCGAAGAGAGAGGAGAAGCTTGACGAGGTCGAGCAGGTGATTAGCCTAGATAGCCATGTCACTAGCCAAGTTAATGAAGTCAGTTTAGAAGCCACCAATCTGCAAACTAACCTAGGTGATCAGATTGCTGTTCAGGAACAGAGCCTAGACTCTGAAGTTGACAAGTTGGATGTTCAACAAGTGAAGTTGGCAGGTGAATTTTCTAGCCAGGCACTGGAGACCAGCCAGAAATTTCCCAGGGCAGATAGGAAGTTAGAAGAGCAGAGAGTGGTGATCATTTGCATCGTAGAAGAGAAAGTTGAGATGGTAGAATCTGTGAGTGTGGCTGTAAAGGAGGAGGAAGAGGAGGCGATGTGTGAAGTATGTAATGCTAGAGGGCGTAAGCAATATGGTAATGAAGAAGACGAGGAAGAAGAAAAGGATGGTCAAGAGAGAGAACAAGGTGAAGAGGACAACGTCAAATGAAGGAGGACGGTAAGATAGAGGAGGAGGAGGAAGACAACATGCAGGAAGAAGATAAGGTGAAGAAGCCCTGGAGGAGGAAGACGATGAGGACAAGGAGGACACGTTGGACAGAAAAAAAGACGAGATGGAAGGCAAAGAGAAGGAGTAGGAAGAAGATGAGATGTCAGGCAGATGTAGATGAGAGAGTGAGGGATCAGAAGAAGAAAATTGAAAAGAAGATAAAAGGGATAAAGGGAAAGATGAAAGGAACTGTTGAACAGGATAAGGCAGATAAGGAGGAAGAGAAGGAAAATGAGGAAGAGGAGGTGTTGGAACAGGATGAGATGTCAGATAGATGGAGATAAGAGAGTGAAGGATCAGAAGAAGAAAATTGGAAAGAAGATAAAAGGGACAATGGGAAAGAGGAAAGAAAGGATAAGAAGAAAGGAAATGTTGAGCAAGATAAGGCAGACGAGGAAAATGAGGAAGAGAAGGAAAAAGCAGGAAGGATAGGTGAAGTAGAAAAAGAAGGGAAAGGAGGAGAAACAGAAGGAAAGGAAGAGCAAGAAAGAGGGTAAAGAAGGAGGGGAAATAGAAGAAGATAAACAAAACAAAAGAAAGCAGATGAAGGAAGGAAAGAGGTATAAGAGAAAGGAGGAAGAAGGTGAAGCAGAAGAAGGAAAAAATGTGAAATGGAAGAGGTTGAAGAAGAAAAGGAAGCAGGTTAAGGAAAGGAAGAGGTAGAAGAGAAAGGAGAAAGGGAATGGAAGAAAGTGAAGATGGAAGGGAAAAGCTAGAAGAGGAGGGAGAAATGGAGGAGGAAGAAGATGAAGCAGAAGAAGGAATGAAAGCAGATGATATGAAAGAAGCTGAAGAAGAAAAGGAGGCAGATGAAGGAAGGGTAAAGGAAGGTGATGAAGGAAGGGAAACAGGTGAAGGAAGGGAAGAAGTAGAAGAGGAAGGAGAAACAAAAGAGAGAGAAAGAGTTGATAAATGGGAAGGTGGTGATAAAGAAAAGATAAAGAAGCGATGTGTGTGCTTATGTGAAAATAGTGTTTGTTGATAGTTTTAGTCAGTATATGTTTGATGTGTATTTGTTTTAATGTACGTGAGGGTCGAGGATAAATCTATAACCCTGAGTTAGAGATGTATCCTCGAGGGGGCGTTTGTAACCGAAATTATTTGGTTACATAGCTCACCCTCATGTATTAGCCTTGTGTTTAATGTTATGTTTTTTTAGGTTAGGTTAGAAGCATGGCCACCTGTTGATGGGGCACTGCTGAGTGTTTATTGCTTTGAGCTATTGGATTCTTTTAGGTGGTTTAGCAATAGGTGGGAGGGGCCTTTTCCAATTGCAGGTTATTCTATATTCTTTGTAATATAGTATTGTTTTCTTTTTTTTAGTATCTGCTTGTTGAGAAGTCTTCTCTTTTTTTAGGTGATGTAGGAGTAGGCTTGTTGATACACAATATGATTTTAAGGAGTATGGTAATGAAGTTTTTGTTGAAGTTTGGCTGCTGTGAGTTAAGTTTGAATATGGAATAGAAGATTAATAAATATAAATGATCGGGATAAGATGGAAGGTTTGTGGATGACAATGTTATGTTTTGATGTATGGTGAGCTATGTAGAGGCTTATTGGAATAATAAGAATAAGAAAAGAAGAGTATCAAGTATTATGATTCGGTTTGTCCATGCAGACAGACAAGTATTAAGGGTTGTGTTACCCTGAAAAGGTGGAGTAATAAGAAATGAAGCAGAAGAATATGAAGTATTGTGAGGGGTCTCTTCCTCATGAAGGTTGTTGTGGATACAGTGCAAGAGATACAGGTAATGAAAGCTTGCTTACATGTAGACAAACAAGTATAAAAGTATTGTGATTTTTATTTCTTTGTGTGAGTAACATTATCTCGACCACGATTATTAAAAGTAAAGAAGGAGATTAGTTACATTGATCGCCCAACTGTGGGGCTTGTTGTTGTTGTTGTTGGGTTACCGAATATTATTATTAGTAAGAAATTAGTTTCAGTTGTAAATTAAAAAAAAAAACAGATCTGTTACATTGGATATTTAATTAAATTTAAAAAACGTTATAAAATATTGCTAATTAAAACCCAAAGTTCAAACCTAATGAAATTATATTTGCTTCTGTAAAAATATTCTTCAATGTGTTATTGTCGGTAAATGAAATTAAAATGGCTTATTTGAATATCATGCAAAAGAATCACTTTTGATGTATTCATAATGTATTCTAATTTATATGTCAATACTGAAAACTTCTAATAATGTACTTCATGTCAATGCGTAGGTATGGTCTCACCAAATGATGGGGACCATCTTAGTATTTGCCTCACGTAGAAGTGGAAACTACAGAAAACCCCTTCTAGGATGGTTGAGGTGAGAATCAAATCCACCTCTTCTCAGTTTTGTCTTATGAGGCTGAGTGTACCCTGTTACAACCCTCAGACCAGAATTGCATTACATTTCTTGGAAGAGCTGGGATTGAACCCAGTCTCAGGGATGACAGCCAAGAATGGAGCCACTGTATCATGAGGTGGTTTCCCTAACCAGGGAATTCATTTGATATTTATATAGAGGACTAATTGTGAGAATTGTCTATGCTCTCCAATTTCATAGAAAAAAAAGCAGAAACAAAAACCCGTTGTCACTTAGTAGTTTTTCCAGATGCATTGATGATATATAACAGCATAGAGTCAACTTACAAATGTATTGGTGTAGAGTGCTGCATTGGTGAGCACACCCATCAGATTGACAGTTCCTTTAAACTGAGTGAGAACCATAAGCCGCATGAGCAGGATGGAAGCACCTTCAGACACTAGATTCTGGAACACACAAATAAATGTACAGTACCAAAAGGCGAATAACATTGGACAATGGACTAAGAGAGAGATGAAAGTACTACCTTGACCATTTCATATGGAACTTCTTGTGAACGTTTATCCTTATAACCGTTCACCTTCTGTTCGCATGCTATGTGGAGATAGTGGCCATCTTCATTATCCACATCATGAGCAATATAAAAATTGAGCTCCTTTGACCTTTTTTCCTTTTTCACATACCTAAAAAAACATATAAACATATATTTGACCTTAAAGTGACATAAAGAATCGTTAATGTTATTTGCCTTCAACTCTTCTTCAAATGTACTAATTTGGTGAAACATATGGTATCTCAACATTCATATCAACTTTCTATCTACTTCTTCATGGGATACAAATTCTTTCTTGTATTTAGGTCCACTGGTACCCTGTTTCTGCAGGTTTGCAATAAAACACGATTAATTTCTAAGTGGCAGGTAGTTTTATGGCCTGATTCCCTTCTTAATCCTTACCTCGTTAATGGAGTTAATCAGAGAAGAATGAAGATACTGTACCGGTACCGGGGTCAAGGTTGGGTTGGGTTAGACTACCCGTGCTACCAAACTGTTACCGATAAATCAAAAGGAAGTGGAGAGTGGGTTTGGAAACCCGAGTCCGATGTGGTCTTTACCAGTGGGTAGATTATAGGCTAGGGAATAACCCACCCACCAAGGGAAGATGATTAAGAGAAGGAAGTAGATTTGGGATTGGAAGAGAAGGATAGAAAAATAGGAGGAGAGTCCCACAAAATTAATAAGTTGAGGTTTAAATACGCTTAGGAGCAGTTGCCAATGGAAATTATCTCTCGGATACCTAAAGTAGGTACGAGCTTGGTCGGGGCTAACGGGAACCGCAGTTAGGACTTGGGCGGTTTGCAAGAGAGAGGCTTTAGTACATTTCCTCCCGAGCATGTATAAAAGTACTATGGGGAAGGGTGATGGTCTGGCAAGACTTAGAGGAACAAATTTACTGTATGTTTTCTCGAAGAAATTAGGTTTTACAAAGTGATTCAAAGAATGCCAATGATTTAACTCAAGCTTGGTGTTTTCAATTTCCAAAATTATGGAGTTCCTGTAAGGGAGACCAAGTGTCTCTAAGAAGGAATATGATAAAGAATTATGCCTTATTGGGTAATCTTGGTAAATGAACCAATGGTTGCATTGGACAATGGCTAAGCTTTTACTCAGCGAGGAGCCGGCTAAAAGTTTAGACAAAAAGAAACACTTATTTTTTGGAAAACTGACCATAAGTTTCCGGAGAGGGTCTCCACAAGCAGGTAGTTGGCTTAGCGAACTTTACTTGCCTCACTGGCCAATTAGAATTAGCTATTAACGCTAAGAAGAACTTTAGTAAGGTGAAAATTAAGAGTTCTTGCTCAAATGCAACAAATAGTGAAAGCCCTATTAAAGATTTTAATGTCATTGAGTGAGGAGAGTCAAGGAAGACAGGATTTTGCCTAAACTTTATATTCGCAAATGAAAAAGCGAAGGGAAAAGATTTGTTTATTTTACAATTAGAAAAAGTTTGATGAAATTAACAATTATGCAATATAAATTTAATTAACATAGTTCATTTGAACTTTTTAACAAATAGGGTCGCAGACCTCTCAACATTAAACGGTTGCTCCAGGCAACTGACAATTTACAAGGTTTCAAACCTTACATGTTTCTAAAATTTTCATAAGAGTTAAACCAATAAACAATGAAATAATTAAAGCTTGAACGTGAATTAGAGTACAAAAAGTGTACCTTAAGAAATTCTTGAGAGAATGTTCTAGAGAAAATGACAACTTTGAAAATGACGATAACAACAACGTGAAAATAAGATAGAAGTTCCTACAACTTCTTATATTCATACAGAGTTAATACATGAGAATTACACAAAGAGGGCAGGTCACTTATTGTGAAACCTGAAGAAAGTGAAAAGGAAGTTTCTAGACTTCCTATGTTTAATTAGGAATCACGAGAAAAATGGGGCAGTTTCCATTTCGTGAAACCTGAACATGACTCGCTCAAGAGTTTAGAGAATTGTTTTCCCTGATTTTGAAGGGAGGAACAATGTAAGTTTGAAACGTGTGTTAGACACGTATCACAAAGATTATACAGAGATACTTAATGATAAACCAACAAAAATGGAAGGGCACTTCTTAGAATGACACCTTATTGAAACCGACCTAGATTAAAAGTTTATTGCAGATTGTTAGTGAAAGGTTTAGGAAAGAGAAATGGGAATTAAGGAAAATGTTCATGGCCTTATTTAATATAACCGGACGATCGCGACGCGGTAGAAACGTGGAGAAAGCACTGTTTATCACTGTAGTCTATGAAGATGGATTCAAAGTTCACTATAGAAACACTAAAGTTCATGAAAAAGAAAGTTATTGCAATTATGGAAAGAACTGATTGCACTATATAGATGAGAGTCTATTTCTTGAAAAAGTTGTAATTTACAATTAAATGCGCCATAGAATTTTCCAGAGGTTCCAGCGGTGGAAGAAAGTTAGCTATTGCAAAAATTTATAAGGAAGATTCCTCATTTTAACTAGCATTTTCACAGTGCGTGAACAATACTTGACGACAAGACTCGCAGATAAAGAACAAGGTCTAGAAGGTTCCAGAACGACCTTAGCAGAAAATGGGGTTGAGAAAATCCAACGGAGGAAATAGTTTTATAATTATAGGCAGTGGGTATTAGATAATATCCCACGTAGCGAGAGGATTTCTCGTTTGAATCGCTTAAGAAAAGCTCTTTTGTTTTAGTAAGGTTGGCTTATACAAGCAAAAAGCTCAACATTGCAAATCCCACGAAGAATGATCATTGCCCCAAAGTAAATCATTTCACACTGCCTATAAATTATAATTAAAACCACTTGGAAGTTAAAACCATGAAGATGAGGTTAAAACTTTTTTTAAATGGTACTTATCTTGATTTCATGTTGAAGTCGGATTTCTCACTGATGCTTAGAGTTCCAACATGGCGTAAAAGAGGGTGAGCCTCTTGGTTTGAGGAGGCAAGCTCGAGCGGAGCTTTGACTGGACGAGTCAACTGCAGACGGAGAAGTGAGAGCAGCTCAGCGGAGCACGGAGAGACCACGGAAGGGGAAAGAGTGGGGGTAGGAAACAAAAGGTATACATATCAGCATAACCAACTTAGCAAAAAATAATTTTCTTCTTGATGGATGGTCTTCTAAGAGTTGATAGTAGGCGATATTAGCGCAGCATGGTGAGTGAAACAGTAGACGTAGTCCTCTTGCTCAAGGAGAAAATAGCTGACGATAGTAACGAGATCTGGTGGCCAGATGGATATGTAAGTCCTCTTGCACGATGAGGAATTGAGTAGCTTCAGAGGTTCGCTACTAGATGACACTAGGTGGGTCACAGAAGTTATATATCTGAAACATACTTATGAAGACATAAGAGATATGCCCAACAAGGAGAAAACAGATGATCACTGTTGGTGGTTGACAAAGAGGAAGGAAGAAATGAACATGCAAAGAGCAATAAAAATTATATCTCAGGTACCGTGTATTCAAAGAATACACCATACTGGGGGGTGAAACACCAACAGAGAGCAAATAAACAGTTACACATTTATTGGAAGCGGAGCGATCAAAGACAGTGGTCTTGTGATCGGTCCATTTGTGGTCAAGATTCTGGCCACCCTGACTCTCCCATCTCTTCCAGGGTAACATTCGGTCACCCTACCAGAAATCCATACTAGGGGGGGGGGGGGGTGAAACATCCCTAACCAAGACCAAGTCCCCCACTTTAATGTCGGGACTGGAAAGAAACCACTTCTGCCTCCGTTGCAAGGAAGTTAAATATTCCAAGTTCCATCTCTTCCAAAAGGAATTGCGGAGGGCTTCAAGTTTACACCAAACAATAGGTAAATCAGAATCCCTGAAAGAATTAGGAAGGGGAGAAGGGGCAGAGAGAGAAGTGCGTGTAAGGAAGCGACCAGGTGTAAGTGGAAGGAGGTCATCAGGGTCATTGGAAAGCGGAGTAAAAAGGCGAGAAATATCAACATCTTCCATCACAAAATAGCTGGAAGCTGAGAGAAATAAAGCACTAGTAAAGATTACGATACAATGCAAAAGGAGAATTAACAAGTTTAAACAAAGCGTATAGAAACAAGTACATCTATTAAGGATAAGAATATACCAAATAAACAAAGGAACTATGCGAGTAGAAAGCAAGAACGCCATAGGTAACAAACGAGTAGCCATAAACAATAACCTCAAGTTATAATGAGTATCAAAGGGTTTACTCAGAAAAATACTTAAGTCAACGAAAACCGGGACATGATAAGTATGAATACAAAAACACATCGAATGTGACGTCAAGAAAAAACAAGTTTGTTCATCAATGAACATTAAGATCGCAAAATATGCAAGCAAATTGCAATACATAAGCGCGTGAGAAATACGCAACGAAGTTTTGAAACAGGGATCGAAGCAGTTATAGAATACGAGCATGAGTAAGCGAGAGACGTAAACAAGCACGGCCTTGACACACATAGTACAACGAGATAAGACATATAAATAGCTGAGAGAGTCCTTAACTAGAACAAGTTTATTTTGGGAAGTAGGTAAACGGCTTCTGTACTTGTAGTAGCAACTCGCCAGACAATGCTTGGCAATCAGCCAGAGTTGAGATAAGAGAAACTTGCTTTGAACTGTGTCAAGCGTACAGGAAATAAACAACAATTTGGCCTTCCTCAGACTAGTATACAAACAAGTCTGACAACCAAGCAGTTCGAAGTACACACACAACATTTGGTGAATCAGCTGTAACTTAAAGCAGATATTCAGTTTGAACGGAATGCAGTCAATCGTAACTTGGACGTGAAAAAGCAATTTAAAGCTATATGAAATAAAGTAGGAAATCAATTTCGCATAATTGAGAGGATCACGACATCGGACAATTTTCAACAAAAAGAAGCTTAATTCTTCCGAGCAAAGAAGACAAGCTGGGACATTGAGAAGAAGGTTATGCATAAGAATAGTTATTCTAGATGCTATAGAATTCAGAGTTTCAAGCGGTTTCATGAGCGACTTCCAATTGTGAGGAAGGAGGGAGGAGCCGGCCGTGGCCATCCTTCTACATAGCGAAAGAAGTGAAACATAGCGTACAGCAAAGTGATGGTGACTGATAGCCATGGTTTTACACAAGGGGAAGATAGTTTTCAAGGAATAGTTTAAGCAATTAACTGCTATAAAAAATGACATAAGAAGGTAGACGAAGTAACACAAAGCAAGGCGAACTTGAATGGCCATCTTGTGCGGGAAGAAGGAAAAACCATTTAAACAACTTAACAAGGTGGCGTAGTTGTTCACGATAAGACATCGTTTCGACAAGTGTTTTTCAAAAATATTGAGATTTGAAACATGAGCGTTCTCTTTTTCAGAAATAGGATTTATGTCAGCTGTAACGAAATGACATTGCGCTTTGGTTTGAACACTGGTATGTTTGATTTCACCAGTAATAACCCAACCAAAATCGGTGTCTCTGGCGACCACGGTTGAAGATAACTTGCGTGTTTGTTTGCGAATGCAATTCCAAAAAACATTGGCACTGAAAAGTACATCAATGGGACCTTGAGCATTAAACTGAGGATCGGCTAACCTTAAGTGCGAAGGAATCTTTAATCCGGAGGTATTGATAGAGTGACTTGGAGTGTCCTTGCCAATACTGGTAAGAATGAGACAGTTTAAATTAAGATTGGTGTTTCTTTGGCAAACGTCTCTGATTTTCAATTTTGAAGACTGCAAAACTTGAGTTTTCAAATTGTCAATGCCGGTCACATTGATAGAAGTAGGCGATGACGAAAGACCTAGTTTTTTAATCAACGATTGCGAAACAAAGTTGTGCGTTGAAGCGGAATCGAGAAGACCACGGGTTTTGAACCAATTTCCAAATCTATCTTGGATTTCAAATTGTGCAGTGGTCAAAAGGGTTTGCGCACTGTAAGAAGTTTCGGCATTAGAAATGCAGGAAGAAGCATTAGTTTGTTCGGAGCTGCTCTGCATGGAGCTTGAAGAGGCAGGTACTGATGACCTCGATTTATCGTGAACGTGCAATAAAGAATGATGCGGTTTTTTACAATGGAAACAGAGATTTGATGACGTACAGTTCGAAGAAGAATGCTTAGGTGACAAGCAATTGAAACAATGTTTGCTATTTAAGACAAACTTCCTTCGATCTTCGACAGACAATTCTTTAAAGGATTTGCACGAATACAAGGTGTGAAGCTTTTTACAGAGCGTGCATTTTAAAGATTTATTAAGCGGCCTGATATCTTCTCTTGCATGATTGAAAGAAGAACGGGTTTGCTTGTACTCGACAGATGGGGGCGGATGACCCTTTGAAAAAGCAAGGTTTTTCTCAAAAATTTGAGACTGAAGATTCGTTTCGACCTTTTCGCACTGAAATGCGAGTGCTGTAAGGAATTGACATCGACTGTTGAGAAACGAGATAAGGTGTTCGAACGAATGTTCCTTGTTGCAGGCGAGTTCGATCTCCCAGGCCTTCAGTGTCGAAAAATCGAATCTTGATGTAGCTAGGTGAATAAGTATGGTGTCCCATGTTTGGACAGGCTGTTTTAATTGGTATAACGCTCTGACATTTAACTGCATAGAGTCTAAGAGGTCTCTTAAAGATGTGACGTCATTAGGTTTGACGGCTGGTAAGTTGAACAAACAACGGATGTGTCGAGCGACACTCAACCGTAAATTGCCATATCTCTCTTTAAGGAGATTAAAGGCGATGTGGTAGTTGTCTGCGCTTAAAGGCAGTGACTCCACCAAGGTCAAGGCCTCAGATTCCAAAGAAGTGCGGAGGTAGTAAAATTTATGTATGTCTGGGATCTCGATATTTTCATGAATTAGGGAGCAGTAAAGTTCGTAAAAAGAATACCATTCACCTTCCTTGCCTGAGAAGTGCGGTAGGCTTATCTTGGGAAGTAACGGTTTCGGTTTGTTCTTGTGAACTGAAGCGGGTGCGAACTGGGCCGGATTGATGACCCTAGTGTCCGGTTCTGAGATATTGCGAATCAGTTGGTGGGCCTTTGCAATTCCTTCAAAGTACAAGGGTTCGACCTCGTCCCGATCCGATTGGAGTTCTGGGCAAGCGGATTCAATCTCGGTTTGAATTTGGTCATAATAATCATAAGACCGTTCGTACAACTTAAGACGATGTGTTAAGATATCTAAATCACACTCGGCGGGATTTAACTTGTTGATGAAATTTCGGAATCTAGTGAGTTGCCCTTTATAGGAAGAACGTCTAGCAATGAGAGTTTCATCTTTTTCAGTAGGAGCCATGATAAAGAGAATAAATTGAAATACAACTCACGAAACTGTAGAACCTTGAAGATGCTGTCAAGCTGGCAGCAGCAAATGGGTATAAAGAACAGGACACACCAAAGGAGACAGGAGCGGCCTCTTTCCCGTTCACAGGCTTTGCATGATGTAGATATAACTGAAAAATCCAAAGCAGATATTAATAATTTGCCAAGTATTGTCAAATGACACTTGACAAACAATGGACATAAAAAATGGACTCTCCCGGGTTTCGGCACCAAATTTTGGGTAGATTATAGGCTAGGGAATAACCCACCCACCAAGGGAAGATGATTAAGAGAAGGAAGTAGATTTGGGATTGGAAGAGAAGGATAGAAAAATAGGAGGAGAGTCCCACAAAATTAATAAGTTGAGGTTTAAATACGCTTAGGAGCAGTTGCCAATGGAAATTATCTCTCGGATACCTAAAGTAGGTACGAGCTTGGTCGGGGCTAACGGGAACCGCAGTTAGGACTTGGGCGGTTTGCAAGAGAGAGGCTTTAGTACATTTCCTCCCGAGCATGTATAAAAGTACTATGGGGAAGGGTGATGGTCTGGCAAGACTTAGAGGAACAAATTTACTGTATGTTTTCTCGAAGAAATTAGGTTTTACAAAGTGATTCAAAGAATGCCAATGATTTAACTCAAGCTTGGTGTTTTCAATTTCCAAAATTATGGAGTTCCTGTAAGGGAGACCAAGTGTCTCTAAGAAGGAATATGATAAAGAATTATGCCTTATTGGGTAATCTTGGTAAATGAACCAATGGTTGCATTGGACAATGGCTAAGCTTTTACTCAGCGAGGAGCCGGCTAAAAGTTTAGACAAAAAGAAACACTTATTTTTTGGAAAACTGACCATAAGTTTCCGGAGAGGGTCTCCACAAGCAGGTAGTTGGCTTAGCGAACTTTACTTGCCTCACTGGCCAATTAGAATTAGCTATTAACGCTAAGAAGAACTTTAGTAAGGTGAAAATTAAGAGTTCTTGCTCAAATGCAACAAATAGTGAAAGCCCTATTAAAGATTTTAATGTCATTGAGTGAGGAGAGTCAAGGAAGACAGGATTTTGCCTAAACTTTATATTCGCAAATGAAAAAGCGAAGGGAAAAGATTTGTTTATTTTACAATTAGAAAAAGTTTGATGAAATTAACAATTATGCAATATAAATTTAATTAACATAGTTCATTTGAACTTTTTAACAAATAGGGTCGCAGACCTCTAAACATTAAACGGTTGCTCCAGGCAACTGACAATTTACAAGGTTTCAAACCTTACATGTTTCTAAAATTTTCATAAGAGTTAAACCAATAAACAATGAAATAATTAAAGCTTGAACGTGAATTAGAGTACAAAAAGTGTACCTTAAGAAATTCTTGAGAGAATGTTCTAGAGAAAATGACAACTTTGAAAATGACGATAACAACAACGTGAAAATAAGATAGAAGTTCCTACAACTTCTTATATTCATACAGAGTTAATACATGAGAATTACACAAAGAGGGCAGGTCACTTATTGTGAAACCTGAAGAAAGTGAAAAGGAAGTTTCTAGACTTCCTATGTTTAATTAGGAATCACGAGAAAAATGGGGCAGTTTCCATTTCGTGAAACCTGAACATGACTCGCTCAAGAGTTTAGAGAATTGTTTTCCCTGATTTTGAAGGGAGGAACAATGTAAGTTTGAAACGTGTGTTAGACACGTATCACAAAGATTATACAGAGATACTTAATGATAAACCAACAAAAATGGAAGGGCACTTCTTAGAATGACACCTTATTGAAACCGACCTAGATTAAAAGTTTATTGCAGATTGTTAGTGAAAGGTTTAGGAAAGAGAAATGGGAATTAAGGAAAATGTTCATGGCCTTATTTAATATAACCGGACGATCGCGACGCGGTAGAAACGTGGAGAAAGCACTGTTTATCACTGTAGTCTATGAAGATGGATTCAAAGTTCACTATAGAAACACTAAAGTTCATGAAAAAGAAAGTTATTGCAATTATGGAAAGAACTGATTGCACTATATAGATGAGAGTCTATTTCTTGAAAAAGTTGTAATTTACAATTAAATGCGCCATAGAATTTTCCAGAGGTTCCAGCGGTGGAAGAAAGTTAGCTATTGCAAAAATTTATAAGGAAGATTCCTCATTTTAACTAGCATTTTCACAGTGCGTGAACAATACTTGACGACAAGACTCGCAGATAGAGAACAAGGTCTAGAAGGTTCCAGAACGACCTTAGCAGAAAATGGGGTTGAGAAAATCCAACGGAGGAAATAGTTTTATAATTATAGGCAGTGGGTATTAGATAATATCCCACGTAGCGAGAGGATTTCTCGTTTGAATCGCTTAAGAAAAGCTCTTTTGTTTTAGTAAGGTTGGCTTATACAAGCAAAAAGCTCAACATTGCAAATCCCACGAAGAATGATCATTGCCCCAAAGTAAATCATTTCACACTGCCTATAAATTATAATTAAAACCACTTGGAAGTTAAAACCATGAAGATGAGGTTAAAACTTTTTTTAAATGGTACTTATCTTGATTTCATGTTGAAGTCGGATTTCTCACTGATGCTTAGAGTTCCAACATGGCGTAAAAGAGGGTGAGCCTCTTGGTTTGAGGAGGCAAGCTCGAGCGGAGCTTTGACTGGACGAGTCAACTGCAGACGGAGAAGTGAGAGCAGCTCAGCGGAGCACGGAGAGACCACGGAAGGGGAAAGAGTGGGGGTAGGAAACAAAAGGTATACATATCAGCATAACCAACTTAGCAAAAATAATTTTCTTCTTGATGGATGGTCTTCTAAGAGTTGATAGTAGGCGATATTAGCGCAGCATGGTGAGTGAAACAGTAGACGTAGTCCTCTTGCTCAAGGAGAAAATAGCTGACGATAGTAACGAGATCTGGTGGCCAGATGGATATGTAAGTCCTCTTGCACGATGAGGAATTGAGTAGCTTCAGAGGTTCGCTACTAGATGACACTAGGTGGGTCACAGAAGTTATATATCTGAAACATACTTATGAAGACATAAGAGATATGCCCAACAAGGAGAAAACAGATGATCACTGTTGGTGGTTGACAAAGAGGAAGGAAGAAATGAACATGCAAAGAGCAATAAAAATTATATCTCAGGTACCGTGTATTCAAAGAATACACCAACCAGCTACCTTAAGTATCATTCTAGATGCACAACACAAATAAAACATGGGTTCAGAAAGGCAAGATAAAAATATATTCTTAAGGGATTAGAAATACAGTGCCTGTTGGCTGAGGGAGGGAACACAAAATATTCACTCCTACTATCTATAAAAATGGAGGCCAAGAATATCCCCAAATTAAATGGCAACGCTGCATATTTAACTGGTCACATTTACTTGATTTACAAATCACATCATATTTAAATTATTTTAATCTTTTTCCAAATAAATATCCGAAACCAACAACACCATCTTTAAATTCATTTCAATCATTTAAACCTTACATTGTTTCTAATGGAATTTCCAAAATGTGTTTTACAGCAGCATGATGCTGTACTTATGTGGTCATGCTAGACCATTAAAATTGCCACCTCTGACAAAAGAAAAGCAAGGGACCGTTTGCCATATTTAAACAATAAAAGTTTATCCAACCAAAATCCTGCCAGTTATATTCTTGAATATTATTAAAACACTACGTTAGCAGCATGAGAAGATTAAAATAAAAAACACATCGCCAAAGGTTAGAAATTAAGCTAAGTTATTTTTTTCTGCTTAAAGAAAACAAGGCGTGCAATTAAATAAAATAATATTAGGCCAAAATATAATATGCCCATAAAATGAATTGTTCAAATTAACAATCAAAGAAACGCCTTGGCTCAAACAAGAACCGCGTCTTTTCTCAGAACAGAAGCTATCTCCATGCCTACGGTCAATCGACACTTGTTCTCCCGACGATCTGCGAGTTCTACATTTGATGTGTAACAGTTTTACCTTGGTTATCCGGCCTGAATTAGTAATGGCCCGAGGCCAGCCCCTATCACGCCTGTCTCCTACCAGTTCACATGATGAAGTCTTTTGCGTCGTTTACGATTCTCTAACGACAATCGGCCACCATTTTGCGCATGTGCAGTTAACTCATTTTTAAACAGATAACAACTGAAGAACGTCTGGCACTAGTTTTCTTGCCAACCTTACGAATTAATTATCTTCAACTTTTAAATGGCCGAATCATGCTCTGAACCAAAGTTAAATTGGCAACACAATTTACATTGATGTGTACACCAATGATTGGCTAGCCAGTCTTAAGATTAGTCTGAATTAAAAGCGCCAAATTTCAGTACATTCCAACACATCAATTATTCACCGGACAGTCAACAATGGCTACATTCATTCAATGTAGACCGGAATATTTTTGTTAATATATTTTCCATTAAAGGTAATTTGAATTTAAATGTTTATTACTTCTTCTCGATTTTTGAAATGAGTCACCATGAGTGACCAGGGGCGCCGACAGAAGAGGGGGACACATGGGGGGGGGGCGAAGTGTTGTGAGTCGAAACCAATCGGCTCAGCCTCCCTCAGCGATTCCGCCACCAGGGGTTCAGATGATGATCCCCGACGAAACGTGCTTAATTAGATGGAACAAGCGCACCAATACAGCCTCTCAGGACTGTCACAGCTGGACATTTGACGTGGTCGTAGCAGGTGCCTCCACTTCGACCAGCAGAATGGCGGACACCTCCACCTGATGTTGTGTCGTGCATGGTGACAATAACCTGTGCACTGGTTTCTGCCACGAGTGGTGAGTGATCACATCACTCACATGACTAACAGGAACAGACTACAGACGGCAGTAAACGAGCATACGAGTGCCATGCTCATCGACGATCTTCTACGTAGACTCAGCCACCATGTCGTTGTTCTCCAATTACGGTGACTGACTTGCCTTTGAACTTTTGGACTGAGGGTAATTTCCTCAGGTCTGCCTTCGTGAACACCAGCACAAGCAGTAATAGAACGTTTTCCTAGTAATAGGGTTCGACCCAGGTAAAACGTATCCAGCCGACGGATTAAATTTTAAATTAAACTTGTTTTGATTTACTATCTGAGGGGCAAGTACCAAAAATGAGCATCACAATTCGATGTTCGGGCAAAATTTAACTTGTTCCCAGCCAAAACACTAGTTCGACATTCTGAGGAATGAATTTAAGTGGACGCAGCGTCATTTAAAAACATGCCATCCCTCAATAACCATGGCAAGCTGGCTCTCAATGACGCAGAAAAGTACCAAGGCACCACATTACCTCCCGAGTACTCTCAAACAGCACAGACATTTACTTGTTAGATGAACATTTACTTTAGGCTCAAATACACACAGCTCTCAAGCATGGCTCAAAACTTTATCAAGATAGCAGACGTAGAACCGCTCAAACAATCACAGCGACAAATACAGCATTCAAATTTCCACGCGAACTTAACTACACCAGGACTACACACACATGCTCGAACTTCTGGTAACGCAGGATCCAACTCACATCTGCGACCAATCATATTCTAGTAGCAGTCACTCCAGACGTTGCCAACTGCAAAATCTTAACCTTCTTCTTTCAGCTTCACGCTTTTAACTGCCAGCAACACCGCACATCTGCTCACCCAATCATTCACGAGCAACCCAACAGTGAACAATCAACCAGACAACCATCCTATCAGACCACTGAATTTGCACAATTCTTTGCGACCAACACCAACTAGTAGCACGACTACTATCACAGGGTCATCCTACAGCAACCAACCAATCACAACAACGTAGGACAACCACTCCGACCAACTTGACTGCAGTCATCTCCTGCGATCAAGTAAATTCACCATAACTTTCACCGAACCAAGGGTCACTCAGTAGCAACCAATTTCTTCATAGGTCATCAACACAACCAATCACAGGGTCACTCGACGCAACCATTACTCTCCACCGGGTCATTCACTAACCAACCGTCCGTAGGTACCAAATGTGATCTGTATAACCAGACCAAAGGATTTTCCAAACAAACACTCCCAAATAAGAACTTCTCCTGTACTACAACGCAGTCTAGTATCCAGTCATCATCAGAAAGCGGCCTCCACACCTGCCACGTGCTTCAACGCAAGGAAAAAATATATATCAGCCTGCATACGCCTCTTCACAAGTTTCACTTCCTGAATATACCTCTCCATTTGAAAAGGCTCGCCTGCATACGCCTCTTCATAAAGTCAGCCTGCATATGCCTTTCCAACCTTCCTCTCCATTTCGAAAAGGCTCGCCTGCATACGCCTCTTCACATCAACATTAGGCACCACACGACAACTCCAACTCACCATCAGGGAATGTAGCATTCTGGAATCTCCGACCCAAGAAACTTCACGAAGCATCAGGGAATGTTACATCCTGGAAAACAACCTCTGACCACTCAATCACACCACAAATACTACTCCGAGTATTGACCACCAAAAATACAAACAACACCAACAAATACCAAACCGGTACCACCAAAACAAAGACCCTAAAAGAATAAAAAGACTCAGAACAAATATTCTGACAGAGCACCAATTCACAAACCCTAAAATACACTAATTAATACCCTAACCAGAGTATCAACACTTACAAAAGACTTAACACAAAAGAAACCTAACTTAACGAGTACTAATGAAATAGTACATTGAACAATAAAACAACAAATCACCAACAAACAAACACTCACCCCGAGCACCAAGTACCAAAAATAAGCACTTAACACAGCAAAAATAAAAAAATAAATTTACCCTCAAACACTAAAATGCGATGTACGAACATCACCAGCCCAAACGACATCAAGAGTCAGAAGAGCATGGCAATATTGGCACCACAAACCCTCACTGAGAGCACCAGAATCATAAACAACAGAGATTGGTTACTCCCGCTAGGTTTAAATCACTTCCTCGCTCTCTGCACCACCACCGAACTGCTCCATAGACATCCTGAAATGCCCTAACCTCACTCACACAACAACACGTACACAGACACCAACCATTCATGTAATCCTGGTACGTTACTTGCTCGTCCAAATAATCAATTCTCTAAACCTAACCCGAAATAAAATTTCAACAAATTTCTATCCACCGACTGAATATTAAAATTTCTAACGACCAATTAATGATCACCTAGATCAGCTCTTCTTATAATTGCCTTCTGCTTCATTAAAATTTCAACCACACGTCGCACGAAACAGCTGCATCCACAACTACATCTCACCCAACTCAACGGGGCTTCACAACTAACACCAGCTGATGTAACAAAATAACCTCAACCTAGCAAATCCTATTAACACTCGCTGATTCGCCACACCAGAAAATGCTTCAGCTCGACACTGCTGTTTATATGTACTCACAGTACACTACTCGTTCACCTGCACGTTCACTGAAAGCTTCACTTATCACCATGTCACAAGACATTACAACAATCAAACTGATGACAATAATTATCTGCGCACAGATGCTTCCCACAGAATCTCAGCAAAATTAATTTACTATTTAGATGACTTAAATTTTATTGGCAACACAGCCAGAACGAATATCAATTCATAAATCACCGGGCACCTATGCCAGAAAGATTTTCAGCATATGAAACTCAACACGTGAATAATAGATCACTTCATCACTTAACTTGACAGGAACACATAAAGATTAGCCATTAGCACTTTACTCAACAACTGTGCATGGATAATTTCATTACTATTAAAATCAAATAGCTACTGTACTTGCTTGATCCTACCTTGGAAGCAGCTTGTAGTACGGAACATCACAGAGTGTCACACTGAAGACGAGTCAAGTTCAGTTTTGTTAATATATTTTCCATTAAAGATAATTTGAATTTAAATGTTTATTTCTTCTTCTCGATTTTTGAAATGAGTCACCATGAGTGGCCAGGGGCGCCGACAGAAGAGGGGGGGGACACATGGTGTGGGGGGGGGGGCGAAGTATTGTGAGTCGAAACCAATCGGCTCAGATACGGTAAATGAAAATGGTCAAGGAGTTGGAAGTTACTTGGAATTGAAATGGGTTAACCACATAAAACTACAACAAGGAAAGCTGACAGTAGGATTTGAATCCACTCATTGAGCAAGACTGGAAATACAGAGTATGTCCTGAAAGTAGCCGGACTGGATTTTTCCCGCACAGATGGATAGACTGCCTGCGGTACCATCAAAACAAAGAGGGGGTGTAAGGAGGGCTGGGAGTCAGCCACAGAGTTGGTTCCCAGCTGCAGTGGAGTGTAAATCGCTCGTCTCCATAACATCTGCAAGTGCAATCGTCACGCTGCATCATGGTTCGTCTGTTGAAACAGCGCACTACGCCATCAAATGTTGTGTAATGCTCGGCAAAATCGGGAAAGAGACTCACGATATGATCAAGACGGCTTACGGTGATAACGCCATGGGCAGATTGAGTTTTTTTGACTGACACAAACTGTTTCGGGAGGGGAGAGAGGAAGTTGAAGACGGCGCACGTTCAGATCGACCTTCGAGCACCATAACGGATGAAAATGTGGCAAGTGTAAAGAATATTTTGGACAATGACCGCAGAGTAAGGTATTTTTTCATACAGGTCCTTAAACGGCTGAGAAAACGCGTCGTCCGTGTCCGCCCAGCGATCGCCAACTCCTGGCGGCTCCATCACGACAATGCGCAGCGCCACACAGCCTTCCACGTGCTGGCGTACCTAGCACAACACAACATCGCAACCCTGCCTCAGCCACACTACAGTCCCAACATTGCCCCAGCAGACTTTATCCTCTTCCCACACCTCAAAACCACCCTAAAAGGACATCGTCACGGCTCCATGGAAGCGTTGTAACAGACCGTGACGAGGGAGCTCGACAGCATTCCGGTTGCCGCCTTCCAGAAAGCGTACAACGGCTGAAAATCTCGCTGACAGCAGTGTGTGGATGCAGAAGGGTCCTACTTTGAAGAATACTGAGCATATGTATCATTTCTGTCATTTTTTTTAAATTAACTCAGTCCCACTACTTTCGGGACAATTCCTGTAGTCCCCTTGCCTTACACCCTAGCACATATAGCTACAGGGGTTGGTCTTCAAATTCTCTGCAACTATACAAGTGTACATATTGTAAATATTTTCACCCGTATTTTCAGACATAGATTTTATAGCCAAAGTGTAATGGATCTGATGATGATCGCTTGACGATCGAAACTAGTCATCCAAGTGAATTTATTAATCTCATGTAATTTTCTTCAGGATTAAGGTATAACCCAACTCATTTGGGTACATTCGTGTTGACTGACCGAAAACCACCAAACTTTTGTTTACTAAGGCAACACTGAAAAATGGCTTGAAACACCATAATCTTATATTTATGTGTTCATTTTTGCTCCAAGTAAATGCTCTCACACATAATTTTCAACATGTATATACTGATACGTGCTACCCTTAGTAGCAAGTTCGTTAATTGGATCAAAGTAGGTAAAGCACAACACAAATGGTCCTTTAAAGAAATATTAGCTTTATTGCACGTCAGAAAGTGACACCACACAATAACCACATACTAGAAACAATTAGCTGTCTTTCTTCGTGTTTGCTCCTTTATGGAGGACACTCACCCTTTCACTTGCTCACGCAGTTAATCCCTCGCTAATGAGACCGGTGTCCTCGGTAGAAATACCTGCAACACTTCCTTGAGTACACAAGCTACAGTTATTTACATTAGTCTGGCACTCACCACTAAATGCTTGAATAACGCACACTGCTTCGCTGTCCGCAGGCTAGGGAACAGTCCACTGGGTTTCGCAATTCACACAGCACTTCACCACAATAACCTCTGTCGCACAGTGAAACACACTCGCTCATAAACACAGTCCCCACGTCACCGGCCAGGATCGCTCTTTATATATCGGGGCTGATGACTCACTGATGTTTCTAGAGTAGACCAGGGTTCACACCTTCTCGAGATTTCCAATACTAGGCGGGCCACGAACCTTCTGGACCATGTCCTTGTTCTTGCAGCCCCGTTGCGTAAGGCACTGGTAACACACAGTCAGGGATAGCCCGGGGCGGCCTGAGTCACGCATGAGGCAACGAAGCTGTCTAGCACTCGTAACACCACCCCCTTAATAAAAAAAAAAGCTGATCGTCCCGATCAGTCATTGGTCTGTCTGTGTCCCTCCGTAGGTTGCCAGGCGATCTCGATGCAAGATCTTCATCTTCGCTCTCGAGCCCCGCTGGATCCTGTAGACGACATCGTTGAGCCGTTTCACGACTCGGTACGGGCCCTCCCAGGACATCTGCAGTTCGGTGATCGTCCCCAGGTCGGCCGAAGGCAAGGTCGACAGGTAAACGGAGTTCCCTCCCAAACATGGCCCGGGCTGGTGTGCACTCAGTGGCGCGGTAGGCCAGGAGAAACAGTGGGAGATGTTTGTCCCGATCCTTCTGGTGCTCGCTGACGACTATCCGGAGATGGTTCTCGATGGTGCGATTGAATCGCTCTACCATCCCGTTGGACTGAGGGTGTAGCGGCATCGTCCTTGTCTTCCGGATTCCCAGCAGCTAGCATAGGTTCTGGAACACCTGTGACTCGAAATTTCTCACTTGGTGGGAGTGCAGCTCCAAGGGTATTCCGTAACGGCTGATGAATTCCTTCACAAGGGTCTCTGCGATCGTCGCGGCTTCTTGGTTAGGAAGTGCATACACCTCTGGCCATTTGGTGAAGAAGTCACTGACAACCATTATGTAGCGGTTCCCTGCCTCGCTCAACGAGAATGGCCCAGCAACAACGATGGCCACCCTCTCCATGGGGCCGCCCACGTTATAGGTCTTCAGTGGGCCCTGTCGCCTTCGTCCTGGGCCCTTGCTGGCTGCGCAATCGTGGCACCTCGCGCAGTGGTTCTCCACGTCTGCTCGGCGTCCGATCCAGTAGGCCCGCTCTCTCAGCTTCACCAGGGTCTTCTTTATCCCTAGGTGTCCACCAGATGATCCTCCATGGACTTCCTTCAGGACTTCCTCCGTCATAGCCTTTGGAACAACGACTTGTTTCCGAGATGTTTTCCCGTCGGTGCTCTCCCAGGTACGGCATATGAGGCCATCCCTTACAACCAGCGAGTCCCACTGCGCCCAGTAGGACTTAAACTTTGGACTGCAGTCGCTCACAATGTTCCTCCCGGGTCTGGGAACACAGGCCCTCTTCCATTCGGCTATCAGTCCCAGTCCGCTTGTGCCCACGTGAAAGTATCGCAGCTCCATCTCCCTTGAAGTTCCACGGTAGTACTTCGGCACTGTATCCCGGTGTTCTCCTCCCTTCTGGCACAGAAGGTGCAGTCTTCGGGACAGGGTCTTCGCGTTAGGGCGTCGGCGTTAGAATGCAGTTGACCTTTCCTCTGTTGGATCTCAAAGTTGTACTGTTGGAGCCTCTCTAACCACCGCGCGAGTTGACCCTCGGGCTGCTTGAAGTTCAGGAGCCACCGCAGGGATGCATGGTCGGTCCTGATGAGAAATTCTTGCCCGTATATGCATTTGTGGAATTGTTCAATGGTCTTCACGATGGCGAGCAGTTCCTTCCTGGTGACGCAGTAGTTCCTCTCTGGCTTTGACAAGGCCTTGCTGAAATATGCCACTACTCTCTCCTCGCCGTCCACTACTTGCGACATGACTCCCCCTATACCAAAGTCGGTATCGACGAGGAACCTTGTTCCAGGTCTGGGGTAGGCCAGAATAGGTGCGGTGCACAGAGCCTGCTTGAGTTGTTGGAAGGCTTTGTGGCATTCTGCTGTCCACGTGAAGAGTTGGTCCTTCTCGGTCAGCCGATGCAGTGGTTTGGCGATGTCGGCGATTCTCCTCGCGAAGCGACGGTAATATATGCAGAGCTCCAGGAAGCTTCGTAGTTGGGGCTTGTCCTTCGGAACTGGCCACTCCCTCACAGCTGCGGTCTTCTCTGGGTCGGTGCGCACCCCTTCCTCGGAGACGATATGTCCAAGGTACTGGACCTGCTTCTGAAAAAGGTGACACTTCTTGGGGCTCAACTTCAGCTGGGCAGCCCGTAGCTTCTTCAAGATCTCCTTCAGGTTGCTGTAGTGCTCCACGAAGCTCCTCCCCAGAACGATAACGTCGAATAAGTAGACCAGGCAGGTCTTCCAGTGTAGTCTCCTAAGAATGGACACCATTAGCTTTTCGAAGGTCGCTGGGGCGTTGCACAAACCGAATGGCATGACGGTGAACTGCCTGAGTCCACTGCCCACAGAGAACGCCGTTTTATCCTCCACCTGCCAGTAGCCACTCTTCAAATCTAAGGTGGAGAACCATCTTGACCCTGATATGGTGTCCAGGGTGTCGTCGATCCGGGGTAGAGGGTAACTGTCCTTCTCTTTGACGTCATTCACCCGCCTGTAATCCACGCAGAACCTGGTGTAGCCGTCCTTCTTCTTCACTAGCACGACCGGAGAGCTCCAAGGACTATGTGATGGCTCGATCACCCCCTTCTCCTTCATTTCTTCCACCATCCGGTCGACTTCAGCTAGCTTGGCGAGCGGGACACGTCGGAATGGGGCCCTAATCGGCGTGCTGTCCCCAACGTCGATTCTGTGCTGGACCAGGCTTGTCCTGCCGAAGTCATTACTCCCCACGGAGAAGACATCCTGGAATTCGTGTAGAAGTTCCCGAAGTTGGCGGGAATGCTCCTCGTCTAAATGGTCATGGGATCCTTGGTACAGCTTCTGCAGATCTTCTGGCAGGGCGCGTATTCTTCGGATGTCCGTCTGCAGAGGTCCAGCCGTCGTGTCTGTGATGCGGGCAATCCAGGTAACGGGCTCGCAGACTCCTAGGGTGGTGTCCCGGTGAACCGTGATGTCATAGTCGTTAAGGTTGGGCAGGCGGACGTACGGTCGAGACGTCGTGTTGATGAGGGTCTTGGCAATTAGCAATCCTTTTGTCTGGATGTCCTCATATTTTGGCTCGATGACAGCCGCCACTCCCTCGGCAGTTCCGCCGAAGATTACGGCAGCGCTGACCTCCGTCCTGGTGGGAACGGTGACGTCCTCTCTCAGCCTTACTCGTCGTGCGGTAATGGCCTCGTGTCAAGGTTGCAAAGCAAGTTCCTCACCTCCGTAGTGGAGAGTGTTAGTACTCAAGTCCAGGATTATGTTATTTTGGTCCAGAAAGTTGAGTCCGATGATCACTTCGTTCGCTACATCAGCCACGAGCACTGGATGCTTCACCGCCCGTCAACCAATGACGAACTCCAGTGATGCCTCGCCATGTACTGATACGGTCTCTCCAGTTGCAGTTATTAGTTCGAGGTTCCTTTGTGTGGATCGCAGTCTCCACTTCGGGATCACGGTGGGATTGACGATGGTCCTCGTTGCCCCTGTGCCGATCAGCACAGGCCAGCTCTCTCCGTTGACGACTCCGTCGACCATCAGGCTGGTATTGTCCATCCGTAACTTCGTCATACGGACCTGGACTGCCGGGGCTTGACAACTGTCACAAGCTAACCTTTGCCCCCCAAGTCTGGCTAATACTCGTTTCCCTGGGCCGCGCGGTTTTCGGGCGACTGATTTCCCGACGGATACCCTCGGCGGCGGCGATCACCGCAGTCCTTGCTCAGGTGGTCTTTCTTACCGCAGGTCCAGCAGGTCGGTAGTCCTCTTTCGGACCGCCTCTCCGGGAGTCTTTCGGCTGCGTCGTTGTAGGTGGCGCCGTGACTATTGAAGATCCGTCCTAGCGCCTCCATCAATTCATCGGCCAGAGGCTTGGTCTCGTTGGTTTTGGCTGGTTCTTCGACGTCAATTTGACGCGCCCGTGCGTGCGTTCTAGACGCCTGCTTTGCCGTCTCAGCGCATCTGCCAGGGTCTTATTGCGCGCGAGTCGCAGTGCCTGTTGAGTGTCCGAGTCCCGTAGCCCGTCGGTGAAGGTCCGCGTCGCAATCTGTTCCAGAAAGTCGGTTGGCGCTGTTGGATAGGAGAGCCTTACGAGGCGTGCGATGTCCGTCTCAAACTCCTGCGGGGTTTCCGCGTTCTTTTGTACCCGGGTCTGGAGCTGCAACTGATAGGCCTGCTGAAGATGGCTATCTCCATATCGGGACTCCATATGGGCGATTAGTGAAGCATAGTCCTGAAATTCGGTCGGGATGGCCTGAAGGGCATTAAGGGCGTCCCCTCTCAGCGCTACAATGAGAGCTGTAGCCTTTTCCGTGTTGTTCCAGTTGTTTATGGAACAGGCCGCCTCGAAATGACGTAAGTAAGTGCTCCACGGGACCTTTCCGTCGAAGGTTGGGGGCGTCACTCTGCTCTGTCCCGTCCCTGACGTTCCCGGTGTAACTGGGGGCGGGCGTCGGCGCAGCTCAGCAACTTCCTCTTGTAGGGCATTGAATCTCTCGACCATTCCCGTCAACGGGCGTCGGCGCAGCTCAGCAAATTCCTTTTGTAGAGCGTTGAATCTCTCTTCCACCCCCGTCTGCGGGCGTCGGCGCTGCTCGGTAACTTCCTCTTGTAGAGCGTTGAATTTCTCTTCCACCCCCGTCAGCGGGCGTCGGCGCAGCTCGGCAACTTCTTCTTGTAAGGCGTTGAACTTCTTTTCCACTGCCGTGACTTCGTCACGTAGGCCCTGGCAGTCGGTGTTGACTTCCTCCCGCAGACCCTGTTCTAATTTCGTTTGACTTTCCTCTAATTTAGTCAGCAGACACTCTTCCAAATATTTCTGGCCATCCAGAAATTTGGTAGTCAGGTCCTCGGCTAACTTTTTCTGACCGTCTTCCATCTTCTTCTGGCTGTCTTGTAATATGGAAGTTAGGTCCTTGGCTAAAGTCTTCTGACCGTCTTCCATCCTCTTCTGGCCGTCCTCTAATTTGGAAGTTAGGTCCTCGGCTAAATTCTTCTGGCCGTCTTCTATCTTGGTTTCCATGCCACTCAACTTTTCTAGCAGTGCTTGTAACTGCGCTTCCATTTTAGTTGTTTGTCTTGTGAGTGGCATGCACTCACTGAAGAAATAGTGAACTATGGTAAAATGACCTGCACGAGTATTGAACCAGGACCTTCCGGTGTTGTGTTTGTGCTAGGGTTCGTAATCCGGCTTCTGACACCTGTTGATACGTGCTACCCCTAGTAGCAAGTTCGTTGATTGGATCAAAGTAGGTAAAGCACAACACAAATGGTCCTTTAAAGAAATATTAGCTTTATTGCCCGTCAGAAAGTTACACCACACAATTAGCACATAATAGAAACAATTAGCTGTCTTTCTTCGTGTTTGCTCCCTTATGGAGGACACTCACCCTTTCACTTGCTCACGCAGTTAATCCCTCGCTAATGAGACCGGTGTCCTCGGTAGAAATACCTGCAACACTTCCTTGAGTACACAAGCTACAGTTATTTACATTAGTCTGGCACTCACCACTAAATGCTTGAATAACGCACACTGCTTCGCTGTCCGCAGGCTAGGGAACAGTCCACTGGGTTTCGCAATTCACACAGCACTTCACCACAATAACCTCTGTCGCACAGTGAAACACACTCGCTCATAAACACAGTCCCCACGTCACCGGCCAGGATCGCTCTTTATATATCGGGGCTGATGACTCACAGATGTTTCTAGAGTAGACCAGGGTTCACACCTTCTCGAGATTTCCAATACTAGGCGGGCCACGAATCTTCTGGACCATGTCCTTTTTCTTGCAGCCCCGTTGCGTAAGGCGCTGGTAACACACAGTCAGGGATAGCCTGGGGCGGCCTGAGTCACGCGTGAGGCAACGAAGCTGTCTAGCACTCGTAACAATACGGTTCTTCCGTACCATATATTTATGCAAACAGACTAATACAGAATGACCCTGTAGCATAGCCATTCTCATTAAATCGGGCACCGCAGCCGCATGGCCAGCTGCAGCAAGTTTGGAGATTGGTGGTTCGAATCCCAGCGCTGACAGCGGCTATCCTTCCAGGCAAATGCCGGGATAGTATCTTATTTCAAGTCCAAGGGCACCTACCTCATCCCTGTCCCTAATATACTGTAGTTACACACACCATTACTACTACAGTCATCACAGAAATACAGGTTATCAGACAAAGTTCAACACACATCCATCTACACGGGGCTGATGACCAAGATGTCCCAAGTCCCTAAAATGAATTTACAAACTACAGAATAAAATGAGAGGGGCATACTCATGTAACTTCTCCTCGATGGTCATCATATTGCGATCCACACAGGTCGTTACAGTTGTACCACACTCAGTATCTCCTATCAGAGCTCGGCCTGACAAGTGCACCTGGAAGTCAGCATCGTCCTTTCCCATGGCATCCACATCAATTGTGAATTGTCCTATTACCTTTTCTGTACTTATCTCCTTCACCTCCAGTTTCTCTCGGAATTGAAGAAGATGTGCCAATACTTCATCTGGACATAGATAATAATTGCTGTAACTAAGACATTGTATGTTATACAGGTGTCCTAAAATTTAAAATGAAAATATTAGTGACAAAACTGTATGGTAAAGATCAACTGATTAGATAGCAAACATAATTCATTCTTTGGAATAGATTACAAAGCAGCAGCATCTGGGATATCTTTTGACAACCAACGCAGCCTTATGAATTGAGAAAAGTAGCAGTCAATGCATGAAAACACACACGAGTGTCAGCAATTTATAGCAAAAGTTGCGAGAAATATCAGCTGAGATTCAGTGCTGTTTTCGTCATGAAATTTAGTTAATGTTTTACCACATTATCATGATTCATTTGTAGGAATTAACATAAAAAGTGTAAGCATCCTGTGGTTGCTTTTGCAGGACTTAATTTTTGCTGGAACGTGTCGAAACAGCATTCCGGCACCTCCCAGGGATGTATCTTTTAAGGGGTTTACTAACTTAAAAATTACTAGATTAAGATCTTTTAATTAAAACCATATGAAGAAATAAATAATTTCCGAAACTAAATCAGACTATTTTCTCACTCATGAAAAATCCTAATCAATAAAGAAATTAGTTTTTGTCAATAATTATTCACTGAGAATCTGAACTTGTTTTTAAGGTGGAGAAAAAGCGAGTTCTTCAAAAATCAAAACTTGTGACTTTTATGGGAGGGGCGGCAGCATATGATTGAGAAGGGGACACGTTCTGGCACCTTAAATTTTAAAAATCAAGCACTGATTATAGGTAATGCTTAAGTGTGGAGGGATGGTAATTAATCTCATGTAGATATTTTTCAGGTAGAAACTCCTATTTCCTCCATAGATATTTGTTGATCATTTGAAAATTAGCAATCTCTGTAAATAAAGTAAAGCGGCTTCGGTGGCGTAGTCGGTAGCATGCTGAGCTTCTATGCCCGAGATAGCGGGTTCAAACCCGGCCGAAGCCGTCGGATTTTTTAAGAGCGTTAAAAATCCCTCAGTATGCCTTCCTTTGGAGGGGAAGTAAAGCCATCGGTCCCATGTCATAGATTTATGGCATGTTAAAGAACCTTCCACTAATTACACCTGTTTTAGCTAAATTGTATAGGTTAGGAATGTAAACAACGCTCTTAGGTTTCTGCGTTCGTTGCCAAGAGCCGACTGCGGTGGCGTCTAATAGTCTAGTTCTGAACTAGGCCTAGTAGTCGTTGACGGTGGCGTTTGGTGGCAAAAGTAGGAACTATTTGAAAAATTCAAAGTTGAAGTCCTTACTTGAATTAAAAAACAGATACACACACTAATACAGCCATCACATTTAACACCGGTTATTAGACAGATATTACACACACTCAAAGTACACGGGGCTACATGACGGCGTTGTCACAGCCCCTAAACTAAGGAACCGACCAACCAACTAAATAAAGTAAGCTGTATGAACATTTGGAATTTTTGGCTAAAACTTTGTATTTATCCTGGCTCAGATGATTAATGACTAAATAATACCCTCAGTTAGATTTTTGTCTCTTTACCTGTTTGTTATGGATTGGCATCAAAACTACTAGAGAAAATAGCATGAATATTTGTAAGTAGAAGGCACTCTCAAAATAAAACTAGGCTGAAAACAGAGTTAGGCAAAATCCAAAATTTATTTTAGATACAAAATACTCACAAAATAGTATTTTACGAGGGCAGATCAAATATAAAAGGGAATTTGAATGTAACCCTGCAGTTAGTAATACATCTAGGTACTTTGCTAGGATGTTGATTGGGGGTGTCTGAAGAAGAGGTTTGCGGTCGCACGCACGTCGGGGAGCTGGGCTGCCTCAGTAGGCTATGACTGAACAACAGGTGCAAACGTCTGTTGCACAACACATCATTATCAGATTTCTCGCTAAAGGGGGCACCAATCCTTCGGAAATTTTGAGATAGCTCCGCGCACTGTTTGTGGAAGAAACACTGTCGCAGACTCGAGTGTATGAGTGGACAAAAAAAATTGTGGCAGGAAGAGAAGCTGTGGAAAATGAACCTCATGAAAGGAGGTCGCGAACAAGCGTCACTGCAGACAGCATTGTTGCAATTCGTGACGGTATTGAGGAAGATCGGCACCTAAAATTTTCTGAAATTGTTTTAGCCATAGGAATAAGCTTATCGCAACAAGCAATGCCGGCAACCGATCCGAAACATCTTTTATCTCCACGACAATGCATGGCCGCATACAGCTGCTCTAACGCCGCAAAAACTGAAGGAAATTGATTGGATACCTCTGGAACACCCTCTGTAAAGTACAGATTTATCACCCTGCGACTACCATTTGTTTGGACTGCTCAAACAAGACCTAGGAAGACAGCGGTTTGATGATGATGCAAGTGTAGAAGAGTTTGTGCCCAACTGGCTCCGCACATGTCCCTCTTCTTTCTATCAGGACGGCATCAACAAATTGAAAATGTGTATCGAAAGCAGGATACTTAGAAAAGTGATCTCTATATGTGTATTTTTTGGTTGATGAAATAAATTTTAAAAATATAATTCCTAATTACATTTGAGCCACCCTAAAACATACAAAATACTCATAAAAAGTACTTTCAATACAAAATACAATTCAAAATACAAAATACTTACAAATAAAATATGCTTTTCTTCCATTCAAACTGTCAAAATAACAATAATATATTTTATTATGTGTATTATTGTTATTATTGTGTCGTCTCCGTGGTATAGTGGCCAGCGTACTTAGCTGCCACCTCGGAGGTCCGAGGTTCGATTCACGGCTCTGCCACGAAATTTGAAAAGTGGTATGAGGACTGGAACGGGGTCTACTCAGCCTCGGGTGGTCCAAATGAGTAGACGGAGTTCGATTCCCACCTCTGCTATCGATGAATTGGTTTTCCGTGCTTTCCCACTTCGTCTCCGGGCAAATACCGGGATGGCACTGTACCCGAATTCGTGAAATGAGCTATGTGAGACTCATACGAATATTTTGAAAGTTAATGAAGGCTGGAAAGTGGTCATGAATCCAGTTTAGAGACAAGGAACAGTGGAGAAAAGGTGTTGTCCAATGAGAAAAATAGATGGCTGGGAGTAAGGCAACCAGAAGAAAGAATAAATTTGATTGGATACCCTGGAAAATAGACTACCCGCTCTACAGATATTGGTGTCAATGGGTGAAGGCTTGTTGCAATGCCGAGATCACGTGATTACAGGAACCAAAGGAAAATTTTCTGAAGTAATTAATAGCTTAAGCAATTATGCTAATTCTGACATAGGCCTATATAATAAAGGCCTGGTAAAATTAGCATAAATTAAATAATGATTACTACGATGAGATTTATGAAGGGATTTACTCCAGTTTGATGGAAATTCACTATAAGAAAATCCTCGCCATTGTCGCGCACGAATGGGTGAGTGCCATGCTGAATTCAGAGGGAAGACGGAGGCGAGAGCGGCCATTATGCAGAGACTAGTACCGCGACTTTCGACGAGTATAGATGTATCGGTCGTGTGCTCCGCGACGGACATATACATATTGCGCAACCCTGAAAGTGTTAAGAAAAGCGTAGAAACGGTCTTAAATAAAAGTAAATTCACGAGTAAGTGAAGTGATCTACGTTCAAGTAATTTGGCAAAGTTTGAGAGTTATTTGAGATATTTGTGCAAATAAGATTGTCGATTGTATGACAAAGAATTCCATTTTGTGTCGTGGAGTGCGGTTGAATATATATTGGAAAGATTTAAACTGACGCGAGTGCGTAGTACAAAGAAACAGAGTGTGTGTGTTAAATTCAACATTGTAACATTTTACGTTAAAGACCGTGTGAATTCGAAGAATTATTCATACTGAGTATTTATCATGAGTATGAAAAATTTCGTGGAAAATTGGTTAAGAGGGACATTTAACTTGACTACGGTTGAGATGGATTCGTGCTAAACATGGAGCGGGAAATGCAGTCTAAATCATGGTCTCAAGGATACTTATCAGTGACGTATTTCGATTTACTCAAGCAGAGACATGATATTGTCATGGAAATTTAGAAAGAAGAAAAGCTCCATTAATGTATTGAACTGAATATTATAACACCTGTGAGTATGGACGGAAACGACGAGAACTTCCAGAGGCCAAGAACAGAAGAATTGTACGGGAATAAGTTCAAGAGCGAAGCAGAAGCCGGGACTCGGACCAGTGGATCCGGGGAAGCGAGTGAGGTCCAGGGAGGACAAGCGATGCGGCCGGGCGTAACAACTTGGAACGGTGGCGAGGCGACTCATCGAGCCGGACGAAGAGAGCAAGCCTGGGACTGGAGGAGCTCGGGATCATCGGGGTCGAACACAGGAAGGGGCTTCCAGACCAAACTTCTGAGCGTAGTGCATTACGCAAGTTTCATCGTTGGACCAACTCGATGCCTACACAAAGTAAGACGAAACGTCCAGTATGTAGTTTCAGTTCTGTAGATATGTAATGTTGAAGCATGCCTAGAATGCCCATTTCATATTGAGAGATTTTACTGTATTCTAGTCTGTTTAGAACGTCGATTTGGACATTAATTTTGTCATCCAGAGTGGATGTTGTTTGAAGTTAATGCTTATTTGATTGGAGATCTACATTTTGTCATATTGAATGATGAATGAACTTATAGTAGAACTATTCCATTTCTTATTATGGATTTCGGAACTAGAAATTTCATTTATTTTGAGATGATGATTTATTTTCACGATATCGATTTTCATGGAAGATTTTCACAACGACATAGATTTTCACAATGACAACGATTTTCATAACGAAGATTTTCATAAGATAGATTTTCACGACGAGGATTAAGGATCTTCAAGGAAGATTTTAGGCAACGAAGGATTTAGGATCCGAGGATTAAGGATTATTTTCATGAAGGATCTTCATTAAGAATTTTTATATTGAGGAGTTTTGACAATTTAGGATTGAAGCTTTGATTGAAGATCGAAATTATTTTCAATTTGAATTATTTTGGATTTTAAGAAATCCTATTTCAAGGATTAAGGATTTTGGATCCTAAGATTTGGGATTAGGATTTTGAATTTTAAATTTTTCTATTTAATTGGATTTGATATTCTCCGTTATTTAAATATTTTTCATTGAGTTTTGGATTTGAGTTTTTGGATTTAGACTGTTGGTGAGATATTTTATTGAATCAGCTGTTGATTTTCTTTGAAGACAAATTGAGATTGTTGAAAGGTATATATGGAAACTTAAGGAGTAGTCACGATTTCGATTTCATTATGATATGAAGACTGAATACAAGGAATTATTCCAATTGTGGTAGGTGCTATGAATTATTCCACGATTATTAGAAAGATACCAGTGAATTACAAGGAACATAATGAGCAACGTATGATTATACTGAAGCCAGCTGATATTTTATTTTGATGGAGCAACGATGTAGGCCAGTGGGCGGGCATGAATCACAACTCTGGTTGGATCATGAAAGTAGACATTGTAAGGAATGTGAAGTTCTGTGTCACCTTGCCTAATGTAGGTTTTATTGTGGAAGGATTTGTTATATAAAGGATTACACCCGTATTTGGAAAGGATTGTTGGTGCCAGTGAAGTGTGGCAACGTAGCCTGTGAGTTGAGATGGCTCGATGGAGCTAATGTAAGTGGAATTTTCCGTTTTGGTTTTAAAACGAGGGCAGTTCAATGCTATTGCATTAAGTTAAAGAAGCCTAAGAGATATTATGTAGTCCTGATGTTAGCGTTGTGTATTCAGGGAAGCGGATGTGAAGGGATGTTGGCAAAGAAGTGAATCTTAGCACGCCATTGTTAGCGAGCGTGAGTTATCAGCTGTTGGAATGTGGCAGGTACAGTGTGCGCCATAAATATAGGTTCCTGGTACGTAGTAAAGATTTTATTTGTTATTATTGTTATTAAACTAAAGATGACTAGTAGGAAGTTCTGTTAACTATAGTCTGAGCTTAATTGAGTGGACTATTGAACCTTATTGTGACGATCAACCAAGATATAGATAGGATTGTTGGTGGGAAATTATTAATAATATCTGTCAAAGCATAACATCGATATAATGACAGTAGACGATAAACATTAATGGTAGATAATATTTAGGTGTGTATATAGTGTGCATAGTATTTTTATTTTATTCATATTTACGTTCTATTAGTTTATTGAGGATTGGTTAAGTAGGATTCAGGATCGGTGCGTGTATGGAGTAAAACAGTGGGATTATGATAGCGACAGGCCATCGATATTAGATTCATTTCATCGAGTTTACAGTATTAACAACATTTTATTTATCGATGATCCTGAAGGTCTGGCGCACAGCAGGTTGATGCCGAATTATAACGATTTTATTTTTGGATGAGACACTAACAGTGTCTAATAACACTTAGTAATCGACGTAAGATTATTGTACAAACATTTGTATTGTAAAAACGAGTCTGTTTTTGCAGATATGATGCTATTTTTGAATAAATTGCAGGCACGTCTTTACGTCTGCTTGTTACGTTTTATATAACTTTTCGTTATGATTTATCTTTGTGGGAGGTTAGAATAAATACTACGGTCAAGATACTGAAGCTAAATGCATATTTACCCATTTCATATTTTTCTATGTTACCCGAGATTGAAGAGTTCTTGAGCTCTTATTGTTTGTTTTTGCTTTTTGATCCTGTTGAGGATGGACCATAGTGTTTATTAGTTCATAGATTCACCCTTTATGTTCCTCATTTTCAGTGTGTGATGTGCTAGTTGGATTGGTAAGTATTTTTTAGCAGGGGTACTGCCGTTTCATCGATCCATCATCATCTTGGGATGTTGGCTGTCACATCCCTGGTAAATGAGGACACAGTACCTAATGTAAGGCCATAGCCGCCTCCTTCCCTCTTCCTTGTCTATCCCTCCCAAGCTTCATCCCTTCCCATCCCTCATAAGGTCCCTGTTCGCTTTGCAGGTGAGGCCACCTGGGCGAGGTGCTTGTCCCACCTCCCCAGTTGTATCCCACGACCCGATGTTTCAAGCTCCAGGACACAGCCCTGAAGGCGGTAGAGGTGGTATCCCTCGCTGAGTCCGAGGGAAAATCCAACCTGGAGGGAATTCGACTTTAAAAAAAGTTATTATTGACCTGGATGGATACACGTGTTAACATGCAAGGCCATAAGGGTTCAAATCCCACCGTTGGTCTCCTTAAAATGGTTTTCAGGGACGGTACTTCTTAATAGGCCTCAGCCGTTACCTTCCAACCCCTTGCCCTATTGCCTCTCATCAAGGTGAACTGGGTTCGATTCCTGGTCAATACATGTGAGATTTTCGAAGTGGAATGCCATGTCCTGTGGTTCGGATACCACGTAAAGAGGAGGTCCCGTGGTCAATAATCGCAAGATTCACGGTCACATAAAACTACAATCTTCATTTTTATTGTCATTTTGTTTCCCATCAAGTCCTGTGATGTGGATGGAGCCAGGAAGTGCATCCAGCCGTGGAAACCACCGCCAAAGAAATTTACCTCATCTCGTTCCCGACCCCGTAAAATGAGGAATCATATATAGAAACTGGCAACCCACCCCGGCTTCGCCCGGGAACAGTTATGAATGCATTACGTGATAAGTCTTTTTTTTTTTCGATGTCAATGAACTAGACCTACTGTTTTACGTCTCGGCATGATGGGTTAAAATCACTGACTGGAGATGCATCATGCATCATGTAGATGCATGTGCAACAAATTCTTGTCAGACGTAATTTAAGAATGGCGAGCTGCATGAAACACAAATCCCCCTTCCGTCCAATATTAACTTGACTGTGTATTTTGCGGAACGAAAAGTTCACAGGCAAAATGAAGAAAAGCCGAGTTGCTCTTCCAGGAAAACTCCAAACACAACCACTCTTCTCTGAAGTCTTAACTCAACACGACTTGACAGTTTGCTTCTGACTGTATCTGGGGTAATAGGCTCGCCCACTGGCTAGCTCGTAAACTGTCGCCTCAGTAATTGAATGGTGATTGTTGGAAGAAATGAAAATGTAAAAACACTTATAGTGGGCGATGTATTGAAGATAGACATATGCTCTCGAGGATTTATTTATCAGACTTTTTATGCTGAACAATTCTTACACTCATGGTATATAGATATTTTTAATGGTTTGCCCAGCGTAAGCTTAAAAAGCGCCTGGACGCCAGGTTTTGTTTTCTACTTTTTCACTGAAATCGTTACTGGTTGACTTCCTTTGATCATAAATAAATCATTTTCTACAGAAACCTCCCTCGAGATATCCTTTTCAGAATGGTGAAAACCGCATCAATATCCATCCAGTGGTTCTCGAGATTACCCTTGACATCCAAGAATCAGGGACTTGGTTTTATACTAAGTAGAAATTATTATTATATAAGCTACCTGATGTTGATCTTTTGAGCTAGACCCTTTAGGCAATCTACTGTCCAATTTTCATGCAGTGAAACCGAAACTGTATTGTGTGGCCTGTAATTGAGATTTTGTTAATTTTGTCTTATAATCATCAAATATGATACGACAGATGTCTTGCGAACTGACATCGTACCCTTATGCATGAGAGTTTTTTTAATTTACATACCATGTTCATAGGTATAATGCTTAAAATCCTTAGTTTTTATGTCCATTTATCTTTTAATTTTTAATCTTCAACAACAAAATGATTCATATTGGCAGTTTTGGCCTGAATTTTGTCTTTATTTGTTTTCAACGTGGTAATTGCGAGGCACGTCCAGAAAGTAAGTTCCGTTTGGTAATAAAATTAAATTGTGTACAGATACAGAAAAATTATTTATTGCACAACATTCTACACCTCTTAAACTACTTTTCCACATAACTGCCGAACTTTTGCAGGCATTTGTCATAGCGTAGCACACGTTTTTGGATACCTTCTTCATAGAAGTTTGCCGCCTGTGTCTTCAACCAGTTGGAAACATCGTCTTTCAGCTCGTCGTCATTGTTGAAGTGTTGACCGCCAAGGAAAGACTTGAGATGTGTGAACAGATGAAAGTCGCTAGGAGCGAGGTCAGGGCTGTACGGAGGGTGGTCAAACACGTCCCAGCCAAATCCATGTAGGAGGTTTTTCGTAACATTCGCAGTGTGTGGTCGTGCGTTGTCGTGAAGAAAAACAACACATTTTGACAGCAACCCTCGGCGCTTATTCTGTATTGCGCGGCACAATTTCTTAAGTGTCTCGCAGTAAGCATCTGCGTTGATTGTTTGACCACGCGGTAAGAAATCAATGAGTAAGATGCCTTTCCAGTCCCAGAACACCGTACACATCATTTTCCGAGGTGTCAAGATTTGTTTCGGCTTAACCTTTGCTGGGGATGAAGTGTGCCTCCATTCCATTGATTGCCGCTTACTTTCAGGGGTGTCGTAAGAAACCCAAGTTTCATCTCATGTATCTATCTGTGTCAGAAATTCTTCGCCGCCTTCATTGTAACGGGTCAAAAACTGAAGTGCACTACTCATCCATTTTGTTTTGTGTTGCTCCGTATGAATCTTTGGTACCCAACGTCGGCAAAGTTTACGAAAGTTCAATTTTTCGGTAGCAATTTCATGAATTAGTGATCGTGAGATTTGGGGAAATTCCATAACGAGAGCACTAATTGTAAACCTGCGGTTTTCCCGGATATTGTCATAAATCGCGTGAACCAGTTCTTCTGTAACCAAAGATGGACGCCCACTTCGTTCTTCATCGTGCACTTCACTACATCCTTCATTGAACTGTCGGACCCATCTTCTCACCATTGAATCACTCATCGCATTTTGTCCATACACTTCGCAAATTTGCCGATAAATTTCAATTGGTTTCACTTTCCTAGCATTCAGAAAACGAATCCCAGATCTGATTTCACAAGCGGCGGGATTTTCAATCAACACCGACATTGTACGAGTAAACATGCCCAACAACGCGTTCGTGGCTGACAGCGCTCTCCAAATGGCGCACGTTTCTTCTCCTTGATACAGAGCGTCTACCGCGCAAATGCGGAACTGCGCTGCAGCGGAACCTACAACTACTTGAAGACACAGGCGGCACACGTCTATGAAGAAGGTATAAAAAAAAACTCGTGCCACGCTACGACAAATGCCTGCAACATTTCGGCAGTTTTGTGGAAAAGTAGTTTAAGGGTTGTAGAATTTTGTGCAATAAATAATTTTTCTGTATCTGTACACAATTTAATGTTATTGCCAAACGGAACTTACTTTCTGGACGTACTTCGTAATATCTGAGTTGGGGACTTGTATAGGCTATTTCTATCAGCTTTTCCATCATGTTGGTATTTCACAATTCATATATGCAAGATATAACAGTTTGCTCCATGAAAAGTGTTAAGACAAAGTTTCCAGAATATGTGATCAGTGGTATATTTTGAAGAGAGTAGAACTCTCTGACTTTTACCACCATACCTGCTCATTAGTAATGATGTGATCATCACGGGGAATGGTTTTTGAGTTATGTGTTCCTGGAGGAACTGAATTTGTGGCTTCTAGACATTTCTTACTTGCTGATTTACATAGATACATACATTTTATTTGCAGACGTGGACGTTGTCCATGTTGACAAATTACACACAAAAAACTAAGCAAAATAAATCATTCATACAACTGCAAAAATACATTTTAGATACAAGGATAAATTGGTATAAGAAAATAATAATAATAGAGACAATTATAAATAAGAATAAGGATAATTTACACTATTTTTCATCCATATCATGTCATTGGCTCCTGATCTGGTGCTTTCTCACCAACTCCTTAAATTTTCCAACATCAGAAGGCAAAGGGCTGAAAATGTTCCCTGGCAAACTGTTCCATTCTACTTCCCCCCTCCCAATGAAGGAATATTTGCCCCAGTTACTATTCCACTGATTTAATTTTAATTTACAAGAATGACTGTATCTGCCCATATATGTACCTCCCTTTCCCAATCCCTAATGAATTTATTCCCGGGAGCCACTCGGTACTAAAAATAATATGCTGTAACTGATCGTTGAAGTTAATCCTTTGTGTTAATAGTTATAATATCGTATGGCATCGGGTGCCGGGTGCAAGCTTTGTTATTTGACGCCCTGAGGGCAGCTTGCATGCCAATTTTGTCATTCCTTGGAGCGCTACGAAAGTCAAGGAGGTTAGATATCAAAGCTTCTTGACACTATAGCGCTTTCTAGTAGAGAAAGGAGGAACTTTATGTTAGCGAAAAATCCCGAGATTAATTTTGCCATTATGAACACGGCCTACTGAATTCAAATGGTTTCTTTAACGTACCAACAACGTATGAGATGCATGCCGTGATTTTTGTCACCTTTCAAAATTCATTTACCACGGACAGGAGTGAACCTCCAAGCTTGGGGTTGGTAGTCCGACATGATAACCACTCACACACCGTGGCAAGCATTCTTTGTGATGAGAAATGTAGTACTTCCAACACAACAGAATCTACTTTACATTTTTTTTTTAATCTTTACTTGGAGGCTGGATTTAGACAGCTCCTTAACCCGGTCCATTAGTCAATTAAAATTGGCTACATGGATAATTCTTGCCAGGTGCGTCCCCGTCGCGGGCGTGGGTAACAGTACTATAATATACCATGGAACTACAGTAACGGATAAGTTCTGGTGAGGACCCAGTCCTATGGGGTATAGCATAGGCCCCGTGCACAGAGTTAAGTGCGAAGCTCAACGGCATCTGCAGTGGAGAAGATGGACTTCGGTACAGTGGAGATGGCGGAAGAGGCAACCCAGTGCTCAGGGGTTAAATATGAGTACAACCTGCTGTCTTGTAGGTTTGGTAGCGGACTACCAAAGGCTAAGGGAGACAACCCTGACAGAAAATCCTCCAATAAGTTAGGCCTAGCAAGCCAATAAAGGAGCAAATAGTTATGTGCTTTCAATATTAAAACGAGCCTCGGAAAGAAGAATACAAAAAATGGACAGCTCACATGCCTTACAGTTGACAGGAATGATGGCATCCAGCCTGATGTTATGCAATGTAAGGCTGTGGAAAAAAACATTAGAATAAATAAAAATAATCCCAAAATGAGAATAGGAACACTGAATGTAATGACATTAACTGGAAAATGTGAAGAGCTTGTAGATCTGATGGAAATAAGGCAACTGGATACATTAGGTACGAGCAAAACTAAATGGAAAGGGAAAGGGAAAGGGAAGAAAATCTGAAGAGGAGGATATACCCTATACTGGTGTGGTAAATGGAAAGGGTCACATAATGGAGTGGGCTTTATTCAAAGTAAGAAAGTAGATGCTGTTGCAGATGTTAAATACTATATAGGCTATTAGCGACAGAATCATTAGATTAGAGGTACCTTAAAATGGAAAAATCCCAACTCTAGTGCAGGTTTATGTCACACAAATGGGGTGCAAGGATGAAGAGAAACAGAAGTTCTTGGATCGGCTTGAGAACCAATTGGATAAGGAGAACATTATTATAATAGGTGACTTAAATGCTCAGGTGGGATGCAAAAGGGAGGGTGTAGAAAGAGTGATTGGTCCTTTTGGTTATGGAAAGAGAAATCTAGAAGGGGAAGAAGACCTGCTTGATATGTGCAGTCGAAATAGTCATCAAGTTCAAATTACCTGGATTAGGAAGAGAGAAAGCCATAAAGTAACTTGATACTGCTTGGATGGAAGACATAGATCAAAGATAGACCTTTTAATAACAGAGGGTGAAGCAGGAGTACAAGTTGTGGAAGTCAAAGTCGTTCCCAGTGAATGTCTTGACAGTGACCATAGGCTTGTTCTAGTTAGTATAACTGATCAATTCTAAAATGGAAAATAAACAAAAGATCAAGGCCTGGTAGCTGGAGAAATCTGATAAACGTGAAGAATATCAAAGAAGAATTTTAGGAATAGTTCCAAAAACTGATACCAAAAGTGCAGAGGAAGAGTGGCAAAATTTTCGAAATATCTCAGTTGAAGAAGCTAGAGAACTATGTGGCGAGACAAGTAGCAAGGTTCGACATAAAGAGACAGCCTGGTGGAATAAGGAAGTCAAAACAACAATCCAATTAAGGAACAGAGTAAAGAGAAATTTGGAAGTGTAGACACAAAAGAATGACAGAATTTAGATCACTTGCTCAAGAATATCGAAAGCACAACTCAAGAGTTATACGCATAATTAATGAAGAGAATGACAAGATTTGCGATGAATTTTCAAAGAAACTGGAAGAAGATACACAAGGTAATAAGAAATTACTATATAAAACTGTGAAAAACAATAAAAGACATCAATAATCAGTTACAGCTTTGGAAGGAAATATGGAGAAGTGATAAGAAGCATCAATGAAATCACAAAGTTAATGGGACAGTATTTTGATTAGCTATTAAATGATGCATCTAATAATGACACTGGGGACACAAACATCAATTTAGTGGCCAATGATGAAAACCACCAAGAACCACCCCCAACCTGGTCTGAAGTGGAAGAAGCTGTAAAAGCTATGATCAAAGGCAAATCCAGTGGATTTCATGAAATAAGTTCAGACATGATAAAAGCAGCAGGAATAAATAGGATACATTGATTGTACAGAGTATTACGTGCTATATGGAAGGACAATAAGATCCCTGATGACTGGTCTAAAGGTGCAATAGTGCCCCTGTTTAAAAAAGGACACCGGAAAATGTGCGAGAACTATCGTGGAATTACTTTGATATCCCATGGTCTGAGGCTTCAGAAAAGATAATTGTGAAAAGACTACTCAGGCGCTTAGAAAAGGCTTTAGAAGAAGAACAACATGGCTTTAGACCAGGAAGGATCTTTGATGCAAGAATGCTTATTGAGAAAAATCTTGAAAAAGGGAAAGAGTTAGTAATAGTATTTCTAGATATAGAGAAAGCTTATGATAGCATTGCAAGATCAAAAATTTGGGAATGTTTAGAAAGGCACAATGTCCCAAAAGGCTTGATAAACAAGATCAAAATGCTGTATGAAAACACAAGGGCATGTGTAAGAGTAGGTAATGGGGAACAAAACAAGGAAGTTCACTGTCTCCATTGCTATTCATCACAGTGATGGGCATAATCCTTAAGAGAATAAAAGAAGAAAATGATAATGAAACAAATGCCCTTGTCTTTGCAAATGATGTCATGATTAGGAGAGAAAGTGCCACGAAGGTTCAAGAAAAAATAGATGAATGGGACAAGCTGTTCAAGGAATATGGGTTGAAAATACAAGAAAGTCAAAGTAAGACAGTAGTGTTGACAACAGGACTGTCTAAAGCAACCATTCACTTCAATAATCAGCCTCTACAAATTGTTGATCAATTTAAATATCTTGGTAGCACAATTTCAATAATCAGTTACAGTTTTGGAAGGAAATAATGGAGAAGTGATAAGAAGGATAAATTAAATCAGGAAGTAATGGGACAGTATTTTGATCAGCTATTAAATGATGCATCTAATAATGACACTAGGGACACAAACATCAAATTAGGGGCCAATGATGAAAACCACCAAGAACCACCCACAACCTGGTCTGAAGTGGAAGAAGCTTTAAAAGCTATGATAAAGTAAGGATAACAACAGCAATAGTGAAGTAAGAAATAGAACTAGTTATGGTATATTGGCTTTCACGGCCAGTGAATTAAAACTCAGCAATTCTTCTAGGGTTGTGCCGTGTCTTGTGTGGGGTTTCGCCTAGGACACCAAGCTGGCTCATCGGCGGGCTCTTGATGTCCCCGCCCGGACCCCCACTGGAGTAGCGAACTGCGCGCCACCTCCCTTTATATAAGGTGCAACTGCACCTCTTGACTGCGAGAACTAAAAGCCCAAGCTGCCTCAACCTCCCTATGAAGGCTTCCAAAAAGATGGTATATTTGCTTTCATGGGCAGTGATCCAATATGTATGTTTCCCGTTTTAATCCCTTATCTATCGTGGCTACATCGTTATGTTGTGTCTTGTTTCCGACGGGGAGTGTTTTCTAGTAGAGAGAAGAGGGGTGAACTCTCCATGAAAGTGTGTTTGTTTAAATTATTGGTATTGTTTCTCTTAGCTAAGTGTATCTCGATTGCTTCCTTTATATCAAAAGCTCTGCCTTTGGGTTCGTGATGTTTTTTTTAAAATTCGGTTTCAATGTTAGTGAAACTGTGTCCCGCGTCGCACATGTGTTCGCATACGGTCGAGTGTGTCCCGTATTTTATCGCATTTCTATGTTCATTGTATCGTGTATCCAATCTTCTCCCACTCTGCCCAATGAAATTTGCTTGGCATCCTGTATCTTGACACGCAATGGAATATACCCCTGACTTTGAATACGGGTCTTGTCTAGAACACTATTGTGCAGAAGCTTTCCGGTTGTGTTATACATCGTAAATGCTATTTTTATGCCTTGCTTTTTGAACAGATTAGTGATTTTATATGTATTCGCGTTCACATAATTGAAACGCGCGAATTTTTTCTCATTAGTCCGTTTGCGACTGAAAAGCATCAAACTTCTGTTAAATAGAACTAGTAATGCAGCCACCTTCTATGCACACGTTAGAACACTACTGTGGATAATAAAGTGCCCAGGAAGTTTAAACATAATACTGTTTAAGACATACTGCTTCCCAATTCTGACTGACGGAGTAGAAACATGCACCCTGTCCAGAAGAGAAGAAAGTTGGATCCAGGCATCCGAAATGAAGTTTATACGAACAGTGCTTCAAAGGACAAGGAGGGACAAAGTAAGAAATGAAAAAAAAACAGGTCAGAGGCTGGCATAGATATCAGTGCTACAAAATATTTGCAGAAGCATCGATTAGGATGGTATGGGTATCTTCAAAGAATGGGAGATGAGAGGACACCAAATGCTTACTTCAACAAGATTATCCCAGGAAAGAGACCAGTAGGAAGACCGAAGAAGAAATGGTTGGACCAAATCAAGGATGATTTAGAATACAAAGGGCTAGTCTGGAGAAGTACTCATGAAGACCAACTATTCATGGACAGGAAGAGGTGGCGAGGACTTGTCAACAGCACCCGGGCGACTGGAGCTGGAATTTGATGATGATTATGATTATGATGATTTTTACATTTATGAGAATAAAAGAAAATAATATCTTCAACTTCAATCATGTTTACAACAATGCGAGAAAACATTTAGCAAATCGACCACAGCTGTTCTCTATAATACTAGGGAGTAGGGTACTGTCCCCAGAATTCGATTTATGATGATGGAGAGACCCATGAAAAATTTTAACACTGAGTTTGGAAAATTAACGAAGTCTGGAAAGTGGTCATGAATCCGGTTTAGAAGCAAGAATTAGATGGTTGAATGTATGGTAGTCAGATATTAGGAGCGATCTGATTAGACGCCTGAGAAGGTTGACTACCCGCGATACGAATATAGGTGTCCATGGGAGAAATCGTGTTGCTAGGCCGAGGTCACGTGACAAATACAGCCAATGGAAGACTTGTAAAACCATATTTTATCTGAGCAAAAATGATATTCTGGCTATTTATATAATTTTTGGGACTCCGAAATAATCACATTATTTAATTGATGAATTACCATGTTAAAATCTATGTAAATATGTGCGTCAGTTTTATGGTAATTCGACATAAGCCATGTTCACGCGCGAAAAGGTGTTTGCCACGCTAAAATTTGAGGGTGGAAGGAGAAGACGCGACCATGTTGGAGCGACTCTGGTGGTGACTTGCAAGACGAACGGACGTGTCGAATGTGTGCTCCGTGAGAGACAGAGACATGTTGTGCAATGTTGAAATTTATAAGAAACGAGTGAAAATTAGTGGTAAACGCAAGTAAGTACACGCATAGGTAACTTGTGTGAGTTACAAAAGAATTGAGAGATTTTTAAGTGATAAAAAGACACGTTTCGTGAATGTGACCGTTGCAGGAAGGACAAAGAGCATCCATTTTGTTGTGGATATTTGGTAAAAAGTATTCGAAATTGATTTAAAGCTAACGCAAGGGCGTGCTATTAAAGGAACAGTGCTGGAAATAATTATATTAATGAAAACTGTATGCAGGAGAAACGTGTGATTCGTAAACCATTTATTCTGAGTGAAAATATTACGAACATGGAAAATGCTATAAATATGTATGGGACTGGTACAGGCGATTTAGCTACGAGTGAGATGTGCGCGTGCTAAAATGCTTAGGGGAGACGTAGTCAAAACGGTGCTGCAGGAGTGTTCATGGTTGATCAGTATCAAGACACTAGAATCAGATGCATGATGTGGCTGTGGAAATTCAGAAGAAGAAAGACTACATATACTGCACGAACTGAATATACTTGAGATAATAACATGAACGAAATCAACCAGGACTTCGAGGGGCCGAGATCAGAAGGATGGAACGGAGCGACGCTCGAGAGCCAAGACGATGTCGGGGGTCGATCGAAGAGGACTCAGCGAGGCGAGCGGAGGCTTGCGGCTACCGGGGGACGTGCCTGGGTGAACATCGAGCAGGAGCCGAGCATCGGACGATCAGCGCTAGGCAACGGTGGTTGGTTCGAGGCAGCGAGTGGGGCCCGTTCCAAGGTCCGTGGTTCATTCTTCATAGCGTGATGTTTCACGTTTAGTGCTCCGGTGAATCAACATGAAGCCAGCACAAATTAAGATGAAACGTTCATTTATAGTATCAGTTCAGTAGTTGTTAGTTGTTTGAAGCATGCCCTAGAACCATTCTCAGTGTGATTATTCATTGTCTTACCATCTTCGTTAACATGTTTATTGGAATCTACATTGTAGCTTTCTTGTGTAGACAGTCTCATTTGAAGTTAATGCTTATTGGAGTTGCAGATCTTTTCTGCCAGTATTGCATTTTAGAACATCGACGTATTTTCGATTGTGGTTAATGCCAGTTCTGATCTCGGATTGTTGATAATTAGAAATTTTAGTGGATAATTTATGGAAGGATTTTCACGACGATAGATAACATCGATTTTGATTGCGAGATCTTTTGAAAGTTTGATTTTCGTCAAGGATTAAGGGTTTTTATGGAGGACATTGTCATGAAGTTAGGATTGAATCCTATTTAAGGATTATTTGTATTTTAGGATTTTCATATTTAGGAGTTTTCCTATTTTCAATTTTCACTGGAGATCGAAATTATTTTCATTCGACAGGATTTAAGGATTTTGGATAATCCCATTTTTAGGATTAAGGATTTTCATATAATCCCAGGATTAAGATCCTCATTTTGAATTTTACTATTTATTTAATTATTTTGAATCGGATTTGAGTATTCTCCGATGTTAAATATTTCTTTGGATTTTTATTTTCAACTTTGAGGTTGACTTTCTTTTCTTTTAGTTGGATTTTTGGAAAATGGTAGTTGCGATCCAGCTGTTGATTTTCTTTAAGGAATCCTGATCATTGTCGATAGTCATTGAAGACTTATAGTCAATAATACGCATTCATTGGAATTGAGACCGATAAACAGAAATTATTCATAACACATTTTGATGTCATTAAAGCAAATATTATAAGGATTTAAGGATGAAAGCTTGTTATAGCTAGTTGTTTACATTGTAAGAAAGTATTGGCGTGTTAATTCAGGAGCTATTATGTTATTATTTTAATATAACGACACCTAGTATTTTATATGGAACCTGAGAGCAGTATATTAGGGGATTGTTAGAAGACAGCTGTTATTATTATGAGGTTGAGTTAGGACGAACATGAAACTTGAATTTTTTAATCAGTTCATGGAGGCGAAGGCAGGGCCTTATTGACGTCTTGTTCTATTGTTGTTGGTGCGACAGGGTCAGTGTTGAATTGCTCCTGCGTTGTGAGAGAGCCACAGAGAAATATGGCAACATAGCGATGCATCCAGTATCAGCTTGTTGATCTGATGACTGTTGGGAATTCCGCTTGTTTGATGTGAGATTTTGGAAAGATATTGCTTCGTATTAAAGGGAGTCCAACATTGAGATGAAGAAGCCTGGAACAAGGCGGTATTATTGAGAAGGAATTAGTTGCGTTGCGGCCAGGAGCTTGGGATATTTGTAGGTGCTTTAAATGCTGGGGTCGGACGATCAGCTGCGCCAGTCCCGTTACGAGTACAGTCTGTGTCATAAGCGAGGTTCCATGGTGTCTTATGAGAGTTTTATTGTTTATTAGTATTGTTATTATTGAAGCGAAGACTAGTTAGGAGTGAATTACACCTTAGTCTGGGCTTAGTTGACTGGACTATTGACCCTATTGTAACTAAAGAACACATGGTTATAATGCACTGTTAGCGGAAGATTGCAGAATTATTATTGGGCCGTTAGAACTCAGTTAAATAATGGTATTTCAACAATGATTTTTAGCAAGGTAGATTTACGATTGTATACAGTCGAAAGTATTATGTTCAGTATTTTATTAATTAATATTTAGATTAATTCGTTTTATTTGGATATAACGACTGGATTCAGGAATCGAACATGTATAGAGTTCAACATTGAAGTTGTGATGACGACAGGCCATCGTCATTAGAGTCATTTTCATCGATTCACTCTATTAATATTTTTATTTCCGTCGATCCTGAATTCCTGGCCGCAGTAGGTTAATATCGATTCTTGTTAGTTTATTTCGTAGATGCAGGTATCACATCTGTATTACTATACGCTGCTTATTGACGTTTTGAAGTCAATTGTGTCGCTTTTATTTTTGCATTTAGGTTGTTACTTATAACTTGTAGTGACCGGTGGATGGATTTTAATCAATAAATGCAAGCACGTGTCTACGATTATTTGCAATGTTTTTATAGATACTTGCCATTTTGATTTATCGTACTGGGTGTTTTGAAGTAAATATTATGGTCAAGATAATGAAGCAATGCCTATTACCCAATCCACATTTCTATATGACCCGGGATTTATAGAGCTTTCTAGCTCTCCTTTTGATTAGGTGCTTTCGGTCCCTGGAAGGACTGACCATAGTATTTATTTTAGGGGTTCATCCTTATATGTTCCTAGTTTTCAGAGTGTGATATGCTAGCGGTAACGGTAAGTATTTTTAGCCGGGGTGCTGCTGTTTACAACAATCCATAGTCATCCTGAGGATTCTGGCTATCACACCTCTGGAAGATCGGGCACAGTACCCAGTAATGTTCCTCATATACATTTTTTAATGATATTGTAAAGTTGTCGATTTTGAAATATGCAACACAAGTTATTGAACATTTTCTTTCCAACTTTTTCCAGCAATTAGTTAAGATGGAACGATTCTCAATCCCAAGTAAGGTAACTATGAAAATTATTCTGAAAGTGGATGATTGAACATGAACAATTCCTATGGACGACAAGCGGTAACTATGACTGTGTGAAGTACTGCATTACTTTATTATTATTATTATTATTATTATTATTATTATTAACTTTATTGGCCACATTGGACCACTTGAGTCTTCCATGTACACTTTTTCTTTGAAGGTTGTGTTGTTTGATTCTTCTTATCTGCCCAGTACTCCTTCATTCGTTCTGATCGCAGTGTTCTTAATTCGTCTGAAATCTCTACGGTCTGTGCATCATTTCTGCTGAAAATTTGTGATCCTTAAGAAGGATGGTAATTTTATTCTTGTTCTCTGCATCTGTAATTTCGAGTCCAACTGTTTTGAGATCCTCTTGAATTTCTTTGATCCAATGCCCCCCAGTCTTCTTCCCCAGATTTCTCATCACTAGTTGTCGTAAAATCCTGTTTTCTGGTAATCGTACTACCGTATTATTTTATTGTATTACTGTAGCACAATTTTGTTGTTGAGGAACACGGTCAGGGGAATCAGTATTCTTCGCCTGCATTCCAATCATTACTTACTTACTTACTTACTTACTTACTTACTTACTTAGTTCCTGTTGTCCCTCGTGGAACATAGGGCATCAATGAAGCATCACCATCTGGTCCTGTTTGCTGATAACCTTTTCACCTCGCTCCAGGTCTTACCCTCCTCTATAGCCTCCAAGTGGACAGATCTGCGCCACGTTTGTTTGCGTCTCCCTCTCTCTCAATGGCTTCATTTCCTTTCCTCAGGGTATGTCCGATCCATTTCCATTTCCGTCGCTTTATTTGTATGGCCATCTCAATTTCACCCGTCCTTCTCCAAAGTTCTTAGTTGGAGATTACTTCTGGCCAGTAGATGTTTAGGATCTTTCTTAAGCAGCGGTTGACAAGGGTCTGCAGCCTGGAGGTGATTTATTTAGTTACCTTCCAAGTCTCAGACCCATATATCAGAACGGACCTGACATTACTCCTGAAGATAAGAAGTTTGGTCTTCATGGATATTTTGCTGTTCCCCCACACCGGATAGAGCCGCACAAAGGCACCGTTTGATTTTTGGATACGTTGGGAGACATCCTTTGTCGCTCCTTTGGTCATCACACTGCCCAGGTATGTAAAGCTATCCACATCCTCTATAGATTCATCCTCGAAGACAAATGGGTCAATTTTGTTGGTGTTAGTTCTTAGGGCCTTGGTCTTTTTTGAGTTTATCGTTAGCCCCACCAATTTCCCCTCTACAACCAGGTCTTCAATCTTTGCTTGCATTTCACCATGTACCTCACACAGTAGACACAAATCGTCAGCAAAATCCAGATTTTCCAGTATATTGGCGAATCCCCATTGGATACCGTCTTTCGCAATTCTAGTCACTTTACGCATCACAACATCAATCACAATCAAGAACATGGTTGGTGTCAGGATACAACCTTGGCGTACTCCTGAACATACAGATATAGGCTCGGATACACCGCTCACATGAATGACTCTGCATGTGTACTCCCGATATGTTTCTTGAATGAGACTAGTAATCTGTGACGGCACTCCATAGCGCTTCACTTCCTTCCACATGACTTCTCTATTTATCGAATCAAAAGCTTTCTCAAAGTCAACAAACATTGCATAGAGGCGAGATGACCATTCCGCACACTGCTCCAGAATTGTCCTCAAGGTGTTTATTTGGTCGACACACGAACGATTTTGACGAAAACCTGCCTGTTCTCGTCGGAGCCTTCGGTCAACATGTTCTTTAATCTATTTAGCCGAACCCTCGTAAAACTTTGCTAGGGATTAAGAGAAGTGTAATGCCTCTACAGTTATTGCAGTTTGACGTATCTCCCTTCTTTGGCAACTTCACCAGCAACCCACATCTCCAGTCCGCCGGCATTTCTCCATTTGTCCATACCTTCTCAAATAACGGTTGCAACATATTTGCTCTGGTGTCCATATCAACCTTCATGACTTATTCTGGAATATTGTCAACTCCAGCTTCCTTACCAATATGCACTCTCTCAATGCTCGCTTGATTTCCTCCACTGTGGGTATGCAGGTTTTAATTTTTGTGTCATGCTGTATCTCTTCTTCATCTCCTCCTTCTCCCTCATCAAGTTGATCATCCAGGGAGTGGTTTAAAACTGCACAAAAATGTTCCTGCCATCGCTTCAGTTGATCCTCAGGGTTTGTTGAAAGGGTACTGCCTGAATAAATATTTTTATTTCAAGAAATAATGGAGATTTTATGATCTGGTAATTTTTAACCAAGAGTAAATGAAAGAAGTACTGTCCGGGAAATCGACACTTTTTGCGAGGTTCGCTGCGAGAAACCAGTTTTTGATCCAGGGGGAGAGAGCAAGGTTGACTTGAGGCCAGACACACGCCACTATCAAGAGAGGGAGATTTTGTTCTGACTAGAACAAATGTGAAGGCTGACGTCTTGAAGAAGATATTCGTCAAGTTCAGTAACATCTTCAAAGGGCCGTTTAAGGTAGCGAAGGTTTACGGAAATAATTGCTATGCCATAGCTAGACTGAGCTATGATCGTAATATTGGGAAATACAATCACTCAAAGTTGAAGAGATTTTACCCCAAGATACAATAGAGACACAATTTCGACAGTATATCAAAGTATAGTAACGATATGTAGTAACAGAAAGTCCATTCTTTACTTTCTATTAAGGCCGGATGGGGAAATGCGCTCGGAATCATGTCTACTAGAGAGGAGAAGACGGGACGAGGTACGAACCGAGGACCACCTCAGAAAAATTGCATATTTTAAATTTGAAATTTTCAACTAAATTTGAGGTCTGGATGGAAGAGAATGTTTATATAAGCATTTGGAAAAATTTTCGCCTGAAGAAATATTTTTATTTCAAGAAATAATGGTGATTTTATGATCTGGTAATTTTTAACCAAGAGTAAATGAAAGAAGTACTGTCCTGGAAATCGACACTTTTGCGAGGTTCGCTGCGAGAAACCAGTTTTTGATCCAGGGGGAGAGAGCAAGGTTGACTTGAGGTCAGACACACGCCACTATCAAGAGAGGGGGAACAGACGCGTGTCAGAAGGGCGCCACTTTTTGGCGAGAACCAATGAGAAAATAGTTTGAATACTGAGGAAGGAATAAATATTAAAATCTTTATTTTAATATTTTATAAGAGTGTTACATATTGAATTCACCAGCAGAGAAAAATAAATCTAACTGGCGAAACGGATTTTAAATTAAATGACTGAGAGAGAAGTTATGTATGAATTTGTCAATATTCATAGAGGTTGGAGGCTAGTTGACCAGATTTGCGGGGGAAATCTGAGCGAGGAGGCTAGGAGACTCTAGGAGTCGAGGATCTTTATATTTGGAACGTCCAGGAGACAAGACGTAATTATATTCACTCTTCGAAAAGTATAGACAAAGGTCTCTGTGAACCCGAGACTTCGAGAGGAAGCAACAAATTATGGAAACGCAAAATTTAGCATTATAAGTCAACTGTCTTAAGATATGTACGTCGGCTTCCTACTATGATGAGATGATTGAAAGTCTCGATCGAACTACCCTCACTGGAACGGCTGATCTTCTAATTCTGGGTTTGACTATCGGCTTATTTAACTTTACTGCCCGATGTCGTATCTTGCTAGACGCTAACCCAATTTTCCCCTTAACTCACTAAGGATCTAAACTACACTATCTCTGTTTCTTATAATATTCTGTAGTTGCTCATCAATTTCTTCAAATTTTTTAGGCCCTAGTCCTAAATGCATATCCCCGAATTTCTCTATCGTTTCATCATATCTCTGACGTACCTTTTCAATCAATCCTTCATAAAACTCTATATCCCTTAAAGAAGCTATTTCTATCTTCTCCTTATCCTGAATACTAAGGCTATCATCCTTTTCGCTATCGCTTTCCGATCCTACTTGAACTCGCGTTACTAAACGAGACTTTGAATCATCCCCATTATTATCCTCATTATTGATTTTACTATGCATGCACTCCCTTTGAATAGGTTTACATGTTTCACACTCAATTTGGAGCTCCATAGGCTCAACCTTTACCCTATTTTCTAAAGACATGTTACCTTCTCTTCGTGCAACTATGCCTCTAGATGCACGCATGCGTTCTAAGGAAATTTCTACATTTTCCTTGGTTGGGTACCATTTTTTGGAGGTTCAATTTACTGTCTATAGATTTGAATCTATCTTTACTGTCTGCCGTAATGGCCTCCAACTTTTCACTATTGTCCGCCTTAATGGCGTCCAAAAACCTCTGCATCTCCTCACTCAATTACATTTTAATATCTTTAGAGAATACAAAAAAGGAAGGAAAGGAAGCTTGCAGTTTAACGTGACCGTTAATCTTGAGATCATGAGCCACGGGTTTAGAGAATACAGTGGGCTACTCTATCCCATCATTGGTTCATGCGTGAGAGATGGTACTCCGAACTCTTGTGTCCCAATTTCCAAAATTCAACCTCAGTACGGGTGTTTACTGAAACGTACACGTCTGGTATAATACTCATTACAATATCAACACTATTATGGAAGTGATTCTCTTAAAATCCAAAAATGTTGAAAAACCATATTTTTCAAAAAATGAAAATTTTGATTTTTCAAATAAAACTCGGGTTTTCCCTCGGAAAACTCATCCCTTCGTACTGGCCGCCAAAATAATTGTTTTGGGGAGTTATCTAGGGCTGCTCGGTGTGAGTTTCCAGGGTCCCAATGTGGTCAGTTAAATTTATACTTTGTAGTTAATTCTATCACTAATTTACCTTAACGTGATATGACCGTCTTTAGTGTTCCTAAAAGCATTAATCCAAGCACATTACTTCTATTCCCCCATGTGCCCATTTCAACAATGAAATATGCAAATCACAGTTTGCCAGCAATGCCCAATCGGGAGTACCGGGGTTCATGGTATGTTCTCCCACTCTGTGACTTACACACTTTGGATTAAGCATAGGATACACTTCCAAAAATAAACAAAATCAAAATCCTACTATCAAAACATTTATTTATCCAAAATATGGCGCTACAAAAATAAACAATAAAAATACTGACACTACACTTCACACTTGGCCAAAGATGAACAAGGAATTCAAATTTAAAAAATCACAAAATAATAATTACTGGTTATCCAAAAACCAAACAAAAACTCCAACTGAGTTTCACTCCCATATGGCATCAATCCTAATTCTTTAAAAACGAGCTCCAAATGGCTCGGTAAAGTTTACATGCATTGTGTTAACAATTAAACACACATCATTTAATTTTTACATGAGTATATCTGACTTTAATCATAAATATCAAGTATGGATAATCATTAATTAATTTTGGACTCCCACAAAGCTCATCTGTTACCATCTCTCTTCTCAAGCCACAAACTCACTACCGTGATTGGAAAAATTTGCGTAGCCCCGAGTTATAGAAAACTACTGACCAAGTAAACTTAAGATTACTCCCAAAATCTTAATATTCTCATAATAACTCGTGAATCACTGAATCATTTAATAATAACGTTAGGGATTTTATTATATTGTCTTCAAAGACAATTATATCTTAAGGAAGCAACGATCTGTACTCTGCAAGCGATAATAATGAATGTAAAAGGACCTCAGTTCAAATACTGGGTCGTTCAAACAATCTTAAACACTTCCGTGTACCGTGAATCAGACAGCCCGTTCCTGACCTATCTCTAAGAGAGTGTGTAAGGGTCTGTCTCAACTATTTGGCTGATTTATGGCTAAGAGGGAGGAGAACCTACAGTCTCGCTTTCACAAGGGACTGTCTAGACAGCTTTACAACCAGCGGCCAAATGCGTTTCTCTGAATGACAAGGCTCATAATACAAATTAACAACAAGACAATATTAGGTTCTACTGACCTATTCTTTTAGCTTCGGTAAAGTATAATTATGAAGTGTCCTTATTAGCGGGTAAGAAAATCCAATGAAACAACAAATATTAAGGGGCTTCAACACGGACGACTCTGAGTTCAATCCTTTAAAATGCCTCGGAAGCAGTATCCCAACTTTGAGGTCTTACAACATTGGCGACTTAAGGAAGGCCTTGCACGCAACCAGCGCTCATAATACAACATAAATTGCACCCTTTTCAGTATTGCATAAAATCACAATTCAACATAACTCATTACCGCAACTAACTGTCCCTCACAATTATTTTTATCGAGCATTTCAACGCGTTCCTAGCGTGACAAATTATTTCAATTGCGCTACATGGCGCTCATACATAAAATAGCCAAGTTGCCTTTCAAAAAACGAAATAAATTCAAATCAAAGTTTGATCTTCGTCTCAAAGATAATATATTCAGCCTTAGCCTCCATCAACAATAATCATTTATAACATTAAGAACATATTGATTCACAACAATTAACAATTCAACAAAGGGGCTCTTGCAGCTCCCACTTCTCAATATAAAATTCATCACATAAATAATTTATTTAATTATTATTATTATTATTATTATTATTATTATCGCGCTTGCTTTACCAGAGTTATATTATTTACCATTATACTGATATTCCACTGAATATTTTCCACAAGGGATTCATTAATACTTCACATATTTATATTTCAATCAAATTAATCGTTCAGATCGCGCAACCTTTATTTCACATGTTTTCAAACATCCCTACTTCCACTCATGAGGATTATACACAAATCTTCCCAAAACACATAATAATTAAATTAGTACTCACATGATATTACGGTCAGAGACCGAGTTCTCCATCGATGGAACATTTCACCCACAAATTGCTTCTTAAGCCATATTCATGGTCATATCTACACTTGATAACACTTTCCTAACATCACATAAAACATATACACTGATCACTTTTAATCTAAAGAATACCATTTTTGGATTCGTTTTCACTTAAACACAAATACAATTTCACTAAAAATATATTACATTCAAAATTTTCACTATACTTGAATTACATAAAATTTTATCACTCTGGCATTAATGATTTGCCTTAACACACGTGATTTCTTTATTCTTTCCCGTTTCCAAGGGTTGCACTATATGTACCGGTACGTCGGCTTCCTACTATGATGAGATGATTGAAAGTCTCGATCGAACTACCCTCACTAGAGCGGCTGATCTTCTAATTCTGGGTTTGACTATCGGCTTATTTAACTTTACTGCCCGATGTCGTATCTTGCTAGACGCTAACTTGTTCGTCTAATAAAAGTCTGTCACTGATGTATTACTTTTATGACCGCTCGAACTAGTATAACGGCGACCTAGTAATTTCCTTGTCCAGTAATCCACACGTGGATTTTACTTTCAGTTACTATGATTCTTGACTTATTGGAGTAATCCCCAATGTCTGACTGTTCATTTGTCTACACCTAGACAAAGCCTGGAATCTCGATTCCTAAATTCTATCGTATTCCGCTCTAGTGCCCTCAGCTTAGGAACACTAGGTGTTACTATCACATTCTACCCTGATCTGGTTATTTAACGTAGATAGAATTGTATATTTCACTGTCCTTGGGTACTTCGAAATCCTATGATGCGTCGGTTCTTTAACTGAAACTATTAGATTCGAGTACCTATCGCCGTAATTTCTTAAGTCCACAGCCTGAACTTTGACTGTACTGGTGAAATTTATAAAGTCCGAAGCTTGATGATATTATTTCCTAAAACAAGGATTCTGATGTGTCTTCGCATGGCGATACTATCGATGATACTAGACGGCTACTCCCATACGGGGTGCTCGTCTGCGATACAGAGTAACACGACCTCTCACGGTCTAGTGAGTACTGAATACTGCATTTAACGATGATTGTTGAAACAGTGTGTCCTCCTCAGAGGGACACCAAGACTGAGTTGTACTTTGCGAAACAGCAACACGCCCGGACGCTGAAGACTGAATTGTTGTTGGTTGATCCAGCACGACCCGCTCCCGCGGTCGCTCAAGACTGAATTGTACTTTGAAACAGTACGACACCCTTCCCTAGGGTTCGTAAGACTGAATTGTTGTTGGTTGATCCACCACGACCCGCTCCCGCGGTCGCTCAAGACTGAATTGCTGCGAAACAGTACCACGCCCTCTGGCGTCTCTGGTAGACTGAATGAATTTCCTGGCGCGTCCAGGGTTTATATTGAAATCTGCCGCAAAAAGATCAGATCTGCTTCTTCTCCGACACTAACTTCTAAAATAATTGTCGTATAATTTTTTAAAAAATGTCTCCTGAAAGCTCTCGTTTTAAACGTAAAAGGGTTCCTTTGATCACGAAAATCGATCACACAATTCCAAGATATTAAATAATTTGACTCCTCAGATGCGTGGGTAGTGTGGTTTATTTTTCCCTCTCTCCCAACTTTGGGCTCGGGGAATAACTATCGACGTAATGCCGCGTATGCACTTCTTTCCTGTGCAATTATTATAAACTTTTTCCACACACAAAAATCTCTCTTCCAGGATGATCAACAGTGATGGGTTCATTTCATTAATTAAATGCTTGCAAATGGCTTAATTTTAATTATTTCTCTTCTTGCGTCATTGCGATGCTGCCATTTTATAGCTGAGTAAGACCTTTTTCCGAAACTCATTCTCACTCACTCGCCGTGGAAAGCTACCAGCTCTATTAATAACCATGCGCTAGCTTCTTATCGATGCGTCAGGCGTGATCTCATGCCCGCGTGACTAGTGGTCACCCGCTCTTGCATCACATTATAACAGCCCAGCTTCTTATTAACCTTTAAAATCTTACAAATTCATTCTAAAACTGCATTATTTCCTCTCTTTTTTTTTCATATAAAATATGGATTCAGATGGGTTCAATATATGTATTGAAACATGAGAAATGAAACATAACTTTGTGATAAATAAATAAATAATGTATCAAAGAAAGAGTATAGTCATGTGTTTGACGAAAGCAAATAAGTTATAATTTGAAGTAGAGAAAGGAAGGACAGAGAATCCTCTGATAAAGAGTTTATTCATCTCAGAAACGAAATATTATGTATAAAACGAAGTTGTTGACAGGAGTATTCAATATTGGCGTTGAAGGAACTCCAGTTTGAAAGAAAAGTATTGACATTGTAAAACCCAGAATTTTATTGTACGGAGAAGAACAGTATGCGATAATTGAAGGCATAACTGAATATGAAATGGCATTATAAAATGTTATGAATGTATATTTGTCATAAATGATACTGTGAGATGGAAGGAAGGATATTAGCATTTATTGTGAACAGAAACGTGAGGGAAGGTTATTGTTATTTTTATAGCAGACACAAGCAGACTTGAAATTCAGAATTAAGCGAGAAATTGTAACGAAGAAGTATTTGAACCAGAGGAGGAAGTAAGTGGAAAGTATTTGAACATAGCACGGAATGTATAATCGATAGAGGATTTTGTAGGAGGAGGTATAGTGTATTCGTGACCGTTATTGCATTTGTGATTTCTAGTAGGAATACTAAATATCATACTTTGATGAAAGTAGTTATGGAACGGTAGAAGATTTGTGAATGTGCTAAGGGAAGAAATGTTAATGAAATGCATTTGTATTACGCAGGCGTAACAGAGACGCGATGATATGCAACGGGAGTTTATGTAGAAAGGTTTTGTAATATTTGTGTTGATTAAGAAAAGTCATATTTGTATTTGGTGAGGATGGGAGTGTGAGACGTGACGGTAAATGCCACATACACTCGATTTTTCTTTGGAGGGCTTATCTGAACATTCGTGCATTGTAAGTTTGTTCATTTTTAATTTATGAAATACCGGAGTTGTACACTTTAGTGATGAAATATTAACTTCATTGTTCGTATTCATGATTCACATGGAATTGACACATAAACACATATTTTCTCCAGTTTATTGTGTGAAATACGAAGAAAGACGGTGAAATACGTATAAAGATGGTGAGACAGGAGGAAAGTAATGGAATGAACTCTAATAAATTAGAGACAGTTGTTATGATATCGTGCGGGTCACGATCATGTATAAAATGTAAATATTTCATTATTATTATTATTATTATTATTATTAACCCGTAGAGCGGGGCTCGCGGCTCCATCCGCGATTGCAGCTTTGCGCTTGGGTGGGTGTCGCGTCTCCAGACGCAGGACGGGTTTTATTTTTTTTCTTGCCTTTATAATTACGCGCCAGGCTTGAGACTTTCCTCACAGGCTCTGGGAGGTGCTGCCATCTCTACGATATTTTTTGAACTACGTAGCTACTATGGTTTTATGATAGGGAATCCCCTTGCTATTTGGTACGTATTTGCTCAATGCAATAACCGCTCAAATGCCGCGTCACACTCAACTCGAGAGCCGTGCGTCTTTAGTAGCCCGTATTGTTCGTACACGGTACTAAGTTCGCGAGATACAGAAGCTTTGATGTGTTCCTATTGTGGTTTTTAGAATGTTTTAGAGATTTATTTTGTTTTATATTGTACTAGAGTATGTCTAAACGTTCGAGAGATATTCCAAGTGAATGTGTTATTCGTGATATGCTCGAACATAGCGATGATGATAGTTGTAGTGAGTCCAGTTCAGAAAGTGACGAAGAAACTCCGTTATTAGTAAATACTCCAGGGACTAGTTTTTGTTAGTGGGGTTTCAAGACACAGTGTATCGGTACGGAGTTCGAGTTCTAGTGACAGCAGTGACACTGAAATCGCGAATGATGGTAATCCTGCTGTACACGGTGAATGGGACGTACGGGGTTGTAGGCGGGGAAGATTTCCAGCTAATTACAATGCTGGAATACAGGGTGAACTTTTAGATAAGAAGGACCCGGAAGAAATTTTCGATTTTTTTGTAGACGACGGATTTTGTGAGCTTATTGCACAGCAAACAAATCTGTATGCACAGCAAACAATCAGTTCGAATTCGTTGATGGCGAAAGTGAAAAGAAGGAGTCGTAAGAGAGACTGGGTACCCACTAAAAAAATGAAATAAAACTATTTTTAGGAATTTTATTACTGCAGGGCATTGTTCAGAAGCCTAAACTAGCCCATTACTTCTCTCGAAATAAACTGCTAGCTACTCCCGTATTTTATGAAATTATGTCTGAGAAGCGATTTTTCCTTTTGCTGAAATTTTTACATTTTGCAGACAATGAAGCTTATAACAGGCAGGTCCACCCCAAATTGTATAAAGTGAAGCCAGTTCTAGACATACTTGTATCAAAATTCAGAACTGCATATATTCCAGAAGATAGCTTATCTATAGATGAGAGCCTCTTATTGTGGAAAGGTAGACTGGGATGGAAAGTATACATACCAAAGAAAAGGTCGCGCTTTGGTATGGAGTCATATAAGTTATGTGAAGCTAAGACTGGGTATGTGTGGAACATCTTATGGTATACTGGGAAGGAAACTAATCTCGTAAACGAAGTTTGCGGAATTGATATTTCTGAGTACACTAAGCCTTCCAAAGTTGTCTTTACACTGGCCGAAGATATCCTGAATAAGGGCTACCTAATAGCTGTGGATAATTACTACAGTAGTCCGGAGCTGTTTGACCTGCTCAATGATCTACAAACAGATGCTGTAGGCACCGTAAGATCTAACAGAAAAAATCTCCCAAAAGATGTTATGGCAAAAAAACTAAAAAAGGGTGAAATTGTGTTTGCTTATCGTAACAAACTCATTGCTCTCAAGTGGAGAGACAAGAGGGATGTGTGTATGCTAAGTAGCATACATGATGCCGAAATGCGCACTGTGAAAAACAGAAAAGGGGACACAATAGTAAAGCCTGTCATGTGTATAGATTACAATGATTCAATGGGTGGGGTCGACTTATCTGATCAGTGCATTGTTCCGTACAGTACAGCCAGAAAGCGAATAAAGAAGTTCTACCAAAAGATTTTCAGGCACTTGTTGGACATAACAATGTTCAATTCCTTCGTTATTTATCAGAATCATGGAGAAAAATTCACTCACTTGCAATTTCGTTTGCAAATTATTCAGAAGCTTTTTGACAAGTATGGTAAATCAACCCCCACTGAAGCCCAGCCAGTCAGATCAGTGGTGTCACTATCAAATGATCCTTCAGATCGATTCTCGGGAAGGCATTTTCCAGATTTCAATCCTCCCTCAAAGACGAAACCCATTGCAAGCAAGAGATGTATTGTCTGCAAAGCAAACAATAAAAGAAAGGAGACACAGCACTGCTGCAAAATGAGCGATGTAGCACTGTGCCCAGCTCCTTGCTTTGGAATGTATCACACCGCAAAAAATTGAACTGACAGGTGTCCATTCCTCGTGTATTGTAAATAGTGATTATCATTGTTGTGTAAATTCGTGTGTGTGTATATAATAAATAGAGAAAACCTCTGAATGGAATAATTAGTGGCTCGGCAGTTGCATATTCACAACACGGGAAGAAAGTACATATTAGGTGAGTACATTGTTATCAGGTCATTATCGTATTCTTCAATAGTGTAATTATAGTGTGAAATATATTTATAGCGCTTGTGGGACTACATCTATCTTTTATTATCGACAGCAGTGTCTGTGCTCGCTAAAGCGTAGCGTTAGGTCGTAGGGCCCAGCTATCTCCTGACTCGACATATGCGTGGGTTCGAGCCCCTCCATCGGCCGTCCTTGAAATGGTTTGCCGTGGTTTTCCCATTTTCAACACCAGGCAAATGCTGGGGCAGTACCTCCTGACTGGCCACGGCCTCTTCCTACCACATCCTTGCCCATCCCGACGCGTAGGTTGCCCACGGGCGTCGACTAGAAAGACCTGCACCAGGCCTCTCAGGAGGTCACTCCAAAAAATCCGATCTTATTGGATACGTAAATACTTATTGCTAACGTACAAGTTTCGGAAAGTAACGATTACAATGCTCATCAGTGAAAAAAATAGTAATATGAGACTTATGCCTTTGTTGCACTAAGATATGATTCACTTAAAAATCATTCTATTTCGTAAATATTCGTTGCAGTATTGAAATTAATGTGTCTTCTTGTCAAAATATACATGCAATACTAAACAGATACATGTCGAGCTGCGTAAATCCAATTATTTAAACATTTAAAAAAATATGAAAACCTCTCCCCACCGTAGTGGTCATGTGGAAGAATTCGCTCCCCACTTAACGGGTTAACCATTTCTTTTATTGAATTTAAAAGCTTTAGATTTTATTTAGAAGACTTTAACGATTGTATTAAGTAGGGAGTGTGTTTATTATGATGAACGTTAAAGCACAACTTCAGTGAACAAGTAGGACAGATATTACTGTCATAAATTTGGGTAAACTATGTGTTTATTGAAATATTTTAGAGCAAGAGATACATTTCATATATGTGTAAGGATGCAAGAGAGACACTTATTAAGCGCATCTAGCCTAAGTGAGGCATAAATATTTTATTTCTATTCGTGGTGAAGGAAACATAATTTTGTTATGTTGTTTTATTGTCAATAAATGGCAAGCATATTTTTATTCTTGCTAAGTTTTTTAGAACTGATTCTTTGATTCAACGCTTAATTACACTTGAACGATACCGCTAGCTAGATGCAGACAACTGATCGACAATTTATCTTAACGCCCGAGAGCCGAGTTGCTCGTTAATGCTCTACCTTTATTTATCTCTTTTTTCTGTACTGTATGCAGCTAGTTAGTAGTATAGTTAGAGATGTATATGTGTGTTCCTAGGGTTCCCTAGTCATTAGTCCGGTGGGAGTTGTTCGACTCTTAGCCGGGTGTAGACATTCCCACGATCCATTTACCATATGCGCGGATTTGGGACTGTCTCTAGAGGAATTCGGGCGCAGTACCATCTTTGTTCCTGACTGGCCGGTTTCTCTGTATCTGCTTTCTTGCCAGTACTAGGGTGATTGTATCTAGTTCTTTAAGATTCTGCCTATTTAGATAGGTCATCTATCCACTTTCTTTGATCACTTCTTGCACTTCTCTTAACTTCCTTATCCTTTTCAGCATATTTTGCTTGCAATTCTGCCTTTATGCTCGTGTCCTACATGCGTTCATTTTCTCCTTTATCTGTTTCCTTTCTCTGATGATATCCCATGTCTGTCCTGTCATCCAATCTTTTTTCCGCCTATCTTTGAAACCTAGAATGTTTCCACTTGCTTTGATAAAGTCAGATCTAATCTTCACCCAATTTTACTCAACAGTTTCATCCTCCACCTGAGCATGTGCCTGGAATCGATTCCTTAACTCTATCCTAAAGGCCTCCTTCACCTTTATGTCATCCTTTAGCTTTTCCACATCATACCTGATCCTTTTCCGGTCCATCCTCCTTTTCTGTGCCTGAATCTTCATTCTGAAGGTAGCCACAACAAGGTGGTGATCACTGCCGATGTCCGCACCTCACTTATTTCCCACATCCAACAAAGAACGTCTCCATCTCCTTTCAATCGCTACATGATCTATCTGGTTTTCTGTCCTATGTGCTGGTGATACCCAGGTCACTTTATGGCAATCTTTATGCGGAAATACAGTACCACCAATAATCAAATCTTGGTTGGCACAGAAGTCAACAAAGAGTTGTCCATTTTCCTTTCGATATCCTAAACCATGTCTCCACATAATATGCTCAAGTCCTTCATTTTCCTGGCCCACTTTTGCATTCAAGTCTCCTCCAACTATAATGATATCCTTCCTCTTCTGTTTCTTAATTGTACTATTAAGATTTCCATAAATCGCCTGCTTATCGACTTCCTGCGCTGCCTCTGTGGGTGCATAGCAAACAATCATCACAATATTCCTAATATTGGACTTAAAATTTGCCACAATTATCCTTCCCGAAACTGGATACCACTCCATAAGGCTCCTTTTGGCCTCCTTATCCATAATTATACCAACACCTTCACAACTTGCTCCATCACCTTCGGGTCTTCCAGAGTATATAAATGTAACTCCATCGTGGGTGGCCAGTTCCCCAAAATCTCTCCATCTTACTTCACTCAGTCCGAGGATGTTCAGACCGTATATCTTCATACATGCCATTGCTTGCCGAAGTCTTCCGCTTTCCCGCAGAGTTCTCACATTCCAAAATCCAATTTTCGTTAACCTTTTCAAGCCAAAAGTCGTCGTCTTAGGATCCGTCCGGTTTCTCTTCATTGATGTTTCTTTAATAAGCTATTTTAAGATGTGCGAGATATTAGCCCACAGCACCTGATCTTGGTGGTGGGGCTGCCACCTGCGCCTCCAAGCTTGCGGTTTTCTGTTGGGGTTTTATCCCTTAGCCTTTGAAGATCCGTCTTCACCACAAGGCAGTGGTTTCCCTCTTTGTTTACCCCAAGAGGAGAGTTGCCTCTTCCGTCAACTTCGCCGTACCAAAGGTCTCCTTATCCGCCTCCGTTGCCGTTAAGGAATTCATCAGAGTCCCGTTAGCCATTACTTTTCAGGGTTCCTGTAAGGCCTTCACAGCTTCTGTAGTGGTACTGGGGGCACAAGGTCCCCACTGTACTTCACCCGTACAGTCTATCCCCTACTTCATAAAGTTGCCCGTCCACCGCGACATGGACGAGGGGTTGGACTTCTAGGGGACGCATTCCAATCATACCAAATAATTATCCTTTCCAGTTCAAGCAACTTCAGTTCCCAGTTCCCAGTCAGAGTATGATTTGCAATGAATATCACAATTCAAAAGGGCAGAACCTCTTTTTTGTTTGCCTTACAGGGTGTTTCTCTCTTAGAGTGCTTTACTGTATATAACAAAAAGAAATACATGTTCTTTGGAGGAAGACCACCAATCAGGGTTGCCAGACGTTCCGTTTTACCCGGAACAATTCCGTTTTTTCTTTTGTTCCGCGTTCCGTTTTAATCTTTAACGGAACGCCAAATATTCTATTTTTATTTATTTTTGGTTAATTTGATAATATATTCAATTTTGCACCAATTTTCAAATGTCCCGCTTCAGAATTGGTTGTAATAGGCTATTTAGCTTGTTTTTCTGGTGATACAAGTGCAAGTTTGAAAGGGAAAATGATTTCTATGCCTGTGTCAGATAGATGGGTACATGTTATAGATTTATTAGGGGTAACAAAATTCAGGAATATCGTAGTTCTTGTAAAGTTAATACTCAGCATTTTCCCCTCCAATGCATTTACGGAGAGAGTTTTTCTGTCATGAATATCAAATGGAGAGATGATAGAAAAAGAATCTCCATTAGTTTGATAAAACAAGAATTGTTCACATAGGCCTATTACAATTGACGAAAGTTGTAGTGAATTTTATCAGAAGGTACAAATAAAAAATCCTTGCAAAGGGCCGTTCAAACGAAAAGCATTTGTATGTTGCTGGTGTCATAGGCCTATATGATATGATTATGTAATGCTTATATAATACATATGTTTATTATTTATTACAATACCTTATTTAACAACCTTGATTTTTAAAAATTGTTTTGGGTCGTGTGTTCCGTTTTTCCATTCTTGTAATCTGGCTACCCTACCACCAATGTTGTTTACTGTACAAACTAAGAATTAGCATTTCCCATTATATCTTTCATTTTTCTTTTGAACATCAAAAGATCTATATGAGTGGCCAAGAGTACTGCATCATCTGCAAACAACACATTTCTATTCTGTTAGTATTGTATTAGTGATGATCACCATTACAATTTTTTCCAAGAGTGCTATGTACTTATAATACGTATATACTTTGTACCCCGCGCAGTCTTGGGCAAATTCATGTTGACTGACAGAAGAGTTACAACTGACAGTTTGTATTGGCAACACTGGAAGAACGGCTTCAAGATTTTCTATTTCCGATTAATAAACCCTATTTCGTCTCTAAGAGACAATAGACATTAAATAAAACAAAACGAGAAGAAAAAAAACTGGTGTTGGAGACTGGAGTGTACCCAGCCACGAAATCTAAGCTGTCATTGTTTCGTCAGCTGGCAGAATGAACTTCGACTCCAATATCACGCTAAAATCTATTTCTCAATATAAAAATTACCTTTATTCCCAAATTTTTTCAAGATACAAAGCAGACATTTTTATGTGTTAAGTTATATTTTTTTACACATCAGATTTTCTAAATGTACTTAAGTTTAATTTTAACAGATGGAGATGTTCATGAGAATGCTATTAAAATTATGCCATTTTAAAAACAATATTGAAAAATAAAAAAATACAGCAGAACCCCGTTTATCCGATGCCACTTCGATTGACGTGATTTTTACGGATAACATCTGGTAAATATTTTTGGAAGTTGAAAGTCGAAATGAAAATGTATAAACTCTGTTAAACAAAGGTGCATACCGTACTGTATACTGAGCCCGCCTAGCCTCATGTATCAAATATTTATTTGAGAGCATATTTACTTCACATGCTCAGTTCTACAGAACACACCCTAAAGCTTCCTCATGAACAATCCGCTATTTTGCCTTCGGAGAGGACAGCTAATTTTCTTCCTATTTTAATGCCACATATCTCAGGAGCATACAATAATTAATTCTGCTTAATTTACCATCTACTATGCCTTTTGGAAATGGTAAATCAATTTAAGGTAAATGTATTTTTTAACCGCAGACACGCGGAGGATTATGAAAGTAGTCGCCAATTGACTTGACTATTTCCTTCAGATCAGGAAGCCGTGCTATGCACGAACACACCGTTTTGATAGTCTGCTGAGGCAGGACGCATCGTGTCAATTGTCCGTCTAGAAGACGAAGGCCATTGTAGGCAAGTGTATACCCCATAATTAAGAGGACAGTAATCTACAGCCATCGAGCTGCTTACTACGATTAAGTCTACGAAAAGTATTATTTTCGGCCCAGTTAGGCCAGTGCAACGTGATTGTGAAAGTTGGAATTTAATTCTAATAATTCAACATATTTTTTCACTAACCACGTGGACTGTCTGAAGGCAGACGTGAAATATTAAATCTACGACTACGTCTTATAGCCCAGTGTGCGCTACTATAAAAATCAACCATGATAAAGCTACGTATCGCACGCATGCGACAGTGATTTTGACTTAGTATAAAATCTTTGAAGGAATACTACGTATTGGTAACATTACAATCTGTGGCAGGCAAAGCAGAGTATTTTGATCACCTGCAATCATTAAAGCCAGTGTGAATTTACAATCATATTTTCAATAGAATCAGTGTATTTCGATAACTACGATGCATATGATAACGCATCATCTGTTAGTAATTCTTCAACTTTATTGTGAGAGCATCGTGATGGTGTAATTCATCGTGTGAGGGGAACACCGATGAAGTAAACCACCACCATGGAATTGTCCAATCCACACCATCAGGTACAAACCATTTACAAGACGCAAACAGAGGACCATGAGGACAGGATTAAACCTATAGCCTTACCAAGGAGTATGCTTGGAACCCTGGAAGTAGACCACCCATTCCAATGGGAATTCTGGAAGGGTACCTACTTTGTGAAGTAACCGTGAGATTGTAAAGCCTATTGTACGAGGTTTGTCCAGGTTGAGGTAGTAGTTGAATGTATATTTTGAGCCGAAACGCAACGATATTTGACCACTTAGGTAGGACATGTATATATTTTTCTTTCTTTGGCACTGGAACAATCTTAGTTAGACACCACAGTCCGTGTACTATACGGCAGGTGCAAATTCACAAGTATTTTCAATTTATTTGTGAGTCAGCAAGGAGCTGCAATTTTATGTCATGTAAATGACATCTTAACTACAGAAGGTGTAGGCTTCTGAAAGTGTTAGGGGACACCCTATAGTCAGGTCCCTTATTTAAGTTGGAAGATCTTATTTACGTATCATTTCTCAGCCGACCGTTGCTGAAACGTTTTTGTACTCTTTATTTGGCATTTTTCGTGAGTACTATTTTACTACATGAAAGTTCCAGAGGAACGAACCCATGCACAGTTAAAATGATGGGCTAACTTACTTCGTATCATTTCAAACATCGCAGCTGAGGTTAGATGTTTTATTTTTGTTATGGAGAGTGCCAAGCCACACATGTCAACGCCTACGTACATATCTTCGAATATCAGTGCAGTTAGATGCACGAGTATGATATCTTTCTATTTGTATTCTTTGAATTTAATACTGCATTATATCTTTTTGAAGGGTATATTATCCCGAGGAGCACTGTTAGGGAAGTGATGAGACATTTGTATATAATCTGTAGAGCTTTTCAGGACTTTAATTCGTGCTACTACAAGATTAGAATGATCATTTTGGTAACACAATCTTTGCTATGCTAAGCTGCACGCGAAGCAGTGAGAGTTGCTTGAGCGCGCCAGCCGACAACCGGGTTACCCGAGATGCAACTGAGAGACGACTTTATTGACCTTTTTTGTGTGCTAACTTACGTCAAAAGTCCTAGGAATTTGAAGGTCACTGGTATTAATATAACCTTGCTTTGGAGAATAGCTATGTAAGCTGTCAACATCTGTTATTACTATTACCACCTTTTTATGAGTGAGGGGATGCTCGCTCAGGCGAATTCCTTTAATATTTTGAGCCGATGACTTCATCTGGCGTGTTATAGAAAGGTTTAAACAATAATGTTAATTGACCCAGCTTCTGTATAAATTAGGCTAGCCAGTGTAATTGTTGTGTCCGTGAACACATAATTTGGTATTTGGCAGGACGGCTGAATGTCCGCCTTTTTGTTGGTTTATTCCGGCGTTCTTTGAGCTGCGGCTAAGACGACCGATGCACCGGGCGCAGTTGGTGTAAGACGCGCCAACCTGTGTTTTTGTTGACTTGTTGAAGTCATGTTATTTGAGTGAATCTCAAGCAAGATCACAAGTTGCAGCCTACGACTGGTGTCATTAATAGAGCTAACTAAATACCATTTAATCCTTCTGATAAATCAAGAGCATAATTATCCTAAACCAACGGATTAATGAATTGTTATAAATAATTACAGCCATAACTTTGCAACCATTTGCTTGTTGTTTAATCGACACCGTGACTTCAATCCATTTCCATGTGGGAGATGACTTTAAATGAGCTGACACTACTTGTATCGACGACATTAGATCTCCGGGACTGATAATCAGTAACTTGTGGCCCGCGTGAACTAAAGCTTGGTTGGTTGGTTCCTTAGTTTAGGGGCTGCGACAACGCGGTCATGTAGCCCCGTGTACTTTGGGTGTGTGTAGAATCTGTCTGATAACCGGTGTTAATTGTGATGACTGTATTAGTGTGTGTATCTGTTTTTTTTTAAATTCAAGTAGGGACTGCAACTTTGAATTTTCAAATAGTTCCTACTTTTGCCGCCAAGCGCCACCGTCAACGACTACTAGGCCTAGTTCAGAACTAGCTACTAGACGCCACCGCAGTTGGCTCTTGGCAACGAACGTAGCAACCTAAGAGCGTTGTTTACATTCTTAACCTATCCAATTTAGTTTCACACAGGTGTAATTAGTGGAAAGATCTTTAACATGCCATAAATCTATGACATGGGACCGCCGGCTTTACTTCCCCTCCGAAGGAAGGCATACTGAGGGATTTTTAACGCTCTTAAAAATCCGACGGCTTCGGCCGGGTTTGAACCCGCTATCTTGGGCATAGAAGCTCAGCATGCTACCAACTACGCCACCGAAGCCGCCAACTAAAGCTTGTAAGACGCAATTGTGATTGTGCTTTGCCGACATAACGCACATGCTTGAGATGACGACTGAGTACAATCAGCACGTCTGTTCGCGAAGGCAAGCTAGTATAAGAGTGTTTACTTCTTTATTCCCGAGTGTATTTATCCCATTGTTCCTATTAGACATAAGAGTGTTATGTGATTGTTTTTCTTGTAGTCAGTGGTCAAACTATCATTAGATTTGGTAATAAGCATTCGTTTACGACGCATCTCGTCGTAATACTTTCGTTCACATAGGCATTAGACAGAATGTAAGTGTAATATTAAATGTGTACGTGGTACCATCCTAACCTAGGGATTGGTTTGCTAGCTGTTAAATGTAAATTATACCAACTCATTTATTTGCAAATTTGCTACGCGATAATTATTCTTGTACCACGTGCCTAGTTAGCTTTGCTATTGTTTCATGTAACTAGGATTTCGCGAGGGTCCTTAACATCAAACTAGGGACGACTCATTATTGTAATTAGATTAACGAATTAGCCGATTTCGACCCTCAGAAATAGATTAGGGGTCTTACTTGAATGAATCATGCACGAATCTAACTTAAGACTGGATCCTTTTTATTGCTAGCTTTGGTATTTTTCGAATGTATTTCTTTGGGCGTCTATGACTGCTTCCGTGCTAAAGACCCAGATCCCCTGGATCCCCTCGTGCTGAGCAAGCCTACAAAGAAATGCACCCGTTCCTCTGAGGTTTTGGGTTCGAAGGACGGGGTCTTTCGAAGTACCATTTCTTTCGGCGGATGATACCCGGATCACCTCCTTTAACGGGCTCATACACTTCATTTTAAATGGCGCACCAACCTGGTAGGCCGATGTTTTTACGGAAACCATCAGTTCCTCATGTTTTTGAGAGGGTCAGGAATGTTATGTTTATAGGCAGTTGAACTGGACTGGTACGAACTGAGAAGTCGTACAGCTGTTATGATAGCCACCTGACATTCTTTGATATTAGACCAGAGGGGTAGAGCATATTGTGGTTAAAAATCATCAGGTATTTGATTTGCTAATGCTCTATCCTTAGTAAATGTAACTTATGTTTTTGCTTGTTGGTATTTTTACCTTGTAAATGAGACTTGTTTTTCTGCGTTGAGACCAGCAGTAGTTCGTGATGTTTATTCACAGGAAGGCGTTCGGCTTGGACAAACTTTCCTGTATTGGTGTAGTGGGTTTATTTCGGAGTCAATTCCCTCTCTTTTTCTCAGTGTTTAATATGATTGACGAGGAGTCGTTAAGACGAGTCCTCGATGGGATGATGGCCAATATCAATGCCTCATTTGCCCAGATAAGGGGTAAACTAGGCAATAACACAGCGTCCCTGAATCGAGTAAGGGAAGATCTAGGCACATTTAGGGACGATTTAGGCACAGTCAGAGGTGACTTAGGAGGAGTAAGGGAAGATCTAGGCACAGTTAGGGAGGATCTAGGCACAAATACAGCCGCCTTAGAGGTTGTAAGAGGTGACATAAACGTTGTAAGAGGTGATGTTGAGGCATCTAACGTCACACTTACTGATGTCAGGGGAGAGCTAGGCAACAATGCCAAAACTCTCAACCAAACTAATGTAAACTTGTTAGCAAACACTGCGACACTGAATTAAGTGCGAGATGATATAGACCGCATTAGGCAGAATGTCGGTGCTAATACAGTCACTTTGGTAGCAGTTGGGCGTGACGTCGTGACCAACACTACCACACTCACTAACCTCAATAAAGAGCTCACACAGGTTAGAGCTGATATGGAGACTCAAAGGGCTGAGTCGAATGCTAACTTACTGGCAGGCTTAGCTTCAGTTCGTGTAGATCTGGTGGGGCACCAAAAGGAGATTAACGAACAAATGAACACTTTACCTACCGACCTTACGACAAACCGTACGGAGGTATAAGACCGGTTAGATCTACTTGATACGACCGTACAAACTGTATACGGAGACGTAGTTACATTACGGAAAGAGATAGCGATAGACTTCGCCACCGTGCAGAAAGAAGCGGAAGAGCAGAAGGCTCATTTTGACGTCATAGTGAAGATGTTGTAACTTTTTACCAGCCCTTCTTGGGCGACTGATTTAAAACTTCCCAAAATCATCCTCCTATTTTTGATCGGAAGTACTTCATCATATACCACACAATTGAAATGGCAGGGTCGTGGAGTGTTGGACACACATTTGGTCAACCTAACTGGTATCATTTGGGCGTTCAACTATTAGGTGTAATTCCCTATAAAGAAAACTAATTATAACCTTCAAAATATGTGTATTAATATCAACTTTAAACATATGGCGGGGACTCTCGTCGAACAGACTATGGTTTACTATCTTCTCTCCTCGGCAATGACGAAAACATGTGACCCAAAATGAATGTTGGAATATAAAGATGTTTGTTACTCACTCATCGACGATCTAGCAGATAATCTACGAGACATGCTCGATAGATCAGTTCTCCCCAGCATTTCTAAGATTTTCCACACGTGGTTTGAGGTTAGAGATGTTTACTGGTTTACATAGCCACATCTCTGCGAGAGAAATGAATGTGCTTCCGTACCCAACTTGAATTGTGCTAACAGAGATAACATCGTTGTGATATGTAGCCGTTTCGAGTACATTCACAAGCCATGCTTTCAACAAAACTGTTTCTCCAAATAGGCCTACGCCAAATTACGAGAACGCGACCTTTCCAATCAGACGCTACAATAGAAGTGAAGCCCCGCTATACACGAAAATCCCACCTCTCATCTTGTAAACACATGTTTTCGTCTTTCTCCGCCAGGGTCATGATACCCTCCAACCCATACAAAATACACCAATAATCTCGAACCCATGTATATTTCTTACAACTCGTGGCGCGAAACTCTTCTCTGACGTCAGAACCTTACACAATTTACACAAAGCTTTCTTCAAGACAAGGGAAGTTATTCTCGGCCCAATCTAAATTTGGCCTAGAGTTTCCTGCTGTTGCAACATCTTGTAGCTTACCTACACAATCCGCTGTCTTGTATACTGACATCTCCCATACAAATTAAATGAAATATTCCTGACTGAGTCCCCGAGATACACAAGATATATATACACTAAATAAAATGAAATTCTACAACCTAAATGATGATGATGAACAAGAAAAGAAATGGTATGAACAAATTACCCTAACCTGACTTCTCTTGCAGTCAACCAAATAAGGGTTTGGGAACATTGTGACCGGAACAGTCACAATACGCCCCCATGTGATTCACACGGGTGAAACAAGTGTGGATCACAAACACTCAAACAAGCAACGCACTGAAAACACAAAGAATTACACTATTACATAAATAAACCCTGGAAGACATATATACATACACACTTGTCAAATTTTCACACATTCTCACTCTCTCGAATGTCTTATTGTGTCCATTTCCTAGCCTCACTGATTTCTCTCAAGTGTCTTAGGTCTACCACTTCATTTTCTTCGTCTCATCATGAGACCCTATCGCTTCACAAGCCATGGTATTTGCCTGCACAGGCCTTATCATACCATCTATCCATCTAACACTCGATGCCACTTTGCTGGTTAGCATTCTTCGTCACATCTCTTGAGTTTTGTCATGCCATCACGTTATGTTGACTGATTCTCTAAGAGTCCATGCCATATTATTTTACAGAGTGATATCTACGGAGATTCCTAATATTATGTGTACTGACAGACTTACCATCCTGGTCCGTTAAACTATAGGCACACTCACCAATACGTTTAACCACCTTAAAAGGCCCCTGAAATAGATGAAAAAACTTCCCTATCTCCTTATCTACAGCTGAAGACGGATATGGAACCCTCAGAAGCACCTGATCGCCTACTTCAAAAGAATCAAACTTTACCCGCTTCTGCTGGCGCCTACGCTTATTCCCTGCCTTGATTAAGTTGTCCCTAGCCAGCTGGATACAAACATCCTTCCCAATCTCCTCTCCCGTGACCAAACCTAGCATTCTAGCAAGCTCATTGGTAGGCTTCCTACCATACTGAATTTCATAGGGAGTGCATTTTACACTCTCATGGAACGTACTATTGAACCATCGTTCAATATCTCCTAACTTGGAGAACCACGCATTGTGGCGATTGCTCACATAGGTGCGAAATACTCTCCCTAATTCTCTCATAACTCGTTCGGACAAATTCCCTTGAGGATATCGAATAGATGAGAATATGTGCTTGATACCCAATTCACTCAACTTGGTTTTCCAGATCTTTGAGGTGAATTGACTACCGTGGTCTGATAGTATCCTGAGAGGCACCCCAAACTCAGGTACATACTTATCAGTGATCTGTAGGACACAATCCTTCCCGGTCGCTTTTCTCAGGGGATACAGTTTGACGAGTTTACTGAATGCGTCAACAACCACGAAGATATACTGATATCCAAACTGAGCTTTAACCAATGGACCATACAGATCGACACAGAGTAAATCCCTTGGTTTTTCTGTGATCACCATTTGCCGAGGTCCCTCAAGAAACCTCGTTGGGCATTTACACCGTTGACACGAGTCACAACTTGCCAGAACTTTCCTAATCTGCCTTCCCATGTTCTTCCAAATGAAATGCTGCTGAACAGCAAAAAGAACCTTGCTTGATCCAAAATGCCCTAAAGCTTTGTGATGATACCAAATCATCGTTACCTGCAATGAGCTTGGCACACACACTCTCCAGGCACCTTCATGGCACAGCCTAGCCAAGAAACCACACTCCAACTTGTACCAATACTTTCCAACCTTAATTCTACTATCCACATCCATACCTCTCAACTGAGTCAAGATATCACCTAAGACCTCATCCTTCTCCTGCTCTACAAGCAGATTCCTTAAGCAGCGTATCTCATAATCACACTCGCTTACCTTGGTTACGCAGATAACAACACCTTCCTGTACCTCCAGTACCTGATGACCCTCATCACCCCCAATGTTTCTACTCATGAAGTCAGCCACAATGTTCTCAGTACCCTTAATATGCCTTACCTCAAAGTTATATTCACTTATAGCCAATATCCACCTTGACATCCTGTTCGAAGTGAGCTTGCAGGATCCAATAAAAAGTAATGCATGATGGTCAGTCAGTATCTGCAACTTACTGCCCAACACATAACTCCTAAACTTCCCTAGAGAGTATACGATTGCTAACATCTCTATTTCAGTAATTGTATATCTCTTCTCCGCCATGCTTAGCCCTCTGCTTGCTAATGAGACAATCCCTAGATTGCCCTCACTATCCTCCTGACACAAAATGCCTGAGATGCCTTGCATGCTCGCATCAGTCATCAAAATGTAGGGACAATCCAGACGAGGATACCTAAGCATGACAGTCTCTACAAAGCCTCTCTTCAACTCCTTAAAAGCCTCATCGTGCACCTGGGTCCATACCCACTTAGTACCCTGCTTCAGCAATTCCCTAAACGGTTCTACAAGACAGGAATATTTAACTACGAATCTACGAAAATAATTGAAAACCCCTAATATTGACCTCAATTGTTTGGCGTTACGTGGTGTAGCAGTGTTGTGAATCTTGTCTAATCGTGACTGTTCGGGAGACACCCCTTGTGTTGTGATAGTATGCCCTAAAAATGTGATTGATGTTGTGCAAAACAGAGACTTCTTAAGTTTAATTGTAAATCCCCCGTCCCTTAATTTCCCCAAAACAATGTCTAAGTGATCCAGGTGTTCCTTTAATGTGTAAGATGCAACAATTAAATCATCTATGTACATTGTCACAAACTCGTGTGTGTCCCTCCCTAACACTAGATTTAAGGCCCTAATCAACGCTGAACTGCTGGTCTTTGTTCCGAAAGGAACGACCCTGAATTGGTACAAACCACTCTTAAAGCTAAACGCAGTCAACTTCCTGTCCTGTTCTCTCAACGGTACCTGCCAAAATGATGCACTCAGATCCATAGTGGAAAACCATTGCTTACCATTGAATTTCTGAACCAGTTCCTCAACACATTCTGGCCTCTGTTGGTCCCCAGATATCCTACAATTGAGCTGCCTGGCATCAATACACAACCTGACCGAGCCATCACTCTTCCCAACCACAACTAAGGGATTCAGATATGCACTAGTTGAAGGCTCAATAATACCCTGATTCAGCATAATGCCTATTTCTTTCTCCACAGCATCAGCAAATTTGTGAGGTATCGGGTACTTGGGTCCTGAAAATGGAGAATGATCTACAATTTCGAACTGATGCGTATAGACATGTGTTAGCCCTGGCTTGTCACTGAAAACTTCTTGGTTTAGCTCTAAAACCTCTAACAACTTATCCCTCTCCTCAACACTTAAACCACTCTTATCCACAGCCTGCTGGAGTTGATCACACTTATCACCCTCCACAGCAATGTGACATAAATCCACAACTTCCTCCTCATCGTCAGCCTTACCTTCTGCCATATCCCCTACAGTGACCTCAGTAACACATGCCTTTACTGTCTTATCTACACTCTTGCATTTCATTCTCATCTCCTGGCTTATATTCCCCCTCACAAAGTTGATGACACCCCGGTCAAAATCAATAACAGCACTATGCTCGTTAAGCCAGTCTATCCCCAAAATCATTTCATAAATTAGGTTAGGAATTACCAAGCAAGTCTTGTGGTCAACTTCATTACCAAACCTCATGGGCAACAATACCTGCTTTCCCACTCTTTGGGATTTATTACCAACAGCAGTTACCACATATGTCGACTTAACTGGAATTTCTTCCAACTTACCACCGTCCTTGATTAAAGTATCATAAAATCCCTTACTGATGACACTTCTCTCACTCCCCGAATCCACCAATGCCTGCACTCTCTTACCTAGTATGCTCAACTCAACAGTTGACATAAAAGCCTCCTTCTCCCCGATACATGAGAACTCCTGCTGGTCAGCTAGCAGATCCTCCCGACTCATAGGCATAAAATCCTCCTCACCCACAATAACACACTGCTTGACTTCATTTCTTACGGACTGCCTGACTGACCTCCCTGCACAGCCCGTTCGGAGTTTAAAGCTCCTTGACCACCTTGTTCTTGTCTCCTCTGGTTCACCTGTACTCTTTCGTTACCACCTTCCTGACGCCCCCCACCTCTCTGATAGTTACCTTCCTGTCGCTGTGAATTATCCTGACGCCCCCACCTCTCTGATAGTTTTCCTGCCTCTGCTGATAATCTCTTTGCTCCTGATTAAATCTACCCCTATTAAACTCCTGATTATTCCCCCTATTGCCCCTAAATTCCTGTTTGACCTCTGGCCTCTCCATGTGCTGCTTGCCTAAAACGTCAAAGCTCGTAAGAAGCTCTTCCAACTCTTCTACCGTCCTTACCTTCTGCATACAAGCTGCCTCCTGAATTCTAGGTGGGAAGTGCTTCAACATGACCCTAACCACATCACTGTCAGAGGTCAGCCCATCCAAATTCTTCCAAATAAGTACATGTGCCAAAAAATATTCTGTCAGGGATACCCCTTCTCTCTCCTTATATTTCCCAAAAGTTAATTTTTCCCTTTCCCTGGACTGTACCCCCTCCCCCCAGAACTTAGCTTTGAATTTATCCCTGAATTCCCTTAAACTATTCATGTTAGGCCTGTATATTTGGAACCATGCTTTCACATCCCCTTGAAATGAGTTAGACAAGATCTCCAACACTGTTTCCCATTCGACAACCCCGTCTTCTAGATCCTTGCTGAATTTCTTCTCAATGGTTTTTAAAAACTCCATAGGGTTGAACTGCCTTGAGTTAAATTGTGGCAGACCAGGGTCCCTGAGTAGCAAACTAGATGGCATCACAACCCTTTGACTCATCGGTCGCTCTTTCAACTCTCTCCTGACCTTTATCAGCTCTTCCTGCAGCTTTTCGTTTTTCTCGGTCAATGCCACCTGCTTCCCTCTCAGACCCTCAATCTCTCCCAACTTATTTTCAACGGCACCTACTCTATCTAAATATTCCCTCTTATTCCCACTTACAGTGTTGCATATCTCATCACACTTTCCCGTTACATTCTGTACTTCTGCCCTTGAACTAGCTATCTCTGACTTAATTTTCGTTATTTCCACATCTTGCTGGTTCTGATGGCCTTCCATTCCTTCTAGCCTACTTGTGATCCCAGCCTGATTCCCCTGCATTTCTGCCCTGATTTCCTCTCCCTGTTTGCTAATTTTCCCACTTAATTCCAGGTTCATACTCTCCATTCTACTATTAAGGACAGACTTATGGTCCCGTATTTCTTTGCTGAGACTCTCTATCCTTGTGTTCGTGGCCCTGTTGCTCTCCTGAATTTCCTTACTTACAAATTCCTTCACTTCTACTATCTGTTTGGTCACTGACTCTACCTTCTCATTTACAGAGCCTACCTGCTCCTTAATTTCCTTACTCATAGATTCTCCTTGCTTCTTAATCTCTTTTATTTCACTCAGTAGCATTTGGATCAAACTATCGTTCATAACCCCCCCATTTACATTTAAGTTACTACCTTCAGCGATCAGCTGCGACTCAGTAGTAACAATGGTAACATATGTTCCCACTGTCTTTTCCACATCTTCCTCACTGCCACTTCCCCCAGTTTCCTGATTACCTGACATTTTACTGTTTGATTTACACACAACCCTTGACCTTAATTCTAAATTGTCTGATGTGGACATACCCCTTAAAACAAAACAAATTACTGTGAACCCTAATACTCCTAAGGTGTCTATCGGCTGTGTGCATATGTGCCCTAATGATACCTGCTAGGTTTCCCTACTCTTTCCCCACGTTGAGGTGCTATGTTGTAACTTTTTACTAGCCCTTCTTGGGCGACTGATTTAAAACTTCCCAAAATCATCCTCCTATTTTTGATCGGAAGTACTTCATCATATACCACACAATTGAAATGGCAGGGTCGTGGAGTGTTGGACACACATTTGGTCAACCTAACTGGTATCATTTGGGCGTTCAACTATAAGGTGTAATTCCCTATAAAGAAAACTAATTATAACCTTCAAAATATGTGTATTAATATCAACTTTAAACATATGGCGGGGACTCTCGTCGAACAGACTATGGTTTACTATCTTCTCTCCTCGGCAATGACGAAAACATGTGACCCAAAATGAATGTTGGAATATAAAGATGTTTGTTACTCACTCATCGACGATCTAGCAGATAATCTACGAGACATGCTCGATAGATCAGTTCTCCCCAGCATTTCTAAGATTTTCCACACGTGGTTTGAGGTTAGAGATGTTTACTGGTTTACATAGCCACATCTCTGCGAGAGAAATGAATGTGCTTCCGTACCCAACTTGAATTGTGCTAACAGAGATAACATCGTTGTGATATGTAGCCGTTTCGAGTACATTCACAAGCCATGCTTTCAACAAAACTGTTTCTCCAAATAGGCCTACGCCAAATTACGAGAACGCGACCTTTCCAATCAGACGCTACAATAGAAGTGAAGCCCCGCTATACACGAAAATTCCACCTCTCATCTTGTAAACACATGTTTTCGTCTTTCTCCGCCAGGGTCATGATACCCTCCAACCCATACAAAATACACCAATAATCTCGAACCCATGTATATTTCTTACAACTCGTGGCGCGAAACTCTTCTCTGACGTCAGAACCTTACACAATTTACACAAAGCTTTCTTCAAGACAAGGGAAGTTATTCTCGGCCCAATCTAAATTTGGCCTAGAGTTTCCTGCTGTTGCAACATCTTGTAGCTTACCTACACAATCCGCTGTCTTGTATACTGACATCTCCCATACAAATTAAATGAAATATTCCTGACTGAGTCCCCGAGATACACAAGATATATATACACTAAATAAAATGAAATTCTACAACCTAAATGATGATGATGAACAAGAAAAGAAATGGTATGAACAAATTACCCTAACCTGACTTCTCTTGCAGTCAACCAAATAAGGGTTTGGGAACATTGTGACCGGAACAGTCACAATGTGAAGGATGATGTAAGACTTCCTGCGACACAGATTGGAGAAGGTTGTCAGTACAAAGCACCTTAAGCTTAGTAACAACGTAAGACTAGCAGTTCGCGACGTAGACACCAAACTACGAGGCGAAATACACAGGCTACAGGAGCAAATCAGTGACATGACACTGCCAGCACTAGATGCACCCGCTATCCAAGAAGTGGAAGAGTGACTCAAAGCTATGGTGGGGGCTCAACAACAGAGCACTCCCAATACTGCTAATCTTTATCCGAACCTACCTAACATTGATATTTCAAGCGTAAGCGCAAACACACCGCACGCATCCGCTGAAGTGCAGCCAATCGTCATGCACAGCGAAGGGAAGCAGACCAATCCATCTGCTCCATTGAATTTCAATGCACCTATCTTTAAACCTATGAGACAATTTAACCAAAGGGCTAATGTTATGATCATTAGACAGAAGGATGAACAACCAGCTCAATTCTCTGGAACTGGGAGCAGTGTAACTCGAGTCGAGTTCCTGCTAAATGTTGAATCATACCTCCGTGACACTATGGTAACTCCCGAGAGAGAATTGCGGGTAATTGAGCGATTATTGACAGGACAAGCTAGTACCAGGTACCGCGCATTTATGTATGCTTTTAGCGGGTACCAGGACTTTAAAGAGGCTTTACTTCAAACGTACTGGAGCGGAGACGTTCAACAGAGTATTCGTTCGGACATGTGCACGAAACGCTACAGTACTAACCAACCGTCGAAGTACGCTAACTACTTCGCGACTCAATTATCGAAATTGAGATGGCTCCAACCACCGTTATCCGAGCCTGAATTGATTCAGACTATAACCAAGCAATACGCAGCTGAAGTCCAGCGCACATTGATAGCTGCTAACGCTACTACATTCATCGAATGCGACTCGATTCTTCGTAGAATCGACAGTACGAACGATCAATTCTCCAACAACAAACCAAGAGGAGAAAATCGTCAAGTCAATGTCACAACAATTGACATGGTATCGCAGACATCTAAACCAGCTCAAATCATTTCGGAACCCTACAGGAGAAATGAGACAGGACCCGATAGGCGAACTTTGAATCGCCAACCCTACGATAGGTCACGACAGCAGAACGATCGTGGATACTGGGGACGACGATTGGAGAATCGCAACAATAATAATATCGATCAGGGAGGCAACAGAAATCGCAGTGATAACGCACGTAACAGGCAATCCAGCAACACTCGCCGCGATTACCGTTATAGTGGTGGTTACCGCGAAGACCGCGATCCCAGGAGAAAACCAGATAGGGACTGGTCACGTCGTGCTGGCGAGGGTCGCGAATATATCCGACAATTTCAAGATAATAGAGAGGAAGAACGAGACCGAGCTTCGAGGGAGCAAAAGGAGAAACCAAAAGCCCAGGAGCAACGTAAAAGAAGTCCTTCAGCTAACGTTAGATTGTTGATAGCCAGCGCAGAGGATGAGTGGGATAGACTCCAGGATGGTTTAACCCGAACGAGACGTAGGGAACGTCGACTCCAAGATCCGGATGGAGAAGGATCTGGTGACTTCTTCGAGGAGCATAAAGGCCCAGTGAGAGTGCCGATTTTTTTTTACGACGACCGACAAACGACGAACGACCCACTGATGATGGAGAGATCTTAAACCATGTATTGGAACAGGAGGATACTGATGCAAAGAAATATTATGAATACTAGAACGGTTTTGATGGTAATTAACAATGCTAATCCCACATTTTTATTTAAAACAATGGAGGGATATATGAGCCCGCCTAGGTTCATGTATCAAATATTTCTTTGAGAGCATATTTACTTCACATGCTCAGTTCTACAGATCACACCCTAAAGCTTCCTCATGAACAATCCGCTATTTTGACTCGGAGAGGACAGCTTATTTTCTTCCTATTTTAATGCCACATATCTCAGGAGCATACAATAATTAATTCTGCTTAATTTACCATCTACTATGCCTTTTGGAAATGGTAAATCAATTTAAGGTAAATGTATTTTTTAACCGCAGACACGCGGAGGATTATGAAAGTAGTCGCTAATTGACTTGACTATTTCCTTCAGATCAGGAAGCCGTGCTATGCACGAACACACCGTTTTGATAGTCTGCTGAGGCAGGACGCATCGTGTCAATTGTCCGTCTAGAAGACGAAGGCCATTGTAGGCAAGTGTATACCCCATAATTAAGAGGACAGTAATCTACAGCCATCGAGCTGCTTACTACGATTAAGTCTACGAAAAGTATTATTTTCGGCCCAGTTAGGCCAGTGCAACGTGATTGTGAAAGTTGGAATTTAATTCTAATAATTCAACATATTTTTTCACTAACCACGTGGACTGTCTGAAGGCAGACGTGAAATATTAAATCTACGACTACGTCTTATAGCCCAGTGTGCGCTACTATAAAAATCAACCATGATAAAGCTACGTATCGCACGCATGCGACAGTGATTTTGACTTAGTATAAAATCTCTGAAGGAATACTACGTATTGGTAACATTACAATCTGTGGCAGGCAAAGCAGAGTATTTTGATCACCTGCAATCATTAAAGCCAGTGTGAATTTACAATCATATTTTCAATAGAATCAGTGTATTTCGATAACTACGATGCATTTGATAACGCATCATGTGTTAGTAATTCTTCAACTTTATTGTGAGAGCATCGTGATGGTGTAATTCATCGTGTGAGGGGAACACCGATGAAGTAAACCACCACCATGGAATTGTCCAATCCACACCACCAGGTACAAACCATTTACAAGACGCAAACAGAGGACCATGAGGACAGGATTAAACCTATAGCCTTACCAAGGAGTATGCTTGGAACCCTGGAAGTAGACCACCCCTTCCAATGGGAATTCTGGAAGGGTACCTACTTTGTGAAGTAACCGTGAGACTTGTAAAGCCTATTGCACGAGGTTTGTCCAGGTTGAGGTAGTAGTTGAATGTATATTTTGAGCCGAAACGCAACGATATTTGACCACTTAGGTAGGACATGTATATATTTTTCTTTCTTTGGCACTGGGACAATCTTAGTTAGACACCACAGTCCGTGTACTATACGGCAGGTGCAAATTCACATGTATTTTCAATTTATTTGTGAGTCAGCAAGGAGCTGCAATTTTATGTCATGTAAATGACATCTTAACTACAGAAGGTGTAGGCTTCTGAAAGTGTTAGGGGACACCCTATAGTCAGGTCCCTTATTTAAGTTGGAAGATCTTATTTACGTATCATTTCTTAGCCGACCGTTGCTGAAACGTTTTTGTACTCTTTATTTGGCATTTTTCGTGAGTACTATTTTACTACATGAAAGTTCCAGAGGAACGAACCCATGCTCAGTTAAAATGATGGGCTAACTTACTTCGTATCATTTCAAACATCGCAGCTGAGGTTAGATGTTTTATTTTTGTTATGGAGAGTGCCAAGCCACACATGTCAACGCCTACGTACATATCTTCGAATATCAGTGCAGTTAGATGCACGAGTATGATTTCTTTCTATTTGTATTCTTTGAATTTAATACTGCATTATATCTTTTTGAAGGGTATATTATCCCGAGGAGCACTGTTAGGGAAGTGATGAGACATTTGTATATAATCTGTAGAGCTTTTCAGGACTTTAATTCGTGCTACTACAAGATTAGAATGATCATTTTGGTAACACAATCTTTGCTATGCTAAGCTGCACGCGAAGCAGTGAAGAGTTGCTTGAGCGCGCCAGCCGACAACCGGGTTACCCGAGATGCAACTGAGAGACGACTTTATTGACCTTTTTTGTGTGCTAACTTACGTCACAAGTCCTAGGAATTTGAAGGTCACTGGTATTAATATAACCTTGCTTTGGAGAATAGCTATGTAAGCTGTCAACATCTGTTATTTCTATTACCACCTTTTTATGAGTGAGGGGATGCTCGCTCAGGCGAATTCCTTTAATATTTTGAGCCGATGACTTCATCTGGCGTGTTATAGAAAGGTTTAAACAGTAATGTTAATTGACCCAGCTTCTGTATAAATTAGGCTAGCCAGTGTAATTGTTGTGTCCGTGAACACATAATTTGGTATTTGGCAGGACGGCTGAATGTCCGCCTTTTTGTTGGTTTCTTCCGGCGTTCTTTGAGCTGCAGCTAAGACGACCGATGAACCGGGCGCAGTTGGTGTAAGACGCGCCAACCTGTGTTTTTGTTGACTTGTTGAAGTCATGTTATTTGAGTGAATCTCAAGCAAGATCACATGTTGCAGCCTACGACTGGTGTCATTAATAGAGCTAACTAAATACCATTTAATCCTTCTGATAAATCAAGAGCATAATTATCCTAAACCAACGGATTAATGAATTGTTATAAATAATTACAGCCATAACTTTGCAACCATTTGCTTGTTGTTTAATCGACACCGTGACTTCAATCCATTTCCATGTGGGAGATGACTTTAAATGAGCTGACACTACTTGTATCGACGACATTAGATCTCCGGGACTGATAATCAGTAACTTGTGGCCCGCGTGAACTAAAGCTTGTAAGACGCAATTGTGATTGTGCTTTGCCGACATAACGCACATGCTTGAGATGACGACTGAGTACAATCAGCACGTCTGTTCGCGAAGGCAAGCTAGTATAAGAGTGTTTACTTCTTTATTCCCGAGTGTATTTATCCCATTGTTCCTATTAGACATAAGAGTGTTATGTGATTGTTTTTCTTATAGTCAGTGGTCAAACTATCATTAGATTTGGTAATAAGCATTCGTTTACGACGCATCTCGTCGTAATACTTTCGTTCACATAGGCATTAGACAGAATGTAAGTGTAATATTAAATGTGTACGTGGTACCATCCTAACCTAGGGATTGGTTTGCTAGCTGTTAAATGTAAATTATACCAACTCATTTATTTGCAAATTTGCTACGCGATAATTATTCTTGTACCACGTGCCTAGTTAGCTTTGCTATTGTTTCATGTAACTAGGATTTCGCGAGGGTCCTTAACATCAAACTAGGGACGACTCATTATTGTAATTAGATTAACGAATTAGCCGATTTCGACCCTCAGAAATAGATTAGGGATCTTACTTGAATGAATCATGCACGAATCTAACTTAAGACTGGATCTCTTTTTATTGCTAGCTTTGGTATTTTTCGAATGTATTTCATTGGGCGTCTATGACTGCTTCCGTGCTAAATGACCCAGATCCCCTGGATCCCCTCGTGCTGAGCAAGCCTACAAAGAAATGCACCCGTTCCTCTGAGGTTTTGGGTTCGAAGGACGGGGTCTTTCGAAGTACCATTTCTTTCGGCGGATGATACCCGGATCACCTCCTTTAACGGGCTCATACACTTCATTTTAAATGGCGCACCAACCTGGCAGGCCGATGTTTTTACAGAAACCATCAGTTCCTCGTGTTTTTGAGAGGGTCAGAAATGTTATGTTTATAGGCAGTTGAACTGGACTGGTACGAACTGAGAAGTCGTACAGCTGTTTTGATAGCCACCTGGCATTCTTTGATATTAGACCAGAGGGGTAGAGCATATTGTGTTTAAAATTCATTAGGTATTTGATTTGCTAATGCTCTATCCTTAGTAAATGTAACTTATGTTTTTGCTTGTTGGTATTTTTACCATGTAAATGTGACTTGTTTTTCTGCGTTGAGACCAGCAGTAGTTCGTGATGTTTATTCACAGGAAGGCTTTCGGCTTGGACAAACTTTCCTGTATTGGTGTAGTGGTTGAATTTCGGAGTCAATTCCTTTTTTTTTTTCTCAGTGTTTAATATGATTGACGAGGAGTCGTTAAGACGAGTCCTGGATGGGATGATGGCCAATATCAATGCCTCATTTGCCCAGATAAGGGGTGACCTAGGCAATAACACAGCGTCCCTGAATCGAGTAAGGGAAGATCTAGGCACATTTAGGGACGATTTAGGCACAGTCAGAGGTGACTTAGGAGGAGTAAGGGAAGATCTAGGCACAGTTAGGGAGGATCTAGGCACAAATACAGCCGCCTTAGAGGTTGTAAGAGGTGACATAAACGTTGTAAGAGGTGATGTTGAGGCATCTAACGTCACACTTACTGATGTCAGGGGAGAGCTAGGCAACAATGCCAAAACTCTCAACCAAACTAATGTAAACTTGTTAGCAAACACTGCGACACTGAATTAAGTGCGTGATGATATAGACCTCATTAGGCAGAATGTCGGTGCTAATACAGTCACTTTGGTAGCAGTTGGGCGTGACGTCGTGACCAACACTACCACACTCACTAACCTCAATAAAGAGCTCACACAGGTTAGAGCTGATATGGAGACTCAAAGGGCTGAGTCGAATGCTAACTTACTGGCAGGCTTAGCTTCAGTTCGTGTAGATATGGTGGGGCACCAAAAGGAGATTAACGAACAAATGAACACTTTACCTACCGACCTTACGACAAACCGTACGGAGGTATAAGACCGGTTAGATCTACTTGATACGACCGTACAAACTGTATACGGAGACGTAGCTACATTACGGGAAGAGATAGCGATAGACTTCGCCACCGTGCAGAAAGACGCGGAAGAGCAGAAGGCTCATTTTGACGTCATAGTGAAGATGTGAAGGATGATGTAAGACTTCCTGCGACACAGATTGGAGAAGGTTGTCAGTACAAAGCACCTTAAGCTTAGTAACAACGTAAGACTAGCAGTTCGCGACGTAGACACCAAACTACGAGGCGAAATACACAGGCTACAGGAGCAAATCAGTGACATGACACTGCCAGCACTAGATGCACCCGCTATCCAAGAAGTGGAAGAGCGACTCAAAGCTATGGTGGGGGCTCAACAACAGAGCACTCCCAATACTGCTAATCTTTATCCGAACCTACCTAACATTGATATTTCAAGCGTAAGCGCAAACACACCGCACGCATCCGCTGAAGTGCAGCCAATCGTCATGCACAGCGAAGTGATGCAGACCAATCCATCTGCTCCATTGAATTTCAATGCACCTATCTTTAAACCTATGAGACAATTTAACCAAGGGGCTAATGTTATGATCATTAGACAGAAGGATGAACAACCAGCTCAATTCTCTGGAACTGGGAGCAGTGTAACTCGAGTCGAGTTCCTGCTAAATGTTGAATCATACCTCCGTGACACTATGGTAACTCCCGAGAGAGAATTGCGGGTAATTGAGCGATTATTGACAGGACAAGCTAGTACCAGGTACCGCGCAATTAGGTATGCTTTCAGCGGGTACCAGGACTTTAAAGAGGCTTTACTTCAAACGTACTGGAGCGGAGACGTTCAACAGAGTATTCGTGCGGACATGTGCACGAAACGCTACAGTACTAACCAACCGTCGAAGTACGCTAACTACTTCGCGACTCAATTATCGAAATTGAGATGGCTCCAACCACCGTTATTCGAGCCTGAATTGATTCAGACTATAACCAAGCAATACGCAGCTGATGTCCAGCGCACATTGATAGCTGCTAACGCTACTACATTAATCGAATGCGACTCGATTCTTCGTAGAATCGGCAGTACGAACGATCAATTCTCTAACCACAAACCAAGAGGAGAAAATCGTCAAGTCAATGTCACAACAATTGACATGGTATCGCAGACATCTAAACCAGCTCAAATCATTTCGGAACCCTACAGGAGAAATGAGACAGGACCCGATAGGCGAACTTTGAATCGCCAACCCTATGATAGGTCACGACAGCAGAACGATCGTGGATACTGGGGACGACGATTGGAGAATCGCAACAATAATAATATCGATCAGGGAGGCAACAGAAATCGCAGTGATAACGCACGTAACAGGCAATCCGGCAACACTCGCCGCGATTACCGTTATAGTGGTGGTTACCGCGAAGACCGCGATCCCAGGAGAAAACCAGATAGGGACTGGTCACGTCGTGCTGGCGAGGGTCGCGAATATATCCGACAATTTCAAGATAATAGAGAGGAAGAACGAGACCGAGCTTCGAGGGAGCAAAAGGAGAAACCAAAAGCCCAGGAGCAACGTAAAAGAAGTCCTTCAGCTGACGTTAGATTGTTGATAGCCAGCGCAGAGGATGAGTGGGATAGACTCCAGGATGGTTTAACCCGAACGAGACGTAGGGAACGTCGACTCCAAGATCCGGATGGAGAAGGATCTGGTGACTTCTTCGAGGAGCATAAAGGCCCAGTGAGAGTGCCGATTTTTTTTTACGACGACCGACAAACGACGAACGACCCACTGATGATGGAGAGATCTTAAACCATGTATTGGAACAGGAGGATACTGATGCAAAGAAATATTATGAATACTAGAACGGTTTTGATGGTAATTAACAATGCTAATCCCACATTTTTATTTAAAACAATGGAGGGATATATGAGCCCGCCTAGGTTCATGTATCAAATATTTCTTTGAGAGCATATTTACTTCACATGCTCAGTTCTACAGAACACACCCTAAAGCTTCCTCATGAACAATCCGCTATTTTGACTCGGAGAGGACAGCTTATTTTCTTCCTATTTTAATGCTACATATCTCAGGAGCATACAATAGTTAATTCTGCTTAATTTACCATCTACTATGCCTTTTGGAAATGGTAAATCAATTTAAGGTAAATGTATTTTTCACCGCAGACACGCGGAGGATTATGAAAGTAGTCGCCAATTGACTTGACTATTTCCTTCAGATCAGGAAGCCGTGCTATGCACGAACACACCGTTTTGATAGTCTGCTGATGCAGGACGCATCGTGTCAATTGTCCGTCTAGAAGACGAAGGCCATTGTAGGCATGTGTATACCCCATAATTATGAGGACTGTAATCTACAGCCATCGAGCTGCATACTACGATTAAGTCTACGAAAAGTATTATTTTCGGCCCAGTTAGGCCAGTGCAACGTGATTGTGAAAGTTGGAATTTAATTCTAATAATTCAACATATTTTTTCACTAACCACGTGGACTGTCTGAAGGCAGACGTGAAATATTAAATCTACGACTACGTCTTATAGCCCAGTGTGCGCTACTATAAAAATCAACCATGGTAAAGCTACGTATCGCACGCATGCGACAGTGATTTTGACTTAGTATAAAATCTCTGAAGGAATACTACGTATTGGTAACATTACAATCTGTGGCAGGCAAAGCAGAGTATTTTCATCACCTGCAATCATTAAAGCCAGTGTGAATTTACAATCATATTTTCAATAGAATCAGTGTATTTCGATATCTCCGATGCATACGATAACGCATCACGTGTTAGTAATTCTTCAACTTTATTGTAAGAGCGTCGGGATGGTGTAATTCATCATGTGAGGGGAACACCGATGAAGTAAACCACCACCATGGAATTGTCCAATCCACACCACCAGGTACAAACCATTTACAAGACGCAAACAGAGGACCATGAGGACAGGATTAAACCTATAGCCTTACCAAGGAGTATGCTTGGAACCCTGGAAGTAGACCACCCCTTCCAATGGGAATTCTGGAAGGGTACCTACTTTGTGAAGTAACCGTGAGACTTGTAAAGCCTATTGTACGAGGTTTGTCCAGGTTGAGGTAGTAGTTGAATGTATATTTTGAGCCGAAACGCAACGATATTTGATCACTTAGGTAGGACATGTATATATTTTTCTTTCTTTGGCACTGGAACAATCTTAGTTAGACACCACAGTCCGTGTACTATACGGCAGGTGCAAATTCACATGTATTTTCAATTTATTTGTGAGTCAGCAAGGAGCTGCAATTTTATGTCATGTAAATGACATCTTAACTACAGAAGGTGTAGGCTTCTGAAAGTGTTAGGGGACACCCTATAGTCAGGTCCCTTATTTAAGTTTGAAGATCTTATTTACGTATCATTTCTCAGCCGACCGTTGCTGAAACGTTTTTGTACTCTTTATTTGGCATTTTTCGTGAGTACTATTTTACTACATGAAAGTTCCAGAGGAACGAACCCATGCACAGTTAAAATGATGGGCTAACTTACTTCGTATCATTTCAAACATCGCAGCTGAGGTTAGATATTTTATTTTTGTTATGGAGAGTGCCAAGCCACACATGTCAACGCCTACGTACATATCTTCGAATATCAGTGCAGTTAGATGCACGAGTATGATATCTTTCTATTTGTATTCTTTGAATTTAATACTGCATTATATCTTTTTGAAGGGTATATTATCCCGAGGAGCACTGTTAGGGAAGTGATGAGACATTTGTATATAATCTGCAGAGCACTTCAGGACTTTAATTCGTGCTACTACAAGATTAGAATGATCATTTTGGTAACACAATCTTTGCTATGCTAAGCTGCACGCGAAGCAGTGAGAGTTGCTTGAGCGCGCCAGCCGACAACCGGGTTACCCGAGATGCAACAGAGAGACGACTTTATTGACTTTTGTGTGTGCTAACTTACGTCACAAGTCCTAGGAATTTGAAGGTCACTGGTATTAATATAACCTTGCTTTGGAGAATAGCTATGTAAGCTGTCAACATCTGTTATTACTATTACCACCTTTTTATGAGTGAGGGGATGCTCGCTCAGGCGAATTCCTTTAATATTTTGAGCCGATGACTTCATCTGGCGTGTTATAGAAAGGTTTAAACAATAATGTTAATTGACCCAGCTTCTGTATAAATTAGGCTAGCCAGTGTAATTGTTGTGTCCGTGATCACATAATTTGGTATTTGGCAGGACGGCTGAATGTCCGCCTTTTTGTTGGTTTATTCCGGCGTTCTTTGAGCTGCGGTAAGACGACCGATGCATCGCGTGCAATTGGTGTAAGACACGCCAACCTGTGTTATTGTTGACTTGTTGAAGTCGTGTTATTTGAGTGGATCTCAAGCGAGATCACATGTTGCAGCCTACGACTGGTGCTATTAATAGAGCTAACTAAATGCCTTTTAAACCTTCTGATAATTCAAGAGCATAATTATCCTAAACTAACGGATTAATGAATTGTTGTAAATAATTACAGCCATAACTTTGAAACCATTTGCTTGTTGTTTAATCGACACCGTGACTTCAATCAATTTCCATTTGGGAGATGACTTTAAATGAGCTGACACTACTTGTATCGACGACATTGGATCTCCGGGACTGATAATCAGTAACTTGTGACCCGCGTGAGCTAAATCTTGTAAGACGCAATTGTGATTGCGCTTTGCCAACATAACACACGTGCTTGAGATGACGACTGAGTACAAACAGCACGTCTGTTCGCGAAGGCAAGCTAGTATAAGAGTTTTTACTTCTTTATTCCCGAGTGTATTTATCCCATTGTTCCTATTAGACATAAGAGTGTTATGTGATTGTTTTTCTTATAGTCAGTGGTCAAACTATCATTAGATTTGGTAATAAGCATTCGTTTACGACGCATCTCGTCGTAATACTTTCCTTCACATAGGCATTAGACAGAATTTAAGTGTAATATTAAATGTGTACGTGGTACCATCCTAACCTAGGGATTGGTTTGCTAGCTGTTAAATGTAAATTATACCGACTCATTTATTTGCAAATTTGCTACGCGATATTTATTCTTGTACCACGTGCCTAGTTAGCTTTGCTATTGTTTCATGTAACTAGGATTTCGCGAGGGTCCTTAACATCAAACTAGGGACGACTCATTATTGTAATTAGATTAACGGATTAGCCGATTTCGACCCTCAGAAATAGATTAGGGGTCTTACATGAATGAATCATGCACGAATCTAACTTAAGACTGGATCTCTTTTTATTGCTAGCTTTGGTATTTTTCGGATGTATTTCTTTGGGCGTCTATGACTCTTTCCGTGGTAAATGACCCAGATCCCCTGGATCAAGCCCCTCGTGCTGAGCAAGCCTACAAAGAAATGCACCCGATCCTCTGAGGTTTTGGGTTCAAAGGACGGGGTCTTTCGAAGTACCATTTATTTCGGCGGATGGTACCCGGATCACCTCCTCTAACGGGCTCAATATTAGCATTGAAATGTTTACATAATGTCACTCATTGTATAAAATCAGTGATTTTCTTCTGAATTTTCTTGGTACAGCACTGTCGTGCAGCTATGTTGCGCCACCATTTAATCAACAATAAATAAAGATTTGTTCAACAAAGTGCAAAGCAATCTGAAATAATGAAACAATTTCTCTTGTTACTACTTAACTGAATTAGGTACCGTACAGTAATAAAGAGTGTGGTATTTTAATAAAATTTTGAAATCAATCTTACCTCCAAATCCATCGTCTGCTGTACTTCGGTTCTCATTATTGCTATTGTCAAGGTAGAAACACGGAATCCACAATTTTTTGGTCTGTTAGATCAGGTTCAGCATCTTCTAACGCTTGCTACGGTGGGTGAGCGGTTATCGTATTGGTCTAACAACCCCAAGCTTGCAGGTTCGCTCCTGGCGATGGTGAGTGATTTTGAAAGGCGACAAAAATCACAACACGCATGTCATACGTTGTTGGCATGTTAAAGAACCCATTTGAATTCAGGCCGTGTTCATAGGGGCAAAATTAATCTCGGGATTTTCCGCCAACACTAAAGTTCCTCCTTTCTCTACTAGAAAACACTATAGTGTCAAGGAGCTTGGATATCTAACCTCCTTGACTTTCATAGCGTTCCAAGGAACGAAAGATTTCGACATGCAAGCTGGCCTCTGGGCGTCAAATAACAAAGCTTGCACCCGGAGCCCGAGGCCATACGATATTATTATTATAGCATCATCTGATTGTAACCACTCGTTCACCTCACACTGGTTAACATTCTCACATCCTGGAATTTGTTTCACAATCTCTTGCAAATTGTCATCATTTTCCTCATCTTCCGAAATTATCCCTTCATACAGTTTGTTTCATGAATTACAAAGAGGTCACTGTTGTATTATGAATAAAGAAGGGTCGCTGGACTTTCACAATATTTTTTCTTTATCCAAGCATTTGATTAAAAGTTTGGTTATGCGGGGTTCTAATGTATTTATTTTCTAAAAACCTGTGTAAAAGTAAGAAGAGAGCTTTAACGAACATTACTGAAAAAATTAAATTAGTTCCTGTAAATACGTAGTTTCAGAGGAAAGGTAAATAAAAAGTTGAAAATTAACATGGGCAGTATAGGACATTCTTGAGTTCCTTAAGGGCAATGACATCGAGGACCTGAGATATAAGCACTCATTACCAATCACACATCAATACATACAGATTCTGAAAGAAAAATGAAATGTGAAAAAATATGGCCGGAATTCGACACAACTGACTGTGATGGAGAGGAAATGGACCAACACAAACAAGGAGCTACGACATGTATTAACAAGAATGGCTATACATGGGTTCCACCACAAACTCTGTGCGATGGCTCGTTACCATGAAGTAACAGAAGACTGCGAGTGCACGCTATGTGGTAAGAGATGTGAGCGTTAACTAAATCAGTGACTGAAAACAGCAAAGAGACCTAATGATAATATCATAATAACACGAGCTTCTGCAAACATTTTCGTATTAATTATGAATGTACTAACTGGGCATTTGGCTGCAATAAATATTCATTTCATTAAGGGCAATGAGAGGCATGAACAAAATAGGTTTAAAATTATGCTGTTTGCAAAGATATATTAAACTTAATATTTCCTCATTTAAAAACTAAATTTTAAATACAGTAAAATATTTAAAATCTATGAATCTTATCTTGGTTGTCAGGCTTATTAACTCACACTCTAAGACAAGCATGGACAATTGAAGAACTACTGCATTTAGCATATTTTCATATATCTTACGGTCTGTTAATTATCGACATACAAAATTTCAGTTTGATTGCCGTAATAGATTCATAGATATTGAGAACCGTCTAAATATTTTTGATGGTGACCATGTTGGATTTATATACAGTATATGTGGGCCCTTGAGTTATGTAGACTACTATTACAATAAGATTATTGTGTAGGTGTATTGTTCAAACTTCAATTCCATGATTAGGACACAAGAAATAAAAACGGGATTTTAAATGTCACACAGGCGCCATCTTGTGGATATGAAAACAATTTAAATAAATTAGATGCCAGTGGATTAAAATTTGTTTAAGCATATATATACTGCACCAAGTTTCACTGCGCTCGGATGGTTAAATAGCGGGAAACGTCCATTTAAATATTTAAATTTCGCGTCGCCGCCATGTTAGATTTGTGCTCACCAGATTATTGAAAGTCCCATACGTGAACTTATGTTTATAGCCTCTATCAACATACAAAATTTCAGTTTGATTGCTGTCATATATGGTGGTCCTGAAGTGGACATACCCCATATTTGTTTGTTTGACGGTGGAGGAAGTTTTTTTTCTTTTTTACATGTTGGCAACATTGATTGCCATGTTCTACTCATTTGTTTTCTGTTTAAGTTTGGTAACCTTGGTGACCGTTAAGTTGGAGTTAATCAACCATGTGTGATCAAAGTCCATAGCATTGAACAAAGATTGGTTGTTGCGGTTTGGCTTCAGGAAAGACATCGCACAGCTGACACCATTGAAAGCGTTAAAGCGAAATTTACAGACCGCAACAAAGAAAAGCAACAATGTTGGGGTGGGAAAAACGTGCATTTGCTACGGGCAGTGAGAAAAATCTTCCCCGAGGCGGTCGACTGATAAAACGGAGGGAATCGTTTCGTGAAGTGGAAGCATCAGTGCAGCAATCTCCTTTAAACTCAACACGTAAAAGGTCTGCGGAGCTTGGCATTCCTCGGACCACCATAATGACTCACATGAAAGAAGATTTGAAATTGAAGGTTTACCGTCCAATGCAACGAGCTGTAAAGATACTATAGAGAGGCTAAGGCACCGTTCACAGCGCTCTTAGCGGAAGATATTGGTAAGAACGTCTGCCATGTTTTCTGGAGTCATCGAGTCAAAACATTCAGTCAGCTGATTGCGAGGGAAGAGTTCAGTGAATTGTGATTTCTATTTTCGTTTGTGTTACTAGGTTGAATTCTACCGCATATTAATTTCCGCAGCGATGCCTGCTGTATGTTCAGCGTACGGCTGTACTAATCGAAGCAATAAAACAACGGATATATCCTATTTTACGTAAGTATAGCCTAATTGTGCTACTAATATACTTCACTGCACAGATACAGTAAGGATGTTACTATCAATTTTCCAGAACATCTGGTCTCCATTGCTTTCTATTAATGTCTGAAACAGGCCTATACAGTATACGATATATATTTGTACTGGTACCGTAACAGAAGGAATTGTTTCTGTTCCAGATTCCCGTTGAAAAATACGGATTTGACAAAAAGATGGGTAACTGCTATGAGGAGGGATAATTGGTATCCAACTCAGGCTAGTCGTATATGTTCTACCCACTTCCTTGAAAAGTACATTTATAAAGTGAACATTCAGAGACGTCTGTTGGCTAGTGCCGTCCGAAGTATATCCTCCTTCCCAGTACACTTGCAAAGGAAACACGTTGAGAGAAAACCACCACGAAAACGCTCATTTGATGAAACTTGTAACGCTGGAAATATAGAGGTTGTATCAAATAAATGTAAGTAGACTACGTGGCACGGGTGCTAGTCAACATTTTGTATACGAATAATTTTATTTAGGCTAACTTACATATCGGATATTTATTTATATTTTACAGATGCTGCTGAGGTTGTTAGCCATGACCATAGTTATAGCCTTCCAAGCCCTCAAAAAATGAAGAAGTTGCAGGACACCACCACAGAGAGGATTAAAGCACTGAGGAAGAAATTGAAAATTACTTCACAGAGAGCAAGAAGACAGAAGCTGAAAGTGAACAATCAGCAACAAATAATTTCAGGGCTTACGAAAAGACTTTGTTCGTCTGGCAACAATCTTCTTCAGGGCTGTTTTCAGGGTGTGGTTAAAGAGGTCATAGATCTTAATGGAAAAGTGAAAGTTCATGAATATAGTGACAAAGTTAAGAAGTTTGCTTTGACAGTTCACTTCTATTCAGCTCAGGCATACAGATATTTGCGGAAGTTCTTTAAATTGCCGCATCCAAGGACTCTTCGTCACTGGGCCACCTCAATAGATGGAAGTCCAGGTTTTACAGAAGAAAGTTTTGTAAAAATTGGTGAAGATGTCAAAAATAGTTCTGGCCCAATTCTAGGTGCTCTCATGTTCGATGAGATGGCCATTAAGAAAGACATCATTTGGGATGGGAAATAGATCTGTGGTTATGTTGATTTAGGGCAAGGGGATCTAAATAGTGAAGACTGTGATGTTGCTAAGGAGGCACTTGTGTTCATGGTGACAGCCCTGAATAGGAACTGGAAAATACCGGTGGGCTACTGTTTAATAAATGGCCTGTCATCAGAAGTAAAATATAATTTGGTGAACCAATATTTGAGAAAGTTACATGAGACTGGTATTAAGATTGTTGCTACTATCTGTGATGGAACTGCTACAAACAGGACTGTTTTGCAAAAGTTAGGTGTGAAATTTGCTGTGCAGAACCCTCAGAGTTGGTTTCCCCATCCTGCAGATCCTCAACTTAAAGTTGATGCTGTGCACCTAATTAAGCTGACCAGGAATTTGTTAGCAGAAAAGTGAGTGCTTGTTCATGGCAGCGATAAAATTAAATGGGAATATTTTGAGAAACTTGTTGAGCTACAAGAATCAGAGGGGCTTCATGCAGGAAATAAGTTAAAGAGAAGACATATTGAGTGGGAAAGACAGAAAATGAAGGTATCTTTAGCCGCAGAAACTCTAAGTAATTCTGTAGCCAATGCTATGCAATTCTGCCTGGATCTGAAACCCGAACAATTCAAAGATTGTGAGAGCACAATCAATTTTGTTAAGGTCATAGATTTAGCTCTAGATTTGCTGAATTCATGCCATCCAAAGGGCAAAGGGACGAAATCACCTATTAGGAGGTCAAATAAAGCTGTGACATGTCAGAATATAGATAAATGTATAGACTATTTAACCCTTTATAGGTTACTGGTAAGTATACTTACCACTTGCTCTCTAGGTCCATATATGTGCAAAAACCTATTTACACTGAACATTATAGCGATCACCAGAGCTCTAAATGGTCTCTGGTATAAATACTCACCACTTTTTGGAATTCGCGCTCCACTGCCACATTGATCACATCATGACTAAAAGTGGTAAGTATGTATACCAGCGTGCTCTACCGGCTGTGTATTGGCGCGTATTGAGGAGTAACATGCTTGTATGAAGATATCTGCCACAACGTTTTCTTTGAAAGGTAAGAATATCATTCAGTATATATTATAGTAATCATAGTCAAGTAATATTACACATTACTGAACGTACAGACAACAATATATTTGAAAGAAGCGCAGTATGCATGGTTACCGAAAAATCATGGAGTTTTTTGCCGTATTTCTTACTTTATTTACGTTTCCTACCGGAATATTTTTGGTAATGCGGATTATTATTTTCATTTTATGAAGCTTCTAGTTCCTTATTAGCATTGGGAATTTATTCACATTAGTCCCGCTAAGATGTTATATTGATGTAATGTGTAAGGTGTTCCGAAAATGGAGGTTATGTGCAATGACTTATAAAACGAAACCTAGTAATTGTCATGTATAACCTCCAAATCACTCAGAAAGCATGCCAGTGTTTATTTGTAACGTAATTTGATAGTTCAGTGTGTGGTTCTATCCCTTCTTGTCTTTATTACAGGTATGGCATACTAATATAGAAGATGGTTAGCAGAAGATGAGTTAGTGGAGGAACTCAACCGGGTTACGGATGAAATGGCTGAAGATTCAGATGTAGGCGGTGATGAAGATGCAGAAGACTGTCTACCTGTAAATTTGAGCAATTCGGTCGGTTCTGAGAGTGCAGAGGCAGTCCCATTTGATATCAATAATACGCCAATTGTCGATACAGAAGATGAGGAAGAGGCAGAAGATAACGGAGGTGAAAGTGATCCTTCAAATGATAGGCGTAATGAAATACGGTGGTCAAAGCACTGTAAGGTACCACAGCAATTTTCTTCTACAGCTTTTTCTGAGCCATTCGGTTTATCGCATAAAGCTGAAGTAGATATAAACAGTCCGTTGAAAATTTTCATGTTGCTCTTACCTACAACGTTTCTGCAGCTCATTGTTCTTCAGTCTAATTTGTATGCTTCACAACATCATTGTGAACTTGGCTTATCCATTGAGGAACTGAAAGCATTTCTTGGGTTACTAATTATAATGGGGTTCAATACCCTACCTAGCTTCAGACTTTATTGGAGCAATGACAGCAACTTCCACATTAATAGAGTTTCAGCAGTTATGTCAGTGAAGCGGTTCCTCAAGATTTTGAGATTCCTACACCTGAATGATAACTCAAAAATGCCAAAGAAAGGAGAACAAAATTATGACAAAATGTACAAGCTGAGACCCTTGTTGAATCATTTGAATACTGTTTTCAAGGACGTATTCCATCCCTCACGTTTCCTTTCGATAGATGAATCCATGGTTAGCTTCAAAGGTCGAAGTTCTCTAAAGCAGTATATGCCAATGAAACCTATAAAGAGGGGATTCAAGATATGGGTAATAGCGTGTGCAGTAACAGGGTATTGTTTAGGTATATCAGTGTATGAAGGCAAACATGAAGGGGATAGCACTGAGTTTTCATTAGGTGAACGTGTAATAACCAAACTTTGCCATGCATTTGAGGGTTTAGGGTACTGCTTGTTCTTTGATAATTTCTTTTCTAACATTGTTATGATGAAGAGACTCTTAACGAAAAGTTTCTTCGCTTGTGCGACAATCAGACAAACAAGAACATTTTTCCCCAAAGACAAGCTTCTTCCTGACAGAATGTTGAAAATGGGCGAAAGTGATGCAGTTATGGCTGGTGATGTTGGCGTTTGAAAATGGAAGGACAGGGGTAAGAGGTGTGTAACTGTTATCAGTACAATGCATGATGCTCAATCGAAAGCACAGGTGCCGAGGACTAACAAAGAGGGAAAAAGAGATCTTGTTTCTTGTCCAGAATCTGTGAAGGATTATAATGCCTACATGGGTGGAGTTGATCATTTTGATCAACTTCATTCTACGTACAACATATCCTGGAAATCTCGCAGGTGGTGGATGAAAATTTTCTATTATTGCATTGAAGCTTGCATTGTCAATAGTTATATATTGTACAAAATCACCTTGAAAGAATGCAGTCCGAACACAAAACCACTCACTCACCTAAAATACAGGTCATTGTTGGCAACGGAACTCATTGGGTCATACTGTGGACGAGTGAAGAAAGGTCCAGTGGCAATTGTCGGGAGAGGAAAAAAGAGAAACCACCCAGACGGGCGAAAAACAATCCCAAATGCTACAAGACTTACTAATGTAGGAAATCATCTTCCAAAAAAGGGTCCCACTTTTCGAAGATGTGCTCACTGTAGCACTTAAAAAAAACGTTCCACAACAGTGTGTGTTCTGTGTGATGTAGCTCTTTGTTTGAAATGTTTTATACCATTCCACAAACCTGGCATATAAAGTGTGAAGTTCATTCTGTGTTCAGTGTCCACTACATTGTAAGGCTAATTTTTGCAATTCACTGTGTTATCTGATTATTTATTTGTGTTTTTGCAATTTATATTCTACTAACAAATTATTTAGATATCCTCACTTACAATAAATTTCAGTTATGATTGTAAAATAAATATTTAGAACACTAGATTTTGTATATTTCATTGTATCAAAGACATGGTAAGTATTCTTACCAGAGACCATTGACTGTAATATAGTGCTATAAACGGTCTCTGGTAAGTATACTTACCATGTCTTATCATTGAGGCAATAACAAAATTAGGTCAAATTACTTCAAAATCATTATTTTCCTTCCCTTAGGAGATGATTTATCCATTTTTCAAATTTTAGTTTTGTTCCCCAGAGTACTGCCCTTAAAAGATCTCAAACTTACTGATGGCACATCCTTACACAACTCTTCTAAAAGAATTGCTGTTAGTGGATTGATCTTGGACCTTTTGAGTGTTAAGGGCCTTGCAGAAACTTATATTTGGGAATCAGGTTCAATTCTAAAATTTATGCTTACTCGTAAGTTAAGTCAAGACCATTTAGAATTGTTCTTTTCTTGTTTGAGAAGTAGGGGTGGAAACAGAAACAATCCCAATGCCTTAGAATTCAAAGCTACATACAGGAAATGCTTAATTTCTCAAATTGATCCTTCCCCTAAAGCTAATGTGAAGACAGATAATAGTCTAATACTAAGTCCTCCCATTATGCAGCCTATTGTAATTAATGTTGATGTAGGCCTAAGTGAACTTGACTATGTAGAGTGTTTTGAAACCCTTTCCACTTTCAGTGATCAAGTGGTAGAATATGTTGCAGGTAGTGTTGTAAGAAATGTGTCGAAGAAAATCAAATGTGTGGAATGCTTAGATGTTCTACTGACAATGAGTAATGACGCAAAGTGTGGTCTCATAAAATGCAAAGATGTGGGCAACTCATTGTATAATCCATCCGCTGACCTGAAATACTTGTGTAAGACGCAGAATGTGTTTTCAGGTGTAATGCTCATATCTTGGACAAAAACTGCAAAAATATCTTGCTCAAACTAGAGACCAAGGTATTTACAAGGTTAAACTGTTGTTTGCTCTCTTCCTTTGAACACCTATTCACTGCAGTAGAACCATGTGAAGAATCGCATTATGTGAAGCTGATAAGGCATATATTGAAGTATTACTTCATTTGCAGAGTATATCATGCACTCAGAGAAAAGTCCTCTCGAATCAGAGGACGGCAAGTGAGACAAGTTTTAACAAAGCTGATTCTATTTAAGGGACAGTAATTACAATCGTGCAGTGTAAATAGCCTACAGCACTATTGTTGTAACTTGAAACTATTCTGAATGTTTAAGAAGTGATAGGACTTCATAATTTGTCGTAAATATGTTTCTTATTAATGTTCCAACATGCCCTGCTCTGATACTTCAACATATGGCATAGCTCCTCCCACTTTCTCTTGACTACAGAGAAAATGGCGGACACAGTTTCAAGTAGCTTTTGGGCCGATAACCTAGATGTTAGGCCCCTTAAAACAACAATTATCATCATCATCATCAAGTAGCTTCAGTCTTGCGGCGCTCCTGCCTCTCTATAGTAATGTTTAAGCTCGTTGGTCCAATGCATGTGAAGGAACTGAGTGATGCCGACATGGATGCGCGGAAAAAGGCATGCAGAACTCTTCTTAATGCGTTCCATTCCCAACGAGCCCGTGGTGCAGTCCTCTTCACAGACGAGTGTGCTATCTACCGGAGTATGCATTCTTGGAACCGAACGTTGTTATTGCTAAAAGTGTTTATGATTCTAGTAGTAGTAGTAGTAGTAGTAGTAACTAAACAATTTTGACTCACGCAGAACGCTTTTTGCAAGGTAACTAGAACGCTTCTTTCCTTTGAGTGTGATGGAGCGCATGTTGTTGAGAGAGCGCTGTGTGTAATTGAGTTGAGTTCGATAATAAACTAGCCTAAATCGTAAATGTATTGTGTTATACTTACTCGTATATGTACTATGGTACGGTATATAACAAAAGGTTATGGGCCCAGGAACGCTGAGAAGAAAGAAAAGTGAAAGAGTTCGAGCAGTGTTTTTTCGAGAAGTGAGAAAAGTGTTGTCGAGTTGTGAGCAGTTGATTCAAGATATCGGAAGAAAACAAGGAACGAATGGACAAACTTTGTTTTTCGAACTATTATTCATGGTCTAAAGTGGCCAAAGCACAACTTATCGACAAAAACTGATGGAACACAATTGATCCTGGTTTAATGAAGAGGAAATCAACTATCTGAATGTTGACCAGGCGCGAATTAATCGCAAGGCTCTCGCTTCCCTTCTAAAAAGTGTATCAAGAGAGTGTGTGGAGGACATTGGGGAATGCGTGTTTGCGAAGGACGCTTGGAAGACCTTGGAGGAAATTCACACTTCGTTCACATTGACCAATTGCTTAAAAGTGATGAAGTAGATGATGAATAACCAAAACACCGGATAAATTCATGCACCATTATATGTCTGATACTACTTGGTTTTTTATTTTGCTGTGTTCTTATTGGTCGACAGAGACTTGACTACACCGAGAACAGTAATGGTGACAAATCACCAGAATTACAATGCTCCGCAATTTATGTTGTGTACAGACAGTGTACAGATTTGTATTATATATATTTTACAGTGATACCAGAGTGTTTTTATTATTCCCTTAGGCGTTGTGCTTAAGGCCGGTATGGTATCATCCATATTATTGGTCCTCAGGGCCTGGATAGAATCTAGCTATCAGGTCACTAAACACGTGTTTTACAAGCAAACGAAGTAGGCCTATATTCTAACAATTTGTTGCAGTGCGAAGGCATCATTGTTTATTTTATGAAATGACTTCATGCTACATTTACAGTCCAGAAAGGTATGCAGGAAATCATGTTCGCGTCGTGAATACAAAGTAGGCCTATATTTTAAACTCATTGTGCTGGCAGTCATTATGCTTCGCGCAGGCGCGATAATTACTTCGGTTTACTTCGGGTGTACTCGGCCAGTGTCGGACAGTTTGAAAACATGAGTGGCTACCGTGAAGCGACTTGTTCAATGGCGTTCAATGTTTTCATTTAAAGACTTCTCGTTTGTAGTATTTGGGACTGTGTTAAAGCAACGTCAGTTAATAATCACAAACAGTGTCAACAGACAGTGTTTGAATGTCATCCAAGACAGTGTAGCGGTCCAGGCGTCATCAGTCATCAGCCCATGTGGGCATTCTGCAAACGAGGCACTACAATTAAGATAAGTGGTCATAAGGCATTATCCCATACCGGTACATCCTTCCCATTTGTTATTCCCCTTTGTCCATGTAACAAGTTAACACGACTTCTGAAAGTGAAACCAAAGTTCTTGTCAGGAAGAGAAACATTATTAGAGCTTCACTCACTAGGCTCGTCGATCAAGTGTACGGTTTTGATGACAGTACTCCAATTGAACTCCTTCGTGTTAAAAATGAACGGTTATTAACGCTCTTGCCAGAATTTAATGAAATTTTCGATGAATCAGGCAGAATAGAATAGAATTTGAAGACACGTTCGATGAATTGAAGGCTAGGTTACAGCAGTTAATCAATGCTCACTCTCCATATGTCTCACCTCCTCCTAGTGAAAGTAGTGGATCTCAAAGCATTCGCTTTTTCAAGTCTAGTCATTGAATTTAAGCGTTCCTTTGCATGAAGTAATTATCAGCCAAATCATACTTAACAGGCTCCCAGAATCCACCAGGAAACAATGGGAAATGACAAGCAAGTCCAAGGAGCTTTCTACATTATTAGAACTCACTGATTATTTGGAAAAGAGAGCACAAACCTTAGAAGTGATAGATTTTTCTCCCAAGGTTCAATGTTGTGAGAAGGGCATTAGGTCTTATCAGGATAAGAATTCCAGGCATGGGTTCAGGAATGATAATAAATTACCCTCTAGTGGTCCATATGCAGTTATCAGTGATAACTGTAAAATATGCAATGGTCTACATCCAATCTACAAGTGTGACATATTTTTCGGTTAAGTTATGAGTCACAAAAGAGACGTAACATAGTCAGACAACATGGGCTTTGTTATAATTGTCTACGAGTATCACACAGTGTTGTATCGTGTCCTTCCAAGTCATTGTGTAGGAAGTGCAACAGATAACATAACACATTATTACATATTGATTCAAACAATCAGCATCCTACTCAGTCTCATCATGCAGCTAACAACAGATGCCCCAACACACCGCCCACCCAACCTCATAATGGTTCGAATGAAAGCAATTCATCTACTTATTGCATTATGAAAATCAAGCCACAGCATCATGTCCTACTTTCAACAGCCGTAGTTAAGGTTGAGAATAAAGTTGGCAGAATATATTTAGCTCGTTGTCTCGTAGACAGTGGAAGCCAAAGTAATTTCACATCAGAAGGTTTAGCACAAGTTCTAGGTTTGAAGAGAACAAGGAATCCTACGCCCATAGAAGGCATTTCGCAATCTATGTCTGAAGCTAAGTACAGTGTTAATGTTACTGTACAGTCTTGTATAAATTCTAGCAGCTACAATATTGACTGTCTTGTTTTATCAAACATCACTAGTGACATGCCAATTCAAAGGGTGCCTTACGACAGTTGAAATATTCCGGGCGACATTCAGTTAGCTGATGTTAATTTTCATTCTCCGGCCAAGATAGACATGCTTTTAGGGGCTGAGGTTTTCTTCAGAATGCTCAGAGCTGAACAGTTGACTAGGCCAGGCAAATTTCCAGTTCTGCAGAATACAACAATAGGTTGGATCGTGTAGGGAAGTTATGAATCGACAACAGAGAGAGAACCATTTTCCTCCGCAATTATATTGACCTTCACGCACAAGTACAAAGATTTTGGGAGGTTGAAGAACTCCATGAAGCAGTAAGATCTAGTGAAGAGAGGGAATGTGAACAGCATTTTTCACAACATGAGTCAAGAGATGCTACAGGGCGCTATGTTGTCAGACTCCCACTCAGGCAAGATCCTAGCACATTAGGCAAGTCACTGCAAACTGCCACTAATAGATTTCAACGTCTCGAGCTCAGACTACGACGTGATGAACTGCTAAGGGTTGAATATACCAAATTTCTCTCAGAGTACGAAGAGTTAGGGCACATGTAACCGATAACTGCCTCTTCAGAGTCATCGACATCATACTACATGCCGCATAATCCAGTATTCAAGACGTCCAGCTCTACAACTAAGACCAGAGTTGTGTTTGATGTTTCATGTAAGTCAAGTTCAGGAACTTCTCTCAATGACATTCTGATGACAGGACCTACCATTCAACAAGATCTATGTTCATCTTTGGTCGAGAGTGCAAAATAACAAGGCCCTCCCAATACATGAAGACATGAAACATCTTGGCCCATCTAGATTGAAATCCCGTAAACCTGCATGGAAAACTGCCTTGGATTTAACAAGCAGAAATTTTAAACCTAATGAAAATTGGCGGGTTGAGTGGACAACATCTACGCCACCAGGCATCGTGAACGTTGAGGATCCTCACATAAAACTTGCTGGCTTCAATCTGCCCAGACATACCTGGACTAGACTCAATCGTATTAGATGTGGCTTGGGAAGATGTGCTTCTGTTCTCCACAAATGGGGTTGGAAAGACTCACCGAATTGCGATTGCGCTGACATTCCACAGACAATGGAGCACTTAGTACTGGAATGTCCTCTCCGAGTTTTTCCAGGAAGTCTGGAGGACCTGCATTCTGCTACAACTGAGGCTGTCAAATGGATCAACGAGTTGGACGTTGATTTATAATAATTTTTTTATCTGCTTTATAATTTATATAATTTGTTAGTATTATTGCTGTGTTATATGAATCTGTATTTATGTAGGTGATTGTGTTGTGTTAACATCATACGATAAATAAAATATGTTCTATTGTTGCCAGGTTCAGAACCCATCCAGTATGTTTCACTGCTGCCATTGAGAAAATGTATAGACAGATTCTTATTGATGACAGGGATAAGAACTTGCAGCGTATCTTGTGGAGGCTGTCCTCTAATGAACCCATCAAGGAGTACCAACTTAACACTGTTACATACGGGACATCCTCAGCACTTTTCTTGGCTGTCAGGTGTTTACAACAATTGGCAGAAGATGAGAAGGAGCTTTTTCCACATGCAGCTGCAGTCTTACTTCATGATTTCTACATAGATGATCGCATATCAGCTGCAACCAATGCTGATGATGCATTGATTTTACAGCAAGAATTGATTCATCTGTTAGCTAGTGGCGGTTTCAAACTTCGGAAATGGTGTTCCAACCATCCAGCGTTGTTACAGGCTGTTCCAAAAGACTGCAGAGAGACTCAGATTCCTCTCCGTTTCGAATCTGATGAAGGCGTCAAAACTTTAGGACTTATGTGGCATCCAGCCATTGACAGGCTTCAGATCTCTTGCATCAAGCAAGCAGTTAATCTTCCAGTCACAAAACGCAAGGTCTTGTCAGTTGTATCCAGAGTTGGGCAGTATCGAAACTACATGCATTTAAAATACGTATTTTAGATACTTTTGTATCTTCTATTTTGTATCGAAAATACATTTGGAACCCTGTATTTTGTATCTGTATCGAAAACATTTTTCATGAGTATTTTGTATTTTCAAAATACACAAAATATAATCAAAATACCATCATTGCATTAGGTAATTTTCAGTTTAATACTTCATTATCTTCACTTTTCATAACTTAAGTTAATTGGTAGATATGACACAGGTAAGTTTGAGATAAACACAACTGTGCCAGCAATACACCAACCTTGTAAGACCATGTGCAATGATATTTATTTAGGATGCAATTAGAACAATGTCTCCAGAACCAGAGGAATGTCTCCCGGATGTTGTGTTATCAGCTTGGTTAATCTTGGAAGCCTTTTCAAGCAGTACCCTCAAGCTACCTGGTATGAAATTCCCAAACGCATGAGGCTGTCTGAACCTGTTAACTAGAGTGTCCACACAAGGGCTGTAAAAAATGCGGCAATTATCTCCCGTGAGAGCAGTGAAGGCCTAAAAGTCGTATACAACTTTGAATTGAAAAATAAGTTGCTGTTGTTTCATTTGACGGGCTTTGACATCGTGATCATTTAGTCCCGTGTTCTTGGGTGTGTGTGTATATAGCCTACTGTATATACGTTATATTGTTGTGGAGCAATGGAGTAGTAATGCGTTTATTTTTAATTTAGGTAATACTAATATCGTGTGGCCTCGGGTGCTGGGTGCAAGCTTTGTTAGTTGACACCCAAAGGGTAGCTTGCTTGTCGAATTTCGTTGTTCCTTGAAGCACTGTGAAAGTCAAGGACGTTAGATATCTAAGCTCCTTGAACACTATAGCGCTTTCTAGTAGAGAAATTAGGAACTTTGTGTTGGCGGAAACTCCCGAGATTAATTTTGGCATTATGAACACGGCCTACTGACTTCAAATGGGTTCTTTGACATGCCAACATCGTATGACATGGTGTCGTAATTTTTGCCACCTTTCAAAAATTTAGGTGAGGATTGGGAAGGAGATGACCGTGGCCTTAAGTTAGGAACCATCAAGGCATTTGCCTGATGTAAAAGGGGCAAACCACGGAAAACCACTTCCAGGATGGCTAAGGTACGAATCGAAACCTCCCACTTCGCAGGTTTTCTAGCCACTGCGACACGAGGCAGATGAAAATAAAAATGGTGGTGGTTGTTAGTAAATCTTGATCAGCCCGATGTATTTACTATCGGCGCAGAAATTATGTGCACCCGAGTTTGGAGATAAATAGCAACACAACCGAAAGGCTTACAGTAAAACAAGTAACATCACCTTTTTCCTTGTTTATTTCTGCGTTGATTGATGATAAAGGTAATTTTTAGAAACTTATTTTAATATCCTTTATGGCAAGTAAAACGAAAAAAGTACCTTTTTTTGCGGGGTTCATGCGAAGTGTCGAATTTAGAGGTTCACAACTCTTAACTCAGTTGTGATACAGCACCCAAATTTGGAGATGTGTTAGTCAGTGTTTTCTGTCTATATGTGAAGTTTCGAAATTTGATCTCCAACACAAACAACGAAACAATCAATTATGTGAAAGGCTCGTATTTCGAAACTGGACTCCCGCAGAAGTTTGTTCTTGGGTGCGTTGTAAATCACATATAATAAGCGTTTGCAGTATGTAACTATCCGTGATGTAAATAAATGGGTTTATTTTATATGGATTAATATTTATTATGATTTTGTTTAGTGTTGTTGTCAAGCGAGGTCCTCTGCAAAGTTCGTGCTGTGTTGCCGCATTCACTGCCTGGTTAGCGCTGTCTCGGCACCGAGCATGTTCAAGTGAAATGTATTTCGTCTTTTCCTCTTGGCTGGTCCTGGATTTTCATCCCTCACATTCTCAGCATTCACATTTTTAACCGAGCGAAGGGACATTCCAAGACAATCAGCGACTCACAGGAGTACCGGATATCGCTTCCCTCTAACTTGAAGAATCAAATAGCACTCAAAATCATAGTAATCTCGCACTCGGTAAACGGGGTTCTGGGTGGCATTGTGAAGGTATCTATTCCACAATATCCTGAGTGAAACTGGAAACTACAGTACACATTAGAACAATGTCACTATGCCAGAGATACTAAAATAAACAGTGACTCACTGACGTGTATAAAATACTTCCTCTGACACACCTTAATAAGGGCAGAGTTGTACAGTGGATGTTGACACAGGCGAAGAATGCGATCCTTACGTTATTCAAGGCCACTTATCCTAGGATGACAACATATGTCTTTGGTATAATTTATTTATTTTGGTTGATTGGTTCTTAAGTTTAGGGGCTGCGACAACGCGGTCATGTAGCCCCGTGTACTTTGTGTGTGTGTAGAATCTGTCAGATAACCGGTGTTAATTGTGATAACTGTAATAGTGTGTGTTAACTGTTTTTTTTAAATTAAGTACTGCAACTTAGAATTTTTCAAATAGTTCCTACTTTTGCCACCAAGCGCCACCGTCAACGACTACTAGGCCAAGTTCAGAACTTAGCTACTAGACGCCACCACAGTCGGCTCTTGGCAACGAACGTATAAACCTAGGAGCGTTGTTTACATTCTTAACCTATCCAATTTAGCTTCACACAGGTGCAATTAGTGGAAGGTTCTTTAACATGCCATAAATCTATGACATGGGACCGCCGGCTTTACTTCCCCTCCGAAGGAAGGCATACTGAGGAATTTTAACGCTCTTAAAAATCCGATGGCTTCGGCCGTGTTTGAACCCGCTATCTTGGGCATAGAATCTCAGCATGCTACCGACTACGCCACCGAAGACGCCTTTTTAAATTTATTTTATTGTTTAATTTTATACTAGCTAAATATTCAGAGTTTGTTTTAATTAAATTGCTTCCTTTACTAAACACTAATAAAATAATTGTGTTATGAACAGACATGCTACAATATAATAACATATAATTTCCTTTTCTTATTGATTTTGTTACGAACTTGTGAATTAATTAGTGTATTATTCCCGTTTCCAATGGGGTCGGGGTTGAGATGCGATGAAATTATATGTGGCGGATGGTTTTTACGGCCGGATGCCTTTCCTGACGCCAATCTCATGAGAGGAGTTAATGAGAGCTGAAATGAATGAAGATGAATGTAACTGGGTAAGGATGTGGAAGGAAGCGACCGTGGCCTGTCAGAAGGTAACGTCCCAGCATTTCGTAGGAGTTGAAAATGGGGAAACTTGTGAATTAATTAGTAATTCTTAATTTTTATCAAAATTTTATTTATTTATGAATTAATTAATTTATTGATAGATTGTCACGTCATGTTCCTTGGACTGGCTTTCTCTGTTTTTCTTGTATTTTATTACCGCCGAGATTCAACTTTATAGTAATTAATGTACAGTATACCAAACTAACATTTTAAATGACTCTCCACCACTAAAATCCACGGAACACAAAGACCAACTGAAAAGGTATACTGCCAGACAACATTTCTCAAAACGTCCTAAGGAGGCGCAGTCATGCAGTAATGCATGACGAAGCAGAGTGAACGAAGTGCTGAACAGGCTGTGACATTCTCGGGCGGGTCAGAGCGAGCTAACGCGGCAACACATTACAAAATTTCCAGCGGACCTCGCTTGCCAACAACACTAACCAAAATCATAATAAATATAAATCCATATAAACTAAACCCATTTATTTACATCACGGATAGTTACATACCGCAAACGCTTGTTATATGTGGATTACAACGCACCCAAGAAGGAACTTTTGTGGGAGTCCAGCTTCGAAATACGAGCCCTTCTCATAATTGATTGTTTCGTTGTTTGTGTGGGAGATCAAATTTTGAAACTTCACATATAGACAGAAAACATAAAGAGTTGTGAATCTCTAAAGTAGATACTTCGCACGAACCCCGCAAAAAAGCGGTACTTTTTACGTTATACTTGCCATAAAGGATATTAAAATAAGTTTCTAAAAATACCTTTATCATCAATCAATGCAGAAATAAACAAGGAAAATGGTGATGTTACTTGTTTTACTGTAAGCCTTTCGGTTGTGTTGCTATTTATCTCCAAACTCGGGTGCACATAATTTCTGCGTCGATAGTAGGTGTGTGTTAAATTTGTCTGATAACTTGTATTTGTTAGGTATCTGTACGGTAGTAGTTAGTATGCGTGGATGTATTCATTATGGTCTAGGATTGATCAGATACCCTGGGACTTGGATTATGGTGCCGTTCCGGCATGTGCCTAAATTGATAGTGGGAAAATACGAGCAAACTTCACAACGAGGATGGCCGCTGTCAATGCCAGAAAAAGAAACTTCGATCTCATTAATTGTCTTGGATAGTTGCATACGTTAAGGATGGATGACGATAATGTATGAATTTCGCCCCCTTATTTTTCCCGTTTGAACGGGGTCGGGGATGAGATAGGATGAAAGTCTAAGTGGGGGGGGGGGGTGTTTTTATGACTGGATGCCCTTCCTGACCGCAACCTCATGAGAGGAGTTAATGAGAGATGAACTGAATTTGAATTAAACTGCGCAAGGATGTGGAAGGAAGCGGCCGAGGCCTGTCAGAAGGTACCGTCCCAGGATTTGCCTGAAGTTGAAAATGGGGAAACCACGGAAAACCATTTCAAGGATGGCTGACGGTGGGGCTCGAACCCTCGCGTATACGTAGTCCACAGATAGCTTGGCCCCATGACCTAGCTCTGCGCGTTAGCGAGCGTAGCAACCGCTGTCGGTAATGACGATCGTGATAAAATGATAATACGGTAATAAAAATAACTATAATGTATATTATTCCCGTGTCAACTGGGACGGAAATGAGAATCGATGACTATTCCCTCTCTTGTGGTGGGATGCCATTCCTGTCGCCACCTCATGAGAGGAGTTCATGCGATATGAATTAAGGTGAATGAAACTATGCAAGGAATTGGAAAGAAGCGGCCGTGGCTTATTCGAAGATGCCGTCCCAGCATTTTTCCGAAGTTGAAAATGGGAAAACCACGGAAAACCATTTCATGGATGGCCGACGGTGAGGTTCGAACCCACGTTTACCGAGACTGCAGATAAGTGGGCCGCAGCTACCGCTATTTGTTGGTGGTAATAATAGTCGAATAATAACAATAATAATAAGCGACCCAGCTTTTCCAGGTTTGGATAACCAGAAAACTAAGGGAAGGGGGGGAGGGTATTATTATTATTATTTTATTTGTGGCATATTATTTACAAAGGAGAATTTACAACCGAATGTATAAATTAAACATGTGTAATCAGTTGACTATTGTGCTCCTTGGTGCTAATTTCTTACATCACCACTTTAGGATCTCAGAGGGTAGTCTGAATAATATGCCTCACTGTTTGCTTGACAGCGCTAATATCGCAGCAAGAATTCTTGCACTTGTAAGGAAGGTGGTGTGTTCGGACCCGATTTAATTTGGTCCAGGAGATGTGTTAGCGCAGCGGTCAACCTGTTTGCCTCTCACCAAGGTAGACCGGGTTCGATTCCCGGTCAATACATGCGAGATTTTCGAAGCGAAATTCCATGTCCTGTGGTTCGGATTCCACGTTAAAAGGAGGTCTCGTGGCTCATGATCGCGAGATTAACGTCACGCAAAAATACAAGCCTTCCTCTTAATTTGGTCCGGATCCCTCTTTATCGTTCAATTCCAGGAGGCCTTCCTTTGATGCGTGGCAATGCACAACCAGGATGGTCGAACTGCGTTAATTGGGTTAAGCCCAAAGAGTCCAGTCAGCTTACGCTAATGGGTTTGGGAAGAGAGTGGGGGTGGGCAACCTCTCCTGAAATATTGGTTAAACCATGAGTTAACTGACTGCTGCATACACCTGAGCCCTTGGAGTTTCCTAGATAATAATCAGTACAGCTAACATGTTATCTATGTACGGTCAGAGAAGTGGAGAATGTTAGGTTATAGGAAACAATACATTTTGTAAGTGTGAGTTGTCACAACAAGGCCAAAAGTAGAGGCGTTCAAACAAATAATATTCTGCCCATTTATTTACGAATGCACCCCATTTATTTACGAATGCACCTTGTTTTGTGGCAGAATACATATAACGATTTTGGTTCCCACGATATCGTTTTAAAGCTCAAAGTGCAGGCTATTACTTGCATTCGAGCTACAACATAAAAATTAAAATTTGCAGATCTGAATAGAAACTGTGAAACACAAATAAAACGGCTGTACTTTATTTTTAAGTGCAAGGCTACAGAAATTCAGGAATCTGGAATAAAGGCAAAACTTGCAAATGAATCTTTGAGATAACAAGAGTAGATATTGAAGAACACAATAAAGATCAGCGCATGTTGACACATTCCGACAATATTTACCTTCAAGTCCAGTTTGTAGTGTGAACTTGTGAAACACGCCTCAGGCAACTTCCCCTGTTAGGATTCTCCTAATTGACCACCGTGGAGAAAACCCATAAGCGCAGCTCGGTATCGCCCTTCACAACACTCGAGGACCATGTCTCCAGAATGTAGAAGTTGGTCAGGGGCGGTCGCAGGCAGAACTTCGTTGGGAGGGGGGTCATCCGTCCTATTTTTATAACCCTCTGACACTACAGCCCTTGAAGAGCCTAGGCCTACCAAGCAATCGCTGCCCAGCCATTTGGCCTGCAGATATTGGGGTGACGCGTGGTCAGCGCATCGGGTCCCCTCGGCCGTTAATCTTGGTTTTCGTGACCGGGGCACTGTCTCACTGTCAGACAGCTACTCAATTGTCCTCACGAGGCTGAGTGCACCCCGTTCCAGCCCTCATGTCAGTTTCTAAAATACCTGACGGAGCCGGGAATCGAACCCGGGGCCTCCGGGTGAGAGGCAGGCGTGCTACTCCAACACCACAGGGCCGGCTCCTATTTTTATATATATTTAATTTTTACTGGTAGCATGTCGCATAATATCATAAGGACTGAAATTCGTATAAGAAATAACCTATTAGTTTTATAAAAACCGAGGAGAGGGTCGAATAGACTCTAGAAAGAAAACACACATAATACAATTTAAATCTATTTATTGTAGGTATCTGACCAAAGAACAAAATCCAATCGCCTTGTCTTCATTTTGGCAAACCGATCAATTACTTTCTCCTCACGAGGCTGAGTGCACCCCGTTCCAGCCCTCACGTCAGTTTCTAAAATCCCTGACGGAGCCGGGATTCGAACCCGGGGCCTCCGGGTGAGAGGCAGGCGTGCTACTCCAACACAACAGGGCCGATGGCAATGTAACAGAGCCAGCCTTTCTTCCGACATTCGGGCCCGTAGCCAGTCCTTCAGCCTTCGCAATGTCGAAAACGAGCGCTCGGGAGTGGCGTTACTCACAGGCAAGACAAGACACCCGAAAGCACCTGATGCTGATAAGGGCTGGCCGGCCGGGCGCCGGGGCCGGGCTCGGGCTCCGTCATAGGACAAATATTTTTCGTACACTGGATGGATGCGTCATCGCGTCGCTTCTCTCCCGCAAGTATACACTATAAGCGTTTGATCTAAAAATGTCAAAATTGGAACTGTGAAGTCAAACCTTTTTACTCTTCCCTCTCTCTCCTCTGCCTTTCTCATTTTCATTTTTTTCTATTTTTGAAGACCGTTTGGGGGGGGGGGGGACGGGGGGCATGGCCCCGCTACCTCCCCCACCTCCTCCCCCCCCCCACCCTGGGTCCACCCTTGAAGTTGGTAGCTACTTATACTAGTAGATTCTCCATCGGATAGTTGGGTGAATGTCTCGAATGAAGCCTACTGATGTGTGGGTGAGCAATGTCTTCATGTGTTATTTTGGTGTTATTTTACCATTTTCTTGTAGCCTACTCTCACGGTAAATCGTTGCATCTTCGTAGGTGAGTTGGAGGAATATGACTTAATACTGGGAGCCAATGAATTGGAGTAGGCCAGAATTTTCCCGAGATCAGACAGTGTTATTAAGTGTTATTATCTCGACATGAGAGATGGTGACGCAGTGGTTAGTATTGTTGGCTGTCACCCCTGAGGTCCGGGTTCTATTCCCGAATCTGTCAAGAAATTTAATTCTCGTCTGAAGCAAAACATACAAGAGGTGCTTTCAGTTCTCAACTCAAATCATCCTGGAAGTGGTTTTTCGTAGTTTCTCACTTCTACTTCAGGCAAATGCCGGAATGGTACCTAAATTAAGGACATGGCCGCTTCCTTCAATGAGCCTTGTCTCAATTACAAAAACCAACACTAATACAGCCAATCAGCCATCAAAATAACACAAGTCATCAGACAAATTCCACACAAGTCCTAGTACACGGGGATACATGAACACGATGTCGCCAAGCCCCTAAGTGATTAGACGACAACAATCCAAACTAGGAAGCAGTATTCAGTGACAGATTAGACGAAGTCAACAGCTGAACAGCAGAGAGTATTGGTGTTGGACCCTAAGTGGGACCACAAAGTTTCCACAAAATGATGTTCTGCGTTTTTGCGGTTGTCAGTAGTATTTGTTAGATAATCTTTGAAAGATAGCGTTCTCTCAAGAGTTTCAGCCAGTGTAAACAGTACATATATAAAAGGAAATTTACAAATGTATACAAAATAGTATTGTCTCACTCTGGTGAATTAGTGGTAGTTTGATTCACGACCAACGAAGTCGGATTTTGAAGGGTGGCAAAACCCTAGCAGATTATCTAAAGGTTCCACCTGGTGGGTTATGTCATACGATGATATTAATATAACAATAATATTAATAATAATTTCTACATTCCCCATTTTATGGGTCCGGGGACGAGGTGAGGTAAGTTTCTATGTGGAAATGGTTTTCACGGCTGGATGACATTCCTGATGCCATCCTCACCACAGGACTTGAAGGCAAACGAAATTAAATAAGGCAGGGGGTTGGAAGAAAGCGGCCATGGCTTATCAGGAAGTACCGTCCTGAAAAACCATTTCATAGAGGCTAACTGTGGGATTTGAACCCTCTGGCCTTGCACGTTAATGCACGTACCCATCCAGGTTACGATAACAATAATATATACAGTATACAATATTAATAATAATGTTATTTTGAAAGGTATGAATTGAAGATAAGCAAATTTTTTTTCAAGTATTTTGTATTTTGAAATGTATTTTAAAATACTATTTTCTATTTTGTATTTTCAGGAAATTTATAAGTGTATTTTGTATCTAAAATACTTATGAGTGAGTATTTTGTATTTAGCATCGAAAATACATTTTGGGAGTATTTTGCCCAACTCTGGTTGTATCATCAATTTACGATCCTCTTGGTCTAATTAGCCCTTTCGCTATTGCATTAAAAATGTTCCTGCAGCAATAATGGCAAGAAAAAACATCGTGGGATGAGGAGCTTCCAGACGAGCTTGCAAAATGTTGGGATAAGTTGTACTCACAAATTCCGTTGATTAGTAAGATTTGTATAGAAAGGTTTGCTCTTTGCAACGAGTACACGCAAATACAATTACATGGGTTTGCTGATGCATCGATGAAAGGTTATGGTGCATGCTTGTTTCTTCGTTCATCATCCCCATGTGGTCAAATAACTACCGTACCCATCTGTTATGCGCCAAGTCAAGAGTGGCTCCAATTAAGCAAATGACGTTGCTGAGACTTGAATTGTGTGCTGCTGTTCTTCTCTCACGACTGGTCAAGAAAATGATTCCAGTTCTATCACTTCAGTTCCACAGTGTTCATCTGTGGACAGACTCTACAATTGTCCTTTCATGGATCACATCTCCACCATCAAAATGGAAAACATTTGTTGCCAATAGAGTTGCTGAAGTGCAACGCAACACTTCCATTGGTGATTGGAAACATGTCGCTTCTGAATCAAATCCTGCTGACATTATTTCACGAGGCATCAATGCAGCATATCTTGTCATAAATGACCTTTGTGGCATGGTCCGTCCTGGCACAAAGCTTCAGAGTCTCATTGGCCCATTCCTACTGATTAAACTTCAATTCAAGTTACAGAACAACGCAACTCTACCATTAGTTGCGTGGTATCATCCCAGTCGGAAGAGATAATTTCAAGATTTTCATCCTACACTAAACTTCTTCGAGCTTTAAGTTACTGCTACAGATTTGCTCAAATTTCCAGATGTACATCTACAGAGAGACGACATGGTCCACTGTCCACTGCAAAAATACAACAAACCAACTTGGCATGCATCAAGCGCGTTCAATCTACCGAATTTCACGCAGAAATATTTTATCTTTTAAAACATAACTCCCTATCAAGACACAGTAACCTTCGCAGTTTGGTTTCTTTCATCGACAACAATGAAATCCTTCGAGTGGGTGGAAGATTAGAGAACTCCAGTCTAGATTATGACTTCAAGCATCAAATAATTTTACCCAGTAAACATCATCTTACCGAACTCATTATCAAAAGTGAACACCAAAGACTGCTGCATGCAGGGAACCAATTAACGTTAGCTACAGTTAGACAACGTGCCTGGGTAGTGTTAAGGGCCAAGCCTTTAGGGCTCAGGACCCTACGACCCTAAAAGGAAGAGAGGACCTACACCACTGACCTCACACGCTGGACATCAACATCTAAACCTACGACCATCAGAATGCTCCAAAAACACCTAAACACCTGCTTCTACCCAAAATCCACCCCCAGGCTAGGAATATAACAAGCCTATACATTTTCTTTACACTGTAAGGAGACGGCCACTTGACACAAGGTGGTTAGTCAACATCTTACATCACACATACACAAAGACACTATCGCCGGTATCTGGGACATCAACAATGACGACACGCCGACTCAGGAACTCGAGAACCTTTAAGAGGAAGGCCCCGAGGAGACCGAATATCTGTTGCGGCCCACGGCTCTGTTCATCTGTTTCCAGCTCCGACGCATCGTCATCACCAGGTGAGAGAGTGTGCTCAGACTTCCTTATAAACTTGTAATCCTTCATCCACACCTACACTTACAATTGTATTACATTTGTCTCTTACTAAAAGGGACACCACAATTACCATAACTGATCAAATAAATACTTGATCAGTAACCTACACTCTGTACATCATTTCGCACTGACTTTACACCTGTACGCCCAACCTGTTCTTTCCTAATTATCCCTGACTGTGAATACCAGGAAGTGGAACGTCAGGTATTCCATTGTGCTCACATAGTAGTAAGTCAGCCAGCGGCCGAGCTGCCGACTCTGCAGAGGGTGCTCCTACTCGCTCATATTTAATCCCTACTCTTAATTAATAGCTCCCTCATAGTCGCACATCCCTTTGCAAGTAATCGCACCCCCATAGATTTGTACCCCCATTACATTACATCCTTTTACAAACACGTACACTTGCAGTTTCCCCCAATTACGCGGAAACTTGCACCCTTTAGGAAACCACCCCTAAATTAGACATAACACTCACTTGTTCGTCCCATCCCCTAACACCGGGATTGAACAAATTGGTGGAGGCCGGGTACCACGCAATTTAAGGGTAGAGACTCATACAACGAGCCCTCGTGGTAGATCAGTAGAAGTACCTAGAGCGGCCAAGCAAAAGTAGGAAAAAGTAGATTTTTTTTACTCTATTTATTTTTCTTTTTTGAACAGTAGGGGGAATTTTTAACCCACCCACCCCAGCATAGCGAGTCATTGCAGAACATAATTCTTTTTATTTTTAACACACATATAAATATGAACACACCCGCACGACAGGCCATGCTGAGGAACATTGATTTGTACCAGGGGATCATAGCATCCCACAGCAGAATTAGGGCACAGCAGGACCGCTTGCGAGAAGTGCAAGAGCTCGTGCGGATGCAGTATGGACCGATCATGAGGGCACTTACCAACCCGCATACCAGCGGAAAGTCCCGGAAAATCAGGGCTAGAATAGCCACAATTAGAACACAATTAAATCTCACACACTGGCGGCTACATAAAAGACACGATGAGCTGACACGACAATACTACAGACTGAGGGAGGAACGCCATAGGGCACAAACACAGAACACAAAGGTAGCCGACCAAGCCAAAGAGCTCACGAGCGATTACGCCGAGCTTTGGGGCGAATTTGTAAAGCTACTAACATTCATTTTGAGCTGGCAATAGGGAACCTCACAAAGCACGGAGAAGACATCGACGTAAACACATTAACGCAGCAATTCACACGGATGTTTATCTCAGACACCAACAAAACAAGGGGAAAGGAGACAGCCGTGGCCATACCACAGAAACCGGCCAAGTTAGGCTCCAAAATACTGCAGGGGCATTCACTTACATACACACAATTTTCAGCGCCAGTTCAGAGGGCAATTTTGCCAGAATGAAGGCCAAACCATACACCAGCCCCATCAGGACAAATGCATAAGAGGGTGTTGCTTTCAAACCCTCAGGGTGAAAAACGCAAGCCTTTGCATACTGCCCAGGCGCAAACACAAAGTACACGGGTCTTAAGGAAGGTTTTATTACCTACCCCACAAGGCCAGGCAGACAGGAGGACACACACCCCTATAGACACTGCTAGGGCAGTGCGAAGGCAAGGCAGCCCTTCAGGCGCCAGCATACATAGGGAGATAAACAGGCACCACGGTGAACATAGGCCCCAGCTCACTTCACTAAAAACACCCCAGGAAAACGGTAGTAAAGCAACCCAATGGGAACCAAGAGCCTATGCCTTCGTCATAGGGCGAAGTCACTCACCACGACGGGCAATGGCACTCGGTCGGCAGTGAAAGCCAAATGTTCCCAGGCTCAGATACACAATTTTTTTTTTCACAAAAAAACACTGAGATACTCGCAAACCCTCACAATACGGGGCAAGAACCACAAAATTTTTCATAAGAAACACTCAAACACTAATACGCCCGCTCAGGCGGCAGCACGCCGGCCTCTCACCGCTGGGCCCGTGGTTCAAATCCCGGTCACTCCATGTGAGATTTGTGCTGGACAAAACGGAGGCAGACAGGTTTTTCTCCGGGTACTCCGGTTTTCCCTGTCAAATTTCATTCCAGCAACACTCTCCACTATCATTTCATTTCATCTGTCATTCATGTAATCATTGCCCCAGAGGAGTGCGTCAGGCCTCGGCAGCCGGCACAGTTCATATCCTCGCCGCTAGATGGGGGCTTCATTCATTCCATTCCTGACCCGGTCGGAGACTGGAAGCAGGCTGTGGATTTTCATTTCATATGTCCCAAAATTATACGGTGTGTATATATAAAATGTGATTCACATGTGCACATTATTCCTTACATTGCCTACACTGAAGGTAAAACAGAGATATCCGTGTAGAATATAGCCCTTATTAAAGAGGCCGAATGTGCCAAAAAGGGTAGGGCTTCGGATGAGACCGAACCCAGGCTCCCAGAGAGGACCAAGACACATTTACACGCACGGCAATGGGGAACACATAATTATAAAACTTTTCATAGACACTAGCCTTCATTCACAAAGAGACACACTATAAAACATGTTTCCCAGATGCCCTAGACAAGGTATCCAGTAAGGGAAAACATACCTTACAAATGTATAAATGTAAGAAGGGCATGAACATTCTATGTTATATTACTGTGTCACATTGTAAAACACTGCGCAAAATGTGCGCCACAGAACAGGCAATTTTTTCTCATCCCCTTCGACAGTGGCTAAGCTAAGTGTGAACACCATAGGGTGAAATCCCAGACTTAGGAGAAACCCACATATTTTCGGAAGGCACACAGTAAGCTCAATTGCCACAAAAAGTCAATAAAACTAACAAAAGGTATCACAGAGACACAGGCCTAAGAGGCAACAGGAATAATCATCCTGAACAAGGACGGTCTCAAACCCGCGACCTTCTGCATACCAGAAAACGCAAGGTCCGGGAACCATCCATATGGATGCCACAGACATAAGAGACAGTCCATATAACACAGCTTAATGAGTACAAAATAACAAAGCTGCCACCTACATCTAGTTGCCAGACAAGCGACTAGAGGCCCTGAGGTACACATACACAGATGCATAAATTCCACAGACAGAGACATCATAATCAAGGCGCAGACACTTATCAAACACAGTAGAATACAGAAATTGAGAACGCGGTAATTGTATGTAGACGCAGGATCTTTTACAAGGCATTCGGGAGATTGGTTGGAACAAAGTACACAACTCTCACCGTACACGTAGCCTCATCACGTAGCCACGACAAGGAATGGTACATAAAGAAAAGTACACGGGGCAGAAACTTATTACAATTAGTGTTGGACGAATGATCGAGCAACTCACGCAAAGTCACAACATGAGTACTTTACATTTGAGGTGTCAGACGGCCAGGAAGTAGTCTGCTATCCAGCATGTGTTATCGCACATGTAACACGACACTGTTGCAAGGTCAGCGCGAACGCGCGCTGTACAAGGCGGCCAGAACAAGACCGTAGAACGATCATAATAACATTACGGTCGATAGAAACTCATTCATGACAGATTCAACACCGCAATACGCCCACAAATTAAAATCAGGGATAAACAAAACGCTCACAAACACTATACACAGGGCATATTTTTACGTACGCATGCCGATTTCATAGTAATCGCTAGGATGGCCGAATGAGGGCATTAGCGAACGCACAGACATCCGTACCATGCATTGGCGGGTCGCGTCAAGGCCATACGTTTGGGAAATACGCAGTCACACAACGCAAACATAGTACATAATCTACAACCTCCGATAGAGTAAGCGTAACTAGTAAAAAGTTAGCCAATGACAGCTAGTTGCGAACTACACTACCAGAGGCCACACGGTGACACACACAGTAGGTATACATAATCAAGGGCCCGCATTATAGGTCAGGATGGCGGCCCAACAGATAACAGGGAGAGAGGTCGACCGACTGAAGATCAACCAAGGCAGGTACACAGGTCACAGGACAGCAAAAGCGTACATTCACACAAACAGCCGACACAAAGATGGATAGGTACAGGACACATTTTAGAAACACTGGGACTATAAACGAACCAAACATGCATTAACACAAAAGTTGGGAATACCACATTTCAACACTAAACTCCGCGAGTAATTAATGCGGGACAGTCAGAAATACCCCAGAAATCGGACGAGATAGGCTCCGAAGGACGAGACGACTGGCACATTGACACAGGTCAAACAGATTAGGAAGGACGGATTCCGAAAAACAGCCCAGAAACAGACATCCTTCGGCAAAAAACACACTGTATCACACAAAAATACACCTGTACAGACGTATTCCACGGACACGGGGAATATTAGGAAACCAGACATACACTAACACAAAGCGTGGTAACACCACATTTCACAGACTGAAAATTATGAATATTCAGTAAGGGGAGTAAAATTAACCCGGACACAGGCGAGTAGGCTATCTAGAAGTAGATAATAGATAATTACACTAAGGCAGATAAATTACGGAAGCAGATTCCAAAACAGGCCTAGTAACAGAAATTCCACAGATTAACACATTGCTCTTTTAAACAAACATATGGCGACACACGGACAGGGGGTCGACAGCACGTTTTGTTGTCATTCCCGCACGAGGCTGAAGAAACCAGCAACACAAGTACTGTAAACCAAAACACCGGCGCATTCTTGCGTGACGACACCTACCGTACGCGGAAGAAAATTTGCAACAGCGAACCGGTACAACATTACATAAACATGCTGACAACAATAGCGGAAGCCACACACTTGCAACACTGGCTGTTTACACAGGAAGAGAGGACAGTACTGTGCCCGTTTAGACCGGAGTCCGCACGACCACATATGCATTTTACCAATAATCAGTCAGCACGAGAGTCAAATTATCCCGGAGCGCCAGATGGGTTAAAGCAAATCGCAAAAACGACATCAAATTAAAAAAATGCTTTACTGATTTTTGGCTCAATGCAACAATAAGGATAGAAGGAGATTTAATTGGGAGTAACACATCCTGTAAAATTATCTCAGTTTATTTTGAAGTTAAAAATTGACTGCAAAAATGCTCAAAGTAGCATCACTCACGTGTGGCGATCCACACTCTTATTTACACAATATACTGAAATTTTCCAAACACATTTGACAATCTTTTTGGAAACACAAGTCCGATTAATAGTCCTGTAGACTGTGTTCCAAAATTATTAATGATTAATTCCAGTTCAAAGTTAATTGTCTCCACTGGAAATATCGTAGATCACTGTTTGAATTTTTACATAATATTAACACTCGTAGAATAAATGTTCATAGAATTTTAACTTTCACTTATTTTTCCAGTTTCAAAAATATATCGTCGAAAAATATTATCATCATTGAAGCAACACAAAGTATTTGACCTTGAGCATAGCATCGAAGAACTGTGCGAAGCACAACAACAATTAATTGTTCTTCTGACATTAAACATTCGAGAAGTGACTCGATTATGAACTTCAAGTTCCTAACAAAATATATGATTTCTGAATCATCAACTTGATCAATAAATGGTTGAACCATTCAACTATTCAATTTTCCACTTGGAATCATTATTATAAAAAATATTTATATTCATGGCCATTTTTAGCAACTTTCACAACTTGCAATTCTTCGACAGAATGCGGAAATAAGAATTGTAATTTCATAATGAATTCATTTAGTTCATGGCACTAGGATTTGAAAATATCCTTCAAATTATTCGTGGTTAAAGAATTATTTTTAATTGGCAGTGGCCCATTCTATTATTTGTGTAAGAACACAATATTACGACAACAACGGCAAAGGTCTTCCTCTGAAGAAGAATAAACTACTATCATGACAAATCCGGGTTCTAGCAAAATCAAAGTCTAAATGGAATTCGTAAACAAGGTTGAAATAAGAACTGATGGTTTTAAAGAAATAACCTTCGGGTCATTCATACGACGAAATGTGTAGTTCCAATACTCCTACTATAAACCTGAGCCATCGAACCTGCTATTTGATTGATGCTCGAAAAAACCTCCTCATTCCTGCGACTTAAACATGCGCACCTGGGAATGGCATTTCAACTACTCCACACACATAAATTTTCTTCCCAAAATTTATACAATAAATCAAGCCTCTGCTTGTTATCAACACTGGAAGATTAATAAACTTACAAGTTTATTTTATTTTACCATTCAGTTCAACCCGTGAATTTACCATACTTATGAAAATCTTTATTTCACTTTCGAGTGTATTTACGTCATGATTTTATATAAATACAAAAATATCCTATTTGATACAATTATCATTTGCTTCCCGTTTCATGCCTCTCCGTGTTATCTGAAAAATATACTTTGCTCATTGCAAATATCAACTGTTCAACCAGAACTGAAATGTTGGTTGAATGCGGGCTTGCGCTAACCACTATCCTTCGGAAAATCTCCTGTTCCAAACTAGAAATGATTAAACTACTTCACAGGCTCTTTCTCAATACATATGATTATTAGAAAATATAATATCCAAGAATTATTTAGAAAATTATAAAATTTATTATTATTATTATTAGTGGATTATTATTATTATTATTTGTTATATCATTTTAAATATGTTTAATTATCATCTCATTATGTGAGAATCCACATGTTCGAACCTTCGAATATGGAAAAAATATCCATTCCTCAACAAAAATAAATTATTAACTTTTACAGTTACATCGGCTGATTACCGTGATTTCCCAAAAATATGAAATATTCAAATAAATGCTCGAAATGCTCGGTCATCGATCCTAAACTGTTCTGAGTGCTGAAAATACTCAGAATAACTCTAACAAGTCTTGCGTAAATCATTGCAAGCTTTAAATACGACAAAAAAAAAATGTGTTGGTCATCTGCAGAAAAATAGTTTGTTCCAATTAGCTAGGCATAATATAATTCAAATGTGGCTTACATTTCTTGATGGTCTTGAAGCGTAGTAAAACTGGTCTGTACCAGATTTATCCATAGACATGCCCTATCGGACAAGCATGTACAATCCTTGTATCGGCCGCCATTATATACCCACAATCCGTCTAGTCAGACATAGTGGTAGTATCTCTTGACGTTTGAATTAACTGTTGATCCATTTTAATATGGGCTTCTATCAAAGCCATAACAGTTTGTTTAAATGGGGTCAGATCTAAGTGATCTATTCTTAGATATGTCAGTTGTAACATAACTCACGGTAATCTTATCAGTACAAGAAAAACACTGACAGTCTAACCAATCAACGGCTGTTCTGAAGATCGTTCCCTGGGCATGGTTTATTATATCACCATCTACCATGCGCTAAGCAACTTGTAGTTTCCCTTGCGTAGACTAATGAACGCCACCGTTATAGACTAGTCTTCAGTGTACTGACAGATCGAAGTGGTTAACTAGTTACAAATATGAAAACTGACTTGAAATGGATTTAATCATCCAAGTATTATGTTACTACTGGACTGTGACAAAGTACTAATTCTAGACAAAGTCTAGCATATGTCCATGGGAAAATATAAATATTTCCACCAATGTCTGTAGAAAAATCAATCACCTCAGTGATTCTCCTCGCCGTAAACTTACTAAGTTCCACCTCGTAGCGCAGCACTTTCGTGACTATCACGACTTTGAAAAGAACTTCTGCGTAGATCCGGCAACCATGTGCCTTGGCTCAGCGTAGATGCAACTTGCTCTGCAAGTGCTTGTGTTGGAGTGAGCTGACCATGCCTCGGCCAGCTGGCTTTTATTCAAAACTGCCAGGGTCACGCGTCATCACGTAGTAATCTAGAAATCATCATATCTCTCGTATCCCTGGTCCGATTCACTTGATACTAATTGCATTCTCTTTCTTTTGGCCGTGCCAGTAATCTGATCCCAGTCTCAAGTCTCTACTCCATGGTTAACTATTTAATCGATAAATAGCCTCGACCTCTGCTATTACTCGCTACGTCACTTGACATCCAAGTATCGGTAAATTATTTCCAAATGCTTCGAGAAGCAATGTAGCGCGATATTCAAATATCTCATCTTTCAAAAGCGGCTACAGCCTTTCCCTTGATATCTAGGTGTCTGAAACTTGGAATACCCATTCCTAGAGTTGGGCACAGTACTACATTATGTTTTCCCTAAAACATTACTACATGTATGAAAGAACAGACTTAAATTAGGTTGTTGTTTGAGTCTTCAGTCTTTTGACTGGTTTGAGGCTACACTATTTCAAGCCGACCAGTGATAAACTTTGAACAAACATACAACGGTGATAGTGAACACTGACGGCGTGGGGCAAGCAGCCCACGCGACACAGATAAGCCGACTCCGATGTCAGGACACGCGTCACGCAGCGGTCCAGCCGGAAGCGAGGCGTAAGGCACGACGGGTGCTAAAGCCGCGGCCGTCCCTCGCCCGCATGCGCCTAGCACTTAGGGGAGCGAGGCAATTCCACACAAACACACAGACTAATTAAGGGCGGGTAAACACAGAATCCATGAAGGAACATTCCACCCCCACCCCCACCCCCACCCCCCTAATAATTTATTTCGAGATTACAAAGGCAATTCCGCCACATCTGTCATAAAGTTGGAGAAGGTTGTCCTTTTCTGTTGCGTTGACTTCCTTGAATGCAGTGTTGTTCACGCTCCTCACTCTCAGCTTGTAGAGTCCACCGAACCGCTCACGAACGCCAATTAATCTCACTTCGCCGTTGACGACGAAATTGCAGACCTCTCTTGACGAGACGAACCTGCTGTCCTTGTTTCTGTCTTGGGCTGCAAGGACTGAGAATAGATTTCTCTTGATCCCAGGAACGCACCATACATCGGCCAACGTGAGCTTGTGCCACTTGCCGTTAACTACTGCTTCGATGTCGATGTCACCTTTTCCAATGGCCGCAACCTTCACACCGTTCGCTGTGGTCACTGAGTGTTCCGTAGAAAATGGTTCAAATGTCCTAAAAATGTTCCTGTTATTAGAAACATGGCTCGTTGCTCCATTATCTACAAACCAGTCGTCAGATTTGCATTCTGAGTTCATTACAGTCGAGGTTTAGCGACCAAAATCATGTTGGTACCGTTTTCTGATGTTCCTGAGTTGCTGGGCTTGGGCGGTCTTCCATCGGCGATCCACTTCCTACACTGTTTGATAGTGTGGTTAGGTCTCCTGCAGTAAGGACAGAATATTTTCTTTTTGTTGCTCTTTTGGAGATAGTTTTGCGAAGAGTTCTGCTGCTGGGTTTTCTGTTTGGACGAATCCGAGTAGAGTGCTTCTTGTTGAGGTGATTTTCCTTTGCCTCTGAGCGCCCTCTCGTACGCACACAGTTGATTGGTCAGGTTATCGACTGTCCTGTCCCTTTTTGACATCAACATCCAGCTAGACTTGAACGAAAATTATTCTTCTGGCAGTGTGCCTAGAATTTTACAAATCATAAATACATCTGGCAGATCAGAGTTGATTTCGGCATCTCTGGACATTTCCTGCTTTAGTTCGCTCCACAGATTCTTTAATTTTGAAACGAGCGTTGCGATGTCATCCTCATTTGCCTTTTTGTAGCTGAAGAATTGCAGGCATAAGTTGTAAACTTTATCTTCTGAGACACCGTCAAATAGTTTGTGGAGTTCTAACCACACTTCACGAGCTGACGTGAGACGCATGATTTTTTTGTAACGTCTCTTCTGACATGTTAGTGGTTAATACAATCAACGTGTGGCTATCCGCCTTATTAAAACATCAAGCTTACTCTGATACGCCACCTTTGCTTCAGTGGTTGCGTCCTCAGAAAGTGAAGTTGGCTTCACTAACCTGCCTTCAATTACGCCTATAGCTCCGGTGATCCCTCGTAGGCAAATACTTATTTTGTATCTCCATGTGTTCCAGTTCGCTTTTCCTTCCAGAAGGCCAACGTTGATTATCCTAGTTGAATCCATTGTGTGTGCACTTGGTCCAAACCTCAAGATTGGCTTCTCGGAGTTTTCGTCAAAATATCGCGCACAAAATACTTTGTTTTTTATTTCGTCTAATTACGCACTTTATCTCAATGCGTGACTGGGCCCATAACCTGTTGGTTTATTTGAAATAAATTAACAAACATGAATGAATAAACTTTGAAAGCGATCTTTGTTTTTATTAAAGTAGGCGACTGAATAGTATTATTGTAGGATCAAAAAAGATAAAAAGATAAGAGTGATTACTCCAGCTTTTTTGAGTGGGCGTTCTCACATATGGCGCTAGTGTAGTTAAATATCAGAGTTATTAAATAACAATAATGATGTGAAATACATCAACACAATATAGATACACTTTCTGGTCAACTGGTTTGCTTGAATCATTTTTATGCAACTGGTATTGTCCACATGCAAGTTTACGTTGATAGTTTCTTCCAGTAGCTCCTCAAGTACAGATTTCACATATTTCATTTCCTTGCAGCATTGGGCGGCTGAAATGTACTCAGCTTCAGTTATTGATTGAGCTACAATAGACTGTTAACGAGAGCACCAAGCAATTGGACCATTAGCATAAACCTGATGTGCTCTTGCATCCCTTTCTGCCCCTGCATGATCAGAGTCGCATCATACTTCTAGAGTATGTACATTCTTGAGATTATTTGAGTAGTGAATACCTTGTTCAATGGATCCTTTTAGGTATCTAGTGTCCGTTTGATGTTGACAACGTCTTGTTTCGTAGGATTTCCTGTGTATCTGCTGGCATAGTTGACAGCATAGCTGATATCTGGTCTTGTCTTGCTGAATAGGTACAGCAGGCTTCCCACTGCTTCTTGATACGGAAAGCTGGTTTGGGAAGTTTTGGCGTCATCAAGAGAATTATCTTGATGTGAGATTGGAGTACTTGTTGGTTTTGATGTTTCCATGTTGTATTTTTCAATGACATGTTGAGCATATCTTCCTTGACTGATGGATACTCCATCTTTCTTTTGAGAAATTTGCATTCCCAGGTAGGTCTTGGGTTCGAGATTTATGGAAGTCTGGAACTGCTTCTTCATTTTTGTCGTTAGTTCTATAATGTGTTGCTCATCTTCTCCTATCACGATCCCATCATCCACAAGGATAGCAACAAATAATTTCTTTCCTGAAGTGGACTTGAACACACATTGGTCTGTTTGAGTTTGTTTCAAACCTTCACTTTAGAGATAGTCTGTCAGAAGTTTGAACCATTGTTGGGGGGCCTGCTTGAGACCATAAAGTGCTTTTCTCAGTTTACATATTTTTTCTGAGACATTAAACTCTTCTAGCAGGCGCATGTATATCTCAGTTTGTAAGTCACCATACATAAAAGCAGATTTAATGTCAAAGGTTGATATTTAAAATCTTCTGAATCTGCAATAGCCTATAACATTCTCAGAGTGTTTTGATTGTACTACTGGGCTGAAAATGTCCTCATAGTTCAAGCACTTTTTTTGTTTGTTGGAAGCCTCGGGCAACTAATCTTGCCCTATACCGATCGTCTTCTTTAACCTTGAACAACCAGCGACTAGTAACGATTTCTTTACCTTTGGCACATTCTTCGTTGACTAAATCCCGAGTTTTATTTTTCTTGAGGCAGTCCTTTTCCTCTTGTATGGCCTTCTTCCATTTTTCTCTATCTTGACTCTGCATGCAGTCTTCATATGTAAGAGGTGAGTCATCTGTAAGCAATGCACAATCTTTATATTTCTTTGGCATTTGTGTGTCTCTTTGTGGTCTTTGGTTTGGTTGTGGATTTATTGGAGCAGCATCTTCATCACTTGAGGATTCATAATCCGATCCCGTATCTTCATCTTTTGCTTCGTCACTATCTGTTTCATCTTGACCTTCATAGTTTATTTCATTTTCCTGGTTGTCTTCATCTTCAAGTTAATTTTCAATACCGTAGTGATACTTTGGTTTTTTAACGCGGGCTTCTTGTCAGTGGCGATTCCTCCATGTAGGATGTGAGGATCATCCTACAGTCAGCTCTCAGCTGTAACTGTTTTAAAAATAGAGTTTGTAAAATAGTATTTGGGGCTAACTTGCGCGCCCTCTCGATAAGCTCTGTGTCTGTCACTGTCAGGACTTGTAACTAGTTCTACATTTCACCCCTAGATGGGTGAAGTGTGACCTTCACCACCCGGAGTAGAAACTGAGGAAGAGAGCCTTGCATCCTCAAAGCACGTATTTATAGCTTAAGAAATGCATGGGAGACCTTGAGGGGGAAGGGGCAGGTATGGTCTGTTAAATGGCGCTCTGAGGACGTCTACTGAGATCCTCAAGTCTCGCTATTGGTTACATTCAAACCAGCACTACAGGCTTATTGGTTACGATTTCGCGCGGTCAGAATGGATACGGCAGTCTGTCTTCACCGTGTGCACATCATTTGAGTGGTATTGTAGTTCGATTGTATTGTATTGTGTTGTGCTGTGTAATGTGTTCGTAATAGTGCTGTGCGACTGAATAATAATTATTTTAAATTAATAAGTAGCCTATTAAAGTGCGTTGATTTATCTCGTGTGTAATATTTTTAAATGATGGCCAGCGTGAATACGCCAGGTACTTCGGGACCAGAACCAAATAGCAGTAGCCTAACAGGTGCAATAGAGGAGCCATGTGACCGTAACTGTGTTATCGAGCGGCTTTTTCTGCATCCATTCAGTTCATTTAGCCATGCGGAGAAGAAAGAACTTATCTCGAAGGGACGACCTACTGCTCCCCTACCTAACTTATGTCAATTCAAAAAAACAGGTGGGGAAATAGTAAAATTAATTTTTTCGTTTCCAAATATGCAGAAATACCTTGGTTATGTGGGTGCAAGGCATTAAATAAGCTTTACTGTTGGCCTTGTTTACTATTTTATGTTCAGAAAAATGTTTGGAACAGCCAGGGGCGGATCTAGGGGAGGGCGAGGAGGGCGACGGCCCAGGGCCCCGCGGACCGGGGGGCCCCGCGCCATGGATTGTTTTAAATATAATTGATTAATTAATTATACTTTTCAAACTAATTTATAATTCATATTCCTTTTTTCAGTGCAGCTATGACCTCCCATGACCGTTTAGCAAGTTTAGATTTCAGTGAAATGATGGAAGACTTCAGCCGGGAAAAAAGTCGCAAAGTAATATTTTAATATTTCATAGTTTGCATAATCTTCTTCAAGGGGACTTAAAGGTTTCTTTCATATTATTAAAAAAAAGTACTGTAGTGTATTCAAAATATTGTAACTATTCTTTTTTTTATTATTATTATTACAAAACTATTTTCCATTTGATTTGATTTTTTTAAATTTCCTATTGTTGTGGGCCCCACCATATCACATCGCCCAGGGCCCCGCAAGGCCTGGATCCGCTACTGGGAACAGCAGTGGCGTAGCTGATTTGAATAATTTAGGAAATGTATTACGAAAGCGGCATCAACAAAGTATGGAACACATTGCAGCGGCAATCTCACTGAAACAATTTCAAAACTCAGAAACTAGAATTGAATGCTGTCTTAGCAAAGCCTATAAAGAGTCAATAGACACACAAAATGAAAAATTGAAAGGTAATAGGTACGTTATGAAGTGTTTAATAGATGATACTTGCTTCCTGGCGCTAAAGGAGCTACCTTTTCGAGGCCATAATGAATCGGAAGATTCTCCTAATAAAGGCAATTACAGGGAGTTGATTCAATACATGGCAGAACGCGACGTGAATTTGCATAATCACCTACAAAATTGTACTGTGTTCTCAGGCCAAGGTTCAATGATACAAAATGACTTAATCGACGCTTGTGCTCAACACTTAATGCAGAACATAAAAGCCGAAATCTCTGCTGCGCAGTTTGTTGCAATTATTGTAGATGAGACAATGGACATATCAAGGAAGGAGCAATTAAGTATAGTGTTCCGATATGTTGATCCTAAGGGCGAAATTCAAGAAAGGTTCATAAGATTCCTTGATTTGAGCAGTAACAGAAGTGCCGAAAGAATAGCAACACATGTCTTTAATCATTTAGATGAGTTTCAATGCAGTAGTAAGTTAATTGCTCATACCTATGACGGCGCATCTGTCAATACTGGCCAATATAACGGACTAGTCGCGAGAGTCAAGTCAAAGTGTCCACGAGCATTGCTCACTATCTGCTATGCACACAAAATAAATTTAGTATTGCAGGACTGTGTAAAAGTGATCAGAAATTGTAAAATATTTTTCTCGACCGATTCCGGTTTCGCGTCGTTTTTCTCCAATTCAAGCAAAAGAACTCATGCTCTTGACGAGATAGTAAATGCCCGTTTTCCTTCTGTTGCTCCAACCAGATGGTTATACAACAAATGGTTATACAACAATGATTTATAACCACAAAACAGAACTGATTCAGTTGTTCAGTCAAATAATTGAGAATGACACAATGACGTTCGATCCTGAAACACGATTTTGTGCAAAAGGATTTCTTAAGAACCTTCTTGATTTTGAGTTTAATTTTCTGTTGGAAATTTTCCACTTGGTTCTACCTAAAGCAGAAATACTTTTCAAAATTTTGCAAAAGAAGATATGTGGCGTTATATTTTGTGAGAGTAAAATCCAAGAATTTAAAGAGTTTCTGAAGTCATGTCGTGAGGAGTTTGATGAATTGTGGGCTAAACTGCATAACAAAGACGCTCCTGTTACAAAGAAGCAACGAACTGACAATAAAGATGACATGAAAACCTCATTTCGCTGCCTATACTTTGAAATAGTTGATCACTTCTCAGCACGTATTGAAGAGAGATTTAGAGACCTTCATTCTTTGACATTTTTCGCTCTTTTTTAATGTCGACAAATTTGAGGAATATTCTCACTGTTTTCCCATTAATCATCTTCATTCTCTCTTTTTTTTTCTTTCGTGTAGCCTCCTGAGAGGCCGAGTGCAGGTCTTTCTAGCCGACGCCCGTGGGCGACCTGCGCGTCGGGATGAGAGATGGAATGGATGAAGATGAATGAAACTGGGCAAGGATGTGGAAGGAAGCGGCCATGGCCTGTCAGAAGGTACTGTCCCAGCATTTGCCTGGTGTTGAAAATGGGAAACCACCATTCTCTAATGAAATCGCCATATGGCAGCTTTTTCGACAGTCCGGAACTAAATTCTGAATTGTCTTACGTCTTCAGTTCACCGTCATTCAGATTAAATTCCATATCAAAGTTGAATGACTACATTGTATCAAACGATTTCGGTGACACATTACCGGAAGTGTCAAAACTCATCAACTTAATTCTGACTATTCCCGCTACTAGTGCCTCAACAGAAAGGAGCTTCTCTGTGTTGAAGCGCATTAAAACATACTGCAGAAATTCTACAGAACAAGAACGTCGCAATGGTCTAGCATCACTTTCTATCGAGAAAGCTTTCTTCCGGGACTTGAAAAAAAAAACATCAGTTCCATGACACAATCATCGATATCTTCGCGGAAAATAAGGACAGGAGAATCGATCTGAAATTCAAATAATCCACTAACCAGGTATGTTTTGTGTTGTTCACTATATATTTTACAGACTGATATTACTTTTATTATTATTATTGTTATTATTATTATTATCATGCTCTTCCCTTTAGAAATTCGAACTACAGTAGGCTATAGCCTACCGGAAACTATAATTTTCAACCTTTCTCATTAATTTATCTTTGGACTATTACGTCCTACCCATTATAAAAATCAGGAGTCGCCACTGCTTCTTGTCATTTGCTGTGTCAAAGAACTTCACATCTCTTGATACATAGATCATCCGATCTTCTTGTCCCAGATTCTGTATCCATTATTGGAGTAGCCGACAAAATAACCTTTCTCACCTCTAGGATCTAGTTTCTTCAGATGCCCGAGACTCTTGGTGTAGACCACAGAACCATACTGTTGAAGGCGAGAGAGATCAGGTTTTCTGTGGTACCATTTTTCGGCAGGAGTGGTGTCAACTCTTACCGTTGGACTCCTGTTTTGAAGATAGGCGGCAGTTTCCACTGCAGTTCCCCACATTTCATTGGGAAAATTTGCAGCATACAGCAGCGATCTTATTTTTTTCCTAGAGTCAGATTCATCCTTTCAGCAGTGCCGTTCAAATCAGGTGTATGAGGTTATGGTATAGTCTAATTTGATACCTTTACCCTTACACCAGTTCTTGAAGTCATTAGACCGATATTCTCCACCATTATCAACTCTTATTTTAGACATTTTTAGGTTATGATGGCTTTCTGCTTCAGCAATACAGTCTTTTAAAAATCCTTCAGCTTTATCTTTGGTTTCCACCAAATACACTTGTACAAAATGGGTGAAATCATATAGACATACCTGGTAACATAAATTAGTTCTTGTTGTCAAAAGTTGGTGTATTAATTTTACCACACAAGTCTGTGTGTATTATTTCCAAAGGTCTCTCTGCTCTTTGTCGCACTGTGTAAAAGGATTTCTGTTGAGTTTTGCTATAGCACATATTTCACATCTAGGGTTAACTTTGGACTTACTTAAAGAAAATGGCACTCCTTGACATAGGTTAGGGAGTTTCTGTAGATTTCCAAAGCTAATATGGCCTAATTTATTGTGCCATGCCATGTGTTCTTCTTTAGTTTGGGTTAGGAGTGTTTCTTCTTTATGTTGAGCATATATGTCCACAACAAACAATCCATCTGGAGTTTTCATTTCTGTAAGCACAACTTAATCATCTTTCAAAAACAAAACGTCTTTATTTTTGAATCTTCATTGTTTTCAGTGATGGCATTGACAGAGAGTAAATTTCTGGTGAGTTGTGGCACATAAGACACATCTTTAAACAACAAGTTGTCATTTTCAATGTCTCATAACAACACAGCGTTCATTGTTTCACCTTTCTTTGCACTGTATATTTTAACTTCTGATGACTCAGTATTTGATAAAATGTCACGCTTATTTGTCAGGTGTGATGTAGAACCACTGTCTACCACAAACATATTTTTCATTCAGTTTTTCACAGAATAGCACTTCACCATACTGTTCAGATTATCCTATGAAGGATGCTTTGTCGTTCTTCTTTTCATGTTCTTCTTTGAACCAGCAGTTGTTAGACACATGATTAGATATCTTACAGTAAATGCATTTCTTACTGTCAAGCACATTGTTGTATTTTTTCTTTTCTTGAAGCACTCTTCTTCATTGTGAGTGTCACGTTTACAGATCTTGCAATATTTCTTCTTTGGACATCTTAGTTTAATATGCCCTTCTCCCCCGCATTTATAACACTTCACTTCAGACCCTTTTGACCCCTTGTATTTATTTTGTGCATCAAAAACAACACCTGTCTCTTGTGACTTAGGCCTACTTGCCAACTTGTAGTCTTCTTCAACACAAAGTCTAGCCACAATATTTTCAATGGATCTATCTGAAGTAGGTGTAGATTCCCATGCACTTGAGAAATAGTGATATTGCTCAGGCAGTGAAAAAAGGATTTTTGCCATAACCATCTCTTCGGATACTTCTTGTTTGAATTGTTGTAGTTTGAAGACAAGATTTCTTAGATGGCTGATGTTCATCATCATTCCTTTAGATTTATCAAACATAAAACCATGGAAGTCCATGAACAGCTGTTGTTTTTGTTGACTGGCATCTCTTCTAAATACCCCTCTGAGTGCGTCATACATTTCTTTGGAAGTACTACATGTCAGAATATGATTTTTCACCACCTTGTCAATTGTTCACAGAATATAATACTGAGCTTTAGCAACTTTGGCCAACCATGCCTTTCTTATTTGAGCTGCATCATCTTGCGGTACAGTATTTCAGTGAGAGGTTCTTGTCCACAACATCCCATACTTGCTTGGCTTTAAATAGAAATTAAATAGAATTTCAAAATCCCACAGTTGAAATGTGTCGGGGCTGCTGAGTTTTTGTATGCTGCGTAGTTCAGTATCTTCTGATGCCATTGTATTTGTCTTTTGTTTTCTTTCAACACGCTGCACAGTTCTTGATTATTTGTCTTTTTCACAGTTTAACCATTGCATTTGGCGCATTTGGGCCCATAAACTTTTCTGGATTTGATATTTTCCTAAACTGATTCAGTCTGCTTTCTTTAATTTATAGTATTTTAGGTTCCACTTCACTCAATGATTCACTCACCATTTTTACTTGCAAGGCAGAGCAGTTTTACTACTCTTTTATTTTTCTTTAAAAAAACTTACATAATAAGTACCAACATAACAGAAAATTATTTGGGTGTAACCCTTGCCAACCTAACACATGTTTTAACAGTTTCTAGAATTGTTTTTTAAGTTCTTATTGTTCACGCATTCATCAGTTTCTAGGCCTAATTTCAAGCACATACATTTAATACATTTTCACTCATTGTTCGTACACATTTTAGTATTCAAAAGTGCGGTATCTCAAAATTAATAGGCCTACCGTAATTTCAACACTTGGAAGAGACGGGTATTTGCACACCAAAAGAAACGGCATTGTCTACACTCTCCGTTGTCATAGGCTACGTTACTGTATTTTGTTTGTGGGCTACAAACTTGGCGATCAGCCTCGTACCAGTATTGCTTAATTATAGCACCGTACCGTAATTATTATTGACCGATTGACGTTTTTGATAATTTGGGATTTGCCGAGGATTTTTTTAAAATAATTTATGAGAGAGATCTCGCGGTCAGTAGCCCATACACCTACAGGCGTCGAATGAGCATATCTGACTCCTCTTATCCACTTTCCCTTTTCAGGAAACCAAAGGGACATAAAATATCGTAATCTATTCCAAAACACTCGTGCACACAGAAGAAATATGACACCGGTACGTTCGATTAACGGCTATGAATAACCTCAAATTGTGATACAATATATTTTTAGTAATTGCAATAAAATGTATGACAAATATTAATTATATAAAAATAATACACGGGCGATGTTTAACTAACAGAAAATAATTTCAACTTGAAACAGAATTGCATGGATGAAACTTGCAACGGTTCAGCTTCAATTGATTTTGTAACTAGTATGGTAAACAATAGGCCTAAGTACCGGTACTATGTTTTAATACTTCCTGGTATATGTTCTGTTTTGTCGATTCGTGCCACCAAATGCACTACACGCCATTATCTGAAACAAATTCCGAAATAACCATGCACAATGCTCTGCCACACACAAGTCACAGAACACCGTATATGTTGAAGAGAATGAATATTTATCGTACATTCTAATATCGCTTGTTCAATACAATCTAAGTCAACATGTGTTCGTGTATTTTAATCCGTTCATGCCGTGTTTAACTGATACGATAGAAACCCATGCATAGCACAAGTAATTTCAATAGGTTATGCGCCCAGACATAACCGTGTTCTGTGATCATTTTCTTCAGTGAACTTTAAAGTGAGAAGGCAAAATTAGTGAACATGCTTCGAGTCCTTGTGCCTATGGGTTTCCGAAATTGAGTGGTCGGGAGGATTATTCGAACTGGTTTTCAGGATGTCAAATTATTTCAAAAAGCATGGATTGTGGGCCAGTGTCCGAGGCACAGATGTGTCGGAGGGACATGATCGGCGTGACGAGAGAGCGTTGGCGGATATGTAATATTTTCTATTTTATTATTTTCATTAAACAACTAACTTCTATTTTGTATATTTATTTATGCATTTCGTAGTAAGAAATATGGCACTGGATACCACCAAAACTAAACAACAGACTCTCTATTTTCGTACTTCTTTTTTTTTAACGTAGTGCTACTTCAAAGAGTTTCTTATTTTTGTGTCCACCACATCACTCCCCCACCAGTAAGGACTATGACAACTATAACATGGTAGTATACATAAACAAAACTCAACACTGAAACATAAAACACATATTACACTGAAGATTGAAATCACCGTCTTTGGTTACACAATCCATGGATTTAGTTCGTCATTAATCACGCAATCCATAAACCGTTTGGAGAATGTTACTTTCCTTCCTGATTTGGTTGTCCGCATATTAAAGTTAGAATTATGTGGCATTAAATTTTCTTGGGATATTTTGTCTGAATGCCTCTTTTTTTTTTTTTTTTTTTTTGAAATCCAGTTCAGCGTCTGTCGATAATAGATAAGCTGGTTTGAGTCTGTCCTTTGATATGTTGATTACTTTGCCTTTAATATTGATGGCGAAGTATTTCTCACATTTCCTTACTACAATATAAGGTCCTTCATAGCAGGGTTCTAGTGGCTTTTTAATTCTGTGAAGTCTCACGAAGACATGAGAACATGACATGAGATCCTTATGAAAGAAAACAGGTAGTGTTTTAGAGTGTCTAGGAGGAGTTGGTTTAACCAATAACATTCTCTCTTGTAGTTGTGACGCAAACGATGCTGGGTTACCCCTTGGAAGGTGTTCCTCAAAAAAATCACCTGGTAATCGAATAGTTTTTCCATACACCATTTGTGCTATTGAATAATTGGTAGTCTCCTGTATTGCTCCACGTAAATCAAGCAGAACAGTTGGTAACGTATCAGTCCAGTGTATTGAGTTGTGAGCTCGGAGTGCTGACTTTAAGGTCCTGTGTAAACGTTCTATTTTGTCATTACATTGTGGATGGTGAGGTGTAGCATGTCGCATTTCTACTCCACACATCCTGGTAAGACTCTTGAATAATTCGGACTTGAATTGAGCGCCTTAATCACTTATGACGCGAGATGGCGTCCCAAATCTAGTAATCCAATGCTCATAGAAAGCTTTGGCTATTGTTTCTGCTGTTATGTTCGGTATGGGTACAACTTCCATCCATGAGGTGAAACGGTCGATGCTAGTAAGGCAGTGAATCATGCCGTTTGAAGGAGGCAAAGGTCCGATGATATCAATATGCACTACGCTAAATCGCTCATCTGGTTCTTCATACTTGCCCAATGGTGTTTTTTTTATGACTAGTAACTATATTTTTCTGGCAGTTGACACATGATCTTGTCCATTGCTTAACATTACGGCGAATATCTGGCCATACAAATTTAAAAGTCATGAGCTTTACTGTAGATTTTACTCCCAGACTGGCTAAATTATACATTTGTTGAAATAGTTTATGCCTGTGTGATTTAGGAATGAAAGGCCTGATTTGTGTGGTGGAAGTATCACACCAAAAATGGTCTTGCCTGAAGGAAGAGTACATTCTTTAAACTGCAAGGACTTGCTTTCCTTTAGGAGTTGTTGTAATTCGTTATCTCCCACTTGATCTTCAGCTACTGTTTCATAGTTAATTTCCGCAATTTCTTCAATTCTTGACATTGCATCAGCAACGACATTATCCTTCCCGCTGATATGATGAATGTCCGTAGAGAATTGGGAAATGTACTGTAGTTGTCGAAATTGCCTTGGAGATGCCTTTTCATTCTTTTGTTTGAAAGCATAGGTTTGGGGCTTGTGGTCCGTAAATACCATGAAATTCCTGCCTTCCAATAGGTGTTTGAATTTCTTGATTGAAAGAAAAATACCAAGAAGTTCACGATCGTATGCACTATAAACCTTCTGTGCCTGACTCAGCTTTTGTGAGAAGAAAGTAATTGGCCTCCAGCTGTCATTTTCCAGTTGCTGGAGCACAGCACCGACAGCAAAATCAGACGAGTCAGTGCAAAGTGATAGAGGTAAGTCTGGGTTGGGAAACGCTAATAATGCAGCGTTTGCGATATCATTTTTACATTTCTTATTGTGGACATCTACCAACAAGTGGAAAATATGCAAGAAGTCTACTCCCAATATAGCCTTATTAATCTTCGCAACCACAAATGGCCACTGGAATTGTCGTCGTAATCCTAGATCAATGGAACGGAGTTCAATTCCAGATGTAGGAATTTCGGTTCCGTTGGCAGCATACGATTTATATTGCGAATCTGTATTAACTTTTGAGTTGCTCGGTATTATCGAAACATCATCCCCACTGTCAACTAAAAATTGCAATCCCGTTTTTCTGACGGTTACAAATAGGCGGATTTTGTGACAAGTGACTTGGGCAGCAGAACTTGCCGCTAATTCTGCTGCTGGGCGGCGTTTCCCTGTTCGGACCAGCTACATGGAGGTGTATATTTCTCCGGTTTACACTGTTGTCCAAATCGGAAGTGGTAATAACAGTTCTTGCCCCTGGGATTGTATCTATTACGTGATTTACTACGACTATTATCACATCGTCGGCGTTCACTACTTCTATGGCGAGGCCTAACCTGATGACCTGTGGATAAGGCAGCTATTTGTTGCTCTAGTCCAGAAATTCTGTCCATTAGATCGCGCATTGTAACAGGAACATCCAGTTGTTTACAAGAGTCACTTTTCATGGCAAATAATTCGTTGCGTGGATTCATTTCAATTATTTTATCTGCTATTATAGTTACTTTTTCAAGCCCTTCGTCGCTGACGATCAGAAAAATCCTTTTTGAATCCGGGAGTTTTTCTAACCAGAGAGTATTAAGAACTTTTTCTGGTACATCGATCCCTGCTAAGGCTTGCATCTTACGCAATAATTGACTAGGTTTCTGGTCTCCTAAATCAATTCCAGTAACGATTCTCTTAATACGTTTATCTTCGCTTTCCTTGAAAATGTTCAGTAAACGTTCCTTGGCCAATGAGTATTTATTTACTTCCGCACTTCTAATAATGTCCCAAATGTTTTCAATGTATTTAGGTTCTAATTGAGACACTAGGTGATTAAATTTAGTCTCTTCTGAAATAATTTTGCAAATACTAAATTGAGCCTCCACCTGATAGAACCAGATTTCAGGTTTCTCTATCCAAAAAGGTGGGATTTTGATGCTAACCTTATTGGCTTCTAAACGCGTGTCCGGCGTGGTCTCGTTAGTCGACATATTTCTTCTGTTTATCACGTCGGGGTCACCATTTGTAATATTTTGTATTTTATTATTTTCATTAAACAACTAACTTCTATTTTGTATATTTATTTATACATTTCGTAGTAAGAAATATGGCACTGGATACCACCAAAACTAAACAACAGACTCTCTATTTTGTAATTCTTTAAAGAAAATGTAGTACTACTTCAAAGAGATTCTTATTTTTGTGTCCACCACAGATATATGCCTCATGGTGGCTGTTCACAATTATCCCCATGTTCGAGACTGTGCAAAAGCTAAGGGATGCCTGGCATGCCCTTGAAAAGGCTTTTTAAGATAAAGGAAAGTGGAGATATATCACGCTGTTGCGAATTCTGTGCTCGCTCAAGTTATCAGATTTCGATTCCATGGACAAGTATATTGGTGAGGTTATGTCAGGTACACAGAAGATAGCAGCTGTTGATGAGCCTGTCCCTGATACGTTTGTTGCTGCTATGATATTTCGAGGTCTTCCTGATGAATACGACAACTTAGTTATGACAGTAACCTCAACATCGGAGGAACTGCAGTTGGACCGCATCAAGTCTATCTTGTTGGACGAAAGCTTTCGCCGAAGTAATGGTGAGAAGTCAGCTGATGGGGCAGCCCTGTACAGCAACACCAAGAAGGAAGTCAGGTATGTCAAGAAACCAAAGAGCTCTAGTGAAAAAGCAGTTGACAAGAGTCGTTGGAAGTGTTGGATTTGTGGTGAAAAGGGTCACGGAAGAGGTACTTGTCCACAGAAGACAAAAGTTCAAAGTGCACCAAAGTCTCCAAATTCCAATGAAAGTCTGTTTTGTGCTTTTAACTGCTCGCGTACTGAGCCCTAATTCACCCCAGCTCAAGTTATGGACAGAGTCGAGGATCGAACCGACCTGCCAACTATTCGATGTAAGAAGTGGAAATTGGAAATAGGAATTTATTTTATTCACGGATATGTTTTGGGAAGTGAATGGAATTATTTGGAAATGTTTTTGGAAAATTTTGGACTATTTTGAAATATTTGGATTTGGAAATTTTGTAGTGAATGATAAATTAACCAAGGGAGAGTCAGATCTTTTGAAGCTGGAATATGACCATGGCTTCAAGTTAGCACTCTCAAGACCGGTTTTGGGTAGCCGAGCCGGCAATAACAAATTATGCACACGACCCGACAATAAGAGGCTAGGACAGGTAGAGTTTTTGACAATAAACCTACAACCAATCAGAACAGATCATATAATTTGTGTGGGAATTGCTAATACACTACATTTGCTTTTATAAAGCGAGATTAACACTTCCACAGATCAAGAACAGTAAATGAAATTTATTTGGAAGAATAGAATTGTATATTTTTGGCCAGGAGAATAGAAAATAGTGATATTCTGTATAAATGTACCTGACGCGAGGCTAGGACTTGATCCAGTCTGGCACGCGCGCGAAACGCGCCGAGAGTGAGGTGACTCCTACTGATATTGTTGAAGAGAGCGGACCTGTTTGGAAAAGTGTCCCGTAATAACGCTATAGCAACGAAGAGTGCAACCAGGGGACTTCACTGGACTGCAGGAGACGCAGCGAAAGCCGAGGAAAGGAAGGTGATCTCGATAAAACAACGAAAGTGATATTCAGCATTTGAAAGAAGCAACTTTTAAAACCACAGCGCAGAGAGAAGAAGATTGCATTTATACGAACTGTATTATACATTCAGCAAGCAGCTTCACCAGTTATAAGTTTCTACATTATCGCAGCACCACTACTGCAACATTAAAGAAGCATATTTATTCTACAATTCATTATGCTTAAGATCTCGAGCCAGGGGGGAACTTTGTGTTCTGATATCACTAAGAAGAATACGATGAATCACTAAATCATGGAAGGAGGATAATCTACACTATGGAGCGGGAAATTCTGAGTTGATCATGAGATCCTTGGATTGACGTCACCACCACTGCTCATCCATCATGCAGTATTCAGAATTCCAACAACTCTACTCAAATGTCCACTACGATCTTGGAGAGATATAAACCAGAGACGCTCAAAGTTACTTCAATGACGAGGTGCAGAAGAAAGAAGAAGATGGAAAGCGGAGTTCAATGTTCCGGGTTCCAGCATCTAGGCTATCAAGAGCCGAGAAGAGACAAGTTTCCTGTGTGGTGAGGCGGGGAACAGGTGGTCACAAGCCAGGCAGGAACGAGTCGATCAGCTGGCAGCCACGTTTCATGCAGTGATCGACTCAGAAGCACGACTGGCACGAGTCAACCCAGGAGAGGAACATTGAAGCCATTGGACGAGGTATTTCCTAAGCAGACCGTCAGAAAGGTACAGAATTGACTGTTCCATTATCTCTGTAGCTAGTAGTAGTATTTGTGGGAATTTAAAGGGTGACCAATTCATATTTTGTACCTTTTCTTTCGTATAACTCATGATATTATTTTGTCTATTTTAGAGATTTATAGTTAACTTTTCATACACGTCAACGTGTGTCGTTTTAGACGTGATTTTATTAGCATTTGAAATTTAGATATGTCATTTAACTTTTATTCAGGAACGTTTTTAATATACTCATTTTAAGCGAAAACTGTTCTATGAAAGGGAATGCTCCGATCGATCCACTTGCGTTATAAGCAATGTAAATGCGTTAAGATCGCTAGAATACATCGTTATTCACGCTAAGAACTATTGTAAAATACTATAATGCTGTCATTAACAATTTAATATGTCTAAACATTTTGCAACATTTTTAAATGTTATAAACTATAACATTGAACAAGAATTATTCCAATTAAGGAATTTTAACATTATGTGACGTTAATCTAGTCATGGATAATTCATGTAACAATTATATGTGTCAGAGAGGATCACATTTTGACAATGGAAGTCAGGTGATGCCTATAAATAGCAACAATTATTTAGCAACAATTTAGCTTGAACAAAATGAAGACCAGGAGACACGGAGGTCTACCTGAAGTCAATGATGTATAAAACAAACTCTTATATGAATGTTTCATTCATTAATGTTTATGAGAAGCGGAAAGACGAAAAGTATTGCTATTAACTTTGTAAAGACGAGCGGATTACTACTATATTGAAGCAGATACTCAAGTATAACGTGGAATTACTGTATGTTGAATAGGTTCATTATTGAAATGCATTATTGAAAGTTACGTGGAACATGTTACAAGGTATATAGTTATAAACAAATATATTGGTGAAATAATGAGTACGAGGATATTAAATTTAGAGAAGTGAAGGTTAGGAGTGTTTCATGAACCGTATACACTGCTAGTGTTACGTAGTGGGATCACTAATTCTTCTACACGTATGTAGGAAGATGGGTTTTTGTTTTTGAAGGAATGCCGTGCAGTATTTTGTGAAAGCTATTATGATAAGGAGGAAGAAGGAGTTGTGTTATATTTGGAAGCGTATTTGACGCCATGATAAGGTATAGTTCACGTATATGAAACGAAAATGAGTATTGCCGTTGGAGCAATGAAATACGACAGTGTGTTGAAAAAATAGCTGACATTTAGGAGTGTATTTATGTGTTGTTCATATCAGTAAGCGTTAATATTATGTCCACGACGTTTTATGTAACTGTGTAGTTCCGTCTCGATCTTTGGTGTTACCATTATTTATTATTCATTGCTATATCTACTTAGAACTATAACTAGCTTAATTGTTCGTTATTAATAGCTCAAATGGAATGTGACAAATAACCCAGTGATACTTGAATTTATAGTTTGTGAGAACCAGTGTTGAGAAGGATTGTTTTTGTAACGAGAGCGCTAGTAGATTGACGAGATCACGACAGATCTAGTTCAAATTTGAATGCCGCGCTGGACTGTGTATTTCATCTATGTAAATAAGTTATTAATTTAATAATTACTATTATTATTATATTTTTATTCACGTGTGTTATGATATAGATGTATATTGTAGGGTTTTTCATTATGTAAAATATTTTATTAAGACGAACAGCTGATCGCAGATCAAGCTACATTCATAAACAAGTCACAGTATGACTACTAAGTTTTGCTATTCGATGTTTACATTCTAAGTTTAATGTTTTGCAACGCAATTCTTTACGAATATGCAAATTTAAGGTATAGAGAGTTTATCTACCAATTTAATAATTTTAATTCTTGCATTTTAACATTTTTTTAACGTGATAGGGATTTTTATTGTTGTATATTTTTCGGAAATAAATCTCAGGCACTTGTTTTAGGTTTGCCTGTTTGTTTTATAGAAACTGATCATCTTTTCATTTCGCAATCGCCGCGCGATAATACTGCCAGTTAGTTACTAGAACTCACTTAGTCTCCACTTCACCGTTCACGTCCGAGATCCGAGATTCTCGTACTACCATCTTATTATGGAATTAGTATTGCTAGTAAATGTGTAACTAATTTGCAGTGTTATTGTACGTCCGTATGCGTCCAGGGTTTCCTAGTTATTCGCCCAGTAGGGAAGTGTTGATGTATCTAGCTGGGTATCGACGTACTTACAATCCTTTACCATCTCAGCGGATATGGGTGGTGGCTAATGCGAGATTCGGGCGCAATACCAAAGAAGTGTTTTGTCATTGATTCTGGCTGTAGTGCTCACATGTCTCCTAATGTTAAACTTATGTCAAATTATAAATGCAATGATGATCCTGATATAAACATTGTAATTGGTAGGTAATAATGATAAGTTGTCTGTACAAGGAGTTGGTGACATGGAACTGAATGTAAGCGACAGTATTAATAATCTGTCAGACGTGATGCATGTTCCAGGACTGAGTGTTAACTTGCGGTCGGTAAATCAGATGATTACAAGGGGTGCTGTTGTTGTGTTCAACAAAAATGGATGTGAAATCTTGGATTCGGAGAATTGCTTAGTGAATGGTAGCGTGCTAGCTACTGATTCAGTTTTGAATGGTCTGTATTATCTGAATGTTATCCAAGATATGTCTGTCCTTGTTGCTGATGTGTCTGATTACAATTTGTGGCATCAACGATTGGGCTACGTTGGCCAACAGGAGTTACAGGTCTTAAGTCAAATGTATGATGTTAAATTTAAGGAAATACCAAAGGAATTGTGTGAACCATGTGTTCTCGGGAAGCAGCAAAGGCAGTCATTTCCACAGGTAATTCACTCGAGAAGTGAAAGATTTTTGGACTTAGTGCACTCTGATCTGTGTGGGCCGCTCCCTGAGACCAGGAATGGTGTTAAATACATGATGACAATATCTCAATATTCCCATATTGTTTTGATTCAATGACACACTTATAGGTTTTGGAATCACCATCCCCTAGAAACTGTGTATAACGAACACCCCTTTCTTGGAGCGAGCGACTAAATATTTTCACTGGAGCTTCAGCTTCCATTCCTCCACTAGTCCCTTCATAGTTTTTCTGACAGTTTACATGTTTACTATTTCTACAGAACGTATAGCAGTGTTTTGTAAGTGCCTCAAAATCAATTACCGTGCCTGGGTCTATGCTTGTAACTGTGGCAACTGAGTTTTTAGAGGTGTGGCCTCGTTTCTGCCATGTCCCATCAAATGCAATAGGTAAATGACTATTACCTTCATTCATTTCAATGGCCTCCTTTGCTGCAGCCTTCATTGATAAGGAAGCAACAGATTCAACAATTTCTCCTACAACTTCAGTGTACTTCTGAATTCTGGCAGGAGGTGCTGGAAGATTCATGAGTGAGCAAAAAAGTTGAGCTGCACTGAGAACTTTGCCAACAGCTCTCATGGCACAGAAGAGCCTAACATAAGCCTCATACATACTATTCTTGCATTCTTTTGAAGTAATTCTGTCTTTACAATTAGTGAATATAATTACCATTCTTGCTGCAAGTCCACTTCTTGCTTAAATATCTACCTCTATAGTTACTTGCCCACCACAAAGGTTACAACATAAAAAATCAGTCAAAACTTGACTAAAAATGTTCATATCAAGTAAAACATAACCTAAATCATCACTATTACTCTCTGAGGTTTCTTCTAATGATCCCAGTTCTTCAAAATGTTTACCTAATTTAGACTCACTTGCACTGGTAGGGGGCGTGTCTGTCTTCTTGCCTGGTGTCACATTTTGTCCATCTGTTTCTACTCTGTTGGTGGATTCTACCTCATGTGAACCACATGGTGTTGAGTTTTTAGTATGCTGGTTGCCACAAAACTTACGTTTCCTAAATAGAGTAGCACTTCTAAGCATATTTATGCTTTATTTATCAAAATGAGTGCAATCAAACTACACGGAAGCACTTCCATAGACACTAATTCACACGAAATTTGACTTTCTTCACACAAAAACAAGCACAGCAACATACATATTTGAAACAGAAGAGTAACGAAAATTGAGCTCTCAGTATTCTCTATCGATAAGTGAAGACCACAGCCTTCTACGTGCAGTAGTTTCAGAGATATTCGTATATAAAAAGATGCATGTCTAAAATCAACCAGCCTGACGGATATGCAAGCAATGTTAAAAATTAAAAATAAAATATTTCTAACAGTTACACAGAGATAAATTATATACCATTTTATTCATTAAACAGTAAAAATATTGTAGGACATATTTTGTAAAATGTTGAAAAATTCACATTTTTGCCTTTCAAACTCCCCTTAAATACATGAAGACAATAATTGACCATTTTTCCAGGATGATTTTTGTTTATTTTTTGAAACAAAAATCTGAAACCAAGGAGAAAGTCAAGGATTTTGTTGCATATTGTGAAACTCAGAAAGGTAAGACACCAAAGATTTTTAGATCAGACAATGGTAAGGAATTTGTCAATTCTGACCTGAACAAATATTTCAAGAAAAAAGGGATTGAGCAACTGAAAACTCTAAGGTATACAGCTGAACAAAATGGCGTAGCTGAACGTCACAATCGTACCATTATGGAAAGGGTTAGATGCATGTTGTTTACAGCAGGATGTTCTGAAAAACTTTGGGCAGAAGCTGCCAATACGGCAAAGTATATTTTGAACAGGAGTCCTCATAGTAAAGTTGATAATGCCATACCAGAGGAATTGTGGACTGGTAAAGCTGTAAGTGATGAGAATATGAAAATATTCGGTTGCGGTGCTTATGCCCATGTTCCGAAACAGGTGCGTACTGGAAAATTGGAACCCAGAAGCAAATGTTTTGTGTTTGTTGGGTATGATGGGGAAAAGAAAAGTTACCGTCTGTTTGATCCCAGTAAACATAAAGATATATTTTTAGAGCACAGTGTTAAATTTGTAGAACATAAATTCACCAGGTGTGCTAAGAAAACTGTTGAAATGAGCGATGTAATATATTGTCCGTTGCATGACTTTGTAAATAATGATGAAAACAGAATTGGACAGGATAATAACCTGCCAATCATTGAAGTTTCAGTTGATGCTCAGGTTAGTGACAACATCGATGTTCCAGGTATTGCTCAGGTTAATGAAGACATTGTTGTAATTCATGATGATGAGATTGACCAGTTTGGTGATCCAGAAAATGCAGGTAGGAGGTACCCTTTAAGGTAGAGACTTTCAAAACAATTTCCTGATCATGAGGTCTATTTTGCTGAAAGTGGTGGTTATGTGGAACCAACCACTGTGTCTGAAGCACTTAACGGTAAGGATGGCATGCAATGGAAAAGGGCGATGGAGGAAGAACTCAATTCATTTCATGATAATGATGTATGGACATTAGCTGAGAAACCTGATGGAACAAATATTGTAAGATGCAAATGGGTGTTTAAAGTGAAACGTAATACTGAAGGTAATGTGTCTAAATTTAAAGCACGCTTAGTGGCTAACGGTTGTTCTCAACGGTACGCAGTTGATTATCTGGAAACTTTTGCACCTGTAGTGCGGTATAGTACATTGAGATTATTCTTTGCTCTTGCTGTAGATATGGATCTGGAAGTTCATCACCTTCATGTTTCAACAGCTTTTTTGAATGGCGTCCTTAAAAGTGATATTTATATATACCCCCCCCCCCCCCAAGAAGGCTATGAGTGTGACAGTTCTAAAAGATTGTAAGCTTCGAAAAGCTGTTTATGGCTTGAAGCAAGCATCTCGCACTTGGTATGAGAGGGTTCATGAAATTCTTACTGAAATCGGTTATAAGAAGTATCTGTATGAACCATGTGTATATTACAAGATTCATCATCTTTTGTTGTTATTGCCCTCTATGTTGATGATTTTTTTGTATTTTTTAATAATCATGTCCAAGTGGAGAAACTGAAGTCTGTGTTGCATTCTCATTTTAAGATCAACGATTTGGGACAAGTCTCTGAATGTCTGGGGATGAGAGTTCAAAGAAGCAAAGATTGTATTAGATTGGATCAGAAGTGTTATCTGTTAGATGTGTGGGATAGGTTTAACATGCCAGATTGTACTCATGTGAAAACTCAAATGGAAACAGGTTTGTTGTTGGAGAAATCCTCATCCTGTGACAAATCCTATCCCTATTTGATAGGTAGATAGGGTAGATATTTTATATGTAACCAATTTATTTGAGTCAGTTCAATAATTGCTATGGTAAGGGACATTGGACATGAGTCCAGAGAGTGTTTAGATACTTGAAGGGAACCGTGGATGTTGGTATCATGTATAAAAAATCAGAATGTGATGTCAAGGGTTTTGTTGATGCTCCTTTTGGAAATAATTTAACTGACAGGAAATCTGTGAGTGGTTATGTATTTAAATTTGCAAAAGGCCCAATAAGTTGGGAAAGTAAGAAGCAGCCAGTCGTGGCATGTCTAGCACTGAAGCAGAATACATAGATCTGATTTTAGCATGTAAAGAAGCTCTGTTCGTTAGAGGTTTCTTCTTTGAGTTGTTTAAGAGAGGAGGTCCAAATCAGTTGTGTAATGGCAGTGAGAGTGCTCAGAGTTTGGCTGAGAATGAAGGTTTTTATCAGAGAACGAAACACATAGATGAGCGCTATCATTTCATTAGGGACATCTTAAAGAAATACAAAGTAAAGTTGTCCTATGTGCCTACTGCTGAAATGATTGCTGATGTATTGACAAAAGGTCTGCCAATTCATGGTCATGTGAAATGAGTTACTGGCATTGGTTTGACCTAAGTGCAGCATAATGCAGCATTGCTCGATTAAGGGAGAGTGTTGAAGAGAATGAATATTTCTCGTACTTTCTAATCTCGCTCGCATGTAAATATAATTTGTCTTTTGTCAAATGTATATTCTTTGACTTTATGCTCTTTTCCTTTTGTCTGTATCCTGTATCCTGTGTCTTGTTCAATACAATTTAAGTCAATATGTGTTCGTGTATTTTAATCCGTTCATCCCGTGTTTAACTGATACAATAGAAACCCATGCATGGCACAAGTAGTTTCAATAATATATATGTTACGCCAGGTTACGCCCACTTTGGACTCGGCGCTTGGCTTCACTGAAACGAGCTCAGGGCATTTCCTCTCTTTCTTTCCTCCATGGACATAACCAAACTTTTCAAACAAGACAGCAAACGGAGCAGAACAACGTCAGCAATGATAGGAAGTGTTTTAAGTGTATTAAGTGGGGCATATCTCTCGAGATTGTCCTCTGATTTTAAAAAAAGAAGTGTTTCAGATGTGATGGCAGTGGGCATATTTCCAGAAACTGCACCGAGAATAGAGAGAAAGATGATGATAATTATAAAGATGAAGGTACCGGTAGTGGTAAGTCTGTATTGGCTTGCATCAATGCTGTGAGTTTAGCAGCTATAAAAGTGACTGATAAAGAGTGAATCTTGGACAATGCATGTACAGATCACATACCTGTATGTAAACAAAGGTCAGAATTCATTATGTTTCAAGCAACAAACTAGTTATGTTCATTTGGGTAAAGGCAGCGTTCCAGTGAAAGGTGTAGATACTGTGAGATTAGAGCTGACACAAAGATGTGGTGAAGTTATTCTAGAACTTCATGATACTTTGTATGTCCCTGACTGCAATTATAATCTACAGTAATATCGTGTTCTAGATTGACTAAGAAAGGAATATATGTTGAGACTTTTGAGGGATTTGCAGTGGGGCGGCTGAGGGGAAAATATATGTTCAAAGGTCTAGAGAAAAATTGACTTTTTGTATTAGAATCAATGCCAACCAAATCTAAGGCTATGATATCAGTTGCAAATGTTGAGGCAGAAAGTGATGATAGTAGTAATACCCATACGGCAGTGGAATGGCATAACAGGCTTGGCCATTGGCATCATGAGGGAATAAAAAAAGGTTCCTGTGATTGAGGCGAAAGGTAATGTAGATTGTGATGTGTGTGCCTTAGGCAAGACTACTAAGCAGGGTTTCCCTAAGAAAAGTGAAAGGCAATCAACTCAACCGTTAGAACTAATACATAGTGATGTCATGGGGAAATGTGTAATGTCTGTGGGAGGATACCAATATGTTTTAACCTTTGTAGATGACTACTCGAGATACTTGAGTCTGTATTTTATAAAAGGAAATCAGAAGTGTTCCAGTGTTTCAAGGACTTTAAAGCATTGGTATAAAACAACAAGGAAGGGAGAAAGATAATGGAACTTCAGACAGACGGAGATGGGGAATACGTACCGTGCGGCAAATAACGAGTTCAATGATTTTTTCGAGGGAGAATGGAATCCATCGAAGGGAAACTGTCAAAGAATCACCGGAACAGAACGGAATAGCTGAGAAGGCTAACTTGACATAATCTAATGGTGTGAGATGTATGTTGATACAGTCGGGGCTACCAGTAAGTTTTGGGCAGAAGCCATGAATGATATGTGTATGATAAAAATTTATATCCTTCTAGATCAATCGACAATTTCATTCCCTTGGCTTTGGGGGAGGGAATATATATATATCAGTGAATATGAGATGTTAAAAACTTTTGGATGTAAAGGTATTATGTATTAGAAAAGTGGAAGCAAATTTGAGGCCAGAGGAATCAATTGCATTTTTGTAGGCTTTGAAAATGGAGTCAAAGGTTATAAGGTCTGTATTCCGACAAAAGAAGTGCTTGCTAACGTCCATAATGTTAAATTTAATGAACAATGTTTTCCAAATGCTGAAGGGACGTTCAGTCAGAGTTAGCTCTTGCTGCTCTTTGATTAGTTCGTTTATTTATTTTCTTCCCCTCTTCGCAGACACCAACGTGATTCCTTTGTATTTCTTTTTTTTCTTTGAGCAGGAATTTATTGTGTCTTTGAGTCTGTTCTAGATGTGTATCTTCTATGGAAACCCTAGCGGCATCTTGCAGCAAACCACTGAAGTTCCTCAATCTCTCTGAGCTCAAGAGGACTCCCTCACAAATCCAACAGGCGTCGTTCTCGTCGCCAGCTAACATCTCTTTGAAGACACTGTTCCATGAAGAATAATTATTTTATAAAGTGTTTTTCATTTGTGTAATGTTTCCCCTTCTGACATATATTCACTTGTCTTTTACCCCCTCTCCCTCGTCTCCCTGGTCCCTTCGCGTGCCGTTCAGCTGCTCTCACTTTTAGTCCGGTCGTCAAGTGCACAGTTTGGAGTCCTCCCAAGGGCCAGTCTCCTGTCTTCATGAGACATTTTAAAAATAGACGCCATGTCTACGTTTTAAAGCTAACGGTCTCAAGGAACCATCGCCTGATCATCATGAAAAAGCTAAGTACAAAACTTCAATGGTTTAGACATGTTTTAATGGTTTTAAAATGCTAAACGCTTTTAATACAATGTTATAGACAGTGTGGGGAATTTCTCACTATTGTGCAATAACCGTCTTCGTGGGATTTTCTTTGTCAGGCTTTAGCTATCTAAGCTGGCTTTATAACATGAAATCCAGTACTTCCTGTACGAAATAAATGGGAATACCTTCCCACAACGAGGGATTTAATTCAAATAAACAGCTGTCTATAAACTTAGCTTTTTCCACCGTGGGAACTCTCTTGCCCTATTTAACTGTCATCATAGTTCTGGAACTTTCCATGTGAATCAATCTTTCTACTAGTTAAGCAATCTAGTAATTTCAACACCAAATAAGGGAATACTTTTCCACACCGAGGGATTCATGTCAAATTAACCGTTGTTCAAAACTTAATTTGTTTTCGCCGAGGGATTATTACCGCATCATTTAACTGTGACTACAATTCTGGAACTATTCTTTGTATTCTAAAACTTGTACAACGCAAGTAACATGTCAAAATTCAACTAAGTGTTTTACACAAACTGCAATAACTTTCTCTTTTTCTACGGACGTACCTACACTACAATAGTGAACATTTTCAACAAACTATCAGTGCTTCGAATTTGTGTGTGCTAATTTCAACCGCGCCGCGTTCGTTACAGCAATAAATTCTGGCCAGGACTTTATCCTAAAATTCCTAACTCCATTTCCTAAAATACCCTTTACTAACAAACCTAAGCTAATCTACAAATCAGTTACTACTCTATGAGGACTCGCCCAAAGTTTGGCGCCCTCACATTTTTCTCCATGTATCACTTATTCACTCTGTTTCAATATAAGTAGTTATAGAAACTACTTATTAATTTTCTTTTCTTATCCTGCTTGTTCAGGAATCGTTGATTTTCCAATGTTTAAAACTTTTGTACCTGATTGTTTTTTTTACTCTCCAGGCTTCGTTAATACGACCTGTACATTTTTGTATTTCGCATCTAGTAATCTCTGTTTAAAAATAGCGGTAACCTCTGCTTGTAATTCTATAATTTTCCTCCTGCTACGAACAGGAATTTAATCTATTTGTTCATAGCCTCTTCGATTACCAGAAAGACAGTCCAATAGAGCTTGTATCCTACCTAATTGATAAAAGTTATAATTACTGTGCAATTTATTGTTCTTAAAAGCTTTAAATTTCCCAAATTTAAGCACATTTTAAAACCTTTGTACAGGTTTATTGCTTGTAACAAGTTTGAAACTTGTAACCACTTTAATATTGTTCATTGTAAACTTTTCCTTTACTAGGTCTGACACCTTCAAATGTTTGTAGAACTAACCAAAGAAAAAGGTCTTCTAACTCCAGAAATAAGATTCTAAATCTAACAATTTGTTACTTTAACCTCAAAAATAAAATTTTAACTTATCAATTGTTATTAATGTTCAAAAGTTTACCAACTGTTAAATAAAAAATATATTACTTTTCGTTTTATCCCTCTCGCTAGAATCACGGTTAGGCAGGACCTTCCTTTCCCTGATTCTTCCCCTAATCTTAAGTTCTATTTTCGAAAAAAGGTAATTTCTAAATCAATAAAAACTTTACCACTTGTTGCGTTTGAAACGAAGCTAAAAACAACAACATTTTCAAAGTTTCTCTTAGCTCTTACAGCTAATTCTAGCAAATCATTAAGGCAAATACAGCTTGCTCCACCAGCTACCTATTTGTAGAGATTTTCTCTCTGACTTATGTTTTGCTTTCAAAATCTCAGTTTTGTTTAAGTTAGGTCTGAGGTTTTCCTCTGTTCTAAACTTTTAGTCGGCATCCTGCTGGGTACAAGCTTTGCCTACCTTCAGTGCAACAAATGGTATTCTGCTAGGATTTTCATAAAAACAGTAAAAGTATTGCTCAAGGCACTAAAGTTGATTTTTCTCTTCCCACTCTGGGAGCATTCCGTTGTTTTGCCAGAGATCCAACAGTGCCCAGAAATAAAAATATTACTGGAAATTCAAATCTTTCTAGCATTTCGACTGCGTAATAAAATCTAACCTTTCTGAAGGGAAAGTTAGTAAATCCTTTCCCTTTGGCTTACTTTGTCTTGCCAGAGTATCACCTTTCCCCATAGTACCGGAATACCGGCTCTGGAGGGAAAGAGTACTCACCGAGAGCTTGCAGGCAACCTCAATTCATGCTGCGCTCTCCGCTTGCCTTGTACAGGCCCCCGTTAAAGTTAGGTACTTCATAGGTTTAGCACGACGAAATTCCTCTTTATATCAACATTTACTTATAACTTAGTGTTGGATTCTCTTCCTATCTACCAATACTTGTTTCCACTCCTAAACCCACCTCCTTTTTTCTCTCATCATCTTCCCTTAGGTAGTGTTAATAGTCAGTAATAACCTACCAGGGGGAACAAATAAAGAATGTCATTGAACCCAACATCTCTAACATTACAGTAAATGCTGAGACAAATTTTAAATTTGTACATGGAGGAGACAAAGAAAGTGTACTAGGGAGTGAAACTGGTATGCTCATTGCAAATGAGATGTCAAATTCTATTTTTTAAGAAGAGAGTGATCAGAGTTGGTTTAGAGGTTGGGATGAGGAGGAGCTAGCAGATCATTATGTGCCATTGATTCATGATTAAAATGATGAGGATATTGAAAGTAGTGTTGGTGAAAATGTTAATGAATCGGAATTACAGATAGAAGTGAGGAGGAGTGAAAGATTGCGTAAGAACACAGTGTGTAGATATTGTCAGTTAAAATGTTTATCAGTGTGACTGTGTAGATTTAATGGAACCAAAGACTGCAACGGAAGCTTTAAAGAGTGAACATTCTTGTAGATGGTTTGCAGCCATGAAAAATTAGATAGATCAGTTATCAAAGAAAGATGGTTTCCTGTTAGTTGATAGACCAAAAAATGAGTTGGTGATTGGGACAATCTGGGTTTTCAAAATCAAACAGAGATTAGACGGTTCTATCGAGCGTTTCAATGCTAGATTAGTAGCTAGGGGATTTGCTCAAATCAAAGGGGTCAACTTTGACTAGGCATTTTTTCCGGTGATAAAAAAGAAAACTGTAAGATTACTATGTGCATTGGCAGTAATCAAGGGTTGGGTAATTCACCATGAAAATGTACTAACAGCATATCTAAACAGTAAACTGGAGGAAATAATTTGTGTTGAACAACCTGAGTGCTTCTTGGAAGGGAATGGAGACAAAGTATGGATACTTAAAAAAAGTCTCTATGGATTAAAACACAGTGCTAGGGAATGCTACAAAATGATTTATGATACCTTGAAAGAACTAGATTTGAGCAGACTGTATAAAGATAGATGTGTTTAAGTGGATAAGAATGGAGGTTTTTTTGTATCTCTAATGTTGATAATCTGGGAGTATGGGGCAAAAAAGAGAAATTTGAACTATTCAAGTTAAAATTCAGTTCAAAGCTTGAAATATGAGAACTTGGAAGTATGACATATTTTTGCGGTATACAAGTGGCTCAAGAGAAAGGAAATGTACATATTGTTCAAAGAGAGTATATTGATGAGTTAATTACTAAGTTCAATTTCATGAAAGCTAATCCCAGACCTGCACCATTGCCAATAAATAGTAATGATAGGACTGAGTCAGACAATCAACCATTTGATAATGAGAAATTCAAGCAGCAGTGGGTAAACTTGTGTACTTGTCTTCTTCCTCTTCTTCGCCTTTTGAGACCACATAGGATCACTTTAACCAACCATTAGTTCGTCGACTTGTAGGAACTGTACGAGCCTGGCAGTCCTCCCAGGACTTCTTCAAGCGTATTGATCGTCTTGCCCTTTCTTGGGCGGAAAATATTCTTGTAGGAATTTTATTTTTTGTGAGTGGAAAATGAAACGTCATATTTTTAAGTGCTGTAGTTAAACTTCTCTTATTAGCAGCATATTCTGTTGTTAGGCCAATTTCTTTTAAGTTCTCTCTGATTTCTTTTAACCATCGGCATCCAGTTGTTGTGTTTTTTGATGCAAGATTGTACTGTACTAGTTGTTTTAGAAGACGTGAATCTGGCATTCTCATGATGTGCCCAAAGAATCCTAGTCTTTTCTTTCGCATGGAATCAGTAATGGGTTCTAGGTTGTTATAGACTATATTGTTAAGTATTATTCGTCAATGCCCATCTTTTTATATCTTTTATTGATACAGGTTCTTCCAATTCGCCTTTCGATCTTCTGCTGTCGGTTTTAGAATGTTCATTTAGATGGAATAATGTTTCAGCTGCATATGTGACTTCCGGTTTTATGACTGTATTGTAATGTTTAATTTTTGCATTAATTGATGAGCATTTCTTTTTGTAAGTTTCCCATGTTAATTTTTGTGCCCTAGATAACTTATTGGTTCTTATTTGAATTGATGCTTTCTCATTAAAGTAGTTTGTAATTAACTCTCCTAGTTATTTGAATCGGTTGGTTGGTTCTTAAGTTTAGGGGCTGCGACAACGCGGTCATGTAGCCCCGTGTACTTTGGGTGTGTGTAGAATCTGTCTGATAACCGGTGTTAATTGTGATGACTGTATTAGTGTGTGTTATCAGTTTTTTAATTTAAGTACTGCAACTTAGAATTTTTCAAATAGTTCCTACTTTTGCCGCCAAGCGCCACCGTCAACGACTACTAGGCCAAGTTCAGAACTTAGCTACCAGACGCCACCGCAGTCGGCTCTTGGCAACGAACGTAGAGACCTAAGAGCGTTGTTTACATTCTTAACCTATCCAATTTAGCTTCACACAGCTGTAATTAGTGGAAGGTTCTTTAACATGCCGGGGGCGTGGTGGCTCAGCGGTCTAGCTGTATGTCTCTCACCAAGGCAGACCGGGTTCGATTCCCGGTCAATGCATGTGAGATTTTCGATGTGAAATGCCATGTCCTGTGGTTCGGATTCCACGTAAAACGGAGGTCCCGTGGCTTATGATCGCGAGATTAACGGTCACGTTAAACTACAAGCTTCCTTTTTTTTAACATGCCATAAATCTATGACATGGGACCACCGGCTTTACTTCCCCTCCGAAGGAAGGCATACTGAGGGATTTTAACGCTCTTAAAAAATCCGACGGGTTTGAACCCGTTATCTTATTTGAATCGTGTTACAATTTTAATTTTTGTATCATTAATTTGTATTTTCTTTAATGGTGTTGGTTTTTGTGGCATGATTTCTGTTTTTTCAAATGATATCTTAAGGCCAATTTTATTTGCAATTATCTGAAGCTCTGATATCTGTGTTTTGGCTTCCTCTAAATCTTTCGCCAATAATGCCATGTCGTCTGCAACACCAAGACAGTTCGTTTGAATTTTTCTCCCTATTTTTATATTTGGAGGGCATTTATTAGACCATTCTCGCATTACCATTTCCAATGCACAATTGAATAGTAATGATGATAAGCCATCACCCTGTCGTAAACCGGTTGTGACCTCAAATGGGCCAGAGAATTCGCCTCTGAATTTAACTTTTGATTTGGTGCCTGTACGAGTTAGATTTATGAGATTTGTCAATTTGGGGAGCAATCCCAAGTGTCTTGGAATGTTTAATAAATATTCTCTATGGATACAATCATATGCTTTTTTTAAATCGATAAATGTTATCACCATATCTCTATTCCTTTTTCTATTATAATCCATTATCAGTTATAAGCTCATGGTTTGATCTGGGCAACTTCTCCACGGTCTGAAACCTCCTTGATATTCTCCTAATTCATTTTCAAGTCGTACTTTAATTCTATTGAGAAGAATTAGAGAAAGCAAATATGGGTAACATCCAGGAGTGAAATCTCTCGGTAATTGTTAGGGTCTGTCTTATCCCCTTTTTTATGTAGTGGATGGATGATAGCTGATGTCCAATGTTCAGGGAATTTTCCTGTAATCCAGATGTTGACTCGTTGTTGGTTAAGAGCGATTTTTGCCGAATTTCCAGCATACTTCCAAATCTCCGCAAAAGTCTGGTCTTCTCCAGGGGTTTGGAAATTCTTCATCTCATTCAGTGCTATGTAAACGTCTTCTAGTGTGGGTGGGCTAATGTTCTCTGGTGGTGTTGTTACAGGAATGTCAACATCCAATTGAAGAAATTCGATGGGTTCTTCACAGTTTAGGACTGTCTTAAAATATTTAGCCATAGTTTGTGCATAATCGTGGTTTTTGTGGGCCAATTTACCATTTTCATCTTTTAACAATAAGGTAGGTGCTTCCTATTTTTTTCAGACGTTGTTTAAAGATTTTGTAATAATTCCGCGATTGTGATATTTTGAATTCCTCTTCAATTGATTGTAGGGTGTCAGTATGATATTCTTCTTAAAGTTTTAGTTGTTTCTTTTCGTAGTGTAACTAAATTTGAAAATATGTTTCAAATTGTTGGGATTGGTGTAACAACCACGCTCGGTGTCGTTTTTCAATTATCTCATCACATTCATTATTCCACCATTGAGGTTTTTCCGTGGTTTAATTGGAGCCAGGTCTTCGGCTATTTGTTGTAGGTTGTGAACCAACTTTTTGAGTTTGCTTGCTTGAGTCTTCAGTCTTTTGACTGGTTTGATGCAGCCCTCCATGCCTCCCTGTCCTGAGCTAATCGTTTCATCTCTACATAGCTCCGACACCCTACATCGGAGGCAATCTGTTTAACATATTCTAACCTTGGTCTACCCCTACAGTTTTTGTCCTCGACCCTTCCTTCCATAACTAAGCTTGCTATTCCTGGGTGTCTTAGTATGTGTCCTACCAACCTATCTCTTCACTTCATTAGCAGTCGCCAGAAACATCTCTCCTCTCCCACTCGTCTTAATACCTCTTTGTTTGTAACCCTATCTACCCATCTGATCTTCATCATTCTCCTGTAACACCACATTTCAAATGCTTCAATTCTCCTCTTTTCTGCTGCACCAATAGTCCAAGTTTCACTTCCATAGAGCGCCACGCTCCAGACAAAGGCTTTCAAAAATGACTTCCTAATACCTAAATCTATATTCGATGTCAGCAGATTCCTCTTTTGTAGAAATGCTTTCTTTGCCTGAGCCAACCTACTTTTAATATCCTCTTTGCTTCGTCCATCACTGGTTATTCTGCTTCCTAAGTAACAGAAGTCTACTACGTCCTTCAGCTTTTCACCTGCCAATTTGATCTCCATAGAGGTTTCTGATTTATTTCGGCTGCATTCCAGTATTTTTGTTTTACATTTATTTATTTTCATCATGAATTCTTTCCGTAAGACGGAGTCCATACCATTCAAAAACTCATTCAAATCCTCAGGCTTGTCGGCCAAGATGACGATGTCATCAGCAAATCTCAGAGTTGAAATTAATTCTCCTTGAATCTTCACTCCCACTTTAAATTTTTCTCTAATTTCCTTCATTGCTTGTTCAATGTAAAGATTGAAAAGTATGGGTGATAAGTTGCAGCCTTGCCTTACACCTTTCTGAATACCAGCTTCTCTCTCATGTCCTTCAACTCGAATGACTGCTGTCTGATTTCTGTACAGATTGTATAGCACCCTCCTATCCCTGTACTTTATTCCAATTGATTTCAAAATGTCAAACAATTTAGTCCAATCAACGTTATCAAAAGCCTTTCCTAAGTCTACAAAAGCCATGAACGTTCTCTTATCTTTCCTTATTCTACCTTCTAAAATCAGCCTAAGTCTTAGTACAGCTTCCCTTGTTCCTACATTTCTCCTGAAACCAAACTGGTCTTCACCCAACTCCGTTTCTATCTGGCTTTCAATCCTCTTGTAAATTATTCTAGACAGGATCTTTGAAGCATGAGTAATCAAGCTGATTGTACGGTAATCTTCACATCTGTCAGCTCCCACTTTCTTTGGTATAGGGATGATTACATTCTTCTTGAAATCAGGGGGTACCTCACCTGTCTCATAAATCCTACACACCAAGTGAAATAACCTGATCAGACCTTCATCTCCTATGCAGCGTAGCAACTCAATCGGTATATCATCTATGCCTGGTGCTTTGTTCCTGCTTAAGTCTTCCAAAGCTCTATCAAATTCTGATCTCAATATTAAATCTCCTTTCGCATCCTCATCAATTTCCTCCTCCCTTTCCATTACATGATTCTCTATCTCCTTTCCCTTATACAAACTCTCTATGTAAGCTTTCCATCTCTCAACCTTTTCTTCCCTATCTGTTAGAGGCTTTCCATTTGTGTCCTTAATATTACAGCACTTAGTCTTCTTTTCCCCAAAAGTATTCTTAATCCTTCGATAAGCTGTGTCTACTTTTCCTAATTTCAGACAATTTTCTATACCTGCACATTTCTCTTTCAACCATTCTTCTTTCGCTTCCTTGCACTTCTTGTTAACCTCATTTCTCAGACGTCTGTATTCTGCTTTCCCCTTTTCATCTCTTAGATTCTTGTGTTTCCGCCTTTCATCCATCAATTCTAGTATATCCTGAGTGATCCACGGTTTTCTACCTATTCTTTCTTTCCTACCAATGTTTTCTTCTGCGGATTTTGTTATTTCATTCTTCAAAAGTGCCCATTCGTCTGCAATTGAAGTTTGTTTAGGGTTTTTCATTAGTCCTTCCTTTATACTCTTCTTGAATCTTTCGTTTACATCCTTCTCTTTCAGTCTGTCTATTGCCCACCTTTTTGGCTTTTGACTTTTCTTCAGTTTCTTCAACTTTAATCTGCATTTCATTACAACCAGATTGTGATCAGAGTTTATGTCAGCACCAGGATATGTTTTACAATCCAAAATCTGGTTTCGAAACCTCTGCTTGACCATAATGAAGTCGATTTGGTAACGCCCTGTATCTCCTGGTCTCATCCATGTGTATATTCTTCTATTGTGGTTATTGAATAAGGTGTTAGCTGTGACCAATTCATGCTCGGTGCAGAATTCTACCAGCCTGCTTCCTCGATCATTCCTTTCACCTAATCCGAAATTTCCTACTATCTTCCCTTCTCTCCCTTTTCCTACCACAGCATTCCAATCTCCCATTACTATAACATTTTCATCACCCTTGATATACCTCAGAATTTCGTCTATTTCTTCGTAGACCTTTTCAACATCCTCATCATCAGCTTGACTGGTAGGCATATAGACTTGTACCACTGAAGTGCAGGTAGGTTTTGTATTGATTTTTGCTACAATAATCCGTTCACTATATTGCTCATAATATTTCACCCGCTGTCCAAGTTTCCTACTCAATATGAGGCCAACCCATGCTTGGCCATTGTTTGATTTAGTGCTAATGACCCTATAGTCTCCTGACCAAAAGTCCTGTTCTTCCTGCCAGCGCATTTCACTAATCCCAACCAAATCCAACCTCAACCTATCCATTTCCCTTTCTAAGTTTTCTAACATTCCACTTCCTAGCAGACTTCTAACATTCCACGCTCCGATCCGTAGAATGTCAGATTTCCTCTTTGTCACTTCTGTGATGTTAACCCCCTCTCGAGTAGTCCCCACCCGAAGATCCGAACGGGGGACTAGTTTACCTCCGGATTGAAATTTTACAAGGGAGGAGGCCATCATCACATGTAATTATGCATAGAGAGGTGCATATCCTCGGGATTAGCATACGGCTGTAGTTTCCCGTTGCTTTCAGCCGTGCAGCAGGACGCAGTGTAGCCATTATTGGCTTATATTATCAATATCTTAACCGTCTATAAGACTAGTAAAGAATTGATTTATTCTGAAAGGCTGCTACTCCCTTTCAGAATAAGTAAAGAGCAATTCTACTAACAAAAATACTAACCTTCCACCGTACTAACAATTAAATACCAAAACTCTACTAACAAAAAACTTAAGTTCCACCAACATCAAATACTACCACTAAAACAGTCTGTCAACAGGCACACTCACATGCACCCTCACACATCACAGTCTACTGAAACAATGAACTATAACTAATAAACAATGCAACTGCTACCAGACATACTCACACACCACAGTCACATTTAAGGGTACAACTAAAATCGATGATAAGTAGATTTGTGTGTGCAAGAAGGAGAGTGTGTGCTGTATCCGTGTTGGAAATTTTTATATACAAAAGGTATAAACAATACAATCTCTGTCACCTGCAAATAAATATATTGGAGTATGGATTATGTTCCAGCTGGCCTTTGGTCTGTAATAGAGAGCATGATTATTGATGCATATATGGTGTCTCTGAGTTTATCATTTAGTTTAATGTTTTCCAGTTGCTTTTTGGTACCGAACGGTTCACTGTTGATTAACTGGATAGGATCTCTTGTTCGTTTCGTTTTGGGGGTTTTTCTTTGTTGTCTCTTCTGGGGTGTGAGTCTAATTTTAATTTTTACTACGTAGTGATCAGAACCTGTGTCAAATCCGCGGAGGACTTTGACGTTATAGATCTCTTTATGGTGGTGTTTATCCATGCACACGTGGTCCAGTTGCCATTCTCCCTTAGTGTAATCAGGGTGTTTCCATGTTTTAAGTTTTTGAGGTTTTCGTTTAAAATATGTAGATTTTGAAATTAAGTTATGGTTTCGACACAGGTCAACTAGTCGCTCTCCATTTTTATTTCTTCTATTGTGTGCTGGCGATTTTCCGATGATGTCACGGTATTTTCTTTCTCTACCTAGCTGAGCGTTCAAGTCGCCAATTAATAATTTTATATGGTGTTTGGGGATGTTATCTATGGTTTGATCCAATAGGTCCCAAAATTATTCTGTTCCTTAACGGTCTTTGGGGGAAGTGTTTCTATCATTAGTGGGCATTTGTGATAGTATAAATCTTATTAGATGTGTTAAAGGTGAGCGTTGAGATTCGAGGAGATGGTGATGTACTTGTCTACATATACCAGACCTGACATTAGTTATGCACTGAGTGTAGTAAATCATTACAAGACCCAAATAGAAACTGGAACGATGTTAGTCATATAGTGAGATATCTAAACGGTACCAAAGAGCTAAAAATTATCTACCAAGATAGTGAACCAAAGTTTGAGGTGTAAGTTAGTTATTGTTGTTGTGAGGGTCGGAACTACGAGGTCATCTGCCCACTAAAGATTTAGGTGTATTACGATGCTGACTACAATCAGGTGGAAGGAGAGCGATTGTCCATCTCTGTCTATGTTGTTAAACTGGCGGGTGGACCAGTTTCTTGGTTTACAAAAAAAAACTGTGACGGCTTTGTCTACTGCCGAAGCACAATATTATGAGTAGGTGAGCAACATTGCGTCAGCAGTTTTTAAATTGCGCGCGCCTCAGCTATGTAAGATATTTTTATATCGCGCGAACCAATAATGCTAGAGACTTGTACGAGGTGTAATATGACTCGGGGTGACGCCCCCCTTTCCTATGGACGACTCGTTATATGTATATATATTGAACCCTTTATCCTCTGTTGGATAAATGATTCTATGTTTTATTTCTTCAATTAATAAATATTTCCACCAGCATCATGAAAATAGCCAGACGGAGATGAGGAAATTTCAAGCATTGTTTGGAGACAGCGGGGGCATACCTGAAGCAGATTGACAAAAGGCTAAATACTTTAGCTGTGAAAGGAAATAGCCTAGCGATGTGTCAGAAGGACAGGTGTTGGCCGCCTCAAAATAGAAGCGACGCGCAGTGAGACATGGTTCTGGTATGTTCATTGTGATGTTCGCGCCTATAAGAAATATGATGCAGTAACGTGAGTGGCTGATGAAGAAAATAGACACTTCTACGACGCCAAGATATGCTAAAAACCGCCAAATTACGGAAAATGTGGGAACCAATGAGAGAAGAATGCCTAATTAGCGCGGCAGGTCTAGCGTGGGCACGCTCGGCTAGCATTCACGCGGGAGATCGCCTAGACAAAATCTCTACGATCGATTCTAGGATTAATGGGCATATTCTTGACCTGCGCTATTTTTCGAGTTCAGTGATATTTATTTCATTCCTGTATCACCATTATTTTGTGAAATTTTTATCTAAATTCCCCCCATCAAGACCTAGGGCCAGTTCATTTATAAGTGGTGTGAAGAGCCAAGACTTTGCTTATTATTCTGTGCGTCTACGGACGTAAGCTTATTATTATTGTGTGTGCCGAGGGCACAGGCTTATTACTTTGGTTCGTCTGAGGACGGAGGCTGTTATTTTTTGTGTCAGTGGACACAGGCTTTTATACTTTGCGCGTCTAAGGACGTTGACATTTATACTTTGCGTGTCATGAAGGACACAGAAATTATTATTAAAAGTGTTAAATTTAGTGTTAGATAGTCACAGTACTATATTTGTAGGGGCAGTATCTTCGATAATTCGCCAATAGACTGCTTTGGGGAAAGAAGTACCCGAACGGCGAGTTTAGTAGTCAGACATCAAGTGTATAATAATTTAATTTTTGAATCAGCACGAGAGATGACATCATTGACCATGGAGGAAGCCTGGAAACATCAAGACTCCATCAAGATGGTTGAGATGAGATAAGAAGGATCCAGTTGGGAAATGACTGCAGATGTTCCTTGACGGATGGCTGGCTGAGGATGAGTACAGAATAATATGTATTATTATCTGATAAATTAACTTATGGTGTATGGGACATATCTTGTTTTGTAAATAATTTGCTTGTGTGATTAACGTAGTCTATTTAGTTTTGGTCTGACACACCTTTTGCATGGAAACAGCTCGCATATATATTTAGTAGAAGGTTCTTTTCTTGTTTGTTGTTTTAACTAACGTAGCTATGTGAACGGCCGTGTTTGCATATGTTACGCAATGCGGTTAAAAACGTCTCTCGGAGATATGTTGTGTTTCAGAAGTAGGACTGAAGTAAAATAATTATACAGTAGATTGGAGGGTAATTAATTTCTGTTGTTTTATTATTGATCAGATTCAATGAGATTATTGCCTTTGGAGCAATGTGATTTGTGACGAAGAGCAGTCAGCTCTATCGTAGGTTTTAATTTTTTTAAATTGTCGGCGAGCATCCATTCAGCCGATCTGTGTAATAAGGTATTGTCATTCCCAGATGTGTGTGTGTGAGTGTGTGTTTTTTGTGTCATTACAAGCGGGAATTTCAGCGTAGACTGATTTCTGGCAGCTTGATGACAAATCTAGATTGTGACCTCGCGAGGGCAATTCTGGATATTTTGATTAATGTCTGACCATATTTTTGAAGTGTTGAGTTTGTTGCTGTTGATTCCTTGAGATAACGGCACAGCTGGTCAGTTATATTTATACACACTGGAGTGGGACAATGGCAGGTGATTGAGGAAGAGGGGAGATGTTGCACAAGACGGACTGAGGATTGCCAGCCAGGTCATTAGTGGAGAGTGCCTGTGTGGCTCAGTATAACTTTAAATACAGAATAAGAACTGATCAATGATAAAAATTGTTTAAATAAATGGGAGTTGCCTATGAATCACGATAATCTCCGAAGCGTTAGCTTAACATGCAGTTTTGTTCATATAAAGTAATGTCAGCCAGTCAGGCTTTTGTTGTTGTTGGTTTATTCCATGTTTTTTATATTTCATTCAGTGACCCGTGAGTCACATGCTTGCTGTATTTCCTTGTTTGTGTTGAGCAATTTGGCCCGTGTTGGCAGCTCAAAGTCAAGTGCGTCTTCGCGCTAATGAGGGTCCCGAGAGAGATTCCTGTAGATAGTAGATTTAGTGCGTGTGTCAGCATTACTTTTTAAGGGTTTTATTTAATGTCATGTTCCATATCCATAAACGTTGATTTACGAGATGATTGTTCGTAAGCATCGTGGCTGTTAACCCGTTGTAAACGAACAGTCATCCAAAATACTCATTCCTCGTAGTTATTCATTACGCGCACATAAAACCCAAATTGCAAGGTAGTGGAACCAGGATCCACATTTTACATAAAAGGGGAGATCCGTCTGACTCCTCAAATTTATAGATATTCCTATCATGGAAAATTCAGGGAGGAGTGTTTTATATTTTATTGTTGTTTATTTCTTTTTATGCACTATTAGTCATTAAATCTTGTTATTATTTTACATCTTGTCACCTTTCTTTCTCGATTTATAGTTTATATCCTATGACCCTTACCTCAGTAGAGCACGTTGTTTGGCGAACGTTAACATCACATAGGAACTGAGCGCGACCCCTTGATTAAGATTTCTTACATTAAACACTGCTTTTCTGAAAGGTTCATAGGAGTAAACTGGCGCGGCCAAGCGTGGGGCGGTTCACTGTGGTGTAACGGCAAAGATTTTGCACATGTCAGTGTAAGCGTAGTTGGGTTTTTAAACTGACGCAACAATGAAGGTGTAATTTTATTGCTGGTTCGCTGCTGGAACACATTTAAGTGGCGTATTTGAGTAAAACTAACATGCCGCAAGTGCAGGCAGATATGGCAGTATTTTAATCACCGGGAAGTGATATTTTATTAAAAGTAAGTGAGGCGAAGAAGATACCGCCAAATGTGTGAAATATAAAGTAAAATCAGGAGTTTGCAAAGTAAAATACGGTTCACGTTTTTGTCTATTGAATTAAAGTAAAAGGTAATATATATGTGATACCGGGCGCCCAATGATTAAAGTTAAAACTAGATTTGTATAGAAAGTCAAACTCGTGAAAATGTTAGGAGGCTGTAGCCTAAAATGACAATTAATACTTTATTAATTAGTCAGTGTTAATATCAGATCAGGATAACAATATAATGACTGAATATGTGTTTGGGTTTAAATTAAATTGAGTAAAATTAGAACTACCTAGAGATGCAATCGACTAGTGGGATTAAATGTAAAAATAAATGAACTGAGTAGGGTAAAGAAATTAAATGTGCATTGGATTTTATGTGTGTGTCAAAGGGCATTGCTTTATGCCATTTCCCTAATGTCTCATATAAAGTGTGTAATATGGCAACGGTTGAACAGATTCAAGAAATCATTGAGAGTGCAGCTAGGAGAACACAGGCATTGTTGGACACTAAATTGGCGGAACAGAGTCAATCATTAAACAATAGTATGTTAGAACAAAGTGAAGCATTAAACGCGAAATTGTCTGAGCAAATAAACAATACTATGGTAGAACAAAGTGAAGCATTGAACGCGAAGTTATCCGAACAAAGTGAAGCATTAAACAATACTATGTTAGAACAAAGTGAGTCGATAAACAAATTATCCGAACAAAGTGAATCATTGCGGACACAATTAAATAACAGTAGAATTGAACAGAATGAATATCAGGCGGAACAAGCTAGGTTATTAAAAAGTGAAATTAATGACACTATAAATTCACAGTTAGAGACGCCAACCGCAGAGATGAAAGATCACACTAATCAACAGATGATATTACTGGCCCTAGATGTGAGTAAAAATAATGAAAAGCAATTAGACCAGATTAAGAAAATGGAAAATATTTTTGATAAAAAACTTAGCATTCTGGATGAAACGGTGTTAGCTAAATTAGAGCAAATTGAAATAGCGTGCACTATGAATACAAGCGAGGTCAAGATAGCTCAGGAGAAGTTAGAAGGACGATTTATGGAGATGGAAAAGAGCGGCAAAGTCATTCAACAACAATTATCAGCAGTAGATGAGAATATATCCGGCATAATTAAAGATATGGATCGTCTCGATATAAAATCAGCAGAACAATGGAAAAGCCTAGAAGCGGATCAGAGTCAATTAAAGAGTACCTTAAACGACACTAAAAGCCAGATTGAAGAGAAAGTAAGCACGATTAAAGAGCAGATAGGAAAATATTGGCAAAAATTAATATCGATTCTAAAGAGGAAAGATCCACCATTATTAAAACATTAGGCGAAAATCACACTCGTATTCAAGCGTTAGAGCAAGAAATGAAGAGCAAGCTTAAAGAACAGACGGACAGGATCATTAAAGCCGAACTCAGGTCACTAGAGCAATCGTCGATATTTAGAACAGGAACATTGAAAGACAAGCAGGATGACTCAAATAGCCCGGAGGGTACTAGCACAGCAGGAAGTCAGACTCAGGCGGAGAGCCCATTAACAACACGGAAGGGTTTCGCAAGAATATCGATAGGAGCTCAACACCACAAGACGGTCATCAGCCTACACAACTTATCCAAGTAATTCGCTCAAGTGATTATAAACCGCAGAAATACACGGATAATTCAGGGGTAACACCTAAAGCTTTTATTAAAGAAATTGAAGACCATTTCAATGACACTGGGGTACCTGAAGCACGGAGATTGAGGATAATGGAGAGATTTTTATCAGGAAATATCCTTACATGGTTTTTAAGCTTCAAATACACATTTGGAACCATCTCAGATTTTAGATTGGCGTTTCTGCGCAAATATTGGTCGCCCGCAACACAACAGAGTCTAAGGATGGAGCTTTACTCTAGAAAGTACCAAACCACCCAGCAAACAAAATACTCAGATTTCTTTAACATGCAAATGTTAAAATTTCGCGACCTTGATTACCCTTTAAATGAAGCGGATCTGGTGATGACAATAGCGAGGCAATTGCCAGTCAACGTGCAACAAGTACTAGTCGCAGCGAACGTTAGTACGGCCATACATGCAGAGCAGATATTACGCCAGATAGATGAGACTACGTCTCATAGTCATTATAGAGGAGGAAGACAGCTGGAGTTAGTCAATGCGACAGAGGTCATAAAACCTAAGCAGGCAAACACTAAAACGCAGGGCACTAATACAAGCACTTCCACACCTAGGCGAAACCAGGAAGAAGGAGAAAACCGACCATACCAGCGTAACGAAAATAACTACAATAATAGATCATATCAAGGCAACAATAGGTATCAACAGAGAGGATATCAACATTGGCGTGAAAATCGAAGAAATGACAGGCCTTATGGAAGATACGGTGATTACAATGCTAATCAAAGGTGGAAAGGAAGAAGAGACCAAAATCAAGGAGAGCCACGAAATTATCGAAATGACTGGGATGATAGGCACGCTCAATCACAAAATTACCTAGAGGAATTACACGCTCGTCAAGGTGGAGAGCTAGGAAGATGGGAAAAAGCCATTGGGAACATGAAGAATCCTGATACACATACTGAGGAAGCTGGAAGTCTACTGAGACAAGAGGAATATCAAGGACATCGGCGACAAACAGATGACGGGAGTCGCACCGGAGCTTAAAAAAATGTTAAATTTGGATAAAGGAGACAGCCTACAAACGCAACAGTCGGAAGTTGAAGAGGGATGGATAGTAGCGAACATACAAGAATGGATTGCTTTGCCAGAAGACTGCCTGGAGGAGACGGTGAAACCACGGAACGATGAAATTAGGCAGCTACCCATTATTTACGCGAGGATTGGTGGAATTAATATAAGATGTTTATTGGATACGGGGTCACAGATCAGTCTGGTATCGGAGGCCTTGGTTCGAGAGTTGGGACGGAGTCAAAATATTCCTGTAATTCCCGTACCACAGCTCAAAGTGAGGGGTGTTATTCCTGAACGCACCGTCACTTGTAAACGTCAGGCATACTTAGAGCTGAACATATTGGAACACACTTTTGGGCAAACATTCATTATCATGGCAAAGATGAATTTCAATATAATTCTTGGTGCAAATTTTATTTGTGACTATCAAGCAGTGATAGATTTGCACAAGAATACTGTCAGTTTTAGAGAGTATGATCAGCTGAAGAACGTGGGATTGCATATGGATGAAATCACCACCGGAAGAGATGTAAATTCGTGGGCATTGGAAGCAATATCGGAAGAGACGGAAGAGGAGGTACGAAAGGCAGAAGATAACATCATAGAAGGGGCTGTTGTGGAACTCGATGAGGAGAGTGAATCCCAGGAGATATGGTCTTTATTAACGGAAGGAGACGACAGTGGTGCACAATTTGAAGAGTTACTACAGGAGCGGCTCAATGACATTCAACTTGGGGGTGACACGTTGGTCTATATATATTCAGCAGTTTAGCATTGAGATTGAACATTGCCCAGGGAAGATGAACGTGATTCCGGATGCACTCAGCAGGAACCCAGAGCCTGATAATGAAGAAACAGCGATGGTACAACACTTGGAGTTAACACCGAAGGACCGGGAATTCTTGGAGGAGTTACGTGAGATACAGCGAGAACAAGAAGCGGAACCATGGATGATGCTTTTAATTCAATACTTCAGAAAGCAACTACCTACAGGAACACCTGCATTTCGAGAAGCAAAAGCCAAAGAAGGAAGATATGTTTATGTCAACAATTTGCTGCACAAATGGGTAGATAATGACCACACCAAGTTACGCATATTAGTACCTGCTTCTTTACAGCGAGGATTGACATGGCATACTCACGAAAGTTACGGTCACGTGGGCGTAGACAAGTGCGAAGCGACTATAGGAGAGACATTTACATGGCCACGTATGAGAACAACTATATGTGACGTCATTACAACTTGTGATCCGTGTCAGAGGACAAAGCCCAATAATTATTTAATGAGACAGTATCCTAGACCATTGCTACCTCAGAAACCATGCGAGCTACTGGCACTCGACTGTTTTGGTCCAATCCCGAAGGGAAGGCGAGGTTGCCGACACATACTAGTATGCATTGATGTATTTTCTAATTTGTCGTATTATGCCCCATTCAGAAAACTACTTCAAAACAGGTACTCAGTCGTATTCGGAATAGAGTTATTCCAATCCTTGGAAAACCAGAATTTATATTATCAGATCATGGCAGTTATTTCACAAGCGCCGAATTCAAGAAAGGTATGGAGGACATGGGTATAAAACACATTTTAAGCAGTATCCGACATGCCCAAGCAAATCCAAGTGAGAGATCAATTAAGTGTGTAACATCATATTTGAGAATCTTCATTCCAAATGAACATCACAGATGGGTGGACAAAATCAAGGACGTAGAGACATGCATGAATTCTACCAGGCACGAGTCAACAGGACAGATCCCTATGGTCCTACACAAAAACGAGTATCCAGTGAGATCGTGGAAAAGCATCATTAACTGCCCACAAGATCCAATGATAGCACCTGACTTGCGAATTGAGAGGACGAGAGCCTACATGAGGAAACAAGCAGACCGCAGATTACGGCGAGTAAGAAATAAGAGGTTTCACAGTGATCTTGAAATCAACCAGCTCGTTTTGGTGAAACGACCCGCTACATCGGACCCAGAGAAGAAGATCTTCAGTAAATTCTGCGAAAAGTTCATAGGACCCTATTCTATCGTAAGAAACCTTGGAAATAATGCTTACAGAGTGAAAGAATTGAGTACAGGAACAATGTCAGTCTACAACGCTGCTAACCTAAAAAAGTATCGTAGAAGTGAACCATGGGAGCGCCGAAATAACGATGCAGTTTGAATATATGGACGTCCTACTATCAACAAAGTGCACGGGGAGCAGTTGAGTACGGCACGCGAAGGAGGAAGTAGAATTGGTGTTGACAAACATTAACGAGGCGAGCAGAGTGTTGCCCCAGGCATCAGCGTCACGCAAGCAGTTGAGAGAGTAATTATGAGCAGGAAATGAAAACGAGTAAATGCCATTCAAGACAGGAGCGACTAGACCAAGTAACAGAAAAGGGGTGATTCCGAAATAAAACAATTGGCCTACGGAAGTCTTTTAAAAATTGTCGACTTTATTCCTAAGTTCGAAATTTTGTGAGTGGGAGAGTTGTGAACCCTTTATCCTCTGTTGGATAAATGATTCTATGTTTTATTTCTTCAATTAATAAATATTTCCACCAGCATCATGAAAATAGCCAGACGGAGATGAGGAAATTTCAAGCATTGGTTGGAGACAGCGGGGACATACCTGAAGCAGATTGACAAAAGGCTAAATACTTTAGCTGTGAAAGGAAATAGCCTAGCGATGTGTCAGAAGGACAGGTGTTGGCCGCCTCAAAATAGAAGCGACGCGCAGTGAGACATGGTTCTGGTATGTTCATTGTGATGTTCGCGCCTATAAGAAATATGATGCAGTAACGTGAGTGGCTGATGAAGAAAATAGACACTCCTACGACGCCAAGATATGCTAAAAACCGCCAAATTACGGAAAATGTGGGAACCAATGAGAGGAGAATGCCTAATTAGCGCGGCAGGTCTAGCGTGGGCACGCTCGGCTAGCATTCACGCGGGAGATCGCCTAGACAAAATCTCTACGATCGATTCTAGGATTAATGGGCATATTCTTGACCTGCGCTATTTTTCGAGTTCAGTGATATTTATTTCATTCCTGTATCACCATTATTTTGTGAAATTTTTATCTAAATTCCCCCCATCAAGACCTAGGGCCAGTTCATTTATAAGTGGTGTGAAGAGCCAAGACTTTGCTTATTATTCTGTGCGTCTACGGACGTAAGCTTATTATTATTGTGTGTGCCGAGGGCACAGGCTTATTACTTTGGTTCGTCTGAGGACGGAGGCTGTTATTTTTTGTGTCAGTGGACACAGGCTTTTATACTTTGCGCGTCTAAGGACGTTGACATTTATACTTTGCGTGTCATGAAGGACACAGAAATTATTATTAAAAGTGTTAAATTCAGTGTTAGATAGTCACAGTACTATATTTGTAGGGGCAGTATCTTCGATAATTCACCAATAGACTGCTTTGGGGAAAGAAGTACCCGAACGGCGAATTTAGTAGTCAGACATCAAGTGTATAATAATTTAATTTTTGAATCAGCACGAGAGATGACATCATTGACCATGGAGGAAGCCTGGAAACATCAAGACTCCATCAAGATGGTTGAGATGAGATAAGAAGGATCCAGTTGGGAAATGGCTGTAGATGTTCTTTGACGGATGGCTGGCTGAGGATGAGTACAGAATAATATTTATTATTATCTGATAAATTAACTTATGGTGTATGGGACATATCTTGTTTTGTAAATAATTTGCTTGTGTGATTAACGTAGTCTATTTAGTTTTGGTCTGACACACCTTTTGCATGGAAACAGCTCGCATATATATTTAGTAGAAGGTTCTTTTCTTGTTTGTTGTTTTAACTAACGTAGCTATGTGAACGGCCGTGTTTGCATATGTTACGCAATGCGGTTAAAAACGTCTCTCGGAGATATGTTGTGTTTCAGAAGTAGGACTGAAGTAAAATAATTATACAGTAGATTGGAGGGTAATTAATTTCTGTTGTTTTATTATTGATCAGATTCAATGAGATTATTGCCTTTGGAGCAATGTGATTTGTGACGAAGAGCAGTCAGCTCTATCGTAGGTTTTAATTTTTTTAAATTGTCGGCGAGCATCCATTCAGCCGATCTGTGTAATAAGGTATTGTCATTCCCAGATGTGTGTGTGTGAGTGTGTGTTTTTTGTGTCATTACAAGCGGGAATTTCAGCGTAGACTGATTTCTGGCAGCTTGATGACAAATCTAGATTGTGACCTCGCGAGGGCAATTCTGGATATTTTGATTAATGTCTGACCATATTTTTGAAGTGTTGAGTTTGTTGCTGTTGATTCCTTGAGATAACGGCACAGCTGGTCAGTTATATTTATACACACTGGAGTGGGACAATGGCAGGTGATTGAGGAAGAGGGGAGATGTTGCACAAGACGGACTGAGGATTGCCAGCCAGGTCATTAGTGGAGAGTGCCTGTGTGGCTCAGTATAACTTTAAATACAGAATAAGAACTGATCAATGATAAAAATTGTTTAAATAAATGGGAGTTGCCTACGAATCACGATAATCTCCGAAGCGTTAGCTTAACATGCAGTTTTGTCCATATAAAGTAATGTCAGCCAGTCAGGCTTTTGTTGTTGTTGGTTTATTCCATGTTTTTTATATTTCATTCAGTGACCCGTGAGTCACATGCTTGCTGTATTTCCTTGTTTGTGTTGAGCAATTTGGCCCGTGTTGGCAGCTCAAAGTCAAGTGCGTCTTCGCGCTAATGAGGGTCCCGAGAGAGATTCCTGTAGATAGTAGATTTAGTGCGTGTGTCAGCATTACTTTTTAAGGGTTTTATTTAATGTCATGTTCCATATCCATAAACGTTGATTTACGAGATGATTGTTCGTAAGCATCGTGGCTGTTAACCCGTTGTAAACGAACAGTCATCCAAAGTACTCATTCCTCGTAGTTATTCATTACGCGCACATAAAACCCAAATTGCAAGGTAGTGGAACCAGGATCCACATTTTACATAAAAGGGGAGATCCGTCTGACTCCTCAAATTTATAGATATTCCTATCATGGAAAATTCAGGGAGGAGTGTTTTATATTTTATTGTTGTTTATTTCTTTTTATGCACTATTAGTCATTAAATCTTGTTATTATTTTACATCTTGTCACCTTTCTTTCTCGATTTATAGTTTATATCCTATGACCCATACCTCAGTAGAGCACGTTGTTTGGCGAACGTAAACATCACATAGGAACTGAGCGCGACCCCTTGATTAAGATTTCTTACATTAAACACTGCTTTTCTGAAGGGTTCAATATATATTGGAAAGTAGGCTATATTCCCAAAACTAATAGTCGCAGAACGTTGCACGATGACTTAAACGAAAACCCTTTATCATTTGAACGAAACATGTTATTTTTAGATTTTTCCAAACCAGTTCAATTTGGAAAGTTGGCTCTATTTCCGAAACTAGGAATTTTAGAAAGTGGGAGGTTTGACTTAAACCAAAGGTGTTTACCTCCTCTACCCCCCAAAACAAGTCCCATGTCCCTAGGACAAAACGTAGCAGTAGGGGGCTAGTAAGAATCCTGACTCACTCGACGCCCAGCGTCACCGCCCCCGAAGAGGCGTCGCGGAGCGTCCATGTTAAATTTAAAGATATCTCGCGAACCAATCATCGGATTTGGACGTGTGAGGTGTCAAATTACACGACATGACGCCCCTTGTTGTATGGCCAATGAATTTACCCAAAATACCCAAAACGGCAAGGTCATCGACCTGAAATTTTATAAACCAATAATCGGATTTGGACCTGTGACATGTCGTAGGACTCGGGGTGGCGCTCTCCTTGCTATGACGTGCTTATTTTATAGATTTACCCAAATTTTAACAAACTGCTAGGTCATCCGCTCATTATATTTTGTGAACCAATAACGCAAGAGACTTTTATGTGGGCTCAAACGAAAGATTGTAACGCCTCCATTGCAGAGGACCATAAATTTAACCAAAATGTTATGTCAAAGGGCTTAACTACACGAGGTAACCATTTGATTTATATGCAAGTGTACCTGGCTTTGTGACACGCGAATAGGGGTAATTAGCGGCTTTTTGAAAATAATTATTGATAAAGGAGTTGCTCGGCGTACAGCGTACGCCGTGACCGTTAAATCAGGCACCGCAGCCGCATGTCGCAGCCTGGCAACCCAATATCTCGCGAACCCATTATTCGAGAGGGTCATGTGAGGTGTCAAATGACGTCCTTCCTTTTTATGGCCCATGAATTTTCCCAGAAGACCCAAAACTGCAAGGTCATTGACCTGAGATTTTATACACTTATAATCGGAGAGGGTCACGTGAGGTGACATAGGACTTAGGATGGCCAACCCTTTCCCACGACTCATGAATTAACACAAAATATCCAAAAATGCAAGGTTATCGACCTGAGATTTTATAAACCAATAATCGGATTTGGACACGTGAGGTGTCATATGGCTTTGCGAACCCAAGATTTGTTGAATTTATAATTCTAAAAACCCGATTAAGGATTTAAATTAATGCATGTAAGATTTTTGATTTAGATTTTAGAACTAAGATTTTAGATTTTAGAATTATGTTTTAGATTTTTGATTTTATATTATAGATTTTTTATTTTGCAAAAAAAAACCAACCATAATGTCATGACTTGTAATTTTCGGTAATTCTTTATTAAAGAAAGACATGTAAGGATTTGTATTACTTGGAATTACATTCCCTTTACTATGAATAATTTATTTTCTGATTTTTGAATTTAGATTTTTGATTTTAGTTTTTAGATTTTGCAATGAAACCAAACCATAATGTCATGACTTGAAATTTTTGGTAACTTATTATTAAAGAAAGAGACATAAGAATTTGTATTACTTGGAATTACATTCCTATTACTATGATTTTTATTATTTTTTGTTTTTAGATTTTAAATTTTAGATTTTACATTTAGCAAAAAGAGCAAACTTAAAGGTTATTGACTCAACATTTTGGTAACTAATTAATACTAGATGATTGACTAGAGATTTTGTGAACAAATACTTAAATTGTATTTATTAAATCATCGGACCAGCAGTTCGAGTACCACAAGCTCCTATATTGTAAACAAATACATTTTGTTTGGACATGACTGTACCTTTATTGCCTTGAGTTTTCCGAAACCAATAATTTGATAATTTTATAAACTAGCTTGAATGAAAAAGCGCAAAACCTTTTATTGCTAAGGCTTGACGACGTAACTAGAAATTCAAGTTTTTATGTTTTCAAAATTGCATACATTTTTAAGAGTAAGAATGGCTTTACACAAACTTATGTAACATTATATCTGACTGACCGCAACATGATAGCATGAGCAAGTGATTTTAAGATGACTATTAATGGGTTCTTAAATTATTTATTTATATTATTAATTAATTATTTAATATTTATTACACACTGCGATGAAGGTAGACAGATGATTACACTATACGGTAAGACTAATGTTAAGGCCTTGAGGAGCCCTGAAATATGAATTTGCTAACCAGACACGAGTTAGCTACCAGGGAACACTTTGGCGGCTATGCCTGTTATTGACCAGTGAGTACGGTTCTAGAGAGCAGCCCGCCATTTTAGTTTATATACAACAGATACTTAGGCCTATAGAAACTGAGTGATCATGTTGGTTTTTTACAACAACCCAAAATCGAGACTTTATAATAGAAACGATTAGGAAAGCTTACCAAAAACGCCACTGTTTAACGGTAAATGCTAGTCAACAGGCGCTGACTAATTACTATACACATATACACGGTTACCATAAATTAGCGAATATTCAATTACATTTCCTAAACTTATTTTAAGATGCCCTCAACCCTCTATTAAACACAAAGTTCTCGTGACTACCACGATACTGCCCCCGTAAATTGAATTATCCAGAGACCACGATGGTAGTATTTGGGAGAGCATGAGTAAAGATGCAGCCGTCATAGCTATTACGTGTTGTTAATGACGTAGGCACGGCTGGCTCATATAGTCCGGGACAGCTAAAGTAAGTTACTAGATCAAAACAGGGTAGGCAATAATACCAGCCGTCCCCTATGCCTACGTAAATGTTGGTTTCTGGTTGCATTTCTTGAAGTTACGTTGTTTTCAGGTGCGAGCACATTGTCGCCAACCCTGCTTAAAATCTCGCCATCTACGAATGCTACAATACCAGTAAAAGATTTTCCCGTACAGTTGAAACAGTTTTGAAACACGTAGACGCGGGAAATGTTGTAACGAGTGTGACCAACATTCTCGATCTAATATCACCAAACGCACGTGTCTGTTCAATTAATTGGATAAATCATCATTTTTCTTTGGAATATTACGTCTAGAGCAGCTGTACCAGGTAGGTGCTACAAAAATACGTCAATTAGAACAGTTATTATGATTATTTTAGACTTATAGATTATTTAATATGTATGTTTACATTTGCAGTCGTCGGAACTTTCCTATATAGGCCTAATGTTCGTAATCTTTATTTTTGCCTAAATTGTTATTGTTATTGTTATTTAGATTTCGTCAAAATGCCTAAAAGAGGCCAGAAACAGTTACAAACGCCACGGAAAAAGACTAGGCCTACAAGGCCCTACGCCCTACAGCGATCACTGCAATTGGCGATAGAAAATATGTACAACTGCTTTAAGAAGGAAGATGACCAAAAAGCAATTAAGTGTAGTGATACGGAAATAATTGTAAGAATTGCTGGTCTGGTGGGAGTAAGTATTTTGTTAATTTCTTGGTATCCTAACATAACCTAACATAAACTCAACAACATAGCCTTAATGCAATGTACACTTACATTAGCCTCCCACTATTGTCATTCAGCATAGGAATTGATTGATGTATCTTATTGTAGACTTCTAAGTGTGCTATTTTTAAGTCATTGTAACTTATTTCCATTCTGGGACCTTTTATTCGCTGAAGGACCTAGTCATATTTGTGAAATTTTAATCTATGGTACTTATGTTATTACAGCATGGATTTTCTGCTGTCCAGAAGGTTATATTACGGTCTAGGAAAGGGGAGCTCCTTGTTACACCATGCAAACATCGAAAGCGTAGGTTTATTGCAACTGGAGTAGATGATTTTGCTAAGGATGCCATTGCAAGGTTCATATATTCCAAATTAGATCGAGGTAAGGATATTGTAGGCCTACTACTACTTCTACTTCTCTAATAGGCTTATTATGTACATATGTTGTAAGCTTCGTTGAGTGCTTCTTTTAATTTGTACTACAGTATTTTCTTTATCTCGTAGGAGAAGCAGTGAGTGCTTCAAACGTTTTCGACCATCTGAAGGAAAATTACGAGACTTATTTTTTTGAAGGATCGTTACGTTCAGTCAGAAGGATATTGAGGGACATGGAATTCGTTTGGAGCAAAGGGGATAGCTTTGCTCACATTCGAGAGAGCGATATCATTCGCTATAAGGGGACGTGCTTTGTCAGAGAGTATGTTAGGAACTTGCAGAGTGATCACCCTAAGCCTGTTGTTTTCTTGGATGAAACATGGATATTTATGAATGGTGAGGCTCTACATTACTCTATGAGAAACAGGAAATAAGATTTATAGCCTACTCATGAAGATATATGCGTATATAATAATATATTTTTAATACACCTTGTTCGCTGTTACATTTATTTATTGTGAATTATTATTTCAGGATCTCCCACTTACTCGTGGAACAAGCCAGGAAAGAGTGGAGATGTCAGAGGAGTGCTCCGTAGACCTGTTTCAGAAGGAGGTAGACTGGTAATTGTTCATGCTGGAACAAAGGAGGGATTTGTACCTGGTAAATTATTATTTCATTTAGTATGGTGATCCATTTATGGTTTTAATATCAAAGAAATATGTTCCTTCAATGCAATTCATAAATAATTTTAAGAATAATTTAAGTTTTGCACTGTCAAATTACCATTTCTTTTAAATTTCCAGGTGCTGATTTAATATTTGCTTCAGACTTGAAGCGAGATCAAGATTACCATGGAGCAATGAATTCCGATACATTTCAGCAATGGGTGGAAAAGCAGTTGATTGTTGGCCTCAGAACCATTGGAGATTGTATCATTGTGATGGACAATGCTTCATATCATAGCAAAGTTGTGGAGCAACAGCCAACTACCAAGTGGAGGAAAGATCAACTATTGGTGATTACCGTATTTATAATAATAAATACTTTATTGCGCACAATGTGCATGAACGTGGTACTTACGATCCATCATTAGTAAAAACTTTTCTGAGGTTTTCTACCCTCAGTTTACATGATAGTACGTGATATCGTTCACGTGGGCTGTCACATTTTTGTGCACCTATACTCAGGACGTGGTTCGCGAATTTTCATCGTCCTACATATACGGTGGTGAAAACCATGCACCGATATTCGAATCATAACGTGCCACAACTGATAACCACCCTGCGTCCTTGCCCGTTTAGTCATTGCATCACACAGGTGGAAATCCTCCCATAAGCTAATCTTCTTCTGATGAATCTAGCTAAGTAGCTAAACTCGCCTACCAATTTCTCTAGTTTGTCGATGATAATTTGTCTGTTAAGGGTGTCAAAATCTTTTTTTTTTTTGTCAATGAATACAGCATGCAGTTTCCTCCATGGTAATTTTATTGCTTATGATTATTTATGTAGTTTATTAATTGTACTGACTGATACTCAGTATGTTTTTATTTTTTATATCAGTCATGGCTGAGACAGAATGGTGTTGTACCTCCAGAAAAGGCGACGAAGTTTGAACTCCAAACATTGTGCAGTATGAATCAAAATCATCTGAAGAGGTATTTTAGCACTACCGGTATACAAGATTTCTTATTGTTAACCCCCAAAAAAATTAGAGTACAGTAATGAAACAACATTATTTTTACCAGGTATGTTGTCGACGAGATGCTGCAGAATGCAGGGCATATTGTTCTGAGACTTCCTCCTTACCACTCTACTTTCAATGCTATAGAACTGGTGTGGTCTGTGGCAAAGCAATACTACAACAAAACTGTGGCTTCGAAGCCCGGCCAGCGTTGGGATAGAGCAAAATCTGTTTGGAAGGAGGCCCTCGAACAGGTAGGTTAAGTGGATGTGTTGTATTTTAACAGAAATTTTGTTGGGACAAACTGCTCTGCTAAGAAATTTTAATTCTGGTGTTTGGAGCGTAAGCCTATGCAAAGTCGGCGCGCTGCGGAAGCTCACTACCGCTCCACATGTATTTAGACGGGCTACATTTCGAACTCCGCTGCCGAAGCAGCGCTATTTGTGCAGCGTGGCCGCCCATCCGTGCCAGTAGTGGTCTGGCGGCAGCGCCGCACCGTTGGTAACGAAATTATACAAAGCCTGGAAATGGAGCATAGAATAAACATGTAAACTTTGTTTAAACCTTATGTGTCGTCCATGAAATCATGGATGCTGCCATTTTTGGTGTAGGGGAATTATGAAGTGAAATGTATCACAATCTATACTACTTCCATTCACTTTAAGAACTTGTGACATCTTAAGTATTAGCCCCATATACTTGGGTATGTGTGTGTTGGGTTTGTTTGATAACCTGTGTTTCTGTGGTGACTGTAGTTATAGAGGTATGTGCTTTGGAGTGTGAAATTAGGCAGTGGCGGCTGGTGCAGAAAATGAGACGAGTGCTGCAACCCATACCCCCTACAAAATATATAAATTAGAAACAAATTGTTATAGTGCATCGATTAACAAAATGTGGCTGTAGACCTAAGTTGTGAGATTAAAATACCTTCTGGCGGGAACAGCCGATGCCTACCTCTAATAGTTTCTCCCGTTTGCTTTGAGCAAATCCCTCTTAAATGCTACCGCATACTCAAGAGGGAGCCGCCTGCCGCGTTCTTATTTCGTTTGACCAGTGCTGCCCCTCTGTGTTTGAGCGAGGAATCGCTGTGAAATCTTGGTTCTGTTCATGGCTGTTGTCCCAACAGCACAACGGAAAGGTTTGGCACGAATGCGCAACAGGCAGAGTTCATGCTTGCTGGCAATAAACGTAGGAATTCTCGCTGAGCTGCGATCTGCACAGCCAGTACCGGACGCGGAGTGGAGCCCGCGAGTAGTTAGGCTATGTTGTTGCGATGAGAGTTGATTGTCTCCTATGGTGTGACTGACGTGTTTTAATGCGCTATATTTGATTGTAGATAATATTATTAAAGTAATTTATTTTCAAATAAAACAATGTGCTACAGCACTTCAGTACATAGGTGCAGCCGCCCTGAAATTAGGTACCATCTCTGCATTTATCTGCAGGAGTGTGGAAAAACTGGGGTGATTCGACGACACTCCGGATGGCTGTTGTCAGCACCGAGATTCGAACCTCTAATGCGGATTATACCGATACTTGTAGATAACTCATACCACCCTTATGCATACCTACAATTTGCCACTTTATTTCATCTGGAACACTTCGACGATCCATCTTCAACAACAAATTCCTGAACTCAACGAAGTACGCACTTAGCCTAAAAATATCACAAGCTGTTCAGAGAACAAAGCAATGAGCTGTTCCAAAACATCATTTCCCGCCTAAACAGACGTGTATCAAGTAGCTGTGACAACATTTTAGCGCTGGTGCAAACATAAAATTTTAAAAAGATCATGAAAAATTGGGACTTTTCCTGAAAATTTCTAATAATTTCAAAGAAATATATCACTCATCCTCACATTTTTCCTCAATATTTTTACACTACACGTTTGATAGGTCTTTATGAGGTTTATTGATATACCAAATTTCAAATGCATACGTGCCCCCATTTCCATACATACGAGTGTTCATTTTTGTGCCAAACTTAAAAGAAAATTGCCAGTAACTTTCGTATTTTTTCAACCAAAATCCATGTTTTTTTTTTTACTAAACGCCTGCTCATTCTCTGTAGGTTTTATTAATATTGAAGAAAATTGCGCAGTACCAATAAATTGAGGACAAGAGGCAAAAGTTTATCTACAATTTCTCAAAATTGATGTGTAAATATGCTATAGGTGACGGATGAGATATGGAGGAACGAGGTACAGCATACAGAAAAGATAATAATGGAGCATTTCGACAAAGAGGTTAGAAACCTTCCAGGGGTAGATGATCTCGTCATTTGTCACGGAGGCATTGAATCTGAGGAAGAAACTGATACAGCAGAAGAAGAAGACGATGAGGAGTTAGCTGTTCCATTGTGATCTTGGACTTAGGCATATTGTTATTGCTACTTGATATATGTCAGGTGGGATGGGTTGAGTATAGTGCTCCCCGGGTGAGTGTTAAGTTGCACCCCAATCTTCTACTTTCTACGCTTTCAAGCAGTGGACACAAACTTCCTGCGTAGTATAAGTGAACTTCAGTCCCTCAGTCAATTTGCTGCCCGTGTCAGTACATTTACTGGCACGTTAAAGATCCCCTTCGGGGCAAAATTCCGGCACCCCGGCGTCTCTAAAAGCCAGGGTAGTTAAAAGGGACGTGAAACCAATAACATTATTATTTATTTTCAATTTGCTGCAAAGTTAATTTTCCTCTTCAGTATAGAAGCCATATGTACTGTATGTCATATTTTCCAGAGTTGCCTACCTAAAGCCTTTGTACGGTTTTTTTTCCTGTTAGTCAAAGGCTATCTTATCTTCTTTTTAACATAAGTAATGATTTAGTCAAATTTATATTTCTGATATGTCCTGCGTCACAGTCTATCATATACTCGTCGCAGTAAGTTCTTTCTATTTCTCCTTTCCCATCCAAAAGGAATTGTACTGAGTGACTGCATTTAAACTCCAGGCAGCTAGTTCGTGTCCACTTCTGCATATCTAGTGTATCAAAAGGGATGAATAGTATGCCTCACATTAATCACTCGTACTTCTAATAATCTTCTGGTAATGTAGGATGTTAATTTGTTAGATTTTAAGACTCCTCTTAGTTCTAAGATACTACGGTATTAATTTTCAGTTTAAGTCTTACAGGCCGAGTGTCAAGCCCAGTTGCAGGTCCTTGCTTGTCCCAGTGAAGAATGGACCACCAATATATTCATTCTTGCTTTGGATATGAAACTTCGAAATGATGCATGACACCTCACCAACACTAACAAAACCCATATCTATCCTGGACATTATCCTTGCATGTGCTATCTCCAAATCTGCCAGGTTTCACCTGTAGGCACTTTCCATTTCTTCCTACAGGACTTTTACCTGCCCTTCGTTCTACCATATATCCATATGCCTTGTAACATGCAATGTATGGGGACAGGCACTAAGCCTCAAAGGGCAAATCCTTCCAATCCCTTGACTGTTTTCTTCCGCTATCTAGGACTAATGGCATGTCGGAGGCGGTGTAGCTTGAGTTGACCGTCATGCGGGGGGAGCGGGCTACGGGTGCCCCCCCCCCCTATAAAAATATAAAAATAACTCTCATTTTGATAATATGTTCATAAATTAAATTTGACTTTATACTTGGGCTTTTTTTTCTTCCCCACACCCTTTCTTTTTTGATGTTGCATAATTAAGAGGCGAGTTACCAGCTTCAAGCCAGTTAAAGTATGAGTAAGAGGTTCAACAGTATTTAAAAAGGCTACTGATGCTGTTTATTGTCATACCATTCATCGTTTCGACTCGTCAATAGTTGCACTGGTCTGTAATATTGGCAAAGCTCTCTACTGATAGAATCCTCATTTTAACAACACAACACCTGACGTCTTTGGGAGTTTTATCATGATCTTCCCTCATTTCATGGAATGTATGTTAATTTAGAATTATTATTTTTCTTTTTCAGAATCATCCCTAAAATACAAGACTACTTAGAGTGGATTTAGGCCTAAGCATTGGAAAAGCCTTTTATTATCTTGCATGACAAAAGGGCTCTGTCTCAAGGAAGGTCTGTGTATGCAAGGAAGGAATGAGCACTAGAGAAATAAAAATATAATGAATAATAATAATCTGCAAATATGTACCATTTTATTTCTCCTTTCTCCTTTCCTGATCATTCATCCTAAAAATGTGAACTAATTATTAAATTATTTTAAAAAATACTATACTATACAAAATGTGTGAGAAGAAAAGAAAATCACAAGTTCATCTATAGCTTCTCAGCAAAACTGAAGAAGCCTTGAGTAAGTATTAATATTCCTTAAATTTTGCATTTTATAAGGTGGTTTAAATGAAGAAATCCAAAGTTAGCTTCACAACCATAACACTGGTAATGAGACTGATGATCAAGATGTCCCTTACTCGAGCAAGTATTGCCTCACAAGTTTATGAAAAATGTATGTGGGCAAGGAGGTCTTTAATTATTTGGTTTCCTTTGGGTTAGTTGTTACATGGAAGTATTTGGTGTTGAATGATGTAAGTTGGTAACACCGATGTGGCGGCCATGTTGGTTTTTCTAGTAACTTATTTAAGGTGTCCTGGACTATAGCTCAGGCAAGCAGGGAGGCTTCGCTGAGATCCATGATGACTTATAAGAATTTTCGAGAAGGCTCTGGAAGCATGACGCATATAGAAGCTAAGGAGGGATAGAGAATACGCCCCTTGTCAGGATATTTAAACGACGGGAACGGAGAGCCGAGGCCCTTTCTTATAATTCAGTTGACGAGTGAAGTGTGTTGATGGGTTAACGCAGTCCCATAAGTTTCGTCAGGTCCGAGCGTGGAGGTTGTCCGCTCGTGAAACAGCACAGTTTGGGTAAGCTGCAGTGTATTGTACAACTCAAAGCTAGGCGAAGTTAAAACGCAAGTATAAGTGACATTATCTCATGAACATACACAATTAGGCTTCAGCATTTATTATAATCAAGCAGTGTAAGACTATATGGAGCCTGTATTAAAAGCAGAACATTCCAGCTTTTATAATTTGGGAAATATAAGTGATAGAAGACGAAATACAAAAGTGTTTTTCACAGATCCCAGAATCACTTTTCATGCTACACACTTTGAACATTCAGAGGGCAGGCGTACTGCAAGTGTGAAACAGAACATTATTCGGTTGGTGCTACAGACAATTGGCACTACAATGGCAGTTAATACTCAGTTATTATATTTAATAGACATTAATATTAAAGGAGTGAAGGAGTATTAAACTAACTATGCACCTGGGACATATATCGATAGCGTGAAGATCCAACACGGAATTACGATAGTCAGTATTCTTGGAATACTAGCATGGAGTGGGTAACCAGCATTTACACTCATGCATATCTATCAAACGCTGATATAACATCCATACGGCAGTGGAAATTTATTCATTATCCATTAACATGAATATTTCTGCCTCGCATATAACATGGATTTTATGGTTAATTTCGACGTAGAACTTTGGGGATTTTCAAGAGTGGCTAGGGTATCCCAGCACAAACAGAAGAAGTTGTCAGAAGGAAGTTCCTTGTTAACACGGATGGGGGTATTCCGGAGATAGAATTCTTCTATTATCCGAGGTCGCTGTTCCGATGTTCGAGGACTGTCCAGATATGTGCTCTGAATTAAAGTAACATCTATAGTATTCTGTGAATACTCTTCAAGATTGTCTGAACATCATATAAGGTAGCCGTGATATTTATTTGTTATAATGTGAGCTGTATGGGGAAATTTGAGCAACGACCTATCCCATATTTTATAATGTTCTTGTATTTTGTACACGTTTCAGGTGTCTTATATTTTCGTTTGTGTCTAGAGACCTTAGTCTTTTATATTTATATTATATTCTTGTAAGGATCAGTTTTACTGACATTTAAATATTCTTTAGAGAATGTGGATTAATTTTGCAGTCACGGTTTTACTTTAAAAATAAATAGTTTCCATTTCAAGTCAGAATTCAGACATCGTGTCATCATTTCAAAGTAATATCTCCGTTAACTTACTTTGAACATTTTTCTGTCCAACTTCAAGAGAGAAGAAACCATCGAACGTTAATTAGAGCGTTAAATATATATGTAACTTTACGACGATCTTTTGAATTACTAGTCGTTCTTCAGAATATGTTGTGAAACAAAGACAATATCATTAGATACTGAAAAACATTTCAGCGAAGACAACTTTCTGTAACTTGAGTATTAAATGAGCTTTATTCAGGTAACAGTTGAAATTAACTCTTTTGGTAGAAGATTTTCATATCTTAGGCTAGGATGTCGATGCTTGCATATTCCAGTCTAGATTGACTCCTATCCGACTTGATTTAAATAACCTGCAATTATTTAAATTCTCTTGAGTGTAATATTTTATTGTACTGCGATAATATTATAATGGTAATTTTTTTAGATAAACAAGTGAGGAGAGTCAGTTTGTATTTTATTAACCATATTTGTGACTGGCCGATTTTTATTTCATATCGTTTTGTTAAAGATACTCATGGTGGTTAAAATTATGCAACAGTTTGAATACGTTTTGATAATGTAGATTTTTCGAGAGGAACGATGGGATGTATAAATTTTCCCATGATATTGTTTATAACATATTAATCATTGGTGATTTTGTTTAAACAGTGGAAGTTTTTCCATATATGATGTTATATATATGAGGTTGTTAAGCCATAGTGTGCTTGGAGCGAGGTTTTTACCGCAAGTTTAGTGATGTTATTTCCCATCCAGAGTGTATTCATGTAAATTTACTGTTTTATTTAACAGAAGGTGTGAGTTGAATAATTTTTCGACTTCAGATAAAGATTAGTGTCACAGATATTCCCTATTAAAATTTATTAAACATGAATTTGTAACTACATGCAAATAACCTTTATTGGTCGGTTGTATTTGAACTAATTTTGTAACTATAACCCGACTTGACGAGTGTGTAATGTATAAAAATATTATAAAAGAAATAGAATTTCTGTATTCTAATGTAAATTCGATTGTGGATTGACGACATTCTCAAAGGCTCTAAATTTATTTAGAGAACATTTAAATAAACACTTCAGTGCAGTGTTTAGCGTTTTGTCCATATTAGGCAACACTGTATATAATCATATAACTATGTAAAATAAATCTGTAATTAATATAATAATATAATAATGTTTATTAGGGTCATATAATAATTTGTTAAAATTAAAATTTTGTGAATGAATGACGAGTAAATGATGAAAATTTTTGTAAGAGTGAATCTAGAACTGCATTGGTTCGAAAAACTGTAGGTGTGTCTGGAAGAGTGTATAAAATATTTCATGGTATTCTGTAGATTAGATTCAGTGTTATCAGCTTTTGTTTAGTGGCAATGATCTAGCGTATTCGAGACTGCTTCTCGCATGTCGCTAATGACCGGCCGCATTTAACAGTGGGGGGAGGCAAGGTGTGTGTGTGTCTCATTCATAGTCCAGATGTTCAGATAAGGACTTGTGTATTGAGGTCAACGACTTTGTTGCCTTGCGTATATGTGTCATTGGAATGAGGAAGTTACCTCAAGACGCACAGCGATACAGCTGAGTGCTACTAAACGCTTCATGTTATTGTTTATATAAAATGATGTTTTGACTAGCTTACAGTAGTCCGATTAAGCTCATAACTTTTGAGTATTTGTTTTACAGTCCAGTGGTGGCTGAGGAGAATTTGTGATGGGTTCACAAGATTCTGATTTGTTTCTGTATATAATTTTATTTATATTTATGTGAAATAAAATTTTACCGTTCAGTTTTCATAGTCTTTGACGTGAGGGTTCATTTTAAATATCATGTATGTGAGATATTGTGCGGACACACTTATTTGAGAGATAGGGTGCCACCCGTAAACCCCGAGAATGGTAAGTAAGGTAAGTGTTTTTCCCCGTGTAGTTTGGTGTGTTCCACAATATTTTTTGTAAACTGCTGTGCTATGATCCTAATTGTGTTTGTCAGAGACATTTCAAATGATGTAGTAGAGCCGGAGCATATTGAGGTAGGCAATCCGAGTGAGGGGACGGATTTCTGACAAACAGCTTTCCGGATTATCGGGTACAATACGTAACACACCCAAGTACACAGTACTAATAGCCATGATATTGAAATATCCTAACTAGACGGTTATAACAAATTTGATATTGCAAACCTAATATTATTATTTATGTACACCCAAGTACACAGGGCTAATGATTTATACATTATATAACGAAATGTATTTACTTACCATTTAGTTTTTTCGAGCTAGCCATTGGGAAAGGGTATCCTGACGTAGAAACCACACAACACATAGACATTTATCACACCTTATTTGCAAACGTTAATAATAAATAATGAAAGCGGTTTATTAACATGCAGGTCTGTTGGCGGCGGGGACAGTATATGGACAATCTGATCTGACAGAAACACAAATCTCTAGTTACTATGATGCAAGAATATGCTTTTATGACGTCACAGTCGCAGTTCTTAAATTTTTGCTTTTATCTTAACAAGGTGCACTTTACCGTGATAAGTAAAACTAAAAAGTGACCTTAAAGGGCTCTTGAAACGATACCTATTGACAAGCCACGGCAGCCTTTTCTTTGTATAGTGACTAACACCTTTGACTCTAGCACTGGCGGCCTGGGTTTAATTGTTGGCTTATACAAGAAATTTATTTTTGGTCTTAGAACAGTAACGAAGTATACTTAGTTTTGTGCGACAGTACTAAAAAGACATGGTGTCAAACCCCTTACCCGGCATAACTATTACCTCGACATTGGTTGCTAGCACTGTATTATTGTGGCACTGAGTACACAAACCCGCAGATACAGTACATTATTTATGGTCACTCTTTCTGAACATAACCAGAGACTGTTGATGGTTAACAATTGCATTAATAGAGGTACGTGGGGATAGCAATTATGAAAAACAGACAATACCCATACAATATTTTTATTTATTTAATTTAAATACTTTAACAATATTTACATACAAAATACAACTCACTTTTTTCTTCTTAACATTGCTTGTTATAGATTTTTAAACACAAAGCTAGCGGTAGATGGTCTTTTTCATGGCGATCAATGACCAATGTTTTGAAAAACAGAGCTTTAATGGTTTTATAGGTATAAAACCCTTATCCTCATCATTATCATTATTCCTATTTAGTCCTTTTTGATTTTCTTGCAATACTACCTCTTGCATAGTCTGTGTTGTCTTGGAAACTGTCGATGGCTCTTGAGATGTGGAAGATGGATTAAATATAACTTTTAGAAGAGGGGTTAAAGGTTGCTCAATAAACCATGCACTATCTTGAGTAGCAATATATTTTTATTGTACTAGCTTTTTAGCATTTTGATGATTTTTTTGGCAACATTAACCGTGTTTTGTCTGGAGCACTACATTGATGATTACTAACAATTATAACCTCACCATTTTTACTTTTCATATCGCCTTGACATCTTATTGACCTCTGTTTTGAGCATTGCCAGAATATTATTCCTTTCACATTTGGTCGGCTATAGTTATAAGAGTAGCCTTTATAGAGTAGCCTACACGTTGCTTACCTGGGTTAGTTGTAGTAAGTTCCATATTAGCTGACCCAACCCCCCAACTAAAAGGGTTTCAGAAGGAAAGAAGGAAACAGGTATTACGGAGACTGGCTCCGGGAGAGGAAGTGGGCCCTAGACGAAGAGGGTGGTTAAACATCCGTGATATATAAAGATAGATTAAAGATAATGAACATATATTTGGACAAGGGTAAATTGCACGTAACACCAAAACAGACGTCTTCACACATCAACCAGACCCTAAGGGGAGGACGGTGACGAAAGATTATAAGAATAACTAAAGAGAGATAATAATAAATGTCTTTCCTGTTTGGAAATGAAAAGCAAACTGTTGCCATAATTCGATGGCTGTATATATATATATATATTAGAATCGAGACAGGGAGTTTTCTCATGTCCTAACATAATCAGTCCCTATGAAGTGTAATGGCGTCACCATCCAATTGTTATCACAAAGAATATAAATCAAAGCACTTAAGTAATTAGACACTAATAAAAACAAAGAGATCACACTTGAGTCGCCATATGTCAATTCACAAACAATACCAAGGAGATCACACATCTTTAATCTTCTCAGAAATCTTACTGCTTTCATGTCTCGGGCTTTGGCGTTTGACACATCCCGACGAAATAGATATTGTGACATTCCAAATGTCACAGTTCTCTCCCCCCCCCCCCTCCTTCCCCCCTAAACACGACGATTGGTTGACGTTAAGGAAGGATTTGTTCGCTGTCCACCATGGCAATTGGGAAGAACAACTCCTGGTCCGCCAGAAGAACTCGAGACGTCTCCATATGATTACAGGTACCATCAATGATGAGAAATGGTACCTCCAATCCAGGCCTAGATTGGTAGTACATTCTAGGAATATATACAGTAGTAGGTCTAATCTGATCAGCCGCAACACCTTTCTTATAATCGTAGGATGAACTGGTGTGCCCCTCAGCACAAATGGACGTTTCACATCACTCTTGGTGATACAAATATTATATTTTCTTCACATCTGGTCGTACTAGATCAGATTCATATATTAAGGTTGTCATTTCCATGCAACAAAAGAGTAGATAGATTTTGCTGTCATATGCAGCCTGAAGAAGTTTCAACTTAAGTCTCAAAACAGTTTTATATATTGTACCCTTGGAAAAGAAGCACTACACGAGACAGACATTCGGGGGTGATCGGTCCATAAAAAGTAATATGAGGAGAACGTGCTTCTTATAAATTTCCAGTATTCATAAGGGAACTTAAAGATATAAATGAAATATATGACAGGTTAAAACAAAAACAATTTAATACGGACTAATAACATAACAATAACAATAATCCACCCTTGTGTGATGCCATGAGTCGATGGCCCGTCACAAGTGACGTGCGAGTGACCCAGTAACCCACACTCGACACCTGGACAGCGAACGCAAAGTCAACAAGCCAGCTGGGAACTTGGGAAGTCCCGCCTGTACTTGCTCACCACGTATCCCCAGCCCACGATAGCCGTAAAATAAAAGAACTGGTTCAAGCACCAGCCCATGAAAAAGCTACCTCAGAAATCAACTTAGACAGTTGTAAAATAAAGCGTACTAAAATGTCACCTCAAAGAATGTTCCAATTTAACAAAAATATCAAAATACAAGAATTAGAAAAGAAACATGTTTATTTTGTTGGTGCGCGCGTTCGGACAAAGAAAGATTTGAGTACTTGACGGAAATTCACTTTCGATCGAACATACGATTAAGTCGTGAATCCCGTACTGCGAGTTGGAAATCATGATAATTATGGGAATACACTCTAAATGGCTAATATAAAATATAAATGCACTGACATAGTCTACCCTTACATAAAAAGTCAATCATACACGAATTGTATATTTACACTATTTGACTGCCGATCAATCGGTCTTAAGTCATGCAAAACAAAATAGAGCACCCACGTGACAACAAGGATATCGGTACGCCGTTTGCGACCTTTAATCTGACACATTACAATGCTTGGCAAAAATCCAAGCAACAACAACAACAAAATTTACATGCCCCAGCGGGCTGAATACAAAAAAAATATACAAGTAACACTTCGATTAATACGGACTGAAATTTTTAAATACGGGCATGGGAAGCTTCCCAATTAACATCCAAAATCAAGCTATAATTTGCCAGGCAAGCAATCTACTAATTAGTGATAGGAATTGCATAGCGCGCTCGCTGCACCATTAACAATATTCAAAGATCTGAATACATAGGTCTGTCAAGCTCCAACGTGCCATAGTGTGTGTCACCAGAATCTCCAAGCCTCGGCCTGAATTCTGAATTAGCCTCCTGGCTCTTGAAATCGCGTAAAAATACATCATAAAAACATCATATTTTTCCTGACCAACCACCCAGGGTGTCAAGATTCACATATCAGCAATACGTCCCTCAGGTACGTATACTGAAGCAATAAGGAGGAACGGAAACTGGATCACCATGTCCAAATCCTGCTACCTCTTCGAAGAATATCACATATAGCACACACACATCTCAATGCCTGACCCATCGACCTCCAATTCTACTCCAGATCCGGAATATAAATTAAAACAACAAAATCTAAGATATGACTACAGAAAGGCGGACGGCTTTCTGTGACAACCAAGGGTTGCACAACGCAAAACAATATAAGCATTTGCCTGGGCAAAACACAACCAAAAGACGGGAATTCCCCCCCCCCCCCATTGATGTCTAAAATAAAATTTAAATTCCGTCCCATTTATCACCCTTATCTAAGGTTTCAGCCGTAAATAATCTCGCTAGTGCCTCGCATTCATGTGCGCTGCAACATGAAGGCAAGCACTCTACAAACAAGGCAACGGGTTAAAACCCAAGAAAAACACACAAGAAAAAATACCTAATATTTACACGAAGGCACGTGATGCTATTTAAATCATTATGTCAGTGAAACGAATTTACATGTAATCACAGCAAAGCAAAATTATTTACAAAAAACACAATTTCCCAATTAATTATTCATGATCCCTCCCCGTCAAAATTAAATAAATCTAATTTGTACTCATCACTTTCAGGACTGCCCGGTGCTGAGAAAGCACCCGCTATCTTCCTCGTGCATAACCTAGCCCATCATGCTGGACATTATATCTTGGGACACGACACTGTCCATTTCTGTAGCCATGGCGACGATCATTTTTCTGTAGGAATAAAGTTATTGTTATTATTTTCAGGCTCCTAATTAGATTGCATAATTGAGTTACTCGGTTCACCCATAAGTTTAATTGCAGTGCCGTAGACTTTCCCTACAATATGTGGACATTTTTCACCTAATACACAAATATTTAAATTCTATATGTTGCCCGACACGCAACACATAAAAATTTTCAGAGTCTTTCGTGCCGCCTAAGCACCCGCAAAAGTTAGTGTTTCAAAGTGCCTCGTCCACAGACAGAGTAACACCCTACTCGCTCAAAGATATCTAAAATTGTGACAGCGTCTATTCACGGACCGCTATATTTATATGTTTCAATCAAATTTCACGTGGAAGGAGAAATCCGCTGCACAAAAAATAGTAATAATGTTCGCACAAACTTCGAACACATCTCATTCAACTTGTAAAATTCAGCACAAACAAATGACACTAGCGTGCAGAAAATTGCATCGTGGGAACACTTATCAGAATTCGCGCGCAAACAATCTGCGCGGTCAAAGTTGGCGTCTTGCTCTCATTGGCTATATTTCAAATAATACGGTGACACTAGGGTGATGACCTTTCTCACACTCTTATGTCTGGTCACAAACTCCTTCTTCAGTAGGCCTATGATCTTCCTTCACTCGTGTTTAATACCAGGAAAAATGTATACTTCTCGTTTGACCAAGTCGACGGATACTTCGCTTGCACCTGCCTTTCTCCTATTCTTGGAATTGGCTATATTTAACCTGGCGTTGCTTCATTGGCGACATCGAAAGCATGCTTTGTTCACCCCGACAGGCTGATATTTCAAACATGACCAAACTTTTTCTCTACTGAGCTGTATTGTAGCTGAAGAAATAAAAATTATTTGGGGACTTGAATGTAGGCATACATTCAAGGGCTCAATATATACTGTATATATATCACATAAAAGGTTATCCAATTAGGCAGTAGGAACCCGTAAAATAAAAGGAAAATAGGGGAACAAATATTACCAATAAGAAACGAGGAAATAACATCATAAAATAGAAACCCAAGTAAGGAGAGAAATAAGAATAAAATAAGAGGAAACCAAATAAAACTTGGTACACCATCCCATGAACTATTCTCAAAGAACACAGAAGAGTCTAATTCATCTGCCGTGACCCTTATCATTTATCAACTATAGAGATTCAAATCTATCTGCAAGCAGCACCAACGTATAAAATGATACAAGAGTTTCAAGCTATTCATAAACTTTTTACCATAGCTTAAAATCATGTGCGTGCTTATCTTTCATTTATATCTTTTAGATAATGGAAACTCTGCACACTGCAACCAACTACCGCTCTTATTCCCCTACAGTGGCCATCCCAAGGCAGAACGAGCGATAACGAAATACAACGTACCAGATTCCCTCAATTTGCATTCACGATATACATATCATACATTCAACTAGATACTCCTCCCTATAACCATATTCACTCAGCATAATTCAATCAACGATTGGCCCTCTAACAAAAGCATAATTCTACATTTATGCCAAGGTGCTGGTCTCAGAATACAAGTTATGGACAAATAAAACAACACTCAAGTCTCACCCAAAGCAAGAATCCGAGAATAATCCCCAAATTCCCAATACAACTCTTTATCCTTCCGTTTTTTGTATTTTTTGTATTGTAAACTTTATGTAGGATTATCCGCCTGGTAACAAGCTTCATCACATACCAAGTAGGGGACATTCACATCATCAATTAAAAATAAATAACTCCGAGATGTGAAGTATTATAATACAATAGAGGAAAATACAAATACCCCCCTTCTAATAATATTCAACTACCGCATCAACAACACACACGCGACCAAACTAACAACCTATCATCCTTTTATCTCACAATTAGCAACACCGCGTTAAAACACTCCCACAAACATTAACCCAAGAACTTACACAGAATTACAACTCACCGTAGTGACAGATGCTACATTTCAAAAGGCACGAAGCAATTAAAGATCTTCAAAAAATATACATTTCCAGCTAATACAGAATTCCCTTACAAACCATCCCCCCCCCCCAAAAAAAAAAAAAATCCGCAAATAAATTTCAATTTTATCAATCCCAGAAGACGACACAACCCAAGTGCGCAGAACAGCAGATGCCAACAAGAAACTCACACCCAAGATAACGGGGCCTACATAACACTTTTATGAACCTACAATCCTCCTAATTACGACCACAGAAAAAAATACCAGCCGACTAACAGAACAAACTGCAGGTACAAATGACCAACGAACTAACATAACTACTACGTTCTCAAGAGAAACATTGCAGATTCAGAAGTCCAAAACAAATGTTAACCACTACAGTGGCCGAAACCATCAACTACAGCTCAGCGCACCTAACTCAGGATCATCCCCAAAACAATTTTACAATAAGCAAACCATGAAATAAAATTAGCCTCACAGAACCACAATATATCCCCGGTGAGTGATACCAACGTCATCATATAACCAGACACGCCACATCCAATAAAACAAACACCAGACACACAATCATTCGCACACGACAAGAAATATCCAAACAGCAAGGCAGAGAAAATATCCATGCGGATTTCCAAAGGATGGCATAAAATTGTATGACTTCAACTCAACACTAACTCGACCCATGATTAGAGCATTATCAAAATCGCTTCAAACCCACACATACTCCCGGTTCCTGACCTGAAAACTAACCCAGGAACCAAGGACACATTTAAGGCGGAGGACTGGCTCCACAGAACAGAATCACATACATAGCACAAAATCAAAACTCGCACCAACTCCAGTGTGAACACTAAAACAGTTCTAAGACCGCAGTTCACAACACTTCAAAATACTGTTCAAACAAACAACCCTTCTTTGCAACTGACCAGATAAAGCACGAAGCCAGGTCCAGTGACAGGAACAAATTACACCTAAAGAGATCTCCTTCATGTATACCAAATAACAACACCGACAACCAAACTCGGTACCTAAGTCGATCCAGTGGTTTTCACAATTAAGACCTTCATTTTCACCCATAAGGCATGCAACCCAGAAACATGAAGTCATCACCCCACTACAAGAAAAACATGCATACAACAGCCGAAATAAATAGATTTGATTTACTGATATATTATTCAAATATAACTCCACCGTGTCCGGTCCCAAGTCCGGAATGAGAAAGGAGGAGGGTTATCTGTGTTGGCAACCAGCTTGTAAAAACGGCTAACGCCGAGTGTTGAGCGGCGGTAAATAACTCAACTCCCTAACGTAGGTCAACGGCTTCGGGCGGAGGAGCCTTCTTAGGATTAGGTGTTGCCCCCCCCCCTGTGGAGGAAATGCCACTTAAATCCAATGAGTTGCGACCCAACAGCAAAGCAGGCGGAGGAGGAAACTTTTATTCTTATGTTCCCAACGTCTGTGGAGGTGGAAGAGGTCATGCCAGATAGATTAGCTGTAAAGGCGCAACTCAGTCATATTTTGAGTCTGCGGCGTTCCATTGCAGTTCTGGAGCTGGAAACTGCATGTGTCATGCTCTATGTGCCGCAGTGAATGGCTCTAGGACCATAGTGTGTGGGCCACTCCCTGGCAAGTTGAGATCCACCTTAAACAAATTCATGCCTATGGCATTCTCTCCTGCTGTTTCTCTACAAGCCCAACGGCGATGGGATAAGGATGACGGAAGCAGGTTTGGGTAAACTGGGGGCTTCTAGTCTGGACCTGCACGTTGGCGGCAGATGTGTGATAGTCGCCTTCCTGAGACCTGTGACTGCTCAGGGATCCGGTCCTGCATCTGTGACTGGGCAGGCCTATTTAGGATTACCGCTGCCCACCCTGAATGGGGAAGGCCCAAGAAAATGTGGGCTAAACATCGGTAGTCACTTCCATAACCTGTCTGGGAAACCGCACTCAGAGGGTCACCCCAACTTGCGGTCGAAATAAAGAAATAAATAAAGAAAGAAAGAAAGAAAGAAAGAAAGAAAGAAAGAAAGAAAAAAAGAACGTTATCTACGTTCATCACTATTGGTGCATGGAACGTCAGAACATTATTAGACAACGATTACAGACCAGAAAGGAGAACAGCTCTCATCAGCCATGAGCAGAAGAGACTTAACTTTGATGTCGTTGCCCTGAGTGAAACCAGATTCGCGGGAGAGGGAAAAATCATTGAGGCTTCATCAGGATATACCATCTTCTGGAAAGGAAAGGAGGAAAATGAACGAAGCATCCATAGTGTGGGTTTTGCAGTAAAGACCAAATTGGTGAATGATCATCGACTCGTTCTCACTGCAGTAAATGAAAGACTCATCACTCTCCGCATACCTCTTGAAGGGGGCAGGTTCATTCCTCTCATCTCTTCATATGCCCCTACTCTTACGGATGAAGAGGATTCTAAGAACCGCTTCTACATCCAACTGAACATAGTCCTCACTAAGGTGCCTGCTACAGACAAGCTTGCACTACTAGGAGATTTCAACGCCAGAGTGGGGAGGGACAGCCTCTTATGGGGAAAAGTCATGGGTAAACATGGAATTGGGAACTGCAATGCTAATGGTCTGTTACTTCTTGTCCTGTGTGCTGAGCATGAGCTCTTTATCACCAATACCCAGTTCCAACTGCCAAATCGCTTCAAGACTACAAAACAATGGCATATGATTGATTATGTCATTACCCGATAGAGCGACAAGAGTGATGTTCTGATCACGAAAACAACCCGAAATATTGATGACTGCTGGACAGACCATAAACTTCTAATTAGTCGATTCAGGATTTCTATCCATAAAAAGCCACGTAGAGTATCGTGATTTTTGTCGCCTTCAAAAATCACTTACCCATTTCATGAATCAAACAAGGAAGAAGTTCAACACCTCTGAGCTTCAACTTGATAGCGTTGCCACAGAATACCAAAACTCTGTTCTAGAAAAAAATTAACTCATAATCCAATCAACACAAAGAGTAGGTAATATAAGCCGGAGGTGGCATAGGGGCTAATGCGTAAGATGGCGGCTGCGCGCAACCAGTCCTATGTTATTCTTATGGAGGAGACAGTTAGAGCTGGCACAGGGGCTAAAGCGTTAGATGGCTGCCACGATGTCACAGGGGGAGGTCAGCCGTGTAGTTGCTAAATGGAATATTTATTATTATTATTATTATTATTATTTTATTAGTTAATTATTGATTGATAGCTTGCCACGGTGGGTTATCGTGTCGGACTACCAACCCCAAGCTTTGCAGGTTTGCTCTTGGTCGTGGTAAGTGATTTTTGAAAGGCTGCAAAAATTACGACACGCATGTCATACGATGTTGGCCTGTCAAAGAACCCAGGGAGAGGTCAGCCGTGTAGTTGCTAAATGGAATATGTATTATTATTATTATTATTGTTATTATTATTATTATAAATTATTATTTTTAAATTAATTTATTATTTATATAATTTTATATAATTTATATAATATAATAATATATATATAATATACTATATATATATATATATGGGTTCAATATATATATATATATATATGATTAATAAGCACTCGGCTTTTGCTCTTACGGTTTCGGGGTGTGTTACGTTCCCTCCACCGCTGATTAAACATCTGATATGGAATACTCAAGGTTCACAAGGATTTGAGGAAAAACACAACATTATAATTTTACAGAATTTAATTCATAAAAGAAAAATATATTCACTCAAAAACACGTAAGAAAAATCAATCACTTGGCATAGTCTCTTCAAGTGTCATTTGAAACTAAAAATTAATCACTTGGCACAGTCTCTTCAAGTGCCATTCAAAAACAAACAAAAAATCACTTTGCAAAAATGTATCAAGATCACTATTAATGTCATTTCATTAATCTATGAACTTTGTAACCACTTTGTCTTGCTTAATTAAAATTATAATTATTTGTAGTGTATTTTACTAAGGCGTCGAGCGCGCCTATCATTCAAGTTATATAACTTTTCCAAGGCTTTGGACATTCATATTCATTTCAATCTTTACCCTCCAGGGTTTCTTTAACGTTACATAATTATCATTTATCTAACACTAATTTAGTCCTTTGGACCTTACTAGTAATTCTTCACAAAGCCTTAGATTTTACACATTTAAAATACTGTACAAGACCATGCCATGTCTGCGAATCAAACCCTTGTTCCACCAGTTCCTTTCTCATGCATCAGGTGATCTTTCTTTGCAGCGTACCATGCACTGTGTTATTTATTTTTGTGGGATCTTTATTCATCTTTAAACTGTATTTTTCATAACACTTTCTTTTATTCTTTTTGAGGAAGGAATCCTTTTATTTACAATAAAAGTGTTTGACAACAACCGTCAAAATTCATATAAATGCTTCAAACTTATATTCTGGAGAATGGTCTCCATCCCAGCATTGTGCTTTTATAGGATAATTTCAGCTTGCATCCTTTAATAAAAACTTTCTCATAATGGTCTTTGACAGACTCTTACTTGACCGCGGAACCCATTAACTTTTCTGTCTCACTCACTCATTACGGTACGTCGGGCTCTAACAGCTGCCTCACCCCTCTGGTGATACTTCGCTTGATTTATGGCGTCTCGCCGGCCACTACGCTTGCAACCTTGTTTATTCTTTAGCCATATGATTACCAAGACTTTCGTTTCACTTCTAAAACAGCTATTTGTTCCTGCTTTTAATATTATTATTCCATTATTTATATTTCGTTTTTACAGGATATTTATAACTTATTCCGGAGAGGATGCCTAATAGTTGACTACACCAACTTTAATAACAATTTGTATGACGCCTTATAACAATATTATTTATAACAATGCCGTTATCGGTCTTACTTGCAAATTTCATTCGACGATTATTGCCTACAATATTTATATATAACAATGCCTTCATGGTCTCACATGTATATTCACTTACAACGCGTTAGTTCGACGATTATGGCCTACAATATTTATTTTATAACAATGCCCTCATGGTCTCACATGTATATTTCATTCGACGATTTTGGTCTACAATATGTATATATAACGCAGCCTGATCGGACTTACAATGTAACTATTATTTTCAACGCTTCAATGTGGCAATACAATTTATGGGAATTTCACCTACCCAATACAACACGACCTTTCCATACAACAACAATACAGTAAGGGGAATCTTTCACCCACAATATTTCGATGAGACTCTCCATCTCCAGATTAATTATATCCTGATTAACGCACATTTATTGGCTTTTAGCTACATTTATTTATTATTCGGCCTCTTCGGCAACAACGATTTCTTGCTTGGTTATTCGTGGTTTATTTAATATCTCAAATTAATATTTCGTTTATAGCGGTAAGACCTCGGCCTTCCTATCATTTTTATTTTCATAATTCTGGCTTAATAGCCTGCGATAATACATTTTCTTTGTGTGTTTTTATTCACCAATTACATTTAGAGATTTACATAATTGATCATTTGACAACTATACGTCAAGACATTATTTATTTCGTTTCGTGTTATTACGTGAGTTCCTTATTACGATTTTCATTATCACTTTATTTTTAGAGTATCACAACTCGATAATACTTATTTTTATTATCTTCATTTCGAACTTTCAATTATTTTTCATTACAACTTTTGTTATTTGCCATTTAATCATAAGACCAAACTATTTTATATTTTTTCCTCTTCATTATTTATTTATTTATTTATTTATTTATTTTATTACCTGCTTTTACTATGGCGAAATTCTAAGCCATTTAACTTATTATTTTCGATTCCTTCCTCCAAATCATTTATTATTTGTTATTTCATTTCTTGGGTTTTTATTACTTTACATTACTGATCCCATTCGTATAATTATTTTTGCGAGGTCATTCTCGCAATTACTTATTATTATTATCCCAACATTTCATTTACATAAGTGCATACAACTACCCGATGAGTTCGATCGTTAAACTCCCCAGTTACGACCGATCCCATCTGGTCAGTACATCGTACATCTGCAATTTTAATGAAAAATCATGACTCACCAGTGTGCTCCTTCTTCTGATCCATCCTTGGGAAGGATTCACCCACCTAACGACATAATTAGCACTCTTCCATGGCACTTTCTTTTGAGAGCGGCACCTCACTTAGGTCCAATCGACCTTCACTTAAATTTAAACATATCATTAATTTGTAAAATACTGTATTAACACTAAAACACATATATCTTGTAACTTATTTACACTGCACTAATTTTCGCCACATCTCAGTGACTCTTGGCACGTTTTATCGGTGATCGACGCCCTGATGAGATCCCCGGACCCTGCATTGGACGTGATACTAACTTGAACGGCTCCTAATTCTTCACTGGATCTAGTCTTTGCCCTGTCTTTTAGATAGTCTATTTTGACTTCTTGTATCGTCCTTTCATAAGCGATTTGCAATTTTCACTTGTCCTACGTTTACGTAGCGGTCTATCGAACCTATGGCCCGCTTACTTCTTGACCGTACTTTGTCCTTATCTGCGACAAGTTTTCCTTATTTCTCCTACGAGAATGTCTTTATCGCTACGTTCCTATTTGACACACTGTAGCTTCGCTAAAGTTCACTATATTTGTTCTCGGGGTCTCGAACCCGTGTCCATTTACTTGAATTATTGGATTTCGTTCCAATATCGGTCCCTTACTACTGTAGTCTTTCACTTAACTTTCACGGAGACCTGTCGGTATTATTGAAACGATGACCTCCAGTGTAGTGTTTCTACTGATCTGGGCTGCTGTATTCTAGCTTATTACTGTTCTAGAATTTGTCGCGGCGCAATTTACTTCGTCACGGTTTTCGAGTAGCGTACACTTTATTTGATCTAGCACAAGTGCCTTAGTGATCACTTACAAACAACCGTACTTTTGACGTAGCGGATTTTATATTACCACGCACATACAACTTTTTGTTATTACCGCGGATACTAATGATTGTTAATTTGTATTAACACGATCCATTTTTTGCGGTTGGTAACGAACTGCGTTACTTGCTGTGACATCTCCATACAGGAGTAGGATGAGTCTTTACTAGTGATAGGACGAACTTTCGTCCAAACAGCTTGATAATACAGCGTACGGAATACTTATGTACTGTGCGGAATTGCGCTGAGCCTTCCCGGGCTTAATGAACTGCGACGAGTATAATGCAGCGCTTCTGCATTTTATGAGACAGCGTGTAGCGTCACCCCGCTTACTGATGGTGAACTGCTTCTGACACAGCCTATAGCCTCACTTGGCTGACGGATACTGCATTCGATGTAACACCTCCTTACGAGGCCTGTAGTAGACTGTACTTGATGCGGCGTCACGCTCCTCTCGGGCTGACCAAAGACTGCATGCTCTCTGGTTGAAACCTGGGCTATTTATTGGGAACTTGCAAAAATAAACTACTTTTGATTTCTTCTTGGAGCTAATTTCTGAAATAGACGTCGCACGTTTTTGAAAAATATATCATTATGTTCCCTATCATCCAAACGTCTCATAACCATTTCGTTTCCTGAAAATCGATCGTCTATTTAATTTAAATAAAATATAAAAGGCTCCTCAGCTGTGTGGGGGAATGAGTTCTTTTTTCTTCTTCCCACGACCTCCTCTTGGCTCCGCCTAATGACGTAATTGCTGACTAAGTGCTTTTTCCTGGCCCTAAATTATTCACTTTTAACCTTGCTTAATTCATAATTTCCTAGATTATTCTCATCCCCGTAGACCTATTGTTGTAATTTTGCATTGTTTCCGCGAAAACGGCTTATTTCACAATTTTGCGGTGTTGGTTTGCAATCCAATGTTGCCAGAAAACTGCTGATCTCAGCACTCTGTGGTGATTCCCCCGCCAATCTGCTCTGGTTGATTCATCACGGCGTGACTGCCCTCGTGATTCACATATCGCTTGCACCACGTATCTCCAGATAAAGCTGTCAATGTTCTGCGTCATGGCCTGAATCACTTCCTATTTCCTCACGGCTAGCTTGTAGCTGGACCTCTTTTCATCTTAAAGATCCTGTACCAACCCTAGTTGGGTACAATATATAATATATAATATAAATTTATATAATTTTAATTATTTAAAAAAATTAGATTTTAGATTTTGTGAAAAAGACCAACCTATAAGTTCACTGACCTAAGATTTTATCGTTATTTTTAAACATTATTGGGAAAGTAGGCTATATGTTTTAAACTAAAAAAAACTAAAAGTCATATGTTAACTCATACACCTAGCTCTATAAGAAAATAGTGTATTTATTCAATTTTTTCCAAAAAAAATATTGGAAAAGTAGGCTATATGTTTAAACTAAAAATCCTAAAAAGTCATACCATAACTCATACACCTACCTTTATACCATTTTCAGTTCAAAAAATAGTGTATTTTTTCAATTTTTCCAAAAAATATTGGGGAAAGTAGGCTATATGTTTAAACTAAAAATCCTAAAAAGTCATATCTTAACTCATACACCTACCTCTATACCATTTTCAGTCCAAAAACAGTGTATTTTTCAAATTATTCCAAAAAATATTAGGAAAGTAGGCTATATGTTTAAACTAAAAATCATAAAAAGTCATATGTTAACACATACACCTACCTCTATACCACTCTCAGCCAAAACCAGTGTATTTTATAATTTTTCCAAAAAATATTGGGGAAAGTAGGCTATATGTTTAAACTAAAAATCCTAAAATGTCATATCTTAACTCATACAACCTACCTCTATACCATTTTCAGTCCAAAAATAGTATATTTTTCAATTTTTCCAAAAAAAATATTGGGAAAGTAGGCTATATGTTTAAACTAAAAATCCTAAAAAGTCATATCTTAACTCATACACCTACCTCTATACCATTTCCAGTCCAAAAATACTGTATTTTTTCAATTTTTCCAAAAAATAATGGGAAAGTAGGCTATATGTTTCAACTAAAAATCCTAAAAAGTCTTATCTTAACTCAAACACCTACCTCCATACCACTCTCAGTCCAAAAACAGTGTATTTTTCAAATTTTTCCAAAAAATATTGGGGAAAGTAGGCTATATGTTTAAACTAAAAATCCTAAAAAGTCATATCTTAACTCATACACCTACCTCTATACCATTTTCAGTCCAAAAATAGTGTATTTATCAATTTTTCCAAAAAAATATTGGGAAAGTAGGCTATATGTTTAAACTAAAAATCCTAAAAAGTCATATCTTAACTCATACACCTACCTCTATACCATTTTCAGTCCAAAAATAGTGTATTTTTCAATTTTTCAAAAAAGATTTTGGGAAAGTAGGCTATATGTTTAAACTAAAAATCCAAAAAAAGTCACATCTTAACTCATACACCTACTTCTATACCATTGTCAGTCCAAAAATATAGAATTTTTTCAATTTTTCCTAAAAATCTTAGGAAAGTAGGCTATATGTTTAAACTAAAAATCCAAGAAAGTCATATCTTAACTCATATACCTACCTCTATCCAACTCTCATTCGAAAAACTAGTGTATTTTATCAATTTTTCTAAAAAGTATTTCCAAAATGGGTTATATTTTGGAAACTATCAATTTTACAAAAATGTTTGTTTGACATAAATCAATGGTCCATACTCCCTCTACCTGTAAACCAAGTCCCAGGACTGAAGGACAAAAACCAAAACAGTTCAATTTTGAAAGTAGGCGATATTTCCTAAATTAGGAATTTTACAAAATTATTTGTTTGACATAAATTAATAGTCAAGAGTTCAGTGCTTTTCAGTCGGTCAACACGAATGTACCCAATAGAGATGGGTTATGCCCTAATCCTGAAATAAATTACATGAGATTAATAAAACACTAGGATGACCAGTTTCGATCGTCAAGCAATCATCATCAGATCCATTACACTTAGGCTATAAAATCTATGTTTGAAATACAGGTGAAAATATTTACAATATGTACAATTATTTAGTTGCAGTATTGGTAATGTAACTGTCAGTGTCTGCTAAATGCAGTATATATGATGTTAGGTGACATGCTAAATGGTGATAGCTATCCGGAGTTTGTACTTTGGAGAGATTATATGGTTGTAAAAATCAACTATGGTTAAGCTATAAAATTATAGGCTAACTACTTATCTGATTGTCTTCCTTACTACAGCTACTCGCAGTTTTCGTGCTCACTGGAACTCACGGTGCGGTCGACTGCGGTGGTTATCTTAACGACTGTTTTTTCCCTGCCTTCTACCCCCTGCCCTTACATGCTGTGCGGAGTGATAGCGATGTGTTTATGGGAGGTGTTGCCAACCTAGATAAGATGTATGTTATTGAATGAGGTGGGTCTACAACTATTAAAGACCGTGGATTAGCCCTCGCCATGCGTGGACCATAAGCCATTCGAACTAAGCGTTGACGGTCTAATGAGGACGTCCCGGCAGCTTTAATACTGCCGCGAATATGGGCCTTGGTCTATTGCAGAAGAAAAGTACATCGTACACTTGATCCAGATAACATTTACAAATTAAAAAAAAAAAACTAAATTACCCCCCCCCCCTTTTTTAAATCTAGCTTGGCTGTGTCGCTAAATTGTGTCTTGTTTCCGACAGGGTGTGTTTTTAGTAGCGTGAAGAGGGGTGAGCTCTCCATGAACGTGTGTTCATTTAGATTGTTGGGATTGTTTCGTTTGGCTAGATGTATCTCGATTGCTTCCTTTATGTCAAGAGCTTTGCCTTTCGATTCGTGATGGATCACATGGAGAGCTCACCCCTCATCACGCTACTAAAAACACACCCTGTCGGAAACAAGACACAATTTAGCGACACAGCCAAGCTAGATTTAAAAAAAGGGGGGGGGTTAGGGGGTTTTAATAGGTAAATGTTATCTAGATCAGGTGTACGATGTACTTTTCTCCTGCAATAAACCAAGGCCCATATTCGCGGCAGTATTAAAGGTGCCGGGACGTCCTCATAAGACCGTCAACGCTTAGTTCGAATGGCTTATGGTCCACGCGTGCCGAGGGCTAATCCACGGTCTTTAATAGTTGTAGACCCACCTCATTCAATAACATACATCTTATCTAGGTTGGCAACATCTCATAAACACATCGCTATCACTCCGCACAGCACGTATGGGCAGGGGGAGAAGGCCGGGAAAAACCAGTCGTTAAGATAACCAAAGCAGTCGACCGCACCGTGAGTTCCAGTGAGCACGAAAACTGCGAGTAGCTGTAGTAAGGAAGACAATCAGATAAGTAGTTAGCCTATAATTTTATAGTTTAACCATAGTTGATTTTTACAACCATATAATCTCTCCAAAGTACAAACTCCGGATAGCTATCACCATTTACCATTTCACCTACCATCATATACACTGCATTTAGCATACACTGACAGTTGCAGTACCAATACTGCAACTAAATAATTGTACATATTGCAAATAGTTTCACCTGTATTTCAAAAATAGATTTTATAGCCTAAGTGTAATGGATCTGATGATGATCGCTTGACGATCGAAACTGGTCATCCTAGTGTTTTATTAATCTCATGTAATTTATTTCAGGATTAGGGCATAACCCATCTCTTTTGGGTACATTCGTGTTGACCGACTGAAAAGCACTAAACTCTTGTTTACTAAGGCAACACTGAAAATATGGCTTCAAACACCACAATTTAATTAATGGTCTTTATCCCTCTACCCCATGCTCAAGATGGTCGTCACACTCTGAGAATGTGGATGACGTCACAGGGAGAGTTTGGTCGCGTAGTTACTAAATGGAATATTTATTATTATTATTAGGTAATTATGGATTGATCATGTACAATCAAGACCAGCCTTATATTGTCCACTTTTTGGTGTAGTGGCTAGCATTCTTGGCTGTTTCTGCGAGGTCTGGGTTCGATTCCTGGCTCTGTCAAGAAATTTAATTCTGAGCTGAGGGTTGGAACGGAGTACACTCAGCCTTGTGAGGGAAAAACTGAGAGGGTCGCCGTGGATGGTGGTTAGAGACGGTGCAGAGCAGTTAAGATAGCGAGAGAGTAGCTGAGTGCAAGTATCTTTATTCGGTCAACCAAAAACGATGGTCCCTTTTGTCTAATCCCTTTGGACTGACCCCTTTTGACTGATCCCTTTTGATTGATAGCTATGTAGAGACGAAACGATTAGCTCAGGACAGGGAGGCATGGAGAGCTGTGTTAAACCAGTCGAAGACTGAAGACATAAACACACATTACACGCACGGCGATGTATATATAAAAATGATTACAATGTACAGTATGCCTTGCCCCGACCTGGCTTGGTAAGAATATACCGTAGCTTGCAATAAGTGTCACGTTACACTTCCGCCAAAGCAACAGCTAACTCAACTGTGAGTGAGTGTATGTCTGAGATTTATCTCTGGGTTAGACTTTTACCTCAGCCATTCTGGAAGTAGTTTTCTGTGATTTTCCACTTTTACTCTATGCAAATGCTGGAATATATCTTAACTAAAGGCCTCGGCCGCCTCTTTTCAATCCTCATCAGAATTTTCAATGCACACACTAATCCAGCCAACACAATAATGCAGGGTATCAGACAAATTCCACACTCACCAAGTACACTGAAGTACATGACCACGATGTCAAAGTCCCCTCAAATGAAACAAAAAGAAATTAATGAAATATTATTGTCCGCCTCGTGGTGTAGCGGTTAGTAATCTTGAATGCCACCGCTAGGCTTGTATTTAATTCATGGCTTTGCCAAGATATTTAATTCAGGTCTGAGTGCTGGAACGGTGATACGCTCATTCTTGTGTGAAAACAGAAGGGTTTGATTCCCATTTCAGTCACTTAGAAGTGGGTTTAGATAGTTTCCACTTGTACTTCAGGTGAATGCTGGGATGGTTCCTAAATTAAGGCCACGGCAGCCTCCTTTGCAATCCTCATTTGAATTACAAGTACACACACTCTTACTTCCATTACATTAGCACTGGTTATTAAGTTTTTTTTAGCATATTCAAACAAAAACACATGAGATAGGTTTGTGGAACAGATTCTAAGAAACCCAGGAATAGCAAGCTTAGTTATGGAAGGAAGGGTTGAGAACAAGAACTGTAGGGGTAGACCAAGGTTAGAATATGTTAAACAGATTGCTTCAATGTAGGGGTATGGTAGCTATGTAGAGATGAAACGATTAGCTCAGGGTAGGGAGGTATGGAGCACTGCATTATAACAATCAAAGACTAAAGACATAAACAGTATAGAAATTTTTACACTCACCTGTATCAGGAGTCGCTTATCCTTGGAAGTAAGGAAGGAAGCTTGTAGTTTAACGTGACCGTTAATCTGTAGATTATGAGCCACGGGACCTCCTTTTTACGTGGAATCCGAACCACAGGACATGGCATTTCACTTCGAAAATCTCGCATGCATTGACCGGGAATCGAACCCGGACTGCCTTGGTGAGAGGCATACAGCTAGACCGCTGAGCCACCACGCCCCCCTCCATGGAAGTAAACATTAGCTTGTTAGCAAAACCACCAATATTAGGAAAGGCAATGCATAGAGTGCCAAATTTTAACATGTAGGTGATTAACTGCGGAAGATGTAAAAACATTTGTATTCAACACACGGGGTGGGGGTCATGACACAAATGCCCCTTAACCTGAATGCACTTACATTAATGACAGAAATATTTCGTTAACAAGCCTGGATCCCTTACAAGACTAAACTGCAACGATATCTCTGTTATGCTCACTTGCACTGACGATGACTTTGCTGTAATTTAATCTGCTTCCGCTTGTCGACAATCTGTTTACATTGACTTTTAGTAGCAGCAAGTAAGATACAAAGAGAGAAAATGGATCACTTTTATGCTGTATTGGTTATCAGTTTAGCAGCCCCTGTGGTGTAGGGGTAGCGCGCCTGCCTCTCACCCGGAGACCCGGGTTTGATCCCCGGCTCTGTCAGGGGATTTTAAAAACTGACGTGAGGACTGGAGCAGGGTGCACTCAGCCTCGTGAGGCAAAACAGGGAAGAGGTGGGGTTTAGTTCACACATTAACCAACATGGACGGGTTTTTCGTTGGTTTCACACGTTTACTCTAGATAAATACTTGTTGTTGTTCCTTGGGGCAACACTAGCTCTTTCACAAAACTGACCTAATGTATTAAGGTATAGCCTTGTCTTTAAACCACTGTTTGTAGGCGTATAGGGTTTATGATCCCTAATTAGCAGTTAGCACAGCGGTTTCTCATAATTTTAAAACCATTACAGTAGGATAAATAAGGGGTTCTGGCGCAGAGGCTAATGGGCAAGATGGCCGCCACGCGCAACCAGCCCTATGTTATTCTTATGGAGGGGTCAGTCAGAGCTGGCCCAGTGGCAAATGGGCAAGATGGCCCCCGCGCCATGAGACCGTGAATGACGTCACAGAGAGGTCGGCCGTGTAGTTGCTAAATGGAATATTTATTATTATTATTATTAGGTAATTATTGATTGATCATATGCAATCCAGACCAGCTTTATATTGTCAACCTCTTGGTGTAGTGGCTAGTATTCCTGAATGTCACCGCGGGGGCCCGGGTTCGATTCCTGGCTCTGCCAATAAATTTAATTTCTGGTCTCACGAGTGGAACGGGGTAAGGCAAAAGTAAGAAAAGGCGGGTTTTATTTCATACCTCTGCATTCAGCCTAACCCAACTTTATTTAACCTCACCTAACCTAACCTAACCTAACCTAACTTCAAAGTGGGAGCAAAAAGTGGGAGCAAAAAGTGGGAGCAAAAAAGTGGGAGCAAATATATAAGCATATGTGGGAATAAATATATAAGCATAAAGTGGGAGCAACTGTGACAGCACAAATAATAAACTTAGTTATAACCTAACCTAACCTAACTTTACCTAACCTAACCCAACCTAACCTAACCTAGCTTCAAAGTAAGAGGAAATATCAGAGCAAAAAGTGCTAGCAAAAAAATTAGAGCTAAAAAAGTGAGAGCAAAATGTAAAGAACAAAAAGGGTCAGCAAAAAGGTAAGAGCAAATGTGAGACCACAAATAATAAACTTAGTTATAACCTAACCTAACTTTACCTCACCTAACCTAACATAACCCCACCCCTCAAAAACCTCATTTTAAGATTTAAATTAATACCTGTAACATTTTTCTATTTTTTACAATTTTGATTTTACATTTTTGATTTTTTCATTTTAGATTTTAAGATTTTGATTTTACATTTTTTTAGATTTGACATTTTACATTTTAGACTGTAGATTTTAGATTTTAGTGTTTTGATTTTACATTTTTTGATTTTAGATTTTACATTTTAGATTTTCCGAAAAGAGTAAACTACAAAGTAACATATCTAACCTAACCTCAGTTTACCTAACCAAACATGTCCTCACCTAACTCTACCTAACCTAACTTTACCTAACCTAACCTTTAAAGCTAGGCCAAAGGCTAATCAACACCAGGGGCGGCTGCACCTTATGTGCTGAAGTGCTGCAGCGCATTGTTTTATTTGAAATAAAGTACTTCCATAATATTATCTACAATGAAATACTGCGCATTAATTAGACGTAAGCCAAAGAACAGGACATATTTCTCCTGCGCTCCGCTCCGCGTCAGGCACTGGCTGTGCAGATCGCAGCTCAGCGAGAATTTCAGAGTTAATTGCCAGCAAACACGAACTCTGCCTTTTGCGCATGCGTGCCCAAACATTTCATTGTGCTGTTGTCCCAACAGCCAAGACCAGAGCCAAGGCATTCTTCGTTCGACCACAGAGTGGCAGCACTGTTCACACGAAATAAGAACGTGGCCGGTCGCACCTTCTAGTCTCTGCGGCAGCATTTTAGAGGGAATCGCTCTAAACAAACGGAGGGAAATGTAGAGGAAGCTATCAGCTGTTCTTACCACAAGGTTCTCCAACACTCCAACTCACTCTTGAGTGTTTCTGAGTGGAAGTTGCTATATGTCTCTAAGAATTTTTATTGCTTAGAGGGGGGATGCGTTACAGCACACAACTAATTTTTCACACCAGTCGCCACTGATCAACACACCCAAAGTATATAAGGGCACACACAACTATCTTTATGCTAGTCTTATAGAGAGTAAGGTAAAGCTAACACTTGCACTGTGACTACTGTGCAAGATGTTCGCTACGCACAACCAGCTTAGGATTACAAAGTCAGTTAAGTTTTAAAAAGTAAAAGCTTTTATTCATTTTATTTTTATTTTGTTGTTTACATATTTGTCAATTTCCCAATTTCCCATTTCCAGTTTTAAAAAATGTTACTTTTAAGTTTTCGAATTTCATGATATGGAGACATGGATTTTCAATTTTGTCAATATGGAAACATTGATTTTCCATTTTTGTTGTTTACATGTTTTTGATTTAGTCCATGTACAACGTTCATTCTGCATTAGGAGTGAAAAGAGGTGGGTAGTAATTAAAAATGTCCAAGCAGTGTTCATACAATATTTTTATTCATTTTAAATATATTTACACTATTTACACGTAATACATTGTCTTTTTTGTCATAAATTGTAGAGATGGTTTTATTTTTTATTTTTTATTGTTAAATATGAATACCATTTTCTTTCTTTTCTTTGCTTTTATTAATTTTTGTAGTGCTATTGTTTTTTAAATTGTTTATTTCATGTATTTGCTATATACAGATAGAGGATTTTGATATTCAAAACTTAACTCTTTAAGCATGGTCAATGATTGAGTAATGACCATAGGCATGTGTACCTATGCCATTCGAATCAATTACTCTTTTATCATCACCAGGACACAAAGCAATTTTGTTTAGTCTTATAGATGATATGTCATGTTGTTTAGAAACGATAATGTTCATTGGTATTCTTTTTACATTGTTTTTCATGACACAATCCTTATAATCTTGAAAGCTTATACAATTTTTGACAACTCCTCTGCTAATACCTTTAATCTTTTTGATTTCTTGACCATTTAGGTGTAAAGCATACATTTTAGCTCTAAATCCAACAAATGATTTAATAATTTGTCCACAAGCCTCGTCTTTAAATTTCCCCAACGTTTTCTTGTTTGATGTAGAGTAACATATGTGATTAGTAGGATAATCAGATGTGTCCAGGTGTTCTAGGAAATCCAACTTGCCTTGATATACATCTTGGGTGTTGACCAAATAAATGAACGAGTCGGTATCCATATACAAAAGTTTAAGATTGTCCATCCCATAATAGGGTAGCAGGACATCATAGTGGTGGGAATACATGAGAGTTTTTGAAATATCCAGTATACACATTCCAATATATATAGGCTTATTGAATACAATGTTACGTTTAGCCATGTGGAAAGCAGCTAGGTTAGGACCATAAATTGTTCTGTCGATAAATGTAGGCTTTACTATTAGGTTTTCTGCTTTTTTGCTGTCAGTCACAAGACGTATGTCTATTCTTTTACGAATATTTTCCATTGTTTTTCCAAAAAAGTCATTGTTAAATAATTTGTACAGACTTTTCTCAAAATCATTTTTGGCTTGTTTTCGAAGGTTGTTATTAAAATCAACGTATGCCTTTAGCCAAGGTCTTTGTTTAAACTTTAACATACGATGAATCTTTATCAATTTTAGCCCATGATCTAGAGCCTGTTTAAGTGCCATGTAGTGAACAACGTACCGCCTTCGATTTCCAAGATGAGGAATTAGTTTTTTCAGAGACGAATCCTTAGGTTTTGTACACTCTGGTAGGAAAGGTAAATCGTTGTGTAGATCATGAAGGTCACATGGGTAATCAACATCAACGTCTAGAATGTCTCCCACAGGATCGTCTTTCTTTCGTTTTTCTAGATCAACAGTATCTGGAGAAACCCACTGAAATCCACCATAAGGAAGAGAGTGACACATAGCCCACCCGTATTGGTTGTTGGCATCATCACAGGTAATAAACTGCGATGGTTTCTCAGAATCATAGGTTTCCGTGTATTTATTGTTAGCTTCAGCATACCGATTAGACACTTGGCATATGCCTCCACGTATTCCAGACTCGATTAAAAGAATCTGATCGTAATCCTGTAGCAATTCCAGTTCAATGCCAGTGTAAAGGAGCATTGCCTCGAAACTTAAACCAGGTGAAGTAAAGAAGTGTGCAGCATCCACTCTATGTGTTTCTAGTGTTTTGTTTCGAAACGTTTCAAAGCTGTCTGTAAGAAGGAGTACATCTGAAGTTAGGTAGAGGTCACTCACTATATTACCCTAGAGTTTTAATGTTGAACTGATTCCACACATTTTTGGCATGTTCATAGTCTTCTTGAATAATATCTTCTTGACTTAATTTGTAAAAGAATGCCTCTTTTGGAGGTAAACACGTCACACTTCACTTTTCCCATGAATCAATGTAATCATAACAAAATACCCCTTTACGAGTCATGAGCGTTGCATTTTCTTTCCCAAAGTACTTGTCTGTTTCATGGTAAGATGTTAAGTTGGAAACTAAGTTTTCCAAACTACTTGGCATTAACCGAAACGTATCCACAAATCGAAGCTTAATATTTCCTACATATTTGGTGAAGGAAATGTACTTTTCTTTGGACTTAGCGATAACATCCACTCTCTCGTTAGTACATCCCAATTGCTTTACAATGAAATTTGCGTCGAAGCCACTCATATTATGTAGAAATACAGGAACTGGGTCACGTGATTTACACCTCAAATTACAGTTATTGTGAGCACTTCCTCGGTATTCCCCTGTAATATGGCAGTGGTCTTGTACTTTCCAGTCCTCTTTGGTAAATGTTTTATGACACAAATAACATGTTTCAGTACATAGGAACCCTGCTTCTTGATCCTGAGTTAAGGCCTTTGGAACATTTAAGCTGTAAAGGCGATCGATTTCATTAGATATTGAGATCAAAGAGTCCATAATCTTTTCTGCAGCGTCAGGTCCACGATAAATAAGAGGTTGGCTTGGAAGGTTTGTCTTTATGTGTTCCACAGCAGATGAGGGTTTAACATATATACCAAAGCTCATAGGAACGTGACTCTGGTATGGCACTGTATAACTTGCCTCAGGATTGGGTAGACATGTTTGATATGGTAACAGTATACTTTCAAAATCTGCATAGATAACGTAAGGTATTCTAAGCATTTTTTCCACATTTAAGAATTTCACAATTGAGTTTTTAATAGGCATTTCAACACTAGCAATGTCATGCTTGACACACAAAGCTCTATGTTCTATCAAGTTTTCCATTCTTTGCTGCCCATATTAATTATTGAAGTGAGTAAAACACCGTTTACACGTATATATCTTATGTTCATGGTGGGTAATCTGATGTCTTACTAGTTTATCAAAATCTTTGATAAAGACGTAGTGGTTCTGTCCGGATGATGAACTTAGCAGAAGGAGGTCGCGATGATCTTGCAGCTCTTGATCCACAACCTTTAGAGGCAACAATTTGTTGTCTTGTTCCAATCCAAATATCTTAATGGATATATCGTTGGCTTTTTCAAATTTGGGAATGTCAGCTAGCGATGTAGGAAATGATATTACAGAAAAATCATAGTTGTTGTCCAGGGCCTTGTATTTACTAATTCGTTGAGCATCCTTATTACCAGTTTTGCTAAAATGGCATACATAAAACACTTTTCATCTTTCAAGTTTTCAGGATTAATGCATGCTTTTCTTGCTTTTATAGCTGCTGGTAATGGAATATATGTGCTACCACGCAAGGGATTGTACTTATTTATTTTCAATCGTACTCCTTCCACTGCTAACAAAGCCCAATTACTGCCTTTTAGCTCACATTCTTCCATTTCTGTAGTTAACTTTGTAAATTGTATTTCCAAGAAACTGCTTAAGTCCGTTTCCAAAAATAGGGCCTGATTTCGTGTTTTAAAAGCATGATCTGTAATTTCGTTAGTGGACGTATGAATGAATCTACATTCAGCCACAAGATTAACTTTTATCGACTTGTGTTTTGCTAGTTCTTTCTGCATAGCTTTTATTATTTGCTGTTTGGAATCTTTAAGGTATGAATTTAAATCCTTACACGTATCACACCGTATGAAATAGGATTTAAGTCGACCTTCAAAAGATGTCTCATATTCAATAAGTCCATTTTTGTCTGGGACCAATGAAAGTAGGTAATGTTTTGTAGGCTCCACTTTTTGTCTCTTAGCTGCCGACACAACATTACAACATTCTTCATGCCGACGTCCGTTGTATACATTGTTGAATGTACTACCACAGGTCGTGCACTCATGGAATTCACCACACTATACTTCATGTCGCTTCCTATGATAGTCTCGAAGAAAAGTCTTTCCACACTCTTTGCACATATAGCTAGGAATGGGTTCTTCCATCATGAATGTTGATTTCTGCAAACAGCTGCTTACTGCGTACCACAGGGCTAGAGGTTGGTCGGTGAGACGGTCTTTCACTATGTGAACACCGTGAGAGGTAGTAGTCAACTGGTGATATTCTTGTTAAGGGTCCTCTAATATACCCTAGTCTAGACCAACAGCTCATTACAGCGTATGACAAGGCTGTAGACTGGAGAGTGAGACGGTCTTTCACGATGTAAACACTGTAGCAAGTGGTGGTAAACTGATTGTATTCTTGCTAAGGGTTCTCTAATATACTGTACCATAGTCAAGACCAACAGCTACTTACCGTGTAGTACAAGGCTGTACAATGGTTGTTTTGACAGTCTTTTACGATGTGAACACCGTGAGAGGTAATAGTCAACCTTTTACAGTGTTCACATTGTGAAAGACCGTCTCACCGACAAGTGTACAGCCTTGTCATAAGCAGTAAGCAGCTGTTACCAATACCTGGGGGTATATTAGAGGACCCTTAGCAAGAATATCACAGTTGACTATTACCTCTCACGGTGTTCACATCGTAAAAGACTGTCAAAACAACCATTATACAGCCTTGTACTACACGGTAAGTAGCTGTTGGTCTTGACTATGGTACAGTATATTAGAGAACCCTTAGCAAGAATACAATCAGTTTACCACTACTTGTTACAATGTTTACATCGTGAAAGACCGTCTCACTCTCCAGTCTACAGCCTTGTCATACGCTGTAAAGAGCTGTTGGTCTAGACTTGGGTATATTAGAGGACCCTTAACAAGAATATCACCAGTTGACTACTACCTCTCACGGTGTCCACATCGTGAAAGACCGTCTCACCGACCAACCTCCTAGCTATATGAGCAAAGAGTGTGGAAAGACTTTTCTTCGAGACAATCATAGGAAGCGACATGAAGTATCGTGTGGTGAATTCCATGAGTGCACGACCTGTGGTAGTAAATTCAACAGTGTATGCAATGGACGTCGGCATGAAGAATGTTGTAATGTTGTGTCGGCAGCTAAAAGACAAAAAGCGGAGCCTACAAAACATTACCTACTTTCATTGGTCCCAGACAAAAATGGACTTATTGAATATGAGACATCTTTTGAAGGTCGACTTAAATCCTATTTCATACGGTGTGATACGTGTAAGGATTTAAATTCATACCTTAAAGAGTCCAAACTGCAAATAATACAAGCTTTGCAGAAAGAACTAGCAAAACACAAGTCGATAAAAGTTAATCTTGTGGCTGAATGTAGATTCATTCATACGTCCACTAACGAAATTACAGATCGTGCTTTTAGAACACGAAATCAGGCCCTATTTTTGGAAACGGACTTAAGTAGTTTCTTGGAAACACAATTTACAAAATTAACTACAGAAATGGAAGAATGTGAGCTAAAAGGCAGTAATTGGGCTTTGTTAGCAGTGGAAGGAGTACGATAGAAAATAAATAAGTACAATCCCTTGCGTGGTAGCACATATATTCCATTACCAGCAGCTATAAAAGCAAGAAAAGCATGCATTAATCCTGAAAACTTTAAAGATTAAAAGTGTTTTATGTATGCCGTTTTAGCAAAACTGGTTAAAAAGGATGCTCAACGGATTAGTAAATACAAGGCCCTGGACAACAACTATGATTTTTCTGTAATATCATTTCCTACATCGCTAGCTGACATTCCCAAATTTGAAAAAGCCAACGATATACCCTTAATGTATTTGGGTTGGAACAAGACAACGAATTGTACCCTCTAAAGGTTGTGGATCAAGAGCTGCAAGACCATCGCGACCTCCTTCTGCTATATTCATCATCCGGACAGAACCACTACGTCTTTATCAAAGATTTTGATGAACTAGTAAGACATCAGATTACCCACCATGAACATAAGATATATACGTGTAAACGGTGTTTTACTCACTTCAATAATCAATATGGGTAGCAAGGAATGGAAAACTTGAAGGAACATAGAGATTTGTTTGTCCAGCATGACATTGCTAGGGTTGAAATGCCTATTAAAACTCAATTGTGAAATTCTTAAATGTGGAAAAAATGCTTAGAATACCTTACGTTATCTATGCAGATTTTGAAAGTATACTGTTACCATATCAAACATGTCTACCCAATCCTGAGGCAAGTTATACAGTGCCATACCAGAGTCATGTTCTTATGAGCTTTGGTATATATGTTAAACCCTCACCCGCTGTGGAACACATAAAGACAAACCTTCCAAGCCAACCTCTTATTTATCGTGGACCTGACGCTGCAGAAAAGTTTATGGACTCTTTGATCTCAATATCTAATGAAATCGATCGCCTTTACAGCTTAAATGTTCCAAAGGCCTTAACTCAGGATCAAGAAGCAGAGTTCCTATGTTCTGAAACATGTTATTTGTGTCATAAAACATTTACCAAAGAGGACTGGAAATACGAGACCACTGCCATATTACAGGGGAATAACGAGGAAGTGCTCACAATAACTGCAATTTGAGGTGTAAAACACGTGACCCAGTTCCTGTATCTCTACATAATATGAGTGGCTACGACGCAAATTTCATTGTAAAGCAATTGGGATGTACTACTGAGAGAGTGGATGGTATCGCTAACTCCAAAGAAAAGTACATTTCGTTCACCAAATATGTAGGAAATATTAAGCTTCGATTTGTGGACACGTTTCGGTTAATGCCAAGTAGTTTGGAAAACTTAGTTTCCAACTTAACCTCATACCATGAAACAGACAAGTACTTTGGGAAAGAAAATGCAACGCTCATGACTCGTAAAGGGGTATTTTGTTACGATTACATTGATTCATGGGAAAAGTTAAGTGAGACGGGTTTACTTCCAAAAGAGGCATTCTTTACCAAATTAAGTCAAGAAGATATTATTCAAGAAGACTATGAACATGCCAAATATATGTGGAATCAGTTCAACATTAAAACTCTAGGGTAATATAGTGAGTGACCTCTACCTAACTTCAGATGTACTCCTTCTTACAGACAGCTTTGAAACGTTTCGAAACAAAACACTAGAAACCCATAGAGTGGATGCTGCACACTTCTTTACTTCACCTGGTTTAAGTTTCGAGGCAATGCTCCTTTACACTGGCATTGAACTGGAATTGCTACAGGATTACGATCAGATTCTTTTAATCGAGTCTGGAATACGTGGAGGCATATGCCAAGTGTCTCATCGGTATGCTGAAGCTAACAATAAATACATGGGAACCTATGATTCTGAGAAACCATCGCAGTTTATTACCTGTGATGATGCCAACAACCAATACGGGTGGGCTATGTGTCACCCTCTTCCTTATGGTGGATTTCAGTGGGTTTCTCCAGATACTGTTGATCTAGAAAAACGAAAGAAAGACGATACTGTGGGATACATTCTAGACGTTGATGTTGATTACCCATGTGATCTTCATGATCTACACAACGATTTACCTTTCCTACCAGAGTGTACAAAACCTAAGGATTCGTCTCTGAAAAAACTAATTCCTCATCTTGGAAATCGAAGGCGGTACGTTGTTCACTACATGGCACTTAAACAGGCTCTAGATCATGGGCTAAAATTGATAAAGATGCATCGTATGTTAAAGTTTAAACAAAGACCTTGGCTAAAGGCATACGTTGATTTTAATAACAACCTTCGAAAACAAGCCAAAAATGATTTTGAAAAAATCTGTACAAATTATTTAACAATGCCATTTCTGGAAAAACAACGGAGAATATTCGTAAAAGAATAGACATACGTCTTGTGACTGACAGCAAAAAAAGCAGAAAAGCTAATAGCAAAGCCTACATTTATCGACAGAACAATTTATGGTCCTAACCTAGCTGCTTTCCACATGGCTAAACGAAACATTGTATTCAATAAGCCTATATATATTGGACTGTGTATACTGGATATTTCAAAAACTCTCATGTATTCCCACCACTATGATGACCTGCTACCCTATTATGGGATGGACAATCTTAAACTTATGTATATGGATACCGATTCGTTCATTTATTTGGTCAACACCCAAGATGTATATCAAGACAAGTTGGATTTCCTAGAACACCTGGACACATCTGATTATCCTACTAATCACATATGTTACTCTACTTCAAACAAGAAAACTTTGGGGAAATTTAAAGACGAGGCTTGCGGACAAATTTTTAAAGCATTTGTTGGACTTAGAGCTAAAATGTATGCTTTAGACCTAAATGGTAAAAAAAATCAAAAAAAATTAAAGGTATTAACAGAGGTGTTGTCAAAAATTGTATAAGCTTTCAAGATTATAAGGATTGTGTCATGAAAAACAATGTAAAAAGAATACCAATGAACATTATCGCTTCTAAACAACATGACATATCATCTATAAGACCAAACAAAATTGCTTTGTGTCCTGGTGATGATAAAAGAGTAATTGATTCGAATGGCATAGGTACACATGCCTATGGTATTTACTCTATCATTGACCATGCTTATAGAGTTAAGTTTTGAATATCAAAATCCTCTATCTGTGTATAGCAAATACATGAAACAAACAATTTAAAAAACAGTAGCACTACAAAAATTTAAAAAGCAAAGGAAAGAAAGAAAATGGTATTCATATTTAACAATTAAAAAATAAAAAAATAAAACCAACTCTACAATTTATGACAAAAAGACAATGTATTATGTGTAAATAGTATAAATATATTTAAAATGAATAAAAATATTGTATGAACACTGCTTGTACATTTTAATTACTACCCACCTCTTTTCTCTCCTAATGCAAAATGAACTTTGTACATGGACTAAATCAAAAACATGTAAACAACAAAATTGGAAAATCCATGTTTCCATTTTGACAAAATTGAAAATCCATGTCTCCATATCATGAAATTCGAAAACTTAAAACTAACATTTTTTAAAACTGGAAATGGGAAATTGGGATATTGACAAATGTGTAAACAACAAAATAAAAATAAAATAAAATGAATAAAAGCTTTTACTTTTCAAAACTTAACTGACTTTGTAATCCTAAGCTGGTTGTGCGTAGCGAACATCTTGCACAGTAGTCACAGTGCAAGTGTTAGATTTACCTTACTCTCTATAAGACTAGCATAAAGATAGTTGTGTGTACCCTTATATACTTTGGGTGTGTTGATTAGCCTTTGGCCTAGCTTTCAGGTTAGGTTAGGTAAAGTTAGGGTAGGTAGAGTTAGTTGAGGACATGTTTGGTTAGGTAAACTGAGGTTAGGTTAGGTATGTGACCTTGTAGTTTACTCTTTTCGGAAAATCTAAAATGTAAAATCTAAAATCAAAAAACGTAAAATCAAAACACTAAAATCTAAAATCTACAATCTAAAATGTAAAATGTCAAATCTAAAAAATGTCAAATCAAAATCTAAAAATCTAAAATCTAAAATGAAAAAATCAAAAATGAGGTTTTAGGGGGGTTATGTTAGGTTAGGTAAAGTTAGGTTAGGTTATAATTAAGTTTATTATTTGTGGTCTCGCATTTGCTCTTATTTTTGCTGACACTTTTTGTTCTTACTTTTTGCTCTCACTTTTTGCTAGCACTTTTTGCTCTGATTTTTCCTCTTACTTTTAAGTTAGGTTCGGTTAGGTTGGGTTAGGTTAGGTAAAGTTAGGTTAGGTTATAACTAAGTGTATTATTTGTGCTGTCACATTTGCTCCAACTTTATGCTTATATATTTGCTCCCACTTTTTTGCTCACACTTTTTTGCTCCCACTTTTTGCTCCCACTTTGAAGTTAGGTTAGGTTAGGTTAGGTGAGGTTAAATAAAGTTGGGTTAGGCTGAATGGCAGAGGTATGAATTAAAACCCGCCTTTTCTTACTTTTGCCTTACAAGACTGAGTGTACCCCGTTCCACTCGTGAGGCCAGAAATTTAATTTCTTGGCAGAGCCAGGAATCGAACCCGGGCCTCCGCGGTGATATTCAGGATTACTAACCACTACACCAAGTGGTTGACAATATAAAGCTGGTCTGCATTGCACATGATCAATCAATAATAATAATTATTATTATTATAAATATTCCATTTAGCAACTACACGGCCGACCTCTCTCTGTGACGTCATTCCCGGCCTCATCGAGCGGTGGCCGTCTTGCCCATTAGCCACTGCACCAGCTCTGACTGACCCCTCCATAAGAATAACATAGGACTGGTTCCGCGTGGCGGCCATCTTGCCCATTAGCCCCTGCGCCAGAACCGCCTTATTTATCCTACTCATTATTTTAAAATTGTTTATTACTAAATCCAACCATTGCCTTTAGACAGACTTTGCTTTTTCTTTTACCTTTTTTTTTTTTTTTTTTTCCCTTAGATGAACTTATTAACCTTTTAAGGCCTAGGATATAGATAGGCAATCTCTACTCTCTACCATTTTCATTACATAGTTCTATTACTTGAGTTAGCTCACACAAACAGCTTTATGTAACATGTTAATTTATAACATAGCCGGCTGTTCCATGTCATAGATTTATGGCATGAAAAAGAACCTTTCACTAACTACACTTAGGGAAGCTAAAATATGTAGGTTTGTTTGATTACGCTATATTAGTTCCAACGTTCACTAAGTGCTAGCTGCGATTGCATTTAGTAACCACGTCCACAGCTAGGTATTGTATTTGATAGCATTTGATAGCAAAATTAGGAACTACTTGAAAATATTATTCGTCTGCGGTCCTTTTACCTGAATCACAGATAACACGCACTAATACAACCATTACAATTAACACCGGTTATCAGACAAATTCTACACCCACTCAAAGTATAGTGGGCTACATGACTGCGTTGTAACAGCCTCTTTTTTCCATGTTGTCATTGCTCTGAACCAGCAATTAATGTAACATTCTTATAACAGTTTTCTAAGGTTAGATGGGGCGTTGGATAGGTTGATTATCTCTTAACTAAGCATAAAGAGTTTGATTTAATCTTGGCTAATATAGTATAGAATTTGAAATTAATTCTTACACTCATAGTACCTAGTATATATATATTACTGTCTACCCAGCGTAAGCTTGAAAAGCACTTTGGCACTAGGCCATTTTTCATTATGATGAATAAATAATTTTCTACAGAAACCTGCTTGAGATGTCCTTTTCAGAATGGAGAAAACCGCATTAAAATCCATCCTGTGATTCTCGATATTACTTGTAACATTCAAGAATCGAGGACTTTGTTTTATACTAAGTAGAGATTTTTAGTATAGTTCTCTGTTTTAACTGTTAGAGCTGGGAAACGAATTAAGACTCAAGTGCATCAGCCTCTCAATGTTTACAATGTGGTGATGTACCTATAAATCTTTTGGATCATGCTAATAAAGTATTATTGCAAAGCTAAACAACGTTTGACAGCCTGTGATGTATAAATTAGCATTTGCAAATTACATTCACGTTGTTCTTGCGGGTGTAATGGCGACGAAAAAGCAACAACAACATCCTCAACAGAGGGAAAAGATCAAAACTATTTACCATTGACTGAAACGGAGTCGCCAAACCTATAAAGAAAACTGTCAGTATGATGTTTACACTACAAAGGTTACAATTGTTTTGGTGATGAAGTGACTTACCATAAGCTTATATATATTGGCTTTTTGTATTGGCTTTTGTATTGGCTTTTTGTGTTGGCTTTTGTATTGGCTTTTTGGTATTGGCTTTTGTATTGGCTTTTGTATTGGTTTATATATTGGCTTTTGTGTTGGTTTATTTGACAAGTTATTTTTGTCAATGTGTTTAGTGGATTTTTCTCTTGGTCTTGAAAAGTATATATTTTAGTCCTTTTTATGACAGCATAATGGTTACTGCCTTGTCAAGTACAAGACATAGAGGGGATATTTTAAGACTTAACCTTAGCTCACTTAACTTAACCTAACTTTACCTAACCTAACCTTGTCACGTGACATGTTCTACAAGTTTAGACTTGCTTTAAGACTGGCTATGACGTCATAGTTAAACTCACCTTAACACTATAACTTTGTGATATCAGAGGTGATCTGAGGTTAGTGAGGTAAAGTATGATTTAGTAATAAACAATTTTAAAGTAATGGTTTTAAAAGTATGAGAAACCGCTGTGCTAACTGCTAATTAGGGATCATAAACCCTATATGCCTACATACAGTGGTTTAAAGACCAGGCTATACATTAATACATTAGGCCAGTTTTGTGAAAGAGCTAGTGTTGCCCCAAGGAATAGCAACAAGTATTTGTCTAGAGTACACGTGTGAAACCAACGAAAAACCCGTCCATGTTGGTTAATGTGTGAACTAAACCCCACCTCTTCCCTGTTTTGCCTCACGAGGCTGAGTGCACCCTGCTCCAGTCCTCACGTCAGTTTCTAAAATCCCCTGACAGAGCCGGGGATCAAACCCGGGTCTCCGGGTGAGAGGCAGGCGCGCTACCCCTACACCACAGGGGCTGCTAAACTGATAACCAATACAGCATAAAAGTGATCCATTTTCTCTCTTTGTATCTTACTTGCTGCTACTAAAAGTCAATGTAAACAGATTGTCGACAAGCGGAAGCAGATTAAATTACAACAACGTCATCATCAGTGCAAGTGAGCATAATAGAGACATCGCTGCAGTTCAGTCTTGTAAGGGAAACGAAATATTTGTCATTTATGTAAGTGCATTCAGGTTAAGGGGCATTTGTGTCATGAACCCCTCCCCGTGTGTTTAATACAAATGTTTTTACATCTTCCGCAGTTAATCACCTACATGTTAAAATTTGGCACTCTATGCATTGCCTTTGATAATATTGGTGGTTTTGCTAACAAGCTAATGTTTACTTCCATGGATAAGCGACTCCTGATACAGGTGAGTGTAAAAATTTCTATACTGTTTATGTCTTTGGTCTTTGATTGTTTTAATGCAGTTCTCCAGACCTCCCTACCCTGAGCTAATCGTTTCATCTCTACATAGCTACCATACCCCTACATTGAAGCAATCTGTTTAACATATTCTAACCTTGGTCTACCCCTACAGTTCTTGTTCTCAACCCTTCCTTCCATAACTAAGCTTGCTATTCCTGGGTTTCTTAGAATCTGTTCCACAAACCTATCTCATGTGTTTTTGTTAGAATATGCTAAAAAAAACTTAATAACCAGTGCTAATGTAATGGAAGTAAGAGTGTGTGTACTTGTAATTCAAATGAGGATTGCAAAGGAGGCTGCCGTGGCCTTAATTTAGGAACCATCCCAGCATTCACCTGAAGTACAAGTGGAAACCATCTAAACCCACTTCTAAGTGAATGAAGTGGGAAACAAACCCTTCTGTTTTCACACAAGACTGAGTGTATCACCGTTCCAGCACTCAGACCTGAATTAAATTTCTTGGCAAAGCCATGAATTAAACCCAAGCCTAGCGGTGGCATTCAAGATTACTAACCGCTACACCACGAGGCGGACATTAATATTTCATTAGTTGCATTTTGTTTCATTTGAGGGGACTTTGACATCGTGGTCATATACCCCCGTGTACTTGGTGAGTGTGGAATAGCCTGTATGATTGTGTTGGCTGTATAAGTGTGTGTATTTATAATTCTGATGAGGATTCTAAATAGGCGGCCGAGGCCTTTAAGTCTAACCCAGAGATAAATCTCAGACATACACACACTCACAGTTGAGCTAGCTGTTGCTTTGGCGGAAGTGTAACGTGACACTTATTGCAAGCTACGGTATATTCTTACCAAGCCAGGTCGGGGCAAGGCATACTGTACATTGTAATCATTTTTATATATACAGTACATCGCCGTGCGTGTAATGTGCGTTTAGGTCTTCAGTCTTCGACTGGTTTAACACAGCTCTCCATGCCTCCCTGTCCTGAGCTAATCGTTTCGTCTCTACATAGCTATCAATCAAAAGGGATCAGTCAAAAGGGGTCAGTCCAAAGGGATTAGACAAAAGGGACCATCGTTTTTGGTTGACCGAATAAAGATACTTGCACTCAGCTACTCTCTCGCTATCTTAACTGCTCTGCACCGTCTCTAACCACCATCCACGGCGGCCCCCTCAGTTTTTCCCTCACAAGGCTGAGTGTACCCCGTTCCAACCCTCAGCTCAGAATTAAATTTCTTGACAGAGCTAGGACTCGTACCCGGACTTCCACAGTAACAGCCAAGATTGCTAGCCACTACACCACAAGGTTGACATGTAGTTTTTTGTTTTTGTTTTCATTTGAGGGGGGGGGGGGCTTTGACATCGTGATCATTTAGCTCCGTGTACTTGGGTGTATGTAAAAGCTGTCTAATGACCTGTGATATTGTAATGGCTGTATTAGTGTGTGTGTACTTGTAATTCAAATGAGGATTGGAAAAGATACGTTCAAGGTCAGATAAGATTTATCACAGCATTTGCCTAAAGTAGTAGTGGTAACCCGCAAAAAAATACTTCCAAAATGAGTGAGGAAGGGATTAAACCCGTCTCTTCTCAGTGTTGTCTCACAAGGCTGAGTGTACCCCGTCCCAGTCCTGAGACCAGAATTAAATTTCTTGGCAGAGCCAGGAATCGAACCCAGACCTCGCAGAAAGAGCCAAGAATGCTAGCCACTACACCAAAAAGTGAACAATATAAGGCTGGTCTTGATTGTACATGATCAATCCATAATTACCTAATAATAATAATAATAAATATTCCATTTAGCAACTACGCGACCAAACTCTCCCTGTGGCGTCATCCACAGTCTCAGAGTGTGGCGACCATCTTGAGCATGGGGTAGAGGGGTAAAGACCATTAATTTATCTCAAACAAATAATTTTGTAAAATTCCTAATTTAGGAAATGAAGCCTCCGTGGCTTAGGCGGCAGCACGCCGGCCTCTCACCGCTGGGTCCGTGGTTCAAATCCCGGTCACTCCATGTGAGATCTGTGCTGGACAAAACGGAGGCAGACAGGTTTTTCTCCGGGTACTCCGGTTTTCCCTGTCAAAATTTCATTCCAGCAACACTCTCCACTATCATTTCATTTCATCTGTCATTCATCTAATCATTGCCCCAGAGGAGTGCGTCAGGCCTCGGCAGCCGGCACAGTTCATATCCTCGCCGCTAGATGGGGGCTTCATTCATTCCATTCCTGACCCGGTCGGAGACTGGAAGCAGGCTGTGGATTTTCATTTTTTTCCTAATTTAGGAAATATCGCCTACTTTAAAAATCGAACTGTTTTGATTTTTGTCCTTCAGTCCTGGGAATTGGTTTACAGGTAGAGGGGGGGGGGGGGTATGGACCATTGATTTATGTCAAACAAACATTTTTGTAAAATTGATAGTTTCCAAAATATAACCCATTTTGAAAATACTTTTTAGAAAAATTGAAAAAATTCCCCTTTTTCGAATGAGAGTGGGATAGAAGTAGGTGTATGAGTTAAGATATGACTTTTTAGGACTTTTAGTTTAAACATATAGTCTACTTTCCCAATATTTATTTGAAAAATTGAAAATAATGCACTATTTTTGGACTGCAAATGGTATAGAGGTAGGTGTATGAGTTAAGATATGACTTTTTAGGATTTTTTGTTTAAACATTTAGCCTACTTTCCCCAATATTTTTTGGAAAAAATTGAAAAATACACTGTTTTTTGACTGAGAGTGGTATAGAGGTAGGTGTATGAGTTAACATATGACTTTTAGGATTTTTAGTTTAAACATAGCTTACTTTCCCAATATTTTTTGGAAAAGAAATGAAAAATACACTGTTTTTGGACTGAAAATGGTATAGAGGTAGGTGTATGAGTTAAGATATGACTTTTTAGGATTTTTAGTTTAAACATACCGTATAGCCTACCTTCCTCAATATTTTTTGGAAAAATTGAAAAAATACACTATTTTTTTGGACTGAAAATGGTATAGAGGTAGGTTTATGAGTTGACATTTGACTTTTTATGATTTTTTTAAGTTTAACACATATAGCCTACGTTCCCAATATTGTTTAAAAATAAAGATAAAATCTTAGGTCAGTGACCTTATAGGTTGGTCTTTTTCACAAAATCTAAAATCTTTTTTTTATATAATTAAAATTATATAAATTTATATTAGGCCTATATATTATATTATATATAATATATTATATATATTATATAAATTATTATATTATTTACTTTATATAAAATTATATAAATAATAAATTAATTTAATAATTATAATAATTTTTAATAATAATAATAATTAATATTCCATTTAGCAACTACACGGCCTACCTCTCCCTGGGTTCTTTGACATGCCAACATCGTATGACATGCGTGTCGTAATTTTTGCCGCCTTTCAAAAATCACTTACCACGACCAAGAGCGAACCTGCAAGCTTGGGGTTGGTAGTCCGACACGATAACCACTCACCCACCGTGGCAAGCTATCAATCAATAATTACCTAATAAAATTATTAATAATAATAATAAATATTCCATTTAGCAACTACACTGCCGACCTCCCCCTGTGGCATCGTGGCAGCCATCTAATGCATTAGCCCCTGTGCCAACTTCGACTGTCCCCTCCATAAGAATAACATAGGACTGGTTGCGCGCGGCCGCCAACTTACGCATTAGCCCCTGTGCCAGCTCCGGCTGGAATGGAATGGACCACACTTCAAAATATCATTACAGAGTCTGCACAGAAAGTCATTGGCTATGAGGAAAGGAAGAGACAAGACTGGTTCGAAAATAACAACGAGGAAATCTTGAACCTCATCAAAGCTAAACGGGATGCCTATCTATCTGTTTCTCAAGATCCATCCTCCAGAGAGAAGAAATTGCGTTTTCAAGAACTAAAACGGAAGTGTCAGTCTGAAATCAGGGAAATAAAGAACAACTGGTGGCAGCAAAAAGCTAAGGAACTTCAGAAATTCTCAGAAATCAGGGACTTACGCAACTTCTACGCTGGACTGTACAAGCTGTATGGACCGGTCCGATCATCATCAGGAACCTTGAAAGCTGTTGATAATTCCACCATTCTTACAGCCAGCCAGGACATCTTGAAATGATGGAAGGAGCACTTCAGTTCACTCTTGAACCGCAACTCTGCTGCTGCTGACAATTTTCTTCAGCATGTTCCTCAACATATTCCCCAACCCTGGATGGACACTCCTCCAAACTATGAAGAGTTTATCAAAGCTCTCGGCAGAATGAAAACAGGGAAGGCTCCAGGATCAGACAACATTCCCCTTGAACTTATTCAATGTGAAGGCTTACCTCTAAAAACCAGGCTTTTCTATCTCATTCTTCTAATTTGGGAAACCAAAAATGCTCCTGCTAACCTGAAAACTCCAGAATAATTACAATCTTCAAGAAAGGTGATCGCGATATCTGTGGCAACTACCGTGGTATTTCCCTGCTTGCCATAGCTGGAAAAATATTTGTTCGAATCTTACTAAATCGACTTCAGATTGTTTCGGAGAAGTTACTACCTGAATCTCAGTGCGGATTTCGGGCCTCTCGTGGTACAATCGACATGATCTTTTGCGCAAGACAACTCCAAGAGAAGTGCAGCGAACAAATGACACCTCTGTTCTTAGTGTTCTATGACCTTGAATAGGCCTTTGATATGGTTCCACGTAGCGCTATGTGGATGGTTTTGAGGTGCTTTGGATGCCTCGAACATTTTGTTAGTTTGATCCAAGCTCTCCATGATGGCATGGTTGGTCAGGTATTATATCAGAATGATATCTCAGAGGAATTTCCAATTACAAATGGACTCAAGCAAGGATGTGTACTTGCACCTACACTTTTTGCCCTGTACCTGGCAGCTATGATTTATGAGACATCGACTGAAAACAACTCAGGTGTGAAAATTAAATATCGATATGATGGGGGGCTCTTCAACCAGCCCGGACACCGTTCCAAAAGATTAACCTATTCCACTCGGGTCACAGAATTGCAATACGCTGATGACAATGCTTCTCCAGCCAACACACCAGAAGAGCTTCAGCAGTCTGCCAACTGTTTCAACAGAGCTTATGAACGTTTTGGCCTGACTGTCAACATTCAGAAAACCAAAGTGCTAACTCAGCCTGCTCCTGGAACCATCCCCCCAGATTTTGATACAACATATCTGGCTCAGCTCTGGAAAAGGTGGAACACTTCTCGTACCTTGGTAGTATTCTATCAGCGAACTGTACCTCTGAGAAGGATGTGGAAAACAGAATTCAGGCTGCCCACGTGGCTTTTGGACGTCTCTCACATCGTGTGTTTCTGAACAAAGATCTGCACGAAAGTATTGGTGTACCAAGCTGTTATTATTTCTACGCTTCTCAACGGATGTGAAACCTGGAACCTATATCGCCGGGACTTCAAGAAACTAGAACGCTTTCATCAACAAAAACTTTGATCAATCATGAACATCAAATGGGATGACTATGTAACTAATATAGCAGTCCTTGAGAAAGCAATGATAAACAGTATTGAGGCCTCCATCGGCTTGGTCATCGGCTTAGATGGGCAGCCCATATCCATCGTATGAGTGACAGCATACTACCTCGGCAAATCCTCTCTAGTGAACTCAACACTGGCAAGAGGCCATGTGGTGCTCCCTTAAAACGATATAAAGACAAACTCAAGCAGACCATGAGGAGAGGAGAGATAAACCCAAATACGTGGCATACTCTTGCACAGGATCGCCCTCGCTGGCGTGCTACCATTCTCAGCTGCAGTTGCACAGTTTGAGCAGGAACATCAGTAGGGGAGTGATGAGAGTTTAAACGCACAGCCTACTTTCCAGGGAAAATTGCCGATATCTCTCGAACGCCTGGTGGGATTTTTACAAATGAGGTGTCGTTGGACTCGAGCTGACGGGGGCTTTGCTATGGACCACTCGTTATATTTTTGAAAATTTTTGTTTTTGAAAGTGGGCGATAGTTTGAAAACCAAACATGATAGAATGTTGTGCCTTAGTTCAAACCTATGGTCTCTATGACCTTTATTTTTTATAATAAAACTTTTTTATTTTTTGAGATTTTTTGAAAACACTTAAATTTTGAAATTTTTATACTTTGGAAACTAAAGAGTTAACAAAAAAAATGTTTGACGTAAATGAATGGCCCTAACCCCCTCTACCCCCAAAATAAATTTCAAGTCTCTAGGACTAAAACTGTGCAGTAGTGGGAGGTTGTAGGTTCTGCCTCACCCCCTACTTTCATATAAACATTGATCGATATCTCGCGAACGCGTGGTCGGATTTTAACGAACGAGGTATATTTGGCGTTGGGATGACGTTCTCTTGGCTAAGCATGTGTGTTGGTATTTTTTTAAATGAAAATTCTTGTTTTTTGGATTGGCGCTATTTTGGAAACGGTGAATTTTGGGAAAAGGATTGTTTGACGTTAATGAAAGGTGGGTACGCCCTCTAGGCGGGCAGCAAGTTTCAAGGTTGTAAAAGGAAAAACAAAATGAAAGCCTACTTTCTCGCGAACATTGGTGATCATTCGCGAACGGATGGTCGGATTTTAACAAATGAGGTGTCGTTGGACTCGAGCTGACGTCCTCTTTTCTATAGACCACCCGTTATATTTTTCAAAATTTTTTAGAAAAAATTTGTTTTTAAAAGTAGGCGATAGTTTGAAAACAAAACATGATAGAATGTTGTGACATAGTTCAAACCAATGGTCTCCATGACCTTTTTTTATAATAAAACTTTTTATATTTAGAGATTTTTTGAAAACCCTTAAATTTTGAATGTTTACTATTTTGGAAACTAACATGTTGACAAAAAAATTGTTTGACATAAATGAAAGAACCCTATCCCTCTACCAGAAAAATAAATGTCAAGTCTCTAGGACAATAAAACTAGGCATTTTTCTATTTTTTATTTTTTTTATATATAAGCGTGTTTGTAGACAGAGAGCCGGTAGCGCCTGACACATGTTCCAACGAGGCTATGACTGAGCATGGTGGATACGGGAAATGGCTATTTCGACGGGGCGATGTATGGCAAAACGAGGGGTTGCTTTTCGATATTTTTTCCTATGACGAATGAATGAAGGCGAATATTTTGAAATGTGACAAGCATGCCAAGATTTTTCCCCTGAAGGAGATCTTTAACGTTTCAGTTAACAGTGATGAGCGAAATCGCTCTCTGACACAACAGACGGTTGTAAAATATAACCAAGTGATTCTTAGACGTTGGCGATCTCGGTGACCGTGCCCCTGAAGAAATGAATTGCTATTTTGGTGGGATGGCGGGGGCAGCTTATGACGGTTGGTTTTGTGACATTTCCTATGACGGATAGAGGTGAATATTTGAAAATGTGTTAAGTGTGCTAGGAATTTTTTTACCCCTGAAGGGGATCTTTAACATGCTAGTAAACGGTGATAAGCGAGACTGCTGTCTGGCACAGTAAATGGTTTTAGAATATGGAAACCTATAACATTTGCTCGACCAAGTCATGTGCATATACGCAAAGAGTCAAAACGGTAAGGTCATTGGCCTGAAATGTTATAAACTAAATATTGAACTGGGTAAAATCATGTGTTTTAGGATGAAAGTATGTGGTTAACATGATCATGTATTGAGGATGGCCGCTTGCTAGTAATAATTATTACAGTAAAATGCTTAATAATAATAATAATAATAATAATAATCATAAGACACACATGTTTTGAATGCTAACACGCACACAGTCCAGCTCACTGGTGACTGAATATTGTACCTAGCCAGAGGACTCGTGAGAGCTGTTGCTGGTGCTGACGTGGCAGGAATGTCTACGTCAGCAGGAAGTGTGATATCAGCTTACTTGCCTCGTGGTGGCTAGCAGGTGTGCTGTTTAAGCAGAGACCGCCATTTTGGTTCTGAGACAGTAGGACTACCGATGTATAAGAGGTAGCCATTTTGGTTCCTTATTTAAAACATGAAACTAGTATAAGGTACACGAATCTTATTCAGATTGAGGAATGTGAAGAGGCGTGGGAACACGTGCGAGAGAGAGACAGAGAACCATTCAAGGTCAAAACGCTGATAAAATGCAACTCTCTCTGTTGCTAGGCTAACTGATAACGATTGCGTTAGTCATGCACTTGCCATTTTAGCACACGGACGTATACAGTAGAGCTGTGGAAGAAAAATCCTTTTATTTTTTGGTAAGTACCTATGAATGATTATTTTAATAATGTCATGCTAATGAACCTTAAATTTGTAGTTATTGATTAGGTAATTAATGATTTTTATTTATTTATTTGTTTGCAGATAACCTTACATGTCAGAGATAAAAGAAACCATTGCGCTTTTGGGCCCATTAGAAGGAAACAGTAACAAGCCACTGCAAGTGAGGGTGAGATTATTTTTTTTAACTAACTTGTTTCATTTTTTTGTTTGATATTATTTTATTTTATGAAATGTAGGTATTAACCTGAATTTAGGTATTTATAACGGTTTATTTTATTTATTTTTAGTGAAAGAAAAGCCTTACCACTATAGCAGTTGCTGAAAACCCAAGACGCAGTAAAGTGCAACCATTGTTTCCAGGCAGTGAACTACTTAAAACTCAGGTAAGTCTAACTTAAAAAATGCTATTCCATTTTACCACTAATGAAAAACCATGGACAAAAAAAATCATTACCTGTACATGACTGGTACAATGATTGCTTTCTTGAATTATTTATTTATTTATCGTATGGCTTTTAGTGCCGGGAGTGTCCGAGGACATGTTCGGCTCGCCTGTGTCTGCAGCTGCTTCCAGCGGACACCCTAAAGGGTGAGCTACCAGTTCCGTTCTATTTCAAGTAGTTCCAACTTTCGCCACCAGATATCAATGATACCTAGTGGCGAACGTTGGAACTTTGATAGAGCGTTCCGACGAAATCTAACCTAACAAATTTTGCTTTACACAAGTTTAGTCTGTGAAAGGATCTTTTACATGCCATAAATCTATGACATGGGACCACCGGCTTTACTTCCCCTCCGAAGGAAGCCATACTGAAGGATTTTTAACGCTCTTAAAAAATCCGACGACTTCGGCCGGGTTTGAACCCGCTATCTTGGGCACAGCAGTTCAGCATGCTACCGACTACGTCACCGAAGCCGCTGCTTTCTTGAATAATGGCCATGTATTGACAAACGGTACAAGACTATATTGGTTGTTGCCTGGAAAGAGTACAAGGCCATATTGGATTTCCTAAAAAACAAAAAAACAAAAATTTAATTTATTGTGGGTCCCTATGGACTCAACAAATATCCACAGGTTTGAACTAATCGGAACAAACTGACATGACATTCATTTTTGTTTATATATTGGTTAAAGGGGGATGTAAATGACTAAAGCTTTATAAAAAGAAAATAAGTGAATGGGCTACTGTTAGTGCCAACATACAGTTTATTTTTAATGGTGTTTTGATATATTAATGTCAATTAACGTTAACGTTTAATTACAAGCATTGATTGATTGATCGATTGATTGAGTGATGGGTTATTTTGTTTGTTTTTAGGTGTGGCAATGCGCCATTAACGTAGTGAACAGACAGTGAACAAGCATACATTATGCTTTTAAAGTACAATGTGCTCTTGTGCAACGTTAATAACTTGCAATAATTTTTTATTATTATAACACATGGCGTTAGTACCAAATACAACAAGTGAGCAAGTTGGTTTACCACGTGGGTTAAATTTTAAATCAGAATATGATCGTTGGTTAACATTTGAATCCTGGCCTGTAGGCTTTTTGTCGACACATAAACTTGCAAAAGCCTCTTTTTTTTTTACTTGAACCGAGAAGATGTGGTGCGCTGTGTGTTTTGTCGTATTGAACTTTCACACTCTGAAGAAGGGGATGATCCCTTTAGAGACCATTTGCGATGGTAATGTGTTTTAATATTAATGGCCAAACATGTTTATAAGATTCTAAACGTTTTTCAACAGAGCTGTACTCTGGGTGTTCTAGTGCTTAAGTCTTGCAAACTCCCAATTTTTCGAAAGCACACACCAATTCAACACACTACCGTTGTTGGGTGGTAATACATCATTATTATTATTTATTTGTGATTCAGCAACATACGTAGCGGCCAATGGCCTTGTGGTTCGGTAAAATGGATACACTGGTAGGTTACCCACTTGTTTTCCAAGCATGTAAGGACCATCGCAAATGGTCTCTAAAGGGATCATCCCCCTCTTCCCAGTGTGAAAGTTCAATACGACAAAACACACAGCGCACTACATCTTCTCGGTTCAAGTATAAAAAACCGGCTTTTGCAAGTTTATGTGTCGACAAAAAGCCTACAGGCCAGGATTCAAATGTTAACCAACGATCATATTCTGATTTTAAATTTAACCCACGTGGTAAACCAACTTGCTCACTTGTTGTATTTGGTACTAACGCCATGTGTTATAATAAAAAAATGCAAGTTATTAACGTTGCACAAGAGCACAGAGTACTTCAAAGCATAATGTATGCTTGTTCACTGTCTGTTCACTACGTTAATGGCGCATGCCACACCTAAAAACAAACAAAATAACCCATCACTCAATCAATCGATCAATCAATCAATACTTGTAATTAAACGTTAACGTTAATTGACATTAATATAACAAAACACCATTAAAAATAAACTGTATGTTGGCACTAACACTAACCCATGCACTTATTTTCTTTTTATAACCCGTCAGTCATTGTCATCCCCCTTTAACCAATATATAAACAAAAATGAATCTCATGCCAGTTTGTTCAGATTATCTTGTTCAAACCTGTGGATATTTGTTGAGTCCATAGGGACCCACCAATAAATTAAATTTTTTGTTTTGTTTTTTAGAAAATCCAATATGGCCTTGTACTTTTTCCAGTCAACAACCAAAATAGTCTTGTACGGTTTGTCATTATTCAAGAAAGCAATCATTGTACCAGTCATGTACAGGTAATGAATATTTTTTTGTCTATGGTTTTTCATTAGTGGTAAAATGGAATAGCATTTTTAAGTTAGACTTACCTGAGTTGTAAATAGTTTACTGCCTGGAAACAATGGTTGCACTTTACTGCGTCTTGGGTTTTCAGCAACTGCTATAGTGGTAAGGCTTTTCTTTCACTAAAAATAAATAAAATAAACCGTTATAAATACCTAAATTCAGGTTAATACCTACATTTCATAAAATAAAATAAAATAATATCAAACAAAAGAATAAAACAAGTTAGTTTAAAAAATATCTCACCTTCACTTGCAGTGGCTTGTTACTGTTTCCTTCTAATGGGCCCAAAAGCGCAATGGTTTCTTGTATCTCTGACATGTAAGGTTATCTGCAAATAAATAAATAAATAAATAAAAATCATTAATTACCTAATCAATAACTACAAATTTAAGGTTCATTAGCACGACATTATTAAAATAATCATTCATAGGTACTTACCAAAAAATAAAAGGATTTTTCTTCCACAGCTCTACTGTATACGTCCGTGTGCTAAAATGGCAAGTGCATGACTAACGCAATCGTTATCAGTTAGCCTAGCAACAGAGAGAGTTGCATTTTATCAGCGTTTTGACCTTGAATGGTTCTCTGTCTTTCTCTCGCACGTGTTCCCACGCCTCTTCACATTCCTCAATCTGAATAAGATTCGTGTACCTTATACTAGTTTCATGTTTTTAATAAGGAATCAAAATGGCTACCTCTTATACATCGGTAGTCCTACTGTCTCAGAACCAAAATGGCGGTCTCTGCTTAAACAGCACACTTGCTAGCCGCCATGAGGCAAGTAAGCTGATATCACACTTCCTGCTGACGTAGACATTCCTGCCGCGTCAGCACCAGCAACAGCTTTCACGAGTCCTCTGGCTAGGTATAATATTCAGGCACCAGTTTGCTGGACTGTGTGCGTGTTAGCATTCAAAACTTGTGTGTGTGTCTTCTTCTTATTATTATTATTAAACATTTTACTGTAATAATAATTACTAGCAAGCGGCCATCCTCAATACATGATCATGTTAACCACATACTTTCATCCTAAAACACATGACTTTACCCAGTTCAATATTTAGTTTATAACATTTCAGGCCAATGACCTTACCGTTTTGGCTCTTTGCGTATATGCACATGACTTGGTCGAGCAAATGTTATAGGTTTCCATATTCTAATACCATTTACTGTGCCAGACAGCAGTCTCGCTTATCACCGTTTACTAGCATGTTAAAGATCCCCTTCAGGGGTAAAAAAATCCTAGCACACTTAACACATTTTCAAATATTCGCCTCTATCCGTCATAGGAAATATCACAAAACCAACCGTCATAAGCTGCCCCCGCCATCCCACCAAAATAGCAATTCATTTCTTCCGGGCACGGTCACCGAGATCGCCAACGTCTAAGAATCACTTGGTCATATCCTACAACGGTCTGTTGTGTCAGAGAGCAATCTCGCTCATCACCGATAACTAAAACGTTAAAGATCCCCTTCAGGGGAAAACATCTTAGCATGCTCGTCATATTTCAAAATATTCGCCTTCATTCATTCGTCACAGGAAAAAATATCGAAAAGCAACCCCTCGTTTTGCCATACATCACCCCGTCGAAATAGCCATTTCCCGTATCCATCATGCAAAGTCATAGCCTCGTTGGAACATGTGTCAAGCGCTACCGGCTCTCTGTCTACAAACACGCCTTTTTAATGCCTATTTTTTGTCCTAGAGACTTGACATTTATTTTCATGGTAAAGGGGATAGGGATCTTTCATTTATGTCAAACAAAATTTTTTGTCAACATGTTAGTTTCCAAAATAGTAAAAATTCATAATTTAGGGGTTTTCAAAAAATCTCAAAATATAAAAAGTTTTATTATAAAAAATAATGGCCATAGAGACCATTGGTTTGAACTATGGCACAACATTCTATCATGTTTGGTTTTCAAACTATCGCCTACTTTTAAAAACAACATTTTTCAAAAAAAATGAAAAATATAACGTGTGGTCTATAGGAAAGAGGACGTCAGCTCGAGTCCAACGACACCTCATTTGTTAAAATCCGACCATCCGTTCGCCAATGATCACCAATGTTTGCGAGAAAGTAGGCTATCATTTTGTTTTTCCTCTTACACCCTTGAAACTTGCTGCCCGCCTAGAGGGCATACCCACCTTTCATTAACGTCAAACAATCTTTTTCCCAAAATTCACCGTTTCCAAAATAGCGCCAATCCAAAAAACCAAGAATTTTCAAAAAAAAAATGATAAAAAGTCCTCTCGGCACGCCGGAATGAGGAGGTAGATTCCATCGGGAAAACTTGGGGATAGGCGAAAATAGGCAGAATATGCACGTTTTCGTACAAGGATCAGACCTCATTTATTGCGAGACCGTATTTTATAATTGGAGCTTAATTAACTTTGTTTTTCGTCATTTTATGCATATTTTAAACATTTTATTGTCTTATAGGGAAGGTAACCTTCTTGTCATATGGGGTACATTTTATACTTGTGGTCACACTGTCCTTATGCAAGGTTTCGACACTGATGTGTAACTATGAAACGGTCTGTTACTTCTTCACGCAAAATTATATCTCCCTCAGAGATTTTGGTTGGTTCCTCAGTTTAGGGACTGCGGCAACGCGGTCGTGTAACCCCGTGAACTTTGGGTGAGTGTAGAATCTGTCTGATAAACAGTGTGAATTGTGATGGCTGTATTAGTCTGTAATTCAGGTGAGGACTGCAGACGGCAATTTCAAGCAGTAGTTCCTAATGTTGCTACCAGATACTACCGTCAACGACACCTAGCTCTGAACTTGGCTACGAGATGCCACCACAACCAGCAACTCGCAACGAACGTTGGATCTTCCCCTCCAAAGGAAAGCATACTGAGGGATTTTTAGCAATCTTAGAAAATCCGACGACTTCGGCCGCCATTGAACCCGCGAACTTGGGCATAGAAGTTCTGCATACTACCAGTTACGTCACCGAGGCCGCTTCTCACTTAGTCAGATGGAAAACTCAATGTGGTCGCGTGAAAGTGCGTTGTCATGGCAACGTCTGATGGCTCATCCCTCATCAATTTAGTAGTGTTGTCATGGCAACCTCTGATAGCTCTTGGCATTTTCTTATAATTCCGAAATCATTTTTCTCATCCCTTGGCGTAATGGTGGGTCATATCAAAAATTCTTTCAGACAAAAGTTTTAGGTAATTATTGTGGGAATATTGTCCATTTTGTACGGTTTTGATATTGTGCCTAATAAGAGAAATATGATTAATGTTTCCAGAAAAACCCACTTTTTCCCACCCCTTTGGTCAATGGTTGGTGCTATCAAAAACGCCTTCAAACATAAATTTTTGGGCCTTATTCGACACATAGTATGAACATTGAATGGATTCGATATTTCAAATATTAAGAGAGTTATAGTGTTATTCCACTCTTTCGAAAAAAGACCCCCATTTTCAAGCCCGTCGAACGATTGAACCCATTAACGAACTCGACCGAGATTTTATAGGGATACATATTATGTAAAAAATTCAAATTGATTGGTGCAAAATTGCGGTAGTTATTGTGTCCACAAGAAAGTGATATATGTATATATATATATATATATATATATATATATATATATATATATATATACATAAATTATAAATAAACTTTTTAACTAACGGTGGTTTTGGGGTCTAGGGGATGTGAAACGTGAAGATATGTCGAAATTTTCTGGAAGTCGAAACATGGTACCCATTGCAATAGTTAGCTTTCTAATGAAATCTACCTAAAATACCAACACACATGCTTAGCCAAGAGAACGTCATCCCAACGCCAACAATACCTCGTTCGTTAAAATGCGACCACGCGTTCGCGAGATATCGCCCTAAGTTTATATGAAAGTAGGGGGTGAGGCAGAAACTACAACCTTCCACTACTGCACAGTTTTAGTCCTAGAGACTTGAAATTTATTTTGGGGATAGAGGGGGTTAGGGCCATTCATTTACGTCAAACAAAATTTTTGTAAACTCTTTAGTTTCCAAAATATAAAAATTTCAAAATTTAATTGTTTTCAAAAAATCTCAAAAACTAAAAAAGTTTTATTATAAAAACTAAAGGTCATAGAGACCATTGGTTTGAACTATGGCACAACATTCTATCATGTTTGGTTTTCAAACTATCGCCTACTTTCAAAACCAACATTTTCAACAAAAAAATATATATATAACAAGTGGTCCATAGCAGAGCCCCCGTCAGCTTGAGTCAAACGACACCTCATTTGTAAAAATCCCACCAGGCGTTCGAGGGATATCGGCAATGTTCCCAGGAAAGTAGGCTGTGCGTTTAAACTCTCATCACCCCCCTAGTAACGTCGTAGACAGGAAGAGGAAATTCGCCAGAGGAAGAAGATACGTCAAATACTACCACGTCCTCCACTGGACTAAAGATTATGGAACTGCAGGCGAGAAACTTAAACTCGGATACGAGTATCGGCCGACGACGACGATTCAAATCTAGACTATCAAGTTCAGTAGACGAGGTGGGTTCTACACCTATATCCATTACATGAGTTTCGACCGCAGAAGGTCTAACAGAAGAAGAAGTAAATCTTACGCTTGGGCAAAACTGAAACCAAAATGATTCTTTCTGCATGTCTAATAATAATCCAGTATGTGCCAGAAAATTCGCCCCTAAAATCAAATCACATGACAATTGTTTCACTACCAAACATGAAAATTTCCAAGAGAAAATTCCAACACGCACTTTAGTTTTCACCAAGCCTAAAACATCGAGTTTGGAACCGATAGCAGACACAAGCCTAACTTCTACATCATTTATTTTAGGTAGTTTACAAATATATTTCATCTTTTGGTACCAACCTTCGGAAATCAAGGTGGCACGAATCATTTATGGAAACTTCGATTACCGGAGGAGGTAAATTACCTGTTGTTGAAACCTATTTACAGCCATCATCACCTCTCCCGTTTTCAGGAACCACATTCGTTGTTTTATTTATCAAAGAACCGAATTGCCTTTTAACAGGATGCACAATATGATGTCTGTTTTCAATTAATTGTCAATCCTTTTTCTGCCAACATCTATTCTCATTATGGCCCTTGCGGCCACAATTTTTACATTTGATCTGACCCTGATTATTAAAATGGTTATCCACCCCCCGTGGTCTAACCGGACGAACCTGATTTGATAAGGGAGTAGGATTACCAGGAACTTGTCTATGAAAATCCATTAAACGAACCGAACCAGCTTGCAAAATTGCTTCACGCATTATCGTATTCGGGAAAAATACCGCACTCATACATGAACGCCATTCAGGAGTAATCCCAGATAAAATAAGTGAAATAATTTCCCTCTCAGATAAATTTAAACCAAAAACTTTAACATATTTCGTAATATCAACAATATAAGAATTTAACGATTTACTTAAATTCTGTCCACGGTATAAGTATAATCCCATCGTGTTATCTAAGGACTTCATAGGCACAAATAGCCTTAATACTTCAGCAATAAAATCCTTAATACTTATTCCACTACCAAAGGCTTCAATAACATGATCCCTTAAAGGATCTGCTGTTACTGGAAACATTAAGTGAAACACATCGCAATCATTAATTTCAGGTAACATTGCACTTTCCTGTACTTCGACATGAATTCTCAAGTACTCGATAATATCTTGAGTAGTGTTCACCTGAATCTTTTTATTTTCCACATAATTTCGTGAAGAGGACGATTTCCATTACCAAAACCGGCGCGTGATAACATAATACGACTTGCATTCCGACTTCCTGACCTATCATTTGCAATGTCTTCATTATATTTGTCATTTTGAGCTAAATTTCCATTTCTGGATTCACCAGAAGGTATAAATTTTTGCCGAATACAAGAAGACTCTTTCTCTCTTTCCTGAGTTTCATTTTCCGAATTAAGTTCATTAGGAGAAAAAATATTTCGATCATCCGCGCGGGATTGATGACCTATTTCGCTTTTAGTGCCGTTAAAAAAATTACAAGATTGTACAATCTAGTTCGAGCCCGTAACACTTATCGACCTATGAGACCCATTATCACAACATTTAATTCATCATCACGTACCAATGGAACAGAAACGACCTTATTAGAGCTTCTTATTTTTTCAATCCCTGACAATGAAACCGAAGTTCTAGTTAAAGAATTCCGCATTGAACAATTTTCTCACAAACACGATACTGAACGCACATTATGGTTATCTAACCTACAACCAACATCATTACTTACAGGTGATAAACTTTGACTAGTATTATATATTGCCCTATCACCTTTTACCCTAGTCATATTGGCATTCCATTCATTTCCGAAGTAATTACCTCAGAAGGAGATATGTAATTTTTGTCATTTTCAAAAACGTGCTGAACAATATTTGCCACAGACGAAATTAAATATCGGTCTACCAACTCCAACCTGGGACCAGTGACCCTAAGTTCGTTTTGTTTTTCATGTCCTACAGCGGTAGATACTCCTGAGTATGGAACACAATACGTAATGATACACTTAGATACTGATCAAGCATCTGATACGCCAGTTTGTACCACATGGCCCTTACATAACCCAAACGTATCACCACCGACACTTTGGTTATACCAATTACAAGTTGACGCAACAGACGGTAAACTATTGTGGCATGAAACCACATTTGTCGACAAATGTTTAGAATTGTACGGCAAACTATTTATTACACCAGTAGTCGTAGTATTTGTAATTATATTACTACTATTTTTACAACACTAGTCCCTGAAATGTTTTGCATAACATCCGAATTCAACAGTATTATGAAACCATTATTAGAAGGCATATTACTTACATTAGACACAGCTGTTTCCTGAATCAAATTCTTATTAACCAAAGCGCCGTCTCTCGCTTTATGCGCCGACTTAGAGATCAATTCAAGGTTAGAATCGACAACAACAGTCGGAATCTTAACAATAGGACCAACACAATTTCGTTGTTGAGGCAGAACCAACTGATCCTTCACAACACAATGAATATTAACATGATCCTCCATTTGATTTACGTTTTAAACGGAAACGTCCACATCATCAATAAGTGAAGGCCTAATTATCTCGTTTTCAATAGATGAATTTACACTCATCAATAGCTCCAAACATTCAACTAATTGCAGCTGAGCATTTAATACAGGATTCGAGCTCGTAATTTGGTTAGTAGAAAAACAGAAATTAACTACATTAACAATATCACTCACAGATTGACAAAACTTTGACTCACGCAAATTATATTCCGCTTCAGGTAAGGTAGGAAAGGAAACTGGGAATGCAGCTCCTAGAATAAGACTTTCTCTATCAACTTTTGGATCGCTTGGCACATTCAGGTATCTCAAAAGTACTCGGACGACCACCGAAATCTCCCACAATCAAAACACCAGATTTACGTAAACGAAACCGCGAAATACTGCTACCAAAACTACTGTCCCAACCCCCCAACTAAAAGGGTTTCAGAAGGAAGGGAGGAAACAGGCATTACGGAGACCTGTCTCCGGGAGAGGAAGTGGGCCCTAGACGAAGAGGGTGGTTTAAAAACCGTGCTATATAAAGATAGATTAAAGATAATGAACATATTATATTTGGACAAGGGTAAATTACACGTAACACCAAAACACACGTCTTCACACATCAACCATACCCTAAGGGGAGAACGGTGACAAAAGATTATAAGAATCACTAAAGAGTGAAAATAATAATTGTATTTCCTGTTCGGAAATTAAAAGCAAATCCGTCGCCTTAATTGGATAGCTGTACATATATATATATTGTGATCGCTCTTCAACACAAACAAATATCATTGGGCGCCACTCATATACACAATGAGAATGAAATATAGAACACGAAATCTCTCCTCCCGGGCAGAAGGACAATAGGACTTGCTTATGGCCAAACCATCAAAGTCCTCTTATTCTCAATGAATCTCTACAAAAACTTTCACATATAAGATCCTCTTTCTTATTTATTCCAATCTCTGCAGCAAGATACTCAGACTTCCCTTCATCTCCACAAAACATAGCATATCCTCTTTATATAATTTTACACAACCCATTCATCAAAACAATAAGAATCAGAAGAAAATATTGACAATCACAAAAAGAAATATCTTTGCAGATAAGGAACTGAAATGAGCCCCCTCCTCACCGCCAGACCATTACAAAGAATCTCATATCTCCATGCATTAGATTCCCATCCATGACCCAGCAGCAAGATGTGGGCATGCTACAAACCTAAAAGTAACCTAAACTGAACAGTGACATTACGCCCCCCCCCCCCCCTATATATATATATATATTAAAAAAACAAAAAGAATAAATTGCTAAACATATCAAACATTAATCAAATGTCACTTTCAAGTCTCTAGTATCATTCACAGCACATTGACAATAGGACCATGTAATACTGCTCTTTCCTCCTAGCCTGTTTGAGTACATGTTATAACATCTGATCTCTGAACTATCTAATGTAAGCATCCCTGAAGCAGCAACTAAATATTCTGAATCCAAGCCATCACCAAACTGAAATCCACTTTCCAATATTAAGTCTCGAATCGCTGGAAAAATGAGTTCATTTGATAAAAACATACGATCTCAACACTTTTCGTCATCTGAACAGCTTTGGTCAATGTTGTTGTTATCACGCATGTATAAATAATCGTCTCTATCAATATCCAGATTAAACATTTTCCACCCATCACTGTCATCATCGTCTGTCACATCTGCACTTTCTGCAGAACCTATTTTCGGAACTTGTGAAGGTTAGCGTGACACTTCAACCATATCATTCAAAACAGGATGTCCATAATATTGTTAACTACATTATCATCACAAGTATTACTAAACTGGTTGCAAACTAGTTCACTAACAAGATCCAAAATCATGAAGTTATCGAGATTGAGAACTTTATCTTTATTTTCTGCATCACTACTTTCCTCCTTATTCCTCAAACTTTCATGCTTCCTTTTCTTCTGTTCTTCTCTTAGTCTACCTTCTCCTTCCTCCTTGCTCTTCCTTTTCTTCTGTTTCTCCTTCTTCCCCTTTCACTTCTTTTTCTTCTTCGCCTTTCCTTCCTGCTTCTCTTTCTTTCTCTTCCTTATTTTCTTCACTTGCCTTATCTTACTCAACAGTTCTTTTTTTCTGTTCTATTCTTTCCACTTTCACTTTGTCCCTTTTATCTTCTTTTTCTTTATCAGCTTCTTTGTTTTCTTCTGTTCTTCTCTTAGTCTTCCTCCTCCTTCTGCCTTCCATCTCGTCTTTTTCTTCATCCGCCATGTCATTCCGTACCTTGTACTCCTCATCTTCCATATCCACCGTTCCTCTCTCCTTCCCTTCCTCATATTTCTCCTCTTCTTTCTCGTCTGTCTCATACTATTCAACAACTCCTTTCTCTTCGTCTTACATCTCATCCTTTTCATTCCCATCTTCCTTCTCCAACTCTTCTTCACCTTATCTATTTCCAGTATGTTGTCTTCTCCATAACCCACTCTTGCACTTTTACCCTCATCTTTAGCCTCACTTTCTTGGCTGTTATTGTCCTCCTCTTGACCAACCTCATCTGCTAGTAGTTTCTCTTCTATCTTTTCTTCTCCTTTAGCTGCTTCCTCTCCTTTAGTTTCATCCATATCAACCGCTTTCTTTCATTCTTCCGTCTTATCTTCTTCCTTATCCATTTCTCCCTCTCTTGTACCTTGCCCTCAAGCTCATCCTCTTCCTTGTCCTCAGTTTTATCCTCCTCGTCCATTTGACTTTGTTCTTCTTCACCTTGTTCTCTCTCTTGTGCATCTTCTTTATTACGCCCCCCACATCTCTGATAATTTTCCTGCATCCCCACATCTTGTTTATCCTTCAGTTTTGTTACTTGATTAAATCTTCCTTCCATTCTTATCTTCTCACACTCTGAATCTAATTTCTCCTCCAATTTCCCTAGTTTATCATTCAACCCATCTACCTTGTTTTCCACTTTCCTAATACTGTGATCTATTTCATTAATTCTACAGTTAATCGTATTATTCATCTCCTCAATGTTAGTGTTAGTCTTATTATTCATTTCCTCCATTTTATTCATCAGAAATTGGAGCCAGTCAGGGTTAACCCCCTCTATGTTTTCATACGAGACCACATTCTGTTCGCTATTGGACCTTTCCGAACTACTTCCTGCACCTACCTTTTCCGTCCTCTCCGCCACATCACGCACAGCCACTAGTTTGTCTTAATTGTATCACCAATCATATGCATATTCAAGGTCCTACCTTGGTGACTTATCATAAATCGGTCCCCACGTTGGGCGCCACTTTGTGATCGCTCTTCAAGACAAACCAATATCTTTGGGCGCCACTCATATACATAATGAGAATGAAATATAGAACACGAAATCTCTCCTCCGGGCACTTGCTTATGGCAAAAACATCACAGGCCTCTTATTCTCAATGAATTTCTACAATAACTTTCACATATACGATCCTCTTTCTTATTTATTCCAATCTCTGCAGCAAGATACTCAGGCTATCCTTCATCTCCACAAAACATAGCCTATCCTCTTTATATAGATTTACACAACTCATTCATCAAAACAATAAGAATCAGAGGAAAATATTGACAATCATAAAAAGAAATATCTTTGCAGATGAGGAACTCAAATGAGCATCCCCCCCCCCCCCTACATCACAGCCAGGCCATTACAAAGAATCTCATAACTCCATGCACTAGATTCCCTGCCATGACCCAGCAGCAAGATGTGGCCATGCTACAAACCTAAAAGTAACCTAAAAATGAACAGTGACAATATATATATATTAGAATCGAGACAGGGATTTTTCTCATGTGCTAACATAATCAGTCCCTATGAAATGTAATGGCATCACCATCCAATTGTTATCACAAAGAATAGAAATCAAAGCACTTGATTAATCAGACACTAATAAAAACAAAGAGATCACACTTGAGTCGCCATATGTCCATTCACAAACAAAACCAAGGAGATCACACATCTTTAATCTTCTCAGAAAATGCACTGCTTTCCATGTCCTGGACTTTGGCGTTTGACACATCCCGACGAAATAGAAATTGTGACATTCCAACTGTCACAGTAGCAACTAACCTGTTAGTATGATTTGTACACTAGAAAGGTTACAACTCTTCTGGTAAAAGAGTGATTTAGCGTTGGCTTTTATATTTAGTATCTGTAGTTTAAAGTAAGAGCAAAAGTGGGAGCAAAGTGGTAGCAAAGGACTAGAAAATATTACTTGTAGGGTTAAGAAATAGTTTAAGCGGTTACGTGGACCCATTACACAATAATGTTGACACGACGAAGCTCATTTTCTCTATCCAATAGTTCTTCCTCATATCCAGTATGGCCAGCCTGTTTACGGGCATGCAAGTACTGAAGCCGTTGAATTAGCTTACTGGGATTGTTCCAGTCAACAAATTTAACAAATGATTTTAGGGGTAAACAGAGCATTACCATTATCATCATCATCATCATCATCATTATCATCATCAACATCATCATCATTATAATCATCATCAACACCATTACGATCTAATCCTTGTTGTTCTTTTTGCAATGCAAACTTTTGGATAGTTTGTGTTGCCTTGGACAGTGTCAGAGGTTTCTTAGACGTTGACGTCTGTCCTAACATGACTTTATGAGGAGTTAATAAATGCTTTTTAACAAACAATGCGCTATTTTGAGCAGCAGCATTTTTTCTTGGACTTGTTCTTTTTACCTTAGTAGGGGGATGATAGGGGTTCTAACGCACAGCTTACTTTCCTGTTGACGCCACATACTAAACGCAATACATTCAGGGGCAAAGCCGATATCTCTCGAACGCATGATCGGATTTTGACGAATGAGGTATCGTTGAACTCTGGCTGACACCCCCTTTCCAAATGGACAAAATATTCCCACCCCAAAATAAAACCTACCCCTACTAGGGGGTGAAAGATTATCTTTTTAGTAAATGTCGCTTTCCAAGTGCGACATGTGGGAGTTTGAATGCTAATATGAAATTAAACGTTGTTCCACATGAAAAACATGCATAGTCATAAATGCAACTATGACTTAACATTTTTGTTTTTTGTTTTTACGCACGCGCACTTGTTTTTTTTTTTTGGTAAGAGGGCGGGATCTTTGAATAATGATTTATAAGTAGGGGGCGGGGTGAAGAGAGAGCTGACGCATAGCCTACTTTCCTATGAAGTTTGCCGATATCCCCCGAACGCATGTTCGGGTTTTGATGTGTGACGTGTCATAGGACTCGGGGTGACGCCCACTTTGCTTTGGAGAACGTATGTTTCCACCAAACTAAAAACTACTCTTACTAGGGTGTGAAATAGTAATATGAGCTAATGTTTGCCCTAGAGACTTGAAATTTATTTTGGGGGTAGAGGGGGTAGGGATCTTTGATTTATGTTAAACACACTTTTTGCAAAAAAAATTGTTTTCAAAATATCGGCCATTTTGAAAATGGAACTTTTTGTTTTTATTATAGAGACTTGATTCTTGGTTTGTGGGTAGAGGGGTGAGGACCTTTCATTGACGTAAAACCAACTTTTTTGAAACATATGTAATTTTGAAACTATAGACCATTTTTTTAATAATTAATTTGTCCTAGGGACTTGATATTTGGTATGGGGGTAGAAGGGGTAAGGACCATGGATTTATGTCAAACAATCGTTTTTGTAAAATTTCAAATTTTGAAATTATTGCCCATTTTGAAAATGTTTTTTTTTTATTTTTTATTTTAGAGACTTGGAATATGGTATGGTGTAGAGGGGTAAAGACCTTTCATTGACGTGAAACAAACCGTTTTGTAAAGTTCCTAATTTTGAAACTAGAGCCTATTTTAAAAAAAATTGTTTTGTCCTATAGACTTGAAATTTGTTATGGGGGTAGAGGGGTTACACACCATGGATTTTTGTCAACTATTTTGTAAAATTTCAAATTTTGGAAATATCGCCCATTTTGAAAATGATTTTTTATTTTTTTTATTCTAGAGACTTGAAATTTGATTTACAGGTAGAGGCGTAAAGACCATTAATTTATATGAAACCACCTATTTTGTAAACTTTCTAATCAATCGCGCCTAGTATCAATCATGACTACTATCAACTGCGCCTACTATCAATCACGCCTACTATTCATGCCTACTATCAATCGCGCCTACTATCAATTGTACCTACTATCAATTTCGCCTACTATGAATCGCGCCTGCTAATCAAGCTTAATATCAATCGCGCCTACTAACCACGCCTACCATCAATCGCGCCTACTATCAATGGCACCTACTATCAATTGTCCCTACTATCAATTGCGCCCACTATCAATGGCGCCTACTAGCAATTGCGCCTACTATCAATCCCGCCTGCTAATCACGCCCTACTATCAATCGCACCTACTATCAATCGCGCCTACTAATCACGCCTACTATCAATGGCGCCTACTATCAATTGCGCCTACTATCATTTGCGCATACTATCAATCGCGCCTACTAATCGCACCTACTAATAACGCCTACTACCAATCGCACCTACTATCAATCGCGCCTACTATCAATGGCGCCTACTATCAATCGCGCCTACTAATCACGCCTACTATCAATGGCGCCTACTAATCGTGCCCAGTATAAATAGTGCCTGCTATTAATTATGCCTAGTAAAATCATGCCCAGTAAAAATATCGTGCTCAGTAAAACGCATCCAGTATCAAATGCATCTGCTAATCATATCTACTATAAATTGAGCCTGCTATAAAACGCGCCTACTAATCATGGTTACTATCAATCACAGTTAATAAAACTCATAATCACTATAAATTGTATTCAGTATAAATCTTGACATTGAGGAAAGTGTGTGTGTGTGTGTGTGTGTGTGTGTGTGTGTGTGTGTGTGTGTGTGTGTGTGTGAAAATCACTTGTAGTCTAAAAATTTTGTATGTAATTATTATTTTTGACAGTACTTTGGTAATTCCACCCTTTAAAAAAAATATCAATCCACTTGATTTTTTTTACTGTTATTATTACTCAAGTGCCTTTACTAAAATTCAATTCATATGTATTAGTTGATATGGATGTCTCAACAACCAGCCATGGCAAGCAATGTGCCTACTATAAAGGATATACATATATTGTCAAAAGAATTAATAGCTTGCCACGGTGGGTGAGTGGTTATAGTGTCGGACTACCAACCCCAAGAGTGCAGGTTCGCCCCTGGCCATGGTAAGTGATTTTTGAAGGCGACAAAAATCACGATACTCATGTCATACGTTGTTGGCATGTTAAAGAACCCATTTGAATTCACTAGGCCGTGTTCAATGGCAAAATTAATCTCGGGATTTTCCGCCAACACAAAGTTCCTCCATTTTCTACTTGAAAGCGCTGTAGTGTCAAGGAGTTTAGATATCTAACCTCCTTGACTTTCATAGCGTTCATAGGAACGACGAAATTCGACATGCAAGCTACCCTCTGGGTGTCAATTAACAAAGTTTGCACCAGGCACCCGAGGCCATACGATATTATTATTATTTTAAAGAATTAATAAAAAATGGAACTTTTTTTGGCGATGTTCAAAACAAAGAACCAAAAAGTGTCGAGGAATTATTAAAATTCCCGATTAATGCATGTCCTGTGGTTGGCATTTCACATTTCACAGTCAAGCATGAGTTGAACCATCGCATAAACCCCTGCAATACATGGTTCATGACATATCGATTAAAGCATGAACCATCGCATACGCCTCTGCGATTCCATAGTTCATGAAATAACGATTAATGCATGAACCATCGCATAAACCCCGGCAATCCATGGTTCATGAAATATCGATTAATGCATGAAACATCGCCTATGCCTCTGCGATCCATGGTTCATGAAAAATATCGATTAATGCATGAACCATCGCATACGCCTCTGCGATTCCATGGTTCATGAAATATCGATTAATGTGTGAACCTTCGCCTATGCCTCTGCGATCCTTGGTTCATGAAATATCGATTAATGCATGAAACATCACATACGCCTCTGCGATTCCATGGTTCATGAAATATCGATTAATGCATTTGCAAGGATGGCTAGTCACATCGGAAAAAACGAACCGTCTTATTACGTCCCACCGTCCTGTCAAAATATCGATTGTTCTATTGGAATACTGTCACCGTGACCGAATAGTAATATTTTTTTTTTTTTACTTTTCCCCAAAATATACCTAGCTCACTCTCAGTTTTAAAATAGTGTGTATTTTTTTAAAAAATTTCCCAAAAAAAATTTTATAGCACCAAAATTAGAAAGTTTACCAAATAGTTGGTTTCACATAAATTATTGGTCATCTGTAAATCAAATTTCAAGTCTCTAGAATAAAAATAAAATAAAAAACATTTTCAAATGGGCGATATTTCCAAAATTTGAAATTTTACAAAACAGTTGGTTTGACGAAAAATCCATGGTGTTTACCCCCTCTACCCCCATAATTAATTTCAAGTCTCTAGGACAAATCAATTTCTTTTGAAAATGGGCTATAGTTCCGTAATTAGGAACTTTACAAAACGTTTTTTTTTCACGTCAATGAAAGGTCTTTACCCCCTCTAACCCAATACCAATTTCAAATCTCAAAAATAAAAAAATCCATTTTAAAATTGGGAACAGTTTCAAAATTTGAAATTTTTTGACATAAATCCATGGTCCTTACCCCCTCTACCGCCAACCCAAATATCAAGTCTCTAGGACAATTTTTTTTAATGGGCTATAGTTTCAAAATTACACATTTTTTTCAAAAAAGTTGGTTTCACGTCAATGAAAGGTCCTTACCCCTCTACCCACAAACCAAGTTTCAAGTCTCTAGGATAAAAAAAACAAAAAGTTCCATTTTCAAAATGGCCGATATTTTGAACACAATATTTTTTTACAAAAAAAGTGTGTTTAACATAAATCAAAGGTCCCTACCCCCTCTACCCCCAAAATAAATGTCAAGTCTCTAGAGCAAACATTAGCTCATATTACTATTTCACCCCTAGTAAGAGTAGTTTTTAGTTTGGGGGAAACATACGTTCTCCAAAGCAAAGAGGGCTTCACCCCGAGTCCTATGACACGTCACTCATCAAACCCGAACATGCGTTTCGGGGATATCGGCAAACTTCGCAGGAAAGTAGGCTATGACTCAGCTCTCTCTTCACCCCGCCCCTACTTATATATCATTATTCAAACATCCCGACCAGTAGGGGGTAGTGAGAGTTTGAACGAGTGACACGAACCGCTCGGCTACGCTGAACTCTCATTTATATTTTATGAAACCATGGGCATGCGACATGTCGTTGGACTCGGGCTGAGGTGCTCTTTCCTATGGTCCACGCGTTATATACTTTGAAAATTTTTTGAAAATTTTTGTTTTTGAAAATAGATGATAGTTTAAAAACCAAACTTGATAGAACGTTGTGCCATGGTTGAAACGAATGGTTTTTATGTCCTTTATTTTTTATATAAAACTTTTTTTATGTTTTTTGAAAACAGTCCAATTTTGAAATTCATATATTTTGGAAACTAGGAATTTTAGAAAAGCGTTTGTTTGACATAAATGAAAGGACTTTACCCCCTCTACCCCCAAAATAACCTTCAGGTCTCTAGGACAAAAATTTGTGATTTGTAAGAAGTGTGGTACGGAGAGTGCTGCGTCACTTAGGAAGTTGTGAGCCCCTGGCGGCCTTGGGAGGGAAGGAGTGATGCTAGGAGGGCGTGCTTGGATTTTTTTTCACCTCGTTGTGCTCTTTACGGGAATGTATGTGTTGAAAAGGCGAAAATCTGGAAAAATGTTTTTTTCGGGTAAAGCCGTGATTTTAGACTTTTTGTTTATCTCGCGAACCAATCATGCCAGAGGCGTGTACGAGGGGTCCAAGGACTCGGGGTGAAGTCTTCCTTGCTATGGACCCTGTATTATATTTTTTTTAAACAATTGAAAATTATTGTTTTGAAAGTAGGCTATAGGTTGAAAACCAAACATGATAGAACGTTGTGCCTTAGTTGAAACGAATTGCCTTTATGACCTTTATTTTTTTTATAATAAAACATTTTTATTTTTACATTTTTTGAAAACACTCGAATTTTGAAAATCTTATATTTTATTTAATTAAAGCCTCCGTGGCTTAGGCGGCAGCACGCCGGCCTCTCACCGCTGGGTCCGTGGTTCAAATCCCGGTCACTCCATGTGAGATCTGTGCTGGACAAAACGGAGGCAGACAGGTTTTTCTCCGGGTACTCCGGTTTTCCCTGTCAAAATTTCATTCCAGCAACTCTCTCCACTATCATTTCATTTCATCTGTCATTCATTTAATCATTACCCCAGAGGAGTGCGTCAGGCCTTGGCAACCGGCACAGTTCATATCCTCGCCGATAGACGGGGGCTTCATTCATTCCATTCCCTACCCGGTCGAAGACTGGAAGCAGGCTGTGGATTTTCATTTTCATATTTTATTTAATTAAAGGAAATGCGCATAAACATGCATAGTAGTACATACATAAATAGAATTGTCAATTTGAATTATTGTATTCCTTGAAGGATTTCAATCGCTTTTGGCATGCAAGTATATGGTACTGCGCCCGAATCTCGCATTAGCCACCACCCATACCCACTGAGATGGTAAAGGATTGTAAGGACGTCGATACCCAGCTAGATACATCAACACTTCCCTACTGGGCGAATGACTAGAACCCTGGACGCATACGGACGTACAATAACACTACAAATTAGTTACACATTTACTAGCAATACTAATTCCATAATAAGATGGTAGTACGAGAATCTCGGATCTCGGACGTGAACGGTGAAGTTGAGACTAAGTGAGTTCTGGTAACTAACTGGCAGTATCATCGCACGGTGATTGCGAAATGAAAAGATGATCAGTTTCTATAAATCAAACAGGCAAACCAAAAACATGTGTCTGGGATTTATTTCTGAAAAAAAAAAACCAGCAATAAAAATCCTATCACCTTTAAAAAATGATAAAATGCAAGAATTAAAATTATTCAATTGGCAGATAAACTCTCTACACCTTAAATTTGCATTTTCATAAAGAATTGCGTTGCGAAAACATTAAACTTCGAATGTAAACATCGAATAGCAAAACCTAGTAGTCATACTGTGACTTGTTTATGAATGTAGCTTGATCTGCGATCAGCTGTTCGTCTTAATCAAGTATTTTACATAATGAAAAACCCTACAATATACATCTATATCATAACCCACGTGAATAAAAATATAATAATAATAGTAATTATTAAATTAATAACTTATTTACATAGCTGAAATTCACACGTCCGGCGCGGCATTCAAATTTGAACTAGAACTGACGTGATCTCGTCAATCTACTGGCGCTCTCGTTACAAAAACAATCCTTCTCAACACTGGTTCTCACAAACTATAAATTCAAGTATCACTGGGTTATTTATCACATTCCATTTGAACTATTAATAACGAACAATTAAGCTAGTTATAGTTCTAAGTAGATATAGCAATGAATAATAAATAATGGTAACACCAAAGATCGAGACGGTACTACACAGTTACATAAAAACGTCGTGGACATAATATTAACGCTTACTGACATGAACAACACATAAATACACTCCTAAATGTCAGCTATTTTCTCAACACATTGTCGTAATTCATTGCTCCAACGGCAATACTAATTTTCTTTTCATATACGTGAACTATACCTTATCATGGCGTCAAATACGCTTCCAAATATAACACAACTCATTCTTCTTCCTTATCACAATAGCTTTCACAAAATACTGCACGGCATTCCTTCAAAAACAAAAACCAATCTTCCTACATACGTGTAGAAGAATTAGTGATCCTACTACGTAACACTAGCAGTATATACGGTTCATGAAACACTCCAACCTTCACTTCTCTAAATTTAATTGACTCGTACTCATTATTTGACCAATATATTTGTTCATAACTATATACCTTGAAACATGTTCCACGTAATCAATAATGCATTTCAACAATGAACCTCTTCAACATTCAGTAATTCCACGTTATACTTGAGTATCTGCTTCAATATAGTAGTAATCCGCTCGTCTTTACAAAGTTAATAACAATACTTTTCGTCTTTCCGCTTCTCATAAACATTAATGAATGAAACATTCATATAAGAGCTTGTTTTATACATCATTGACTTCAGGTAGACCTCCATGTCTCCTGGTCTTCATTTCGTTCTAGCTAAATTGTTGCTATTTATAGCCGTCGCCTGACTTCCATTGTCAAAATTTGATCCACTCTGACACATATAATTCTTACATGAATTATCCATGACTAGATTAACATCACATAATGTTAAAATTCTTGTTCAATGTTATTGTTTATAACATTTAAAAATGTTGCAAAATGTTTAGACATATTAAATTGTTAATGACAGCATTATAGTATTTTACAATAGTTCTTAGCTTGAATAACGATGTATTCTAGCGATCGTAACGCATTTACATTGCTTATAACGCAAGTGTATCGATCGGAGCATTCCCTTTCATAGAACAGTATTCGCTTAAAATGAGTTTATTAAAAACGTTCCTGAATAAAAGTTAAATGACATATCTAAATTTCAAATGCTAATGAAATCACGTCTAAAACGACACACGTTGACATGTATGAAAAGTTAATTAAAAATCTCTAAAATAGACAAAATAATATCATGAGTTACACGAAAGAAAATGTACAAAATATGAATTGGTCACCCTAAAATTTCCTAAAAATACTACTACTAGCTACAGAGATAATGGAACAGTCAATTCTGTACCTTTCTGACGGTCTGCTTAGGAAATACCTCGTCCAATGGCTTCAATGTTCCTCCCCTGGGTTGACTCGTGCCGGTCGTGCTTCTCAGTCGAGCTCTGCATGAAACGTGGCTGCCATCTGATCGACTCGTTCCTGCCTGGCTGGTGAACACCTGTTCCCCGCCTCGCCACACAGCACACTTGTCTCTTCTCGGCTCTTGATAGCCTAGATGCTGGAACCCGGAACATTGAACTCCGCTTTCCATCTTCTTCTTTCTTCTGCACCTCGTCGTTAAATTAACTTAGAGCGTCTCTGGTTTATATCTCTCCAAGATCGTAGTGGACATTTGAGTAGAGTTGTTGGAATTCAGAATATTGCATGATGGATGAGCAGTGGTGGTGACGTCGATCCAAGGACCTCATGATCAACTCTGAATTTCCCGCTCCATAGTGTAGATTATCCTCCTTCCATGATTTAGTGATTCATCGTATTCTTCTTAGTCATAGCAGAACACAAAGTTCCCCCCTGACTAGATATCGTAAGCATAATGAATTGTAGAATGAATTTGCTTCTTTAATGTTGCAGTAGTGGAGCAGCGACAATGTAGTAACTTATAACTGGTGAAGCTGCTTGCTGAATGTATAATACAGTTCGTATAAATGCAATCTTCCTCCCTCTGCGCTGTGTTTTTAAAAGTTGCTTCTTTCAAATGCTGAATATCACTTTCGTTGTTTTATCGAGATCACCTTCCTTTCCTCGGCTTTCGCTGCGTCTCCTGCAGACCAGTGAAGTCTCCTGGTTGCACTCTTCGTTGCTATAGCGTTATTTCGGGACACTTTTCCAAACAGGTCCGCTCTCTTCAACAATATCAGTAGGAGTCACCTCACTCTCGGCGCGTTTTGCTCGTGTGCCAGACTGGATCAAGTCCTAGCCTCGCGTCAGGTCCATTTATACAGAATATCACTATTTTCTCTTCTCCTGTCGAAAAATATACAATTCTATTCTTCCAAGTAAATTTCATTTACTGTTCTTGATCTGTGGAAGTGTTAATCTCGCTTTATAAAAGCAAATGTAGTGTATTAGCAGTTCCCACACAAATTATATGATCTGTTCTGATTGGTTGTAGGTTTATTGTCAAAACCTCTACCTGTCCTAGCGTTTTATTGTCGGGTTGTGTGCATAAGTTGTTATTGCCGGCTCGGCTAACCAAAACCAGTCTTGAGAGTGCTAACTTGAAGCCATGGTCATATTCCAGCTTCAAAAGATCTGACTCTCCCTTGGTTAATTTATCATTCACTACAAAATTTCCAAATCCAAATATTTCAAAATAGTCCAAAATTTTTCAAAAACATTTCCAAATGATTCCATTCACTTCCCAAAACATATCCGTGAATAAAATAAATTCCTATTTCCAATTTCCACTTCTTACATCGAATAGTTGGAAGGTCGGTTCGATCCTCGGCTCTATCCATAAATTGAGCTGGGGTGAATTAGGGCTCAGATCGCCTCCTGACTCATTATGTAAAGTTTAACATAGACTCGATTTAATCCTGATTCATCCATAATTGAGACCAAATTCATCCCTCAATGAATCCTGGGATAGAATCTTCTGAGCTTAGTGTGGTTAAACTTCCCAATGGGACTTTCTGTCTGTTCCTTTCTTTCTTGACTGTCCTGAATCTTCCTCTCCTGGTTCTCTGGTCCTTATCTATGACGATCGCATGCCTCTCGTTTGTGAACAGTGCTGATCCTCTCCGTCTACTTTCTTCTTCCCGAAGATGTCGACCTATTTGCTCCTTCACTCAGGTTTTGATGTTGAGCTAGACCTGATGTTGAGGGTTGAGGTTCGACCTCCTCATTCCGCTGGTTGTTCCTACCTCTATTTTCTCTTAAACCATCTCTATACACCTGGCTTTCTCTATCCCTGTCTTGGTAGTAGCGTCCTACATTTTCGTTATTACGCCAGCCTCTGTATTGTTGCTGTTGTTGTTGTTGCCTAGGCTGCTGCTGTTGTTGTTGTTGTTGCCTCTGGGCATAGTTATCGTCAATCCAGTTTTTGTACCGGCAATAAGCTCCTCCTGAGCCTCGAATGTTACTGTCATAGTAATCATTTCTACTTCTGTCACTGCTACGATGGTAACCAGTCCTACGTTGACCATTATTCCAGTATCTTGCCTGGTACGGTCTTCCTTCTCTGCCTCGGCGATACGGTGATTCGTAGCGGTTCCTCCCATAGTCATTGGTTCGACTGGGACCTGGCCTACTTCTGTTATCATCTGTTTGCTGTGTCTGATCAACGAACACAGTATGAACGTCTCTGTGCTCCTGCCTCTGTCTGGAATTACTGTTAGACACAACGTTGAGTGTAGAACTTGTGTTGTCAAGTCTACGCAAGATTTCTGCCATACCCTCTAACGTTTTGACTTCAGCTGCTATTAGGTGTCTACTGACATCGTTATGAAGCTGTCGTGAGATAGCGTGTATCATTTCGCTTTTAGTTAACGGAGGTTGAAGGTACTGAAGCATTGCGAGTTGAGATGTAAAGAAGGTAGCATATCTCGTAGGGGTAGAGTGTGCATACCTCTTAGTATAAATCTCCGCTCTAATATCCTGCTGTAGTTCTTTCGCCCAAAATTTTCACTGCAGGGCATCTGCAAACTCCTCAAAATTTGCGTAAGTATAACGGAATGCTCGATGCCAAGATAGGGCATCCGACTCCAAAAACTTCTCTACGACCCTCATCTCTCTATCACGAGGTATCCGATTGTCGTCTAAAGAGCATCGCATATTTCTCAAGAACTCTACAGCTGATATATTACCAACACCACTGAAACGAGATGGCTTGTCATCTATAATTTTAAGAACGATTACGCTTTGGTTAGTTGTTGGGCCTCCCTGGTTATAGAATCCACCTGAACCTCCGTATTCTCTATGAATACGTTCTGTATCATGATTTAGGTGTTGTCTATCCGGCGTACGACAATATAAGCTCTCTCTATCCTCTTCTACCCTTTCTTCTCTTCCTTCGGGTCTTCGTAGCTCCTCCTGAAGTCTTTCATCTCTCTTCTAAAAGAATTCCGCTAGATCTCGTCTCAATCCTAGACGTATTTCCTCCTTAAATCCTTCATGATCACATGGTTCAGAAATGGACAGTTCTTTGATCCTGTTCCTGATCTCCAGTAGTTCCTCATCCTGACTTGACTTAACTTTTGCTAATTCTACGTTAATTTCTTCAGTATTTCTAATCGCATTTAATTCCTCGCTTTTACCGGAATCTGCTCTATTTACAATACCCTTTAAATCGGTTATGCTCTAGTTTCTTCGATACTTGAACAATTCTAGTTTAAGGTTATTGTTAAGCGTTTTCGCTTCATTTTCTACTCTACTGACATCTTTTAAAATTTTACCATGTAGTTCGAACATATACTCTTTTTAGACTTAATTACATCCACCTTCATATCATTCACAGATTTACAAATACATGTTTCCATATCAACATTGATACCTTCACTGATAAGTTTTTGTTGGTCTTCTAACTTACCTTGCAGGTTGCCAACAATGCTGTTTAGGTTGTTGTGCTGCTCAGTGAGCTGCTTTAGGGACGCTGTAATGCTAACATTGTGTTTTCTCTGTTCTTTTGTGGCATTGCGAATACCTTCCTGAATCTTTCCCTCTAACTGGATAATGTTTTCACTACATTGTACTTTGGCTTCTACCACTTTCTTAGTTACATCTTCCCTTAGAATGCTCATCTCTGTTTTGGTAGAGTCCATATCTTCTTTCACTTGATTGAAAGCAGACTTGGTCTCTTCCAGAGCTTTTCTACTTTCCTCAACTGAAAATCTACTTTCCTCCTGTGCTAACCTACTTTCTTCTTGGGCTAGTCTTCCCTCTTCCTGGACTTTCTCCAAGGCTTTCTTGATTTGCTCCTGGGTTTGTTTAGCCTCTTCTTGTACTAGCCTCTTCTTGGGCTTTCCTGGCCTCTTCTTGGGCTTTCCTGGCCTCTTCTTGGGCTTTCTCCTGAGCTATTTTTGCCCCTTCCTGGGCCCTTCTGATAGCCTCTTGAACTTTCTTGTCTTCCTCTTTGTATCCTTCTACATTCCACCTAAACTGGAGTAATGTTGGCTTTAGTGGCAGTTTGAGCTACAGCTAATTCCGCTTTCATCTCGGATTTAACTGTCGCAGATGACTGTTTACTTTCCCTTTGGGGGCAGATGACCTCGTAGTTCCGCCCCTTAAAACAACAATAACTAACTATAACTAAACTTTCCCTTTCTAGCTTTTTACTGTTTTCATGAGTGAGTTTGTAGAGGGCATCAACATCTCCTGTTAACTGGTTCTGATTCTGCTTAATCGTTTCTAAGATAGCGGTTTCGGTGGCGTAGTCGGTAGCATGCTGAACTGCTATGCCCAAGACAGCGGGTTCAAACCCGGCCGAAGTCGTCGGGTTTTTTAAGAGCGTTAAAATCTTTCAGTATGCCTTCCTTCGGAGGGGAAGTAAAGCCGGCGGTCCCATGTCATAGATTTATGGCATGTAAAAGATCCTTTCACAGACTAAACTTGTGTAAAGCAAAAATTGTTAGGTTAGATTTCGTCAGAACGCTCTATCAAAGTTCCAACGTTCACCACTAGGTATCATTGATATCTGGTGGCGAAAGTTGGAACTACTTGAAATTGAACGGAACTTGTAGCTCACCCTTTAGGGTGTCCGCTGGAAGCAGCTACAGACTCAGGCGAGCCGAACATGTCCTCGGACACTCCCGGCACTAAAAGCCATACAATAAATAAATACATTTCTAAAATTGACCTGATATGGTGTGCCCGTTTAGACCGGAGTCCGCACGACCACATATGCATTTTACCAATAATCAGTCAGCACGAGAGTCAAAATATCCCGGAGCGCCAGATGGGTTAAAGCTAATCGCAAAAACGACATCAAATAAAAAAAAATGCTTTACTGATTTTTGGCTCAATGCAACAATAAGGATAGAAGGAGATTCAATTGGGCGTAACACATCAAGTAAAATTATCTCATTTTATTTTGAATTTAAAATTGACTGCAAAAATGCTCAAAGCAGCATCACTCACGTGTGGCGACCCACACTCCTATTTACACAATATACAGAAATTTTCCAAACACATTTGACAATTATTTTTTTGGAAACACAAGTCTGATTGTTAGTCCAGTAGACTGTGTTCCAAAATTATTTATGATTAAATCCAGTTCAAATTTAATTGTCTCTACTGGAAATATCGTAGTTCACTGTTTGAATTTTTACATAATATTAACACTCGTAGAATAAATGTTCATAGAATTTTTAACTTTCACTTATTTTTCCAGTTTCAAAAATATATATATTGTCGAAAAATATTATTATCATTGAATCAACACAAATTATTTACACATATTAATAACATCTGAAAAGTATTTGACCTTGAGCATAGCATCGAAGAACTGTGCGAAGCACAACAAAAATTAATCGTTCTTCTGACATTAAACATTTCGAGAAGTGACTCGATTATGAACTTCCAAGTTCCTAACAAAATATATGATTTCTGAATCATCAACTTGATCAATAAATTGTTGAACCATTCAACTATTCAATTTTCCACTTAGAATCATTATTAAGAAAAATATTTATATACATGGCCATTTTTAGCAACTTTCACAACTTGCAATTCTTCGACAGAATGCGGAAATAAGAATTGTAGTTTCATAATGAATTCATTTAGTTCATGGCACTAGGATTGAAATTATCCTTCAAATTATTCGTGGTTAAAGAATTATTTTAAATTGGCAGTGGCCCATTCGATTATTTGTGTAAGAACACAATATTACAACAACAACGGCAAAGGTCTTCCTCTGAAGAAGAATAAACTACTATCATGACAAATCCGGGTTCTAGCAAAATCAAAGTCTAAATGGAATTCGTAAACAAGGTTGAAATAAGAACTGATGGTTTCAAGAAATAACCTTCGGGTCATTCATACGACGAAATGTGTAGTTCCAATACTCCTTCTATAAACCTGAGCCATCGAACCTGCTATTTGATTGATGCTCGAAAAAACCTCTTCATTCCTGCGACTTAAACATGCGCACCTGGGAATGGCATTTCAACTACTCCACACATATAAATTTTCTTCCCAAAATTTATACAATAAATCAAGCCTCTGCTTGTTATCAACACTGGAAGATTAATAAACTTACAAGTTTATTTTATTTTACCATTCAGTTCAACCCGTGAATTTACCATACTTATGAAAATCTTTATTTCACTTTCGAGTGTATTTACGTCATGATTTTATATAAATAAAAAAATATCCTACTTGATACAAATATCATTTGCTTCCCGTTTCATGCCTCTCCGTGTTATCTGAAAAATATACTTTGCTCATTGCAAATATCAACTGTTCAACCAGAACTGAAATGTTGGTTGAATGCGGGCTTGCGCTAACCACTCTCCTTCGGAAAATCTCCTGTTCCAAACTAGAAATGATTAAACTACTTCAAAGGCTCTCTCTCAATACATATGATTATTAGAAAATATAATATCCAAGAATTATTTAGAAAAATTATAAAAATTATTATTATTATTATTAGTGGATTATTATTATTATTAGTTATATTATTTTAAATATATTTAATTATCATCTCATTATGTGAGAATCCACATGTTCGAACCTTCGAATATGGAAAAAATATCCATTCCTCAACAAAAATAATTTAACTCAACCATTACATCGACGGTTTTCCGTGATATCCCTAAAATATGAAATATTCAAACAAATGCTCGAAATGCTCGGTCATCGATCCTAAACTGTTCTGAGTGCTGAAAATACTCAGAATAATTCTAACAAGTCTTGCGTAAATCATTGCAAGATTTAAATACGAAGAAAAATAAATGTGTTGGTCATCTGCCGAAAAATAGTTTGTTCCAATTAGCTAGGCATAATATAATTCAAATGTGGCTTACATTTCTTGATGGTCTTGAAGCGTAGTGAACCTGGTCTGTACCAGATTTATCCATAGACATGCCCTATCGGACAAGCATGTATAATCCTTGTATCGGCCGCCATTATATACCCACAATCCGTCTAGTCAGACATAGTGGTAGTATCTCTTGAGGTTTGAATTAACTGTTGTTCCATTTTAATATGGGCTTCTATCAAAGCCATAACAGTTTGTTTAAATGGGGTCAGATCTAAGTGATCTATTCTTAGATATGTCAGTTGTAACATAACTCACGGTAATCTTATCAATACAAGATGACACTGACAGTCTAACCAATCAACGGCTGTTCTGAAGATCGTTCTCTGGGCATGGCTTCACACCATCTACCATGCGCTAAGCAACCTGTAGTTTCCCTTGCGTAGACTAACGAACACCACCGTGATCGACTGGTCTTCAGTGTACTGATAGATCGAAGTGGTTAACAAGTTACAAATATGAAAACTGACTAAAATGGATTTAAATATCCAAGTATTAGGTTATTACTGGACTGTGACAAAGTACTAATTCTAGACAAAGTCTAGCATATGTCCATGTAGAAATATAAAAATATTTCCACTAATGTCTGTAGAAAAAAAATTCAATCACCTCAGTGATTCTCCTCGCCGGAAACTTACTAAGTTCCACTTCGTAGCGCCGCACTTTTGTGACTATCACAACTTTGAAAATTACTTCTGCGTAGATCCGGCAACCATGTGCCTTGGCTCAGCGTAGCAGCAACTTGCTCGGCAAGTGCTTGTGTTGGAATGAGCTATCGATGCCTCGGCCGGCCGGCTTTTATTCAAAACTGCCAGGGTCACGCGTCATCACGCTGAAATCTAGAAATCCTCATATCTCTGGTATCCCTGGTCCGATTTACTTGATACTAAGTGCATTCTCTTTCATTTGGCCGTGCCAGTAATCTGATCCCAGTCTCAAGTCTCTACTCCATGGTTAACTATTTAATCAATAAATAGCCTCGACCTCTGCTATTACTCGCTACGTCACTTGACATGCTAGTATCGGTATATTCTTTCCAATTCCTTCTCGAAGCAATGTAGCGCGATATTCAAATATCTCAACTTTCAAAAGCGGCTGTAGCCTTTCCCTTGATATCTAGGTGTCTGAATCTTGGAATACCCATTCCTAGAGTTGGGCACAATGGGTCATATCTTCCGACGACATAGTTATAACACAATTGAGAAATGAGGAGGAATCCTCTACACTAATTACTAGAACTTCAGAGTGACCAACTCATACTGTTTATGATAAAGGAATACTTCGATAACCCTAGTTCCATGATAATAATAGACAGAAATCTTAAATTCTACCTAACCGTAGTTTATAAAACTGTTCGTCTCTCATTTAAAAATCCCTAACTAAATTTAATTATAACATCGTGAATTTAACTATTTCTTAACTTAAATGACCAAAATATCATCAGCTGGTTTAACAAACATGCCTCAAACAATCGTACTCCTCAAATTTGTCAATGTTTATTCACTTAAACAAATTCCAAAATTTGGGAACGGCATTTTTACTAATTTCAAAAAACCACCAATATTTTCACATGGTTGTCGCTGAACACGTTAGTTTCTCAACACAATCGATGCCAAAACACATTGGGCGCAAAGTAAAATACCATATATGTGCCCGAATCTCGCATTAGCCACCACCCATATCCGCTGAGATGGTAAAGGATTGTAAGGACGTCGATACCCAGCTAGATACATCAACACTTCCCTACTGGGCGAATGACTAGGAAACCCTGGACGCATACGGACGTACAATAACACTATAAATTAGTTACACATTTACTAGCAATATTTATTTCATAATAAGATGGTAGTACGAGAATCTCGGATCTCGGACGTGAACGGTGAAGTTGAGACTAAGTGAGTTCTAGTTACTAACTGGCAGTATTATCGCACGGCGATTGCGAAATGATAAGATGATCAGTTTCTATAAAACAAAAAGGCAAACGTAAAACAAGTGCCTGGGATTTATTTCCGAAAAATATACAACAATACAAATTCCCTATCACATTAAAAAATGTCAAAATGCAAGAATTAAAATTATTAAATTGGTAGATAAACTCTCTACACCTTAAATTTGCATATTCGTAAAGAATTGCGTTGCGAAAACATTAAACTTCGAATGTATACATCGAATAGCAAAACCTAGTAGTCATACTGTGACTTGTTTATGAATGTAGCTTGATCTGCGATCAGCTGTTCGTCATAATAAAGTATTTTACATAATGAAAACCCTTACAATATACATCTATATCTCAACACACGTGAATAAAAATATAATAATAGTAATTATTAAATTAATAGCTTATATACATAGCTGAAATACACACGTCCAGCGCGGCATTCAAATTTGAACTAGATCTGACGTGATCTCGTCAATCTACTAGCGCTCTCGTTACAAAAACAATCCTTCTCAACACTGGTTCTCACAAACTATAAATTCAAGTATCACTGGGTTATTTGTCACATTCCATTTGAACTATTAATAACGAACAATTAAGCTAGTTATAGTTCTAAGTAGATATAGCAATGAATAATAAATAATGGTAACACCAAAGATCGAGACGGTACTACACAGTTACATAAAAACGTCGTGGACATAATATTAACGCTTACTGACATGAACAACACATAAATACACTCCTAAATAACAGCTATTTTCTCAACACATTGTCGTAATTCATTGCTCCAACGGCAATACTCATTTTCGTTTCATGTACGTGAACTAAACCTTATCATGGCGTCAAATACGCTTCCAAATATAACACAACTCCTTCTCCCTCCTTATCACAATAGCTTTCACAAAATACCTCACGGCATTCCTTCAAAAACAATAACCAATCTTCCTACATACGTGTAGAAGAATTAGTGATCCTACTACGTAACACTAGCAGTGTATACGGTTCATGGAACACTCCTAACCTTCACTTCTCTAAATTTAATTGACTCGTACTCATTATTTGACCAATATATTTGTTCATAACTATATACCTTGTAACATGTTCCACGTAACTTTCAATAATGCATTTCAATAATGAACCTCTTCAACATACAGTAATTCCACGTTATACTTGAGTATCTGCTTCAATATAGTAGTAATCCGCTCGTCTTTACAAAGTTAATAACAATACTTTTCGTCTTTCCGCTTCTCATAAACATTAATGAATGAAACATTCATATAAGAGCTTGTTTTATACATCATTAACTTCAGGTAGACCTCCATGTCTCCTGGTCTTCATTTCGTTCTAGCTATAAATTGTTGCTAAATAATTGTTGCTATTTATAGGCATCACCTGACTTCCATTGTCAAAATGTGATCCTCTCTGACACATATAATTGTTACATGAATTATCCATGACTAGATTAACGTCACATAATGTTAAAATTCCTTAATTGGAATAATTCTTGTTCAATGTTATTGTTTATAACATTTAAAATGTTGCAAAATGTTTAGACATATGAAATTGTTAATGACAGCATTATAGTATTTTACAATAGTTCTTAGCTTGAATAACGATGTATTCTAGCGATCTTAACGCATTTACATTGCTTATAACGCAAGTGTATCGATCGGAGCATCCCCTTTCATAGAACAGTTTTCGCTTAAAGTGAGTTTATTAAGAACGTTCCTGAATAAATGTTAAATGACATATCTAAATTTCAAATGCTAATGAAATCACGTCTAAAACGACACACGTTGACGTGTATGAAAAGTTAACTATAAATCTTTAAAATAGACAAAATAATTTCATGAGTTATACGAAGGAAAATGTACAAAATATGAATTGGTCACCCTACAAATTCCTACAAATACTACTACTAGCTACAGAGATAATGGAACAGTCAATTCTGTACCTTTCTGACGGTCTGCTTTGGAAATACCTCGTCCAATGTCTTCAATGTTCCTCCCCTGGGTTGACTCGTACCGGTCGTGCTTCTGAGTCGAGCCCTGCATGAAACGTGGCTGCCAGCTGATCGACTCGTTCCTGCCTGGCTGGTGAACACCTGTTCCCCGCCTCGTCACACAGCAAACTTGTCTCTTCTCGGCTCTTGATAGCCTAGATGCTGGAACCCGGAACATTGAACTCCGCTTTCCATCTTCTTCTTTCTTTTGCACCTCGTCATTAAAGTAACTTTGAGCGCTGGTTTATATCTCTCCAAGATCGTAGTGGACATTTGAGTAGAGTTGTTGGAATTCAGAATACTGCATGATAGATGAGCAGTGGTGGTGACGTCGATCCAAGGACCTCACGATCAACTCAGAATATCCCGCTCCATAGTGTAGATTATCCTCCTTCCATGATTTAGTGATTCATCGTGTTTTTCTTAGTGATAGCATAACACAAAGTTCCCCCTGACTCGAGATAGTAAGTATAATGAATTGTAGAATAAATATGCCTCTTTAATGTTGCAGTAGTGGTGCTGCAATAATGTAGTAACTTATAACTGGTGAAGCTGCTTGCTGAATGTATAATAGAGTTCGTATAAATGCAATCTTCTTCTCTCTGCGCTGTGGTTTTAAAAGTTGCTTCTTTCAGATGCTGAATATCTCTTTCGTTGTTTTATCGAGATCACCTTCCTTTCCTCGGCTTTCGCTGCGTCTCCTGCAGTCCAGCAAAGTCTCCTGGTCGCACTCTTCGTTGCTATAGCGTTATTACGGGACACTTTTCCAAACAGGTCCGCTCTCTTCAACAATATCAGTAGGAGTCACCTCACTCTCGGCGCGTTTCGCGCGCGTGCCAGACTGGATCAAGTCCTAGCCTCGTGTCAGGTCCATTTATACAGAATATCACAATTTTCTCTTCTCCTGGCCAACAATATACAGTTCTATTCTTCCAAATAAATGTAATTTATTGTTCTTGATATGCGGAAATGTTAATCTCGTTTTATAAAAGCAAATGTAGTGTATTAGCAGTTCCCACACAAATTATTATGATCTGTTCTGATTGGCTGTAGGTTTATTGTCAAAAACTCTACCTGTCCTATAGCCTCTTATTGTCGGGTCGTGTGCATAATTTGTTATTGCCGGCTCGGCTAACCAAAACCGGTCTTGAGAGTGCTAACTTGAAGCCATGGTCATATTCCAGCTTCAAAAGATCTGACTCTCCCTTGGTTAATTTATCATTCACTACAAAATTTCCAAATCCAAATATTTCAAAATAGTCCAAAATTTTCCAAAAACATTTCCAAATGAATCCATTCACTTCCCAAAACATATCCGTGAATAAAATAAATTCCTATTTCCTATTTCAACTTCTTTCGTCGAATAGTTGGCAGGTCGGATCGATCCTCAGCTCTGTCCATAACTTGAGCTGGGGTGAATTAGGGCTCAGTACCTGTCACAAAACGCATTACATAGTGTGCAAACACAGTCATCATCAGGCGTGTGATATTGTATCTCCCTGCAAATCTTGTGATGGTGGCCATGGACAGCTAAGCTTGTTAGCAGGTGTCTTAGTTCTTGATTCGGTTTAGTCCATCCTCTGTCGATCATTGCTTCTGTGCTATAGAACTCAGGCGATATGTCTTCTTGCTTTTCCTTCCTCGCTGCCATAACGTGGACCCATTGTGGAGTCGATGGAAGGGCCGTTTTCAATCTTAGGTCTTCCAGAAGGAAAGATTCTCTGGCTAGAGTATATGCAAGTCGGGAGGGCGCGTATTTTGTGATTCCGAGGGTTGCCTTCAGAAATCTTGCTTTTATTTTCTCTATTGATCTTAAGTCTTTAAGCCTTAGCTCATCCCAGATTAACTCCAGTCCATAGGTGAGTATTGGGATTATTTTCGCTACCAACAGGAATAAAGCAGTTTCAAGTGGCAGCGCAGTGACGTTCTTGATGGTGTATATGACTCTAACTGCTGCTGATGTTCTGTCTTGAATGTGTATTCTGAAGGATCTCGCAGATGTTTGCAGTGTGATTCTTAGGTACTTGAAGAAATTCACGATTTGTAATGGCTCACCTTTGTAGGTTAATGTGTGCTTTGGCCTGAGTTTCCCTTCTTTTCTAAAGGTCATTTGGACCGTTTTCGTCCTATTGATTGAAAAGTGATTTATATCTGCCCATTTTGTCAGGGCATCTAGGGCATGTTTCACGTCTTGCAAGTTCTAAGAGAAAAGCGCCATATCGTCTGCGTACATGAGCACAGTTATTTCTTTGGAGTGATGTCGAATTATTTCGACAATGTCGAAGGTTGCTACGTTGAACAGTGAAGGACTGTTGGGGTCCCCCTGAAGTATTCTATTTGTCTGTCTGATGTTTCTAGAGTTGGACACTGAGTCTTTGATAGTGACTACGTTATAGGCTAGGATGTTGCATATAAGTTCAGTTTCTGGAATTCCTTACATTTTGGAAACTAGGAATTCTACAAAAACGTTTGTTTGACATAAATGAAAGGTCCCTACCCCCTTTACCAAGAAAATAGATTCCAAGTCTCTAGGACATAAAGTGTGCATGTTGAAACTTTTTTAAAAAATTTAAAATAATGAGTGTTTTTAAACAGAGAGCCGTTAGCGCATGACATATGTTACAACGAGGCTATGACTGGCCATGGTGGATACAGGAAATGGCTATTTCGAGGGGGCGACAAAACGATAGAACGAGGGGTCGCTTTCAGATATTTTCCTATGACAGATGAATGAAGGTGAATATTTCAAAAAAAAAATCATCATGGTGATATTTAAAACATGTTAGTAAACACTGGCCAGTAACCTGAAAAAATTCAAAATCGTATCAGCCGAATAAAAAAGCAAGGTTTTTATAGTCCACAACAACATAACTTCCTTTTTGTGTATGTCTCACAGGCAGCCAAGAAAGAAAAATCCACTTGAGGCTGGCTAGCCGGCTAAGAGAATGGAATGTAAGCGAGAGCTAACAACACTGCTGTCAGATGATAACAGGTTGGAACAATGTGGCAACTCTGTAACTGAGATAATATTTCACATCCTGTCGGCCAGGACCCAAGCAGAAACAGGTGATAGAGGGGAGGAAGGAAACCTCTACACAACAGGAAATCACGTGACCACTGCAGAGCGGTGAGGGGGCGGGGCCAGAGGTGCGGGGATAGGTGAGGGGAGGAGTGGAGAACCCATGACAGCCAATAGCTGAACGAGTTGTATGTCAACATGGATTGAAGGAGTGAGACGCAGGTGTGGAGAGAGAAACATGTATGGACATGCACGAAGCGCGGAGCGCCGTACACAGAGCTCTCGTAAAACATGATTCAATAAAATAAAAAGTACACAGGTTCACACCACATGTAATTTATTGATCCAAGAAATAAAGGTAGAGTTAAATCCTAACCATTTTACATATAGTTTATTTCCTTTTTGTTTCAACACTTTTTCCAAAAGATAATGTTTAGGAAACGCTGTTTTCTGAAGTTCATGGAGATAAAATCTACATTTATGGGTTGATGGTTGAGGTCCTGGAGTAAATAGGTGACTGGGCTGTCCAAGTTGACTTGACGAATTCGAAATAGTTCAGTCCCTCAGAGAGGTGTGTAGCCCTTATTGAAGGCAGACTTAAATTTGCTCACACGAACAAAATCCCAAATTTTCAGCCGGTGACGTTACGATCTGCTGTTTTTATGGGGTTAAACAGTTTATCCAGTCGCTGAATATTTTTGGTCACGAGGCGTGGCTTGGTCCCAATCGTTCTATATTTGGTGTCATTGTAACGTGACACTAGCTCTGGTAACATGTCCAACCAGCGATAAATGCCCTGAACGGTAAACGCTTTCCACATATGGGTTGTCAATGTTTGGTTAAACCACTCGACCACGCTGGCTTTGAGATTGCTGTACGTGGTGTAATGGTGAATATCCTTAGATTTGAGAAAACTGGAGAAATCCTTGTTGAAAAATTATTTCCCCTGATCGGTTTGTAGTAACTGAGGTTGACGTTTGGAGTGTTGAATAATATGTTGGAAGGCCTTGGTGACTAGTGGACCAGACTTGCGACGCATAGGTTCAACAAAGGCCATTTTGGAATAGACATCAATGACGGTCAACATATAGCGTACACCGTTGTTAACGCTAGCATTGGGTATCATCTCAACCAAGTCAGCCTGCCAAAGTTCATTCACACCTCGTGAAATCACCTTGAGTCGCGGATAGTGACGCCTATCTGGGTGATGCAACTCGTGGGCAATACCCATTTTAATGGGTGAGGGCTTAAACAATAATTTCGGCATTTCGAAGTTCTTGTCCAATTTCTTGAATTTCCCAATCGTGACCGGTACGGCCGGCTTGACGTGAAGCATGCAACAACTGTAGCCGCTGGAAGAGCTCATTGGGATTGTGCCAGTAGGTAATATCCACACGGGGTTTTAATGGTTTGAATGTCACTCCCGAAGCGGACGCTTTACGACGACCACTTTGAGTGGTGGGAAACATTTTTGCATTGATGGTTTTATATTTTTGAGATATACTGGCATTCACTTGTTGAGCGGGTTCATACTTTCTTTTGTGGGCATGTATACCCAATAAAATGGATTTATATTTGCCAAGGTCCTCTGGTGTATAATCATGGGAAGAGGGTGTTCGAGAGAAGAGCAGCTTTAACAGTCCTGGCGTTAATTTATTAGTGACAGTGGCGGTCCGTGAAGGGGAGCTGCAGAGCTGCAGCCCCCAGGGTATTTGACAAATCAATTTACACTTTGAACGTAACGGGGTAACGGTATAATTATACGGACCTCTGCTGGGCCATTAAAATTTTTCGCAAGTATAGGCTGGCTTGTGAATCTGCTTCCCCCCACGGCTGCTGCATCCTCTGCAGCAGCTTAAGAACTTAAAGCACTTCCTGAATCCACTTCCTCCATTGCCAAGGCAGGTCATGAAAGCTTCTTTGGGAGCTGCACTCCATGCAGCAACGATACGAAGTGCCAACACATCTTTGGAAACAATCGGGTATACAGTTTACAAACAGCACATATTGTACTGGCAGCGGTTAACTTCTCCTAATTCATATTCAGAAAATTAGCAACTAATATTCTAATGCAATAAATTATAGATAAAATCATAATACTATCGCAAGGATATGTTTAAATCGCAGCGGCTTTTGCTGTAACATGGCCAAGTTTGTAGCACTGAGTAGCAATAGAATCGTAAGTAAAAGCAGGAAGTAGGCGCTAACGGCATCTGTTAGGTTCTAGCAGATCTAAGTCCATCTCCATCCCTTATCCAGTGAAAGCAAGGAGGGAGGCATTCAACCATTTCCATGACTGGCGCTATTTTCTTCAAGCACTTGTGCAATCAGTCTTGCCAACGTGCGAATTATTGATAAAGATTCGAATGTAGTATGCTTGCGTGATTTTAACAAATACTTGCATATTATTTCACAGTATATTTCGCCCCTTTTTAATGATACCTAGCAATGTTCCTTGTTCTTACAAAACCGATTTATTTCAGACCAGATTTAGAAAAATTTCCGTTACTCCAGTGCACTACACAAGCTGTGGAAGTTACCCCCTTGTCAACAACCGTAGTACATGCTGTTGGAGTTTGTGTACGGTTGTGTGATTAGTTTGTGATTGTGTTTCAAGTAAATAATGAGTAACACTGTGCAATTTTTACAGTCGCTTCAATTTAGTAGTTTGACGCTTCACGAGAAATGTGATGTAAAGAGTAAGCGGAGACCAACATCTGTGTTAGACATCAAACAGTGTTCTACTAGCAGGCAGAAGCAATACATTAGGAGCTTCAATCCTGACGTGTATGAGAAATTTGATTGGCTGTGTGGTTGCGAGATAAAGAATGCTTTATTTTGTTTTCCATGCATTTTGTTCGGTGGAGAATTTAGTTGGACTCAAAAGGGAATGACAGATCTTAGAAAACTGAGCGAAAAAAAATCAGAAACATGCATCTTCCGGTACTCATTTAAATAACATGGTAAATTTTGCAGTGTTAGGGAAAGTGGATGTACAGAAAAGCTTAAGTTCGGCATATCAACAATCGGTTGTGCGTCGTAACAATGAAGTAACTAGAAACAGGGAAATACTTTCAAAGTTAATAAACTGTATTAAGTTCTGTGGCTTTAATGAGTTAGCGCTAAGCGGACATGATGGGAAGGCCGATTCAGACAACAAGGGCGTGTGCAATACACGAGTGAATTAGATTCCTGTTTTCAGAGTCATTTAGAAAGCTCGACAGCATTCAAAGGAGCATCGAAAAGCATACAAATTGACTTGCTTAGTTGCATGCTGGAAGTATGTCGGGAAAGAATCTTAGTTGAAATTGAGGATGTAGATTTCATTTCTCTTCTTGCCGATGAAACTACACATATCACTGAGAAGTTGCAGTTAGAGATTGTATTGCGATATTGCACTAATGAAGGCAAAGCAGTTGAAAGATTCTGGGGATTTTTTGAGCCAGCTGGTCAGGATGCAAGTTCAATGTATGAATGCATTGTTTCTCAGCTACACATTATATTGAAAGACAACAAGGGAAAGTTAATTGCCCAGAGCTACGATGGAGCATCTGTGATGAGTGGCGCAATAAATGGCGTGCAGAAGCGAATCAGGGACGAATACAAGAATGCCTCTTTTATCCACTGTTACGCCCATCAGCTGAACCTGATTATGGAAAGAGCCGCTAAGCAGAATACATAAGCTCGAGTATTTTTTGCCAATTTGTCTGTTGTCCCAGCATTCTTTTCGAGATCGTCGCACAGGACATCAGTTTTAGATTCGTGTGTGTCCAGGAGAATACCGTCTGCGGGAGCAACCAGGTGGAATTTTCGAGCTAGAACGGTGAACACTGTGTTTGAGAAAAAAGAAGCCCTAGAAGAATGTTTCACTGTGCTAGTCGAGTCAGATTGTTCGAGTGATATTACAGTTAACGAAGCTAGTTCCCTTCTACGGACACTGGATGATCCAGAATTCAATTTCTGGCTCCGTTTCTTTCATTGCGTCATGCCTCATGTGGACATTCTGTACCAACAATTACAGAGTCGACAGATCGATGTAGGGAAAGTGCGTAGCTGCGTTTCGAGTTTTGTTGAAACTGTCCAGAAAGTTCGAGACTCATCCCATTTGGATAATAACGCTGACGAGAGTGAACATCCTAGAAAGAGACGGAAGATCGGAGTAAGTCAAACGCGTATTTCTGCTGCAAGGGAAGTTTGTGACGTCATCAACAATCAAGTCACATCGCAGTTTCAATTTTTTTGACCATTTAGTACTTTCTTCTCTTCTGCAAAACGAAAAATTTGAGATACATAAGAACTCATTTCCGGAAGGAGACTTCGAGCTACCGTACGCGTCTTTCCGATGCTCGAGCCGGACAAACTCAGGACCGAACTGACTATATTGTATCAAAGAGAAGAATTTCGAAACATTGGTGGTGCTGTAAAACTTTTGAGTTTCTTTCTCACTGAAAACTTAGGTCCGTCATTTACAGAGGTCGTTAAACTGTTACGTATCCCCATCACCCTGCCTATGACTACGGCTGAACCAGAACGCTGCTTCTCGTGCCTCAAGAGGATCAATACGTACCTCAGGAATGCCATGGGACAAGAAAGACTTACTGCACTTGGACTGCTGTCTATTGAGAAGGGTCTGATAAACAGCATACCGAATTTTAATAATCTTGTCATCGAAAAATTCGTCACGTTCAAGACTCGGCGCCTGGAGCTGATCTACAAATAAGGTAAGTTAATGCATGTGCATGCAGCCCCACCAACTAGGTTATAAGCGAGCCGCCACTGATAATTGATGATCTTAATGACAGCTTTAGTACGAGCAAATTTAATGGATGAATCCCCAATTTTAAAACTATCATCCTCATAGCGAACACCATACGTGGTATCTGTGTTTCCAATGAATAGATCGGTGAAATAGGGTTCCAGTGTTGATCCATAATATTTTATTAAAATGTTTTTCAGTTGAGCTTTATGTTGAGGTGTGGCCAAGAGTTGTGAAAACGGAGACGATCTGGAAGGGCATGGTGTTTCGACCATGACCAAGGATTTCTTTTTTCTTAAAAACTCTGCAAGGGATGAGGACTTTTTTGAGGTGTAAACACTTGTTCCTCGTCATCCTCAACCTTGCTAACACTAGTCAAATCTTCCTGTTCCTGTTCCTCTTCCTTAGGGTCCTCGTGGTGCGTCTGAGTGGCTTGTGAAACGGTGGGTACCGTGTCAGATGGCTTGAAAGAGGGTTTCAACATGGCTTTTAGCAGAGGTGCTAAATGTTGTTGAATAAACAAAGCATGATCTGCACGTGATCGTTTCAATTGACGAAACTTTTGGCGAATAGTATTTTTGCTCTAATAATATGCTTTTTCAATTGACTCTCTGCTAACGCCATGGTGTCTTGACAAATGACTTGACAGGGAATGAGACAGTGCCTTAAATAGCAATAAAATGATCAAACCCTAAGTGATACCGTCCTTGGTTGAGTTCACTTTGTTTGTCAATGACCAAACAGGCATGGCGTTGAGTGTTCGAGCACTTGGCACACAATTCAGTAAACATTTGAAAGGTCATATCAGGATTCACATGTTCATTATAAATGTGGCGACGATTCCGCTCGTCCTGGCGAAAAAAAAACAATGACATTGGCATTGCCACGAAACAACTGCTTGGACATTTTATAATACGTTTGTCCAAGATAGAAGCAATCGATATGTTTGTGACGACCCATGCTGAAATAGCTTTGAATGATGCCTTGTCGTTCAGTGGATACATCATCGAAAGTCATGAGTGAATGAGGCTTTACCTCATCCGGGGCAATAACATTTTCTTGCATGGAAAATGTGTAATAACCCATATTTTCACTTTGTAATCCAGAAACACGTAGAGAGATTTTGCAAAAATATAAATATTTTGAAAACGCAGACCATTGGGTGCTGTAATAAGCGTCAGCAAAGGATTGGTCTTTCCACATCCCGAAGGCCCCACAAAGATGCAGCGAATGGATGATGGAAACAGTGAACCATGGCGTAGTTCACGTGATGTGGGACAGAGATGGGAAACCATGTCCCCCACGGGGAATGACTCTTGCTGCTTAATAATCTTCATTTCAACTAAGGCTTAGAGAGGCTAGCAAGCTGTCTATATAATGGAACCGAACATTGCCATAGAAACAGTAGACTCGTACTACAGGTTGACGATGGATGTCTTTGGACGTGCATTGATGGCCAAAGATAGGTCTGTTCCCATACATGATCTTAAGCAGGACACAGATCCCGCTAATAAACACTATGTGGATAGGTCTGTAGTGCCACGCACAAAATAGGGAGATTATGACTTTAAGGGAAAACGGTTAACCCGTGTGAAACATCCTCAAGTGTCTACAGACGTTACTACAAAAAAGTATGTGGATAACAAGGTGCATGAGTTATATAACAAAGTGCCTCAGCTTACTGTGGATGGCTATACAGCTAATCATCACCGCATAATTCACGTGGAAGACCCACAAGAAGATGACGATGTCTGCACCAAACGCTACCTCACCTACCAAATGAAAAGCCTTTATAAATTTATTCCATCTATATTTTTAGTGTATCTGACAAAGGAAAAACCTGTGAATGACAGGAACCATTTACCGCTATTCCATGACCAGCACCTGACCTATGTGCTTGCTTCGGGTTTAAACCACTATCGATTACACTATGATGGAACCATTCACATGAAATACGCGATGCCTGATGAAAACCATTTACAAATACTGAAATACAGATAAACGGTCATAGGATGTTGGTCCATAACCATGAAATGGTCAATGCAGGTGACGAATTATCCTTTCATCTCATGTTGGCATGGGATGAAAAGCAAGCGGGAAAACCCATAAACGATTTCCCACTTTATGTGGTATTGGAATATACAACCATGAAATAACAATCTCACGTTAGTTGTGACTTAAACTTTCTTGTGAAAGGTTGTTGGTCATCATCATCATGGTGAAACAAAGATATGTGGTGAGAAAGACTAAACCGACTAAAAATAAGACCCTGTCCTTGGCAAAGCATGGGCTTAAGACATTCGTGGACGAGCCCTTGCTAAAGAAAAAAGAAAAAATAATGTGCTGACCATAAGAAAAGCTCTTCGAGCAGCACAGAGACATCTTATGCCAAAACGTCGGTGACAGGGTTTAAAACAAGGGCGAGTGATTCCCGTCCCCAAACGAGCTGGATTTTTACCTGCATTATTTGCCGGTTTGGCTGCTCTGGGTTAACTTTAGGACGGTGCCAGTGCGTTGGCGAAAACCATCAAAGCCACATAGCAGGGCCAGCAACAACTCAAAGAAAGTCAGCGACACAATGAAACGATGGAAGCGATTGCTACGGGGGCTAGAAATGCCAATTTAAAGCCAGCCTTTTATCAACAAGGATTTGGGATTTCACCATTTCGAAATATTAAAAAAATAACCTCAACCATAGCAAGACATGCCTTGACGCATGAACAAGTAGAAAGCTATGCTAAACAACTAAAGCTTTCTCATTTTCGAGGTGTGTTTATGCGAAACCAATTACCTACACGACCCTGGAAACAGGAATGTGCTCTTGTCAATTTGGATGATCATCGAGGACCAGGAACGCATTATGTAGCTTATGTCAAAGAGGGATCCACCGTATCGTACTTTGACAGTTTTGGGAATTTGCCACCACCCATGGAACTAGTAACCTATTTTGGTAACAGAATCAAGATATATTAGAAAGTGAAACGTGAGCAAACGTTTAACAGCCAACAGTGTGGACGTTTGTGTTTATTTTTTTTATATACGACGCAGCTTAAGCAAAAACGTCAACAGTATGTCGGTAGAAAGTAAAACGTTTACACTGCATGGACGTGGACCTGAAGTCAGCCTAGACTTTTACCCGCCTATCGAATTGAGTGAAAGACCTTATGATTTAGGACTTGTTTCACTTGAAACGTACAATCGAATATACAACATACGTGAAAATGTGAACAACAAGTTTTACTATGATGATTCTGTGCTCACCCTGAACTCTGGTGGACACACGAAAGATGGCATTTATGAACACATTTATGTGGTGTTGATCGATGAATATGGTTTAAAGTCATTTCTCGATGGAACGCGCAAGTTTGAACTTGTAGGAAATACCAACACTCATCGCTGCAGTATTTTCTCCACATTCAAAATTGACTTTAAAACACGCCCCGATTCCATTGGCCCATTACTAGGATTTAAACCACGCGTGTTGGAGCCCAACAAAAACATGAATCAGACCATGAAGTGAAATTCATTGAGGACCATCATGTGTCGTTGACGTGTAATATTATTAGCCAAGTGTACACCAATCAAGAACCATCGCATTCGCTTTATGACTTTATTGTGGCATCGCCCAATGGGAATATTATTCGTGAAAACCCTCCAGTGGTGCTTTTTCATTCTGTGGCTGTCGATGGTATTAGTAATATAACATTAAGACTGATAAATAGAGATCAACAACTCATTGATCTAGATTCTACCACACCAGTGACTTACAAGTTGGTGCTAAAGCCACTACGAAGTTTGTGTATAAAGCAACAACACCGTCTAGGAATGGTCTTAGTTGTTTGCCACGTGAAGACACGTTAACATCTCAGGACAAGCAGATTTTACAGCATTTGGGTTACCACGTCAACCCTCATGATGAATTCTATCCTAGAGGTAGCGATCCACATCAAGGAGCAACCAAGGGTGGTAAGAATTGATCTCCATTCCTATCAAGCTCAAACACCTGGACTCAATAACAATGATGACATTCAATTTGTTATCAACAACCAAGATATTTACACCCTACCGCATGAAAGTGTCATTCAGATTGAAGGTCGACTCACTAAAGCCGATGGCTCCTCACCCACCACATCCAAGTTGGCCAACCATGGTTTGGCCTTTCTGTTTTCTGAGGTGCGGTATGTCATTAACGACATCGTGGTGGATAGCACTCGAAATGTGGGTATTTCCAGTGTCATGAAACTATACCCCTCTAACAGTGAGGAAGAAGGTAGAACACTTTGCAGGGCGGGTTGGTGCCCGGACTCGACCAATGACTGGATGGTACACGCTGATGGGACCTTTACTGGATATTTACCTCTTAAACTGATTTTAGGCTTTGCCGAAGATCACCAGCGCATTGTGGTCAACGCAAGGCAAGTGCTTTATCTGGTGAGAGACAGGAGTGATAATAATGCACCCATGGGAGCCGACAATGCCCCCATAGATTCAAAAATTCAACTACAACGCATGCTATGGAAAGTGCCCCATGTGACCCTTGACGATAGCAAAAAACTGACATACTCAAGATGGTAAAAAAGAGATATGCCTCTACCCATGGAATTTAGAAGCTGGGCACTCCACGAGTATCCGCTATTGCCCACCACCAACACACACAGTTGGTCTGTAAAAACAGCCCGCTATACAGAGAGACCTCTCTACATCATCGTGGGTTTTCAAACGAATCGCAAGTATCAACAAACCAAAGATGCCACGCAATTTGATCACCTGCAATTGAGAAATGCACGTCTTTTCATCAACGGTGCTGTGTTTCCCTATGAAGGACTGGATTTGGATTTTTCCAAAAATAAATTTGGCCCCCTGTACGACTTGTTTTGTAAATTTCGATGGTCGTATTATCAAAAATAGAACAGCCCCATGCTGCTACCCCAAGCGTTTAAGGCAAGGGCGCCACTGATTGTCTTTGACTGTCCTTACCTGGAAGAGTCTGTCAAGCCATCCAATATTGACATTCGACTAGATTTTGAAACGCATGATAATGTACCAGCCAATACGACGGCCTACTATGTGATTATTCATCACAAACAAGTCAACTATTATTCACAGTCCAACCAAGTGACGAGTGTATAAATAACAAGTCAACCCACGACAAGCCGCTCAGTCATGTCTTGCTTAAAGCCTCAAGAGACGTCACATCCATGAATTTCAACTCTGAGGAACAACGTTTCAAGACCTTTGCGACGTGGCCGGTGCCTTTCATAAACACTCAAGCCTTGGCGGCTGCTGGATTCTATTATTTAAAAACAAGAGATGAAGTGAAATGTGCCTTTTGTCCCATCACCATAGACCAATGGCAAGAGAGTGATGAACCCATGAAGGAATATCAGCGCTGGTCACCCGCCTGCTCCTACCTGTGCAGAATGGAGGTGGGAAATATACCCAGTCATTCAAGCTACCCCTCACTCGTGCCTCTGGGTGATAAAAAAAAACAAATTACGATACATGTGGACTGTATAGGGTCCATGGTGCTTCGGTGAGCAGCTCACCGTCAAAAGCGCCTAGTTTAGAGACATTAGGACATAATCGGTGTTATGGACGTTACAAACACAAGAGACTATATTGTTGTATCAGTTGGTATCGTCCCTACCCCAAAATGACTAAAACCTGTAAGACGTGTTATGACAATAAAATGATGGAATAAAAAACTTAAGGGGTTGTTAATATTATTTCTCATGTCCTCATGTCTTACCCTAAACCTCAATTTTTTTTCAAACTATCATGGCAGGTAAGTCCATGTCATGGACACATTTTAGTGGCCAATGGTCAGTCAGTCGTCAGTTCAACTTGGTCCAGGCAAGCGTCAGCATGTTGCACACACTCATTGTGGATTGCCAGTGTTTTAAAATTGGTGACAACAAATTTATATTTAAACAAGTAGCCATTATCTATTGTACCACGTTTTGGATATCGCAAGCTACGCATTTGGTATTTAAACCGCCCCATGCTTTTGATTTGTTGTCTGAAAAAGACCGTAAACAAACCGAGTGGATTGAAAATCATAGGCAACTAGATTGGAATCAAGGAACCATTTCCTATACATATTTGGACGTGGTCATGAATGCACACCTGTCCTCCGCCAATGTGGTATTTGTGAAACGTAATGAAAAACGTGAATAGTTGCAACCATTTTTGGCGTCTTACTGGCAATGTATCGACCTCATAGACTTGGGTTGTCCTTCATTGCAAACGCTCATGGATACTTGCCCCTGTGGCAACATTACCCATACAGCCCTAGCACATGTGTGGCATCTCTTTCATTGGTTAACCACCCATGCCTGTTGGGAGTCGTTGAACAAAATTTAAAATCAAGATTTACCTGTGAATGACGCCAGTGACATTTCTACAAGCAGCGTGTAAACATCTACAGCACGTGATACCATGGTGAGAGGAAATGCTACAGACAAAGCCATCGGCAAGTTCTTTGTGTGCAAAAAGAAACTAGACAGTTTTACCAAAGAGGAACTATTGGCGCTGCCCAAGTCGTTCATTTATTATGTGGCCGCCAACGCGGCGAAAGAAATCTGACAACATGTACCCAAATCATGGACTCAAGACCCTGTGTTGAGTGAATTGCAACCCTGTACGGATTACGATCACCATAAGCAAGTGGCCATGGCAAAAAAAAAACTCGATGCGACAGTGTGCGACTTGCCAGCTGGTCAAACTATATCACGGTCATAACAGTCAGTGTCAAGACTTTGTTGAATCATTCCACGGGTGTCAAGGCGATAAAAAGCAACAACAACAACAACAACAACAACAACAACAACAACAGCAAACACAAACATCGCCCACAGAGGAGGAGGAAGACCAAACATTTTCACCATCCACGGAAAAGGATATGCCAGACCTGTACTGGCAGTGGCGTCATTGACAAAGTGATTCAATACTTACCTTTTGAAATCCATCTTCCGGGTTATCGTTTTTGTGGCCCTGGAACTCATCTTGAAAAACGTTTGCAGCGTGGTGATGTACCCATTAACCTTTTGGATCAAGCATGAAAAGAACACGATATTTCTTACCGCCATAGTCATCCTGGTTTAAGACATGCGGCAGATAAATTGTTATTCAAAAAAGCTAAACAACGTTTCACATCCTGTGATGCTTCAGTGGGTGAGAGGATGGCAGCCCTGATTGTCATGAGTGCTATGAAAGGAATGTTGATAATGCATGGATATAAACATTGAGGAATTGAGGAGTGAGGAATTGGGATTTGGTTTTATTCTATTTTCGTTTATCAATCCCTATGGTTATGAAATAAAAACAAAGGTTTACCAGTGCACAATGTTGTTTAATTTTAAAAAAATCATGATGTTGATGAGCTGATTTTTCATTTTCACCTTTCACACATGACCAATTCACACATTGCCATTTACCATTTCCACTTTACAGTTTTTAAAACTGTTCGTTTCAATGTTTTTTAATTATATGGATTTTTCATTTTGTTGATTGCACTTTTAAAAAATGTTCGAATGAAGTTTTATAAATTTTCATATTTTACAGATGGCCATTTCCGTTTTAAGTTTTGCATTTTTGGTGATATCGAAACATGGATTTTCCATTTTGCTGTTTTCACATTTTTTCCATTTGGCGTACGTTGAAAGTTCATTTTTGTGAATAATGTTGATGCGAGTGCTTGACCATGATAATGCAGTGTGTTTATGGGTGTTTGGAGAAACGTGCAGGTCTACGACTAGTGCAGGTAAGGCTGTTTTTTTTACTAAAATAATGTCTATTGACCGCTACATTGGAAGGGAAAAAACAAACTATTGACACAATAAAATAACCATAAAAGTAACAATTTCCCCCGCCCACCAATCCTACCTCACCGTGTTTGCTCTGGTCATACATACACATCAGCTTTGTCTCTCTACTTATACATTCACACCTGTCTTTGGGAACAAACACAACCACTTTATTTATTCCCAAAAGCACATTTTCGACATGCACACTTATCCCAAAAGAACTTTTTTTAAGTTCACCATTTACATTACAAAAAATAATTTAAGTGACTAAAAAATATTACTTATTTCATATTTACAGAAAAAACTACAATTTTGTACAGCTTTAAAACAATCAAACTATATACCATTTTCGAATTCCCAACTCTGTTAAATTTAAAATTAAAATAGAATTAAGGTTGGGTCCATGTCATAGATTTATGGCTTGTTAAAGAATCTTCCACTAATTGCACCTGTGTGAAGCTAAATTGAATAGGTTAAGAATGTAAACAACGCTCTTAGGTTTCTACGTTCGTTGCCAAGAGCCGACTGCGGTGGCGTCTAGTAGCTGAGTTCTGAACTTGGCCTAGTAGTCGTTGACATTGGCGCTTGGCGGCAAAATTAGGAACTATTTGAAAAATTCTAAGTTGCAGTACTTAAATTAAAAAACAGATAACACACACTAATACAGTCATCACAATTAACACCGGTTATCAGACAGATTCTACACACCCCCAAAGTACACGGGGCTACATGACCGCGTTGTCGCAGCCCCTAAAATTAAGAACCAACCAACCAAAATTAAGGATGCACTGGGCTTTTAAAGAGCAAAAGGTCCAAGTGGGTTGCCGCTATTTACACACAAAAAAATACTATTTACAGAATTAGCTATTTACAATGGCAAAAACCAATATTTACAAAATACAAAAATACTAAATCTATGAGTTACAAAAAAGCCATGTGCCTAAACGAACAAACAGAGAAATCACACCTCCTCCTCCTTGCGGTCATAACCCCAGGGAAGGTTGGTGAGCAGGTCATCAGTCCACTCACGTTTGTTATCCATGGAGGCAAGGGTGCGTTTTCTCTGTTCCACAAGATACAAATGATGGTTGCTGGATTGTATCCTGTACTGTGTATTGGACATAGCTTTGCCAGTGCGATATCACCAGGTGGTCATCTACACGTAGCGATTTTACCACTGCCCTACCTACACCTTTTGCTCTTTTGGCTTCTTTACAGTCTAATGTGCGATAAGCATACATTTTCGAGGCCAAACCTACGAATTCCGACATAACGGAATCACCGCATTCATCTTTTAAAACACCCATTTCCTTCTTGTTTTCTATGGGTAGCTGAAACACGTTGTCAGCGCTATAGTAAGAGGTGTCGAACCAGTCACTATGCTGCCTCATCACGTCATAGGGGTTGCAGTGGCGAATGTGATAAATGAATGAGTCCGTATACATATACAAAAGAGAGAAGTCCTCAAAATGGCGTTTGGCAAACTCGTAGTGGAATCGATACATGACCGATTTGGAAAAGTCTAAAATGACTTGCCCCAAATAAAAGGGCTTATCCATGGTCACGCTGGTCTTACTCAATTCAACAGTGGCCTCATCGATAATGTTGATCGATTTAAAATTTGGCTTGGCAATGTACCGCCGGGCACCCCACCGCCTGTCCCAGACATTCACCAATTTAATGTCACGGTATTTGCGGACATTTTCCATGGGCTTGCCATAGATGCAGTTGTTCATTTCAAACTGCTGTGTTGCTATTTGTCGGTGCTCTGTGTTGAGTTGCATGTATGGCTCAAGACATGCTTTTTGAGCTAAAGAAATACCCCTGTGGATTTTCTTCAACACCAAGCCTTGGGCTAAGTATTGCACCAACATTTGGATATGTAGCACACACCAATTTTTGCTGTAAAGTGTGCCCATGAGTTTTTGAATTTTCACTTTACTGTCAGGGGGGACCATTTGCTCAAGTCAGAATTGGAAATCGGCATGTTGATCATACAAGGATGAGGGATATTCAATATCCACTTCTAAGATATATCCACGACCTGTTTCTTGGCTAGCCATGTTCACATCAAATTCTGACACTTGTTTATCTGTCAGCCAAGCAAACTCTCCATAGGGCAAAGGCTGACTCGTGGCATAGTCATACAAATTATACACTTCATAGTACATTAAGTACGATTCTGGTTTGTCTGGTGAATAATCAGGCATGTAGACATTGTTCGCTTCGGCATGGCGCTGGTTAAGCGACACAGAGCCACCACGAATGCCCTTTTTAAAAATAGAATCATGTCTACATCAGTGAGTAAATCCAATTCCACTTGAGTGTATTTCAAAGCGCCATCAAACGAAAGCCCAGGACTCGTATAATAGTGAGCCGGGTCAAGACCGTATATGTGCTGACACAACTCACGGAATTTTTGAAACACATCGTTGAGCAGCAATACATCCACTTTTAGGTAATGCATAGCATATTCACCTAGCGTCTTGGTACCAAACACTCACCAAACTTGACATGCATGTGCATAGTCTTCATCGGAAACGGTACTGCGTGTTAGTTTTGAGTAATATTTCTCTTGTGGTGGGAGTTTTTTTTTTGCTTTAACACGTCCCAGTTGTTACAGAAATCGTGGGGAAATATACCTTTCCAAACGCACAATTGAAATTGCTCAGTATCATTAAAATGCATTCTGGTATTTTTTAATTCCTCCTCATCCAAGCCATTCACGAGACTATCTAGCGAGGATGCCATAAACTTAAAGGAATCCAAAAATCGAATGCTAAAGTCGCCCAACCTCCATGTCAGGGCAGTAAAACGCTCATGGTTTTGGGGAATAATGGTAAACGAGCCCTTGTTGACATGACCCAATTCACGAATCAAAAACTGAATGTCATAATTCGCCAGAGTGTGGAAAAAGACACTGATGAATCGAAGAGCTGGAAAGTTTAAATTGCATTTGCTGTGCGCAGCTCCACGAGACTCTCCCGTAAAGTGTGAGTGATCACGAACGGTGTCTTCAGCACTGATCAGTGGCTTTTCGCAAATATGGCATGTCGTGGCATGCTCATATTGCTGCTGCTGTTCTTGAGTTAGGCTCATGGGTACTGGGTGGTCCTGTAATTCCTGCACATCATAAGCCAACTTTACAAGTTCATCAAAAAAAACATCTGGCACAATCTGGCCCCTCACGGGATTTGTAAACGAATTGTGTGGGATCATAGGCACACACCACATTAAATCCTATGGCAAAGGGTTCATGTTTTTGAATGGGTGTGGTTGAGCTGATGGTGGGATCTGGTTCACATCCCGCCATGGGTGTGGTGAGAGCTTCGAAATCTGCATACACCACATAGGGAACAGTGTCACGCTTATGAATGTCCTTAAACTTTAACACAGCCTTGTCCCCTTGTGGCAATATCAGTCTCACCACTTCCTGAGAAACGCAATCTACCCTATGACGTTGTAAAAGCGTAGGGGTTGTAAAATATTGCAGACAACGGTCGCAAATGTACTTCTTACCATTATGCTTGGACGCTTGACTGCTTAGCAATCTACACAGGCTTTTAATGAGGCAATAGTGATTCACCTCTCCCTCAGACAGATATAAAAGATGAATGTGATGTTGTTTCGGTTCTTTTGTGGCATAAAGAGGACCCACAGTCTCATTACCATCAATGAAACGTCCTGGTTGTCTTGTTCCAACTTATGGATTTCAGTGAAGTCCATCGGGAACGATACTCGAGTTAAATTTAAAGTTTGTTTCAATGCATCAAACTTGGACCTATACATTCTTGGCCAACAACCATCACGTTGTGCTGGCTGCAAATACGCGGCCTCAGCGCATAGAAAGCAATCATTGTCATGGTTCCTTATATTCACCACAGCTCTCCGACAGGCAATCGCTGATGGTAAAGAAATGTGTCTAGACCCAGCATTCAACGGGTTGAATTGACAAATGTTGATTTGCAGATGATGAATTTTGTCTAATGCTAAACCACTGGGTCCTTGTTGCAGTTTATCAAATTTTGTTAGCAAGGCGTTAATCACGTTGGATTGATACCACTCGTTCAGATTATCGGCTATCAAAAGCTCTTGCATTTTACAGCCAATATAAAATGTTTTTTTTATGCTCACCGTCCTTGTTTTTATAGATGAAATCGCACAAGAGTTGTGCATTGACCTTTAAAGCTGTGTGCAACCTTTGCGCTGCACAAATCTGTTCTTTAAAAATTTCAATACATGATTCAACAAAGTATTTTGGGATTAAACTCTCACCAACATTCACTACGCGACCAGAGCAGACACTTGATTTGAAACAGGAAGGGGCTCCCAAGTTATGCTATCGCTGGCAGTGGCAAAAGACTTGATTTTTGTATTAAAAAACAATGTCACCCAAGTTTTCAGCTGTAGACTTTCCAGCAATGGCCCAAAACACACACGTTCTCAACAGCAGTTGTCAGGCTCACACTCTAAAAAGAAATAAAATAAACCACCAGGAGTATATCCATTCCAAATAGCACCTTTGTACAGCCTAAAAAATTAATATCAAACAGGTTATATATAAAAAGCAAATCCTTACCTTGCTTTGTAAAAAGCCCTGCGTTTGCCTTTTTGTAGGTTCAAGTGGAATGGGGTTTCTGTCTCCCACAACAGGTATCCAGATTATCTAAAATAAACAAAATAAATCAATAAATCAATGAAATGTTAAACCAATAATAATAATTTAAACATTTATTAGCATAAAATAAACTAAACAATGTTAATCCAACACTTACCTGAGATATATAATGTATCCAATAGGGTCACTAATTGGGTGTTAAGCACACGAATGCAATTAGTTTTATACACATAAGACACAGCCTATGTTAACACTGAAAAGTTTAAAACAATAATGACTGACTGTGTGTCATAACATGATCAACACTCTAATACTCCCTGCCCTCCTCTCCCAGCCCCTCACCCTGTGTCCCTCTCACCACGGCTGTTAACATCGCTCTTGCCCTGCAATTGGCTATGGCAATGGTAGGGGGAGGAGATATACTCGCTTACTGCATTATTTCTCTGACGTAGTTGTGATATTGTTCGACCTTCAACTCACCTCTACGTCACTGCAATTTTCCATTTGCCTGTTGTCCCGCTCGCTCACAATCCTGAATCGCGATAACATGTCATATCCTGTCACCCAGCCAGCCAGGCTCCAAGCAGGCCTCTCGAGAAGATATTCTGTTTTTTTTTTTTCGTTTTGGCTACCAGTTGTTGTCGACTATAAAAGCCTTGCTTTTTTATTTGGCGGATACCATTATGAATTTTGTCAGGTTACCGGTCAGAATTTACAAACATGTTTTAAAGATTACCATGTGGATTTTTTTGAAATATTCACCTTCATTCATCTGTCATAGGAAAATATCGGAAAGTGACCCCTCGTTCTATCGTTTTGTCAACCCCTCGAAATGGCCCTTTCCTGTATCCACCATGGCCAGTCATAGCCTCGTTGTAACATACGCCAAGCGCTACCGGCTCTCTGTCTACCAACACTCTTTATTTTAAAAATTTTTAAAAGTTTCAACATGCACAGTTTTTGTTCTAGAGACTTGAAATCTATTTTCCTGGTAGAGAGGGTAGGGACCTTTCATTTATGTCAAACAAACGTTTTTGTAGAATTCCTAGTTTCCAAAATATAAGATTTTCAGAATTCGAGTGTTTTCAAAAAATGAAAAAATAAAAAAGTTGTATTATAAAAAATAAAGGTCATAGAGACCATTCGTTTCAACTATGGCACAACGTTCTATCATGTTTGGTTTTCAAACTATTGCCTACTTTCAAAAACAAAAATTGTCCACATTTAAAAAAAATATAATACAGAGTCCATAGCAAGGAGGACGTCACCACGAGTCCTTCAACTCCTCGTACACGCCTCTGGCATGATTGGTTCGCGAGATATAACAAAAAATCTAAAATCACGGTTTTACCCCCAAAAAAACATTTTCCAGCTTTTCACCTTTTCAACACCTACATTCCCGTAAAGAGCACAACGAGACGAAGAAAACGAATCCAAGCACGCCCTCCTAGCATCACTCCTTCCCTCCCAAGGCCGCCGGGGGCTCACAGCTTCCTACGTGACGCAGCTCTCTCCGTACCACACTACTTACAAAACACTTTTTTTGTCCTAGAGACCTGAAAGTTATTTTGGGGGTAGAGGGGGTAAGAACCTTTCATTTATGTCAAACAATCGTTTATGTAAAATTCCTAGTTTCCAAAATATATGAATTTCAAAATTGGACTGTGTTCAAAAACATAAAAAAAAAACAAATAAAAGTTTTATTATAAAACATAAAGGACATAAAGACCATTCGTTTCAACCATGACACAACGTTCTATCATGTTTGGTTTTTAAACTATCGCCTATTTTCAAAACAAAAATTTTCTAAGATTTTTTTGAATAATATAACGACTGGTCCATAGAAAAGAGCGCGTCATGCCGAGTCCAACGACATGTCGCATGCCCATGTTTTCATAAAATATAAATGAGAGTTCAGCGTAGCCGAGCGGTTCGTGTCACTCATTTAAACCCTCACTGCCCCCCTACTCCGCCCTGTTACAAAAAAAAGTGCGCATGCGTAAAAACAAAAAACAAAATTGTTAAATCATAATTGCATTTATGACTACGCATGTTTTTCATGTGGAACAACGTTTAATTTCATATTAGCATTCAAACTCCCACATGTCGCACTTGGAAAGCGACATTTAGTAAAAAAAATACTATTTCACCCCCTAGTAGGGTTAGATTTTATTTTGGGGTGGAAATGTTGTCCATTTGGAAAGGGGGTGTCAGGCTGAGTTCAACGACACCTCATTCGTCAAAATCGGACCATGCGTTCGGGAGATATCGGCTTTGTCCCTGAATGTATTGCGTGTTAGTATGTGACGTCACCAGGAACGTAGGCTGTGCGTTAGTACCCCTATTATCCCCCTACTTACCTTGGTTAGAGTATTTTGTGCATTTGAATGAGTATTATTTTGAGATTTACAATGATGATCGTTTGAAGTAAGTATGTTGGAGCCTTTTGTCTTAGGCATTCCTCGACACTGTTTTGAACGTTGTTTTCGACAGCGCCAAATAACAGTTCCATCTTATAAGTTTCTTTTACAATGTATGTGTATCCTTTATAGTAAACACATGGCTTACCAGAGCTAGTCGTTGATACTTCCATGTCAACTGTTAAGCATAAACTAATTTGTAGTAAAGTTAACTTGCTAATAAGAATGATAGTTTGTAGTATGTGCAGTTTAAAGTAAGAGCAAAAGTGGTAGAAAGGTGGTAGAAAAGTAGTAGCAAAGTGCTAGAAAAGTGGTAGAAAAGTGTTAGATAATTGGTAGAAAAGTGGTAGCAGTTTATAGTAGTCATCATTTTTACTAGAATGTTATTCGAGTAAATGTAATTTCTAAACCTCAGTAGTGAGTTGTCAGTTAGTCTAGTTCAGACAAGAGTAAACATGTCTCATACACTGAAGTTACAATTTCTCCAACGAATCAGAACTCAATATTTTCATTATGAAACAGTTGTGGGACCAATTGGGTACCGGTACTAGATAGCTTTACACATGAACAAAATATCCAACATGTCGGACATGGATTACATGATTTGAAAGTTATACAATCAACCATTGTAGTTACAATGCCAAACACAAAGATGAAATCAGCATGAACCTTTAAGGTAACACGAAAATACTATGAAATAGGCTATGCAAGACATTTAGGAATCTACACCAGAAGTTTGCAACACCATCTTTCTAGCCAATATAAATTACCGACATGGAAAGTGTGCACCGTCCCTAATGTTAGACTCTCTAAACCAATGTATCAATAACACAAGTCAACAAACATTTTGTGTTGAGTCTATTATTTAATGTACCGTATATATTCTCTCTAATCGAACAGCAGCCAAAAACGCCATTCATAATTAATTAAGTTTGTATTTATGTAATGATAAATACGAATTTAAAGTTTTGGCAGACTGTTTAAGGGGTAACGGCTTTAAAGACGCAATAGAGGGGATATTTAAAGACCTTTGTAAAAATAAATAATGAACTAAAAAGGGTTCATGACAATACCTAGTAAAGTTTGCTTTTGTAGCTGCCACAACGAAAGCTCAAAATTGAAGAAAATTCTCTATTTTTATAAGTTCAAACGAAAACAAACGTGAATTTATGTATTTCCATCACGTTCATTTACAAAACATACTTAACAAAAACCTAAACAAAAAACAATACAATCTAGATTTAAAAATAAATATTTTTTGGTACTTCTTCTGTGTGTGTATGAACTTTCTCATGTCAGCCCCCAATTGTAATCACCAATCATGTTTTCATTATGTTGTCCATGATAACGTTGTTCAAAGTCCATCACGTATTGGTGAAAACGTTCCCCTTACTCTTCTGAATATACCACCGAGTTATCATTAAATTGATCCAAGTGAGCGTGTAAAATTCCTATACTATAAGGGACATTCTGCAACCCATGAATTTTAAGTTCTCAAGCACAGTGAAAATTTTGTAATTCTTCTTTGTAATTCTCAGCTTACTTATTTCCAAGAAAGCCAAGGATCACTGCTCAAAGGCTGTACCATGCTAGTATTTTGTGAGGGTTGAGTAATTGTGGAAATTCTTCACTGGCCATTAGTTTCTTTATGTAGACCGACGAAAATACCAGCTTTAATTTTAGCTTTGGGCAATTTTGGAGAAAAAAAAAGTCTTTAAATATCCCCTCTCGTACGTGTTCAAAGGCGTTACCCCTTAAACAGTCTGCCAAAACTTTAAATACGTATTTATCATTGCTTAAAGTACAAAAGCAAACTTTGTTAATTATCAATGGCGTTTTTGGATGCTGTTCGATGTAGACAGAATATATGCATTAAATAATAGACTCAACACAAAATGTTTTGTTTGTTGACTTGTGTTATTGATACATTGGTTTAGAGAGTCTAACATTAGGGACGGTGCACACTTTCCATGTCGGTAATTTATGCAGGATGGTGTTGCAAACTTCAAGTGTAGATTCAAAAATTTCTTGCATAGCCTATTTCATAGTATTTTCCTGTTACCCTTAAAGGTATTTGCGTTTGGCAATGTAACTACAGTGATTCATTGTATATCTTTTGTCAACTTTCAAATCATATAATTCATGTCCGACATGTTGGATATTTTGTTGGTGTGTGAAACTAACAAGTACCGGTACCTCATTGGTCACACAACTGGTTAATAATGAAAATCTTGAGTTTTGATTCGTTGGAGAAACTGTATCATCAGTGTTTGTTAGTTAGTTAGTTAGTTCTTGTTGTTTTATGGGGCGGAACTACGAGGTCATCTGCCCCTCTTAACACAGATCAAAATATACAAATTTGGAATGGAATTTGAAATTAAGAGGTGGACACCTAAATTTGAAAAGACCGAAATTTAATCAAACAAAAAATTGAATAAAACTAATAATTATAAAAATAAACAAAAATTACGGAAAAACAAAAATTATCATTCTAAAACGAACAAGTCGTTGAGTCAATGTTCACTAGAAAATTTAGATTGCTGGACCTAACCCACTATAACTTATAAAGCGGATGACGAGATCAGCAGCCACCGCGTCATCGGCTAATATAAGTTTGAGTGCCATCTGCATACCAAGGTTTCTTCGTAAGTCGGCAAGATCCAGACACTCGGTGTCACGGTGAAAACGGCTCCACAGGTACAAAGTGATGGTCTTCCCTTCTCATTAGGTACGAGTGGGCGGAGCTTATATGACCCATCCTTAGCCTACACTAAATGATGGACACCCGCCGTGACCTTAAAGAGCTCCGCCACACGCGATTAGTTCCCTTTACCGCTCTCAGTTTGCTGGGCATTGGGTCAGCTAGGCACTGACGCTCCCAAAATGCCACTACTTCTGGCGTAACAGAGAGCGAATATCTCTAACGGGTAACTCCATTGGTCGAGGTGGTAGTGATACCGCCTCTATTGCAGCTTGATCCGCTAACTCATTTCACGCAATTCCCATGTGGCTTGGAAGCCATAGAAAGGCGATTCGAGTGTCAGCGCGGGACAACCCGGCTAGTAGGTCGTGGATTCGCTGCAGTAGGGGGTGTTGCGGGAAACATGTAGCAATTTACTGCAACGAACTCAAAGAGTCGGTACACAGAAGAAAGTGGATTCGTGCATCCTGTAGTGCAAACTGCAGAGCTTTATAGATGACAATGAGCTCCGCAGTAAACACACTACAGGACTCAGGCAGAGAGATGTTGGTATTTTCACCATCAATAACGTAGGCACAACCCACCTTCTCGTCCACCTTCTAATCATCCATGTAGAGAATGCCAGCATCCGGAAATTGGAGAACTATGCTGTGGAACTGCCTCCGATAAACGGAGGCATCCGTGTTCACCTTAGGACCTCGGTGTAGATCTAACCGAATTTCCGGACGCGGGACTTGACACGGAGGCACCTCGCTAGGTGTCCGGATCATACAGGGACCTACAGCCACTCCTATTTCAGTACACGAGCTATCGAGTCTAATACCAACCGGCCGAGTGGCACGAGGCTGGTTGGCGTACCTTTGGTGATATTGGATAGCTCGTATGTTGCGGCATTTGACGCACATTGGCAGCATATGATAAAAGCATATGTTGGCGTCTATAATTTAGAGGTGGTACACCCGATTCGGCGAATCGGCTGGGTATCGGGCTGGTCCGGAAGGCACCGATAGCCAGCCTAACGCCACTATGGTGGATACTGCCCAGCAATTTCAAGGTTGCCGGCCTTGCTGAATCGTATTCCGCAGAACCATAGTCTAGCCGGGACAGGACGAGGGCTTGGTAGAACCTTAGCAGCGCTGCATAGTCAGCCCCCCACGTAGTGCCACTCAGAAACTTGAGCATGTTCAGTTTCCTGAGACACGCCGTTTTTAGTTGCCGTATATGGTGCTGCCACGTTAATTTGCTGTTAAAATGGACCTCTAGGAAGCGATAAGTGTCAACCTACGGCAACGCAGCATCCCTGAGATGTAGTTCAGGGTGTAAATGTAGCCTCCTGAGCCGACAAAAATGGACGGTGGAGGTTTTCGCTGCTGAAAAAGCGAAAACCCCGGTCGTGAGCCCACATATCGACCCGGTTAATAACTAGCTGCAATTGCCGTTCCACGATTGCCATACTTCCAGAGCTGTAATGCAGATCTAAATCGTCTACTAACAGCAATGGAACTACCGTGGCCCGGCGGCGGCAACAATGCCATTTATGGCAACCGCGAACAAGGGGACCCTCAACACAGAACACTGTGGAACTCAATTTTCCTGAATGTAATATTGTGATAATGTCCTACCAACCCTTACACGGAAGAGTCGGATGGACATGAAATTCGCAATGAAAGTCGGTAGATCACCACGGAGTCCCCACTCATGAAGGGTGGAAAGGATCCCGTAGCGCCATGTGGTGTCGTAGGCTTTCTCGAGGTAAAAAGAAAACCGTGACTAGGTGGTACTTTCGGAGAAATGCCTCCTGTATGGTGCTCTCAAGCCGCACCAGATGGTCGGTGGTGGACCTATGAGAGCGAAATCCACACTGGTACTCAGACAGGAGACCTCTCTCTTCCAAGAACCACACCAGTGACGGTTTACCGTCTTCTCCAGCAGCTTACAGAGGCCATTTGTCAGACAAATGGGCCTTTAGCTGCTGACATGCTTAGGATCCTTTCCAGCCTTGGGAATCGGTATCACGATCCCCTCTCGCCATTGAGATGGAAACACCCCTTCAATCCATATACCGTACGATTCAAGAGGACCGATAATTATGTTATACAGGATTCGCACATATGTTTTAACATTTGATTATGTATGTTATGCGGTCCAGGAGCAAGCGAAGCAGAAGTGGCAAAAGACAAGGGGTGAGCCTCTGCCTCCCGCTTCAGAGTCAGAAATGTAGGATCGTAACTTCCAGAACAGGATACATCGGAGAATTGCGATCCAATAATATTGGTATGGCGAGATGGTCCGTGATGATGCTCTATTGATGGAGACTCCGGGTATCGTCAATGATGTCGGGAGACCGGAGATTCGTCGAAGCTTAGTCCACACTTGAGATGAAGGAGTATGCGCCGTCATGGACGATACATACTTTTCCCACGTCGTTTTGTTACTCTCCCGAATCAGATATCGGGCTCTAACACGCATCCTTTTGAAGGTAATAATAATATCGTATACCGGGTGCAAGCTTTGTAATTTGACACCCCGAGGGTAGCTTGCATGTCGAATTTCGTTGTTCCTTGAATCACTATGAAAGTCAAGGAGGTTAGATATCTAAGCTCCTTGAACACTATAGCGCTTTCTAGTAGAGAAATGAGGAACTTTGTGTTGGCGGAAACTCCCGAGATTAATTTTGCCATTATGAACACGGCCTACTGAATTCAAATGGGTTATTTGACATGCCAACATAGTATGGCATGCGTGTCGTATTTTTGCCGCCTTTCAAAAATCACTTACAACGGCCAGGAGCGAACCTGCAATATTGGGGTTAGTAGACCGACACGCTATCCACTCACCCACCATGGCAAGCTCTTTTGAAGATTATAAGGTTGGACATGGTGTTTTGCCTCCGATAGCATTTGAAAGAACGTCGACGATCTTTAATGGCTGCTGAAATCTTGTCTGTCCACCAAGGGACAAGCTCCCGGCGAGAGTTGCCGGATGAGGAAGGTATTGTTTCCTCTGCAGCAGCCAAAATACCATTCGTTATGTGAATGGTATGATCATCGACATTCTCAAAGGTATCCGCGGCAAGAATTGCACGTGCTGTGAAAGTTGGCCAATCAGCCCGACGGAGAAGCCAACGACTTGGTAACTCGATGGCTCTCTGGCTCGGAAGAGTAACGATAATCGGGAAATGGTCACTATTACAAAGGTCGTCGTGTACATCCCATTGTAGCAGGGGAACCAGCGCACGACTGCACAAGGTGATGTCGACACTTCAATAAGTGCCGTGTGCAGTAGAGAAGCGCGTAGGCTGCCCTGTGTTCAACGAACACAGGTGCAGCCGCCTGATCAGTCTCTCAAAATCTCTCCCTCTACCGCTAGTGGTAGCGGAGCCCCAGATGGTGTTGTGGTCATTAAAATCTCCCAGAAGGAGAAAAGGAGGGGGAAGCTGAGAGACTAGATCCACCAGCTGGTTGTAATCCAGTTGAGAGTCAGGCGGGATGTACACGTTACATACTGTTGCCATTACTGGCAACGAAGTACGAACTGCAACTACTTCTAGTTGAGTACGCAGCGGCACCTGTTCACTAAAGAGGCTAGAGTGGATGGGAGTGCAGACGCCACCGGCGGAAACAGCTCCATCCACCCGGTCTTTAGAGAAGAGTTTAAAGTGACGCATTGCTGTCTCATGCCCAGGATGAAACCTGGATTCCTGAAGACAGACAATGGTTGCCGCAAAATAAAGATATCAATTGACGTAACTCACCGAGTTGACCAGAATAGCCATTACAGTTCCATTGTAATAGTGCCATAGTGTGGACCAAAGTAGACGTGGGCCTTCTACTTACGCTTGAACGTTTGCCACCCTTCCCCATCTCTAGGTGGAGATGATGGGGAGGAGAGCACACCTCAATCTCCACCTCACCGTCTGAAGACGAAGAAAATGGAGGGGGCGCTCTCTTTGGTGGCGCGCGGTCGTCTTTCGGACCTTAACATTCTCGCTCTTGAGGAAGAGCGAGAGCGGTGTCGAGAGGCCTTCTCCCTGTCCGAAGACTGGGTGTCCGTCCCCGACACGTCCCGCACATTCTTCTTTCTTGGCCCGTGCTGACGTCTATTCGGGGAAGTAGGTGGTCCCTTCCCCACAGACGTCAGTTCCTTGCAAAACGAGGCCGCTCCAGCTGGCACCGCTCCTCCGGTGTTGGTAGGAGCGGAATGGCCAGCAGATTTCTGAGCAGCCTTGTCCACAGGAGAGGCAGAGATACGGCACTGAACCGTTTCTTTCTTCTCCACCGGTGATTTATTCGTAGTATAGGGGAGTTGCTCCACTCTAATGGGTTTGGCTTCTGCCGGCATCGCTCCCTTGATGGTTGAGGGAGCGGAAGGGCCAGCAGATGCAGGAGCCATCCCATCAGCTGCAGGGCGAGAGAGACGGCGCCGCACTTGCTCCCTCTTCTCCACTATCTTTGTCGTATCAGGTAGGCTGGATGACGATTCAGCCCCTGTCGCAGAAGTCTTCTTTTCCCCCTTAGCAGGGAAAGACTTCTCCAACCGTTTTGAAGATGAAGATGACTTCTTCTCCAATTGCGCCGGTTTATATGGTAAAACCGGCGCCTTTTTCACAATGGCCCAAGAAGGTTATACGACCTCCTTTGGGCTGACAGGTCTCGCTTGGAAAGCGAGGGGAGATTTTACGATCGCAGAGTAGTTCGACGACGAGGGTACAGCACGGGGAACGAAAGTGGCAGGGGGTGATGGATGGCGTCACCTTAGCTGCAAAAGATACCGGAAATTCGGTTCAATTATATCACGGTGCCTCTTTCAAGCGTCGTGATATGAAAGGCGATCCAATGTTCTGATTTCTTGGATCGTTGCTTCTTTACAGAACTAAGGGCACTGCTTTGATCGAGAAGAGTGACTTCCTTGGCAGTTAGGACAAGTCGGGGGGAGGCGTACGTCTCTCACCCTCATGTGTCCCCTTGCCACACTCTCGACATATGGCCTTTGCAATGCACCTGGCAGAAACATGACCGAACGTCTGGCATTAATAGCAGGGCATAGGTGGAGGGATGTATGGTCTAACGTTACAATGGTACGACGTGACCTTCACCTGCTTAGGCACTATATCACCCTCAAAATGAAGAATGAAAGCGCCAGTATCGACGCTGTCATCTCCAATTTTCCAAGTGATGCGCCAGTAGTGTGTTTTGATCGGTTCAGATGCCTCCGCCTCCACACAAGATGGCGGCGGTGCGATATCTCTCGAACTTATGGTTGGATTTTAACAAATGAGGTGTCATTGAACTCGGGCTGACACCCCCTTTCCAATGGACAACATATTTCCACCCCAAAAATAAAACCTACCCTACTAAGGGGTGAAATTGAATTTTTTAGAGAATCTCTCTCTCCAATTGCAACATGTGAGAGTTTGAATGCCGATATGGAATGTAACGTTGTTCTGCAAACCAATAATCAAAGAGGGGCATGTTAGGCCTTGAGGTGAGAGCCCCTGTTATTGTTGACGAGCCCCCTGCTGTCAGGCCCGTGTTGATGGGTTATTGTTGACAGGTCCTTGTGGACGAGTCCTTGTGGACAAGTCCTTGTGGACAGGTCCTTGTGGACGAGTCCTTGTGGACAGGTCTGTGTGGACAGGTCCTTGTGGACAAGTCCTTGTGGACGAGTCCTTGTCCCTTTGGACTGATCCCTTTGGACGGGTCCCTTTGGCCTGGTTCCTACGGACTAGCCCATGAATTTATTTAAATTATGTTAAAGGGCCTAACTACATTTGTGTGTGTGTGTGTGTTGAATTGACGTTGTTCACAAATCCCCCCACTACTATAATGGGATAACGATATGAAAGGAAAGTGATGAAATACATGTGAACACGTGTGAAATGACCTTATTACCGTCCTCCTTGTGAAACAAGTCACATCCTGTTTTGCTTCATACGTGAGAAAATGCAAGTTCATGTGTAATATGATCTAACACACAGGTGTTCACCTGTACACGTGCACGATAAGAGCTAACAAGTCACAACCTGTTTTGACAGTGGTGGGAGGTGAAGGGGGGAGAGTTAGTGTAAGAGAGAACACAGGTGAAGAGAGAAAGAAATATGTATTGCTCATAATACATGTATAGCTGAGGACTGTACATAGGACTGTAAGTTAAGTACAACAAGAGTAAATAAATAAATACAAGACACACAGGTTCACACAACATGTAATTTATTAATCCAAGAATTAAAGGCTGAGCTAAATCCCAACCATTTTACATATAGTTTATTTCCTTTTTGTTTCAACACTTTTTCCACAAGGTAATGTTTAGGAAACGCTGTCTTTTGAAGTTCTTGAAGATAAAACCGGCCTTTTATGGGTTGATGGTTGAGGTCCTCGAGTAAATAGGTGACTGGACTGTTCAGGTTGACTTGACGAATTCGAAATAGTTCAGTCCCCCAATTTGGTGTGTAGCCCTTGTCGAAGACGGACTTGAATTTGCTCACACGAACATGGTCCCCGAAGTTAAGGCGATGACGTTTAGGGTCTGCTGTTTTTATGGGGTTAAACAGTTTATCCAGTTGTGGAATATTTTTAGTTACAAGTCGTGGCTTGGTCCCAATGGTTCTGTGTTTGGTGTCGTTGTAACGTGACACTAACTCAGGTAACAAGTCCAACCAGCGATAAGTGCCCTGAGCGGTAAACGCTTTCCACATATGGGTTTTCAATGTTCGGTTGAACCGCTCGACCACGCTGGCTTTGAGATTGCTGTACGTGGTGTAATGGTGAATATCCTTAGATTTGAGAAAACTGGAGAAATCTTTGTTGAAAAATTATTTTCCCTGGTCGGTTTGTAGCAGCTGAGGTTGACGTTTGGATTGTTGAATAATATGTTGAAAGGCTTTGGTAACTAGTGGACTAGACTTGCGACGCACAGGTTCAACAAACGCCATTTTGGAATAAACATCAATGACCGTCAACATATAGCGTACACCATCGTTAACGCTAGCATAGGGAATCATTTCAACCAAGTCTGCTTGCCAAAGTTCATCCACACCCTGTGAAATCACCTTGAGTCGCTGATAGTGACGTCTAGCTGGACGATGCAACTCGTGAGCAATACCCATTTTAATGGGTGAGGGCTTAAACAATAATTTTGGCATTTCGAAGTTCTTCCTCAATTTCTTGAATTTCCCAATCGTGACCAGTATGGCCGGCTTGACGTGAAGCATGCAACAGCTGTAGTCGCTGGACGAGTTTATTTGGATTGTGCCAGTAGGTAACATCCACAAGGGGTTTTAATGGTTTAAATGTCACCCCTGAAGCGGACACTTTACGACGACCACTTTGACTAGTGGGGAACATTTTTGCAATGATGGTTTTATATTTTTGGGATATATTAGCATTCACTTGTTGAGTGGGATCATACTGTCTTTTGTGAGCATGGGTATCCAATAAAATGGATTTATATTTACTAAGGTCCTCTGACGTATAATCTTGAGATGAGGGAGTCCTAGAAAATAGTAGCTTTAACAGTCCTGGTGTTAATTTATAGTTGATCTTTTTAATGACAGCTTTAGTACGACTAAATTTAATCGATGAATCACCAATTTTAAAACTATCATTCACATAGCGAACGCCATATGTGGTATCTGTGTTTCCAACAAATAGATTGGTGAAATAGGGTTCCAGTGTTGATCCATAATATTTTATTAAAATGTTTTTCAGTTGAGCTTTATGTTGAGGAGTGGCCAAGATTTGTGAAAATGGAGACGATCTGGAAGGGCAAGGGGTTTCGACCATGGCCAAGGATTTCCTTTTTCTTAAAAACTCTGCAAGGGGTGATGCCTTTTTTTGAGGCGTAAACACTTGTTCCTCATTATCCTCAACTTCGCTAACACTAGTTAAATCTTCCTGTTCCTCTTCATCTTCCTCTTTCTCTTCCTCAGAGTCCTCGTGGTGGGTCTGACTGGCTTGTGAAACGGTAGGTAGCGTTCCAGATGGCTTGATAGAGGGTTTCAACATAGCTTTTAGCGGAGGTGCTAAATGTTGTTGAATAAACAAAGCATGATCCGCACGCGATCGTTTCAATTGACGAAACTTTTGGCGAATAGTATTTTTTGCTCTAATAATATGCTTTTTCAATTGACTCTCTGCTAACGCCATGATGTCGCGACAAATGACTTGAGAGGGAATGATACAGTACCTTAAATAGCAATAAAATGATCAAACCCTAAGCGATACCGCCCTTGGTTGAGTTCACTTTGTTTGTCAATCACTAAACAGGCATGACGTTGTGTGTTCCAGCACTTGCCACACAATTCTGTAAACATTTGAAAGGTCATATCCGGATTCACATGTTCATTATAAATGTAACGACTGTTCCTCTCGTCCTGGCGAAATAAAACAATGACATTGGCATTGTCACGAATCAACTGTTTGGACATTTTAGAATACGTTTGTCCAAGATAGAAGCAATCGATATGTATGTGTCGACCCATGCTGAAATAGCTTTGAATGATACCTTGTCGTTCAGTGGATACATCATTGAAAATCATGAGTGAATCAGGCTTTACCTCATCCGGTGAAATAACATTTTCTTGCGTGGAAAATGTAAAATACCCCATATTCTCATTTTTTAATCCAGACATGACTTGATCCAGAAACACGTAGAGGGGTTGGTAGAGAGATTTTGCGAAAATATAAATATTTTGAAAACACAGACCATTGGGCGCTGTAATAAGTGTCAGCAAAAGATTGGTCTTTCCACAGCCGGAAGGTCCCACAATGATGCAGCGAATGGAAGATGGAAACAGTGAACCATGGCGTTGTTCACGTGATGTGGGGCAGAGATGGGAAACCATGTCCCTCACAGGGAATGACTCTTGCTGCTTAATTAGCTTCATTTCAACTAAGGCTTAGAGAGGCTAGCAGGCTGTCTATATACATCGCACCGAGCCTCGTCATAGAAACAGTAGACTCGTATTACAGGTTGACGATGGATGTCTTTGGACGTGCGTTGATGGTCAAAGCTAGGTCTGTTCCCATACATGATCCTAAACAAGAAACAGATCCTGCTAATAAACACTATGTGGATAGGTCAGTAGTGCCACGCACAAAACAAGGAGATTATGACTTTAAAGGAAAGCGGTTAACGCATGTAAAACATCCTCAAGTGTCTACAGACGTTACTACAAAAAAGTATGTGGATAACAAGGTGTATGAGTTTTATGATAAAGTGCCTCAGCTTACGGTGAATGGCTATAGCGCTAATCATCACCGCATTATTCACGTGGAAGACCCACAAGAAGATAATGATGTCTGTACCAAGCGATACGTGACCTATGAAATGAAAAGGCTTTATAAATTTATCCCATCTGTATTTTTAGTGCATCTGACAAATGTAAAACCTGTGAATGAGAGAAACCATATACCGCTAGTTCATGACCAGCACTTGACCTATGTGCTTGCTTCGGGTTTAAGCCACTATCGACTACACTATAATGGAACCATTCACATCAAATATGCCATACCTGATGAGAACCATTTACAAATAGAGATAAATGGTCATAGGATGTTGGTCCATAACCATTAAATGGTCAATGCAGGAGACGAATTATCCTTTCATCTCCTGTTGACATGGAATGAAAAGCAAGCTGGAAAAACCATAAATGATTTCCCACTTTATGTAGAATTGGAATATACAGCCATGAAATAACAATCTAATGTTAGTTGTGACTTAAACTTTCTTGTGAAAGGTTGTTGGTCATCATCATCATCATGGTGAAACAAAGATATGTGGTGAGAAAGACAAAAAATATGAGCCTGTCCTTGGCAAAGCCTGGGCTTATGACATTCGTGGACAAGCCCTTACGAAAGAAAAAAAGAAAAAATAATGTGTTGACCATAAGGAAAGCTCTTCGAGTAGCACAGAGACATGTCATTCCAAAACGTCAGCGACAGGGTTCAAAACAAGGGCGAGTGATCCCCGTCCCCAAAAGAGCGGGATTTTTACCTGCATTATTCGCCGGTCTGGCAGCTCTAGGTTCACTTTTAGGCGGCGCCAGTGCAGTGGCAAAAACCATTAAAGCCGTGCAACAGGGCAAGCAACAACTCAATGAAAGTCAGCGACACAATGAAACAATGGAGGCCATTGCTATGGGGGCTAGAAATGTCAATTTGAAGCCAGCCTTTTATCAACAAGGATTTGGAATTTCACCTTTTCGAAATGCAAAAAAACATCTTTAACCTCAACCATAGCAAGACATGCCCTGACGCATCAGCAAGTGGAAAGCTATGCTAAACAACTGATGCTTTCTCATTTTCGAGGTGTGTTTATGCGAAACCAATTACCCTCACAACCCGGGAAACATGAATGTGCTGTTACCAATTTGGATGATCACCGAGGACCTGGAACACATTATGTAGCTTATGTCAAAGAGGGATCTACTGTATGGTACTTTGACAGTTTTGGGAATTTGCCCCCGCCCATGGAACTAGTGGCCTAATTTGGAAACAGGATCAAAATATATTATAATGTGAAACGTGAGCAAACGTTTAACAGCCAACAGTGTGGACGTTTGTGTTTAATTTTTTTATATAAGACGCAACATAAGCAAAAACGTCAACAGTATGTCGGCGGAAAGTAAGACGTTTACACTGCATGGACGTGGACCTGAAGTGAGTCTAGACTTTTACCCACCTATCGAATTGAGTGAAAAACCTTATGGTTTAGGACTTGTTTCTCTTGAAACGTACAATCGAATATACAACATACGTGAAAATGTGAACAACAAGTTTTACTATGATGATTCTGTGCTCACTCTGAACTCTGGTGGATATACGATAGATGACATTTATGAACACATTTATGTGGTGTTGATCAATGAATATGGTTTAAAGTCATTTCTCGATGGAACGCGCAAGTTTGAACTTGTAGGAGATACCAACACTTATCACTGCAGTATTTTTTCTACATTCAAAATTGACTTTAAAACTCACCCCGATTCCATTGGTCCATTACTAGGATTTAAACCACGTGTGTTAGAGCCCAACAAAAAACATGAATCAGACCATGAAGTGAAATTCATTGAGGACCATCATGTGTCGGTGACGTGTAATATTATTAGTCAAGTGTACACCAATCAAGAACCGTCGCATTCGCTTTATGACTTTATTATAACATCGCCCAATGGCTATATTATTCGTGAAAACCCTCCAGTGGTGCTTTTTCATTCTGTAGCTGTCGATGGTATTAGTAATATAACATTAAAACTGATAAATAGAGATCAACAACTCATTGATCTAGATTCTACCACACCAGTGACTTACAAGTTGGTGCTAAAACCACTATGAAGTTTGTATATAAAGCAACAGCACCGTCTAGGAATGGTGTTAGTTGTTTACCACGTGAATACACGTTAACATCTCAGAAAAAGCAGATTTTACAGCATTTGGGTTACCACATTAACCCCAGCGATGAATTCTATTCTAGAGGTAGCGAACCACATCGAGGAGCAACCAGGAGTGGTAAGAATTGATCTGCATTCTTATCAAGCTCAAACACCTGGACTCAATAACAATGATGAAATTCAATTTGTTATCAACAACCAAGATATTTACACCCTACCGCATGAAAGTGTTATTCAGATTGAAGGTCGACTCACCAAAGCCGATGGTTCTACACCCACTACATCCAAGTTAGCCAACCATGCTTTTGCCTTCCTGTTTTCTGAAGTACGATATGTCATTAACGATATCGTGGTGGATAGCACTCGAAATGTGGGTATTTCCAGTGTCATGAAACTATATCCCTCTTATAGTGAGGAAGAAGCTAAAACACTTTGCATGGCGGGTTGGTGCCCTGACTCGACCAATGACTGGATGGTACACACCGATGGCACCTTCACTGGATATTTACCTCTTAAACTGATTTTAGGCTTTGCTGAAGATCACCAGCGCATTGTGGTCAACGCAAGGCAAGTGCTTTATCTAGTGAGAGACAGGAGTGATAATAATACACTCAAGGGAGTCGACAATGCCCCCATTGATTCAAAAATTCAACTACAACGCCTGCTATGGAAAGTGCCTCATGTGACCCTTAACGATAGCAAAAAACTGGACATACTCAAAATGGTAAATAGAGATATACCTCTACCCATGGAATTTAGAAGCTGGGCACTCCATGAGTACCCGTTATTGCCCACCACCAACACACACAGTTGGTCTATAAAAACAGCCCGCTATACAGAGAGACCTCTCTACATGATTGTGGGTTTTCAAACGAATCGCAAGTATCAACAAACCAAAGATGTCACGCAATTTGATCACCTGCAATTGAGAAATGCACGTCTTTTCCTCAACGGTGCTGTGTTTCCCTATGAAGGGCTGGATTTAGATTTTTCAAAAAATAAGTTTGCCCCCCTGTACGACTTGTTTTCTAAATTTAGATGGTCGTATTATCAAAAAGAGAATTGTCCAATGTTGTCACCCCAAGCTTTTAAGACAAGGGCGCCACTGATTGTCTTTGACTGTTCGCTTGGAAGAGTCTGTCAAACCATCCAATATTGACATTCGACTAGATTTTGAAACGCATGACAATGTTCCAGCCAATACCACGGCCTACTGTTTGATTATTCATCACAAACAAGTCAACTATTATCCACTGTCCAACCAAGTGACAAGTGTATAAATAGCAGGTCAACACACATCAAACCACTCAGTCATGTCTTTCTTTCAAGCCTCAAGAGAAGTTACATCCATGAATTTAAAATCTGAGGAACAACGTTTCAAGACCTTTGCGACGTGGCCGGTGCCTTTTATAAACCCTCAAGCCTTAGCAGCCGCTGGATTCTACTATTTAAAAAGAAGAGATGAAGTGAAATGTGTGTTTTGTCCCATCATCTTAGACCAATGGCAAGAGAGCGATGAACCCATGCAGGAACATCAGCGCTGGTCACCTGCCTGCCCCTACCTGTGCAGAATGGAGGTGGGTAATATACCCTGTCATTCAAGTTACCCCTCACTCATGCCTCTGAGTGATGAAAAAAGTTATGATACGTGTGGACTTTATGGTGCCGGCAGTGCTTCAGTGAGCAGCTCACAGTCAAAAACATCCAGTTTAGAGACATTGGGATATCATCGGTGTTATGGACACTATAAACACAAAAGACTTTTTTGTTGTATGAGATGGTACCGCCTCTATCCTAGAATGAAAAAAGAATGTAAAACTTGTTATGCTAATAAAATAATGAAATAAAAAAAATTGGTTGTTGTTGTTGTTATATTATTATTTCTTATGCCCCCCTGTCATATCCTAACCTCTATAGTGACTACTCGATGTTTTTCTTTTCTTTTACTAGAATGGAATGTAAGTAAATGACATGGGTACACCTTACTGAACAATTGTCAGTCTGTAGTCAGTTGGACTTGATCCAGACAAGAGTGAACATGTTGCGTACACTGATTGTCGACTGTCAAGGGTTTAAAATTGGAGATAACAAATTTATATTTAAAGAAGTGGCCATCATCGATTGTTCCACTTTTTGGATATCACAAGCTACTCATTTGGTGTTTAAACCACCTTATGCGTTTGATTTGTTGTGTGATAAAGACCGTAAACAAACCCAGTGGATTGAAACTCATATGCAACTAGACTGGAAGCGAGGAACCATTTCATATAAGCACCTGGACATGGTCATGAAAGCCCACTTGTCTTCTGCCCATGTAATATTTGTGAAAGGTAGTGAAAAACGTCAATGGCTACAACCATTTTAGCGTCTTACTGTCAATGTATCGATTTAATGGACATGGGCTGTCCATCGCTGCAAACACTCATGGATCGCTGCCCCTGTGACAATATTACCCATAAAGCCTTGGCACAGGTGTGGCAATTGTTTCATTGGCTATCCACCAATGCCTGCTGGGAGTTGTTAAATAAAATTAAAACTAAAGGTTTACCTGTGAATGACACCAGTGAGATTTCTACAAGCGACGTGTAAACATCAACGTGATACCATGGAGAAAGGGGATGCTACCGATAAAGCGATTGGAAAGTTCTTTGTGTGTAAAAAGAAACTAGACAGTTTTACTAAAGAAGAATTATTGGCTCTTCCAAAATCATTCATTTATTATGTCGCAGCAAATGCAGTGAAAGAAATCTGGCAACATGTACCAAAATCATGGACTCAAGACCCTGTGTTAAGTGAATTGCAACCATGTACAGATTATGATCACCATAAGCAAGTGGCTATGGCAAAAATACCCTCTATGCGACAGTGTGCTACTTGTCAGCTAGTCAAACTCTATCATGGTCATAAAAGTCAGTGTAAAGACTTTGTTTCCTCATACCACGGGTGTAATGAAGAAAAAAGCAGCAACAACAAACATCATCCACAGAAGAGGAGGAAGATCAAACCTTTTTACCATCGATGGAAAAGGACATGCCAGACCTCTACTGGCAATGGCGTCATTAACAAAGTAATTCAATACTTGACTTTCGAAATCTACATACCTGGTTTTTTATTTGTGTGGTCCTGGAACTTGTCTTGAAGAACCTTTGCAGCATAGTGATATACCTATTAATCCTTTAGATCGAGCATGCACCTTTATCACCACAGTCATCCTGCATTAAGACGTGTAGCGGATAAAGTATAGTTGAAAAGCTAAACAACTTTTGACATTCTGTGATGTCTCAGTGGGAGAGAGGTTGGCAGTCGTCATTGTGATTAGTGTTATAAAAGGAAAATTAATAATGAGTGGACATGGACATTGAAAAGGATTGAGGAATTGGTATTTCTTTGTATTCTATTTTTGTAAAGCTCTATTTGTTGTGAAATAAAAACAAGGTTTACAAGATCACAATGTCTTTTATTTTAAAAAATGGTGATAGCCATTTCATTTTTTTCACAAATGAATATTTACAATTTCCACTTTACATTTTTTTACATTCCCCTTGTTTAGTTTAAACATTCTGTACATTTTTGTTGTTGTGAAATAAAAAACAAGGTTTACCAGATCACAATGTCTTTTAATTCTAAAAATGGTGATGGTCATTTCTTCATTTTCATTTTTTCACACATGAATATTTACAATTTCCACTTTACATTTTTTTACATTCCCCTTGTTTAGTTCACACATTCTGTACATTTTTTTGTGAAATATAAATAAGGTTCACTGAATCACTATATCTTTTAATTTTTAAAAAATGGTGATAGCCATTTCATTTTTTCACACATGAATATTTACAATTTCCACTTTTCATTTTTTACATTCCCTTGTTTGGTTTACACATTCTATACATTTTAGTTGTTGTGAAATAAAAAACAAGGTTTACCAGATTACAATGTCTTTTTAATTTTAAAATGGTGATAGCCATTTCACTTTTTCACACATGGATATTTACAATTTCCACTTTACATTTTTTACATTCCCCTTGTTTAGTTCACACATTCAGTAAATTTTTTAAAATCATTTTTGTAATATACAAAAGCAAACATTTTACACTAAAATGTATTACTTATCTTATTTTTACTAAACTACTGTAGCCTAACATTATACATTCTACTTACAGTTTTTACAAAAAAAAAATACAATATAAAACACACTACAAATATTACAATATAGTGATCATTAGACTTAAGTAAAGTAATAGTCGTCAATACGACTGTTTCCCCAAGCAAGAGTATTAAATGTGTTGGGTATAATGAATCGTTTGTTGTCTTCATTACTTAAAGCAACTTTGTTCAACAAATTGGTATGTAGCTGATGATTTTTACTTCTAAATACACACATTTTCTTATATAATACAGGTGGGTTACTAACTATACAGTTCTTATAATCACTTATATCTAACTCTTTACTAACAACATTCTTTTTCACTCCTTTTAATTTTTTTACTACTACATCATCAATTGTCATATAGCTGTATGATTTAGATTTTGTGCCTACAAAGGTGTCTATAATAACACCAGCACATTCATCCTTAAATTTCCCAAGAACCTTTTTGTTTACTAGAGGTAAATGGTAAATATTATCCTCTGGATAGTCACTTGTATCAAACCTATTTAGCTCAGTTTTGATATCATCATAAAAATCATCAGTTTTAAACTCATAAATAAAAGAATCTGTGTCTGTGTAGAGTAATTTAGCATTATCAAGATAGTTTTTCTTTACATAATCATAGTGAAACTCATACATAAGTGTTTTTGACAATTCCAGAATGGTGTATCCCACATATATGGGTTTGTTGTAAGTTACTTTAAGACGATTCATTTGTATTACAACTAAATCCTCATGAATAATTGAACAGCTATGAAAGTTAGGCTTGCTTATTAAGTTGCTCGCACCATACCTTTTACCATCATTCTCCCACTTTGTTATCAGCTTTACATCAACTCGTTTATCAACATTCTCCATAGTCTTTCCAAAAACACTATTATTCATGAGTTTATAAAAATCCTTTTCAAACGCGTTTGTTGACTGTGTTCTTAAATTATTGTTTAGATCAATATACGGTTTGAGCCATGCTGACTGTTGAAATTGCAATACGCGATGAATTTTAGTTAATTTTAATCCATGCTGTAGACACTGTTTCAAGTTTTGATAATGTATTACATATTTACATTTATCATTTACATTAGCAATTAACATTTTTGTTCGTGATGAAATGTATGGAGATTTCATATTCTCAGGACAAAATGGTAAATCATTATGATCATCATGTAACTCTTTAGGGTACTCAAGATTTACCTTTAAAATATATCCTTTATCATCGTTGTCATTAAGAGTGTCAACATGTAAGACATCAATTTCAGGTTGTGTCAGCCAGCGAAAATCTTTCAGTGGTAGATATTGACTCATAGCCCAACCATATTGGTTATTTGCATCGAGGTAGACAATATACTTTGACTCTTCACAAGGGTTGTAGCTAGGCATGTATTTATTATTCGCTTTAGAGTACGGTCCACTACATTGGCTTAATCCACCTCGAATTGATGATTTTATAAAATTGATCATGTCTATATCAGTCATTAATTCTAAATTTACTTTCGTTTTTTTCAACATTGAACTGAAACTTAACCCAGGAGCAGTGAAATACTGACAAGGATCAAGGTCATAAGTTTTCATACAAACATTTCGAAAATTTTCAAAAACATCTGCTAATAATAACACATCTGTCTTCAAATATATGTCTGAAAATTCTCCTAAAGTTTGAATGTGGAACTGTGTCCATACACGTTGTGCATGTAAATATTCCTGATCACTGATATGACTTGTGTTTAAGGAACTGTAAAATGCATCTTTCGGTGGTAAACAACACTCCTCAAGACGTTCCACACAGTTAATATATTCATAAGGGAATATACCCTTTTGACGAATCAAATTAAAATCATCTTCTTTAGGAAAGACACGATGAATTTCATGAAACTGATCTGATTTTAAATTACTAGCCAGCTTATCAAGACTACTCGGCATAAAGCGGAATGAATCTAAAAATCGCAGTTTAATGGGTTTTTTTATTGCTAGTTTTGATGTATTTTGTGAACGATATGTATTGTTCCTTATTATTCGCAATCACATCAATTTTCCCATCTGAAGCTCCAAATTCTTTAACGATAAAGTGGTTATCGTATTTGCTACCGTTGTGTAGAATGACCGGAATGAATTTACTTACTCTATAATTTAAATTACATTCTTGGTGAGCAACACCACGATATTTTCCTGTTAAATGGTCATGATTGCGAACCCTGTCTGAATATAAACATTCACCACATATAAAACAATTAGTTTCAGTTTCAAAATTCATTTGCTCTGAGGAAGTTAGTGACTCCATTGGAATGATCGTATTTAAAATAGAGGATATACGAATGGCATCTTTCTCAAGCCTTTCCATAAAAACTTTAGGTGCATCAGGTCCTCTATAGAGCTCAAACTTATTTAAAGAGTCATCATAACTACATTTAATATAATATGCAAAGCTAAAAGGTTCATGAATGTGAGTTGTGTTGGTGAAAGGTTGGGCTGGATTTGATGAACATGTATTAAATGGTTTTAGCAAAGCCTCGAAGTCAGCATATATAACAAATGGTACTCGAAGCTGTTTCTCATAATCCTTAAATTTTAGAATGTTATTTTTAGGAGTCGGTAATACCGTACGAACATGATTACACCCCCATTTTTGATGTTGAGTTAGTTGGTCCTCTTTTCTGAAATATAGCAAACAGCCATCACACAACCACTTCTTAGATTCACCTTTTGATAGCTGACTACCAACAAGTCTACTGAAATGTTTTATCCAACAATAGTGGGCGTTTTCACCTTCGGTTATGTATAGTAAATTTACATGAGCATCCTTTTTTCCTGAGTATAATATAGAGGGCCTACTATACTCTTATTTTCAATTTCATAAACATTAATACTTACATTGTTCAGCTCTTCAAAACGTTGAATGTCTTTTATCGCCATAGGAAATTCTATTTCTTTTAAATCTAACACTGAAGAATAGTGAGGATAAGATGATGTTCTCATCGTGTCCCTCACTGCTGGATGGAGAGCTGAGGTTACAGCCCATGCAAAGCATGCGTCATCATTATTCATAACGTTTACACAAGCGTGCTTACGTTTGATCCATCCTGGCAAATCAACGTATGATGATGCTCGAAGGGGATTATATTTATTCATGTTGGTTTCTAAATAAAGTACTTCAACTAACGCCCAGCCTGACTCCCTTTCCTGGAACTCTTCACTCTTCACAATGATAGCACTTGACATATTTTGATATATATCACTAATATTAGTTGATTCGCTAACAATTATGTTTTTTGTATTAAAGGATTTGATATCTGTAATTTCACCTTCGCTCCCAGTTTTTACATAGAGGCCAAAAAGTTCAAAATTCATTTTAATTGTTTTATGCTCTAATAAAACATTTTCTACTAAGCCAAACACAGTAGGTTGAACATTTTTTAAAAATGATTCAATACTTTGAGTTTTTTCTTCACTATGAAGTCTATAACTAGCAATTCGACTTTTAAATGCACTACCAATTTGTTGAACATTTCCAGAATTTCTTTCATGGCAAGTGTTATTTTTATGTTGAATACTGCGCAAATGTCCATGAATGATTGAAGAAGGTATATCAATATTACATACATCACAATGTGTTATTGAAGGTTCACCATTCTTTTTTCTTTTTGTTGCGCAACTATTTTCACAATCTTGAGAACGTTTACGCTTTTGAGCATCACATTCATTTAAAGGTTCCGTGCTAGTTGATGGTTTTACATATTTCAATTCCTGTTGTTCTCCATGCACTTCAACCTTGTGGGATTGATATCGCTTTACATTAGAAAAACCAAGTTCGCAAACTGAACACGAAAATGGTGCTGAACTGACATGCATTAAATTTACATGTCGTGTAAGACTATCTTGCCTGTTAAATGTGGTAGCACAATGACTGCACACAAACATTTTCTGATTATGTTTTGTACTTGCATGACGTTGAAGGTTGTCAGGTCTTGAGAACTGTTTCTTACAGTCACCACACTTGAACATGATGATTACTTTCCAAGTTATCTATAAAAGAAAGAAATAATCAATGTTAGTAAAAGATAAAACAAAATTTACAATATAAATAGTTTAATTATATTCCAGTCAATGGTTATAGCAGGGTATTTAAATCGATCTGTGAACTCCTAGCAAGTCTAACTTTATATAGTTCTAACTGAGGGTTACTATAAATACCACTGTCACTGACACCTAGCAGTGAACATTAGAACTTGATAGAGTGGTAGAAACCAGCGGTTGCCAGTTAAGTGAGCTAAGTGTGGCGTCATAGCCAGTCTTAAAACAAGTCTAAACTTGTAGAACATATCACGTGATTGAAACCGGCGATCGTTAGTTAAGTGAGCTAAGTGTGACGTCATAGCCAGTCTTAAAACAAGTCTAAACTTGTAGAACATGTCACGTGATAGAAACCAGCGATCGCCGGTTAAGTGAGCTAAGTGTGACGTCATAGCCAGTCTTAAAACAAGTTTAAAATTGTAAAACATGTCACATGATAAGGTTAAGTTAGGTAAAGTTAGGTTATGTTAGGTGAACTGAGGTTAAGTCTTTAAATATTCCCTCTGACACTGACACCTAGCAATGAACATTTAGACTTAATAGAGCGGTAATCAAAATCTAACCTACAAAATTAGCTTTACACACCATGGTCAAGTAGTTCCAACGTTTGACTGCCAAATATACCATTTTCACTGACATGTAGTGGTGAACATTGGAAAATATCACTCTAACTGTTTAAAAGTTATTAGAGGGGGGGGGGGCACTTACCTTTTTATAATTGATCAACTGATGCCACTGAATGAACAGATTGTAGGAATCTGGTAACCTACAAGTACCCAATTATCTGCAAACAAATCAATCAATCAATCAATCAATCAATAAATACATTCCAATCAATAACTTCAACATCAATTAGTAATAAAAGACTACAATCCATTAATAATAAGTACTTACTTTGCAAAATAATTTAATGATTTTGTACCAAAACGGCTTTTTTTTACAACTCTTGAGCAGTAATAGAGCACTGTTCACTCAAAGCGAGTAATAAAGACTGACAGTAGGGAGATATATGACACCCTCATATATAAACTCTCATCGCTCGTGTCAGCAGTTTTTTGCAGATCATTGCAATTCCTTTCCCAATACAGTTGAGAGTCCAAAGTACACTAGGAACACCTGTGTGGTATTCAATGACTGCTGACTTTGCATGATCATCACCCATTGTCTTAATCAACATATGGGGTTTCAAATTACTGCAGCGTCAGTCATAGCAACAGCAGTGTGCGCTCTCTGGTATGTCAGCAACATGACACCGGAAGGAACACCTGTGTAATATCCAATAACTGCTAACTTTGCATGATCATCATCCATTGTCTTAATGAACACTTGCGGTTTCAAATTACTGCAGTGTTAGTCATAGCAACAGATCTGCGGGCTCTCTGTCATGTCTGTAATATGACACAGGAAGTAACAAGACGTCTTACTGCACGTGCCATCTCCTCAGTTTTTAACATCTTAAGAACATGTATTATTCTCTTTCAACTACAAATGATTGTTAGAACACATCCATCCACCAAGTTAGATCCCTTGTATGTTCACATGTATTTCATCACTTTCCTTTCATATCCTTATCCCATTATAGTAGTGGTGAACAACGTCAATTCAACACACACACACACACAAATGTAGTTAGGCCCTTTAACATAATTTAAATAAGTAAAAATGTAGACTTTCACGACCGGCGTTGAAATAGGAATCTCTGTTTCGCGGGCTTATAGGTCGTGTTCCAAGGACATTTTGTCGTCCTGACGTTTCGCTGAATACTGCGTTCAGCATGTTCACAGGTTACATAAAGCGAGGTAAAACAAGTAAACAGAAGATATATAAATAGTCAACAACCCACACATAGAGGCTACCATAGCAACGGCGTACCACATAAAAGTAATGCATCAAGGACAGGGCTGCTCGTCTGATGCATCTTCTCGTCTACGACGGTCAATAAGGGCAGGCTTGAGGGGATTAAGGACTGGAAGCCAAGCTCTGTTCACACGTTCTGCTTCCTCCTTAAGATTGAAGCTGTTAGTATGCTTCAGGATTTCAATGGCCTCCCTTTGTAGCCTGGCATGATAAGACACCGTGGTGGACAGAACTTCGGTGTCTCCATATCTTATATCGTGACCTGCAAGAAGCGAGTGTGCTGCTACAGTGGATTTATCTGTTTGTCCCAGCCGGCTGTGTCGTTCGTGCTCCTTGAGGCGAGTGGCAATACTTCTTTTCGTTGTTCCAATATATACTTGGCCACAATCACACGGGATTTTATAAACCCCTGCCGCGGTATGAGGATGTCGCTTATCTTTAGCGGACCTAAACATGTCCTTAATTTTTCGTGTGGGCCTGTATATGGTCTTTATATCATGGGACTCGAGTAGCCTCCCTATTCTGTCCGTGACCTTTTTTATATATGGAAGAAAAGCTCTAGCCAGGGGCTGCTTGTCTCCAATTACCCTTGTAGTTGGACGTCTCGGATGGAGTGCTCGCTGGATATCTTTCTGGCTGTACCCATTCGCGCGTAAGGCCTCGTTGAGGTGTTCAATTTCTTGTTTTAGGCACTGCTTTTCACAAATTCTTTTAGCGCGGTCAGCCAGTGTTTTTATAACTCCGTATTTCTGTCGTGGGTGGTGGTTGGACGTCTTATGTAGATATCGGTCAGTATGGGTCGGCTTACGGTAAACTGTATGTCCCAAAGTTAGATCAGCGGTCTTCGTTACCATAATGAACAGAAAATCGCGTTTCTCGACGTTATGGTAACGAAGACCGCTGATCTAACTTTGGGACATACAGTTTACCGTAAGCCGACCCATACTGACCGATATCTACATAAGACGTCCAACCACCACCCACGACAGAAATACGGAGTTATAAAAACACTGGCTGACCGCGCTAAAAGAATTTGTGAAAAGCAGTGCCTAAAACAAGAAATTGAACACCTCAACGAGGCCTTACGCGCGAATGGGTACAGCCAGAAAGATATCCAGCGAGCACTCCATCCGAGACGTCCAACTACAAGGGTAATTGGAGACAAGCAGCCCCTGGCTAGAGCTTTTCTTCCATATATAAAAAAGGTCACGGACAGAATAGGGAGGCTACTCGAGTCCCATGATATAAAGACCATATACAGGCCCACACGAAAAATTAAGGACATGTTTAGGTCCGCTAAAGATAAGCGACATCCTCATACCGCGGCAGGGGTTTATAAAATCCCGTGTGATTGTGGCCAAGTATATATTGGAACAACGAAAAGAAGTATTGCCACTCGCCTCAAGGAGCACGAACGACACAGCCGGCTGGGACAAACAGATAAATCCACTGTAGCAGCACACTCGCTTCTTGCAGGTCACGATATAAGATATGGAGACACCGAAGTTCTGTCCACCACGGTGTCTTATCATGCCAGGCTACAAAGGGAGGCCATTGAAATCCTGAAGCATACTAACAGCTTCAATCTTAAGGAGGAAGCAGAACGTGTGAACAGAGCTTGGCTTCCAGTCCTTAATCCCCTCAAGCCTGCCCTTATTGACCGTCGTAGACGAGAAGATGCATCAGACGAGCAGCCCTGTCCTTGATGCATTACTTTTATGTGGTACGCCGTTGCTATGGTAGCCTCTATGTGTGGGTTGTTGACTATTTATATATCTTCTGTTTACTTGTTTTACCTCGCTTTATGTAACCTGTGAACATGCTGAACGCAGTATTCAGCGAAACGTCAGGACGACAAAATGTCCTTGGAACACGACCTATAAGCCCGCGAAACAGAGATTCCTATAATTTAAATAAATTCATGGGCTAGTCCGTAGGAACCAGGCCAAAGGGACCCGTCCAAAGGGATCAGTCCAAAGGGACAAGGACTCGTCCACAAGGACTTGTCCACAAGGACCTGTCCACACAGACCTGTCCACAAGGACTCGTCCACAAGGACCTGTCCACAAGGACTTGTCCACAAGGACTCGTCCACAAGGACCTGTCAACAATAACCCATCAACACGGGCCTGACAGCAGGGGGCTCGTCAACAATTACAGGGGCTCTCACCTCAAGGCCTAACATGCCCCTCTTTGATTATTGGTTTGCAGAACAACGTTACATTCCATATCGGCATTCAAACTCTCACATGTTGCAATTGGAGAGAGAGATTCTCTAAAAAATTCAATTTCACCCCTTAGTAGGGTAGGTTTTATTTTTGGGGTGGAAATATGTTGTCCATTGGAAAGGGGGTGTCAGCCCGAGTTCAATGACACCTCATTTGTTAAAATCCAACCATAAGTTCGAGAGATATCGCACCGCCGCCATCTTGTGTGGAGGTAGAGGCATCTGAACCGATCAAAACACACTACTTGCGCCTAATCCTGGTGACGCCTCGCTTCACCAGATCCCGCATCAATTCCGCTTCGCTATCTAAAATGAGGTCGCGAAGGAATATAACTCCACGGACCTCATTCAGCGTATCGTGTTTCTCAACCTTAACGGGAATTTCGCCGAAATGCGTGCATGCCAGCAACGCTTCGGTTTGCTGCCGGTCAACGGTATGCAGTAGGAGCTGCCCGTTCCGGAGCTTGGAAACCTCGTTAAGGTCGCGATATTTCCCCTCGATTTCCTCTGTAAATAGGATCATTTTTACCTGTTAAAAATCTCCCCCGTCTGTCCTGGTAGCTACCAGGTAGAGAGGAAACCTGTCAACAGGGAACTTCTTGTTAAATGCCTCATCCCAAGGCCTATACACCTTGGGATTCGGTCGACACTCCAGAGGAGGCTTTTTCAGGGAGCCACCCTCTGATGAATTTTTGGGCCACTTATGCGTCATCCCAGAACCATCCTCCCCGAATACTACCTACTCCGAACGAGGGTCATCACTGTGGACGCGACCCAGCCAAGGCAATACCTACCTGGCTTAGCAGGTATTGCCCGGGGCCCCATTGCCTTGAACAGGCACATACTACTCGGCATACACAGTGATATGTTCGGCGAAAATATTCGGCCGTGCAGGGACCTCCGTTGTGAGGATACTACTGCAAGAGTACATGGCACACCCACCTGACGGGATGGAGAATACCGTCTAGGCTTTCTGGCCAGATGGCCAAGTTGGTGACCCTTCCCCAGGCAGCATGCACGTTTATTTCCAAGGGCCAAACCAAAAATGGGACAGCAAGTCGAAAAATACCTTAATGAGGCCCCCCTATTAGTCGCCTTTTACGGCAGGCTGGGGATACCGTGGATGAATTCAGCCCTCCCCATCCACAGGGAGTCTTCCATATCAAAGTCAGTAATGTCAGTCGGTATTGTCGGCCCGATTAGTCGCCTCCTACGACAGGCACAGCATACCGTGGGTGTATCACCAGTGTACGTGACATGTATACTCTTGCCTGGACCAAGACTAACTGACTACTCACTACTGAGGTTTAGAAATTACATTTACTCGAATCACATTCTAGTAAAAGTCATATCTACTATAAACTGCTAGCACTTTTCTACCACTTTAATACCACTTTTCTAGAACTTTGCCAACAATTTTCGACCACTTTTGCTCTTACTTTAAACTGCACATACTACAAACTATCATCCTTATTAGCAAGTTAACTTTACTACAAATTAGTTTATGCTTAACAGTAGACATGGAAGTATCAACGATTGGCTATGGTAAGCCATGTGCTTACTACAAAGGATATACATATATTGTAAAATGAACTAATAAAATGGAACTGTTATTTGGTGCTGTTGAAAACAACGTTCAAAACAGTGTCGAGGAATGCTCAAGACAAAAGGCTCCAACATACTTACTTCAAACGATCATCATTGTAAATCTCAAAATAATACTCATTTAAATGCACAAAATACTCTACCAAGGTGAAAAAGTAAGTCAAGAAAAAAATACTGCTGCTCAAGATAGCGCATTGTTTGATAAAAAAGCATTTATTATCTCCTCAAAAAGTTATGTTAGGACAGTCATCAACGTCTAAGAAACCCCTACCACTATCAAAGGCAACACAAACTATCCAAAATTTTGCATTGCAAGAGGAACAAAAAGGATTAGATAGTAATAGTGATGATGATGATGATTATGATGATGATAATGGTGATGCTCTGTTTACCCTTAAAAATCATTTGTTAAACTTGTTTACTGGAACAATCCCAGTAAGCTAATCCAGCGGCTTCAGAACTTTCATGCCCGTAAACAGGCTGGTCATACTTGATATGAGGAAGAACTATTGGATATAGAAAATGAGCTTCGTCGTGTCAAACTTATTGAGTAATGGGTCCACGTTACCACGTAAACTATTTCTTAACACTACATGTAATATTATCTAGTCCTTTCCTACCACTTTTCTACCACTTTGCTACCACTTTGCTCTCACTTTTGCTCTCACTTTATACTGCACATACTAAATATAAAAGCCAACGTAAAATCACTCTATTACCAGAAGAGTTGTAACCTTTCTAGTGTGCAAATCATACTAACAGGTTAGTTGCTACTATGGAACTTACTACAACTAACCCTGGTAAACAACGTGTACTCTATAAAGGCTACTCTTATAACTATACACGACAAAATGTAAAAGGAATAATATTCTGGCGATGCTCAAAACAGAGGTCAAAAAGATGTCAAGGCGATATGAAAAGTAAAAATGGAGAGGTTTTAATTTTGAGTAATCATTAATGTAGTGCTCCAGACAAAACACGGTTAGTGTTGACAAAAATCATCAAAACGCTAAAAAAAGCTAGTTCCGGCAAAAGAAAAAGATATTGCCACTCAAGATAGTGCATTGTTTACTGAGCAATGTTTAACCCCTCTTCCAAAAGTTATGTTTAATCCCTCTTCCACATAAAAAGAGCCATCAACAGTTTCCAAGACAACACAGACTATGCAAGAGGTAGTATTGCAAGAAAATCAAAAAGGACTAAATAGTAATAGTGAAAATGATGAGGATGAGGGTTTTATACCTATAAAACCATTAAAGCTCTGTTTTTCAAAACATTGATCATTGCTCGCCATGAAAAGAAAAACCATCTACCGCAGTAGGGGGGTGATGAGAGTTTAAACGCACAGCCTACTTTCCTGGGAACATTGCCGATATCTCCCGAACGCCTGGTGGGATTTTTACAAATGAGGTGTCGTTGGACTCGAGCTGACGGGGGCTTTGCTATGCACCACTCGTTATATTTTTGAAAAGTTTTTTTGAAAATTTTTGTTTTTGAAAGTAGGCGATAGTTTAAAAACCAAACATGATAGAATGTTGTGCCATAGTTCAAACCAATGGTCTCTATGACCTTTATTTTTTATAATAAAACTTTTTAATTTTTTGAGATTTTTTGAAAACACTTAAAATTTGAAATTTTTATATTTTGGAAACTAAAGAGTTAACAAAAAAATTTGTTTGACGTAAATGAATGGCCCTAACCCCTCTACCCCCAAAATAAATTTCAAGTCTCTAGGAATAAAACTGTGCAGTAGTGGGAGGTTTTAGGTTCTGCCTCACCCCCTACTTTCATATAAACTTTGGGCGATATCTCGCGAACGCGTGGTCGGATTTTAACGAACGAGGTATTGTTGGCGTTGGGATGACGTTCTCTTGGCTAAGCATGTGTGTTGGATTTCTTTTTAATGAAAATTTTTGTTTTTTGGATTGGCACTATTTTGGAAACGGTGAATTGGAAAAAAAGTTTGTTTGACGTTGATGAAAGGTGGGTATGCCCTCTAGGGCGGCAGCAAGTTTCAAGGGTGTGGGAGGAAAACAAAAATGATAGCCTACTTTCTCGCGAACATTGGCGATCATTGGCGAACGGATGGTCGGATTTTAACAAATGAGGTGTCGTTGGACTCGAGCTGACGTCCTCTTTCCTATATACCACTCGCTTTATTTTTCAAGAATTTTTAAAAAATTTTGTTTTTAAAAATAGGAGATAGTTTGAAAACCAAACATGATAGAATATTGTGTCATAGTTCAAACCAATGGTCTCTATTACCTTTATTTTTTTATAATAAAACTTTTTATATTTTGAGAATTTTTAAAAACCCTTAAATTTTGAATTTTTACTATTTTGGAAACTAACACGTTGACAAATAAGTTTGTTTGACATAAATGAAAGATCCCTATCCCCTCTACATTGAAAATAAATGTCAAGTATCTAGGACAAAAAACTAGGCTTTTTTTTTATAAAAGCGTGTTTGTAAACAGAGAGCCGGTAGCGCTTGACGTATGTTACAACGAGGCTATGATTGGCCATGATGGATACTGGAAATGGCTATTTCGACGGGGGTGATGTATGGCAAAACGAGGGGTCTTTTACGCTATTTTTTCCTATGACGAATGAAAGAAGGCGAATATTTTGAAATGTGACAAGCATGCTAAGATGTTTACTCCTGAAGGGGATCATTAAAGTTTTAGTTAACGGTGATGAGCGAGATCGCTCTCTGACACAACAGACAGTTGTAGGATATGACCAAGTGATTCTTAGACGTTGGCGATCTCGGTGACCGTGCCCGGAAGAAATGAATAGCTATTTTGGTGGGATGGCGGGGGCAGCTTATGACGGTTGGTTTTGTGATATTTCCTATGACGGATAGAGGTGAATATTTGAAAATGTGTTAAGTGTGCTAGGAATTTTTTTTACCCCTGAAGGGGATCTTAAACATGCTAGTAAACGGTGATAAGCGAGACTGCTGTCTGGCACAGTAAATGGTTTTAGAATATGGAAACCTTTAACATTTGCTCGACCAAGTCATGTGCATGTACGCAAAGAGCCAAAACGGTAAGGTCATTGGCCTGAAATGTTATAAACTAAATATTGAACTGGGTCATGTGTTTTAGGATGAAAGTATGTGGTTAACATGATCATGTATTGAGGATGGCCGCTTGCTAGTAATTATTATTAATACAGTAAGATGTTTAATAATAATAATAATAATAATAATAATAATAATAATAATAATAAGACACACACATGTCTTGAACGCTAACACTCTCACAGTCCAGCTCACTGGTGACTGAATATTGTACCTAGCTAGAGGACTCGTGAGAGCTGTTGCTGGTGCTGACGAGGCAGGAATGTCTACGTCAGCAGGAAGTGTGATATCAGCTTACTTGCCTCGTGGTGGCTAGCAGGTATGCTGTTTAAGCAGAGACCGCCATTTGGTTCTGAGACAGTAGGACTACCGATGTATAAGAGGTAGCCATTTTGGTTCCTTATTAAAAACATGAAACTAGTATAAGGTACACGAATCTTATTCAGATTGAGGAATGTGAAGAGGCGTGGGAACATGTGAGAGAGAGGGACAGAGAACCATTCAAGGTCAAAACGCTGAGAAAATACAACTTTTTCTGTTGATAGGCTAACTGATAACGATTGCGTTAGTCATGCACTTGCCATTTTAGCACACGGACGTATACAGTAGAGATGTGGAATAAAAATCCTTTTATTTTTTGGTAAGTACCTATGTATGATTATTTTAATCATGTCATGCTAATGAACCTTAAATTTGTAGTTATTGATTAGGTAATTATTGATGTTTTAATTTATTTGTTTGCAGATAACCGGTATACCTTACATGTCTGAGATACAAGAGACCAGTTTACTTTTGAGCCCACTAGAAGGAAACAGCAACAAGCCACTGCAGGTGAAGGTGGGATTTTTTTTTTTTAAATAACTTGCTTCATTTTTTGTTTCATATTTTGTTTTATGAAATGCATGCACTAACCTGAATTTAGGTATTTATAACGGTTTATTTTATTTATTTTTAGAAACTTGGAAAGAAAAGCCTTACCACCGTAGCAGTCGCTGAAAACCCGAGACGCAGTAAAGTGCAACCATTGTTTCCAGGCAGTGAACTATTTAAAACTCAGGTAAGCCTAACATAAAATGCTATTCCACTTTACCACTACTGAAAACTCGTAGACAAAAAAATTCATTACCTGTACATGACTAGGACGATGATTGCTTTCTTGATTAATGACTATGTATTGGCAACCGGTACAAGACCATATTGGTTGTTTACCGGGAAAGTACAAGGCCATATTGGATTTTGTAAAAACCAAAAATTTTAATTTAACTGACATGTCGTTCCCTATAATAATAACATAATATTAATAATAATATTAATATCGTATGGCCTCGGGTGCCGGGTGCAAGCTTTGTTATTTGACACACAGAGGGTAGCTTGCTTGTCGAATTTAGTTGTTCTTTGACTATGAAAGTCAAGAAGATTAGATGTTAGATATCTAATCTCCTTTAACTCTATAGCGCTTTCTAGTAGAAAAATGAGGAACTTTGTACCCTATGAACTCAACAAATATTCACAGGTTTGAACATGATAATCTGAACAAAATGACATGACATTATTTTTTGTTTATGTATTGGTTAGAGGGGAATGTAAATGACTGCAGCTTTATAAAAAAGAAAATAAGTACATGGGTTACTGTTAGTGCCGACATGCAGTTTATTATAATTTTTATGGTGTTTTGATATATTAATGCCAATAAAAGTTAAGTTTTATTTACAAGTATTGATTGATTGATTGATTGGTTATTTTGTTTGCTTTTTGTGTCGTCATGCGCCATTAACGTAATGAACAGACAGTGAACAAGCATACATTGTGCTTTAAAGTACTCTGTGCAACGTTAATAACTTACAATAAGAAAAAGTTTTATTATAACACATGGCGTTAGTACCAAATACAACAAGTGAGCAAGTTGGTTTACCACGTGGGTGAAATTTAAAATCAGAACATGACCGTTGGTTAACATTTGAATCCTGGCCTGTAGGCTTTTTGTCGACACATGAACTTGCAAAAGCCGTTTTTTTTTTTTACTTGAACCGAGAAGATGTGGTGCGCTGTGTGTTTTGTCGTATTGAACTTTCACACTGTGAAGAAGGGGATGATCCCTTTAGAGACCATTTGCGATGGTCTCCTTGTTGTCCTTACATGCTTGGAAAACAAGTGGGTAACATACCCGTGTATTCATTTTACCGAACCACATGACCATTGGCCGCTACTTACGTTGCTGAATCACAAATAAATAATAATAATAATAATGATGTATTACCAGTCAACAACGGTAGTGTCGATATATGTGGTCCATATGCCATAGACAGTGTTGAATTGGCATGTGCTTTTGAAAAATTGAGAGTTTGCAAGACTAGAGCACTAGCACACTCAGAGTACAGCTCTGTTGAAAGACGTTTATAATCTTATAAACATGTTTGGCCATTAATATTAAAAAACCTTACGAAACAGCTAAGTGAAGCTGGATTTTTTTTACTGTTGAAGGGGATAAAACAATATGTTTTTATTGTGGATTTGCTTTAAAGGATTGGCAAATGACTGATGACCCTTTTGTGCAACACACTCGTTGGTTACCTAACTGTAAATACATGGTGTTGCTTAAAGGTCAGGAATTTGTGAACACTATTCGTAAAGCAAACTTGATTGCAGCACAAGACATAAAAGTGACTTTAGAGTTAGAACATGCGGAGCAAATACATGAGGCTGAAAAAAAGACTTGTCTCACGAACAGATACAAAAATGTGACCAACAATTATGTAAAATTTGTTATCAAGATGAACTAGGTGTTGTATTTTTGCCTTGTGGACACATGATAGCCTGTGTCAAGTGTGCATTAGAACTCAACACTTGTGCTATATGCAGAAAAGCAGTATCTGCTACAGTTAGGGCATTTCTTGCATAAATAGTAAAATTTATCAGCCATGCATAGTGCAAAATCCCTAATTGCACAATATTATTAAAGCTGTTTTAGAGTGTAATAGATATGCTTTTGTTTTGTTTATAGACTACTACAATGAATGTTTTGAATGCTGTGGGTCAAGCATGTGGCTTAGAGACAAAGAAGCTCAGCGAATTGCCAACGCATATTCCATTCCGCATTATCAAGATTCGGAAATTGAAAACAGCATATGGTGATCGTGTACTTTGTGTATGTGAAAACTTTTAGACATTTCTGCCTACACAGTTTAATGATATGTCGGAGAGTGTTTTTGATAAAGTCAATAATGCTGTACAACCTATACACTTAATTTATGAAGGTTTTAAAAACAATAGGTGCATGGTTCGTTTTAATTAAATAAAAATAAAAAATGTCAAATAATAATAATGGTAGATATAAATCATGACAATGGACTGAAAGAAAAATATGTGTATAGAATAATAATGTTTTCGTGTTTAGTATTGTCTTAAAAAATATTATCATGAAACCCAAAAAAATGTATATTAAGTTTGTAAATAAATGAAAATAATGGTACTATGTTGTTTTATTTTCTATAGAAGTCAGAATATTTAACATTGCAGAGTATACATGATTATGACAATAAAAAGCACACTTAATACAAGTCTTTGCCTTTACGACAGTGTGTTATAGTTTTAAAAACAAAGCATGTTGTAGATCTTTTTTCTTCCACGGTGAACAATAGGCATGAAAACGTTATTGTCTTGTTTTGGATCATTATCACTATCATAATCATAAGCAGCGTGATCTATGTCACTATTATTATAATCACTATAATTATCCTCAACATTATCCTCAACATTACTAAAACCAGTTAAATATTCCTGTTCCTCTTCCTCTACAGTGTCCTCATGTAGAGTCTGCGTGGCTTTTGATAATGTTAAGGGTTTTTTGAACATTGAATTATTTTCAATAGTAGTATTGTTTTGTAGCACTTGCTTTTTAACATTTTCATGATTTTCTGTTGCCAGCAACAGTGTTTCATGCAGTACACTACATTGATGATCACTGACACTTAAAACCTCACTATTTTTACTTTTTAGTTCACTGCGACATTGTTTTGAACGTTGTTTTGAACAACGCCAAATAACAGTTCCATTTTTATTGGTTCGTTTCACAATATATGAATATCCTTTATAGAATGCATGAGGCTTACCATACCTAGTCACAGATACTTCCATATCAACTGTCAAGCATAGACTAAGCTCTAGTAATGACAACTTGGTAATAAGAACAATAGTTTAATGTGCGAGCACATATGGGTGCAAATGTGGGAGCAAAATAGTGGGAGCAAAAAGTGGGAGCAAAAATTGGGAGCAAAAAGTGGGTGCAAAATGTGGGAGCAAAAATTGAGAGCAAAAAGTGGGAGCAAAAAAAAGTAGGAACAAGTATGGGAGCAAATGTGAAGGCAAAAGTGGGAGCAAGGATGGGAGCATATATGAAAGCAAAAGTGGGAGCAAAAAAGTGAGAGAAAAAAGTGGGAGCAAAAAGTGTAAGCAAAAGTGGGAGCAAATATGAGAGCAAAAAAAAGTGCGAGCAAATATGGGAGCAAAAAGTGGGATAAAAAAGTAGGAGCAAGTATGAGAGCAAATGTGAAAGCAAAAGTGGGAGCAAGTATGGGAGCATATGTGAAAGCAAAAGTGGGAGCTAAAAGTGAGAGAAAAAAAAAGTGAGAGCAAAAAGTTTAAGCAAAAGTGGGAGCACATATGAGAGAAAACAAAAAAGTAGGAGCAAGTATGGGAGCAAATGTGAAAGCAAAAGTGGGAGCAAACAAGTGTGAGCAAATATGGGAGCAGAAAGTGGGAGCAAATGTGAAAGCAAAAGTGGGAGCAAAAAGTGAGAGCAAAAAGAGCGAGCAAACGTGAGTGCACAAAGTGGGATGAAAATGTGTGAGTAAAAAGTGGGGGCAAATGTGGTGTTTTACTAAAACAATCTCCCCTAACCTAACCTAACTTCACCTAACCTAACTGCACCTAACCTAACCTTCCAACTCTCAGATCAAAAATTAAATTCTGGCCATAGTCGAGTTGGAACCCAAAACCTCTGGGATAACACCCAAGTATACTAGCCACTACACCACGAGATGGGCAAATCATCATGCAACACAACACAAAAATAAAAGTTTCCTGTAGTGTAACTCATTGGCTGACAACCATAGTTGAGAATTCAAACCGAAGACCTCAGGATTTTGTTTTGAACATTATCAGAAATATTATTCCATTTACATTTTGCTGTTGCTTATAGTTATAAGAGTTGGCATTAATATGGGAGCAAAAGTGAAAGCAAAAAGTAGGTGCAAGCATGGCTGGTTGTTGAGACTTTCATATCAACTAATACACATAAATTAAATTTTAGTAAAGTGACTTGGCTAATTATAATAATAATAATAATAATAATAATAATAATAATAATAATAATAATAATAATAATAATAATAATAATAACAGTTCAAAATATTCAAGGGGATTGATATTTTTCAGGGTGTAATTTCCAAAGTACTGTCAAGAATAATAATTACATGAACAGATTCCAAAAATTCTAGAGTGCTTTTAAGGTTAATGTTTGGCTAGGAGTGAAATAGAGCTAGCTAACCTAAGTTAACCTCAGCTCACTAAACCTAACCTTGTCACATGACATGTTCTACAAGTATAGACTTGCTTTGAGACTGGCTATGACGTCAAAGATGAATGGCGGTGGGAGGCTGGCAAAAAGGAAAATATTTTTGTGTAATAAAAAGTCACTGTTTTAGTCCTAGAGACTTGAAATTTATTTTGGGGGTAGAGGGGTTAGGGCCATTCATTTACGTCAAACAAAATTTTTTGTAAACTCTTTAGTGAGCTTCTATTCCCAAGATAGCGGGTTCAAACCCGGCCGAAGCCGTCGGATTTTTTAAGAGCGTTAAAAATCCCTCAGTATGCCTTCCTTCGGAGGGGAAGTAAATCCGGCGGTCCCATGTCATATATTTATGGCATGTTAAAGATCCTTCCACTAATTGCACCTGTGTGAAGCTAAATTGGATAGGTTAAGAATGTAAACAACGCTCTTAGGTTTCTATGTTCGTTGCCAAGAGCCGACTGCGGCGGCATCTAGTAGCTCAGTCCTGAACTTGGCCTAGTAGTCGTTGACGGTGGCACTTGACGGCAAAAGTAGGAACTATTTGAAAAATTCTTAGTTGCAGTACTTAAATTAACAAACAGATAACACACACTAATACAGTCATCACAATTAATACCGGTTATCAGACAGATTCTACACAGACCCAAAGTACACGGGGCTACATGACCGCGTTGTCGCAGCCCCTAAACTTAAGAACCAACCAACCAGCCAACCAACCAACCAACCAACCAACCAAACTCTTTAGTTTCCAAAATATAAAAATTTCAAATTTTAATTGTTTTCAAAAAATCTCAAAAAATTAAAAAGTTTTATTATAAAAAATAAAGGTCTTAGAGACCATTGGTTTGAACTATGGCACAACATTCTATCATGTTTGGTTGTCAAATTATCACCTACTTTCAAAAACAAAAATTTTCAAAGAAAATCAAAAATATAACGAGTTGTCCATAGGAAAGCCCCTGTCAGCTCGAGTCCAACGACACCTCATTTGTAACAATCCCACCAGGCGTTCGAGAGATATCGGCAATGTTCCCAGGAAAGTAGGCTGTGCGTTTAAACTCTCATCATCCCCCCCCCCCCTACTCTTTGTGTTTAAAAATCTATAGCAAGCAATGTTAAAAAGAAAAAAGTGAGTTGTATTTTGTATGTAAATATTGTTTAAGTACTTAAATTAAATAAATAAAAATAGTGTATGAGTATTGTCTGTTTTTCATAATTGCTATCCCCACGTCCCAATATTAATGGAATTGTTAACCATCAACAGGGCGGCATCGGTGGCATAGTCGGTAGCATGCTGAGCTTCTATGCCCAAAATCGCGGGTTCAAATCCGGCCTAAGTCGTCGGATATTTTAAGAGCGTTAAAAATCCCTCAGTATGCCTTCCTTCGGAGGGGAAGTAAAGCCGGCGGTCCCATGTCATAGATTTATGGCATGTTAAAGAACCTTCCACTAATTACACCTGTGTGAAGCTAAATTGTATAGGTTAGAAATTTAAACAACGCTCTTAGGTTCCTACGTTCGTTGCCAAGAACCAACTGCGGTGGCGTCTGGTAGCTAAGTTCTGAACTAGTAGTCGTTGACGGTGGCGTTTGGCGGCAAAAGTAGGAACTATTTGAAAAATTCAAAAAGTCTGCAGTCCTTACTTGAATTTTAAAAAACAGATAACACGCACTAATACAGTCATCACAATTAACACCGGTTATCAGACGTATCCTACACACACCCAAAGTACACGGGGCTACATGACCGCGATGTCGCAGCCCCTAAACTTAAGAACCAACCAACCATCAACAGTCTTTGGTTATGTTCAGAAAGAGTGACCATAAATAATGTACTGTATCTGCGGTTTTGTGCACTCAGTGCCACAATAATACAGTGCTAGCAACCGATGTCGAGGTAAAAGTTACGGCAGGTAAGGGGTTCTACCCCGTGTCTTTTTAGTACTGTCGCACAAAACTAAGTATACTTCGTTACTGTTCTAAGACCAAAAATAAATTTCTTGTCCAAGCCAACAATTAAACGCAGGCCTCCTATGCTCGAGTCAAAGGTGGTTAGTCACTATGCAAGGAAATGGCTACCGTGGCCTGCCAAAAGGTATCGTTTCAAGAGCATTTTAAGGTCAGTATTTAGTTTTACCTATCACGGTTAAGTGCAAAATATTTAAGAATTGCGACTGTGATGTCATTCAAGCATATACTTGCATCATAGTAACTATAGATATATATTTCTGTCAGATCAGCTTGTCCGTACTGTCCCCGCCGCCAACAGACCTGCATTTTACTAAACCGCTTTAATTGTTTATTATTAACATTTGCAAATAAGGTGCGATAAAAGTCTAGGTGCTGTGTGGTTTTTATGCCCGGATACCCTTTCCCAATGGCTAGCTCGTAAAACTCAAATGGTAAGTAAATAAATCATTAGCCCTGTGTACTTGGGTGTGTACGTCATTATGTGACGTTTGCAATATCAAAGTTGTTATAACCGTCTAGTTAGGATATTTCGAAATCATGGCTATTAGTCCTGTGTATTACGTATCGTGGTAGTCACGTGAACTTTGTGTTCTTAGAGGGTTGAGGGCATCTTAAAATAAGTTTAGGAAATGTAATTGAATATTCGTTAATTTATGGTAACCGTGTTTATGTGTATAGTAATCAGTCAGCGCCTGTTGACTAGCATTTAAGTAGGATATATAGGCCGAAGCTGGCACAGGGGCTAAAGGGCAAGATGGCAGCCACGCGCCACCAGCCCTATGTTATTCTTTTGGAGAGGTCATTCAGAGCTGGCACAGGGGCTAATGGGCAATATGGCTGCCACGCTCTCACAGGGGGAGGTCGGCCGTGTAGTTACTAAATGGAATATTTATTATTATTATTAATAATTTTACTAGGTAATTATTGATTGATAGATTTTCCACGGTGAGTGAGTGGTTATCGTGTCGGACTACCAACCCCAAGCTTGCAGGTTCGCTCTTGGTCGTGGTAAGTGATTTTTGAAAGGTGGTAAAAATTAAGAAACGCATGTCATACAATGTTGGTATGTAAAAGAACCCAGGAGAGGTCTGCTATGTAGTTGCTAAATGGAATATTTATTATTATTATTTATAATTATTATTATTATTTATTATTATTATTATTTATTATTATTGTTAGGTAATTATTGATTGATCATGTACAATCAAGACCAGCCTTATATTGCCCCCCACTTTATGGTGTAGTGGCTAGCATTTTTAGCTGTTACTGTGGAGGCTCGGGTTCGAGTCCTGGCTCTGTCAAGAAATTTAATTCTAGGCTGAGGGTTGGAATGGGGTACACTCAACCTTGTGAGGCAAAACTTACAGGAGCTGGCTTTTGATTCATACCTCAGCCATTTTGCCTAACCCAACTTCACCTAACCTAACCTAACCTAACCTTACCTAACCTAACTAGATCCCACCTTACCTAACCTAACGTAACTTCAAAGTCAGAATGTACAATACATTTATTGTTTTTTATACCCTCATAAATTAGATATAGAGAATGTCCACCATGATTTAGATCCTCGAGCACACTTTTCTGACATATATCATTTAAACGTGCAGAAAGGAATGTCTGAAAATTTCACTAACACACAATACACGTTCACCATACATTGTGTCCACTTTTTTGAATGTTAATGATACGGAAAAGAGTATGCATTGGTAATTCAGTGAGCTTTTTTTTCTCTCTAATCAACAGTTCTGCCCCCATAGCTTTGAGAATATTTATTGTAGTAGCCTATAAAGAAACAAAAAAAATCATATCTATTACAGTTTAGCTATAAGTGACCAGAACCACGATAACATTTTATTCTAATAAGGAGATTTCCATAATGATAAGAAAAAAAAAGCTTACCATAATGATGGATTGTGTGTAAGTAAACGTCTTTTGCTGCTTGACGCCACCACTAAACTGATACTCATACAACGGACAAGTGAGTTCATGTTTCGCTGACGTAATCGTATGTTCCCATGCACTTCCAGTGTGTTACACGCGCCGTAGTGGCTAAATTTGAAACTAGATGAGATGATTTGCTGACGTAATCGTATGTTCCCCTGCACTCACACGCAGGCCCCTGTAGACGGATCCTTGTGGACGAGTCCCTGTGGACGGGTCCCTGTGGACGGGTCATTGTTGACGGATCCTTGTGGACGAGCCCCTGTGAAGGAGTCCTTGTTGACGGGTCCTTTTTGACTAATCCCTTTAGACCGGTCCCTTTGGACTGGTCCATAATGCTATAATGAAATTAAACGTTGTTCCACATGAAACGCAAGCGAAGAGCCGATCGCTGCTATGAATTAACATGTTTTTTTTTTGTTGCTTTTACACATGTGCACTTGTTTTTTTTTTGTAAGAGGGCGGGCTTTTTGAATACAGATTTATAGATGAGATTTTTTTTAATTACCAAAAGATCCAAAACTAATAGGTCATTAGCTTTTTAATATTTCATGAACCAATAAGGCTAGGGACTTGTATGAGAGGTCGTTGGACTTGAGGTGACATTCTGTTTTTGAATGTACTATTTATTTTTTGTCCAAAGGGCTTAACTACACTTTTGTTAATATCTCGCTAACTAATAATCAGAGAGGGTTAAGTGAGGTGTCATGGGACTCAGGATGGTCAACCCTTTTCCATGGCCAAGGAATTTATCCAAAATACCCAATACATTAAGGTCATTGACCTGAGATTTTATAAACTAATAATTGGATACGAACATGTGAGATGTTTACCATGTGTGATGAAACATAGCTAGGTAGAGAAAGAATTAGTGTAGGCTACATGTATGGTGACTGAAAAGTCTTTTACCATTGAAACTGGTTTTCAGATCAAACTGCAGTATAGAGAGAGTATAGGTTGCAGGTATGGGTTAATAAATGAGAAACGGTGTATGCAAACTCTGATTTATCAAGAATTAAGAGTAGACTATCTTTAATTGATTGGTTGAAGATGATAGCTAAAACACAAAAATGCTCAGTGGTTACCGAGACAAAATGGTCGCTACACACAACAAGCTTTAAATACTTGAGGCTAATAATCTATACACACACACACACACACACTCGCTTGTTGTAAACTAAACTGTGTTGCTGTCAGTGCTCAGACAGTAGGCTGATGACAAAATGCATTGCTAACAGAAATATAATCATTTCCGGTTGTCTAATGTTACCAGCTATCCATTTTTTTTTTTTTGTGTTGCAGTGGTAAGCACTTTTAGCTCTTGTACTGGTGGTCTTAACTCGATTTCCAGGTCTGAGGCCTAGAACAAGTTGAACTTAGAAACAAGGGCATAGTGGTGCAGTGGTTAAGCTGTTAGCCTTTCACCAGGGGTTCGATTTCAGGTTAATATGCATGTCATAAGCATATTAAACAAAACAAAACAGAGATAACGTTTAAAACTGATTACATTTGAGTCTTTTCAAATTATTACTTGGATTACAAATACAAAGGTGAACTGGGTTTGATATAGAGTTAATGCTGTCTATCACACACTAGACTGTAAGAAAGCCAAAAGAGCAAAAGGCGTAGGTAGAGCAGTGGTAAAACTGCTATATGTAGAGAACTACCTGGCAAAGCTATATCGCATAAACAGTGCAGGATACAATCCAGCAATCAAATTTGTATCTTGTGGAACAGAGAAATGCACTTACGTGAGAAAATGTAAGTTCATGTGTAATATGACCTAACACACAAGTGTTCACCTGTGCACATGCATGATAAGAGCTAACAAGTCACATTCTGTTTAGTTCGTACGTAACGTTAGGTTAGGGCTACGAGGCGCATGCCATTTGAGAGCAGGCCAAGGGATCTAACTTGGTGGATGGATGTGTTCTAACGAGTCATTTGTAGTTGAAAGAGAATAATACATGTTCTTAAGATGTTAAAACTGTGCAGATGGCACGTGCAGTAAGACGTCTTGTTATATTTCCTGTGTCATATTACAGACATGGCAGAGAGCGCGCAGTTCTGTTGCTTTGACTAACGCTGCAGTAATTTGAAACCCCACGTGTTCATCAAGACAATGGGTGATGATCATGCAAAGTTAAGAGTTATTGGATATTACACAGGTGTTCCTTCCGGTGTCATGTTGCTGACATGCCAGAGAGCGCACACTGCTGTTGCTATGACTGACGCAGCAGTAATTTGAAACCTCAGCTGTTGATCAAGACAATGGGTGATGATCATGCAAAGTCAGCAGTAATTGGATACCACACATCAACATGGACTAAATCATAAACGTGTTGTCATAACCTGCAGAAACCTCATTTAAAGATTTTAGATTTTACATTTTAAATTTAAGATTTTTTGATTTTTAGATTTTACTTTTTTTACATTTTTCTAAAAGAGTAAACTACAAGGTCACATACCTAACCTCATTAAACCTAACTTTACCAAACCTAACTTAAGCTAATCCAAAGGCAAATGCACATACACAATGTATATAAGGTACATGCAACTATCTTTATGCTAGTCTTACAGGTTACTGTACAACATGATCACTACCCAAACGGTTTTTTTTTTCATTTTGTCGTTTACACATATGTCAATTTTCCAATTTCCCATTATCAGTTTTTTTAATGTCAGTTTTTAGTTTTTCAATTTCATAATATGGAAAACATGGATTTTGCATTTTGTTGTTTACACATTTATTAATTTCACAATTTCCCATTTCCAATTCTAAAAAAGTCAGTTTAAAGTTTTTCAATTTCATGATATAGAAACATAGATTTTCCAATTTGTTGTTTTCACATTTATTAATTTACCAAATTCGCATTTGCAGTTTTTTAAATTTTCAGTTTAATGTTTTTGTTCTATTTGTTAATATGGAAACATGGATGTTTTACAATTTGTGTTTTACATTGTAACGTTTTGCTAGCCCACACGTTGAGCGACAATTGTAACGTTTTGCTAGCCCACACGTTGAGCGACAATTGTAACGTTTTCACTGCCCCAAACTGTTGGGTGATAAATGTAACTGTTTACCTTTGCCTAAGCTATGTTGTTTTAATGGGCGCCAAGACCTCAATGCAATGCTGAAATCTAAATTTGTATTTAACAACGTCTAGCTCTGGTAGAACACCTTCAAGAATCTATTCACTCAGATCGTGGTATGATTTGATCATTAACCCAACAAACAATTGTATCAGGAGAAGGAATTGGTCTATATCTAATGCTACCTACTGAAAGCAAAGATTGCATTGTAAAAGAAATGAATTTATTATATAAAACAAGTATAGCAAAATTAATAATAATAATAATAAGTATAAAATTTAAATTGGAGCGTTGTGATTTGAATATTACCGATAGAAAATTACGTGAAAACGGAGTCTGATAAATTATTGATTTTACTCTTATTCCCAAGCTATGAAGTTATTGAAATATGAAATATAAAACAAAGAGAAATAAGAGATTGCGTATTTCTGCGTCATTCGCGCTTACCACTGGAAATGGCCGAAGCCTTTCCCTCGTACTGGATGATGCTGTGAGCTTCCCACAGTCTCCTGGACGTCGTCATCTTTGTCGATATTTGATGATATTCTGGTAGATTAGATAATTCTATGGTCCGTACATCGGACCCAAACACTCGTACAACCACACTGGTTAGGTTTTACAAAAGTTAGTCCTCCACTCCACGGAACATCGGAGCGACTCCCGCGTGCAACCATACTCGTTAAGTTCTACACAGATAGTCCTCGTTCCACGGAACATCGGAGCGACTCCCACGTGCAACCACACTCCGCAAGTTCTACACAGATTCTCCTCGTTCCACGGCGCGCTGAACGATATATCCCCACGTCGGCTCCCCACTCCAGTCCAGACTTCTAGCTTACGTGGTCTCCACTGATTGGCTGCACCCCACGCGCTATACTCCCCTCCTCTGGCTCATTACACTCGGCGGGAGGGTTCCGTTCCAACTATCCGCCTTTTCTTGACGCGGCAACACCGCTTGCGTAATACTTCCCGACAAGATTAAGCGTGTACTTGAATTCCCAGTGAGTCACGTCTCCCGATATACCCTAACTGACGAAACTCCGTTAAATTTAATCACATAACTTTCTATGATATTGTCGTTCGTAATAATTTGCTTGATAGCGTTTTCTAAGACATAGAAAACCTATCTGTATGCTTATAATTTTTATTAAATGCTCCGAAAATATCTTAATAATAATTATAATAAATTAATAATAATAATAAATTAACATGAAAAATTCTCTTGGCTGAACAATTTGCCGCGTAAATAAATATAGAATGGCTTCCTACTGACTTATGCCAGTTGCATAAAAACCCCTCGAAAAACACGTTACATATTCGCCTCGGATCATCGGATGATTTACCGTGACGACGGTCCATTATCCGATTATCCCAGACACGTTAATAAACCCCATCCAAAATACATATTGCATAAATGAAATCACCCTAAATTACAGATATATACACTCATAATTTTTCTTCACGCACTTTGCGTCAAAGTTTGTTGTCACTATGGATTGCACTTTGCAACCAGTCCAATGTTTTTCATATAGAATAGTGATCCACGGATATTTCCGCCTCTCAAATTTCTCTATGTTGGAGAAATAGACATAATTAATGCGTGAGCACTATGTATTTATGATGTCATATTACACGCATTGAAGGTGTTCTGATATATTTATATCTCCATAGAACTTCCCAATTTCACTGGAGGTCCCTTCCTTATGGTGAAATTTAATCTCACTTATCACTGAGCACACGATCACACTATTGTGGCAGCGCCTCGTGACCATAATACTTAATCTCTCTTTAAAGTAGATTAAATTAATATTGACTTCTGAAAAAAAAACAGTAAATGCGCATTACATATAACACCAAATATTTCTGTGCCGTAATCGCCCTGTCTCGTTAAGTTCCCGTAGACCATATTCTACTTAATACTAGTTCTCAACACAGACCAGTTCTCCTGACACAAATAATACCTTTGTACAAATTACCTTAAATAACACACTTACAAATCTTACATGGCGAGGCCGTAAACAGAAATCACGTGTGCTGATATGTATGAGTTTCATGAAGGACTGTCTCGCCTTCTGATGGCCCATCTTTTGCCTCGTGGACGCCTTAAGCAAAAATACCCTGTCCAAGCGCTCACCCATCTCTAGGAGGCAAATGGGAATTCACCAGCGCTACCAAATCCTGGCCTTGGTGTATCGAGACATTTTAGTGCTCAAGAGCATCCGACAATCCCGTCATATTTCCCTGTACCTTAAAAACTCTCATTTACTTACATACTACCCCCCTGTGTGACTTCTGATACGCCTGCCTGGAAGACCATCTCCTCCCACGCACCAAATACCACACTTACTCATTTGATAGGCTGGCTCGCCAGCTAAACACACTCACTTTATGACACATATTTTCGTAGACTATGTATATTATACGTCCCGTATAATCTGTTTCCCTTACTATCCTCCAGCACATATGCTGTTTTTCCAATACGTTTGGAAACTATAAATGGGCCCTCGTAGAGATAAAAGAACTTGGACATGACTTTCTCTAGCTTATTTGACTGTTTCGGCACTCTAAGTAAGACTCTGTCTCCCGGCTCTAATAGGTCAAATTTAGTTTCTTTTTGTTGGCGAATTCTCTTTTGTGCTGACTTAGATAAATTCTGTTTCGCCAAGTGGACAATGTAATCCATCCCCGGTTGCTTACCCTCATTTAATCCCAACACCCTCGCTAGTTCATTTTGTGATCTTTTTCCGAAGTGAACTTCGTATGGCGTCAATTTCGTGCTCTCATGCTGGACAGAATTCAGCCAAGTCTCGACCATGGGAAGGTGTCCAACCCAGGCCGCATGCTTGTCATGCACTAGAGTCCGAAAAAGACGAGCCACTTCCCTTAATGGACGCTCTGCAGAATTACCCTGAGGGTACCTTACAGAGGAATGAACGTGTGTTATACCAGCTTCCTGCATACTGGTTCTCCATTTCTTTGCAGTAAACTGTGGGCCACTGTCAGATAGTATCCTGAGAGGAATGCCAAACTCAGGTACATACTTATTAATGATCAGACGGCTACACGCTAGTCCCGTGGCTTTCCATAGCGGATATAGCTTGACATACTTACTAAAAGCGTCAATAACTATAAAAATGTACTCGTAGCCGTACTGTCCTTTAACGATCGGGCCAAATAAATCCACACACAGTAGTTCGCCGGGACTACTGGTGAGAACTGCAGATCTCTCCCCCACTAAATATTTAACTGGATATTTACTCCTTTGACAGGTGTCACACTTAGCTAAAATCCTCCTAACATTCCTTCCCATTTTATTCCAAATGAAGTCACGACCAATTTCATAGAAGACCTTGGCAGCACCAAAGTGTCCTAATTCCCTATGAATGAACCAAATTAGCTCCTCCCGCAAAGTGGCAGGAACACATATTGCCCACCGATTATTCCTACAATTCCTTGCAAGAAGCCCATCCTGCATCTTGTACGTGAACCGTCCTACTTTCACATACTCTTCTTCACCTATTTCCAACCTAGCCAGTGGCTCCTTTAACTTAACGTCATCACGTTGCTCCAGTAGCATATTACTCAGTGTCTGTAACGATGCCCTGTTGCTACTGTCCACACATGCACATATTAAAATACCGTCCTCTGCTTTAACCACAGGATAATCCCTACATGAATTAGTGTCCCTCGATAGCATGTCTGCAAGAATGTTATCTTTACCTTTAATATATTTTACTGTGAATTCGTATTCCTGCAGAGCAAGAATCCACCTACTAACTCTGTTAGAACTGAGTTTACAAGTCCTCATATACAGTAATGCATGGTGATCTGTGTGGATCTCAAATTTCCCCCCTACTAAATACATTCTAAATTTCCCAAAACTGAAAACAATACCTAAAAGCTCAAACTCAGTAATCGTGTATCTTTTCTCTGCTGCTGTCAGTCCTCGCGAGGCTAAAGATACAATGCACAGATTACCCTCATCATCTTTCTGACATAATACTCCAGCAATGCCTATATGTGAAGCACCTGTCATAACCACATATTCCTTATCTTTTAACGGATATTTCAGCACTACAGCTTTCTCAAAACCTTCCTTCAGCGCTCTAAAAGCCTGATCATGCTTGGACTCCCATCTCCACCGAGTCCCACTTTTAAGCAATTCCCTGAATGGTTCTACCAACCCTGAGTATTTAAGAACGAACCTCCTGAAAAAGTTGCAAATTCCCAGGTAAGTTTTTAACTGTTTAACATTCTGTGGCACCTCTGCGTGAAGTATCTTATTAACCCTACTTTATTCTGGTGTTACACCTCTACTCGACACTCTATGACCTAAAAATGTCACTTCTGACTGACAGAATGACGACTTAGACAGCTTCAAAGTGAACCCTGCCTGATCTAACTTCTGAAAAACTATATCTAAATGACGTAGATGCTCCTCAAAACTGCGTGAACTAATTACCATATCATCTATGTAAATGGTTACAAACTCTCCTGTGTCATCCCCTAATGCGATGTTTAAAGCCCTAATTAAAGCTGCTGAACTACTCTTTAACCCATAAGGTGTTCTACAAAATTGATAAAGGTTATATTTATGACTAAAAGCTGTAAATGGTCTATCTTCGTACATAAGTGGCACTTGCCAAAAACTGGAACTCAAATCTACACAAGTGAAATACTTCTTCCCCTCAAATGTTTGCATTAATTCCTCTATTGACATAGATTTCAGCTGATCTGAACTAATTCTACTGTTAACCAAACGAGCGTCTAAACAAATACGAACTGTGCCGTCGGTCTTGGGTACCGTGATCAAAGAATTAACATATGGACTGTTAGAGTGCTCAATAATCCCATCTTCAAGCATCTGATTAATTTGTGCCTCAACTGCACTCTGATAAGCGAAAGGTACATGATATATATGTCCTGTGAATACTGACCTATCAATAACGTTCAATGAATGTGTATAGCAATTGGCCATACCAATGCGATCCTCAAAAACTCTCCTATTACACAATAACACATCATAGAGCCGAACACACTGTTCATCCTCTATATTTCCCTGAAATGCAGCATCACGTAACGAGTCCTTTAGACTACCGTTCGTAATCACACTGCCCACAAAACATGGAGAACCCCGCTCTACGGCTGGCGATATCTCATTTAAAGTACAAATCACACCTACAATACTACTTCTCAGAAATTTGGTCATTGAACGCTACTTCTACTTCAGAATCTTCCCATTTAAATTTCAAACTCCCTACATCATAACATAAGTTACCAGACACTCTACTTAGCCACTCTGAACCCAAGATAACACTGAATACTAAATTTGGAATTACAAGGCAAATCTGCTTCTCTACATGATTATTAATTATAATGTCTACTAAAACTTGCTTAGAAATTACTTTAGACCTCTTCCCAACAGCTGTGATAACAAAAGTGCTTTTAATTGGCATCTCCTCAAAATTTACTCCAGTTCCTTTCATTTTATCATAAAATGTACTACTTATGCAACTCTTCATACAATCACTATCAATTAAAACATCTGTGTACGCTTCGGACACGTTAAATTTAACTATGGGGCTCTTACTAACCACTTCCTGAATAATACCTTCATCATTTAGTTCATGTAATAATTCATTTCTTACATTTAGGTCATAGGGTTCCTGTATAATTGTATGGACAGGGCATGCTACAGACTGAGATTCTGACCTTACTTCGCAGCCTGGTTCGCGTTTAAAGAACCGCTACAGCTGGCCGTAGTACTACTAACTACTGAACTGGTCTGGTTGTTCTGGGCTGTGTTGTCATTGTTTGGCTGTATATTACTACCACTAGGCTGTCCTCTTCCTTGACCCCTATTCTGGTTGTAATTATTGTCATTATAATTTCTCCCTTGATTTCCCCTGAAATCATTGTTTCTCCCTTGATTTCCCCTGAAATCATTGTTCCTCCCTTGATTTCCCCTGAAATCATTGTTCCTCCCTTGATACTGATTACTATAGCCATTTCCTCTGTTCTGATTTAGCTGATTATTGTTATTTCTATTTTGATCGTTGGCCCCTTCGCCACCATTCCCTTGAACTTCTTGATGCCTGGCTTCTTTAGGTCTATTATTATTATTACCCTGGTTCCGATTGAAATTGTCCTCATAACCCCCTCTCCCTAGTGCATCAAATGTGCTTAACAAATTTTCTACTTGTGATATTGTCTTTACATTCTGGATACAAGCAGCCTCCTTGATCCTATAGGGAAAGTGCCCAAGTAGCAACCTTACCACATCACTTTCCTCCTTCAACCCATCCAGATATTTACACACTAATACCTGCCCTAAAAAGTATTCGGTCATGGTGGAGCTTCCTTTAGGGTTATATTTACCACACACTACTCCCTCACGATGCTGCGACTGAATAACCTCATTCCAGAACTTTTCACAGAATTTCATTTTAAAATCATTGATATCAGTAAACTTGTCTCTGTAGACAGCAAACCAATTCCTCGTTTCCCCCACAAACACTTGTTCTAAAATTTCAACTACCTGGCACCACTCAATACTACCATTTTCCAACCTCTCCCCGAATTTATTTTCTATAGTGTTCATGAACTCCATTGGGCACCCCTGTCGATTGCTGAAATTACCCAGTTCTACCTCCCTGTGTGTGCTATTCACAAAAACTGGCCTATTCTGACTATTTTCTTGCCTGATCCTAGCTTTTAATTTTAACTCTAATTCTGCGATTTTCTCCTCAGCCTTCCTCTCAATACTGTTTACTGTTAATTTAATGTTTCCTTCTGATTCTTCTACTTTATCATATAGCTTTGCTTGTTTCTCCTCAATCTTGCTAATGCTCTCTCTATTACTCTCTCTTAAATCATTTACTTCTGCAACTATTTGCGAGTGGACTTTCTCAATTCTACCCCCCAGCTGTTCCTTAACCTCTTTAGTTGATACTTGAATCTTGTCAATTTCTCCCCCCAATTTCTTTTTAACCTGCAGTGTTTCTAATTTAACTAATTCCTTTAAATTTTCAGCCTGTGTGCTGATTCTACTTTCCAACTCCTCCTGTACTTTTCCTAATTTCTTGTCTACATCTGCAATGATCTCTTTAACCTTCTCTTCCATTACTCCTCTGATTTCTCCTCTAATCTGCTCCATTTTCACACTAATTTCCTTACTGTTTTGTTCTAATTTAGCATTTAAAGTTTCAGTACTCTCTCTATTTTCCCTACTGTTTTGTTCTAGTTTAGCGTTGTTTTGTTCTAGTTTTGCATTTAAAGCGTCTGTACTTTCTTTATTATCCCTACTGTTTTGTTCTAATTTGGCGTTTAAGGCATCTGTACTTTCTTTATTTTCCCTACTGTTTTGTTCTAATTTTGCATTTAAGGCATCACTACTAACCTTGTTCTGATACATTAACTCGAGAAGTAAAGTTTTTAATTCTGGTTGGCCGCCTACACTCCCTGTTTCAGTATCGGGATTTACCTCCGCTACCCCGGTACTACCATCACTCGACATACTGCTCGTATCATCACTCTCCAGTTGATGACCACTACGTAAACTCATCTGTCTTTCTTTCTCATCCCCCATAATGATATACACTGATACAGACAAATAACCCCCAAAATACAGGCACAGAAATATATACCCTTCTCCTTCCACAAATGTTATTAGGTTTTCATCCCCAAGTTGTCGGCGACAAATTGTGACGTTTTGCTAGCCCACACGTTGAGCGACAATTGTAACGTTTTGCTAGCCCACACGTTGAGCGACAATTGTAATGTTTTCACTGCCCCAAACTGTTGGGTGATAAATGTAACTGTTTACCTTTGCCTAAGCTATGTTGTTTTAATGGGCACCAAGACCTCAATGCAATGCTGAAATCTAAATTTGTATTTAACAACGTCTAGCTCTGGTAGAACACCTTCAAGAATCTATTCACTCAGATCGTGGTATGATTTGATCATTAACCCAACAAACAATTGTATCAGGAGAAGGAATTGGTCTATATCTAATGCTACCTACTGAAAGCAAAGATTGCATTGTAAAAGAAATGAATTTATTATATAAAACAAGTATAGCAAAATTAATAATAATAATAATAAGTATAAAATTTAAATTGGAGCGTTGTGATTTGAATATTACCGATAGAAAATTACGTGAAAACGGAGTCTGATAAATTATTGATTTTACTCTTATTCCCAAGCTATGAAGTTATTGAAATATGAAATATAAAACAAAGAGAAATAAGAGATTGCGTATTTCTGCGTCATTCGCGCTTACCACTGGAAATGGCCGAAGCCTTTCCCTCGTACTGGATGATGCTGTGAGCTTCCCACAGTCTCCTGGACGTCGTCATCTTTGTCGATATTTGGTGATATTCTGGTAGATTAGATAATTCTATGGTCCGTACATCGGACCCAAACACTCGTACAACCACACTGGTTAGGTTTTACAAAAGTTAGTCCTCCACTCCACGGAACATCGGAGCGACTCCCGCGTGCAACCGTACTCGTTAAGTTCTACACAGATAGTCCTCGTTCCACGGAACATCGGAGCGACTCCCGCGTGCAACCACACTCCGCAAGTTCTACACAGATTCTCCTCGTTCCACGGCGCGCTGAACGATATATCCCCACGTCGGCTCCCCACTCCAGTCCAGACTTCTAGCTTACGTGGTCTCCACTGATTGGCTGCACCCCACGCGATATACTCCCCTCCTCTGGCTCATTACACTCAGCGGGAGGGTTCCGTTCCAACTATCCGCCTTTTCTTGACGCGGCAACACCGCTTGCGTAATACTTCCCGACAATATTAAGCGTGTACTTGAATTCCCAGTGAGTCACGTCTCTCGATATACCCTAACTGACGAAACTCCGTTAAATTCCGTAATCACATAACTTTCTATGATATTGTCGTTCGTAATAATTTGCTTGATAGCGTTTTCTAAGACATAGAAAACCTATCTGTATGCTTATAATTTTTATAAAATGCTCCGAAAATATCTTAATAATAATTATAATAAATTAATAATAATAATAAATTAACATGAAAAATTCTCTTGGCTGAACAACTTGCCGCGTAAATAAATATAGAATGGCTTCCTACTGACTTATGCCAGTTGCATAAAAAACCCTCGAAAAACACGTTACAACATGTCATGCAACTATCCTTATGCTAGTCTTATAGGTTACTATACAACATGATCACTACCCCCACTGGATTTTTTTTCATTTGTTGTTTACACATATGTCCATTTTCCAATATCCCATTTTCAGTTTTTTTTTAATGTCAGTTTTAAGTTTTTTCAATTTTATAATATAGAAACATGGATTTCACATTTTGTTGTTTACACATTTATCAATTTCACAATTTCCCATTTACAGTTCTTAAAATGTCAGTTTAAAGTTTTTCAATTTCATGATATAGAAACATGGATATTCCAATTTGTTGTTTTCACATTGGTCAATTTACCAAATTCCCATTTACAGTTTTTAAAATTTCAGTTTAATGTTTTTTTTTTCTATTTGTCAATATGGAAACACGGATTTTTTCAATTTGTGTTTTAAATGCTCATTTTGCATTAAGAGCGGAGAAAGGTGGGTAGTAATTAAAAATGTGCAAGCAGTGTCCATTGTTGACAGGTCATTGTTGACGAGTCCTTTTTATACAACAGACAAGTGAGTTCATGTTTCGCATGCATTACCTAAAATGTAATACCATGCAAGTGTTTAACATTTTTACAAATTAGCTTATGTATTAGTTTATGTGGGGGTCTTATGTTGGGCATTTTGTGTTGGCTTATTTGACAAGTTATTTTGTCAATGCATTTAGTGGATTTTTCTCTTGGTCTTGGAAAGTATATCAGTCCATTTTATCACAACATAATGCTTACTGCCATGTTTGTAAGCAACAACAACAACACACTAAACTTTCAAAAAATCTAAAGTACTCTAAGGTACTCTCAACTCGTACTCTTACCTCTACCCCTTGCCTAGTCAAGAACATTATTACGTTCAATTGACAGTAGGCGCGATTGGTAGTAGGCGCGATTAGTAGTAGGCGCGATTTGTAGTAGGCTCAATTGGTAGTAGACGCAATTACTAGTAGGAGCTATTGATAGTAGGCACGATTGATAGTAGGTTCAATTGACAGTAGGCGTGATTGGTAGTAGGTGCAATTGGTAGTAGACGCAATTACTAGTAGGCGTGATTGGTAGTAGGCGCAATTGATAGTAGGCGCAATTCACAGTAGGCGCGATTGGTAGTGGGTGTAATTGCTAGTAGGCGCTATTGATAGTAGGTGCAATTGACAGTAGGCGCAATTAGGACGCAATTGATAGCAGGCGCTATTAGTAGACGCGATTGATATTAGGCACGATTGGTAGTGGACGTAATTGATAGTAGGCGCTATTGATAGTAGGTGCGATTGATAGTAGGTGCGATTGATAGTAGGCGTGATTGGTAGTAGGCGCGATTGATAGCAGGCGCTATTAGTAGACGCGATTGATAGTAGGCGCGATTGGTAGTAGGCGCTATTGATATTAGGCGCAATAAGTCATATATAGACTCAAACCAATGGCTTTTATGTCCTTAATCGTTAGAACAAAACATGGAATTTTAGACATTTTTTCCAAAAAAAGTTCATTTTTAAAAATGGGCTATATTTTGTAAACTATGAAATTTACAAAAAAAAAGTGTTTGACATACATGACAGGTATTTACCCCCTCTACCCAAAAATCCAAGTCCCAGGTCTCTGGGACAAAATCCAAAAGGGTTCAATTTTGAAAGTAGACAATATTTTTGGAAACTAATCATTCTAAAAAGTCATATATAGACTCAAACACATTTTCTCTAAGTCCTTTAACGTTAGAACAAAACTTAACACATTTTCAATTTTTCCCAAAAAAGGTCAATTTTCAAAATTGCCTATATTTTGGGAACTAAAGAATTTTACAAAAAAGTTTGTTTAACGTAAATGAAAGACCTTTACCCCCTCTACCAAAAAAATAAATTTCAGGTCCCTAGGACAAAAACTGTGCAGTAGTGTGTTTTGGATGGTTAAGGCCCGCCTCCACCACCCCACCTCACAAGATGGCGGCCGTAGCTTAACTTAACCTAGCCATCCTAACAAGATGGCGGCCGTAGCCTAAACTAACCTAACCTGACCTACGAGGTGTGATCAAAAAGTTCCAAAAATGTGACTGCGACTTAACCAAACCTAGCCTAGCCTAACCTAACCTACAAGGTGTGATAAAAAAGTTTCAAAATGGCGGCCGTAGCTTTACTTAACCTAACCTAACCTAACCTAACTTAACCTAAACCTACGAGGTGCGATCAAAAAATTTTCAAAATAGTGGTCATAGCTTAACTGAACCTAGCCTAACCTAACCTAACCTAAACCTACGAGGTGTGATCATAAAGTCCCAAGATGGCGGTCGTAGCTTAACTCAACCTAACTTAACCCTACGAGGTGTGATCAAAAAGTTCCAAAATGGCTGCCGTAGCTTAACTTAACCTTTGATTGACCCCTGTTGATTAACCCCTATTGATTGATCTCTGTTGATGTATTCCTTTGGACTGGTCCCTGTTGACTAGCCCCTTTGGACGGGTCCTTTTTGAAGGGAGTCATTTTTCTACGGGTCCCGGAGGACGGGTCCTTGTTGACGGGTCCCTGTGGGCGGGACCTTTCGACTGATCCCTATGGACTGGCCCATGTATTTTATCCAAATTATGTCAAAGGACCCGCCCACAGGGACCCGTATTGTATTGTGTGTTAGTGAAAATTTTCAGACATTCCTTTCTACACGTTTTAATGATATATGTCAGAAAAGTGTGCTAGAGGATCTAAATCGTGGTGGATATTCTCTGTATCTAATTTATGAGGGTATAAAAAACAATAAATGTATTGTACATTCTGACTTTGAAGTTACGTTAGGTTAGGTAAGGTGGGATCTAGTTAGGTTAGGTAAGGTTAGGTTAGGTTAGGTGAAGTTGGGTTAGGCAAAATGGCTGCGGTATGAATAAAAAGCCAGCTCCTGTCAGTTTTGCCTCACAAGGTTGAGTGTACCCCATTCCAACCCTCAGCCTAGAATTAAATTTCTTGACAGAGCCAGGACTCGAACCCGAGCCTCCACAGTAACAGCTAAAAATGCTAGCCACTACACCATAAAGTGGGGGGCAATATAAGGCTGGTCTTGATTGTACATGATCAATCAATAATTACCTAATAATAATAATAAATAATAATAATAATAAATAATAATAATAATAAATATTCCATTTAGCAACTACATAGCAGACCTCTCCTGGGTTCTTTTACATACCAACATTGTATGACATGCGTGTCTTAATTTTTACCGCCTTTCAAAAATCACTTACCACGACCAAGAGCGAACCTGTAAGCTTGGGGTTGGTAGTCCGACACGATAACCACTCACTCACCGTGGAAAAGCTATCAATCAATAATTACCTAATAAAATTATTATTAATAATAATAAATATTCCATTTAGTAACTACACGGCCGACCTCCCCCTGTGACAGCGTGGCAGCCATATTGCCCATTAGCCCCTGTGCCAGCTCTGAATGACCTCTCCATAAGAATAACATAGGGCTGGTTGCGCGCGGCGGCCATCTTGCCCATTAGCCCCTGTGCCAGCTTCGGCCTATATATCCTACTCATTTACAGTTACACAGTGGCGTTTTTGGTAAGCTCTACATGGCTATCCTAATCGTTTCTAGTATAATGTCTCGTTTTTTGTTGTTGTAAAAAACCAACATGATCACTCAGTTTCTATATAGACCTAAGTATCTGTTATATATAAACCAAAATGACAGCTGCTCTCTAGAACCGTACTCAAAAAAAAGTCAACCCCTGGCACTATCCAGCCCATGACGGGCTAAGGCCGACCAAGCGACCACTGCCCAGCCATTCGGCCTGCAGATATTGGGGTGACGCGTGATCAGCGCGTCGGGTCCCCTCGGCCGTTAATCTTGGTTTTCGTGATCGGGGCGCTGTCTCACTGTCAGACAGCTACTCAATTGTCCTCACGAGGCTGAGTGCACCCCGTTCCAACCCTCACGTCAGTTTTAAAATCCCTGACGGAGCCGGGGATCGAACCCGGGGCCTCCGGGTGAGAGGCAGGCGCGCTACCCCAACACCACGGGGCCGGCTAGAACCGTACTCACTGGTCAAAAATAGGCATAGTCGTCAAAGTGTTACCCGCTATCTAACTCATGTCTGGTTAGCAAATTCATTTTGCAAGGCTCCTCAAGGCCTAAAACATTAGTCTTAACGTATAGTGTAATCATCTGTCTACTTACATCGCTGTGTGTAATAAATATTAAATAAATCATTAATAAAATAAATAAATAATTTAAAACTCCATTAATAGTCTTCTTAAAATCACTTGCTCATGCTATCCTGTTGTGGTCAGTCAAGTATAATGTTACATAACTATGTGTAAACCCATTCTTGCTCATAAAAATGTATACAATTTTAAAAACATATTTATAAAACTTAAATTTCTAGTTACGTCGTCAAGCCTTAGCAATAAAAGTGTTGGCGCTTTTTCATTCAAGATAATGTATAATATTGCCAAATTATTGGTTTCGAAAATCTCAAGTCAATAAAGGTAGAGTCATATTCAAACAAAATGTATTTGTTTAAAATTCTTACAGCTCGGTTTACCAGGTAAAGATATAGGCTGGCTTGTGGTACTCTAACTGCTGGTCCGATGTTTGTAATAAATAAAATTTAACTATTTTTACACAAAATCTCTAGTCAATCACCTAGTATTAATTAGTTGCCAAAAAAGTTGAGTCAATAATCTTTAAGTTTGGTCTTTTTGCTAAAAGTAAAATCTACAATCTAAAATTTTAAATCTAAAAATAAAGAAAATCATTGTAAAGGGAATGTAATTCCAAATAATACAAATTCTTATATGACTTTCATTAATACATGACCTTATGGTTTGGTCTTTTTGCAAATTAAATCTAAAATCTAAAATCATAAATCTAAAATTTAGAAATAAATAATTCATAGTAATGGGAATGTAATTCCAAGTAATATAATTCCCTGTTTTTCCTTAATAATTAGTTACCGAAAATTTCAAGTCATGACATTATGGTTTGGTCTTTTCAAAAAAAAAACTATAATATAAAATCAAAAATCTTAAAACTTAAATAATCTAAAATCTAAAATCAAAAATCTTACATGCATTAATTTAAATCCTAAATCAGGTTTTTACAATTATAAATTCAACAATACTGGGTTTGCAAAGCCATGGCACCTCACGTGTCCAAATCCCATTATTGGTTTATAAAATCTCAGGTCGATAACATTGCAGTTTTGGGTCTTTTGGGAAAATTCGTGGGCCATAAAAAAGAAGGGCGCAATTTGACACCTCACATGACCCTCTCGAATAATGGGTTCACAAGATATCGGGTTGCCAGCAGCGACAGGCGGTCGCGGTGCCTACGCTGTACGCTGAATAACTCCTTTATCAATAATTATTTTCAAAAAGCCGCTAATTACCCCTATCCACGTGTCCCAAAGCCAGGTACACTCGCATATAAATAAAATGGTTCCCTCGTGTAGTTAAGCCCTTTGACATAACATTTTGGTTAAGTCCATTGTCCTCTGCAAAGGGGGCGTTACAATCTTTAGTTTGAGCCCACACGAAAGTCTCTAGCGTTATTGGTTCACAAAATATAATGAGGGGATGACCTAGCAGTTTGTTAAAATTTGTGTAAGTCTAAAAAATAACCACGTTATAGCAAAGAGAGTGTCATCCCGAGTCCTACGACATGTCACACGTCCAAATCTGATTATTGGTCTGTAAAATCTCAGGTCGATGACCTTGCCGTTTTGGGTATTTTGGATAAATTCATTGGCCATACAATAGGGGGCGTCATGTCGTGTAATTTGACACCTCACACGTCCAAATCCGATGATTGGTTCGCGAGATATCGATAAATTTAACATGGACGCTCCGCGACGCCTCTTCGGGGGCGGCGACGCTGGGCGTCGAGTGGGTCAGGATTCTTACTAGCCCCCTACTGCTACGTTTTGTCCTAGGGCATGGGATTTGTTCTAATGGTGGTGGGGGGGTAGAGGGGGTAAAAACCTTTGGTTTAAGTCAAACACTCCACTTTCTAAAATTCCTAGTTTCGGAAATAGATCCTACTTTCCAAATTGAACTTTTTGGGAAAATATCTAAAAAATGCCATGTTTTGTTCAAATGATGAAGAGTTATAAAGACCTTTCGTTTAAGCCATTTCGCAACGTTCTGCGATTATTAGTTTTGGGTATAGCCTACTTTCCAAAACATATTTTTTCCAGAAATTTAAAAAAATATAACGAGTTGTCCTTAGAAAAGGGGGCGTCACCCCGAGTCATATGACACCTCGTACCAAGTCTGGGTTGGTTGGTTCCTCAGTTCAGGGGCTGCGACAACGTGGTCATGTAGCCCTGTGTACTTTGGGTGTGAGTAGGATCTGTCTGATAACCGGTGTTAATTGTTATGACTGTATTAGTGTGTGTATCTGTTTTAATTCAATTAAGGACTGCAGACGATCAATTTTTAAGTAGTTCCTACTTTTGCCGCCAAACACCACCGTCAACGACCAACTAGTTCAGAAATTAGTTACCAGGTGCCACCGCAGTCGGCTCGTGACGACGAACGTAGGAACCTAAGAACGTTAGTCAAATGTTGAACCTATATTAATTTAGCTTCACACTGGACCAAACAATTGGGAGGTGTTAAGACAACTACCTTAGTGGTAAAATGGGATTGGTTTAAAGTAAAAAGGTAATGTGAAGATATTTTATTTTAAATTGTAGTTAAGGAGGAGTGTTAAAAGTGATTATGTCTCTAGTAGTAGTAACTAAACAATTTTGACTCGCGTACTACTAGCACTAATCATAACGCTTTGTGTAAGGTAACTAGAACTCTTTTTTGCTTTGTGTGTGATGGAACGCCATGTTTGTGAGAGAGCGCTATGTGTTTAATCATCGCCGTCTATAATTCTCAAGCCGTACTGTTGTATCACTGCCATCGTAATGTTGTAGAGTCCGTAAGTTCTATAAACACGTAAGACCACATGCTTAAGTTTTATTCATAAATATCGTTTATTTTGATATGACAGCATCTAAAAGCAGTTCGTACTAACTATTTCAACACCCGTGAAATTTCTCATGGTAAATCAGACCTGCTGAAAGTTGTAGAAGTGAGTATTTCCCGTATAAAGTTGCATGTGTAACCAATACCTACAATCAACAAATTCTTCACTAATATTTCATTAAACTATTTCAGATGCCTAGGAAGTGTTGTGTGCCTAACTGTAAGTCAAATTATGCAGCACTATTAAAATAGCTGGTTATATCACTACGTATTGATCATTTCAGCGAGGTGGACTTTCAGTGCTTAGTAATTTAGTTTTGGTATATATATTCGCGTGGCCTCTATATTCCAGTACATTATGAACTGTACTCAGTTGGCAAGTGCCTTTAAATTAAGTGACCAGAGGAGCATTATTGTTGACTGTCAACATTAAGCTTGGAGGCCTATTGTGACTATGATGAGTGCATCTGTGGACAAAAAGTGAAGAATGTTTTATCAAAGGCAGTCTCTAAGTCGCAAGAAAAGTCTTAAATATTTTTTCTGAGCGCGTCAATGACAGTGAACTTAGCAGCAATAAAAGGAAACTTCCGACATTGGGACATTGAGGTACAGTACAGACAAGAAAGAAGATCAAAAACGTCAAGAGGATATACCTTACGAATTTTTTTCATCACGAACCAGCCATTAATCCAAAACGTTGACACAGAGAAGAGCCGCCATATTGGCACAGCCTATTAGATTAAAAACATGCCAGACGTGGGCACACAGCTCATGGCCCAAACAGTTGACATCCAAGATGTGGACATCTGCCCCAACTGTGTGAAAAAAATTCCTCTCGGCACGCCGGAAGGCGGAGGTAGATTTCACCGGGCAAACTAGGGGATAGGCTATAATAGGCAAAATATGCAGGTTTTCGTAGGAGGATCAGACCTCATTTATTGCAAGAAAGTATTTTACAATTGGAGGTTAATTAACTTTTTTTTCGTTTATGTATGCATATTTTTATCATTTTATTGTCTTATGGGGATGGTAACCTTCTTGTCATTTGGGGTTCATTTTTAGCCTACTTTCGATATTTGCAAAAAAATGAAAGTAGACTTATGGGATCTACACAGGGCCAAAAATTGTGTGTCTATGTGTGTGTGTGTGTGTGTGTGTGTGTGTGTGTGTGTGAGTCTGTGTGTGTGAGTGTGAGTGTGTGTACTCTGAATGTCTGTCCCCCCTATCACTTCGAACACGGTGAAACCGAATTGAACGCAATTTGGTGCAGAGGTAGCACTAGCAAAGGGCACCTCAGTGTCATGTTTTATATCGCCACCATCTTGAGGGAAACGTAATGGCGGATACCCAAATATGCAAAGCTTAATTCAAATTACGACTAACCTAATCATCTGATCTCTACCAAATTTAGCAACAACATACATTCATGTGGGAAGCGTCTTTTGACCAAACTACCAGGCCATCAGCCCAATAGTTTGCAGATGACGGTCATGTATGTGTGCAAATCGATTACCCCTATCAATTCAAAAACAACGAAACCCAAATCTAATCACCTTTGGCACAGAGGTAGCACTAGCAAGGGACAACTCAGTGTCTTGTTGTATATCGCCGCCATCATTACAAAAACTAAATGGCGCTCACCCAAATGTTCTGAGCTTAAATCAAATTACGACTAACCTAATCATCCGATCTCTACAAAATTTGGCAACAATATACCTTAATGTGGGAAACGTATTTTGTCCAAACTACAGGGTCATCAGCCAAATAGTTTCAGGATTGTGGATGTATGAATCATGCCAGTATTATAGCCCAACCGTAACTTACGATTCAACAAGGCCTGCCCTCAACAATTCAGCTTATAGTACATATGGAGGTTTAAACTGTCCTGAAGGAGGTGACCGGTAGGATATTAGCTCATTATAATAGAATATGTAACCGTAGAAGTGACTTAACAGGTCCGATTGACGATACAATATCGTTGTGGGTCGTGACGTTCCGTAGACAAAATGGCCGTTATCTGTGCTCGTAAATCCATATATATCCGTAACTGCGTAAGGTTATATCATTTTAGAAATGTAATGAACAAAATAATACATATTTAATATCAAATGGTTTACAGAAGGGCCAAAAAACGTTAGGGAAATCGTTGATTTCAGCACAAAGAAGATACATTTGTACTAAATAAGCTATTTATATGGCATTATTGTATCACATCCGTGGCGCAGTGGTACCGGTAGCGATCTAGCCTCTTAGTCCGGCATACCCTGGTTCGAATATTTTTACTTCGTTTTATTTTTTATTCATTCATAACTACTCACATATTATAATGTTAAGCATATATTGTGTGTTTTTGCAATCAAAAATATTATATAATATGCTGTACTCATAACTAGAGACCGGATTTTAAAGGGAAAAATATTCATTAAAAAAGGACCAAAAAGGGGAAAAATACTCAATAAAAAAGACCAAAAAAAGGGAGAAATGTTCATTAAAAAGGGATTATTTAAGAAAAGGGAACTGGTCAAGAAAATAAAGGAAATACAAAAGGTATGCATAATCAGTTAATCACTTCTAATTTAACTTTACTGCATTACAGAATGGTATCAATTACATGTCCAACATTTGAGGATGTTAAGGATATAGGCCTATTCTCTTTTATGTAGTGTCCTTGAGTTTCAGTGTTTATTGCCTTGAGAACGAATTGAACCTGATGACATTTAACATTTCAATATGTTTGAAGGTCAAATTTTGTCTCTTTGAATTTAAAATAGCTTTATACTAAGAAAATGAGCGCTCAACATCAACGGAAACCAGTGGGGGATACGGTATTTGGTTTTTACTCTAAACTCTAAATCGGTGCACTTCACTAGTTTTTCAATGTCTGTATTCTTTGATAAGCTTGCCTTCAGTTTTTCTTTTGCGAATCCCTCAAGCATGTTGTCAGTTCTTTCAACCACACTCAACTGCACCTCCTTGGATAAGCACTGTTCTTCCAGTTGCAAGATGGCGGCAGGAAGAAACTTGAACGTATGCACTGCGTACAGCTCTGTCTCCAATTTCGGGTCACTCAGCAAGTCCTTCGCTCGACCCACAGCTGCAGATTCAACATCGTCCAAAGACAGTTTAAATGCCTTTATCTTAGTGAAATGTTCACAAAGGAAAACAGCAAATGAAATCCATGTCCCCCATCTAGTTATGATGGAAAACTTAGGTAGTGGTAGGCCTGTAACTTCCTTGTAAAGCAGTATTCTACTTGGAGCTTTAATCAATGTCTCCTTAAGTTCGGATATGAAGGCATTTGCAACAATATATTGAACCCTATTCAAAGCATGAGCAATACAAGTTGTATGGTGGAGATTAGAATACATAGGCTTCAACTGTGCAAATGCTGAGACCATGTATGATGCTTGGTCCGTAACAACTCGCCACACTTTGTTGTACTGTATTCCTGATGGCCAGAGTTTAAAACAACAGTCATTGAGACTCTGCATTATAGATGTAGAGTTTACTTTATCCAATTCGTACACGGCAGCCAACATTGGTTTTGATGGATCTCCTGTCAATGGCATCACAAGAATGTTTGGAACAGCTCTTGAAAGTGAATCGGTTGCTTCATCCAAATGAAGCAAACTGGATGGTCTCCAACAACCTCCTTAACTTTTTGTACATTAGCTTCATAAATTGGTTGTAGGTAACTCTTTCTAAGTGTACTTTCATCAGGGACAGTGCGTTGTGTGTATTTTTCCAAGAAACTCTTCATTGCTGGGTTATTTACCTTATTTAAAGGAATTCTACACTGAACAAAGATAACTGTGAGGTCACTGAAAAAAGAATTCGTTCCCTGCTTTTTTGTTCGGCCTTCTGAAAAGATTCCTGTAAAAATGACTGTTTGGAAACTTTCGCACAAATAGCTTTGTTTTTCTCATGTTTGGCATACTTGAGATGCTGAATTATTCTGTCCTTTATATGCTTTCCATCTACTTTAATATCAATATCACATAGAGAGCATCGAATAACGGTACCATCCGTTTCGATTAAATCCTCCTTGAAACTACTTACCGCTCTTCGCATTGTATTGCTAAAAGACGACTTCGCCATCACTATTACAAGCTACTGATGCCACTTAACGATGCGTGCTATTCACTATGACTCTGTTTCTGCTACTGAGGCGAGCAAGCTACTGTAACCAAAGAGAATAGGCTGTAACTGCTTCACACATTCTGGAGGGGATGCGGCGAGTCTAACAACACCTGCGGGTGGGGTGAGGCGGTGCAGTGGGTGAGTTCAACTCTGGGGTGAGTTCGGTATAGAACCCGAGTTAATTCTTTCTTCCCTTACGCTACATCGGTATTTTATGCAGATATTTTCCCTCAAAGTGAAATAAATTCTTGAGGTTTTGCCGTATATTCTTTAAAAAAAGGGGGAAAATAAGTGCAGATGTAAGAGAAAAAGGAACAAGGGCTAAAAAAAAAAGGGAAAAAAGGGAAGTTAAAACACGGCAATATTGAGTTTTAAATACAGTTTTAACCCATAGCAACGATTATTTCTCGTTTCCAACTAAATTAAAAAAAGGTATTCCCTTTAAAATCCGGTCTCTACTCATAACACCACAAATTTCAACACTCGACTAGAGCGATTAAAATTCTTTGTCCTTTATCCGCGGTAGAGTCTATTGTTGTTGTTGTTATTTTTGTTGTTGATTCTTTAGGGGTTTTGCGGCATCATGGTCTTGTAGCCCCGTGTACTTGGGTGCTTGTGTAGACGTTGTCTGATAACCTGTGTCATTGTGACGTCTGTAGGCTTACTATTGTATGAACTTTTATACGAGTAAGGATTTGGGTAAGAAGATGTTGTTGTTGTTGTTGTTTCATTTGAGATGCATGGACATCATGGTCATTTAGCCTCGTGCACTTGGGTCAATGTTGAATTTTGTCTCATGACCGGCATTATTGTGATGGCTGTATTAGTGTGTGTATATATAATTCAGGTGTTGATTCAATCAATCAACGATTAATATCCGTATAGCACGTTGTATTTCGGCAAGCTACTACAACCAACATTCAATTATACTCCTTGAAGAGGACAAAGAGTTAAAATTAAACCCTTGCATTTAGGAGAAAGTAGGCTATATGTTCTTTACTGAACATCTTGTTATACTTGTGATCACAATGTCCTTATGCAAGGTTTGGAACTGATATGTAACTAAGTCTGTTACTTCTTAACGCAAAATTTTATCTCCCGCAGAGATGTTGGTTGGTTTCTCAGTTTAGGGGCTGTGACAACATGGTCATTTAACCCCGTGTACATTGGGTGTGTGTAGAATCTGTCTGATAAACGGTGTAAATTGTGATGACTGTATTAGTCTGTAATTCAGGTAAGGTCTGCAGACGGTCAATTTTAAGTAGTAGTTCCTAATTTTGTACCATATACTAACGTCAACGACACCTAGCTGTGAACTTGGCTACTAGATGCCACCTCAACCAGCAACTTGCAACGAACGTTGGAACTTCCCCTCCAAAGGAAAGCATGCTGAGGGATTTTTAGCGCTCTTAGAAAATCCGACGACTTTGGCCGGCTTTGAACCAGCGACCTTGGGCATAGAAGTTCAGCATGCTACCAGTTAGCCGCTTCCCACAGAGTCAGATGGAAAAATGAATGTGATCTCGTGCAATGGCGTTGTCTTGGCAACCTCTGATAGCTCATCCCTCATCAATTTAGAAGCGTTGTCATGGTAACCTCTGATGGCACTTGGCATCTTCTTTAATTCCGAAATCATTTTTCTCATCCCTTGGCGTAATGGTGGGTCAGATCAAAAATTCTTTCAGACAAAGCTTTAGGTAATTCATCATCATCATCTTCATTTCCCCTTTTCCAGTTGACACTGGGTGGGGGCAAATATGGTTCCTCTTCACTTTGTTCTGTCGTTCCACCATTCCCCTTACGACACAATGTTCCAATCCAGGTTCCGTTTTCTAATATTATTCTCCACCGAGTCCATCCAACGCATTCTTGGTCTTCCTCGTCCTCTCTTCCCTGTCATCCGACGTTCCAGTGCTCGTCTTGGTAGCCTTACTTCATTCATCCGTTTGACTTGTGTCCAAACCATCTCAATCTGTTTTGCTCCAGTTTGTCATTTAGTTTCTGTACTCCCAGTTCTTTCCGTATATCATCATTTCTCACTCTGTCCCTCCTCGTTTTCTGGACCATACATCTCAGGAATCTCATCTCAGCTGCTTGTACACTGCTCTCATCCCTCTTAGTCATTGTCCAAGTTTCTGCTGCATATATCATTACAGGAACATAATATGCTTTGTACATAACTTCTTTAGCCTTAATTGGTATATCCTTGTTCCATACTAGTCCCCGTACGTGTTGGTAGAAAGCACTCCCGAGTTGTATTCTTCTGCTAATTTCCAAATCTAGTCTTCCATCTTCAGTCAGTTCACTTCCCAAGTATTTGAAGTGTTTCACCACTTCCAATTCCTTACCACACAACTTCCTGTCTCCTTTCTTGAATATTGGCAATATTATTCCCTTTTTCCAGGCTTCAGATACGTTCTTCTCTCTCCACACACTCCTGAGAAGTCTGTGTGTCCACTGCAGTCCCACTGGTCCTGCCGCCTTGATCATTTCTATTGCCACTTCGTCGATTCGCACAGCTTTCCCCATCTTCATCTTCCTGACTGCCCACTCCACTTCTGCCATAGTAATGTCTGTCTTCTTCTATTTCATCCTCCACCGTTTTGGCTGTTTGCGTAACTTCCCCGCATGCCTGGCGACTAACCTTCAACAGCTCGCTGAAATATTCTTTCCATCTGTCCGTTATCTCTTCTGGTTTTGTCAATATTTCACCTACTTTGTTTTTCACGAACCCAGTGTTCACCTTTTCATTCCTTCTGCTTTTTATAATTCCAAACAGCAATTTCTTTCCACAATGAAAATCCTCCCTTATTTCCTGAGTGAATTCTTCCCAGCTTTTCTTCTTTTCCTCTGCAACTACTTTCTTGCAATCTCTGTTTGCTTCTATATATTTTGTTCTATTTTCTTCAGTCTTTTTTGTTTTCCACTCCTTCCAAGCTTTCTTCTTCTCTCTTACCTTTTCTTTCACTCTATCATTCCACCATTTTGTCGCCTTTTCCCGTACCTTTCCTGATGTTCTACCACATGAGTCAATTTTAAACCATTCTGATGTCCCGTCTCTAGTCTTCACTCTACTGTAATTATTAGGGGAATATTTTCCATTTTGTACGGTTTTGATATTGTGCCTATTAAGAGATATATGATTAATGTTTCCCGAAAAACCCACTTTCTTTCACCCCTTTGGTCAATTGTTGGTGCTATCAAAAACTTTTCAAACATACATTTTTGGCACTTATACGACACATATTATGAACTTTGAATGGATTCGATATTCCACGTATTAAGAGAGTTATAGCGATATTTCACTTTTTCAAAAAAGAAAAAGCCCCCCATTTTCACCCCCTTCGGCCAATTTTGCCCATTAATGAACTCGAGGGATACATATTATGTAAAAGATTCAAAGTGCTTGGTGCAAAATTACGGCAGTTATCGTGTCCACAAGAAACTGATATATATAGTACCCTTTTAGGTCTCCTAGGATGCAGACTCTAGCTCTGGGTGATGGTCTGTTCGGGGTGCTCTAATTTAATTGTACATCCTAGGGATTTTTATGAAGGATCACAGGAAGCTTAAACTAAATCAATATGCCAGAGGGATCTTAAAATGCAAAAATAATTTATTCAAGAAAACACATCTTCCCTCTTATTCCCATCCACAGACAACAAAAACAACAACTCCCTTAATATTTACTCTAAACACAAACTAAGGATTCTAAAGGGCTGATCAAAATAAAATATCAAATCACACTGGCTGGAACCAGGAAAGCAAATAAATCTAATAGCAGTCCACTGCTTCAAGTTTCAAATGTCAACAGACTTAATTCAACAAACTATGGCCTAAAAAGTCCAGCCATTCTATAAAACAACGCGCACTCATATTTTACAATATGGTTTTAGGGTTTTGGACAAGTCCTCTCCTACAATCATTTCCATCCTCTCATGAGTCCGGGAATGAAGGCATAGGTTTATTTTCGGTCGCAGGCAATGCGTGCATCATCTTTTATCATTACTAAAAGTAAACTCAAGTCAGAGCCATAGCTCTGCCAGGTAAGATAATCATCAAAATACAAGTCACACACACATGAATCATCAAAATGAACACCACGGTGGTCGCGCCCCGTGAATTAAAATACACAATAATTACCATGAATGCACACAAAAATGACAATTAATATTACATGACGTCGCTTTCTGAAGCGGCAAAGAAACAACAAAAGAACCCCAGAAGTGCGACACCGCCTTCCGTCTACAACAATAAACATTACCAGTCACGTGGTGCATCTGACATTGTGACATCCGTTCCTCACTCCCAAAACAAACTAGCCTCGTGGGTAATGAATGACCTTCGCTGCGCCCCCGAGATTCTGATACTCGGCCAATGACTCTTATACCTGCTCTTTTGTTGGACCGCCTTGGATTTGAGTTGCACACACCTTTCCCTTTTTCTGACGGAGCTACCATATGCTCTCATCAGCCAATGAGTTCAATCATTACTTACCAATTTTATTTGCCACTTTATATCAACGTAGACCTGCGGGCATGGACCCTCCGCTTACTTTACCAACTTATCATTGATATCATCGAAGACCTGCGGGCATTGACCTCCGCATAATTTGCAACTCAACCAAGGATCCACTCTTAATCTCACGTGAATCAGATTTACCATCTAGCCATTGCGCCTTACCTTTCCTTGAATTTGGTCATTAGCACCTTACCTGCGAATCGTGCTTAATATGGCTGCATCACAACTGGTCTGTCACAATATCATTACTACTTTCCCCCCATAACTGGCTTTTACTTTACGGGTCGTGCATAAGCATCACATCCCATTTATCCCTTTAATGTGCATTCAAACAACGTTACTGAAACCCTCAAAGACAAATATAACACACTATTTTGATGACCATGTACAAATCCTATCTTATAAAACACAAAATAAACATCATTAAAATATACACACAACTTGCACAAATTTGCCTGCTGCGCCCGAAAACACCTATTTATTATAATTGCTTATAATGGAGAGAAACTTATCCAATTCCCAGGATGGGTAGCCCCATACTGATTTTACTTATCTCATCTGGCCCATGATGCTGTCCATTTCCCTAAGTTCAGTCTTCTGGCTATCAGGTTCCATCTTGAAGTTGGAGGGTGACTTTACACTCGGTTTTAAAATTCACCAAAACAAAGGCCCACTGTGACTTTATTCTTTAGAACAATGCACGGATCGTGTATGGAGCTCCTAATTTCTAAGCTATTGCATCAACCTACTCAATTCGGCCGACAGTTCATAGCTTCCTGCCTCACTGACATTATGCTAATAGCTAGAGCGGCTATTTCTAATTCATATCCCGTTTTACTGATACGGTACGCACACTTCTCGTAATACACTGTTTCAGCTTCGCGCTTGCGAATAACTATGATTATTAACTGCGTTATATCGACTGGCTCCACTTATAAATTTGCGGCAATTGGTTGGACTTATAAATTTGCATCGGTTCCCTCTCGTCTCGGACAAAGGCTCACGCCTCCCGGAGTATACAAAGTCAACTAATTTCACTACAAATTCGGCTACTATTTATATGATTTGCGAAGAAATTCGCAAGAGTGGGGAGTTTCCTCATTTTAATTCTAAAATATCACTCGCATAGATATGCAAAGTAGCTCATTGGACTGCACTCATTTTCAATGTCTCATTGCTCCCTCTTAATTCAAAATCGGATCGTTGTGTCCTCAAATAATTAGCTCCGTGGATTCATTCATTGTCCCTCAATTTCCGCGGGATTTGGCCGCGTCCTGCGTCCTCAACTGCTATTGGTTGTTTCGAATTCACCCCTAATTTTGGTTTTGCTTAAGGATAAAATCACTCGTTGCCTTAATTTAAATTTCAAAAATACTTTCGAGAAGTTGAGATCGTCCTCTTTCTGATGGTGTAACTCGCGTTCCTGCATTTTAATTACTGCTCTAATTTCCCTCAAGTAGGCGGAGCTTATCCTGTAGATTATCGTTGAAACTCTGGCATTTACCCGCCAAGTTGAATGACCGTCATCCCTTGTCTATGCCCATCCGGTATTCAGATGTTAGCATCTGCATTCCATCCCCTTTGTTAGCGCTGGGTGAAAGTTGCGAATAAGCACGTACAAGCTGCTTCTTTGTGCCCACTCTGGATTGCAAGCAATGCCTTCCTTCTTCCAGTTTCAACATGAACAAAACTTTATCGAAATAATATTGTATGTGAAATGTATGCCCACAAATGCATAAAGGTCACAATATACATACATATATATAAACTCTTGAACTGACGGTGGTTTTGGGGTCTGGGGGATGTGAAAAGGGAAGATATGTCGAAATTTTCCGGAAGTCGAAACATGTTACCCATTGCAATAGTTAGCTTTCTAATGAAATCTACATAAAATAGGCTATATAACTAAAAATACTACCATCAACGACACCTAGCTGTGAACTTGGCTACTAGATTCCACCGGAACCAGCAACTCGCAACGAACGTTGGAACTTTCCCTCCGAAGGAAAGCAAACTCAGGGATTTTTAGCGCTCTTAGTAAATCCGACGACTTCAGCCGGGTTTGAACCCGCGACCTTGGGCATAGAAGTTCAGCATTCTACCAGTTCCGATACCGAAGTCGCTTCCCACAGACAGATGGAAAACTTAATGTGATATCGTGGAGTGGCGTTGTCATAGCAACTGCTGATGGCTCATCCCTTATCAATTTAGCAAAGTTGTCATGGCAACCTCTCATGGCACTTGGCATTTTCTTATCATTTAAATCATTTTGCTCATCCCGTGGCGTTAATGGTGGGTCATATCAAAAATTCTTTCAGACAAAAGTTTTAGGTAATTATTGGAGGAATATTGCCCATTTTGTACCGTTTTGATATTGTGCCTATTAACAGAAATATGATTAATGTTTCCCGAAAAAAACACTTTTCCCCACCCCTTTGGTCAATGGTTGGTGCTATCAAAAAACCTTTCTAACATAAATTTTAGGGCCTTATCCGACACATAGTATGAACTTTGAATGGATTCAATATTTCAGATATTAAGAGAGTTATAGCGATATTTCACTTTTTCGAGAGAAAAAAGTCTCCCATTTTCACCCCCTTTGACCGATTTTGCCCATTAACGAACTCAACTGAGATTTTAAGGGGATATATATTATGTAAAAAATTCAAAGTTATTGGTACAAAATTACGGCAGTTATCGTGTCCACATTACACTGATATCTATACATATATACATACTGTGCCCGTTTAGACCGAAGTCCAGCGACCATATATGCATTTCACCAAAAATCAGTCAGCACGAGAATCTAAACATCTCAGGGCACCATAGCGTTAAAGTGACAACGATAACACAATAAAAAATGCTTTACTGATTTTCGACTCGATGCAACAATAAGGATAGTAGTGGAGTAGTGCCGATTCTGCCCCACTTCAGAACATACATGTCGTTACTACTAAGCCTCAGCCATGTAATAATTGTTGATATCTCGCGAACCCATGGTCGGATGTTGACATATGAGGTGTCGTTGAACTCGAGCTGACGTCCTCTTTCCTATTGACCATGTATTATATTTTTCAAAAATTCTTTGAATTTTTTTGTTTTCGAAAGTTGGTGATAGTTTGAAAACCAAAAATGATAGAACGTTGTGCCATGGTTCAAACGAATGGTCTTTATGACCTTTATTTTCCATAATAAAACTTTTTTACTTTTTATGTTTTTTTGAAAACACTCGAATTTTGAAAATTCTATATTTTGGAAACTAGGAACTCTACAAAAATAATTGTTTGACGTAAATCAATGGTGCCTACCCCCTCTACCCCCAAAATAAATTTCAAGTCTCTAGAATGAAAACCTGTAGTAGTGGGGTAACACGGGAGCTGCTTACAAAAGCAAGTGGTGAGCCCCTGCGACCTTGGAATGGAAGGAGTGATGCTAGGAAGGCGTGCTTGGATTCGTTTTTTTCGTCTCGTCGTGCTCTTTACGGGAATGTAGGTGTCGAAAAGGTGAAATGCTGGAAACACGGTCTTTTGGGGTAAAAACGTGATTTTAAACTTTTTGCTATATCTCGCGAACCAAGTATGCTAGAGGCGTGTACGACGGGTCCAAGGACTCGGAGTGACGTTCTCTTTGCTATTGACGACTCGTTGTAATTTTAAAAAATTTGGGAAAAGCGATTTTGGGGTAAACACGTGTTTTTGTGATTTTTGCCGATATCTCACGAACCAATAACGCTAGAGACGTTTACGAGGTGTCCTAGGACTCGGGCTAACGCCCCCCTTTCAAATGTGGTAGCTATTTGTCCAAAAAAAAAATTCACAAAGGGCCGAACGCCGTACATGTTGAAAAAACGTTTTCTTTTTCTTTACTTGTTTATAATGTCCATGAAGCGTGGTGGTTGAGAGAGACGATACGGCTGGGTGTGTGTGTGTGTTTCAACGAACCTGTCGCTAACCACAAGGACCATGCGTAATAGAACAATCGCTATTTCGGCTGGTCGGTGTATGACAGAGCGAGCATGCGTTTTCTGATATTTTATCTTTAACGTGTAAACGGTGATGAGAACTTGGTTCTATGTTGGTCAAAGCGAGTACAGAAAACAAACTTACAGGAGGTGAAGGTCATTTGAGCTTATTGGAAGGCGTTGATCTGACTTGACAACAGATGACGCTTGAAAATGAAATAATCTGACCATTGTGGTGGCAGGGAAGATCGAAATGCATGTGAACACATGTGTGAAACCACATGCACGCTAAACCAGTGACATCCTGTCTCGCTTCGTACGTGACAAAATGCAAGTCCATGTGAAATTTGATCTACCGCAGGTGTTCACCTGGGACGTTATCTGTCCACGTGCATGATAACTGTTAACAAGTCACATCCTGTTTTGCTTCGTACGTGACAAAATGCAAGTTCATGTGAAATTTGATCCGGCACAGGTATTCGCCTGGGACGTTAGCTGTCCACGTGCACGATAAGAGAATGTTCAAAGCGTGGGAATCGCTGAATCAGTAAAAAGTATGATGCAACTTGTGGGAATGATGTCACAACCAATAGACAGGCAAGAGCTGCAAACAGCAGTGGTGGGAGGTGAAGGGAGGGAGAGGGGAGGGGGTGATGTATGAGAGAACACAGGAGGAAAGGGAAAGACAAACATGTATGAACATGCATGAAGCGCGGAGCGCTGTATACATAGAGCTATAGGTGGTGTACAACATGTGTGAATAAATAAAAAGTACACAGGTTCACACAACATGTAGTTTATTGATCCAAGAATTAAACGTAGAGTTAAACCCTAACCATTTGACGTAGAGTTTATTTCCTTTTTGTTTCAACACTTTTTCCACAAGATAATGCTGAGGAAATGCTGTTTTCTGAAGTTCATGGAGATAAAATCTACCTTTTATGGGTTGATGGTTGAGGTCCTCGAGTAAATAGGTGACTGGACTGTCCAAGTAGACTCGACGAATTCGAAATAGTTCAGTCCCCCACTGAGGCGTGTAGCCCTTATTGAAGGCAGACTTAAATTTGCTCACACGAACAAAATCCCCGATGTTCAGTCGGTGACGTTTAGGATCGGCTGTTTTTATGGGGTTAAACAGTTTATCCAATCGCTGAATATTTTTAGTTACGAGACGTGGCTTGGTCCCAATCGTTCTATGTTTGGTGTCATTGTAACGTGATACTAGCTCAGGTAACATGTCCAACCAGCGATACGTGCCCTGAGCGGTAAACGCTTTCCACATATGGGTTTTCAATGTTCGGTTGAACCGCTCGACCACACTGGCTTTGAGATTGCTGTACGTGGTGTAATGGTGAATATCCTTAGATTTGAGAAAACTGGAGAAGTCCTTGTTGAAAAATTCTTTCCCCTGGTCGGTTTGTAGCAGCTGAGGTTGACGTTTGGAGTGTTGAATAATATGTTGAAAGGCCTTGGTAACTAGTGGACCAGACTTGCGACGCACAGGTTCAACAAAGGCCATTTTGGAATAGACATCAATGACGGTCAACATATAGCGTACACCGTCGTTAACGTCAGCATAGGGTATCATTTCAACCAAGTCAGCCTGCCAAAGTTCATCCACACCTCGTGAAATCACCTTGAGTCGCGGATAGTGACGCCTAGCTGGGCGATGCAACTCGTGAGCAATACCCATTTTAATGGGCGAGGGCTTAAACAATAATTTTGGCATTTCGAAGTTCTTGTTCAATTTCTTGAATTTCCCAATCGTGACCGGTATGGCCAGCTTGACGTGAAGCATGCAACAACTGTAGCCGCTGGACGAGCTTATTGGGATTGTGCCAGTAGGTAACATCCACAAGGGGGTTTTAATGGTTTAAATGTCACTCCCGAAGCGGACGCTTTACGACGAGTACTTTGACTAGTGGGAAACATTTTTGCAATGATGGTTTTATATTTTTGAGATATATTGGCATTCACTTGTTGCGTGGGATCATACTGTCTTTTGTGAGCATGGGTATTCAATAAAATGGATTTATATTTGTCAAGGTCCTCTGACGTATAATCATGGGAAGAGGGTGTCCGAGAAAAGAGCAGCTTTAACAGTCCTGGCGTTAATTTATAGTTGATATTTTTAATGACAGCTTTAGTACAAGCAAATTTAATGGATGAATCGCCAATTTTAAAACTATCATCCTCATAGCGAACACCATACGTGGTATCTGTGTTTCCAATAAATAGATCGGTGAAATAGGGTTCCAATGTTGATCCATAATATTTTATTAAAATGGTTTTCAGTTGAGCTTTATGTTGAGGGGTGGCCAAGAGTTGTGAAAACGGAGACGCTCTGGAAGGCAAGGTGTTTCGACCCTGGCCAAGGATTTCTTTTTTCTCAAAAACTCTGCAAGGGGTGCGGCCTTTTTTGAGGCGTAAACACTTGTTCCTCCTCATCCTCAACCTCGCTAACACTAGTCAAATCTTCCTGTTCCTCTTCCTCTTCCTCAGGGTCCTCGTGCAGCGTCTGCGTGGCTTGTGAAACGGTGGGTAGCGTTTCAGATGGCTTGAAAGAGGGTTTCAACATGTCTTTTAGTGGAGGTGCTAAATGTTGTTGAATAAACAAAGCATGATTTGCACGTGATTGTTTCAATTGACGAAACTTTTGGCGAATAGTATTTTTTGCTCTAATAATATGCTTTTTCAATTGACTCGCTGCTAACGCCATGGTGTCTTGACAAATGACTTGCCGGGGAATGAGACAGGGCCTTAAATAGCAATAAAATGATCAAACCCTAAGCGATACCGTCCTTGGTTGAGTTCACTTGGTTTGTCAATCACTAAACAGGCATGACGTTGAGTGTTCCAGCACTTGGCACACAATTCTGTAAACATTTGAAAGGTCATATCCGGATTCACATGTTCATTATAAATGTGACGACTGTTCCTCTCGTCCTGGCGAAATAAAACAATGACATTGGCATTGTCACGAATCAACTGTTTGGACATTTTTGAATACGTTTGTCCAAGATAGAAGCAATCGATATGTTTGTGGCGACCCATGCTGAAATAGCTTTGAATGATGCCTTGACGTTCAGTGGATACATCATCGAAAATCATAAGTGAATCAGGCTTTACCTCATCCGGTGAAATCACATTTTCTTGCATGGAATATGTAAAATAACCCATATTCTCTTTTTGTAATCCAGACATGACTTGATCCAGAAACACATAGAGGGGTTGGTAGAGAGATTTTGCAAAAATATAAATATTTTGAAAACGCAGACCATTGGGCGCTGTGATGAGCGTTAGCAAAAGATTTGTCTTTCCACAGCCGGAAGGCCCCACAATGATGCAGCGAATGGAAGATGGAAACAGTGAACCATGGCGTTGTTCACGTGATGTGGGACAGAGATGGGAAACCATGTCCCCCACGGGGAATGACTCTTGCTGCTTAATAATCTTCATGTCAACTAAGGCTTAGACAGGCTAGCAGGCTGTCTATATACAGGACACTGAACCTTGTCATAGAAACAGTAGACTGGTACTACAGGTTGACGATGGATGTCTTTGGACGTGCGTTGATGGCCAAAGCTAGGCCTGTCCCAATACATGATCCTAAACAGGAAACAGATCCTGCTAATAAACACTATGTGGATAGGTCAGTAGTGCCACGCACAAAACAGGGAGATTATGACTTTAAGGGAAAGCGGTTAACCCATGTAAAACATCCTCAAGAGTCTACAGACGTTACTACGAAAAAGTATGTGGATAACAAAGTGTATGAGTTTTATGACAAAGTGCCCCAGCTTACGGTGAATGGCTATAGCGCTAATCACCATCGGATTATTCACGTGGAAGACCCACAAGGCGAAGACGATGTTTGTACCAAGCGTTACATGACCTATGAAATGAAAAGGCTTTATAAATTTATCCCATCTGTATTTTTAGTGTATCTGACAAATGAAAAACCTGTGAATGACAGAAACCATTTACCGCTAGTCCATGATCAGCACTTGACCTATGTACTTGCTTCGGGTTTAAGCCACTATCGATTACACTATGATGGAACCATTCACATAAAATATGCCATACCTGATGAGAACCATTTACAAATAAAGATAAATGGTCATAGGATGTTGGTCCATAAGCATGAAATGGTCAATGCTGGTGACGAATTATCCTTTCACCTCATGTTGACATGGGATGAAAAGCAAACGGGAAAAACCATAAACGATTTCCCACTTTATGTGGAATTGGAATATACAGCCATGAAATAACCACCTGACGTTAGTTGTGATTTAAACTTTCTTGTGAAAGGTTGTTGGTCATTATCATCATGGTGAAACAAAGGTATGCAGTGAGAAAGACTAAAAAAAGGACTTTGTCCTTGGCAAAGCCAGGGTTTTCAACATTCGTGGACAAGCCCTTGCGAAAGAAAAAAAGAAAAAATAATGTATTGACCATAAGAAAAGCCCTTCGAGCAGCACAGAGACAGGTTATTCCAAAACGTCGGCGACAGAGTTCAAACCAAGGGCGAGTGATTCCCGTCCCCAAACGAGCGGGATTTTTACCTGCATTATTTGCTGGTTTGGCTGCTCTGGGTTCACTTTTGGGCGGTGCCAGTGCAGTGGCGAAAACCATTAAAGCCGCGCAGCAGGGCAAGCAACAACTCATAGAAAGTCAGCGACACAATGAAACGATGGAAGCGATTGCCATGGGGGCTAGAAATGCCAATTTAAAGCCAGCCTTTTATCAACAAGGATTTGGGATTTCACCATTTCGAAATATTAAAAAAAAAAAATAACCTCAGCCATAGCAAGACATGCCCTGACGCATCAACAAGTGGAAAGCTATGCTAAACAACTAAAGCTTTCTCATTTTCGAGGTGTGTTTATGCGAAACCAATTACCCCCACGACCCTGGAAACAGGAATGTGCTGTTGTCAATTTGGATGATCACCGAGGACCAGGAACGCATTATGTAGCTTATATCAAAGAGGGATCCACGGTATGGTACTTTGACAGTTTTGGGAATTTGCCCCCGCCCATGGAACTAGTGACCTATTTTGGAAACAGGATCAAGATATATTATAATGTGAAACGAGAGCAAACGTTTAACAGCCAACAGTGTGGACGTTTGTGTTTATTTTTTTTATATAAGACGCAGCATAAGCAAAAACGCCACCAGTATGTCGGCAGAAAGTAAAACGTTTACAGTGCATGGACGTGGACCTGAAGTCAGCCTAGATTTTTACCCGCCTATCGAATTGAGTGAAAAACCCTATGGTTTAGGACTTGTTACTCTTGAAACGTACAATCGAATATACAACATACGTGAAAATGTGAACAACAAGTTTTACTATGACGATTCTGTGCTCACCCTGAACTCTGGTGGATACACGATCGATGACATTTATGAACACATTTATGTGGTGTTGATCAATCAATATGGTTTAAAGTCATTTCTCGACGGAACGCACAAGTTTGAACTTGTAGGCAATACCAACACTCATCGCTGCAGTATTTTCTCTACCTTCAACATTGACTTTAAAACACACCCCGATTCCATTGGCCCATTACTAGGATTTAAACCACGTGTGTTGGAGCCCAACATAAAACATGAATCAGACCATGAAGTGAAATTCATTGAGGACCATCATGTGTCGGTGACGTGTAATATTATTAGCCAAGTGTACACCAATCAGGAACCATCGCATTCGCTTTATGACTTTATTGTGACATCGCCCAATGGGTATATTATTCGTGAAAACCCTCCAGTGGTGCTTTTTCATTCTGTGGCTGTCGATAGTATTAGTAATATAACATTAAGACTGATCAATAGAGATCAACAACTCATTGATCTAGATTCTACCACACCAGTGACTTACAAGTTGGTGCTAAAGCCACTATGAAGTTTGTGTATAAAGCAACAACACCGTCTAGGAATGGTGTTAGTTGTTTGCCACGTGAATACACGTTAACATCTCAAGGCAAGCAGATTTTACAGCATTTGGGTTACCACGTCAACCCTCATAATGAATTCTATCCTAGAGATAGCGAACCACATCGAGGAGCAACCAGGAGTGGTAAGAATTGATCTCCATTCCTATCAAGCTCAAACACCTGGACTCAATAACAATGATGAAATTCAATTTGTTATCAACAACCAAGATATTTACACCATACCGCATGAAAGTGTCATTCAGATTGAAGGTCGGCTCACCAAAGCCGATGGCTCTACACCCACAACATCCAAGTTGGCCAACCATGGTTTGGCCTTTCTGTTTTCTGAAGTGCGGTATGTCATTAACGATATCGTGGTGGATAGCACTCGAAATGTGGGCATTTCCAGTGTCATGAAACTATACCCCTCTTATAGTGAGGAAGAAGGTAAAACACTTTGCATGGCAGGTTGGTGTCCTGACTCGACCAATGACTGGATGGTACACACTGATGGAACCTTTACTGGATATTTACCTCTTAAACTGATTCTAGGCTTTGCTGAAGATCACCAACGCATTGTGGTCAACGCAAGGCAAGTGCTTTATCTGGTGAGAGACAGGAGTGATAACAATGCACTCAAGGGAGCCGACAATGCCCCCATCGATTCAAAAGTTCAACTACAACGCTTGCTATTGAAAGTGCCTCATGTGACCCTTGAAGATAGCAAAAAACTGGACGTACTCAAGATGGTAAAGAGAGATATGCCTCTACCCATGGAATTTAGAAGCTGGGCACTCCATGAGTATCCGCTATTGCCCACTACCAACACACACAGTTGGTCTGTAAAAACAGCTCGCTATACAGAGAGACCTCTCTACCTGATCGTGGGTTTTCAAACGAATCGCAAGTATCAACAAACCAAAGATGCCTCGCAATTTGATCACCTGCAATTGAGAAATGCACGTCTTTTCCTCAACGGAGCTGTGTTTCCCTATGAAGGACTGGATTTGGATTTTTCAAAAAATAAGTTTGGCCCTCTGTACGACTTGTTTTCTAAATTTCGATGGTCTTATTATCAAAAAGAGAACGGCCCCATGCTACTACCCCAAGCGTTTAAGGCAAGAGCACCACTGATTGTCTTTGACTGTTCTTACCTGGAAGAGTCTGTCAAGCCATCCAATATCGACATTCGACTAGATTTTGAAACGCATGACAATGTACCAGCCAATACGACGGCCTACTGTCTGATTATTCATTACTCATTTCAATAGTAGCCAAATCCTCATCGATAATTTTGATCGATTTGAAATTTGGCTTGGCAATGTACCGCCGGGCACCCCACCGCCCCTCCCAGACATTCACTAATTTAATGTCACGGTATTTGCGGACATTCTCCATAGACTTGCCATAGATGCAGTTGTTCATTAATTTAAAAAAAATAATTTCAAACTGCTGTGTTGCCATTTGTCGGTGCTCTGTGTTGAGTCGCATGTATGGCTCAAGCCATGCTTTTTGAGCAAAAGAAATACCCCTGTGGATTTTCTTTAACACCAAGCCTTGGGCGAGGCATTGCACCAACATTTGGATATGTAGCACATACCGATTTTTGTTGTAAAGTGTGCCCATGAGTTTTTCAATTTTCACTTTACTGTCAGGGGGAACCATTTGCTCAAGACAGAATGGGAAATCGGCATGTTCATCATACAAGGATGAGGGATATTCAATATCCACTTCTAGCACATATCCACAGCCTGTTTCTTGGCTAGCCTTGTTCACATCAAATTCTGACACTTGTTTCTCTGTCAGCCAAGCAAACTTCCCATAGGGCAAAGGCTGACTCATGGCGTAACCGTACAAATTATTCACGTCATAGTACATTAAGTACGATTCTGGTTTGTCTGGTGAATAATCAGGCATGTAGACATTGTTCGCTTCGGCATGGCGTTGGTTAAGCGACACAAAGCCGCCACGAATGCCCTTTTCAAAAAATAGAACCATGTCTACGTCAGTGAGTAAATCCAATTCCACTTGAGTGTATTTCAAAGTGGCATCAAACGAGAGTCCAGGACTCGTGTAATAGTGAGCCGGGTCAAGACCGTAAATGTGTTGACACAACTCACGGAATTTTTCAAACACATCAGTGAGCAGCAATACATCCAGTTTTAGGTAATGCAAAGCATATTCACTTAGCGTGTTCATGCCAAACACTCGCCAAACTTGACATGCATGTGCATAGTCTTCATCGGAAACGGTACTGCGTGTTAGTTTCGAGTAAAATTTCTCTTGTGGTGGGAGTTTTCTTTGCTTTAACACGTCCCAGCTGTTGCAGAAATCATACGGGAATATACCTTTCCGAATGCACAATTGAAATTGCTCAGGATCATTAAAATGCATTCTAGTATTTTTTAATTCCTCCTCATTCAAGCCATTCACAAGGCTGTCTAGCGAGGATGCCATAAACTTAAAGGAATCCAAAAATCGAATGCTAAAGTCGCCCAACCACCATGTCAGGGCCGTAAAACGCTCATGGTTTTGGGGAATAATGGTAAACGAGCCCTTGTTGACATGGCCCAATTCACGAATCAAAAACTGAATGTCATAATTCGCCAGATTGTGGAAAAAGACACTGATGAAACGAGGAGCTGGAAAGTTCAAGTTGCATTTGCTGTGCGCAGCTCCACGAAACTCCCCTGTAAAATGCGAGTGGGCTCTGACATTTCCTCTCCACTTAAAATAGGCTTTTTGCAAATATGGCATGTCGTGGCATGCTCATACTGCTGCTGCTGTTCTGGAGATAGGCTCATGGGTACTGGGTGGTCCAGTAATTCCTGTACATCATGAGCCAACTTGACAAGTTCATCCAAGAACCATTTGGCACAATCTGGCCCCTCGCGGTATTTGTAAACGGATTGTGTGGGGTCATAGGCACACACCACATTAAATCCTATGGCAAAGGGTTCATGTTTTTGAATGGATGTGGTTGAGCTCATGGAGGGATCTGGTTCACATCCGCCATGGGTGTAGTGAGAGCTTCGAAATCTGCGTATACCACATAGGGAACAGTGTCACGCTTGTGAATGTCCTTAAACTTTAACTCAGCCTTGTCCCCTTGTGGCAATATCAGTCTCACCGCTTCCTGAGAAACACAATCTACCCTATGACGTTCTAAGATCATGGAGGTTGTAAAATATTGCAAGCAACGATCACAAATATGTGTTTTATGTCCATGCTTAGACGTTTGACTGCTTAGCAATCTACTCAGGCTTTTAATGAGGCAATAGTGATTCACCTCTCCTACAGATAAATATAAAAGATGAATGTGATGTCGTTTCGGTTCTTTTGTGGCATAAAAAGGACCCACAATCTCATCACCATTAAGGCCATACACCATGAACAAAAAGTCCAGGTTATCTTGTTCAAACCTATGGATCTCGGTTAAGTCCATAGGGAACGATACTCGAGTTAAATTTAATGTTTGTTTTAATTCATCAAACTTTGCCTTGTACTTTGCTGGTCTGTTAACATGACGATCTTGAGCTGGCTGCAAATACGCAGCCACAGCCCACAGAAAACATTCATTGTCATGGTTCTCAATATTCACCACAGCCTTTTTCGAAGCTATAGCTGGTGGTGTTTTAATATAGCTAGACCCAGCATTCAACGGGTTGAATTGACAAATGTTGATTTGTAAATGATGAATTTTGTCTAAGGCTAGACCACTCGGTCCTTGTTGCAGTTTATCAAATTTTGATAGCAAGGCATTCACCACGTGGGTTTCATACCACTGTTCCAAATTATGGGCTATGAATAGCTCTTGCATTTTACTGCAAATATAAAATGTCTCTTTATGCTCTACGTTCTTCTTTTTAAATATGAAATCGCACACTAGTTCTGTATTCACCTTTAAAGCCGTATGCAACCTTTGCGCTGTACAAATTTCAATTTTAAAAATTTCAAAACAAGATTCTAAAAATTATTTGGGAATCAAACTTTTTCTAACATTGACCACGCGGCCAGAGCACACACGCGATTTGAAACAACTGTTTAGAGGTTCCCAAGTTAGGCTATCGGTAGCAGTAGCAAATGACATTATTTTAGAAAGAACACTCTCACCTGAGTTTTCACCTGTAGACTGCTTGACAATGGTTCCACTCTAAAGCCACTTGGTTTTCAACTGTATTTGCTATAGCAGTGAACCCTTTTTTTTTTTCAAATATCTAAAAAGAAATAAAATAAACCACCATAAGTATATCCATTCCATATAGTTTATGCCTTTCATAAACAAAACAAAATCAAACAGGTTATATATATAAAAAACAAATCTCACCTTGACGTGTAATGCTTTGCTATATTCCCGTCTCGTGGGCTAGTATGGAAATGGTTTTCTTTTCTATCTTTCTCTTTCTTTAATATATTTCCCACAGACACACGACAGGTAGGCTATACACGTTATCTGCAAACAAATAAATAAATAAAATCATTAATTACCTAATCCATAAATAATTGCATGTATTTATATAAAAATCAATAAATATATAAACAAATAAATAAATAAATACCTACCCCACAACAAGGTTAAGTATTTTCCACCAACACCTAAACTGTTAAACAAGACCAGGGGTTTCATGCAACGCAGTGTGTTCAAAGGTAGTCCACCCAAGTGAGAGTGGAAATGATAACGACATGTCTTTATATATGCTACGTTGCATGTATAATCTTTTTTTCCCACGCTTTGACCATTCTGTTATCAGGCACGTGGACAGCTAACGTCCAACGTGAACACCTGTGCAAGATCAAATTTCACGTCAACTTGCATTTTGTCACGTACGAAGCAAGACAGGATGTAACTTGTTAACAGTTATCGCGCACGTGGACAGATAACGTCCCAGGTGAACACCTGCGGTAGATCAAATTTCACATGAACTTGCATTTTGTCACGTACGAAGCAAGACAGGATGTCACTGGTTTAGCTTGCCTGTGGTTTCACACATGTGTTCACATGCCTTTCGATCTTCCCTGCCACCACAATGCTCAGATTATTTCATTTTCAAGCGTCATCTGTTGTCAAGTCAGATCAACGCCTTCCAATAAGCTCAAATGACCTTCACCTCCTGTAAGTTTGTTTTCTGTACTCGCTTTGACCAACATAGAACCAAGTTCTCATCACCGATTACACGTCAAAGGTAAAATATCAGAAAAACGCACCCTCGCTCTGTCATAAACCGACCCGTCGAAATAGCGATTGTTCTATTAAGCATGGTCCTTGTGGTTAGCGACAGGTTCGTTGAAACACACACACACACCCAGCCGTATCGTCTCTCTCAACCACCACGCTTCATGGACATTATAAACAAGTAAAGAAAAAGAAAACGTTTTTTCAACATGTACGGCGTTAGGCCCTTTGTGAATTTTTTTTGGACAAATAGCTACCACATTTGAAAGGGGGCGTTAGCCCGAGTCCTAGGACACCTCGTAAACGTCTCTAGCGTTATTGGTTCGTGAGATATCGGCAAAAATCACAAAAACACGTGTTTACCCCAAAATCGCGTTTCCCAAATTTTTTAAAATTACAACGAGTCGTCAATAGCAAAGAGGACGTCACTCCGAGTCCTTGGACCCGTCGTACACGCCTCTAGCATACTTGGTTCGCGAGATATAGCAAAAGGTTTAAAATCACGTTTTTACCCCAAAAGACCGTGTTTCCAGCATTTCACCTTTTCGACACCTACATTCCCGTAAAGAGCACGACGAGACGAAAAAAACGAATCCAAGCACGCCTTCCTAGCATCACTCCTTCCATTCCAAGGTCGCAGGGGCTCACCACTTGCTTTTGTAAGCAGCTCCCGTGTTACCCCACTACTACAGGTTTTCATTCTAGAGACTTGAAATTTATTTTGGGGGTAGAGGGGGTAGGCACCATTGATTTACGTCAAACAATTATTTTTGTAGAGTTCCTAGTTTCCAAAATATAGAATTTTCAAAATTCGAGTGTTTTCAAAAAAACATAAAAAGTAAAAAAGTTTTATTATGAAAAATAAAGGTCATAAAGACCATTCGTTTGAACCATGGCACAACGTTCTATCATTTTTGGTTTTCAAACTATCACCAACTTTCGAAAACAAAAAAAAATCAAAGAATTTTTGAAAAATATAATACATGGTCAATAGGAAAGAGGACGTCAGCTCGAGTTCAACGACACCTCATATGTCAACATCCGACCATGGGTTCGCGAGATATCAACAAATATTACATGGCTGAGGCTTAGTAGTAACGACATGTATGTTCTGAAGTGGGGCAGAATCGGCACTACTCCACTACTAAGGATAGAAGGAGACTTTAAAAATAGCACAATTCTTAAAATAATCTAATTTTATTTTAAAAAAATACTTTAAAGTAATGCCAGAATAGCATTAGGAATGCATGAAGAATCATACATTTATGTACAACAAAAATACAGGTTTACCAACACACGAACACTTGAATTTGAACGAAAGCCAGAATGTCAGTCCTGTTGACTTTGTTCAAATTAAATTTATTTACAGAAGTAGGTTCTTCATGGCAAATTAAATTGTCCAGCCTGAATCCTAAATTATTAGCATTCACGTGTTGAAAGAAAAATTTAATTGTTTCACTCGTTGGAAAAAATCACTTTGCTTCTGGTTTCATTTTGTTGCAAAAATAACTATCACTTTCCAGGAATCATTATTGCAAAAATTGGTTCATTTTTAGGTCATAACAATGGGTTTAACACAACATCAACGTATAGGACATCTGAGCATCTTTGAAAAATAATGTTTAAACAATATGAGCATGAATTCGAAGAACTTCGATGTTGAGCAGAAAATTTATTGTATCATCTGTTCTCGATCCAAAATAATAGTTCTGAGTTCATGACTCGACTATCAATTCATGGTCAAAAATTATAAACAAAAACGTCAATTCTTTAAATGTTAATTTAACCATCCAATCATTCAAATATTATTTGAAAATATTATTCAGAAAATTGTTATTCAAAATAGTAACAAATACTATTATCAAAAGTTGCAATTCTTTGACAGAATATGACAATGTTAATCATTACATTAATTTACATTTTATGATATTCATATTTTTAATAGGATCACAAATATCCTTTAAATGGTAGTGGCTGTTCATGAAATAACAGTATTGATTTATTTATAGCATCGGCCCTTTCTATTTAAATGTGTCAACAATTACATGATCATATTTAGCATTAGACAAACGGTAAAGCCTCATTATAATGAAATGTTAATTTTAATAACAAATTCCGGTTGACAAGTACTGGGAAAATATTTATAGAACACGAGAACCAACTGTGAATCAACTGTGATGGTTTCATAAAATAACCCTTGGTTATCGAACTCGACGAAAGTGTGGCTTGTAACAATATTTTCAACTCCCAACATATTTATAAAAGTCATCTAACCTTCACAATGGTTGATGCTTCATGTTACGACGACTTCATTCCTGCGACTTAATTGCACAATCACAATGACAACATTTAACTATTTCCACACACAATATTTCTTCCCAAATTATACATAATCATGATAATCAAGCCCTTGCTTGTTATCCAAGCTGGAAGATTAAGAAGCTAGTAAGCTCCTCCAATGAGTTTACTGTAATTTCACCATCATATTAAATCTTAATAACTTCACATCGTGTCTATTCATGGTCAAACGTTCTATCAGATGACGTTACCCAAATAATTTATATTTATATAAACTATAGTAAACCCCTCATTTATACATTCTATTTGTTTCCCATATTATCATTTTCCGTGTATTCTACATGATTTGACTGCATAATGCAATTATAAAATGCTTCCAATATATTATTCTGTTAGTAGAATGTGGGCGTGCGTTCAACCACAAAATGACTATCACATGAGTGATAAATGACAAAAAATATTCTATGTTTCACTGAGAGAATTTATAACACTTTTAAAGTACCAGAAACCATGTACTGTTTCGGCTATTCGCACTAAGACTTAGCAACCATGTGCTATTCACAAGTATAACGACGAAAATAGCAACCATGTGCTCGTAGATAAGTATCACGAAGTTGATGTACCGTACACTCGAAGTGTTAGCGGCTCTGCGCTAAGCAGAAGTAGTGAGTTGATGAGTGGTGGTCGGCACTCATATTATACAATCCAGGCAGTCCACTAACGTCATAGCGAGAGATGTCCTTAATCCTTAAACTTCTCATATCTCGGCTTCCGCTGGTTCAATTTTCTTCTAATACAGCTCATTATTCTTCCCTTATCCGTGCCAGTAATATGGTATGAGTCCCATGTTTCCAATCAATCGGGAAATATTTTATCAAAAATATAGCCTCGCTTGTGACAATCTGCCACGTCACTAGCCGTTCTGTAGGGTGAAAATTCCTTCGATTTCCTTCTTAGAACAATCGGCGCGCGCTATTCAAATCTTCCGCCTGGGACTTAGGATATGTGCCTGTGCTCTCAAATCTGGACAAGTGGATTTGGGCACAATACATACATAAATTATACATAAACTTTTGAACTAACGGTGGTTTTGGGGTCTAGGGGATGTGAAACGCGAAGATATGTCGAAATTTTCCGGAAGTCGAAACATGGTACCCATTGCAATAGTTAGCTTTCTAATGAAATCTACCTAAAAGTTAAAGACTCTGATTGTGGAATAGAGTGTGATGGAGCATGTCAAAGATAGCATCATATGGCTTGCACGGAACTACAACAAGGACAATACAATGCGCTTAAGGCGACAAAGAAAAAGAAATCCAAATTATTATGGTTATGCTACCAATGCGAGCAAGACTTCCAATCCCATAAAGCAGGAGAGACCATTAAACATGAAATTGATCGCATAAGGGACGATATGAATAGGCAGTTACAGGAGTTAGCTGAAATGATAAATAAACTACAAGAGCAATCTCAGAAAACGAAAAACGTAGGTAATAGCACGAGGTCAAGTCCCCTCACAGATGAAAATTACAGCAACATGGAAGACACAAGAAGAACAGTATCCTTCAAAAGACAAGTGATCACTGAAAGTTCTAATACGGAGGAAATTCTGAATAGGAGAGAAGAAGTTGTGGCGAACATAGAAGAGGCTAGGGATGGTGATTCGGCAGTAGAAGAAGACGAGGAGAACGCAGGCTTCACCAAAGTTGTGTACAAAAAGAGGCACATCAAACGTCCAAGTAAGACAGTGGCAACTCTGGAAATGATAAGGTCAGAAGATAAGGAAGAAATAGAAGAGTGTGTGGAGTGTATTCAAAAAATAGATCGGAAGAGGTTCAGGCCAATGACAAGAGATCAACCCCTGATAGGCACCAGCCAACAGGATTGTCAACTGCAGGCCATGGGAAAATCAACTTGGCTTTATGTAGGGAAAGCGAAAAAGAAACAAGTGCGGAACATGTTAAAAATTTCCTAGAGATAAATGGTATAGAAGGTCATATAGAGTGTGAAGAATTAGCAACGCGTGAGTAAGGCTAGTCCTTCAAAGTAGGCATCCCATTCCAATATTTAGAAACAATCTCAGTCCCACAGTTCTGGCCAAAAATAATTTTAGTGAGACGTTTTCGTTTCTTTCGAGAATGGAGAGAGACCGAAGAAACAACCTTTAATTAAATTAGAATAATACAAGAACGCCAAATGAATCGTCCGGAAGAATCATCGAGAATATTATTATGGAATTCAGAAGGAATAAGAAATGCTATCCAACTCATCCCAGCAGACCTACTACCGACATATGATGCAGTGATATTAACTGAAACTTTCCTCACCTCAGACTGGAGTTACGAAACTTTTTATTCCGTACACTCTTTTGCAAAACAAAGCGATGGAGGAAGACCAATGGGTGGTATAACTATTCTTAACCCAAACTAGCTCCCTTTCAATTGATACAAAGAACAGATAATATTCTAGTCGTGGAAACGATACTGTGGAGAAAGTGAACTAAAGCTCTTTCGAGCAATCTACTTCCTGTAGAAAATAGACAGTGTTTTGATTTAGAAAATAGACAGTGTTTTGATTTACATAGTTTTGGTTTTGTTATCTTTGAGTGTAGTGTCTTTGGAATGTCTTTTGGATGCGATGTTGAGTTGTGTTAATAAAATATTGATTACTGTATATTAAAATGATTTGGTATGGTATATAACTGGCGACCGTGACAGGACTATTGGCAATCTCAACATCAAATAAAACAGAACAACGATGACCGAACGTCGAGTATTACGCGGCGTATTTACACGTGAGGTAAACAAGCTTGAAGAACTGTTGGCGCTTGCTGATGGTGACCACGTGGAGATTCGTAGCAGATATGCTTCACTTGTGGAACGCTACGAGAAGTTAAAACGTCTGGATGATGAAGTATACAATGAGCTGCTGCAAAAGGAAGACCCTGAAGACATCGTGCTTGAAACAGAGATCAACAATTGCAGTGAGTACGACTTGAAATATTTTAAGGTTAGGGAAAACGTGCAGGCCTTACAAGTTGGAGATCAAGCCGTTTCTGAAGCTAATACGAGTAACTGTTCACGTACTTCTAATCAAAGACTACCAAAACTAGAACTGAAAAAATTTGATGGAAACGTGAAGTGCTGGATTGGGTTTTGGGCGCAATTTACTAAAATACATGAAGATAGCAGCCTTAAAGATGAAGACAAATTTGTTTATTTGATTCAGTGTATGGAACCTGGTTCGTGTGCTCAGAAGTTATTATTATTATTATTATTATTTATTTACCATAAATCGTACACGAAGTATGGAAGGCCTAGTGAAAAAGGGCAAGCCCCACATACATATTTCATGCTTCACAGGCACAGCTTACATCTACATTTGTTTTAACAATATTTACAAGTTTTACAAAGATATTTGCAGTATTTACATATTTAGAATATTGACATAGTACATTTTCCTGTTCACTCACTCTCTCACGCACGCACTTTCATAACCTCGATCACGCGATACATACATTCATTCCATTCAGATACTCATTCATTCAGCGAGACAATCAATCACTCATACATACGTTTATTTATACAATGTACTTTTTTACGTACGGCTTGAATTTCCTAAGAGGCAAGATCTTGGCATCCCCTGGCAGCGCGTTCCATAACCGCGCTGAGCGGCCGTAGAAACCTGTCAGGTAAGCATTGCTACGTGCGAAGGGCGGAACGAGGGTTACACCTCGTCCTCTCCGAACTGAGCGATATGCCAATGACAGTCGGCAAAAAGGGTCAATATTAATGGAACCTGTAAGGGATTTTTTAAGAAAAAATAGATCAATTTGTTTGGCTGTTGCCTCTATAGATGGAAATTTTGACAAAGGGGAAGGGGAATAACGAGCTATTAGCCTTTCTGCGCGGCGCTGTACACGCTGGAGCTTGTTCATGTTTTCCGCTGTAGTGGGATGCCAAGCAGGTAAGCCGTACGTTAATATCGGACGGACCATGCATGTGTAAGCCATCCTGAAGGCTCTAGGTTTACAACCTCTCATGTTTCTGTACAAGAAACCCAGAACTTTGGTGGCCTTACATCTTGCCTCTTCACTTTGCATGTTCCAATTCAGGGTGTCGGAGATTGTTACCCCTAATAGCTTTAAGTTTGTGCTCTGTGGGATGACACTGTTCATAATTTTGTATTCATTCTCAATGGGTTTTTGTGACCTGGTTATTCTTATGTATTTACATTTTTGTACATTTATATTTAAATTATTCACAGAACACCACAGCGATAAGTTGTCCAGATCTGATTTAAGACAGAGGGAATCTTCTTCACATTTAATGCCCCTGTATAGCACGGTGTCATCTGCATATAGTGACATTGATGAGGTGACACAGCCAGGAAGATCGAGCACATATATAGTGAAGAGAAGAGGTCCGATCACAGAGCCCTGAATCACTCCAGAAGTAACTTGAGCAGCCTGCGATCGAGCTCCTCCGTACACCACACACTGTGATCGACCGTCTAGGAATGACCTCACCCATGCAAGTAAGCTACCCCGTATGTTAAGCTGCTGTAGCTTTAACAAAAGTCTTTCATGAGACACTTGATCGAAGACCTTAGCCCAATCCAGTGCAATACAGTCCACTTGTTTCACTTCTGGCTGATTCAAGTAGAACTGAAACTCATCAATGACTTTTGTCAATAGAGTAGTGCAAGAACGACCCGGAAGAAAACCGTGCTGATTTGGGTCGAGCAGATTGTTCTCCCGTAGGAATTCCAGCACACTGTTTGCTACTAGCCGCTCCATACATTTACAAATTATAGATGTTAGACACACCGGTCTGTAATTTGCAACATCTTCTCTGTCACCTTGCTTATAGATTGGCACCACGTTAGCACATTTCCACTCACACGGCACAGAACCTTGGTTGATAGACAGGTTGAATAACGCACACAGAGAGGGCGCTAATGCTTCCGCACACTGCAGCAGGATCCGTCCGGGAACATCATCTGGGCCGGTCGCCGCATGTGGTCTAATCTTCCGTAGGCTCTGAATCACCTCAGTTGTTGTGAAGTACAGGTTGGAGAGTGGGAGGGGTGGAAGTGATGACCTTGGCAGAAGCAGGTTCGTGGTCATATCCGGCTTAGAAAAGTTCTGCTTGAAACTGTCACTGAACGCTGTTGCAATATCTTGGGGTGCACTGAGGAATGTACCGTTACAGTGAAATGAGGCTGGCGCAGCGGTGCCGCGTCTTCTGGACAAAAATTTCCACATTTCACTGGTGCTGCTTATTTTGTGAATATAATTGTCATATGTTTCGCGAATTAATTTCTTTGTTTGGTTCCTGATGTTCTTGTATTTTTCCCACATGATGTCAGTTGAGCAACTTTTCCATTTCTTGTATAAAACGTTCCTTTTCCTAATCATTTTAATGACTTCCTTCGTCACCCATGGAGAATTTTTCTTCCCACTAATGGTTATTTTCGGTATAGCTATATCCACACATTCAAAGAAACAATTTCGCCAGGCGTGCCACACTGAGTTGATGTCGCTGGTGTCCAGAATACATGGGGCGGGAAGGTGTTTGAGGAATAAAGATGATAGCAATTTCCAGTCTGCCTTTTTGTAATTGTATACTGTCCTCACTGTGCTCTTGCTGCGTGGTTTGTTGTAATGCAATGTGGTAAAGATGGCTGCGTGATCACTGAAACCGGGTATGACTTCAGCTTTCTGTACGGAGGAAGGAAGGCTTGTTAGGAATAGGTCTATTGTGGAGCGTGTAGTTTGTGTGATTCGAGTTGCTTCGGTTATTAATTGGTCAAGGAATAAATCGTAGAATGCGGTAAGGAATTCATTAGCAATGGGATCCTTGGGAGTGGGAGGAGAGTTTTGCCAGTCTATTTCTAAATTAAAATCGCCTGTTATGTAAATGGCCTTGTATTTGTGCTGGATGTATTGTACACGACGGAGGGACTCCAAAAGTTCATCATTGATGTGCCGAGTTGAATTTGGAGCACGGTATACAGAGCCTATTAGAAATGTATTGTTCGCACACGTGAATTCCACCCACACAGCCTCAGCATCAGTTTCAAGCTCCCGTTGGCGAACAGGCCTTAACTCTGGTTTCATGGCTATTAGTACCCCTCCCCCTGATGTCCAGGTTCGATCTTTGCGGAACATGGTGTATGTTACCGGAAATATTTCTGGGTCGTTAGTGGATTTTTTCAGCCATGTCTCCCCTGAACACACAATTGACGGATTAAGTGCTGTGAGACAAGAACGCAGGTCCGGTTGTTTGGAGGGACATGTTACACTTCGAGCATTGAAGGAAAAAATGGACAATGCTTTGCTATCCGAGGGTGTTACGTCACTATCTACACTATTTGCACTCTGTGTCGATGTATTAAAAAATGAGTTAGAGAACTGAGGTAAAGAACAGTTCCAACATAGCCACGATTGTTTCCCAGAGGTGATTATTTTGTGTTTTGAAGCACTGATTTTTGCACAAGTTCTGTGCGCTTGAGAGTGGCAAGATGTACATGTCACAAATAACTGATTCACACGACCCTTCGAATCACAAATTATACACACCTTATTCGGCCCTGGGTTCATCTCCACATCTCCACTGAGAGCCACAGACAGCACCACGAGATGTAATAATGTAGCGGGCGGTCTGGCAACCCCGCGCAGTGCTGGGCGCCCTCTGCCTGCTGCCGTGACTATCAGCCCCTCGCTTCCACACCATGTAAGAGAAGATATATTGAGTTTACAAACTACCATGAGGTGTTCCTTCAGGTCCGAGTTCACACACGAGTCTTCAATTGTTAAAGAATGATCGAGGATCTTTTTCGAGGCACCCACTGAGCTTTTTACTAGGTAGAACACGAGGAAAAGTTGGAGCACTCTAACTGATACACACCTGCTGGCCGCCATCTTGGAACAGTAGAAAACTTTCCTCCTTCAAAGGAAAACTACAAAAAGGCTATAGAATTGTTGAAGTCTAGGTATGGGAAGGATGAGTTACTCATCGAGTACTATGTTAGGGAACTTTTATCCTTGGTGTTAAAGAAGGATAGTTTAAGATCCATAGCCCAACTGTATGACAGTCTGGAGGGACAGTTGAGAGCACTTGATTCCTTGGGAGTAACAAAGGAGAAATACGCTGCAATGTTATTTCCACTAGTAGAGAGTGCCTTGCCAGAGGTTATGTTTAGAACTTGGGACAGGTATCGTGTATCAAAAGAAACGTCTACCAAGGAACCTGACTGTTGCTTGAGTGAATTGTTAGCCTTCTTAAAGACTGAGGTAGAAGGTGAAGAACGGCTTAAGCTAAGACATAGTTCTTTTGAAGTTAACGAGAAGACGGATCGAGTTAAACAAGACGATAGGACCAAGACTAAGAATAGTAGGGACGTACCTTCAGCGGCTTCTTTAATTTCAATAGAGGATGTTTCAGTCAGTAAGGGAAACAGAAATAACAAAGATATGGCTTGTATATTCTGTGGCAGAACCTCACATCTTTCTCAAGACTGTGCTGTAGCTATTGATTATTCTCAAGAAGAACGCCAAGTAGCGTTAAAGAAAAAGGGAGCTTGTTTTAGGTGTCTACGACCGGGACATGTCAGTGTTAAGTGTAAGATGTTTGTGAAGTGCCCATTTTGCAAGGGGAAACATTACGCTTTGATGTGTGCGAAAACAGCCTCAGATGAACCAAAAGGTAATTCGGTTCCAAAAACAGTTAGCATGATGGCAGGTAGTAATAAAGGACATGTGACCTATCTGCAGACTTTAGTTGCTAGAGTAGTTGTTGGTGGATCCACGCACAGAGTAAGAGTTCTGTGTGATAGTGGATCGCAGAGAAGCTACATAAAGAAGTCTTGTGCTAAGAAATTAGAGTTGGAACAAACTGGAAAGGTAACACTAAGTCAAGAATTATTTGGAGGTAGGAAAACAGCACCTGTTTGTTTCGAGTCCTATCAAATAACTTTGCTGGGTATGAACGAGGAAAACAGATGTGAGGTTGCAGTGTTAGGCTCTGATAGTATCTGTGGAGGTGCTCCCCTAGTTGATGCTGACTTGTTTAATTTACTGAGGGACAAGGGAGTTGAACTTAGTGATGTTGGCCAAGATAATGGTGGCAACAGTACTGACATACAGGTATTGTTAGGAGCTGACGTGTGGGCTCAGATAATCACGCCAGACTTTCTACATGTAAACAATAGTCTAGTAGCTGTGAGAACTTGTTTAGGGTGGACACTTATGGGCTCTTCTGAGATCACCTCAACTACTGCCTCGTCCTACACTCTACTTACTTTAACTCAATCAACAAGAGTGGCGGATTTGTGGGAAATTGAGACTTTGGGTATTAAAGATCCTGGCGAACAGATAAAAGAGGAAGGAAGGGAACAACAAGTTCAGATGTTCTTCGATAGGACTGTGAAGAGAGAAGAAGAATCTGGGCGCTACATTGTCAAACTACCCTGGATTGATGGTTGTACTTCTCTGGAAACGAATCGTGAAATTTCTCAGAAACGATTACTGAACACTTCAAGAAAGTTACGAGGGATGCAGAAATTTCAGGATTATGATGAGGTGTTACAGGAATGGGTAAACAAAGGGATTATCGAAGGTGTTGAAAACGAGGTTTTGGATGGACCTACACATTATTTGCCTCATAGAGCTGTGCTGAAAGATGGTGGCACTACAAAGATATGGCCGGTGTTCGATGCTTCCAACAAAGACAGAAATGGTCATTCCTTGAATGATTGCCTCGAGCCCGGACCCAACCTCATCGACCTTGTTCCATCAGTGCTGACCAATTTTCGAACCCATCCTATAGGTCTAATAGCTGATATAGAGAAGGCATTCCTGCAGATTATAATAGATCCTGAAGACAGGGATATGCTCCGTTTTCTCTGGTGGGATAATGATAAGATTACCACTTTTCGACATTGCCGGGTGGTTTTTGGTGTTTGTTCCAGTCCCATCCTATTGGTGTCTGTACTGAACAACCTTCTGGAAGAGCCCCCAACTCATTTGAAGGAAGTAGCTACAAAAATGAAACCTGCATTTTATGTGGACAACTGTCTTACTGGAGTCGCTTCAAAGGAAGAAATTGGACCCTTTATTTTAAAGGCACAAGAATTGATGTTATCCGCAGGTTTCAATTTTAGGGGGTGGGTGAATTCCTTTGATTGTGGTGTTGGTAAAACTGAGAATGTCTTAGGACTTTGTTGGTATTGCGACGTAGATGAACTTGGATGTAACTTCAGCCCGACTACAGGTTTAGTAACCCGAAGAGTGGTACTATCCAGCGCTGCAAAAAATATTTGATCCGATTGGATTTTCGGCCCCAATAACTCTGATTCCCAAGCTCATTCTGAAGAAGACATGGCAGAAAAGTATAGGATGGGATGAGGTTTTACCAGGAGACAGTTGTGAGGAATTCTGTCGATGGACTCAGCATTTGCAATACCTACATGACTGTCGGATACGTAGAAGGATTTTCCTGAATGACAACAGCACTTTGCATGTATTTGTGGACGCTAGCAAAAGAGCGTTTGGTTGTTGCATATTTCTGAGAACGGAAGAAGAAGGTAAGATCAAACTGAGTCTTCTGATGGCTAAATCTAGAGTGGCGCCTCTCAAAGAACTGACACTACCCCGCCGTGAACTGATGGGAGCACTCCTTGGAGTTAGAATGTCTCGGTTGAGCCTTCGATGCCTACACCGGAATGACATACACACAGTGTTTTGGTCCGATTCAACAGTAGTCTTGGCTTGGATTGCTAATAAAGGGCTTTGGTCGGTGTTCGCAGAGAATCGGGTAAAGGAAATTCATGAGTACAGTAAGGCTAGTTCATGGAGACACATACCGGGCAGCCTCAATCCAGCAGATCTACTGTCTAGAGGGTGTTCACCAACACAACTTTGGAGATCCAGATGGTGGGAGGGTCCGTCTTGGCTTAAATGTAAAGAAGAAGAATGGGTATTTAATCGTCCTGAACCATTGTTGGAAGAAGTCAACAGGGAAAGGAGGAAAACAGTTGTAGCTGCTAAGAACACTGTTGTGGAAACGGTTTTACTGCAATTAAGTTCACGATTCTCTGGATACATCAAAATCGTTAGGACCATTGCTTGGGTTTTGAGATTGAAACAAAGGAATCGTAGAGACCACGTATCAACGGAAATTGATAGCGAAGAGTTTCTCAATGCTGAGAAGAAACTGTTCTTCCTTATCCAGAATGAAACGCTTTATGAAGAAGAGAGAAAAGAACAATTGAAGAATCTGGAGGTGTTCACAGACGATGAAGGAATTCTACGCATGAAGTCAAGAGTCGTTGATTCTGAAGACACTCCTGAGTATACCTATCCAGTTGTACTTCCATCAAAACTTGTGATGGTTGAAAGAATGATTGAACAATTTCATCGATTCCATAACCATGCTGGGACGCACACACTGCTTGTTTTGTTGCGCCAAAGGGTTTGGATAATTAGAGGAAGGACGGTGGCAGCAGTTGTTTGGAAATGCGTGATCTGTCGTCGTAACTCTGTTAAGGGTTTTGAGGTACCTTTTCCTCCGTTGCCACAGGATCGAATCAAGGCATCGAGTGTTTTCCAGATCACGGGCACAGACTTGGCCGGCCCTGTGTTTCTACGAGGAGGAGAAAAGGGATGGATTGTGATATTCACTTGTGCAGTTTATCGGGCTGTACATCTGGAATTGATCACTTCACTTAGCACAGTAGCATATATCCAAGCACTACGCCGATTTGTGGCAAGAAGAGGAAGAGTGAATACCATGTATTCGGACAATGGGACGAATTTCACCGGACTTCGCAGAACCATGGAGCAATTGGATTGGACTGAAATAGAGAGGACGTGCAGCCTTCTGAAGATTAAATGGAAGCTGAACCCTCCCACTGCAGCCTGGTGGGGAGGATTCTGGGAAAGATTGATTAAGATTCTAAAGGATTTGCTTCGCCGTAATTTGGGTAAAGCTTGCCTAAATTATGAGGAAATGTGTACTCTTCTGTGCGATTGTGAGAACCTGATGGACAATCGACCTTTGACTTATCTTTCTGAAGAAGATGAACTCAAGCCACTCAGACCCTCCATGTTCCTACAGAGCCTAGAGGGTAATGATGTAACCGACTTAGATCAAATTCAAACCAGCAGTTTAAACGACAGATGGCGTTATGTACAAGCTGTTCGGGAGAGCCTGAGAAATCGCTTCAAAAAAGAATACTTGGGATTTCTCCGATCACGGAGAAAAAAGCAACAGGGATCCATACAAGTAGGAGACATAGTACTGGTGGAGAGTGACAACAAGAAACGTATCAACTGGCCCTTAGGGAGAGTGGTGGAGCTGTTACCTGGAAGAGACACTGTGACTCGTCTGGTTAAAATTAAGACACCAACTGGCATTCTACTTCGTCCAGTACAGCGACTTTATTCGTTAGAGATAAACTGTCTTAACAAAGGTGATTCTATCAACACTTCACAACACCGACTAAGTGGGCCGGTCCTTAATGAAGATATTCCCTGCAGTAACTCAAGAACTGAAAAGGAGAGTAAATTCAAGACTCGTTGTGGTAGAACTGTTAGGCAACTCAAGAAACTAGACTTATAGTGGTTCACATTTCTGAGCTCAATGTTCAACTATAATTTTAGAATGTTTACTTCAGTTTATGAGTGTGTGTTGCAAAACTACCTTTTGCAAGGTGGGAGAATGTGGAGAAAGTGAACTAAAGCTCTTTCGAGCAATCTACTTCCTGTAGAAAATAGACAGTGTTTTGATTTAGAAAATAGACAGTGTTTTGATTTACATAGTTTTGGCTTTGTTATCTTTGAGTGTAGTGTCTTTGGAATGTCTTTTGGATGCGATGTTGAGTTGTGTTAATAAAATATTGATTACTGTATATTAAAATGATTTGGTATGGTATAGATACCATGCAAAATTATCGGGGCGTATTTCCAACCATATTACAAAGACGAGGAAATGATAGATGAACTAGCAACCGCCTTCTATATGTTATCGAACGCAGACACAGTAGTACTAGCTGGTGATCTGAACTGCAGAATTGATATAGAACAGACAAAATCAAAAGTAGTCATAAATTATATAAATGGGGTAGGACTTAAGTTAAAAATAACCGCAACGATAAAACGTATATTGGAGTGAATGGTACAAGTACAATAGATCTAGTATAGTATAGTCCAACAAACTATCATCACGAATGTAGTTGCGAGAAAACATCTGCCTGTGGATACTACTATAATTCTACCAAACATACAACTAGCGATTGTCAAAGAGGAAAAACGAAATTCAACAGAAAAATAGACACAGATGCTATTGCTCGCATCGACGCACATTATATACAGCAGGAAATAAATATGGGGAATTTGGAATCAACAATAGCTAACTTGGAAAAACTCATCAAAGATAACTCAATCGCCATCCCTCGACCAAAACGAACGAAAAATCAATGGTTCAACAGGAAATGCATCCAAGCGAAGAATAGAGACCTTAATAGCACTGCATAGAGCAATAAAACAACCCAATGATTTTAATTTACAACAATATACAGATGCTAGGAAACAATATAAGGAAAACGTAAAAAGGGCAAAAGAATTCAAAAATAGAGAAGAACAAAAAAATGATAGAAGAAGCAACAGAGAAATGGTATAAAGCACTTTACACAAACCAACCGCATTTCCCAAAAGATATACCAATGACTGTATGGGAAGAACATTTTAAAAAAGTACTTCAGGCACGTGAAACACGACCTCAAACAATAAAGATACGGAAATGCATTTTGAACCTTTCACGCGAGCAGAATTAGATAAAGTAATAAGGAACACTCAGAAAAATAAGGCATGTGGGCCAGATGGAATTTACTATGAGCATATCAAAAGCACGGCCCCATACTTTTTAGACCTATGGACAGATATTTTTAATTAATGCCTAAAACAAGGAACAATTCCAAATATCTGGCGACATGCCACGCTGAAGCTGTTATATAAAGGTAAAGGAGATATGGAAGATCCAAATGCATACAGGGGCATAACATTAGAATGTACAGCCTTCAAAATCCTAACGAGTCTTCTGAATAACCGACTACACCAAATGATAGAGAAATTCATCCCTGAAGAGCAATTTGGGTTCACCAAGGGCAAATCGACTTTACACGCAGTAAAATACCTTAAGGACGAAATCGGGGAAGTTTTGAAATACCCGAGAGGAAAGCTTCGTGTGATTTTCGTGGATTACACCAAGGCATTTGACCTTTTAAATAGATCCATGATAATAGGAAAACTGGAAGGATTCATAGGGGAAAATTACATGACGAGAATTATTAGAGATATACTTGGCCACAACTTGGTACTGTGCCCATGTGGAGTGGCCCAGTTTTCGAACCCATATCCTTTTATGCCATAAAAGGAGGAATTAAGGTAGATTTTAGAACAGATTTCTAAAGCTTGAGAAGGGTTAATACAGAATCGTGTTGCGTGACGCATGGATAAGTTGTGTAACCAAAGATTACCAGGCCACAGCTGCGGGATGATGTCATGAACAGTCATCGGAGACCAGGTTACGCACCCGAAAAAAATAGATCTGGAAGGATCCCATTGAGTAGACAGAGAAGGAGTTGTCGGAAAAAGCCCTTACTCGACAGTAAAATGACAACGCCGCAATCATGTAAGAAGAGAAATAATTAAAAATTAGCGTGTTGCGGGCATTAAACTAAAGTAATGACCCCGTCATTGTTATTTATCCTGGGAAAGAGATTTTTGAGAAGGGATAAGGTTATTAACAATTGCACAAGAAAGAAGTGTTAAGTCAGCACTACGCAATTAGTTATTCCCCACGCCAGAAGGCAGTGGAGAGGGAAAATAAGAATTTACTACCCACTCATTTGAGGAGCTAAATTAATTTTTTGTCAGACTTGCCACGATCGATTTTTCAGATAATTAGTATCATTGAGACGTTCAAGACGTTAGCTACCAGTAGATTTTTTTTTCAAGATCGTGCGACATTATTTTGAAAATAATTTTTAGAAGAACGGAAACTTATTTATTTTTACCAGAATCAGATATAAGGGCTATGAGCCCAAGCCAAGTCATGCAGTAATCATCAGACCACGTGCGGTCGTGCTGCTTCATAGCACCTACAGTATTATTCCGTCCGGTGGGACGCGACTTCGTATCACGACGTGGAAGTACTTCAGAGGGAGGTACTGTTCCAACATTCATCAGTATCGCCGCGCAGAAAAACATCGAAATCCTTGTCAAAAGGAAAAGTATCGTCAAACTTCGAACATCATTAGTCTACGGACTTTGGCCAAGTATTGTACTTTGAGCAACATACGTTAGCCGGCGAGGGTAATCGAAACCCAGACACCAGTATTTGAAGTTACGTCGTAGTATCTCAACAGTATACGAGACATTATTAGAGAAGTGGAACTCTAAACATTTTTACCCAGTGCGTTAAGGAACCACAATAGGGTAGAAAATAGCAAGCACCTAATTTTCCTGAATTGAGGAGGTTAGCGTGATAAGTGGCGATAGATTTAGAAGTCTACAAATATACATCAGTAGCCACGTAGAATTACAGGAAAGACGTGGGAAGTTATTCTACCAAGTAAAGACAATAGTCGTCAGAATATGGTTCAAAGTAAAGACAATTGGGGAGCGCCATAAAGTTAGTACAGCGACTCATTGAGTAAACGTTAAACCATAGACCGTTTACCCTATAAACAATTGCAAACCGAACGAGACATTATTATCGTGCAGGAATTGTAAGTGCCGATAAATAGATACCAGAAGTAGGAGAAACTTCGTAACCAGGGAGGGGAAATATAGAACGAGACTGTCAATCACCCAATTAGGAATCAGGAGGCAGCGGTTGAAATTGCACCCCTAGGATCTGGATCGAAGGAATTCACGTGTGAAAGGCAGTGTTAAATGCCACAAAGTGAAATTCATTGTGTAAATATAATTTGTTAGTGAAATTTTATATATTTTAGTGGTTCTTTTTTAGTGTTTAATAATGAGTGTAATCCCTCAAATCAATTTAAGTGTGTGTAATATGTATGAACCAGAGGGAAATGTAATCAGTGATAATGTAAGTGTCGATATGAAGTGAGAAGTCAGCGTGGGCAAAATGTCACGTCGCTGGGATCCAGACAGCTTAGCTGGATAAAATCATGTGGGTAACACCAAATTTCATTATTATGGACCCGGGAAACTCTTGTAATGATAGTGATCATGGAGAAAGTGTTCTCCAACATAGAAAATCAGGGATGTAGAGAACTGTGAAATAACGAGAAATGTGTGATCTGAGCAGTGAATTGATAATGAAAGTAATAATTACTTAAATGTAAAATGTATAATCAAAGAAATAGTGTTCATTGGAATACCAATAAATGAAAAGGAATAATGTTGTTTAAATGCAAGTAGGATAATAATAATAATAATAATATTAATAATAATAATAATAATGAAATAAATGAATAAATTGTTGAATTGATATTCAAGTATGAGCCGTTATGTGCTGAATAATAATGATAATTATAAAGATAATTACTGAACCAGTTGTGTTCTTGTAAAATGAAAGTCAAGATTGCGTCAAAGGAAAGTTTATTATTTTTGAACGAAGGAATTAATTATGTTGGAATAAATATTTGCTTTGAAAGGCATCACGAATGTACTAAGTGTCGCCAGTGAGCGCTTATATTATTAATTGTCACGCTAGTAAATTCAGTGAAATAATGCTAGGAGATTATGATTGTGGGGACCAGCTGGAAACGGTGAATGATTATGTGTGTATTTGCCATGACAAACTTTGAAGGGTGCTAAGTTTATTATTGTTTGAGCGCAAGGGATAGAGAATATGCCTCCCTGAAAGCCGCTGTTATTATTCGGACGAGTGTTCAGATACCATCGTTCCATGTGTAAGCCCTAAGTCCTCGAAAATGGAGGTGTCCTAGAGGCAGGCCAGAGAATCGAACTAGTATTCTCTTACGTCGGAAGCCCCTTAATGACTATTGGTTTTATTGAATTCTTACCTACCAGTGATAAATCTCCACAATCATAATTATACCTGAGCCAAAGAATTAGGTCAGTAGAACCTCATATTGTTTTGTTAAATGAGTGGAGTGATGTCTCTCCAAGCTATAAGAGTAAATGCTTGTTTAAAAGCCAGTTGTAGTATCGTTCTAAAGGAAGGGAAGGGCGAGTTCCCCCCCCCCCCCCCCAGTCATAAATCAACCCCTTGAGGGTCTTGACGTTAATGAAGGTCACTGTTGGGGTAGGCTTGTATTGCAGGTAGACGATGTCTGCGGTCTGCCATTGTATAAACATTTTTAAATGGACCGGTAATTAGTACCGAGTTCTTGCTTGATTATTTATCCTTGCAGTCACAGTTCAGATCCACATTAAATGAATATTTAATTGTCATTTAAGACAATAATAGAAATCCCTTTGTATTGTTGCATTTTATATGCTATTCTTCCCGAGTAATTGTTGGAAATATCAGGTAGCCGGGAGTCTACCTTGAGTTGAGTAAATCAGTAGTTTCCAAAGCTTCTGGTACATGAGTTTCCCGAGGACAAATGCAATTTGTTAGTGTTGGAAAGAGAGATGATACATTGTGAATATCATGTGGAATCCAATAAATGATCATTGTTGACACCATTGTAAACATTAATTAAAATTTGTAATAATATTCAAGTTAAGAATATTTAATGTATTCTGAATAGATCATTCTATGTAATGATTTTACCGAGACTTTTAGAGCTCGTTTTGAGTAATTTTTGTATTGATGCTAAATGGAAGTGAGAGCAGTTTTGATAATTTTGTTAGGTTCAGTGGAATCTCAAATAGTGATTATTATAAATTAATGTTGTAATTGTTCCTTGTTCATTAAAGCAAGTGTGAAGCTTATTCAGTTTATTATGTTTGTTTGTAGCGCCTAATTTGGATTAATTGAATAGTTTTGTAGTAGGATTTTGAATTTTATTTTATTGAAGTGTTATCCTAAGCTTAATCCTATAATGTGTGAATCACTCAGTGGGAGGACGTTCTATGCCCCGAATATATAAGACTGAGCAGTTAGACAGTGATATGCATATTTCTTGTACGCAAGGGCACATGGGGGGAATAGAAATAATGTGTCTGGATCAATGCTTTATGGAAAACTAGAAGTTGGTCATAAGATCAAAGGTAAATACTGATAGGCTAGCTATAACAACATAAAATTAACTGACCGCATTCGGACCATGATAAACTCACACCGAGCAGACCCGTGAAAACCCCTTAACATTTTTATGGCGCCCAACGTTGGGAAATAGGCAGTATAAACCACCCCCGGAATGGTTTTTCGAAAACTTGTATTTTTGGCTGATGTCTCACGGAGGGTGGCCAAGTGCACACTCTCTGTAGCACACGATATAAACATTTTATGGCACCCGTAAATTTTGGAGCTGAGTTTTTCGTGGAAAAACCCAAGTTTTACTTGAAAACGTCCAAGTTTTCATTTTTGAATTTTTTTTTTCTTTCAAAATTTAGAATTTGTAGGAAAATCACTTCCATAATGATTTTGATGTGTCAATGAGTTAATATACCAGACGGGTACGACTCAAGTGAGCACCCGTACTGAAATAAAGTTTGGAGATGGACCACAAACGTATTCAGGGTATCATCTCTCATGCATGAACCAGTGATGAGGCAGAGTAGCCTACCATATTCTCTGAAGATATCATTATGGCATTGAGTGAGGAGATGCAGAGGCTCTTGGATGCCATTAGGGCTGACAGCAAGAAAGAGTTTGAAGCCGTTAAGACGGACACTAGCGAAAAATTGGATGCTATAGATGTGAAAACTAAAGATGGATTTGAATCTATAGACACTAAATTGGACCTCCAACAGGATGAAAGTAAAAAAGAGTTTGAAGCCGTTAGGGTTGACAGTAAGAAAAAGTTTGCAAGTATTGACGGCAAACTAGAATCTATCAAAGCCGACAGTATAAATCTGAACAAAGAACTGAAGGCGGAGATAGCAAATATACAAGCTACAACAAATAAACAATTTGTAGCTTTAAAAGATGAAATAAAGGCCGACAGTAAAGAGAATAACGAGGCACTGAAGGCTGAAATTGAGGGTGAAATCAAGAAAAGGGCAAAGGAACTTCAAGATAGTATTGAAGGAAAAATAGATTCACGGTTTCAGAATGTTGACACTGAGTTTGATGTAAAGGAGAGATCACAGGTAAAATCCAAGAAGAAAATAAGGTACCTAATGCAGGGTTGCAAACTGAAATAAATGCCTTGAAAGAAAGTAATGAAAACTCCCAAAATGAATGTCGGAAAAATTTTGAAAGCCTAAATGATAAAATTGGTTCTGTGGAAACCAAATTAAATGAGATGCAGGAAAAGTGTAAAGAGAATGTGGACGAGTGTGAAGAGGAACTTGTAAGCCAAATTGTAGGGGCGCAAACTCAGCTAGATGCAAATAACAAAGATTTAAGAAAACAGATCGAATCAAATAGGAATCTGTGTCAGGAGTCCCGGGAGGAGATCAAAAATTGCCTTGAAAGTTTAGGTAACAGATTTGTAGGGGTCGAGAGAAAGGTAGTAGATCTCGAGAAGGAATTCGGGACAGTTAAAGATGAAATTGAAGATATGAAAGGTCAAAATAAAAAGGATGTAAACAGAATAACACTTCAATTTGAAGGATTTACCGGGGCAGGTAGATGAAAGCTTGAGGGCGCACGAGAAGGAAATAACAAAGAAGTTAGGCAAATACGAAACGAATCTTAAAGCCAAAAGTAAGCAGCGAAAAACTGATAATAATGAACAAACTCTGAAAATAGAGAAAATAAATGAAGGAATTACCGGGGTTCAAGAAACCGTAGATGCGTTAAAAACCCAGATAGGAAAAACCCACACCGAGATAGATAAGGTTATGACTGACTTGACAATCATTTATGATAACCAAGGAAAAGCCCAAGTAGAGATTAATGAGATCAAGAAAAGAATCCACAAAGGTCAGGCAGACATTGATAAAAAGATCAACGAGATACGAGAGGACTTAGATACCAGAGGTGATGTCAAGCCAGAAATCATTGAAAAGCAGGTCCTGGTCATAAATAAAAAGGTAGAGGAAATATTGGGTGAGAAATTAGCTCAGATCCAGGAGAGCTTCAAGGAAGAAAACATACAGATTAAAAGGGAAGCGGAAAGAAGTAGAGAAAAACAGGAAATGTTTGAACACAAGTTTGGTTCACGGCTGGAAAGGACTGAACATAAGAACAGTCAAATGGAGGTTCAGCTCATGTCACAAGAGGAAAGTGCCCGAAGAAAAAAGAAACTAGATTTCGAAGGTCAGGATGACTTCCAGAAGACAGTATGGGTAGATTCTAACACCCAAGGCACTAATCAAGATAGGGACTTAGGAGGGGATAACCTCACACCGAGCAGACCCGTGAAAACCCCTTAACATTTTTATGGCGCCCAACGTTGGGAAATAGGCAGTATAAACCACCCCCGGAATGGTTTTTCGAAAACTTGTATTTTTGGCTAATGTCTCACGGAGGGTGGCCAAGTGCACACTCTCTGTAGCACACGATATAAACATTTTTATGGCGCCCGTGAACTTTGGAGCTGAGTTTTTCGTGGAAAAAATTCGAGTTTTACTTGAAAACGTCAAAGTTTTTATTTTTGAAAATTATGTTTTTTTTCTTTCAAAATTTAGAATTTTTAGGAGAATCACTTCCATAATGATTTTGATGTGTCAATGAGTTAATATACCAGACGGGTACGACTCAAGTGAGCACCCGTACTGAAATAAAGTTTGGAGAAGGGACCACAATCGAATTCAGGGTATCATCTCTCATGCATGAACCAGTGATGAGGCAGAGTAGCCTACCATATTCTCTGAAGATATTATTATGGCATCGAGTGAGGAGATGCAGAGGCTCTTGGATGCCATTAGGGCTGACAGCAAGAAAGAGTTTGAAGCCGTTAAGACGGACACTAGCGAAAAATTGGCTGCTATAGATGTTTGTCAATATTTTATTGGAATTAATTTACATTGCGGTGCTATTTTGCAGCCTAAACTAAAATAGTATATGCGCCTAAAAGAATTCTTGTCTATGCTTAACTTTACTGGATATCATCTGTCACAGAGGCATGTGTTTTTGTATGGTATACTATTATTACGAAATTGCAGGTTTACTTGCCTCTACGTGCAATATACGCAGCAGAGTTAAATGCCGTTTGTTGGCATCATTCTCTTATTGTTTACTGGTTCCTATTATTTCAGATATCGACCCAAACAGTTCCCATGTATGCCAGCTTGTGGACATCAGACGGGTACATTTCAGTGCAAGGAATTGTCTTTGCAAGATGTAAGAAGGATTCACCATAGATTCTATCAGCATCCAGACAAAGAATGGCAGAATAATTTCATCCTTCAACATCTTTCTGTTTCATCTCCAAAGAGACGTTGTACACCTCCAGGTAACTCAAGTCGACGTCAAGTGAGCACAAGTTTTTGTTTGCCCAAGAAAAGAGAAAATGTAGTAAAGAATGTAAGAGTCTGCAGGGCAGCATTTCTTGACACCCTAAAAATAGGTAGGGATCGGGTGAACAGATTATGCCAAAGGTTTCTTGTCCAAGGTACAACGCCACCTGAGACTCGAGGTGGTGATAGAAGATCACTGAAATACGAACAGAAGCGAGAGGCTGTGAAAAATCACATACGGTCATTCAAACCTCTGCAAAAACATTGTCGTGGCAAAGATACACATCGGTAGTACTTACGTAGTGACCTCAGTATTCAAAAAAAAAGGACTATGTACAATTAACAATATCCTGGTGAAGATCTTCATGTGGAATATGACTATTACAGATCTATATTCAATGAACATTTCAATATTGGGTTCGGTGCCCCTTCTGTTGACAATTGTTCGACGTGTTGTCTTCTTGAGAATAGGATATCAGCTGAGAAGAGTAAACTTGAGCGAAAACAATGGAAATTCCAGCTTAAAGCTCACAAGAAACGAGCTGATGTTCTCTATGAAAAATTGCGTCAAGAGAACGACAATGAACTGACTCTCAGTTATGACTGTCAGAAGAACCTTGTGTTACCGAAAATATCTGACCAGGCTGCATATTATGCAAGACAACTCTATCTTTACAACTTTACAATATGTGGAGGTCCTTCCAAATCTTCTCAAAGCAAAGCCAACATGTTTTCTTACATATGGTATGAAAATGAATTCCGAAAAGGCTCAAATCAGATAGCATCTGCTGTTCACCACCACTTGGTGAATAAGGACCTGAAAACTGTCACCACAGTCAGATTATTCTCTGATGGCTGTGGTGGCCAAAATAAGAATAAAACAGTGATAGGGATGTTATTACACTGGCTTCTTCTTGAAGCGCCTCATAACATTGAAACAATTGAACTAATGTTTCCTATAGTAGGACATTCATTCATCCCGCCGGATCGGATATTTGGACATCTAGAGAGAGAATTTAACACTCGAAGTGTCATTGCAAACCCAGAAGAGTATCTGCACATTATCAAGAGGTACGGAATCGTAACACGTCTAGGAGAAGATGCCCCTGTTAAGGATTGGAAAGCAAATTCAGATGGCATTCTTAAAAACCCTGGACAATGGCATTTCCAATTTCAGAAAGCAAAGAGATTAATAATCACAAGAAGCAAAAGTAATAAATCTCTCCTAGTTCGAGGAGAACCCTTCTACAATTTTGACATTGGTGAAGCGAAGAGTTTGTGCAGGAAGGAGAAGAATTTTAAGATCGCTCACACCCCTGATATCCCAAGGGGTGTTGTTGTAAAATCGGCTAAGATCAAGGATGTTAAAAGACTTCTTGCCCTTCTCTTTGGGGAAGCATGAGACAGTAATCCAGATTTGGAATTCTATGTCAATGTATTTGCAGAACAGGACCCTGATACTCAAAGTTTGAATGATGATGCACATGATGATCATGATGATGACACTTTGGACTTTGAACTAATGGAAACTGATGAAACAGACATAGCCTAAACTCATTTTGGTTGTACTTTGATAGTATATCAACACACACAGAACTATTCTAAACTGTGTATGTTGGTTGGTTGGTTCTTAAGTTTAGGGGCTGCGACAACGCGGTCATGTAGCCCCGTGTACTTTGGGTGTGTGTAGAATCTGTCTGACAACCGGTGTTAATTGTGATGACTGTATTAGTGTGTGTTATCTGTTTTTTAATTTAAGTACTGCAACTTAGAATTTTTCAAATAGTTCCTGCTTTTGCCGCCAAGCGCCACCGTCAACGACTACTAGGCTAAGTTCACAACTCAGCTGCTAGACGCCACCGCAGTCGGCTCTTGGCAACGAACTTAGAAACCTAAGAGCGTTGTTTACAATAACCTATCCAATTTAGCTTCACACAGGTGCAATTAGTGGAAGGTTCTTTAACATGCCATAAATCTATGACATGGGACCGCCGGCTTTACTTCCCCTCCGAAGGAAGACATACTGAGGGATTTTTAACGCTCTTAAAAAATCCGACGGCTTCGGCCGGGTTTGAACCCGCTATCTTGGGCATAGAAGCTCAGCATGCAAACTGTGTCTGTCTTTTACGTTGTAATATATTCCACTTTACGCAATATGTTCTTCCAATACGTGTGTATGCATTGTAAATTGTAACGTACTCAATACATAACTCCATCCATCATCCGCCACTACAATTATAGCTGGTTTTGCAAACTAAGGCGCAATCAATATGGCTGTCACTAGAGTTGCAAAACCTGCTATGTGAACAACACAGTTGCAAAACCTGATATATGCAAATCAAACATATTAATATCTTATTTTCTACTCATCAGATATTTCAGAACTTTGGTACACTTATTACAATTATGTTTACCTATAGTTTGTATAAGAATAAGCCCTCTGCCACATTTCTGTTTCGTTTTATTAGTTTTTCCTGATTTCTCACTAATTACTTATCATGCACATAGCTGGTTTTGCAACTGGGCTACTCATATGAGATACAAAGGTTGTTAATCTCATCCAAAGCCAGTAGTGCTGTGGGAGTGGAGAGCGTACTGCGTCAGTTGGATATGACCACCGCACTCGTTACTCCAAGGCAACAGAGGCATACTGAATAAGTACATATGGCCAGTAGTCAAAAGGACAGAGAGAAACCCTCTACAAGGAATCAGTCAACCAGTACAGATACTCAGGGACTTGGTCGTGAATATGGACACCAAGAGCCTAGGGGAATACAACCTTATAACAGAGGAGGATATCGGGGAAGATATCCTAGGAATACGGGTTATAGAAAACAGGAAAACCAACCGTATAACAATAATCAGAGGCAGGATAGCGGAAAGAAATGGGAAAACTATCCCAGAAGAAATGTGAGGCCTGATGATAGAAGCGACGAATACCGTGCAGAAATTGAAGAAAGGTATCAGGAGAGTCTTCGTTATATGAATGAACGGACAGATGAACCTGAGAGACAAAGAGTCCGTTGGAGTGAGGTCATTAAGAATCGCACATCACCCGACCGACATGATGGAGCTCAAAGCTTGGAGTTACAAGCTCAGTTGAAGAATGAGGGAAAAGGGGACCCTCAGGATTTAAAAAAAAACTCCAAATTTAAATCGTCAAAAGTGGAAACATACCAGGAGCTGGGAGGAAGTCGAGATAGTAAATTGGATAGCTAGACCAGACGAACTAATTAAAGAAGAGGTTGAAGGAATAACACATGTAAGAAGAGAATTACCTAGCATAATGTTAAGGATAGAAGGATTACTGGTCAGAGCATTAATAGATACTGGATCAACTATAAGTTTAATAACACAAAGCCTATTAAATGAATTAGAAACCAGAGGTCGTATATTAAAAATCCCCACATCGAGTGTAAAGATTAAGGGAATTATTCCTGAAAAATCTTTGACATGTAAATTTCAGGTGTACATTGACTTGATCATGGGTAATACTGAAATTTCACAATGCTTCTTGCTGGTGAGTCAATTACCATATAATATTATATTGGGTATTGACTCTGTCCGTGAGAACAAGGTCATAATAGACCTAGCGCAAAATTGCATTAGGATTCAGAAAGAGGATGTGGATGAACAAAATATTATTTTACATGAACAGGATGCGAAAATAGAGGAGCAGGTATGGCATGTGGGAAAAGTAACCGAGGAAGGCTATAGGGCCATGGAAGAGGCATTTGAGGTCTTGAACATAGAACTTGAAGATGGAAACCGAGTTCGATGCCAACCTGTTAGGCAAAGTAGAGGAAGCAAAAGTTACCCTGGAAGACAAGAAAAGATTAAAGAAATTGCTATTGAAATATAGGGACGTATTTGATTCCAAGCCAGGAAAGATCTAAAATTTCAAATACGCATTTCAAGTGAAGGATTGGGCACCGTTTAGACAAAAATCATACCCTGTTGCAGAAAAACATTACACACAAACTAAGAAAACACTGCGGGAAATGAGGGATACAGGTGTTATAGAAAAGATGGCAACACCATATGTTAGTCCATTGGTTATTGTGAGTAAACCGGATGGCTCAGTAAGGGTGTGTTTGGATGCCAGAAATTTGAATGCCAAGATTATACCAGAAAATGATTCGGCACCACCCATAAAAGAAATACTGAGAAAATTTAAAGGCAAGAAAATCTTTACAAATATTGACATGACTTCTTCGTATCATCACCTCGAACTTGAAGAGAAAACCAGTCAGTTAAATGGATTTCAGTTCGATCAACAAACATATTGCTTTAAGAGATGTCCATTCGGCTTGAAGACAGCCGGATCAGCACAGATAAGAGCACTTGATCGCAACCTGTCAGAGGAAGTAAAGGTTTGCACTATCCATTATGCAGACGACATATTACTAACCTCAGAAAATGTAGAGGAACACATGAAAAATTTAAAAAAATTATTTGAAGATTTTAGAAGGGCTAACTTGAAGATTAACTTGAAGAAATCGAACTTTTGTCAAAGACAAGTTACGTTTTTGGGGCATGTGATTGACAAAGATGGTGTCAAACCCAATCCGTGCAAACTGGAATCTATAAGAAATTTTCCTAGGCCATTGAGAGTGAAGAATGTTCGTCAGTTTTTGGGATTAATTGGATTTTTCTCAGGACATTGTCCCTCATACACTAGAACTGTTGCACCATTGCAGGACCTTCTGAAGAAGGGTGGCAAGTGTAAATGGACGGAGGAAGCTGAAAAAGCATTTGTAGAGGCCAAGAAAATGCTCTTAAATTATGTGATGCTAGGATATCCTGATTTTAATCAGAGATTTGTAATACAGACGGACGCATCCCAGATTGGAATAGGAGCGATGCTACATCAGGAAGAGTGCTAGCGATATTGCATGCTCTGCAATTTTGGCGGAAGATTGTGTATGGGTTTCCAGACACGCTAAGAACAGATCATAAAGCCTTAACCTTTTTGATGAAGACGGATTTATCCAGTCAAAGGTTGATGCGTTGGGCTTTATATATACAGCAGTTCGATGTAAACATAGAATATTGCCCAGGAAAAGAAAATGTTGTTCCAGACTACTTAAGTAGACAGCCAGAGTCCACAGAAGAGGAAGTAATGGCTATTGATTTAGAAGACAGAGATCAGCGTACATTGGATGAATTAAGAAACATTGGTCAACGACAACGCGAAGATCCATGGATGAACATGCTCATATCTTTCTTGGAGGGGAGTTTGATAAGAGGAACGCCTGCGTATACTGAAGCTAGCAAGATAGCTCGAGCAGGGGCGGATCTAGGGGAGGGCGAGGAGGGCGACCGCCCAGGGCCCCGCGATCCGGGGTCCCCGCACCATGGATTTTTTTAAATTTATTTAATTAATTAATTAATTAATTATACTTTTCAAACTAATTTATAATTCATATTCCTTTTTTCAGTGCAGCTATGACCTCCCGTGACCATTTAGCAAGTTTAGATTTCAGTGAAATACTAGAAGAACTTAGCCAGGAAAAAAGTCGCAAAGTAATATTTTAATATTTCATAGTTTACATAATCTTCTTGATGGGGACTTAAAGGTTTATTTCATATTATTAAAAATGTTCTGTAGTGTATTCAAAATAGTGTAACTATTCTTTATTTTATTATTATTACCAAACTATTTTCCTTTTGATTTGATTTTTTTTTAATTTTCTATTCTTGTGGGCCCCACTTTATCATATCACCCAGGGCCCCGCAAGGCCTGGATCCGCCACTGAGCTCGAGATTATAGTTTTTTCAACGGATTATTATATAAGTTTGCGGACTCTGACCATACTCGATTGAGGATCGTTGTAACTGCTATTTTGCAGAGGAAAACGGTATGGTTAGCCCATAGATCCTTTGGACATATTGAAATGCCATGTCCTGTGGTTCGGATTCCACGTAATAAGGAGGTCCCGTGGTTCATGATCTCGAGATTAACGGTCACGTTAAACTACAAGCTTGCTTGCTTTGGACATATGGGAGTCGACAAAACAGTCTCAATGCTGAAAGAAGTATTTGTATGGCCGAGACTGAGAGAAACTGTACGGGATACATTAAAGACATGTGACATATGTCAAAGAATCAAACAAAACGCGTTTTTAATGAGACAAAAGCCAATACCACTGTTACCCGAGAGACCAGGTCAAATTATTTCAATTGACTACTTTGGACCTCTGCCAAAGGCCAGGAGGGGAAACAGACACATAATGGTGGCTATGTATGTCTTCACAAAAATGGTTGTTCTGTCTCCCTTACAGAAGACTAGTACCAAACAGGTTTTAAAGCGACTCAAAGAAAAAAGTGATACATATTCTGGGTAAACCAGAGAACCTGTTATCGGATCACGGTAGTTGCTTTACAAGTGTAGAATTCAGACAGGAATTAGAGAGGATTGGAATACGCCAAATACTGTCAAGTATTCGCCATCCTGAGGCAAATCCAGTTGAGAGAGTTATGAGGGAAACGGCCAAGTATTGTAGGATATACTGTGCCGAGGAAAATTGGAAATGGATAGACATCCTCGACATCATAGAATTTTGCATTAATAATACGATACATGAATCAACTGGAGAGATACCAGTAACGTTGCATCGGAATGAGCAGCCTGATATACCATGGAGTCTGGTCGTTCCTAGACCAACAGACGCTCAGCCTGGAAGAGAAGTTCGGATTAGAAGAGCTTTTGAGCATCTGAAAGCTCAAGCCGACAGAAGGCAAAGAAGAAACAGGCACAAAAGGTATCATCGACCACTATTAGCAGGAGAATTGGTATTAGTGAAAAGACCAGCCATTTCTGATCCAGGGAATCGTATGTATAAGACGTTTCAGAAAATGTACCACGGCCCGTATAGAGTAATAAGGGATCTAAGAAATAATGCCTATAGAATTCGACAATGTGAAACGGATCACAAAGTGACCATGAATTCAGCTAATCTGAAATTGTATTATCCTCCTGAAGACTTCGATGAAGTAAATGAGCAAGCCCTGGTTATGAAAACAGAAAGCATCGACGATAGATCCACTCTTAGGACCAATAGGAGTAATTTGGAACACGATCAAGATCGTAAAAATTTAGATCAACCATTCAATTGTGAATGTGAGCTCGAAAGAACATATTATGAATTGAAAGAAATGTATGTCTACCCCTTATTATTCCCGTTTTCCAACGGGGTCGGGGATGAGATGCAATGGAAGTCTTTGTGGCGATGGTTTTTACGGCCGGATGCCCTTCCTGACGCCAACCTCATGAGAGGAGTTAATGAGAGGTGAAATGAATGATGGTGAATGAAACTGGGCAAGGATGTGGAAGGAAGCGGCCGTGGCCTGTCTGAAGGTACCGTCCCAGCATTTGCCTGGTGTTGAAAATGGGAAACCACGGAAAACCATTTCAAGGACGGCCGACGGTGGGGCTCGAACCCACGCGTCTACCGAGTCAGCAGAGTGCTTGGCCCCATGACCTAATGCTGCGCGTTAGCCAGCGTAGCCACTACTGTCGGTATGAATTGAAAGAAATAATTGAGCAAATTGAAGATGAAAATTGTAACTTAAGAAAGAGAATGAGGAAATAAGGATACGGGTAGGGATAGACCACACCCGTAAGGAATAAGGTAATCCGAGGACATATAGTCCAGAAAGAGAGGAACAGGAAGAACGGGTAGGGACAGAGCGTTCCCGGCCTACACCATTACCGGATATGACTTTAATTAGAAAACCCAAATCATCGTGGGATTCTAATAAGAATGACACCAGAGAATACTATGAGATGACGTGATGGCTTCGATACTGAAAGGATGAAATTTTCTATGGAAAATACATAAATAAATTTCCTCATGCTTCGAAAATTTATTTATCTTAGGTGGGGAGAGTACAAATAGATGATAGTGTTGATCGATCCAGGCCACTAGAACAGAAAAATGGCGTGTTGCAGGGAGATCCTCTCAGCCCACTATTGTTTAATATAGCAACATCAGATATCATCAAATGCATCAAAGCAGACGTCAAAATACTGGCATATGCTGATGACATGGTTCTTATGTCAACCGAGATAACAAAACTTCAAGAAGCCTTTGACCAGCTGGAAAAGTGGGCCACCAAAAATGAACTGCAAATCAACGAAAAGAAAACCGATGTAATGACATTCAGGAAAGGAGGCAAGTCAGCAACCAATGACAAGATCACATACAAAAATGAACCAATAACAACTGTCCCATACTTAAAATACTTAGGGATCACATTACAGATATATGGAAATATCTTCACGATACATGTCAAAAAAAGAATAACAGCTGCGACCTTAGCAATGATAAGTCCAGAAACTCTTCCACAGATCTCGCTAGTAACAGCAATGGAAATATTTAAAATTGAAAATTACGCCCATCATACCATCATAATATACGACATGGAGTTAATTTGGGAGCACCTTACCAAAAGTAATCTAACGGAGTTAGAAAAAGTAAAAGCAAAATTCTTAAAAAAAAGACGTTGGGTTTATCAAAGTACACCTGTTCGCGACTGGTATATGTGCTGGATAAGGATTTTTTTCATTGAAGATCTCCGCCTGCAACTACATCTACCCTCTACACATACGTATCAGTGCTTGTTTTTTTTTAAGCGTATGGCTGTTAGTGCCGGGAGTGTCCGAGGACATGTTCGGCTCGCCAGAGTTAGTATCTGCTTCTAAGCGGACACCCATGGGGTGAGCTACAAGTACCGTCGTATGTGGAGTGTTGTTTGTGGAGGAAAGTTTGAATGTAAGGGCGAGGAGTTGGAAGGTAGTGGCTGTGGCCTATAGTTAGGGACCAACCCCGGCATTTGCCTGGAAGGAAGATGGGAAACCACAGAAGACCATCTTCAAGGTTGCCAGTGGGGGGATTCGAACCTCCTCGCCTCCCGGATGCGAGTGGCTGCCTGCAGCCATGCCGTAACGACCACGGCTAACTCAAGTGCTTGCTTATAGACCTTCAAAGAGAAAGGAAAGAAATATGGCTGGAGTTTTACACTACAGACGCAATAATGTTAAACAGTGATTGGAAAAAGCCAGGATATGAACTAACACACTTAATGACGCGTTTCGCTGTTCACGGTTTTCACCACCGAGTATGCAGCAGAGCCAACTATCATGAACCTCAAGAATTACAGTGTATATGCAAATTATGCGGAAGAAGCTGTGAGAGGTACCACGCAATGTTTTGCGGGAAAAGACTAGTGTCGCTGACTAAATTGTCTCGATGTTGAGAACTAATATGTTTTCTTTGCACATTGTGCGAACCTTTTCTCTATTATTATTATTATTACCTTGTGGGGAATCGACAGTACATAGCATGATAATATGTATCCTTTATTTGTGATATGTGTGTGTAGATTTAGCGGACGTTATGTTCTGTTGAATTTTCGGAAACATTTGGCGTCAAAATCTAGGTGTATACGCAGTGTTAGCAATTACCATGTGCTTGCGCCAGGCCTCCCAGATGACTGATGGGTGGTGTTGCCAGACCTTATGACACGGCTTGAGAATTGTAGACGGCGATGCTTCAAAGTAACTGTGTATGACAAACATTCAACCATAACTAACATAATGTTGAAAATAAACGCCCACTTCCAGACCACCCTGTAGATTAATAGATAGAGAACCATCTAAATATTTCGACTGGTCGCCATGTTGGATTTTAATATATGTAGGCCGTAGAGTTATGTACAATTAGATGAGAATTATTGCGTAGGTTCATTATTTAAACGTTGACTTCGATCCTATGATTAGGACACACGAAATGAAAATTTAATTTTAAAATTTCAAACAGCCGCCATATTGAGGTTATGTTAACAACTGAACTAAATCAACTAAGATGTCGGTGCATTACAATGTGTATAGCCATTTGCTGTACCAAGTTTCACTGCGTTCGGATGGTTAAATCGCGAGAAAAGTCTATATAAATGTTTCAACTTCGCTTGGCCGCCATGTTCGTTTTGTAGTTACCATGTTTTTGAAGGTCACATAGGTGAACTTCTAGTAGTGCCCTTTATCACCGTACACAATTTCAGGGTGATATCAGTAATGGTTTCGGAGATATAGATTGCCGGTGAAATATTTCGCACAGCCGCCATGGTGGATTGGTGAGACGTAATAAAATTTGAAGGGCACAGTCGGGGTCGGCCAAAATAGTACTATGACCTTACCGAGTTTCATTAAAATCTCTCCAGCCGTTTAGATTACTAGGGCGGGTGTCGGGGGACACACAAAGGGACGCACATACGATTCCCGGCTCCGTCAGGGATTTTAGAAACTAACGTGAGGGAAGGAAGGGGGTGCACCACTGCCGGCTGGATCGCAACACTCCTGGTTGCTTTAAACTGCCTGCCCATTCGACACTCACAGGCGTACAAGATATATGCATTAATTCACCGCTAGGTGCAGCACCAAGGCACTGAGATTGCCGCGGCTTTTTAAAGGGGAAGATACCTGAAACGAAGTATTGTTATGTTTGGAGGCTTAATATCGAGATTGACGGACGTGAAAACATTACACTAAGTTAGTTCCTTTGTTATTCTAACATCTAAAAGTATTCAGACACATACTTACGGGCAAATTTTCAGTATAAAGGAAAGCAAAAATACATGTCGTGGAGGCGATTGTTTTTAAGGGGCGAAATGTCTAGCTGATTTTCCCGTAATTATGCAGACGATAATAAAAATATAACTACTTCTAACTGACTTAAATCTAACTTACATACTTGGCGAGATGAAAAGAAAAGAATAAGGGCAATAAAAGACAGGGAAAAGAAATGCCTCCGGCCCCCGAAAAATGGGATGATGATTTATTTAGGGGCTTTGCGACATCGTGGTCATGTAGCCCCATGTACTTGGGTATGAGGTGAATTTGTCTGATAACCCGTCTTATTGTGCTGGCTGTATTATACATTTTTACAGATTGTTTGGACAGATTGTTTATCTTTTACTTATTTATTTACTTACAAATTTATTTATTTATTTTCTTATTTATTTACTTATTTATTTGCTTATTTATTTATGTATTTATTTACTTATTTGTTTATTTACTTACATGTTTATTTATTTAATTATGTATTTTCTTATTTATTTGCTTACTTATTTACTTACTTAATTGTTTATTTACTTACATATTTATAGGCTATATTCAATTATTTATTTTCTTATTTATTTGTTTATTTATTTATTTACTTATTTATTTATTCATTCAAGTATGTATTTATTTACTCATTACTTGCATATGTATTTATTTAATTATTTATTTACTTATTTTTATTTATTTCTTTATTTACTTACGTATTTATCTATTTAATTATTTATTAACTTATTTATTTTCTTATCTATTGATTTACTTATTTATTTGCTTATTTATTTACTTATTTATTTGTTTATTTATTCACTTATTTATTTACATATTTATTTAGTTACAACTGTACCCGGCATGCGTTTATTTGTTTACTTATTTATTTAATTATTTATTTTCTTATTTATTTGTTTACTTATTTGCTTATTTATTCACTTATTTATTTACTTATTTACTTACACATTTATTTATTTAATTATTTATTTTCTTATTTATTTGTTTACTTATTTATTTTCTTATTTATTTGTTTACTTATTTCTTTACTTATTTATTTAATTATTTATTTACTTATTTATTTGCTTATTTATTCACTTACATATTTCTTAAATTATTTATTTACTACTTACATATTTACTTACTTACATATTTATTTACTTACATATTTATTTACTCACGTATTTACTCAATCATTCATTCATGTACCGGTATGTATTTATTTATTTGCATCCCCTGCGTCACCTTCTCTGGAAATTGCACGTAGCCACATCCCACGCAGTGAATTGTCCGATGGTATCTCATGAAATGAGATTCCCCGGTATTCTAACTTGCCCTGTTCTGATTTACAAAAGGGCACGCAGCAGTACAGCATTATAAAATCATTCAGAATACATTCTGAACACAACTTCGCCATTAACATCAATACAAAACTTATGTCTGCCACAGAGCCTTAGTGCTGCTTCCTAGCGCCTTTATTTGGAAACGAGGTTGTACGCTCAAACCAATGCTGTAATCGTCGAATGGGCAGGCAGTTTAAAGCAACCAGGAGTGTTGCGATCCAGCCGGCAGTGGAGTGCACTCAGCCTCGTGAGGACAATTGAGTAGCTGTCTGACAGTGACGGTCAAGAAAACCAAGATTAACGGCCGAGGGACCCGATGCGCTGACCACGCGTCACCCCAATATTTGCAGGCCAAATGGCTGGGCAGCGGTCGTTTGGTAGGCCTAGGCTCTTCATGGGCCGTAGTGCCAAGAGTTATTATATAATAGGCTAATAATTATGTTACGGTACCTCTAATCCTTCAGCAGGCATTATGGTAAAACACAATAATAGGCCTACCAATCCATCTATCAAGCTATGTCTCAACAGGTGCTGTATTCCCACATTGTTGCCCTCCCACCACATGAAATAATTTCCAATTACTCAGTGCACTGAGCTAACCTGGTCAATAAATGGGCCCACCTACTGGTAGGCTACTTGAAATAATAATGATACCATCCTATTCATTTAGACTTAGAGCCTTCCTCAGCTCGCCAACTATTCAAAACAAAACAAAAAAAAACTCAGGGAAATTTCAGTGCGGGTGGGATCGACCACTGTACTCAGGAGACTTTATATAGGGGGCAGATGACCTCGTAGTTCTTCCCCTTAAAACAACAATAACTAACTAACTAGACTTTATATACAGTAATCCTCAGATTAGGGTTGTGACATAGGAAGTACAATACTTGACATATAATAGAAACAAAGGAGGCTTACAGAGAACACCATTTCAGGCCAACCCTGAAACCTTCAGAAGAACCAAGACCGACTACTTGTAGTCGGTTTTGGAAGAACAATGAACTTACCTTCAGGATAGCTAATGACACTGGTTGGTTGGTTACTTAGTTTAGGGGCAACGACAACGCGGTTATGTAGCCCCGTGTACGTTGGGTGTATGTAGAATTTGTCTGATAACTGGTGTTAATTGTGACGGCTGTATTAGTGGGTGTTATTATTATTATTATTATTATTATTATTATTATTATTATTATTTATTTACCAAAAATTGTGCCTACAATTTATGGACGGCAGATAGAGAAAGGGCAAGCCCCACATACACAGCAGTGTCTCCATCTCCGTAATCAGTGATTCGGGTAGAAGGACTCTAGACGATTATTTTTTCAAGTAGCTCTTACTTTTGCTACCAAATGCTACCATCTACGACACCTAGCTGCGGACGTGGCTACTAAATGCCACCGCAATCAGCACCTAGCGGCGAACGTTGGACGTAATAAAGCGTTATCAAACTACCCTACAAATTTTAGCTTCCACAAGTGTAGTTAGTGGAAAGTTCTTTCTCATACCATAAATCTATGACATGGGACCGCCGCCGGCTTTACTTCCCCTCCGAAGGACGGCATACTGAGGGATTTTTAACGCTCTTAAAAATCCGATGACTTCGGCCGGGTTTGAACCCGCAATCTTGGGCATAGAAGCTCAGCATGCTACCAACTACGCCACCGAAGCCACAAGCTAATGACAATGTGAGGGGACAAGAAATGAGGAGCAACTCTAGTTAGTTAGATAGTTAGTTAGTTATTGTTGTTTTAAGGGGCGGAACTACGAAGTCATCTGCCCCTGAGGAGCAACTCTTGTTCTTGTCATTTCAGCTCTGTGTATTTGGAGAAATTGTCTGATAATAATCTGTGTTTCTTTGGTGTCTGTTGTGGTATATTTGCAACTGAAGTAAGGATTAGGAAGGAGGCAGCCATGGCCTAAGTCTTATGAACAATCCAAACATTTGCTAGGTGTAAAAGTGCAAAACCATGGAAAACCACTTCTAGGATGGCTGAAGTGAGAATCAAACTCACATCATCTCGGTTTGCCTCAAGAAGTTGAGTGTATCCCATTCCGGAACTTAGATCTAGAATTAAATTTCTTGACTGACACAGAAGTCGAGTGTGAACCTCAAGGATGACAGTCATGAATGTTAGCCACTACAATATGAGGTGGTTAGGAGCGTGATTGTTTAGTCTGTCTGTTTTATGGTTGGATCCTTCACAAGTGCAATTATTAGTCTATAGGTTATGGGGTAGAAATCCCACAGAAGGCATACGGTACTCAAGAGAGGGGCAGAAAAAAAATCTATCCACCCAAGTCACCTAATCACTTTTTAATTTTTATTCATGGTTCATGGTGTAGTCACGTCCTAGTTTGTGAATCATGTTCAACATCTGAGTGGCCTAGTAGGTGGTCCTGACCAGGCCCGATGAGAGGGGGGGTCAGGCAGGGCTGGTGCCCCGGGGCCCGACCCTCCCAGGGGGGCCCGGCGTCCTAGGAGGATGGGCCCGATCGGGCATTGATTTATTATTGCCTTTATGTGACTTGAATTTGCTACTGGCAGTCATTTAGTGAATGCAATGAACTGTCTGTGAACAAAGTTACAAGGATTGAGAAACTTATTCTGTCAAGTGGGCAATATTTTCCTCTACAAAGCGTTTGTGGGAAGAACAACTGTCTCAAAGTGGTCAACTTATGAGACGGGGCTTCGCTATGTATTGTTCTCAGAATATACCTGAAGACAGAGAGAGCATTCCATTAGTCTAAATTTAGCTTATTCGGCTTAACACCAATCCTTCAAATAACTTTCTCATTCCTTCACTTATTTCGCCAAGGCCGCGAGAGCCTGGGCTGCTCTGGTGTGTTTGGTCAGCTAGCTCAAGAGTTTCAAATTTGGTGCGTCACATCGAGCTTAGATATTTAGAGGTGTTAGTGTCTGACATGAATATATTGTCTAGCTAGACGTATCGTATGTCGTGCAGACAGGTTAGTAACACAAATTTTAAAGTAGCGTCCACACAGTAATTCACTTTATAATTGATTTAAGGGGCATAACAGCGAGGTCATCGTCCCCTAGCAATTCACTTTCGCACCATGTGAAAACTTATCATTGCTGGCTAAATATCTTGCGAAAGGGTGGGATGATTCTCTTGTAAAACGTAGATAGAAGAAATGCATGCGGAATTGTTCATCTTCTCGAATACTGAATTGAGAAAACAATGCTAACATTTAGATAATCTGTATGTTTAGGTGCAGTATAATCATTATTATAACTGGTTCATTCAATACGATCAACAATCCCAGGTACTTGGGTTCGTGCGCAAATCATTTATGATTAAGGGAGTTATTGAAAACCTATATTACTATTGGTACTAGAGTTGGGAAATGCATCCAAAGACTGAAACTAAGGTAACATTCCAGTATATTTCGGGACTGAGTGTTAACCAGGAGAAGAATGACAATTAAGCTAGGGCACTGAACCACTCAACTTTGTTTTCCAATTCCTCTCATGGAACGTCAGTGGTAGGGACAGATGACCTAACGTAGCTGTTCCCCCCATAAAACAACAATAAGTAAACGAAAAGCAGAGTATACACTGTGCTGTGCTATTGCCTCTGTGACATGATTAATCGCATGCCGTATTCTTAGTTGCCGACCGGGAAAAGTGGGAATGCGTTGCCCGTTGCGACTACACGGTGAGCTACACCGCGGGGTCTTACTTGAAGGTGCGAGAGATTTTACTTCAATATCGGAGAGTCTTTTCTATAGCCACTAATGTCAATGGACACCAAATTTTTACTCCAAAATATCACAAAAATAATCACCAAAATGGCCTATAACTCAATAATTTGTATCTATTTTTTGCAAAATGTTCCGGAGGAGGACCTCTGGACCCCACTCTGAGCTTGGTGATATTCCATACTCCCAGATCCCCTGTGTGTCTAATCGCCCATAATCTTGGCTTAAATCCGCCTCTGATGGTCACCAGTCATAGATAGGGTTGGGGATTTTTATTAGAACCTGGCTCTAGGTTTGCTTACTGCAAAGCAATATTAAATTATAAGAAGTCCACTGACTGAAAATTACAAAATATAGTTCAAATTCACATTTTCTTCTTTTGTGAAAACAATCACTGATCAGCTGCAATCTACTGATAGCACATAATAAATAACTTGACTTACATATGACTATGCCTGTGGTTGATTATGAAAATATATGTTGCTTTGTTCAATGTACAATGATGTGCGATCGCCGTTCAACCAAAACAGTGTTTAGGCTTAGACCCATGAAGGGCAGCAAGTTTTGAGAATTTCTACATAAAAACCCTATATGTAAAGCGTATTTTAAAATACGTCTTGACTTAGTCTAAAAATCATGTTTTCATTTTGAGAAGAGATTACGTCATATGTCACAGAGGCCTTAGTACTCACAGTGTACAGTGTACCCCTTCCACCTCTTTTAACATGCAGTTCAGTGAACTGAACTACCTGTTGATTAATTTTTGTGTCTTAGGACGTCGTGGTCATCAGTCCTTTCTACTTACTGTGCGTGTAGAACTCTGTCCGACAATCTATATCTGAAGTTAATCATATATTTTAAATTAATTTGGGATATAATTGAGGAGGAAATGAGTGTACGATGGTGCAACTACAGCCTTTGGCTAGAGTCTAGGGTTAAAATAATGAATCATGGAAAATAAGCTTAGTATCACCGACGGTCTAATTCGAACCCACCTTTTTCCGAGTTCATGGACAACAGCTTTTTTCTATGTGAATTTTCTCCCCAAGTTAAAAACGGTACCGGTACTGTAAAGGCGATGAAATTACGGTCCGATAAATGCTTTTTTTTTTTTTTCAAATTTGTGTATGACTAACGAGCATATTGCTTTTACAAGCATCACTGAAGTTCTAAAATTATTGATATCAAAGAGAATCTGCAGATCTTTATATCTGAACACTGTGCATGCTTACAGTGTTACCTCATCGGGACAGATTGAGATCTGTCAATCGCCAAAACTAAACAGTATAGTGAATTTAATGAAAATTATTACCTAGTTTTCGATGGCTTTACTCGTGATATTTATATTTGTTAATTGAAAATAATGCACTGGTACGCGCTTGTCAGGTATAAACATTGAATTTGCAAATAATTCTTCATGCATTCCTCAAGTTTCACTGTTGTAAATTCTACATACTAGCATTAAATTATTTATATTGATAGTAATTCACGCTCTGCTTATGATAATAAATATAGCCTGGATGTACTGGAATATGTAATTGAAATATTATTAATACAGTATTTATTGCAGACAATGGCCATATCAGGACATTTCAATTGAACGCCCGTAGGCTCCTCAACAAGTTCAAATTCAAGTAGTTCCAACTTTGGCTACCTGACGCCACAGTCAATGACACCCAGTGGTGGAAGTTGGAACTTGATAGAGTGTTTCTAACGAAATATCCTACAAAATTTGGCTACACACTACCAATTGTAGTGGAAATGAATGTACGATGGTGCAACTACAGCCTTTGGATGAGACAAAAATGTGTCCGGACTGTCGCAACAGCTGGCGTGATTTTTGTCGCGGGACTGTCACTCCTTGGGACTGTCGGTCTCCTGTGTTATTGCATTCAAGTGCGCACACTGAGGACAAAAGTGTCACTCACCACTCATATCCACGGCCTTCTAAACCACAGGCCCACCGGCTTTACTTCCCCTCCGAATAAAGGCATACTGTAGGATTTTAACGCTCTTATCAATCCGACGACTTCGGCCGGACTTAAACCCTCGAACTTGGGCATAGCAGCTCAGCATGCTACAATTATTATTATTATTATTGCTTGCTGTTTTTTATGTTCTTGTAATTTATTTCGTGATGAACATTTTGTGCTAAAAGAAATTTGTGCAAATTTACGAGGATTATAAATTAATTTTACATAGTTTGGTTATAGAGGGGGGCCCGGGAGATTCCATCCCCAGGGCCCGTCGCCGCTCTTCACGGCCCTGGTCCTGACAGTCGGGATACCAGTTACTACGGAATAAGAGAGGGAATCTTGAACATAACGGTATTCTGAGAAGTGGCCCTCCTTTTGCTCTGGTGGCTAGCACTATAATATCCTACTCACTTGTTTATTCCCTGAGGTGAAACTCACGGGGTCCTGTGTAAGGCTAGCAACCTGCTTCACTTGTACTTGCTAAACCTGCTAACAATGTCTTGAGAAAGCACCTATGGGAGTGACGGGCAATCAAACAGGAATTCGATGGGGTGCTATTAATATCGAACCAACTATCGATTAAGGCCAATTATAGGGGCAGATGACCTCGTAGATCCGCCCCTTAAAACAACAATACCGGTAACTAACTAGGGACAGATGACCTCGCTGTTCCGCCCCTTTAAACTACAATAACTAACTTATAGCCCATTACGGTACCCTCATAAAATCGCCCTACTGCTGGACAAAAACCACTTGTAAGGGGGTAAGGAACAATCACATGCCGATTTCTTTGACACTGGCTCGGCAAACAACTATCGAATTACCGGTACTCTCTATAGGTCTCAAAGCGACGCACAAGGTCACGTTGTACGCATACGATGGGAAAAGGAGAGCATACAAAGCCCTCATACGAGAAACTCAAAGGAAAAATACTCTTTACGGTACAGTACTTACCAATAGTAAACTGAGATAGACCGAGTTCAATTTCTTCATCATCTTCTCCCAGGGTTTCAGTAACTGTGTCCTCTACCCCTGTATCCTCGAAGGTACCACTAGGCATACCGGTACCGGTAACGGTAGGCCTACCGGCATAGTCGATAGATTCCTTTTGTAGATCATCCTTCGGAGGTCGGATTTTGTAGCCCCACTCAATGCCAAGTGACCCCAAGGATCCCATTACGTTAGAAGGAAGCGAACCTTCAACTTCTCCCCTATAACCCCACAATATTCCCATCATTTTGCAAAATGTGTGCGATATACGACACAGAATAAAATTACCTTGGACAAGCTACCCAGCTTTAATTTTTAATTCACTACCGTTCCGTATTTCTTTTGTGTTCCTCGGTCAGTTGGTCGCTAATAGGATCTGGTTCACAAAATGTGCAGTTCATTATTTCATTGTTTATCGAAATCAGTCAGCAGAGTACCATAATGAAAACATCCGCCATCTTTGTTAGGATGTTACCATAGCGACTATTGGTCTACAATCGGGAACGGCAACGTGCGGTACAGAAATCGTCGACAGGTGATATCGTTCCTTCAAAATGAATGTTCCTACTTCACCTTTGGGAAAAAGAGGAAGCTTCGGTGGCGGTAGCATGACATCTAAAACTTCATCTGTTGTAACAGATGAGGCTAAAGCAGAAGGTAAGTGAGGTATAAAATTCACAAATACGGTACGTGAAAATTCTCACTTAACCTACCACAAAGGAAGCAGTGAGTCTGCTCGTTGCTGTATCATATCAATATTGATAACGCGAAATATTAAGTGGTTTGATGTTTTTGTCTATAATGTAGCCTAGGCCTAAAATTATCACGTTCGGTACGGTGTCGTGCATGTCTGTATGTAGATCAGTATAGCCAACCTAAATTCGCAAAAGAATCGTTCCGTAAAGTCGTAGCCTACGCCAAGGGAAGCATATATTCTTTATAAAAACAGTAGGGTAAAACATTTCTGAAACCCAATTATAGTTGTACGGTACCGATACCTTGTTGCCGAAAGATGTTTCAAAGTTGCTTTATTTAGTCTTAAAATTGCTAGATTGGCAGCTTTGTTCGTTATTTTTACCATTTCGTATGGTTATTCTTTCTTCATGATGAATTTTACAAAATAATAAATGCGAATTTGTAGTAGGCTACGTGTATAAACCTGTGATCACAATTCAAGCATTCTTTTCTTTTTATATAGGCTACCGGTGCGAAAAGTTTTCCGGGGAAATATTTTGAATGGGGAGGGGAGAAAAGATCTTATTTGAATTTGGCGGGAAGTCCAGTTTTTAAGTGCAACACACACGGCAGCATTCCTCATAATAACACTATCGACAATTGAGCTACAATAATGTCCAAACTGCTGTGGTTTCAGTGGTTCTGAATTTTTTTTAAATTCAGCTCTAAGTTACTTGCCGTTCGTCTTGGCACAATATTCATCAGAACGTTTTTTTTTTTCACTTCGAATTCTTTTGTTTTCAAATTGTAGCCCTGTCAAGTTAGCGGCGTTAGCCCAAAAAATAGGGGTAAGGTTACCAAAATTCGCATAGAGCAGAAAATTTGTACTAATGATCGGAACACCATTATATGAAATGTGAAAAGTCCTCATCGGCAAAAATATTCAAGGTCAAAGGTCGCAAATCTGGGTTTTTTTTTAGTTTTTCAGCCAAACGGTAAGTTTTATCATAAAAATATACCGTATCAGACCAAAATTGTATATCATGCCATTATCTATAAAAATTGTCTCAACACTTTTTCTCCTAAGAGTCACCGTTTTAGAGAAATAATGATTCACAAAGTTGAAAAAGTTGTATTCTTCATAATATGCATAGGTACCGTACACTGCATATAGGCTATACATCAGTGGAGCTGTAAATGATGAAAGCTATGAAGACAAGTGGAGGCATTTCTCGAGGAAGAAGTACGAAAGAGAGTGTCATAAGTAGGCTAAATGGGTTTATAGTATGCATGCAATACTGTTTGTATACTGTTTGTGAAAAATTGGAAGATCTCGCTAATGTCAGAATGGATACACGTTGATGCAAGTGATTCACAAGTAATGAAAGATGCTAAAGACTTACAAAAGCTTCTAGAGTGGTTTTCAACACATGATCCTTTTCCGGAGGTCGACAAAATTATATCTATTGCCAGTGGAGTCGTTGGTGATGGTAAAATTGTCATGAAGCTCGTGAAGTTGGAATTGTATCTATGTCGAAAATAAAGGACTGACATTTAATAATATTAAATAAAAACGCGCTGATAAGATAGTCCTTCTTTTAGCTATGAGTAGCACCATAAAAGTTCTCTATGAGATCTGTTGACCCTGTATTGTTATTTCAACGCATGAGTATTACTTCGGCATTTGAAGATGAAATTGAGAAATATTTCGAATATGAATTGGCTCCCTACCCGTTGTCACTGTTCGATGATGTTGGAATGTGTAAAACACAAAAGTCAGCCATTTATGATTGTCTTCAAACAGTAAACATTGATATTAGCAACATTAATATGACATACATCATCGATGGAGGATATCTTTTACACCGCGTTGTGTGGGATCTCGAAGAAACCTTTAACGTTATTTTAGATAAATATGTTCAGTATGTACGTCGACATTTTGGCCATAGAGTTACTGTAGTATTTGATGGTTATACCGATTGTACGAAAAATATTAAAGCCACAGAACAACGTCGTCGAACTACAACATCTTCATCGTCTGACATCTTATTTCATCAAGTTATGACAGTTCCCACCAGTCAACAAAAATTTCTTGCTGATACAACAAGTCACGGTTCATTTCAATGTTGAAAGAAAGATTTACCACTAAAAATATTCTTGTTAAACAAGCTGAAAATTATGCTGATGTCCTGATAATTGAAACAGCAATAGAACAGTTCAACTTGACAAATACAACTATTGTTGTTGGTGAAGACGTTGATTTACTAATATTACTTACTGCTCGAACTCCAACCAAAGAAATTACCGGTATTTATTTTTTAAAACCTGGGAAAGCTCAACATCAGTCGGAAATATATTCATCCCAAAGTTTATCTGCTTTTGCAAAGTGTCAAAATCATATACTATTTTTACACGCAGTAACTGGCTGCGATACGATATCAACATTTTTCAGGAGGGGTAAAACAACAGCTTTTTAAAATGTTTGAGAAACAAGATTTAGTTCATTGTGCAGAAGTTTTTAAAAAGGGTCACTCTACTAAACAAGATGTAATCACCAACGGAATTTGCTTTCTTCTTTCTATTTATGGAGCTCCAAAACAAATCACCTGCTTAGATAAGTTTCGATACGCATGCTTTGTAAAAAGTACTCGTAACAAAAAACAAGTGCAATTAGCTGTCTTCCTCCAACCTCTGCTTCTGCTCATCAACACCTATTTCGGTTATATTATCAAGTTCAAGTGTGGCTTTGTAATCAACTAGACCCAGAAGACTGGGGTTGGAAGTTAATCGACAATACATTGGAACCAATACTCCCACCTGCACTGGAAAAACTCCTCAACAATGTTTTTGCAATTGTAAAAAGGGATGTAATGCTAAATGCGGCTGCAAAAAAGTTGGATTATTTTGTTCATTAGCATGTACCAGTTGTCAAGGCCAGTCATGCTCCAATGTTGATTTACAGCAAATAGATTTCAGATCTTAGGGTCAGAAGATGACGTAGTCAACACAGAATGTAACCTTCCTATGGTTTCGGAAAGTCAAAGGAAATCCCGTCGGCGATCGAAGCGTAAACATGCCCGTACGGTAATAATACAGAGGTGGCCAAATTATTAGACTAAAGCTTGCAAAATAACATATTGAATTTTTCTGGCTAGCCTTACAAATGAAAATTAAACATGCATGTGCCTCAATACTTTGTATGCATTCCTTTGTTGGAAATAAGGATTTTCATCCTTTTGGGCATACTTTTAATGAGTGTTTGGCAATTGTTTTTGATGTCATTGTCATGGTGCCAAATCCGTACCAAAGTTTCAATCAGAACAATTTTTGTTGTAAATGCGGTTTTCTTGATTTTCTTCTTGACAATAGGCCACTAATTTCAACGAGGTTCATGTCCAGGCTATTTCCGGGCCGCGGAAGCACAGACATTCTTTTATCACTGAGGAATTGAGCCACTTTCTTGGCCGCATGACAGGGAACACCATCATGCATGAAGACACAAGGATTTTCTCCAAACCAATCTCTTATCTGAGGTAAGAGACGCTTCTCAGGGACTTTTATATATTGGTCCTGCATCATGGTACCCTTGACAATATATAATCTTCCGGTTCCATACACAGACATCATACTCCAGACCATAACTTTTATTGGATATTTTACTGTCTGTTGTATGCACTGGTGATGAAACTCTTCTTCTGGCCTCCTACGAACGTACCGACTTGTTTTTTCACTTACTTCAAATATAGATTCATCACTGAAGCAATCCTAGGGTCAAATTTTCATTTTAGTAGTGCATTGGCGGCATTATTACAATCAATCAAGGAACAATAATAACATTTTTTTAAAGTTTCCAGTGAGCATTGTTAAATCTATGATAAGAGTAGTTAATGTTTGAAAAACTATTATTTTGATGTTACATGTACCTTCCAGTCATCTGTAGAGCAAACTTGTAGGCCTTTTGCCCTTTCCAGTCTCTTTTTTGCCAAAACTGGAGTGATCATTGCTTTTCTTCTGGGTCGTCTAGATTTTAATCCACTATTGTACAATGTTCTTCTTACAGTACTTGCAGATATATCCATGCCACTACTCTTCAAATTATTTCTTAGTTCATTGCTAGTAGCTGAGCGATGGTTTCGTGAAATTGACATCAGTTTTCGTACAGCTCTAGGGCTTAATTTACTTTTCCTACCACGTTTTTCTTTTCGTTGTGACTGGCAAACTTCACTGTTTTCTTCCATTTTCTTACTTCTACTTACTGATTACTGTGCAATATTAAGTCTTGTTGCTGTCTCCTGCTGTGTGCAGTATCCTTCAGTAAGCAGTGCTCTTGTTATCCCAATTTTTCTTGGGGACATAACACTTTTTCCTCCCCATAAACGTAAAATTCCCTTGATAGGTCGATGTTATGCACTGCCTTCTAATCACGTCGCAAATATAGGTTTAAATATGTCAGCATAAAGCACCAAAGCTCTACTGATGGAATTAAGTGAAAATAGTAACTAAACAATCACTAAATTCTTGGTAAATTTCAAACAAACAATAAAATGTGCACAGAAATAAATAGTTCCTTGAGACAGCAGGCAATTATTTGTAACCGTTTTGCCAAACTATGAGACTGAAAATCCTAAAATCATTATGCAAATGTCGCTATATCATTGTAACAACACCAGTGTCAATTCCCATAGAAAAACAAATAAATGTGTACTCAGCAAAATTGAGTAATGCATTTTCAGACCTTTAGTCTAATAATTTGGCCACCTCTGTAGGTGATTCAATGGTGAGGAATGTTGGGCCTGAAATTGAAGAAGGAATCACATATTGCTATCCGGGCATGCAAGTGGGACAACTGACAGCACATGTGAACAATAATAAAATAAAGGAAACACCCGAGACGTTAATTATCCACGTTGGTACTAACGACATTCTAAACTCAACAACACCCAGTGATATAATGGCCGAGGCTGATACTCTTATTGCGACAGTAAAAGTGAAGTTTCCGGAGACAAAGCTTTGTCTCAGTGGAGTGTTATATAGGAATGATGTCGACTACCGCTATGTGGATGCTGTAAATTCCACACTAGACTGGCTGTGTCGCAATGGAGACGTCCTTTTTGTCGATGCAAATGGATGGCTTAATGACTATGATTTTAGTACAGATGGGTTACACCTCAATAGGAAAGGGACCTCTAAGTTCGGTAAACTGCTGAATAGGATATCTAAGAAAATGCTTTCGGGAAACTAATTCAGAAAATGGGGGGCGTAAATGAGTCCACTGGAAAAGATACAGTAAATCAGTACCACGAAAAACAGGACTCGAGTCAGGGGAGCAAGGGATTACTAATTGCACACCCACAACATCAAAATTTGAAGGGGGAGGGGGGTCTAAGATTGCTCTTGGTAAACTGTCAAAGTGTAGTAAACAAGCAAATAAAACTCAGTACAGCAATGGAAGCATATGAAATTGATGTGACGATAGGAGTGGAATCATGGCTGAGAGAAGGGGTAGGAAATAGAGAAGTATTCCCAGAAGGGTATGTAGTCTATCGTAGAGACCGAGGAAATAAGAAGGGAGGGGGGGTGTTTATACTGGTGAAGGAAACTTACTGCTCACATGAATGGTTTACCGACGAAAAGGATGAAATATTAGGGATAAAATTAGTTTGTGACAATATGAAGGAGGTGGGAATTATAGGAATATATAGGCCTGGGAGAGAGAAAAGAGACATGGAAATATTTGAGAAACTAATAGATTACACTCATAAAAACAATGACATGATAATAATTGGGGGGGATTTAAATTTGCCAGAAGTTGATTGGAATGGAGCTGCAACAGAAGCCCATGAACAGAAACTTGCAAATAAATTAGTTTGGGAGGGAGGATTTACACAATTAGTGCAAGCACCAACTAGACTCAGCTATTTGCTGGATGTATTCCTGATAAAACCAGGGGAACTTGTTGATAAAACCCACGTAATTGAAGGAATAGGTGACCATAAGGCTGCAATAATGGACGTTGGTCTGGTACCAAAAAGGCTTAATAGGAGGGTCACACAGGACAAGAAATTATACAGAATAACTAAATTCGATGAATTTGGAGCTTACCTGAAATCAAAATTTAATTCTTGGATAAGTGAAGGGAGTAATGTGGATACACTCTGGGCAAATTTTAAGGAAATCATTTGGGAGGGTGAGAAGATATTTGTACCTATTAAGAAGGGAAAAACAACCTCAGACCCTGTTTACTATACAAAGGACATACGAAAATTAAAAAGGAAATGTAGAATGGTAAACAGTCAAATCAAAGAGGGCAGGGGAAACAGAAAAACCAGAAAGCAGCTAATAAAGAAGCTCAATAGGTTGAAATAGGAAGCAAAGGAAAATTACATGAATGGCATACTTCATGAGGGTAAAGACCACATAGGGACATGGAAAAAGCTGTATTCATATATTAAAAACCAAAAGGGAAACGGAATCCACATTCCCACAATGGAGGGAGAAGTGGGTGAGCATTTATTTGCAGATAATGAGAAAGCAAACCTATTTAGTAGGGAATTCATAGATTCAGTGGAAGATTGTCAGGAGTTGGAAACCGTAAATGAGACTGGAGAGGGTGAAACACATAAGGACACAAGAAGCTTCACCTTTACAAATGAGGATATTTTTAGAGAAATCAAACTGCTTCAGCAAGGAAAAGCAGCAGGGTGTGATCAAATTACTGGGGAATTAATAAAAGCAATGGGGTGGTACATAGTGCCTTATTTAAAGTTTATTTTCGACTATGTCATGAACAATAGTAGAATACCAAAGGAATGGAAGGAATCTATAATAATACCAATTTATAAAGGAAAGGGAGATAGAAGTAAACCTGAGAACTACAGACCAGTAAGTCTGACCAGTGTAGTTTGTAAAATCTTGGAGAGTTTAATAGTAAAATATATTAGAGGGGTATGTGAAGATAAAAATTGGTTCCTGAGGAGCCAGTATGGATTTAGAAAGAAATTTTCTTGTGAGGCACAACTGGTGGGATTTCAGCAGGACATATCAGATCGGTTGGATCTAGGGGGACAGTTAGACTGCATAGCTATAGACCTTTCCAAAGCTTTTGACAGAGTGGAACATGGAGTATTATTAAAGAAAGTGGAGAGAATGGGATTGGACTCGAGGGTTGTACGTTGGATAGGAACATTTCTAAATTCAAGGGTTCAGAGAGTCAGAGTAGGGAATTACGTATCACAGGAAGAGAAAGTTAACAAGGGAATTCCACAGGGTAGTAAAATTGGTCCATTGCTTTTCCTAATATATGCAAATGATTTAGGGAACAATATAGCATCAAAAATAAGATTGTATGCAGATGACATTATCATCTATAGGGAAATAAATAATATAGAGGATTGTAAAATATTACAAAGGGACGTCGACAGTATCCAACATTGGGTTGAAGAGAACCACATGAAGGTTAACGGAGGTAAATCAACTGTCACAATATTCACAAACAAGAGATTAAAAACTGAATTTCAATATACATTGGATGGGGTAATCGTACCAAAAGATGACAAGTGCAAATACTTAGGTGTGAGATTTGATAGTAAATTGCACTGGAAGGGTCATGTTGGAGACATTGTTGGGAAAGCATACAGATCGTTGCATGTCATTATGCGACTACTTAGAGGATGCAACAAAGAAATAAGAGAGAAAAGTTACCTAAGTTTGGTTCGTCCAATATTGGAATATGCAAGCAGTGTATGGGATCCGCACCAGGAATACCTAATAAAAGAAATTGAGAGTGTTCAAAGGAAAGCAGCAAGATTTGTGATAGGGGATTTTAGGAGAAGAAGCAGTGTATCAGATATGTTAGAGAAGCTTGGGTGGGAAACATTAAGTAAGAGAAGGGAGAAAAACAGACTTGTAGGGTTATATAGAGCATATACAGGAGAGGAAGCATGGGGGGAAATCCGTGAGAGGCTCCAATTGGAAAGTAATTATATTGGCAGGGCAGACCACAAATTCAAAATTGGACGGCACTTTAGCAGAAGCGATTGGGGTAAATTTTCATTCATTGGGAAGGGTGTGAAGGAATGGAACAGTTTACCAAGGGCAGTGTTTGATCCCTTTCCAAAATCAGTCCAGTTATTCAAGAGCAGAATAGACAAAACCAGGGAAAAGAAAGAAGTGGTATAACTTAGTGCTGTATTCCTAGAAACATTATACGTGCTATGTAATTCCTACAGCAGTTGTGAGAGGGGAGTTCAATCAATGTGTGAATAGTACATTAAGTTACTGTATTCTTTTAATATTGTGTAGTGTTTGTTACTGTATTCTTTTGGGTGTTTGTTACTTTATTCTTTTAATATTGTGTAGTGTTTGTACATTAAGTTACTGTATTCTTTTAATATTGTGTAGTGTTTGTAAATTATGTACCTCATTTGCCACCGAGGTTGACACCTCATTGCAAATAAAGTGATTTTGATTTTGACCATCAGAAGAGTGTTCATACGTATCAGCGAGGAGACATCTGATTCATCGCTATTAGGACAATTTACCTGCACCCAGCAGGAAGAAGAAGAAGAAGAGGAACAAGAAGAACAAGAACATGAGGAAGCAGAAATATTAGATGATTCCGAATAATTTCCCCCAATTTCTTAAAATTCACACCGCTTTTATCATTTTCAATAGTACCGTTTTTATCATTAAATATTATTGAATTAAACAGGATCACAATGGATAGTGGAATAGGTCTTCCGGGGAAACCACATTAAATAAAAAAGTACACTACCTCACAGGTGGCGCGGAAACGTGTGCATATTATGAAGAATACAACTTTTTCAACTTTTTGAATCGTTATATCTCAAAAACGGTGACTCTTAGGAGAAAAATTGTTCAGACAATTTTTATAGATAATTGCATGATATACAATTTTAGTCCGATCTATTTTATGATAAAACTTACCGTTTGGCTGAAAAACGCCAAAAAAAACACATATTTGCGAACTTTGACCTTGAATCATTTTTTTTTTTTTTGCCATTGTCGGACAGATGGGGACTTTTCACATTTCATTTATAATGGTATTTTGTCCATTAGTACAAATTTTCTGCTCTATGCAAATTTTGGTAACCTTACCATGTCTAACTTGACCGGGCTATTGTGGTGAATTACCCCAATTCTTTCCCAAAAATGTGTCTTCAAAATTATTTTGCTAGATAAACGAGTTATCAGCTGCATTATGAATAATATCATTACCAGTACATTTAGTGATGCACGACATTTGATGCTAAATCAGTACATTCCAGAATCTTTGTTTGCAACACTGTCGAAAAAATGAATTTAAATGTGTCTAATTATTTTTTCAAACCAGCAGCCTCCTCTCTTTTTGCTCTCTTTCTTCCCTTTGCTTAGACAGACTACGGTTATCAATAGACTGTTATTTTTGACAGAGTATAGGCTTCAATATAACAAGTTACAAAGTTTCCGCCTAATAAACTTTGTAACTTGTTATATTCAATTCTAAACGTCAACACGGAACCTGCAATGGATTCTTCTTCGAATAGAGTATAGACTACCGCAATAAGCATAACGCAAGGTTTTAATGGATCGGTACCGGTGTGGTATAACGAAGACCAACATGTTTTTTTAAACTTTTTAAGGTACTGGTACGGGAAGATACCAAACCAGGGTTGGAGAGTACGGTAACGTGTTATTTGTAACGACATTACTAATACCGTTACCGTACCGGTACTTCTACGGCAACGAGGGGGTTACGACGTTACCAATTAAATTTAATAATAACTGTAACACTGCTATTTTTAACAGTACTGGTAACGTAAATGCCTGTTACTTTTTCAATGTCTGGTGTTCCTCACTTAATTTTGAATAGGCTATTATTCACATTTATTTTGAAATAGGCCTACAATAGGCTACCTATTATTTTTATTGAAATCCTACTGGCATTTTTTCCAAAGAGACATTAACAAGAAGACGGTATTTAAATTCCTATGGTACCGGTACGGTACTTATTAAAATTTCCGCTTATTCAAGTCTGGCACCTCGAACTCCAGTTAGAAGAACTCATCTTAGCCCTTTAACTGGCAATGTCTGGGGGTGAACTAGTGATTCCTAATTCCAGATCAGAGCGTACGGTATTGTTCTTAACAATGCTACATGTGGAATTCAAGAAAATATATTTCTTGAATATTACTTACTTGTATTTATAAATAATTTTAAGTGGGCACATGTGACCTCTAGCCGGATCTCATAAGGTAAGGTTGGACAAGTAATTGTATGTCGTCCCTAAGGAATTCATTTTTAGTCGTAAATCTACCGAAATGAAACTATCATAACAATCATTTATTATTAAATATGGTCTACACTTTTGTGATCATTTTGTTCTTCCATATTAGTGGAATTCACTATTCTGTTCAAATCAAAGCAAATTATATAGCCTAAGTGGGGAAAGTACAGGGTCATCATTTTAAACCCCCCCTGTACGCACCGCTAGGTCGGTAAAAGTGACCTTGACAGGTGAAGACTTATCTCACCAATGAACACGCGCGCTGAGGCTGGCAATGTTGCAATAAGCTGTCAGTACCTCCAGTGTCATAAGATTGTGACGTGTTAGTTGAGCCAGCGAGCGGGTGTCAGTGCGAGAGCTTACCAGGCCTTGACTGTTATCGGAGGGAAGACTTAAATTGATGACCCAGTATTATTAAGCAACTATTTCATACAAAGGAAAAGTAATGATGCATTACTGTGACAATTGTAACTAACGCAGTCAGGTGGCGGTTCGTGCAAAAAGGGTGGGGCACAACACATTTTTGAGAGAACATACGCCAATATTGGTACATGTTGCCTGTACCAAGAGTGGACAAGGAAAACGATGTTACTCAATTGGCTTAATTGAGGCAGCCATCTAGATCATCGTTTCTCTGCGGTTTTACCGTACTGTAATGATGCAACGATCAAACTGCTTGCTTCCCACCAACGGTGGTCGGGTTCGATTCCTAGTTAATGCTGGATTTTCAAGGTGAAATGTCATGTCTGGTGGTTCGGATTCCACGTAAAGGAAATCCTGTGGTTTACGATCGTGAAGTTAATGGTCACGTACAAGCATTTATGGCATGTAAAGGAACCTTCCACTAACTACAATTGTGTGAAGCTAAATTTGTAGGTTAGATTTCACTAACGCTCTATTAAGTTCCAACGTTCGTCGCCAAGTGCCGGTTGCGGTGGCATCTAGAAGCCAAGTTCACATCTAGGTGTCGTTGATGTTTGCATTGGGTAGCAAAGGTAGAAACTACTTGAAATTTATTAACCTGAATTACAGATAACACACACTAATACAGCCATCACAATTAACACCGGGTATCAGACAGATACTACATACACCCAAGTACACGGGGCTACATGGCCGCGTTGTCGCAGCCCCTAAATTGAGGAACCAACCAAGCACTTTTTCTATTCCTCCCGATATTCCTTAAGTATATTACTTAAACTCAATCATTTCACGGTTTCATTAAAGACATTAACATGAACACTTCAATTTCCTGAAAATCCAGTGAATATTATTAAGGTCTTAATTGTAGCATTCACCTCTGGTCTAATAACACTGATAAATAAATATAGCCTTCTCAATCCCCTAAAAGCTATGGCCTTCTGTGTGCAGGGACGTGCTCTAATTAGAACTCATTAGGCGAGCAAGTTTTAAAGAGTTGTATTGTATTGTTGTAAGGCCGTCACACAGGTTTATAAGCATAACTCAATCGTGCAGATGCCAAAACTTAAGCAAATTGAACATAGAGGCAGGATTGTCTTCAAGCCTGTTTCAAAATTCCTGTTGTTCTTTCATTTAGGGGCTTATGCATCGTGGTCATTTATCCGTGTGTACTTGAGTGAGTATGGGATTTATGTCTGATGACCTGTGTTATTGTAATGACTGTATTAGTGTGTGTATTTGTAATTCAGGTGAGGATTGGGAAGGAGGCGGCCAATGCCTTGCCTTAAGTTAGGAACCATCCCGGCCTTTATTACCCAGAATAGAAGTGGGATACCACAGAAAACCACTTCCAGAATGGCTGAAGTACGAATCGAACCCACCTTTTCTCAATTTTGTCTCACGAGGCTGAGTGAGATTAAAATGGTTTGTCCATGTGCAAAGGATGGAAATGGACAGGGCTGCAAAGATGGTGAGGAACCTTGGCGGTATTAGATTGGTTGGAAGGCCGAAAAAGAGATGGATGGACCATATGTAACATTGGACTGGATGTGGCAGAAGTAATGGAGCAGGAGAAGTGGAAAGATAGACAGCAGTGGAAGAGGCTAGTCTACAACACCCGGGTGACTGGAGTTGGACACGGATGATGATGATGATGAGGCTGAGTGTATCCTGTTCCAGCCCTCAAACCAGAATTAAATTTGACGAAGCCTGGAACCGAACCCGAACCTCCGAGGCGACTGCCAAGGATGCTAGCCGCTGCACCAAGAGGTGGTATGACTCATAATTACTCTAGGTAACGAGAACATGTCTCCAGTTAGACTTTCTAAACAAGATGCAAATGCACTAACGCTACAAGGACTTGACATTATATTTCTTTCCTTACATACTCATTAAAATAGGGTAATAAAATTTGGAAAGAGTTCCACCTAGTCAATACCTTTTGAATTATTTGTAATTATTCAAGTCACTTGGTACATGTTGTAGCTTACATGCTCACGACCAAGGTTTTCGTTTTTCAGCAGCAAAAACCTCCGTTGTCCATTTTTGTCAGCTCCAGAGGCTACATTTACACCCTAAACTACATCTCAGGGATGCTGTTGCCAGTTGTTGACACTTATTGCTTCCTGAAGCTCCATTTTGACAGCAAATTAACGTGGCAGCACCATATACGGCAACTGAAAATGACGTGTCTCAGGAAACTGAACATACTTAAGTTTCTTAGTGGCACTACATGGGGGGCTGACCGTGCGGTGCTGCTACGGTTCTACCATGCCCTTGTCCTGTTTCGGCTTGACTATGGTTCTGCAGCATACAGTTCAGCAAGGCCGGCAACCTTGAAAATGCTGGACAGTATCCACCATAGTGGCGTTAGGATAGCTACCGGTGCCTTCCGGACCAGCCCGATTCCCAGCCTACCCGCCGAATCGGGTGTTCTACCTCGCAATTATAGGAAATGCATATGCTGCCAATGTGCTTCAAATGCCGCAACATCCCAGCTATCAAGCTCTCTTCAGTAACCAATACCACGAGAGGTACACCAACCAGCCTCGTGCCACCCGGCCGGTTGGTATTAGACTCGATAGCTCGTGGAATGAATTAGGAGTGGCTGTAGGTCCCTGTATGATCCAGACACCTAGCGAGGTGCCTCCGTGGCAAGTCCCGCGTCCGGAAATTTGGTTAGATCTAAGTTGAACATGGATGCCTCCGTTTACCAGGGGCAGTTTCACAGTATAGTTCACCAATTTACGGATGCTGGCATTTTCTACACATATGGCTCCAAGGTGGACGAGCAGGTGGGTTGTGCTTATGTTATTGTTGGTGCAAATATCAAGATCTCTTTGCCTGAGCCCTGTAGTGTCTTTACTGCAGAGCTCCTTTCCATCTATAAAGCTTTGTTGTTTGCACTACAGGATGCATGGATCCACTTTCTTGCGTGTACCGACTTTTTGAGTTTATTGCAGTCAATTGCTACATGTTTCCCGCAACAGCCCCTAGTGCAGCGAATCCATGGCCTACTAGCCAGGTTGTGGCTTCCAAACCACATGAAAATTGTGGGAAATGAGTTAGCAAATCAAGCTGCAAAAGAGGCGGTATCACTACTACCTCAACCAATGGAAGTACCCACTAGAGATATTCGCTCTTAGTTATACCGACAAGTACTGGCATTCTGGGAGAGTCAGTGGCTAGCTGACCCAATGCCCAATAAGCTGAGAGCGATCAAAGGAACTACTCGCGTGTGGCGGAGCTCTTTCCAGTCACGGAGGGAATCCGTCATTTTGTGTAGGCTATGGGTAGGTCATGCAAGATCCACACTCATACCTAATGAGAAGGGAAGACCCCCCCCCCCCCCCACTTTGTACCTGTGGAGCCGTATTCATCATGGCCCACATTTTAACCGAGAGTGTGGATCTTGCTGACTTACGAAGAAACCTTGGTTTGCAGATGACACTCAAACTTATATTAGCCGATGGCGTGGTGGCTACTAATCTTGTCATCTACTTAATAAGTGATAGTAGGTTAGGGCCAGCAATCTAAATTTACAAGTGATCATTGACTCAAAGACTTTGTTCTGTTTATTCAATTCTTAATTGTTTCTGTTTTCCGTAATTTTTTGTTTGTAATTGATGAAGATGATCAGGTGCAATCTGGCGATTGAATGGATGGACTGTCTCCATATGATTCGGTCTTCAGCCATATACTTCAGATCCTTCACTGACATGTTCATGTTGGATTTGATGGAGTAGATCCATCTCAATGCTGGCCGCCCTCATCTCCGAGACCCTTCCACCTTTCCAAGCATAGTTGTATTTTCCAACGAATCAGTACATCTCATAATGTGTCCAAAATATGACAGCTGTAATCTTGTCATCATCGCTTCACGAGACAGATCTGGTTTGATTTTTTGAATTACTGATACATTTGTCTTCTTGGCTGTCCAAGGAATACGCAGTATCCTCCTCCAACACCAGAGCTCTAAAGCATCAATATACTTCCTATCTAGTTTCCTTATGGTCTAGCTTTCGCAACCATATGTAGCTATGGGAAAGACTAGTGCCTTAACCATTCTAATTTTAGTAGGCAAAGATACATTTGAACACTTGAAGATCTTATCCAGGCCTTTAAAAGCTTATTAGTTTTATTTAATACTAGCAACCCGACCCGGCTTCGCCCGGGAGAATGCATTAATTGATAAGCACTTTTTCTCTCCAGTGTCAATGAACAACGACCAATATCCGTCTTACGTCTCGGCATGATGGGTTAAAATCACTGACTGGACTATTAGTTATATTATCATGGAGATGCATGTGCAACAAATTCTTGTCAGACGTAATTTAAGAATGGTGACGTGCATGAAACACAAATCCCCCTTCCGTCCAATCTTAACTTGACTGAATTTTGCGGAACGAAAAGTTCACAGGGGAAATGAAGAAAACCCGAGTTGCACTTCCAAGGAAACTCCAAACACAACCACCCTTCTCAGAAGTCTTAACTCAACACGACTCAACGGTTTGCTGATGGCTGTATCTGGGGCAATAGGTTCGCCCGCTAGCTAGGCTGTAACAGGGATGATAGATTCGCCCTTAGATAGCTCGTGAACTATTGCCTCAGTATTTCAATGGACATGGTTGGAAGAAATTAAAACGTAAAAACACTCATAGTGGGCGATGTATTGGAGATAGGCATATGCTCTCGCGGACTTTTTTGTAGAACTTTTCATGCTGAACAATTCTTACACTCATAGTACTTAGATATTTTTAACAGTTTGCCCAGTGTAAGCTTACAAAGCGCTCGGACACCAGGTTTTTTTTACTTTTCCACCGAAATCGCTACTGCTCGGCTTCCTTTGATCATAAATAAATTATTTTCTACAGAAATCATCCTCGAGATATCCTTTACAGAATGGTGAAAACCGCATGAAAATCCATCCAGAGGTTCTCGAGTTTACCCGTAACATCCAAGAATCGGGGACTTTGTTTTATACTATGTAGAGATTATACGCCAATCAGTATAATTTAATATAATATAATCCTCCTTCCGTCCAATCCAAATTGACTGTGAATTTTGTGGAACGAAAAGTTCACAGGCGAAATGAGAGTTGCACTTCCAGGGAATGGCGAGGTGAATGAAACTCAAATCCCCCTTCTGTCCAATCTTAACTTGGCTGTGTTTCACAGGCGAAATGAAGAAAACCCAAGTTACACTTCCAGGGAAACTCCAAACAAAACCACCCTTCTCAGGAGTATTAACTAAACACGACTGGACTTTGTTTTATACTAAGTAGAGATTTTGTTTTATTAATTTTTGGTCTTTTCACATTTAGGTGTACTCAAAATTCAACTGTATATTCCAAATTTAAGTTATATAATTTCATTTGTGTTAAAATTAACACAGTTACGCCCCTTAAAACAACAATAATCAATCAAACTCTCAGCGCCTCATTATTTGTTTAGGCACCACATTTACTTTTGAAATCTCCACCCATAAAATGTTTTGTTAGCCATTCAAGATTTTCTTTGCCGGACCAAATGAAATATGATATCAACACAACGTATGTCTTTGCCATTTTCATAAGACTTTCTCACCCAGTCAACTGCCATAAACTTAGCAACAGCTCTGAAGGATTATGTCTCCAGACAGAGCTGAGTAAGCTTGGTAGCTACCTAACAAATTCTTGAGCAACTACTCATTTTGCAGAGGTCCTGCTCGTACGAAAATGGGAGCATATGCTCTGATTGTGAGCAGGTGCTCTTGGAAGTAGAAATGCTCATTATTTCAGTACATCCTCCTCAGTTTTATTCGTACCACTTGGAGTGCCTATTCCATAAACTTGAGCAAAGAACAGGTACCATAACGGTAAATTTAATTGGTATTCTGCCCGAAGGCAGGTCCGAGCCTCCGAAGAGGTTTCCCCCAGCCGGAGTTTACTTGCGGTAGGGTGGCCAGGGCCTTTCCGCTCCTAATGTTGGCCAACAGCGCGCAGTGCCTAGAACCGGCATACCATCCAAGTTCCAACTTCGCCCAATGTTGCTTAACTGCGGAGTTCACATGGGATCCAGTGTTTCAACACGGCTAGGCCGTTGGCCACCATACCGGTACTCAACTTTATTAATACCATCCACTATCCCATCTTATGAAGGTATTTTGCATCAGTAGTTTTATAACATTTATTCATATGACTAGTTGTTAATGATGTAATTTTTGTGTGTTTATATTATTAATTAGTATTAACTTAGCTAGTATAAATTGTAACTATCTTGACATGTCCTACATCATTGTACAATGCACAGCATATGATTGAATGGATGAATGAAATGTAATGTAACTTTAAAGTCATTAGCCCACAGTTGCTGAACTCCAATCATTGACATTATACCAAACTCTTCTGCCTGGCTTATCTTATAGGAGATGTTGCTGACCCATCTATTGGATTTTTAAGTTCAGCAGGAGGGCACCTAACCTAAATCATCATGAGTTTAGTGCTTTTCAGTCGGTCAACACGAATGTACCCAAAAGAGATGGGTTATGCCCTAATTGGTACTGCAACTAAATAATTGTACATATTGTAAATATTTTCACCTGTATTTCAAACATAGATTTTGTAGCCTAAGTGTAATGGATCTGATGATGATCGCTTGACGATCGAAACTGGTCATCCTAGTGTTTTATTAATCTCATGTAATTTATTTCAGGATTAGGGCATAACCCATCTCTTTTGGGTACATTTGTGTTGCCGACTGAAAAGCACTAAACTCTTGTTTACTAAGGCAACACTGAAAATATGGCTTCAAACACCACAATGCTAAATCATCATCTCAATCACTAGGGTACGATGCTACTTTAAGATCAAGTTATTATGGAGACTTATGTAGATCTAATTATCATATTCATTATTTAAAGTTATACATTATTTATATTGCTGGCTTCTTTAATTACGGTACTATAATAATACTTTCTTTGGAGAAAATTATTAGGAAATGTACTGGTATGTTTTTAAATGCTGATGTAATAGCCTAGTATAGTTTATAAATTTTGATTGATATTGGAGTTCAGGTGCATATGCAGGAGGTGGGGAGGGAATATATCCATCCCCCAATAAGTCTGGTATGACCTCCCTCCTCCATTGGCAACACTGGTGCCAGTCACTACTTTAGGCACATAGGTACCTACTTACTGCTCGAGTCTGAGCTCCGTGAACCTGAGAGGAATGTGGATCGCGGACGACGATGATTGATGTGGGGGGTTCCCGCTCCGTGCGTAGTAACAGAACCAAATATATTGGTCGGTGACTCACTCACTCATTCGCAACACCCCAGTGGTTTTGGCAACGGCGTATGTTAGCAGTATTGGAATAGACAGGAATTCCAGATAACATGGCGGGCTCTTGACAGGCCCTTCTCATCCTGCATCTTGCGTCACCTCACCCCGCAAGTTCACAGAGCTTGGAACCGAGTAGTACATCCCTCACCAACATTTTCTGAGTATGCCCCTGCTGTAAGTTGCTCCGGGGTAACTGGGCCATGATTTTACAACATGACCTCCACTTACCTTCATAAAACTGTAATTTGGAACAAGTAGCAAGCAATTATTTACTGCAAAATATTCTTTGAGTATTTAGCAATAAACAAACCAACATATTAGGCCTACTTACCAATTAAGGCATATTTTTAACATTTTACATTTTTTTTCTCACTAGGCCTATATAGAATTTTTGTTATCCTAGTGGCCCAGCTGCTCCATGAACTGGACCACCCCAGGCTATATTCTATAAAACCACTGCAGCAAATGCCTGGGTTAAGTTGATCTATTGTTATACATTCAATTGATTTAGAAAAAATATTAGTATTATTAATTGTTTGATATAAGTAAACCTTCCTGACGTATCGGGACCCTAATAAAAAAAAGGCAAAGAAAAAGGCATATAATAAGAAAAAGTAATATATTTATATATGTATTTAATTACACATGTTTCTTGCAAAGAAATTACAATAAAATCAAAGAAATTACCATAATATCTTACCATGAAATTCCAAAATAAGACAAAAAGAAAAAGGAAAAAGAAAATCAAATTAAATTTTTGAGTTCAAACACTTAGTATATGAGTCCTTATAAATTAAGGAAAACTTAGTAGATGTTAGTTAGATCACTCAGGTCTGCTGCAAAACCAATCATATTATTAAATCGAGCGGAGCTACTTGTTACCGGTTGTGGATGTTTCCGTACGATGTCAAACACTCTAATGTAGAATTCTTCATCCGTTTCTTTGAATTTCATCGTCAGAAAATGCCGTTTGTAAAAAAGAACCATGTAACCTTCATCCTCTTTTCGTAAAACCGTATAATTATATTATTGGGGTAACTGGACCCCCTGGATCCAGTTACCCCAATAGGATGGCCCGGTTACCCCATCTTTGAAACTTTTTCGGGGTAACTGGGCCACCCCTTCCAGGCAAATTATAAGCCTATGGGTGGTAATTAGCATATTTGTACATAAAATCATTCATTATGTTTATGCCTGACCAGTAATAAGGAAACAGGTACTTATCAAGCAACAACGGAAGCCCGTTAAACATGTGAAAACACGACGTTGTTTGAAAATATTTCTTCTTACAAATTATTGAACCTCTCACAACTACAAAATGGCTCCAAATGAAGTAATGCCTGTTGTTCTAGAGAGAAACAAGGAAGATGAAGGTGTGCCAACCAAATAACATTATAATTCCCACAAATATGGATATGAATGACCCATGGCCCAGTTACCCCATGGTCCCAGAAACCCCGGAGCACCTTACATTGATTAATTTGTTAGTGAATTTGGGATGCCCTTATTCAGGGGGTTCCCTGTTATCACTCCCACTTAGTCCATTGGTAAATCTGTGTTGAGTATACTGTATGAAACTCACTTATGTACTACTGTTTGAATGGTAACATGCCAGTAATTCACAGATTTGGGGGACCATGAACTGGTGGCTGCTGTTGAGAGACTTAAATTGAGTAATAAGATGCTGGCTCTGGAGAATGAGGTTATGCAACGTTATCTAGTACGCATGGATCCTACCAGTGCTCCAGGTAAGAAGATGCAGTCAAGATTCTTCATACACACAAATATGTATATAGGCTACATTCCTATCTTCACTGTTGAAATAAATATCAAAGAACAGTTCTATAGCCTACTCCAAATCAATGAATAAATGTTGTTTGGATTGTAGGCGTTCAGGGCCGGTGTCCAGTGTATTATCTAGGCTTTCAAAATGAAACTCATATTTTCCTTCACTCATAAGAAAAATCTCCACCTCAGACTTCAACTAATTGCCTACTTAAAATATTGGCCTTTGAGAGCCACCAAACTTGCATATGAAAAAGTATGGTAGCCTAAATTTTGGTGTAGGTTTACCACACTGAGATCATGACTTGTTTTGATAAAATTAACTGCTTTGATACCAGTAGCTGCATTCAGTACACAATTAAGATTCTCTGGTAAAACTTGACAAGCTAGGTCTTGTTGGTGGATAGTGTAGTGAGAGCCAATAAGAGCAGGATGTTTCCTGGAAATATAAATAAAAGAGATTGGTTTGGAATCAGTACCTAATAAAGTAGGTACCGTAGTGATTAAGTATGTCTCATTTCACTTTTAGTGTAAATTTTCTTTTAGTAAGGTACAGTAATTACAGTGTTAGGTTTAGTATCATTGTAACTTAATCACACAGCTAATGAGTTTGTAAGATATATATGGTGTTAAAATTGTAGTAGACACCAATAAATTTGTATTGTACAATTCCTATTTAAGAGTCTCTGGCTTGATGGAATTAATTGATCAATACATTATTGATTTGATTTAAGATTTATGAACCAGACTGAATGCTGCATGGATGATACTCCATCCATACAAATTTCCACAACTTTGTCCCAAGACAAATGACTTTCAATTAAAAAGTCATTAATATTAGTAAACACCTCAACCTTTTTGGATGTAGTTTCCAGATACTGTATTAGAAAACAAGATCTCTTCTCTTCTGGTTGCATTATGGTTTGATTAACATCTCACTAATAGTATGGGGTTTCTTGTCTTTTGCTAGTAAGATGAAGATTTCAAACAATGCTTCAGCAATCTTTTCATTCACACACTGGAAATCCCCAGGAGAACCCAGTTTCATACGATTTAATGGGTTTCTTTTACCAATAAACAACTCTTTAAGTTTGTTCTTCAGCATTGAGTATGCTATTGTTGAATGTCACTCCAGACCAACAAATCACAGAGCTTTGTTACTTAGGACGTTATGGCCCACAATACATTGTGGCAGTTGGTCACCGTTTCTTTCAATAAACGTGAATCCATGTTATAGTCTTACATGTTTTCTGTCAGTGAATAAAAATGATTGCTCGTAAAAAAAAAAAAAAAAAAAATTATACAACCTTCTTTTAGCAGACATTTTCATACAAATTACAAGAGCAACAGAAATACTAAAAGTTGCTGTCATCATAACCCAAAATGCAAGTCTGAACTAAGCTGAACAGCATGAAACATGAACTGCTAAATTTTGAAAGTTTGTTGACATGTTTTAAAGGTCTCTAGGAGGTCCAATTGGTGCCCAGTCCAGGGCATTGTCAGTTTGTATGGCATCAAAGAGTGATCATAAGGCATTCGGAAATGTGTGCGACTTGTCTCCCGCGTAGTTTGCTGTATCTACTGTACATGCTGTGTTGGTTTCTTACATGTAGCCTCAAGAACCATAAAACTTTCGACCTTCTTCTTTCTTTGTTTGAAATATGTATTTGAAGTCTACTCTTTCTTTTGGAATAACCCTGTAAATAATATTTCTTCCAAAAAAAATCTCCACCTCTGACTTCAACTCAATTGCCTACTTAAAATATTGGCCTTTGAGAGCCACCAAACTTGCATATGAAAAAGTATGGTAGGCTAAATTTTGGGAACCTTTGGTTTATAGGAAGATCAGGGATAGGTGAGATTGTGATGCACTACGAAGGGATTTGGGAAAACTTACAGACTGGATAAATGTAGACAAGAGCCTAGCTGTTACATTTGGAAATAAGAGCAGCAAAATTAAGTATAGCTACAAGTTGGAGAGGACAGGGTGAAATTATCAGGGATACCTAGTTAAGGAACTGGAGGAAGTTCAAAGGAGAGGGGAAGGGGCATAGGGGCATTGCAAGGGAATACAATACACTATTCACTTCACAGACCAGAAGACAGTTTCACTTCTAAATATCTAAAGGTGCCTACATACGTTACGATATAACTGTGCGATTTAAGTGCAACGATGAACTGCGCAGTAAAACTGAAAGGCCTATAGCATCCACACGGTACAGGTAACTGCGTCGATCTACAGTTCTCATCATACATTCATGGCAACATGTCATCGGCGGACGACGACGACGTGCTAGCGGTGTTGGGCCTATGTGTGTGGTCTAAAGATTGGCTTCTACTGAGAAATCCATATTCACACGTAAATTTATTAAATGAGTTTACGCTTCGTACCGAAAGATTGGCCCAATTATTTAAGAGTGGATGAGGAGACTTATTACCTACACCTTCTATCATTGGTTACTCCGTTTATAGCATTCAATGAAAGCTTCCAAGTGCTCACGATATCCGCTTTGGTCTGCCTGAGACACGTAGCCGCACTATTTCAACGAGTGACTCACTTGATCTGAGCAATCGGCAGTTGCCACCGTCCACACGTTACAATAAAACTGTGCAAACACAATCGACACAGATTTATCAGTTAGAAAATTCAACTTGCTCCGATGAACTGTGCAAACTGAAATAACTGCAACGATTTATCCTCCACACGTGAGATAAATCTCCGCAGTTCGGTTGGTGCAGTTAAAACGCACAGTTATATCGTAACCTGTGTAGCCGCCTTAAGCCTGATGTGATGAACCAAACTTGAGGTTCTTGACATGGTTGACCAAGCACAAAGTTACTTAAATACTAAGGTTGGGCCAAGTCAGGGAGCACACAGCAATTGGCTGGAGTCTGTGAGGTAGCTAGTATGTCAAGCAGGAGGTGAGAGGTAGAGAGCAAACGGAACACCACATGATAAAGATATCCGTGAGGCCATTTTCATTACTTATATATCATAAAACAATCACACAGCACAAGGAAGTTTACATACAATTTAATACAATACTATACAACAATTTCATTCCAGCAACACTCTCCACTATCATTTCATCTGTTATTCATTTAATCATTGCCCCAGAGGAGTGCGACAGGCTTCAGCAGCCGGCACACTTCATATCCTCACCGCTAGATTGGGGCTTCATTCATTCCATTCCTGACCTGGTCGGAGACTGGAAGCAGGCTGTGGATTTTCATTTTTCACTATACAACATTTGGAACATCAGGGTGCATATTTGTAACAATATATATATATATATATAAATAAGCATAACCACATATACTGGCCTGTGTAGGGAATAGCTCCCCTTGTAGCATCTCTCCATATACAGTAGCCTATATATACTCATAAATAACCTTAAAGATGATATATTGGCTTTCACGGCCAAGAAACTAGAACTCAGCAATTTTTCTAGGTTTATGCCGTGTCATGTGCGGGTTTTCGCGTAGGAACACGGACAACAAGAGCCCGCTGATGAGCCTATCTTGGTGTTCCTAGGCAAAACCCCGCACAAGACATAGCATAAACCTAGACAGATCGCTGAGTCATAAATATCCTTGTTTCCCCATGAAGGGTAAAGGCCTTCTACAAGAGGGTAGCTCTTATACACTAATGTGATGAGCTAGTCGCATTAGGTTTCTGCCATTCCTGTTGATAGTCATTTCAACTCTTTATATTTGACTGATCTTTAGCCCAAATTCTTTAAACTTGTCATTTCAAAAGTTTAGTTTCTCCTGCATTTCTTTTTCTCCCCATATCAATACATCATCTGCAAATACCACAGTATTAGGCTCATTATAATGTTCTTTGACAGATTTTATGATCCGACCCATGGTGACAAGGCACTTCCATGTTGGACTCCTCTGCTTGTTTCAAACCAATTTGATCTACCATCCCCTACTTGAACACAGCTTAGGCACTTTTGGTAAAGCATCTTTACTTTATCAATTAGGAATTTTGGCACGCTTATACTCTCCAGGCATTCCCAGATTTTCGTCTTGGGGACACTGTCATAGGCCTTTTCGATGTCCATTTTGCCACTAATTGGTAGAACTGCAGCTCGCTTTTGCTGGAACCATGTGAAAAGTGCTTTCTCAAAATCTACGTACCTCCTTTCTTGCTGACGGCTGTGCATTGCTGGTTTTAAAAACTCATCCAAAATAGCGTTTCTTTTACTGATGACTGTACATAGCATGGTATAAGCAATCCCTAAGTCTGAAGCAATTTCAGTTTTTATTTTGTGTGGATTAGCGCCCACTTCTCATGAATTTTCCTTTCTCATGTAGTGTATAACTTTTCCGTTTTGTGTTCTCCATGGCTAATCGAAAGCAACTGAATAACAAAACTACTGTTCAACAGTAAACACCAGATACCGGCACCGTGGACATTTTACTTCTCCATTGTTCCCACAAAAGAAATTCTCATATTCAATCAAAACACAGAGTTTCGCAGAGTGACATGTTGACCCTTACTTACTGGCGGTGTAACAAAGGCCAACCGAGTGAGTCACCTACGCTCTCTATCTTGCTCCTCCTCTAGCTGCGTTGCTTTTGACCTTCACAATGCTGTCAAAGATTAACCCTTCGTGGGTGGCAGTAGTTTATGGCTTTAGGCAGCACAGGATTTTGTAAAACACAAATTCCATACTAATTGTTCAAAAGTTACTAAAATCATGCAAATATGCTTTAAAATATCTACATACCTTTTCCCAGATTGGAAACCCATCGTTGAGATGTTTGAAGACAACACAACATTTGGAGTGTCTGTTTGTCAATTGAAGAATGGTACATGTTACACTGCACTTTACGATCTCAAATTGTACTGCTCCCTGTATGTCTAACTTATTCCTTATTATTCTATTTCTACGGGTTCGCGGTTGGAATGCGATGAATATTTATGCGGTGAAAGATTTGTACGGCCGGATACCCTTCCTGACACAGACCTCAAAAATTAGGTAAAGCAAGATGAAATGGATGAAAATAAGTGAAACTGAACAAGGAGTTGGAAGGAAGCAATCGTGGCCTATTAGATGGTATCGTCCTGGCATTTGCCGGGGTTTAAAATTGGAAACCACGGAAACCTAATTCAAGGATGGCCGATGGTGGGATTCAAACCCCCTTGTCTATTCAGTCCAGAGCAGCAGGGTTCATGGTCTTATGCCTTAGCATGGTCGGTATTTCACTGCTCGCTGTTAGGAAATGTATATACAAGGAAATACTCTGAATGAGTTTTAGTGTTTTTGTAAAAAAAAAAAAAAAAAGGAATGATACGTAAATTTATGATTTATAAAACAAAGCTATATTATGCACAACATTTAGAAATATCACTCTAAATTGCAGTCATTATGAAACAAATTCCTCAAAACTCTTGTTGCGTGTGGTACACTTTGAAACACATTTCGTTTGACTCCGTATAATTTAGTTTCGTAAAGAATGCCTTCAATTACTTCATCATCAAAAATCAAATTAAAGACATCTACAGGGTGTGTATCTACATCAAAACTTGTTGGTAAAATTGGCCCTTGAACAATGTTCTGTATGGGTATGGTATTTGTGGGTCCACGATTCCTATTACTCACGTCTGTCCAGTTTATCTGCTCGCTCACCAGCTGTGTCAATTATGATGTCGTTGATGCTCTCAGAAGAGCTGTAGGAAGAATTTTCCATTTTAGAGGCACTACAACTAAAATCTGACAAATCTTCATCTGAATAATCAAATATTGACACTTATTATTCTCATATCAGAAACATGTTACACAATTACAAAATATTTCATTAAATACAATTAGATCAGAACTTGGCGACTTGTAGTGCATTCTCTGAGGATAGGTGTAGATCCTCCGTTGTGCAGGTGGTTGGACACATACGACATTGGATCATGTGGTTGACAGTCTGATCTTCTCCGCAATAAAACTTGATGTTTCCGTCTTTAGCGTAGTTCCATCTTACCATATTAGCCCTTGATTTGCCAACTACTGATATATTTAGGGATTTCCACGTCATCTATGCCTCGTTATGACCCGGTGGTAAAATATCAGATGGTGTTGTACAGCCACCAGGAAGAAGATCTTTAGCTTCCCAAGATTGTAGTCTAGTATTTTTCTCGGTGGTTGTGAGTTCCTTTGGTGTTTTTAGGAAACTCTTCCTAGATTTCAGTCTTCTTCTTCTTCTTCTTCAAGTGCCTCGTCCTCCAAGAACATTGGCGATCAGTAGCATGATCTGCTGTTTGTCCATTGCTGTTCTAAACAGTGACACTGTATTAAGTCCAAACCACTGGCTTAAGTTCCTTAGCCAGGATATTCGTCTGCGTCCTGGACCCCTAATGCCATCAATCTTCCCTTGGATAATTAATTGCAAGAGTTGGTATTTGTTGTTGCGCATAAAATGACCAAAGTATTCTAGTTTTCTCCTTTTGATGATACTGAGAATTTCCAAGTCTTTGTTCATACGCCGCAGTACAGTACTTCCACATTTGTGACTTTAGCTGTCCATGATATCCTTAAAATCCTGCGATACATCCACATTTCAAATGCTGTCAGTTTCTTATTTAAAACCTCGGTAAGTGTCCATGATTCAACTCCATAGAGCAGGACACTAAAAACGTAGCATCGAAGCAGTCGGGTGCGTAATGACAGACTTAAATCGCGGCTGATCAAAACTTTTCTCTTTTTCATGAAAGAACTTCTGGCCTGCTCAATTCTAAGCGAATTTCTTGATTTAAGTCCCAGTTATCATTGATTTGACATCCTAAATAATTATATGATGAAACCCTTCCAATTCTTTCATTACCAAGTGTAAGAATGCCCTGAATTTCATCTTTGTTTCTACTAACAACCATCCACTTAGTTTTTTGTACATTTAAATGGAATCCCATGGCGTTACTCTCTTCAGAAATAGAATCCAGTAGTGTTTGTAGATCATCCATACTTGTTGCAAGGATGACAGTGAGACTTTCCATCAAGAGCATCTTGGAAAATCTTTTCAGAATAGATGTTGAAGAGGAGTGGAGAAAGAATGCAACTTTGGCGAACTCCCTTCATAATCGATACTTCTTCAGCCAGCTGACCATCAACACGTATAGCAGCACGTTGATTCCAGAACAGATTTCCAATTAATCGGATGTCACGTCCATCTAGTCCCAGGTCACATAAAATGTTCATCATTTTATTGTGTTGAACAGTGTCAAAGGCTTTTTCATAATCGATGAAACACATGTAAACATCGACACAAACATCACGGCATCGTTGAATCAACACCTGAAGACTGAGCAATGCCTCCCGAGTTCCGAAACCACTCCTGAATCCAAACTGTGTGCCACCAATGTTTTCCTCACATTTATGATATAACCTTAAGTGCAGGATTTTAAGGAATAACTTCAGGGCATGACTCATTAAACTGATCATTCTATAGTCATTGCAGCACGTTGCATTGGTCTTTTTGGGAATCGGTATAAAAGTTGATTTGAGCCAATCATGTGGTATGTATCCACTTCGATAGATGTTATTGAACAAACCCACCAGCAAGGAAAGAGATCGTTCATCCTTGAGAAGCTTTAGTATTTCAATGAGCAATTCATCTGGACCTGGAGTCTTTCCACTCTTTGATATTGTTAAGGCATGTTCAATTTCAGCTCTTGTAATGTCTATGCCATCGCCCGTTCGAATACCATGATCAACACTTCTGTTGTCTTCGAATAGAGTTTCAATGTAGTCCTTCCATTCTGTCAACTTCTCTTCAGTACTAGGGAGAATGATGCCATATCTATTTTTGAGAATCCCAATCCCTCTGCTCTTATAAATCCCAGCTGCTTGCTTAACCTTTTTATACATGTTGAACGAGTCATGCTTTGCACACAGTTCTTCTATTTCGCTACATTCCTTTGAAAGGTGTTGTTCTTTGGCAGTACGGATTTCCTTCCGTATTAATTTCTGCAATTCTCTGTACTTTATCGGGTCATTATTCTTGAAAGGTCTTCTGCAATCGATCAATTATAGAATTTTATCTGTTATCCAAGGTTTGCTTTTCCTACTCTCCATGGCCTGTAGTTTTTCTCGACACACTTCATTCACTGCGGATTTGAATTGGTTCCAAGTGTCTTCAATATTATGTGTATCCTTGTTCGACTGGATATAATCTAGTTTTGTACTCAATGCTGTTTGGACATAATTTCTCAATACAGGGTCTTGGAGCTTATGGATCGCAAAATGATTGCTGTGCATCACTGGATGATATTTTTTCAAGTTCAAATTCATTGTGGCTAACAAAACATTATGATCGGAGTTAATATCAGCACCAGGATATGTCTTCACACTTTTTAGGGAATTTCTGAATCGCTTATTGACGAGGATACAGTCAATATAGTCAATTTGATTCCTGACATTATTGTCGATGTTTGAGGTCCATGTGTAAAGACGACGTGGAGGAAGCTGAAAATGAGTGCTATGATGAACTCCTCCTCTTGGCATAGCTGGACCAATCGATCACCTCGATCATTGCCACTATATCAGCGCGTCGACCATGACCTACCTTGGCATTGAAATCGCCCATCACAATGGTAATCTCATGCGTTTTGGTGAAAGACAAGGCCATTTTGACTTGGGTGTAGAACGCTTCGATGTCTTCATCTGATGCATCACAAGTTGGAGTGTATAATTCGTATCCACCTTCTTCCCTTCCTTGTTCGCTGTTATTTCTCTTCGAACAGAAGGTGGTGCTATCCTGCCGAGGTGGTAAAGCCATTCAATTGGAGTGGATTTGAGATTCTGCATGAATCATTGAGAGCCACATCCACCTGTTTGGCATGAGCTGAGTTATACCAAACAGGAAACAGGAAAAGCGTACTCTGTGGTGGAATAACATAATGCCATTGCAGAAGATCCGATGGTTGCAGGTTGGGTGCCCACTGCGATCTGGCCAATCTTCTGAGAAGATTGTTCCTTGTGGAAACTTTCTGCTTAGTGTTCATACAATGTTTCTTGTATGTTAGAGACCTGTTGAGTGTTACTCCTAAGTATTTTGGAGTGTAACAGTTTTCCAATGTAACCCCTGACCATACAACATTTAACTTACGTTCGGCTTTCCTATTTCTTAGATGGATAGCACATACTTGTGTTTTTGATGGATTAGGTTTGAGATGATTTAATAATTTAATAAGTGCAGCTAACTGCCAAAAGAAATATATACATGACCGTGCATACAATAACCTAAATAAGACCACACATTCAGTCATTGCAGTAATCTGTCAATGAGACTTTCCTTTTGGAGCACAAAAGCAGGTGATGATGATGATTTGTAGTATAGTTTCTTGAGAGGGTTTCAAGGGCATTATTGAGATTGCTCTCCACTGATACGAAGTCTCTGTACTGTGTAGTCAAAGCAAGATCATCAGCATACACAAAGTTCCTGCAGTTTGGGGCAATAGGTTGATCATTTGTGTAAATGTTAAATAATATTGGAGCCAACACACTTCCTTGTGGGGGACCATTCTTCTGTGGTCTCCATCTGCTATGTTGTCCTTGAAAATCAACAAATAATCTGCGATTCTGCAAGATAGTGGAAATGAAGTTGGTTAGGCTAGGGTCCTTAGTCAGATTGTAGAGCTTAGTTAATAATATCTGATGATTGACATTGTCATATGCTGCTGATAAATCAACAAATGCCACTCCAGTTACATTGTGAGCTTCAAAACCATCTTCTAGGTACTGAGTTAAGTTCAATAGTTGTCCAGTACAACTTTTACCAGGACGAAATCCAGCTTGTTGTGGTATAAGCAAAGGGTCGATTATGGGTATAAGATGATTTAAGATCATTCTTTCTAACAATTTAAAAAGAAGACACAGAAGAGCAATTGGTCTAAAACTACTTGGGCTGTGTCAACATCACTAACTCTGATGCCATTATATCCAATTACGGCAAATACTACGGCATGAAAATACTGCGTCATGCAACATGCGTAATTATCAGCTCTCACTACCAGAGAAAAAATCTTACCAATATGCTGAGGGATTCCCTACACGAGTAAGGTTGAAATAAATAGCTCTCGCCATCTATGAGGACTTTCGTGTACTTCATTGACCTCTGCCGTGCGAAATTTGAACAGTACATTTATGATGATGATGATGATAATTGTTGTTTTAAGGGGCCTAACATCTAGGTTATCGGCCCCTGAACAGTACATTTATATATTGCTCCGCCCGTGGTGGACAAAAAGTGGAGCATGTATATATGGTTCTGCCTGCTGAAGGTTAAGATTCAAGTAGAGTCGGCGGTTTCAGCGCGGAAACAAAAGAAAAAAGTTTGAATATGAGAATTTCATTCGTGGCAACAGTCGAGAGCATGTCCTACATGTGACAAAAACTCTGTTCTGTTTCAGCACCGAAACCCGACCACTCGACCTCCGTCCACACCAACAAAGAGGAAACTACATAAATACAGTACCATAGTTTCTTTTAAAACAGCACGTGCTCATTACAATTACGCAAAACTCAGTTGTATTTCACTGACACTTCATACGTATTGTTACGTGCCACCCCCTAGTGGCACTTATGTTAACTGGATTACGGTGGGGGTACAAAGCACAACACCAATTACAGCTTAAAGAAATAATTAACTTTATTGCGGCCAGAAAATTACACTAGTCAGCAAATACAAGCAATTAGGAGCCTTATTCCAGTTTCCTCAAGTCGAGAATACTTCCCCTTTCACTTGTCAACAGATCACAGAAGTTAATCCGTCCTAATGAGTACGGTGGCCTTGACAGAAACTACCTGCTCCTCTCTTTTATGTTCACCGACCACAATTACTTACGTTCACTTGCTGCAGGCTATTTCGCTGTCCACACGCTGGAGAAACAATGTCACAGGATTTCGTAACTCGCACAGCACTTCGTCACCACACTTCTGTCGCACAAGATAATCGCTCGCACTAGCTCGTAAAACACAGCCACAACTGCTTCACGGGTCACTCTTATATAGCAGGCCGGTGACTCAATAAATGGTTCTAGATCCATCCAGAGTCCACGGCTTCTTGAGGTTTCCACCGCTGGTCCAGTCACGAATCTTCTGGACTATCCCTTTGTTTGTAGTAGCCCTGTTGCATAAGGCGCGCGCAATACAGGAGGCCAGCCACAGCCCAGCCCCTGGGGCAGTTGTGACTCAAGCGGCGAGCGATGACACAAACTCACAGCCGTAACACCACCCCCTTCCTAAAAAGGCTGATCGTCCCGATCAATCATTGGTCCGTCTGTGTCCCTCCGTAGGCTGCCAGGCGATCTCGATGCACGATCTTCATCTTCGCCCTCGGGCTCCGCTGGATCCTGTAGACGACATCGTTGATCCGTTTCACGACTCGGTACGGGCCCTCCCAGGACTTCTGCAGTTTGGGTGACAGGCCTTTCTTCCGTAATAGGTTGAAGAGCCAGACCAGGTCGTCCTCGTGGAATCCGCCGGCATCCGTCTGCTGGTCGTATCGGGTCTTCATTCTGTCGGTCTCGATCCGCAGTTTCCTCCTCGCGAACGCGTGCACGTCCTCCAGTTGGTCGACCAGTTCTTGACAATACTGGCTTACCGGGATCGGATCATTCCCAGGTCGGCCAAAGGCAAGATCGACAGGTAGACGGAGCTCCCTCCCAAACATGGCCCGGGCTGGTGTGCACCCGGTGGCTTCATGCACGGCGGCGCGGTAGGCCAGGAGAAATAGTGGAAGATGTTTGTCCCAATCCCTCTGGTGCTCGCTGACGACTATTCGAAGATGGTTCTCGATGGTGCGATTGAATCGCTCTACCATCCCGTCGGACTGAGGGTGTAGTGGCGTTGTCCTTGTCTTCCGGATTCCCAGCAGCTGGCATAGGTTCTGGAACACCTGCGACTCGAAGTTCCTTCCTTGGTCGGAGTGCAGCTCCAGGGGTACTCCGTACCGGCTGACGAATTCCTTCACCAGGGTCTCTGCGATCGTCGCGGCTTCTTGGTTAGGGAGCGCATACGCCTCCGGCCATTTGGTAAAGTAGTCGCTGACGACTAATATGTAGCGGTTCCCTGCCTCGCTTAACGGGAATGGCCCAGCAACATCGATGGCCACTCTCTCCATGGGGCCGCCCACGTTGTAGGTCTTCAGTGGACCCCGTCGTCTTCGTCCAGGGCCCTTGCTGGCTGCGCAATCGTGGCACCTCGCGCAGTGGTTCTCCACGTCTGTTCGGCATCCGATCCAGTAGAACCACTCTCTCAGCTTCTCCAGGGTCTTCTTTATCCCTAGGTGTCCACCAGATGATCCTCCATGAACTTCCTTCAGGACTTCCTCCGTCATAGCCTTTGGAACGACGACTTGTTCCCGAGATGTCTTCCCGTCGGTGCTCTCCCAGGTACGGCAGATGAGGCCATCCCTTACAATCAGCGAGTCCCACTGTGCCCAGTAGGACTTAAACTTTGGGCTGCAGTCACTCACAATGTTCCACCCGGGTCTGGGGACACAGGCCCTCTTCCATTCGGCTATCAGTCCCAGGTCATCATCCTCTGCTTGTGCCCGCGTGAAAGATTCGCGGCTCCAGTTCCCTTGAAGTTCCACAGTAGTCCGTCGGCACAGTATCCCGGTGTTCTCCTCCCTTCGGGCACAGAAGGTGCAGTCTTCGGGGCACGGTCTTCGTGACAGGGCGTCGGCGTTAGAATGCAGTTGGCCTTTCCTGTGCTGAATCTCAAAGTTGTACTGTTGAAGTCTCTCTAACCACCGCGCGAGTTGACCCTCGGGCTGCTTGAAGTTCAGGAGCCACCGCAGGGATGCATGGTCGGTCCTGATGAGAAATTCTTGCCCGTACAGGTACTTGTGGAAGTGTTCAATGGTCTTCACGATGGCGAGCAGCTCCTTCCTGGTGACGCAGTAGTTCCTTTCTGGCTTTGACAAGGCCTTGCTGAAGTAGGCCACTACTCTCTCCTCGCCGTCCACTACTTGCGACAGGATCCCCCCTATGCCAAAGTCGCTGGCATCGGTATCGACGATGAACCTTGTTCCAGGTCTGGGGTAGGCCAGAATAGGCGCGGCGCACAGAGCCTGCTTGAGTTGTTCGAAGGCACTGTGGCATTCTGCTGTCCACGTGAAGAGTTGGTCCTTCTCAGTCAGTCGATGTAAAGGTTTGGCGATGTCGGCGAATCCTCTCACGAAGCGACGATAATAAGTGCAGAGTCCCAGGAAGCTTCGTAGTTGCGACTTGTCCTTCGGAACTGGCCACTCCCTCACAGCTGCGGTCTTCTCTGGGTCGGTGCGCACCCCTTCCTCGGAGACGATATGCCCAAGGTACTGGACCCGCTTCTGGAAGAGCTGACACTTCTTGGGGCTCAACTTCAGCTGGGCAGCCCGTAGCTTCAACAAGATCTCCTTCAGGTTGCTGTAGTGCTCCTCGAAGCTCCTCCCCAGAACGATGACGTCGTCTAGGTATACCAGGCAGGTCTTCCAGTGTAGTCCCCTCAGAATGGACTCCATTAGCCTTTCGAAGGTTGCAGGGGCGTTGCACAGACCGAATGGCATGACGGTGAACTGCCAGAGCCCGCTGCCCACAGAGAACGCAGTTTTCTCGCGGTCCTTCGGGTGGACCTCCACCTGCCAGTAGCCACTCTTCAAATCCAAGGTGGAGAACCATCTTGATCCTGATATGGTGTCCAGCGTGTCGTCGATCCGGGGTAGAGGGTAGCTGTCCTTTTTCGTGACGTCGTTCACCCGCCTGTAGTCCACGCAGAACCTGGTGGAGCCGTCCTTCTTCTTCACTAGCACGACCGGAGAACTCCAAGGACTATGTGATGGCTCGATCACCCCTTGCTCCTTCATCTCTTCTACCATCCGGTCGACTTCGGCTTGCTTGGCGAGCGGGACACGTCGGAATGGGGCCCTTATCGGTGCGCTGTCCCCAACGTCGATTCTGTGCTGGACCAAGCTTGTCCTGCCGAAGTCTTTGCTCCCCACGGAGAAGACATCCTGGAATTCGCGTAGCAGGTCCTGAAGTTGGCGTGATTGCTCTTCGTCTAGATGGTCCTGGGATCCTTGGTACAGCTTCTGTAGTTCTTCTGGCAGGGCGCGTCTTCTTCGGTTGTCCGTCTGCAGGTGTCCGTCCGTCGTATCTGTGATGCGGGCAATCCAGGTAACGGGCTCGCAGACTCCTAGGTTGGTGTCCCGGTGAACCGTAATGTCGTAGTCGTTCAGGTTGGACAGGCGGACGTACGGCCGAGACGTCGTGTTGATGAGGGTCTTGGCAACTAGCAACCCTTTTGTCTGGATGTCCTCATATTTTGGTTCGATGACAGCCGCCACTCCCTCCGCTGTTCCGTCGACAATTACGGCAGCGCTGACTTCCGTCCTGGCGGGAACGATGACGTCCTCTCTCAGCCTTACTCGTCGTGCGGCGACGGCCTCGTGTGCTGGTCGCAAAGCAAGTTCCTCCCTTCCGAAGTGCAGAGTGTTGGTACTCAGATCCAAGATGATGTTGTTCTGGTCCAGGAAGTCCAGTCCGATGATCACTTCATTTGATACGTCAGCCACAAGCACTGGATGCTTTATCGCCCGTCGACCAATGACGAACTCCAGTGATGCTTCGCCATGTACCGGTGCGGTCTCTCCGGTCGCGGTTATTAGCTGGAGGTTCCTTTGTGTGGGTTGCACTCTCCACTTCGGGATCACGGTGGGGCTGACGATGGTCCTCGATGCTCCCGTGTCGATTAGCATGGGCCAGCTCACTCCGTTGATGAATCCGTCGACCATCAGGCTGCTTTTATCCCTCCGTAACTGCGTCACACGAACTTGGACTGCCGGGGCTTGAGCCAACCTTCGCCCCTCATGGCTGGCTGATACTTGCTTTCCTGGGCCGCGCGGTTTCCCTACGACTGACTGTCCCGACGGAAACTCTTGGCGGCGGCGATCACCGCAGTCCTTGCTCAGGTGGCCTCTCTTACGGCAGGTCCAGCAGGTTGGTAGTCCTCTTCCGGGCCGCCTCACCGGATGTCCTTCGGCTAAGTTTTTGTTGGTGGTACTGTGACTCTTGAAGAACCGGCCTAGCACCTCCATCAGTTCATCGGCCAGGGGCTTGGTCTTGTTGGCTTTGGCTGGTTCGTCAACGTCCACCTGACGCACCCGCGCGCACATTCTAGATACCTGCTTTGCCGTCTCGAACTCAAGTGCGTGGCTCAGCGCATCTGCCAGGGTCTTATTGCGCGCAAGACGCAGCGCCTGTTGAGTGTCCGAGTCCCGTAGCCCGTCGGTGAAAGTCTGCGTCGCTATCTGCTCCAGAAAGTCGGCCGGCGCTGTTGGGTAGGCGAGCCTTACGAGGCGTGCGATGTCCATCTCGAACTCCTGCAGGGTTTCCGCGTTCTTCTGTACCCGGGTCCGGAGCTGCATCTGGTAGGCCTGCTGAAGATGGCTATCTCCATATCGGGACTCCATATGGGCGATCAGTGAAGCGTAGTCCTGGGATCCAGTCGGGATGGTCTGAAGGACGTTAAGGGCGTCCCCTCTCAGCGCTACAATGAGAGCTGTAGCCTTTTCCGTGCTGTTCCAGTTGTTTATGGAACAGGCTGCCTCGAACTGACGTAAATAGGTGCTCCACGGGACCTTTCCGTCGAAGGTTGGGGGCGTCACTCTGCTCTGTCCCGTTCCTGGTGTCCCCGGTGTACCTGTGGGCGGGCGTCGGCGCAGCTCGGCAACTTCCTCTTGAAGAGCGTTGACTTTCTCTTCCACCCCCGTGAGTGGGCGTTGGCGCAGTTCGGCTACTTCCTCTTGTAGGGCTTTGACTCTCTCATCCACCCCGGTCGGCGGGCGTCGGCGCAGCTCGGCGACTTCCTCTTGTAGGGCTTTGAATCTATCTTCCATCCCTGTCGGCGGGTGTCGGCGCAGCTCAGCAAATTCCTTTTGTAGAGCGTTAAATCTCTCTTCCACCCCCGTCAGCGGGCGTCGGCGTAGCTCAGCAACTTCTTCTTTTAAGGCGTCGAACTTCTTTTCCACTGCCGTGACTTCCTCACGCAGACCCAGTTCTAATTTCTTCAAGTCCTGTGCTAACTTATTCTGCCCGTCTTCCATCTTCTTCTGGCCGTCCTCTATCTTCTTGGTTAAATTCTTCTGGCCATCTTCTAATTTAGCAGTTAGGTCCTCGGCTAACTTCTTCTGGCCGTCCTCCATCTTCTTCTGGCCGTCCTCCATCTTCTTCAGGTCCTCCGCTAACTTATTTTGACCGTCTTCCATCTTCTTCTGGCCGTCTTCTAATTTGCAAGTTAGCTCCCTGGTTAAATTCTTCTGGCCATCTTCTAATTTAGCAGTTAGGTCCTCGGCTAACTTCTTCTGGCCGTCCTCCATCTTCTTCAGGTCCTCCGCTAACTTATTTTGGCTGTCCTTCAGGTCCTCTGCTAACTTCTTCTGGCCATCCTCCATCTTCTTCTGGCCGTCTTCCATTTTGGCAGTTAGGTCCTTGGTTAAATTCTTCTGGCCGTCCTCCATCTTGGTTTCCATGCCATTTAACTTTTCTAGCAGTGCTGCCAATTTCTCCTCCATTTTAGTTGTTTGTCTTGTAAAGGGCATGCACTCACAGGAAAATTAGAGAAAATGACCTGCTCGGGTTTTGAAACCAGGACCGTCAGGTGTTGTGCTTGAGTTCGTAATCCGGCTTCTGACACCAGTTGTTACGTGCCACCCCCTAGTGGCACTTATGTTAACTGGATTACGGTGGGGGTACAAAGCACAACACCAATTACAGCTTAAAGAAATAATTAACTTTATTGCGGCCAGAAAATTACACTAGTCAGCAAATACAAGCAATTAGGAGCCTTATTCCAGTTTCCTCAAGTCGAGAATACTTCCCCTTTCACTTGTCAACAGATCACAGAAGTTAATCCGTCCTAATGAGTACGGTGGCCTTGACAGAAACTACCTGCTCCTCTCTTTTATGTTCACCGACCACAATTACTTACGTTCACTTGCTGCAGGCTATTTCGCTGTCCACACGCTGGAGAAACAATGTCACAGGATTTCGTAACTCGCACAGCACTTCGTCACCACACTTCTGTCGCACAAGATAATCGCTCGCACTAGCTCGTAAAACACAGCCACAACTGCTTCACGGGTCACTCTTATATAGCAGGCCGGTGACTCAATAAATGGTTCTAGATCCATCCAGAGTCCACGGCTTCTTGAGGTTTCCACCGCTGGTCCAGTCACGAATCTTCTGGACTATCCCTTTGTTTGTAGTAGCCCTGTTGCATAAGGCGCGCGCAATACAGGAGGCCAGCCACAGCCCAGCCCCTGGGGCAGTTGTGACTCAAGCGGCGAGCGATGACACAAACTCACAGCCGTAACAGTATAACAGCAAATTTCGTATAAATAAGGTTGCCAGGACCTAAAAGAAATTATGTACAAATATGAATTATGCAGAACAGAGTTACGAACTAAGCAGGTTCAACTGTGTATATATATATATATACATACAGTATACACAGAGATAGGATGTGTCTGATAACCTGTGTTAATGTGGTGTTTGTAACAGTATACGTATTATTTTGTAATTGGGGCTAGGATTGGGAAGGAGGTAGTCATGGTCTTAAGTTAGTAACTATCCCAGTGTTGTCCTGGAGTAAAAGTGGGAAACCGTGGAAAACCACTTCTAAGATAGCTGAGGTGGGAATTGTACCAACCTCTTCTCAATTCTACCTAATGAGGCTGATGTACCCCATACCAGCCCTCAGACCAGAATTAAATTCCTTGTCAGAGCCAAGAAACGAAGCCATATCTGAGGAGTGACAGCCAAAAATGTTACCCTACTGCACCACGATGTGGTTGCATAAACCATAAACTCACCTAAGTTACATTTAGAATAACAGGATATATCCATCTCCAGCTAAATTCCGAGAACAATTCATAGGGAAGTTCCATCGCCTTAGGTTAGACTGCTCTGAGACAGTTCTTCCCACAAGTGTTTTGTTAAGAAGAAATATTGTCCATTTGACAGAATATGTTTTCAATCCTTGTAATATTTTACACAGATAGTTCATTGTGTTCATCAAATGACTGCCAGTAGCCGATTCAAGTCACATAATAAATCACAGCTCAGTCAGATCCCCTTTAGGAGAGCTGGGCCACCCCTCCCTTCTTGTCGCACATGCAGGACTGACAGAAGTAGCAATTTATTTCCAAGGCAACTTTGGCAACACTATGATTTATTTATTTCTCGCATACTGTGCTTCATGCGTGCTTGCCAACCTTGTAGGAGACACTTAGTTTCTGTATTGGGGATATAACATGACATAAAGCTTCATTTGATCATTTTGTGAAGTCATAAGAAACCCAATACTCTGATAGCTTGTTACATTAGTCTTATTTTTGTCCCAATTTGAAAACAATTTCAGGGCAGATGATTTTGATGTTCTGTCCCTTTAAAGAAAATCGCCACCACCATACACAATTTTAAATATATCACAGATGTATTCGATGTCATAATTTTAACTGTAACTGTTTGAACCAAATTATTGATGATTCTCATGGTTATTGGTAGCATATTGAAATTTATGATTATTTTATGAAATAAGTTAAGTAAAGTAAAGAAATTATGAACAATTGTCATCATTAAGTGATGACGTATCTTATGGTGGAACTGTTTGATTCAGAGTTACAGAAGCTCCTGGAACAGGCTGCCTCGGTTGCAGCAGTACATACTCGTATCCATGCTGTTGCGTCTATCATGTTGGCTCCTCACAGTTCCACCACCTCACTCAGAGAAATGGAAAGCTCGAGAGGAAGTATGTACTCCACCAGTCCTAGTCAACATTCAAACAAAGTTGGTACTCCTACCTCATTAGCCGACCGCAAACTCAGGTGTGTTTCCTAAATAGCTCACAATCAGTTTACAAATTGGAATGGGTGGTCATTAACCTTCAGTGAGAGCTAGTAATTTTCATGTCTAGCTTGCATTTGTTTGATGCCACATATATCGCAGCCCCGCTGGAAGACTGCCCCAAGTCAAGAAACATGAATTTTGAAGTATGTGGTACTTATAAATGCCTATGATCAAGTCCATGTCTTGTAAAACTGCCACAACTCAGATCCTATAAATAGCAATTCTACGGCTCTGAATAGAAGAATGCCATAACTGAAAATTATTATTATTTTTATTAAAATGCATAATTATAATCCATGAAAGAACTTTGTATGTTATTGTATAACTTAGTACTAAACAGTGTTAGAAGTTAGTAATATGTTACTTCGACTTTAATTATGTAAATATTTATATTTTTCCCATTAGCTCAACATCATTAAATGCTTCTCCTGAAAATGTGTCCTTTTTGACTTGTGGCAGTCTTCCAGCATGGGTGCGATATATTGTCATTGGACAGTAAGAGAAGGATAGGAACATTGAAAAACGACAAACACAATGACAAGGAGGTGCAGGCAGAGGGAGAGTTAAAGGTATAACCAGGGGCAAACATATAAAATACACAGCTGGACACACCACCATCTTTACACCATCAACCCAATCAATAGCTTTTCATTGCTATAGCCCTTAACAAGATCGTTTCGATCTCGCAGTCTCATCATGAGGGGGGCGTTCTCCATCTTCTGTTTTTACGAAAATAGTGTAGGCCTCCTGCATCTGCCCATCATTGTGTTTGTCCTTTCTCAGTGTTCAGTGAAGTGACATACACGAAGGTCTGAATCACATTGCCATGAGAAGGATCATTTCTAGCTTGCCACGGTGGGTGAGTGGATAGCGTGTCGGTCTACTAACCCCAAGATTGCAGGTTCGCTCCTGGCCGTGGTAAGTAACTTTTGAAAGGCGGCAAAAATACGACACGCATGTCATACGATGTTGGCATGTCAAAGAACCCATTTGAATTCAGTAAGCCATGTTCATAATGGCAAAATTAATCTCGGGAGTTTTCGCCAACACAAAGTTCCTCATTTCTCTACTAGAAAGTGCTATAGCAACGCCACCTAGAGAGAAAGCCTTGCGATATGAAGTTGACAAGGTAGTGACGTCACAGAGGCCCGGCCGTGGACATTGAGACATAACATTCTAGTTTGCAGGTTATGGTGTGTTTTCCGCGTGTTGTGTGTCGTGTTTACAGTCCCAGTTACTGATTTGCTCAGATTTCCTACCCAGTTATACTTAATGGTTATCAGTGCAGTGTAAAGTTATGCCTAATAAGTGCAGCGTTCCAAATTGTAAAGGCAATTACGCCAATGGACCGAAAGTAAACGTTTTCTCTTTTCCTAATGATGAAGGTGAAAAGTCGAAATGGATACGAGCCATTCACCGCAAGGATTTTATTCCTACGAAATATTCCATGGTACGTGTTAAATCAATACTTATGCTCCAATTCTCACAAGTTTAGTATAATGGGAGGAAGGAACTTTGTAACCAAGTCTCTTTTCTTGTAGGTCTGTGGCATCCATTTCAAGCCACATGAAATTCAATGGACCACTAGTATGTATGATGAAAAGAATGGAAAGCTAGTTACTGCTCCGTTGTATAAACCGAGACTGATTAAAGGTTAGTAAGCAAATAGTCCTACCCCTAAATTATAGCATAGGCTAGCTCTTCTGTTCAAGAAAATTCATTTAGATGTAGAAGTCAGAATTTTCTAACCTAAATTATGTGCTACAGGCTAATGTTGTAGGTTAGGTTTATTTGTTTTATGGGGCTATCAATTTCAAGTGGGAGGTATAAGTGGGTGTTAATATGGATAGTATTCATATTTATATTGCAAGCTAACTGCATGAGGTTAGAGACCGATAACCTGTAGCAGGCCCTGATTAATCTAGGTTTTTTTTTCTATTGCAGTAATCTAATTCATTAGGCTACATTTCTTATTGGGGTGGGGGAAGAGGTGTGTGTGAATCAGGTTGGAGATTGAATAAATTTAGAATAAATAGAGTAATTAATGTAATGCAAGGTGATAAAATGATTGTATCGTAAGTTAATATTCGAATTAAATTCCTAGGAGCAGTCCCGTCTCAGTTCCCCAACTGCCCAGAGTATTTAACTGACACTGCAACTGTCTGCCGAGAAGATCCAGATGATAGGAGGCGTAGGATTGATAATGAAAGTTTATCGAAGGCTCTCGCTGAAAGTATGCAGACATTGGCGGAGAATCTGGAAGCAGTTTCATTTAGAAACTTTCAGGAACTGAAGGTGAAGTTAAACAGTGTGAGTCTTCATCCTGAGTGGAATTGTATTAGGGAGGAATCTTGTATATATTTTATTTTAATGAAGGAAAATCCTAGTCCACACTTGCGTTGCTGCATTAAGATAACAGAAGGTTTGAGTGCCTCCTTGTATGTATCGAATACAGAAGTGAAACATTGTAAAAACATGTCTTTACCAAGACAGTTAGGTACAGTGCTAGAAATTGAAGAACTTATAAGGAATGCCCATTCAGTGTATGCTGATCCTGATGCATATGAACATCAAAGTGTTGAGGATACTGTATCTGTTATGGACAGTTTATTTAAGAACTTGGAGAGTAAGTTCCCTGAGAAGAAGGATACATTAGACTTCTTAAAAGAGCAAGTTCACTTGCTAACAAAGCGTAAAGTGAAAAACTATTCCTGGGAATTGCTTGTATTCTCATCGCTGGTTCATTCTATTTCTCCTCACTGCTATAGATTTATAAGAGGTTCAGGAAATGTCACTCTTCCTGCACCCCGTACCTTGAAATTAGTGTGTTCCAAGCTTTTGACGAATCCTATACAGGAGCAAAGTGATAATTTTCTTTTGTATATGAGAAAGAAATTTTCACTCTTATCAGAAGAAGATCAACTAGTCCTCCTTTCGATGGATGAGGTTCACATTAAACCCCAGTTAGACTACAAAAAGGGTAGGGTTGTAGGTAGTGCTGTAAATAGCGATGAGTGTGCAACAAGTGCTTATGTGTTTATGGTCCACAGCTTGCTTTCTTCATACAAGGATGTTGCTCACATCATGCCCGTTGTGAACATTCGAGGTGAAGCATTATTCAATATGATGAAGAAAGTCATTCTTGGACTGGAAGAAGTCGGATTTGAAGTTCTAGCACTGATTTCAGACAACAGTGCTATTAATAGGAAAGCTGTATCTCTCCTGAGCGATCCACCCGAATTAAATTACATTTATAGTCACCCCAAAGATGCACACAGAAAGCTTTTCTTTGCAATTGACACTGTGCACATTCTCAAATGTATTAGAAATAACTGGCTGAATGCAAAGCACCAAGAGTTGCATTTTCCAGATTTGACAGAGCATGACAGACTACAGATTGCATCATTTGGTTCACTGAAGGAGTTGCATGTGTTAGAGAAGAACAATCTCCTGAAATATGGATTTACCTTGACTCTGAAATCCCTGTACCCTACCAATTTGGAACGACAGAATGTTCCACTAGCTCTGCAAATTTTTAATAAACCTCTAGCTGTGGCAATAAGGGAGATTGGGCCGAAGAAGAACTTGCCCTCCTGGGACAGTACTGCACAGTTTATTGAGTTGATTTGCAGATGGTGGGACATCATGAACGTTAAGACCCTATGGAAATGAAAACGCCTTAGGAATCCTCTTCAGGAACCAATAACGACCAACTCTTCTCATATCGAGTGCCTCCAGGAAATCGTGTCATGGCTAGATAGGTGGAAAACAATTGCCTCGCCTGGAAAGCTGAGCAAGGAAACACATGCGGCAATCACCCATTTCTACCAAGTGCATGATTGAAATGGCACAATTTTGTCTCTCTGAGAAAGGCCATAGCTTCTTCCTACCAGGCAAAATACAGACAGATAACCTAGAAGCTCGATTTGGAAAATATCGACAACTGGCAGGGAGCCAGTACAATATTTCCCTGAGGCAAGTGTTTGAGGTGGAGAATAAATTGCGCCTTCAGAGCATCCTGGACCTCAATGCTGCAGTGAGTGAGTATTTTGAAGAAGACAAGACATGTGACATAAGTGCTTTTGATGCTTGTGTTGCTGATGATAGTGATATAGAAGTCCTACAAGATGAGTATTGGCCTCTCTTACACTATATCAGTGGTTATTGCTCATATGGTTTTTTAAAGCGATATGATTGCAATTATTGCAAAGTCTTTCTTTGCGATGAGGCAGGCCAGAGTGATCACGCCAGCCTAATAAATGCCAATAACCGAGGAGGACTATGCTATCCCCATGCAGATGTAGTCAACTGTGCTGCATTTACTTTTGTTGTTATGAGTAAGCTACTCAATAGCTACAAGACAGAATTTTTGCATCACTGCAACCAGCAGAGTGTTTTGGTGAATGTAACACAAAGATGTCTGCCCACTGTACTGTTTATGGGGCACAGCTGCCCAAAGCACGCCAGGGCATTAATTGAAAAGACTGTACTGGCACTGCCAGTAATATCTTGATTAATAATTTTGTACACAATGTTAACGACAGGTTTTCACCCAAAACTTTGGCTCAGCATAAGAGGAGGAAGCTTGTCCAATAACTGTTCATGGCCGTTCAGTAGAAATTAGGAATTTTACAATATTCTTTCATTGTATGTACAGTTTCGTTATCATTGTGCGCCCTGGTAAACACGGCAAGCTAAGCCGGCGTTGACTGGCGCTGATCGCGGGCACGCGTACAATGTTCAGTCGGTGGTTGGTGCACACTTGAACACTTTTACCAACCATGTTCAATAATATGTACAGTGCTCATAGTCGATGCTGAAAATGTCCTCCCTCTCTTGTAACACACACCTGACATCTCCTGATGAAAGAATGGACAACAATCTCAGCAATTCTGATAGGTTTGTGCCGTGTCTTGTGTGGGGTTTCGCCTAGGACACCAAGCTGGCTCTTGGTGTCCCCGTTCTGTAAGAACACAACGTTGTCTGTTAAAATGTTTATTATTTACCGTGCCTGTTTTCTTGAATCGTTTGGCGAGCCTCCTATATTGTACTGGCATTACGCACAGGTCTTCTTGGAAACTTGATTCGACATTTTAATCTTGTTTAAGAACAAGACTTTCTGCTTTTCATATACGAATTATGGATATACACACGTTCGCGTTGTGTCAATTGGTGTCTAGGCATGACCAACAATCACAGTAATCACAATACTCACTAAACGTGCAACACTAACTTCTAAGCTTTGCAGATACACATTCATATAAATGACAAAACACGTGTGATCTAATGATATGAGTCAGCGGAGCAGGGTATTGTGAGGTCCACTCGCTCCGCACCTGACCAGCCAAATGACGCCATAGTTTGCCGTGATTTCCAGGGCGCACCATGATAATGACCCTCTGGTTCAATTAATATTGTGTTACTTGATCCACTTCTTTACATGGCTAATTACTAATCTGTAAGTATAGCAGTGGCGGCTGGTGGATAATTGTTATGGGTGTTGTCCTTTTTCATTAAGGGGGGGGGGGGGAGATGATAAAAGACTGCTTGATATCAAAGAAAACTGTATTCAATTTTGCGGTAAAACGGATGTACCTCATTCATCACGAATGCCGCAGTTCAGAGAACATCACATTGCCACTGGATCACCGGATTAAATAGTTAGGCTACATGAAAACCTGCAAGACATGGTATCGGCAGTTGACGGAGCATCTCAGATGTCTCCGTCCGCTCCTCGGCTCCCTTGTTGCAATCAGGAAGCAACGATCAGCCGAGTTAAATATTGGGATAGGACCTACTCGGTCTAGCATCTCTGCCATACCCTTCACTATTGAGATCTGGTCGGTGCTCGGGCCTGGTAACGACCACTCCTAAACGGTTGGCGCGCTTTGCTTTCTCAGACAGTTCACAGTAACTTACTATAAGATTTCCTGAATTATTAAAGAACAGAATTATGGAAAGCAATGGCAAACTACCTCACTCCTCATGTTGCCTAGTACGCCTCAATATAGCGCTGCCTTCGGTTTTTGTGGGTATCTACTCACATAACCTAACGGCGGTACTTTTGAGGATCCAACCAGCCTTCGGGCTGATTACCTAACAGACAGACAGAATTATGAATTCCTATGCATATAAAAGTAAACGTACAGCTTTTATTACTAAAAATATTATTACGGTATTAATTGTTTTTATTGAATTAATCTGGTCGTTGTGTATCACTGCAACCTTATTACCGGCCGCCACTGAAGTATAGGATGAACAATGAATTGGCATTTTCAATAGGTGACCATTTCTTGAAATTATTGAGGCATGTAGTGTTAGCATACCAAACGTTGAACTGATTGCAAGAAGTTGTCCTATAGTGGAGATGTCAGTTTAAAATGCAACTAATAACCTCTGTGTACAGTCACATTAAACGTCCAGTCCAGAAAGTGGTAAATAGCTCTACAACCAGCAGAGTGTTTTGGAGAATGTTCGTTGTAAAGCGAAGGTTAGAATGGAGAGGGTAAGTGTACGCTTTAAATGGGATATTTCATGCAATTTTAACATACAATTTCTAAGAGGGCTTTTGTTTCAATTTCACAGATAAAATGGAACACAATCTGAAGAATGTTTCACTGGAACAAATTTTTATTTGTTCAGATTTTTAACAATGGACTGAATGAAGTCTTGCAAGTTTCTTTACATCTAGTTTCATTGGATGAACGTTAATGTAGGCCTACTTTAAAAGTTTTAATCTAATGTAACATATGTGCTAAAGAGTATTTTTAGGAACTGTTCGCATAAGGACTGTTAAAGGTGCAAATGCCTAAAAATGTATCCACCCTGTAAATAATATAATATTAATTCTAAATGAAAGTAGAATGCAGCTTATACACTTGCATCAACATTGAAATTAGGAAACCTGGTCAATACTGCACCTCATATAAGTTATGTGCTAAAGTACATAAATATGTGTTTATATTTATTGATCTTTTTATAAATGGTTGCTATGTTCTGACAGAGCTTGCATCTCGTTGAACTGTCAACAAGGCATACTCTAGCAGCACACACTGTTGATTAAAAAAAAACATTCATCGGGACGTGTTATGCTGTAACCATTGTCAAAAACCATTGATCTGGATGCGTTAGGCAGTAACTATTGTCAAAAACCATTGGATTAGACAAAACGAAGGTTAGAATGGTCGGGTGTAGGTGCGACCTTGGCCGCGCGCAGCTAGTGGGACACGGTTGACACAAAGCGCTCGGTGCGTTAGGCTGTAAACATTTTCAAAACCACAGTTGTGCGGGGAAAAGTTGATCATAGAATCGCTGATTGAAATTACAGATCGTTATGAGGCAATTTCCACAATCCATGGTGAATAAACGATTCAATTCAGTGCACGATGTAATGAACTAAGTGTGCGCACTAAAGATGCGCACTAGCGGCTGAACTGTCATCGTACTGTTTTGATGACGATTGATTTGAACAATAGCGCTGACAGCTGTAATTTTGGCTATATAAGTCGTGATCCTATTTGGGATGGCTGGATGGGTCACAGACAGCGGAGGAGGAAATAACTATTAAAACATCGCTCCTAGATTTATTTCTCATCGTTTCAAAAGGTATTTTGGCTAATTCATGTATTGTAGAGAATTTTATCGCGCGTTCTATCTTCATTCATAGCTACCGTTGATTTCAATTTGAATTGTCACTACTGAACCTCATATGTGCTAAAGTTCGTAAATGTGTTTTTATTTATTGCTATTTTAAAAACGGCTGCCATATTTCTACAGCGCTTGCATCTCGTTCAACTGTCATCACGGCTCACTCTAGCTGCACGCTCCGGTGCGCACACATTGTTCCCAACATGTGAGATACAAAATCACTGTTGATCAAAGAAATCATCGGGATGCATTAAGCTGTAACCATTGTCAAAACTCATTGATCTGGGCGCGTTAGGCTGTAACCATTGCCAAAATACATTGGATTGGACAAATCGAAGGTTAGAATGGTCGTGTGCAGGTGCGACTTTGGCTGCACGCAGCTAGCGGGGCACGGTTGACACAAAACCCTTGATCTGGACTCGTTAGGATGTAACCATTGTCAAAAACCATTGGATACCACAAAACGAAGGTTAGAATGGTCGGTGTAGGAGCGGCTTTGGCCGAGCACAGCCAGCGGGTCACGGTTGACACAAAACCATTGATCTGGACCCGTCAAAAACCATTGGATTGGACAAATCGAAGGGTGTTGGTGCAGCATAGTACCGTAATGGCGAGGTTGGCAATACCGGTTTGATGATGATTGATGTGGACAATGGTGGCCACAGCTGGAATTCTGCCTACATAAGTCGTGATCCTATTTGGGATGACTGGGTGGGTCACAGACAGCAGAGGAGGAAATATCTATTAAAACATCGCTCCTAGATTTATTTCTCATCGTTTCAAAAGGTATTTTGGCTAATTCATGTATTGTAGAGAATTTTATCGCGCGTTCTATCTTCATTCATAGCTACCGTTGATTTCAATTTGAATTGTCACTACTGAACCTCATTTATGTGCTAAAGTTCGTAAATATGTGTTTTTATTTATTGCTATTTTAAAAACGGCCGCCATGTTTCTACAGCGCTTGCATCTCGTTCAACTGTCATCACGGCTCACTCTAGCTGCACGCTCCGGTGCGCACACATTGTTCCCAACATGTGAGATACAAAATCACTGTTGATCAAAGAAATCATCGGGATGCATTAAGCTGTAACCATTGTCAAAACTCATTGATCTGGGTGCGTTATGCTGTAACCATTGTCAAAAAACATTGGATTGGACAAAACGAAGGTTAGAATGGTCGTGTGCAGGTGCGACTTTGGCTGCACGCAGCTGGCGGGGCACGGTTCACACAAAACGATTGATCTGGACACGTTAGGATGTAACCATTGTCAAAAACCATTGGATACCACAAAACAAAGGTTAGAATGGTCGGTGTAGGAGCGGCTTTGGCCGAGTGCAGCCAGCGGGGCACGGTTGACAAAACCATTGATCTGGACGCGTCAAAAACCATTGGATTTGACAAATCGAAGGGTGTTGGTGCAGCATAGTACCGTAAGGGCGAAGTTGGCAATACCGGTTTGATGATGATTGATGTGGACAATGGTGGCCACAGCTGGAATTCTGCCTACATAAGTCGTGATCCTATTTGGGATGGCTGGGTGAGTCACAGACAGCGGAGGAGGAAACATCTATTAAAACATCATTCCCTGATTTATTTCTCATCGTTTGATGAGGTATTTTGGCTAATTCATGTACTACCGGTATAGAGAATGTTATTGCTCGTTCTACTTTCATTCAGTGCTATCAATATAATAGGGAATACAACAATTTTGTATTGAAAAGTGGAAAGGAGCTTTTGAAAAGGCTATATTTATTTAACTAGTGAAAGATAGATATGGTCATCTCTTAGTTTTTTTTTTTTTTTTTTTTTACAAAACAGCACAGTTTGTGTAACATAGAAAATATGAGAACAACATGTTTTTGCAGATGACTCACTGTATTCTGTTGAGAACAAAGTGCTAAGATCACTAGTAATTAGCATGTTTTATGTATTGTCGGATAAGCTTATGCCATGCCTGATATTGTAAACATTGCCATATGAAAACTGTTACTGTAGGATTACTCTATATCAAGTGTTTGTTTGTAAATTATTACATTATCATGCCCTTTTATGAATCAACAACAAGTTTCCTCTTTGGTAAATGTTCTCATGTGTCATGACAGCTGCTTTGTTCCATTTCAGTAGGTAACCTTTTCTGCCATAGGCATTCCATTGCTAGCCTGTTTTCTTATCACGGATGAAAACTTTCTGTGGCTACTTGTTTTTTTGTGAGTGGGTTAGGACATCACTGTCATCAGCCATGTGTACTTGGATATGGATATTTATTTAACTAGTGAAGGATACGTATGGTCATCTTTTAGTTATTATTATTTTTTACGAAACAGCACAGTTTGTGTAACATAGAAAATATGAGAACAACATGTTTTTGCAGATGACTCACTGTATTCTGTTGAGAACAAAGTGCTAAGATCACTGGTAATTAGCATGTTTTATGTATTGTCGGGTAAGCTTATGCCATACCTGATATTGTAAATATTGCCTTATGAAAACTGTTACTGTAGGATTACTCTATATCAAGTGTTTGTTTCTAAATTATTACCACATCATCATGCCCCTATATGAATCATCAACAACAAAAAGTTTCCTCTTTTGTAAATGTTCTCATGACTGCTGCTCTGTTCCATTTCAGTAGGTAACCTTTTCTTTCATAGGCATGCCATTACTACCTGTTTTCATATCATGCATGAAAACTTTCTGTGGCTAGTTGTTGTTGTTGTTTTGTAAGTGGGTTATGACATCACTGTCATCAGCCATGTGTACTTGGATATGGGTAGAATTTGTATGTATATATTGTGATGCTAGAATTGGGAAGGTTAGGTACGGTATTGTAGTTTTAAGGGGAGGAACTACGAGGTCATCTGCCCTTGGAAAGGAGGTGACCATGGTCTTCTGCTAGGAACAATCCCAGCATTTACCTGGAGGAGAAAGGAGAAATCGAACCCACTTCTTCTCAGTTCAGTTTTAACTCATGAGGCTGAGTGAATTTCGTTCCACAATCAAATCAGAATTGTATTTTTAGGGGCAGATGACCTCGTAATTGCGCCCCTTAAAACAACAATAATTTCTCGGCAGAGATGGGAATCAAACCTAGACCTTTGGACAGATATGATTGACTATACTGTAGATATTAATTTCTGCTTTAACTGTTACAGATTAATTGGTTATTTGTTGTGTCTTTTCTTCTCGTTGTGTAGTTGACATCTCACGTTAAAATGGGGTGAATATTTGTCAAGTTTTTTAATGAATTCTTCTATATATTGCATTTATTGAGACATCAGTGTTTTCGGTCAAGTTCACACTCGCAAGGTTCGAAATGCATACTTATCGATTATGATCGAAAACGTCGATTTATTAGCTAGAGTAATGTATCGATCGCATCAACTTCTGTCCATATGTTTAATTTATGGTTTCGTTATTTATTTATTCGCGTCTGTAGAACGTAATTTGATACATAAACACTCAGTCGCATTTCCTCACAGGTTGTTCATAGCAGCAGCGCTGGGTAGCGCGCTCGCTGACGGCCGGAAGGCTATGACGTCATAAATCGTATCGCAAGGCTTTCTCTCTAGGTGGCCTTGGCTATAGTGTTCGAGGAGCTTAGATATCTAACCTCCTTGACTTTCATAGTGATTCAAGGAACAACGAAATTCGTCGTGCAAGCTACCCTCTGGGTGTCAAATTACAAAGCTTACACCCGGCACCTGAGGCCATACGATATTATTATTATTATTATTAGGCACACTGATCCATTTCAAATTTCAGACTAACCTTTGAGAAAATGATGTATTGTCAACTATGTGTTGGAGATCAAATGTTCATAACTCATCAATATTTTGTGTGGATGTGGCAGGATTTTGTAAATTAGATTTTCATAGGATATGTTTATTGTATAATAAACTCGACAGTGTAGGGGCAGATGATCTCGCTGTTCTGTTCCTTGAAACAACAATAACTAACTAAACTCATCAGTACTGTAGGTTAACCGGTAGGTGTGGCAACATTGGTTTGTATTGTGACTGTAGCAAGTCATAACGGCATCAAACCTGCTATTCCCCTACCTCACTTTTTTATAGTTCAAGGGTTGATTTTATTGCTTGTATCATTATATCATCCATAGTAGCATTGTTTCATATCATCTCATTATTCCAGTTAATTAATTGTTTGCAAGGATTCGCTTTAGGGATAAGTTTCATTTATTGTATGTTATACATTTTGTTCAAGCCTGGAGTTTTGAGTTACTCACAGAGCCTTGTGTATTGCTTCATCTTGTCAACATCCTGTCTCAATAATATGTTGTTGGAAAATACGTCTATATTTGCGTGTGTGACCTCTATCCGGGGCAAGTTGGCAGACCCTCCTACAGGGGCGTCTTGGGTAGAGACAGGGTAATCCGTGTGGCAATTTGTGGCATTGGGGTAAACAGATGCTCAAGTTAAGCATGGGATGCTATTATTGTGATTGGCTGCAGGACAGGCAGATGAGCATTTGAAATGTGACTTGGAATGGTATATTAGATGCTAGCTTGGATGGGAAACGACTTCTACTCTTCTGTGTGAACTTCATCGTGTGGAATTAAAACTCAGCAGTTTTTCTAGGTTTATGCCATGTCTTGTGTGGGGTTTCACCTAGGAACACCAAGATAGGCTCATCAGCGGGCACTTGGTGTCCGTGCCCACATAAGACACAGCATAAACCTAGAAAACTTGCTGAGTTTTAATTCCTTGGCCATGAAAGCCAATATACCATCTTCATTGTGTGGATTACTACTCTGGTAGATTTTCGCGTGAGTACTTTGTGTTATGACTATCACGAGTATTATTATGTGCTACTCGGAACGTGATTAACTCGTAGTTACTTGAACTTGGGTACCTAGTGTAACTAGTGAAACTTGAAAAAGGAAGGAAGCTTTTAGTTTTACGTGACAATTAATCGTGCAATCATGAGCCACGGGACCTCCTTTTTACGTGGAATCCGAACCACAGGACATGGCTAGTGGAACTTGGTTTACTTGGTTCGAGTATGATTTACTGTGTAATTGTAAAGTACTTACAGCATGTTATTTGAGAGACATGATTTCGATCAACTGATAGTTCGTACTGAGTTAGTATCGGCATATTGTATCTTCTAACTAAATCGTGAGTATGAAGGTAAAGTTACGGTAGTCATTTGTTGTTGCCGAGTGGTTCCAAAATTAGACTGTAATGTTGGAGCACGCGTGTATTAAACAGACTCTGCAATATTTCACCGGATAGGAACGTGTTTATCTGGCTTGCTACTCATATGTAGGTGGGTACTGCCTCACCGAGTCCGTGATACTGATGTCACCAGTAAGAAATTTCTAAAGCGTGGGCAGGTCAGCTAGAGCTTTTGTAATCAGAACAAGTATTATCAGGCCTAATTCTTTGGGTAGTGACCCCAGAATTAGTAGGAACACCTTTGACCAGATCCTAATTCACCACAACTGTAAATTTTCCATCTACTATGATCTTCTTCCAAGGGTCCATGTCACATAATTATGTCTTTGCCATATCTGTGTGTGTTAGGGCATATAGTTAGAATGTACAAGACGAGAATCCTTGCCAGTGCAAACCTTACAGAATACATTAATTTATACCAGATTTGAAGATTTTATTCGTAGAATTTCAATATATAGTTGGATGCTAATGTATATTCTTGTTGTAAACTCTCTACGCTGTTTAACACCACTACCTGAACTTATGTTATTTAGAATTATTAGAATTGACTACACCAAGTAGGCATACCTTTTGTCTCATAAAAGTAAAGGCTTTGCTGTTGTTCGCCCAAGGTGGGCAAGTGTAGAAGAAAGTCAGAGAAGTTTAAGAGCTAGTTACAAATGGTTGCCCAAACAGGGGCAAGTTACAGTATACACTTCTCTATACCTCCAGATATTGAAATAAATAACCCATGCTTATGTCGTTGTTACTAATTCTACTTAGGGGCTTGGGGCATCTTAGTCATCAGCTCTGTGAGTGTGTGTTGAACTTTTCTGATAATCTGTATATCTGTATTCGGGACAGGGATGGGATGAGTGCCCTGGAACTTGAAGTAATGTCCGTGTAGATCTCATTAGTTTACTTTCATTTATTACAAAATTCGAAAGTAGGCTAATACCACAGGTATAATACAAAATAAACATTGGGCAGGCAAAGGAAGATGCATAGAAAAGGGGAAAAACACAATGACAGATTGGAATGGATGGAGGAACATTTGTGAGGGACAAACCCAAGAAATCGTCAAGGTCAAACTTCACAGCCATACATATTGATGTCTTCAAAGGTGGCCCCAGCATATTCATACAGTCTTTCTGTTTATTGGTCATTTCCTTAGTAATAACTTTTATTACCCAGGATCAACATGGCACAGAAAGCAGAAATGACCGCACGAGAAATAGATGAAGTACGTCGTGAACTTGAAAAATTTCAGACACGTTGCAAGAATACTCGTGGCAGTCTGAAAGCCCAGTTAGAGGAGACCAAACTCATGCTACAAGAGATCATAGATGCTGAACAAAAACTTAACCGCATAGCAAAGCAGGATGTCAATTTCCTCACTGGCCGCCTACCAGCCGAACGTTTCATCAGGTATGTAACCCAAAAATAGTTGCAATTTTGTCTGTCAGTGATTTGTCACAATTGATGAATCCTTAATCAAACTAATTTAGTTACAACTTGCAGATTTATGGAGGAATGGTTTAGAAATGCTGACTCAATGATGGAAAAACTGCGCTTGCGAATAAGCACTCTGAAGACACAGAATAAACGAGCTAAACAACAGCTGGAGGAGAAAGAAGAGCTAGGAGAAAGTCTACACCCAGTAGATTTTGAACAGGTCAGAATGCTTGGTATCTCATATATAGGGGAAGCATAACACCAAGTTTCATGATAGATTTGTCTGGGTTGACAATAGCCAGCAAAAGAATAATGGCAACTTATCAATATGTACTTTTTATTTTTTCATATTTTGCAATATTTAGTAATCATGAATTAAGTACTTGATGAGTAAATATATTCAACAATATTTAACACATGTAGATGCTCCCATAAGTCCCATAAGTTCAACCCCTCGTCCACGTCGTGGGAGACGGGCAACGGCACAAAGTAGGGGATTGCCTGTAGGGGCGAGTACAGTGGAGACTTCGTGTGCCCCGGGACCGTTACGGTAGCTGTGAAGGTCCTACAGGAACCCTGAAAAGTGACGGCTAACGGGGCTCTGGTGAAGCTACGATAGGCCCAGCAAGCCAGTAGTGGATGAAACCAAATGCTTTCAAAAATGGAACGAGCCTCGGACATGATGGATTTAAAAGACGACGACACGGCTGTACACACGGACTAAGATTTGGAACTTTAAACCTAAGAACGCTGACGGGGAAGGTGGAGGAGATAGTGGATATGATGGAAAGAAGGAAGTTGGATTTATTGGGATTGACAGAAACAAAGTGGAAAGGGGAAGGAAGGAGAGAACTGAGAAAAGGCTATAGACTGTACTGGAGTGGGAACGAAGAGGGAAAGAGAAATGGAGTGGGAGTAGTAGTAGTACGAGATGGTTTAAAAGAAGAAGTGAGGAGAATAAGTGATAGGATGATGAAAGTGAAAGTAGCACTGAGGGGAGAGACCATAGAAAAAGTGCAAGTGTATGCTCCACAAGTAGGCTGCGCCTCTGAAGAGAAGGAGGAGTTTGAAGAGGAATTGCAGAAGCAGCTGGTAGAAAGAAATATGATTGTTATGGGGGATCTCAGTGCCCATGTAGGAAGAGAAAGACAAGGTTATGAGAGTGTTCTAGGACCAGAGGGTTGGGGCGGAAGAAATGAGGAAGGAAAGAGACTGTTGGACTTCTGCCAGAGGAACAGCCTGCTAGTTGGGAACTCCTGGTTTCAGAAAAGAGAGAGCCACACAATCACATGGTACAGTGATGACTTGACCAGGAAGTCGGTGGTCGACTATATACTCTATGAGAAAGAACTAAATAAGAACATCACGGACATCAAGGTTATACCATCGGAGATCCTGGATAGCGACCATCGATTGCTGGTAATGAACCTGAGAGGGAGTAAGGAGAAGAAAGGGACTGAGAACCAGGAAAGACGTATAAGGATATGGAAACTGAAAGAAGGGGATAGAAGGGTCGAGTACCTCAAAATGGTAAAGGAAGGAATTCCAACAGATTAAGAAAGAGGGGCTAGATTTAAGAAGACACTAGTAGGTGCAGCAGAAGCAGTATGTGGGAGGACAAGTAGTAAGAAGAGGTGGAAGGAAACACCATGGTGGAATGAGAAGACAAAAGATATAGTAAGGGAAAAGAATAGAGCCTTTAGGAGGTGGTATCAAAATAGGACGGTAGAGACAAGGGAAGAGTACCAGGAAAGAAAGAAGGAGGCGAAGAGAGTAGTGGCTGAGGAGAGAAGAAAGTGGATAGAAGAGTGGACAAAGATGATGGAGGATAGTGAAGGTACAAAAAAGGTCCTGTATGGGATGGTAAAAAATAAGAGGCGGAAGGATCCTACGGATTATGTTAGAATGGTGAACAAAAGGGGACAAGAGATAGAAAATAGGGAAGAACTGAAGAAAATGTGGAAATAATATTTTGAAGAACTTCTGAACCCAAATGGAAAAGATGGTGAGGAGGAAGAAATCGGGGAAGAGGTAGATGAACTGCAAAGAGAAAGGGACTTAACATGCAAAGAAGTGGAAGATGCTTTGAACAAGATGAAAGGAGGGAAGGCACCGGGTGTGGATGAGTTGAGTGTGGAGATGGTGAGAGCAGCAGGAGAGGTGGGGATACAGTGGTTGTATCGAGTGATGAGGACAGCATGGAAGGAAAGGAAGACCCCAGAGGACTGGAAGAAAGGAATAATTGTCCCGATCTTCAAGAAAGGTAGTAGAACAGATTGCAGAAACTATCGGGGAATAACACTGATGAGTCATTGTGCAAAGATCTTCGAGAAAGTTTTGGAAAAGAAAATTAGGACAAGGATAGAAGGAGGGATGAGGGAAGAACAACGTGGCTTCAGAGCAGGAAGGTCCATAGTGGATTTGATTTTTGCTGTAAGGCAGTTACAAGAACAGCACTATGAGTATGGAACAGATCTACTGATGGCCTTCCTGGACAATGAGAAAGCATATGACAGTGTATGCAGAAACAAAGTATGGAAGTCCCTGGAGGATAGAGGAGTAGAGAAATGGACTATAAGGAGGATAAAGGAGATGTACAAGGGAAGCGTGAGCTGTGTGAAAGTGGGAGGAGAGAGATCAGACTGGTTGGAACAGAGAAACGGCCTGAAACAATGAAGTGCACTGTCACCGTTACTTTTCATTGCGGTGATGGATGACATAATGACCCGAGTGGCACAAGTAATTGGGGAAGGAAAGATGAAAGCAATGGTGTTTGCAGATGATTTGATGATTTGGGGAAACAAGGAGGAGGAGGTACAGGAACAGTTGGACGTGTGGGAAGGAATAATACAAGGATATGCGATGAAATTTAGCATAAATAAGAGTGAGATGGTGATCACAACAAGGAAGAAGGAAAGAACCACAACAGTAATAACAATTGGTGGGGAACAGCTGAAGAAAGTCGAGAGTTTCAAGTATCTGGGAAGCCTGATTCAAGATAATGGAAGAAACGATAGAGAAATAAATGAGCGGGGGAGGCAGGCAGAAGCATTTCGGAGGAGTGTGAGAAGCATGTTATGGAGCAAGGATGTCCCTCAGAACAGCAAAAAGATCATATATCGGACGTACTATGTCCCTATCCTGACGTATGCCTCGGAGACCTGGGTTATGAAAGGAAGGGAGAAGAGCAAAATACAGGCCAGTGAGATGAGGTTCTTGAGAAGCAGTATTGGAGCTACAAAGATGGACAGAATAAGAAATGAGAACGCCAGAGAATTAATGAAGGAGGAACCATTACTGGATGGGATAGAGAAATCTAGACTTAGATGGTATGGACATGTAAAACGAATGGAGGAGAAGAGGATACCCAGGAGAGTACACGAGATGAAGTGGAAAGGAAAGAGACCGAGAGGAAGACCGAGAGACAGGTGGCTGAAGGGGGTGGAAGAAAGCGTGAAGAAGAGAGGAGAAGACTGGACAAGGGTGGAGGCTGAGAGATGGTGGGAAGACAAAAGACGTTGGAGAGGCTTGTGTTCCAAACAGACCCGGCCAGTGGCTGGAAACTGTGCAAGATGATGATGATGATGAGATGCTTTACAAAAAAATATTTTGAGCCTGTCCTACATCCCTGGTCTCATGATTTGTCTTGGAGCAAAATATTTCTTCATGCTTGTATACATTTATTTCTATGTGAGGACATTGTCCTTGCTGATAATTTATACCGAAGTACATTTTTTCGATTGAAAAGCTGAGTGTAGCACAAGGTGTCCACAGGCAGGAAAAGCCAGGAACTTTTTTTTTGGTCAGGAAAAGTCAGGAAAAAGTGTGAAAAAATGGCATGAGTCAGGAAAAAATGGCAAAAAGTATTAGAAAGGCAGGAATTTTATATTAACCATGCAGTATTTTGTTTTATAGCCATACTAGCAGGTACCCGCGGCTTCGCTTAAAAGCGTCATAGTCATGTCATATTGATATTCAATGAATTGCAGGTTTAACCCCGTTAACACCCCTTTAGAACCTGAATATCCAAAAATCCCTCCTTAGTAGACGTTTTCGACACTCAACAAACAAATCCCCAAAATATCATTCTTCTAACTTGAATAGTTTTGATTGGTTGATGAGAGTGAACATCCAAAAATCCTTCCTTAGTGGAAGTTTTTCTTCCAGAATTTCACCTCTCCCCATAGGCCCCTTATATTGGATTTATGAAAAAACGGTCGAACACCTATTTATTTTAATTATTTATTTATTTATTTTTAAGCTGATTGATTTCTCCGAGTTTCAAACTCCTCGCCTATGTCATTTAAGAGATTCACGCTCCGTTAGGAATCCTTCAACCCCCACTTTTCACCCCTTTCACCTCATAATATACACCACATCGAAAAACCCTCAGACACGTGTCATATGCCAAGTATCACATCCCCCAATGAAACCAATCGGGAGATATCGCTATTCAATGAAATGCAATCACCTGAAACCAAAAATGCATTGGACGAAAAAAAACATCAAAATATCATGTTAGTTTCGGACCCTAAAAGACGTGAAAAATATAATAAAAGTATTAAAAAGAGCTATTTTTTGAAATCTCATTTTTTATTTTATTTTTATTTTATTCAATTCATTCCAAAGAGCCATAGGCTCGTACAGAGGAATTGTACAGTAATATGTGTGTTTACACACCAAGGAAGAAAATTCTGAAGGTAACACAAATTGATGAATAAGGGCATAGGCCTATTAGTAAAGTTGATACTATATCTAAGATTGTTTAGACCAAGGTCTCTTAAATTGATAAGCATGAAACACTCTCCCCTCCTCGCTGGAGTTGATTTACCATTAACTACCCTCATTTACCACAAACCTACAGAATTTACTGCCTTTAACTACAGGCCACAAGTGATTTTAACATTACTCCCGACTTTGAATGGGCGCCAAGGTCGACCATATGGGTCTTCCTGAATAAAATAGGATAGAATACGGTACATAACTGTTGCCCCGACTATGAAAACACTTTCTCCCAGGCGTAGGGCATTTGGCATGCGTTTGCTGATGTACCAGGTTCATGCAAGACAGGAATATAAACACACATGGATTTTAAAAAGATAATCTATTGGCTGTACCATACACATATATACAAATATACAACAAAATACCCTTCATACACTCGTGCTAAACTTTATACAGTACCTTGCCACTGAATTTAGGCTCTGAGAGCAGGAAAAACACTACTGTCATATCAGACCCAGGCATAACAGCCCCCTATACATATTTCACTTGTACACAGAATATCTACACACGTTACGACTGGTTCACTCCACTTTCTTCCTTGTCGAACTGCTCGTTCCCGTCTCCATTCTCGCATGACTTCGATGAAATGTTTACGACTGAATTATCCTTTAGGCGTGGTAAGTTGTTACCAACAGCCCATGGTATGGATGGACCCATGAAATGTACGTAGCATCCAATAGCCCGTAAGAGCTCAGTGGATAGCTAAAATTAGTCACTGCTCGTTCATATTACGATACCATGATCGAGTAATACGACACTAAAATGCAAGTAGACAAACGGACTTTCGCTGTAATAGCAAGAAGACGATCTCTAACTGTTCGTTACGGAAACCATGTCACGTAAAACGACCCTGGGCGTTAGTAGATCAGTGTTCTGCCGATAAAACAATAAGACCAGCTCAGAACGCCAGACACGCCATTATATGCACTCGCGTAAGGATCCAATAACCCCAAAGTTTCTGCCGGAACTAATTTGTGTGTAGCCCGCTCCTAGCGGAACATCCGCGTCAACACACGAACATCAGACAGTCAAAATCCACAGTGACGTTACACAATGGTATTCCTCACGAAGTTCATGGGAGTTCATGCCATAAATAGCCTAGGTAATCCCACACAAGCCGAATTACTGCCTGTCTTTTCCGGGTATGTAACAAATCCAGCACTCGAAAAGACCAATTCATTGTACCTTTATAGTACAGCCACAAATCTAACCTTTAACATTACTAGGTCAAAATAAAGCAATTAACCCCAAACCAAAATGAAATAATGCTTCTACTTAAATACAGTCTTATATCCTTATTCCCAAAACGTAATAAATCGCAAAACCCCGTATTTTATAATATCAAATATCCAAAAACCGATAATTAATAAACAGTGATCCTAGGTTGTCCGGACCATCCAAAAATGAATCCGTCCACAAAGACACACAGGCACAATAAAAATCACCTCTGCAACCCCACATTAACCCAATATAATAAGATACGAATAAAATACCCCAAACTAACTGCGCGAAGCAAAACCCGAGGGTGAGCTACTGTAACTGAATAAATTCGGTTACAAACGCCCCCACAAGGATCAATCTCTAAACTACAAGGCTATAGATTTATCCTTGTCCCTCACACAAATACACACTAGTACTCCTGTCTTGTCATCGTGAGCAAGATCTCTAGGCGACATATAGCTTGAGGTAAGCAACGTTATATGTACCTAGGACCTTGTCATCGTTGGAAATCAAGCTGTAGGCACACGCACCTACCCTGCGGTCTATAGCAAATGGACCCGAATGAAAAACCTCAAGAATGCAACTCTGCTCTATCGACAGCAGATGCTCAGCTCGCAACAACACCAGATCACCTATCTTAATTTTTTACCCCCTCCCTTCCCTGCTGTTTCAAAACCATTTTACCTACAATTACAATAATCCTCAATTTATTTAATCTCTTAGGGTACAGCTTCCCCGGTTGAAAATCCCAAAATCCTGCGAGACACACAAAAAGAAATCCTTCCTGCAAACTACTAACTGCCACGACCTCCAAACATAACCTACTGGTACCATCCCACATGGTCACCACCACAAGACGACTAACAGACTGACTGTTACTAATCACAAATATAACCTCATACAGCATCTGACCAATCACCTCAACAACACCTTCCATGTAAGAGTAAGCTATAGGGTACCTAGGACCGCTCAAGCTAGACCTATCTGCGATGTCAAAACTCTGCCCGTAGCCGTGAGTACATCCAGGTTTCTCCGAGAACACCACCCTGTGTTCCCTCAGAACGTCAAACACCTCTGACTTCTGACCCTCATCCAACATGGTATCTTTAACAACTGCCTCCACACAGTGATCATCATCACTCAACTCACGATCATCTCCCATGACCCAGAAACAACAGTGATCCACATCACTCACCACACGATCATCTCCCATGATCCAGAAACAACAGTGATCAACATCACTCATCACATGATCATCTCTCATGACCAAAATACAACTTGATACCATGCCGACACCTAATTCTTCCTCCTCAGAAACCTCTTTTATCACCTGAATGCATCCAACGACACTAACAAAATCTCTACCACCAACCTGATAATCTAACCTAACCCAATCCTGTTGCTCACTCCACCCAAACTTCACTTGCACCTTACTGTAACCTAATTTACAGCTCTGGTCTCCTAACCTATCAGATCCTACATTGACATTATACTCTAAATTATGTTTCTCTTCCAGAGCGTGAGCAGGAATACTATGCAAGGACTCTCCCCCTGCTCCATATAGTGAGTCCTGGCGAAGTTTAAACTTCCTGGCCTATTGTTTCTCTCAACCTGCCTTTCCATGTCGCGCCCCCTATTTGCCTGCTCTACATCACGTGGTCTGTTCCCGGTTGATTGTTTTTCCCGTACCCCTGACATTGTTATTTCTTCCTCTCCCATGATCTTCATACCAAATGTACCTATCCCCTCTACCTGGATCCCAATTCCTCTCTCTCCTCTGATTATAATTTCCTTCCCTTTGATTACCCCTATTTCTCTGACGATGCCTACCTGTCTTTCTCAAGGTACCTAACCTTCCAAGTGACCTCTCTATGCCTGTAATAGCGACTATTTCCTGCACGCACACTGCAGTCCTAATGTCCTCAGAGAAATTACATACTAACTTTCTAACAAAATCATCACTCCCTCCTAGTTCCAGATTTTGACCACGTAGAATTCTACCTACAGTATCTTTCTCCATACTAGTCACCTTCTCGCTAACCTGGCTAATATTCTCATCTACCTTCTTCATACCATTCCCTAGCAAACTAATCTTGACTCGCTCATCCATCTCCACTACCTCACCACTCTCCTCACTAACTTCAGCACTCTCAAGCATCTCCACTCTCCCAGCACTCTCCCCACTAACTTCAGCACTCTCATCCTTCTCCACTCTCCCAGCACTCGCATCACTAACCACAACGTTCTCTTCTACGATGCCTACAATTTCCTCTTTCTGCTCTCCCAACCTATCTACCCTGGGAAATTTCTGGCTAGTCAAAAGTGCCTGGCTAGAAATCTCCCCTGCCAACATCACTTGTTGAGCATCCAACTTATCTTCTTCCGAGTCTACGCTATCTTCCTGAACAGCAATCTCATTACCTAGCTTAGTTTCCAGATTAGTGGCTTCTACACTGACTTCACTAACCTGGCTAGTAACATGGCTGTCGGGGATAATTTCTGACAATCTTTCCTTGACCTCATCTATCTTTGCTGACATTTCCTTTTTAAAACTAGTCATCTGACTGGTCATCCTCTCCTTCATTCCTACAGACTTGTCGCTAAGATACACGAGCCTCCTCAACATGTCCATCATACTTAACTCATTTCCCCCCATGCCCTGGCAAATCTCCCCTGACTCTACTGTTTTCCCCCATCCCTATAGAAAATTGCCTATCAGCCCCTGCCTGATTCTGCCGCTCACCAGCACCGTCCCCCAACAAACCAGAATTGCATCCTGGCTCTAACGTAGCCATCCCTAATTGAAATATGTGAAATTACGAAAAAATGCCTACAGTTTAATTCCTGTGTCCTGGTACACATCAGCATGTCTAAGGCCTCACGTTGGGTTCACCACTGAAACACTCTCCCCTCCTCGCTGGAGTTGATTTACCATTAACTACCCTCATTTACCACAAACCTACAGAATTTACTGCCTTTAACTACAGGCCACAAGTGATTTTAACATTACTCCCGACTTTGAATGGGCGCCAAGGTCGACCATATGGGTCTTCCTGAATAAAATAGGATAGAATACGGTACATAACTGTTGCCCCGACTATGAAAACACTTTCTCCCAGGCGTAGGGCATTTGGCATGCGTTTGCTGATGTACCAGGTTCATGCAAGACAGGAATATAAACACACTTGGATTTTAAAAAGATAATCTATTGGCTGTACCATACACATATATACAAATATACAACAAAATACCCTTCATACACTCGTGCTAAACTTTATACAGTACCTTGCCACTGAATTTAGGCTCTGAGAGCAGGAAAAACACTACTGTCATATCAGACCCAGGCATAACAGCCCCCTATACATATTTCACTTGTACACAGAATATCTACACACGTTACGACTGGTTCACTCCACTTTCTTCCTTGTCGAACTGCTCGTTCCCGTCTCCATTCTCGCATGACTTCGATGAAATGTTTACGACTGAATTATCCTTTAGGCGTGGTAAGTTGTTACCAACAGCCCATGGTATGGATGGACCCATGAAATGTACGTAGCATCCAATAGCCCGTAAGAGCTCAGTGGATAGCTAAAATTAGTCACTGCTCGTTCGTATTACGATACCATGATCGAGTAATACGACACTAAAATGCAAGTAGACAAACGGACTTTCGCTGTAATAGCAAGAAGACGATCTCTAACTGTTCGTTACGGAAACCATGTCACGTAAAACGACCCTGGGCGTTAGTAGATCAGTGTTCTGCCGATAAAACAATAAGACCAGCTCAGAACGCCAGACACGCCATTATATGCACTCGCGTAAGGATCCAATAACCCCAAAGTTTCTGCCGGAACTAATTTGTGCGTAGCCCGCTCCTAGCGGAACATCCGCGTCAACACACGAACATCAGACAGTCAAAATCCACACTGACGTCACACAATGGTATTCCTCACGAAGTTCAAGGGAGTTCATGCCATAAATAGCCTAGGTAATCCCACACAAGCCGAATTACTGCCAGTCTTTTCCGGGTATGTAACAAATCCAACACTCGAAAAGACCAATTCATTGTACCTTTATAGTACAGCCACGAATCTAACCTTTAACATTACTAGGTCAAAATAAAGCAATTAACCCCAAACCAAAATGAAATAATGCTTCTACTTAAATACAGTCTTATATCCTTATTCCCAAAACGTAATAAATCGCAAAACCCCGTATTTTATAATATCAAATATCCAAAAACCGATAATTAATAAACAGTGATCCTAGGTTGTCCGGACCATCCAAAAATGAATCCGTCCACAAAGACACATAGGCACAATAAAAATCACCTCTGCAACCCCACATTAACCCAATATAATAAGATACGAATAAAATACCCCAAACTAACTGCGCGAAGCAAAACCCGAGGGTGAGCTACTGTAACTGAATAAATTCGGTTACAAGCACTTAGGATGTTTAAGCTTATTTGATGTATTAAGATGCATCGAATTTTTCCCACAATACTTTCATAGTTTTCCTCTTAAATACTGACAAATTTGGTGCAGTTTTTACTTCATCGGGAAGTTTATTATATGACTGTGATGCAGAGAACTTGAAACTATTTCTACCGTATTTAGAAAAGTGAATGATATATAACTTAAGGCTACGTCCTTCGCATGCCTAGTTCCATAAGAATGATTGTCTGAGTTGAAGATGGAGGGAGAGCTATAGGGTATTGTGTTGTGTAATTTTGTATATTAGCATAGCTGCTCGGAGATCTGCACTTATGCTGAGGGGTAGAATTTTACTTCTGATGAACAGATCTTTTACTGGTGTTAGGTTCACTTCTCAATAAATCACATAGACTCCTCTAGAATGCATATTTTTATTATTTGTTGTGGAAAGGTTTACAATTCACACGATACACACCATATTGATTTGACACTGAACTTCACTGATATCATAGACTATGTCAAAGATACTGCACTGCGCTCTTGTGCTTGCTGCCAACACGACATTCTCCCACCTTGAGTTGTGGAAACAACTCAACAAAACAATAAAATAACATAACACATATATTTTCACAAAATAAATGAACACAGAAATAAATAAGTCACTCAAAATATCTCTTTGGTTTAACCACCACTCTCCCACTACTGGTTTTGATGAGATCAGAAGTATTAGTAGATGGTTTAACCGTCTTTGGATTTTTCTCCTTCTTCTCATTTTCATTCCGCTCAACTTGCAGTCTTAAAGCATGATCTTCTCCAGATGACACTTCAAGTGGATACACCCTCTGTACTGGCCTCAGTAGCTCTCCTTTTGTAGTCGCCAAGCGAACAACTCTCACGACACCACCTTTGCCAGGGATGACCTCCGTCACTCTTGCCAGCGGCCAGTCTAGTCTCTTCGTGTTGTCACTGGCTACCAGTACTACTTCACCTACACAGGGTTTGTGATGACTTTTCCTAATGTGGTTCTTCTGTATTAGCTGTCCAAGATATTCATTCCTGAATCTTACCCTTAATGTTTCCTTTACTTTCTGTCTGTACCTGAATCTTCTGTCAAGTTGTATGTCCTCTATCATGTCGATATCGGGCATTCCAATCTCCTTGACTTCCTGTAGGAACATTGCAGGGTTGATAGCCATCAAGTCTTCTCCCATCATTGGACAGGTAAGTAAGTGGTCGTGAATTCATGACAGCTTCAATGTCACACAGAACAATCATCATTTCTTGGTACGACAGACATGACTTTCCCAGAACTTTCCTGAGCATTTGTTTGAGGACACCAATCAGCCTCTCCCACCATCCTCCCCACCATGCTGCAGTGGGAGGATTGAATTTCCATTTTATTTGGTGTACAGAACTATATTCAGCAATTTTATCCCACTGAATTGTCTCCAACATATTGCAGGTGCCTTGATAGTTTGTCCCATTGTCACTATAGACAATCATTGGCCTTCCACGTCTGGACACGAAGCGCCGAAAAGCTTCGAGGAATGTTGCAGTAGCCAAAGATGTTACTAGCTCCAGGTGTACTGCACGAAAAACCGCACACGTGAACAGACAGACCCAGGCTTTCTCTCCGCCTTTCAAAATCAGAGGCCCGGCAAAGTCGACCCCTGTTATTTCAAAATTTGAGGCTTCTCTTATTCTGTCTCTGGGGAGATGAGTTTGTTCTGTTTCAAGATGTTTTCCATGGTACCTTCTGCAGACAACACATGTCTTAATTGCACCCTTCACCGTTCTCCTTCCTCCAAGGATCCAATATTTCTGTCTGAGCCCGCTGAGCAGAATCTGGGTTCCAGCATGACATAAGTCTTTGTGCTTCTCCCTGATGAGAGCGTGAACTGTTGTATGCTTCGCAGGAAGGATAGCAGGACAACGGAAAGCATAATCATCTTTGCGTGATATAATTTTTGTTTTCAGTCTCATCACTCCCTCATCATCCATGAAAACACATAGTGAGTTGAATCTTTCATCCTTTTCACCAACAAAACACTCCTTTTGTATGAACTTCATCACGACTTTTTCTGCTTCTGTGGTTTCTTCAATGGATAGTTCGGTAGTTCTTCTATTATTTTTCTGTCGACAATTATACAGAAACCTCAAGATCCATCCTATCATACGAACTGTTCTACGGAAACTTGAGAAATAGTCAAGGTGCCATTCATGGGTATTGGACTTGTCTTCTAACACCGTCATAGTGTTGACTTTCTTTTTTCTTTCTTGGAAGACTTCATCATCGTTTGTTGAAATTTCGGGGCTAGGCCATTGTGTAGTGGATTGTTTTAGCCATTTTGGCCCTTCCCACCATCTCTGTTGAAGTAACTGTTTTGTGCTACATCCCCTTGATGCCAGGTCAGCCGGATTCATGGTTCCTGGAACATGCCGCCACTGTTCTATTCTGGACAGTCTTCGAATTTCTTGCACTCTGTTCCACACGAAGGTCCCCCAAGGTTCGTCTAACTTGATCCAGGACAACACAGTCGACGAGTCACTCCAATAATAAGTAACAATTTCTTTTGCAGTTAATGTTGGCAGTACTGACGTCACTAGTCGAACCCCTATTGTAGCTGCTAATAATTCCAGGCGTGGTATGGTGATACTCTTCTTGGGTGCCACTCTTGTCTTGGCTTGTACAAATCGTAGCTCTATATTGTCAACCCTCTGTATTCGCAAGAATATAACTGCAGCATACGCAGTTTGACTGGCGTCGCAGAACACGTGAAGAGATATATCTTCAACCGACTGGACACTACCGATCAAACATCTAGGAATCTTAATCTCAGACACCTGAGGTAGTTCTGCCAACCACTTCATGAATCTTCTCTTAGTTGTTTCGTCTACTCTGGTGTCCCAACCAAAGTCAGTGGCCCATAGTTCTTGCAAGATTAATTTTGGACAGAGAAATACTGGACATGAGAAGCCAATAGGGTCAAACACCTTATGTGCAGCTCCTAGTATAGCTCTTTTGGTGATTACATCATATTTGAAATCATTAACTTGAGTTAGATTCAGTTCAATGGTATCTTCTCCTTTATTCCAAATGAGCCCAAGCACATGAGTAAGATTTTCAGCTGTACCATCCTGAGAATACTCCCACCCTCGGAGATTGAAAGATGCCTTATCCATTATTATGCTTGCCTCTCGCATGAATGAATGAAGGTCATTTCTGTTGTTAACACTAATAGCACAGTTATCCATATAAAAACATTCTTCCAATCTTTCTATTGTTGAAGTTGAGTAGGAACTATTATCAACTGTTTGTTTCTTCAACTCGTTCAAATGGAGTTTGATGGTTGCCGACAATAGGAACGGAGAACATGCAAGTCCAAAGACAACTCTATTGTGACGGAACACTTCTACCTTCCCTGTACTTTCCTCCTCCCACCAAAGGAATCTCAGAAAATCACGGTCTCTAGGATTGACACTTATTTGAAGAAATGCTTTTTCTACATCGGCCGTCACACCGATCTCATTTTCTCTGAACTTCAGTAGCGAACTAGGGATCAACTCTATGAAGTTAGGCCCTTTTTCAATACATTCGTTCAGAGATGGAGCGTTTCTCTGCTTCGCCGAGGCATCAAAAACAGGCCTGATCTTGGTGGTGCTGTTTTCTTTGAAGCCAGGTCGGTGAGGTAGATAATGTCCACTATTCTTCAGTTCTTCTTCAGGTACCCTTACTTCGTAAGACATTATCGTAATCCTGATAATGTTGTTCAGCTTGTAGTTTCTTTGTAGTGATTTCTAATCTGTGCTGAGCAATTTCTCTGTTGTCAGGGAGAGGTGGATGTTGTTCACTCCAAGGCAGACACACTTCATATCTGTTATCTTCATTCAGTCGTGCAGTCTCAAGGAAGTTATTTCTAACACGCTCATTCCTCTCGACGATAGATTCTTTCACAACAGGGTCAGTAATTCCAAGAATTTCTAAGTCCCAGAGATCAGAAATTCTTGTATGTTGGGAAAACAATGATGACACTAATAATGATGCCGAATCCCTTTGGGCCTTGTTACCTATAACTTTTCCCATTAGTGTCCACCCTAGGGAAGTCTCCACCAAAACTAGGCCACATTTTAGTTGATGTTTCCTCCCAGTGAGCAGTTCACCCGCCTTATCGGCCCCAATCAGAATCTGCACAGGCCCTCGCTCTCGTACATCAGTTAAACATATTTTCAGATCCCTTATCTCCTCACTCCAAGAACCATTCTTAATAAATGGGACATCTTCACAACTTCCAGCTCCTTGGAATAGTTTCCCTCCAATCGCTTTAAACTTATTCTGTAACAGTCGTGGTTTGCTTCTCGAGAACGTACTCCACCAAACAAGGAATGTATTAACGTTTCCTTCCTGATTGACTGATACCCCATTTCTTCGGCTAGGTCACGTGCAATGTAGGATTTAGTAGACCCAGTATCAATGACAGCTCGTACAGTTTTTTGTTTACCCTTTCCTTTAACGACAACTGCCAGGGTTTGCAAGTACACCTCAGGAGAACAAGACACATTAGCTAAAGCCTTATCCACATTATTGCCATCCTGGTGAACCAAATTCCTGTCTCCCTCGTAATTCTGTTTGGACACACTTTCATTTTCTTTGTCACGGAGCTTATAACACATTAATACCACATGTTTACCACCACAAACAATGCACCTGACAATCGATTTACAAGCTCTACTTGCATGGCCCTTCTTTAAACAATTGAAGCAACAGTGTTTATCAGTTAAGATTTTCCTTTTCTCCCCTACAGTAATTTTTTGAGCTTTAATGCACTCTGGGCTCGAATGAGGTTTAAGACAAAAAACACACTCCTGTCTCTTAGAAACATCAGCAAACAAAGCAGAAGCAGTAGGTATATTTGGTTCAATGACATCCCTTGGTTTCTTGTCTCCCTTAATCTTAGATCCTTGGGATGTGCTAATACTAAACCCTTTCATAGCCAATGAAATTCTTTCTTCACTTACTACTTCATTTTGAAGAAAAGCCATGAGCTGCTGCAAACGATCTTTGGATATGGAATCACACCTGAAGGAGGTATTCCTCTGCCATGCTCTTAATAGGTCTTCTGGCAAAGATGATTCAATTAGGGGATACAGCATTGCAGTACATTTTTCTGTAGTAACGCCTAAACTTTCCAGCGATCTGAGCTGTGACTCTAATTTATCATACAAGCTACTCAGTGTTGGCCTTTCTTTGGAATTGACTGCATTCGTCAATACTAGTTTGAGCAATTCACGAACATAAACTTCCACCTGCAAGTCCTCTCTACCAAATCGAGCTTGAAGACTCTCTATAGCTTCGTCATAATTCTCGGCAGTGGGTGGAAAACTAGTAACTAATTCATATGCTCTGGAACCTTCTGTCATAGCCTGAATTAAATATTGGAATTTATCTTCCTTCCCAATGTCCTCATCCTCGTGAATTTTACGGAACTGGCTCCAAAAATATAACCAATCAATTATTTCACCAGAAAATTTCTTAAATTCTATTCTTGGAAGTCTATATTTCTTTTTATCACAAACATTGTCATTCACTACACTTTGTGGAGGGGTAATGGAAACAACGGGATTCATAAAATGTGTTGCTTTTGTTCTACAGCTAAGGAATTTGTGTTTGTAATCATCAGCTGATTCACATTCCGTTTCTATTTCGTCATCCTCACACTCGTTGTCTATCATCTGTTGAAATATTAATCCATCTAAATTAGAGATATCATCATACTTTTCTTGAAGGATTTCAAGTTGCACTTGCACTTTTTCCATTTCAGTTTGATCATCTTCTAACAACGCCATTAGTTGATTGTGTGAGCGCGTAAATAACCGCCGCTTTAAGGTTCTTTCTTTGGCGAGTCTTTCCATCTTCTTTCTTCACGGGAGCCTTTTACTATGAATGAGTCCTGTCACGGTCGCCATAAAATGTTAGGTTAACTTCTCAATAAATCACATAGACTCCTCTAGAATGCATATTTTTATTATTTGTTGTGGAAAGGTTCACAATTCACACGATACACACCATATTGATTTGACACTGAACTTCACTGATATCAAAGACTATGTCAAAGATACTGCACTGCACTCTTGTGCTTGCTGCCAACACAACAACTGGAGTGCAGTAAGGAAGGTTAAATATGTTTCTAATAGCCCTATTCTGAATAGTCATTAAATCATTCAGTGTGGATTTCCTGCAGTGAGCCCAAATAACATTTAAATATTGGAGCTTGCTATGTACAAGTGAATAGTAGATTTGTTTTACAAGGTTTATGGGAATAAGATACCGAAGTTTCCTTAGGATCCCTACTATAGGTGAGAGTTTCTTGGCAATTCGTTCAACGTGTTCAATCCAGGTCAGGTGTTTGTCGATGATTAGACCTAAATACTTTGCCTGATTAACCTCTTTTATTTCAATATTATTTATATATATTTTGTCATGTGTGATTTCTTTCAAGCTTTGTTTTGAAATTAGCATGTAATTGGTCTTCTGTAGGTTCATTGTTAATTTATTGGCCTGGAACCATTGCGAGAGAGTATTTATATCTTGTTGCACATTTCGTATGATTTCAAATATGTCTTTCCCAGTGTAGAAGATATTTGTATGATCTGCATACAATTTGATATGCCCTCTCAAATTACATTCCACAATATCATTTATATAAATTAAGAATAATGTAGGTCCAAGTATAGATCCTTGTGGAACTCCATGAGTTATATATTATCCTGAACTTAAGCATTTATTCAAAGCTACGTGCTGCTTTCTTCCAATAAGGTAGCTTTGGAACCATTTTAGTGCTATACCTCGGACACCAGCATTTTCTAATTTTGATAACAGTATTTTATGATCTACTGTATCAAAGGCTTTTGTGAGATCAATAAATAACCCAACTGCCATATTATTTTTGTCAATAATTTCTTGTAGCATTGTTATTAGGTCAATAGTTGCTGCCTCAGTACTAGAATTTTCCCTGAATCCATATTGCATATTATGAAAGAATGTATTCTTGTTCAGAAATGAAAGCAATCTTGTTTTTACCACTTCTTCCAGAATTTTTGAAACTACCGATAAAATAGAAACAGGTCTATAATTATTTGGATTTCTTTTGTCACCACCCTTAAATATAGGAACTACTTTGGCCACTTTTAAGTCATCTGGTATCATGCCAGTAACTAAGGACTCATTAATCATTTCAACCAAGATTTTAATAAATGATTGCATATTGCTTTTAATGAAATTTGTCTTGATCCTATCTAAACCACAGCTCTTTTTATTCTTTAAATTTGTGATGATGGACTTGACCTCTGCTTCATCTGTTGGATATAAGTAGAGGGAATTTGACTGATTGTGGTCCTTACTTGGGATTTCCTTCTGTTCAGGAATAGCTTTTGCTAGACTTCCAGCAATGTTTGTGAAGAACAAGTTAAATGATTCACATAGCTCTTGATTGTCTGTGATAATTTTGTTGTCTATTTCAAGTGAAGTGCATGTCTCAACTGTTGGTTTTTTGTTGTGTATGATTTCTTTGATAGTCTTCCAAGTTTTTTTGGAATTGTTTCCATATGTTCTGAATTTTTCTGAGTAGTAATTTGACTTATGTCTTCTTTTTAAGTTTGTTACACTATTCCTGCATCTACAGTATTCTTGGTTCATATCATTATTATTTTTGTGAAGGGGATTTTTGAGCTTTGCATGCAGAGTGTCTAATGTTTTACAAGTGTAAGGAGTTTAGCTGTGACCCATGGTAAGTTAGTCGAATCAATTTTTATGTAATTCCTGGGACTTAGAAAATTCCGGCCATAAAGTACAAAATCATTAATAACTCCCTAAGTATTCGTCGTATGATGAAAGATACACGCTCCGTTAGGAATCCTTCAACCCCCACTTTTCACCCCTTGCACCTCATAATATACACCACATCGAAAAACCCTCAGACACGTGTCTTCTTATTTTTAATGATGAGTTTATATGCCGAGTATCACATCTCCCAATGAAACCAATCAGGGGATATTGCTATTCAATGAAATGCAGGTCTACCCCCTTAACACCCCTTTAGAACCTGAATATCCAAAAATCCTTTCTTAGTGCACGTTTGCGGCCCTTGAGGAAGCGGCATACCAAATTTCATTCCAATCCGTTTGGTGGTTTCTGAGATTTCGTGATGAATGAATCAGTGAGTGAGTGGTATTTGAGCTTTATATAGTAGATTTTGTGGTACTACTTCAAGTAATCTCTGAAGATAAAAAGCAATAACTCGCTGAACATTATGATAAGTTTCCATTTTGACAGTAAATCATAGTAAAACCTCTTTTACCTAATTTTTGTTCGCTTTTTTGGCGTGGGTGTAGGGATGTGGCGACCCCATCGCCCAGCACATTGCACTACGTGTCTGCAATCAGCCTCTAAAATATTGTGACTTGACATTCATAAACAAGAAAATTGAAATGCCAATCACTTGATATTTCTTATTTCCATAATGGCAATTTTGATATACCTTTTTTCCGATGTTACGATGACTTCACGAGTCAGGAATTTTGTTGTTAAGTGGTCAGGAAAAGTCAGGAAAATTGACATTGAAAATTCTGTGGACACCATGAGCATGTATGTTAGTAAGTAAAATGTATTTCTGAGAAAAATGGAGAAGATCAGATAAGTTAAATACTGTAATAAGACAGTTTACTTTCAATCTACTGTTAAATTGGTACATTCTGACCTTGAGGCATCAAATGCATTGGATATCAACGTAAGAAAATAATATTATCATCATCATCTACATTCAACTATCATGTCTATGCTTATTATTGTGTTGCTTTATTTTTTCTTTAATGTTCATAGGCCTACTTACTATATAATAAATTTCATATTTCAGTACCGGTATTAGTTTTTGATGTTTGTTAGTTGTGGTCTATATTTGTCTGTAGATTATGGTATTGTTGGGAACACTGATTGAGATGTCTTTGTTTATTTTATATATTAAGCAGCCCTAGGATCTAGAGGGCATTGACTCAAGTAGTTAAGTAAAATGGCGTCCAATGGAACGGACAGCATGTAATGCAAGATGAATAAAGTTCAGTTATTTTATGTGTATTAAATCTATCCACTGGTGGAGGGCCGAACATTTGACATTTGGCGCCCAGCGTAACGGCACGATAGTTTTTCTCGTCAGTGTTTTGTGATTACTTCCGCAATGGAGAAGGTTAAAAGTAGAAGACGAATCGACAGAGCATTGTTTGCGCGGCATTCCGTTGCACTTGATAAGTTTCTAGAAGAAGAAAAGTATGAAGAAGCTCGAGCATCTGTTGCTTCTTTGGAACAGTACTTCGAGAATATCAATGCCCAGAATGAAGAGGTTATGGAATGGATGTTGGAAAACGGTGCTAGTGAACAAGAACTAGATCAAGAAGCGCTGGCGGCTGACGAGTATCGCAGTAAGTACGAACTGTTAAAAGTGCGGCGTTTAAAAATTGATTCCCTAGACCAACAATCTATCACAAGTGAAGATTCAACAAGTAATGCTCAAGTTAATAGGAAAATAAAGCTTCCAACCATAGAATTTCGTAAGTTCGGCGGTGAACTCAGAGATTGGTTGCCGTTTGGAACCAATTCCAGCGTATTCATGAGAATGTAGGGATTGCACCAGTTGATAAATTCTATTATCTTATACAAGCTACGTTACCCAACTCCAGAGCTAGGTCTGTTGTTGACAGTTTTCCAGCCACAGATAACAATTACGTGTTAGTGATAGAAGCACTTCAGGAACGTTTTGGTAGGGAAGATCTTCTAATTGAAGTATACATCAGGGATCTTCTCAGTTTGACCCTGCCTGCTAGTAAAACATGCCGTTCACTCACGGAGATGTATGATAAGCTGGAGTGTCATTTAAGGGCACTTGAATCTCTTGGTGTCACAACTGGGAAATGTGCAGCAATCCTTTGTCCTTTGTTAGAATCGTGCATGACGGAAGACTTTTTAAGAGTATGGCAGCGAAGTTCTTTATATAGTGATATATCTAATGCAGAACAACGACTTAATAAGTTCATGTCCTTCATGAAGGCGGAAGTGCAAAATGAGGAAAGGATCCATGTGGCCATGTCTGGGTTTAAACAGTCAGCTGATAGGGCAAAGAAAGTGCAGAAAGATAGCAGTCCTAAATCATGTTCCAGGCAAGATGTACCTACAGCAATGGGTTTATTTTTATTTATTTATTTATTTATTTATTTATTTATTTATTTATTTATTTACATAGGTCCCAATGAGCCTGAGCTCGTGTTAGGGACAATCAAGTAACATAGTTACAGCATGGCATATATATAATTTTTGTAACATTATTGTTTAGTTTAATAGTAACTTAGATTGCTAGTGACTAACTTTACAGGGATAATACGGTATGATACATTGCATTGCTTAAGGCTATTGTACATTGGCTATTCATTCCTTAATAGGAAGTCTTTTGTTTTCCTCTTAAATGTTTTTATAGAGAAACTTTCCCTTATGCCTAATGGTAGCGAGTTGTATTCTTTTATTATAGAGGACATAATTCCTTTAGTTCCAAATTTAATGGATTGGGAATGGCTGGTGAATATTTGATTTACTCCTCTTGTTGCATAGTGATGAATGTCATTTGCATGGGTAAAATGGATGTGTGTGTGTATCAATTTGTTTTCTAATTTGTATACAAATACTGTTGCTGACATAGCTATTTGTTTTTGCAGTGGCATAATTTTAGTTCCTGAGTACAATTCATTTGAGGGTGTGAGCCAAGGTAATCCAAAGATAGATTTTATAGCACGTTTCTGGAGTATCTCAAGTTCTTTTATCAGCTCCTTCTTACAATATCCCCATATGAAATTCATGTACATTAGATGTGAATGTATCAGAGCAAAGTATATATTTTTCAACTGTTGGCTAGTAAGACAGCTATATCTTAATCTGAAAATAATACCAATTAAAGGGCTGATTTTATGTTTTACATTTTCTACATGATTTTCCCAGGTTAGTGTACTATCTAGTGTGATACCTAAGTATGTTGCCGAGATGTGGATTGAGGTATTCAGAGATGATGTTAAAAGTAATAGGCCAACATACAAAAGCATTGACATTATTGCAGCATATAACCCCAATAGAAGCAATGCCATACCCTTCTTAAATTCATTTGAAAGTTTTCTTAGCCAGATAAACAATAAATTATGCATCTTCCTCGGAGATACCAACATTGATATCCTAGCTGATGATCAATTAAGAAGGAAATATCTAAATTTAATAGCATGCTATGGTTTTAAACAATGCAACACTAAATATGCTACACGACTTTGTGACACTGCAGCTACCTTAATAGACCACGTGTCACTAAACAATTCAGAATTAAGTTATAAAATATCAAATGTCAGCAATGATATTAGTGATCACAGTATATTAATTCTTGATATTTCCAAGACCAATTATAGCACGTACACTCAGTCACATAAGCCGACAAAATCAACAACACACGAGGACTCTTGGGATAGGCAACACACTCCTGAAACTAATATATCTATAAATGCAGATTCCCATAATGATGCAGATAGTACTGTTAACTCTCTATATAACTCTTTCATCAAACAATTGAATCTAAGGAACAGGCATAGCCAAAGAAAAATAACAAACAATACTAACAATAACAGACAGACTACTAACTTACCATGGATCACAGCTGAACTCCTTACACTTATAAAACAACGAGACACTCTGCATGCAAAGCTCAAAAATCCCCTTCACAGAAATAATAATGATATGAACCAAGAATACTGTAGATGCCGGAATAATGTAACAAACTTAAAAAGAAGACTAAAGTCAAATTACTACTCAGATAAATTCAGAACATATGGAAACAATTCTAATAAAACTTGGGAGACTATCAAAGAAATCATACACAACAAAAAACCAACAGTTGAGACATGCACTTCACTTGAAATAGACAACAAAATTATCACAAACAATCAAGAACTATGTGAATCATTTAACTTGTTCTTCACAAACATTGCTGGAAGTCTAGCAAAAGCTATTCCTGAACAGAAGGAAATCCTCAGTAAGGACCACAATCAGTCAAATTCTCTCTACTTATATCCGACAGATGAAGCAGAGGTCAAGTCCATCATCACAAATTTAAAGAATAAAAAGAGCTGTGGATTAGATAGGATCAAGACAAATTTCATTAAAAACAATATACAATCATTTATTAAAATCTTGGTTGAAATGATTAATGAGTCCTTAGTTACTGGCATGATACCAGATGACTTAAAAGTGGCCAAAGTAGTTCCTATATTTAAGGGTGGTGACAAAAGAAATCCAAATAATTATAGACCTGTTTCTATTTTATCGGTAGTTTCAAAAATTCTGGAAGAAGTGGTAAAAACAAGATTGCTTTCATTTCTGAACAAGAATACATTCTTTCATAATATGCAATATGGATTCAGGGAAAATTCTAGTACTGAGGCAGCAACTATTGACCTAATAACAATGCTACAAGAAACTATTGACAAAAATAATATGGCAGTTGGGTTATTTATTGATCTCACAAAAGCCTTTGATACAGTAGATCATAAAATACTGTTATCAAAATTAGAAAATGCTGGTGTCCGAGGTATAGCACTAAAATGGTTCCAAAGCTACCTTATTGGAAGAAAGCAGCATGTAGCTTTGAATAAATGCATAAGTTCAGGAAAATATATAACTCATGGAGTTCCACAAGGATCTATACTTGGACCTACATTATTCTTAATTTATATAAATGATATTGTGGAATGTAATTTGAGAGGGCATATCAAATTGTATGCAGATGATACAAATATCTTCTACACTGGGAAAGACATAATTGAAATCATACAAAATGTGCAACAAGATATAAATACTCTCTCACAATGGTTCCAGGCCAATAAATTAACAATGAACCTACAGAAGACCAATTACATGGTAATTTCAAAGCAAAGCATGAAAGAAATCACACATGACAAAATATATATAAATAATATTGAAATAAAAGAGGTTAATCAGGCAAAGTATTTAGGTCTAATCATCGACAAACACCTGACCTGGATTGAACACGTTGAACGAATTGCTAAGAAACTCTCACCTATAGTAGGGATCCTAAGGAAACTTCGGTATCTTATTCCCCTAAACCTTGTAAAACAAATCTACTATTCACTTGTACATAGCAAGCTCCAATATTTAAATGTTATTTGGGCTCACTGCAGGAAATCCACACTGAATGATTTAATGACTATTCAGAATAGGGCTATTAGAAACATATTTAACCTTCCTTACTGCACTCCAGTAAAAGATCTGTACATCAGAAGTAAAATTCTACCCCTCAGCATAAGTGCAGATCTCCGAGCAGCTATGCTAATATACAAAATTAAACACAACACAATACTCTATAGCTCTCCCTACATCTTGAACTCGGACAATCATTCTTATGGAACTAGGCATGCGAAGGACGTAGCCTTATATATCATTCACTCTTCTAAATACGGTAGAAATAGTTTCAAGTTCTCTGCATCACAGTCATATAATAAACTTCCCGATGAAGTAAAAAGTGCACCAACTTTGTCAGTATTTAAGAGGAAAACTACGAAAGTATTGTGGGAAAAATTCGATGCATCGTAATACATCAAATAAGCTTAAAAATCCTGTGCTTATCATTTTAAGAGACCTTGGTCTAAACAATCTTAGATATAGTATCAACTTTACTAATAGGCCTATGCCCTTATTCATCAATTTGTGTTACCTTCAGAATTTTCTTCCTGGTGTGTAAACACACATATTACTGTACAATTCCTCTGTACGAGCCTATGGCTCTTTGGAATTAATTGAATAAATATCATACCAACAATCAAAAAACCCTTTCTATTTCTTTGTTGGCTATGTTGACTACGTTTGTGGTCTCAATCTTGTATGATGGTTTATGGAAGAACAAATATTTTGTTTTAGTGATATTGATAACCATTTTGTGTGCTCTCAACCAATCCACCAGCTTATTGAGATCATAATTAATATTTAGCATAATTTCCTGTTCAGATGCTCCCAGATAGAGTATAAAAATATCATCTGCAAATAGTTTAAGCTTGCCTTTCAATTCTAATAATACTATATCATTAATATAGGCCAAGAAAAGAATTGGTCCTAAGACAGAACCTTGAGGTACTCCTGTGTCAATTCTCATTTGAGATCCTTTTACATTATCGATTGCAACATATTGTTTTCTGTTAGTGAGGTAGTTCTTGAACCAATCATGTGCCACTCCTCTGATGCCTGCAAATTCTAGTTTATTAAGGAGAATCTTATGGTTAACCAGATCGAAGGCTTTTTGAAGGTCAATTAGTACACCAGCAGCTAGTTTGTTTTCATCTAATGCCTTTTCTACATCAGTTACTACTTCAAATATAGCACTATCAGCTCCTCTATTTGGAATAAACCCATATTGGCAGTTTGCAAAGTAATCATTTTTCATGAAGAAATTCATAAGTCTTCGTTTAACAACGCTTTGTAGAACCTTGCTGATGGCAGATATAATATTAATGGGTCTGTAATTTGATGGGTGGGTTTTGTCCCCTTTTTTGTAGATCGGGACCACCCTAGAGACTTTACAGGCATCGGGGAATATACCAGTCATCAGTGAAAGATTTATTATTTTGACAAGATATGGTGTAAGGCCCTCAAGACACAATTGTAGCATGACATTAGTAGTGTTGTCCTCACTTATATTGTTTTTGTGTTTTAGGGAGTTTATAATTGATTGTATTTCATTAGCATCAGTAGGTAACATAAAGATTGTCTTAGTGCTAGTAGTATTTTTATAGCTTGTAATGCCCGAGGTAGAACCGTTTCCTTGATTTTCCCATATACTGTTAGCAATATTGACATAATATTTATTAATTTCATCACATATATTTTCCTTTTTTTCGACATTTGTGCCGTCGACTATAAGTTTGACAATTTCATTTTTCCCCTTCTTTGGTCTATTTAACATCTCATTAACAACACTCCACACTTCCCTCTGATTATTTGCATTTTGAATTTTTTGGTCAAAGTAAGTAGTTTCTTTGTAGGTTTCTCTTAAGTTTTGTAACTTGGTTGCTAATAATTTTATATTCTTCTAAAATTTCTGCAGATGGATTCTTAACTTTGGTTTTTGTATATATCTTATCTTTCCTGTGTATTAGTGCTAAAAGATCTTGTGTGATCCAGGGTTTTATTGGTGGGGCACTTGGCTCCTTATTCGTATATTTCATAGTACAGGCTTCTATTCCTTTATTAATAAAATCACAGAATTTATTGTAGTAGTCATTGATGTTAGTTTCATTGCATACAAATTCTTGAGTTATTAAATATTTATTAAGTTTTTTGTAGTTTATTTTATCCTTTTCTATTGGCCTATCATCACATATTGAGTTCCTGTTTATCTTTTTGTTTCTCATTTCACAGATGAGTAAATGGTGATCACTCAAATCATTATCAATATTATAGACATTACATATTTTGTCACAGTCGTTTGCCAATACATGATCAATTAGAGTAGAGCTAGTTTGTGTTACACGAGTTGGATATTTTGTATTACATAAGACTAGACCGTATGATTTGACTAGGTTAATATAACTACTAGTATATCTGTCCCCAATTAATAGATCGATATTCATATCCCCTAGTATTATAACAGGATTCGTTGAGTAAGAACTAATAATTACTTCGAGATCAGTTAGAAAGTGTGGAATGTTGCTTTTATGAGGGTTATAAGCAGTGATTATATTGTATTCTTGATGGCCTTTTCTCACAGTAATGTGCAGTATGCTGTGGGTGGAATTTATTTCCTTTACAAGGGTACTGCTACATTTGTTTGAAATATACAAAGATACTCCCCCGCCAGTTTGCTTTCTAACTATGTGATATGCAACATATTTCTTAATATTGAAAAACATTTTTGTTTGTTCTGTTAACCAATTTTCTGAGATTGCTAGGACATCTACACCTTTGATTCTGTCTAACATTATTTGGATATCATCGAACTTGTTTTTTATGCTATGTGCATTTATGTGTACGCATTTTAGTGTACTGGTATCGGTTATTATCTGTTTACTGTCCTTAATCTTATAATAATCGCTAAGTGTATTACAGTTACACTCGGTTAATTCTAGTGTATTATTATTAGCATTACCTAAAAAATTTAATTTCTGTAATTCTAGTTCCATATGGGATAATACTTAGAAGATATCTTACTATTACATTGATTTTAGTTTGAGAGGGCGAGTTCATCCAGTATTTCAGCACTTGATATAAGCTTTGAGGGTCCATTTTGATTTTTCCGAATGTATATTTTGCAGTCTCTGACCCAAGTTGCAAAGATTTTTCCCTGTTGTCTCAATTCACGGCACTTTTTGGCGATGGTTTCATTTCTTGGGGTCAGGTGTTCATTGATATATATATTACCACCATCACTGTAACCAATTTCACTCGTCTTCAGGGTCTTCTTTTGTCTTCTGCTACTGAGAATCTCTTCCTTCTTCCACCTATTATTTAATTTCACAATTATCGGTTGAGGCCCAGGCTTTGTTGACGGGAGGCGGTGAGCTGCGTCTATGTTTGCCCTGGTGATTTCAACTCCTAACGTCTTGCCAATGTCCGAGATTTTGTGAAATACATCCTCCTCTCTTTCCGTGGGTATTCCATACACTATCAAGTTGTTCTTGCGCTGGTACTGTTTTAGTTCCTTCAATTCGTTGATAGCTCTAGATGCTGCCATTTCTGCGTCCTTGACGGTTTTTCTCTCTTTCTTCAGAGTTTCAATTTCCTCTCGTTACAGGAAAATAAGTGTTCTGCTTGTATCTTTTGCAGTAATGAACACCATAGCAGCGCTGACTGCTATAAAGCACGTGATATGCCTCTCTCGGAAAAACTTGGAATTATTAAGGATAGGAAATATTGTTTTATTTGCATTAAACCAAATCATGTAGCTAAAAAGTGCACCTTCAAGCAAAAATGTTTGATTTGTGATAAGCGCCATGTAATGTTGTTGTGTCCAGATTTTAAGAGAAGTAAGAATGTAGTGAACAGTACTGACTCCCCTAGGCCTGACGTCATGACTGTACAGAAAGATGAAGCCCTTGCTAACTTAACGTGTGATAATAGTGTGCTGCTTCCTACGCTTCTGGTGAAGGTTCGTGGGAATGGATGTGATCGTACTGTGAAGGCAGTTCTTGATACAGGGTCACAACGGTCATATGTGTTGAAGGGAACAGCACGGGAAATGAATTATTCTCCTGTTGGGAGAGAAACTATTGTCCATTCACTGTTCGGAGGTCAGAAAACCGGTATTTGTGAGCACATGTTCGCCATCTCTTGATGAATACAGTACTTTTGCATTTGTCAGTTGGCACAGGCTAGAGTAAAAGGTGGCTTTTCACCGATGTCTCAGTCTCACTCATGGCTGTGATTATATGGAAGCTACTGAGGTATGGGTGGTGCTTAGTAATGGCATTCGGGGCACAGTCAGTGCCTGTGAATGCTGTGAAAGGTTCAACTCATAGGGTTAGGACTACTGTTCTGACTCAGTGAGGAAAGCAATGGCAAACTACCTCACTCCTCTTCTTGCCTAGAACGCCTCAAAATAGTGCTGCCTTGGGTTTTTGTGGGTATCTACTCACATAACGTAACGGCGGTACTTTTTGAGGCTCCAACCAGCCTTCGGGCTGACTACCTAACAGACACATACATATAGAATTCATCTTGCCAGTCTCAATAATGATTATTTGTGCAATTTTGAGGTCTTGGACCAAGACAATATTTGTGATAATGTACCTCATATTCAGAATAGTGCCTTAGTTAATGAAATACTTGATAATACCAACAATATACAGAAAGCCATAGGTACAGCAGGTCCTGTAGAAATTCTGATTGGTGCTGACATTGCTGCCGGACTCTTCACGGGCAATGTTAGAAGTGTATCATGTGGTTTGATAGCTATGGAGATCAGGTTAGGTTGGACCATTTTTTGGTAAATATCCCAGTGAACAACCCAGAGTTACAACTGCTATGATTGTCACATCAATGTTGATTAACGATTTAAATATCTCAGATCTTTCTAAATTGGAGTTGATTGGCATTACGGATCCTGTTGATCGGAAAACTAAGCTTGAATTGCAGTTGGAAGTTGACAATCATTTTCAAGAGACTGTAAGGGTGAATGGTGAAGGTCGATATGAAGTCCATCTTCCCTGGAAGGATAGGCACCCCCCTCTTCCATCGAATTACATCCTGGCAGAAAAACGACTGGATTCTACTATAAAGAAATTGAAGGCTAATAACCTGTACCCAGATTATGAACATGTTTTTGAGGAATGGCTTGAAGAAGGTGTCATTGAACGGGTTCCTGACTCGGAGATTGTCAGTGATAGCTGTCATTATCTTCCTCACAGACATGTAGTGAAAGAAAATAGCACCACCAAAATTAGACCTGTGTTCGATGCATCAGCTCGTGAAAAGAATAGTCCATCATTGAATTCGTGCTTGGAGAAAGGGAGATCATTGGTAGAACAGAAACCTCCACTTCTTTTAAGATTCCGTCTGAAGCAAGTGGGAGTTGTGGCTGACATCAGGCGAGCTTTCTTGCAGATTAGTGTACATGCAAATGACAGGAACTTCCTACGTTTTTTATGGAAGGATGATTTGGGGAATATAATTGTTTATCGACACAGGAGAGTTGTGTTTGGTGTTGTTTGTAGTCCTTATCTGTTAAATGCAGTTATCAGACTTCATCTCTCAAGGATTCTAGATGAATGTCATGAGGGAATTTCTGCATACTCTGAGACCACAATTAAAAGTCTTTTGGATTGTTTCTATGTTGATAATGTAGTCACTAGCCTTGATGATGATCAGCTTAAAACATTCATTCACGAAGCCACCTCTATCATGGCTGATGGCAAGTTCGAATTGCGTGGATGGGAGTTCTCAGATCCAGATATACTTACAGAGGCTTGTCTCACTAATGTACTTGGTTTAATCTGGGACAGAAAGCATGACACTCTGGCCATAAGCCCAGACTGTTTCCAGAATTATCCAGAGAAAATTACCAAAAGGACTATACTTTCCACTGCCCATAAGGTGTTCGATCCAATTGGTTTTTCATCTCCTGTGACCCTAGAACCAAAACTTATCTTAAGAGAATTATGGAGTGTAAACATTGGGTGGGATGAAGAGGTGGATCAAGGCATTGCCAACAGATTTGTGAAATGGGCAGGTGATGTCCCATGCTTGAAAGACTTGAAGATCCCAAGATGGTTACCTTCTAACAGTGGACCTGCTGAATGGAGTGTGCATACATTTTGTGATGCCAGCAAGGATGCCTACGCTGCAGCTGTGTTCCTGAGGGTGGAGACGGCTCAGCAAGTAAATGTACAGTTGGTTCAGGCAAAAACAAGAGTTTCCCCCGCAAAAAATACAGTCACGATACCTCGTCTAGAATTGCTAGCTGCATTGATAGGTGCTAGGCTCCATGAAGCAATAATTGAAGATCTTCCCAAAAGCTGTGAGTCATACTTCTGGAGTGATTCATCCACAGTCTTAGCATGGATTAGAAGAGATGATCAGTGGGCTACCTTTGTGGCGAACCGTGTGAATGAGATAAGGAAGCTGACTCAACCAGAACAGTGGCATCATGTTCCAGGGATTTGTAATCCAGCTGACCTGTCATCTAGAGGCTGTTCAGGTAAAAAGTTGCTTCATTCATCATGGTGGGAGGGCCCTAAATGGTTGCACCAAAAGCGTAGCTGTTGGCCTTCGACCGAAGTCAAGTTTGAAGAGGATGTTATTATTCAAGAAAGAAAGAAAGAAAGAGTACTGTTGTTTCCTCTATGCTTTGTGCAGATGCTGATTCTCTTCCAAGTGACTGGTACTACAGGTACTTTTCAAAGAGTGAGAAAATTATTAGAATGGTTGCTTGGATGGGTCGTTTTGTAAACAATTGTAGAGCTGTTGGCTCTGAACATTTTATGAAGAAGACGGGACCACTTTCTACTGAAGAAGTCACTTCTGCTGAGATAAGGGTCTTGAAACTAGTTCAGAAAGATGCATTTTCCAGTACCACGGACCCCAGAATCTCCAGCCTACAACCCTTTGAAGATCATGACGGTCTCCTCCGCTTGCGAACCAAGATCTCCAATAGACCCGACAACCATGACTTTCGGTATCCTGTACTTTTGCCCAAAAATCATCCATTTGTGTCACGACTGATTATGGATGTTCATATTCGAAGGTGTCATGTTGGCATTCAAGGTCTGCTTTCGATTATGAGGGAAAGATTCTGGGTGATGGGAGGAAGAAGATCACTATGGTCAGTGTTAATTAAGTGTGCACTCTGCAAGCGCCAGGAAGCTAAACCCTTCGTAGTATCCACTCCACCACTTCCAGCAGAACGTGTGAGAGATGCTGCTGCCTTTGAAGTTTCGGGTGTCGACCTGGCTGGACCTCTTCATCTGAAAAACCACGAAAAGGCATGGATTTGCTTGTTCACATGTGGAGTTACCAGAGCTGTTCACTTGGAACTACTCCTGTCATTGTCAACAGATGCTTTCTTGCAAGCATTTCGTCGATTTGTAGATAGGAGAGGACGACCTGCTGTAATTTTCAGTGATAACGGGACTAACTTTTCTGGTACTGAAACTGCCTTCAGTCGAATCGAGTGGTCGAAGGTACACGAGTACTGTTCAGTGGAGAGAATAAAGTGGAAGTTCAACCCACCCACTGCTGCCTGGTGGGGAGGTTGGTGGGAGAGGTTGATAGGACTAGTGAAAAGATTACTTCGGAGAACACTTGGACGTTCATCTCTTACATACTCGGAGATGGAAACAGTGCTATGTGACTGTGAAAGTGTAGTAAACTCGAGATCTCTGACATATACAGCTGATAATTCCAATGAACTAGGAGCAATAACGCCTGCCATGTTTCTTCAGGATATTCGTGAAGCTGCTGTGCCTGAGATTGATGTCATCAAGTCCTCCAGTTTGAACAAGAGGTTGAAGTACAGATTAAGACTTAAGGAGAATCTGAGAAAGAGGTTCCGTAGCGAGTACTTGGGTCTACTGCGACAGCAGATGGATGTCAAGCAGCAAAAAATTGTTCAGGTTGATGATGTTGTCCTCATTGGCAATGACAACTCAAAAAGACTAGATTGGCCTTTAGGAAAGGTCCTAGAACTTTTGCCCGGAAAGGATGGAGTCACCCGTCTTGTTCGCCTGAAGACTACATCTGGAGAGCTTCTGCGCCCAGTTCAAAGACTCTACCTCCTCCTAGAAGCCCAAGGAAGTGAACCTTCTACTTCAGACAGTGAACTGACTGTTAAAGAAGATAGTGGTGTTTCATGTGGTAGTGTGAGTGATGTAGGGGAAGAAATCAGGACAAGGAGTGGAAGAATTGTAAAAGTGCCAAAAAGATATTTTGATTAACTTGTCTGTTTTGTGCCAATTTGTTTCAGGTGTGAGCAGAATGTATAATGTTCCCAGGACTATGTGAAGTTAACTGTTCCACATCCGTTAACTTGGTGGGAGAATGTTGGGAACACTGATTGAGATGTCTTTGTTTATTTTATATATTTAGCAGCCCTAGGATCTAGAGGGCATTGACTCAAGTAGTTAAGTAAAATGGCGTCCAATGGAACGGACAGCATGTAATGCAAGATGAATAAAGTTCAGTTATTTTATGTGTATTAAATCTATTCATTGGTGGAGGGCCGAACATTTGACAGGTATACCATATCCTGCCAATGGAACAAATTGCACCACTTTCAGGGAAATATAGGTTGATTGATTGATTCATAACTTCAAACAATGTAGAAAATCAACTTCAAAAAAAGTTTACCGAAAAGGTTTAGCCTTTAATATTAAACTTCTTCATTAATTTTCAATGTCCAGTGTAATCTACAAGGCTCTGTTTGCAAACCGGTCACCTCCACAGTCCCCTATTAGCAGTTAGCCTTCTCTGCTTCTACACCTCTCACTATGAAATTGATAAACTCTGAATCTAACTATTGTTTCCTAGGCCTATTTCTGCTTCTCTTACCCTCTATAGCCGAGTTCATTAACATCCTGAATAATCTCTCCTCTCTGATTCACATCATCGTGCTTATATGAACAGCCTCATTTAACATGCTCTTTCTAACTTGCCCTTTATCTTTTCATTATAAGCAAGTACCCTCCTGCAATGGCCCTTATCTGTCCCAACAATCATTCATGCAACCCCCATTTGAGTTACCTCCAGGTTATATGCAAAATATGTGAATTATGCTGAATCTACCCAGCTCTCACTGCCGTATAGAAAGGTCAGTATGAATACTGAGTGATGGAGGGAGAGTTTACTTGCTACACTAACTACTTACTTACAGAATACAGGAGATTGCAACTTAGAACTCACTGCATTTGCTTTTCTATGCCTTGACTTTATTTCTCTCAGTATACAGTACTATTATCCTATTCAAGCAGAAATTCACGACAGATCAGTTTGTGATCTGTTTCATCAAATACCCCTTCAATAACTGATGAATCTCATGTAGGTTAATAATAATAATAATATCGTATGGCCTCGGGTGCCGGATGCAAGCTTTGTTATTTGACACCTAGAGGGTAGCTTGCATGTCGAAATTCGTTGTTTCTTGAAGCACTATGAAAGTCAAGGAGGTTAGATATCTAAGCTCCTTGAACACTATAGCGTTTTCTAGTAGAGAAATAGGAACTTTGTGTTGGCAGAAACTCCCGAGAATTAATTTTGCCATTATTAACACGGCCTACTGAATTCGAATGGGTTCATTGACATGCCAACATCGTATGACATGCGTGTCGTATATTTTTACCACCTTTCAAAAAATAACTTGCCACGGCCAGGAGCGAACCTGCAAGTTTGGGGTTAGTAGGCCGACATTTGGAGTCTGCCACACGGAAAAGGGTCATTGTGTTCATCTCAAAACAGTCCCTCAGGTTCTTCAGCCACGAGATTCTTCTTCGGCCAGGTCTCTGTTGTCCTGAGATCTTCCCTGTATCACCAAATCTAGGATCCTGTATTTTTCACTCTGCATCACGTATTTGAAAGATCTGGGTTTGCATTTCTTGATGGAAAGGAGCTCCTCAGTACTGCAGTCTTAAGTCTAGATCTTAGGCTGTGAATGGTCAGGGTATATGTATTTCCCAATAATGCATTGAATGGAAGGGTGGACTCTAACCCAGGCCCTGTGCAAGAAGCTAGAAACCTTTGAGATGTGGGTATATCGGCGAATGTTACATATCTCATGGACTGAAAGAATGAGGAATATTGACGTGGTGGAAGATTAAACAAGAAGTCAATTAGCCTACTTTTGAATTTTGTAAAAAATGAAAGTAAACTTATGAGATATACTGTACCCGTTCCGCGGTGACATGCGACAACCCAGCTGACATAAAATCGCACATCATGCGGTACGGAACACACACACTAAAATAAAAAAATTAAGGAATGTGTCGGAAACCAGTTGAAATATATAAAAATCCTCTCGGCACACCGGAAGGCGGAGGTAGATTTCACCGGGCAAACTAGGGGATAGGCTATAATAGGCAAAATTGCCGGTTTTCGTAGAAGGAACAGACCTCATTTATTGCGAGAAAGTATTTTACAATGTAATTGGAGCTCAATTAACTTTTCTTTCGTCTTACTATGCATATTTTTAACATTTTATTGTGTTAGGGGGACGGTAACCTTCTTGTCATTTGGGGTCCATTTTTATACTTGTGGTCACACCGTCCTTATGCAAGGTTTGGAACTGATGTGTAACTATCTAACAGTCTGTTACTTCTTCACGTCAAATTTTATCTCCCGCAGAGATGTTGGTTGATTCCTCAGTTTAGGGCTGCGACAACGCGGTCATGTAACCCCGTGTACTTTGGGTGTCTGTAGAATCTGTCCGATAAACGGTGTTAATTGTGATGGCTGTATTAGTCTGTAATTCAGGTAAGGACTACAGACGGTCAATTTCAGGTAGTAGTTCCTAATGTTGGTACCAAATATACCGTCAACGACACTTAGCTGTGAACTTGGCTACTAGATGCCACTGCAACTAGTAACTTGCAACGAACGTTGGACTTCCCCTCTGAAGGAAAGCATACTGAGGGATTTTCAGCGCTCTTTGCAAATCCGACGACTTCGGCCGGCTTTGAACCCGCGACCTTGGGCATAGAAGTTCAACATGTTACCAGCTAGGCTACGTCACCGAAGCCGCTTCCCACATAGTCAGATAGAAAACTGAATGTGATCTCGTTGTCATGGCAACCTCTGATAGCTCATCCCTCATCAATTTTCCGAAATAATTTTTCTCATCCCTTGCATGGTTGTATTAAGGGAACCAAGTACCCTTAAATGGGATGAATTTTTATTTTTTTATTTTTTTTCACTTTCATGCTGAGGGATGTCTAATAAATGTAATTCTAGAGTTTCATATCCTAAATCCATCTGGAAATGTCTCATTTTTAACAATTAGTGCATGCTTGTAACCTTGGTGACGCCCCTTTTCATATGAAGTTCACTTTATCAACTTCTATTCCGTTACTTTTTGTGTCAGATTGATGTGCGTACCCTCGTTTTAAAGAGGAATTAACGTAGCTGAAGTTGGTCCTACTGTCTTTATGTCACCTTCTTTTGTTTTTACACAGGGAGTTGGTATATTTTGATCCATAACACAGGGAGTTATTTGTTTTGATACAAACCATATTATCTTGTTTGCCGGAGAAAAATGGGTAATGTTAAGAAATTTGGCCGAAGAAAAACTCATGGAAATCAGTATAAGAACAAGAATACATCTTTAAGGAGTAATAAATGTAGTGGTGCAGGTAGTGGAAGTGTAAGAAACAGTGAAGGAAATAATATTGAAAGTGAGGTTAGGCCTACAAGCAACAGTGGGTCCACTCTGACTGTACAGATAGTCCTACAAGTGCATCAAGGAGGAAAATTTCTTCTTCAAGATCTATGTTTAATAAATTTGGCAACATTAATACAGATGTAAATAAAGTGACCACAGGTTTTCAGTTTGTAGATATTGAACTGCTGTCTGAAGCTTTGAGACAATTTGTAGAGTGTAAGTATTGTAATCATGTGGATTGCATATCTGTGCATGAAAACACTGACAATCGAATGGGCCTTGCTAGTGTCATATGTATAAAATGTGATTATTGTGAAAGGGAGTATCAATAAGAGAAAATGTGCATGACTTGGAAAAGATGAGAAAAGCAGTGTGGTGCACATATTTTCATAAGCTCTCGACAGACAATCAACCTCAACATGGACTCTGCCCAACAGATTCATGGTGTAAGTATAATTCTTCTGAAAGGGCAAACTACAAGCAACATGGCCTTCCTGAGCCTATTTTACATGCCATAAAACCCATATATTGGGATTTGGCTCAACCAGACCTGCTATGAAAATGGTTACATGGCAAAACCCAGAACCCGAATGAGTCGTTTAACAACATTATATGGACTATAATACCCAAGAATGTGTTTGTTGGGTATGATACCCTTAAAATTGGGGTGCTGGAAAGTGTTCTGTGCTTCAACATGGGAAACATTGGAAAAGCACAAGTGCTTGCCCACCTAGGGATTGAACCAGGCCTTAACACCATACATCAGCTTCAGAAAATGGATGACGTGCGTGTGAAAAATGCTGATCGACAGGCACAACAGATGACCAAATTAGCAAGAAAGAAAAGGAGAGGAGCCAAACGGAGGAAGGAAGATATGGATGATCCAGAGTATGGAGCTGGAAAGTTCTAAACCACGAAAAGCACATGTTCTTTTCTAACTTAACTTTGAAGTTAAATATCTGGAAACATTATTTTTTTTTGGTGTGGGGTGCTCATCTTGGAAACTACGAAAGATACAAGGGTAAAACTAATACCACTTTTGAAACTAACACTGATCTCCATGTTAAACACAAATTCATTATAAACTAATTCATACTTTGCTCATAAAAAATTCATGTGCAAGAAAAAAATTTGGTTTTTTTACTTACATGAAAAAAGTAAAATATAAAATAAAATGGATGAACTAATTTTGTTTAAAATGCGTTTAACACAGAGATAAAGGCAACTGTTACAACAATATCAAATTTCACTGCTCTATCTGCAATACTTTGGAAGATGAGCTCCCCCAAGTTTTACTAAATTAACATTGTTCGTATAGGGAGTACTTGGTCCCCTTAAAAATACTTTCAGACAAAAGTTTTAGGTAATTATTAGGGGAATATCGTCCATTTTGTACGGTTTTGATATTGTGCCTATTAAGAGAGATATCATTAATGTTTCCTGAAAACCCCACGTTTTTCCACCCCATTGGCCAATGGTTGGTGCTATCAAAAAACTTCTTAAACATACATTTTTGGTACTTATCTGACACATAATATGAACTTTGAAGGGATTCGATATTTCACATATTAAGAGAGTTATAGTGATATTTCACTTTTTCGAAAAAAGCCCCCCATTTTTACCCCCTTCGACCAATTTTGCCCATTAACAAACTCGACCGAGATTTTATAGGGATACATATTTTGTAAAATATTCAAAGTGATTGGTGCAAAATTACGGCAGTTATCGTGTCCACAAGAAACTGATATATATGTATGTATATATATATATATATATATATATATATATATATAGATACATATTGGCGTAATGGTGGGTTTTATATACTGTATATATATATATATATATGAACTTTTGAACTGACGGTGGTTTTGGGGTCTGGGGGATGTGAAACGCGAAGATATGTCGAAATTTTCCGGAAGTCGAAACATGGTACCCATTGCAATAGTTAGCTTTCTAATACATCTACCTAAAAAAAAAAAAAAAAACGCTATGGGTATCACGTGACGAAGTGTCTCAGGGTCGTTTACGGGCTTAATCAACAATAAAAAGGGGCGCCATCAAGCTGGATTCCTAGCAAACCACATCCTTTCTGGTTAAGCCTTACACTTACTCAGGAAAGGAAAAGGGAAAAGATTCCATCACGAAATTTTAAAACAAAAACAAGGAAATTTATTAAATTTTTGGTAAGATTAATTAAAATAACCAAAAATTCCTGCTTAGGAAAATGGTGGATAAGAATATTAGGGTGAGAATGTTCATTGCAATCACATCCATCTCCTTCCTGTCTTAACATTCACATGAGCAAGAAAAAAAATAAAAGTTAATTTTGTCCACTCAGAATCACCGAAGCACTTGACACACACAACATAATCACTTGTGATTCCTGAGGCCTAACATAAATTTACACTTAACAACAATTCATGTGAACACAAAATATTCATCTTATTTATCACATACTAGCAGTAGTGCCCGGCTTCGCCCGGTGGATTTATTTGTTTGATGGATGATAATGAATACTACTACAGAACTGGCACATGATACTTAAACTAACAGAAAAAATATTTTAAAAATATAACATTTTGTGGTGGTGGTGGTGGTAGTGGTGGTTGTAGTGGGGGTGATAAGTGGTATAGTATAATGGACGTAACATTCAGGTCATTTTCCCGTAATGATAATAATGATAATAATGAATAGGGAAACGGCTATTTTCTAACTACAGCACTGACACATGTTATTTACAAACAAATTTTTAAAAAATGATTAGAAAGGGATAAGTGAAATAAAAGACACTGCCTAGGGCCTATATCTCATTGGCTGTTAGAAATGTAGAGACCAATAGTTTCGTCTTTTATCGCATAGCGCCGTAGGAAAATAATCAGAACACTTTGGAAAACTTCGGTGTCCCGAGCTACTGAGGTAGCAATAGTATCATTTATCGCCACATAGCGCTCAACGATAAGTTTCGGAATAATTGAAGGTAAATTTGAAAGCACCAACACTTATTGTAGCTGGTAAGCTCAATGTAGTGCAGCAACACCATTGCATTTATACCGAGGCATAATATTTTCATGATGATAAATGTTTTAGGGTGTCTAAGAGATCTTTTTGCACTAATCGCTCCCCGTGACTGCAATTTATAAACAGCGCAAGATGCAACTATTTTCGCAATTCTGCACCAGAATGCTGGTAGGGGAGACGTGATGCAGCCCGAACTGCCCGTCAACAATAGACTTATTAAAATACTCTTACAGTTACACTAGTACGGACATGAATGGTTCTAGGGCCTTAATACGTGGTTTTCAAGTTTATTTTGTCTGTTATTCTAAATGTAGGGAATGGAGAGCGTTGTCCAAAATATCAAGTGGACAGTGTTACCAGCAGGGTTTCAAAGTGTATGTAAAATTTGGTTCAATTAGGAGAAACGGTGTAGATTTGTAATAAAGGGCCTAAATGCAGGGAATGGAGTGGTCTGTCCTAAATTTAAAGTGGGCAGTGTCACCCGCAGTGTTCCAAAGGGTAGGTATACAAAATGTGTTCAGATCGGTGAAACGGTGTATATTTGTGCCAAACGGTGTATATTTATGCCAAAGGGCCTAAATACAGGGAATGGAGTGGTCTGTCCAAAATTTCATGCAGACAGTGTTACTCGCAGGGTTCCAAAGAGTAAGTATACAAATTTTGGTTCAGATCGGTGAAATGGTGTAGATTTGTGACAAAGGGCCTAAATGCAGGAAATGGAGTGGTCTGTCCAAAATTTCAAGCAGACAGTGTTACTCTCATCAGGGTTCCAAAGGGTAAGTATGCAAATGTTGGTTCAGATTGGTGAAAAGGTGTAGATTTGTGACAAAGGACCTAAACGCAGGGAATGGACTGGTCTGTCATAAATTTCATGTAGGCAGTGTTACTCGCAGGATTCCAAAGGTCAAGTATACAAATTTTGGTTCAGATCGGTGAAACGGTGTAATTTTGTGCCAAAGGGCCTAAATGCAGGGAATGGAGTGGTCTGTCCGAAATTTCATGCAGACTGTGTTACTCGTAGAGTTCCAAAGGGTATGTATAAACATTTTTATTCAGATCGGTGAAACGGTGTAGATTGTGCCAAAGGGCCTAACTGCAGGGAATGGAGGGGTCAGTCCGAAATTTCATGTAAACAGTGTTACTCGCAGGGTTCCAAAGGGTAAGTATACGAATTTTGGTTCGGATCGGTGAAAAGGTGTAGATTTGTGCCAAAGGGCCTAAATGCAGGGAATGGACTGGTCTGTCATAAATTTCACATAAACAGTGTTACTCGCAGGGTTCCAAAGGGTAAGTATACAAATTTTGGTTCAGATCGGTGAAACAGTGTACGTATCACTTACCATAACGCCAGCGCATGCGGATAGAGCAGTTCGGAAGCGCTTGTTCTACCGACTTACTGAACAAAAATCAATCTTTCAGGTTATCTGAGAGGTGTAGCCTAATACTACATAGCACAAACTATTCCTCTTGAATCTGGCTATCATATAAAAAAAGAATTTTTCGAATCGGACTGGTAGTTCCAGAGATTAGCGCGTTTAAACACATAAACACACAAACTCTTCGGCTTTATTATATTAGTATAGATTTATATACAAAATTGCACTGGAATACGATTGGGGAATCTTATTTATCATTCCAGATATCACCATAATCATAAATTCGGATATTATCTGGTGTGGTCAAAACATGTTTTAAATGTTAAGAAATAATTATGTTGGTAACAACAAAATCTTTATTGATACGCAATTCACATGTTGGCATTACTGCATATTGTAATTTGTTCATCATTAAATTCATTACTCATTGCAAATGGCGTACCAGCTGATTGACCCATATCACCTGTACGATAAAAACATAAAACTTTAACAGGTTATGGGCCCAGGTGACTCTAAAATACAAGTAAAAGTGAAAACAGGTGACAGTAAAAACATTTAAAAAGTCAACTCAGTGAAGTGAAGTCCAAAAAAATGGCCACAAGACCCGAAGACGTAGCACATGTCGAGAAACTCAAAGGAGTCTACACATATCCTATGTGGGTGTTTGAGTTAAAAATTCTGCTTGCCGCAAAAGAACTGATCAAGATTGTCGACGGGACAGATGTGTTGGTGACCAATCCACCCAGAAATCAAGCTTCAATCGACCAGTGGAAGACGCGAGATGCAAGAGCCCAATACTATATTGTCACATCCATTGACAAACAAGTTAGGCCACATATCCTAACATGTACAACTTCTAAACAAATGTTTGATACTCTTCGAAGCATATATCAGAGAGACTCGAGCCAACAAAAATGTTTGCTGCTACGAGACTTTTACAACTTCCAATTTGATGCGAAGAAGGACATGATGAGCAACATTAGTGATCTCCAAAACATCTCCTTCAAACTGAACAAACTCGACCAGAAAGTTGACGAGATTATGCTAATTACCAAGATCCTGTCCGTGCTGCCTGAAGAATATACCCATTTCAGCACAGCATGGGACTCTACTCCAGAGGCGTCCAGGACCATAGAGAACCTGTGTTCGAGGTTACAGATGGAAGAAAACAAGTTGAGGCGCACTTCAGCAGAAGAGCAAAATGTATCCTTTAAAGCAGAGTTAAAAAACAAACAAGGTAGATCTAAATCTAAAAACAAATGTATGAGCAGTAAAAAGTGTAATACACACATCAAAAAAAGTTTTGCATCACCTCGGTTCCAAGAGTTCCGGAACCTTTAAATACAAAGGGAATAGAGATCAACACAAACAACATTTCAGCTCGTTTTATTGCTCATGAGACCCACACATTGCATGTTGTACCAGCATACAGCTAGACTTGCAGCATTTGTGGTCCAGATTGCAGTACACACCACTACCTCTAATACCCAGTAGCACGTCCTCTTGCATTGATGCATGCCTGTATTCGTCGTGGCATACTATCCACAAGTTCATCAAGACACTGTTGGTCCAAATTGTCCCACTCCTCAACGACAATTCGGCGTAAATCTCTCAGAGTGGTTGGTGGGTCAAGACGTCCATAAACAGCCCTTTTCAACATATCCCAGGCATGTTCGATAGGGTTCATGTCTGGCGAACATGCTGGCCACTGTAGTCGAGCGATGTCGTTATCTTGAAGGAACGCATTCACAAGATGTGCACGATGAGGTCGAGAATTGTCGTCCATGAAGACAAATGCCTCTCCAATATTCTGCCGATATGGGTGCACTATGGGTCGGAGGATGTCATTCAGGTATCGTAAAGCCGTTTCGGAGCCTTCCATGACCACCAGTGGCGTACGTCGGCCCCACATAATGCCACCCCAAAACATCAGGGAACCACCACCTTGCTGCACTCGCTGGACAGTGTGTCTAAGACGTTCAGCCTGACCAGGGTGCCTCCAAACACGTCTCCGACGATTGTCTGGTTGAAGGCATATGCGACACTCATCGGTGAAGAGAACGTGATGCCAATTCTGTGGGGTCCATTCAGCATGTTGTTGGGCCCATCTGTACCGCGCTGCATGGTGTCGGGGTTGCAAAGCTGGACCTCGCCATGGACGTCGGGAGTGAAGTTGCGCATCATGCAGCCTATTGCGCACAGTTTGAGTTGAAACACGACGTCCTGTGGCTGAACGAAACGCATTATTCAACATGGTGGCATTGCTGTCAGGGTTCCTCCGAGCGGCAATCCGTAAGTAGCGGTCATCCACTACAGTAGTAGCCCTTGGGCGGCCTGAGCGAGGCCTGTCATCGACAGTTCCTGTATCTCTGTACCTCCTCCATGTCCGAACAACATCGCTTTGGTTCACTCTGAGACGCCTGGAAACTTCCCTTGTTGAGAGCCCTTCTTGACACAAAGTAACAATGCGGACGCGATCGAACTGCGGTATTGACCTTCTAGGCATGGTAGAACTACAGACAACATGAGCAGCGTACCTTCGTCCTGGTGGAATGACTGGAACTGATCGGCTGTCGTACCCCCTCCGTCTAATAGGCCCTGCTCATGCATGGTTGTTTACATCTTTGAGCAGTTTTAGTGACATCTATGAACAGTCAAAGGGACTGTATCTTTGATACAATATACACAGTCAACATCTATATGCCGGAGATCTGGGAACCGAGGTGATGCAAAACTTTTTTTGATGTGTGTATATGTAAAAAGACAAACCATGAAACCAAAAATTGTTTTCTCAAAGACAAGCATCAATGCTCAATATGTAAAAAGTTCAATCATGAAGAGAAAGACTGCTATTTTAGGGATAAAAATAATTCTAAGGTGGAAAATAAAGTGTCATTTCTTGCAGCTGATTGCAAGGGCTCACATAACGCTATACAAAAAGGAACCAGGCGTCTAGTAGTAGACAGTGGATGTTCAACTCACATGGTAAGTGATGAAAATTTGCTAACAGGTGTTGTGAGCTGTAATGAACACATATTAGTGGCTAAGAAAAATCAGGCTATGCCTGTAGTAGGTAAGGGAACGTTCACCTCTGAGCAGTGTGTTCTCAATGATGTTCACTGTGTGCCTGATTTGTCTAAGAACTTGATGTCAGTAAGTAAGATAACAGAAAATAATGGCATTGTTGTGTTCACAAAAGATGATGTTAATATATACCATGACAACAAAGTGGTACTAAAAGGGAAGAAAAATGCAGTAGGACTGTATACTGTTGACCTTGATGTTAATATGCAAAATGAGGCGCTGTGTGCACAAGGTAATGATGTAGGTAAAGAGTGGCACAGAAAACTGGGTCATTTAAGTTACAGCTATCTTAATAAACTGCCTAATACACACATCAAAAAAAGTTTTGCATCACCTCGGTTCCCAGATCTCCGGCATATAGACGTTGACTGTGTATATTGTATCAAAGATACAGTCCCTTTGACTGTTCATAGATGTCACTAAAACTGCTCAAAGATGTAAACGACCATGCATGAGCAGGGCCTATTAGACGGAGGGGGTACGACAGCCGATCAGTTCCAGTCATTCCACCAGGACGAAGGTACGCTGCTCATGTTGTCTGTAGTTCTACCATGCCTAGAAGGTCAATACCGCAGTTCGATCGCGTCCGCATTGTTACTTTGTGTCAAGAAGGGCTCTCAACAAGGGAAGTTTCCAGGCGTCTCAGAGTGAACCAAAGCGATGTTGTTCGGACATGGAGGAGGTACAGAGATACAGGAACTGTCGATGACAGGCCTCGCTCAGGCCGCCCAAGGGCTACTACTGTAGTGGATGACCGCTACTTACGGATTGCCGCTCGGAGGAACCCTGACAGCAATGCCACCATGTTGAATAATGCGTTTCGTTCAGCCACAGGACGTCGTGTTTCAACTCAAACTGTGCGCAATAGGCTGCATGATGCGCAACTTCACTCCCGACGTCCATGGCGAGGTCCAGCTTTGCAACCCCGACACCATGCAGCGCGGTACAGATGGGCCCAACAACATGCTGAATGGACCCCACAGAATTGGCATCACGTTCTCTTCACCGATGAGTGTCGCATATGCCTTCAACCAGACAATCGTCGGAGACGTGTTTGGAGGCACCCTGGTCAGGCTGAACGTCTTAGACACACTGTCCAGCGAGTGCAGCAAGGTGGTGGTTCCCTGATGTTTTGGGGTGGCATTATGTGGGGCCGACGTACGCCACTGGTGGTCATGGAAGGCTCCGAAACGGCTTTACGATACCTGAATGACATCCTCCGACCCATAGTGCACCCATATCGGCAGAATATTGGAGAGGCATTTGTCTTCATGGACGACAATTCTCGACCTCATCGTGCACATCTTGTGAATGCGTTCCTTCAAGATAACGACATCGCTCGACTACAGTGGCCAGCATGTTCGCCAGACATGAACCCTATCGAACATGCCTGGGATATGTTGAAAAGGGCTGTTTATGGACGTCTTGACCCACCAACCACTCTGAGAGATTTACGCCGAATTGTCGTTGAGGAGTGGGACAATTTGGACCAACAGTGTCTTGATGAACTTGTGGATAGTATGCCACGACGAATACAGGCATGCATCAATGCAAGAGGACGTGCTACTGGGTATTAGAGGTAGTGGTGTGTACTGCAATCTGGACCACAAATGCTGAAAGTCTAGCTGTATGATGGTACAACATGCAATGTGTGGGTCTCATGAGCAATAAAACGAGCTGAAATGTTGTTTGTGTTGATCTCTATTCCCTTTGTATTTAAAGGTTCCGGAACTCTTGGAACCGAGGTGATGCAAAACTTTTTTTGATGTGTGTATTTGTGATGGTGTGTCCCCCATTGTCGCACATACTAAAATAGATGAAGTGTGTGAGAAATGTGTAAAAGCAAAACAGATCCGGTTACCATTTAATACAGAAAGGACTAGGGCAACAAGACTGTTAGAAATAATACACACAGATGTTTGTGGACCTCTAGATCCACCCACCCATGATGGCTACAGGTACATTCTGTGCTGTATAGATGACTACTCACATTTCAGTGTTATCTATCTGTTGTTAAATAAAAGTCAAGTTCCTATGTACTTAAAACAGTATGTGACAATGGCCGAAACCAAATTTGATCTGAGAGTAACCAAGATAAGGTGTGATAATGGAGGAGAGTATTCCTCACATGATCTGAAAGATTGGTGTAAAAACAAAGGTATTATGCTGGACTATACAATTCCATATACACCCCAATTAAATGGAACAGCAGAACGGTTCAATCGTACTCTTATGGAAAGAACAAGAGCTATGCTTTGTGATTCTAACCTAGATAAAGAGATGTGGGGGGAAGCAGCACAAACAGCTACATACCTGATTAATAGAAGCCCCACTAGTACTGTTGACACAACCCCAGCTGAAAAATGGACATACAAGAAACCAAATCTGTCTAACCTACAAATTTTTGGTTGTGTTGCCTATGCCAAAAGTTTGGGTTATCTCAAGAAGCTTGACAGCCGAAGCAAGAAGTGCATTTTTGTAGGCTATGCACCAAACGGATACCGACTATGGGATGAAGAAAACAGAAAGTTATTCATCTCAAGAGATGTGGTGTTCGAGAGAAATATAATAAAATTAGATCAACATACCCCTAAAACTGAAATCAACCAAGCAAATGTTGAAGAAACAGAAGAAACCCAAGATGAAAGAAATGAAAATCCAGATGACAGAGATGAAAATCAAGATAGAACAGATGAAGAAACAGATCATGAACCACAAGAAGAAGAAGATGTTGACTTCGTAGATTCAGATCAAGAACAGAGAGAAGAAAGATGTCATGAACTTGGTTTACGACCGAGAAGAACATTAAAGAGACCTAATAAATATGATGACTATCAACTAGATAGTGGAGAAGATGAAGAAGCAATGATGACATACAGGGAGTCGCAAACAAATGAAGACAAAGAAAAATGGAAAATAGCCGTTAAAGAAGAAAAAGACTCTTTGAAGAAAAATAAAACTTGGAAATTAGTAAGCCCTGAGGCAGCAAGAGGAAAAGAAGTTTTGTCAAGCCGGTGGGTGTTCAAAGTTAAGGAAGACGGTAGATATAAAGCTAGACTTGTAGTACGAGGATGTGAACAAAGAAGTGGAAATATAAATTATGAAGAAATCTTCAGTCCAGTTGTAGACACAACTTCACTAAGAGTCCTTTTTGCTATCGCAGCACACTATAACCTGCACATTAAAACATTTGGTGTCAAGACGGCCTTTTTGTATGGAACCCTAGATGAGGACATCTACATGAAAATACCAGAAGGTTACAAAGAAGAAGGGAAAATATGCAAACTGCAGAAAGCCTTATACGGACTGAAGCAAGCCCCCTGCAGGTGGAACAAAACTCTCACAGAGTTCCTGAAACAAGAAGGCATGACACAAACTAAGTCAGACCCCTGCATCTTCAAGAATTCTGAGAACAGTTTGTTTCTAGCAATTCATGTAGACGATGGCATTATCATGGGCAAAGACATTCAGAAAATGACACTGCTACTCTCTAAACTTGAGAGAAATTTTGATATGAAGACAACTCATGAACCCAAAACTTATTTGGGGATAGATATAAACAGAACAGAAGATGGTATCTTGATTTCTCAAGAGAAATATGCTCATAATGTGCTGCAACGTTACAACATGCAAGAATGCAAAGAAGTTAAAACCCCAATAATCCAAAATGAAGAAACAGGTGCAGCAGAGGACAGCGTGAAGACAGATTACCCCTATAGACAAGCTGTTGGGAGTCTGTTATATTTGTCTTGTAAAACCAGACCAGACCTGGCTTATAGTGTGAATTATGAAAGCAGGTCTATGGAGAAACCAACAGATCAAGATATACAGAATGTTAAACGAACACTTCGATATCTGAAAGGAAGCACAAAAATGGGAATACACTATGCATCAAAAATGAAAGATGATCTGAAAATAATTGCATACAGTGATTCAGATTTTGCTGGTGATCATAAGAAAAGAAAGAGTACTACAGGCTATGTCATAATGCTGGCAGATGGACCGGTGGCATGGCGGTCACGAAAGCAGAAAATTGTGGCACTGTCATCCACAGCAGCCGAATACATTGCTGCAGCAGATTGCTGTAAGGAGTTAGAGTATCTGAAATACCTGGTACAAGAACTAACTGGAAAGTCTGTTCCCATTGTTCTTAACATAGACAATCAAAGTACATTAAAGTTGGTGAAATCAGGTCAAATGAGAGGAGAGTCAAAGCACATTCAAGTGAGGTACCACTATCTGCAGGAGAACTATAAAAAAGAATTGTTTTCTCTTCAATTCTGTCCGACCCATGACCAGGTAGCTGACATTTTCACAAAGCCTTTATTGTCTACTAAATTTGAAAAATTTAAAGATGTTCTGTTGAGGAGTGGAGTAGAATAGGTCCAAAGAAAGTATTTGATTTTAAATATGTTAATAACAATTAAGACTATTTTAAATTGTAACATTTCATGTTTTATTGTTGAAATATCAACGAGTATGTTATCCAATGTATAGTCATATTGTAGTTTAAGTCAAATATTGTTTGTACAACTTCTCATAGTTTGTATTATGACAAAGATTTTGTTCTTACGGGGGGATGTTAAGAAATAATTATGTTGGTAACAACAAAATCTTTATTGATACGCAATTCACATGTTGGCATTACTGCATATTGTAATTTGTTCATTAAATTCGTTACTCATTGCAAATGGCGTACCAGCTGATTGACCCATATCACCTGTACGATAAAAACATAAAACTTTAACATTAAATTTATTAATCAATTTAGTCATAATCAGAGGTTTCTTTAATTTCAACAAATAATCAGATCAGATGAACGTCAGAAATTCTTATCCAGCTTGAGCTAATTAAATCTCATAATAATAACTTGGATTAATTCAAAATATCCTGAACATCTGACTTGGATCATATTAGAGGCGTTATTCAAATTCTATCACATTTATTAAAGGTGCCAGATTTCGTTCCAGTCTACTAACTTGAGGATTATGCTTATATATTGCACTCAACAACCACATTAATTGCCATTTTAAAAAATTGCCATATATTCTATACCTTTGGATATCACCATCCAACATAATCACATGAACCATTGTTCATTCAAAACTACATCACCATTCTTTATCAAACCACATCATTAATTCACTCGCAAACTTTAATCTCCATTTCATAATAACTCTTTATAATTGTTCAGTGCATTGCCTGAATCAAGAACCAGACTGGATTTAAACCATAACCTTTATTTTCAATGTGGTAACCTCTCAAAACTGTGGCAATATCATCACATAACTTGGCAAAAAATCATCAATAGAATACGTTTAATAAGCACCATAAAATCCTATAAACCGACTTCTAACAAGAACAAAGATGATCCACCAATGCTTTGGTCAAATAAATGTGTTCAACAACCTCGCAAAGAAAATATAGATCACTGAATTAATTATCAACAAGCTCCAAGCATGAATTAAATTTAGTGATGATAGCATCACTCTGGATAAATTCCTGATGATGATGATTGAGTCTTCAGTCTGTTGACTGGTTTGATGCAGCTCTCCATGTCTCCCTGTCCTGAGCTAATCGTTTCATCTCTACATAGCTACCACACCCTACATCCGAGGCAATCTGTTTAACATATTCTAACCTTGGTCTACCCCTACAGTTCTTGCCCTCGACCCTTCCTTCCATAACTAAGCTTGCTATTCCTGGGTGTCTTAGTATGTGTCCTACTAACCTATCTCTTCTCTTCATTAGCAGTCACCAGAAACATCTCTCCTCTCCCACTCGTCTTAATACCTCTTCGTTTGTAACCCTATCTATCCATCTGATCTTCATCATTCTCCTGTAACACCACATTTCAAAAGATTCAATTCTCCTCTTTTCTGCTGCACCAATAGTCCAAGTTTCACTTCCATATAGCGCTACGCTCCAGACAAAGGCTTTCAAAAATTACTTCCTAATACCTAAATCTATATTCGATGTCAACAGATTCCTTTTTTGTAGAAATGCTTTCCTTGCCTGAGCCAACCTACTTTTTATATCCTCTTTGCTTCGTCCATCACTGGTTATTCTGCTTCCTAAGTAACAGAAGTCTCCTACTTCCTTCACCTTTTCACCTGCCAATTTGATCTCCATAGAGGTTCCTGATTTATTTCGGCTGCATTCCTAAAATATATCTATTCATCAGTATGACCAATGGTTATAGCAATATTTCTGATTATGTGAGTTTTATTTCTGATTATGTGAGATCTATTTCTGCCTCAGAACACATCTGCTAGAGGAACTAACTATTCCAAAGAAAATCCTTGGTTATGCCATAATCTACCAACAAAAATATTTAAATTATGTTCTCAAAATGGAACACTGACATTAAAAATACTAATGGATCATGGACAAGAATCCAAAAAAATATGATCCTGTTGACATTTATTGTTACTGAATATTAATAATAATCAATGGATACGTGACTGACACTTATAGTTTGGTTTGCTTACAATCCATTCAGCAATATGATAAATATGGAACCTAGAATGGGTAAAGATGATTAACACCACGCCACTGCTTAAAGCAAATGGGCCCCACACGTAGACTAAGATGAAGTGGTCCGTAACTGTAGGTAAGGCGATTAACACCGCACTACTGCTCAATGGTAAGTAGGCCCTATAACGTTGGCTCAATATGAAAAATCCCTAGGATGGGTCAAGGCGATTAACACCACTCCACTGCACAAGGCATGTGGGCCCCACACGTAGACTAAAGTGAAATGCATTGGAATGGAACTAACCACAATTGTTCAGTCAAATATCAATGATATGTTCGCTACAGCGATTTAATTGCAAAGAAAAATGATCCACTCGAAGAAAATTGAAGCCCGACTACCCAAATGGCAAGCCTAATTATCACCATGAAAATCCGCACATGTGAAAAATATGGGAAAATGCAAACACCTGTTTGCAGGCATCGAATCACAATAACACCCGATTAATCAAACCACCACCAATATCATGTCATAACTCTACATATAAATCAGATCTAAATTCAAATGTATCAGCGCATTGTAAAAGATTAGAGAATAATATGCTCATATAGATCTGCAAGACATCTTTCACACTCCTGTGAATCCATAAGAAAATAATCGCATCATATATTGTGAATGATAATTTAATATACCCATGTGCTCATTGAAATTCATTTCATGACGAAAAACTCAGATAGATGCTCACTTTACCTTAGGATGGGTCAGTCATTTGTAATTTTTCGCTTCCAGAGATCGACGAAAATTCCCTAGATTGATGAAATTCCATAAGATCGACGACGTCTTGTTCCCTCATCTCGGATCTGGGATTGGCAATCTTCTCTCTCTGGGTCGACCTCGGGACCGCCACTCCACTTAGCCATCCTGCCTCTTCAGAGCTTAACGCTCCATGTCCACGTTGAATGATCCCATATCAAAAGCGGTTCCGACAACGTTCCAAAATCTCACTGGGTTAAGTGGCATTAATTGTAACCCCATTGTAATGTCTGATATATCACGCCACTGCTCAGTAAGTTCTTCCAAGATTGGGTTAACTAATTCACAACAAAATATGATAGAATCGTACAATTAGTAAACTTTGATATTGTGTGACGATAGTTTCTGCACACCCTGTAGTTAATGGCTGACCAAAGTATAACACACTCGGCAATGGCTTGTGTGTATTCGCGAATGTTCAAATATGAAGTCGCTTATGAAATACTTCATCACTGGAAATGGCTTACTATAATGTTCACTTGGCTGGTTAAATCTTCATTCAAGTATAAGAAACCCGTGGTTGCCATAATTATATTGGATATAATGCATCAGCTGTTCGTTGAAATGTAGCACTGATAGAGTCCTCAAATACTTTCTGCATACAGGCACATGTATTAAATTCACTACAGTATATGTTGATTAATGTTCCAAGAAAGAATTTCATATAATTGTGCATTTAAAATGCGGAATGTGCATCGTAATAAAGATGGTATACCGTACTGGAATGTAGTTATGCCGACCTGTTGATATCACGGCTGAACCTGCTAGATGACCTCGTAGTTCCACCCCTTAAAACAACAATAACTAACTAACTAACTAACATGTGAGCGAGCTTTCTGTAACATGGCGGAGAAATGCTCAGCAAAAAATACCTCACTCGGATAAGCTGCAACGCATGTTCACTGCTCATTTACAAGCCCAGTGTCTGCTTGTGCAATGTCGTAAGAATAGACATATTTCACTGACCCGAATTATAATGTTATTTGAATCCACTTTATACTATCACTGAAGCAAATAAGATGATTGCAAGACACGTTGAAACTTCTCGATGTTTCTCTCCATGCGAGAACACATAACCGAATCCCGTGATACTTTACGTTCCGCCAGTGCAGCGAAATGTAAAACCGTGTCCTAACTTCTGCTAATGTATGCTCCACAGAGCGAGCTGTAATACCGTCTATGATGTTCTGCCAGTGCAGCGAACTGTAATAAACTGTTGTGTCGACTGGTGCCTAATAAACTGTGCACGGTGTTCTGCCAGTGCAGCCAAGGTAACTAAAATACTATCAGGTAGGCCGATATCGCAGTTCCCGCTTCAGTCGCCAGGCGGCTCCCTTTCCGCTGACGTCATCTCGCGGACAAGCCAGTGTCGCCTGAAGTAGGAAACGTGCTTTGTAATGTAGTTGTATGATCCATTTCGATATGAAAATAATGAGCTTTTAAAATGGTTAGCCACAGTAACTGTGCCGTTTCTGAGTACAAAACGATGGCCGCAGAAATTCTGAATTTATTTACCACTCTTTTTCTAACGATAAGGAAGTTCGAAAGCTGTGGATTTTAAGATGCAGGCGAAACGATAGCGTCAATGTTAGAACTACCTGACGTTGTTCTGCACATTTTCTTACCACAGGACTGCGAACTGGAGCTCAAAAATAAATTATTGGGTTTGCCTCTGAAGAAGAAATCACGCTTTGGTGTAGTTCCTTCGAAGAATATACCTAACTGGCATCAGGCCCGACAAGAGGGAGGGGCAAGCGGGGCTGTAGCCCCAGGGCTTAGTTTAGCTGAGGGAGCCGAGGCGGTAAAAGGACTTAGGATGGACAACTTTATTTAATTTAAGGTCAAAACTATTATGAAATTTTCTGATGACACACTTTGATGTAAACACAGGCAGTGAACAGTATACAAGACATTACAATAATTATTAATTAATATACCGGTAATTAATTTTATAAATAACCGTGTTTTTCGATTTCCGGGGAAATGGTTAAGTTGCCAAAGTCATGCATTTTATAACGTGTTAGAGTTCAAGAGTCCTTAACGTTTCTAATTCAATCTCAGAAAAAATGATTCTTTACTTCATACTGTGTATTTCTTTAAGGAGTGTGGGTTATCCTTGTAGAGCCTGAAGACGTTCCGATACATAGAAAACTGATTTTTTAAGGCACAGTGATCAAAATCGTAAAGTAAAAGAACAACCAATGATATAAAATAAAGGCGAGTGGCTGAATAACTAAAACCAAAATAGATTAATAATCATTTGGGCAAGCTAAATTCCACGGATGATAATGTTGATTGAAGTTTAATGGGGCAGAATAGCGAAGAGCTTTTTCTTTGTGTTATCTTAGGGCCCGTGATCGCTCTCTACGGCCCTGGCTGGCATTGGGACATTGTGCTACTGAGCAACAGGTATGTTAAAAAGACTACTGTTTTTTAATATTGAGAAATATATCTGTTACGAATAGACCGACAGCGGTAGCTACGCTCGCTAATGCGCAGCACAAGACATGGGGCCAAGCTCTCTGCGGACTCAGTATACGTGCGTTCGAGCCCCACCGTCGGCCGTCCTTGATATGTTTTTGGTGGTTTCCCCATGTTCAACTTCAGGAAGCTTGCCACGGTGGTTGAGTCGTTATCGTGTCGGATTACTAACCCCAAGATTCCAGGTTCGCTCCTGGCCGTGTTAAGTGATTTTTGGAAGGCGGTAAACATTACGACTCGTATGTCATACGATGTTGGCAAGTCAAATAACCCATTTGAATAGTAGGCCGTGTCATAATGGCAAAATTAATCTCGGGAGTTTCCACCAGCACAAAGTTCCTCATTTCTCTACTAGAAAGCGCTATAGTGTCAAGGAGCTTAGATATCTAACCTCCTTGACTTTCATAGTGCTTCAAGGAACAACTAAATTCGACATGCAAGCTACCCTTTGGGTGTCAAATAACAAAGCTTGCACCAGGCACTCGAGGCCATACGATATTATTATTATTATTATTATTATTATTATTATTATTATTATTATGTACTTCAGAAAAATGCTAGGACGGTACCTTCTGACAGGCCACGGCCGCTTCCTTCAACATTCTTGCCGAGTTTCATTCACCGTAATTAATGTCATCTCTCATTAGCTCCTTTCATGAGGTTGGAGTCAAGAAGGGCATTTGTCCGTAAAAACAATCCGCCGCAAAGACTTTCACCGCATCTCATCACCGTTGTAAAACGGGAATAATAATACGAGGTCCAACAGTCGTCATACCCAGCTAAGCTAGTCATGTCACCAGTCTCCCGAAGGTAATTTTTGTTACCCTTACAACGCAAGTTCGTCAACGACGCGTTAAGAAAAGCTAATGATCAAATAATGATGACAAAATACCTACTTTTAAACCCGGGCATACAGCCTGAAAGTCCGCCTTGCTGCGTAGTGGTTATCACTCTTGGCCGTCACCGCGGAGGCCCGGTTACGATTTCCGGCTCTACCAAGATATACAATTCTGGTCTGAGGGCTGGAACAGGGTACACTCAGCCTCGTGAGGCATAACTGAAAAGAGGCGAGTTCGATTCCCACCTCAGTCATCCTGGAAGTGGATTTCCGTGGTTTCCCACTTCTACTTCAGGCGAATACCGGGATGGCTCCTAAATTAAGGCCACGGCCACCTCCTTCCAAATCCTCATCTGAATTACAAATACACACACTAATACAGCCATCACAATAACACACGCTATCAGACAAATTCTATACACATGCCCAAACACACGGGGCTACACGACCACGATGTCTCAAAGGCCCTAAATAAATCAACAACAACATACAGCCTAAATGATTTAATAAGATGCGCTCGAAAGAGCATTACTTAACCTGCATAATACACGAAAATATCATTCTAAATACAATTTGATCTTACAATGCTATTTAGTTTTCACTGTAGTCTCTGATGGATTTAGTTCTTTTTTTAAGTGATAACGGTCACAAGTGAGTACGTTAGTGCAGCACCTCCCAAGTTATCAAGAGTGCAGCCGCTCTTTCCGTTCAGTGTATGGTGTCTCCTTGCCAACGCCTCAACCCTGATTATCGGGGACATGTGGATTTGCATTCCATCGTTTGCCGGACTTGAAGTGGTTTTCCATTTCAACTCCAGGTAAATGCCAATAATGGTACCTACCTCTCAGATCATGACCGCTTTCTTCTGAATTCCTACCACAATCCATTCTTTGAAACCGTAGACCATAACATTATATAATGTCCTTACACGCACAGTATATAAATAAATCGAGATGGGCGTCTCATGCTTCGTTGGTGAAATAAAAATAATAATAATAGTTTTTTTTTCTCGTGTGGCCTCCTGAGAGGCCGAGTGCAGGTCTTTCTAGGCGACGCCCGTGGGCGACCTGCGCGTCGCGTCGGGATGAGAGATGGAATTGATGAAGATGAATGAAATTGGGCAAGGGTGTGGAAGGAAGCAGCCGTGGCCTGTCAGTAGGTACCGTCCCAGCATTTGCCTGGTGTTGAAAATGGGAAACCACGGAAAACCATTTCAAGGACGGCCGACGGTGGGGCTCGAACCCACGCGTCTACCAAGTCAGCAGAGAGCTTGGCCCCATGGCCTAATGCTGCGCTTTAGCCAGCGTAGCCACTACTGTCGGTATAATAGTAATAATACAAGTATAGTGGGCCATTCAATTACAGGTCAATCATAAACGGGAGATGCGCAACCAGAAGAGAACAGTGCTTGAGAGAGCAATGACAACGATTGAAACGTTGTCACCCAAGAAAATACCAAAACTGGATGAAAGTATCTCCAGATGAGTCGACTTCTGCGGAAGTAGTACCTCCAGACATGGAAATTGAGACACACAATTGACCACAGAAATCCTAACCCCAATTACAAATAAACACATCAGTGCAGCCATCATAATGACACGGGTTATCAGACAGATTTAACACATGCACCCAAGTACATGGGGCTACTGGACCACTATGTTTGAAATGTTGTTTGTTGTTGATTCATTTATGGACTATGTTAACCCACCATAACTGTGATGGATTTGTTTAAATATAGACATTTCCAATATTTTTAGACATATTTTCTGACCCCACAGCATAGCCATGTTCGTTAAGTCATGCACCACTACTGCACGGAAATCAAATGTTAGAATTCTGACACCGTGTGAGGTTTTCCTGAGAGTTCTCCACACTCCCTCCAGGAAAATGTCGGTATGGTGCATATTTCAAGTCTTGAGGCACCAACGTCAATCCTAACTGCTGAAAATTACCATTAAACATACTACTGTATTACAAAAACACAGGTTATCAGGAAAATTCAACACGTCCAAGTACATGAGACTCATGACCAATATGTCCCAATCCTATAAAATGAATAGTTAAGAACAGAAATGTAGGATTCTAAGATGTGTAACATTTCATAGCCGTTAATTAACTCATATTCATTTATGTGTTAAGTCACCGTTAACATTTCCAACATCATTCAGAAATATTCTAACATTAGTAGATCGAAAGGTGTGTGCAATTACGTAGCTATTAACTCTTATATATAAAGAAAACGTGCCTCAAGCAAAATATACGCAGGTGCTGCAGTGCTGTGGGACTCGCCTATGTCCGCGAGGTGACGTCACATACTGCTAGACCAATGGCTACCATTACTCCCACAAAGCTCGTAACGGTACCCTCTGCAGTGCAGCGACCTGTACTAAACTGTGTCCACTTTGTTCCGGCTGTCGGCCAGGTAACCTCGTCCTCCCTCCAAGGGTAGGAGTAGGGATGTGAGTGCCTCTTACGTCACACTCCCCCATTCGAAGTGTAATGAATATATCCATTATATTAAACCATGCTTCCTTTAAGATGTTTCCAAACAGGGTAAGGGGTAAAATAAATTTATATTGTAATATCTGCTTTCTTGACTTGATCTTCATTCCGTATATTAAATAATAGACATCCAAATGCAAATATCCCATCATGCCTGCTAATCGAGGAGCGGCCATCATACTACTTCCAACTGGTCTTACGTCATGCTCCCACAAAGCAATGTTCGCAACACCAGCACAATCTTTTCCTACTTAGAATTTCCAACCCGGTCAGCGTAGCCGATCCTACCAAGTCCATATTGTGTACACTACACAGAATGCAAACACATTTGCCATTGTAAACATAAATGTTTTAAATATCCGTATTGATATTAGAATTAATGACATGTCACCTATGACTTTACTTCATTGATCTGGATAAAGACTTAATGTATGCTATAGAATTTTGCATTACATACTACAGGAGGATTTTAACCCCTTCAGACCTGAATATTTTCTATAAACTTAAAAAAATATTTGTTTACAATTTTTTCATCAAAATAGGAATACTAATTTATAAATTATGTATTTTCAAAATTTTGATTATATTTAATCAGAAATATGACATGTCCATTATAATGGACAAACGGTCTCCATGTTCGTAATTACTATGGGTTATAGGAATACAATATGATACGGAATTTTACACTGTAGGATGATCACTGGTTCACTTAAAATACCAAAACTCAAAATTCATTCGTCTAAAGTTGGATTTGTACTTAGAAAATGTCAGCCAAAGAACTAAAATCATAAATAACTCTTTTATTCTTCGACATACAATAAAAATAAGCAAGAGACATAAAAGAAGCAAAATGTTGGTGTGTTTCTGATTACCAATTGTCCTGATTTTCATCAATCATGGCTCTACTGATCTCTCCTGTGGAAAGCCTTGAAGCAATTGCGCTTTTTTACAAATCAAAGATGGACGTTGCATTTATCACAAAACACGTGGCTCTTTCCTTTGCACCCAATGTTTTTTCACCTTGTTGCTTCATCCTTATCATCGTAGTTGGGCATATTGTAACGTGTTTTTCGAGGGGTTTTATGCAACTGGCATAAGTCAGTAGGAAGCCATTCTATATTTATTTACGCGGCAAATTGTTCAGCCAAGACAAATTTTCATGGTAATTTATTATTATTATTAATTTATTATAATTATTATTAAGGTATTTTCGGAGCATTTTATAAAAAATATTAGCATTCAGATAGGTTTTCTATGTCTTAGAAAACGCTAACAAGCAAATTATTACGAACGACGATATCATAGAAAATTATCTGATTACGGAATTTTACGGAGTTTTTGTCAGTTAGGGTATTTGAGAGAGATGACTCACTGGGAATTCGAGTACAAGCTGATTCCTGTCGAGAAGTATTACGAAAGGCTGGGTCGCAAGGTCTAGAAAAGGCGAATTGTTGAAACGGAAAACGACTTCTCCCTCTCGCCCGCGGAGTGTAATGAACCCTAGGAGGGGAAGTGGCGGCGTGCTCAGCCAATCAGCGGAGACAGCGTAAGCTAGGAGACTGCTCCGGAGTGGGGGAGCCGACAGGTGAATATATCGTTCGACGCGCCGTGAGACGAGAAGAATCTGTGAAATAATTGACGAGTATGGGTGCGCGTGCGAGAGGCTCCGATGTTCGGTGGAGTTAGGAACAATCTGTATAGTACTTGACGAGTATGGATGCGCGTGCGAGTGGCTCCGATGTTCGGTGGAGTTAGCGACTATCTGTGTAGAACTTGCGGTGTACGGTCGCAGGTGCGTGTCGCTCCGATGTTCAGTGGAGTTAGCGACGAACTTTTGTAAAACGTAACCAGTGCGGTTTTACGCGAGTTTGGGTCCGAGGTACGGACCATAGAATTATATAATCTACCAGGATATCATCAAATTTCGACGGAGATGACGACGTCCAGGAGACTGTGGGAAGCACACAGCATCATCAAGAACGAGGGAGATGCTTTGGCAATTTCCAATGGTAAGCGCACATGACGCAGAAATACGCAATCTCTCATTTTCTTTGTTTTATATTTCATATTTCAGTAACTTCGTAGCTTGGAAATAAGAGTAAAATCAATTTATCAGACTCCGTTTTCACGTAATTTTCTATCGGTAATATTCAAATCACAACGCTCCAATTTAAATTTTAAACTTATTATTATTATTAATTTTGCTATACTTGTTTTATATAATAAATTCATTTCTTTTACAATGCAATCTTTGCTTTCAGTAGGTAGCATTAGATATAGACCAATTCCTTCTCCTGATACAATTGTTTGTTGGGTTAATGATCAAATCATACCACGATCTGAGTGAATAGAGTCTTGAATGTGTTCTGCCAGAGCTAGACGTTGTTAAATACAAATTTAGATTTCAACATTGCATTGAGGTCTTGGCGCCCATTAAAACAACATAGCTTAGGCAAAGGTAAACAGTTACATTTCTCTCCCAACAGTGTGGGCTAGCGAAACCATTACATTTGTACGCTCAACGTGGAGCAAAGTAAATACCGTTTCACTTGTCATCCCAGCCTAAGACGAACTGCTACATTTGTCGCCGACAACTTGGGGCTGAAAACCTAATAACATTTGTGGAAGGAGAAGGGTATATATTTCTGTGCCTGTATTTTGGGGGTTATTTGTCTTTATCAGTGTATATCATTATGGGGGATGAGAAAGAAAGACAGATGAGGTTACGTAGTGGTCATCAACTGGAGAATGATGATACGAGCAGTATGTCGAGTGATGGTAGTACCGGGGTAGCGGAGGTAAATCCCGATACTGAAACAGGGAGTGTAGGCGGCCAACCAGAATTAAAAACTTTACTTCTCGAGTTCATGTATCAGAACAAAGTTAGTAGTGATTCTTTAAATGCAAAATTAGAACAGAATAATGCAAAATTAGAACAAAACAGTAGGGAAAATAAAGAAAGTACAGATGCTTTAAATGCAAAATTAGAACAGAATATTGCAAAATTAGAACAAAACAGTAGGGAAAATAAAGAAAGTACAGAAGCTTTAAATGCAAAATTAGAACAGAATAATGCAAAATTAGAACAGAATAATGCAAAATTAGAACAAAACAGTAGGGAAAATAGAGAGAGTAATGAAACTTTAAATGCTAAATTAGAACAAAACAGTAGGGAAATGAGTGACAAATTCGAACTGATTAGAGGTGAGATCAGGGGGGTGATGGAAGAAAAGGCTAAAGAGATTATTGCAGATGTAGACAGAAAATTAGGAAAAGTACAGGAGGAGTTGGAAATTAGAATCAGTACACAGGCTGAAAATTTAAAAGAACTAGTGCAACTGGAAACACAGCAGGTCAAAAAGCAATTGGGGGGAGAAATTGACAAAATTCAGGTAGCTACTAAAGAGGTTAAGGAACAGCTGGGGGGTAGAATTGAGGAAGTCCACTCACAAGTAGTTGCAGAAGTAAATGATTTAAGAGAGAGTAATAGGGAAAGCATTAGCAAGATTGAGGAGAAACAAGCAAAGCTATATGATAAAGTAGAAGAATCAGAAGGAAACATTAAATTAACAGTAAACAGTATTGAGAGGAAGGCTGAGGAGAAAATCGCAGAATTAGAATTAAAATTAAAAGCTAGGATCAGGCAAGAAAATAGTCAGAATAGGCCAGTTTTTGTGAATAGCACACACAGGGAGGTAGAACTGGGTAAGTTCAGCAATCGACAGGGGTGCCCAATGGAGTTCATGAACACTATAGAAAATAAATTCGGGGAGAGGTTGGAAAATGGTAGTATTGAGTGGTGCCAGGTAGTTGAAATTTTAGAACAAGTGTTTGTGGGGGAAACGAGGAATTGGTTTGCTGTCTACAGAGACAAGTTTACTGATATCAATGATTTTAAAATGAAATTCTGTGAAAAGTTCTGGAATGAGGTTATTCAGTCGCAGCATCGTGAGGGAGTAGTGTGTGGTAAATATAACCCTAAAGGAAGCTCCACCATGACCGAATACTTTTTAGGGCAGGTATTAGTGTGTAAATATCTGGATGGCTTGAAGGAGGAAAGTGATGTGGTAAGGTTGCTACTTAGGCACTTTCCCTATAGGATCAAGGAGGCTGCTTGTATCCAGAATGTAAAGACTATATCACAAGTAGAAAATTTGTTAAGCACATTTGATGCACTAGGGAGAGGGGGTTATGAGGACAATTTCAATAGGAACCAGGGTAATAATAATAATAGACCTAATGAAGCCAGGCATCAGGAAGTTCAAGGGAACGGTGGCGAAGGGGCCAATGCTCAAAATAGAAATAATAATAATCAGCTAAATCAGAACAGAGGAAATGGCTATGGTAATCAGTATCAAGGGAGGAACAATGATTACAGGGGAAATCAAGGGAGAAACAATGATTTCAGGGGAAATCAAGGGAGAAATTATAATGACAATAATTACAACCAGAATAGGGGTCAAGGAAGAGGACAGCCTAGTGGTAGTAATATACAGCCAAACAATGACAACACAGCCCAGAACAACCAGACCAGTTTAGTAGTTAGTAGTACTACGGCCAGCTGTAGCGGTTCTTTAAACGCGAACCAGGCTGCGAAGTAAGGTCAGAATCTCAGTCTGTAGCATGCCCTGTCCATACAATTATACAGGAACCCTATGACCTAAATGTGAGAAACGAATTATTACATGAACTAAATGATGAAGGTATTATTCAGGAAGTGGTTAGTAAGAGCCCCATAGTTAAATTTAACGTGTCCGAGGCGTACACAGATGTTTTAATTGATAGTGGTTGTATGAAGAGTTGCATAAGTAGTGCATTTTATGATAAAATGAAAGGAACTGGAGTAAATTTTGAGGAGATGCCAATTAAAAGCACTTTTGTTATCACAGCTGTTGGGAAGAGGTCTAAAGTAATTTCTAAGCAAGTTTTAGTAGACATTAAAATTAATAATCATGTAGAGAAGCAGATTTGCCTTGTAATTCCAAATTTAGTATTCAGTGTTATCTTGGGTTCAGAGTGGCTAAGTAGAGTGTCTGGTAACTTATGTTATGATGTAGGGAGTTTGAAATTTAAATGGGGAGATTCTGAAGTAGAAGTAGCGTTCAATGACCAAATTCAGAGAAGTAGTGTTGTAGGTGTGATTTGTACTTTAAATGAGATATCGCCAGCCGTAGAGCGGGGTTCTCCATGTTTTGTGGGCAGTGTGATTACGAACGGAAGTCTAGAGGACTCGTTACGTGAGGCTGCATTTCAGGGAAATATAGAGGATGAACAGTGTGTTCGGCTCTATGATGTGTTATGGTGTAATAGGAGAGTTTTTGAGGATCGCATTGGTATGACCAATTGCTATACACATTCATTGAACGTTATTGATAGGTCAGTATTCACAGGACATAGATATCCTGTACCTTTCGCTTATCAGAGTGCAGTTGAGGCACAAATTAATCAGATGCTTGAAGATGGGATTATTGAGCACTCGAACAGTCCATATGTTAATTCTTTGATCACGGTACCCAAGACCGACGGCACTGTTCGTATTTGTTTAGACGCTCGTTTGGTTAACAGTAGAATTAGTTCAGATCAGCTGAAATCTATGTCAATAGAGGAATTAATGCAAACATTTGAGGGGAAGAAGTATTTCACTTGTGTAGATTTGAGTTCCAGTTTTTGGCAAGTGCCACTTATGTACGAAGATAGACCATTTACAGCTTTTAGTCATAAATATAACCTTTATCAATTTTGTAGGGCGGCTTCGGTGGCGTAGTCGGTAGCATGCTGAGCTTCTATGCCCAAGATAGCGGGTTCAAACCCGGCCGAAGCCGTCGGATTTTTTAAGAGCGTTAAAAAATCCCTCAGTATGCCTTCCTTCGGAGGGGAAGTAAAGCCGGCGGTCCCATGTCATAGATTTATGGCATGTTAAAGATCCTTCCACTAATTGCACCTGTGTGAAGCTAAATTGGATAGGTTAAGAACGTAAACAACGCTCTTAGGTTTCTATGTTCGTTGCCAAGAGCCGACTGCGGCGGCGTCTAGTAGCTCAGTTCTGAACTTGGCCTAGTAGTCGTTGACGGTGGCGCTTGGCGGCAAAAGTAGGAACTATTTGAAAAATTCTTAGTTGCAGTACTTAAATTAACAAACAAATAACACACACTAATACAGTCATCACAATTAACACTGGTTATCAGACAGATTCTACACACACCCAAAGTACACGGGGCTACATGACCGCGTTGTCGCAGCCCCTAAACTTAAGAACCAACCAACCAACCAATTTTGTAGAACACCTTATGGGTTAAAGAGTAGTTCAGCTGCTTTAATTAGGGCTTTAAACATCGCATTAGGGGATGACACAGGAGAGTTTGTAACCATTTACATAGATGATATGGTAATTAGTTCACGCAGTTTTGAGGAGCATCTACATCATTTAAATATAGTTTTTCAGAAGTTAGATCAGGCAGGGTTCACTTTGAAGCTGTCTAAGTCGTCATTCTGTCAGTCAGAAGTGACATTTTTAGGTCATAGAGTGTCGAGTAGAGGTGTAACACCAGAAGAAAGTAGGGTTAATAAGATACTTAACGCAGAGGTGCCACAGAATGTTAAACAGTTAAAAACTTACCTGGGAATTTGCAACTTTTTCAGGAGGTTCGTTCTTAAATACTCAGGGTTGGTAGAACCATTCAGGGAATTGCTTAAAAGTGGGACTTGGTGGAGATGGGAGTCCAAGCATGATCAGGCTTTTAGAGCGCTGAAGGAAGGTTTTGAGAAAGCTGTAGTGCTGAAATATCCGTTAAAAGATAAGGAATATGTGGTTATGACAGATGCTTCACATATAGGCATTGCTGGAGTATTATGTCAGAGAGATGATGAGGGTAATCTGTGCATTGTATCTTTAGCCTCGCGAGGACTGACAGCAGCAGAGAAAAGATACACGATTACTGAGTTAGAGCTTTTAGGTATTGTTTTCAGTTTAGGAAAATTTAGAATGTATTTAGTAGGGGGGAAATTTGAGATCCACACAGATCACCATGCATTACTGTATATGAGGACTTGTAAACTCAGTTCTAACAGAGTTAGTAGGTGGATTCTTGCTCTGCAGGAATACGAATTCACAGTAAAATATATTAAAGGTAAAGATAACATTCTTGCAGACATGCTATCGAGGGACACTAATTTATGTAGGGATTATCCTGTGGTTAAAGCAGAGGATGGTATTTTAATATGTGCATGTGTGGACAGTAGCAACAGGGCATCGTTACAGACACTGAGAAATATGCTAGTGGAGCAACGTGATGACGTTAAGTTAAAGGAGCCACTGGCTAGGTTGGAAATAGGTGAAGAAGAGTATGTGAAAGTAGGACGGTTCACGTACAAGATGCAGGATGGGCTTCTTGCAAGGAAATGTAGGAATAATCGGTGGGCAATATGTGTTCCTGCCACTTTGCGGGAGGAGCTAATTTGGTTCATTCATAGGGAATTAGGACACTTTGGTGCTGCCAAGGTCTTCTATGAAATTGGTCGTGACTTCATTTGGAGTAAAATGGGAAGGGACGTGAGGAGGATTTTAGCTAAGTGTGACACCTGTCAAAGGAGTAAATATCCAGTTAAATATTTAGTGGGGGAGAGATCTGCAGTTCTCACCAGTAGTCCCGGCGAACTACTGTGTGTGGATTTATTTGGCCCGATCGTTAAAGGACAGTACGGCTACGAGTACATTTTTATAGTTATTGACGCTTTTAGTAAGTATGTCAAGCTATATCCGCTAAGGAAAGCCACGGGACTAGCGTGTAGCCGTCTGATCATTAATAAGTATGTACCTGAGTTTGGCATTCCTCTCAGGATACTATCTGACAGTGGACCACAGTTTACTGCAAAGAAATGGAGAACCAGTATGCAGGAAGCTGGTATAACACACGTTCATTCCTCTGTAAGGTACCCTCAGGGTAATTCTGCAGAGCGTCCATTAAGGGAAGTGGCTCGTCTTTTTCGGACTCTAGTGCATGACAAGCATGCGGCCTGGGTTGGACATCTTCCCAAGGTCGAGACTTGGCTGAATTCTGTCCAGCATGAGAGCACGAAATTGACGCCATACGAAGTTCACTTCGGAAAAAGACCACAAAATGAACTAGCGAGGGTGTTGGGATTAAATGAGGGTAAGCAACCGGGGATGGATTACACTGTCCAGTTGGCGAAACAGAATTTATCTAAGTCAGCACAAAAGAGAATTCGCCAACAAAAAGAAACTAAATTTGACCTATTCGAGCCGGGAGACAGAGTCTTACTTAGAGTGCCGAAACAGTCAAATAAGCTAGAGAAAGTCATGTCCAAGTTCTTTTATCTCTACGAGGGCCCATTTATAGTTTCCAAACGTATTGGGAAAACAGCATATGTGCTGGAGAATAGTGAGGGAAACAGATTATACGGAACGTATAATATACATAGTCTACGAAAATATGTGTCATAAAGTGAGTGTGTTTAGCTGGCGAGCCAGCCTATCAAATGAGTAAGTGTGGTGTCTGGTGCGTGGAGGATCTGGTCTTAAGGCAGGCGTATCGGAAGTCACACAGGGGGGTAGTATGTAAGTAAATGAGAGTTTTTAAGGTACAGGGAAATATGACGGGATTGTCGGATGCTGTTGAGCACTAAATTGTCTCGATGCACCAAGGCCATTTTGGCAGCGCTGATGGGTTCCCATTTATCTCCAAGAGATGGGGGAGCGCTTGAATAGGGCTTGTTAGCTTAAGGCGTCCACGAGATAAAAGATGGGCCATCAGAATGCGAGACAGTCCTTCATGAAACTCATACATATCAGCACACGTAATTTCTGTTTACGGCCTCGCCATGTAAGATTTGTAAGTGTGTAATTTAAGATAATTTGTACAATGGTATTATTTGTGTGAGGAGAAATGGTCTGTGTTGAGAACTAGTATTAAGTAGAATATGGTCTACGGGAACTTAACAAGACAGGGCGATTACGGCACAGAAATATTTGGTGTTATATGTAATGCGCATTTACTGTTTTTTTTTCAGAAGTCAATATTAATTTAATCTACTTTAAAGAGAGATTAAGTATTATGGTCACGAGGCGCTGCCACAATAGTGTGATCGTGTGCTCAGTGATAAGTGGAATTAAATTTCACCATAAGGAGGGGACCTCCAGTGAAATTAGGAAGTTCTATGGTGATATAAATATATCAGAACACCTTAAATGCGTGTGATATGACATCATAAATACATAGTGCTCACACATTAATTATGTCTATTTCTCCAACATAGAGAAATTTGAGAGGCGGAAATATCCGTGGAACAATATTCTATACGTAAAACATTGGACTGGTTGCAAAGTGCAATCCATAGTGACAACAAACTTTGACGCAAAGTGCGTGAAGAAAAATTATGAGTGTATATATCTGTAATTTAGGGTGATTTCATTTATGTAATATGTATTTTGGATGGGGTTTATTAACGTGTCTGGGATAATCGGATAATGGACCGTCGTCACGGTAAATCATCCGATGATCCGAGGCGAATATGTAACGTGTTTTTCGAGGGGTTTTATGCAACTGGCATAAGTCAGTAGGAAGCCATTCTATATTTATTTACGCGGCAAATTGTTCAGCCAAGACAAATTTTCATGGTAATTTATTATTATTATTAATTTATTATAATTATTATTAAGGTATTTTCGGAGCATTTTATAAAAAATATTAGCATTCAGATAGGTTTTCTATGTCTTAGAAAACGCTAACAAGCAAATTATTACGAACGACGATATCATAGAAAATTATCTGATTACGGAATTTTACGGAGTTTTTGTCAGTTAGGGTATTTGAGAGAGATGACTCACTGGGAATTCGAGTACAAGCTGATTCCTGTCGAGAAGTATTACGAAAGGCTGGGTCGCAAGGTCTAGAAAAGGCGAATTGTTGAAACGGAAAACGACTTCTCCCTCTCGCCCGCGGAGTGTAATGAACCCTAGGAGGGGAAGTGGCGGCGTGCTCAGCCAATCAGCGGAGACAGCGTAAGCTAGGAGACTGCTCCGGAGTGGGGGAGCCGACAGGTGAATATATCGTTCGACGCGCCGTGAGACGAGAAGAATCTGTGAAATAATTGACGAGTATGGGTGCGCGTGCGAGAGGCTCCGATGTTCGGTGGAGTTAGGAACAATCTGTATAGTACTTGACGAGTATGGATGCGTGTGCGAGTGGCTCCGATGTTCGGTGGAGTTAGCGACTATCTGTGTAGAACTTGCGGTGTACGGTCGCAGGTGCGTGTCGCTCCGATGTTCAGTGGAGTTAGCGACGAACTTTTGTAAAACGTAACCAGTGCGGTTTTACGCGAGTTTGGGTCCGAGGTACGGACCATAGAATTATATAATCTACCAGGATATCATCAAATTTCGACGGAGATGACGACGTCCAGGAGACTGTGGGAAGCACACAGCATCATCAAGAACGAGGGAGATGCTTTGGCAATTTCCAATGGTAAGCGCACATGACGCAGAAATACGCAATCTCTCATTTTCTTTGTTTTATATTTCATATTTCAGTAACTTCGTAGCTTGGAAATAAGAGTAAAATCAATTTATCAGACTCCGTTTTCACGTAATTTTCTATCGGTAATATTCAAATCACAACGCTCCAATTTAAATTTTAAACTTATTATTATTATTAATTTTGCTATACTTGTTTTATATAATAAATTCATTTCTTTTACAATGCAATCTTTGCTTTCAGTAGGTAGCATTAGATATAGACCAATTCCTTCTCCTGATACAATTGTTTGTTGGGTTAATGATCAAATCATACCACGATCTGAGTGAATAGAGTCTTGAATGTGTTCTGCCAGAGCTAGACGTTGTTAAATACAAATTTAGATTTCAACATTGCATTGAGGTCTTGGCGCCCATTAAAACAACATAGCTTAGGCAAAGGTAAACAGTTACATTTCTCTCCCAACAGTGTGGGCTAGCGAAACCATTACATTTGTACGCTCAACGTGGAGCAAAGTAAATACCGTTTCACTTGTCATCCCAGCCTAAGCAAAACTGCTACAATATGGTCCGTCAAATCTTTCTGGATCTCAACAATTGGTCGAATTTCAACTTTCTGCTTTTTCTCAGATGGAGGAGTTTCCATGACAATGAAGCTGGGACGACCTCGTTTCTGAAGATTTACCCGTTTATTCATTTTGACAAGGCTTTCTCCAATTCTCATTCTAAAATACAGTAGATCCAGAATCATCTTGGGTTCAGTTCCAATTTTCTGACAGTCTTGCTTGTATTCAAGCCAGCTATTGACACACGCCATATCAACTGCATGAAAGAACATACGAAGGGTCCATTTCCTTGATTTTATGAAGATACGGTATAGTGCAAGAAGATGGTCCATCTTATCGACACCACCCATGCTGTGGTTGTACCTCTTCACAATATGGGGCCTCTTCACCATAATGTATTTCCGTGTCTTCTTGTCCCATCTCTTGACTTCATCTTCTTCACCAATCCCAACAAAGTTTGATGCCAATACTACTGATCTATTGTCAACCCATTTGCAGAGGACAATGTTTCCATCCTGACTTGTCACCTGGTCATGGTACCCTCTTTCTTTCTTACTTGCTTCTTTGTCAGTCACTAAAGGAGGATTGGCAAAGCGATTTACCCTTACAGTACCAGCAGCATGAATGTTTTTACATTTCAATATCTCTAGCAAGTTGTATGTAGTGAAGTAATTATCAAAATACAATGTATGGTGGTCTTCATGAATCCTGTTCGAAAGATGAAGCACAACTGCGGCACCGAGACCAAATTTTTTCACGATCGCCTGATCCAGTTCAGGTGTGTTGCCTTGGTATATGATAAAGTCATAGGCTAGCCCACTCTTGCCACATAATAAGAAAAGTTTTACACCCCAAGGGGACGGTTTGCCTTTGATATACTGTTTGATGCACAGTTGGCCCCTGAATGGAACAATCTGTTCATCTATGCAAAGTTCTTGCTCCATTTGTAGTTCAAGGCAACGTTTTCTGATGCTATCGTACAATGGTCTAACTTTGAATAGCCTATCTTTGCAGTCCTCTGGAATATCTAGATTATTGACCACATGCAAATTGGACCTGAGTTTGAAGAATCGATCCCTCGTCATGGAATCTATAAATAAGTCAATATGTAAAGCATTGTCCCAATACAAACGTACTCTTGGGAATTTTAAACATCCCATTACAATGTGTAGTCCAATTAGAGTTTTCATTTCTGCACCACACGTTGACTTGAAAACTAAGTTATTTTGCAGTGCATACATGTTTGTTTTTTCTGCCATTTCTTCAAAATCCTTTTCGGATATATATCGACTGAAGTATGCAATAGGTGACAATTCTTCACAGTGGGCAGATTCATCTACAGCTTCCCAATGAACATCTGGTGCACAAAGGGCCTTCGCCTCCAAACTATGTCTTTCTTCCCTGTGTACACCCAATCTGGCGGTATTCCTGAAGCCTCTTCTTCATCCACAGGTATAGACTCCCCATTATGTACAGCTGCACTATGATCCTCGGGTAAAGGTACATCCAGCAATTCAGGTTCTTCTTCTATGTCTGCCTTTCGTAATAAATCTGCACCAATTCTCACAGATTTCTGGGTGGAATCTGGCTGCTCAATATCACTGTCATCGCTATCTAAATCACTGAGTTCTGACAAATATCCGGTTTCCAGAAGTTCTAGAATTTTTTCTGCTCCAGATGGACATGAAGGATTGAAGTATTCTGAAACAATCCAACCACATTGTTGTATTTATTATCAAGCGTAACAAAGCTGCCCACTGTAATTCACCAGGTTACCTTGAGTCGTAATGTCCATTCTAATGGACATGATATTTTAACATCTCACTCTATACTACAGAATGGCAAATCAAGCATGTTACTACTACCAAATTACTTCTTACATATATCTCATTTAATTCGTAACTAAACAAAAGATGATTATGTTAATTTTAATATTTAAAATCGAAAGACAAATGAAGCTTACCATCACTGTCTCTGAATGTGGCTGCCATCTTGTCCAGTATTCGAATTTCTGTAGTTCCAACTGTCTCCACCGGTTGCAGCACCGAGTATATAGCGAGAATGCATGTCCATTTAGATGGACAAACAGTCTGAAACGATGTAATAGCAATTGCCTCTAAGATACATGGGAAAATATGTTGTGTCCATTGCAATGGACAGTGGGTCTGAAGGGGTTAATACGACGGTTGCATTAAGGAGGATATACATAACCAAACACTATTGACAAATTTAAAGACAAGCTACTTAATTCCATTTCAAGAATCCAGTTTTTCATCTATCTTCTGTATATATAAAAATCAATGTTACGTGATAGTTTGTCAGTCTGTGGGTGTGTATGTCTCCTATGCGTTCATATACCATTCATCCGATTGCGATGAAACTTGGCTGAGATGTTGAGTACACTCCAAGGAAGGTTTCTGACTTAGTAAATCCATTTTACAATAGGTAGCGCACGCGTAGATTCAACAAATGAGTGACAATGTGCGAATCGTTTCAAACAAGTCCCGTATGTGTTCATATACCATTCGTCCGATAGCGATGAAACTTGGGTGAGATGTTGTATACACTTACGTGAAGGTTTCAAAATTAGTGAATACATTTCGCAGTAGATAGCGCACGAGTAGATTCAACAAATGAGCGATGACACGCAAAGTGTTTCAACAAAGTCCCGTATGCATTCATATACCATTCGTCCGATAGCTATGAAACTTGCGTAAAATGTTGTGTACACTTCAGGGAAATTTTCTGGCTTAGTAAATCCACTTTACAATTGGCAGCGCATGAGTAGATTCAACAAATGAGCTACGACGCGCGAAGCATTTCAACAAAGTCACGTATGCGTTCATATACCATTCGTCCGATAGCGATGAAACTAGGCTGAGATGTGTGCACTCCAGGGAAGGTTTCTGGCTTAGTAAATCCCTTTAAAAATAGGAAGAGCACGAGCAGAATCAACAAATGAGCGACTACGCGCGAAGCGTTTCAACAAAGTCCCATATAAGGTCATATACCATTCATCCGATAGCGATGAAACTTGGGTGAGATGTTGTGTACACTCCAGGGAAGGTTTCTGGCTAAGTACATCCATTTTACAATAGGTAGCGCAGCAGTAGATTCAACAAATGAGCGATGACACGCGAAGCGTTTCAACAAAGTCCCGTATAAGGTCATATACTATTCGTCTGATAGTGATAAATGTTTGGTGAATTGTTGTGTACACTCCAGGAAAGGTTTCTGGCTTAGTAAATCCATTTTACAATACGAAGCGCACGTTTAGATTCAACAAATGAGTGACTACGCGTGAAGCGTTTCGACAACGTCCCGTATACGTTCACATACCATTCATCCGATTGCGATGAAACTTGGGTGAGATGTTGTGTACACTCCAGGGAAGGTTTCTGGCTGAGTACATCCATATTACAATAAGTAGCGCAAGAGTAGAATCAACAAATGAGCGACGACACGCGAAGCGTTTCAACCATGTCCCGTATGCATTCATATACCATTCGTCCGATAGCTATGAAACTTGGGTGAGATGTTGTGTACACTTCATGGAAGGTTTCTAGCTTAGTAAATCCACTATACAATAGGCAGCGCACAAGTAGATTCAACAAATGAGGGACGACGCACGAAGCGTTTCAACAAAGTCCCGTATAAGGTCATATACCATTCTGCCGTTAGCGGTGAAACTTGGGTGAAATATGGTGGACACTCCAAGGAAGGTTTCTGGCTTAGTAAATACATTTCACAGTAGGTAGCACACGAGTAGATTCGACAAATGAACGACGTCACGCGGAGCGTTTCAATACAGTCCCCTATGTCTTCATATTCCATTAGTCCGATAGCGATGAAACTTGGGTGAGATGTTGTGGACACTTACGTGACGGTTTCTAACTTAGTAAATACATTTTACAGTAGGTAGCGCACGAGTAGATTCAACAAATGAGTGACGGGGCACGAATCGTTTAAACAAAATCCGGTATGCGTTCATATACTATTCATCCGATTGCGATGAAACATTGATCAGTTATTGTGTACACGCCAGGGAAGGGTTTCGATTTAGTAAATCCATTTCACAATAAGTAGCGCAAGAGTAGATGCAACAAATGGGTGACGACGCGCGAAGCGTTTCAACAAAATCCCCTATTGGGTTCATATAACCTTCTTCGATTGCGATGAAACCTTGATGAGTTATTGTGTACACGCCAGGGAAGGGCTACGACTTAGTAATACATTTCTCAATAGATAGCGCACGAGTAGATTCAACAGATGAGTGACAGCGCACGAATCGTTTAAACAAAACCCCGTATACGTGCATATACCATTCATCCGATTGCGATGAAACATTGATGAGTTATTGTGTACACGCCAGGGAAGGGTTTCGAATTAGTAAATCCATTTCACAATTGGTAGCGCACGAGTATATGCAACAAATGGGTGACGACGCGCGAAGCGTTTCAACAAAATCCCCTATGCGTTCATATAACCTTCTTCGATGTGATGAAACCTTGATGAGTTATTGTGTACACACCAGGGTAGGGTTTCGACTTAGTAAATCCATTTCTCAATAGGTAGCGTACGAGTAGAATCAACAAATGAGTGACAGCGCACGAATCGTTCAAAAAAAATCCCGTATACGTTCATATACCATTCATCCGATTGTGATGAAACTTTTGAAAGTTGTTGTGCACTCTCCCACGATTGATTCTAAATTAGAAAATCCATTTTACGATAGCATAGGGGCAGTTAACGGAAATTGAAAAACATGTTGTGTATCCAAAAGCACTTCAAGAAACAAAATTTCAACGCCAACACTTTCTTTGATTGGCATTGCAACGCATGCCGGGTACAGCTTGTTGTTTTATAAACGTTTGGATAAATGTTAGAATTGCCACATATACACATTAGGCTTTTCACTCAAATTCTTATACGAATTCCGAATTTCTCCATCCTATTCAAAAAGGTTAATTCATGTCGTCGTAATAACTGGTTGGCACCTATTGAAATTAATTTTTAATTAACTCCGTATTGAAGAAGATTCAGTTTACTTAGTCAAGCGCTGAACTGAATTATTTTATTGATTTTAGAATGTGGTTTTCTAAATTATTTTTGTATATATTTTGATAAAATGTTTAAAGCTTAACATTTTTACACTCACCATTAATATTTATTATTTTCTAACTACTTTTGAAAAAATTATTGTAATAAAACCAATATTATATTTAATTTATTTAATCCATTTTATTACTATATTTCATTTATTACAATTATTAGCATTAACTTTTCATTTCTTATTTATATTTAAAAAGTCATACATACTACTTTTAGTTTTTAATTCTTAATTGGTTTTCATTTTAAGCTGAAGATGACCTCATTGAAGGTCGAAACATGTCCCTATATATAAAATATATATTTGTTAAGTATTGATTTGGCATATAATTTTAAACATTTAATACACTACACAGACTAGGCTGAAACCTGGTTATTTTTATAAATAACTAGCACAACGGTCTTCAGTATTAATAACCAGACCTTATCAATTGAGCTACTGTTGCAATGGTCATTCCTTCATAAGTTGTTCAGAGCAAAGTTAGTTTTCTGGGAATATCACAGACACTGTTAATTTAAGGGCCTTAAAATGTGGTTTTCAGAGACCCTTTATAGACTCACGAATTTTGTGTCTCACCTTGAGAAGCACTACATATGCTTTGGTCGACCTTCTAGGATAATTTTTATATTTTGCCTATTTTAGCATGTATTTTGGAAAGTATTTCCCTATACCCACCCTTCTATGAGATGTAAGCTGAAGAGTTTTATAAATGATTGGTGTATTGACTCGCATGGATACTATACCTAATTTTATGATGCTCCAAGCATCCGAACACAAGTTATAGGCGTACATAAAGATACACAGAAAGACAGACAGACAAATCAACTTTTTGCTTGCATCCGTCAAAAGCCATTCCGAAACACGTAAAATAAACAAAATTGAATAAACAAGCATATATTTATAGATAGGTATATTTATATTGTGTATAATATATGTATGTATATATATATCTGGCCTATGCGAGAGCAAAGGCACCTAGTGGCTACGAGGCAAACTAACCCTATTGACGACAACATATCACCCAGATGTCCAAATATGGATATATCAAACACACAGTATCAAACAAAATCATCCTAACGATGAACCCGTTTGTCGACAAAAAGAATGATAAGTAAAAATGTGCTCTCAAACTAAATTCACCTAACGTGTACTTCCTGACGTGAAAATAAAATTGAAAACCTCGTAGACGAAACACAACACATGTTACATAAAAACTGACCCTCACCGTTGCATTAAGTCCCCATGAATTATGAAGTCTTGTGGTGCATGAAAATTCAGGTTTTTTAGCCTCCATTGGCCCAAATTCCTAAAAGCTACTATTTAAATTCAGGAATTTTTGAAAATAATGTTGCTGTTTGGAGATGTTGCTGCACAACATATCGCATGTGTAAGGTGTGTGAAAAAATTCTAGGGTACCCCTTGACCCCGTAAGCACATTGATGAATTTTACAGTCTAAGTTGGTTCCTTGATAACCTTATAGCCATTTGCAAACTTTCACAGAAATGTTGTAATAAATGGAGTGGCATTGCTTCTTACAGAACTAGATGAAAAGTTGGATGTCACCTCTTGAGATACTGTTGTCATGGTTACTGGCTTGCATTCCTACACTAATTTATTAAATGAAATTAGTATTCTGGGAATATCTCAGAAACTGTTGGTTTGAGAACCTTTAGACCCTTCGAGGTCCCCGAGTTTTGATTCTGACACCAAGGGGCTGTAAATTAACTTTGTCTCGACGTTGTACACCTTAATATAATAATAATAATAATATAGGGATAGGGATATAATAGACCTTCCATGCCACACCTGTGCGTGTAAATTGCATTAAAAATTCTAGAGTACCCCTTGGCCCCCTTAAGCGCATCATATGTATTGATGAATTTTACAGTTTAATTTGGTTTCATGATAACCTTATAGCCATTTGCATACTTTCACAGTAATGTACTGTAATAAATGGAATTGCATTGCATCTTACAGAAATAGATGCACCTCTGAGATTCTGTTGCCGTGGTAACTGGCTTGCATTCTTTCATTAGTTTGTTAAATGAAGCGGCTTCGGTGGCGTAGTTGGTAGCATGCTAAGCTTTTATGCCCAAGATCGCGGGTTCAAACCCGGCCGAAATCGTCGGATTTTAAGAGCGTTAAAAATCTCTCAGTATGCCTTCCTTTGGAGGGGCCGTCTTTACTTCCCCTCTGAAGGAAGGCATTCTGAATGATTTTAACGCTCTTAAAAATCTGTTGACTTCGGCCGGGATTGAACCCGCAATCTTGGGCATATTAGTTCAGCATGCTACCGACTATGCCACTTAAGCCGCTTTTTGTAAATAATGATCCAAGAAATAACCAAAATGGTTTATTTAAGGCATACTATTACACCCCTTCAAAGTGGATGGACTGGGGGATGTTAATACTTCCAGAAGTACTGTACTAATCTACTCGCATGTCATAAAAGCTCTGAAAGTACTTACTGAATGGTGGGCTGGAAATCATGGTTCGAAATGACAGGCATTCAAGAAATAACCAAAATGGTTTATTTAAGGCATACTATTCATCCCCTTCAAAGTGGATGGACTGCGGGATGTTAATACTTCCAGAAGTACTGTACTAATCTACTCGCAAGTCATAAAAGTTCTGGAAGTACTTACTGAATGGTGGGCTGGAAATCATGGTTCGAAATGATAGGCATTCAAGAAATAACCACAATGGTTTATTCAAGGCATACTATTCACCCCTTCACAGTGGATATACTGGGGGATATTAATACTTCCAGAAGTACTGTACTAATCCACTTGCAAGTCAAAAGAGCTCTGAAAGTACTTACTGAATGGTGGGCTGGAAATCATGGTTCGAAATGATAGGCATTGCTAGTGATTTTAAGTTAAGGACAGTTTTCACCCAATCGGGTCAGTTGTAAGCCTCTCTTCTTCATTTTTCTGAGGGTGAACTAGGAAGGGGTGAGTCGAATTCCTGATAACAGACCCGCACGACAAAGATGCACCACTGATAAAAACCAGCCTGCTGGTCTTCGAGACGCACGTGCCACTTGCTTCCAGGATGTAAGTTGCACTTGCATCTTTGGTGTTCAACCATTGGTTTGATAACATGGTCTGGTGTTTAAGTCTCATGCCTCCTGCCACTACGACGCATGCAACCCGTGACTTGCCACTTCAGTGTGAAAACAGCCTAAGGGTAACAAAAAAAAAAAGAGCGTTCAGGAGACTTGTGTAATGGATTAGATTAGCAAATTCCAAAACAAAAGTATTTTTAAAAATAATTATATTGGTTTTTGGCCTATTTAGGCCATAGAGCCAGCTCCAATTTATTTTTACTTGCATTATGTATCTTGTTATGATGAGGAAAAATGATTGGACTGTACATATTCAAACAAATGGGCTTGCTAGATAACAAACACATCCATCCCCGTGGCCTGATTCCAACCAGCAGCCTAGTCTCAAGACCAACCCCATACTGTTGGTTGACCCACACCGGCTGGCAAAAGGAGAAAAAAAAACCAGCTTGACTGGGACATGAACTCATATAATTATCACATCTATCTTACCTTAAATGTCATGTGCTGACAGACAGCATGAGTCATGAGCCTATGCCATCAAAGCCAGTTCGTCTGTTATAAAAATAAGTGATTGCAGATTGTATAATTGTCTTACTTTGCTTGACAGATTCTTGCACTTATCCCACTCAGTAAAAATTCATTTCACCATTAACATTATTAGCTGAAAAAATTCATGATTTAATTCCCAATGTTTTGTGTTTTGTACAGTTTCTAAATTTAAACTAACTGCTTTGAAGAAAAGAGCAAAAAAAGATTAAGGGATTCATAGAGTACAGTAAAGCAGTTCATGAAGACATCCTCTAGGTTATATTCCTGTCACTGAAGAAAAGGAATAGAAGTCTTGTGACAGAATAAGAGTAATTTGGAGGAGAGATTTGCCTTGTATATCGCTAACAGTGGAGTAAATTACACAAACTTGATGCTCCTGGAAGAATGAAGTACTAACATAGGAATCTAGGACATTCTTTGTCGATAAATATCAGTAGGGTAGGACAGCAATAAAGATGAAATAGTTCCGAAGAGAATCAATCATCACTGCTCCAGGCCGGAGAGTAGCATGCATATGGACTCGCTATACGGTCGGTGCGAAGTGAATTGGCTTCATTGAGATACATAAGAACAGTGTTGTGACATATCCATATCAGGAATCTATCTTTCTCCCCTCACAATCATTCAGATTAGCAAATTAATCAACCAAGCCCTTCTTACATCGGTTCTTGTCATCATGCCAAAAGAAGATACAGATTGCACAACTGCCAGGATTAGAGACTTTCTGTTAACTCCCTCACCTCGTTACATGCTTAAACAATTTTTAGCTTAGTTTTATTTAAGGGATGCCTTCTACTTAATACAAAATGTCATGCCATTCGCTCCAGTAGTATTGACCCCGACCCGTAACAGACATACTGACAAACAGGGTACTTTTGTCCTTTATACACCTATTCCAGGATAAATACAGAGTTTCAGCCAATGATTCTAAATGCTCAGACAATACTTTATTCTGGAATGATTTATGATATAACAGTAAGATTTCTTTCATAGACATATTTCTAGTCAAAGGTCGCTTTGTAGAAATATAAATTGAACCAGCTTTTTCATATTCAAAGGGACATATGACCGTGCTGTTCTGCCCCTTAAAAGAACAATAACTAGCTAATGTTCAAAACTTTTCTTTCAAACTTCATACATTGTGTGTTACAGTTGAAGATTGAGAACAGAGCATTTCTCGAACGCATAGAGCAAAAGAATTATCATCTTCTGGAACTGAAGAAGATGACAGGACAATGTGCTCTGCAGCTCAGCAAGCATAGGAAGAGCTTAGCTCAGCAGCTAAGCAAGCTGAGTGAGTTGCGAGCTACTGCGGACAGCTATGAGGCTCAACTCAAAGCCTTGAGTAAGGAGAGTGACGAGGTAACAGAAGAGGTGCACGTAGCTGAAATTAAGTACGAAGCTATGCGCAATCTCGTTACCTGCTATTCGGTAAGTAATTACTTTATGGACATTTTAAAATGCCTGTGTTCACATTTTGTTTGTATGCAGCTCATACACACAATTTCTGCTCTGGAGCTTCCTGAGGGTTGAATTGCTCAGTACCCTGGATATTATCCAGCGACAAGTTATGCTCAATGTTAACCTCCTGTAGTGTGGAAAGCACCTTGTTAATCTGTTCGCCTAGAGTTAAGGCAATGGCGTTTATATCTGCGATTAGTCCCCCGTTTGAAGAATTGTGTGGAATTTCGTTTAACTGTTGTAACAGGACCTGTAACCCATTGTAGGTTTGCTGCGTGTCACTGACGTGTTGTAATATAGTGTATGGTAATGTGGGGGTGAATTCCTCACTATCACCGCTATCTGAGGGCGACTGTTGAGCGTTCTGTGTCTGTGCTCGTGTGATGGGACGTTTTTGTCTGATTGCGTTTGGGTACTTGAGTTTAAGATTTATAACTGCGTCCTCAAGTTCGGCAAGTAATTGGCCTGCATTGTGTTCTGTTATTAAGTCAGGGTTTTTAAACAGGATTTTAGGGCGTAGTGGTTTGGTGGTAACGGCGAGGTTGTGTGCTGTATCTCTGATTACACGCTTGACCTTACTAATATGTTGATATCTGAGCATGGATCTTTACTGTACGTCCTTCTGTAAGGGCGTATCTATGGGGATATAAATTGTGTATGGCTAGGTAAGGGTGGCGTTTAAAAATGTACTATCTATCGGGACGGGCTTGGGTTGGGTATAAAAATATTACCGGACCCTTATTTCAAAAAAAATTCCCAATTTTGGGTGGCGTTTGCTTGGCTTAGAAAGAGGTTTTAGGTTCTAGGGATCTTTTCCTCGGAATACGTTGTCTGTACTCCTGTAGGCGTTGTTTTAAGACAACGTTGCGGTACCTAGCGCTTCTACCATTTGTAAGGTACCTGTGAGGGTTGCCTGTACAAAGAATTAACCTAAGGGATGAATTTAGTGTGTTAAGGGGGAGAGCTTGGCAATTACTTGTAAGAGATATGGATTATCTAGTGGTTTGCGATCGTCAGTACGATCTGCAAGGAGAACTCCCCAATGTGCTGCTTAACGGGGTAGTTCCGGGTGTGGGCGTGTAAGGAAAGGTAATTTAATGATTACTCTGCTCTTGAATAGCTGATCAATCTGAATACTAAATAATAATATTGTATGGCCTCGGGTGCTGGGTGCAAGTTTTGTTATTAGACGCCCAAAGGGCAGCTTGCATGTTGAACTTTCTTCTTCCTTGGAACGCTATGAAAGCCAAGGAGGTTAGATATCTAAGCTCATTGACACTATAGCTCTTTCTAGTAGGGAAAGGAGAAACTTTTGTGTTGGTGGAAAATCCCAAGATTAATTTTGCCATTATGAACACGGTCTACTGAATTCAAATGCGTTCTTTAACATGCCAACATCATATGACATGCATGGCCATGATTCTTGTCGCCTTTCAAAAATCACTTACCACGGCCAGGAGCGAACCTGCAAGCTTGGGGTTGGTAGTCCGACACGATAACCACTCACCCACCGTGGCAAGCTGAATACTAAATGATGTAGGGCTAGTCACAACTTCTTTGATGCAGAATATAGGCTGGTAGATTACAACTGAGAATTCACTGCATTAACTTTGTTACACCTGGACTATATCTGTCTTAAAACTCAGCAATTTTTCTAGGTTTGTGCCGTGTCTTGTGAGGGGGTTTCACCTAGGACACCAAGCTGGCTCAACAGCGGGCTCTTGATGTCCCCGCCCGGACTGTCACAGGAGTAGTGAACTGCGCGCTACATCCCTTTTTATGAAGCGCACCTGCGCCTTACTGCGAGAACTAAAAGTTCAAGCAGCCATAACCTCCCTATGAAGGGTTCCAAAAAGATGATATATTATATTGGCTTTCACGGCCAGTCTTACTTTATAGCCATACTAGCAGTAGTGCCGGGCTTCGCCCTGTGGATTTATTTGTTTTATAGATGATAATGAATACTACTACATAACTGGCAAATGATATTTAAACTAACAGAAAAAAGAAAAAAAACTTTTTGTGGTGGTGGTGGTGGTATTGGGGGTGATAAGTAGTACAGTATAATGGACGTAACATTCAGGTCATTTTCCCGTAATGATAATGATAATACTGAATAGGGAAATGGCTATTCACTAACAACAGTACTGACACATGTAATTTATAAACAAATTGAAATATATGATTAGAAAGAGGAGTAAGTGAAATAAGAGACACTACCTAGGGCCTATATCTCATTGGCAGTTAGGAAAATAGAGACCAATAGTGTCGTCTTTTGCCGCATAGCACCGTAGGAAAATAATCAGAGCACTTTGGAAAACTTCGGCTGTCCCAAGCTCCTGAGGCAGCAATAGTGTCATTTTTCGCCACATAGCGCTCGTGGATAAGGATCGGAATAAATGAAAGTAAGTTTAAAAGCACCATCGCTTATTGCAGCTGATAACCTCAATGTACTGCACCAACACCATCGCACTTATACAGAGGCATAATATTTTCATAATGATAACTATTTTAAGGGGCCTAAGAAATCTTTTTGCGCTAATTATTCCCCGTGACTGCAATTTATAAGCTGTGCAAGATGTAACTATTTTCCGATTCTACACCCGAACAGTAGTAGGGGCGACGCCATGCAGCCTGAATTGCCAGCCAACATGACACTTACTAAAATATTCTTACAGGTACACTACTACGGACATGTTCTAAGGCCTAGAAACGTGGTTTTCAAGTTCATTTTGTCTGTTTTCTAAATGTAGGGAATGGAGAGGGTTGTCCAAACTATCAAGTGGACAGTGTTACCAGCAGGGTTTCAAAGGGTCATCATCATCATGTTGCACAGTTTCCAGCCACTGGCCGGGTCTGTTTGGAACACAAGCCTCTCCAACGTCTTCTTTCTTCCCATCATCTCTCAGCCTCCACCCTTGTCCAGTCTTCTCCTCTCTTCTTTACGCTTTCTTCCACCCCCTTCAGCCACCTGTCTCTCGGTCTCTTTTCTTCCCACTTCACCTCGTGTATCCTCCTGGGTATCCTCTTCTCCTCCATTCGTTTTATATGTCCATACCATCTAAGTCTAGATTTCTCTATACCAACCTGTAATGGTTCCTCCTTCATTAATTCTCTGGTCCTCTCATTTCTTATTCTGTCCATCTTTGTAGCTCCAATACTGCTTCTCAAGAACCTCATCTCACTGGCCTGTATTTTGCTCTTCTCCCTTCCTTTCATAACCCAGGTCTCCGAGGCATACGTCAGGATAGGGACATAGTACGTCCGATATATGATCTTTTGGCTGTTCTGAGGGACATCCTTGCTACATAACATGCTTCTCACACTCCTCCGGAATGCTTCAAAGGGTAAGTATGTAAAATTTGGTGCAATTAGGTGAAACGGTATAGATTTGTGCTGAAGGGCTTAAATGCAGGGAATAGAGTGGTCTGTCCGAAAATTAATTTGGACAGTGTTACCCACAGTGTTCCAAAGGGGAAAGTATACAAAATTTCGTTCAGATCAGTGAAACGGTGTTGATTTGTGCCAAAGGGCCTAAATGCAGGGAATGGAGTGGTCTGTCCAAAATTTCATGCAGACAGTGTTACTCGCCGGGTTTCAAAGGGGAAGTATTTAAATTTTGGTTAAGATCTGTGAAACAGTGTAGATTTGTGCCAAAGGGCCTAAATGCAGGGAATGGAGTGGTCTGTCCGAAATTTAATGTAGGCAGTGTTGCCCGCAGGGTTCCAAAGGGTAAATATACACATTTTGGTTCAGATCGGTGATACGGTGTAGACTTGCGCCAAAGGGACTAAACACAGGGAATGGAGTGGTCTGTCCGAAATTTCATGTATACAGTGTTACTCGCAGGGTTCCAAAGGGTAAGTATACAAATTTTGGTTCAGATGATATTTTATTGTTTAGAGAGAAGAAAGCGCTGACTACAAGTGGACACCTAGGTTAAGTACAGTACAGTGAACAAAAGTACAACTGTTTGGATGATTTCATGCAACAGGACTCTAATATAAGTGCATGCATAAACTCATTAGAATTAGGTGGAGAGGTTAGGTGTTTGTACATTAATAGCAGAAGTGTTCGGAATAAGCTTGATGACGTTGAAATTCTCGTGCAGATGATAGGTCAGATAGATGTATTGGTAGTTACAGAAACCTGGGTGAAAAGTAATGAGGCAGATTTTTATAACTTCAACAATTTCACAAGCGTGTTTGCTCATCGAGATGACAAAGTTGGTGGGGGTCTGGGTATTTATGTATCACACAAATGGAAAGTGAATGTTAAAAGAAAGTGTGAAATAAATCATAGTTTGATGTGGATTGAGGTATTCAGAGATGATGTTAAAAGTAATAGGCCAACATATAAAAGCATTGATATTATTGCAGCATATAACCCCAATAGAAGCAATTTAAATTCATTTGAAAGTTTTCTTAGCCAGATAAACAATAAATTATGCATCTTCCTCGGAGATACCAACATTGATATCCTAGCTGATGATCAATTAAGAAGGAAATATCTAAATCTAATAGCATGCTATGGTTTTAAACAGTGCAACACTAAATATGCTACACGACTTTGTGAAACTGCAGCTACCTTAATAGATCACGTTTCACTAAACAATTCAGAATTAAGTTATAAAATATCAAATGTCAGCAATGATATTAGTGATCACAGTATATTAATTCTTGATATTTCCAAGACCAATTATAGCACGTACACTCTGTCACATAACTCGACAAAATCAACAACATACGAGGACTCTTGGGATAGGCAACACACTCCTGAAACTAATATATCTATAAACGCAGATTCCCATAATGATGCAGACAGTACTGTTAACTCTCTATATAACTCTTTCATCAAACAATTGAATCTAAGGAACAGGCATAGCCAAAGAAATATAACAAACAATACTAACAATAAAAGACAGACTACTAACTTACCAGCGGTAATAGCTGAACTCCTTACACTTATAAAACAACGAGACACTCTGCATGCAAAGCTCAAAAATCCCCTTCACAAAAATAATAATGATATGAACCAAGAATACTGTAGATGCAGGAATAGTGTAACAAACTTAAAAAGAAGACTAAAGTCAAATTACTACTCAGAAAAATTCAGAACATATGGAAACAATTCCAAAAAAACTTGGAAGACTATCAAAGAAATCATACACAACAAAAAACCAACAGTTGAGACATGCACTTCACTTGAAATATACAACAAAATTATCACAGACAATCAAGAGCTATGTGAATCATTTAACTTGTTCTTCACAAACATTGCTGGAAGTCTAGCAAAAGCTATTCCTGAACAGAAGGAAATCCCAAGTAAGGACCACAATCAGTCAAATTCCCTCTACTTATATCCAACAGATGAAGCTGAGGTCAAGTCCATCATCACAAATTTAAAGAATAAAAAGAGCTGTGGTTTAGATAGGATCAAGACAAATTTCATTAAAAGCAATATGCAATCATTTATTAAAATCTTGGTTGAAATGATTAATGAGTCCTTAGTTACTGGCATGATACCAGATAACTTAAAAGTGGCCAAAGTAGTTCCTATATCTAAGGGTGGTGACAAAAGAAATCCAAATAATTATAGACCTGTTTCTATTTTATCGGTAGTTTCAAAAATTCTGGAAGAAGTGGTAAAAACAAGATTGCTTTCATTTCTGAACAAGAATACATTCTTTCATAATATGCAATATGGATTCAGGGAAAATTCTAGTACTGAGGCAGCAACTATTGACCTAATAACAATGCTACAAGAAACTATTGACAAAAATAATATGGCAGTTGGGTTATTTATTGATCTCACAAAAGCCTTTGATACAGTAGATCATAAAATACTGTTATCAAAATTAGAAAATGCTGGTGTCCGAGGTATAGCACTAAAATGGTTCCAAAGCTACCTTATTGGAAGAAAGCAGCATGTAGCTTTGAATACATTTCGGAGACCTCTGTTTGCATCTTCAAAAGCGAGTATTGCCATCTCTTGCACCAATAACGGCATGCTCCTGATTAATGCTGTAATGTCCTGTTGAGGAATCATCTCCCATTCTTCCAGGAGGGCATTCCGTAGGTCCTGTAGGGTCTCTGGATAGCGCTGACGGGCCCTTCTCCCCAGCCGATCCCAAACGTGCTCAATAGGATTCAAATCAGGGCTTCGAGCAGGCCAAGCCATAGCATGAATCCCTGCTTCACCCAAGAACTCTCCTACATGTGGGCGTGCATTGTCTTGCATTGGTGTGAAATCGTCACCAATAAATGGAGCGAAAGGCACAACATGCTCTTGAAGGATTTCCTCCACATACTGATGTGCGGTAAGGCTCCCATGCTCCCAAGAAGACCAAATCCGTTCTTGCAGCCGTAGTGATTCCTGCCCACACCATCACAGAACCACCCTGAAAAGGCATCCTGGATAAGAATGTGCAAGGGGAATACCTTTTCCCTGGCCTTCTCCAGACCCTCTCTCTTCCGTCAGGTGATCAGAGGTCAAATCGCGACTCAACGGTGAACAACACTTGTTCCCATTGTTGTGCTGTCCATCCATGATGTTCCCTTGCGAAACGTAGTCGAGCTGTGCGATGTTCTCTGGTGAGTTCTGGGCCTGTAGCTGGTCTTCTGGATTGAAGATTGGCTTCTTCCAATCTTCTTCGGACGGTTCTCTCACTAACATCGACCCCTCGAACTTGGTGGAGTCGATTTCGTGCTTCAATGGCAGTGATGTGACGGTCGCGGAGAACTTGAAGTTGTAAGAACCGGTCATCTCTCTCCGATGTTGCTCTTCTCGGGCCTGTTCCTGGTCTCCTTGCAAAGCCTCCAGTTTCCCTGTACCTTCATACGGTTCTGGAAATCGTGGAAGGTGTAGTTCTCAACATAGAAGAAGAATTGCTGAGTTTTAATTCACCGGCCGTGAAAGCCAATATACCATCATTTTGTTTATAATTGCTTTTTTTTTCTTTTCATTGTTAGACAGCTACATAGGACCGTACTACAATATTTCATCATCATATAATAGATTAGTGTCATAAATTTACAATAAATTTCAGTTTTAGTGAAAAATTGAAGCGTTGCGTTTTTCGTGCCGGTCAGTGTATTTAGTTTTTCTAGTAAAATAGCATGATCTATAAGGTCAAATGATTTTGATAAGTCCAGAAATATGCCTGCTATAGATTCTCTTTGGTCAAGAGTTTGTGATTCTTCTACCTATCCCCCCATATATTTCATTTAAAAACAAAAGTACGAATGGTGATGATCTCAAAGATCCCATCCCCAATAACTTACACATACGGTAGACTACACATACCAGTACAGACACATGTCCCAATCCAAGTAAGTCAGGGTTGGTGTTCCAGATGGAAATGCAGGACAAAATAACAATGATCATTTTATGCATAATCTTCCCAGTATTACCTCACAAGATTTCTAACTATGAAGTACATCTTCAAAATGGTGATAATGAAGAGAGGAGTGAAAAATGCAATTCAAATAGAGGCTTAAATGATAACCAAAACAGGAAAACACCGGGGGAAGACAAAATATCAATGAACTTATAAAGATGGAAGCAGACCTACTTTTACCCATCCTAACTAGAATATTCAATGGAATTCTAGAGACTGAAGAAATACCCGACCAATGGAAGTTGAGTACAATAATACTCCTCCATTAAAAGGGCAAAAAAATGGACATAAGTAACTACAGGCCCATTAGCTTGTTATCATGTATACAGGGTGTAACTAAATATGTTGGAAAGCCCCAGGATTTGATAGAGGACCTGACAAAAAGGAAAACATGTTCTGTAAACATATGGTTTAAGTGCATTTGTTGCCATGTTACAAGCATTGTCTGTGGTGTACATAACTCAGACAGCGGCACGATGCTAGTTGGTCATTTGTGGAGGGCACACAGGCCACTTGTACGTTTTGTTGCTATTCAAGTCTGTGTGAATTTGTTTTGCATTCAAAGCCAACAAGGGCAACAAATCTCCTTCAAGGACAAGACAGACAAAGAAATGAAAAGAAGAATTGCTCTGGCATAGAAGAAATTCTGGTCCCTACAATTTATACTTCTTCACAAAAAGTTGAATAGAATATTAAAATTTGAGATTCTAGAATCCTGCTTCTTCCCAACATTAATAATACGGTAGCCGAATGTGGTCAGCAACGAGAAGACAGATGAATTTTCTACAAGTGTGTCAAAGAAAGATGGTAAGTAAGATATTGGGATTAACAAAGAAAGATAGAATCTCAAATGAACAACTGTCAAAACTGTCAGCAATACCGGGTATTGCAGAAAAAGTCACCAGGCAGAAATGGAAATGGGAAGGTCACATTGCGAGGATGCAAGACAACAGATGGACACACAAGACTACCATGTGGGACACAAGAATGGGAAACTGTCAGAGACCAAGCAGCAAGAAGCAGGAGCACATGGAGAAGAATGGAAGACAGAATATCTAGTTAGTGAAGGTAAAAGGTAAGTGAAAAGTGAAAACCGAAAACAAAATGCAAAAAGAAAAGTGAAACCACAGGGCTGCGGTGAAAACCAGACAAACAATTCTACAATCATTAAGTAGAAACCTAATGCGACTAGCTCAGCGCTTTAGTGTACAAGAACTACCCTCTTGTAGTAGGCCTTTACCTTTATGGGGAAACAAGGTTAATTACGACTCAGCAATTTTTCTAGGTTTATGCCATGTGTAGTGCGTGGTTTTGCCTAGGAAAACCAAGATTAGCTCATCAGCGGGCTCTTGGTGTCTGTGTCTGTGTTCCTAGGCGAAACCCTGCACAAGACACGGCATAAACCTAGAAAAATTGCTGAGTTCTATTTCCTTGGCCGTGAAAGCCAATGTATCATATTTAAAGCTGTGTATATACAGTATTTATATAATTATATATTATATAATGTTACAAATATGCACCCTGATTTTCAAAATGTTGTATAGTTTTTAAAGAGAGCTTTGAAGCCATTTATCAGTGTTGCCTTATTGACAACTGGATGCCGTTATGCAGCAATAGACCAAACACCAAAATGTGGTTTCGAGATATTTGCTTGATTACATTCAAGCAAACGCAATCTTGCTAAGTTAGTATTCCTGCTATTGTAGATTAATAGATTGTACCTTTTCTCCAAATTTCAACTTTTTTATACTCGTGGTTTACGGATTATTTTAAAATAAATCGCACATAAGTCGACTGATGCAATTTAAGGTATTTTTCATCCAGAGAAAAGCAACATAATACCAACAGCACTAACCCCTTATCATACTGTTGAGTTAGACTAGAAAATGTGACCGCAGTCGGGATTTGAACCCAGATCTCCTGTAGCCCAGGAAGGTGCGCAAGGTCTGTGCACTACAGTGGGCCATGCCATAACTCTGGCACATTGTCAGGTCTTAGATGGAGAGATGCTACAAGGGGAGCTATTATGATTACCTTAGTCTAAAATAAAATATAGCAATTCTATAAGAAAGTATTGGATTTTTAATTATATTGACAAATATTTGCACTCATAAATTTGCACAAAACACTGGACAGGGAAAAGGATTGTTAGGGTACCCTGTTCATTAAAACTCGAAGGCAGTGGCGGCCGGTAATAAGGTTGCATTTGTTGCACAATGACCATATTTCTTTAAGAAAAGCAATACGGTAATAATATTTTTAGTAATAAAAACTGTCAAAGTCAACCCCTGGCTCTATACAGCCCATGAAGGGCCTACGCCGACCAAGCGACCGCTGCCCAGCCATTTGGCCCGCAGATATTGGGGTGACTCGTAATCAGCGCATCGGGTCCCCTCGGCCGTTAATCTTGGTTTTCGTGATCGGGGCGCTGCCTCACTGTCAGCCAGCTACTCAATTGTCCTCACGAGGCTGAGTGTCCCTGTTCCAACCCTCACGTCAGTTTTAAAATCCCTGACGGAGCCGGGAATCAAACCCAGGGCCTCTGGGTGAGAGGCAGGCGCGCTACCCCAACACCACGGGGCGTGCTAATAAAAGCTGTACGTTTCCTTTAATATGTATAGGAATTCATAATTTTATTCTTTAATAATTCAGGAAATCTTATAGTAAGTTAATGTGAATTGTCTGAGAGCAAAGTGCGCCAACTGTCTAGGAGAGCGCTCGTCCGTTTGGTCGTTGCTAGGCTCAAGCACCGACCAGATCTCAATAGTGAAGGGTATGCCGGAGATGCTACTGAGTAAGCCAAATCCCAACTGTTAACTCGGCTGGTCATTGCCCACTAATTGCAATAAGGGAGTAGAGGCGCGGACGGAGACGTACGAGATGCTCCGTTAACTGCCGATACTATGTCTTGCAATGCTGGGCGTACCTGTGACGCTCGCAGTTCTTTCTCGCCCTCTTATACAACTTCCGTTGTTATGTTCTCGTGAAGGTTTTCATGTAGACTAACTGATAATCCATTTAATCCGATAACAATGTGATGTTCCCTGAAATGCGGCATTCGTGATGAATGAGAAACATCCGTTTTACCGTGCAATTGAATACAATTTTCTCTGATATCAAGCAGTATTTTACCCTACTCCCCCCTTTAATGAAAATAGTGCAACGCCTAGAACAATTATCTGCCAGCCGCCACTGCTCGAAGGCAGAATCTAGAATCTTCTGCAAATTTCTGATAAAAGTGTTTGGCATCTGCAGGTATTAGGTGCATCAGCGACTTAAAGTCACCTAGTTTGGCCTCAGAGAAAGGCTTCCCAGTTGACCACAAAGATTTCAATACCTGGTGAAAGGGAACTCGAGTTTCCCATGGCCTTCCCATCCTTGATTTTGCTAGACTCATTTCCTGATTCACCTTCAAATTTAGTTTTGACATAAATGGCCATGATTTCAAGAGATGGATTTCCTTTAGTTTTACCCAGTTTATCTTGCAACCGTTCACATTCTTTTTATGATTCACGATCATCTTTTCTAGTTCTACTAAACTGAAGAATGACATGTTGTCCACCTGATGAAGAACAATAAGGTTTTCCGCCTGCAATTCCTCATAACATTCACGTAGTCCTCTGCAGTGTATAAACGCTGCTGAAATTTAAGAGCACGCTCAATATCCACATAGTCACTATTGTTGAGAAGAAAACGTTTGACTAGGTGCTAAAAATATATCGATAAAGAAAGATTGCTTTCATTGCAGATTAGCAATTTAGATACTGTACAACAATCCCATTGTTACCGGTAATACTAACGTTAGAAAGTTCTTCTGTACAATGACTCTCCGTCATAATCTTCTTAGCAGCTTCATCAGCAACATTGTCCTTCTCCTTACTTATGGATGTACATGAAACATTGCTGAAGTTCGTGACTTAATTAACCAATCAATATTTCACCATGTCAATAATTACATACTGTTGAAAGCACAGGCTCCCTCACTGTTATCTGTGGCACAATGTGAGGAATGTGGTGCTAGGTCTGAAGATGTGAAATGGAACATCACATAGTCTACTGATGCAATTTAGAGATACACTTTTTCCCTTAGTTTTTAAGCTAATTGACAGCTTGTAGTGCAGTGGAGGAATTTTTGTTTCTTTCTTAAAATGGTGCGTGGTCTATTGATACATAACTACATCCAATTGATATTGCAACTTTTTAGTCGGTCAACACAATATAATCCTAATTACTAGGAATTGCGAAAAACAACCTGAAAAAATTACATGTGATTAAAAAATATTTGTTACTGATTACAGGAGAGGGAGAAACTATACGATGAGTCGATGACATGTTTTGCTCAAGCGAGTATCATCAGATCCCAAAACTCAAATCTACAAGTCAAATTAGCTGTATAAGACACTACTAAATCTCACAATGTCAACCATGAAGCGGTAAAACGGTCTTCAGATACCAACTCTCATAGGATTGGCAGAAACTTAAAAAGTACGGGTAATACAACTATTAAAAAACTGCAGTGTTAAGACTCATTAAAAAGAAAATACGTATTAATATATACTCATGGCATTTGAAGTATGTTCTGCTGTGCACTGTATGGTAGCCATCCAGAATTGTGGGCAACTAGCTCCTTAGGAAGGAATGTTACTGTTTACTTGGACTGTTAGACTCAGTGGTTTAAGTATTTCTCAGCAGTATTAGCCACGCTTTCGTGGATTAGTTTGAAGGAGGAAGGATGACCATTTACGAGTGGATTTGTGATTTTTCAGCCTAGCAGTCTCTTTTTAAGAGGTCTTAACACTTCAGTTTTTTAACAGCTGCATTAGCTGTACTTTTTAAGATCTGTCGATCCAATGAGGGTTGGTGTTTGAGGACTGTTTTTCTGTTTCATGGTTGACATTGTGGGATTTAATAGTATCTTGTAGATTTTAACTGATGATGCTCGCTTGACGAGTGAAACAGGTCATCCTATAGTTTCTCCCTCTTCTGTATTCTGTATCAAATATTTTTAATCACATGTAATATTTTTGAGGTTGATTTTCACATTTCCCAGTAATTCAGATTATAATGTGTTGACCAACTGAAAAGTTGCAATATCAATACCATAATTAATTTAAATCAGCTAATTTAGGCTAATGACTGTTTCTGATATTAGTTTACTTCAAATGCATATATGAGAACATACTCTCAATAAAGGCATTTGAAGTATGTTCTGCTGTGCACTGTATGGTAGCCATCCAGAATTGTGGGCAACTAGCTCCTTAGGAAGGAATGTTACTGTTTACTTGGATATGGGACTGCTCATGGCAACCCCAAAATAAAGAGGCCTTATTTCAAGAGTGATATAACTCCAATTTTGAAATGCAGGGTGTTATCCTCTTTTTCATGTTTATACAAGTCATACGATTAGCTCAGGACAGGGAGGTATGGAGTGCTGCATCAAACCAGTCATATGACTGAAGACTCAAACAACAACAACAAGTCAGTTTTCACTTCTTTCAACAAAAATGGTACACATCCAGCTAGGGGCAGATGACCTCGTAGTTCTGCCCCTTAAAACAATAATAACTAACTAACACATCCAGCTAATGTTCTTCTGCAAAGAGAGTGCACCATAATGCATAGTTTTGCCTCTCATTTGTATGGAAAAATGGATAACTCCCTTCATTTTCAAAGTGGAGTTGTACTATTATTGAGATAAGGCCTGTATATATATGGAGCTAAATAGGCTGAAATACAGTATTTTAAGCCCCTAAACTAAACAACTACTACTGGCAAGCTATAGGTTAAAAAATTCCTGGATATGAAGAATTAATAGTAAACATACATTTCAACCTTTCTTGGAAAATAATTTTTAGGGATTACTTTTGCCTTTAAATATGCCTCAGTGAGGAAACACTTCAGTTACCACACTTTAATTTTGGAAATAGTGCTTTATTATACACTGAATCCTTGTACATTGGACTGCATATTATGGACATTGGTCATGCCAAATTTATTTCCACGACCTCTTGAACGGCAGACACTATCAAAATAACCTATTTTCCAAAAGATACAGCATATTTTTACAACTCCAATTGAGCATGATGACAATTTTAATGAAAATTGATTCAGTCATCTGTTCATTCCGGTATACCATTGGGCTCGTCGGTTGGTCTGGTACACCTCAATGAGATGCTGACTGGTATATACTGTATTGGGAAGACTACTGCAAGGCTCTTATAAACCACAAGTATGCCAATGTACAGATAGACAATCATAAATTGTCTCATGGAAAATATCCAAGTCCTGTTCGGGTATCATCGTGCTTGGGCATGGCTGTACAGTTGCAACAAAATTGATGCACTTCCATCCTTGTTCAACGACAGGTTCGTGACAAAATGCAACTATCAGTACACAGTGCCACTGTGCAGGTTTCAGAATAACAGGGTATCAGAATAACAGAGAAGAGAAAAATGATATGCAATTACAGTAATGAGAAACCACCCAAATGCGTAAATAATAATATCGTATGGCCTCGGATGCCTGATGCAAGCTTTGTTAATTGACACCCAGAGGGTAGCTTGCATGTCGAATTTCGTTGTTCCTTTGAACGCTATGAAAGTCAAGGAGGTTAGATATCTAAACTCCTTGACACTACAGCGCTTTCAAGTAGAGAATGGAGGAACTTTGTGTTGGCGGAAAATCCCGAGATTAATTTTGCCATTGAACACGGCCTACTGAATTCAAATGGGTTCTTTAACATGCCAACAACGTATGACATGAGTATCGTGATTTTTGTCGCCTTCAAAAATCACTTACCATGGCCAGGGGCGAACCTGCAATCTTGGGGTTGGTAGTCCCACACTATAACCACTCTAATGCGTGAGACGATGGATGAGAAGCGCTTAACACAGTAGCTGTGTTATCGTAGAGGTAAGATGTGAAGTTGGTAACCCGGACCACCGTGGTTCAAATATTGGTCTCGGCAATTCTTTTTGTTTTCATGGCCTCTGTTATACCATTGTGGAACCCCACGATTCTGGACGCCTTTCAAGTTTTACAATGAAGTATTGCAATAAGTAGTGGTCAGCGTGATTAGCTGCCACCCCGGAGGTCCGCGGTTCGATTCCCGGCTCTGCCGCGATGTTTGAAAAGTGGTCTGAGGACTGGAACGGGGTCTACTCAGCCTCGGGTGGTCCAAATGAGTAGAGGGGGTTCGATTCCCATCTCAGCCATCCTTGAAGTAGTTTTCCGTGGTTTCCCACTTCATCTCCGGGCAAATGCCGGGATGGTACTGTACCCGTAAATTCGGGTGGATACCTGTTGGGCATCCAAAGCAAAAACTGGATTGGTTTAACTTCTGAATGAGCTCCGGCCTATTCCTTCAGAAATTGCTCCAACAAGATCCTCGAGAATCTACACAGTATCGATCAGTGGTATCGTGGCTACACAACATAAATACACTTGCTCAGAAGCACCTACCTTATAGTTTTCTCGGGGTCTCTCAGGGGCTTAGCTCCAACCTATAAATGAATCTGCAATACCACTGTTTCTAACTATACATAAATAAATCACTAATAGACAACATAGAAAAACGAACTGGTAAATTTATTAACAATAGTAAACTAATCCTAATATTTAAACATTAAATAACAACAATTAAAATTTAAAAAATTACACACACTTTCATACGTACTCTTCACTACAACAAATACTCTATTAGCTTTATGGTGCTGTAAGTTGAATATAAACAAATTTTGAAAGGCCCGAGCCGACTGTAACTATTTAAAACGTTTAAGACAAGTTCCACACGCGCCATGCATTCTTGAATAGCAATAAAAAAAACTGGCACGCTTGCTCATAATGCACCTGGCCGAGCGAGATGAATGACCCACTTTTGAATCAGCCGTTCGGTCGTTTGACAACAGAGGGCTGTGTGTTCTCCAACATAACAGACTGGCCTTGAGCGAAGCAGTGGGCATTCACGTCCCCACGCTGCTGTGCTCGCTTTTGTCCAGCGGACATTCGCCGTGCTAAATTTTACATTATCTAATTATAAAGTTCATTATAACTCTCACACCTTACATACAATCTCTCTCAGATTTAAACGTTAGCATCCATGCATCCTCCCTCAACATTCATGACTGCCGGGGTTCAATTATTCTTAACAATAAACAAATCATTCATTCCAATAACATGCATTCAGCAATACCCTATATTTCAAAAACCATTGACTGAGAAATTATTTCAAAAATTATTTGACTAATTAAATAATTATGCTATTATTTACAAAAGTTGAATCGTTATAATTAACGTTCCAAAACAGAGTCATAGCTCTCTTTAAACAATACTCCTTCTCTCCCTGCTATATACAATGTAATCTTCAAATATACTTACATTAAACATTTACTAATGTTTTAATACTGCACACACATAGTCATTATTAGTGTTATAGACAAAATCAGTCCAATGCTTTCAATCATTTAAGTTCAAATGCACGTAAATACTCAAATCCCTGTTAATAAAAATTGATAAATGTATAAGCAATAAACTGTGGATAATTACTTTCTCCAATATTTTTCCGCTTACTTAAAACTCTTGTCATTACTGCTAAAGTCGTAGATTTATATTCATGTAGGAGTTCTCAATACACTGACTCCTCTTCTATACAATGCCATGATCTTATCAAAAGAACAATACTCCAGTAATTCCCTCCAATGTGGCAACACCTTCACATGAGTACACATATCTCCAAAAACCTCATATATCCACTGTATATGGTAATAAAAACTCATCTACTATGTCGAACAATTCTTAATACAGTCATTTTTATCAACATCTCTTCTGTAGGAACTTCAATTAATTACTGGCATTATCTTCAGCATTCTAACACACAATTGCTGGTAGTGACCTCTTCCTCTAGTTCTTAAAAGACACTTCCTTCAAATAAATGACGACCTCAGACAAGTCGTATCTGACCTTCGTAAGTTTACTTCATAAAAGATACTTAAACCTCCACAGTATATATCACATATACAATTAATAAAAATACTGTTCCGTCCACATCTCTCTGATCTAGCTTTAATTTACACGTCTATGTAATATCGAGTCCGCAATACGACACGACACCACATATTGTGTATAAATAACCACATACATGGGTTGTTTTTTTAGTTTTGGCACCAATGCTTCAGTGCCAAGTTGCAACAATGTTGGGCGCTGCCACTTTTACCGATGGTTGCTGCCCTGCATCCCCTCCCTCAGAGCACATGACCTCGCCCGTCCCCACCATTGCTCGTGCGCAGTCGCGCCTGTTAGATGAGTAGTGTGAGACCAGCGCTCGCGAAAGACAGTCGCAATGTTTTCCAAGCAGGAGCAGAGAACGTGGATAAAAATTCAGTGTGCTAGGGGTCTCAGTGCTAAACAGTGTCACCGAGGATTGCAGGAAGCATGCGGTGCAGCTGCGTTACCGTTCGGAACGGTAGCACGATAGGTTGCAGCCTTTCGAGATGGGCGCGAACGTGTGGAGCACATGCCTCGATCTGGTCACCCACCAGTAAGTGATGACAATGTACAGATGGTGTCCGCGTTAGTGGAGGTGGATCGGAATGTAACGATTCGTCAATTCGAGCAAGATACCGGTCTGGCGCATTCAGCTGTCCTCCACATCCTGAAGGACTTACTGAAAATGAGGCATCCAAATGGGTTCCACATGTCTTAACCGACATGCACAAATGGCTGCGATATGACGCTTGTCGTATGCAGTTGCAGCTTTATGAGCGCGAAGGAGAGGCTTCCTACAGCGTATCATAACCATTGACGAGACGTGGGCCAGATCTTATGAGCCACAGTTAGAACGCCAATCGAACGAGTGGCGGCACCCGGAAACAAACAGTTCGACCAACCCCCACCAATGTGAAGGTAATGTTGATTATTGCCTACGATTGGGATGGTGTGATCATTCACCATACTATTCCCCGAGGGCAAACCATTAATGCGGTGTACTATTGTTCGTTTCTGCAAGACCATCTCCGAGGAGCTCTGAGAAGGAAACCGCGCCACCACATGGTTACACCGCCCATCGTTCTGCTTGACAATGCTAGGGCACACAACAGCAGGCGTTGTGTCAGCATTGTTGGATCGCTGGGGCTGGGAGGTCCTCTATCACCCCCCCCATATTCTGCCGACATCAGTCCCTGCGACTATGATCTCATCCCGAAGATGAAGATGACAATGAGCGGGGAGCGCTTCCGTACCATTGAAGACGTTAAGCAGGCTGCCGAGTGCTCTCTTCGTACCATCAATAGATTGGGCAGTGCCAACGGGATCCAACGACCTCCGCATCGCTGGGAACACATTGTACGCAAAGGTGGGGACTGCATCGAGGGCCTGTGAAACTTGGAACCATCTAAGTGAGTTATTAATCCAGTTATAACTAAGGTGCCAAAACTAAAAAACCGACCCATGTATGTTATTTATCATGTCCATTAGAATTCTATCTTGACTAGGGTAATCCAGCTTCGAATCCCTGTCGTAAGATAAAAATTATCTTCTATCAAATTATGTTTCCTTAAAACAATTAAGTGAAGAAAGACGTTAGCTTTCACAAATAAAGTAAGGATTGTTACTATCGCAATGAGTCTCCATTCGATACAATGAATGTCTATGAGTATGACTTCTATCACATCCTGTTAAACAATTCTTATCAATGCGACGTAAAGTTCATAGTAGTTATAATGATATAACAATATCATTCGTAGTTTCTTCTGATCTTGATGACTTCTGTACGATGAGGTGCCCAAATCAAATTACTTGAAAAAGAATTTACTTGGCATCTCTGACAAAATGTCTACAGCCATAACTCGAAATAAAATTCAAATCGTAGAATGTTAAAATGACTGGTCTAAAATAAGGATTATTGACTCCTTAAACAAAGAATGTAAGTCAGTTCAGAAACTGATCCGTAGAATATAATAAAAACTGATGAAAGACTATCATCTCAAATGTTCTTGCAGAATAAAATGTCGTTACACACATGAAGAATAAAAATATGTCGAAACATTGAAATACATAAAAATATGGAGTAAAACTGCTCAGAATGTCACAATAAAGCTCTCAAAAAAACAAAGGAAGATTGTAGTTTTACGTGACCGTGAATCTTGTGATTATGAGCCACGGGACCTCCTTTTTACGTGGAATCCGAACCACAGGACATGGCATTTCACTTCGAAAATCTCACATGCATTGACCGGGAATCGAACCCGGACCGCCTTGGTGAGAGGCATACAGCTAGACCGCTGAGCCACCACGCCCCTTTCAAAAAAAAAAAAAAAAAAAAAGTAACACAGCTACCTTATCAGACGACATCTAGAAGCTCAATGTAAGTATTTTGGGAAAATACTTAGTTGTTCCTCAATCCAAGATACTGAGTTGGACCTCAGTTCGATTCCCTGGACCAGCAATCTCGGATAAGGAAAGACGTTTCCTCCCCGATAATTGCCAACCTCCGTCTGGACTCGAATGACATCCTTCTGGCATATTCTTCTTTGTTTGCCGGGATCTTACCCTGGACATCTTGATTAATCTTCTTATGTTGCATCTGAAACGTTTTGGTTAGGCTGGGATGACAAGTGAAACGGTATTTACTTTGCTCCACGTTGTGCGTACAAATGAAACGGTTATTAATGCCCCATGTTGGTAGCGACAAATGAAACGTTTTGCTAGCCCCTAACTGTTGGGTGAGAAATGTAACTGTTTACATTTGCCTAAGCTATGTTGTTTTAATGGGCGCCAAGACCTCAACGCAATGTTGAAATCTAAATTTGTATTTAACAACGTCTAGCTCTGGCAGAACACATTCAAGACTCTATTCACTCAGATCATGGTATGATTTGATCATTAACCCAACAAACAATTGTATCAGGAGAAGGAATTGGTCTATATCTAATGCTACCTACTGAAAGCAAAGATTGCATTGTAAAAGAAATGAATTTATTTTCCGATCCACGGAACATCGGAGCGACTCCCGCGTGCATCCGTACTCGTTAAGTTCTACACAGATAGTCGCTAACTCCACCGAACATCGGAGCCACTCGCACGCGCACCCATACTCCTCAAGTATTTCACAGATCGGAGGACTAACTTTAGTAAAACTTAACCAGTGTGGTTGCACGAGTGTTTGAGTTCGATGTACGGACCATAGAATTATCTAATCTACCAGAATATCATCAAATAACGAAGAAGATGGCGACGTCCAGGAGACTGTGGGAAGCACACAGCATCATCCAGTACGAGGGAAATGCTTTAGCAATTTCCAGTGGTAAGCGCAAATGACGCAGAAGTACGCAATCTCTCATTTGTCTTTGTTTTACATTTCATATTTCAGTAACTTCATAGCTTGGAAATAAGAGTAAAATCAATAATTTATCAGACTCCGTTTTCACGTAATTTTCTATCGGTAATATTAAAATCGCAACGCTCCAATTTAAATTTTAAACTTATTATTATTATTAATTTTGCTATACTTGTTTTATATAATAAATTCATTTCTTTTACAATGCAATCTTTGCTTTCAGTAGGTAGCATTAGATATAGACCAATTCCTTCTCCTGATACAATTGTTTGTTGGGTTAATGATCAAATCATACCACGATCTGAGTGAATAGAGTCTTGAATGTGTTCTGCCAGAGCTAGACGTTGTTAAATACAAATTTAGATTTCAACATTGCGTTGAGGTCTTGGCGCCCATTAAAACAACATAGCTTAGGCAAATGTAAACAGTTACATTTCTCACCCAACAGTTAGGGGCTAGCAAAACGTTTCATTTGTACGCTCAACGTGGAGCAAAGTAAATACCGTTTCACTTGTCATCCCAGCCTAAGCAAAACGTTTCACATCTTCTTTCGCCGTCATAGATATGTTTCAGTGTCATCATTGCGTAGAATCGTAGAAATATTCATATGGATAGTGTATGAAATATCTGTAGAGCTTGTAGTTGTTAAACAATGTTCGTATAATGACGTGAATGCACAAGGTGTAAGAGTACATAACGTCAACATTCTGAAGTATTCTGGTTAACGAAGCTCCATGTTGTATCTATATATCTGCATCAGATATCTCCCACGTGCATAAAGTTCTTATCTCATCATCATAACATCGTGATAAACATCGAATAAATTCTGATGAATGTTAGCAGTCATAGTGAAAATGTTTATACACTGCTCCAAAATGTAAGTAAAGACACTATTACTCACTTGGTTATTGTTCAATGCTGCCTTGCATCAACTAAAATGCTTTTCACCTTCAATTTCCAGCACTTTTCTCTGTCACTTTTAAAATGCCTAAAACTTCAAAACTATACAACTCGTGATGCTTATATCTGCACACATACTATAATACAGTTTGTACTGTCGGATAATTCAATTGGCTAAAGTCTATTCTCACTTATCGCTGAGTTATTGCAGTATTAAGAACTTGCAAACTATGCCTAGTTTCGAAGTGCGAAGATCTCCTATCTCGCCTCGGCGATTGTGCTATCTCCACGAGTGGTCTCGCTACCGTACTCGTATAACCCTCGGGATCTCAGTTAACCCGGTGAACACAACTATCTTCTTCAAAGTCTGTCGGAATAACAGCCTCGATGCTTGGGTCTCCCTCTCCACGTCGAGATTTTGGCTGCCATTTCTGACTCCCTCCAAAATTTTAGCGCTCAGTTTAACAATGCTTATTACTGCGTAATTAGACCTTCCTACTCCTTTTAAAGGCTATGTAATATTTTCCTTAAATTTTCTTCTCATTACCAATAAATAAAATATTCATCTTGGGTCCTAAATGCGTAAATTATCCAAATAATACCGGGTGAGTTAGCCGAGGTCGTTGCGGCATGACTGTTGGCAGTCGCTCACATCCGGGAGGCGAGGAGGTTCGAATCCCCCTGCCGGCAACCTTGAAGATGATCTTCTGTGGTTTCCCATCTTCCTTCCAGGCAAATGCCGGGGTTGGTCCCTAACTATAGGCCGCAGCCGCTACCTTCCAACTCCTCGACCCTCCCATCCAACATTCCTCCCCAACGGTACTTGTAGCTCACCCATTGGGTGTCCGTCTCGAAGCAGCTACAAAACTGGCGAGCCGAACATGTCCTCGGACACTCCCGGCACTAAAAGCCGTACGCTAAAAAAAAAACAAAAAAAAAACAAATAATCTAGTTGAAGTTATTCCCGTCTTCTTGGTTGGGGCCTATGTCCAATGACATAAATTATAACAATTAATATAGTATTCCTTAGCAAGTTCCCTGTTGCTATGTCAAATTCTACGTTCTAGAAGCGTCTATTGCACAAGATATCACGTGATCGGACTTTCCCACTGCCTCGAGCTTGTAACACGACTCACTTGTGTCACAGTTCCAGGATTTATATTTGCTGGCTAAATTTTGTCATGGGCTTGGAAAATATTCTAATTTAAGTCCAAAATAATTCATTTGTCGGGGACAGTACCTCACGTAAGGCCACGGCCACCTACTTCCCTCTTCCTTGTCTCTCCTTCCCAATCCTCCCATCCCTTCCTATCCCTCATCAGGCACCTGTTTGCTTAGCAGGTGAGGCTGCCTGGGCGAGGTGCTAGTCCCACCTCCCCAGTTGTATTCCCCGATCCGAAGTCTCAAGCTCCAGGACACTGCCCCTAGAGGTGGTAGAGGTGGGATCCCTCGCTAAGTCCGAGGGAAAAAATACCCTGGAGGGTGAAATGACTGAGAAGAAAAGAAGAAAAATATTGCAATAAACCGTTAGTTAATTTCCACTGGGTCTATGATAGCTATTATAGACGTGCATGAGATGTTGGAAATATCATTGTGATATTATGAGCGTTTTGCAGACTGCCAGTTAGCTCAGGGAAAGAGGCGTTGCGTGAAATGACAAAGAACCGGGGTTCGAATCGTGCTCGCGGGGTTTCTTTTTTAAACATGTCAAAAGTTTCATTAACGAAATATGTGTGAGTTTCTATACAAAGGGAAATCTGGCTTAATGAATTTGCTTATTGTTAGTCCTGAAAAGTGCTGTTGTAGGCACTTCTTCTATCTCATCCAGTAACCATCGGCTTCGACAACTTGCTGTAGCCGACATGGCATTGACTGAACTAGATTACTGAAGTACTGTTCATCAAGGGCAATCTCCTCCCATGCTTCCAACATAATCTCCCACAATGCATCCAGCGAACGAGGGGAAGGGTGAGGCCATTTTTCCCTGATATGGCGTTTCTACTTTGCCAACACATGCTTAATGGGATCAAGTCTGGAGTTCGAGAGACCCAGTTGAGCAGTTATATGGAGTCCTGCTCAAAAAACCAGCCCTGAACACTACTGCTCATGTGGATTGGAGAGTTGTCTTGCACGAACTAAAGTACTGCATGTGGATAGCGCTCTCTCACACTCAGAATCATAATATTCTGCAAGATGTGCAAATATTGGTCTGATGTCCATCTATCCGATGAAGCACTCCAGCCCCATCAGACGACATCCACCCCCAACACGACACAGATATGAGGCCACTACGATGTGTGTGCTCAGCCACATACCTTTTCTCGTATCGGGTTCCACGAGGCCTGTAAACACGAACCAGTCTGACCTCTGCCGAACTGAAACATGTCTCGACAGAGAAGATGACCTGATCCCAATTACGATTTAATGCCAGCTCAGCAAAGGCACACCGGTCGACTATATGTTGGTCGGAGAGACATTCTTTGATTGCAGGTTTTCTGCAATCAATTCCTGCTTCTCATAATCGTTTGTGGGCTGTGTATGGACATCCAGGAATATTGGTCGTCTGCATGAGCTCTACCGAGTTTAAGAACGGATTTTCCTGCGAAGTTGTAACTAAATGGCGGTCTTCTTCTACAGTAAAAACCCGCTGTAAACCAGTGCCCGATAGACGACCAATCCTCCCTGACACCCACCTCTGGTGCATCCATCTTTGAGTAGATCTCGGTGGAACACCACATCGGATTGCTGCCTCATGCACACTGTAATTGCCGTGTTCGACGAGAGCCAGAAAAGTGCTCTCTGGATGCGTGTGTATAGTGAGCCATGGCAGAATGTAATGATGCATTGTCATCAACGTTAGCTCGGCCAAACGCAGTTGTTTTTGTAGCATGACATCATCAGGGTGTGTTACTTCACAAAAATAATATTCATGGTGTGACTCGAACTGTGGTGCTCGGCAATGAACGACTTTACAACCTGACAGTTAACCTACTACGCTACAGCTTAGCACACTGAGTGCATCATGCCTTAGCATGACACGGTGCATGTGGGAGAGGGGCAAGGGGCTGGCCGATAGCGAGAGAGAGGGAGATAATTAGGGACTGACCCTGTTGCAGTACATATCCACCGAACTGTACGCAGCCGACTGCAGCCGAGGTGACACTTAACATTTTTCATGCCTCAAGAGATGCAACATTTTATGATTGTTTATCTGTACATAGTTCCAATTCGTAGTCCATTTCCATAGCCAGGTCTGTTTCCTTTAGATCTGTCCTTTCTGAGGCCTGTTCCTGTTTTAAAAACAGTTCAATATCCACTACTGGCTTGCTAGGCCTAACGTAGCTTCACCATAACCCTGGCAAGGGGCCTGTTTTTGGTCCGCGAGAGGTATTTTATTTCCCTCAAACCCTCCGGACAAGTCCGGCGAGCCCCCCTATCCGCCACCTGGGACGCGCCCGATAGAGGAACAGGCAGATGGACAAAAGGAGTTAAGAAGAGTGTGGGGGAAAGAGGAGTGTGCTGGGACACAGTGAAAGATGAGAGATAGTGGATTGATAGGGAACGATGGAGAGGCTTATGTTCCAAGCAGACTCGACCAGTGGTCGGAAACTGCTCAAGATGATGATGATGATGATCTGTACATAGACAGCTGTGTTCTCTTATTTCTTAAATTGCCTGCCTGGTAGATCGAACCAAAGTATTGCTTATGGTGGCAAAGAGTAGCAGAATCAATAAATCAGTTTATTGTTCTTTTTACTCACTTTATCCCTGGCATTACAATGGCATATTAGGGTTACAAAGCACCTTGCCAAATGTTTGTTTTATATTATAGCCCTTATATACTGTTCACCTGTATATTCTAATCATATGTAAGCTAAAGGTACCAGCTGTAGGAGATAGGTATGATTCTCTTCTACTGTGCACAAGGTTGTGGTATTGAATTTCTGTAATCAGTTGGCATTTGAGGATACTTCAATGTGACAGACCCACGTCTGCAGATTTACTGGCACATTGAAAATCCCTTTAAGGGCAAAATTCCGGCACTTTGCCATTTTTATAGCCACTATGGTTAAAAAAGATGTAAAGCATTATTATATCAAATGTATGTAGAGCATCATAAGACTGTGACCTTTATTGTAGCAAGAGTGTAAGGCAATTCATACACTAATCAGGCCATGAATCATATAGGCTCCAGAAGTACTGGAGTATGTTAAGAAGAAAGCAGAACTCCATGACCTGAAGAAGTCTGTGAAAGTATGGACACGGCGCAAGAAGGTTCAACAGACAGCACTCAGTTCATGTATGGCTGTCCTCAAGAGAATACCCCAAGGAACCAATATGTTAATGTAAGTCCCAACTTCATTATCAACAGCTATAATGTATTCAAGCTTCTTAGTGTTTCATTGATATATCAGAAATGTTTGAAGCCATTTTTCAATGTTGCTTAATATCTATTAGCAATGCTACTAATTGATATATCAGCATTTGTTATGAGAGATGTTGGGGGTATGTAGTATTTTAATTTGAAAGTGACAGTGTATGTAAGTACACGTTCCTTATAATTCACATATTTACGGGGCAGGGATGAGATATGATGAATTTCTTCGTGGTAGAAAGTTTTTTCAACCAGATAGCCCATCTCAGGAGAGGAGTTAATGGGAAGCAGCTGTCGGCTATTAGAAGGTTCCATTCTGGCATTTGCCTGAAGTTGAAAGTGGAAAATTATGAAAAATATTTCACAACAGTCAATGGGGGAAAATCTTTTCAATGGTGGAGTTTGAACCCATTCATCTACTGAGTCCTGAGATAGCCTGGCCCCATAGTTTTGCACTCTAGTGTACAAATTTACTGCAGTCGATTTGAAGGTGGCAATATGATATGCAATTAGGTAGATTTCATAAGAAAGCTAGGCTACCTATTGCAATGGGTACCAGGTTTCGACTTCCGGAAAATTTCGACACATCTTCGCATTTCACATCCCCTAGACCCCAAAACCACCGTTATCTTTCCAGATCTGTAGACTGCTATACGCTGTCTATATTTTACTCTTACCTTGAAATGGTCAGCATCAAAATCCGCTCCTCTACAACTATCAACTTTGAGTATATCAGATATGTGCCTTCTATCAATTACAACATGATCGATTTTGGTGAATGTGGTTCCATCTGGTGAGCACCATGTTACTTTCCTTACATTCTTTCTCTGAAGCCACGTACCTTTCACCATCATTTCATTTCCCATGGTAAAGTCGATGAGTCTCTGTCCATTATTATTTGATAACCGACAGTAGTGGCTGAGCTCGCTAAAGCGCTGCGTTAGGCCATGGGGCCAAGCTCTCTGCTGACTCGGTAGACGCGTGGGTTCGAGCCCCACCGTCGGCTGTCCTTGAAATGGTTTTCCGTGGTTTCCATTTTCAACTCCAGGCAAATGCTGGGACGGTACCTTCTGACAGGCCACGGCCGCTTCCTTCCACATCCTTGCCCAGTTTCATTCACCATCATTCATTTCATCTCTCATTAACTCCTCTCATGAGGTTGGTGTCAGGAAGGGCATCCGGCCGTAAAAATCATCCGCCACAAAGACTTCCTTCGCATCTCATCCCCGACCCCGTTGGCAAACGGGAATAATAAGGGGTAGACATACATTATTTGATACATCATACAGACTTTCCTTTCCAGCCATCTCTCTAAATGCTTTCCGCCCCTTAAAACCTCAATGACTAACTCACTCTCTAAATGCTTCTTCTTTTTCCACCTTTGCATTGTAATCTCCTAAGACTATTTTTACATCTTGCCTTGCTATACCGCTCAAGTTCCTGTTCAAGCTAACCTTCGAACATGTCTGTCACCTCATCCTCTTCTGTAGGTGCATATACACATAAAAAGGGGATATTATAAATTCGTGCCTTCATCCTCAAAGTACATACCTTTCATTTACAGGCTTAAAATTCAGTACTGCTACTTTATATCTACTATACACAAGGCAAGATCCTAGGGAAGAACGAGAGGAAGACCGCGTCTCTCATAGCTTAGAAACACAATCACTCAGCTGGGTTTTGCTTCCTACGTCATGATGGAGAGCGCTGCTGAAGATCGTGGGCTGTGGCTGCAGCGACAAGGCTTAGTCTTTAGATAATGATGATGTCTGTTAGGTAGTCAGCCCGAAGGCTGGTTGGATCCTCAAAAAGTACCGCCGTTACGTTATGTGAGTAGATACCCACAAAAACCCAAGGCAGCGCTATTTTGAGGCGTTCTAGGCAAGAAGAGGAGTGAGGTAGTTGATCCACAAGGAAACCTGTGCCACCTATTCTTTCACTGCCTCCTCCACTATACATCATTGTATGATTGTCACTTCTCAATATGCCATCTCTCCATTTGATCTCTTGGATCGTTGCCACTCCTATACTACAGTATATTTCTCCATCTCTTCCTTAAGGCCCTTTAATGCTCCCGGTTTGTTCAATGTCCTCACATTCCAGGTTGCTATGTACATATCATTTTTCCATTTACATTTTCCTCTTCCTTGCATGGGTCGTTTATCATCAGTCTGGTTATTCTTGTATATGCGTTTCGTAACAGGCTGTTTTTCCAATATGGGGTTGTTAGCCCCATTATCAACCCCAAACCTGGAGGACCAGGTTTTTAATTCGGTGTCTTCTCATGAATATTGCTTGCTTCAAGTTTTTTGGTAATATAGCAATTTTTGAATACTTTGCAGAAAATCTCAAATTTTAATCAAGAAATAGGGACATCCTAAGTTTACTTTTGCAATAACATGATTTTTATGCAAATGTCAGCATCTTTTCATGAATGTATTAGTTTTTGTGGCTATTTTTTTATTTTTATTAATTAATCTAATTTTGTAATATTTTGTCAGTTATGACTTTTGTCAGTTATGACATCCAACTAATAGCTAAGCTGCGTACTGCTGCACAGCTGAAAGCAACGGTAAACTACAGCCATAATGTTCTTCCTGACATTCTATGGATTGGAGCATTAAATATTAGAAGTCTGATTGACAGTGGAAGGTTAGAAAACTTAGAAAAGGAAATGGATAGGTTATAAAAATGAACACTGATCACTGATTTTAAAATGGTGGCTTGTTACCACGAGAGTTCTGGAAATGAGTTCATCAAACACTTTCTGACACTTCAGCCATGTTTTCTGAGCTAAGTTAAGTACCTTGCAAGAGCAAACATTTTTTGCAGTTTTGACTCAGTATTTTTAAAAGTACACTCGGTAGTTTGAGTATTCTTTTATTGGTTGTTGGTTTCTTTGAGAAAATGTTGTTTCCAGATTTCTTGAAATTAATTATTCTAGGTTTGAATGTAGTTTTGCTGTAGGCGGATCTCAAGTTGGATATTGTTGATGAGTCAAATATGCCTCTGCCAGTACAAATCCAAATGAGTCTTTGTTGTGGTGGCACGGTATTGAATAGATGAACATTTCATGAATAAAAAAATAAAAATAAAACTGATTTTAAATAAAATTAACACTGCTTTTAGCTGCAAAATAACCTCACCTTTTACATGTCCTTACTCATGAGTTTCGGGAGTCCCTATGTTGAATACAAGTTTCAGAAAGAGCCTGGGAATCAATTCTTCAGGTTCAAATATAATTCTTTATCACTACCGCTATTACTGTATTCCTGTTTCTGTGGGGTCGAGGACGATGTGAGAGAAAATTTGATGTGGCAAAGGTTTTAACGGCCATATGCGCTTCCTGTCACTTATCTCATGAGAGGAGCTACTGAGAGATGAAATGAATGAAACTGAGTGGAAGAGGCCATGACCTATACTATAAGATACTGTCGTGGCATTAGCCTCTAGTTGAAAATAGGAAACCAAAGAAAACCATTTCAAAGATGGCTGCTGTTTTGGTTTGAACCCACTTGTCTTCCATGTCTGAAGAGCCTTGGTTCCAATGCCCTGCACCTTAGTGCTCATAGCTATCCTGGTCATTGCTGAAATCATCATAAGTTTTCCAGGTATTTTAGTCAAAATTTAAAGATAGAACAAGTAAAGAAAGGAAGTAATAACTATATATGAGCCAGTATGATAAAACCCAAGTTCTGTAGCTTCATTAGCAATTCTACAAGTACTAATAATTACAATGAGAATTATAAATAAAGGGCAGATGACCCAGGGGCGGATCCAGACACTGATCTTGGAGGGGGCGGTCATGATATCTGTCCTCAAAATGGAGGGGGGGGGGGGGGTAATATACCATAATGCAAATTTAAAAGTTAACAATAAACATCGAATTATTTGCGCATACATTTACCAAAATGTCATTTTTTTCGAAATGTGAAATTTTTCGTTACTTTCCTACTTTCTGTGTGGTCACTAAACAACATTTTGTTTGCTCATACTTACCTATACTTACGTACACTTTATCAGTATCGGACTGGCCCTAAGAGCCCTCGACGGGAGCGGGAGGGTAGGGGCCTTACCATCCCCCCTCCCTAGTGACTTGCTCCAATTTTTACGCTGAAAAATGTTTTTATGCGGAGTATACTGACACGGGGATCGCGCGCGTTGAAATACTGTGATCGTAATGAGCCCCCTTCGGTACTTACCCCCTCCCCCCCCCCCCCCCTTTTCCCCATTTTTAGATACAATATAATAAGCTGATGTTAGAGGCCTAGTCGCACAAGGGCCGAGGCCATTAATTTTAAGACCCCGAGGCCCCTCGATGCCTCAGATGCCTTGAATGGTCCGAGGGGTGTCAAAAGTCCCCCGGACCTCTTCATAGGTAATGATTGACTTTGCCCCCTTTGCGAGTAGCCCTCCCTCTCTTAAGTTGTAAACAAAGACGCAGAATATCTTAGCTAGCTAATAACTGGGGTCACAGGCCTATTTGCGCAAAGGCCTAAGGGCAGGAATAGGAATCTCTGTTTCGCGGGCTTATAGGTCGTGTTCCAAGGACATTTTGTCGTCCTGACGTTTCGCTGAATACTGCGTTCAGCATGTTCACAGGTTACATAAAGCGAGGTAAAACAAGTAAACAGAAGATATATAGTCAACAACCCACACATAGAGGCTACCATAGCAACAGCGTACCACATAAAAGTAATGCATCAAGGACAGGGCTGCTCGTCTGTTGCATCATCTCGTCTACGATGGTCAATAAGAGCAGGCTTGAGGGGATTAAGGACTGGAAGCCAAGCTCTGTTCACACGTTCTGCTTCCTCCTTAAGATTGAAGCTGTTAGTATGCTTCAGGATTTCAATGGCCTCCCTTTGTAGCCTGGCATGATAAGACACCGTGGTGGACAGAACTTCGGTGTCTCCGTATCTTATATCGTGACCTGCAAGTAGCGAGTGTGCTGCTACAGTGGATTTATCTGTTTGTCCCAGCCGGCTGTGTCGTTCGTGCTCCTTGAGGCGAGTGGCAATACTTCTTTTCGTTGTTCCAATATATACTTGGCCACAATCACACGGGATTTTATAAACCCCTGCCGCGGTATGAGGATGTCGCTTATCTTTAGCGGACCTAAACATGTCCTTAATTTTTCGTGTAGGCCTGTATATGGTCTTTATATCATGGGACTCGAGTAGCCTCCCTATTCTGTCCGTGACCTTTTTTATATATGGAAGAAAAGCTCTAGCCAGGGGCTGCTTGTCTCCAATTACCCTTGTAGTTGGACGTCTCGGATGGAGTGCTCGCTGGATATCTTTCTGGCTGTACCCATTCGCGCGTAAGGCCTCGTTGAGGTGTTCAATTTCTTGTTTTAGGCACTGCTTTTCACAAATTCTTTTAGCGCGGTCAGCCAGTGTTTTTATAACTCCGTATTTCTGTCGTGGGTGGTGGTTGGACGTCTTATGTAGATATCGGTCAGTATGGGTCGGCTTACGGTAAACTGTATGTCCCAAAGTTAGATCAGCGGTCTTCGTTACCATAACGTCGAGAAACGCGATTTTCTGTTCATTTTCTAACTCCATGGTAAACTGAATGTTCGAGTTCTGGCTGTTAAGATGTTGTAAAAACAGATTTAATTGATCTTTACCATGGCCCCATATTACAAAGGTATCGTCCACGTATCGTAGCCACACTTTAGGTTTCAAAGGTGCGGTCTCTAGTGCTATTTGTTCAAATTGTTCCATGAAGAAATTCGCGATCACCGGACTAAGGGGACTGCCCATGGCGACCCCATCAATTTGTTCATAGAAATCACCCTTCCACAGGAAATAGCTAGCGGTGAGGCAGTGGCGGAATAAGGCGGTGATATCATCAGGAAAAATCCGTGCGATGTACTCCAGGGCTACCTTTATAGGTACTTTCGTGAAAAGAGAGACCACGTCAAAACTTACTAGTAAGTCACCAGCTTCTAGTTGAATAGTTTTCAATTTTTCAATGAAATGGCCGGAATCTTTGACGAACGACTGTGTACCGCCGATATGTGGTTGAAGTAAGGTAGCTAAATGTTTGGCAATGCTATAAGTTGGTGATCCAATAGCACTCACGATAGGACGAAGAGGAACATTATCTTTGTGTATTTTAGGTAAACCATAAAGTCTTGGTGGTAAAGCTTCACTTCTGGTGGTTCCCTTCTTTACGTTTTCAGGTAGCGAAGATACCTTGATCAGGCCGTTTGTTTCACGAAGAATCCGGTTGGTAGGATCTCTCAGTAGTTTGCGGTAGGTACCCGGGTCTAAAAGTTCCAAAACCTTGGCAGTGTAGTCGTCCATGTCCAAGATAACCGTTGCGTTCCCTTTGTCTGCAGGAAGAATGATTATGCTCTCGTCCATGTTGAGAGTCTTTATAGCCTTTCTCTCCTGAGGTGTGAGGTTACTCTGCGGTGCCGGTGCCTTCTTGATTATACGTGAGGCTTCATGACGGATTTCATCTGCTTGTTCAGATGGTAGCTCACGGATTGCCGCTTCAATATTGGCGACAATGTCTTCAACGGGAATCGAAGGAGGGGTCACTGCGTAATTTCCTCCTTTCGCTAGAATAGAGATTTCCCACTCTGACAGGTGGCGATTGGTCAGGTTAACAATTGTCCGTGAGATGTCCAGCGTAGGCGCAGGTACTGGCGCGGGTTGGTCTCTCTGTAACCGCTCAAACTTTTTCTTCTGCCGGATGCTAGACTGTTCAAATGTTGAACGCATAGAGTAGAAGGTGATACGATCTACATTTTCCCAGTCCTGATATGAGAGTGTGCTGCTGATGCGGTAGTGCAGCTGTAAGAGTGCCTGATCTGTAGTAGCGAGCCCCTTACGTGCAAAGCTTATGCGTTCACGTAATAGCGAACGTTCAGTTCGATCATATATTCTATGGGCTCTAGCTGAGGTTAGTGGTCTCTTCATTTTAATAAACTTGGGAATCATACCTGTGTCTCGGCATCGAAGAAGAAACGCGAGTGATGACAGAAGTTGCGACTTTTTCTTCCTTAACCTCTCAAAGCGACGAACTAAGTGTGATATTTCCTCCCCGTAGAGGCGAATTAAGTAAAAATGTAGACTTTCACGACCGGCGTTGAAATAGGAATCTCTGTTTCGCGGGCTTATAGGTCGTGTTCCAAGGACATTTTGTCGTCCTGACGTTTCGCTGAATACTGCGTTCAGCATGTTCACAGGTTACATAAAGCGAGGTAAAACAAGTAAACAGAAGATATATAAATAGTCAACAACCCACACATAGAGGCTACCATAGCAACAGCGTACCACATAAAAGTAATGCATCAAGGACAGGGCTGCTCGTCTGTTGCATCATCTCGTCTACGATGGTCAATAAGAGCAGGCTTGAGGGGATTAAGGACTGGAAGCCAAGCTCTGTTCACACGTTCTGCTTCCTCCTTAAGATTGAAGCTGTTAGTATGCTTCAGGATTTCAATGGCCTCCCTTTGTAGCCTGGCATGATAAGACACCGTGGTGGACAGAACTTCGGTGTCTCCATATCTTATATCGTGACCTGCAAGTAGCGAGTGTGCTGCTACAGTGGATTTATCTGTTTGTCCCAGCCGGCTGTGTCGTTCGTGCTCCTTGAGGCGAGTGGCAATACTTCTTTTCGTTGTTCCAATATATACTTGGCCACAATCACACGGGATTTTATAAACCCCTGCCGCGGTATGAGGATGTCGCTTATCTTTAGCGGACCTAAACATGTCCTTAATTTTTCGTGTAGGCCTGTATATGGTCTTTATATCATGGGACTCGAGTAGCCTCCCTATTCTGTCCGTGACCTTTTTTATATATGGAAGAAAAGCTCTAGCCAGGGGCTGCTTGTCTCCAATTACCCTTGTAGTTGGACGTCTCGGATGGAGTGCTCGCTGGATATCTTTCTGGCTGTACCCATTCGCGCGTAAGGCCTCGTTGAGGTGTTCAATTTCTTGTTTTAGGCACTGCTTTTCACAAATTCTTTTAGCGCGGTCAGCCAGTGTTTTTATAACTCCGTATTTCTGTCGTGGGTGGTGGTTGGACGTCTTATGTAGATATCGGTCAGTATGGGTCGGCTTACGGTAAACTGTATGTCCCAAAGTTAGATCAGCGGTCTTCGTTACCATAACGTCGAGAAACGCGATTTTCTGTTCATTTTCTAACTCCATGGTAAACTGAATGTTCGAGTTCTGGCTGTTAAGATGTTGTAAAAACAGATTTAATTGATCTTTACCATGGCCCCATATTACAAAGGTATCGTCCACGTATCGTAGCCACACTTTAGGTTTCAAAGGTGCGGTCTCTAGTGCTATTTGTTCAAATTGTTCCATGAAGAAATTCGCGATCACCGGACTAAGGGGACTGCCCATGGCGACCCCATCAATTTGTTCATAGAAATCACCCTTCCACAGGAAATAGCTAGCGGTGAGGCAGTGGCGGAATAAGGCGGTGATATCATCAGGAAAAATCCGTGCGATGTACTCCAGGGCTACCTTTATAGGTACTTTCGTGAAAAGAGAGACCACGTCAAAACTTACTAGTAAGTCACCAGCTTCTAGTTGAATAGTTTTCAATTTTTCAATGAAATGGCCGGAATCTTTGACGAACGACTGTGTACCGCCGATATGTGGTTGAAGTAAGGTAGCTAAATGTTTGGCAATGCTATAAGTTGGTGATCCAATAGCACTCACGATAGGACGAAGAGGAACATTATCTTTGTGTATTTTAGGTAAACCATAAAGTCTTGGTGGTAAAGCTTCACTTCTGGTGGTTCCCTTCTTTACGTTTTCAGGTAGCGAAGATACCTTGATCAGGCCGTTTGTTTCACGAAGAATCCGGTTGGTAGGATCTCTCAGTAGTTTGCGGTAGGTACCCGGGTCTAAAAGTTCCAAAACCTTGGCAGTGTAGTCGTCCATGTCCAAGATAACCGTTGCGTTCCCTTTGTCTACAGGAAGAATGATTATGCTCTCGTCCATGTTGAGAGTCTTTATAGCCTTTCTCTCCTGAGGTGTGAGGTTACTCTGCGGTGCCGGTGCCTTCTTGATTATACGTGAGGCTTCATGACGGATTTCATCTGCTTGTTCAGATGGTAGCTCACGGATTGCCGCTTCAATATTGGCGACAATGTCTTCAACGGGAATCGAAGGAGGGGTCACTGCGTAATTTCCTCCTTTCGCTAGAATAGAGATTTCCCACTCTGACAGGTGGCGATTGGTCAGGTTAACAATTGTCCGTGAGATGTCCAGCGTAGGCGCAGGTACTGGCGCAGGTTGGTCTCTCTGTAACCGCTCAAACTTTTTCTTCTGCCGGATGCTAGACTGTTCAAATGTTGAACGCATAGAGTAGAAGGTGATACGATCTACATTTTCCCAGTCCTGATATGAGAGTGTGCTGCTGATGCGGTAGTGCAGCTGTAAGAGTGCCTGATCTGTAGTAGCGAGCCCCTTACGTGCAAAGCTTATGCGTTCACGTAATAGCGAACGTTCAGTTCGATCATATATTCTATGGGCTCTAGCTGAGGTTAGTGGTCTCTTCATTTTAATAAACTTGGGAATCATATCTGTGTCTCGGCATCGAAGAAGAAACGCGAGTGATGACAGAAGTTGCGACTTTTTCTTCCTTAACCTCTCAAAGCGACGAACTAAGTGTGATATTTCCTCCCCGTAGAGGCGAATTAAGTAAAAATGTAGACTTTCACGACCGGCGTTGAAATAGGAATCTCTGTTTCGCGGGCTTATAGGTCGTGTTCCAAGGACATTTTGTCGTCCTGACGTTTCGCTGAATACTGCGTTCAGCATGTTCACAGGTTACATAAAGCGAGGTAAAACAAGTAAACAGAAGATATATAAATAGTCAACAACCCACACATAGAGGCTACCATAGCAACAGCGTACCACATAAAAGTAATGCATCAAGGACAGGGCTGCTCGTCTGTTGCATCATCTCGTCTACGATGGTCAATAAGAGCAGGCTTGAGGGGATTAAGGACTGGAAGCCAAGCTCTGTTCACACGTTCTGCTTCCTCCTTAAGATTGAAGCTGTTAGTATGCTTCAGGATTTCAATGGCCTCCCTTTGTAGCCTGGCATGATAAGACACCGTGGTGGACAGAACTTCGGTGTCTCCATATCTTATATCGTGACCTGCAAGTAGCGAGTGTGCTGCTACAGTGGATTTATCTGTTTGTCCCAGCCGGCTGTGTCGTTCGTGCTCCTTGAGGCGAGTGGCAATACTTCTTTTCGTTGTTCCAATATATACTTGGCCACAATCACACGGGATTTTATAAACCCCTGCCGCGGTATGAGGATGTCGCTTATCTTTAGCGGACCTAAACATGTCCTTAATTTTTCGTGTAGGCCTGTATATGGTCTTTATATCATGGGACTCGAGTAGCCTCCCTATTCTGTCCGTGACCTTTTTTATATATGGAAGAAAAGCTCTAGCCAGGGGCTGCTTGTCTCCAATTACCCTTGTAGTTGGACGTCTCGGATGGAGTGCTCGCTGGATATCTTTCTGGCTGTACCCATTCGCGCGTAAGGCCTCGTTGAGGTGTTCAATTTCTTGTTTTAGGCACTGCTTTTCACAAATTCTTTTAGCGCGGTCAGCCAGTGTTTTTATAACTCCGTATTTCTGTCGTGGGCGGTGGTTGGACGTCTTATGTAGATATCGGTCAGTATGGGTCGGCTTACGGTAAACTGTATGTCCCAAAGTTAGATCAGCGGTCTTCGTTACCATAACGTCGAGAAACGCGATTTTCTGTTCATTTTCTAACTCCATGGTAAACTGAATGTTCGAGTTCTGGCTGTTAAGATGTTGTAAAAACAGATTTAATTGATCTTTACCATGGCCCCATATTACAAAGGTATCGTCCACGTATCGTAGCCACACTTTAGGTTTCAAAGGTGCGGTCTCTAGTGCTATTTGTTCAAATTGTTCCATGAAGAAATTCGCGATCACCGGACTAAGGGGACTGCCCATGGCGACCCCATCAATTTGTTCATAGAAATCACCCTTCCACAGGAAATAGCTAGCGGTGAGGCAGTGGCGGAATAAGGCGGTGATATCATCAGGAAAAATCCGTGCGATGTACTCCAGGGCTACCTTTATAGGTACTTTCGTGACAAGAGAGACCACGTCAAAACTTACTAGTAAGTCACCAGCTTCTAGTTGAATACCCCCCAGGGGCTCACATCTTGTGAGAAGTGGGTTGGCGACCACGGGGCCCCAGCTGAGTCCGGCATTGCTTCCACTTACTTGTGCCGGGCTCCTCTCTGTCTTCTTTCCTGTCGACCTCACTTGGTCAACTCTTGTTCTCTTCCGACCCCGACGGTATTAGGGTATCCGAGACCTAGGGAGTCCCTTCCTTTCCCGCCTTAATTGGCCCTTGTCTCATCTTTCCTGACACCCTCCTTCTGTGAGGGGTCAGCCTTCTTTTTCTCTTCCTTTTACCTCCTGCCTTGTGCTCAAGGCCCTTAAGGAGGCAGGGTGTATGTAGCCCCACCACTTCTGGTGCACCCTAGATAATGCTACACCCTCAGGGGCTCACGGCTGGTGAGTTCGGGAGTTGGCGACCCCTAGGGATTCCTGAGCTGGGTCCGTTTTCCCCTTTTGTCCCTTACCGTCGGGGCGGACCCTCTCCTCTTTCACTTTCCTATCTGCCTTTCATGGCTCTCCTTCCTTCCAAGTCCCTCAATCCGCATTCTTCGAGGGTTGAGGGCATTTCTTTTCCTCCTGTCCTTTATTTGCCTTATTCTCCTTTAGTTTTCCATTTCTTCTTCTAGTATGTAGGTTGGTAGTTAGTTTTAGTTTTAAGTTTACATTTCATTTTCATCTTCAGGATCACCGAAACCATCAGGGGCCGATAGCCTAGATGTTAGGCCCCTTAAAACAACAATTATCATCATCATCATCTAGTTGAATAGTTTTCAATTTTTCAATGAAATGGCCGGAATCTTTGACGAACGACTGTGTACCGCCGATATGTGGTTGAAGTAAGGTAGCTAAATGTTTGGCAATGCTATAAGTTGGTGATCCAATAGCACTCACGATAGGACGAAGAGGAACATTATCTTTGTGTATTTTAGGTAAACCATAAAGTCTTGGTGGTAAAGCTTCACTTCTGGTGGTTCCCTTCTTTACGTTTTCAGGTAGCGAAGATACCTTGATCAGGCCGTTTGTTTCACGAAGAATCCGGTTGGTAGGATCTCTCAGTAGTTTGCGGTAGGTACCCGGGTCTAAAAGTTCCAAAACCTTGGCAGTGTAGTCGTCCATGTCCAAGATAACCGTTGCGTTCCCTTTGTCTGCAGGAAGAATGATTATGCTCTCGTCCATGTTGAGAGTCTTTATAGCCTTTCTCTCCTGAGGTGTGAGGTTACTCTGCGGTGCCGGTGCCTTCTTGATTATACGTGAGGCTTCATGACGGATTTCATCTGCTTGTTCAGATGGTAGCTCACGGATTGCCGCTTCAATATTGGCGACAATGTCTTCAACGGGAATCGAAGGAGGGGTCACTGCGTAATTTCCTCCTTTCGCTAGAATAGAGATTTCCCACTCTGACAGGTGGCGATTGGTCAGGTTAACAATTGTCCGTGAGATGTCCAGCGTAGGCGCAGGTACTGGCGCGGGTTGGTCTCTCTGTAACCGCTCAAACTTTTTCTTCTGCCGGATGCTAGACTGTTCAAATGTTGAACGCATAGAGTAGAAGGTGATACGATCTACATTTTCCCAGTCCTGATATGAGAGTGTGCTGCTGATGCGGTAGTGCAGCTGTAAGAGTGCCTGATCTGTAGTAGCGAGCCCCTTACGTGCAAAGCTTATGCGTTCACGTAATAGCGAACGTTCAGTTCGATCATATATTCTATGGGCTCTAGCTGAGGTTAGTGGTCTCTTCATTTTAATAAACTTGGGAATCATACCTGTGTCTCGGCATCGAAGAAGAAACGCGAGTGATGACAGAAGTTGCGACTTTTTCTTCCTTAACCTCTCAAAGCGACGAACTAAGTGTGATATTTCCTCCCCGTAGAGGCGAATTAAGTAAAAATGTAGACTTTCACGACCGGCGTTGAAATAGGAATCTCTGTTTCGCGGGCTTATAGGTCGTGTTCCAAGGACATTTTGTCGTCCTGACGTTTCGCTGAATACTGCGTTCAGCATGTTCACAGGTTACATAAAGCGAGGTAAAACAAGTAAACAGAAGATATATAAATAGTCAACAACCCACACATAGAGGCTACCATAGCAACAGCGTACCACATAAAAGTAATGCATCAAGGACAGGGCTGCTCGTCTGTTGCATCATCTCGTCTACGGTGGTCAATAAGAGCAGGCTTGAGGGGATTAAGGACTGGAAGCCAAGCTCTGTTCACACGTTCTGCTTCCTCCTTAAGATTGAAGCTGTTAGTATGCTTCAGGATTTCAATGGCCTCCCTTTGTAGCCTGGCATGATAAGACACCGTGGTGGACAGAACTTCGGTGTCTCCGTATCTTATATCGTGACCTGCAAGTAGCGAGTGTGCTGCTACAGTGGATTTATCTGTTTGTCCCAGCCGGCTGTGTCGTTCGTGCTCCTTGAGGCGAGTGGCAATACTTCTTTTCGTTGTTCCAATATATACTTGGCCACAATCACACGGGATTTTATAAACCCCTGCCGCGGTATGAGGATGTCGCTTATCTTTAGCGGACCTAAACATGTCCTTAATTTTTCGTGTAGGCCTGTATATGGTCTTTATATCATGGGACTCGAGTAGCCTCCCTATTCTGTCCGTGACCTTTTTTATATATGGAAGAAAAGCTCTAGCCAGGGGCTGCTTGTCTCCAATTACCCTTGTAGTTGGACGTCTCGGATGGAGTGCTCGCTGGATATCTTTCTGGCTGTACCCATTCGCGCGTAAGGCCTCGTTGAGGTGTTCAATTTCTTGTTTTAGGCACTGCTTTTCACAAATTCTTTTAGCGCGGTCAGCCAGTGTTTTTATAACTCCGTATTTCTGTCGTGGGTGGTGGTTGGACGTCTTATGTAGATATCGGTCAGTATGGGTCGGCTTACGGTAAACTGTATGTCCCAAAGTTAGATCAGCGGTCTTCGTTACCATAACGTCGAGAAACGCGATTTTCTGTTCATTTTCTAACTCCATGGTAAACTGAATGTTCGAGTTCTGGCTGTTAAGATGTTGTAAAAACAGATTTAATTGATCTTTACCATGGCCCCATATTACAAAGGTATCGTCCACGTATCGTAGCCACACTTTAGGTTTCAAAGGTGCGGTCTCTAGTGCTATTTGTTCAAATTGTTCCATGAAGAAATTCGCGATCACCGGACTAAGGGGACTGCCCATGGCGACCCCATCAATTTGTTCATAGAAATCACCCTTCCACAGGAAATAGCTAGCGGTGAGGCAGTGGCGGAATAAGGCGGTGATATCATCAGGAAAAATCCGTGCGATGTACTCCAGGGCTACCTTTATAGGTACTTTCGTGACAAGAGAGACCACGTCAAAACTTACTAGTAAGTCACCAGCTTCTAGTTGAATACCCCCCAGGGGCTCACATCTTGTGAGAAGTGGGTTGGCGACCACGGGGGTCCCAGCTGAGTCCGGCATTGCTTCCACTTACTTGTGCCGGGCTCCTCTCTGTCTTCTTTCCTGTCGACCTCACTTGGTCAACTCTTGTTCTCTTCCGATCCCGACGGTATTAGGGTATCCGAGACCTAGGGAGTCCCTTCCTTTCCCGCCTTAATTGGCCCTTGTCTCATCTTTCCTGACACCCTCCTTCTGTGAGGGGTCAGCCTTCTTTTTCTCTTCCTTTTACCTCCTGCCTTGTGCTCAAGGCCCTTAAGGAGGCAGGGTGTATGTAGCCCCACCACTTCTGGTGCACCCTAGATAATGCTACACCCTCAGGGGCTCACGGCTGGTGAGTTCGGGAGTTGGCGACCCCTAGGGATTCCTGAGCTGGGTCCGTTTTCCCCTTTTGTCCCTTACCGTCGGGGCGGACCCTCTCCTCTTTCACTTTCCTATCTGCCTTTCATGGCTCTCCTTCCTTCCAAGTCCCTCAATCCGCATTCTTCGAGGGTTGAGGGCATTTCTTTTCCTCCTGTCCTTTATTTGCCTTATTCTCCTTTAGTTTTCCATTTCTTCTTCTAGTATGTAGGTTGGTAGTTAGTTTTAGTTTTAAGTTTACATTTCATTTTCATCTTCAGGATCACCGAAACCATCAGGGGCCGATAGCCTAGATGTTAGGCCCCTTAAAACAACAATTATCATCATCATCATCTAGTTGAATAGTTTTCAATTTTTCAATGAAATGGCCGGAATCTTTGACGAACGACTGTGTACCGCCGATATGTGGTTGAAGTAAGGTAGCTAAATGTTTGGCAATGCTATAAGTTGGTGATCCAATAGCACTCACGATAGGACGAAGAGGAACATTATCTTTGTGTATTTTAGGTAAACCATAAAGTCTTGGTGGTAAAGCTTCACTTCTGGTGGTTCCCTTCTTTACGTTTTCAGGTAGCGAAGATACCTTGATCAGGCCGTTTGTTTCACGAAGAATCCGGTTGGTAGGATCTCTCAGTAGTTTGCGGTAGGTACCCGGGTCTAAAAGTTCCAAAACCTTGGCAGTGTAGTCGTCCATGTCCAAGATAACCGTTGCGTTCCCTTTGTCTGCAGGAAGAATGATTATGCTCTCGTCCATGTTGAGAGTCTTTATAGCCTTTCTCTCCTGAGGTGTGAGGTTACTCTGCGGTGCCGGTGCCTTCTTGATTATACGTGAGGCTTCATGACGGATTTCATCTGCTTGTTCAGATGGTAGCTCACGGATTGCCGCTTCAATATTGGCGACAATGTCTTCAACGGGAATCGAAGGAGGGGTCACTGCGTAATTTCCTCCTTTCGCTAGAATAGAGATTTCCCACTCTGACAGGTGGCGATTGGTCAGGTTAACAATTGTCCGTGAGATGTCCAGCGTAGGCGCAGGTACTGGCGCGGGTTGGTCTCTCTGTAACCGCTCAAACTTTTTCTTCTGCCGGATGCTAGACTGTTCAAATGTTGAACGCATAGAGTAGAAGGTGATACGATCTACATTTTCCCAGTCCTGATATGAGAGTGTGCTGCTGATGCGGTAGTGCAGCTGTAAGAGTGCCTGATCTGTAGTAGCGAGCCCCTTACGTGCAAAGCTTATGCGTTCACGTAATAGCGAACGTTCAGTTCGATCATATATTCTATGGGCTCTAGCTGAGGTTAGTGGTCTCTTCATTTTAATAAACTTGGGAATCATACCTGTGTCTCGGCATCGAAGAAGAAACGCGAGTGATGACAGAAGTTGCGACTTTTTCTTCCTTAACCTCTCAAAGCGACGAACTAAGTGTGATATTTCCTCCCCGTAGAGGCGAATTAAGTAAAAATGTAGACTTTCACGACCGGCGTTGAAATAGGAATCTCTGTTTCGCGGGCTTATAGGTCGTGTTCCAAGGACATTTTGTCGTCCTGACGTTTCGCTGAATACTGCGTTCAGCATGTTCACAGGTTACATAAAGCGAGGTAAAACAAGTAAACAGAAGATATATAAATAATCAACAACCCACACATAGAGGCTACCATAGCAACAGCGTACCACATAAAAGTAATGCATCAAGGACAGGGCTGCTCGTCTGTTGCATCATCTCGTCTACGATGGTCAATGAGAGCAGGCTTGAGGGGATTAAGGACTGGAAGCCAAGCTCTGTTCACACGTTCTGCTTCCTCCTTAAGATTGAAGCTGTTAGTATGCTTCAGGATTTCAATGGCCTCCCTTTGTAGCCTGGCATGATAAGACACCGTGGTGGACAGAACTTCGGTGTCTCCATATCTTATATCGTGACCTGCAAGTAGCGAGTGTGCTGCTACAGTGGATTTATCTGTTTGTCCCAGCCGGCTGTGTCGTTCGTGCTCCTTGAGGCGAGTGGCAATACTTCTTTTCGTTGTTCCAATATATACTTGGCCACAATCACACGGGATTTTATAAACCCCTGCCGCGGTATGAGGATGTCGCTTATCTTTAGCGGACCTAAACATGTCCTTAATTTTTCGTGTAGGCCTGTATATGGTCTTTATATCATGGGACTCGAGTAGCCTCCCTATTCTGTCCGTGACCTTTTTTATATATGGAAGAAAAGCTCTAGCCAGGGGCTGCTTGTCTCCAATTACCCTTGTAGTTGGACGTCTCGGATGGAGTGCTCGCTGGATATCTTTCTGGCTGTACCCATTCGCGCGTAAGGCCTCGTTGAGGTGTTCAATTTCTTGTTTTAGGCACTGCTTTTCACAAATTCTTTTAGCGCGGTCAGCCAGTGTTATTATAACTCCGTATTTCTTTCGTGGGTGGTGGTTGGACGTCTTATGTAGATATCGGTCAGTATGGGTCGGCTTACAGTAAACTGTATGTCCCAAAGTTAGATCAGCGGTCTTCGTTACCATAACGTCGAGAAACACGATTTTCTGTTCATTTTCTAACTCCATGGTAAACTGAATGTTCGAGTTCTGGCTGTTAAGATGTTGTAAAAACAGATTTAATTGATCTTTACCATGGCCCCATATTACAAAGGTATCGTCCACGTATCGTAGCCACACTTTAGGTTTCAAAGGTGCGGTCTCTAGTGCTATTTGTTCAAATTGTTCCATGAAGAAATTCGCGATCACCGGACTAAGGGGACTGCCCATGGCGACCCCATCAATTTGTTCATAGAAATCACCCTTCCACAGGAAATAGCTAGCGGTGAGGCAGTGGCGGAATAAGGCGGTGATATCATCAGGAAAAATCCGTGCGATGTACTCCAGGGCTACCTTTATAGGTACTTTCGTGAAAAGAGAGACCACGTCAAACGTGAAACAAACGGCCTGATCAAGGTATCTTCGCTACCTGAAAACGTAAAGAAGGGAACCACCAGAAGTGAAGCTTTACCACCAAGACTTTATGGTTTACCTAAAATACACAAAGATAATGTTCCTCTTCGTCCTATCGTGAGTGCTATTGGATCACCAACTTATAGCATTGCCAAACATTTAGCTACCTTACTTCAACCACATATCGGCGGTACACAGTCGTTCGTCAAAGATTCCGGCCATTTCATTGAAAAATTGAAAACTATTCAACTAGAAGCTGGTGACTTACTAGTAAGTTTTGACGTGGTCTCTCTTTTCACGAAAGTACCTATAAAGGTAGCCCTGGAGTACATCGCACGGATTTTTCCTGATGATATCACCGCCTTATTCCGCCACTGCCTCACCGCTAGCTATTTCCTGTGGAAGGGTGATTTCTATGAACAAATTGATGGGGTCGCCATGGGCAGTCCCCTTAGTCCGGTGATCGCGAATTTCTTCATGGAACAATTTGAACAAATAGCACTAGAGACCGCACCTTTGAAACCTAAAGTGTGGCTACGATACGTGGACGATACCTTTGTAATATGGGGCCATGGTAAAGATCAATTAAATCTGTTTTTACAACATCTTAACAGCCAGAACTCGAACATTCAGTTTACCATGGAGTTAGAAAATGAACAGAAAATCGCATTTCTCGACGTTATGGTAACGAAGACCGCTGATCTAACTTTGGGACATACAGTTTACCGTAAGCCGACCCATACTGACCGATATCTACATAAGACGTCCAACCACCGCCCACGACAGAAATACGGAGTTATAAAAACACTGGCTGACCGCGCTAAAAGAATTTGTGAAAAGCAGTGCCTAAAACAAGAAATTGAACACCTCAACGAGGCCTTACGCGCGAATGGGTACAGCCAGAAAGATATCCAGAGAGCACTCCATCCGAGACGTCCAACTACAAGGGTAATTGGAGACAAGCAGCCCCTGGCTAGAGCTTTTCTTCCATATATAAAAAAGGTCACGGACAGAATAGGGAGGCTACTCGAGTCCCATGATATAAAGACCATATACAGGCCTACACGAAAAATTAAGGACATGTTTAGGTCCGCTAAAGATAAGCGACATCCTCATACCGCGGCAGGGGTTTATAAAATCCCGTGTGATTGTGGCCAAGTATATATTGGAACAACGAAAAGAAGTATTGCCACTCGCCTCAAGGAGCACGAACGACACAGCCGGCTGGGACAAACAGATAAATCCACTGTAGCAGCACACTCGCTACTTGCAGGTCACGATATAAGATATGGAGACACCGAAGTTCTGTCCACCACGGTGTCTTATCATGCCAGGCTACAAAGGGAGGCCATTGAAATCCTGAAGCATACTAACAGCTTCAATCTTAAGGAGGAAGCAGAACGTGTGAACAGAGCTTGGCTTCCAGTCCTTAATCCCCTCAAGCCTGCTCTTATTGACCATCGTAGACGAGATGATGCAACAGACGAGCAGCCCTGTCCTTGATGCATTACTTTTATGTGGTACGCTGTTGCTATGGTAGCCTCTATGTGTGGGTTGTTGACTATTTATATATCTTCTGTTTACTTGTTTTTACCTCGCTTTATGTAACCTGTGAACATGCTGAACGCAGTATTCAGCGAAACGTCAGGACGACAAAATGTCCTTGGAACACGACCTATAAGCCCGCGAAACAGAGATTCCTATTTCAACGCCGGTCGTGAAAGTCTACATTTTTACTAAATTCGCCTCTACGGGGAGGAAATATCACACTTAGTTCGTCGCTTTGAGAGGTTAAGGAAGAAAAAGTCGCAACTTCTGTCATCACTCGCGTTTCTTCTTCGATGCCGAGACACAGGTATGATTCCCAAGTTTATTAAAATGAAGAGACCACTAACCTCAGCTAGAGCCCATAGAATATATGATCGAACTGAACGTTCGCTATTACGTGAACGCATAAGCTTTGCACGTAAGGGGCTCGCTACTACAGATCAGGCACTCTTACAGCTGCACTACCGCATCAGCAGCACACTCTCATATCAGGACTGGGAAAATGTAGATCGTATCACCTTCTACTCTATGCGTTCAACATTTGAACAGTCTAGCATCCGGCAGAAGAAAAAGTTTGAGCGGTTACAGAGAGACCAACCCGCGCCAGTACCTGCGCCTACGCTGGACATCTCACGGACAATTGTTAACCTGACCAATCGCCACCTGTCAGAGTGGGAAATCTCTATTCTAGCGAAAGGAGGAAATTACGCAGTGACCCCTCCTTCGATTCCCGTTGAAGACATTGTCGCCAATATTGAAGCGGCAATCCGTGAGCTACCATCTGAACAAGCAGATGAAATCCGTCATGAAGCCTCACGTATAATCAAGAAGGCACCGGCACCGCAGAGTAACCTCACACCTCAGGAGAGAAAGGCTATAAAGACTCTCAACATGGACGAGAGCATAATCATTCTTCCTGCAGACAAAGGGAACGCAACGGTTATCTTGGACATGGACGACTACACTGCCAAGGTTTTGGAACTTTTAGACCCGGGTACCTACCGCAAACTACTGAGAGATCCTACCAACCGGATTCTTCGTGAAACAAACGGCCTGATCAAGGTATCTTCGCTATCTGAAAACGTAAAGAAGGTAACCACCAGAAGTGAAGCTTTACCACCAAGACTTTATGGTTTACCTAAAATACACAAAGATAATGTTCCTCTTCGTCCTATCGTGAGTGCTATTGGATCACCAACTTATAGCATTGCCAAACATTTAGCTACCTTACTTCAACCACATATCGGCGGTACACAGTCGTTCGTCAAAGATTCCGGCCATTTCATTGAAAAATTGAAAACTATTCAACTAGAAGCTGGTGACTTACTAGTAAGTTTTGACGTGGTCTCTCTTTTCACGAAAGTACCTATAAAGGTAGCCCTGGAGTACATCGCACGGATTTTTCCTGATGATATCACCGCCTTATTCCGCCACTGCCTCACCGCTAGCTATTTCCTGTGGAAGGGTGATTTCTATGAACAAATTGATGGGGTCGCCATGGGCAGTCCCCTTAGTCCGGTGATCGCGAATTTCTTCATGGAACAATTTGAACAAATAGCACTAGAGACCGCACCTTTGAAACCTAAAGTGTGGCTACGATACGTGGACGATACCTTTGTAATATGGGGCCATGGTAAAGATCAATTAAATCTGTTTTTACAACATCTTAACAGCCAGAACTCGAACATTCAGTTTACCATGGAGTTAGAAAATGAACAGAAAATCGCATTTCTCGACGTTATGGTAACGAAGACCGCTGATCTAACTTTGGGACATACAGTTTACCGTAAGCCGACCCATACTGACCGATATCTACATAAGACGTCCAACCACCGCCCACGACAGAAATACGGAGTTATAAAAACACTGGCTGACCGCGCTAAAAGAATTTGTGAAAAGCAGTGCCTAAAACAAGAAATTGAACACCTCAACGAGGCCTTACGCGCGAATGGGTACAGCCAGAAAGATATCCAGAGAGCACTCCATCCGAGACGTCCAACTACAAGGGTAATTGGAGACAAGCAGCCCCTGGCTAGAGCTTTTCTTCCATATATAAAAAAGGTCACGGACAGAATAGGGAGGCTACTCGAGTCCCATGATATAAAGACCATATACAGGCCTACACGAAAAATTAAGGACATGTTTAGGTCCGCTAAAGATAAGCGACATCCTCATACCGCGGCAGGGGTTTATAAAATCCCGTGTGATTGTGGCCAAGTATATATTGGAACAACGAAAAGAAGTATTGCCACTCGCCTCAAGGAGCACGAACGACACAGCCGGCTGGGACAAACAGATAAATCCACTGTAGCAGCACACTCGCTACTTGCAGGTCACGATATAAGATATGGAGACACCGAAGTTCTGTCCACCACGGTGTCTTATCATGCCAGGCTACAAAGGGAGGCCATTGAAATCCTGAAGCATACTAACAGCTTCAATCTTAAGGAGGAAGCAGAACGTGTGAACAGAGCTTGGCTTCCAGTCCTTAATCCCCTCAAGCCTGCTCTTATTGACCATCGTAGACGAGATGATGCAACAGACGAGCAGCCCTGTCCTTGATGCATTACTTTTATGTGGTACGCTGTTGCTATGGTAGCCTCTATGTGTGGGTTGTTGACTATTTATATATCTTCTGTTTACTTGTTTTTACCTCGCTTTATGTAACCTGTGAACATGCTGAACGCAGTATTCAGCGAAACGTCAGGACGACAAAATGTCCTTGGAACACGACCTATAAGCCCGCGAAACAGAGATTCCTATTTCAACGCCGGTCGTGAAAGTCTACATTTTTACTAAATTCGCCTCTACGGGGAGGAAATATCACACTTAGTTCGTCGCTTTGAGAGGTTAAGGAAGAAAAAGTCGCAACTTCTGTCATCACTCGCGTTTCTTCTTCGATGCCGAGACACAGGTATGATTCCCAAGTTTATTAAAATGAAGAGACCACTAACCTCAGCTAGAGCCCATAGAATATATGATCGAACTGAACGTTCGCTATTACGTGAACGCATAAGCTTTGCACGTAAGGGGCTCGCTACTACAGATCAGGCACTCTTACAGCTGCACTACCGCATCAGCAGCACACTCTCATATCAGGACTGGGAAAATGTAGATCGTATCACCTTCTACTCTATGCGTTCAACATTTGAACAGTCTAGCATCCGGCAGAAGAAAAAGTTTGAGCGGTTACAGAGAGACCAACCCGCGCCAGTACCTGCGCCTACGCTGGACATCTCACGGACAATTGTTAACCTGACCAATCGCCACCTGTCAGAGTGGGAAATCTCTATTCTAGCGAAAGGAGGAAATTACGCAGTGACCCCTCCTTCGATTCCCGTTGAAGACATTGTCGCCAATATTGAAGCGGCAATCCGTGAGCTACCATCTGAACAAGCAGATGAAATCCGTCATGAAGCCTCACGTATAATCAAGAAGGCACCGGCACCGCAGAGTAACCTCACACCTCAGGAGAGAAAGGCTATAAAGACTCTCAACATGGACGAGAGCATAATCATTCTTCCTGCAGACAAAGGGAACGCAACGGTTATCTTGGACATGGACGACTACACTGCCAAGGTTTTGGAACTTTTAGACCCGGGTACCTACCGCAAACTACTGAGAGATCCTACCAACCGGATTCTTCGTGAAACAAACGGCCTGATCAAGGTATCTTCGCTATCTGAAAACGTAAAGAAGGTAACCACCAGAAGTGAAGCTTTACCACCAAGACTTTATGGTTTACCTAAAATACACAAAGATAATGTTCCTCTTCGTCCTATCGTGAGTGCTATTGGATCACCAACTTATAGCATTGCCAAACATTTAGCTACCTTACTTCAACCACATATCGGCGGTACACAGTCGTTCGTCAAAGATTCCGGCCATTTCATTGAAAAATTGAAAACTATTCAACTAGAAGCTGGTGACTTACTAGTAAGTTTTGACGTGGTCTCTCTTTTCACGAAAGTACCTATAAAGGTAGCCCTGGAGTACATCGCACGGATTTTTCCTGATGATATCACCGCCTTATTCCGCCACTGCCTCACCGCTAGCTATTTCCTGTGGAAGGGTGATTTCTATGAACAAATTGATGGGGTCGCCATGGGCAGTCCCCTTAGTCCGGTGATCGCGAATTTCTTCATGGAACAATTTGAACAAATAGCACTAGAGACCGCACCTTTGAAACCTAAAGTGTGGCTACGATACGTGGACGATACCTTTGTAATATGGGGCCATGGTAAAGATCAATTAAATCTGTTTTTACAACATCTTAACAGCCAGAACTCGAACATTCAGTTTACCATGGAGTTAGAAAATGAACAGAAAATCGCGTTTCTCGACGTTATGGTAACGAAGACCGCTGATCTAACTTTGGGACATACAGTTTACCGTAAGCCGACCCATACTGACCGATATCTACATAAGACGTCCAACCACCACCCACGACAGAAATACGGAGTTATAAAAACACTGGCTGACCGCGCTAAAAGAATTTGTGAAAAGCAGTGCCTAAAACAAGAAATTGAACACCTCAACGAGGCCTTACGCGCGAATGGGTACAGCCAGAAAGATATCCAGCGAGCACTCCATCCGAGACGTCCAACTACAAGGGTAATTGGAGACAAGCAGCCCCTGGCTAGAGCTTTTCTTCCATATATAAAAAAGGTCACGGACAGAATAGGGAGGCTACTCGAGTCCCATGATATAAAGACCATATACAGGCCTACACGAAAAATTAAGGACATGTTTAGGTCCGCTAAAGATAAGCGACATCCTCATACCGCGGCAGGGGTTTATAAAATCCCGTGTGATTGTGGCCAAGTATATATTGGAACAACGAAAAGAAGTATTGCCACTCGCCTCAAGGAGCACGAACGACACAGCCGGCTGGGACAAACAGATAAATCCACTGTAGCAGCACACTCGCTACTTGCAGGTCACGATATAAGATATGGAGACACCGAAGTTCTGTCCACCACGGTGTCTTATCATGCCAGGCTACAAAGGGAGGCCATTGAAATCCTGAAGCATACTAACAGCTTCAATCTTAAGGAGGAAGCAGAACGTGTGAACAGAGCTTGGCTTCCAGTCCTTAATCCCCTCAAGCCTGCTCTTATTGACCATCGTAGACGAGATGATGCAACAGACGAGCAGCCCTGTCCTTGATGCATTACTTTTATGTGGTACGCTGTTGCTATGGTAGCCTCTATGTGTGGGTTGTTGACTATTTATATATCTTCTGTTTACTTGTTTTACCTCGCTTTATGTAACCTGTGAACATGCTGAACGCAGTATTCAGCGAAACGTCAGGACGACAAAATGTCCTTGGAACACGACCTATAAGCCCGCGAAACAGAGATTCCTATTTCAACGCCGGTCGTGAAAGTCTACATTTTTACTTAATTCGCCTCTACGGGGAGGAAATATCACACTTAGTTCGTCGCTTTGAGAGGTTAAGGAAGAAAAAGTCGCAACTTCTGTCATCACTCGCGTTTCTTCTTCGATGCCGAGACACAGGTATGATTCCCAAGTTTATTAAAATGAAGAGACCACTAACCTCAGCTAGAGCCCATAGAATATATGATCGAACTGAACGTTCGCTATTACGTGAACGCATAAGCTTTGCACGTAAGGGGCTCGCTACTACAGATCAGGCACTCTTACAGCTGCACTACCGCATCAGCAGCACACTCTCATATCAGGACTGGAAAAATGTAGATCGTATCACCTTCTACTCTATGCGTTCAACATTTGAACAGTCTAGCATCCGGCAGAAGAAAAAGTTTGAGCGGTTACAGAGAGACCAACCCGCGCCAGTACCTGCGCCTACGCTGGACATCTCACGGACAATTGTTAACCTGACCAATCGCCACCTGTCAGAGTGGGAAATCTCTATTCTAGCGAAAGGAGGAAATTACGCAGTGACCCCTCCTTCGATTCCCGTTGAAGACATTGTCGCCAATATTGAAGCGGCAATCCGTGAGCTACCATCTGAACAAGCAGATGAAATCCGTCATGAAGCCTCACGTATAATCAAGAAGGCACCGGCACCGCAGAGTAACCTCACACCTCAGGAGAGAAAGGCTATAAAGACTCTCAACATGGACGAGAGCATAATCATTCTTCCTGCAGACAAAGGGAACGCAACGGTTATCTTGGACATGGACGACTACACTGCCAAGGTTTTGGAACTTTTAGACCCGGGTACCTACCGCAAACTACTGAGAGATCCTACCAACCGGATTCTTCGTGAAATAAACGGCCTGATCAAGGTATCTTCGCTACCTGAAAACGTAAAGAAGGGAACCACCAGAAGTGAAGCTTTACCACCAAGACTTTATGGTTTACCTAAAATACACAAAGATAATGTTCCTCTTCGTCCTATCGTGAGTGCTATTGGATCACCAACTTATAGCATTGCCAAACATTTAGCTACCTTACTTCAACCACATATCGGCGGTACACAGTCGTTCGTCAAAGATTCCGGCCATTTCATTGAAAAATTGAAAACTATTCAACTAGAAGCTGGTGACTTACTAGTAAGTTTTGACGTGGTCTCTCTTTTCACGAAAGTACCTATAAAGGTAGCCCTGGAGTACATCGCACGGATTTTTCCTGATGATATCACCGCCTTATTCCGCCACTGCCTCACCGCTAGCTATTTCCTGTGGAAGGGTGATTTCTATGAACAAATTGATGGGGTCGCCATGGGCAGTCCCCTTAGTCCGGTGATCGCGAATTTCTTCATGGAACAATTTGAACAAATAGCACTAGAGACCGCACCTTTGAAACCTAAAGTGTGGCTACGATACGTGGACGATACCTTTGTAATATGGGGCCATGGTAAAGATCAATTAAATCTGTTTTTACAACATCTTAACAGCCAGAACTCGAACATTCAGTTTACCATGGAGTTAGAAAATGAACAGAAAATCGCGTTTCTCGACGTTATGGTAACGAAGACCGCTGATCTAACTTTGGGACATACAGTTTACCGTAAGCCGACCCATACTGACCGATATCTACATAAGACGTCCAACCACCACCCACGACAGAAATACGGAGTTATAAAAACACTGGCTGACCGCGCTAAAAGAATTTGTGAAAAGCAGTGCCTAAAACAAGAAATTGAACACCTCAACGAGGCCTTACGCGCGAATGGGTACAGCCAGAAAGATATCCAGCGAGCACTCCATCCGAGACGTCCAACTACAAGGGTAATTGGAGACAAGCAGCCCCTGGCTAGAGCTTTTCTTCCATATATAAAAAAGGTCACGGACAGAATAGGGAGGCTACTCGAGTCCCATGATATAAAGACCATATACAGGCCTACACGAAAAATTAAGGACATGTTTAGGTCCGCTAAAGATAAGCGACATCCTCATACCGCGGCAGGGGTTTATAAAATCCCGTGTGATTGTGGCCAAGTATATATTGGAACAACGAAAAGAAGTATTGCCACTCGCCTCAAGGAGCACGAACGACACAGCCGGCTGGGACAAACAGATAAATCCACTGTAGCAGCACACTCGCTACTTGCAGGTCACGATATAAGATATGGAGACACCGAAGTTCTGTCCACCACGGTGTCTTATCATGCCAGGCTACAAAGGGAGGCCATTGAAATCCTGAAGCATACTAACAGCTTCAATCTTAAGGAGGAAGCAGAACGTGTGAACAGAGCTTGGCTTCCAGTCCTTAATCCCCTCAAGCCTGCTCTTATTGACCACCGTAGACGAGATGATGCAACAGACGAGCAGCCCTGTCCTTGATGCATTACTTTTATGTGGTACGCTGTTGCTATGGTAGCCTCTATGTGTGGGTTGTTGACTATTTATATATCTTCTGTTTACTTGTTTTACCTCGCTTTATGTAACCTGTGAACATGCTGAACGCAGTATTCAGCGAAACGTCAGGACGACAAAATGTCCTTGGAACACGACCTATAAGCCCGCGAAACAGAGATTCCTATTTCAACGCCGGTCGTGAAAGTCTACATTTTTACCTAAGGGCAGGCCTCGGCACTCATAGTCTCCAGGCCCGAGGCCTCGATGGGAACTCCCGTTCTTCCCAAATGGCCAGTCCGACACTGCTCTCTATATTATCATTTGCCATGCCAATAATATCGCTCGAGCGCTTTCGTAAAGATAGACTTTTAATTTTATCCAAAACGCTATCATACCGGGTTCATAGTTTATAGTTACTGTATAATTGTAATTAAAGGGTAGGAGAGTAAAATCAGAGTTATATAGTCTGATGACTGACAACCGTAAAAAGATAATTATATAGCTTAGACAATAGCTTCAAGATTAAATAAAAACCCGGCTCGAGGCCCGAGGAATTTTAATCAATCGACGAGAAAAAGATCGTTAAAGACACGATTTAATCAAATTTACGGGAGTTTAAAACTATACTTAACCTTTATTTTAGGGGTATAGGTTGAGCGAAATAAGAACAAGGCTACCCGAAATTATGACAGGTACATGTATATTGCTAATTGTACGTAAATATTACAAATACAGCAATTTTGTTCATAAAAACAATTTTAAGCTAAACAACAAACTCTAGTCACCGTTTTTTTTTTTTTTTGCGTACCGATCAATCACGCGAGATGGGTCAACATAAACATCGTAGTGGATGTGCAACAAAGCAAGTCCGTTTAATCGTTCATCGGACATAGTTGACTGCAACCACGTCTTCAGCCTTCTCAAAGAAGCGGTTAAGCGGCGCTGACGGTAAAGTAGCATAAATCTTGAGACATCGATGAATACTGGGGTACAACTCTTTATCGCAGGCAATTAAAGTTCCATAGCTTTCTTTGGGATGGTTGATCCCGATTCAAGCTCCCGGGACCACTTTATCTTCCACATGCGAAGGTCAGCCTGTAGAAGCCTTGGCGCCGACGCGGCAGAATGTTGATTGAGAAGTTAGAATTACTTTGCAGCGATTGTGTCCACATCCGCTGACGTCGATGATGATATTGGCATCATTGCTGATAGGCTGTGTAACTCTTGCGTTGCTTTAGGGAAGCGAGTGTTTAGGTCTTCTAGGACGTAGAGTAAAATGGGTATGAAAGTGGCCCGGCGATAGTAGTCTTCTACGGTTGACGCTGGATGATTTTCACGGTGCTTTTGCCGTTGTGCGATGCGTGGGAGCAGACGTTCGGTTCCAAGTTGTTTTGCCAGAGCTTCTGATTCTTGGAAGAGCTCAGCAAATTGTGTTTCGCACTCTTCGCGCCTCTTGCTCTACACAGTAGTAGTGTCGTCTAGCGCATCCTGGGCTTCCTTCAAGTCTATTTGCCCTTTTTTTGAAACAAAATGCCGAGTGTTTTAGTGTCTCCAAGGATTTCTGACATGCAAATGACGGTAACTATAAAATCACTCTCACAAAGAGCAGCTATGAGCGTTTTTGTCTTAGAAGCACTTTCTGAGTCTTTCCATAAAGTAATCGAGTCTAAACTCGCGACTATGTTCGGGAGTAAAGAGCGAAATTGTACAAAACCGTCGTGCCGTTCGATCCACCGTGTCTCACAAAGTCCACATAAATGTTCACCTAGAGTTGCTTTAAATACATAGGAGCGTTTTGAGGACGAATCAATGGACGTAATAGTGGCCTTCATAACTCCTATAGCATTTCGCACGGCGACGATCTTCGAAATAGACAAATTCAGAGCGTGATTATAACAAGGGGGGTTTGCCTGTTCCTCTATCGGGCGCGTCCCAGGTGGCGGATAGGGGGGCTCGCCGGACTTGTCCGGAGGGTTTGAGGGAAATAAAATACCTCTCGCGGACCAAAAACAGGCCCCTCGCCAGGGTTATGGTGAAGCTACGTTAGGCCTAGCAAGCCAGTAGTGGATATGAAACTGCTTTTAAAACGGGAACGGGCCTCGGAAAGGACAGATCTAAAGGAAGCAGACCTGGCTATGGAAATGGACTACGAATCGGAACTTTGAATATAACTTCATTGACGGGAAGAGTGGAGGAGGTTGTGGATATGATGGAGAGGAGAAAACTGGATGTACTCGGACTGGCAGAGACCAGATGGAGAGGAGAAGGAAGAAAAGAACTGAGAAATGGCTTGCAGCTATACTGGATAGGAAATGAGGAGGGGAAGAGAAATGGAGTGGGAATGGTGGTGAGAGAAGGGCTGAAGGAGGAAGTAAAGAGGGTAAGTGATAGAATAATTAGAGCCAGAATCACTGTGAAAGGTAGAAACCTGGACATTCTGCAAGTCTATGCACCACAGGTGGGATGCACAGAAGGCGAGAAGGACGAGTTTGAAGAGGAGTTGCAGAAGCAGTTAGTGGGGAGAGACCTGATAGTCATGGGAGACCTAAATGCCCATGTCGGAACTGATAGAAGAGGTTTTGAGGAAGTGATTGGTGGTGAAGGATGGGGAAACAGGAATAAGGAAGGAGAGAGATTGTTGGAACTGTGCAAGATAAATGGGCTAATGGTTGGAAACACATGGTACAAGAAGAGAGAGAGCCATAAAATTACTTGGTACAGCAGGGATTTGACTAGGAAATCAGTGGTGGACTATATTCTATGCGGGAAGGAGACAAAGAAGAGTATCACGGATATAAGGGTAATACCTTCAGAAGCCCTGGACAGTGACCACCGTCTGCTGGTCGCCAAGGTGAGAGGACTGAAGGAAAAGAGGAGAACTGAGAACCAAGAAAGAAGAATAAGGACATGGAAGCTGAAGGAGGATGGAAATAAGGAGAAGTTCCAGATATTAGTGAGGAACAAATTACCGAAGGATGATCTGAAAACAGGTGAAGAAGAATGGAATAGGTTCAAGGACGTGTTGGTAGAAGCAGCGGAAGTCGTGTGTGGCAGAACTAGTGGAAAGAAAAGGTGGAAGCAAACACCATGGTGGAACCCCAGAACTAAGGAAGCAGTGAAAAAGAAAAATGAAGCATTCAGGAAATGGTTCCAACAGAGGACAGACAGAACAAGAGAAGAATACCAAGAGCGGAAGAAAGAAGCAGGAGAAGTAGTGAAGGAAGAGAAAAAGAAATGGCTGGAGAAATAGACAGAAATGATGGAGGAGGACTGTGATGGCAGTAAGAAAGTGTTGTATGGAATGATAAAGGCAAAGAGAAGAGATACAGGGGAAAATGTCAGAATGGTGGACAGGAATGGAAAGGAGGTTGAAAATATGGAAGAAGTAAAGGTTATCTGGAGAGAATACTTCAAGGAACTCCTAAATCCAACTAAAACCAGCGTAGTGGACATTGTGGAGGAAGAAACAGACAGTGACCAAGACATTTCAGAGAAGGAATTGACATGGAAAGAAGTGGAGGAAGCATTAAAGAAGATGAAAGGGGGAAAGGCACCGGGAATAGACGAAGTGAGTGTGGAGATGGTGAGAGCAGCAGGGGTGACAGGAACACAGTGGCTCTTTCGAGTAATGAAAGTGATATGGAGGGAGAAGAAAATACCAGAGGACTGGAAAAGAGGGATAATAATACCCATATTTAAAAAGGGAAGTAGGAAGGAATGCAAGAACTACAGGGGAATTACACTCATGTGCCACTGCGCCAAAATATTTGAGAAGGTACTGGAGAGAAGAATTCGGACAGAAGTTGAAGATGGGCTGAGGGAAGAACAGTATGGATTCAGGCCAGGTAGGTCAACAGTTGACCTCATCTTTGCAGTAAGACAGCTACAAGAACATCATTATGAATATGGGAAAGATCTGGTGATGACCTTCTTGGATATTGAGAAAGCATATGATAGTATTAATAGAAACAAGGTATGGGAAGCAATGAGAGCAAAAGCAGTGAACAAGGAGACAGTGGCAAGAGTGAAAGCAATGTACGAGGGAAGCAAAAGCTGTGTAAAGGTGGGAAGAGAGAGAACGGAATGGTTTCAACTGGAGAGTGGTCTGAAACAGGGAAGTGCCCTCTCACCCCTGTTATTTATAGTGGTGATGGATGAAATCATACGAAAAGTGGTAAATAGCATTGGGGAAAGGAAAATGAAGGCAATGTTGTTTGCTGATGACCTTCTGGTATGGGGAGAGGATGAGGAAGAAGTACAAGAGCAATTAGATGAGTGGGAGAAGGTAGTGTTATCATATGGGATGAAGTTCTCAGCACAAAAGAGTGAAGTGGTCATCACAACGAGGAAGAAGAACAGACTGGATATGGGCATAACACTTGGAGGACAGCAGTTGCAGAAAGTAGAATGCTTCAAGTACTTGGGAAGCATAATTGAAGAAAAGGGAGGCAATAGGATGGAAATAAATGAGAGGGGAAGGTGCGCAGATGGATTTTTCAAGAGTGTTAGGGGGATGATATGGAATAAAGATGTACCACAAAAATGTAAAGGAATCATCTACAAGACCTACTTTGTGCCAATTTTGACATATGGTTCAGAAACATGGGTGATGAAGGAAAGGGACAAGAATAAAATACGAGCAGTAGAGATGAAGTTCCAGAGGAGTAGGGTAGGAGTGACAAGAATGGACAGAGTAAGGAATGAGAGAGTCAGAGAGATGGTAAGAGAGGAACCATTGCAAAATAGAATAGAGCGATCTAGGCTACAATGGTATGGACATGTGAGAAGGATGGAAGAGGAGAGGATACCGAAGAAGATGTTTGGAATGGAAATGACGGGAAGGAGGCCAAGGGGAAGACCAAGGGACAGATGGACAAAAGGAGTTAAGAAGAGTGTGGAGGAAAGAGGAGTGTGCTGGGACACAGTAAATGACGGGAGATGGTGGATGGACAGGAAACGATGGAGAGGCTTATGTTCCAAGCAGACCCGACCAGCGGTTGGAAACTGCTCAAGATGATGATGATGATTATAACAAGGGCACCTAACGTCATGCTCTGCTTCGGTTTGCACCTCGGCAACAGCACCACAAGCTACTGACGCCATCATAGCGCACCCGTCAGTACCAACGCTGACACACCGACATAGGACAAGACTGTGATGCTTGAGAATACTCAACACAGTTTCACCCACGTCTCTGCCGGTTACGGTAGGCTCTGGAACTCCTTTGGTTTCTTGTGTCTTGCTGGTTCTTTCTTTGGTTTGCGTTTTCTTTTTCTCCTCTATAGTTCTTGCATCTGCATCTTCATCTCTTGTTTGTTGGTCGTATTCATCTTCATCCTCTGGTTCTGCTACATTTTTCTTCTTTTTCTTGATAGTAGGCTCTGAAACTTGTTCCTTAGCTTTATTTTTGGCTTTAAATTTTCTCTTCGAATCCTCCTTAGTTTCTTCTCCATCCTTATCTCTTGCTTGTGGATTTCTTCTTCGGTTTCTGCTTTCTTTGGTTCTCTTCCTTCCTGTAGCTCTCACTCGGTTTCTGTTTCCGTCACGCTGTTTGCTTTTTCAATATTGTCATCATTTAGCATCTCTTCTCCAGTTTTCGGATTTGGCGATACTTGCGCTAACCCTTCAGTATTAATTTTATTTCTCTATCGACATTCCCTTCGTTTCGGGCGATATTTTCCTGTTCGGATACTGGGATTTTGTCTTTTTTTTCTTCCTATTACTTTCCCTTTAACTACGTATTTTCCCTTTAAACGGTTGTGCACTGTTTCTCGGAGATGTATGAAGCTTGCGAAGTCTTCATACAATTTACCTCGATAGACATATCTCTGGCGCGGGTGGAGCGGGCCGAAGGGGATTGTTCGTTTGTACTCGGCTCCGTTCGGACAAGCGCGGTCGCGGCGCTCGGCTCGTCACAACAATAGCAACAGTGCTGGAAAATAAGCGAGCGGGGTAGCAAGAAGGGAGCGTCGCGGCTAGATAATTTAATATACTGTATATTGCATGATTATTAACTGAATACTAGTTAGGTTAAAATCGTTGTTTATAGTTCGTTTGGTGCGTCTCCTCTTTCGCTTCTCTCCTCCCTCTTCTCTCCTCTCCATCGCTTTCCCCTTTTTCCTTTCTCTTTTTCCCTCTTTTCTTTTCTCTTAGGGGGGGGGGGGGGCGATCGCCCCCCATCGCCCCCCCCTGGATCCGCCCCTGAGATGACCTCACTGTTCTCCCCTTTAAAGCAACGGTAACTAACTAGAATTGTAAATATTTTGTGTTCCAAATCATTTGTTGGTAATGTATGTCTAATACAGTATATATCTGCTGCAGGTAATTTCTTCTTTTCTATTTACAGGGGCAGAAAGAAGTTTTCTAGCCCAGTCACCGAGGACCAACAGTCTGCCAATGAAGAAGAACAATCTGAAGATGAAACCATAGATTAGTCATCTGAGATCAATAGCTGTGATTATAAGGCACAAGAGTATATGAGGATTATAGCAATACATACCATTAAATCAATAACTGAAGACTTGTATGCATAAAAGGAATAATTTAATTTGTTTTTGTCCCCTCAATAAGTCTTTCTATTGATGATCTAGGAGCAAAGGTAAACAAGTTGTAACTTTACACGACTGCAATCAGGGGCGGATTTAACTTTTTGGCGCCCCTAGGCAAAATAAAAATTGCCGCCCCTCCCACATTTTTTAGGTTTGTGTGAAAATTGAGTGGTAGTTTGTAAGGCAACCTATTAAAAATTCGAGTTTTTTTACAATTTTATATGTAGGTATAACTTAAGATCTAGTGGTGCTAACAAAAATATTTCTGCGTCCTTTTTTTTTTTCAGAGAACGTTTTTATAATATAATCAAATTTCATATCTGACATTAATCCTGCTTCAATTGCCAAAATCATTTGACAAACCAAACGGTCCTGGCTCGTGGTTGAGCTCAAATAGTCTTTTATGCGCTTTAAACATGAAAACGAGTGTTCGGCCCTGCAGTTGGTAACTGCTGTGCAGTTCAACAAGCGGTAGGCTATTTCAACATTTAGAAATAGATCATTCTGTCGAATGAATTTTAATATTTCTAAAGGCGGGGGTTTATTTTTTTATTTTTTTTTTACTTGTTAATATTTTTGAAAGTGGCACAACTCGTTTATAAATATTTGTTCTATATCATTTGGAAAATATTCTTGTGATGTTGCCACATGTTTCCTTAATTCAGGTTCATTCAACGTACCAGATTCGATACGTGCTATACATTTTTGAAAAATTATTTCATAATCAGCGCATTTATCCTTCAGATCTGTATAGAGTCTATCCAAAATGATATTGAAAGTATTTACTCTGAAATTCTCTCTTCCACCTAGCTCAACATCATCTTCATACAATTTATCAAGACATTAAATTTCTTCGTTTCTTCCTACGAACGTCTTTTTCAAACTCCTGGGTGGTAGAAATTTTCCGTGCTGTTTCTTCATAAAATTCAAAATGTTTCCGAGCAACCAATCAACCAACGATTTGTACAAATCAAAAATATCTGAAATGCTGGTATCCATGGCTTGCAATTTCTGACTTGTAGCATCGAATCATTCAAGTAAAACAGACCAAATACTTAGCATAAATGCATTTTATAGTTGTTCCATATTATTCCAAAGGCCTGGAGCTTTATTTCGAACTATTGCTTTTTCATTGGGATTTTCTTCAAATGTTGATAAAGCATTTAGTATTTTGTTCCAAAATTCAACCAGAACAGAAACTGCATCAGCACGTGCAGACCAACGAGTTGTAGACAATGATTTTAGTTTCGCAAATTTTGAATCAGCAAAATGCTGCAAAACAGACCATCTTTCTGTCGAATCTGAAAAAAAATTATTCATCTCCTGGATCAATTCAAAAAACTTACTCGCTTCTGTACAACTTTCTGCAGCGTGTGTACCAACCAAATTCAACGAATTTGCAGTACTCTGCGAGAGGATTATCATTTTTTATTCTAGCTTGAAGTCCCGAATATATGCCCTTCATGCTGGCAGCGTTATCGTAAGATTGCCTTCTCATATCAAGAATTTCTAGGCCATGAGATTTCAAAGTAGATGACTACATCATATAAGTCTTTACCTTTGTGACCTGGATTGTCTAGTAAAGTTAAAAAACGTTCAGGAACAGTGCCGTCTGGTTTTACATATCGTAAAATGAATGAAAGTTGATCAATACGAGAGATGTCTAGGGTCGAATCCACAATGTTAGAATAGTACTTTGCAGTTTTGATTTCTTCAACTATTTTAGACGTCACTTTTTTAGCCATAATTTCGATGACTTCTTCATAAATAGTTTTGGATGGGTAACTTGTACTACCACTGCCTTTATCTCCATAATTACAAATATGCTCATCTATAAATGGATCGAATTGTCTTAAATATTCTATTAACATCAGAAAATTTCCATTGTTAGGAGCGCCGAAATGCTCATTGCTGCACGAGCCCCTAAATGAGAGTCTACGATTTGCCAAGGTTTTGACAGTAGCAACAACTCTTTTAAGAACTTCATTCCAGTACGAAATTTCTTCTTGAAGTTGTACTAAACCATGATCTACTCTTCCATGTATATTAGCTCTTTCAAACAATTTTTGGAAAGATTGTTTATGATGATCTGAATTCTCGTGGGCAGAAGCCAAGTCATGGATGTTTTTCCAATCATTGAATCCGTGTCCGAACGCAAATTCGTCGGTTGTGTCTCCAAAGAGCAAACACGGTGCACAAAAAACAGAGCCTTTACTCTTGGAATAAACAAGCCATTTACGATCCCCTATTTCCCCGTTCTGAAGTTTTCTTTTAAGCACTGAGTGGTTCAAGTAGGCTACCTATTATATTCAGGGTACACTCGTTTGGATTCTTTAAAATCAGAATCTTGATTCTGATTGTAACCATTCAATGCAACGTTCTCTTGGTAAAATTCATTCGCAATCCAAGTAGCCGGATCACTGTTGAATACAAACACATTTTTCTCAATTTCAATCGCTTCTGCTTTCTCATCAGAAAACTGTATCTGGTACATTTTCTACAACATCAATATTCTCAGGTACAGAGTCAGTAGCAGTCAGGATGGCAGAAGTAGAGGAAGAGCAAGGAGGAACATCTGAAGATGGTTGTTGACCTATACATTTTCACATAAAAACGTCAGTACATTGCATTTGAAAAACTGATTTCTTACATTATTCAATTATTATTTTGAGCAACTTACTTGTCGAAGGTTTAAAAAAATTATCAATTTTTGGTGTTTTAGCCAAAACTTTTTCTTGTTTTTGCACCTTTTCAGATGCTTGCTTTTTATATTGAGCACCACTTAATCTTTTACGCCCATCCATTTTCAATTTTTAAACGAAAAATGAATGTGTTATGACGCGCCAAATTTTAGCTCTCAGATAATTCGAATTGTAGAGAGTGAACTGTAGTTCAATGATGTGCAATCTATTAGATAAATTGACAAAAGAGTTCAACATCAAAAAGACGTCAAGAGACTCGCACAAAGGAGGTGAATAATAGTTTATAAGTAGGAAACAAAGACCAGTCTTTACAAAGAATTTGGTGAGGTTAGATAGACCATATTCCAGCAATTAACAACTCTAACACTTGGAGAACAATTTCTGTGAATGCCCTCACACACAGCAGTCCAGCTTTGTATGAACATAACCATACCGGACAACAATTTCTGTTAACGCCATCGCACAAAAGATGCATACATAGCAGTCTACCTCTGTATGAAAAAAACCGTACCAGATCGAACCCAGTCTTCTGTTACAAATGTAACAAGGCTTTAACATGCTTCACACGAAGTAAATCCACACTGGACCAAGACCAATCACCTGTTTCATCAAAAAGTCTGCCCCTCCTCTGTCACCAAGAATGCAGGAAAGGACCCTACACAGCTTTGCAGAAAATGCAAACGGAGCACAGAAGAAGATGGGGACTCAGCTACTTGCGAGGCATGCGAACGAAGGGAACATAAGAAATGTGCGGGTCTGACTCAAGGCGAACTAGACACGGTTACGAGGGGTAACTGCAGACTCAACTGGATACGCAAAGAATGCAAACCAATGCTGCGGAAAACAGGGAAACAAGATGACCTCATACAAAGCCTATTAAGCTCTATAGAATCTATGCAAGCATCCATAGAGCAAATGAAACCGAACATGGAAACCACACTCATGGAAAGAGTACAAGAAGCGGTAGCCAGGGAGATGGGAAAAACTCTCTCCTCCCGGCAAGAACCAAAAACAGCAACCACAATAAGCCAGACGACCGTAGAAAACAGGAGCCCTCCATGCAGACGCAACAAAAGAAATTAGCAAATCTACCACGATAAAGTCACCAGCCACACAAAACATGGTAGAGGTACTGGCTACGCAAAACAACCAGAGCGCCCCCCCCCCCCCCCCCTCCCCAAGATAATCAGACCAGTCTCCATCTGAACGAGGCTTCGACCACCAACGTGCAGCACACAGAGACGGAAACAGAAGACCCACTATTTCACAATCTTATAAAATGTCACATGGGTGGTATTGGATTGTCTCTAAGGGGCGCTCATTACCCTTGTAGATGCATGAATATATTCAGATATCCAATTTTTATTTTTAAAATAAAATAAAATATTTTTTTTTATTAAAGAAATTTTTGAAATATTGAATCAAAAAAGTTTCCGCCCAATCAATACCTTTCACACTAAAAATTTAATGTATCTTTTTCATCTTAAATTTTTAGTGTGAAAGGTATTGATTGGGCGGAAACTTTTTTGATTCAATATTTCGATTTGTAAGCGTCAATACGGACTTAAAAAATGGATAACCCTCCAATTAATCTTCAAAGAAATTTTTGTCAAAATTTGCTGCCCCCTAAAATCTGCCGCCTATACAGCCTATACGTAAATCCGCCCCTGACTGCATGCTCAATCCGGAGATTTGAGGTTCAAATCTTGGCACTGACACCAGCTATCCTGGCTGTAGTATTCCCCAGGTTTTCCCGTACTCACTCTAGGCAAATCTCAGGATGGTGCCCAATTTCCAGTCCTGGGGCACCTACCCCTATCCTAGGCCCTAATGATTACAGTTACACACATGCTATTACAGTCAACACAAAAACACATGGGGTCACACAATTACCATAGACACATAATTACATGGGGATGATTAGGGGCTGTATTTTTTGGTAATAGCGATACGCACAAACTTTTTTCATACCTTCTTTCTTGCATATATATGGCCTTCTAGGTACTTAAAGTAGCGTATTTTAGCAAAATGAACTCGAGAAATATCACGAAATCGGATTTATTGTGCAAATTGTACAAATAATCACGAAATATACTTCACTTGGTACGAAAATACTAAATATTATCGAAAAAGCTCTCCAAAACACGTTTAAATACTTCTGAGGAATTGACAGTCGTGGTTTCCTTCTCATTTAATTGATAGTGCTGTGCCGGAAGTGGACGTGTATTCAGTTCCGCGATCTCAAGGCTGTCGATAAAAATCGATATCTGCTATCGATTACATCAAATGGCGTTGTGGTCATAGATACAGCAGTGCGAGTTCGCGACGGATAAAACTTGATAGGCAAACATCCAGCATTTAAGCTTAAAATGCCGAAAACTGAAGTCACAACAGTTTTCTCGAGGGCCGAGGAATACAACAGTGAGGGGTTATATGTATTTGACGCTGCAAGAAAGATTCTAATGTGTAAAAACTCCAATGTTCGTATTCCGTGGTAACGAAAATACACGTGCGATAACCACTGCAGGGATTTAGAAACGCATAAAAAGCGGAAGAAAGAAGGAAATGAACATAATTCTAAGCGGCAAATAACATTCGGCGATACTCTACACATTGCAAAGAAGTTGAATAACCCCCTTATCACATAATTTGTTAGATTTACCCCATTCTATAAGGAAGATTTCAGATCAAACTTCGATCATTACGACAATTTAATTCGCGAAATGCCCAACGAAATAGCGTCAGTTTTAACACCGAAATCAACAGTTTTATTTCACCAAAAAATAAGGCCCTTAGGGATGATAAACAAAGATGTCCCAAGCCCCGGATTAAAACAACTACAGATATAACTAGAGGTACCGTAAATGATTAATGCTAGTTTGATAAATGCGGATCTAATCAAAGAATTGTATTTTACGATCGCATTCATGACAATTGGAGCCTTTGATTTATTTATGCAATGTATGACCCAACATTTCCATTTCCATTTGGTTTAGGAACAAGACTGGACTAAGACAGGGGAGTGTACTGTCACCTCTCTTGTTCATAATGGTGATGGATGAAATTGTAAAGGAAACAAAGGAAGCATATGGACATAAAGATATGAAGTTACTGTTATTTGCAGATGATATTGTGGTCTGGGGAAGGAACACCGAAGAAGTGCAAAAACAACTAGATGCACTGAACGAAAATATTCAGAAGTACGGCCTGAAAATCAGTATAGAGAAAAGCAAGACCATGGTGATGACAAGAGGGGAAAGACAAGGAAAGGGCACTGTGAAAATTGGAAGTCAGAGTTTGGAAATTGTGGACACGTTCAAATACCTAGGAAGTGAATTGATGCAAACTGGTAGGTTGGACATGGAGATTGGCAGGAGAGTACAGCAGAGCAATGCATTCTATCAAAGTGTAAGAAAACTTGTTTGGGATAAGGAAGTACCAAGGAAAAGCAAGGAGGTAATGTATAAAGTGTACTATGTTCCCATATTAACTTATGCAGCTGAGACTTGGACCCTGACAAGCAGGCAAGAGAGTAGAATCCAAGCCAGTGAAATGAAATTCCTAAGAAGTATGATAGGAAAGACAAGGAAAGACAGAGCGAGGAATGAAGATGTTAGGAAGGAAGTTGGGATGGGAAAACTAAATGAGAGAATTGAGAAGAATAAACTAAGGTGGTTTGGACATGTAAAGAGGATGGAGGAAAATAGAATACCAAGACAGATGCTGGAGGCAAAGTGCAAGGGTAAGAGAGCAAGAGGAAGACCTAGAACAAGGTGGATTGATTCAGTGAAGAGCAGCATAAGAAAAAGAAATCTGGACTGGGACAAGATCGTGGAAAAAGAATGGTGGAAAGAAAGTGGAGAGGTGCCATAAATACCCCGACCCGGCAGGAGCTGGATAAGGGGAAATGATGATGATGATGACCCAACAGCTGAAAGCCTTCATTTGTCGGTATTTCAAATCTTGTTGGCCAGTGAGTTCCTTTATATTTGTTGATACAGTATATCGAAATCATAGAGAAATGGGCCATCAAAGACTCACAACTGATTGTGAAATAAATATACTTGGCATTCTCATTCATGCATGCATAGGAATACCAGCCTACAGCAGCAGAGTGCTCTCTAGGGTTCAATGATAGAAAATTGTGTTACTAGATCATGGTAAAATCAAAGAGTACATAGGTAACTGGATTGAACACAACTTGTCAAAGCAGCCCTCACTGACTCAAAACACCTACAAACTGAAGCACTGTATGCCTTGGATGTCCATCACTAAATAGATAATGCTTGATTGAAAAACTGGAAGTCAGAGTGTGAAGAATTCTCGAGAAAAATCTCGGAAGACGAAAGGTACCCCATGGTCCGAGGAAAAAAAAGAAGCTACACTGGAAGAAGATGCTATGATACCGGGCAAAGATCTAGGCTCAATGGTTGAAAAAGAGTAGTCCTAAGTAGGCCCAATCAAAAGAAGACGTTGAAGAGAGGATTACCGGTATGTATGTTTAACTTTGCAATAATATTGCAACAACAAGGCCAATTTATTTGTGCTCCAGGGTGAAAGACAGTAATTTTCTTTCCCTTTACCAAGAAAGTGTCTTTGCATCACAGGGTTTACCTCTCGAAGGTGGGCCACAATGAGACATGGGCCACAGTGAGACAAGCTCATTAAATCTATTTTTTGAAAGAGGGAAATTTTTTAATATTTCTTAGAGGTTGGCTCTCCTGGTAGCAGACATTTTGATCCTGTTTACTCTTTGAAAGAAAAATGTTATGTAGGAGATAAACGACATCATTGTTTTTGAGGTAAGAAAAGTATTTTTTTTTTCCTTTGTTGTTTGTTTTGTTACAGCTTTGTGTATCATTGTACATTAATGAATATGCTAGGGTCGAAATACATACATATTACTAAATAATTATTGGAATTGTCAGCTTGTTCAGTATTGTAGGTGAGATAGTAAACATAATTGTTTTTACATGTCGCAAGTGGGCCACAGTGAGGGTGGGCTACAGTGAGACAGTGAGAAAGATATACAGAGCTACCCCAAAGCTGAGGAGAGGGCAGAGTCAACTTCTAGGAGAGAAAAGGGGAGACCAACTGACACCCCAGAAAGAAATGAATACTTGCTCTTAAGTCCACAAATAAAAATAAAATAAAAAAAAAGAGCTGCAAGAAGATTTTGTTCAGGCAAAGGAATTCGAAATTCAAGAAGGCAGCCCTAGTGACAGACATTTCCATGGATGATGATGTTGATGATTCTTCTAATTCAGACAGCTCATCAGATAATGAAGAAATCGAGCTCCTAACATTTCATCAACTTGCTTGCAAACCTAAGGAAGGTGACTTCATTCTGTTTGAGTTTTCAGGGAAACACCCTAGATTTTACATCGGCGAAGTGAAACGAGATTTAGATGATGAAAATTATGAAGTAAAATTCTTAAGAAAAAGTGTAAAAATGATAGGCAGTTTTTTTTAATACCCAGAGGTTGCAGATATTACTTCAGTCCCCGCAAAAGACAACAGATCACTGTTGCTGGTTCTCTATGCATATGGCAAAACAAAAAGACAAAAGTCATATCTCAAATTTTCTGTAAATTTTGGGAATCTGAATGTGCTGTAGTGTTTTCTGGCATTAATTCTTTTTTTAGTGTTTATCTATGTATTTAACCAGTTAAAATAAATTCTTTTCATTATGTCTCAGTGTGGCCCACGGTTGGGCTACAGTGAGACGGCTGCAACATGTTCACAATTTATTATTTTTACAGAAAAGTGTGGATGTTTTTGAAATTCAAAGGGTATGAAATTGATAAGCAACAATCAACTTATATGAGGACTATTCCAAAACTAAGGTCCGGTCAAAAAAACATCCCAAATAAAACTTGTTTCCAAAACAATTGTTTTATTGACATTCCTTACATCTTTCTCTATTTTTCTACAAAATTTCCATACTTATTTACACATTTGTCACATCGTTCCACAAGCTTTTGAATGCCTAAGTCGTACAACGCGGCCGCCTGCGAAGATAACCAGCTTCTTTCACTTCATCATCTGTGTCGAAACACTTGCCGCCAAGAAACTCCTTTAGGTAGCGGAACAGGTGGAAATCACTTGGCGCCAAGTCCGAAGTGTCCATCTGTCCCCATCCAAATTTCTTGATTAGAGTTTGCGTGTCATTCTCAGTATGGGGTCTGGCATTGTCATGCAACAACAACACTCCAGACGACAATTTTCGAAAATGCAAATGTTCAGCCACAATTCTGTACACTGCCCTTACTTCACAATCGGCGGGCTGATTGTCTTAAACATTGTGAACTGACACTATCAACAGCACACAGCAACAGTCACAACCCTACTGGCGGCTTTTGCCGCGCAAGACATGCCAGGAGTCGGCGCGCATGCGTGTTTTGCCCTTGGCGCCGCTTTCAAATATTTACGGCGAATCGGACCTTACTTTTGGAATAGCCCTCGTATTTCAGCATTTTCATAAATTGAAAAATAAGACAGTATACTAAAATATATTTTTTCTGTCTCACTGTGGCCCACCCTCCCCTATGCATAGCTGTATCTTAGAAAGAACTTTAATTTATTCAACATAGGAATTCAAAAAGTAGTATACATAACTCACAGGAACTAGTTATACATTTAAAGCCAATATAATACCTGTAATTAATTACCTAGCACTCTTTACCTCTTATATGCCCAAATCCCATAAAATAAATCTAAATAAACATAGAAAAATATTTTTTACAAGCTGTACCCGGCATGCGTTGCAATGCCAATCAAAGAAAGTGTTGGCGTTGAAATTCTGTTTCTTGAAGTGCTTTTGGATACACAACATGTTAACTGCCTCTAAGCTATCGTAAAATGGATTTTCTAATTTAGAACCATTCGTGAAAGCGTGCACAACAACTTTCAAAAGTTTCATCGCTGTCACTCATTTGTTGAATCTACTCGTACGCTACCTGTTGTGAAATGGATTTACTAAGTCGAAACCCTTCCCTGGCGTGTACACAATAACTCATCAATGATTCATCGCAATCGGATGAATTGTATATGCACGTATACGGGGTTTTGTTTAAACGATTCGTGCGCTGTCACTCATTTGTTGAATCTACTCGTGCGCTACCTATTGAGAAATGTATTTCTAAGTCGAAGCCCTTCCCTGGCGTGTACACAATAACTCATCAAGGTTTCATCGCAATCGAAGAATGTTATATGAACGCAATAGGGGATTTTGTTGAAACACTTCGCGCGTCGTCACCCATTTGTTGCATCTACTCTTGCGCTACTTATTGTGAAATGGACTTACTAAGTCCCCTTCCCTGGCGGGTACACAATAACTGATCAATGTTTCATCGCAATCGGATGAATAGTATATGTACGCATACCTGATTTTGTTTAAACGATTCGCGCTCCTTCACTCGTTTGATGAATCTACTCGTGCGCTAACTACTGTAAAATGTATTTACTAAGTTAGAAACCGTCACGTAAGTGTCCACAACATCTCACCCAAGTTTCATCGCTATCGGACTAATGGGATATGAAGACATAGGGGACTGTATTGAAACGCTCCACATGTCGTCGTTCATTTGTCGAATCTACTCGTGTGCTACCTACTGTGAAATGTATTTACTAAGCCAGAAACCTTCCTTGGAGTGTCCACCATATTTCACCCAAGTTTCACCGCTAATGGCAGAATGGTATATGACCTTATACGGGACTTTGTTGAAACGCTTCGCGCGTCGTCCCTCATTTGTTGAATCAACTTGTGCGCTGCATATTGTATAGTGGATTTACTAAGCCAGAAATTTTCCATGAAGTGTACACAACATCTCACCCAAGTTTCATAGCTACGGACGAATGGTACATGAATGCATACGGGACTTGGTTGAAACGCTTCGCGTGTCGTCGCTCATTTGTTGATTCTACTCTTGCGCTACATATTGTAATATGGATGTACTCAGCCAGAAACCTTCCCTGGAGTGTACACAACATCTCACCCAAGTTTCATCGCAATCGGATGAATGGTATGTGAACGTATACGGGACGTTGTCGAAACGCTTCGCGCGTAGTCACTCATTTGTTGAATATAAACGTGCGCTTCGTATTTTAAAATGGATTTACTTAGTCAGAAACCTTTCCTGGAGTGTACACAACAATTCACCAAACATTTATCACTATCAGACGACTGGTATATGACTTTATACGGGACTTTGTTGAAACACTTCGCGTGTCATCGCTCATTTGTTGAATCTACTGGTGCGATACCTATTGTAAAATGTATGTACTAAGCCAGAAACCTTACCTGGAGTGTACACAACATCTCACCCAAGTTTCATCGCTATCGGATGAATGGTATATGAAATTATATGGGACTTTGTTGAAACACTTCGCGCGCCGTTGCTCATTTGTTGATTCTACTCGTGCTCTACCTATTTTTAAAGGGATTTACTAAGCTAGAAACCTTCCCTGGAGTGCACACAAAATCTCAGCCTAGTTTCATCGCTATCGGACGAATGGTATACGAACGCAAACGTGACTTTGTTGAAATGCTTCGCGCGTCGTAGCTCATTTGTTGAATCTACTCGTGCGCTGCCTATTGTAAAGTGGATATACTAAGCCAGAAAATTTCCCTGCAGTGTACACAACATTTTACGCAAGTTTCATAGCTATCGGATGAATGGTATATGAATGCATACGGGACTTTGTTGAAACGCATTGCGTGTCGTCGCTCGTTTGTTGAATCTACTTGTGCGCTAACTGTGAAATGTATTCACTAATTTTGAAACCTTCACGTAAGTGTACACAACATCTCACCCATGTTTCATCGCTATCGGACGAATGGTATATGAACACATACGGGACTTTGTTGAAATGCTTCGCGCATCGTCGCTCATTTGTTGAATCTACGCGTGCGCTACCTATTGTAAAATGGATTTACTCAGTCAGAAAACTTCCTTGGAGTGTACTCAACATCTCACCCAAGTTTCATCGCAATCGGACGAATGGTATATGAACGCATAGGAGACATACCCACAGACAAACTATCACGTTACATTGATTTTTATATAAGATTTCAGAATTATTTATTTGCAATAAAATAGATAGCTGGAAACTTGTGTTTACCCATAATGATAATAATAGAATAATAATACCGGTACCCCAAGAATTTAAGCTTCTTGAAGAGCTCTTCCGAACGTCATAAGTGCCTCGATCCAAATGACAGCCATGTTGTTGTCACACCTTTCGTCTCTGTTTCAACGCTTCTCATTGGCCACTGTGTCCAGCCGACCAATCACGTCTCCCTATTCATCGAAGGTTCCAGATTCTTCTCGTCTGAGCTCCTATATAAGCGCCGGCAGTTTGGACCTCTACACACACATCGTCATCAACACACTCAACTTAGACACTTGCTGTCTAGCACACTCGCCGTCTACAGGACATTTGCTGTCATCATGTCGAAGCTATGGACAATTCAGCATGCTTTTCTTCATCTACATATTTGAAATCTTCAAACTTGTCCTCATTTTGGACACGAGTTTACTTTCTACTCAAGAACTTCCTACGCCATGGGACTCTTAACAAAATCATCACCGCTACAAGTCTCGGCTGATACGCCGTTAGGCTTTAGTTTCTCCAAAATTCTACAAGTATAGTCATTTCTTTGACCATTCGTAATTGTACTAAAGTGTGTCACTTCAAGACAGCATGTATTTTAGCTGAGCTTCGCTAAATTTTTAAACTGCTCCTCCTGGAGTGGTAGTGTTGTTAATGTTGTTAAAGCCAGGTCTCAATGCTTTTCAGCAGTTTACTGCTTATGTTTCAAGTGTTATGCACAACCATCACAGCAAGAAACAAAAAGATAAGTAAAAATGTTCCATTGAACTCTTTTATAATATGATCATCAAGATCTTCACTTAAAACCTGCTTACCATTTATTTTTATTTTTCTACAGGGCTCTGTTCACAGGTCGCACATACTTTGCTACAGGCTTTTCAGCCATCTAATTCTGCTTAGTGTTTCCTTTCTTTTTTCTTATGCCATAAATCTATGATATGGGACCGCTGTCCTTACTTCCCCTCCGAAGGAAGGCATACTGAGGGATTTTTAACGCTCTTAAAAAAATCCGTCAACTTCGGCCGGATTTGAACCCGCAACCTTGGGCATAGAAGCTCAGCATGCTACCAGCTACGCCACTGAAGCCGCTTATTCAGAGAGGATTGCACCAATAATACAAGAGGACACATTTTCTTTCGAATTCGAATCAGGAATTATACAAGTTTTCGAGATAACCGTTTAGATTATATATCCGATGGAACCAACATTCAAAGGAAAAATCGACATATAATGGAATTTCAAATTAACCACACTGGATGTCGCAAATTTACAAGACGGATAGATTTTTAAAATAAATGTATTTTGAAGCTTTTTCACGATTTTTTTTCGAAAAGGTATCATTTCGCAAGATTGCGGCTTTAAATTATTTTGCGTTATTTCTGAAATTATATTTGAGATAGTCTCTAAATTTAGAGGACAATAACAGAAATGAGAGGTTTCTCTCCTGTTTCGAAAGTTTTTGCAAATAAACTTGTTGCGAAAAGTCATGTTTCCTTATAACAAAGAAAAATACTTCACTCAAAATTAAATACTCTTCTTGATGCTGAAAATATACGTTAAACAGATGTATACCATTCAAGGTATCCTCAGGTTGCATTTCCTTGAGGGCGGGCACAGGGAAATATAGCTTATGCAATCAGCACCACTTGCGTGAAACTTGCTCCATCGCATTCTGTGAGCCTACCGGCGCAAGTTTAAATGATTTAAACCGACCTCAGCGAATTGTCGTTACCGGTAGACACCCTGATAATTCACATGTTATTCCGTAACTACAACACGACCTACGCTTTGTAATTCACGGGGAAGAAGATAATTTTTTTATATAGAACGGTAAAGTACAAGCAAACGGTTATCCCAGAACTTTCATTCAACACAAACAAATCGATATCGATCGACTAGGATTCAGGCAAATCAGGACGCATCTCGTATTCCCAGTCGAAGACTGTAAACGATCGGATGAAAATAGTTCAGAGCGATGTATCTAATGTGCGCTGGTCACACAGCAATGTATTGGCGGCATGCGGAAGCTTGTTCTGGCACGAATTTTAAAAAGAAGATCTTGGTACATAAATCCGTAAAATATTATAGTTCATCCATAAAACCGTAAAACACACTGCCTTTCCGTAAAATTTACAGGAAAAAACATAAAAGTTGGCAGGTATGTATTTGCAATCATAGCTGAAAACGTGATAAAGGTGGACCAACTGTTGGATAAGCTGAACAATTTAGACACATTTAAGTTGACAGCGGAATCGAAAAATGAATCTTCGCTTAATTATTTAGATCTCAACATTTCCAAAAACAATAAAAAATTGAATACGAAATCTACAGAAAACTGACCCAAACTGATGTTGTAACGTGTTTTTCGAGGGGTTTTTATGCAACTGGCATAAGTCAGTAGGAAGCCATTCTATATTTATTTACGCGTCAAATTGTTCAGCCAAGAGAATTTTTCATGTTAATTTATTATTATTATTAATTTATTATAATTATTATTAAGGTATTTTCGGAGCATTTTATAAAAATTATTAGCATTCAGATAGGTTTTCTATGTCTTAGAAAACGCTATCAAGCAAATTATTACGAACGACAATATCATAGAAAATTATGCGATTGCGGAATTTTACGGAGTTTTCGTCAGTTAGGGTATATCGAGAGACGTGACTCACTGGGAATTCAAGTACACGCTTAATCTTGTCGGAAAGCATGACGCAATCCTGGGTCGCAGCGTCCAGGAAAGGCGAATAGTTGGAACGGAAATCGACTTCATCATCTCCGCGCGGTGTGTAATGACCCGGAGGAGGGGAAGATCGCGTGGTGGGTCAGCCAATCGGTGAGGACCACGTAAGCTAGAAGTCGGCTGAAGAGTGGGGGAGCCGACAGGTGCATATATCGTTCGACGCGCCGTGGAACGGGGACTATCTGTGTAGAACTTAACGAGTACGTTTGCACGCGGGAGTCGCTCCGATGTTCCGTGGATTGGAGGACTAACTTTTGTAAAACTTAACCAGTGCGGTTGTACGAGTGTTTGGGTCCGATGTACGGACCATAGAATTATCTAATCTACGAGAATCTCATCAAATACCGACGGAGATGTCGACGTCCAGGAGACTGTGGGAAGCTCACAGCATCATCCAGTACGAGGGAAAGGCTTCGGCAATTTCCAGTGGTAAGCGCGAATGACGCAGAAATACGCAATCTCTCATTTCTCTTGGTTTTATATTTCATATTTCAGTAACTTCATAGCTTGGGAATAAGAGTAAAATCAATAATTTATCAGACTCCGTTTTCACGTAATTTTCTATCGGTAATATTAAAATCACAACGCTCCTATTTAAATTTTAAACTTATTATTATTATTAATTTTGCTATTCTTGTTTTATATAATAAATTCATTTCTTTTACAATGCAATCTTTGCTTTCAGTAGGTAGCATTAGATATAGACCAATTCCTTCTCCTGATACAATTGTTTGTTGGGTTAATGATCAAATCATACCACGATCTGAGTGAATAGAGTCTTGAAGGTGTTCTGCCAGAGCTAGACGTTGTTAAATACAAATTTAGATTTCAACATTGCATTGAGGTCTTGGCGCCCATTAAAACAATATAGCTTAGGCAAAGGGGGGGGCTAGCAAAACTGCTACATTTGTACGCTCAACGTGGAGCAAAGTAAATACCGTTTCACTTGTCATCCCAGCCTAAGCGGATCTGCTACAATTGTCGCCGACAACTTGGGGCTGAAAACCTAATAACATTTGTGGAAGGAGAAGGGTATATATTTCTGTGCCTGTATTTTGGGGGTTATTTGTCTTTATCAGTGTATATCATTATGGGGGATGAGAAAGAAAGACAGATGAGGTTACGTAGTGGTCATCAACTGGAGAGTGATGATATGAGAGGTATGTCGAGTGATGGTAGTACCGGGGTAGCGGAGGTAAATCCCGATACTGAAACAGGGAGTGTAGGCGGCCAACCAGAATTAAAAACTTTACTTCTCGAGTTCATGTATCAGAACAAAGTTAGTAATGATGCCTTAAATGCAAAATTAGAACAAAACAGTAGGGAAAATAAAGAAAGTACAGAAGCTTTAAATGCAAAATTAGAACAGAATAATGCAAAATTAGAACAGAATAATGCAAAGTTAGAACAAAACAGTAGGGAAAATAAAGAAAGTACAGAAGCTTTAAATAAAAAATTAGAACAGAATAATGCAAAGTTAGAACAAAACAGTAGGGAAAATAAAGAAAGTACAGAAGCTTTAAATAAAAAATTAGAACAGAATAATGCAAAATTAGATAAGAACAACAAGGAAATTAGTGTGAAAATGGAGCAGATTAGAGGAGAAATCAGAGGAGTAATGGAAGAGAAGGTTAAAGAGATCATTGCAGATGTAGACAAGAAATTAGGAAAAGTACAGGAGGAGTTAGAAATTAGAATCAGTACACAGGCTGAAAATTTAAAAGAACTAGTGCAACTGGAAACACTGCAGGTTAAAAAGAAATTGGGGGGAGAAATTGACAAGATTCAAGTATCAACTAAAGAGGTTAAGGAACAGCTGGGGGGTAGAATTGAGAAAGTCCACTCGCAAATAGTTGCAGAAGTAAATGATTTAAGAGAGAGTAATAGAGAAAGCATTAGCAAGATTGAGGAGAAACAAGCAAAGCTATATGATAAAGTAGAGGAATCAGAAGGAAACATTAAATTAACAGTAAACAGTATTGAGAGGAAGGCTGAGGAGAAAATCGCAGAATTAGAGTTAAAATTAAAAGCTAGGATCAGGCAAGAAAATAGTCAGAATAGGCCAGTTTTTGTGAATAGCACACACAGGGAGGTAGAACTGGGTAAGTTCAGCAATCGACAGGGGTGCCCAATGGAGTTCATGAACACTATAGAAAATAAATTCGGGGAGAGGTTGGAAAATGGTAGTATTGAGTGGTGCCAGGTAGTTGAAATTTTAGAACAAGTGTTTGTGGGGGAAACGAGGAATTGGTTTGCTGTCTACAGAGACAAGTTTACTGATATGAATGATTTTAGAATAAAATTCTGTGAAAAGTTCTGGAATGAGGTTATTCAGTCGCAGCATCGTGAGGGAGTAGTGTGTGGTAAATATAACCCTAAAGGAAGCTCCACCATGACCGAATACTTTTTAGGGCAGGTATTAGTGTGTAAATATCTGGATGGCTTGAAGGAGGAAAGTGATGTGGTAAGGTAGCTACTTAGGCACTTTCCCTATAGGATCAAGGAGGCTGCTTGTATCCAGAATGTAAAGACAATATCACAAGTAGAAAATTTGTTAAGCACATTTGATGCACTAGGGAGAGGGGGTTATGAGGACAATTTCAATAGGAACCAGGGTAATAATAATAATAGACCTAATGAAGCCAGGCATCAAGAAGTTCAAGGGAACGGTGGCGAAGGAGCCAACGCTCAAAATAGAAATAATAATAATCAGCTAAATCAGAACAGAGGAAATGGCTATGGTAATCAGTATCAAGGGAGGAACAATGATTTCAGGGGAAATCAAGGGAGGAACAATGATTACAGGGGAAATCAAGGGAGAAACAATGATTTCAGGGGAAATCAAGGGAGAAATTATAATAACAATAATTACAACCAGAATAGGGGTCAAGGAAGAGGACAGCCTAGTGGTAGTAATATACAGCCAAACAATGACAACAAAGCCCAGAACAACCAGACCAGTTCAGTAGTTAGTAGTACTACGGCCAGCTGTAGCGGTTCTTTAAACGCGAACCAGGCTGCGAAGTAAGGTCAGAATCTCAGTCTGTAGCATGCCCTGTCCATACAATTATACAGGAACCCTATGACCTAAATGTAAGAAATGAATTATTACATGAACTAAATGATGAAGGTATTATTCAGGAAGTGGTTAGTAAGAGCCCCATAGTTAAATTTAACGTGTCCGAGGCGTACACAGATGTTTTAATTGATAGTGGTTGTATGAAGAGTTGCATAAGTAGTGCATTTTATGATAAAATGAAAGGAACTGGAGTAAATTTTGAGGAGATGCCAATTAAAAGCACTTTTGTTATCACAGCTGTTGGGAAGAGGTCTAAAGTAATTTCTAAGCAAGTTTTAGTAGACATTAAAATTAATATAATCATGTAGAGAAGCAGATTTGCCTTGTAATTCCAAATTTAGTATTCAGTGTTATCTTAGGTTCAGAGTGGCTAAGTAGAGTGTCTGGTAACTTATGTTATGATGTAGGGAGTTTGAAATTTAAATGGGGAGATTCTGAAGTAGAAGTAGCGTTCAATGACCATATTCAGAGGAGTAGTATTGTAGGTGTGATTTGTACTTTAAATGAGATATCGCCAGCCGTAGAGCGGGGTTCTCCATGTTTTGTGGGCAGTGTGATTACGAACGGAAGTCTAGAGGACTCGTTACGTGATGCTGCATTTCAGGGTAATATAGAGGTGGAACAATGTGTTCGGCTCTATGATGTGTTATTGTGTAATAGGAGAGTTTTTGAGGATCGCATTGGTATGGCCAATTGCTATACACATTCATTGAACGTTATTGATAGGTCAGTATTCACAGGACATAGATATCCTGTACCTTTCGCTTATCAGAGTGCAGTTGAGGCACAAATTAATCAGATGCTTGAAGATGGGATTATTGAGCACTCTAACAGTCCGTATGTTAATTCTTTGATCACGGTACCCAAAACCGACGGCACGGTTCGTATTTGTTTAGACGCTCGTTTGGTTAACAGTAGAATTAGTTCAGATCAGCTGAAATCTATGTCAATAGAGGAATTAATGCAAACATTTGAGGGGAAGAAGTATTTCACTTGTGTAGATTTGAGTTCCAGTTTTTGGCAAGTGCCACTTATGTTCGAAGATAGACCATTTACAGCTTTTAGTCATAAATATAACCTTTATCAATTTTGTAGAACACCTTATGGGTTAAAGAGTAGTTCAGCAGCTTTAATTAGGGCTTTAAACATCGCATTAGGGGATGACACAGGAGAGTTTGTAACCATTTACATAGATGATATGGTAATTAGTTCACGCAGTTTTGAGGAGCATCTAGGTCATTTAGATATAGTTTTTCAGAAGTTAGATCAGGAAGGGTTCACTTTGAAGCTGTCTAAGTCGTCATTCTGTCAGTCAGAAGTGACATTTTTAGGACATAGAGTGTCGAGTAGAGGTGTAACACCAGAAGATAGTAGGGTTAATAAGATACTTAACGCAGAAGTGCCACAGAATGTTAAACAGTTAAAAACTTACCTGGGAATTTGCAACTTTTTCAGGAGGTTCGTTCTTAAATACTCAGGGTTGGTAGAACCATTCAGGGAATTGCTTAAAAGTGGGACTCGGTGGAGATGGGAGTCCAAGCATGATCAGGCTTTTAGAGCGCTGAAGGAAGGTTTTGAGAAAGCTGTAGTGCTGAAATATCCGTTAAAAGATAAGGAATATGTGGTTATGACAGATGCTTCACATATAGGCATTGCTGGAGTATTATGTCAGAAAGATGATGAGGGTAATCTGTGCATTGTATCTTTAGCCTCGCGAGGACTGACAGCAGCAGAGAAAAGATACACGATTACTGAATTAGAGCTTTTAGGTATTGTTTTCAGTTTAGGGAAATTTAGAATGTATTTAGTAGGGGGGAAATTTGAGATCCACACAGATCACCATGCATTACTGTATATGAGAACTTGTAAACTCAGTTCTAACAGAGTTAGTAGGTGGATTCTTGCTCTGCAGGAATACGAATTCACAGTAAAATATATTAAAGGTAAAGATAACATTCTTGCAGACATGCTATCGAGGGACACTAATTTATGTAGGGATTATCCTGTGGTTAAAGCAGAGGACGGTATTTTAATATGTGCATGTGTGGACAGTAGCAACAGGGCATCGTTACAGACACTGAGAAATATGCTAGTGGAGCAACGTGAGGACGTTAAGTTAAGGGAGCCACTGGCTAGGTTGGAAATAGGTGAAGAAGAGTATGTGAAAGTAGGATGGTTCACGTACAAGATGCAGGATGGGCTTCTTGCAAGGAAATGTAGGAATAATCGGTGGGCAATATGTGTTCCTGCCACTTTGCGGGAGGAGCTAATTTGGTTCATTCATAGGGAATTAGGACACTTTGGTGCTGCCAAGGTCTTCTATGAAATTGGTCGTGACTTCATTTGGAGTAAAATGGGAAGGGACGTTAGGAGGATTTTCGCTAAGTGTGACACCTGTCAAAGGAGTAAATATCCAGTTAAATATTTAGTGGGGGAGAGATCTGCAGTTCTCACCAGTAGTCCCGGCGAACTACGGTGTGTGGATTTATTTGGCCCGATCGTTAAAGGACAGTACGGCTACGAGTACATTTTTATAGTTATTGACGCTTTTAGTAAGTATGTCAAGCTATATCCGCTAAGGAAAGCCACGGGACTAGCGTGTAGCCGTCTGATCATTAATAAGTATGTACCTGAGTTTGGCATTCCTCTCAGGATACTATCTGACAGTGGACCACAGTTTACTGCAAAGAAATGGAGAACCAGTATGCAGGAAGCTGGTATAACACACATTCATTCCTCTGTAAGGTACCCTCAGGGTAATTCTGCAGAGCGTCCATTAAGGGAAGTGGCTCGTCTTTTTCGGACTCTAGTGCATGACTAGCATGCGGCCTGGGTTGGACATCTTCCCAAGGTCGAGACTTGGCTGAATTCTGTCCAGCATGAGAGCACGAAATTGACGCCATACGAAGTTCACTTCGGAAAAAGACCACAAAATGAACTAGCGAGGGTGTTGGGATTAAATGAGGGTAAGCAACCGGGGATGGATTACATTGTCCAGTTGGCGAAACAGAATTTATCTAAGTCAGCACAAAAGAGAATTCGCCAACAAAAAGAAACTAAATTTGACCTATTCGAGCCGGGAGACAGAGTCTTACTTAGAGTGCCGAAACAGTCAAATAAGCTAGAGAAAGTCATGTCCAAGTTCTTTTATCTCTACGAGGGCCCATTTATAGTTTCCAAACGTATTGGAAAAACAGCATATGTGCTGGAGGATAGTAAGGGAAACAGATTATACGGGACGTATAATATACATAGTCTACGAAAATATGTGTCATAAAGTGAGGATGTTTAGCTGGCGAGCCAGCCTATCAAATGAGTAAGTGTGGTATTTGGTGCGTGGGAGGAGATGGTCTTCCAGGCAGGCGTATCAGAAGTCACACAGGGGGGTAGTATGTAAGTAAATGAGAGTTTTTAAGGTACAGGGAAATATGACGGGATTGTCGGATGCTCTTGAGCACTAAAATGTCTCGATAAACCAAGGCCAGAATTTGGTAGCGCTGGTGAATTCCCATTTGCCTCCTAGAGATGGGTGAGCGCTTGGACAGGGTATTTTTGCTTAAGGCGTCCACGAGGCAAAAGATGGGCCATCAGAAGGCGAGACAGTCCTTCATGAAACTCATACATATCAGCACACGTGATTTCTGTTTACGGTCTCGCCATGTAAGATTTGTAAGTGTGTAATTTAAGGTAATTTGTACAATGGTTTCATTTGTGTGAGGAGAACTGGTCTGTGTTGAGAACTAGTATTAACTAGAATATGGTCTACGGGAACTTAAGAAGACAGGGCGATTACGGCACAGAAATATTTGGTGTTATATGTAATGCGCATTTACTGTTTTTTTTTTTTCAGAAGTCAATATTAATTTAATCTACTTTAAAGAGGGATTATGTATTATGGTCACGAGGCGCTGCCACAATAGTGTGATCGTGTGCTCAGTGATAAGTGAGATTAAATTTCACCATAAGGAAGGGACCTCCAGTGAAATTAGGAAGTTCTATGGAGATATAAATATATCAGAACACCTTCAATGCGTGTGATATGACATCATAAATACATAGTGCTCACACATTAATTATGTCTATTTCTCCAACATAGAGAAATTTGAAAGGCGGAAATATCCGTGGAACACTATTCTATATGTAAAACATTGGACTGGTTGCAAAGTGCAATCCATTGTGACAACAAACTTTGACGCAAAGTGCGTGAAGAAAAATTATGAGTGTATATATCTGTAATTTAGGGTGATTTCATTTATGTAATATGTATTTTGGATGGGGTTTATTAACGTGTCTGGGATAATCGGATAATGGACCGTTGTCACGGTAAATCATCCGATGATCCGAGACGAATATGTAACGTGTTTTTCGAGGGGTTTTTATGCAACTGGCATAAGTCAGTAGGAAGCCATTCTATATTTATTTACGCGGCAAATTGTTCAGTCAAGAGAATTTTTCATGTTAATTTATTATTATTATTAATTTATTATAATTATTATTAAGGTATTTTCAGAGCATTTTATAAAAATTATTAGCATTCAGATAGGTTTTCTATGTCTTAGAAAACGCTATCAAGCAAATTATTACGAACGACAATATCATAGAAAATTATGCGATTGCGGAATTTTACGGAGTTTTCGTCAGTTAGGGTATATCGAGAGACGTGACTCACTGGGAATTCAAGTACACGCTTAATCTTGTCGGAAAGCATGACGCAATCCTGGGTCGCAGCGTCCAGGAAAGGCGAATAGTTGGAACGGAAATCGACTTCATCATCGCCGCGCGGTGTGTAATGACCCGGAGGAGGGGAAGATCGCGTGGTGGGTCAGCCAATCGGTGAGGACCACGTAAGCTAGAAGTCGGCTGAAGAGTGGGGGAGCCGACAGGTGCATATATCGTTCGACGCGCCGTGGAACGGGGACTATCTGTGTAGAACTTAACGAGTACGTTTGCACGCGGGAGTCGCTCCGATGTTCCGTGGATTGGAGGACTAACTTTTGTAAAACTTAACCAGTGCGGTTGTACGAGTGTTTGGGTCCGATGTACGGACCATAGAATTATCTAATCTACGAGAATCTCATCAAATACCGACGGAGATGTCGACGTCCAGGAGACTGTGGGAAGCTCACAGCATCATCCAGTACGAGGGAAAGGCTTCGGCAATTTCCAGTGGTAAGCGCGAATGACGCAGAAATACGCAATCTCTCATTTCTCTTGGTTTTATATTTCATATTTCAGTAACTTCATAGCTTGGGAATAAGAGTAAAATCAATAATTTATCAGACTCCGTTTTCACGTAATTTTCTATCGGTAATATTAAAATCACAACGCTCCTATTTAAATTTTAAACTTACTATTATTATTAATTTTGCTATTCTTGTTTTATATAATAAATTCATTTCTTTTACAATGCAATCTTTGCTTTCAGTAGGTAGCATTAGATATAGACCAATTCCTTCTCCTGATACAATTGTTTGTTGGGTTAATGATCAAATCATACCACGATCTGAGTGAATAGAGTCTTGAAGGTGTTCTGCCAGAGCTAGACGTTGTTAAATACAAATTTAGATTTCAACATTGCATTGAGGTCTTGGCGCCCATTAAACAGCTACAATGTTACCATAAAGAACGACTGTAATCACCAGGAAAGTCAAAAGAAAGCAACTTTTTACAGTTTATTAAACAGAGCAAATAAATACCTTTAAAAAAGAAAGTTTTAATATGGAATTAAGAATATTAGCATAGCCAAGAACAACGGATACAGTACAAGCAAGAATATGTTGATACAATCAGAAACAAATTTCAAAATAAATTTAATTCAACTGTAGCTAAAGAAAATAACAAAGACAACAGATATGCCACATTCACGTACATGAATTCCAAAATTCAATCTGTCACTAATTTATATAAAAAACACAACATTAAAATTGCGTGTAAAACTAAGAATAACAACAGTAATATTTTCTTTAATCATAACTCAATTAATATAATTGAAAAAATAATGGCTCAGGTATTTACCAATTGAATTGCAAGGATTGCGGATGTAATTGCATAGGGCAAACTAGCAGGTCATTCAAAAGAAGATTTTCTGAACACACGAATGCAAAAAAAATACAACAAATTTTCGGCTATCGCGAACCATATGGAGGAGACGAGTACCATAGATAAAGATTTTAAATACTACATGTACAGAATAAAGGCAGACTAATAAACATTTTGGAAAATATGGAAATTCATGTAAATCAAAAAATAGATCCTATAAGAAACCTTAATGACCTAATGTATAATGATAACATATTATTCAACTGTCTGTTAGGTAGTCAGCCCGAAGGCTGGTTGGATCCTCAAAAAGTACCGCCGTTACGTTATGTGAGTAGATACCCACAAAAACCCAAGGCAGCACTATTTTGAGGCGTTCTAGGCAAGAAGAGGAGTGAGGTAGTTTGCCATTGCTTTCCTCACTGAGTCAGAACAGTAGTCCTAACCCTATGAGTTGAACCTTTCACAGCATTCACAGGCACTGACTGTGCCTCGAATGCCATTACTAAGCCCCACCCATACCTCAGTAGCTTCCATATAATCACAGCCATGAGTGAGACTGAGACATCGGTGAAAAGCCACCTTTTACTCTAGCCTGTGCCAACTGACAAATGCAAAAGTACTGTATTCATCAAGAGATGGCGAACAGGCCAATTATTCAACACAATAGCCAAAATGAGAAAACAAAGAAAAATCACGCCTACAGCAGCGCAATCAATCGCGTCACACTCCCCTCCCTCCATACCCCCGACCCCTTCCTCTCCGCTCAACACGAGCTAGCAGTAGGTAGGCCGATGTCTCGCTCAGTCAGCCAGTATCAGGCGTACAATAATGGTCATTCCGCACTTTATGTAAGTCTCTACATTTCGCCTGATTCACACACGAGTTTAACTTTACTTTCTCACGACCATTTAATTTTACAGATTCACACCACGGCGTCACTTATGTAGCAAGTCCTTTGATGAACAAATAGAAGAATATTGGAAACTACTTGAAAATGACTAAACGGAAGACCTAGTTAATCTCCCAGATAACGTTAACTGCAGGGACGAGCACAAAATAATTGTAAACATTTTTAAAACTATTTTAATATTTTATGTATTTTAATCCTTTGACTTACACCCAATGGTTGCTTTGACTAGGAGTTTGCAGGTGGCTGATGAAGAACCTTATTAGGTCTGAAACATATACCATATGAGGATATAATCCCTCGACAAAGTAAGTTGTATTGAAAAGTGGATAAAAGTAGTTCTTGAAGAAATATACAGCTGCCTTTGTCAATAGGCACATTTCTTAAGACTTCTCGTGAACTCACTTAATGTGTACTTGAAGACTAACTTTGCTGGCCCATGGTGTTGGGGTAGCACACCTTCCTCTCACCTGGAGGCCCTGGTTCAAATCCCAGCTCCGTCAGGAATTTTAGTAACTGACGTGAGGGCTGGAACGTTATGCACTCCACCTCGTGAGGAAAACTGAGTATCTGTCTGGCAGCGCCTCAGTCAGGAAAACCAAGTTCAACGGCCGATGGCACCCAACATGCTGCCCACACATCACCCTGCAATCTGGAGGCCAAATGGCTGGGCAGCGGTCGCTTGATAGGTCAAGTCCCTTCATGGGCTGTGGTGCCATGGGTTTTGGTTTGGTTTCATGGCTAACTTTGCTAAGGTGGTGGCTGGTCCCTTCCAATGTCGCCAAACTTCCTACCTGTCTTGGATTGACGGAGCAAGTCATATGATGCTGATATTTACCTGACGTACTTCACACGTGGCTACCATATTCCCTCTTCCAGATCGTTCCTTGGTGATGATTGGCTGCCTTCATGGTTTTTTTTTGTTTGTCTAGTTGTTAGCTTCTGTGGAGGGGCAGATGACCTCGTAGTTCCACCCCTAAAAACAACAATAACTAACTAACTAGCTTCTGTGGGACTATTTAAGTCTGCGCTTCTTAGCCATCAATGAATCTTCATCTCTGCTCTCCAGACATCGCGGAGGCTGGGCCTCGTTACCCAACGTCTCATCGGGGTTGCTAACCCAGCTGCGAAGAAGTGGCTCGCTCATCCATGTGACACTCAAGGAGTGTTTGCCATATGTGGCAATTTTAATTAAGTTTTAGAAACATTTTAATGAACAAACCTTAAAAATTGAAATGAACACTTAAATCAAGAATACAAGCAATAGTGTTAAGTGTTTCAAAACTGGCTTTATAAAATATATATCTCGTTCTGATCAACCTGATGGTTGGTGGGTAGCATGACTGTCTTCATCCAACGACATTCTATCTTGAGCCAACTTCTTGATTAGTTGATATGAACGTCGCCCTTTAATGCCATCGAAGAACCCTGCTCTTGGTCGTCCTCTTCCAGTCTTCCCTTCAAACAGTGTGGTGCCCCATGATGAATGTCGGAGTAAGTGACCAATCCAACTATATCTTCTTTTCGTGATAATTTTCCCCAGACTGATTGTTTCTTCAGCTCTCTTGAGGACTTCTTCATTTGTTAGCCTGTCAGTCCAGGGTATTCGTAACATTCGGCGCCAGCACCACATCTCAGATGCATTTCCTCTTTTCTTATCAGCCTTTAATAGAGTCCAGGTTTCAGAGCCACAGGTCGCAATGCACCAAATGAAGCTCTTAATGAAATTCTTTCTCACTGGTAGGGATATAGCCTTGGAGGTCAATAGGCTTCTTTTTTTATTGAAAGCTTCTTTAGCTTTGGCTATTCGAGAACAGACGTCCTTGTCACATTTCCCATTAGAAGTGATGATGCTTCCCAAATAACTGAACTGTTTTACTTGAGCCAATCTTTCTCCTTCCAACCAAACATTAACATCCTGTTTACCATCCGGAGTACAGTTCATTATCTTGGTTTTTGTTTTGTTAAACTTCATGTTACATTTTAGTATTAGTAGATCATTCAATTTCTTTAGAGACTGTATCTCTTTCTTAGTTTCAGCTATGAGAGCTATATCATCAGCGAAACGTATTGTTTGGTAAAGTTGACATCCCCCCCCCCAAGGGTAGAGGTGGCTGAAAACTCTTTCATTGCTTCTTCTACATACACATTGAATAGTAGAGGAGACCCTTGCCTTATTCTTTTTCTTATTTTCGCATTGATTTGCTCTTTCCCTATAAGCGCTGTCTGGTTCTTACAGCTGATAGATGATTCTCTGATCTCTGTAGTCCACTTTCAGACTTCTAAGGGCTTTAAACATAGTATTCCAGTTAACATTCTAGCTAGAGTATTGTCCAATCGTCAACTGCCATTGACTGAAATGTGTCTACCAGAAACACAATGTGGTTTCAGACCAAACAGAGGTACAGTCGATATGATTTTCAGTGCAAGACAAATGCAGGAAAAGTCCAGAGAGCAAAACCAACCCTTGTATATGGTTTTTATAGATCTTGTCAAGGCGTCTGATTCTGTTAATCGAGAAGCTCTATGAAGAATTCTAGCTTTGATTGGATGTCCAAACAAATACATACAGATACTTATATAGGTTACTGCACGACGGCATGTTTGCTACTGTTCATTCCAATACAAGACCAGGAGACCCTTTCCATGTTAGTACTGGAGTCAAACAAGGTTGTGTAATTGCTCCAACATTGTTGGAACTATACTACACCTTGTGGTAAACTGCCATCAGGTGTAGAACTTGTGTATAGAACTGACGGAAATCTGTTTAAGCCCCTTAGCGTGTACGGCGCAACGGTGCGCCCACTAGCCTGCTACGTTCACAGCGTGTACGGCGCAATGGTGCGCCATCGAATTTGAATCGCCCGCTACGTGGACTTCGTAATAGTTATTTATTTGGTCGTAAGATGGCAGGAAGAGGCAACTTTTGGCTACACTTCGAGATACTTATTATTGCCAGGAGGTGTCGCATATCTTCACAGTCGTTTATTTTTCAGATCTCTGCACACGTGTTCCCACTTTTGCGGACCGTGAGTTTGCTTGTAAACATGGTAGGTCCTGGCACAGTTATTGATGACAGAGAAATAGCTAATTTGCTAGATAATAGTGCAAACGAAAGTGATTCAGAGTGTGACAGCGATATAGAGAGGATGAGTTTGCTATAACTTCCAGTGAAGATAGTGACGCTGACGATGTAATTCGTGATAGAACGCCAAGAAAGACGAACACATTGGGCGACTGTGATATTGTCCCAGTATTGACGTGCCGCTGACCAGGGTTAATCAGGTTATTGAAAGTTTATAATATTGTTATATGTTGTTGTTATTGGGTGTGTTTTTTGAAAACTTTTGCCAGTGCGATTGGAAATTATAGCGAAATGCATATGATACCGCGCTTACCATTGGGAGTAGGCTAGAAATAATGCACGTTGTGGGTGCAGCCCAGAGTTTCACAATATCACGCTTGAGAGGTTAATATTAGCAGACTGCAAGCTAAGACCAAGGTGTCCTCAGTGTCAGTTATAGATCTTCAATATGCAGATGACAATGTTATTCGCCGATAACCTAGATGTTAGGCCCCTTAAAACAACAATTATCATCATCATCATCACAATGTTATTCTAGCCAACACTGAGGAAGATCTGCAATCAATCCTAAATGCTGTTAATCAAGCATATGAAAGTATTGGACGGGAAATTAACATTGATGAGACTAAGATCCTTTATCAGCCGGCACCAAATTCCAACAAGAGAACTACGGCTATTACAATCAATGGTCAATCTCTGCAAAACGTAAATCATTTTCCTTACCTTGGAAGCAACCTCTCCACATCTGCAAACATTGATACAGAAATCCAATATCATTTAAGATGTGCTACTGCAGCTTTCGGTCGTCTCCTAAAAAAAGTGTTTGACAATCATGATATCAGTGTGAGAACCAAACTGTTTACAACGCTGTTGTAATCCCTACTCTTATCTATGGTTGCGAGACCTGGACAACTTACAGGAGAAACCTAAAATACCATCAACGATGCTTATGGAGAATACTGAAAGTTAAATGGCAAGATCGTCGAACAAACATTAGTATCCTCAAAGAAGCCAACACTACAAGCATGGAGGCAAAGGTAGTCAGGCATCAGATACGCTGGGCTGGCCATGTTGTCCGCATGCCAGATACACGCCTCCCAAAGAGAATCATGTACTCCCAGCTAAAGAATGGACTGCGTAACCATGGAGGGCAGCTTAAACGATACAAGGGTGTCCATAAACATAACCTCAAAGAGTGTCAAATTGATACGGTCAACTGGGAAACCGCAGCCGAAGATAGAACTAATTGGCGTAAAATTGTATACAACGGAGTTGAACAATTAGAACAAGATAGGAGAAGACTAGAAGCTGAAAGGAGGAACCGCAGGAAAGAACGTGCGAATGCAAGGGATGGTGTGCCTGCACAATCATCTGCTGATACAACTAATGTGTGCTGTCGCTGCAGTAAAGTGTGTGCATACAGAATTGGGCTGTTCAGCCATCTGAGACGACACAATACTTCCAAATAACATTGTATTTTACATAGGCCTACTATATATTCATTGACGAATAAATGCCTATCACTCAGTTAACATTAACTAACGCTTTCTGTATATCAATGAAAGCAATTAAGATGGTCTTATTGATTCTTAGTGCTTGTTCAATAATTGTTGTAAGGGTCAGAATTGCTTCTCTTGTTCCCCTGTTTCTTCTAAACCCAAATTGATCCTCTGAGAGGTTTTCTTCTATTCTTTTCTCCATGCGATGGTAAACAATTCTTGTAATAATTTTGCAGGCATATGTTACTAGGCTTAACATTCTATAATCTAGACATCTCTTTTCTCAAAATCTTCCGGTATTTCTCTGTTAGTATAAATATCATTTACTAGATGATATAAAGAAGTTTTTGCCGTATCCCCTACAGCTTGTAGTATTTCACCAGGAATTGAATCTACTCCAGGAGCTTTTCTTTGTTTTAGCTAATTCAGAGCTTTATCAAATTCTTCTCTAAGTATTGTAACGTGTTTTTCGAGGGTATTTTACGCCACTGACGTAAGTCAGTAGGAAGCCATTCAATATTTATTTACGCGGCAAATTGTTCAGCCAAGAGAAGTTTTCATGTAACTTATTATTATTATTAAGATATTTTTTTTGGAGCGTTTTTTTATAAAATTATAAGCATATAGATAGGTTTTCAATGTTATAGAAAACACTATCAAGCAAATTATTACGAACAACATTATCGCGGAAAATTATATGATTACGGAATTTTACGGATTTTTGTCAGTTAGAGTTTGTTGAGAGAGATGAGTCACTGGGAATTCGGCTACAGGCTTATTCTTGTCGAGTAGCGTGACGCAAGTGGGGTTGCTGCTTCAAGAAAAGACGAAATGGCCTGGACCGGTAATCGACATCATCGTCGCGCCGAGTGTAATGACCCTGAGGTGGGGAGTATCGCGTGGTGGCTCAGCCAATCAGTGGAGAGCGGGCGAGAAGAAGACAGCACTGGAGAGGGGAGGTGACGAGTGCATATATTGTTTGCGCGCCGTGGAGGCAGGGCGATTATCTTTGTTGTGGTTGCACGTGTGGTTGGTTCCGATATGATCGGACCATAACTTAACATATCTACAAGTATCTCTTCAACTAACGAAGAAGATGACGACGTCCAGAAGGCTGTGGGAAGCTCTCTTCAACATCCAGTACGAGGGAAATGCTACGGCAATTTCCAATGGTAAGCGAGAATGACTCAGAACTACATAATCTCTCGTTTCTTTGTTTCATATTCAGTATTTCAGTAACTTCATAGCTTGGGAATAATAGTAAAATCAGTAATTCATCTGACTCCGTTTTCACGTAATTCTCTAGCGGTAATATTCAGATCGCAACGCTCTAATTTAAATTTAAAATATATTATTATTATTAATTTTGCCATACTTGTTTTATATAATAAATTCATTTCTTTTAACCATGCAATCTTTGCTTTCAGTAGGTAGCATTAGATATAGACCAAATTCCTTCTCCTGATACAATTGTTAGTTGGGTTAATGATCAAATCATACCACGATCTGAGTGTAAAGATTCTTGAAGGTGTTCTACCAGAGCTAGGTGTTGTTAAATATAAATTTAGATTTCAACATAGCGTTGAGGTCTTGGCGCCCATTAATACAACATATCTTAGTCAGAGTAAACATTACATTTGTACGCACAACGTGTACTAAAGGAAACAGTTACACTTGTACACCCAACAGTGAGGGCTATATAGAACCGTTTCACTTGTCGCTACCAACATGGGGACGAAAACCTAATAACATTTGTGGAAGGAGAAGGGTATATATTTCTGTGCCTGTATTTTGGGGGTTTTTCATTTATCGGTGTGTATCAGCATGGGTAGTGTTGAGGAAGAGATGAAGTTGCGTAGTGGCCACCAGTTGGATAGTGAAGATACGAGCAGTATGGCTAGTCTTGGAAATGAAAGCAGTACAGGGATGTCGGAGGTAAATCCCGATACTGAGGGGGGTAATCAAAACAGTCAAGCAGGGTTAGAGAGTTTGCTTCTTCAGTTTATGCAACAAAATAAAATTAGCACAGACGCTTTAAATGCTAAACTCGAACAAAATAATGCTAAACTTGAACAAAATAGTAGGGAAAATAAAGAGAGTACTGAAGCTTTAAATGCTAAACTTGAACAAAATAGTAGGGAAAATAGAGAGAGTACTGAAACTTTAAATGCTAAATTAGAACAAAACAGTAAACAAATGAGCAATAAATTAAGTGAGAAATTTGAGGAGAACAATCTAAAATTAGATAAGAAATTCGAACTGATTAGAAGTGAGATCAGAGGGGTGATGGAAGAGAAGGCTAAAGAGATTATTGCAGATGTAGACAGAAAATTAGGAAAAGTACAGGAGGAGTTAGAAATTAGAATCAGTACACAGGCTGAAAATTTAAAAGAACTAGTGCAACGTGAAACACAGCAGGTCAAAAAGCAATTGGGGGGAGAAATTGACAAAATTCAGGTAGCAACTAAAGAAGTTAAAGAACAGCTGGGGGGAAGAATTGATAAAGTACATGCAGAAATAATCACTGAAGTTAATGATTTAAGGGAGAGGAATAAGGAAAGCATTAATGAGATTAGTGAGAAACAAGCTAAATTAAGTGGTAAAGTTGAAGCATCGGAAGGGAGCATTAGGTTAACTGTAACTAATATTGAAAGAAAAGCTGAGGAGAAAATTGCTGAATTAGAACAGAAGTTGAAAGCTAGAATTAGGCAGGAAAATAGTCAGAGTAGGTCAGTTTATGTGAATAGCACACACAGGGAAATAGAACTAGGAAAATTCAGTAATCGGCAGGGTTGTCCAATGGAGTTCATGAATACAATAGAAAATAAATTCGGGGAGAGGTTGGAAGATGGTAGTATTGAGTGGTGCCAGGTAGTTGAGATTTTAGAGCAAGCGTTTGTAGGTGAAACAAGAAACTGGTTTGCTGTCTACAGAGACAATTTTGAGAATATTTCAGATTTTAAAGTTAAATTTTGTGAGAAATTTTGGAATGAGATAATTCAGTCTCAGCATCGTGAGGGAATTGAGTGTGGGAAATATAACCCGAGAGGAAACTACACTATGACCGAGTACTTTTTAGGACAGGTATTGACGTGTAAATATCTGGATGGTTTGAAGGAGGAAAGTGATGTAGTCAGGCTATTATTAAGACATTTTCCGTATAGAATCAAAGAAGCTGCCTGTATACAAAATGTTAAATCTATTTCACAAGTGGAAAATTTATTAAGTACATTCGATGCTCTGGGAAGAGGTGGTTACGAGGAGAATTTCGGTAGGAACCAGGGTAACCATAATAACAGGCCTAATGAGAATAGGAGTCAGGAAGTTCAAGGGAACAGTGGCGAAGGGGCCAACGTTCAAAACAGGGGGAACCATAATAATAATAATAATAATCAGCAAAACCAGTACAGAGGAAATGGGTATGGTACGAACTACCAAGGTAGAAATAATGATTTCAGGGGAAACCAAGGGAGGTATAATAACAATAATAATTATAACCAGAACAGGGGTCAAGGAGGGAATCAGCCCAAAGGTAATAACGGACAGAGAGATACCGTTAACACAACCCAGAACAACCAGACCAGTGCAGTAGTGAGTAGTACTACACCAAGTGGTAGCCATACTTTAAACACGAACCAGGCTGCGATGTAAGGTCAGAATCTCAGTCTGTAACATGCCCTGTCCATACACTTATACAGGAACCCTATGACCTAAATGTAAGAAATGAACTATTACGTGAACTAAATGATGAAGGTATTATTAAGGAGGTGGTTAGTAAGAGCCCCATAGTTAAATTTAACATGTCCGAGGCATACACAGATGTTTCAATTGATAGTGGTTGTATGAAGAGTTGCCTAAGTAGTGCATCTTACGATAAAATGAAAGGAACTGGAGTAAATTTTGAGGAGATGCCAATTAAAAGCACTTTTGTTATCACAGCTGTTGGGAAGAGGTCTAAAGTAATTTCTAAGCAAGTTTTAGTAGACATTAAAATTAATAATCATGTAGAAAGCAGATTTGTCTTGTAATTCCAAATTTAGTATTCAGTGTTATCTTGGGTTCAGAGTGGCTAAGTAGTGTGTCTGGTAACTTATGTTATGATGTAGGGAGTTTGAAATTTAAATGGGGAGATTCTGAAGTAGAAGTAGCGTTCAATGTCCATATTCAGAGAAGTAGTGTTGTAGGTGTGATTTGTACTTTAAATGAGATATCGCCAGCCGTAGAGCGGGGTTCTCCATGTTTTGTGGGCAGTGTGATTACGAACGGTTGTCTAGAGGACTCGTTACGTGATGCTGCATTTCAGGGAAATATAGAGGGTGAACAGTGTGTTCGGCTCTATGATGTGTTATTGTGTAATAGGAGAGTTTTTGAGGATCGCATTGGTATGGCCAATTGCTATACACATTCATTGAACGTTACTGATAGGTCAGTATTCACAGGACATAGATATCCTGTACCTTTCGCTTATCAGAGTGCAGTTAGGGCACAAATTAACCAGATGCTTGAAGATGGGATTATTGAGCACTCGAACAGTCCATATGTTAATTCTTTGATCACGGTACCCAAGGCCGACGGCACAGTTCGTATTTGTTTAGACGCTCGTTTGGTTAACAGTAGAATTAGTTCAGATCAGCTGAAATCTATGTCAATAGAGGAATTAATGCAAACATTTGAGGGGAAGAAGTATTTCACTTGTGTAGATTTGAGTTCCAGTTTTTGGCAAGTGCCACTTATGTACGAAGATAGACCTTTTACTGCTTTTAGTCATAAATATAACCTTTATCAATTTTGTAGAACACCTTATGGGTTAAAGAGTAGTTCAGCAGCTTTAATAAGGGCTTAAAACATCGCATTAGGGGATGACACAGGAGAGTTTGTAACCATTTACATTGATGATATGGTAATTAGTTCACACAGTTTTGAGGAGCATCTACGTCATTTAAATATAGTTTTTCAGAAGTTAGATCAGGCAGGGTTCACTTTGAAGCTGTCTAAGTCGTCATTCTGTCAGTCAGAAGTGACATTTTTAGGTCATAGAGTGTCGAGTAGAGGTGTGACACCAGAGGAAAGTAGGGTTAGCATGTGTGGACAGTAGCAACAGGGCATCGTTACAGACACTGAGAAATATGCTAGTGGAGCAACGTGATAACATTAAGGCGGTGTCATAAAGTGAGTGTGTATAGCTGGCGAGCTAGCCTATCAAATGAGTAAGTGTGGTATTTGGTGCGTGGAAGATCTGGTCTTCCAGGCAGGCGTATCAGAAGTCACACAGGGGGGTAGTATGTAAGTAATTGAGAGTTTTTACGGTACAGGGAAAAATGACGGGATTGTCGGATGCTCTTGAGCACTAAAATGTCTCGATACACCAAGGCCAGAATTTGGTAGCGCTTTTGAATTCTCATTTGTCTCCTAGAGATGGGTGAGCGCTTGAACAGGGTATTTTTGCTTAAGGCGTCCACGAGACAAAAGATGGGCCACCAGAAGGCGAGACAGTCCTTCATGAAACTCATACATAATAGCACACGTGATTTCTGTTTACGGCCTCGCCATGTAAGAATTGTAAGTGTGTAATTTAAGGTAATTAGTACAAAGGTATTATTTGAGTGAGGAGAACTGGTCTGAGTTGTGAACTAGTATTAAGTAGAATTTGGTCTATGGGAACTTAAGAAATATTTGGTGTTATATGTAATGCGCACCTACTGTTTTTTTTTTTTTTTTTCAGAAGTCAATATTAATTTTGTATAATATACAGAGAGATTAAGTATTATGGTCACGATGCGCTGCCACAATAGTGTGATCGTGAGATCAGTGAGACTAAGTTTCACCAGATGGAAGTGACCTCCAGTGAAATTAGGAAGTTCTGTGGTGATATAAATATATCAGAACACCTTTGATGCGTGTGATGTGACATCATATATACATAGTGCTCACACATTATTTATGTCTATTTTTCCCACATAGAGATATTTGAGAGGCGGAAATATCCGTGGAACATTGATCTAAATGAAAAACATTGGACTGGTTGCACAGTGCAATCCAAAATGACAACAGACTTTGACGCAAAGTGCGTAAAGAAAATTATGAGTGTATATATATATATATATGTTATTTAGGGTGATTTATTTTATGTAATATGTATTTTGGAAGGGGATTTTATTAACGTGTCTGGGATAATCGCATCCATCATGCGATTTACCGTCGTCACGGTAAATCATCCGATGATCCGAGGCGAATATGTAACGTGTTTTTCGAGGGTATTTTACGCCACTGACATAAGTCGGTGGGAAGCCATTCAATATTTATTTACGCGGCAAATTGTTCAGCCAAGAGAAGTTTTCATGTAACTTATTATTATTATTATTATTAAGATTTTTTTTGAAGCGGTTTTTTATAAAATTATAAGCATATAGATAGGTTTTCAATGTTATAGAAAACACTATCAAGCAAATTATTACGAACAACATTATCGCGGAAAATTATATGAGTACGGAATTTTACGGATTTTTGTCAGTTAGAGTTTGTTGAGAGAGATGAGTCACTGGGAATTCGGCTACAGGCTTATTCTTGTCGAGTAGCGTGACGCAAGCGGGGTTGCTGCTTCAAGAAAAGGCGAAATGGCCTGGACCGGTAATCGACATCATCTTCGCGCCGAGTGTAATGACCCTGAGGTGGGGAGTATCGCGTGGTGGCTCAGCCAATCAGTGGAGAGCGGGCGAGAAGAAGACAGCACTGGAGAGGGGAGGTGACGAGTGCATATATTGTTTGCGCGCCGTGGAGGCAGGGCGATTATCTTTGTAAAACTTGACCGTTGTGGTTGCACGTGTGGTTGGTTCCGATAGGATCGGACCATAACTTAACATATCTACAAGTATATCTTCAACTAACGAAGAAGATGACGACATCCAGAAGGCTGTGGGAAGCTCTCTTCAACATCCAGTACGAGGGAAATGCTACGGCAATTTCCAATGGTAAGCGCGAATGACTCAGAACTACATAATCTCTCGTTTCTTTGTTTCATATTCAGTATTTCAGTAACTTCATAGCTTGGGAATAATAGTAAAATCAGTAATTCATCCGACTCCGTTTTCACGCAATTCTCTAGCGGTAATATTCAGATCGCAACGCTCCAATTTAAATTTAAAATATATTATTATTATTATTATTAATTTTGCCATACTTGTTTTATATAATAAATTCATTTCTTTTAACCATGCAATCTTTGCTTTCAGTAGGTAGCATTAGATATAGACCAAATTCCTTCTCCTGATACAATTGTTAGTTGGGTTAATGATCAAATCATACCACGATCTGAGTGTAAAGATTCTTGAAGGTGTTCTACCAGAGCTAGGTGTTGTTAAATATAAATTTAGATTTCAACATAGCGTTGAGGTCTTGGCGCCCATTAATACAACATATCTTAGTCAGAGTACACATTACATTTGTACACCCCAACAGTGAGGGCCAGTAAAAACGTTTCAGTATACATGGTCCCAATTCATCTTGTTCTATCTCACTTTCATTTTCTATTACATCGCCATCTATTTGTCCTTCTGTCGTGACCCAAGTGCAGGCTTGCGCAAGGATCAGACGTTTACCGGCTATGTCGGTAGAGGAATTTGGGGTTGAAATCCTGGGAACTCTCTTAGTTAAAGTACCAACGAAGAATTGTTGCACATATAGTTTATTTGTAGCTTAGTTTCTCTGCCGATACCGATATAATGTTGGTTAATATTAATATGTGTCGTAGGGCTGGTCAGTTACTGGACCGTCTTCTGTTTTCCCTGATATAATCTGCTAAGCTATTCTCAACTCTGCTAAGTCCGTAAGACTTGGACTTCTCGTGGCTTGCTGGGCTGTCCCTAGACTCTTGTACCTCTATAGGTACGTACATGCTTGTAGCGTTTCACTCTCTGAATTAAGGCGATTCCCCTTTAGTCCTCTGAGTTCGTTGTGGGGTTTGAAGCCATTTTTCAGTGTTGCCTAAGTAAACAAAAGTTTGGTGCTTTTCAGTCGGTCAACACGAATGTACCCAAAAAGAGCTGGTTTATGCCCCAATCCTGAAATAAATTACATGAGATTAATAAATACACTAGGATGACCAGTTTCGATCGTCAAGCGATCATCATCAGATCCATTACACTTAGGCTATAACATCTATGTTTGAGAATATAGGTGAAAAATATTTAGATAGATAGATAGATTAGATAGATAGATTTATTTTGACTGGCAAGATTAGGGCCATTGGGCCCTCTCTTCCATCTAACCAGATTATACAAATAATAAATGATGAACAATACAAATACAACTTAAATCTAACAATATTACAATATTGATATAATATAAAATACATATGAAATGGATTAGCTTGATAACATACAATACAAATACAACTTAAATCTAACAATTTTACAATATTTATACAGTATAAAATACATATAAACTGGATTAGCTTGGTGGTGTAGGCTGTAAATTGTTGCATTGTTAGGGTGAATAACTAAGATACTTAGGAGTAAGTTTAAAATTACAGTAAGGTAAAGGAAATAGGCTACTGAAAAAAAGTAGACTAATGATGGTGATGAAGATAATTAGTCGTTACTGAAGGAGGTTATTTAGATATCTAAATAGAGAGTAAATGAGAAAGTGAGAATTGGAAAGTTTGAATATATGTAATACGACGTAAGAATATAAGCATAAATGTTGAGTTCAACTTTCATTTACTTAGTATGTACTGCTGGACGGGGTTGCTCCTCTGACAGAGCGAGGCAGATTGTTCCACAGTCGTGCAGTAGCAACAACGAAGGAGTTGGTATAGCGTACTGTACGGTGTATGGGTATCAGCAAGAGTGTGTCGTTTTTTGACCGTGTTCCAAGAGTATGCTCGTACGAGAGGCGGTGAAGCTGAGAGTGCAGGTAAGCTGGAGTTGAAGTTGAGAGTATTTGTTGAAGAATACATAAAGAATGGAGGTCGCGGCGTTGATTTAGACGTAACCAGTTAAGTTGCTCATAAGCGGGGGTGACATGGTCATAGTACCGTAAATTAAATATGTAGCGTACACAGGCATTTTGTGCATGTTGGAGTTTGTTTTTAAGAGTAACAGTGAGATCTTTGTATACCACATCGCAGTAATCAAAATGAGGCAATATTAGGGAGGAAACAAGTCGTTCCTTTAATACACGAGAGAAAATATTCCAGAATCTTCTAAGTGAATTCAATGCGGAAAATACTTGTCTGGAAACATTGCAGACGTGCTGCGTCCAGGAAAGATGTTTATCTATAATAACGCCTAGATCTTTAACTGACTCACGGAATTCGATTGGGGAATCGCACAAGCGTAATTTTGGTAATGTGGGTTCATTTTTTAGTTTTAGGAGGATTTTCGGGTGGGAGATTATGATTGCTTGGGTTTTAGCCTCATTGAGTCGTAGTCCATGTAAGCGAGTCCAGTTACAGATTTCAGTTAAGTCTTCATTAAAGGTGCCGATTGCTTCCGATAGTTTTTCTGGTGCTGAATGCAGGTAGATTTGTACATCATCAGCATATAGGTGGTGTTTGCATTTAGTGATTGATGACGGAATGTCGTTTATATATATATTGAAAACAGGAGCGGTCCAAGGACTGACCCCTGAGGGACTCCTCTCTCAACTGGACGCCATGAAGACATTTGATTTAAGTTAATTTTAAAACATTGTTGACGTCCACGTAGATAAGAGTCCATCCATTGGATACTGTTCTTGGAGAGATGAATTTTAAATAGACAAGAGAGTAATATGTCATGGTCAACAGAATCGAAGGCTTTACTGAAATCAAGCAGTGTTAGGATTGTTACTAGCCCACTGTCCATAGCCTTTCTTATGTCGTCCGTGACCTTGAGTAGTGCAGTACTAGTACTATGATTTTTGCGGAAGCCGGATTGGTGTTCATCAAGGATATTGTGCTCTAGCAAATAGGAGGAGAGTTGTTCGTGGACGATAAATTCCAGTGATTTGGAGAGGGATGATAGTATACTGACTGGGCGATAATCGCTTACATGTTTAGCCTGTGTATTTTTTGGGATTGGGATGACGAAGGCCGCTTTCCAAAGCGATGGGTACATACCTGTCATTAACGAGTGATTGAATATGTGTGTTATTGTGGGAAGTATAATATCAATGATACGTTTGAATAATTCAATTTCTATATTGTCAATCCCTTTAGATTTCGATTTTATTCGAAGAATAGCACGTCTGGCTTGTGAGGGGGTAACATGCGAGAAATGGAATGGTTCTCTGTTAGGGGTGGGGATGCTGTAGTTATTGATCAAAGTTCTGTGTTTCATGTCAGGGTCAACTGAGTGTCCGATAGTTGTAAAATGTTCGTTGAGTGTGTCAAGAGGTAGATTAATGGGGATGTCAATTTTCTCTCTACCTATTCCCATATTTCTTGTTCCTTCCACGCCGCAGAGGGTTTAATATTACCTCCTAGCAGGTTATGAGCATGTCTGATTCGAGCATTACGTACCGTTTGGGAAGTTTTGTTTCGAAGTTTTTTGTAATCATCATAATTCTGTTGAGTTGGTAATCTCTTAAACTTTCTGTGTGCCACATCGCGCTTAGCCATCAGTACTTTAAGTTCCGGGCTGAGCCAAGGTGCGGGAGGTCGCGTTGCTCGAACAGATTTTACTGGAGCATGTCTGTCATAAAGTTCTGTCAAGTATTCGGTCATTGTGTGTACCTTATCGTCTATGTTGTGAATAGTCAGTATATCGTGCCATGGGATACATAGAGCATCTTCTGTCAAGGAGTTCATATCAATTTTAGAGAGGTCTCTGTACATGATGGTCCTTGGTTTGGTCTTGGGACATTTTAATGAGTAGGAGATATAGATTAAATCATGGGCTGAAATTCCGGGTACAGATGTCTGACCAAACTGAAGCACCCTGTCAGTGTTCTTTACTGATATCAAGTCAATTGTCGTGTGTGAAGTACGCGTGTGATGTGTTGGTAATAGTTCTAATATTTTCATGTCTCGTGACGAAAGCATATTCAGCAGTTGCCGAGTTTCAGACTTGGTGTTGTCGCCTATATTAGTATTGAAATCGCCCATGACTATTACATGTTGGTAAAGTGGTAGGATTCTTAGTAACGCATTCTCCACGTCCTCCAAGTGACCCAGTGCAGCCGCAGTGCTTTGTAAACAACACAGACAGCGCACTTTTGATGGGCGGCATCAATTTCAAATAGCATAAATTCAGGCCTCCTATTATACTGGCTATCAGAACATGCTAAGACTTTAGGATTAAGGTTTGACTTAACGAAAGCTCCTACCCCACCTCCTCTCTTCCCAACACGGTCATTACGTATTAGAGTGTAGCCGGGAAAGTGGAATGATTTAGATTGATTTAGCGGTGATAGCCACGTCTCGCTCATCAAACAAATATGGAACAAATCAGGTATAATGAGTTCAAGTTAATGAAAATGTGCCGATAAGGATTGTACATTCACGTGGGCTATATGGATTCCGGTTGGGTGCAGTGACACATTTTCAAACAGTCGATCTCGAGTCGAGATAAGGTCATTGTTTGCGGGAGCTAATTGTAGCCTGTTATTTGAAGTGAATGGAAACGGTTCGGTAGGGGAGGGGAGGGGTGAGGGAGTGCGGGAGAAATTCCTTTCACTGCAGGAGGTGGCTGCGAGAGTGCTGCTGTCAGAGGTAACATTCTTGTCGATCAGGTCTGCCAACTTAAGAAATGAAAATTGAACTAACCGAAATGTACTAAGGCTAATATAACTGAACTAACAGAAATGTACTATGGTAAACTAAGACTAATATAATAGTAAACAGATAATAATAATTACAACTAAGATGGCATATATTGGCCGCAGTCAGCTAGGTGAATAGTTTTTACACTGTAGATACTGATTAGTTAGGTAAGTCACTCATACGGTTAATCCTGATTTTGGTACCATCCGGTTTCTTGATAAGGATATCGCCCTGAGAACTCCAGCAATTTCTGACTGAGAATCGAGAAATTGCAGCCTTCAGAATCGCCAGACGGGTGGAGGTGAGATCCTCACGGATGGTCACATTGCTTCCCTTGAGCAATCTTTTTTTAAGGAACACCTCCTGCCTCGTACGGAATGAAGTGAATTTTACAATGATGGGCCTAGTTTTTCCAGGGGATTTGGGTCCAACACGATGGCTACGGTCAATATCAAGGAGGTTAACACTAGCACCAATATCTTTAAATACGTTTAGAGCAAGTTCATCTGTATTTTCTTGAGTACTTTCATGCACACCGAAAATCCTGATATTGGCTCTCCTGCTATACTGTTCTAAGGAGTCGTACTTTTCTTCAAGCTCATTTCTCAGTGCTTGGATTTCAAAGTCACGACTCTCAAGTTTTTTTAGTGAGGTCAGATACCAGGTCCATATTGAACTGAAGAGACTTCTCCAGTTCTTTGATAACAATTTCAGTCACTCTCACAGAGATAGCGGATATAATAGTTTCAAGAAACTTACCCGAACTGAGAGTCTCGTCGAGTACCTTAGCTACGGTCTCTTCAATTAAGTTGGCACTATCGCTGGCGTCTCTTGAGGCACGCTTATTCTTGCTTCTCGTCATCCTGGTTTAATTATGATTTTGTTATGTATGTAAGGGCTATCACTCGAAATAACGCAACACAGGTTATGCTCACTTACTATACACACGTGAACCACTTATTTTGGATGTACCTACTACACAATTTGTACAATTATTTAGTTGCAGTATTGGTAATGCAACTGTCAGTGTATGCTAAATGTAGTATATCTGATGTTAGGTGAAATGCTAAAATGGTGATAGAAATCCGGAGTTTGTCTGTTTGGGGTGACTATATGGTTGTAAAAAGTCAACTATGGTTATAATGTAATATTACAGGCTACTACTTACTACTCTAACTATTATATAGTCTATTTGATATCTATTACCATTTCCAGGCATTGGCCATGTGTATCTTCTCCTTTTTAGTTGTTCAAAGAGAGTATTTGTAATTACAAGGGAGTGACTTCGACAAAATTCGATGAGCTTTTCTCCTCTTTTGTTTCTTGAACCAACACCATAATCGCCCACCGTATCTTCTTCTGTGCCTTCTCCAACAACTGCATTCATATCTCCGAGGATAATCCGATTTTCTTCATCTCGGACCTTTAGTAACACTTCTTCCAGTTGTTCGTACACTTCCTCCACATCGTCTTCTGTGTATGCAGAGGTGGGCATGTACACATGGATTAGAGCTGTATCACTAGGTTCTGTCATTAACTTTATGAGCAGTATTCTTTCATTATATCCCCAAATGCCTGACACTCGCTGTCCTAATTGCTTTGTCAATATAAATCCAACACCACCTTTTCCATCTGAGCAGCCAGAGTACAAAACTCTGAAATCTTCGCTCCATAAATCTCCCTATCTGGCCATCTCATCTCACTCATTCCTAAAACATCTATTCCTGGTCGTTTCATTTCGTTCTTCACATTCTCCAGCTTACCACACTTTTTCAAGGATCTCATGTTCCATGTACCTACTTTGTAGGACAAGGATCCTTACTGGGGTGGTTTCCCGTTTACTTCCCCATCCTATGTCGTTGACTAACTAGTAGTTCGTCTGCCTTTAGGGACAATTTCTTATCCCATGGGCAAAAGTGTGTCCATCCTTTTATCCACTCATCCACACCCCAAGGAGGCTGTTGGCTCTGTATAAAAGGGGCTTCCTTATCCCTGGAGAGATTCGAGTTCAAAGCTGACATAATTATATCCATATATTAGAACATATGCCTTTTATCTTACTAATCCCAGATACAGGGCTGCCTCGTCCGCCACCTACAGACTGTTCCATTAGTCCATCTATTCCACTGTCTATGCATTTGAGGACTTCACCATGACACTGGCAAGGGACCCTTTGTTGGAATTCTTAGGCTCCGAGCAGGGATGAATGATCAAGTCGTTTTCAATATGTATGACGTCCTTTTATTTATCAAATTAAACAGCAAGTATCATCAAAAGGCGCCTTTTGACTCTATTGCATAACACATGTATATGAGTTATCAAAAACGTCCCTACATTCGATATAGATACAATTTTGATGGCTGATGGCTTCAGATTTCACAGACATATCTTACACATACATTTCGCCATTAGCTGTACATCTTCTTCTGGTTTAAAACAATTGCCAACTTATAAAAGTAAAATACATTTTTGATCACATTGTTGCCAACTAAGACTTATAGTAGAGGTTATAGTCAGTTGTAAACATAATTAAATTTCAACACTCCTCCTTAATTATTTTACAACGAAGCGATTCAAACAATTTTCTATTGAGGGCTTTGGTCAGGATATCAGCAAGTTACTTGGAGCTCTCGACATGTTTGAGACCCAACAGTTTTGCCCACGTGTTCCTGGATGAATTTGCGTGGAATCTGTATATGTTTCTTTCCTTTTGTAGTCTTCCCCTCGTGTGCATTGTGCAGCATGTGGATTGCTGACTGGTTGTCAGCAAACAGCGTGACTGGTTTGTCTGACTTCAAAATTTCGAGTTCCAGTCCAATTCTCTTGATCCAGCTGATGTCATCTATCGATGAGACAGCTGCTCGGTATTCTGCTTCTGCTGTTGACGTAGCAACGAGTCGCTGCTTCTGTGTGTACCAAATGATTGGTCCTCCTCTCAACAGTAGAACACCACTTGTTGAGCGCCCTGTTACGGTGTCCCCACCGTAGTCTGAATCTGTATATGCCACAAGTTTGTCGTCACCATTGAAGAAAATTCCATAGTCTGGAGTTCCCTTCAAATACTGAAATACCTTCTTCACAATTTTCCAGTGGCTCTGCATGGCTTTGCCATTGAAGCGGCTCAAGTAGTTCACTCCATAGCAGATATCCGGTTGGGGTATTGAAGCCAGGTGGATTAGACTTCCCACTGCTTCTCGATATGGAGTTGTAGGTGGCGCTGGTCTGTCGTTGATTCGATCTTCTTCATTTGTCACCATTCCTTTCTCCAGGGGTGTTGAACTTGGGTTGCAAGTGTCGAACCGAAAACGATTGATGATCTTTCTGGTGTATCCAGGCTGGTTCACAAAAATTCCTTCATTCTCTATTCTGACTTCCATGCCTAGGTACGTGAATTGCTTCTGAACTGATCGCTGGAAGTGATTTCAAATTCCCGATTTATGACATCCAAGACTTCAAAGATTTCTTCTTCACTATATCCAGCGATGAGCCCGTCGTCGACAAAAAGAGCCATCATCCAAGTTCTCTTCTCGTTATAGGAAATGCAGGGGTCAGCGTCGGTGTTCACTAGTCCAAGTTTCTTCTCAAGAAAATCTGACATTTTCTAATTCCACTTTCTTGGTGCTTGCTTTAGTCCATATATGCTTTTCATTAGTTTGCAACTCTGCCAGTACCATCTTCAAATCCTTCAGGTTGATACATGTACAAATTCTCCTCCAAGTCTCCGTGCAAGAAGGCTGTCTTCACATCAAAGGGAACAAGTTTCATCTTCTCAGTAGTGGCATGACTGAGAATCAGTCTAATTGAAGCATGGTTTGCTACTGGACTAAAGGTTTCTGAATAGTCAACTCCTTCTTCCTGCTCAAAGCCATGTGCTACCAGTCGTGCTTTCATTCTCCCATCAGGCTTTTCTCGCAACACCCAGTGGCAGGTCAGGGGTTGAACTGCTTCTGGACATTTCACTAATTTCCAAGTTTCCATCTTCTGTAAGGATTCAAATTCTTCTGTCATGGCTTTCAGCCACTTGGCATCTTTCAACGCTTTGGAAATAGAGATATCCTGGATTTCTCCTATCATGGCTAAGTTGGAACTCTTTCCTCCCCGGAGGTAGCCCATGACATAGTCTGATAGTTTGGCAGGTAGCTGAATATTTTGACGATTGTGTAGTCCTGGTCTTCTTGGTTGTTCATCTTCTTCTCTGGCTTCATCTCTTTCTTAGTTTCTGTCTTGTCTCAGGTCTATGCTGTCTTCATACTCATCTTCTTCAATCAACTCGTTCTCGTACACGGCCATTTCAACATCTGTCAGGTTTCGCTCATCTTTTTCTCCTTCATTAAACATGATGTTGTCTGAACTTACAACATCACGTTCTTCAGGCAGATATACTCTGTAGGATGGAGAATCTATGTCGTATCCATCAAATATACCTTTCCAAGACTTCTTGTCAAGCTTGCTTCTCTTGTGTTTGGGAGTCAAAACGTAGCAGTCGCATCCGAAGGTTTTCAGTTTGTTCATGTTGACCTGCCGTCCAAACCATAGGTTGGCTGGACTCTTTCCTTTGACTGAACATGTGCCAGTCTGGTTGATCGTGAACACAGAATAGTTCACTGCTTCTGCCCACAAATTGTCCTTCAGGTTTTGTGCATGAATTGCTGTCCTTGCTGACTCTACAATTGTTCTCATTTCACGTTCCACTCTTCCGTTATGTTCTGGGGTTTAAGCTGTTGATAAAGTGTGAAAGACACCCAGCTCCTCCAGCAGCTTATGTGTGTTGGCATTCTTGATCTCGGTTCCATGATCTGATCGTAGAATTTTCACCTTTCTTCCGAATTGGTTTTCCACCAGCTTCATGAAAACATCCAATTCGGCTGTGGCTTCGTCCTTCGTCTTCAAGAAGTATACTGTTTGGAAATGTGAAAAATCATCCTTCAAAAGCAAGAAGTATTTTGCTCCTCCTAGCGATGGTGTCGCCATCTCTCCCATATCTACATGGACCAGATCCAATGGTTGGGTAGCAACCTTCTCGTTCAGTGGGTGAGATACCCGATGTTGTTTCCCGTAGGTGCATCCTTCGCAGACTCTCGTTCCAATCATCAACGTATGGAATGCAATTCCTGTCCAAAACATCCTTCACATACTTCAGGTTTTGGTGTGCGAGCCTCTCGTGCCAGGTTACAATCGAGGTGGCTACCATACAGGCTTCAGACTTCTCCTGGCGTAGCATCATTCTGTACAGGTTACCTTCTCTGACTGCCATGGCCACAATTTCACGATGATCAGACGTTTCGAATATTGACTTTTTTGTTGTTTGCAGTTTGGACATAACCTCTGTCGAGTATCTGACTGACAGATATCAAATTGTAGTTGAGCTTAGGCACGTAAAGCACATCCTCCAGGATGACCTTGTACCATTCTGTTCCGTTGAACGCCTCAAGTTGAACGTTGCCGATACCAACGCCCTCTAGTATAGTCGCATCTCCGATGACAATAGGAGATGGAGTTTCCAACTCAAACAATTTGACGAACCAGTTCCTGGGTGATGTCATGTGTTGTGTAGCTCCACAGTCCTGGTACCAGTGATTTCGTGTGTTACATTTCGAATTGAGACTGTTCAGCTCAGCAGTTGACAGTCCCACTGACGTTAGTGCGCGGTATGGGCGATTCGTGCTCTTCTGTTCACTCCGTTCTGACCGTTCATTTCCATTTTTGTTGTCATCCTTCTTTGTACAGTCTCTTGCGAAGTGGCCTTTCTGTCCACACACATGGCAAGGATCGTTTTCTTTACAAAAGGCAAGATATTTGGCGCAGGGTTTCTTCACATTTCCTTTCTGTCCACACTTAACACATTGCTGACCGGATGCCTGGACATATCACATCCCCTGTGGACCGGACATTTTGCTACTGAGAATATTCCAGTGCACTAGATTATAAAAAAGTACATAATTGTGGAAATAACCTAGATATTATCTTTCTAGTTGATATGAGTATACACATTCCCCTCAAGGGGGTGATGTATTTGGAAACATGACACAATGTGCAGTGGCGGCTTACAGAAAGAGCAGATGGAGTATATTTGAGGTTAGATTGGTCAACAATCAAAATACGGTGTTTCCTTTGGTTGTTATTACGTCGCCTAGAGACCTGAATATCACTCTCTCATTCAGTTTTCACTAATTCACTATAATTTGTGCCATTTGAACGATAATATAAATGATAAATCTTATCATCTGATTAGGCTGTGTTTCTATCTCCCAAAATTTTAATAATGGCACCCCGTCGTGTTCGTTAAGCCGCCATTTTGGACACGATGACGGCCTTGGGTGGGGGCTTAACGAAGCCCTGAGAATCAAAACGATCTAATTTTTTTCCGAGCATGGTCTCCAATCAAAACGTCCCTGATTGGCTGAGCACTTATTGGGTCCTTCCCGCCACACAGCCGCAATCAAATCCGCCATTAATCTCAATTTAACATAACCTAAGTTACTTAAATTACAAATATTAATAATGTTGGTGAAGGGTGGGTGACTTGTGGATTAGATAAGCCAGTTTTAGTGTTGCCTTCTATAGATTTGTGTTTTTTTGGCAATCTCGTTATCTTGTAGACATTAAGATAAATAGTTATAATTCGGGGGCCTATCACTCAGTAGCGGTTTATCACAACAGTAGCAACTATTACGAATAGCTGTACTATAGTAAGATTTTTCTGCACCTTCGCGAAATAGTGGCGGTGGTTTGAGATTAATTTTGACTACCATTATGGGGTTTTAATAGTTTTTCATAGAGCATTTTTGTTGTCTTGTAGGCATGATTGACTTGACATGTTAGGTCTGCATGTAGCCTACAGTTTTTTTTCTGTTTTTTTTTGTATAATGCTCATTCTCATTACCATTAAGTGCAACCGTGTTGACCGACTGAAAGACATTGAATATTTCGTTTACTAAGGCAGCACTGAAATATGGGTTCCAACACGATATGGACTTGGAACTTATGTTCGCTTAACAAATCTCTGCAAATAATAAAAATATTTCCCATCCAATATAGGCCTATTCATGTTGAACGGTAGAAAGTTATCAACCTTTATTAAGGCAACACTGAAAAATGTTCATTTTGATCTAGCCTACTTACTCGGAGTCATCTGCATCAATGTCCCTAGAGGTTCAGTTTTTTAAATTCTCCCTTTCCTATGGGCAAATAACACATGGATGCTCCCTAATTTTCGTAAGGGGATTCAATGATCTTATGCTGAACTAATTAAGAATAGGGCATGTACCCCAACCTCTTAAAATATGAAGTTATCAGGATAAAAATAATGTCCATAACCATCAGAAACTTGAGAACACAGATCAGGAGAATGTTGATCGACCATGGATGCAAGACCAGAAAGTCTTAAAGAGGAGTGTTTCATTTAGAGGCTTGGAACATCATGGTCAAGACCCCTGTACTTGGGTGTGTGCTCAATTTGTTTGAAAACCCGTTGACAGATCATAAGTTAATCTGTGGCTGGAATCCACTCCGTCCTATGCTAAGCTGCGAGTACTGGGCACCATTAGTGTTCTATGACTACTGTATCAATTTCTGAAAATTGTGTCATAGGCCTATGCATAGACAAGTCGCTGAGAATGTTCTCTGAATGGTGAATACCAGTAGGCTAGCCTACTTAGCTGCCTCCTTCACTAGCATTTCCAGGCACCTGGTTAGTTGGTAAAATGAAATAGAAAAATCACTTGAATGATTCAAGTTGTCCTTGATTGCCCTCGAGGGACAGTGTACCCCATTCCAGATCTTAGTTCAGAATTAGTTTTCTTGACGGAGTTGGAGAAACAGTCACAATACCTATGGTACTACTAGACCTAGTACGGTACATGTAGATGGAAGCATTGTGAGACCAACCACTAGGTAGCTTATGTCCCATTAGTTGGGACTGTTAGGGAATGGGAGATTGGTTCAACATTTCAGCCTATGTTGTTGTATATTTCATTAATATATGAGATCTAAAAGTGTATCATAGGAATATTAAAGCAAACCATAATATATTACCAGTTGGTCAATTGGATACAACAATTCAATGAAACATTCTGTTAATAATTAGGAAGTGTCATAGGCAACCAGAGAAGCGACACAAGAAAAAACACCTGAGTCTTCCAGGCAGTTGTCATCAACTGTATTTCACACAGAGAAGAATGACTAAAATGGTTCCTCATGAAAAAAACAACTGGTCAATGGCTTGAAAGACAGTAGTAAGGACTTACATGCTGTCAGTAAAAGTGGAGTTAAGAAAGATGTCTGGAATATTTAAATCAGTAATTGACAGCCATGATTTTTAAAATTACCCTAGTTAATTGCACCTTAATATGATTAGTAGCCTACCGGTATGTGCAAGATTTTAAATGGTAGGTTTTCCTGTGAACCAAAAAACAGCTCTTAACATGGATTATGTCCAGGTTAGGCCTACAAGTTATTGGGGGGGAGGTTTATTTTACATACCTGTTGCACATAAAATGAGCTTCTGATTAGAGCTCTGTGGGAATGTTTAAATGGTTTGATGATACAGGATTTATCAAGCCTCTTTCTATGCATCTTTTAAAAACATTTTAACAATTCATAAATTACTGTCATCATTGCTAATGCTGTAATCTGTCATGTTTATTTATGCAGCATGAGGAATTAGGAGATATAGTAGGATAAAATGCAACTGTATCATGGAAACCTAAGATGTATTTTTATTTCTCAACTTTATTTTCTGTAGACTCCAATACAGCCCACCACCAGGGGAAAAAAAGTGTTGGTGATGTTTAATGAGAGCAAATCTTGAAATACTGTGATTTAAGTGGTTGGTATCAAAAGCTGTATAGGAAAAATGAAAATGTGAAGTCACGCCCAAGTTTATGAAGCCTTGCCAGACTCGGCTGAAATTATGCAAATCGAGTCTCAATAGTTAAAACTTTAGGACGACCTTTGACATGAGCACTATAATAGGCCTACATTTAGGATCGACATAGCCTAGGTCTTGTGCTACTGTACGCACCTGGGCATGTTTAAAAAAACTCAGCCTGCAGGTTAATAAGGTAGTATATTACTATAAATCTATCTCAAGCAAATCCAAGAAGTTACCAGACTGAGAAACTACATATCAATATTTAAACAAAAAAAGGGTGGCAGTGCAAACTGCACTTTTAATCCTTGCTTCATTAGTTAAACCATAATATTTGTACATAAATACAGTAAGGACTTCACATTTCAAACGGCCACTTAAATTATATGCCTTATTAGGCATAACCTGGAGCCTCCGTGGCTTAGGCGGCAGAGCGCCGGCCTCTCACCGCTGGGTCCGTGGTTCAAATCCCGGTCACTCCATGTGAGATCTGTGCTGGACAAAACGGAGGTAGACAGGTTTTTCTCCGGGTACTCCGGTTTTCCCTGTCAAAATTTCATTCCAGCAACACTCTCCATTATCATTTCATTTCATCTGTCATTCATTTAATCATTGCCCCCAGAGGAGTGCGTCAGGCCTCGGCAGCCGGCACAGTTCATACCCTCGCCGCTAGATAGGGGCTTCATTCATTCCATTCCTGACCCGGTCGGAGACTGGAAACAGGCTGTGGATTTTCATTTCATTAGGCATAACCTACAAATTACATGTCATGAAATTGGTAAATATAAGCAGACAGCAACATCAATATGCAATGGTCTATAATGTAGTTTTGTAGTGCACAAAAGGTTATTGTACAGAATGTATTTCGAACTGATGAATAAAACTGGTGGAAACGACAGCCAATTGATTTACATCCATTACATCCAAAGGGGTAGTAGAAACTTTCAGTTGATTGGCAAGAGTGTTGATTTGTACTTTTATTTTCACAAATTTTGATGAACAGTGTCACGCTTCAATTTAAATATAAACGCACATACAATTCCTCATCAATAAGTGATTTGCACTTCATACTGTCATGAACTGGAATAGATTTCTAGCAATTTAATTGATGTAGAAATCTATTCCTCTCGCCACCATGTTGGTGATAATTGTAAACAAACCCACGGGCAGCCAATGGCTGGTAATAATTGCCAGCCAATTGGTTGCGTTCACGGTAGCAAACAGTTGATCCACAGCTCCAAAGCTGATGCATCGGGAGCGGGATCAGGTTTTACGTGTACCTGTGAACGGTTTGCTCCATCTGATCTGTAGAAGCGCGCGTTGTTCGAAAGTGGACAAGGGCGATGTTGAAATGATCAGATAATCTTATGAGAGTGAATGCTGATATTAGATCAGTATCAAATTTACCTTTAGTTTTGCAACTCGGAACGAAATTGCTCTGAAACTATGTACCGAAGGCTGTGAACATGTATCAAACCATACCTTGCTCCCGATAATATTAGGCCTACGTACGTAAATTTCTTGCCTTTCTGATACGGCATTTATTGTGTTATGCTAGTTCGGCGACGGTAAAGAATACTTAACAGTTTAACGTATGGTAGGCTCCGGTGTATTAAGGTGGTATATCCCAAGACTTATGATAATTGAAGTCATTTTAATCCCTTCAAATTGAACAAGGCAGGTTAGGCGTACGTCTCAATAGACAAATATTTATTCAAGAATATCAATATACGTAGCTTTGATTTTATTAATGTAGGGTTATATCATATGAGAAGGGTCAAGAGTCTGTAAGTCTAGCAGTAAACCTCTTACCAGTCATCCACACATGATGACTTCATTATTTGTTAGCACTGCTTCATCTATCTAATTTGTTCCTGCTTCTTATATTTGAAGCTTTTGGATTTATTCATCAGCTTAACTGTGCTGTACAGTTTTTAGTTACTGTACTATACAAATTAATTGTATTTACAAAAAAAATCAGGTTAGATTGCAAAATTAATTTGAAACACTACAAGAATATAAAACACATTGTCCCTACCTGTCAACTAGGGGTATTTATCTGGATCATTACCCTTCCCCTATCCAATAAGGTCAGATGACCTCAAGGTTCCACCCTTTAAAATTATAACCAGCATCTAGGAATAAAATTTCTGGGTCCCTCATCTAAAGCAAAGGAAATCATGGTACGAGCCTGTATTATCCTTGTTATACCGGTACCTTACTTGTTTACACCCCAATATCATCATCATTTATTGAACAATTAATTCCAACGAGCCAGAGGCTCTTACATAGGAATTGTACAATACAAATTTATTGGCGTCTACTACAATTTTATATACATATATACCTTACATACACATTTGCTGCGTGATTAATTTAATTTTCGGCAATGATACTTGACCTAACACTGTAATTAGCTTACCAAAAGAATATGTACAATGTAAATAACATAATAAAAGTAAAATAATAATTAAAAATTATTTACAAATCACTCTTTCACCGAAAAGCTAAAAAGAAGTCCACTGGAAAAAATATGGACGGAGGAACGTAAGAAGGGGCATAGCGAGTTCATGAGGAGATTTTGGGAGGAGAGGAAGAGGAAAGCTCCATCAACCCGAGTCAACAAGTTCAAGCGCGCTCCCTAAGTGGGCAAAACGAAGAAAGAAGAAGAATTAAATAATAATTAAAATAATAAGTTTATCAATGCAGAGTGAAATGAGACATGATGATTCACTAAATTTGGCTACCTACTTTATTAGGTACCGATTCCAAAGTAGTCTCTTTAATTTAAATTTGAAAGTCGACAGATTGGAAATTGATTTTAAATCGCTTGGAAGATGGTTGTAAGACTGAATGGCTGAGAACTTAAAGCTACAGTTACCAAATTTATACGAGCGGATTTGAAAGAGAGCGAAGTCATCTGCTTGTCGCGTGTTATAAGTATGAATGTCTGAATTTAGGGTGTAGTCACTGTTATGCAGCACATTGTTTTGCTTAATTCTGTGTTTTAGTATTGCTGACCTTAATTCTGCGCACATTGACATTGGCATTATTTTACTCTTGGCATATAAATCTCGACTGTGTGTATTAAAGGGTAGGTTATATATATTTTTTATCGCTCTATTTTGTATTACCATAAGTTCATGCAGGGCTGTCTTTTTACACTGAGTCCAAATTACATTTAGATACTGCAAGTGACTGTGTACGAGTGAGTAATATACTGTGATTAGAAGTATTCTAGGGATTAAGTATTTCAATTTTCTCAACAGCCCAGATGCCGGAGCTATCTTCTTCGCAATATAATGAACGTGTGCTACCCAGCTTAGATGTTTATCAATGATTAGCCCCAAATATTTAAAATGTTCGACCTCGTTTATTATTGTGTTGTTGCTATATATATGATTATGTTCAATATTTTTCATACTGGGTTTTGTCATTATCATATATTTTGTTTTCGTGACGTTCATAGTCAATTTATTAATATTGAGCCACTTGGCTATTGCGTTTAAGTCTTCTTGCATATTATTGATTATTGTGCCCACTTTGCTACCAGTATAGAAAACATTCGTATCATCAGCGTAAAGCATAATTTGACCTTTTAAATTAACTTTACGTAAATCATTTATATATATTAGAAACAGCGTAGGGCCCAAAATAGACCCTTGAGGAACCCCACACGATACAGCCTTTTCCGCACTTTGATAGCCATTCATGGCAACATATTGCTTTCTTCCACTAAGGTAGCTATGGAACCACTCCAATGCAACGCCTCGAATTCCAGCATTCTCTAATTTTGATAACAGAATTTCGTGATTTACTGTGTCAAAAGCTTTAGCGAGATCAATGAATAACCCAGCTGCTATCTCGTTGCGGTCAATGCTTTCCTGAAGCATTGAAATAAGATCAGTAATAGCCAGTTCTGTACTGGAGTTCGCAACAAAACCATATTGGGCTCTATAAAAAAAATTGTTATTCTGCAGAAACTTCACTAGCCTCACCTTAACAATGCTTTCCAGGACTTTGGAAATAATTGGTAGTATAGATATAGGTCTATAGTTCCCTGCATCACTTGTATTTCCTCCTTTGAAAATAGGTATTACTTTAGCAATTTTTAGAGCTTGTGGTACTATGCCACTAGTCATAGATTCATTAATTATAGCAACAAGCATCGTTATTAGTTGATCATCAAACGTTTTAACCACACTAGCTGAAATCCCATCTACACCACAACTTTTTTTATTTTTTAGATTCTTAATTATACATTTAACTTCAACGTGATCTGTTGGATATAGAAAGAGTGATTCCGACTGGTAGTTAGCATTCTGACTTGTACAGTCCGGATCAGTTATCTGGGATGCAAGATTGCTGGCTATGCATGTAAAATAGTCATTGAATGAGTTAGCAATCTCCTGTTTATCTGCAACGACCGTGTTATCTATCATAAGAGATGTGCAAGTTTTAGAGCTATACCTTTTGTTATATATAATTTCATTCAAGATTTCCCATGTTTTCTTTACGTTTTTATCATACAAGTTTAGCTTTTGTGAATAATAATCTGCTTTTAGTTTCCTTTTCAATGATGTTACTGCATTTCTGCACATAATATATTCTTCTTTTAGGGAGATGTTATCTTTGTGTTGCCTGATCTTGAGTTTTTGGTGTAGTGTGTTGCGTCGCTTAATCAATATTATCAATTCAGATGTAATCCATTGACTTGCATCATCTGTATTTGACAATATTTTCTGATTGTTGGAATTGGGCTTGCGTCTTTTTATAGTTCCTTGCATTTGGTCAATAAAAGCGCTGTACATGTTGTTGATCGTAATATCCTGGCTAGTTTGTGTGATATCATTATTATCGTTTGTTTCGTTAGCCGTACAATTAGGACTAATCGACGAAGTGAAAATTTTGTTATGAGAATGGGTTCTTTTGTATGGCCAGACAGTGTCTGTGATGATTATATTGTGGTCACTTATGTCTGTATCCACATTGGATATTGTGAGCTGCATTTTGTCATTGTTTACTACTACATGATCGAGAAGAGTTGATGATGTGTCAGTCGTACGTGTTGCATATATTTTGTTACACAATGTGAATCCATGGCTTGTTAAAACATTAAGGTATCGCATTTTTAGGAGGTCGTCAGTAAAAGTGTTAATATTTGTGTCACCTATGAAAAGACAAGGAGTATTGTTGGTCTGAGAGAGGAAATTTTCCAAAGATGTTAGAAATAAAGCTGCATTAGATCTCGTTGGGTTGTATCCTCCAATGATGGATAGATTGTCTGATTTGATTTTACCAGTTGAGGTGTCTCGCCATATCTCCACCCAGATTAAGCTATGGTTCAATTCACACTTATTAATTAGTTTAAAGTTCCATTTTTTGTGTACAAATAACCCCGTCCCACCTCCTCTCATATCATCTCTGTGAGCTAACACACCAGAGTAGTTGTTTAAGTTGTAATATTTAGCCTCGTTGCTCTTAATCCAGGTTTCAGATATAACCAAGACATCTAGGGAAGGGGGGGAAAGATGGAAAGGTGAACATTTCATATAAATAAAATGATATAATAATGTCATTATGTTTCTAGGAACTACAATTTATTAAAGTAATATCTTTATACAATACACACATTCATTATATAAAGAAGAAACGTTGCTGAAAATGAATACATAATGATATTTGCCAAAGCCTGTAATTTTCCATTTTGCCTGCTCATAGGGGGCAAGATGGAACGATAATGGGGGCAAGATGGAAATGCTTCAACTAATTGATATGATGAATGAAAAATGGACCGTGCTGTGCTATATTAGATGGCAAAATGCTCAGCAAAGTTTCTAAATAATTTCCTTTGATGATACATGTAAAATCCAAGCAAAGCATAGTTCCATGTGGCAATGCACTATCGGCAGTGATCACAAATGTAAAATGATTGCTTTATGTTATAATCAGTGCACTGCTGATGGGCCCACAGCTGGCAAAAATTACACTGTATCCACTTTTCTTTCAATTGACTGTTACAGTAGTCTTCACTGCATATGACACACACTACATCTTCCTCAGGGGCAGGGTTATCAGTAGGTGGCTGTGGTAACTTCACTTGCTTCCTGTTCAATGTGTTTCTTGCTTCTGTAGACTTAGGCCTTCCAGTTTTGTTAGAGCTTAAATGTTCAAAGTTCAGGGTTCTTTTCATGCTTTTTTGCTTTAGTTGAAGTTGATTTTTAAAGGGTGAACTTGTCAGTATCTCTGATTTTTGACAACGCTGACGTCGTTTCTCACTGATTTCCCTGACCTTGGGAAGTGGCCACACATCATTAGGCGAAACAGAACATTGAGAGCTGGAAGAGGATTGGATACATGAACTCGGTGTAGGTAGGCTTACATGCTCTTTATGTGAACTGCTGGAAGGTCTACTGGTATTGGAAGAACAGTTTTCAGTGGATATACAATCTGAATCAAGAGGACCATCACATGCAGCAATATTAGCACCAACAAGAGAACATGATTCTGACTGGTTAACATTAGTGGTCATCGGTGGCCAGGTAGAGGTAGGCCTATTATTCAGTATACTTGAGGAAGCTACAGAATTCTCATTAGATGAAGTTAAGATATTCTCCGGTTCGTCACATGGCAATGATGAATGCACATACGAGGGAGCAAAATCCTCTTCTGAAAAGATGTGTCTATTGAAGGGCCAGATTCCTGATTTCCTAAAGCCTGATGATGCACTGGAAAGAGTTGCGCTCTTTATGAAAGCACTTTTTACTAATCCAGGAATATCATACGCTGTGATCCTACGCCCTGGATGCTGCTTCTGATAGGTATCCACAGAAACTTCAAACCCATCTTTGAAAGATTTGAAAAAGCTGACGTCCAATGGCTGCAGCTTATGCGTTGTGTGCGGAGGTACAGAAAGCATGACAACTCCATTCTCTCGAGCATAGTCAACTGCAGACAAGTTAACGTGAGCTGCATGATTATCAACTATCAATAGCACAGGGTGGTCACAAGAAGATCTGACTGAATCTACAAAAAATGTCAACCACTTAAGAAAAATATCTGAATTAATCCAGCCAAAGTCTGAACACCAAGCAACACTTCCATGAGGACCACCATCCAGCATTCGTTCTCCTACCCTTTTCCTGTGGCCAAATACAAAGCACGGTGGAAGAAAATTTCCAGCAGCATTGCAGCAAGCAATAACTGTGGTCAGTTGGCCCCTCTCAGCTGAACTGATAACACCTACTTGTCTTTTCCCTGTAACAGAAATAACTTTAGGTGGTCTGGATGTTGAAGATTTCACACCTGTTTCATCCATGTTGTACACATTGAGTGGTCTTTCTGAAAAGCCATTTTTTTCATAGATTTCCCATAAGTTGTCAAAGAATTTGGAAACCATTTCTTTATTAAAACCTGCACATCTAGCTATACTTGTTGGTTCAGGTGTTCTGAACGACAGTTCAGAGTGTCTTGCCATAAAACCCTCCATCCATGCTCTGCCTGCTTTCCCATGGCTGAAAGGATGAGCTACGTGGTTTCGTTCAGCCAACAGATATGCCAGTTCTTTAAGAGATTCCTTCGTCAAACCAAAAAATTTACTATCCAGTTCTTTGGCATAGCTTACAATTTCCAGCTCCAGCTCATGAGAAAACACTGGTTTGTACCTGCCCAACACTTTCTTAGCAGTCCCCTTCTTTATATGTCTATGTAATGTTCCCAATGGAATGCTGTATCGTCTTGATGCCTCTGCTAGGCTTGAATGTTTTGCTACTTCCAAAGCTCGCTCCATGTCCCTCTCTGTCCAACTTGCACGATTGGTTTTGCGCTTGTAGTGATGAACCATCTAAAAAATGAAAAACTATTATATCATTTGTAAACTCTACGGCATGAAATTTTACTCAAAATAATGTCCTTGTAATATCACTTCCGCCTAACAGAGAAAGTCTCTAAATATTAAAATTACCGAACCCTGGGGGCAAAATGGAAAGCATTCCATTTTACCCGCATTCTCATATTTCCATTTTGCCCCCCTAACCTATAACATCAATCCACCCGGGAAAAATATTAACTGAAAAATACTCCAATGTAACTGTTTAAAACTGTCCTTTCATTCTACAAGCTTAAGAATCACGCAATGTAATAACAAACACTAATGTTTAAAAACATGATACACGAATCAAGAATGAATAGAATATTACTTACCTTGAAATCAAATCCATGCACGCCTTCGAGCTTCACTACTCTTAACCGCCATAAGGTTGGCCAACATAACTTGATGTTCTATTTATCTTTAGACTCTTCCTGTTCCCTTTGCAGTCTCAGAGATCATATATATCAAGGCAACTATAGATTTAAGATATTACACATTTCCGTTTTGCCCGCTATTTCCATCTTGCCCCCCTTTCCCCTACTTCACCTAAAATATGCAGGAGTATTTCCAATTCGTCCAGCTTATTTTTAACACTTCTACTGTTAAGATACACAATTTGTAGGCTGTTACAGTCATTAGTGATAGTTTTACATTTAATAGTGTAATCATGCACACTCACAAATTTTAGTTCTCTGCAGTTGGTAGGATTGGAGTTGTATATCTGGTCCGTCGTTATCGTCATGTTGTCTCCGGGATGGTCTTCTACTGTTGGGTAGTTAAGAAGAGTTGTTATTACTGGAGGGGCTTCCAATGTCAGGCTTAGGTATCTTCTTAGCTAGTTCGCTCTGAAATTTACGGATGTCCTCCATACTGGTGATGCGAAAAGTGCTTCCACTTTCGTCTTTCTTTACAAAGATTTTACAGTCCTTCGTCCAAACATATTTACAACCATGTTGCCGGAGGTCTCGTGCTTGTTTGTGCAGATATTTATTCTGCGACGTCAGGTGTTCATTTATATAAACACTCCGTGACTTTGCCTGAATCCCAACATCAATGGAAGTCATTCTCGGCTTGAATTTCTTAGCCGTTAATAGATCGTCTTTTATTAAGCGACTACAGAATTTTACCAGCAGAGGAGGCGGTAGTTCTGCTTTCCTTTGAGGGAGTCTGTGGCACGCATCAATGTCATTGGTGTTAATGTCTACGCCTAAACACTTTCCAATATCTTTCACAATTTCCACAGGCTTCTCGTTGTTAATAAGAGGCAGTCCATGAATTTCGAGGTTATTCCTGCGAACATATTGCTGGAGCTCTTGATTTTCAACTCTCAGTTGTTGTATCACAATGTTATTTGTATCGCGCTCGTGTTGTAAAGTACGAACTTCGTTTCGCAGAACGGTGATTTCCGCCAATGCCTTGTTGAAGTTGTCCGACATTTGTTTTAGCTCTAACTTCATCTCATCGAAACTCTCAGCACAGAACGATACCGACCTTTGCATCTCCTTTTGTTCTGACTCGATTGATTCAATCTTAGTGAGCCTGATGTTGATTTGATTAATAACACTTGCGAGGTCGTTGAGGTTAGGAGCATCACTATATACATGTTCTTTGACGCCTTCACTCACAGTGTCGTCACATTGTCCACAGTACCATTTACTGGCTTTAGAGGATATTAGTTTTTTAAACTCACTTTTATTAAGTTGTACACACGTTCTGTGATGAAACTTACCACATTTTCCGTCACACACGATGTAATCTTCTTTCTGTGTAATGTTATCTTCGCAGCTCCCACACACTGACTTGCAATTAGACGCCATATTACTATAAATCTATGTTAGTACTCAAAGAGAAAGGCACAACATGAACTGTTGATGGATTACCTCAAATATTAGTCTCTTACTTGGCAGTCCATTCTCCTCCTATCAATACACAACTGGTTTCCATACCATATTCCCTATAGGCTACTGTTCATCTAATGAAAATGAAAATGAAAAATGTTAGGCTACAGATTTTTGGTTGACAACAGTTGTCTAAAAGATGCTTTCACAATTGATTTTTCAATAGATCATGTCAACAAATGGTCCAGTAACATAGAAAGAATTAAGGAAAATAGGGCATTTAAAAATTATTGCAACCCAAGTCTGGACAGTATAGAATGAGGTAGAGGAAACTAGACTGCAAAAATATAAACTGAAAAAAATAAGATGTAAAAAGCAGGAAAGTACCAGGATGAATGACTCCTAGGAACAAATATAAATGAAGCAGTGCTAAAGAATACATTTTTCTGTGATAATTTGAAGCCATTCTTTTTTTTCAGCATTGCCTATACAAATGCTTCTCAGTCGGTCAACATGGGGTACAAAATTATAAATATGTAAACACACTCCTGGAAACAATTACATGTATTTGTTACCCATTGCCCATTTAAGTGTGATAACTAACTAATGCTTGTAATTTTTTCCAGGAGAGTGTTTGTATATTTATAATTTTGTACCCGAAAAGCAGCGATGACTACATTTTATCTTGAATTTCAGTACATAATCATTACCAGCTGCTTGATGTACGATACTGGTACTTCAATGGGGCTTGGCTAGTGGGCTCGCACAATTGCATACCATTACCGAAGGTAACATTCATGACCCATCACTCTCTTAAAGATATTGATACTTGGTTACTAACAATTCCCTTTGTTGCTCAATATGTGCCTGGTAGATAGACGGTTGGTACGAATCAGCAAACTAAATGTTAAAAGAAGTAATATCTTCCACCTAGGCTCATTACCGCACCAGATTGAATACAAATGAAACTACAGTACAACAGAAATATAGGCCTACCGTAGGTGTAGTTTTGTAACAAACATAGCTCATTCAGTCACCGTACAAGAACATCAGGTCTTCTGTGGTCAGCAGCAAATAATGCTGTGTGAATGAATATGCAGATTATAAAGTGAAGCATCACTGTTAAAACTCTGGCAAGCTGCGATAAGGTAAGAAAATATTGGACAAACTGGTTAAGTGTTGTGTTGAACAGTGCTCAATCTTCTCTGCTTGTGTAAGAAGAGAAATATATTATATTGCTTGAGTTTCAGTATATAGGCCTAACCAATACCAGTTTCTTGGTAGCCTACTGCAGTGAACCTAGGCTAATGAGCTTTCCTAATTGTAGCCTATACTGTACAATACTAGTAGGTAATATTCAGGACTCCTCACTCCCTTTAAGTTATCATTTTACTAACAATTTCCTTAGCTTGTAACTTAAAGCCTCCTTCCCAATCCTAGCCTCAGTTAAAAATGCATGCACCACTACCGACACCACAGCATTTTGAAAGGTATCCTGTACTGTTAAAATAGAGATGAATATGTACCATAACATATTGTACAGACAAGGGAGTGAGTAAAATAATTTAGCCTTATGTCACAATTTCTAAATCCATTCCCATGTTCATTTTACTTATTAGTCAGCTCATATTTGAGTACAGAGACCAAACCTGTTCCCTGAGAGAAAATCATCGCTCGTTTGACAAAAGGAAGTCATGGATGGAAATTATGGTGTTGGATTAATTGAAGCATGGACAGAATACAGTATGTGCAAACAATAACTGTTACAAAATGTTAATACTCAGGCAGGTTGAGATAAGGTAAGGAAATATTGGACAAACTGGGTAAGTGCTGTGTTGAACAGTACTCAATTTTCTCTGCTAGTGTAAGAAGAAAAATATATTATATATCTTGAGTGTCAGTACATAACCATTACCAGCTTCTTGATGTACTGGTCGCCTACTGCAGTGAACCTAGGCTAGCAAGCTTGACCAATTGTAGCCTATAGCCTACTGTACAGTACCAGTAGGTAATATTCATGACTCCTCACTCCCTTAAAGTTTTCATTTTACTAACAATTTCCTTTACAGGTTACTAAGCTTGTAACTTAAAGCCTCCTTCCCAATCCTAGCCTCAGTTAAAAATACATGCACAACTACTGACACCACAGCATTTTGAAATGTATCCTGTAGCCTAGGCTACTGTTAAAATATAGATCAATATGTAGCATACACACAAGAGAGTGAGTAAAATAAATTAGCCTTATGTCACAATTTCTAAATCCATTCTCATAATGCATTTTACTTAATAGTCAGTTCCTATTTGAGTACAGAGTCCTAACCTGTCATCAGAGAGAAAATCATCGCTCGTTTGACAAAAGGAAGTCAAGGATGGATATTTTGGTGTTGGATTAGTTGAAGCATGGACAAAATACAGTATGTGCATACAATAATTGTCACAAAATGTTAATACTCAGGCATGTTGAGATACCGTAAGTGATGGAAATAAAGGACAAACTGGGTAAGTGCTATGTTGAAGAGTGCTTAATTTTCTCTCCTTGTGTAAAAAGAAATTTATATAGAGTATATATGTATTATATCTTGAGTTTCAGTGCATAATCATTCCCAGCTTCTTGATGTACCGTACTGGTAGCCTACTGCAGTGAACATTGGCTATTGAGCTTGCCCAATTATAGCCAATGGTACGGTACCAGTACGGTAGGTAATATTCATTACATTGAAAGGAATGTGGATGTTTAATCTAGACCTGAACAGCAACCGAGAAGCAAGATAACTGTTAAGATAAGACTGCTAATGCCATGAAAAGAAAAGTAATGGTTACAGGTACTTGAAATGCTTACCAAGGGAAGCTGGTTTCTTTCAAACATAGAAACATATTTATATTTATATATGCAAGACCAAACTGACTTCATTCAGTCCAAGCCGAAAGCCGGGAGGGGGGGGGGGGGAGGTCTTGCGGTCTGATAATGAGCTGTGTGAATTTAAAATTCCGTACAATTTAGTGAAACATTTACGATTGTTTCAAGAAAAAATATTGGCCTAGTGAATAGGTTTTTCAACATTCTTGAAAGGAATGTGGATGTGTAGGCTAATCTAGACCTAAACAGCATCCAAGAAGCAAGAGAACTGTTCAGATAAGTCTGATAATACCATGAAAAGAAAAATACTGATAGACTACTAGTATTTCCCAGTCATTACATTCTGATCAGCCAAACACTTAGTTTTCTATTGGAAGAATCACCTAATAATGCAGGCACAAGCAGATCTACGGTAATTCTTATATTCTATTGCATACAAATCCTTAACCCAACAAGTACCGGTAGCCAACGGTATTTATTTTTGAGTCAAGACTCTTGACAATAGGTCTTAGCCTATCAGAATTTGGGGTAGGCCCAGTACAATGCAGGTATTTTTATACAGTACTGGTAGCCTATGCTTGCTCCAAATGAAAGGTATTTTTATACAGTAGGCTACCGATAGCCTAGAAGTTTGATTCTTATACTGCCTACACAACAATATATTCGTCGAGATACAGTATTCAGCCCAAAGCATAGGTTAAAATCGTATTTTCAGACCAAATTACCCCAGACAAGTGATGAAAAAACTCTGAAACATCGATTTAAAAACTTTAAAAATGCACATTGCCACTAAAAATGAAACCACACACCTGAATTCATATAATTTTTAATACTTGTAACAAAAGAAAGGATGTAACATCCGATATATCAGGTTATGTTGTTTCACACATAGGTTAAAATTTGTCGCAACTGCGGTCCGTAAATCGGAATAAAGATTTATCACGAATTTATCACAATGCAGGCCATTTTATAGGCTATAGAGGGACCGTGATGTTGTGTTCTTCATTATTATTTCAGTATTCATCAGTTTAGGAACTATTTTGAGCGATTTCCACAATGTTTACATTTGTTTTTAAATCTACTTCATGCTACGCCATGTTGGATTTAAACATGTTCCGTGGATGGAGCGAAGTTTTTCTACGCTCCATAAAATGGCGTCCGCTCCATGGAACATGTTTAGGGAGCGCTCCATCACACCGCGTTCACAGCGTACTTTCTTCAAGAGTTGATCAACTGTTTGCTACCATGAACGCAATTGCGTTTTAACTTGAGGTGAGGAATCAGCTGTTCGTTAACGCCACGGGGTGCCATTATTAAAATTTTGGGAGATAGAAACACGAGTGTCTCGCGGCAGTAAGTTTTCTTGGCACCGCATGCGCAGTAGCCACTTGTAGCCCGTTCCGTATTTCGTAACTTCCTACCCGTTCCACATCTTCAAGTAACGGCCACAGCCTTTCTACCAAGGAGACTATAATATGTCAGAGAGTGGGAGAGTGTACCATCATATCGTTTAGTTCCTGGCTTCCGCCTCAGATATCATCATCTTGTTTGCTCCGCCGCCATTTGGGATTTGGATGAATCTTGAACCGTTGTGGACGATGGTAAGTTATTTGCAGTTAATATCTTCCTTTTTAATTTTATGGATTAATATAATTGTGAATTATGTTGATAGTTATCATTTATTTTCACTTCTAGGTATGTGAATTAAAACAATCGAGACGAGGATTGGTCCCTTTGTGATAATTCAAGATAGTATTTTAAAAAAAGGAAGGAAGATTGTAGTTTTACGTGACCTTGAATCTTGTGATTATGAGCCACGGGACCTCCTTTTTACGTGGAATCCGAACCACAGGACATGGCATTTCACTTCGAAAATCTCACATGCATTGACCGGGAAACAAGATAGTATTTTGTATAACCTATAAGATAGCTTCGTGATGTTTGCATTTTAGTATGGTTTATTGGGATGAACTAGCACTATTTCCACACAGCATTTGACGAATCCTGCATTATTTTGATGAGAAATTTCATTTTACAGAAAGGAAGTTGAATCAAGAGTTTCTACAACCTGACTATCTCCTTCAGTCAGGCCTTGCTGCCGGGAAATAAATCTTCCACACAGGTCCGAATTCAACCAAAGGAGACGAGGATTGAACCCAGTCTGAGCGTGTCCCCACTTTCTGACTGCCTCAGGTAGAGTATTTTAGTGTTAATATTTGTTGTCTGAGTGTGTCCTCCGATTTCTGATGGCCTCATGCATAGTATTATTTTGGAAAAAACCGACAGTAGGATTTAGACTAGTCCGTAGCTTTGACAAAGCGTACGTGCTAGGAATGATGGAATGTGAAGATACCAACACAAAAGAATTTATTACTAGTTGAGAAGGCGAGAACATGCCTTGTGACACAACTGTGTTAATATGGATAATAGCCTAGATGATTTTCATACCGTTCTATGGGACAATACCAATTGAAATTGATGTTTATTAACACTAGTGCGATGGAAATATGTTCTAAATGACATTAAGGTAACTGTACCTGTTTTCGTCACTGAGCCAATGATCGTCACTCTCATATATAAGTACATATAAGGTAAATGCACGAATGGTCGTCATGTTAAGACAGATTTAGTCAAGAAAAGGAACTCGTGTAGTATATGTTGCCCGGCGCCATTAAAATCCGAAAAATTTTCTATAGAAAAGGCCAATGTTACTAATATACAGCAGTTGAATATTTCATCGCTAGAGAGTGTTACTGTATTTTTTCAGAGTGCCAACATTATTGTTTCCAGACCAATATTTTCATCCAGCCCAATGGTTTTTGTCTAGGCCAATAAAGATTAGGTAGCACGTTAGGCTAATAGATAACACCCCTGGTTTTTGTCACGCACAGTGGGGATGTCACGCATCAATAATCTTTAACCAGGCCAATGATTTTGCCTAGTAGTACAATCAGTAAGTTGGCAGCATTACGTACCAACATGGTGACGTGCTTTTTGATAAGTTTATTACTTGAAAGTTAATGTTGACAATTTCCTTTTTTGGAAGTGTTTACGCGGTGTTTGTTAATGGTAAATGGCTTTAATAACGTGGCAGAGTAAATACAAACCATTTTCCGAGCGCTACTAAGTACCGTATTTCCTCGCATAAACGTCGCACTTTTTTTGCCAAAAAATCGTGGGAAAAAGCAGGGTGCGACGATTATGCGAAGAATATTTAAGTTCAAAAAATATACTGTATCATTATTTGCTGCACGGGCCAGTCATTCGCGTAGCGTGAGTCTTAGCCTGCAGTCAGAGACAGGCTTCTTTCTTCTAACAAGGTCACGACAGGTTAACGCTCGCGGAATGTGCTGACGAAGCTAGCCATTCGCGTCGTGGTTCATAGCCCGCAGGCATAAAGACGAGATTACTTTCTCCTGACAAGATCACGCTAGATTAGGCCTATAAACTCGCGGAACGTGCGCTGGCCGTTCGCGTCACAGTTTATAGCCCGCAGGCATAAAGACGAATTACTTTCTGCTGTCAAAATCACGCCAGATTAGGCCTATAAGCTCGCGGAATGTGCGCTGGCCGTGCGTGTCGCGGTTCATAGCCGGCAGGCATAAAGACGACGCGGTATTACTTTCTCCTGACAGGATCACGCCAGATTAGGCCTATAAGCTCACGGAATGTGCGCTGGCCGTTCGCGTCACAGTTCATAGCCCGCAGGCATAAAGACGAGAGTACTTTCTCCTGACAAGATCACGCCAGATTAGGCCTATAAGCTCGCGGAATGTGCGCTGACCATTCGCGTCGCGCTTCATAGCCCGCAGGCATAAATACAATATTACTTTCTCCTGACAAGATCACGCCAGATTAGGCCTGTCTGCTCGCGTCACAGTTCATAGACCGCAGGCCTAAAAATGAGATTACTTTTTGCTGACATGATCACGCCAGATTAGGTCTATAGTTCGCGGAATGTGCGCTGGCCGTTCGCGTCATAGTTCATAGCCCGCAGGCATAAAGACGAAATTACTTTCTGCCGACAAGATCACGCCAGATTAGGCCTATAAGATCGCGGAATGTGCGCTGGCCGTTCGCGCCGCGGTTCATAGCCGGCAGGCATAAAGACAAGATTACTTTCTCCTGACAAGATCACGCCAGATTATACGCTCGCGGAATGTGCTAAGTGACGAAGCTTGCCGCTCGCGTCACAGTTCATTGCCCGCAAGCATAAAGACGAGATATTTTTCGTCTGACAAAGTCTCGCCAGGTTATAAAGTCGCGGCAGCATGTGCAATTGACTGGCGCACAAATACGAACATGCTATGCGACGATTATGCGATAAAATTTTATAAACCTATTTTAGTGTTTGAAAAGTGGGGTGCGACGATTACGCAGTGGCGACGATTATGCGAGGAAATACGGTAAAATAACACACTTTCGAAACGGGCAACGTATACTACAGGAGAGCCCAAGAAAATATATACACCTTATACATTTTGCCAAATTTAATCAACAAAAGCACTCTACCTAACCTCAAACTCGACTCAAACACTGGGGAAACTCTCAATATCGAAAATATTCGTTTTTGAAAGAAAAAAAAAAGAGTGTGTGTTTTTGCCCTAGTCCTCGGCACGATGTCTTTGGATTCTTCCTATATTCGTCACCCGTCTGCACCAATTGCAGTCACATTGTTGGTTTTCCTTGTCTGCTGTTTATAATGCATATATGTCGGTTCATTGTTACATTGCGATGCGGCCACGTCTAGGGAATTTTTAGGGATCTCAGTGACGTCACCGTGATGTCGCGGCTGACGTATTGATATTGAATGCCGGGAGTCGCTTTGCATCCTAGTCGGCTGATTAATACGTCAGTTTCGCGCGCGGTGTTGTTGGAGAACGTCGTCCATTATTTTTCACCTGTTAGCAGTTGGTGAACGTAATTTTAACGATTATTATTCCTGTGAATAACCTATAGAACAAGATTTTGATATTAGCAGTGTCGTGTGCTGGATTGTGTTGGCGATTTGTAATAAAATTGTTGAATTCCTGAAGTTTTTGTATTCAAATAAAATGCCGTTACGTGTTACGTAAGGAGAACTTGTAGTCGAAAATTACTGGTTCTTATTGTAGATGTGGAATAATACGAACTGTGGGACCTATCGGTGAGTTTGTTTTTTACGTTGTTCATATATTTATTTTGGTTTTTGCATTTAATTGAAAAGTTGCCCTGTATTCTTCTTTAATAGACAATGCCATCTGTCTAAATGATATTACGTCAGGCAAGGGGGCCTGGGTAAAATATAGAGATGGCATTTACAAGAACACGTGTAAAGGCATATAGCAGTCTTTTGTACCAGACATATATTGGTCTGTTTTTAAGTTTCATACAGTATGTTTGTGTGGCGTTATTAGACTGTCTGTTTTGTATGGTGATTTCTAATTAAGTATTTTTAGCGGCTTCAGTGGCGTAGTCGGAAGCATGCTGAGCTGCTGTGCCCAAGATAGCGGGTTCAAACCCGGCCGAAGTTGTCGGATTTTTTAAGAGCATTAAAAATCCTTCAGTATGCCTTCCTTCGGAGGGGAAGTAAAGCCGGCGGTCCCATGTCATAGATTTATGGCATGTAAAAGATCCTTTCACAGACTAAACTTGTGTAAAGCAAAAATTGTTAGGTTAGATTTTGTCAGAACGCTCTATCAATGTTCCAACGTTCACCACTAGGTATCATTGATATAGCTTGCCACGGTGGGTGAGTGGATATCGTGTCGGTCTACTAACCCCAAGATTGCAGGTTCGCTCCTGGCCATGGTAAGTGATTTTTGAAAGGCGGCAAAAATACGATATGCATGTCATACGATGTTGGCATGTCAAAAAACCCACTCGAATTCAGTAGGCCGAGTTCATAGTGGCAAAATTAATCTCTGGAGTTTCCGCCAACACAAAGTTCCTAATTTCGCTATTAGAAAGTGCTATAGTGTTCAAGGAGATTAGATATCTAATATCTAACCTCCTTGACTTTCATAGTCAAGGAACAACGAAATTCGACATGCAAGCTACCCTCTGGGTGTCAAATAACAAAGCTTGCACCCGGCACCCGAGGCCAAACGATATTATTATTATTATCATTGATATCTGGTGGCGAAAGTTGGAACTACTTGAAATTGAACGGAACTTGTAGCTCACCCTTTAGGGTGTCCGCTGGAAGCAGCTACAGACTCAGGGGAGCCGAACATGTCCTCAGACACTCCCGGCACTAAAAGCCATACGATAAATAAATAAGTCAATATTCGAAAACCTAAAAGTGCCGAACTTTTGGGGGGCGGTATTGGGGGGGGGGCACGGCCGCCCCCACCAAAAAAACAATTGAGACCACTATGTTTTATACGGAAATTGGAATGCTTTAGTTTTTGGTTGTTTTTGCGTATGTTATCGTATTTGTGTTTGCGCATTTGTAGCCAACATTGGGGGGAAAAAATCAAACTATACATAACCATATCTTGCTATACACAATTCGTTTTGTAGTTTTTTATAATGCTTATTTCTGCTATCAATTGTGGGGAAGATTCTTGCAAGAATTCTACTTAACCGCCTCAAGGTTATCTCTGAGAGGATCCTCCCAGAGTCACAATGCGGATTTAGAACTTCCAGAAGCACAATTGACTTGATTTTCTGTGTGAGACAGCTACAAGAAAAATGTCGAGAACAACAGAATCCACTCTTCTTAGTCTTTTATGATTTGGAAAAGGCATTTGATTCGGTTCCAAGACCAGCCATGTGGGCAGTGCTGAAGCGGTTTGGTTGCCCTCAGCGTTTTGTAGATCTAATCAAAGCTCTCCATGATGGCATGACAGGTCAGGTTTGCCATCAGAATAAGATGTCCGATGAATTTCCCATTACCCATGGACTGAAACAAGGATGTGTACTGGCTCCAACGCTTTTTGCGCTGTACTTGGCTGCAATGCTTTATGATTCACCCACAAACATCCCAGGTGTGGAGATCAAGTATCGTTTTGATGGAGGGCTTTTCAACCTAACTCGTCTCCGCTCCTTGAGGAAAACTCAGGTTACTAAGGTTACTAACATGTTGTATGCAGATGATGCTGCGTCACCAACTCTCACACCAGAAGAGCTGCAAGAGTCAGTTAACTGTTACAAAAGTGCATGTGATCGCTTTGGTCTTACCATAAATGTCAATAAGACTAAAGTCTTGGCGCAACCTTCACCAGGCACACCTCTTCCTCAGTTCAATATCTCCATTTCAAATTTGCCATTAGAACAGGTTGACCACTTCTCGTACCTGGGCAGTACCATTTCTGTGAGCTGTACCTGTGAGCAGGATGTGGATAAGAGAATTGGCACAGCCCATGCAGCATATGGACGATTAGCGCACCGGGTCTTCATGAATAAAGATCTATCCATGAGTACAAAGCTTATGGTGTACAAAGCAGTAGTCATTTCTACATTGTTGTATGGCTGTGAAACGTGGACCCTTTACCGACGTGATCTTAGGAAGCTTGAGCGTTTTCACCTACAAAAACTTCGATCAATCCTGAGGATTAAATGGGAAGACCGCATTACCAATATTGCTGTTCTGGAAAAGGCTCAAATCAACAGCATAGAATCATCCATAATAGGTCACCAATTTAGATGGATTGGTCATGTCCATCGGATGGATGATGTGAGATTACCTCGTCAAATGCTATATGGTGAGTTATGCTATGGCACCAGACCTCATGGTGGTCCTAAGAGGCGCTACAAGGACCAATTTAAGCAGACCCTGAAATTGACAGGTCTTGATTCACAAACCTGGGACGTGCTGGCTGAAAACCGCTCAACTTGGCGCCGTACCATCTCGGATACTGTAAAGACATTTGAAAGGGATCGACGCATACATGAAGAGGCCAAGCGTCAAGCTAGGAAACTTCGAGCAGCCCAACCACGTCCTCCTCCAGCAATACTATGCGACTTGTGTGGTCGCTTGTTCCATGCCAGGATTGGACTCTTTAGTCACCGTAAACACATCCACAAACTGGACTGAAGGAAGAAGATTTATACTCGGATTCGAGTTAAAGCCGATGATGATGATTTCTGTTATTGAATTGTCACCACCCAAAATAATATATAACCAATGTTTCTCTCGTAAGCTTGCCAAAGAAGCATTTCGTAAAGTCATTGATATTATCACAGAGGCCGACAATTTTATAATTATCAATCTGAAATAATTACGATATGTATCGTAATATGTAATTGAGCTATATAGGCCAATTATAGATTTCGATGCGGAAAATAAAAATTCTCAATTTAAATAGCGAAATTTTTCTACGTATCGGAATTTTTAATTGAGCTATGTAGGTCAATTACAGATTTCGAAGCAGGGTGTTTTAATTATGAAATTACAAGAATTACGATGTGTATCGGAATCTGTAATTGATCTACACAGTCCAATTATAGATTTCGATGCGGAAAATTAAAAATATCCATTGAAATCTCAATTTTTCTACGTATCGGAATCTTTAATTGAGCTATGTTGGTCAATTACAGATTTCGATGCACACCTCGTTTCAAAGGTTTTTTTGTGTTTCCCCACCCAAAAACCCCTATTACCCAGGCTTTTCCCGTAAGCTTGCCAGAGGAGTGACGTCGTTGATGACATCATGGCGGACGCCATTTTGTTTTTAGGGGAATTTTATACGCGGCCGCATCGCAATGCAAAATTATCCGTTGGTTAAACTGTACATTGTGAGGCCGCATCTAGGGAATTCTTAGGGACCTCAGTGACGTCACCATGATGTCACGGCACGTATCGATATTGACTCGCTTTGATTGCCGGGAGTCAGCTGATTAATACGTCGGTTTCGCGCGCGGTTTTGTTCGAGAAGAGTGTCTATTTTTACACCGATTTGAGTTTTGTAACCGTAATTTAAACAATTATTATTCCCTGAATAACCTATAGAACAAGATCTTGATATTAGCAGTGTCGTGTGCGCGATTGTGTTGGCGATTTGTAATAAAATTGTTGAATTCCTGAAGTTGTTGCATTCAAATAAATTCCGTTACTTGTGATGTGAGGGAAAGTGTGGTCGAAAATTAGTGCTTCTTCTTGTACATGTGGAATAATACGGCATTTGGGATCTATCGGTGAGTTTTTTACGTTGTTCATATATTTATTTTGGTTGTTGCATTTAATAGAAAAGTTGCACTGTACGCTTCTAAAGCCATAGACAATGCCATTTGTCTAAACGATAATATTACGTCAGGAACGGTGTTGGGGAATACGCCTGTTAAAATAGTAATGGATGGGTAAAATTTTGACAAATTGGCATTTACATGAACACTTGAAAAATATATATGACTGTGTTTTGTATTAGAACTATCGGCCTAAAGGTCTTGTTTTTGACGTTAATATAGTATGTCTGTGAGGCGTTATTAAACGGTATGTTTAGGATTGTGATTTCTAATTGAGATACAAGTATTTGCAGCCAATATTGGTAAACATAAAAATACCAACCAGCAAAAACAACATTATTGACCACAATGTTTTATAATGGCTTTGTGTTTGCGTATTTGCAGCCAACTGTGGATAAAAAAAACGAAACTACGCAAAACCATTTCTTGCTATGTGGTGGGGTCAATAACATTATTGACCACAATGTTTTATAAGAATACTGTATTACAATGTGCCAGCAGCTAGGTTAGGTTTGTGTATGCGTGGGAAATGCATTGATGCCAACCGGCGATTATTACAGACCGCGCGATTGTTTGTGCATGACTTTTTTATAAAAACAAATTGGTTGCTTTTGTGATGTTGACGAAATGCTACTCTGGCAAGATTATGCGAAAAGCCTTGGTTATAGGTTATTTTGGGTGGTGACAACTCAATAACAGAAATGAGCATTAAAAAACTGGCGAAACGCATTGTGTTTCGTCATCTGTAATTTATTTATATTTATTTATTGGCCTACCTCAATTTGATACGCCGTACATACGAAAATATTTTAATTTAGGGTTACATTTATGACTTATTTTTAAAATTCCGTATCGGGGTCTGTAATTCGCCCATATAGTTGAATTACAGATGACGTTACACCTCGTAATTAATTTAATTTTATATTTATATCATTGTATCGAAAGCTGTAATAGACCTATATAGCTCAATTAAAGATTTCGATGAAATGATTTATTAATATGAAATTATAATAATTAATTACTTACTTACTTAGTCGGATCCTCTTCTACCCATCGGTGTCGAGATTATAATAATTACGATGTGTATCCATGGTGACCACAGGCAAGAAAAGTCGGGAATTTTGTTTATGGTCAGGAAAAGTCGGGAAAAAGTGTGAAAAAATGGCATGAGTCAGGAAAAAATGGTGAAAAGTATTAGAAAGTCAGGAATTTTATATTAACCATGTTAGTTATTGTTGTTTTAAGGGGCGGAACTATGAAGTCATCTGCCCCCCATTAAGTACTTTGATTTATGTGTTATTGCATTATAATTTACCTTATTTTCTATTGACCTACATAGGCCAATTATATATTTTGAAACGGACATTTTAAATATATGACTTAAATTTGCAAAATTTGTATATGTATCTGAATCTTTAATTGAGCTATGTAGGTCAATTATAGATTTAGATGCATTGGTCGTTTCGAAGGTTTTTCGTTTCCGCACCCAAAAAAACCTATTACCCAGGCTTTTCCCGTAAGCTTGCTAGAGGAGTATTTCGTGACATCGTTGATGACGTCAAAGAAGCAGAAGCCGCCATTTTGTTTTAGGGAATTTCATACCCCTCTCTAGTTTCCTTCCTTTAATTTTGTCCAAACGAGTGTTTCTCAGAACACCATTCCTCTCCGCGGCTGTTGTAATACTCATGCCGTCCTCCTCAACGACCTTAATAGCAGCTTCCATTTGCTGAATATCGTAGGCTAATTGAGAAATGTGCGTTTCGACATATTACTTCAAAGCAAAGATTTAGTCTAAGAATATATTTTTCATCTCAATTTAAAAAGAATCCTCTTTAGCACACCTAAAAACCCTAGGCCTAGAGCTACTGATAATAATGTTCTTTGTTTTACGCCCCATTTACCTACTGCGGCTTTTAGAGGCGCCGGTGTGCTGGAATTTTGGTCCGAATGGGATTATTAACGTGCCAGTATATCTACTGACACGGCTCCCTCGCATTTGCGCACCCTCAAATTCCAGATGACTGCGCCAGGATTCGATCTTGCAACCTTAGGAACAGCAGGCGAGAATGTTACCGCTGAGCCATGCAGCCAGCGTAGACCTATGGCCGTCAAAAGGACAGATCTACGTAATAACAGCACACTCTAAATGTTTATTGGTTATGAAACGTAAACGCAAACTTTAACATTATCGTGCACTAGTGTACGTCATGCTTGGTGCTCTAAAGATCGTCAGCTATGACGACTATTGGACACGATGATCAAACGACAATTTAATTAATGCAGGGTGCTTCAGAGCTACATTATAAGTATGTTGCCGCTGTTAGTTAGGTCTTACAAGGTGAAATGACAGTGTGCCAGTTTTCGACACAAATGACGAGCGTTGGTAAAGTGTTTCTTTTTTTTATCCTGTGTTCGGCACCAGTATTTCTAACCAAACTAGGAACGTGAGCACGAAATAGTAAATCGCGTATGTTACAGAAACAATTACCAACTATATCACACACTTGTAACATCTTAAAATGTCAGAACATAACACGTATGCACATAATTAACTGGCTTAGCACATGCGAGAAGCAATACCCTGGGTCAAGGCAGCTCAACTCTCAGGAGATATTTGACGCTGGGAATCACTTATTTCATCGCAAGCATGATTTCGCAAAGTTGCTCCTTATCGACAACGAAGGTACGACGAATCTCATAAGACTTTGTGCGTTGAGAAAGACCCGTTGACATCCTTATTAACTTAATATCACAGATAGTAAAAATCTGGAAAGGATATTATAAAGAAGAATGAGAAGAAAGGTGGAAGGAGAGTTGCAAGAGGAACAGTATGGCTTCAGGAGTGGAAGATCCACAGTGGACCCAATCTTTACCTTGAGGCAGGTGATGGAAAAGAACTGGGAATATGGAGAGGATTTGATCATGACTTTCTTAGATCTAGAAAAGGCATATGATAGTGTCCCCAGAGAGAAGGTATGGGAAACCATGGTTAAGAAGAGACTGGGAAGAGAAATGGTGCAAGCAATGTACAACTGTGTTAGCAGGGTACTGACCCCAGTTGGAAAGACAGATTGGTTTAGGAACAAGACTGGATTAAGACAGGGGAGTGTGCTGTCACCTCTCTTGTTCATAATGGTGATGGATGAAATTGTAAAGGAAGCATATGGACATAAAGAAATGAAGTTACTGTTATTTGCAGATGATATTGTGGTCAGGGGAAGGAACACCGAAGAAGTGTAAAAACAACTAGATGCACTGAACGAAAATATTCAGAAGTACAGCCTGAAAATCAGTATCGAGAAAAGCAAGACCATGGTGATGACAAGAGGGGAAAGACAAGGAAAGGGCACTGTGAAAATTGGAAGTCAGAGTTTGGAAATTGTGGACACGTTCAAATACCTAGGAAGTGAATTGATGCAAACTGGTTGGACATGGAGATTGGCAGGAGGGTACAGCAGAGCAATGCATTCTATCAAAGTGTAAGAAAACTTGTTTGGGATAAGGAAGTACCAAGGAAAAGCAAGGAGGTAATGTATAAAGTGTACTATGTTCCCATATTAACTTATGCAGCTGAGACTTGGACCCTGACAAGCAGGCACGAGAGTAGAATCCAAGCCAGTGAAATGAAATTCCTAAGAAGTATGATAGGAAAGACAAGGAAAGACAGAGTGAGGAATGAAGATGTTAGGAAGGAAGTTGGGATGGAAAAACTAAATGAGAGAATTGAGAAGAATAAACTAAGGTGGTTTGGAGGAAAATAGAATACCAAGACAGATGCTGGAGGCGAAGTGCAAGGGTAAGAGAGCAAGAGGAAGACCTAGAACAAGGTGGATTGATTCAGTGCAGAACAGCGTAAGAAAAAGAAATCTGGACTGGGACAAGATCGTGGAAGAAGAATGGTGGTAGGAAAGTGGAGAAGTGCCATAAATACCCCGACCCGGCAGGAGCTGGATAAGGGGAAATGATGATGATGTGTGTTTGTTTCTTCCTCAGTGAACTTGGTGGGAAATTTAAAGTTATACCTCTTGTCCTTAGTGAACGATGGCAGCCATGTCCCTCAAGCGCTGAGGATTAGTCACTTGTTAAGGCCTACCCACAATGCGCAGATGGTAGTGGGTAGTTGACAGTCGGCAGTTCAAGTCCGACCCGTGCTCTCTTATGGCGTCATGCACAATGTGTAGTTGTATGTCAGTAGTTGATAGTTGACAATCAGCATCGTTTAGTCGGCTGTCGCAAATTTTATCTTTGACTGCCAACTGCATACTTAAGAGCCAATCAGAAAAGATCACAAACTGACATCACTTTGTAGGTTTTCCGCTCGTCATCAGCTGTGTAGTTGACTAGTTGTATTCACGGTATATTCTTCGCATAAGTTCGTTGTTATATTATATATTAATTATATAAAAAGATGATGACTGAATGTCCTGACCTTGGGATAGAAGATATTCATTGATCTTGTGTGAGGGAACGCCGTTGGCTGTATGAGTGAGCCCAAGTATAAAGACAACCTCGTCAAAGATCTAACGTGGAGGCTCATTGCCGATGCAATGGGTTGGAAAGGTATGACCATTTATATAATAATAACTTTCATTATTTAATTTATCGACAAGAAAATTGACAACTTTCTCAAGGAATAAATGAAAGTTTTTATTTACTCCTAGCATTTTAACGACTGCGCATTGTGGGTGGCTAGGTTGTGAACTACCGACTTCCGACTGAAGCTATGGACTGTCAACTACCGTCTGCCGACTGCACATTGTGGGTAGGCCCTATTAGATGGGTGGAGAGGGATGCCAACATGTCAGATATGAGATACATCACCACATGGCTAACGCGGCCCACAGACAATAACCACTCACTGTATTGGACAAAACGAAGATTAGAATGGTCTGGTTGAGGTGCGGCCTTGACCACGGGAAGTTAGCAGGGCACTGTTGACGACACATTGGGCTGTAATTGTTGTCAGTAACCATTAATCTGGACGAGTTTAGCTGTAACCATTGTCAAAAACAATTGGATTAGACAAAACGAGGATTAGAATGGTCGGGTTGAGGGCCTTGACCATGGGAAGCTAGCGGAGCACTGTTGACGACTCGTTACGCTGTAGGGGCAGATGACCTTGTAGTTCTGCCCCTTAAAACAACAATAACTCATTACGCTGTAATCATTGCCAAAAACCATTGATTGGGACGAGTTAGGCTGTAACCATTGAATTGGACAAAACAAAGGTTAGATTGAAGGCCTTGACCGCGGGAAGCTAACGGGGCACTGTTGATACGTCAGGCTGAAACCAATGACCCGGACGAGTTAGGCTGTTGCCATTGTCAAAAATCATTGGATTGGACAAAGCAAAGGTTAGAATAGCCAGGTTGAGATGCCGCCTTGACCGCGGGAAGCTAGCAGGGCACTGTTGACAACACTCTAGGCTGTAACCATTGGATTGGGCAAAACTAAGGTTTGAATGGTCGGGTTGAGGTGCGGCCTAGGTCGCAGGAAGCTAGCGAGGCACTGTTAATGACACGTTAGACTGTAACCATTGGGTTATATACTGCGGAGGAGTGAACTACATCCTTTCCACATGTATTTTGTAAATAGACCAAGAATCTGTTGTGCTCGTTGCAATTTTAATGTTCTGTCTATTGAAGCTCTTTCATTGGCATTCCAAGTTATAATCTCACCATGATATTTGGATTTCTCTACAACCTTTATTTTTTTATCACTATTTAGAATTTTATGTGACGTGTTAACTCAAAAAGAGGCATAATTTCTGTTTTCTCAAAATAAATTTTAACCCAACCTTTGCTGCTAATCGTCCCAATTCTTCTACCTGGAATTTAGCTTCTTCGATACAATTTGCAAATAATGCTAAATCATCTGCAGATACAAGACAATTTATCCAAACATTTCTTCCAATCTTAATAGTCAGTAGACATACTTTATTCCATTCACACATAAAATTCCCCAGCATCAATTAAATAATAATGGAAATATTCCATCTCCATGCCGAAGACCAGTATGCATTTCAAATGGCTCAGAGATTTCCCTTCTGAACCTTACTCTAGATTTAGTATTTTGAAGAGTGCTCGCAATAAGTTTAACAAGTTTTCGATTTATACCAAATTCAATAAGAGTACCGGTATTCAATAATGATTTGCGGTGGGCACTTATTATAAGCTTTCGGAAAGTCAGCGAAGTGATAACTAAATTCTTGTTCCTACTCCTTTGATGTTTTATAATCCATTTGATACTAATAATTTGATCTGGACAGCTTCATCCAGGACGGAAACCACCCTGATATTCACCAAATTCACTATCCAGCTGTTCTTGAATTCTGGAATATAAAATCCTTGAACAAATCTTATACGTGATATCCAGCAAAGATATTCCTAGATAATTACTAGGATCTGATCGATCTCCTTTTTTGTGTAGTGGCTGTATAATAGCAACATTCCATTCTTCAGGCAATTTTTCTGTATTCCAAATGTCAATAAGAGGTTTATGTAGATTCCGAAGAGTCTGTATATTTGCACACTTCTAAAGTTCTGCCACTACTGTCGGCGTAGAAATTATGTGTACCCGAGTTTGGAGATAAGTAGCAAAATAACCAAAAGGCCTACAGGAAAACATGTAACATCACCAGTTTCCTTGTTTATTTCTGCATTGATTGATGATACCTTTTCCGAATCATTGGAAATGCTGGAGGTAGAATTAGCAGTACAGAAGATGAAGATGGGAAAAGCAACAGGGGTGGATGAGATCAGTGTAGAAATGATAAAGGCTGCTGGACCTGTTGGTATGCAATGGCTGTATCGACTGTTAAAGTGTGTGTGGAAACGGAAATGTGTACCAGAAGACTGGGTGAAAGGGCTAATAATACCAGTGTTTAAGAAAGGGGACAAGAAAGTGTGTGATAACTATAGAGGGATCACCCTCATATCACAGATAGTAAAAATACTGGAAAGGATATTAGAAAGAAGAATGAGAAGAAAGGTGGAAGGAGAGTTGCAAGAGGAACAGTATGGCTTCAGGAGTGGAAGATCCACAGTGGACCCAATCTTTAGCTTGAGGCAGGTGATGGAAAAGAACTGGGAATATGGAGAGGATTTGATCATGACTTTCATAGATCTAGAAAAGGCATATGATAGTGTCCCCAGAGAGAAGGTATGGGAAACCATGGTTAAGAAGAGACTGGGAAGAGAAATGTTGGAAATGGTGCAAGCAATGTACAACAACTGTGTTAGCAGGGTTCTGACCCCTGTTGGAAAGACAGATTGGTTTAGGAACAAGACTGGACTAAGACAGGGGAGTGTGCTGTCACCTCTTCTATTCATAATGGTAATGGATGAAATTGTAAAGGAAACAAAGGAAGCATATGGACATAAAGAAATGAAGTTACTATTATTTGCAGACGATATTGTGGTCTGGGGAAGGAACACGGAAGAAGTGCAAAAACAACTAGATGCACTGAACGAAAATATTCAGAAGTATGGCCTGAAAATCAGTATAGAGAAAAGCAAGACCATGGTGATGACAAGAGGGGAAAGACAAGGAAAGGGCATTGTGAAAATTGGAAGTCAGAGTTTGGAAATTGTGGACACGTTCAAATACCTAGGAAGTGAATTGATGCAAACTGGTAGGTTGGACATGGAGATTGGCAGGAGGGTACAGCAGAGCAATGCATTCTATCAAAGTGTAAGAAAACTTGTTTGGGATAAGGAAGTACCAAGGAAAAGCAAGGAGGTAATGTATAAAATGTACTATGTACCCATATTAACGTATGCAGCTGAGACTTGGACCCTGACGAGCAGGCAAGAGAGTAGAATCCAAGCCAGTGAAATGAAATTCCTAAGAAGTATGATAGGTAAGACAAGGAAAGACAGAGTGAGGAATGAAGATGTTAGGAAGGAAGTTGGGATGGGAAAACTAAATGAGAGAATTGAGAAGAATAAACTAAGGTGGTTTGGACATGTAAAGAGGATGGAGGAAAATAGAATACCAAGACAGATGCTGGAGGCGAAGTGCAAGGGTAAGAGAGCAAGGGGAAGACCTAGAACAAGGTGGATTGATTCAGTGAAGAACAGCGTGAGAAAAAGAAATCTGGACTGGGACAAGATCGTGGAAGAAGAATGGTGGAAGGAAAGAGGAAAGTGGAGAAGTGCCATAAATACCCCGACCCGGCAGGAGCTGGATAAGGGGAAATGATGATGATGATGATGATGATGATTGATGATAAAGGTAACTTTTAGAAACTTATTTTAATATCTTTTATCGCAGGTTTAATGTAAAAAGTACCGTTTTTTGGTGGGTTTCGAGGGAAACTTCGACTTTAAGAGATTCACAATTCTCGAAGCCGTTATGCTACAGTAAACAAATTTAAATATGTGTAAGTCGGATAATTATGTTGTTTGTGTGTATGTGAAGTTTCAAACTTTATCTCCAACACAAACTTCAAAACAAACAATAAGGTGAAAGGCTTGCATTTCAAAACTGGACTTCCGTAGAAGTTCGTTCTTGGGTGCGTTTTAATCCACATACGCGTTTGCGATATCTAACTAACCGTAATGTAAATAAATGGGTTTATTTTATATGGATTGATATTTATTATGATTTTGGTGGCTGTTGTCAGCAGGCGAGTTCCGCAGGAAAGTTGGTGCGCTGTTGCCGCGTTCCCTTGCTCTGGCGCGCCAGGGAACGTCACTTACTGATCAGCGCTCCGTTCGCACTGCCTCATAATGCAATACATCTGTTGGAATGTAGTACATTCATATTAAGTAGGTTTGTGTATACCTTTCAGGTCTGTCCTTGTGTTTCGTATATTTTAACGTTGGAGAGTCTTTTAAAAAATTTAATTTGATATACAGTACATCACAATAAGATGACTCGGTGGTGATAAAATATTTAAAACACAGAGAAAGCTAGTCCCAAAAGCATGGTGTGGCAATAAATAAATAAATTAATGAATGATTAAGAATTACAAATTAATTCACAAGCTCGTGATAAAATTAGTAATAAAAATAACTTATATGTTATATTGTCTCCTATCTGTTCATAACAAAATTATTTTATTGATGTTTACTAAAAGGAAAGTATTTAGTTCAAACAAACTCTGAATATTTAACTAGTACAAAATAAACCAATAAAAATAATTAAATTCTAAAGAAATTATCAGAGACTTTTGTCTTCCTTGGATGAAGCTCGCAATCTTCGTCAGTTTCATTATTCACTGTTCAACTCTGCCCTTACATGTGTCAAAGGAAGTCTGTACACACATCAGTGAGTCACTGTTTGTCTTTGTATCTTGGATATTGTCTTAGGTGTAGTTTCCAGTTTCACTCCGGAAATTGTGGAGTAGATACCTTCACAATGCCTCCTGAAACCCTGTTTAGAGAATGAGGAATTCGTATGATTTTGAGTGCTATTTGTTTCTTTAAGAGGGTGAGATGGCGATAAGCGATATCCGGTGCTGCAGTGAGTTGTTGATTGTCTTGGAGTGACCCCTCGCTTGGTTAAATAGTTTGTTGTTGTTAATTCTTTTAGGGTCTTTCTGACATCGAGGTCATGCAGCCCCGTGTGCTTGGGTATGCGTAGAATTTGTCTGATAACCTGTGTCACTTTGATGTCTGTACTAGTGTGTGCATTTGTAATAATTTAAGTAGGATTTGGGTAGTAAGTGGCCGTGGCCTTAAGTTAGGCACCATCCCGGTATTTGCTGGGAGTAGAAGTGAGAAACAACGGAAAATAACTTCAGGATGGTTGAGGTGGGAATCGAACCCGCCTCTACTCAGTTTTGCCTCACGACGAGAATTAAATTTCTTGGCATGTCGGGAATCGAACCCGGGCCTTCGCGGTGACAGCCAAGAATGCAAGCTACTACGCAATGAGGAGGATGGTTAAAACTAGGAATGCTGAGATTGTGAGGGATGAAATTCCAGGACCAGGCCAAGGTCATCGGTAGGATGACCATCCATTCACATTGACCAGTTTACAATATCATTGTGGAGTTATACGTAGATCTATTCACAGTTTTTATTTTGAAAAAATATGTCCTACTATCGAAGAATTGGAGAGATTAGGCTTTCGGAAAATGTCGGAAATATGATGGGAAATGTGGAAACTAAATATATTTTACTTTAATATGCTCTGTGCCGAGGAAGCGCTAATCAGGCAGTAAGCGAATGCGGCAACAGCACACCAACTTTCCTGCGGAACTCGTCTGCCGACAAAAGCCACCAGAATCAGAATAAATATCAATCCATATAAAATAAACCCATTTATTTACATTACGGATAGTTAGTTACATATCGCAAACGCTTAGTACATGTGGATTAAAACAGCACCCAAGAACGAGCTTCTACGTAAGTCCAGCTTCGAAATGCGAAACTTTCACATTATTGATTGTTTTATTGTTTGTGTTCGAGATAAAAGTTTGAAACTTCACATACACACAAACAACATAATTATCTGACTTACACATATTTAAATTTGTTTACTGTAGCATAACGGCGTTGAGAGTTGTGAATCTCTTAAGTCGACTTTTCCCTCGAAACCCGCCAAAAACCTGTACTTTTTACATTACACCTGCCATAAAAAAATACTAAAATAAGTTTCTAAAAGTTACCTTTATCATCAATCAACGCACAAATAAACAAGGAAGCTGGTGATGTTACTTGTTTTCCTGTAGACCTTTCGGTTATTTTGCTATTTATCTCCAAACTCGGGTGCACATAATTTCTGCGCCGACAGTAGTTGATTCTCACCTGCCGCTTTAAAATTCTTAAGTGAATCAATCGCTGCATGCACGTCCTCATGAACCAGTGCTATGATATTTATTTATGTACTTATGTATTTTTATTTATTTATAAAATTGGACTTTTTGTCTGTCTGTCATTTATAAAACTCGAACGACTCAACAGATTGCAGTAACCTTTTGTAAATGCCTATGATGATATCCTGGAATGAACTTAGTCTATAGAAACCATTCATACATATAAGGCTCTTAAGGGGGTCTCTGTATTTGATGTGATGGTCCTAATGCTGTCAATAGTGTTTAAAATTGTAAATAGTGTATATACTGTAATTATTTTTCTGTCTTGTTAGCATCATACGGTAAATAAATAATAATGTATTGTTAACTTTTGTTGTCACCTTCATTATGCTTAGTCATTTAGTATGTACGGTTCACTTTAGCTGCGTTTGATAATAATTAAATATCATTCATCACTCATCAGACCAGCGAGCATATAGAGGCAGAGACTTCGCGATTGTTCTACCAGGCTCTTTTCAACATTTTTTTCCTTATTGCAGAATTTGTTGAGCGCTTCTCACCAATAGGCAGCCAGTATGTCATTGTTTGTAGCATAAACATTAGATGTGGTAATAAACTTCTTATTTTTATTTTCAGGTATCAGTTGGGCAGTTTGTAATTTCCATTTCACATGTGAGCTAACCCCTGTCTGGTGAGCTTGCGTTCCACTGAATAATGCGTGAGAAAATATTTTGTAATTTTTGTATGAGATTTAAGTAATAAATTATTAACAAGACATGCCTTGCCTACAATTTTCTTTCCTTCCCTCTGAACATGAACATGCATACAAATGTTAAGAGAATACTGACTTCAGTACATATTTTGTACCTTAATAAGTAATGAATTCTGGCCAGTAATTTTCTTAGAAAACAAACTTACCAGGAAAACATACTTTGTATGTATGGAAAGATACCAGTAGGGTTGGGTATTGAGTATTCTCCAGTTGAGAACAGTATATAAAACTAATGAGTACTTAATGGCCAATAATATAGACGAGTTTGCTTAAAACTTACAAAATTAAATAGAAAGTCAATTAATGTGCCTTAATTTCAAATTTTGCTGTTTTGTGTTATGTTTGCGTTTAGTGTTTAGTAAGAATAAATGGAAAGGAAATACATCAAGGTAGGACCACATGCACCATGTTGGCTGTACCGACGAGGGAACTCTACTGCCTGCTTGCTCAGATTCTATTAGAGATCTGATTGTTTCCACTTCCATGGAAGGTTGAAGTTATTACATTTGTGCCATGATTATAGATTAACAGATGACTGGGAAGTAGTATCCAGCAAGTGAATTTTTTAAAATCCAAAATGATGTTTGCTAGTTCCGAGCTTTATCGCTGTATGCTACGGACTTGTGCAGTTTGCTTTGTAAGTACAATATGCCAGGTGAAGGATAGTCTTGCTATTTATTTTCAGTCACCATTAAATCTATCACCATGTCTTTAAACAGGGTGTCGACTACTCTGGAAAACTGAATCCTCAGGGAATTTTTAAATCCTGGAAAACTCAGTGAATTATCAGGGTATTTTAATGATACTCAGGGAATTTTAATCTTACAAGGCCCAACCGTGAATAATTGGAAATTTTAAGAATTTTCATTTTGATGGGGGAAAAGTATATTCTGGTGATTATTGTTGTAGATGTAGGTTTGTACTGACTTTAAATCAGTGAGCTCTCATTTCTTGAAAGTTATAGCACACAAATTACATGTGTAAACAGTGTATTTGTATATATGTGTGTAACTATGATTTTTGAGAACATTACTATTGACGAACTGCTTGCAAGTACAATAGTTTTTCTGGATGAAAAATTTAGAAACTGGCAAAATATAGATTTTTTTTTCTTTTCAACTTTGCCATTCTACCCTTTATTGTTCAAGCACTTTTTGAAATGTTCTTTAAGTAGAAACACTGTTTTATAGATTATGGCCACTACTATTCCGATTTATGCTGCAAAAATCAGGGAAATCTGTTAGTTGGTTTTGGTAGACATACTGCTTTAACACAATATGCATTGTTTAGCTTAGTTTTCAAATACAGTACACTGTTCACACCAGGGTACAAACAACTACTGTATTTTTATAATAAATTTATTGCAGCCGTACTCCATTATACTGAAAATACATCAGCCAATATAAATAATCAGTCAAGGTTATTCGGGAGTGAGGCAAGGCTGTAATCCTTCACCACTACTGTTTATTTTAATATATGGATCCTTTATAACAGCTTAGGCTTTCACGGCCGGCGTTCATAACTATGTTAGAGTTGTCCGGGCTTGTAGGCAGTGGTCCAGGCAGGATAACTTCCGACGTTTCACAGGAAACTGCGTCCTACATTATCAAGGGTTCCGCTTCTTTCGTTAGCAATGGAATGTATACTCTGCGAGGTCCGGGTTTTCCCCGGGCGACCGCTGGGCTGTGGCGGGAAGGTTCTTCAGGTTGATGTGTGCGTGATATCTTGGCCTTGCTGTTCTTAAGGGCCGGAGTCCATGTATTATGTACTCGTTCGATTCCTTCCTTCCAATTGAGTTATCGGGGCGTTTGAAGATTTCTATAGCTTCCCGTTGCAGCTTTGTGTGGTGGTGGAGTATATCTCCATGTCCTCGTACTGTACATCTTGGCCGGCCAAGAGAGAATGCTCAGCTATCGATGATTTCTCAGTTTGACCCAGGCGGCTGTGTCTGTTATGTTCCTTGGGTCAGTGGTCACGCTCCTCTTCGTCGTTCCTATGTACACCTGTCCACAGGAACACAGGATTCTGAAGACACCTGCAGTGGAGTGTGGATGGCACTTGCTTGCCCTTGCGGATCGCAGCAAATCCCGGATTTTTGCGGTGGGTTTGTAAACCGTCTTGCCCCTGTTCGTTACCTCCTTCACGTATGGCATGAAGGCTGTGGCCACCGGAGTTTCTTCTGTCTCTTTTCTCGTGCTCCGGTGCCTGGGATGATAATGCCGGACCAGTTTCCTGTGAAGCGTCGGGAGATACTCTGCCTGGACCACGGCCTACAAGCCCAGACAACTTTAACATAGTTATGGATCCTTTGCTGAAGGGCATAAACTGCCGGGGTCAAAACCAGATAAACAGTCTGGCTTATGCTTATGACCTGGTTGTACTCGTTGATAGCTTACAAGTCAATATGTTAGAACTTTAACAGAAATGTATGGAATATGGTATGAAAATCAGTATTTCAAAAACTAAGGGTATGTCTGTGTGGAAGAAACCCAAGAAAAATGGATGCCTGATAGGAGGACCATATTAAATGGTGTCCACATGCAGGAAAAGTCAGGAATTTTGTTTTTGGTCAGGAAAAAGTGTGAAAATATAGCGTGTCAGGAAAAAATGGCGAAAAGTATTAGGAAGTCAGGAAATTTATATTAACCATATTAACTCCAAGTTCTACTTCAGGAACTGTGACATCTGTAGAATCTTTCTGTTATAAAGATGAAGTCACAAGTGCCGAAATAAAGTGGGCCTTTAATGTCGTCCAAAATAAATTCTCTTCATTCTTGTTTAAATATTTCAGAAACCTTCAGGGAAATGTTTCCTGATAGTGCAATTGCAACAAAATTTCAATTGGGGAACATGAAATGTTCATATGTCATCGATTATGGATTAGCTCCTTACTTTCATAATTTACTGCAAAATGAAATTCTTTCATGTGATAATGTTATCTGTTTTGATGAGGCATTGAACAAAGTTGTTCAGCGAGGTCAGATGGACCTATAATTTGACATCAACTGCAATGAAGTTAACACCAGATATTTCAACAGCATCTTTATGGGACATGCAACAGCTCAAGACATTTTAGAGGCTTTCAACCAGGGAATCTCTCCTCTTTCTAGAAAGAGTACCATATGTCTATGGATGGACCGAATGTAAATTTGAGTTTCATAAAAAAGTTCAGTGGCCAAATAATAGAAGATAATGCAGATTGCAAACAACTCATTAACCTTGGTGTTTGCGGGCTTCACATTGTCAATGGAGCCCTACAAACAGGAATGCATCCTGTAAAGTGGGATCTTCAATTATTTTTGAGAGACATGTATTATGTATTGAACGACTGTCCTGCACGCCGAGCAGAGTACTTAGATTTATGTATTATTGCATTATAATTTACTTTATTTTGAATGAATAAAGAGGCGAGCGTTGGGCAGCTATGGGGATGGTGGAGGCTGTAAATTAAAAATATTTGTTTGCTTAATAAACCTTTTTCCGATATTACGATGACTTCACGAGTCAGGAATTTTGTTGAAAAATGGTCAGGAAAATTGGCATTGAAAATTCTGTGGACACCCTCAATTAATTACTAAGGCCATGTATTTTCTCAGGATGGTAGAATGGGGAAAGAAATAGTCAATGCAGCGAGTCTTCAGTTGCAATCTACAGTATTCTGCAAAACGTGAGTCAAGGGGCGAAACTCACTACATTGGTCAGTACTTAGACTTGCCGTATGGAAGTGAGAGCTGGGTAGATTCAGGATATCTAATACATAAGCTAGAGGTTAGAAAACTTAGTAAGGAAAATGGATAGGTTGTGATTAGTGAAGTCTTATGGCAGAAAAAACAGGGCTTCTGGTCCGGAGTTTATCAATAGCACTAAATCAAACTAGGCCTATACAGGGGTAGGTCTCGTATTGACCAGCACAGCAGGTGGAATAATATAAGCCATGGGTTATTTAGCTAAGAGCTTGCCACGGTGGGCGAGTGGTCAACGTGTCTGTCTACTAACCCCAAACTTGCAGGTTCGCTCCTGGCCGTGGTAAGTGATTTCTGAAAGGCGGCAAAAATTACGACACCATGTCATACGATGTTGGCATGTCAAAGAACCCATTTGAATCCAGTAGGCCGTGTTCCTAAAGGCAAAATTAATCTCTGAAGTTTCCGCCAACACGAAGTTCTCATTTCTATACTAGCAAGTGCTATAGTGTTCAAGGAGCTTTGATATCTAACCTTGACTTTCATAGTGCTTCAAGGAACAACGAAATTCGACATGCAAGCTACCCTTTGGGCATCAAATAACAAAGCTTGCACCCGACACCCGAGGCCATACGATATTATTGTAGCTAAAATCGGTGCATAATCTACATGCACCACAGTAGTACAAGTCTATATGCCTACCAGTCAAGCTGATTAAGTTGAAAAAGTCTACTAAGAAATGGATGGAATTCTGAGGTATGTAAAGGGTGATGAAAATGTTTAGTAACAGGAGATTGGAATGCTGTAGTAGGAAAAGAAAGATAGGAGAATTCAGATTAATTAAGTCATCATCATCATCATCTTGCACAGTTTCCAGCCACTGGCCGGGTCTGTTTGGAACACAAGCCTCTCCAACGTCTTCTGTCTTCCCACCATCTCTCAGCCTCCACCCTTGTCCAGTCTTCTCCTCTCTTTTTCACGCTTTCTTCCACCCCCTTCAGCCACCTGTCTCTCGGTCTTCCCCTCGGTCTCTTTCCTTCCCACTTCGTCTCATGTACTCTCCTGGGTATCCTCTTCTCCTCCATTCGTTTTACATGTCCATACCATCTAAGTCTAGATTTCTCTATACCATCCTGTAATGGTTCCTCCTTCATTAATTCTCTGGTCCTCTCATTTCTTATTCTGTCCATCTTTGTAGCTCCAATACTGCTTCTCAAGAACCTCATCTCACTGGCCTGTATTTTGCTCTTCTCCCTTCCTTTCATAACCCAGGTCTCCGAGGCATACGTCAGGATAGGGACATAGTACGTCCGATATATGATCTTTTTGCTGTTCTGAGGGACATCCTTGCTCCATAACATGCTTCTCACACTCCTCCGAAATGCTTCTGCCTGCCTCCCCCGCTCATTTATTTCTCTATCGTTTCTTCCATTATCTTGTATCAGGCTTCCCAGATACTTAAAACTCTCCACTTTCTTCAGCTGTTCCCCACCAATTGTTATTCCCGTTGTGGTTCTTTCCTTCTTCCTTGTTGTGATCACCATCTCACTCTTATTTATGCTAAATTTCATCCCATATCCTTGTATTATTCCTTCCCACACGTCCAACTGTTCCTGTACCTCCTCCTCTTTGTTTCCCCAAATCATCAAATCATCTGCAAACACCATTGCTTTCATCTTTCCGTCCCCAATTACTTGTGCCACTAGGGTCATTATGTCATCCATCACCACAATGAAAAGTAACGGTGACAGTGCACTTCCTTGTTTCAGGCCGTTTCTTTGTTCCAACCAGTCAGATCTCTCTCCTCCCACTTTCACACAGCTCACGCTTCCCTTGTAGGAATTATCTAGGAAGTAGGCTGATGGAATTCTGCACTGAGCACAGGTTGGTCATAGCTAACACCTTATTCAATATCCACAAAGCAACTTTTCAGTCCGTCAACATAATATAATCACCAATCAATGGGATGAGCATAAAATACCTGAAAATGTCACTAGTTAAATATATATATTTGTTAAGGACTATAGAAAATGGAGGAAACTAAGGGGTGACATGCATCGCTTGTCAAGCGACCATGAAGGTAACTGTGCCGGTTTTTGTCACTGAGCCAATAGTCTTCACTCGCGTATATAAGTACAAATAATAAGCCTGTCAACGGGTCTTTCTCAACGCACAATGTCTTACGAGATTCGTCATACCTTTGTTGCCGATAAGGAGCAACTTTGCGAAATCATGCGTGCGATGGAATAGGTGATTCCCAGCGTCAAACATCTCCTGTGAGTTTAGCTGTCTCGACAAGGCGTATTGCTTCTTGCATCTGCTAAGCAGGCACGCGAGTTAATTATATGCATACGTGTTATGTTCCGTCATTTTAAAATGTTACAAATGTGTGATATAGTTGGTAATTGTTTCTGTAACATATGCAAATTGCTATTTCGTGCTCACATTCCTAGTTTGGTTACAAATGCTGGTGACGAACACTGGATTTAAAAAAACGCACTTTACCAATGCTCGTCATTTGTGACGAAAACTGGCACATTGTCATTTCTCCTCGTAAGACCTAACTAACAGCGGCAATAAACTTATAATGTACTTGTGAAGCACCCTGCATTAATTAAATTGTCATTTGATCATTGTGTCCAATAGTCGTCATAGGTGACGACCTTTAGAGCACATGCGTGACGAACACTAGTGCACGATAATGTTAAAGTTTGCGTTAATGTTTCAGAAGTAATAAACATTTACAGTGTGCTGTTATTATGTAGATCTGTCTTTTTGACGGCCGTAGGTCTAGGCTGGCTGCGTGGCTCAGCGGTGACGTTCTCGCTTGCTGTTGCAGGATCGAATCCTGGCTCAGTCATCTGGAATTTGAGGGTGCGGAAATGCGAGGGAGCCGTGTCAGTAGATTTACTGGCACGTTAAAGATCCCCTTCGGGGCAAAATTCTGGCACCCCGGCGTCTCTAAAAGCCGCAGTAGTTAAAAGGGAGCTGTGCTTGTAGTTTTGCGTGATCTTTCATCACACCATCATGAGCTTCGGGACCTCCTTTTTACATGACATCCGAACTATAGAACATGGCATTTAACTTTGAAAATCTCATATGTATTGACCGGGAATTGAACCCGGTCTACCACTGTGCCACCACACCCCTTCTAATTATGTGTTGAAATATCTGATATGGAGACTTCTCTGATGGAATGTCTAGCTGCTTGGGCATCCACTATTTGTATGTAAAGAAGATCCATTTTTGGAAACACTCGCAAATCACCAGTCTTACAATGTAGCCATAGGGTCACTCGTGCTTCAAAGATACCGACTAGAATAATTTACAAGAAGATGGAAAGACAGAAACTTAGTTGGCCGAAAACAAATTTGGTTTCAGGAGAAGCGTATGAACAATGGCAGCTGTACTAAATCTTAAGAAAAATAAGAGAAAGTTCATAGCATTTGTAGGCTTATAAAAGACCTTTGATAACATTGTTTGGAGTAAGTTGTTTGACATTTTGAAAAGGATTTATTTGAGCTGAAGGACATGAGAGAGAAGCTGGTATTCAGAAAGGTGTAGGCAAGATTGCAACTTATCACCCATACTTTTCAATCTTTACATTGAATAAGCAATGAAGGAAATTAGAGAAAAATTTCAAGTAGTAAAGATTAAAGGAGAAATAATTTCAACACAGATAGGCTAATGACATCGTCATCATAACCCAATCACCAGAGGAGTTAAATAGTTTTTAAATAGTATGGACTCCATCTTGAAAGAATTCATGATGAAATTAAATGTAAAACAAAATTAATGGGATGCAGCGAAATTAATTAAGAAACCCCTATGGACGTCAAATAGGCACGTGAAAAGCTAAAGGAAGTAGGAGACCTCTAACTTATGCAGCAAAATATCCCGTGATGAACGAAGCAAAGACAAAATAAAAAGTAGGTTGGCTCAGGCAAGGAAAGCATTTCTACAGAAAAACAATCTGATTGGTTGGTTCCTCATTTAAGGGGCTGCGACAACACGGTCATGTAGCCCCGTGTACTTGCGGTGTGTGTAGAATCTGTCTGATAACCGGTGTTAATTGTGATGGCTATTAGTGTGTGTTATCTGTTTTTAATACAAGTAAGGATTGCAGGCATTAAATTTCAAGTAGTTTCTACTTTCGCCGCCACCGTCAATGACTACTAGTTCAGAACTTGGTTACTAGACTCCACTGCAGTCAGCTCCTGGCGACGAACGTTGGAACCTAAGAGCGTCGTTCAAATATTTAACCTATAATTTAGCTTCACACAGGTGTAATTAGTGTAAGGATCATTAACATGCCATAAATCTATGACATGGGACCGCCGGCTTTACTTCCCCTCCGATGGAAGGAATACTGAGGCATTTTAACGCTGGAAAAAAATCCGATGGCTTCGGCCGGTTTGAACCCGTGACCTTAGGCATGGAATGTCAGCATGCTACCAACTATGCCATCGAAGTCGCCAGCTGCCTTTGTATGGAAGTGAAATTTGAACTTTGGGTACACAGAATGGTCCAAACAAGTTCATATCACAATTCATGAGTTTTTAAATGGTATGAACTCTGTCTTGAGGAAAGAATTCATGATACAAATCAATCAATGTAAAACAAAAATAATACAATGTTATAACCGAAGGAAATCAGAATCTCCGAAAAAAAAAAAATACAGAAATGGGAGATGCATGTGTATTTTCCCGATATCGTGATCGCGAATACGAATCACGCGCCTTAGTCAAGACCCCTCATTGGTGGGATTTCCGCCAATAGCATTATAGTCCAAAATTCATAATCGTGACGTCGATAAATTATTCCTATAAAATAAGGAAATGCCTACAATGTGCAAATTACAAGAATAGTTACTATCACTGCAGAATTTGGTTAGAGAAATGTTTCTCATTTGACCTCAAGAACTCATATTATTGTGCCGATTGTTTGTCAGTGGTGCCAAACTAGAAATTGTCATCAGCGCTTTCAAAATCTTCTTCGGTGATACCATATAACTTTCTTATTGTTTGAATTGATAATGAAATATCTTAAAACCATTTCGATATCAGAAATATAACGGTTCATAATTATAATTTACGCGCCCTGCGACCAAGGCACTGTTGCTGAAGCATTTTTTTCGTACATTACAGTTGGCAACATTGAGTGTTGCTTTTGTTTTGATTGTATATCTGAATCCATCATGGCGATGTGTTGTGTAAACAGTGCGTTCTTTTTAGGCTAATTTTCAATTCAATAGCGTAAGGTGGGTTATTAATCAGTTTTTATAAGAAGTGATTGCTGACATGGGACCGACGTTTTGAATTTGTGTCAGTTTGCCGAGAGGACAGTTCAAGGTGATTTTTTTTAAATCTAAGGAAGTTGAGTTTCATGTCTGAAGAACATTGCCTTTCAGGATTTAGTGGGTAATTGAATGTTAATTTGAATCGTAAATCCCAGTAAATGGTCAAATTAAGGCTAGATTGTGTCTAAAATATTTTGTATCTTTCTTTGCCCAGATTTCCCTGCATATAAAGAAAACATTTGAATTAACAGTCTTACAGCTCATTTTTTGCACTGCCTGTAGCTATGTCACGGCCAATATCATCAAATTGCAATAGCCGACATTTGATGAATTTATAAAGTTACTTGGTACCGGCCACGGTGGACGAGAGTGCTAACGAGCTACCTCGTGCCTCGCTGGCATCGGGGGAGCGTGGGTTCAAACCCCACCTCGGCCGTCCTGAAAATGGTTTTCGTGGTTTCCCATTTTCACCACCAGGCAAATGCCAGGACGGTACCTTTCAATAGGTCTACGGCCGATTTCCTTCAAATGTCCCTTCCCTGCCCCGTCCTGAAAAGGAAAGTACATGGCCATTGGCTGCATTAATAAAGTTAGCCTACTTGGTAACAAACAGGAGGAGCACACCTTGGTTAATAGGCTGTATAACAGCCCTCCCGGTAGGCCTACTTATCAGAGATCATGCTAGTTTTCTCCAAACTTATTTCTAAAAATGGAAATAATTTGAGTTACAACAGGAAAGTGTGGTAAAGATATTGAGCGAAGGACGAGTTAAGTAGTAAATTGTTGTTTTAAGGGGCGGAACTACGAGGTCATCTGCTCCTAAAGACGAGTTTGTGAAGGTGTTATTAACACTGCTATACTCATAAGCATTACCTGTGGCGTTTCATCCTCCAGTGAGAGTTCCAGTCATGGAGATATGGATGTGATAGAGCCTTTTCTCAGTGATAAATATCTGTCTCCAGATGAGTGAGTTAATATAGCCTCCACATTGAGTATACATATTGTAATACAGTTGTGTGTTTCATGTGCATTGAAACTCCATATTCAAAAGGAAATATTAATAGCATAAAAACCTATCACATATTGTCGTTTTTCTGTGAATATTTTTGCTTCAAGATAGTTTTTATGATATTGCTGCCCAGTAAAACGTTTTAATGATAACGTTAAAACTCGGCAATTTTTCTAGGTTTATGCCGTGTCTTGTGTGGGGTTTCGCCTAGGAACACGAAGTTAGTTAATTGTTGTATTAAGGGGCGGAACTACGAGGTCGTCTGCCCATAGGAACACCAGGCTGGTTCATCAGCGGGCTCTAGCTGCCCGTGCCCGCACCACCACACAAGGCACAGCATAAACCTAGAAAAATTGCCGAGTTTTAATTCACTGGCCGTGAAAGCCTATATACCAATAATAATGTTATATAGTTTACGTCCCTTTTAAGTACTGCACCGTTTAGGGACGCCATGCCGGGGTGCGGGAACTTTGCCCCGAGGGGGAACTTGAACATGCCAGTAAATCAACTGACATGGTTCCCTCGCATTTGTGAACCCTCAAATGCCAGCTGACTGCGCCAGGATTCGATTCTGCAACCTTGGGATCAGCAAGTGAGAATGTTACCGCTGAGCCATACAGCTAGCCCCAACATAATGAGAGGGCTGTTTTTTTTTTTTTCAATGTCCCAAGGGGATATACTGTATAAACATAACAGATTGACATACCAAACTGATTTTATTACTAAATGTTTGCTTGTTTTGTACTTATGTTTCAACGTAATCGCCAAAACGATTGCAACATTTGTCGTATCGTTACACCAGCTTTCCAATACCCTCTGCAAAGAATTCTGCCGCCACTAAGGTGGGTAAGTCTGTACAGTCTCCTGAAATTCTTCCTTCTTGGCTAGGCGTTGCCGCCTAACCATACCTTCAATTCTCAAAGAAGGTGAAAATCATTCAGTGCTAGTTTGGACTAAATGACAGATAGTCAAAAACTTCCTACTGGAATTCTTTGAAAAAGTCTATCGTAACGTTGGCTCAGTGCGGTCGTGAATGATTTTCACCGTTTTCGAGAATCGAAGGTATGGTTGGGCGGCAATGCCTCGCCGAAAAGGAAAAAAATTCAGGAAACCCTCCAGACTTACCCACCTCAGTGACGGCAGAATTATTTGCAGAGGGGATTGGAAATCTGGTGTAACGATACGACAAATGTTTCAATCGTTTTGGCGATTATGTTGAAACATAAGTACAAAACAAGCTAACATTTAGTAATAAAATCAGTTTGGTATGTCAATCTGTTCTTTTTATATAGCCCATCGGACATTGAAAAAAATCAGCCTTCGTAAATAAGGTAGGTTTTACAATTTTCAAAATCATCAGCAGTGTATTTCAGTGTTGCTCTTTCATCTGTCTCGTTCGTCAAGCTGTACAGTACCTGTAAGTTCTATCCACTCCATGAAAGTTGTCAGTTTTATCAGGGAATGTCATTTAATAGCGTTTGGTGGCCATGTGCATGGCAACACCAGTTTTATTGGTCAGTGTCCATGCTACATGTTGCTACATTGAACATTGCGGGCTTTACTTTACGAATTCTTGCAATAGTTTTGATCTAGATGATCTTGTGAGGATGGTCGTGCATGTTCCCGGCTGGTGATTGTAGGAAGCCACGACTATGCCATTCTGGTATGGTCATTGAATGAAGGCTTGTTACCGATGTCTTAACTGTGCTTAAATGGTTAGCATGATAGGCTTTGTATTGAAGGTCCCAGATTTAGTTACTTACTAGGGGACCTGAGCGAGAAATCTTGCATGTTCATGTACCATCCGCCCAGCTTTACTGTTATGCTGGTTTCTTCTTTATTTGTTCAAACACACTTTTTAAACGAATTATGAATATTTATGAAATCAGTGTGCATATTCGTCACTGTTGAGGGTAATTCTCTTACTTTATAATGCACTTGTGAGCGCTCCATGTCTATAGACCACCCGCCCAGCTTTACTGTTATACAGGCTCGACACGATCCAGTTGTTGTAGGGGCTATCATTTTGTTTATTTGTTTTAACTAACTGTTTAAACAAATAAACATATTTCTGTTGACTTTTCAAAAAATGCAAGATTTTTTCCTATTGAGATGATTTGGAAGATTTTGGTACAAACCACACCTTCTAACTTCTCTACATTAAGAGCTTGAGTTTTGTCATCTGGCCCAGGTTCCCAGCCAAGTCATTAGCATTAATTCCCCTGTTCTGGAGATTGGGTGTTGCCTTTACCATGTGCACATTGCCCACAGGCCTGCTCTAGTTTTCCTAACATTTCACTTTTTATTGTTATTACCAAAGATTTCATATATAAAACTTTGCACGAACGAGGGTGGTGAATAACACTTCTTAAGTACTGGAGGGCTATGGAGCCCTGTGTCAGCCCAGTACTCTCTGCCGAAGCAAGAACGCATGCGTATGTCAATTCTTTCCCAGGGATTGCATGTTTGTTTATTCATGTGCCTTACTATGGTTAGTACTTACCTAGTTTGAACAAGAATGTACCTCTCCAACGTCTGGGATTTTGCAAATGTTCACTTTCTAGGTAAGTGGATTGGCAGAGGTACGCCAATTGCATGGCCCCCACGTCACCGGACCTGACACGTCTTGACCTTTTCTTCTGGGGATTCATGAAGGGTACCGTGCTTGATCCACCCTTTCCGACTTCTGTACCAGAGCTCTGCATCTCAAATGAACAAGTTATGCCTGACATGCTGCAGCGAGTTTGGCAAGAAATCTACTTCAGATGGGGAGTGTGCTCCATGGCCAAAGGAAGTCACATTGAACCTATCTATACTTAGCATAAACAAAGTCCCCGATTCGTGGATGTTTCGGGTAATCTTGATAACCACTGGTTGGATTTTGATGCGGTTTTCACCATTCTGTAAAGGATATCTCGAGGAAGGTTTGTGTAGAATATAATTTATTTATGACCAAAGGGAGCCAAGCAGTAACAATTTCAGTGAAAAAGTAGAAAAAAAACTTAGCGTCCCTTCGCTTTTTAAGCTTGCGCATGGGCAAACCGTTAAACATATCTATATACTATGAGTGTAAGAATTGTTCAGCATCAAAAGTTCTACAAAATAGTCTGCAACAGCATATCTTTATCTTCAGTACATCACTACTATAAGTGTTTTTACGTTTTAATTTCTTCCAACAATCTCTATTCAATTACTAGCATCGAGACAGTTTACGAGCTGGCTGGCGAGCGGGCCTATCACCCCAGACACTGTCGAGTCAAGACTTCAGAGAAGAGTAGATGTGTTTGGAGTTTCCCTCGAAGTGCAACTTGGCTTTCCTTAACTTTGCGTGTGAACTTTTCGTTCCACAGAATACACAGTCAAGTGCAGATTGGACGGAAGAGGGATTTGTGATTCATGCACCTCGCCCTTCTTAAATTAAATCGGACAAGAATTCGTTGCACATACTATCCCCATGATAATATAATTAATAGTCCAGTTAGTGATTTTAACCCATCATGCCAAGAGGGAAACATGATATGGGTTGTCTTTCACTGAAATCGAAAAAAATATGCTTATGACGTAACAATGAAACTGAGCAACAAATAATTTATTTATTGATTGTCACAAGAGAGAGAAAGAAAGAAGTCACGAATACAAAGGGAGTCATCCCCAAAGTTCCTATAACACAGGGAAGGAATGTTCATGGTTTGCGGTCCGATAAAGAGAATTCTGCTATGAATTATAATTCCTCCATAAATTACATAAATGATGCTTCAGTTTCCAGTTTAGGTATAAGGTAAAAAACTTTATGTATTTTGCTATAAAATAACACCAAAACCTTGTCAGTAAGTCATATGAATAAGTTTGTATCAATTGTCAAAGTTCTAAAGTCCTTTTGGATACGCCCTGTATTATGTTTGTAGCATTCCGAGTGTCTGACAAAAATTATTATTTCCAATGCATGAACAGCAGTTCTGTTGCTTTACAAACTACTTCAGGATGTTATATGTGTCACCTGCAAGCGAGACAGAATCTTTTCTGGCTTGCCAACCCTGTTCTTTTCAAAGCCAAAAACTCCATTGTAATGTAAAAAGTAGCACATTGCTACTAAATTGCTAATCATAACATTGATTGGACTAAATTGTTTGATAATTTGAAAACGATTGGAATAAAGTAACTTACAGGGATAGGAGGGTGATCTACAATCTATACAGAAACCAGATAGCAGTCATTCGAGCTGAAGGACAAGAGAGAGAAGCTAGTATTCAGAAAGGTGTAAGGCTAGGCTTCAACTTATCACCAATACTTTTCAATCTTTATATTGAACAAGCAATGAAGGAAATTGGAGAAAAATTTAAATTGGAAGTGAAGATTCAAGGAGAAATAATTTCAACTCTGAGATTTGTTGATGACATCGTCATCGTAGTAGACACGGCTGAGGATTTTAATGAGCTTTTGAATGGTATGGAATCCGTCTTGAGGAAAGAATTCATGATGAAAATTAATAAATGTAAAACAACAATATTGGAATGCAGCCGGAATAAATCAGAAACACCTATGGATGTCAAATTGACGGGTGAAAACCTAAAGGAAGTAAGAGACTTCTATTACTTAAGAAGCAAAATAACCAGTGATGGTCGAAGCAAAGAGGATATAAAAAGTAGGTTGGCTAAGGCAAGGAAAGCATTTCTACAAACAAGGAATCGGTTGACATCGAATTTAGATTTAGGTATTAGGAAGTCATATTTGAAAGCCTTTGTCTGGAGCGTGGCACTCTATGGGGAAGTGAAACTTGGACTATTGGTGCAGCAGAAAAGAAGAGAATTGAAGCGTTTGAAATGTGGTGGTACAGGAGAATGAAGATCAAATGGGTAGATAGGATTAAGAATGAAGAGATATTAAGATGAGTGGGAGAGATGATTCTGGCAACTGCTATTGAAGAGAAGAGATAGGTTGATAGGACACATACTAAGACACCCAGGAATAGCAAGCTTAGTTATGGCTATAGTGGCTAGTGTCATAGTGAGGTATTTGAGGAGGCTGTGGTCGAATACAAGGTATTCACTGAGTCGCAATTACCCTTGGGACAACGGAGCAATATCGTGAGAGGGCCATGGCAAAAACATGAATGCAGAATGAATGTAGACGGCGTTAACACACTGTGAAATAAAAATGTGCAATGTTCTCTTATTTTGCTTGAAATGGCCCTCTACGAACTTTTGGTGTTCATAAATGAGCTGAAGAAACATGAAATATGATTTGCTATCTCCTTTTCTGCTCAAAATAGAACAGCAATACCCTCCTCTACCCAAGTATTAACTAAACACGTTAAACACAGAGTCCTTGTTTTATTTGAGAAAAGTGGCTCAAGTTCGCCACTTCATTTTTATTATTGTTCCTACCATTGGCACAATTTCCTATTAGTGAGACACTTTTAAGATAAAACCACCATTTAGAATGACGCAATGTATAAGTTCAAACTTCTTTTTGTCCAATGGCTATTAACTTCAAATAATTATCTAAATTCGTAAGTAATATTTGTAAGCCAGGCCTAATGTATAAACTCCTATTTTTTATACTTGTACTCAAGGCAAATGCTGAGATGGTTCTTCACTTAAGGCCATGGCTACCTCCTTCCCAATCCTCATCTGAATTACAAAGATGCCCACTAATACATCCATCACAATAACACAGGTTATCAGACAAGCACACAAATACACAGAGCTACATGACCATTCTGTCCCCAAGCCCCAAAATCAATCAACAACTATCGTATTTCAGATTGAGATTAGCTAGTTTGAACTATACCATGACAATCGTATTGCAATCAATTCTGAATAGAAATCTAAAGCAAGCACTTTGTTGTGCACACGATGTGAAGGTTAGTCTGCCTGCTCGGCCCATCCAGTGAGGTGGGCTTTGTCAGTCCACTGCTATGGGCCAGAACGCGGCCGCGTTAAATGAGAACGATACTGGGTGGGCTTGGAGTGTGGTGCGGTGGGCCTCGCTGCAGTACTCCTACTCAAACAATGCACACATTCTAGGCAAGTAAGAATTAAAAAAATAGATTGGCGCAAATTTGTTCTGCAATAGTTTATAATAAGGATTAAGGATCGGGTTTTTAGAACATCCTGTGCGTAGAAGGATCTCACTTATTTCACCCGGTAACTACTGTTCGTGTTACACACGCACCCCTACTCTTGTTTCTCCTCCTTCCCGGAGGCACGTCATCGCCATACAGGCTTGCTCCGCGAACTGTCAGTCCAGCTTGAGACAGTTGTGAAGGCACACACGCTCCGTACTCATGGAATCGAATTGAAGGTGAGCGATGATTTTCGATCGGTGATGATTCTATATCAAATTTCCTAGGGGTTAATTTGTTTTGACTAGCATTATTTTTTTTTTTTTTTTCCCCTTAGATGAAATGCTGCTCAAGGACAGGATACTAGGAATTACACTGGGTTTCTTAACAGGAATTTTAGTTTAAGTTTGAAATCCCATATTTTCATGATATTAGAATACTCTCTTTTTCCTTCCATTATAGTTTTATGAGGAGGCTTCAATGAGGGCTGACATAAACAAGAACCTTGCCACACCAATGGGAGTTTCCACTAGTCGTTCATGTGATGACCTGTGTGCTGGTCAAAAGGGCAGTCAACAAATTGTGCATGACACAGCTCCGCTTCTTTTGTGTGTGTGGGGAAGTCTGAATGAAGCTACCACAAGTTTCATTAAAGAACATTGGATGTTTCCATTATAATAAGTTGATAATTGTTATTATAGGATGTTAAGTTTTATTATAGGTCAATTTTTAAGAATATTTTTAAATGTACTTGTTTATGAGCATTGTATTTTTAGTGAGTGTTTTTTATTATTGTTGTGAGGGCACCTGGCTGATGAAGAGCTGATTATAAAAGAGCTCGAAACATGTCCAGATAATGAAATAATATAATTTCAATAAAAAATTGTATTGAATAGACGGAAAATTGTAATTAGGCCTAGTTAAATAGGATTATATGTCAATACGGACCAATATGACTTCGAATACTCCTAATATCCTACTCGTGCAACGTACCAGTCACCAAGCAGGCTGATGCGTGGCACAAGTAAACAAAGAATAGTTTCCAACTCGGCCGCTGGCAATCAATTCGTGAAAGTGTATTACTGTAATGGGCGTTTGTATATTCCTAAAGGAGAAAAGGATTGGGAAGGAGGAAGCTGTGACTTTCAATTATGAACTAAGATGGGATTCGAACCTACCTCTTCGCAGTTTGGTCTCACAAGGCTGTGTGTGTACCCTGTCCCAGCCCTCAAAACCAGAATTAAAGTTCTTGGCAGTGCTAGGAATCAAACCTGGACCCCAGGGGTAACGGCCAAGAATGCTAGCCAGTACACTATGAGGTGGCACAGGCCCCCCTCAAACATCAACATGCTGATCTTGATGAAACTTAGCCGATATACAGGTCACATGTCTATAAATCCGATTGTTGCATTCAAACTTCTGCTTAAATGTCATCTTACTGAATCGGGAGGAAATCCTCAATGCTTTAACAACTTTACAACTCGCGGTATACAGATTAGATAAGTGCCAGCTGGTGGATAACAGGATGTCTACCAAAACCAACTAACAGATTTCCCTGACAAATCCCTGATTTTTCCAGAAAATTTCCGGAGGAACAGTAGCAGCCATAATTAAATATATAAAACAGAGTTTGTACTTAAAGAGCATTTCAAAAAGTGCTCGAACAATAGAGAGTAGTATGATGAAGGTGAAAAAGTAGAAAAGTATCTGCAACAAACATCACCAGAATATACTTTTTCCCCCCGTCAAAATTTAAATGCATAATTTCAAATTAATCAAGGTTGGACCCTTTAAAACTGAAATTCCCTGGGTGTCATTAAATACCCTGAGAATTCCCTGAGATTTCCAGGATTTAAAAATTCCCTGTTTTCCAGAGTAGTAGACACCCTGGATAATTGTTGTGGGTGTTTCTCTGGGGGTGAAGGGGGTTAAAATAAACGTGTGTGGTAAAACTGTTGTATAGCTCATTCATGACGAATGCTGCAGTCCAGAGAACATCACATTTCTTTGGAATGAAATGGATCACAAGTTATTTGAATATCTTCACGAGGGCGTAAAAGAATCTTAAATGTCATACTCGTTCACAAACTACATTGCGAGACTATGGTGTCGGCAGTATATGCAGCATCCAGTTATCTCTCCTCCTCTCTCGTAATCCACGTGCAATGACCAGCTGAGTTAACCGTTGGGATAGAACTTGATCATTTGAGCATCTCGGGGACATCCAAGCAAACACCCAGAATTAAATCAAGAAAACATGTATTTAAAACAAAATCAGGTGAATTTTTTCAGCATTCAAGAAATATTACTATTTAATCATTAAATATAGTTGCCTCCGTTGCGTAGTGGTCAGTGTGATTAGCTGCCACCCCTGAGGTCCGCAGTGCGATTCCCAGATCTGCCACGAAATTTGAAAAGTGGTATGAGGAATGGAACGGGGCCTACTCAGCCTCGGGTGGTCCAAGTGAGTAAAGGGGGTTCGATTCCCACGCTCAGCCATCATCCAAGTGGTTTTCCGTGGTTCCCACTTCGTCTTCGGACAAATGCCGGGATGTACCTACCGTAAGGCCATGGCTGCCTCCTTCCCAAACCCTCCCACTCTTCCCATCCCTTCATCAGGTCCCTGTTCGCTTTGCAGGTGAGGCTGCCTGGGCGCCGTGCTGATCACACACCCCGGTTGTATCCCTAACTCTGAGTCTCAAGGTCCAGGGCACTGTCCTCAGTGGCGGTAGAGGCGAGATCCCTCGCTTAGTCCGTGGGAAAAGCTAATCCTGGAGGGTAAAACCCTACATCGAAGCACCAAACGGCAAGAATTCTGTCACTCGCCTTGCCGCTATGTGCTCTTCGAAGGCACCTAACCCAACCCTACATCAAAGTGCCACACAGCAAGATGGTGATGATGATAATTGTTGTTTTAAGGGGCCTAACATCGGTAGCAGTTCACTTTAGACCATCCTTTGTATAAATATTTTTAAAAACTGAAATTACCTGATTTAATAGTCTGGAGGATATCAGGAGAGGATTGAGCATTAGATGTTCACTGCTCCGCTGTCATCGACACACCATCCCGCCCAAATAGCGACACGACTTATATAGTTAAAATCGAAGTTCTCACCCCTATCTTTCTCACTGAGACAGTATTGCCAACCCCACGCGTTTGGTACTATTTCGCACGTGATGTATGAAATCACTAAGTGAACTCAAACACAGTGTTTATTTATGTATTTATAATGTTTTACATACAAAAACAGACCTAACCTGGGGCTTACGTCCCAGGCCCCCTTCCTCGTAGTACTAGCAGTAATTTTCCACAAGACAGCGCCTAACTTAGTAGCAAAGGCGCGTGGTGAATTTCTTCATTCAAGTTGGTAACGTAGTCACATGATCGACTTTCGGGTGTCACATGGCGTCCGTAAGTGAAGAAAAATTGCATTCTTTCCGTGAAATAACAATTATTGCGGTGCAGCAGTGGCTATTGAGTATGAAGAGATTGTGAAAAGACTCCCAACAACTCCCCGAAAGGTATGCATATCATAAATTATATATATTCAATAAGCTAAGGTGATAAAAAAGTTGTTAAAAGTGATGAAAAGGGAGGATGGTCTCAAGTGAACAATAAATGAATTCTGGTCACTAGCCTGGAGCATAACATGGTTCTACACTAACTGACACAATGTGTAACTGGTTAAAATGTGTTACTCTTTTATCGCCATACTGTTTGCCTCAATGAAATAAACAGATGACTGCAGTTCACCATATCTCACGTGCAGTGTTAGTAGTGAAAGCCTACATTTCTGTAATGATTATAGTAAAATACCTCTGAATGCAAGAATATTTTTACTTTAGTTAGTTAGTTATTGTTGTTTTAAGGGGCGGAACTACGAGGTCATCTGACCGAATTTTTTAAAAACTTTATTAAGTTACTTGATTTCGCCTCATATACAGTACAAGATTTCTTATATTTTTGACTCTGAGAGTCGCACATTTTTTCCGTTTTCTTCATATTCGTTGATAGCACCGACCAGCTGGTGAAGCTCAACAAATCCCCATCATTACCCCCACATTATTATTTTTATATAAGATATTAGCAGGAACTGATACTATAATACTGCCAAACCATACAGTGCATAAGATTATTCGATTGTATGTAGGCCCACCTTTGTGAGCTTGATATGAGAACCAAATTTACGTCCTAACTGAATTAGGAGAAGAGATATTCAAAACTTCGTACTTCATGAACACATAGCAATTTTATTGAAAGGCCGCAACATTTTCACAAAATAGTTCCTGTTACATTCATCAAGCTTATGCACTTTACGAAACAAGACAATTCACACGAGGTTATAAAATGTGCACTGTATATTTGGAAAGCATAATCAAAGTCGCAGAGGAATTTTAATCACTGATATTTCTTCATTTCTACTAATGATTTGTACACCCAAAATAATATTTAAAATAGTACTCTTCTGTTCACTGTATATTATGCATTATAAATCATAAGTAAAATCAAAGGAATTTATGACACTGATAATCTCTACACACAAAACATTACCGCTACATTTCTTGTGACACATAATAGGATTTAAAATAAAGAATAAAATAATATTTCGACTCCTTGGCGATCCACGATATTGCCGTTTGTAAACATACAACATGGATGCTATTTTGCTAGGAGCCCAGCAGGTTGAAAATATATTACTTTTTTTTTAGTCATCAGTTATTTATAGAGAGAGTAGCAAGGGTGTGTCGCCGTTATTTGCAAAGAATACAGATGTGGAACGGTTGGGAAGGCACAAAAAATACGTAACGGGCCACAAGTGTCTACTGCGCATGCGGTGCCAAGAAAACTTACTGTCGCGAGTCACTCGTATAGAAACACATCCTTATACAAGTCCTCCATCTTGTCATTGATTGAACCAACAGAAGGAAGTTCGATGTTTCGAAACAAAATCAAAGAATAAAAGAAGGCCATGCACTTTGAAAAGCCTGCACCGAATCCAGATTCACATCCACCGACAATGGAAGAAACAGCTGAAATCATTCAATCTCTTAAAAACAACAAAGCACCAGGAGAAGACGGTATTACCGCTGAAATGTTGAAACTCGGTGGGGAAGAGGTCACCAGAAGAATCCACGCAATTTTAAAAGCAATTTGGGAAACAGAAGTGATCCCACAGGACTGGAAGTGCGCGTTAATACATCCATTGCACAAGAGAGGTAACAAAACTGATCCAAACAACTATAGAGGTCTATCCCTATTATCTGTGGCCTATAAAATCCTATCTAAAGCACTTCTGAACAGACTAGAGAAACAAACAGACCATTTGATTGGTGAATATCAAGCGGGTTTTAGAAAAGGGCGTTCATGTGCTGAACAGATATGGAATCTGAAGATGATTTTGAAGATCCGCAGATCCAACCCCACAATTGTCACCTTTGTGGACCTAAAGAAAGCATATGATTCTGTGGACAGGCAGACCCTGTTTGAGACGCTAGAAGAACTTCAAGTGGACAGGAAGACCAGAGAACTGATTCGTCAGACTCTCACCAATACAACATCGAAGGTGAAGTTTCTTGGGGAAATTTCTGACTCTTTTGAAGTACAAACAGGTGTTCGCCAAGGAGACGGACTTTCACCCCTTCTATTTAACCTGGTTCTAGATAAAGTCATCAGAGAGTGGGAAAAGAACATCAAAGGCGTTAGCATAGGAACTGCTGGAAACAAAATCAATGTGAAATGCTTGGCTTTCGCAGATGACCTAGCGATTATCACTAGGAACAAAGAAGAAACTAAGCATGCTATTGAGACATTATACAGAATAGCATCACAAGCAGGCCTTCAAATATCATTTGAAAAAACCAAGTACATGAAGAATTTTCAGCAAAAGAAGAAGAAAGAAAAAATAGAAACAGCGTATGGAGCAATATCACAAGTAGAATTTTTTAAATACCTTGGAGAAATAATTCTTCCTTCAGGATTGGACAGTTTGGCTAACACAGAAAGAGCCTCAAAACTTCATAGAGCATTCAGACTAACATGGGATCACTATAATAAAAGAGTAATGTCACATAATGCAAAACTGAAACACTACAAAACAGTTGTACTACCGGAAGCTCTATATGCTTCAGAAACCATAGCTTTAGGAGGTCATTCTAAAATTGCAAATATAGAAAAGCAAGAACGTAAAATTCTTAGAAAAATATTCGGCCCCACACAAGAAAACGGAATTTGGATTAAAAGACGAAATTCAGACCTATACCGTCACACAGATAGTTTCAGCAACACGGTACGAAAAAGACGTTTAACATTTTATGGACACCTCTTCAGGATGGACGATTATAGACTTACAAAAAGGTTATTCAATGTAATAAATTCTCAGAAATCAAGGATAGCCTGGCTGGATGAATCAAGAGAGGACCTGCAAGAGTTGAACATCGGAGAAAATATTCTGAGAAACCGCAAAGTCTTCAGGACCGCAGTAACAAAGCACAAGTTTAGGGTGAAAACTAGTGGCAGGACTGGAACCAAGTGGACAGAAGAACGGAAGAAGCAGCACAGTGACTTCATGAAGAGATTTTGGGAAGATAGGAAGGCGAATATCATCAAGCCGAAAAACAAGTTCAAGCGCGCTCTATAATGGGCAAAACGCAAAAAGAAGAAGAAAAGAAGGCCATGAATAGACGGAAGATGGCACATATACATCTACAAATATCCTTCTCAATGTGCTAGACCGAAATAGTTCAATACATGGTCAAGAGATGTCGCAGGAAGACCGAAAATAATGACGTGTACAAAACCGAGATTTCTCGGGGCCCGTCATCTACCGCAGGCGCGGGACACTGTTATGGGCGATTCGAATCAAAACAAAGACCGCCATGTGCGTTTTGTTTACTGTTTGGGCCCGCATGCCGACAGCTGTTGCAGTATACTCCATTTTTAGTGACTTAATCTGTATTATGTTGGATCCAATTGAGCCATGTTTAACATCTCTCATTTCTTTATTTTCTTTGGCGGCCGTCCCGGTAGACTCAGTCGCCATGTGAGATACGTTCTGTCCGGACGTGCCTTGAGGCTCTCCGCCTTATTATTTAAAATGTAATGTTTTTCCTTTTTATTTAACATTGTTATTATGCCGAAGCCTTCCATTTACTCATGTAAGTAATACATCTAACCTTGTGTCCACTATGCTCATTTCCTAAATTTAACCTTTCTTTTTGATCTTCGTCGTGTGCTTGGATTTGCTGTGTAACCAATCGTAATGGCGGTCTCCTGTTTTATTTTGTTTGAGTCTTCGTTTAACCTTTTATTTGTGCCGTGAAATATATCTGCGAGTGATTTTGTGAGTGTATGTTTTTCTTGCTGCCAGGTGCATTGATGCTGTTTTGATTGGGCATATCTTCGAATGGGTCTCCCGTGGTTTGTGGACGTTGGCGTTTCGACCATTCTCCCAACACGAGGCATGACACCATATATTTTAGCCCTTATGTTTTCCCTTCATTCCATGCTTCGGGCAACTGGATCACGGCGGTAACTTTAAGTAGGCCTTACCGTATTCAGCTCGAACTCGGAACGTAAGTTGGGGACCATATAGGTTTAGCATGTTTTGCTAGACTACCTACAAGCACGAGTTGCTTTGTGTTTTATTACTGCATCGACGGCTGGCATTTTGTGTGTTTGATTGCGTGCATGTATCATGATATATTTCACGGACACTTGACGTCATTTGTTTCTCCTTGTAGTATCTTTGGTTTTTGCATTTCTTTTCTCTGGGGACTGCCAGCTCGATCGCATCCCCATTGCTCGCCACAGCCTCTGCGACACGCACACAGCCTCTTGTTTTATCTTTGCTATGCTTGTTATTTGTGGTCGTCATGACAACCATCCATCTCTAGGCTGAGAAGTGATTGTTGTTGACCAGCGACCGGCTCGATTGCCTCTTGATCTTTTACTTCCTCCCTTTTTACATCGTTTTCACCGAAGTGAGCACAGGTATGAATTTAATTTGTTAACGTTATTTACTATCGTAAGTTATTTATTGTTATTTATATTTATCTTCCCCGTTTGAAAGTGACTTTATTTGACCCCTAGGTGAAGGGTATTCCTTTTTGTGTGTGTTTTTCTGGCCGGGTTTCTTTGTGTGTTCGGTTTCAATTCATTAAATTTCCATTTCTTTACCCATGTGTCTTATTTAGTAGTGTTTGGCGATCGGGCTGCTCGCTCTCTCTCTCTCTCTTCAAACCTAGGCCTAACTTATTCTAGCTTTCTAGCACCAGGAGGGTATTCCTACCACTCATCGTGGGACCACCTTCACGGAGTCTGGAGTCGCTCGGCACATCTGGCCTGCAAGTACGGGCCCAGCACAGGTCAGAAATTAACATCCATTTCCACTGCGTACTCCTTTCTTTTCTAGTTGGTTCCAGTGATGCAGCTAGGAGGCACGCCAAGAATATGTTTATTTTAATAGGGCGGTGCAGATGGTAGCAGAGCGTGGTTAAGTCTCTTGGTCGCTTAGCCATATCCATTGGATTTTAATATTTCGCTGCATATTTTTCAATGTTGTTTTTATTCTGTTTCATGTTCCTTATTGCATACTATGCAAACAAATATTAAGAGTCAATGTGAACCTCCAAGGAGTATGGACCATAAAAATAACAAACTGTAAGGAGAGTGCAATGAGTTGGACCCTATCAACGAACCCCAGCATTGGTAATGTACTAAACAACCCTACTTCTTGTTTCGTACTCATTTCAGGCGCAGGACGGAGGCAAGACATTTGTAGTTATTGTTTTGAATTGTAGCTAGCAGTACTTCTGTAGTTTAGCCATGTATTCTCTCCCAGGTTGTAACGTGAAGAAGGAGCACGTCCAGTCTGACGATGATCTGCTATCGTTTGAAAGTGTCTGTGGGAAAGACACTAATCCATTGACTGAGGTGAAAGGCCATCGCAAGGGAGGCGTAGCCAATATAGTGTCCAAGTGGGGAATTTCATTTTCTGGTGAACTGGGAGTTTCGTCTGTATTTGAGTTCTTAGACAGGGTCAGTGAACTCTGCCATTGTTATGACCTCGAACCAGACGACATTGTTGTCTGCCTACCGTTATTGTTGAGTGGTTTAGCTTTAAAATGGTATCGACTTACCAACAGATCTTTCATCTCGTGGGTTGATTTCTGTAAGTCAATAAAGGAGCGGTTTACGACTTATGATTTTGAACATGACTTGAAGGCTGAAATTCATCGCCGTACCCAGGGTTTGGAAGAGCCTGTAGACGATTTTGTTACTGGGCTAATGACTTTAATAAGTAGGTTGTCGCAGCCCCTTCCCCTTATTGAAACTGTTGATATTGTGTATAGAAATCTAGCACCTGAGTACAAGTCTTTCATACGCCGATCCAGTGTGTATAGTGTGGCTGACATTGTTGATCAAGGACGTGAATGCGAGTTCAATCGGCGCCTGCGCAAGTCATATGTACCCCCACCCCTCCCCTCTGACAGTTTGTTTCCAGAGACTGCATGCGCGCAATCCCAGATTCAGAGGACTGCGCACCCATCTTCAATATCTCGTCAGGAGGACCGGGCAGTTAACCGTCCCCACTCGCATATTGTCGGGAGTATTCCCAATGCTACTTCGTCTGCGAATCCCGCTCCTCAGGATCAACAGTTACCTCGAAACCCGAACATGTATAACCGTATAAAATGTTGGAATTGTGATCGTTTGGGGCATCATTTTAATTCCTGCCGTGCGCCCTCGCGTGTGTTTTGTCACACATGTGGTCTTCGTGACGTGACGCACATAGCCTGTCCTAGATGTGCTTCGCGTCAGGGAAACGAGCATGGGTCCCCGGTTTAGACCCGCCGGAGTGGCCATGCAATGAAGTTCGCCGGGAAATGAACATTTCCACGACTGGAAACTTCTGTCCTTGGGTCCCTGTAAGTGTTAAGAAATTGTCGATACCCGCTTTACTGGATTCTGGTGCTTCACGTTCATTTATTCAGCGCTCCATCGCGGAACAGCTTCCTGTTACTCAGATCTGTCCACAAGATGGGGGTTTAAAATTTTATTCTGCGGTGAAGTCATCTATTTCTGTTTCTAGCGTTGTAACATGTCATATTAAGATATGTGGTTATTCTTGGGATTGGAACTTCCATGTGGTGGATGACTTATCTACGCCTATGATCTTAGGTTCTGATTTTATGCACAAAGCAGGGTTGAGGCTTGATTTTTCAGATCATTCCTTCAGTTTTTTGTTTAAATCCAAGGAGCGGTTTCATTTTAATACTTGTGAAGCGAGTGTTCCTTGTAATTTTTCTGGTATCTCTGCTGTTCTAATCCCTCCTACTTTATTCACGAGTCAACGTGACGCTTTATCTGATTTGGTGAATGAATTTCCTGATGTTCTCACGTCGGAACTGGGTTCCGCTATCGGCTACGAGTGTCATATTGATTTAACTGATGAGGTTCCAGTTAGGTCGGCGCCATTTTCGTGCTCTCCACCCAAACTCATTGCCATGAGAGAATATATTGATGATCTTAAGGCACGCGGTGTTGTGAGTCCTTCTAAGTCTTCTTATGGTAGTCCAGCATTCCTGGTGCCTAAGAAAGAGGGTACTTTTCGTTTAGTAGTTGATTATCGTCGACTCAATTCTAAGGTGGTGTTCGACAACTTTCCCCTTCCAACTCTGGAGAGCGCTTTTCAGCATTTTCACGGGGCGAAGTACTATTCCGTCCTAGATTTGAACTGTGCATATTATCAAATTCCTCTCGATCCCGAGAGCCGTAAGGTAACTGCGTTCTCCACTCCGTTCGGCCTTTTTGAGTTCAATAAGTTACCCATGGGCATTTCTATCGGCGGACAAGTATTGAGTAGGGTTTTGGATGAGTTATTTGGAGATTTAAAGTATTCATCTGTGTTTAACTATCTTGATGACCTCGTGATTTACAGTCAGTCTTTTGAGGATCACCTGATCCATTTACGTGAAGTCCTATGTCGTCTTCGCAGAGCCGGACTCACTGTTAACCCGGACAAAATCTATTTGGCTTCGAAGCAAATCAAATTTTTAGGTCACATTCTTTCGGATGTGGGCATAGAAGAGAACCCTGAGCGTGTCCAATGTATCCAAGAGTTCCCTACTCCCACGAATGTGAAAGCAGTCCGACGTTTTTTGGGAATGGCGGGCTTTTACAGTAGGTTCATTAAGGGCTTTTCGGACATTTCAGCGCCCCTGAATTATTTGAAGAAGAAGAATGTACGATTCGTGTGGGGCCCCGACCAGTGTCTCGCCTTTGAGAAATTGAAAGAATGTCTTTCTTCTGCTCCCGTCCTTCGAACTCCGGATTTTGGGAAAGATTTTATGTTACATTGTGATGCGAGTGATGTCGCAGTTTCTTGTGTGCTTAGTCAGCAGGTGAATGGTAATTTGGCACCCATCGCTTTTGCCAGTCGGATGCTTAATGATTGCGAACGCCGGTATTCCACTTTCGAGAAAGAAAGTCTGGCTGTCGTATTCGGCTGTGAACGTTTCAGATCTTTTCTAGAACATCGGCATTTCATAGTGTATACCGACAATGAAGCTCTGTCCTGGATGCGCTCGCATGTCAAAAAATTGGGACGTATAAATCGTTGGATTCTTCGTCTATCCTCTTTCAGCTTTGACATCATTCACGTCAGAGGCAGTGAAAATGTTGTAGCGGATTGTTTGTCACGCATGTTTGAGGAACCTCCTCCCATTGTTGAGATCCCCGAGCCAGTGAATCTTCTCCAACACATTCCATGGTCTTTTACTGACATCCGTACGTACCAAGCAGATGACCCATTTTGTGTCACATTGCGTGAAAAAATTCTCGGGAAAGATCCTGGTGTATCTGAGTTTTCATTGCGCAATGATGTTATAGTGCATACCGCTCCTCGATCTTCGAAATGTAGGATTTTCGTGCCAGAGAATATACGAAGTATGCTCTTGGCGTATTTCCATGAATCCTGTTTTGGATTACATTTAGGTATGACGAAGACTTTCCATAAAATCTCTCAGGAATTCTGCTGGCCTCATTTGAAAGCGGATGCTTTTGCTTTCGTCCGAAAATGTGTTACGTGTCAACGTTCTAAGCCAGCAAAGAATTCTCGCATTGGACTTCACCACGCTGACACGATGTCATATCCTAATGAGCGCCTGTTTATAGATTATTTTGGTCCCCTAGTTAGGTCATCTTCTGGTCATAAAGCTATACTTACTGTCGTTGATGGATTTTCAAAATTTGTATGGTTATTTCCTGTCAGGGAAATCACGACACGTACCACTGTTAGGCTTTTGACCAATCATATTTTGGGTGTTTTTGGTCCTCCAAAGTTTTTAGTGTCCGATAACGCGACCGTTTTCCGGTCCAAGTCTTTTAGATCAATGTGTTTTTCTTGGGGAATTGATCATGTCTTTTTGGCACCCTACCACCCTCAGCCAAATCACGTTGAAAGGTTTCATCGTAACTTGAAGGCTTGCTTGAGTGCGTTCCACAACGCAGATCAGTCACGTTGGGACGCAAATCTTCAGTTTTTCTCCTTAGGATTTAACACTGCTCTTCATGAATCGACGAATTCTACCCCTTCGGAATTGTTTTTAGGAAGGCGTATTGTTGATCCACTTCAGCTTCAGTGGAAAATAGATTATCTGGCTGCGCCATCCCGCCGTACCTCAGTCAAAGAAAAATGGGAAGTTGCTGTACGGCATCTGAAAAGGGCACGAGATCGCGTGGCGTCTCGCTATAACAAGGGTAGGCAACTTGTTTGTTTTCAGGTGAATGACGACGTGCTAGTGCGCCTGCACCCACAGAGTTCGGCCAAGAATAAGGAGTCAGCTAAGCTAATGCTTCGCTGGAGCACGCCCAAAACTATCACTAGATTTTTAACACCTGTCACTGTTGAATTGATCTCCAAGGAGAATCCCACCGACGTATCCAGAGCTCACATATCTCAATTGAAACCATTTATTGTGTAACCTTCTTATTTGCTGTGATTAATGTTGTCCTTTTTCTGCGTAGGTTAGCCAATCATAATTTGCTTATGTTATCCAAGGAAGCTGTATTCATATGGCGTCTCCTTGACCTGCCTATTATTGAACCAATTTTGACCGAGGCAGAGTCAAGTACAAATTTACGAGCTCAAGAAAGAAAATAATACAAGAAGAAATAGGCCTACATACTCTGTGTAACTTAATATTTATTGTAAAAATATGTATTTTTGCGAATTCGGCCAGTAGAGAATTTATATTCTATAAATAATGGACACATTATATCGCTTCTTTGTTATTTTAATACGTCACTTTCATGATGGGTATAAGGAGAATGGCAGACTTCGGCGTCAAAGGGCGAAAGTCTTTTGTTTATGATTTTCGTCCGTGTCTCTATCTACTTTTCTTGTCATTGTAACGCTCAGGCGAACCGTAATACCATTATGACAAGCCCAGGGATCGTCAAAGGAACGCGCGCCTTTGAGGACCCCGAAGGAGTTCTGTCCTGATATTGCGATAGCCGAAGCGATCTGATTATTTTTATATATTACTTCATTTTATAACTGTATTCTTTCTGATATGGCTCAATTGCTTAAGTGATTGTTATATCGATCACCCTCCCCCCTCATATTTTGTGTACTGTTATAGTTGTTGACAAACCACCTGTGTGATAAGGATGTTGTGTATTTTGGAACACTTGGGACATGATTGATTTCAAAGCGGTGGTACTTAATGATGTAAAAAGAAAAATCTTTTATTATTATAAATAATTTTTCTTTTGGGGGGTGGTGTGGATCCTGAGCCATGTTTAACATCTCTCATTTCTTTATTTTCTTTGGCGGCCGTCCCGGTAGACCCAGTCGCCATGTGAGATACGTTCTGTCCGGACGTGCCTTGAGGCTCTCCGCCTTATTATTTAAAATGTAATGTTTTTCCTTTTTATTTAACATTGTTATTATGCCGAAGCCTTCCATTTACTCATGTAAGTAATACATCTAACCTTGTGTCCACTATGCTCATTTCCTAAATTTAACCTTTCTTTTTGATCTTCGTCGTGTGCTTGGATTTGCTGTGGAACCAATCGTAATGGCGGTCTCCTGTTTTATTTTGTTTGAGTCTTCGTTTAACCTTTTATTTGTGCCGTGAAATATATCTGCGAGTGATTTTGTGAGTGTATGTTTTTCTTGCTGCCAGGTGCATTGATGCTGTTTTGATTGGGCATATCTTCGAATGGGTCTCCCGTGGTTTGTGGACGTTGGCGTTTCGACCATTCTCCCAACACGAGGCATGACACCATATATTTTAGCCCTTATGTTTTCCCTTCATTCCATGCTTCGGGCAACTGGATCACGGCGGTAACTTTAAGTAGGCCTTACCGTATTCAGCTCGAACTCGGAACGTAAGTTGGGGACCATATAGGTTTAGCATGTTTTGCTAGACTACCTACAAGCACGAGTTGCTTTGTGTTTTATTACTGCATCGACGGCTGGCATTTTGTGTGTTTGATTGCGTGCATGTATCATGATATATTTCACGGACACTTGACGTCATTTGTTTCTCCTTGTAGTATCTTTGGTTTTTGCATTTCTTTTCTCTGGGGACTGCCAGCTCGATCGCATCCCCATTGCTCGCCACAGCCTCTGCGACACGCACACAGCCTCTTGTTTTATCTTTGCTATGCTTGTTATTTGTGGTCGTCATGACAACCATCCATCTCTAGGCTGAGAAGTGATTGTTGTTGACCAGCGACCGGCTCGATTGCCTCTTGATCTTTTACTTCCTCCCTTTTTACATCGTTTTCACCGAAGTGAGCACAGGTATGAATTTAATTTGTTAACGTTATTTACTATCGTAAGTTATTTATTGTTATTTATATTTATCTTCCCCGTTTGAAAGTGACTTTATTTGACCCCTAGGTGAAGGGTATTCCTTTTTGTGTGTGTTTTTCTGGCCGGGTTTCTTTGTGTGTTCGGTTTCAATTCATTAAATTTCCATTTCTTTACCCATGTGTCTTATTTAGTAGTGTTTGGCGATCGGGCTGCTCGCTCTCTCTCTCTCTCTCTTCAAACCTAGGCCTAACTTATTCTAGCTTTCTAGCACCAGGAGGGTATTCCTACCACTCATCGTGGGACCACCTTCACGGAGTCTGGAGTCGCTCGGCACATCTGGCCTGCAAGTACGGGCCCAGCACAGGTCAGAAATTAACATCCATTTCCACTGCGTACTCCTTTCTTTTCTAGTTGGTTCCAGTGATGCAGCTAGGAGGCACGCCAAGAATATGTTTATTTTAATAGGGCGGTGCACAATACTAAATTGAATAACAAGTGACTAGCGGTGTGATTAGAAATGGCGACAGCTACGTTCGCTCTAAACGTGGAACAACATAATTGATATGTAGGGTAGGTTTTAATTGCTAAGATGTAAACCTTTGTCATAGTTTCTGTCGGTATAATTATACTGACTAATCAGAATTTATGGATTTACTTTTATTTGTTTGTTTTTCGCGTTCCGTAAAAATCTGAATATAGGTATGATAGTCTTGTACATATTGGACAATATGTAATTTATTCCTGCCAAATGTACCAAACAATTGTTTTCATCTTGCTGAAGACTTTTGTCAAGTCTTTGTGCAGGATCAGCTTTAGTTTAGTTAACGGTAAGCTACTTAAGTAGTTTGATATGCGGTCGGGCCTATCCATGTCCATAATTTTCCTATCTATGCTAATACTTGCATGCATGCAGCTGTCTTAATAAAATACTACAAGTACAGTATTAAAGATACAAAGTGACTTGTGATGGAAGCACCCAGGTTTGGACCCTGGTCCTATTATGACATACTCTCTGCATGGCTGTGATTTCTGGTGTCCTATGCACCAGGGAATAAGGCAAGGATCGATACAATCCTAGGCATGGGCGATGAAGTCGACAAAGAATGTTTGTTGGCTCTAGAAATATATGTTAATATTGTTTGTTTGTGTACTTGCTAGAAGATATTAATACAGATACCCTCCAGCAAAATAATAGTAGGCTTTATTGGCTACTTTGTTATCTTCCCTCTGGTCCTCTATTATGCTTAGCCTAGAGCCTGCAAGGCGTAGGCCTACTGCATTGTTGGATGTAAAAGCCTAGGAGTACAGTAGGGCTTCATTCAGTAGTGCACGTTAGCCCGTAGCTCCTTTTGAGTGCTGCTTCATGGTAGGTTTCAGTCTTACTGTGTTAGTAATCATCATTTTATGTATGCAGCTTGTCAAATTGTACCTCCCTATTTGATGGTGGAGCCTGCTAACATGCATTTTATAGCTGAGAGAACAAGGGTTGTTCTGGCATCGTAGGGACATTTTTCTTACACTGAGGGTTAAAGTTCTCTTAGCTTGATCACTCGAAATATGTAAGAAAGTAAGAAAGTTAGCATTGTATTCCTGTGCATGACAATGGAGTTCAGTACCTAGTATTTGTTCTAGGTGCTGAATAGCACCCAAATCTGTAATGGGTTCTTTACAGTCTAGCTGGAAACTGTTCTCAATGAGTGAATGACAGTTTGTAGTTCCAAGAAGTAAGGCTACCATGTTTTCAGCTCCCCTATACCTTGTAGACACACAACTCCCTAGTCTTACCCATTAGGCCTAGATGCATGCCTGGACACAATTCTTGTTTGACCACCTCGTTTAGTGGCTAGCATTCTCGGTTCTTTCCCCAGAGGTCTGGGTTCGTTTCCTGGCCCTGTCCATAAAAGTAATTCTGATCTGAGGTCTGAAACGGGGTATGCTAAGCCTCATGTGGCAATCCTGAGGCGAGGTGGATTCGATTCCCAACTAGGCGATCTTGGAAGTGGTTTACCACGTCTACTGCAGGCAAATGCCACGATGGTTCCTTATTTATGGCCACGGCTGCCTCCCAATCCTCACCTAAAGTACAAAGACACACTAATACAGTCACCATATCAAGAACTATTGCGAGAGCATCAACAGAAGAAAGCAGAGATTTGGAGCGATTTTTACTCTACTGACGCTATGATAAACAGAGAGTGGTCAGTTGCCAATTACGAATTGCGTCTTCTTGTTACCCGATATGCGGTACATGGTTTTCACCACAGAGTTTGCCGCACATTACAGTTTCACACACCTGATATAAACTGTGTTTGTTCTCTCTGTGAGAAAACATGTGAGCGTTATCACCTTGCTACTTGCATGAAGAGGAATAAGTCCTTGAAGGAAATTTGTTGTGACTAGTTATGTAGTTATATTTCTTATTTTGTTTGCTTTGGCCATTGGCTGTAATAAATATATTATTAATACAGTCTCCATATTACAACATGTTATCGTAAATAAATACACACACCTAAGTACATGGGTCTCAATGAATGATAAAAGCAACAACAAAACAACTTGTGTTAAAAGTGGTCGTGCTACAGTGTTGAAAACTTCTGAACTATAAGAGACCCCTGGCCAAATTTTCTGTTCACAAATCTGTTTCAGCTTTATCACATTCGTCATTTGAGACCTTCTCGAGCTTGATGAAGATAAGTGGTAATAAATGAAACAAGTATCAGGCGCCCAGCCTACACTAGGACTGGGCAGAAGAGCAACTCACGTGTGCCTCTCCTCTTCACAGTCCTACTGCAAACAAACATTCCCCCACTCTGCCTCTGCTATATTGAAAGGCGGATTGCATATATGTGGTGTTGATTTGCAATAATACTACTACATGCATTGCATTTATCTGTGTAGGCCTACATTGAAATTTAATTTTTGCTTCGACTTGTGCTTTGGACATTTGCAGTTTATCTTCCACCCGGGGCTGGTCCAGTTTTCCAAAGAGGGTTTCCGAGGCTGGAGTTGGCGGTCGGGTGGCTTAAAACAGCGTGCCATCAACCATCCAAGTAGCGTACTGACCACGTTCAAGATCTCATGTGTTTCTGTGTTCTCAACGAGCTTAACCATTGGTATTCACATCTCTGAAGGTTGTTTTCAGCTGCACAATCAAATGTAAAAGACAAAATGTAAACATGCAGAAAGCGGTATTCAAATAAATGAAATCTGTCTTTCACAAAGTAATTATCATTCCTCGAAACCTACTCCTCATCCTGAATCCAAATTACTGTATAGAATATTGAGGTTATGTTGATCTCATGCAGTAGAGGAGGGTGGGGGTAGAATTTATGGGAGAATGAAATATATGAACATAGCATTTCATTGCAGCTACATTACTGGTGAATAAAGTGCAGCATGGTTGGGGGCGAGGAGGGGTTACGAATGTTTTGAGGTTATGATGGTATAATGAAGCAAACTCTAATTACTCGCGATTATATCATTTTTAACAGGTTTTAGTCATTATTAAGAACATTTATATTGTATTAAAAGCACCGGTAGGCTTTCAAATAGGCAAATAAATGGAAAAATAATTCTCGTAGATTTGGAAGTCATACCAACATGTCACATCAAAACTCATCATTGGTATTTCATTTTTGGAACGATATCGCCTCCTGAGGTGCAATGACGAATGCTTTTGATTCAATGTCAGACACTAAAAATCGGTTCCGAACGTAGTAATGTGCGTTCGTAATGATCACAGTCAATCGTAGTTACTTTATATGCGAGATTGGTAGCCATTGTAGCCCAAACATTGCCACGTGGACCTGAAATTCTACGAAATTCTAGCCAATATAAGCGTCCAGAAAATTAGCATTGAGTGTCGTCTCTCTTATTATATGCTCCTTGATCTACCGCTTGCGAGCGTACTACGAGAATTCTCGGGGCCCGTCTTCCATGTGTTAAAGCAGCTGATTGGCGCGCTTCCACCTTGTCTGTTGCCATTATAGTTTTTTTTAGCGTATGGCTTTTAGTGCCGGGAGTGTCCGAGGACATGATCGGCTCGCCAGTTTTGTAGCTGCTTCGAGACGGACACCCAATGGGTGAGCTACAAGTACCGTTGGGGAGGAAAGGAGGGAAGTTGGATTGTAAGGACTGTAGCAGTTTCGCTTGTCCACACGTTGGGAGATAAATGTAGCAGATTCGCTAGCCCACACTTTGAGCGACAAGTGTAGCGGTTATTAATGCCCCATGTTGGTAGCAACAAGTGTAACGGTTTGGCTGCCCCTAACTGTTGGGTGATAATTGTAACTGTTTACCTTTGCCTAAGCTATGTTGTTTTAATGGGCGCCAAGACCTCAACGCAATGTTGAAATCTAAATTTGTATTTAACAACGTCTAGCTCTGGCAGAACACCTTCAAGACTCTATTCACTCAGATCGTGGTATGATTTGATCATTAACCCAACAAACAATTGTATCAGGAGAAGGAATTGGTCTATATCTAATGCTACCTACTGAAAGCAAAGATTGCATTGTAAAAGAAATGAATTTATTATATAAAACAAGTATTGCAAAATTAATAATAATAAGTATAAAATTTAAATTGGAGCGTTGTGCTTTGAATATTACCGATAGAAAATTACGTGAAAACGGAGTCTGATAAATTATTGATTTTACTCTTATTCCCAAGCAATGAAGTTATTGAAATATAAAACAAAGAGAAATGAGAGATTGCGTATTTCTGCGTCATTCGCGCTTACCACTGGAAATGGCCGAAGCCTTTCCCTCGTACTGGATGATGCTGTGAGCTTCCCACAGTCTCCTGGACGTCGTCATCTTTGTCGATATTTGATGAGATTCTGGTAGATTAGATAATTCTATTGTCCGTACATCGGACCCAAACACTCGTACAACCACACTGGTTAAGTTTTACAAAAGTTAGTCCTCCACTCCACGGAACATCGGAGCGACCCCCGCGTGCAACCGTACTCGTTAAGTTCTACACAGATAGTCTTCGTTCCACGGAACATCGGAGCGACTCCCGCGTATAACCATACTCGGCAAGTTCTACACAGTAAGTCCTCGTTCCATGGCGCGTCGAACGATATATGCACCTGTCGGCTCCCCCACTCTTCAGCCGACTTCTAGCTTACGTGATTGGCTGCACCCCACGCGCTATACTCCCCTCCTCTGGCTCATTACACTCGGCGGGAGGGTTCCGTTCCAACTATCCGCCTTTTCTTGACGCTGCAACCCCGCTTGCGTAATACTTCCCGACAACGTTAAGCGTGTACTGAATTCCCAGTGAGTCACGTCTCTCGATATACCCTAACTGACGAAACTCCGTTAAATTCCGTAATCACATAACTTTCTATGATATTGTCGTTCGTAATAATTTGCTTGATAGCGTTTTCTAAGACATAGAAAACCTATCTGTATGCTTATAATTTTTATAAAATGCTCCGAAAATATCTTAATAATAATTATAATAAATTAATAATAATAATAATAATAATAAATTAACATGAAAAATTCTCTTGGCTGAACAATTTGCCACGTAAATAAATATAGAGTGGCTTCCTACTGACTTATGCCAGTGGCATAAAAAACCCTCGAAAAACACGTTACATATTCGCCTCGGATCATCGGATGATTTACCGTGACGACGGTCCATTATCCGATTATCCCAGACACGTCTCCATCCAAAATACATATTACATAAATGAAATCACCCTAAATTACAGATATATACACTCATAATTTTTCTTCACGCACTTTCCGTCAAAGTTTGTTGTCACTATGGATTGCACTTTGCAACCAGTCCAATGTTTTACATATAGAATAGTGTTCCACGGATATTTCCGCCTCTCAAATTTCTCTATGTTGGAGAAATAGACATAATTAATGTGTGAGCACAATGTATTTATGATGTCATATCACACGCATTGAAGGTGTTCTGATATATTTATATCTCCATAGAACTTCCTAATTTCACTGGAGGTCCCTTCCTTATGGTGAAATTTAATCTCACTTATCACTGAGCACACGATCACACTATTGTGGCAGCGCCTCGTGACCATAATACTTAATCTCTCTTTAATGATGATTAAATTAATATTGACTTCTGAAAAAAAAAAACAGTAACTGCGCATTACATATAACACCAAATATTTCTGTGCCGTAATCGCCCTGTCTTGTTAAGTTCCCGTAGACCATATTCTACTTAATACTAGATCTCAACACAGAAATAATACCATTGTACAAATTACCTAAATTACACACTTACAAATCTTACATGGCGAGGCCGTAAACAGAAATCACGTGTGCTGATAAGTATGAGTTTCATGAAGGACTGTCTCGCCTTCTGATGGCCCATCTTTTGCCTCGTGGACGCCTTAAGCAAAAATACCCTGTCCAAGCGCCCACCCATCTCATGGAGGCAAATGGGAATTCACCAGCGCTACCAAATTCTGGCCTTGGTGTATCGAGACATTTTAGTGCTCAAGAGCATCCGACAATCCCGTCATATTTCCCTGTACCTTAAAAACTCTCATTTACTTACATACTACCCCCCTGTGTGACTTCTGATACGCCTGCCTGGAAGACCAACTCCTCCCACGCACCAAATACCACACTTACTCATTTCATAGGCTGGCTCGCCAGCTAAACATCCTCACTTTATGACACATACTTTCGGAGACTATGTATATTATACGTTCCCTCACTATTCTCCAGCACATATGCTGTTTTGCCAATACGTTTGGAAACTATAAATGTTACTCCGTCACCTGCTTCCAACCATGCAAGTGGCTCCCTTAAATGAACGTCATCACGTTGCTCTACTAGTGTCTGTAACGATGCCCTGTTGCTACTGTCCACACATGCACATATTAAAATACCGTCCTCTGCTTTAACCACAGGATAATCCCTACATAAATTAGTGTCCCTCGGTAGCATGTCTGCAAGAATGTTATCTTTACCTTTAATATATTTTACTGTGAATTCGTATTCCTGCAGAGCAAGAATCCACCTACTAACTCTGTTAGAACTGAGTTTACAAGTTCTCATATACAGTAATGCATGGTGATCTGTGTGGATCTCAAATTTCCCCCCTACTAAATACATTCTAAATTTCCCTAAACTGAAAACAATACCTAAAAGCTCTAACTCAGTAATCGTGTATCTTTTCTCTGCTGCTGTCAGTCCTCGCGAGGCTAAAGATACAATGCACAGATTACCCTCATCATCTTTCTGACATAATACTCCAGCAATGCCTATATGTGAAGCATCTGTCATAATCACATATTCCTTATCTTTTAACAGATATTTCAGCACTACAACTTTCTCAAAACCTTCCTTCATCGCTCTAAAAGCCTGATCATGCTTGGACTCCCATCTCCACCGAGTCCCACTTTTAAGCAATTCCCTGAATGGTTCTACCAACCCTGAGTATTTAAGAACGAACCTCCTGAAAAAGTTGCAAATTCCCAGGTAAGTTTTTAACTGTTTAACATTCTGTGGCACCTCTGCGTTAAGTATCTTATTAACCCTACTTTCTTCTGGTGTCACACCTCTACTCGACACTCTATGACCTAAAAATGTCACTTCTGACTGACAGAATGACGACTTAGACTGCTTCAAAGTGAACCCTGCCTGATCTAACTTCTGAAAAACTATATCTAAATGACGTAGATGCTCCTCAAAACTGCGTGAACTAATTATCATATCATCTATGTAAATGGTTACAAACTCTCCTGTGTCATCCCCTAATGCGATGTTTAAAGCCCTAATTAAAGCTGCTGAACTACTCTTTAACCCATAAGGTGTTCTACAAAATTGATAAAGGTTATATTTATGACTAAAAGCTGTAAATGGTCTATCTTCGTACATAAGTGACACTTGCCAAAAACTGGAACTCAAATCTACACAAGTGAAATACTTCTTCCCCTCAAATGTTTGCATTAATTCCTCTATTGACATAGATTTCAGCTGATCTGAACTAATCTACTGTTAAACAAACGAGCGTCTAAACAAATACGAACCGCGCCGTCGGTCTTGGGTACCGTGATCAAAGAATTAACATATGGACTGTTAGAGTTCTCAATAATCCCATCTTCAAGCATCTGAATAATTTGTGCCTCAACTGCACTTTGATAAGCGAAAGGTACAGGATAACTATGTCCTGTGAATACTGACCTATCAATAACGTTCAATGAATGTGTATAGCAATTGGCCATACCAATGCGATCCTCAAAAACTCTCCTATTACACAATAACACATCATAGAGCCGAACACACTGTTCATCCTCTATATTTCCCTGAAATGCAGCATCACGTAACGAGTCCTTTAGACTACCGTTCGTAATCACACTGCCCACAAAACATAGAGAACCCCGCTCTACGGCTGGCGATATCTCATTTAAAGTACAAATCACACCTACAATACTACTCCTCTGAATATGGTCATTGAACGCTACTTCTACTTCAGAATCTCCCCATTTAAATTTCAAACTCCCTACATCATAACATAAGGTACCCGACACTCTACTTAGCCACTCTGAACCCAAGATAACACTGAATACTAAATTTGGAATTACAAGACAAATCTGCTTCTCTACATGATTATTAAATTTAATGTCTACTAAAACTTGCTTAGAAATTACTTTGGACCTCTTCCCAACAGCTGTGATAACAAAAGTGCTTTTAATTGGCATCTCCTCAAAATTTACTTCAGTTCCTTTCATTTTATCATAAAATGCACTACTTATGCAACTCTTCATACAACCACTATCAATTAAAACATCTGTGTACGCCTCGGACACGTTATATTTAACTATGGGGCTCTTACTAACCACCTCCTTAATAATACCTTCATCATTTAGTTCATGTAATAATTCATTTCTTACATTTAGGCCATAGGGTTCCTGTATAATTGTATGGACAGGGCATGCTACAGACTGAGATTCTGACCTTACTTCGCAGCCTGGTCCGCGTTTAAAGAACCGCTACAGCTGGCCGTAGTACTACTAACTACTGAACTGGTCTGGTTGTTCTGGGCTATGTTGTCATTGTTTGGCTGTATATTACTACCACTAGCCTGTCCTCTTCCTTGACCCCTATTCTGGTTGTAATTATTGTCATTATAATTTCTCCCTTGATTTCCCCTGTAATCATTGTTCCTCCCTTGATTTCCCCTGAAATCATTGTTCCTCCCTTGATACTGATTACCATAGCCATTTCCTCTGTTCTGATTTAGCTGATTATTATTATTTCTATTTTGAGCGTTGGCTCCTTCGCCACCGTTCCCTTGAACTTCCTGATGCCTGGCTTCATTAGGTCTATTATTATTATTATTACCCTGGTTCCTATTGAAATTGTCCTCATAACCCCCTCTCCCTAGTGCATCAAATGTGCTTAACAAATTTTCTACTTGTGATATTGTCTTTACATTCTGGATACAAGCAGCCTCCTTGATCCTATAGGGAAAGTGCCTAAGTAGCTACCTTACCACATCACTTTCCTCCTTCAAGCCATCCAGATATTTACACACTAATACCTGCCCTAAAAAGTATTCGGTCATGGTGGAGCTTCCTTTAGGGTTATATTTACCACACACTACTCCCTCACGATGCTGCGACTGAATAACCTCATTCCAGAACTTTTCACAGAATTTCATTTTAAAATCATTAATATCAGTAAACTTGTCTCTGTAGACAGCAAACCAATTCATCGTTTCCCCCACAAACACTTGTTCTAAAATTTCATCTACCTGGCACCACTCAATACTACCATTTTCCAACCTCTCCCCGAATTTATTTTCTATAGTGTTCATGAACTCCATTGGGCACCCCTGTCGATTGCTGAACTTACCCAGTTCTACCTCCCTGTGTGTGCTATTCACAAAAACTGGCCTATTCTGACTATTTTCTTGCCTGATCCTAGCTTTTAATTTTAACTCTAATTCTGCGATTTTCTCCTCAGCCTTCCTCTCAATACTGTTAATTTAATGTTTCCTTCTGATTCTTCTACTTTATCATATAGCTTTGCTTGTTTCTCCTCAATCTTGCTAATGCTCTCTCTATTACTCTCTCTTAAATCATTTACTTCTGCAACTATTTGCGAGTGGACTTTCTCAATTCTACCCCCCAGCTGTTCCTTAACCTCTTTAGTTGCTACCTGAATTTTGTCAATTTCTCCCCCCAATTGCTTTTTGACCTGCTGTGTTTCCAGTTGCACTAGTTCTTTTTAATTTTCAGCCTGTGTACTGATTTCTAACTCCTCCTGTACTTTTCCTAATTTCTTGTCTACATCTGCAATGATCTCTTTAACCTTCTCTTCCATTACTCCTCTGATTTCTCCTCTAATCTGCTCCATTTTCACACTAATTTCCTTGTTGTTCTTATCTAATTTTGCATTATTCTGTTCTAATTTTTTATTTAAAGCTTCTGTACTTTCTTTATTTTCCCTACTGTTTTGTTCTAATTTTGCATTTAAAGCTTCTGTACTTTCTTTATTTTCCCTACTGTTTTGTTCTAATTTTGCATTATTCTGTTCTAATTTTGCATTTAAAGCTTCTGTACTTTCTTTATTTTCCCTACTGTTTTGTTCTAATTTTGCATTATTCTGTTCTAATTTTGCATTTAAGGCGTCACTACTAACTTTGTTCTGATACATGAACTCGAGAAGTAAAGTTTTTAATTCTGGTTGGCCGCCTACACTCCCTGTTTCAGTATCGGGATTTACCTCCGCTACCCCAGTACTACCATCACTCGACATACTGCTCGTATCATCACTCTCCAGTTGATGACCACTACGTAACCTCATCTGTCTTTCTTTCTCATCCCCCATAATGATATACACTGATAAAGACAAATAACCCCCAAAATACAGGCACAGAAATATATACCCTTTTCCTTCGACAAATGTTATTAGGTTTTCATCCCCACGTTGGGCGCCAAATGTAGCAATTTCGCTTGCCCACACGTTGGGAGATAAATGTAGCAGATTCGCTAGCCCACACGTTGAGCGACAAGTGTAGCGGTTATTAATGCCCCATGTTGGTAGCAACAAGTCTAACGGGTTGGCTGCCCCTAACTGTTGGGTGATAATTGTAACTGTTTACCTTTGCCTAAGCTATGTTGTTTTAATGGGCGCCAAGACCTCAACGCAATGTTGAAATCTAAATTTGTATTTAACAACGTCTAGCTCTGGCAGAACACATTCAAGACTCTATTCACTCAGATCGTGGTATGATTTGATCATTAACCCAACAAACAATTGTATCAGGAGAAGGAATTGGTCTATATCTAATGCTACCTACTGAAAGCAAAGATTGCATTGTAAAAGAAATGAATTTATTATATAAAACAAGTATTGCAAAATTAATAATAATAATAAGTATAAAATTTAAATTGGAGCGTTGTGCTTTGAATATTACCGATAGAAAATTACGTGAAAACGGAGTCTGATAAATTATTGATTTTACTCTTATTCCCAAGCTATGAATTTATTGAAATATGAAATATAAAACAAAGAGAAATGAGAGATTGCGTATTTCTGCGTCATTCGCGCTTACCACTGGAAATGGCCGAAGCCTTTCCCTCGTACTGGATGATGCTGTGAGCTTCCCACAGTCTCCTGGACGTCGTCATCTTTGTCGATATTTGATGAGATTCTGGTAGATTAGATAATTCTATGGTCCGTACATCGGACCCAAACACTCGTACAACCACACTGGTTAAGTTTTACAAAAGTTAGTCCTCCACTCCACGGAACATCGGAGCGACCCCCGCGTGCAACCGTACTCGTTAAGTTCTACACAGATAGTCTTCGTTCCACGGAACATCGGAGCGACTCCCGCGTATAACCATACTCGGCAAGTTCTACACAGATAGTCCTCGTTCCACGGCGCGTCGAACGATATATGCACCTGTCGGCTCCCCCACTCTTCAGCCGACTTCTAGCTTACGTGATTGGCTTCACCCCACGCGCTATACTCCCCTCCTCTGGCTCATTACACTCGGCGGGAGGGTTCCGTTCCAACTATCCGCCTTGTCTTGACGCTGCAACCCCGCTTGCGTAATACTTCCCGACAAGATTAAGCGTGTACTGAATTCCCAGTGAGTCACGCCTCTCGATATACCCTAACTGACGAAACTCCGTTAAATTCCGTAATCACATAACTTTCTATGATATTGTCGTTCGTAATAATTTGCTTGATAGCGTTTTCTAAGACATAGAAAACCTATCTGTATGCTTATAATTTTTATAAAATGCTCCGAAAATATCTTAATAATAATTATAATAAATTAATAATAATAATAAATTAACATGAAAAATTCTCTTGGCTGAACAATTTGCCGCGTATCTAAATATAGAATGGCTTCCTACTGACTTATGCCAGTGGCATAAAAACCCCTCGAAAAACACGTTACATATTGAGGAGTTGGAAGGTAGCGGCTGTGGCCTATAGTTAGGGACCAACCCCGGCATTTGCCTGGAAGGAAGATGGGAAACCACAGAAGACCATCTTCAAGGTTGCCGGCGGGGGGATTCGAACCTCCTCGCCTCCCGGATGTGAGCGACTGCCATCCGTCATGCCGTAACCACCACGACATGTTTGAGACCCAACAGTTTTGCCCACGTGTTCCTGGATGAATTTGCGTGGAATCTGTATATGTTTCTTTCCTTTTGTAGTCTTCCCCTCGTGTGCATTGTGCAGCATGTGGATTGCTGACTGGTTGTCAGCAAACAGCGTGACTGGTTTGTCTGACTTCAAAATTTCGAGTTCCAGTCCAATTCTCTTGATCCAGCTGATGTCATCTATCGATGAGACAGCTGCTCGGTATTCTCTTTTAATTGTTGCATTGTATCCCTTGCACTACGGTATAAATGGTTTGGGTATATAGTTTTGAGTGCTATTTTTCATATTCTTCTTAAAATGTGCATGTTTCTGTTGTCAATATGTTTTGCTAGATGTTAACATGTTTATAATTTGTATGGCTGAAGAAGGGTCCAGGAAGACCCGAAACATGTCCCTTTAAAAACGGCAATAAACTTTTAGTTGCCTATAAAGAAAAGAATTGATTAGGCAGAGACCCCTTACCCCATTATAAGTGAATTTGTACACGTCAATACGGACCTTACAAAATGGAAAACCTTCCAGTTAATCTTGTCCAAATGGTTTCCCGTAATGCTCGGCGTGTCTGACGTACGAGCGGTACCTGGGCCCATAACCTGTTGGAATTCTTAGGCTCCAAGCAAGGATGAATGATCAAGTTGTTTTCAATATGTATGACATCCTTTTATTTATCAATTTAAACAGCAAGTATCATTAAAAGGCACCTTTTGACTCTATCGCATAACACATGTTTATGAGTTATCAAAAACTTCCCTACATTCGATTTAGATACAATTTTGATGGCTGATGGCTTCAGATTTCACAGACAATATCTTACATATACATTTCGCCATTAGCTGTACATCATCTTCTGGTTTAAAACAATTGCCAACTTATAAAAGTAAAATACATTTTGGATCACATTGTTGCCAACTTAGATTTATAGTAGAGGTTATAGTCAGTTGTAAACATAATTAAATTTCAACACCCTTACTTGGGGCTACCAGCCAGGTCAGCTGGACCAAGGTTTTTTATAGAGGTGTTACTCCTCTATCCCTCGCCCTAGTCCTGACTTGTGACAGGCAAAGCCTTGCTTCCCAGGCCACTCAACCTTTTTCAAATCTTGTGTAGACTGTGCACTGAAATTTGAAGCTTTTATCAGGTATTAACTCCTGTATTTTTTGTAATTATTAATTAATAAAATATTTTGTTAATTTTAAACATCCTCTCATCCTTCCAACCTTCTATCTTCCTGAGGTTTGCTATTGCAAATGCTCCAGTGCCGAAAGGATAAGATGATAGTTTAGGGTGACCGCTGATTACCTAAAATTATTTCTCTGCGTTTTCCCCGTGTATTATAATTTTTCCGCGTTAAATTTAACCTTTCATTAGCACCTATACTTTTATAAGGATACTATTTATGTTTATTTGCAAAAAATAAAGCAAAATTTATGTACGGTAAATACTTTATTTATTTATTATAGAACGTAAAATATATAACACGTATAGTCTCTTACGACAATGTATATCTTTCACAAATTAAATAACTTACATGTTTTATTAATCACATTTCAAAATAATCACAATTATTTAGGTGTAATATTTAATCACAGATATTTAGGTGACTGAATACGTTTGAAGTTCTTATTTCTTCAATGTCTTTATTTTCATTTCCAGCTCATGTTGCTTTGTGCGAAATTCTTACTTTCTTTATTTAATGCCATCAACATTTCATACTTTCTCTTCTTCTTCTTCTCTCGTACTGACTCAGCTGCTCTATTTCCGCTTTCATAGCGATTTTTTGATTAGCCCTAGCCCCACAAGCATAACGAACCATTCCATCATCAATGTTTCTTTTCATATTTATTGATCAGTGCCTTACACTATATTTACAGTACACTTAAGGGAGTCTCTGAAAAGAGCAAAGCCCCACTTCGCATTCGGGATGAGTCAGAGTCCCCACTATATAAACTGGGTTATATTTACATATGTACACAAGATGGCAATTAGTGAGAATCGAGCAATGATTACATTATTTACAGTATATATTAGGGGGATGGTAAATACAAATTTACACAGGATAAGGGAGGAACAACAAGAGAAGAGATCAAATAAATATTGCAAATAGAGATTAACGGGAAACACTACCACAACAAAGAATCGGGGCATAATTTATGAAGAACAACCTACTTGTTGAACAAATAATGCCACAGCTTCCTCTTGAACTGTACGGCATTATTGTTGCTGGCCTTCAGGGAACACGGTAGGCTGTTCCATGCACAAATCGATCTACACTGACCGGCAAAAAAAGTGGAACACTAATTTTTTATGTAATTTCTTAATTTATTCCACTAAAATGTATCGGTTTTCCAATATTTGCATTATTCATGTAAATTTTAGATGGTTGGCAACAGAAAATACCGAAACATGTTTTACAACACGCTTTAACTCACAAATTTCGTTACATTTTGCAAATCTTACAATTTTCTATTTTTTAGTAATGCTCTTTTGGGCTGGTGTTTATCAAACGTATTGCCAAACAAAACAGTATTAATGTTTGCACTGCACTGCACGAGAACACTGGTCACTAAAAACGAGTGTTTCCACCCTTAGCGTCTATGAGAGCTTGTAAACGCTCAGCCATACTGTTCACAACTCGTCGAATGGCATCTGCCGGGATGCGATCCCATTCCTCCTGCTGCGAAGTTCTCAGTTGTGCCAAGGTGGTGTGGTCACGCTGTCTGACGTTCCTTCCAAGCATATCCCATACATGTTCGATGGGGTTCAAGTCGGGATTACGAGCTGGCCAGTCCAGGGTTTGAATCCCCACTTTCTGCAGATATTGTACAACACAGCGAGTAGTACGAGGGAGGGCATTATCCTGCATCAGCATGAAATTCTGACCAATGAAAGGCGCAAAGGGCATCACATGGTTCATCAGGATCTTTTCGATGTACCTTTGGGAATTGAGCGTCCCATGATCGATGCATACCAACTCAGTGCGGGCCATAACGTTGATGCCACCCCACACCATAACCGAGCCACCTCCAAATGGAGTCCTGGAGGAGAAAGCAACAGGGCTGTACCTCTCCCCGCGACTTCTCCACACTCTTTCTCTTCCATCAGGAGATCTAAGGTTAAAGCGACTCTCGTCAGTGAAGAGATCAGAGGCCCACTGCTCGTGGGTCCATCCCAGATGCTGCCTTGCGAAGCGAAGACGCGCCTCTCTGTAATGTCGTTCGAGTGCGGGTCCACGTGGAGGTCTCCTGGACGAAAGATGAGCTTCTTCAAACCTTCTTCTTACTGTTCGCTCACTCACTCTCACATTTCTGACATTTTCCAGTTGCTTTCGTGCCTGGACTGCTGCGGTATGGCGATCACGCATAACTTGTAGGGTGAGAAATCTGTCATCCCTGGCACTTGTGCTTCTTCAACGGCCTGACCCTCGTCTCCTGTCGTATGTTTGGAGCTCTCTGTAACATTGCACTGCACGATGTATGCTACCGAGAGATGATCCAATGACCTCAGCAACATAACGGAAGCTGCGGCCATCCTCCACCAATGCAACTGCCTGTGCAGCTTCTTCGCGGCTAAGAGGCATGTTTTAGTGTGAACTGCAAATGGATAAGTTGCTAAAATGTGTGACAATGGTTCACACGTGTTCAACAAATGCCAGTTGTTATCCCTAGAACAATAAGCGAGCGGCAACACTCATAAACCTTAAACGCTTACAGTGCGTTTCCCGCCATAAAACCATTAAGATAGGCTCATCGAAGATTGGGGGTAATTGGTGGTAATAAAACAACCTAAGAAAGGTCATATTATCAATTTCTATTCACCGATGTTTCAGATGTTTGTTCTAATGCATGAAAAGCTTTTAAAATGTGATTGAATAATTTTCATGGCTTGTTTTATACTACTTTTTTAACTGTTCCACTTTTTTTGCCGGTCAGTGTATTTACAAAACCCAGTTTGTACGACTCAGTCCTGGGTAGTAGGGCGTACAGCGTAACCCCACGGCCCTTCTGAGTTGATCGGTATCCAAGGGAAATTTTGTCTAAAATAACAGATGAGTCTATTATTAAAAAGTTTTCTCAGGTATAACAAATCAATTTGGGTAAATAGATTCTCAATAGATGGAAGGCTACATTTTTGGCGACTGATTTTAGAGTCTAAGTCGGAATTTTTCGAAAGAATGAATTTAGTGGCATGATTTTGTATCTGTTCTAGCTTAAAGATATTTCCCTTGGTACCGGGGCTCCATGAAGGGCACGCGTGAATTAGTAGCGATCACACTAGGCGAGGTAGGTGGTCCTCTTCACTTTGGTGCGGCAACCACGTAGACTTCTGCTTAGTATACCCAGTTAGCGGGCTACTTGGTTCCTCACTGCGTTGGTGTGGGTGTTCCGTTTCAGGTCGGAAGTGATGTTGAGTCCAAGAAGTTTGACGCACTGCACACGGGGAATCGGAGTGTTTTCAAAGTGATAAGAGTTGGCCGTTGGCATTCGATTAAGGGTTAGGGAGATTATATTACTTTTGGAGGAATTGACAGCTAGGCCTTTAATTTTGCAGGGCGGCGAGGTCACTATTGTCTTTGATCTTGCGATAGAGAGTTGTGTCGTCGACATATTGGCAGATGTTTGAGGAGACTGCATGGGGAAGATCCAACATGAATATGTTGAAAAGTATAGGACCAATGACAGATCCTTGAGGGACACCAGATGGGACCGAAACAGTAGAGGAATGAGCGCCTTGGAAGACTAGTCTGATGCCGGTTTGTAAAGAAGTCAGTCAACCACCCCACTAGTTTACCACCGAAGCTGTAGGAGCGCAGTTTATCAAGGAGATGTGAATGGGGAACCTGATCAAAAGCCTTGGTCCAATCAAGAGTAACGAGATCCCCTTGCCCGCTTGGTATTCTCTCCAAAGTTGCCAGTCGTCCACAGCTGAAGTGAGTAGCATTGTACAGGAACGTCCAGGTAGAAACCCATGTTGGTGTTCGTTAAGAGAACCTGTTTCTTTCAGGAAACGCAACATCTCCCTCGATAGCAGGTGCTTCATTACCTTACACAATATGGACGTCAACGATATGGGGCGGTAGTTGGCTACTGATTCCTTATTACCAGTTTTGTGGACCGGAACAACGTTAGTGATTTTCCAATCAGACGGTAATTTACCATATTGAAAAGAGGTGTTAAATATCGTGCAGATGGATGGAGCGAGAGACTAAGCACACATCTGGAGTATTCTGGCGGGTATATTTCCAGGCCCAGTAGAGGAATTGGGGGGTAAAGATGACAACAACTTGCAGACATCATCAACGGAGAAATAAATGGATTCAAGTTTAGGGAAAGGAATATTTCGCTCTATTATATAATTTTGTGAAGGCGTAAAGGAAGAAAAGTTCGGAGAGAAGAGCAAAATAATTGAGCAATCTCTGCGGGTTCAGATAAAATTTTGCCGTTATACGTGAAATTCGTGGAGGGCGTGCTTCTTGATCTGGAGCTGATATATCGCCACAGAGATTTCGCGTCCGAGGAGCCCAAATTCCAGATGAAATTGCTATGGCTGTTTCTAATGGTGACTTTTGTTATATTGGGTTGGATCTTGTAATTATGTCGATTAGTGGGGGTAGAGTTATGTTTCCGTGTTTTGTACAATCTATTTCTCTTTTTTAACATTAGTACAATCTCATTGGTAATCCAAGCAGATTGACGATTGCCATTTAATTTAACACGTGGAATGCACTGTTGTACACACTGCCAGAAAATACTTTTCCACCCTGTCAACGGTATGCACTACTGGAAGATTGTAGCGAAACAGAGAATTTAATAATGACCAGTTTGCTTTGTTGTAGCTGAGAGCTGTTTTGTATATTTTTTTCAATTTTGGGTGGAGTAATTTCAGCTCAACCCTGGTTGCTTCGTGATCTCCCATGAGAAAATATGAGGATGATTTTTTGATCTGTCACACATCTTTATATTCTTCCAAGCCCTAGCTTGAACTGTTTAGTATAAAAATGATCCAGGCGAGATTTACTCCTGTCAAATTGTTCAAGATCACTCTTGTTGACACGGGATATAAAACTGAACTGAAGTATGGCTCGCCCGTGTTGCTCAAAGCAATCTGTTTTTTGCACACGTTACAAAAAGCAAGTTTTGCATTCTTGGGAACGTCTTCTAACCAAGGCTGTAAATCTGAGTACTTTGACGGTTATAGCCAGGGCTAGATTTGTGACGGTACGTACCGGTACGCCGTACCGAAACCTCTTTGCATCATTGTTAACACAAAATGTCTCCTCACTACTTTTCCTGAAGCCGAATGGCCCGCCACTCACTCGTTTTGACCCTTCAAAGTACGTAGAATCTTGGCTGCTTCGGGGACGGCACTCCGCTCTGGATACTAACAGCGAGGAGGCACACACAACGAAAACTTTTCTAAACTTGGGAATATTTTATAAACTGTGAGGAAAAACATGTTTAAGTACAGTACCTTTTATAGTAAATAATTGTTTCAGAAAACTGTCAATGCAAAAGTATAAAACAAGTAATAAAAGATTGATGGTGAACATGTATGTATTTTCAAACCAAATGTAGCTAATTTTTTTAAAATAAGTAAAGAAATTAAATTGAAATAATGTACATTGTTTGAATGGTAGCCTAGTTGGCCTACATTAAAATGTAATATAGGCCAACGGCTACGGTAAGAAAAAATTTGCTACAGGAGTTTCAATTTAATTTAAAATTGCAATCAAAATTAGATTGCTATTTTGTCCAGTGATTAACTTTTAGAGGTGTTCAGAAAAGCGTAAAAATATTGTTTTTAGAACTCTATATTTCAATATTCCATAGCCCCCCTCCCACCACTATCCGGCAGTCCACGGTACCGGTACCTCTATTTTTACAAATCAAGCACTGGTTATAGCTATTCTGGATTGAATTTCGATGATCCCTCCATATCTTCAAAAAATACTAAATACAAAAGTGTTAATTGTTGATGAGTGAATTTTAGGTTATGTAAACTATTGTCGTTGCAGTATTTGTTTTATTACTCATTATAGCCAAAGAAATTCCATTTACCTGTATGTCTCTTCGCTCATCGCTTCTTATTAAAAAAACGCTTTGACTGCAAATCATTTGCATACACAAGTCGACAGTACAGGAAGGATGCCTGGGACATAAGTAAACTCAATTCAGATTTTGTGCCATCTGTTCAATGAATCACGTTGCACCACAACTATACCTTATTCCATATACGTTGAGAGTCTAATGATAACACGTCAGAGCCGCGGAGAAGAGCTCTTACCTCTTACTGACGTAAAGTTAAAGCTAGTTTACAATTGATCCGGTGTCTGCAATAATTCAATCAAAGGTAGTGTGCTCGTATAGGTAAAAGCTCTTCTTTGCGGATCTGGCGTGTTGTAATTACTCTCAACTATGAAATAAGGTATAAACACCAGAGCTTCTTGTGAAGCTAATTTTTCTGACTTTGGATACCCTGAAAGGCAAACATCCGAAAAGAAGAAATGGCAGCACAGTCAAATTACGGTACTTCATATTCAATCATAACGGTAATTAATCTCGTATGCAAGATTAATTCATACCGCCAACGAAGCATTTTTATTAAGGCCAATAAGACTTTTGTTTTTCATCGTACCAAATTTTTTACCTGTTTATTCTATGCAATTAAATTCCCGGTGTTTTCCCTGTGTTCCCTGAGTTTTGAAAATTGCAAATGATCAAGTGTCTGTAGACTGTCGAATATTACCATATTCCTGATGAAGGGCCGAAGTTTTAATACATTATTTTTGCACATGAGATGGGGGAAGGGAAACGTTTTAAGAGATATAACATTGATGAAATGAATATTCCATATCTATTCACCAAACATTTTCCTCTTAATTTTGAACTTCTAAAATAGGAGAGGGTGTAGGAGGCATAAATGTCACAAAATCATTCATGGGGGGTTTGCAAGATAGGATAATACAACATGTTTGATCTTTAAACCACTACTGTACAATGTTCTGCATCCTCGGGATTCCCTTGGTGGATCACTTGCTTGGCTTCCGCCCCTTAAAACAACAATAACTCACATGCTTGGCGTGTCAGGGGGTTTGCCCACGAGGGATCGAGAGGTACAGAACGGGGTAGCAGGATGGTGTCTGGGGAAGTAGTCTGTGAATGAACGGACGGCAGGAGCTGACTTTGCCCGTAGAAAGAGGTGCTGACTGGGCAGGAGTGTGAGTCAGTGTAATGTGGTGGGAGCCGTGGTGGGGAGAGGTGCGGCAGACTGCTCGCGTAAGGAGAACTAACAGCTGATAAAGAGTAAACAATTGAACCAAGGAGCACTGTGGGTTTATTCCAGCATGTGAGTGATAGATTACGAGCAATAAATAACAGATTTGCTGAGGCGTACCGAGGGTAGGAATGAAGGAGCAACTTGTGCGCACACTCGCCCAAGTTTGGTGTAGAAGAAGCGTAGATTCTTGAAGTGATGGCGCTGGTGATGAGTAGCAGAGTGTCAACTGGCAACTGACCCCTTGTTCTCGTGGTCGCCTCTTCTTATTCTCTTTCCTGATTCAGACCAGCGTGTCAGCGGAATTTGTTTACCTACTGGTGTCGTGGTTCCTGTGTTATGATGGCCTACATCGTATGGCGTAATGGTTGCCTCATGCGTGTAGCCGTCTGTCCAGTACAGCGCTGTAGGATCCCTTCATTATTATGGGATTTAGGGTGTTTTCATAGAAAGGGGCCCTGGTTAAGGGCTGGGCTTTAACAATATGATTTTAAATCGTAGCCACAGAATAAACTCAAAAGATTTGGAGATGCATACTATTCTGTGATAAAACAGCTCCCTTTGGACATCTCATTTCCGCATGGCATCTTAAAACATCATCACAATCAGTATGAATGGTAGCTGCCTGAAATGGAAAATATTTGTGTCTAAAGTCTCTCATTTTCCTAAAATATGAACAATTCATTTTACAGAAATTATCTTAAGAGATAACTTTACTTACAGCAGTAATACTTGGAAGCCTAAGAGTAGAAAATAAGACTACCCTTGGGATTAGAAATCATATCTCCCGCATTCCATATACCGTATTTGCTCGCATATAACTCGCACTTTTCTGACCAAAAATAAGTGTGAAAATCTTCGGTGCGAGATATATGCGGGGATTTGTGAGGGAAATACCTTATTCCCGAAAAAACATAAAATTTGCATGATTGAAACAAGACGACTGGAATTGTCAACTGCCGTCGCTGCTGCCAATCTCCGAGCTACTCTGCGTGCATCATCCTAACTTCTGTCCAATGCATTTACGATGCCAGTCTCCAAGAAGCTCTTAATAACGTCTGTCAACACCATAACCCATACCCCTACATCCAATCATGCAAGAGTTAAACTGACGGCCTTCTTTATTTTGTCTCCTGTCGTCAGCATATCGTGACTAGCAATACCAGATCTCAACGTATTCTAACCTAACAATTTCTTATTTAGCGTGTGGAGCGCCAAATCACGCAAGAGTTCAACGGACAGCCTTCTTTACTTTGTCTTCTGTCGTCAGCTTATCGTGGCTAGCAATACCAGATGTATTGTTCTAACCTAACAATTACTTATTGGTATGTGGAGCGCCAACAAAACAGCTGACGATCACACCCTGTATTGCTGTTTTACTGCGTCGCCACATTAGAAAACACCATATGTTGACGCCAGTAGCAAATATCAAATTCATTCACAATGAATTCTCGACCTGCAGCTCAATTACCCTAGTCTCTGCGTATTTGATCACTTTGAGTTTAAATCCAGCCGAATAACTGCCGTGTTTTTACATAACTAAAAGATCGATTTCCCTAAGAAAACAATCACACTTAACTGAGAAACAAAAATGGAACGTGAAGAATATGCTGCTAGGCCTACTTGTTGACAATGCAACAAACACCGTGAAAGAAAGGAAAGCACCGCCGCAAAAACGAACAATAACATCCCGGGCAAGACTTGTTTTAAAATTACTAGGATCATTTTTATGACATCAACAAATTCACTAAGAAATTTGATAAAATGATGGGTCAGAAATGAATGCGAGATACATGCGAGGAATACTTTTTCCTGCAATTTCCAATTTAAAAATGGGGTTCATCATTTCGCTCAAATTGGCCCGTATTGACGCAAATTTAATACAGTAAAGTTATTATTTATTCCGCCCTATTCAAAATGGGGTGCGAAAAAAACGCGGGGGCGAGATATATGCGAGCAAAAACGGTAGATGTGCACCAGAACGATCTACACTTACAGGGAGCTCATCTTGAACTCTAACTACGTTAGTAGTGGCTAACTATGAGTACTGTATCTTGTTTTTGTCCAGCAGATTGTTCCTCAGTTGACCAAAATGCCTATAGAACTGCAGATGAGGTCAATCCGAGTGTGGACTGTTGTGTTGCACTAAGAAACCACACAAGTGCTAGTTCTCATTTTGAACTATTCAACACTTCAGAGTATTTAAATATTTGTTTTGCCTTACCGTAAGTTCTCAGGATTGCGTGACCTCTTTATCACAATCGCCTTCCTAAACAAGATCGCCCAGAGCAGAAGATATTCCAGTTTCTTATAAACTTTCCATATTAAAATAATGGAAATGATGATGATGATGATAATTGTTGTTTTAAGGGGCCTAACATCGAGGTTATCGGCCCCTAATGATCTGGGTGATAGCGAAAATGAGAATGAAATGGAAACCAGAACGAAAATTATGTGAGACGGAAAATACGTACAAAGAGAAACTCAGATGGAAACAACTCACAATATGGTCTTACAAAAGGGAATTTAGAACGAAAAGATTCACAAAAAGAATAGATTGAAAAAGACCCACAAAACGTAGGCTAGATTCAAAATACGTACAAAATGCAATGTAGCGTCAAAATACAAAATGCAAGTGAAATTCAAAATACTTACAAAATGCAAATGAGATCGAAAATACGTACAAAATGCAATTGAGGTTCAAAATACTTACAAAATGCAATTTAGATTGAAAATACTTGACAAAATGTAATTTAGATTCAAAATACCCACAAAATGCAATTGAGAATCAAAATATGTGCAAAATGCCCACCAAACAAAATGCAATTGAGATTCAAAATTCGTGCGAAATGCGGTTTTGGTTGAAAATACTTACAAAATGCAATTGAAATTCAAAATACTCACTAAAAGGCCCGTCTACCTGCATTGAAAGACTTACTAAAAAGCAATTTAGATTGTCAATCTTTACAAAATGCAATTGAGGTTGAAAACAATCGCGAGATGTAATTTAGATCGAAAAAAAATTACAAAATGCAACGTAGATCAAAAATGCCGTAAAAAATCACTAAAAGGGAATTTAGATACAAGGTGAACCAAGTAACAAAAACAGTGCGGGAATCTTAAAGAGAAAAGGAAATATAAGGAAAAGAGGAGAGGAGAGGGGAGATAATAATAATGTTATTGGTTTTACGTCCCTTTTAACAACTGCGGCTTTTAGAGACGCCGGGGTGCCGGAATTTTGCCCCGAATGGGATCTTTAACGTGCCAGTAAATCTACGGACACGGCTCCCTCGCATTTGCGCACCCTCAAATGCCAGCTGACTGTGCCAGGATACGAACCTGCAACCTCGGGCCCAGCATGCGAGAACGTTACCCCTGAGCCACGCAGCCAGCCGAGAGGGGAGAGGGTCCGCCCCAAAGGTAAGGGACAAAAGTGGAAAACGGACCCAGCTCAGGAATACCTCGGGTTCGCCAACTCCCGAACTCACCAGCCGTGAGCCCCTGAGGGTGTAGCATTATCTAGGGTGCACCAGAAGTGGTGGGGCTACATACACCCTGCCTCCTTAAGGGCCTTGAGCACAAGGCAGAAGGTAAAAGGAAAAGAAAAAGAAGGCTGACCCCTCACAGAAGGAGGTTATCAGGAAAGATGAGACAAGGGCCAATTAAGGCGGGAAAGTGAAAGACTCCCTAGGCCTCGGATAACCTAATACCGTCGGGGTCGGAAGAGAACAAGAGTTGACCAAGGGAGGTCGACAGGAAAGAAGACGGAGAGGAGCCCGGCACAAGTAAGTGGAAGCAATGCCGGACAAAATAATGGAAATAAGGGCATATGAGATCAATTTGAGAAGAGAAGGATGATTTTAGAGGGTAGTGATTTAAGTTCATATCAGCTAGAGAATATCCCTTACCATTCTTGACTAGGGGCCCCTAACAATAATCATCATCCACTCTGGACTATCCTGAGTTGAAGGGCTGATAACCTTTATGTTCTACCCCTTGAAACAACAATCATCGCCACTCATCCTCAGTTATTCGTTATCATTTTTTTTTTAAATGTATACACAATGCAAGATTCAATAAAAGGATGTGGGATTGGTGGAAAACATCTTAGGAACTTGGAAGTACGGTATATACTAACTGGGTCGACTATCCTGAGGAAAAGACGAGACATCCAATGTACAATTAAAACAAAATGTATTATATAAATATAACTTCCATGAATTACAAAACCGTTCCTGTTGACTAGTGAATGATTAGTCTCTGGATTATTTTACATTTCATATTTATAACCTTCAATTATTATTCATCATGGGGCCTCGATTCCTATGAAGACTGGAAAAACATAACTCGATCTATTATACAAACTCATTCCTCCTCTCAACTGACGGGACTGGGTCATAAAGTAATACACTTCAGGTGTCCCTAAGAGGAAAACAATACTGTTGCTTGCTTATTCCTCATTGAAGCGATACTGTTGGTCGAATGATTCAACCAATGACAATCGCATGCTGCCTGCAGTACATCACACAACCTATAACAAACAAATAAAAACAAGTTGACTACACAATACGTTTATCGGAAATGAAACAGTGAAGCAGAAAGAGAGGATAAGAAACTTCCACAAGGCACATCAAAACCCTTTTTTTCTATGCACATAACAAATAGAATCTACCAGTACGATACCTTCCCTTCAATCACATTAATTTGGAAGGCTTGCATGCTCTTAACCATCTGCACAGTTGCTGTCAACAGTAGGTTATACTTAGCATATAAAACATCTATCATCACATGATAACATAAGGTAACACCTATGCACAGTAAGAAATGTATGACTTTATAAAACACAATAATTGCACAATGTTCTTGCACAAACTCTGCTTCTGAGAATAACTTCATAAAATAGTCATCAATACACAGATAATTTGCCCCGTGTGAAAATCCAACTCTGGAATCAAAAGCCTAGAGTGGCTACTATCACAATGTGACTGGGCCAGCAATGGCTGGCTTCACATGTAGCCTACTCATTAACAATGAGAATTATGGTGTCTCTCCCATTAACTTAGAATAACAGTGCATAAAGCAGGAGGTCAAGGGTTCAAGTCCCGACCTCCACCTTCCACTTAAATGACTTGTACTATCAGTACAATACACTGTACCCGAATTTGCTAATTGCATTTATTAAGATGACTGTATTGGAAGAGGAAGGACTGTAAGATTTTATTGTGTCAGAATACTGCATTGGGATGCACGAGCAAGTTAGCCGCGAAACAGAGGGGTGGACTCGGCAAAGACTTCTCCGCTCCAATTGGAAAATAGCATTTATAGACTTGTAGAGGTGGCATAAACTGGTTATAGAAAGATGACAGTGGATGGCGGCCAGGCTCATGGCTTAGTGAGCAAGCAAAGGGGAGAGAGTAGGCAAGCCGCACAACACTTCATAAAAAACTATTCTGAAACAAGCGTGACACGTGTCGTTAGGCGTCATGGAGGCTAGGAAGTGTGTCGACTTAACCACGTGATGGAATACCACCAATTAGGAAGGTGGACTTACAGCAATTTAGAAAGCATCTCATTGCTAATTAATGAACATCCTGGAAGAGTTTTTATTCACCAGGAAGATGCATTATTGCATTACGGATTTTCCTATGTTTTTATATTTAGCGAAAGAAGACTCAAACAAGCAGTAAAATTGATATACAAAGTGACCCGCCAAATTTAAGCGCTATTTTCCCAGTAGATGCCAAATTTGAGTGGAGGGAGAGAGATCAGAGAAATTATTCGAGGCTCTTGGCTTTTGAAGACCGTGGTGGTCAGATGTGTTGCTCTGTGGTTAAGCAAAGTGGGAACGTTGTACGGAATTGTTACCGGGAAGTGAGGCGATATATCGGGCGAAGTACATGCCTATGACCGCGCTCGAGTGAAGTTATATGAAGTGAGGACTTGTGATATTTTCGATTTATAAGAAGAAAAGACATAGTAAATTTTATGAGTAGTCTCATGATATGCAACCAACTTGAACATTGTGAAGTGAACACTAGAGAAGTGATTGACATTTATTGCGAGGAACACTGTTCTAATAATATTCCAAATAATTATTCTACCATTTATTGAAAACCTACGAAGTTACACAAAGATGTGTGATACTATTGAACATTATTGGTTGGTTCTTAAGTTTAGGGGCTGCGACAACGCGGTCTTGTAGCCCCGTGTACTTTGGGTGTGTGTAGAATCTGTCTGATAACCGGTGTTAATTGTGATGACTGAATTAGTGCGTGTTATCTGTTTTTTATTTTTTATTTAAGTACTGCAACTTAGAATTTTTCAAATAGTTCCTACTTTTGCCGCCAAGTGCCACTGTCAACGACTACTAGGCCAAGTTCAGAACTTAGCTACTAGAAGCACCGCAGTCGGCCCTTGGCAACGGACGTAGAAACCTAAGAGCGTTGTTTACATTCTTAGCCTATCCAATTTAGCTTCACACAGGTGCAATTAGTGGAAGGTTCTTTAACATGCCATAAATCTATGACATGGGACCGCCGGCTTTACTTCCCCTCCGAAGGAAGGCATACTGAGGGATTTTTAACGCTCTTAAAAAATCCGACAGCTTTGGCCGGGTTTGTTGAACATTATTGACAGTGCCATTACGAGGGATATTCTACAAAATTTATAATTTTCGAAATTATAATCGCAATGATTAACCCAATGAAATTGAGAGGGACATTCTTGAAGCCGTGATTATGATGTGCGAAATATGCTGATGGAAACATAACTTGCAGGAACATGAGAATATCAGGAGTGAATTAGGAGAAACGAGAGAAGGAGACCATCTTCAACAATATTTTCTAAACTCGACAAACTTGAGAACCAAATGGAGACTACTAAAATAATTACGGAAATGAAATTCTACATGGAGATAACATCAAGAAAAGAAGTAGATGGTGGGAGTAGAAGAACAAGAACGGAAGACTGGAGGACGGAGTCGAACGAGGAGATGCTGTTGGGATTGGCGTAACATCTTGGTCCTGTTTGGCGTAACATCTTGGTCCTATTTGGCGTAACATCTTGGAACTGCCCATTGCCCAGTAAACTGAGAGCGATCAAGGGAACTACTCGCGTGTGGCGGAGCTCCTTCCGGGCCCGGAGAGAGTCCGTCATTTTGTGTAGGCTAAGGATAGGTCATACAAGATCCACCCACTCGTACCTAATGAGAAGGGAAGACCCCCCACTTTGTACCTGTGGAGCCGTATTCACCGTGGCCCACATTTTCACCGAGTGTGTGGATCTTGCTGACTTACGAAGAAACCTTGGTTTGCAGACCACACTCAAACTTATATTAGCCGATGACGCGGTGGCTGCTGATCGCGTTATCCGCTTTATAAGTGAGAGTGGGTTAGGGCCAGCAATCTAAATTTTCCAGTGAACTTTGACTCAACGACTTGTTCGTTTTTGAATGATAATGTTTTGTTTTTTCCGTAATTTTTGTTTATTTTTATAATTTTTTATTTTTTATTTAATTGTTTGTTTTTGTTTTATTAATTTTTGGTCTTTTTAAATTTAGATGTCCACCTCAAAATTTTAAATTCAATTCAAAATTTGTATTCTTTAATCTGTGTTAAGAGGGGCAGATGACCTCGTAGTTCCGCCCCTTAAAACAACAATAACTAACTAACTAACATCTTGGAACTGTCAGGCGAATGCTATTCCTGGATCATCATTGAGCAGGACGATACGAAGACCCATGGTAATGGAATCCAATTCAAAATGAACCTCTACGAGACAACTTTACGCACCACCAGATAGAAAAGAATTTCATCTAGTAGTATATTTTGATAGAAGATTATTTGTGACCATATTCAAAGAACCATTTTCAACGTTTGGCTTTAGTAATTTTTGCAGACCAAATTTTAGGTATTTAAAGTATTTTCTATTTTAGGACGATTTAGGATTTTTAGCTATGTCAGGTTTTTGAATTTCAATATTTTTTGCAGTGATTTGAGGTCGCTGACCGTATTTTTGACTTTTCAGTATTTTTATTAGGAACTTGGAGATTTTTATGCAATTAGATATTAATTAGGATTTTTCGGATCGATGATCATTATTACATCAACTTTAGAATTTTATTAATGAAAGTTGATATGTTAACAATGATGATAACAGACATTCTTATGGAAATGATACATGTCGATATGACAGAAATATAGAGTTTTGTGGAATACTAAAGTGTTGTAGAGATTCTTATTTGCATTCATGGCAAGATTTCTAGTCACTAAAGGTGTATAATAAATATGATGGAGGAATTTATAATGAATAATGTCAAATAGACATGCAGTATTGTTGTCATACAATAATGTATGAATAGGAAGGAAGTTGTTAGGATGAGCTATAGATATTTGTGAGTATTATCGCATTAGCATTGTTGAGGAGAGAAATTAAACCAGTAACTGAGCAAGGGGAAGTAGTTGAAGCTTATGCGAGCATTTTAGAGCATTGGAATTGGGAGTATTGAGAGAGATATTGTTCATAAGGAAAGGAACACGTAAGAGTTTAATATTTTTTATATAGGAAGGCAATGTAGATATATGATATTTAGGATGATGTGAAAGTATTCCAGTTTATTGAGTTGGAGATATGCATAGTTTGATGATAGTGGTAATGGGCATGTTGGCATTGTTCCACTGAAGGTTGAAATGTTATGATGTGAAGTTATTCTATAATGAAATACAGTTGAAGTTAATGGAAATGCATATTAGCGAGGAATACGATGATTTAGAGAGAACTTAATGTTTTGAGAAGTCAGTTAGAGAGCTGTGAATGATATTTTATGGTAAATATTTGAGATATTATGCAGAAGTAATAATAATAATAATAATAATATCGTATGGCCTCGGGTGCCGGGTGCAAGCTTTGTTATTTGACACCCAGAGGGCAGCTTGCATGGCAAATTTTGTTGTTTCTTGAAGCACTATGAAAGTCAAGGAGGTTAGATATCTAAGCTCCTTGACACTATTGCGCTTTCTAATAGAGAAATGAGGAACTTCATGTTGGTGGAAGATCCCGAGATTAATTTTGCCATTATGAACACGGCCTACTGAATTCAAATGGGCTCTTTAACATGCCAACATCGTATGACATGAATGTTGCGATTTTTGACGCCTTTCAAAAATCACTTACCACGACCAGGAGCAAACCTGCAATTTTGGGGTTAGCAATCTGACACCATAACCTCTCACCCACCGTGGCAGAAGTAGTGAACAGCTGAGGAGGCTCAAGTGAGAGATATTGTAAGATCATTTTATTTGATGGCAGTGAAGGTTTTGAGCAATGGTAATTATTTTGAATGTAGGAGAGAAGAGTATTATTATTAATTAATTTTGATGAAGAACCAATTATGATAGAAATATGATCTAGGCTGCATGGATTGTGTATCCTTAATTAAGACAGAACTTACCGAGATTAAGACAAGTAAACAATACGGCCTTGACCTCAACATTAAGAAAAAAAATGATTATATCGCGAAAACCAGCATTGTCACAAGTCCTTTTTGTCGATGGACATCAGATAGAGTGAGTCAAGAATTTGGTTTATTTAGGACAGAATATTAATAAGAATTGGGATCCTTCGGTTGAAATAAGATGCCATATAGAGAAGGCTAGATCCATCTTTATGACAATGAAACAACTACTATGCTGTCGAGATCTCAGTATGACGCTTAAGAAAAGAATTGTGAAGTGTTATGTTGTCTGCACCCTTCTTTATGGTGTTGAAGCTTGGACCTTGTTGGTAGCTACAGAAAAGAAGATTCGAGCTTTTAAAATGTGGATATACAGGCAGATTCTTAAAATCTCGTAGACAGAATATGTGAGTACTGTAATGCCAACGTTTTTCAGCGTGTGAGCAGTCAACCTGAGCTGTTAAACACAATTAAGAAGAGGAAATTGGAATACTTGGGACACATGATGGGGAATCCAAAATAACGTCTGCTCCAAGTTATACGTCAGGGTAAAATTGAAGATCCGAGTGGACCGGGAAGGAGACGAATAACTTGGATGGATAAATTAAGAACGTGGTTTGGGCTGTCTTCCACGGAACTCTTCAGGATTTCACAGGAAAAGAAGGTGTTAGCCAGGGTGGTAGCCAACGTCCGTATCGGATAAGGTAAAAGAAGAAGAAGAAGTTGAGATTTGATGAACCATGTAGAATTGATGGAGGAGAGAACAAGAACTTGTATATTGTGTACATAATTAGTTATAGACCGAATATTCAATAGATTAAGTAGGATTAAGAAGAATTATGCATAACCCTTCTTGCTTTATTTCTTCCGGAAGTACCATATAAATATCTTCTGGTAACTCTCCATATAAGAATGCGGTCCTTCCGTCAAAGGTTTTAATGTGGTAATTATTTTATCCTGCAAGAGCAAGCAGAAGTCATACTGAAGTACTTTCTACCACTAGGCTCCATATTTCTTGGTAATCTAGGTTTCCTTTTTGTTCACCTCCTCTTGCTAACAATCTTGCCTTGTATCTTCCGTTCTAATACAGTCATCACAATTAACACCGTTATCAGACAGATTCTACACACACCCAAAGTACACGGGGCTACATGACCGCGTTGTCGCAGCCCCTAAACTTAAGAACCAACCAACCTATCTTCCGTTGTCTTTAATTTTTAGTACCCACTTGTTACCTAATATTTCTTTTCCTTGAGCTGTGTCCCTATCTACCAGTTCCCACACTTCATTCTTGTATAGTGAGTCAAGTTATTCCAGTATACAGTAGCTTGTTTCCACTCTTGTTTATCATCCGTTTGCATTGCTTTGCTGTCGGTCAGGAATGCTTCATCATGTGTCATTTCATAATCTTGATATCTCAGTGGTAGTTTCTTTTCTCTCCTTGGTCTTTGGTGTAGGAATGTCTCATCTTGTGGTTGGTATCTCACGGTCTGATACATCTGTTCCTTGGTTTTCTGAGCTTTCTTTGTTTTCATCACTACTCTTTTCAGTCTCTCGTTCTTCAGTGCTTTGGTCTTCAGTATCATCAACATTCATATTTATGGGGATTCTCTTCTTTACATGCTTAAGTTCTTTGGGTTTGCTTACTATGCCTGTGTCTCTTGATTCAAAGATATTCCTTGTTCTTGGGTTCCAGTGGGACAGTAGCCCTCAAAGACGCAATCATTGCTCCTGCTGTCTAGTTTCTTGCGGTAGTTGAAATTTTTGGCACAAGCTTGACTTCCAAAAAATTGTAGATTCGTCCGATCAGGTTTCTTGTTGAACCAAAGTTCTGCTGGGGTCTTGTCAACAGTCACGCTTGGGCTTCTGTTTGTCAAATACGCCGATGTTAAAACTGCTTCACCGACATATCTTTTTCATGATAGTCCTATTCATTCGTTCAGCCTCCCCATTATGTTGTATGTATTGCCCCTCTCGTGAAAACTCCCACGATTTCGACCTCACCCTCCTTGTGCATTGTCCGCCATTTTGAAAATACCGCTAAAAAAAAAAAGCACTTTTTTCAGTTTTGACCCTGAAACTCGCTTCCAGTACATTTTAGGCAAAATGTTGTCATTACCAATTGTAAAGAGCATTAAATTTCCTGCATGTTTTGTATGTAATATGTTGGAAAATGTGGGACAGGTACTGAGGTACGGGAACGTGAACATTTGCAGACATCTAAAAAAAAGAAAGAAGTTATGTCAGTGGTTATGCCTTAATAACTTTTGTTTAGTGAAGTTAAGTGCAAAATTCATAATAACCAATCTAGTAGAGATACGTGGACTGGAAAATGAAAAATAAAAGATTATATTGTGACCGGAGTCACATTGTCAACATATCCTACAAATTGAGAGCTGAATGCAGGTGAAAAGACCGAGCGGAAATATGCCGGTAAAATACGAATTGAAACGAAATAAGAAAAACATGGAATGGGCGTCTAATATAAGGCACTTGAACATAGAAAAGTAACCTCAAATTATAAATGGATTTTTGATAAAGAAATGTACAACCCCAAAAGGGACATTAAAATAATAGGAAAGTTCTTTTGACTTGACTGGAGCTCACTCAGTGAAGATGTAATGTCTGACTTAGCACTGACAGTCTTCTTTCGTCAGCGTGACGCGTAGTACATTTTCTCGATAGCGTTGTGTCACATGTGAATTTAAAACGAGTGAAGAGTGAGCACGACAGTGTGCAGAAAGTATTCATTAGAATCGAGAACATATGAGGAGTGTTTTAAATCAGAGGCGTAAGCAACGCCGAATAAGTAAAATGGTCCTACATTTCTTGCAGTGGAAATATTTAAGGACCAATCCTTATTGGGACCATTTTTATTTTTTTAATTATTCTCATAAATGGACACGTAACACTGTGAGGTGGATTGATCCATAAAAGCCTTTGTTTGAACTTGTGAGTGATATCATAGATTTTGGGTACAAGAGTGTACACATTTTTCTCTTGTGTGTTTCTCAGTGGTGCAAGGCCACATATAATTTTGTCATATTGCTAGAAAGCAATTTTAAAAGCTGTGTACAGAGTGAATTATGGTCTTTTGATTGAACTGCCACGATTAAAGACTGTGAGCTCATTTCAACATATCATTTCCAGTAGAAGCAGTGTTAATAATTTTGTCACATTTGTTTGGAAACATGGAGTTGAACAATGACCTTCATGATGGAATGGCTGATCATATGGTCGTACATGAGGAAAATATGATGGAGTAAAGGATCAATCGCGAGGAGCGATGGCAGAGCGGAAAATCTAGATGTTGGAATGCCACATGGTGTGGACAATTGTCGAGTCCTGGGGTCGACCACAAACCCCCGGACTGACACTATGATGAATACATGAGTTACCACCACACATGCTCCTTCCACAATTCTAATATTATTCGTTTGGTCATGTTCGGAATTAGTAGTAAGGAACCATATTTTTCAGTGACATTTATAGGCAGGTAGCCTTGGTTCAGATTTTATGTTAACCATTTGTTTACTGACGGGACTTTAAAGTCCCACCTCATAAAAATTACTGCAGCAACTACACGTCGCCTGGAAACCTAATGGGACTTCTCAGTCCTCTTGAAGAATAGTTGCTGTACCTAGTATAAGATGGCAGCACCAATCATGGACGGTATACAGCGGCCATCTGGCTGAAAAGTGTGACACTACGCAGTTCTAGTGAAGCCATTTTGTAGAGAAGAACGGTGTATAATAAATGTTCGATTTGTAACGCAATTTCGCGCTCTATTGGCAAGCTAATTTTTTTCCAACTAAATGAATATGTAAAATGGCGAATTCTTTTGCTTGAATGAATTATTTATGTACTAGTAAGGAATTCTGGTGGTATAATAGACTTGGGACCTCAAAGTCCCGTCAGGTCCCTGAGATGTCAATTTGTGGTTGAGGTTATGTTTTGAAAGTTTCTAACTGCATTAGTATTCATGGATTATTGGGCATCCTATGCATTATAAATAACATCAGTGTCAACTGCAAACAATTATTTAGCATTATTTCAACAGTTTAGATATAGATTAGTAAAAATTCGTTCATTCTTTGCAGCATTATGGCACGCTACTGAAGAAGCCTCAAGGAAAGTGATATAACATACGAGCTGGAAAATATACCTGAGGACATAGATACACCTAGCGAATTTAGTAGTGACAGTGAGGAGGAGCTATGTATGGATAGTGATACGGATAGTAGGCATAGGTCTCATCAACCGGTTGCAGAGAACATTGTTATTCCAGAGACAGATTCCGAACCCGAAAATTCCAGTTCTGACGATGATTCTGTTCCTGTAAGAAGACGATGGTTGAAGAGGGATGCTATGACCACTGTGCCTATATTTTCTCTGCGGAAAGGAGTTTCTTTTGAGGTCTTTGAAGAACTGACATTGCCAACAGATTATTTCATCCAGTACCTGGGTGAGGACACTGTGGCTGATATTTGTTTCCAGAGTAATTTATATATCCAACAAAAACAAAAGACTATTCCTCAAATTAGGCCAGACGATTTTTACCCATTTCTAGGCTTACAATTCTTTTTTGGCTACCATCGTGTGCCAAGGATTCGTGATTATTGGTCAAATGAGCCAGATCTTGGTATATCAATTGTAAAGGACACTATGACTCGTGACCGGTATTTCCAAATTTTAGCCAATATTCATATAAATGATAATGATGCCATTCCCGCTAACAACAAGGACAAATTATATAAAATTCGGCCACTGATAGTTACTCTGAACAATAATTTCCAAAGGCTTAGGAAGCCAGATCAGTGCCAATCTATTGACGAAAGTATGGTTTTATTCAAAGGCCGCTCATCGATAAAACAGTACAACCCGAAGAAGCCAATAAAGAGAGGCTACAAGCTATGGTGCCGTTCTGATATGACCGGATATGTATACGAGTTTGATGTGTACCAAGGTAAAAACGGAAATGACCATGAAAAATATGATTTTGGACTGGGGGGATCAGTGGTGAAGAGTTTGACCTCATCACTGAAGGATAAAAACTATATCATAGTAATGGATAACTATTTCTCTTCAGTGCCTCTTTTTGAAAGCTTGATGTCTGAAGGCATATTTGCATGTGGGACCGTGCGACCTATAAGAATAGGTCTTCCACCTCTTGCCAAGGACAAAGATTTGAAAAGAGGGGATTTTGATTACAGAATAACTGATCAGGGTTTACTTTTTGTAAAGTGGAAAGATAACCGTAGTGTCCATTTTATTTCAAATTATCATGGCTCTGAGACATGTGTAGTAAAAAGAACAATGAAAGATGGTACGAAAGTGGATGTGAATGCGCTAACAATTGTAAGGGACTACAATGAACTAATGGGAGGGGTCGATAAAGCAGACATGCTGAGATCAATGTACGAGATAGATCGTAAGTCAAAGAAGTGGTGGCTTCGTTTGTTTTATGCCTTCATGGAAATGACACTTGTGAATTCGTACATTGCATATTGTGATGTGATGGGGAAGACTCCTTACCTCGCCTACAAGCGCTGTGTTGCCATGGGTCTTTTGACACTACGCCAACAGATGCCAAAGAAGAGAGGAAGACCATATAAGGAAGAGGGGCGAACATCAACCACACCTCCTCAAACAAAATGAAGGAAGGCTAGATTTTCTGTGTCATCAGATATTAGGCTTCAAAATAGGGGGTACACTGGCCAAATTTCGTTCAAGCAAGGGGAAGATGTGAACTATGTTCGTCAAAGAACGTGGAGTCCAGGCCCCATTCCCAATGCTCACAATGTAAAATATTTCTGTATGTGAATGAGAAAAAGAACTGCTTTGATGAGTACCATCACATCGCTTGAGCTAGACTGACCTACCCGTGATCAAAGTTCACCAATACAGTGTTTGGTAGTGACGTACAGCATGTTCATGTGTGTACTTTGGACCATTTGAGGACTTGTATTTAGGTACGTTGTTATTCTTGTGCACCATGACAATATACACTTTAATCCTGTCGGGACTTCCAAGTCCCAAGTTGCATTTTGGCCCATTTTACTTATATTTTGCATATTTAGAATTTCATACATGTTTATAAACCCTTATCTATGTATCATTAATCCATAAAAAATGTTTAAACAAAAAAAAACAATTTATTAATAATTCAGTAAACAAAGGGTTAACCCGAAGGTTTTCTGGGTCATTTTATTTTAATTGGCACAGCGAGAAAGCGTGCAGTTTAAACATGTAAGATTGAGCCGAGCCATGCAGGCGGCCAGTGTATAATGTTTGGTCAAAAAAGGTGTGAATGAATGAATGTATAAAAACAAGTATGTGGCAGCAGGGAAAGGTCTGATCGAGTTCCAGGCACGTTAAAAGTGTCAATGGTACATCGAGTTGGTGAATTGAAATCGAATACTTATTCTGGCCTGGGGGTAAAGACGAGCGAAGAGCTTAGACAGTAAGACAAACCACTTATTGTTTGATGAGTGCAGCACTTAATTACTTCATAAAATCATAGGGAGGTTAATTATGTCATTGTAGTAATTCTAAAAGTATGCATGTAAACAGATGACGTTATTGAAGGTTTTTTTTGTGAACAGGAATCTTAACCTGTATGATTGTGGTTGGCGTTACTTACTAAGTTTATAAAACTAATTGTGAAAGATATTGTATAATAGTAGCTACAAATATAATGGAATTTGAGCCTGGCAGAGGTCAGTGCGAAGTTGATATAGCGATTGGAGACAGGAATCTCAGTCAGCTGTTTGGGTAGGCTCATGCTGGAGCCTATGAATGTGATATTGGACATACTAATGGGGAAGTATTTGTATGACGGTGAGCCTAGGGCCACTAGTATATTTATGCTGTGATGGTTATAGTAAGAATTTAATTATTCACAATTTAACTTTGATGAGGGAATAAACCAAACTAAATAAGAGCTATAATAATAATAAACATGTGAATTTTTAAATTAAAAGATTACATAAAAAATTCATCCTGAACCTTACTAAATGATCACTGAGCTTAACTGCTTGTTGTTAATTTAATTTTTTTTGAAATCGCGAGTTGTTAGACGTGGTATGTGCGACTTTCGACTTGAATTCTATCCCATTTTTTGAGACAAATTCCATGTCGTGATGCCGCAGCTATCACCTTAATTTCCACCTACCTTAGATGACGATGTACTGCAAAGAGTGGTATATCCTGAGTAGGAGGGCTCTAATGCAGCCAAAATAGGAGTGTGCATTATCATGTTGTAATTTTGGGTGATATTGTGCATGAGTCGGTGTTTTTTTTTTTTTTTAATGTCATTGAATCTCATCTTTGTTTTTCTTTAAATTTTGATTATTTTGATTCTTCCTTTGTGGTATTCAAATTGTAATTTGCTATTTTAACGTCAATGAAGGATTAGCTACGAAACATAACGTAAAGTTAAATGTTGTATGTGACACCAACATAGTTTAGTTATACCTATTTGAGCAGACTATTATGTAACTTCAAATATTGTAGAAGATGGTGTTTTTTTTATTGCAAGTAGGATCTGGTGTCATTATTACTATTCTTAATGGGAATTGTATTTGATCACGTACTAGTTTGATTTTTTTTTCTTGTTCTTGTAAGTAGGACTTCTACAGGGGATATTTTGAAATTAGTTTGGGGGAATATTTAGAATTAACTTAATTATTGGAATAGCCAGGGATCCCCGTAGAGTCGGCTAGGGATCCGAATTTTTTAATAAATTTGAGAAAATATTTTATATAAGCCTGGATTATTTGTAGTTACCGATATGTGTTTTCCCGTAGATGTGTATTTCGGGCTAGGTTTGGATTGACGCCTTTATTGACACCCTGGAAACGGCCTGAGATGCAGTTTCTCGTGCTGAGCTAATCGAAATACACATACAAACCTCTTACTGTGTGATTCTTTTTGGGAAGGAGTGTCACAGCGGGTGATACGGTTCTCAGTCACCTGGCACTTCGGACCTTACAAGCTATTCAGTGTCTTCAGATGGAAATAGAGGAGGCGTTCGCACTACCCAGTGGAAAACTTTACGCAGTGTTCATTGATTACAGCAAGGCTTTTGACACATTAAACAGAACTATCCTATTGAAAAAATTGGATAAATTCATAGGCGAGGAGCACTACCTGACCACTATAATACGGAAGATTCTTAGCTGGAATTGTGTGGAGATTAATGACAACATCTCCAAGTCTAAGCCGATACAACAAACTAATGGTGTACTACAGGGGGACCCTCTAAGTCCCCTGTTGTTCAACATCGCCACTGCGGACTTAGTAGAAGCAACATTGACAAAGACAGGTTATATATATATGCAGACGACATGATTCTATCATCATCAAGTACGGAATATCTCCAAAGAGCTTTCAACAAGTTGGTGGATTAGGCTGAAGTCAATGAATTACGCTTAAACGAGGACAAGACAGTTATGATGACATTCAGGAAAGAAGGGAAGTGGGGAAAGATAAGCTATAAAGACACAGACTTCTTCCATCGGTGACTCATTTTAAAACTCGGGATAACTTTGCAGACTCTGGGAAACGTTTTTACAATCCATATGAGAGACAAGCTGACCGCTGCAGTGAAAGCGATGAGTGACATAAAACGGATTCATAAATTGTCCCTAAAGACTGCAATCCAACAGTTTCATGTAAAAATAGCACCAATTGCATCTTATGGATTGGAATATATATGGATACACCTCAAGAGAAAACACCTGGCAGATCGGGAAAGAGTAAAATCCATCTATCTCAAGAGAGTTTTGTGCCTTTCAAAGTACACGCCTTCCCGTTTGGTTTACCTGCTAGCTAGAGAGCCATACTTTGCTGAAGACCTGAGACTGAACCTACTGCTGCCCGTTACTGCTGGATATGAGACTCTACTGACAGAATTGAAAAGGAAGAGAGAATTCATATGGGACGACTTTTACGGCACTAACGCGATGGTTTCAACTGAATGGACAAATGCATTGTACGATTTGTGTCACATAGTCACGAGATTTTCGGTGCATGGTTTTCACTTTAAAGTATGCACCAAGAAGAAATAAAATCAGCCAGACCAGCAGTGCATCTGTTTGCTGTGTGGAGAGCAGTGTGATAGGTATCATGTGATGTTGCGCCAACAAAGATGGGTCACACTTACAATGTTTTGTAGTGAAGACTAAGGAAATCTTTGTTTTTTGTCTTTTAATGTTAATTTATTAATTTGGCCATTGGCTGCAATAAAGTTCTTATTATATCTATTGAAAATACACCTCTGTTCAAATCAGTATTCCTGAAAGTAATATTATCTTTAATCCATTATGTAGGCTATGTAATATATACATATTGTTACGGCTGTGAGTTTGTGTCATCGCTCGCCGCATGAGTCACAACTGCCCCAGGGTTGGGCTGTGTGTGCTCTGCCTCAGTGTATTACGTGCGCGTTACGCAACGGGCTGCAAAGTGAAAGGGATGGTCCAGAATATTCGTGATCCAGCCAGTGAAGGAAATGTCGAGAAGCCGTGAACCCTGGATGGGTCTAGAAGCATTTATTGAGTCACCGGCCTGCTATATAAGAGCGACCTGTCAAGCAGTGTTGTGTTGTGTTTTACGAGCTAGTGCGAGCGTTTATCGTGAGCGACAGAAGTGTGGTGACTTGTGAAACCCCTAGTGAAGCCGTTTCTCTTGACAGCGAGGAGTGAGAAGCATACAGGGGACTGCCTGTGTTTTCGTAAGTAACTGTAATTTGTGTACATAGGGGAGAGTTGCATGTAGTTCTGTCAAGGCCACCAGACTCATTAGCGAGAAGATTAACTGTTGACAAGTGAAAGAGGGCAAGGGCTCTCCATAAGCAAGAGACTTGAGGAAACTGGAGTAAGGTTCCAATTGCTTGTATTTGCTGATGAGTAGTGTATCTTCCTGCAAGCAATAAAGCTAACTTCTCTTTAAAGAAGTAATTGGTGTTGTGCTTTCTACCCACCGTAATCCAGTTAACAAAAGTGCCACTAGGGGGTGGCATGTAACAATATATTCATGAGATTTATGCAAATTCTGGGGAATTATGATTATTTTTTAAAGAAAAATACAAATTTCAACACATTAACAAATACTTATATTTCAACGAAATACAAATTGAAAATATATCTTAAATTTTATTTATGATATATACAGATCTAAAAGCAACCTGAAAAAGTGGGGATTTGTGTGTGACTCTACATTATGCAAATGCGGTGAAGAGCAGACCATGGACCATCTCCTCATCAGCATGCTGTGCCCAACAACCTGCCAGCAAAGAGGCCTCTAAACTGGCTGGTTACTGGTCAAATTATGTTTAAATTTGTAGAACCTATGAAAGTAGCCACTATACGAAGAAATGTATGTATGCTTTTAGTACCAATTACTGAATTGTTTTATGCGTATATTATATGTTATCTGACACGAATAAATTAAATGATACATACGTAAGTTTAAATTCATCAGATTTTGTTGTTTGACTAACATATGGTTGATGTATATAATTCATTACTTCGACCAATAGGCAGTATATCGTCTAACTGGTCTTCTTTCATCTTGAATTCAACCTCTGCGGCATTACCGCAGGATTCGAAATCACAATGAAGACATACAATGGAGCATCGAAGAAGTCCTGTTGTTTTTTTTACAGCTGCATTTGTAGCCACAAGCCTCTTTGCATTGGCATGAAATCATGTTCAGCAATGCCAGTGGAGCTGATTCTTTATTCATTGGCACTGGAATTAGGACATCTTTTTCATATACCAACCACGTTTGAACTTGCAGATAAGTTTTCATTATCATCTTCATTTCCCGTTTCCAGCTTCCTGGGTCGGGTTGTGAATTAAGGACCTCCATAGTTGCCTGTCTCTCCACCACTCCTCTCCTGATTTTAGTACATCTTCGGGTTTTCCTCCCTTCTTTTCTACACACTCCCACACTGTATCTGCCCATCTCTTCCGGGGCCTACCTCATGGTCTCTTCCCTGTCATCTTTTCACAGAAAGTTTTCTTTGGTACTCTCTCCAGATAAGTTTTATATGCATGATATTGATCTGCATCCCTTGTTGGAGGTAGATGAGCCAAATCGAATTTGCTATTTGTAGCAGCTTTAGCAAAGCGAAGCGAAGATACTGCAACTAATCTATAGAGGTGTTCAAATCACTTCCAGAATGGACCACAAGGAAAGTTGCAGTGGCTTCCACGATCTTCGCTCTTCCTGCAGCTGGATCTTTGAAAATGGCAACACTTTTATTGTGGGAAGCATCACTCTCAAGTGTGGTACAAAACTTAATTTTACCCTGCCCCAACAGAACGGAGGTAGTATAGCAACAACTTATCTCATGGAGAAATAGAATATTTTCCACAATATCTTTATATTTGAAAGATGTTTTGTGGTACAACGCATCTCTCTTCCAGATTTGCAAAAGAACACATTGTCCGGTGTTAAAGCCGTCACAAAAACTAAAAGATCAATGTCTTCTCCAATAACAACAGAATCGTGTTCGGAAGACAACAAAATGGCAGATTTCACAATTAACACATCTGCATCTTTTGTTGCCTCCTTGGTGACCATTTGTGCTTGCAGAAATTCCTTCTGAACAATAAGATAAGCATGATATGTTTTTTTTTTAAATTCGATAACAACTTATCCTTCGGCATCTGCAGAAACATTGTACCATCAAAGAGAGCATCTGCACAAGATTGTAGCCTGGGTGTCATTGTACATAGGTCACATATTTCTTAGAAATAGCAGAAAAACATTCGCTCCGATTCCAGTGAAATCTGTGTAGGAGGTAGCCTCCATCAATTACATCAACTTTGCTCTTTCCTGCGAGAAAGCAGAGTAAAATGAGAACTTTGTCCATTTGTGAATGCCTTCCTCTGAAAAGTGACAATGGAAAGGGTGCAAGTCCGACGACATATTTTTTCAAATCATCAGACTGCTTAGAGATGATCATACTGTGGAAAAGCATGACAGGAAACACTGAAAAAAGTGCTTTTTCTTGTGGTATTTTCAAGATGGCGGACAATGCACAAGGAGGGGGCAGGGTCGAAAACTTGGATTTTTCACAACATACCTGAAAATCAAAATTACCCCCACCCTTTGCAACCCAACCCCTTTTTTTGAGCTATCTCTTCTGGGCTAAAAGACAAGTTATTAAATTCAATACTTGTGCAAGTACTGCAGCTGATGCACCAAGCACCAAAATAAACATCAGTTATTTTTCCTATGTCACAAGTCAATTTTTTAGTAAACAGAATTCAAGTATCTTCATCAACTGGTGAAGGTACACTGAAGAAAATGGAAATTGCAACACCCAGAAGGAGTGGTGCTACATTGCTGTAATTGAACATGCAGGAAGAGTGTTCAGTTGTGATTCGATGATTACACTTTCAGGTCCCTCTGACCGCAAGTTTGGACAACAATCAATACAGGATGTGCCCACCACGAGCTGCAATACATTGATGAATTCGTTGAGGCATGGAGTCAATAAGGCCCTGGATCGCTTCCTGAGGAATTGTGGCCCATGCTTGCTGCACTGCATGGGTCAGCTGTTCCAGAGTTGTGGGTGGCTGAGGACGGTTGGCCAGTTGTCGACCCATCATGTCCCACACATGCTCAATAGGACTGGGGTCCGGAGATCTGGCGGGCCATTCTAAGGTTGTGATGTCGTGGAGAGCTTCTCTGGAGATGTGTGCAGTGTGAACCCGGGCATTGTCCTGCTGAAACATCCCATTAGCAATGTTCGCCATCATAAGGACAACCACTGGATTGACTACCCTATCAAAGTACTGTCGAGCAGTCATAGTGCCCTCAACAAGCACTAATTGTGATTTCACATTAAAGCCAATAGCTCCCCAGACCATAATGCTTGGTATTGGCCCTGTGTGCCTCTCGACAATAAGGTCTGGGCGGCTCCTCTCCCCGGTACGTCGGAGCACACGATACCGGTGATCACTGCTGGCAAGACAGAAGCGCGATTCATCACTAAAGACGACCCTATGCCATTCCTCGACCCACGTCGATCGTTCTCGACACCAGGCCAGCCTTACAAGTCGCTGTTGTGGGGTCAATGGAACACATTCTGCAGGGACACGGGATCGTAAGCCAGCTGCATGCAGGCGATTACCAACTGTTTGTTGTGTAACGTGGGGTGCCACAGCTGCTGGAATTTGCGCTGCCGTTGCATGGGGTTCCATCCGGGCCATCCGAATGATGCGGCGATCCTCTCTCACAGTTGTCTGTCGCACTGGGCCTGTGCCAGGTCTACGAGTGTGGGTACCTTCATTTGACCACTGCTGCCATACATGTTGTACCGTAGATGCCTGTCGGCCAACTCGTGCAGAGGCAGTCCTTAGCGATAATCCAGCCTCACACAGCCCAATTATCCGAGCCCTCTCAAACGGCGACAGTTGTTGATAGCGTGCTCTTCTCTGTCGTCGAGGCATGTTTGACGGGGAACACTTCACTGCACAGACTGCAAGTCAACTACGCTACACCAGAGTCCGTATACTGGAGTTGATTCCTCCGCAACCAATCACGTGGGGAGACCTGTAGCAACAATCCAATGGGTCTGTAACTTTGATCGTTTACATACCTACATGGCATCGTTCCATATCTTGAAAATCAACACAAACGACCAATGCCTTCATGGTGTTGTTGCAATTTCCATTTTCTTCAGTGTATCTTGCTGGGCAAGCTACCTGCAAATATTTGTGGTATTTACCTCCTAGGAACATCAGCTCACCCTAATTATCTCATGGGGCATGATGGTGCAGTGGTCAAGCTACTTGCCACTCACCATCACCAAGGTGGACCAGATTCGATTTCCGGTCAATGCATGTGAGATTTTCGAAGCGAAATATCCGTCCTGTAGTTGAGATTCCATGTAAAACTACAAGCTTTCTTCCTTCCCTACGCATCTCGGGTTTTCCCATGGACTCCACCTGTTCTCCAGGAAATGCCTAAACATTCTAGCTGATATTTCACAGTGCCTATGCTATAAGTAATAATGCATAACAAGAATACAAAAAATAATCACTAAAAGTTGACAGGTGAATTGAATATTTGGCACTCACAGTATTACCAAAATTTACATTAACCCTCAAACTACAGTAGGTTACTATCCATAAAAAATTATAATGGAGAGAAGTGTCTGAACTATATGATAATTTCCAAAGCCAATACCCTTGTGAACAAAACAAATGCAATGCTGAATATCCTATTACATGATGATCTGACTGCACACGACAGCCTGCGAAAACATGCCGATAAATTAGTAACACTCGACTTGACAGCGTTCATAAGCTTGTATTTCTTTCTATGCTGCTCACTGCTTCATTGATCTTCACAACAAACATTGTTTAATATTGCGCTAGTTAACCAATTTGTGAAAAACGTTCTGTGAAACACGATAACTAGAAGAGAGTGTTAAACTTTTAATATGTTAGTTATTGTTGTGTTAAGGGGCAGAACAGCAGGGTCATTTGCCCCTAAACTTTTAACATAGTTTTAACTAATGTTCTGTTAGCTGATTTTTTATGAAGGTTGATGGAACCAGCTGTTAATAACAGAATACAGACAGTTCATTAAATATTGAAGTGAAGCTGTACCTAAAGAGACTCAGCATATGATGGCTCCATTCTCTGGCACAAACAATTTGATATTTCCTGGGTTCCAGTACAGTCCTGAAGACTGACACACCAGTGACCAGACATACGGAATGAAGAAATCCTCAGGTTGATCTTCTTCCACATACTTGAACTTGAGGTCAGGAAATTTCTGTAAAATAATAATAGGATATTTAGTTTCTGTTGGGCAATGTTGAAAATTAAATAACTTGCAATTTCATCATTAAAAAAAAAGGTAATGTAGTATTTATAGATACAGTTCGATCTTCATCTAAGTGCAAAGAATCACAGCTAAGATCACTTCTTCAATGGTGTCACTACCTGGGTATGGTATGTGCATTGCTGGAACAAGCTGGAATACAGCAGTTGATATCCAGCTCAAAACTGATCTCCATGCAACACAAAATTTTGTTCCTAGGGCTAGAATTTGGTACAATAATATCTTCGAATAATCTATAAATTATAGAGCATAATCAGTATATTCTTTACTTTCTGAATGAAGCCTGCCAGTTTTGTGGCTATGATGCTACAAACCTAAATGTTGTGTAATGGCATAATGGGAAACAAATAATTTTGAATAGCTATAAATTGAAGAACTGATGCTTGCTACGGTGGGTGAGTGGTCAACAAGTCGGTCTACAAACCCCAAGCTTGCAGGTTCGTTCCTGGCCATGGGAAGTGATTTTTGAAAGGTGGCAAAAATTACGACACCATGTCATACAATGTTGACATGTCAAAGAACCCATTTGAATTCAGTAGGCCGTGTTCATAATGGCAAAATTAATCTCGGGATTTACCGCCAACACAAAGTTCCTCATCTCCACTAGAAAGTGCTATAGTGTTCAAGGAGGTTAGATATCTAACCTCCTTGACTTTCATAGTGCTTCAAGGAACAACGAAATTCAACATGTAAGCTACCATCTGGGTGTCAAAAAACAAAGCTTGCACCCGACATCCGAGGCCATACGATATTATTATTATTATTAACAACTGATGACTAGGGGTATGATTTTGTGGTACTTATTTTTGGTGGTAATTTTGCAGCAATTATTGTGTTTATTTTGTGGAAAAATAACAAATTATGTTTTGCAAGACAAATAATGCAGTAATAAAACATGCTTACTAACCTTTCTTAAGCCTACACATTTATAGGCACAGACAAATACAAAAAATGGAACTCTTACTTATGCACTCAAAGAATGTGTATAAACTTGTCTGATGAGCCCAAGCATGCAGATTAAAAGCAAATGAAAGCAGGTTGTTAGTCATTATAAACTAAGCTTACAAGAGGAAGTAGAGAATATGGTACATAAACCTCCACAAAGCAGCAGGAGTAGATGAAATTCAGCCAGAAATGGTGAAACTCTTTCACTGTAAAAACCTAGTAATTTATACGCAAGTAACAGGAAAGAATGAGACAATTGAGGTATTTCTTTATAATGTGTCCCAGGCAAAGTGTATTCAGCCATTGTACAAAGCAGAGTTCAATCTTTGGCCAAGGGTAAGATTGATGAAAACCAGTGGCTTTAGACCGCAAAAGAAATGTCAGAATCAAGTTTTCAGTACAAGCCAAATTATTGAGAAATGCTATGAGATGAATAGACAGTTGAGGGTTGAGGGGTAAAACTGTGCCGTTATTTCATCGGCACAAGTACTACAAATGTAAATGGTACACTATTTTGACTCTGCAGCGATAATTGAGGTAGTAGTTGGGTCTGCGCTCACTAGAATGGAGCACTACTCAGAGAGAGAGAGAGAGGAAACGTTACTTGTGGCTGGCATCGCTAGAGGGCAGGTAACATTTGTGGTCGTCTTGTGCATGCGCGTTGAACACTTCAACTGTCTATTGTGTTGTGTCATGCCTTCGAAGGTCGTTACCAACTGTGAGTTTAAATTGGTGTGGACGATGAATTACACGCACGAAGATGTAGCTACATAGAGTTGGATAATTAAAGGGGGATTAGAAAGCATTTGGTTTCTAATCGCATTCTCCTAAGTTCATGACAGCATGTACGTGATGTAACCTCGTAACGTCGGTATTTAAAAGTTGGATTCTGCTTAAAATTCTTTAATTATTTGTGAATGGCATCAGTGGACTTTGGTCAGAAGCGAGATGTTCTGATTGGTTAGCGCATGTAAACATGGTTCACCTTCTACTGAGTATGACGAGAGATGCTGCCTTATTTATATTTATTCTTTTATGTCGTTGTATGCTGAAGGAAAGTACGGTTTGGTTTGATGTTGTGGGTAAGTTAGTATCGTCCGTATGTTTATTTGGCGGAAATAGGTGAAAAAGTTAGTACTTGTTGTGAACATCTCGTGTCTGGTCGTAGTTCCTTGCTAATTTGTTTTGTGTGTCACCTCATGTATTTATTCGCTGTAGGTAGGACACCTCATCTTGTGATGCAGTTTAAAGTTTTTAATATTTTATTTGTTTTAAAAGTAATGTGCTGCCCTTTAAACTGCATTGTAGAATGTCTCATATAGACCTGTTGATTCTATGTATTATTTTATCCATATGTAGGTCAGGCAATGACGCCATGTATTTTCTTTCCTATTTTGTTTGGACGTCTTGGTGTCTATTATTATTGTCTAACTATTGGAGTTAATCAGCTGTTGAATAAAAGAGATGATTTGGTAGCCATTGGCGAGGTTAGACGGTTTTCTGGAGTTGTCCGCATTTAATGTTGATCGACGGGAAGTATTTATAAAAGAACCTTAAGTTTAATCTGATGACGATTCGAGATTTAGTTGAGCTTTTACAAGAAGTCGATTTCTTAAATATTTAGCAAATATGTACAGACGCGAAACTCTTATACATACTACGTATTGGACATGTCTCCAGCCTGGAAACGGATTACTGATCATTCTTAATTAATGATGCTAAGATTATTGGATGACGATATGGAAATATTGGTTGGCATGATTGAAGACGTTGATTTGTTATATATTCTGTCAAGTATGCATGGGAATGACGATATGAAATATTAGTTGAGAAGATTCAAGATGTTGATTATTTAAATATTCTGTCAAGATTGCATGGGAATGAAACTCTTTAAGTATTCTGCATGTTGGATTTGTCGACTGGCTGAGAATGGATTATGGGTTCTTATTTATTAAATATGCTATGCTAGTAATGACGACGACTGGGAATTGTACTTCAGTAAATGCATGTAAGTTCAAGTATTCACACTTAATTTCTTTCTTTGCATGTTACTAATGTTGTTATGTCTATGTGTTCCTTATAACTGTAATATGTGATTTAAAATAGACGATGTTGATAATTGGCATAATTGTATCATTTCCAAGTATTGGTTATCAAGTACATTCCAAGGTAAGTCCTCGGGTATGGTTGCAAATGGCCCAGTGGCTACCACTAAATATATTTAACCGAGTGTCGGTTACAAAGTGTTCATTCAGAGCGTGGTTACGTGTTGTGACCACAATTTATTTATTTTGGAAGTGTCATTGAGGCTGTATTTGGGAATGGTACCAAACTTAAACTATAAATGTGTGACTGTGCACTTACAAATTTTCTAATGAAATTGTGTTTGTTACATGTATACTATATTATTTGAATGGAGGTGAGATCTATGAAAGCTATCTCTTATTTAAACAAGGATGACATTTCTTACGAAGTCATAATACGTGGAAAGGTACCTTTTTTCCACCAAGATTTGTATCTGATTTTATTGAAAAACTTGAAAGCTGTTCCTATAATTTTACCTCCTGAGGACAATTCTTATTGGATGTTGGGTAAGTTCACCATGGTACCTACTGTCCCTGATTTATTGAATACTTGTTCTTTAAGTAACGTTGGTAGTACTTCTGCGTCCCAGTTGAACAGAATCAGGTACCGTTCGTTACATTGGATTATCGATTGGATGATTTGGTAAAGCTCTGGCAAAATTCGATTGATAGGGAGTACCGCACTGACAAATAATACTGGTGTGTGATAAGTGTAGCTGTAATTTTGTCTTACAATCCATTTTTAATATTGTAGTATAGTAGCCTACTCTTTCTATTTGTACATATCTGTGGGGTAGGCCTATGTCATGCTTTGTGGAAACATGGACTGATAACCTTGAAACATCCACAACTATTCTGATAGAGCCTATGCTTTCTTCTCTACATGATATCATAGGGAGAAGAAATCACCTATTATTAGACCAATTACTAAAATATGACCATTATAAGGCAGGGGAAAGAAAGAAAGTAGAGGTGGGGGGATAGAATAGGGGAAAGGGATGAGTTGGCATGGGCCGGGAGGGGAGAGGGGCCAGTAGGCCAAGTCGGGGACGGATCGCGCTCGAAAGTGCATCGTCGCGCCATCTCATATTCTCAGTTGGAACTACTTGCGCCAATCAATAGGTTGGTGTCAAAATTTTGCATTAAGATGCAGCTCTAGCCATACATCCTCCTTGATTCTGTGCTTATGATGTATGTTGACTTCCTAAAATGAGGCAAATTCAACAAATTTAATTATTGAATAATAGGCTATATAAAATAAATTTTTCTTATTGTGAAATTGTCTCTTGAGGTGGTTGGGTACTTAATTGCCTATAGCTGTTCATTTAGCATTACTGACCATTCTTAATTAATGATGCAAAGATTCTTGGATGACGATATGGAAATATTGGTTGGCATGACTGAAGACGTTGATTTGTTATATATTCTGTCAAGTATGCATGGGAATGACGATACGAAATATTAGTTGAGACGATGCAAGATGTTGATTATTTAAATATTCTGTCAAGATTGCATGGGAATGAAACTCTTAAGTATTCTGCATGTAGGATTTGTCGACTGGCTGAGATTGGATTATGGGTTCTTATTTATTAAATACGCTATGCTAGTAATGACGACGACTGGGAATTGTACTTCAGTAAATGCATCTAAGTTCAAGTATTCACATCTAATTTCTTTCTTTGTATGTTATTAATGTTGTTATGTCTGTGTGTTCTTTATAACTGTAATATGTGTTTTAAAATAGACGATGTTGATAATTGGCATAATGGTATCATTTCCAAGTTTTGGTTAAAAATGGCATTCCAAGGTAAGTCCTCAGGTATGGTTGCAAATAGCCCAGTGGCTACCACTGAATATATTTAACCGAGTGTCGGTTAAAAAAACAATCAGGGACCACCAAAAGTGAAAAAAGAGATATTAACACCAGTTGGTAAAGGTACCGGTATGCATCATTATTATGTGTTTATTTTATGGCTTCATTGGACTACTTTAGTCAATTCTAAGCAAATAATTTTTGTTTTTCCTATCAGCCCAGATTTCTTAATTCGGATCGCAGTCTTCTTATTCTGATATCGCCTTTCCCATTGATCCTATGTTTATCTTGGGAATATCTTAATTTTGTCTTTTGATTTTTAAATCCTTAATCAATATCCTCCTCAATCAATCTCCTTGTAGACTGTTTCAATAGAATCTAGTCTTCAATGTCCATCCACTTCATATTGTTTGTTTATTCATGTTCTGACTATTCTTTTTATTTTGAGTATTTTGTCTATTTCTGTAGTGTTAGTTGTTTCGAAGATGGTTTCACTTGCATATGTAATTTCCGGTTGTGTGATTGTTTTGTAATACTTTAATTTTGTAGCTTTTGAAAGACCTTTCTTGTTACCGAATACTATGTGTTCTTGGTGATATATTGTGCATTAGTCAATTTGTTTATTCTATTATACAATGTTGGCTTTTCGTTAAGGTTATATGTTATAATTTCTTCTAAATATTTAAATTGTCAACAATTTTGTTGTTTGTCTATTGTATTTTTGTTTGCAAGTGGATCAGTTAACATAATATCCATTTTGTCATAGATCTTTCACCATCCTCATTTCGACTGCCCAACCCCCTGGTCTTTCTTTTCCAACATGTGCATTTAAATCCCTCATTATTATCAAATTCTTACCTCTCATCTGCTTCTGCATTTCCTCTTCAAACCCTTGTTTTTTTTTAGCAGTGCAGCCTACCTGTGGGGCATACACTATTATTACCTCTACGGTCTTTCCTTTCAGTGATATTTTTAGCTTCATCATCCTATCACTTATTCTCTTCACTTCTTTTCTTAACCCATCTCTCACTACTAGTCCCACTCCTTTCATCCTCATTCTCACTCCAGTATAATCGACAGCCTTTTCTCAATTCTCTCCCTCCTTCTCCTTTTCTCATTTCTTGAAAGTAGGGTGTGTTATCCACTATCAGCTTGTTGGGCCTATCATAGCTTCACCAGAGACCCATTAGCCATCACTTTTCAGGATTCCTGTAGGACCTTCACAGTTACTGGAGCAGTCCCACGGCACTCACAGTTCCCACTGTACTTCGTCCCTACACTCAGTCTCCTACTTCTCTCTCAACGTGCTTCTTGTAACACAGTTAAAATACAAAACTTTGATTTGAACATTTTGAGGTGGATGCCTAAAAGGGAAAACCAACCTAATTTAAATAAAAGACGTAGATTTCCATCTGTTTTCTTCTATAATAGATTAAATTCTGTTGAACTTGGTATATACTGGGATGACCACACTTGTGGACATATGTTAATTATTTTACTTTCAATTAGAAAATTAACCTTTTATCCCATTTTAAAATGGGGTGTGCCTTTTACATGACAATGCAGGCACTGGAGAAAATATAGTATGTGAGGAATTAACTCACCTTAAGTCTCTCTCGGGGCCACTGTTGTGCACCCAGCTGGATGGTTGCTTGTACCTCAGTGACACTCAAATGTTTTTGAACTTGATCCAACTTCTGTGAGAAATATAGTATCACCTATGTGCAAAAAATGAATATCAGCAAAGAGAAAACATACAATTAATAAATACAGTAGTCTTCCATACTAATATACTGAACACAGTGGCAATACGTTTTTATTTTATTTTTAGTAAGACCATATTTAGAACATATAGCATGAATGAAACTGTAGCTCTCAAACAAAAAGAATGTAATAATAGACTGTCTTTAGTTTTATATGAATCTATTATCTCTGCAGAATTTCTAAGACAGTCCCAGCAAAAACCTACCATCTTACTGTTTACCTTTAGCTACTGCTGTTACCTGCTTATCTCCATCCTACAGTAAAATCCCGCTGTAGTGAACACCAGTATAACTAAATTTTCAGAATAACTAATTTTCTTTTTGGTCCCTTCCCTTTTCCCTATTTGTTTTGTGTTAAAATATTTCATTTTAACGAATTTCGTAGTTTCAGTTTAACGAATTAAAATTGAGCTTTCTTTTTTTTTAAAACCAATTTGACCATACTTTGTAATATTAAAACTAGAATACAACCTGTTTTATGATGAACACTTTTCTTGTTACATTATTTTGTTATTCAGACGATATGATCGCCATTTTCCATATATGCACAGTACGCGATTGAGAAGGCAATCGCTTTTGTGTAAGCAATATGCTTCGCCCGTCATCCAATGTAACACGTCACTCTATTCGTTGAGTGGGAGCGCGATGTTTGTAATCCATCAATTAACGTGATGGATTTACCTTGTTTCGTCCCATCATGCATTGCACGTTTCTTCTTCGTATTTAATTCGCAAAGCAACGTGTTTCTGTTTTTTTTGTTCTTTTTTTGTTTTGTCGTGTGGCCTCCTGTGAGTTTTCTGTTAAGGTTATACTATTAAACTTGCAAGTTCATGTGCATTTCGTTAAATAATTAAGTTCATATCATCACAAATGGAAAAGCAGAAGCGACAGCAGTTTTCGTTGGTGAAAAACTTCAAATACTTGCGGAAGTAGAGAAAGGCGGAAAGAAAGGAGAAGTAGCGAAGAAGTATGGCATTAGCACGTCAACACTACCTACTTTTTTTAAACAGAAAAGTAAGATAGAGGAAAACATTGATGCTCATGCCCTAGGTCCTCAGTGAAAGAAGAGTGGTTTTTACAGAAGATGTCGCAGACCAAGACCAAGACAATGGTGATGGCAGTCAACAGCGATGGGCGTCCAGCAAGTGTTAAACTAGGAGACCACCAGTTGGAGTGTGTGGACCGTATTCCTTACCTAGGAAATGTAATCTCCAGTGATAATTTGGTCAGTAAAGAAATTACCAACAGAGTGCAAAAGGGAGCAGAATTCTACCAGCAAGTAATAACACTTCTATGGGATGACATGATCCCAAAACCAGCTAAACTGGTGATGTTTAACATCTACTTTATACCAATATTGACCTATGGTATTGTAGCATTCACCCTTACAAAGAGGGATGCATCAAGACTACAAGCATCAGAGATGACATTTCTGAGATCCACCATCCAGAAGACCAGATGGACAAGTTAAAGAACGAGGAGGTGAGGAAACAAGCTGGAATAAAGACATCCCTATTAGACCGAGTCAGCACATCTAGACTGCGGTGGTATGGGCATGTGATGAGGATGGAGCCTAAAAGATCAGCCAGAATAAATTTGGAAAGACAGGTGGATGGAAAAAGACTTGTAGGAAGACCTCGAACCCGATGGATGGACATGATCAAGGTTGACCTAGCGACCAGAGGATGGACAGTGGATGATTTTCTCCATGACAAGTTGTATATGGACAGGTTGCAGTGGAAGAGGCTCATAAACAGTACCGGGAAACTAGAGCTGTACAAAGATGATGATGATGATGATGATGATGATTAGTAATTTCCCCCATAAACAGATAAAGAAACTTGGTACTCTTGTGATGGCAAAACAGCAAATCAGATTGACCATGTTCTTGTAGACAGCAAGCATAGACGTTCTATTTCTGATATCCGGTCATATAGAGGGGCTGAGATGGCATCTGACCACAATCTCGTGTTTGCAACAGTGAAAAATAAATTGAAAACAGCATCAAAGTTTTTCTTTGACTCCATTAAGAAATATGAAACGGAAAAGTTAAACACTTCAGAGGAAAGGGTGGCACAAACGTCACTGGATAGTTGGTTAAAAGAAAACGAAAGTAACAGCAAGACGTAGTACAGTAGGAAGTTTTAACCCTTTAAGTTGTTATTAACAAATGGCAATGATTACTCTTTGTCCAGTTGGTTTACAATGCTATGACAAACAAAAAAATATGATAATCAAACTAGTGCATTGTTGAAAGCGTGATCTATAAGACATGTTTACAGCTGTAGTTTTCTCGAATTGTCACGATGTTAAAGAAAGAGGAAAGGATTTTCGTGCTAAAAACATTTTATAAAAGTGGTGCTACTGCAGTTATTAATGAATGGGGACAACACTTTAGATCAAAACCACCGTCTAGACAAACAGTGTACGACATACGGAATAGATTTGAAGAACATGGATCTGTTATGGATGCACCAAGATCTGGCTGTCCAAGAACAGTCACAAGTGAGGAAAATGAATTGCGTGTATATTTAACTGTGACCCTAAGTCCGCGAAAATCAACCACACGATTATTTATTTATTTATTTACATAGGTCCCAATGAGCCTGAGCTCGTGTTAGGGACAATCAAGTAACATAGTTACAGCATGGCATATATATAATTTTTGTAACATTATATTGTTTAGTTTAATAGTAACTTATATTAGATTGCTAGTGACTAACTTTACAGAGATGATTTGGTATGATACATTGGATTGCTTAAGGCTATTGGATATGGGCTATTCATTCCTTAATAGGAAGTCTTTTGTTTTCCTCTTAAATGTTTTTATAGAGAAACTTTCCCTTATGCCTAATGGTAGTGAGTTGTATTCCTTTATTATAGAGGACATGATTCCTTTAGTTCCAAATTTAATGGATTGGGAATGGCTGGTGAATATTCGATTTACTCCTCTTGTTGCATAATTATGAATGTCATTTGCATGGGTAAAATGGATGTGTGTGTGTATCAATTTGTTTTCTAATTTGTATACAAATACTGTTGCTGACATAGCTATTTGTTTTTGCAGTGGCATAATTTTAGTTCTTGAGTATAATTCATTTGAGGGTGTGAGCCAAGGAAATCCAAAGATAGATTTTATAGCACGTTTCTGGAGTATCTCAAGTTCTTTTATCAGCTCCTTCTTACAATACCCCCATATGAAATTCATGTACATTAGATGTGAATGTATCATAGCAAAGTATATATTTTTCAATTGTTGGCTAGTAAGACAGCTATATCTTAATCTGAAAATAATACCTACTATAGGGCTGATTTTATGTTTTACATTTTCTACATGATTTTCCCTGGTTAGTGTACTATCTAGTGTGATACCTAAGTATGTTGCCGATTTAACCCTTCCTATTTCTTTGTTGGCTATGTTGACTATGTTTGTGGTCTCAATCTTGTATGATGGTTTATGGAAGAATAAATATTTTGTTTTAGTGATATTGATAACCATTTTGTGTGCTCTCAACCAATCTACCAGCTTATTGAGATCATAATTAATATTTAGCTAATTTCCTGTTCAGATGTTCCCAGATAGAGTATAAAAATATCATCTGCAAATAGTTTAAGCTTGCCTTTCAATTCTAATAATACTATATCATTAATATAGGCCAAGAAAAGAATTGGTCCTAAGACAGAACCTTGAGGTACTCCCATGTCAATTCTCATTTGAGATCCTTTTACATTATCGATTGCAACATAACCAATCATGTGCCACTCCTCTGATGCCTGCAGATTCTAGTTTATTAAGGAGAATCTTATGGTTAACCAGATCGAAGGCTTTTTGAAGGTCAATAAGTACACCAGCAGCTAGTTTGTTTTCATCTAATGCCTTTTCTACATCAGTTACTCTTCAAATATAGCACTATCAGCTCTTCTATTTGGAATAAACCCATATTGGCAGTTTGCAAAGTAATCATTTTTCATAAAGAAATTCATAAGTCTTCGTTTAACAACGCTTTCTAGAACCTTGCTGATGGCAGATATAATATTAATGGGTCTGTAATTTGATGGGTGGGTTTTGTCTCCTTTTTTGTAAATCGGGACCACCCTAGAGACTTTACAGGCATCGGGGAATATACCCGTCATCAGTGAAAGATTTATTATTTTGACAAGATATGGTGTAAGGCCCTCAAGACACAATTGTAGCATGACATTAGTAGTGTTGTCCTCACTTATATTTATTTTTTATTTATTTATTTATTTACATAGGTCCCAATGAGCCTGAGCTCGTGTTAGGGACAATCAACACAATATTGTGTTTGTGTTTTAGGGAGTTTATAATTGATTGTATTTCGTTAGCATCAGTAGGTAACATAAAGATTGTCTTAGTGCTAGTAGTATTTTTATAGCTTGTAATGTCCGAGGTAGAACCGTTTACTTGATTTTCCCATATACTGTTGGAGGCTGGATTTAGACAGCTCCTTAACCCGGTCCATGAGTCAATCCTAATTGGCTACATGGATAATTCTTGCCAGGCGCGTCCACGTCGCGGGGGTGGGCAACGGTACTGTAATATACCATGGAACTACAGTACCGGCTAAGTTCTGGTGAGGACCCAGTCCTATGGGGTATAACATAGGCCCCGTGCACAGGGTTACGTGCGAAGACCTCAACGGAATCTGCAGCGGAGAAGATGGACTTCGGAACGGTGGAGATTGCGGAAGAGGCAACCCAGTACTCGGGGAATAGTATGAGTACAGCATCAATCGGCAGCGTCTGTTTCCCATGTTAGGGGCGGCTGCAAGGGCGTCTGTTCTCCATGTTAGGGGCGGCCTGAATAATAGCTGGCAGTAGCTTCATAAAATGCCTTTGGGAGTGGCGACCCCATCGTAATAATAGCCTAAAATGGAAATGGCACTTCCAATGATTCGGAAAAGGTTAGGGCGTACCCTGCAGGCGACGCGCAGTTCCTTTGGTACTGGGGGAACTGTGAGAAATGGGCGACCAGTAACCGAAATGAAAGTGGGAATCATGAATGTCATGACCCTGACAGGCAAGGTGGAGGAGGTGGTAGACTTCATGGAGAGGGAGAAGGTTGGAATGATGGGGCTGAGTGAAGTGAAATGGAAAGGTAAAGGAAGGAAGAAATTGAGGAAAGGATATACATTATACTGGAGTGGTGGCCAAGAGGCAAAAAATGGCGTGGGACTGATAACCTCGAAACAACTGGAGGAGTATGTTGAAGTGGTAGAGTGTGTGAGTGACAGAATAATGAAAATTAGAATGAAGATGAAGAATGACGTGATGGACTTCATTCAAGTGTATGCACCACAGACTGGAAACAGAGAAGAAGATATTGAAGTATTCCTGGAGGATGTAGAAAGAGTAATCTCAGATGTAGAAGTGGTGATCATGGGAGATATGAATGCACAAGTCGGAAATGAGAGACAAGGAAAGGAAGAAGTCGTTGGACCATATGGATATGGGAAAAAGAACCGGGAAGGAGAGGAACTTGTAAACTTTTGTGAAAGGAATGGACTGATAGTGGGTAATTCATGGTTTCGGAAGAAAAACAGCAGGAAAATTACGAGATATGGGTGGGGTGATAGAAGAACAAAATCAGTAATTGACTACTTCCTGGTGGAAAGGACAAATCGCAGAAAGCTGTTGGATGTGACAGCTTTACCAGGAGAAGCATTTGATGGGGACCATAGAGCTGTGGTGGCAAAATTTAGATGGGAAAAATTGGAAAACCTAAAGGAGATCAGAGAAAGTAAAATAAAAGTATGGAAATTGAAAGACAAAGCTGTACAGGAAGATTTTCAGGAGAGATTGAAGCAACAAATCCCAGTTACTGAAGTGGAAAATGTAGAAGAGGAATGGTCCCACTTTAAAAAGGCATTTGCTGGTGCAGCAGAGAGTGCTTGTGGTAGGACGTCAACAAGAGTGAAAGAGAAGGAGACACCGTGGTGGAATGAGGAAGTGAGGAAAGCAGTGAAAGAAAAGAAGTCTGCATGGAAAGAATGGAACCGAGATCAAACAGAAGAAAGCAAAAGGAAGTATCACGACAGCAAACGGAGGTGTAAGAAAGTGGTAGGAGAAGAAAAGAAGAAATGTTGGGAAGAATTTACACGAAGAATGGAAACAGATGTAAGTGGCAGTAAAAGGATGCTGTATGGGCTTCTAAGAAGTAAGAGGAAAGAAAGGGTTACTACAAAGCTGGTGAAAAAGGAAGATGGAGAGTTGTTAACACACCCAGAAGAGATAAAGGGGCGATGGAAGGAGTATTTCGATAAGCTATTGAACGTGAGCAATTGTACTGGTGAGATCGAAGTGACACAGCCTGACGACTCTATAACAGAAGATGATATAACAATGCTGGAGGTGGAATTAGCAGTACAGAAAATGAAGATGGGAAAAGCAACAGGGGTGGATGAAATCAGTGTAGAAATGATAAAGGCTGCTGGACCTGTTGGTATGCAATGGCTGTATCGACTGCTAAAGTGTGTGTGGAAACGGAAATGTGTACCAGAAGACTGGGTGAAAGGGCTAATAATACCAGTGTTTAAGAAAGGGAACAAGAAAGTGTGTGATAACTATAGGGGGATCACCCTCATATCACAGATAGTAAAAATACTGGAAAGGATATTAGAAAGAAGAATGAGAAGAAAGGTGGAAGGAGAGTTGCAAGAGGAACAGAATGGCTTCAGGAGTGGAAGCTCCACAGTGGACCCAATCTTTAGCTTGAGGCAGGTGATGGAAAAGAACTGGGAATATGGAGAGGATTTGATCATGACTTTCATAGATCTAGAAAAGGCATATGATAGTGTCCCCAGAGAGAAGGTATGGGAAACCATGGTTAAGAAGAGACTGGGAAGAGAAATGTTGGAAATGGTGCAAGCAATGTACAACAACTGTGTTAGCAGGATTCTGACCCCTGTTGGAAAGACAGATTGGTTTAGGAACAAGACTGGACTAAGACAGGGGAGTGTGCTGTCACCTCTCTTGTTCATAATGGTGATGGATGAAATTGTAAAGGAAACAAAGGAAGCATATGGACATAAAGAAATGAAGTTACTGTTATTTGCAGATGATATTGTGGTCTGGGGAAGGAACACCGAAGAAGTGCAAAAACAACTAGATGCACTGAACGAAAATATTCAGAAGTATGGCCTGAAAATCAGAATAGAGAAAAGCAAGACCATGGTGATGACAAGAGGGGAAAGACAAGGAAAGGGCACTGTGAAAATTGGAAGTCAGAGTTTGGAAATTGTGGACACGTTCAAATACCTAGGAAGTGAATTGATGCAAACTGGTAGGTTGGACATGGAGATTGGCAGGAGAGTACAGCAGAGCAATGCATTCTATCAAAGTGTAAGAAAACTTGTTTGGGATAAGGAAGTACCAAGGAAAAGCAAGGAGGTAATGTATTAAGTGTACTATGTTCCCATATTGACTTAAGCAGCTGAGACTTGGACCCTGACAAGCAGGAAAGAGAGTAGAATCCAAGCCAGTGAAATGAAATTCCTAAGAAGTATGATAGGTAAGACAAGGAAAGACAGAGTGAGGAATGAAGATGTTAGGAAAGAAGTTGGGATGGGAAAACTAAATGAGAGAATTGAGAAGAATAAACTAAGGTGGTTTGGACATGTAAAGAGGATGGAGGAAAATAGAATACCAAGACAGATGCTGGAGGCAAAGTGCAAGGGTAACAGAGCAAGGGGAAGACCTAGAAAAAGTTGGATTGATTCAGTGAAGAACAGCGTGAGAAAAAGAAATCTGGACTGGGACAAGATCGTGGAAGAAGAATGGTGGAAGGAAAGAGGAAAGTGGAGAAGTGCCATAAATACCCCGACCCGGCAGGAGCTGGATAAGGGGAAATGATGATGATGATGATGATGATGACTGTTAGCAATATTGACATAATATTTATTAATTTCATCACATATATTTTCCTTTTTTACGATATTTGTGCCGTCGACTATAAGTTTGACAATTTCATTTTTCCCTTTCTTTGGCCTATTTAACATCTCATTAACAACACTCCACACTTCCCTCTGATTATTTGCATTTTGAATTTTTTGGTCAAAGTAGTTTCTTTGTAGGTTTCTCTCAAGTTATGTAACTTGGTTGCTAATAATTTTATATTCTTCTAAAATTTCTGCAGATGGTTTTTTAACTTTGGTTTTTGTATATATCTTATCTTCCCTGTGTATTAGTGCTAAAAGATCTTGTGTGATCCAGGGTTTTATTGGTGGGGCACTTGGCTCCTTATTTGTATATTTCATAGTACAGGCTTCTATTCCTTTATTAATAAAATCACAGAATTTATTGCAGTAGTCATTGATGTTAGTTTCATTGCATACAAATTCTTGAGTTATTAAATATTTGTTAAGTTTTTTGTAGTTTATTTTATCCTTTTCTATTGGCCTATCATCACATATTGAGTTCCTGTTTATCTTTTTGTTTCTCATTTCACAGATTAGTAAATGGTGATCGCTCAAATCATTATCAATATTATAGACATTACATATTTTGTCACAGTCGTTCACCAATACATGATCAATTAGAGTAGAGCTAGTTTGTGTTACACGAGTAGGATATTTTGTATTACATAAGACTAGACCGTATGATTTGACTAGGTTAATATAACTACTAGTATATCTGTCCCCAAATAATAGGTCGATAATCATATCACCTAGTATTATAACAGGATTCGTTGAGTAAGAACTAATAATTACTTCGAGATCAGTTAGAAAGTGTGGAATGTTGCTTTTATGAGGATTATAAGCAGTGATTATATTGTATTCTTGATGGCCTTTTCTCACAGTAATATGCAGTATGCTGTGGGTGGAATTTATTTCCTTTACAAGGGTACTGCTACATTTGTTTGAAATATACAAAGATACTCCCCTCCAGTTTGCTTTCTAACTATGTGATATGCAACATATTTCTTAATATTGAAAAACATTTTTGTTTGTTCTGTTAACCAATTTTCTGAGATTGCTAGGACATCTACCCCTTTGATTCTGTCTAAAATTATTTGGATATCATCGAACTTGTTTTTTATGCTACGTGCATTTATGTGTACGCATTTTAGTGTACTGGTATCGGTTATTATCCGTTTACTGTCTTTAATTTTATAATAATCGCTAAGTGTATTACAGTTATTCTCGGTTAACTCTAGTGTATTATTATTTGCATTACCTAAAAAATTTAATTTCTGTAATTCTAGTTCCATATGGGATAATTAGTAGATATCTTACCACCGTATTACATGGATTTTAGTTTGAGAGGGCGAGTTCATCCAATATTTCAGCACTTGATATAAGCTTTGAGGGACCATTTTGATTTTTCCGAATGTATATTTTGCATTCTCTGACCCAAGTTGCAAAGATTTTTCCCTGTTGTCTCAATTCACGGCACTTTTTGGCGATGGTTTCATTTCTTGGGGTCAGGTGTTCATTGATATATATATATATATATATTACCACCATCACTGTAACCAATTTCACTCGTCTTCAGGGTCATCTTTTGTCTTCTGCTACTGAGAATCTCTTCCTTCTTCCACCTATTATTTAATTTCACAATTATCGGTTGAGGCCCAGGCTTTGTTGACGGGAGGTGGTGCGCTGCGTCAATGTTTGCCTTGGTGATTTCGACTCCTAACGCCTTGCCAATGTCCGAGATTTTGTGAAATACATCCTCCTCTCTTTCAGTGGGTATTCCATATACTATTAAGCTGTTCTTGCGCTGGTACTGTTTTAGTTCCTCCAATTCATTGATAGCTCTAGATGCTGCCATTTCTGCGCCCTTGACGGTTTTTCTCTCTGTCTTCAGAGTTTCAATTTCCCGGTGGAGTTCATCATACTTTTCTGATAAGAAAGTTGCTAATTTTTTTACCTCGTGGTTTTCTTCTCTCATCGCCGAAAGGGATTCCTCAAGTTTCTGGGAAAAAGATGCCATAACCTCTTTGAGGTTAGGTTGCGGGAGGCAGTCTTCACGATTGCATGACCTTTTGAAAGTATCATCTTTCCGGAATTGTTGGTACGTGCCTTTGCTCATTTTCATGCATGCTACATGGAACCAGCGTCCACACTCACCATCACATCCTACAGCCTGCTGATTGTTCTTGATCTTTTTGCCGCATGTAGCACAGTTGACCGTCATGATATTAAATGTTATATGTCTTCTCTTTTAACAAGTTATGTATTGTATTTCTCTTACGTATTTTATCTACACTGTTCACACAATATTCAACACTTTAGTCACTCGCGTAATCCTCGGTAAACCTGCGTAAGTTCTTAATTTTGCTTACGTTTAGAATATCAACCTTTTACATATCCGCCATGTTTGTACTATTAGCAACTGCGCTGGATTTATCACGAAGGTCAGTGCAAAGATTGTTACACAAACAGTACATTCCACGTTTACGACATGGGTTACTTGAAGATGATTCAGATCAACATCTTCAGTTTTGTGAATTGATGCTTGACCAACAAAAACATGATCCTAACCATTCAATAAAATTGTGTGGTCTGACGAGGTCAATTTTAAGTTAAGTGGACAAATTAACAGACATAACTGCACTTATGGATATACTGAGAATCAACATATTTTGTTAGAAGAACAACTAAATCAACCTGGTGTGAGTGTTTGGGGGACAATATCATCATTTGGCGTACTTGGACCATATTTTTTTGATGGAACAGTGATAGGGCATAAGTATTTGGATATCCTTCAGAATTAAGTGGTACCAGGACTTGTGAAGTGTGCTGAAAACTTTCGAAAAATTAACTTTCAACACGATGGGGCACCACCACATTATGCCACTGCCGTCAGCGATTATTTAAACGAAACTTTCCAAAGAAAAGTGATTGGTCAAAGGGCAGATATTGACATGCCTCCATGTTCACCAAATATCACGCCCATGGACTTTTGCCTATGGGGTGTCGTCAAGGACTCTGTTTATTCTAAAAAAACCTCGGACCATTGCTGAAATAGACTACATCCACGACACTTTTCATGATTTGGAAATTGATACCATAGAGTATGCATATCTGCCAACTTTCAAAAAGGGCTTTCAGTAAAACTCGCGCGCGCCAGAAAATCTAACAAATTTCGACATACTCCGGTTTGTAACAATAATCCTCTGGGGTAGGTTGAAAACATACTTAAAGAAATTCTACTTCCGAAAACAGATTCATCGGTCTAGTATTGTTATCTATTCTCAGAGACATACAAATCACTGACGAAGTTATAAACCAATTTGGTAATGCTTCAAGAAACCTTGACTTTATATTATAGTGTAAGTTTTAATTAAAACAGTTATTGAGCTTTTAAGCGGCGAAAAGCGAGGTCATGTGCCCCATCTAAATACTATAAAGTGAGCAAGATTACTGTATTCATAAAAAGTAACATGAAATTGTCTTAGTTGTGTTTGACAATAATCAAACATAAAACATCACAACAAATTGGTTGAAAAAGTGATTATAAACCAATATAGTACAATATATTTCCGTCAATCAAGTGATGCCAGATTGCCTTAAAACTCAACATTTTGCACCAAATTATACAAAAGTTTCACGGGGAGGAACCCCGGACCTCATTTCTTTGGGGACTATTCCATGCCACCAAACTCCCGGTTGCCCCCCTCCCTCCCAAATAAAACTCTATATGCGCCCCTGCAGGCAGTCAGTGTTCAAGTGTTTAGCTTGACGTTGACAATTGTTTTATGTTTTGTATTCATATTCTGCTGTATTTTGCATTTTAACCCTTATAGTGCCAGGGGGCGATATATCGGCCAAGGGCGCTTCTGCTAAAAATGCCACGGGCGGTAGATGTGTTATTATTAGGCTACTACTTCTAGCCAAGCAGTGATATCACTGTTGTAATCAAGACAATGTAGGAATTCTCTCTCTGGATATTGATATGTTTGTGTTCCGTGAATAACTGGGTTCATAATAAGTATTCTTTGAACAAACTGTAGTTAGCTGATTACACGCATGTGATCTTTTGAAACTAAATTTGCTTACATTCCTTCTCGGAGCTAATTGAGATACGTGGTAATAGAGAAACCAATGAGGGTTTAACGCACAGTGAAGCGTGTGAGAGTACGTTTTCGACTCATGACGACTTTGAAAAATGTCCATTTCTAATTATAAAAAACAAGTACCTTTTAATGAAACAAATGAAACACTGTCTTAATTATTTAGCATCTCATCTTATTATCTATCTTGTATATAATACGCTAAGGTGTATGTTTCACAAAACTCAAGCTCCTAACCCAGAGGGAGTTAGAAGGTGTGGTTTGTACCCAAATCTTCCAAATCGTCTCAAAAGAACTGGAAAAATCTTGCATTTCTTGAAAAGGCAATGGAAATATATTTATTTGTTTATAAAGTGCTTTTAAAAAAATAAACAAGACGATAGCCCATGGCAGGACTGTGTCACGTACAGCCCATATAGCACTAATGCCGGGCAGGTAGTCTGTACACTTGGAGCGCACACAACCCATTATGCGAGAGTTCTCGCACGGGTCCGCTAGTCATATATATTATTTTAGTAGTATGCATCCCTCCTGCGGCGCTCACAAGCGACCGATCATGACAAATGAGCATTCAAATGAAAGAGAATAGACATTAGCAGTGACTTATTGCACTATAATTTCATCATCATCATCATCATCTTGCACAGTTTCCAGCCACTGGCCGGGTCTGTTTGGAACACAAGCCTCTCCAACGTCTTCTGTCTTCCCACCATCTCTCAGCCTCCACCCTTGTCCAGTCTTCTCCTCTCTTCACGCTTTCTTCCACCCCCTTCAGCCACCTGTCTCTCGGTCTCTTTCCTTCCCACTTCGTCTCGTGTACTCTCCTGGGTATCCTCTACTCCTCCATTCGTTTTACATGTCCATACCATCTAAGTCTAGATTTCCCTATACCATCCTGTAATGGTTCCTCCTTCATTAATTCTCTGGTCCTCTCATTTCTTATTCTGTCCATCTTTGTAGCTCCAATACTGCTTCTCAAGAACCTCATCTCACTGGCCTGCATTTTGCTCTTCTCCCTTCCTTTCATAACCCAGGTCTCCGAGGCATACGTCAGGATAGGGACATAGTACGTCCGATATATGATCTTTTTGCTGTTCTGAGGGACATCCTTGCTCCATAACATGCTTCTCACACTCCTCCGAAATGCTTCTGCCTGCCTCCCCCGCTCATTTATTTCTCTATCATTTCTTCCATTATCTTGAATCAGGCTTCCCAGATACTTGAAACTCTCCACTTTCTTCAGCTGTTCCCCACCTATTGTTATTCCCGTTGTGGTTCTTTCCTTCTTCCTTGTTGTGATCACCATCTCACTCTTATTTATGCTAAATTTCATCCCATATCCTTGTATTATTCCTTCCCACACGTCCAACTGTTCCTGTACCTCCTCCTCCGTGTTTCCCCAAATCATCAAATCATCTGCAAACACCATTGCTTTCATCTTTCCTTCCCCAATTACTTGTGCCACTCGGGTCATTATGTCATCCATCACCACAATGAAAAGTAACGGTGACAGTGCACTTCCTTGTTTCAGGCCGTTTCTCTGTTCCAACCAGACCGATCTCTCTCCTCCCACTTTCACACTGCTCACGCTTCCCTTGTACATCTCCTTTATCCTCTTTATAGTCCATTTCTCTACTCCTCTATCCTCCAGGGACTTCCATACTTTGTTTCTGCATATACTGTCATATGCTTTCTCAATGTCCAGGAAGGCCATCAGTAGATCTGTTCCATACTCATAGTGCTGTTCTTGTAACTGCCTTACAGCAAAAATCAAATCCACTGTGGACCTTCCTGCTCTGAAGCCATGTTGTTCTTCCCTCATCCCTCCTTCTATCCTTGTCCTAATTCTCTTTTCCAAAACTTTCTCGAAGATCTTTGCACAATGACTCATCAGTGTTATTCCCCAATAGTTTCTGCAATCTGTTCTACTACCTTTCTTGAAGATCGGGACAATTATTCCTTTCTTCCAGTCCTCTGGGGTCTTCCTTTCCTTCCATGCTGTCCTTATCACTCGGTACAACCACTGTATCCCCACCTCTCCTGCTGCTCTCACCATCTCCACACTCAACTCATCCACACCCGGTGCCTTCCCTCCTTTCATCTTGTTCACTGCATCTTGCACTTCTTTCCATGTTAAGTCCTTTTCTGTTTGTAGTTCATCTTCCTCTTCCCCGATTTCTTCCTCTTTTCCATTTGGGTTTAGAAGTTCTTCAAAATATTCTTTCCACATTTTCTTCAGTTCTTCCCTATTTTCTATCTCTTGTCCCCTTTTGTTCACCATTCTAACATAATCCGTAGGATCATTCCGCCTCTTATTTTTTACCATCCCATACAGGACCTTTTTTGTACCTTCACTATCCTCCTTCATTATCTTTGTCCACTCCTCCATCCACTTTCTTCTCTCCTCAGAAACTACACTCTTCGCCTCCTTCTTTCTTTCCTGGTACTCTTCCCTTGTCTCTATCGTCCTATTTTGATACCACCTCCTAAAGGCTCTATTCTTTTCCCTTACTATATCTTTTGTCTTCTCATTCCACCATGGTGTTTCCTTCCACCTCTTCTTACTACTTGTCCTCTTACATACTGCTTCTGCTGCACCTACTAGTGTCTTCTTAAATCTAGCCCATTCCTCTTCCATCCCTCTTTCTTCATCTGTTGGAATTCCTTCCTTTACCATTTTGAGGTACTCGACCCTTCTATCCCCTTCTTTCAGTTTCCATATCCTTATAAGACTTTCCTGGTTCTCAGTCCCTTTCTTCTCCTTACTCCCTCTCAGGTTCATTACCAGCAATCGATGGTCGCTATCCAGGTTCTCTGATGGTATAACCTTGATGTCCGTGATGTTCTTATTTAGTTCTTTCTCATACAGTATATAGTCGACCACCGACTTCCTGGTCAAGTCATCACTGTACCATGTGATTGTGTGGCTCTCTCTTTTCTTAAACCAGGAGTTCCCAACTAGCAGGCTGTTCTTCTGGCAGAAGTCCAACAGCCTCTTTCCTTCCTCATTTCTTCCGCCCCAACCCTCTGGTCCTAGAACACTCTCATAACCTTGTCTCCCATAAGTCCAACCCCTCGTCCACGTCGTGGGAGATGGACAACGGCACAAAGTAGGGGATCGCCTGTAGGGGCGAAGTACAGTGGGGACTTCGCATGCCCCGGGAACGTTACGGTAGCTGTGAAGGTCCTACAGGAACCCTGAAAAGTGACGGCTAACGGGGCTCTGGTGAAGCTACGATAGGCCCAGCAAGCCAGTAGTGGATGAAACCAAATGCTTTCAAAAATGGAACGGGCCTCGGACTATAATTTCATAAATATCTATAATTTCTTTAAAAAAGTGACTTAAAAAATTGTACGAAGTGTGCGATTTGCAAACATCGTTGATGTAGGAAAATACTCTCAATAATTGCTGCCCACGGGCCGCTGTGACGCCTGTTTCATGTAATATTAACATTCTGAGGACTTTCCTTTATCCTGAAATGTAAATAGTGTTCTATAGTCATTTGGTTGAAATACAAACATAACCGTTTTCCTTAAGTGTCTCATTATAAACCTATTGGGGAAAGTGTGGTTTATGAACATGCGAGATTTCTCGCACGGGTCCGCTAGTATAATACATTTGCCTGCTACAGTCAAATATTAACATCTTAAAAATTATGGGAAGGACATGTTGTTTATCAAAAACTTGCGATTTCATTAACCCTAGAACCGGCAAGCGTTGATGGATCGACAGTTTTCTCATTTCTGTAGCGGCAGAGTCGCTTCTTAGACGTTTTTTAATTTCTTCATTTAGTAGCTCTGTTCCGCTGAGAGATGGCGTGTCATGCATTGTCGTGTGTTCCTAGAAGTTTACAGATGCTTCTTACTCGCTTTCATCCTTAGTAACAATCTCCTTGTATAAGTTTCCTTGGAAACAAATGAGGGACTCGCTGCAATGCGAATCAAAACATATCATGTAATGGCGCAGTATAATTATGTTGTAGCTACCGCTCTTATTTTGAGGATGTAATTATTAAATGAATTAGGGAGTTAAGTGCACCTTTGTTTTGTAAAATTTCCGTCTGCAATATTTTAGTTTCAGTTGGCTTGTATGTAGCATTACAGCTGTAATAACATTTACAATAATGTAAGTTTGTTGACGCACTTGGGTTATAGGCCTAAAATGGCTCCTGGAAGATATATTTTTTGATGTCAATCAAACAAATATTATTGCATAGACTTGAAAGTTTCACACATATTATGTATCAAGCTGTTGTCATCTCTACGCTGCTCTCAGGATGTAAGACCTGGAGTCTATACCGCCAGGACATCAAAAAATTGGAACTCTTCCACCAGCAAAAAAAATCCGCTCCATTATGCATATCAAATGGGATGACTACATACCTAATGTCACGGTACTCGAGAGAGCAAAAATGAAGAGTATTGAGTCCATCATTATCGGCCATCGGCTTAGATGGTCTGGCCATGTCCAGGGTATGAGTGATGACAGACTCCCTCGGCAGATATTGTACAGTGAACTCAGCACGGGCAAGAGACCAACAGGTGAACCTTTGAAACGTTTTAAAGATCAGCTCAAAGGAACCTTCAAAAATGTATCTATCAATCCAGATACATGATGTACCATTGCAGAGGACTGTTCGCGCTGGCGCAAAACTACCTTCGACGTTGTTCTACTTTTTTAACAAAATCGTCAAAGACAGGAAACGGAAGCTCGTCAGAGAAGAAAATTCCACCAAACACTTTCATGTCCACCCCCTACCATCAGATGTGACGTATGCAACCGCATGTTCTATGCTAGGATCGGTCTGCTAAGTCATCAGCGGCATCTCCATCGTGCGGACACGAGAGCTTAGGAGTGCAGGGAAGAAACGAACGCTCGGATATGAGTATCGGCTGATGATGATGATGTACATATACGTGCATCATTTTGAATATCTTGGATTTAGTGTTTCATGTTTCATCTCGTATTTTAGGTTGTGAGAATTTTGATATTGCTCGTGAAATAATAATTCCAGCATTTTCAATTCTCAATTTCCTTTTTTTTTTTATCAAGCTTCACAGAAAAGTTAACATTACCATCTGATTCCGTGGCTTATTAGCTTTTCAACGATATGAAATAGTGCCATGGAACATGAAAATAAGAATCCACTTGATAGGAAAATATCACACAAATTGGCTGCCGGTACAGAATTTCACATTGCTGGTTCTAGGGTTAAAGTTAGCTTGGCATCAATGTAGCGTTAGGCCTATAGGGCCGTGTTATTTCAAGCTTTAAAGCCTAAAACGAAAGAAGGTTCTCCCTGGTAGGTAGGCAACCACAGTTTATAGATTTGACCCCCCCAAGTTTGTAAGGAGTTTTAAGCCCCTGCACTACAGAGTAACCATTGACATTATAAGGGTCTGATTTAATAGCTAAATATGTGGCATGCTTTGCTCTCATCAGAAAGTCAATACAATATGTGTTTGTATAACATGCTTCAGAACTTCTGGTCTTCAAAATGGAATTGGACATTGTACATCGATGACCTGAACGGTGTCCTGTTCTTCTTAATCAGGCTAATAATTTGTTCACATTCTGTCTTCGCAAGTCAAGTACGGAGAAATATCAAGATGTTACACGATCGGCGCTGGTCTCACCCGTTGGACATGATTCCAGTAGATTTCACAATAGAACACAGAGAAAAATCGCGATTTATATAATCGGTGCCACATTTAGCAGTTCGACGAGATTTACATTGTCCTTTAGCTCGGGGATGGGAAAATATTGCATTATTATGCAGTCGGTACCGCTTGATGTCTGTTTGACAAGAATCCAGTAGACCTCGTCATCGAATTCTGCAAAATATCGCGATGTATTGCAATCGCTGCCGCTCTCGATCGTTTTATGAGATTCACGTTGACCTCCTGATCAAAAGTTCGCGATCGGACCAGGGCTTCCAGCGAGGTACGGCAGCAAAAAAAAGTACAAAAAGTAAATATTCCGTTTTTTATAGTGAATAAAAGTAAATATTTTTTCAAAGAAAAAGTAAAGAAAAGTAAACAAGCGAAACTTGAAATACGAGCCTCCCTCGAGGTAACGATGCAGTGCAAAGACCTTTAGTAGAGAAACGCATGTTCCCGTTACCCGTCAGAAGGCCATAAGTACTGTCGCGATCATAAGTAATGGGATACCCTCGCTACTTCAAACGCTTGTATATGTTAAGAGGCACAAAAAGTTCTCGGAATCCAAGTAACACATCTTAGCAAGATCTCCAACTTTAGTTCTTAACATTATTTTGTATGTATTTTACTGTTTGAGAGTTACACGCATTTGAAGTAACGAGGGTGTCGCATTACTTAACGATCGCGATAGTACCATACTGGACAAATTATAAATTACAAAATCGACCCATTACAGCTTACTGCGGTTATATTAATAGTTGTTTCAAAGATTTAAAATACCGGTAGCTGCATATTTTTTTCCGTAGCTAGTTGAAACATTTCTTAATTACTGTATATACACTGTACATACATAAACAAATATTTGAACGGTGTGGTATGCAAAATAAACTCTTTCTATATAAAACAAAAAAAAAAACACCTATATTTATGCACAAATCTTGGATAAACAATAAGGTGCCTCGTGAAAAGGTATGGAAAAATGGAGGGGAAAAAACACACATTCAAATGTTATACATATTTTATTATATAAAATAAAATGGAATTAAATAAAATAACTCAAACTACAATCTTACACCATGAGAGTAGTCTTATACTGACAGAATTAAAGTAAAACGTAACATTGGTTTTGGACTAGAATTAGTAATCAGTTAAGACATTAGTCTGTCTTCGGTTTCTTCGGAAAAAATGGTGATATGAGTGACGCCTTTCTCTTGTCCAATTTTTTCTGAAGAGCTTCTGTCTTTGTCTCCTTGTCTTTCCCTTCCTTCTTCAGAGCTTGCGCTCCTTCCAAAAGCCCTTGTGCAGCTCTCGCTCCTTCCAAGTCATTCTTCTTGATAGCTGATTTTAATCTGTTCGTCGCTTCATCAAGATAATAATAATGTTATTGGTTTTACGTCCCTTTTAACTACACTGGCTTTTAGAGACGCCGGGGTGCCGGAATTTTGCCCCCAAGGGGATCTTTAACGTGCGAGTAAATCTACTGACACGGCTCCCTCACATTTGCGCACCCTCAAATGCCAGCTGACTGCGCCAGGTTCCGAACCTGCAACCTTGGGCTCAGCAAACGAGAACGTTACCCCTGAGCCACGCAGCCAGACAGCTTCATCAAGAAGAGTGTCGGCCGCTTTTACCTGTTTTGCGTCCTCAGTCTTCGCTTGTTTCACCTTTTCTTCCAGCTTTTTTTAAATTTCCTATCTTCCTTCCTCATCTTTTTGGTTGCTTCGATTACAAGTGTCATTTTCTTCTTCTTTAAGTTTCTTCCGATTCTCTGATTCCTCTTTAGCTTTCCTCTCTTTCTCAAGTTTTTCCTGGTACTTCGAATGAGCAAATTTGGCTGCGGTGATCAAATCGGGAGTTATGGGAACGTTCTGTGGCTTGTTCTCAAACTGTTTCAATCCGTGGCAAATGTTAAGTTTGGCCTTGAGTGTTGCGCACGACATTGCTGAACGGTCAGGAGACAAAACTCTGCCGAACAGAGAAAAACCTCTTTCCACTTCACTACTGCCATGAGCTAAAGACAATGAGGCTTTGACAAGGCGCTGAATCGTTGGATACTTCGCTTCGTTGGATGCTTTTTAAGGGAAAATACCTTTTTCCAATATTCCTCCCCAGGTAATTGTTCATCGGAATTACCAATTTGCTGTTCTACCTGCAGCAACGTCCATTCATCGTCAAGGCCACTTTCGGCCACCTCAAACGGCCTGCAGCGGGCAACTTTAGCCACGCTACGAGAAGTGGATTTGGTTCTCTCGGAAGGTTTCAGAAATGGGAAATGTTTCGCTGCATCGTAAGATAGTACAGATTTCTGTCGTAAATATTCACCGGCAGCAATGAAGTGCTCCTGAACATCCTTCTTGAATTGCAGGGCATCGACGCCTGGGACTTTTTCAGAGCTTCTTGTGTTTCCTTCTGCCTTCGTCCGAGGTCTTTTAAAGACATTTAAAATACTTCTATAGCGGGTGCTCATTAGAAGCTGCTTGCTGCCGTTTTTGGGCAAAAACTCCATGAAATAAACCTTGAGGGCAGCCCACTGTTCTATCAACCTATTTGCTGCCGGTGCCAAAATGAGCCATCGCTGTCCCACTTGCTTGATGAATCTGTGATTTGGCAACTGAAGCTTGGTTTGGATCATCACAAAGTCTTCCAATCGACTAGAAAAGTCATTAAAGAACAAATACACTTTCACTGCAAAATCCATGCCGAATTTTTCAAGTCCTTACAAAAATGCATTGTGTACGACGTGCAGATTGCAAGTTCCAATATCGACAAGTTTTTTTTCCCCCATTTTTTTTTTTTTTTTTTACAAGCTCGTTCATTAGTCTTATAACAGCCTTATTAACAAAAGGTCGATCACAGCTCAACATTAACAGTCTAGAAATGGCTAGATCTGCATTTTCTAAAGCCTTTACCAAGTGTTCAACAATGATTTCTGCAGTTGCATGACCAATAAAAAAGTCTCTAAACGACGTCCTACGATCCTATCTTTCATTTTCGACCAGAAATGAATCAAAGTCTGCAGTTCTTTCAGTCCTTCATTATTCGTTGTTTCGTCAAAACACAGGGAGTAGTCAGATTGCATGGCATCCTCTAACATTATTTTTCCAAAGTGTGGACCCAGTGCTTCTGTCATAAAATACCCTACTTTAGTTCGACCTAAACTGAAATCCTCGCCTACTCCCGAACGAAACATATGTTTAAATAAGTCCGAAATATGATCACAAGAAGATGCGGAATAATTGGACACCACACGTTTCATAACCCACTGGAGCTCTTGCCTGTACGTCTTGTCCTTAAGGGAAACCACTCCCACTTGATAATATTTTTCAGTCGAGATACCCGTTGAAGCAGGAATTCCAGAGCTTGAAGATGTGGTTGAGCGCTTCATAAATCGTTGCTGGGTTGTATCCCATCTTGCCTCTGCATTTCTTTTTGTGTTTTCCGGTCAGCACATGTTGGTTGACAGCGTTTACTCCTTTCTTGGCACAGTGAATTGAGCACTTGCAAAGTTCGTAAAAAGCTGTAGTTTTCCCTTTGATCGATAACCACAGAGACATCTTGTATCCCAGCGAATCAACCAACTCCAACCAGGAGCTCTTTGTGTGGCACGTCATGACTCTAAAAATAACAAGAAATAGCTATGAGATTACCAAAGCTCGTTAAGGGGTCAAACAAAAATAAGAATGGTTCTGGAGAACCACATTCAAATTCGTGACATGTCATTCGCAACGCTAGAAAAATCAGTTTAAAAAGTCGCAGTTTGACATGAAGCCCCCACTCTCCTTTTTTTTCGTAATGTACGCCTACAATGTCACTTTTTGACTCCCCATCCCTTTCCACCCTAGACAAATAGTAAATAAATCGGTAGCCATTGAAGCAAGTAGCTTATTGCGGGATTAGCTGACAATAATTACCGCCCCCCTTGGGCAAACAATTTAAGGAAGTTTTTCAAGGAAAAAGTTCTAAAACAATTTTAAATTTCCCTAATACGAAAAAGCTTTGACAAAACATAATGAGACTATGCTACACTATCACGTTTATCTTTAAACCAAATCAATTCCTCCCCCTCCCCCTCACCTACACCACAAGTCCAGCATGGTCGGGGAAATAAAGTTGAAGCACGACGAAGGGAAGTGATCGTTACTAGAATATAATTTAGGATAGAAGCGTACTTACCTCGTAATAAAGTTTAACTACACAAATCATCTTTAGGTATGCCACACCATAATTTCTCTCACCGGAAACGAACCAACGACCCCACCTTTTCCTCCCACCTCCAACGATACAATGCTTAAAAGACAGCATGTAAAATTCGACCTAATGTTCTTAACGAGAATATAATAAAATTTAAATAGTACTACCCTAGACATATTCAAACTACACAAGGCATCCGCACCAAAACGAACCAACGATCCATCCCCTCCCCAACAGGTTAAAATCCGGCCTGATGTTCCTTACCAGAATACTAACATTTTAGGGAACACTTTCTTTAAGAAATTACACAAAGCATGGATAGTTTCTACCGCTTTATTGTCACACTATTTTTTCTCTCACAGATAACGAAACAACGACCCCTCCCCTCCCCACCTCCAACAATACTTAGAAAACAGGTAAGAATTCAATCTTTAGTGTTCGTTACGAGAATGGAATATACTGTAACTTTAGATAGTTATTTCAACTTCACAAAGCATAGCTAGTACGTATTGCCACACCATTACTTTTCCAACAGAAAACGAACCAATGACCCCTCTTCTCCTAAACGCACAACGCTAAGGAAACAGGTTAAAACCCGACCAAGTGTCCCTTACAAGAATAGAATATAATTTTAGATAGAATTTCCCCACATTAATTTAATCAAACCATATTAAACCGACAGGATTTCTCTCTCAGAAAACAAACCGGTGACTCCTCCCGCCCCCGCCCCCTTCCCCAACTCCAACGCTACAATGTTTAGAAATAGGATAAAACCCGACCAAGTGTCCCTTCGAGAATACTGTAATTTCAGGTACCGAGTAGTGTTGTACTAAGAAATTCGAGGTGCACAAAGCATCACTACGTATTGTCACAACAATGTTGCTCTTACAGAAAGCGAAATAACGACCCCTCTTCTCCCCCACCTCTACAGCTACAATACTTAGAAAACAGAACGAACATATACTCGAAAAGCCCTTTGAATCACTGTAAACCACAAAGATGTGTTATAAAATAAATGGTATCTAACGCCACATTTAAACAACTAAAGCGAATTCCCATGCAATGTAGGCCTAATCTTGACCCAGGCTTAGATTGTTCACCGACAGGAAGCATATCTTCCTAAACATAAGTCTTTGGTCCTAAACATCAGTCACTAATAGGTATCACATAAATTACACTTAAGTACTTACCGAGTTGATAATTCACTTCCCGCCCACACTTTCCACCTCACAAAACCATGCTTTTCCGTGTGCAACAACAAAGACAGCGCTCGGTGTAAAAACAACACGTCACGGCAAACGCAATGCTGTCTGAACGAGGATCGCGAGCTCTATTCTACAGCCGGCCGGTAGATGGCGCGGCATGGTCCGAAGAGGTTCGAAAACCTTAGTCCAGCTGGAGAATCTCTTTATTGATTTATAACTAGAGCACGCTGCACACGCAGCAGAGAGAAGACGCTATGGCTAGCGCGGCACAAGGTATAAATAATAATTGCACAGCAGCGAGAGGCAAAGAAAGAAAAAAGTAAATGATTTCCGAAAAAATAAACAAATTTCAAAAAAAGTAAATAAAAGTAAGTCTTTTAAACAAAAGTAAATAAAGTAAATAAAAGTAAATCGCTGGAAGCCCTGTTTTACGCAACTGGTGTCAATCTCGGTCTGTTTGAAGAGATTCCCGCAAGCAAGTCGTGTGGTCAGCCGGCCATCTTGAGGATGTGATTTTGGAGGATGAACGTTCGAGTAGGTACCGGTATCGAATTTTACGAATTATTCTGAGAGGATTGCACGAATAATACAAAAGGACACATTTTCTTTCGAATTCGAATCACGAATTATACAAGTTTTTGAGATAACCGTTTAAATTATATATCCGGTTGAACTAAAGTTCGAAGGAAAAATCGACATATAACGGAATGGATGTCGCAAATTTACAAGACGGATAGATTTTTAAAATAAATGTATTTCAAAGCTTTTTCGCGTTTTTTTTTTTTCGAAACAGTATCATTATGGTGTTTGAAGCCATTTTTCAATGTTTCCTTAGTAAAGAAAAGTTTGATGCTTTTTCAGTCGGTCAAAACAATTTATTTATTTATGTATTTATTAATCTCAAGTAATTCTTTTCAGAATTAGGGAATAAACCATCTCATTTGGGTACATAAGTGTTGACCGACTGAAAAGCATCAAACTTTTGTAAAAGGTATCATTGCGCAAGATTGCGACATTAAATTATTTTGCGTCATTTTTGGACTTATATTAGAGATAGTCTCCAAATTTAGAGGACAATAACAGAAATGAGAGGTTTCTGTTTTGTTTCAAAAGTTTTCACGAATAAACGTGTCACGAAAAGTCAGAAACAAAGAAAAATATTTCACACAAAACTAAAAACTCTTCTTGATGCCGAAAATATATGTTAAACCGATGTATACCATTCAAGGTATCCTCAGTATGCATTTACTTGAGGGCAGGAATGGGGGAAATAAAGCTTATGCAATCGGTGCCGCTTGTGTGAAACTTGCTCCATCGCAATCTGTGAGCCTACCGGCGCGACTTTAAAAGATTTAAACCGACCTCAGCGAACTTTCATTACCTCCAAATATCCACACAAAAAAATTAGCTACTTTTCGTTACTTTTCAGTACCGGTAGACACCCTGATAATTCACATGTTATTCCGTAACTACAACACGACCTACACTTTGAAATTTGTGAAGAAGAAAAGAACTATTTTTTATACAGAACGGTAAAGGTTATCGAACTAATCAACGCTTTAAAGAACAAGCAAACGGTTATCCCAGAGCTTTCATTAAACACAAATCGATATCGATCGACTAGGATTCAGGCAAATCAGGACGCATCTCGTATTCCCAGTCGAAGACTGTAACGATCGGATGAATATACAGTAGCTCAGTGCGATGTATCGAATGTGCGCTGGTCACACAGCAATGTATCGGCGGCATGCGGAAGTTTGTTCTGGCACTAATTTTAAAAAGATGATCTTGGTACGTAAATCCGTAAAATATTATAGCTCATCCATAAAACCGTAAAACACACTGCCTTTCCATAAATTTTATGGGTAAACCTTAAAAGTTGGCAGGTATGAGTATGTAACAGTGTTCCAAAAAGACTTGTAAGATGTATTTATGCAGATGGAAAACAGTTTGAACATAAAATATAAATGTAAGTATTGTTTATATTTGTAATGAAACATAAATTCAACTTTTTTTAAAGTAAGTGCCCACTGTCCAGAAACTTTTGTGCCACCCTGTATAGTATTGAAATCCAAAATAGGTTTGAACTTTTAGATAATACTACACTCCAGGAGAATAGTGAGGAAGTAGAAGTAAATTGCAATATAGAGTGCAGCTGCAGAGAGCTGTCTGCCTAAACAGAGGATAAGTAAGAAGAAATAGTTTGATGTGGCATGTTAGGAAGCAGTGAATGAGGTAATGGCACTTTGTAGGGGATGGTTGCAGTCTAATAGGGATCCTATTATAGAGCAAGCTTACAAAGAGAAAAAAAAACTGTAGTAAAATTCTTCGGAAGAAAAGGAAACAATATTATAAGCAACAAGTTGAATCAATACAGCATGACCATCAAAACAATAACATCATCATCATCATCATTTCCCCTTATCCAGCTCCTGCCGGGTCGGGGTATTTATGGCACTTCTCCACTTTCCTCTTTCCTTCCACAATTCTTCTTCCACGATCTTGTCCCAGTCCAGACTTCTTTTTCTCACGCTGTTCTTCACTGAATCGATCCACCTTGTTCTAGGTCTTCCCCTTGCTCTCTTACCCTTGCACTTGGCCTCCAGCATCTGTCTTGGTATTCTATTTTCCTCCATCCTCTTTACATGTCCAAACCACTTTAGTTTATTCTTCTCAATTCTCTCATTTAGTTTTCCCATCCCAACTTCATTCCTAACCTCTTCATTCCTCACACTGTCTTTCCTTGTCTTACCTATCATACTTCTTAGGAATTTCATTTCACTGGCTTGGATTCTACTCTCTTGCCTGCTCGTCAGGGTCCAAGTCTCAGCTGCATAAGTTAATATGGGAACATAGTACACTTTATACATTACCTCCTTGCTTTTCCTTGGTACTTCCTTATCCCATACAAGTTTTCTTACACTTTGATAGAATGCATTGCTCTGCTGTACTCTCCTGCCAATCTCCATGTCCAACCTACCAGTTTGCATCAATTCACTTCCTAGGTATTTGAACGTGTCCACAATTTCCAAACTCTGACTTCCAATTTTCACAGTGCCCTTTCCTTGTCTTTCCCCTCTTGTCATCACCATGGTCTTGCTTTTCTCTATACTGATTTTCAGGCCATACTTCTGAATATTTTCATTCAGTGCATCTAGTTGTTTTTGCACTTCTTCGGTGTTCCTTCCCCAGACCACAATATCGTCTGCAAATAATAGTAACTTCATTTCTTTATGTCCATATGCTTCCTTTGTTTCCTTTCAAATGCCTTTGGGAGTGGCGACCCCATCGTAATAATAGCCTAAAATGGAAATGGAAATGGCAAAACAATAACATTCGTAAAAAAGTATGACACAATTAATCATATAAAGAAAGGCTTCCAACCAAGAACCAAGATCATGAAAGACCACAAGGGAAATTTAGTACAAAGGACTATTTGCAAGACTATTTTGACAATCTTCTGAACTGCCTGGATCCAGAATCACCAGTTATGAATCCTAAATGCCCTCCTAATGATGATCTGATTCCAGAGCCTACGTATGAGGAGATAGTAAATAGCATTAAACATCTGAAAAATATAAAGGTGTTGGTAATGACAAAATCCCAGCTGATTCCAGAGCCTACGTATGAGGAGATAGTAAATAGCATAAAGCATCTGAAAAATAATAAAGGTCTTGGTAATGACAAAATCCCAGCTGAACTAATTAAATCTTGAAAAGTATTACACAAATACAGTATATATTCCAACTTATCCCGAGAATTTAGCAGAACAAAATGATGCCTATAGAGTGGAAAGAAGTCTCCCACAAATCCAACCCCTCGTCCTCGTCAAGACCGCTACGGTAGCTGTGCAGGCCCTACAGGAACCCTGAAGAAATTACGGCTAAAGGGACTCTGGTGAAACAACTGCTGCCTTGTAGTTTGGAGTTGGTTCTTCAAAGGTTAAGGGAAGAAACCCTGACAGAGAATCAGCCTGGTGCCTCAGGCTTAAAGTGGCAGCCCCTCCAAGGCACTCGGAGGTAAAGGGGTAATCCACTTGCTCCTCTTAAATAAACTGATTATGGAAACTGAAGCGAAATGACAAAACCGGACGGATAACCTGATGACGACTTTTGGCATGAAGAGGAATACGAAAATCGGTTTCTGGAATGTGAGGACCTTGATGGAGAAAACCAGACAACAAGTGACATGGGAGATGCAGAACTATGGGCTGGATATCCTAGGATTGAGTGAGGTGAGGTGGCCAGGATTCGGTGAAATACAGACAACAGATGGAATATAATCAAATGTTCTCGAAGGAGAATCATAATGAGTATTGTCCGTTGAACCATTATAATTAACACAAAAAGTGATAAAAATGTCCAGCATAACTCAACACATTGCTAGCGATGGAATATAATCAAATGTTCTCGAAAGAGAATCATAACGAGTATTGTCCGTTGAACCATTATAATTAACACAAAAAGTGATAAAAATGTCCAGCATAACTCAACACATTGCTAGCGTTTCGCCCCAGCGTGTCAAATTGGGCTCTTCAGTTGGTGTGCCTTCACCAATATTTTTGATGTCGGATTTAGGGCAGCCAAGTGTATCTGTATCCGATGAGTGAGTGCTCGCTGTAGAACAGCCCTACTCTCGTGTACACGGTCTTATGTCTCTAGTCGGGGTTTTGTGGCAGGGTGATACATAGGTACCTTACAAGATAAGTTAAGAATATTCGGTGTCATGGGGTGGTAGGCTTGAAGTGTTTTGTTTTTAATTAAATTTTATTTTTTATCAAGACCAGTGGGAGTCTCACAACAATTACTCTCTCTCCCTAATCCAGCTTGTACCATGAGGAAAGCAGTAATAAGACCTTGCCCCATCCTATTCCGTAAACCACTTTCGACGAGATTCATGTGAATTCAATGTTAGACTTTATTTTGAATTCTCCAAAGAGAGTGTATGTTATTTATTTGTACACCACTCCACTGTAATTAGTTTTCAAACAGAGGTATTGTTGTCAATTGGTAACTTTCTATCCAACGTTGCCACATATCTTATGTCACAACAGAGGTGTAGAGTAAAAAAAACAACTAGTAATCATGGCTACTACACAATTCAAATCAACTAGTAAATTGTTTGCGGCCATAGAAACGTTAAAATCGATATATTGTAGATTTATTTCATGAACATTAAGATTTTGTTCCCGCGGCCCAAAAATCGAGCGTAAATTGGAGGCTGGCGCAGTGACTACAAGCACGTTCTTGTTCAAATAAAGGAAGTGAGGTTAAGTTATCTGACGTTTGAGTATAGGCCTACAACAAGCTACCATTTAGTTTCAAAGGAGTACGTAATATCTGTTACAAAGGTATTAACTGATAGTCTGTGTACTTCATAAGGCCCCCAACGGAAGTCTAGCAGTATCTGCGGGACAATGAATGGCCAAATGCACGAGACGCATTGCTGTTAAAAAATCGCTTTGTCATTTTTGATGTTAACTCAGAATTGGACAAATGTGGTGGGTGGATTTACTAATCGATAAAGCTTTTAGAAACCAGCGAATGGAAGTGATATATTTTTCATTAACTAGTCCCCTGTTCCTGTAACTCGATTCACGATTATAACAAATGCACCTGAGCTCGCCTACGGTATGCCTACAGTGATTGGTCAGTTTCTCAAGGTCGCTGCGTTACATCCTTGAACTGGTCAATAACAAAGCGTGTTCTCGTGGATCTTGTGAGTTCAGTGCTCTAGCGGGCGCCAAGTTCAAGACAGTGGAAACACACGTCCGTATTCATACATTTCCTCAGTCAGTTAAGACTTCCCATAGGGCAAGTGACGGTAGCTTCTGACTTGATGTTGTGCGGCAGTAACATACTCTTCACGTAGCAAGGGAGAAAATACTAACTTGCAAATTGTTTGGGTCTGTACCAACATTGAATTGACACAGATTTTATTCCAGCAGTCCACAAATTCGAGACTTAAATGGAGGTTAAACATAAAATCGACAAATATTAAAATTAAACCCTATATAGGCCTACATGGAGTTTTTTGACATAATATCCGGGACCATCGGAAAGGAATGTTCATTGTGTGTAAACGTTAATTCTAGAATCGTTAAATTGGGTGTTTACTGTAGAATGTATACTTATAAGTGGAGCTAGTGGGAAAGAAGTAACCATGGCCTTGAACTAGAAACTTTCACAACATTTTGTTAGTAGACAAACCCACAGAGAACCACTTATACTATGGTTGCGACTTCATTTGAACCTACCTATCTTCTTGGTTGTACACATTTGGTCAAGTACATTCCAATTATACCATAATTAAAATCCACCGTGCCAGGAATAGAATCCAAGTATCTAGGGTGTTGTTATGCTCAGCAGTACAGAGGTGAGATTTTATACCGAATTTTAAGATAAAATATATTACTTTTAAATGCTTTTTGAAGTAAAACCGAATTCTTTTCCTCCTGAGAGCTGATATTTTTATATTCTTTTTCTTATAGCTGCTAACTTAGGTTCACCCTTTAGAGAAAACTCACAGCATCGATGTTGTGTATTATGTCCTGGAAAGCAGGGTGACCCCGGAATGGGTCGAACACCTTCTTCTTGTACAGCAGTGTATATACCAGGTTGGGGTTGTGGGCCAACTGATGACTCAAACACGAATTGAGGATCTCCAAGACCATACGTAACACTTCCTCCAGAACGGCCAGATCCTGGACCAGGTCTGAAGGAGGTTCCGGATCTTCCATGTTCACCGCTACCACCTCGCCTTCTCCCGTTTGGCTGATCTGTTCCGCCAGTCTCCCGTGCTTCTTGGCCAGGGTTTCGAATAGACTGACCAAGCGCTGTGTCACATACGGATGCAGCCCGCGGAACTGCCCTGACATGTTTGCCAAAGCTGCCAAGCAGTTGGTATGCAAGTACTTATCCTGAAAATATAGATGCAAGAATACTTAAGAAATCTGTAGGTAACGAAGTTGAATGAAAACTAAGAACACCATACTAATGAAGAAAAAAGATTCAATATACAGCAATTATACATGTCATGATCAAAGATAAAGATGGCAGTAATGTTACAATTAACTACAAAGAAACTTACCCACAAACAACACAGATGATGCTACAAATGAAGAGTGAATATTACAGTATTACCACCACCAGCCAGAATGAAAATGGACAGAGAGAAGAAAGATAATATAGCTACTGAAGACAAAAGTGTTAAGTTTGACAATAGTATCAATCAACAAAAAAGGGAACTGGGAGGAATTCCCTGCGAATATCAGAATGAATCCAATGCAGGCATAATGTGTACGTTGAATTATGAAGCTAAGTGTTTCTGAAATTTCTGAAACTAATGAGTACACCAAACAGATATACCAAGGACTGTACGAATAATTGGACTATATTTATCACTCACCAATTATTACACCAAAGGTGTGATCAATCGATACAGCTTTATTGAAAGTTTAGTTTATATGTTCAGTCCAATATAAAGTAGCCTACTGTTCATTATTAGTCTCAAGGTGATAACTGTATGTTGGTAGAGAACAACAGTATTAGTGATTGAGACATTTGACATATTCCTCATGTCAACCGAATTTGTGACAGTTTGTCACATGAATTAATCCCCTTGCAATTTCCCTCAAAAATTATTTTCTTTGCCTATTTATCCCTGTTCTGTTTAACCCGGAATTTTGCTAACTAAACAATATCTCCAACACTCCATATCCTATTCTCATTTATCAAACTACGGCTAAGTGCAGCAGCACATGGTAAACATTTGTGATGTACTGTATATCCATTTATTCTAATGTACTTGTTGGGAGGCACTAAATCTGGGTATTCTTGTCATCACTGAGCATCACCTATCCTATCCCAAAGGTTTGAATATCTACAACAATGGCCTATAAACATAACCTCCTAAGGATCACATGACTTTCTTGGAGTGATGTGCAACGGTGACATAGTTTAACGATTGTGCACGAGGTGGTGACTTTAATTTTTCGTAAATACCAACCTAATACTTGAAACTCGTATGTTTTGACATATATGAGGGCTTACTAACATTAACTCTCCCTTTTTTCTGTTCAGATTCTCTGGAGGATGGAACGGATTCCCACAACACATGACAAAAACACTTAGGGTCGGGCGGAGTTATTTTGCCCATGGGGCTTTCCCACTCAAAATAAGCTCAAAGTTGTATTGAGCAACCACCCTGTGCTGAAATCTCCCTTTGTGTTCAGTGTGACCTCTCATCTATGGCCCGAGGTGCACAATAGTTGCCTCGGTGCCGGTTTTGAATAACCCATTTTGCCATGCACGGTACACTCGAACCACAGCGGCACGCAAACAGTTTACAAACGTAGCCATTTTGGAAAAGCTTCCACCCTTGGCCCGAAAGCAGATAAATCGATCCGTGTCCACATTTTGACAGCGACTGCACTGATTTCTGCTTCCAATCGACACGCTTAATATACCCTCCACTGCTAGTGCTGTCACATGCCGTCTGTGCGGGGTTATTGCACGTGGTCACACATGGACAGTACATTTTTATTAACCATGAACAATGGAAATGGGAGATTGTTTTGTTTAACAAAACAGCATGTTTAAACATTTTGGTAACAAGCACACATATATTTGTGAATTTGGTCTGTATCTCTTTCTTTCTTTCTTTCTTTCTTTCTTTCTTTCTTTCTTTGTAAATTCATTTTTGTGGATTTTTACAGATTTTTGAATTTTGACATACTTGACCAGTATTTTAAATTTATTGGTGGCATCCTTGATTAATAGGAAAACACAACAAGGTAGACATACAGTACAATCAATGCTTAGATGTAATTTCCACCATAGACTTGTACAGAGACCCAAGTACAGAATGATACTATAGCAATAATCTCTCAACTTCAGTACAAGATGCCCTGAATATATTGCACATTGCACACAAATTGGTATTGCATAAATTTTAATATACACGTTCTTAAAAACCTACAGTGGATTAAGGTTTGTTGGAACCAAGGTTTTAGGACAACAGATGCATGAAAAGGACACTGAGAAACAATAGATGGGGTATTATGAACCCAAGTTGAATAGGAATGTTCTAGGGAACTACACAATTTATAAGATAAGTCCAGGAAAATGATTCTTTGGGGAACAAAAAAGTTTCCCAGTAGAAAACATGTTTTTGGGGATTAGTCAGGAACAAAACTTACCCTCATTTTCAGCATGTTGTACTGGATTGTACGGATCACCACCAGAACTAGGAGACCTCCAAGAGAAATCTCTGAAATGGAGCGTTCGGTGTACCAAGGTACGCCCTTCAACACCTAGACATAAAAACAATCCCATAAGCTTCCTTCACAAGCTGAATATTATATTATGTTAAAGCAAAAATACAGTAAAATACTTACAGTCTCATGCACAGTCTTATTAAACAAGTCATCCTCGCTGAGAATTAGCAAGATAATCAACGACATATAGATGTGGTGAGAGTTGCTATCAGGGGCATGATAGAGTGTACGCAAGATAGGAATGACCTGAAAAGCACAAAACATAGCTTACATTCAAGGCAAAGAGGGCAGATGACCTTGTTGTTCCACCCTATAAAACAACAATAATCATAATCAAATAGCTACAGCCTGAACAGAAAGTGACTTATTAAACTTACCAGGAGTTCGATGTCTGAGCGAGCTAGGATGAAGGTTTTAACATGAGGGTTTCGGTGAATTAACAGGTACAGAAGCAACGTGGTTTGGTCAGTAGAAACAGTGTGGCACAATGTTATATACAATGCTCCCAAATCTAGTTTGAAAGTTGATGCTGCCTTGGTAGGTGTTGCATCTCCTCCTGTAGAATAGAAAAAATCATTACTTGAGAATTGGTTGGTTCTATTATTCTGAGAAGAAAGCAAATACAATATGTTGCTGATATAACAGCTTAGGCTTTCACGGCCGGCGTTCATAATGAGGTACAAGTTTTTCGGGCTTGTAGGCCGTGGTCCAGACAGGATATCTAAAAAGGAAGATTGTAGTTTTACGTGACCGTGAATCTTGTGATTATGAGCCACGGGACCTCCTTTTTACGTGGAATCCGAACCACAGGACATGGCATTTCACTTCGAAAATCTCACATGCATTGACCGGGAAGCAGACAGGATATCTCCCGACGTTTCACCGGAAACTGCGTCCGGTACAATACCCCACTACAATCCGTTACCCATTATTTCAAACCTCTTCCTCATTCCACTGCTGACCAAGGTAAGGGACGCAGTTTCCGGTGAAACGTTGGGAGATATCCTGTCTGGACCACGGCCTACAAGCCCGAAAAACTTGTACCTCACAATATGTTGCATTGATTTTGTTCTGAAGCATAAAAACCATGCCTGGTTGAATTAGCTGTTGTTGTTAATAATTCAATTTAGGGGCTTGAGACATCTTGGTCCCATGTCCGATAACCTGTATTTCTGTGATGACTATAGTATTGTGTGTAACTGTATTAGGGATAGGGATGAGGTAGGTACCCTGGAACTTTAAGTAAGATACTGTACCCAGCATTTTCCTTGAAGGGAGTGTGGAACACCCAGGGAAAAAACACTCAGGATAGCCACTGTCAGCGCCAGGATTCAAACCTGTGATGTGCGAACTTGCTGCAGCCACCCTCACGGCAGCAGTGTAAGATTTAACGAGCAGGACTATGCCGGTTGAATTGCAGGAGATGACTACATACCAACCACAGTAAATGAATTAAAAGTGATGTGGATATTGAGAAAATTGAACTGATACAGAGAATTTATTGTAACTATATCCAACAAATAATTAGAAGTAGTTGTACTTTCATTTTAGGGGCTTGGGACATCATGGCCATCAGCTCTGTACACACTTGGATGTATGTGCAATCTACTTTATTTCTTCTAAATGTAGTAGCTTCAGTCAGTGTCTGGCTGTGAATCCTGCGTGGACAGACAATCGTTTCCCAACCTGTGGTTTGTGAACCCCCAAGTGGGTTCGCCAAACACTTTTCCATAATGGCGGGTTTTGAGGTTAGGCATATTAAAGTTTCCTTAATTTCTGCGGTATTGTCATATTCTTCTTTTTGTTCCGTATAGGCCAACTACAGATCATGACATTCAACTATTGTGTTTGGAGTGGGTCTTGTGGTTTGCCCAGTAGTCACGCATTCTCTGGCTGTGTTGTTCCTTTCTCTCCATTGTCCAGAGGCCACCTATCTTCTTCCTTAGGAGTTTGTCCTGGATCATATTGTAACATAAATTTGGAGTCCCCCATGACAGTTTAATTTAGGTTATTATCTTTCTTCACATATATTTCATTTCTGTAAGTTATCATGTTGGCAACGTGACCAATTGCATTGGTCCGTCTGCAGTAGATGGAGTGTCACTATATTATTATTATTATTGTATTCTTAAGCTTTTCTTTTACTTCTTAATTTTATTTAAATGCATATGTTAGCACCGTGGTGAGTAAAGTGGGAACATGAGGTTACAAAATGGCCGCCTATTACCAGAGACAAAACATTTTACATAGTGGCCTAATTTGACTTACTTTTGACACTATCCAACTATGAATATAGAAGAGGATTATTCGTAAAGAAATTGGAGATTTTGAGATTCTGTGTCTTCACTACATCACTTTGGTTTTGTATTCTTGTATTATGTTTCTCAGAATTGCAATATGCCGATGATAATGCCTCACCAACCCATACATCTGAAGAGCTGCAACAGTCTGTCAACTGTTTCAGAAGAGCATATGAACGTTTTGGCCTTACCATAAACATTCAGAAGACCAAAGTATTAGCTCAACCTGTTCCTGGAACCACTATCCCAGGTTTTGATATTACTATCTCTGGCACATCTCTGGACCAAGTCGATCACTTCTCATACCTTGGGAGTATTATGTCTATGCAGTGTACTGTTGAGAAGGGCGTGGATAACAGAATCCATGCTGCGCATGCAGCGTTTGGACGTCTCTCATGTCGTGTATTACAGAGTAAAGATCTAAGAATCTGTACAAAACTAATGGTATACCAATCTGTTGTCATTTCTACGTTGCTCTATGGATGTGAGACCTGGACCCTATACCGCCAGACCATCAAAAAACTGGAACTCTTTCACCTGCAGAAACTCCGTTCCATTATGCACATCATAACGAATGCTGCGGTTTTCGAGAGAGCAGAGATGAAGAGCATAGAGGCCATCATCATTAGTCACCGGCTTAGATGGATCGGTCATGTCTAACGCATGAATGACGACAGACTCCCACGGAAAATCCTGTACAGCGAGCTCAGCACGGGCAAGAGACCTCTAGGAGCACCTCGGAAGCGTTACAAAGATCAGCTTAAACAAACCTTGAGGAGTGTAGCCATTGATCCTGATAATTGGCATACTCTTGCGGAAGATCGCGCACGTTGGCATGCAGCCACCTCAGCTGCGGTTTCACATTTTGAAGAAGAACGCCGAAGGCAGGAAATGGAAGCGCGTCAGAGGAGAAAGCTGCGCCAGATATTGCCACGTCCTCCACCTTCCATCATCTGCATTGTGTGCGGCCGTATGTTCTATACCAGAATTGGTCTGTTGAGTCACCAGCGACATCACCATCGAGTGAATACAAATTAGTAATGCAGGAAAGAAACATACACTCGGATACGAGTATTGGCCTACGACGATTATATTTCTTCACGATAAAAGTCAAACGTCATTGAATGTCATGCAATGACAGTCTACTGTATGCACTATGTTCTTTGGTAGTGGTAAAACGCGGAACTATACAGACTTTATATAGGTAATGAGCAAGATGGCTGATAAGGCTTTGGAACTTTGTAGTGATGACGTGCAAGATGGCTGCTGCGGCTTTGAACTTATAGTCATCGTCATCATCATTGTTGCTGCAGCCACTGCCCACGATCTTTTGCAGTTCTCTCCATCATAACGTAGGAAGCAAAACCCAGCTGAGTGATTGTGTTCCTAAGGTATGAGAGACGCGGTCTTCCTCACTATTTCTTCCCTAGGATCTTGCCTTCGAAGACAATCTAGAGAAGTGTCATATGCCGTAAGACGTGTCCAAGAAATTTAGTTGATCTTTACTCTAATGAACAAAGTAAGGTTCATTTCTCCTTAACTTCATCCAAGATTTGTTTATTAGTCTTCTTTTCCCTCCAACTCGTCCTTGTCAGTCTTCTCCAGAACCACATTTCAGCAGCTTCTAGTCTTGATTTTGCTTGCTTTCCTAAAGTCCATGTCTTGCATCCGTAAGCTAGCACACTCCAAACAAAGGTTTTAACAAATTTCTTCCTAGTTTCAATTCCTATGTGCTTATTTAACAATATATTTTTCCTGCTCTGAAATGTTTGCTTTGCCATAGCAATTCTTTTTTTGACTTCTATAAGGCACTGATGAATGACACTTCCCAGATAACAAAAATCTGTAACTTAACCTGATCTATTTTTGTACAGCCTAACTTAATATTTGTTTTCAATTCAGTTTTCTTCTTTTGAACAACCATGATTTTAATTTTCTTTGTGTTTATTTTTAACCTGAACTTCTCTAACATGTTGTTTAGCATACCGAACTTCGTAGTCATGGTGTGCTCTGAATCAGCTACCAAAGCAATATCATCTGCAAAGCGAATTGCATATTCTATGAATATAATAACCCCTGGCACAACAGCCCGTGAAAGGCCTAGGCCTACCAAGCGACTGCTGCTCAGCCATTTGGCCTGCAGATATTGAGGTGACGCGTGATCAGTGCATCGGGTCCCATCGGCCGTTAATCTTGGTTTTCGTCATTGGGGCGCTGCCTCACCATCAGACAGCTACTCAATTGTCCTCACGAGGCTAAGTGCACCCCATTCCAGCCCTCACGCCAGTTTCTAAAATCCCTGGCGGAGCCGGGAATCGAAACCGGGCCCTCCGGGTGTGAGGCAGGCGCGCTACCCCAACACCACGGGGCCGGCCTATTCTATGAATATATTAACCCTTTCGCTTTCAAGGTAACGATCTATCGGTACCCACGGGTCCTGCGAAAATTTATTATTATTAGTTCATTATTTACGCGCCAGATAGCCGCATTTATGCACGGACTAAGAAGAGTATAGTTGTATCCGACGTTATACTCCGCGGAACTTCCGGCTGTCTGTATTTATCGATATTCTTAGAGTTTGAAACATGTATTCATTGGAGTTCCATGTCTTGTTTACATCGTGGTTGGCGGCAAACTTGCGTTCATTTCTCTGTGTTTTCGTACGTGATTACCTGTATATAGTAAAATTAAGTCATATCGTAGGCAATATATTTAGTTAACGTGTTAGTTCATTATTTAAATAGTTTTCTTAGGTAATTAGGTGCATAGTGATAGTGAAGTGTTAGATATAGTTCAGTTAGATTAGGCTTAGTTATTTGCCATGTGTGACATGGCGGAAAGACTTCACTTAGCTGTAGATGATATCACTGAATATCTTGATAATTATTCAAGTGATGATGTTTCTCTGTCCGAATCGGAAAGTGTAGAGGATAATGATGATCCAGTAATATCTTCATTGGTGAGTTCTATATTTTATTTTTACGAAATCTGTGTTTTATGAAAATTGGCTGGCATTTTTCAGTGTTACATCATTTTAAACATTTTCATTTATCCTTGGATCTAATGCACATAGAATCTTGATATTTACTATGCTAGTAAACAATATTATAGCCTTCCTACTGACATGAATAACAAACTTGGGCTGTAAGTACCATTTTCTAGAATTACTTCCAAACTTTCAAAATCTGAAACTTGTAATTTTGATTTCACATTTCTTATTTTTTAACATTAAACCATTTTGGTTTAGAGACATGACTTACTTACAGTAATAATAAGCAATATATACTCTATACGTTTACCAACTTCCATGTTGATATCTTCATTGGTGTGCCTTCCATGTAATTTTAAAAGAAGGATGTGCATAGTGTGGTAAATACGGCAGTCAGTTTTGACACATCCATCAGCTGAGAGCTTGAAAGCGAAAGGGTTAAACAGATATGGTGCCTTGTCGCACTCCTCTTCTTATTCTTGATTCTCTTTTCGTTCCATTGATGTTTATTTCTGTGCTTTAGTCTTTATACAGGTTAAAAAAGCAAACATCTGTCCTTCCAATCAAGACCCAACGTTCTCAGAGTTTGAAATAATAACTTCCAGTCAACCTTATCAAATGCTTTTTCTAAATCAACGAAAGCTACATAAGTTTTCCTGTTAACTTCTAGTATTTTTTCCAGTATTTGACGCAGAGCTAGAATTGCTTCTCTAGTACCCTTACCTGCTCTGAAGCCATATTGGTCGTCATCTAAATTCTGTTCTATTTTTCTTCTGATTCGGCCTTTAAGTATTGTCAGTAGGATCTTAGAAGTATGGGATAGAATGGCGATTGTTGTGTAATCTGAGCAGGTCGTGGCATTTCCTTTCTTTGGCAGTGTTATTGTCCGACTCTTTATGAAATTTAGTGGTAGAATTCCCTCTTCATAGCAATTAGTAATAATATCAAACAATTGCTCTTTCATGATGTCTCCACAATTTTTTAGGAGCTCAGCTGAAATTTTATCAACCTACTGCTTTCTTATCTTTTAATAAGTGTAGTGCTCTGTTGAATTCACTTTTTGTAATTGGTGGGCCTTTGTCTTCTACCTCAATCTGGCTCTCATCCTCCACATAAATCCAAATGCTTTCCATTTCCTGGCCCTCATATAGATCCTCAATATACTGCTTCCAGTAGTCACCTACCTCCCCATTTTCAAAAAGAAGCTGTCCTGCTTTGTTTTTAACAACATTGCTCTTGGTGATTTTCATGTACTGCATGGATTTGATATTAAAATATGCTTTATCAGATTTCCCAGATTTTAAATCCTTTTCGATGTCCTCACCAATTTTTTTCATCCAGCTGTCCTTTGCTAAGCGACACTTTTCCGTTATTGAATTTTTTTAATGCTCTATGTTGTTCAAAAACCCTACTTCTCATTTTGTTCCTGTGTTCAATGAGATCTAAAATTTCTTGCATCATCCAAGGCTTCTTTGGTTCCAATTTTCTTTCAGCCAGGATTTCTGCGACGGCTGTCATTACGCTGTTCTTGACATTATCCCAACCAGAGCTTTCACTGCTCAGTTGATTAGTTTTCTCTGTGCATTTTGAAGCCAAAGCTGCAAAATGTAATTTATTCAAACACCATTTCTTAGAACTGTAAGTTCTATGTTTTCTGAATCGAATATTGCACTTCGCTACAACTAATGTATGATCACTGTCTACATGAATCCCTGGGTAACTTTGACTGGTATGCACTTGGTTTCTGTATCTCTGCCTTACTATTATAAGTCTATCAGATGCCTTCTACTATATCCATGAGCTTTCCATGAATAGCGTCATCTTTCGTGAACAAAGCATGTATTTGGTTTGAGGTTTACCATATCAACTGACGAGCCCAATGGTACACTGGGGCGTAATGCTGGCAATTATAATTTGAGCTAACCGGAACATTTTATCATATTATTTAATATTAAAGCATGTATTAGTTGTTAATAGTTCATGTTGTTCACAAAACTCTAGTAATTGCTCACCTCTCGAGTTCATTTCACCAAGTTCAAATTTACCAGCATGTTTAAGAATTCCATGACTAACAACTGAAGCTTTGAAGTATCCCATTAAGATAATATTAGTTTTGGTGTCTACTAGCTCAACGAGTTCTTGAATACAATCATACATTTCCTCTATAACATCATCCTCACTGTTAGTGGTTGGAAAATATACTTGAATAATAACCACGTCAGTAGGGTCAGCTTTTATGATAGGTATTCATTACATTATGACACCATTTACCTTTTAGGATTATTGCTACTCCATTCAGTCCACCTTTATCATTTCCAGTATGTATTACCCTGAAATTGCCTGATTGAAAGTCGCCGTTTCCTGCCCATCGAGTTTCACAGACACCTAGCACATACAGGTCTTTCTTGATCATTGAGATCTTTACTACTTCCAATTTTCCAAGCTTAGATAGTGTTCTCACATTCGATGTACCTAAATTGAACTTACTGCTCTCTTTGCAAGGACTTCGCAAGATCACGACCAGAGAGGCCTTGCTGCTGTGTCCACTCCTGCTGAATCTTGGCTTCCGACTCCCATGATTAGTAACTACACTTCCATTCCCGCAACTTGGCATGGCTGCTATACAAGGGATATCCCTAGGATCTTTAATGCAGTGATTTCCCGTTCCCTTCTGCAACCTAATGTTGTTGACCAGATCAAGCTCGTCCATCTGTCTTTAAGGATGATTTCTCATCCCAAGGACAATAGAGTGCCCTATCTGATATATGCCCCTATTGGTGCATATACCTTTTACTCAATTATCCTGAGCACTAGGATACCTCTTCCGCCATCTACACTGTACCGAAGATTATCCTCTCCGCTATCTACACTGTACCGAAGATTATCCTCTCTACTATAGCTGCCGTCAAGGTCTTCACCGTAACCCTGGCAAGGGACCCTTACAAGGTACTACCAGTCGGGTCAGCTGGCCCAAGGTCTTTATAAGAGGTGTTACTCCTCTATCACTCACCCTTTGTCCTAACTTGTGACAGGCAGAGCCTGGCTCCCCAATATTTGGTCCAGGTTGGTGATATTATGAACTATAGAACTAGATCGTCATAAAAAGAAAAGAACTGAGAATGAAATATGAAATGAGATAAGATGTCGTCATGATGGATTTCAGATTTGGGGGACTGTGAGGACAGTCAAAGAAAACTAATATGAATGGAGAGACAGGAATTGAGTTGCCAGAAATTAGATAAGAAGCGAAAAAAATCAAGAAAGTTATGTTCTTTTTAAAGTTACATCTATAAAAGGAGTATTCCCATACATGAGCCACTGTCCCAGGAGTGGTTATATGCTGCTTTACAGAGAATGATTTTTCATTCATGTCAGAACCACAATCATCTCTTTTAATTCTGAATCCCAATACCACCACGTGTGTAAGTTGTCAGTAAATTAAATATTGAACCCTTGCAAAGAAGCATATGAGACTCAGTTTCGGGGGGTGTAACAGTCCATTTCGTTAAGTTGTTGTTAAGCGCTTCTTATAATATGCAGGGTACCATATAACAAAATAACATGCAGGAAGAAGTGAATACCAGGGTTAAAACATATGAATTTAATAACAGATCAACTATTTACATTAAAACAAAACAAACAAGGTCTCCCAAATGACTCCCACTTGAATTAATAAACTGCCAAATTTAGGCCTAATCTCAGGAGAGATTGTAAACAGCTGGACCAAATGTCCCAAATTACTACAATGACCATGTGCGTGTGCGGCTGTTCTACATGCGTTACGATGTGTACCACCGCGTGGCTTTGGCTTCCTCTCTCCTGATTTGCTGATTCAATCGTGGATCGGTTAGAACTTCACTTCTGGCACACCCATAATGACGCCGATTTAGGTGCGCGTTGGTACAAAATTTGTCCTTGAACTCGGCTTAATCGGTCATCTTCAGGAATAACTACCAAGCTGCTTCTGTTGTAATCGTTGCGACACACTACCTGACTCCCCTTTGTCAACTTCCACATGTACTGCCTGGGCATCAGTAATAATAATAATAAAAATCATGAAGACTTATTGATCGACAAATCAATAAGGGTTCATTTATCCTCAGCAAGGTTTTGAAATTCGAAGCAAGTGATTGATTTGGATTTTAAAAACAATATCCACAGTAGTATAGATAACATCACTTAAGTACCTCACTCGTCTGCCTGAGTGTACATTCCACTGTCCCAATTAGTGTGCGCTCCTCGCTGCAATGTCATTCACACGTCTCGCTAAACCTTCCCCCTCTCACTCACACAATTACAACTTCTGCCGGACCGGCTGTCTTGTTTACAAACAAAGCTCGCTCTCCCAAGTACCACATAGCCACGTCCTTGAGTGTGGGTTCTCAAATTAAATTTTTGCATTAATGATTCTGCATTCATAGTCCTTATCACTCATCAAATGGTTCCCTTCTGTAATACGGCTTGAGATTAGCACTATTGAAAACAGATTTAGCGCCAGTGCTCAATTCTTCAAGTCTGTAAGCATTATTACCCAAATTTTTGATAATACGGAACGGGCCGATAAATTTTGGACAGAACTTGGCAAATACTTTGTTCTTAGGATCTGATATCGGTGGTCTCCGAACAAGCACTAGTTCCTGTTCCTGTAGTTCACGATGAAATTTCTTCCCTCTGTATCTCCTCAGTCTTCGGTCCGCTTGGCTCCTCATGTGTTCTCTGGTTCTCTGAATACGCAGCTCATGTGCTAATAACGGGTTATAAACTGCACTCGTAAACCGCACGGGTCCCTTGGGCATGGAATAATCTTGTCCCAAGATCTTTCAGGCATCCTGTTGTGGTGTACAACTAGTGGGACTTGACCTGTCGACTCGTGCTTCGTAGTATTCATGCACATCTCAATATCTCCTACTCTGTCGACCCACTTATTATGATCATTTGGAATCATGACGCGGTAATACTTGGCAACACAGCGAATCGTTCTCTCGCTTGGATTTCCACAAGGATGGCGAATGCTCGATAGAACATGCTTTATTCCTAGGCTCTCTAGACCTTGTCTAAAAACATTGCTTGTAAAATACGTCCCATGGTCCGATAAGATGAATTCCGGCTTCCCAAGCGTCGGAATGATTTTGTTCTGGATTCTGCTGAGGACTTGCTTTGATGTCGTCTTCTGGATTGGACATAATACCACCATCTTGGAAAATACATCGACACATACAAGAAGGTGTCGGCATCCAAGTTTTCCCTTAACTAGAGGACCAAAACAGTCAATAGCGACCAGCTCGCACGGTTTCTGTGGTAATAAAGGTTTTGGAAGCTGTTTCAGTATGAAATTATTGGGCTTAGTACGCTGACACGCATCACAAGTTCTAATTACCTCAACAATGGTATATCGCATCTTTGGCCAAGTAAAAGTTTCTCCTATTGTCGCTTCTGTTTTGTCCGTGCCGATATGTGCTAAGCTTTCATGGACATGCCACGTCAGTCCTCTCTGTAATGATGCTGGAACTAGAATTCGAAGTTTGGTGTGATCATCATCCACAAACTTGTGAAGAAGATTATTGAGGTAGTGGAATTTCACTTCCTTGGCACGGGCTTCTCGATATTCAGGTGAATCTGGCTGTAGTTCCTTCTTGTAAAACTTGATCATCATCATCATCCATGGGTCCTTTTCTTGTTCCTTCTGAATTTCTTTCAATTTGTCCAAAAATTCACGAGCCTTAGGTGTCAATGCTATGTGTTGTACATCTACTGCTATCTCGTTCTCATCTTCAGGGTTCCTGCTTAAAGCATCAGGTATGATGTTCATCCTTCCAGGGCAGTGTTCTATGGTAATATCGAACTGCTGTATATAAATGGACCAACGCGTAACTCTTTCGCTTGCCATCGTTGTTTTGAATAAGAAGGTCAGTGCATTGTAGTCAGTTCTGACAACAATGGAGTACCCGAAGATATCTTGCGCCATTGTTGAAGTGAGTACAAAATCGCTAACAACTCAAGTTCTGTCACAGTGTAGTTCCTCTCGTGCTTCCTAAGTCTACGACTAGTAAATGCCAAATATGATCGATTCTTGAGTTCATCAGCGTCCTCTTGGTAAAGCATGGCGCCGATTCCAATCAATGAAGCGTCTGCCTGAATTACAAATTTCTTCGCGAAGTCTGGATACCCTAACTTCACACGATTCTCCAGTAGGACTTTCGTGGCTCTAAAGGACCTGTCGCACTCCTCATTTCATGACCATCGATTTGATTTCTTTAGCATCTCTTGCATCGGTGCTACTGTTTCCGTGTACCCAGGACAATTCTCCTTAAAGAAACCTGTCACTCCCAAAAATGCTCTAACATGTTTCACTTTAGTTGGTGTAGGGAATTTCTTAATTGCGTCTATTTTCGCCGGATTTGGTCTCGCGCCTTCCACGTCAATTATGTGACCCAAATATAGAATCTCGCTCTGGCAAAAGTGCGATTTCTTCAAATTAATTTTGAAATTCATGGTTCTCAAATTATCCAAAAGTTTGTTTAGGTTTTCCAAATGTTCCTTCATTGTTTCTGACACTATGAGTATGTCATAAATATATCTTGTAGTGTAGCTCTTGACCTCTTCAGTTAGATTTCTGTCTAGTGCTCTTATCAATGCACATCCTGCTGTTTTTACACCAAAGGGCATGCGAGACCAGATATAGCTTTGGTTATCAAATAAAAACCCCGTCAATAATTGGGATTTTTCCTCAAGTTCCAGATGGTGGAAACTATTCGTTAAATCGACACTAGAATAAATCTTCTTTCCACGGAAGCCCTTCAATACATCCTTGATCTTTGGTGCTTGGTCGTGCTCGACTAACAGTTTGCTATTTAAAACCCGTGCGTCTAGGCATAATCTGATTGATCTGTTTGGCTTGGCCACAGCCAATATTGCATTTAAATATGGGGTTGCTGCTTTTCTGATCATACCAGAATCTAAGAGGTTAGTAATAATGTCCTTGACCTGAGCAAAATGTTTCTCTGGGATCGGGTATAATTTACTCTTAAATGGGGTTCAATCGGTAATTTGCATGGCATACTGGAAATTTAATACTTTTCCAGGGATCGTGTCGAAAACTCCCTTATGATGTCTCAAAATCTCTTCTAATTTTCTTCTGTCTGGTTCCCCTACTATTGCCTCCTTAAGTCGCTCCTGAAGTAAAATTTCAAATTTGGACCCGCTAATTTCTTCCTCCGCCAAATGTATCCAAAGTTCCTGCGAAACATCTTGACCGTCGATTTTAATAACTGCTGTCTGGCTTACTCGTCCCTCCGTCGAGTTCTTATCTTCGATCGCCTCATTAGTGCATTCTTCAATGACCCAAGTATTCGCCTCTCTCTCTAGTGGACTCTCTTCCATGTTCAGACCAACATGACTCAACCCCTCAACTTGTTTAAAGCTCACAGTGTTATTATGTAAGTCAATTACAGAGTGAAAATCACAAATGAAGTTGGCTCCCAGAATGACATTATAATTCATCTTTGGTATCACGATGAAAGTTTGTGAAAATGTGTGGTTTAATATCTCCAGATCTAAATATGCTTGGGGCTTGCAAACTATGGTCTTGTCAGGAATGACCCCTCGGACTTTCATTAATGGAACAGGCATAATTGGAATGGTTTGTTTATTTCCAATTTCTTTCAACAATGCTTCCGTGACTAAGCTCACCTGGCTACTCGTGTCGATCAGGCACCTCACTCTAAGACCTCCAATATGTGCATAAATAATTGGTAATTGTCTGATTACATTCTCTCGGTCCTTCACCACTTCCTCCAGGCAATCGTCGGGGAATGCTACCCACTTTTCAATATTCGCAACAATCAACTCCTCCTGTTCCCTGGTTTCCTCCATTCTCAGGCTATCTGGTTTTGATTTAATCGTGTTTTTTTTAAAATCCTGCGACCCATTCATTGAGTTTCGCCGGTTGTCATCGAGTCTCTCCTGCTAACGTAATAAACTTTCCGCCCCCGCTTCCTGGTGATTATCTGGACTTTGTCTATTTGCCATCGCACGCCCCCACTTCTCTTTCTCTGTTTCTTCTGCATTTAATTCGTCCAAATATTTTTGTGACTCAGCGTACCGCTCGTTCCAGTCATTACGATAATCTCCCTGGTTATCTTGCCGATAATTCCTTTGATTGTTCCATCTGCCGTCCCCGTTCCTTTGGTAAGGTCTACCCTGCCTTTGGTTTCCCCTCCAGTTAGTATATTCCCGCTGGTACGTCCTCTGATTGTGATTGTTGTTCTGATTATTATTATAATTATCACGGCGATTCTGGAAGTTCCTATTGTTATTATTATATTGGTTCCGACCGTCGAACTCCTGCCTTCTGGGCATAAATTGTGTGCTGGTGGATTGTGTCTTCGTCTGATTATTCTGATTGTGACTATTTTGATGCCCTTGAACAACTTCAGCAGTGATTACGCACTCCATATTCTGTCTCCCGGTCTGCGGACTGACCATACTCGTCTCATCCAAGTGGCGGAGTATCTCCTCGGCCTGAACTGCGGTTTTGATATTTCCAGCCACTAAAAATTGCTGAATGTTCATCGGAAGCTGCTTGCCGATAGTTAAAACCATGTTTTCCTCTGAAGGGGGCTCGTCAAAATCCTGGAATTTAACCAGCTGTTGGCTAAAGAACTCAGAAAACCTTGTAGGGTGTGTGCTATGATATTTCCTGGTATATAAATCCATCCTCAACCCCTGCTGCAGTGAAGGACTCCAGAACTTCCTCAAGAATGCCTCTTTGAACTGGGCCATGTCATTAAACGTATACTTGAAGCTTTGAAACCAGATTAAACTTGGGCCCTCTAAAAATTTTTCCACCAGTCGCAGCTGTTTTGCGGGACTGACGTGTTGGTCATTAAAGTAATCATCCAGCTGGCGCAAAAATGCTTTTGGAGTAGATCCTGAATTTTCCCTGAATTTGTCGGGTTTAAAGTCGTTTCCCCTAATTACTTGTATGACTTGGGCAGGTGCCAAACCAGGTTGTGGAGTTGATGTCTCCCCTCTGTAATTTTGGAATGTGTCGCACGTTATCTTTGGACTCTGACCTCGGCTCGTATCCTCAGCTAGCTTCGAGCCCACCGGACTTCCAATACTTCCCTGTTTCCCTACTGCGTTTTCTGAAAAGAATAAAGTGGCATTCTCTCAAGATCTTATCTCGTTCTTAACGATGAGGTCTGCGTGTTCTTGGACTTCATGCTTTCCTCCAGAGCCTGCATTCTAGAGTTATTCTCGCCTAGCCGCTTTAATATATTCAGCCTATCTCCTTTAGTCTCATTCACCTGCTGTTACCAATCTTTCCGGATCCTACTCTTTAAATTATTAATTTTTTCTTCATTGCTCTCCTGATTCTTCTCAAGCTGCTCCCCTATTTGCTCTTGTAACAGCTGCTGAGTTTTAATTAATTGTTCTCCTATCTCTTGTATCTGCTTCTGAGTTTTAATTGATTGTTCTCCCGTTTCTGATTCTTATTTAACTGTTCTTCCATTTCTTCTCGTATTTGCTCTTGGTTTTTAAATACCTGGTCTTCCAGGTTTTCGCGCAAGTGCATCCGTTCTTTCTCCATTTTTATCTCCAGCTTGTCAAGTTCTTTTATCAATCCTAGCACATTGTTGTCGACGGAATTAATCTGCTCCTGTATGTTTACGTTTTTCGCCTCGATTCTATTGAATTGCCCCTGTAATTCATCCTGCGTGCTTTTGATCCCTGCCGTATTGTTCACGCATGCTGTCTCAATTTGTTTCAGTTTGGCGGCTACCATTCCATCTAATTGTACTAGTTTATCGTCGAATTTAGACTCTAGCTTCTTAATTTCTCCTAATTGCCTCGAATTATTTTCTGCCACCTCTCCTGCCAGTTTTTCTAATTCTACTTTAGTACTCTGATTGATTTCAAGTGTGATCCTCTCTAATTGAACTGTTTGTAAGGTTGCCTGCTCTGATAATTTATGGTTTAGTTCAGCTAACTGTTTATTATTATTATCACTCTGTTCACGTAATTGAGGAGTTATGTCATTTAATTGTTTATCATTCTGTTCATTCTGTTCACGTAATTGATTTGTTATGTCATTTAATTGTTTATCATTATCCAATTTCTGAATTTGCAATTGTACCGTAATGTTACTGTTCACGTCCTGTAATTGTTTATCACTGTGTTCACGCAACTCGTGTAACTGTTTATCACTCCGTTCACTCATGCCTTTTAACTGTTCTTCCGTCTTTGCAGACAATTGCACAGACATCTGCTCCATCAACGCTTTAATCTCCTCGATGCTAGCCATCGCAAAACACACAAATATATTCTGAGAAAAACAGGGTCATGCAATGGGATTTCAGTCGTACACACGCACATGTCTTGATATTTAAATTACATTGATTCTAATTTAAATAAATTTTCAGTAATCAAAATATTACTGAATAATGACTCTTATTTCCAAACAACAAAATAACTCCCTTGTGATCTGCTTTTAAATTCCTAACTAACAGAATTTACGAACAACACTTTAATTAACCGAAGTTAATTAAATGTAAAGTAAGGCAACAACTTCCTGCTTTTGACTGAGTTCACTAAATATGCAAATTTTCTAATTTTAAGCCGGGCGCCAGAACAAGTTAACAACAAATACAATATCAACTTCTAACCTTGTTCAATATTTCTAACTTTAAGAACTCAGTGATTTTACTAATACACATAGCGGTACAACTTCGCCTCAATTTACTGAATTTACTCTTGTCCTGCTGACCTGGCATCATTTCTCAGCGAAAGAAGTATGAAGTCAACAAAGCAACAACAACAACAATCCCCACTTGGGCAGCCATTTTTGATATATGAACCCTTGCAAAGAAGCATATGAGACTCAGTTTCGGGGGGTGTAACAGTCCATTTCGTTAAGTTGTTGTTAAGCGCTTCTTATAACATGCAGGGTACCATATAACAAAATAACATGCAGGAAGAAGTGAATACCAGGGTTAAAACATATGAATTTAATAACAGATCAACTATTTACATTAAAACAAAACAAACAAGGACTCCCAAATGACTCCCACTTGAATTAATAAACTGCCAAATTTAGGCCTAATCTCAGGAGAGATTGTAAACAGCTGGACCAAATGTCCCAAATTACTACAATGACCATGTGTGTGTGCGGCTGTTCTACATGCGTTACGATGTGTACAAATTAATGCGAGATTCGTCACCATCCAGTAAACCTTCAGAGGACGAATCTGCATTGTCTAGAGCTAGACAGACACGGGGAACCAACTAAACACAAATTAAATTAATCCGACACTTCCTACACTAAATAAAACAACAAATAATTTCCGCATGAAATTGGAATCAAGGAACTGCCGTAGCAAAGAACATTAACGCCTAAAACTAGGACTTTTCAAATCAACACAAGTAAATTAACAAGTGACCAAACAAGAAAATACACATATGGCCGCTTGCCATTTTTACAAGAAAATACAAGTGTACCCAAAGGTGTCACAACAGACAACTCTAACATGAAATGAGTCACAGAAATCACTAGGCTCAAAGCCAACATTTACATCATAAAACAAAATTTCATTCATACGATATGCGGTAATCCGTAACGGACATGGCGAACTCCCCAATTAATTATGGTCCAATGACCATCACAAATGAACAGGTTTGCTACTGATAGCTTACAAGGGTCAGTCGGTCAGCTGGACTGCCTAAAAGATGAATCACCAGACATAGACGGGCGCTAAGTGGAATCCGCACATCTGTCAACCCACGTGTCAATAACCTCGACCTGCCATGGCACTGGTTCGAGTCTCGAAGAAGTGTGCTCCCAAAAGCACATAATATACGTGTGTGTGTGTCAGAATAAAATATCTCAGCATTTCTCACGGAAATCCAAGAATCAGCACTGGACAAGGTACAGTAGTCTCTGAGAGTGCTCTGCCTTTCCATAAAATACAACCACAATATTTGAGGGCGGTAGCACATCCTACCCCTCATCACGAAGAATCAATACACACACCTGACACAAGAACACACACAGAATCACATGTATGGGTTTGACAGAAACCTGAAATAAAAGACATAAAATATTTTCCACCAACTTGCGCTCCCAATCTAGTCCGTGACTAATGAACCTGAAAAGGACTAAAAAAAACCTAAAAAAAAATAGAACTAAGGTGTTCTACGGTGACATCTTAATTTGTTGCGCTCGGCAACCCTAGTATGAATAAAAACCTGTTCGTAAAACATCTTACAACATTTACCCCCTTTTCCTACAAAAAAAATGAACTTGAATAAAGCACCACTTGTCGACCGTGACGAGTTTCACATTTGCATGGATAAAATCAAACACACACGCCGTGTACACTAAATATGACTCATAAGAAAAAATATACAATCAAACAACTTTGGCCACGTGCCAACGTACATTTAAAGATAATAGTGTCGGCACACAAAAAAATCTAAATACAAGAAAAACAATGAATAAAATATTTACAACGTTCCCGCGTCTAATCTAACTACATATTGAGTAAATCAATGGTTTGTACATCACCGTTGCAGCTTGTAGAACTTAACCTCCATCCCAGAACATTTCCCTACGGGAAATCTACTCGTCCATTGTCGACGTATTGGTAGAGGCGATGCACTTCATTCCATCACACGACCTTTCAGCAGACATCTTGGCGTAGCTTCTTGGAAAGAAATGTTCAAAGTTATTAGTTTGCCTAGCTAGAATCGCTATGAGCTACTGACTTTCACTCACAATAAATGTCCTAGGCGATTACTTAACGTAGAACTGGCCCTATCTCAGCATTTGCTTAACACACGCACATATATCACTCAAAATATAAACAAAAATTTACATAAAATACACTCTTCAATCTCAACGCAACTGGCTTCAAACAAGTCTCAAATATGTCTATCACGCAGCGCTTATCTCGGCTAGAGATCTCCCTCCGCTAACCGTGACCTCTGCTCCCTTGAGCACAAAATGAAATGTTTGTCAGACGTGAAGTATGCTCACTAGAGCTTGATAAGTCGTGACGCGAACTGGCGTGAATGTTGCTCACCAGAGCTCAATAAAGTTGTGTCTCAAACAGCTCATCACCGATCAATTTATTAGAAACTGACAGAATGGGGTAGGGTGGGGGCAATTTGTGAAAATAATCTGTAGTTTTCACCTCACAAACTTGGGACTAGTATCAATCTTCTTCTTTTCAACCAAACGTCTCAATGGACTTATGCGGAATTATATCGTATCGGCGGTTCTTTAGATACGCGTTTTCGCGCCCTTTTCTAAGGTACGCGATCCACCGCGTGGCTTTGGCTTCCTCTCTCCTGATTTGCTGATTCAATCGTGGATCGGTTAGAATTTCACTTCTGGCACACCCATAATGACGCCAATTGAGGTGAATGTTGGTGCAGAATTTGTCCTTGAACTTGGCTTAACCGGTCATCTTCAGGAATAACTACCAAGCTGCTTCTGTTGTAATCGTTGCGACACACTACCTGACTCCCCTTTGTCAACTTCCACATGTACTGCCTGGGCATCAGTAATAATAATAATAAAAATCATGGAGACTTATTGATCGACAAATCAATAAGGGTTCAATATATTTTAGTCAAGGTACTTCCCTTTGGTGTAGTTTATGTAGCGAATACATCGCCCCAGGACAGAGTAGATAGATAAAAAGGTTTCAATATTATTATTATCATCATTTAAAAATTAAATGAACACAGTAATGTGCCTTGTTACATATATGTAACATTGGGAATTCATCACATTATTTCCACAATAAATTAATATTTACCGTGAATGCCTGATATACAGTTATGTAACAACGTTAGGAATGCATTTGATTTCGCTACAATGGAAATTTAGTCTGCCAGCTTCTTTGTGTTCTAACAATACAAACAACAGTACCGCGACCCCACTAAGGAACAGTTACATGTATATTGTATTTTAAAAGTCAGTGATTCACCCAACTCAGATCGTTGTAGAAGGGGTTCGCGAGTCGAAAAAGGTCGGGAACAGCTGGACCAGACCATATAGCCAGCAACTCAATGCCAAGTGTTGGACAGCAATAAATAACCCAAATCCATAAAGGGGCCAATAGCTTTAGGCAGATGAACCCCCTCCAGTGGGGTGATAGCTTCTGTAGAGGAGAAAATACCACTTAAAGCCATCATGCAGTGTTAGGCCCAATGGCAAAATGGACGGAGGAGAAATCCTTTTACTGTTGTGGTTGCCAATGACCCTGCAAGCTGAAGAGGTCATGCAAGGCACTTGGTTATGTTTACAAGTATGTGGCAGTCTGTTGCTGTTTTGGTGTTCAATCCTGTTTGTCTAATTTCATATGAGGGGCAGATGACCTCGTAGTTCTGCCCCTTAAAACAACAATAACTAACTAACTAACTAATTTCATATGTGGCTCCAGGATCATAGTGCGTGGATCACTTCTTGGCAACTGATAACTAGAAAGTTTAGAAGCCACTTTTCAACAAATATTAACTTAAAGGGACGACAATTACACTGTCAGAAGAGTTAGTTACTTTGAATAACAAAGAGAAATGGCACAAGACTTTCTCTATTGTACTGTATTTATAAGTGTAAGCCGTGCACATTTCCCCCCCCTAAAAATGAGGTCTAAAAGGAATTTGGGTATGGACAGAGATGATCTCATGGTCTGGGGAAACACGGAGGAGGAAATTCAGGAGCAGCTGAAGGCTTGGAAAGAAACCGTGGGAGAGTACGGATGGAAGTTCAACATCAGTAAATGTGAGATCCTGTTAACGACCAGGAAAAAGGACAGACCAATGAGTGGGATAATATTTGGAGGTGGACAGCTGAAGAAGGTGGAAAGTCTCAAGTACTTGGGAAGTCTAGTGGAGGAAAATGGGAGAAATGACAAAGAGATTACGGAACGTGGCAGACAGGCAGAAGCATTTCTGAGAAGCATTAGGAGCTTAGTGTGGAATAAAGAAGGAAGCTTGTAGTTTAACGTGACCATTAATCTCGCGATCATAAGCCACGGGACCTCCGTTTTACGTGGAATCCGAACCACAGGACATGGCATTTCACATCGAAAATCTCACATGCATTGACCGGGAATCGAACCCGGACCGCCTTGGTGAGAGGCATACAGCTAGACCAAATGGAATAAAGATGTCCCACAAAAAAAAAGCAAGGAAGTGTTATACAGAAGCTACTATATCCCGATACTGACCTATGCTTCAGAAACGTGGACAATGAAGAAAAGAGACATAAGCAGAATACAGGCAGGTGAAATGAAGTTCCTGCGAAGTAGGATCGGAGTAACAAGAAGAGACAGGGTGAGGAATGAAAAGGTCAGGGAAATGGTGAAAGAGGAGCCCTTGCAAGGTAGGATTGAGACATCAAGACTGAGGTGGTATGGACACTTAAAGAAAATGGATGAGAAGAAGATTCCCAAGAGGATACATGAGATGCAGATGCAGAAGAAACGACCAAGGGGAAGACCAAGAGATAGATGGCTGAAAGGAGTGGAGGAATGTGTCAAGAAGAGAGGCGAGGACTGGACCAGAGTGACAGCGGAGAGGTGGTGGGAAGAAAGAACTAAGTGGCGAGGCTTATGTTCCAAACAGACCCAGCCTGGGGCTGGAAACTGTACAAGATGATGATGATGATGACAGAGATAGGGGAACATCTTCACCACAATAAATGCAAATTTCATGTTTATTATATTTGTTGACTACACTATTATAATTATGACCCATGCAGGCTAAATCTACAATTTACAAACTGAATATGCAACAAAGGGTGACTTTTTCTCATAAATGCTCAATTTTGGGCATTTAATAAAAAACAGTTTATGTTTCATTAAACTAAAGAAAATTGTAGATTGACAACATTTGTTAATTGCAATTCTTGGAAGTTAGCGCGAGTCATGCATAACAAAGCTCACAGGATTACCAACACTAGTTTATAAAAGTTTCCAGAGCGGCAGTAAAAGGCTTTTAAATCTCATATCATGACACTTTATTATGATTATCATCAAGGGAGTGTTAGAAGTGCTAAAAATCCCACTATCAGTATATTAAAAAAAGATAAAAATTCGACACTAAATGTTTTGATCCACTTACAAGCGGTGCTGAACATATGGCAATACCTGCTCATAAGCATTGGCATGTCCAGCCTCGAACCTGCAACCGCCACTCTCCTTGGACAGTGTCTTGTTGATCGGTCAAGGGTGACACCAATTGCATAACATTGCAATATTTCTCCGTGCCCTACCACAAGGTCAATAAATCATCACAGCCAAGAACAGCACTGATTGTGTAACATATAAGGCTGGTTTAGTCAGGAATTGGCGACACTACGGAGCAAGAAGGGCTAAGAAATGCACCATAATCTTCGCTACTTCAACTGATCGTATATTTCTATGATCCCCTTCCCTTGTCATCTGTTACAAGCTAAGACAGAGCAGTGGGGCAGCTTAAAGCTTAGTCGAAACTCATGGCAAAATGCACTTACCGACACATAGTTTATTCAAATTTAGGTTCTCCCTGACAACAATCATCTAATGCAATAAGCCCTGGAGACACACCCCTCAGTAAAAAATTTCACAAACCTACGTCTTTTATTGTGCACTAAAGAGAGTAATAAGATAAAAGCTAAACCTTGCGAGTTGGTGCATGAGAAGAGTGCCTGCCGGTAAGGGTTGTGCAGATTCTTGTCGCTGGTGCAATGGTTGGCCAAGACCAGTATGAGTAATAGGCACTGATTGGAGAGGGGAGCATCGATTGGCCCAGGCAACACCTCCCCACCTCGCGTAGAAGCACTCTCTGTCGTTGAAACACCGTGGGCTGCTCGAGACATGCCGAACGTTAGCATATGCCACAGCTCAGCTGAAACCAATTCAAACCAAAGACTTCAGAACAGACGCTGAAATCCCTTTCTAACCCCTGCACTTATAGTTCAACTTTTATTGTCCTACAGCAGCCGCACCCCCATATTTTCCACAATTAAGGCATAAAATAACTGGTCCACAGAAAGAAAAAAAAAAGCCAAGAAATGAGGACATTTCTACAACATGAAAATTAGTAACATAAAAAACTTGGAATGAATACATTTGCTGAGTACAAGCTAAGTACATTCACTGATGAGCCAAACCATGAACACTCCCAAATAGGAACAATGTCATAATAACAGTCAGGGTTGGCATGTTTAAAACAACATGTTTTAAACAGCATGTTTAAAACTGTTTAAAACAATGCACATTGTTTAAAATTAGTTTTAAACTCAATGCTTCAAACAACCGTCTAGAAGATTTTTTTGTTTTGTTTTTTGCAATACAGTAGAGTACAGTGGTCTTCTCTGCCTTCTACTGAAGGTTTTACGTAATAATATAAAGTTTATAGAGTGATTTTGTAATGGTTTTCATGTCCTTGTAAAAAATTTTTGCAAGCGAACATCCATCAGAAAATATAGGGATGTATTTAAAATATTATAAATCCAAATGTCACTGCCATTTTGTCTTTATTCAACAGGTTTCTTGTTGAGTTCAGACTTTGCTATGCACAAACCCAAAAGTGGTGAAAAGACGTTCTATCCCAGGTGATGAAGCAACTGCACGATGCAGCTGATGTGCTAGGCCTGAAGTTGTGTGATGAATGTTATTCTGCAGTGCCACCCACCATGTCAAGGGTTTAATTTCCTTTTAGTATTGCAGGACCAAACAGGTATTCCTTGAAGAGTGAATATTTTGCTTTGTACTTAATTAGGTCAGGCATTGCATATGGGTGGTAAGCTTCAACATACTCCATAGCAAAATGATATTGTTCTTCACTCAGTCTCTGTCCTTGATAGTGTGGATCCATGAGATTGGCAAGGAGATGGGTATCAGTTACAGCGGTGTTAAATCGTTTCATGAATTTCTTTAAGTTATTGGGACTGTTTTCATTTTTGAAAAAATTGAGCAGGTCAAGACAAACCTCTACTGCTTCCCCAATGGTACAGTCATCACGCTGCATCTTATCTAATGAGACTGATGCAGTCTTAAGTTTTTTGAGATAGTCTTGAACATTTTATTTCATATTGATATCATTTACCTTTGCACTTTACAGGGTGTCGAGCGATGACCTTTTCTCAAATTCCCGTATAATTCCCGTATTTCCCGTACGAAAATCCACCAAATTCCCGTATATTTTAGAACTCTCTAAGACTATGGTTCGCATACCGAATGGCTGAAAAATGTATCTTAAAACGCTAATCAAGATTTACTGGCGTAAGTAACTGAATTTTTGGAGATAGTTCCGCAGCCCACGGGTGATGGCGAGATTTAGGCCTAATCCGTAGCGTGAGCAAAGCGAGCGCGTGCGCGAGTGAATTCTATCGCAGATGGGATGAGATGCTACGAACACAAATAAAATACCTTTTACCTGAGGAGAGCTGATATAAATGACTATTTCACTGAGGAGGACTGAGAGAGTAGAGAATAGGAGTGTCACATAAAAAATGTTTACGGGAAGTGACAATCGTATGGTACCGTAACCGTATGGAGCTTCCACGAGTTAAAATGGCACCATAACACTAACAATAACAAAATGGCACCGAAGCTTATGCATAGCGAACTTCCGGTCCGCGAATCTCCATTTGATTTTCATTGGCAGTGAATCGTTCGTTCGTGATTATCTTCTTTATTATTTCGAATTGTGGTTTTGTTTTTATACGTTCAACTTATGACATAAGAACTAGAGGGTTGGCCTTTCATGAATATTCCAAAGACAAGTGTCTCCTAAAAGAATAATTAGTAACACTTCGCATCAGAGACGACCATAACAAACAGCTTGCCTACAAATTGTGCGATTTGCACATTTCAAACGGCAGTGGTTTAACATATCTTAGACTACAATAATTAACTTGGTGCAAATTAAATACGTTATATGTGAGAATATTATTATAATTTGCTATCAGGTTGTTATATTAGTATATAGGTATTATGCATTAACGTGACCCGTTTAAATGCTAAATTGTGACGGAAGCTACGAGTTATAGGCTATTCGCAGTACCGGTAGGCCTAATATTTACTAACAACGCATCGTTTCTTCTTTAATATTTATATAATCATTATAATTATAATAGCCTATCTATTAACACTTATTTAACCAATAATCATTTTATAATTCTATACATATTCCAGGTATTGCAAGAAAACGATATTTGACAGCACATGCTTTCCACCTTAAAATCCAACCGTGCCTAGTTTTCAGTTCCTATGGAAAATATTACCGTAAGTTAATAAACCAAACAACTGGCGACAATTTTTTTAAATGCTCATTTACATCTTCACCCTAGTCTACGTAAAGTACCATACGGCAATCACTGAAAGGGTAGGGGGGGTATGACCTCAATTTCACAAACGAACGAACCTCATTTTGCATGAATTATGGAACCCGAATCCTAATGGAGGTATGAATTGTCTGCATTTAGAAATATGTTAGTCAATAATTTAAAACAAGATGCCAGAAAACGAAATACAAAAAGCTGCGTGCCTACTACGGTGTAAAGTTGATCCGTGAAAAAAAAAAAAAAAAAAAAAAAAAAAAAAAAACTTCGCCAAGATATACGACGTGCATTCAGTTAAATACAATCATCCAATTGGAGAAACACGTTCTTTGTCGCGATCTTATAAGCAATTCAAACATACATAAACTGCTGTAATTTACGGGAAAATGTGCAACATTTAGAGACTACGAGTGTTGTGTGTGGCACAACGTTAGCTGACATTTCGCATCATTAATACATAAGGAATGAACACATGCAGAGCTTTCTCACTGCACACAGCTGAAGATCATACATATCATTCTTGGTGCATTTTACGTTCTCTTAACAACAATTTGCTTAGTTACATGCAAGGAAAATTGTAGTACACAGTTCCCATTGCTTCCATTACCTGACTACTAAATCAGAAGCTGGTAATGCATAACCATACGCCGGTGGCGCGTCCTATGGCAAATGATAGATCGAAAGAAAATGTAAGCTCTATAGAAGCCCGGAACAAGGCGATACAATTTTCTACAATACTGAAAATAGTCAAAATACCCTTTGTAATAATGAATAATAATGTTGGGGGTCATGTAGTAATAGATGTTACCCTCCCACTATCCCTCTTTAGATCACGACTTTGATAGTAAAATTGGAGGTGTGTCCGCTATTACACGCGTAAATTATGGGACAAATACAGTATCGCTAACCCCGCGCATTCGGTACTGACAGCCTTCATGTCACTTTGCCCCGCCTTTCCTCTCCGCAACCCACGGTCGCCACATAAAAAGACCCTACGTCCAACCGCCACACGGCAAGAATTCTGAGCATGCTTCTCACCTACACCCTGTATTTCGAAGGAAACAACGCGAAGGAGCTTGGAACAGCTGAGCTGTGTTGCAAATGTTTAGTGTTGTTGTAAATCAACTGATTCGAATAATACACAGCGCTACACTTCAGACATTATTTCTGTACAATTATACGTAATATATTTAAAAAAACGATCCTGAGTCAACCCCGAGGACATTCAAACAGAGAAATACGATACTTTTAGATGAATAAATAAATTACACACCGAACCTATGCTACCTTTATCATCGGTATTCAATTCACTAAATACGACAAAGAGGGCAAACACTCTACAGCTAATGAATATAAAAGCATTCACCATGCAATGATTATCCTTTAACATGAAACAAGAGTCTGAGTGGAGGTCGTTCACAGCTTACTACAGTAGTCGACAGATAACACCATGCACACTCACTGAATCGCGACTCTCTACGGTTAATATTAGCTTTCGTGATAATATAAAAGTAAAGTTAAGGTAAGGTAAAGACATATTTAGCACTGGGCACTCAAACAAGCCGCTCTGTGGCGATATTATTTCCGTGGTTTTATATTGTCGAGTTGTAGGCTATTGAATGACAGACTGTATTTTGAACGCTAAGACGGGAAACAATAGCCTGTGCTCTATTATCGATTGACGCAAGCGAACTGACACCAGTAAATAAATTATCCTCAGTCACTTGGCAAGGGTTTCTTTGACACCCTCCATCCCTTCACTGTCCCTATCATCATCACCACAATCATTGTCTTCGTCAGAGCTTGATGAATTGCCAAGGTTAATAATCATTCCATCCACCGCGATATCGATACCGCCTTCAGTATTTCTTTCTGTACATGCTGTACGGGATGTGTCCAGTCCTCGGGTCGAACTTTGGCGAAGTAAAAGTAACGAAACAATGACAATGAAAGGAAATCCGACACAGACAGTGGTTAACAAGCGACTGAAACGATGCCTGCCCATACGATAAGAATTCTGTCACTTATGTGGTGAATTTTGTAGCCACATGTTGGTGACGGGTGTTTGATAGTAAAATGTCGAGAGCTGCGAGACATTGTTTGTAGTTTTTGAATTGTATGCATGTGTGACGCACTTGCATTGAGTGTTTGCACCGACTTTAAAACAATTTGGTATGCGAAAGTAGACCATGGAAAGGCTTAAAAGAGTAAAATTCCACACGCGACACGCCGCGAATACTTTTTAATTTAGCTTTATTTTATCAAAGTAGATAATAGAAACTAAAATAATGCAAAACGAGATTAAATAAGTCACTTTGACAAATACAAGATTGTTACTAGGAACTTCAGTTATACACAGCACAAAATTACGTTCTTTTGACAGTACTAATTTCAGAATAGGAACTGTATTCTAGTCATACACAAAATAAAATAAGTCACTTTGTTACTACTAGATTGTGGTTAGGAACTTTAGTCACACAAAATAAGATAAAACAGACAATATTCAAAGCTTCACTAGGGAACTCATCTGCTCTTCAATTTTCTATGCTTCAGAACGGGCGTCGTTCAATATCTTTTTTTTTTTTTTCAATTACTGGAGATCTTTCGTGCCTTTTCTATCGACTGCCACCTTAGCCGTCGCTTCGCACCTGTTTTGCTTCCTTGAACAAGGCGTAGGAGTTTCGTGCAGTATGGACTCTTGCTCACTGTTATCTTTTCTACTCCACCAGCTGCCATCACAGCGTCCTGATCAGTAAGCATTCCAATCGGACTTGCTTCTTTGTGATTGACGATCATGCACTCCTTGTTCAGGGAGAAACCTCTGTCAAGAGCTGCATTGTTGTGATAAAAAATCAGTATCATTTTAACGAAGGTTGTGAGAACGTTTTTGGCAGGAACTGAGGAAGGTGCTGAAGCCACTAATTCAGACCACAGCACGTCGAGCCGTGGCTCTTTTCCGTCGAACTGCTTCAAACGCAAAGTGACGGAGGGTAGTCTCAGAAGTGCGGAGTAGCTGCTCTTGATGCGGTCAGCCATTGCGCCAGAAATCAAATTCTTCTGATTACAAAGAATTTCCAGGGCAATGACGATCCTAACTTCTTCCAACTTAGGAGTCTCAGCGACCCCTATAAGGCATAGGCAGGAAAAAGCACGGGTCATCTTGTGAGCAAGAGATGACCCCTCTTTGATTTTTTCAGCCATAGGATATTGCGAAATTGCAGCACATCCGCGTCTCGAATTTTCTGAGATCTTGAGTTGTTAGCTTCTTTTTAAGGGCTGCTCTTGTCGAGAAACCCAGGTCTCCTCTGTGAATAACAATGCGGAATGATTCCTGTATGTCATTGTCAGCAACGAGCGCGGCGCGCGTAGCCCCGCGCGGAGAGGGTACGGCCGGCGGTCGGCCAGGCAAAGCATGCATTCGACGTTGGCTGCGTTCTCATCCCGCTTGGCGTTCTATCGGTGGCGCAAATTGCGAGTGGCAGCGCGGTCTGCAGGCGAAATAGAAGACTGAGCGGGAGGACTCTACCGAGCGTTCGGGGGCTAAGAAGTCAGGCATTATGAGACTTTTCAAGATTTCCCGTATCAAGTGCGAATTTCCCGTATAATTCCCGTATTTTTCCCGGGTCACTAAAATTCCCGTATAATTCCCGTATTTCCCGTATCGCTCGACACCCTGGACTTATAATTGGTTCAATGGCACTTCGATTTTTAGTGCAGACTTTGACAATAATATGCCAGTTACCCAAATAGGACTCTATAGAGTCAGCTAAAGAATTCCAGCGTACATCCGTAGGAAGAGCAAGAGCTGTTCCGCCAGCCTGTTTGTACTTGGCTGCTGCAAAGTGAGTGTTCCAGGAGTACCGGTATTTAATAATTTGTTTAACATGTTCTGTAATGCCAACCACCTCCAAGTCATGTGCTAACAGATTAAGCAGATGAGCTGAACAACCATAAGTTATCACTTCTTTGATATCTTTTTTTGCCAATTCATCCCTCATTTTCCCCATATTGGCAGCATTGTCAGTGACAAAACTTCGAACATGGCAGCCAAAATTCCTAGCTGGTAACTTAATTTCCCTGCTGGGTGAGTTTCAGTTGTAAACATTGGTTTATTACTTACCATACAACTCTGGTCAAGATGATCTCTAAAGTATTTATATTTCAGTACATTAAAAGTACAGCATTTTATTACACTGTTTAAAACATGTTCAGAATTTTAAAAAAAATGTTTAAAACAAAACAAAAACTGTTAAAAAAACTGCTTTAATGTGTTTTTTTTTTAAGAAAAAAAACCTGCTATTTTGCCAACCCTGATAACAGTGCATGTTCAAGTCAGGGGAAAATGTCAAGACATAAGCTGATATTGCATATGAGTATTCAACATGTTAGTAGAATAACTACCACATTAAAATCCTCTTGTAAGTCAATATTCTGCAACCACGTTAGTTGAAAAGGATAAATGCATTTACAAAGAAGCTTCAAAATATAAGGGAATAAAAGCTCGCACAGAGAAACTTTACTTTACAGGCAGATGTAAGGATTCACAATAGTAGAGCTCTCACACCATTCTTGCCCAAGCCCTTGGTACAATGGAAGAAATCTGTATCCAGCCCCTGAAGCGAGGTTGAAGCTTGTATTTTCATTAGAGGGACTTGGACGTAATGATCATTCAGCCCCATGAAATTGGGTGTGTGATAACCTGTATTATTGTGGTGCCTGTGATAGTGAGTGCATTTGTAATTGGGGATAGGATTGGGAAGGACCCAGGCTTGGCCTTAAGTTAGGAACCATTCAGGCATTTGCCTGGAGAAGAAGTGGAAAACCACTTCCAGGATGGCTGAGGTGGGAATCAAATCAACTCTTCTCAGTTTAACCTCATGAGGCTCAGTGTCCACCGTTCCAGCCTTCAGAACATGATTAAATTTATTGGCAGAGTCAGGTATTGAACTCGGATCTCAAGGGTGATAGCCAAGAATGCAAGCCAGTGCACCACTTGGGTCGTGTGTCACAGCAACTGGCACCATTCACCGCCGCTCCCCTGGTGAGGGAATCAATCAGAAGCACACCCTTGTAATCCCCAAAGATCTCAAAATATTTTTTTTGTTTTTTTTTGTTGGTGGAGCTGTTCTAACTTTGAAGGAAGCTTGTAGTCTTAAGTTTCTTGCAAAATGGGCACGAGGGGAGTTTCCGTAACATGGATGCTTCATTCATCTCCTGTATCACATGATGCACCCATATTTCATCAACCAGATCACACTCTACACTTCCATGTTTGACCATGTCTCTGTACACCTATTATTGTGAGGGTCTGACATAGCACATGTGCCATCTAATGGCTGCATGATAAAACTGTGGTCACCTGCTTCAAAACTGGACACACATGACAAACTGTCATCCGTGAGAGCTCTTGTTGTCTTATTACCGTATATACCCGAATGTAAGACGAGGTTTTTTCCCACTTTTTGTGTTATAAATTGAGGTAGTCTTAAATTCAAGGCATAACAATTTTTGATCAAGGTTTTTAAAAATTATTATTATTATTATTCGCAAAGTAGGCCTAGTTTGTGGAGGCGACATCAAGTAACTCGCAACGAATTAATGCGTTAATGAAGATTAAAATATGGTTGGTTATGTTTAATTACCATGCATTTACGATTAGCATACATTTTGAGGTTAGGATTTACGCATACATGTCATTTTAATCAGATAAATTATATGTTCGAAAGCATACGGAAATATGTTTTAAAACAATCTTTACAAGAACAAAACCCGTCAGTTTACGAGCAGTAATTGAGTGATCAACGTTTCTTAATTTAATAACGTAGCGCTCTTTCTAAATTGAACCCGGACATACGGAGGTCGTGTCGTAATTTTAATGCTAAACACACCCTTATTTTTGCTGAAGCCGGTATAGACCTCGTGCGCATGGATGTTGCTGCGCTCTGGTGGCAAGTCGTTCGAATAGTCCATGTGGCGCTTGTCAGTGAAGTGATGCAACGTGCTTACCAGGCTGCGTTTGTTGAGGTGCGAATTAAAGTTCGAGATGGAAGAACGTTCTACAAAGAGTAAAACAAATTGTTCTGTGGTTGGATGTAACTACTACTACAGAAATTGACCGACTGTGACGAAGTTCTTCGTATTCCCAAACAATAAACAGCACATTCATAGAAGGAACGCTTGGACTGTGGCTTTAAACTTAAGACTACAAGCTTCCTTCAAAGTTAGAACACAAGTGATGGTAAACCATGGCATTCTACAAATAATTCACGTGTTTGTAGTCGGCATTTTATAAACGGAACATCGACAAGAGACCCTGACAGTCCCGGTTACATACCGAGGCTCTACATGAAGCCCCATTTATCGGATCAGCACCAGCAACGAGAGGGCAGTAGAGTAACTGCGAGATACAAGAGGCGAAAAATGAGGCTTGAAAATGACGGGGGTGAAGGAAGTGTGATGGAGTATGGTTCATTCAGTGACACGAGCACATACACGGATATGGTGACCGTATATAGCAGGATTCTTAGATTGAGCCCTAGTCTCAATCGCAATAGCATCCTTCTGCGATTTTGTGACTTTCACGTTGTCAAAATAAAAATTCAGGACATCACTTGGCAACATGGACTCATAATTTTTTGCCACTTTGGCAAGTAATTTATTCCATAGCATCTAAACAGTTTATTAACGTTTTGAAGGTCTAATTGCTGAAGACACTGGAGTAAAAGTCTTGTTTCGCTCTGTTCTACAGCATCATCCACGATAGCTTCAACAATAGAAGTGGAGATAATTATGGATTTACCTTCACACTCGGCCTTCAAAATTCTTGTAAAAGCACAGTCTATATTTTTAATTTACTCGCATAGTTCAGTTTTGGTGAATGTTTCTAATCCCACACTTTCCGACACGCTACAAACTGTCCGCTTATTTAATCTATCCTTGAACATTTCTCCTGAATGTTCACCTTTAGAATATTCCGTGATAACATTCTTAGGTTTCTCCCATTGTTGCAGGAAGGAAGTCTTCGAAGAATCTCACTCGGTATTAACATAAGTGCAAAGCGCAGCAATGTGCTTGAAGCATTTGGAAAGGCCTGCTTTGCATTCACACTCGGCTGACTGAATGTTCCTGTTGCAATTGATCTGTTAAATATTAAAAAAAAGACTAGCATTAATTAATAAAAAATAATTAACAACGGCAATGGATACGGAAAATATATATAATAAAGTTATGTTTAAAATGAATAGTCTAAATATACATTGGGACCATAAACAGAAATCCTGATGTGCCCTCTGCTCATTATCTCTTCCGTATCTCACCAGCCGCGGTGGCCGAGAGTGTAAATGCGCTACCTCTTGCCTCGCTGTCATCGGGAGAGCGTGGGTTTGAATCCTGAAAATGGTTTTCGTGGCTTCCCATTTCCACCACCAGGCAAATGCCGGGACGGTTCCTTTCAATAGGGCCACGGCCGATTTCCTTCCAATATCCCCTCCCTGACCCGTCCTGAAAAGAAAAGTACATGGCCATTGACTGCACTAACAGGGTAATAAATATACATATGATTTGTGGACCAAAAAGAAAGGTAAATATTACCTAAGTTTAACAGCATAAGGCGGTTGATTAATGCTCGTTTCTCTGAAACAGAAACTGGATATTTCTTCTCCCAATCGTTCCTTCACCTGAAATATGTGATTACTTTTATTGAGCTGTTTGCCTTTCTTTAGAGTAGATGCTCTAAAATACGACGTATCCCACCGAATCTTCTGAAAGCCCACGTGAACCTCTATGGACCACGACATTTCAGCTTTAAATTGCTTTCTTCACTATCACACTTGATTCTCCCGCACAAGCCAGTACACACACTCGCCACATGGATGTTCTGAGCGAGTTGCCGCTAGGAGCGCCAGCAGGTAAAATATCGCCATGCGCACGAGGTCTATAAGTGTATCATACGTCTTGTGAGAAATGTTACGGGACACCAGAAACGTAACTAATTCTTGTTTTCTGTGCCGTGAAATAGTAGATCTATACAGGTTATGGCAAGTTCATTAATAGAAAATTATGATCGTTCGTCATCTCAAATAGAAATTTTAATTCTTCCTTCCGCAGTTGGTACAAAGAAAATCACTGTACTTTGTTACAGTGGATTGGCATTCGTGACCGCTTACCGCGTTTCCGCTGTTCGCTTGTTTTCGTGTTGTTTCGGTGCAAGCTGGTCTTCAGGTTGAATTTGCGTCTACTGGCATTCACTTGTATATAACTCGCACTTTTCCTTCCGAAAATAAGTGTGAAAATCTTCTGTGCGAGATATATGCGGGGATTTGTGAGGGAAAGACCTTATTCCCGAGAAAACGTAAAATTTGCATGATTGAAACAAGACGACTGGAATTGTCAACTGCCGTCACTGCTGCCAATCCCCGAGCTACTCTCCGTCCAATGCATTTGCGATTCTAGTCTTCAAGAAGCTATCCCATACCCCTATATTCAATCATGCAAGAATTCAACTGATGGCCTCCTTTATTTTGTCTTCTGTCGTCAGCTAACGATATCAGATACGTGTTCTAACTTAACAATTTCTTATTTAGCGTCGCCACGTTTGAAAACACCTTGCGTGTTTGGTTATTGGTTTCTAGCGCGTCTTTCTGTTGACGCAAGTAGCGAATATCAAATTCATTCACAATGAATTCTCGGCCGGCGTCGTCTGCATACTTGATCACTTTGAGTTTAAATCCTGCTGTATAACTTCTGTGTTTTTACATAACTAAAAGATCGATTTCCACAAGAAAACAATCACACTTAACTGAGAAACAAAAATGGAACATTAAGACGATACTGGTAGGCATACTTATCGACAATGCAACAGACGGACAATAAACACCACGGAAGAAAGGAAAGCTCCGCCGCAAAAACGAACAATACCATCGCAGGCAAGACGTGTTTTGAAATTACTACGATCATCTTTATGACGGCGTTAGAAATTAATGCGAGATACGATGCAAACTTCAAGTTGATAGTGATTTGTTTTACTGAAATAACATCAAATGAAAGAAGGACAGATGTACGGAGTGAGCGAGTGCAATGTGCATAGATGGCAGCAAACTAAGGACAAACTTAAAAGTGTGCATACAACAAGAACATCTTTTCGTGGACCTAGGAAAGGACGCTTCACTGACTTGGACAAATAAATTATAGAGTATGTCTTGGAAAAGGCAGAGGGATTTTCGATAACACGAGACGTTATAAAAATAAAAGCACAACCTTAAGGTCATATATTGTGCAAGTTATGAGTAAGCGAGTATTATTTCGAAAAAATCTGTAAGAGGCAGTTGATAACTTATATTCGGGGTCGTCTTACATTCGGGTATATACGGTATTTGAGGCTATCTTGTATTATTTGTTATTATATTGTCATATTTTCAATAAGGCAACCATCCATCCCCACATTTCAAAGAGAAGCACATATTGTGTAAACCCTTATTTATCTTATATAGAATCACATACGTAATTTGGAATAATAAATTCAGTATCTTTCCACTATCATAAAATAACCCATGTCAGTTACCATACTAACATATCATGAGCAAATATCTTCAGTTTATAGTGTATTCAACTTTTTTCCAAGAACTTAAGAAGGTCGAAGTTAGGACATGCTAAGAGGAAAAGATATCTTTCAAGCCATTTTTCAGTGTTGCCTTAATAACAACTGATATTGTAACTTTCATTGTAAAATACGAAATAATTCCAATTACTGAAATGTGAAAAATAACCGGAAATAAATAATTACATGTGATTAAGATTTATATACACTGCCGGAAAAAAAAACCACCAACACCAAGAAGGGATTGTACTAGATTAACGAACGTTGGTAGGCGTGTTTATACATTTGAAGAAAAAAAAAGACGTTGGTTCAAATTTCCCGCATATCGCATTAGCATGGTGCTAGTAGTGGCCCCATGACATTGCACATCAGGTTTGCTTTAAATACGGGCAGTACTGTAAGGGAGCGTTAAGTTACCTGTGAGATTGGACGGAGTGACTGTGAGAGGGTCAAGAATGCCTTTACGACAACGAAGAGACCAGTATCAACAGCTCACTGCGTTTCAACGAGGCCATGTAATAGGGCAGGGTGAAGGTGGATTTTCCTTCCGCGCTATTGCAGAACGACTTGGCAGGAATGTCTTCACTGTGCATGTGTGCTGGCAGCAGTGGTCACGAGAAGGTACTGTCGCAAGAAGACCGGGCTCCGGACGTCCCCTTGGCACCACCGAGAGGGAGTACCGCCATATTCGGCGTATGGCTTTGCCGCATTGGACGGCGTCTGCAGCAGCAATTTGAGAGGCAGTTGGCACCACAGTGACGCAACGAACTGTTCGAAATTGGTTACTTGAAGGACAGCTCGTAGCCAGACGCCCTGCGGCGTGCATTCCACTTACTCCAAACCACCATCGTCTGCTACTTCAGTGGTGTCAAGCGAGAGCAATCGGAGGATCGTGTGGAGGTCCATTGTGTTTTCCGATGAAAGCCGATTTTGCCTTGGTGCCAGTGATGGCAGTGTGTTGGTTAGGAGGAGGCCCGCATTCCACCTGTCTGTGGCGTCGACACACTGGACTTACATCGGACGTTCTGGTCTGGGAAGCAATTTCCTATGACAGCAGGAGCACTCTGGTGGTTATCCCACTCACCCTGACTGCAGATGTGTACGTCCGTCTGGTGATTCAAACTGATGTGCTGCCATTCATGAACAGCATTCCCGGGGGTATTTTCCAACAGGGTAACGCACGCTCCCATGCCGCTGTTGTAACCCAACGTTCTGTACAGTGTGTCGACATGCTGCCTTGGCCTGCTCGAATCCCCGATCTGTCCCCAATCGAGCACGTTTGGGACTTTTTTTTTTAGCGTATGGCTTTTAGTGCCGGGAGTGTCCGAGGACATGTTCAGCTCGCCAGTTTTGTAGCTGCTTCGAGAGGCACCTGTATGGCATAATGCATATACGTTTCCATGCCTGCATTCAACAGTCTGGCGATTATACCGGTTATTAATGGACCAGCATGGCACATTTGCGATGGCTTTTCTCGCGTGGACATTACCCTGTTGTCTTGTACCTTTAATCATTTAAATATGTTACCTCGCCAAATATATTGCCGAAATTTCCGTACTCTACATTCCATATTTCATGGTGTTGGGATATTTTTTTTGCCAGTGTATATAGTTATGGACTGTTAAAGAAAGGGGGGGCTAAAGATGGTTCGGATTCCACGTAAAAATCGAGGTCCCGTGGCTCATGATCGCGAGATTAACCATCACAAAGAACTACGAGCCTCCTTCCTAAGAATATGCTAAAGAGGTTGCTTGAGATGTAGAGTGTTTAGGTAAGTAGAGATGTAACTATCAGTGCAGGATTGGGGAGAGAAATGGAGGGCTGATAAATTTGTCTACTGACCACACAATAATCTTCCAAAATAGTTGCAAGTCATACAAGTCCTGTCCAGATGCATGTTGTGAAGGATTGGCAAAGAAAAGTGCTTGATTTGTGACGACAATTATAATTTAATACCATTGTCCAAATGGCCTACCAAAAACCCCAAGCGACAGAATACATGGGACACCGCATGTACCAAAATGCAGTAAAAGACAACGCTTTAAATATTTAGAGAAGCAACGAAGATATTATACAGGTGTAAAATAAAAGGAGACACTTTCTATAGGAAGTGCATAACAACACAAACCAATCACAAGCCAAAAGCTCCATTTGATGAAATAAGAAAATACAAGACTGCTTAAGATATTTTAACCAAAATTTTTAAACCAAATATTGCATTAATCGCATGTTTCTTAAACTCACAAGTACAGTAGTAACAAACTACGAAATATAACAAATAAAAAGAGTTTAATTAATTATTAGAATAACGTAATATGTCACAAAAGGCATACAGGTATTATTTAAGACACATCGTTAAAGAAGGTGTCTACAAAACAACAAAACTATTTTTATGAAAGAAAAAGTAGACAACAATATGAATGCATACTAGTTTAAGTGTATTGTAGTATTTTTAAATTTGTTTCTTAAGAAGAAAGTTTGTTAAAAATTATTTTTAAATATGAAAAAAAAACCAGTTGTTAGTCAATATAAGGCTGGAGTGTATAAGTACTCATACGAAAGCTGAAGAAGGTTTCGCTAAAAATTAATCATGTACTAAAATATAGATAAAATAAAAATTCTATTGATAAGTTGAAATTAACGCAGAATTTTGTGAGTCGAAAGAGTCAATACGGAGCAAAAATGAAAAGCTTTATAACAATTCACCTTTCTTTCGCACAACCACAACATGTTCTTACCAAAATCAGTGAGGGTCCATGCTTCACAGCCATAAATTACATAATAATGTTATTGGTTTTATATCCCTTTCAACTACTCTGGCTTTTAGAGACGAGCGGCTTCGGTGGCGTAGTTGGTAGCATGCTGAGTGTCTATGCCCAAGATAGCGGGTTCAAACCCGGCCGAAGCGTTAAAAATCCCTCAGTATGCCTTCCTTCGGAGGGGAAGTAAAGCCAACGGTCCCATGTGATAGATTTATGGCATGTTAAAGAACCTTCCACTAATTACACCTGTGTGAAGCTAAATTGTATAGGTTCAGAATGTAAACAACGCTCTTAGGTTTCTACGTTCGTTGCCAAGAGCCGATTGCGGTAGCGTCTAGTAGCTAAGTTCTGAACTAGGCATAGTAGTCGTTGTCGGTGGCGTTTGGCGGCAAAAGTAGGAACTATTTGAAAAATTCATAGTTGCAGTCATTACTTGAATTAAAAACATAAACAGACACTAATACAGCCATCACAATTAACACTGGTTATCAGACAGATTCTACACACACCCAAAGTATAGATCATCTACTGTAAGTTTGCACTTTTTTGACAGTTCTCGCGGGAACGAATACTCCTGCAGAACATATCAATCCGGCTCGACCACGCGCATTCCAGCCAATGAGCTACCACCCACGTGACAGCCAGCAATGGCCGCTGTATTCCGTCAAGGTGTCAACAGCTGTTGTGAGTTGCCTAAACCTACATTCATCTCGCAATATCAATTCATTGCCCTTTTTAAAGGAAACTTGTATTTCTTTGTGACACTTATGAAATAATCGTTCTAACAGCACACCCACTGACGGCTCGCTGACAGAATAATGTTACATCATGACCAAGACCTTGGCTATGACACAGCATCTGTGAGAGTGGAATTATTTTAGGCCCATCATTTCACAGCTCGAGGAAAATGCTTACTAAGGTTAAGGTATGGTGTAAGATGTCCCTAAGACGATACGAACATTACTTGACCTGTTGGATTGATATTAAAATAAAATGCACGAAACATTTCACCATGTAAGTTAACTTTTAGGCCTAAAAAACAACTCATATTTTAGGCCAATATTTTTGCACAAATCATGCCATATGAAAATTATTCACCAGGCCAATGTCCTTGGGGAAATAAATAGTTCTGCTGACTTTTCTTTTACCATCAAAAAGAAGGAAATAAAATAAATAACTTGAACAAGAAATACCGTATCTGCTTCAGATTTGATATTAAAAACAAAGATGTCCGACCTGGAGAAATCTCAGTACTCAACATTTAAGATAACCACCATATATTTATCTGAAAAATGAACACTCGTTCAAATGGAAATAATGCTCTCCGAAGACTTTGCGCAATATTATCAATTGTAATTATTATTATTTAATATAATTAACAAGTTACCGTATTTGCTCGCGTATATCTTGCCCCCGCGTATATCTCGCACCACTTTCTTTTAGATGAAATTTCAGGGGGAAAAAAGTACTCACATATATCTCGCATTCATTTTTGACGCCGTCATATAAATGTATTTAAACACAAATTGTGCTAAATGTTCCGGCATAACTCAACAAAATGACAGTCACGAGCAAACCCAGTGCACTATGGGAGTCGAAAACTCCATTCCAAAGCAATTATAACCTTACCTTGGCATTGAATATATAATTTTCAAAAGAAAAATATGTATTGTCCGTTGAGCCATTAATATATTTAAACACAAATTGTGCTAAATGTTCCGGCATAACTCAACAAAATGACAGTGTTTCGCTTTGCTCGTGACGTGGATACACATGTGTCAGATACGTCTAGCAATGGCCTTCCCAGTGTGTACTAGACAGTGTCTTGGTGAGGTGTGCATTAACCAACTGAAGAGCCCAATTGCACACCGGGGCGAAACACGGTCATTTTGTTGAGTTATGCCTGAACATTTAGCACAATTTGTGTTTAAATATATTAATGGCTCAAAGGACAATACATATTTTTCTTTTGAAAATTATATATTCAATGCCAAGGTAAGGTTATAATTGCTTTAGAATGGAGTTTTTGACTCCCATAGTGCACTGGCTTTGCTCGTGACGTGGATACACATGTGTCAGATACGCCTTGCAATGGCCTTCCCAGTGTGTACTAGACAGTGTCTTGGTGAGGTGTGCATTAACCAACTGAAGAGCCCAATTGCACACCGGGCCGAAACACTGTCATTTTGTTGAGTTATGCCGGAACATTTAGCACAATTTGTGTTTAAGTATATTAATGGCTCAACTGACAATACATATTTTTCTTTTGAAAATTATATATTCAATGCCAAGGTAAGGTTATAATTGCTTTGGAATGGAGTTTTCGACTCCCATAGTGCACTGGCTTTGCTCGTGACGTGGATACACATGTGTCAGATACATCTTGCAATGGCCTTCCCAGTGTGTACTAGACAGTGTCTTGGTGAGGTGTGCATTAACCAACTGAAGAGCCCAATTGCACACCGGGGCGAAACACTGTCATTTTGATAAGTTATGCCGGAACATTTAGCACAATTTGTGTTTAAATATATTAATGGCTCAACGGACAATACATATTTTTCTTTTGAAAATTATATATTCGATGCCAAGGTAAGGTTATAATTGCTTTGGAATGGAGTTTTCGACTCCCATAGTGCACTGGCTTTGCTCGTGACGTGGATACACATGTGTCAGATACGTCTTGCAATGGTCTTCCCAGTGTGTACTAGACAGTGTCTTGGTGAGGTGTGCATTAACCAACTGAAGAGCCCAATTGCACATCGGGGCGAAACACTGTCATTTTGTCGAGTTATGCCGGAACATTTAGCACAATTTGTGTTTAAGTATATTAATGGCTCAACTGACAATACATATTTTTCTTTTGAAAATTATATATTCAATGCCAAGGTAAGGTTATAATTGCTTTGGAATGGAGTTTTCGACTCCCATAGTGCACTGGCTTTGCTCGTGACGTGGATACACATGTGTCAGATACATCTTGCAATGGCCTTCCCAGTGTGTACTAGACAGTGTCTTGGTGAGGTGTGCATTAACCAACTGAAGAGCCCAATTGCACACCGGGGCGAAACACTGTCATTTTGATAAGTTATGCCGGAACATTTAGCACAATTTGTGTTTAAATATATTAATGGCTCAACGGACAATACATATTTTTCTTTTGAAAATTATATATTCGATGCCAAGGTAAGGTTATAATTGCTTTGGAATGGAGTTTTCGACTCCCATAGTGCACTGGCTTTGCTCGTGACGTGGATACACATGTGTCAGATACGTCTTGCAATGGTCTTCCCAGTGTGTACTAGACAGTGTCTTGGTGAGGTGTGCATTAACCAACTGAAGAGCCCAATTGCACACCGGGGCGAAACACTGTCATTTTGTCGAGTTATGCCGGAACATTTAGCACAATTTGTGTTTAAATATATTAATGGCTCAGCGGACAATATATATTTTTCTTTTGAAAATTATATATTCAATGCCAAGGTAAGATTATAATTGATTTGGAATGGAGTTTTCAACTCCCATAGTGCACTGGCTTTGCTCGTGACGTGGATACACATGTGTCAGATACGTCTTGCAATGGCCTTCCCAGTGTGTACTAGACAGTGTCTTGGTGAGGTGTGCATTAACCAACTGAAGAGCCCAATTGCACACCGGGGCGAAACACTGTCATTTTGTTGAGTTATGCCGGAACATTTAGCACAATTTGTGTTTAAATATATTATTGGCTCAAAGGACAATACATATTTTTATTTTGAAAATTATATATACAATGCCAAGGTAAGGTTATAATTGCTTTGGAATGGAGTTTTCGACTCCCATAGTGCACTGGCTTTGCTCGTGACGTGGATACACATGTGTCAGATACGTCTTGCAATGGCCTTCCCAGTGTGTACTAGACAGTGTCTTGGTGAGGTGTGCATTAACCAACTGAAGAGCCCAATTGCACACCGGGGCGAAACACTGTCATTTTGTTGAGTTATGCCGGAACATTTAGCACAATTTGTGTGTAAGTATATTAATGGCTCAACGGACAATACATATTTTTCTTTTGAAAATTATATATTCAATGCCAAGGTAAGGTTATAATTGCTTTGGAATGGAGTTTTCGACTCCCATAGTGCACTGGCTTTGCTCGTGACGTGGATACACATATGTCAGATACGTCTTGCAATGGCCTTCCCAGTGTGTACTAGACAGTGTCTTGGTGAGGTGTGCATTAACCAACTGAAGAGCCCAACTGCACACCGGGGCGAAACACAGTCATTTTGTTGAGTTATGCCGGAACATTTAGCACAATTTGTGTTTAAATATATTAATGGCTCAACGGACAATACATATTTTTCTTTTGAAAATTATATATTCAATGCCAAGGTAAGGTTATAATTGCTTTGGAATGGAGTTTTCGACTCCCATAGTGCACTGGCTTTGCTCGTGACGTGGATACACATGTGTCAGATACGTGTTGCAATGGCTTTCCCAGTATGAACTAGACAGTGTCTTGGTGAGGTGTTCATTAACCAACTGAAGAGCCCAATTGCACACCGGGGCGAAACACTGTCATTTTGTTGAGTTATGCCGGAACATTTAGCACAATTTGTGTTTAAATATATTAATGGCTCAACGGACAATACATATTTTCCTTTTGAAAATTATACAGTGTGGTCCACCCGCCCCTTATTATTTAGTTTTATGAAACCCAACTAACATCTCAATTCTCCCGATGGTCGATATTGCTCTGCGCTCTGACTGTGTGACAGCAGTGTAATTGGGTCATGGGTCTAGCAAAGAGAAACCGACCTTAAACTTTTCCCCGCCAAATACTATGGCCCATTCTACTAACATATGACTTACTGCTCCTTGAAATAACACACATACACGTAATACGATCGAATTAATATCTTACGCCACGTGATCTGGAATAGTAGAAAGTTAGATCAACACCATAAACCGTGATTGAAGACTTTGAGATGGACTTTAAACGTTTGAGGTGGGACGGCTATAGTAACTACAGCACGTTTAGCGTGCATTACCTACCATGTGTTGGTGGCTGAGAGGGTTAAAGCATGACCGTACGTGGTGGGCGCGAGCGGTAGAACGCTGCTTCGAATCCAGTTGTGGGCATACTTTTTTGAACGAAAGCCCACATTCCATTTTAGTTGGGATGTAACTACATTGCCACATTTATTGCTTTACGACGTATTTTTGTGAATAGTACGTTGAATTTTGATGATTTATAAAGAAAATACGAACGAATTGGTACGTTATGCCACGTGACCTGTAATGGCAGAAAAATAAAAAACTGGCTTGAATATTAACATGACATATCGAAGTGTTGCTCCGGAGGTCCGGATTCGATTCCCAGCTCTGCGAAGAAATGTAATACTTGTCTGAGGGCTGAAATTGGGTACACGTAGCCTCGTGAATCAAATATGAGAATAAGTGGGTTCGATTCCCACCTCAGCCACCCTGGAAATGGTTTTCCGTGGTTTCCCACTTCTACTCCGGCCAAATTCCGGGACGGATTCTATCTTAAGGCCACGGCCGCCTCCTTCCCAATCCTTAATTGAAAATACACACATCATTACAAGCCCGCAATAACTCAGGTTATCAGACAAATTCTACATACACACCCAAGTAAACGGGGCTAAATGACCGCGATGTTCTAGCCCCTCAAATGAAAGAAAACAACAACATATCGAAGGATATTCTGATCGCCAGTGCTTGCATCGAAGTATACGTATTCCTTAGAAATTCCCATTGTATTATTAGCATACTTTCGATTTTTGCAAAAAATGAAAGTAGATCTACATAGGGCCAAAAATTGTGAGTCTGTCTGTGTGTGTGACTGTGGGTCTGTGTGTGTGTAAGTGTGTGTACTCTGAATGTCTGCCTCCCCCCCCCGATCAATTTGAGCACGGTGAAACCGAATTGAACGAAATTCGGTACAGAGGTAGCACTAGCATAGAATACCTCAGTGTCATGTTTTATATCGCCACCATCTTGACAGAAACGTAATGGTGGCCACCCAAATGTTCAAATCTTAAATCAAATTACGACTAACTTAATCATCTGATCTCTACCAAATATTGCAACAACATATACTCTTATGGCGAGCGTCGTTTGACTGAACTACAAGGTCATCAGCCCATTAGTTTGCAGATGACGGCCATGTATGTGTGCAAATGGATTCCCCCTATCAATTCAAACACGGTGGAACTGAATTGAACGAAATTTGGTACAGAGGTAGCTCTAGCAAAAGGGCACTCCAGTGTCATGTTTTATATTGCCGCCATCTTGACGAAAACGTAATGGCGGCCATCCAAATGTTAAAAAATTGAATCAAATTACGACCAACCTAATAATCTGATCTCTACCAAATTTTGCAACAACATACCTTTATGTGTAGAGAATCTTTTGACCACACTACAAGGTCATCACGCCAATAATGTGCGGATAGCGGCCATGTATGTGTGCAAATTGATTCTCCCTATCTTTTCAAACACGGTGAAACAGAATGGAACGAAGTTTGGTATAGAGGTAGCACTAGCAAAGGCCACCTCAGTGCCATGTTTTATATCGCCACCATCTTGACGGAAACGGAATGGCGGCCACCCAAATGTTAAAATCCTAAATCAAATTACGACCAACCTAATCATTTGATCTCTACCAAATTTTTCAACAACATTCCTTTTTGTGTTAAGCATCTTTTGACTGAACTGCAAGGTCATCAACCCAATAGTTTGCAGATAGCGGTCATGTATGTGTGAAAATCGATTCCCCATATCAATTCAGGCACGGTGAAACCGAATTGAATGATTTTTTTTACAGAGGTAGCACTAGCAAAGGGCACATCATATTGATGTTCAATATCCGTATAGCATGTTGTATTTCAAGATGCTACTACAAAAATATCATTCAATTATATTCCTTGAAAAGGACAAGGAGTTATAACAATACCCATGCTTTTAGGAGAAAGTAGGCTGGCTCTATGTTCTTTACCAAACATCTTGTTTTGTTATTAAATTTTAACAAAAAGTCATAGCATATCTTTAGGCCCGTATCACATGACACTCGCTGGCAAGGAAGCTGCTGTGATCGCTGGTACAAAATCCTGTATGATTCTGTTCTCTTCGTCAGTACACCTGCTTGTATGACCGAAGTGTACCACATGCTAGCATTTTGTGCGCTAAGTTGTATGAAATAAAACCGAAGGGCTGTCGTTTGAGGGCATTATTTGCAGTTCTGTCGCCTTATTAACGTAAAGCAGTCGCGAAACTTGCTTTAAGTAAAATATAAAACATGCCAGGTACTGAATGAATGCATTCCTATCAATATTTAAGATCTAACTGTAATAATTGATCATTTTACCATACGCGTTAATAAGAAGCGCAATAAAAACCTCCAGAGTGTGTTGGAAATGTGTGCAAGTGTTATTGCGTCCGCTTGCTCTTTCGAAGATACCGGGTTCAAGACTATCCAACGGCAGATGTATCAAATTCTTTTTAACTATTTTATTATACCCTCCCTACCTCGTACAGCAAGATTTCAACTTGGTTTTGTTCACATTATCTACGAAGACGATAGGGAAAGTTATTTTCTTGTCTCATTTAAATGGCTATTTTCCCTAAATTTTTCTTCTTTTCTTAGTCGTTGACCCTCCAGGTTGGTGGAACCCACGGACTCAGCGAGGGAACTCACCACTGCCGCCTCTACGGGCAGTGTCCAAGAGCTGGGAACATCTAATTGGAGTGGATACAACTGGTGAGGTGTGATTGGCACCTCGCCCAGGCAGCCTCACCTGCAAAGCGAACAGGGGCCTCGTGAGGGAAGGTGATGGATGGTCAGGAGGGATAGGCAAGGAAGAGGGAAAGAGGCGGCCGTGGCCTTGAAGAAGGTACCATCCCGGCATTTGCCTGAAGACGAAGTGGGAAACCACGGAAAACCACTTCGAGGATGGCTGAGGTGGGAATCGAACCCCCTCTACTCATTTGGAACACCCGAGGCTGAGTAGACCCCGTTCCAGTCCTCATACCACTTTTCAAATTTCGTGGCAGAGCCAGGAATCGAACCCAGGACCTCCGGGGCGGCAGCTAACCATGCTGACCGCTACGCTACGGAAGCGACCTCTATTTTCCCTAAATACTGTTCAAAACCATGGATGGATACTATTTGTTATTTTTTTTTTTTTTAGTCGATTTTACCCTCCAGGTTAGGTTTTCCCACGGACTCAGCGAGGGATACCATCATTACCGCCTCTACGGGCAGTGTCCTGGAGCTTGAAACATCTCAACTGGGGGATACAGCTGGTGAGCTGGGATCAGCACTTCTCCCAGGCGGCCTCACCTGAAAAGCGAACGGGGTCATCTTGAGGGATGGGAAGGGAGGGGCAGATCGGGAGGGATAGGCAAGGTAGAGTGAAGGAGGCGGCCGTGGCCGTACGGTAGGTAACATCCCGGCATTTGCCCGAAGGCGAAGTGGGAAACCACGGAAAACCACTTTGAGGATGGCTGAGGTGGGAATCGAACCCCCTCTACTCATTTGGACCACCCGAGGCTGAGTAGACCCCGTCCCAGTCCTCATACCACTTTTCAAATTTCGTGGCAGAGCCAGGAATCGAACCCAGGACGTCCGGGATGGCAGCTAATCACGCTGACCACTACGCAACGGAGGCGACTCTATTCGTGATAATTAGAATTTTAATAGTTCAATATTTATAATAATACGACACGTTCAGTAATTACTGCCTTGCTGCGAGGCTCAGCGGTAAGTTTCTCGCTTGCTGTGCCCAAGGTTGCAGGTTCGTATCCTGGCGCAGTCAGCTGGCATTTGAGGGTGCGCAAATGCGAGGGAGCCGTGTCAGTAGATTTACTGGCACGTTGAAGATCCCCTTCGGAGCAAACTTCCGGGACCCCGGCGTATCTAAAAGCCAGAGCAGTTAAAAGGGACGTAAAACCAATAATGTTATAATTATCTGTATTTACTGTATGTTTGGGGCAGATGTCCTCGTAGTTCCGCCCCTTAAAACCTCACTAACTAACTATTATTGTAAGTGTATTGCAAACGCTTTTCGCACAGACGCCGTTGAAAGAAATTATAGTTTCGGTCTGATGTATTTATTCGTGAGCCTACCCACATAACAAATCTATTTGTTATGAGTCGTCTGAGTGAGTAGGAGTTTTCCTTTAAACAAAGGTGGTCAAAATTTCGAACACTTGCTACATTGATATACAGGATACCTTGCTTTCGTTCTACAGATCATTATGTCGTCGTCCAATCTGGCTGCGTACCATCGGATAAGTATGGTGCTTTTGAGGACCAAATAAAAAATCACTCGTTGGAACAGATAGATATGCGTTCATAATACATACACAATAAACGACATTAAGCAAAAAAAATGTACTAGTTCAAGCTTCGAACCTACTACAACGCCACTTCGTTGACGCTACTCTAACAATTCTTGATTTAGCCACCATAGCTACCGAGAACCATGATGCAATGCTGGCACTTATTGAATCTATTCGTAGACACTTCCTGTCCAAACGTAAGAAGGTGTTATTCGGAGCTCTGATCGTTTCAATCATGCATTATATCTGAGGTCATTGAAAGAACACTGCCACTATTGATTTCTACTATATTCGCGAGGATGTACTCAACGGTAAAGTTGTACAATGGACGGAAAGGAGCAGGTACGAATGTTTTTAGGATGACTGTGATATACGCGTTAGTTGGGTTGCCTTCCTCCAAAAATAATAAGGGGCTGGTGGACCACACTGTATATTCAATGCAAGGTAAGGTTATAATTGCTTTGGAATGGAGTTTTCGACTCCCATAGTGCACTGGCTTTGCTCGTGACGTGGATACACATGTGTCAGGTACGTCTTGCAATGGCCTTCCCAGTGTGTACTAGACAGTGTCCTGGTGAGGTGGGCATTAACCAACTGAAGAGCCCAATTGCACACCGGGGCGAAACACTGTCATTTTGTTGAGTTATGCCGGAACATTTAGCACAATTTGTGTTTAAATATATTAATGGCTCAAGGGACAATACATATTTTTCTCTTGAAAATTATATATTCAATGCCAAGGTAAGGTTATAATTGCTTTGGAATGGAGTTTTCGACTCCCATAGTGCACTGGCTTTGCTCGTGACGTGGATACACATGTGTCAGATACGTCTTGCAATGGTCTTCCCAGTGTGTACTAGACAGTGTCTTGGTGAGGTGTGCATTAACCAACTGAAGAGGCCAATTGCACACCGGGGCGTAACACTGTCATTATGTTGGGTTATGCCGGAACATTTAGCACAATTTGTGTTTAAATATATTAATGGCACAACGGACAATATACATTTTTCTTTTGAAAATTATATATTCAATGCCAAGGTAAGGTTATAATTGCTTTGGAATGGAGTTTTCAACTCCCATAGTGCACTGGCTTTGCTCGTGACGTGGATACACATGTGTCAGATACGTCTTGCAATGGCCTTCCCAGTGTGTACTAGACAGTGTCTTGGTGAGGTGTGCATTAACCAACTGAAGAGCCCAATTGCACACCGGGGCGAAACACTGTCATTTTGTTGAGTTATGCCGGAACATTTAGCACAATTTGTGTTTAAATATATTAATGGCTCAACGGACAATACATATTTTTCTTTTGAAAATTATACCGTATTTGCTCGCGTATATCTCGCCCCCGCGTATATCTCGCACCCCATTTTTTTATTTGAAATTTCAGGGGAAAAAATGTACTCGCATATATCTCGCATTCATTACTGACGCCATCATATAAATGACCGTAATAACCTTGAGGTAGAAACACGTTCGATTTAGCGCGCCACAACAGTCGTCATTGTCCAGGACCTTACCCGAAGCGTTAGTAACAGGAAAAGCGAGCAACAACGAGTTGATCCGAACTTCGATACGAGCCGATTAGGGATCGAGACGCCGCGTGCAAGCATACGGCGCAGCGTGAGTGTTAGCACGCTGTACATCGTTAGTCTTCGGCCGCGGTTAGCTAAATTCGCCGCCTTGAGACACGTTCGAATTAGCGATTAGCGGGCCACATAAGTTGCGCAAGTAGGCCTAATGTTACATCGCAGAGAAACGCAGTTCAGTCTTCTCGAATCTCAATGATTTCGACTTTACGCATTGTGTCGCATCAGAGCTCGGCCGCGTGCAAGCATACGGCGCAGCGTGAGTGTCAGCACTCTGTACATTGTTCGCCGCTTCTTCGGCCGCGGTTGGCTAAATTCACCGCCTTGATACACGTTCGAATTAGCGATTAGCGCGCCACAACAGTTGTACAAGTAGGCCTAATGTTACATCGCAGAGAAACGCAGTTCAATCTTCTCGAATCTCAGTGATTTCGTCTTTACGCATTGCGTCGCATCAGAGATCGGCAGCGTGCAAGCATACGGCGCAGCGTGAGTGTTAGCACGCTGTACACCGTTCGCCGCGTCTTCGGCCGTGGTTGGCTAAATTCACCGCCTTGAGACACGTTCGAATCAGCGATTAGCGCGCCACAACTGTTGCTCAAGTAGGCCTAATGTTACATAGCAGAGTAACGCAGTTCAGTCATCTCGAATCTCAATGATTTCGTCTTTACGGATAGCGTCGCATCAGAGCTCGGCCGCGAGCAAACATACGGCGCAGCGTGAGTGTTAGCACGCAGTTCATCGTTCGCCGCGTCTTCGGCCGCGGTTGGTTAAATTCACCGCCTTGAGACACGTTCGAATTAGCGATTAGCACGCCACAACAGTTGCGCAAGTAGGCCTATTACATCGGAAATTTTGTGTTTTTTGGGAATATGGTAATTCCCCGCGTATATCTCCCACCCAAAATTTTCACACATATTTTCGGTCAAAAAAGTGCGAGATATACGCGAGCAAATACGGTATATTCAATGCCAAGGTAAGGTTATAATTGCTTTGGAATGGAGTTTTCGACTCCCATAGTGCACTGGCTTTGCTCGTGACGTGGATACACGTGTCAGATACGTCTTGCAATGGCCTTCCCAGTGTGTACTAGACAGTGTCTTGGTGAGGTGTGCATTAACCAACTGAAGAGCCCAATTGCACACCGGGGCGTAACACTGTCATTTTGTTGAGTTATGCCGGAACATTTAGCACAATTTGTGTTTAAATATATTAATGGCACAACGGGCAATACATATTTTTCTTTTGAAAATTATATATTCAATGCCAAGGTAAGGTTATAATTGCTTTGGAATGGAGTTTTCGACTCCCATAGTGCACTGGCTTTGCTCGTGACGTGGATACACATGTGTCAGATACGTCTTGCAATGGCCTTCCCAGTGTGTACTAGACAGTGTCTTGGTGAGGTGTGCATTAACCAACTGAAGAGCCCAATTGCACACCGGGGCGAAACACTGTCATTTTGTTGAGTTACGCCGGAACATTTAGCACAATTTGTGTTTAAATATATTAATGGCTCAACGGACAATACATATTTTTCTTTTGAAAATTATATATTCAATGCCAAGGTAAGGTTATAATTGCTTTGGAATGGATTTTTCAACTCCCATAGTGCACTGGCTTTGCTCGTGACGTGGATACACATGTGTCAGATACGTCTTGCAATGGTCTTCCCAGTGTGTACTAGACAGTGTCTTGGTGAGGTGTGCATTAACCAACTGAAGAGCCCAATTGCACACCGGGGCGTAACACTGTCATTTTGTTGAGTTATGCCGGAACATTTAGCACAATTTGTGTTTAAATATAATAATGGCTCAACGGAAAATACCTATTTTTCTTTTGAAAATTATATATTAAATGCCAAGGTAAAGTTATAATTGCTTTGGAATGGAGTATGAGACTCCCATAGTGCACTGGCTTTGCTCGTGACGTGGATACACGTGTCAGATACGTCTTGCAATGGCCTTCCCAGTGTGTACTAGACAGTGTCTTGGTGAGGTGTGCATTAACCAACTGAAGAGCCCAATTGCACACCGGGGCGAAAGAGTGTCATTTTGTTGAGTTATGCCTGAACATTTAGCACAATTTGTGTTTAAGTATATTAATGGCTCAACGGACAATACATATTTTTCTTTTGAAAATTATATATTCAATGCCAAGGTAAGGTTATAATTGCTTTGGAATGGAGTTTTCGACTCCTATAGTGCACTGGCTTTGCTCGTGACGTGGATACACATGTGTCAGATACGTCTTGCAATGGCCTTCCCAGTGTGTACTAGACAGTGTCTTGGTGAGGTGTGCATTAACCAACGGAAGAGCCCAACTGCACACCGGGGCGAAACACAGTCATTTTGTTGAGTTATGCCGGAATATTTAGCACAATTTGTGTTTAAATATATTAATGGCTCAACGGACAATACATATTTTTCTTTTGAAAATTATATATTCAATGCCAAGGTAAGGTTATAATTGCTTTGGAATGGAGTTTTCGACTCCCATAGTGCACTGGCTTTGCTCGTGACGTGGATACACATGTGTCAGATACGTGTTGCAATGGCTTTCCCAGTATGAACTAGACAGTGCCTTGGTGAGGTGTTCATTAACCAACTGAAGAGCCCAATTGCACATCGGGGCGAAACACTGTCATTTTGTTGAGTTATGCCGGAACATTTAGCACAATTTGTGTTTAAATATATTAATGGCTCAACGGACAATACATATTTTTCTTTTGAAAATTATATATTCAATGCCAAGGTAAGGTTATAATTGCTTTGGAATGGAGTTTTCAACTCCCATAGTGCACTGGCTTTGCTCGTGACGTGGATACACATGTGTCAGATACGTCTTGCAATGGCCTTCCCAGTGTGTACTAGACAGTGTCTTGGTGAGGTGTGCATTAACCAACTGAAGAGCCCAATTGCACACCGGGGCGAAACACTGTCATTTTGTTGAGTTATGCCGGAACATTTAGCACAATTTGTGTTTAAATATATTAAAGGCTCAACGGACAATACATATTTTTCTTTTGAAAATTATACCGTATTTGCTCGCGTATATCTCGCCCCCGCGTATATCTCGCACCCCATTTTTTTTATTTGAAATTTCAGGGGAAAAAATGTACTCGCATATATCTCGCATTCATTACTGACGCCATCATATAAATGACCGTAATAACCTTGAGGTAGAAACACGTTCGATTTAGCGCGCCACAACAGTCGTCATTGTCCAGGACCTTACCCGAAGCGTTAGTAACAGGAAAAGCGAGCAACAACGAGTTGATCCGAACTTCGATACGAGCCGATTAGGGATCGAGACGCCGCGTGTAAGCATACGGCGCAGCGTGAGTGTTAGCACGCTGTACATCGTTAGTCTTCGGCCGCGGTTAGCAAAATTCGCCGCCTTGATACACGTTCGAATTAGCGATTAGCGGGCCACATAAGTTGCGCAAGTAGGCCTAATGTTACATCGCAGAGAAACGCAGTTCAGTCTTCTCGAATCTCAATGATTTCGACTTTACGCATTGTGTCGCATCAGAGCTCGGCCGCGTGCAAGCATACGGCGCAGCGTGAGTGTCAGCACTCTGTACATTGTTCGCCGCTTCTTCGGCCGCGGTTGGCTAAATTCACCGCCTTGATACACGTTCGAATTAGCGATTAGCGCGCCACAACAGTTGTACAAGTAGGCCTAATGTTACATCGCAGAGAAACGCAGTTCAATCTTCTCGAATCTCAGTGATTTCGTCTTTACGCATTGCGTCGCATCAGAGATCGGCAGCGTGCAAGCATACGGCGCAGCGTGAGTGTTAGCACGCTGTACACCGTTCGCCGCGTCTTCGGCCGTGGTTGGCTAAATTCACCGCCTTGAGACACGTTCGAATCAGCGATTAGCGCGCCACAACAGTTGCTCAAGTAGGCCTAATGTTACATAGCAGAGTAACGCAGTTCAGTCATCTCGAATCTCAATGATTTCGTCTTTACGCATTGCGTCGCATCAGAGCTCGGCCGCGAGCAAACATACGGCGCAGCGTGAGTGTTAGCACGCAGTTCATCGTTCGCCGCGTCTTCGGCCGCGGTTGGTTAAATTCACCGCCTTGAGACACGTTCGAATTAGCGATTAGCACGCCACAACAGTTGCGCAAGTAGGCCTATTACATCGGAAATTTTGTGTTTTTTGGGAATATGGTAATTCCCCGCGTATATCTCCCACCTAAAATTTTCACACATATTTTCGGTCAAAAAAGTGCGAGATATACGCGAGCAAATACGGTATATTCAATGCCAAGGTAAGGTTATAATTGCTTTGGAATGGAGTTTTCGACTCCCATAGTGCACTGGCTTTGCTCGTGACGTGGATACACATGTGTCAGATACGTCTTGCAATGGCCTTCCCAGTGTGTACTAGACAGTGTCTTGGTGAGTGTGCATTAACCAACTGAAGAGCCCAATTGCACACCGGGGCGTAACACTGTCATTTTGTTGAGTTATGCCGGAACATTTAGCACAATTTGTGTTTAAATATAATAATGGCTCAACGGAAAATACCTATTTTTCTTTTGAAAAATACATATTAAATGCCAAGGTAAAGTTATAATTGCTTTGGAATGGAGTATGAGACTCCCATAGTGCACTGGCTTTGCTCGTGACGTGGATACACGTGTCAGATACGTCTTGCAATGGCCTTCCCAGTGTGTACTAGACAGTGTCTTGGTGAGGTGTGCATTAACCAACTGAAGAGCCCAATTGCACACCGGGGCGAAACACTGTCATTTTGTTGAGTTATGCCGGAACATTTAGCACAATTTGTGTTTAAATATATTAAAGGCTCAACGGACAATACATATTTTTCTTTTGAAAATTATACCGTATTTGCTCGCGTATATCTCGCCCCCGCGTATATCTCACACCCCATTTATTTGAAATTTCAGGGAAAAAAGTGTACTCGCATATATCTCGCGTTCATTACTGACGTCATCATATAAATGACCGTAATAACCTTGAGGTAGAAACACGTTCGATTTAGCGCGCCACAACAGTCGTCATTGTCCAGGAACTTACCCGAAGCGTTAGTAACAGGAAATGCGAGCAACAACGAGTTGATCCGAACTTCGATACGAGCCGATTAGGGATCGAGACGCCGCGTGCAAGCATACGGCGCAGCGTGAGTGTTAGCACGCTGTACATCGTTAGTCTTCGGCCGCGGTTAGCTAAATTCGCCGCCTTGAGACACGTACGAATTAGCGATTAGCGGGCCACATAAGTTGCGCAAGTAGGCCTAATGTTACATCGCAGAGAAACGTAGTTCAGTCTTCTCGAATCTCAATGATTTCGTCTGTACGCATTGTGTCGCATCAGATCTCGGCCGCGTGCAAGCATACGGCGCAGCGTGAGTGTTAGCACGCTGTACATTGTTCGCCGCGTCTTCGGCCGCGGATGGCTAAATTCACCGCCTTGAGACACGTTCGAATTAGCGATTAGCGCGCCACAACAGTTGTACAAGTAGGCCTAATGTTACATCACAGAGAAACGCAGTTCAATCTTCTCGAATCTCAGTGATTTCGTCTTTACGCATTGCGTCGCATCAGAGATCGGCCGCTTGCAAGCATACGGCGCAGCGTGAGTGTTAGCACGCTGTACATCGTTCGCCGCGTCTTCGGCCGCGGTTGGCTAAATTCACCGCCTTGAGACACGTTCGAATCAGCGATTAGCGCGCCACAACAGTTGCTCAAGTAGGTCTAATGTTACATAGCAGAGAAACGCAGTTCAGTCTTCTCGAATCTCAATGATTTCGTCTTTACGCATTGCGTCGCATCAGAGCTCGGCCGCGTGCAAGCATACGGCGCAGCGTGAGTGTTAGCACGCTGTTCATCGTTCGCCGCGTCTTCGGCCGCGGTTGACTAAATTCACCGCCTTGAGACACGTTCGAATTAGCGATTAGCACGCCACAACAGTTGCGCAAGTAGGCCTACTGTTACATCGGAATTTTGTGTTTTTTGGGAATGTGGTAATTCCCCGCGCATATCTCGCACCTAAAATTTTCACACATATTTTCGGTCAAAAAAGTGCGAGATATACGCGAGCAAATACGGTATATTCAATGCCAAGGTAAGGTTATAATTGCTTTGGAATGGAGTTTTCGACTCCCATAGTGCACTGGCTTTGCTCGTGACGTGGATACACATGTGTCAGATACGTCTTGCAATGGCCTTCCCAGTGTGTACTAGACAGTGTCTTGGTGAGGTGTGCATTAACCAACTGAAGAGCCCAATTGCACACCGGGGCGTAACACTGTCATTTTGTTGAGTTATGCCGGAACATTTAAAACAATTTGTGTTTAAATATATTAATGGCTCAACGGACAATACATATTTTTCTTTTGAAAATTATATATTCAATGCCAAGGTAAGGTTATAATTGCTTTGGAATGGAGTTTTCGACTCCCATAGTGCACTGGCTATGCTCGTGACGTGGATACACATGTGTCAGATACGTCTTGCAATGGCCTTCCCAGTGTGTACTAGACAGTGTCTTGGTGAGGTGTGCATTAACCAACTGAAGAGCCCAATTGCACTCCGGCGCGAAACACTGTCATTTTGTTGAGTTATGCCGGAACATTTAGCACAATTTGTGTTTAAATATATTAATGGCTCAACGGACAATACATATTTTTCTTTTGAAAATTATATATGCAATGCCAAGGTAAGGTTATAATTGTTTTGGAATGGAGTTTTCGACTCCCATAGTTAGAGGTGTTAGAAAGTGTTGTTATTTTTTTGAAGATTTGTTGATTTAAAATTCAAAAGGTGGTGTTTTGTGTTTTTATTATTTTTTCGGGAGATGACATGTTAAAATTTGGAAAGCGATAAGGTTTGTACAATTAGTGCATTTAAAAATATAAACAATTAATAAAACAAAGTAAAAAACAAAACAGCAGGGTAATACGTTAAACATGGCTATGGAAGAATGAGATAATACTTATATGGAAGTCACATTTTTATTTTACATTCACCATCTCGAAACACATTTCAGTGAATACCTTTTTCAGTTTTATCCAAATACTGCGATGAAATCACTGGAAGTAGATCATGGTTAAAGTCTCAGCATTTGCAGCTGTCAATTTTCGCCTCCTATCACTTACTATGAGACTGTATTTCGAAAATTACCTTTCAAAATCCACATTTGAACAAGGATACCACACACACTTTAATGCAGCTGTTGCATAGTCTCGGTGAGCAGGCCTTAATCCCATGAGGATCTCTGGAACATTCACATTATCTTCATGACGCAGTTGGTTCTTGATTGCAGTCAGGTAAATGCTGTGAGCCTCTAAAAACTGTTGAGACTCCATCTTCTTAAGAAGTGGGGCATTCTTCTTAAATTGGAGCAGTTCTGTGGGAGATACGTTCTTAGGTGCATGCCGAGGATCAAACAATGACCCGATGGCTTCTACAGTCTTCCTGGCTGGATCCGTGGTCCTTAAAGTCCTGACTTTCACTAGAGCTGACTGGGCAACACACGTAAGCTTGGACTTAACCTTTATCTGCATCTTTTGAGAAAGCTGTTCCAAGTTCTGGAGGATCGTATGATTGAACATTCCACCATTGCCTAATAGCTTGAGCTTTACCTCAAGGTCATCTAGCTTCCCAGCCAGTAAGTGAATTGTTGGGTACTTAGATCCCTCCAAGAAATTAAGCAAGTCCATAAGAGAGGCACCAACAACAGAAACATACAATGCTTGTAATTGTATAAATTGTATTGTTGAAGTCGATGCTTGTTGGAAAAATTTGACCCCAGAATTTGAATCTTCCAATGTTTTAAAAATTCTACCAGATCTTCCACATGCGTGGCCATATACATTGCAGCCTTAAACCATGAATCCATCTTGTACATACAGGCATTGGGAAAGCTAGAATTTCATTCTCTTTTTCTGTGTTTTCATATTTCTGCCTTAGAAATGCAACGTAATTGCTTTTTCTTTTTCACGTATTTAAAAAGGCATTCTTTGTCTTTACTATAGACATGTTCAATTCGTCCAGCTCGTTTTCAAATACGCAGCCGATAAGATTGACTTTATGAGCCCAGCACTGGACATGACTTAATTCTTCAATCAATCCTTGAAGATTAGTTACACATTTTGTCATGTAGCGTGCTGAGTCCGTAACTACTGCCACTACACGCTCCCGTTCAATTTCATAGGAATTCAAGGTGTCTAATATCGCATTGGAGCAATTTACGCTATTGGCAGAATCTAGAACAACAGAGGCAGCCAGATGGGTGTTTATTTCAGTTGATGGTACTGATGGACGAAAAAGAATGTTGAAAACACACCTACCATTCTTGTCAGTTGTTTCGTCACATAGCAGAAACACGTCTTTGTTTTTTATAACTTCCCTAATTTTTTCCCTCCTTCTTTCGCCAATCATGGGGATGTATTTCTGACGAATCTGATTTGCTGATGGTAAATCTCCACTTCCGCGAACGTACTTCTTAAACCAAGTACGGATAGCAGGATTGTCTAGTTTCTCTACTGGTATATTAGCTTTCACAAACGCAGTAGTAGTGTCCAAAATAAACTCATCTTTCATATCCTTCACACGACTAGCATTTGATAATGTTTCTTTCAAGGTGGCCACTCTAGGAACACTAACTTCAAGACGCGAATTTTCTCGGCGTTTTAAATGCTTCTCCGATTTGCAATGTTTGTCTAATGCATCTTTCCTGCGATAATCTAACCGACAATCACAATATTTGCACATAAGAATGCCACAAGAAATTATAAATCCTCCATTCTTATATTCTTTAAGTCTGTCTGTGGCAGAAACAGCTACCTTCGGCATTTTTTAAACTCAACTGAGCGATGCCCAGTAACAAACACTGTTATCACACGGTTGACTGTAGTCACACGCCAGTATAAATTCGTAACCACACGCAAAATTTATTTCTGAATTCATGTCATAATATTTAAATTACGTCGCGTCTCATCTTCCTGTACTGCTAAGTTCGGAACTAATACGACGAACACGTGGTCGCCAACTGATTCACGCAAATAACACACTAGCTTCGATGATAACGCACAATTTGCGCACTTTTTATTAAATTATATAGAATTCTCTACTATAATTTACACTCGCTACCGATGTAACATGAGGCAAACGTAGTTTACATTATGAACAACTATCAAATAACCTTTTGGAGGTAGTCGGCCAAACTAAACACGCCACGATATAACAGCTGTTTACCACAGCGCTAAAATCCAACGAGTAACGAGAATATCGACAGTATATCGTAATATGACGTATATCGTAGTATTACCCCTCGCGAAACTATACAATCGATCATTCTCTCGAATTGAACACCAACCAAATTCGATTATCGGCTTGTGGACAAAAATGTTCGGATTGGTGTGGGGAAAAAATATGAAAATTTGTTTTTATTTCGCAGATTGCGGTATTTGTGGTGTTATTCACAAAATTCGCGTAATTTCGCGATTTAATTTCACTCCTGGGCGGCACGAAACATGTAAATACGTGAAAATAAAACATCCTAAACTCTAAATATGACTTTTCGTTTTATCGCGAATTAACAAAAACTAACACCTCTACCCATAGTGCATGGCTTGCTCGTGACGTGGATACACATGTGTCAGATACGTCTTGCAATGGCCTTCCCAGTGTGTACTAGACAGTGTCTTGGTGAGGTGTGCATTAACCAACTGAAGAGCCCAATTGCACACCGGGGCGAAACCCTGTCATTTTGTTGAGTTATGCCGCAACATTTAGCACAATTTGTGTTTAAATATATTAATGGCACAACGGACAATACATATTTTTCTTTTGAAAATTATATATTCAATGCCAAGGTAAGGTTATAATTGCTTTGGAATGGAGTTTTCAACTCCCATAGTGCACTGACTTTGCTCGTGACGTGGATACACATGTGTCAGATACGTATTGCAATGGCCTTCCCAGTGTGTACTAGACAGTGTCTTGGTGAGGTGTGCATTAACCAACTGAAGAGCCCAATTGCACACACGGGCGAAACACTGTCATTTTGTTGAGTTATGCCGGAACATTTAGCACAATTTGTGTTTAAATATATTAATGGCTCAACAGACAATACATATTTTTCTTTTGAAAATTATATATTCAATGCCAAGGTAAGATTATAATTGCTTTGGAATGGAGTTTTCAACTCCAATAGTGCACTGGCTTTGCTCATGACGTGGATACACATGTGTCAGATACGTCTTGCAATGGCCTTCCCAGTGTGTACTAGACAGTGTCTTGGTGAGGTGTGCATTAACCAACTGAAGAGCCCAATTGCACACCGGGGCGAAACACTGTCATTTTGTTGAGTTATGCCGGAACATTTAGCACAATTTGTGTTTAAATATATTAATGGCTCAACAGACAATACATATTTTTCTTTTGAAAATTATATATTCAATGCCAAGGTAGGATTATAATTGCTTGGGAATGGAGTTTTCAACTCCCATAGTGCACTGGCTTTGCTCGTGACGTGGATACACATGTGTCAGATACGTCTTGCAATGGCCTTCCCAGTGTGTACTAGACAGTGTCTTGGTGAGGTGTGCATTAACCAACTGAAGAGCCCAATTGCACACCGGGGCGAAACACTGTTTTTTTGTTGAGTTATGCCGGAACATTTAGCACAATTTGTGTTTAAATATATTAATGGCTCAACGGACAATACATATTTTTCTTTTGAAAATTATATATTCAATGCCAAGGTAAGGTTATAATTGCTTTGGAATGGAGTTTTCGACTCCCATAGTGCACTGGCTTTGCTCGTGACGTGGATACACATGTGTCAGATACGTATTGCAATGGCCTTCCCGGTGAGTACTAGACAGTCTTGGTGAGGTGTGCATTAACCAACTGAAGAGCCCAATTGCACACCGGGGCGAAACACTGTCATTTTGTTGAGTTATGCCGGAACATTTAGCACAATTTGTGTTTAAATATATTAATGGCTCAACGGACAATACATATTTTTCTTTTGAAAATTATACCGTATTTGCTCGTGTATATCTCACCCCCGAGTATATCTCGCACCCCATTTATTTATTTGAAACTTCAGGGGAAAAAATGTACTCTCATATATCTCGCATTCATTACTGACGTCATCATATAAATGACCGTAATAATCTTGAGGTAGAAACACGTTCGATTTAGCGCGCCACAACAGTCGTCATTGTCCAGGAACTTACCCGAAGCGTTACTAACAGGAAAAGCGAGCAACGAGTTGATCCGAACTTCGATACGAGCCGATTAGGGATCGAGACGCCGCGTGCAAGCATACGGCGCAGCGTGACTGTTAGCACGCTGTACATTGTTAGTCTTCGGCCGCGGTTAGCTAAATTCGCCGCCTCGACACACGTTCGAATTAGCGATTAGCGGGCCACATAAGTTGCGCAAGTAGGCCTAATGTTACATCGCAGAGAAACGCAGTTCAGTCTTCTCGAATCTCAATGATTTCGTCTTTACGCATTGTGTCGCATCAGAGCTCGGCCGCGTGCAAGCATACGGCGCAGCGTGAGTGTTAGCACTCTGTACATTGTTCGCCGCTTCTTCGGCCGCGGTTGGCTAAATTCACCGCCTTGAGACACGTTCGAATTAGCGATTAGCGCGCCACAACAGTTGTACAAGTAGGCCTAATGTTACATCGCAGAGAAACGCAGTTCAATCTTCTCGAATCTCAGTGATTTCGTCTTTACGCATTGCGTCGCATCAGAGATCGGCCGCGTGCAAGCATACGGCGCAGCGCGAGTGTTAGCACGCTGTACATCTCTCACCTCGTCTTCGGCTGTGGTTGGCTAAATTCACCGCCTTGAGACACGTTCGAATCAGCGATTAGCGCGCCACAACAGTTGCTCAAGTAGGCCTAATGTTACATAGCAGAGAAACGCAGTTCAGTCTTCTCGAATCTCAATGATTTCGTCTTTACGCATTGCGTCGCATCAGAGCTCGGCCGCGAGTAAGCATACGGCGCAGCGTGAGTGTTAGCACGCTGTTCATCGTTCGCCGCATCTTCAGCCGCGGTTGGCTAAATTCACCGCCTTGAGACACGTTCGAATTAGCGATTAGCACGCCACAACAGTTGCGCAAGTAGGCCTACTGTTACATCGGAAATTTTGTGTTTTTTGGCAGTAGCGGCTTTTCAGGTGCATCAGGTAAAGCCCGGCTGCACTAACATTTCTCAAAACAATTGCCTATCATTTTCTGAATCCCTATATTTTATCTTTAAAACCTACCGCATTCGTTAAAAAGAACGAAGAATGCGCTTTATCTGTTGTGATTACACAACCGGTGCAGCGCTCATACTTATTAGTAATTAAGCAAGCACCGCAGTCTGTTTCCTTCACGATTGCGCCTTGCGTCTGAGTGCAGCCCAGCCAATGCTCACAGCAGTACGGGCTGACTTGTGACGTGTAACTCAACGGTTGCCATGACAACGCGCCGAACCGCCTGCGGTATGTATACAGATGCATTCCGCTTGGTGCTGCCCAGCGTGCAACTGGAATATCTGGCTGCCTCGCACGAGCTGTGACGATATTATTCCGAACGCACCCGAATATAACCCTGGCTCTCCGCTCCTAAGACCATTGCTGCCAATGTTAGTATCTCAATCACGCTAAAACACAATCGTGCAAAGACATATTTACTAGTATATTTTATCGCGAGAATTGCGGCTAGTGTTCGGCTGTTCCAACAGCTGCAACAAGAAGCTTGTTACAAATTTGAACGTGTGGTGTACTAAGTATTCCTTTATAGTAAAAATTGTGCTGTTAAATTGTGATTCGTGGCCGTGTGGCGCATTAATTGTGACGTGTTGGTCGTCACATGGAAAACTTTTAAACGTGGTTCTCGAGGAGTGGGAGGGATTGAAAGATATTTTTGAAAGACTAATGGACGACCCTCAGTCAGACGAGAAAACCATTCGTCAATCAGAAGGGTTGTATAATAACTTCAATAGCTTCCAGTTCATATTTTTTTATCATTATTATTCAATTACATTTTTGAGCTTGCTAATATATTATTTAACGTGCTCCAAAAGAAGTCTCTGCACATTTACTTCTGCCTCTCGAAAATAAACACCACACGGCAACTGATAGCCTACTTGGTAAAAGGAATGAAGTAACGTTTAAAACCTATTTTCATACGGCTGAGAAGAAAACTAAAATTTAACAAGATTTCAAGATATGCAGAAGCTCCAGTTTCTTTGCTTAGGAGATAGCTCTAAGTTTGAAGAATATTCTAAAATCCTCCCTCTTGACGCTCTGTCTAGAGAACTTAAAAATCTCTTATCCCACGACATTTGACACACACAGGTTAAAAAACGAACTTCAGTACATCTATTCTGATTCTACCTACAAAAATACCAGATTAGAGGAAATAATTGTGTCGCTCAATAAGAATGAACTTAAGGACGGGTTCAAAGAAGCGTATACATTATTTTATTTAATACTTACTATACCGTCTGCCAGTTCATCAGTAGAAAGAAGCTTTTCGTTCCTTAAGCGGATAAAAAGATACAGAGAGTCAGTCTGAAAGACTGGACTTTATATCATTTTAAATGCTGGCAGTACCAAGAAGGCAGTGCGAGAACAAAGTTTCAAGATTCTATTTTGTTTCTTCACTGCCGACTTGATTGTTCTCGCACTGCCTTCTTGAAACTCCGTTCTCGCACTGCCTTCTTGGTACCCGGCTGCTACATCGTACTATGACGTCACACACTTCAGTACATTCTTGGTACATTTCGTCCCGTCACCGTAACGTAACGCCAGACATCAGCGTAACGACGAAGTCGACAAGATCATTTAAAATGATAAAACATACTTAAGGAATTCAACATCCCATGAGAGGCCGACTGCGCTGGCAACCATACCCCTGGAGAAGTCACTGCTCAACGATTTGATGAATACAATGCCCTTTTACAATGACATCATAGACAAGTTCGGTGCTTCAAAGGACCGAAGAATAGATTTAACATACTGTACAAGCAATAGACGTGACCGAATGTGAGTGATATTTGTTCTTTAGTTAATTTTATACTTATGTTGTGCTATTTAAAGCAACTGCATGAAGATAATACAGCGGATGATTTGTACGCCATTGTCTTCCCAAAGCATCACCCCGATACCAGATTTCCTCCTAGCTAGATCAAGACCAACTACAATACTCAGACCTTAATGCAGGTATCGAAAGGGTGAAAATGGCGTTTGCTGAAGCCCGAGATATTGTTTGTTTACATTCGTTGCTGGGATACAATATTAGCTTTGATTAGCTTCGTTTGATGAACGTTGGGATAAACTATTGCTCATCTGTAATATTTTGTGTCTTCAGTATGTCTGTTAAGTCCAGTTCGCGTTAATGTACTGCAATCGTGTGTAAATATATGATAATATGCTTATTATGGACTGGTTCGATTGTGTGATGATTGTTCAGTCGACCGATGGCATTGTGTCACTTACTGCAGATGTTGAAGTACCTAAGACTAAAGCATTAATAGAAGTGTCTCAAGAATATACACCGCAATGATTTGCTAGTTAGTGACAATATAATAATAGCTTTGTGCACTTCAGTACCGGTAGTGTCGAACTTAAGTACGTAAAGGGAAAACGCAACGAGCATCTACGGCAAGATCAAACCGTTGTCGTTATCTTGAACGCTCAGCTTCATGTGTCTCCGTAAATCCATACCAGTCTAGCAGATGTTCTCTACTGCCTTGTATACACGCCAAATATTACAGTGAACTTTTGTTTTATTGGTTAAGGAAGATGTTTCCCCTGTGCCAAACAGTGAACCCATTGTGTTCCGTCATTATTCATACTTTTGTGAGTCTTACAGCTTGCAAGATATTTTTTATTATGATGTGTGTAATAAAGTGTTGTGAGTAATAACTTGCCAATTAGGCTATGTACTTATATTGCTAGATGGTTTGCTGCGATAATTCCGTAAGAGGGAGATGGTGCTTTCCTACCTACACTACTTTACTAAATCTACTATTTCCAGCGTACAACTATTCCAAACGGTAACAGCGAATGTTTAATAGGTTAGATGGTAACATATTATCGTGTCCTTTGAGTGTGGTAATCTCCATAATTATGTTCAGATATCCACACGGCGACTTCTTTGCATATTTCAATCAACTAATTCTGTGTGATGTTTTAGCCGACAATTTAGACAATTCTACGAGAGGTCTTAATTGAATTGTATATAGCATTGGTTCGATTATTTCAGGCAACTATTCTCATTCCGATTGTGTACACAAATACTCTGCATGTGCTGGGACAGCACTTCAGTAACCGGGTACTTTCTTCTCTCCTATTACAGAATCTGTTTGATTTTATGCTAATAATATTAATCTATAATTACTGAACTTATATACAAATCGTGATAACTCGCCAAAAAGCTTCTTATACAACCACAGAAACAGTGAGACTATTGTAGCTTGCCTTTGGGTGAAGACGAAGAAACCTATAATTCGAGGCCAGCACTATATAGATAAAATAATTCAGGTAAGTCTAAATTATTGATGCATATTACTTCGGAACCTAGTCTCGTCTTGTGATATCTTTTATGCTCTTAGATGAGTACAAATAATAATTTACAAGAACTGTGACAACCCCGATGACATGATCTTAGCTATTGGTAGGGCAACCATCGCCGCCATGTTTTTTCTACATTAAGGTCTGAGGATTGTAGTTGGTCTTGGCTAGATGACCCAACACACCTATTCAAAATATATACGTTTACTGCACAAGAGCGTGTGTTCGGCTGCACCGAACTTACATCCCACGAGCCGCCGCTGTTTTTTGGGAATATGGTAATTCCGCGCGTATATCTCGCACCTACAATTTTCACACACATTTTTGCGGTCAAAAAAGTGCGAGATATACGCGAGCAAATACGGTATATTCAATGCCAAGGTAAGGTTATAATTGCTTTGGAATGGAGTTTTCGACTCCCATAGTGCACTGGCTTTGCTCGTGACGTGGATACACATGTGTCAGATACGTCTTGCAATGGCCTTCCCAGTGTGTACTAAACAGTGTCTTGGTGAGGTGTGCATTAACCAACTGAAGAGCCCAATTGCACACCGGGGCGAAACACTGTCATTTTGTTGAGTTATGCCGGAACATTTAGCACAATTTGTGTTTAAATATATTAATGGCTCAACGGACAATACATATTTTTCTTTTGAAAATTATATATTCAATGCCAAGGTAAGGTTATAATTGCTTTGGAATGGAGTTTTCGACTCCCATAGTGCACTGGCTTTGCTCGTGACGTGGATACACATGTGTCAGATACGTCTTGCAATGGCCTTCCCAGTGTGTACTAGACAGTGTCTTGGTGAGGTGTGCATTAACCAACTGAAGAGCCCAATTGCACACCGGGGCGAAACACTGTCATTTTGTTGAGTTATGCCGGAACATTTAGCACAATTTGTGTTTAAATATATTAATGGCTCAACGGACAATACATATTTTTCTTTTGAAAATTATATAGTCATATAAATGACCGTAATAACCTTGAGGTATAAACACGTTCGATTTAGCGCGCCACAACAGACGTCATTGTCCAGGAACTTGCCCAAAGCGATACTAACAGGACGAGCGAGCAACGACGAGTTGATCCGAACTTGTCCGATGCGAGCCGATTAGGGATCGAGACGCTGCGCTGCCATGTACACGTTTGAATTAGCGATTAGCGCGCCACAACAGTCATCCGTAGGTTCATGAAAAGAAAGGGCTTGTGTCTGCGAAGGCGAACATCTCTCTGTCAGAGAATGCCGAGTGATTTCAATGACAAAATTATCGAGTTTCATCGTCATGTGATAGCAATGCGGAAGAGGAACAATTACCTGCTATCTCAAATCGGCAACGCAGATCAGACCCCGATAAATTTCGACATGCCATCCAACACTACCATAACAGGGTGTCTACTGTAAGGATGAAGTAAAAATTAGTTACTTTTTAGGTACCTTTTGGTTACCTTTTAGTTAATTTTAGTTACCTTTGAATTCAAGATACGTCTGCAGTCTGCAAGCATAGGCGCTCATCACGCGGTGAAGAAAAACAACAATAAACTGTTTTAAAGAGGTTTTTTATTTATCGTATGGCTTTGAGTGCCGGGAGTGTCCGAGGACATGTTCACTTCGCCTGAATCTGTAGCTGCTTCCAGCGAACACCCTTAGGGTGAGCTACAAGTTCCGTTCAATTTCAAGTTGCTACCAGATATCATTGATACCTAGTGGTGAACGTTGGAACTTTGATAGAGCGTTCCGACGAAATCTAACCTAACAATTTAGCTTCACACAAGTTTAGTCTTAGTTCCGCCCCTTAAAACAACAATAACTAACTAAGTTTAGTCTGTGGAAGAATCTTTTACATGCCATAAATCTATCACATGGGAACGTCGGCTTTACTTCCCCTCCGAAGGAAGGCATACTGAAGGATTTTTAACGCTTTTAAAAAATCCGACGACTTCGCCCGGGTTTGAACCCGCTATATTGGGCACAGCAGTTCAGCATGCTACCAACTAGGCCACCGAAGCCGCTTTAAATGAAATTCAAATGTCATAAAAAAATTAAAAAAATAATAAATATATACTAGATATTTAATATCCAATGAGTTGTTTCAGCTAATATGTCGTCTTGTGCACAATATGTTGTTATAATTACGGTACCAAGAGGTTGCTCTGCACTTGGCCATTTGGCAAGATTTCCTTCGTCCCCGCGGTAGGTCGCGAAGAAATGTATGCGATGTTACGCGATCGTCACCGAATTCTGTCTTCGCAGTCAAATACGGAGAAATATCGAGATGTTACACGATCAGCGCTGGTTCCCGTAGTTTTCACGATAGAACACAGAGAAAAATCGCGATTTATATAATCAGTGTCACTTTTAGTCATTCGACGAGATTTCCATTGTCCTTGAGGTCGGGTACAAGAAAATATAGCATTATACGCTGCCGAAGTGACGCGCCTAGCAACCGTATGGGCGCAGCCACATTGGACCCAAACAACTGGTTGCTAGGTTTTTTATACATAGGAAGCTGCATTAACGCTGCGCAGTGTCTTGAATTTTGTTGATAAAAAGGTGTAATATTCGTGAAATAAGGCAAACGCCTCCCGTGAAGATCATCCACAATGTTGGAGCTACAAAATAGAAGTGAAATTTTATTCATAAAGTACGAGAATTTTGCGAGATAATATGAATAAAGTCGACCTCACTCCTGAGGCAAGAATTGCATGGCGGGTTCTACAAATTATAAATATTTATTTATAACATCATTTAGTGGATACAGTATATCTAATATAGAGAGATATTTGGGACATATATGTCACATAGAGGGGTTTTTGGTTCATGTGGGCAGTGTAGTTGTAATTAAATATGGTTTGTACTATAAGTATTATAAACGAAAACCTACATAACCTTACATCTGATTCACTAACAGCAATAAATTTTCTCCTACAACTTTTCTGAGTAGTGATTTTTCACTTAATTTAATTAAGCAGTGAATTGTTTCCAAATAACAATTAGGCCTAATCTCGACTGAAAATTTCTGCCTAAATACCGTATTTTATTTTTTGCAAACTGAGCATAATATGTGGTCTGTGGAAAGGTTTGAAGTTGCTAGTAGAAAGTCCTATTCAATTTGGTAACTGAAAACTGTGTGAGCCATCTAGTACCATAGCACATGGATCATCGTTATGGTACCGGAACTAACATTTCTCTACATCAACTCTTTGGCCCACTTCATAGGCTACCAAGTAGGCTAGTACCACTTTGACTGTCCAGCACATATTGTGTGAATGTTTGCTAGGATTGCTCGTGAAGATGCAGGGTGGCTTTTTTGTTGTTGTTCTAAATCTACATATACCAGCTAATTCTACTTAGCTCTCTTGTGGCACACCAGCTAATGTTTAACATTAATCAGTGTGATAATGTGGTCATCAGCTTGGTGTAGGCCTACTTATTGGGTGAGAGCCTCGGATATTTTCATGTCAGTTTTAGTGGCCTAATATTTAGAGCTAGGATAGGAAACGTGCCCCATTATTTGGAACGAGGTAGGACGATATGCCTTAATTGTAGACTTCTCTAACATGTTATTGAGCACACAGGTTAGGCTTTGTCAATTTGATTCGTTTTCAAACAAACGCGGCGTTGTGGTAAACACATAAATTGTATTGAAATGCAGTCTTTGTTTCTTCTATAGCCGTTGATGAGATTTGGCCTAAACTCTCATCCAAATATTTTAAACTGTTCCCTTATGCATTGATAGACCTTAGGTTCATTTTATTCGTCACTTACTGGCAGGGCCTACGGTACTTTATTTTCCATAGTATTGATCATTCATACGGGACGTGATACACAATATCCAGAAATGTTATATTTTCATGTTTTCACTTAATTTAAGGTAAATATCGTAGGCCACATCTCTACGACTTATGCTCTAAGACTTAATGTGCATCTCGTACGCAATATTTTACAACTTTATTGGACAACTATGTTAAATTACTGTGGAAAATATACTTTTCTATGCTTTCTTGCCTCTGGACATCCATGCATGTATAGTTTTATACGATACAAATAGGAAATAATGACGGCTCAAAGACTGAAGCAAGCTACAAGGGAGCCATGATATATTACTCCAGTTGCTTAGCAACGGAGCGGAAGTGACGTCGACTTCGGCAGCGTATTACGCAATCGGCGCCACTTGCTGTCCGTTTGACAAGAATACAGTTGTCCTCGTCATTAAATGCAGAGAAATATCGCGATGTATCGCAATCGCTGCCGCTCTCGGCCGTTTTACGTTGTCCTTGAGATATTCTGAAATCATCGCCACACCCGGCCGTTCAACGATTGTCTGCCTGTCTATCTGTCCTGACAGAATGGCGGAGGCAAGCTCAAGGTTGGGCATGGTTAAAATTTACGAGTAGTTATGTACATGTTGTTCAGTCGGTGCCGTGATTCCCTAGGCTGTGGTTGGGAGTTCATCAGTTCAGGGTGGATCAAGAGGAGGATTTAGTATTTCGATGCTACGTAGGCTGCCATTTTTAAGTGGGTTGATGCACTTCTCGCTCCCCGCCCGCATTTAAGTATACGTGATAGGTGACCTATTACCTTCGACAGGATTCCCGCAGTCCTCGTGGTCACGAGTTCACGATAGGGGCGGGTTTTATGATTTTACTCAACTGACGTCGATCTCGGTCCGTTTGACGAGATTCCCGCAGACAAGTCGTGCGGTCAGCCGGCCGTCTTGTGTATGCGATTTTGTAGGATGAACGTTCGAAGTAGGTACGGTATCGAATATTACGAATTATTCTGAGAGGATTGCACGAATAATACGACAAGAGGGCAAGTTTTATTTCGACTGAGAACCACGAATTATCTACAAGTTATCGAAATAATCGGTTAGATTATATATCCAATGGAACGAAAGTTCGAAGGAAAAATCGACTTATAACGGAATTTCGAATTAACCATACTGGATGTCTCAAATTTACTAGACATATTTTTTAAATAAGTTATATGTATTTCAAAGATTTTTCGCCTTTTTTTTTTCCGAAACGGTAACATTTCGCAAGATTGCGACATTAAATTGTTTCGAGTTATTTCTGGACTTCAATTTGACATAATTTTCAAATAACAGAAATGAGAGAATTCTTTTTAGTTTCGGAAGTATTCGCGAATAAAGGTCTCGCGAAAAGTCAGGTTTCCTAATACATTAACACAGAAAAATGTTTCACACGAAACTTCAGTCTTCTTGATGCCGAAAATATACGTTGAACCGATGTATACCACTCAAGGTATCCTCAGTATGTATTTCCTTGAGGTCGGGCACGGGGAAATATAGCTTAGTACGCCGCTTGCGTGAAACTCGCTCCATCGCAATCTCTGAGCCTAGCGGCGCGAGCTTAAATGATTCAACCCGCCTTCAGAAAATTTTCGTTACCCGTTTGTAAAATTCGTTACTTTTTCGTTACTTTCGTTACCCATTTGTAAATTTCGTTACTTTTTCGTTACTTTCGTTACCGGTAGACACCCTGCATAAACAAGAAGGAAGAATCTAGCGTCCTTGTGCGTACAACTGGGTGTGAGAAAAAAACGCTGCACAGACATGCTAGCAGTAACCGCGGACGGAAGAAAATTTCCACCATATGTTATTTTTAAAAGAAAAACAATGCCTAAAGCGAAGTTTCCCAAAGGCATTCATGTTCGCGTGCAAGAGAAAGGATGGATGGATACAGCTCTTATCCAGGACTGGGTCCGTACAGTGTGTACGCCGAATGGATGGCGGGAGGGGACCACGACCTGACGCCAGGAGGCAAAATAAACAGGCCATCAGTTGAACTCGTGTGTGATTGGGTTATACGGGCGTGGGTTGTGGTGTCGCCGGACATTGTTGTGAAGAGGTTCTTGAAGACAGGCATCGCAAATGCATTGGACGGAAGTCAGGATGAAGCCGTGTGGGATGATGACCAGAATGATGCACGCGAGAGTACCTCGGAGATCGGTAGCAGTGACGGCAGTGATAATGAATAGGGTGAGTAACGTATACCAGTTGCCTTGTTTCAATAATGAAAATTTTGTGTTTTTTCGGGAATACGGAAATTCCGTGCGTATATCTCGCACCGACAAATTTCACTCGTATTTTCGGCTCGCGTATATTTCGTACCCCATTTTTTAAGTTGAAATATCAGGAAAAAAAGTGCGAGATATACGCGAGCAAATACGGTGTTTTCTCAGGCGGATGAACACAGTAAAGCGTCCATTACCAACCGCACGCCCATCCCACGAGCACGTCGTAGTTCAGTTTGATAATGCCACTTTTCAGTCTGGCCGATAGAATATGTTGCCAATATATTCACAATTACTGGGACAAGCGAAAAAATAACCTGAAAAAACTTACATGTGAATAAAACATGTACAGTGGAATCTCGTTAGCACGTTCTCGGTTACGACGTTTTCCCGTTTAACGTGATGATTTTCTCAAGTCCCAGTCCCATTTCTACTAACTACATGTTGATATATCCCCTTAATACGTTTTCTATTCCTGCTTACGACGATCAAATTTCCGGTGTACTATTTTATTCTTATTACATTAGAAAATTTGGCATCTTGAAAACACGACGCGATATTGCTTCCTATTCTCTGATAGTTATTGACAGTGTAGACGATTAGTGTGTTTTGACGGTGTGGAAGTGGTGTGAGGTATGACGCAACACAGAAGATAGCTGATGGTGCAGAAGTTGCTTGAGAGCGATGACGCAACACGGAAGATAGACGACATGTCTCTCTCGCGCCAGTAGAACATGCTATTATACACCGCCCGGCAAAAAAAGTGGAACAGTTAAAAATGTAATGTAAAAAGTATAAAATTAGCCATGAAAAATAAGTAATCACATTTTAAAAGCTTTTCACGCATTAGAGCACGCATCTGAAACATCCGTGAATAGAAATTGATAATATGACATTTCTTAGGGTGGTTTATTACCACCAATTACCCCCAATCGTCGATGAGCCTATCTTAATGGTTTTATGGCGGGAAGTGCACTGTAAGCGCTTAAGGTTTATGAGTATTGCCGCTCGCTTATTGTTGTTCTAGGGATAGCAACTGGCATTTGTAGAACACCTGGGACCCATTGTCATACATTTTAGTAGGTTATCCATGTGCAGTTCACACTAAAACATGCCTCTTAGCCGTGAAGGAGCTGCACAGGCAGTTGCAATGGTGGAGGATGGTCGCAGCTTCTGTTATGTTGCTGAGATCATTGGATCATCTCTCGGTATCATTCACCGTGCAGTGCAACGTTACAGAGAACTCCAAATATACGACAAGAGACGAGGGTCAGGCCGTAGAAGAAGCACAAGTGCCAGGGATGACAGATTTCACACCCTGCAAGTTCTGCGTGATCGCCATACCACAGCAGTCCAGGCACGAAATCAACTGGAACATGTCAGAAATGTGAGAGTGAGTGACCGAACAGTAAGAAGAAGGTTTGAAGAAGCTCATCTTTCGTCCCGGAGACCTGCACGTGGACCCGCACTCGAACGACATCACAGAAAGGCGCGTCTTCACTATGCAAGGCAGCATCTGGGATGGACCCACGAGCAGTGGGCCTCTGTTCTCTTCACTGACGAGAGTCGCTTTAACCTTAGATCTCCTGATGGAAGAGAAAGAGTGTGGAGAAGACGCGGGGAGAGGTACAGCCCTGTTGCTTTCTCCTCCAGGACTCCATTTGGAGGTGGCTCGGTTATGGTGTGGGGTGGCATCAACGTTATGGCCCATACTGAGTTGGTGTGCGTCGATCACGGGACACTCAATTCCCTAAGGAACACCGAAGAGATCCTGATGAACCATGTGATGCCCTTTGCGCCTTTCGTTGGTCAGAATTCCATGCTGATGCAGGATAATGCCCGCCCTCATACTGCTCGCTGTGTTGTACAATATCTGCAGGAAGTGGGGAATCAAACCCTGGACTGGCCAGCTCGTAGTCCTGACTTGAACCCAATCGAACATGTATGGGATATGCTTGGAAGGAACATCAGACAGCGTGACCACACCACCTTGGCACAACTGAGAACATCGCTGCTGGAGGAATGGGATCGCATCCCGGCAGATGCCATTCGACGAGTAGTGAACAGTATGCCTGAGCGTATACAAGCTGTCATGGACGCTAAGGGTGGAAACACTCGTTTTTAGTGACCAGTATTCCCCTGCAGTGCAGTGCAAAAATTAACACTGTTTTGTTTGGCAATATGTTTGATAAAAACCAGACCAAAAGAACATTACTAAAAAATAGAAAATTGTTAATTTGTGAAATGTAACGAAATTTGTGAGTTAAAGCGTGTTGTAAAACATGTTTAGGTATTTTCTGTAGCCAACCATCTAACATTTACATGAATAATGTAAATATTGGAAAACCGATACATTTTAGTAAAATAAATTAAGAAATTACATAAAAAATTGAAGTGTTCCACTTTTTTTGCCGGTCAGTGTACTTATAACACGTTCTTTGTTTCGAAATACGCCACAGATCGGCGTGCATATGCCGGCCGACCACTAGTGTCTCGTCCTTCCGTGAATGCGGCAGCGTGCGTTTAACGACCGGCCGCCCCGTCATCTGTGCGTAGCGTGAGTTATATAGCCCGTGAGCACAGAACGTTTAAACAAGGTCACGTTGCATATTTTGCCGTGCATCGCTTTAGTACGATCGCTTTTTCGTCTGCGTGCAGAATCGATTTCAATATATGCACGTTTATATGTTCCTGAACACCAGTTTGGATACGATCCGATCCCACAATTTTACCGTGTAGACCCTGAAACTCAATACGATCTGTTTCATGCAAATACGCATTACACTACCGAAGAAGTGGTGAAACCTAGTGATAATTTTGTTACGTCGTATTGAAATAATGGTGGTGGCGCTCCAAAGTAGGAGAACCTTTGTATAATCCTCACCTTAAGCGCGTGGAGTTTTTTTTTTCCGGTTCACGCGCAAGCATGTCTAACCTCAAAAAAACTTCCGGTTATATCCAATCGTTCACGCCAAAGAATACGGCACTTCTTTTCCACAGAATATCAAGAAAAACATGTAATTAAGCCGAAATCAATTATAGAAAACTAAATATTACAAATCGAACTACAGTACTTCAATTACGAGTATGGTACCCGTATACGGTAGTACATTTTTCTCTCGTTTTCATAGCTCTCGTTTCTCTGTGCTGTATAAACTAGTTCTGTAATACAATAATTCTGTAGTTTGTTTAAAATTGTATATTCGATAGTACGTACTTGCGATTATCAAGTTTTTAACTTTTCCCTCACTGAAACAAGTTAATGAGGTTTAATTATCATTTTTCATTAGTACGTTTTCCCGCTTTTTACGTTCAAATTTTTCAGTCCCTTAAAAAACGTACTAACGAGGTTCCACTGTATATATTTGTTATGGACTGCAGGTTATAAATTGAGTCTTTCCTTATGAAGGTTGGCAACCCTAGCTGTCAAAAAAGTGCAAACTTACAGTAGATGAGCTATACACGGGGCTACATGACCGCGTTGTCGCAGTCCCTAAACTGAGGAACCAACCAACCTTTTAGAGACGCTGGGGTGCCGGATTTTGCCCCCAAGGGGATCTTTAATGTGCCAGTAAATCTACTGACACGGCTCATATTTGCGCACCCGCAAATGCCAGCTGACTGCACCAGGATTCGATCTTACAACCTTAGGCACGGCAGGCAAGAACGTTACCACTAAGCCACGCAGCCAGTCATAAATTACAGTTGGTCATATTAAGATACTGTATAAAGTGAGCCTAAGCCTTTTAGAGAGATTGGAGTACTTCAAGAACATGTTGGAAATGTAGAAGTGTTTGTTGCCAGCTGCAATGGGTGCTTTAACCTTCACACAGACTTAGTTGCCCTCCGTTACCAATGCCCCTAATTACCCTCAATTCTCTAATTTTCCTCCTTCCCTTTTTAGATCTTTTATCTCTTGGAAGAACAAGGCTTTCAGAGTGCGGTTCCAGGATAGAACTGATCCGGCAAGGGAAGATTATAAGATAAAGAAGAAAGAAGCAAACAAGATTGTCGCAGAGGAGAGGAAGAAGTGGATGGTAAAGTGGACAGAGATGATGGAGGAAGACAGCAGAGGAAATAAGAAAGTACTTTATGGGATGGTCAAAAGTAAGAGAAGAGGTCTGCGAGAGGATGTGGTAATGATGGACAAAAACGGAACTGAGATACACAACAAAGAGATACTCAGACAGTGTGGAAAGAGTACTTTGAGGATTTGCTGAATCCAAATGGTCATAGGGAGGAAGACAATGTATTGGAAGATGGAGAAGACAACACAGGAATGGAAAAGGACCTGACTTGGAGAGAACTGGAAATGGCTATAGACAAGATGAAAGGAGGAAGGGCACCAGGTGTGGATGAAGTGAGTGTTGAAATGGTGAAGGCAGCAGGGGAGGTTAGGAAACAGTGGCTGTACAGTGTGATGAGGGTGATATGGAAGGAGAAAAAGACCCCAGAAGATTGGAAGAAAGGATTAATTGTCCCAATATTTAAGAAAGGAAGCAGAAAGGAGTGTAGAAATTACAGGGGAGTCACACTCATACCTCACTGTGCCAAGATATATGAAAAGATATTAGAAAGTAGAATACGAGCCAAAGTGGAGAGAAAATTGAGAGAGGAACAGTATGGATTCAGACCTGGGAGATCAACAGTGGATCTCATATTTTCAGTGAGACAGCTCCAGGAACACCACTACGAATTTGGAGAGGATCTGTTGATGGCCTTCCTGGACATCGAAAAGGCCTATGATAGTGTGTGTAGGGAGAAGCTTTGGAAAGCAATGGAAAACATGGGAGTGGAAAAAGAGACTGTAGGCAGAGTGAAGGAGATGTATTGTGGAAGTGTGAGTTGTGTGAAAGTTGGAGGGGAAAGAACAGACTGGTTCAGACAAATGAGTGGCCTGAAACAGGGTAGTGCGCTGTCACCCCTTCTCTTTATTGTGGTTATGGACGAGGTAATGACACGGATAGCAGGAAAGATAGGAGAAGATAAGATGAAAGCAATGGTGTTTGCAGATGATCTCATGGTCTGGGGAAAAAAGGAGGAGGAAATTCAGGAGCAACTGAAGGCTTGGGAAGAAACAGTGGGAGAGTACGGATGGAAGTTCAACATCAGTAAATGTGAGATCCTGTTAACGACCAGGAAAAAGGACAGACCAATGAGTGGGATAACACTTGGAGGTGGACAGCTGAAGAGGGTGGAAAGTCTCAAGTACTTGGGAAGTATAGTGGAGGAAAATGGGAGAAATGACAAAGAGATTACGGAACGTGGCAGACAGGCAGAAGCATTTCTGAGAAGCATTAGGAGCTTAGTGTGGAATAAAGATGTCCCACAAAAAAGCAAGGAAGTGTTATACAGAAGCTACTATATCCCGATACTGACCTATGCTTCAGAAACGTGGACAATGAAGAAAAGAGACATAAGCAGAATACAGGCAGGTGAAATGAAGATCCTGCGAAGTAGGATCGGAGTAACAAGAAGAGACAGGGTGAGGAATGAAAAGGTCAGGGAAATGGTGAAAGAGGAGCCCTTGCAAGGTAGGATTGAGACATCAAGACTGAGGTGGTATGGACACTTAAAGAGAATGGATGAGAAGAAGATTCCCAAGAGGATACATGAGATGCAGATGCAGAAGAATCGACCAAGGGGAAGACCAAGAGATAGATGGCTGAAAGGAGTGGAGGAATGTGTCAAGAAGAGAGGCGAGGACTGGACCAGAGTGACAGCGGAGAGGTGGTGGGAAGAAAGAAATAAGTGGCGAGGCTTATGTTCCAAACAGACCCAGCCTGGGGCTGGAAACTGTACAAGATGATGATGATGATGATCTCTTGAACCTTCTTTTCTAACTCGTACTCCCCAGGTACTTCCTCATTTCATCGTGGATTTTTTCCAAGGTAAGTACCTCGGCTCCAACGACTGAAATTGGCTAAGTACAAGTACAAAGTACAAGTTTATAGGGCGCTCACGTATCTTCGTTAAGCAGAATGTCCCAGTCAAGTCAAGACACAAGTTAGCCTATTCAAATCCAGCTCATTGTTTCAAATGATGTGTTGTAATATTGCCCACAACCAGTCAAAATCTGAGCACTAGACAATCAACTCAATACATTTTTGAGCTTAGACTCATTTTATAGTAAGCTTCTCATTCTTATTCGGCACAATCACGATTCATTTCAGCTTGCATGGATTAAGTAGTCTGCACCATGTTTACGCATTGCGCAAGTACATGCCTCTGGCACTACTTTTGTTTTTGAAACTAAATTATTCGGTGACATATTACGAACTCATAATGTACATCACAATTGCAAGAGGGCGAAATATGTTTGTAAATTCAGGTTAAAAGAATATTTTAAATGCTGTGAATATATGGTGGAAGAATATTATGCATGGTTCATGCACGAAAACAATACATTGTAATTCCAATTTGTCGCCTCCATTACGTCAATTTCCAGGTGCAAATTAGCTTACTCTAGTCAGCTCATTGTTTCAAACAATGTGTTGTGATGTTGTCGATGACTGGTCAAAATCTGAGCAAGCTACAAATAACCCTTTTCATTCATTTTTGTACTTAGATTCACTTTATAGTGTGCTCCTCATTCTTATTCGCAACACAATCATGATTCTTCTCAACTCATTTTTTGTCTCCCATTAACACTAGGGTTGAGAATTGGAAGTGCTCTTGCAATCTATATAATAATACATTGATGTTGGCAATCTTACATTAAATCACAGTGGTGGATTTTTCCGAAAATTATTGAATATTCAGTTAAACAAGATGTTCAGTAAATAACATATAGCCCACTTTCTCCTAAACGTATGAGTAAAGTTATAACTCTTTGTCTTTATCAAAGAGTATAATAGAATCATTTCTTGGTTGAAGACCTCAGAAACTATTTACCCGTACAATACACCAGAACCTCGGAAAAACTACTACCATCATTGAAGAAAGAAAGAGAACACATATCTCAAGAATTTTATGGAACTGGAGACATAATCGACCTGACGTGGCAACATACAACTTTGAGTTGAGGCATGTGTTTACACGTCTGGCTGTCCATGGTTTTCACCACCTTAAGTGCATTAACAAATCTTTCCACGACCCTACAGTGACGTGTGTATGCCGACTATGTGAAGCATGTGAACGCTACCACTTAGAACTCTGTAGTATGGGAAACAATCAAATCAAAGACTATGCAATTCAATCCCCAGAGCGCATTTTTAGTGTACATGTTCATTCTCTATTTTTGATTGCTATTTGGCTGCAATAAAAGTATTAAATAATATCCTGAACTAGCACCAACAGATAGAGTACGGGTACTATGTGAGATCGTTTTGTTCTTTAGTTCAAATAACAGACAATAGGCTGTTACAAACGCTTTAAAATAAAAATGGTATCGTAGGCTATTATCAACTTATCCTTCTTCATATTCGATGCGTATAGAATGCCAACCAGTGGAGTCCCACGTAGAACAGTCATGACATCTGTCGGATAAGATAATCCAAATAGGGCGAGTGCATCCTAGCGGCCATAAACAGAAACTTTTCAATTAAAGCTGGAAGGTAATCTGTGGGCCCGTGCGCAATCATTTGGCCATGATAGTTCACCTGGTTGCTGTTAGATGTCTCGTGCAGATCCGCTGGCGATTTTGTTTTAATTAAATATATATTTTCCATTGTAATATGCACAATATAACGCTTAATTTTAAAACGTCTGAGTAATTACAAAACAATAAATATTAAAAAAACAAGCAAAAAACCCAACTCACTTCTGTACTATAATATTACAAGATAAACTTTTAATTTCGAACGGGCCACGTCCTTTTGAACAGTTTAAACGATTCTCGGTTCGATAATCGGAACTGGTGGGTCGCATGTTATGGATTATAAAGTTTGCATAATTCACACGGCCGCCATGCTGAAATGGTACGGCTGATGACCTTGTAGTTTGGGCACAAGACGCGTCCCATATGAAGGTATGTTGTTACCAAATTTGGTAGAGATCAGATGATTAGTTTAGTCATTATTTGATTTTACGTTTTGAACGTTTGAGTCGCAGCTATCGATTTTTGGTAAAGATGGAGGCAATCCATGACACTGAAGTGCCCCTTGCTAGTGCTACCTCTGTACCAAATATCGTTCAATTCAGATTCACCGTGTTTGAATTGACAGGGGGGGGGGGGGACAGAGAAGCAGACAGACACACAATTTTTGGCCCTATGCAGATCTCATAAGTCTACTTTCATTTTTTGCGAAAATCAAAAGTAGGCTAAAAATGCCAAACAGTAGAAAGAGTCGTAGAACCACGTTAGCTTTGCATATTTTGGCTAGAGCCTAGTACATGTGATCACATGTTTTAATGTTTTGAACGCAAGCCCTCGTTTATCGTTTTCCCAAGGTTTTTTCTTTCTTTCTTGAAGTCTTTCGAAAATTATGAATCGAGGCTTCACTGAACAAGAGTTTAGTGCTTTTCAGTCGGTCAACACGAATGTACCCAAAAGAGATGGGTTATGCCCTAATCCTGAAATAAATTACATGAGATTAATAAAACACTAAGATGACCGGTTTCGATCGTCAAGCGATCATCATCAGATCCATTACACTTAGGCTATAAAATCTATGTTTGAAATACAGGTGAAAATATTTACAATATGTACAAATATTTAGTTATAGATTAACCATAGTTGATTTTTACAACCATATAATCTCTCCAAAGTACAAACTCCGGATAGCTATCACCATTTAGCATTTCACCTAACATCATATATACTGCATTTAGCATACAATGACAGTTGCAGTACCAATACTGCAACTAAATAGTTGTACATATTGTAAATATTTTCACCTGTAATTCAAACATAGATTTTATAGCCTAAGCATGACGAATAGAAATAAATAGTGTCATCACTCACCGAGTTCAACCGCACCCCACTCGGCTAGCGCTAGCAGCGCTGATCCCCAACGTTACACAGTCAGCTGTTCAATAGTGGGATACACGCTGGGCTACGTAAACCTCTTTACGAAGGCTGCGGTTACGCTGATTACAACAAATTGTGTGTTTAGACTTATGAATAATACTGTCAAAAAGTTAGTATTAATATTCTCTGTCCCCACGTAGAACTATCGTTTAAAACCCTGCGTTAGTCGCGCATTGGTCTGACAGCTCCATGGTTCGTTATATTAGTTTTAATATCAAGCCAACAGTTCAAGTTATGATCTTATCGTCTCGTGACATCTTACACCAAACCTTAGTAAGCATTTTTCTGGAGTTGTGAAATGAAGTGTCTAAAAATAACTTTAACACGTGTAACATTTTGTCAGCGTGAGATTGATAGTACCAGCGCTCCCAATGATGTAACATTCTGTCAGTGAGTGGCAGGTATGCTGTTATACCGATTGTTTGGCTTAGTATGTTGCCTTAGTTAATATCAGTAAGGAGATTGCGCCTTACGAAAACCTAAGGATGCAGATGAAGCGTGTCACCTTCTGCTGAAAGATAACGAATAGCTAGTTCATGATTCAGTAATTTCAAAGGAATTTGTGACTCTGATACTGAAGACTAAGTTGAAACAAGATCCGAAGATCAGGAGGACGGTAACGGAAGCGAAGAATTGGATGACCGTTTATTTTATTGGCAGGTTGGCCATTATTATATGTCCGACTCATTCTTGGCCACTTGGCTATCACCACGGATTCGATTCCCAGCTATGCCAATAAATTTAATACTGGTCTGAGGGCTGGAACGGTATTCACTCAGCCTCGTGAGGCAAAAATGTTAAGAGGCGTGTTCGATTCCTACCTCAGCTATCCTGGAAGTGGATTTCCGTGGTTTCCCACTTCTCCTCCAGGCAAATGCTGGGATGGTACCTGACTGAAGGACACGGCCGCTTCCTACCCAAATCCGACCTCAATTCCAAATACGTACACTACTACAGACATCATAATGACACAGGTTATCAGACGAATTCTAAACAAACCCAAACACACGGGACTACGTGACCACAATGTCGTTAAGTCCCTAAAGAATCAACAACTATTATTATTTTAGGCCTATTATTATTAAGACGGATTTTTGTTTTTGTTTTAGGTAAGAATGGCACAAAGTAGAACAAGTAACCATGGAAGGCTGCCTTCATTCCGTATCCTACTGGGCGGCATTCGTGATTTTACATCAGTGGATAGATATTTCGATAAATTTTGAAAAATGTGAGGTACTGATCCTGGTTTTAATTTCCACTTCACGCGAGGAATTTCCACGTTCTCATAGTTCACTACGAAACAGTCCGCCTTTATAATAATTAAATCTGCCGAAAAACGCTCGTCACAGATTCTATTTTTGATCGACAATTGCTTATCTTTCCACGGAATAACTCTCGCACATTTCGCAAACAGATTTGTTTCTTTTGGCGGTGTGAAAAAATGTCTACCATCAGATTTTCTTCGTAACCCGATTTACTTCCAGGAACATAACATTTTCCAGAAACAACAGAAAACTTAGTTGTTTGCACACACAAAGCACTGCACAGACATTCGTAAACTATTACAAAGAAACAAATTCCCTCGAATAATATGACTTCTCGCGCACAGGATATTACAGTACTAACCTTGTGGGTTACTGTCACACGTGCTTATGGTTCGGCGCGACTTCCGTGCCACACACTGGCTGGACCATGAACTACAATGCTTAAGTAGCGGAGCGATGACACTGTTTATTTCTATTCGTCATGGCCAAAGTGTAATGGATCTGATGATGATCGCTTGACGATCGAAACTGGTCATCCTAGTGTTTTATTAATCTCATGTAATTTATTTCAGGATTAGGGCATAACCCATCTCTTTTGGGTACATTCGTGTTGACCGACTGAAAAGCACTAAACTCTTGTTTACTATGGCAACACTGAAAATATGGCTTCAAACACCACAATGCTTCACTGAAGTTAAAAAGGCATGCAAGTCACTACATATGATGCAGGTGTTTAAGGTTACTGGTAAGAAGATTAGGGAAATGGCCTATCTTTCTCTAGAAAGATCTCAGCCGGAATATGGTGCAGGTGTGTGGGATCCATATCACTCAAACTTGATAAAGGAGTTAGAAGGAATAAAAAAGAAGGTCAACAGGTATGTAATGGGTCCACAGGTGAACAAGCAGTGCGAGTGAAATGTTTCAGAATTTGGGATGGGAAAGTTTGGACGATAGGGGTTCTAGAGCAAGATTAAGAGGTATGTTTTTAGCTTATAAGTAGAGATGTTGGTTGTTGTTAGTTAGCGATAAAACGATAAGTCATATTTAGAGGTTAGGATGTTTCATTTTCACGTATTTACATGTTTCGTGAAATTAAATAGCGAAATAACGCGAATTTTGTGAATAACACCACAAATACCGCAATCTGCGAAATAAAAAACATTTTTCATATTTTTTTCCCACGCCAATCCGAACATTCCTGTCCACAAGCCGATAATCGAATTTGGTTGATGTTCAATTCGAGAATGATCGATTGTATAGTTTCGCGACTGGTAATACTACGATATACGTCATATTACGATATACTGTTGATATTCTCGTTACTCCTTGGATTTTAGCGCTGTGGTAAACAGCTGTTATCTCGCGGCGTGAAATAGTTTGGCCGACTACCTCCAAAAGGTTATGTGATAGTTGTTCATATTGTAAACTACGTTTGCCTCCTGTTACATCGGAAGCGAGTGTAATTCATAGTAGAGAATACTACATAATTTAATAAAAAGTGTGAAAATTGTGCGTTATCATCCAAGTTAGTGTTGTTGGTTGGTTCCTCAGTTTAGAGGCTGCGACAAAGAGGTCATGTAGCCCCGTCTACTTTGGGCATGTGTAGAATCTGTCTGATAACCGGTGTTAATTGTGATGGCTGTATTAGTGTGTGTATCTGTTTTTTAATTCAAGTAAGGAACTGCACCTTTGAATTTTTCAAATAGTTCCTACTTTTGCCGCCAAACGCCACCGTCAACGACTACTAGGCCTAGTTCAGAACTTAGCAACTAGACACCACCGCAGTCGGCTCTTTGCAACGAACGTAGAAACCTCAGAGCGTTGTTTACATTGTATACAATTTAGCTTCACACAGGTGTAATTAGTGGAAGGTTCTTTAACATGCCATAAATCTATGACATGGGACCGCCGGCTTTTCTTCCCCTCCGAAGGAAGGCATACTGAGGGATTTTTAACGCTCTTAAAAAATCCGACGGCCAGTGTGTTATTTGCGTGAATCAGTTGGTGACCACGTGTTCGTCATAGTAGTTACGAACTTAGCAGTACAGGAAGATGAGACGCGACTTAATTTAAATATTATGACACGAATTCAGAAATAAATTTTGCGTGAGGTTACGACTTTATACTGGTGTCTGACTACAGTCAACCGTGTGATAACAGCGTTTGTTACTGGGCATCGCTCAGTTGAGGTTAAAAATGCCGAAGGCAGCAGCTTCTGCCACAGACAGACTTAAAGAACATAAGAATGAAGGATTTATAATTTCTTGTGGCATTCTTATGTGCAAATATTTGATTGTCAGTTAGATTATCGCAGGAAAGATGCATTAGACAAACATTGCAAATCGGAGAAGCATTCAAAACGCCGAGAAAATTCACGTCTTGAAATTAGTGTTCCTAGTGTGGCCACCTTGAAAGAAACATTATCAAATGTTAGTCGTGTGAAGGATATGAAAGAAGGGTTTATTTTGGACACTACTACTGCGTTTGTGAAAGCTAATGTACCAGTAGAGAAACTAGACAATCCTGCTAGCTGTACATGGTTGAATAAGTACGTTCGCGGAAGTGGGGATTTACCATCAGCAAATCAGATTCGTCGGAAATACATCCCCATGATTGGCGAAAGAAGGAGGGAAGAAATTAGGGAAGATATAAAAAACAAAGACGTGTTTCTACTATGTGACGAAACAACTGACAAGAATGGTAGGTTTGTTTTCAACATTCTTTTTCGTCCATCAGTACCATCAACTGAAATGAACACCCATCTGGCTGCCTCTGTTGTTCTAGATTCTGCCAATAGCGTAAATTGCTCCAATGCGATATTAGACACCTTGGATTCCTATGAAATTGAACGGGAGCGTGTAGTGGCAGTAGTTACGGACTCAGCACGTTACATGACAAAATGTGTAACTACTCTTCAAGGATTGATTGAAGAATTGCGTCATGTCCAGTGCTGGGCTCTTTAAGTCAATCTTATCGGCTGCATTTTTGAAAACAAGCTGGACGAATTGAACATGTTTATAATAAAGACAAAGAATGCCTTTTTAAATACGCGAAAAATAAAAAGCAATTACCGTATATACCCGAATGTAAGACGACCCTGAATATAAGACGAGGCCTAGTTATCAACTGCCTCTTACAGATTTTTTCACAAAAATACTCGCTAACTCATAACTTGCACAATATATGCCCTTAAGGTCGTGCTTTCATTTTTATAATGTCTCGTGTTATCGGAAATCCCTCTGCCCGCTTTTCCAAGACATACTCTATAATTTCTTTGTTCAAGAATGGGAGACGCTATTAAATTAAGATACGTTGATCACTCAATTACTGCTCGTAAAACTGACTGGTTGTTCTTGCAAAGATTGTTTTAAAACATATTTCCGTATGCTTTCGAACATATAATTTATCCGCTTAAAATGACGTGTATGCGTAAATCCTAACCTCAAAATGTACGCTATTCTTATATGCAGGGCAAATAAACATAACAAATCATATTTTAATCTTCATTAACGCATTGATTTGTTGCGAGTTACAAGATGCCAGCACCACATACTACTTTGCAAATAATGATATTTTTTTTTTTAAATACCCTGAATATAAGACAACCCCAAATTTTTACAACACAAAAAGTGGGAAAAAACCTCGTCCTACATTCGGGTATATACGATACGTTGCATTTCTAAGGGAGAAATATGAAAACACAGAAAAAGAGAATTAAATTCTAGCTTTCCCAATGCCTGTATGTACAAGATGGAATTCATGGTTTAAGCTGCAATGTATATGGCCACGCATGTGGAAGATCTGGTAGTATTTTTCAAAACATTGGAAGATTCAAATTCTGGGGTCAAATTTTTCCAACAAGCATCGACTTCAACAATACTAATTATAAAATTACAAGCATTGTATGTTTCTGTTGTTGGTGCCTCTCTTATGGACTTGCTTAGTTTCTTGGAGGGATCTAGGTACCCAACAATTCACTTCTGGCTGGGAAGCTAGATCACCTTGAGGTAAAGCTCAAGCTATTAGGCAATGGTGGAATGTTCAATCATACGATCCTCGAGAACTTGGAACAGCTTCCTCAAAAGATGCAGATAATGGTTAAATCCAAGCTTACGGGTGTTGCCCAGTCAGCTCTGGTGAAACTCAGGACTTTAAGGACCACGGATCCAGTCAGGAAGAATGTAGAAGCCATCGGGTCATTGTTTGATCCTCGGCATGCACCTAAGAACGTATCTCCCACAGAACTGCTCCAATTTAAGAAGAATGCCTCACTTCTTAAGAAGATGGAGTCTCAACAGATTTTAGAGGCTCACAGCATTTACCTGACTGCAATCAAGAACCAACTGCGTCATAAAGATAATGTGAATGTTCCAGGGATCCTCATGGGATTAAGGCCTGCTCACCTAGACTGTGCAACAGCTGCATTAAAGTGTGTGTGGTATCCTTGTTCAAATGTGGATTCTGAAAGGTCATTTCAGAATCAGAATCAATTTATTTGGCGTTAAACACTAGTGCAATAGCCATCGTCAGGTTAAAAATACAAAACAATAAAATCAAACAATCCTACATTACTTAGCCGACTTATAACAGTATATAAAAACAGCTTATTATCGTTATAACAAAATGTAACCTACTTCTATTGTACTAAGTGTTACACCAATCTGCTTCCATACATTCTTCCAGTGAATACCATGGATTCACCAGCAACCACTTTTGCAGCTGTTTCTTAAAGATTTTGGTTGGTAGTTGTTGGAAAGGCAAACTCAGTTTGTTAAAAAAATTTATGCCACGAATTTCATGACTGTTCTGTGGTTTTGAAAGCCGACACCATGGTACCTCTATCTGGTGTGAGTTTCTTGTGCTGTATGAGTGAACTGTTACCCGTCTGCCTGTCAATTCATGTGGATGTTTATTTTTCATATACATGAGGATATTTAAAACAAAAAGATTTATAACTGTTAGTTTGGAAGATTCAATAAATAAAGGTCTACAGGGTGTGTTAGGAGGAGCATTTGCAATAATACGGATTGCCTTTTTCTGTAATTGTAAGATATTTACAATGTGTGCACTATTTCCAAAAAATATTAATCCATAACTAAAGAGACTTTGGAAAAAAGCAAAATAGGCTGTGTGTAAATATGTCGTAGGAACCTCATTTTTTAAATGACGGAGTAGATACACCACCCTTGCAAGTTTATTCGAAAGGTTATGAATGGGAGGTTCCCATGTTAATTTTGAGTCAAAATTCATTCCTAGTAGCTTAGCTTCTTTTATATCATTACTTATGTTTTTAAGACTAAATATTACATTTTGAGTTTTAGTTTCATTTAAGTGGAATCCATTCTCACTGAACCATTTCCTAGCTTCTAGCAAGCACTGACTTGATAAATTTTGTAATTCACTTATACATTTGCTAGAACACAAAAATGTAGTAATCTGCATAAAGAATTGTTTTTCCAGAAACATTTACTGCTAAGTCATTCATCATAACGACAAAAAGAAATGGACCCAGAACCGAGCCTTGGGGTACACCATACCTAACTTCTAACACATGAGATTTCCTATCCCCATTCTCTACAAACTGTACTCGGTTTGTTAGATATGATTCATACTCTGATCCTTTAATTCCGTACAGTGCTAACTTTTGCAGAAGTATATCATGTGACACACAATCGAAGGCCTTGGATAGATCACACAGGAGTGCATCTACTGAGCTCCCTTCTTCAAAATGGTGCATTATGTGACAAACAAAATCATCCAGTGCACTAATTGTAGATTTTCCCGGAAGGAACCCAAACTGAGTTGGTGATAGAAGGTTGTTGTTGATGAAAAATTCATAAATTTGACCAACTATAAAATATTCAAAGACTTTTGACAGGATGGTTACTACAGACACAAGCCTGTAACTATCAGGTTTAGTCTTATCCCCTTTTTTGTATACTGGAACAACCCTCGTAATTTTTAACTGAGCTGGGAAATAGCCTACGCTAAGGCACTCGTTCATGCAGTGCGTCAAAGAATTAAAATGCTGTCAATAATAGCCTTTAAAATGTTGTTGGTGAACCCATAACAATCCTCACTATTGGAAGGTTTCATATTTCTTACAATTTTCTTTACCACACCACAGTTTACCTTTCTCCATTTATAAGTATTATTTGATAAACTCGGAATTATTTTTTCCTACTCTTTCAATTGCTGCTGTAGGCAGCTGTGAGGCAGGTGAGCAAATCCTTTCGACAGACTCAATAAAATGTTTATTCAGAACCTCAGGACTGATTACAATTGTGGAACAATTATTTGCGACTCTAACATTGTTTTCGAAATACAGTCTCATAGTAAGTGATAGGAGGCGACACTTTGTAACATGTTTTTCTAGGGGGTTTTATGCCACTAACACAAGTTAGTTGGACTATATCATATTTGTTAAACGCGGCAATAATCCGGCCAAGTTAAATTATTTCAGTTTATTCAATTTCATATTTCATATTATTATTATTAATATTTATAACGTCATTTTTTGGAGCTTTTAAATTTGGTAGATTACAGATAGGATTTCTACTAGTAGAAATCCGTATCTATATTGGATGATTCCAATATGATGATGCACGGCAAATCATTTCATACGTAAAGTCGGGATTTTATTCATTAGGGGTAAGAGAGTGGTGTGTGACTCACTGGGTATTTCAATACAAGAATAGATTGGAGTACAATAAAATTACGAAATCCGAGGGAACACTTAAAAGCAAGAAAACGTGTATGATCTACGTCTTGCCCGGATACGGAAATATAAATACGGGGAGGCAGCCTCATGGCGGGAATAGCCACGTGTGGTGACCAGCCAATCAAGGAAGAAGGAGCAACGTAGCTGGGGCATGGGGAGATACGTGAAGCACGCGGATTGGTCGAAGCAGTGAGGCCGCGGTATTAAGCTGGACCCTGGTGGGAGAAGATGGAAGATATAGTGGACGCGCGGTGTGAGTGAAGACATTCAGTAAGACTTTACGCTTGGAGCAGTAAGGAGGTACTTCGTTCGTTAGTACCAAGTGGGACAATTTTATTCACGCTGACTCCGCTGATCACATCAGATCATGAGTTCCACGCGTCTTGGAGTGTTTAGCCAGACGACGTGTTGTGGTTCATGGAATAGACTCCAACACAAGGTGTAACGATTACTTTTGATCAACGAGGAAGAATCTGACGCCGTCAACACCAATGCAGAGCATCCGACGCTGCCAGACTTCAACCATGTGGAGACAATGTTTCCATTGGTAAGCAAAAGTAATCTACGACACACACTCTCTGTTTTTCAATAGGGCTAAATAAATTCTTTAAGCATTAATTTGGAAAGAAGTTAAATTCACGTTATTAAGTATTAAGTAATTTTGTTCGTGGCAATGTTTAAAGTAGTGTGCTCCGTTAACAGTGTTAATTTTATTCATGTTGCCATCATATTTTCTAAGTGTATTAAATTCAATTATTACCAAGTAGATTCTTTAATTCCAGTAGGTAGCAATAGTTATAATACCTCATCCTTCTCCACAATCAAATGTTGTCTGGGTTGATGATTCAATCATCCCACGGCCTAGTCATTAAGAGTCTCTCATATGTTCTACTCACGCTAGGGGTCGATATTAAATATATAAATTTAGCTTGGAACACAGTGTATCCAGCTTGGCGCCCAACATAGATCAAACTTAGCAGTAGTATTTTCTGGCGAATAGTCGGCCCAGGTAAAACACATTACATTTGTTCGCTCAACGTGGAGCTTAACAAATACCATTACATTTGTCGCTACCAACATGGGGCATTAACGAATAACATTACAATTGTCGCCGACAACGTTGGGCCGAAAACCCAGGAACATTTGAGGAAGGAGAAGGAGACATATTTCTGTGCCGGTATTTTGGGGGTTAGTTGTCTTTATCAGTGTATATCATTATGGGGGATGAGAAAGAAAGACAGATGAGGTTACGTAGTGGTCATCAACTGGAGAGTGATGATACGAGCAGTATGTCGAGTGATGGTAGTACAGGGGTAGCGGAGGTAAATCCTGATACTGAAACAGGGAGTGTAGGCGGCCAACCAGGATTAAAAACTTTACTTCTCGAGTTCATGTATAGAACAAGGTTAGTAGTGATGCCTTAAATGCAAAATTAGAACAGAATAATGCAAAATTAGAACAAAACAGTAGGGAAAATAAAGAAAGTACAGATGCCTTAAATGCAAAATTAGAACAAAACAGTAGGGAAAATAAAGAAAGTACAGAAGCTTTAAATAAAAAATTAGAACAGAATAATGCAAAATTAGAACAAAACAGTAGGGAAAATAAAGAAAGTACAGAAGCTTTAAATAAAAAATTAGAACAGAATAATGCAAAATTAGATAAGAACAACAAGGAAATTAGTGTGAAAATGGAGCAGATTAGAGGAGAAATCAGAGGAGTAATGGAAGAGAAGGTTAAAGAGATCATTGCAGATGTAGACAGGAAATTAGGAAAAGTACAGGAGGAGTTGGAAAGTAGAATCAGCACACAGGCTGAAAATTTAAAGGAATTAGTTAAATTAGAAACACTGCAGGTTAAAAAGAAATTGGGGGGGGGGGGGAAATTGACAAGATTCAAGTATCAACTAAAGAGGTTAAGAATTGAGAAAGTCCACTCACAAATAGTTGCAGAAGTAAATGATTTAAGAGAGAGTAATAGAGAGAGCATTAGCAAGATTGAGGAGAAACAAGCAAATTTATATGATAAAGTAGAAGAATCAGAAGGAAACATTAAATTAACAGTAAACAGTATTGAGAGGAAGTCTGAGGAGAAAATCGCAGAATTAGAATTAAAAGCTAGGATCAGGCAAAAAATAGTCAGAATAGGCCAGTTTTTGTGAATAGCACACACAGGGAGGTAGAATTGGGGAAGTTCAGCAATCGACAAGGGTGCCCAATGGAGTTCATGAATTCTATAGAAAATAAATTTGGGGAGAGGTTGGAAGATGGTAGTATTGAGTGGTGCCAGGTAGTTGAAATTTTAGAACAAGTGTTTGTGGGGGAAACGAGGAATTGGTTTGCTGTCTATAGAGACAAGTTTATTGATATTAATGATTTTAAAATGAAATTCTGTGAAAAGTTCTGGAATGAGGTTATTCAGTCGCAGCATCGTGAGGGAGTAGTGTGTGGTAAATATAACCCTAAAGGAAGCTCCACCATGACTGAATACTTTTTAGGGCAGGTATTAGTGTGTAAATATCTGGATGGCTTGAAGGAGGAAAGTGATGTGGTGAGGTTGCTACTTAGGCACTTTCCCTATAGGATCAAGGAGGCTGCTTGTATCCAGAATGTAAAGACAATATCACAAGTAGAAAATTTGTTAAGCACGTCTCAACCACGTGGAGACAATGTTTCCGTTGGTAAGCACAAGCAATCTACGACACACACTCTCTGTTTTTCAATAGGGCTATATAAATTCTTTAAGCATTAATTTGGAAAGAAGTTAAATTCACGTTATTAAGTATTAAGTAATTTTGTTCGTGGCAATGTTTAAAGTAGTGTGCTCCGTTAACAGTGTTATTTTTATTCATGTTGCCATCATATTTTCAAGTGTATTAAATTCAATTATTACCAAGTAGATTCTTTATTTCCAGTAGGTAGCAATAGTTATAATACCTCATCCTTCTCCACAATCAAATGTTGTCTGGGTTGATGATTCAATCATCCCACGGCCTAGTCATTAAGAGTCTCTCATATGTTCTACTCACGCTAGGGGTCGATATTAAATATATAAATTTAGCTTGGAACACAGTGTATCCAGCTTGGCGCCCAACATAGATCAAACTTAGCAGTAGTATTTTCTGGCGAATAGTCCGCCCAGGTAAAACACATTATATTTGTTCGCTCAACGTGGAGCTTAACAAATACCATTACATTTGTCGCTACCAACATGGGGCATTAATTAACATTACAACTTGACAGCTGCAAATGCTGAGACTTTAACTATGATCTACTTCCAATGATTTCACTGCAGTATTTGGATAAAAATGAAAAAGGTATTCACTGAAATGTGTTTCGAGATGGTGAATGTAAAATAAAAATGTGACTTCCATATATGTACTATCTCATTCTTCCATACCCATGTTTAACGGTTTACCCTGCTGTTTTGTTTTTTACTTTGTTTTATTAATTGTTTACATTTTTAAATGCACTTATTGTACAAGCCTTATCGCTTTCCAAATTTTAACATGTCATCCCCCGAAAAAATAATAAAAACACAAAACACCACCTTTTGAATTTTAAATCAACAAATCTTTAAAAAAATAAAACACTTTCTAACACCTCTACTTATAAGGGGTAGAATGCATGGGAGGTTGGGAATGGTGAGTGTATACAAGGGCTGATTTGATCATTCTTGTAAAGTTCAACTGTCAATGGAATAGTAACTGGGTAGTATTCCTTTGTGGGAAAAAGGAAAATAGAATGGAACAATTTGCCACAGGTCATTTTCAGCCCTATGGCTCCAAATGATCAGAAGTTTACAAAGCTGGTTGGGTAGTGCCAACAAAACAAGCAGTTGTATTAGTTGGATTCGTATTTTATAATTTTTCAAGTTAATGTTACCAACTTTTCACTTATTCATACGGAAAATATAACTGTTGATCATGATCATTGTGTATAAATTTTAAATTGTAGTATTTTAGAGATTTTGCCACAGGCACTGTCTCCTTTGCCAATCTATCTATTTAAAAAACATTTAATTCCAGCTTTATCCCATTGGGAGGCCATCCTATACAATGGACAATCAATGTGAGCTACTAAATTACTGTCTTATGTCTCTTCACTGGTGTTCCATAATTCACAATGATGCACACACCAATTTCTAAAACTCAATTGCTCTAATTTACACGGCTTCGGTAGCATGCTGAACTGCTACGCCCAAGAACGCGGTTTCAAACCCGGCCGAAGTCGCCGGATTTTTAAGAGAGTTAAATTCCCTCAGTATACCTTCCTTTGCTGGAGAAGTAAATCCGGCAGGCAAATGTCATAGATTTATGACATGTAAAAAAAACCTACCGCAACAATTGGTAGTATGTAGCTAAATTTGTAGGTTCTTTCGTTAGAAACGATCTATAAAGTTCCAACGTTCGCCGCTAGGTGTCAGCGACAGTGGCATATCTGGCAGTCTAAGTTGGAACTACTTGATATTGAGCTTGATGGGGAACCTACAGGCATTCAATTGAAATACCCCGCTGTGGCCATTGGCTGCAATTCAAATTCAATTGCTATAATTTGTGAGCTATTAAATTAAACTCCAAAGAAATTTAAAAAAACATAAATTTAAAAATTATGGAAGTTAGAGGGAAAACATCAGGTTTATATTTGAATGCTAACAGTACTATAATGAGTTACCCACAGGCCAAATTGATGACTAGACTTCCACCAGCATTGTTGTGGCATAGACCAGGTGGAGCTTTCTCTCGGGCAATGAAATGCTGCAGCAGGGTCTTCACCAGGAGTGGTGCATGGATAGAATACCGACCTTGCATCAGGCTCCTGAAAACAGACCATTATTCAGGTTAGATACACACTACTTACTATTATATTAATTTACTATACTGATAACTAAATGTTTAAAACTCAGCAATTATTCTAGGTTTATACCTTGTCTTGTGCGGGGTTTTGCCCAGGAACACCAAGTTGGCTGATCAGCAGGATCTTGGTGTTCCGCGCCCGGACCCCCACAGGAGTAGCGAACTGTGCACTACCTCCCTTCTTATGAAGCGCACGTGCGCCTCTAAACCCACTGATGAGCCAACTTGGTGTTCCTGGGCGAAACCCTACACAAGACACAGCATAAACCTAGAAAAATTGCTGAGTTTTAATTCACGGGCCGTGAAAGCCAATATACCAAAAAAATGTTTGTTAGTCTATGAATTTTGTCATCATCATCATCATCAGCATCAAGCACAGTTTCCAGCCACTGGCTGGGTGTGTTTGGAACATAAACCTCTCCATCATCTTCCGTCTTCCCACCATCTCTTCTTTCTTTTGCATGCAGTCCTCCACACATTTCAGCCAATTGGCTCTTGGTCTTCCCCTTGGTCTTTCTCTCTTGTGTATTTTCCTGGGTATCCTCTTCTCTATTTGCTTAATATGTCCATACCTTTTAAGGCTTGATTCCTCTATCCTATCCCGTAATGCTTCCTCCTTGACTAATTCTCTGATCATCTTATTTCTTAACTTGTCCATCTTTGTCACTCTAGTGCTGTTTCTCAAGAATTTCATCTCACTAGCCTGTATTTTGCTTCTCTCACTTTCTTTCATAATCCAGGTTTCTGAGGCATACACCAGGATTGGAACATTATTTGTCAAATATATAACACTTTTGCTGTTTTGACTTACATCCTTGCTCCATACCAGGCTTCTAACACTCTTCCTGAATAATTCTGCTTGTCATCCCTGCTCATTTATTTCTATGTGGTTTCTTCCATTTTCTTGTATCATGATTCACAGATATTTTACACTCTCTACTTTCCACAATCCTTCACCACCAATTGTTATTCCCATTGTGAGTCTCTCCTTCTTCCCATCTGTAATCATCATCTCACTCTTACTTATGCTAAATTTCATCCCATATCCATGTAGCCTACCATTTCTTTCCATACATCCCACTGCTCTTCCTTGTTTCCCCAATTCATCAAACCGTCTGCAAACATCATTAATTTCATCTATCTTTCACCAATAACTTGCACCACTCTGATCATAGAAACATCATACTTTCATCTTTCTTTCACCAATAACTTGCACCACTGGTCATTACCGTATATCATCCAACACTACAATGAAGAGTAATGGTGAAAGTCTTCGGCCTACAATGATTTAAAACTTGCGCTGTCTAATGCATGTATTTGGGCCATTTCAGATTTTGCTATACCCTATCTTATGCAGACGGACTCCTCAACCATGGTGGTGGAAGCATGCTATTGCAAGAAACCAAACTAGGTCGTCGCCCCATTGCGTACGCTTCACGCACCTTACCTGATGATGAAGTTAAGTATTCGGTATACAAGCTGGAAGGGCTCGCAGTCATGTTTTTGTTGGTAAGATTAAAATGTATGTTAATCATATTCCATTTTATTTAGAGACTGACAATCAAGTATTGAGTAGGGTGCTTGGTAAACAATGGAGAACAGGGCGGATCGCTCGATGGGCAACGAGGATCCTATCATCATCATGGACAGTTTCCAGCCACTGGCCGGGTTTGTTTGGAACACAAGCCTCTCCAACGTCTTCTGTCTTCCCACCATCTCTCAGCCTCCACCCTTGTCCAGTCTTCTCCTCTCTTCTTCACGCTTTCTTCCACCCCCTTCAGCCACCTGTTTCTCAGTCTCTTTCCTTTCCACTTTGTCTCGTGTATCCTCCTGGGTATCCTCTTCTCCACCATTCGTTTTACATGTCCATACCATCTAATTCTAAATTTCTCTATACCATCCTGTAATGGTTCCTCCTTCATTAATTCTCTGGTCCTCTCATTTCTTATTCTGTCCATCTTTGTAGCTCCAATACTGCTCCTCAAGAACCTCATCTCACTGGCCTGTATTCTCCTCTTCTCCCTTCCTTTCATAACCCAGGTCCCCAAAGGCATACGTCAGGATAGGGACATAGTACGTCCGATATATGACCTTTTAGCTGTTCTGAGGGACATCCTTGCTCCATATCATGCTGCTCACACTCTTCCGGAATGCTTCTGCTTGTCTCCCCCACTCTTTTATTTCTCTATCGTTTCTTCCATTATCTTGTATCAGGCTTCCCAGATACTTGAAATTCTCCACTTTTCAGCTGTTCCCCACCAACTGTTATTCCCGTTGTGGTTCTTTCCTTCTTCCTTGTTGTGATCACCATCTCACTTTTATTTATGCTAAATTTCATCCCATATCCTTGTATTATTCCTTCCCACACGTCCAACTGCTCCTATACTTCCTCCTCCTTGTTTCCCCAAATCATCAAATCATCTGCAAACACCATTGCTTTCATCTTTCCTTCCCCAATTACTTGTGTCACTCGGGTCATTCATCACCACAATGGAAGGTAACTGCATAATAATAATAATAATAATAATATCGTATGGCCTCGGGTGCCGGGTGCAAGCTTTGTTATTTGACACCCAAAAGGTAGCTTGCATGTCGAACTTCGTTGTTCCTTGAAGCACTATGAAAGTCAAGGAGGTTAGATATCTAAGCTCCTTGAACACTATAGCGCTTTCTAGTAGAGAAATGAGGAACTTTGTGTTGGCGGAAACTCCCGAGATTAATTTTGCCATTATGAACACGGCCTACTGAATTGGAGTTTGGGACATTAAGGTCGTACAGTGCTATTTATTTTCCATATTCCCCAGTTTATTTATGCAAACATTTGAGATAGGATATCCTTTACATTGTCAACTTTCAAATCATATGATTCATGTCCGACATGTTGGATTTTCAGTGCATATGCAAAGCTATCCTTACCTAATTGGTCACACAACTGTTTCATAATGAAAATCTTGAGCTCTGATAGGTGGAGAGAAACTGTATCACAATAAAACCCCTCATTATAGTACAGTTTTCTGACATTGACATCGTCGAACATAAATAATATTGTGATACTGATTCCTGTAGCAGCCAAAAATGGGCCCAAATGATGGCCAGTGTCATACCAGTGCCGAGTCGCCATCGGCAGACCTTATTTCAAAGCGTGTGTACACTGCATTATAGAAAGCTTTGAAGCCATTTTTCAGTCTTACCTTGTTACAATTATTTGTTAATTTTCAGTTAATAATAATAATATCGTATGGCCTCAGGTGCCTCGTGCAAGCTTTGTTAATTGACACCCAGAGGGTAGCTTGCATGTCGAATTTCGACGTTCCTTTGAACGCTATGAAAGTCAAGGAGGTTAGATATCTAAACTCCTTGACACTACAGTGCTTTCAAGTAGAGAATGGAGGAACTTTGTGTTGGCGGAAAATCCCGAGATTAATTTTGCCATTGAACACGGTCTACTGAATTCAAATGGGTTCTTTAACATGCCAACAACGTATGACATGAGTATAGTGATTTTTGTCGCCTTCAAAAATCACTTACCATGGCCAGGGGCGAACCTGCAATCTTGGGGTTGGTAGTCCGACACTATAACCACTCACCCACCGTGGCAAGCCAATTTTCAGTTGATCAACATGAATATATACCCAATTAATTTGAGATCACATAATATCACAATATGAACGAAATCTGCGGCGAAACTGTAGCTTACGACCAGCGGAATGAATGTTGGTTCCTCAGATTAGGGATGCGACAACGCGGTCATGTAGCCCCATGTACTTTGGGTGTGTGTAGAATCTGTCTGATAATCAATGTTATTTGTGATGACTGTGTTGGGAATTGACTTCCAACCTGGCCACAGATGGTGCCACCTCCCAAGCTCCATAGCCATTGACATTATGTTGGACTGCAGTGTGTGTGTGTGTTATATCTATCCCTCTCTGTTCTTTGTATTTTGTTACTCTGTATTCTGTGGTGTGCAATACAAGATGGCGAGTTTAGAATAGTGACCAGTGTGTGTTGTCTGTTTACACCCCCTCTATCCCTCCACATTTGGTGCCGAAACACTCGGGGAAGACTAAGGATTAACTACTTCAACGGATTTGTATCTACAGACGAGCTTTCTACACTACAGGAAGCTCCACGACGAGGGAAAGAGAATAATCCACAGCACCACCCCACGCCAAACGCTGAGATGCCACCATTAGCCTACACTGCACTCTCAGATAAGTCAACTTCAATACGAAAGAAAATAGCATGTTGAAACAACTGATATTTCTTCATTATTATCTTTTGGATTGATGAAGCTAATATAAGACTGCTATTACACGAACAGGAACTGCGTATTGTCAATTAAGAAGCACGCATCCTGTCTACTGTATTTGTTTATTATTATTATTATTAGCGAGATAGACATAACTGCCCCTCGCTAAAAAGAAACTGTATGCACGGATGTTGTATTATATTATGAAATGCCTGCATGAATTGTGCATGACTTATTAAGGAATCCAGTGTTCCTTTAATCTACAGTATTCCAAAGTAGTAGAATATCTTTCCTCCGCTGGACTTTGCAACGGGTCACGCATGTGTAGTTCCGTTCAGTTCCGTGCGATCTGAGCGCACATGCCTAAATCAACTCAACAGCGCCATCTATTAGCTCACGCGCCCTACCAGTCATTCTCCAGCGCACTCTGTTAGCAAGGTCTTAAGACCTTCCACGGACCTAGCACGCCCTCTGTCAGCCCTTAAAGGTACCGGTGCGGTAGGGATCACCCCTACCCCCCCACCGTGCGCTCACCGCTCACTACGTCACGTCTGGAGGGAGGCCTGTCAGTCAAGCTTAAGATTTATTGCACCCATTATGCCGATGGAACAAGAGACCGCTACTGCAGCAAGTCTGCACAATCTGAAAAGAAAGAGAACACGTGAGAGAGCAAATGTCACACGCTTCATTACAGCCATTAACAGCCTTACAGAAGACACAGCGTTAGAAGACTTCACATTCCACCGCGATAGACTGCAGGAAACACTCACTAGCCTAACCCAACTGGACGATGCTATTCACGATCTACTATCTGACACAGAATACAATGTTGACATTACTGTATGTGACGAATATATTGACAATGCAAAGCGCGCCATACAGAAAGCTACCATTGGAGCGGACAAGAAGCTTTACTCTGTCACCCCTACTTTGTCCACTCCCACTGCCATGCCCACGTCACAACCAATTAACTTACCCACCATAAAACTTAGCCCCTTCACGGGAGATATAGAAGAATGGTCTCGCTTTTGGGAGCAGTTCACTAATTCCATTGACCAGAATCCTACAGTATCGCAGGTCGACAAACACGTCTTTCTAAGAGGTTACTTAGAAGGGGAACCCAAGCATCTCGTCGACGGTATTGCCATCACAGCTGGCACTTATAATGCCACAAAGAAAATTCTCATTTCCAAGTACGGAGATGAAAATAGAATTATCCAGGCGCACTTAGACTATCTGGAAAACATACCGCCGATACACTCCGCCACCCCCGAGTCCCTAAATCACACTTAGGTTGAGTGCAACCGACGGATTCAAGCACTGCAGGCTCTGGGAGAAAATATTTCCAACTACGGTCGCGTACTAGCCCCCAAGATACTAAGAGCGTTCCCAGACGATATCTGCCGACGTTGGATCATCCACACGCGGAGAGACAACGTTAGTGAAGGTGACATCATCAAACTCATGTGTTTTTTGAACGAAGAGGTTGAAGGTGCCCTCATTAGTCAAAAGATTCGGGGGGAATCTTATCAGCACCCGGCTTCTATCTATCAGCACCCGGCTTCTGTCCCAGCAACAGCGGCGTTCCAGATTTACGCTCACGCGAAAAAAGGGAAGAAGAGAGAGAAGGAAAGACCACAGCCATTTTGCATCTTTTGTGACGGAAGAGGACACTGGGCTCAGGATTGTACTAAGGTAACCGGGACTGACGCTCGAACTCAGAAATTGAAACAATCATCGCGTTGTTTCCTCTGTCTTAAACGAGGCCATCACACAAAGGACTGTAGCAGGAAAGGGAGAGCTTCGTGTTCCCAGTGTGGAAAAGGTCACCATAGAGCGATTTGCAGCAACTTAAATCATTCCCCTGTCGCGAATTGCACAGAAACAACCGCCGCTGGTAAAATAAACGTCACTACTCCAGGATTTACCCATCTCCAGACTGCTAGAATATGTATCTCGGGACCAACGGGTTCGAGTAAGCTGACGAGGTGCGTTCTCGACGGAGGTAGTCAATCCAGTTTCGTCAAAAGTTCTTTGGTCGATGAACTTGGTCTGGAAGTCATTGGAGACGCATCATTAAAGGTCCAAGCGTTTGAAACACCATCCAACACATCACATTCACGTAGGTTCGTTCGCCTGAATACGAGAGGATTTTGGGACAGTTCCCAAGTAACCTTGACGGCATTCGAAACCACCCACTCCTTTTCTCACCACCCAGCAGTACCACGAGATATCACGATGACCGGACATACGCGGAAACTGCAATTGGCTGACCCTACAGATGATTCAGCTGACCTTCCAATCGAGCTGTTAATCGGAGGAGATCAGTATTGGACAATCGTCAGTGACTCTGCCCCGATACGACTCTCCTCGTCAGTTGTGTTAATTCCATCGAAATTTGGATGGATATTCACCGGAAACCGCTCAGGTGTATCAGCTACTAACACGGTTGTAAACTTCATCGATGCATGTCACTCCATGCCCTGTGACGACTCTCTTCGACGTTTTTGGGATCTGGAGTCCGTTGGGATTGCAGCTGAACAAGACCGAACAATGAGCGCTAAAGACACCTCACTTCTAACACAATTTCACGCGTCTTACAGTATTGAGGACCAAAGAAGAGTCGTACGATTGCCACGCAAGGAAACTATGGAACTTGCCAACAACTATCACGTTGCAGAAAAACGATTCCAATCACTGGAAACCCGATTCCGGAAGAACGAAGCCCTGAGACAAACATACACGAACCACATGATGGACTACATAAGGAAAGGCCACGTGGAACTAGCTCCAGAGGAAACCCGTACGGATGAGTTTTATCTTCCTCATCACTTGGTAAAGAAAGAGAAACATGGAACCATTAAATGGCGTATAGTCTTCGACGCATCGTCACACGAAGAAAACGCGCTCACTCAACGAGATCCTGGAAATGGGACCCAACCTACTCCCCGAACTGTTTGCAGTATTGTTGCGGTTCCGTTCATTCCCGTACGGTATGATAGGAGACATCAGCCAAGCGCTTCTTCAGTTGTCCCTTCACGAAGAGGATAGAGACTTGACCAGTTTCCTGTGGTACCGTGTTGTCGAAGATGAGAGTGGTGCTGAAGTGGCTTCCAACGAGCAAGCGATTTTTCTCTTCACAAGACTCCCATTTGGACTGACTTGCAGCCCATTTCTCCTTTCAGCTACGCTGAGAGAACTAGCCACTAGAAACAGATCTCAGTTCCCTTTCGCGGCTTCACTCATAGATTAAAATACATTCATGGACGACATTATCGCAGGTGCCCGAGGAGAAAATGAAGCGATCGCACTCTACTATGAACTCACTTCTCTCATGAAGAAGATAAGTCTACCCATGTCGAAATGGGCCACGAGTTCCCAACAGCTGATCCAGATATGGAAGGCCGAAGGAAGAGAGATCACCACGGAAACACACGTTCTTGGCGTTCCATGGAAAACAGTAACAGACTCGCTCACTATAGATGTTACAGAAAACACAACGAGACTGAAGGACCGCCCCGCTAGGAAACGACACCTGCTCCAAGCGACTGCTAGTTTCTACGACCCATTGGGCTTAATGACGCCGGTATCAATACTGGGGGAAAATCCTATTTCAGGACACATGGCATAGAGGACTAACATGGGATGAACTCCGACCACAGGACCTTGCCAGTCGCTGGCACAGCTGGACCTCAAGTCTACCCCAACTCTCGCAGATCACCGTCACAAGATGGGCAGGAATGCCCGAACGCGACATCACAGATGTCCATGTGTTCTGCGACGCTTCAGAGCGAGCGTATGGAGCTGTTTTGTATATACGATCTCTCTGCAATGGCACCACATCTGCCCACATGTTGTGCAGTAAAAGTAGACTTGCGCCAGTCAAGAAGGTGACACTACCACGTTTAGAGTTGCTAGCAGCGGTGATAGGCGTTCGACTCTTGAATTACTGCGCTAAAGCGCTGACCTTCAACACAAGCAGAGGGACCCTGTGGACGGACTCAAGAGTAACCCTAGGATGGATTCAGAATGATCCGAGTCGTTGGAAGACGTTCGTCTGCAACCGCGTGACCGAGATTCAATCCTCTACCACTCCGTCACAATGGAGACATTGTCCAGGCAAGGACAATCCAGCAGATCACTTGTCACGAGGATTGACGGCAGAGAAGATCAAAACTCTTCAAGCCTGGTGGAAAGGACCTTCATGGCTATCTCTCGACCAATGCCATTGGCCACACTGCTCACCCGTCTCTACGCCCCTCCCTAAAGCAAGAACTCGCGCTCAGGATGTGCTCCAAATTGAATCACCAGACCCAGTAATTGAAGCTACCAGATACAGCTCCTATATCAAACTTCTTCGTGTAACTGCATGGGTTCTTCGCTTCATACGCCTACTTAGACATGAGGACCAACCAACGTGGGAACTGACAGCAGAAGACATAAATGGAGCCCTCCGCTATTGGATAAAGGCAGTGCAAACGGAATGTTTCCCTGCCGAAATTGCAGCTCTCTGCCTGAGAAATCGAAGATCAAATGTTTCAATCCATTTCTCGACAATGGCATACTTCGCCTCGGTGGACGCCTACAATATGCTGCGGTTACAGAGAGTGAACGGCATCCAATCATCATGGAAGGACGACATCATTTCACACAACTGCTGATAAGAGACAAGCACATACGGCTCCATCATCTCGGAGTACAGATTGTTCTCTCTGACCTCCGAAGCACCTACTGGATCCTTGGTGCTCGCCGTGCCATCAAACACGTCCTTTACCAATGTTCACCCTGCAAGATGGTAAAAAATGTTGGCGGCCAGGCAATAGAAGCTCCACTGCCCTCCGAGCGAGTGACCCCGAGCAAGCCATTCACTGTCACAGGTATCGACTTCGCGGGCCCGCTGTACGTCAGGGCAGGAACATCAGCCAAAAAGTGTTATATCACCCTCTTTACATGTGCCACTACACGGGCCCTACATTTGGAGTTGAGTGGTGATATGAGCGCCGACAGATTCATGCAAGCACTACAGAGATTCGTCGGTAGGCGTGGTCTGCCACACACTATTTATTCTGACAACGCCCAGACCTTTCACGCGGCTAACAAGGAACTGAGCGGCATTTGGGCTTCACTGTCTGCGGCAAAGACTCACCGCTACCTCTCCGAGCACGGTGTGACCTGGAAATTCATCGCCCCACGCGCGGCTTGGTGGGGAGGATGGTGGGAGAGGATGGTTGGATCGACGAAGCGGTGCCTACGGAAGGTACTTGGACGCGCCAGCATCGACGAAGAAGAACTTCAAACGGTACTGGTCAGCATCGAAGCCGCACTGAACTCTAGACTTTTGACTCGCAATGGAGACACCGGCGATGTGTTGACTCCCGCACACTTCCTTGTGGGAGATAAACTCACTACAGTTCCATCTGGGCCTGAGCCACCAACGGGAGTTCCTGTTCGAGAATTCCGACTGCGTCAACAACTGGCGGATGACTTCTGGAAGCGCTGGAGTAAGGAGTATCTACTGTTGCTGCAGAGCTTCCATCAAGTCCAGCAGCCCAAGAAGAACTCCACGCTGAGGGTAGGCGACGTCGCGCTCCTTCAAAGTGACCTTCAGCCGAGACATCTCTGGAGAAAGGTCCGGATCCACGAGCTGCGTACCGGAAGGGACGGGATTGTAAGGACTGTAATCCTTTCCACAGCAGATGGAAAACAGCTGGCCCGACCCGTTCAGCTGGTCGTACCTCTAGAGGTAGACCAGGGTGGGGAGGATGTTGGGAATTGACTTCCAACCTGGCCACAGATGGTGCCACCTCCCAAGCTCCATAGCCATTGACATTATGTTGGACTGCAGTGTGTGTGTGTTATATCTATCCCTCTCTGTTCTTTGTATTTTGTTACTCTGTATGCTGTGGTGTGCAATACAAGACGGCGAGTTTAGAATAGTGACCAGTGTGTGTTGTCTGTTTACACCCCCTCTATCCCTCCACAGACTGTATTAGTGTGTGTATCTGTTTTTTAATTCAAGTAAGGACTGCAACTTTGAATCTTTCAAATAGTTCCTACTTTTGCCGCCAAACGCCACCGTCAACGACTACTAGGCTAAGTTCAGAACTTAGCTACTCGATGCCACCACAGTCGGCTCTTGGCAATGAAGGTAGAAACCTAAGAGCGTTGTTTACATTTCTAACCTATACAATTTAGCTTCACAGAGGTGTATTTAGTGGAAGGTTCTTTAACATGCCATAAATCTATGACATGGGACCGCCGGCTTTACTTCCCCTCCGAAGGAAGGCATACCGAGGGATTTTTAACACTCTTAAAAAATCCCACGGCTTCGGCCGGGCTTGAACCCACTATCTTGGGCATAGAAGCTCAGCATGCTACCAACTACGCCACCGAAGCCGCCCCGGAATGAATGTCTAACTAAAGACGTGTAACTTTGAGGGGAGAGGGGATTAGAGAGGTTAATTATTTCAACTAACCTGTGAGCTGTGCCATATCATCATACCCACTCTTACATCCATTGTACATCACAATGCTAAAAAAGAAATATATACAGTACCTCCTAAAATTAACGTGTGGGGATTACTCAATGGTGGGTAGTATTCGCGTTTATACAGCAAGTGATGGTTCAAATTGATCAACTTGCATTAAAAATATATAACAATTTGCATTGTAACAGAATGGAGAAATAAAAAAACTGGTTTCATCAATGTGCATTGATGATCAGCTTGATTTCAGCTATTCCCATAGACTGTGTCAACTTGCTGAAAAATGACATGATACATACTTTACCTAGCATATTTTAACTGAGGCTTAAAGAGCTTCCTGTAAATGTGAACTTCTTACAAATGGTATTGTTGAGCTTTATAAAGCACACTTCAAGCATCATTTTCCCACATCCCACTTTTCATGTTACACTGTATTTGAAGTAAGGCTCAAGTCTCCTAAGGAGAGTTGCTTTCTCTCAATTCCCAGTTCCCTTCGAACATAATGTAATTCCTTTCCTTACCGGTATATATACGATTTGGAAGCAGGCTTCTGTGAGTACATCTGTACAGACAGCAAGATCAGCAGGCAGTTGACAGCCTCTAGATGAATGGGGTATGTGAAGTCCCTGCAAAGAACAATAAATTAAATGTCATAATAACCTCTGGAGTTTCTTCTTAAAGCATTAAGATATAGCAATGGAAAGGATATTCTCATAATCTGGTTTTAGTATTTCCAAGTAACAGGTAAACTGTTTGTCCCAATGCAGTGTATAGTCTCATACAGTATACGGAAAGTCTGGTAAATAGTACGAGAAACATAACACACCCTGTTTCAAAATTCCAGGAGATGTGGTTTGCGATGACTATTCCCATCATATGTTACACTCCAAATCTGGCCCAATAACACACCATAATTTCATTGATTTTTAAGGTCGGAGGGTTAGCTTAGCTATGTTTCGTTCTGTTGTGTTCATGATTGCATCATGAGAATCTCTATGTGGATATTTCCTTAAGCCATTACTGGGCTTAAACAAATTTGTGGAGTTTATTTATTCTGGTTCATTTTCCACCTAGTTGAGTTAGAGTTTCTTTGTAGTTATTTTATGACTGGGTCTAATTTTTGAGGTGGGCATTTGGCCATCACCAGCAAAGCCAGGGGCTTTGTTTTATGTGTTGGTGAGGCAAGAATGGCAGCTGAGTTGTATTTGAGGTTTGTGTTTCTATGTTCATAAGATACCGTATTTGCTCGCGTGTATCTCGCACTTTTTTGGCCGAAAACGTGTGAAAATTTTCGGTGCGAGATATACGCGGGGAATGACCGTTTTCCCGAAAAAACACAAAATTTGCCTTATTGAAACAAGGCAACTGGGATACGGTACTCGCCCTATTCATTGTTACTGCCGTCACTGCTGCCAATCTCCGAGATACTCTTGCATGCATCATCCCATACTGCTTCATCCTGACTTCCGTCTAATGCATTTGCGATGCCCGTATTCAAGAAGCTCTTCACAACAATGTCCGTCAACACCATCGATACGATCGAATAGAAATTCGTTATGGTTATGCGTCATTAAGAACCTATGAAAAAGACGTCATACGCTTGTTAAGGATGATTCAAGGCAGAAAAGGAATTTAGAGCGCAGACGCTTAGCGACCGATATGATCGATCATCTTCTATATCGATTCCTCGCTACATGCACGAGCGAGCTCGAATTTAGCCAACCACGGCCGAAGACTAACGATGTACAGCGTGCTAACACTCACACTGTGCCGCATGCTTGCACGCAGGGCCTCGATCCCTAATCGGCTCGTATCGGACAAGTTCGGATCAACTCGTTGTTGCTCGCTCTTCCTGTTAGTATCGCTTCGGGTAAGTTCCTGGACAGTGAAGACTATTGTGGCACGCTATATCGAACGTGTTTCTACCTCAAGGTTATTACGATCATTCATATGACAGCGTCAGTAATGAATTGTGGGAGTTACTTCCTCCATTTTTGGTCCGTATTGACTTTGATGTTTTTTAGCATAGGATATAGCATATACCTAATGAATTGATCGACGGAATAACATTTTTTGCTATACAGTAAATCAGTAATGAATGCGGGATATATGCGAGTACTTTTTTCCCCTGAAATTTCAAATAAAAATTGGGTGCGAGATATACGCAAGCAAATATGGTACCTTTGAATTTCATGTGTACTGCATCTGACAGTGGCCTGGATGGATGGGCTTTGTTGATGTGGGGGTGGGAACCTTAATTCTCCACTTGGGGCACGTTTGTTGTGACCTTGCAACCTATGGACGCCATCTGTTGTTAGGATTTTGGGACCATGTTCGTGCTATTGGTAATGTGTAGTTTCTGTTCGCCTTTTGATTTTGTTTTAACATGTGTATCATTCTGTTTGAATTGGGATTAGTTCCCTTGTAATAAGTGCATAACGTAGCAAAATGGGAGGGGGTTTCTGTCGGCAGATTTATTTTGTATGGGATTCTAGGTTATGTAACTGGTTTAGGTTAGTGTGCTGACTTATTATTGATATTGCAGTGTTCAATCTCATGTATTATTTAGACTTGTTCAATAGCTTATTAGAAATATTTATTCCGTTATTTATTCCTGTAGTTTTAATCTTTAGGAACCACCTCGTATCACAGACCATGGGATTAGCCTGTCTCGGTAGCCTCCTGATTCCTGACTCTAACCCTGGGGATAGTGTCCATTGGGGTGAGGTAGTGACTATTGTGACTATAGTGGGGTGAGGTGCTCCTTTTTATGGGTCGCTTGATAAGCTTAGATTGGAAACTAATTTCATCATTCTTTTGTTGACAAAGAACAGAAACAATGATCGTATGTTTCTGAATACATGAAACATACAGCAATGGCACTAATTGAAATACAGTATATCGATCAGAATTTAAAGGAGTGTGGTAAATATTTATTCCAGTTTATTGGTGAAATCTATACTAATATACAATATACATCATGTCAAAAGTCTTTGAATATGTTATAGTTGGTCAAATTTATGAATTTTTCATCAACAACAACCTTCTATCACCAACTCAGTTTGGGTTCCTTCCGGGAAAATCTACCATTAGTGCACTTGATGATTTTGTTTGTCACATAATGCACCATTTTGAAGAAGGGAGCTCAGTAGATGCACTCCTGTGTGATCTATCCAAGGCCTTCGATTGTGTGTCACATGATATAATTCTGCAAAAGTTAGCACTGTACGGAATTAAAGGATCAGAGTATGAAGTCTTTAAATCATATCTAACAAACCGAGTACAGTGTGTAGAGAATGGGGATAGGAAATCTCATGCGTTAGAAGTTAGGTATGGTGTACCCCAAGGCTCGGTTCTGGGTCCATTTCTTTTTGTCGTTATGATGAATGACTTAGCAGTAAATGTTTCTGGAAAAACAATTCTTTATGCAGATGACTCTACATTTTTGTGTTCTAGCAAATGTATAAGTGAATTACAAAATTTATCAAGTCAGTGCTTGCTAGAAGCTAGGAAATGGTTCAGTGAGAATGGATTCCACTTAAATGAAACTAAAACTCAAAATTTAATATTTAGCCTTAAAAACATAAGTAATGATATAAAAGAAGCCAAGCTACTAGGAATGAATTTTGACTCAAAATTAACATGGGAACCTCATATTCATAACCTTTCGAATAAACTTGCAAGGGTGGTGTATCTACTCCGTCATTTAAAAAATGAGGTTCCTACGACATATTTACACACAGCCTATTTTGCTTTCTTTCAAAGTCTCTTTAGCTATGGATTAATATATTTTGGAAATAGTGCACACATTGTAAATATCTTAAAATTACAGAAAAAGGCAATCCGTATTATTGCAAATGCTCCTCCTAACACACCCTGTAGACCTTTATGTATTGAAAATGAAAATCCACAGCCTGCTTCCAGTCTCCGACCGGGTCAGGAAACCTTTATTTATTAAATCTTCCAAACTAACAGTTATAAATCTTTTTGTTTTAAATATCCTCATGTATATGAAAAATAAACATCCACATGAATTGCCAGGCAGGCGGGTAACAATTCACTCATACAGCACAAGAAACTCACACCAGATAGAGGTACCATGGTGTCGGCTTTCTAAAACCCAGAACAGTCATGAAATTCTTGGCATAATTTTTTTTAACAAACTGAGTTTGTCTTTCCAACAACTACCAACCAAAATCTTCAAGAAACAGCTGCAAAAGTGGTTGCTGGTGAATCCATGGTATTCCCTGGAAGAATGTATGGAAGCAGATTGGTGTAATATTTAGTGCAATAGAAGTAGGTTACATTTTGTTAGAACGATAATAAGCTATTTGTATATACTGTTATAAGTAGGCTAAGTAATGTAGGATTGTTTGATTTTATTGTTTTGTATTATTAACCTGACGATGGCTATTGCACTTGTGTTTAACGCCAAATAAAGTGATTCTGATTCTGAAGGCCTATATAAAAATCTAGTGGTGTCTGTCTTACTATTTTATGCAAAACGTACTCAACCGATTATGCTGAAATTTGCATGAACATGGTTTATATACCAGGAAAAAACATAGGACTATTGCTGTTATGCAATAGATAATATTTTACTTGTTTAGGTCCTTTGGCACTTGACACATGCTAAAATAGGCTAAATATCAAAGTCGTCGTAGGACAGGACACAGCAAATTTTACACCATTCGGAGAAAGAAACAATACTCAAAGCATGCCGAATAGAATACATACTGCAGTGTTATCACTGACCAAGTTCAAGCACGCCTCGCTCTTGGTCAGTGATAGCGGCACAGAACACCAATGCTACATAGTCAGATGTTCAAAAATGGGATACGTCGCAGCCTTCGTTAATCTCATAAACTTCTTTACGAAGTCCGCAGTTACGCTGATTACAACACATTGTTTGTTTGGACTTATGAATATTGTTATTAATATTCTCAGTCCCCATGTTGAAATATCTTTTGAATTGAATAAGACAACGTACGAGATAAAAGGAAACACTACAAAAAGTTAGAGAGATATTGTGCGTTACCGTACCTAATTATAAGAGAATAGAACAACCTCGTGGTGTAGCAGCTAATGTACTAGTCTGTCACCCCTCGATTACCGGCTCTGCCAATAAATTTTTATTCTGGTGTGAGGGCTGGAGTGGGGTACACTGAGCCTTGTGAGGCAAAATTAAAGACGAGAATGGTTCAATTCCCACCTCAGCAATCCTGTAAGTGGTTTTCTGTGGTTTCCCCCACTTCTACTCCAAGCAAATGCTGGGATGGTTTCTAACTTAAGACCGCGGACACTTCCTTCCCAATCCTTACCTGAATTACATATATACACTACTACAGGCACAAAAATAACTCAGGTTATCAGTCAATTTAAAGAAATATATATACACTCAAGTACACGGGGCTACATGGCCACGATCTTCTATTCCAGGCAAATGGTTCCTAACTTAAGGTCACGACCGCCCCCTTTCCAATCATATCCCCAATTTACAAATACACACACCAATAAAGCGATCACAACTAATAACACAGGTTATCACACAAATTCCACACACACCCAAATACACGGGGCTATATGAGCATTATGTATCAGCCCCTAAAATAAGTAACAACTCAAATGAAGTATATCTGTCTCTGTAGGACATTTATCCTAACCTTGGTTGAAGACAGATTCTCGCATTAAATTACGATGTGCAATCTTTAATCGCCTTTTGAGAGACAATTGTCTTTTCGGCATCAGTAAGAGAACTATGTTGGTGTTGAACCTGACTCCAACTAGGCTGACCGTGAACTTCACCACTTGCTGTTGAAATCATTGTTTCACTCACATTGAGATTTTTGTTTCTTGTCCCCTTGATGCTGCCTTCATTCAGTTTCCTACTTGGTGCCTTTAGTGATTTTACCTCAGTAAATATATTTAGGTAAATTTGGTAAAATGTGAAATACTGCTCCTGGTTTTAATTTCCACTTCACACGAGGAAGTTCCACAATCTCACAGATCACAACAAAACAGTCCGGCTTTATAATTAAATCTTCCGAAAAATGCACGTCACAGATTCTACTCTTGGTCGATAATTGCTAATCCTTCAGGGGAGTAACTCTCACCCACTTCGCAAACAGAATTTTTTCTCTTGGCAGTGTGCAAAAATGCCTACCATCAGCTTTTCTTCCATAACCCGATTTACATCCAGGAACAAAACAGTACGACATTTTCTCTAAACAATAGAAAACTAGTAGATTGCACACATAGACACTGTCACAGACATTTGTAAAATATTAAAAAGAAACAAATACCCTCGCATAAATTACTTCCCGAACGCACAATATTACAGTACTACCCCCATGGGCTTCTTACCACACGTGCTTGGGGTTCGCAGAGACTTCAGCGCCACACACTGGCGGGGATATCAACGACAATGCTTAGAGAGCAAAGTGATAACACCGTTCATTCTATTCCTAATGCTCAGAACGGTTTATCAATTAATTTCATAAATTAACTACCATAACAAAAATAAACGTTATTACGATAGCTAATGTGAATGGCTCACCGCAAAAGCGAAGTAAGAGCTAACCGCTATATAGGAGGCCTTTGCCTTTCTAGGGACATTTCGACGGCTCAGAGCAATACTATCGTAACAAACATTTTCGGAGAAAATGATGTTACGATGTCATTTTGCCGCCCAACATCATGTTCATCCAATGCAATAAGAATGTATCTGCTCCCATTACTGAAACAGCATGAAAAAAACGGATGACCAAACATCGTAGCTACAAAATCAGCCAGTTGTCAGTGAAACAACAACGTAAGTGATTTTACGATATTGTTGCACTAGTATTGTCCGAGAGTTGCATGACCTAACATCCTAACTGCTTTTACGATTATGTTTCAACTATCTGCCAAACAAACACACGTGTGTTGCGGAAAAGTTACGTTGGTATCACTGTGGGCCAGAAATGTTGATTGTCACATGTGCTGTATTGAGAAGTTTGTTCAGGTTGAGCTTCTGTCATATCATATCCATGTACCAAATGATTTGTAAATTTATAAAAAGAACTAAATAGCCTATTTTTATATATGTCACTGATCTTTTCCATTAATATTCTCCTGCCTATTAAAACGATTCTCCATGCGACAGGCCTATACTAAATAGAGTTTGGTTCACAATCTACTATATGTCTTCACCAACACCATTAGAATGAAAAGTTAAGTGCTAGAATATATAGGCTATTTTTCAATTTCGGTGATTAGACACCTCCTGCCAGGTGGTATCTTTCTGTGATGAACCAATGGTATTAATCTTTAGAAAACCCAAATACTTGGCTTCTATGAATAACAAAAAGTAAGCTGCAGAATTTAGTGCCCTTATTTATTTATTTATTTATTTACAGTATTTACATATGTTGGAAGCCTCCGTGGCTTAGGCGACAGCACGCCGGCCTCTCACCACTGGGTCCGTGGTTCAAATCCCGCTCACTCCATGTGAGATCTGTGCTGGACAAAACGGAGGCAGACAGGTTTTTCTCCGGGTACTCCGGTTTTCCCTGTCAAAAATTTCATTCCAGCAACACTCTCCACTATCATTTCATTTCAATGATTCATTTAATCATTGCACCAGAGGAGTGCGTCAGGCCTCGGCAGCCGGCACAGTTCATATCCTCGCCGCTAGATGGGGGCTTCATTCATTCCATTCCTGACCCGGTCGGAGACTGGAAGCAGGCTGTGGATTTTCATTTACATATGTTATGCCCTCATTGGAGCACTTAACCAAAACAAGTATATACATGTCTCAAAAACAATATTAAAGATTCAGCTTCTTATTTTTCTTCTTTTCCCAAAACATTTTCATTCTAGTCGACCTTACCGCTCTCTCTGCATCGCTTATGGTGTAAGTTTTGCGGGTAAAGGTTTTTAAGGGAAGTCGGATGTTCTTGTTTTTCAAGATAGTCTTCTCATCTTTGTTAGCAATTTGGGACATTGTCAAGCCGAGTTCATCCAGATCATTTTGAATTTCCATAAACCAAGAGTTCTTTGTTTTACTTTTGAAAAAATAATTAAATAATACTTTTAATTGTCTGGTATCCGGCAGGCGTGAGATATGACCAAAAAAAACAATTCGCCTTTTTCGCATAGTATCGACTATAGACTCAGTTTCTTTATAAACCACTTCATTTGGTAATAGACGCCATTGACCATCCACCTGATGTTTTTTATTAATTATAGTTCTGAGAATTCTTCTATCAGTCTTCTGTAATGTGTCAGTAACTGATCGAGTGTTTAACTTGAAAAGTGTTTCACAAGCATATATTGCTTCCGGTTTAATAACTGATTCTTAATGTCGTAATTTGGCATTTATGGAGAGTGATTTTTTTTTGTAACTAGACCAAGTAAAATGTTGCGCTTGTCTTAACTTTGTTGTTCTATTTTCGATTGACGCTTTCTCATTCAAATTCCATGTTATAATCTCCCCTAAATATTTAAATTTATGTACACCTTTAATTTCTTTATTGTTAATCAATGTAATAGCATGTGTTTCCACATCAAAGGATGCCATTATTTCAGTGTTTTCAAATGAAATTTGAAGTCCTACTTTTGCTGCAATAGACCAAAGTTCTTCAATTTGGTGATTAGCCTCATCTATACTGGTTGCAAGCAGTGCAAGGTCATTCGCAAAAGCCAAGCAATTCAGTTTTATATTAGTACCAATCTTTACATTTGGAGGACAAGTTTTGTTCCACTCACGCATGTTCTTTTCAAGAACACAATTAAATAATAACGGTGATAGACCATCTTCCTGTCGAAGTCCAGTCCGGATATCAAATGGTGCAGACAAGGCTCCTCGAAATTTAACCTTTGATTTAGTATCTTTCAAAGTAACGCCGATGAGGTTGATAAGCTTTTGATGTAACCCAAATTCCCTAAGGATGTTAAGTAATGACCCTCGATGGATACCGTCATAAGCTTTCTTAAAATCCACAAAAGCAATGACCAAATCCTTTTGTCTCATTCTATGATATTTCATTATCCATTTCAGACTGATGATCTGATCCGGACAGCTGCGACCTGGTCGGAACCCTCCTTGATATTCTCCTAGTACTTGATCGAGTTGTTGTTGAATTCTTGTCAAGATAATTCTAGATAGAATCTTGTATGTTACATCAAGCAAAGAAATCCCACGGTAGTTGTTCGGGTCTGATCTATCACCCTTTTTATGAATTGGGTGGATTACAGCCATTCTCCATTCCTCTGATATTTGTTCCGAATTCCATACATCAATGAGGCGTTTATGGAGGTTGGAGATGGTTTGTTCATTTGCATATTTCCATAGTCCTGCTACCAATGAATTCTCTCCTGCTGCTCTATAATTTTTGAGCCAATTAATTGCTGCACATCCTTCAGTCAAGTCAGGAGGAATAATGTTCTGTAAATTTGTTTTATTTTTTGGATTAAGCTCAAAATCAAGATATTCCTTAGATTCATCAGCATTTAGTAGTTCTCTAAAATAATCTGCTAGAATTTTAGCATTATCAGTATCATTGTGGGCTAGTTTACCTGATTTATCTTTCATTAATAGTGTAGGAGGGCTGTATTTAGAATGATATTGACGAAATGTCCTGTAATAGTGCCCTTATATAATGATTATTATCATAGCTCATCATACGAATCATCTTTTCAATCGCTTGAATATGATACGAGAAATAAAAAAGAAGATTTTCGAATAGACATCATCTTGAAGTTTTGAAAACAATTAAACATCATTAAATGGGTCTATAATAAGCTCTGAATAGAGATTGGCTGTGCAAAGTTTACTTGCACTTGGATGATTAGATCACTAGAAATATTATATTGAATATCTGAAAATCACTTGGCCGCCATGTTAGAGTTATGTATCATTAGATGAATAATAATAATAATGTTATTGGTTTTACGTCCCTTTTAACAACTGCGGCTTTTAGAGACGCCGGGGTGCCGGAATTTTGCCCCGAAGGGGATCTTTAATGTGCCAGTAAATCTACTGAAACGGCTCCCTCGCGTTTGCCCACCCTCAAATGCCAACTGGCTGCACCAGGATTTGATCCTGCAATCTTGGGAACGGCAGGCGAGAACATTACCGCTGAGCCACGCAAGCCAGCCATCATTACATGAAGATTATTGCTTAGGTTAATTATTAATACGTTCACTTCGATCACTTGATTAGGACACAAAATATTTTAAAAATTTAAAGCAATTCGATAAAATTAGATGCCAGTAGCTTCAATCTATTACATAAAACTAAGAGTCCTGACTGACTGACTGACTCATCATCGCCCAGCCAAAACTATTAAAGTTAGAAACATGAAATTTTGGGGATATGTTCGTTGTAAGTCGAAAACGCCCACTAAGGAAGGATTTTTGGATATTCATGTTCTAAAGGGGTGTTAAGGGGGTACACCTGCATTTCGATGAATAACAATATCTCCGGATTGGTTTCATAGGGGGATTTGATACTCGGCATATAAACTCATCATTAAAAATAAGAAGATACGTGTCTGAGGGTTTTTCGATGTGGTGTGTATTATGAGGTGAAAGGGGTGAAAAGTGGGGGTTGAAGGATTCCTAACGGAGCGTGTATGGCTTGAACGACATAGGCGAGGAGTTTGAAACTCAGCGGGAAAAAATCAGCTTAAAAAATAAGTAAATAGGTGTTTGACCGTTTTTTCATAAATCCAATATAAGGGGCCCATGGGGAGGAGTGAAATTCTGGGGGGAAAAAAAACAGGAAAGAGAATGTCCTAACTGATTGACTGACTCACTCACTCATCAAACTCAGGGGAAAAAATGCTTAAAACAAGTAAATAGATGTAACCGCAGTTTTTTTTTCTTTTCATAAATACAATTTAAGGGGTTTCTTGGGGAGGGGTGAAATTTTGAAAAAACAAAATTGAAGGAAAATGTCCTGACTCACCCACTCATCATTGCCCAGCCAAAATTATTGAAGTTAGAAACATGACATTTTGGGGATATGTTCATTGTATGTCAAAACCGTCCACTAAGGGAGGATTTTCGGATATTCAGGTTCTAAAGGGGCCTTAAGGGGGTTAAATCTGCATTTAATTGAATAACAATATCTCCCGATTGGTTTCATTGGAGAATGTGATACTTATAAACTCATCATTAAAAATAAGAAGACATGTGTCTGAGGGTTTTTCGATGTGGTGTATATTATGAGGTGAAAGGGGTGAAAAGTGGTGGTTGAAGGAATCCTAACGGAGCGTGTATGTCTTAAACGACATAGGCGAGGAGTTTGATATTCAGCGGAAAAAATCAGCTTAAAAAAAGAGTAAATAGGTGTTCGACCGTTTTTCTTCATAAATCCAATTTAAGGGGCACATGGGGAGGAGTGAAATTCTGGGGGAAAAAACAGGAAAGAAAGTGTCCTAACTGATTGACTCACTCACTCATTCTTCAAACTCAAGGGGGGAAAAACTGCTTAAAATAAGTAAAAAAAAGTGTTCGACAGGTTTTTTTTTTTTCATAAATGAAATTTAAGGGGATCATGGGGAGGGGTGAAATTCTGAAAAAAATAATTGAAAGAAAATGTCCTGACTCACTCACTCATCATCGCCCAGAAAAAATTATTGAAGTTAGAAACATGACATTTTGGGGATATGTTCCTTGTAAGTCAAAACTGTACACTAAGGGAGGATTTTTGGATATTCAGGTTCTAAAGGGGTCTTCATCATCATCATCATCATCAATGTCCCACTCCAGTCGCCCGGGTGTGGTTAACAAGCCTCTTCCACTCGTTTCTGTCCTTCCACTTTTCCTGCTCCATTACTTCCTCCACATCCAATCCAGCTTCTCCGATGTCCTTCCGAATCTGATCCATCCATCTTCTTCTTGGTCTTCCAACTGATCGCTTACCCTTAACTTCTCTTTCCAACTCCCTTCTTGCCGCTCGTTCCTTTCCCATTCTCTTCACATGTCCGAACCATCTCAGTCTTGCTTTCCGTATCTTCTGTACTAACGGTTCCACATTTAGCTCCTCTCTGATTTTAACATTTTGAATTCTATCTCTTCTTGTCTTTTTTACAGATGTTCTTAAGAATTTCATTTCTGCTGCTTGGATCTTACTATCTTGTCTCTTGTTAGTTACCAGCGTTTCCAGTCCGTATGTTACAATTGGTATGAAGTACTGTTTATATAGTGTTAATTTCGTTCTCCTGGGCACTTTGTCATCCCATAAAAGCTCTCCGACTTGATGATAGAATGTTGTGCTTTTACTTAGTCTGTTGTTAATTTCAGGGTTGATTTCATTACCTCCGTTAACAATGCTACCCAGATATGGGAACTGTTCCACATTCTCCATCTATGTTCACTTGGCTTCTCTTTTCCTCTTTTCCACAGTGCAGGACTACAGTTTTCTTTTTACTAATTACCATTCCAAACTCCTTCAGCTTTTCATTCCAAATGTCCAATCTCCTTTGTACTTCCTTTTCTCCCTCTCCCCAAATCACCACATCATCTGCAAATACCAAGGCCTTCACATCATCACTACTGATACTCTGTTTTACACGTTTTATGATTTCATCCATCAATATAACAAATAATAATGGTGACAGTGCACTTCCTTGCTTGAGGCCTTTTTTTGTATAGAATGTTTCAGAATCACCACTACCCACTTGTACACTGCTCTTACTCTCATAATACAACATTTTTATCTTGTTAATTAGTGATTTTGGTACATTCCTTTTCAGTAGGCATTCCCATACATATTTTCTTTTAACTGTATCATAGGCTTTTTCCACATCCAAAAATATAAAGATGATTTCCTTGTTCATTTCTAGATGCTTTTCCATTATCATTCGCACTGCAAATATCAAGTCTATTGTTGATCTATTCGGTCTAAAGCCATACTGTTCTTCCTCTAACTGAGGTTCTATTATATCCCTCAGTCTCTTGCCTATGACTTTCTCCATTATTTTTAGCCCATGTGATAACAATGTTATACCTCTATAATTTTCACATTTCTTCCTATTTCCTTTCTTGAACAGTGGTACAATGCTTCCTTGTTGCCAATCTTCAGGTATCCTTTCATCCTTCCATATGGCATTGAGGGTTCGGTATAGCCACTGTAGTCCAATGCTTCCTGCTGCCTTAACCATATCAGCATTGAATTCGTCTTTTCCACTTGCTTTACCTTTGCTCATTGCTTTCACTGTCCTTTCAAGTTCCAACCATGTTATTGGGTTCTCTTCTTTTTCTCCATCTATTTCCATTTTCTTATCTCGTTCTTCCTCTGGGAAGTCATCCCCATTATAAAGCTTTTCAAAATACTTAGACATCACCTTCTGAAGACCTTTTTCATCATGTACTATGGAACCATCTTCTCTCTCTAATGCCTTGATTTTTTCTTGGTCTGCTCTTTTCGATTTTATTACTCTATACAGTAGTTTCTGATTTCCTCTACTATCTTGCTCAATTTTGTTGGTGAACTCTCCCCAGCATTTCTCTTTTTCTTTCCTGATACTCCTTTTTACTTGTAGGCAGGGCTCCCATCCACTCACTCGTCCAAAAATAGTGAAATAGTGAGCGTTTTCTTTCAAAAAAGTGAAAAAAAGGTGAGTTTATGCATGAAAAAGTGAGTAAATAGTGAGTAAATTCATAGCATTATTCGCATTTATGGCCGTATATCTGGTTCATTTTGATCTTTTGTTGATATCTGTAGGTGCAATTAGGCAGGGGGGGGGGGGTGGCTAAGCCTCCCCAAAACCAACCATAGCCCCCCAAAAATGTGACAAAACTGTTTTGAAATAGACAAAGTTTTTAGGAATGTGTATCTGAAAAACAAATTAGCCCCCCAAAAATGTCAACCAAATTGCACCTATGTTAATATCTCTTAGTACTCTTCATGATTTTTCATGTAGTTAGAGAGGACACTTTGAAATAATGGATTGTAAAATCAATGCAACACTCAAGAAATTTAAATCGTAAAACAAAAATATAAATCTGGAATACAAAACAATGTGAATGTTTTATAATGGACTCTTTACTAGAAAAAAAAAACTAAAACAAATAATACTGCCATACTGGCACAAAAGAATAAAAATAGATATCATTAGTCTTAAGATAAAACAATGTTTATGCCATAATGCACACCTTACTAGAAAAAAAAAACATATAATAAATAATAACCCCTGGCACTACAGCCTGTGAAGGTCCTAGGCCTACCAAGCGACCGCTGCCCAGCCATTTTGCCTGCAGATATTGGGGTGACACACGATCAGAGCATCGGATCCGCTCAGCCATTAATCTTCGTTTTCGTGATTGGGGCGCTGTCTCTCTGTCAGACAGCTACTCAATTGTCCTCACGAGGCTGAGTGCACACCGTTCCAGCCCTCACGTCAGTTTCTAAAATCCCTGACGGAGCCGGGTGAGAGGCAGGCGCGCTACCCCAACACCACGGGGCCGGCCCAGGAAAAAAAAAAAACACTGTAAAACAAATAATACTGTCGTACTGCCACATAGAAAGAAAAGTAGATATCATCAGTCGTAAGATAAAATTCACAAGTTGTCATCAGTCTTAAAAATAAATTCAAGTGTCGGGGTCATCTGGATAGTCGCTGTTTTCATCGCGCCGTCGTTTCCCGACTTTCTTCCTTAGTGGCTCCGACTGCTTTTTGCGGAGATCTTCGGCCCGGGATCGCATGCTGCGAGCACCTTCTCACATACCTTGGAAATTTTTGCACTTTTCAGATCACCCTTTACCAAAGCAGCTTTTAGCTTTTGGTTGGCCTCATCAATTAGGTCATCAGAAGCTTGTCTCTCCTCTTCTTCCACTTCTTTTGCCTTCCTGTATTTTTCCTATCTCCTTTCTTTAACTTGAGTTTTTTCCTGCTCTTCTTGCTTGCGCCGAATATCCTCCGCCTCTTCCTTTCTCCTTTGCTCTTCCTCTGCGCTTAGCCTCTAAATAGTTTTCATATTTGCTGTGAGCGCCAGCAGCCGCTTTCAGAAGAGCCTTTGTGATGGGAACAGCTTCAGCCCGCCCACCGAACTCCTTCATACCGTCACGAATGTTCAATCGAGCATTCAGGGTGAGCTCTTCCATTGCGGCTCTATCTGCCGGAAGTTGATTTCTTGATTCCGAATTCCACATTCCACATCTGAGCTTCTATGTGCTGCTGGTAGGATGGCTTTCACGACTTTGCTCACAAGCGTATATTTTGCCTGCCCAGTAAAGTCGAAAATGTCAAAAATTTGATGCCAATAATGGTCAACCCTTGGACTTTCCTTAAAACGTGGGAGATTTTCTGGCTGCAACAGCTTCCATTCACTGCGAAGCTTCTCTTCGTACACATCTTTTAAAGTCAGCTGCAACATTTTGTAAACAAAGACAATGCTCATCAGACACTTACTTTCTTTGATGGCCTGATGCTGCAAGCATTTCAAGTGCTTGGCATCCTTTCCAGTATTAAGGATGGACTTGTTAAGCAAGTGCTTTGCCGCCTCTTGATGAAACTTCAATACTTGCAGTTCACTACAGCTCTAATCGATCAGGAGACGTTCAGCACTCTTCCCAGTCAACATTTTTCAATTCCATAAAATTTTTGCCATCCATGATGAAAGATTCTTTCAAAAATTCACTGGTACTCTTCAATGCTTCTGCCTGGCAGAACCTACTCAAGAGCAATATGAATAAATTTGACACTTCTTCATACAGAACATGTATCATAGGTTGCTGTAATTAAAATACTTTTGAAAATGTTTAAAAAAAATTTGCACTATATACTACAAACGCAATCTGAGTGGGGCAAGTATCATCTTTTAGAGCACTGGCAGTAGCCTGATAACATTTTGATTGCAGGAATTTTTCAGCATCCTTTCCCTTTTTAAGTGACAGACGGGGTCGGCATGTCATTCTAAAACCGACGGAAAATTCGTCAGTGTATGGCCAACTATTGACTTACCTTTGATAAATTGTGAAATACTAGAATATACGGTGACGCGACACTCCTTTCCGTCACAACACTTTTGTTAAAATTTCCATTGATCGCTGCACGGCTCCGGCTGTAGTATTGCACCATGGAAGCTTTTTATGCTTTCTGGCCGCCTGGCTCGCTGCCGGCAGCGCACTCAGGCACCGGTGGCAGAAAAATGAACTACCCATTCATGGGTATATTATGTGTCGTTTCTAGTCAATCTGATTGTGCACAAGACCATTTTATCATTTTAAATGATCTTGTCGACTTCGTCGTTGCGCTGGGATCGGGAGTTAAGTTATGGTGACGGACGAAATGCACCCAGATGCACTGAGGTGTGTGACGTCATAGTACAGCTTGGTGCATGTGCACCCCGACAATCTCTACTTCGTTAGTATAAGACAAAAAATCCCTGATTCTTGGATGTCACGGGTAATCTCGAGAACCACTGGATGGATTTTGATGTGGTTTTCACCATTCTGTAAAGGATATCTCGAGAAAAGATTCTATAGAAAATAATTTATGTATGATCAAAGGAAGCCAAGCAGTAACAATTTCAGTGGAAAAGTCGAAAACAAACTTGGCGTCCGTGCGCTTCTTAAGCTTACGCTGGGCAAACCGTTAAAAATATCAATATACCATGAGCGTAAGAATTGGTCAGCATGAAAAGTTCTACAAAAAAGTCCGCGAGAGCATATCTCTATCTTCAATACATCGCCCACTATAAGTGTTTTTAGACTGGATGGAAGGGGCAAGTCCCCGCGAATTTGAAACAAGATAAGCAAGATAATGCAGATAATTTTCTAATATGTCAAGAGTCTTTGGCTTCGAACGAAGCGAGAAGCCTCCAGCCTTTCTAGCATTTTTCAGCATTTGTAGCACTTAAAATGATACAAAGTCAAGTCTTTCAGACTGGCTGTCACTTTTTTAATGCAGAATGTGACCAGTTTTGTTAAAAAAGTGAGAATAGTGAGTAATTTCATCAAATAGTGAGAAAAGTGAGGCTGCTTTGAAAATAGTGAATAATAGTGAGAAAAGTGAGTCGCTGGTAGCCCTGCTTGTAGGGGTCTTAAGGGGGTTAAACCTGATTTTCATTGAATAACAATATCTCAAGAGTGGTTTCATTTGTGGATGTGATACTTAGCTTATAAACTAATCATTAAAACTAAGCAGACATGTGTCTAAGGGTTTTTCGATGTGGTGTATATAATAAGGTGAAAGGGGGTGACAAGTGAGGTTTGAAGGATTCCTAATGGAGCGTGTCTCTCTTAAACGACATAGGCAAGAAGTTTGAAACTCAACGGAAAAAATCCACTTAATAAATAAGTAAATCGGTGTTCGACTGTTTTTTTTACAAATTCAATATAAGGGGCCAATGGGGTGGGGTGAAATTCTGGAAAAGAAAAGGAGAGAAAGTGTCCTAACTGATTGACAAACGCACGCACTCATCAAACTCAGGGGAAAAAGACAGCTTAAAAAATAAGTTAATAGGTGTTCGAGCGTTTTTTCATAAATCCAATTTAAGCGGCCCATGGGGAGGAGTGAAATTCTGGTAAAGAATATGTCCTGACTGACTCACTCATCATCGTCCAGCGAAAACTATTGAAGTTGAAAACATGAAATGTTGGGAATATGTTCGCTGTATGTCGAAAACGTCAACTAAGGAAGGATTTTTGTTTATTCGGGTTCTAAAGAGGTGTTAAGGGGGTAAACGTGCATTTCATTGAATAACTATATCTCATGAGTTGTTTCTTTGGGGATGTGATATTCGGCATATAAACTAATCATTAGAAATAAGCAGACATATGTCTAAGGGTTTATCAATGTGGTATATATTATGAGGTGAAAGGGGTGAAAATTGGGGGTTGAAGGATTCTTAATAGAGCCCGTATCTCTTAAAAGACATAGGCGAGAAGTTCACCAGAAAAACAGCTTAAAACATAAGTAAATAGGTGTTCGACCTTTTTCTTTTTCATATATCCAATTTAAGGGGCCCTTGGAAAGGGGTGAAATTCTGGGGGAACAAAACAGGAAAGAAAGTGTTCTAACTGATTATACACTCACTCATCCAACTCAGGGGCGAAGAACAGCTTAAGAATAAGTAAATAGGTCTTCGACCGTTTATTTCATAAATCCAATTTAAGGGATTCATAAGAGGGGTGAAATTCTGAAAAATAAATGAAAGAAAATGTCCTGACTTACTCACTCATTATCGCCCAGCCAAAATTATTGAAGTTAGAAACATGAAATTTTTGGGTTATGTTCATTGTATGTCGAAAACGTTCCTTAAGGAAAGATTTTTGGATATTCAGGTTCTAAAGGGGTGTTAAGGGGGCAGACCTGCATTTAATTGCTTAACATCATCTCCCGATTGGTTTCCTTGGGGGATGTGATACTCGGCTTAAAAACTCATCATTAAGAATAAGAAGACATATGTCGGAGGGTTTTTCGATGTGGTGTATATTATAAGGTGAACATTAACATTAACAAACACAAATTCGAAAGTTAAATTTAGGGGAGAAATATCAACAGCTTTCACAGTAAAAACTGGTCTCAGACAAGGTGATGGATTATCCCCTCTGCTTTTCAATGTGGCCTTGATTATATCATGAAGGTTTGGGAAAAGGAAAACCCTCCTAAGATCAAAATTGGAACAAAACCATCAATAAAAATAAACTGCTTAGGATTTGCAGATGACTTGGCTCTTTTAGCACTAGACAAGGAAGAGGTTTGTACTCAGATCACTAGTCTCCAAGAAATTGCTCAAGGGATAGGATTACAGATATCCTTTGAAAAAACTGAGATCATGCCTATGAAACCCTTAGATATAAATGAAGTCTATATAAATGATCATAAAATTAACCTAGTTCCTCAATTTAAGTATCTTGGAGAAATTATAACACATAACTTAAACGAAAAAGTAACTTGGATAAATAGAACAAATAAAATGAAAAAGGCACAATCTCTAACCTGGTCAACATATATTAAAAAATGCCTATCAATAGCTACTAAGATCCAACATTATAAAACTGTAACTCTCCCTGAAGCCACTTATGCTTGTGAAACACTGTTCCAAATTAAAAGAACTGATCAGCTCCTCAAAACGGAAAGAAGAATCATTAGAACGTGCATAAATAAAAAGTATCAGGTTGAGGGAGTCTGGAGGATTCTCCCAAATGAAACTGTCTATCGTGAGATTGATCCAATCACCAGCACAATGAAGAAGAAAAGAATTTCATATTTTTTTTCACATCTTACGGCTTCCAGAAAACAGAATTGTACGCCAACTGGTGATGAGAAATCTAGGAAAGAAAACTGGAGGAAAATGGATCCAAGAAATCCAACAAGATCTCAAAGCAGTTGGACTCAAGATAACAGATGCCGAGGAGAAAAATAAAATTAACACCATTCTTAAAACTCACAAATTTTCTGCAGAAATGACACACAGAAAGCCTATGGAGATTTCAGATGAGTTGAGAAAATCCCGATCTGAAAGAATGAAAAAGTACTGGAAAGAGCGCAAGAACCAAGCAGTACTACCTTCAAAGAAGAAGTGATTGTGGAACGACCCAAGTGGTCCAATGTGACCAATCAAGATTAATAATAATAATAAGGTGAAAGGGGTGAAAAGTGGGGGTTGAAGGATTCCTAACAGAGCAAGTATCTATAAAGGACAGAGGCAAAAAGTGTAAAACTCAGGGGGGGGGGAAATCAGCTTGAAAAATAAGTCAATAGGTGTTCGACCGTTTTTTCATAAATCCAATTTAAGGGGCCAGTGGGGATGGGTAAATTTCTGGGAAAGAAGTCCACTAAGGAAGGTTTTTTAGATATTCACTCATCATCCCCCAGCCAAACCTATAGCAGTTAGAAACTTGAAATTTTGGGGACATGTTTGTTGTATGTCGAAAACGTCCACTAAGGATGGATTTTTGAATATTCATGTTCTGAAGGGGTGTTAAGGGTGTTAAACTTGCATTTCATTGAATAACAATATCTCACGAGTTGTTTCATTTGGGGATGTGATATTCGGCATATGAACTAATCATTAAAAATATGCAGACATATGTCTAACGGTTTATTGATATGGTGTATATTATGAGGTGAAAGGGGTGAAAATTGGGGGTTGAAGGATTCTTAACGGAGCGCGTATCTCTTAAACGACATAGGCGAGAAGTTCACCGGAAAAACAGCTTAAAATATAAGTAAATAGGTGTTCGACCTTTTTTTTCTTCATATATCCAATTTAAGGGGCCCTTGGGGAGGGGTGAAATTCTGGGGGTACAAAAGAGGGAAGAAAGTGTTCCAACTGATTATACACTCACTCATCAAACTCAGGGACGAAGAACAGCTTAAAAATAAGTAAATAGGTGTTCGACCGTTTATTTCATAAATCCAATTTAAGGGGTTCATAAGAGGGGTGAAATTCTGAAAAATAAATGAAAGAAAATGTCCTGACTTACTCACTCACTCATCATCGCCCAGCCAAAATTATTGAAGTCAGAAACATGAAATGTTTGGGTTATCTTCATTGTATGTCGAAAACGTTCCTTAAGGAAGGATTTTTGGATATTCAGGTTCTAAAGGGGTGTTAAGGGGGTAGACCTGTATTTAATTGATTAACAATATCTCCCGATTGGTTTCCTTGTGGGGATGTGATACTCGGCTTAAAAACTCATCATTAAGAATAAGAAGACATATCTGAGGGTTTTTTGATGTGGTGTATATTATGAGGTGAAAGGGGTGAAAAGTGGGGGTTGAAGGATTCCTAACGGAGCAAGTATCTATAAAGGACAGAGGCAAAAAGTGTAATACTCAGGGGGGGAAATCAGCTTGAAAAATAAGTAAATAGGTGTTCGACCGTTTTTTCATAAATCCAATTTAAGGGGCCATTGTGGATGGGTGAATTTCTGGGAAAGAAGTCCACTAAGGAAGGATTTTTAGATATTCACTCATCATCCCCCAGCCAAACCTATAGCAGTTAGAAACTTGAAATTTTGGGGATATGTTTCTTGTATGTCGGAAACGTCCACTAAGGATGGATTTTTGAATATTCATGTTCTGAAGGGGTGTTAAGGGTGTTAAACTTGCATTTCATTGAATAACAATATCTCACGAGTTGTTTCATTTGGGGATGTGATATTCGGCATATAAACTAATCATTAAAAATATGCAGACATATGTCTAACGGTTTATCGATATGGTGTATATTATGAGGTGAAAGGGGTGAAAATTGGGGGTTGAAGGATTCTTAACGGAGCGTATATCTCTTAAACGACATAGGCGAGAAGTTTGAAATTCAGCAGGGAAAAAATCAGCTTAATAAAAGTAAATAGGTGTTCGACCGTTGTTTCATAATTCCAATTTAAGGGGCCCGTGGGGAGGGGTGAAATTCTGGGGGGAAAACAGGAAAGAAAGTGTCCTAAATGATTGACTCACTTTCTCACTCATCAAATTCAGGGGAAACAGCTTAAAAATAAGTAAATATGTGTTCGACCGTTTTTTTTTTTCTTCATAAATCCAATTAAGGGGTTCATGAGGAGGGGTGAAATTCTCAAAAATAAAATTAAAGAAAATGTCCTGACTGACTCACGTTCTCATCATTGTCCAGCCAAAATTATTGAAGTTAGAAACATGAAATTTTGGGGATATGTTCGTTGTATGTCGAAAACGTCCACTAAGGAAAGGTTTTTGGTTATTCAGGTTCTAAAGGGGAGTTAAGGGGGTAAACGTGCATTTCATTGAATAACAATATCTCACGAGTGGTTTCATTTGATGATGTGATACTTGACATATAAACTAGACACATGTCTAATGGTTTTTTGATGTGGTGTATATTATGAGGTGAAAAGGATGAAAAGTGGAGGTTGAAAGATTCCTAACGGAGCGTGTATCTCTTAAACGACATAGGAGAGAAGTTTCAAAATCAGCGAAAAACAATCAGCTTAAAAATAAATGAATAAATAATTAAATAGGTGTTCGACCGTTTTTTCATAAATCCAATTTAAGGGGGCCATGGTGAGGGTGAAATTCTGGAAGAAAAACGTCCACTAAGGAAGGATTTTTGGATATTCACTCTCATTAACCAACCAAAACTGTTAAAGTTAGAAGAATGATATTTTGGGGATAGGTTTGTTGTGTGTCGAAAACGTCTACTAAGGAGGGATATTTGGATATTCATGTTATAAAGGGGTATTAACGGGGTTAAACCTGCATTTCATTGAATAACAATATGACACGACTATGACGCGAACGAAGCCGCGGGTACCTGCTAGTCATGTATAATTATGTGCCGTACCAAGTTTCTCTGTGTTCGGATGATAAAATCGCGAAAAAATGCCATTTAAATATTTTAATTTTGCTTGGCCGCCATGTTGGTTTTGTGAATAACAATATTTCTAATGTCACATAGGTCGTCGGCTGTAACTCGATTCCGAGTAAACATACTTCTTCCTGCATAGAGCTTTTCAGACCAGCTTGTGGATGTGCTTCTGATGACTAAACAGGCCAATCCTGGCATAAAACATGCACCCACATAAATTGCACTCAATGGTCGGGGGAGGGTGGGGTTGCAATTGACGAAGCTTTCCCGCTTGTCGCTTGGCCTCTTCATGTCTGCGACGTTCTTCCTCAAAGAAGTTGACAGCCATCGATGTAGTGTTCCGCCACAGTAAACGGTCCGCAGCAGATGTTTCCCATGAGTGGATGTCTATACCAGTCATCGTCATGATGTGTTTTAACTGGTCTTTAAAACGCTTCAAAGGGGCCCCATGAGGTCTAGTGCCGGAGCAAAGTTCACCATAAAGGAATTGACGTGGAAGCCTGGTATCACTCATACGGTGAACATGGCCTAACCATCTCAGTTGATGAGCGATGATAGATGTCTCAATGGTATTGAGATGCGCTCTCTTGAGAACTGCAGTGTTGGACACGTAGTCCTCCCACTTGATATTCAAGATGTATCTCATCTTTTGTTGGTGGAAACGCTCAAGTTTCTTGATATCACGGCGATAGAGTGTCCAAGTTTCACAGCCATACAGTAGCGTTGAGATGACGACAGCTTTGTACACCATGAGTTTGGTACGCATCTTTAGATCTTTATTCATGAAGACTCTGTGCATTAAATGGCCAAATGCTGCATAGGCAGCCCCAATTCTTTTGTCAACATCCTGTTCGCAAGTGCACCGTTCAGACAAGATGCTACCAAGATATGAAAAATGATCAACCTGCCCCAGTGTTGAGTCTAAGATGGAGATATTGAACTCAGGAAGAGGTAATCCTGGGGCAGGTTGTGCAAGCACCTTTGTTTTCTTCGCATTGATGGTGAGACCAAAGAGATCACACACAGTGCTCAAGCGATTGACCGATTGTTGAAGATCTGCAGCTGTCGGAGCAGGAGATGCGGTGTCATCGGCATACTGCAGTTCTGTCACCCGGGTAACTTGGGTATGTCTCTGTGAACGAAGTCTTGCCAGATTGAAAAGACCTCCATCGAAGCGAAACTTAATCTCTATGCCTGGGTTGTTGGAAGATGATTCATACATCATGGCAGCCATGTACAATGCAAAGAGTGTTGGAGCAAGCACACAGTCTTGTTCCAAACCGTGAGTGATTGGAAATGGATCGGATACAGAGTTACCGTGAAAAATCTTCCCAGACATTCCATCATGAAGAGCTTTAACTAATTCCACATAGCGATCTGGACATCCAAAGTGCGTTAATACTTTCCACATAGCAGGTCTTGGTACTGAATCAAAGGCTTTTTCCAGGTCATAGAAAACTAAATACAGGGGCTCCTGTTGCTCTCTGCACTTTTCCTGGAGTTGTCTGGCACAGAATATCATGTCTGTTGTACCCCTGGAGGTTCGGAAACCACATTGAGACTCGGGCAAAATCCTCTCCGAGATACTTTGGTGCCGGTTTAGGAGAATTCTTGTGAGAACTTTACCTGCAATGGATAATAGCGATATACCACGGTAGTTCCCACACACGCTACGATCGCCTTCCTTGAAGATAGTTATGATGGCAGCATTCTTCAAGTCGTCAGGTACTTCTCGAGTTTCCCAAATTAACAGGATAAGTGTAAAAATTCGAGTCATCAAGGCCATACCTCCACTTTGTAACAACTCCAGAGGAATGTTATCAGGACCAGGAGCCTTTCTCGGCTTTAGTTGATTGAGCGCTTTGGTGAAATCTCGGAATGTCGGCGGAACCGCCATCCATGGTTGTTGGGGCTGCTCAGGTTAGTTTCGAAGAAAGTCCTCGGCAACATTGGAGGCACGATTTAGAAGTGCAGAGAAATGTTCCTTCCAACGCTCCAAAATTTGTCCTTGTTCAGTTAAAATGGCGGAATTGTCAGCAGTTTTCAATGTACCTGATGATGATCGGATTGGGCCGTATACCTCCTTTATGCCTGCATAGAAGTTTCGCAGGTCACGGGCATCAGATAGTCTTTGCAGTTCTTCAGCTTTTGGCTGCCACCAGTTGTTCTTTATTTCCCTGATTTGTGCCTGACATTTCCCCTTAAGTTGCATGAATTGTGATTTTTTCACACTGGAAGACGGATCTTGAAGAAAGGATAGATGGGCTTCCCGTTTGGCATTGATGAGACACACAATTTCATCATTATTTTCATCAAACCAGTCTTGTCTTTTGTTCTTCACAAAACCAATTGTTTCCTCAGCTGACTCAGTAATGACCTTCTGAAGCATTGTCCATTCCTGTACTACACTATTTGTGCTAACAGGGCGACTAGCCAGCTTATTTGCGATTTCATTTCTGTAATCTGTAGCAATTGATTTTACTTGGAGTTTAGAAGTGTCAAATTTCTTTCTCGACAGGTTGTGGATAGATCGTTTCGGTTTGCGGCAGATTGAGATCCTCAACCGACAAAAAAAGGAGCTTAGATCCGTCCAACAGTCATCGACACTTCGTGCGGTCCTGGTGACAAGGATGTCCTTTTTATCACATTGCCTGGTGATGATATAGTCAAGGATTTGCCAGTGCTTCGAGCGAAGATGCATCCAAGTGGTTTTGTAGCGATTTGGCAAGCGGAACTGAGTGTTGGTAATAAAGAGTTCATGTTCAGCACATAGACCAAGGAGTAATAGGCCATTGGCATTGCAGTTGCCAAGTCCTTGCTTTCCCATCACATTGTTCCATAATTGATGATCTTTACCAACTCTGGCATTGAAATCGCCCAGCATTAAGAGTTTGTCTCTAGATGGTACTTTGGTGATGATTGTGCTCAGCTGGTTGTAGAATTGATCTTTAACTTCTATATCAGCATCCAAGGTGGGAGCATATGCAGAGATAAGAGTCATAAAGTGACCCCCAGAAAGTGGGATTCGGAGAGTCATAATTCTTTCACTGACAGTAGTTGGAGTTAGCTGGCGATCATTCACCAGTGTGGTCTTTATAGCGAAACCAACACCATGAATACGGCGCTCTCCCTCATCTTTTCCCTTCCAGAATATGGTGTAACCTGAACTGAACTCTGTAATTTTACCTTCGTTGGACAATCTGGTTTCACTTAAGGCAGCAATATCTATGTTCATTCGACCAAGCTCATGGGTAACGAGTGCTGTTCTTCGCTCAGGCCTGTTATTGTCCTTCAAATCGAGTAACGTTCGAACATTCCAGGATCCTATCATTAATGTTTGGATATTCTTTGTTTTCGTTTTTCGACCGCAAAGGGGTGATCCGCTGGGTGCGGCCTCCCAGCCGGCTGAAGGTGTGACTGCCGATGTTTAGCCCACATTTTCTAGGGCCTTCCCCATTCGGGGTGGGCAGCGGTGATCCTAAATAGGCCTGCCCAAACACAGATGCAGGACCGAACTCCTGAGTAGTCACGAGGTCTCAGAAAGACGACCATCACACATCTACTGCCAACGTGCAGGTCCGAACTAGAGGCTTTCAGTTTCAACCCGAAAACCTGCCTCCACCATCCTTATCCCATCGCCGCTGGACTTGTGTTGAAAGATGTGACAGCAGGAAAAAGGTGCCACAAGCGAGATTTTGTTTAAGGTGGATCACAGCTTGCAAGGAAGTGACCCACACACTATGATCTCAGAACTATACCCAGCAGCACAAAAGAAATGAGACGTGCAGGTTCTAGCACCGTGACTGCAATGGACTGCCGCAGACTCTAAATACCATTGAGTAGCGCCTTCACAGCCAGTCCACCTGGCATGACCTCATCCGCCTCCACGACCGTTGAGAACCGAAAGGGAAGTTCCTCCTCCGTCCGTTTTGCCGTTGGGCCAATATATATGTAATAGGTTTCAGTGTCATTTTCTGCACTGAGGGAACCATCACCCCACCTAAAGGGGCTCATCCGCCAGAAGCCGTTGGCCCCTTCAGGGGGTCGAGTTATTTACCGCCGCCCAACATTCGGCGTTAGCAGTTTTTACAGCTGGTTGCCAAACCAGCTAACCCTCCTCCTTTCGCATTCCGGACTTAGGACCGGACAAAGGCGGAGTAATAGGTAAACTAATAGTAATATTCTCTATCACCAAACAAAATTTCAGGGTGATATCAGTAATAGTTCCGGAGGTATAGAATGCCGCCATGTCGGATTTTTATATATTATGTACACCATAAGAGTTATGTACCATTAGATGAAGATTATTGTGTAGGCTTCTTATTTAGACATTCACTTCGATCGCATAATTAGGACACAAGAAATAAACATTAAATTTATAATTTCGCACAATCGCAATCATGACGTTATGAAAACAATTGAACTAAATTAGATGCCGGTGGATTAGAATTTCTATTGAACCCTTATTAATCTGCGATGAATAAGTATTCATGATTTATTATTATTATTACTGAGGCCCAGGCAGTACATGTGGAAATTGACAAAGGGGAAGCCAACTTAGTGTGTTGCAATGATTACCACAGAGGCAGGCTTGGTAGTTATTCTTGAAGACGACCGGGTAAGCCGAGTTCAAGGACAAATTGTGTAACAACACGCACCAAAATTGGAGTCATTAGGGGATGGTCACGAGTGAGTTTCAACCGACCTAGGATTGAATCACCCAATCAGATGAGACCACGCCAAAACCACGCGATGGGTGGCGTACCCTCTAAAAAAAAGGCGCGGGAACGCATATCTAAAGAACCGCCGATCCGAAATAATTCCACACAAGCGCGCTGAGACGTTTGAATAAAATGATGAAGATTGATACGAGTCCCATGTGTGTGAAATAAAAACTCTAGAAAATTTTTCTTAATTCTCCCCACTCCACCTCACTCTGTCAGTTTCCAATAAATTAATCGAGGAGACGCTGTTTCGAAGACAACCGTTTTGAGCTCTGGTGAGCTAGGTTCACGCCAGTTTGCGTGGTGATTTTACGCTCTTAATAATTATTCTAAAGACAACTATTTTCAGCTCTTATGGGCAAGACTTTAAGTAATATTCCAATTAGTGCTCAACACGAGCAAAGGTTCACAAGAGCAGTAGAGATTATCTAGCGAGATAAGGACTGCGAGACAGTCATATTTAAAACTTGTTTTTCAAGCCAGTGACGATGTGTTTGAAGTGTATAATTCATGTAAATATTTATTGTATTTTTCAAGTGATATATTGTGCGTGTGTAAGCGAATGCTAAGCTAGGGAAAGTCTTCGTTGATTAATCGCATAGGACAATCGTGGGTGAAAGTAGTAACTCACAGCGATTATAGCCAGGCAATTTATATTAACATTGAACATTTCTGTCCAAGAGACTACGCCAAGATGTCCGACGTTTGGTCAGGAGCCGGAGTGATGTCCAACGCTTCTATGGAGTCGACGATGGAGGGCTAATTTCCCATAGGGAAATGGGCCGAGATGGAAGTTATATGTTCTACAAGCTGATATGGTGATGTACAAAAATTGATTTACTCAATATGTAGTTAGATATGGCGGGGGAACTTTGTAAATAGTTCATTTTATTTCTTTTCCTTGTTTAGATTGTTTTTCTTGCACCGACACTTGTGTTTTTAAATGTACGTTGGCGCGTGGCCAAAGTTGTTTGTTGTGTATTTTTCTTTGGAGTCATATTTAGTGTATACGGCGCGTGTACCAGATTTTATCCATGCAAATGCGAAACCCGTTACATTCGATAAGTGGTGCTTTATTCAAGTTCATATTTTTTATAGGAAAGGGAGGTAATTATGTAAGATGTTTGCTGAACAGGTTATTACTCATATTAGGGTTGCCGAGCGCAACAAATTAAGATGTAATTGTAGAACACCTTAGTTCTAAATTTTTTAGATTTTTTTGAGACCTTTTCAGGTTCGATAGTCACAGCCTAGAACGGAAGCGTGAGCTGGTGGAAAAATATTTATGTCATTTTATTTCAGGTTTCTATCAAACCCAGACGTGTGATTCTGTGTGTGTTATCGTGTCAGGTGTGTGTTTTGATTCTACGTGAAGAGGGGTAGAGGTCCTACCGCCCTCATATTTGTTGTTGTTGTATTTTGATGGAAAGGCAGGGCACTTCGAGGAGGCTACTGTACCTTGTCCAATGCTGATTCTTGGATTTCCTAGGGGAAATGCTGAGATATATTTTGTTCTGACACACACACACGTATATATTGTGCTTTGGGGCACGCTTCTTCGAGACTCGATCCCGTGCCTTGGGAGGTCGAGGTTATTTTGACACGTGGGTTGACAGATATGCAGATTTCCACGTACCGCCCGTCTAGCCTTGGTGACTTATTTTATTAGGCAGTCCTGTTGTCCGACTGGCCCCTTTAAGCTATCTTTTAGCAAACCTGTTCTTTTTGTGATGGTTATTTGAACCATAATTAATTGGGGAGTTCGCCACGTTTGTCACGGATTATTGCATGTCGTATGGATGGAATATTGTGTTATTGATGTAAATGTTGGCTTTGAGCCTAGTGATTTGTTCTATGACTCAGTTCATGTAAGTTAGTGTGTGACACCTGTGTGGTGTAGTCGTATTTACTTGTAAAAATGACGGCGGTCATATGTGTGTTTCTTTTGTTGGTCACGTGTTAACTTACTTGTGTTGATTTGTGAGAAGTCCTAATTTTTAGGCAGTAATGTTTTGCTACGGCAGTTTTGATTCCAATTTCATTCGGAAATTATTTTGTTGTTTATTTTAGCATAGGAAGTGTCGGTTTAGTTTTAAGTTGTGTATAGTTGTTCCCCGCGTCTGTCTAGCTCTAAGTAATGCGGATTCGTCTTCTGAAAGTTTATCCGGATGATGACGAATCATGCATTCAATTTTACTCATCGTTAAGCATGTAGAACAGCACACGCGAATACATTGTCATTATTGTTGATTTTTGGGACATTTGGTCCGAGTAATAATCTCTCCTGAGATTAGGCCTAGTTTTGGCAATTTAAATCATTCAGTGGGAGTCATTATGGGAGTTTTGTTTGTCTAATTCATTTGTAAATAGCTGATCTGTCATTAAATTCATTTGTTATAACCCTGGCTTCACTTTTTCCTGCATGTTATTTTTTTATATGTTACCCTGCATGTTAATGAAGCGCTTTAACAACAACTTTCGAAATGGACTGTTACACCCCCCGAAACTGAGTCTCATAAGCTTCTTTGCAAGGGTTCACTATAAACAATTACCATACAAAGCTTCACTGCGCTCGCATGGTTAAATCTTGAGAAAAGTCCATTTAAATGTTTCTACTTCGCTTGGCCACCATGTTGGTTTTGTACTTAGCTGATTTTTGAAAGTCACATATGTGAAATTCTAGTAGTGCCCTTTATCACCGCACAAAATTTCAGGGTGTTATCTTTAAGTGTTGTGGAGATATACAATACCGGTTAAATATTTTGCATAATTTTCAGGGTAATATGATCGTAAGTAACAATAATTCCATTAGTTAGTAACTTCATCAACAATTTCCACTTCGAGGAAATCTCACAAAGTCACAATCCATACAGTACTGAAGGATGATGAAATAATAGGCAGTTTTAGGCATTGCCTACAGCCAAAAGTATCCGTGGTGATTTCTAGTATACATAGGAACATTCAATTTGCTCCCCTGTAAAATTAGAAAAATGCTAGTTACGATAGTATTGAACTGAGCTGTCGATTTATGCTATTATTATATTATAAGATAGCTCATTGACAATCATTTGGCAGCATTTTGTAACATTGAAGCAGGGGAGAGTGAATAAAGTTAATCTTCAAACAAGTATGATCTTCCAAATTATAAATAACAAGTTTTATTATTACTTTCAAACAAGGAAGCAGAGCCCACTTCGAGAAAAGCAATAACACCAACGACAACGCAACAAATAATATGAAACACCTATTACATAAACCATAACAACAACAACTGCAATTTTCCCATACCATAACTTAATTGTGCATTTGGGATCAAATAAATTATTTAATAATAATTGCTCAAGTGATTAGATTTATTTTTTATATGCCACTGAAATGGCATGTCACTTGGCAATATTGCTACACTTGCTATGCAAAATGGGAGATTCAACAATAGTAGAGAGAGCTTTCTTCAAAGATACTTCTGACTCAAAGCATCATTAAATATCCTCCGGTTCATTAAATTAACTAACTACCGATGTTATATCTCCTCAAACAACCATCAGCATGACAATAACCTAATTAGGATTGATCACTATTTGTCTACGAGTTTCTCAACATAGGAATAATGTAGCTATTTACATTTGGGAATTGCACAATCAAAATTCAACAAACAATCGATGATTTAGCTCGATCTAAGGTGTAGGCCTAATTGATTGTGATACGAAAAAAACGTCATAGGACTAAAATACTGGTAGAGCTTTACAACTTGGATTGGCATGCCTGAGTCACCTAATGCATTTAGGTATTTAGCTGGAACTCTTTTTATCAAGTCCAGCAATTATGCTCCGCTTCAATATAAAACTATACTGCATTTTAGGAAGCCGTACAAAATCATTGAATCTGATCAACTGAGACCTAATTTTCCCAGCCATGAGCAGTTCAGATGTTCATGAAGGCAATGACTTCTGAGCTTGATAAATGCACACCCATAAGACAGACTCTAGTCTTGACTGGGGTAAGCTCTGTCGCCATGAGGCGATGTGAAGGTGGATGAAGAAAGTATATACAACTTGTTTTAAAACAAGTCATTTGTACCAGAAGGAGCTGCAAGTGAGTGAAGACTGAATGAAAGGTGGTGAGTTAATATGTTCTTGATAAGTGGACATGTGAAGTGACAGTAGGGCAACTAGTGAGAAGATCTTTTGGTGATAGGGGAAGGGGTGAGAATGTGGAAACTCGGGCACAGAATGCGGATGACTTTCCAATGTCCAGAAATACGGAATTTAAAAACCAACAAGAAGTGCACAGAACAGATTTCCTTTACAATCCCACACTATGGGCAGTAAACACTCTAAATATAAGGACAAATCGCCAGCATTCACCTACCAACTCATTGTCCAGTTTCATTAATTTTCTCTCTCACTTGCCAATCCCACTGACATTAGCTTTTCATCACCAAAATGTAAACAATGTTTATTTCTACCAAAAAAAAAAAAAAATCTTGAGGGAAAATATAGAATATGATAGTGAATATCACAAAGTATTTTAAGTTACAACAACAAAACTCAGCAGTAATGTAGAACTGTGTAAGTGAGAAGAACAGTGATCCATACGTTCATGATGGTGACTGGACGTATACTTAAAGACTTGAATATCATTAACTCAGAATACAATAGCACAACTGACACGAAATTTGCTGACGTCGCTACCATTATTCATAGTAATAATAACCCATGGCACTACAGCCCATAAAGGGCCTAGGCCTACCAAGCGACCGCTGCCCAGCATTTGGCATGCAGATACTGGGGTGACGCGTGATCAGTGCATCGGGTCCTCTTGGTTTTCGTGACCGGGGTGCTGCTTCACTGTCAGACAGCTACTCAATTGTCCTCACGAGGCTGAGTGCACCCCGTTCCAGCCCTCAAAACAGTTCCAAAAATCCCTGAAGGAGCCGGGAATTGAACTCAGGGCCTCCGGGTGAGAGGCAGGCACGCTACCCCATCACCATGGGGCCGGAATTCATAGTAATATCACACTAAATACAGGTATGTGTGCAGCGGCCACCTTCAAATTATAAAAAGAAATAAACAAACAAATAATCCTACATATTTTAGAGATACAATATTAGAAATTAGCATTAATGTAGAACTGTATATGGGCTTTGTATGCCAAAGGCAAAGGAACACCCCCGCCATATATTAATGATAGTAACTGAGCATACTATTAAAACTTCAAAATCAATTCGTCAGGATCCAATAGCACAATTACCACACAATTTTATAAGAGGGGAAGAAACATGTAAGATACCTTGCTTGTAATACTCGTACGACTATCACACTTCGTATAGCACGTAGCTACCATCTTGATTATGTAAGACATTAGTATCGACAATCCACTATTTATTTGTTATAACGAAATGTAGAAACACAGAAATATAGTATCACATAAAAGGCTTTCACTGCAGAAGGCGCAAGAACAAACAATTCCACGCATTCAAGATGGTGGATCGACGTACTTTTCTAACGTTTCAATCAATTTCTCTGGATACCAGAAGCGGAATTACAACAAAACTTAGTAAACAGAGAGTCTTATGAAGGGTACAACACTTAACCTTCATCACAAGAGCATTCAATTATATTCCTTAATAAGGGCAAAGAGTATTAAATTTGCCCATACATTTAGGAGAAAGTAGAATATATATTCTTTACTGAACATCTTGTTCTTTGTTCCAGAGAACTACATGAACGCTACAGAAAATTATTAACCTTAATTTACAGAATACTGTAATTGTATGTTACTATTTTTCACACTGGGAACAATGTAGTAAGTTGCTACCTCTCCACTCTGTTCCCATTCTTCACTTACTGCTGTGAACCTAAAGATTTATCATGCACCAAGAAATGTGCCAGCTTGATTTCAACTATGTGTTTTAATTCTTATGTACAAAATCATTCTAAATAAAGCCAATAATTTTGAAGCAATAGGGATGGAACTGAAGCAAATCTACAGGCACAAACTCTGCCTGTGATTCAACTGATTTTGAACTACAGCTATCACAGCTGACTGGTCTGTGACTATTCCTAAACTAATATCCCCTCTCTACAAATCCGATCATTAGGTTCACAACGATAATATGGAAGGAAAACAGATGCGAAGTAGCAACTCACTCATGGCAACATGGCAGGTCAGCGTAGGCTTAGGGGCAAGTGTCAATAAAAGTTTTTTAATGCTGAAGGCGTTGTGTGTGTTACTTTGTGTATACCTTAACTTTAATCTGGGTGAGCTGCTACCTCCCACCTATTTTCCTTCAGTACTTTTGTCCAACAAACTGAGGCTTGTGCGCTCATCCACTCACTTCACAGGAACATCCACCACTATCTCGATGAGTGACTCCATAAACATCTCCAGCCTGTTTTCCACACCATTCTCTGCATGAGCACCTACAAAAAGTATAAGATCATACCTATCAATTAAATTAGCCTTATGTGAACAAGAACAATAATCAGTGAAGCACCAAGTGACAATTTAAGAAAAATGGCATGTTCCCCGGAAGTAAAGTCCTGCTGAATTAAATAAGGAACTTGCCTCTACCTGTAGACACCAATTAATACCTGATGGCGCAAACATGCGCGGACCCGAGAGCGGAGAGGGCGCTGCAGCTCTATCTTCACACAAGAGACGCCAGTGTTCCTTCACCTAGCAAAATCTCCTTCCATTTCATGACATAATTTTAATCAGTCAGAATATTTACAAAATCGAATTATTACATGTGCTATCTGATTGTTGTGCTCTCAGTTCAGCATAAATATAATTAATCTAAAGATGTCATGGCCTTCTGGTTACATTGCATGGTACAATAACTCACGGTTGACCTTCAGCTTTTATCTGGTTATGAGGGTTCGACTCTCGGCATCTGAGCTTCTCCCGAGTCACTGAATTTTGCCATTCTCACTCGACAACCTATCTCTATTCCTCCTTCATTGGATTTAAGCCTTCTCCATACTCATCTCGTCTCCCAAAGGATAGTAATGCTGTAATTGGGCCATCGTGTTGGAGACTAGTTTCATCATTTTGGAAAAACCGTAGCACTGAATTTACCGTTGATTTCTCTTGTATTTCAATTCAAACACTGCTTCTACACTTTGCAGAATAATTTATCCAAAAATGGCCATGCACTTTCTGCTATCACTGAATTTTAGAGTGCTTCTTTATAGCACCAAGTAAGCCTCCACGTGCTTAGTGAAAATCACATCCATCGATCATCATCATCATCATTTCCCCTTATCCAGCTCCTGCCGGGTCGGGGTATTTATGGCACTTCTCCACTTTCCTTCCACCATTCTTCTTCCACGATCTTGTCCCAGTCCAGATTTCTTTTTCTTACGCTGTTCTTCACTGAATCAATCCACCTTGTTCTAGGTCTTCCTCTTGCTCTCTTATCCTTGCACTTTGCCTCCAGCATCTGTCTTGGTATTCTATTTTCCTCCATCCTCTTTACATGTCCAAACCACCTTAGTTTATTCTTCTCAATTCTCTCATTTAATTTTCCCATCTCAACTTCCTTCCTTCCTCACTCTGTCTTTCCTTGTCTTTCCTATCATACTTCTTAGGAATTTCATTTCACTGGCTTGGATTCTACTCTCTTGCCTGCTTGTCAGGGTCCAAGTCTCAGCTGCATAAGTTAATATGGTAACATAGTACACTTTATACATTACCTCCTTGCTTTTCCTTGGTAATTCCTTATCCCAAACTAGTTTTCTTACACTTTGATAGAATGCATTGCTCTGCTGTACCCTCCTGCCAATCTCCACGTCCAACCTACCAGTTTGCATCAATTCACTTCCTAGGTATTTGAACGTGTCCACAATTTCCAAAACTCTGACTTCGAATTTTCACAGTGCCCTTTCCTTGTCTTTCCCCTCTTGTCATCACCATGGTCTTGCTTTTCTCTATACTGATTTTCAGGCCGTACTTCTGAATATTTTCGTTCAGTGCATCTAGTTGTTTTTGCACTTCTTCGGTGTTCCTTCCCCAGACCACAATATCATCTGCAAATAACAGTAACTTCATTTCTTTATGTCCATATGCTTCCTTTGTTTCCTTTACAATTTCATCCATCACCATTATGAACAAGAGAGGTGACAGCACACTCCCCTGTCTTAGTCCAGTCTTGTTCCTAAACCAATCTGTCTTTCCAACTGGGGTCAGTACCCTGCTAACACAGTTGTTGTACATTGCTTGTACCATTTCCAACATTTTCCCATACCTTCTCTCTGGGGACACTATCATATGCCTTTTCTAGATCTATGAAAGTCATGATCAAATCCTCTCCATATTCCCAGTTCTTTTCCATCACTTGCCTCAAGCTAAAGATTGGGTCCACTGTGGATCTTCTACTCCTGAAGCCATACTGTTCCTCTTGCAACTCTCCTTCCACCTTTCTTCCCATTCTTCTTTCTAATATCCTTTCCAGTATTTTTACTATCTGTGATAAGAGGGTGATCCCTCTATAGTTATCACACACCTTCTTGTCCCCCTTCTTAAACACTGGTATTATTAGCCCTTTCTCCCAGTCTTCTGTTACACATTTCCGTTTCCACACACACTTTAGCAGTCGATACAACCATTGCATACCAACAGGTCCAGCAGCCTTTATCATTTCTACACTGATTTCATCCACCCCTGTTGCTTTTCCCATCTTCATTTTCTGTACTGCTAATTCCACCTCCAGCATTGTTATATCATCTTCTGTTATAGAATCGTCAGGTTGTGTCACTTCCAGCTCACCAGTACAATTGCTCACATTCAATAGCTTATCGAAATACTCCTTCCATCGTCCCTTTAACTCTTCTGGGTGTGTTAACAACTCTCAATCTTCCTTTTTCACCAGCTTTGTGGTAACTCTTTCTTTCTTCTTACTTCTTAGAAGCCCACACAGCATTCTTTTACTGCCACTCACATCTTGTAACGTGTTTTTCGAGGGGTTTTTATGCCACTGGCATAAGTCAGTAGGAAGCCATTCTCTATTTATTTACGCGGCAAATTGTTCAGCCAAGATAATTTTTCATGTTAATTTATTATTATTATTAATTTATTATAATTACTATTAAGATTTTTTCGGAGCATTTTATAAAATTATAAGCATACAGATAGGTTTTCTATGTCTTAGAAAACACTATCAAGCAAATTATTACGAACGACAATATCATAGAAAATTATATGATTACGGAATTTAAAGGAGTTTCATCAGTTAGGGTATATTGAGAGACATGAGTCACTGGGAATTCAAGTACAGGCTTAATCTTGTCGAGAAGTATTACGCAAGCGGGGTTGCAGCGTCAAGAAAAGGCGGATGTTATCATCATCATCATGTACAGTTTCCAGCCCCAGGCTGAGTCTGTTTGGAACATAAGCCTCGCCACTTAGTCCTTTCTTCCCACCACCTCTCCGCTGTCACTCTGGTCCAGTCCTCGCCTCTCTTCTTGACACATTCCTCCACTCCTTTCAGCCATCTATCTCTTGGTCTTCCCCTTGGTCGTTTCTTCTGCATCTGCATCTCATGTATCCTCTTGGGAATCCTCTTCTCATCCATTCTCTTTAAGTGTCCATACCACCTCAGTCTTGACGTCTCAATCCTACCTTGCAAGGGCTCCTCTTTCACCATTTCCCTGACCTTTTCATTCCTCAACCTGTCTCTTCTTGTTACTCCGATCCTACTTCGCAGGAACTTCATTTCACCTGCCTGTATTCTGCTTATGTCTCTTTTCTTCATTGTCCACGTTTCTGAAGCATAGGTCAGTATCGGGATATAGTAGCTTCTGTATAACACTTCCTTGCTTTTTTGTGGGACATCTTTATTCCACACTAAGCTCCTAATGCTTCTCAGAAATGCTTCTGCCTGTCTGCCACGTTCCGTAATCTCTTTGTCATTTCTCCCATTTTCCTCCACTAGACTTCCCAAGTACTTGAGACTTTCCACCTTCTTCAGCTGTCCACCTCCAAGTGTTATCCCACTCATTGGTCTGTCCTTATTCCTGGTCGTTAACAGGATCTCACATTTACTGATGTTGAACTTCCATCCGTACTCTCCCACTGTTTCTTCCCAAGCCTTCAGTTGCTCCTGAATTTCCTCCTCCTTGTTTCCCCAGACCATGAGATCATCTGCAAACACCATTGCTTTCATCTTATCTTCTCCTATCTTTCCTGCTATCCGTGTCATTACCTCGTCCATAACCACAATAAAGAGAAGGGGTGACAGCGCACAGCATACGGATGTATGGAACGGAAAACGACTTCAGCCTCCCGCCGAGTGTAGTGAGCCAGAGTGGGGATCTAGCGCGTAGGGAGCAGCCAATCAGTGGAGACCACGTAAGCTGGAAGTCGGCTGAAGAGTGGGGATGCGGAGGTGAGCATATATCGTTCAGCGCGCCGTGGAACGAGGACAATCTGTGTAGAACTTGCCGAGTATGTTTGCACGCGGGAGTAGCTCCGATGTTCCGTGGATTGGAGGACTAACTTTTGTAAAACTTAACCAGTGTGGTTGTACGAGTGTTTGGGTCCGATGTACGGACCATAGAATTATCTAATCTACCAGAATATCATCAAATATCGACAAAGATGACGACGTCCAGGAGACTGTGGGAAGCTCACAGCATCATCCAGTACGAGGGAAAGGCTTCGGCCATTTCCAGTGGTAAGCGCGAATGATGCAGAAATACGCAATCTCTCGTTTCTCTTTGTTTTATATTCAATATTTCAGTAACTTCATAGCTTGGGAATAAGAGTAAAATCAATAATTTATCAGACTCCGTTTTCACGTAATTTTCTATATTAAAATCGTAACGCTCCAATTTAAATTTTAAACTTATTATTATTATTAATTTTGCTATACTTGTTTTATATAATAAATTCAATTCTTTTACAATGCAATCTTTGCTTTCAGTAGGTAGCATTAGATATAGACCAATTCCTTCTCCTGATATAATTGTTTGTTGGGTTAATGATCAAATCATACCACGATCTGAGTGAATAGATTCTTGAAGGTGTTCTACCAGAGCTAGACGTTGTTAAATACAAATTTAGATTTCAGCATTGCGTTGAGGTCTTGGCGCCCATTAAAACAACATAGCTTAGGCAAAGGTAAACAGTTACATTTATCACCCAACAGTTAGGGGCAGCCAAACCGTTACATTTGTCGCTACCAACATCATCATCATCATCATCATCAATGTCCCACTCCAGTCGGCCGGGTGTGGTTAACAAGCCTCTTGCACTCGTTTCTGTCCTTCCACTTTTCCTGCTCCATTACTTCCTCCACATCCAATCCAGCTTCTCCGATGTCCTTCCGAATCTGATCCATCCATCTTCTTCTTGGTCTTCCAACTGATCGCTTACCCTTAACTTCTCTTTCCAACTCCCTTCTTGCCGCTCGTTCCTTTCCCATTCTCTTCACATGTCCGAACCATCTCAGTCTTGCTTTCCGTATCTTCTGTACTAACGGTTCCACATTTAGCTCCTCTCTGATTTTAACATTTTGAATTCTATCTCTTCTTGTCTTTTTTACAGATGTTCTTAAGAATTTCATTTCTGCTGCTTGGATCTTACTATCTTGTCTCTTGTTAGTTACCAGCGTTTCCAGTCCGTATGTTACAATTGGTATGAAGTACTGTTTATATAGTGTTAATTTCGTTCTCCTGGGCACTTTGTCATCCCATAAAAGCTCTCTGACTTGATGATAGAATGTTGTGCTTTTACTTAGTCTGTTGTTAATTTCAGGGTTGATTTCATTACCTCCGTTAACAATGCTACCCAGATATGGGAACTGTTCCACATTCTCCATCTATGTTCACTTGGCTTCTCTTTTCCTCTTTTCCACAGTGCAGGACTACAGTTTTCTTTTTACTAATTACCATTCCAAACTCCTTCAGCTTTTCATTCCAAATGTCCAATCTCCTTTGTACTTCCTTTTCTCCCTCTCCCCAAATCACCACATCATCTGCAAATACCAAGGCCTTCACTTCATCACTACTGATACTCTGTTTTACACGTTTTATGATTTCATCCATCAATATAACAAATAATAATGGTGACAGTGCACTTCCTTGCTTGAGGCCTTTTTTTTGTATAGAATGTTTCAGAATCACCACTACCCACTTGTACACTGCTCTTACTCTCATAATACAACATTTTTATCTTGTTAATTAGTGATTTTGGTACATTCCTTTTCAGTAGGCATTCCCATACATATTTTCTTTTAACTGTATCATAGGCTTTTTCCACATCCAAAAATATAAAGATGATTTCCTTGTTCATTTCTAGATGCTTTTCCATTATCATTCGCACTGCAAATATCAAGTCTATTGTTGATCTATTCGGTCTAAAGCCATACTGTTCTTCCTCTAACTGAGGTTCTATTATATCCCTCAGTCTCTTGCCTATGACTTTCTCCATTATTTTTAGCCCATGTGATAACAATGTTATACCTCTATAATTTTCACATTTCTTCCTATTTCCTTTCTTGAACAGTGGTACAATGCTTCCTTGTTGCCAATCTTCAGGTATCCTTTCATCCTTCCATATGGCATTGAGGGTTCGGTATAGCCACTGTAGTCCAATGCTTCCTGCTGCCTTAATCATATCAGCATTGAATTCGTCTTTTCCACTTGCTTTACCTTTGCTCATTGCTTTCACTGTCCTTTCAAGTTCCAACCATGTTATTGGGTTCTCTTCTTTTTCTCCATCTATTTCCATTTTCTTATCTCGTTCTTCCTCTGGGAAGTCATCCCCATTATAAAGCTTTTCAAAATACTTAGACATCACCTTCTGAAGACCTTTTTCATCATGTACTATGGAACCATCTTCTCTCTCTAATGCCTTGATTTTTTCTTGGTCTGCTCTTTTCGATTTTATTACTCTATACAGTAGTTTCTGATTTCCTCTACTATCTTGCTCAATTTTGTTGGTGAACTCTCCCCAGCATTTCTCTTTTTCTTTCCTGATACTCCTTTTTACTTGTAGTTTTAATCTTTTGTATTCCACATGTAACCTTTCTATCCTATCCTCATCTTTCTGATACGTTTTTTGCTTTTCCTTATCCATTTCTTTCTTCACCTTGTTCCTTTCTTTTATTTCTTGCTTTATTTTGTCTGTCCACCACCGGGTCTCCTTTTCCTTAACCTTTGCTTTTGTTTTCCCACATACCTCAACTGCTGCTTCAACAAATGTCTGTCTGAAATTGTTCCACTCTTCTTCTCCACTTTGTGTTTCTGTGTTAGGCAGCTTCATTTTTATCCTATCTTGGAATGCTATCCTTTTGTCCTCCTCCTCCAATTCCCAAATCCTGATCTTTGGTTTTTTCTTAAGTACAATTTTAGGGATTTTTACTCGTTTTAAATCCACTATTAACCCTGCAACCGCTGACTATATTACCCTCAACTGCTAAGAATTTCTGGGAGCTTTGTCACAAAATTTTCATAAAATCATAAACAATGTGTTCTGTTCACTAACAATGAAGTGTTATACATCATTTTATTCAGAAAAAGTCAAAGAATATGACAATAAAAAATTAAACTCACCAATGCAGCAGTGTAAGGCAGTATTGATAAAGAAACACACACGCACACAAAAATTGTAAAAAAATTCAAAGTTCTAGGCAAAAAAATGTTCAAAAATATCGGTTTCCCAGTGTTAGTTGTAATGTATAAAATCTCCACAATTTTATGCTGATTCTAATTATATACACTTTTCATTATTTGTCACTACTGCAAATGTACAAAATTACCAAATATATTATTATGTACACAGCATTCCAACGCCTTAGTGTTTAGTCAGACACATCCTCAGCATCTTCATGGGTTCTCTTTCTTCCTGCCTTCATAGGCCTCCAGTAATGTTGTAATTTGTGATAACATTGTTGATGGACACCACAATTACATCCTGGACACCAAAAGTGGCTACGGGATTTCTTCTCCGAGGTTGAACAGACAGGACACAACCGCAATTTCTTACCTGGGAGCGCGCCATATACATCACGCTGAGCAACTGCAAAACGTTATAGTTTTTCTCAGGCGTGCCAACTGTCTCCATTACTCTAAAATTCTTAAAACCAAAGATATACATGTGGATACACCTTTCCTCTTTTAAATTATGTATAATATGTGATAAATAAACAAACAATAAAGGCGCGAAGACGAGTTTAGTAAGCGCTGACGTAATGCATCGCGATCGCGACTTTAGCGCTGGAGCTGAGCAGAAATGGATCGCGATAGCGACGTTTAGCGGTTCCAGGGTTAATAACCTGTGATCACCTCCCATACTTTCACTGGGGATTATCTTCGCATCCATGACGTATCTTCCCCATTCTCGGTCTGTTATCACAAAATCGATGAGAGTACCATACTGTCCATCCCAACTATACCGGCTGATCTTATGGCTATTCCTCTTCTTGAACCACGTGTTCTTTATTATCAGGTTATTTCTGACACAAAAATCCAACAGTTTCTCTCCATCTTCATTTCGATCGCCATACCCATGTGGACCCAAAACATTCTCATATCCCATTCTATCAGTTCCTACATGAGCATTTAGATCTCCCATTATCATGATCCCATCTCCAACAATATGTGATTCCAGTTCACTGAGGAAATCTTCTTTTTCTTCCAAGCTACATCCTGTCTGTGGAGCATACACCTGTATTATCTTCAGTAGTTCCTTATTTACGTGTATTTGCATTATTATAATTCTTTCATTTACATACTCAACTTCAGCTATTGGTCCAACATTTTGATTCACTATAAAGCCCACTCCATTTTTTTTCTCTTTACGGTTACCCATCCAGTACAAGGTGTACCCCTTACTTAGTTTCTTCATTCCTTTTCCCTTCCGTTTCACTTCACTTAATCCCAGGATGTCGAGTTTTCGTGTCTCCATTAGGTCAATCAATTCATTTTCCTTGTCATTCATTGTTAAAATATTTATTGTTCCAAATCGGGTTTTGTTCTCTGATCTAACACTTGCACAAACATCAGCATTACCATCATACGCTGCAACTGTAGTCAGAGTCATGTCAATTCCGTTTTTCTTCGATCCGAGGCTTGTATTATAATTGAAAGCAACTACAAATTTACTCGTCTGCTGGCTTGCTAAGCCTAACGCATCTGAGGATTTTCTTTTGGGGTTTACTCCCTTAGCCTTTGAAGATCCCTCTTCTCCACAAGGCAGTGGTTTCCTCTTCTAATTTCCCCCAGAGAGGATGGGTTGCCTCATCCACCATCTTCGCCATTCTGAAGGTCTCCTTCTCTGCCTAAGATGCTGTTAAGGTCTTCACCCGTACCCTGGGCATGGGTTTCACGTTATACCCCGTGAGACTGGGTCCCTGTCTGAACTTAGCTCTCCTTCACACCGGCCTACTGATGTGGAGGATACCCACCCCCGCAGCGTGGAAGCGCCAAACAAGAATTACTCAAGTGGAGGATAGGGAAGGTGACCCTATCTCCCTTGAGCCGGGTTAATGGTTGCATATGATGCCACAACCAAAGGGGCATGGGGCAATAATTAATGTTACAATCTGTTTCCATCCTTCGTGTAAATTCTTTCCAACTTTTCTTCTTTTCTTCTCCTACCACTTTCTTACACCTCCGTTTGCTGTCGTGATACTTCCTTTTGCTTTCTTCTGTTGGAGCTTTCTTCGAATCTCAACTTAATAATTGATTCAATGTAGTGTGTCGACAATTTTTCACAGATTCTTATTATTTTACATTCGTAAATTACTTAGGTTGAATATTTTCAGTTAATATATTATTGTTCACCATGTGCTTTTCTACAATCACATGCACTTTGTCGTAATTTGACCAAAATACTCAATTTTCACTTTTATGATGAAAATGTTATTTCCACTAATACTCACGGTAATTCTACAAGATATTATACTGTTTTACTAATTATTTGCGGTTTCTTTCACCGGATACTTTCTAATCTTATCAGACACACTTCATAAATGAACCGGCGACTCTACTGTCACAAGGATGAGTGTGATTAGTCTTCCTTCAACTTCCGTCCTCTCAATTTCACTGCATAAGTCACGTATTATTATATAATGTTTCTCATGATTAGTAGAATGTCTTGAAGTGTTAGAAATTCATTAAATATTTTTTCTGTATTTTATGGACAATTTAGAAGAGTTTGCAGTATTTTATCTTGAAGTCATTCTTAGACTAGAATACGTATTCTGGCAGGTCACATTCATACTCTCTGCGCTTCCTAAATCATTATTCTTTCTTCTAGCTGTTGATTCAATATTTTCATGACATGATGACATTATGACCAGGTTTAGTATATATATTCTTGAACTCATGTTGTTTTAACAAGTACCCAAAACAATGACACCAAATACCTAATGCAATATTATGTAGTGTATTATTATACAGTTCTCGGTTAACTTATATTATTTGTTGCCACATGTAATACATTACTTTACAGTTTACCATAAATTTATAAGGTAATTTTTATTTCAGATTCATAACTGATTAGATCATTCTCATAACCAACTTTAAAAAAATTCACAGTACTAAACCACTATACCACAATTTTAATGGGAATGTATGAGTGCATACATACCTCTAGTTAACAATATATTATACCCGACTATGAGACTGTATGCTGAGGCAAGGGTCTTCAACATTAAACAATTGTATGCTCTAGAAATATATAAATACACTTTTAAAAATAGAAATAGAATTCAAGTTGTAAATCAAACATCTCTAAAGAAACAGAGAAACTGGGAAACGCCTTTTGGTCCCCGTTTCAAAGATGGTGAAATCCTGACATTCACCACCCCATGGTAGAGAGGAGGCAACGACTGCATATAATAATTTCTGTTATTATATACAGGCGGCTAACGAATGAAGGGGCCGAATATCTCCCGGTATAAGGAGATCCCATATACCTTGCTCCAACATTCTCTCTGAGAATGGACGAATAGGTATAGAATTGGGCACACTATTGTCCATGGGATAAGAAATTATCTCTGAAGGCGGAGGAAGGAACCAATTCTCGTCAACGGCATTAGTATGCAGAAGGCAACAGGAAACCACTGCATTCAAGATCCTCAAGGATATCCCTAAAAATTCACATAGCAATGGCTCAGCTCAATGCAAAATTATTATCCGGAGATTCTATTCCCCCAATCAGATCTCCGGGGGGGAATACTGCAAACGCTGCTATGAATGATTATGCTCTTGACAGCTCTCGAAATTTCAAACTATATGACAACAATGTACGAATTAGTACTTGGAATGTACGAAGTTTGTATATGGCTGGAAAACTTGCCAACGTGGAGGCAGAAAGATGTAGATTGAAATTAGACATCTTTGGAATGAGTGAGGTAATTTGGCCTGGATCTGGAATTCAAAACACAAAGGAAGGATGCTTGTACTTCTCTGGAGGCGTGGACAACAGTCACAGATACGGAGTTGCCATACTTATTTCATCATTAGTTGCAAAATCAGTTTTGGATTTTATACCACTTAATGATCGGATAATATTATTGAGGTTCCAAACATCGCACCGGATCATGAACATTATTCAGATCCATGCGCCGACTGCCGATAAAGATGATGAAGAAATAGAATTAATTTATGACACATTAGAAGAGGCAATGAAACTCACCAAAAAGGGAGAGATAAGAATGGTCATGGGTGATTTTTACTCAAAAGTCGGAACAGGTGCTAAAGGTAATACAGTAGGAAGTTACGGTCTTGGTGAACGAAATTTGAGGGGAGACAGACTAATACAATTTTGTATAGAACATGATCTATTCGTTTCCAACACTTTCTTCAAACTTCCTCCTAGACGATTATACACATGGACATCATCTGCTAGAGCTCGAGTCAGTCGGGAAGGCGGTGCGCAGAACACAACGCTACCATAACGTCATGCCTCACTTCCATCCCACCAATCACAGCCAGTCTGTCTTTGCTATGGAAGCAGAGGGAAGTAAACTACAGGTTGTGCATAGGCAAGCCCGAGAAATAGTTCACAAAGTGTACGAATACTTTAAAAGTGTAGAGCAGCGTGAAAGAGACAGGCTTGATGAGGTAAGCGACGGTGTTGCCACACAGCAGGAACACACGGCAGCAGCTTGTGCTGTGGGGACTCGGGCATGGCGGACCTGTTGCAACAGTGGACATGTATCTCTGTCTCTCTGCGCAAATTCCAGAGAGCCGGCCGCCTTCCCGGCTGACGCGAGCTCTAATAGTGATGAAAAGATCATCAGGAACCAAATTGATTTCATTTTGGTGAAGAAACCCTTAAGGAGGTATATAACATCTGTGAAACTGAAAACAAATCCTGGTGCTGATATAAATAGTGATCACAATCCAGTTGTACTAAACCTTAAAATGCTACGTTTTGGGAAAGCTAAGAGGACTGTTAAACTAGAAAAGTGCATAGATATTAGAAAATTAACACTTCCTGAAACAAGAACTAATATTGGAAATGCTCTGGAAGAGAAAATGGAAATGATAAGAAGCATTGGACCAATAGAGGTGGAATCTACTTAGAATTCTAGAAAAGAGAGTATAATTGAAATCCAGGAAAATAACATCGGACACAGCATCAACAACAAACGACAGTCCTGGATGACAGATAAAATTCTGGCTCTTATGAATGAAAGAAGGAAATATAAAACCACAGATCACATTAAATACAAAATTCTGCACAAAATTATTCAAAGAAAGTGTAAAGAAGCCTGAGAAATATGGATGTCTGAAAAATGTAAAGAAATTGAAGTCTTGCAAGAGAAACATGATTATTTTAACTTGAATAAGAAAGTGAAAGAGCTTAGTGGTTTACAGCAGAAACAATATGGTCAAATTCTGAGAAATGACAATAATGAAATCATCACGGATAACGAATGGAAACTCAAAAGTTGGAAAGAATATATTGATACTTTTTTCCATTATAAAAGAAATGCTCCTCCTTCACCTGATGAAAGAATAAATGAGCCTGGTCCTGGAATAACAACAAGAGAAGTTGTGCATGCTGTAAAACTTCAAAAGAATGGCGAAGCCACAGGGCCAGATGGAGTTTATGCTGAAGTTCTAAAGTAATGATTGAACAAGAATCTACCAGCCTTAATATCCTAACATCCCTGTTCAATAAAATATATATTTCTGGACTTATACCATCTGATTGGTTGAAATTAACCTTCATACAATTACCAAAAAAGCCTTACTCTTCTCAATGCGATGATTATTGTATGATTAGTTTGATGTCTCACGTACTCAAAACATTTTTACGAATCGTTCCCACTCGCATATATAAGAAATGTGAATCACACATGGAACAGAATCAGTTTGGGTTCAGAAATGGGGTCGGTACACGTGAGGCACTCTTCTCCTTGGATGTACTAATACAGAGATGTGTCGACATGAATGTATATGTGTGGGAATCGGAAGATGATGAACCGTTCGTGGGGTTCCCGCCAGTCTCGGGACCGCCCGGTGGCGCCGCGTAGAAGAACCGAGAGGAAGCCGTGAAAAAAAGAGGACGAGCAGTGTGTCAGTTTTGTGTCGAGTGAAGTAACGCTAAGTTTTGTGCAATCTTATGTGTTGTAATCTTATGTGTAAATACAGTTTTTATACTTAAAATTACTTAAAGACGTGTTCGGTTTGTTCGCTTGCCAAAATCCTTTCCTACATTTGGGGGCTTGTCCGAAATACGAAGTATTTTGAGTGCGGAACGGCAATCTTGGTTAGGCTACAGCGATAAAACCAAGGCGTGAGGTGACGACATTTTTCTGGCAAGATCGACGACGACGTGGGTCCGTGGAATATAGAAGACGAGTAGCTGTTCAACTTCCAAAGACGTGGTGATTCGAGCAGGCTGCAAAAGACGATTTCGAGGATCCTGAACCCTAAGACGACGACGAAAAGAAAAGTGATTAGTGCGAGTGCCGAAAGACAAAGAAAAATGGCGGACAATGTGGCGTGTTTACAAGATATTGAAAAAGTTAATAATAACATTAAGACGGCGCCTACGGCCGTGATTAAGACGTTACATAACCTCATTTTCGAAAAACTGCCACGTGATCGAAAGAACAGGCAGCGCTTAAGAGAATTCTCAGGATTCGAGTTTGAATGTGACTCACCAAAACACCTGGAGAAATTGAAGTTCATTGAGTGCGAATTCACCGAGGCTGATCTAATTGCCATTTGCACTGTGTTAAACATTCAATATACGGGAGAGAAAGCAGTGCTTGTGCAACGCATCTGTGACAACTTAATGGACCTTTCGTTGCTGGGGATGCCCAAAGACGAAGATGATGATGATGATGAAGAAGAAGAAGAGACTGGTAAAACGAAAGATGTGATGAGCAAGATGAAAGAGGCAAACGAATTGCTGGCGGAAGAATTACGTGAGTTAAAGGAGAAAATGGCTGGTATGAAATCCATGAAACATTCAACCTCTAGCATGTCAGGATCATCATTGGATTCATCTAGCTCGTCCGAAGACCAGAAACTCTCCAAAGCAATAGGAGGTAGGCCTAACCATAAAAACATAACAAAGACCAAACACAAATCGAAGACTGAAGTAGAAAGCTCAAGTGAAGGGGAAGTCGACCAGGACGTGGTGGACTTGCGGCACACTGCAAACCGGGGAGTTGCACACAAGTTTGCGTTGACTTTCCGAGATGTAGAGGGCTCTGTCAGGCCCTATGACGGCAGCGAGAACTATCCGGTGCGACGTTGGATTGAGGACTTTGAGGAAACGGCAACGTTGATGGGCTGGGACGAGATGCAAAAATATGTTTTTGCAAAAAAGTCACTGTCAGGCCTGGCTAAGTTGTTCGTGCAGAGTGAACGTGGCATCACATCTTGGCACAAGTTGAAGAAAGCCCTGAAGAAAGAGTTCCGAGATGATACCAGTGCAGCAGAGATTCATCGACTGCTAACCAACCGACGAAAAACTAAAGTTGAAACTCTTCAGGAATATTTCCTGGTGATGCGAGAAATAGCCAGCAGGTCGGCAATCGATGATAAATCGTTGATACAATACGTCATCGATGGCATCGAGGACGACACTGGATCCAAGATGGTTCTATATGGAGCAAGGGACATCAAGGAATTCAAGGACAAGTTGAAGATCTATGAGAGAGCTTACACACGAAACTCCCAGAAGTTGACAAAAAATGTGAAGACAAACAAACATACACCAAGAGAAGACAACAGGCAGAAGCAGATCTCGTCTGTAAAGAGATGTTACAATTGTGGTCAAAAGAACAGTCATGAGTCCAGCGGATGTCCACACAAGAGTCAAGGTCCAAAGTGCTTCAATTGCAGCAGCTTCGGACACATAGCTTCCAAGTGCCCAAATCCTGAGCAGAATGCAGAGAACAAGACAGTGAACGTTGCTTTGGGAACCAAGTCGAATATGAAGATGAAGGAATTGTTGCTCCAGGGCCAGAAGATCTACGCATTGGTGGACACGGACTGCCCAATCAATCTGATCCGCGAAGACATTTATGCAGAGATGGGGGATTTGGAGCTGAAGACGACCGCCATAGTACTTAAGGGTTTCGGGGAAAGTGAGGTGCCACCCCTAGGATATTTTCCATCCGACGTCCAGATTGACGACGACACTTACTTGACTGATTTCTATGTGGTGTCTGGAGATGTACTCAAGTTGCCAGCTATCGTGGGTAACGACTTGCAGGACCAAGCCGTAACTACCATCAGCAAAACCGGTGTTAAGATGTCCAAGGAGATATCAGAAGCGTACTTGTACCGAATCGACGTGATAGCAGGCGAGGAATTGGACATAGGAGAGGCATCGGAAGAGGCTGTTTTGAGAATCAGAAAGATGGTCAATGAATATTCGCCACACAAGGAGAAGAGTACCAGCGTTGAGATGAGCATCACGATGAAACAAGAAGAACCGATTCACAGTCACCCAAGACACTTATCACCAGCGGAGAAAGAGATTGTAGAGAAGCAAGTGCAGCAGTGGCTCCAAGATGGCATCATCCGACCCAGTATGTCTGAGTACGCTAGTCCAGTGGTAGTTGTGTGGAAGAAAGATGGGTCTCCGAGGGTGTGCATCGATTACCGTCCAGTGAATAGAAAAGCTGTCAAAGATCGATACCCACTACCACTCATTGATGACGTCCTGGACAAGCTGAGTGATGCCCGAGTATTCAGTACTCTGGATCTGCGAAATGGATTTTTTCACGTCGCAGTCAAGGAAGAGAGCAGAAAGTATTTGGCCTTTGTGACACATTCAGGCCAATATGAGTTCCTGAAAGTTCCATTTGGTTTCTGCAACTCGCCTCCTGTGTTCCAACGCTTTATCAACTGTGTATTCAGAGAACAAATTCAAGCCGGCACAGTCCTAGTGTACATGGACGATGTAGTAATCCCAGCAAAAGATGAAAATGATGCCATAGAGAAGCTTGGGCAAGTGATGGAGGTAGCTGAAACTCATGATCTGGATATTAAATTCTCGAAGTGCCAGTTCCTGAAAAAGAAAATTGAGTTCCTAGGACACATTGTAGAAGATGGAACTGTCTCACCATCTCCTAGGAAAGCAGCCGCAGTTCAACATTACCCAGAACCCAAGTCGCTGGCCGAAGTCCACAGTTTTTTGGGCCTTTCCGGATATTTCCGGAAGTACATCCCAAACTACGCCAAGATTGCAAAGCCGCTCAGTGATTTGTTGAAGTCAACCGGTGGATTCAAGTTTGAGCAAGAACAGAGGATTGCATTCACGAGTCTGAAAAAAGCCTTATCCGAAGATCCAGTCCTCATCATCTATAACCCGGCTTACGAGACGGAAGTCCATACTGATGCAAGCAAGTATGGTTATGGAGCAGTGCTACTGCAACGTTTCCCAGACGATGGTCAACTGCATCCTGTTCAATACCTGAGCAAGAAGAATACGCCACAGGAGGAAAGGTACAGCAGCTACGAGCTCGAGGTGTTAGCTGTGGTGACGGCCTTGAAAAAGCTCCGAGTGTACCTGCTTGGAATCAAGTTCAAGATCATAACCGACTGCTCTGCCTTCCAGAAGACGATGGACAAGAAGGACCTCACCCCGAGAGTTGCAAGGTGGGCCATGATGTTAGAGGAGTTTGATTACTCGATCGAGCATAGACCGGGTGCGAGAATTCCTCACGCCGATGCCTTGAGTCGCCATCCCATGGTCTTCTACGGTCTCGTCGATGGACTCGTTGCCAGGTTGAAACGAGCTCAGCAAGCTGATGAAGGTCTGTGTGCGATCATGGAGCACCTGAAGTCGAAGCCATACAAGGATTACACCCTGCAGGATGGTATCCTCTTCAAGTTCTGTGATGGACAAAATCTACTTGTCGTCCCACGGCCAATGCAGAACGAGGTGGTGAGAGCCGCTCATGAGAAAGGACACTACGCTGCCCTGCGCACAGAAGAAGAGATCAAGAGAGAATTTTATATACCCAATTTGAAGAAGATAGTTGGCCGTGTCATCTCCAACTGCGTGAAGTGTCTGCTGGTCAACCGCAAGGCTGGGAAACAAGAAGGACTCTTGCATCCCTTGTTTAAAGAAAGCACACCATTTCACACTTACCATGCTGACCATCTCGGACCCTAGGATTCAACGAAAAAAGGATACAAGCATATCCTCGCAGTAACGGACAGCTTCACAAAGTTTGTGTGGCTGTATCCCACTAAAACGACGACCACGAAAGAAACTACGGCGAAGCTGGACGTGCAAAAAGGAGTATTTGGTAATCCAGCGCAGATCGTCACCGCCCGTGGAGCCGCCTATATTTCACACGAATTCGAAGAGTACTGCACTGCCAACAACATCACCCATTCACTAATCACAACCGGACTCCCTCGTGCCAATGGTCAGGTAGAAAGGATGAACTCCACGATCATCTCTGTGCTGGCTAAGTTGTCCATCGAAAACCCAGGAGATTGGTACAAACACGTCGAAGCCACTCAGAGAGCCATGAATTCCACTTACAACCGCAGTATCAAGCAGACGCCGTTTGAACTTTTGACAGGAGTTAAAATGCGCTGTGAAAATGACCTGAGAATAGTTGAGTTGATCAATGAAGAGATGCTAGACGAGTTTGAGACCAGGAGAGATGAACACCGTGAAGAAGCAAGGGCACAAATCCAGAAAGTGCAACAAGAAAACAGGGTGTCGTTCGATCGACCTCGACGGCCTGCACACCAGTACCAAGTTGGCGATATCGTCGCCATCAGGAGGACCCAGTTTGGACCAGGCCTTAAATTGAAGAAAAAGTACCTTGGGCCTACAGAATCTCCAGAGTCAAGCCAAATGACACTTACGACGTCTGTCGTGAAGGGAATCACTTAGGCCCCAATCGAACAACTACTTGTGCTGAGTTCCTCAAACCATGGGCTGAAGACGACTCATCATCCGAGGCGGATGGCCGATTGTGGGAATCGGAAGATGATGAACCGTTCGTGGGTTTCCCGCCAGTCTCGGGACCGCCCGGTGGCGCCGCGTAGAAGAACCGAGAGGAAGCCGTGAAAAAAAGAGGACGAGCAGTGTGTCAGTTTTGTGTCGAGTGAAGTCACGCTAAGTTTTGTGCAATCTTATGTGTTGTAATCTTATGTGTAAATACAGTTTTTATACTTAAAATTACTTAAAGACGTGTTCGGTTTGTTCGCTTGCCAAAATCCTTTCCTACATATGTATATGCATGTTTTATAGACTGCAAAAAAGCTTTTTTGTCAGACATGAAAAGTTGCTAGAAATTCCGAGATCAACTGGTATTGTCCGCAATGATTTACGCATCATAAGTAATCTATATTGGAATCAGACTGCGGGTGTTAAACAGTTCAAGGAACATCAGAAACGGCTTCAATCAGAAAAGGTGTCCGTCAGGGTTGTGTACTGTCACTTCTGAGGCAATATTTAAAGAATCGCTGGTAGAAGGAGTAGGGATCAATATACAGTAAATGGAAAATTTATTAATAACATTAGATATGCGGATGATACTGTTGTCATATCACATAAATTATCTACCCTTCAACGCATGGCAAATTGCTTAGTACAACGCAGTGAAGAATTCGGCTTGTGTGTGAACGCTTTAAAAACAAAAATGGTGTTCTTTAAAAAGACAATAAGAGCAAATCTCACAATAAATAATAATATAGATGAACAACTGTCCTCCATCAAATACTTGGGCAACATATTGAACGAACAATGTGACTCCAAACAAGAAATAAAATCTAGGATTGAACAGGCCAGGAAACAATTCTTTACCTTGCGGAAATTCTTTGTACGATCAGATCTCAGTCTACAGTTGCGAATGCGCATGATCCGTTGTTACAGATTTTCTGTTCTTCTATATGGTTGCGAATGCTGGACCATGGATCCTTCTATTGAAAAACGAATCGATGCCTTTGAAATGTATCTGTATCGCCGTCTCCTGCGCATACCTTGGATATTGAAAATTTCAAATGTCAAGGTCCTACATCGGATGAAAAAGCAAAAAGAACTGCTACATATTATAAAGCAAAGAAAGACACAATACCATACCTGCCAACTTTCAAAACTAGAAATCCAGAAGATCCCAAAGCACAAAAATTTAACGTGTACATTCGTTGCAAGGTCTTAAAAATAGCGAGAAAAGACTACAGGGAAAGAGATTACAAACTCTTGGTGATGTGAGACTATCTAATTCATTGTGCCAGTTCCCAAAAATTCTGAAGACTGATGATATCGTTTCTTACTTGAATTCATCACGAAAACACTGAATCGCACAAAAATTTGTCACACAATTGAACGAATACCAGAACTACAGTTCTATCGACTTTCAGTGTAATGTCAAACACAAGGAATTAATGACAAAAGCGCAGCGATAATCTGCGAGACGGGATTATCGATAAACTTTACAGGGTGTCTACTGTAAGGATGAAGTAAAAATTAGTTACTTTTTAGCTACCTTATATTTAATTTTAGTTACCTTTTAATTCAAAATACGTCTGCGGTCGGCAACCATAGAAGCTCATCGCGCGTGAAGGAAAACAACAATGAACTGTGTTTAAAGCAGTGAATAAGATTCACTTATGGTGTCATAAAAATTCAGATAAAAATAAATAATGGATATTTAATATCAAATGAGTTGATTCAGCAAATATGCCGTCTTGTGTACAAGAAGTTATGAATACCAAGAAGTTGCTCTGATCTTGGCCGTTTGGGGAGATTTCCTTTGTCCCTGCGGTAGACCACGAAGAAATATATGCGACGTAACGTGATCGTCACTGAATTATGTCTTCGCAGTCAGGTACAGAGAAATATCGAGACGTTACACGATCGGCGCTGGTCTCAGCCGTTTGACGCGATTCGTAGCTTTTTAGATAGAACACGGAGAAAAATCGCGATTACATAATCGGTGTCACTTTTAGTCGTTCGACGAGATTTCTATTGTCCTCAAGGTCGGGCACGGACAAATATGGTAAGTTATTATTACGCAATCGGCACCGCTTGCAGTCCATTTGACAAGAATCCAGCTGCACTCGTCATCGAATCCGGAGAAATATCGTGAAGTATCGCAATCGCTGTCGATCTCAGTCGTTTTACGAGATTCACGTTGTCCTCGCGGTTGCACAATGAGAACGCGATATTATGCAATGGGCACCGATTCCAGCCGTTCAACGATTGTCTGCCTGTCTATCTGTCTTGGCAGAATGGCGGAGGCGAGCTCGAGGTTGGGCATGGTTAAAATTCACGAGCAGTTATGGACATGTTGTATGATCGGCGCCGTGATTCCCGCAGTCCTCGAGGACACAAGATCGCGGCCGGGCACGGGTCTTATAATTTTACGCAACTGGCGTCGATCATGGTACGTTTGACGAGATTCCCGCAGGCAAGTCGTGCTGACAGGATGAACGTTCGAAGTAGCAAGTAGGTATCGGTTATTATGAATTATTCAGAGAGGATTTGCATGAATAATCTGACAAGAGGGCACATTTTCTTTCGAATTCAAATTGCACAAGTTTTCGAGATAACCGGTTAGATTATATATCCAATGGAACCATAGTTCGAAGGAAAAATAGACATATAACGGAGTTTCGAATTAACCACTCTTGATGCCGCAAATCCACTAGACGGATAGATTTTTAAAATATAGTCTATGTATTTCAAAGCTTCTTTGCAATAATTTTTTGAAACGGTTTCATTTCGCAAGATTGCGACAATAAATTATTTCGCGTTATTTCTAGACTTCAATTTGAGATACACCAATTCAGAGGCCAATAACAGAAATGAGTGGTTTCTGTTGAGTTTCGGATGTTATCGCGAATAAACGTCTCGCAAAAAGTCAGGTTTCCGATTAATACAGAAAAATATTTCACACAAAACCAAACTCTTCTTGATGCCGAAAATAAATGTTGAACCGATGTATACAGTACCACTGAAGGTATCCTCAGTATGCATTTCCTTGAGGTCGTGCTCGGGGAAATACAGCTCACGCAATCGGCGTCGCTTGAGTGAAACTCGCTTCATCGCATCTGCGAGCCTAGCGGCGCGGGTTTAAATGATTTTAACAGACCTCGGCAAATTTTCGTTACCTCCAACTATCCAGACATAAGAATTAGCTACTTTTCGTTACCTTTATAAAATTAGCTACTTTTTCGTTACTTTTTGTTACCGGTAGACACCCTGAGTCTTATCAGTCGATTTTCAGTCGAATTTAAACACTCGCATCTCGGAATAGGAGCTATTATCGAAAATCAAAACTGAAATGTGATTTGGAAGCAGAGAACGGAAAAAAGCTAGGGAGTTGAAAATCAGGAAAAAAACTATGTTAATCCGGACAACCGGAAAACAACCCAAAATCCGGAAACCTTCTGGGAAAACCGGAAAACTTGGCAGGTATGCATTACCTAGGTCACATCATGCGAAACGAGAGGTACCGATTATTACAGCTAATTATTGAAGGAAAGATACCAGAATATCTTGTCAACTGGGTTCAGCTGCTTTACGTGGATCCACGGAGCTATGTTCAGGCCGCCGCAGTAGCCTCCCGTGACTTTCCCATCACCGTCGGCGTTCACCGGAGTTCAGCGCTGTCACCGCTTTTGTTCATTCTATTAATGGACACTGTAACAGCAGACCTGCACCGTCCTTCGCCATGGACGCTCCTATATGCAGACGATGTCATGTTGGCCTCATGAGACCCAGGTTGATCTGCAACATCAAACCCAGCAATGGAACAATCGGCTGGCACAATACGGCCTGCGCCTCAATAAGAAGAAAACCGAATGTATGACATCTGATACACAAGCAATCAGAACCATTCAGGTAGACGGCGAGGATCTACGGCGAGTAACGAGATTCAAGTATCTTGGCTCCACGATCGCTGCTGATGGCCGACTTGTCGAAGAGGTCAATGCAAGGATATCCGCAGCTTGGATGAAACGGCAAACAACAACTGGCGTCACTTGCGACAGGAGGATGAATGATCACCTCAAATCTAAAATCTATCGTACTGTCATCCGACCTGTCGCACTGTATGGTTGCGAATGTTGGCCTACTACAACTGAGATGGAGCGTCGACTGGGAGTCATGGAGACCAGAATGCTGCGGTGGACAGCTGGTGTTACTAAACTGGATCGCATCCCCAATGAATGCCTCAGGGAGAGATTTGGCATTGCAGCCATTCCTGAAAAAATGCATGAGAGTCGTTGAAGATGGTTTAGACATGTGCTGAGGACAGGGGCTGACACTATAGCAAAGATGGGTTACATGCTGGAAGTCGCCGGTAATAGACCAAAAGGACAACCAAAAACAGCGATGGGCCGATAACCCTTCACAAAGATCTGAAGAGCGTCAATCTCAACCCTGACATGGCCCAGGACAGAACTAAATAGAGACATCGAATCCATGTAGCGGACCCTGCCACCAGGTGGGACAAACGCTGAAGAAAAAAAGAAGAAGATTGAAGGAAAGATACAAGGAAAAAGATCCGTTGGGAGACGCAGAAATTCATGGTTGAAGGACATTAGAAGATGGCACAGATGTACATCAGAGGAAGCATTTCATACTGCAATGTCAAGGTCAGTGGATCGCCAACCTTCGTTTGGAGACGGCGTCTTAAGAAAAAGATGTAAATCAAAGGTATGAAACCAGAGGTATTGTAGCGAATCATTCTTCTTTATATTGGCATTATATTATGTGTCAGTTTCCGTATTTCTCACCAAAATCATTCTCCCAATTAAATTAAGAGGATTTAAAGAACATCATGCAAACCTGAAGATGCATATTGAACATTTTCTCAGGGAAAATAAAATGAAAATTGGAAATATAGCCTAATTAGTTGAGCCTAGAAGTTGATCCACACACAAATTTAATTTTTCTTTCTTATTCATTATTTTTAGTACATAAAACATATAAAAATAACGTGTTATTCGACTAAGCCATTATGCTTCTTTATTTTTATCACAATCAATTATAGGCATGCCACACACAAGGTTGTACCTTTTAGTGGTATATGTGATTGCTCTTCGTGCTCTGTATGAATTTATCTAATTACCATCTATCTTCTTCATATTGTAGTAATTTAATTCAATAATTGTCAATTTACAAGTTAAACTGCATTATATTGTAGTAATAATAATAATAATAATAATAATTACCTATTTCTCCAACATGAAAGTTAAGAAATCCATACAAAATACATTCATTTCACTTAATCCCTACCCAATGGCTTGAAAGTGTATTGGCCACTACAAAATGCTGTGACGAACTAAAGAGCCTACTTTTCTTAAAATTTAAGATTCTATATAGACCTGTCTAGAATAATGAAGAAATCAAGTTGGTAATACTAATATTTCTAAGTACTGCAGTTTGAAACACACCTGAAATAGTGTAGTTTAATAGGGTAACTTACTACAGTTGGCAGCCCTGGTGACTATGAACATATTCTTAGTTCCATCTCTTAAGGTATAGAATGCACAAACAAAATTTTGTTGAACTCGAATGAATAGTATGGAAGTTACATGCTGTTTGATATTGGATTTATAAGTGTGTGTAAAATCATGTTGGGAACAATGTGATGCTCAGAATTAATCTGAAATATTACGATCAATTATAGTGCCAATTTTGGATAAAATCCATTTCTTAGTATAGAAGTTACATGTAATTAAATATTGAAACCATCAGAAAGCTTAGAATCAAGTTAGCAGCACTGAGGTATACCAGTTACTCCAAGTTAATCTAGAATGTCAAGTACTAGACGTGTGCAAAGTTCAGAGCTGACTGATGGCTTGCATACTTTCTAATATATTGATATTATGATTAACCCCTCAAGCCGGTTCGCCATACACTGTACGTCCGCAGAACTCGACTCGTTCAGCCGGTTCGACGTACCACAAACGACCGCTGCAGGCGGAAGTTAGAATGCCTATTACACATGCATCGCGGGATCTTTTTTCACCTTATGAACTGAGAAGTTGTGTACTTTCATGCCATCTCTGTTTCATAATTAGAACTAATACGAAATGCATCGATATCCGTTGCTTTTGACGACTCATATCGATCAGGGAAGGAACATGAAACGCCCTCTATTGAGTTTCAAGTTAGTTGCTTTAGAAGGTACCACATCCTTTCTCGCCACCTCGAGAATATTTTGTGAACTATATCTAACTTGAAAATTCTTACCAGTTAAGAAGGAGATGCACCAAAAGCAAGTACTTCGCAGATAATTTTTTGCTTCGCAGACTAGAGGCTACTCAGACGCAGAGGAATTGCCGAGCCATCTCATTATCTTACGGGTGCAGAGATTATTGGTTTGATAGATGACAGTAGTGGAAGTGATGTATCGGGAAGCGATATATTCGGTAGTGATACGGACAGTGACTATGCACAGCATGATGTTATTGGAGAAGGGGCAGACAGCGCAGATGAAGAAGAAATGGCTTCGGTTGTAATGACATCGACCGCCGTTCAGTGCTTGTGGCGAGAGGTAGATTTCGTCACGAGCACACACTCCCTTCACGAGTATGCCGGGAACAAAAAAGCATTTTACGTCTGTTTTAGATGCTTCTTTTTGCTCTTTTTCGACGACAAAGTGACTGAACTAATTGTTTGAGAAACAAATATGTAGGACTATGCGGCAGAATGTATATCTGGTGCGCCCTTGAAACCAAGGTTTCGCGCAAGGAAGTGGGTGCCAGTGACAGGGGACGACATTTGTGTGTCCTTGGGGCTTGTAATGTTGATACGGATAATGCAGAAACCTACCCTAAAGAATTATTTCACCAGGGATGAATGATTTGAAACCCCTATTTCTCTCAAACAATGCCAAGGGACAGGTTTGATCTAATATTGCGATATTTACGTTTTGTTAACAATTCTACATGCGACACATGTACGGGGCCTGAAAAGGTTTTCAAAATTCGGCTTTTCCTGGAAATTATACCCAAAAATTATGTATATATGTAGATTGAGCATTATCATGTAAATATCTTGCTTTCATTGTAAATATATCTGAAACAGACTTACCAAAAGTGGAACTTATCAAATTATTATATTTTTGTAAATATTGCATGTGATAATGGACAACCCTGAAAAGCAGTCGTCACATATACAGTATTACTGAGAAGCATTGGATATGATCTCGGTAAGTAATCCTACAACTTTCATTACTTTATGTTTCATAGATTTAACATTATTAATTTTTTAACTTGTTGGTGTCTAAATCTCTGCTGAGTCTCAATTTAAATACCGCCGGAAGAAGTGAACACTTCTGAATTAAATAGCTGGCCTGAGGGGTTAAACTAACAGAGAGAGCATTTATTAACAGTTGGCAGCCCTGCTGGTTCTTACAAATACGTATAGCCATAACTGTTATCGTACACAAAGCACATACAAAATTTGGTTGATATCCATTTATTACTATAGGAGTTACATGCATTTAAAAACTGGACCTATCAGCAGGCTTAGAATCGTGTTGGCAGCACTGATGTATATAAGTTTCACCAAACTAAGGTAGAATGTCAGGTACTATACGTGTGCAAAGTTAAGAGCTGTTGGCTTGCATACATACACACACACACATTTTCCCAGATCGATCTCATAAGCCTACTTTTTCCTCATTTTTGCAAAATGAGAAAAGTAGGCTAAAAATCAACGTGTTGATGGGGATGCATGGCATGCATGAACGCATCATGTTCAGATTATGATGTTCCGCGTTAAAACCACACGAGTCCGGGTCTGACATGGTTTTGAAAGGAGTTCAATATTTTAAGATTTTATAGACTGCTTTGTAATGATTGGATTAAGAGTTCTTTTCAGCGGCTTCGGTGGCATAGTTGGTAGCATGCTGAGCTTCTATGCCCAAGGTCAACCCAGCCAAAGTCGTTGGATTTTTAAGAGCGTTAAAAATCCCTCAGTATGCCTTTCTTCGGAGGGGAAGTAAAGCCGGCGGTCCCACGTCATAGATTTATGGCATGAACTACACTTGTGTGAAGTCAAAATTTTTAGGTTAGAATTGATAACTCTATATTAGTTCCAACGTTTGCCGCCAGGTGCTGACTGTGATGGCATCTAGTAGCGAAGTCCATAAGCTAGGTGTCATGAATGGTAGCATTTGGTAGCTAAAGTAGGAACTACTTGAAATTATCGTCTGCAGTCCTTACTTGAATTTAAACAGATAACACACACTAATACAATCATCACAATTAACACCGGTTATCAGACAGATTCTACACACACCCAAAGTACACATGACCGCGTTGTCGCAGCGCCTAAATTAAGGAACCAACCAGAGTTCTTTTCATTGGAAATAATGTGTCTCCTCCTAGAGCATGTGATAGCACAGATAACTTATTTTCATAAAAATGTATAATCATTTGGTATTACTAATAACCGATTCAATTACTCTGTTGCTGTGCCAATGGCTAACCTGTTACGGTGACCAAATCTCATAATACGGTGTAAACGGAATACATCAATCAACAACAAGGAAAATAATATGATGATAATTGTTGTTTTAAGGGGCCTAACATCTAGGTTATCAGCCGCAGAGGAAAATAAGAAATCCGAATCACTGACCATAAGCAGATACTCAGACCATGCACACTAAGAAATCTCACAACAGAAATTCACTCACCATCAACAGGCTGTGGTCGAGCTTCAAACTGCCGTACCAAGTCGTCTTCTTTGACAGTTTCGACTAAGTATTTTGTGATACAACGTAGGATGAAGAGTGCATTATAAATCTGCCAGCTGAACATATTACTGGAAGGAGAGAATGATGTTCTACCATAAGCGGGTCCATCCACATCCAGACTACAAAAAGTGTTGTAACAAACCCAAGAGTCAGGGACATGCTAAAATATGCATTCAATTAATTTACAAAAGCATAAAAGCATACACATGCTTCACTAAATAGCTTAACAGAAGGGAGGTCAAAGAGCACAGAAATAAACAGAGAACAAGTAGCCCAGACTCGGGCATCTACTTACAAAAATAGACCAATGCTATTTATGTTAACACTTATTTCTAGAGTTTTACTGTTTCAATTGAAACGACTTTAATCATTCAAACTTAATGAACATAAAGGAGTGGTCAGAGATTCAATTTGCTGGAGAATTGTTCCAGCTTGTAGAAGACAGAAACGCCTTCGCCATGGTGATCGCCAAGGTTCAGAGGACCAAACACAGCCCTTGAAGAGGAAGAAGAAGAAGAATCATTCAAAACTTCTTGTAGAGGGGATTTCAAAAAAGTCTTGAAGTGTCAATTTACTGGGGAAGTTCTACTGTACCGATTTGAATAAGTCTTAAAGTGACAGTTTACTGAGGGCCCACAAGAAAAGTGAGAAATATCTTCCTTGGGTATAAAGGCTAAGGCATCATGATGCACCTATATATACCAGGTGAGTCAGCCGCCCCTATTTTTTTAGTTTTCGGCCACATTTCCAACGTCTGATGCCAATATGGTCGACAGTTCCCCGTCTATAGCCAAGCCACAAACACCCTAAACGACTTTACAAGATTTATGACGACATGGACGCAAGACCTTTACAAAAACATGTGTGCGACAAGTGATAATTCAAAGCATCAAACTGTCAAACGGGCATGTACAGAGAACATGCCGATTATACGGTTTCAGTTGGATACGAAATTGACGCTATGTACGGTGGCTTACTGATAAAAAACGTGAATGAACCGTTGAGGCGGAAAGCAGTATCACATCTCATAAGCTTTCAGGCAAGATGAAGGGACAAGTAGCCGTGGAGCAATGGTGTAAGTGCGTAGAAGATAATCGTCCTGTTTTTGGGAGCTAGGTTCAAATCTCACCACCGTTAAATATTTTTATGCACATTTTAAGCTTTTGGAACAATATACAAGGGCATTCTTGCCACATTTGACTAATATCATGCGGTGTTTATTTAGGGTTTAATGTGTACTGGCTTGACACTGTGTGCGGCCTAGAAGCGCTGGTTATTTCATCGCCATGTTCTTGTATTTGATCCCCCAGGGGCTCACATCTGGTGGGTCGTGGGTTGGCGACCACGGGACTCCAGCTGAGTCTGACATTGCTTCGACTTGCTTGTGCCGGGCTCCTCTCCGACTTCTTTCCTGTCGACCTCTCATGGTCAACTTTAGTTCTCTTCCGACCCCGACGGTATTAGGGTATCCGAGGCCTTTGGAGTCTCTCTTTTTCCGCCTTAAATGGCTCTTCTCTCATTTTTCCTGATCTCTCATTCTTCGAGGGTTTTTCTTTCAGGTAACTCCTGCCTTCTGCTCAAGGCCCTCAAGGAGGCAGGGTGTGTGTATCCCAGCAGTTCTTGTGCACCTTGGATAATGCTAGACCCTTAAGGGATCACAGCTGGTGAGTTCGAGAGGTATCGATCCCTAGGGATTCCTGAGCTGGGACTGGTTTTTCGCCTTTTTCTATTGCCTTTGAAGCGGGCCCTCTCCTCTTTCCTAGCTGCCTTTCATGGCTCTTCGTTTTTCAAAGTCACTCAATCTTCATTCTTTCAGGGTTGAGGGCATTTTCCCCTCTTTCTTTTATTTCCCTTACTCTTCTAAGTTTTTCTTTTCTTTTCCAATTGTGTACGTTTGTAGTTAGATTTACTTAAATTTTCATCTTCATTTTCCATGAACACCCAAACCATTAGGGGCCGATAACTTAGATGTTAGGTCCCTTAAAACAACAATTATCACCATCATCATCATCATCATGTATTTGATCCCCAAAGCTCAAAATATGCATAAAAATATTTAGCGGTGGTGGGATTCGAACCCACCTCCCAAAATCAGGTCCGCTACCTTCTACGCATTTAGACCATTGCTCCACGACTACTTGTCCCTTCACCTTGCCTGAAAGTGTATGAGATGTGATACTGCTTTCCGCTTCGAAGGTTCATTAACGTTCTTTATCTGTATGCCATCCCACTCAGCGTTAATTTCGTATCCAACTGAAATCGTATAAACGGCATGTGTAAGTCAGTAGTTAATTTTAGTTGTAAGTTTGTAGCAGTCGCCTCTGTTGTGTAGTGGTCAGCGTGATTAGCTGTCACCCCGGAGGTCCGCGGTTCGATTTCCGGTTCTGCCACGAAATTTGAAAAGTGGTATGAGGAATGGTACGGGGTCTACTCAGCCTCGGGTGGTCCAAATGAGTAGAGAGGGTTCGATTCCCACCTCAGCCATCCTCGAAGTGGTTTTCCGTGGTTTCCCACTTCGTCCTCGGGCAAATGCCAGGATGGTAATTTCCTTAAGGCCACAGCCGCCTCCTTCCCACTTCCTTGCTTAAGCCTCCCACTCTTCCCATCTCTTCATCAGGCCCCTGTTCGCTTTGCAGGTGAGGCCGCCTAGGCATAATGCCTGGTCACACACACCCAGTTGTATCCCCAACTCAGAGTCTCAAGCTCCAGGACACTACCCTCAGTGGCAGTAGAGGTGGGATCCCTCGCTTAGTCCGTGGGAAATGCCAACCCTAGAAGGTAAAACGATACTGAAAGTTGGTAGTTATATTTAATTATAGGTATTTTTCATTAACACCCAAACCATTAGGGGCCGGTGAGTGAGTGGGTGAGTGGACAACGTGTCGGTCTACTAACCCCAAGCTCGCTGGTTCGCTCCTGGCCATGGTAAGTGATTTTTGAAAGGCGGCAAGACACCATGTCATACGATGTTGGCATGTCAAAGAACCCATTTGAATTCAGTAGGTCGTGTTCATAATGACAAAATTAAATCTGGGGAGTTTCCGCCAACACAAAGTTCCTCATTTCTCTATTAGAAAGCGCTATAGTATTCAAGGAGCTTAGATATCTAACCTCCTTGACTTTCATAGTGCTTCAAGGAACATCGAAATTCGACATGCAAGCTACCCTTTGGGTGTCAAATAACAAAGCTTGCACCCGGCACCCGAGGCCTTACGATATTATTAATATTATTATTATTACCTAGATGTTAGGACCCTTGTAACAACAATTATCATCATCATCTTGTATTTGATAAAGCCTCCGTGGCTTAGGCGGCAGCACGCCGGCCTCTCACCGTTGGGTCCGTGGTTCAAATCCCGGTCACTCCATGTGAGAACTGTGCTGGACAAAACGGAGGCAGACAGGTTTTTCTCCAGGTACTCCGGTTTTCCCTGTCAAAATTTCATTCCAGCAACACTCTCCACTATCATTTCATTTCATCTGTCATTCATTTAATCATTGCCCCAGAGGAGTGAGTCAGGCCTCGGCAGCCGGCACAGTTCATATCCTCGCCGCTAGATAGGGGCTTCATTCATTCCATTCCTGACCCGGTCGGAAACTGGAAGCAGGCTGTGGATTTTCATTTTTCATCTTGTATTTGATCCCCAAAGTTTAAAATGAGCAAAAAAATATTCAGCGGTGGTGGGAATCGAACCCACCTCTCATAAACAGGACGATTTTCTTCTACGCACTTAGACCATTGCTCCACGGCCACTTGTCCCTTCAGCTTGCCTGAAAGTGTACAAGATGTGATACTGCTTTCCGCTTCGAAGGTTCATTCACGTTTTTTATCAGTAAGCCACCGTACCTAGCGTTAATTTCGCATCCAACTGAAACCGTATAATCGGCATGTTCTTTGTACATGCCCATGTGACAGTTTGATGCTTTGAATTGTCACTTGTCGCACACATGTTTTTGTCAAGGTCTCGCTTCCATGTCGTCATAAATCTTGTAAAGTCGTTTAGGGTCATTTTGGCTTGGCTATAGACGGGGAACTGTCGACCATGTTGGCATCAGACATTGGAAGTGTGGCTGAAAAATAAAAAAATAAGGGGTGGCTGACTCACGTGGTATAGGAGCGAGTCATCCAGCTATCACCTCCGCCGAGGGGTAAGCTGTTTCAATTGAGAAGTGTTATAACAGTACGAGACATTCAAACCTACGGTACAGTCAATGAGCCTAGCAGAGTGCAGTGCAGGAAGGCGATTCTATGCACTCTTGAGCAATGAGGAAGGAAAATAATGTATAACACTCCACACTTATGGCGTAATATTTATGAACCAATAACTGCTGGGCTACATGATCCAATAATTCGGAAATCTTCTAGAAATCTTCTTGAAATTTCAAGAATTAAAGAAATATATAGGAAACAATGATAGAGAATTTTACAAGGTTCATTTACAACATTTCTGCAGATATTTCCAGGGTCACATTTTAAAGATGTCCATATTTCATGAAGCGAGTGAGGTGACCCACCCCTGTGTTAGAGATCAGAAATGGGAGTTGACGACACAACAGTCAGTTGGTAAACATTCTGTTCAGATTCAAACCGAGTCAGATGATCAGAGTATCCTGTGCGGTTCATTGAAATTCATAGCCAGGAAAATGTCTTATTTAATCAGTTAATAGAGGCCACTGGTTATCATGACGTACTTCTCACTGATGCTATTTTATGAACACATGTGATTGCTAGAGTCTAGCAGGACTTGTAATATTTCATGAGAAACAAGCATCGAACTTCAAAACTTGACTGCAAACATCAAGGGAACTTATCAAGGGAATTATTTCAAGCATTGAAATTAAGTAGTGGACTTGTTCGTGAATGGAAAGACTTTTGATATTCTAGGTGATTCAAACAGTGGACATTGAACATTGTGTGTATTAACATTGAGAGGAACTTAAAATTATTTCACTTGTGAAACACTTCATTATAAATGTTCTCCGCAGCGACTATGTGCTGCCGCCAGGGGTAGCATCAGTAGTTAAGTTGGCAGCACGGTGTCCTTGACAGGACAGCGGTATGGTGAAGGCCACACGTGTGGGTTGTGGGCTGTCGAAATTGTAAGTGTGTATTGTAGTAAGCGAGCGTTCAAATAGATTATTGGAAGAGTGCATCAGTATACAGGCGGTAATGTTTACTACTGAAGAGTGAGATTTTTTGGTGGAATACGTTTTTTGCAAAGGCGATTGATTTATAGAAAATGTAAAACTAAAATTTCAGGTGCGGTTTCCTAATTCAAAGTGTCCAAACCAGGATACAGTTCAAGATTTGATAAGTAAATTTCGTGTGACCGGCTCAGTCCACTATGTACCGGGAACAGGCCGGCCTACCCTTTTAACAGACGAAAAACTTGATGAAATCTCCAACATAATGCTGCGTAGTCCAAGAAAATCAACACGCAAATTAGCTCAAGAAAGTCTTCGACAATATGTGGAGACGTGTTGAAGTCTGTCTTCCAAAACTTCCAGAATTTGTTACGAATGGCTGTGGTCAGTACAACGTTTACTGTTTGTTTTGATACAAACAGCAGCCGTGCTGCCAACGTAACTGCTCGTGCTAGCTCTTGAAGCAGCAAGCAAGCACAGCGGAGAACATTCCCTGCCGCCCCGTACTACGAACAGTCATCATGTTGCATTACATTGAACATGATTCTATTTACTTCAATTTACGGATTGCAAAAGATAGTTCCCACACGAGTGAGCAAGCTTATTTTAAACCAATCGCACACACACATTGAAGGTGCATTATCATATTTGGAATTGCAACACCAAGTGATAGAAGTTTCCCACAATAGAGAATGAACAATGGCATACAATCAAACATTATCAAGTGTGAACATTGAGACTATGGTATGTGCCATACTTATTCAAGCTACAGGAGATGGTTGGTTCCTCAGTTTAGGGGCTGCGACAACGCGGTCATGAAGCCCCGTGTACTTTGGGTGTGTGTAGAATCTGTCTGATAACCGGTGTTAATTGTGATGGCTGTATTAGTGTGGGTGCCGGCCCCATGGTGTTGGGGTAGCGCACCTGCCTCTCACCCGGAGGCCCCGGTTTCAATCTCCGGCTCCGTCAGGGATTTTAAAACTGACGTGAGGGTTGGAACGGGGTGCACTCAGCCTCGTGAGGACAATTGAGGAGCTGTCTGACAGTGAGACAGCGCCCCGATCACGAATACCAAGATTAACGGCCGAGGGGACCCAACGGGCTGATCACGCGTCACCCCAATATCTGCAGGCCAAATGGCTGGGCAGCGGTCGCTTGGTCGGCCTTAGCCCGTCATGGGCTGTATAGTGCCAGGGATTGTTTTTTTTGTTTTGTTTTGTATTAGTGTGTGTAGGCCTATCTGTTTTAATTCAAGTAAGGACTGCAGACATTGAATTTTGTTTCAAGTAGTTCCTACTTTTGCCGCCAAACGCCAACTAGTTCAGAACTTAGTTACCAGATGCCACCGCAGTCGGCTCTTGACAACGAACGTAGGATCCTAAGAATGTTAGTCAAATGTTTAACCTATATAATTTAGCTTCACACAGGTACAATTAGTGGAAGGTTCTTTAACATGCCATAAATCTATGACATGGGACCGCCGGCTTTACTTCCCCTCCGAAGGAAGGCATACTGAGGGATTTTTAACGTTCTTAAAAAATCCGACGACTTCGGCCGGGTTTGAACCCGCGTTCTTGGGCATAGAAGCTCAGCATGCTACCAACTACGCCACCGAAGCCGCTAGCTACAGGAGATATTACACAGGAATGGATAATTTCAGCATTATACAGTGCTAAATCTTGGATAGAGGAATTTTGAATATGATGTAAGATTTAGAAATCAAGTGATGAAAACATATATACGACACAAGTAAACGACTGATGATGATTATTGTTGTTTGAAGGGACGGAACTACGAAGTCATCTGCCCCTAAAAGTGAAAGACTATGTAGCGTATCTTAACGTCAATATGGGATCATCAAACTACCATCACAAGAAAATGATGACTTCATGACACCAATCTAAGAATGTGGTTTCAATGCAGTGGCATCTAGTAACCAAGTTCAGAACTAGTTGTCATCGACGATGGCGCTTGGTAGCAAAAGTAGGATCTACTTGAAAATTGAATGTCTGCAGTCCTTACCTGAATTTTTTAAAAGAAGTTAACACTCACTAATAGAGCCATCACAATTAAAACCAATTATCAGACAGATTCTACACACACCCAAAGTACACGGGGTTACATGACTGCGTTGTCGCAGCCCTTAAACTGAGGAACCAACCATTTTATTTTGTTTTTTCTTTTCCATCATTTGGTACGAGCCAAACCATCCTGAGTTGGCACGTACGTGGGGACAGTCAAGGTCAGACACCACGGATTTTGTTACTCATCCCCTTTGTCTAGATACCTTTCCTCACTCGCTTCCTATTGAAACACTACTTACATAAAGCATAACACTTTTTCTTTAATACGTTTTCGTAATTTAACCAAAAATTTATTTTTCATCATTTCCGTTGAATGGTATTTCAGTTAAAAGAGTTTTGGATAACAGAGGTTTTACTGTAGTTGCAATATTTCTATGAGTAAAATTTCACACTTGAAAAATGGTTATACTGTATGTTGAATTATAATGAAAGCACAAATACAAGAGTTCCGTCCCTTAAAACAACAATAACTAACTAACTAACAAATACAAGGTATAACAGTATAATATTGTACAGTGAGATTCTTTTAATGGAACGGGGCCAGAGGCCACCTACTCGCCTTCCGCCAGCCAACCGATCTCGGACCACAGTGCGCAGGTAAAAACCATTACATTGTACATTAATTAATGGCAAATTTACTGCAAATCATGATGAAAGAACTTACCTTTTCACAGAAAATGATGAAAATGTTCTCCTTCAGCTGACAGGCGTTGTATCGTGTAAATAAATTAGCGCTTACACGTTGTAATTCTCCTTCCGTAATGAGATATATCTGCTGCCGTATATTGTTCTCCAGCTCCTATAGGGTACAGGGATTAGACCGATATACTTTGTCTTTTAAGCTACCCCACAAATAAAAATCACACGGTGTTAAATCCGGGCTTCGAGGCAGCCACAATCCAGCACTAATCACCCTGTCACCAAACATAGCACTTATTGCATCCAATGGATTGTGCGAAGTAAGCGCAGTTGCACCGTCTTGCTGGAAAAAAGTGTACAATCTTTCCCTGTCTGTTAACTGGACAAAGAAATTATTCAAAATAACCTGAACGTATCGAGCAGAATTAATAGTTTCACGGGGGAAAATGGGCCTGTAATTGTTTTTGCAGTTACTGCGCACCACTAGTGATGTAAAATACCCAGGTATTTATAAATCAGGGTAAATACCCAGGGTATATACTCGGGTAAATACCCAATTTGGGTAGATACCCAGGAATTTTTGATTTTCCATTAAAAATCCTGTATCATGGTAAGTTGAACCTTAAAAAAGGGTACCGGTATGCAAACTATTCTACATTACCTTTTTAGAAATGTAACAACATTAGATAGTTAATAAAATTATATTTAATTTGAATTGGGAATTGGATCAGGAGATATAAACTAACAACTCCACTACTACACTGAAAAAGTTAGGTTAAGTACCGTAGGCATCAAACAAAGAATAGAAAATGGGAGGGAAGTACAGTGTCAGTTTGTAGGATGAGCTGAGCAGTGTTGCCAACCCATATGCTTGCTGGCATACATCTTCACCCATTACAGAGCCCACATACTACAAAAACTTTCTGACATGCATTTATATTATTTAGAGTTAGATTTTTATTTTTATACTTAAAATTAAATGAAAAATAACTTAGGCCTAATGCACTTTTACTAAGCATTTTTTTCTTTCTTTTCAAATGTCCTTTCTATTGAATATATGTTATTACCTTTTGAGTTTTGGCATACACATTTCAATTAATATGCATATAGCCTACTCTTATTACTACAAAAGTAGCTTTTCCCTCCCAAATCTTTGTTGCTCATTTCCAGTACCGGTACCGTAATAAAACTCGACCTTCTCAATATCTTGGTATTTATTAAAAATTTAAAACACAAAACAACCAAAAGGTTTTATCCAATATTTTACTTTAGTTTAAGGAAAAAACACACTTAATGACATTCAGTGCCTAAACATATAAATACCCAAAAATACCTGTACGTCCATTTTCCTTTTCTTTTAGTTTTGAAGGATCAATATTTTTCCTGATTTCAATTTAAGGCATGAAATACCTGTGTTTCAGTCCTTGTTTGTTCAGCACTTCATCAACACATCAAAAAGTATGTATAAAGCTCAAAAGACTGAAAATACCCTCATTTTGGGTATTTAAATGACCACTGGGTAAATACCCAATTTATATTTACCTTCCCACTGGGTATTTGTGACCAGTATCGATTGTTTTGTGAATTCACTCGTCCATGTAAATAAAACCACGCCTCGTCACTGAAAAAAAAAAAAAACTAACCGTGGATCTTAAATTCCATCATGCAGAGACTGGAAAAACCAATTAAGAAGTTGGTTCTTGCCACTGGGTCTCTTGGACTTAAGGTTTGAACCTGAGTAGTTTTGTACGGTCGATACTTAATTAGTATTGTGGCCCTCTGAGCCGTTGAATATGACATGCCGGCTTGTTGAGAAAGTTTTTGGAAAGATTTTCTCAGTGCCCGTAATAATCGAGCAGTAATGTCCTCTAATTTCCCTTCTGTCAAAACGTGACGTCTTCATTTAATTTTTTTATTTAATACTGACCCCGTAGACTGCGGTCTCCGAAGGCACCTTAACACCAGGAAATTCCTGATGAAATGCTCTGCGAGTAACACTAACAGACTCGTTCTTAATAAAATGAAAATTCTTTGTTGTGAAATGAACCTCGCAACCATACTTGTGTATGGCAAGATAAAAACTAACCATTACCAACTGTTCGTAGCTGTTGCAGCAAGCACGCACACCTACTGGTCGGTATCTGTAGTCGCCTGTCGTTCGCATTTGCGAAGGCTACAAAGGCCTGTAAATTATTAATTTCATTTTATATAATTGTCGAGAGAAAATGAAAGTGAAACGTCAGCTGTTTTCTTAACCTATAAGTGTGACGTGCTTACACGTGTTCTATGTTTCCTTGTTTAAATCTTTATAGACTAAACTTTCTTCGGCTTTTCCCAATTAATTGGGGTCGCCGGAGCCAGCCAGGCTCATTTTTTGGTTTTGGCTGGGGATTTAAGGCCGGATGCCCTTCCTGACGCCACGTGATTTATCAGGTGAAAATGTTACCCCGCTGTCAACGGGATTCGAACCCCGGCTGTCCGGGTGAAAGATGAGCAGCTAAGCCACTGCTCCATCACGCTCCCCAAATCTTTATAGACTGCTTTCTTAAATTATTTATTACTAGCAGAAGTACCCGTTCTTCGAACGGTGTTATATATTAACACCAGACATAATCAATTGAGCTACTGTTGCAACGGTTAGAGGTTTGTCATTCCTTCATAAGTTTATCAGAACGATGTTAGTTTTCTGGGAATATCACACACACTGTTCATTTAAGGGCCTTAAAATGTGGTTTTCGGAGACCCCTTATAGACTCGCGAATTTTGTGTCTCACAATGAGAAGCTCTATGCTTTGATCGTCCTTCTAGGATAATTTTTATATTTCGCCTTTTTTAGCATGTATTTTGAGAAGTTTTTCCCTATATCCACCCTTCTACTGTATGAAAAGTACGGTGAGGAGTTTTATAAACGATTGGTGTATTGACTCATGTTTACCATACCTAATTTTACGATGCACCAAGCATCCGAACACGATTTATAGGCGTACATAAAGATACACAGAAAGACAGACAGACAATTCTATTGTCTACAACACATCACCCAAATATCCAAATATGGGTATATCTACCATACGTATCAAACAAAATCATCCCTACGATGAACCCGTATGTCGACAAAAAAATAGATCAGTTAAAATGTGCTCTCAAACTAAATTCATCTAACGTGTACTTCCTGACGTGAAATAAATTTGAAAGCCTTGTAGACGAAATGCAATACACCTCACATAAAAAATGACCCTCTACGTTGTGTTAGGTCCCCATACACAGGAAGACCTCTTTCATAAATTATAAAGGCTTGTGGTGCATGGAAATTCAGGTTATTTAGCCTCAAATGGCCCAAATTCCTAAAAGCCGCAAAAAGTGCTGATTCAATTCAGGAATTTTTGAAAATAATGTTGCTGTCTGTAGATATAATAGACTTTCTGTACTATATGTCGCACGTGAAATTGCATGAAAAAATTCTAGGTTACCCCTTGACCCCCTTAATTGCATCGACGAACTATACAGTCTACTGTACGTTGGTTCCATGATAACCTTATAGCCATTTGCAAACTTTCACAGAAATGTAATAAATAGAGTAGCCTAATAATAATAATATCGTATGGTCTCGGTGCCGGGTGCAACCTTCGTAATTTGACACCCAGAGGGTAGCTTGCATGTCGAAATTTCGTTTTTCCTTGAATCACTATGAAAGTCAAGGAGGGTAGATATCCAAGCTCCTTGAAAACTATAGCGCTTTCTAGTAGAGAAATGAGGAACTTTGTGTTGGCGGAAACTCCTGAGGTTAATTTTGCCATTATGAACACGGCCTACTGAATTCAAATGGGTTCTTTGACATGCCAACATCGTATGACATGCGGGTCGTATTTTTGTCGCCTTTCAAAAATCACGTACAGGCCGGACGTTTGTTTTAGACGATTGCCCTTGACCTTGAAGCCTGCGGGTGAGCCTGTACACAGTCACTCTCTCACCCTATCACTTCACATTTGTCACCACCGATCTGATGTAATGGAATTCCAGACTTGAGCAGACAGTACAGTCCACGTCGAAGTATTGTGTGACACGGAAGTACACGTTACGTAGTTACGAACAGAACGTTATTATATTTGCCAGTGACTATACTTCAGCAATAGTGTGAAACAGCTTTATCAATCATCGGAGCGCTTGGGGCAGCTGATAACAACACAGGTACTGTAGTAACTCGCCTCCAGGCTTCCATTAAGATTTTTCACTCGTCTAAAACAAACGTCCGGCCTGTACCACAGCCAGGAGTGAACCTGCAATCTTGGGGTTAGTAGACCGACACGCTATCCACTCACCCACCGTGGCAAGGTATAAATGGAGTGACATTGCTTCTTACAGAAATAGATGGAAAGTTGGATGCCACCCCTTGAGATAATGTTGTCATGGTTACCGATTTACATTCCTTCATTAGTTTCTTAAATTAAATTAAATTAGTTTTCTGGGAATATTTCAGATACTGTTGGTTTTAGAGCCTTATAATGTAGTTTTCGAGGCCCCCAAGTTTTGTTTCTGGCACCGAGGGGCTTTGTCTCCTCGTTGTACGCTATAATATAATACTAATAATAATAATATAATGTGGGGATAGGAATATAATAGACCTGCCGTACCACACCCGCAGGTGTAAATCTCGTGAAAAAATTCTAGTGTACCCCTTGACCCCCTTAAGCGCATTATACGTATTGATGAATTTTACAGCTTAATTTGGTTCCGTGATAACCTTTTAGCCGTTTGCAAACTTTCACACCAATGTAATTAATGGAAATGCATTGCGTCTTACAGCAATAGATGGACCTCTGAGAATCTGTTGCCATGGTTACCGGTTTGTATTCGTTCATTAGTTTATTAAATGAAATTAGTTTTCTGGAAATATCTCAAAAATGGTTGGTTTTAGGGCCTTAAAATGTGGATTTCGAGTTTTGTCTCTCACATTGAGGGGCTGAAAATGATCTTTGTCTCGTCCTTCTACTCCTATTTCAGCATGTATTTTAAGGGGGTAGGCCCTCTTTTAAGAGAGGTACGGAGAAGGGTTTATCAATGATTAGTGTCGTGCCTCTGATGGATATCTGTACCAAATTTTACGTTGATACACCCAGCCGTTCTCGAGTTATAAAGGAACAAAGTTATCCACAGACAAACAAACAAACAGACCAAAAAATTATTTTCGCACGCATCCATAATAAAACAGTCTGAAACGCGTAAATAACTCAAATTTCCGTAGAAATTGCGAAAGAAACCTACAAACTTTAATTTTTATGTATGTAGAGATATACTGCACCGCTCGGTGTTGACCGTATTTTATTGCACAAATTTAGGTTTTACTCGCTAACCGTTGGTGATACACGAAAAGTGATAAGGACCTTTCGGACAGGAAATTAAATTTTGAAGCTCGTATGTGCCATCAAAAGTTTTCTATTTCTTAGCGTTCTCTTTTTATTTGATATGGAAATATGAAATTTTGAAGCCAAACGGTGTAGTGACGTCACTAAAATGGTCGCCATTTTTGAATAGTGCAAAATATCGAAATTAAAAGTATCCTATATGTAAACATGGTAAATCAGCTACATCCATGCAAAATTTCATTTAAATCGGACCAGTGGTTCTTGCGTTATTGAGTAACAGACAGACACACACCATCTCATTTTTATATATTAGTATGATATTCTATACTTACTTGTTCTGTAATTAAAACTACAAGGTTGTAAGACACTTTTCTTAGGCCTGTTGCAGTGAAATTCACACCACCGATTCTTATAAGTGTTTGATTCAAAGTGACAACCATCTTACTACTTACTTCGCTTCTCATTGGTCGCCTGTTTTGCTGACCAATCACAGTTCTCCATTCATCGATCCTTCTAGAATACTTCCGTCTGCTGTTATTTAAGTGGCTGCATTTTCCTGCCTCTTCTCGATTTCGACAACAGTCTACTAGCAGTCGCCACTTCTCAGTCTACAGGACTTTGAGATTACGCCAAAACCTTCGACATGCAAACACACTGCAGCTGGCCAACGTAATTGGAGAGTAACATAGTCCAATGTAGGACTTGCACTAATTCTTCAAAATTAAGTTTCCTGCTATGGAACTTTAACCTTCTTCAAGCTGCATTGACAACATGTCAACTTTTTAAAGTGTTTATAGCCTATTTTCAATTTTGAAAAAATAGGCTTATGAGATCACCTTTTGTCTGTGTGTGTGTGAGGTGTGTGTCCCCCTAATAAAATCTAAACGGCTGGAGTGATTTCAATGAAACTCGGTAAGTTCATAGCACTATTCCCGGCGACCTCGACCGTGCCTTTCAAATTTTGTTACGTCTCACCACTCCAACATGGCGGCTGTGCGAAATATTTCACTAGCATTCAATATCTCCGAAACTATTACCGATATCGCCCTGAAATTGTGTACGGTGATAAAGGGCACTACTAGAAGTTCACCTATGAGACTTTCAAAAACCTGGTGACAACAAAACCAACATGGCGGTCATGCGAAATTGAGACTTTTAAATAGACATTTCTCAAGATTTAACTAACCAAACCTAATGAAACTTGGTACAGCAAATGTTTATACACATTGTAATGCACTGGAGTCTAATTTAGTTCAATTGTTTACATAACCTCAAAATGGCGGCTGTGCAAAATATTTCACTGACATTCTATATCTCCGAAACTATTACAGATATCATCATGCAATTTTGTACGGTGATAAAGGGTACTGATGCAAGTTTACCTATGTATATTTCATAAACCTGTGAAGTACCAAACGAAAATGGCGACCAAGCGAATTTGAAATATTTTAATAGACTTTTCTCGTGATTAACTCTCTGAGCGCAGTGAAATGTGGTACAGTAAATGATTTTGCAGATTGTAATGCACTGCCATCTAAATTAATTCAATTGTTTACATAACCTCAAGATGGCGGCTGTGCGAAATTTTAAAATTAAGTTTTTATTTCTTGTGTTGTAATCATGCGATCAAAGTGAAAGTTTGAATAATGAAGCTAGGCAATAATTGTCCTTGAATGGTACATAACTCTATGGCCTATACATATAACAATCCTAAATGGCGAGCTTCCGAAATATTTCGACAGTTCTCAATATCTATGAATCTTTTACAGCAACCAAACTGAATTTTTTAATGTTCATAGAGACTATGAACATATGTTCACCTATAGGACTTTCAGTAACCTGGTGAGCACAAATCCAACATGGCGGCGACGCGAAGTATAAATATTTAAATGGACGTTTCTCGCGAATTTACTATCTGAGTGCCGTGAAACGGTGCACGTTAAATGCTTATACAAATGTTGATCCACTGGCATATAATTTATTTCAATTGTTTGCATAATCACAAGATGGCTGGTGTGCGTACTTTTAAAATCTCGTTTTTACTTCTTGTATTCTAATCATGCGATTGAAGTTTGAATACCACACGTACACAATAATATTAATGTAATAGTACAAAAAAATCCATCCTGGCGACCATATGAAATATTTAGACGGTTCTCAATATCTACGAATCTGTTACACAAATTAAACTGAAATTTTGTATGTTGATAGAGACAATTAACATGAGCAGGATATATGAAAATAGGCTGTATAGTTCTTCACGGAACTACTTGTTTCTCTACAAGCGATTCTTTCTGTGCCGGCCCCGTGGTGTTGGGGTAGCGCGCCTGCCTCTCACCTGGAGGCCCCGGGTTAGATTCCAGGCTCCGTCAGGGATTTTAGCAACTGACGTGAGGGCTGGAACGGCGTACACTCAGCCTCGTGCGGACAATTGAGTAGCTGTCTGACAGTGAGGCAGCGCTCCAATCACGAATACCATGATTAACGGCCGAGGGGACCCAATGCGCTCATCACGCGTCACCCCAGTATCTGCAGGCCAAATGGCTGGGCAGTGGTTGCTTGTTAAGCCTAGGCCCTAACGGGCTGTAGTGCCAGGGGAGATTCTTCATGTGCAACGTGTTCTCCACATGGCGACATTCAAAGCTAGTTGCTTTGTACTACAAATGTCAATACTCCTAGCAAGGTATCTGATTTAAGGGCCACTTGGTCTTTAATATCTTCAACTGTTTCTCTACTCATGGTTAAATTAACCCAAGGAAACTTCTCCTCAGGAAACAACCAAAGGATAAGTAAGCATGTGCCATTAACTCTCTCCGTATGAATCCTCAAGTAAAACTTATTTACAATCTTTTCTTCAGGGCTCTGTTATCAGGCCGTTCAACTTTGTTTGGAGCTTAACAGCTCAGTAGTCTCTGTGTTAAATATTATTGGAAGACTTTAAATTTGCCTTTTTGTGGACAAGATCACTTGTGTCTTTTTTGTGGACAAGATCACTTGTCAATTACAAATAACCAGTTCTTTATTTTGCTTTGCTTGCATGTCTGCATTTAAGTCTAATCTATAATGCACATAAGCAACAATATTTTCTTTTTCTATTATATTGCAATTTTGTTGCAATATAATAAGTTGATATACTGATTGTTTACATTGTTGTTTGTTCAAATATAAAATTGTTAAATCTATATACAAATATTTATTGGACTTTTCACCTTTCTGTTAAACAATTAGTTTACACTGCTTTAAAGATTAATAAAATTCCAATATTTAAGCAACTCGTTCTCTCCTTACAATTGCTTTGTTTTCCCTTAATGTTTAAACTTTTTTTTGTAACGCTCAACATGAACATAACTCAAAGTATCCTTTTGAGTTCTCTCCGATGCGGGAGGTCTTAAATCGACCGATCCTTACCACCTGTACTTAAAAGATTGGCTTGCCACTCCAGGCAGCCGGACTTATTGGGTGGGCTCAAACGAAATGCAGAAAATGAAAATAGGACCTAGATTCGCAGCTGACGAATGACAATAGCCAACATTCCTCAACACTTGAATTTTAAATCTTTGGATGTTACATCGTTGCATTATGTAGCTACTCCATTACCACCCAGCGAGTTTACTTAATTAATCGAAGCACGGACCTAAGCCTCTTTGATGTTAAATTGTGGAAAAATTTAAAACACAAAGTGTACAAATCAATTGCCCGTACTCAAGTGGAGCCGGAGAACAATATGGCAGCAGATATCCCTCACAACAAAAGGGAATTACAACGTGTAAAAGTTAATTTATTTACACGGCACGACACCTGTCTGTAAGCTGAAGGAGAACATTTTCAGTATCTTCTGCGAAAAGGTAAGTTCTTTAATCATGATTTGCTGGTAAATTTACCATTAATTAGTGTACTATGTTACGGTTTTACCTGTGCGCACTGCGGTCCAAGTTCCGTTGGCTGGCGGAAGGCGAGTACGCCTGGTTGCTGGCCCCACTCCAGCAAAAGAATCTCCCTGCAGCAGTATGAAGATTCCTTACTAGCATGAATGTACGAGTTTGATATAATATAATGGTAATTTATGATTGGGAATATTCTACGATGATATAAATTAATATTCTATGACAATATATGTGCATTGATCTACGATCATATGTTCATGAAGGTTATTATGTCAGATGATTCATTGGAATTTGTGCTAAAGGTTAAAAACACATATAGTCCTTTAGCGTGCAATTCTGTGTATCTGACAATGCTCTTCTCTTCCTATATTTTCCTTATGGCTGGTCACGCCTCTCAGTCGTATGTGGATGTGACGTCCAACAGAACAATTCACTTTAGGTTCATAATCCCGTATATAAGCATAAAGAAAATTGAACCTTAAATACATTGCACTGTAGGAGTGCATAATTATGATCGACATATTTACTTTCTGGGGAATTAATCAAGATTTCAATTTAGACAAGTTCAAGATTCATGTATAAAAATGTCAAGGGACAACACAAAAAAGTTCAAATTATTCAAGTTTTTTAAATAAAAATCTTCAAATTAAGTTCAATTTAGCGGCTTCGGTGGCGTAGTTGGTAGCATGCTGAGCTTCTATGCCCAAGATAGCGGGTTCAAACCCGGCCGAAGCCGTCTGATTTTTTAAGAGCGTTAAAAAATCCCTCAGTATGTCTTTCTTTGGAGGGGAAGTAAAGCCGGTGGTCCCATGTCATAGATTTATGGCATGTTAAAGAACCTTCCACTAATTACACCTGTGTGAAGCTAAATTGTATAGGTTAAGAATGTAAACAACGCTCTTAGGTTTCTATGTTCGTTGCCAAGAGCCGATTGCGGTGGCGTCTAGTAGCTAAGTTCTGAACTAGGCCTAGTAGTCATTGACGTTTGGCAGCAAAAGTAGGAACTATTTGAAAGATTCAAAGTTGCAGTCCTTACTTGAATTAAAAAACAGATACACACACTAATACAGCCATCACAATTTACACTGGTTATCAGACAGATTCTACACACACCCAAAGTACACGGGGCTACATGACGGCGTTGTCGCAGCCCCTAAACTGAGGAACCAACCAACTAAGTTCAATTGATTACATATTTTAGAACATTGGTTTTGTATTTTACAAGAATGTTCCTCATATTAATCCTCTCTCTATGGATAATAATAGTTTGTTGCCGAGTTGATGGACACTTCCCACTTCCATTTTTAACCCTCCGGTGGTAGCATTTGTTTTATATCTGCAAGCATAATACACTAGCTTTTGGTACATGCTGTTCAGTATCTTTCCTAGAAGGTCTTCCCACTACACTCACCCAAGTAACCCATAACAAGTTGCAATATCAATTGTCAATAAGGCAGCACTGAAAAATGGCTTTAAAGCTTTCTACATTGTAGTCCATATGACCTGAACCGCATTTGTTTGGTTGTATAGGCATAGCATTGTATAGGATTAGGAAAGTGAAGACACTACGAACACTTAATTGTAGAAAAACAGTCATCCGTTCGCAAATATTTCATGTTTTTACTATATACTGTACGGGAAATGTTACCAAATTTCTTTAAAAAGTTCAAATTACATAGTTTCTCATGCTGTGTCAAAATATTTGATATTCTGTATAATTGTCTATGAGTAGGATATATATCACACACTATCATTCATATAAATTCAAAAATCAACATTTTAAAACAAAAATAGTTAATAAAATGCCCATTCGAAATTGAACTAAGATTGCAAACTACGCAACTACTGGCATTACATTTTTTAGCACGACCACTGGAGGGTTAATCCACAATCAAGCAAAAACTAAGTTTAATGACAAATCCTTTCCCCTTCCTGTTGCGCAACTTCATGGGAGATGGTATGGAAAAGGCACTCTCTCCCCTGTACCCATTGGACAGTTGAACAATTTGACGGGAGAGTCAATCAACTTGGCAAACTAACTACAGTAATCAATTTTGTAAACAAGTCTTAATGGGAGTATTTCTTTACATGTTGTCATGTAGGCTATTAAATCTTCGTAATGGCTTTAGGGAATTGCTTCCCTTGGAGCAGTCATACTAGTGTAAGACTTTAAAATGTGACTGCAGTTGGGTGACTATCAAGTCTTACTCAACAAATATGCATTGAATGTTTTATTCTTTACACCTATCATGAAACATACTGTACATACACTAGTGATCGCAATAACACGACAAGATACTCACTTGTCAGTCTGAGCAGAAGCTAGGAGCTCAGAGGCCCGACTCAAGAATACGTGGAGCAATGAACCCACATTTCCAGAAGAGAGGTTGTTGACCAGCAGCTGTCGGCAAAACTTTTCAATTCTCTCATCCAGCATGCGGTTGTCCGAGCTTTAAAAACAAGAAATACCACATCACATATAAATCACAGGTAACAACACACAAATCAGAGGTAAGATATACATGAAAATACTACTTACAAAACTGCCTCAATAGATATGAGAAATTACTGTACCGCACCAACCCTAATACACTCAGCTATGATAAGGGTAGGAAGAAGAAGCGGCCAGGACATCCCCGAGGAGTGGAAAGGACCCTAGACAGGTGTATTTTGTATCGTACATGTTGGCAACAGTGATAGGACGTGATATGACGTCAATGTGTGCGCCTCAAACATAGCTGCCGTTGTTGAATGAACAAGAACTAAAAAGATATGTTTACGTAATTTAGCGCATATTTCTGGTGCAGTAGTGATAATTCACAGTAATTTCAATTGCAAGTGACTCCAAGAAAGGTATGAAAATCATATATTATCAATAATTAACCAAGTAGCAGGGTAAAAAGCAGGCTTTGGACTCTTCCAGAATTAGTCAATTAGATCTATTGTGTCACAACTTTTAGACAGCAGTGATTCAGGTTCAAGGGTATGGAGACAATAGCAATCATAACAGGCGCGCTTCACGCAGGCCTAACCCTGACGCACCACACATTGTAACCTTTATAGACCAATGGCATTGGTATCCATCACCCTAACCTCAGAAGACCAATGGTTTTAGTATGCACCTACCCTAACCTGGGTACACCAATCATCTTAATATCCACCTGACATACGCTATGAAAAAGACCATGGTTAGGTCTTTTGATAAAATTGTTCCATAACTGAAAATACCTCTAGGGGAGTGCGGTGAAGTGAAGTTGGTAGCGTTGCCTCAACAGTGCCTTTCCCAACATGGCAACTACTGATTTCAACATCTATTTCCTTACTAAAGTGCGAATATGGTGTTTCCTGAATGCAATTAGCGTCAATAACTGTGACAAAGTAAGTAGAAACAACTTTCTCTCTGATACATGCAGAATTACAAATGTTAAGAAACTCGCCCCGTTCACTACAAGAGAGCTTTATGTTGGCACTACTGTAAAACGACAAAAAGTTCAACTCATAGGCAGATTCCGTAAGTTGGGGCAGATGACCTAGCTGTTCTGCCTCTTAAAACAATAACTTATGTTATAATAGATCCCTTAAGTGATTTTTTTTCAATCCAAGGTGGCATGTCCCGTATATTATCTGCGTGCCAGGAGAAGTCAGTAAAGATAACTTTGAAGCCATTTTCAGTGTTGCCTTATTGCCAATTGATATTGTAACTTTCAGTCGGTCAACACAAAACAATTCCAATTACAGGAAGATGTGAAAAAATAACATAAAATAAATGACATGTTATTAAGATACAGTGACGGCCCTCTCTATTGAACGGAGCCTCACAGAGGCCGTGTATTGATCAAGGCATTCGAGGTAGCAGCAGTGTAGCACCCAGCTAGTTAAACACAGTTACACTTTTTAACGTATTTAATAATCATAATTACCGTAACTTACTTACTTGAACTTTAGAGTAGTTGCTGAAAATGCAGTCCTTGAATTTCTAAATACACGTTGCACCGACGTAGAAAGTTTTAGTACACTCGCTGATATTTCGTATCAATGCACTTATTTTGTTCTGAAGAGCCTCTAGATTACACGGATTGTTTCAGTATACCCTTGTTCAAGGTTCCCCAACAAGTAAATATCACACAGCGCTGAAACTTCCCGACCCATTGTTGTAATCGGTACATGCTATAAATCTGGCGACGAGTTACTGCAACCTGTCCGCGGCACGGCCTCCACGAGGCTCTGTTCTATGGAGAGGGCCCTCACTGTATATATATTGTTATGGACTAGTGAAGAGAAGACAGTTCGACACGCTGCAATACGGAGCGGGGATTCAACTGAATGCATGCACAGTCTGTCTATTCCTGACCTAAATATATCGACAGTCAGTTACTGCTACCTCCTGCATTGTGCTTGTTGTTCATCCAGCTTTAAGTATGAACTCTGTCACTGAAGCTCATTCCTAACAATCACTTTGTATCACTCTGAAACTTGTTTGTATTTATTGTGCCAAGTTATTGAGGCTAACTGCTTTAGGAAACACCACATTAACGCTATAATCAGGAAATTATCAACATTTTCACTTTGCAGTAATAAACATACCAAAAAACATGTCAACATGTTGGATAAGGCTTGCATCAGGCAATGCTGCCAACTTCACTTCACCACAATCCCATGTAGCAAAATTGACGACTGTCTGGACGAAAATTACTGATGTACTAAAATCGGTGAGACAAAAGCCATTGGTCGCTACTTGGTCAGACGACGGTCTAAACAAAAACCTAGTTCGCTACTTGGTTAGACGGCGGTCTGGACAAAATCATTGGTCACTACTTGGTTAGACGACTGTCTGGACGAATCCGCCGGTGCTATAAACCTGCAACGATCAAAAGAACCTGCGCAAAGCACTTCGCCGCGCATTCACTCCGAGTGGATGTGCGACGTCACTGAGGAGCGGTGGAGGGGGTCACATGCTGTCTGGCCGCCGTACCGAGCACACTGTGTAGACGCGCTGACAAGAGCTTCGCTGCCAATTGTGTATCCATTTTCGCGCTCTTATTGTTTTGTCAGTTTTATATAAGTTTTCTTTCTTTATTTTAGTCCTATAATCTCTTGTCGTGTAGCGTGTACTTTATTGGTAAATGTGTTGATGTATATAATGTTGTGTACCATGCTATTCTAGTAATAGTATAATTTAATTTTCGTTATGGCTTCTACTTCGAAGTCTGGTAGGAAATCTGGACGACCATTGAGGGGACAAGCTAGAGAAATAGTCTATAACGTAACTGATCACCTACGGGAACAGAAAACCGTTCATAAACAAGTGAAGCAACGGGTGTTTCAAAGTCACTCATAAAACGTATAAAAGCGGAAGGGAAGACGTCTATGGCCAAGGGTCGGCTGCAGTTTTCTACACCTGATGGCAAAAGAACAGTCCATAAGAAAAGGATCGAATTAGATGACTTTGAGAAAGGTAAGATACGTCGGAAAATAAGTTAATTTTACGTGATGAAAAAATCTTTACCTACACTGAGAAAGCTGAACAAGGTCTTAAAATCAGAAGAAATACTTGACTGTAGCAGAGAGTATCTTCGAAAGCTGTTGAAAGAGATGGGGTTCCGTTGGACTAGGTGCCGTAGTTCTCGAAAGTTATTGATAGACAAACCTGATATCGTGGCATGGAGAGGAAGGTACCTCAGACAAATTCGTCAGTACAGAGAGAATGGTCGGAAAATAGTGTATTTAGATGAGACATTCGTTCATTCTACTCACTCTGTCCAATTGTGCTGGCAATCTGATACAGAGCTGGGAATATTACGAGCTATAGGGAAAGGCCCTAGCATTATTGTTGTGCATGCCGGGGGAGAGGAAGGCTTTGTAAACAACGCCTTATTGATATTCAAATCAAAGCAAAAAACAGGGGACTACCATGACGACATGAACTTTACCAATTTTTCTACCTGGGTGGAAAGGCAACTGCTGCCGAACTTAAGTCCAAACAGTGTGATTGTATTAGACAATGCCATTTATCACAGCGTACAAGAGAATAAGAAGCCAACACTATCGTCGCTCAAAAAGGACATAGTTGATTGGCTTACGCACAACAACTTACAATTTTAAGAAAGGATGACCAAAGCGGATTTGTTGATGATAGTAAAAAATGTCCCTAATGAGAAGACCTACAAAATTGATAAAATGTTTACCAATGCCGGGCACAGTGTTTTGCGTCTGCCACCCTATCAGGCAGACCTCAATTCTATTGAATTAGTGTGGGCAGACTTCAAGGGTAGAGTGGGTGAATCTGTGTCAGACTCTCTAGAAGTGAAGCGTAGACTTTGCGAGCAGGAATTTTCGGAATATTCACAGTCCAAATGGACTGCACGATAGAAGATGAATATAGGTCCAAGAATACACTCATGGATGACGCCATTGATAGCTTCATCATTTCTGCGAGTGTTGGCAGCTCATCTGAATCTGAAACTGTATCTGAGAATGACAGCAGTAATCAGGAAGACGATAGTGAGATGGCAGATGAGATACGAGAATGACAGGTATATTATACTGCCTCTTATGACTTAATCCTTATCCTTAATAAGTGAGTGTTTTGCATGCATTATTTCATGTTGTTGATATTATAGCCTGTATGTGTGTACGCTTATTGGAACAGTAACTTATATTTCTTTAAAACATAGTTTACAAGTTGAGAATCGTAAATACTGTATTTTCATTTAACTCCGTGCTTAATACTTTCGGTCATTTTACATTTACTTTTGTTCTTTTAATTGAATTGCATTGCAATGTGTCGGAAGAGGAATGGTGGAACGACAGAACAAAGTGGAGAGGAACCATATTTGCCCCCACCCAGTGTCAACTGGAAAAGGGGAAATGATGATGATAAATGAAGGAATAACCTCAATCGAACAGCTGACTGCAGGTACTTACAGTTACAGTAGGGTAGGCCTATATGATAACGGCAGCTTGACAGCCAGCGCGCTCATAGGTCTTGTCCTTGATCCCGTATTGTCGAGGAAGATCGGGACGAGCCGAAGTGAGCTGCACGAACCGAACTAGTCGAGGGTTCTTTATACCTTTGTACCTTTATAGGTCAGAGACTGTCTGGACGAAAATTACCGATTGGATTACAAGCAAGGGTGTCTGGTTGACATTACCAAGTTCGACAGCGCATAAGGTCTTTTCAACTGTTAACAAAGTGCACAGACCAAGGCACACACATTGACGTCACTATAGTTGCCAACATGTGGGATACAAAATACACCGCACAGACCTCTTCTGGATAAAGATTAATGATTAATTCTTGCCTTGACCAGAACCTGGCTTTTACACTTGTATGGTATTTGGCAGATTATTGAAAATATATGATTCACATACCTTTCTGGGAGTCATAAGGAATTGAAAATACTGTTAATTATCACTGCTGCACTGGAAATATTTGTTTTATTACGTAAATAAAATGTCTTATTTCTTGCTCATTCAACGACATCAGCAATTGACGTCATATCACGTCCTATCACTGTTGCCAACATATCCGATACAAAATACACCACACGTAACGTAATTATGTGAAAAATAAAAATAATTGGCAAAACCGGCCTGGATAAAGATTAATGATGCTTGACTACCCCCACTGAGTGTGACAAAAACCAGGGGTATTGGCTAGGTCCAGGCAAAAACCATTGGTCTGGATTGAAATACTTGGCTAGGCAAAAACCATTGGATTGGATATAAATTATTGATGCATGTCTACCCCAACCGTGCGTGACAAAAACCAGGGGAGTCAATATTGGCACATCCAAAGTTCTACCAATTAATGATGCGCAAGTACCCTGCTGTGCATGACAAAAACCAGGGGTCATGTTGGATAAGGCCTGTATCAAGCAATGCTGCCAACTTCACTTCACCGCACTCCCCTGTAGCGAAACTGAACAAAATTTACTGATATACAGTAAAACCTGCCTAAACCAGTCCCTTTATATACCGGAAACCTGGACAAATGGGAAAACAAAAATCGGATCGGAGGTATTTCCTATGTAAAATGACACTGTAAACCGGAAAACTGCCTAACGCAGAAAAAGAAAGAAATTCTGGAACTGTAGGCGAAAATAACCTGACTAAGATGGACTATCTTATCCATAACACAAAGCTGTATACTAAATTTTGAGTGTGACTGTACTTACACCAAAGTTCTAGGAAACATTAACCCTTAATTTTTCCTCAAGGATGCAGCAGTCATGCTTCATTTCACATCCATAAGTGAATGGAATGAACCGTTACTTCCTCCAACCGTCTTGTAGGCTAATACACACAGTTTCCTTCCGAGAAATGAGAGTAAAGTACGAGTAGAAGAAAACAGTGAACTTGAGTGATTTTTAAAGGCGTACTTTTGACTGTGTACTGCATTTATTTATGTACTGTAATTCAGTGACAATGACTTCTAAACATTAGGCACTTACACTGGAGGAGAAAATTAAAGTTATTGAAGAACAGAAGAAAAACTAACGTCCGGCTAAAGAATTAACTTTGTTGTATAAAGTGGGATAAAATCACATTATTCCATAGTAATCCTATGCGACAATACAGTATTTCTTTGAAGTGTATTTTGTCTTATAAAAACTCAACCCTTTGTAAAACGTAAACCTGCGAAAACGGAAAAATAGATCCGGAACGATTCCATTCCACTTTAAGCAGGTTTTACCGTTACCAAAATGGGAGAGACAAGAGCCATTGGTCGCCACTTGGTTAGATGACGGTCTGGACAAAAAACATTGGTCACTACTTGGTTAGATGACGGTCTGGACGGTTAATGGTGCATTCACCACTACAATTCCAAGTTTCGAACTAAGCGACAAAACCAGCGCCCAACAATAATGATTAATTGTGCACAACGTATCACTCTTTTCCTTTTCACTTTCATTTCAACAATAATATAATTTTCATACCATATTTCATCTTATGGGGGGACATTATCAACAGTAACTAGTAACCTTGATCACTTCTGCACCGGATATCTCTCTATATATAAAAATGAAAGTTTGTCGTTTTTTCTGAATTTCCATGGAAATTTGCGTTATTTGTGCGTTTCAGACTGTTTTATGACCGATGCGCGCAAAAATAAATTTTTTGTCTGTCTGCTTGTTTGTCTGTCTGTGGACAACTATGTGTCCTCATAACTTGAGAACGGCTGGGTGGATCAACGTAAAATTTGATAGATATCCATCAGAGGCACGACACTAATCATTGATTTAACTCTTCTCCATACCTCTCATAAAAGGGGCCCAACCCCCTTAAAATACATGCTGAAATAGGCGTAGAAGGGTGAGACAAAACTCATTTTCAGCCCCTCAATGTGAGAAACGAAACTCAAGGCCCTAAAACCAACAGTTTTTGAGATATTCCAAGAAAACAAATTTCACTTAATAAATTAATGAAAGAATGCATGCCAGTAACCATGGCAACTGAATCTCAGAGTTCCATCTATTTCTGTAAGACGCAAGGCAATTCCATTTATTACAATACTATGAAGGTTTGCAAACGGCTATAAGGTTATAACGGATCCAAATTAAGCTGAAATATTCGGTAGCGCTGCACACCGTGAGAACATGTGTATAAAAAAATTGTGTAATGAAATTAGCCAAAGTACCTGTAGTAATGGTATCTGGAGATGATAAATTAATAGATGTTGACACGCCCCAGACCCCCTTGCTTGTGGTACTAGCAGTAATTTTCAGCCAGGCAGTACCTAACCTAGTAGCGGACATAAATTCTATCTTATTAATGTTTTACATACAAAAACAAACCTAACCTGGGGCTTACGCCCCAGACCCCCTTGATTGTGGTACTAGCAGTAATTTTCAGCCAGGCAGAACGTTACGTCTTTACGTGTGAAATGGTGAATTGTGTGTGCGACATGTTGGTAACGTAGTCACATGTCCGTCTGTCTAGTGTCCAAGATGGCGTCCGTAGTGAAACGAACACGATACAAATTCTTGATTTTCGTAAAAAAAAAAAAAGACATTATTTAGGTGCGGCAGTTGTAGTTGAGATTGTGAAACGACTCCCAACAACTCCGAGAAAAGTATGTAAATCATAAATGCTATATTTTCAATAATATACCTCGTTAAAAGTTACGAAAAGGCATGTTCTCACGGCGTGCAGAATTACCAAATATTCATCAATATCAATACATACAATGCGCTTAAGGGGTCAAGGGGTACTCTAGAATTCCTTCACGCGATTTACACGTGCGGGTATGGTACGGAAGGTCTATTATATCCCTTCTCTATTATATAACAATGCATGTTTGTCTGTTTATTTTTTTCCGCGTTTTCCTCGGAAATGTGCGATATTTGCTCGTTTCAGACTGTTTTGTCACGGATGCACGCAAAAATTATTTTTTTGTCTGTTTGTCTGTGGACAATTTTTTGTGTCCTTATAACTCGAGAACGGCTGGGTGGATTAACGTAAAATTTGATACAGATATCCATCAGAGGCACGACACTAATCATTGATGTAACTCTTCTCTGTGCCTCTCGTAACAGGGGGGCCTACCCCCTTAAAATACATGCCCATTTTCAGTCCCTCAATGTGATAAACGAAACTCGGAGGCCCTAAAAGGACCCGAAAACCACTTTTTAAGGCCCTAAAACAAACAGTTTTTGAGCATTTCCGAGAAAACTAATTTCACTTCATAAATTAATGTAAGAATGCTTGCTGGTAACAATGGCAACAGAATCTCAGAGATCCATCTATTTCTGTAAGATGCAATGCAATTCCATTTTTTACATTACTGTGAAGGTTTGCAAACGGCTATAAGGTTATAACGGATCCAAATTAAGCTGAAATATTCATCAATATCAATACATATAATGGGCTTAAGAGGTCAAGGGGTTCTCTAGAATTTTTTAACGCGATTTACATGTGCGGCTATGGTACGGAAGGTCTATTATATTCCTATCCCTATATTGTTATATTATTATTATTCTTTTAATTATTATCATTATTATGGCGTACAATGACGGGACAAAGCTCATTTTCAAACCCTTGGTGTCAGAAACAAAACTCGGGGCCCCTAAAGAGCCGTAAAGGGTCCCCGAAATCTATATTTTAAGGCTCTAAAACCAACAGTTTCTTAGATATTCCCAGAAAACTAATTTCATTTATTAAACTAATGAAGGAATGCAAGCCAGTAACCATGACAACAGTATCTCAAGAGGTGACATCCAACTTTCCATCTATTTCTGGAAGATGTAATGCCACTCCATTTATTACATTTCTGTGAAAGTTTGCAAATGGCTCTAAGGTTATCACGGAACCAACTAAAACTGTAAAATTCATCAATGGGCTTAAGGGGTTCAAGGAGTACCCTAGATTTTTTCACATGACTTACACGTGCGATATGTCGTACAGAAGGTCTATTATATCTCCAAACAGCAACATAATTTTCAAAAAAATCCTGATTTGAAATAGTAGACTATTTTTTGCTGATTTTAGGAATTTGGGCCATTGGAGGCTAAAAGACCTAAATTTTCATGCACCACAAGCCTTTATAATTGAGACAATAGTTTGAGACTATTGTGATTCTTCTTGTGAAAAACTTATAAAAAAAGAGGTCTACTTGACTAAGTTTGATTTTCAGTGAGCCAACGCTCTCTGTTGGGGATTTGAGATGTCTTGGTTCTCGAAAAAGTGACTTCAACGCGTTCTAGCGGTGACTTTCATTCTACTGAGTACTAGCCTTGTCCGCTAGATGGCGACACAGTTTGATATTTTAAAGAATTGGTTCGAAAAACATCTCTTGTTGGGTTCCCTTGACAACCCTTATTTACTTTGTTGGAAAAAAAAGGATTAATCTTCGAAAACTGACCGAGGAAAGATGTAGGTAACATCTTGGGAAGATATTGAAGCTCTAGGGCTAGCTGTGAGCTAGGCCCTAGACTAATTATGTTCCGATTTCAGCTATGGAACAACCAGGAAAACTGTTCCGGTGGATAATTTTTGGATCCTTTAAAATTTTTAAAATATTTACAATTTACATGTGACAAACAGTGTCGACCGATTTAAGGTAGATTTATTACGTAAGATAAATTGAAATGGTTAAGTCACTGAAATAGTAATTTGATGAACGTGGTCGTTTGTGCAGTGTGTGTCATGTCGTGAGTATTGCATGGTAAAGTGAAATGTGGGATGAATGGACTGTGTGTTCAAAAGTTTGGTTGGTGTGGCAGTGTTGGACATACTCTCTCAAATCATTAGCAATTTGTGTTGTTTGTACAACTGAGATGTGCTCCTTCATTGCGGTGTGCATATTGGGTGATTTGTGATTGATTGGTATGTTTTCGGCTAGTATGTTATATCTTCTTAAGTTGGTAGCACTGTTCGTGACTACTCAGGCTAGCAGCTGAAAAACATATGTTTTGGGCATGGCATTATGAATGTTTGTTTTTGCGAATGGTTCGTCATCCTTCTGATTCATGTAAGTAACCAGTTCAATCTGTCATAGTTTAGTTTGATCTATGTTTATTTCTTGTGAGGGTTGTTTTAGTTTATTAAGCCAGTCCTGACATTTCTGTCTGCGTTCTTGGCGAACATTTTTGGTCATTGGCAAGACAGTTTCTAAACCTTTTTCTTAGTTGCTTAATTTATTTCCTCCTGTTTTGTCAAACTAGTATACTCCTTGAGTCTGTTAAAAAACATCTACGAAGATGTATATTTTTTTTCTTGGGTTTGGTTGTGTTGGCAACGGGGATATATTGTCTATCTTGTGGCCGATTATTGACATTGAGTTGCTGTGTGAACAGATGAAAAGAGAGAACTCCATGTTGGAAAATGAAAAGGAACAGTCACGTTTGGATCGAACTCCGATCTCAGTAATGATAACTAAGGATTTACTTCGTGATTTATGGAATTATTTATGTCAGTCTAGGATGATGGTCATTGGTTGACCTTAGACATATATTATTACTAAACTCTACGTGTTGTCGGGAATTAATTGATGAGGATATGGGATATCCTAATGGACTTGCACCTTATTATCAAATGTGGATCAGTTTCCTCGTTCTCTAAGGATGTATGTAATTTGTCATTAGCTGGTAAGTCTGGCATATTTTAATGTACTTCTATATTTTGTTAAATAATAATTGTTACGTACCAAAAGATATCTACATGACTTGTGTCCATCATTTAAGGGTCCTTAGTTTGGATTCTCTATCGCTATGTTTATGGATCTCTGGGTTGATTAGTATGGGTAGCACTATCTTCCACGTTAGTCGGTGTTAATTTTTAATTTGACGTAGTTGGATGCGTCAACTGGTAGCAGAAGCTTTCCACATATTTAATTATTTGAAATTTCTAATGGGAATCTTAGTGATGACCTATTAGATATTATTAAATGCTAATATTTGTGTTTGTTATGTTTCATATATGATGCTGAGCTTGACATATTGATAATTCATGGATGAAAGAAATTCTGTCACTACTTATTACCTTAACAAAAACGAGATCACTCACGATGTACTCATAAGAGGGAAGATCCCAGTTCATCATAGAGAACTGGACCTGGCCACCTTGAATGAATTAAAAACAGCACCCATTGTCATTCCAAGTTGGAATGAGTACTCATGGAGTTCTGGTAAGTCCTCTGTTGTGAATGATCTCCAATCTTTGTTGGACCTAGGTAATATTTATGCCAGTGAAAGTGAAAATTCCCCATCTCAATTAAGACGTTTTAAATCACGCCTTACACATTGGTACTATCGTATAGGCGACATTATACAAGTTTGCTCAGACCATGATGGTGAATACTGTGTTGTATTGCAAAATCTAAGATCCCGGCTCGTTCAGTGTTACCTAATTTTTTTTTTCAAAAGCGATAAACCCTATATCTGAAGATATAGTCCATTGTTCTCCCAACGGAGGAAGTAATATAGAGGAATTTAGTCGTTCTAGTGGTGGAAGCAATATTAGTTTGTTGGATAATATTAGACCTTGCTCATTGGTTCAGGAAGGTGTAAGCATGAATAATTTCCTTCCTTCGAGTAACGTTGAAATTGGGTCCTCGACCAATAACCCAACAGTGGCGGTTCCTTCAAATCTCAATACTAATATGATTGATAAAGTTATTAACCCTACGAATGAGTGTACTCTGGTAAATGCAAGAGATAGTGCATCGCCAAATGAGGTTATACCTACCATCTCTGATTTCCAGCAAGGATTAAAATATGCCAACGTTCCTCATCCATTATCTACATCCTTGAATAGTTTCCCCAGTTGTAACGGTAGCGATTCTGAAAAATTAGTGTTATTTTAAAAAACGTTTTCCGAGTTAGTTGAGAATGCTATCGTGTTTAATCTGTCACAGATTCATATTTATCAATTGATTTTTCCATTTACCTTTGGATTACTCAGAGAAGAATTACCAAAAGCTATGAGGTCACATACTTCTTTAAGCAATTTCCATTTAGAAATATTAGACAATTTATTCCCACCAAATAACTTGAGGTTACTACAGAATAAATATTTTTATAGGGTGCAACGCTTTGATGGAACACTGTGTGATTATGTTTCTGAAATAAAAGGGTATGCCAAAATTTTCTGCCTACAATTAAGTGAAGAAATGATCGTGTCTAAGGTTATCGATGGTATCAACCCTGAATATAGGTCTTATTTGGCAATGAGAGGGACTCCTACTGATTTTTTGGGCTTAAATAAACTCATCATGATTGCTGAGACGGTAAAGAACGGTGATTCCCTCCGTATTTCAAGTATCCCCATTCCTTCCAATTTCAGCATTGTTCCGGTAAAACCAATAAGAAGATGCTTTAGGTGTGATTCCGTAGAACATCTGGCTAGAGTTTGTCCTAATAATCCTAATTTCAGGAAATGACATCAAGATAGAGAAACCTCCTCGGGTTGTCATACACATCATAAAGTTTCCTTAAATAAGGTTGTTAGTAATATTGTTGATAAAAAGCTTGTCAACAAGAAAGCTATGGTTTGGAATGATAGAGGTTTCAACGCGATGGACCTAGGTTGTAATCGAATTTCTACTGTACCTACAAATAATTGTCCTTTCGTAGAAATTTACTTAAATAACGAACCGGTAACTGCGCTGACTGATTCGGGGAGCATCAATTCTTTCATTGACTATAAATGGTTTAAATTAATGTCTTCTGTTTGTAAATTTGGGAATTTGGTTAGTGAACCAAACAAGTTTATGACAGCGAATTGTTCTTCTCTTGAAGTACTGGGAACTGCAAACGCCAAAATCAAAATTAATAACCTTTCTTGGAAATTCAAACTTAGGGTGATAAATAACTTATCGTGCGAAGTGATTTTGGGTTCTGACTTCATAACGCATGTGGGTCTGTTATTGGATTTAAGCACTAGATCATATTGGTTCAGATTTAAACCTAACAAGAGGTGGGAATTCAACCTAATTCCTAATAATCAGAGAGTCAATTCTGCTAAACAAGAACTACCATCTACCACTATTGACAATTTGGAGTTCAATTATTTATCGGACGATCAAGCTAATTGTGTTAAAGATCTGTGTCATGAATTTCCTGATGTATTAACAGATAAACTTGGGGTTACCGACCTAATTGAATATGATATTGAGTTAACTGATAATATACCTGTTCGGGGTCCTCCATATAGGCTTTCCCCTCCCAAATTGAAGATTTTGAAGGAGATGATCGAAGAAATGTTAGAGGAAGAAATCATTAGGAAGTCCATTTCACCCTATTCGTCCCCTATCTTTCTTGTTCCCAAACCTGTTGGTAAGTTTAGACCGGTTATCGACTATAGAGAATTAAACAAGAAAGTAATTCTTCAATCTATTCCTCTTCCCGATCTCCAGTCTTGCTTTGGATGGTTCCATGGAGCTTCTCATTACACAATTTTAGACCTGAACAAAGCATATTATCAAATTCCTTTATCTGAACGTTCTAGTGCAGTCGCAGCCTTCTCTACGGATTGGAATTTATTTGAATTTTGTCGTCTACCATTTGGTATTTCAACAGGGGCTGCCGTGCTCAGCAGACTTTTAGACAATGTTTTCGATGGAATTAAGTTCAAATTCGTATATCACTATTTGGATGACGTAGTCATATTTAGTAAAAGTTTTTCTGAACATTTGGTTCATGTCAGAGATGTTCTAAAGAGGTTAAGGCATGCTGGACTCACCGTTAAACCTTCTAAGGTATCTTTCGCTAGACCGGAAATTTCCTTCCTGGGTCACATCATTTCCTCGTCTGGTATTTCAATTGATCAAACCAGAACCGAGGCAATTAGGGAGTTCAAGGCACCGAAGAACGTCAAAAAAGTAGCTAGATATATTGGTATGTTAAATTATTTCCGTAAATTTATCCCAAACTTCGCTCAGCGTGCTGCACCCATTAATTTATTAAGAAAGAAAGGGATCCCTTTTTCTTGGGGACCTCCGCAAGAATCTGCCTTTCAAGACCTTAAACTAGCCTTGTCTAATGCTCCTATTCTGGCTATTCCAGATTTTTCAAAAAAGGTTCATAGTTCAAACTGATGCATCAAACAAAGCAGTAGGTGCTGTTTTACTCCAGGAACACGAACAAGGCAGATTACCTATAGCGTATGCTTCTCGTACTCTCATTCCTGCCGAAACTAATTATTCCATTTATGAATTGGAGGGACTTGCAGTGATGTTTGCATTAGAGAAGTTTAAGATCTATCTAGAACATGTAGAATTTAATCTGGAAACTGATAACCAAGCACTAAGCTGGGTGCTTGGTAAACCTAGGAAGACTGGCAGAATAGCAAGATGGGCCACTCGTATCTTATCTTTCAAATTTAACGTCAGACATATTCGTGGAAGTGAAAATGTCATAGCAGATTGCCTAAGTCGAATGTACGATAGTAATTCGGATACTGAGAATATTGTTGAGGAAACTGATAGCGAGAATATCGAACGTAAGGCTATTAACTCAATTCTTTCAAACTTTCCCAAGTTATTTAGGAACATTTCAGAATATCAACGTGAAGATCCTGAACTCAGTAATATCATTGATCGCATCAAGGAGGGAGAGGCTGTGAAACCTTATTCCATTAGAAAAAATATTCTGTGTTGTACTTCACGCAATGATAAATTACCTAAAATTGTTCTTCCTAAAGTATTAATTCCTAAAATATTTAAATATTTCCACGAAACGCCAATCCGTGGTCATCTGGGCGTATTCAAAACGAGGGCAAAAATCCGTCAACATTTTATTTGGAAACAGATAGACAAAGATATTAAGAGTATGGTAAGTAATTGTAATGCTTGTAATGTAGCTAAACCTTCGAACAACACTAAACCAGGGATGTTAGCATCTGATCTCACTAACAAACCCATGGAGAAAATGTTTATCGATTGGGTAGGGCACCTACCGATTTCTAAGCAAGGAAACAGATTTGCACTTGTGTGCATAGACGGGTTCTCCCGCTTCGTCTGGATATTCCCCACTAAGAAAGCAGATACTCAGACTGTCGTCAGGTGTCTCAAGCAGATTTTCTCTTCCTTTGGTCCTTGCCAGTATTTAGTGTCTGACAATGCCAAGTGTTTTTTGTCTCACGCTTTTAGAAATTTCTTATTTGACTTGTCCATTGCTCATGTGACTACTGCATATTACCCCAAGGGGTCATATGCAGAAAGGGTAAATAGAAACCTGAAAGCGGCATTAATAGCTTTTCATCATGATGAACATAAGGCTTGGGATAATTGTATTTCTTGGCTCACTTTTGCATTCAATACTGCGGTTCATGAAGCCCATCAGACAACCCCCTTTGTTTTAATGTTTTCCTTTGTTCCTAACTCGCCAATTTCAAACCTTTGGTCTTTGAAAGAATTATTACCAGATAATATTTCAACTCAGAATGTTCGGGCTATTTGGAGCAAAGCAAGGTCCAACATGAAAGTTGCTCATGATAGACTGAGAGAAAAATACAACAGGGGACGCCGGCCCACGTCATTTCAAATTGGTGATGAGGTCTACGTTAAAAATTTCTCCTTAAAAGAAACTGGTCCAACTCAATCAAATAAATTGTTGGCTAGATTTCGGGGTCCATGCAAACTAATTAAATTCATTACTCCCGTCACTATACTTGTAAGCGATCCTCAGAGGAAAAGGATATTTAGAGTTCACCTTTCACAAGTGAAAAAAGGAGGTGGAAATGTACAAGGAAATCACTAATATTATGAAAAGAAATGTGTTATATTCATTTTAAAAAAATTGTTATTTAGTTGTAAAGAAACGAGGAAACTTAAAAGGTATATATTTAGGTATTTGGGTATTCTATTTTAAATTTAGGTTATGTTTGTATTTTTTTTGGGTCGATCACTGTTTGATTTTTCCTCTATTATTGTAATGAAACGACTAGTGGCTGTATTGTAAGCTGCGGTGTAGTGAACGAATCAAGAAACTATTCCTGTTCGTAGTCCGGTCTGATTACAGAAAATATGAACTGTTGGAGATTGCTGAAGCAGTGCTGTGCTCCATTGCGATGGTAGACTTGTATGGTAATCCTAGGGTGCCCGGATGTCAATGTCAACCCTACCTCCAGCTGTATTTGCCTGTCTTCAAGAAGCATCCACTTAACCGATTTGGAAAAGAAGACACTTATGTATTCCATTTATTTTATGCATGTAAAAAAAAAAAGAAACTGTAATATTTGGTTTACTAGTGTTTATGGTGGAAGAGTAACCTTGCGCATGCATGAACTTGATTTGTCTACATGGTTTTTGAGCAAAACTTTCCCATTCTGCATGACGACTATTTCTTGGTGATCATTTCTCCCCCCCCCCCCCCAATGATCACAATTGCGGGCGGGGAGGGTTGAGACAATAGTTCGAGACTATTGTGATTCTTAAACTTATAAAAAAAGAGGTCTACTTGACTAAGTTTGATTTTCAGTGAGCCAACGCTCTCTGTTGGGGATTTGAGATGTCTTGGTTCTCGAAAAAGTGACTTCAACGCGTTCTAGCGGTGACTTTCATTCTACTGAGTACTAGCCTTGTTCGCTAGATGGCGACGCAGTTTGATATTTTAAAGAATTGGTTCGAAAAACATCTCTTGTTGGGTTCCCTTGACAACCCTTATTTACTTTGTTGGAAAAAAAGGATTATTCTTCGAAAACTGACTGAGGAAAGATGTAGGTAACATCTTGGGAAGATATTGAAGCTCTAGGGCTAGCTTTGAGCTAGGCCCTAGACTAATTATGTTCCGATTTCAGCTATGGAACAACCAGGAAAACTGTTCCGGTGGATAATTTTTGGATCCTTTAAAATTTTTAAAATATTTACATTTTACATGTGACAAACAGTGTCGACCGATTTAAGGTAGATTTATTATGTAAGATAAATTGAAATGGTTAAGTCACTGAAATAGTAATTTGAAGAACGTGGTCATTTGTGCAGTGTGTGTCATGTCGTGAGTATTGCACGGTAAAGTGAAATGTGGAATGAATGGACTGTGCGTTCAAAAGTTTGGTTGGTGTGGCAGTGTTGGACATACTCTCTCAAATCATTAGCGATTTGTGTTGTTTGTACAACTGAGATGTGTTCCTTCATTGCGGTGTGCATATTGGGTGATTTGTGGTTGATTGGTATGTTTTCGGCTAGTACCGTATGTTATATCTTCCTAAGTTGGTAGCACTGTTCGTGACTACTCAGGCTAGCAGCTGAAAAACATATGGTTTGGGCATGGCATGGGTGTATGAATGTTTGTTTTTGCGAATGGTTCGTCATCCTTCTGATTCATGTGAGTAACCAGTTCAATCTGTCATAGTTTAGTTTGGCCTATGTTTATTTCTTGTGAGGGTTGTTTTAGTTTATTAAGCCAGTCCTGACATTTCTGTCTGCGTTCTTGGCGAACATTTTTGGTCATTGGCAAGACAGTTTCTAAACCTTTTTCTTAGTTGCTTAATTTATTTCCTCCTGTTTTGTCAAACTAGTATACTCCTTGAGTCTGTTAAAAAACATCTACGAAGATGTATATTTTTTTTCTTGGGTTTGGTTGCGTTGGCAACGGGGATATATTGTCTATCTTGTGGCCGATTACTGACATTGAGTTGCTGTGTGAACAGATGAAAAGAGAGAACTCCATGTTGGAAAATGAAAAGGAACAGTCACGTTTGGATCGAACTCCGATCTCAGTAATGATAACTAAGGATTTACTTCGTGATTTATGGAATTATTTATGTCAGTCTAGGATGATGGTCATTGGTTGACCTTAGACATATATTATTACTAACCTCTACGTGTTATCGGGAATTAATTGATGAGGATATGGGATATCCTAATGGACTTGCACCTTATTATCAAATGTGGATCAGTTTCCTCGTTCTCTAAGGATGTTTGTAATTTGTCATTAGCTGGTAAGTCTGGCATATTTTAATGTACTTCTATATTTTGTTAAATAATAATTGTTACGTACCAAAAGATATCTACATGACTTGTGTCCATCATTTAAGGGTCCTTAGTTCGGATTCTCTATCGCTATGTTTATGGATCTCTGGGTTGATTAGTATGGGTAGCACTATCTTCCACGTTAGTCGGTGTTAATTTTTAATTTGACGTAGTTGGATGCGTCGATAATTTATAAAAGGGGTCTTCCTGTTGTTGGGCACTTGACACAGCGGTTAACGTCAGTTTGTATGTGACGTGTATTGAGGTTCGTCTACGAGGCTTTCAATTTTATTTTCACGCCAGGAAGAACATGTTAGGTAAATTTATTTGAGAGCACATTTTAACTAATCATTTTTCTTTGTCAACAAACAGGTTCCAAGCCCCTAACCATTGCAACAGTAGCTCAATTGTTAACGTCAGGCTATTAATACCGAAGACCGTTCGAAGAATGGGTACTTCTGCTAGTATGTGCTAAATCACATATATATGTCCTTTTATTTATTGTTTATTTAACAATCATAGCCATGTTCTTCAGCGTATTTAGTATGTGAAACTGCCGCAGCGAGCGCTCACGAGGCGCACACATTGATTGATGTCAGTAGTTGCCAACATGTCCGATTCAAAATACACCAGACAACACACGTAACATTTTTATGTGAGAAAAGAAATATTTGGGCTTTCGTGTATTATTTTTATTTGTAAATAATGCTTGTATAAGGCAATGGTGCCAACTTCACTTTCCTGTAGCGAGATTTGTCAACTGTCTGGACGAAAAATACTGATGAACTAAAATGGGTGTCTGGACTAAACCATTGGTCGCTACTCGGTTAGAAGACTGTCTGGACGAAACCATTGGTTGCTACGTTATTAGACGAATGTCTGGACGAAACCATTGGTCGCTACTTGGTTAGATGACTGTCTGGACGAAAATTACTGATTGCACTACAAGCATTTTAGATTCGTTTCGTATATAGAACAGTATTGGTTTGGATGAAAATCATTATTGAAAACATAAGATTCATTGTGGAGAAAACGAAACAAGAAACACTCCTTTCCATGGTGGAAAAAATAAAATATACATAGTATAACAAAAGTAACTTATAACAAACAAAAAACACTAATTTTAGCGGCGAACAACAAGCTTGCACAATTCATTGCGAACTGGTTCAAACTCAGCTCACTGTTAAGTGAACTCGGCAATCTTTTGTTTCACAGTACTGTACCGCGCATATACAAAGTAGTAGCGAAAGTGTGGGGTTGGCAATACTGTACTAGTGCATTTCATGTAGACTATATAAGTCGTGATCCTATTTGGGACGGTGGGTGGGTTATAGACAGGGGAGGAGTAAACATCTTATACTACATCATCTCCAGATATTTTCCTGAACATTATTACAGGTATTTTGGTTAAGTTTTGAACTTAAGAAAAGTTATGAACAAGTCATACATCGTGCACTGCTACCGAAAATTTCATCCTACGATGACGTCTCATTCAGCATTACTAGAACTGCTGAAAAAAAAAATGCAATAACACCCTTTACTGATAAAATGTTGATAGCGGCGGCCTCCGTATACTGCACAAGTTCGCTGTTATCTTGCTTAGGGTAGTGTGGGATAGTTGGTTTTATCGTTTAACGGAGCGGAACTACGAGGTCATCTGCCTATGTAGGGATGACCCTCTCAAAGCACTAACATAATTACTGAGTTTACATAGCGAACGGTCATGTAAACGGGACTCAGTTCGTATTGATTTTCAAGCTCGATACGGTACAATTGTGGGATCGGATCGTATCCAAACAGGTATTCAGAAACATGTAAACGCGGATCGTACTGAAAGCGATTCTGCACGCTCTTGAGTTACAATTATAAACTAATTTAGGCCTACTTTCGTCTGTCGCCTGACTCGAATCGCTTGTTTTACTTCCTGCCCATATTCTTCATTACTGTCTGTGTTCTTTTCGTGGTTGATAAGCGTAGTTTGTTTGCCCCCCTTTTTTAGCGTTAATGTATTTTTGTCTGTTTTACTTTTAATGTCTGGTGTATTCGTAGGTAAAATGTGGTCAACAGAAAAAGTGAAAATACACAGTGTTTCTTTGCCGATTAATCCGTTCCTTTTTCCATTTAAATAAATTGAACACAGACTGGCAGAGTCGCACAGCGGTAACTTTCTCACCTGCTTTTACCAAGGTAGCAGGATCGAATCCTGGAGCAGTCAGGGTGCTTAGGCCTAAATGCGAGGGAGCCGTGTCAGTAGATTTACTGGCAAGTTTCAGATCCCATTCGGGGCAACATTCTGGCAGCCTGGTGTCTCTAAAAGCTTCAGTAATTAAAAGGGACGACTGTTACCCATAAACTTCGTAAGAACAAACAATATCAAAATCTTCGGCGCATCCATTTTTCATGTTTACAAACAACCCGTCAATGAAACGTCGGATGACAATGGTAACAGTGCAGGAGACACAAACCCAGGGGGAAAAAAAACTTCTGAAATTTGCAATAAATATCTTTTCAAATGATTCAAAATTGATCTGGGAATGATGTAGTTCACTCCTCAGCTGTCTATAACCCACCCGCAATCCCAAATTATAACATGACTTACCTGTGTCTGCCATTATCGGCGTTACAACAGTACAGTATTGCCAACCCCACGCATACGGTACTAATTGTAAATGTGGTCTTTCGTCCAGTACCAGATCAATGTTCTTTTTGTCAATCATGCCCTGCTAGCTCCCCACACCTACCCCCACCATTCTAACCTTCGTTTTGTCCAATCCAATGGTTTTTGACAATGGTTACAGTCCAATGCGTCCAGATGAATGGTTTTGACAATGGTTACAGCCTAACACACTTCCAGTGAAATTGTTAGTGCCCCGCTAGCTTCCCGCGGCCATAGGACGCACCTACACCCAACCATTCTGACCTTCGTTTTGTCCAATCCAATGGTTTTTGACAATGGTTACAGCCCAACGTGTCCAGATGAATGGTTTTGACAATGGTTACAGCCTACCGCGTCCAGTGAAACTGTGAGCGCCCCGCTAGCTTCCCGCGGCCACAGGCTGCACCTACACTCGACAATTCTAACCTTCGTTTTGTCCAATCCAATGGTTACAGCCTAACGCGTCCAGATCAATGGTTACAACCTAACATGTCCAGTGAAGCTGTGAAAGTCAGGGTCCTGTCTCATGCACTAGTAATATGGTAATTACGGTACGGGTCTTTTATTTTGCTGTTTAATACGAGTTAGCCAACATAACTGCAGGTTGGCCACCATAAATTATATACAGATTTCAATACGAACTGAAACTGCTCATGTAAACGGGCAGCGTACTGAAAACAGGATCGTATTCAAATCGATTTGAGTTCGCCATGTAAACGTAGTAAATGGCTAGTTTAAAACTAGGTAAGTTATTGATATTTTATGGTGACATTGGCATGTATTCTTACCTGGTTGTAGGAGGAGTGATGGAGAAAGATAATAATCTATTCCAGAAAGGGTCATTGGAAGATATATGTTCCTTTTTGGCAAATCTTTCCAAATACTGGTTGGCTTCAATGTCCCCACCAGGACTTGTTGAGGTTGAGGTTCCCATTATCTTCAAACTTAACACCTCAATGCATCCTATTATCTCATGAGACAGAATAAAACATCGATATGATTCACTAAGTAAATACTGTCAGTAATAAACTCGCTAATTGTAAACACTGAAAACACTAACGAGCCTCAAAATTAAAATGACGAAACCCTTCGTCAAGGTTTACTTACATACACAAATTATGTACCAACATCGCTTCAACATAATATATTATCACATATATCACGACATTTAACACATCACATTCGACGAAACTGCGGTGACGAAAAATTCCCTTTGCCACGACAGATAATCATATTCTCCGAATGTCACATTAGTTGCATTCTCCATGACATCATTCACCCACTTATATCCTCTTTGGTTATATCACTGCCAGCCTTGGAGGAAAGAAAGGAAGGAGATGCCTTCGCTGCGCTTCCTAGCGTACGCTGTTGAAGCCAAACGGCTCGCCCACTTTGGTTGCAAGAAAATGGCTGTCCCTATGCTTAAAGCTGTAAACCACTCCAAATAGTAATGGATTTTAGTGACATAAAACTGCAATGACAAGTCAAGCTTTTTTATTGGATAGACAGAATACACTCTGTACTTCACGGTACTTGGCACAAATAAGCTGCGTTATCGTTTTAAAAGCCAATTTAAATATAAATGTTAGAGCACCTTTGTGAGGCTAGTTTTGTAAGGAAGACGCGGCAAAACGTAATAATACGCTGAAACACTGATTAAATTTAATACAGGTGTCTGAAGATGCGAGTTATACCAATCTTGGGAATTAATGATGCCGAACTAATTACGGTATTTACACCAAATTGAGTTTTATGTTCTTATTGGTGTTGAGGCATTCATCAGTTTTTAGGCCTAATTTCGAGCACAGCCACTTTCACTCATTGGTCGTATACATTTTGATATTCAAGAATATGAACCTCAAAATTAATAAACAGAACAATTAAAAAAGGACGCATATTTGCACAAAAATACGGTATAGCCTATACGTTTCGGTACCGTACGGTATTTTCTTTGTGGGGGTAGAAACTTGACGATTATCCACGAATTGATTAATTACGTAGGCCTACCGTAATTATTGACCGACAGCCATTTGATAATTTGGGTTTTTCAGAGGAATGTTTTTTTTTTTACATAGGTTAGGCCTACACATGCTGAGATTAGAATTGAAGAGTATTTTTTTAATAACTTACCACTACTGTTATTACGTTTCCAAAGTTGCATAACCGGAGCGCGATAAAAAAAAAGCAGGGCCAAAATAAGGTTTAGCCATGCACAATGCCTCATGTAAGTCACAGAACACCGAATACGAGTTAAGGTTACGCCCACTTTGGTTGCAGCGCTTGGCTTCACTCAAACGAGCTCAGGGCATCTCCTCTTATTCTTTCCTCCATGCTGCCAGCTGGTTCGCATCCCTCTGCCTGCCCATTCGACGATTAACATAACAGTACATTAATGTGCCAATGAGGAGTCGCTCGTCCGCTGTGAACGCAGTAACATATCCGTCGCTTTCGTCTGGTGTTTGCGTGTGCGGTGAGCGGTGTGGTGTGCGATTTGCTATCCTTATTTAAGTGTGTTGTTTCGTCTTTATTTCCTTGTGCTTGGTGACGTTTTATGTAAGTACTATACATTCGGAAATTCTTCGCCGCAATGTCGGAGAAGAGTGGGGGAGGTCAAATAGGCCTCCCACCGGATAATTCATCGGCGGTTATTATTGATGGTTACGCCAACATTGAAGCAATGAATATTGTGGAAGAACATGAGAACACTACAATGTCGGAAGTTCGGGCTACTCCTGTGGTCCAAACCCCTGTACAACCTCGTACCCCTCCCAGTGACTATCGCTACTTTTCAAATCATACGGGACCGTATATAGTTTTCGTTCAAGGCGTTGAGCCTCAAGCGATTGGACATTTGCATCCCATGGCTTTGGGACGTTTGTTTTATGAACGTAAAATCCCAGGAATTCAAGAAATCCAACGAAAAGGGCGCAATCGGGTTGAAATTCAATTTAAGTCACTTCGAGATGCCAATTCATTTTTGGAACATCCGGTGTTAAAGGATAGAAATCTAATGGCCTTAGTAGTGGGGTAGTGGGGGAGCTGCTTACCTTTTTATTGAGCCACCCTCGTAGCTGCCCCGAACCTGATATCTCGCTAACCAAACATGGGATTAGAACATACAGGGTGTCCTAGCATTGGTAGAAATGCCCCCTACTTTCCTATAGGCTCTTTATTTAATTAAAAGGCCAAAACTAAAAGGTCATTCGCGAGTAGTGGGGTAGTGTTGGTTTTCTCAAGTCGCGCTCGTGCTTGAATATGTATGCCTATGTTGGGAAAGGGTTAGGTGGTGGGGGAGGAGTAGGGTCGAGTGAGGGGTCGTTTAGATGGTATTTTTTTCGCTCTAGATGATGGTGAGGTTATTTTTTAAAATGGATGGAATTTGGAAAGGCCATTTGGGGTAAACATGTTGTTTTTTAACATTTTGGCGACGAATGTTTTTTATACGCATGCGCACTTGGGGATGTTGTAAAAGGGCGGGCTTTTTAAATGATGATTTATAAATGAGTTTTTTAATACGTATTGAAATAAACCCAAAAAAACTAATAGGTCATCGGCTTTTTACTATTTCGCTAACCAATAATCGGATTTAAACGTATGAGGTGTCGTAGGACTCGTGGTGAAATCCCCTTTTCTATGGACGGGGTATATCCACCCGAAAATAAAAACTACCCTTACCCGGGGGATGAAATAGTAATTTATTTTTTGTACGCCTGCGCATTTGGGGATTTTGTAAAAGAGCGGGCTTTTTAAATAATGATTTATAAATGAGTGTTTTAATATGTATTGAAAGAAACCCAAAAACTAATAGGTCATCGGCTTTTGACTATCTCGCTAACCAATAATCGGATTTAAACATATGGGGTGTCGTAGGACTCGTGGTGAACTCCCCTTTTCTATCGAAGGGGTATATCCACTCCAAAATAAAAACTACCCTTACCCGGGGGTTGAAATAGTAATATTTTTTGTATGTGCGCGCACGGACGGCTTTTGTCAAAAGGACTTAACTATACGTTAGTTAATATTTTCTGAACCCCTCATGGGATTTTGCCATAGGCAGTATTATAGCCCTGGGGGGTAACGCCCCGTTTTTGAATGTAGGATTTATTTTTGTCGAAAGGGCCTAACGACACTTTTGTTCATATCTCGCGAACCAATCATGCTAGGGACTTGTATGAGGGGTCCTAGCACTTGGGGCAACATTCCCTGTTTGGGGGTGAAACTACCCCCCAAAATTGAAAAATCCCTATCTCGGAAACGAAGAATCCTAAAATTAAGTGTGATAGCTTAAAAAATAGGGGATGATATAGGCTTTTACCTCGATGGATCATTTCACCCCTAAAACAGTAAATAGTCATGTTATGGGGAAAAAACGTGTTAAACACCTAAAAATGATAAATGAACCTAAGATCTTTTGTTTTTGATGAAAAATAGCAGAGGGGTGAAACTACCCCCCAAAATTGAAAAATCCCTATCTCGGAAACGAAGAATCCTAAAATTAGGTGTGATAGCTTAAAAAATAGGGGATGATATGGGCTTTTACCTCGATGGATCATTTCACCCCTAAAACAGTAAATAGTCATGTTATGGGGAAAAAACGTGTTAAACACCTAAAAATGATAAATGAACCTAAGATCTTTTGTTTTTGATGAAAAATAGCAGAGGGGTGAAACTACCCCCCAAAATTGAAAAATCCATATCTCGGAAACGAAGAAGCCTAAAATTAGGTGTGATAGCTTAAAAAATAGGGGATGATATGGGCTTTTACCTCGATGGATCATTTCACCCCTAAAACAGTAAATAGTCATGTTATGGGGAAAAAACGTGTTAAACACCTAAAAATGATAAATGAACCTAAAATATTTTGTTTTTGATGAAAAATAGCAGGGGGGTGAAACTACCCCCCAAAATTGAAAAATCCCTATCTCGGAAACGAAGAATCCTAAAATTAGGTGTGATGGCTTAAAAAATAGGGAATGATATGGGCTTTTACCTCGATTGATCATTTCACCCCTAAAACAGTAAATAGTCATGTTATGGGGGAAAAAACGTGTTAAACACCTAAAAATGATAAATGAACCTAAGATCTTTTGTTTTTGATGAAAAAATAGCAGGGGGGTGAAACCACCCCCCCCCCAAAATTGAAAAATCCCTATCTCGGAAACGAAGAAGCCTAAAATTAGGTGTGATAGCTTAAAAAATAGGGGATGATTAGGGCTTTTACCTGGATAGGTCATTTCACCCCTAAAACAGTAAATAGTTATGTTATGAGGAAAAAATGTGTTATACACCTAAAAGCATAAGCATCTTTGTGAAACCATGCTTTAATGCACATGTGTATGGAGGATGATTGTTGTTATTATTATTATTAGGTAATTATGGATTAATGTGCGGATAGATAACTAACCTGTGGGGAGCGTGATGGCGCAGGTGCTTAGCTGCTCGTCTTTACCCGGACGGCTGGGGTTCAAATCCCGGTGACAGCGGGGGTTGGAATTTTCACCTGAAAAAATCACGTGGCATTCGGCCTTAAATCCCCGGCCAAAACCAAAATGAGCCTGGTTGGCTCCGGCGACTCAAAATAATTGGGAAAAGCCGAAGAAAGAAAGGTAACTCACCAGTAATAGTAAACATTGGTTTGAGGTGTTGCAGAAGTCAGGATGGCCAACCCTTTACCCTGGTTCACGAATGGACCCCAAAAAGTTTTACCTGTCAAGACTCAGTCTACCCTGTTGCAGCCTTGTGAAAAAAAATCGAACCGGGGCCTCTGTAGTGACAGTGGAGCTATATTCATGATGATTTTTAAACAAACATAGGCTTGCCTACTACCGCTGTGTTGAATCTGCACAGAGACTCTGGCTTTGGTTTGCGTAGTGTGCCTTGCTGATAACAGCACAGCGACCTTGTCAGTAAGTTTCATATTACTCATTTGCTTGATAGCGGACATGCTATGCACATGACTAGATCGTTGTTAGGTTTGACAAAGGCTTAGTGAAGCTTATGGCAAGCTTGAAATGAATGTCATGGTATAGTCGGGGTTGGAAGCCAAGACCTTAGGGTTGACAACCAAGTAGGTTAACCACTACACGGTGAGATGGTCAAATAATAATGTAACAGAACATATAGAAACGTTTTCTATAGTTTAACGAATTGGCATACCATGAGAGGTGTAGGTAATGGAAATTGAATCCTTAGCTGATGATTATACTACTTTCCATGCGCACGTTTAAGCTATCATGTTAGAAAAAGAATGGTATGGCTTGTTTTAAACGGAGAATAATCATTGTGTTTACTGTGAAACACAAATCTGAATTTAAAATTAATTTAAAATAATTAATTTAAAATTAACTAATTTAAAATTAGTTTAGTACGCTGAAGTTAAAATGAATAATGATCACGTTACAGACAGCCAGTTTCAAAGCCATGAGAACTAAGTGAACAAAGTATAAAATTCATGAGCCAGTGAGGAATTCAACATGCTGTCCTTTGGACAAGAGAGAAGCGTTCTACAGCGACCCTCAATGGTTTGGGACATCGTAAAGATGAAAATTAAATCTAAGCTACTACACGCTTATATACTAGAAGAAGAAATGGAAAACAATAGGTCAAATAAAGAACAGAAGGAATAAAAAATGGCCCTCAACCCTCAAGCATGTGGATTGAGGGAGTTGGAAGGAAGGAGAGCCATGAAAGGCAGATAAAAAAGTATACTAGGAGAGGCTTTGTCCCAGAGGTAATGGATAAAGAAGAGGTAAACTGGACTCAGCTCAGAAATCCCTTGGGGTTGCCAACTTCCAAACTGATCAGCCCTTGAGGGTGTAGCCATAGGCAGAGTGCACCGCAAGTGGTGGGGCTTCTTGAGGGCGCTTGGGCAAAAGACAGGGAATAACATGAAAATAAAAAAGCAAGGCTGCCTCCTCAGGATATCAGAAAAAATAAATAAACCAGGGCCAATGAAGTTGCAAAAGGAAGAGACTCCCTAGGGCTCGGATACCCTAATCATGTTGGGGTCGGTAGAGAACACGAGATGAGCAAGTGTGGTCGACAGGAAATAAGACAGAGAGGAGCCTAGCACAAGTTAGTGGAAGCAATGACGGTCTCAGCTGGGACTCCGTGATCGTCAACCTACATGACACTAGATATAACGCCCAGGGGTGGAATTAAAGACCTCTATTGTTTTATATCACATGGCATGCCTTATAATGCAATACTGGTCCTAGGGTGTGCAAAATTGTATTAGAAACCCAGCTAATAATAGTGTGCTTGCCCATGATTATTTTCCCAAGGACTGATAACCATGATTTCCAAGCCCCTAAGTAAGACAAAAAAAACAAATGATTTTCATTTTCCAATGAGTTGGCCCCTTGGTGGTGAAAGGCACACTCTAATACAACCATTATAGTGACAGGTTATCTGTTAAATACCTAACTATCCCCAGATTTACCTTAAATTTTCCTAAAATCCACTACATTTTCCGAAAATTGACCAAATGACACAACATTCCAGCAAAATTCAACAAATGACTACCAGATTTATTGAAATTCCATTGATTTACCTAAGCATGGTTTAAACTACCTCAAATTCATATAAAATTAGACGAATATAGATGAAAATTCACTAAAATTTACCGAATTTAGCCAAGTGGTGTACAAACCATGAAATTTATCCAATTTTTATTAAAATTGACTACATGTACTCGAAAATTCCATAATATTCCCTTTACATGTATGCTTTTATTGTTGTTGTTTCGTTTACCACACTCCCTGCAGACAAATACCTCAACATGACTTTCTCCTAGACTAGGAGCTTCACATTCGACATGATAGCTGAGTTTCATTTCCCATAAACTTGTCTCCGAGGTGGGTGTCAGGAAAAGGCATCCAGCTGTAAAAACCACACCCTCACGTAGACTTTCATAACCTCTTACGTTGAGGTTCCTTACACTAACGACATTAAATGATTGAACGGTTTCCTTTTCACAATTCCTGTCTATACTTTCCTCTTTAAGGTTGCAAGATGTTTGCAAGATTCCTAAAATGCAATTAAATGTAATAAATACCTTAAGATGGTTTCATTTGTTTAATGATATGGTGTTGATGATGGATATATACGTTAAGACTAATTTTTGTTAGGTCTTGACTGGCCTTGCAATTAGAAATTGACAAACCAAACATGGCTTATCTACCAGGGGATCACTTTGACCACTATGTTGGTTATTGACCAGTAAGTACAGTTCTAGTAATGAGACAGAAATCAAACACAAACAATGAGCGCGCAATGCGGCGGAGATTGGTACCACGATGTACTGTCGGTTATGTAGCTATGTGGAATGTACATCACATATGGTTTACTTGAAGGTTTGGAGGTTTCATTAAAGATATTTCTACAATAAACCATTTTCAAATGGCCATTCGTTGGTGTGAAAATATTTATCATATGGTATTTTATGAAAACAGTTATGATTTATAAAAAAATTATACGTTTACTGTATTCTTATTTAATGTAAGCACTGGAGGCACTATCGACCAAAATACAGCACTATCTGGAATGTATATTGCATACTTGAAGGTTTGGTGATCCCATTAAAGGTATTCCTACAATAAATGATTTTTAAGTTCTCGTTTTATGGTATGATTATTTAATATATGCTATTTGCTAATAGGATTTGACACTGGAATTATTTTACAAGTAGTTATTTTAATGACCAACAGAGTTTAATGTTAACAAGGCACAGCTCTATTTGAAATTTTGAATAACATGTTGCATGTTATACATCATAGGCAACTACTGTAAGGCTTGTGATTTATTTAATGCCTTTAACCCTATATTAAACACTCAGTTTGCAATACTGATAACTGCAATGTTACTGAAAAAAAATTGAAACAAAACAAAAATCAGCATTGAAAAACCAAAAAGTGGTTGAGCATATATATAGTGGGGAAAAGAAAAGTTTGGTAAACACTAATGTCCAACAAGACTAATTAAATCAGTAACTGTCAGGGTGGCCGAGTGGTTAAGGCGTTTGACTTAAGATCAAATTTCCAAATATATAAGGAAGCAAGGGTTCGAATCCCTTCCCTGACATAACTATTGCTTGAACATGCAAGAAAACAAGAAATATACACAAACTATGTTTATCAATTTAATCATTTTTTTATTTTTATTTTTTTACAAGAGATAGACACACAGAATACAGCTCTTTTGGTTTATCAGTTCTTTTAAACATAACACTTGTTGAAAATTATTTTTAGGGGATGGCGGTGTTGCTACGTTGACCCATCACACAATAATAGCAGCTTTACGAAGTTCATTTTCTATATTTAATAGCTCTTTCTCATAACCAATATGACCAAGCTGTTTACAGGCATGCAAGAGCTGTAGACGTTCGACTAATATATTAGGATCGTTCCATTTACTATTTTTTATGAATGGTTTCAGAATCTCGGGAAGCAGTTCATCATTATCACCATTAATATGATTATCATCCTCATTATTATAATCATTTTCATAATGATGATCATTATCATCGTTATCATTACCATGATAATTTCCACCTATGTCCACAGTCTGTTCAATGGTTTGAGTTGTCTTTGATAGTGTTGAAAGCTTCTTTTTAGATGTGCTAGAATGCTTTAACATTGTTATGTTATTATTACCACTATTACCTTTCCCCACTAACTTTTTGATGGGGTATATTGTCTCTGATAGGGTTGAGGGCTTTGGAGATGTGGGTGCATGTCTGAACATGGGTTTCACAGGAGGTGTTAAAGGTTTCTCATTAAACAACTCGCTAACAGCATGAGTGCGTTGTAGTGTATTAAACTTGAGGTTAATATTATCTTGAGCAGTACTATCTTTCTCTTGGATTTGGCTTCTTGCTTTGGTTTGGGTTTTCCTTACATTTAGACTAGCGTGATTATTAAGTTTACATTCATGATTGTTTGAAGAAAGTACGTCCAATTCTTTTGTTTTAAGCATTCCTCGACACTGTTTCGATCGTTGCTTTGAACAGCGCCAAATAACAGTTCCATTTTTATTGCTTCGTTTCACAATATATGAATATCCTTTATAGTATGCATAAGGCTTACCATACCTAGTCACTGATACTTCCATATCAACTGTCAAGCACAAACTAATCTCTAGTAAAGACAACTTGGTAATAACAACAATAGTTTAATGTGGGAGCATATATACATGCAAAAAGTGGGAGCAAAGTTGGGGGGTAAAAAGTGGGAGCAAAAGTGGTAGCAAATGTGGGAGAAAAAAATAACTGTGAGCAAAAAGTGGGAGCAAATATGGGATCAAATGTGGGAGCAAAGCAAATATAAAAAAGTGGGAGCAAATATGCTAACAAATATGTCAACAAATATACCAGCAAAAGTAAATACACAAGTCAAGATAGATTAAACTGCAAAGAAAATATGGAAGCAAATATGAGAGCAAAAATGGTGTTTTTTCTAAAACAACTAGACATAACAAACTTAGTCATAACCTAACCTAACCTAACCTAACCTCACCTAACCTCACCTAACCTAACCTAACCTCACCTCACCTAACTTCACCTAACCTAACCTAACCTAACTTAACTTCACCTAATCTAACTTGACTGAACTTTACCTAACCTAACCTATCATAACTTCACCTAACCTAACTTTACCTAATCTAACTTCACCTAACCTAACTTTCAACTCACAGATCAAAATTAAATTCTAGGCATAGTTGAGTTGGAACCCAAGACTTCAGGGATAACACACAAGTATACTAGTCACTACACCGCAAAATGGGCAAATTATCATGCAACACAACATAAAGTAAAAGTTTCCTGTAGTGTAACTCATTGGCTGTCAACCATAGTTTGGGAATTCAAACCCAAGACCCCAGGACTTTTGTTTTGAACATTATCAGAAATATTATTCCATTTACATTTTGCTGCTGCTGCTTATAGTTATAAGAGTTTGCATTAATATGGAAAGCAAAAAAAATGTGGGAGCAAAAAGTGGGAGGAAAACGTGTAAGCAGAAGTGGGAGCAAACAAGTGTGAGCAAATATGGGAGCAGAAAGTGGGAGCAAATGTGAAAGCAAAAGTGGGAGCAAAAAGAGCGAGCAAGAGTGAGTGCACAAAGTAGGAGCAAATTGTGTGAGTAAAAAGTGGGGGCAAATGTGGTGTTTTACTAAAACAATCTCCCCTAACCTAACCTAAACTAACTTCACCCAACCTAATTTCACCTAACCTAACTTCACCTAACCTAACCTTCCAACTCTCAGATCAAAAATTAAATTCTGGCCATAGTCGAGTTGGAACCCAAAACCTCTGGGATAACACCCAAGTATACTAGCCACTACAACGCGAAATGGGCTAATTATCATGCAACACAACACAAAAAATAAAAAGTTTTCTGTGGTGTAACTCATTGGCTGACAATTATAGTTGAGAATTCAAACCCAAGACCTCAGTACTTTTGTTTTGAACATTATCAGAAATATTATTCCATTTACATTTTGCTGTTGCTTATAGTTATAAGAGTTGGCATTAATATGGGAGCAAAAGTGAAAGCAAAATGTGGGTGCAAGCATGGCTGGTTGTAGAGACTTTCATATCAACTAATACACATAAATTAAATTTTAGTAAAGTCACTTGGCTAATAATAATAATAATATTAACAGTTTAAAAAAAAATCAAGGGGATTGATATTTTTCAGGGTGTAATTTCCAAAGTACTGTCAAGAATAATAATTACATGAACAGATTCCAAGAACTCTAGAGTGCTTTTAAGGTTAATGATTGGCTAGGAGTGAGATAGAGCTAGCTAACCTAAGTTAACCTCAGCTCAGTAAACCTAACCTTGTCACATGGCATGTTCTACAAATATAGACTTGCTTTGAGAATGGCTATGACGTCACAGATGAATGGCGGTGGGAGGCTGGACATGACTTTTTATTACCCAAAAACATTTTCCTTTTTGCCAGCCTCCCACCGCCATTCATCTGTGACGTCATAGCCATTCTCAAAGCAAGTCTATATTTGTAGAACATGCCATGTGACAAGGTTAGGTTTACTGAGCTGAGGTTAACTTAGGTTAGCTAGCTCTATCTCACTCCTAGCCAATCATTAACCTTAAAAGCACTCTAGAGTTCTTGGAATCTGTTCATGTAATTATTATTCTTGACAGTACTTTGGAAATTACACCCTGAAAAATATCAATCCCCTTGATTTTTTTTTAAACTGTTAATATTATTATTATTATTAGCCAAGTGACTTTACTAAAATTTAATTTATGTGTATTAGTTGATATGAAAGTCTCTACAACCAGCCATGCTTGCACCCACATTTTGCTTTCACTTTTGCTCCCATATTAATGCCAACTCTTATAACTATAAGCAACAGCAAAATGTAAATGGAATAATATTTCTGATAATGTTCAAAACAAAAGTACTGAGGTCTTGGGTTTGAATTCTCAACTATAATTGTCAGCCAATGAGTTACACCACAGAAAACTTTTTATTTTTTGTGTTGTGTTGCATGATAATTAGCCCATTTCGCGTTGTAGTGGCTAGTATACTTGGGTGTTATCCCAGAGGTTTTGGGTTCCAACTCGACTATGGCCAGAATTTAATTTTTGATCTGAGAGTTGGAAGGTTAGGTTAGGTGAAGTTAGGTTAGGTGAAATTAGGTTGGGTGAAGTTAGTTTAGGTTAGGTTAGGGGAGATTGTTTTAGTAAAACACCACATTTGCCCCCACTTTTTACTCACACAATTTGCTCCTACTTTGTGCACTCACTCTTGCTCGCTCTTTTTGCTCCCACTTTTGCTTTCACATTTGCTCCCACTTTCTGCTCCCATATTTGCTCACACTTGTTTGCTCCCACTTCTGCTTACACGTTTTCCTCCCACTTTTTGCTCCCACATTTTTTTTGCTTTCCATATTAATGCAAACTCTTATAACTATAAGCAGCAGCAGCAAAATGTAAATGGAATAATATTTCTGATAATGTTCAAAACAAAAGTCCTGGGGTCTTGGGTTTGAATTCCCAAACTATGGTTGACAGCCAATGAGTTACACTACAGGAAACTTTTACTTTATGTTGTGTTGCATGATAATTTGCCCATTTTGCGGTGTAGTGACTAGTATACTTGTGTGTTATCCCTGAAGTCTTGGGTTCCAACTCAACTATGCCTAGAATTTAATTTTGATCTGTGAGTTGAAAGTTAGGTTAGGTGAAGTTAGATTAGGTAAAGTTAGGTTAGGTGAAGTTATGATAGGTTAGGTTAGGTAAAGTTCAGTCAAGTTAGATTAGGTGAAGTTAAGTTAGGTTAGGTTAGGTTAGGTGAAGTTAGGTGAGGTGAGGTTAGGTTAGGTTAGGTGAGGTTAGGTGAGGTTAGGTTAGGTTAGGTTAGGTTATGACTAAGTTTGTTATGTCTAGTTGTTTTAGAAAAAACACCATTTTTGCTCTCATATTTGCTTCCATATTTTCTTTGCAGTTTAATCTATCTTGACTTGTGTATTTACTTTTGCTGGTATATTTGTTGACATATTTGTTAGCATATTTGCTCCCACTTTTTTATATTTGCTTTGCTCCCACATTTGATCCCATATTTGCTCCCACTTTTTGCTCACAGTTATTTTTTTCTCCCACATTTGCTACCACTTTTGCTCCCACTTTTTACCCCCCAACTTTGCTCCCACTTTTTGCATGTATATATGCTCCCACATTAAACTATTGTTGTTATTACCAAGTTGTCTTTACTAGAGATTAGTTTGTGCTTGACAGTTGATATGGAAGTATCAGTGACTAGGTATGGTAAGCCTTATGCATACTATAAAGGATATTCATATATTGTGAAACGAAGCAATAAAAATGGAACTGTTATTTGGCGCTGTTCAAAGCAACGATCGAAACAGTGTCGAGGAATGCTTAAAACAAAAGAATTGGACGTACTTTCTTCAAACAATCATGAATGTAAACTTAATAATCACGCTAGTCTAAATGTAAGGAAAACCCAAACCAAAGCAAGAAGCCAAATCCAAGAGAAAGATAGTACTGCTCAAGATAATATTAACCTCAAGTTTAATACACTACAACGCACTCATGCTGTTAGCGAGTTGTTTAATGAGAAACCTTTAACACCTCCTGTGAAACCCATGTTCAGACATGCACCCACATCTCCAAAGCCCTCAACCCTATCAGAGACAATATACCCCATCAAAAAGTTAGTGGGGAAAGGTAATAGTGGTAATAATAACATAACAATGTTAAAGCATTCTAGCACATCTAAAAAGAAGCTTTCAACACTATCAAAGACAACTCAAACCATTGAACAGACTGTGGACATAGGTGGAAATTATCATGGTAATGATAACGATGATAATGATCATCATTATGAAAATGATTATAATAATGAGGATGATAATCATATTAATGGTGATAATGATGAACTGCTTCCCGAGATTCTGAAACCATTCATAAAAAATAGTAAATGGAACGATCCTAATATATTAGTCGAACGTCTACAGCTCTTGCATGCCTGTAAACAGCTTGGTCATATTGGTTATGAGAAAGAGCTATTAAATATAGAAAATGAACTTCGTAAAGCTGCTATTATTGTGTGATGGGTCAACGTAGCAACACCGCCATCCCCTAAAAATAATTTTCAACAAGTGTTATGTTTAAAAGAACTGATAAACCAAAAGAGCTGTATTCTGTGTGTCTATCTCTTGTAAAAAAATAAAAATAAAAAAATGATTAAATTGATAAACATAGTTTGTGTATATTTCTTGTTTTCTTGCATGTTCAAGCAATAGTTATGTCAGGGAAGGGATTCGAACCCTTGCTTCCTTATATATTTGGAAATTTGATCTTAAGTCAAACGCCTTAACCACTCGGCCACCCTGACAGTTACTGATTTAATTAGTCTTGTTGGACATTAGTGTTTACCAAACTTTTCTTTTCCCCACTATATATATGCTCAACCACTTTTTGGTTTTTCAATGCTGATTTTTGTTTTGTTTCAATTTTTTTTCAGTAACATTGCAGTTATCAGTATTGCAAACTGAGTGTTTAATATAGGGTTAAAGGCATTAAATAAATCACAAGCCTTACAGTAGTTGCCTATGATGTATAACATGCAACATGTTATTCAAAATTTCAAATAGAGCTGTGCCTTGTTAACATTAAACTCTGTTGGTCATTAAAATAACTACTTGTAAAATAATTCCAGTGTCAAATCCTATTAGCAAATAGCATATATTAAATAATCATACCATAAAACGAGAACTTAAAAATCATTTATTGTAGGAATACCTTTAATGGGATCACCAAACCTTCAAGTATGCAATATACATTCCAGATAGTGCTGTATTTTGGTCGATAGTGCCTCCAGTGCTTACATTAAATAAGAATACAGTAAACGTATAATTTTTTTATAAATCATAACTGTTTTCATAAAATACCATATGATAAATATTTTCACACCAACGAATGGCCATTTGAAAATGGTTTATTGTAGAAATATCTTTAATGAAACCTCCAAACCTTCAAGTAAACCATATGTGATGTACATTCCACATAGCTACATAACCGACAGTACATCGTGGTACCAATCTCCGCCGCATTGCGCGCTCATTGTTTGTGTTTGATTTCTGTCTCATTACTAGAACTGTACTTACTGGTCAATAACCAACATAGTGGTCAAAGTGATCCCCTGGTAGATAAGCCATGTTTGGTTTGTCAATTTCTAATTGCAAGGCCAGTCAAGACCTAACAAAAATTAGTCTTAACGTATATATCCATCATCAACACCATATCATTAAACAAATGAAACCATCTTAAGGTATTTATTACATTTAATTGCATTTTAGGAATCTTGCAAACATCTTGCAACCTTAAAGAGGAAAGTATAGACAGGAATTGTGAAAAGGAAACCGTTCAATCATTTAATGTCGTTAGTGTAAGGAACCTCAACGTAAGAGGTTATGAAAGTCTACGTGAGGGTGTGGTTTTTACAGCTGGATGCCTTTTCCTGACACCCACCTCGGAGACAAGTTTATGGGAAATGAAACTCAGCTATCATGTCGAATGTAAAGCTCCTAGTCTAGGAGAAAGTCATGTTGAGGTATTTGTCTGCAGGGAGTGTGGTAAACGAAACAACAACAATAAAAGCATACATGTAAAGGGAATATTATGGAATTTTCGAGTACATGTAGTCAATTTTAATAAAAATTGGATAAATTTCATGGTTTGTACACCACTTGGCTAAATTCGGTAAATTTTAGTGAATTTTCATCTATATTCGTCTAATTTTATATGAATTTGAGGTAGTTTAAACCATGCTTAGGTAAATCAATGGAATTTCAATAAATCTGGTAGTCATTTGTTGAATTTTGCTGGAATGTTGTGTCATTTGGTCAATTTGCGGAAAATGTAGTGGATTTTAGGAAAATTTAAGGTAAATCATGGGCAAGCACTCTATTATTAGCTGAGTTTCTAATACAATTTTGCACACCCTAGGACCAGTATTGCATTATAAGGCATGCCATGTGATATAAAACAATAGAGGTCTTTAATTCCACCCCTGGGCGTTATATCTAGTGTCATGTAGGTTGACGATCACGGAGTCCCAGCTGAGACCGTCATTGCTTCCACTAACTTGTGCTAGGCTCCTCTCTGTCTTATTTCCTGTCGACCACACTTGCTCATCTCGTGTTCTCTACCGACCCCAACATGATTAGGGTATCCGAGCCCTAGGGAGTCTCTTCCTTTTGCAACTTCATTGGCCCTGGTTTATTTATTTTTTCTGATATCCTGAGGAGGCAGCCTTGCTTTTTTATTTTCATGTTATTCCCTGTCTTTTGCCCAAGCGCCCTCAAGAAGCCCCACCACTTGCGGTGCACTCTGCCTATGGCTACACCCTCAAGGGCTGATCAGTTTGGAAGTTGGCAACCCCAAGGGATTTCTGAGCTGAGTCCAGTTTACCTCTTCTTTATCCATTACCTCTGGGACAAAGCCTCTCCTAGTATACTTTTTTATCTGCCTTTCATGGCTCTCCTTCCTTCCAACTCCCTCAATCCACATGCTTGAGGGTTGAGGGCCATTTTTTATTCCTTCTGTTCTTTATTTGACCTATTGTTTTCCATTTCTTCTTCTAGTATATAAGCGTGTAGTAGCTTAGATTTAATTTTCATCTTTACGATGTCCCAAACCATTGAGGGTCGCTGTAGAACGCTTCTCTCTTGTCCAAAGGACAGCATGTTGAATTCCTCACTGGCTCATGAATTTTATACTTTGTTCACTTAGTTCTCATGGCTTTGAAACTGGCTGTCTGTAACGTGATCATTATTCATTTTAACTTCAGCGTACTAAACTAATTTTAAATTAGTTAATTTTAAATTAATTATTTTAAATTAATTTTAAATTCAGATTTGTGTTTCACAGTAAACACAATGATTATTCTCCGTTTAAAACAAGCCATACCATTCTTTTTCTAACATAATAGCTTAAACGTGCGCATGGAAAGTAGTATAATCATCAGCTAAGGATTCAATTTCCATTACCTACACCTCTCATGGTATGCCAATTCGTTAAACTATAGAAAACGTTTCTATATGTTCTGTTACATTATTATTTGACCATCTCACCGTGTAGTGGTTAACCTACTTGGTTGTCAACCCTAAGGTCTTGGCTTCCAACCCCGACTATACCATGACATTCATTTCAAGCTTGCCATAAGCTTCACTAAGCCTTTGTCAAACCTAACAACGATCTAGTCATGTGCATAGCATGTCCGCTATCAAGCAAATGAGTAATATGAAACTTACTGACAAGGTCGCTGTGCTGTTATCAGCAAGGCACACTACGCAAACCAAAGCCAGAGTCTCTGTGCAGATTCAACACAGCGGTAGTAGGCAAGCCTATGTTTGTTTAAAAATCATCATGAATATAGCTCCACTGTCACTACAGAGGCCCCGGTTCGATTTTTTTTCACAAGGCTGCAACAGGGTAGACTGAGTCTTGACAGGTAAAACTTTTTGGGGTCCATTCGTGAACCAGGGTAAAGGGTTGGCCATCCTGACTTCTGCAACACCTCAAACCAATGTTTACTATTACTGGTGAGTTACCTTTCTTTCTTCGGCTTTTCCCAATTATTTTGAGTCGCCGGAGCCAACCAGGCTCATTTTGGTTTTGGCCGGGGATTTAAGGCCGAATGCCACGTGATTTTTTCAGGTGAAAATTCCAACCCCCGCTGTCACCGGGATTTGAACCCCAGCCGTCCGGGTAAAGACGAGCAGCTAAGCACCTGCGCCATCACGCTCCCCACAGGTTAGTTATCTATCCGCACATTAATCCATAATTACCTAATAATAATAATAACAACAATCATCCTCCATACACATGTGCATTAAAGCATGGTTTCACAAAGATGCTTATGCTTTTAGGTGTATAACACATTTTTTCCTCATAACATAACTATTTACTGTTTTAGGGGTGAAATGACCTATCCAGGTAAAAGCCCTAATCATCCCCTATTTTTTAAGCTATCACACCTAATTTTAGGCTTCTTCGTTTCCGAGATAGGGATTTTTCAATTTTGGGGGGGGGGGGTGGTTTCACCCCCCTGCTATTTTTTCATCAAAAACAAAAGATCTTAGGTTCATTTATCATTTTTAGGTGTTTAACACGTTTTTTCCCCCATAACATGACTATTTACTGTTTTAGGGGTGAAATGATCAATCGAGGTAAAAGCCCATATCATTCCCTATTTTTTAAGCCATCACACCTAATTTTAGGATTCTTCGTTTCCGAGATAGGGATTTTTCAATTTTGGGGGGTAGTTTCACCCCCCTGCTATTTTTCATCAAAAACAAAATATTTTAGGTTCATTTATCATTTTTAGGTGTTTAACACGTTTTTTCCCCATAACATGACTATTTACTGTTTTAGGGGTGAAATGATCAATCGAGGTAAAAGCCCATATCATCCCCTATTTTTTAAGCTATCACACCTAATTTTAGGCTTCTTCGTTTCCGAGATATGGATTTTTCAATTTTGGGGGGTAGTTTCACCCCTCTGCTATTTTTCATCAAAAACAAAAGATCTTAGGTTCATTTATCATTTTTAGGTGTTTAACACGTTTTTTCCCCATAACATGACTATTTACTGTTTTAGGGGTGAAATGATCCATCGAGGTAAAAGCCCATATCATCCCCTATTTTTTAAGCTATCACACCTAATTTTAGGATTCTTCGTTTCCGAGATAGGGATTTTTCAATTTTGGGGGGTAGTTTCACCCCTCTGCTATTTTTCATCAAAAACAAAAGATCTTAGGTTCATTTATCATTTTTAGGTGTTTAACACGTTTTTTCCCCATAACATGACTATTTACTGTTTTAGGGGTGAAATGATCCATCGAGGTAAAAGCCTATATCATCCCCTATTTTTTAAGCTATCACACTTAATTTTAGGATTCTTCGTTTCCGAGATAGGGATTTTTCAATTTTGGGGGGTAGTTTCACCCCCAAACAGGGAATGTTGCCCCAAGTGCTAGGACCCCTCATACAAGTCCCTAGCATGATTGGTTCGCGAGATATGAACAAAAGTGTCGTTAGGCCCTTTCGACAAAAATAAATCCTACATTCAAAAACGGGGCGTTACCCCCCAGGGCTATAATACTGCCTATGGCAAAATCCCATGAGGGGTTCAGAAAATATTAACTAACGTATAGTTAAGTCCTTTTGACAAAAGCCGTCCGTGCGCGCACATACAAAAAATATTACTATTTCAACCCCCGGGTAAGGGTAGTTTTTATTTTGGAGTGGATATACCCCTTCGATAGAAAAGGGGAGTTCACCACGAGTCCTACGACACCCCATATGTTTAAATCCGATTATTGGTTAGCGAGATAGTCAAAAGCCGATGACCTATTAGTTTTTTGGCTTTCTTTAAATACATATTAAAACACTCATTTATAAATCATTATTTAAAAAGCCCGCTCTTTTACAAAATCCCCAAATGCGCAGGCGTACAAAAAATAAATTACTATTTCATCCCCCGGGTAAGGGTAGTTTTTATTTTCGGGTGGATATACCCCGTCCATAGAAAAGGGGATTTCACCACGAGTCCTACGACACCTCATACGTTTAAATCCGATTATTGGTTAGCGAAATAGTAAAAAGCCGATGACCTATTAGTTTTTTGGGGTTTATTTCAATACGTATTAAAAAACTCATTGATAAATCATCATTTAAAAAGCCCGCCCTTTTACAACATCCCCAAGTGCGCATGCGTATAAAAAACATTCGTCGCCAAAATGTTAAAAAACAACATGTTTACCCCAAATGGCCTTTCCAAATTCCATCCATTTTAAAAAATAACCTCACCATCATCTAGAGCGAAAAAAATACCATCTAAACGACCCCTCACTCGACCCTACTCCTCCCCCACCACCTAACCCTTTCCCAACATAGGCATACATATTCAAGCACGAGCGCGACTTGAGAAAACCAACACTACCCCACTACTCGCGAATGACCTTTTAGTTTTGGCCTTTTAATTAAATAAAGAGCCTATAGGAAAGTAGGGGGCATTTCTACCAATGCTAGGACACCCTGTATGTTTAAATCCCATGATTTGTTAGCGAGATATCAGGTTCGGGGCAGCTACGAGGGTGGCTCAATAAAAAGGTAAGCAGCTCCCCCACTACCCCACTACTGGCCTTTATTCCATCGTCAAGCATACAACGAGTGGGACTCATTCGGGGGGTAGATACCTCTTTTACGCAGGAGGAACTAATGCGTTTCATTGACTCTCCCGTACCTATCGTTCGCTTACAACGTTTTTTTCGTACTAAAACCGTAGATGGGAAATCGGAAAAAATAGCAACGGGCACCGTGAATTTTTTTTTCGAAACTCAAAACTTGCCGACTCATGTAAGCATCTTTAATGTTCTTTTCGAAGTAAGTTTGTACATTTTTTCACCTCTTCGATGTCAGAAGTGCCAGAGGTACGGGCATGTGCAACTTCACTGTCGGGCTCGGGGCCCTAGATGTGGACAATGTGCGCAGGAGCATTTAACGAGTGACTGCAAAGAAGTGATTTTCAAGTGCGTTAATTGTCAAGGCAATCATATGGCAGGGGCGGTGCGCTGTGAGGTGCATCAGCAGCAAATGGAGATAAAGAGGCTGATGTGTACTGAAAACAAATCATACAATGAAATTGTGAAGCGCCAAACAAGTACCCCTTTTCACCCTTTAGCACTCCCCCAACAATTTCCCCTTTTGGCAGCTTCATCTAGTGGGCAACGATTTGATCCTCCGCGCAAGCGTAAATTTACAGAGTTGGTACATCCGGCTCCGAAATTGATTACACCCGTGGGATATGACAGGTCGGCATATCTGCAACTGATAAAAACCCCAACCGTGGAACGGATATCACCACTTGAGAAGCCCAGCGAACCGGGCACATCCGGTGTCCGGCGATTGGAGCCCGATTCGGGGCCCGATAAGTCTGCTCCTACTCAAATCATCCTCGACGAATTTACAGAACTCATGGATCTTTTAGGCCACAATGCACAGTGGGCGCACTGTGTTAAAAAGTTATTAGATAAAATACTGCCATTACTTCCACCCCTCGAAAAACCACTACCACGGGGCACTGGTGCAGTTTGTCAATAGTTTCTTTCCTTTTCTTTTTTTGGGTTGTATTCGTTTAGTCTCTTTCTGCGTCTCATGTCGTTCATAGGTGAAGGATGTGGCTGCTGCAATGGAACTGTCGGAGTGTGGTAAATAAGAAGCATGAATTGCTTCATTTAATATCGACATATCACCCTGAGATCGTATTTATCCAAGAAACGTGGCTATACCCACATTATCGTTTTCAAATTCCCAATTATACGGTCTTTCGTGAAGATGGTCCGGGATACGGAGGCTTAATAACCCTCTGTAAAACGGATTTACAAATAACTCCGCTGTCTTTGCCTTATCAACTCCCTTTTTGTTATCATCAATTTTTTCGGGTGGGGGATATATATGTGAGTCATATCTATTGCCCACCACGTGTTCAGGGTACGCAACAACAGTGGCACATGTATTTTAAATATGTGGCACAAAGATCTAAGCATGTTATTCTAGGAGATTTTAATGCACACCATGGACTCTGGGGCAGTGAACGAATTAATGCTAAAGGTAGACATATTGCTCATGCGATTTCCACATTTTCCTTAAATGTGTTAAACGACGGTTCTCCTACGCGATTGACACCCCCAGGCAGTCCAAAAAGTGTGGTAGATTTATCTCTCACTACCCCGGACTTGTCGCATAAATTAGATTGGAGCACGATCGGGGGCACGCATCAGAGCGATCACTTCCCTATTTTAATTTTTTATGATCGCACTGGGGTAGCACCATCGATACACCGGGGCACTAAAATAACTCGTTCCTTAAAATACTTTGATTTCGACCTCTTTCAGACATTCATTCAGGATAATCTGGGCCGCATTCCACCCCTCCCACGTCAGAAATACTCTCTTTTGTATCACCTTGTTCAGCAATATTTAGATTGTTATCACCCGAAGCGTCCAATTCCGTATAGTAGGTTCCAACGCTCTGGGACTATACAGTGGTGGGATGCAGAGTGCGCCTTGCTAGTAAAAAGACGGAAGGCGTGTTTACGAAAATATCGGAAACATGGTACACATGACAATTATATCTTGTATAAGCGCGTCACAGCCACGATCCAACGAGTATTTAATGAAAAGAGACGCGACGCATGGAAGAATCACATCAGCTCATTAAATGCTACAACTTCTTTAACTAAGTTATGGTCTACCATCAAAAGTTTGTCCAATACTCGTTATATGGGGCCGCCTACAGGCCTTAGCCGGCAGGGTTTTCAAGACTTTTATATAAATCTCACGCCAGATACAGTTATCAATACGGGCCCGTTTCCGTCTTATACAGCTTCAGATCATTTCAATGTTTCACTGCAACCTATAACGCACGTGGAAATTCAATCTGCCCTGCGAGGTACGAAATCGACAAGTCCTGGTGTAGATTCCATAACATATCAGATGGTTGCCTATCTCCCTGACAAGGCAATGGAGATGCTTATTTCTGTATATAATGAAGTATTACGTTTTGGCACGTTTCCCACTGAGTGGAATATCTTTGAGGTCCTGCCTATCTTAAAAATCTCGAAGGACGCACGTGACCCTCAGAATTATCGTGGGATCAATTTAGGCTCCTGTGTGAGGAAGATATTTCAAAAAGTATTATTGCAACGTTTGCAATGGTGTATGGAATATTACAACTTATTCTCTAAGTATCAATTCGCATTTCGTAAACGTAGCAGTACTGTAGATGCTATTTCGATTTTCTTAACTGATGTGTTATTAGCTAAAGGACGCAAACATCATACTATTGCTGTTTGTCTGGATATTAAGGGGGCGTACGATGCCGTAGATCCCATGATTTTACAACGGAAACTGCAGGAGCTTCAGTTCCCCTCTCCATTTCTTTGTATTGTTCACAATTTCTTAACTCATCGGCGTCTCATATTACGTACCCCCGAGGGGATGCTGGACCACCGTCAGACGTCTCAGGGCTTGCCGCAAGGGGACATACTTAGTGGTTTTCTGTTTTCCATTTATACTCAACAATTAGAAGCGGTGATTTTGCCTTATGCCCGTATCATACAATATCCGGATGATTTTATGATTTATTTTTCCCGTGACACTTTACATCAATGTCGAACAGATTTATATCTTGCATTAACTCTAGCCCATGAATGGCTAAGTAATCATGGCTTGGAAACATCTCCGGGTAAGAACTCTGCTATAATTTTCACGCATCAACGGCGGTACGATCAGACCCCTATTTTATTTCGACAAGGTACCATAGATGTTGTGCGCAATATCAAATATTTAGGCATTTATATTGACGATAAACTCCGGTGGACACGGCAGGTACAATACCTTGAAGTTAAAATCGAAAAACGGTTACAGGTCCTTCGTGCTTTGACAAGGCGTGCGTCGTTGGGGTGCGGACCCCGCTTTATTATTGACAGTGTACAAGAACATTATTCGTTCACAATTAGATTAAGGTAAATGCACCAGTAGTTGACCAGTTAAGGACCTTTTTTCAGTGAACCCTCTTCTGCACCGTTGATTATGATAAAATAATCTGAATGAATGGCTAATAATATTTCTGGGTATTGTGGAAATGTAATAGTTACATAATAGGCGCACATTCAAATTTCCTAAATTTTTTATAAAATTTTAAAAATCGTTATTTTTTGCTTCAGTAGATGACCATTGCGAATGCAACATTTTCAGTAGTTGACCACAAAGTATTCCAATAATTGACCGTGGGGATTAAAATGAGAAATTAATAATATAATGGGTATAAAATGTATCTGTCAGAATAATATGTTTATTTTGAAAATATATTTACAACAAGAGTTAAAAACAGATTTTAGAAAACCTTAAAACACACTTGGATTTCCTAGTAATGAACATAATAATGGAAATTTTGCGGATCCAGTTATTTTTCTTAAAAAGACATCTGGAATGCTGAATACCTCCTCATTTCTGGAACTAAGTGTGATCCCCGTCTGGTACATACTGTAGGAGGCTTTATTTTTTGTAGTATTTGATTCCTGGTATATATTAGCTTATCCTCCCTCTCTGGCCATTTATATGCGGAAAGTCCACTTTTAATCATCGAAGTCACTTCGTAGGAGTCATCTAAAATGTCAGTGATTTTCCCAGGGTAGTAAGAATCATTGTATTCAACAATAACATAATCACCACGTTCTAGATTGAGGTCAGTATCGTCTTCTAGATCACTGGGAAACTCATTACTGTCATCGTCACCATCCGAAAGTTCTGGAATTGAAATAGATGATTCTGAATCAGAACCTGACCAATTGCATGCCTGTTTCTTTCCTTTAGGATTCTTGTCTTTCCTTGATCTCTTTTCTTCCATTAGTCTTTTTCTCTCTTCTTTCTTCCTTTCTCTCTCAATTCTTCTTTCTTCTTTCATTTTTTCTGCCTCTGTTTTTTTCTTCAATTTAGTTTCAAAGTACTTTTGCCCCTGCTTGCCTGATACAACAGAAGGAATCTTCTCCTTTTGATTCTTCTTAACACCTTTGACTCGGTTTGTCAAAGAGGGATAGAAGAGATGTTTCTTAAATGGGCTCGGTACGTTAGAAAACACTGTAGCATGTTCCCCTTCTGCAGCCCCATTTTTCACAGGTGTCAAGTTCTTCACAGGGGATGATTCGATTTCATTTGATGTCCCTGGTAATGGGTCAGGCTGGATTTTGCAACCGACAACTTCCTCGCTGACTTCTTCTTGACTATCTTGTGGCTGGACAGAAGTTGGATTCTGCGGTTGATTTTCAAGCTCCACAATTTCAGTTCTTGTTTTCTTCCACAATGAAAATAGAGACTGATCACAAGGATTCCCTTGCCACTCCTCGTTTGAATTTGAAAAGAGAATCATTTTTTCTTCGTCAATGTTGGAATTCAAAAATTCATATCCTTGTTTAAGAAATTTTAAACGTTGTTCATCGTACTTTGGAGGTTCAGCTTCATTATCCTTGTATGCTAACCTCTGCCCTGGAATATTTACAGCAGCTGGATTCCATGGGAAAAGGCCACATTTTCGAAAACCGTTGACCAAAACAGATGGTGTGACACGTTTTGTCCACTACTTCTTTCAGAAGCTTGGCAAAATCTTTCTTCTTTAAGGTAGGAGCATCAAGGTGATCAATTCGCCATTGGTGAACCCTTCTTTTCCAGCCTTCTTTCAGCGTTCGGAACACTGAAACGTCCATTGGCTGAAGGATGTGTGTTGCATTTGGAAGGAAAGCCACCAAAATAATTTTCTTTTCATCACAAAATTGACTTGTTTGAAGGCTCAGGTGAGATGAATGTCCATCTACAAACAGAATAACAGGAAACGTAACACCTTTTTCAACCAGCCAAGGATAAAATGAGTTTGCAATGAATTCAAAAAATAGTTCGCATGTCATCCAACCGCTTTCACTCCTTCCAAGGGACCATTCTGGAGGAAAGTTCAAGGTTATTTCTTGTGGAAGCCGCTCGTAACTATACACAACCATGGGATTGGCCACATCACCACAAGCACAGTCAGGCATTCCTTCTCATCTGCATTCACTTTTTGGTAAACAGATTTGTCCCCTTTACGAGCCAACACTTTATTGCCTTTAGGGTTAAGAAAACAGGCCGTCTCATCGCAATTAAAAATTCTAGTTGGATCTTTTAGTAAGTCCAGTAAATTATTTTCCTCAAAATACTTATACACTTCTGTAAACCAGTGATGTACGTCAACCTGACTAACAGCAGCCCGTGTTGATGTTAAATTCTGACTGATCCTCTTCGCTATATTGGGATTCCTCTTTAAGAAGGCATGGACCCAAGTTCTGCCAGGTCGATCATTAACAAAAGGGTTGATCCGTTTAAGATCTTTCATAATTCGTTGAACACTGTCTTGTAGTTGGGTTACTGTCACGGGAAACCCGGTTGATTGCATCTTCATAACCCATTTGGAAAGGCAATCCTCTTCTTCGTCAGTCAGTATTGAATGTGGTCCCATTTTTCGTGCTAATGGGCTCTTACCTTCAACTTTATATTTTAAGGTAATCCTTGGGACCCCATAGTTTCTAGCAGCTGTCCGAATAGGTGTCTGATTAAGACGAACATCCTCAACAGCAGCTTTCATAGCTGCTTCTGTGTAATTCCGGAAGTTGCCTTTAATAGGAGGCATCTTGAAAGGTCTGCTGCAAATGAAAAAATCAACCTGATTGGTGTATTCACCCCAAAAATTCACCATGTTACAAAAAAGTTAATTGCGTTGGAAGTTGACCACTCAGTGAGCTAGTAATTGACCATGCGGTCATCTACTGGATGAACTAAGTTCAGAGCCATAGGCAAGAGGATTGTACCTTTTTAGCTTACTGCCACTAAAACAAATGTATTTAAAGAGTAATTGAAACATAATCTAATTTACAGTAGTAATTGACCACGTGGTCAATTACTGAAAATATTCAAGATTTAGTTTCAGTAATTGACCACCTCCTCTTACTTACACATGGCTACAAACGAAACATGCATATGCTATGAATTCATTTCAAAAGCTTACCTTATTGTAGATGATTACTTGCCAAAGTTGAAGGTCAATAAAAATAGCACTGTGGATCGATTGTTCACTGCTTAGTTTTAAGGAAATCGGTAAGAAATTCGAGAGAAAACAAACCAGCATGAACATGCTATCAACAAAAATCTGCCATTATGACCCATGATGCCTTGCACATAACCTACTTTCAGAAAATGCAACTAGATGTCAGGCCTATCTATTCTCGGAGGTTTTGACAATCTTTGACGCTGAACACTCTTGTTTTAATTATTTTTAACCCAAATGGTCAACTACTGAACCAAGGTCAATTACTGGTGCACTTACCTTACGGCAGTTTCTTTTACGATCTAATGGCGAACAGTCGCTTGTTAATGTTAGATAGACTACAATATAAAGCCATCCGCATAATTCTAGGGGCTTTGGCCTCCACCCCCACTAGTGCATTGTTGGTGGAAGCCGGTGAGTTACCCTTATCACAACGACGCACATTTATAGCGGGTAAATATTTAGCCTACAAATTGTCGTTAGTGGCGTCTCCGATTATCTCTAAATTACAACTTCTGACGGAATATTACGCACGAAATCGTTTAGATCGCTCACATAAACCAGCACTTGTCATGGCTTATGAGATTGTACAACCCTTTAGGAAGGATGTGTTACAAACCCGTTTAGCACTTCCATATACAATCCCATACAGGGTTTTGCATACCCAACCTAAGATTCTGCATAATTCCTTTCCATTGCTATTTCAAATGTTCAAGCATCATCCGAATATCATTTCTAGTGCATTTCGAGAGATTCAGGATTTGTATTCCAATTATACGATTTTTTATACGGATGGTTCAAAAATGGTTCGACCGGACCGCGTGGGGTCGGCTTTTTACTCTCCTGACTTACAGGTCAGTCGCACTTATTGCCTCCCCCCTCATCTTACAATCTTTACAGCTGAACTCTTTGCTATACGCCAGGCTTGTCACTATATTCATGCCCAGCGTTTACATCACGTGCTAATATGCACGGATTCTTTGAGTGTTATTAATGCCTTACCTCATTTTCTGCACTCGAATAATTGGTATCTTTACCAAATAATGCAATATTTCCATACATTCACACTCACAGGACAAGACGTGATATCATGTGGATTCCTGGGCATTGTCATATAGCGGGAAACGAAACAGTCGATCACTGGGCAAATAATGCGGCATGCGGTCAGAGAACAGTTTATAATATCAGGATACCGTATCCGGATATAGTACCGATAATTCATCAGCGAGTCGTTAGTGCTTGGCAAAATGAATGGACCGAGATAGCAAAATGTAATGCAAAAAATTTCTTCTTAATAAAACCATCTGTAACTACGGAGCCTTGGTTCCGGGTCGGAAAATATTCGCGGCGTCATATTATTACCATCATTCGAATGCGGTTCCAGCACGCTCTTACACCAGTAGCTTTGGAGCGCATGCATCTCAGGGACAATGATAGGTGTGTATGTGGTAGGGCACGAGGTACATTACATCACATATTGTTTCAGTGTGAAACCTTCAATCTGCAGAGAGACATTATGTTGGAGAAATTGAGGCGACTTGATTATCCTTTGCCTTTAAACATCGCGTCACTTGTACATAGTCCTACAGTTCCATTGGTGGATGCCATTATGTCATATTTGGATCACCTTCCATTTCAATTGTAAAATCATAGATGAGCTCCTAGGGGATCCTTCCCGTTATTTGTTCTGGTGCTCCTGGGTGTGGTTTTTAGGCTTGTGGTCCCCCCATATATATATACGTATAGATCTTGTTTTCGTTATTCCTCCTATTTGGCGTGTGCGATAACTATATAGCATTATACATCAGTGCTAAAGATCAGCTCCGATAGTGAGGAGGATAATGTGGACATCAGTTTCTCAATGTGACAAACGAAGTCCAAGAGATTAGTGGTTTTTGAACATATGGACCAATTTGCTGCGGCATTTTACTGCGATGGCTACTGTTTTGTCTATTCCCAGCCGGATGTTATTGGGCGAAAAGGCTTCTGTGTCCAGCAACGCAACCCAAACAACAACAACAATGTGCCAATGACATGAACCAGATGTGAAACGGAAGGGTTCCGTTCCGTATGCAATAAAACAATGGTGTTGAAATGTTAACTTGCTGAATTATAACATTGTATATAGGTATATATCTCAGTCATGCTGAAAAATTCACTACGAATGATTTTAACTGACAATATTTGAATAATAATGCACTGGAAATAAATAAGAACGGAGGCTTGATTAAAACACTTTCCTATTAGAGGAATCGAACTCCAAATCTCATGCTCCGAAGCAATCGACTCTAACCGCGTAGCCACTCTTATCATTACGTACGTATCATATTAAGCTCTATGAACAAGATGAACTCTTTTTTTTAATGTTACAGTAGTTCGTTAATATTATAATAATGTGATGTGACGAATCCACCACATTAGGTTACGACAAAGATCATTGTTATGGGAGTAATAGGACACATCTCAACTCGGGCTAAAGAGAGAAATGGTCTTACTGTTGACGAGATTTCATATCCTATACATTTTAAATACGGTATATTTGGCGGTCTTATGCAATCGAAAATACGCTGCCGAAGTGACGCGCCTAGCAACCACATGGGCGCAGCCACATTGGACCCAAACAACTGGTTGCTAGGTTTTTTATACATAGGAAGCTGCATTAACACTGCGCAGCGTCTTGAATTTTGTGGATAAAAATGTGTAATACGCGTGATATTAGGCAAACACCTCCCTTGAAGATCGTCTACAGTGTTGGAGCTACAAAATAGAAGTGAAATTTTATGGATAAAGTACGAGAATTTTGCGAGATAGTATGAATAAAGTTGACCTCACTCCTGAGGCAAGAATTGCATGGCGGCTACTACAAATTATAAATATTTATCATTTAGTGGATAGAGTATATCTAATATAGAGAGATATTTAGGACATATATGTCACATAAAGGGGTTTATGGTTCACGTGGGGAGTGTAGTTGTAATTAAATATGGTTTATACTATAAGTATTATCAATCACAACCTACATGTGGATTTCTTAAAACTTGATAGAAATTGTGAATTATTAACACAGTTACTAATTTCCTATGGACTGAAACCTACAGTAAATACACCAACAAGAATAACAAAATTTAGTAAAACCACTCCTGATCAAATTTGTATAAATACAGACAAATATCACCATTCAATAGAAGTCTATTGTCCGGGTTTTAGTGACCACCATGGACAAATACTGAGTTTTGAAGTATCCGAAGTAATCAATAATAATGATAATGGAGTAAAATCAAAGTGCAGGTTATTCACTGAATCAAATGTTACATATTTCAATGACTTATTAAATAAGGAAACATGGTCAGAAATTTATGAACTAGAAAATGTAAATGATAAATTTAATGCATTTAACAGTACCCTAAAACACTATTTTGAAATAGCATTCCCCTTTAAACGAAGAACTGTTCAAAATAACAAAACTAGCAATTGGATAACAACAGGGATTATAAATTCATGTCAAAGAAAGAAATTTCTACACAAATTATATAAACAATACCACACAACACCTGAATTCAATTTATACTACAAAAAATACACTAGCATATTAAATAAGGTAATAAGACTAGCAAAGAAAATGCATAATGATAATTTTATTTCCCAATCATCTAATAAAAACAGGGCTATGTGGTCCGTGATAAAGAAAGAAACTGGAAAATCTGCTAAAATACAAAGGAACATTACACTGACCAGAAATAATAAAGTGATTAATAATCCAGAGGAAATAGCAAACACTTTTAATGACTATTTTCTGGAAATTCCATAAAAATTAATAAATAAATCACAGGTAAATACACTAAATTCTAATAATAAAATAAATATATGCAGTGATTCTTTATTTATAAATCATGTCACAAGTGAAGAGGTAAGAATAGTTATAAAAGAGCTAAAAATAAATTCTGTGCTGGCATTGATGGCATCCCTGATACAATTTTAAAGAAATGGGCAGAAAATATAATAAATCCACTTACGCACTTAATAAACAGTTCATTTCTCTCAGGAACTTACCCGGATATTTTGAAGTTATCAAAAGTATTTCCAGTGCACAAAAACGGTTCAAAAGATGAATTAGATAACTATCGTCCTATTACCTTACCAACTGGTATTGCAAAAATTGTGGAAAAAATTATGTATAAGAGACTGATAAGTTTCATAGAAAAAAATAAAATATTATCAAACTCACAACATGGATTCAGAACGGAAAAATCTACACAGACAGCAATTTACGAATGTAGTAATTGTATACTGAAATGAATTGACAATAAGGAACATGTAACTGGCCTATTCTTGGATTTATCGAAAGCATTTGATGTTGTTGACCATAAAATTCTCCTTACAAAACTAAATCAATATGGTATTAGAGGTCTAGCTAATAAATGGATAGAGTCTTACTTAACAAGGCGTAAACAAATAGTAAGCTTGAGACACAAGGATGATGGAACCAAATTACTTAATGAAACTTTGTCCAATGAGGGAATTATTGAATTTGGAGTACCCCAGGGATCGGTTTTGGGCCCACTACTCTTTCTTCTATATATCAATGATATAACACAGAACGTTCATTCACATAAGGAAATTTTGTTTGCGGACGATACAACACTCGTAATAAAAGGTGAAACTAAACAGGTCATACAGCAGTCTGCTGACTCCGTTACAGGAGAGTTAACCAAATGGTCACAAGATAATCGCCTCATAATAAACTATAAAAAGACAGTATGTCTAAATTTCCACACTATACAGAATAGGAATCCTGCGAAACCCAATATAACATTAAATGGTCATCAAATAGAAAATAAATCAGAAACAAAGTTTTTAGGACTATGGATACAACAAGACTTGAAATGGAATAATCATATACAATATCTGAATACTAAACTGAACTCGATGTGCTTTGCGTTACGTATTTTGAAAACCTGCACTAGCATGCACACATTTTTCCATTCATACTTAAGATATGGGATCATATTTTGGGGTATGTCGCCAGATGTACTAAGCACGTTTAGGATACAAAAGAGGGCGATTAGAATTATGGCAAATGTAAACTCTAGAGAATCATGTAGACCTCTGTTTAAAGATTTAAACATTCTCCCACTGCCCTGCATATATATCTTTGAAAGTATTATGTTTTTTAAAAAGAATTTAATGAATAAAGATGTGTTTCTTAAAACAAACAATGCTGTTCATAGGCATAACACAAGACAAAATCAAAACATTCATATTTCACACACACACAAGCATATATCAAAAAGGAACTTTTCACACTGGAGTTAAATTATACAATAAACTACCCCAGTATATAAAACTGGCCCCAAAAATAAAAACCTTTGATAGAATGTTGAAATCTTATCTGCAGTGCCATTGTTTTTTCTCAGTAGTTGAATATTTTAGCGTATAGGAGTGATGGAATCTATAACTATATTTTACTTTTTTAATTTAATTTTAATACCTAGCTGTATGTTGTTGTATTTATAGAATTAAGTTTTCATATTATGATAATAGAGTGAGGTGTAAATAGTTGTGCAATAACATTGTATCTATTAAGATTTGCTATTATAATAAGTTATAAATAGTTATAATCTTAGTAATATATACCTGTTAGTTCTTTTATTTTATGCATGTAAATTCTGACGTGTCCTATATCAAAAATGTATTGAATGCATGTATTTGATCAAATGGAATTAATAAAAATCTATCTATCTATCTATCATAACCTTACAGCTGATTCACTATCGCCAATAAATGTTATCCTACAACTTTTCTGGGTGGTGATTTTTCACTTAATTTATTTAAGCAGTGAATTGTGTTTCCAAATAACAATTAGGCCTATCCCAGAGTGAAAATTTTATTTTTTGCACTTTCAGAAAACAATTATCATGTCCTACACCCTGTAACAAAGTTACAGTACCGTATAGTGGCATTAATCAAGCCAATGAATACTGCTTATTTCTGAAGTGATGGAGTGGCCAGTCTTGTTGTGATTGTCAGGGACGTTTCGGTGAAAATCATCGTTATGGTACCGGGACTAGCTTTTCCCTACATCAACACTTTGGCCCACTTCATACCAAGTAGGCTACTTGTACCACTTTGACTGTTCATGACATATTGTGTGAATGTTTGCTAGGATTGCTCGTGAAGATGCAGGGTAGCTATTTTTATGTTTTGTTCCAAATCTCTATATAGGCCTACCAGCTAATTCTATTTAGCGCTTTTGTGGCACACTAGCTATTGTGTAACAATAATCAGTGTGATAATGTGGTCATCAGCTTGGAGTACTTATTGGGTGAGAGCCTCGGATATTTTCATGTCAGTTTTAGTGGCCTTAGGCCCTATATTTAGAGCTAGGATAGGAAAAGTGCCCCAAAACTTAGAATGAGGTAGGACGATAGGCCTTAATTGTAGACTTCTCTAACCTGTTAGTGAGCACACAGGTTAGGCTTTGTTAATTTGATTCGTTTTCAAACAAACGCGGCGTTGTGGTATACACACAAATTGTATTGAAATGCAGTCTTTGTTACTTCTATAGCTGTTGATGAGATTTGGCCTAAACTCGCGTCCAAATATTATAAACTTTTCCCTTATGCATTGATAGACCTTAAGTTCATTTTATTCGTCACTTACTGGTAGGGCCTACGGTACTTTATTTTCCGTAATATTGATCATTCATACGGGACGTGATTCACAATATCCAGAAATGTTATATTTTCAAGTTTTCGCTTAATTTAAGGTAAATATCGTAGGCCACATCTCTACGACTTATGTTCTAAGACTTAATGTGCATCTCGTACGCATTATTTTACAACTTTACTGGACAACTATGTTAAATTACTGTGGAAAATATACTTTTCTATGCTTTCTTGCTTCTGGACATCCATGCATGTACAGTTTTATGCGATACAAATAGGAAATAATGACGGCTCAAAGACTGAAGCAAGCTACACGGGAGCCATGCTGTATTGCTCCAGTTGCTTAGCAACGGAACGGAAGTGACGTTGACTTCGGCAGCGTATGGGGACACGCCATTGGCTCTGCGACTCCGCTGCACAAAAGCAGGCCTGCCATCTTTAGTATTACAATATTACATTGTCTACTTCAGGGTAGCTGCCCGCCACTCATACGGACGTGGTAGAACGCAATCAAAGTTGCCAGGGATTTTATGCTGGCAGATAGTTTATCTTCCGTGCAGCTACAAGCAGGTGTACCCGGAGATGGTAGAACCGGCCCTATATCATTTTTTTTTTAGGTTAGGTTAATGGACATAGCACGGATACACTGGACCCAGTCGCAGCCCTAAAAAATACTATTACACCTGAAGAGTATCCAATATTTGAACTATTGGCAACTCAAACTAACACTTGGGGCGCTGCGGTCGTCTGGATAAGTAGGGCAAAAATACTCATTAACACGCGTTTGATATGGAACACTTTTTATTTTTCGGTTATCATACAAATATATAAAAATGAGATGGTGTGTGTCTGTCTGTTACTCAATAACGCGAGAACCACGTGTCCGATTTAAATGAAATTTTGCATGGATGTAGCTGATTTACCATGTTTACATATAGGATACTTTTAATTTCGATATTTTGCACTATTAAAAAATGGCGACCATTTTAGTGACGTCACTACACCCTTTGGTTTCAAAATTTCATATTTCCATATCAAATAAAAAGAGAACGCTAAGAAATAGAAAACTTTTGATGGCACATACGAGCTTCAAAATTTAATTTCCTATCCGAAAGGTCCTTATCACTTTTCGTGTATCTCCAACGGTTAGCGAGTAAAACCCACATATGTGACGTCACTACACCCTTTGGTTTCAAAATTTCATACTTCCATTTCAAATAAAAAGAGAACGCAAAGAAATAGCAACCTTTTGATGCATACACGAGATTGAACAATTCATTTTCTATCCTAAAGGTCCTTATCACTTTTCGTGTATCTCCAACGGTTAGCGAGTAAAACCTAAATTTGTGCAATAAAACACGGTCAACACCGAGCGGAGCCGTATATCTCTACATACATAAAAATTAAAGTTTGTAGGTTTCTTTCGTAATTTATACGGAAATTTGAGTTATTTACGCGTTTCAGACTGTTTTATTATGGATGCGCGCGAAAATAATTTTTTGGTCTGTCGGTCTGTTTGTTTGTTTGTCTGTGGATAACTTTGTTCCCTTATAACTCGAGAACGGCTGGGTGTATCAACGTAAAATTTGGTACAGATATCCATCAGAGGCACGACACTAATCATTGATTAAACCCTTCTCCGTACCTCTCTTAGAAGAGGGCCTACCCCCTTAAAATACATGCTGAAATAGGAGTAGAAGGACGAGACAAAGATCATTTTCAGCCCCTCAATGTGAGAGACAAAACTCGAAATCCACATTTTAAGGCCCTAAAACCAACCATTTTTGAGATATTTCCAGAAAACTAATTTCAGTTAATAAACTAATGAACGAATACAAGCCGGTAACCATGGCAACAGATTCTCAGAGGTCCATCTATTGCTGTAAGACGCAATGCAATTCCATTAATTACATTGGTGTGAAAGTTTGCAAACGGCTAGAAGGTTATCACGGAACCAAATTAAGCTGTAAAATTCATCAATACGTATAATGCGCTTAAGGGGGTCAAGGGGTACACAAGAATTTTTTCACGCGATTTACACCTGCGGGGGTGGTACGGCAGGTCTATTATATTCCTATCCCCACATGATATTATTATTATTAGTATTATATTATAGCGTACAACGAGGAGACAAAGCCCCTCGGTGCCAGAAACAAAACTTGGGGGCCTTGAAAACTACATTATACGGCTCTAAAACCAACAGTATCTGAAATATTCCCAGATAACTAATTTAATTTAATTTAAGAAACTAATGAAGGAATGTAAATCGGTAACCATGACAACATTATCTCAAGGGGTGGCATCCAACTTTCCATCTATTTCTGTAAGAAGCAATGTCACTCCATGTATACCTTGCCACGGTGGGTGAGTGGATAGCGTGTCGGTCTACTGACCCCAAGATTGCAGGTTCACTCCTGGCCGTGGTACAGGCCGGACGTTTGTTTTAGACGAGTGAAAAATCTTAATGGAAGCCTGAAGGCGAGTTACTACAGTACCTGTGTTGTTATCAGCTGCCCCAAGCGCTCCGATGATTGATAAAGCTGTTTCACACTATTGCTGAAGTATAGTCACTGGCAAATATAATAACGTTCTGTTCGTTACTACGTAACGTGTACTTCCGTGTCACACAATACTTCGACGTGGACTGTACTGTCTGCTCAAGTCTGGAATTCCATTACATCAGATCGGTGGTGACAAATGTGAAGTGATAGGGTGAGAGAGTGACTGTGTACAGGCTCACCCGCAGGCTTCAAGGTCAAGGGCAATCGTCTAAAACAAACGTCCGGCCTGTACGTGATTTTTGAAAGGCGACAAAAATACGACCCGCATGTCATACGATGTTGGCATGTCAAAGAACCCATTTGAATTCAGTAGGCCGTGTTCATAATGGCAAAATTAACCTCAGGAGTTTCCGCCAACACAAAGTTCCTCATTTCTCTACTAGAAAGCGCTATAGTTTTCAAGGAGCTTGGATATCTACCCTCCTTGACTTTCATAGTGATTCAAGGAAAAACGAAATTTCGACATGCAAGCTACCCTCTGGGTGTCAAATTACGAAGGTTGCACCCGGCACCCGAGGCCATACGATATTATTATTATTAGGCTACTCTATTTATTACATTTCTGTGAAAGTTTGCAAATGGCTATAAGGTTATCACGGAACAAACGTACAGTAGACTGTATAGTTCGTCAATGCAATTAAGGGGGTCAAGGGGTAACCTAGAAATTTTTCATGCAATTTCACGTGCGACATATAGTACAGAAAGTCTATTATATCTACAAACAGCAACATTATTTTCAAAAATTCCTGAATTGAATCTGCATTTTTTGCGGCTTTTAGGAATTTGGGCCATTTGAGGCTAAATAACCTGAATTTCCATGCACCACAAGCCTTTATAATTTATGAAAGAGGTCTTCCTGTGTATGGGGACCTAACACAACGTAGAGGGTCATTTTTTATGTGAGGTGTAATGCGTTTCGTCTACAAGGCTTTCAAATCTATTTCACGTCAGGAAGTACACGTTAGGTGAATTTAGTTTGAGAGCACATTTTAACTGATCTATTTTTTTGTCGACATACGGGTTCATCGTAGGGATGATTTTGTTTGATACGTATGGTAGATATACCCATATTTGGATATCTGGGTGATATGTTGTAGACAATAGAATTGTCTGTCTGTCTTTCTGTGTATCTTTATGTACGCCTATAAATCGTGTTCGGATGCTTGGTGCATCGTAAAATTAGGTATGGTAAACATGAGTCAATACACCAATCATTTATAAAACTCCTCACCGTACTTTTCATACAGTAGAAGGGTGGATATAGGGAAAAACTTCTCAAAGTACATGCAAAAATAGGCGAAATATAAAAATTATCCTAGAAGGACGATCAAAGCATATGTTGCGCTTCTCATTGTGAGACACAAAATTCGCGAGTCTATAAGGGGTCTCCGAAAACCACATTTTAAGGCCCTTAAATTAATAGTGTGTGTGATATTCCCAGAAAACTAACTTCGTTCTGATAAACTTATGAAGGAATGACAAACCTCTAACCGTTGCAACAGTAGCTCAATTGATAATGTCTGGTGTTAATATATAACACCGTTCGAAGAACGGGTACTTCTGCTAGTAATCAGTAAATGTGGTCCCTAAAATAATGACAGTGGTATTTTCAATTGTATATATGTATATATGAAGTTCTTGGCAAGATGGCGTCACAGTGAAAGTGTAGTGAAATAGCAGCTAGTTATTTGATAAAAGTGGTTAAATATTATAACAGAGGTTTAAAATCTATAAATTTACTTTCCTTAGATTAAGTGTAATACGAAATATGGATAGTATTTAGAAATTCTTATTGATAATCTAATAAACTTAAACTAAGTTGTGGGAACGTGTATCCAAAGATTCGGTGACTTCTTCAATCACTGTTTGAACCAAGTAGAGCAGTGGTGCTTTTACGAGACTTCACCCGATTGGAAGATATACGTATTTCACATTATTCTTTGTTGGTAGGTAATTAGATTAATTCTATTAGGTAGTAATAATTAAAATAAATTTAGTGTAATTTGGTGTAAACATCTAGGCTAACTTAGATCTCTAGTATGACGACAGTAAACAGTGATAAGTGTCTCGGCAGGTAGTGTTACCGTAACGGATTTATGCTCGTCGTGCAAAATAAAAGTAAAAATGCAAATAAAATCATCGTAAGATCTGAGGTAAAATTGAATGAGGAGAAAAGTGAAACCGATTGTCGTAATGTAGGCCTACGGCTACCGTCATGCGAATGTCATAACCTGAGAAACGAACTGTCCTCAAAAGACGAAATTATAAAGCTGCTAAAGGAAGATATTGCTAAGTTAATAGAAGAGATGAATAAATTAAAAGGAAACAGAGAGGAAAGTAAGGAAACTTGGTCGACAGTGATTGATGGTAAGGTAAGATTGAATAAGCCTAGGCCTATAAATGGAGTACATGTAACTGAAATTCCCGTCTCAAATTCATTTGGAGTGCTTGTCGAAGAAAATGATGACTTTCCTCAAGAAGAAAAGAAGAAGGTGATAAAGAGAAAATCCAGGAAGATGCGGATATTTGCGGATAGCCACGGGCGAGATGTAGCAGCAAGCGTATTGGAGAGAAGCAGAGAAATGGAGGTCACTTCGACAGTAAAGCCAGGAGCTTAAATTGCAGAGGTCACGAACGGGATGATAGGAGAGTGTGCGTCCCTTACTGCAAAGGACTACGCAGTGATCATCGCTGGAGCAAACGACGACTATAGAAATGAGAGTAAAAAGGTAATCAAAGATTTAAAGGGTACATTGCCATCCATGCAAAAAACAAATGTCATTATTGTAAACATTCCGCAGAGATACGATTTAATTCCCAAATCATGTGTAAATGTAGAAATAGAGGCTACAAATGGAAAAAATCATAAAATTTGTAAGAGTTTTCCAAATGTCCAAATTGTAGATGTAAGTAAATTAGACAGGAAGTTCCACACTCGACATGGTCTACACTTAAATAGATTAGGAAAAGAGTATCTTAGTGATGAAATCTGCAAAATTGTAAATTCAAATGGTAAGAATAATTCAACAGTAATATCATTAGAGTGGAAGCAGGGAAACTGGTAGAAGAAGCCAAACGTGAGGTTTGGCATTCAGATCGTTTGAAGTCAAATTTATCGGAGTGCAATAATGGTATTTCGGATTTGTCTAGCAACAATAATAATAACAATTATGATAATAATGTAAATAAATCACCAACACAAGCTTGCAAAAGTAACAAATTTAAAATTTACCACCAGAATGTCCAGTCTCTTTATAATAAAATTGATTACATAAATCTAATGCTTAAAAATGAACTTAAAGACATCTTAGCACTATGTATTTCAGAACTTTGGCTGAAAGAGGAACAACTCGAATTAATTCAATTCCCAGGGTTTATACAAGCTAGTAAGTACTCTAGAACTAATATTAGCGATGGTGGTACTTGTATCTACCTAAGAAATAATTTAGATCATGAACAGTTAACAGCTTATGATTATCTAATTATGGAACAGGATTTTGAATTCTCTGCCATAAAAATTCAGCAGTTTAAGTTAATAATTGTATGCGTATACCGTTCTCCGTCAGGAAAGTTTCCTTTATTTATAGATAAATTAGAATTGTTACTCAATAACATGAGCAAAGTAAATTTCGATATAATAATTTGTGGGGATGTAAATGTGGATTTCTTAAAATTTGATAGAAATTGTGAATTATTAACACAGTTGCTAATTTCCTATGGACTGAAACCTACAGTAAGTACCCCAACAAGAATAACAAAATTTAGTAAAACCACTCCTGATCAAATTTTTATAAATACAGATAAATATCACCATTCAATAGAAGTCTATTGTCCGGGTTTTAGTGACCACCATGGACAAATACTGATTTTTGAAGTATCCGAAACAATCAATAATAATGATAATGGAGTAAACTCAAAGTGCAGGTCATTCACTGAATCAAATGTTACATATTTCAATGACTTATTAAATAAGGAAACATGGTCAGAAATTTATGAACTAGAAAATGTAAATGATAAATTTAATGCATTTAACAGTACCCTAAAACACTATTTTGAAATAGCATTCCCCTTTAAACGAAGAACTGTTCAAAATAACAAAACTAGCAATTGGATAACAACAGGGATTATAAATTCATGTCAAAGAAAGAAATTTCTACACAAATTATATAAACAATACCACACAACACATTTATTTATTTATTTATTTATTTATTTATTTATTTATCGTATGGCTTTTGGTACCGGGAGTGTTCGAGGACACGTTCGGCTCGCCAGAGTCTGTAGCTGCTTCAAGCGGACACCCACAGGTTGAGCTACAAGTTCCGTTCAATTTCAAGTAGTTCCAACATTCGCTACCAGATATCACTGATACCTAGTGGTGAACGTTGGAACTTGGCTAGAGCGTTACAATGAAATCTAACCTAGATATTTAGCTTCACACAAGTTTAGTTAGTGGAAGGATCTTTTACATGCTATAAATCTATGACTTGGGACAGCCGGCTTTACTTCCCCTCCAAAGGGAGGCATACTGAAGGATTTTAACGCTCTTAAAAATCCGAGTAACACGCCGCCACTGTTCCAATTCGATCTAAAATGTTCAGAAGTGAGATTGTGTTCAGTGTAATTGGCAAAGACTGTTCCAGAAGTCCGGCGTGACGCAATGTTCAATGAACTATGTGAACTATTACAGAGTTCCATTGATGCCTAAAGCCATGTTCACTTGCCATCACGGCTTTGATTAAATATGCACTGTTCTGTCGCAAGGATGTCCCAACTGATTTCCATTGAATAGTGTGTAAGCTTGTAGCACAGGATGAGAAATATCCAGCCCTCAGACTGTGTATCACTGCTGCTTTATGCTGGTAATGTTTATATGATTTTTCAACTTACGTGGCTCCAACTTCCTTTGTATGTCAGTGCAAGTCCCAATACTTACGAATATGAACCATCACTTTCACACTGCCGTTTGCTGGCGATTTGCAAGTGACAAACTTGCACCTAATAGCTCGCCCTTACGACCGTAAGAATACAACACACACAGCGATACCAGTCCGCACTAACAGAATCAAACATCAGAATGAGCCAGCTCGTCTCGCGATCACCTGCCAAGCGGTCTTGCTATCCTCCCCACCGTAAGGGGTGGGGGTAGCTCGCTTATACCTCTCCTTACTCCCGGCCGTGACATCATCACACGAGTGCACTGACCTCCACCGGTCATTCGGGCAAGATCAAACCACCGTGACGTAATATTTGCGGCCCCCGGCCGTTCACGCAGCACCGTAGCTTAGTGGTCATACTCCAAATCGGGTACAGTATCTACCGACCTACCTAGAGATCTCGGGTTCGAATCCCGGGCGGGATAGATATTTTTGCTACCAGATTATCATTTTAAATTTTGTAAATATTGTCAATTCAAATTACAGTACTGTAAGTATGTAGTTAGTTTTAGTTGTAAGTATGAAGTTAATTTGTTTATTAGATATAGGTCATTGTTCTATTAGACTGTGGTGTGTGAGTGTGTTTGGTGAGGGTGCATGTGAGTGGGCCTGGTGACAGACTGTTTTAGTGGTAGTATTTGTTGTTGGTGAAACTTGAGTTTTTTTTTTATTAGAATTTTGGTATTTAATTGTTAGTAGAAGGTTAGTATTTTGTAGTAGAATTGCTCTTTACTTATTCTGAAAGGGAGTAGCAGCTTTTCAGAATAAATCAATTCTTTACTAGTCTAATAGACGGTTAAGTTATTGATAATATAAGCCAACTAATGGCTACACTTCGTTCTGCTGCACGGCTGAAAGCAACGGGAAACTACAGCCGTAATGCTATTCCCGAGGATATGCACCTCTCTATTCATAATTACATGTGATGATGGCCTCCTCCCTTGTAAAATTTCAATCCGGAGGTAAACTAGTCCCCCGTTCGGATCTCCGGGTGGGGACTACTCGAGAGGGGGTTAACATCACAGAAGTGACAAAGAGGAAATCTGACATTCTACGGATCGGAACGTGGAATGTTAGAAGTCTGCTAGGAAGTGGAAAGTTAGAAAACTTAGAAAGGGAAATGGATAGGTTGAGGTTGGATTTGGTTGGGATTAGAGAAATGCGCTGGAAGGAAGAACAGAACTTTTGGTCAGGAGACTATAGGGTCATTAGCACTAAATCAAACAATGGCCAAGCAGGGGTTGGTCTCATATTGAGTAGGAAACTTGGACAGCGGGTGGAATATTATGAGCAATACAGTGAACGGATTATTGTAGCAAAAATCAATACTAAACCTACGTGCACCACAGTGGTACAAGTCTATATGCCTGCCAGTCAAGCTGATGATGAGTATGTTGAAAAGGTCTACGAAGAAATAGATGACATTCTGAGGTATATCAAAGGTGATGAAAATGTTATAGTAATGGGAGATTGGAATGCTGTGGTAGGAAAAGGGAGAGAAGGGAAGATAGTAGGAGATTTCGGAATAGGTGAAAGGAATGATCGAGGAAGCAGGCTGATGGAATTCTGCACCGAACATGAGTTGGTCATAGCTAACACCTTATTCAATAACCACAATAGAAGAATATACACATGGATGAGACCAGGAGATACAGGGCGTTACCAAATCGACTTCATTATGGTCAAGCAGAGGTTTCGAAATCAGATTTTGGACTGTAAAACATATCCTGGTGCTGACATAAACTCTGACCACAATCTGGTTGTAATGAAATGCAGATTAAAGTTGAAGAAACTGAAGAAAAGTCAAAAGTCAAAAAGGTGGGCAATAGACAGACTGAAAGTAAAGGATGTAAACGAAAGTTTCAAGAAGAGTCTAAAGGAAGAACTAAACAAAACCCCTAAACAAACTTCAATTGCAGACGAATGGGCACATTTGAAGAATGAAATAACAAAATCCGCAGAAGAAAACATTGGTAGGAAAGAAAGAATAGGTAGAAAACCGTGGATAACTCAGGATATACTAGAATTGATGGATGAAAGGCGGAAACACAAGAATCTAAGAGATAAAAAGGGGAAAGCAGAATACAGACGTTTGAGAAATGAGGTTAACAAGAAGTGCAAGGAAGCGAAAGAAGAATGGTTGAAAGAGAAATGTGCAGGTATAGAAAATTGTCTGAAATTAGGAAAAGTAGACACAGCTTATCGAAGGATTAAGAATACTTTTGGGGAAAAGAAGACTAAGTGCTGTAATATTAAGGACACAAATGGAAAGCCTCTAACAGATAGGGAAGAAAAGGTTGAGAGATGGAAAGCTTACATAGAGTGCTTGTATAAGTGAAAGGAGATTGAGAATCATGTAATGGAAAGGGAGGAGGAAATTGATGAGGATGCAAAAGGAGATTTAATATTGAGATCAGAATTTGACAGAGCATTAGAGGACTCAGGCAGGAACAAAGCACCAGGCATAGATGATATACCGATTGAGTTGCTACGCTGCATAGGAGATGAAGGTCTGATCAGGTTATTTCACTTGGTGTGTAGGATTTATGAGACAGGTGAGGTACCCCCTGATATCAAGAAGAATGTTATCATCCCTATACCAAAGAAAGTGGGAGCTGACAGATATGAAGATTACCGTACAATCAGCTTGATTACTCATGCTTCAAAGATCCTGTCTAGAATAATTAACAAGAAGATTGAAAGCCAGATAGAAACGGAGTTGGGTGAAGACCAGTTTGGTTTCAGGAGAAATGTAGGAACCAGGGAAGCTGTACTAAGTCTTAGGCTGATTTTGGAAGGTAGAATAAGGAAAGATAAGAGAACGTTCATGGCATTTGTAGACTTAGAAAAGGCTTTTGATAACGTTGATTGGACTAAATTCTTTGACATTTTGAAATCTATTGGAATAAAGTACAGGGATAGGAGGGTGATATACAATCTATACAGAAACCAGACAGCAGTCATTCGAGTTGAAGGACATGAGAGAGATGCTGGTATTCAGAAAGGTGTAAGGCAAGGCTGCAACTTATCACCTATACTTTTCAATCTTTACATTGAAAAAGCAATGAAGGAAATTGGAGAAAAATTTAAAGTGGGAGTGAAGATTCAAGGAGAAATAATTTCAACTCTGAGATTTGCTGATGACATCGTCATCTTGGCCGACAAGCCTGAGGATTTGAATGAGTTTTTGAATGGTATGGATTCCGTCTTACGGAAGGAATTCATGATGAAAATTAATAAATGTAAAACAAAAATACTGGAATGCAGCCGAAATAAATCAGAAACCTCTATGGAGATCAAATTGGCAGGTGAAAAGTTGAAGGAAGTAGGAGACTTCTGTTACTTAGGAAGCAGAATAACCAGTGATGGACGAAGCAAAGAGGATATAAAAAGTAGGTTGGCTCAGGCAAGGAAAGCCATTATACAAAAAAGGAATCTGTTGACATCGAATATAGATTTAGGTATTAGGAAGTCATTTTTGAAAGCCTTTGTCTGGAGCGTGGCGCTCTATGGAAGTGAAACTTGGACTATTGGTGCAGCAGAAAAGAGGAGAATTGAAGCTTTTGAAATGTGGTGTTACAGGAGAATGATGAAGATCAGATGGGTAGATAGGGTTACAAACGAAGAGGTATTAAGGCGAGTGGGAGAGGAGAGATGTTTCTGGTGACTGCTAATGAAGAGAAGAGATAGGTTGGTAGGACACATACTAAGACACCCAGGAATAGCATGCTTAGTTATGGAAGGAAGGGTCGAGGACAAGAACTGTAGGGGTAGACCAAGGTAAGAATATGTTATACAGATTGCCTCGGATGTAGGGTGTGGTAGCTATGTAGAGATGAAACGATTAGCTCAGGACAGGGAGGCATGGAGAGCTGCATCAAACCAGTCAAAAGACTGAAGACTCAAACAACAACAACAACAACAACAACACTACAAAAAATACACTAGCATATTAAATAAGGCAATAAGACTAGCAAAGAAAATGCATAATGATAATTTTATTTCCCAATCATCTAATAAAAACAGGGCTATGCGGTCCGTGATAAAGAAAGAAACTGGAAAATCACCTAAAATACAAAGGAACATTACACTGACCAGAAATAATAAAGTGATTAATAATCCAGAGGAAATAGCAAACACTTTTAATGACTATTTTCTGGAAATTCCATAAAAAATATTAAATAAATCACAGGTAAATACACTAAATTATAATAATAAAATGAATATATGCAGTGATTCTTTATTTATAAATCATATCACAAGTGAAGAGGTAAGAATAGTTATAAAAGAGCTAAAAAAAAATCTGTGCTGGCATTGATGACATCCCTGATGCAATTTTAAAGAAATGTGCAGAAAATATAATAAATCTACTTACGCACTTAATAAACAGTTCAATTCTCTCAGGAACTTACCCGGATATTTTGAAGTTATCAAAAGTAATTCCAGTGCACAAAAACAGTTCAAAAGATGAATTAGATAACTATAGTCCTATTACCTTACCAACTGGTATTGCAAAAATTGTGGAAAAAAATATGTATAAGAGACTGATAAGTTTCATAGAAAAAAATAAAATATTATCAAACTCACAACATGGATTCAGAACGGAAAAATCTACACAGACAGCAATTTACGAATGTAGTAATTGTATACTGAAATGAATTGACAATAAGGAACATGTAACTGGCCTATTCTTGGATTTATCGAAAGCATTTGATGTTGTTGACCATAACATTCTCCTTACAAAACTAAATCAATATGGTATTAGAGGTCTAGCTAATAAATGGATAGAGTCTTACTTAACAAGGCGTAAACAAATAGTAAGCTTGAGACACAAGGATGATGGAACCAAATTACTTAATGAAACTTTGTCCAATGAGGGAATTATTGAATTTGGAGTACCCCAGGGATCGGTTTTGGGCCCACTACTCTTTCTTATATATATATCAATGATATAACACAGAACGTTCATTCACATAAGGAAATTTTGTTTGCGGACGATACAACACTCGTAATAAAAGGTGAAACTAAACAGGTCATACAGCAGTCTGCTGACTCCGTTACAGGAGAGTTAACCAAATGGTCACAAGATAATCGCCTCATAATAAACTATAAAAAGACAGTATGTCTAAATTTCCACACTATACAGAATAGGAATCCTGCGAAACCCAATATAACATTAAATGGTCATCAAATAGAAAATAAATCAGAAACAAAGTTTTTAGGACTATGGATACAACAAGACTTGAAATGGAATAATCATATACAATATCTGAATACTAAACTGAACTCGATGTGCTTTGCGTTACGTATTTTGAAAACCTGCACTAGCATGCACACATTTTTCCATTCATACTTAAGATATGGGATCATATTTTGGCGTATGTCGCCAGATGTACTAAGCACGTTTAGGATACAAAAGAGGGCGATTAGAATTATGGCAAATGTAAACTCTAGAGAATCATGTAGACCTCTGTTTAAAGATTTAAACATTCTCCCACTGCCCTGCATATATATCTTTGAAAGTATTATGTTTTTTAAAAAGAATTTAATGAATAAAGATGTTTTTCTTAAAACAAACAATGATGTTCATAGGCATAACACAAGACAAAATCAAAACATTCATATTTCACACACACACACGCATATATCAAAAAGGAACTTTTCACACTAGAGTTAAATTATACAATAAACTACCCCAGTATATAAAACTGGCCCCAAAAATAAAAACCTTTGATAGAATGTTGAAAGCTTATCTTCAGTGCCATTGTTTTTACTCAGTAGTTGAATATCTTAGCGTATAGGAGCGATGAAATCTATAATTATATTTTACTATTTAATTTAATTGTAATACCTAGCTGTATGTTGTTGTATTTATAGAATTAAGTTTTCATATTATGATAATAGAGTGAGGTTTAAATAGTTGTGCAATAAGATTGTATCTATTAAGATTTGCTATTATAATAAGTTAAATATTTAAAATATTAGTAATATATACCTGTTAGTTCTTTTATTTTATAGATGTAAATTCTGACGTGTCCTATATCAAAAATGTATTGAATGCATGTATTTGATCAAATGGAATTAATAAAAATCTATCTATCTAACTGTGCGATACACGTGATCTAATTTGTGTGTTCCACTGGAATGTATGTGTCAATTGCATATTATCAAGCATCGGTTGTCTGCTGGTATTTGTTTTTGTGCAGTTCGAGTCATGGCGCTGTTACGTTTAAAAGCTATATTTGAGTTTGCTCACTGTACCATAGACTCTAGAAATTATTTCCTGCTTGGTAGGGCGAAGGGATGAGTTTAACTTGTATTAAAACTCGGGGTAGACAGGAATTGCTTGATTTGGATGGTAAGTATTTACACTGCAAAGTCAAATTAGGCCTATATGACTCGTAGTGGAATGGCTCGGATATCGCAGAACGAGGTGATGACGGTTGGTAGGGTTATTGGAAATGAACTACGGAGCAGGGAAGGATACCTGACTGATGAAGCTTGGCTGGTGTAGGCCTAGGCTTGGCTGTCTTGGTACGGCTTGGCTCGGCGAGACTGAGCTTGGCTGGGGCTCGGCGTAAGTTAACAACCCGTCCTGTCGTCAGTGAGTGTAGTGGTGAGTGGTCCAACCCGCTCTTGTTGCCCGTATTTATTTGGTATCGTCACCTTTCGGCTATTGCTATTTGTATCTTTTGGAAAGAGATGAAAACGTATATCCGCAGCCCTCTTATACATCAACTTACAGCCGTAAACTGAGCAATATACTTAGCTTTTACTCATTTTGCACTCTTATCAACGAGTAAAACTTATTACTTGTGTATAAACACGAAGAATTTACCACGATCTGCTTACCAATCAAGGAACCATATACAAACAGTCACCACGTGACAATTGTACCCTACTTGGTAAGTTTCTCATTTTTACCGCTATATGTCATATCAGATAGCTGGAGTTGCCAATAAACTACTGGAAAATTGTGACACAGACATACAAGGACACAAATAGGCACTAATCTTCACACCAAGCGACGTATCTTAATGACTTACTACCTGAACACAAACATGACATCGTCACACGTAAGGGTATGGAAATTAAAAAGTAAGAGAGCATTCGTGCAGGAATCTAAGGAAGGCATGAATAACAGAAGGAATAGGAGAATGAAGGAGCACAGAAATGTGGAGAGGGAGGGGGAAACCTAAAGAACGCAAAGTATGTAGAAATGGGGCTCGTTGAGTGTCAAATATAGGGCATTGAAAAATTAAATGATTAATAGTACCGATTGCCTGAGAACAGTCGCAGAGAGCCGAAGGACGAAGCTTACAGCGGGCCATATATACCGGAGTCAAAGCATGATGAAAACGTAAACGGATAATCGTAATAATATGCCGTCGAGTGTAGGATCCATTATAAAACCAAGGGTGTCTAGGGATAGTAGGTTGAATTCTATAATATAACCTGGCTTTCGTGCGTGTATAATCCTGCCATTGGTGTAACCAAACATTAAGTAATTGAGATTTGAGAATGGGGAGATAATCTGAGGCGGAGGTAGCCACATTCATCAATACAGCATGACCCAAAGCCGCATCCTTGGCCGTTTTATCCACTAAGTCATTCCCAGATAGGTTGGCATGGCCGGGTATCCATGAAAACACTATCCGATAGCCCGAATGATATAGGTCATACGTTAATTGTACAATATTAAATACATACCAATTATTCGTAGTTTGGACATGATGTAAAGCCTGGAGGACACTTTGAGAATCAGATAGAATTAATGCTTTAGTGATGTTATTCCGTTTAATATACAGAAGGGCTTGTCGAATAGCAAAGGCTTCAGCCGAAAAAAAGAGAGGGTATGCGGTAATTTAAAAGAGGCAAGATAAGATAGAGAGGGGATATAAAAAGCAGCACCCGTATTCGAAGGAGAGGGAAATTTTGATCCATCTGTATAAATTGTCGTATATTGTTGATGATTCAATGCAAGATTATATACATATTTGCGGGCAATCATAGGTTTAAGCATTAAAGACATACGAGATACAAGTGAGGAATGTCTCACAACATCAGGTTGAAACATTAATACCGAGAGCGGTGCATTATAACAAATGGGTTTTCGTGTTTGAAGAATTTGAGGGCGAAAACCCGAAAGCTCTAGATAAGACAGGAGAATAGAGGGAGGTGCATAGCGTTTGAATAAAAAAAATGATGATATTCGTAGTGAAGTTGTAGTTTGGGAAGAAGGGTGTCGTTAATAGTGCATTTGTCGTAGGATATATCGTGAAGAAAGATAACGTCTCCGAAGGTGAAGCGGTTGCTCTGCCACCTCAACGAGAAGAGCTTGTGTGGGGGTGGAAGTAAGGGCCCCGAGAACAATTCTAAGGGCGAAAATTGTAGCTTATCCAATTCATTGAGGCGTGTTTTCGGCATGACGTCATAGTAGTGACTACTGTAATCAAGGACAGATCGAATAAGATTTCTGTAAAATAACAATAATATCTGAGGATCAGCTCCCCACTTACGACGAGTTAATGACCGTAAGATATTTAATTTCTGGAACACATGAGCTTTTAAGTGAGATATTTGAGGCGTCCAGGTCAACTTATCATCTATAATGAGTCCTAAATATTTTGTATGGTGTACAATAGGAATGGTACCCTGATTATAAAGGATAGGCGACCGGTCACACACCCGTTTATGAGTGAAGAGCAAAGCCGCATTTTTGAGCGGAACAGTATCAATGCCATGTGAGAACAGCCATGAATGTAATATCGTGAGAGCATGTGACATGATCTGCCGACACATATTTATATCAGAATGGGAACAATATAGGAGTATATCATCAGCATATTGTATTAGGCGGACATGAGGAAGTAAAAGCCACTCAATCTCACTGGTATAAATAAGGTATAAGATTCCACTCAAAATATCACCCTGCGGCAAACCAGAAGACGAATACCTGTAATTTAACCCAGTAGGAAAGTTGGAAAGTGTGATATGCCTTCTGCGGAGAAATGCCGAGATGATTTTAATAAAGCTGATCGGAAATTGTTGTTGTTGTAGTGTTTGCAGTAAAAGGACGGTATTCACATTATCATAAGCCCCTTTCAATATCCAAAAAGACTGCTAATGTTGAGTGTTTACGGCAAAATGACAAAATTACATCAAGAAGAAAAATATTCAAGGCGTCAGTAGTAGATTTCCGTTTAGCCAAGGCGTATTGAGTTTTTGGAAACAGATCATAATATTCTAAAGCCCATACTAAGCGTGTCAACAGAATACTTTGGAATGTCTTCCTAATACAGGACCCAAGATGAATACCACGATAACTTCCTGCTAAATCCGGATTTTTCCCTGGTTTTAAAATAGGAACTACTAAAAACTCATTCCAATCCTCGGGAACATTGCCGGAGGCTAAGACGGAATTAAAAACATCTATTAGAACTTGTTGTGAATTATTGGGGAGACTCTTAATGACGTGGTATGAGATATAGTCTGGTCCAGGTGAAGTAGATTTTTTGTGTGTTAAGGCTGATTGAAATTCGGAAACAGTAACCGGATGCAAAAGACAAGAAAACATAGGGTTGTGTTCCAGGATGGAAAGATAATTTCTTGTTCTACAAATTCAGGAGTCATCGTGCGATAAAATTCTACTGACTGATCATAATTCAAACGATGCAGACTTGGGCCTAAGTGGCGGCGCGATAAGGTTTTTAACACAGTCCATATTTGAGTAATGGGGGTCTGGTGATGTATATGAGAGACGTATTCTCTCCAAGCTGATCGTCTTTTATCATTAAAGGACTGTTGACATTTTGCAACAAACTGTTTATAATGGCGATAAGTATACGGAGTATTGTACGTTCTAAAAAGTCGTAATAAATGTTTGCGTCTCTTCACCATTCTCGTACATTCCTCGTCCCACCAGGATAGTAAGGACCTTCTCTTTTCAGAGGTGCGTGCATTGGGAATTAGTGGATGATAGGTGTCAAAATAGCGAACAATGTAAGTAAGTAGCAAATTATAGGAGGAACGAATCGGGGGAGCCGTATGACAATAGTGCTGTTGGATGTAGGTGAAAAATTGAGCTGAATCAAAACTTTTGAAACTCCTAGTAAAAACCGGAGTATGCAAAGTATTACTAGGACGAGGAGCCGAATCAAAGGTCATCAAGATCGGATAGTGGTCACTTTGATGTAAATCAGGGGTTGTGTGCCATATAATTCGGAGGGCCAGAGAAAGGGAAACAAACGTTAGGTCAACCGCACTGGGGGCCTGAGCAGGAGGAGAAATACGAGTGGAGATGAAACTGCTGAGCAGTGGTCATGATATTCCTACCCTTGGGTGTCGTGCGGACACAACCCAGTCGGTATGATGGCCATTGAAATCCCCACCAATAATGTGGGAGGTAAAGGAATTACAGTAGGAGAAAAAGGAATACCATTGTCGGGAATTACCTTTGACAGCCGGAGGAATATACAAATTAGTGATATGTAGGGAGGCAACAGTTATAGTTAGCACATAGGTTCTGGGGAGAGGAAAAAGAAATGGGGTAACCTGGTACGAAAGTCTTTAATGGATTAATGTTAGGACACCACCACATTGCGGTCCATCTTGGCGCTCAATATTATATCGTGGAACGTGAAAAGATAAATTTGGGAATAGCCATGTTTACTGGATGAGAATGATATCAGGGGTGTACTCTTGGATTATAAGTAATAATTCATGTCTCTTGTTTTGAATGCTACGAGCATTCCATTGAATAATTTTCATGTTGAAGTAACAGAATTACTAGAATACAGTCGGGTCTCAGCAGGAAAGGATAAGAGAGAAATCTTCTCATAAATATTTTTGAGTAAATGGGCCCATTGGACATTGGAACCCAATAGTTCCATCAAATGCATAACATCCTCTGTAATATCTTGAGGCACACCCTTGGCGGGAGGCATTGGAAGAGGGGGAGTGGGGTTTGGCCCCACCTGGGACGGTTGCAAGGAAGCAGAAGGGGGCACATAGCCTGAGGCTTTGCCCCTACGGATAATGGACAAATATGCATGTCGGTCATACCCCAACGGGGAAATGACCTTAGGGGGGCTCGTGACGATCGTGGTAAACTTGCGTTTCTTCTGTACAGAATTCGGTGTAAGAGAAGCTTGCTGTGTAAGGGGGGAAATTGCTGCGGGACTGAAAGGGGTTGAAACGGCTGTCCTGATAGGGAATGGAGAATTTCTTGATACGTATTATTTTCAGTGCACATCCTAGTTTTAATGTCAATTTGTTTTGTGTGGTACTCATCGCAATTTGCACAGCGCACCAAAACCTGAGTACATTGAGTCGTTTCATGTCCTTGGGCGCAACGCCCACATCTCGGTGCCCGAGCTCTACAGTTTTGTCCAGTGTGCCCATATCTTTGGCATCTGTTGCAAATAATAATGCGAAAGATGAAAACCTGCACTTCTAACATCACATGAAATATAGAAACATAGGTGGGCAAAGTTTGAGTTTCAAAGACGATCTTCACCGTACCTGTAGGTAATAAGTCGACCTTCCCATCCGTGACTTTTCTTCTGTTCATGCGTTGAATTTTTACAATGGGGCAAGGCGACTTCAAATACTGTAATATTTCATCAGTCGAGAAAGAAGTGTCAACCCCGCGGATCAGACCCACTCTATGTATATTAACTGAGGGAATGAACGCCTTTAAGCTTTTTTCCGTGAGCAGTGGGTTCTGAAGAAAATTATTTGCATCCCGGGAGGTTTGAAAGGTGACCTGAATTCTATTCCTACCTTTGCGGTGGATTTCTTGTATTCCAACAATCTTACGTTCGTAGAAAAGTTTACCGAGACCCATCGGATGTAAATCACCTATCCTGTTGGTGGGATCAGAAGATTCCACCATGACATAATATGATCCAGTATGGTGCTCATAATACACTCGGGGTGACTCATTCACAGTAGGTGGTATGACGGGAGCTATAGAGATTGGTTGTGTAGGTCGTGAATCAGGCGAGGGAACCATAGGGGTTACATTAAGGACAGGTGCCGTGAGATCAATGACTTCAGTAGTAAAAAATTCCAACCCTTCCTCAGGAGGACGCGTATCTTCACCCCCTCCACTATTATCACCCATGTTGTCGTCAGAAGAATGGTATGTGACTTACCCACACAGGAAGGAAACACACACACTAAAGAATCAAAATGGTAGGACACACAAAAACTATTGGATACTCTCACCAACAAGTATTTCTACGGAGCAGGTATACGTCAACCGTCACACTCGGAAGGTCACACGATACTGTTATTACAGCATTGGTTAATGCGTGAAACCTCGTTTCCAAATATAGACGCTAAGAGCAGCACCAACCCGCTGTGATTGCCACTTTTTCAAGTCACTATTGCAGACATTTGTTTTGTATTGATGTTAATGGCGTCAATAATAATAGCCTGTTCTTTATTCGGTGTTAACTGTATTGCAGAATGCTCACGTTTGACGTGTGCTCCTAGCCAAAGAGAATGAAATACCAGAGTCCCAGCTCCCATGTGAAATGAAAATGAAAATCCACAGCCTGCTTCCAGTCTCCGACCGGGTCAGGAATGGAATGAATGATGCCCCCATCTAGCGGCGAGGATATGGACCGTGCCGGCTGCCGAGGCCTGACGCACTCCTCTGGGGCAATGATTAAATGAATGACAAATGAAATGATAGTGGAGAGTGTTGCTGGAATGACATTTTGACAGGGAAAACCGGAGTACCCGGAGAAAAACCTATCTGTCTCCGTTTTTTCCAGCACAGATCTCACATGGAGTGACCGGGATTCGAACCACGGACCCAGCGTCGAGAGGCCGGCGTGCTGCCGCCTAAGCCACGGAGGCTACCCCATGTGAAATAATTCAGCTTAAAGCCGCCCAAATCCGGATTCAAAAAATAATAATAATTTCTCTTCGGTAGGGGAAACATAAGGAACTAAATCTTTAAGATATCAGATTTTTTTTATGAATATTACACAGAGCTAGTACCTTTGTGGATCAATTATTATTAATAGCTTTTACCTTTGACAATATTAGCTCGGACAAAATGTATCACAAGCAATCAACAATATACTGATACATTATGAATTTGTTGTCAACTTTGTAATGTTGGCAGTAAACGTACTTATGTAGCTATATATTTTGATAATTATAATTGTTGGATATTTATGGTGGTTATCTAGATGCTAGAAGTAAATAAAGATTCAATACCTATAGCAGCGTGACTATTTTATTAAGAGTAACAGTGTCACAGAATAAATGGCAAAGAAGATTTAACAGTATTTCAACAATACTGTATATTATGAACTGCCACCTAGCGGTTATATATGGTAACTAGGATAAGGCAGAAACTATATTGCCAACAATAATAATGTATTGGCTTTATTTCATCAACTATACACCTAATAAATCAACATGTTTTATTAGTTAAATGCTTTAAAATGAAATATCAAGACATGTATGCTGACATAACCTCCAAATTCTAGAGCTCATCCTATATCCGCCTCCTTTTTCGTCCTAACCTACATAACCTCCAAATATGACTATAGAAGCATTTAAATAATCAACCCCACCCCCTACCCGCTAGGCCTATTCTACACAGGTTCCAAATTCTTGTTTGAATCCCATGACCCTCTGGCAAATGTGATATGAGAAGGAAGGATAAAGATAAACGAAAACCACAGGTGATTGAAAAAGTATGTTTTTTATCATTTTCATTACACAGTGTAGAAATACAATGTTTTATATCTATATGCTAATATAAAAAGAATGAAACAATTGAAATTGCATTCTCGTCCTGTTCTACTTCATGCAACTTGCTGTTCAACTGGATCCAGTGGACAGATCTGTTCAGAATCCAACATCAAGCCATAAATGCAATAAATGTGGAATGTAACTTAAAATACACTAAACATGGAAGAATGCTGGCTAAGCTTCTCAAGGAAATATCCTGTACATGGGCATGGAGGATTTCAGTTATTTCTTTCGACTGCAATCCAATATTTTTGTTTTAAAATTTTATTAATTTTCATCATGAATTCTTTCCTCAAGACAGAATCCATACCATTTAAAAACTCATTCAAATCCTATGGTGTGCCAGCTAAGATGACGATATCATGAGCAAATCTCAGAGTTGAAATTATTTCTCCTTGAATCTTTACTCCTACTTTGATTTTTTCTCCAATTTCCTTCATTGCTTGTTCAATGTATAGGCTAGATTGAAAAGTATGAGCGATAAGTTGCAGCCTTGCCTTACACCTTTCTGAATACCAGCTCCTCTCTCATGTCCTTACTTCGCCCGAAATTTGGATGATTTATGATGAAAATTATGTTATTTTTCGAGCCCATGATACAGTTTAACATTGCAATATAAATCTTGGAAGTTGGCTCAAGAGAGCTTTGTTAGCGAACGCAGGCAGTGGGAGAAAACCATCACGTGATCCGAGACGCCCCAGAATATTCTCGATCATTGGAAAAGTACCCAGCAACAAGGATGCGCGAAATATTACCAGTTAATTGTTATAAAATATATCATTGGATATAAGCTTACAGCCAATGAGAGGAGGATATGGATTTTTACCTAGTTAATGTGATTAACTATGCCATTTAAGACCTATGTAACAATTTTATTCCATTGAAAACATCAGGAAAATTAAAAGAAGATATTTCTTCTACTTTGAATGACGCAAAAGTGAAGAATTTCACTATAATTAGCTTCATTACAAGTACGCGCCCATTATTATGCGCGACCAACAATGGCGCCGAATTTCAGACGAGTTAAAGGGGGGACGGCTTCTAGAAGTGTTCTCCTCTCGACTGACTTCGAAGCTACAAGACGTGTTGCCCGGGATAGTTAATTCCCGCAGACACGATACTGAGTGCGGTCCTACGCGACACGAGTACAGCGGCGATACCGGCCAATAGTTTTTGAGAGCCCCGCTGAAACTAGATAGATAGATAGATAGTTTTTTTATTTCCATTTGATCAAATACATGTATACAATACATTTTTGATATAGGACACGTCAGAATTTACATCTATAAAATAAAAGTACTAATAGAGATATACAGTAATACTAATACTATAACTATTTATAACTTATTCTATTATCATAATATGAAAACTTAATTCTATAAATACAACAACTTACAGCTAGGTATTACAATTAAAATAGAATAGTAAAATATAATTATAGATTTCATCGTTTCTATACACTAAGATATTCAACTGCAGAGTAAGAACAATGGCACTGCAGATAAGCTTTCAACATTCTATCAAAGGTTTTTATTTTTGGGGCAAGATTTATATACTGGGGTAGTTTATTGTATAATTTAACTCTTGTGTGATACGTTCCTTTTTGATATATGCTTGTGTATGTGTATGCGTGTGTGTGTGTGTGTGTGTGAAATATGAATGTTTTGGTTTTGTCTTGTGTTAGGCCTATGGACATCATTGTTTGTTTTAAGAAAAACATCCTTATTCATTAAATTCTTTTTACAAAACATAATACTTTCAAAGATATATATGCAGGGCAGAGGGAGAATGTTTAAATCTTTAAACAGAGGTCTACATGATTCTCTAGTGTTTAGTGCTTTTCAGTCGGTCAACACGAATGTACCCAAAAGAGATGGGTTATGCCCTAATCCTGAAATAAATTACATGAGATTAATAAAACACTAGGATGACCAGTTTCGATCGTCAAGCGATCATCATCAGATCCATTACACTTAGGCTATACAATCTATGTTTGCAATACAGGTGAAAATATTTACAATATGCACAATTATTTAGTTGCTGTATTGGTACTGCAACTGTCAGTGTATGCTAAATGCAGTATATATGTTAGGTGAAATGCTAAATGGTGATAGCTATCCGGAGATTGTACTTTAGAGAGATTATATGGTTGTAAACTATGGTTAAACTATATATATTTTTTGGCTAACTACTTATCTGATTGTCTTCCATATTACAGCTACTCGCAGTTTTCGTGCTCACTGGAACTCGCTGTGCGGTCGACTGCGGTGGTTATCTTAACGACTGTTTTTTCCCCTGCCTTCTCCCCCCTGTCCCTACGTGCTGTGGGGAGTGATAGCGATGTGTTTATGTGAGGTGTTGCCAACCTAGATAAGATGTATGTTATTGAATGAGGTGGGTCTACAACTATTAAAGACCGTGGATTAGCCCTCGCCACGCGTGGAGCATAACCCATTCGAACTAAGCGTTGACGGTCTTATGAGGACGTCCCGGCACCTAACATATATACTGCATTTAGCATACACTGACAGTTGCAGTACCAATAATGCAACTAAATAATTGTACATATTGTAAATATTTTCACCTGTATTGCAAACATAGATTTTGTAGCCTAAGTGTAATGGATCTGATGATGATCGCTTGACGATCGAAACTGGTCATCCTAGTGTTTTATTAATCTCATGTAATTTATTTCAGGATTAGGGCATAACCCATCTCTTTTGGGTACATTCGTGTTGACCGACTGAAAAGCACTAAACTCTTGTTTACTAAGGCAACACTGAAAATATGGCTTCAAACACCACAATGATTCTCTAGTGTTTACATTTGCCATAATTCTAATTGCCCTCTTTTGTATCCTAAACGTGCTTAGTACATCTGGCGACATACCCCAAAATATGACCCAATATCTTAAGTATGAATGGAAATAAGCAAACTAAGTATTTCTTAATGTGAGTATGCTAGTGCAGGTTTTCAAAATACGTAACGCAAAGCCCATCGAGTTCAGTTTAGTATTCAGATATTGTATATGTTTATTCCATTTCAAGTCATGTTGTATCCATAGTCCTAAAAACTTTGTTTCTGATTTATTTTCTATTTGATGACCATTTAATGTTATATTGGGCTTCGCCGGATTCCTATTCTGTATAGTGTGTAATTTACACATACTGTTTTTATAGTTTATTATGAGGCGATTATCTTGTGACCATTTGGTTCACCCTCCTGTAACGGAGTCAGCAGACTGCTGTATGACCTGTTTAGTTTCACCTTTTATTACGTCCGCAAACAAAATTCTTTATCTGAATGAACGTTCTGTGTTGTATCATTGATATATAGAAGAAAAAGTAGTGGGCACAAAACCGATCCCTGGGGTACTCCAAATTTAATAATTCCCTCATTGGACAATGTTTCATTAAGTAATTTGGTTCCATCATCCTTGTGTCTCAAGCTTACTATTTGTTTACGCCTTGTTAAGTAAGACTCTATCCATTTATTAGCTAGACCTCTAATACCATATTGATTTAGTTTGGTAAGGAGGATTTTATGGTCAACAACATCAAATGCTTTCGATAAATCCAAGAATAGGCCAGTTACATGTTCCTTATTGTCAATTGATTTCAGTATACAATTACTACATTCGTAAATTGCTGTCTGTGTAGATTTTCCCGTTCTGAATCCATGTTGTGAGTTTGATATTTTATTTCTTTCTATAAAACTTATCAGTCTCTTATACATGATTTTTCCCCACAATTTTTGCAATACCAGTTGGTAAGGTAATAGGACGATAGCTATTTAATTCATCTTTTGAACCATTTTTGTGCACTGGAATTACTTTTGATAACTTCAAAATATCCGCGTAAGGTCCTGAGAGAACTGAACTGTTTATTAAGTGTGTAGGTGGATTTATTATATTTTCTGCACATTTCTTTAAAATTGCATCAGGGATGCCATCAATGCCAGCACAAAATTTATTTTTAGCTCTTTTATAACTATTCTTACCTCTTCACTTGTGACGTGATTTATAAATAAAGAATCACTACATATTGTGCCCGTTTCTCCAATGGGACAGGCGATCACCCGGCCGACATCCCGGCCCCATCAGATGAAACGGCCAAGGGAGTGGGTGAAAAAGATTAGGGCGTGAATCTTGGTTCATACTGACAAGAATAAAAGAAATGCTCCAGCGAGCCAGAGACAAAGGGTCTCGGGTCGTTTACGGGTTGGGATGGCAAATAAACTGAACCAGGATTCAAAAGCAAACTCCCTAACTTGAATTAACAAACAGAAAAGAAGAGAAAAGCCCTCGTAAAATCACATCTGCTCCTTTATTGGCCAAAGAATAAATAAATATGCAACCTGCCTACCACGCACGAGTATAGAGTTACGGTGGGACAAACGGCCACGAGCACTGACCACTCACGTAAACCGTTCAAGTTCCCGATGCAAATTTCAGTCCACATGACATAGGCTACTCGTCCGTGCCACGCTGGATAACATACTCGTCCATGCCCCCGCTGACTAACTGAACATTCCGGAACTGTGTCCTCCTCTCAAGAAAAAAATGGAAGGGGTTGGAATCTTCTGGAGCATTCCCCTACTCCAGCGGTTGCCTCGCCGCGTCATACCATGACGTCATACTGACCCTCCGGTCTCCTCTCGATCTCCTATCATCCGGGGCCGGTAATTGACCCTGACTGGATCGGTCACATCTCTCCCGCGGCCTTCAAAATATAAGCGGTGGGAACATAGCTTATATTTTTCCTCAAATGATGCATGTGAACGATCCTTTTAGTCATCTCCTCAATGTTGACTAACGGGCTTGCCTGTGATACTTCCGCAGATTCGCGGCATTGAAGTTCCCAACAAGTGCATTCGTGACGTTGTCAACCACCCTATAGCAATTGTTGTCCATCACTCTGGCAATCCTATTGGGTTTAGAAAATGGGCGCGCAAATTTCCCATACACTCTGAGTGGTAAGTTTGATGACGTAGGTTTCCGAATCAGCACCAGGTCATTGACTTGAAGTGGTTCGCGAAAACGGTGGCCAGCCTTCCTTCTCTCCCGTTTCTGCGCCTGTAGCTGCATCCTCTCCCGAGCCAGTTCGTTTCTCCTTTGCACCGACGGCTCAATCTCTGGGGGTGCCTGTATAACAGCATGCCAAGGTCTACTTGGTTTTCGTCCATGGTGCAGAAGACAAAGAATTTGTCTGGTACTATCATGTGTTGTAGAGTTCAAGCAACGTTCAATTATGGGTACCACTTCCATCCATGTCTCCCACAAATCCAACCCCTCGTCCTCGTCGTGGGAGATGGGCAACGTAATGAAGTAGGGGATTGCCTGTAGGGGTGAAGTACAGTGGGGACTTTGTGTGTCTCAAGACCGCTACGGTAGCTGTGAAGGCCCTACAGGAACCCTGAAGAAATTACGGCTAACGGGGCTCTGGTGAAACAACTGCTGCCTTGTAGTTTGGAGTTGGTTCTTCAAAGGCTAAGGGAAGAAACCCTGACAGAAAATCAGCCTGGTGCCTCAGGCCTAAGGTGGCAGTCCCTCCAAGGCACTCGGAGGCAGTGGGTTAATCACTCGCTCCTCTTAAATAAACTGATTACTGAAACTGAAGCGAAATTACAAAACCGGACGGATAACCTGATGACGAATTTTGGCATGAAAAGGACTACGAAAATCGGTTTCTGGAATGTGAGGACCTTGATGGAGAAAACCAGACTGAAACAAGTGACACGGGAGATGAAGAACTATGGGCTGGATATCCTAGGATTGAGTGAGGTGAGGTGGCCAGGATTTGGTGAAATACAGACAACAGATGGAATTACATTTCTCTATTCTGGGGGCGATGTGGAAGAACACAGGGATGGAGTGGGGTTGCTGCTCAACAGAAATGCAAAGAGGAGCCTTATGGAGTGGAAGCCAATTTCTAGCAGGCTCATGTTTGCTAGGTTCAAGACAAAGATCAGGAATGTGATCATCATCCAATGCTATGCGCCTGCAGAACAATCGGAGCCAAAGAAGAAGGAAGAATTCTACCAAATGCTGCGAGTTGCCACAAGACAAACAAGTAAGAAGGACATTCTCATTGTTATGGGAGACTTCAACGCGAAGGTGGGATCAAACAATGAGGGGTTGGAGCAGATCATGGGTAAATATGGCCTTGGTGAGATGAATAACAATGGGGAGAAATTTACGGAATATTGCGCCAGTCAGGATTTGGTGATGGGTGGCACGGTGTTTCCTCATAGGCGGTGCCACAAGGTCACCTGGGTGTCTCCTGATCAAGTCACAGAAAATCAAATTGATCACATCGCGGTGAGCAGGAGGTTCAGAAGAAGCTTGGAAGATGTTAGGAACAAGAGAGGAGCGGATGTCGGTAGTGACCATCATCTTATGGTTGCCAACTTCCGCATGAAGATCGTGGCAGTCCGCCGAAAGTTTATCACTCGGCACAACAAGTTTGATGTGGGCAAGCTTAAGAACCAGCAGAGATTGGACCAATTTAAACTGGAGCTCAGAAATAAATTCCAGGTGTTGGACTCCGAGACAGAGAAGGATGTGGAGACTGTGTGGAGCGAGGTAAAGAATATCTTTGTGGAAACCAGTGAGATGCAGCTCGGGTACAAGAACTACCTGCGGAAAGAATGGATATCCGATCAGACCTGGGACAAGAAAAATTATAGAAAGGAGATTAAGGCCAAGCTCAACACCTGCAAGACTAGGCAGCAGAAGGCTCTCACACAAGCAGAGTATTCAACAGCAAGCAGGGAGGTAAAGAGGAGTGTGCGGAAGGATCATATGAGGTGGATTGATGAGCAGGCGGTGAAAGCAGAAGAAGCGGCAAGAAGGGGGGACGTTAAGGAGCTCTATGGCATCACAAAGATGCTTTCGAGGAAAGGTTTTAATAAAACTAGGCCTGTGAAGAGCAAGACGGGCGAGGTCCTCACGACGTGTGAACAGCAGCTGACTAGATGGAGAGAACACTTTGCGGAGGTTCTTAATAGAGATAGAGAACCAGAAAGTAAGCAGCGAGGAGGAGATGAAGAGGAAGCAGAAAGTGACCCGGACATCAGCCTCGACTCCCCAACTCGGGGCGAAATACGGACAGCGTTGAAGCAGATGAAGTGCGGGAAGGCACCAGGTCTGGATAATATCCCAGCGGAAGTATTGAAAGCAGACCTGGATATCACGATCAATCTGCTGCACCCGCTGTTGGAGAAGATCTGGAAGGAGGAGAAAATACCAACCGACTGGAAGAAGGGGTTGATCGTCAAGTTACCGAAGAAAGGGGACACCACAAACTGTAACAACTGGAGGGGAATCACCTTGCTGTCCATTCCAAGAAAAGTACTGGCGAGAGTCATCCTGAATCGTATAAAAGACTGCGTAGAAAAAAGGCTTCGGAAGGAACAGGCTGGATTTCGACAACATTGCAGCTGTGTGGATCTCATCAACACCCTCCGAATCATCCTGGAGCAGAGTGTGGAGTGGCGGAATACCCTTTACCTCACATTTGTTGACTTCGAGAAAGCTTTCGACTCCGTAAATCAAAGAATCATGTGGAAGACCCTCGAGGAATATAAAATTCCAACAAAGATCATCAGAATCATGGAAGAGATGTACGAAGGGTATGAGTGCCAGGTTCTACACGAAGGCAAATTAACAGAAAAGATAAAGGTCAGTTCCGGAGTGAGACAGGGGTGTGTCCTTTCCCCCACTCTGTTCCTGTTGGTCCTGGATAGTGTGATGAAGAAGGTAATGGCTTGAAGATCTGGATTTCGCGGACGACATTTGTCTTATGGTACAACGGTACCGAGACATAGAAGATAAGCTGGGGAGGTTGCAGAGAGAAGCAGAACGTGCAGGACTGATGATTAACACCAACAAGGCCAAAGAGATGAGGATAAATTCTGACGTCACGACTAGCTTGACAGTCAACGGAAAGGAAATTGAGCGAGTTGAGTCCTTCCTCTACCTTGGGAGTATAGTCACAAATGATGGGGGAGCAGAGGAAGATGTTCGAAGCCGTATCAGGAAGGCAAATGGTGCCTTTGTCCAGCTCTACCCCATCTGGAGAAATAGAAACATTTCCAGGAAGACCAAGCTCCGCCTTTTCAATAGCAACGTAAAGTCGATTCTTCTCTATGGCTGTGAAACATGGAAAGTCACAAAACCGATCAACAACCAGCTACAGGTGTTCATTAACAGATGTCTGCGTCGCATCATGAATGTGAGGTGGCCGGACATAATCTCAAATGAAGATCTTTGGACCATCACCAATCAACAACCGATTAGCATCCAGATCAAGGAGAGGAAATGGCGCTGGATCGGTCACACACTAAGGAAGCCGGACGGAGCTGTTGAGAGGGCGGCGCTAGACTGGAATCCTCAAGGTGCCAGGAAGCGAGGTCGACCTAAGAAGACCTGGAAGAGGACGATCGAAAATGAAATTGTAGAGGTGGACAAGAACTGGAGTCAAGTGAAGAGAATAGCCAGGAACCGTACTGCGTGGAGAAATTTCGCCAAGGCCCTATGCTCCGGAAGGAGCGGCAGGAATTAAATGTAAAAAATGTAACTTCCATCCGTCTATGATGCTGTTCATGACAATAAATCCGGCAGTATTTTCCAATCTCTGCATTTACCCTTTCAACTGGATTTCCTTCTGGGTATCTTATGGAGCTCAAGATATGCCTTATGCCGAGTCGTGTCATTGCCTCTTGAAATTCGGCGCTCGTGAACTGCGTTCCGTGATCGCTCAGGAGGAACTCTGGCTTCCCTGCAGTTGGAATCACGCAGGTTTCAATCCTGTGAATTACGTACCGGGATGTTGCCTTCTGTATAGGGTGCAATATGACTAATTTTGTAAACACATCCATCGTCACCAAGATGTATTGGTTACCCCTGGTGGACCTCGGAAGGGGGCCATACAGGTCCGTAGCCATTAATTCATTCGGACGGGTCGGTATAATAGCCCTCGGCTTCTCCTTAGATACGTCCGATGGAAACTTGCACCTCTGACAGATGTCGCATGTCCTGATTACCGCTCGTATGGTTTTTCCCATATACTCCCAGGTAAATGTTTCTCTTATGACATGTAAGGTTTTATCACATCCTCCATGCCCAATAGATCGGTGAGCCAACCAAATCACTGCTGAAATCAACTTCGGCGGTATTACAATACGTTGCCTTGTGTGGTCTCTATCGACAAACTTGTGAATCACGTCACCAACAATGTGATAAAAGTGAGCAATCTTTGCCGTTCCAGCATAATCGGGGTCATCTGCACCCATGCGATTCTTCAAATACCGGTATATCCGTCTTAACGGAGTATATCGCCGTTGCGCCTGGCTCAGGCGTTTCAAACGCTCCACCGTTTCCTGATCATCCGGTATTAGCTCTACCTGGTGCAAAACAGCCTCCTCACGTGGGTTTCTGCTCAAAACATCCGCTAGAAAGTTTTGCTTTCCGGGCCTATGAATAACTTCTGCATCGAATTGCTGCAGGAAAAGGGTCCAGCGCGTGACTCTTTCGCTTGAAATGTCAGACTTTAACATAAACTGTATCGCGCGATGGTCCGTCACAATCACGACCTTATGCCCTAAAAGAATCTTCTTCCACATCTTTAGAGCATAAATTATAGCCAGCGCCTCCAATTCCGTGGCAAAGTAATTAAGCTCAGGCTGTCGCAATTTCCTACTGGTAAATGCCAGATAATGTTGTTTCTTCTCGTCATCCAACTGGTACAACACAGCGCTCACTCCTACCTTTGAAGCATCGGTGTCAATATAAAATGTTTTGGAGAAGTCTGGGTACTCCAGTTTAACGTTGTTAAGGAGCATGTGTTTAGCTTGCGTGAAGGCCTCTTCTCACGCCTGATCCCACTTCCACCGATTGTTTTACCTGAGCATGCTCTGCAGAGGGGCGACTACGTCCGTGTAACGAGGGCAATGACTAGAAAAGAATAAAGTCATTCCCAGGAACTGCCTCACTTGTTTTACCCTTTCTGGTCTGGGAAACTCAGCTATCGCCTCAATTTTCTCCGGGTTCGGCCGATATCCATGTTCGTCAATGAGATGTCCCAAAAACCGAATTTCTCGGTGGAAGAAATTGCATTTCTCCAGGTTTGCCTTAAATCCGGCCGTAACAACAATTTTCAAGTGTTTCAGGTGCTCCTCTACTGACGTGGATGCCAAGATCAAATCGTCCACATAACATAGTACGTGTTTCTTGACCTCTTCACTCAAGTTGCTGTCCAGCGCTCGAATCAGCACAGGGCCACTGTTTTTCAAACCGAAGGGAAGGCGGTTAAAGACGTGGGTCTTCTGCTCATGCAGGAAGCCAGTGTATTGCTTGCTGTTCTCGGTTAACTCGACATGATAATAGGAATTTGTGAGATCTACGGTTGAGAAATATTTTTCCCTTAAAGCGCCTCAGCAGCTCTCTAATTTGAGGTGGGCGGTCGTACTCTGGCAAAATGCGTGCATTTATTCCACGTGCATCCAGACAAATCCTCAGGCGACCATTTGGCTTCCTTACAACCGCTAAAGGGTTTAGGAAAGAAGTCGGAGCCTTCTTTACTATGCCATCCTTCTCCATGGCGTTTATCATGGCCTTTACCTCCTCCTTCCATTTCTCTGGGACTGGATATATGTGTTTCCTATATGGTGAGTCATCACTCAACTTGATATCGTACTGAAAGTTCTTGATAACTCCAGGTTTGTCGCTAAATACCTCCCGAAACTCCTGTATTAGGTCATCAAACTGTTTCTGGACAGTTGGATCCAAATTTTTTTTACACCAACGGGCATGTGGGTGATCGTCTCTTCACGTTCCACGATATTCTCAAGTGTGTTCTCCAAGAAGAGCGTGCTCGAGTTGGCATTGATATAATCTTTCGATCCTCTGCTAGGCGATTCGTTTCCGACATACATAACACCCTCTTGCATATTTATAATCCAGCCGTACTCCGAAATAAAGTCAACACCCAGAATTATTTGAAGATTGATGTTGGAGATGGCCACGAACACGTGCTCATAAAACCTCCCCGCAATTTTGATCATCAACAGGGCCTGCAGCTTGCATCTCACTGAGCGATCGGGAATTACACCTCTAACCTTTACATTCGCTACTGGTAGAGTATATACGGGTCCTGCCTCCATTATCTCGTCCAAACATGACTGAGACACCACACTAATCATCGCTCCGGTGTCAATCAGGGTTTTTATTTGTTTACCGAGCACCTCTACTGTTATGATTGGCAAAGGATACACTTTCCCGCGGCGGATAACGTCTTCCTCATGAATCAAGTCTTCGTCGGTAGCCTGAAATATCTCTTGAATTTCGATCAGTTCGGGAGGACCAAGGTTTGAGGAATTTCTTAATTTGAAGTTTTTTTTGTTGATCTGACCGACTTGTGTCAGGTGGTCGGTCAGCTTCCCCCGGTGGTGCGGATGGATTACTCCGTAATTGTTGTAAATATTCCTGGCTCTCTCGATGTCTTTCCGTATAGATCGGCCGCGACCCCTGCGAACGAGAATCCCTATCGGCATTCTGTCTCTGATAATCTTGATTTGACTGCCTTCGCTGATATTCACCATATCGTCCCTTCGTATTGTTGAATCGGGATCTCCTACGCTCTTCGTACGGTTTATTCCTCCACCTGGGTCGCTCGTATGTTCCACCGTAGCTCCTATCTCGGCTCCGATAGTACCCTGTGTCTCTTGGCCTGTCCGTCTCCCGCAGCGTTCGCTCTTCCGTCTGCGCAATTTTGTCAATCACGACCGTGTTTACATCTCTATTTTCCTGTCGTCCGGACCTCGCCTGTAACTGTGCGCTAGTGTGGTCAAGTTTTCGAAGAATATCTTCACATCCCTCTAAAGTCTCGGCTCCTGACGCTATTACACTCTTCTGGACCTCTACAGGTAATTGTCGTATAATGGCTTGGACCAATTCGTCCTCCGGCACAGGTGGAGTCAAATACTGCAGCCTGGCGAGTTGCGATGCGAAGTACTCCGCATACCTAGTCGGATTGGACGTCGCATACCGTTTAGCGTATAGTTCCGCCCGTATGTTCAATTGTTCTTCAGGGCTCCAAAAGCGTTTGATTAATAGTCGTTCGAACTCGTCCGTGCTCGTGAACGTGTATCGAAATGCGCGAAACCAAGTTAATGCTGTCGATACCAGGGACCTCTCAATAACTCTTAGTTCCCTCTCACGTGGTATCTTATTTTCTGCCATGTATTCACGGACCTCCCTCATAAATTCGATGGGTGTGACGTTATTAGTCCCATTGTTCCCCGAGAATTTCCTCGGCTGGTTGTCTATACTTCTAATGATAGTCAGGTGTCCCGCGGGGTTTGTACTCTGTATTCTCGGCGTTGCAACTACCTCTCCCGCCTTTCTAGAAGATGGGGTGTTTTCACTTTCCGTCCCGTTAAGAGGTGGTGTGTTTTCAATTTCGGACCATCTAACCCTTTCTGACTCCGATTTGTCTTTTATCTGTGTCATTTCCGCCTCTAAGTTGCCTAATCGAGTGAGTTGCCTTCCCTGTTGAATAATGATCTTCTCCTCCAACTCAACAATGAAAGTGTGGATAGATTCTCTCACATGTTCGAATAATGTCGTTTGGGAATGAGTGATTTTCCTGTCATACGTGTCCTGGAATGATTCAACCTGTATCTGTATGTTTTTCACGTCCTTCGCGACCTCTTCTTTCCAACCTGACACGTCCTGTTTCAACTTATCCAGGGTTTCCTCGTTAGACTGACCAATTTGCTCAATTTTTGCCGTCAAATCTTGTCCCATGCCTTTAATATTACCGTTCAACTTCTCCTCAAGTCCCTCAATATTCCCCCGAAGCAAACTCTGAGTTTCCCTGATTTGCCGTGCCATAGAATCTTTGAGCTCCGCGGTGAGCACTTGAAATGTAGTTTCTACCTTTTTATCGAGTAGATTAATCTTATTATCTATAGCGTTTCCTGATAGCTCAAGATTACGGTCAACAGCATCAATGTTTTTCTGCAAATGAGATTCTAAACTCTTAAGATTAGATCCCATGACTTCTAATAAGTCGGTTCTGAGATCATCAACTTTATCACTAACATCTTTTTTTATTCCTGCTATTTGAGTGCCGACACCCTCTTGTGTCCTCTGTACCTCTGCTATTTGAGTACCGACACCCTCTTGTGTCGTCTGTAAGCGATCCATATCGCTCTTCATGTTTGTCTTAATTGACCCAATACTATCCTTAACATTATTCATTTCAGTGGTTAGACCATTTAATCCATCTTGGATTTGTTTTAATATATCAGCTATATTTTCTGCGGTTACTACTTGTGACATCTTACAGTACAACTTAAATATAGGGGCCTATAGGAGATCCTTCGGATGAAATAAGATGCCGTATAGAGAAGGCTAGATCCATCTTTATGACGATGAAACAACTACTATGCTGTCGAGATCTCAGTATGACGCTTAAGAAAAGAATTGTGAAGTGTTATGTTGTCTCCACCCTTCTTTATGGTGTTGAAGCTTGGACCTTGTCCGTAGCTACATAAAAGAAGATTCGAGCTTTTGAAATGTGGATACACCGGCGGATTCTTAAAATTTCGTGGACAGAACATGTGAGTAATGCCAAGGTTCTTCAGCGTGTGAACAGCCAACCTGAGCTGTTAAACACAATTAAGAAGAGGAAATTGGAATACTTGGGACACATGATGAGGAATCCAAAATACCGTCTGCTCCAAGTTATACTTCAGGGTAAAATTGAAGGACGGCGTGGACCAGGAAGGAGACGAATAACTTGGATGGATAATTTAAAAACGTGGTTTGGGCTGTCTTCCACGGAACTCTTCTGGATTGCACAGGATAAGAATGTGTTAGCCATGGTGGTAGCCAACGTCCGTATCGGATAAGGTAGAAGAAGAAGAAGAATAGGGGAATGTAGGTCGTCGAGTATAGCCATGACCTGAGATCGTGTACCAACCCTGTCAAATGGTTCACTAAAGGCTCAGTGTGATACGAGGTTAATTTTACCCAAAAGAATTACACATGGCAAGCATCTCGCCCCATCAAAGGCACGAATCTGACCACTCAGTATACTCCCATCTCAACAACAAATGATTGGGTAAAAAGCATGCCCATGACGGAGACGACACGCACCATCGTCGTCGAGCCAACACGTTAGCGGCGCCACTCCCCCCCCCCCCCCCCCTGTGCCCGTTTCTCCAATGGGACAGGCGATCACCCGGCCAACATCCCGGCCCCATCAGAAGAAACGGCCAAGGGAGTGGGTGAAAAAGATTAGGGCGTGAATCTTGGTTCATACTGACAAGAATAAAAGAAAAGCTCCAGCGAGCCAGATACAAAGGGTCTCGGGTCGTTTACGGGTTGGGATGGCAAATAAACTGAACCAGGAATCAAAAGCAAACTACCTAACTTGAATTAACAAACAGAAAAGAAAAGCCCTCGTAAAATCACATCTGCTCCTTTATTGGCCAAAGGATAAATAAATATGCAACCTGCCTACCACGCACGAGTATAGAGTTACGGTGGGACAAAGTCCGAAAAAAAATAAAGTTCATAGTCCCTAAACAAACAAAAAAATTATACTTATTCAAACTCGTGGGTGTCCTCTCTTAAAGTTCCGACAAGGAGATCGCCTTTCAAAAACTAAATTAACCCTTAATTTATCGGTGCACACGCATGTAAACATCACTGGCCACTTATCACAAAGTTCACCTGCAGCAAAAACTCTAAGAAAATATCGAATATCTGTGTATATCACAACTGTCTACCCTTATACAGCAATGGACGGATCTCCTCTATCGAACTGCAAATTAATAACTAAAGAGCATCATATCACATCAACTAACACTCAAACATCAACTCAACTTCACATAACATGGCATTTCAACAATTAATCATAACTTATCATAAATTATTAACACACCCAGATTGTGCTCACATATTTGCACTACTAATTCTTATTATTATTATTACTGATTTATTCGCCGTTCCAGCAACCTTGATCCACACTGTCATATTTGTTATTGTAATTAAATTATAGCATTGTCTAACGTTTAGGAAAGGTTAAGAACCTCGTAATAAGGCACCCTAGTGTATTTCATTCTCACAACGAACATTTAATCGCAACCCTTCCGTCGAACACTCTGTGTGAGGATCCGAACAATCTGACTGTAGAGCGCACTATCAATTACACCCCTGCACTATTCAATATACAACTCATCGATAAACGTAACACGTTCGTCAAGAGTAAAGGACCCTGTCCTCACAAATTCAATTCAACGGTCATACGTCGCCCCGTGAATAACCTCGTCACATATGACGGAATAATACCATATTTAATTATCACATTAACTTTACACAACATCATTACAAAAATCATGCATTATTAGCATGTCTCAAGAACCCACACTTAACAGAGCATATCAACTTTATCGGGACCACGAGGTCGTATGATAATATGGCATCCTATCCAAGGAACCTTAATCGACAATCTCCAACCATATTCATTTTGCTATCCTTTTGCTATTAAAATCTATGCAATCCGTGACAAACCTTTCAGAATTAAATTCATATAATGACCTCGGAAATCGAAATGCTAGAATCTCCCAGCAAAATGGGCATCTCATATTAACGTTACCCAATTTCAACTTATTATATTATTATTATTATTATCAGGTCTCAGAATAAATGTATGTCTTACTCCTACCATTGATACTGTTAATTTATGTAAGTCAAAACGACCCGAAAAGAAAGGGGAAAAAATATCTGTACAACCCTATGAGAAAATGATGCTCTTGTTCAATCTGGAATAAATGATTATGAATGGCGTTAAGTTACACGATCTCAGGACATCTCATGGCACGGCTATCCGAGGTAGAAGTTCTCTTCTTCCTGATGAACAAGGATGGAAATGAAACGTCTTACTTTAGATCCGGCGTCCTCGGAAACCCTTGGCGTCGGCGTCGTCTGTGGCATTTGGGCGGCTTCGTTCCTCCAGTGTCTCCGCGATGTGGTCTCCCAGCGTACTGGTAGAGGTATTCGCCCCCGGCTCCTCTCGATCTCCTGGCGACGCCCATGTCCGCCCACGGGTTGCCCCCGGTCACCGTCAGCGACGGCATCTCCTGACGTCCCAACCATGGTCCAGTCGTCCATCTCGTCGCGACCGTTCATCCCATTATGGCCCCTTTAGAGGTTCAGTGCAGCATAATTTTCGTATTAATATGCATATTAATTCCCAGAATATTTGAGTCCATTGTTGTTGTTTTTTTTTTTTTTTTTTTTTTTGCGTATGGCTTATAGTGCCGGGAGTGTCCGAGGACATGTTCGGCTCGCCAGTTTTGTAGCTGCTTCGAGACGGACACCCAATGGGTGAGCTACAAGTACAGTTGGGGAGAGATGTTGAATGTAAGGACGAGGAGTGGGAAGGTAGTGGCTGTGGCCTATAGTTAGGGACCAACCCCGGCATTTGCCTGGAAGGAAGATGGGAAACCACAGAAGACCATCTTCAAGGTTGCCGGCGGGGGGATTCGAACCTCCTCGCCTCCCGGATGTGAGCAACTGCCAGCAGTCATGCCGTAACGACCACGGCTAACTCACCTGGTAGTCCATGGTTATAAGGTTCATGCTGCCGTGTAGCAATATTACATTTCACTATATCAGAGCACTTTCGCGCCCACGCACTATAGCGTCTAGTTCCTGGTTCACTTGAATTAGATGTACTCACTTTCCTCAACCAGTGACACACTTCCTTCCACGAGAAACTATTTCGACCTGGCCTTGACCGACATATGAAGTCGCCTGCAGCCTGCAGTCCCTCAACGCAATCTTAAAACAGATATAGTCTTCCGTCACATTCTCACTGTGTCCCTTTGATGCCAGCCAGCCCTGCTATGATATTTTTGAATGAATGTCTGTTACAATATAGGGCCTCGCGATAATGCTTCGCCTCGACTATCGTTATTATTGTTCTTTCCCCGATACTCGTAATGTTAAACACCTCCTGGTATTCACCTTTAATTAACATAAATTGTCGGCATGATAATTCAGTTTTCATTACGGCCTCCACTCGGACGTTCAAAGGCGCACGATTTTGTCTTGCTATTACCACAGTACATGCCTTCAACACCTTACTATCCGCTAACTTAACCGGACCACGGGCATTAATCTTCGTAATCAAAATGGTAAAGTACTGTATAATATTCCACTCGTCTTCACATATCAATAGCAGCATATGCATGAATTTAACGGACCTTCGTTTATCAGTTCTGATTATTTCCTCACATACTAGCGAGTCCGATATCGTCTTGAAATTCACGATTATAGTTCTAGTGACACCTTAATGAACATTGTTCAACAAACAAACTGACACACTTCACTGTAAACAACTCACTGGCACTACACGCACGCTAGCCTCATGGCCTGCTGATCACTCCTCGTATCAAACGGCCACGAGCACTGACCACTCACGAAAACCGTTAAAGTTCCCGATGCAAATTTCAGTCCACATGACATAGGCTACTCGTCCGTGCCACGCTGGATAACATACTCGTCCATGCCCCCGCTGACTAACTGAACATTCCGGAACTGTGTCCTCCTCTCGAGAAAAAAAAATGGAAGGGGTTGGAATCTTCTGGAGCATTCCCCTACTCCAGCGGTTGCCATGACGTCATCCTCCGGTCTCCTCTCGATCTCCTATCATCCGGGGCCGGTAATTGACCCTGACTGGATCGGTCACAATATATTTATTTTATTATTAGAATTTAGTGTATTTACCTGTGATTTATTTCATAATTTTTGTGGAATTTCCAGAAAATAGTCATTGAAAGTGTTTGCTATTTCCTCTGGATTATTAATCACTTTATTATTTCTGGTCAGTGTAATGTTGCTTTGTATTTTAGCAGATTTTCCAGTTTCTTTCATTATCACGGACCACATAGCCCTGTTTTTATTAGATGATTGGGAAATAAAATTATCATTATGCATTTTCTTTGCTAGTCTTATTACCTCATTTAATATGCTAGTGTATTTTTTGTAGTATAAATTGAATTCAGGTGTTGTGTGGTATTGTTTACATAATTTGTGTAGAAATGTCTTTCTTTGACATGAATGTATAATCCCTGCTGTTAACCAATTGCTAGTTTTGTTATTTTGAACAGATCTTCGTTTAAAGGGGAATGCTATTTCAAAATAGTGTTTTAGGGTACTGTTAAATGCATTAAATTTATCATTTACATTTTCTAGTTCATAAATTTCTGACCATGTTTCCTTATTTAATAAGTCATTGAAATATGTAACATTTGATTCAGTGAATGACCTACACTTTGATTTTACTCCATTATCATTATTATTGATTACTTCGGATACTTCAAAACTCAGTATTTGTCCATGGTGGCCACTAAAACCCGGACAATAGATTTCTATTGAATGGTGATATTTATCTGTATTTATAAAAATTTGATCAGGAGTGGTTTTACTAAATTTTGTTATTCTTGTTGGTGTATTTACTGTAGGTTTCAGTCCATAGGAAATTAGTAACTGTGTTAATAATTCACAATTTCTATCAAGTTTTAAGAAATCCACATTTACATCCCCACAAATTATTATATCGAAATTTACTTTGCTCATGTTATTGAGTAACAATTCTAATTTATCTATAAATAGAGGAAACTTTCCTGACGGAGAACGGTATACGCATACAATTATTAACTTAAACTGCTGAATTTTTACGGCAGAGAATTCAAAATCCTGTTCCATAATTAGATAATCATAAGCTGTTATCTGTTCATGATCTAAATTATTTCTTAAGAAGATGCAAGTACCACCATGGCTAATATTAGATCTAAAGTATTTACTAGCTTGTATAAACCCTGGGAATTGAATTAATTCGAGTTGTTCCTCTTTCAGCCAATGTTCTGAAATACATAGTGCTGAGATGTCTTTAAGTTCATTTTAAGCATTAGATTTATGTAATCAATTTTATTATAGAGAGACTGGACATTCTGGTGGTAAATTTTAAATTTGTTACTTTTGCAAGCTTGTGTTGGTGATTTATTTACACTGTTATTATTATTATCATAATTGTTATTATTATTGTTGCTAGTCAAATCCAAAATACCATTGTTCCAATCAGTTAAATTTGATATCGAAAGATCTGAATGCCAAACCTCACGTTTGGCTTCTTTTACAAGTTTCCCTGCTTCCTCTCTAAAGATATTACTGTTGAACTATTCTTACCATTTGAATTTACAATGTTGCAGATTTCATCACTAAGATACTCTTTTCGTATCCTATTTAAGTGTAGGCCATGTCGAGTGTGGAACTTCCTGTCTAATTTACTTACATCTATAATTTGGACATTTAGAAAACTCTTACAAATTTTACTAATTTTTCCATTTGTAGCCTCTATTTCTACATTTACACATGATTTGGAATTAAATCGCATCTCTGTGGAATGTCTACAATAATGACATTTGTGTTAAGCATGGATGACAATGTACCCTTTAAATCTTTGATTATCTTTTTACTCTCGTTTCTATAGGTGTCGTTTGCTCCAGCGATGATTACTGCATAGTCCTTTGAAGTGAGGGTTGCACACTCTCCTAACTTCCCGTTCGTGACCGTTGCAATGGGTGTTCCTGGCTGTACTGTCGAAGTGACCTCCGTTTCTCCGCTTCTCTCCAATACGCTTGCTGCTACATCTCGCCCGTGGCTATCCGCAAATATCCGCATCTTCCTTGATTTTCTCATCACTTTCTTCTTTTCTTATTGTAGAAAGTCATCATTTTCTTCGACGAGCGCTCCAAATGAATTTGAGACGGGAATTTCAGTTACATGTACCGGTACTCCATTTATAAGTGAAGTTGAGCGGAGGGTAATTAGTTAAATAGCGAACAAGCGTTCGACTTTGTAGAAACTGAACAGTATACATTAGACTTATCCAGTGATAATGCTTCACCATAAAAAGATTTAAGGAAATTCATCGAGGAATTTGAAAGTTAAGGGACACTTCGTGTTGTCAGAGAAAGTTACTTATCTCAGCGCAGATAAATCATTTTAGTGCAGTGAGACTTCTACACAGGCAAGTTCACGCTGCAGCAATAAGTAAGTAGAGTGAGATTGTATGAACATTGTGACTTTATTGTATATGAACACTATGATGGCTGCAGACAATTATAGAGTTGAATTGGTTTATGACATTTTAAGTACCGTATGTGTGAGATAATGGATTAAAACTATTACGCGATTGGGATATGTCGAGACAGGGTTGTGAATAGCCAGCAACATGGAACAACGTTAAGGAACAACGAGAATAGCTATAATATCTAGAATGATATAATGCCGAGACAACATGATACATTATGTACATGTTTCTTCTCATGTACATTTATTCTCGACTATGAGCAGATATATTCTTTCATTGACCAACCAAATGAACATTAACATCTACGATAGTGAATCGACGTTAAACTTACAAATTTATTTGTAACGATGATGCTATTAAGAAATTACTGCTCGATAATGATGGAGGACTTTCGAGTGATGTCGACTATTGAAGAATCATCAACGGGAAGACGGAAGATAGGAGAGACAAGGCCCGATGATTGTTCGAGATGGAATCCATGTTCGAGGAACGATGTTCGATGCCCGGAGGAGACGAATATGCCGAGAAGGAAATCTTTCCATTCTCGAGGTCGCAGTCCTTATCCGATGTAGTGGAATGGGTTTGATTTCAACAAATCATACCTGGATGATGATCCGGCTGGGTATTTTCTAATACCCTACAATGAACTTCAATTTTCCACGAGACTAAGGTAGAAATGTTTTTCATTATTCTATAGTTTAAGTGTGTTTGACGGCATTTGTGAACAACAATTCTCCATATTTATTTCATGTATTTTCACTTCAATGTTAACTCAGTTTTATTCTTAAAGATTGTATAGGATGATAGTCATTTATCATCTATACTTGGAAAATGTTTTATGATTCAGTTTTTGAACTGAAGTCAGCTATTTGAAGAATTTATTTTCCATTGGGAAAATCTTTAAGGAAGTTATTATTCGACGATTTCGATTTTTATTCAAGACTTCAGACATTTTGTCTTTGATATTTTTAGTAAATTCATTTTGTTTAAAATGAACTTGGGCACTCTTTCTGTAAGAAGAATTCACAATTAGGAGAAGAAATCTACGCGTGGTATAATGTGAAATATCACCTAATATTCTAAACAATTCGTCGATCTAACAAGTTACATTCGTTATGATTGCGACGTGAAGTCAAACATTTATGAACATTATTTGTGAAGAATGAAGATACATTCAGTTAATGACATACCAATATTGAGTTGAAGGAGGGCTTTGCTCTTCATTAAATGTAAATTATTTGAGACATATCTATTGACAGATAATTCGTCCGACGTTAGAAAAGTTAGATAAAATCTTATCTGGTCGTGATCGATCCTTATTGAGCGACGAAATAACACGTGGTGTTATTAACGCACATAAGTAACACTACGTTATTTGTCAATGTAGTATTGCAACCGTGCATATTTTAAGAATGACCAGTGTGAAGAAACTTGCGTATTTTTATTAAACGTTTAGAGACATTGTGTTTTATGTTCCAGTAACTTCGTTTAGTAAACCTTTAAAGATCTATCAATATAATCGTTTGAGAACGACCAATGTAATTGTAGAACAGATATTGCTGTTCATTAATAAGCAGTGGATTTTAACAACAATAAGATCAATTCTAGAGGGAAGTTATGCCAGTACTGTGGAACCATTGTTGAGAACAATTGAGTTGAAGTAATGTGAGTTTTGTAGTAGAGATATACGGAGGTTTTTGTCATATATAGTTGTTTGGAATGCGAGAGTGATACCGAATTCATTGTCATGAATTACTGTGGTTTGAATAATAGAAGCATTGTTGTATTATAAGAGAGTCAGGGAAGACTCCTAAATGTGATCAGATCTGCGATATGAAAGTCGTTATAGGCGGAACTTCAATGAGAAAACATGTAATATCCTTGTTCTCTAAACCATTATGAAATTATATTAAACTGGAATAGTAACAACAATGAACTTATCTTAAATGATAGGTCATTTGTATACCGATAATGTCTATTAACCTGATATGACAGAAAGAGGTCTAGCATTTGTAATTAGAAAGTTATAGTAAATGAAAACTATAAGGAAGGAGCGTTAATAATTATATTAACACGGTGTTATCGCTCAAGAGTGTGTCTTTGAAGCGATAGACACTTGCAAACAGTGTATAACGATTTCTATTTGTTTATATTGAATGTTTTAAATTTTTGCTATTGTTAATATTTTTAAATGTTTTTGAATTAGATTATAGTTTGAAAGAGCGAATGTTTTTGATACGAGTGTTTGAGTTTAATTGTTGATATTGAGTGTATGAAGGCTTTGTCGGTCATGAACGACAGTAGCTAGTGTGAGAAAGATTGTTTTTGAGTATGGATGAGCTTAAGTGAGTATTACTTTAAATAGAGCCGTTGTTGTAAAATGTAATTGTTTGAAACGCGAGATGTTTTAGCGTGTTTCTTTTTTCTCGCATTGTGTGTGCCCGAGCTGAGACCATAGCAGGTGGCAAGCAGGCAAGTCCCATTTATTAGCAAGGTCGAGCCAGAAACAAATGAGTCCAGTCCTCACAGCTGTGTGTGGAGGGCTGACGATCTTGCCATTATATAACCAGTCCAACTATGTAGACAAGCACGCGACAGAGCAAATCAAATATGTTAAATGGAATGCTCATCTAAAGGAGCAGCAGTAGAATGTCTAGATCTGTTTTTAAAATTTGTAGACGGCAGAATACTTTTATTTTTCAACCGATTATGTTAGTTTGAATGTGAGAAGTTCTATAAGCTTCAGTGGCGTATATGGATATATATTTTAGGGTGTTATTTAGTTTGTGATTGTTATCTAGTTATATTAATACATTTATATTTTTATACGTTTTGTTCGGTATTCCTTTATTATTCTATAAATGGAGACGTGTTGTGGAACAGCATAAAATAGATAGGATGTCTACTTATCCAACAAAGCCCCGATAATAGACGGTAAGTTTGTACTCTATCGTATAAAAGCTAGTAAGTTTTAACCATAACATGTTTCAAGTATACTGTGTATAATCTTGGAGAGCCCGCTGGCGGGACTGTGATAAGTTCATTCAGCCGGGACTTTCACTATTCAAAAATCCGGCTTTGCTTTGGATGCCCAGCGAGTACCTCCTTCATTTTTACGGGTACATTACGCTCGAATAACTGCATGTCCTAAGGCACACAAAACGTGCTTCACCTTAAAACAGTACTGATATGGCACAAAATGGTAAAGTATATTGAAAGGAAAGTGAGTAGTCCCTTGTTCATAGATTTACATGTGTCATCATTGTTTGGTATTCTTGAAACATGAGTCACTTTCAATGATCTCAGGAGTAGCCTACATATTGAGACATGTCCTAAAGGTCCTGGGTTTTATTGCAAACAAAAAATTAATTCTAGTCTGTTTGGAATATGCAAAATTGAGAAGTGTTTGGCTTACGAGGGAACGGTACGAAGTCGGAGGGCGAATTTTGATTTTAATTTTACATAGTCGTGAAGGTCTTTTTACGCTGAAACAGGTAGAAGAGGTCTAATTTTTCGCTGGTCCTTTAAAGGGGCATTTGGGAGCTCCAATTTGGCGGTGCGCGCTCTGAATTGTACAGTACATGCCGGCGCACGTCAGCGCGCACAGCCGGCGGCTGTCAAGCCTCGCCTACCCTCTCCCCTCGTTCGGTTTTCCACTATCCCCCTCCCTATATACGGATGCCTACTGTTGTGTATTATTTTTTCTTACACAGGATGGTGGGTTAAAACTGACGTTAGTTGGGATTTACAAAGATGAATTTATTGGCGAGTATAGAAACATTAACAATGGTTTACAAATCATATAATACATAATCACATACCATCTTCATCATCATGCCGTTCAAACTATTCAACAAATGCCTTTATCTAACACAGTCTGGCATGAGTGCATTGTTCATGGCATGATAGTGAAAATCTAACCGAAAATATGAATGACAAAACACAAGAAAGCAATGTGCGCACCTTATTAAAGAAAAATTGGTGCAATCAATTCCAGCTCACTTTTTATCACTCAAATTATGAAAATTAGTTTGCGAGACAGTATGAAATTGTAGTATATTGCCAGTAATGGAATAACCACCCGCTTTCCAATCATATTTCAGTATTGGTACAAAATAATCAGCTTGTAATTGGTTATGCGCTAGCATTTGACTAGTTATAATGAAAAGTCTGTTCCTGGGTTATAATTTTGACTGGCCGTATAAATTCCTTACTCGGCATATGTTTTCCATTCGATGGACTAAACATTTTAGTTGTCGGAAGAGTCAAAGATCACACGGCTGGCAATGATACGTAGTTCCTACCGGTATGTATTCAATTTGTACATGTCGGTTCGTCAGAGATTCAAATTGTGCATTTTTTTCCCTGGCCACTGAATGAATCTAGGAGAAGTTGATTTAGTGCGTCGTCCAGTAATTGCGGATGGAAAACGTTTTGGATCCAGGCACGTACATGCCTTTTCCCCATTTTCCCGGAAGAAGAACAATCAATGATGACATATTTTAAGTCATCCATCTAGGCGTAAATACTACCTTGTACCCTAGATCCAAACTTTCCATTAATTTCTTGGAAAACGATCAAGAACAAATGTCCCATTTCTCCGGCTTTAGAGATGTGATATTGCACGGTGTTGGAGTGCATAAAACTATTTCGGCAAACAAGCGTAGCAAGAACGTCTTTCACACCACGAAATTCATAACTTCTCTGTGTTTCCATTTCGTACTCGAATAGGAACTGGTCCGAATTCCAGATATTGGCATCCAGGATCTCTTTCTATTGTTGCAATTCATTAATTAATTTTACAAACTTTTTAGCCTCTTCATGTCGTACTTCTTCGTATCTTTTAAACGTTTTACCGACGAGTTTGGTTACCATTTGGAACCGAATTTTCAAACACCTGTTAAGGATTGTCAAGTAGAAGTCGCTCTGGAGAGAGTGTTTGGGGCAAAACAACTCTCTACCCTCACCAATCCAACACTCAATATCCGATTTTATGACATATAAATAACGCATCCTTGCCTTGGTGAACTCTTTCTTCACGTATGCTCGAACCATAGCACATCTCCTAATTTCTCCATTGTGTTCAACGTGGTTGACAATTCCGTAAATTTGTCGCATGGTCTTCTTATAGCCTACTACCGTACGCTAAATAAATAACCGTACATAAGTCCTCGTTCCTTTATTGTTTGATACATGTCCAACAATAACTCGGAATCATAATCTTCCACCGACTTACAGGGTCTTCCTCAGCCTTCACACGACATGTTCTCTTCGTTAAACTCATCTCCGTGTTTACGTTTTTTTTTGTGATGGTGTCCCCTCCTCAACGCCATTTTCGTCTTCTGAATCAACGAAGAAGGCTTCTTCCTCCTGAATAAGTTCGCATTTGTCCTCCGAAATTGCATCAAACGTTGTATTTATTTGTAGCTCTGTACTTCCCCAGCCCACTCTCCTAGTATACTACTGCAACTTAAAACATTTGCCACACTGAGTGTGTCTGTTTCTGTGTGTGACAACCTACTGGCACACGCGTCAATGTTCTCAGATAGGAAAGTATTCGGATTGCTTCCCGCACCACTCTACACCTACCTCCTACCTCTCAAGGTCAAGTGCACAGCTGAATGCCGGCATCTGTACACAAGTTGATTGAAGCAGCAACAACAACAATCCTTGATAATATGGTTTTGCAGCAGACACCAATGCCCATCCAAGTTAAAACAGCTCACAGTGATGATTTGTTCTGAAACAGTTACTTCAATGCTCCCAATATTAGGTATTTATGTTGTTTTTGACAACCTTGATATGAACAACGTCAGAAATATGCCAGCCATCCTAGTTTCTCATCTCGGTGACAAATTGGTTATGCAGTTACAAGCTGAGGTATCTATGACAAAAATGTCAATAAATATGGATCCATAGTAAGTTACAACTATTGTATTATGTAACATATCAACGTGAATATGTAACGGATGGAGAAAATATCGATAATAAAAAAAAACATCCAAGTAGGCATTCAAACAATATTGGCCTCAATATGTAAGCATCATAGTTTGATCATACCAACATGCATTTCTCATTTCAATAGCCTGGGACATAGGGTTCATCGGCCCGATGAACTAAGGTGTATCACTTTTCTGTGATGAATGTAGTAGTATGTGTAAATGTATTTGGGACAAGGATGGAATAGTACTCCAGGATTTGAAATAAGGTACGGTACAATCCCAGTATTTGTCCCAAGGGAGTGTCGAAAATCCACACTCAGGATAGCCTCTGTCAATGCCAAGATAAACCGTTGATTTTTTGACTTGCTGCAGGTGCCTATCACGAACTTAGTGCATGACTTGAGCATTCCAACTTAATGGTATCAGAACTGGAAAAAATGAAAAAAGGGGATTTTAAACGTTTCTAAAGACTATCATCGGCTCTAAGAATATGTCATTAATTGTGGAGTTTAACAGAACCGGAACCAAACGAGTACGTGGTTGATTATTGAACATATACCATTCACATACTTTCTGGGAGTCATTAAGAATTGGAAATACTGTCAAATATCTCTGCTGCACATTAAATATACTGTCAAATATCAATAATATACAGTCAAGAAGGTTTTTATTTGTAGCTCGTTCGACGACGGTAGATGTTTGTGGCCGACAAATTGACGTCATATTGCGTTGCTAACGTGTGACACGACACATAACTTTGTACTTATGTGAAAAAGGAAATAATTGGCACAACCATAGGCTTGGATAAAGATTATTGATGCGTGACTATCCCCACTGTGCGTAACAAAAACCAGGGGTGTGTATCTTAGCTACCTAACAATTATTGGTATAGGCGAAAACCATTGGTCTGATGGATGCGATATAGTAACTAATGCGTAGGGTTGGCAATATTGTATACGATGCTAAAAATGGCGGAGTCAGCTGGAATTTCATCTCTATAAGTCGTGATCCTATTTGGATAGATAGATAGATAGATTTTTATTAATTCCATTTGATCAAATACATGCATTCACTACATTTTTGATATAGGACACGTCAGAATTTACATCTATAAAATAAAAGAACTAACAGGTATATATTACTAATATTATAACTATTTAACTTATTATAATAGCAAATCTTAATAGATGCAATCTTCGTCGTCGTCGGCTGTAACTCGATTCCGAGTAAACATACTTCTTCCTGCATAGAGCTTTTCAGACCAGCTTGTGGATGTGCTTCCGATGACTAAACAGGCCAATCCTGGCATAAAAAAATGCGTCCACATAAATTGCACTCAATGGTCGGGGGAGGGCGGGGTTGCAATTGGCGAAGCTTTCTTGCTTGTCGCTTGGCCTCTTCATGTCTGCGACCTTCTTCCTCAAAGAAGTTGACAGCCGTCGATGTAGTGTTCCGCCACAGTAAACGGTCCGCAGCAGATGTTTCCCATGAGTGGATGTCTATACCAGTCGTCGTCATGATGTGTTTTAACTGGTCTTTAAAACGCTTCAAAGGGGCCCCATGAGGTCTAGTGCCGGAGCAAAGTTCACCATAAAGGAATTGACGTGGAAGCCTGGAATCACTCATACGGTGAACATGGCCTAACCATCTCAGTTGATGAGCGATGATAGTTGTCTCAATGCTATTGAGATGCGCTCTCTCGAGAACTGCAGTGTTGGTCACGTAGTCCTCCCACTTGATGTTCAAGATGTATCTCATCTTTTGTTGGCGGAAACGCTCAAGTTTCTTGATATCATGGCGATAGAGTGTCCAAGTTTCACAGCCATACAGTAGCGTTGAGATGACGACAGCTTTGTACACCATGAGTTTGGTATGCATCTTTAGGTCTTTATTCATGAAGACTCTGTGCATTAAACGGCCAAATGCTGCATGGACAGCCCCAATTCTTTTGTTAACATCCTGTTCGCAAGTGCACCGTTTAGACAAGATGCTACCAAGATATGAAAAGTGATCAACCTGCTCCAGTGTTGAGTCTAATTTGGAGATATTGAACTCAGGAAGAGATAATCCTGGGGCAGGTTGTGCAAGCACCTTTGTTTTCTTTGCATTGATGGTGAGACCAAAGAGATCACACGCAGTGCTAAAGCGACTGGCCGATTGTTGAAGCTCTGCAGCTGTCGGAGCAGGAGATGCGGTGTCATCGGCATACTGCAGTTCTGTCACCCGGGTAACTTGGGTATGTCTCTGTGAACGAAGTCTTGCCAGATTGAAAAGACCTCCATCGAAGCGAAACTTAATCTCTATGCCTGGGTTGTTGGAAGATGATTCATTCATCATGGCAGCCATTTACAATGCAAAGAGTGTTGGAGAAAGCACACAACCTTGTTTCAAACCGTGAGTGATTGGAAATGAATCGGATACAGAGTTACCGTGAAGAATCTTCCCAGACATTCCATCATGAAGAGCTTTAACTAATTCCACATAGCGATCTGGACATTCAAAGTAAGTTAATACTTTCCACATAGCAGGTCTTGGTACTGAATCAAAGGCTTTTTCCAGGTCATAGAAAACTAAATATAGGGGCTCCTGTTGCTCTCTGCACTTTTCCTGTAGTTGTCTGGCACAGAATATCATGTATGTTGTGCCCCTGGGGGTTCGGAAACCACATTGAGACTCGGGAAAAATCCTCTCCGAGATACTTTGGAGCCGGTTCAGGAGAATTCTTGCGAGAACTTTACCAGCGATGGATAATAGCGATATACCACGGTAGTTCCCACACACGCTACGATCGCCTTTCTTGAAGATAGTTATGATGGCAGCATTCTTCAAGTCGTCAGGTACTTCTCGATTTTCCCAAATTAACAGGATAAGTGTAAAAAGTCGAGTCTTCAAGGCCATACCTCCACTTTGTAACAACTCCAGAGGAATGTTATCAGGACCAGGAGCCTTTCTCGGCTTTAGTTGATTGAGCACTTTGGTGAAATCTCGGAATGTCGGCGGAACCGCCATCCATGGTTCTTGGGGCTGCTGAGGGATGTTTCGAAAGAAAGTCCTCAGCAACATTGGAGGCACGATTTAGAAGTGCAGAGAAATGTTCCTTCCAACGCTCCAAAATTTGTCCTTGTTCAGTTAAAATGGCGGAATTGTCAGCAGTTTTCAATGTACCTGAAGATGATCGGATTGGGCCGTATACCTCCTTTATGCCTGCATAGACGTTTCGCAGGTCACGGGCATCAGATAGTCTTTGCAGTTCTTCAGCTTTTGGCTGCCACCTGTTGTTCTTTATTTCCCTGATTTGTGCCTGACATTTCTCCTTAAGTTGCACGAATTGTGATTTTTTCACACTGGAAGACGGATCTTGAAGAAAGGATAGATGGGCTTCCCGTTTGGCATTGATGAGACACATAATTTCATCATTATTTTCATCAAACCAGTCTTGTCTTTTGTTCTTCACAAAACCAATTGTTTCCTCAGCTGACTCAGTAATGACCTTCTGAAGCGTTGTCCATTCCTGTACTACACTATTTGTGCTAACAGGGAGACTAGCCAGCTTATTTGCGATTTCATTTCTGTAATCTGTAGCAATTGATTTTACTTGGAGTTTAGAAGTGTCAAATTTCCGTCTCGACAGGTTGTGGATGGATCGCTTCGGTTTGCGGCAGATTGAGATCCTCAACCGGCAAAAAAGGAGCTTATGATCTGTCCAACAGTCATCGACACTTCCTGCGGTCCTGGTGACAAGGATGTCCTTTTTATCACTTTGCCTGGTGATGATATAGTCAAGGATGTGCCAGTGCTTCGAGCGAGGATGCATCCAAGTGGTTTTGTAGCGGTTCGGCAGGCGGAACTGAGTGTTGGTAATAAAGAGTTCATGTTCAGCAAATAGACCAAGGAGTAATAGGCCATTGGCATTGCAGTTGCCAAGTCCTTGTTTTCCCATCACATTCTTCCATAATTGATGATCTTTACCAACTCTGGCGTTGAAATCACCAAGCATTAAGAGTTTGTCTCTAGATGGTATTTTGGTGATGATTGTGCTCAGCTGGTTGTAGAATTGATCTTTAACTTCTATATCAGCATCCAAGGTGAGAGCATATGCAGAGATAAGAGTCATAAAGTGACCCCCGGAGAGTGGGATTCGAAGAGTCATAATTCTTTCACTGACAGCAGTTGGAGTTAGCTGGTGATCATTCACCAGTGTGGTCTTTATAGCGAAACCAACACCATGAATACGGCGCTCTCCCTCATCTTTTCCCTTCCAGAATATGGTGTAACCTGAACTGAACTCTGTAATTTTACCTTCGCTGGACAATCTGGTTTTACTTAAGGCAGCAATATCTATGTTCATTCGACCAAGCTCATGGGTAACGAGTGCTGTTCCTCGCTCAGGCCTGTTACTGTCCTTCAAATCGAGTAACGTTCGAACATTCCAGGATCCTATCATTAATGTTTGGATATTCTTTGTTTTCGTTTTTCGACCGCAAAAGTGGTGACCCTCTGGGTGCGGCCTCCCAGCCGGCTGAAGGTGTGACTACCGATGTTTAGCCCACATTTTCTAGGGCCTTCCCCATTCGGGGTGGGCAGCGGTGATCCTAAATAAGCCTTCCCAAACAAAGATGCAGGACCGAACTCCTGAGTAGTCACGAGGTCTCAGAAAGACGACCATCACACATCTGCTGCCAACGTGTCGGTCCTAACTAGAGGCTTCCAGTTTCAACCCGAAAACCTGCCTCCACCATCCTTATCCCATCGCCGCAGGACTTGTTGAAAGATGTGACAGCAGGAAAAAGGTGCCACAAGCGAGATTTTGTTTAAGGTGGATCACAGCTTGCAAGGAAGTGACCCACACACTATGATCTCGGAACTATACCCTGCGGCACAAAAGAAATGAGACGTGCAGGTTCTAGAACCGTGACTGCAATGGACTGCCGCAGACTCTTAAGTACCATTGAGTTGCGCCTTCACAGCCAGTCCATCTGGCATGACCTCATCCGCCTCCACGACCGTTGAGAAACACAAGGAAAGTTCCTCCTCCGTCCGTTTTGCTGTTGGGCCAATATATACGTAATGGGTTTCAGTGTCATTTCCTACACTGAGGGGACCATCACCCCACCTAAAAGGGCTCATCCGCCAGAAGCCGTTGGCCCCTTCAGGGGGTCGAGTTATTTACCACCGCCCAACATTCGGCGTAGGCTGTTTTTAGAGTTGGTTGCCAAACCAGCTAACCCACCTCCTTTCGCATTCCGGACTTGGGACCGGACAATGGCACAACTATTTACACCTCACTCTATTATCATAATATGAAAACTTAATTCTATAAATACAACAACATACAGCTAGGTATTACAATTAAATTAATAAAGTAAAATATAATTATAGATTTCATCGCTCCTATACGCTAAGATATTCAACTACTGAGTAAAAACAATGGCACTGCAGATAAGCTTTCAACATTCTATCAAAGGTTTTTATTTTTGGAGCCAGTTTTATATACTGGGGTAGTTTATTGTATAATTTAACTCCAGTGTGAAAAGTTCCTTTTTGATATATGCTTGTGTGTGTGTGTGAAATATGAATGTTTTGATTTTGTCTTGTGTTATGCCTATGAACATCATTGTTTGTTTTAAGAAAAATATCTTTATTCATTAAATTCTTTTTAAAAAACATAATACTTTCAAAGATATATATGCAGGGAAGTGGGAGAATGTTTAAATCTTTAAACAGAGGTCTACATGATTCTCTAGAGTTTACTTTTGCCATAATTCTAATCGCCCTCTTTTGTATCCTAAACGTGCTTAGTACATCTGGCGACATACCCCAAAATATGATCCCATATCTTAAGTATGAATGGAAAAATGTGTGCATGCTAGTGCAGGTTTTCAAAATACGTAACGCAAAGCACATCGAGTTCAGTATAGTATTCAGATATTGTATATGTTTATTCCATTTCAAGTCATGTTGTATCCGTAGTCCTAAAAACTTTGTTTCTGATTTATTTTCTATTTGATGACCTTTTAATGTTATATTGGGTTTCGCAGGATTCCTATTCTGTATAGTGTGGAAATTTAGACATACTGTCTTTTTATAGTTTATTATGAGGCGATTATCTTGTGACCATCTGGTTAACTCTCCTGTAACGGAGTCAGCAGACTGCTGTATGACCTGTTTAGTTTCACCCTTTATTACGAGTGTTGTATCGTCCGCAAACAAAATTTCCTTATGTGAATGAACGTTCTGTGTTATATCATTGATATATAGAAGAAAGAGTAGTGGGCCCAAAACCGATCCCTGGGGTACTCCAAATTCAATAATTCCCTCATTGGACAATGTTTCATTAAGTAATTTGGTTCCATCATCCTTGTGTCTCAAGCTTACTATTTGTTTACGCCTTATTAAGTAAGACTCTATCCATTTATTAGCTAGACCTCTAATACCATATTGATTTAGTTTGGTAAGGAGGATTTTATAGTCAACAACATCAAATGCTTTCGATAAATCCAAGAATAGGCCAGTTACATGTTCCTTATTGTCAATTCATTTCAGTATACAATTACTACATTCGTAAATTGCTGTCTGTGTAGATTTTTCCGTTCTGAATCCATGTTGTGAGTTTGATAATATTTTATTTTTTTCTATGAAACTTATCAGTCTCTTATACATAATTTTCTCCACAATTTTTGCAATACCAGTTGGTAAGGTAATAGGACGATAGTTATCTAATTCATCTTTTGAACCATTTTTGTGCACTGGAATTACTTTTGATAACTTCAAAATATCCGGGTAAGTTCCTGAGAGAATTGAACTGTTTATTAAGTGCGTAAGTGGATTTATTATATTTTCTGCCCATTTCTTTAAAATTGCATCAGGGATGCCATCAATGCCAGCACAGAATTTATTTTTAGCTCTTTTATAACTATTCTTACCTCTTCACTTGTGATATGATTTATAAATAAAGAATCACTGCATATATTTATTTTATTATTATATTTTAGTGTATTTACCTGTGATTTATTTAATAATTTTTGTGGAATTTCCAGAAAATAGTCATTAAAAGTGTTTCCTATTTCCTCTGGATTATTAATCACTTTATTATTTCTGGTCAGTGTAATGTTCCTTTGTATTTTAGCAGATTTTCCAGTTTCTTTCTTTATCACGGGCCACATAGCCCTGTTTTTATTAGATGATTGGGAAATAAAATTATCATTATGCATTTTCTTTGCTAGCCTTATTACCTTATTTAATATTCTAGTGTGTTTTTGTAGTATAAATTGAATTCAGGTGTTGTGTGGTATTGTTTATATAATTAGTGTAGAAATTTCTTTCTTTGACATGAATTTATAATCCCCGTTGTTATCCAATTGCTAGTTTTGTTATTTTAACAGTTCTTCGTTTAAAGGGGAATGCTATTTCATAATAGTGTTTTAGGGTACTGTTAAATGCATTAAATTTATCATTTACATTTTCTAGTTCAAAAATTTCTGACCATGTTTCCTTATTTAATAAGTCATTGAAATATGTAACATTTGATTCAGTGAATGACCTGCACTTTGATTTTACTCCATTATCATTATTATTGATTGTTTCGGATACTTCAAAACTCAGTATTTGTCCATGGTGGTCACTAAAACCCGGACAATAGACTTCTATTGAATGGTGATATTTATCTGTATTTATAAAAATTTGATCAGGAGTGGTTTTACTAAATTTTGTCATTCTTGTTGGGGTATTTACTGTAGGTTTCAGTCCATAGGAAATTAGTAACTGTGTTAATAATTCACAATTTCTATCAAATTTTAAGAAATCCACATTTACATCCCCACAAATTATTATATCGAAATTTACTTTGCTCATGTTATTGAGTAACAATTCTAATTTATCTGTAAATAAAGGAAACTTTCCTGACGGAGAACGGTATACGCATACAATTATTAACTTAAACTGCTGTATTTTTACGGCAGAGAATTCAAAATCCTGTTCCATATTAAGATAATCATAAGCTGTTATCTGTTCATGATCTAAATTATTTCTTAAGAAGATGCAAGTACCACCATGGCTAATATTAGATCTAAAGTATTTACTAGCTTGTATAAACCCTGGGAATTGAATTAATTCGAGTTGTTCCTCTTTCAGCCAATGTTCTGAAATACATAGTGCTGAGATGTCTTTAAGTTCATTTTTAAGCATTAGATTTATGCAATCAATTTTATTATAGAGAGACTGGACATTCTGGTGGTAAATTTTAAATTTTTTACTTTTGCAAGCTTGTGTTGGTGATTTACTTACATTATTATTATCATAATTTTTATTATTATTGTTGCTAGACAAATCCGAAATACCATTGTTACACTCCGTTAAATTTGACTTCAAAAGATCTGAATGCCAAACCTCACGTTTGGCTTCTTCTACCAGTTTCCCTGCTTCCACTCTAATGATATTACTGTTGAATTATTCTTACCATTTGAATTTACAATTTTGCAGATTTCATCACTAAGATACTCTTTTCCTAATCTATTTAAGTGTAGGCCATGCCGAGTGTGGAACTTCCTGTCTAATTTACTTACATCTACAATTTGGACATTTGGAAAACTCTTACAAATGTTATGAATTTTTCCATTTGTAGCCTCTATTTCTACATTTACACATGATTTGGGAATTAAATCGTATCTCTGCGGAATGTTTACATTAATGACATTTGTTTTTTGCATGGATGGCAATGTACCCTTTAAATCTTCGATTACCTTTTTACTCTCATTTCTATAGACGTCGTTTGCTCCAGCGATGATCACTGCGTAGTCCTTTGCAGTAAGGGGCGCACACTCTCCTATCATTCCGTTCGTGACCTCTGCAATTTGAGCTCCTGGCTTTACTGTCGAAGTGACCTCCATTTCTCTGCTTCTCTCCAATACGCTTGCTGCTACATCTCGCCCCTGGCTATCAGCAAATATCCGCATCTTCTTGGATTTTCTCTTTATCACTTTCTTCTTTTCTTCTTGAGGAAAGTCATCATTTTCTTCGATAAGCACTCCAAATGAATTTGAGACGGGAATTTCAGTTACATGTACTCCATTTATAGGCCTAGGTTTATTCAATCTTACCTTACCAGCAATCACTGTCGACCAAGTTTCCTTGCTTTCCTCTCTGTTTCCTCTTAATTTATTCATCTCTTCCATTAACGTTAAAAACGCTAGCTGTCATAGCGTACGACGATGTAGTTGAGTTGTACTTCTATAGATGGCAGCAAAATCGGAAAATTGTTGAGTAATTTTTGTTAATGTTGTGTATTTAATTAATATTTGAATATATATATCAATAGTAAATACATATTGCAGTGCTTAGAAAGGAATACAATCGGTTTCGAACAATATTATACGAAGAAATTGAATTATATTGAATCACACATCGATTTTGGTCGATACACTGCGCTCGAAAACGATATCAGATACTATCTATATAATTCAAACTAAGAGCTAGTTGCAAATAGCTTAATATGATCATATTAAGCTATTTGCTGGTTGTTCCAACGCTTCCCGTAATTCAAACGTGATATTTCTTAATTCGATTGATAGGAAGTACCGCACTGACAAATAATACTGGTGTGTGATAAGTGCAGCTGTAATTTTGTCTTACAATTCATTTTTAATATTGTAGTATAGTAGCCTACTCTTTCTATTTGTACATATCTGTGGGGTAGGCCTATGTCTTGCTATGTGCTTTGTGGAAACATCCATAACTATTCAGATAGAGCCTATGTTTTCTTCTCTACCTGATATCACAGGGGGAGAATTCGCCTATTATTAGACCAATTACTAAAATATGAAAGAAAGAAAGAAAGGAATATAAAGTAGAGGTGGGGGGGGGGGGGGGATAGAGTAGACCAGGTCGGGGACGGATTGTGCTCGATATTGCATCGTCGTGCCATCTCATATTGTCAGTTGGAACTACTTGCGTCGAGCAATAGTTTGGGGTCAAAATTTTGCATTAAGTGTCAGCTCTACCCATATATCCTCCTTGGTAAAGACACAACCTTTCAAACCATTTCAAAACTGCGCATGAAACTCTACTTGGTACAACAATTCACCAACAGATAGTGCGGTAGCTCCTGCACGCTAGCGGTCATCGCTTCTTCGTCTGTCAATCAGATGCGACAGGAGGTGAATAATAAAACGGATCATGCGCAGTACAATTCGCCAGGCAAGGATTTGGCTCCGATTCTGTTATAGTAAACACACGTCCCCTCTCTCCTCTTGCCTCCCCTCTTCTGCCGTCAAGCCTAACGCTGGCTACAAAGCTGCACGTGGCGAACGGCGATATATACCCGAGCCTGCACACAAGCAACGTACAGTGAGGCGCAACGAACGCGGTACATTTAAATGTAAAAAGGTGGTATCCTGGACATTCGTTGACGCTTTATACTACCATAAAATGTTATATTCATTTTCATATTCGTAAAATTGAAATGTGAATGGCTATTTTTCAAGAATGGGTTTGCACTGGCTCCCGGCGAATACCCAGAAACCGCCACTGGGTTCAGGTAAACTCCACTCTTACCGAATATGTCTCCAATAAACTTTATTATTAGAGTTGAAAACTCTAGGAAAACAGACTGTTGCTGAACCGGAAAGATTTATCACTTCATGGAAGGGATCCATATGCCTCACCGCTGCCTAGCATACACATTGCTGCGCAAGTGCCCTTCAACCCAGAGGAAGAAGTGATAGTCAGCTAAGGATACAAGTGAAATAATTTCCTCATCGGAATAACAGGAGGAAAGCAAAGACAGTAGGCCTACTAGCATTGTTAGTTAGAATTACGCAGGCTAATTCCTTAGGAAGAAACGAGGACAGATAAATGGTGTACAGGTCCTCATTCTCCCTCACAGTTAATCTTTGCCACACACAATTCCCAGTCATGTAGTACTGCTCAAATGAGCACTATACAAACTTACATGATAGAATGAGACCTGCTGAATTATATTATTGGTATAACACACTCCAGAAAATTGGATCAAGAGCAGATCAAAACTACTCCTTGCGGCGTTCCAGATATGAGGGTTTAGGCTATGTTGGTCTTCCACATGACTGACACTTCACAGTTCATCATTGAACAACATGTCATTACAAATGACAGAATTTCTCATATTTTTCTCCATCCTTTCTTATGATTACGAATCAACATTATTATAACATCCACAGCATTTACAAATATCTTTTTAAAGAACCTTCCACTAATTACACCTGTGTGAAGCTAAATTGGATAAGTTAAGAATGTAAACAACGCTCTTAGGTTTCTACGTTCGTTGCCAAGAGCCGACTATGGTGGCGTCTAGTAGCTAAGTTCTGAACTTGGCCTAGTAGTCGTTGAGGGTGGCCCTTGGCGGCAAAAGTAGGAACTATTTGAAAAATTCAAAGTTGCAATTTGTACTTAAATAAAAAACAGATAACACACACTAATACAGTCATATGGCTCAAAAACTGTAAGTGGTACAGGAGGAGGGATCAACGGGGAAAGACCTGAGAGATCAATTCAAATGAGCCTGGGCAGACACACTACTGTCTTTCAAGCGGAGGTGTTAGCTATCACCACGTGTCTTGAAGAAAACCTGAAAATGAAATATAAAGATAAGAACATTCTCATTTTTACGGATAGCCAAGCAGCCATTAAGGCACTAGAGGCTGTCCGGATAACATCCAAAATAGTATGGTACTGCCACTCAGTTCTCCTGAAGCCCTCAGAGTACAACACCGTTAAAATAATATGGGTACCAGGGCATGCAGGTATAGAAGGTAATGAAAGGGCAGATGAACTGGCCAGAAAAGGAGCAGAGATACATTTTGTCGGCCCAGAACCTGTATGTGGGATCTCTTACAGACAAGCCCGACATGTAATAGGTAAATGGGTACAAAAGAAGCAAATAGAAAACTGGAAAAAGACTCCAGGTTGCAGACTTGCAAAGGAACTGATAAAAGGACCAAACAAGAAGCACACTAAACAACTTCTACAACTTAGCAGAGGAAATATAAGATGGGTAGTGGGACTATTGACAGGACACTGCCATCTTAAAAAACACCTACATAGAATTGGAGTAATAAGAGACAATATATGTAGGAAATGCAATGAAGCAGAAGAATCAGCTGAACACATACTTTTTGAATGTGAGCCGCTGGGAAGAACTAGAATATCCACACTGGACTGCCGGGTGAAGAAAGAGAGAAAATCCTAGAGGACCCAATAAGATTGATCTGCAGCTTTGTGAAGGGAGCAGAGATATTCAGGTGGGAATGAAGGAAACACATGGTAGCAAAAGATCTTGGAGGTCGACGCTAATCAGGAACTTGGAAACGAGAGGCCCCATGAATAAAAGAAGAAGAAGAAGAATACAGTCATCACAATTAACACCGATTATCAGACAGATTATACAAACACCCAAAGTACACGGGGCTACATGACCGCGTTGTCGCAGCCCCTAAACTTAAGAACCAACCAACCAACCTACAAATATCTTTAATTAAAACAAATATCCTGCTGTAGTCTGCCATCTTGCAAATTTTTATATATATATATAGGAATATGATAATCGGCAGGAAGGGCTGCCATCATAGGAATTAATATCAACAGGTGCAATTCTTTAACTATTACTGAATCTTTGCAATTATATCAGACACTGTAATGATGTTTATGATTATATGCGATCAACTTCTGAAATTCATAACAATAGATTTTGTTTGCAAGGAGTTTAATTTAAGTCTAAAACATAATACGGTTGTAATCCTGTTAGTATCAGTGTAAGCCAATCACATTTAAGACATAAAAACAGGGCGCTAGGGCTACCAACACACATCGTCCGTTCGTGCTATTACGTTTTCAAAGTTGCATAACCGGAGCGTAATAAAAACAGGGCCAAAATAAGGTTTAATCCCATCTAACGCCCGAAGGCCTGAGCTAAACCAACCAAGGAGTCATCATCACGGCCATCATCATCATTGGCGATCACTCGCGAGCGAGTATAAAATTGTCTTCCAAATCATTCACTGGTGGGTCCTCAGGTGACTGTAGAGACCAATCCTCGAGCCACAAACTCTTCCATACTGGACAATGGTGGCAAGTTTTATCATCACCTAGGTGCTGAGAGTTGTATCTTCTCATAGACTCGCGTTCTTTACGAGCGATTCACTTCAGAGCCTCAAAACTCCGGCGGTTCTGCTCGAAACGTAGAGGGCCATTGTGGACGAGTCGACGCCTTGCCAGACGGTTAGGAGTAATTACTCCTTGAAACCAGCTGGCTAGAAAAAAGGTATATAGAGTATATCACTGCCTTCATAATGTACAGGCCGTACTGTAGCTCCGGTGACGTCACACAAAGAGGCGGTCAGCTAGCTCCGTTAAACCCGCGCAATGCAAGCAATCATCGTAGTTATGCGATGCAATTTGTATTTAAGTTAAGAAATATTGACGAATGTTGCATTAATATAACAAATGAAAACCTTAACACTGTGATCTTTTGAAATATAGTAAATAAGGCCGACATAATTTCAGGAGAAGTAGGTTTAAAACGTGATAGAAACAGTCAAAGCATAACGATTGTCTTACTTGTGAGCCCACCTGGCAAATCTTATTATGAATTAATAAAAGCATGGAAACAACGAACATACAAAATAATAAAATGTATAATAATATAAGGCATTACCTCCATACATTTAGGTTTCCCTGGTTTTCTTCTTGGAACTTCAGGCATTATCCTTTCACGGCCGTTTTGAGCCACTGTCTTCCACAGAAAGGTTTGTTTGAATTTTACTATAGTTATTTAGGAATATGTTCGCCCAAATGGTAGCACACCGGCCAGCAAAATATTATAATGTTTTTCCACATTCACATACAATTGCAGAGGAACTGAGTTGCATTGCTTCTAGTACTGTCCCCGTAAAATGAATTATTTGGGATAAAAATGGGAATATTTTTCGAAGCCCGTGATAAAATTTAACCAAGCAATATCGAGGCTGGAAGTTGGCAGAAACCAGTCTCGTGGCGACGTCGAGCAGGAGGGAATTTCCGTCACGTGATTATATTGCGCAACGGAAGGTTCGAGAAGCTTAGAATTGGCCTAGCAACAGCGAATCATACCAGGAATTGTTTAAACATTGTTATAAATTATCCGATTGGATATGAGCCTACAGCCAATAAGAAGAAGTTTTAGAGGAGACAGGAGTTCCAGCAACTAAATTTTATGGATATTTATCACATTTAAGCCCCAAGAGAATGAATTTATGTAATGGTAAAGTGAAGAAAATTATAATAAAATATTTGAGATATTTTATAAGTCCACAGCAGGTCGCAATTCGAAGGAATAAGCAATTTGCTAGAGCCCGCTCAAATTTTCTAGGGAGCAAAAAAGGCTGCCAGAATCGGTGACTTGGAGGGGAGACGCCAAGCATCGAGGCTCTTGTTCATTTGAAGTTTGAATTGATCAGACGTGTTTTCTCCGGGAGAGATAGGAGTCCCGAGTGCATCACCGAGACTGTGAAAGGTTGACTCGTGGAGACGCAGTATCGCGAGGCTAGGAGTAGGAGATTGCTGCGCCAGTAAAGTGAGTGAAGTTGCGAGGAATATAAATGCTGCAATAACTTCGAACTGATCAACTTCAGAAACATTATTTCTACTACGGATTATAGCATACAATCTTGTGAAGTATATTACGAACTTTTATTGAATTCGGAAGAATATTTTGGGAGATATAAACATTTTGTGAAGCGTTAGAAAAGTGTCTGAATCCAGCGCTCTAAAACACTTGTTTTCGAGAAGACTACAGCGAATGCACAGATTCACGTGAGAGAACAGTGATTGTTAGCATTGCTAGTGAGGAACTTTATGGTAACACCAGTATGATGTCGGTGTATTCTTAACAGAAGAACATGATTAAGTCTTATAATATGATTACGATTATGAACTAAATTAGTATGTGTTGAAATTTAATTATGTTTACAACTGACTATAACCTCTACTGTAAATCTAAGTTGGCAACAATGTGATCAAAATGTATTTTATTTTTATAAGTTGGCAATTGTTTTAAACCAGAAGAAGATGTACAGCTAATGGCAGAATGTATGTGTAAGATATTGTCTGTGAAATCTGAAGCCATCAGCCATCAAAATTGTATCTATATTGAATGTAGGGAAGTTTTTGATAACTCATAAACATGTGTTATGCTGTAGAGTCAAAAGTCGCGAATTACAACAGGATATCGGCCCAGATACCGCTCATACGTCAGACACGCCGAGCAATACGGGATACAATTTGGACGTCGAGAAAAAGTCAGCCGAGTCAGTCGTCGTCGTCCAAGTCAGAAGTAGTCAGGCCAGTCCTGTCAGCCGAGAAAGTCCACGTCAGTCATCGCAGACAAGGTCAGCCCCGTCGAAGAGGACGTCAACCACATCGTCAGTCCAAGAAACGTCAGCTAAGTCAATCTAACCTCAAGTAGCCTACACATGAGTCAGAGTAAATTGATAAAACTATTTGAAAATAGACAGTAAAATCTTGTGAAATCAAACGTTTGTAAATTTGTCATATTTTTGAAACTTAATTTTGCTTTTTAAGGCAAGTCATGGATACAGTAAAGGTTCATTTAGAAACTTTGACAGAAGATTTGCATGGAAATGTAAATTATGATTCTTGGCGTTTCAAAATTAATTTAGCTATGAGAATAAAAGAATGTTTTGATATTGCAAATGGTTTGACTGTCAAACCATCAGGTACAAACTCCGATCCTGTACGTAATTAGATAAAGAAAGATGTAGAAGCTCAAGCGCTTATATGTTTAAATGTCAGTAGTAATATAGCGAAAAAGCTAGTCAAATTCCAAACTGCAAAACAAATGTTAGATAAGCTAGAAAATGTTTATGGTAAAAAAGTCTGATATTACTGTTGAGGGTTTGCAAAGGAATTTTTTTGGTTATGTTTTTGACAGCCAAAAATCAGCTGTTGAGAATTGCTTGGAGATTCAACAGATAGCCGAAGACCTGTCATCAGATGACGACAGGGTGAAATACAGTTGGATCATGACACGAATGCTGAGTATGCTACCACCTAAGCTGTACCGTTTCAGAACAGCCTGGGACAATGTGACAGGAGCAGACAAAACTATTGAAACACTCATCGAAAGATTGAGGCTGGAAGAGGATCGACTCAATGAAGGTAAAAAGGAAAGTGGAGCAACTGCAGTCAACGCACTCATCGCAAAGGAGAAGAAAACTGGAAATCAGTCTACCCACAACAATAGCAACAGACAAGGTGGAAGCGCGCCAGTCAGCTGCTTTAAGTGTGGACAGAAAGGACACGTGAAGAAACACTGCAGAAAAAAACCCTGTGCCAAATATCTTGCCTATTGTAAAGAAAACTACCCTTGCCATGTATGTGGACAGAAAGGTCACTTCGCAAGAGACTGTATTAAGAAGGATGACAACAAAAACGGAAATGAAAGGTCAGAACGGAGTGAACAGAAGAGCACGAATCGCCCATACCGCGCACTAGCGTCAGTGGGACTGTCAACTGCAGAGCTGAACAGTCTAAATTCGAAATGTAACACACGAAATCACTGGTACCAGGACTGTGGAGCTACACAACATATGACATCACACAGGAACTGGTTCGTCAAATTGATTGAATTGGAAACTCCATCTCCTATTGTCATCGGAGATGCGACTGTACTAGAGGGTGTTGGCATCGGCAACGTTCAACTTGAGGCGTTCAACGGAACAGAATGGTACAAGGTCATCCTGGAGGATGTGCTTTATGTGCCTAAGAGTAGGTAATATAAGCCGAAGCTGGGGCAGGGGCTAATGGGCAAGATGGCCGCCGCGCGCAATCACTCTATGTTATTCTTATGGAGGGGTCAGTCACAGTTGAGGCAGGGGCTAATGGGCAAGATGGCCGCCATGTCCTGAGACCATGAATAATGTCACAGGGGGAGTTACTAGGTAATTATTGATTGGTCATGTACAATCAAGACCAGTCTTATATTGTCCACTTCGTGGTGTAGCGGCTATTAATCTTAAAGGTCACCGCAGAGGCCCGGGATCGATTCCTGGCTCAGCCAAGAAATTTAATTTTGGTCTTACGAGTGGAACGGGGCACACTCTGTCTTGTGAGGCAAAAATGATAAAAGGCGGGTTTAATTCATACCTCTGCCATTCAGCCTAGCCCAACTTCATTTAAACTCACCTAACCTCAACCTAACTTCACCTAACCTAACCTAACCTAACTTCACCTAACTTCACCTAACCTAACTTCACCTAACCTAACCAAACCTAACCTAACTTAACCTAACCTAACCTAACCTAACTTAAAAATAAGAGCAAAAAAAAGTGAGAGCAAAATTGTGAGCAAAAAAGTGTGTGCAAAATTGTGTGCAAAAGTGCGTGCAAGAGTGAGTGCAAAAGTGAGTGTAAAAGGGAGTGCAAAAGTAAGTGCAAAAGTGAATGCAAAAGTGAATGCAAAAGTGAGAGCAAAAAAGTGAGAGCAAAAAAGTGAGAGCAAAAAGTGAGAGCAAAAAAAGCAAGAGCAAAAAGTGAGAGCAAAAAGAGAGAGCAAAAAAGTAAGAGCAAAAAAGTGAGAGCAAATGAGAGAGCACAAATAATAAACTTAGTTATAACCTAACTTAACCGAACCTAACCTAACCCACAGAAACCTCATTTAAAGATTTTAGATTTTACATTTTAAAATTATACATTTTAACATTTTAGATTTTGATTTTTCATTTTACATTTTTTAGATTTTACATTTTATATATTTGATTTTTGTATTTTAATTGTTTTTTTAGATTTTACATTTTAGTTTTTTGATTTTAGATTTTACATTTTCCGAAAAGAGTAAACTACAAGGTCACATACCTAACTTCACCAAACCTAACTTTACCAAACCTAACTTTACCAAACCTAACTTAAGCTAATCCAAAGGCTAATGCACACACACAAAGTATATAAGGGCACATGCAACTATCCTTATGCCAGCCTTATAGGCTACTGTACAACATGATCACTACCCCAACCGGTTTTTTTTTCATTTTGTTGTTTACACATTTGTCAATTTTCCAATTTCCCATTTTTAGTTTTTTTTAAATGTCAGTTTAAAGTTTTTTAATTTCATAATATGGAAACATGGAATTTGCATTTTGTTGTTTACACATTTGTCAATTTTCCAATTTCCCATTATCAGTATTTTCAAAATGTCAGTTTTTAGTTTTTCAATTTCATAATATGGAAACATGGATTTTTGCTTTTTGTTGTTTACACATTTATCAATTTCAAAATATTCCATTTACAGTTTTTAAAATGTCAGTTTAAAGTTTTTCAATTTCATGATATAGAAACATGGATCTTTTAATTTGTTGTTTACACATTTGTCAATTTACCAAATTCCCATTTACAGTTTTTAAAATTTCAGTTTAATGTTTTTTCTATTTTATTATTATGGAAACATGGATTTTCCAATTTGTGTTTTACATGTTCATTTTGCATTAGGAGTGGGGAGAGGCGGGTAGTAATTAGAAATGTACAAGCAGTGGCCATAAAATATTTTTATTTTAAATACATGTACACTATTTACACATAATACATTTTTATATATATTCTTTTTTATTTTGTTTTCTATTTTATTTATTTTTGATTATGAATACCATTTTTTTATTTTTGTTTTTTTTACTTTTGTAGTGCTATTGTTTTATTTCCTAAATTGTTTTGTTTTATGTATTTGCTAGTTGCAGGCAGAAGATTTTGATATTCATAACTTAACTCTTTAAGCATGGTCAATGATTGAGTAATGACCATAGGCATGTGTACCTATACCATCAGCATCAATCACTCTTTTATCATCACCAGGACACAAAGCAATTTTGTTTAGTCTTATAGATGATATGTCATGTTGTTTAGAAGCGATAATGTTCATGGGTATTCTTTTTATATTGTTTTTCATGACACAATCCTTATAATCTTGAAAGCTTATACAATTTTTGACAACACCTCTGCTAATACCTTTAATCTTTTTGATTTCTTTACCATTTATGTCTAAAGCGTACATTTTAGCTCTAAGTCCAACAAATGCTTTTATAATTTGTCCACAAGCCTCGTCTTTAAATTTCCCCAACGTTTTCTTGTTTGATGTAGAGTAACATATGTGATTAGTAGGATAATCTGATGTGTCCAGGTGTTCTAGGAAATCCAACTTGTCTTGATATACATCTTGGGTGTTAACCAAATAAATGAACGAGTCGGTATCCATATACATGAGTTTAAGATTGTTCATTCCATAATAGGGTAGCAGGACATCATAGTGGTGGGAATACATGAGAGTTTTTGAAATATCCAGTATACACATTCCAATATATATAGGCTTATTGAATACAATGTTACGTTTAGCCATGTGGAAAGCAGCTAGGTTAGGACCAAAAATAGTTCTGTCAATAAATGTCGGCTTTGCTATTAGCTTTTCTGCCTTTTTGCTGTCAGTCACAAGACGTATGTCTATTCTTTTACGGATATTTTCCATTGTTTTTCCAAAAATGGCATTGTTGAATAATTTGTACAGATTTTTCTCAAACTCATTTTTGGCTTGTTTTCGAAGGTTGTTATTAAAATCAACGTATGCCTTTAACCAAGGTCTTTGCTTAAACTTTAACACACGATGAATTTTTATCAATTTTATTCCATGATCTAAAGCCTGTTTTAATGCCATGTAGTGAACAACATATCGCCTTCGATTTCCAAGATGAGGAATTAGTTTTTTCAGAGACGAATCCTTAGGTTGTGTACACTCTGGTAGGAAAGGTAAATCGTTGTGTAGATCATGAAGGTCAGATGGGTAATCAACATCAACGTCTAGAATGTATCCCACAGGATCGTCTTTCTTCAGTTTTTCTAGATCAACGGTACCTGGAGAAACCCACTGAAATCCGCCATAAGGAAGAGAGTGACACATAGCCCACGCGTATTGGTTGTTGGCATCATCATAGGTAATAAACTGTGATGGTTTCTCAGAATCATAGGTTTCCATGTATTTATTGTTAGCTTCAGCATACCGATGAGACACCTGGCATATGCCTCCACGTATTCCAGACTCGATTAAAAGAATCTGATCGTAATCCTGTAGCAATTCCAGTTCAATGCCTGTGTAAAGGAGCATTGCCTCGAAACTTAAACCAGGCGAAGTGAAAAAGTGTGCAGCATCCACTCGGTGTGTTTCTAGTGTTTTGTTTCTAAACGTTTCAAAGCTGTCTGCAAGAAGGAGTACATCTGAAGTTAGGTAGAGGTCACTATATTCCCCTAGAGTTTTAATGTTGAACTGATTCCACACATTTTAGCATGTTCATAGTCTTCTTGACTAACATCTTCTTGACTTAATTTGTTAAAGAATACCTCTTTTGGAGGTAAACACGTTTCACTTAACTTTTCCCATGAGTCAATGTAGTCATAACAAAATACCCCTTTACGAGTCATGAGCATTGCATTTTCTTTTCCAAAGTACTTGTCTGTTTCAGGGTATAATTTTAAGTTGGAAACTAAGTTTTCCAAACTACTTGACATTAACCGAAACGTGTCCACAAATCGAAGCTTAACATTTCCAACATATTTGGTGAAAGAGATGTACTTTTCTTTGGAGTTAGGGATAACGTCCACTCTTTCAGTAGTACACCCCAATTGCTTTACAATGAAATTTGCGTCGTAGCCACTCATATTATGTAGAAATACAGGAACGGGGTTACGTGTTTTACACCTCAAATTACAGTTATTGTGAGCACTTCCACGGTATTCCCCTGTAATATGACAATGGTCTCGAACTTTCCAGTCCTCTTTGGTAAATGGTTTATGACACAAATAACAGGTTTCAGAAGATTGGAACTCTGCTTCTTTATGCTCAGTTAAAGCTTTTGGAACATTTAAGCTGTAAAGACGATCAATTTCATTAGCTATTGAGATCAAACAGTCCATAAACTTTTCTGCAGCGTCAGAAGGTTTGTCTTTATGTGTTCCACAGCTGGTGAGGGTTTAACATATATACCAAAGCTCATAGGAACATGACTCTGGTATGGCACTGTATAACTTGCCTCAGGATTAGGTAGACATGTTTGATAGGGTAACAGTATACTTTCAAAATCTGCATAGATAACGTAAGGTATTCTAAGCATTTTTTCCACATTTACGAATTTCACAATTGGGTTTTTAATAGGCATTTCAACCCTAGCAATGTCATGCTGGACACACAAAGCTCTATGTTCTTTTAATTTTTCCATTCCTTGTTGCCCATATTGATTATCAAAGTGAGTAAAACACCGTTTACACGTATATATCTTATGTCCATGGCGGGTAATCTGATGTCCTACTAGTTTATCAAAATCTTTGATAAAGACGTAGTGGTTCTGGCCGGATGAAGAACTTAGCAGAAAGAGGTCGCGATGGTCTTGCAGCTCTTGATCCACAACCTTTAGAGGGAACAATTTGTTGTCTTGTTCCAATCCAAATACATTAATGGATATATCGTTGGCTTTCTCGAATTTGGGAATGTCAGCTAGCGATGTAGGAAATGATATTACTGAAAAATCATACTTGTTTTCCAGATCCTTGTATTTACTAACGCGTTTAACATCAGTTTTAACCAGTTTTGCTAAAATGGCATACATAAAACACCTCTCGTCCTTAAAAATTTTGAGGATTAATGCAGGCTTTTCTTGCTTGTATAGCTGCTGGTAATGGAATATATGTGCTGCCACGCAAGGGATTGTACTTATTTATTTTCAATCGTACTCCTTCCACTGCTAACAAAGCCCAATTACTGCCTTTTAGCTCAGATTCCTCCATTTCCGTAGTTAACTTTGTAAATTGTGTTTCCAAGAAACTACTTAAGTCCGTTTCCAAAAATAGGGCCTGATTTCGTGTTTTAAATGCACGATCTGTAATTTCATTGGTAGATGTATGAATGAATCTACATTCAGCCACAAGATTAACTTTTATCGACTTGTGCATTGCTAGTTCTTTCTGCATAGCTTGTATTATTTGCTGTTTGGACTCTTTAAGGTATGAATTTAAATCCTTGCAAGTATCGCAACGAATGAAATAGGATTTAAGTCGACCTTCAAAAGATGTCTCATATTCAATAAGTCCATTTTTGTCAGGGACCAATGACAGTAGGTAATGTTTTGTAGGCTCTGCCTTTTGTCTTTTAGCTGCCGACACAACATTACAACATTCTTCATGACGACGTCCATTGTAGGCATTGTTGAATGTACTACCACAGGTCTTGCACTCATGAAATTCACCACACGATACTTCATGTCGCTTCCTATGATAGTCTCGAAGAAAAGTCTTTCCACACTCTTTACACATATAGCTAGGAATGGCTTCTTCCATTATGAATGTTGATTTCTGCAAACAGCTGCTTACTGCGTATCACAGGGCTAGAGGTTGGTCGGTGAGACGGTCTTTCACGATGTGAACACCGTGAGAGGTAGTAGTCAACTGGTGATATTCTTGTTAAGGGTCCTCTAATATACCCCTAGTCTAGACCAACAGCTCTTTACAGCGTATGACAAGGCTGTAGACTGGACAGTGAGACGGTCTTTCACGATGTGAACACTGTAACAAGTAGTAGTCAACTGATTATATAATTGCTAAGGGTTCTCTAATATACAATAGTCAAGACCAACAGCTACTTACTGTGTAGTACAAGGCTGTACAATAGTTGTTTTGACAATCTTTCACGATGTGGTCACTGTGAATGGTGGTAGTCAACTGATGATATTCCTGATAAGAGTCCTCTAATGTACCCCAGGTTAAGGGTAACAGCTGCTCACTGCTTATGACAAAGCTAAAGACTGATTGTTTCAACGGTCTTTCACAATGTAAACACTGCGACAGGTAGTAGTCAACTGAACATATTCTTACACCATACTCAAGGTTATCAGGTACTTACTGCATATCAAAAGGCTGTACACTCATGTGTTAGACAGTCTTTTTTTTGGTTTGCTAAAGGCCCTCTATATTCCCTACACAAGGTTATACATGTTAGTTCTAAACACTTAGTAGTTAATTGTATAATAAATTTAAATACACAGCATATACGAGCACGTTTTCACTCGGTAAAACTTTACCAAATAGTCAAATGCAACACGCAAAGTATGTTGCCGCTATCTAGCAGTGACTATGAGAACTACTTGAACGACCAGCATCCTACCTAGCGCTCCATTTCAACACTCGCTCACTGCACGACCAGCATGCTATCTAGCGGTCGATATCAATACTCCTCAACTACCAGCCTGCTATCTTTCGGTCAATATGACAACTCACTCAACTACCAACATGCTACATGGCTTTTTTGGTCAGTTTTTTGTTGGCTTTTTTGTTGGCCTTTGTTGGCTTTTGTTGGCTTTTGTTGGCTTTTTTGTTGGCTTTTGTTGGCTTTTGTATTATCTCTTTCATATTTGCTCTTGCTTGTGGGGGGCTTATTATTTGGTCTTGGAAAGTATGTCAGTCCTTTTTTATGGCTGCAAAATGCTTACAGCCATGTTTGTAAGCAGCAGCAACAACAACAACAACACACAAAATTTCAAAAAAATCGAAAGTACTCTAAGGTTTATCAATGACTCTCAACTCTTACACTTACCTCTATCCCATCCCTAGTCAAAAAAGTACTGTATTTTTCAAATTTTTCAAAAAATATTTGGAAAGTAGGCTATATCATTAAACTAAAAATCCTGAAAAGACATATGTTAACTCCAACACCGACTTCTATACCACTCTCAGTCCAAAAATAGTGTATTTTTCAAATTTTCCAAAACATATTTCCAAAATGGGTTATATTTCCAAAATTAAAATGTTAACAAAAATATTTGTTTGACATAAATGAATGGCATTTGCCTCCTCTACCACCGTACCAAGTCCCAGGTCTCTAGGACAAAAAAATTAAATTTTTAAAATTGGTTTTATTTCCAAAATTACGAATTTTACAAAAACGTTTGTCTGACGTAAAACAATGGTCTTTACCCCCTCTATCCCCATACCAAGTCTCAAGTCTCTAGGTCAACAAAAATAAAATTTTGAAAATGGGCTATATTTCCAAAATTAAGAATTCTACAAAAAATTTGTCTGACGTAAATCAATGGTCTTTACCCCCTCTATTCCCATACCAAGTCTCAGGTCTCTAGGTCAACAAAAATAAAATTTTGAAAAAATGGTCACTATTTTGGAAACTAGGAATTCTACAAAAAAGTTTGTTTAACATAAATAAAAGGTCTCTATCCCCTCTACCTGTAGACTTAGTTCCACGTCTGTATGACAAAAATGAAAAAGTTCAACTGGGAAAGTAGGCAATTTTTCATAAAAACAAACATTCTAAAAAGTGTTCTATGGGCTTAAAAGAATGGCCTCTATGTCCTTTATTTTTTATAATAAAATTACTTATTTTTTACATTTTTTTGAAAAAGTTCAATTTTGAAATTTTTATATTTTGGAAACTAGGAAATCTACAAAAAAAAATTGTTTGACTTAAATAAATGGCCCTGACCCCCTCTATCACCAAAATAAATTTCAAGCCTCTAGGACTAAAACTGCAGTAGTGGAGTAGGGGGGATCTAACGAGTGTCAATTTCAATATTGAACTTTTTTCAAAAAATGTAAAAAATAAGTAATTTTATTATAAAAAATAAAGGACATAGAGGCCATTCTTTTAAGCCCATAGAACACTTATTATAATGTTTGGTTTTATGAAAAAATCGCCTACTTTCCCAGTTGAACTTTTTCATTTTTGTCATACAGACGTGGAACTAGGTCTACAGGTAGAGGGGATAGAGACCTTTTATTTATGTTAAACAAACTTTTTTGTAGAATTCCTAGTTTCCAAAATAGTGACCATTTTTTCAAAATTTTATTTTTGTTGACCTAGAGACCTGAGACTTGGTATGGGAATAGAGGGGGTAAAGACCATTGATTTACGTCAGACAAATTTTTTGTAGAATTCTTAATTTTGGAAATATAGCCCATTTTCAAAATTTTATTTTTGTTGACCTAGAGACTTGAGACTTGGTATGGGGATAGAGGGGGTAAAGACCATTGTTTTACGTCAGACAAACGTTTTTGTAAAATTCGTAATTTTGGAAATAAAACCAATTTTAAAAATTTAATTTTTTTGTCCTAGAGACCTGGGACTTGGTACGGTGGTAGAAGAGGCAAATGCCATTCATTTATGTCAAACAAATATTTTTGTTAACATTTTAATTTTGGAAATATAACCCATTTTGGAAATATGTTTTGGAAAATTTGAAAAATACACTATTTTTGGACTGAGAGTGGTATAGAAGTCGGTGTTGGAGTTAACATATGTCTTTTCAGGAGTTTTAGTTAAATGATATAGCCTACTTTCCAAATATTTTTTGAAAAATTTGAAAAATACAGTACTTTTTTGACTAGGGATGGGATAGAGGTAAGTGTAAGAGTTGAGAGTCATTGATAAACCTTAGAGTACTTTCGATTTTTTTGAAATTTTGTGTGTTGTTGTTGTTGTTGCTGCTGCTTACAAACATGGCTGTAAGCATTTTGCAGCCATAAAAAAGGACTGACATACTTTCCGAGACCAAATAATAAGCCCCCCACAAGCAAGAGCAAATATGAAAGAGATAATACAAAAGCCAACAAAAGCCTACAAAAAAGCCAACAAAAGCCAACAAAAGCCAACAAAGGCCAACAAAAAAGCCAACAAAAAACTGACCAAAAAAGCCATGTAGCATGTTGGTAGTTGAGTGAGTTGTCATATTGACCGAAAGATAGCAGGCTGGTAGTTGAGGAGTATTGATATCGACCGCTAGATAGCATGCTGGTCGTGCAGTGAGCGAGTGTTGAAATGGAGCGCTAGGTAGGATGCTGGTCGTTCAAGTAGTTCTCATAGTCACTGCTAGATAGCGGCAACATACTTTGCGTGTTGCATTTGACTATTTGGTAAAGTTTTACCGAGTGAAAACGTGCTCGTATATGCTGTGTATTTAAATTTATTATACAATTAACTACTAAGTGTTTAGAACTAACATGTATAACCTTGTGTAGGGAATATAGAGGGCCTTTAGCAAACCAAAAAAAAAGACTGTCTAACACATGAGTGTACAGCCTTTTGATATGCAGTAAGTACCTGATAACCTTGAGTATGGTGTAAGAATATGTTCAGTTGACTACTACCTGTCGCAGTGTTTAAATTGTGAAAGACCGTTGAAACAATCAGTCTTTAGCTTTGTCATAAGCAGTGAGCAGCTGTTACCCTTAACCTGGGGTACATTAGAGGACTCTTATCAAGAATATCATCAGTTGACTACCACCATTCACAGTGACCACATCGTGAAAGATTGTCAAAACAACTATTGTACAGCCTTGTACTACACAGTAAGTAGCTGTTGGTCTTGACTATTGTATATTAGAGAACCCTTAGCAATTATATAATCAGTTGACTACTACTTGTTACAGTGTTCACATCGTGAAAGACCGTCTCACTGTCCAGTCTACAGCCTTGTCATACGCTGTAAAGAGCTGTTGGTCTAGACTAGGGGTATATTAGAGGACCCTTAACAAGAATATCACCAGTTGACTACTACCTCTCACGGTGTTCACATCGTGAAAGACCGTCTCACCGACCAACCTCTAGCCCTGTGATACGCAGTAAGCAGCTGTTTGCAGAAATCAACATTCATAATGGAAGAAGCCATTCCTAGCTATATGTGTAAAGAGTGTGGAAAGACTTTTCTTCGAGACTATCATAGGAAGCGACATGAAGTATCGTGTGGTGAATTTCATGAGTGCAAGACCTGTGGTAGTACATTCAACAATGCCTACAATGGACGTCGTCATGAAGAATGTTGTAATGTTGTGTCGGCTGCTAAAAGACAAAAGGCAGAGCCTACAAAACATTACCTACTGTCATTGGTCCCTGACAAAAATGGACTTATTGAATATGAGACATCTTTTGAAGGTCGACTTAAATCCTATTTCATTCGTTGCGATACTTGCAAGGATTTAAATTCATACCTTAAAGAGTCCAAACAGCAAATAATACAAGCTATGCAGAAAGAACTAGCAATGCACAAGTCGATAAAAGTTAATCTTGTGGCTGAATGTAGATTCATTCATACATCTACCAATGAAATTACAGATCGTGCATTTAAAACACGAAATCAGGCCCTATTTTTGGAAACGGACTTAAGTAGTTTCTTGGAAACACAATTTACAAAGTTAACTACGGAAATGGAGGAATCTGAGCTAAAAGGCAGTAATTGGGCTTTGTTAGCAGTGGAAGGAGTACGATTGAAAATAAATAAGTACAATCCCTTGCGTGGCAGCACATATATTCCATTACCAGCAGCTATACAAGCAAGAAAAGCCTGCATTAATCCTCAAAACTTTAAGGACGAGAGGTGTTTTATGTATGCCATTTTAGCAAAACTGGTTAAAACTGATGCTAAACGCGTTAGTAAATACAAGGATCTGGAAAACAAGTATGATTTTTCAGTAATATCATTTCCTACATCGCTAGCTGACATTGGAAAAGGGTGTGAGTAGTTAGCACCCCAACTGGGAAAAGGGGGATTGGGATTCGGGCACACAGTGAAATTTAAATAGAGCGATAAGGAAGAGACCAAATATTGATAACCAAGGTTTGATACATTTATTTGATTTGTGAAGTAATAACAAACATTTTCATTTAGAAGAATAATTAAAAGAAGCTAATAAAAAATGCAAGGTTTCTCCAGGAAACTTAGAATAAAGAAGAATTATAATAAAAATGCATAAAAAGGCCATATAAAGGCGATTAAAAAGTATGTTTAAGAAAAATATCTAAAAACAAGCAAGAAGCAAGGAAAAAGGCTTAGCCTTGAAAAAATGTATAAACCAAGTGAAGGTAGTTCACGTTACCAATAATTCGATACTTTTGTACTTAGTATTTGGCCCGCAGGAAGCGGGTTGTGATCCAAACGAAGGGTTCCTCTAAGCTGCCTCGGCATGCCTTGCGAGAAAGAGGGATGGTGGCTCCATTGGCGAATTGCACCCCGCCGGAACAGACCTCTTGGTAATGATCTGTCTGGCGGTTTACAATCAATTGTAGTTTCTCATCGCCGAGTTGTAGTGAGTTAGCGGGCTGACTTAGTTGCTGAGGTGAAGGTCGTTGACTCATGCCTCGCCCAGCATGACAGAGTCCGAGTGATGAAGCATGCCGCCTGGCAAGGTTCCAGCCACTCAATGTTTACAAACAGGGCCTTCCCAAGAAGGGCCTTGCTGTGGAACGGCAGGCAGCCGTGGTCAGACTGGTTCAAGCAGGTAGATGTAGACAAGGCCGCAGAACGGCGAAGCGGAGAATTTATAGTGGAAATGACGACAGCGCGTCGAACGATCCAGAATGAAGGCGGGGCGTCAAACAGCCAATCAGCGAACAGCCCCAACCACATTGCGACGGTTGCCGCTGAGATGAGCACAGTACCTCATGAAAAAGTGTGACAGTATGGTGCGTCTAGAAAGACACTTCAGAAAAAGGTGAGTTGACAAGAATAATAAAGAACAACAATTCAAATGAAACGTAAGTTAAGTAAATAATCAGAACACCGTGTTCATACTGCAATTATAACGGAAAAAAATAATGGGGCAAAATTAAACGAGTGTTTCAAACCGTGCGGGAAACATAGCCACAAAAAAAACATTCGCGAAAGCGAACATGCTGGGAGGGGCGAGAAAAAAAATTGCAGTAAGAAGGCGCAGAAGTTAGGTCTCGCGTGGCAAAGGAGCAATCATAGTGATTGGCCTGAGAAACTGGCCAGCAGAAGTCTGCAGTTTTACCACGCGAATCCTACCATCTCTGCCAGGAAAGCACTCAACAATCCTACCCAAATTCCAGACAAGAGGGGGACTAGGGTCTTTCAAAAGGACCAAGTCCCCAATCTGAAGGTTAGAGCAGGAAACCCGCCATTTGCCACGCTGCTGAAGCAAACCGAGGTATTCCAACCTCCAGCGGCGCCAAAAATTGTTGCGCAAACTTTCAATTTTGCGCCAAGAAATGGCTAAAGAAGATGGAGAATTAGAATATAATAAAGATGGGGAGGCAGTCAATGGACCACCGATAAGAAAATGGCCCGGCGTTAATGGTAGAAGATCTGAAGGGTCATTAGATAAGGGTGATAAAGGACGAGAATTAATTATGCCCTCAATAAAAATAATTAAGGAGTTAAACTCTTCATGAGATAGGGGGGTGTGGCCACAAACACGTCTAAGGTGTTTCTTGGTGAGTTTCACACAAGACTCCCACCGTCCACCTTGATGGGGCGCATAAGGGGGGATGAAGTGCCACTTGAAATTTCTCTGGTGAGCATAATCAGTAATCCTTTCCAGCGCTGCATTTTGAATAAGAGCTCTCTTAATTTGCTCAGAAGCTCCGATAAAATTTTTAGCATTGTCGGAGAATACTTCTGAAGGAAGCCCTCGGCGAGCAGAAAATCTGGCAAAAGCTGCCAAAAAATAAGCAGTAGAGGCGTTGGTAACTAGTTCTAAGTGTACTGCTCCGGTGACCATACATACAAACAGCGAAATATAGAGTTTTCCACAAATACATCTTTTGGCCTCAGGAGAATTTTTTCTGTAAACAAAAGGCCCGGAATAATCCACCCCCGTAAAGGCAAAAGGTCTAGCAGGCGCAGATCTAAAGTTGGGAAGATCACCCATGAGCTGAGTGGTAATTTTAGGGTTGGATTTAAAACATGGAATGCACTTCCGGATAACAGAGGTAACTTCATGGACTCCGTTTATGGGCCAATACCTTTCCCGAATGATGGAAAGTAATGTACGGGTTCCAGCATGAAGATGCTGGCAATGATACTGACGAATGATTAGAGAAGTGACATGATGCTTTGAAGGAAGAATAATTGGGTGTTTTTTATCCTCAGAAAGATCAGCCAAAGATAAACGTCCTCCCACTCTTAATAAACCATCAGCATCCAAAAAGGGGGCGAGTGAGGATAGCCTACTCGATTTCTTGAGGGATTGACCTTGAGACAACACCTGACATTCTTCAGAGAATATTTCTTGTTGAGTAAGCCATAAGATTTTTGTAGTGGCTAAACCTAATTCAGAAAGGGTTAAATATGGCTTAGGAAAAAGAGGTTGTTCTACCACAAAATATTTCCATCGAAGGAGATAAGCCATAACCCTCACCAATTTATGAAAAGAGGAATATCGCTGCAAAAGAAGGGGAGAGTCAGAAACGAAAAGAGAAGATCCAGTAATCTTACCAACATCTGGCAAGTCTGATAATTCCGGAAGAGGAAAATTTGGCCAAGCGGAAGGTTCTTGTAGAAGCCAAGAAGGACCGTGCCAGTATAATGTCAGGTTAGCCAACATAAGAGGGGAACATCCCCGAGAGATGACATCTGCAGGATTCTCCTTGCCAGATACATGATGCCATTGTTCAAAGTTAGACAATTGTTGAATTTTGGACACTCTATTAGCTACAAACACCTGCCAATGCGAGGAGGGTTTGGCAATCCATGCCAACGTGATGGCTGAGTCACTCCAAAAGTAAGTTTTGCTAAATCGGATTTTCAAAGATTGGCGGATTTTGACCGATAATTCAACCGCCATAAGAGCAGCACAAAGTTCCAGTCGTGGCAAGGTTAAGGATTTAAGAGGAGCCACCTTTGACTTAGCGCAAATTAAATTGGAAAAGAAATATGACTGGTCAAAATTGCGGCAAACAATATACGCACAACACCCATAAGCTTTCAATGAGCTATCGGCAAAGATGTGAAGTTCATATCCTCCACAGGAGGGAAAGGGAATAATCACTCGCGGGATAATGACATTGGAGAGATCTTCCAAGCTATTTCTATAAGAAATCCAATTTTTTTGCAACTCGGAAGGAACTGGTTCATCCCAACCAGTTTTCAAGGACCAAAGGTCTTGCATGAAAAGTTTTGCTGTGACGATAATTGGCGCCAAAAATTGGAGAGGATCAAATATTTTTGCAATCTCAGACAAAATTTGCCGCTTAGTTTGCGGTTTGATATCACTGAGATTAATTTTGAAAAAGAAAAAATCCTTTTGAGGACTCCAATAGATGCCTAGAGTTTTGATAGAATTATTTTCATGAAGAAGCTCTACTGAGTCGTTGTAGACTGAAGTTAATGGAAATTTAGAAAGAAATTCTTCCGAATTAGAGTTCCACTTGCACAAGGAAAATCCGCCTCCCAAAAGCAAGGCTGTCAAATCCTTAGAGACTTGCAGGGCTTCAGGCACTGACTCAAATGAATGAAGAAAATCGTCAACGTAGAATGATGATTTTAACACTTCAGAAGCCTTAGGAGAATACAACGGGCCATCCTGTTCAGCAAGTAATTTCAACGTACGTATGGCTAGAAAAGCAGAGGGCTTTAGACCATAGGTTAAGGTTTTTAGCCGAAAGATCTTGACAGGTTTAGTAGGCTCGTCGCGCCAAAGAATTCTCTGAAGGTCGCGCTGTTGTTGATCGACCAAAATCTGCCTATACATCTGCTTGATATCAGATATCACTGCGATAGGGAACAAGCGAAAATTCATTAAAACAGAAGAAATGTCAGATTGAATAGGGGGGCCTGATAATAATGTGTCATTCAGAGAAGTTCCATTGGCATCCAAAGCAGAGCCATTAAAGACCACCCTTATGTTTTCCTTTAAAATCTCATTCTTCCAAACTGGATGATGATTGAGGTAAATGACTTCAGATGGAGTATAAGAAGCATCATCTTTCTTGGTAACAACCTCCATGTGATCAAGTGCCTCGTATTCCTCCATAAACGTGGAGTATTGAGCTTTAACAACAGGGTCACGTTTAAATTTGTTTTCCACAGCATAGAGTGCTCTAAGAGCCCTAGGGTGTGTTTCAAATAAAAGAGGTGGATTATCCACTCGGGGCATTGTTACAACAAATCTACCCTCTGAATTGCGTTTGGTTGTTTCACGAAACAGTTTTTCACACATTTCATTTTCAACCGAGGAAGGTGAAACTGAATCTATAGTTTCGATTTTCCAAAATCTTTCTAAGTTGTAATCGAGACTTGTATTGACAAAATGACATTGAGAGAAATTTTGAAACGACTTACGAGGGACCTGACCCGTTACTAACCAACCTAGCTTGGTATGATGAACAAACACTCCAGGTGATATTTTAACCTTAGAGCTAAGGAGACATTGCCAAAATACTTGGGCACTGAGAAGTATGTCTACCGGGGCGCTCGTATTAAATGTTGGGTCCGCCAACTGAATGTTATGAGGAAATTGCCACTTTCTAATTTCAAAAGAAGTACTAGGGGTATTACTGCCAATAGTATCAATGGCAAGGCAATTCAACTGAAATGTTGTGTTAGAATTAACAGCATCTTTGATGTGAACACGAACAAAATGCAAAGATTTAACATTGTTATTGTTAATACCGGTAACCTGAATTAATGTAGGTTGCTTGGGAAGACCAAGTTTCTTAATGAGACGCTCACTTATGAAGTCATGGGTGGCGGCATTATCCAATAGGGCACGTGCTTCAAGCCATCTACCAGAAGAGTCTTGAACTTTTATTAACACGGTTGATAGTAGCACCTGGGAACTACGAATTGAGCTAGAGCTCTGAGTATAAGATTGCGCATTAGCTCCTGGGGATGCATCTTTAGAACATCCAGGGGAAGGAGCCTGACGTGGCTTTTCAAACCTATGAAGCAAGGTATGATGTTGAGACTTGCAATGGGAGCAAGTATTTTTAGATAAGCAATCAGGCACCATATGCCTAGTTGACAAACAGTTATAGCAATATCCTTTTTGAGCTATTAATTTGCGTCTTTCATCGGTAGAAAGGGCTTTAAAGGCAACGCAGGAATATAACCTGTGAGGTGCTTTACAGAGAATACAATCCGTTGAGTTATGCTGAACAGTAAAGACAGCAGATTTGTTTATTTTGGCACCGACTGGTTTCACAACATTAGATTTGTTATCTGCACTTCCTGACATATGACAGGCTACGGCTGACAAAACCTGACATCTATTATTCATAAACGTAAGCAATGAGCCATAAGTATATGAAGTGTCATTTGTTAATTCCCTTTCCCATGCCTTTAAAGTTGATGAATCAAATTTAGAAGTAACCAAGTGAACTAAGAATAGATCCCAGTGCTCGACCGGTTGATTCAACCGTGCCAATGCTCTGACGTGTAGTTGGACCGTGTCACTTAAGGCTCGCAGTGTTGACAAGCTGTCAGCTCGCAATGCGGGCAGGTTAAATAAGGCTTGAATGTGCCTCTGTAAACATAATTTTTCACTGCCATAACGGCCTTTAAGAAGCTCGATAGCAATGTTATAGTTTTCTCCTGTTAAGGGAAGTTCTCTTATAAGTTGAAGGGGCGGCCCCTGCAAAATGGATTTTAAGTAATGAAATTTCTGAATTTCCGGAAGTGTGGCATTATTATGTACTAATGAACTGAACAATTCAAAGAATGATTGCCACATCTCTTCCTTTCCTGAAAAATGCGGAATTTCAATTTTAGGTAGCAATGGTTTGATACCATTCCCATGGTCGCTAATTCTTCCTTGAGTTTCCTCTACCTTCAACGCCAAGGTCAAAGTTCTTACTAATGCCACAGCCTGAGCGTGTGTATCAAAGTAATTACTCTCTACTTCTTCCCTATCTGATTGATGTTCTGGACTTTTGATTTCAATTTCAAGTTGCACGAGATCATATTTCTCGTACGCCTGTTCAAAAGCTTTTAAACGCTGAGATATAATATCAAGATTTTGTTCCTCTTTCGGTAGAGTGGCTAGATATTTTTGAAAACGGGTGAGTTGACCTTTGTAGGCCGCCCGAGAGTTTAACAGTTTATCGTCTATTATTACTGGCATGGCTGGGAAGTTGGAATAACTCACCTACCAAAGCTGCTTGCGGCACCAGACGGACCTGCTTTCCAGAAAGAAACCAGTTATGGAGTAAGCTGGGATTGTCTCCGCTTTCCCGCAGATCTCCTGCGCTAGCCACGATATACTGCAATGTATAAGGCAAATATTAGATTACACAAGTTCTGTTTTTTTTGGAATAGAATTTGTGGTCTCAGAATAAAGGTTCTGGGTTCGATCCCGGGTTTGAGGTACCATGGAAAAGGGTGTGAGTAGTTAGCACCCCAACTGGGAAAAGGGGGATTGGGATTCGGGCACACAGTGAAATTTAAATAGAGCGATAAGGAAGAGACCAAATATTGATAACCAAGGTTTGATACATTTATTTGATTTGTGAAGTAATAACAAACATTTTCATTTAGAAGAATAATTAAAAGAAGCTAATAAAAAATGCAAGGTTTCTCCAGGAAACTTAGAATAAAGAAGAATTATAATAAAAATGCATAAAAAGGCCATATAAAGGCGATTAAAAAAGTATGTTTAAGAAAAATATCTAAAAACAAGCAAGAAGCAAGGAAAAAGGCTTAGCCTTGAAAAAATGTATAAACCAAGTGAAGGTAGTTCACGTTACCAATAATTCGATACTTTTGTACTTAGTATTTGGCCCGCAGGAAGCGGGTTGTGATCCAAACGAAGGGTTCCTCTAAGCTGCCTCGGCATGCCTTGCGAGAAAGAGGGATGGTGGCTCCATTGGCGAATTGCACCCCGCCGGAACAGACCTCTTGGTAATGATCTGTCTGGCGGTTTACAATCAATTGTAGTTTCTCATCGCCGAGTTGTAGTGAGTTAGCGGGCTGACTTAGTTGCTGAGGTGAAGGTCGTTGACTCATGCCTCGCCCAGCATGACAGAGTCCGAGTGATGAAGCATGCCGCCTGGCAAGGTTCCAGCCACTCAATGTTTACAAACAGGGCCTTCCCAAGAAGGGCCTTGCTGTGGAACGGCAGGCAGCCGTGGTCAGACTGGTTCAAGCAGGTAGATGTAGACAAGGCCGCAGAACGGCGAAGCGGAGAATTTATAGTGGAAATGACGACAGCGCGTCGAACGATCCAGAATGAAGGCGGGGCGTCAAACAGCCAATCAGCGCACAGCCCCAAGCACATTGCGACGGTTGCCGCTGAGATGAGCACAGTACCTCATGAAAAAGTGTGACAGTATGGTGCGTCTAGAAAGACACTTCAGAAAAAGGTGAGTTGACAAGAATAATAAAGAACAACAATTCAAATGAAACGTAAGTTAAGTAAATAATCAGAACACCGTGTTCATACTGCAATTATAACGGAAAAAAATAATGGGGCAAAATTAAACGAGTGTTTCAAACCGTGCGGGAAACATAGCCACAAAAAAAACATTCGCGAAAGCGAACAGACATTCCCAAATTCGAGAAAGCCAACGATATATCCATTAATGTATTTGGATTGGAACAAGACAACAAATTGTTCCCTCTAAAGGTTGTGGATCAAGAGCTGCAAGACCATCGCGACCTCTTTCTGCTAAGTTCTTCATCCGGCCAGAACCACTACGTCTTTATCAAAGATTTTGATAAACTAGTAGGACATCAGATTACCCGCCATGGACATAAGATATATACGTATAAACGGTGTTTTACTCACTTTGATAATCAATATGGGCAACAAGGAATGGAAAAATTAAAAGAACATAGAGCTTTGTGTGTCCAGCATGACATTGCTAGGGTTGAAATGCCTATTAAAAACCCAATTGTGAAATTCGTAAATGTGGAAAAAATGCTTAGAATACCTTACGTTATCTATGCAGATTTTGAAAGTATACTGTTACCCTATCAAACATGTCTACCTAATCCTGAGGCAAGTTATACAGTGCCATACCAGAGTCATGTTCCTGTGAGCTTTGGTATATATGTTAAACCCTCACCAGCTGTGGAACACATAAAGACAAACCTTCTGACGCTGCAGAAAAGTTTATGGACTGTTTGATCTCAATAGCTAATGAAATTGCTCGTCTTTACAGCTTAAATGTTCCAAAAGCTTTAACTGAGCATAAAGAAGCAGAGTTCCAATCTTCTGAAACCTGTTATTTGTGTCATAAACCATTTACCAAAGAGGACTGGAAAGTTCGAGACCATTGTCATATTACAGGGGAATACCGTGGAAGTGCTCACAATAACTGTAATTTGAGGTGTAAAACACGTAACCCCGTTCCTGTATTTTTACATAATATGAGTGGCTACGACGCAAATTTCATTGTAAAGCAATTGGGGTGTACTACTGAAAGAGTGGACGTTATCCCTAACTCCAAAGAAAAGTACATCTCTTTCACCAAATATGTTGGAAATGTTAAGCTTCGATTTGTGGACACGTTTCGGTTAATGCCAAGTAGTTTGGAAAACTTAGTTTCCAACTTAAAATTATACCCTGAAACAGACAAGTACTTTGGAAAAGAAAATGCAATGCTCATGACTCGTAAAGGGGTATTTTGTTATGACTACATTGACTCATGGGAAAAGTTAAGTGAAACGTGTTTACCTCCAAAAGAGGTATTCCTTAACAAATTAAGTCAAGAAGATGTTAGTCAAGAAGACTATGAACATGCTAAAAATGTGTGGAATCAGTTCAACATTAAAACTCTAGGGGAATATAGTGACCTCTACCTAACTTCAGATGTACTCCTTCTTGCAGACAGCTTTGAAACGTTTAGAAACAAAACACTAGAAACACACCGAGTGGATGCTGCACACTTTTTCACATCGCCTGGTTTAAGTTTCGAGGCAATGCTCCTTTACACAGGCATTGAACTGGAATTGCTACAGGATTACGATCAGATTCTTTTAATCGAGTCTGGAATACGTGGAGGCATATGCCAGGTGTCTCATCGGTATGCTGAAGCTAACAATAAATACATGGAAACCTATGATTCTGAGAAACCATCACAGTTTATTACCTATGATGATGCCAACAACCAATACGCGTGGGCTATGTGTCACTCTCTTCCTTATGGCGGATTTCAGTGGGTTTCTCCAGATACCGTTGATCTAGAAAAACTGAAGAAAGACGATCCTGTGGGATACATTCTAGACGTTGATGTTGATTACCCATCTGACCTTCATGATCTACACAACGATTTACCTTTCCTACCAGAGTGTACACAACCTAAGGATTCGTCTCTGAAAAAACTAATTCCTCATCTTGGAAATCGAAGGCGATATGTTGTTCACTACATAGCATTAAAACAGGCTTTAGATCATGGAATAAAATTGATAAAAATGCATCGTGTGTTAAAGTTTAAGCAAAGACCTTGGTTAAAGGCATACGTTGATTTTAATAACAACCTTCGAAAACAAGCCAAAAATGAGTTTGAGAAAAATCTGTACAAATTATTCAACAATGCCATTTTTGGAAAAACAATGGAAAATATCCATAAAAGAATAGACATACGTCTTGTGACTGACAGCAAAAAGGCAGAAAAGCTAATAGCAAAGCCGACATTTATTGACAGAACTATTTTTGGTCCTAACCTAGCTGCTTTCCACATGGCTAAACGTAACATTGTATTCAATAAGCCTATATATATTGGAATGTGTATACTGGATATTTCAAAAACTCTCATGTATTCCCACCACTATGATGTCCTGCTACCCTATTATGGAATGAACAATCTTAAACTCATGTATATGGATACCGACTCGTTCATTTATTTGGTTAACACCCAAGATGTATATCAAGACAAGTTGGATTTCCTAGAACACCTGGACACATCAGATTATCCTCTTAATCACATATGTTACTCTACATCAAACAAGAAAACGTTGGGGAAATTTAAAGACGAGGCTTGTGGACAAATTATAAAAGCATTTGTTGGACTTAGAGCTAAAATGTACGCTTTAGACATAAATGGTAAAGAAATCAAAAAGATTAAAGGTATTAGCAGAGGTGTTGTCAAAAATTGTATAAGCTTTCAAGATTATAAGGATTGTGTCATGAAAAACAATATAAAAAGAATACCCATGAACATTATCACTTCTAAACAACATGACATATCATCTATAAGACTAAACAAAATTGCTTTGTGTCCTGGTGATGATAAAAGAGTGATTGATGCTGATGGTATAGGTACACATGCCTATGGTCATTACTCAATCATTGACCATGCTTAAAGAGTTAAGTTATGAATATCAAAATCTTCTGCCTGCAACTAGCAAATACATAAAACAAAACAATTTAGGAAATAAAACAATAGCACTACAAAAGTAAAAACAAAACAAAAATAAAAAAATGGTATTCATAATCAAAAATAAATAAAATAGAAAACAAAATAAAAAAGAATATATATAAAAATGTATTATGTGTAAATAGTGTACATGTATTTAAAATAAAAATATTTTATGGCCACTGCTTGTACATTTCTAATTACTACCCGCCTCTCCCCACTCCTAATGCAAAATGAACATGTAAAACACAAATTGGAAAATCCATGTTTCCATAATAATAAAATAGAAAAAACATTAAACTGAAATTTTAAAAACTGTAAATGGGAATTTGGTAAATTGACAAATGTGTAAACAACAAATTAAAAGATCCATGTTTCTATATCATGAAATTGAAAAACTTTAAACTGACATTTTAAAAACTGTAAATGGAATATTTTGAAATTGATAAATGTGTAAACAACAAAAAGCAAAAATCCATGTTTCCATATTATGAAATTGAAAAACTAAAAACTGACATTTTGAAAATACTGATAATGGGAAATTGGAAAATTGACAAATGTGTAAACAACAAAATGCAAATTCCATGTTTCCATATTATGAAATTAAAAAACTTTAAACTGACATTTAAAAAAAACTAAAAATGGGAAATTGGAAAATTGACAAAAATGTGTAAACAACAAAATGAAAAAAAAAACGGTTGGGGTAGTGATCATGTTGTACAGTAGCCTATAAGACTGGCAAAAGGATAGTTGCATGTGCCCTTATATACTTTGTGTGTGTGCATTAGCCTTTGGATTAGCTTAAGTTAGGTTTGGTAAAGTTAGGTTTGGTGAAGTTAGGTATGTGACCTTGTAGTTTACTCTTTTCGGAAAATGTAAAATCTAAAATCAAAAAACTAAAATGTAAAATCTAAAAAAACAATTAAAATACAAAAAATCAAATATCTAAAATGTAAAATCTAAAAAATGTAAAATGAAAAATCTAAATCTAAAATGTTAAAATGTATAATTTTAAAACGTAAAATCTAAAATCTTTAAATGAGGTTTCTGTGGGTTAGGTTAGGTTCGGTTAGGTTAGGTTATAACTAAGTTTATTATTTGTGCTCTCTCATTTGCTCTCACTTTTTTGCTCTTACTTTTTTGCTCTCTCTTTTTGCTCTTGCTTTTTTTGCTCTCACTTTTTGCTCTCACTTTTTTCCTCTCACTTTTTTGCTCTCACTTTTTTGCTCTCACTTTTGCATTCACTTTTGCATTCACTTTTGCACTTACTTTTGCACTCCCCTTTACACTCACTTTTGCACTCACTCTTGCACGCACTTTTGCACACAATTTTGCACACACTTTTTTGCTCACAATTTTGCTCTCACTTTTTTTTTGCTCTTATTTTTAAGTTAGGTTAGGTTAGGTTAGGTTAAGTTAGGTTAGGTTTGGTTAGGTTAGGTGAAGTTAGGTTAGGTGAAGTTAGGTTAGGTTAGGTGAAGTTAGGTTAGGTTAGGTTAGGTGAGGTTAAATGAAGTTGGGCTAGGCTGAATGGCAGAGGTATGAATTAAACCCGCCTTTTATCATTTTTGCCTCACAAGACAGAGTGTGCCCCGTTCCACTCGTAAGACCAAAATTAAATTTCTTGGCTGAGCCAGGAATTGATCCCGGGCCTCTGCGGTGACCTTTAAGATTAATAGCCGCTACACCACGAAGTGGACAATATAAGACTGGTCTTGATTGTACATGACCAATCAATAATTACCTAGTAATTATAATAATAATAATAATAATAATAATAATAATAATAATAATAAATATTCCATTTAGCAACCACACGGCCGAACTCCCCCTGTGACATTATTCATGGTCTCAGGACATGGCGGCCATCTTGCCCATGAGCCCCTGCCCCAGCTCTGACTGACCCCTCCATAAGAATAACATAGAGTGATTGCGCGCGGCGGCCATCTTGCCCATTAGCCCCTGCCCCAGCTTCGGCTTATATTACCTACTCCTAAGCTCAACTACAATTTGATATCTGTGTCAGATACTCGACAGAGGTTATGTCCAAACTGCAAACAAAGATAAGTCAATATTTGAAACGTCTGATCATCGTGAACTTGTGGCCATGGCAGTCAGAGAAGGTGACCTGTACAGAATGATGCCACGCCAGGAGAAGTTGGAAGCCTGAATGGTAGCCACCTCGATCGTAACCTGGCACGAGAGGCTCGCACACCAAAACCTGAAGTATGTGAAGGATGCTTTGGACTGGAATGGCATTCCATACGTTGATGATTGGAATGAAAGAATCTGCGAAGGATGCACCTACGGGAAACATCATCGGGTATCTCACACACTGAACGAGAAGGTTGGTACCCAACCATTGGATCTGGTCCATGTAGATATTGGAGAGATGGCGACATCATCGCTAGGAGAAGCAAAATATTTCTTGCTTTTCAAGGATGATTTTTCACATTTCCGAACAGTATACTTCTTGAAGACGAAGGACGAAGCTGCAGCCGAACTGGATGTTTTCATGAAGCTGGTGGAAAACCAATTCGGAAGAAAGGTGAAAATTCTAAGATCAGATAATGGAACCGAGATCAAGAATGTCAACACACGTAAGCTGCTGGAGGAGCTAGGTGTCTTTCACACTTTATCAACAGCTTACACCCCAGAACAGAACGGAAGAGTGGAACGTGAAGTGAGAACAATTGTAGAGTCAGCAAGGACAGCAATTCATGCATGAAGGACAATTTGTGGGCAGAAGCAGTGAACTATTCTGTGTTCACGATCAACCAGACTAGCACAAGTTCAGTGAAAGGAAAGAGTCCAGCCAACCTATGGTTTGGAGGACAGGTCAACATGAACAAACTGAAAACCTTCGGATGCGACTGCTACGTTTTAACTCCGAACCACAAGAGAAGCAAGCTTGACAAGAAGTCTAGTAAAGGTATATTTGTTGGATACGACATTGACTCTCCATCCTACAGAGTCTATCTGCCTGAAGAACGTGATGTTGTAAGTTCAGACAACGTCGGGTTTAATGAAGGAGAAAAAGATGAGCGAAACCTGACAGATGTTGAAATGGCCATGAACGAGAACAAGTTGATTGAAGAAGATGAGTATGAAGACAGCATAGACCTCAGACAAGACAGAAACGAAGAAAGAGATGAAGCCAGAGAAGAAGAAGAACAACCAAGAAGACCAGGACTACGCAATCGTCAAAATATTCAGCTACCTGCCAAATTATCAGACTATGTCATGGGCTACCTCCGGGGAGGAAAGAGTGCCAACTTAGCCATGATAGGAGAAATCCAGGATATCTCTATTTCCAAAGCGTTGAAAGATGCCAAGTGGCTGAAACCCATGACAGAGGAATTTGAAATCACTTCCCAACGATCTGTTCAGAAGCAATTCACGTACCTAGGCATGGAAGTCAGAATAGAGAATGAAGGAATTTTTGTGAACCAGCCTGGATACACCAGAAAGATCATCAATCGTTTTCGGTTCGACACTTGCAACCCAAGTTCAACACCCATGGAGAAAGGAATGGTGGCAAACGAAGAAGATCGAATCAACGACAGACCAGCGCCACCTACAACGCCATATCGAGAAGCAGTGGGAAGTCTACTCTACCTGGCTACAATATCCCGACCGGATATCTGCTATGTAGTGAACTACTTGAGCCGCTTCAACGGCAAAGCCATGCAGAGCAACTGGAAATTGGTGAAGAAGGTATTTCAGTATTTGAAGGGAACTCCAGACAATGGAATTTTCTTCAATGGAGACGACAAACTTGTGGCATGTACAGATTCAGACTACGGTGGGGATACCGTAACAGGGCGCTCAACAAGTGGTGTTCTACTGTTGAGAGGAGGTCCAATCATTTGGTAAACACAGAAGCAGCGACTCGTTGCTACGTCAACAGCAGAAGCAGAATACCGAGCAGCTGTCTCATCGATAGATGGCATCAGCTGGATCAAGAGAACTGGACTGTAACTCGAAATTTTGAAGTCAGACCAACCAGTCACGCTGTTTGTTGACAACCAGTCAGCAATCCTCATGCTGCACAATGCACATGAGGGGAAGACTACAAAAGGAAAGAAACATATAGAGATTCCACGCAAATTCATCCAGGAACACGTGGGCAAAACTGTTGCTCTCAAACATGTCGAGGGCTCCAAGCAACTTGCTGATATCCTGACCAAACCCCTGAATAGAAAATTGTTTGAATCGCTTCGTTGTAAAATAATTAAGGAGGAGTGTTGAAATTTAATTATGTTTACAACTGACTATAACCTCTACTGTAAATCTAAGTTGGCAACAATGTGATCAAAAATGTATTTTACTTTTATAAGTTGGCAATTGTTATAAACCAGAAGAAGATGTACAGCTAATAGCGGAATGTGTGTGTAAGATATTGTCTGTGAAATCTGAAGCCATCAGCCATCAAAATTGTATCTATATTGAATGTAGGGAAGTTTTTGATAACTCATAAACATGTGTTATGCTGTAGAGTCAAAAGGCACCTTTTGATGATACTTGCTGTTTAATTTTTGTTAATAAAAGGACGTCATACATATTGACAATGACTTGATCATTCATCCCTGGTCGGAGCATAAGAATTACAACAGTATGTGCGCCAGGAATACAAGCAGATAGAAGCAATATAGTCAACGATGGAGCTTCGTTAGAGGAGTTTGTTCGTGACTGTCTACTTTACGAGCAAACATGAGACGTTATGTACAACCTGTGCATTATCGTCAAACATGAGCTCGATATTAACACCAACGACTACAGAACGATAGTCATCCTCCATCTCCATGAATATTCAGTATACGAGTGAGGTCCACGACTTCCTTTTCGAATTTATTTCGGAACGTGAAGCTGAACTTTCGACACTTCTCGTTTTTTGTTGAAACTGTACCTTGACGGAGTGAGAAGAGACATGAAGACTATCAAGAGGTCCAGGGTATACCCGGTCACAAAGAAGATGATGTTTGGCGGTCCGCAGTTCGATCCCGGTCGGAGCTTGCTCTTTTCCAGTAGGGGAATTCGTTCCTTTCCTGAGGTCGTGAGTTTTTGGAGACGAACTAGGATCCAACCCGGATCCTTGAAGGACGTAACAACTGAGTATTTTACAATACTCTATTTGAACTTCTAGACTTCCAGACAAGGTAGCTGTGTTCATTAAACTTGTAGTTAGAGCATTATTAGTGGCATTCTAGAGCAATTCTTTTATCCACATTTCGACACAATATTTATGTATTCCATGTATTCTTCGAGATCATTTGTAGTGATCGTCTTTCGACGTTTTTAGCATTGTTTGTTTGCAATCCAGAATCTGAACTGAGATTTTAACTTGTTTGAGGAATTAGTATTTTTGTCATTTCCTTTAAGGAACAGTAATTTATTTTCGACGTTTATGAATTCGTTTTGAATTCAGGTGATAGACATTTTCGTCTATGTTACCAATTAAATTAATTTATTAGTTTAATTTGGGATTCTTATTCGTCGTGAAGTAACATCAAGAGAGAAGAAAGAAACGATGATATATTGTGAAATATTACAGCATCGTAACGATCTTAGCATCGTATTGGAGAGAAACATTTAACGCGGAAACGATGATTATCGTTAGAACTCATAGACATTCGTTCAGAATGGAGATAATACGAATATGACTAACTGTATGTTTTATTGAAGAAAGCTATGATCTTTCAGTCAGTTAAAATAATTTGAGAATAGAATCTTCTTGGAAGATCTTTGTCATCCGACGTTAGGGAAGTTCTAGTTTGATTACCTCGTCGAGATTGACCTTATCGATCACACACAAATAATTTTCGAGATTATGTATTTACGATGGGTAATATAATGTCACATTGTAGACATGATGTTCCTTCATCTGTGAAAGTGAAACCAATAGTATGGAGTGACAGTACAGTATTTTTATTAAATGTATACGCAACAGTTTAGATATATCCTAGTAACGTTTTCAAAGTAATTGTGAGGAGGTCTTTCACGCTTAGTTCAAAGGTCGTTGACATATATAGATTAATGGATTAACAACTGATGTTATTGTTTGTTATACCAGCGGTTGGTTTGACAACGCTGAGGAATTATGCCCTTTTTAAGAAATGCCAGTTTTCAGGAAGTGAAGATGATAACCTTTTGATTTTGGTTAATATGTTTGTAATTCCGTGTGCAGTTGGCATACGAGAGGCTTTTAGCGAAGGAGTTTCCGCATTATAATACAGTATTTGCATGGGCAAGACTATTTTTGGCTAGGCATAAGGTGTGAGTGAGTAGAACTCTTTTTTTTCATACACGACTTTGGATAAGTGAAGATAATAGGGTCACAGTTGAAATTTAGACGTGAAATTGGATATTGAAGTCTGTTACATTTTACGCTTATTAACTTTTATTAAACCCAAGTATGTAAATACGTATGTTTAACCTTAGCTGGTCGAATATATTTGACTTATTTTGATGACAGACCAGAATTGAGTATAAGTGGTAGTATTTCTGAAGCTATGGACGCTTGTGAGGATCTCATTAAATTGCAATTGGCATTAATGCGAGATCGGAGCTTACGCTCGAGTGTAAATAGACACTACATTTTATCTTGATAATAGCTCATGCTATTGAATATATTTCAATTTCATTCGATATTAACTTTCATTACTTTTCAATCAAGGGTATAACGTGTTAGGTTTAGGAAGTTATTTGGTGTTTTACATAGTGGATAGCGTATGAAAGTCGATGTGGTTGAATGCGGTTTGTTTATTGTTCAGTGTGTATGAAAACAACTCCGTTGGGGTATCACAACGCGAGAGAATGAAAGGAATAGTGTGTGGAAGTTTCATTTTGTTAACATGTAGGATGTATGGAGAGATTTGCGTTTTTGTCTGGCGTAAATCAGATTTTTATAACGTTGCTTGTTAGTGGCAGAAGTGTGCATTCTTGGTCAAGGGAGGCAAGCGAGGGTATTCTTCAGAACTCGTTTTTCCAGCCAAGGTCAGGGCACCGCCACATAAATGAGTCGACATGTTGCTTGCCAACAGAGTCAATGAATGAATCAGCCGGTATTGGAGATTGTAACGGGGTGGATTATATAATCTGTCACGTGGCTTGAGTCGCGCGCTGCAAGGACACAGGTGTCCAGCGGAGCGTGCCACAGGATAGTAAAACACGCAGGTTTTTTAAAATTGTTTTAGCTTGTTATATAGGCTTAGGCCGCCCCCAAAATTTTGTCACAGTGTTCGCGGAACACAGGATTGTCAGTGGAGTAGATGTGAAGAGGTGAGAATGGATGTGTGTTTTATTAAGTGTATGAATGTTTAGATATAGTTTTCCTTTTGTTATTAAATTGTTTAGTTTTGTTAGACGCCGCGTCGTTTTGATTTATTTTAGATATAAGGAGATGCAACTGTGAAACCCATTTTAGGTCCAGAAGCTGACCACAAGATCCTCGAGAACGCAAGGTAGGTGCTCTACTTTGAGCTAAGTGCATATATGTAATTCACAGTTTCATCGTATTTCCCGCTACGTATATTCTTGAGGGTCATGTTGGAGTGGATTCTTGACTAGTATTTAAGCCGGAGCAGTCAGGGTCAACAAATCCAGGGGTGCTTCGGATATCTGGCAGACCGCCTCTTGAATATAGGGGTACAGTGGAAAGATGGCACCCTCGACTTTGGGGCCACGAAAATAGCTTCGTGAGGCCATTTAGAAGCTATCCAGATGACAACTTAATTTTTGAGTTTATGGTATTAACCCACCATATCATCTGTGATGAGCTAGAGTGTAATTATATAGGTAATTTGCTTTGTTTTTAACAAGATTGCACTCAAATAAAGATCAGATCTAATGGCTAGCCTGAGAAAGGAGTAATAGGTAAAATTTTTCGAAATGCACTATGATCTGAATCTATTTTCATTTTGACCGGCTCATGGTTATTGATAGCCATGTTAGTATGAAGCTAACTTGTTTAATGACAGTAAATGTAAATGTTCTTTATGGTAGTATATTTAAAATAAATCATACGCGAACGCTCTTTAGGGTCTGGTATTTTAGAAGTAGGATGTCTGGTAACATAATAGGGCATCTTATCGTCTCGCTTTAATATTAACTTAACATGTATATGTTATGGATTGAAAGGATGCTCTAAAGTGTTGCTATATTGCTCTATTTGTTTGTATTCCTATAGCACTTTGTATTATTGATATTGTTGTAATGGCAACGATGGTGACAGATGATGTCTGGAAGATGATGAACGAGATGAAGGAGAGCTTGTTGGAGAACATGCAGAAAAGTTTGAAAGATTCTCAAACTAAAATGGACAGTAATATGAAAGAGAAATTAGATAGTGTTGAAAATCAGATTAAGGAGAATCTGAAGGTAAATGTCATTGATTTACAGAGAAAGTTGTATGAGGCGAAGCAGGATCGAGGGCAGTTGAAAAACGATCACCAGGCAGATCTTGCTACTGTTGTAGGTAAGGTCAGCGGTGTCGAGGAAAGTTTCAAGGGAGATATCCAGGGTATGCAAAGTTCTTTAAAGGGTTTGCAGACCAGCTCCACTGAATTGAAGGATGATGTTGCCAATGTACATACCAGAGTCGAGGGTGTTCATTCTGATGTTGCCCTTGTTAGAGATGATGTTGCTCTTGTTAAATCTGAGGTTGCCAATGTAAGGTCCGATGTGTCCCATGTCCAAACCAAGGTAGACAAGGTTCAGGAAAATGTTAATAATATGCAGATAGATGTTAACAATGTCCAAACAGATATAACTAGTGTACAGAGTGATATTAGCAAGGTTCAGTCAGAAGTAAATTCTATGTTTGTTGATGTCAATAAGGTCCAAGGGGACATAAACAAAATAAGAAGGGAAGTAGAGGAATTCAAGACACAATGTTCTGATGGTATAGGTGCTTTAAGAACGCAATTTGTAGACGATTCCCTAAAAACTAACGTTGATACTCTGCGTAATCAGGTGATAGACCATAATAAGATCGTAAAGGATGACATAGAAGTTGATATAGCCGAAATGTTAAAGGCGAATGTAGTCATCTGGAAAGATGAATGGGATAAGTCGAGCACGGAACATATTAAGTTGATACAAGGTAAAATTGAGAGTAAACTTGCCAGTACGCAATTACAGATAAACCGTGATGTTATGAGTGTCAGGTCGGATCTAGGAAAGCGTATAGATCAATTGTTACAAAGACAGGTTGACGATAAGAATCAATCGACCGAGGCCAACAAAGCGTTAACGGAATCCTTAGAAACTCGTAGTAAACGTTTAGACGAGCGGATAGATACAGTAGTCACAGTCGTGAATAAGATCAAGGAGGGAAGATCTACCTGTATCGAAGACTACATTAGCAGGAGATTACAAAGTCTGAGCTTAGGAGACGTTGCAGATCTTGAAGTCTATAAGGAGGACTTGAAGAAGGAAGTAGAGAAGCAGGTGAAAGAAATTATTACGGAGATAGAAGATAAGGAGAAGATAGAAGTCGAGGACTATGAAAGTCGTCATAGAAGACCCAGTATGGAGACAGGAGATAGAGAAGTGAGGCCAGAAGAGAGAGTATTCAGATACAATGAGGGACTCGAAGATAGATGTAGAGAAGCCGAAAGAGAAAGGAGAGAATATCGTCCCAGTTCCCAAGATTCTCAACAGAGAAACGTGACGGTAATACGCAAGCCTCGTAAGTTTACTAACCTCGATTCGTACACCCCGATAGAGTATATCAGGAATATTCTTGATTACTTTGCGGAAGCTCACATTCCTCGTGAACCTGAAATGAAGATAGTGGAGCGCTATTTAGGTGAGGGACCCCTTGAGTGGTTCAGGGCCTTCAGGTACACATTCGTGGACTTTGAAGAGTTCGCTGAAGCTCTAATGAAGCGCTATTGGTCAATTGAAGCACAGAACAGTTTGCGCGCGGAAGTATATTCCAGGAAGTATTCGGGTACTTTACCGACGCGCTACGCTGACTTCTTTACGACACAGCTCGCCCGACTACGTTTTTACAACCCCCACGATCCACGGCACAACTGATAGATGCTATCGCCAGAATGCTGCCAGTTGAGGTGAGAAGGTTGATAATTTCGTCAGGAATTAGTGACTTAGCCGGCATGGACGAACTTCTTCGGAAATTGGATTATACTAGTCCAACGCCCAATGTCGTAGCTAGAAACCAACGTCAGGACTATAAGGAGATCAATACTGTGTTCATAGATCAAACACAGCAGACAGAAAGGAGAAGGGAAACTTAGGCCCAGAGAGAAATACTTATTTCAGGGATAGGAGACCGGAACCTAGGTAAAGGAGATTCCGTGGTGGCCGTCCCTATCAACAAAAACATGGACGAGGAAACTATCAAGAAAATCGGAGAAGCAGTTTCTTCCATAATAATAATAATTATAGAGACAACAATAATTATAATGGTAGAAATAAACGCAATAATCAAACCCAGAATCAAGATAGACCACAGAGAAATGAAGTAATGACTAAAGAGAATTATGACGAACGTCATCAAGAAGGAAAAGAATACTTAAAGGAATTAAGGGAAATGGAAAAAGAGAAAGAATGCAATCAAAGCTTAAGTTTGGATCCTATACCCAGTACGAGCAAAGAGAAACAAAATGAGAAAGACTCGTATAAGAGATATAGAGGAACCCCAGTAGGACGACGAGAGAAGTAGGAAGAGAGCAGAAATACTACTACGCTGTACTAGAAGAAACGAACGGGCTAATTGAAGATGACTGAGACGGACACAAGGAAAGAAGAAAGAAACGTTCCGCATAGAAACTGTCTAAGGAAATAACTGTTATGAGCTGTATGATGAAGAGAACAATGTCATTTTGGGAAAGTACAATGCAAAGAACTTAAAAAAATATTTTAAGAAAATAGGCTAAAATTATAATTAATGTTCGAGTTCAGTGATATGTCTGAGATCCTGATTCGAAGTGATTAAAACGATTTTGCAACTGATTTTAATTTGAGATGCGGGAGGAATGCCCCCGTAAAATGAATTATTTGGGATGAAAATGGGAATATTTTTCGAAGCCCATGATAAAATTTAACCAAGCAATATCGAGGCTGGAAGTTGGCATAAACCAGTCTCGTGGCGACGTCGAGCAGGAGGGAATTTCCGTCACGTGATTATATTGCGCAACGGAAGGTTCGAGAAGCTTAGAATTGGCCTAGCAACAGCGAATCATCCCAGGAATTGTTTAAACATTGTTATAAATTATCCGATTGGATATGAGCCTACAGCCAATAATAAGAAGTTTTAGAGGAGACGGGAGTTCCAGCAACTAAATTTTATGGATATTTATCACATTTAAGCCCCAAGAGAATGAATTTATGTAATGGTAAAGTTAAGAAAAGTCTAATAAAATATTGGAGATATTTTATAAGCCGACAGCAGGTCGCAATTCGAAGGAATAAGCAATTTGCTAGAGCCCGCTCAAATTTTCGAGGGAGCGAAAAAGGCTGCCAGAATCGGTGACTTGGTGGGGAGACGCCAAGCATCGAGGCTCTTGTTCAATTGAAGTTTGAACTGATCAGACGTGTTTTCTCCGGGAGAGATAGGAGTCCCGAGTGCCTCACCGAGTCCGGTATTTTATAAGCCGACAGCAGGTCGCAATTCGAAGGAATAAGCAATTTGCTAGAGCCCGCTCAAATTTTCGAGGGAGCGAAAAAGGCTGCCAGAATCGTTGACTTGGAGGGGAGACGCCAAGCATCGAGGCTCTTGTTCATTTGAAGTTTGAACTGATCAGACGTGTTTTCTCCGGGAGAGATAGGAGTCCCGAGTGCCTCACCGAGTCCGTGAAAGGTTGACTCGTGGAGACGCGGTATCGCGAGGCTAGGAGTAGGAGATTGCCGCGCCAGTAAAGTGAGTGAAGTTGCGAGGAATATAAATGCTGCAATAACTTCGAACTGATCAACTTCAGAAACATTATTTCTACTACGGATTATAGCATACAATCTTGTGAAGTATATTACGAACTTTTATTGAATTCGGAAGAATATTTTGGGAGATATAAACATTTTGTGAAGCGTTAGAAAAGTGTCTGAATCCAGCGCTATAAAACACTTTTGTTCGAGAAGACTACAGCGAATGCACAGATTCACGTGAGTAACAGTGATTTTAGCATAGCTAGTGAGGAACTTTATGGTAACACCAGTATGATGTCGATGTATTCTCAACAGAAGAACATGATTAAGTCTTATAATATGATTACGAAAATGGACTAAATTAGTATGTGTGCCAGGAATACAAGCAGATAGAAGCAATATAGTCAACGACGGAGCTTCGTTAGAGGAGTTTGTTCATGACTGTCTACTTAACGAGCAAACATGAGACGTTATGTACAACCACATTCTAGTGCATTATCGTCAAACATGAGCTCGATATTAACACCAACGACTACAGAACGATATTCATACTCCATCTCCATGAATATTCAGTATACGAGTGAGGTCCACGACTTCCTTTTCGAATTTATTTCGGAACGTGAAGCTCAACATTCGACACTTCTCGTTGTTTTGATGAAACTGTACCTTGACGGAGTGAGAAGAGACATGAAGACTATCAAGAGGTCCAGGGTATACCCGGTCACAAAGAAGATTATGTTTGGCGGTCCGCAGTTCGATCCCGGTCGGAGCTTGCTCTTTTCCAATAGGGGAATTCGTTCCTTTCCTGAGGTCGTGAGTTTTTGGAGACGAACTGGGTTCCAACCCGGATCCTTGAAGGACGTAACATTTGAGTATTTCACAATACTCTATTTGAATTTCTAGTCTTCCAGACAAGGTAGCTGTGTTCATTAAACTCGTAGTTAGAGCATTATTAGTGGCATTCTAGAGCAATTCTCTTATCCATATTTCGACACAATATTTATGTATTCCATGTATAGACATTTTATTCTTCGAGATCATTTCTAGTGATCGTCTTTCGACGTTTTTAGCATTGTTTGTTTGCAATCCAGTTTCTGAACTGAGATTTTAACTTGTTTGAGGAATTAATATTTTTGTCATTTCCTTTAAGGAACAGTAATTTATTTTCGATGTTTATGAATTCGTTTCGAATTCAGGTGATAGACATTTTCGTCTATGTTACCAATTAAATTAATTTATTAGAATAATTTGGGCTTCTTATTCGTCGTGAAGTAACATCAAGAGAGAAGAAAGAAACGGTGATATATTGTGAAATATCACAGCAGCGTAACGATCTTAGCATCGTATTGGAGAGAAACATTTAACGTGGAAACGATGATTATCGTTAGAACTCATAGACATTAGTTCAGAATGGAGATAATACGAATATGACTAACTGTATGTTTTATTGAAGAAAACTATGATCTTTCAGTCAGTTAAAATAATTTGAGAATAGAATCTTCTTGGAAGATCTTTGTCATCCGACGTTAGGGAAGTTCTAGTTTGATTACCTCGTCGAGATTGATCCTTATCGAACACACACAAATAATTTTTGAGATTATGTATTCACGACGGGTAATATAATGTCACATTGTAGACATGATATTCCTTCATCTGTGAAAGTGAAACCAATAGTATGGAGTGACAGTACAGTATTTTTATTAAATGTATACGCAACAGTTTAGATATATCCTAGTAACGTTTTCAAAGTAATCGTGAGGAGGTCTTTCACGCTTAGTCCAAAGGTCGTTGACTTTAATAGAATAATGGATTAACAACTGATGTTATTGTTTGTTACACCAGCGGTTGGTTTGACAACGCTGAGGAATTATGCCCTTTTTAAGGAATGCCAGTTTTCAGGAAGTGAAGATGATAACCTTTTGATTTTGGTTAATATGTTTGTAATTCCGTGTGCAGTTGGCATACAAGAGGCTTTTAGCGAAGGAGTTTCCGCATTATAATACAGTCTTTGCACGGGCAAGACTATTTTTGGCTAGGCATAAGGTGTGAGTGAGTAGAACTCTTTTTTTTCATACACGACTTTGGATAACTGAAGATAACAGGGTCACAGTTGAAATTTAGACGGGAAATTGAATATTGAAGTCTGTTACGTTTTACGCTTATTAACTTTTATTAAACCCGAGTATGTAAATACGTATGTTTAACCTTTGCTGATCGAATATATTTGACTTATTTTGATGACAGACCAGAATTGAGTATAAATGGTAGTATTTCTGAAACTATGGAAAATTGTGAGGATCCCATTAAATTGCAATTGGCATTAATGCGAGATCGGAGCTTACGCTCGAGTGTAAATAGACACTATATTTTATCTTGATAATAGCTCATGCTATTGAATATATTTCAATTTCATTCGATATTAACTTTCATTACTTTTCAATCAAGGGTATAACGTGTTAGGTTTAGGAAGTTATTTGGTGTTTTACATAGTGGATAGCGTATGAAAGTCGATGTGGTTGAATGCGGTTTGTTTATTGTTCAGTGTGTATGAAAACAACTCCGTTGGGGTATCACAACGCGAGAGAATGAAAGGAATAGTGTGTGGAAGTTTCATTTTGTTAACATGTAGGATGTATGGAGAGATTTGCGTTTTTGTCTGGCGTAAATCAGATTTTTATAACGTTGCTTGTTAGTGGCAGAAGTGTGCATTCTTGGTCAAGGGAGGCAAGCGAGGGTATTCTTCAGAACTCGTTTTTCCAGCCAAGGCCAGAGCACCGCCACATAAATGAGTCGACATGTTGCTTGCCAACAGAGTCAATGAATGAATCAGCCGGTATTGGAGATTGTAATGGGGTGGATTATATAATCTGTCACGTGGCTTGAGTCGCGCGCTGCAAGGACACAGGTGTCCAGCGGAGCGTGCCACAGGAATGTGAAACACGCAGTTTTTTTAAATTGTTTTCGCTTGTTATGTAGGCTTAGGCTGCCCACAAGATTTTGTCACAGTGTTCGCGGAACACAGGATTGTCAGTGGCGTAGATGTGAAGAGATGAGAATGGGTTTGTGTTTTATTAAGTGTATGAATGTTTAGATATAGTTTTCATTTTGTTATTAAATTGTTTATTTGTGTTAGACGCCGCGTCGTTTTGATTTATTTTAGATATAAGGAGATGCAACTGTGAAACCCATTTTAGGTCCAGAAGCTGACCACGAGATCCCCGAGAATGCAAGGTAGGTGCTCTACTTTGAGCTAAGTGCATATATGTAATTCACAGTTTCATCGTATTTCCCTCTACGTATATTCTTGAGGGTCATGTTGGAGTGGATTCTTGACTAGTATTTAAGCCGGAGCAGTCAGGGTCTACAAATCCAGCGGTGCTTCGGATATCTGACAGACCGCCTCTCGAATATACGGGTACAGTACCAGATGACGAAACACAGATTTTGGGTCATCAGAATATAAAAAGAACATTTTGTAACTATCGGAAACACGAAATTCAAAAATTTTATGTGCCTGAATTCCAATTTCAAGTGAGAAACTCGATGGATACTTCAACCCTCCACGATTTAAAGGGTTTAAATAACTCAATTCAGGTGGTAATTTACACACTAAGTCTGAAGCTGTAATTAATGTTGACTTACACATCAAACATTCACATCTGAGAGAGACTTTAAAGCTAACGTAGCCAGCTAGAAATATTATTATTTCTAAAGTAGAGGATTCCATTTCAATTTCCTCACTTTCATTGATAACATTGTCATATTCAGCAGACAAAAGGAATTCATTGGATATGTCATGGTCTGAAGCTGCATTATTGTCTTTGATCATCTCAGAAACATTCAAAATTGCTTGCCTAGACTTCAGTAAATTTGTAATTTTTTTCCTCTCCGAGTCATACTAGCAATAGCTTAATTTTTCAGTGTTAAAATAATTCCAAAATCATTTAACGAAGGTTAGGATTTATAAACTACACTTAGGTCTACATTTTAAGATGTCTTTTATTCTTACTTAGCTTCAGGGGAAAAATGGCAGCTTACTCTCAATATTCCCTACCCAAGGAAGCCTAAAAATTCAGGCTCAGTTACTATCATTTTAATTACTTGTAAGCTTGTTCTGTATCACATAAAACTCACTACTATAAATCTGAACAACAACAACAACTAGAAAGACAAAAACAGGACTTACCACCAGCACGGTTTGCTCTGATTTCTATCACAATTTGATCTTCAGGAAAAATAATGATGCATACTCCCGTATTCCTAGTAAGTGATACATTTTCCCTTGGTATTTTCCTCTTCCATAGATTAACTCTTTCCTCGTCGGAAGGAAATGAAAATATTGGTGTATATTCACCCGTGTAGTTGGATTTGCATCCTGGCACACAAAAAATTCTTGGCATAGTGACACATGCCTGTTTTCACACACACTTCTACACACAACACATTGTATTTACACAAAACAGTGCTATACAGTAAATATTCAATTATTATATACACAACAAGGAGCAATATATCCTCTGAATTAACTCAACTCTCCACGTGGAGATAGCATACCTAACCTAAACGGCATAGCCTCACTATTCCAGTTACAGTTATTTATATGCATCTTGATGTGATAAATTACGATAATTTAGGGGGAAAAAGGACATTTAACATACTTAAAAATAAATAACTGACTCTCAACAACCCCAATTATTCGCAATAAGTTTCCAATAACTTCGTATTACACTCACAAATACAACTCGTAACATTCGCCTTAATCGATCAGCTGATTGCCTTCGCGCGCTTCCTACAGTACGGACTGTTACATTACGAAGGCAGTGAGTATATATAAGGTATATACCCAGAATACACAGAACCGTCAGAGGTCATAACGGAAAACGAAATTGTCCAGGCCATCAACAAAGGAAGATGAAATAGAACACCAGGTCCAGATGGAATCAGGAATGAGCATCTAAAAGAGACGGTGAGGTATGGAGTGCTCTACCACTGCCATCGTAATGTACAGGCCGTAAGGCTCCTACTGTGACGTCCTAGGGTCGTTATAGTCGCAGCAGCAGTCAGATAGCTCCCTTCACACGCATTCTCTTCAAACCTAATATAAATTACGCTTCCGCTTCAAGACGTAGAAAAATAGCAATGCTATTTAGGGCTGATTGGTACTTCCATCCGTTACCACTACATACGTACGCCTAATTATCGCTCCGCTTGTTCGAATCCGGCGGATGTAGCTGGCATTTTGAGAGTGAACAAAATGGTACATTGCCGGTACATTTACTAGGACGTTGAAACACACAAACAGGGCTAAATTGCAGTATTTTGACGTCGAGAATAAGATCTATTCTTGGCCATTTTCTCGTTGTTCACCGCTTTGAAAAGGTTTATGGTAGATGCCTGAGAAAACCCCACATCACTCTTGGCTATTCAACAGATCACGTCCTAAACTGCTCGTGGATGACAAAGCACAATGTAACCTATCTCTAACTGTAATCAATGCACAGGTCACCCTCAAGATGACTTAACAGGGCCTATCCTAACAGCACTTATTTTCTATCACCCAATCTAACTTGTTCCTTGCATCAGGAATTTACAATGGGTTGTAATTTTGAAATCAGGTATCAATAACCTACAGTGCATTCACCAGGTGCTAACAATCCCATTAATGTAAATACAGTAGCCTACACAAATGCTGCCACGAAAACATTAGGCTACCATATTCACTTGAGCTTGATCGAGAGACCATTCTCACAAATAATGTAACTTGGACTGACTTCAGTAGATACTGAATACTGGATATCGCTTCTCTGATTTACATACCATAAGTAACTTAACCTCAGCATTATCATATTAGAAATGTTTCCAGTCCTAGCATAGGCTGAAGTTTGGAAATTTCTTACAATAATTGAAACCATATAAACTAACAACCTACCATCAAGGTGATTAACTCTTCTCTCCCGAAGAATGGTATCTTACTTTCAGGGAAATGTTAACACACACTCTTGTATTCCCCGTAATGTACCTACCAATAATTTCTAGGAATGTTGTGTATGCATTGCTTTCTTAAATTGTCGTGGTGGGGAAGGAGAAGCAAGCCACATTATAATTTCTTTCATAATACCGGTAGTTGCTATAAACAAACTTTTGACATACCTGTGACCTGGAAAGGAGATTTCCTGAACTAACAACATTTTATTACCATCGAAAAAACCTTGTATGAGTCGAAATAATAACTGATATAGAGGTCCTAACTAAAACATAACCTTCTGTGTGATGACAAACATGCAACGCAAAATTTGCCTAGATACAATAACCTACCTACAAAATGATCATTTGTTTCAGAAAATAATTATTCCTCATTCTAGATGACGTAAGTAGAAGCGTTCTCAAGTATCACTTTTCACGCGGATACTCATTCATAAAAGATATAAACAACACAGCACAAAGCAAAATGGTCGCCATATCTACCCCCTGCCGATCAGCTGATCAATCGTTAAGAGTCACTGCATGATGGCCTGTACATTACGATGGCAGTGGCTCTACTGAACAAATGTCTCGAAACTAGAAATGTGCCAACAGACTGGAGGAAAGCAACAATCCGAATGCTGTAAAAGGGGAAAGGAGATGAGGATGACCCGAATGCTTACAGAGGGATCACGATGGAACAAACAGGTTTGAAACTCCTGACGAGGATCCTAACAAAGAGAGTGATGAACAAACTGGACCCACTGTTACCAGAGGAGCAATTTGGATTCAGACGGAAAAGTTCGACAACGATGGCACTGGAGAATCTACTGAATCACATTCATCTTGCTCTGGAAAAGCCAAGAGGTAAATTAATTGTGGCATTCATTGACTACTCCAAGGCATTCGATTGCGTAAGCAGACGGCTACTCACAGATAAGCTGGCGAAACTATTCGGAACAACTAACGTCACAATACTCATATCTAACCTGTTGGCTGAGAACTACATACAGGTCATGGGCGCCCACAGGGAGGGGCAAGGTGGGGCCGTGCCCCCCCCCGCCTGGAATTCCGAGAATGTTGATATTCGATTGGTCATTGTCACCAGTTTATTTCATAGATTGAAGTTTCTGATAATCAACTGACAAATTTTACAATAGAAAACTTCTTTACTGTTTCTGACGTAATATATATTTATATTCATAAATATATGGTTCTAATGATGTCATGCACTAGACCACCAATGGAAACATAGCTCCATTTTTCAATATGGTTATGCCTAGTGTTAAATACCGTACATGTTTACCCATCACTATCAAAAGTGGTTATGCTGGCTACTACTTTCGCCACCTCACTTTGGCAGTGAAGTAGTGTTTTTGGAAGAGTTCTAGGCCCTCCACCTCTACATTCCTCCACACAATATGGCGGTGGAGCGCAACCACGTACATGGTGCGCTTTTCAAAAAAAGCTCGTGGGCATGGCTTAACCTAGCCTATCCTAGTCAAGCTAACCTAGTCTGGTCTACCTAACCGGAACCGAACTGAACTGGAACCGAACCGAACTAAACCGAAACGGAACCGAACAAAAACTAGAACCAAACGGGTGAGTAAATGTATTCGAGAGCAGGGGCTAATGAATACATCCAAGTACACGGGGTACATGCAACTATCCCATGCAGTATTTATGGAGGATGAGGCAAGCCTGCGATGTATGATTTAAAACAAGCCAACTCTTGCAGTGTAAGACGTCACGTGATGCAGGTGTTACAACCGGATGCAAGGTCAGCGTTAGGTTAAAGAAGTGTGCAAAACATGATCCTTGCGACGTAGAATGTCAGAACTCGCCACCGGACGCAATGTTTGTAATATTTTTTTTTTAATGGGTGCTCCATCAATTAGGATTATAGAGGAAAATTCTGTTGGGCGCCAACTCAAGTACAACTAAATATATGAGTAATTAATCTCTTGTTCCAAGCAAAATAAACACAAGTCCTCTATAATCTCAGGGTGTAGGGTATTATTGAATACCAACCCGGATACCATCAGTTTGGATAGCAGTTCTAACATTCACTGAAATATACTATCAGTTACTGGGAATGTTACTTACGGTTCTGAGGAAATATAAATATATATTGTCTATGTTGTACTGCAGTATGAGGATATGATTTTTAAGATCTTTATTATAAGGATTCTTCTTTGTTAGAAGCTGTTGATGTATTTCACATCATTATTGTTATTTAATAACTCTGATATTTAACTACACTAGCGCCATATGTGAGAACACCCACTCACAAAAGCTGGAGTAATCACTCTTATCTTTTTTATCTCCTTTGATCCTACAATAATACTATTCAGTCGCCTTTTTGATTAAAACAAAGATCGCTTTCAAAGTTTATTCATTTATGTTTGTTAATTTATTTCAAATAAACCAACAGGTTATGGGTTCAGTCACGCATTGAGATAAAGTGCGTAATTAGACGAAATAAAAAACAAAGTATTTTGTGCGCGATATTTTGACGTAAACTCCGGGAAGCCAAACTTGAGGTTAGGACCAAGTGCTCACACAATGGATTCAACTAGGATAATCAACGTTGGCCTTCTGGAAGGAAAAGCGAACTGGAACACATGGAGATACAAAATAAGTATTTGCCTACGAGGGATCACCGGAGCTATGGACGTAATTGAAGGCAGGTTAGTGAAGCCAACCTCACTTTCTGAGGACGCAACCACTGAAGCAAAGGCGGCGTATCAGAGTAAGCTTGATGTTTTTAATAAGGCGGATAGCCACACATTGACTGTATTAACCACTAACATGTCAGAAGAGACGTTACAAAAAATCATGCGTCTCACGTCAGCTCGTGAAGTGTGGTTAGAACTCCACAAACTATTTGACGGTGTCTCAGAAGATAAAGTTTACAACTTATGCCTGCAATTCTTCAGCTACAAAAAGGCAAATGAGGATGACATCGCAACGCACGTTTCAAAATTAAAGAATCTGTGGAGCGAACTAAAGCAGGAAATGTCCAGAGATGCCGAAATCAACTCTGATCTGCCAGATGTATTTATGATTTGTAAAATTCTAGGTACACGGCCAGAAGAATATTTTTCGTTCAAGTCTAGCTGGATGTTGATGTAAAAAAGGGACAGGACAGTCGACAACCTGACCAATCAGCTGTGTGCGTACGAGAGGGCGCTCAGAGGCAAAGGAGAATCACCTCAACAAGAAGCACTCTTCTCGGGTTCGTCCAAACAGAAAACCCAGCAGCAGAACTCTTCGCAAAACTATCTCCAAAAGAGAAACAAAAAAGAAAATATTCTGTCCTTACTGCAGGAGACCTAACCACACTATCAAACAGTGTAGGAAGAGGATCGCCGATGGAAGACCGCCCAAGCCCAGCAACTCAGGAACATCAGAAAGCGGTACCAACATGATTTTGGTCGCTATAACCTCGACTGTGATGAACTCAGAATGCAATTCTGACGACTGGTTTTTAGATAATGGAGCAACGAGCCATGTTTCTAATAACAGGAACATTTTTAGGACATTTGAACCATTTTCTACGGAACACTCAGTGACCACAGCGAACGGTGTGAAGGTTGCGGCCATTGGAAAAGGTGACATCGACATCGAAGCAGTAGTTAACGGCGAGTGGCACAAGCTCACGTTGGTCGATGGATGGTGCGTTCCTGGGATCAAGAGAAATCTATTCTCAGTCCTTGCAGCCGAAGACAGAAACAAGGACAGCAGGTTCGTCTCGTCAAGAGAGGTCTGCAATTTCGTCGTCAACGGCGAAGTGAGATTAATTGGCGTTCGTGAGCGGTTCGGTGGACTCTACAAGCTGAGAGTGAGGAGCGTGAACAACACTGCATTCAAAGAAGTCAACGCAACAGAAAAGGACAACCTTCTCCAACTTTACCATGAACGATTCGGACATCAGAACAAGCGACACGTGATATCCCTCCTGAACAAAGAGCTGGGAATCCGCGTTGAGGTGGACAGCGAACTGTGTGAAGGCTGCATCTACAGCAAGGCTCATCGTCTGCCTTTCGGAACGAGGTCTGGAACTACGAAACCGGGAGAGCGTATTCACACAGATGTCTGCGGCCAATTCAACGAGTCGATGTCAGGATAAAAGTATTTCGTCCTCTTCAAGGATGATTTCACGAAGTTCAGGACTGTTTTCTTTACCAGAGAAAAGTCTGAAGTCCCAGATAAATTAGCCCAATTCGTTGCAGAAGCTAAGACTCTCGGACACAACATCAGGGAGCTGCTGAGTGACAATGGCAAAGAATTCGACAACCAGTACGTCAGAAAAATCTTGCAGAAAAAAGGAATTGTTCAACGACTCGTCACGCCATACACTCCGGAACAAAATGGATCCAGCGAAAGAGAGAACCGCACCGTGGTTGAATCTGCTCGAGCAATGATGTATGCTCATGGAAAACTTCCACAAAATCTTTGGGCTGAGATGATCCAGACAGCAGCCTACGTCCTTAATAGGACTGGACCTTCCCACGCTGAGGGAACATCTCCCTACGAGCTATGGTACGGCAGGAAACCAGGTCAGAAGCATCTTCGGGTGATCGGGTCTACCTGCTATGCGCATGTTCCCAAGCAGCAAAGAAAGAAGATGGATCCCAAGGCCACCAAAGGAATTCTCATCGGATACGACAACGATGACGGTTACAGGATCTTTTGTCAAGAGGAAGGTAAACTAATTCGATCGAGAGATGTCACCTTCGATGAGAAAGTATTGCAGCACAAGAACGATGCCAATCTTCCGGGAAGCTTAGACTCCTCTGTTCACCCAGAACAAGATTCTATCCCTGAAGAATATCAAGCTGACGACGAAACGCAGAGCGAAGAGGAGGAAGATGAATTCTGGGACCTGAATAATGAAGACGAAGCTAAAAGTCAACCAGAACAAAAATGTACTCCGATCTCAGATGAAACCATCGTTCGACGACTTCGTGAGCGTTCGTCTCTCAATCCTCCATCAAAGTATCAAGACTTCGCGATGTATCTCTCAAGCCCTCAACAAGAACCTGAATCCTACAGTGAAGCCATGAGATCAGATCAACAGGACCAGTGGAAGGAAGCCATGGGTCGTGAGATGAAAGCTCTTGAAGAGAACAAAACTTGGGAACTGGTTGAACTGCCTCCAGGAAAAAGAGCCATTTCAAACAAATGGGTCTGCCGAGTTAAAACGAACGCCGATGGATCGGTCGATAAATTCAAAGCCAGATTGGTCATCAAAGGCTATTCACAGTGGAAAGGAGTAGATTATAATCAAACCTTCAGTCCAGTGGCCAGGACATCAACCATCAGAACATTGCTCAGTGTTGCTGCAAAAGAGAAAATGAAACTGGCACAGATCGACGTTTCAACGGCATTTCTCTATGGTGACCTCCAGGAAACTATATATATATGCAACAACCTGAAGGATATGGTGATGGATCTGCCAGGGTATGCCGCCTGAAGAAAAGCTTGTATGGACTGAAGCAAGCTCCTAGATGCTGGAATGAGAAGTTCAGCAACTACATCGTCAGCCTGGGATTTTGACGAAGTGAAGCGGATCCTTGTCTCTTCGTGAGGCAAAAAGGACGGAAGAAGATGTTCTTCGTTCTCTATGTTGACGATGGAATGATTGCAGCAGAAGATGAGCAGGAACTCCATAAATGTATCGACTATCTGAAACGGGAGTTTAAAATCACCTCTAAGCCAGCATCGTACTACCTAGGATTGGAAATCAACCAAGGAAAAGATGGGTCAATACGTTTGAGTCAAGCTCATTACACGGAAACCATACTGTAGAGATTCAACATGAGTAGTTGCAAGGCTGTGACTACTCCAATCACCAAGGACAACGATACAGAACAGAGCCCTCAGAACTTCGAGTATCCATACAGACAAGCTGTTGGAGCACTCATGTTTCTCATGTGCGGGACACGACCAGACATAGCGTATGCTGTCAGCGTGGCCTCCAGGAACCTCGACAAACCAACCGAACGAGACGTGATCAGAGTGAAGAGGATCCTGCGGAACCTGATCTTGGACTGTTCTACAAAGCCAACCTGAGAGAGGAGGCTTTTGATTGTTTCAGTGATGCAGATCACGGTGGTGACTTCAGTACGGGTCGCTCAACCTCAGGGGTCCTGTGCCTGTACTCTGGATCTCCTATCTCGTGGATGAGCCAGAGACAACCCTCTGTTGCCATATCCACAACTGAAGCTGAAATCGTGGCTGCCAGTGAAGCCGCAAGAGAGATCATCTGGATCAAGAGGCTTCTGACTGAACTAGGCCAGTTGAAGTCGACGCCCATTCTGCAAGTCGACAACGAAGCAGCCATCCGGCTAGCACAAAATCCTGTGTTTCATCGGAGAACGAAACACATTCGTATCAGACATTTCTTTGTTCGCGAATAGGTCACAGCAGGAGAAATAGACATTTCAAGAGTTGACACACAAAATCAGCACGCGGATATTTTGACCAAACCATTGTTTTCAATTCGTTTTCGAAAATTATGTAACGACATGGGGGTCTGTAAAGTTATTAAATAAGGGAGAGTGTTGATGTATTTCACATCATTATTGTTATTTAATAACTCTGATATTTAACTACACTAGCGCCATATGTGAGAACACCCACTCACAAAAGCTGGAGTAATCAATCTTATCTTTTTATCTTCTTTGATCCTACAATAATACTATTCAGTCGCCTTTTTCTTTTTAATTAAAAACAAAGATCGCTTTCAAAGTTTATTCATTTATGTTTGTTAATTTATTTCAAATAAACCAACAGAAGCATTACGGGATTATCAATTTCATGCAGACCAGACACCTTCATACAATGTTATAAACTCTTCCAGTTTTCAATACAAGACATACATTTCTTTTTTAAGATCCAATCCTACCATAAACTTCTTATAATCAACTATCCTCTATTGTTCCGCATTCATTTTTCTTTGCCTTATTTAAGATATGCCACATCTTCTAATAATGCTGGATCCTCCTCTATGGATCCAACAGATTTGCACTCAAATACAACTAGTTTATAATATCACCACCTGAGCGCTACTTAATACTTTCCACATACAAATGGCAAGGAAAGCCTTTCTACAAAAAAGGAATCTGTTGACATCGAATATAGATTTAGGTATTAGGAAGTCATTTTTGAAAGCCTTTGTCTGGAGCGTGGTGCTCTATGGAAGTGAAACTTGGACTATTGGTGCAGCAGAAAAGAGGAGAATTGAGGCATTTGAAATGTGGTGTTACAGGAGAATGATGAAGATCAGATGGGTAGATAGGGTTACAAACGAAGAGGTATTAAGGCGAGTGGGAGAGGAGAGATGTTTCTGGCGACTGCTAATGAAGAGAAGAGATAGGTTGGTAGGACACATACTAAGACACCCAGGAATAGCAAGCTTAGTTATGGAAGGAAGGGTCGAGGACAAGAACTGTAGGGGTAGACCAAGGTTAGAATATGTTAAACAGATTGCCTCGGATGTAGGGTGTGGTAGCTATGTAGAGATGAAACGATTAGCTCAGGACAGGGAGGCATGGAGAGCTGCATCAAACCAGTCAAAAGACTGAAGACTCAAACAACAACAACAAATGGCAAACATCTCATATAGCTTCATAAAAATGTAACAATCGCCCCCAGAAATCTTTACAACAATGTTATTTTGGAGGGATTTCTAACACATATTTTACCCAAATATCCATCAGTACATAAGATATTGAGTCCAATACCATATACATCTTCATAACCGTTTCACCAAACACTCCAATGTAAAAAATACTTGGCAGCATTCAATCTCCAGGAAGAAATAGCAGTTACTTTGCAAACCAAATGATATACAAGGTTAGTTCGTGCAAAGCCAGAAAATTGTCAGAACCACAATCATAATCTACGTCACAGAAGAACTTATCTTCCATGGCACGCAGCAACTCATCAAAGCCTACTCTTCCAGATTCATCCATATCTATATCTGCAAGAACAAAAGGTTCTGTATCCAAACCAACTTCCTTGAGGGCAGGCTGCACATCCGGATGACCATAAACACAAACAGTCTTCTTCTTTGGATCCTTTCCAAGAACTCCTAGCAATACAAGTGGAAGAGCAAGTACCTCACCATTATATAGGGTCTTAAGGTCCTTTTCTGGAAACGCTCCACTTCTGTATATGCCAAATTATAAAGCACATTCCACTAAACTGGTGTATATAATTTCCATCATGTATTTTGAAACTGAATTACAGATGCCATTTCAGTTGCGCTGATACCGATTCACTCCTGTCTATTATAACAAATCTTCATATCTCCATATTTAGACTTCTTGAATCCAAAAACTTAGAAATCATATCTCGATTAAACAAATTTACTGTACTAAATCAAATAAATAGATGCAAAAACCATGGTCAAAAGATAAAACAAAATTAATGTATTGACACAAAATGAAGAAAGAAAATTAATTAACATTCTCATTAAAAGATATGTACATTACAGCGAACCAATAAATGTACATTGTGCAAATGTATCCTAAGATATATCAAAATATAGAAATTAAATGGCTCATATACATAATCTATAATAACAACAAAGTAGTGTCACACGCCCCCTACACATAAAATTCCAAATATACATCCATCACATACACTCCTCTTTCACACATAAGAATATACATGAATATAATTAACTAAATCATAAACTCTGCATACATAATACCTATATCTAAATGCCAGGCATAGATGCAGATATTCTTCCTTATTCTTCAATTTCTCGTGCTTCCTTTTCTTCTGTTTTTCCTCCGTCTCCGTTCTTCTTTTTTTCTCTGCTTTCCATCTCGTCTTTCTCTTCATCCGCCATGTCATTCCGTACCTTATACTCTTCATCTTCCCTCTCCACCGTTCCTGTCTCCTTCCCTTCTTCCTTTTCTTCTGTTTCTCCTTCGTCTCCATTCTTCTTTCTTTCTCTGCCTTCCATCTCGTCTTTCTGTTCATCCGCCATGTCATTCCATACCTTGTACTCCTCATCTTCCATCTCCACCGTACCTCTCTCCTACCCTTCCTCATTTTCTTCTTCTTCTTCTGATCCTTCACACTCTTATCTTCCTTTGCCTGACATCTCATCTTCATCCTACTCCTTTTCTTTGCTTTCCAACTCATCCTTTTATCTATCCTCCTGCTCCCTTTGTCTTCATTCTCAACCACTTCTCTCTTCTCCTCTTTTTACATCCCATCCTTTTCATCTCGATCTTCCTTCTCCAACGATTCTTCACCTCATATTTTTCCATTTTGTTGTCTTCTTCATTATTCACTCCTGTACTTTCACCCTCATCTTTAACCTCTTTTTCATGACCGCTACTGTTCTCCTCATGACTAACCTCATCTGCTTCTCCTTTCTCTTCTTCAGTTTCTTCCATCTCACCTACTTTCTTACTTTTTTCCATTTCACCTTCTCCGTAATACGTTTCTCCTTTCTCGTTTACCTTGCCCTCTATCTCATCTCCTTCCCTGTCATCAGTTTTGATCTCCTCCTCCATTTGACGTTCCCCTTCACCTTCTTCTCCCTCTTGTCCATTTCTTACTTCCATATCTAATATTCTCTCACCAGTCGCCTTTTCAACCTTCTCAATTTTCTCTAGAATATATTCCTGTACTCTTTCCAATTTATTATCTGCTTCTATGGTCATATCATTTAATTTCTCTGGGATTCTCGCTTCCACTTTCATCAATTTCTGAACTACTTCTTTTATAATTGCTTTTGCCTTATCTTCCACCATACTCCTTACCTCACCTCTGATCTCTTGTCTCACCCCCTCAATACTATGCTGTAACAATCCATACTTCCTATCTAACTCCTCACTAACATGCATTACTTTATCTAATTTCTGACTCAACTCCTGATTGTTCTCATCACATTTTTCATCCATTTGTCTTAACATCTCCTGATTATTCTTATCAAATTTTTCATTCATTTGTCTTAACATATTTAAGATATCCTGCACCGGCATTAAGGCCCCTTTCACACGGGGCAACCATGGCCGCGTCACCACGTCTTTGCATTGATTCAATGGAGCCTTTCACACGTGGTGGTGGTGTCGGGCCTGGTCGCGCGACCAGAATTCGTGGTGGCAGGCAATGCGCCGCGCCACCACATGTTTACATTGAGTCAATGGAGCCTTTTACTCGAGACGCGACTTTCTGTGCGGCCAGGCCAGCAGCGGGGTAAATGTTATTAGGCAACTATATGTTTATATGTTTATGAGACAGGTGAGGTACCCCCGGATGTCAAGAAGAATGTTATCATCCCTATACGAAAGAAAGTGGGAGCTGACAGATGTGAAGATTACCGTACAATCAGCTTGGTTACTCATGCTTCAAAGATCCTGTCTAGAATAATTTACAAGAGGATTGAAAGCCAGATAGAATCGGAGTTGGGTGAAGACCAGTTTGGTTTCAGGAGAAATGTAGGAACAAGGGAAGCTGTACTAAGTCTTAGGCTGATTTTGGAAGGTAGAATAAGGAAAGATAAGAGAACGCTCATGGCATTTGTAGACTTGGAAAAGGCTTTTGATAACGTTGATTGGACTAAATTGTTTGAAATTTTGAAATCTATTGGAATAAAGTACTGGGATAGGAGGGTGATATACAATCTATACAGAAACCAGACGGCAGTTATTCGAGCTGAAGGACATGAGAGAGAAGCTGGTATTCAGAAAGGTGTAAGGCAAGGCTGCAACTTATCACCCATACTTTTCAATCTGTACATGGAACAAGCAATGAAGGAAATTGGAGAAACAATTAAAGTGGGAGTGAAGATTCAAGGAGAAATAATTTCAACTCTGAGATTTGCTGATGATATCGTCATCTTGGCTGACAAGCCTGAGGATTTAAATGAGTTTTTGACTGGTATGGACTCCGTCTTACGGAAAGAATTCATGATGAAAATTAATAAATGTAAATCAAAAATACTGAAATGCAGCCGAAATAAATCAGAAATCTCTATGGACATCAAATTGGCAGGTGAAAAGCTGAAGGAAGTAGGAGACTTCTGTTACTTAGGAAGCAGAATAACCAGTGATGGACGAAGCAAAGAGGATATAAAAAGTAGGTTGGCTCAAGCAAGGAAAGCATTTCTACAAAAAAGGAATCTGTTGACATCAAATATCGATTTAGGAATTAGGAAGTCATTTTTGAAAGCCTTTGTCTGGAGTGTGGCGCTATATGGAAGTGAAACTTGGACTATTGGTGCAGCAGAAAAGAGGAGAATTGAAGCTTTTGAAATGTGGTGTTACAGGAGAATGATGAAGATCAGATGGGTAGATAGGGTTACAAACGAAGAGGTATTAAGACGAGTGGGAGAGGAGAGATGTTTCTGGCGACTGCTAATGAAGAGAAGAGATAGGTTAGTAGGACACATACTAAGACACCCAGGAATAGCAAGCTTAGTTATGGAAGGAAGGGTCGAAGACAAGAACTGTAGGGGTAGACCAAGGTTAGAATATGTTAAACAGATTGCCTCGGATGTAGGGTGTTGTAGCTATGTAGAGATGAAGCGATTAGCTCAGGACAGGGAGGCATGGAGGGCTGCATCAAACCAGTCAAAAGACTGAAGACTCAATCATCATCATCATATGTTTATACAAAGTAACGAAAACGTAAGGGCCCATGTCCTCGCTGTTCCGCCCCTTAAATAAAAAATAACTAACGAAAAAGTAACTATTTGTTACTTTGACAACCGTAACGGTAATTCTGCCACTATTTTTGGTAAGTAACGATAACTGTAACGAAATTACTTTTGATTAAAATCGATTTAAATCGCTTTGAGTTTGCTATTATCTCACCGGCTGATGAATACATTTAGTATCTCTTGTGATTATCTCACCCTGTGAAAAAGATAAACAAATGTCCGTGTCCGGCTGTAACCATGACTACACACAATTGCGTCCCATTCACTTTTTTATATGTTTATATCCGTGAAAGTATAATGTAACGAATTATCGGGAGTACACTGTAAATCGAAAATGTGCAAATTCTTCTTACCTCAGTGTCACTAGGAGTTTTTCCTCTGGAGGTGTACTATCTCTCATATTTGTGTCCACACCAGTCAGTTGATCTTTTGAACACTGCAGTAGCTGATCATTATATGGAGTGTGGAGTACCAAGTGAAGGATCTATTCACATTGATGGCACTGAACTCCGAAAATCATCTGCATTCAAATACTTGGGTACGCTAATCTGTTCAGATGGACGAACACTCCCAGATGTCCGAAACAGAGTCAAAGCTGCATGGCTGAAATGGCGCCAAGTTACTGGAGTCCTTTTTGACCGGTATGTGCCACTATATCTGAAGTCGAAAATTTACAGAACCATCGTTCGACCAGTAGCACTGTACGGTACTGAAAGCTGGCCAGTAACGAAGAGACATGAACAACAACTACATGTCATGGAGATGAAGATGATTCGCTGGACACAGGGACTTACTATACTGGACCACATCAGGAATGACAATGTTCGAGCTACATTTGGTGTGGCTCCAATCCACGAAAAAATGCGGGAGAGCCGTCTGCGTTGGTATGGCCATGTACTGCGTAACAATCACTCTTCAGTCGCGAGAACTGCACTTGACATCAGTCCAGAAGGCCGACGACCACGAGGGCGACCGAGAAAGCGCTGGCTGGATACTATGCGGGAGGAAATGCAACTAGTGAATGCCACAACTAGAGACGCTCAAGATCGAGCAGTATGGAAGAAAAAGTGCAGAAAAGCAGACCCTGCAATAAAGCGGGATTAATGCTAGGAAGATGATGATGAGTAGCTGATCATAAGATGAAATGTTCATTCGTAGTGAACTCGAATTCTAAATGATTCAGGATGGACAGGATGCTATTTAGGACGTTTTGGTGAAGTTTGGAGAAGATTGCGGTATTTTTGGAGGAATTACGATATTTTTAAAATTTAATTATGAGAGGAAGCTTCAGATTGTATTTGACGACAACAAAATGGCGATGGAAGCCGCCGTTGGGCAATGCTGCGTAGTATATTTGCTCGGCCGCTCATAGCAACTCGCAGATTTCGAAGAGAAATGCGTTGATTGGCTAATCCAATTTCTAGAAACAGAGAAGGAAGGACAAATGAGCGCGTTTGATGAGAAGCTTCGTCGATTTATAAACTGCCATTTATTAAAGAAGAGAGAATCTGCATATTTAAAACTATTGAGAAAGGATCTAAATTAAAAGGATTTATGATAGTCACCCAGAGAAGAAAGTTTGATAATCCTGTAAAAAGATATAAGTAATGAATGGTTTACCGCCCTTTCTCATGACGCGCCAGTCGATTGGTTTCGAGGAACGTGGTGACGCGCATCAGATCGAGGTCTTTTGTGTTGAAGCGGCAAGAGGAACGGACCTGCGACACTTGAGTTCCTGAAACTAGCGTGTGTAAGATAGGGGTCTCACGCGAACATAGTTTGTCGGCGAGGAGGACAGTTCCGTCGGTCAAAACTTAACACGAGAAGTCCGCTGAAGATGTGGGAAACAGAATATCGTCATAATATCAGTTCTCGTGTGAAACTAGTATCGAGAGTTTGATTAAACTTAAGAGAAACATCGTGTGTACATTTCGTGAAAGTTTCAAGACGACATTTGAAAGAATAAGAGAGTTTTCTTTGTTGAAAGCATTCACATGATATAAGCACGTTTCACTCAGTGCGTGCCAGCTTTACAGGCGTGGAGGGGATGGCCCGTTATATGCCTGTCCCAATACATTTGAAGGACAGCAGCACTCATTTATAGCAAGTCTCTGTTTAGTGACAAACTTTTTATCGAAATGTTCGACATGCAAGCGTTAAGGGGAACAGTTAACATTGTGTTTAACCTATTTGTGATCATGAACTAAGCCAAGTTATGCGCAGGGAACGTGATGTTACATTGTCAGTCTAGAATATCAGGCAACCGACATTAATCTTAAAATTATAAGATGTGGTGTAACGATCGCATAGCTACGGTACAACATTACGAGATGGAACTTGATTATCGCGTCATGGCTAGATACTATCAAACCCGAAACGAAGCAGTTCATCATACTTCGAGACTGGGAGGTTCTTGCGGTATCGCTGATCGAGGCGAGGTCCGTGTTCGAAGCCAGCCAGGGAGATTAACGATCGGAGATCAGGGTTCGAGTCGTGACAAGGCAGTCTTCCGAAGAAAGAGGATGAAGATTATTAAATATGGAATTACTGGTGTCGACAGTAATTCTCTCCACACTTTTTCTACAAGATGTCATCGCAAGGTAGAGACACAAATCCTCGTTAGTAGTTGTTGGTTCCTTTTGTAGTTAGTTGTAGAGTAGAATATCAGAGAGCATGGCACCATTTCAACGCTAAATTATTTTGTTGTGTGTGAAATAGTTTAAGCCCAGAAATTATTTTTCAACGTTGGATATTTAAATATTAACTTTCTTTTAGTGAGATTTTCGGGGATTAACATTGGGATTTTTGACTTATAGGTTTTGAGATTTAAGCTCATTTTATAAATAATTTTGTTTTTGAATTTATTTCGATCCACGTATCTTTGGGAATTTTATTGAATTTTATTGAATTTTATTGGAATATTATTGGAATTTTATTGGAATTTTATCGAATTTTATTGAATTTTATTCAGCATTTTAGAAAATGATATTAATTTACCCAAGCAACTTAGACTTTGAAAAGGGATATTTATTTGGAAATGAATTATTATGTGGACATTTCCAAGATTTTATAGTTATCTTCGAGTCTGACTCTGCTCAAGTAATTATTTAATCAAACATTTTGAATTGGTGGAATGATGAATCATTATTTGGACATTCCACTTTAGCCAGTCATTATTAATAATAATTTATCAGTGGATAAATTATTTTATTTGAGAGATCTTATCTGCTCAGACAGATCAACACATTTGAGTATTCTACGAAATTTTTGCAACACTCTTGGAGATTGTTATTGACTTTTGATTGCATTAACGCAATATTTTGGAAAGACCAGAGAGAAGTAACGAATGTTTATATTTATTAAATGTTAACAACAATTATTTGAAATCTAGAGTAACTTATATTAGTAAACCATTACGTCATCACTGTTTATTAGAGTCGACTATTATGTATTATCACAACATCTGAAAGAGTTATACGCTGTTATTATTATATATAAATATATCATGAAAACAAGGCATTATATGCAATTTAAATAAGTTGTTATGGCAGAATAATGTATTAAGAGATCGAAGTGAAGAATTATAGCAGCTATATTTGTTTGATAACAAGCTGAGGAAAATGTTATACGGAATTTACCTATGTAATTGAGAGAAGTTGTTGTTTAAGTATTCTATGGATATTTGTTCAGAATATCAGAGAAGGGAAGGTCATTATACGCGTTGTGAGCGTTTATTTGGAGATTATAAGTAAATATATTACAGTAAAGAATTAAGTAAGACCTTAGTTGTCCAGTATTATTGTAAAACGACTCTCAGTTGAATTGATTAGTTCTATTGGCGGAAAATATTTGGGAAACGGATTGAAAGTAACAATGTTGTTAATTATTATTAAGATATTATCAAGGATAAGACATCAATTATATAAGCTTAACTTAACCGTTCGGCTATGTATGTAAGCCCAATTATGAAACGAAACAATTTTATTATGATGAAAACAATACGATATGAATTTGTAACAGTGATACTTTATTTAAGAGCATAAAAATTTTGGATTGTCAGTAGTTGACAAGAGAAGGAAGGTTGGATGATTGAGAATCATCACGAATGATGTAAATAACATAAGACATTTTGTTAACAATATCTAAATATAATATTATTAATAACTAGGAGAATTTAACGATATAATAAAGTTAACTGAATAACTTTCTTGATAAACAACTGATCCTAAAACAATTATAATAATATGGTTTATTATTTGTATTAACATGATTAATAATTATTTCTAATAATTAATAAACATCTAAATAACGAACATTTTACAAACTTAATTAATATTTTGGAAATATTAATAGCCTTTAATTAAATTATTTAATAATAATTTCTATTATTAATCATTAAATAATTTTGGGAACCCTAGTTGACAATTAAACGATAACTTAATTTATTTTAAAGTTTTTAAACGTTTAAACCATAAAAAGGAGTGATGTTTAAAGAACGTGACGACGAGGTTGTTTACTGTTGTGCAGAGGTGATCTTATGGAAGATCAAAATAAAATTAATTTCCATTATTTTTACCAATGGATGGTTTTGAAATAGTAAGTAGAAATGTCATTGGCTGTATTAAAACCGATATTTGTTCATATATTACTAGAGAAAAAGAGTAAATTTAAGCGCTGTTGTGCTAACAGCTGTTTGATATTTTTTTTATAAGAAGTGGAGTACTTCTAACGTCCGTGGGACGATGATTTAATTTCATTATTTGACTATAGTATTTTCGCAGAATCATTTGCGGATCATATGTAATTAATATAGGGATATTGTTGATTTAATTTTATTTGTTATCACTTCATTAATAAATTTATTTGTTAGTTTTGTAACTGCGTTTTGATAATTTATTTAAGTTATGAAGAAGGATTATGTTTTGGTGCATTTGAGGTTTTATTGAACCACTAATTTCGCCCATAGTTAGTTTCTCGAGCTCTTCGGCTATATTTAGTTGATCCACCCATTTTGCTTTACCAAAACATGATCTTAGAAAGTGTGCACCCCCCATTTAGCTATTGTTGGTAGGATTTCCAGATTTATGAGTCGGGGACCTCGAGATTCTGCAATCCAGCTGATCTTCGGATACGACAAGCAGCTCAGATGGTTTAAACGGGTACAGTAGGAAGGTGAAGAATTCGACTGGATTGTCTAAGACCAATATACAGAGTACAAAATATACCTTTTGTTGATCGATCCTGCAAAAGTGGGTGAACCCAAAATCTGCTATTTCCCCGTTTTCGGCGCTTACGCAACCTGATATATAGAAAAACAGCAAGTGCTGCTTCTTCCACCTCCATTTCAAGACTGGCTCATTACTGGTGGCGTGTTTTGTGGCTAGAGAAAATATTGCAAAGACGTGATGGTGCCACCATGGTGGCGCGGCCATGGTGGTCCCGTGTGAAAGAGGCCTAACACATCTTGTACTGGCATTACAACATCCTGTACTGGCTGTAACATTAGGTTACGAGGTTACAATGTTCTTAGTAGTTATATCCTCTTAGATTAAGTTTAGGTTAGGATCATGGTTATTCTTTGGTAATGAAGGAGGCCATGAGTAATGAAGTTTCCCATCTGTGTATATCATTTCTATTTTTATGCTGTTTTTTAATATATATCTATGACTATTCTTGTTGATTATTCCATGCAAAAATTAATATTATGTTGGTTGCTTATAATGTTGTTTTAGGCACCTTTCACACCGAAGATGCAAGACGCAAGATGCAGGGTGCAGGATGCATGCATCTTGCATTTTGATGAAAGGGCTTTCACACCAACGATGCACAAGCCTCTTGCACCTTCTGTTCATATCCATTATCTCTGTTTATTTCAGTACGTGAGTTTGAGAAATGAATAATAATCAATCATCTGACTCTTCAGACGACGAAATTATAATTCTGGCTTGTGCAGTTAGAAGGAGACGAAGACAAAGACAAAGAAGGACTCGTTTATGGCAGCACCCATACTGTTATAATGCTGGAGAGCATAGCCCTGCTATTGTGTCTCAGCAATTACTGAACCATCCGGTAAAGTTTCAGACGTATTATAAAATGAGATTTCGACTTTTATCAAGTTGTTGGATCTCATGGAACCGTCACTGAGTCGTAGGGATACCAATTATCGGTTGTGTGTATCTGCGAAAGAAAGACTACTGATATTTCTGAGGTAAGTACGGTAACTATATTTTCCCATGAATAGTAAAACCCATTTTTGAAACGTGAGAATATAGCTCAAAACTGAAAACATTACTTAGGAATATTTTCTACAGCATTGTTTATTAGTAAAAGCATCACTGTAAAAAATCGATTGAAAAGATGATTCGTATGATGAGCTATGTTAATAATCATTATATAAGGGCACTAAAATATGTAGCTTACTTTTTGTTATTAATAGATGCCGAGTATTTGTTTGTTTTTTCTAAAAATTAATACAGTACCATTAATTCGTCACGGAAAGATGCCACCTAGCAGGAGGTGTCTAAACTAGCGTATATATTTTAGCACATAACTGGTGTTGGTGAAGACATAGGTTGTGAACCAAAAGCTATTTAGTATAGGTCTAGGAAAATTGTTTTAATATGCATGATAAATTAATGGAAAAACCAGTGACATATATGAAAATAGACAATTTAGTTCTTCACGGATCTACTTGTTTTTTAATTTACAAATCATTCCGGTACATGGATATGATATGACAGAAGCTCAACCTAAACACACATCTCAATACAGCATCATAAAATCGGTTGAACCCAACATGAATGGTCATGAATTAAAACAGCTGGTTAGGGAATCCGTAGACCCTAAAGCATTGAAAGTTGGTATTCATAGGATGAAAAATTTAGCGAACAATACGCTGCTTAACGAGTGTAATAACAAATCATATACCGGTAGTGAAGTGTTAGAAATGGAAGTAAAGAAAATAAGTCCAGTCTGTATAGAACACCCAAAGAAGAAACATCCTACAGTATTCTTAAAACTCGTCCCCAATAATTTTGACGACTCGGTAATAAAATATATCATCCTTCAACAGAACAACTTGATTCACCTTGAACCAATACTCAAAACAAGATTTACAAAAGCAAAGCTTGATGACTCCAGGCATATGGTTGCTGAAGTGAGCCCGGATTCAAGGAGAGAAAGGATTGCACTCCAAAGAATCAAACTAATCTGGAGTATGTGTAGAGTAGAAGACTTCGTAATGGTCACGAGATGTTTTAAATGCTTAGGATTCGGACATACTTCCAAATTCTGCTCAAACCATCAAGTGTTCAAAATGTGCCGGTGATCACCATTAGAAAGATAGCGATAACCCCCGAATGCAATGCCGTGCAAACTGCGTCAGAGCAAATTCATTAGTACAAAACAACAACAAGAAAGTAGATATAAACCACAGCGTCTTTAATCAAGAATACCTCAGAATTCAAAGAATAAAGTCAATAATTATCGGCAAGACTGATTTCTAACATGGACACTCTCGTATGCGCACAACTAAATACTCACCACTGCAAAGCTGCTATGGCGCATTTATCATTGTTTCTAAATCATAACAACGTTGACATATTATTAAACCAAGAACCGTACTGTTACAGTGGAATACCCTGTTCCATTACTTCAAATTACACATCGTACTATATCACATCTAACAATGACCCTAGAGCCTGCATTCTAGTCAAAAACACTATATCACATAATTTCATCCTACTTCACAGTTTCTCCACTGCTGACAACGTTATCATTGCTTCGTAAGGTAATCCAGATACCGGCATTGCCAGTTCTTATCTGCCTCCGTATGATACACTACTGCAAGATCTCTCACCTATACAAGTCTTCATGAATTCCACTCACCCAGTAAACCTCCTATTGGGTCTTGACTCCAATTGTAAGCTGTCATTTCTCATCATTGTGAAGAAGTCACTCAATCGGATCATAACCTCATCTACTTCGAAATATCTACTCACACCACCTCTACAAAGTTATTTCGTCATGTCAGCAACTCTACTAGACAATTCGCCACGCAAGTGGGAAACTGGCGATTATTCCAATGTAAAATTAGTCAATTTGGAAAACTATGGATGACACAATTAAACAATGTTAACACAAGAGTGGACCTTGAAGACACTCTTGCATACATCTGACAACAACTAAAATATATAAATACAATTTGTTTCCCACCTTTCTTACTAACGAATAACTTCAAACATTGGTGGTCCCCTCAGTTAAATGCACCCAGGAAACAAGTTAATGCAGCAAAAAGAAGATCGAAGAAATGTACAAACCCAACGCTTAAAATTATCTATGAAACTAGATTTATAACCCTACGAAGCCATTACAAATTAGAGTTAATCAATGATAAACGTGAATCATGGAAACAATTCTGTACTGAGACCTCAAAAGTATCTCCATGGAAAATTTACAAGAGTTGCAAAACAGGTTTTACCAAACGTATGCATCCCACTATTTTAACCTTAATAGATGGATCATCAACTTCGTCAGAAATAGATACAGGTAAGACACTTCTCGAAAAATTGTTTCCGGATGATGATCCGGATCTAGATAATGACGAACAACAGATTATCAAATTGTCCAACTCGCATTCAAGCCACTGACCGGTTACCTTCGCAACAATACGGAATCACAGCAGGAAATGAAACCGTAACATCATTTTCCCCGAAAGTGTCAGTTACGATAGTATTGTTCTGAGCCGTCGAAATGTTCATAGTACGATTGTAGGTTGCGGAATTGCGGAGGCTGATCCTGTGACCCATTAGCAATTGGCAAAAGTCAGTAACGTGTGGTGGTGGCACATGTCCTTCATTGTTTCTTCCCGTAGGAGCGCTGTCCTGTTCAGATGACAATTCCTCAATAAGTTCAAGGACTCTTATTTAAATTTTATTTTTACGGATGGGTTAAAATGCGAAATGTCCGGCAAATTGCTTTTGAAAAAATCAAGATCTGGGTTGTTCTGTTTTGTGTCCGTTTTGCTGGCAATATATTCAAAAAACATTTTCTCAAATTCATCAGGAGGAGTTTTACTACATTTGTAAGGACGTTTTGAACTTCCTGTAGAAGAGGTTGCGCTCGTTGTTAACGGTGTCGGTGGGTCAGTGTCTTCGATCGTGTTTCCTCACTCATTGCGTCTTCTTCATCTTGTCTGCTGTTTTCAGCTGGTTTCGTATCATCATCATTAGGTGGTTGATTCACTTGTGGGAGAGAACCGGATTGTGGTCTTGATTTGATGAAAGGCACAACGAACTGCATTACTACCCACAGGTAGTGCGGCTTCTTTGCCTTATCCCCTGTGCGTTTTTTCATATATCTTGCCAAATCTCCCCTGAGATATTTCCATCTCCCTTTGCATTCTGCATCTGAAAAAGGAATCACATAACAATGTCACAGTTGTATATCAATGCATATTTTGATCTGAATACTTACACAAAAGTACATTATTGACTTTAGGTTCGTTATTATTCGTTAATGACCTTCGTACTAGACCAAAATGTTCAAAATTGAACCCTCTCTCAAAATTTGTCATTTTATGCTTTCGGGGGTGTTGAATCAGAATCGGCAATGAAAAAGAATAATAATAAGAATTATTATTCAATATTTCTGATTAATAGATTGAAGGTACTTAGGTTCATATTAATTTTTTTCGTAATTTTAAAAACAGCGTTTTTGTTATTTGTTTTCAGGTATCTTGCAACTGGTGAGACATTTACATCCTTATCACTACAATTTTATCGAGGCATTTCAACTATAAGCGAAATAGTGGCAGACACAGCAAAGAAATTGTGGTCAGTTCTGCAACCCATGTACATGAGCACTCCAGATGAGCAACGTTGGTTGGAAATCAGCAAGAGATTCTATGAACTTTCAAACGTTCCTAATTGTTTGGGTTGCATTGATGGCAAGCACATTAGGATTAAATGCCCCTCCCCCCCCCCCCCCCCAAAAGTGGCTCAACTTTTTACAACTATCATGGCTTTTTCTCCATTGTGTTGATGGCGTGCACTGACGCTGATGGATTATTTACTTGGATAAGCGTTGGTGAGTTTGGCAGAAATAGTGATGGCTGTGTAATAAAGGAGTCAGGATTTTATGATTCCATAGAGCAAAACAAACTAAACATACCGGCTCCACAACTTTTAGCGAACGATCTTGATGGTAATGCTTTTCCTTTCTATTTCATTGGTGATCAGGAATTTCCACTGAAAACTTACTTGATGAGACCTTACCAAACGAAAACGAGCAATGGTGCTATGAAAACGTTCAACTACCGCATGTCAAGAGCGAGGAGGAGTGTTGAATGTGGTTTCGGAATGCTTGCTTCAAAATTTCGACTTTTTGTGACTCAAATTGAATGTGAAGCCACGAAAGTGGAACAGATTGTGAAAGCTGCCTGTATTCTGCATAACTTTATTCGGGCCCATGACGGTTTTCTTTCGATTCCTACGTATGAACAACTCACCAACGCCTATGAACAACTACATCCTTTTCGTGGTTTACCGCCAGTGGGGCAACGTTCTACGGCAAAGGAATATAGAGATTACCACCGAGACTACTTCTGTAAACCAGAAAACTCATTTCCTTGGCAGAACAGAACGTAATTGACATTGAAATAGAGATAATTGATGTTAAAATACGTATTTTTACTGTAATTGATTTATTTATGAAATATTTTAAAAAATGTTGATTATTTTCTTCACTGACGCAAATAAATTATAAGTACATGGCTCTCTTACCTGTTAATTCGAATTTGTGTGCCAGGGCCTTCCATGATTTATCTTGGTCAACCCTAGTTGAGTACTCCTTACTTGTAGCATCGTATATTGCAGGATAATCTTCGACTGCTTTAACAAAGGCCACGTTGAAGTTCTCCGTGTCGGGTAACATAGTTAAGGGTGGATGGAAGTTTCGTACTTGGAACACAACGTCTAATTGAGGTCTGAAATTAATGAAACTCAAAATAAATGGCGCGAGTCAAGCACACGTGCAACAGTGTGATTCACATACAGCGTTGCCGAGAGTCGGGTGAGTCAGATTTCCAAGGGAGGGGTGAGTATGCAAGACAGCACAACAAAGATGCACGCTGAAATCTCTAGCCGGCTGATTCTCAAGATGCAAGTGCATCTTGCATCCAGGATGCTAGACGCACTTGCATCTTCGGTGTGAAACCTCTCGTTCAATTACATAGTCTGGTGTTTAAGATGCATGCATCTTGCGTCTTGCATCTTCGGTGTGAAAGGGGCCTTTAGTCTCAACTTCACCGTTCACGTCCGAGATCCGAGATTCTCGTACTACCAAGTTATTTTGGAATTAGATTTGCTAGTAAATGTGTAACTAATTGTAGTGTTATTGTACGTCCGTATGCGTCAAGGGTTCCCTAGTCATGTATCTAGCTGGGTGTCAACGTCCCTACAATCCTTACCATCTCAGCGGATATGGGTGATGGCTAATGTGAGATTCGGGCGCATATAGGTCTTTTCATTTGGCGCCCAACATGGGGCCTTGATTGTGTTGAGACGCTAAAGTGTTCAACGACAACCAGGTGGAATACTGGTGGATTTTTTTGAAATTAGTAAAAATGCCGATCCCAAATGTTGAAAATTGTTTAATTGTATAAACATTGATAAATTTGAGGAGTACTATTGTTTGAGGCATATTCGTTATACCAGCTGATGATATTTTGGTCATTTAAGTTAAGAGTTAGTTAGATTCATGTTGTTATATTTAAATTCAGTTAGGGATTGTTAAATGAGGGACGATCAGTTTACTAAACCACGGTTAAGTAGATATTAAGATTTCCGTTTATTATTATTACGAAACTAGGATAATCGAAGCATTTTTCTATATAGACAGTATGAATTGGTCACTCTGATATTTCCGTATAGTAGTGTAGAGGATTCCTCCTCATTTCTCAATTGTATTTCATTATGTCTTCGGAAGATATGACCCATATCCGATCAATCTTAGGAAAGATTAGACAAAACCAAACCCAATTAACAGGAGATGTTGATGCCCTCCATAAGATAGTCCATGACAATAGTAAGAAATTAGAAAGGGAGATCAAACAGTCATCTGTCACAGTTAAATCCGAAATGAAAGCGGAATTAGCTGTAGCACTAGTTGCCAATAAAGCTAACGTCACACTAGTACAGGAAGAATGTAGAAAGGCACGTGAAGAGGACAGAGATATACAGGAAGAGAATAGAAAGGCACGTGAAGAGGACAGAGCTGTCCAAGAGGAGATAAGGAAGGCCCAAGAAAAGGCTAGAATAGCCCAGGAAAAGGCCCAAGAGGAGGCAAAGGAGACGAAAGAATCCCAGGAGCAGACCAAGAAGGCTTTGGAGAAGGCCCAAGAAGAAGGGAGATTAGCCCAAGAACAGAGTAGATTAGCTCAGGAAGAAAGTAGATTCTCAGTTGAACAAAGTAAGAAGACTCTGGAAGAGACCAAATCTGCTTTCAATCAAGTGAAAGAAGATATGGCCTCTACCAAATCGGAGATGAGCACACTGAGAGAAGACGTAACTAAGAGAGTAGTAGAAGCTAAACTACAATGTAGCGATAATATTATTCAGCTAGAAGCTAGAATTCAGGAAAGTATACATAAGGCCACCACTGAACAGAGAAACCAAAATGTTAGTATTACAAAATCCCTGAAACAACTTACTGATCAGCATGACAATCTTAATAGTATTGTTAATAATTTACAAGGTAAATTAGAAGACCAGCAGAAATTAATTGCTGAAGGTATCAATGTTGATATTGAAGCTTGTATTGGTAAATCTGTTAACGATATGAAGGAAGATGTAATTAAGTCCAACAACGAATATATGTATGAATTACGTAATAGAATTTTAAAGGATGTAAATAGAGTTGAAAATGAAGCGAAAACACTTAATGATAACCTTAAATTAGAGTTATATAAACTTGTTGAAGAAACCAGAGTATCGAGCATTACCGAACTTAAAGGAATTTTAAATAGAGCAGATTCTGGTAAAAGTGAGCAGTTAAACGCGATTAAAAACGTTGTCGACGAAATAAATGTAGAATTAGCGAAGGTTAAGTCTAGCCAGGATGAGGAACTACTTGAGATCCGGAGTAGAATCAAAGAACTGTCCATCAATGAACCATGTGATCACGACAAGCTCAGGGAGGAAGTAAGGAATAGGATCAAGGAATTATCCATTAATGAACCATGTGATCATGACAGACTTAAGGAAGAGATACATTTTGGAATAAGAAGAGATTTAGCGTAATTTTATCAAAGGAGAGATGAAAGGCTTAAAGAGGAGCTAGGGAAACCTGAAGCACGTGAGGAAAGAATCGAAGAGGATAGGGAAAGCATACTAAGTCATACGCACGATAGACCACATCACACTCAGGACACTGAACGTATTCACAGAGAATACAGAGGTTCAGATTGGTAGTATAACCAGGGTGGTCCCTATACTAATCAGAGCGTAATTGTACTGAAGTACATAGACGATAAACCGTCTCGCTTTAGCGGTGTAGGCAATTTTACTGCCGTAGAGTTCTTAAGAAGTATGCGTTGTTACTTGGATGACAACAGGATACCACGTGATAGGGAGATGAAAGTGGTAGAGAAATTTTTGGAATCTGAAGCACTGATATGGCACCGCGCATTCCGTTACACATATGCGAACTTCGAACAGTTTGCAGATGCCTTGCAGAGGAGATTTTGGTCCAAGGAACTCCAGCAAGATATCAGAGCCGAGATCTATTCAAAGAGGTACGCGCATTCAACCCCTACGAAATATGCCACCTTCTTTACAACGCAGCTCGCCATGCTCCAATATCTTAATCCTCCTTTAGCAGAAAGTGAATTGATCCATGCGATATCCCGACAGCTTCCCAATGACGTCAGAAGACATCTGATAGCGGCAAAGGTCGAAACGCTAGAAGATATGGCGGAAACACTGCGCAGATTAGATCGTACGAGTTCCACACCCAATGTTGTAACACAAAATAACACCAGACCGAGGCACGAACACAGAGACGCTCACACTGTGTTAGTCGATCAAACTCAACAAACGGACGACAACAGGAGTAGGCCAGGTCCCACTAGAAACAACGACTTTGGGAGAAATCGCTACGAACCACCGTATCGCCGTAGAAGAGAAGGACGACCGTATCAGACAAGATACTGGAACGAAGGTTAACGTAGAACGGGTTTCCATCGTAGTAGCGACCGCAGAAGGAACAGTTATTACGACAGTAATAACAGAGGTTCAGGAGGAAGTTACCGCAGATATCGTAACTGGAATGATGATAATTATGCCCAGAGACAACATCATCAACAACCTAGGCAGCAGCAGCAACAACAACAACAGAATAGAGGCTGGCGCAACAAAGATAATGTTAGGCGTTATTATCAAGAAAGAGATAGAGAAAGCCAAGAGTACAGGGATGGCTTGAGAGATAATGGAAATAGGAATAACCAGAGGAACGAGGAAGTCGAACCCCAACCCTCAACATCAGGTTTACAGCAACAGCAAAACCTGAATGAGGCACAAAAAACTTCAATTGGGAAACGCAAGTAGAAAAGACAGCACTGTTCACGAACGAAAGGCATGAGATCGCATAAACGAGTTATATCAAGTATCTGACGATGATTTACTGTATGAAAGAGAGGAGTCTGTGAAAGGAAAAATAGCAAGGTTGCCTATTTTGCAGATTATTACTGAAGGCGAAAGTTTAAGAACGCTGTTAGACACGGGAGCTAATGCATCAATATTGTCCGAGAGTAGCTACAATAAATTGAAAGACAAGAAGTCCATTGTATCTATGCCAGTGTCTACAATAAAAGATCGAGGGGTGTTTAACGACAAAACGATGAAGTGCAGAGTCCAAGCACTATTGAAATTCACCATAAACAATTATATTTATGAACAGATATTTATAGTTCTAAACAACACTAGTTTTGACGCTATACTAGGTATAGACTTCATCACTAAAACTGGAGCTGTAATAGATCTGAGGAATGGCATTTTTAAGTTTAATGAAATTAGTCATGAAGCCGACAATGAAGAAAATGAATACCTCATAGAAGATGAAATCCCAGAGGAAAACCTAGAGAGGATTATTTCAGAAGTCGAATTAGAAAAACCAGGTCATTATGGGTTGAAAATAAACCATTTTGAAGACTATGAGAAGAGATTGGAAGAATTAATCCACATTTATGCCGATGTTTTCGATGACAAGCCAGGATTAATTAAGGGTTTTAAATATCAGATTAAGTTAGAGGACAACTCACCATTTCAAAGGAAAGTATATCCCATTCCCGAGAAATATCACGCGGAAGTGAGAGAGCTCATAAATGGCTTGGGAAGGGATGGTATAATCCGGAAACAAGCGACCACATATTTGAACCCGATTACTGCAGTGAAGAAAGCAGACGGTGCGATGTGGGTTTGCCTAGATGCCAGGACTTTGAACAGCCTGATGCACAAAGAAAACGACCGACCGCCAAGGATTAGAGAGCTCCTAAGGAAGTTTAAGGGGAAGTCATGTTTCTCTGTAATAGACCTGACTTCCGCTTTCCATCAAATTGAGTTAACCGAGGATAGCAAATGCTATACAGGCTTTCTATTTGACCAAACGAGTTATATTTTTGAGCGTCTTCCATTCGGCATTGTAAATGCTAGTCCAGCTTTGATAAGAGCTTTAGATTACAAGCTTACTGACGAGGTGAAAGCACATCTTATTTGCTACGTGGATGATCAAATTATTTCTTAGGAAAATCCAGAGCAACATCTAATGCACTTAAGAAGCCTACTGGAGAACCTGAAAGATGCGAACATCAAAGTCAAGTTTTCAAAGTGTCACTTTTTCCAGCAGAGGATTAATTTTCTGGGACACACTATCGATCAGTTTGGTTACCGTCCCAACCAAGATAAAATAAATGCAATTCTACAGTTTCCAAGACCTAAAAGAATCAGAGACGTGAGAGCCTTTGGAGGTCTCTGTCAGTTTTTCAGCAGCCATTGTCCTCGCTATTCTGAGATTATGGCACCGCTACATGAGCTTCTGAGGAAGAACAACCGTTGGAAATGGGGCGTAGAAGCCGAAAATGCATTCATTTTAGCCAAGCAGATGCTACGTGACAACGTTAAGCTCGAGTACCCAGACTTCGGACGTTCATTCATTGTGGAGACGGACGCTTCGAAAGTCGGAATCAGTGCAGTCCTTTATCAAAAAGACCAGAATGGAAATAACCACTATATTTCATTTAATAGTAGGAAATTAAGGTCCCATGAGATAAACTACTTTACCACAGAATTAGAAGCTTTGGCAGTGACCAATGCTTTGAATCATTGGAAAAAGATTCTGATTGGACATCAGATCATCATTAGAACTGACCATAAAGCCTTGGAATTTTTGCTTAAGTCAGATTTATCTAGCGATAGGATGATTCGGTGGACGTTGTTTCTACAACAATTCAACGCCACTATTGTGCATGTTCCCGGCTAGGATAATTTATTGGCCGACATACTATCCAGGCACCCAACAGCTGATAATGATGTGAGAGTCAACACAGTAGAAATGGATTATGAAGATAAGGCAACACTGGAGCGACTTAGAAGAGTAGCAGTCAGCCAGAAGAGGGATACAAGTCTAAGGAACTTATTTAGATTCATGACAGGAAGAATGCAGGTTGATGACATAGAATATGCAGAGACTAGGAAGATGGCCACTCAATATGTGTTATTAATTGGCATAGTCTGCAAATACGTAGATGCTAACCACGCCAAGGTGAGAATCGTGATACCACCTAGATTAAGAGTACCTGTAGTATGGATAGTGCATAAAAGTATAGGTCACGGTGGGGTAGATAAGACTTATAGCACCGCACAGGAAAAGTTCTACCGGAGTAACATGAGGGAATCTATTGCCATTGTGATTCGTTCATGCGAGTTATACCAGAAGAACAAGTATAACTCAGAGTTATTGAAGGAGAGACCTAAGGCCATAATACCTACTAAGATCTGGAATTCTTCAGCCAGGACATTTTTGGTCCAGTTCCAAAGGGTAGTAGAGGTAATAAGTACTTGCTAGTAACTATGGACGATTTCTCGAAGATAGTCATCATGAATCCGATGCAGAAAGCAACTACTAAGACTGTCTTGTATCACCTTGAAAAGAACATTATTCCCAAGCTTGGAAAGCCAGAGGGATTACTTACAGACCATGGCACGCAATATACTTCGGCGGAATTCCAAGAAGTAATGGATCGACTTGAGTTTGGTCATATTTTTAGTTCTATACGGAGTCCGCAGACGAATCCGATTGAAAGGACGATGTTAGAATGCTCAAAATACATACGCCTTTACAGTTCAGAGAACCACGCTAATTGGGTAAGCGTAGTACCACTCATGGAGTACTGCATTAACAACACGAGGCATGAAAGTACAAACGAAGTACCAGTAACGTTTCATTTCGACCAGAAACCAGTCCGACCATGGAACGGAATCTTCAACATTCCGGAAGATGACGAACCATCGGTGGAACAGCGCATTGTTACAGCAAGAGAACATCTCAACAAACAAGCAGAGAAGAGGCTGAAGAGAGGCCAAGTTAAGAGGTACAGCAGACCTTTGAAGTGTGGAGATTTAGTTTAGGTCAGAGTGCCCGTGAAAGCTGATGTATTGAAGAAAGTATACGTCAAGTTCTCAAATATATTTGAAGGTCCATTCAAGGTTGGTAGAGTGTATGGAAACAACTGTTATCAGATCGTAAGGATCGAGGACGACTGACCTATTGGAAAGTTCAACCACACGAAACTCAGAAGATTCTATCCCAGGATTCATTGAGGGATGAATTGGTCTCAATTTTGGAAGCAAGAGTAATTTAAGTCCATGTTCAACTTTAATTAACGAGTCAAGAGCTCCCCTCTGAGCCCTAATTCACCCCAGCCCAAGTTATGGACAGAGTCGAGGATCGAACCGACCTGACAATTTTTCGAGTATTTAGTGGAATTTGGAAATGAAAATTTATTTCATTGAAATGAATATTTTAGGAAGAGTTTGGAACGATTAAGAAACATTTTTGGAGAATTTTGGATGATTTTGGATTATTTGGATTTATAAGTTTTGAGGTGAATGTAAATTTAATCAAGGAAGTGTCTGAGCATAGGAAGCTCGAAATTGTCATAAGCTTCAAGTTAGCACTCTCAAGACCGGTTTTTGTCAGCCAGGTCGACACAAACCAATTTTTGCACACGACTTTGTGATAAGAGGCTAGGACAGGTAGAGTTTTGGTAATAAACCTGCAGCCAATGAGGATTCAGCACATAATTTATGTGGGAAACGCTATTTAATCATACTTGCTTTATTAAGAGAGATTAGCATTCCCAGAGGTCAAGAAGAATATGTTACATTGATTATGAAGAAGAGAAGTATATAATTTTGGCCCAGAGAAGAGTAATTAGCATAATTCTATTATAAGTGGACCGGTTGCGAGGCTAGTTTGTCCGCGCGCGCGAACCACGGACACACAGCAGAGACTCTTTCTGATACCGTCGAGGAGAGCGGACCTGTCGTGCAGCGCTCCGCAAATGTAACATTGAGTATCGACAAGCAGCATAATATATCAAGAAGCAAGCTATTGCAACAGCGAATAGAGAAGAAGATTGCTATATAATCTACAACATTCAACAGAAGCGAGCAATTTCGTTTTTAAAACGAATCTACACATCGCAGCATTATAACTGCAGTATTTGAGCAGCATATTACTTTACATTTTCAACATGCTAAAATCTACGAGCCGAAGGGGATATTCTTATTCTGCACCCTCTAAGACGATTGGAATGATTCACTAAAAATGGTAGAAGGATAATCTACACTATGACACGGGAATATTCAGAGTGGATTCCGAAGTCCTGAGATCGACGTCACCACCACTGCGATTCCACCATGCAGTTTGCTGAACTTCAAAAGCTACGTTCAAATGTCCATAAAGAACTTGGAGAGATGTTAACTATGGACTCTCAAAGCTACTATTCTGACGCGGGGGAGAAGAGAGAAGAAGTTGGTAAGCAGTGTTCAATGTTCCTGGTACGAGCATCTAGACTTGCAAGTGTCGTGAAGCCAGAAGATTGCTGTCCGCAGAGCACGAGTTCACTGAGGCCAGGTGGGCACCCGTCAAGCAGGCTCGGGGAAATCAGCTGTGAGGCGAGCGGCCGGCCATGGGCACGCGTGGAGTGCGACCGACACGCGCCAACTTTGGAGCGGAACATCGAGGTCATCGTACGAGGTATTTTCATCGCAGACCGTCAGAAATGTACAGAATTGACAGCTCTAAGATCTCAGTAGTTTGTTGTAGTTTCTTGAGGATGTAGCAGGGTGACCTATTCATTATGTAGAAATTCTTTCTTATAACTCATGTTATTGTACGTCTATTTAGAAATTGTTAGTTAACTTTTTGCACGTCACCGTGTGTCGTTCAGACGTGATTTTATTAGCATTTGGAATTTAGATTACCGTTTTAGTCAGGTTTTATTCAACGTCGCTTTTAATCTTCTCATTTTAACGAAAACTGTTCTATGTAAGGAGAATGCTTCGATCGTAACACATAGGTTTTCAAACCATGTTATGCGTTTAGATTGCTATAATACATTACTACTCACGATAAGATTTATGATGAGGCACTATGATACTGTAAATAACAAGTTTAACATGTATAAACATTTAATAACAAATTTAAAATGCTATAAATAATAACATTAACAGAATATTATTCTAATTGAAGATTACATGTTATGTGACGATAAGTAAGTCACGGATAATTTATGTAACCACTATGTATGTCAACAAAGGATCACTACAGTGACAATTGAAGTCAGGTGAGGCCTATTATTGGCAACTATTATTTGTTATAACATTGCCAATGCGAAATGAAGATAAGAAGACTTGTATGTCTATGGAAAGTCAGTAACATGTTTAAGCAAGTTGGTATATGAAGACTTTGCTCATTCTTGTTTTGTAACAGAGAAACGAAAGTATTATTGTTATTAAATTTTAGACGAGCGGGCTACAACCATTTCAAAGTTTACACTAAAGTAAACGTGGTATTGTTGTACAATGCAATGGTTTATCAATAGATTGCATTATGATCAGTTACGTGGAATGTCAAACGAGAGATATTGTTGTAGACAAATGTATTGTCGAAGGTAATGAGCACGATGATTTTAAAATTAGAGAAGGAGGAGGTTAGCAGTGTTTCATGAACTGTATACACAGCAGTGTTGCATAGTAGGATCACTAATTCTGCTACAAGTTTGTAGACAGATGGGTTTGTTTTGAAGTATTCCGTGCATTATTTTACGAGAGTTATTGTAGCAAGAGTAAGGAGAATTTGTGTGGTATTTGGAAGCGCAGGAGACGCTATGAGTATGTGAAGTTCACGTTTTGGTAACGAATTGAGTATTGCCATGAGAGCAATTACTACGACAGGGTGTTAAGAAAGTCACTGACGTTTAAGAGTGTTTGTTTGTATTGTTTTGTCAGTTAGCGTCAATGCTATAGCCACGTCATCGTCGTTTTGAGTTGGTGTAGTTCCGTCTCGATCTTTAATGTCATTATTATTCTTATGTAATGGATTTGTCTATACAGAGTTTTAAGCTACTCATCGACCCTCCATACAGCCATTTTAAAGAAAATTTTGGATTTTTTTATTGGCCCATACGAAAGTATGTTTTATCTAGTTTCCAGAAATGTATAATTTATATATGTTTTCTTGTTATTTAGCTTATTTATTTACATTTAAATGATCGGTGCGCACGTGTTTCAGACTCTGTCACTTTGACAACTTGACGATTCTGGCTTGATATTTCAATATTATTTCATTCAAAGCGCGGGATGTGTTTGAACGCTTTATTTCTCATACTCAGAAGTTAGTTTTACTGGCGGGCAGCAGATGGTAGCACTAACCATGTTGTTTTCTTTGACTAAATAAAGGAAGAACGATTTGTTTCTTGCCATGTGGTCATGTGAGTGATAGTTATTTTGTACATGTGGTCTTTATGTTATATATTTTGAAAGATGGGCTCCAAGTCTCGTACGCCAAAGAGAAGGAAATCACGCATGTTTCAGGGGAATCAACACGCTAAGACCCCTACGGAATTTCAAAATAACAGTGTTACTAATAATGTGAATAATCGTGTTCCAAAAAGTGATTCACATAGGTTAGGTTCAGACATAGTAAATACTGACGCATTTAGTGATATTAATTTTTGTTCTGAGAACGTTCTGTTTGATTTAGAATGTCTACAGACTATGATTTCATTTGTAGCTTGCCCTGAATGTTTGACATGTAGTAGTTTAGTCATAAACGAAGTAGATAATAAGAGATTGGGCTGGGCCATTTCTATATTATTATCATGTAAGATGTGTGGCTATCAAACACAAGACATTTGTTCCTAAAAAAAAACAAGGACAAGTTCCTGATGTAAACAGGAGATTGGTGTACAGCATGCGTGCTATTGGTTGTGGTCAGACAGATGCTAAGAAATTCTCTTATTTAATGAATATGCCTCCACCACCGACCACAAATTCATTTCAGAGACATGTTAATTTTTTAGCAACGTCGTCACCGAAGTAGCTGAAGAAAGTATGCAGTCAGCTGCACAGAAAGTTAAAGAAACTACAGGTGGGGAATGTGGGGTGTCAGTTGATGGATCATGGCATCGTCGTGGGTTTACATCGTCTTTAGGTGTGGTGACAGCTATATCAATCGACACTGGTAAGTTAATTGATACTGAAATATTAACAACGAATTGTGCTGGCTGCGAGAAACACATGAAATGGGATAAACGTTCTCCTGCTTTCCAGGCTTGGGAAGTGGAACACAAACATAAATGTGATGCTAACTACGAGGGTTCTTCTCCTAGTATGGAACCTGTGGGTGCTGCTAGAATCTTCCTTCGTTCCAAGGCAAATAGGAATTTGGAATATGTGAAGTACTTGGGTGATGGGGATTCGAAAAGGTTTAAAAGTGTCCACGATGTGAATCCATATAATGGTAAAGAGATAGTGAAGCTGTAGTGTGTAGGACACTATCAGAAGAGAGTCGGTACTGCACTCCGAAAACTAGCTTCTGAGAAGAAGCTTGGTGGCAAGGGAAAACTGACGGATGTATTGATTGATAAACTGCAAAATTATTTTGGCATTGCACTGAGGTCGAATACCAGCAGCATACAGGCTATGTCAAAGGCAATTTGGGCAACACTGTTTTATCTAAGTGCCAGTGATAGTCTCAATCTTCACGGCAAGTGCCCAGAAGGTCCTGAAAGCTGGTGTTCATTTCAAAGGGCAGTGGCTAATGGTAAGCGTGATTCCTATAAACATAAGCATGGTTTGCCATTAGAAATTGTACGCATTATAAAGCCTGTATATGAGAAACTTACTGCTCCTGACATGCTGGCAAAATGCTTACATGGGAAAACACAGAATCCCAATGAATCCTTCAACGGCATGATTTGGCAACGTTGCCCTAAGGAAGTGTACATAGGACGAAAAACCCTGCAACTTGGAGTAATGGACAGTATTTGCCACTTTAACAACGGCTGTACGTCAGAGCTGGACATCCTCAAGAAGGATGGGATCAATCCCGGCAAGTATACAGTGTCCGGCGTAGGTGCTGCAGATAAGGAGCACCTTACTGTGGCTCTGAAGCAGTGTACTCCGGAGCAAAAACAACGTCGGAGATACTAACGGGCGAGGAGGAAGCACAAGATTGACCTAAAATCCCAAGATCTAAATGTGTATCTCAACTTTAAGTGACCGTTTCTCAAGTTTCATTTTTTTTCAGTATTTGTCATTACTTTGGCAGATGAAATCTACACTTAGAATAGAGATATTAACTTCATTTAAAAACTAAATTGTAGCTAATTAATGCAACTATGTTGTATAGCAGAATAATACAATTACATTGAAATTAAGGGTCCGGACCCCTGCAATTAAGTTATTTTTTTCTATGAGAATAATTGAATTTTTAGAAAAACCTTAACAAATTTGGCCCTATGAAAGCTACGAAATCTATTCTGCTATACAACACTCAGAACGTATTGCTAAGCAATCTGAAGCAACAATGAGTCTTTTATGTTGAATAGGAGCAGAGATATTACGTCCCAAAAATTCATGAATTTTTTCAAAAATTCTTTGAAAAAAAAACAGGAATTGATTATTATTTTTGCTAGAAATCAGCTAGTTTATACCCTTAGCATCCGTCTTATCAGTTTCAAGAAAATAGAATAACTGTGCCAAAATTTCATCACTAGTGTCGATGAGTACCTTAACTAATTTCATCGTTCGTTAGTATAGTTCATTTATTTTTGACTTATAACCAGAAGCTTATAGAAGCTAACGTTTTGTGAACAAGTGTTTGTCTAGAAGTGAATTTGTAACAGGAGAGCTCATTAGGTTGACATATCACGTCAATTCTAGTCCAGATTCGAATACCGCGTTGGACGCGTGTAATTCAATTTGTATATAATTGTTAGTTGTATATCCCATTATTATTTTAGATTTGCTCACGTTTGTAAATAGCTGTATATCGTAGGGTATTTCAAGATTGTTATTATTATGAGTCGAACAGCTGATCGTAGATCAAGCTCACGAGTAGCCAGTCACAGGATGACTAACAAGTTTTACTATTCGATCTTGTTCGAAGATTTAGGAAGTAGATATTTCATCTACAAGTGTAATTGTTTGTTTTGCAAGTTTCATGTTTTATTATGGATGGCAGGGTTATTTCTTGCATATATTTATTTTGGGAATAAATCCCAGGCACATGTCGTTTGCCTGTTTTGTTTTATAGAAACTGATCATATTTTCATTTCGCAATCGCCGTGCGATAATACTAGCAGTTAGTTACTAGAACTCACTTAGTCTCAACTTCACGGTTCACGTCCGAGATCCGAGATTCTCGTACTACCAAGTTATTTTGGAATTAGATTTGCTAGTAAATGTGTAACTAATTGTAGTGTTATTGTACGTCCGTATACGTCAAGGGTTTCCTAGTCATTTATCCAGTAGGGATGCGTTGACGTATCTAGCTGGGTGTCAACGTCCCTACAATCCTTACCATCTCAGCGGATATGGGTCATGGCTAATGTGAGATTCTGGCGCAGTACGAACAATTATAGAAGTCGCTGGGGGAAGACCAAGAGGAAACCAAGGAAGATACCAAGAGAGAAGGTACTTTGGAAGGAATAATAGCTTCTACCCAAGAAACGAAAATCCACGACAATCCAATGAGGAGTTCAAACAGGAAACGAGGAAAAACTTGGAGGAGAGACACCAAGAGAATAAACAGTTCATGGAACAGCTGAAACAGAATGAACCTGTTACATCAGGGTTGCAGCAATCCAAGAGCAATGAAACAAAAAACGTCAAATATCCAATTTGCAGATAGGATAATTACAACTTTCACTTCCAGAATGATTAAGTGGCAAACAGAGGATGATGACCTTACACAAAATAATCATGAGCGTAAGGAAATGGGAACGAGAATTAGATTGCCAATTATATCATGCGAAGTATTCGGCAAGCCTGTCGATACTTTAATTGATACTGGTGCAATGCTATGTCTTATAAGTGAGAAATTGTATGTTCTTTGGAAACTCACTGAGAAGTTAGAAGAAACTCCTGTGTCCGGAATTAAGATTCAAGGAATAATCACAAACAAGACATCCCTATGCAAAACTCAGTTATATTTATGTGTTACGATTGGAGGACATGATTTTCGACATGTGTTTGTCGTGATGATATGATCCTGGGAGCAGATTACATAAAGAAATATCAAGCTGTCATTGACATGAGCAATGAGACAATACGATTTCAGGATACCGAAGAAATAAACTTCGAGGGAAATGAAGAGGAAAACACCGAGGGAGATGCTCAATGGTCTCTGATATTTCATGAATCAACTGAAGAGGAGATTGACGAATCGAAGAGCTCACCAGAGTTGGAAAATATTCTTGAGGAATTTAAGGATATATTCGATATAAGACTTGGAGAAATTAAGGATTTCGAATACCAAATTCGAGTCACGGATGACGCACCGTTCCATGGAAAATTATACCCTGTAGCTGAAAAGCATAGAGAGAAAGTAAAGATACTTATCCAGGATATGGAGGAGAATAATGAAATTGAGAGATTTTACGAACTCTTATGTAAATCCTTTGGCAGTTGTATCTAAACCAGATGGCAGTCTAATGTAATGTCTACACGCGCGAAAGTTGAATTCAAGATTGTTACCTGAGTTTGACAGACCGCCTATTATTAGGGAATTACTTAGGAAATTCCAAGGCAAGATTTGGTTCTCAAATATTGATCTCACTTCGTCCTACCACCATATTAGGCTTAGTGAAGATTCAAAGAAATGTACAGGTTTTATGTTTGACCAACAAACCTATGTATTTCGACGTCTATCTTTTGAAGTTAAAACATCTGGATCTGTGTTAATAAGAGCGCTGGAACAGAATTTGAGTCCTGAAGTCAAAGAAATAGCGATCCTCTATATAGGCGATATTCTCATTGCATCTGTTACATCTCCGAATGTTGTTCGAAGATTTAAGGAAGGCAAATTTCAAAGTCAACCTTCGAAAATGCCAATTCTTTCGAAAGGAAATTAAATTCTTGGGACACATTTTGGATGGTGAGGGCTACCGTTCTAATGAAACGAAAATAGAGGCTATTGCAAATCTTCCCAGACCTACTAGGGTAAAACATGTCCGAACTTTTCTCGGTACATGCCAATTCTTTGCAGGGCATTGTCCTAGTTACACAGAGACAGTTGCGCCTCTGCAAGAATTACTCAGAAAAAGTAATAAATGGAAATGGAACGAATCTTGCGAACAGTCATTCCAAGATGCCAAGAGATTGTTGGTAAACAGCATCAAATTGGAATACCCTGACTTTACCAAGAATTTTATAATCGAATCCGATGCATCCACCGTAGGGATTGGAGCTATTCTTCTTCAAGAAGATGACCATCATAGGAGACATTACCTGGCTTTCATAAGCAGGAAAGTTCGTCCATCATAGAGAAATTATTATACTACCGAGCTAGAACCACTTGCTGTTTTATTTGCTTTGGAAACATGGAAGAAGCTTCTAATAGGACATTCTGTGATTGTAAGGACAGATCACTATGCTCTAGAATTTATTCTGCGAACTAACTTTGCCAGTGAAAGAATAACTAGATGGTCACTTTTCATACAGCAATTCAACTTAGTTATTGAACACACTCCAGAGAAGTTGAACGTTGGAGCTGATTTGCTGAGTAGCGCAGTTGAATCTACACCTAAGGTTCTTCAAGTCAACTTGACACTTGAAGATGAAGAAACCTTAAGGAAGTTAAGAATTCTACCGTTATCACAGAGAAGAAATAGACGACTTAGGAACATTTATCTTTTCTTCAAGGTGACATGGATCATGCAGATGAAGAATTTAATGAGACTGAAAGAATTTCGAGGGATTTTTTGATGCTGGATGGTTTGATCTATAAGTTTATCGATCCAGACCATACCAAGCTGAGGATAGTCGTACCTCCGCAGATGCAAGTCCCCATCATTTGGATGGCGCATCGTATGGCAGGTCATGCAGTAATAGACAAGACCATGAGAGTAATTCAAGAGAAATTTTCGTGGAAGCAGATGAGACACACTGTCAGAAATACCATCCGAGAATGCGATTTATGCCAGAGGAGTAAGCACAATTCTACATTATTAAAGGAAGCTCCAAGGCCTATTATTTCAACTAAGCCTTGTGAAATCTTTGCCACAGATATTTATGGTCCTCTCCCCAAATCTAAAAGAGGAAACCGATACATACTTGTAACCATAGATGTTTTCAGCAAGTACACAATGTTGCATTCTATCCAGAAGGCGAATGCAAAACATTGTGCCAACAGTATCAGGAATAGTGTAATTCCGGAAGCAGGCAAACCAGAATTCCTTTTATCAGACCATGGATCCCAATTTACATCTTTGGAATTCAGGATCGCAATGGATAATTTGGGTATAAAACAGCTACTCTGTTCTATAAGGCATCCAGAGAGCAACCCTGCTGAACGAGTAATTGCTGAAATTTCAAAATTTTGTCCCTTGTATTGTCCAAACGAGCATTCGAAATGGATGGACGTGATTCCTTTAGCAGCTGAGACCATACATTCTACAGACCACGAGAGTACTGGACAGATTCCCATGTTGCTTAACCATGGAATCAAACCGACGAGACTATGGGATCAGTTAATCTCAATTCCTCCTGAGATTGAACCCAGTCGTCAAAGGAGGGAGACGCTAGCCTTGGACAGTTTGAGGAACCAAGCATTGAAGAGAGAGCGCCGAATTAGAGGGAAACGCTTTCGCAGACCCTTGCGCATAGGAACACTCGAGTTGGTGAGGAGATCAATACCATCCGATGTTCAAAACCGCATATATTCTAAATTTGCGAGTTTATATTCTGGACCCTACCGAATTGAGGAAAGTAACGATAATGGTAGTTATAAGATAGCCGACACACGAACTGGTAGCATCGTGGCAACTTACAACTCATCGAATTTGAAAGTTTACTATTCAAGAACCGGGAAGCTTGAAGTGTAAATAGGAAAAATAAAAATTTTTCAATTTTTATTTTTGGCTATGTGTGGGGTCGATGTGCCCAAATCCAGTTGCCCAGATTTGAGAGCACAGGCCCAGAGGCTAAGTCCAGAGCTGAGGTTTGGAATAGCGCGCGCCAATCCTTCTAAGAAGAATTTAGAAGCTTTATTCAGCCAAGAGGTCGCTAAGTGACGTAGCAAGGTTATCAGAGTCGAGACTATATTTGTATAAAATATGTTCCTGTGGAGTAGAAACATGAGACTAACACCAAATTACTGGCACGGACAAGGGAAGAAGAAAGTGCTATATTTCAAGAAAATTGATCGAGCGGAAGCTGAGATATGAGATGTTTTAGTTTTTGCCGAGGTCACACTGTGACGTAGAGAAGTCCGTCCTCTGGGTATATAAGAGCTGGCAGCCACCACTCAAATATGTTCACTTCTCCATAGGCGCTCCGTCGCTATGGATGTCACTTCTTCGTAAGCACCCTGTCACTAAACATATCACGTCGCTCCGAACATCGTTATTATCTTCGTGCACATGGTTGCAATACTCTACGTTTTTACTACACGCAGTTGCTAGGACTTAGTGAAATTCTACGACATTACATGGTAACTGTACTTCGAAAAGTGTTGGAAGTTTTAGTGAAATTCATCTTAAGTTATCACTGAGGTGATGGACTTTGTGGCAGAACATTGGTAACTATTACTGCTACACGGACATATGATAGACTTAGTATATATTTTTTCTTTCCACTGGATTATTTTCATCCAATGACCAGAACAAGCTTTTGTCTTGATAACACTTTAACCAACCAAGATAAGTCAGTACTGTTCACATACCAGTCTTGCACGTCCAGTTCATTTAGCCGACATAGGGAAACCAGCATGCTTAGCATTGTCTGGAGAGTGAGAAACTCTGCCCTGGGAATTGAACATCAGAACTTGGGCCGGTGCTGAATAAGATTGTCAGAGTATTGATAGTACTGAATGCATCACAGTTGGATCAAGTTATTACTAGTAAAAAAAAAATTCATCATGGATCATTTCGATCTTACCCCTATCAAAAAGATTACTTCAGCTGTTGAAGCAGTTAATATTATAGACAGTTTTCATCAAGATATTCAGGCAACAAGAATGAATACCGCTATGTCTGGTTAAGACATTTTGCGGGTATATAATGGAGGCCGATACGAGATTATACTACGTGTCCAAATGGGGACAGAAGACTGAAATAATCTGGTTCAGACCAGATTATCCACATCAAGATCTACAAGAATGTAAGCTACATTTTGCATTATTCTTATGCGTAGTTAGCAGGAATTTCTCATTTTTCTACAGTCTTGCCAACACATTTTTTTCTTCGATATTTTGCTGTTGAAAATATTTTTGCAAGGCATATGGAAGCCTTGATCTGAGAAGTTTTTTTACACTCAGGCATGAGAAGTCAATGATTTGAATTAATGGACGAGCAAAACAAGCATTTATTTGATTTTGAAATTATTTTTTCTAATCGCGGTCATCAGCCGTCGTAACTGTAAATTTAATAATAAATTTAAGTTGAGGAATGGATTTTTATCCATATTTAAGAAGTCGAGGATTATTTTTCCCGAACAGTTTAGCAACGTAAATTCCATTTGTGGAATAATAAAAATAATGCTGATTTAATAATAATAATAATAATAATAATCATTTTCAATATTTTTCTGGAGATGATAGTAATAATAATTATGATTTATATTTCTAATAATCATATCATGTAGTGTGATTTTTAAAGATGATATTTAAAACAGTTTGCTAGATCGGAGACTTGTTTTCCGAAGGCTAGTGGTTAACGCATGCCCACATTCAACTAACAGAATAATCCTATGGGAACATTTTACACTTGCAATATGCAGTTAAATCTTTTGAAAGACACGGAAAGTAATGATACGGGAAGCATATAGCATGTATAAATTAGGGTTTTACTAGAGTTTGTATAAATATAATATCATTTTGAGCAACGTCTTGTGATAGAACGTTTGGCTAGAAATAGACACGGTGTGGAATAGTTAATGTTTAAACTGATGGTAAAATTACTGTAAACTCATTTGATTATTGTTAGGTGCCATGATTACGATAGTGGTGTTGATGATTTGGAGTGTATAAAATGAGCATTTCCATGAGAAGAAGGTATCATTGGTTTGTGTTATAATTGGGAACAGGTCAGTGTACATTTCAGTTAATATAAATATCTCTGTTGTTGGTGCAATATACATTTTTGGTAATTTTATCGCTTGTATATTGTAATGTCATAACCAATTTGAGGTTAAGAAGTGGTAGTATGATCTCAAACAAACGAGCTAGAAATATCATCTTTGGTCCAAGTAGAGGTTAGGGTATTGTTAGTACAAGGTCTTGCCGTAACTTCCAAAGCCGTCTGGTATTAGTAGTAGTTAAGGTTCTGTCGCCAGGAGGCGGCAAGGGCGTTTAGATCTCTCTGTTTCGGCGGACATTTTTAACCCGTAGCATTGCCATGGAGGAAATACTGAGTCAAGGAGCATTGGATGCCGATAAGTTCGCCGTCTTAAGACAGCAGATATCGGACAATGAAAACAAAGAACAGGAGTATCTTGACATTGCGAAGGCGCTTTTGGAGAGCATTTTGGCTATCCCCCAAAGGAATATGAAGCTGGAGATTCAAGTTGGGTTGAAAAATTGCAGGAGGCTTTAGATGCAGGGAGTACTAGTCGGAGATCCTGGAAGAAAGCCAGAGAGTTGCTGTTGCTTCAAAACAGGACCTTTCTTCAAGAGCGGAGGAATTGTCTCCGATATCTTCGGGAACAATTCCAGAGAACACTGAAAAGGAGGAATGGACAAAAGTTCAACCCAAGAAGAAGAGGAAACAACAGAGTAATGAAATTGAAAATACTCAGCAGCGAGTAGAAGAGGTTCAAACTGTGGTCATGAACCCTGAAAGAAAGGAAGAAGGGAAGAGGCCTAAACCAAGAAGGCGCCTTGAAGCTGTTCTTATTCAGCCAGCAAAAGACAGATCCTTTGTGGATGTACTTAACGATCCGTAGCAAGGTCAAACCAGAGGACAGTGGCGTGGACATTAAGTCAATTAGGAAGACCAGATCTAGAGATGTTCTTCTTGAATTGAACAAATCTACGACGTGTGAGGGTCGAGAAAACCTCAACAAATCGTTGAGAGAGGCTCTTGGTCAGGATGAAGATGTCAGAACTTTGACCCCCCGAATAACTCTTGAGGTGCGGGACTTAGACTGCATCACGACTATTGCAGATGTGGAGGAGGCGGTCAGACGGGACATTAAAACACATAGCGGAGAAGTCAAAATCTTTGTCACGGAACCCAATAGCAGAAGTCAGAAAATGGCTATTATACATTTAGCAGAGCAAGATGCCGGTAAACGTCTGGAAGAGGGGAGAATGAAAGTGGGATGGATATATGGTAGGGTAAGGGAGAGAGCAATGGTAACTCGCTGTTTCAGTAGTTTGTCATATGGACATCTTGCAAGGAATTGTAATGGCCCTGATAGGAGCAAACTCTGTTACAAGTGTGGAGATGCCAGACATAAAGCATCAGACTGTAAAGGTGAAGCACGATAAGTGCTGTGCACGGAGAAGGAGGTTCATGACACCAAACGGAACCATGTTCCTGGTTCAGGCGCCTGTATAGTGTTTAGGGATGCTCTCGAGAAAGTTAAAATCGGCAAAAAATGGTGAGAGTTCTTCAAGGAAATGTTCACAGAAGATTGACTGCCAATGATCTCTTGACGCAATTGGCATTTGAAATGGAAGTGGTTATTTTTCTCCTGAGTGAGCAATATCAGAACAGGGACCATCAAGGGTGGTTTGCGGACAACCTTGGAACAGCCGCAATTTTCATTCCGGATCTGGGAAAATATCCAGTGACAGATCAAGGTTCTAAGGATGGTTTCGTCTGGGTTAAGAATGGCACGCTTACGTACGTGAGCTGTTACTTCACTCCGAACGAGCCCATTGCTGATTTTCAGAACAAGTTGGATAGCCTTGAGGACACATTGCGTGGTATGGGAAATAACCTTATTGTAACTGGAGATTTCAATGCCAAGGCCTTGGAACGGGGTATGCCGGATGTAGATTCCAGAGGACGTCGTATACTGGAAATGGCTGCAAGGTTAGGATTGTCGACCGTAAATGTTGGAAATACGCCTACCTTTCGACGACCTGGCTGCAATGGAACCATATCAGATGTGACTTTAGCGTCAGACGATTTTTTGTCAAGAATATCTGAATGGCGGGTGATTGAGGACTACACAGGAAGCGATCATCAGTATGTTACTTTCTGTGTACTTCAGCAAAATAGACAAGAAAGCGCTGTCATACGCAAACCATCATACTGGAATCCAACAAATATGGATAAAGAAAAGTTCTGTGAGGTAATACAGAGAGGAATGGTGAAAGTTGAAACGAGTTGCTTTTCATTTGAGGGGAGAGAGGCGGCGGATAAATGGGTAGAGAACATATGTTGCTTATTCATCAAGCATGCAATAAATCCATGTGCAGTAAGAAAACGCGAAAACACGAACAGCCAGCATACTGGTGGACGGAGGAAATTGCTGATATGAGGCGACACTGCCTGAGGATGAGACGAAGGGCACATAGAGCGAGAGGAAGAGAAGAGGCAGCCTTATTCTCCGAAGACCACAAATCAGCAAGAAAGGCGCTTCGGGATGCAATCAAAAGAAGCAAAGCTGACAAATGGTGGGAAATGGTCAAAAAAGTTGACAACGATCCTTGGGGACTAGGATATAAGATTGTATTGAAGAAACTTGGAACTTTTTCTAATCCGATAATGGATGCACACACTATGGACGAAATAGTCAGTACGCTGTTTCCGGAACATCCGGAGAGGATTGATGAATCTGATGATTGCATTGATATTGAAGAAATACCATTGTTCACCGAGGAAGAATTATTGAAAGCGATTAATTCTATCAGGAACAAGAAGGCTCCTGGACCAGGTGGGATTCCAGCAGAAGCACTTAAGGAGGTAGCAAGAGCTTGCCCGCGACTCCTTTTGAACATGTATAACGCATGTCTGAAGGCAGGCGTTTTTAGTGCCTGCTGGAAGAAGGCCAGACTAGTTCTTATTAGTAAAGGAAAATTGGGAGGAAATTTGCCTTCATCATACAGGCCATTATGTATGCTGGATACGGCTGGAAAAGGATTAGAAAAACTATTACAGCCTAGAATATTGATGGCAGTTCAATCAGCTGGAGATCTATCTGCCCAACAATACGGCTTTCGGAAAGGGCACTCGACTATAGATGCTGTGCGGGTAGTTGTAGAGACTGCAAACAGAGCTCAGATGGGTAACCATTACTCACGTAAAGTTACGCTACTTGTGACTCTAGATATGAAGAATGCCTCTAACTCTGCCCAGTGGAGTGACATTTTGGTGGCACTTCAAGATAAATTTAGACTACCGAGATACCTCATGCGGATAATGAGGGATTATCTAAAGGACCGTATTTTGCAGTACGATACCGAGGAAGGACATAGGACTAAAAGATTAACCGCTGGGGCAGCTCAAGGATCTATTCTTGGGCCAGATCTCTGGAATATTGCATACGATGGCCTGCTTCGGCTGAAGATGCCCGAAGATGCAATATTGGTAGGATATGCTGATGATGTTGCTGCTCTGATTGTGGCTCGTGATATAGAGCTGGCGCAACTGAAACTCAATCTTGTAATGCGACGTGTCACAGATTGGATGACGGAACATAAGCTGTCATTAGCAGACCATAAAACGGAGATGGTTGTGCTGACGAGAAGGAGAATCAACACTCTTGTACCAATGCAAGTGGGAGGGACGATGATTAATTCATCAAGGAGTACGAAGTACTTGGGTGTGACGCTAGATACGAAGCTCACATTCTGGGCCCATATTCAAAGAGTGGCGGATAAAGCAGCAAATATATTGACCGCTTTGAGCCGATTAATGGGTAATATTAAAGGTCCGAAGCCTAGCAAACGACGTCTCCTGATGACAACAGTCCAGTCCATATTACTCTATGGAGCTGAGATCTGGGCTGAGTCCTTACGGTTCGAGAAATATCGTAAAGGATAGCAGCAGTACAACGAAGAGGAGCACTGAGGATCTCATGTGCATATCGCACTGTTTCAGAGCCTGCTGTTCTAGTGGTAGCGGGAGTAGCACCAATTGATTTACTTGCCTTAGAGCGTCAGGAAGTTTGGCGCACCAAAGAAGAACTGGACATACACCAGGCAAAGACGTCTGCACACAACCATTGTATGGAACGATGGCAACAGAAGTGGGATGATGAGACACGAGGTCGATGGACAAAGAAACTTATTCCGCGTCTGGCTGACTGGGTTGATCGAAACCACGGAGAGGTCAATTATTATTTGACACAGTTCCTAACAGGCCATGGATATTTTCGGAGATTCCTGCATCACATAGGCGTGGCTAATAGTCCTATGTGTCATTATTGTAATGAAGAGGATGATGCGCTCCACACATTCTTTGTGTGTGAACGCTGGTCAACACATAGAAGATGATGAAGATGATAATTGTTGTTTAAAGGGGCCTAACATCTAGGTTATCGGCCCCAGCACACATAGAAGAGATCGGCAAGCTTCTATAGGGGCAATCACGCCGGACAACATCCTACAGATGATGCTCCGAAATGATCAAACATAGAATCAGATAGCTATTTACATAGAATGTGTCCTGCGCCAGAAGAAGAGGGAAATGGATGCGTTCGAACATCCTTAAGAAAAATGAAGAAAGAAGAAGTCTGAATGACTAAGTAAGCACGACATCACCCTGAAGTAATGCGAGAGCGGTTCCGGGGTGATGAACACATCGTGGGAAAAGGGAGGTGGTTTTTAGTGGGTAAGAATCCCACACTACTGTGGAGTGCGGACCCTTCACATGTGTCTTTTGAAGATTTTCCACAGTCCCTCGTAAAAAAAACTGTAAACTCATTTAGGAGCTTACTAGATTACGAATCTTCCAGTTGGAGTAACAAGCAAAGGCTTGATTATTATGTATAATTTGGGAAGAAATTGTGTGTGTGTGGAAATAGTTGAATATGCCATTCTGATTGTGCATTTTAAGTCGCAGGAATGAGGTTGTTATAATGGAGCATCAACCATATTGTAGGTTGGATGACTTTGGAATAATGTTGGGAGTTGATATATTTTTGTAAGCCACACTTTCGTCGAATTCATAACCGAGGGTTATATTATGGAACCATCATGTCAATCCACAGTTTGCCCACGTGTTCTATAAATATTTCCTAGTAATTGTTAGCCCGGAATTTTGTTATTTCATTATGAGAAGACTTTACCGTTGTCTAGATGCTAATTTTGATAATGTGATTTTTGACACATTTAAATCGAATGGGCCGATGCTCTAAATAAATTAAAACTGTTATTTCTTAAACAACCACTACAATTTTAGAGGATATTTGTGACCCTGTTAAGAATATAAACATTCTGCAAATTAATTTGATGATTAACATTTTTGACATTCTGTCAAAAGAATTGTAATTTTCATAATAGCAACAAATAATATAATTTTTGTGATAATTTTTCTAAATAATATTTCCAATTGAAATTTAAATATTTGAATGTTTAAATCCAGATTTAAAAGAGTTGATATTTTGTTAATAATAAATTTTTGACCATAATATTGCTAATTGAGTCAAGAACTCAGAATATTACTGTTGGATCGAGAACAGATGATTCAATAAATATTTTTTCTGTTTATCGAAGTTCATCGAATCCATGCTCGAATGTCCATGTCATTAATATTGTGTTATTTTCATTAGTAACTTTATATCTGAACCAATTTTGGGATACTGAGTCCTGGAAAAAGTGTTAGTTAATTTTCTGCTACCATTTGAAAGACAAACAAAAACAGTGATATTTTTTCATCGAGTGATAATATTTCATTTCAACGTGTGAATACTTAAAGTTAGGAATCAGGATGGACAATTAAATTTGCACTGACAAACCTTACGATTGTAAATAATTCTTTTGAGTGAAGTCAACAGTACTATTAATTTGACTTTCGATTCAAATGCCTAGTGTTCATGTGTTGGTGAAATTGTAAATTTGTGTATATAATGTATGATTCGTCTTGCATCCATGATGCTATTTTTAGCATTTCATCATTTACGTTTTAACATTTTAAATAAAATGAGGTAATTTTACGGATGGTGTTATTTTCAGAAAATCTCCTTCTATCCTTATTGTTGCATCGAGCCGAAAATCAGTAAAGCAATTTTTTTGTGTTATTGTACTAACTTTAACCCATACGGCGCCCTGGGATGTTTTGATTCTCGTGCTGACTGATTTTTTGTGAAAATGCATATGTGGTCGTCCAGACTTAGGTCTAAACGGGCACAGTACTTTGGATTAGGATTGTTCTTTAGTACTGAAACGTTTTGGCTGCCCCTACTGTTGGGTGAGAAATGTAACTGTTTACCTTTGCCTAAGCTATGTTGTTTTAATGGGCGCCAAGACCTCAATGCAATGTTGAAATCTAAATTTGTATTTAACAACGTCTACCTCTGGCAGAACACATTCAAGACTCTATTCACTCAGATCGTGGTATGATTTGATCATTAACCCAACAAACAATTGTATCAGGAAAAGGAATTGGTCTATATCTAATGCTACCTACTGAAAGCAAAGATTGCATTGTAAAAGAAATGAATTTATTATATAAAACAATTATAGCAAAATTAATAATAATAAGTTTAACATTTAAATTGGAGCGTTGTGATTTGAATATTACCGATAGAAAATTACGTGAAAACGGAGTCTGATAAATTGATTTTACTCTTATTTCCAAGCTATGAAGTTACTGAATTATGAAATATAAAACAAAGAAAAATGAGAGATTGCGTATTTCTGCGTCATTAGCGCTTACCCCTGGAAATTGCCAATGCATTTCCCTCGTTCTTGATGATGCTGTGTGCTTCCCACAGTCTCCTGGACGTCGTCATCTCCGTCGAAATTTGATGATATCCTGGTAGATTATATAATTCTATGGTCCGTACATCGGACCCAAACTCTCGTAAAACCGCACTGGTTACGTTTTACAAAAGTTCGTCGCTAACTCCACTGAACATCGGAGCGTCACGCACTTGCGACCGTACACTGCAAGTCCTACACAGATTGTCCCGAACTCCACTGAACATCGGAGCGACACGCACTTGCACCCATACTCCTCAAGTATTTCACAGATAGTCCTTTTTTCACGGCGCGTCGAACGATATATCCACACGCCGGCTCCCCTACCATGGTACCGACATCTAGCTTACGTCGTCCTCCTTGATTGGCTGCACCCTCCGCGCTAGATCCCCACTCCTTCCTCATTACACTCCGCGGGAGGGAGAAGTCGATTTCCGTTTCAACAATTCGCCTTTTCTAGACCTTGCGACCCAGCCTTGCGCAATACTTCTCGACAGGAATCAGCTTGTACTTGAAATCCCAGTGAGTCATGTCTCTCAAATACCCTAACTGACAAAACTCCGTAAAATTCCGTAATCACATAATTTTCTATGATATCGTCGTTCGTAATAATTTGCTGGATAGCGTTTTCTAAGACATAAAAAACCTATCTGAATGCTAATAATTTTTATAAAATGCTCCGAAAATACCTTAATAATAATTATAATAAATTAATAATAATAAATTACCATGAAAAATTCTCTTGGCTGAACAATTTGCCGCGTAAATAAATATAGAATGGCTTCCTACTGACTTATGCCAGTTGCATAAAACCCCTCGAAAAACACGTTACATATTCGCCTCGGATCATCGGATGATTTACCGTGACGACGGTCCATTATCCGATTATCCCAGACACGTTAATAAACCCCATCCAAAATACATATTACATAAATGAAATCACCCTAAATTACAGATATATACACTCATATTTTTTCTTCACGCACTTTGCGTCAAAGTTTGTTGTCACTATGGATCGCACTTTGCAACCAGTTCAATGTTTTACATAGGGAATAGTGTTCCACGGATATTTCCGCCTCTCAAATTTCTCTATGTTGGAGAAATAGACATAATTAATGTGTGAGCACTATGTATTTATGATGTCATATCCCACGCATTGAAGGTGTTCTGATATATTTATATCACCATAGAACTTCCTAATTTCACTGGAGGTCCCCTCCTTATGGTGACATTTAATTCCACTTATCACTCAGCACTCGATCACACTATTGTGGCAGCGCCTCGTGACCATAATACTTAATCTCTCTTTAACGTAGATTAAATTAATATTGACTTCTGAAAAAAAAACAGTAAATGCGCATTACATATAACACCAAATATTTCTGTGCCGTAATCGCCCTGTCTTGTTAAGTTCCCGTAGACCATATTCTACTTAATACTAGTTCTCAACACAGACCATTTCTCCTCACACAAATAATACCATTGTACAGATTATCTTAAATTACACACTTACAAATCTTACATGGCGAGGCCGTAAACAGAAATCACGTGTGCTGATATGTATGAGTTTCATGAAGGACTGTCTCGCATTCTGATGGCCCATCTTTTGCCTCGTGGACGCCTTAAGCAAAAATACCATGTACAAGCGCTCACCCATCTCTTGGAGGCAAATGGGAATTCACCAGCGCTACCAAATTCTGGCCTTGGTGTATCGAGACAATTTAGTGCTCAACAGCATCCGACAATCCCGTCATATTTCCCTGTACCTTAAAAACTCTCATTTACTTACATACTACCCCCCTGTGCGACTTCTGATACGCCCGCCTTGAAGACCAGCTCCTCCCACGCACCAAATACCACACTTACTCATTTGATAGGCTGGCTCGCCAGCTAAACACACTCACTTTATGACACATATTTTCGTAGACTATGTATATTATACGTCCCGTATAATCTGTTTCCCTCACTATTCTCCAGCACATATGCTGTTTTTCCAATACGTTTGGAAACTATAAATGTTTCTGTGTCACCTGCTTCCAACCTTGCAAGTGGCTCCCTTAAATGAACGTCATCACGTTGCTCCACTAGCATATTACTCAGTATCTGTAACGATGCCCTGTTGCTACTGTCCACACATGCTAACCCTACCTTCCTATGGTATAACACCTCTACTCGACACTCTATGACCTAAAAATGTCACTTCTGACTGACAGAATGACGACTTAGACAGCTTCAAAGTGAACCCTGCCTGATCTAACTTCTGAAAAACTATATTTAAATGACGTAGATGCTCCTCAAAACTGCGTGAACTAATTACCATATCATCTATGTAAATGGTTACAAACTCTCCTGTGTCATCCCCTAATGCGATGTTTAAAGCCCTAATTAAAGCTGCTGAACTACTCTTTAACCCATAAGGTGTTCTACAAAATTGATAAAGGTTATATTTATGACTAAAAGCTGTAAATGGTCTATCTTCGTACATAAGTGGCACTTGCCAAAAACTGGAACTCAAATCTACACAAGTGAAATACTTCTTCCCCTCAAATGTTTGCATTAATTCTTCTATTGACATAGATTTCAGCTGATCTGAACTAATTCTACTGTTAACCAAACGAGCGTCTAAACAAATACGAACAGTGCCGTCGGTCTTGGGTACCGTGATCAAAGAATTAACATATGGACTGTTAGAGTGCTCAATAATCCCATCTTCAAGCATCTGGTTAATTTGTGCCTCAACTGCACTCTGATAAGCGAAAGGTACAGGATATCTATGTCCTGTGAATACTGACCTATCAATAACGTTCAATGAATGTGTATAGCAATTGGCCATACCAATGCGATCCTCAAACACTCTCCTATTACACCATAACACATCATAGAGCCGAACACACTGTTCATCCTCTATATTTCCCTGAAATGCAGCCTCACGTAACGAGTCCTCTAGACTTCCGTTCGTAATCACACTGCCCACAAAACATGGAGAACCCCGCTCTACGGCTGGCGATATCTCATTTAAAGTACAAATCACACCTACAATACTACTCCTCTGAATATGGTCATTGAACGCTACTTCTACTTCAGAATCTCCCCATTTAACTTTCAAACTCCCTACATCATAACATAAGTTACCAGACACTCTACTTAGCCACTCTGAACCCAAGATAACACTGAATACTAAATTTGGAATTACAAGACAAATCTGCTTCTCTACATGATTATTAATTTTAATGTCTACTAAAACTTGCTTAGAAATTACTTTAGACCTCTTCCCAACAGCTGTGATAACAAAAGTGCTTTTAATTGGCATCTCCTCAAAATTTACTCCAGTCCCTTTCATTTTATCATAAAATGCACTACTTATGCAACTCTTCATACAACCACTATCAATTAAAACATCTGTGTACGCCTCGGACACGTTAAATTTAACTATGGGGCTCTTACTAACCACTTCCTGAATAATACCTTCATCATTTAGTTCATGTAATAATTCATTTCTTACATTTAGGTCATAGGGTTCCTGTATAATTGTATGGACAGGGCATGCTACAGACTGAGATTCTGACCTTACTTCGCAGCCTGGTTCGCGTTTAAAGAACCGCTACAGCTGGCCGTAGTACTAGTTACTACTGCACTGGTCTGGTTGTTCTGAGTTGTGTTGTCATTGTTTGGCTGTATATTACTACCACTAGGCTGTCCTCTTCCTTGACCCCTATTCTGGTTGTAATTATTGTCATTATAATTTCTCCCTTGATTTCCCCTGAAATCATTGTTTCTCCCTTGATTTCCCCTGTAATCATTGTTCCTCCCTTGATTTCCCCTGAAATCATTATTCCTCCCTTGATACTGATTACCATAGCCATTTCCTCTGTTCTGATTTAGCTGATTACTATTATTTCTATTTTGAGCGTTGGCCCCTTCGCCACCGTTCCCTTGAACTTCCTGATGCCTGGCTTCGTTAGGTCTATTATTATTATTACCCTGGTTCCTATTGAAATTGTCCTCATAACCCCCTCTCCCTAGTGCATCAAATGTGCTTAACAAATTTTCTACTTGTGATATAGTCTTTACATTCTGGATACAAGCAGCCTCCTTGATCCTATAGGGAAAGTGCCTAAGTAGCAACCTTACCACATCACTTTCCTCCTTCAAGCCATCCAGATATTTACACACTAATACCTGCCCTAAAAAGTATTCGGTCATGGTGGAGCTTCCTTTAGGGTTATATTTACCACACACTACTCCCTCACGATGCTGCGACTGAATAACCTCATTCCAGAACTTTTCACAGAATTTCATTTTAAAATCATTGATATCAGTAAACTTGTCTCTGTAGACAGCAAACCAATTCCTCGTTTCCCCCACAAACACTTGTTCTAAAATTTCAACTACCTGGCACCACTCAATACTACCATTTTCCAACCTCTCCCCGAATTTATTTTCTATAGTGTTCATGAACTCCATTGGGCACCCCTGTCGATTGCTGAACTTACCCAGTTCTACCTCCCTGTGTGTGCTATTCACAAAAACTGGCCTATTCTGACTATTTTCTTGCCTGATCCTAGCTTTTAATTTTAATTCTAATTCTGCGATTTTCTCCTCAGCCTTCCTCTCAATACTGTTTACTGTTAATTTAATGTTTCCTTCTGATTCTTCTACTTTATCATATAGCTTTGCTTGTTTCTCCTCAATCTTGCTAATGCTCTCTTTATTACTCTCTCTTAAATCATTTACTTCTGCAACTATTTGTGAGTGGACTTTCTCAATTCTACCCCCCAGCTGTTCCTTAACCTCTTTAGTAGCTACCTGAATTTTGTCAATTTCTCCCCCCAATTGCTTTTTGACCTGCTGTGTTTCCAGTTGCACTAGTTCTTTTAAATTTTCAGCCTGTGTACTGATTCTAATTTCCAACTCCTCCTGTACTTTTCCTAATTTTCTGTCTACATCTGCAATAATCTCTTTAGCCTTTTCTTCCATCACCCCCCTGATCTCACCTCTAATCAGTTCGAATTTGTCACTCATTTCCCTACTGTTTTGTTCTAATTTAGCATTTAAAGTTTCAGTACTCTCTCTATTTTCCTTACTGTTTTGTTCTAATCTGGCGTTTAAAGTTTCATTACTCTCTCTATTTTCCCTACTGTTTTGTTCTAATTTAGCGTTGTTTTGTTCCAGTTTTGCGTTTAAAGCGTCTGTACTTTCTTTATTTTCCCTACTGTTTTGTTCTAATTTTGCATTATTCTGTTCTAATTTTGCATTTAAGGCATCACTACTAACTTTGTTCTGATACATGAACTCGAGAAGTAAAGTTTTTAATTCTGGTTGGCCGCCCACACTCCCTGTTTCAGTATCGGGATTTACCTCCGCTACCCCGGTACTACCATCACTCGACATACTGCTCGTATCATCACTCTCCCGTTGATGACCACTACGTAACCTCATCTGTCTTTCTTTCTCATCCCCCATAATGATATACACTGATACAGACAAATAACCCCCAAAATACAGGCACAGAAATATATACCCTTCTCCTTCCACAAATGTTATCAGGTTTTCAGCCCCAAGTTGTCGGCGACAAATGAAACGTTTTGGCTGCCCCTACTGTTGGGTGAGAAATGTAACTGTTTACCTTTGCCTAAGCTATGTTGTTTTAATGGGCGCCAAGACCTCAATGCATTGTTGAAATCTAAATTTGTATTTAACAACGTCTACCTCTGGCAGAACACATTCAAGACTCTATTCACTCAGATCGTGGTATGATTTGATCATTAACCCAACAAACAATTGTATCAGGAAAAGGAATTGGTCTATATCTAATGCTACCTACTGAAAGCAAAGATTGCATTGTAAAAGAAATGAATTTATTATATAAAACAATTATAGCAAAATTAATAATAATAAGTTTAACATTTAAATTGGAGCGTTGTGATTTGAATATTACCGATAGAAAATTACGTGAAAACGGAGTCTGATAAATTGATTTTACTCTTATTTCCAAGCTATGAAGTTACTGAATTATGAAATATAAAACAAAGAAAAATGAGAGATTGCGTATTTCTGCGTCATTAGCGCTTACCCCTGGAAATTGCCAATGCATTTCCCTCGTTCTTGATGATGCTGTGTGCTTCCCACAGTCTCCTGGACGTCGTCATCTCCGTCGAAATTTGATGATATCCTGGTAGATTATATAATTCTATGGTCCGTACATCGGACCCAAACTCTCGTAAAACCGCACTGGTTACGTTTTACAAAAGTTCGTCGCTAACTCCACTGAACATCGGAGCGTCACGCACTTGCGACCGTACACTGCAAGTCCTACACAGATTGTCCCGAACTCCACTGAACATCGGAGCGACACGCACTTGCACCCATACTCCTCAAGTATTTCACAGATAGTCCTTTTTTCACGGCGCGTCGAACGATATATCCACACGCCGGCTCCCCTACCATGGTACCGACATCTAGCTTACGTCGTCCTCCTTGATTGGCTGCACCCTCCGCGCTAGATCCCCACTCCTTCCTCATTACACTCCGCGGGAGGGAGAAGTCGATTTCCGTTTCAACAATTCGCCTTTTCTAGACCTTGCGACCCAGCCTTGCGCAATACTTCTCGACAGGAATCAGCTTGTACTTGAAATCCCAGTGAGTCATGTCTCTCAAATACCCTAACTGACAAAACTCCGTAAAATTCCGTAATCACATAATTTTCTATGATATCGTCGTTCGTAATAATTTGCTGGATAGCGTTTTCTAAGACATAAAAAACCTATCTGAATGCTAATAATTTTTATAAAATGCTCCGAAAATACCTTAATAATAATTATAATAAATTAATAATAATAATAAATTACCATGAAAAATTCTCTTGGCTGAACAATTTGCCGCGTAAATAAATATAGAATGGCTTCCTACTGACTTATGCCAGTTGCATAAAACCCCTCGAAAAACACGTTACAGTACTGAGCCGTTGAAGCATACTAGTAGTTAGTTTGGTATTAGCCAGCTTGTTGTGGAGATGAAAGCAAGCAAATTCTGTATTATTCATGATGGGTTGTAGTCTCCAGTTTCGAAAGTATGAGCTGAGTGTATTCAGGTCAGACGTCAGGATGGCCTCAGCATGGCTGAAATCTGGATGTTGAATGGCAATGGCAAGGTCGTCTGCATAAGAGAATTTTACTGATTTTGTCTCAGGAATATCCGATATGTAGAGATTGAATAGAAGAGGTGCCAATACTGATCCCTGAGGAAGGCCATTTTTTAGTTTCCTAATTAGGGCCGATTGTATAAAGCATTTGATCTCAGTTCAACGGGTTCAGCTGATCTTGACGCGTGCTGAACTCAGAATTTCTGTTGTATAAACGTTAATCTAAGATCATCGCGTCTTGATCTGAGTTCATATTTAACCGGCGACAGTTCTAGGTTCAGCCATGTTGATCTTAGTTCACCGCTGTTGTCCGTGAAACATTTTAGCGCTTAGATTACAGTTCTAGGCTGTATTAAAAAGAGAAATATGTTAGAAAGCTTGTACATTAGTAGGCCTAGGTTATACGGCGGTACGGTACTATTTCTTTCTGGACTAGGCTTAAATTGCGCGTGCTCGCTCTCAACGATAATGCATTTTAGTCTGAGTGATCTTGGATTTTGAGGAGGAAGAATGCCATTCTCCTAAAAATCGTGTCTTATTGAGACACTTGAATGATATATTTCTTCAGTTTTAAATAAATATCAAAACACGACCGTTTTTTTACATTGTAGGCTATTGTATTATGTCACCTATAAACCCTGTTGTTCAGTGCCTCCAAGTCGAGGGTTATATTAGGCCTAAAGGCTATACGGACGTAATACGTGTTCACATTTGATAACAATTTATGTTTTCACTCCAAACTGTGTGTTTTTAATCAGTGATGGTCTTGTAACTTTTCTTTGTATCGTTGACATATGCACCAATACCGTAATTAAGCCTAGGAATGCGATGCACAATTTTGAGGTTAAAAGCATTCTGAGAGGTGCTTCATGCCACCAGTGAATATATTAATACCGGTACCACACACATACGATACCGTACGGTAATATTAGCATTAAATAACTACTTTATCCACAGTGCCTTTTGTTTTTGAAAGTGGTAGGTCACTGGTACCTTTGCTAATAGGATAGCCTATTGTCTCAGAAATATAGAAATGAGAGTAAAAAGGTAATCAAAGATTTAAAGGGTACATTGCCATCCATGCAAAAAACAAATGTCATTATTGTAAACATTCCGCAGAGATACGATTTAATTCCCAAATCATGTGTAAATGTAGAAATAGAGGCTACAAATGGAAAAAATCATAAAATTTGTAAGAGTTTTCCAAATGTCCAAATTGTAGATGTAAGTAAATTAGACAGGAAGTTCCACACTCGGCATGGCCTACACTTAAATAGATTAGGAAAAGAGTATCTTAGTGATGAAATCTGCAAAATTGTAAATTCAAATGGTAAGAATAATTCAACAGTAATATCATTAGAGTGGAAGAAGCCAAACGTGAGGTTTGGCATTCACATCTTTTGAAGTCAAATTTAACGGAGTGCAACAATGGTATTTAGGATTTGTCTAGCAACAATAATAATAACAATTATGATAATAATAATGTAAATAAATCACTAACACAAGCTTGCAAAAGTAACAAATTTAAAATTTACCACCAGAATGTCCAGTCTCTTTATAATAAAATTGATTACATAAATCTAACGCTTAAAAATGAACTTAAAGACATCTCAGCACTATGTATTTCAGAACATTGGCTGAAAGAGGAACAACTTGAATAATTCAATTCCCAGGGTTTATACAAGCTAGTAAATACTCTAGATCTAATATTAGCCATGGTGGTACTTGCATCTTCTTAAGAAATAATTTAGATCATGAACAGATAACAGCTTATGATTATCTAATTATGGAACAGGATTTTGAATTCTCTGCCGTAAAAATTCAGCAGTTTAAGTTAATAATTGTATGCGTATACCGTTCTCCGTCAGGAAAGTTTCCTCTATTTATAGATAAATTAGAATTGTTACTCAATAACATGAGCAAAGTAAATTTCGATATAATAATTTGTGGGGATGTAAATGTGGATTTCTTAAAACTTGATAAAAATTGTGAATTATTAACACAGTTACTAATTTCCTATGGACTGAAACCTACAGTAAATACACCAACAAGAATAACAAAATTTAGTAAAACCACTCCTGATCAAATTTTTATAAATACAGATAAATATCACCATTCAATAGAAATCTATTGACCGGGTTTTAGTGGCCACCATGGACAAATACTGAGTTTTGAAGTATCCGAAGTAATCAATAATAATGATAATGGAGTAAAATCAAAGTGTAGGTCATTCACTGAATCAAATGTTACATATTTCAATGACTTATTAAATAAGGAAACATGGTCAGAAATTTATGAACTAGAAAATGTAAATGATAAATTTAATGCATCTAACAGTACCCTAAAACACTATTTTGAAATAGCATTCCCCTTTAAACGAAGAACTGTTCAAAATAACAAAACTAGCAATTGGATAACAACAGGGATTATAAATTCATGTCAAAGAAAGAAATTTCTACACAAATTATATAAACAATACCACACAACACCTGAATTCAATTTATACTACAAAAATACACTAGCATATTAAATAAGGTAATAAGACTAGCAAAGAAAATGCATAATGATAACTTTATTTCCCAATCATCTAATAAAAACAGGGCTATGTGGTCCGTGATAAAGAAAGAAACTGGAAAATCTGCTAAAATACAAAGGAACATTACACTGACCAGAAATAATAAAGTGATTAATAATCCAGAGGAAATAGCAAACACTTTTAATGACTATTTTCTGGAAATTCCACAAAAATTAATAAATAAATCACAGGTAAATACACTAAATTCTAATAATAAAATAAATATATGCAGTGATTCTTTATTTATAAATCATGTCACAAGTGAAGAGGTAAGAATAGTTATAAAAGAGCTAAAAAAATAAATTCTGTGCTGGCATTGATGGCATCCCTGATGCAATTTTAAAGAAATGTGCAGAAAATATAATAAATCCACTTACGCACTTAATTAACAATTCAATTCTCTCAGGAACTTACCCGGATATTTTGAAGTCATCAAAAGTAATTCCAGTGCACAAAAACGGTTCAAAAGATGAATTAGATAACTATCGTCCTATTACCTTACCAACTGGTATTGCAAAAATTGTGGAAAAAATTATGTATAAGAGACTGATAAGTTTCATAGAAAAAAATAAAATATTATCAAACTCACAAAATGGATTTAGAACGGAAAAATCTACACAGACAGCAATTTACGAATGTAGTAATAGTATACTGAAATTAATTGACAATAAGGAACATGTAACTGGCCTATTCTTGGATTTATCGAAAGCATTTGATGTTGTTGACCATAAAATCCTCCTTACCAAACTAAATCAATATGGTGTTAGAGGTCTAGCTAATAAATGGATAGAGTCTTACTTAACAAGGCGTAAACAAATAGTAAGCTTGAGACACAAGGATGATGGAACCAAATTACTTAATGAAACATTGTCCAATGAGGGAATTATTGAATTTGGAGTACCCCAGGGATCGGTTTTGGGCCCACTACTCTTTCTTCTATATATCAATGATATAACACAGAACGTTCATTCACATAAGGAAATTTTGTTTGCGGACGATACAACACTCGTAATAAAAGGTGAAACTAAACAGTTCATACAGCAGTCTGCTGACTCCGTTACAGGAGAGTTAACCAAATGGTCACAAGATAATCGCCTCATAATAAACTATAAAAAGACAGTATGTCTAAATTTCCACACTATACAGAATAGGAATCCTGCGATGACCAATATAACATTAAATAAATAAATAAATAAATAAATATAGCCTAGATAATCCCATAAGGGCAAAGGCCTCCTGCGAACAGGGACGTGCTCTGGTTTAAACTCGTTAGGCGAGCAAGTCCTAAGGAGTTGTGTAGAAGTTTTTACTCCACTTGCTACACTTCACTGTATTTCACTTCACTAACACTACATTTCACTTCGCTTTACGTGCGTTGTTTGGCTTGTTACAGGTTGCAGAAGTGTATCTCTCATGTCATAGGTGTGCTGTCTACCAGGATCTTTCATTGTTGAAGCTCTCCTTCTCTTCCCTTCTTATAGTTCCATACGTCTCCATTCTTGTCTCTCCCGTGCTATCCTCGTCCAGTGTTTGCCTGTCTTCCTTACGATCGAGTCATCCCAGCGGGTCTTCTGTCTACCCACGTTCCTTCTTCCCGTTCTGGGGTCCCATACCGTTAGTTTGTGCGTCCATCGATCGTCTTTCATTCTGGCCACGTGGCCTCCCCGCTTCCATTTTAGCCTGTCAGCTGTTGTCACGGCATCTTTCATGGCAGTTCTTCTTCTTATCTCCTCGTTTCGTAATCTGTCCCTCAAGGAAACTTGAAGGATCTTCCGTTCCATTTTGCGTTGACATACCCGGATTGTTTGCCTTTGCTTCTCTGTTAACGCCCAGGTTTGACAGCCGTATAGCAGTACCGGCATTACACACTTTTCTAGCACTTCTGACTTTAGACTTATTTTCTGGGATTTGTCCATCAATATAAATTTTAAGGACCAGAACTTCTTCCATGCTTGTCCAACTCGTCTCTTGATTTCCTTCTCCTGGGAGCAGTCAAATGACAGGTTTTGTCCAAGGTAGACGAATTCCTGTGTGTAGGCTACTGGTTTGCCATTGATGAGGATTTGTACTTCCAGTGAGTTGGTCATCATTTTTATTTTTAGGGGGTTCATAGATAGACCTACTTCTTTACTGACAGTGTCCAGGTCCGCTAGCATTTGTTCCAAGTCTGTTGGCGATTTTGCTAGCAGTGCAATATCGTCTGCGAACCGTAAGTGTGTCAGCCTTTCCCCGTTTATTTCGATGCCGTATTTGTTGTCCCATTCCAACTTCTCCAGTAGGCATGTGAACAACTTTGGTGAGAGGGGGTCGCCTTGTTTCACGCCTCTCTCTAAGTTGATGTTCGCACCCTCCCTCTCCGTTCTTACCGTCGCTTGGCAGCCTTCGTAGAGCTTTTCCAGTAGTCTGACATATCCCTTTTGTATGCCTTGGCTTCTCAATGCCTCTAGCACACAACTATGTTCCACAGAATCGAAGGCTTTGTTATAGTCTACGAATGCAATGTATAGTTCGAGATTAAATTCCTGCGTTTTTTCTAAGAGCTGGTTCATTGCTTGCAGGTGGTCAATTGTGCTAAAGCCTGTCCTGAAACCGGCTTGTTCCACTGCTTGGTTTTCATCTAGTAGTTTAGACATCCTTCTAGTCATGATTTTCGTGAAAAGTTTGTAGAGACTGGCCATTAAACTGATTGGTCTGTAGTTATTAATGTCATCTTTAGCGCCTTTCTTGTGAAGCAGAACAATAACGCTCTGTTTCCATTCTGTTGGGATTTCTTCTGTTTCAAGTATCATGTTGAATAGCCTTGTTATCACTTCTATGAGATCTTCACCACCCATTTTCAGATATTCGTTGTAGATGGCATCCTCTCCGGGGCATTTCTCGTTTTTCGCCTCCTGTATTGCTGCTCTGACTTCACTGGTCATGATGGGAGGAATTTCTTCGTCGTGTAGTGCCTCCAGCCCCTTATCACTTTTGTCTGAGTCTCTTCTCTGGTGTGCACTGGAGTACAGCTCTCTGTAGAAGTCTGTGGCCTGTTTCGTTATTTCCTCCCTTGTTGCTTGTCTTTTACCTCTTTTGTCTTTCACTCCAAGCATCCATTGTTTGTCTGGTGCTAGTTCTTTTCTCATCTTTCGTATTGATTTTGTTTCTTCTGCGTACTTTCTGATGATTTCTGTGTTGTGGTCTCTAATGTCCTTTCTAATTTCCCTTTTTGTGCGCTTATTAAGCTGCCCGTACTCTAACTTTTTCTGGTTGTTATCTACAGCTTGTGCTTTCAATATTTCTCTTTCCTCGATTAGGCGTTTGGTACTGTCTTTTAGCTTATCGCGCCGTCCCTTCTTACTTCTTGATATTGCTGAGTTGTTACATGCAGATGTTATACATTTTATGAGTTCTGTGTAGAGGTGCTGTGTGCTTAAGTGGTTTTTTTGCTTCAGGTGATTTAGATTTTGCTGGATTTCTTGGGCGTATTCGGTCTGGTTGATCTGTCCAGGGCTAGTTATCCTGGTCTTGAAGTATGGCCGTCTATTCTTCTTTATTGTTAGCTATAAGCACACCATTCTATGGTCGGTGTCGAATTTTAGCCCGTTGATCACTTGAATATCCTTTACTTCCTTTAAGTTGTCGGTAAGTATAAAGTCAATTTCGTTTTTTGTCCTGCCGTTCGGGCCTCTCCATGTCCATCTACTCTCTGGCATTTTCTTGAAGAAGGTGTTCACAATTTTCATGTTGTGTCCTTGAGCAAACTGGATCAATCTGTCTCCTCTCCCATTTCTAATTCCGTATCCGAATGGTCCCATAGGTGCTTCGTCTGTATGTTCCTTGATTCCCACTTTACTGTTAAAGTCCCCCATTACAAACGTTCTTTGTGTGTTGAAGTTGTCCAGTATGTTTTCTAGTTGCTCGTAAAACTTTTCAATTTCCTCCTCTGTACTGTTCTCTGTGGGGGCATAGATTTGTATAATTACGATGGTATTCCCTTCTAGATCTAAGGACAGTAGCGCAATTCTCTCTGAGATTCCTCGAATTTCCCGAATGTTGTTTTTAGGTGCTTCTTGATCATGAAGCCCACTCCTTTTTGCCCTTTTGTTTCACCGATGTAGCTGAATATGTCTCCATTTGGTTTTTCTCGGATTCCTTCGCCGAGTTGTCTTACTTCACTAAGTCCTAGTATGTCGTACTTTATGTTTAAGAGAGCATTTTCCAGTTCAAGTTCCTTGTCTTCAGTTCTCAGAGACCTTACGTTGAGTGTGGCAAGTATTAGTTCTTTCTTTGTTACCGCCGGTTGCTTGATCACAGTGCGGCGGTCAGTTCCCTGTTTTTTAGATCCTCCCAATTAATCCATTGGCCGTTTATGAGGATCTTCTGGTAGCCCACTTTCACCTCACTGTTACCTTTGCTCCTCTCCTCCCTGGCTATCTGTCTTAATTTCGCTTGTACTGCTCTTTCGTTCTTGGTGAGGTCGTCGTCAACATAGAGGTCTTGCCCCTTTAGCTTGTGTTTGTTTCTCATTATTTTCAGCTTGTCTGCAAAGTGTTTGAATGTGACTCTCACTATCCCTTTACCGTGGCTGTCTCTTCCAATCTGGAATACGCTTTCTACCTTGACTTCAGTTTCTATTTTGTCCAGTATAGATTTGACTTTGCTTGTTAGGTTCTCATGTAATAACAATATAACATTAAATGGTCATCAAATAGAAAATAAATCAGAAACAAAGTTTTTAGGACTTTGGATACAACAAGACTTGAAATGGAATAAACATATACAATATCTGAATACTAAACTGAACTCGATGTGCTTTGCGTTACGTATTTTGAAAACCTTCACTAGCATGCACGCATTAAGAAATACTTATTTTGCTTATTTCCATTCATACTTAAGATATGGGATCATATTTTGGGGTATGTCGCCAGATGTACTAAGCACGTTTAGGATACAAAAGAGGGCGATTAGAATTATGGCAAATGTAAACTCTAGAGAATCATGTAGACCTCTGTTTAAAGATTTAAACATTCTCCCACTGCCCTGCATATATATCTTTGAAAGTATTATGTTTTTTAAAAAGAATTTAATGAATAAAGATGTTTTTCTTAAAACAAACAATGATGTTCATAGGCATAACACAAGACAAAATCAAAACATTCATATTTCACACACACACACAGGCATATATCAAAAAGGAACTTTTCACACTGGAGTTAAATTATACAATAAACTACCCCAGTATATAAAACAGCCCCCCCCCCCAAAAAAAAAACTTTGATAGAATGTTGAAAGCTTATCTGCAGTGCCATTGTTTTTACTCAGTAGTTGAATATTTTAGCGTATAGGAGTGATGGAATCTATAACTATATTTTACTTTTTTAATTTAATTTTAATACCTAGCTGTATGTTGTTGTATTTATAGAATTAAGTTTTCATATTATGATAATAGAGTGAGGTGTAAATAGTTGTGCAATAAGATTGTATCTATTAAGATTTGCTATTATAATAAGTTATAAATAGTTATAATCTTAGTAATATATACCTGTTAGTTCGTTTATTTTATGCATGTAAATTCTGACGTGTCCTATATCAAAAATGTATTGAATGCATGTATTTGATCAAATGGAATTAATAAAAATCTATCTATCTATCTATTAGATATCCTTTAGAAGAACTACAGTATCATAGGCCTAGTATTCATGTGACGCACACTTCACATTATTTAGCCCATATGGCAGTAAACATGCACCACAATTGTAAGCCCATAGCCTGGTGCCATAAGCTACTGTACTTCTAAATAGTCCCTCGTGTAAATTTAGATACATGTACATTTCAATGGCTTACATTTATGAAAAATGTTTGATCAAGACATCTTTGCTAGGTGTATGAATGTATTTGTACTGAGAAAATGTTTTTTAAACATTTCCATCTATCCTATTTTGCTTCCATTCTTCTCCACTCCCCACCTTTTACTGTGCTCATGTGTTTTATTTCCAAATACCAGTAGTGTAAATAGACCCAGGTCATCCAAGCATCCCCTGGACTGTGTCCCCGAGCACTTGAGGAGAGCCCCATGTTGTACAACTGCATCACATTAACAAGAAAATGCTAAAACAATACTGTAATAGATCACCAGCTGTAGCATATAAGGTGTATATTCACAATTTCTTTCTTTTCTTTGTGGAAAGCATTTTTCTTTGATTGGGGATAGATGTTATCTCAGGCAGGGATATAAAATGTGTTTGATTGAGGTGTAATGTTTTAAGGGATGGAGATAGTACAAATCCCCCAGGGAAGGAATACCCCGTTCAATAACTTGCACCCTACATGAGTCGATGAAGGACAATATTGTGGCAACAATTTCAGGAACTCTAAGGGCCTAAAAATGCTTTAGCACATTTCATTTTCTTCAGTTTCTACCTACTCAACATTTCATTTATCCACCCACCCAAACTATCTGCGTGTAATCATGTCAACACAGCAGCTTAGCTGAGTATATCGGGCCATGGTCCAAGACTGTAATGAGGAAATGCAACAAGTCCAGATATTTAAATCCCAGTGATGACATTGATCATCCTAAGTGTGGCTCTTCAGGGGTACCCACGCTATACCAAGGCAAATGCTAGAATGCTACTTACGGGTACCTGTAAGTCCTGGGTCACTTACCCCAAACTTGTTCCAGGTTTTCCTTAAACTATCATCCATAGAAAACTTACTAAATCCACTGTTTTTATTACAGTTACATACTGGTACACTACTACAGCCACCTCAAGTTATCAGACAAAATCAACACACACCCAAGTACACAGGGCTGTTGACCAAGATGTTCCAACAACCATTTGATAACATATTCTAACATTTACATTTTTAAAGTGATAAAAACCCTTATTTTAAAACTACTTTTTGAAAGAGAAGTGAACCTGAAACCTCCAATAAAACAGTGGTCTGCTTCATAGTAAGTTCTCCAAAACCTACCCAATTCAAATGTTATTATGTTAACCAAATTTCAAGAAATTCAATATGCAAGCAATTAATAGCTTGGCTTCGACTGTCCCATACATGACAACTGTAATTAAATGGCAAACAGCAGATTGCTGATTAAAGTTGTGAGCGCATTACAAATGATAATTGTTGTACTGAATATTAACTTGGATCAATAACGCTGAATGCCCCTCGACCATTTTTTTAGCATAGCCTATCTGCAGTCTTCACCAGTCTTCTGTTGCACATTTAACAGAAACATTTTTTTATATGCACATAACAAAATTTTATAAATATAAATCATCCATGCTCAGTTGTAGAGAGAGCACAAATGAGTGTTAGGGACATTGTACTCCAATCACTATGTAACCTTGTTAAGTCAATGGAGGACAATATTGTGGCAACAAATTCAGGAACAATCAGGGCCTGAAGAATTAACAACTAGTTCAGAATAACATTACATCCTTTTATTTTATTTTTATTAAATAATGCATTAGTACATTTCATTTCCTTCAGTTTCTGCCTGCTCAACATTTCATATTCTAATTATTCTTTCATTTTTAATTTTGCCCATTGTCCTCTCCAAGCAGTGGCTTCTGCTTGCTCTGTGTTGTTGCTAGAGACACCTCCAAAGCTACCTGCAACAATAACACATGTTAGAAAATAACAAGTAAAGTGCGGAGTGTACTTTACAACAACTGAATTCTCACTATGGATAAGCATTCATTTAGCCTTAGGGCATAAAGTGCACTTATAAATAAATAACATAAAGAGAATGGAAGAGAAGAAGTTTCCCAAGAGGATACATGAGATGCAGATGCAGAAGAAATGACCAAGGGGAAGACCAAGAGATAGATGGCAGAAAGAAGTGGAGGAATGTGTCAAGATGAGAGGCGAGGACTGGACTAGAGTGACAGCGGAGAGGTGGTGGGAAGAAAGGACTAAGTGGCGAGGCTTATGTTCCGAACAGACCCAGCCTGGGGCTGGAAACTGTACAAGATGATGATGATCAAAGTGCACGTATAAATAAATAATAAGTAAAAGTCCAGAAAAAATCATGCTTAAATAATTTGTTTTATTTAATACGGTAGGGAACGTTTTAAGTTTATTTGCCTACTCCTTGGGAATTAGTAGCTTCCTCCGATGTTTGATGCTGACATACTAAAACTAACCAGATGCCATCAGAAGATTTCATTCCTCCCCCTTTCAATTAAATGTAGTCTGGTGTAACAAATTCCACAGAGGCTTACTTATCTTTATATCAAAATGTAACCATCATTTAGGTTAATTTGAGACTGTGGTAAACCATGCTACTTAACCATTGTGCTTATGTTGTCCATAAATAGCAATCTCAACATAGTTCCTGTAAACAGATACGTTTGCCTACTTCAGCGTGCTAAGGAGACCTAGCATTGGACAGTACCTGTAAAGGTTTTCTTAAATTTAGAATACAGTAACATGACCTATTTACTCAAAACAGAACACTTTATACATTTTGATGTAAGTTATTGAAACTTTTCAGTTTGTATGGCCAAAGAGTGTGTATCTCAAATAAAGTCAACACTTCCATATACACCCAAGTGCAAGGAGTTGTTGACCATGACCTAATCCTCAAAATTAAGCAGAAAAAAAAGACTGCTTGAAAACCCTATCAAAGATTGGTATCAAGTTGCTTTAACATGACCTGTTCATCAGTAAGCTATTGTAGCCATTGCCAGCAAAGCCTGAAAAACAGTACAGCTCGGCAGTGGCTACAGTGTAATTGAATAGAAATGCCTGGGTACACTGAAATGTGAGCAAGAATCCAGCCCTGGCATACATGATAAAGAATTCACTGTAATTCACTGCCCCCTGTAAATGGAGTAGCCTACGACCAGAGGAAAAAATTATATTTTTATACAAGACAGTAACATGATCATTTATTTTCATGTTAAGCTGTGTTAGAAAATAGGCATAACAGATCAATGCAAAGGGAGCAAAAAGAATAAGAGGTAGCCTACAGTATATTTCAGTTGGATTTTCATGACTGCATATATGACCAAGGAGTCTTGGGTCGTGTGTTGTAAAAAATAGCTGGAGTGTAAGACCTTTGCCTGAACTAATTGCACTAACTTACACCATGACCTAATAATTGGAAGCCTCCTTGGTTATGATACAGTATATTTATTTACATACCGGTACCAGTACTTCTTTTTTCTTCTTTTTCTAAATGGGAATCAAGGAAACTGAAGGTATGTTTGCCTGAGCCAAGTGATCAATCAATATTTTAGGAAATTTTGTTTCTAAGTGAGTGTAAAGTAATTATGGAAGTACCCTCAAATAAAACAACTACGGTATGAAATCAGATAACGAAGTAGACCTTAATTTTCAAGATATTACTTCAAAGATTGTAAACAGTACTCAAGACTTGAACAAATTAATTAGCTTTACTGCAGGAATTAAAATCATGCACCTAAATATATGTGGCATGATAACAAATTTTGAAAGTATGCTAGTTATGCTCGATCAACTTGATCATAAACCAGATGTCATTATACTGTCTGAAACTCAGCTCATTGAGGATATACCATTTGCTATTTTAGGATATAATGAATACTTCATACCAACTCAAAATTCTACCCATGACAGCATAAAGATATATGTGCATGAAAACCTCATACAAAATATTACAATATCTACTGTAAAAACACTGAAAGCTGCAAATGCTAGCCTACTCAACTTCAGATATAATAAAGAAAGTTACTTGGTACTTGCTATATACAGATCACCCTCCACAAGCCCAAAGAAATTCATAGAAGAACTAGGAAATACTCTCCAGCACTTGCCTACAGCTACACACAGTATATTAATAGGAGATATAAATATTGATATTTTAAATCCTACAAGGCAATATGCCCAAAATATTAAAAATGAGTATTTAAATGTATTACATGCAAATGGATTCATTTCGTACATAAACTCACCAACTAGAATAACCCCAAAATCCAGAACATGTATCGATCACATACATGTTAAGTCCCACAGAAACAGCAACTTTGACCCTTTTGTTCTGCATACCAGTATCACAGATCACAGTCCTACATTTCTCATACAAAATAAATCTCAAAAATACACTCCACAAACAGGAGAAAATACTTTGAACAATGTAAGAATAAATTATGAAACTCTAAAAAAATCATTAACTAAGGAAACTTGGGAATCTATCATAACTGAACATGATGTTAACAAAGCAGCTGATAGTTTCATTAAGTTACTGACTCAATACATCTCTGAACACTCTACTACCATAAATAACGTAAGATCAAAATTTAAAAAAATTACTCCATGGATCACAACCGGAATTTTAACTTCTATTAGAATAAGAGATAAATTACATCAGAAAATTGTTAAACAAAGGGAGAGGTCTACAAACAGTGATGAGGTCCCAGAAACTGTTAAGAAACATAAATTGTACAGAAACTGGATAAACAGGCTTGTTAAAATAGCAAAAGAAAGGTACTATTCCAAACAAATTATGTCAAACTCCAATAATTCTAAAGTCCTTTGGAAAAATATTAATGATTTAACATGTAGGAAGGGAAATAAATCTTCAGCTGTTGACAGCATATTTATCAGAGACTCACAAGAAACATCCCAACCAGCTGCCATTGCAAACAAATTTGTCGACTATTTTAGTAACATAGGTTTAGAACTTTCAGAAAAAATAAGTAATACAAGAAAGGAACCTGACAACACAAATGCACGTGATAGCACTGCAAAATCTCAACCTCAGTCTATCTTTTTTATACCCATAACAAAATCAGAAATAACAAACCACATAGCTGCTCTAGAAGATAACTCAGCAAATGGCTATGATAATATCTCTAGTAAAACAATTAAGATAATTAGTTCAGAAATTCTACAACCACTGCACCATATTTTTAATTTATCACTAACGAAAGGACAATTTCCAGACTCATTCAAAATTGCCATCATAATCCCAGTCCATAAATCAGATGATAAAAGAGAGTTAAATAACTATAGACCAATTTCCCTCACAACCCACCTCTCTAAGCTACTAGAGAAATGCATCAAAACCAGATTACTTAACTATCTGAATAAGTTCAACATATTGTCACCAAATCAGTTTGGTTTTAGACCAAACACTAGTACTCAAGATGCAATATTCTCCCTTACTGATTATTTGTATAAAGCCATTGATAGTTCTAAAAGAACAATTTCTGTGTTCCTGGATTTAAGAAAGGCTTTTGACACCGTAGACCACAATATACTCATTAGAAAACTTGAAAAGGAAGGTATTCGTGGTACTCCTCAAGAACTAATAAAAAGCTTTCTTTTTAACAGAATACAAAAGGTACGAATCAAAGGTACTCTAAGTAGAAGTGCTGAAGTAAAAATTGGAATTCCCCAAGGAACAGTTTTAGGTCCTATTCTTTTTCTGTTATATATTAACGATTTGTGTAAGCTGAACTGTAATGCGATGATTACCTCATATGCTGATGACACTGTCGTCACAGTCACAGGAACAACTTGGGAGGACACTTTTAATAGAACTCAAGAAACCCTTGCTACAGTCCAAAAATGGCTAAGAAACCACCTCCTTACCTTAAATGAAACCAAAACACAATACCTATGCTTCTCACACAACAAAACATTACAACCCACAGACAATTTAACACTGAAGATCCACACACCAATTTGTAACAATGGCGAAAGATGCAACTGCTATACCCTACAGAAGTCAATGAATGCTACATATTTAGGGGTTATTATAGATAGTCATTTAAAATGGAATATGCATGCATCAACGTTGGCCAATAAACTTCAAAAGTTAATTTATATATTTTACAGAATCAGAAATATCCTTTCAGCAAAAGTCTTGAGAACTGTATATTTTGCCTTAGTCCAGTCACAACTACAATATGGAATAAATGGTTGGGGTGGAATACTTGATTCACATTTGGCTCAGGTAAATACCTGCCAGAATTTCATTCTAAAAGTTATGTACAAAAGGCCACCAACTTTTCCAACATGTGAACTGTATCAACAAAGCATGTTGCTTAACATACGACAGTTATTTGTTCAGTCATCAATCATATTTATACATAAAAATATGAAGCTCTTCTCTAATGGACAAAAACTTGAAATGTGCACTAGACTTCAAGACAGAACTGGAATAAATATCCCTCGTCGAAACACACTACTTGGCCAAAGGAATTTAAGTTGTCTTAGCACTAGGATATACAATATATTGCCAGTAAATGTGACAAATAATACCCTGAATATATTGAAGAAAAGGCTTTTTATATGGCTCCTTAGTAACTTTGATAGAGTAAATGAACTTATAAATTTTCACCAACATTTTTAAACCAACTCGGTCAGAAACAAGTAATGTATCATCTTCTTTTATTTTCAGTATCCTTATAATTAATGCTTTTGCTATAAACTTTTCTTATTATTATCAGTCAAATACCATGTTGCAAATAAATTAAGAAATTGTGTTCATGAAGCCCACACACAAGTTTATCTTATGTGGGATTCACCCTGTATTTTTGATACAACATCTGTATATGTACATGTTTACTGTCAGTGAATAAAAATGATTGCTCGTAAAAAAAAAATATAGGCTACTGCACATTTTTCTACCTACTTATATTTAAGAAGTTTCATACCAACAATGTTGCAAACGTTATAGTAATCAATTGCAGCTTACGAGAAAGAAAAGCAATAAGTTTCCAAACATGATGTACAGTAGGCTATGATATTGCCATTGGGGTAGGCCTAACAATACTAATATGGCATTAATTTGCAAAATTAAATTAAAGTTTTGATTTAAATAAACCTTTAGATACCATACTGTTCCGAACCTATAGCATTACCTAGCAATGCATGCTAGTATATTATTTCTTGTTGGATTAAGATTTAGGGGTCTTGGTTGCCAATAAAAAGGATAGCCTGTTGTCCTTTGTGATACAATGACAAGAGTCTCAAGGAAGGCTACACAAATAAACTAAGCAATCAATAGTCTACAATATCGAGGCTATTGATTCAGTGTTCACTACCAGTAGCCTACTTACCTTGAGGAATGACCTAGCCTACTTGTCTTAAGCATATATTTTATAACAGTGTAATTGATGTAAAATTATATTTATGGAGACTTTCAGCAAGAACGAAAGAGCAGTACAAGCGAAATTAAGACAGATAGCCAGGGAGGAGAGGAGCAAAGGTAACAGTGAGGTGAAAGTGGGCTACCAGAAGATCCTCCTAAACGGTCAATGGATTAATTGGGAGGATCTAAAAAACGGGGAGCTGACCGCCGCACTGTGATCAAGCAACCGGCGGTAACAAAGAAAGAACTAATACTTGCCACACTCAACGTAAGGTCTCTGAGAACTGAAGACAAGGAACTTGAACTGGAAAATGCTCTCTTAAACATAAAGTACGACATACTAGAACTTAGTGAAGTAAGACAACTCAGCGAAGGAATCCGAGAAAAACCGAATGGAGACATCTTCAGCTACATCGGTGAAACAAAAGGGCAAAAAGGAGTGGGCTTCATGATCAAGAAGCACCTAAAAAGCCACATTCGGGAAATTCGAGGAATCTCAGAGAGAATTGCGCTACTGTCCTTAGATCTAGAAGGAAATACCATCGTAATTATACAAATCTATGCCTCCACAGAGAACAGTACAGAGGAGGAAATTGAAAAGTTTTACGAGCAACTAGAAGACACACTGGACAACTTCAAAACACAAAGAACGTTTGTAATGGGGGCCTTTAACAGTAAAGTGGGAATCAAGGAACATACAGACGAAGCACCTATGGGACCATTCGGATACGGAATTAGAAATGGGAGAGGAGACAGATTGATCCAGTTTGCTCAAGGACACAACATGAAAATTGTGAACACCTTCTTCAAGAAAATGCCAGAGAGTAGATGGACATGGAGAGGCCCGAACGGCAGGACAAAAAACGAAATTGACTTTATACTTACCGACAACTTAAAGGAAGTAAAGGATATTCAAGTGATCAACGGGCTAAAATTCGACACCGACCATAGAATGGTGTGCTTATAGCTAACAATAAAGAAGAATAGACGGCCATACTTCAAGACCAGGATATCTAGCCCTGGACAGATCAACCAGACCGAATACGCCCAAGAAATCCAGCAAAATCTAAATCACCTGAAGCAAAAAAAACACTTAAGCACACAGCACCTCTACACAGAACTCATAAAATGTATAACATCTGCATGTAACAACTCAGCAATACCAAGAAGTAAGAAGGGATGGCGCGATAAACTAAAAGACAGTACCAAACGCCTAATCGAGGAAAGGGAAATATTGAAAGCACAAGCTGTAGATAACAACCAGAAAAAGTTAGAGTACGGGCAGCTTAATAAGCGCACAAAAAGGGAAATTAGAAAGGACATTAGAGACCACAACACAGAAATCATCAGAAAGTACGCAGAAGAATCAAAATCAATACGAAAGATGAGAAAAGAACTAGCACCAGACAAACAATGGATGCTTGGAGTGAAAGACAAAAGAGGTAAAAGACAAGCAACAAGGGAGGAAATAACGAAACAGGCCACAGACTTCTACAGAGAGCTGTACTCCAGTACACACCAGAGAAGAGACTCAGGCCAAAGTGATAAGGGGCTGGAGGCACTACACGACGAAGAAATTCCTCCCATCATGACCAGTGAAGTCAGAGCAGCAATAAAGGAGGCGTAAAATGAGAACTGCCCCAGAGAGGATGCCATCTACAACGAATATCTGAAAATGGGTGGTGAGGATCTCATAGAAGTGATAACAAGGCTATTCAACATGATACTTGAAACAGAAGAAATTCCAACAGAATGGAAACAGAGTGTTATTGTTCTGCTTCACAAGAAAGGCGCTAAAGATGGCATTAATAACTACAGACCAATCAGTTTAATGGCCAGTCTCTACAAACTTTTCACGAAAATCATGACTAGAAGGATGTCTAAACTACTAGATGAAAACCAAGCAGTGGAACAAGCCGGTTTCAGGACAGGCTTTAGCACAATTGACCACCTGCAAGCAATGAACCAGCTCTTGGAAAAAACGCAGGAATATAAACTCGAACTATACATTGCATTCGTAGACTATAACAAAGCCTTTGATTCTGTGGAACATAGTTGTGTGCTAGAGGCATTGAGAAGCCAAGGCATACAAAAGAGATATGTCAGACTACTGGAAAAGCTCTACGAAGGCTGCCAAGCGACGGTAAGAACGGAGAGGGAGGGTGCGAACATCAACTTAGAGAGAGGCGTGAAACAAGGCGACCCCCTCTCACCAAAGTTGTTCACAAGCCTACTGGTGGACCAATTTGGGAAGTTGGAATGGGACAACAAATACGGGATCGAAATAAACGGGGAAAGGCTGACACACTTACGGTTCGCAGACGATATTGCACTGCTAGCAAAATCGCCAACAGACTTGGAACAAATGCTAGCGGACCTGGACACTGTCAGTAAAGAAGTAGGTTTATCTATGAACCCCCTAAAAACAAAACTGATGACCAACTCACTGGAAGTACAAATCCTCATCAATGGCAAACCACTAGCGTACACACAGGAATACGTCTACCTTCGACAAAACCTGTCATTTGACTGCTCCCAGGAGAAGGAAATCAAGAGACGAGTTGGACAAGCATGGAAGAAGTTCTGGTCCTTAAAATTTATATTGATGGACAAATCCCAGAAAATAAGTCTAAAGTCAGAAGTGCTAGAAAAGTGTGTAATGCCAGTACTGCTATACGGCTGTCAAACCTGGACGTTAACAGAGAAGCAAAGGCAAACAATCCGGGTATGTCAACGCAAAATGGAACGGAAGATCCTTCAAGTTTCCTTGAGGGACAGATTACGAAACGAGGAGATAAGAAGAAGAACTGCCATGAAAGATGCCGTGACAACAGCTGACAGGCTAAAATGGAAGTGGGGAGGCCACGTGGCCAGATTGAAAGACGATCGATGGACGCACAAACTAACGGTATGGGACCCCAGGACAGGAAGAAGGAACGTGGGTAGACAGAGGACCCGCTGGGATGACTCGATCGTAAGGAAGACAGGCAAACACTGGACGAGGATAGCAAGGGAGAGACAAGAATGGAGACGTATGGAACTATAAGAAGGGAAGAGAAGGAGAGCTTCAACAATGAAAGATCCTGGTAGACAGCACACCTATGACATGAAAGATACACTTCTGCAACCTGTAACAAGCCAAACAACGCACGTAAAGCGAAGTGAAATGTAGTGTTAGTGAAGTGAACTATAGTGAAGTGTAGCAAGTGGAGTAAAAACTTGTACACAACTCCTTAGAACTTGCTCGCCTAACGAGTTTAAACCAGAGCACGTCCCTGTTCGCAGGAGGCCTTTGCCCTTATGGGATTATCTAGGCTATATTTATTTATTTATTTATTTATTCAGGGTCCTAATATCAGGTATCAACATGATCTTCCCCTCTACATCTTGAAATTCACTTCATTAATGCATAAAACTATGGTACACGGACCAAATTCAGCTATTGTAGATTATTTTCAGTTAGGTGGATAGGTGGGGTGGAGAAATGCCTTACTATACAATATAACTGAAAGATGTGCAAGGAACTTACCTTCATGGATTTCATGCAGAAGGAAGTATAGTGATTTGTATGAATATCAAAAGGTGTATGAGACCACAATTCACATGTGATCCCACTTCCAGCTCAGGCAGGACCAGATTGGATCAGCCTGCTATAATCAAACTTGAACCTGAAAGAAATTTAAAAAATGGTTTGAAACCGTGTTATATATCTTTCAGCAACGTAATCGCATCTAGGGTACATTTAAAAGCTGTAAATAATTATATCAATTGACTTCACCTACCTTTATGGATTCGGTTGCAAAACCTTTGCGAAATTTCGGCCGCGAATTTGAAGTCTATGGAACATTCTTTTTCCGGTTACCGGTACTGAAATGGTCTTTTATGCTACATTTTTAGCCTACTTTCGATTTTTGCAAATAATGAAAGTAGACTTATGAGATCAACACAGGGCGAAAAAAGTGTGTGTGTCTGGCTGTGTGTGTGTGTGTATGTGTATGTGTGAGTGTGTGTGTGTGTGTGTGTGTGAGTGTGGGTACTCTGAATGTCTGTCCCCCCCTATCAATTTGAACACGGTGAACGCGAATTGAACGAAATTTGGTACAAAGGTAGCACTAGCAAAGGACACCTCAGTGTCATGTTTTATATCGCCGCTATCTTGATGAAAACGTAATGGCGGCCACACAAATGTTCAAAGCATAAATCAAATTACGACTAACCTCATCATCCAATCTCTACCAAATTTGCACTACAACATACCTTTATGGGGGGAGCATCCTTTGACCAAACTAATAGGTCATCAGTCTAATAGTTTGCGGATGGCGGCCATCTTTGTGTGAAAATCGATTCCCCTATTAATTCGAACACGGTGAAACCGAATGGAACGAAATTTGGTACAGAGGTAGTACTATCAAAGGGCACCTCAGTGTCATGTTTTATATGGCCGCCATCTTGACGGAAACGTAATGGCGGCCACACAAATGTTCATAGCTTAAATCAAATTACGACTAACCTAATAATCTGATCTCAACCAAATTTTGCAACAACATACCTTTATGGAGGAAGCATCCTTTGACAAAATTATTAGGTCATTAGCCTAATAGTTTGCGGATGGCGGCCATCTTTGTGTCAAGATCGATTCCCCCTATTAATTCGAACACGGTGAAACCGAATCGAACGAAATTTGGTACAGAGGTAGCACTAGCAAAGGGCACCTCAGTGTCATGTTTTATATCGCCGCCATCTTGACAGAAACGCAATGGCGGCCACACAAATGTTCAAAGCTTAAATCAAATTACGACTAACATAATCATCCGATCTCTACCAAATTTTGCAACAACATACCTTTCTGGAGGGGGCATCCTTTGACCAATCTAATAGGTCATTCGCCTAATATTTTGCGGAAGGCGGCCATCTTTGTGTTAAAATTGATTCCCCTATCAATTCGAACACGGTGAAACCGAATGGAACGAAATTTGGTACAGAGGTAGCACTGGCAAAGGGCTCCTTAGTGTCATGTTTTATATCACCGCCATCTTGACGGAAACGTAATCGCGGCCCCCCAAATGTTAAAAGCTAAAATGTAATTACGACCAACCTAATAATCTAGTCTCTACCAAATGTTGCAACAACATATCTTTATGTGGGAAGCATATTCTGACCAAACTGCAAGATCATCAGCCCAATAGTTTGCAGATGGCGGCCAAGTATGTGTGCAAATCGATTCCCCCTATCAATTCAAACACGGTGAAACCGAATTGAACGAAATTTGGTACAGAGGTAGCACTAACAAAGGGCACCTCAGTGTCATGTTTTATATCGCCGCCATCTTGACGGAAACGGAATGACGGCCACCCAAATGTTAAAAGCTTAAATCAAATTACGACCATCCTAATAATTTGATCTCTACCAGATTTTGCAACAACATGCCTTTTTGTGGAAAGCATCTTATGACTGACTACAAGGTCATCAGCCCAATAGTTTGCAAGTAGCGGCCATGTATGTGTGCAAATCCATTTCCCATATCAATTCAAACACGGTGAAACCGAATTGAATGAAATTTTTTTCAGAGGTAGCACTAGCAAAGGGCACCTCATATTCATGTTTAATATCCCTATAGCACGTTGTATTTCAACAAGCTACTACAACCAACATTCAATTATACTCCTTGAAAAGGACAAAGAGTTATAACAATACCCATGCATTTAGGAGAAAGTAGGCTATATGATCATTACTGAACATCTTGTTTTGTCTTAACATTCCCGCTCAGACAAACATGGTGTGCACTTAGGTTATGTTCTAGGTTTTCATCCCCAGCACATGTCAATACGCTTTCTTTTGAGGTTAACATACACAAAAATAAACAAACAAAAAGTTGAAGATCGCTCGGCGAGATGAGTTTAGTGCACTCTATACGTGAATATCCTTACTATTTTGCGCTGTTGCCATATTGAAATCCTTGAACTTGAGATCAAATTGAACTAGGATCTCGGAATCCGCGAATAGTTTTATACAACATGGACGGTGACTGAACTTGGTTCAGATTTTGAACTTCAGTTAATTTGATCCCCAGTCAAGCGATCTTTATACAATCGGTCCTAAGACGACTAATGTCATCATGCTTGACGCATGACGACACGAAGGAGCCTTTCGGATAGCATATTGTTAATCAATGTGGTTACTGTTTTGCAAGGGATAACTCGTTGCAGCTTCAACATCAATCCTTGTTTCCACACAGGCGACCTTTAGATCTACAAAGACTGCAGATGTTTTAGTACCCCTTTGAAAACCGGCCTCAATGTGAGTTGTTAGTGCTAGCACCTGGTCGACAGAGCTTCGGTTCTGCCTGAATCCTGCTTGCTCTACTAGGATCACTTCATTAATGGCTGAACGAATCCTATTGTACACAAGTCTCTCAAGAAGTTTATAGCAGACATTCAGCAATGCTATTGGTCGGTAGCTATCGACTTGGTCTTCCGGTTTACCGGGTTTCAGAATTGCAATGATCTTGCTTATCTGGAATTTACATGGCAGATGTCCAGACGATAAGATATTGGAGTAGAATTTAGCCAACCAGAGCCTTGTGTTCGGACCACTATGTATCAGAAACTCAGAAAATATCCCATCAAAGCCAGCAGCTTTACCAGGTTTGAGACTTTTAATAGCAGTATCTACTTCCAGGTGTGAAAATGGTTCCGAGTATGTAGAGTTCTCCTGCAAATTGCTTTTCTGTTTGAGCAACCTCTTTACTTGGACAGTATGTTTCTTATCAGAGGGCGCTCGTGACATATTAACAATATGTTCAGCTACTAGGTTGGGGGTGATGCAACCATTTCCCTTGTGGCAGGTTCTGTTTCCGATTAGTTTCCTGAGAAGACTCCAGGCTTTTCTGCTGGACTGTTTGAAGTCCATAGTCTCAACTGTATTGTTCCACTTCTGCTGACGAGATTCATCTAAACTCTGTAACAGAGCACTTGCTATTTCAGGATCTCCACCCTGTAAATACTCCTCATAGAGTGTCTCACAAGTTTCATTCCATCTAGGGATATACTCTTTCTGCAGCTTTCTTGGAATATATTTCTTAGCAATTGAAATAATAAGTCCAGCAAAACGTTCGTATTTAGACTGGGTAGGCGGTATGAATCGGACACATTTGTCAAGATCTTCTGAAAAGCAATCCCACTTAGATTTATTGAAATTCCAACGTGGTCGAGGTGTGCTTTAAACCAAAGGTATTTGTATTCCTGTAGTTATCATGATAGGTCTGTGTTTACGGTGGGAGAAGTTTTCCGATACTTTGCTTGTTGTTGGCAGGACAGTACCATTTACATCTTCAGTGACAAAGCAAAGATCAGGATTGTATTCTCTCTTCCAACGGGCAGATTTAAGGGTTCCTCTATCCTTCACATCGAAAACCAAGTGTAGATTGTTACAGGGTGATGAAACTACTATAGATCCTTCGCTTCCTAGGCCTATAGGCCAACTGACAGGTTCGCTGCGTGAGCACTCGCTGCTATGCCGTAGCGCTGCGTTCGAACTCGATTGCTATTGGTTGAAATACATGCAGGGGATAACAGTATTCTTTAAACCGTAAGATCAGATTTTTAGCTTCAGCCCAGGTGACTAGTTGAGAGCCACATTCATCTGTATCATCATATTTCCAGTTCGGATGATGGCTATTGAAATCTCCGACATATAATGCTGGATGACTCTGGGTGAAGAGCACTTCATTTAGCCAAGCCACAGATGGTGGTTTATACACATTTACCACTTTGGTGCCCGATTTGTCAACAGTTACTACATGAACATCGTCAATCACCGTTGCTGAAATGAGCCGAACATCCCATCGAACGAGCATAGGTTGCCATCCCATACGTCTGGTGGTAGATTGCCCCAATAGCGATGCAACTAGGATCTTTCCTCTCGATCTTAGCTGCTCCTCAGTTGCAGTATGAGTTTCTTGAATGGTCACTAAATCGATGTTGTTTTCAAGAAGAATTCTGGAAAGATGTTCAATCTTCGATCTGGATATACCTTCGATGTTCATTTGGCAGTTAAAAAACGTTCACGTTCTGATGCATGTTATTTTTATCCGTTGGTGCTGATCTTGCATACCAAAACTGCAGGGTAAATAATTATGTTCTATAGCACATTTCTCAGAATTAATGGCAACATTATGTTCATAATGAAGAAAAGTATCAAGAAATACTACTAGTTTTGATCGGCCCACCAGTGGACTAACCCTTTTTTTTTTCAGTCAATCACTTTGGGCCACTGTGAGTTCCAATCATTATCTATCCTATATTTTCATGGGCATCGCTTAGCATGGTTATAGTGAATGAAGCATGTTTCTGCCTTGAGATGGATATTATTGTTTAATATGAAGAGTAGCACATCGTTTGACATGTCGTGTAGCTTATTCCTTTAACACTGCTCTACGATAAGCAAATAAGAGTTTTCGGAATTGTATTTATTGGAGTAGTTATTGACATTTTCGAATCTTCACTAGGTAATAATTACAAGCAAAGAAAGCTGCCAACAACAAAATGAAGAATGTGGTGACATTCTATGCAGTATCTAGGAGGACTCAAAATATGTATAGAGTTTCATTGAAACTTGTGTTAAAACGTGCCAGTTAACACGAAAGTGTAAAATAACAGTGACAGTGCTTGTGTTATGTTCCATCTGAAAATACATTATTTTACTGACTGATCACTAGAAAAAAGAAATATTATATTTTTGTTTCGATTCGACTGTAAGCAGCTATATAATTTTCTTTCTGTTCATGTGTAGTACATCTTATTCCTTATTCTCCTTTCTTATATAATTTTAGTTTGTTTCTTGTTTCTTAGTATAATAATAAACATATGAAATCCCCATAACAAAACACATTAATGAATGAAAAGTAAATTTTTTATGCAAAGTAATTTGTAATTTCTGGTAATTTGTGGGTCTCAGAACACTGTCACAGAAGTAAATACATTGTAATGTCTCAACAATAACATGCCTGCATTGTTTCAAGTTCAACAGTAGAGACTAACCAAAGTCAAAGTCATCAGGTCATCAGCGACCTGAAACAATAATAATACAGAAAGCATTGGGTCACCAAAGTGATGTAAAATCAAGTCATCAATATTCATTGCCTGAGGAACATGTTAACCCCATAACTTTATTCTTACAGTACCTTCATTATCGACGATAAGGAAACTGAAAATGAAGTGGAGTAAATGAAAGTATTGAGGATTTCTTATCATCTACAAGAATAACTATCAGAAACAGAACATTTGTCACTGAAGTGTTAGCAAATAAAATACATCTTATATCTAAGGTATCCAAGTAACAAAATGAGAATTTTCAACACGGAAACAGACATAGAAATGAAATTCTTGACTACCGTAGACTCTGTATAATTCTACACAAAGAAGTATAGCAACCCATCAATGATGTCTCATACAATGAACAATAAAAATAATGTATTTGTTAACATGTATTCTAAGAAATCTCCAACATTTCCCCTATACTGCTTTTCACTTCCTTCTATTCCTACTCACCCAATGGAATATGGGCATTTAGTTACATAAACCTTTCAACAATGACAGCATATTAAATATTGATATTATTGCCAATGGATCATTTTGGAAACCAGAATTTTCTTATTGGGGAACATAACCAAATGTTGCGATATTTTTATATGGTGCCCAAGGTCGCGGATTCAAACTGCCTGAAGTCGTCGGAATTTTAAGAGCGTTAAAAAACTTCAGTATGCCTTCCTTCGGAGGGGAAGTAAAGCCGGCGGTCCCATGTCATAGATTTATGGCATGTAAGAGATCCTTCCACTAACAAAACTTGTGTGAAGCTAAATTTTAGGTTAGATTTTGTTGAACTCGGCTTACGAATTCAGTGTGTTGTTGGACAGTACTGCTAGCAAAGGGAGTGCATTTGAACAACGGATGCATTCCACAACAAAATACACATTCATTCTTAGTGGACACAAAAGACTGTCTAACGGGGTTTTGAGGCAGAATTACGTTGCAATTGGTTATCGTTTGGTTTAGATGATTGGCATGATTTAATTAGTTCCAATGCTTGACAACGATTTTCCAAATAACTGCATATATCATCCAATTTCACAAACTGCGAGTTTGAAAAATCTAGTTCCCACTGTTTCCTAGTGCCTTCATCCAACTCCTCGAGAACAAATGAGAAATGAGAACTTCATAAAGTGGAATTTCGATGTTAAGGGCAAGTATGGCATTTAGATTGCTACTGACGTGGTCTACTATTGCTCGCAGGTCTGAAAGTGATTCTTTGTTAACTGTTGGGAGATTATGCAGGTTATTTACATGAGCAGTGGCAATTAATTTCTTGTTGTAGTATCTGTTATTGACAGCGTGCCAAGCAATTTTGAAATTTGGGCTCGTAACTGGAAGGGTCTGTATAAGCCTCTGAGCTTCGCCTGTAAGTGAGGACAGAAGATACTGATAGTGCTGTATGCCGTCCAGTGACTCGTTGTCAATAACCAGACTTGTGAAAGTATCACAAACGTGACAAAATTCTATAATATTTCCCCCAAACTTTGGCAGGTTGATAGTGGGAAGTCTTAATTCTCTTTTACTAGAAGTTGAATTACTAGCACTTGAGGTAGAAGTGCGGGTTGATCGTCTTTCTATTATGTATCTAGTTTATGTCCTCTATGGAACTTGGTCGGAGTGTATATATGCTTTTACTCTGTGACAATGTTAGTTGTAAGTTGTTCATTGTGTTAAGATGTAGATTCAGATGTGTGTGCATATTAAAGAGTTATAATATCCGTTATCCAAAACATAATAGCTATAATGTGCTTTATTCAAACATAATAGTTGGCGACGAGGAATTGGGACTTGATTCTCCGGTACAGATATAGCCTACATCAATGAAGTACGGTATTTACGTCGTCTGTTTCAACGGCCACGTGAGTAAAATCAAGAATCAGGCAAATCGACATGAAATGTACACAGAGTACTTGTAAACAATCCTAAGCAACTCATCGTATATTCAGCTACGTGTGCCTGCATGCCACATATTCAAAATAATATTTATCGCAGTTCGAACTTTGAGGTTATGCAATGTTTTTTTTTTTTTCTCTCAAGCCCAGGACAATATTCGGTCATCGATCACTACCCAGTGTGTTTTAAATCTGTTATCTTGAAACATTTTATTATATTTGAACTGTGACTTTTAAAATTATTTCTAAGTTCCGTCAAGATGGACGCAAATCAGTTTCAACAATTACTGAACATTTTTACTGATTCTCAAGAGAAGTTACTTGAAAGGTATCAAGCTCACCAGCCCGTCACAACCCCACAAGCCACTAACATCACACCTTTTGAAAAATTTGATTCTGAAAAGGAAAAATTCGTGTCGTATTTAGAACGATTTGAAAATTACGCAAACTTCAACAATGCCACCGATCCAACAAAGAAAGCTCAGCTCTTGTGTACATCAATAGGGGCAATTCATTATAACAATCTCTCTGCATTTTTAGGCCCTGATAAACCAATCAAGTCTCTTGGTTATAATGACCTAGTAAAGCATTTCAAGCAAATACTGTCACCCCAAGTCTCAACCGTAGTTTCCCAACACTATTTTTTGAACGTCAATCAAAGAGAAAGTCAAAATATTGCAGGATTTGTTGCCACTCTTAGAAGCCACTTACTAGACTGTGACTTTTATATTCAGTGTACATGTGACGCCAGAATTTCAATCGCGGATGTTTTTCTTCGTGCACAATTTATACGTGGCTTGCGAGATAATTGGATCAGAGAGAAACTTCTCCAGTCTAATGACACGAAATTTGATGATCTCCTGAAGAAGGCTATAGCCTTGGAAGCATCGCGGTATGAGAGTAATCAGCTGTCAAAACAGCTCACTGCACCGTCAGACACTATAGAGGACACAAACAAAGTAACAAAAGCCACAAGTTCATATAATGACCGAAGTAGGAATCAATATAGCAGTGATACTCAGTCACGTTTTGTTCAACAGCCTAGCCCAGGCTCTCACTCACGTTCACAGTCCAGGGGCCGCCGTAGTTCTGTCAATTATAGAGCACTAGGTATTGATGGATTATGCCTGAATTGTGGAAATTCAAACCACAGGTCAAGAGATTGTCGCACAAACAGAAACTCTCTTAAATGTAGGTCATGTAGGAAAGTGGGACATGTTGCAAAAGTTTGTATCACTACACTTCTTCAACAGTCAAATACACACAACATTGCAACTGAGAACATAGATGACAACTTGCATGACCACCCTGAAACCAATTTCGGGATAGGACAACTGGAATGCATCGAAGATCTCTTTGAAGTAGGACAAGAATCAGATAAATATTTTATCAGTGTTAAACTCAACAATAAATCACAAAGATTTGAAGTCGACACGGGAGCAAAATATTCACTCATCTCAGAGAACGAATGTTCAACCTTGGGTCTTGGTTTGCCATTGCAGCCAACAAATGTCTGTTTTCGATCATATTCTGATCATGTTATCAAACCCAGAGGAAAAATTGTTGTCACAGTATCATACAAAGGGAAAGAAATTGTTGCAGATCTTTTTGTAGTTCCGCAAGGTCATGCCGCATTGCTTGGTCGTGTTTGGATCAGGGGCCTCGGCCTTGATCTGAAGGAAATTGACAAGGACACAAATCAATCACTTCACACTGAATCTGTCAACTCAGTGCAGTCAATTCAGGATATTTTACATCAGTATAGTACAATCTTTGAAGAAAAAATTGGATGCGTTCCCAATATTGAAGTAAAACTGCAACTCAGAGAGGGGGTGAAACCTGTCTTCAATCGTGAACGTGATGTCCCTTTTGCTCTTCGGGAACGCGTTGAAAAGGAACTCGCTTCATTGGAATCAGAAGGAGTTATTTCTCCCACAGCTTTAAGTGATTGGGGATCGCCTCTTGTTGTTATCCCAAAACCAGATGGGGGAGTTAGGTTATGTGTTGACTACAAATGTGGAGTAAATTCAAGGTTGATTTCTGCAAACCATCCCATAAGACCAGTTAATGATGTTCTACATAGTCTTAGAAACTCAAAATTTTTCTGCAAGTTAGACTTATACAAGGCATATCTACATCTGAAGGTTGATGAAGAAGGTAGTATGATTCAAACTATATCCACTCACAAAGGAACCTTCAGGATGCACCGACTGAGTTTTGGCATCAAAACTGCCCCCTCAGAATTTAATAGGATATTATCACAGATCCTTCATGGTCTTCCAAAAGCTGAAGCTTATTTTGACGACATCATAATACATGGTACAACGAAGGAGGAGTGCACCAAGAACTTAATAGCCTGTCTAGAACGGCTTTCGAAAAATAATCTGCATTTGAACAAAAGCAAATGCTCATTTTTCAAGGAAAACATAGACTACCTAGGGCATATTGTATCATATAATGAGATCCGCAAGTCACCAGAGAAAGTTCAAGCTGTGTCACAAATGCCACGCCCTAAAAACAATGAAGAAGTGAGACGCTTCCTTGGTATGGTGACTTATTATGCAAAGTTCATTCCTAATTTTTCAACGAAGTCCCACCCATTACGGCAGTTATTGCGGAAAGGTGAACGGTTTTTCTGGTCTGCAGCCTGTGAAGCAGCTTTCTTGAATCTCAAGTCCGAGTTATGTAGTGAACGTGTCCTTACCCCATTCAACCCATCACTGCCTATCATCTTGTCAACCGATGCCAGTCCTACTGGTGTTGGAGCAGTATTAAGTCATGAGATGGATGGCCAAGAAAGACCCATCGCCTATGCATCTCGTGCCCTAACACCAGCAGAATGTAATTACAGTCAGCTTGACCGGGAAGCGCTGGCAATAATTTTCGCCACAACACACTTCTACAACTATATTTTTGCAAGAAATTTCATTCTTGTGACAGACAATGAACCTCTGTCTCGTATTTTTCATCAGAACAAGGGCCTGCCACAAATGACATCCGCAAGGCTCCTAAGATATGCATCGTTTCTCTCCGGGTTTGACTACACGGTAAGAGTGAAAAAAGGGAAAGATAACGAAAATGTTGACTGCCTATCCCGAGCCCCTGTTGCATCTACCTCGCCAAACATTGAAACATCAATAAATGCAGAAGTTTCACAACTCTGTGCTGAAACGATTCTTCAAGTGTCAAGTGAAGCCATTACGTACGAAACTATCCGTGATGAGACTATGTTAGACCCAGAACTTAGTGCCACCCTGCAACGTCTTCAAACTCAATCCTTGGATGAACCATATACAGTTGAAAATGGTATTCTATTCCGTCAAGATCGAATTGTTATCCCAAAGAAACTACAAAGAAAAATATTGGAAGAGTTACATTTAACACACCTCGGCATTGTGAAAACAAAACAGTTAGCAAGACGATATGTCTACTGGCCGCAATTAGACAAAGACATTGAGAAGCTTATCAAATCTTGTGAAGAGTGCGCACAGACTCGTTCAAATCCACCAAAAGCTCCAATACACCCCTGGGATGAACCAGAAGAAAATTGGGAACGCATACACATTGACTATGCGGGGCCATTTGATAACCACCATTTCTTGATGTGTGTTGACGCGAAATCCAAGTGGGTCGAAGTACGAATGGTGAAAGACGCTCCATCCACTGCAACTACTATCAGTCTGCTTGACAATATCTTCACCGTACATGGGTACCCGAATGTCCTTGTGTCAGATAATGCCACTATCTTCACGAGTGATGTATTCAGATCCTATTGCAAGGAGAGAGGGATTTTTCAGAAATATATTGCACCAGGGCACCCAGCAACCAATGGGCTAGCTGAGAGAAACATCCAAACTTTGAAGAGGCGACTTCGTGCTGCTGTAAATGACCCGGCACCATTATCGACTAAGTTACAGAACATCTTGTTTCAATACAGAGCAACGCCATTGGCATGTGGACAGTCTCCAGCTGAACTATATTTGAAACGTCGGCTACGTATCCGGTTGGATGCTCTACGTCCAAACCAAAAGAGCTTGACTACATCCAGTTTCTCACCCCCTGTTCGCTCTTTCAAAGTGGGAGAGAGAGTGCAAGTCCGGATTCACCAGAAAAACCGTGATATTTGGCAGTTTGGTGTTATACAAACTAAACTCGGCCAGCGTCACTATTATGTGAAATTGGATTCGGGACGAATTTTAAAGCGGCATGTTGACCAGTTATTATCGACTCTCGTGCCAAAGAAAGATAAGCATGTCACTTTTGCTCCAACAAATCCTCCTGTGCGTGGTGTTCCAAACATACCAACACCAACCCAGTCAAGACTAGAAAATGAGGATATTCCTCCTGCAACCCACACTTCAGATGATACAAGGCAGACCATCGTGCAACCAGATGAACGCCCTGATCGAAACAGCCTTCCACCACCTGCTGATAATTATTTAAGAAGATCAGCCAGAGACAGGCGACCTCCTCAGTATCTGCAAGACTATGTGCCCAAATGAATATGAATAGTTCCTTTTATTTGTTTTTATATAAGTGGGGGAGACTATTATGTATCTAGTTTATGTCCTCTATGGAACTTGGTCGGAGTGTATATATGCTTTTACTCTGTGACAATGTTAGTTGTAAGTTGTTCATTGTGTTAAGATGTAGATTCAGATGTGTGTGCATATTAAAGAGTTATAATATCCGTTATCCAAAACATAATAGCTATAATGTGCTTTATTCAAACATAATACTTTCTAAATCTCCTCAATGAAGGTTATCCTGTCCATTACGTCATAGTACATCGTTTCGAAATAGTTTCTTTCCTCAGTGTGGTCATCTACATCATCATTGAATTCCAAAGATCCTTGAGCATCATCAAATTTCTGCCGAACATAGGGCACGTCACCTAACCTAGTTTTAATTGCATTAATACTGGGGCCATTTTTAAAATTAGAGAGGAAATTCTCCATTCGAGTAAGACTGGCCTTTGCTAAACCTCTAGATTTTACAAAGAGTGATCTTTCTTTGGGACCCATGGTGTGGGAATAGGATTTTGCTTCGAGGCTGGTGGTAGGGTCAAAGATGGTTGCTGCAACTGGAGTAGCAATGCCTGCAGATGTTGGGCTTATAGTAGTAGGAAATATATAGCGGTTCTGGCGCAGTGGCTAATGCGCAAGATGACGGCCGCGCGCAACCAGCCCTATGTTATTCTTATGGAGGGGATGAGTCATTGCTGGCGCAGGGGCTAATGCGCAAGATGGCCGCCACGCCTTGAGACCGTCAATGACGTCACAGGGGGAGGTCGGCCGTATAGTTGCTAAATGTAATATTTAATATTATTATTATTATTATTATTATTATTAGATAATTCTTGATTGATCGTGTACAATCAAGACCAGCCTTATATTTCCACTTTTGGTGTAGTGGCTAGCATTTTAGCAGTTTCCCTAGAGGTCTGGGTTCGATTCCCGGCTCTGCCAAGAAATTTAATTCTAGGCTGAGGACAGGAACGGGGTACACTCAGCCTTGTGAGGCAAAAGTGTAAAAAAGTGGGTATTGATACCTACCTCAGCCATTTTGAAAGTAGTTTTTTGTGGTTTCCCACTTAAACTCCAGGCAAATGCTAGGATATATCTTAACTGAAGGCCTTGGTTGCCTCCTTTCCAATCCTTATCTGAATTACAAATACACGCACTATTACAGCCATCACAATAACACAGGTTAAAAGATAAATTCCACACTCAACCAAGTACGCGGGCAATATGGCAATGATGTCACGAAGCCTCTAAAAGAATCACCAACAAAATAAACCATCTCCAGGATGGTACTTTCTGACAGGCCACGGCTGCTTCCTTCCCAATCCCTACTTTAGTTACCAATACACACATTAATTCAGCCATTACAATAACACAGGTTATAAAACAAATTCCACACTCAACTAAGTAGGTCGACGCGGGCAATATGACATGATGTCACGAAACCTCTAAAAGAATCAACAACAAAATAAAGCACTTCCAGGATGGTACTTTCTGACAGGCCACGGTTGCTTCCTCCCCAATCCCCACTTTAGTTACCAATACACACATTAATGTAGCCATCACAGAGGTACAGGTTATCAGACAGATTTAACACACTCAACCAAGTACGCGGACAATATGACAATGATGTCACGAAGCCTCTAAAAGAATCAACAACAAAATAATCCACTTTCAGGATGGTACTTTCTGATGGGCCACGGCAGCTTCCTCCCCAATCCCCACTTTAGTTACCAATACACACTAGTACAGACATCACAATAACACAGGTTATTAGACAAATTCCACACTCAACCAAGTACGCGGGGCTATATGACAATGATGCCCCGAAGCCCTTAAAGAATCAACGTCAACTACAGTAATATTCATGTTCAGCTAGTAATTTTGGCTGTCACCGCTTAGGCCTCGATTCAATTCATGGCTCTGCTAAGAAATTTAATTCTGGTCTATGGACTGGAACGGTGTACACTCAGCCTTATGAGGGAAGAGAACGGTTTGATTCCTTCCTCAGACATTCTGAAAGTAGATTTCTGTGGTTTCCCACCTTTACTCCAGGCAAAAACAAAATCCATGAACTCAACACACGAGGCTGATGGCCAAGCTATTTGAAGTTCGCAATACACTTAAACACACAGGACTAATGGCGAAATGTGTTAAAATTCACGCTGGTAAATTATTATAATATTCTTTACAAGAGAACAAGACCGACCTATTCGCTGCTTGCAGTCGGACAGAGGCTATGCTATGCACTACTCAGCAGAAATATGAATCTCGCTTGATAAAACAGACACACACACACACATCCCAGATGGCCACTGTAGCTCAAGGGTTCAATCCCTCAATTCTCTATAACATAAGTCCACGGTCGCTTTCTACAATATCCTACCTCGATTACAAGTTGTAACTTTTTACCAGCCCTTCTTGGGCGACTGATTTAAAACTTCCCAAAATCATCCTCCTATTTTTGATCGGAAGTACTTCATCATATACCACACAATTGAAATGGCAGGGTCGTGGAGTGTTGGACACACATTTGGTCAACCTAACTGGTATCATTTGGGCGTTCAACTATTAGGTGTAATTCCCTATAAAGAAAACTAATTATAACCTTCAAAATATGTGTATTAATATCAACTTTAAACATATGGCGGGGACTCTCGTCGAACAGACTATGGTTTACTATCTTCTCTCCTCGGCAATGACGAAAACATGTGACCCAAAATGAATGTTGGAATATAAAGATGTTTGTTACTCACTCATCGACGATCTAGCAGATAATCTACGAGACATGCTCGATAGATCAGTTCTCCCCAGCATTTCTAAGATTTTCCACACGTGGTTTGAGGTTAGAGATGTTTACTGGTTTACATAGCCACATCTCTGCGAGAGAAATGAATGTGCTTCCGTACCCAACTTGAATTGTGCTAACAGAGATAACATCGTTGTGATATGTAGCCGTTTCGAGTACATTCACAAGCCATGCTTTCAACAAAACTGTTTCTCCAAATAGGCCTACGCCAAATTACGAGAACGCGACCTTTCCAATCAGACGCTACAATAGAAGTGAAGCCCCGCTATACACGAAAATCCCACCTCTCATCTTGTAAACACATGTTTTCGTCTTTCTCCGCCAGGGTCATGATACCCTCCAACCCATACAAAATACACCAATAATCTCGAACCCATGTATATTTCTTACAACTCGTGGCGCGAAACTCTTCTCTGACGTCAGAACCTTACACAATTTACACAAAGCTTTCTTCAAGACAAGGGAAGTTATTCTCGGCCCAATCTAAATTTGGCCTAGAGTTTCCTGCTGTTGCAACATCTTGTAGCTTACCTACACAATCCGCTGTCTTGTATACTGACATCTCCCATACAAATTAAATGAAATATTCCTGACTGAGTCCCCGAGATACACAAGATATATATACACTAAATAAAATGAAATTCTACAACCTAAATGATGATGATGAACAAGAAAAGAAATGGTATGAACAAATTACCCTAACCTGACTTCTCTTGCAGTCAACCAAATAAGGGTTTGGGAACATTGTGACCGGAACAGTCACAATACGCCCCCATGTGATTCACACGGGTGAAACAAGTGTGGATCACAAACATTCAAACAAGCAACGCACTGAAAACACAAAGAATTACACTATTACATAAATAAACCCTGGAAGACATATATACATACACACTTGTCAAATTTTCACACATTCTCACTCTCTCGAATGTCTTATTGTGTCCATTTCCTAGCCTCACTGATTTCTCTCAAGTGTCTTAGGTCTACCACTTCATTTTCTTCGTCTCATCATGAGACCCTATCGCTTCACAAGCCATGGTATTTGCCTGCACAGGCCTTATCATACCATCTATCCATCTAACACTCGATGCCACTTTGCTGGTTAGCATTCTTCGTCACATCTCTTGAGTTTTGTCATGCCATCACGTTATGTTGACTGATTCTCTAAGAGTCCATGCCATATTATTTTACAGAGTGATATCTACGGAGATTCCTAATATTATGTGTACTGACAGACTTACCATCCTGGTCCGTTAAACTATAGGCACACTCACCAATACGTTTAACCACCTTAAAAGGCCCCTGAAATAGATGAAAAAACTTCCCTATCTCCTTATCTACAGCTGAAGACGGATATGGAACCCTCAGAAGCACCTGATCGCCTACTTCAAAAGAATCAAACTTTACCCGCTTCTGCTGGCGCCTACGCTTATTCCCTGCCTTGATTAAGTTGTCCCTAGCCAGCTGGATACAAACATCCTTCCCAATCTCCTCTCCCGTGACCAAACCTAGCATTCTAGCAAGCTCATTGGTAGGCTTCCTACCATACTGAATTTCATAGGGAGTGCATTTTACACTCTAATGGAACGTACTATTGAACCATCGTTCAATATCTCCTAACGTGGAGAACCACGCATTGTGGCGATTGCTCACATAGGTGCGAAATACTCTCCCTAATTCTCTCATAACTCGTTCGGACAAATTCCCTTGAGGATATCGAATAGATGAGAATATGTGCTTGATACCCAATTCACTCAACTTGGTTTTCCAGATCTTTGAGGTGAATTGACTACCGTGGTCTGATAGTATCCTGAGAGGCACCCCAAACTCAGGTACATACTTATCAGTGATCTGTAGGACACAACCCTTCCCGGTCGCTTTTCTCAGGGGATACAGTTTGACGAGTTTACTGAATGCGTCAACAACCACGAAGATATACTGATATCCAAACTGAGCTTTAACCAATGGACCATACAGATCGACACAGAGTAAATCCCTTGGTTTTTCTGTGATCACCATTTGCCGAGGTCCCTCAAGAAACCTCGTTGGGCATTTACACCGTTGACACGAGTCACAACTTGCCAGAACTTTCCTAATCTGCCTTCCCATGTTCTTCCAAATGAAATGCTGCTGAACAGCAAAAAGAACCTTGCTTGATCCAAAATGCCCTAAAGCCTTGTGATGATACCAAATCATCGTTACCTGCAATGAGCTTGGCACACACACTCTCCAGGCACCTTCATGGCACAGCCTAGCCAAGAAACCACACTCCAACTTGTACCAATACTTTCCAACCTTAATTCTACTATCCACATCCATACCTCTCAACTGAGTCAAGATATCACCTAAGACCTCATCCTTCTCCTGCTCTACAAGCAGATTCCTTAAGCAGCGTATCTCATAATCACACTCGCTTACCTTGGTTACGCAGATAACAACACCTTCCTGTACCTCCAGTACCTGATGACCCTCATCACCCCCAATGTTTCTACTCATGAAGTCAGCCACAATGTTCTCAGTACCCTTAATATGCCTTACCTCAAAGTTATATTCACTTATAGCCAATATCCACCTTGACATCCTGTTCGAAGTGAGCTTGCAGGATCCAATAAAAAGTAATGCATGATGGTCAGTCAGTATCTGCAACTTACTGCCCAACACATAACTCCTAAACTTCCCTAGAGAGTATACGATTGCTAACATCTCTATTTCAGTAATTGTATATCTCTTCTCCGCCATGCTTAGCCCTCTGCTTGCTAATGAGACAATCCCTAGATTGCCCTCACTATCCTCCTGACACAAAATGCCTGAGATGCCTTGCATGCTCGCATCAGTCATCAAAATGTAGGGACAATCCAGACGAGGATACCTAAGCATGACAGTCTCTACAAAGCCTCTCTTCAACTCCTTAAAAGCCTCATCGTGCACCTGGGTCCATACCCACTTAGTACCCTGCTTCAGCAATTCCCTAAACGGTTCTACAAGACAGGAATATTTAACTACGAATCTACGAAAATAATTGAAAACCCCTAATATTGACCTCAATTGTTTGGCGTTACGTGGTGTAGCAGTGTTGTGAATCTTGTCTAATCGTGACTGTTCGGGAGACACCCCTTGTGTTGTGATAGTATGCCCTAAAAATGTGATTGATGTTGTGCAAAACAGAGACTTCTTAAGTTTAATTGTAAATCCCCCGTCCCTTAATTTCCCCAAAACAATGTCTAAGTGATCCAGGTGTTCCTTTAATGTGTAAGATGCAACAATTAAATCATCTATGTACATTGTCACAAACTCGTGTGTGTCCCTCCCTAACACTAGATTTAAGGCCCTAATCAACGCTGAACTGCTGGTCTTTGTTCCGAAAGGAACGACCCTGAATTGGTACAAACCACTCTTAAAGCTAAACGCAGTCAACTTCCTGTCCTGTTCTCTCAACGGTACCTGCCAAAATGATGCACTCAGATCCATAGTGGAAAACCATTGCTTACCATTGAATTTCTGAACCAGTTCCTCAACACATTCTGGCCTCTGTTGGACCCCAGATATCCTACAATTGAGCTGCCTGGCATCAATACACAACCTGACCGAGCCATCACTCTTCCCAACCACAACTAAGGGATTCAGATATGCACTAGTTGAAGGCTCAATAATGCCCTGATTCAGCATAATGCCTATTTCTTTCTCCACAGCATCAGCAAATTTGTGAGGTATCGGGTACTTGGGTCCTGAAAATGGAGAATGATCTACAATTTCGAACTGATGCGTATAGACATGTGTTAGCCCTGGCTTGTCACTGAAAACTTCTTGGTTTAGCTCTAAAACCTCTAACAACTTATCCCTCTCCTCAACACTTAAACCACTCTTATCCACAGCCTGCTGGAGTTGATCACACTTATCACCCTCCACAGCAATGTGACATAAATCCACAACTTCCTCCTCATCGTCAGCCTTACCTTCTGCCATATCCCCTACAGTGACCTCAGTAACACATGCCTTTACTGTCTTATCTACACTCTTGCATTTCATTCTCATCTCCTGGCTTATATTCCCCCTCACAAAGTTGATGACACCCCGGTCAAAATCAATAACAGCACTATGCTCGTTAAGCCAGTCTATCCCCAAAATCATTTCATAAATTAGGTTAGGAATTACCAAGCAAGTCTTGTGGTCAACTTCATTACCAAACCTCATGGGCAACAATACCTGCTTTCCCACTCTTTGGGATTTATTACCAACAGCAGTTACCACATATGTCGACTTAACTGGAATTTCTTCCAACTTACCACCGTCCTTGATTAAAGTATCATAAAATCCCTTACTGATGACACTTCTCTCACTCCCCGAATCCACCAATGCCTGCACTCTCTTACCTAGTATGCTCAACTCAACAGTTGACATAAAAGCCTCCTTCTCCCCGATACATGAGAACTCCTGCTGGTCAGCTAGCAGATCCTCCCGACTCATAGGCATAAAATCCTCCTCACCCACAATAACACACTGCTTGACTTCATTTCTTACGGACTGCCTGACTGACCTCCCTGCACAGCCCGTTCGGAGTTTAAAGCTCCTTGACCACCTTGTTCTTGTCTCCTCTGGTTCACCTGTACTCTTTCGTTACCACCTTCCTGACGCCCCCCACCTCTCTGATAGTTACCTTCCTGTCGCTGTGAATTATCCTGACGCCCCCCACCTCTCTGATAGTTTTCCTGCCTCTGCTGATAATCTCTTTGCTCCTGATTAAATCTACCCCTATTAAACTCCTGATTATTCCCCCTATTGCCCCTAAATTCCTGTTTGACCTCTGGCCTCTCCATGTGCTGCTTGCCTAAAACGTCAAAGCTCGTAAGAAGCTCTTCCAACTCTTCTACCGTCCTTACCTTCTGCATACAAGCTGCCTCCTGAATTCTAGGTGGGAAGTGCTTCAACATGACCCTAACCACATCACTGTCAGAGGTCAGCCCATCCAAATTCTTCCAAATAAGTACATGTGCCAAAAAATATCCTGTCAGGGATACCCCTTCTCTCTCCTTATATTTCCCAAAAGTTAATTTTTCCCTTTCCCTGGACTGTACCCCCTCCCCCCAGAACTTAGCTTTGAATTTATCCCTGAATTCCCTTAAACTATTCATGTTAGGCCTGTATATTTGGAACCATGCTTTCACATCCCCTTGAAATGAGTTAGACAAGATCTCCAACACTGTTTCCCATTCGACAACCCCGTCTTCTAGATCCTTGCTGAATTTCTTCTCAATGGTTTTTAAAAACTCCATAGGGTTGAACTGCCTTGAGTTAAATTGTGGCAGACCAGGGTCCCTGAGTAGCAAACTAGATGGCATCACAACCCTTTGACTCATCGGTCGCTCTTTCAACTCTCTCCTGACCTTTATCAGCTCTTCCTGCAGCTTTTCGTTTTTCTCGGTCAATGCCACCTGCTTCCCTCTCAGACCCTCAATCTCTCCCAACTTATTTTCAACGGCACCTACTCTATCTAAATATTCCCTCTTATTCCCACTTACAGTGTTGCATATCTCATCACACTTTCCCGTTACATTCTGTACTTCTGCCCTTGAACTAGCTATCTCTGACTTAATTTTCGTTATTTCCACATCTTGCTGGTTCTGATGGCCTTCCATTCCTTCTAGCCTACTTGTGATCCCAGCCTGATTCCCCTGCATTTCTGCCCTGATTTCCTCTCCCTGTTTGCTAATTTTCCCACTTAATTCCAGGTTCATACTCTCCATTCTACTATTAAGGACAGACTTATGGTCCCGTATTTCTTTGCTGAGACTCTCTATCCTTGTGTTCGTGGCCCTGTTGCTCTCCTGAATTTCCTTACTTACAAATTCCTTCACTTCTACTATCTGTTTGGTCACTGACTCTACCTTCTCATTTACAGAGCCTACCTGCTCCTTAATTTCCTTACTCATAGATTCTCCTTGCTTCTTAATCTCTTTTATTTCACTCAGTAGCATTTGGATCAAACTATCGTTCATAACCCCCCCATTTACATTTAAGTTACTACCTTCAGCGATCAGCTGCGACTCAGTAGTAACAATGGTAACATATGTTCCCACTGTCTTTTCCACATCTTCCTCACTGCCACTTCCCCCAGTTTCCTGATTACCTGACATTTTACTGTTTGATTTACACACAACCCTTGACCTTAATTCTAAATTGTCTGATGTGGACATACCCCTTAAAACAAAACAAATTACTGTGAACCCTAATACTCCTAAGGTGTCTATCGGCTGTGTGCATATGTGCCCTAATGATACCTGCTAGGTTTCCCTACTCTTGCCCCACGTTGAGGTGCTATGTTGTAACTTTTTACCAGCCCTTCTTGGGCGACTGATTTAAAACTTCCCAAAATCATCCTCCTATTTTTGATCGGAAGTACTTCATCATATACCACACAATTGAAATGGCAGGGTCGTGGAGTGTTGGACACACATTTGGTCAACCTAACTGGTATCATTTGGGCGTTCAACTATTAGGTGTAATTCCCTATAAAGAAAACTAATTATAACCTTCAAAATATGTGTATTAATATCAACTTTAAACATATGGCGGGGACTCTCGTCGAACAGACTATGGTTTACTATCTTCTCTCCTCGGCAATGACGAAAACATGTGACCCAAAATGAATGTTGGAATATAAAGATGTTTGTTACTCACTCATCGACGATCTAGCAGATAATCTACGAGACATGCTCGATAGATCAGTTCTCCCCAGCATTTCTAAGATTTTCCACACGTGGTTTGAGGTTAGAGATGTTTACTGGTTTACATAGCCACATCTCTGCGAGAGAAATGAATGTGCTTCCGTACCCAACTTGAATTGTGCTAACAGAGATAACATCGTTGTGATATGTAGCCGTTTCGAGTACATTCACAAGCCATGCTTTCAACAAAACTGTTTCTCCAAATAGGCCTACGCCAAATTACGAGAACGCGACCTTTCCAATCAGACGCTACAATAGAAGTGAAGCCCCGCTATACACGAAAATCCCACCTCTCATCTTGTAAACACATGTTTTCGTCTTTCTCCGCCAGGGTCATGATACCCTCCAACCCATACAAAATACACCAATAATCTCGAACCCATGTATATTTCTTACAACTCGTGGCGCGAAACTCTTCTCTGACGTCAGAACCTTACACAATTTACACAAAGCTTTCTTCAAGACAAGGGAAGTTATTCTCGGCCCAATCTAAATTTGGCCTAGAGTTTCCTGCTGTTGCAACATCTTGTAGCTTACCTACACAATCCGCTGTCTTGTATACTGACATCTCCCATACAAATTAAATGAAATATTCCTGACTGAGTCCCCGAGATACACAAGATATATATACACTAAATAAAATGAAATTCTACAACCTAAATGATGATGATGAACAAGAAAAGAAATGGTATGAACAAATTACCCTAACCTGACTTCTCTTGCAGTCAACCAAATAAGGGTTTGGGAACATTGTGACCGGAACAGTCACAAAGTACACACACTAGTACGGACTAAACAATGGAACAGGTTATCAGACAACACACACCCAAGACAGTAATCAGGGCTACATGACCATGATGTCGCAAATCCTCTAAAAGAATTGACAACAACAACAATGACAGCAACTAATATTCATGAAACACTTCTTGGTGTAGTGGCTAGCATTCTTGGTAGTCACCTATGAAGTCAGGGTTCGAATGCGGGCTCTGCTAACAATTTTAATTCCGGTCTGAGGGCGGCAACGGGGTACAATCAGCCTTATGAGGAAAAACTGACAAGATGTGGGTTCGATTTTTACCTCAGCCATTTTCGAAAAGGTATTGCATATATATATTTGCTTTTAGACCAGCCAAATGCAGGTATGGTTTGTAACTTATAGCCAAGGCTTCCTCTTTACCCAATCCTACAAATACATACCTTACTACGAACACTAAGATAACACAGGTTATGGCAGCAATTTTAAATTTAAATAATTTAATCACACATACTTGTATTAGGATCCTGTCTATTATTTTTTACTATAAACCTTTCGTGCTTAACACTGATGACTGCCAATAAAGAGATAGTTAGGTAGGACAAATATTAAGACACCCAGGAATAGCAAACATAGTTATGGAAGGAAGGGTTGGGGATAAGAACTGTAGGGTAGACGAAGGTTAGAATATGTTAAAAAGATTGGTTTGGATGTAAGGTGTGATAGCTATATCGGGATGAAACGATTATCTCAGGACAGGAAGGCTACGAGATCTGCATCAAACCAGTCAAAAGACTAAAGATTAAAACATCAATGTAGAATTGGTAAGACTCACCTAAGTAAAGTAATCCTTTGTTGATAATCTTGTTAAGATGTTTTCAAATGTCTAACAACACGCTACTCATCAAAGATATGCCTCTATTTATTACATATTCAACTACAAGGGACGGACACTTAAGATGTTTACAAATGTTATAAACCCAACTCTATGAGCCTGATGACCATGAAGTTGCAAAGTTTTCCATACACTTTAAACAATATATCCTTACGATTTAATCACACGTGGCTGATGACCATGGTGTCTAAAAAAAACCTCCCCCCAAAATAAAATGTGAATGATACGCTCTCAACTACATGAGGCTGATAACCATGGTGTCTCAACCACCTATCGTGAATGATACACACTCAACTACACGTGGCTGATGACCATGGTGTCTCAACCCCCACCCCAAATGTGAATGGTAGCTCTCAACTACACGGGGATGATAACCGTGGTGTCTCAACCACCTATCGTGAATGATACACTCTCAATTACACGGGTCTGATAATCAAGGTGTCTCAACACACTACCGTGAAAGATACACTCTCAACTACACGGATCCGATTACCATGGTGTATCAATCCTGCAACGTGAAAGTTACACTCTCAACTACACTGGGCTGATGACCATGGTGTCTCAACCACCTATCGTGAATGATACACTCTCATTTACACGGGTCTGATGACCAAGATGTCTCAACACACTGCCGTGAAAGATACACTCTCAACTACACGGGTCTGATGACCAAGGTGTCTCAACACACTACCGTGAAAGGTACACTCTCAACTACATGGGCTGATGACCATGGTGTCTCAACCCATTTACGTGAAAGAAACACTCTCAACTACACTGGGCTGATGACTAAGTTATCCCCAAGTTTTGTACACGCACTGTTAAATAAATATAATGTTCTTAACAAGAGAACGATACCTAACTGCTGGCAACCGGTGCAGTAGTCTGGGAGAGAGCTAGCAGCGATGCTGAATCACTTGAAATCTAATACGTGTTGCGATAAGGCATAGACCTACTCGCAATATAAATGCTATTGTAGCGCAAAAGGGTGAAATTTCTTGACTCTCTGTAACTTTATTGTCCATTATTGAGGCTTGTCTTGGTGTAGTGGATAGCATTCTTGGCTGTTACTGCGAGGGCCGGGTTCGATTCCTGGCTCTGACAAGAAATTAAATTTTGGTCTACACTAGGCATTGTAAGAAAAAACTGAGAAGAGGTTTTCCGTGGTTTCCCACTGGTACTTTAGGTGAATACCGGGATGATTCCTAATTTAAGTGTACGCCTGCATTCTTTCCAATCCTCATCTAATTACAAATACACACACTACTGCAGTCATCACAATAACACATGCTATCACACAAATCCTATACACCACGATGTCTAAACCCCTCAAATGAAATGCATATGTACTTCGAATTGGCAGGTGAAAAGCTAAAGGAAGTAGAATACTTTTTGCTACTTAGGAAGCAAAATAACTAGTGACGGACGAAGCTAAGAGGTTATATTATGAATTGAGCAAAGGCCATAGCTGGGCATTTTTGATTTAACGCCTGAGGTCTTCAAACAAGTTCAATTTCAGTTCGGTCCAACTTTGGTTACCAGATGCTACTGTCGCTAACTCTAAGTGGCGAAGGTTGGAACTTAATAGAGCGCTACTAATTAAACAAATATAGCCTATAAATTTTACTACACACTTTCAATTGCAGTGTTAGGTTCTTTTACGTGGAACAAATGTATGACATGGGACCGCAGGCTTTACTCCCCCTCCGAAGGAATGCATACTGAAGGAATTAGCGCTTTTAAAAATCCGAAGACTTCGGCCAGGTTTGAACCCGTTATCTTGAGCACAGCTATTAACTACACCACCGAAGCCGCTACATTGACATAGGTAATCACGCATATTCCAGAAACATTACGTACGTGGGTTTAAATAGTCACAATATCGGATAAGCCCTAAAGTGTGACCCTGTGGCTAATTGGTTAACATGGTAGACTTTGACGTTAAGGGATTTAGCTTTCACTCCTAGAATTTTAATTTGTTATGGAAATAGGAAACAAAATTATGGAAAGAAAGGTTGAGGCTAAGAACTTCAGTGTAGTTCAAGGTTCGAATATGCTAAACAGATTGTCTTAGATGTAGTTTAAATTAGCTTGAGCAGGGAGTAACTACCAACCTTGTGAAGAAAACTGAGACGTGATAAACTCATTTCTACCTCAGTCATATTGTTTCATGGTTTTACCACTTTTATTTAAGGCAAATCCATGGATGATTGTTAACTTAAGGTTATGACTGACTCCTTCCCAATCCTCACTTAAGTTTAAAAATCTGTACACCAATAACTATGCAGGAATCATTTATCTATTGGGTCTTTATTTTTGGAGTCGTTGCTCCCAATTTGACGCACACGACTAGTTCATGTTATAACTACATAGGTTACAAACGAAGAGGTATTAAGGCTAGTGGGAGAGGAGAGATGTTTCTGGCGACTGCTAATAAAGAAAAGAGATAGGTTGGTAGGGCACATACTAAGACACCCAGGAATAGCAAGCTTAGTTATAGAAGGAAGAGCCGAGGGCAAGAACTGTTGGGGTAGACCAAGGTTAGAATATGAAAGGGTGTAGGGTGTGGTAGCTATCTAGAGATGAAACGATTAGCTCAGGACAGGGAGGCATGGAGAGCTGCATTAAACCAGTAAAAAGACTGAAGACTCAAACAACAACAACAACAACACGTTTTTGATTTAGTCAATGTCGAAAGTTCATAAATGTGGAACACGTTTTTTTTATTGCATATAACAAGGCTGCTGTATACCTTATCCCAAAGCATATGTATTTACATTCAAATGTATACAACCTCACAAACTACACTAATTTACACTTAACCTAATCAGAAAATAGGTTTCTTTTCTTTTCATTTTCATATTTCACACACATTGCAATTTGCCAATTTCCAATTTACAGTTTTAAAAAATGTCAGTTTAACGTTTTTGAATTTTGTCAATATGGAAACATGGATTTTTCCAATTTGTTGTTTACCGGTACACATTTGTCAATTTTACAATTTTTCATTTACAGTTTTTTTAAATGTCAGTTTAAAGTTTTTGATTACATAATATGGAAACATGGATTTTCCAATTGGTTGTTTACACATTTGTCAATTACACAATTTCCCATCTACATTTTTTAAATTCAGTTTAAAGTTTTTCAATTTTTGTCAATATGGAAACATGGATTTTCCAATTTTGTGTCTTACATGTTTTTCATTTTTAGTCCTTGTACAAACTTCATATTTGCATTAGGAGTGATCGGTGGGTAGTAATTAAAATGTATAAGCAGTGTCCATACAATATTTTTTAAATTAATTTAAATACATTTACAATCTTTACACATAATACATTTGTTATAAATTGTACAGTTGGTTTTATTTAGTTTTTTCTATTTAGCATGTTATAGTTAAAAAAACAAAGCTTTTTGTAGGTCTTTTTTCCATGGTGAGCAATAGGCATGAAAACATCATTATCAACATCATCATGATCAGCATTATTATAAGCAGCATTATTATCATACACTTTATCACTATCACTATAATCACCATGATCATCCTCAACATCACTAGAACTGTCCAATTCCTCTTGTTCCTCTTTCACAGGGTCCTCGTGTAGAGTCTGTGTTGCTTTTGATAGTGTTGAGGTTTTTTTGAACGTTGATCTATCTTGAGCAGCAATATTGTTTTCTCGAAATTGCTTTTTAGTATTTTCATGATTGATTGTAAACAGTAACTGTGGTTTGTTTGGAGCACTACATTGATGATCACTGACTCTAAAAACCTTTCCATTTTTACTTTTTAGGTCACCGCGACACCCTTTTGACCGCTCTTTTGAGCATCGCCTGAATATTATTCCATGCACATTCTGGCGATTTTAGTTATAAGAGTAGCCTTGATAGAGTACACGTTGCTTACCTTTGTTGGTTGTAGTAAGTTCCATAGTAGTAACTGGCCTGTCAGTATGATGTTCACACTACAAAGGTCACAACTGGTCTGGTAATGGAGTGATGATATTCTTGCTAAGGGCCTCTAATATACCCTAGTCAAGACCCATAGCTTCTTACTGCGTATGACGAAGCTGTATAACGGTGGGTGCGAGACGGTCTTTCACGAAGTGATCACTGTAAGAGGTAGTAGTCAACTGACAATATTTTTGCTAGGAGTCCTCTTATATATCCAAGTCAAGGCTAACAAATGCTTATTTGTTGGCTTTTGTGTTGGCTTTTTTGTTGTCTTTTTTGTTGGCTTTTGTATTGACCCATATGTAGGCTTTTGTATTGGCTCTCTCATATTTGGTCTTGGAAAGTATCTCAGCCCTTCTATCATAGCATTATGCTATGTTGACAAACATGGCGGTAAGCATTATGCTACGATAAATGAGCTGAGATACTTTCCAAAACCAAAAATGAGAGAGCCAATACAACGACTACTAGGCCTAGTTCAGAACTTAGCTACTAGACGCCACCGCAGTCGGCTCTTGGCAACGAACGTAGGACCTAAGAGCGTTGTTTACATTCTTAACCTATACAATTTAGCTTCACACAGGTGTAATTAGTGGAAGGTTCTTTAACATGCCATCATACTATGACATGGGACCGCCGGCTTTACTTCCCCTCCAAAGGAAGTCATACTGATGGATTTTTAACGCTCTTAAAAATCCGACGGCATCGGCCGGGTTTGAACCCGCTATCTTGGGTATAGAAGCTCAGCATGCTACCAACTACGCCACCGAAGCCACGCACTGTACGTTTACAGTCGTCGAAGTTTCTGATAATCACGTATGAGAGATTCAAAACGAGGCCTAGTTTCCTGCTGTACGTTTATCCTGGGCAGAGAAAACGTTACTTCAGAAAAAGTATAAGAACTTTTTATTGGGTGGTTGAAAAAAATCAAACTTGTGATTTTCACTACTAATACTTGTGCTTATAACATATAAAAATGTCATTACCCTCAGCCAAGTAGTTTTCCATGTATATAGTTTTAAGTGAGCGGTTCCTAGAAAGGACGTCAAATCCCAGACAATTTTTCATACAACCACAAATTAAAAAATAATTATAAAAAAAACTTGAGAATAATAGCCTAATGCAGAATTAAACAAGGAAATTATTGGTATAACTCATTTTTTCAATAGGTCTGTTGGTTTGTTTGCAATTAAGGCCTATACTCGTGTTTGCAGATGATTTGATGATTTGGGGAAACAAGGAGGAGGAGATACAGGAACAGTTGGAAGTGTATGAAGGAATAATACAAGGATATGGGTTGAAATTTAGCATAAATAAGAGTGAGATGGTGATCACAACAAGGAAGAAGGAAATAACCACAACGGGAATAACAATTGGTGGGGAACAGCTGAAGAAAGGGGAGAGTTTCAAGGATCTGGGAAGCCTGACACAAGATAATGGAAGAAACGATAGAGAAATAAATGGGAGGGGGAGACAGGCGGAAGCATTCCGGAGGAGTGTGAGAAGCATGTTATGGAGCAAGGATACCCCTCAGAACAGCAAAAAATCATATATCGGACGTACTATGTCCCTATCCTGACGTATACCTCGGAGACCTGGGTTATGAAAGGAAGATAGATAGATAGTTTTTTTTAATTCCATTTGAACAAATACATGTATACAATACATTTTTGATATAGGACACGTCAGAATTTACATTTACAAAATAAAAGTACTAATAGGTATATACAGTAATACTAATACTATAACTATTTATAACTTATTATAATAACAGATCTTAAGAGATACAATCTTATTGGACAACTATTTACACCTTATTCTATTATCATAATATGAAAACTTAATTCTATAAATACAACAACTTACAGCCAGGTATTACAATTAAAATAGAATAGTAAAATATAATTATAGATTTCATCGTTTCTATACACTAAGATATTCAACTACAGAGTAAAAACAATGGCACTGCAGATAAGCTTTCAACATTCTATCAAAGGTTTTTATTTTTGGGGTAAGTTTTATATACTGGGGTAGTTTATTGTATAATTTAACTCCTGTGTGATAAGTTCCTTTTTGATATATGCTTGTGTGTGTGTGTATGTGTGTGTGAAATATGAATGTTTTGATTTTGTCTTGTGTTATGCCTATGAAAATCATTGTTTGTTTTAAGAAAAACATCCCTATTCATTAAATTCATTTTACAAAACATAATACTTTCAAATATATATACAGGGCAGAGGGAGAATGTTTAAATCTTTAAACAGAGGTCTACATGATTCTCTAGTGTTTACATTTGCCATAATTCTAATCGCCCTCTTTTGTATCCTAAACGTGCTTAGTACATCTGGCGTCATACCCCAAAATATGACCCCATATCTTAAGTATGAATGGAAATAAGCAAAATAAGTATTTCTTAATGCGTGCATGCTAGTTCAGGTTTTCAAAATACGTAACGCAAAGCACATCGAGTTCAGTTTAGTATTCAGATATTGTATTTGTTATTCCATTTCAAGTCATGTTGTATCCATAGTCCTAAAAACTTTGTTTCTGATTTATTTTCTATTTGATGACCATTTAATGTTATATTGGGCTTCGCAGGATTCCTATTCTGTATAGTGTGGAAATTTAGACATACTGTTTTTTTATAGTTTATTATGAGGCGATTATCTTGTGACCATTAGGTTAACTCTCCTGTAACGGAGTCAGCAGACTGCTGTATGACCTGTTTAGTTTCACCTTTTATTACGAGTGTTGTATCGTCCGCAAACTAAATTTCCTTATGTGAATGAACGTTCTGTGTTATATCATTGATATATAGAAGGAAGAGTAGTGGGTCCAAAACCGATCCCTGGGGTACTCCAAAATTAATAATTCCCACATAGGACAATGTTTCATTAAGTAATTTGGTTCCATCATCCTTGTGTCTCAAGCTTACTATTTGTTTACGCCATGTTAAGTAAGACTCTATCCATTTATTAGCTAGACCTCTAATACCATATTGATTTAGTTTTGTAAGGAGGATTTTATGGTCAACAACATCAAATGCTTTCGATAAATCCAAGAATAGGCCAGTTACATGTTCCTTATTGTCCATTAATTTCAGTATACTATTAATACATTATAAATTGCTGTCTTTGTAGATTTTTCCGTTCTGAATCCATGTTGCGAGTTAGGTAATATTTTATTTTTTTCTATAAAACTTATCAGTCTTCTATACATGATTTTTTCCACAATTTTTGCAATACCAGTTGGTAAGGTAATAGGACGATAGTTATCTAATTCATCTTTTGAACCGTTTTTGTGCACTGGAATTACGTTTGATAACTTCAAAATATCCGGGTAAGTTCCTGAGAGAATTGAAGTGTTTATTAAATGTGTAAGTGGATGTATTATATTTTCTGCACATTTCTTTAAATTGCATCTGAGATGCCATCAATGCCAGCACAAAATTTATTTTTAGCTCTTTTATAACTATTCTTACCTCTTCACTTGTGACATGATTTATAAATAAAGAATCACTACATATATTTATTTATTATTAGAATTTAGTGTATTTACCTGTGATTTATTTAATAATTTTTGTGGAATTTCCTGAAAATAGTCATTGAAAGTGTTTGCTATTTCCTCTGGATTATTAATCACTTTATTATTTCTGGTCAGTGTAATGTTCCTTTGTATTTTAGCAGATTTTCCAGTTTCTTTCTTTATCACGGACCACATATCCCTGTTTCTATTAGATGATTGGGAAATCAAATTATCATTATGCATTTTCTTTGCTAGTCTTATTACATTATTTAATATGCTAGTGTATTTTTTGTAGTATAAATTGAATTCAGGTGTTGTGTGGTATTGTTTATATAATTTGTGTAGAAATTTCTTTCTTTGACATGAATTTATAATCCCTGTTGTCATCCAATTGTTGGTTTTGTCATTTTGAACAGTTCTTTGTCTAAAGGGGAATGCTGTTTCAAAATAGTGTTTTAGGGTACTGTTAAATGCATTAAATTTATCATTTACATTTTCTAGTTCATACATTTCTGACCATGTTTCCTTATTTAATAAGTCATTGAAATATGTAACATTTGTTTCAGTGAATGACCTGCACTTCGATTTTACTCCATTATCATTATTATTGATTGTTTCGGGAACTTCAAAACTCATTATTTGTCCATGGTGGTCACTAAAACCCGGACAATAGACTTCTATTGAATGGTGATATTTATCTGTATTTTAAAAAAATTGATCAGGAGTGGTTTTACTAAATTTTGTTACCCTTGTTGGGGTATTTACGGTAGGTTTCAGTCCATAGGAAATTAGTAACTGTGTTAATAATTCACAATTTCGATCAAATTTTAAGAAATCCACATTTACATCCCCACAAATTATTATATCGAAATTTACTTTGCTCATGTTATTGAGTAACAATTCTAATTTATCTATAAATAAAGGAAACTTTCCTGACGGAGAACGGTATACGCATACAATTATTAACTTAAACTGCTGAATTTTTATGGCAGAGAATTTAAAATCCTGTTCCATAATTAGATAATCATAAGCTGTTGACTGTTCATGATCTAAATTATTTCTTAGGTAGATACAAGTACCACCATGGCTAATATTAGTTCTAGAGTACTTACTAGCTTGTATAAACCCTGGGAATTGAATTAATTCGAGTTGTTCCTCTTTCAGCCAATGTTCTGAAATACATAGTGCTGAGATGTCTTTAAGTTCATTTTTAAGCATTAGATTTATGTAATCAATTTTATTATGGAGAGACTGAACATTCTGGTGGTAAAGTTTACTTTTGTTACTTTCGCAAGCTTGTGTGGGTGATTTATATACACCGCGGACAGGCCAACAAGGACCACGCAAATATCACTTCTTTATAGGTCTAGTTTCCTTCTTTCTCTTCCAGAAGTCTTTCATCCTGGTCGACTGTGCAGCTCTTCTTTCAGCAGTCCATTCTCCTCTGTTGAGATTTTTCTTCTCCCCGACAAGAATTTTGAGACCAAAAATTATCTTTCTGTACTCTATTCGATTTAGACAATCTTCTTCAGTAATTTTGAATTTTTGAAGTTCTTCTTTCATTTGTTTTACATAGCCTCCTTGTCCTTTATAGTTCCAGATTTTATCAAAAATTTGTTTGTTTAACCTTGAGCAATCCATGCGGACCATATCTCCGTAGAACTGAAGTCGCCGTTTTCTGATCATCACTTCAAGGTTGTCGATTTTACTATAAATTTCTGCATTCGATCTCAGTCTATAACCTTCCTGTGTTTTCCTATGACCATAAATCCTTCTTAAAATTCTTCTTTCTATCTTGAGCAAATTCTCCATTCCGGTTATATTTGTAGTTTCCATGCCGTACAAGATGACTGGTCTAACAACAGTATTAAAATGTCGTAATTTTGCATTGATAGACAGGTTCTTTTTATTGTATATATTTTTGTACAAAAATTTTATCTTTCCAATTTCCCTTTTTTGTTCTCGATTGCCAATTTATCCGTCCCATTGCTACTAATTATTTCTCCAAGATATTTAAATCGGTCAGTGACCCTGATGCTCCCATAATTTGCTTTTATCATTTTCTTAGTGTATTTCTGATCACTTGTCATCATCTCTGTTTTTACCAACGAAATCTGTAAGCCCGCTTTTTCCGCCGTTTCTTTTAACTGATCAATTTGGTTAATAGCTTCTTGTTCTGATTCAGCAAACAACGCTACGTCGTCAGCAAATGCTAAACCTTTGACTTTGAGGTTCTTATTCTTTGTACCAATTTTAGCACTTGAATCGTTCTTCTCCCAAAATGTCCTCATGACTTTATCCAAGACCAAATTGAAAAGCAGTGGTGATAGACTGTCCCCTTGTCTTAGCCCAATTTTTACCTCGAAGGGTTCGCTAACTTCATTTAAAAATATGCCTCTGGAAATCGTATTAGTTAATGTAAGTTTTATTAAATTTATGGTTTTTGATCAACTTGGTATTCCTTCAATGTGTCAAAAACAGTATCCCTATCCACTGAATCATACGCTTTCTGAAAATCAACGAATGAGATAAAGATATTCTTTGGTCTGTTGTTGTAATATTTTAATATCAATTTTAAACTAAGAATTTGTTCTGCACACGATCTATTCCTTCTGAAACCTCCTTGGAACTCGACAAACTGTGGTTCGATCTGTGGTCCAAGTCTGTTTGAAAGTAATTTGGCAAATATTTTATATGTGACAGACAACAATGAGATCCCCCTATAACTATTGACATAAATTGTTGAGCCTTTTTTATGTAGTGGATGAATTAAGTGATTTATTTACATTATAATTATTAGTATCATAAGTGTTATTATTATTGTTGCTAGACAAATCCGAAATACCATTGTTCCACTCAGTTAAATTTGACATCGAAAGATCTGAATGCCAAACCTCACGTTTGGCTTCATTTACAAGTTTCCCTGCTTCCACTCTAAAGATATTACTGTTGAATTATTCTCACCATTTGAATTTACAATTTTGCAGATTTCATCACTAAGATACTCTTTTCCTGGTCTATTTAAGTGTAGGCCATGTCGAGTGTGGAACTTCCTGTCTAATTTACTTACATCTATGATTTGGACATTTGGAAAACACTTACAAATTTTACGAATTTTACCATTTGTAGCCTCTATCTCTACATTTACACATGATTTGGGAATTAAATCGTATCTCTGCGGAATGTTTACAATAATGACATTTGTATTAAGCATGGATGGCAATGTACCCTTTAAATCTTTGATTACCTTTTTACTCTCATTTCTATAGATGTCGTTTGCTCCAGCGATGATTACTGCAAGGGAGAATAGCAAAATATAGGCCAGTGAGATGAGGTTCTTGAGAAGCAGTATTGGAGCTACAAAGATGGACAGAATAAGAAATGAGAGGACTAGAGAATTAATGAAGGAGGAACCATTACAGGATGGTATAGAGAAATCTGGGCTGAGATGGTATGGACATGTAAAACGAATGGAGGAGAAGAGCATACCCAGGAGGATACACGAGACGAAGTGGGAAGGAAGAAAGGCCGAGAGGAAGACCAAGAGACAGTGGCTGAAGGGGGTGGAAGAAAGCGTGAAGAAGAGAGGAGAAGACTGGACAAGTGTGGAGGCTGAGAGATGGTGGGAAGAGAGAAGACGTTGGAGAGGCTTGTGTTCCAAACAGACCCGGCCAGTGGCTGGAAACTGTGCAAGATAATGATGACTCGAGTACCCATACTAAAAAATCCGATAGTAGGAACACAAATTGTTTTCCTCATTTGCCTTCCATTGCTCCCACTATGTGTATATTCACTTCACTCCAGTTATACATCTTAACATTGTTATTTTGGCCATGAAGTTTTTGTAATTGCAGTACTATGCAATACTGGCAAAAATGCACCACCCACTCAGAATACACCAGACACTAAATTCTTTACTTAACTGAGGTAAGAATCTAACCCACCTATTCTCAGACGTCCTTGTGAGGGTTACATATGCCGTTTCAGAGCTCAGATAAGAACTACAGTAATTTACTTGACAGAGCTGGGAATCAAACAGTCTCAATACATACGTCAAGACCATGACAATGGCACGAGATTAAAAAGGAAGGGACTAGATCCATGTAAGTGGAAATAATTTCTGGCTTGACTCTTGAGCGCTGTGGTAGCCCTCTTTATTTTTCCGCACAAGTGAGCCCTAGGGCAGAGGGTGTTCATTCTACGCATTAACTTTGTATATTTCAGTAATGTGTGGGGTGCAAATGCTTGTAGGGATGTTAAAAATGAAGCATGTATGCTGCCAGTTGGGCTACTATCAGGGTATGAAGCTAAGGTACTATATCGGAATATTAAGTCATACACCAACTGGAGGGAACATGGAGAAGTATAAATACAGTAGGATTGTGGAAACATACAAGCTGTCATAGAGAGGGATATTTTAGAAAATGAAGGTTAGATATGACTGGAATCTTTAACATAAGAAAGAAATTAACAACAAACACGCAAGATAAGGATTAGAGGTATTTATTTTCCTATCTGAATCAGAAAGTGAACACACAGTCTGAGCTTCCCATGCTAAGGTTCTTGCTGTAAATGTTGTGAGAGCTGCGGATGGCCTGGGGAAGAATTACAATATAATCATAGAAAATAAGAAATAATAGAAAAATATAAACATTTGCAGAATTGTGGAAATATGCAGCAGAACCAGTAAAGATATCATTACACCAATGCATAGTGAACATTTGGATCAAAGAAGAACTGCCAGATCATTGGACTACAGCTATAATACATCCATTACACAAGAAAGGAGAAAAATCCAATCCTGACAACTATCGAGGAATTTCCCGTTTGGATATAACATATAACAACATGTCACGAATTCTCTGTCCTGAACAGATAATCACCTTAAAATTAGTAATGGACTACTACAAACGTAGACAAAAACAGCAATTCATAACCTTCGTAGACTTCAAAAAAGCTTATGATTGTATACATAGATCTTCACTGCTAAACTATACCAAGGTATTTAGGACTTCAACCCAAATTAATAAACATTATAAAACTAACTATAACAAACACCAAATCTAAAGTAAAATTCAGAGGAGAAATACCTGAGCCGTTTACGATTAAAACAGGATTAAGCCAAGGAGATGGTTTATCGCCTTTACTTTTCAATTGTGCTATGGAATATGTGATAAGGGAAGGGTACAGGGAAAATCCTAGGAGCATAAGAATTGGAACCAAGAAAGATCAAATAGACTTAAATTGCTTGGGATTCGCAGATGACTTAGCGTTACTGGCTAATAATATTCAAGAAGCCAGAAATCAAATAATAAGCCTACACAATATAGCACACAAAATTGGACTTCAGATATAATTTGAAAAGACAGAGATAATGGTAGCAAAACGACTTGTAATAAATCACATAACAGTAAATAACAAGAAAGTTAAAATAGTGAAGCAATTTAAATACTTAGGAGAAATTATAACTTACAACTTGGATGAGAAACCTGCATGGCAAGAAAGAGCTCGGTAATAAAATGATAAAAGCCCAAAAATTAACATGGTCTACATATAAAAGAAAATGTCTATCAATCGCAACAAAATTAAAACATTACAAGACGGTGGTTCAACCAGTTACTCAGAAAAACAGAATCGACAAAATTTTAAAAGTAGAAAGAAGAATAGCTAGAACATGCATAAATAAAAAATATCAGAAAAATGGACAGTGGCGGATAGTACCAAATGAAGTGGCATACAGAGAACTGGAGCCTATCACTGATACTATTCGTAAGAAACAGATTTCTTTTTTTTTGGTCACATCATGAGGACACCAGAAACCAGGTTATCTAGGAAACTTGCAGTCAAACTTTGGAATATGACACAACAAGAAGGATGGATTAAGGAAATTAGAGAAGATATGAAAGAATTAGAAATAACCTTGGATGACTTGCAAAACAAAACAAAAAATTAAAAAACGGAAAGATATAAAAATAAGATTTCAGGCAAAAATAGACAAACGTAATACAGTAAAAAGGGTATTTACAAATGAGGAACGCCTGAGAAGATCAGAGCGAATGAAAAGCTACCTGGCAACTCGGAAATAAGACTTACTGAAGAAGAGGACCAAGAAATTATTGACTGAAGTGGTCCAATGAGGCCGTAAAAGCAGAAGAATAAGCAGAAGAAGAAGACGAAGAAGAAGAAGAAGAAGAAGAAACTAATAGAAAGAATAGAAGACTAGCTAATGAATAAATAGCATCTACTGGTCTCTTAAATGATAGGTGGTGGCCATAGTGATACCATTTACAGTCAAAATTGTCATAAAATAATTAGCAAAAAAGGTTTACTAAATACAGTCCTAAACTCCAAATTGATGGGAGAAGAAACAAACACCGACATCCATTGGTCACAACCGGAAACAGACGGTTATATTCAAAAAAGTACATTTGACTTGTACGGTATACAAAAACAAAAGAAGAACACTATGAGAAATACAAAAACAAAAGAAACACACTATGAGAATTTGTGAATGGAAACTCACACTTCCCCCCATTCACAAATTGCAAAAAAAAACTTAAAAACAAAAAAAAACAAAAAAATACATAACTAGCCTTACACTAACAACAAACATTTGCATATCATTCCTTGTATTGTAGCAAAGGGCAACATACAGGTCATGATCTGGGTTAAAATACAGACATGGATCACATTTGCTTTGATTTAAGCCAAGCTTGACAAGTTGTGCAGTGATACAATTGTGCCAATCTTTACCAGCTTGACACAAACCGTAAATACTCTTGTTGAGTTTTAGCACATAGTCTGGGTATTCTATACTGCGAAAACCTTCTGGTTGACTTACAAATACAGTTTCCTTAATTTTGCTATTAAGGTATGCCGATACAATGTCCAAATGCCAATTATCCCATTCACGCTCTACTCCTATGGCTATAAGGGTCCTAATAGTTTTCCTTTTTACCACAGGACTGTAGGATTCAAGGAAATCTGTACCCTTTATCTGACTGAAACCTTGAGCTACTAAACGTGCTCTATACCTAAGTACTTCACCTTCTTGGTTTCGTTTAGTTTTATACACCCATTTGGTGCCTATGACAGTCTTGCCACCTGAATCTTCTGCAAGTGTCCACACATTATGTTTTTCCAAGATGGCAATCTCTTGGTTCATTGCTTCAAACCATTTACCTTTGTCATCTCGTGAGATGGCTTCTTGAAAAGACACCGGATCGTTATATTCTGACCTCAACATGACAATGCGACATTTGACCTTGACTTCATTACAACACACACACTTACTGGGAAGTTTTCTCTCTCTACTCGACCTGCATAATACTGTGTGTTCAGGCTGTAATGGAGCGTCTATTACGACATCAGAATCTGACAAAGAGGCATCACTATCACTTGTTACAGAATTTTCATTTCCTGATTCGGCTACTTCGTGTTCAAACACGTCACCTCCACAATCTTTCTGCTCGACAAACACTTCTCCAACTGTTCTAGGTTCACAATCTATCTGAGTTACAGGTTTTTCCTGGGCTTTTACAAAAAACGGAAATACATCTTCAACAAATTCTACATTCCTGGATTTAATGACACATTCCTTTTCGATGTCCCATACACGGTAGCCCCTCGAGTCATCGGGGTACCCTAGCATTGCACCAACATTTGCCCTTGGCACTAACTTTTCCACATTACGTTTATGGATCCAAACTTTACAACCAAATGATTTTAACATAAGCAATTCCTGGTCTGATAACTTTCTACTCGTCCACAGTTCAAATGGGATGTTCTTTACAGTTGATGACACACACCTATTCTTTATATAGCAGGCTGTGCTGATGGCTTCCCCCCAAAATTGAACTGGCATGCCTGACTGAATGAGCATGCACCTACTAGTGGTGAGAAGTTGCTGGTTGAGGCGTTCAGCAACGCCATTCTGTTGGGGAGAGTAAGCCATTGTTAACCTACGAACAATACCTTCCTTTTCAAGATAGATACAAAATTCTGTACCTAAATACTCTCCACCGTTGTCTGAATGGAAAGATTTCAACTTGGTCCCTTGTGCTGTCTCCATTAGGGCCTTAACCTTGAGAAACTCATTAAATGCATCACTCTTATGCTTAAGGAACCTTACATATGAGAATCTGGTACAATCATCAGTAAATGTAATAAAATATTTGCTACCTCCAATCGATGGGTGCTCTAGCTGGCATGCATCAGAGAACACAACATCTAATGGCTTCTGAGATACATGATCTCTTTCATTAAATTTAAGTCTTTTCATTTTACCTTGTTTACAAGTATCACAATCAAGATTCTTTTCTTTGGGTATAAAATCACGATCTGGAATGTTCAGAGCATGGCCAAAACGCTGATGCCATATTCCGCTAGTTACAGCTTTGTTGCTCTTAGCATACACAACCGCCACCTCGTCATTACAAGCAAATTCTTTCCCTTGTTCTACCATAAAATAATCACAATTTACCTCATACATATTTCCAACGGCCTCACCCGTAAGGAATATACCCTCATGATCTGACAATACAACTTTGCTATCTTTAATGGTTACGACTGCACCTTTCCTGTCAAATTGACCTACAGATATTAAATTGTCTTGAAGACCTGGGACATACAACACTCTTTTCAGTTTCAGAAAAGAACCTCCACACTTGTCAGATAGCTTCATAAGCACACTTCCCATACCACATACACTAACTACGGATCCATCAGCTGTGTCTACACTACCAGAAACCTTTGGGGTGTAATCATACAGAATATCCTTATAAGGTGTCAGGTGCTCAGTGGCTCCTGAATCTACATACCACCTGCATACACAATCAGATGCATCATCCTTGCTTTCAGTTGTCACATAAGCCTTTACCTTAACACTACTAGCATTAACCTGAACACATTCGTTTGTCACCTCATCGTCCTTTACCATGGCAATAACCTCACGATTCTTAACCTTAACATTTTCCTTGCGTCCATTACTACAATTCCGGGAAGTATGACCTATCTTGGCACAATTAAAACACAAAACTGAACCTTTCTTTCTTGCATCATGAACTAAATCACAGAACTTCGCAATATGCCCCTGTTCTTGGCACTTGTAGCACATGAATCCACCACTACCTGTTGGCTTGTTGACACTTTTGCTGCTGTTGACGACCTCCTTGGGATTTAAGCGCATGGCTGCCACCATTGCCTTCACGCTTTCACCCTCAGATTCTTCCTTCTTCAGCCTCGCATAAGTCTCCTGTTCTCGCTCCATCTTTAGTTTGTCCAACTTGTTCTTTCTCTCCTCCAACAATAGTTTGGCTCGCACTACCTTTACACTTAAGTTTTCTTCATTGCTTTCCAATGAACGTATCAAATTTTCGTACTCCCGCTTTTCCAGTCCTCTGAGAATAAAAGCAGCTTTGGCCTTATCCGTAAATTTTATACCTACATCGTCCAACCGTGCACACCAAGTGAGCACTTTATCGACAAATGTACGCATGCTAATGTCACTAGTTTTCTTAAAAAGACACAATTCTTCTAACATCGTCACAATTTGAAGGACTCCGGTAACGCAACATGAAGTCAGAAGATTCTGCCATGCTTCCTTAGCTGTCTCGGCTTCTTTGATATCACCTAGGAAAGGGTCGGTTACCAAACCTATGAGCAAGTTTTTCGCGTCTTGATCTTTGCCCAGTTGGGCCTCGGAGTACTCTTCAACGGGTGTATCTTCTATCTCTCCTGTATCGGTCTTTCGTGGGAAACCTTGAACCGCGTCCCACAGACGTCTTGTTTGAAGCAATGCCTTTGTTCGGGTGCTCCACGCTTCACAATTGTCGTCCTGTAACCTCACTATTGCAACTACTCGCTCGCTGCTTCCCGTAGCTGAATCCATGTTAGTATGTATACTTAAAATAAAGCGTACAAATAGTCCTCACAATAGAAAAATCGTCCACAAAATTCACCAAAAACTATCTTGGATGCACACTTAACTGCCGTCCACATGTGCGCCGCACATATCAACACCTTTTAACGACCGACATTCTCCCATCACAAAGTCCACACATTAACAACAATAAGCGTTTAACTGGGCTCATAACCTGTCATAAAATAATTAGCAAAAAAGGTTTACTAAATACAGTCCTAAACTCCAAATTGATGGGAGAAGAAACAAACACCGACATCCATTGGTCACAACCGGAAACAGACGGTTATATTCAAAAAAGTACATTTGACTTGTACGGTATACAAAAACAAAAGAAGAACACTATGAGAAATACAAAAACAAAAGAAACACACTATGAGAATTTGTGAATGCAAACTCACAAAAATATGACTATTAATGAAAATAATATGAAAAGTAAGATTAGTTGTTGTCTGTCTGTTCAACAAGGTACAGTGGCTCTCAATCTGGAACCACATGGACTGGAAACTTCAGATCTGTGGTTCTTACATGCTGTTCAAAATTTTATGTAAGTTGTGTTCTGTGCTTTGTACAAAGCATTGAAAGTCTGATAACTGTATATCCCATGTCTCCTAAAAGCTAAATGTGTACAGCGTGAGATTTCTTTAATGTAGATTCCCTCTTGAAAATGTATCACCTTGTAGACTCCTAAACTTGTTTGGTTCAGCATTTCATGTTATTAACAACATCTGCTCGAGTCATTGTGGAATTGCCAGAGTAGAATATTCATACTGGGTAATATGGGGTTCTACTGAATTTGATCCTCTGCTCTTAGGCTCCTCACAGCATTTACAGTACCCTAGTTGGAAACGGACATGCAACATAGTGAAATCGGTAACTCATGACTTGGTAAAAGGCTTTTATTAGATATCACTGCTATAAACTCCTTGATAGTTATTCCTTTCATGTTTCTTGTACCTTAGCAACTAAATCAATAAAGTGTTGAGTGAAAAATGTTGGAAGATGTGTTGCATATTTTATTTTATGGTCCTCTCGGCCCGGATTGCTTTCAACTTAATTCCAATGATCCAGCCGCCGCAACATGAGGTACAGTAATTAACATTCATTATACAGCCCACTAAATATGTGCATGATAGCACATAGGTATTTAAGCCAATATTATGTTACATAACCAAACAGGCCAAGTCCTGCGTATCACACTGGAATCTATGACATCGTTTTAGACAACTAGTGACATCTGTCATAAGTTGCAACTAATGCCATCCGTCTTACAATATTTACTGCGGCTAGCGCTCTCTGCACCCTGCAACCGGAACCAACGCAACCAGACTCAGCTGTTAAGGCTGGTTCACAATTGGCCCGGGAACGAGAATCAGAACGAGAACGTAAACGAGAACGCGAAGCTTCCCGGGGCCCCGGTTCACAATTAGCCCGGGAACGTGAACTTGTGCATGCGCGCGCAATCAGCTATAGCGTAATAATATTAAACCAATCAGCAAGCGCCCACTAATAAACACTAATTACACAACTTAAATGCTTCAGAGGGTTATAATAAGGTTATAATAACTTTATTAAACACACATTGTACGCTTTAGAGAAGCAAGTTTAGAAAGCGCATTCACAGGTTATGTTTACATCGCTGGCTACTCCTTCCGTACTGCGCATGTGCATGTACAACGTTTCTGATTGGCTCCGGGAAGCTCCGAGAACGTCAAACATGAAACTTAGCCATGTTTCCCGTTGGCCTTCCCGGGCTACTTTTAGCTTCTCGTTCCCGGAGATTGGTTGTGAACCGACCCTTAAGGTAGCGTGCATTTCAACTTCCTTCTCGTTCCCGTTCTCGTTCTGGTTCTCGTTCCCGGGCTATTGTGAACCGGGCTTTACCAAATACACTGCCGAAGTGACGCGCCTAGCAACCGCATGGGCGCAGCCACATTGGACCCAAACAACTGGTTGCTAGGGTTTTTATACATAGGAAACTGCATTAACGCTGCGCAGTGTCTTGAATTTTGTGTGGAAAAAGGTGTAATATGAGAGAAATAAGGCAGACGCCTCCCGTGAAGATCATCCACAGTGTTGGAGCTACAAAATAGAAGTGAAATTTTATGGATAAAGTACGAGAATTTTGCGAGATTTTATGAATAAAGTTGACTTCACTCCTGAGGCAAGAATTGCATGGCGGGTAGGCTACTACAAATTATAAATATTTATTATAACATCATTTAGTGGATACAGTATATCTAATATAGAGAGATATTTAGGACATATGTCACATAAAGGGGTTTTTTGGTTCATGTGGAGAGTGTAGCTGTAATTAAATATGGTTTGTAGTCTACTATAAGTATTATAAACGACAACCTACATAACCTTACAGCTGATTCACTAACAGCAATACAGTTTCTCCTACTACTTTTCCGAGTGGTGATTTTTTACTTAATTTATTTAAGCAGTGAATTGTGTTTCCAAATAACAATTAGGCCTATCCCAGACTGAAAATTTCTGCCTAAATATTTTATTTTTTGCACTTTCAGAAAACAATTATCATGTACCAGTAGCCTAGGCCTACACCCTGCAACAAAGATACAGTATGTACTGTACCGTACAGTGACATTATTCAAGCCAATAAATACTGCTTACTTCTGAAGTGATAGAGTGGCAAGTCTTGATGTGATTGTCAGGGAAGTTTCGGTGAAAAAGTCAGTGGTGTGAAGAAATAAGGTGATGAGGATAGTGGTGAACCAGACTACCATGGCATTATATCAAGATTGGTAGAAAATATTTTAATCGTTTCAGCATGAAGTATTAGTGAAGAAGTCAGGGGTGTTATAAAGTTATCAATAAAAGTGGAAATATAATAACCTATGGGTGTACTTAGTCACTTTCTTGAGCATTATTTATCTGAACAATTTTTCAAACATTGGACAGTAAAATTAGGCTAGTTCAATTAAGTTATGGAATGCTACAGTATTGTATATTTATTGTGAGTTATAATAAAACTATATTGCTCTTCAAAATATTGAGGCTTAATATTTAACTGCAATGTTTATACCAAACATCTTTAATGGATATCAGGAAGTACTGGTACCGGTATATCATTTTATCACAGGTTGTGGTGAATTATGTAATATGGTACCAAATGGCAGGTAGGCGGTGTTGGTGGTTATTGAGGCCATTAGCCCCTAACAGGAATGTAGGCTGATTTTATTTAGTTCTGTTGCTCAAGTAATGAATTTTAATCATGAAGGGGTGGGTAGCGTAAATATTTTCCAGATAATGTTTTTGTTAGTATAGGCCTACCTCATTAAATTTATTGCTTAACTCAAACCTAAGTTATAATATGACTACCTCTTCATTAGTAAGGCTGTCAGAGAGATAGCCAAGGAAAAGTGCCCCATTATTTAGAATGAGGTAGGACGATAGGCCTTAATTGTAGACTTCTCTAACCTGTTAGTGAGCACACAGGTTAGGCTTGTTAATTTGATTAGTTTTCAAACAAACGCGGCATTGTGGTAAACACACAAATTGAATTGAAAAGCAGTCTTTGTTTCTTCTAAAGCCGTTGATGAGATTTGGCCTAAACTCTCATGCAAAATATTTTAAACTGTTCCCTTATGCATTGATAGGCCTATACATCAAGTTCATTTTATTAGTCACTTATTAGTAGGGCCTACGATACTTTATTTTCCGTAGTATTGATCATTCATACGGGACGTGATTCACAAGATCCAGAAATGTTATATTTTCATGTTTTCAGTTAATTTAAGTTAAATATCGTAGGCCACATCTCTACGATATATGCTCTAAGACGTAATGTGCATCTCGTACGCAATATTTTACAACTTTATTGGACAACTATGTTAAATTACTGTGGAATATATACTTTTCTATGGTTTCTTGCCTCTGGACATCAATGCATGTACAGTTTTATACGATACAAATAGGAAATAATGACGGCTCCAAGAGGATGCAAGATACAAGGGAGCCATGTTGTATTGCTCCAGTTGCTTAGCAACGGAGCGGAAGTGACGTCGACTTCGGCAGCGTATAGCACGTCAATCAGCTACCTTTTAACTATTAAGATGGATGAAGTCGATAAACGGCAAGCCATTAAAAACGAAGATTTCTTAAAGCCGGTCTCGGACGTACAGAAACATTCATCTGTGCTGAATTAGATGACTCACAACCTACTCTAATACAGGTAAAATTAAATAGATTGCGGTCTTTAAATGAAGAATTTCAAGTACGGTAGTTCAGTCGAATCTAGAACTGAAAAATGATGTGGAAGACAGCATGAACCACTTCGAGAGGAATTCGAAGATTTATATGACATATTAGAAGCTAAGCTACAAGACGCTTTGCAACTAACAATGAGCATTAGAAATGAAGATGATTCTCAATGCCTAACATTTAACGCTCCTAACCATAAAAGAAACATTAGGCTTCCTAAAATCAATCTGCCAACATTCGACTACATGGCTACATTTTAGAGATACTTATGAAAATCTTGTTGTAAATGATCAAGATCTATCAAATATCGAACCATGTCATTACCTTCTCTTGTCTCTGACTACGAAGCTAAGGATACGATAAAGAATATAAGTGTTCCTGACTCTAATTTCATAGTAGCATATGATTTACTGATTGCCTCTGAACACGTCAAACGACTTTTGGAGGCCCCAAGTAAACCAAAGGTCACCGTGTCGCAGTTACATGCACTAATAAACACATTCCAAGGTAATTTTGAGGCACTTAAAGCATTAAATGCTCAGCCTAGAATTCAGGATTTAATGCTGTCATGTTTTGAAAGAAAAGTGAGATTAGAGTTCGAAAACAAATTTGCAGATTGATTAATGGCCTAATTAAATTTTTGGAAAGGAAATGCCAAACTTTGCAGTTATGTTCGCCAGTGCAAACCCTTAATCAGCCTCACCTTTCAAAACCCAGGCCAAACTCACGGTTAATTCCACAACAACAATCATACATCCCAACAACAGAAGAACACAAGCTATACAAATGTCAAGATTTCCTAAAATTAAACTGCGATTAGAGATTCAATTTATTTAAAGATAGCAAGCCCTGCACCAACTGCTTAAGTCCATCTCATACGTGGACGGCGTGTAATTATAAGATTGCATGTAAAATATGCAAAATATACCATCACACATTGCTAGGCCTACACCAAGGAGATGAAAGGTGGGAAACGTCTAATACAACACATGCAACCAACGATATGACACGAAATTCGCAAAACTTCAACTCACTGCATTTGTCATATCACTCTCTTAGTTTACTAAAACTGAGATACTTCTGAGCACAGTTTCCGTGAAAATTCAAGACTCACATGGAATATATCACCATTTCCGTGCTGTTTTGGACAGCGGATCCCAAAGCAATTTCATATCCCTCCAGGACCTGGCGTCCGAAGCCAATTCATCCGTGAATGTAGATATCTACTCGACGGTCAATTTCAATATGGAATGTGTGAATTACCCAAAATTACTGGCAACATGCATCGATTACAAGGAATGGAATATCCCAACTGACGTCATCCTCTCTGATGATCTAGATTCCCCATTTCCTCAAAGGACACACTTTCTAATCGGAGCCCAATTCTTCTTTGATCTCATGAAAAGAAATCTTGTACTGGCTATCCTACTCTTCAGAACACTCATCTAGGGTGGATTCTCAGCGGGGAGTACCCACAAGCCAGAAATCATACCTCGAACATTATGCCAAGACCAAAATTGCTTTTTTCAGATCTGACCTCAGCCTAGAGAATCAGATTCAAAGGTTTTGGACCCTGGAGGAAATAAACGGCATAGTGCATTCACCAGAACATAGGGAATGTCAGAAACATTCCAAGGTCACTACTATACGAGATGAGAATGGAAGATTCATAGTTGTACTGCCTGTAAGGAAAGATATCAAGCCGGGGAGTTCCAAATAAACGGCTAGACAACGCTTCCACCCTTTGGAGAGGAAACTACAAACACAGCATGACTTACGTCGAGATTACGTCACGCTCATGAGCGAGTACAAGACACCTGGCCATATGGTGGAACTTCAATTAGAATCCACATTGCCAGAATACTACATACTGAACCCATGTACCATTGGTTCAAGGGGTCGAATCCATGTTTATTGGTGAAAGAAAAGAGGAAAGATACAGTCTTCAGTGGAACATAGAAAGATTTTATACAAGAAGACTGGTTTAATCTTGTGCAAGAGTAAGAGACCAGGTGGCCAGGAAATGATATCACGCGTGACGCACCGATAAGGAGCGATCATGGCTATAATTAGAACGAGAGGAACTTTCCGTTTGGAGTGAGTGAGAGAACGTTTCGGAAATTGAGCTTACGTTGCAGTAAAACGGCAACCGCGCTGTTATGCAAGAAGGAGAATAATTAGATTTAAGCCACTTGCGAGTATAAAATTAACAAAAGAAATACATCATTGTGAATCATTTCGGAATAGAGATTTTTGTGTGAGAAAAGATGTTATAATAATTGCCTAGGAAAGAAGTGCAAACGTGGCATTACGTCAATAAAAGTTCCCGAGACCCGCGGTGGTGGGGATTAAAAATCAACTACAACACCCACGTATCTTAAGAGTAAATTTCATTTAATATCTCAGAATTGTACGATCGATTTTCACGTGCAAAGAAATCAGTTTACGTTTAGAAAACAAGCTTCCCAGAGATATAATTTTTAAAAGTGTGCGACCATTGCTTTAAAAGTTGGTTATGAAGAAGACGAGGACTTTATCTTTTTGTAGCCAAAAAGTATAAAAGTCCTGGCAGAGCCAGACCAATCATTCAGTCTACCATAGGTGCCTGAGGGCACGGTGCGGTTTCGCAAATGCAGTCTACGAGCACTCCGTGAGCGGAGGTGCTGCATCACATCTAATGGAGTTTCAGACAGCCCGAGGGCGTCGCTGTATCGACAACTATCCAATTCCGTGAGCGCCGAGACGCTACACGAGGAAGCATCAAGTATCATCATAGTATCGCCGTGTGAAGACTTAGGAAAATCCTAGTACAGGATTTAGTTCAGCCAGCGTCAGTCTTTATAGTGAAAAGTTCAGTATTACAGTCAAGTTAGGCTGCGAACTTAAAGAACAGGCGATAGGTCTTCAAATAACAGTTTAGTTAAACGACCATAAGTATTGTAACGTTTGAAGTACCAAATATAGTGAAACAAACAGTTATATAACAGTTAAGGAACCCAATCAGGGTCGGACAAAAATAGTAACGCCTAGTGTATCAAAAAAGATAGGAACTAGAGCGCCGAAGAAAATAAGAAGGGAAAATTTAATCCAAGACATTGCCTAACAGGAGACAAACGAACAGTAAAAGCATTGAGCTTCGAAACTAATTAAAGGAATAGCCGTAAGTGCTAGGGAATCATAGGTCACCGATAAAATATACGAAAGGCCGTAACAGAACAGACTGTAGCTAGACAAATTAAATAGTGTCTAGAAAGAAGCGATTTCGAGCTAATGAAAATAGAAGCCGATCGTCAGGAAACCGGATTTGAGGAATAGCCGTTCCAGGGAGGGGTAGATTGATTGAGACTTTCATCATCTTGCCAGATAGGAAGCCAACGTCTAAGAGTGTCAACCCTTGGAAACGGGAAAGAAGGAATCACGTGTGAAAAGGCAAAAAACAAAGCCTTAGTGAATAAAAGCAGTGTAATGTAAATATAGTTAAATCCGTTTAAGTGTTATAATTTTTAGTGAATGTATTTGTGTATGATAAAAGAATACAAAATTGTATTCAATATGTTACCAGTGTTGAAGGTAAATAATATGTTTGTGTATCAAGAAGTGTCAATGTGTGAAATGGAATTAGGGAAGATGGCTTAAACACATTCAAGTGGGCAAAATGAAACATCGTTGGAAAGTTCGGTCGGTGACCGACATATCATGTGTGTAACCATTTCATTATGTTATGTGTTGGGAGGATTTGCGTACAAACCACCTGAGAACGAAAAGAATAGGGATGTTTTTAAATAATACAGAATAGAATAATAGCACGATCTGAACGATAGAAAAATGAGAAAGTATAAAATAATTATGTGAAATAAATAAATACCTTTGGGGTAATGTAGGAAATAAAATATCAGTGTAGTTGATAAATGATTTAAATATGTGAAAGCAAGCGTAATAATAATAATAACAATTATATGAATGAATAAAGTTTATAATGAATTATATGAAAATAAGAGTTTGTGAGCTCTTTTAAAAAGAATTAATACTTGTGGTGAACACATTGTTTTGAGATAAAGCGATTATTGTCAGGGGAGAGGAGTAATATAAAATTGAGGTATATAATCAAATGTTGATTTTTGAATTTATCAGTTCATTGAAGGCAACTTGGCTCAGAAACATGTAAGCGCTGTGAAGCGCATTAAAGAAATTTGTCACGCTAGGAACGCGTTGGAATACTCGGTAAATTTAATCATGAGGGGCAGTTGGTCGCGGTAATTGAGCTATGGTAAGTCCTCTGATCACGAGGCCATGTGTGTGTTATATTGTAGAAGGGTGTGAAATATTTGTTGTATTATGAGCGCAGGTTATAGACAAAGGTCACCCTAAGTCGCGAATGTGTAAGTCCTCCAGTATGGGATATGGTTCCCGAGGCAGTGAAAGGAATCGAACCCAGGTTCGTCTATTATTGAAGCCCTTAAATATTTGTTGTTGTATTGAATTATTCTTACCCACCAATGAGGATACTTCATAATTAATAAATGCCGAGTTTAAGAGAATAAGGTCTTGTGAACCTCAATAAAAATAGTATAATGAAAGCCATGCTTGTTCAAAGAACTACATAATGAAACAGCTGTGAAAAGCTAAGAGTCGTTCGTCCCGTGTGGGCGAGGACCGTAATGTCTGCCTCCCCTGCAATAAATCACGCTAAGTGGTAAAAGCCAGACCCTTACTATTGACGGGTTGTGGTAGGTTTAGAAAGCCGTCTGTTTGAAGTTATATTATACAAGAGTGTAGAGTTTGTTTTAACGACCCGGTCTTCGAACCGAGGTTCCTTTAGTTGAAGATTACCGCTTGCAAGTTCAGATCGTTGCTTTATTATGAGATAATGGTCTTTTAAGACAAATAACGATAAGTCCCTAATGTAATATAATGTAGGAATTCACGAGTTCAGTGAAGACAATTAGATTTCGGGAGTGATCTTAATTTTTGACATGTTCAAGTAGTCTTCTGAAGCTCGGGAGTACGCAGATATTTTCCCAATCACAGTAGTGAGTTGTTGACTGAGAGAGGTGGTAACCCATGAACATGTGAAAGCCCAAAATTTAAGTAAATGAATAACAGTACTTTAAGGAGAATTATATATTGTTTTAATTATAAGATACTCATATAATAGGAAGTGAGGTGTTGTAAAAGAATAACACAGAGTATATAAAAAGTATCGAGCCATTTGGAGCTCTTGATTTTATGGAATTTTAAAGGGATACTTTATGGAAGTGAAAAGAGATGTAAGTTTGTTGGTTTATAGGAAACCACTTATTATGATTTAACCTTTTTTTATTTATGTATTCCTTGTTCACTCTGAACAAGTTAGAAGTATTGGTCAGTATTTTATTTGTTTAATTTGTTGTAGCGCCATTTATTGGAGTAATTAAATGTTTTATAGTAGTAGTTGATTTGTTGATTATTTTGGAAGTGTATCCTCTATTTAATCCTAAATGTGTAAGTCACAGAGTGGGAGAACATACCATAACCCCGAAAATCCCGATTTGAGCATTGCTGGCATACTGTGATTTGCATATTTCATGCTAAATGGGCACAGGGGGGCATAGAAGTACTGTGCTTGGATAAATAATTAGAGGAACACTTAAGACGGTCATATTATGTAAAAGTAAAGTAATGATAGAAGTAGCTACAAAATATTAAGTTAACTGACCGCATGGGACCCTGGAAACTCACACCGAGCAGCCCTAAATATAATTAACCCCCAAGCAAACACAATTTTGGCGCCCAGTACGTAGGGTTGAGTTTTCCTAGCGAAAACCCGAGTTTTTCTGGAAAATCAAAATTTTCATTAAAAAATGGTTTTTCGAAATTTTTGAATTTTTAAATCACTTCCATAAAGGTTTTGACATTGAATGAGTATATCTAGAGGGTACGTTTTAGTAAACACCCGTAATAAGGTTAAAATTTGGAAATTGGGACACAAGAGTTCGGAATACCATATCTCATGCATGAACCGGCGATGTGGCATGATAGCCCACTGTATTCTATAAGAGAATAAGATGGCATTAAGTGAGGAAATGCAGAGGCTTGTGGACGTCTTAAAGGCGACTATGAAAGCCGAAAATAGTGAAGAGAGGCAGGGGCTTTTAGACGCTTTAAAGGCGGACAGCAGTGAACAGTTAGAAGCCATAAATGAGAATTTAAAAGCTCTTAAAATGGACAGTGTTAAGATAGAGAATAAATTGGACAGCCAACAGGGGGAAAATAAAAAGAATTTCGAATCCATAAATCAGAGTTTGGGATCTCTAAAAACTAATAGTGATAACATGGGGAATAAATTAGAAGCTATCGAGGCCGACTGTATAAGAATGAACAGTGAACTGAAGGCTGAGATAGATAAAATGAAAACGGAAAATGGGGAAAACATTGGAAAACAGTGTAGCTGTGAAAGATGATCTGAAAGCCGACAGTAAAGCAAATAATGATGCACTGAAGGCTGAAATAGAAGAGACAATGAATAACAAATTTCAGGGTTTTGACACTGAGTTTGGTATTAGGTTAACTGAGTTTAAAGGGGAAATCACAAGTAAAATTGAAAGGGAAAGTGAGGCACTTCAGTCAGGATTGCAAGCCCAAGTAAATATCTTGAATGAAAGTACGGTAAAATCCCAAACTGCATGCCAAGAAAATTTTAAAATATTAGAGGATAAATTTGGTTCTGTGGAAACCAAATTAAGTGAGATGGAAGAAAATGTAGGTGCATGTAAAATTGAACTTGTAACCCAGATCCAAGGGGTGCGATCAGAGTTAGGGGATCAAATAGAGTCAAATATGAAGATTTGTAAAACATCCCGGGATGAGATAAAAGAAAGTTTCAATGCGTTGGGAGAAAGATTCGAAGGGGTTGAGAAAAAAATAGGAGAACTCGAGGGAAAAGTTGAGGGAGTTCAGGCCAAAGTAAATGATATGGAAAGTCAGAATCAAAAAGATGTGAAGAACATGAAAAAACAATTTGATCATTTCACTGGGCAGGTAGATGATAACTTAAGGAAGCACGAGGACGAAATGAAGAAGAGATTAGGTACCTACGAAGAGCATCTCCAGGGAGAGAGAAAGCAACGAGATAAAGAAAATAAGGAAAATACCCAGAAGATAGATGAAATAAGTAAGGGTATCAATGAGGTTCAGGAAACCATAGGAACATTAAAGGTACAAGTAGGAAAAACCAGTACTGAAGTAAACCAGGTCCAAGACGAATTGATGAGATTGTATTAGAGTCAAGGGAAAACTGAGGAAAAGCTTGAAGAAATTAAGGGATATGTGGTCAAAGGACAAAAGGAGGTGGAGAAAAAGATAAAGGAGATCCGAGAGGACTTAGATACCAAAGGTGACGTTAAGCCAGAAATTATAGAAAAACAGGTCATGGTCATCAAGAAAGAGGTAGAAAATCAATTAGCTGAAATAAGGGATAGTTTCAGGGAAGAGAAATTCCAACTTGAACAAGACATGGAAACCAGTAAAAAGAATCAAGAAAGAATTCAGAAGGAATTGGGATCCCGGTTGGAAAGGACTGAACACAAGAACAGTCAAATGGAAATTCAACTTATGGCTCATGAAGAAAGTGCCCGAAGAGAAAGGAAATTAGAATTTGAAAGTCAGGATGAATTTCAAAAGACAGGATGGGTAGATCCCCATGAAAGAGGCACTAATCAAGATAGGGACTTAGGAGGGGAGAGCCCTTATAAAAACCCAGGATATCCAATGGCGATGTCAACCCCTTATATGAATCAAACAAATGGTCAAATAATAAACATCATCAAGTCAAATGAGGACAGACCAGTGAAGTTTACGGGGAATAATATGTCGATTACTCCTAAATACTGGTTGAAGGAGGTCGCAGAGTACTTGAATGAAATGAAAGTTCCTCAGGATCGGAGACTGAGAGCAATTGAGAAGCTGTTGGCAGGTGATTGTCTCACCTGGTTCAGGAGTTTCAGGTATACATTTGACACGGTGGAAGGTTTTAGAGAAGCTTTTCTCAAACGATATTGGGCAGCAGATGTCCAAGAGAATCTGAGGCTAGATCTGTACTCTAGGAAGTATAGTACTAATGCCCCCACTAAATATTCAGAATTTTTCACCGCTCAGCTGTGTAAATTCCGGGAACTTGACATTGCTCCTGCTGAGAACGACCTGTGCGCCGCCATTGCAAGACAACTTCCATATGAGATACAGAGGTTGTTAATTTCATCCAAAGCCAGAAGTGCTGTGGAAGTGGAGAGCGTCTTAAGTCAATTAGATATGACGACTTCACACGTTACTCCCAGGCATCAAAGACAAACTGAACAAGTACATATGGCCAGCAGTCAAGAAAATAGAGAGAAACCATTGACCAGAAATCAGTCAACTAGTACTGATACTCAGGGATTGGGTCGAGAATATGGACATCAAGAGCCTAGTGGAATACAGCCATACCATAGAGGAGGATATCGGGGAAGAAATCCTAGAAATACGGGTTATAGGCAACAAGAGAACCGACCCTATAACAATAATAATCAGAGGCAGGATAACAGAAAGAGATGGGAGAATTATCCCAGAAGGAATGTGAGACCGGAGGATAGAGACGATGAATATCGGGCCGAAATAGAAGAGAGATATCAGGAAAGTCTTCGTTATATGAACGAACGAACAGACGAAACTGAAATGCAAAGAGTCCGTTGGAGTGAGGCAATAAAGAACCGAAAATAACCCGACCGACTAGAAGCAGCTCAAAGCTTGGAGTTACAAGCTCAATTGAAGAATGAGGGGAAAGGAAACCCTCAGGATAAAAAAAACCTCTAAATTTAAATCATCAAAAGTGGAAACATACCAGGAGCTGGGAGGAGGTTGAGATTGTAAACTGGATAGCAAGACCAGATGAGCTAATTAAAGAGGAGGTGGAAGGAATCCCACCTGTTAGAAGGGAATTACCTATAATCATGTTAAGGATAGAAGGATTACTGGTCAGGGCATTAATTGATACTGGATCAACCATAAGTTTAATAACGCAAACCCTCCTAAATAAATTAGAAACACGAGGTCGCATATTGAAAATTCCCACCTCAAGCGTGAAGATTAAGGGAATTATTCCGGAAAAATCTTTGACATGTAAATTTCAGGTATACATTGATTTGATCATGGGGAACACTGAAATTTCACAATGCTTTTTGCTGGTAAATCAATTGCCATATAATGTCATATTAGGCATTGATTTTATCCGTGAGAACAAGGTCATAATAGACCTAGCGCAGAATTGCATTAGGATTCAGAGAGAGGATGTGGACGGACAAAACATTAATCTACAGGAACAGGATGCAAAAATAGAAGAACAGGTATGGAATGTGGAAGAAGTGACTGAGGAAGGTTGTAAGGGCATAGGAAAAGTATTTGAAGTCCTAAACATAGAACTTGAAGATAGTTTGGAAACCGAGTTCGAGACCAACCTGTCAGGAAAAATAGAGGAAGCTAAAGTTAACCTCGAGAACAAGGAAAAATTAAAGGAATTGCTATTAAAATACAGGGACGTATTTGATTCCAAGCCAGGGAAGATTGAAAATTTTAAATACGCTTTTCAAGTGAATGATTGGGCACCGTTCAGACAAAAACCATACCCGGTTGCAGAAAAACATTACACACAAACAAAGAAAACACTGCAGGAAATGAGTGATGCAGGTGTTATAGAAAAGATGGCGACACCGTAAGTTAGTCCATTAGTTATTGTGAGTAAACCGGATGGCTCAGTAAGGGTGTGTTTGGATGCCAGGAATTTGAACGCTAAAATTATACCAGAAAATGATTCGGCACCACCCATAAAAGAAATACTGAGGAAATTTAATGGCAAGAAGATTTTCACAAATATTGACATGACTTCTTCATATCATCATCTCGAACTTGAAGAGAAAACCAGTCTCTTAACTGGATTCCAGTTCAACCAACAAACATATTGCTTCAAGAGATGTCCGTTTGGATTGAAGACCGCGGGATCCGCCTTAATAAGAGCGCTTGATCGCAACCTGTCAGAGGAAGTAAAAGATTGTACTATCCGTTATATGGATGACATATTGCTTACCTCGGAAAACATTGAAGAACACTTGGAAAAGTTAAAGAAATTATTGGAAGATTTAAGAAGGGCTAACTTTAAGATTAATTTGAAGAAATCAAATTTTTGTCAGAGACAAGTTAGTTTTTGGGGCATGTGATTGACAAGGATGGTGTCAAACCAAATCCATGCAAATTAGAATCGATAAGAGATTTTCCCAGGCCTTTGAAGGTGAAAAACGTTCGCCAGTTTTTGGGATTGATTGGATTTTTCTCAGGACATTGTCCGTCCTACACCAAAACTGTTGCGCCATTACAGGACCTTCTGAAGAAGGGAGGCAAGTGGAAATGGACGGAGGAAACAGAAAAGGCATTTATAGAGGCCAAGGAAATGCTTTTGAATTATGTGAAGCTAGGATATCCTGATTTTAATCAGAGATTTGTAATACAAACGGATGCATCCCAGATTGGAATAGGGGCAATGCTATACCAGGAAAACCCGGATAACCCTGAGAAGAAAAATTATCTAGCTTTCACAAGTAGGAGACTGAAACCACAATCAGCGAGATTGAGCTGTTGCTATATTGTATATGGGTTTCAAGTCACATTAAGGACTGATCATAAAGCCTTAACCTTTTTGATGAAGACGGATTTATCCAGTCAAAGGTTGATGCGTTGGGCTTTATACATACAGCAGTTCGATGTAAATATAGAGTATTGCCCGGGAAAAGAAAATGTAGTTCCAGATTATTTAAGTAGACAGCCAGAGTCCACAGAAGAGGAAGTAATGGCTATTGATTTGGAAGACAGGGATCAGCGCACTTTAAATGAACTAAGAAGCATTGGTCAGCGACAACGTGAGGATCCATGGATGAACATGCTCATATCTTTCTTGGAGGGGAGTTTGATAAGAGGAACACCTGCGTATAATGAAGCTAATAAGATAGCTCAGGATTACACGTTCATTAATGGACTATTGTATAAGTTTGTGGACTCTGGCCATACACGATTGAGGATCGTGGTACCTGCTATTCTGCAGAGGAAAATGATATGGTTAGCCCATAGATCGTTCGGACATAAGGGAGTCGACAAAACAGTCTCGATGCTGAAAGAAGCATTTGTATGGCCGAGACTGAGAGAAACTGTAAGGGATACGCTCAAGACATGTAACCTATGTCAAAGGATCAAACCAAATGCGTTTTTGATTAGACAAAAGCCAATACCATTGTTGCCCGAGAGGCCAGGTCAAATCATTTCTATTGATAATTTCGGACCTTTGCCAAAGGCTAGGCGAGGAGATAGACATATAATGGTGGCTATGGATGTGTTCACGAAAATGGTTGTCCTTGCTCCCATACAGAAGACTAGTACCAAACAGGTGATAAAACGACTCAAAGAAAAAGTGATACCTATTCTGGGCAAACCAGAGAATTTGTTGTCGGATCACGGTAGTTGTTTTACAAGTGTAGAATTTAGACAGGAATTAGAGAGACTTGGAATACGTCAGATACTGTCTAGTATTCGCCATCCTGAGGCAAATCCTGTGGAAAGAGTGATGAGGGAAACAGCCAAGTATTGTAGGATATACTGTGCCGAGGAAAATTGGAAATGGATACATTTCCTTGATATTATCGAATTTTGTATAAATAATACAATCCATGAATCGACGGGAGAGATACCAATAACGTTACATCGGAATGAGCAACCAGAGAGACCTTGGAATCTGGTCATTCCTAGGCCAACCGACGCTCAGCCTGGAAGAGATGTACGAATACGAAGAGCTTTTGAGCATCTAAAAGCTCAAGCTGATAGAAGGCAAAGGAGAAACAGGCATAAGAGGTATCATCGACCATTAGTAGCAGGAGAAATGGTGTTAGTGAAAAGACCAGCCATTTCGGATCCAGGGAACCGCGTGTACAAGAAGTTCCAGAAAATGTACCACGGACCGTATCAAATCATAAGAGATTTAAGAAATAATGCCTATAGAATTCGGCACTGTGAAACGAATCACGAAGTGACTATGAATTCAGCGAATTTAAAAGTATATTACCCTCCCGAAGACTTCGATGAAGCAAATGAACATGCCCTGGCTATGGAACAATTTAGAGATGATGAATCCACTTTTGATAGAAACAAGAGTACGGTAGAACAAGGAAACAGAGCTCAACCATTCAATTGCGAATGCGAATTAGAGGAACTGTATTGTGAGATAAGAGAAATAATTGATTTTGATGAAAAGGAAAATTTCAATTTAAGAAGAGAGAATGATGAAATAAAGAAACGGGTAGGGATAGACCACACCCGTAACGATGAATTATGTTCTGGAGACTTTTAGTCCAGGAAAATAAGAAAGGAAGAAAGGGTAGGGACAGAGCGTACTCAACCTACACTATTACCGGATATGACTTAAAAGGTGGAAAACCCTAATTATCGTGGGATTCTATGAGAATAGAAGCAAAAGGTACGAAGAAATGTTATGATGGCTTCGACACTAAAGAAAAATAAGATTTTTATGAAAATTATTGAAATAAATTTCCTCAAAAAATTCGAAAATTTATTTACCTAAGGAGGGGAGAGGTGAACCCATGTACCATTGGTTCAAGGGGTCGAATCCATGTTTACTGGTGAAAGAAAAGAGGAAAGATACAGTCTTCAGTGGAACATAGAAAGATTTTATACAAGAAGACTGGTTTAATCTTGTGCAAGAGTAAGAGACTAGGTGGCCAGGAAATGATATCACGCGTGACGCACCGATAAGGAGCGATCATGGCTATAATTAGAACGAGAGGAACTTTCCGTTTGGAGTGAGTGAGAGAACGTTTCGGAAATTGAGCTTACGTTGCAGTAAAACGGCAACCGCGCTGTTATGCAAGAAGGAGAATAATTAGATTTAAGCCACTTGCGAGTATAAAATTAACAAAAGAAATACATCATTGTGAATCATTTCGGAATAGAGATTTTTGTGTGGGAAAAGATGTTATAATAATTGTCTAGAAAATAAGTGCAAACGTGGCATTACGTCAATAAAAGTTCCCCGAGACCCGCGGTGGTGGGGATAAAAAATCAACTACAACACCCACGTATCTTAAGAGTAAATTTCATTTAATATGTCAGAATTGTACGATCGATTTTCACGTGCAAAGAAATCAGTTTACGTTTAGAAAACAAGCTTTCCAGAGATATAATTTTTAAAAGTGTGCGACCATTGCTTTAAAAGTTGGTTATGAAAAAGACGAGGACTTTATCTTTTTGTAGCCAAAAAGTATAAAAGTCCTGGCAGAGCCAGACCAATCATTCAGTCTACCATAGGTGCCTGAGGGCACGGTGCTGTTTCGCAAATGCAGTCTACGAGCACTCCGTGAGCGGAGGTGCTGCATCACATCTAATGCAGTTTCAGACAGCCCGAGGGCGTCGCTGTATCGACAACTATCCAATTCCGTGAGCGCCGAGACGCTACACGATGAAGCATCAAGTATCATCATAGTATCGCCGTGTGAAGACTTAGGAAAATCCTAGTACAGGATTTAGTTCAGCCAGCGTCAGTCTTTATAGTGAAAAGTTCAGTATTACAGTCAAGTTAGGCTGCGAACTTAAAGAACAGGCGATATGTCTTCAAATAACAGTTCAGTTAAACGACCAAAAGTATCGTAACGTTTGAAGTACCAAATATAGTGAAACAAACAGTTATATAACAGTTAAGGAACCCGATCAAGGTCGGACAAAAATAGTAACGCCTAGTGTATCAAAAAAGATAGGAACTAGAGCGCCGAAGAAAATAAGAAGGGAAAATTTAATCCAAGACATTGTCTAACAGGAGACAAACGAACAGTAAAAGCATTGAGCTTCGAAACTAATTAAAGGAATAGCCGTAAGTGCTAGGGAATCATAGGTCACCGATAAAATATACGAAAGGCCGTAACAGAACAGACTGTAGCTAGACAAATTAAATAGTGTCTAGAAAGAAGCGATTTCGAGCTAATAAAAATAGAAGCCGAACGTCAGGAAACCGGATTTGAGGAATAGCCGTTCCAGGGAGGGGTAGATTGATTGAGACTTCCATCATCTTGCCAGATAGGAAGCCAACGTCTAAGAGTGTCAACCCTTGGAAACGGGAAAGAAGGAATCACGTGTGAAAAGGCAAAAAACAAAGCCTTAGTGATTAAAAGCAGTGTAATGTAAATATAGTTAAATCCGTTTAAGTGTTATAATTTTTAGTGAATGTATTTGTGTATGATAAAAGAATACAAAATTGTATTCAATATGTTACCAGTGTTGAAGGTAAATAATATGTTTGTGTATCAAGAAGTGTCAATGTGTGAAATGGAATTAGGGAAGATGGCTTAAACACATTCAAGTGGGCAAAATGAAACATCGTTGGAAAGTTCGGTCGGTGACCGACATATCATGTGAGTAACCATTTCATTATGTTATGTGTTGGGAGGATTTGCGTACAAACCACCTGAGAACGAAAAGAATAGGGATGTTTTTAAATAATAAAGAATAGAATAATAGCACGATCTGAACGATAGAAAAATGAGAAAGTATAAAATAATTATGTGAAATAAATAAATAAATAAATACCTTTGGGGTAATGTAGGAAACAAAATATCAGTGTAGTTGATAAATGATTTAAATATGTGAAAGCAAGCGTAATAATAATAATAACAATTATATGAATGAATAAAGTTTATAATGAATTATATGAAAATAAGAGTTTGTGAGCTCTTTTAAAAAGAATTAATACTTGTGGTGAACACATTGTTTTGAGATAAAGCGATTATTGTCAGGGGAGAGGAGTAATATAAATTGAGATGTATAATCAAATGTTGATTTTTGAATTTATCAGTTCATTGAAGGCAACTTGGCTCAGAAACATGTAAGCGCTGTGAAGCGCATTAAAGAAATTTGTCACGCTAGGAACGCGTTGGAATACTCGGTAAATTTAATTATGAGGGGCAGTTGGTCGCGGTAATTGAGCTATGGTAAGTCCTCTGATCACGAGGCCATTTGTGTGTTATATTGTAGAAGGGTGTGAAATATTTGTTGTATTAAGAGCGCAGGTTATAGACAAAGGTCGCCCTAAGTCGCGAATGTGTAAGTCCTCCAGTATGGGATATGGTTCCCGAGGCAGTGAAAGGAATCGAACCCAGGTTCGTCTATTATTGAAGCCCTTAAATATTTGTTGTTGTATTGAATTATTCTTACCCACCAATGAGGATACTTCATAATTAATAAATGCCGAGTTTAAGAGAATAAGGTCTTGTGAACCTCAATAAAAATAGTATAATGAAAACCATGCTTGTTCAAAGAACTACATAATGAAACAGCTGTTAAAAGCTAAGAGTCGTTCGTCCCGTGTGGGCGAGGACCGTAATGTCTGCCTCCCCTGCAATAAATCACGCTAAGTGGTAAAAGCCAGACCCTTACTATTGACGGGTTGTGGTAGGTTTAGAAAGCCGTCTGTTTGAAGTTATATTATACAAGAGTGTAGAGTTTGTTTTAACGACCCGGTCTTCGAACCGAGGTTCCTTTAGTTGAAGATTACCGCTTGCAAGTTCAGATCGTTGCTTTATTATGAGATAATGGTCTTTTAAGACAAATAACGATAAGTCCCTAATGTAATATAATGTAGGAATTCACGAGTTCAGTGAAGACAATTAGATTTCGGGAGTGATCTTAATTTTTGACATGTTCAAGTAGTCTTCTGAAACTCGGGAGTACGCAGATGTTTTCCCAATCACCGTAGTGAGTTGTTGACTGAGAGAGATGGTAACCCATGAACATGTGAAAGCCCAAAATTTAAGTAAATGAATAACAGTACTTTAAGGAGAATTATATATTGTTTTAATTATAAGATACTCATATAATAGGAAGTGAGGTGTTGTAAAAGAATAACACAGAGTATATAAAAAGTATCGAGCCATTTGCAGCTCTTGATTTTATGGAATTTTAAAGGGATACTTTATGGAAGTAAAAAGAGATGTAAGCAAGATGTAAGTTTGTTGGTTTATAGGAAACCATTTATTATGATTTAACCTTTGTTTATTTATGTATTCCTTGTTCACTCGGAACAAGTTAGAAGTATTGGTCAGTATTTTATTTGTTTAATTTGTTGTAGCGCCATTTATTGGAGTAATTAAATGTTTTATAGTAGTAGTTGATTTGTTGATTATTTTGGAAGTGTATCCTCTATTTAATCCAAAATGTGTACGTCACGGAGTGGGAGAACATATCATAACCCCGAAAATCCCGATTTGAGCATTGCTGGCATACTGTGATTTGCATATTTCATGCTAAATGGGCACAATACCTCACCACGCTGTTCACAAGCATTCGAGCAGCACAACGAAGACAAGGGTGGTATTTGATGCTTCTATAAGAACAGACAATTATATGGCTTTGAACGATATTCTAAATTGTAGGACCCACCACAGAGGATGACCTGTGCTCATTGGTCATGCGTTTCCGTATGCACAGAATAGCATTCACGGCTGACGTGAAGAAGATGTATCGCCAAGTGAAGGTACACCCCATGCAGTGTATACTATGGCGAGAAAGCCCCCATAACGAACTCAAATCTTATGTTCTTACCACCGTCACCTATGGCACGGCGTCATCAGCTTATTTGGCAACGCGATGTCTCCAACAGCTGGCAACAGATGAGGCAGCCAGATTCTCCTCCACGACCTCTAGTGGACGACTGTATCTCCGGAACACGGACTGTAGATGAAGCCCTAAGACTGAGAGTCGAACTCCAAACCCTTCTTCAGCTTGGTGGATTCCCACTGCGAAAGTGGTGCACGAATTGTCCAGAACTACTCCAATCAATCCCAGAGAACTTAAGAGAGAAAAAGCATTCAATGACTGATGATGAGAGCAGCATAGTAAAGACCCTGGGATTGACTTGGCAAACTTCGACAGATGACTTACATATCAACTGTGGCCTGAATTCATATGATCTGGATCTGCGGAAACTCAGCTCCGCAAAACGTACAGTACTCTCTACCATATCGTATATATATGATCCACTGGGATTAATAACTCCTGTGCTTATAGCCTGTATGGTCTTCATGCAGCGCCTGTGGCAAGAAGGTTACGGATGGGATGGTCAACTGTCATTAGATTTGCTTGATACTTGGAATGAGCTATGTGTTGTAACTTTAAGGATACCGTATATAAAGTCATTAAGAGATACATTTACATATACTGTACCCTTTTGAACATAAGACCTTCAGGACAGGATTCTACTCTCGGGGGTGGTGCGTTCCTACTTGAAGCTAACAACTGTCCTGGTATGCAATGCTTGGAAGATCAATAGGGCTGATTAAATAAATCATCACACACAGCATTCAAAACAGAGAAAACTAGTTTATTAACACTGGACAATACAAAATAAATAGGAAGAAAGAAATCCAAAAATAAAATTAAATCAAGAAAATCAAAATTTAGAAAAAGAAAAATACTCAAAATTTAACCAACACCAAATAATTATGAATCACAAACCCTTGGAATAAATCCAAAATAAATCAAAAATCCGATTAAAAATCAAAATAACTCAAAAGATCAGAAAAATAAATTTAAAATGACAAAATCACAAAAATTTAATAAATAAATCTCAATTAAATTAATTACAGTTTAATTAAATTAATTACATCTCAATCAATTTGATTATATCTCAATTCAATTGATTACATTGTGCCGATTGCATCTGCATACTTTACCCCTGCCCGAACTCTCACCAACCCTACTTGTGGAAAATAAACTCTGGACCCATTTCTAAACCCTGGGGTCGCTTAAACCCAAAACCCAGCTTCTGACCCAGTGGTCACTAAAGTGATTATGGACCCCAAGAAGAAATAAAACATTCCCGAATGGCCCAAAAGTGAAATCTTCCTATAAACTGCATTGTCTCAATAATGTCTGTTGATGAACTTCCATTTGACATTATTGTCTGCTGAAGTAATTACATATGAACATTCATGTCCTGAATTCGCGCTAATTCAAATTTAAACCTGAGAAGAGGCCGTGTGACCCAGGCGCGGATCTAGAGTTTGGTTTTGGGGGGGGGGGGTCAGAGAATCGATCTAGAGTTTGGCTTGGGAGGGGGGGGGGGGGTTGAGGGGGGGGGGGGTCAGAGAATCGAAATTGTTAAGAAAAATGGTATCACTAAAAACGCAATCACAAAATAACCAAACGTACAAAACCAGACCAATTTTTTTGCAAGCTTCATGGATAGAAATTTGATGCGTTTAGCGCACCAAAAATATTCGTACAAATTGCAACGGCGTGTTTTGCGACTTTTACATCGAGCTTCGAGAAAAGGATCAAGGTACGTAACAGTTTCGGCAAGTCGAGTTGGTACCGACAAAGGGAGAAAGTCACAGCTTAAATTGCCAACCAAGCTTGCAGTTTGGACGTCGGCAAAAATTTTTGGTGCAAAAAAAGCCCCAGTTTCTTATCCGTGCATTACTGCACATTCATCGTGACATCACTATAAACATCGATTAGGTAATCACAAGGTTTGCTAAACAAAATAGACGAGTTGATTTTGTTGTATAACTAATAGTTTTTATACAAGAGGTTAGAAGTTGTAAATATGTACAGTTGTAACAGAACATAATAATTCCAATAAAGATAATTCAGTATTGAATAAAATGAAAAAAAAAACCTGTTTTTCAGTTAAAATTCGTTAAGTTTTATTTGTCTGGTAATTGTGTTTTCGTTTTTTGAGTTTGCAAAAAAATTTGGTCTCCGTTGGGGGGGGGGGGGGGTCATGACCCCCGTGACCCCCCCCCCCCTTGAATCCGCGCCTGGTGTGACCAATTAGCACAAGGAACTTTCCCGCTCTTTAAATACCAACATAAATTACGAACTGGAGTGTTTTCGGACATTTAAAAGGCGACTTATATGGGAAATTGTGTTGGCCGACCTGCAGAAACATTCTATGTCTTCACTTGTTTCTTTAGTTTGAAAACTGCCACTGCCTAACTTCGGCAGCACGACGTGAGTTGCCCGCATGCGCTAGGCCGCTCTGGCGGGCTAACTGCTTGTTGGAAAAGTGACGCTCTAGGACTCTCAACATGACTTGATTTGTAAGTGGACGTAGTGGCCTGGGCTCCGGCCCTGGCCCAGCTCAGAAGGTATGAGAGGAACTTGATATTAACTGATTAATTTTGGAAGCATACATTGCTTATTTTGAACCTTATTTTAAATGCATTTTACTTCAAATATTTAGATTTTGGTTGAATCATTGTGTCTTGGTGATTCACTTGACCCACTTAGGGAAACGAAAGACTTTAGCTTTCTGGTATTGCAAGCAAGCCTTAATTTTCTTGGTGTTATTTTCTATGATCAAATACTTTTATTACTTAAGGGCCTGAAATTTGCGCAGATTTAAAGGTTCCGATTTGTTTAATTATTTTTCTTCTTTGAAATGCTTGCTACCAATTTATTTAGTGGTGTCAACGAAAATTAGGTTTTTAGCTTAAGGTTTAATATGTAACATGTTTTCCTAAATTTTGTTATGAAGAACCTGTTTTCTTTTGGTGGGATTTATGTGTTTAAATTTACTGGTGACTGTCCTTTGTTTCGTCACTAGTTTTTGTTTCTCATTATATTTTAAGAAGTTGTTGGCAAGATGGCCGTACGTTCCGACGTACTAGATAATCGCTCTGTTTAATGTTTGGCAAACTGTGGTCTGATGAGACCTGAATATCATTATTTAGGTGCTACGAGTTCCTTAAAGTGTAACTTTGTTTTGGAACATGTGAATTGCATACGGAACGCAGATTTCGTTAGTATTTTGATGTTAATAGCGTCAGGCTGACGCCATCTTGAGAAATTTGGCTATTTTATTTTTCAATTCTTCCTAATTTAATTGTTTGCGCCTTATGCTAACTGAAACCTTTCCAAATGAGTGCGCGTGTTTTCGGTGTTATGTGAAATTATTTTTCACTTGATGTTTGGTGATATTTCTTTTGGATTTTGACCTTGCAAATATGCGGAGTGGCTTCTCGGGGTTAGAAGTCACGTTTGCTAACTTGGTACGATTTCATGTAACTTTGGTGACTCTGATGGTCATTTGATTTGTTTCTAGTTTACTTAAATTATTTTTCTCAACCTAATTTCGTGAAGTTTCCGCTTGTTCTTGGCCTTGCCTTTTCAAATATTAATGGGGTCCCCCACCATTTCCTCAGGAATGTGTTTTTTGTATTTTATGTTGAACTGTCAAAGAAGATGTATTCATTGTTCTGTTGATTTTTCAATATATGTTTTTTAAAAACAAAGTTTGAGCTGCGTTATTTGTGTAGCGACCACAAGACACGGCTCTGGAAAGCTGGCCTTCAACGAGCATTGTCTTGCAAATCCTTTTAAAGCTGTCGCCCTTATCTTTTAGGTTGCGACATACATCTCAATTAATTTGATTATATCTCAATTCAATTAATTGCATCTCAATTAATTTGATTATATCTCAATTCAATTAATTACATCTCAATTTAATGCCTAAATCAAATTAATTAAACCTTGATTGGATAATTAATCCCATTAATTAACATCACTCGATTATCCAATCAACTACTATCAATCAATCATCGATCAGATGTCTAAATGGCAAATCGATCCGATTCAACTGGAATTAATATTCACTGAAATATTTCATCTCTTTGAGCTCAACATCCCAAATATCATAGCACTTGCCATAGTGTACCGGTTAATTAATATAATAATCATTAAATTATTTATGCTTGCAAATTTAAATAGGGCTTCCTCAATTATAACACCCTCATATAAATTTTACCCCGACTTGTCACCAAATTATTATTATTATTATTATTATTATGTCGGTGAGTGTCATCATAATGGAATTGGATCACATAAGGTTTTCACATTACAGTACCCTACTGTAAATTCTTCATTAATTAACATTGCAGATTGGTTCAAATATTACACATGTCTTCCTGTGACAGTGGAAACCAGCTGTTTACTCGGGACACGGCTGTAAGCTCCAGCTTCAATGCGACACAAAGATCCCGTTAGTGAAAGGAAAAGGGTGGGTGGCCTTGGCAGAAGGCGCCATAATACAAACACCTAGGGGTATAAGCTATCATCCTGTACTCTCCACAAAATACGCTGACGAAATGAAATGCAAATATAGACGGCCTCGCGTCTTAGATGGTCTCTGGTTCGAACTGAGTGGGACATCACCTTAGAACAATATCATTATCGTGGTCACACTTGTTATACAAACACCTGTAAGCAATCTTTGCCTTACCTGTCGCTGGGCATGCTCAATACACATTTCTTACCCTTTTTCCTTTTCAGTTGGCCGACGATGACATATGACGGTGTCACCATGCAACTTTTAATACTTTTTAATACTCTTTTATCATAATACTCTTTTATCATTTCCTTCCTTTATCATAGAACACTCGGGACCTCAAGGGACCTCCCGATATCATATTAGCATACCACTTACCTGAATCTTATTACCCACTTACCACGATTAATCCTATGTTCGCGTATTGCTCCCGCGGCATCCAAACAGATAGTCAAATAAATCCTTCCATTCATACCATCCTTACCTGAGTCGACCTATAAGAGACTCATCAAATAAAACCGTCCCTGATGTAATTCCAGAGTGCAATTAGATGAATGATTACCACAACATGTGTCGGAATAATAGTATTAAAATTAAAGTTCTCCCCTTAAAATCTATACTTATTATTATTTTTCCCGATATTATTATTATTATTATTTGCATATTAAGGCTTTCACGGCCCGGATTATTATATAAATAATTCATGCTTTTGGGCTAATGCCGTGTGTATTTTTAATTTAAAACCATACGTTTCGGAGAAACCTTGCCTCCTTTTTCAATGGAAATAATGTGGCCAAAGAAAGTATATCAATGAGATTACAAAAAATATAGATAAATTCCTCTGTTCGTCACCAGAGAGCAGCTGCCAGAAATAACTGTATGGACCATGGTGGAACGGCGGACAGAGTAGTAAGTAACAAGAAGGTAAAGGGGGCGGTGTGAAAATATAGAAACTCCTCGAAGAATGAGGAGGGAGGGGGGAGGTGGGAGGGTTAGATGGATATAAGGAAACATAAACAAAAGGGAATAGTAGCTGAACGATACCTAACGTCATACAGTCAACGGCGAATAAACAGATGGAAACTCCTCCAGTGACGAACAAAGGAGATCAAATCCAGGCTCTGAGCCCTAGAGGGAAAATGTACATTTTTTAATATGTGAAGAACAGAGAGACTGAGAGGAACTATCTCCCTAGATCCTTAATAACTGGTAGCCAAGTGTCACTTAGCTGATATCCAGTGTCTCTGTTAAAATTATTGGGATTTTTACGAATTTCAACTGCCTCCCTTATAATTCTAGACCAGTTGTGCTTAACAAGGGCAAGCGCATGAGCATCCTTGAAACATACATCGTGCCCTGAAGACAGGGCATGTTCAGCTATAGCTGATTTGTCAGGTTGGTTTAGACGGATGTTCCTTTGATGCTCTTTGATGCGAGTGGCAATGGATCGTTTTGTTTGTCCAATGTAGACTTTTCCGCAAGTACATGGGACTTCATACACCCCAGGTTGTAGTATTGGGGACAATTTATCTTTGTTTAATGCTAAACGTTGACCAATTTTCGTCATAGTGCCGAAAACTGTTTTTATCTTGTGCTTGCGGAGAATCTTAGCAACGCGGTCAGTGGTGTTGTGAATATAAGGGAGGTAAGCAGTTCCTCTCACGTCGGAGCTCTGAGAAGGTTGTCTATCCCTCCTTCTGGGATGTAGGGACCTATATATAGTGGATTCATTATAGCCATTACCCTTAAACATGGTTTGTAAGGCATGTAACTCTTCCTGAAGAGTTGATGCCTCACAAATACGTTCCGCTCTTTTGGCTAGAGTTGTTATAATTCCTTGTTTTTGTGCTGGGTGGTGGTGGGAGTCCGCATGTAAATAACGGTTAGTGTGAGTTGGCTTACGGTAGACGCTGTGCCCCATGGAGCCATCCGCTTTCCTCCTCACAAGAACATCCAAAAAAGGTAAGCATCCACCTGACTCTAGCTCCATTGTGAAGTGGATTGAAGGATGCAGCTGATTTAGGTGGTTCAGAAAGTGGTTCAGTTTCTCAGAACCCTCCTCCCACACCACGAACGTATCATCCACATACCTCCACCAAATCACAGGTTTGAAAGACGCCGAAGATATAGCCTCCCCCTCAAAATGTTCCATGAAAAAATTTGCCACGACAGGCGAGAGTGGACTTCCCATGGCCACACCATCAATCTGCTCGTAATATTTACCATCCCACAAGAAATAGCTGGAACACAAGCAGTGGTGGAATAATCGGGCAATGTCCTCAGGAAATAAATCCTTGATGAGTGGCATGACCGAGTCCACCGGCACTCTGGTAAACAAGGACTCTACATCAAAACTCACCAAAATAGCATTTGGTTGAACGGCGATGGTTGACAATTTTTCGACGAAATGGGTTGAATCCCTAATGTAGGACTGTGTGCGCCCCAAGTGCGGCTGAAGCAACTTGCTGAGATATTGCGCAAGAGCATACGTTGGAGAACCTATTGTGCTAACAATTGGTCGAAGAGGGACGTCTTGCTTATGGATTTTTGGAAGACCATACAATCTCGGAGGAACAGCATCTCTCGGAATAAGACATCTTCCCTCTTCTTTTGGAATAGATGACAGTTTAACAAGCTTAGCAGTGGCATTGGATACACGAGTGGTTGGATCACGAGTGCACAGTCTGTAGACAGGATCAGATAACAGAATCGAGATTTTACTTTTATATTCAACGGTATCCATCACCACTGTCGCATTTCCCTTGTCAGCGTGAAGAATAGAAATGGTGTCATTATTTCTTAGTTCCTTCAATGCCTTTCTTTCACCCCGAGTTAAATTGGGTGTGGGTACTTTAGAGGATCTTAATATCCTCACACTTTCTTGTCTAACTTCTTCATCTTCATCTGGAGGTAAATTGTAGATGGCAGCCTCAACGGATGTGATCAACTCCTCTGTAGGAATTTTGGAGGGTGCGAGAGCAAAGTTGAGACCTCTGCTTAGTAAAGTTGTTTGATAGTCATCTAAAGGGGTATTAGAATAATACCTAAATCCAAAATCTAACTTTACTCTACTATAATATCTATTCACTATCATAATTGTAACAGACACACCCATAAAAATGACTTATTATTAATTTTAAAAATGCAATACTTATCATGCTTCCGCTGCTGGCTGCAATCCCTCTCCAACACAGACGACGGCAGCCCCTTAGCCATGGGCCTTTACATCATACCAACACACATCATGATCACCATATTATATTACTCCATTGAGTGATTAATAACCATGGTTATCACTATATTTCACTGGCATTTACACTTAGAAAAATACCACTATCACTCGCGTATGGTTGCTGTATAGCAGTACCCTACTCAACACACGCATATATATCACTATAAACTTTCCATATACAATTGGACTATGATGGCGCAACACTTGTCTGACCACGTGCGTATCCTCTCGTAGATTCTCCCTCCACACGTGCTACTGACAGCTACAATGCGGCCCTCTCTTCTAACTGTGTGCTTTCTAAGCTGTTCCTACTTCAGTGTCTAGGGTTCGGGTCTCAAATGTTCCGCCACGCGTTTTCCAACTTCGATGACTATTAAACACTGTCATTACAATTATACAGACCGCATCACTTCGCGATACTGCAGTCTCTCCCTGAATATGAACACTGTTTACTGCAATTACCAATGTTTCTCTAAGATACTCAATTCGCAGCCTTAAGTAATAACAGTGGTGCAATATCACCGTGCATGCTATGCCTCGACTCGCTACTAGCTATCTGCTTTCGACTGAGTGTCACTGTGTCGTGTCGCACCACTAACTGCGTCAAGTAACTGTACATTCACTGCGTGAAGACTGATTGCAAACTCCTCGAAGATTGCTTGTTAACTGCCCGCCGACTGCTTGTTGACTGACTGCGTGAAGACTCCTTGCGAACTAACTCGAAGACTGCTTGCGAACAAACTAACCGACTGATTGCCTGTTGACAGACTGCGTGCCCACGCGGGGGTGAAATGTATCTGGAATATGGCGGCGCAGCACTCCAAAACTACTGCCCACACGAGAGCTCTGCTTTCCAAATTCTTTCTGTTAATACACCACGTTCACATCGTTGGTGATAGTAAGGCCTGATTAATCACGGGATTACCACCGATAATCGATCGTACATTTAGAAGATATCAATCATGCTTCCTCCGAACTACTTATGGTGACATAGACGCCATTCCTTCCTTCCTAGCAAAAGCTCTCCAACCCAGACAGCTCGCGGAAGGAACTAATTTTTATGATCTTTATTTATTAATCTCCTGACGATTTATTCATCCTGTTTATTGGCAAAAATTCTCAGGAATATATCCCGCTTAGTGAAGTTAACGGTTCGATCCTGGATGCCGTTGTACTGCCAAAATAAATTAATTCAGCAATTTAGGGGCGTGGTTTAGACAAAATACAACGTACCATCGAACATCCTAGAACAAAATCTGATGCAAGCCCCTCGTAAGTCCTTGAGGGTGCACCCTCTCTTGCTACTGCGTGTTATAGAAACATGTTCTGGACTCGCCTTTATCTGCAAATTCCCTGCAACGCATCTCTGGCGCATCAATTGGCCGGCTGCCAGGCTTGATCCAGTAATATTGCAGCATGAGTTTAGCACGATTAAATAATATGAAATTAGGTTTTCTTTCTCCCTGTAATTCGAGGCACATTTAATCGTTGTTCATCTGCATGATTGTAATCCATGCGAACTTAGCCTATGGGCCTTAGGATAAGGGCGCAATACCTACAAATCTACAACTAATCTACAACTAACTCTACACTCCACACATCTATAATTGTCTACAAACATCTACAATTACACCCCTATCATCTAAGCCACATACACCCATTTGCTCAAGACACGACACTACTTCACCCTTAAAGCCACCCCAAAGTTGCAAGCAACAACAACAGCAACACACTTCTTTTTACACCAAGCTGGCAGGGCCATGCCACAGCTCTTGCCTAAGCGCTTGCTACATCCATTAGCAAATACACAGGAACTGTTTACTAGAACAGCAATGTGGCAATTTAGCAACGGTCAGCACATCAAAACATTTAAATAGATCCCCCACTCAGAGGGAGATCGTCTGTTACCCCGTAGTGCTGCCCGATCGACGACCGACTCCAAGAGTACCAGGTGAGTGTATCTCAGGTGTCCCACATACTGTTACCATACCTGTTCAATTTGGAAAACACTGCATTCACATTGTTGAGCTATCCCTACATTTAGGGAAGCTAATACACTAAATTGCAAGACCTGCAGTAAACAATCACATTTATTATAATTTGCCTGTTTGTTTATTATTTCATTGCATACAGCCTGGTCCCCTTTCCACACATTATAATTTACTGGCTCACTTATAAATCGCTGCGTAGGCGCTACCAATTTGTTTGCCGTCATTGACATTGTCCTTCACGCGGGCCACTTGCGTACACTCTCTTATACTGCGTTATCAGCACTCTGCTAACTTTGCCCGTCACGCGCGTCATTGCTCCTTGCTCGCTAAACGTTACTTCCGTCTAGGAATCACCCCCTTTATTATAACCGCTAAATCATAGAGCTTCGCCCACTTCCCCGACATCTTCAAATACTCTATCCCTCGCGGAGAGACCGATAGTTTAAATCACCCTTCACACACACCCCCTACTTCTACCCTCCTAAAGGGCAAGACATATGTCAGCAATTACCTGTACTTGAAAACCTTAAGATCCCGCGACTGGTTCTTATCAATGGGACAGTAAGGAGCATCGAGATACACGAATTCTGCGATGCCTCACAAACTGCTTACGGAGCCTCCGTGTATATAAGATTTGTTAATCAAGAAGGCGAAGTTCTCACCAGACTCCTCTGCGCAAAATCTAGAGTTACTCCTCTAAAGCAAATTTCAATTCCCCGTCTTGAACTATGTGGTGCTCTAATTCTCGCTCGACTCATCAAGAAGCTACTTGTTTCCCTACGTATAACGCCCAACGATGTACAGCTTTGAACTGATTCAACAATTTTGCTCGCTTGGCAACGTTCGTGTCCTACAAAATGGAAGACATTTGTAGCGAACAGAACAGCAGAGATCCAAGACATCGCATCAGCCTCACAGTGGCATCACATAAAGTCAGAGGATCCTGCGGACTTCGCTTCGCGAGGGGTACAGCCAACACTTCTGCAATCTTCCAAACTCTGGTGAGAAGGCCCCAGCTGGCTATGCTTGGACCCCGCATTGTTGCCCTCGCAACCGGATTGCGACAGACCCAAAGTTCCTGAACAGAGACTCGCGACATCACTCATCATCGTGCAAGATGATGATTCATTCTTTAATAAATTTTCATCTTTAAACAGATTACTCAGAACAGTTGCCCTATTCTTGAGATTTATTGTCAACTGCAAAAGGAGTCAGGCTGAGCGTGATACTTCACCATTGAAACCACAAGAAATAGACAACGCCTTCAACATCTGCATCAAAATTGTACAATCAATCGGTTGTCAAAGGGAAGTAGAACGTCTCAAACAAGGTAAAGTAATTGACACTACAAGCAAATTGAAAACTTTCAGTCCGATACTGGATAGAAATGGCTACATCAGAGTTGGAGGAAGACTACAGAACGCACCAGTTCCGTATTGCACCCGAACTGATGGAGATTGCCAAAATCCGAAGAATAAAAGGATAAACCAAGATCGTAGCAACTTGTGGTAACCGGCTAAAAACCACGAAGAACTACTGACAAAAACATCGGGAAGGGTATAGTTATCCTACATTGTGCTACATGACAAACTACAGGTTCGAGTAAGACATCACGGAAAATTGGAGAGTTAGAAACCCTTCTAACACTCGAGGATTGGGTAAATGGTGGGCCCAAGAGTCCTATCTCCACTGTAGCACAATAAAACCCTAAATAAATACAAATAAAAAGATTCAAATTTTGATAAAACACCAACAACACGCCAATAAGTGCCTGTATAAAATGTATTTACTAAATATTGGACAACTACAAAATAAATAACACCCAACTTGTAGTCGCTTAGTAAAAATCAAATTCAAACTAGATTGCCAATTAGAGCAATAATTATTAACCCGAATCAGTAGATTAGACTACAATGGACCTATACACTAATTTAAGGAGTTAAAGAAAAATATTAAATGTTACCTAGCCCAAAATAAATTAAATTAGCGATGGCCTTTCGCTATTACAAAACATCTTCGAACTCTATACAAGACTCCTTAAATCCTTCCAACCCTATTTCAAAATATTTAAAAGAAATTAAACTAATACCGAAATTAATAACAGTAATAATAATAATTTGCAAAAATATTAACTATCTGTTCACGTTCATCTCCAATATTTATATTACAATTATAAATCCTTGGAATCAAGCTTTAAACCAAACTTTGAATCAAGCCTTGAATCAAACCAACAAATTTATGTCAATATCATTATTATAGTTGTAAATCAGCTTTAATAATCTGTGCAGTAAAGCCTAGATCATATCTATGTCCACCCCATAATTTACTTTTTTTTTTTTTTTTTTTTCAAATAGAAATTCTCACATAAATAAATTTATCTTAGCTTGATACAATTATCAAATCGTCTTAGCTTCGTGCACGACCTTCGTTCAGTGAATCAGTAAAATGAGGATCTGAGCAACATCATACCTCCAATGAGAACAGCTTAACGCGATAGCCACCCCGAACTATCACTACAAAATGAAGATCGATTCTTCAAAATTACAAATATATCACCATCATTATAAAAATCACAACGACGACAAAAATAGCACAATAAATACCTCAAAATATAACACAGCTCGTGGAACAATGCCAAACAAGCACATTGCTACGCCTCTCAACAGCAACGAATGCAAAACCAAGCTGTAATATCATAATACAGCCTACCATTAATCTGCTCACCACAGGCGGCTTCGGTGGCGTAGTTGGTAGCATGCTGAGCTTCTATGCCCAAGATCGCGGGTTCAAATCCGGCCGAAGTCGTCGGATTTTTAAGAGCGTACAAAATCCCTCAGTATGCCTTCCTTCGGAGGGGAAGTAAAGCCGGCGGTCCCATGTCATAGATTTATGACATGTTAAAGATCCTTTCACTAATTACACCTGTGTGAAGCTAAATTGAATAGGTTAAGAATGTAAACAACGCTCTTAGGTTCCTACGTTCGTTGCCAAGAGCCGACTGCGGTGGCGTCTAGTAGTTAAGTTCTGAACTAGGCCTAGTAGTCGTTGACGGTGGCGTTTGGCAGCAAGAGTAGCAACTATTTGAAAAATTCAAAAGTCTGCAGTCCTTACTTGAATTAAAAAACAAATAACACACACTAATACAGTCATCACACTAACACCGGTTATCAGACAGATTCTATACACACCCAAAATACACGGGGCAACATGACCGTGTTGTCGCAGCCCCTAAACTCAAGAACAACCAACCAACCAACCAACCAATCTGCTCACCATTCAATTTACAATCCAGCTTCAAAACACGATAAACTTCGACAAAGATCCTCTGTTCACGTCCAGACAATATGATTATGTTCAAATATAATTTCGCTTCACTGTTCACTTCACGATGATCTCTAAATTATGCACTATAATGCAATTTAATTTATATTTAACAGTATTAGCTCCATCATTAATGGATCTATAATGCCATTAGTACATTTCGACTTCATTCTTCTAACTCAAATTTGGCCGAATATTATATTTCAACTCGTTCACAAATGTTCAATTACCATGAATAAATTATCCACATGCTAATATATATCTCTTCATTGAGATTTATAACAAATATTTCTCGATACTAAATTTTACATAATGTTCCACCTGAAATATTTTTAAAAATCTGATATCCGCCTGAAGTCACGTCAGCTCTCAAAATTCAGAACAGCTAACCGATCACAAACGATCGTCACCCATCAAGCCGATGAAAATTCAACAAAATTAATTTAAACCACAGGTTCCAAAAATTCCGGAAATTCCAAATATTTCAGACGTCACCAAAACTGCAAATATCACCATAAAAATTCGAAATTCCAAAAATGTGTTTAAGTAAAATCACCACTTGAAATATGAAAAACATAACATAGCTAAATTCAAAATTCCAGTCCAAACTGAAATTCGAAAAATAAATGTTTAAGTATAAATTTAAGTAATATCAAAATATGACGAAAATAATTAACTGACTTCCAAAGAAAAATATCTAAATTCTACAGCCAGATATTGAAAATGTTACTTCACATATTTTCAAAGCATGCTTACATTCAAATCAGTAGCGTAACCAAGGGGGGGGGTGCAACTGGGGGGTTAGACCCCCCCTCCCATTGGAAAATCGGCATAGTTGTGATTTGTGTCTGTTTCACCGCCGCGCCGGCTACTTGGTGATATACAATTGTCGCCTTTCGGCCCGACTCCACATTTGAGGCTAGACACGTCTTCATGACAACGTATAACCACTGTATGTATACACAGTCGCGAAGCTTGGCTCATATTTTCTGTCGGCGCGCGTCGCGCTTCAACAATGGTTTCACGCAGCCAGCAATCATGTGCCGACTGCGCTGTGTAGGTGAATGTAATTGTTGCTGGATTTACTGTATGTTAGCATTGTGTAACAGTTATATCTTGAATCTTGTGTTTTACAAGAGGAGATGTGCAGTGCAATCAACAGATCAAATATTAAACGCCATATTTCAGTGTTGCTAAGTAGCGGCTTTGATGGCGTAGTTGGTAGCATGCTGAACTGCTGATCCCAAGATCGCGGGTTCAAACCCGGCCGAAGTCGTCGGATTTTTAAGAGCGTTAAAATTCTTCAGTATGCCTTCCTTGGGGGGGGGGGTAAAGCCGGCGGTCCCATGTCCGCTTGAAGCAGCTACAGCCTCTGGCAAGTCGAACATGTCCTCGGACAGTCCCGGCACTAAAAACCATACGCTAAATAAAAATAAAGTGTTGCTAAGTAACTTATAGGATCGATTTTCAGTCGGACAACACGAGTGTACGGTACCCAATTATATTAGGCGGGGAGTAACAATTTATCTCCTAATGCCTGAAATAGAAATGCACGAATTGTTTATACACTAATTAAAACATTTCTCGCATAAAGGGAGGTGGATTGTGTGAGAAACGTTTTATTAAGTGTATACATAATTATTGAATTATTAATTACACAGGGAAAATAATTGTTACTCCTCGCCCAATCTAATTGATTGTATTCGTGTTAACCAACTGGGAAGTCATTCTATTAATATAGACTGTTCAAATAACAATAAGAAGACACCCACGTTTCAAAAGGACCCTAAAAGGTAAGGCTTGAGCTATGGATTTTAGGCTAGTATTATAAAGCTTTTCAAACAAACAACGGAACTAGGCCTTTAACTGGTTATAAATCAATAATAATGTTATTGGTTTTACGTCCCTTTTAACTACTGCGGCTTTTAAAGAGGGGTGCCAGAATTTTTTCCCGAATGGAATCTTAAACGTGCCAGTAAATCTACTGACACGGCTCCCTGGCATTTACGCACCCTCAAATGCCAGCTGACCGTGCCAGGATTAGATCTTGCAACTTTGGGCACAGCAGGCGAGAACGTTACCGCTGAGCCACGCAGCCATTCGGTTATAAATCAGAAGCATATCTCGGTAGGATATCTATGCATGGCTTCGTAGTCGGTAGCATGCAAAACTGCCATGCCCAAGATCGCGGGTTCAAACCCGGCCGAAGTCGTCGTATTTAGAGCGTTAAAATCCTTCAGTAGCCTATGCCTTCCTTTGGAGGAGAAGTGAAGCCGGCGGGCCCATGTCATAGATTTGTGGCATGTAAAAGAACGTACCACTACAATGGCAGTGTGTACCCAAAATGTGTAGGTTATTTGGTTAGAAACGCTCTATCAAGTTCCAACGTTCGCCCCTGGGTGTCAGTGACAGTGGCGTCTGGTAGCCAAAGTTGGAACTAATTGAAATTGGGGAACCTACGGGCGTTCAATTGAAATGCCCTGCTATGGCCATTGGCTGCAATTCAAATATAAATAATATCAATGCATTTTGAAAATTAAGAAAATAAAACGTAAACGATGTCATCTCAAACACGTGCCGATATTTTAATTTGCAGGTGTAGAAAATGGCTTTCAAATAGTCAGACAGTTGATTTAATAAATACATAAAAATGTAGACTATTTTGTACAATAATATAAACTTTTTCTCGAATCGTTTTGAAGTAAGACAATTTATATCGTCAGGATAATGCTAACAAACTTAGATCTGGTACACTGTTTGTTAATTCTGTTATGAAATACCTGGTCTCCCACATGGCTGATGTGAAGGTACGGTACACAATATTGTTATTGCTGAAATTATTTGTAAAATTGACATTGTATTATGTTCTCAAATTCAGGAATGAAAGTTTCCAAAATTACAGAAAAAATACGAAGTGCATAAAATTGAGCCATTTAAGACTTTAAAGATCTTTATATACTTTTCGTTTCACAAATCGCACGGATATTTTTAAAATTAATTATAATGTTACTCACATTTACGGAAGAACTAGCTTTTGATATGGTTAAGAATTTGATATAGCATAGCTATTATACCCATACTAGTAGCCCACCCCGGCTTCGCCCGGTATCTTTAACGGTTTACCCAGCGTAAGCTTGAAAGGCGTACGGACGGCAGGTCCCAGACGCAATTCAGAAAAGCCGAGGTGAACAGCGAAACTCCAAAACACATATAGTCTTCTCTGAAGTCTTAACTAGACACAACTCGAAAGTTGATGCTGGCCGAAGCTGGAGTGATAGACTTGCTCCCTACCTCGTAAACTCGCTCCGAAGCTAGTAATTTATAATTCCACTGGAGATTGTTGGCAGAAATGAAAACGTAAAATCAATTATAGTGGGTGATGTATTAAAGATAGAGATATGCTGTCGCGGACCTTTTCGTAGAACTTTTCATGCTGACCAATTCTTACACTCATAGTAGGCCTATATAGATATTTTTAACGGTTTATCCAGAGTAAGCTGAAATGGCGCACGGACGGCAGGTTTTTCTTCGACTCGATTCACTGAAATCGTTACTACTCGACTTCCTGTGGTCACAAATAATTGTTGTTCTACAGAAACCTTCCACGAGAAATCCTTTACAGAATGGTGAAAACAGCATCAAAATCCATCCAGTGTTTCTCGAGATTACGCGTAACATCCAAGAATCGGGGTCTCCGTTTTATACTACAGTATGTCGAGATGCCCGCGACTATCATTGAAACAAATACATGAATTTATAACTAGTATGGACTATTAATTCTACGTAAGACCCATTACATACGTCATACAACTGTACCTAGGGATACTTGTAGAGGACTGAACTAATAAAAACAAAGCATTTTTTATGTTCCCATGAATTAAAAGTGTACAGTATATCAACATTGGGATTTGACATGACTTATGTTTACAATGGAAATGATCACTCAGGCGAGTTAAAATTCATAAAACCCCTACAAAAGTGAAATCATCAGTTCCGCGAATAACGCGCTCAAGGCAGTTGCCAGCTTGCTGGCCCCCGCGAGCGCTAGTGTCGCTCCATCTAGCAAAAGGATGCAATTTCGTAACGCAGCGAGCTTCGTGACTGTGTATTTTAGACTGTGGTAATACAACTCCAGCCTCCCAGGTTTGCCAATCTAACTTTTCCCCCGAGAAATATAGCTTATTTCAAACTGAGGCTAGCGCCAAATAATTTTGAATCCCACATAGTGGGACAATATTAGCTTTTTTTTTCTTTTCTTGGCGAGAGATAAGTTATATATAAATTAATCTAGCTTTTATTAAAAATAACGCGTTTTAATAAGGACTTAGAAAATTCTATGGGTACTGTGCCCAACATAGTACTCCAGTTTTAGCACAGATTGGCAACCCTGCGTAAATCACGGCCCAAAACTCCACATTTTATCTTCACAGACCCGACCACAAGGTTGAGTGACGTCACGCGTCTGACGTCACGCACATCTGTCTACTATCTCCGGCAGAGCGCGCTGTCTCGGACCACGTGCTCAGCTCTGGTTTTCGGCAACTGGTCACATTGAGAGGCGCAGACACATGCGTTTTGAGCGCGGACTGGACAGTACTCCGTTGTGTGGCAAGAGTGATTTTTACATTCGATTTTGATCGTGGACGGCCATGTGTGCTATACCACCACAGGTCTAAGTGTTGCTGTGTATCGGGTGTGATTTTATCGGAGTCCTGAGACACCATATAGTTACGAATCACCGCTGTTATGCCGGGCGCGATTGCTCCATCAGACGGCCGAGTCCAGCGTGTATAATCCCGGTCGTGCAGGCCCATGCTTGGCTTGATAACGAGAGAACTAGCCCTTTGCGACTAGCTTTGGACGTGAGTTACAATACGGAATAGTTTGTGCAGTAAACATTCGAGAATAGACGAGGCTCTTATCATCGATGGAGGACTTGTAGATGCAACTGAACAGCTGTGAATGCAATTGAATTACTGATTACGTAAAGCCGGTGGCGATTTGCTGAGAGGAAGAATTGAGTCTACATTGTTCGAGGCGCAGGAACTTATACTTTCCAGAATGGGACGAGGACATTTTATAACCTGTGCTGTTGAAGTGTCAATGAAGAATTTTGAAATGGAACTAGTCAGTGAAAATATGTGCCACTAAGCTTATACGTGAGGGGACTGGACGGAGTGACATTTACATCAAGATGAGGCCATGATGTTGCCATGACATAACCACACCGTGGGAGTCGGAGGACGCAGCCACCATGTAACGTGAAGGTCTCGGTTTCGATTCCTGGAGGAGGCGAGGAAGAAGATGGTGGATGATGCAATCCTGCCGGTTCTGGAATGGGAAGGAGATGGTCCTGAATGAAGATTGGTTCCAGAGGTTCTGCATTCTATGAGCATGCTAGGCTTGTACCATATTTTCTTATTTCGGCCAGTTGGTGACCTAAAACATTACTTCAATTTGTAGTTGTGAGTAGTTTGTACTACTCAGTAGTACTAGATGCCATGGAGTTGAACTAATTATTATTTATTTGTTGATCAATCATTTTATTATTATTATTAATATTAATGGCCACATTTTTTCCCTTTGTCTATTAAGTAATTATATGAGGAAGCGATTCACATTGTAGGGTTGTCACACGTGGCAAGGAACTATCCACCATGCTTGGGACCATGATCCAGTTAATATTTTCTTTTGGGAATTTTTGTAAATCCGTCACTACTTTGAATGATAAGATTTTTTTCTACGATGATAAGATTGGAAATACGACGCGGATACTGAAATGAATCCATGAAGGAATAAATGAAGGTGGTAGACTAGCTGTCGAGATCTAGGGTGGAGTTGATGTTCTGATTTTTTTCTCTCTATTTTGACTTCAGCGTTTGGTGAATCTAATTATGTGAACTCTGAAGGATTATAACTTTAAATTTTCCCATTTTTTTCTTCGTCCACATTCATTGATATAGAGAATTTAATTATTAAAAGCATGCTCGTCATTATGCTTCGACACCTACCCATTTGACATTGCTACCGGTCATGCCTGCATTAGATAATTTATGCACACTAGTCATGTGATGAAATGAAAGGTCATGATAACTAAAAGATAATGAGTTGATCTACAAAAACAAAATATTGATTGGTGTAGTTGTTTATAAAAAAAAAGAGAGGGGAGAATTGAATGGAATGTAATAAAATAAATTTAGGATGATAGTTCACATATTCTGTGAACGTCTTATGGCAAATTTTCTGAGAATTAATCATGAAGAATCCCTTTGTGAATAAAAATAATAATAATAATGTAATAATGATTAGTAGTGTAATATCTTTCTAAATAAGCATGACCATGCAAAATGCAGACAGATGGTGGTGAATTAAGTATTTACAGGAGTAGGCAGGCGATAATCTAATCACTATGTAATTGATGGAGTGAAATACATTGCAAGCATACCATCGAATTGGGAAAGATGGGAACTTTGAGTTGTGATATAATGATCAGCCATGACTTTGAACTTTGCATAAATGTAGGATAATGGGTGCACGTTTGCTTGAAATATTTTGAGTAATTAGACTCTGAAATAACGTTGTACGATAAATATAAATACTGATTGCAACTTTAATTGAGTGGTCAAGTAGGACCTATATTGTTGCAGCAATTATTTTTAATTAATAATTAATTAATAATTAGTTAGAACGGAGATCAATACTATTTTTTTAGGCCAGCTATTTATTTAACTTTCATTATAAACTCAAGTGAGTGACAATATTACTAATCTAGGACACTACCTGATGGACATTTAGTGTGATTAGTTGATGTTGATAGTCAAATGTGACTGAATCTATTTTTTTATTTTATTTAATTTTCTTCGAATATCTCCTAATTTTATTTGTATCTTAAGGATAGGACCAAGGAGATTCGTTGACCCTTTAAAACTTAATTATGTTTATTTGGACTCTAAATATTTTTCTTTTCCTTCGGTCCACATCAAGCTTTCATTTCGATCGAATCTCCGAGGCAAGATAGGCTTTTTGGGGGTTTCCTATATTTGTATTGGTCAATGAGTTGCCAATAAATGGATGCCTATTTTTATCTTTTTAATTGTGCTTATCTTCTGATTTCTGTTGTGCTATTGCTTTGATTTAGGTTTGGGAGTGGGTTGATTTAACCTGTTACACCTACATCCTGTTAACCACCCCTGAGACTACTTGAGTTCTCGTACCCGCCGGCGTTTTTTTTTTTTTTTTTTGATATTCGAACCCAGACCTCAATCATTTTTTTTGTTCTTTATCTGATATATGTCTTGTGTTATCGGCATGAATTGCGATGTTTTCGCCGGGTCATCCGATTCGATGCCGGTTAACGGGGACAGTACCTTAACACTATTTGTGGGATCGTTATTAACTTCTTGAGCATGAGAACGCCATCAGCGGAGTTGCTTCATATAACGTTAATACAGTTTACTGTATGTCCAACAATTCCCCGAATTACGGTTATCTCCCGGTTACGAATGAGTGAAATTTGTCGCGTGTGTAGTGTAAGCAACTGAACCTTTTTCCGGCTGCAAGTAGCATTTGTAAGGTAAAAAGGACTTAGCAGGTGACAAAAATCTTCGAAAATGATATTTTAGGCGTTCAGGGCTAATTGCAACATAAAGCACAGGATCTTGTTAAAAAACTGAATAAACATAAAAATGAGTAGCCTATTGTATAACTCATAAATCAACATGATACGCCGTGAGAGAACATGCCCACTTTCGCTGAGACTTCTGTAAATGTTTTCTCTTGTTGATAGATACGCAGTCTTGATGTTGGTAGCACAGATAGGTTCGAGTTTATTTTGTTCCTGTCAGGGGAACAGGAATATTCTAGATTTACCATTTCAGTCAAAAATTAACTTCATTTTTTACAGAACTGTTTGTTGTTGTTGTTGTTGTCTTTCGTGCATATTGTATTACTAGAAAACTTATGGAGCAAAATACATGAAACTTTTCTTGTGTAATAATATCTCATTGAGAAATGGAAATATTTGTAGAGTTGTTGTTAATTCATTTGAGGGTCTTGAGACATCTTGGTCATCAGCCCCGTATAGTTGGGTGTGTGTTGAAGTTGTCTGGCAACCTGTATTGCTGCTATGATTGTAGTAATGTGTGTAAATGTATCAGGGACAGGGATGGGGTAGACGCTCCGGGACTTGAAGTAAGACACAATCCCGGCAATTTCCTGCAGGGAGTGTGGAAAAAAAAAACGAAAAAACCCACACTCAGGATAACCGCTGTTAGCATCGAGATTCAAACCTACGATATCCGTACTTACTGCAGTTGCCCTCGCAGCTATGGTGCACGTTTGACGAGCTACGCCGCGGGACGAAATGCTTGTAGAATTTGGCTTCGAGTATCTATAACCCATCCATCGGTTGATCCTGGCTACGATACTGATTCAAATACTACCGGTATGTATAATGATTGCTTCTACCTTTAGCTGCATGACTGCCGTTGAACTGAGATCCAGATTCCTTTCTGAGAAAGACAGGACTGCGGCAAGATGGCGTCACAGTGAAAGTGTAGTGAAATAGCAGCTAGTGTAAATCTATTGTTACGTGCCACCCCCCAAGAGACACTTTTGTTAACTGGATTACGGTGGGTTGAAGCACAACACAGATTGTTCTTTTAAAGAAATAATTAACTTTATTGCGGCCAGAAAGATACACTACTCATCAGCAAATACAAGCAATTAGAACCTTACTCCAGTTTCCTCAAGTCTCTTCCTTGAGCGCTCTTGCCCCTTTCACTTGTCAACAAACCACAGAAGTTAAACCGTCTTAATGAGTCCGGTGGCCTTGACAGAAGCTACCTGCACCTCTTCCTCATATACACAAACTACAGTTACTTACGATAAACCTGCTACACGCTGTTTCACTGTCCACAAGCTGGGAAAACAATGTCACTGGATTTCGTAACTCGCACGGCACTTCGTCACCACACTTCCGTCGCTCAGGAAAACACGCACTAGCTCAGAGACACTGTCCTCAAAAAACTCGGTCCCTTCACTGTTGAAGCCGCTTATATAGCAGGCTGGTGACTCAATGAATTCTAGAATAGTCCAGGACACACGGTTTCTCGAGATATCCTTCTCTGGCTGGGTCACGAATATTCTGGACCATCCCTTTCACTTCGCAGCCCGTTGCGTAACGCGCACGTAATACACTGAGGCAGAGCACACACAGCCCGGGGCAGCTGTGACTCAACGCGGCGAGGCGACAAAACAAACACACAGCCGTAACACTACATATATAAAAATCAATGTTACTTGATAGTATGTATGTATGTGGGTGTGTGGGTGTGTATGTCTCCTATGCGTTCATACACCACCCATCCGATTGCGCTGAAACAATAGGCAGCGCACGAGTAGATTCAACAAATGAGCGACAACGCGCGAAGCATTTCGCCACAGTCCCATATTTGTTCGTAAACCTTTCATCCGATTGCGATGAAACTTGGGTGAGAAGTTGTTTCCACTCCAGGGAAGGTTTCTAACTTAGTAAATACATTTCACAGTAGATAGCGCACGAGTAGATTCAACAGATGAGTGACGACACGCAAAGCGTTTCAACAAAGTCCCGTATGCATTCATATACCAGTCGTCCGATAACTATGAAACTTGGGTCAGATGTTGTGTACACTTCAGGGAAGGATTCTGACTTAGTAAATCCACTTTACAATAGGCAGCGCGCGAGTAGATTCAACAAATGAGCTACGACGCACGAAGTGTATCAACAAAGTCACGTATGCGTTCATACCCTACCATTAGTCCGATAGCGATGAAACATGGGTGAGATGTTGTGTACACTCCAGGAAAGGTGTCTGGCTTAGTAAATCTACTTTACAATAGGCAGCGCACGATTAGATTCAACAAATAAGCTACGACGCGCGAAACGTTTCAACAAAGTCCCGTATGCGTTCATATGCCATTCGTCCGATTGCGATTAAACTTGGGTGAGATGTTGTGTACACTCGAGGAAAGGTGGCTGGCTTAGTAAATCTACTTTACAATAGGCAGCGCACAATAATTAGATTCAAGAAACGGGCTACGACGCGCGAAGCGTTTCAATAAAGTCCCGTATGCGTTCATATACCATTCGTCCGATAGCGATGAAACTTTGGTGAGATGTTCTGTACACTCCAGAGAAGGTTTCTGGCTTAGTAAATCCATTTAACAATTGATAGCGCACGAGTAAATGCAACTAATGAGCGACTACGCGCGAAGCGTTTCAACGAAGTCCCGTATGTGTTCATATACCATTCGTACGATAGCAATGAAACTTGGGTGAGATATTGTGTATACGTGAAGGTTTCTAACTTAGTAAATACATTTCACAGTAGATAGCGCACGAGTAGCTTCAACTAATGAGTGACGACACGCAAAGTGTTTCAAGAAAGTCCCGTATGCATTCATATATCATTCCTCCGATAGCTATGAAACTTGGGTTAGAAGTTGTGTACACTTCAGGGAAGGTTTCTGGCTTAGTAAATCCACTTTACAATAGGCAGCGCGCGAGCAGATTCAACAAATGAGCTAGGACGCGCGAAGCGTTTCAACAAAGCCACGTATGCGTTCATATACCATTCGTCCGATAGCGATGAAACTAGGGTGAGATGTTGTATACACTCCAGAGAGGATGTCTGGCTTAGTAAATCTACTTTACAATAGGCAGCGCAGGAGTAAATTACACAAGTGAGTGACGGCACGCGAATCGTTTCAACAATGTCCCGTATAAGGTCATATACAATTCGTCCGATAGCAATCAAACTTGGGTGAGACATTGAGTACACTCTAAGGAAGGATTCTGGCTTAGTATATCCACTTTAAAATAGGTAGCGCACGAGTAGATTCAACAAATGAGCGACGACGCGCACACCGTTTCAACAAAGTCCCGTATGTGTTCATACACCATTCGTCCAATAGCAATGAAACTTGGGTGAGTAAATAGCCTACATTTCACAGTAGATAGCGCACGAGTAGATTCAAAAAATGAGTGACGACACGCAAAACGTTTCAAGAAAGTCCCGTATACATTCATATACCTTTCGTCTGATAGCTAAGAAACTTGGGTTAGATGTTGTGTTCACTTTTGGGAAGGTTTCTGGCTGAGTAAATCCACTTTACAATAGGCAGTACACGTGTAGATTCAACAAATGAGCTACGACGCGGGAAGCGTTTCAACAAAGTCACGTATGCGTTCATACACCATACGTCCAATAGCGATGAAGCTAGGGTGAGATATTGAGTACACTCTAAGGAAGGATTCTGGCTTAGCAAATATACTTTACAATAGGTAGCACACGAGTAGATTCAACAAATGAGCGACGACGCGCGAAGCGTTTCAACAAAGTACCGTACGCGTTCATGTAGGCCTACCATTCGTCCGATAGCGATGAAACTTGGCTGAGATGTGGTGCACAGTCCAGGGAAGGTTTTTGACTTAGAAAATACATTGCACAATAGGTAGCGCACAAGTAGATTCAACTAATGAGCGAAGGCACGCGAATCGCTTCAACAAAGTCCCGTATGCGTTCATATAGGCCTACTATTCATCCAATTGCGATGAAACTTGGGTGTGTTTTTGTTCACACTGCAGGGAACGTTTCTAATTTAGTAAGTCCATTGTATAATGGGTTGCGCACAAACCGTTTCAACAAAGTTCCATCTGCGTTCATATACCATTCATCCGATTGTGATGAAACTAGGGTGAGTTGTTGTGCACACTGCAGGGAAGGTTTCTGACTTAGTAAATCCATTGCACAATTGGTAGCGCGCGAGTTGATTCAACAAATGAGTGACGGCGCGCGAATCGTTTAAACAAAATCCCTTAAGCGTTCATAGGTCATTCATCCGATTGCGATGAAACGTTGATGATTTGTTGTGTATACGCCAGGGAAGGTTTTCGACTTAGTAAATCCATTTTACAATAGGTAGCGCACGAGCAGATGCAACAAATGAATGACGACGCGTGAAGTGTTTCAGCAAAGTTCCATCTGCGTTCATATACCATTCATCCGATTGCGATGAAACTTTGGTGAGTTGTTGCGCACTCTCCCACAAATGTTTCAAAATTAGTAAATCCATTTTACGATAGCTTAGAGGCAGTTAACGGAAATTGAAGAAAAAATTGTGTATCCAAAAGCACTTCAAGAAACCAAATTACAATGCCAACACTTTCTTTGATTGGCATTGCAACGCATGCCGGGTACAGCTTGTATTTGATAAAAGTGGTAAAATATTATAACAGAGGATTAAAATCTATAAAGTTACTTTTCTTAGGTCAAGTGAAATACGGAATATTGATAGTATTTAGAAATTCTTATAGATAATTTAATAAACTTAAACTAAGTTGTGGGAAAGTGTATCCAAAGATTCGGTGACTTCTTCAATCACTGTTTGAACCAAGTAGAGCAGTGGTGCTTTTACAAGTTTTCACCCGATTGGAAGATATACGTATTTCACATTCTTCTTTATTGGTAGGTAATTAGATTAGTTCATTTATGTAGTAATAATTAAAATAAATTTAGTGTAATTTAGTGTAAACATCAACCTGAATGCGATAGACAACACCTGGACTACATTCTGTAAATCTGTCACTGAAACCGCCACAGCAACTTTGGGTACAACAAAACCTAGCTCCCACCGAATTGATAAACAAACGTGGCTATGGACACCCCAAGTGCAAGAAAAGGTGCATGAAAAAAGGAAGGCATACAGAAACTGGGTCTCACAAAAGACTCTAGAGAACAGGGAAAGGTATGTCATAGCCAAACGTGAGGCTAAGAAAGCTGTTGCTGAAGCTAGGTGCAGTCACTATGATGACCTGTATACAACACTGGACTCAAAGGAAGGAGAGAAAACTATCTTCAGGCTGACCAAAGCTAGAACAAAGTCAGTACAGGATATTGAGCACTATGTGTGCATAAAAGGCAAAGATGGTCAACGTTTACAAGACAAACAGGATATCCTCAAACGTTGGCAACAACACTTTGAAGAGATTTCCAACATTGAGTTCCCACATCCCTCTATTCCAGAAGGTACTCCAACAGCAGGTCTATCTCACACATCACATCTGAGGAAGTCACCAGTGCCATTAGGAGTATGAAGAATCAAAAAGCACCAGGACCAGATGACCTGCCGGCAGACTTCTGGAAGTTGCAGGAATTAAAAGAACCCGCGATCAACTGGCTGACCAACTTTTTCAATGCCATAGTTGACTCTGGAACTGTTCCCAGTGATTGGGCTACAAGCATCACTGTACCTATCTTTAAACAAAAAGGTGATCCAGCAGAATGTACAAATTATCGTCCAATTCGCCTCCTGTCGCACACAATGAAGATTTTTGAGAGAATCCTTGATCGACGACTGCGGGACATCGTCAGTATTAGTACCAACCAGTGCGGCTTCGTCAAGGGTGCGGGAACAACTGATGCAATCTTCGCTGCCAGAATGCTCATCGAAAAGCATCGCGAGAAACAACAGCCACTGCATATCGCCTTTCTTGATCTTGAAAAGGCTTTCGACCGTGTTCCACATCGTGTGATCTGGTATGCACTTCGTAACCATGGTGTACCAGAAATGCTTATCAGCTGGATCAAGATGCTATACACAAACACCACAAGTTGTGTACGTTGTGCTGTTGGCACCTCGGAGAGCTTCCCAGTGAAAGTCGGTGTACACCAAGGATCTGCACTGTCCCCATTGCTCTTTGTCCTAGTCATGGACACAGTCACACGGGATCTGCAAAGGAATGTCCCTTGGACACTCTTATATGCTGATGATGTCGCACTTGCTGATACCACCAGGATAGGATTGCAGCGTCAAGTTGAAAATTGGAACAGCCGTCTCTCACAATACGGTCTTCGACTGAACAAAAAGAAGACCGAATACCTTGAAACTGTCCCAACCAACGGATCCATCCAAGTTGATGGAGAGACATTGACGAAGACCTTAAGCTTCAGGTATCTAGGATCTCGCCTACAAGCTGATGGTGAGATAGGTGATGAAGTGCGAAGTAGGATAAAGGCTGCATGGATGAGATGGAGGGAAGTTACAGGCGTACTCTGCGACAGAAGGATGCCACTATACCTTAAGTCCAAAATATACCGCATGATAGTACGTCCTGTTGCTTTGTACAGTGCTGAATGTCGACCAGCTGACAAAGCTACGGAGCGCCAATTACATAGCATGGAAATGCGTATGCTCCGTTGGTCGATGGGCATCACACTCCTAGATCATATAAAGAATGACTCTGTTCGCCAGCAAATAGGAGTTGCACCCATCACTGAGAAGGCACGGGAAAAACGGCTTCGATGGTATGGCCACGTCTTGCGTGCTGCACCTGGAACTGTTGCCAATTCCGCTCTCTCCTTTGAAGTTAATGGGCACCGTCCACGTGGGCGCCCAAAACAGCGCTGGCATGATACAGCAAATGCGGATATGAAGGCTCTCAATCTAAGACCTCATGATGCCCAAGATCGTGCAAAATGGCGAGCCAAGACCAAAACAGCGGACCCTGCAGCAGCGGGAAAACGCTAGGAAGAAGAAGAAGAAGATCAAGGCTAACTTAGATCTCTAGTATGTCTAGTATGTCGACAGTAAACAGTGTTAGTGTCTCGTCAGGTAGTGTAACCGTTACGGATTTATGCTCGTCGTGCAAAATAAGAGTAAAAAAATGCAAATAACATCATCACAAGATCTCAGGTAAAATTGAGTGAGGAGAAAAGTGAAACCGATTGTCGTAATGTAGGCCTACCGGTACTGTACGCATATATGGGTGTGAGCCAAGAAATTATTCATCTCCTCAAAGATTTCTAAATTGTCCCGTGTTAAAATATAACGACTCTGTAAGTCGACCAGAAAACCAGTTTGTTACATCGCCCAGTTAACTCAGTTAATTCAGCCAGCCAATGAGAAAATTAGTAGCCACGTGCAGTAACTTGTAGTCGAACTACGTCGTACAAAGAGAGACCGGATGAACAGGCGCGAGGAAACTCGAGCATTTCCGAAGAGAGCCAAACCCCGACGCGAGCTGTAAGCGTGTCTGGAACATGGTAGGGGTAGACGCGAGAATGGCACGCGACATGCAGCCAATGAGAAGCGGCCTTACTAAAATGAGCATAGATAATTACCCAGAATTATTTTAAAACATCATAATATCAGAGAAGACATTAAATAATAAATAAGAACTATTTATTAGAAATGCGACTACTTATTTATGTAATTAAGGATTAATATGATCATCGACATTGAGAGACCAATCAGATCCATGGTCTGAAGAGGACGCAGGCTTGGAAATTTGACGAGGGAGAAATGAGAGAGGAATCACGGCTTCTTATTAATTACACCTTCAGCGGAGAAAGACGTCTCGACAAATAGCTCGACATTGTTACTAAGCATATAGAAATTCACATCGAAGGCACTTAATTTTGTGCAAGTCTACATATAAAGTCGACATTCAACAAGAATAATATTTATAAGTATTTTAAACCAATCCACAGAATTAAATATGACGAGAGTCCTGAAGTTGAGGGAGGAATTTCTTAACGAATCTACAGCAGTCATGATGAGCGACTAAAAGGTTATGGGAACAGAACTATGATTGCAGCAAGAATATTCGAAATGACATAACATCAATCTCGCGGGGAGATTAACATCTCATCTCTCCCGTGAATAAAATTCTACATCTACAAGTCATTTCCACATCTAAAATGACGATATATATTGGACCTTTGGCGAAGAAGACAAGAAGAATTCCTGTACGAGGGTGGCCAGGGAGTACCCGGCACCGAAGAGAGAAAGGGCTATCCCATCTCACACAAGAAAAGTCACCGGCGGATGGAACGGCAACACGATGATCGAGTTCGAATCCCGGACCTGACCGCACGGAGTCTTCTCTACGAGGGCGGAGCAGACCAAACTACATCATGCAGTCTTATGCTATTAGAAACAACCCGTTTCTAAAGGATGGCGAAGGAAGCCTACTTCTAGTCATCTTTAACGCAACACCAGAACGATTCATATCCCACTTTGTAGATTATTGTAGACTTTGAAGAATATCCGAAAAACTATTTATTGATGCCATTTTCTACATTTTAATGATATTATTGTAATTTGCGACGTTATATTTTCATAATTACATCATGCGGATGTTAATGCATATTTTTCGTCGATTTTGAGTATTTGGAATTTTTATTTCGAATTTTTCGAATTTTGCGACTTCCGAAATTTGAATGGAGAGATTTTACAGTATAGTTCAGAATAATTTTTATGGTCAAGTTTAAATGTGTTCAGATCACATTTTGTCAATTTTTGAATTATATAATAACGTTTTCGTTGTCAACGATAATTATTATGGAAAATTATACCAAGAGTGCTATACTGAGAAATATTTGAAAGAATGCAATTCTTAAAGGTCTTATGTAGAGATCTATGTCAAGTCACGATATGAGAACTTATGAGACAGATTCGTGAAAAGGAAGGAAGGAAGCTTGTAGTTTAACGTGACCGTTAATCTCGAGATCATGAGCCACGGGACCTCATTTTTACGTGGAATCCGAACCACAGGACATGGCATTTCACTTCGAAAGACAGATTCGTTGATAAATATTTAATGACTAACAATTTTAAAGTATTGAAGATTTGTGAGAAATATATTAAAGAAAGAATATGTAAAAGAATACAATGTCAAGTAAGCAAATACGAATTACAACGTATTTTGAAGTTATAAGAATGTGAAGAAAGATTTATAGAACTATTGCAGTTAACTGAAAGCTTTTAAAGAAAGGTGAATGATGCAAAGAAATAAGATTGTTATTTGAAGACTAGTATTTCATCGTATTACCTGTTAAATTAATTCATTGATAGAACCAGTTTTTTTTATTAAATATTTTTATTAAGAGTGTTGTAGGCCTAACTATGAAAGTAATTTGTTATTGAGAAGTGAGGTAAGAAGTAATATGTTTTTGAAAGGAACTGCGAAGCATCTCTGTGAGTGAGATTTATTATTCCCGTAGCAGACGGAGGTATTTATTGTAAGACAATGGGCAATTGTGAAGCCATTGGTCAATTGTTGAAGGTATGTCTGTAATGACAGACTCGCGCATATTTGAAGTTGAAATAGGATTTTTATGAAGATGCAGTGTTATTAATGTTTATTAGTATTGGAAGTTATTGCAATAGTCTCACATAGTTGAAACTCCTTGAAATTCACAGGACAGCGGATCCTAGATGAAGTTAAATCTGAAAGCAATTATAGGATTTAATGGATCTTTGTTGAAACTGAGATCTATTAAATGGTTCTTGATTAAATATTGAATTTGCAGTAATTATTCGACGCAGTGGAAATATGTATTTTTATTATTGACAGACAAGTTATAGGAGGTCTTTGAACTGTATCTCTACTTAATTGCAGAGGCGGTTCTAGCCCTGGGCCGCCCCCCCCCCCCCCAGTTTTAGTGAAATAATTATTTTAAAATTCCTTGATTACTAAATAAATTGATAATTTACAGATATAATTTATCTGATATAAAACAAACTACCAATGCATTTAATTAAGTTAATTTTTCTTTCAATTTCAAAATTTATTTATTTTATTATATGTAATTTAAACACACAATTGAAATCGTGTATAAATATAATATTTGTAAAATGCGCAGTGCATACACCAAGAGTATTAAACTCTTTTCCCAACTTTATGACATGCAAGTTCAGAAGTTTCCAATGTAGAGAAACCTCCATGCGATACAAGTGCATCAATATCTCCCCAACTCTGTGACAAAAATGTGAGTGCAACTGTTTCTAATTTAGACGAACCAGTACCATTTTATATCAGTGCATCGATCTATGGAGGTCCATGCCAACCACGTAAATCAGTTTATAAACAAACGTTACTATGCAATAAGAACAGAAGTTTTAACAGTAAATTGTTTGATAGGTATACATTTATTGAATACTGTGAGAACAAAGATGCTGTTTTCTGTGTCGTCATTTCGTTCAATCTGATTCAAGCAATGCTGAACATGTTTTCAGTAAAACTGGATTTTGCAATTGGAAAAGAATATGAGAAGATCGTGCAAAGCATGCTGATAGTGAATGTTATAAATCTTCAATAGTAAAGTGAAACAGTTTTCTGGTAAGTGAACATAGCAGCACAGTGATTTCCAAGCTAAGCGAGAAACCTCTGGTTATATTGCGTAACCGCTCAGCTGTGGCAACAATGGCCCGAGTCGCATTACTTTGTGCTCGGCAAGACATTGGGCAGTTTCGGATGATGACAGTGTTAATAATAAAGGGAATTTTGATGAAATTTTAAATGTATTTAAACTAGAAAGTGAATGCACAAGTAAACGGTCTATCAGAGAAGCAACTTACTCATCTAAAGATTCTCAAAATGAATTTCTTGATATCTCAGCTAATATAATAGTTGAACATATTGGGGGAGAGACGAAAAAATATAACAATGGTTATGTTTCCTTAATCCTGGATGAAGTTAGAGTTGTTAGTAAAGTGGAACAGATGTCCGTATGTGTCAGATATGTAGGACAAAATTCTACAGAGGAACGTTTCATTGGTTTTATACATTTGTCTCAACTGAATGCTGAAAGTATAGCTAATTCAGCTTTAGAGTACCTTGTTTCAGTGGATTTCGATCCATGTAAGTGCATTGGACAAGCATATGATGGAGCCGCGGTTCTGTCAGGGAAGATAAACGGTGTGCAGCGTTTATTGCGACAGAAGGTCAATAACCCGTGTGTTTACGTGCATTGTTATGCACATCACTTAAATTTAGTTTTGGTGGACGTTTCAAAGCCAGTTTGTAGACGTGGTAGGGGACACTTTTGGTTTACTGGAAGCAATTTATGCTTTTCAGTCTGTATCTACTGTAAGACACCAAAAGTTTGTTGAGATACAGAGTGATCTTCATCCAGGAGAACGTGTTTTAGAGATACCTCTTCAAAGTGACACGTTATGGGTATGTAAATATAGAGGAGTAATGTATTTTCAGAAACGTTTTGCTTCAGTTAAAACAGCTCTGGAGTATTTTTCAAAGTCAGTTAACAAGAAAGAGACAGCAGAAGCAAAAGGTTTGTTGAAACAGCTTTGTAAAGTGAAGGTGATGTTTGTGTTACAAATCTTTTCTGATATTCTCGAGCTTGCCAATGGAGCCTCTATGTTCTTACAACAAAAACATGTGGACTTCGAAGGGGCACATAGATTGATCTATGGTCTTGTAAAATCGTTGCAAGAAAAACGAAATGATTATTATTTTAAGGAACTATGGGCGGTTACATGTGACTCTGTTCAGTCGTTAGGCGTGAAAGTTTATAAGCAATCTAGAGTCTCAAGTATTCCAAAGAACTTTTCAGACTACGTTTTATTAATGCCAGTCTCTGCGGAGAACGAAGAGGAAAATGTCACATTATCAGAGACATGTAAAATAAATCTTTTTGAAATATTAGACAACATAGTAGAAGAGTTACTGCGTAGATTTACTGAAAAATATTTTGTGTGCAATGCAATGGATGCCTGTAACCCAAGAAGTGAAAACTTTTTAAATTTTGAATATATATATTCTCACGTTCTGTGAAAAGTATAATCTAATCTTCACAGACCGTAAGGTGCTACAGACTGAAATCAGTTTAGCTAAGAATGTATTTAGAGGCAAATATCCAAACACTTCCTCATTCTTTTTTTCTGAACTTCTGAAAATGGAAGTTGCTTTTCCATAGCTACTATTATTTTTCAAGTTGATGCTGACTCTTCCTGTGTCATCTGCTTCTGCTGAGCGCAGTTTCTCTGTCGTGAAACGAATAAAATCCTATTTAAGAGCAACAATGGCAACAAAGAGGCTTTCCAATCTCGCAATTCTTTCAATTGAAAGAGAATTAAGTGGAAAATTACTTCACGACCCTTCTGATATAGTGAACCAGTTTGCCCAGAATAGAAACAGAAGAATAAATTTATGTGACAGTGAAATATGCTATTTTTTTACCAATGATAGTTTTTAGCCTACTTTTCTCACTTTGCAAAAATGAGGAAAAAGTAGACTAATGAGATCGATCCGGGAAAATGTCTGCCCCACCCCCCAGATTTAAGCTTCTAGAACCGCCACTGCTTAATTGTATGGATTATAGAATCCCAGATTGTCACTGAAACCACGAACGAGACATAGTAGAGTAGTGAAGAAGTCTTTTCTAAAGTCCGTCGAGAGACAGTAAAGCAATAATATGACAATTTTATATTTTATTGTCAGGGGAGAGATGTTGAAACGTTGTACATATTTTATTTTATATTAAGTAGTTGCTGAACTACAATGTTAGTATTTATATTGTACAGAAAGTGTTAAGAATTTAAAGATAGGTTTCTAATTACATATACGCGCATTATTAGTTTTAATTTGTAATTTAAATTTAGAGATTTTTATCGCTTCCATGAGAAGAATTTGAGTGATAGGAGGCGGGAGATAATTGTATAGAGTAATGAATAGTTTTTGTAATGACGGAGATCTACGTCAGTGGTAACTTGATTTATTTATTTAAGGGGATATTTTTTATTATTAACATAATGACATTTTTCTTGTTATCAAACTCCCGTTACCTAGGGCACATCAGTTGTTTGCTGCTATTCAAGTCATATTTTATTTAAGCTTATTAAAGCGTTTGTAATAATACTGTTTTTTTTATAGTTCCTATACGAAACGAATATGTATCCGATGCTTGTGAAGCAATGACATTTGGTCATTTCATTTCATTTAATTTTATTAAGGCAGTTAATCAATGCCTATGATAGGAAACGTGTATTGTTTAGATAATAAATACGCAGGCACGTTGTTACGTTTCCCTGATTGTTTTTATACGAAATTGGCATTATATTTGTAGTTAAATGGTAGAGGAATGTGCTGTAGGGTGGAAGTTCCCGAGGGACCTAATCCGCATCCTTACGCCCGAGATTATGATAGATTCTCATTGTTCCTGAGTAGATAGTGAACTCTAATATTCTGTAGTTAGTTACTATAGCACATTCCGCTTTGAAAAAATCCTCTTCCTTATTCTGAGTGTTTTCGCCAAGTAGCACCACGTTGTTTTTAGCCGGGACTTCAAGATGCTACAATCCATTATTATTTCCAGCCTAGCATATTCGTGGATCATCCAGATATAAGGGTGCAGTACAGTCATGCGAATGTCATAACCTGAGAAACGAACTGTCCTCATAAGATGAAATTATAAAGCTGCTAAAGGAAGATATAACTAAGTTAATGGAAGAGTTGAATAAATTAAAAGGAAACAGTCGACAGTGGTTGCTGGTAAGGTAAGATTGAATATGCCTGGGACTATAAATGGAGTACATGTAACTGATATTCCCGTCTCAAATTCATTTGGAGCGCTCGTCGAAGAAAATGATGACTTTCTTCAAGAAGAAAAGAAGAAAGTGATAAAGAGAGAATCTAGGAAGATGCGGATATTTGCGGATAGTCACGGGCGAGATGTAGAAGCAAGCGTATTGGAGAGAAGCGGAGAAATGGAGGTCACTTCGACAGTAAAACCAGGAGCTCCAATTGCAGCGGTCACGAACGGGATGGTAGGAGAATGTGCGTCCCTTACTTCAAAGGACTATGCAGTAATCATCGCTGGAGCAAACGACGTCTATAGAAACGAGAGTATAAAGGTAATCAAAGATTTAAAGGGTACATTGCCATCCATAAATAACACAAATGTCATTATTGTAAACATTCCGCAGAGATACGACTTAATTCCCAAATCATGTGTAAATGTAGAAATAGACTCTAAAAAATTGAAAAATTCATAAAATTTGTAAGAGTTTTCCATATGTCCAAATGTAAGTAAATTAGACAGGAAGTTCCACACTCGGCATGGCCAACACTTAAATAGGTTAGGAAAAGAGTATCTTAGTGATGAAATCTGCAACATTGTAAATTCAAATGGTAAGAATAGTTCAACAGTAATACCATGGAAACTGGTAAAAGAAGCCAAACATGAGGTTTGGCATTCAGATCTTTTGATGTCAAATTTAAATGAGTCCAACAGTGGTATTTCGGATTTGTCTAGCAACAATAATAATAACAAATATGATAATAATGTAAATAAATCACCGACACAAGCTTGCAAAAGTAACAAATTTAAAATTTACCAACAGAATGTTCAGTCTCTCAATAATAAAATTGATTACACAAATCTAATGCTTAAAAATGAACTTAAATACATCTCAGCACTATGTATTTCAGAACATTGGCTGAAAGAGGAACAACTCGAATTAATTCAATTCCCAGGGTTTATAAGAGCTAGTAAATACTCTAGATCTAATATTAGCCATGGTGGTACTTGTATCTACCTAAGAAATAATTTAGATCATGAACAGTTAACAGCTTACGATTATCTAATTATGGAACAGGATTTTGAATTCTCTGCCGTAAAAATACAGCAGATTAAGTTAATAATTGTATGCGTATACCGTTCTCCGTCAGGAAAGTTTCCTTTATTTATAGATAAATTAGAATTGTTACTCAATAACATGAGCAAAGTAAATTTCGATATAATAATTTGTGGGGATGTAAATGTGGATTTCTTAAAATGTGATAGAAATGGTGAATTATTAACACAGTTACTATTTTCCTATGGACTGACACCTACAGTTAATACCCCAACAAGAATAACAAAAATTTGGTAAAACCACTCCTGATCAAATTTTTATAAATACAGATAAATATCACCATTCAATAGAAGTCTATTGTCCGGGTTGTAGTGACCACCATGGACAAATAATGAGTTTTGAAGTACCCGAAACAATCAATAATAATGATAATGGAGTAAAATCAAAGTGCAGGTCATTCACTGGAACAAATGTTACATATTTCAATGACATTAAATAAGGAAAGATGGTCAGAAATTTATAAACTAGAAAATGTAAATGATAAATTTAATGCATCTAACAGTACCCTAAAACACAATTTTGAAACAGCATTCCCCTTTAGACAAAGAACTGCTCAAAATAACAGAACTAGCAATTGGATAACAACAGGGATTATAAACTCATGTCAAAGAAAGAAATGTCTACACAAATTATACCCATATAAACAATACCACACAACACCTGAATTCAATTTATACTACAAAAAATACACTAGCATATTAAATAAGGTAATAAGACTAGCAAAGAAAATGCATAATGATAATTTGATTTCCCAATCATCTAATAAAAACAGGGCTATGTGGTCCGTGATAAAGAAAGAAACTGGAAAATCTGCTAAAATACAAAGGAACATTACACTGACCAGAAATAATAAAGTGATTAATAATCCAGAGGAAATAGCAAACACTTTAATGAATATTTTCTGGAAATTCCACAAAAATTATTAAATAAATCACAGGTAAATACACTAAATTCTAATAATAAAATAAATATATGCAGTGATTATTTATAAATCATGTCACAAGTGAAGAGGTAAGAATAGTTATAAAAGAGCTAAAAAATAAATTCTGTGCTGGCATTGATGGCATCCCTGATGCAATTTTAAAGAAATGTGCAGAAAATATAATAAATCCACTTACACACTTAATCAACAGTTCAATTCTCTCAGGAACTTACCCGGATATTTTGAAGTTATCAAAAGTAGTTCCAGTGCACAAAAACGGTTCAAAAGATGAATTAGATAACTATCGTCCTATTACCTTACCAACTGGTATTGCAAAAATTGTGGAAAAAATCATGTATAAGAGACTGATAAGTTTCATAGAAAAAAATAAAATATTATCAAACTCACAACATGGACTCAGAACGGAAAAATCTACACAGACAGCAATTTATGAATGTATTAACAGTATACTGAAATTAATTGACAATAAGGAACATGTAACTGGCCTATTCTTGGATTTATCGAAAGCATTTGATGTCGTTGACCATAAAATCCTCCTTACAAAACTAAATCAATATGGTATTAGAGGTCTAGCTAATAAATGGATAGAGTCTTACTTAACAAGGCGTAAACAAATAGTAAGCTTGAGACACAAGGATGATGGAACCAAATTACTTAATGAAACATTGTCCAATGTGGGAATTATTAAATTTGGAGTACCCCAGGGATCGGTTTTGGGCCCACTACTCTTCCTTCTATATATCAATGATATAACACAGAACGTTCATTCACATAAGGAAATTTTGTTTGCGGACGATACAACATTCGTAATAAAAGGTGAAACTAAACAGGTCATACAGCAGTCTGCTGACTCCGTCACAGGAGAGTTAACCAAATGGTCACAAGATAATCGCCTCATAATCAACTATAAAAAAACAGTATGTCTTCCACACTATACGGAATAGGAATCCTGCGAAGCCCAATATAACATTAAATGGTCATCAAATAGAAAATAAATCAGAAACAGAGTTTTTAGGACTATGGATACAACATGACTTGAAAAGGAATAAACATATACAATATCTGAATACTAAACTGAACTCGATGTGCTTTGCGTTACGTATTTTGAAAACCTGAACTAGCATGCATGCATTAAGAAATACTTATTTTGCTTATTTCCATTCATAGTTAAGATATGGGGTCATATTTTGGGGTATGTCGCCACATGTACTAAGCACGTTTAGGATACAAAAGAGGGCGATTAGAATTATGGCAAATGTAAACACTAGAGAATCATGTAGACCTCTGTTTAAAGATTTAAACATTCTCCCACTGCCCTGCATATATATCTTTGAAAGTATTATGTTTTTTAAAAAGAATTTAGTGAATAAGGATGTTTTTCTTAAAACAAACAATGCTGTTCATAGGCATAACACAAGACAAAATCAAAACATTCATATTTCACACACACACACTCACTCACAAGCATACAGTATATCAAAAGGGAACTTTTCACACAGGAGTTAAATTATACAATAAACTACCCCAGTATATAAAACTTGCCCCAAAAATAAAAACCTTTGATAGAATGTTGAAAGCTTATCTGCAGTGCCATTGTTTTTACTCTGTTGTTGAATATCTTAGCGTATAGGAGCGTTGAAATCTATAATTATATCTTACTTTTCTATTTTAACTGTAATACCTAACTGTAAGTTGTTGTATTTATAGAATTAAGTTTTCATATTATGATAATAGAGTAAGGTGTAAATAGTTGTCCAATAAGATTGTATCTCTTAAGATCTGTTATTATAATAAGTTATAAATAATTATAGTATTAGTAATATATACATGTTAGTTCTTTTATTTTATAGATGTAACTTCTGACGTGTCCTATATCAAAAATGTATTGTATACATGTATTTGATTAAATGGAATTAATAAAATCTATCTATCTAATGTTGGGATCGCACCAATTCCTGCTTATTACTAGATTGACGACCTCGCACCAGAAAATTCCCCGGACATCGGCGTGTAGAACAAGGAAATTGTTCCCCACTGAACCACGTTCCAGAACACCGTCACCTCCTTTCATCTGCATTCCCGGGTTCTATTCCGCTCTCCATCCGTCATTCATCTTCTCAGATCGGGACTGCGTCTTATCTGCTGCATTTTAAACATGGCCACGACTTTCATGCTCCTTCCCGTGTCCAGTTAAGTTACGTCAAATGCCTTCTGCATCTTGCATGTCACATCCCCTCAATGAATTTAGAAATCCATTATATCCATTCCAACATAGTTCCGCAGCATCTCTACCACTTCCAGTCTATTAATGTTCATTGTAACACCATTGAATATAAGCATCGTGGCTAATTTGACGTTATCTCCTTACTAGTTTGGTTATTCATTTATGTCATAACATTTTCATAGTCCACTGACTGTTATCTCGTTCCCCATGTGCACGATAAAATGTCCGACCAACGGCCGACACTTTCATTTTCCGAAAAAGAACAATTTCTAATGTAAATTCCTTGGTCACAGTTCACATTTATCCACAGTATTTACTGGCACAATATCTGTTAAAGCTCATTAAAATACTTCCTTTCCCAGAGATACATCACTTCGCTTACATGTCCGCTAATTAGCTTGTTCACAGAAACACTCCCGCACGAATACAAGTTCAATCCCGACATCATTACATTCGTCTCCGCTTTACCGATACAATCTCCCGGCTGTTAGTAAGCGAACTGCCGTGCATTCAGCATGCCCGGAAAAAGCACTTGAGAATCACATATCACTCCGCCGCAAACGTCACAGAGACTTCGACTAGCTTCTCTCTTCCTCTCCTTTTCAAGTCCGAAAATGGCGATTTTCTCCACAGAGCGCGTGTTCTTCCAAATATATAATTGACTGACTCAATATCCAATTCCAAATAGAAAATGTTGTCCCAATAATTCTCATTATGGAAATTTCCCATCGTTCCACTGCACAAACTTCTTTTAAATGCGCTTGTTATAAAAACATTTTTTACTGGTCTGCCTGTCATGGAACATCTATTGTCTCGCGTCATAGCTGTGCGGGTTGCCGTCTGCACCTGGATCGATACCATATATATTACGAAGCCTCGCTTATGTCGGGTCTTCACCCCTGAATCATCTGACCTTGACCGGCACTTCATGCTCTCAGAATACCGTGTTCTTCCTTCCACTCCTATATTTGAATACAAAAAATTGACATACAATCCTTCTTCTTCGATCTGTCAGACATGCACATTATACCACAATCAAATTCGGGTACAGTATGAAGCCAAGCACCAGATCATTCTCCCACCTCAACATCATCTCACCAAACTTGTCATTCTGAGTGAACATATTAGGCTACTACACTCAGGATCTCAAATGCTTATCTCTTAATTGCGTCAGAAATACTGGGTTCCCAGAATTCGCCAGATTGTATGGAAATACACCAATTCTTGTCACACATGTTTCAAACTAAAGGCAGAAGCAGTTCAACAGATAATGGCAAATCTACCAAGACCTAGAGTCACACCATCTAGACCTTTCATGAACGTAGGAGGGGACTACGCAGGACCGTTCCTAATACGAACAGGTCTTAGGCGAAGTAAACCAACAAGGAAGGAATCTTTACATGTTTCACGACAAGAGCCGCACATATGGAAGTCATCTCCGATCTATCGAAGAGTGCGTTCATGGCAGCACTGCGGCGATTCGCCTCAGGTCGAGGTTGCCCATCTAATGTCTACAGTTACAACGGCATTAATTTCGTGCGAGCACCTAGAGAACTTCAGAACTTCCTAAAGAATTCGTAGAAGGTGAGGGAACTTGTACAAGACACAGGAGGAATAGGCATTACCTGGAGTTTCATTCCACTGTCTGCGCCTCATTTCGGAGGAGTTTGGGAGACTATGGTAAAGGCATTCAAGTATCACTTACGAAAAACAATGGGATGAACAATACTAACCTTCGAAGTATTAACTACACTTTCCACTCAGATTGAGGCTTGCTTGAATAGTCGTCCTCTATCAAAACTGAACGATGATCCTACAGACTCATCCTGCCCTACCCCTTCTCACTTCCTAATAGGCGAGCCTCTCACAGCCCTTCCAGAGACTACGACTTTAAGTCTTGCTCAATGATCTTTCCAGATGGAAACACAAACAGAAAATTACTCAAGACTTCTGGCAGACGTGGTATAAGGACTGGCAGACATGGACTGAGGAAGATCCTAATCTTTGTCCTGGTGATCTTGTACTCGTAAAGACAAAAATCCATCCCCTCTTCACTGGAGAAGAGGATTGATAAAGGCGGTTCATCCCGGTGATGACGGTCGGGATAGAGTGGCCACTGTAAAAACCAGCTCCAGTTTCATCGTGCACCCCATCAAAAAATTGTGTGTGCTACCAGAAGCAAACTGATGGACATAGTGTAAATTTGTTTAGCATTATTATGTACAGTGCGCTTTTCCCGCCTTGTTTATTTTCTTCATCCCCCTAGCTTTAGCTACTTGCAAAAGGCCACTGCCTTTTGGTGGGCCGGTATATTAGATATCACTGCTAGAAACTCCTTGATAGTTATTCCTTTCATGTTTCTCGTATCTTAGCAACTAGGTCAATAAAGTGCTGAGTGAAAAATGTATGAAGATGTGTTGCGTATTTTATATTAGCTTTCATGTTTAATATTCAAAAGTACAGGCATATGAGTGAATTGTGGGAGATTTTAAAAAGGAACTGTGTCATCAGCTCATAAACATTCCCACTAAGACCTAATTGATTTTGCTCATCTTGTATGTACTAAGTGTTATAAAATTTATATAGGCCTATAAGGCTTAAGCTGCACATATAACTTTCATGTTACAGGCTGTTTTTCTATCACTTTGTGGTTGCTATATTGGTGGGAATCGGAAGATGATGAACCGTTTGTGGGTTTCCCGCCAGTCACGGCACCGCCCGGTGCGCCGCGTAGAAAAGCCGAGGGGAAGCTGTGAGAAAAAGAGAACGATCAGTGTGTCAGTTTTGTGTCAAGTGAAGTCACGTTAAGTTCTGTGCAATCTCATCTGTTGTGATCTTATGTTTAAATACAGTTTTTATACTTAAAATGACTTCAAGACGTGTTCGGTTTATTCGCTTGCCAAAAATCCCCTCCCACATTTGGGGGCTCGTCCGAGATGCGAAGGATTTCGAGTGCGGAACGGCAATCTTGGTTACAGCGATAAAACCAAGGAGTGGGGTGACGACATTTTTCTGGCAAGATCGACGACGACGACGTGGGTCCGTGGAATATAGAAGACGAGTAGCTGTTCAACTTCCAAAGACGTGGTGATTCGAGCAGGCTGCAAAAGACGAGTTCGTGGATCCTGAACCCTAAGACGACGACGAAAAGAAGTGATTAGTGCGAGTGCCGAAAGACAAAGAAAATGGCGGACAAAGTCACGTGTTTACAAGATATTGAAAAAGTGAATAATAACATTAAGACGTTACATAATCTCAATTTCGAATAACTGCCACGTGATCGAAAGAACAGGCAGCGCTTAAGAGAATTCTCAGGATTCGAGTTTGAATGTGACTCACCAGAACACCTGGAGAAATTGAAGTTCATTGAGTGCGAATTCACCGAGGCTGACCTAATTGCCATTTGCACAGTGTTAAACATTGAATATACGGGAGAGAAGCTTGTGCAACGCGTCTATGACAACCTAATGGAACTTTCGTGGCTGGGGATGCCTAAAGACGAAGAAGATGATGAAGAAGAAGAAGAAGAGAGTGGTAAAACGAAAGATGTGATGAACAAGATGAAAGAGGCAAACGAAGTACTGGCGGAAGAATTACGTGAGTTAAAGGAGAAAATGCCTGGGACGAAATCCATGAAACATTCAACCTCTAGCACGTCAGGATCATCATCGGATTCATCTAGCTCGTCCAAGGACCAGAAACTCTCCAAAGCAATAGGAGGTAACCATAAAACATAACAAAGACCAAACACAAATCGAAGACTGGAGAAGAAAGCTCAAGTGAAGAGGAAGTCGACCAGGACGTGGTGGACTCGCGGCACACTGCAAACCGGGGAGTCGCACACAAGTTTGTGTTGACTTTCCGAGATGTAGAGGGCTCTCTCAGAACCTATGACGGCAGCGAGAACTATCCCGTGCGACGTTGGATTGAGGACTTTTAGGAAACAGCAACGTTGATGGACTGGGACGAGATGCAAAAATATGGTTTTGCAAAAAAAGTCCTTGACAGGCCTGGCTAAGTTGTTCGTGCAGAGTGAACGTGGCATCACATGCACAAGTTGAAGAAAGCCCTGAAGAAATAATTCCGAGATAATACCAGTGCAGCAGAGATTCATCGACTGCTAACCAATCGACGAAAAACAAAAGTTGAAACTCTTCAGGAATATTTCCTGGTGATGCGAGAAATAACCAGCTGGTCGGCAATCAATGATAAATCGTTGATACAATACGTCATCGATGGCATCGAGGACGACACTGGATGCAAGATTCTATATGGAGCAAGGGACATCAAGAAATTCAAGGACAAGTTGGAGATCTATGAGAGAGCTTACGCACGAAACTCCCAGAAGTTGACAAAAAAAATGAGAAGACGACAAACAAACATACACCAAGAGAAGACAATAGGCAGAAGCAGATCTCGTCTGTAAAGAGATGTTACAATATTGTGGTCAGAAGAACAGTCATGAGTCCAGCGGATGTCCACACAAGAGTCAGGGTCCAAACTGCTTCAATTGCAGCAGCTTCGGACACATAGCTTCCAAGTGCCCAAATCCTGAGCAGAATGCAAAGAAGAAGACAGTGAACGTCGCCTTGGGAACCAAGTCGAATATGAAGATGAAGGAATTGTTGCTCCAGGGCCAGAAGAACAACGCATTGGTGGACATGGGCTGCCCAATCAATCTGATCCGTGAATACATTTACGCAGAGATGGGCGATCTGGAGCTGAAGACGACCGCCATAGTACTTCAAGTTTTCGGTGATAGTGAGCTGCCACCCCTAGGATATTTTCCAACAGACGTCCAGGTTGACGACGACACTTAACTGATTTCTATGTGGTGTCTGGAGACGAACTCAAGTTGCCAGCTATCGCGCGTAACGACTCGCTGGACCAAGCCGTAACTACCATCAGCAAAACCGGTGTCAAGATGTCCAAGGAGATATCAGAAGCATACTTGTACCGAATCGACGTGATAGCAGCCGAGTAGTTGGACATAGGAGAGGCATCGGAAGAGGCTGTTTTGAGAATCAGAAAGATGGTCAATGAATACTCGCCACACAAGGAGAAGAGTACCAGCGTTGAGATGAGCATCACGATGAAACAAGAAGAACCAATTCACAGTCACCCAAGATGCTTATCACCAGCTGAGAGAGAGATTGTAGAGAAGCAAGTACAGCAGTGGCTCCAAGATGGCATCATCCGACCCAGTATGTCTGAGTACGCTAGTCCAGTGGTAGTTGTGTGGAAGAAAGATGGGTCTCCGAGGGTGTGCGTCGATTACCGTCCAGTGAATCGAAAAGCTGTCAAAGATCGATACCCACTACCACTCATTGATGACGTCCTGGACAAGCTGAGTATTCAGTACTGCGAAACGGATTTTTTCACGTCGCAGTCAAGGAAGAGAGCAGAAAGTATTTGGCCTTTGTGACACATTCAGGCCAATATGAGTTCCTAAAAGTTCCATTTGGTTTCTGCAACTCGCCTCCAGTGTTCCAACGCTTTATCAACTGTGTATTCAGAGAACAAATTCAAGCCGGCACAGTCCTAGTGTACATGGACGACGTAGTAATCCCAGCAAAAGATGAAAATGATGCCATAGAGAAGCTTGGGCAAGTGATCGAGGTAGCTGAAACTCATGATCTGGATATTAAGTTCTCGAAGTGCTAGTTCCTGAAAAAGAAAATTGAGTTCCTAGGACACATTGTAGAAGATGGAACTGTCTCACCATCTCCTAGGAAAGCAGCCGCATTTCAATAGGACCCAAGTCACTAGCCGAAGTCCACAGTTTTTTTGGGCCTTTCCGGAATACATCCCAAACTACCTATGGCCTATTTGTTTCAGTCTGCCATCATAAAGGCAAAAATTATAATGTTCAATACAGTAAATTATATTTAAATATATGTTTTTAAATATACATTTAAATTTAACGATGTTCCAAATTAAAGGTAGAGAAGAGAAAGGTATTCTAAAGAATACATAATTACGATTCACATTAACAACATTTGAACGGGAAAACTATACCAAACTAGGGATACGAAATATTCGCGAATTTTTAAATGAAGTAATACCATCGCATCTGCTATGCTCCAACGCCTCCTTAATTCACTCCAAACAGCGAACATGCAGGAGTACTAAAATTCTCCACCTATTTACCTCGCAGCGCTAGCAGGCTGATACTCCAGTCACTCGTATCTGTTGTCATCTAAACTCGATGAATCTTCCGACTTGTTGGCTTTGTGTTCAGATATTTAACATGTTCAAATCGCGCTGGCATTTCACACGCGATCAATAAATGCTGGTATTGCAATTTTACAAATGAACTTACTTAGCACTTCCTTGTGCCCGCTGTCAGACGATGATTCGCACATCATCAAGGGGGACTTACTCAAAGCAGGCAGAACAATTACAGTCACGTGTTCACATATTCGGGTGGACATAAACTTTGCAACAGCACATACGAACTGAAAAAATGTTGTCATAATCCACACTAGTTGTTTAATCGGATAATGCAGCTTATCCAAAGTGTCCCTCTTGTAAATTAAATCCGTCAGTGGGGAGCTAAATTTCTTTCTTCCAACCAGCTGATAACATAATTCACACTGAATTTCCTTTTGGACTTGTTGCACTATAAATCGTCCGATGTACGTCATCGATGCTTGTTCCATTGTGACAAATCCAAGACCTGAAAGTTTATGTAATTAATAAATGCGTTCAAATTATGTTTTAATGTAATACAATATTTATAATAAATACTGTAAAATTTTGACTTACGTGGTGGTTTACTGAGGTTGTTTAATATATTCTTGACTGAATCAGGAATAGAAGTCTGCTCTACCTCAGGTCACTGCAGGTCCTTACTGGATATAACCATGTTCTTTAGGCCTTCTTTGTTTCTTCGTGTATGGGATGAGAGGGAATAAAAGCCAGGTTTCAATATTCGATTCAAGCTGAATATTACAGCCTTACAATCTAGCATGTCATTGCTTCCCGAGATATGTCTCAATTTGCTAAATAAGTTCTCTATGGAGTCACTGTTGAATGCCCTCGTCAGTACGAAATGAAATCCAGAAGATAACGTACACACAGAACGGCCGAAGAAGTAGTCAGTAGAATAGCTCCATAAGTTTCTTTACTCAAAATTCCCATGGCCTTTTCATTACTCGATTCCTTGATCTTAGCTAGATACGACGGAAATTCCTCTTCTAACCATAAAAGTCTCTCGTCGCTCATGTCGAAGAAATGCATTTTATCGCGATGTTGACTAAGGTTTGTACTACTTACATCGTGAATTCCAAACAATTTCTTAATTACTTTCAAAAAAGTAATAGTTGCACTGCTGTTCTGAAAGGCTTGTGCTTTAAAATGAGAAGAATTGTCCTTCAGGCATTCCAAAGCAGTTATGACTTCCGTAGAAAATACTTCTTTTGCCCTTCTTACTTTCATTTTCACAAAGTTGGTCGGTGCAACATGCTTTCTTGTAAGGAAGTGGACGGGTTTGATTATTTCCTTGGACTGCAGTTTATATAAATTTTCTACATACTCTCCAGTTATTTCTTCATGTCCGTCAGGGTCTTTTCTAGGAGACTGTTTCTTACATTCTTTAAAATGTGACACTGATCGAAAGCCAGAAATAAAGGCCTGTTTTGATTTTCAGAATGGCATATCTGTGGCTTTATTTCTTTTCGACTCGACAGTCTTCTCATCATTTTACATAAGTTTAATGATTGTCAGTAACTAATCTTAAAATCAGAAAGCCACAAGTTTCCACCTCTTTTATTCCAATCCCGAAAGTATTTTAGAGAAAAAATATGCCGCAGGAATTCTGTAAGTGGTGGATAAGCCACATATCAGAAAGCACAGTAGGTTGTTTGCAAGAACCGTCCGATTTTCTTTTGAAACTGACGGGTTGGAACTGTTTTCACACCTGAGAGCGTCAGCATGAGTAGAAGTGTCCTGGCGACCGAAAAGTGTGTCGAGTTTCTTGTCGTACTGCAATCGCTGCTTGATTGACATCTCATCAATGATTAGAGAGCACATTTTTTTCGACTTCGTTCAGTCTTTCAGACTCTAGCAGAAGCCTACTTTTCACTAAATCTGTTACTCCTGTTTCACATGAAGTGTCCCCTATGTAACGGCTAAGTGTGCTCTTCGATGGTAATTTAAATGAATCAATTCTGGCGAAATTGCATCCCTTAGGTGAAATGAACTCCCATATTACACATTGCTTTACTGAGAACTCCCATATTACACAATGATTTACTGAATCTTCAGTCCATCTGGGTAATTTCTTGTTACAGTTTACAATTTGCTCTAAAATGAACATTTGGAATTGGAAGGGTCACGATCGTTTATATTTAGTATAGATTGTAAAGAGGCATGGTATTGATTATCATACTGGTGTAGTTGTCTCTTTTGGGATTCTAGTTCCATTTCCATTTTTTAAATTTTATTATTGGCACGCCACAGTTTTTCTCTAAGTGAAGATAAATGTCTTCCAGCGTCAGCGAATTTATTACGTGCGTGACTATCTGTCTGAACTTCAAAAGACTTGTTACCATGACCTCGCAATCCAGAAACTTGGTCATCGTAAGGGATATCAACTGATTCAATTCCCTCAGTTAAATAGGTCACATTGGCTATGGGCGTGACGTCATTACTATCGTGAAAATTTCCCACGGTATCGTTATCTCGCTTTCTTTTCTTGCCATGGTTTCCGTCATGTTTCATGAGTTTTCTTCTCTCTAATGTTGGTTTCGGTACTTTATGTGCAGGATAATCTTCGAATACCGTGGGGAAGACACTGTCCTTCAATTTCTTTATTTTCAGCCCTGGGCGATAATCACTCAACAAAATGCCGCCCACATACGTGAGAAGTTTTTGACTAATAATTCGGTACAAAATTGTCTCGAGAAATATTTTTAAGCCATTTCTGTCTTAATTCTGCATCACACGGGAATTCATGAAACGAAATGCATTTTACTTTCCCGCTCTTACTCTTGCAGTATGGAACACAGCAGTACACCATCGTGGCTAACCATCACCTACGACAATTAAAAGTATTACTTCCCTTCGACATGATTATCAGCTATCACAATACAGAATACCGATGCATGTTCTAGAGACTATACACAGGGCCGGTCTTAGGGGTTTCAGCGCCCTGTGCGAAATTCGATTTTGCGCCCCTCTGTGCGAGGCGGGTTGCCTAACTCTGGCAAAAATTATGAGGTATCATAAAGAAGAATCATGAAAATATCAAGTCGAAAATGCATGCACCGAATTATCGGATGAAATTAAATAAAATGAACCTAAAGTACATTTACCCATTTACTAGATTACTTGAACATGCTTTACTTGCGTTGTAGTAAGGCGATAGTCAAGGTAACGCACAAAATATCGGCTGTACGCTCGCATGATGCAAAAATACTGGTCTTTATTAACTAATAGGTGATGCGTAACATATTACAGTAACTATTTTTCAGTTGTGATGCAAAGTGTCAACATAACAAAATCACTGGAAAACTACACTTACAGGAATCAAGCTTTACTAATTCAAACGACTTCGACACACAGGAAAAAAAAAACACACTAAAACCCAAAACCTTATGAGAAGGGAGCTTTCCGTACTTCGACTGAAGCAAACTGTTTTACTAACTGGGCTAAATCGAGTAAACGCGCAACATCGTTCTCTATTGAAATTAAAGCAAGTTTTGACAGTCTCTCTTGGCCAATTGTAGCACGCAGGTAGGTTTTAATCAACTTCAATTTTGAAAAGCTACTACGTTCACGCAATGCGACAGTTACCGGCAAGGTTAAGAGAATTCTCAAAGCTACATCGACGTTTGGAAAAACGTCAATCATATTCGTGCTGTAAATAAACTGCAACGCAGCGCGATGGTTTATTGCGTTTGGTGGTAGGCATGGGCTCAAATGTTGCAGCTCAGAACATAGATCCATCCCACTTATGTCAGACTCATAATTTCCACTGGAAAGCTGCTTTTGCATGTTCAAGCAACGATCCATGAGTGGACTACTATCTTTAATAGACCCAGGCAGTACCTTTAGATCGTACAAAAATCCCCATGTATCGGAATGCTGAATACCTATAACTTCAGTCATAATTCTAAATTTTCCCGTATTGATTATGATATATTATAAAAAATAAAAAACATGTAGGCTATTGTAAAGTGGATATTTGTATAATATATCGGAATGATCTTTAAATAAAAATAATCTCTTCCTTACAGACTTAAAAGCTACTGTTAGGAGATTGTCAAAGAAACTTTTTTGAAGAGTCATTGTGGCTTCACTTGTTTGCACTTAACCTTAGCCTGAGCTTCAGCCTCCGTCAGCACCGACTCCAACTCTGACTCAGAACTGTCACTCTCAGTGCCTGACTCGATGACTTGGTCCGAGTCCGAGTCATCTTCCTCAATCAACCGTTTAGGGCGTCTAGTCTTCCTTTTCCGTCTACCTTCTTCGACCTCAAGAGACACAGACGCAATGATTTCTTTAGCCGATATTATAGCGCTTTCATAGCCTTCTTGGGAATATTTTTCAAGGTATGCGATACAACCTTCCGCGAAAGAAGACGCCTTTTGTAGGCCTATATCAATTGCTTCTGCTTGCATTGCTTTGCTAGCTATGTTTACTTGAAACAAAATGTCGTGCCATACTACAACAGCAACGACAAATTCGAATGTCACAATTTCTTTCGCCAAGTATTCAGCTTCATGGCGTAGCACCGAATCAAAAGCAGGATTCTCGTTAATGGCCTTTAAGGCTGCCACTACCCCATTCGTATCGTAGTGAGCCAACAAAATAGACCACCGGCCAGGAGACGACGAAAATAAAACATATATGCGTTGAATAATGCCAAATAGAGTAACGCAGTAAGGACAGCATTCGGCTGAGTCAGATAAAACTAGGTTTAAGGAATGGCTACCATATGGAACATAATTTGAGCGCGGGAACTGTTTTACAACGCGAGCTTGAACTCCTTTATGTTTACCTTTCATATTCGCACCGTTGTCAAAGCCTTGACCTCTAAGGTCTTCTAGCTTTAGCCCCATTTCTGTCAAAGTATTAATGATCAGATCGGCACATTATTGGACTGATCAGTAGGATTTGTTTGAGAAGATCTCTCGTCTATTGATGTTGAAGGTCGGACGAATTTGTTAAAAGCTTCTGCTGCCTTCTTATCTTCTTCTGCATGCTGCAACCTTAGTTCTTTGTTTGCAGCTCCACTAGCTTTACTGGAGGAGGCCATTGTTGTAGGGTTTCTCGTTCTTCGATCCGACTTTACACCATCCGCACCACGCACTCGAATGAACGACAATCAGCCAGGGTCATAACACTCCCGTGTATTCTGGTAAAACGTCCTACCATCTACGAGCGTGTCGACGCCGACTTCGCTCAGCCACACGTCCCGTTTGGTGTATTCCCGGAATACACGGTACGAGAGATTATAATTTTCAATGCTTTTGCATGTTCTTTCTTTCCTCTTTGTCAAACACCAACAGTGATCTTTTGTTTTCTCTTAGGTGTTCAGGTCGCTTATATCTTTTATGAGTCTGTTCTAGATATATATTCTCTGTGACTCACCTAGCGTCATCTAGCAGCGAATCTCTGAAGCTCTTCAACTTTTCCTGGTGCAAGAGGACTTACTTATCCATTTGGCCACCAGATCCTGTTACCATCGCCAGCTATTTTCTCCTTGAGCAAGAGGACTCTGTCTACTCTTTTACTCACCATGCTGCGCTAGTATCGCCTGTTATCAACTCTTTGAAGACCAGCTCATCAAGAGAAAAAATTTTTTTGTTATAAAGTTGGCAATGTTTATATGTTCTCCTTTTGTCTCCCATCCCCCACTCTTTTTCCCTTTCTTGGACCCTCCGAGCTCCGTTGAGCATGTCTCACTTCTCAGTCGGCAGTTGACTCGATCAGTTAAGGCTCCTCTCGAGCCAACTTCCTCAAACCAAGAGGCATACTCTCTTCTACGCCATGTTGACAAAGTAGTTATCGTCAAAGGGAACTTCACTTTCAACATGAAATCAAGATAAGTACCATCTTAAAGTTTTAACATCAGCTTCGTGGTTTTAACTTTCACGTGCTTTAAACGATACTTTTATAGACAGTGTGAGATTATTTATTTTGGGGCAAAAATCATTCTTCGTGGGATTTGCCATGTTGAGCTTTTGTTCGTACAAGCCAACCTTACTAGAAAAGAGCTTTTCTTAAGCTATTCAAATGAGAAATCCTCTCACTACGTGGGATATTATCTAATATCCGCTGTCTATAATTCACCAAGCTAGTTCCTCCGTTGGATTTTCTTAACCCCATTTTTCTACTAAGGTCGTTCTGGAACCTTCTAGATTCTGTATTTCATCTACAAGTCCTGCCGTTATGAAATTTTCACTCACTTGTGAGAATGCTATTTAAAATTGAAGAATCTCACTTCTGAATTAAAGCTCAATAGCGAATTTTCGTCCACCGTTGGATGTTCTTGGCGCATTTAACTGTAATCCACCATTTTCTCCGGCAATAGACTTTCGTTCATCTAGTGCAACCAGTCAGTTTTTTTCAAATTGAAATAACTTTCTTTGCCAAAAACTTTCGTGTTTCTATAGTGAACTTTTCATATATTTCAACGAACTATAGTGAAAACCAGTGCTTGTTCAACTTTCTACCGCGTCGCGATCGTCCGTTTACATATAAATAAGGCCATGAACATTTTTCCTCAATCCCGATTTCTCTTTCCTAAACCTCTTACTAACAATCTGTAATAAACTTTTAAATTTAGGTCTGTTTCAACGAGGTGTCAATCTATAGATGTGCCCTCCCATTTTTTCTCATGTGTAATTAATTAATTTCTGTATAATTACGTGTTAAGCGCACGTTTCAAACTTACATTGTTTCTCCTTTCTGATCAGGGAAAACAATTCTTTCAACTCTTGAGTGAGTTATTTCTAGGTCTCACGAAATGGAAACTCCCCCATTTGGTTCGTAATTCCCATTTAAAACATAGGAGGTCGAGAACCTTCCTTTTGATTATCTCTTCAGGTTTCACAGTCAGTGACCTGCCCTTATTTGCATAATAACCAACATTAATTCTGTATAAATATAAGAAGTTGTAGGAACTTCTATCTTATTTTTCATGTTTTCTTATTGTTATTTTAGAAGTTTTCACTCTTTCTAGAATATTCTGTCCGGAATTTCTTAAGGTACACTCTTTGTACTCCAATTAACGTTCAAACTTTAATTACTTCATTGGTTATTTGTTTAAATCTTATAAAGATTTAGAAACATGTAAGGTTTTAAACCTTGTAAATTGTCAATTGCCTGGAGCAAACGTTTAATGTTGAGAGGTCTGTGACCCCATTTGTTAAAAAGTTCAAATGAACTATGTTTGTCAAAAATATATTACATACTTGTTAAATTCATTAACCTTCTTTGAATTGTTTAATAAATTAAATATTTGTTTTTGGATTCATCATTTCTCTGATACTACAGTTAGGCAAGATCCTGGCTTTCCTAGCTCTTCCTAGGTTCATGCCCTCGTTCATACTCAATAAAGCTGTTACTATCAGTCTTGCCAGACCATCACCTTTCCCTATAGTAGTTTTATACATGCTTGGGAGGAAATACACTAAAGCCTCTCTCTTGCAAATCGCCCAAGTCCTAGCTGCGGTTCCCGTTAGCTTCGACCAAGCTCGCACCTACTTTAGGTATCAGAGAGTTAATTTTCAGTGGCAACTGCCTCTAAAGGTACTTAAAGTTAAAATTACAACTTTTGTGGAACTCGCCTCCTATTTTTCTATCCTTTTTCTCCAATCCAAAACCTACTTCCCTTTTTTTAATCATCTTCCCTTGGTGGGTGGGTTATTCCTTATCCAATAATCTACCCAAAAATTGGTCCCAGAAACCCGGGAGAGTCCATTTTCCATTTTTTTCTTTTTAAAAAGTGTCATTTGACAATACTTTGCAAATTATTAATATCTGCTTTGAATTTTTCAGCTATAACTACATCATGCAAAGCCTGTGAAGGGGAAAGAGGCTGCTCCTGTCTTTTGTGTGTCCCGTTCTTTCTACTTATTTGCTGCTGCCAGCTTAACAGCATTTCCAAGGTTCCACAGTTTCGTGAGTTACATTTCAATCTACCTTCTTTAACATGGCTCCTACTGATAAGGATAAGGATGAAAAACTTACTTCTAAACGAGCATCCTATAAAGGGCAAATTACCCGATTCAGAAAGTACATAAAAGAATTGGATCCCTCAGAAGCTCAATTAGACTTGTTGAAACATCGTGTAAGGGATTTTGAACGTTCTTATGAAAACTACTGCAACATTCAAACTGAAATAGAAACTTGCATGCTCAATCAAACAGAAGATCGAGTCGAAGTAGAAAACCAATATTACGAAGGCATAGGTTCTGCTTTCAAAATAATACGCCAACTCGAAGAGGAGCAGAAAAAGGACGCTTCTGTTCTTGGTTCCCTTCACGAACCACAAACTTCTTTCCGTGAGGGTTCTCACAAGCCCAAACCAACTTTACCGAAAATTGATTTACCCCATTTTTCTGGAGATGAATCTGCTTGGGATTCTTTCTATGAATTATTTTGCTCCCTTGTTCATGACAATGAAGACATTCAAGTCATTTACAAGTTTCATTATTTGAGATCTATTCTCCGAGGTCAAGCTTTGCAGTTGGTCGAAGCACTTCCTCTGCGTGCCGAAAATTACCCCATTGCCTTTAACTTATTAAAGGAAAGATATGGAAATTTACGGTTACGTATTCAGCGCCATATAAAGGCTCTATTCAATCTACCTGCGTCACAGCACAATGACGTCACTAGTTTACGTACTCTAGTTGACACTACACAACTTCACGTTAAGGCTTTGTCCCTATTAGATCAACCTACTAATTATTGGGATACTTTCCTAATACATTTAGTGGTTTCCAAAGTTGATGCTGCTACCCTCAAAGCTTGGGAAATTGAACTTTCTAAAGAAGACGACTACACTTACGAGCATTTAGTTACTTTCATAAATGCTAGATGCCAACTTTTAACCGCTCTAGCTAATCAAAGTGAACCTTCATCTCCTAGTTCCAAATTCGAATTAATGTCCATCAAACCCAAAAGTGAACGCTCAGCGTCCAATACCCAAAAACCCGGGCTCAGCTCATCCAAATTTAAATCAAACACTACTGGTTACCCAACTAGGTCTAGTGAACGTCGTGTTGCTAGCTCTATTGTTTTAAACACGCAAAGCAAACCTCGCAAAAGTTTAAACGAACCTGTAAAGTGCATACTTTGTAAAGATCCCCATGCCCTATACCTCTGCAAATCCTTTAAAGAAATGTCAGTCGACGACAGACGAAAATTTGTCGCTCAAAACAAACATTGTTTCAACTGCCTAGCGCCCACGCATTCTGCTTCTAATTGCAAGTCCACAAGACTTTGCTACCATTGTGAAAAGGCTCACCATACTTTGCTACATCGTCATGATCAGGCAAGGTCATCGACGGCATCTACTTCTCCGAAAAATGATAGTGCTAACAGTTCTAATGCGTCATCGTATATTCAGAATGCCAAGTCCATTCGCAGTGCTCAAGTATTGTTGTCTACTGTCCAAATTGAAGTTCAGGATAACTTTGACAACTGGGTCCGTGCACGCGGTCTTCTAGATTCAGCGGCAACTCATGATTTTGTGTCTAATTCCTTGATTAGAAAACTAGGCCTGCCCGTAAACCCCACTTCTATCAATGTGTCGGGCATCAACAGCTCAAAATCGCAAGCTTTACAATTCTCAAAACTAACCATAAGAGATATTTGTCATAGAAACAATTTCTTTAAACTTAATTGTCTAATTCTCAATAGCATTGGAGAAGACACTCCAAGTCACTCTGTGGATATTTCAGGGTTAAACATTCCCTCGCATTTAAGGCTAGCCGATCCTTCGTTCAATATGCAGAACCCTATTGACATACTCTTTAGTGCCAATGTTTTTTGGAATTGCCTACGTAAACAGGTTCGTAAGTTATCCTCAAACGTGGTCGCCAGAGACACTAATTTTGGATGGATCGTCACAGGGCAACTTCCCCATTATTCTCTCCAACCTGCATCGCAATGTTATTTCTCCAACACTGACCTGGAACAGTTTTGGAGGCTTGAAAGCGTTGATTCTCCTAATGTGACCTCTTCAGAAAACGAATTATGTGAGCAACTTTTTTTGAACACCACCACTCGTTCTTCTGATGGCCGGTTCGTTGTTCAAATGCCAAGATTACAAAATCCTCCCAAACTTATCAACTCTCAGCCTAAAGCTCGCAAAGCTCTCTTTGCTATCGAGAGCAAATTCAAAAAAGAACCTCTTGTCAAACAGCAGTACACTGATTTCATGGATGAGTATGAAAGCTTGGATCATATGGAAGTTGTTAACAAATCTGATGATGAATCGCACCCCCCAATTGAAACGGTTTATTTAAATCATCATCCCGTGTGGAAGAACCCTCTTGTAAAAGATAAAATCCGAGTTGTTTTCAATGGTTCATCGCCCGACGTTAATGGCAACAGCCTTAACGACACTCTTTATTCTGGTCCTGCTATTCAGTCAGATCTATCCGCTATACTTTTAAACTTTCGGTTATTTCCCATAGCTGTTATAGCCGACATAAAACAGATGTACCGTCAAGTGTTAATTCAACCAGAACAACGAGATCTTCAAAGAATCTTGTGGCGTGATGAAATCAGTAAGCCCATTAAGGTATTTCGCTTGAAAACGGTTACTTACGGCTTAAAACCCTCTGCTTTCCTTGCTATCCGATCCCTACACTTGCTAGCCTCACAAGATGGTCATTTATTTAATTCCAAAGCCTCTGAAGCACTAACTACGTCATTCTATGTTGACGATTATTTGCAGTCCTTCCCCTCTTTGGAGGAAGCTTCTTTTGTGTCTTTAGAACTTCAGGCATTGTTAAGGAATGGAGGTTTCCCACTTCATAAGTGGAACTCCAACTCCCCTGAGTTTCTTGCTCAGTTTCCCGTCGAAGACGTAGATCCTTCTTCTGTCGAAATTTGTGGAAACTCCGAATCTATAAAAACTCTAGGAGTTCACTGGTGCACTAGCACTGACACTCTTATCTATAAAGTTTCGCTCGCAGAAGAGCTTCCTAATACAAAAAGACAAATCCTATCTGAAATTGCAAAAATTTTTGATCCGCTTCAATTCCTTGCCCCAGTTATCGTTATAGCCAAACTCTTCATGCAAGAGCTGTGGTTGCTTAAATGTGAATGGGATGATACTGTCCCTCTTTCTTTTCTTAATCGTTGGCTCTCGTTTCGCAGCAATTTGCTGTATCTTTCCCTTATTGAAATTCCTAGGAATTTAATCAGCTCTCATTCTAATGCATCCTTTTTCCTTCATGTGTTCGCGGACAGTTCTGAAAAAGCTTATGGTTGCTGTGCATATTTAGTTCATCACGATTCACTCTATGGATCTCCAGTTTCCAACCTTGTTTGTGCCAAATCCAAGGTCGCTCCTCTTAAGACTATCACTTTGCCTAGGCTCGAACTGTGCGCTGCACTCATGGCTGCAGAACTTGTTAAAAAACTACGGGAAGTATTAAAGGTCGAATTCTTGCAAATCTATCTTTGGAGCGATTCCATGATCACCCTTTCTTGGATCGCCAAGAACCCCTCTCACTGGCAAACTTTTGTTGCAAACAGGGTTTCCAAAATTCAAACTCTTTCTTCTGGATGTCAATGGAGGCATGTGCCCAGTGCGGATAATCCAGCCGATATTATCTCTCGTGGTTGTTTACCCTCTCAATTGGCAGCTTCCCAATTGTACTGGCATGGGCCCTCGTGGCTAATCGAAGACTCTTCTTCATGGCCTTCTAAACCTCCAGTTACAAACTCCAACGTGCCCGACGCTAAAGTACCTCTATCTATTGCTTCGTGTCTTGTTTCCAACGCTTCTCATCCCTTGTTGTCCCGCTATTCTTCTTTTCATAAATTAATACAAATTATCGCCTATCTCCTTAGATGGAAATATTTAGTGGTTGACCAACCGCTCCTCCCCAAACCACACCTTACCAATCATGAATTGAATCTCGCCACCATTAAGGTTTTACAACTAACACAGCAAGAAGCCTATTCTTCTGAATTATCTTTGCTTTCTTCTAAAAGAGATCTTCCCAAATCCAGCCGTCTTCGTGCTTTAGCCCCGTTCCTTGATGACCATGGGTTACTCTGGGTAGGTGGAAGGCTCTCGCAATCTTTACTCTCTGAGGACAAAAAGCATCCCGTCATTTTGCCTTCCAAACATCACGTAACTTCCTTAATTATACGTGACTTTCATTATCGTAATCTTCATGTTGGTACACGCACTCTGCTTTGCCTCTTAAGGGAAAGGTACTGGATTATAAATGGAATTCATGAAGATTCTTCTGTAATTCACAAGTGCATTCCTTGTTTCAAAGCGAAACCTAAAATCAAAACTCAATTAATGAGCGATCTGCCCTCTTTTCGCTCTTCTCCTATACGCCCATTTGCTTTAACTGGTGTGGACTATATGGGTCCGTTCCAATATCAACGAAATTCTCCTGAAGCTAAACGCAAATTGTTTGGTAAGCTTTATGTTTCTCTCTTTGTTTGCATGGTTACTGGCGCAATCCACTTGGAACTAGTAACGAATGCTTCTACTTCTTATTTTTTATCAGCTGTCTCTCGCTTCACCGCTACGCGTGGTGTTCCTTCAGAGATGTTCTCTGATAACGCTTCCACTTTTCAGGGCGCAGCTTCCCTTTGGAAGAAAGCTCTCACTTCCTCTCCTGCCATGGAACACATTTCTAATTTTTCCTATTCAAAAGGTTTTAAATGGCGCTTTATACCTCCCTACGCTCCTCATCACGGTGGTAGGTGGGAATCTTGCGTAAAGCTCACTAAACGTCATTTAAGAAAAGTCTTAGGTAATCGAATTCTGACTTATGAAGAATTCAATTCACTGTCTGTTCTGATTGAAGGTGTTGTTAATTCTCGCCCTTTAACTCCGCTTTCCAATGACCCTGATGACCTACTTCCACTCACCCCTGGTCACTTCCTTATCGGCACTTCTCTTTCTGCCCCTCCTCCTCTTCCTAATTCTTACAGGGATTCTAATCTACCTATCGCTTGGCGTAAACTTGAAGCCCTCCGTAATTCTTTTTGGAAGAGGTGGAACTTGGAATATTTAACTTCCTTGCAACGGAGATAGAAGTGGTTTCTTTCCAGTCCCGACATTAAAGTGGGAGACTTGGTCTTGGTTAGGGATGTTTCTCCCCCTCTAGTCTGGATCTCTGGTAGAGTGACCGAGTGTTATCCTGGAAGAGATGGGAGAGTCAGGGTGGTCAGAGTATTGACCACTAACGGTCCGATTACAAGACCCCTGTCTTTGATCGCTCCTCTTCCTTTAAATGTCTAACTGCTTATTTGTTCTCTGTTTGTGTTTTCCCCTCCCAGTATGGTGTATTCTTGGAATACACGGTACGAGAGATTATAATTTTCAATGCTTTTGCATGTTCTTTCTTTCCTCTTTGTCAAACACCAACAGTGATCTTTTGTTTTCTCTTAGGTGTTCAGGTCGCTTATATCTTTTATGAGTCTGTTCTAGATATATATTCTCTGTGACTCACCTAGCGTCATCTTGCAGCGAATCTCTGAAGCTCTTCAACTTTTCCTGGTGCAAGAGGACTTACTTATCCATTTGGCCACCAGATCCTGTTACCATCGCCAGCTATTTTCTCCTTGAGCAAGAGGACTCTGTCTACTCTTTTACTCACCATGCTGCGCTAGTATCGCCTGTTATCAACTCTTTGAAGACCAGCTCATCAAGAGAAAAAAAATTTTTGTTATAAAGTTGGCAATGTTTATATGTTCTCCTTTTGTCTCCCATCCCCCACTCTTTTTCCCTTTCTTGGACCCTCCGAGCTCCGTTGAGCATGTCTCACTTCTCAGTCGGCAGTTGACTCGATCAGTTAAGGCTCCTCTCGAGCCAACTTCCTCAAACCAAGAGGCATACTCTCTTCTACGCCATGTTGACAAAGTAGTTATCGTCAAAGGGAACTTCACTTTCAACATGAAATCAAGATAAGTACCATCTTAAAGTTTTAACATCATCTTCGTGGTTTTAACTTTCACGTGCTTTAAACGATACTTTTATAGACAGTGTGAGATTATTTATTTTGGGGCAAAAATCATTCTTCGTGGGATTTGCCATGTTGAGCTTTTGTTCGTACAAGCCAACCTTACTAGAAAAGAGCTTTTCTTAAGCTATTCAAATGAGAAATCCTCTCACTACGTGGGATATTATCTAATATCCGCTGTCTATAATTCACCAAGCTAGTTCCTCCGTTGGATTTTCTTAACCCCATTTTTCTACTAAGGTCGTTCTGGAACCTTCTAGATTCTGTATTTCATCTACAAGTCCTGCCGTTATGAAATTTTCACTCACTTGTGAGAATGCTATTTAAAATTGAAGAATCTCACTTCTGAATTAAAGCTCAATAGCGAATTTTCGTCCACCGTTGGATGTTCTTGGCGCATTTAACTGTAATCCACCATTTTCTCCGGCAATAGACTTTCGTTCATCTAGTGCAACCAGTCAGTTTTTTTCAAATTGAAATAACTTTCTTTGCCAAAAACTTTCGTGTTTCTATAGTGAACTTTTCATATATTTCAACGAACTATAGTGAAAACCAGTGCTTGTTCAACTTTCTACCGCGTCGCGATCGTCCGTTTACATATAAATAAGGCCATGAACATTTTTCCTCAATCCCGATTTCTCTTTCCTAAACCTCTTACTAACAATCTGTAATAAACTTTTAAATTTAGGTCTGTTTCAACGAGGTGTCAATCTATAGATGTGCCCTCCCATTTTTTCTCATGTGTAATTAATTAATTTCTGTATAATTACGTGTTAAGCGCACGTTTCAAACTTACATTGTTTCTCCTTTCTGATCAGGGATAACAATTCTTTCAACTCTTGAGTGAGTTATTTCTAGGTCTCACGAAATGGAAACTCCCCCATTTGGTTCGTAATTCCCATTTAAAACATAGGAGGTCGAGAACCTTCCTTTTGATTATCTCTTCAGGTTTCACAGTCAGTGACCTGCCCTTATTTGCATAATAACCAACATTAATTCTGTATAAATATAAGAAGTTGTAGGAACTTCTATCTTATTTTTCATGTTTTCTTATTGTTATTTTAGAAGTTTTCACTCTTTCTAGAATATTCTGTCCGGAATTTCTTAAGGTACACTCTTTGTACTCCAATTAACGTTCAAACTTTAATTACTTCATTGGTTATTTGTTTAAATCTTATAAAGATTTAGAAACATGTAAGGTTTTAAACCTTGTAAATTGTCAATTGCCTGGAGCAAACGTTTAATGTTGAGAGGTCTGTGACCCCATTTGTTAAAAAGTTCAAATGAACTATGTTTGTCAAAAATATATTACATACTTGTTAAATTCATTAACCTTCTTTGAATTGTTTAATAAATTAAAGATTTGCTTTTGGATTCATCATTTCTCTGATACTACAGTTAGGCAAGACCCTGGCTTTCCTAGCTCTTCCTAGGTTCATGCCCTCGTTCATACTCAATAAAGCTGTTACTATCAGTCTTGCCAGACCATCACCCTTCCCTATAGTAGTTTTATACATGCTTGGGAGGAAATACACTAAAGCCTCTCTCTTACAAATCGCCCAAGTCCTAGCTGCGGTTCCCGTTAGCTTCGACCAAGCTCGCACCTACTTTAGGTATCAGAGAGTTAATTTTCAGTGGCAACTGCCTCTAAAGGTACTTAAAGTTAAAATTACAACTTTTGTGGAACTCTCCTCCTATTTTTCTATCCTTTTTCTCCAATCCAAAACCTACTTCCCTTTTTTTAATCATCTTCCCTTGGTGGGTGGGTTATCCAATAATCTACCCACCGTTTGTTATGATTTCTTTCTCTTTGACTCTGTCTCCAGCTTGTGTCACACCCGCACCCCTTTCTCCAACCTCACTCCCCTCTCTCCCTGCATCCTCGCTTCCTATCTCTCTCCTTCGCCTTGCTACAGCTCTGCTACAACAGTGAACCGAACCGAAATATCACGGAAATGCCCGATCGCTGCCGAAGGGCGATTTGGTTGGGCCCGAGCCCGGGTGTCGAGCCGGGTTGCGTTTCCACGATAGTGGAGAGAGAGATATAGTGTTTGCTAATCACTATTTCACTGAGTTTAACTTCAGTCCGTCACGGTCCCAAGGTGCTCGTAGGGTTTTCAGTCGTGAGAGATAACACCGGTTGAACTTAAAAAAAAAAAAAGATTCTCATATCTGTTTGACGAACTCGCATTTACCTATCTTGCCATTTGTGCAATAGGAAATAAATCAAAATTTACCTATCTTTGAGGGACGCCTTTGGCGCCCCCCAAGCCGTTGGCGCCCTGTGCGACCGCACATGTCGCACACCCCTAAGACCGGCCCTGATACATAACAAGATAATACGTCGGCACAACATAAGATTGGTATTTAAATTAAATAAACATACCTGTCTGTATATTCCATAGGCATGACAAAATTATGGAGTCGTAGTGAAAATGCTGAACTTCTGTAAGTAACACAAAATATCAACACTTAGTGAACACCACTGCACTTCTCACATTACACAACTCAAGTGGCATAATAACAAAGGTGTAAGATATTAAAATTAGAGACGTAAGCGGAATATTGCGCGCTTGGACAAGCTCACAATCGGTTCAGCTTAGCAGCGTTCCTGTCAGGAAGATCGTCAAGTAGGCGATGTTCGTTGCTTAGCACACAACTCGCGCAGAATGGGATGGCGTTGGAGCATAGCAGACGGCGATGGTAATACACAGGTGATAATGTGTTTTAATAACCCTAAAAATGGGTTTTGAACTCGCGAATTTCGCATAGAAACGCGAATTTTAGCATTTTTTTACAGTGCACTTCCAATAATTTGCAGCAATTAATGCACGAATTTCCTTAAACCGCGAATTATCTACAGTGATGTTTCTAAGCCTAGCAAAAAGAAAACTATTGGTTAGAATATTGAAATGTATTTTAAGAACACGCAAAAAAAAAAAAAAACTTATAACTTAGTATTGTAAGTATGGCTTATACCAATATTAAAAATAAAATATTTAAAGAGAAATGACTGCCATCAATTTTTGTTTCACAGATAGTTTATATTTTCTAATTTTAGATAGCACAATTCTGAACAAAACAATATATGAGAACGAAAATTCATCTCGATTTTCTATATAAGAGATAAGTGTGACTATAGACACACTAGCTTGACGATGGGAACTTTCAGGCTTTCCGTTGCAACACTCCTTCACTAGACATGTACTGGATCTCAGTTTACCTCACCGACAGTCAAATTCCGTACACTATCCTCATCGCTTTAATGTCTGAAACCATGATCGTCTTTATCGAAGTCTAACTGCTGAATGTCACTTTCTTCTGCATCTTGGCATTCATCCAGGTTTTGCCCTAATGTCATCGTAGTGAGACCACCTTGCCCATTTGAAATATCGTCGTCACAGAAGCCGACAAACGGTTGTTTTTGTGCGAGTGTAGTAGCGGCAGTTTTCTCTCCTGACTTGACCGCATGGAGAGCATCCAACAAACACGGAAAGATCGGGAACTTAACGGTAGATAGCAGGCCTCGCTTTCTGCATACAGCGATCTTTATCAATCTGGGCGGTCATCCTGCTAAGTTAGTTATTGGGGTTTTAAGGGCCAGAACAGCGAGGTCATCTGCCCCTTCATCCTAGTAACTACTCGACGCGTGGCGTCATATAGTGCGCCTTTCAGACATGAATATTTAGATGGCATGTATCCGTATGAAAATGTGCCACTGTTTCCTGAACCAGTTTTAACCAGGTGGTCTTCTTGGTTTCATTCTGTAGTGTACCTGTCAGAGTACTTGAAACATATTATGCAATTTATGAATGAAGTAGTAGGGACTGATAACTCCGTTGTTAATTTTCTGAGCAATGTTTCACATGACGAAATACTTGAGATTCAAAGAATTTGGCACAGACATCACTGAACTCATCCCTTTATTAGAAGGCGAGTCTTATCCAACTGTTCAACTTCTAGTATGCCACGGCGAATACAGGCATGCATCAATGCAAGAGGACGTGCTACTGGGTATTAGAGGTAGTGGTGTGTACTGCAATCTGGACCACAAATGCTGAAAGTCTAGCTGTATGATGGTACAACATGCAATGTGTGGGTCTCGTGAGCAATAGAACGAGCTGAAATGTTGTTTGTGTTGATCTCTATTCCCTTTGTATTTAACGGTTCCGGAACTCTTGGAACCGAGGTGATGCAAAACTTTTTTTGATGTGTGTATATACAATTAGTACTATTAGACGGAGGGGGTACGACAGCCGATCAGTTCCAGTCATTCCACCAGGACGAAGGTACGCTGCTCATGTTGTCTGTAGTTCTACCATGCCTAGAAGGTCAATACCGCAGTTCGATCGCGTCCGCATTGTTACTTTGTGTCAAGAAGGGCTCTCAACAAGGGAAGTTTCCAGGCGTCTCAGAGTGAACCAAAGCGATGTTGTTCGGACATGGAGGAGGTACAGAGATACAGGAACTGTCGATGACAGGCCTCGCTCAGGCCGCCCAAGGGCTACTACTGTAGTGGATGACCGCTACTTACGGATTGCCGCTCGGAGGAACCCTGACAGCAATGCCACCATGTTGAATAATGCGTTTCGTTCAGCCACAGGACGTCGTGTTTCAACTCAAACTGTGCGCAATAGGCTGCATGATGCGCAACTTCACTCCCGACGTCCATGGCGAGGTCCAGCTTTGCAACCCCGACACCATGCAGCGCGGTACAGATGGGCCCAACAACATGCTGAATGGACCCCACGGAATTGGCATCACGTTCTCTTCACCGATGAGTGTCGCATATGCCTTCAACCAGACAATCGTCGGAGACGTGTTTGGAGGCACCCTGGTCAGGCTGAACGTCTTAGACACACTGTCCAGCGAGTGCAGCAAGGTGGTGGTTCCCTGATGTTTTGGGGTGGCATTATGTGGGGCCGACGTACGCCACTGGTGGTCATGGAAGGCTCCGAAACGGCTTTACGATACCTGAATGACATCCTCCGACCCATAGTGCAACCATATCGGCAGAATATTGGAGAGGCATTTGTCTTCATGGACGACAATTCTCGACCTCATCGTGCACATCTTGTGAATGCGTTCCTTCAAGATAACGACATCGCTCGACTACAGTGGCCAGCATGTTCGCCAGACATGAACCCTATCGAACATGCCTGGGATATGTTGAAAAGGGCTGTTTATGGACGTCTTGACCCACCAACCACTCTGAGAGATTTACGCCGAATTGTCGTTGAGGAGTGGGACAATTTGGACCAACAGTGTCTTGATGAACTTGTGGATAGTATGCCACGGCGAATACAGGCATGCATCAATGCAAGAGGACGTGCTACTGGGTATTAGAGGTAGTGGTGTGTACTGCAATCTGGACCACAAATGCTGAAAGTCTAGCTGTATGATGGTACAACATGCAATGTGTGGGTCTCATGAGCAATAGAACGAGCTGAAATGTTGTTTGTGTTGATCTCTATTCCCTTTGTATTTAACGGTTCCGGAACTCTTGGAACCGAGGTGATGCAAAACTTTTTTTGATGTGTGTATATACAATTAGTACTATAGGTTGCTCAACGCTTCAATTGGTATTGACGTTAGTCTCATCGCTTTGTTATTCTTTGCATAACCTCTCACTTTGTTACAAAGTGCACTCTAGGGTAAAACGACATGCCATTAGTAAGGATAAAATGACATACTATGTGCCTTTCTTCTTCCATGTTTACAAATATTTAAGTAGCATTCTTAGAATGTATTGACAACATAAGCGGGCATCCAATTCTCATTATATGTACTGTTTCTTTTGCAGATGGTAGGGACGTATATCAGAAAGACTACACGCCAGTCATGGGATGACCAAGCCATGCAAAGGGCCATCGATACTGTAAACAATGAGGAAATGGGCTGGTTTAGAGCTGCCAAACAATTTGGTGTACCGCAGGCGACTTTAAGAAGGCGTGCCAGAAATCGAAACAAACAAATTATGGGTGTAAGCAAAGGATTAGGCAGGTTCCAATCGACATTTGAAAAAGAATTAGAGCAGGAAATAGTCAGTCATTTAAAGCTGCTAGAATCTCGTCTGTTTGGCATGACATGTACAGAATCCCTAGCATACCAGGTTGCAGAACAAAATGGTATACCCCACAGATTTAATAAGGAGAAGAAAATGGCTGGCTGGGACTGGCTGAAAGGTTTTCGGAGTAGCAATCCAGACTTATCTCTAAGGAATCCAGAAGCTACTTCTGCAGCTCGTGCGATGGGATTCAATAAACCTCAAGTCGATAAATTGTACAAGGTATGTGAAGATATCCTAAATAAAGAAGGAATATCACCTGAAAGAATTTATTATGTTGATGAGTCTGTTCTCTCAACTGTACATAATCCTCAGAAGATTTTTGCAACGACTGGGAAAATGTAAGTGGGGGCACTTATAAGCGCTGAGTGGGGGACGCATGTTACAATGGTTGCGTGTATGAACCTTGCAGGAAACTTTGTTCCTCCGGCTTTAATCTTCCCCAGGAAAAACTAGAAACAGGAATTGATCGATGGAGCACCTATGGGAACTCTAGGCATTGCGCATGAAAGTGGATGGATGACTGGAGACGTTTTCCTCAAGTGGCTACAGCATTTTATTAATTTTGTTAAGGCAAACAAAGAAGATAAAGTGTTGCTCATTGTTGATGGTCACTCGAGCCACAAACATGTTGAGGTGCTGAAATATGCTAAAGAAAATCGAGTGTTTCTACTCTGCCGACCACCCCACTGCACTCACCGACGTGTCATTTTTTGGTCCCGTGAAGACCTATTATAATCAAGAAGTTTCAAAGTGGCTGAAAACCCACCCTGGTCGAATAGTCACTCAATATCAAATCAGTGAGCTCTTTGCTAATGCATATGGGAAAGCAGCATGTGTGGCTAATGCTAAGAGCGGATTTGGTAAGTCAGGACTTTGGCCATTAAATCCTGACGTTATTGAAGAATATTTGTTTGCCCCGGCTCAGACAACTGATAGACCAACATTTGTAGAGACTGGCCAAATTCCATCCCCCACTGTAGGCTTATTGAATAATGTCAAGAGGAAAGTATTCCGGGATGTTCACATGATTTGCATGCATCTTCAACACCTGAAGAGAAATCTGCTCCCACGACCAGCCTTCGGACTCCCAAATCAGACAATAGACTCAAAATATCAGTTCATGAACTTTCCCCAGTTCCTACAGCAGGGTTATGTTTCCCAAAGAAACGTAAAACTACCCAAGGTTCTTCGGGCCTCCTAATCACCAGTCCCAATATAAAACTTCTAGAAGATAAAGAACACCAGAAGAAATTAGCTGAGGAACGCCGATCAACTAGAAGAGCTCGGAAAAGAATCGAGTTCAGCAGTGCAGAAGCCTATAACTCAGACCCCTGTGCAGATGAAGATGATGATGACTGTGTTGGTATTTACTGCAATGATATTTTCTCACATTCTAGGCCAGGAGAATCGTGGATTAAGTGTGCTAGATGGAAGATGTGGGCTCATAGTGAGTGTGCTGGTGTTCATGCAAGGGTTAAATATTTTGTGTGTGATCTTTGTAAGCTATAGAAACAATTGTAAAGGCATAATAAGACCTTGTTGAGGATTTTGTTTAGTGTCTTCACTTTTTGTATGTACATGGTGGAACGTATGCCATTTTACCCAAACAGTAGGGATAAAATTACACGTTGGTACATTTTTTAATTTATTTTCTTGTGAATAGTATAGTATTATATTAAATGATTGTTGACCGTTTTTGAGAAGATATTCTGCCAATGTTTCTAAAACATGTGTGAAAAAGAAATTCTTAATACAAGTTTAAGAGAACGAGCAAAAAATAAAAATGGTATGTCATTTTAGGCACATCCTACGGAGAATTCAGCAAGCCCTTAAACTTGCTGTTTCTGGAAATTACGGTACCAACATTAAGGAGATGTTGGAGGGTAGTGGAAATGTGTTAAAAAGAGGGAAAAAACATTCAATTTTAGTAAACTCTGGGTCCCATGCTCTTAGAAAATTAATCAGCTTGAGATCCGTTGACCCTGGGAACAAGATTTACAAATGTGTGCGCTTGATCCAGCAGAAATAGTGGCAATGAACATCAATGAAGACCTTGCAAAGAAAATTAAGAAGTTGCCATTCTGTGGAACACTGGAAGAAAGTGAGGTGATAAAGAGGATACAACGAACTGCAAACTTTAATCAAGAAGCAGATGCACGACAGGACCAGGAATGACATTGTTCGAGTTTTGCAAGGAATGACATTTGTATTTCCAAAGTACTCAGAATATGTGTTGAAAACCATTTGGATACCCTGTTCAAACGCTGTGAACTTTTGTTTTTCAGCTTACACTAGCACGTTAAGTGATATGTGTCACCGTTTGTCACAAGAGAATTTGGATCTCTTCACTGAAGTATACTTTGAAGGATGACTGAAATGTGTTATGTTATGCATGTTATCCATGATATTACAACAATCCCGCCTAAAATTTATCATTTTGAAAGTACCGAAAAGTGCACTTGAAACAACCGAATTTGCCACTTTAAAATACTGCTTTCTTCACTCTGAAATCACCGAAAAATTCCTATCCCTAACCATAACAGATGAATAAAGGGCAGCCAGGTCAGACAGGATGAAGAAATTTTGGGTGCAGAAGACAAAGCTGAAAAGCTATCTCTAAATACATTTCATCATCATCTTGTACAGTTTCCAGCCCCAGGCTGGGTCTGTTTGGAACATAAGCCTCGCCACTTAGTCCTTTCTTCCCAGCACCTCTCCGCTGTCACTCTGGTCCCGTCCTCTCCTCCCTTCTTGACACATTCCTCCACTCCTTTCAGCCATCTATCTATTGGTCTTCCCCTTGGTTGTTTATTCTGCATCTGCATCTCATGTATCCTTTTGGGAATCTTCTTCTCTTCCATTCTCTTTAAGTGTCCATACCACCTCAGTCTTGATGTCTCAATCCTACCTTGCAAGGGCTCCTCTTTCACTATTTCATGGTGTCCACAGAATTTCCAATGTCAATTTTCCTGACTTTTCCTGACCATTTTTCAACAAAATTCCTGACTCGCGAAGCCATCGTAACATCGGAAAAAGGTTTATTGAGCTATATATATATATATATATATATATATATATCTTTTTTATTTGCAGCCTCCACCATCTCCATAGCTGCCCAACGTTTGCCTCTTTATTCATTTAAAATACAAAATAAAGTAAATTATAATGCAATAATTACATAAATCAAAGTACTTAATAACCTAAACTATAGTGATGGGGTCGCCACATCCCTACGCCAACGCCAAAAAAGCATACAAAAAATAGGTAAAAGAGCTTTTTACTATGATGTTCTGTAAAAAGGGAAACTTACTATAGGGCTAATGTCCAGTGAGTTATTGCTTTTTATCTTCAGAGATTAGTTGAACTAGTAACATCAAAATATGGCTGTAAAACACAAAATACTGTATGGTTAATATAAAATTCCTGACTTTCTAATACTTTATTTTCCTCCACTATACTCCCAAATACTTGAGACTTTCCACCTTCTTCAGCTGTCCACCTCGAAGTGTTATCCCACTCATTGGTTTTTAGACTTAATTGTATATGAATTGATTAAAGTGCTCCAATGAGGGCGTAGACTATGTAATATATATGCTTTAGTTTTACACTTCACTCTCTAAGGGTTGCAAGACCTTGACGTGGTGAGAGTGCGTGCGAGGTCCAATGATCCTTTGGGCTATGCCGGCGGTAGCGTAGCTATTGGCAGGGCCTCCGTTACCAGACAGGCTAAAGGTGAAGATCCAGACAAAGAAGCAACCCAAGAAGATGTCCATCGACTCCAAATGCGGAAGATGAGTCAGAGTCCCAATGAAGGAGGCGGCGGATGAGACACTTCAGGATAGGGAGGGGCATACGAGGCTTCAAAGCCATGGTGAAGGCAGCTTGTCTAGAGGTTGGATGCCTCAAGAACAATATCCCCATCCTCTGGTAGTGGTTGAGAAGGACCAAACACAGAATAAACCGGACGAATCTTTTGAACGGCAACCAAAGCAAGTTAAAAGGACACGCATGAGGAAAATGGACGTAAAAATGGCTACTTGGAATGTATTAACGATGTTACAACCAAGGAAGATGCAAGAAATTGGGAGAGAGATTAATACATTTGAATTGGATTTAGTGCGCTACAAGAGATAAGATGGAAAGGAAGAAGAAGAATTGATAAGAAATTTATTTTACTGTATATTATAGAAGACCAGAAAGAAGAACAGGATTATATGGTACGGGATTTATTGTAAATCAGAAAGTAAGAAAAAGTATTCTAGGATTTGAACCTATATCTGATAGAATATATAAACTAAAATTGAAAGGGCGCTTAAGAAGCATGACAATTATCTCAGCACATTGTAACTCAATGAAGTTACAATGTTTTTATATTACTGTTTATTTCTTTGATGTTTTAGGTTACGGTCATTGCTAATCTTTGGTGAGGAAGGAGGCCATGGGCTATAGAGTTGCACATCTGTGCACATATATATTTATAGGATGTTGTTTTGTTTTTTTCTCTTTCTGTGTTTATTCTTATGCTTTTATTCTATGCTAAAATTATTACATACAATAGTTTTGATCTTCTTAGTTTTTAGATAGAGTATATGTTCGTTTTATCTATGGAGATTATTGTGTGTTTTTGGTAAGATGGAATTGGGGAAGGAAGATTGGGTTGTAGAATGTGAGGACTGATTATGCTTGGTTTTAGATAGGTTATAGTTCAGATAGTGAGTATCTGTTGTAATTCTTCGATGGAGATTGTTTGACAAGAGAGAAGAAACATGGGTATATGTATTATGAGGGGAGAAGATTGCCTGAAAAATATGTTGATTATTCCGTGCTAAAATATAGGATGATTATTGAATTGTTTCGGCTGTTCATAAATATATACTCCTTAGTGTGTCATACATCCAAGCCCCAACCAAATACCCCATATCGAACGGTTACAAATGGCGCCCAACGTGGGGAACGATAAAGAAGAATTCGGTTTAACTTGAATAGCGGTGAAGTATACGGCCTTATCATGTGTAGTAACGATAGTCTGTTCCAAATGCTGCTGAGCAAGATCACAGGTATGCAAGAGTCAGTAAGCCAAGAAATAGGGTCAGTGAAAGAGTGTATGAGTAAGGAGATAAGAGAAGTGCGGCAGCAAAGAGAGCCTATGAAAGAGCAAATAGAATCTATGGGTAAGCTGGTAGAATCTGTGAAGGTGTACGTAAACGAAGAAATAAAGAAGCGGGCTGAAGGAACTAATGTTAAGATTAAGGAGATGTGTGAAGTACGTGATGCTGGGGGGCGTGTAGAAGATGGTAATGGAGGGGAAGAAGGAATGAAAGATGGACACGAAATGGAGGAGGAGATATGTGAAGTAAGTGATGAAAGGGGGCGTATGGAAGAAAATGGACAAGAGAGAGAAGAAGGTGGAGGAGGATGTCAAATGGAGGAGAATAAAACTGAAGACAGGGAAGAAGATGAGATAGAAGGCAAGGTAGAAGGGAAAGGAGAAACGGATAATGGAGAAGGTGAAATGGAAGAAACTGAAGAAGAGAAAAAAGAAATGGATAAGGGAGAAGGTGAAACAGAAGGGCGTGAGAAAGCAAGTGATATGGGAGAAATTGAAGAAGAGAAAGGAGAATCAGATGAGGTTGGTCATAAAGACAGTAGCGATCAAGAAAAAGAGGCTAAAGAGGAGGGTAAAAATACAAGAGTGAGTCATGGAGAAGACAACATACCGGAAAAAAATAAGGTGAGGAAGCGTTGGAGAAGGAAGATGGGGATGAAAAGGATGAGATATAAGACGAAGAGAAAGGAAGTGTTGAATAGTATGAGACAGACAAGAAAGAACAGGAAAAAAATGAGGAAGGGAAGGAGAGAGGAACGTTGGAGATGGAAGATGAGGAGTTCGAGGTATGGGATGACATGGCAAATGAAGAAAAAGATGAGATGGAAGACAGAGGAAGAAAGAAGAATGGAGAAGGAGAAACAGATGAATAGGAAGAACGAAAAGTGGAAGAATAAGAAAGGGGAAGGGAGTGATTTTGAGGATGAAGATAAAGTTCTCAGTAGTGATAACATCATGATTTTGGATTCTGTTAGTGATGGAGAATCAGTTTGCAACCAGTATCGCAATACATTCGATAATAATGTAGTTAATTATGGGTATTATGTTGTGAATGGAAGCCTCCGTGGCTTAGGCGGCAGCACGCCGGCCTCTCACCTCTGGGTCCGTGGTTCAAATCCCGGTCACTCCATGTGAGATCTGTGCTGGACAAAACGGAGGTAGACAGGTTTTTCTCCGGGTACTCCGGTTTTCCCTGTCAAAATTTCATTCCAGCAACACTCTCCACTATCATTTCATTTCATCTGTCATTCATTTAATCATTGCCCCAGAGGAGTGCGTCAGGCCTCGGCAGCCGGCACAGTTCATATCCTCGCCGCTAGTTGGGGGCTTCATTCATTCCATTCCTGACCCGGTCGGAGACTGGAAGCAGGCTGTGGATTTTCATTTCATGTTGTGAATGATATGGTTGAAGTTTCACGAGAGCTTTCGTGTGTTCCGGGTGTGAGTTGTGTGGAGGGTGGAGATTTGACAGATGATGGTGTCAATGATGGGTGGAAGGTGATTGATCTGGATGTTGATGGAAATGATTGTTTGTGCATTCGAGATAGTAGTGGCATCGAAGGTAGCGGTTCGGATGATGAAAGGTGTGAAGATGGTGTGTCCTTGTCAAGTGAACTCATTTTTCCAGTTCTCCGAGACTTAATATCGGAAAGTGGATTGCAGCTAGATGATGGGTTGGATTCAGAATAGTTAGTTAATGCTTCAGGGATGCTTACATTAGATCGTCAAGGGGAGAAGTCTATGGAATAAATGCAAAAAGAGTTAGCAGTTGTTAAAGCTGATGCAGCATCGCCTTCTAAGATAGCTGAGTGTGCAAATTTTGACCATTTGGACAGTGACTCAAAAGAAAAGAAGCATTCGAGAAGTGTTTTTTTGGAAGCAGTAAGGGAAGGCTTATGGACTTTCTGAAGTAGTTGATAAGTTATATTTTATTTGTGTGTGATATTTCTTAGTGTATTTGTGATGTGTGTTTGTTTTATTTATGTAGTGTGATTTTTTTTATGAATGTGATCCTCACGTGAGAATCACATTGGGGGCGAATTGTAACTCTATGAGATTACAATGTTTTTATATTACTGTTTATTTCCTTTGATGTTTTAGGTTAGGGTCATGGCTAATCTTTGGTGAGGAAGGAAGCCATGGGCTATAGAGTTGCACATCTGTGCACATATATCATTTTACGACGTTGTTTTGTTTTGTTCTCTTTCTGTGTTTATTCTTATGCTTTTATTCCATGCTAAAATTATTACATACAGTAGTTTTGATCTTCCTAGTTTTTAGATAGGGTATTGTTCATATTAGAGTATCTGTTCGTTTTATCTATGGAGATTATTGTGTGTTTTGGTAAGATGGAATTGGGGAAGGAAGATTGGGTTGTAGAATGTGAGGACCGGTTATGCTTGGTTTTAGATAGGTTATAGTTCAGATAGTGAGTATCTGTTGTAATTCTTCGATGGAGATTGTTTGGCAAGAGAGAAGAAATATGGTTATATGTATTATGAGGGGAGAAGATTGCTTGAAAAATATGTTGATTATTCCGTGCTAAAATATAGGATGATTATTGAATTGTTTCGGCTGTTCATAAATATATACCCCTTAGTGTGTCATACATCCATGCCCCAACCAAATACCCCATTTCGTACGGTTACAACATGCACCAACAGAAGATACAGAAGAGGATTGTAAAGATGAGTTTTAGACAGCGCTCCCAGATATGACCTGTTGCTTACTCTTGGCGACTTCAATGCAAAGATTGGCATGAAGACTTTATGAACCAGGTGGCAGGACGATATTCATTACATGATTAGACAAGTGGAAATGGTATATTGTTCGGCCAGTTGGCTGCAGCAAATAATTTGGTTATTAGGAGCACCTATTTAAATCATAAGAACATCCATAAGGGCATGTGGGAGGTACCCGGAAGTGACCAAGTGAACCAAATAGGCCATGTCTAGGTGGGAGCAAGACACACTTCGTCCGTTATTGATGTGCGTGCCTGCAGAGGACCCAATTGTGATTCGGACCATTTCTTGGTCAAAGCTGTAATAAGGCAAAAACTATCTAATGCATAAATGAGACAACCTTCAGAAAGAAAGAAGTGGAACCAAGAAGCTCTGAACGACCCAAGAAAAGTAAACAATTTTAAACAGGAGATTAAAAGGCGACTGCAGACAACAAATGCTATGGATATCGAAGAGAAATGGGAAGATATTAAGTCAGCAATTCAAGAAAGTGTCCAGGAAGTATTAAGAACTAAAGAGAGAGTAAAGAATGAATGGTTCGATAAGGAATGTGAAGAAGCAATGGACAATAAAAATGAAGCAAGGAAGTTAATGTTGCCAGGAGATACAAGGCAAAGTAGAGAAAGATACAAGGCATATAGGAGAAAAGCAACAAAAAGAAGGAAATATTAACGAGAAAGTTAGATGGAATAGAAGAGAGAAGACAACAAAACGAAGTGAGGAAATTTTGTACAGAAGTTAACTGGTTCAGGAAAGGGTATCAACCTAGGTTTACTGGATGTAGAGACAAACAAGGGAAAACATTAGACAACGAGGATGATATTATCAATAGATGGAAGGAACATTTTGAAGAGTTATGAAATATAAGGACTGAAGAAGAAAGTGATACACATCCAAAGATAATGAATGTAGAACCACATATAGAAACACCAACCATTCGTGAAGTGCAGGAAGCCATTGAGAGGCTAAGAAATAATAAAGCCCCGGGGGAGGATGACATTACAAGTGAGGTATGAAACAACTCGGGACAAGAAATTATATCTGAAATATATAATCTTATCGTTAAGATATGTGAGGAAGAGAGTATGCCATCTCAGTGGAACATCGGAATAATTTTTCCCATATATAAGAAAGGAGGTAAGTATAATTGTGCGAATTACTGAGGAATTACATTACTGAATATCGTCTATAAAGTGTTTTCCAATGTGCTATTAAAGAAGCTGCAGATCTACTATGAGGAAATAGTAGGGGAATATCAATGTGGGTTCTGCAAGAATAGAAGGATCAAATCTTCGTTGTTAGACAAGTGATGGAAAAAAGTTATGAACACAACGTAGATCTTCATATGTTGTTTGTAGACTACAGACAAGCCTTTGATAGTATTGACAGGGAAGGATTGAACAGATATATGGAACAGAAAGGAATTCCCAGAAACCTAATAAGATTAGTGGGAATAACTGCAGAAAATCCTAAAGCCAAAGTAAAGGTGGAGGGTAAACTTGGTGTTGAATTTTCCTTGGAAAGAGGTGTACGACAGGGTGATGCCATGTCCGCTTCACTATTCAACTTGGCTTAAAATAAAGTATTGGAGAAATTGGAAGGAGCAAATAATATAGTATATAAATTAACCCAAATGTGTGCTTAAGCAGATGATGTAGTATTGATAGTGAGAAGACTAGACTATTTAAAGGATATGTTTTTCAAGAGATGAAGGAAGGGGAAAAAATGGGTCTAAATGTGAACGCGGTCAAAACAAAGTACATGCACCAAACATCTGTTAAAAGAAGAAGAAGAAACTGTGATAATTTAACAATAGACTCCTGAACATTTGAAAATGTTGTAAATTTTTAGTATTTGGGTGTTCTAGTTAATAATAAATACGAAGTGAGTGAAGAAATAAATAGGACGATTATTAATGGAAACAGAGCCCTATTTTGCGAATCTGAAACTCATTCAGTCGCAATTGTTGTCGCATAAAACAAAACTCAAAATTTACAAGACCTTGATCAGACCGGTGTTAACTTATGGCTCAGAAACGTGGAATATGTCGGTTCAGGATTGCAATAAACTTAGGGTGTTTGAGAGGAAAATAATATGGAGATCCACAATTTGCGTCCTTCTTCAACCAGCAATCAGTCACAAGTCATGGTGCTGTATAGGATAGAGGAGAATGGTGGATACTAACTAATAGAGAAATAGATGAAATCCTAAAAAACGAAGACATTGTTCGATATATAAAATCACAAAAACTACGATGGCTAGGCCACATTGAAAGGATGGAAGACAAAAGAACACCAAAGATTATATATAAAGCCAGAATGGAAAGAAGACGACACCCTGGTAGACCAAGGAATTGATGGAAAGATGAAGTGGAGGTGGACTTGCAAACAATGAACATACGACCCTGGAGAACAGCTGTCCAAGATCGAGATCGATGGAAATCTGTGGTTGGGGAGGCCAAAGTTCACGCCGGGCTGTAGTGCCAGATGAAGAAGAAGAAGTTTTACACTTATGTTTCCTGCACCACTAGGAAATCAAAAATAATTTTGGATACATCATGTTTAATGAGAGTGAAAACACAAACATGCCTCCTCCCTCCATGATTTATATGATTTGAATAATCTTGGAATGGAGTTAGGAAACATGAGAAATGATTTCTGACACAAGTTGTAGTACAAATAGGCTCAGCTAAGAGCCCTTTGGCCACCACCCTTGTCTCACCTTTGAGAACCTATGCAAAGCGAGAAGGCCTACTATTCTCTGATAACACTTCTTGAATCATTTGAACAGGTGGTGGTGGAGATCATTGTTTTAAGGCAACCTGAAAGGTGTGGCAATCTACCAAAAAATTTGAAATGATCTATCATTACAACTATTATAACTCCCAAGCCTCTTTTTTATTTATTTTTAAGAAAAAGTAACATGTTATTAAGAAACATTTTAAATACCGGTATGAGAATTAATATTTATAGAAACAATATATTACAAATAGGCCTAAAAGCAAGACAAACATGATGGTTGAAAAAATTGACATCCCACTATTGGGTATGGCATTTGTCGTACACAAAAATATACTCAACTCAATAAAAGAAGTTACACCCATAAACAACAAGATTATGACAATGCGTGTACAATGTGCAAACGCACACGTTCCCACAAACATCGATAACAAGAAGGATCCGAATAAGGTTGAACAATTCTGGACAACACTTGATGAGGTCATGACCAAAGTACCCATGGAGGACACCAAGATTCTACTGGGCGATTTCAATGCCAAATTGGGCAGAGAAAAAGAATATCGAAAAACTGTAGGCAGATTCCCTGCACATAAATTCACTAACAAGAATGGAACGAGATTTATTGAGTCAACAAAACAATCTGAGGATCATGTCAACTTCCCTGAGGAAACACCCTCAAAAGCAAAAGACTTGGAGATCACCCTTACTATCGCTTGGAGAATATCAGATCGATCATTTAGACATCACATACTCCTCGCAGAAAGAAATCCATGATGTACAAGTCCGCAGAGGTGCAAACATTGACTCTGACCATTATCTAGTGCGCATCAAAGTGAAATTTACCCCTAAAACAACCCATCGCAAAAGAACACACCTCTAGAAATTTGATACAAAAAATATCCAGGAAACAGGTAGAAAGGAAGAATGGGAAAGAGAACAGACGGGCACCTGGGAACAGTTCCACACTAAGATCATAGAGAAAGCCAAAAAGTTAATTCCCCGAAATAGGAGCACAAAACACCCGTGGTGGGATTCGGCTTGTAAGGATGCTCTGGAAGAACGAAAGAGAGCCTTCCAGAAATATAATAGTAAAAAATCACCTGAGACACAACAGCACTTTTTTGATATTAGAAAAAAGGTCGCGATATTAATCAAACGAAGAGGAGCCATTAGAAGGAGCAATTGCAATCCATTGAAAATAACTTCAGAGACTTCAATACACTATATCAGGGTTGTTACAAGACCGAGATTCGCATTTTCCCTGACTTAAGTTCCCATTTTCCTTGACTTTTCCCTGACCACCAATACTTTATACTGATCACCGTATGAACATATTTTAAAAATAAAACCCGTCGAATTGATCAAACGATAGTTACTGATTTACATCTTCGGAACGCACGACATACGGTGATTAAATTCTTTAATTTTCTTTAAATACACGTCCATGCTAACCTTTTTTTCCAGCTACTGTATGTATTACACGAGATATGTAAGCTATCTCATACAGAAAAAGAGTTTCTTTTTAGAGATTGTAAAGAAAAGGCTTGAAGAAAGAATTTTAACAAAAAGCTAATTTTAAGAATTAGCCCAGTTTTAGATGCTGTGAGCACTTCAGAAGGCATGAAAAAAACTGGCTTTATCTGACTTTTTTAATAAATTAATCGGTTATGCTAAAAAAAAACACGGCAAATAATTTAAAAAAAACTGGTTCAAGGAACATAATTTTTAACTTCTTTCTTTGTCATTACACTCAGTTCATAATGAAACTTCTTACATTCAAAAAGTTATTGCAATTGTTATAACTAATGACTTAAAAACTATGGCCTAACAGTCAAATAATACGATGGGTAAGTAATGTACATGGCACGGATTCTTTCAAAATTATTGCTAAGGTAAGAAAGAAATTAAAAATAGGTAGGCGAACCGAACACGGACGAGGTGAAAGGGGACGCGAGGGGGATGGTGCATGTGGAGTAGAGGCTTTGGACCCGAACAAGTGAGATTCCTGACGAAACGCGACCGACTTGGGCAAGGGAAAGTGGAGGACAGAGTGAAGTGGGGACAAACGACGAGACGAAGTATCGAGAGCAGCAGGGCTACCGCAATGTGTTCCTTTTTTGCTCTCTCTCCTCTATTTTACAATTTTAGCATTTTGCAGCCCTAACCCGACAAAGCGAAGGAGCTTCGCGCTACAGGCAAATAAGACAGATTCACGCTTTTATTTAAAAAAAATAAAAAGTTCCCTGACCTTGCAGAAAATTTCCCTGACAGGAATTTTTTTTCCTGACTTCCCTGACCTGCAACAGTCCTGTATATAGAACATTCACAGGAAAGATTAGAGGATATATCCCACAGAACCTATGCTTAAGAAAACAGAACGGTGAACTCGCACTGACCAATCAAGAGAACAGCAGAGAGCTAGCTTGATATTTCTCTGTGCTACTCAACTGCCCAGAACCACCATCGAGATTTCCTAAGGAAATGCCTTCATATACATACCTCGAATCCCAACCACCAACCAAAGAGGAAATCAACAGAAACATCCTCAGACTCAAAAATAAGATAACATCTGGAGAAGATGGTATTATAGCTGAATTTATGAAGAACATAGGGCCCAACACTCTGGAGGAATTCACTCAAATCATCAAAGACATTTGGCTAACTGAAAAATTACCAAAAGACTGGAAGTGTGCCCTCATCCATCCACTCTACAAGAAAGGTAACAGGACGAATGTGAATAACTACAGAGGGATTTCTTTACTTCAAGTTGCCTACAAGATTCTCTCAGAGTGTCTACTTAAAAGAGCACAAGAACAACTTGAACATACGATCGGCGAATACCAAGCGGGTTTCCGACCTGGATGCTCCTGCGTGGAACAGATCTTCAACTTGAAGACAATACTGAAGTATAAAGCAATCAGAAACTGCCCAATCATATGCACGTTTGTTGACTTCAAGAAGGCGTACGACTCCGTCGACCGACAGTCCCTCTTCAACATCCTGGAGGGGCAAGGACTCGACCTAAAGACTTTAAGTCTTATCAAGCAAACACTCACAGCCATCATCATCATCATCATCATCATCATCATCATCATCATCACAGCCACAAAGTCCAAAATGAAATTTATGGGTGAAGTATCAGAGCCCTTAGAAATTAAAACCGATGTTCGTCAAAGAGATGGACTGTCACCACTCCTCTTCAATATCGTCCTAGATAAAGTAATTAGAGAATGGGAAAAGGAGCTGAAATACCAACAACACTGGAAGCTCATTCAACTTGGACGGACAAAAGATGACATTAAGGTTACTTGCCTAGCGGTATTAGCGGACAGTGAAATCACTGCAATCAAATGGATAGAAGTCCTCAAGAAAAGTGGTGGAAGAGTTGGCTTACACATTTCGAGAAAACCGAGTTCTTCTCTACTGGGTTCAACATTCAGAAATTGAACAGCAAATATGGAAAAATCAATCGTGTCTCACACTTCAAGTACCTAGGGGAGATCTTAGAACCAACAGGTTTAGAAAAAGAAGCACAAAGAGTTCGGCTACAGAAATTGAAGAGAGTGTATGGGAGAACGCACGACATCTACAACAAAAAGTGCATGTCCACACATACGAAGATCGAATAATAATGTTATTGATTTTACGTCCCTTTTAACTACTCTGGCTTTTAGAGACGCCGGGGTGCCGGAATTTTGCCCCGAAGGGGATCTTTAACGTGCCAGTAAATCTACTGACACGGCTCCCTCGCATTTGCGCACCCTCAAATGCCACCTGACTGCGCCAGGATACGAACCTGCAACCTTGGGCCCAGCAAGCGAGAACGTTACCCCTGAGCCACGCAGCCAGGCATACGAAGATCAGACACTACAATAGGGTGATCAAACCAGAAGCTCTGTATGCAAGTGAAACTCTAATACTTAATAGGAAAGGTGACTTAGAAAATATCCTAAAGGAAGAAAGCAAGATCTTGAGGAAAATTCTTGGCTCAGAAAGAACAGAAGATGGATACAGGTTGAAATCTCGTAAAGCAACTGAGAAATTATCTAATCTTGAGGTGGACATCAGAAAACGAAGTTTTATGGACATGTTCAAAGACTTCCACTGACACAAGATCATGACCTAAGCAGAAAGACTGAAGAATATACCGTGGATTCAGCAAGTCAAACAGGATTTGGAGAAAGCCCAAGTAAGAACAGTGGAAGTCTTTGACAGGAACCTATTCAGATGTAGGGTAATGGATGGAATGTAACACCAGAGAATGACACTCCAAAGAGACCAGGAACCAAGTGGACTGAGGAAAGGAAAGGAAGATGGCCCACGGAGGGAGAATAAGAGCTATATGGAAGATCAGAAAGGCGAATCATAAAAGTACTGCGTGATCCATCTGGGTCCATTCGCACATAATAATAATAATAATAATAATAATAATAATGGGCCTAAAGAGAAAACATATATCCACCCACAATCCAAGAAGTCGACAAAGCTCTGAGAGAGCTCAAAAATAACAAAGTGAGTGGAGAAGATCAAACATTTGCAGAATTGTGAAAATATGCAGCAGAACCAGTCAAGATTTCATTACACCAATGCATAGTGAACATTTGGATGAAAGAAGAACTGCCAGACATTGGACTACAGCTATAATACATCCATTACACAAGAAAGGAGAAAAATCAATTCCTGACAACTATCGAGGAATTTCCCTTTTGGATATCACATATAAAATCATGTCACGAATTCTATATAATCGTTGTAAAGATCAATTAGAACTGGAAATAGGAGAATACCAAGGTGGATTTCGGCCAGGGCGAAGTTGCCCTGAACAGATAATCACCTTAAAATTAGTAATGGACTACTACAAACGTAGACAAAATCAGCAAGTCATAACCTTCGTAGACTTCAAAAAAGCTTATGATTGTATACATAGATCTTCATTGCTGAAAATACTAAGGAATTTAGGACTTCATCCCATGTTAATAAAAATTATAAAACTAACTCTAACAAACACCAAATCTAAAGTAAAATTCAGAGGAGAAATATCTGAGCCGTTTACGATTAAAACAGGATTACTTTTCAATTGTGCTTTGGAATATGTGATGAGGGAATGGTACAGGGAAAATCCTAGGAGCATAAGAATTGGAACCAAGAAAGATCAAATAGACTTAAATTACTTGGGATTCACAGATGAGTTAGCGTTACTGGCTAATAATATTCAAGAAGCCAGAAATCAAATAATAAGCCTACAAAATATAGCACACAAAATTGGACTTCAGATATCATTTGAAAATACAGAGATAATGGTAGCAAATCCACTTGAAATCAATCACATAACAGTAAATAACAAGAAAGTTAAAATAGTGAAGCAATTTAAATACTTAGGAGAAATAACTTACAACTTGAATGAGAAACCTGCATGGCAAGAAAGAACTAATAAAATGATAAAAGCCCAAAGATTAACATGGTCTACATATAAAAGAAAATGTCTATCAATCGCAACAAAATTAAAACATTACAAGACGGTGGTTCAACCAGAGGTGACATATGGAAGCGAAACTCTTTTTAAAGTTACTCAGAAAAACAGAATCGACAAAATTTTAAAAGCAAAAAGAAGAATTGCTAGAACATGCATAAATAAAATATATCAGAAAGATGGACAGTGGTGGATAGTACCAAATGAAGTGGCATACAGAGAACTAGAGTCCATCACTATTCGGAAGAAACGGATTTCTTTTTTTGGTCACATCATGAGGACACCAGAAACCAGGTTATCTAGAAAAATTGTAGTGAAACTTTGGAATATGAAACAACAAGTAGGATGGATTAAGGAAATTAGAGAAGATAAGAAAGAATTAGAAATAACCTTGGATGACTTACAAAACAAAACAAAAAAAATAAAAAAAATGAAAGATATAAAAATAAGATTTCAGGCAAAAATAGACAAACGTAATACAATAAAAAGGGTATTTACAGATGAGGAACGCCTGAGAAGATCAGAGCGAATGAAAAGCTACTGGGCAACTAGGAAAGGAAACTTACTGAAGAGGACCAAGAAATGATTGACTGAAGTGGTCCAATAAGGCCGTAAAAGCAGAAGAAGAAGTAGAATAGGCCTAAAGGGCTTTTATGAATAATTAAAATAATATAACTTTTCCACCAATGCAGTGTAGTTTGGGAGGAATAATTCAAGCCAATGTGTGAACAACCGTCTTTGTAACATTTCTTACATATTGAGAAAAATAACAATTTAGATGACTGTCATCCGTGGGACAGGGCTATACAGTAAGACGTAACATACACTTTTGTTCCATACATAAGGTTAGTGTTGGCAATCTATAACCTCTCCTACCCAAATGTCATCCTCTCCTTCACATGGTGAACTTGCCTTCAAGGAAAGATTTCTCAGATTATTGAATTTAATCTGGATGGGTAACAGGCCTCCAGTAGACTGGCAGAAGGCAATAGTTATTCCTCTTCATAAAAGGGAAATGTGAAAGATTTGAAAAATTATAGAGGAATAAGTATACTTAACTCTGGATACAACATTTTTGCAAACATTGTTAAAGAAAAATTACTGAAACATTACTCTGAGGTAATAGGGAATGAACAACATGGGTTTAGAAAAGGTCGCACGTGCAGATGCCTACTTCACCTTAAAAATTTTGATCGGAAAATGCAGAGAGTTCAATTTAGAAACTCACATAACATTTGTTGATTTTAAGAAAGCCTTTGATTTTGTTGACCGAAACAGACTTATTGATATATTGGCCAGGGAATGTGTCCCTCAACAGTTAATTGATAAGTATAGTGGTACTCTAATAGCATAAGGTTAAGTAATCATAAGACCGAGTGGAAGCCAATCAGCAGAGGGGTAAGACAAGGCTGTGGACTCTCTCCATTGCTATTCATAATGTACATGAATGCTATAATAAAGGAATGGAGGTGTGAAAGACATGGTTCAATACCAATCAGCAGGCATGTAAAAAATTTAGATGCTATACTATTTGCTGATGATGTTGCATTGGTAGCAGCATCCGAAGATGATCTGCAGTGGTCGGTATTCAACCTCCAGAAAGTGGCATCAAAATTCAGTATGTGCATTTCTACGGAAAAGACTAATGTAATGGCCTTTAAGGGTAAGGACTCTATCCCCAGTAAAATTTGTCTGGATGGTAACATTTTAGAAAGAGTTAAAGAATTCAAGTATTTAGGATATCATTAATCTTTCAAGAAGAACGAGACATAACTGCAATAATAACAAATTATACTAGAACAACAGGAATTATCAATCACGTCATGAAGCCATTTCTTGTCCAAAGGCATACATGCTTACGTTTGTATAACACATTAGCCAGACCAACCCTATGCTATGGCAGCGAGGCATGGACAATAAGATCTCGGGACATCTCCAGACTCACAGCATGCGAAATGACATTCATGCGCCGAACAGCAGGCTATACTAAATGGGATCATAAGAGAAATGAGGATGTGCTGAAGGAACTAAAAGTGAAACCAACAACTACCTACATTTTTGACTACCAAGAGAACTGGAAACATCATATCCAAAGGATGGAACCTGGAAGATTTCCAAAGGAGATCCTTCGCTACCAGCCACGGGGAAATAGATCAATAGGACGTCCGATGAAGAGATGGAGGGAAAGTGCAAGACCGTGAGGGGACATTTGGCCCAATACTTGGAAGGAAGATGATCATGATGATGATGACATATGAAAATACAGTGAAACGTCTCTTAACGGACACTCCTCTAAGGCGGATACCCCTTCATAACGGACGATTTGCTAGGTCCGTGGCCAAACCCCTATTAAGAATATTAGTAATTAATCTCTCTTATGCGGATACTCGCTATTACGGACACGGACACCCCGGCCACATTAAAAAGAATCAACCAACCTCTCTTAGCGGACACATGTTATGAAAAGAAATCGCATCTCTGGAGGTCTATTAGTCTTGTATGAACACTCTGTTGTGTTAATGTACTTTCGACACATCCTGTGCTTCCTGGAAGCTAGTTAGCGCCGACCTTCCCATCCCCTATGTTCTGCACTCCTCCAAAAATAAACCTAGGCCTAACAGTATCGCTTTCATTGTTCTCTTGAACTTGAAATGGTCGGGATAAGGGAATTCTTACTTTCACTATCTGGTCATTTTTACCGTGAAACTTCTTAAATCTATTGTAGGACCTGTGCGTTACAGTAGCAAGTGAGTGCATTTGAAATGGCTCCTCATAAAAGTTCAACTTTAAAAGAGAAAGTAGACATCGTAGATTATCTCAAACGTGAGAAATTTGGTGTACGGAAACCATGTGAAGTGTTTAAGATTGGAAAGACACAGGCAGCAGAAATTGTGAATAAACAAGAAGAGATAATTAAGGTATGACGTCTTAATGGTAATGAGTTGCAAGTTAAACAGTTTCAAAGTGGTAATGGTGCTGTTATTGATAAGGCAGAGATAGGGTGGTTCAGCAAAATACGAGTAAGAAGTCAGAACATCCCTTAGTCTGGACCAATGATACAAGAAAAGCATTTCACTTCGCGGCAGAATTAGGTATGGGAAATTTCAAAGCCTCAAACGGCTGCCTCGAGAAATTCAGAAAGCGTCACGATATAAAATTTAGAGCAATTTGCGGAGAATCCTCCACTGTTGATATGGATATTGTTTCAAGCTGGGAAGAAAAATTGCCTTCCATCACTGACGGCTATTCGCCGGAAAACACTTTAAATGCAGAAGAAACTGGATTGTTTTACCGCGCGTAACCCTACGTTTTCATGTAAGTACACATACTGCACAAGTACATGTTCCAAATTGCAATCATTTTCTCTAACCCTCTCTATAGTGGACACCCCTCTTTAGCGGACAGTATTTACGGTCCCATGGGTATCCGTTATAGAGACGTTTCACTGTAACTATCTTTCTAATTTTATTGTTAGGCCATTTTCTCAAATGCTACATCTGGGACTGCTTCTAAGTCGCCGTTCGCAACATGGAGTTAAAGAAAGTGTTGAAGCCATTTTTCAGTGTTGCCTTATTAACGATTGGATGGTGACTGGGCGGGAAATATGAGATTCCATCTGAAAAAGAATCTACCTGGATTACATTATTATTTGGACAGATAACAAGAGAGGCTAAAAGGATGAAATGTTTTGTTTGTCAAGCAAACTTCATCAGAACTACAACAAATCCCCTTTGTAATCTTGTAACGTGTTTTTCGAGGGGTTTTTATGCCACTGGCATAAGTCAGTAGGAAGCCATTCTATATTTATTTACGCGGCAAATTGCTCAGCCAAGATAATTTTTCATGTTAATTTATTTTTATTATTATTATTATTAACTTATTATTATTATTAAGGTATTTTTGGAGCATTTTTATAAAATTATAAGCATACAGATAGGTTTTCTATGTCTTAGAAAACACTATCAAGCAAATTATTACGAACGACATTATCATAGAAAATTGTGTGATTACGGAATTTTACGGAGTTTCGTCAGTTAGGGTATTATGAGAGACATGACTCACTGGGAATTCAGATACAGGCTTAGTCTTGTCAAGAAGCATTACGCAAGGCTGGGTTGCAGCGTCAAGAAAAGGCGGATAGTATGGAACGGCAATCGACATCCTCCGCGCGCCGTGTGTATTGAGCCTAAGGAGGGGAGTAGCGGGGTGGCACAGCCAATCAGTGGAGACCACGTAAGCTGGAAGTCGGCACTGGAGTGGGAAGCCGAAGAGTGGATATATCGTTTGGCGCGCCGTGGAGTAAAGGACAATCTGTGTAAGACTTGACCAGTACGGTTGCACGTGTGAGTCGCTCCGATGTTCCGTGGAGTGGAGGACTATCTTTGTAAAACTTAACCAGTGTGGTTGTACGAGGTTTTGGCTCCGATGTTCGGACCATAGAGTTATCAAATCTACCAGTATATCATCAAATATCGAAGAAGATGACGGCGTCCAGGAAACAGTGGGAAGCTTTCTTCAACATCCAGTACGAGGGAAATGCTTCGGCAATTTCCAGTGGTAAGCGCGAATGACGCAGAATTACTCAATCTCTCGTTTCTCTTTGTTTTAAATTCAGTATTTCAGTAACTGAGCCTCCGTGGCTTAGGCGGCAGCACGCCGGCCTCTCACCGCTGGGTCCGTGGTTCAAATCCCGGTCACTCCATGTGAGATCTGTGCTGGACAAAACGGAGGCAGACAGGTTTTTCTCCGGGTACTCCGGTTTTCCCTGTCAAAATTTCATTCCAGCAACACTCTCCACTATCATTTCATTTCATCTGTCATTCATTTAATCATTGCCCCAGAGGAGTGCGTCAGGCCTCGGCAGCCGGCACAGTTCATATCCTCGCCGCTAGATGGGGGCTTCATTCATTCCATTCCTGACCCGGTCGGAGACTGGAAGCAGGCTGTGGATTTTCATTTTTCATTTCAGTAACTTCATAGCTTGGGAATAAGAGTAAAATCAGTAATTTATCCGACTCCATTCTCACGTAATTCTCTATCGGTAATATTAAAATCGCAGCGCTCCAATATATATATTTTAAACTTATTATTATTATTAATTTTGCAATACTTGTTTTATACAATAAATTCATATCTTTTAACAATGCAATCTTTGCTTTCAGTAGGTAGCATTAGATATAGACCAATTCCTTCTCCTGATACAATTGTTGTTGGGTTAATGATCAAATCATACCACGATCTGAGTGAATAGAGTCTTGAAGGTGTTCTGCCAGAGCTAGACGTTGTTAAATACAAATTTAGATTTCAACATTGCGTTGAGGTCTTGGCACCCATTAAAACAACATAGCTTAGGCAAAGGTCAACAGTTACATTTATCACCCAACAGTTAGGGGCAGTCACCCGTTACACTTGCCGCTGAACGAGGAGCAAAGCCAAACCGTTACAATCTGTATAAATAATAATTATTCCCATGTAGATTTTTTTCAGATGGAATCTCATATCTCCTGCCCAATAAGGTTGGGCATAAATTTGTGCTGACCAACTATATGTTACCATCTGTCAGTGGAGTTAATAGGTAGTAGGCCACAACTATGGTTAGTTATTGTAACCGAACTTTAGTAGGTTACAGAGCGTGCTTTTGTTTCTTTTTGTTTTGTTGGTAGTAATTATTTTTGTTTTATCTGGTTGCCAGCCATGGCCGCCTGTTGGTGGAGCACCATGGAGAATCTTGTGTGTTCAGTGCCCATTGGATTCTTTTGTGGTGGTCTACCAATAGGTGGCTATGCTAATGGCAAGGTTTGCTTTGACTTGACTAGGTTTCCATGGGGATTATTATCGATAGTTAGGATGCCATGCGGAATGAAGGCCGGCTTTTGATGAAAATGTGATGTTGGAATTGTTATGCTCTCTGGTCGGGCAATTGGTTTTATTGATGATTGAAGATTAAAAAGTAATGGTGGATACTCTGCAAGAGATGCGGGTAATGGAAACCTGCTTATATGTTTGACAAACAGGTATTGATAGTTTATGATTGCCAGAGAACAACCTGAAAAGAAGGAAAGAAAAGAGCAGGAGAATATTAAGCATTGTGAGGGGTAATTTTATTTTGAAGATAGTTGTGAATACTGGGTGAGATATCCAGGTAATGGAAGCTTGCTTTTATTAATAAATGTGTATGTTTTTGTGAAGTTGGTGTACTGTGTCTTTGTGTGATATCGTTTAGCGAGTAAATCTCCCAGCTACCCTGATGTGGCTAGCTCAGATTATCATATTAATTATTACAATATCAAGATGGAGGATTTTATATTTATTACAATGACACACCAGCGTGTGGCTAGATGAAGGACGTACCAATAAGAAAGAAGATAAGTTTATCGATTTATCAATATATGAATAGAATAGTTACAATGAACGCCCAACTGTGGGGCATGTTGTTGGTTGACTCAGACCACTACAGGGAAAGTATATTTATTACAATGGCGCCCAACGTGAAAGCTCGAAGAATTCAATGAATCGCACTAAGACAGGAGTAGGGATGGGGGAAAATAGAAAGATGGAAGCTGAGATGATGGCAATGTTGGAGACACTTCTGATCCGATATGAGAGGAGGAATAAGATGGAGGAGAGGATGACAAGCCAGATGAAGAGCATGGAAGTTAGGATGAGCAGCCGAATGGATGGTATGGAGGAGAGGATGAATAGCATGGCAAGCTAGATGAATAGCATGGCAAGCCAGTTAAATAGCATGGAAGTTAGGATGAGCAGCTGGATGGATGGAATGGATGTGAGAATGTCCGAGAAGATAGACAGTGTACAAGAGCATTTGTCAGAGATTATCCCAGACAGCCATGTTACTAGGCAAGTCAGTGAAGTCAGTATAGAAGCCACTAATCTGGAAAATAACCTAGGTGGTCAGATTGCTGTTCAGGAACAGAGCCACCCTGAAGTAGAGAAGTTGGCGAGGGAAATTTCGAGCCAGGCACTGGAGACCAGCCAGAAATTTACCAGGGCAGATAGGAAGTTGGAAGAACACAGAGTGGAGATCATATGCATTGTAGAAGAGAAAGTTGGGATAGTCAAATCTGAGAGTGTGTCTGTAAAGGAAGAGGAAGAGGAGGAGAAATGTGAAGTACGTGATGCTAGGGGGCGTAAAGAAGAAAATGAAGAAGTGGAAAAGATAAGATGAGGTTGTAGAGGTATATATTGGAGAGACCATAGCAGGCGAAGAAGAGAAAGCAGTTGCGGAGGTCGATACAGAGGTCGCCGCCGACATAACAGAAGAGGACGTCAAATGGAGGAGGAGAATAAAACTGAAGACAAGGAGGAAGATGAGATACAAGATAACGTGAAGAAGCTTTGGAGTAGAAGTACGAGGAGGATAGGCAGGAGGACAAGGTGGACAGAGAAAAGGATGAAATGTAAGGCAATGAGAAGGAATAAGAAGAGGAAGAGATATCAGGCGGATTGAGATAAGAGAGTGAAGGATCAGAGGAAGTAAAAGGAGAAGAAGATAAAAGGGATAAAGGGAAAGAGAAAATATGAGAAGAAAGGAATTGCTGAGCAAGACAGTGAAGCAGATGAGAAAGACCGAAAGCATAAGAGAAAGAAAATGGGAGGAAAATCTGATGGTAGTGAAACACAGGACAAAGATCAAAGGAAGAAGAAAAAGAAAGGAAAATATGATGATACTGAATCAGAGGAGACAGACCAAAAGAAGGAGCAGAAGAAGAAGAAAAATAAAGGAAAATATTATGTTACTGGATCGGAGGAGACAGACCAAAAGAAGAAGAAGAAGAAGAAGAAAGAGAAAGGAAAATATGATACTGAATCAGAGGACACAGACCAAAAGAAGAAGAAAGGAAAGGGGAAATGACTTAATGATGACGATGATGATGATGATGAAGACGAAGATGATTATGATATCGGCACAGGCAGGTCTGATGACGATTCTGCCATTTCTTCTGACTATGATATTGTTGTTGGATTTTTCCGATGGAGCAGGAGATAGTTTCGGCTACTCTATCAGAAGAAAATATGTATGCTGGTGATTCTGGCGATGATAGTGCCAATGGTCTTTCTGAAGTTCATATCGCCCTTGAAATGGAAGATCACGATGCCACTATTGGCAAAGATGATCCTGTTATCTTTTCTAAAAAGGATGATCAATATTTGTTTCAATTTGTATTTTGTTTTAGTCTGTGTATGTTTCATGTATTCCTTTTAATTTATGTATTTGGGTCGAGGGTTGAGAATGAATCTCTAACCTTTCTGTGCTTTTGTTTCTTTTTGTTTTGTAGGTAGTATTTACTTTAATTTTATCTGGTTGCCAGCCATGGCCGCCTGTTGGTGGAGCACCATGGAGAATCTTGTGTGTTCAGTGTCCATTAAATTATTTTGTGGTGGTCTACCAATAGGTGGCTTTGCTAATGGCAAGGTTTGCTTTGACTTGACTAGGTTTCCATGGGGATTATTATTGACAGACAGGATGCCATGCGGAATGGAGGCTGGCTTTTGATGAAAATGTGATGTTGGAATTGTTATGCTCTCTGGTCGGGCAATTGGTTTCATTGATGATTGAAGATTAAAAAGTTATGGTGGATACTCTGCAAGAGATGCAGGTAATGGAAACCTGCTTATATGTTTGACAAACAGGTATTGATAGTTTATGATTGCCAGAGAACAACCAGAAAAGAAGGAAAGAAAAGAGCAGGAGAATATTAAGCATTGTGAGAGGTAATTTTATTTTGAAGATAGTTGTGAATACTGGGTGAGAGATCCAGGTAATGGAAACTTGCGTTTATTAATAAATGTGTATGTTTTTCTGAAGTTGGTGTACTGTGTCTTTGTGTGATATCGTTTAGCGAGTAAATCGCCCTGCTACCCTGAGGTGGCTAGCTCGGATTATCATATTAATTATTACAATATCAAGAGGGAGGATTTTATATTTATTACAATGACGCACCAGCGTGTGGCTAGATGAAGAACGTACCAATAAGAAAGAAAATAAGTTTATCGATTTAAATATCAATATATGAATAGAATAGTTACAACGAACGCCCAACTGTGGGGCATGTTGTTGGTTGACTCAGACCACTACAGGGAAAGTATCATATTTATTACAGTATTATGGTGCCATGATGATGAAAGACATTAACAGGCTCAAACACAAATCCAACCATGGAAATGGTTGCCTGTCTATTTACCACCAATTTGATGATTATGTAGGGACCAACCACATATTACATAATCACTTTTCAGTCTATCAATTATTGACCCCCACCATGTAATCACGTGTAATAATCAGGGGCGGCTGGCTCTAACGGGCCAGTGGGCCAGGGCCCTCCTTACCATTAACCTACATTATTAATTCATTTTTAATCCTTAACGCATGAAATACTGGCCGAGTTGTGCGCTCCTCACTATGAAAATGTACCAGCATGTTTGAATTACGCGCTACATATCTTGTCACGTAATTCTCCTTGCTGCGGGCTATAATACTCGGGGCCCAGGCCTTACTGGGCCCAAGACTCCATTCAACTACAAACAAGGAGAGGTCTATTGCGCGTGCGCGCAGACGCTCTTCAAACGTCGGCTATGGGCCCAGAGATTGCGAGCCCACGGTTACAAGGAGGAATAACAATTGGAGCAGTTGTATGGGCTCTGGAGAAGCCTCCGTGGCTTAGGCGGCAGCACGCCGGCCTCTCACCGCTGGGTCCGTGGTTCAAATCCCGGTCACTCCATGTGAGATCTGTGCTGGACAAAACGGAGGCAGACAGGTTTTTCTCCGGGTACTCCGGTTTTCCCTGTCAAAATTTCATTCCAGCAACACTCTCCACTATCATTTCATTTCATCTGTCATTCATTTAATCATTGCCCCCGAGGAGTGCATCAGGCCTCGGCAGCCGGCACAGTTCATATCCTCGTCGCTAGATGGGGGCTTCATTCATTCCATTCCTGACCCGGTCGGAGACTGGAAGCAGGCTGTGGATTTTTTGTATGGGCTCTGGAGAGAACATTGGATTGCTGCGGGAATGCTGAACTGCTACTTTCAACTCGAACTTACAACATCTATGGCCATACCCTGCCCCTTTCCTCTCCTTCTTCCGATGCTGTTTGAAATGATTCGCAAGACGACCACTAGATGGCAAACAGGACACCACCCTGGTGTTATTAGCTCCAAGGTTAAGGTACCATTTGGCTGCACACGACAGAGACAAGCGACCGAGACAGACGACAGCGAAGAGAGACGGAGACAAGTCAACGTGTCGCCGTTCACGTAATTTGATGACGACCGTGATGACGACACGCCTAGACATACAGTAGGTGTTTATTAGTAGAGCCCTGCGCGGATAAACAAAACTTTATCAGCATCCACACGACTGTTTTCCGCATCCGCACAACTGTTATCCGCATCTGCCCCGCAACCGCATGACGTTTATCCAAATCCACTGATATTTCAATATTATTTTTAATTTATTAGATACAGCATAAAGTGTTAAACCAACACATTTAGACATTTGAGGACAAAGTCGTTCCTGACAATTTGCTTTATTGCAAGGAACTTCAAGTTGGATGACACTTCTGGTTTCTTGACCTCCGGTTTAGACAAAAAACTGGCTATACTTTTTTTGGCTCCTTTTGCACTTGTGCCTCAGTAAGTTTGATGTGCCTGATTTGTGTACCGAGTATGAATACACTTTTTTTTTTTTACAGGTAAAACATCCTACTATATCGTTCACCTTTTCGTTTCCATTGAAAACGTAACCAAAATGTCTCCCATATCGTTGACTTGAGCTTTGTTTCACGCACTATTGAATATTCACCTTGTTTTATTTTAATAGATAGTTTATCCATATTGGTGAAATGATGCTCATACTCCCGGTCGCAGTAACATTCGGGTTTATCCGCGGATATCCGCATCCGTGCAGGGCTTTATATTATTGGGTTATGCGTGCACATATTCTTTGAAAAATGGTTACTAAATATATTTTAATGATAAGGTTGTTCGAAGAGGAAGAAGACGATGATGTGTTGCAATGATATTTGTTGCGAAAGAAACCAAGAAAACCTATGAGTTCAATGTTCAAAACCAGACGCGAAGAAGGATCTCTCTGTTTGTTAATAAAGAATCATTTATCTTTAGAAGAAGAACAGTTCAGGAGTTACTTCAGATTAAATCGTAAGCAGTTTGATTAAATACATTATATTTCCCCCGGCCGAAGCCGTCGGATTTTTTAAGAGCGTTAAAAATCCCTCAGTATGCCTTCCTTCGGAGGGGAAGTAAAGCCGGCGGTCCCATGTCATAGATTTATGGCATGTTAAAGAACCTTCCACTAATTGCACCTGAGTGAAGCTAAATTGGATAGGTTAAGAATGTAAACAACGCTCTTTGGTTTCTATGTTCGTTGCCAAGAGCCGACTGCGGTGGCGTCTAGGAGTTAAGTTCTGAACTTGGCCTAGTATGACAATTTAATGGGTTAAGGGGGTCTCCGCCCAATCAATACAAATTTATTATTGGCATCTATTAATTTATTGCCATTAAGGACATGTTTCGGGCCTCTTGGGCCCTTCTTCAGCCGCAAAAATTAATAACATATTCACATCCATCATAATACACAAAACATGTACACTTTAAGAAAAACATTAAAATAGACACTAAATTAATTCTAAAATATTAACTTATCATGCTGCAAAAATTAAAAGTAACATTCAAAATTAATTCCAAAATACCATTCCATCCACATTATAAAAGGAGAAACAAGCACAGCTAAAAGAGATACGTCTGGTCTTGGTGGCCTTATCCATATTATAATCTAGCAGGTGCCCTATTCAACAAGCCGTCAAAAAAATTTGGTTAAAATGTTTAAAAACTATATATTGGAGGTAATTATAATGCGGCCAGTGGGCTTGCTGGCTCTCCATTTGTGTTACGGGTTCCTGTTTTAAAGCCAATCTTTATGACCTTGGCCCGGGAAATTGTCTTGAACCTAAGTTGGGTCGTTGTTATTTTCTCATTGTCGGATTGGGTGGAGACTTTACACTTTGAAGAAACCGTCATACGGAGCCTGTGATGGGGTGAACCAGCCAGAGTTTAAGCCTGCTTCCCAATAAGCTCGAATTGAAGGAATTACACGACTGTCAGCTTTCACCTGGAGGCTTTACTTGGAAGTTTGAGGTGCAGGTTGTGTTACATCTGACGGCATGTTACTGTGTCATTTTGAATGTTACTTTTAATTTTTGCAGCATGATAAGTTAATATTTTAGAATTAATTTAGTGTCTATTTTAATGTTTTTCTTAAAGTGTACGTGTTTTGTGTATTATGATGGATGTGAATATGTTATTAATTTTTGCGGCTGAAGAAGGGCCCATGAGGCCCGAAACATGTCCTTAATGGCAATAAATTAGTAGATGCCAATAATAAATTTGCTCCACCAATGGTATCCTTACCTTGACGCGGTGGTGGAGCTTGCGTGGTCAAATGATCCTGAGAGCTATGCCGGCGGTAGCTTAGCTACTGGTAGGGTCTCCCAAGCCGGACAGGTCGAAGGTGATGATCCAGACTAAACGGGATACTCTGGCCCTCCAGGTTGGGGGTTGGACGTGGGGCTAACAACCCCACACCATAAAAAAAGAACCTGTTACGAAACAAGGACAATTGCCTCGGAAGGACGGATTTAACAGAAGACAACCTCGGCCTGGATTACGGAAAAGAGATTTGTATATTGCGACGTGGAATGTAAGAACGATGTTGAGACCAGGAAAGATGAATGAAATAGGAGAAGAGATAACTAAATTTAATTTTGACATTGTAGCGTTACAAGAGGTAAGATGGCAAGGACAAGGAAGGATAGATAAAAGGGAATATTCACTATTGTATAGTGGTCCAAATAGCAGAACAGGACAACATGGTACAGGATTTATGGTATCCAAGTCAGTAAGGAATAGTATTATGGAATATGAAGCCATAAATGAAAGATTTTGTAAATTGCGCATCAAAGGAAGATTCAGGAACATATCCATATTGTCAGTGTATGCACCAACTGAAGAGAAAGATGAGGATGAGAAGGAAGAGTTCTATGAACAATTGGAACAGATATGCGGTGAGATACAGAGATACGATACATTGATAATAATGGGTGACTTTAACGCAAAGATTGGGAAGGATCTATTGATGAGATGTGCAGGGGAACATACACTACATGATGTTAGTAACCAGAATGGTACACTACTTGGGCATTTTGCCATCAGGAACAATATGGTGATCAAAAGCACATGTTTCCCACATAAACGAATACATCTAGGTACTTGGAAGGCTCCTGATTCTACAACCGTGAATCAAATAGACCATGTGTTAATCAATGCAAGATACTCTTCGTCAATTATAGATGTGCGGAGTTGTAGAGGACCAAATTGTGATTCAGATCACTATCTAGTCAAAGCAGTACTTAGAGAAAAGCTGGCTAAAACTAAAACAGAAACTGAAACCTGGAAAAACAGTATAAACGTTGAAAGACTAGGAGATGAAAGAATTAAGGAGGAATATCAGAGTGAAATACAAAAGAAATTAGAAGAAGAAAAAGAGAGAGATGATCTCAATGAAGAGTGTAAGAAAATAGAGGAAGTAGTTAAACTGGCTGCAGAAGAAATAATCGGAAAGAGGCAGCAAACCCGGAATGAATGGTTTGATCAAGAGTGTAGGGAAGCAATAGAAGAGAAGAATAGAGCAAGAGAAAAGATGATCTTGAGAGAAACAAGAAGCAACTGTGAACATTATAGGCAACTGAGGTTGAATGCCAACAAAGTATGTAGAAGAAAGAAAAAGGAACACATAAAGAAACAATTTATAGAAATAGAAGAATTAAACCAGGGAAGTGAAGTAAGAAAATTCTGTGCGGCAATTGGTAAAATGGGGAAAGGTTTCCAACCTAGGGAAAGAAGATGCAAGGATAGACAAGGGATGATACTGAATGATGAGAACAAAGTGTTAGATAGATGGTCTGAACACTTTAAGGAACTTCTAAGTGAAAGTGTAGAGCCAGAAATTGAACAACATATGCAACAAAACGAGAGACAAGAAGTAATTAGATCAGAATCAGAGAATGAGATTGCAAGTATTACGAGTCCTACAGAATCAGAGAATGAGAATACAAGTATTATGAGTCCTACAAGATTTGAAGTGGCAAATGTAATGAAGAAAATGAAAAACAACAAATCACCAGGGGAAGACAGTATAGTAGCAGAAATGATAAAATATGGAGGAGCGGCATTGGAAGATAGAATACATAAACTATTGGAAAGAATATGGGAAGAAGAGAACATGCCAGATGGATGGAGGGGAGGAATAATATGTCCTATATTTAAGAAAGGAGATAAACTAGCATGTGAGAATTACTCTATTGAATGTTATTTACAAGATCCTATCAGGTATCCTGAAAGAAAGAATGAAGATATTTTCAGAAGAAATTCTGAGTGAATATCAGTGTGGTTTTAGACCCAACCGGAGTACAATGGATCAAATCTTTGTAATTAGGCAGATGATGGAAAAGTTTTATGAACATGATATTGACCTCCACATGCTCTTTATAGATTTTAAACAAGCTTTCGATAGTGTATGTAGAGAAAGACTATATGAATTACTAGGAGAAATGAGGATACCTGGAAAGATAATCCGGCTGATAAGGATGACACTAGATAACACATGGGCACGAGTGAAAAATGGAAATAAGCTGAGTAAACCCTTTACAATTAATATGGGAGATGGATTGCCTGCAGTACTCTTTAACCTTGCACTACATAAAGCAATCAGTAAAGTGGACCAGGGAGACACTATTTTTAACAAATCAAGTCAGATCTGTGTTTATGCAGATGATGTAGTGATCATAGCAAGAGAGAAGCGTACACTGAAAAGAGTATATTTAGAATTAGAGAAAGAGGCTACAAATATTGGATTATTAGTGAATGAGAGTAAAACTAAGAGCATGGTAATGTCCACATCTAACACAAGAAGAGCCCCGCATGATATTAAAATAGGCGATAAGACATTTGAGGGTGTAACACAATTTAAGTATCTAGGAGTACTTATTAACAACCAGTGTGATATGACAAACTGTATTAAAGATCGATTACAGGCTGGAAACAGAGCATACTATGCAAACATCAAGATGCTCAGGAATCAACTTATATCGCGAACAACCAAAATGAAGATATATAAGACAATGATAAGACCAGTAGTGACCTATGGCTCTGAAGCTTGGACATTAACTATGGATGATGAGAATACTGTGAAGTGTTTTGAAAGGAAAATACTGCGAAGAATATATGGCCCTGTTAGAGAGGAAGATGGATGGAGAATACGATATAACCATGAACTAAACGAATTGATTGGAAAACAAGATATCGTAAAGTTTATAAAGGCACAGAGAATCCAATGGTTGGGACATATAGAGAGGATGCCGGAGAGCCAGATGCCCAAGAGAATGTTGAAAGGGAGGCTATTCTCCAGGAGGAGGAAAGGACGTCCTAAGAAGAGATGGTTGGATGGTGTGACTGCAGACCTCGTCGCAATGGGAGTGAGAGGATGGAGGAGCAAGGCGATGGATAGACCAACATGGAGAGCAGTTGTCCAAGAGGCCAAAACCCACCCCGGGTTGTAGCGCCATGGAGTAAGTAAGTAGTAATAATACATTTGTATTGATTGGGCGGAGACCCCCTTAACCCATTAAATTGTCACTGTACACGTCAATACGGACCTTCCAAAATGGATAATCCTCCAATTAATCTTGGCCTAGTAGTCGTTGACGGTGGCGCTTGGCGGCAAAAGTAGGAACTTTTTGAAAAATTCTAAGTTGCAGTACTTAAATTAAAAAACAGATAACACACACTAATAAAGTCATCACAATTAACACCGGTTATCAGACAGATTCTACACACACCCAAAGTACACGGGGCTACATGACCGCGTTGTCGCAGCCCCTAAACTTAAGAACCAACCATTATATTTCCGACATTTTCTCACTTCATAAAACATGTGTTGTGGCCGCTTGTCACGAGACACTACTGCTCTGAGAGCGGTCTCCTACGGTTCATCTCCATCGGCGATCTGAGTCACCTGTCTCCGTCTCGCGCTCTCAAATGTACTTCATATGGTTCAATGGGGAGCAGATCGAAAGCGACCTGTCTCGGTCGCTTGTCTCTGTCGTGTGCAGCCAAATGGTCCCTTTACGTAAAAGGAAAAAGAATGGAAGAATACTTTAAATGGTGCAGTGACAATATCATTCATACCTAGTGTCAAGGATAGGTTAAAAATAAACTTCTCATTAACTAGCAATGTAACTACTTTTTAACAGGACATGGTAAGATAAATTCGTATTTTTTTCGTTTCATATTAAAAGACAGTCCATTGTGTGCGTGTGGTAATGAAGAACAAACAGTTGATCATTTATTATTTACATGCGTGAAACTGGAAAAAGAAAGACAGTTGTTTAAGGACAATATGGTAAATAAACATGGAAAATGGACGTTCGAAAAAATTAAGCTAATGAAGCACTATATAATTAATTTTATATTTTAATTTAATAGATTTAGAAAGAATGTCAAGTAGTTGAACAGATTCTTAATATTGGTGTAGCTCATAAAAACAATAAGTTAATAGATTTAGACAGTTCCTAGAACAATATATCACCGAACAAATAGCCATAGAACAATAATGAATAATACATAGGAAAATGTATGTTATTAAAATTGTAAACATTTTGTAAACATAGCGTGTAGTATTACTTTCATTATAATGGAACATGCTGTTAAAAATAAATAAATAAAAAAAAGGTTATGTAAAGAGGTCTCTTTTGGAGTTCTGTGATAAGTGTAACCAATTAATAATTTTGTTTTTCATCTAGGTCTAGAGTTTTTGAGAAATGTCTTAGTGATAGGCTATTATAAATTTGGAATTAACTAGCGATTTAGAGGGCCATTTAAATTATATTAAATGTAGAACATAACATTTTCCCTAATAAGACACAATTTAATGGATATTGGCAAACACCTAGCGTGCTAGCCAGTAATTTTTTGCTGTGCATGATAATTTATATTGTGTGCCCTCCCAAGCTCTAAGACCACCAGCCGCCGCTGGTAATAATCACACCAACCATCCCTTCCCTCCCTGTATTACGTAATCACAAAGCAATACATAATATTTCTGACTTTTTCACAATTTTTCCGTATAAATAAATGAAACAAGAAACACAAAGCCAAAACTCATTGTAAGGCATTCTATCGTCCAACTGGACCTTCTGCATAATGTTGCATTACGCACCGTGCACTCCATGTGACATGTCAAGGCATTAGCATGAGTGTGTCATCGTCTCCCCGGTCAGGGGATTGCCCCTACGTCCCGTGGCGCGGTGACTTTGCTTGCATCTTCCGTCTGCAAGCTTAAAAAGGGTTGATTTTTGTTACTTGTTAAGTGATTAATAATTTCGTTTACCCCTCCCCGTACATCATCAACATAATCATAAGCTTCGAAATCCCCCCTCTTTATGACTACATAATATGTGGACGGCTACAGTGCTCAATCACTCACACGTAATAAACGTAATAAAGAATAGAATAGTGTTATTTTAATGTTCTTGTTTGAACCTACTTATAATGTTTTAGTATCTAAAAATAATGCTCCTTTAAATGTAAAACTTGAATAAACTAAAAAAATACAGAGTTTTAATTCACGGGCCGTGAAAGCCAATATACCGTCTCCTTGGAGGCCTTTATAGGGATGAGAAAGGCTGCTTGAGCTTTTCGCTCTCACAGTTAAGAGGTGCACGTGCCCTTCATAAGAAGAGAGGTAGTGCCCAGTTCGCTACTCCTGTGGGGATAGGGGTGCGGATGCCAAGAGTCCGCTGATGAGCCAGCTTGGTGTTCCTAGGCGAAACCCCACACAAGACACGGCATAAACCTAGAAAAATTGCTGAGTTTTAATTCACGGGCCATGAAAGCCAATATACCATCTTTTTTAATACTCGTGTTCTTTCCATGGTGAATGTATTTTTATAAAGTTTCAAAATACAAATATGGTGCTTTTCCTTTAAGTATTTAAATATAATTTTCACACCTTTCATCCCTCTTCCTAATATTTTATCATCTGGTCACAAAAGAATGGCAAAATTTGAAAATACACACAAAGATAATTTTGATGAATACAGAATATAATAGTAACATTTCAAATTTAATTTTTCAACTCACAGTTTGTTATATCAAGTTAATGTTTCTTAAACAATAACTTGGATTCAGATTTCTCCACTCTGATTATATGTTTTCACTATATGCCTTCACTTCTTTATATTGTTGCCGCGTACAAACGGGAAGCGATGTACCATAGATTAATGTTCCGTCATTTTAAAAATGCATTTTGTTTCACATTTTCCGGAATATTGAAGCCATCTGTTGAGATATACTCGAACTACTTGAAAATATGTATTCAGAAAACATCGTAGATGCTTGTTCCGTGAATATCTTAAATTACACAAAATGTAACATAGACGTTTGTTCACACATATGCTTCAATTGCTTTGATATTTGATGAAGAGAACATCGAAATGCAAGATATCATTTCCCTTTGTCAGAATTTGTCGCTGTTGATTCAAATGGAATTTAGGAATATCTGTACTTATTACTTATTCAACAAATATTGTTTGCTATCTTATGCTGGTGTTATACCGGTAGATTGCAGTCGATGTATTGCTGGCCCCTGTTTTAAGGGAGAGTAACATCAAGGTCACCTGCACCTGTTATTTACAGTTATACTGCAGATGGAAGAAAGGAGGAATTTTGACCCCTGTGTGTGCAAGAAGGCAAAGGAGTTGAGAACTTGGTCGTCCCATTTTTCCAATTTTTAAATCCAAGTTACTTTGCCACATCAAAGTTATAGTGATTTACACACTAGATATTCAATTTCTTTTCTTCCTGATGAGAACCACATTGATGCGCTGCTTTTTCCACTTAAGTGGCGATTATCTTTGAAAGTTTTCACTTTCACCGATGTCTCTGAAAGTGACAGTTTTGTACGAGAACAAGTCTCAGTTTTACCCCAAGGACAGCAGACTCCCCTACATACTAGATATGGTACCCTATCTTTAGTTCAGGAGCTTTTATCTATACCTTGATTCTTTCATGAAACTATCATATTAATGTGATTTAAGTGGCTAAAGACCAAAGTGCTAACTCAGCCTGTTCCTGGAACCATCCCCCCAGATTTTAATATCAACAGACTGTATCTGGCTCAGCTCTGGAAAAGGTGAAACACTTCTCGTACCTCGGTAGTATTCTATCAGCGAACTGTACCTCTGAGAAGGACGTGGAAAACAGAATACAGGCTGCCCATGTGGCTTTTGGACATCTCTCACATCGTGTGTTTCTGAACCAAGATCTACGGATGTGAAAACTGGACCTTATATCGCTGGGATCAAGAAACTGTAACGCTTTCATTAACAAAAACTTAGATCCATCCTGAACATCAAATGGGATGACTATATAACTAATATAGCAGTCCTTGGGAAAGCAATGCTAAACAGTATTGAAGCCTCCATTGTTGGTCATCGGCTTATATGGGCAGGCCATATCCCTCATATGAGTGACAGCAGACTCCCTCGGCAAATCCTGTATAGTGAATTCAACACAGGTAAGAGGCCATGTGTTGCTCCTTTAAAACGATATCAAGACCAACTTAAGCAGACCATGAGAAGAATAGAGATAAACCCAGATACTTGGCATACTCTTGCACTGGATCGCCCTCGCTGGCATGCTACCATCTCAGCTGCAGTTGCACGGTTTGAGCAGGAACGTTGAAGACAGGAAGACGAAATTCGCCAGAGGAAGAAGATTCATCAAACACTACAACGTCCTCCACACTCCATCGGATGCAACATATGTGGTCGCATGTTTTATGCAAGAATTGGTCTGATTAGCCATCAGCGCCATCTTCATCGTCTGGCCTAAGGATTATAGAACTGCAGGCGAGAAACGCAAACTCTGATACGAGTATCGGCCGACGAGTGACTAAACCAAGGTCATTCATTCACAGCAGATCACTTGAAAGACATGCATACCTGCCAACCTCTCAAAGTGAAAAATCGGGAGATTCGACGCGGCGACGGGGAGGGGGGGGGGGCGAGGACGCTACATAATACATACATAGGCTAAGACATTGCAGCAAATATGTATCGAAGATCATATTATTGGTCGTTGTTGCAGGTGACTGAGGCTGATTTTGCCCTCTTCAAAAAGGTCTTGCTATATTCTTGCTCAAAACACTTCTCTTTCTGAATCGACTTCAGAGTTGTAAGTTTGTCCAAAGTCTTGTCAGAGAGAGATGACCTGAACATCCTCTCACACTCTGCATTACTATGCGGAATGGTCAGAATGGAAAGCATAACTTGAGTACCCCACCACTACATATCATTTGGCCTACCAGTGCCCACTTCACATCAATTCTCTCTTCTTCTTCAATAGATGTCACATCCTCAAGTTGGAAGTTACAAAATTGGGAATGTAAAGCATCCATTTCCTCATTAAAATTGACTTGAGTGTCTGTTAACATGCTAGGAAATGTATTTACAAAAAACTTAATTTTGGAAAATGAAATGTCCCCCTTTCCAATATGCGAGATACTGAAATCACACCTACAGACACTACAAAATGCAAATGTTGCGCCTCTTCCTGACTCAGTTATATGCGGAATCAGGGTGTCTACTGTTAAGGATGAAGTAAAAACTAGTTACTTTTTAGCTACCTTTTAGTTAATTTTAGTTACCTTTGAATTCAAGATACGTCTGCGGTCTGCAAGCAAATGGGCTCATCACGCGGTGGAGAAAGAGAGCAATGAACTGTGTTTAAAGCGGTAAATACAATTCACTTAGGGAGTTACAACAATTTCAAAAATAATAAATAAATACTAGAAATTTATTATCAAATGAGTTGTTTCAGCTAATATGTCGTCTTGTGCACAAGGCGTTTTTATAATTGCCAAGAGGTTGCTCTGCTCTTCTCTTGACCGTGGCGAGATTTCCTTTGTCCCCGCGGTAGATCACGACGAAATTTATGGGACGTTACATGATTGTAACCGAATTCTGTCTTCACAGTCAAGTACGGCGAAATTTCAAGATGTTACACGATCGGCGCTGGTCTCACCCGTTTGTCAAGATTCCCGTTGTTTTCGCGATAGAACACTGATAAATATCGCGATTTAATAATCGGTGTCACTTTTAGTCGTTCGACGAGATTTCCATTGTCTTTGAGGTCGGGCGCGAGGAAATATAGCATTATTATGCAATCGGCGCCACTTGCTGTCCGTTTGACAAAAATACAGTTGTTCTCGTCATTGAATGCGGAGAAATATCGCGATGTATCGCAATCGCTGCCGCTCTCAGCCGTTTTACGAGATTCAAGTTGTCCTCGCGATATTATGCATACCGCGCCGCACCCGGCCGTTGAACGATTGTTTATTCGTCCTCACAGATTGGTGGATGCAAGCTCAGGGTTGGGCATGGTTAAAATTCACGAGTAGTTATGGACAAGTTGTATGGCCGGCGCCGTGATTCCCGCTGTCCCTATGCTGTGGTTGGGAGCTCATCAGTTCAGGGTAGATCACGAGGAGAAATTAGTATCGCGACGCTACGTAGGCTGTCATTTCTAAGTGGGTAGATGCACTTCTCGCTCCCCGTACGCTTTTAAGTATACGGTCATGGGAAAAGTAGCGAGTAGGTTTCGGAATGTTTCGTGATTGGTGCCCAATCATCTTTGACGGGATTCCCGCAGACCTCGTGGTCACAAGTTCACGATAGGGGACGGGTTTTTTGATTTTACGCTACTGACGTCGATCTCGGTCCATTTGACGAGATTCCCGCAGGCAAGTCGTGCGGTCAGCCGGCCGTCTTGAGTATGAATGTTCGAAGTAGGTATCAAATATTAAGAATTATTCGGAGAGGATTACACGAATAATACGACTAGAGGACACGTTTTCTTTCAAATCCGAATCACGAATTATAAAAGTTATACAAGTTTTCGAAATAACCGGTTAGATTATAATATATCCGATGGAACCCAAGTTAGAAGGAAAAATCGACATATAACGGAATTTCGAATTAACCATACTGGATGTCGCAAATTTACGAGACAGATTTTTAAAATAAGTTACAGCCTACGTATTTCGAATCTTTTTCAAAACGGTAACATTTCGCAAGATCGCGACATTAAATTATTTAGCGTTATTTCTGGACTTCAATTTAATAGTCTCCAAATAAATGCGAAGTTTCTGAATAATTTCAGAAGTTTTCACGAATAAACGTCTCGCGAAAAGTCAGGCTTCCTAATATAACACATAATTATTTCACACAAAACTAAAAGTCATCTTGATGCCGACGATATACGCTGAACGATGTATACCACTAAGGGTATCCTCAGTATGCATTTCCTCGAGGTCGGGAACGGGGAAATATAGCTTATGCAATTGGCGCCGCTTGCGTGAAACTCGCTCCATCGCAATCTCTGAGCTTAGAGGCGCAAGTTTAAATGATTCAATCCGCCTTCGGAAAATTTTCGTTACCCGTATGTAAAATTCGTTACTTTTCCGTTACCCATTTGTAAAATTCGTTACTTCCGTTACCGGTAGACACCCTGGGAATGTGATCTTTGTACACACTTTTAAATGTCACATATCATTTCGCCTTATTACCGACGAACCGACGCAATCACTCAGTTCGAAAAATCACAATAACCTACCGGCATATTAACGCCAACAACATCAAACTAAGTTATACACAAATCATATAATTTCACGTGTGAAACAGATACAATATTCCGCAGCGTACAACTACCTATCACCCACTGGTCATTATGCAACACATCTAGGAACAAGCGCTGAATTAACCTTCGACGATTTCAAACGAAGACTTATTCGAAGCCGATTTCAAACGAAGACTTATTCGAAGCCAACTTTTTATAACAGCAGGACGCGACGCGGGAGTTAGTACGCAGTTGTCGATTATCGATACAAAGCGAAACTGCGGTATCGAGATATAACTTCAAAACACGTAAAGTCGATCCGTTCGATAGACGACATATTAAATCCGAAATTACGCGTGGGTTTTTTGAAAAATCGGGAGATTTAATACGTTAAGCGGGAGGGCGGGAGAAATGGTCTGAAATCGGGAGTCTCCCGCCTAAATCGGGAGAGTTGGCAGGTATGGACATGGCTTAGGCCTAACCTAAAAATTACAAGCAAGGTTAACTATAACCTTGTGAAATTGACAAATGTCTTTATTAAGTGACACCAGTATGCATTCATCAACAATTTATTTTCTTAGTGGACACACTGTTATATTTTATTACATTTATTTAAAAAAAAATTAATGAAAATATAAACTACCGCCAACTTATGCCATCTTGTAAACTTGGCCGTATTTATTTACAGCTTATTTTGATGTAGCGTTTTACTTCATCAATTATACTCTACAGCACACCCATTAGCTTTGCACATGTGTGAAAACCACAGACTGTGTCTTTTTGCTATTCACACATTAGTTTGAAGTGATTTTGTGCACAACGTTTGCGGTTTACATTCAATTTCATTAAATTGGAAACTGGCAATTAGTTTTGTAGTTGATTTAAGGAAACAGTAAGGTTTCTTATCTGATTAAAGATACCGAATTTACTTGGCTATAGGACCCCCTTTTTCCCTAAATTTTTAGTTCCAAAATAGGGGGGGGGGGGGGGGGGAGGGTACTGTAGATGCAAACTTCGCAAGAATCCATTATTTTGGGAAAGGGAGAGAGAGAAAATAAGCTATTTTATTTTGATGTTACATAGCACGATATATTTAATCAAAATAAACGAAGTGCATGCGTATGTCGGCCGGCCACTAGTGTCTCGTCCTTATGTGAATGTGGCAGCACCGCACGTGTGGCCGGTCGGCCACCTGTTGCATGGCGAGAGTCATAGACCGTAGGCACAGAAAGACAGAGACTTCTTTCTCCAAATGAGGTCATGCCTTGTTAGCAACAGACCTCGCGTACGATTGAATGGTATGGCCCAAGCAGCCAACAATGATCCAACATCTAGTGTACAAAGACAAGTATATTCCATGATTATTGCCAACCACCTCTGAAAAGATATCACACTATTCCTGCGATTGTTTTGCTTGACCAACCGCCGGCCGTATCCCATCCACGCAGAGCTGCTCGCACTGCGCTCGCTGCTGGACAATGATGGGCAGGACTCTCAATAATTAAGGAGGGGTACTATAAGCGATTTCCAAGAATTTTGTAATATGGCTCTCGAAAATTAAAATTTCCTATAGCCGAGTAAATACGGTATGTATCCAGAACTAACACACAGGCCATTAACCCTCGAAAAAACATATTAAATAAACAACCACATTTCCATCACATACCATTCAGACTTGGAATGAAAATATTATTGGAAACTGTCGGAGACAGGCTGAAGAAAGATATTTAATGTGTTCATTTCCTACTGTTTGGCATTTTTGAGTGCTGTGGGCTATTGTGCATGAAGGCTATCTACCAATAAGGTCGTAGTCATCAGTCCTGTGTAGTAAATTACAAAGCCTGTTTTATTGCAGTATCAATATACAGTAAACAGTAGGCTATACGGTATCTGGAATAATTATTTATATTTCAAATTGTTACCCAGTAGTTGAAAAGAAGCATTGGTCTGGAACAAATGAACAATGAGCGAGGCAAAAGCACACCATGATAATTAGTTTTGATGGACGGAGCAGCAGCTATGTTTTATGCTATCACCATCTAAGCTAAGCCTACAGTGTGACTGGGATAATTTGGGGCTAGAATTAGGAAAGGGACCTGAAATCATCCCAGTATAGCTGCCAAATCACAGAGTTAAAGCTTGTAAGTCCTCCTGTAATGAGTAATGTAACAGTCAGTACAGAAAATGGAAGGAATAAATAAGAATACAACAAAATGAAAGCACTTCAAAGGATTAAAAAAATTCATAAATGGGTCAGTACTACAATATATTTCCTTTTTATGAAAGATGAGTAGGATATAAAGTTGCCAAGCACTGCAATATCTCTGAATTAGTATTTTACAACTACTCAAGCCATTCAAGTTTTCTCACCCACCGCCCAAAAAATTCTTTAAAAAAGGAAAAATGAAATACTTCACTTTTGTGCAGTGACTTCTAAATTCAAGCAGCACTTGGAATTGTTTGTAATTTCATCTTTTAGGATATTGTGAGGAACAACAAAATAATTTAAAAGAATCTCATCCCCAGATTTCATTTCAAAAAATTTAAAAAGTTCTAGTTCAATCCCAACTTTCCTCTTCATCAGCTGGTGGCAGTACAACATTCAAGTGGTCCAAAGAAACATTCACAGGCTTGCTCACAGGTATCTGTTTATCACTAGTTTTGTTGTTAGAGTTAGGTGTCCTAGCTGGCTTAGCACCCTTATAACCACTTCGGGGCTCCTGTTTTCCATAAAAGCTTTCATCCTTTTCAAAGCGATCATCATGGCCCCAAGTCTGTGACTTTCCCCCACCCCACTTCTCCTCAGCAGTCGATTCCCTTCCCACCCGCCATGACCCAGGTTCATCTTTAGTACTGCTGCTGTTTGAAGTAAATGAAAATTTCCGACCACCCTTCTCTGCAGGACTTCTTGACTTAAATCTACCACTTCCAACACCATTCTCACGCCAGTTTCTGTTGGAAGGTTCCTCAGCATTATATTTACTAGGCTGTTCTACATTATTTGGCATACCTCTCACTTCTGCTTCCGGCGGAGAGATATTGGGAAGTGAAGGTGGTGCTTTAGCTGGGACTGAATTGGATCTGGCAATGGGAGGATGTGGAGAATGGACCGGTGGATGCTCAGTTACTTTCGTCTGCAGCAGGGAGTGGGAGAAAGGAGCCATACCCGTGTCAACTGTGAGGCCGGAGTCTATTCGCTGTAGCTGAGAGAGAGCAGTAGAACCAAGGTGCACTTGGTAGAAACCCTGCAGAGATGAAGGAAGTGGGGCAAAGCGATTAGCCGCCAAGTCTAGAGTCAGCAGCAACCAACATCGACACTGGCCACTGAGGTTCCGTGACATGAGGACACTGCGAACTCGAAGAAGCAGCTCTTCCATATCCTCTGCACAAGTGTCCATCAATTTACGCCCATTCACAGAAAGCTGCACAAAAAGAAAGAAAGAAAAAAAAAAATCAAAAGACCGAAATTCTATAAAACACCATGGATCTCAAGGACACTTCACAAAGCACTTTACATAATTTTATTAATGCAGCCAATGGCTATTTATTTTATCTTCAAGATGAGTCAAGGATGGGATTTTGGAAGGAAATTGGGCATGGTCCTATTGAAAGGAACCGTCCCGGCATTTGCCTGGTGGTGAAAATGGGAAACCACAAAAACCATTTCCAGAATGGCCGAGATGGGATTTGAACCTATGTGAATAAGGGACATGTAAAACGTGAGGTTATTTTGAAACTGAAAAAGTGTTACAATCATTACTAGAAAGGGAGGTTATTTCTGAAATAATTTATTTACAAATTTACATTTCTACAGGTATCACATAAACTTCTTAGAAGGCAGGTTAACAATTCCTAGCCCAAATGTGCTCTTTTGTCCGTAATAGTACGCAGATGGTTAAGAACCTTCCGGGATCTCAATTTACACACCCATTTTATTATCATTTAAAAGCAGGCAATTTCCCAAAGACAGTAATAATTGAAGGGTTCATTTTCTTCAATAAGGCAGCTTTGGAACCCATTACTGCAAGTGGAAGGTCTTAATCATCCCCCCTGGCTTGATCTTGCTTTTGTCCACCTTGTCAGTAATACTAAGAAAAATATCTTGTTATGCATTCTCAGACTAAGATGCATGAAAAATGAGCAGTAGCATACAAAGCACCTTCAAGCTCCACAGCATAATGGAAATGTTTCATGATGACAATTGCATTGGAGTAAACTGCCAGAATGTAAATAATCAAAATAAGATGTGTCAACAGAAAGTTAGAAAAGTGGGAAATAATGTTGAAACTGTCTCAAATTATGAAACATGTACATTTTATTTACTTTGCAAAACTTTTAAAATTTGAATTTATTAGTGATACTATACAAAAAATGTATTAATAAGTGTGTAATAGGAAATGCAGTTTGGGGCTGTCCATATATTACTTAATCACAAAAAGGGGGGGGGGGGTTCGAAGCTTATGATTATGTTGATGATGTGCGGGGAGGGGTAAACAAAATTATTAATTAGTTAACAAGTAACAAAAATCAAACCATTTTTTACACTTGCTGACGGAAGATGCAAGCGAAGTCACCACGCGATGGGACGTAAGGGTATTCCCCTGACCAGGGGGACGATGACACACTCTCGCTTCTGCCTTGGCATGTCATATGGAGTGCTCGGTGAGTAACACAACATTATGCAGAAGGTACAGTTGGATGATTGAATGCCTTACAATGAGTCTCTGGCATTAAGTTTCTTGATTCATTTAATTATACGGAAAAACTGTGAGAAATTCAGAAATATTACATACTAGCAGTAGTGCCCGGCTTCGCCCATGGATAGATTTGTTTTATGGATGATGATGAATACGACTACAGAACTGACACATGATACTTAAACTAACAGAAAAAAATAAATCTAAAAATATACTTTTTGTGGTGGTGGTGGCAGTGGAGGTGATAAGTAGTACAGCATAATGGACGTAACATTCAGGTCATTTTCCCGTAATGATAATAATAAATAGAGAAAAGGCTATTTACTAACTACAGTACTGACACATATAATTTACAAACAAATTGAAAGTGAAATGAAAGACACTGCCTAGGACCTATATCTCATTGGCTGTTAGAAAAGTAGGGACCAATAGTGTCATATTTTGTCGCATATCGCCGGAGCAAAATATTCAGAGCGGTTTGGAAAACTTTGACTGTATCGCCACATAGCGACAAGGATAAGGATCGAAATAAATTAAAGTAAATTTGAATGCACCAACTTTTATTGCAGTTGATAACCTCAATGTACTGCACCAACACCATCGCACTTATACAAAGTCATAATATTTTCATGATAACTGTTTTAAGGGGCCTAAGAAATCTTTGCACTAATTACTCCCCGTGACTGCGATTTATAAGCAGCGCAAGATGTAACTATTTTCGCAATTCTGCACCAGAACGCTGGTAGGGGTGACGTGATAGAGCTCGCATTGCCAGCCAAAAGTAGACTTATTAAAATATTCTTACAGTTACACTACTACGAACATGAATGGTTGTAGGGCCTTAAACCATGGTTTTCAAGTTCCTTCTGTCTGTTATTCTAAATGTAGAGAATGGAGAGGGTTGTCCAAAATATCAAGTGGACAGTGTTATCAGCAGGGTTTCAAAGGGTTAAGTATGTAAAATTCGGTGCAATTAGGTGAAACGGTATAGATTTGTGCTTAAGAGCCTAAATGCAGGGAATGGAGTGGTCTGTCCGAAATCTCAAATAGGCAGTGTTACTCGTCGTGTCCCAAAGGGTAAGTAAGTAAAATTTGGTTCAGATCGGTGAAACAGTGTAGATTAATGCCAAAGGGCCTTAATGCACGGAATGGAGTGTTCTGTCCAAAATTTCAAGTGGACAGTGTTACCCGCAGGGTTCCAAAGGGTAAGTACACACATTTTGGTTCTGATCGGTACAACGGTGTAGATTGGTGCCAAAGGGCCTAAATGCAGGGAATGGAGTGGTCTGTCCGAAATTCCAAGTAGACAGTGTTGCTTGTCGGGTTTCAAAGGGTAAGTATGTAAAACATGGTTCAGATCGGTGAAACAGTGTAGATTTTTGCAGTAACCGAATTTATTCAGTTACATGAAGCTATACTCGGATTTTCGCCTTGTGCGGTTAGTTTGGGGTCTTTTATTCATATCTTATTACATTGGGTTAAACTGGGGGTCGGTGCAGGGATATTTATTGTGCCTGTGTGTATTTTTCTGGACGGATTCATTTTCGGATGTTCCGGACCGACGAATCTTGCTGTTTTCAATTAACGATTTTTGGATTTTTGATAGTATAGAATTATATTGCAAATTATTACGTTTTGGGAACAGGGATGTAAAAAACTGTATTATCACCTGAAGTAGAAGCATAATTTCATTTTGGTTTGGAGTTAATGCGTTTATTTCGACTTAGTAATGTTACAGTTTTGATGGCGGGCTGTACTAATAAGGTACATTGTAGTTGAAAATCAGGTGCTGGGAATTGAAAAAACCGGAAAACTTAACCGGTAATTCAACTTGTTTGTTTCAAGCCAGGAAATATTTGGGCTATTAATAACATGAACTCTCATGAACCGGCCAGTGGAAATGTACTGATATGATGTTCAGAGTTGTTCGGGTCCGTCCGTGAGGGATCATGAGGACTACGATCGTCAGATGTTGGGGTGTTGCCACGAATATCCACATGGAGCAAGCATGCGCATCATAGTTCAGGCAAGACGAAGCGCAGCTTTTAGTGGAAGGATATTCGTGCGCCGGTGTTTGAAATGGAGTGTTTAGTGCTCAGAAGTCGTCTTCTTGCTTTAGTGGCAGAGTCCTGATCTACTGGCGCTCAGGGTTGTTTTATGTGACAGGGTTTCTGTAACGAACGGCAGAGATCAGGTCTTCTTGCTTAATAGGCTGAGTCCAAGTCTTCTCGTGCCCAGGGTCAATTTATCTGGCATGGTCCAATAATCGAACAGCAGAGACTATAACTAGCTATCCACTGAGCCTTTGGACTATTGGGCAATGACATTTGTAAATATGGTTGTGTTCCTAGACCATTGGTTGTTGATTGTATCACACCCTAAGGGACGATCATAAACTCATTGATGATTGCACCATCTCATCAGTGTATAAACCACCTGGCGCTGAATTCACTTTTACCCAACCAACTAATTTCCAGAATAAACATGTGCAGATTGTCATAGGTGATTTTAATAGCCATAGCCATGTTTGGGGTTACAGTTATGAAGATGAAAATGGGACAGCAGTACAGGAATGGGCAGAATTAAATCACCTTGCTCTCATCCATGATGAAAACTACCTTCTTCATTCAACAGTGGTAGGTGGAAACGTGGTTTCAACCCTGATCTCATATTCCGTAGTAGTATCAACCATCAATGTGTAAAATCTGTCTGTCCCCCAGTACCTAATTCCCAGCATAAACCTATAATGTATCAAATATTTGCTGCTATAAGACCTCAAAAAGTGCCTTTTCGTAGGAGATACAATTTTAAGAAGGCAGACTGGACGAACTTCACAGAACTACTGGACGTCGAAGTATCTTCAATTGACCCAATACCAGAATCCTATGATAACTTCACTACAGCTGTAAAGAGATGCTCAAGAATGTCTATTCCTCGTGGTTGTCCGACATCTTACATCCCCGGCATTACAACAGAACATCCTGTCCTACTGAAAGAATACACCAATTTATTTGACGACAATCCATTCAGCGAAACAACGGTGGAAGCTGGAAATAAACTTATATCGTCTATAAAGGAGACGAAATGGATCCATTGGATAAGAACCATCGAAGATCTAGACTTGAAAAGAGACAGTCATAAAGCATAGAGACTTTTGAAGCATCTAATCAATGACCCAACTCATGCCACTGAACACTATAACATTACTGCAAATCAAATAACACACCAACTACTGCTAAATGGGAAGGTGGATCACAAATCTAATCTACCTAGATCGCGAAGAGAACAACTTGAGGAAAATGACATTATGACTCCATTCAACATGTTGGAATTAGAGAAGGCCATCAAACAGAGCAAAAACGGGAAATCAGCGGGCCTGGATGAAATTCGAACTGAACAAATTAAGCATTTCGGCACAGAAACAAAGAAATGGGTTCTGCAACATTTTAACAACTGCATAAGCAGATGTCACATTCCAAAGATCTGGCGTAAGAGCCGAGTGATAGCCTTGCTGAAACCTGGTAAAGCAGGAAACAGCCCAAGTAGTTTTAGACCAATTGCTCTTCTGTGTCATCTTCTTAAATTGTTAGAAAGAATGATCTTAAATCACCTCATACCCATAATCGACCCTTTGCTTATACCACAACAAGCTGGATTTCGTCCTGGTAAAAGTTGTACTGGACAACTGTTGAACTTAACTCAGTACATAGAAGATGGGTTTGAAGCTCACAATGTAACTGGAGTGGCATTTGTTGATTTATCAGCAGCGTATGACAATGTCAATCATCGGATATAATTAACTAAGCTGTACAATCTGACTAAGGACCCTAGCCTAACCAACTTCATTTCCACTATCTTGCAGAATCGCAGGTTCATTGTTGAGTTTCAAGGACAACGTAGCAGATGGAGACCACAGAAGAATGGTCTCCCACAAGGAAGTGTGTTGGCTCCAATATTATTTAACATTTATATAAATGATCAACCTATTGCACCAAACTGCAGGAGCTTTGTGTATGCTGATGATCTTGCTTTGGCTACACAGTGCAGAGACTTTGTATCAGTGGAGAGCAATCTCAATAATGCCCTTGAAACCCTCTCAAGATACTATACTACAAATCATCTCAAACCTAATCCATCAAGAACACAAGTATGTGCTTTTCATCTGAGAAATAGGGAAGCCAAACGTAAGTTAAAAGTTGTATGGTCAGGGGTTACATTGGAAAACTGTTACACTCCAAAATACTTAGGAGTAACACTCGACAGGTCTTTCACATACAAAAAACATTGTATGAACACTCAGGCCCGACGAGAGGGGGGGACAGGCAGGGCTGGTGCCCCGGGGCCCGACCCTCCCAGGGGGCCCGGCGTCCTAGGAGGATGGGCCCTATCTGGCATTGATTTATTATTGCCTTTATGCGAATTGAATTTGCTACCGGCAATCATTTAGTGAGTGCAATGAACTGTCTGTGAACAATGTTACAGGGATTGAAAAACTTATTCTGTCAAGTGGACAATAATTTCCATTACAAAGCGCTTGTGGGAAGAACAACGGTCTCAAAGTGGTCAACTTAGGCAATGGGGCTTCGCTATGTATTGTTGTCAGAATATATCTGAAGACAGAGAGAGCATAACCGTATTCAGAAATCAAGTCAATTGTATCAGCAAGTTCGATATCTACTCTGGAATAAGCAAGTACCACTAATATCAAAACAAACTCTGTTTTGAACATTATTTGTCCCTATATTGACTTATGGGTTGGAAACATGCACAACTACCAAATAAGATGACAGCAGACTTCAGGCTTCAGAAATGACGTTTCTAAGAAGCATGCTTCAAAAACCTAGGAAGGACAAAGTAAGAAATGAGAAGATAAGAGAACAAGCTGGAATAAATCAGTCCCTGAAGGAGACCATAACTAGGAGACGATTGCGATGGTTTGGTCACAACAAACGTATGACAGAAGGAAGAATTGCAAAACAATGGTTACATACTGAGATTACTGGAAAGAGACCTGTTGGAAGACCTAGGAGGAGATGGATGGACCAAGTGAAGGAAGATATCACATCCAAGGGAATCAACTGGGATGAAGTCTTGAAGGATCAGTGGTACATGAATCGACTAAAATGGAGAGCGCTCGTAAACCACACCCGGGAAATTGGAGTGGAAACTTGATGATGATGATGATGATGACAGAGAGAGCTTTCCATTATTCTAAATTTAGCTTATTCGGCTTATGCACCAATCCTTCAAGTAACTTTCTCATCCCTTCACTTATTTCGCCAAGGCCATTAGAGCCTGGGCTGCCCTGGTGTGTTTGGTCACCTAGCTCAAGAGTTTCAAGTTTGGTGCATCACGTTGAGCTTAGATGTTTAGAGGTGATAGTGTCTGAAATGAATATATTGTCTAGCTAGACATATCGTATGCCGTGCAGGCAGGTAAGTAAAATAAATTTTAAAGTAGCGTCCACACAGCAATTCACTTTATAGTTATTATTGATTTAAGGGGCGGAACAGCGAGGTCATCGTTCCCTAGTAATTCACTTTCGCACTATGTGAAAAATTATCATTGCTGGCTAAATATCTTGTGAAAGGGTGGGATGATTCTGTTGGTCAAACGTAGATAAAAGAAATGCATGCCAAATTGTTCATCTTCTCGTATACTGAATAGGGAAAACAATGCTAACATTTGAATAATCTGTATGTTTAGGTACCGTACAGTATCATAATTATTATAACTGGTCTATTCAATACGATAACATTCCTAGGCACTTGGGTTCGTGCGCCAAATCACTTCTGATTAAGGGACTTATTGAACATCTATATTACTAATGGCACTAGAGTTGGGAAATGTATCCAAAGACTTATACTAAGATAACATTCCAGTATTTTTCTGGACTGAGTGTTAAATTAACCAGGAGAAAAATGACAATTAAGCTAGGGCACTGAACCACTCAACTTTGTTTTCCAATTCCTCTCATGGAACCTCAGTGGTAAGGGCAGATGACCTACCGTAGCTGTTCCGCCCCATAAAACAACAATAAGTAACGTCAGTGGTAGGGGCAGATGGCCTAGCTGTTCCGCCCCTTAAAACAACAATAAGTAACGTCAGTGATGTGCATGGCGATGGAGAAATTAATATATTGCATGTAGGCAACTTCGCAGATTTTCCTAAGAGACAAATATTTGAACTATGCTTAATTTAGAAGAAAATTAAGACGAAGTATTGTCGAATATTAATATAAATAAAATTTTATTTTGATCTGGTGCAGTGGCTGTTATTATTTTTGGATATTTCTACGCCGTTTATTCCAAAGAGAGGCATCGATCTGCAAAGCACTTATTTTTCAGGACACGAAGAGATATTTTCCCTTGCGAATCAAGCCCTTTCACGATACGCTACCGACGGTAGTGGCTGCGCGGGCTAAAGCGCTGCGTTAGGTCAAGGGGCCAAGCACTCTGCTGACTCGGTAGACGCGTGGGTTCGAGCCCCACCGTCGGCTGTCCTTGAAATGGTTTTCCGTGGTTTCCCATTTTCAACACCAGGCAAATGCTGGGACAGTACCTTCTGACAGGCCACGGCCGCTTCCTTCCACATCCTTGCCCAGTTTCATTCATCTTCATCCATTCCATCTCTCATCCCGACGCGCAGGTCGCCCACGGGCGTCGACTAGAAAGACCTGCACTCGGCCTCTCAGGAGGCTACACGAGAAAAAGAAAAAAAAAAAAAAAAAAAAGAAAAAAAACGATACGCTTTAACGTTCCAGTATCGTCAAACATAAAATGAGTTGCTCTCTTTATCTATAACTTGGAAATGACTCCGGGTCCTGAAGAAGCCGCGGCAGGAATGCAGAATTCGGCTTCCCGACTGCGGTGGCATTCGTAGTCTTACTCAACAGTTAATAATAGGCCTATTTGTCGTTACAGTTGTTAATTCATTTAGGGGCTTGCAATATTTAACCCGTGTACTTGGTAGCCAGTAGGTCTAGTACCACTGGCGGGCAATGAACCATTGGCATTCGGTTGGGAATCGTTTGCATCAACTAGTACTGTAGATATAATTCAGTATTTGCTGACGCGTTAATTCTTCGGTTTGTTTCTGAAGGCTTCCACATGATTGAATGATGTTGACTGTAAAGCAGTAGTTTTCACAAATATTAATGAAGTAAAAATTATAAGATTCTCAAACAGCGAACAAAATAGAAAACCAAGAAACGTGCGAATTGTGTAGACTGAAGGGGAGGCTAGTGGTTGTTGTATAATAAGAAAGGTGTATTGGCAACATTGTTGTAACTATTTGTGTTGGAGAGTAGAAACTTAGACCTTCTTAAAACCACCCTCTGCTGGACGAAAGCGGAGTATACACTGTGCTGTGCTATGCCCTCTGTGACATGATCAATCGCATGCCGTATTCTTAGCTGTCGACTGGGAAAAGAGGGAATGCGTTGCCCGTCGCGACTATTACTGTAATTATTAGGGTTAAGAGTAGGGTAGGTGTTCCTGGACTTGAAATAAGGTACTATTCCAGCATGCGTCTGGAGGGAGTGTGGGAAACCACACTCAGGGCAGCTTCTCTCAGCACCGGGATTCAAACCTCTGATCTGCAAACTTGCTGTAGATCCCCATCACGGTCATTGGTGGGCTAAACCGCGGGGTCTTACTTGAAGGTGCGACAGCTTTTACTTCAATATCGGAGTCTTTTCTATAGCCACAAATGTCAATGGTCACCAAATTCTTACTACAAAATATCACAAATATAATCACCCAAATGGCCTAAAACTCAATAATTTGGACCAATATTTTGCAAAATTTTCCGGAGGAGGACCCCCGGACCCCACTGTGAGCTTGGTGATATTTCATACCCCCAGATCCCCGGTGTGTCTACTCCCCCATAATCTTGGCTTAAATCCGCCCCCGATGGTCACCAGTCATAGATAGGATTGGGGACTTTTAGGAGAACCTGGCTGTAGGTTTGCTTACTGCAAAGTAATATTAAGTTGTAAGAAGTCCTCTGCAAATTACAAAATATGTTTCATATTCACATTCTCTTCTTTTGTGAAAACAATCACTGATCAGCTGCAATTTACTGAGAGCACATAATAAATAACTTGACTTACGTATGAGTATACCTGTGGTTAATATGAAAATATATTTTGCTTTGTTTAATATACAGTGAAGTGTAATCGCCATTCAACCAAAACACTTATCTTAAATATCTGACGACTTCGGCCGGACTTAATCCCAAGATCTTGGGCATAGCAGTTCAGCATGCTACAATTATTATTATTATTGCTTGCTGAGTTTTATGTTCTTGTAATTGATTTCGTGATGACCATTTTGTGAAGAAAAAAAAAAAAAAATTGCTCAAAATCAGTTCGTGCAAATTTACGAGGATTATACATTAATTTTACAGAGTTTGGTTATAGAGGGGGGCCCCGGGAGATTCCAGCCCCAGGGCCCGTCGCCGCTCTCCACGGCCCTGTGAACACTAAGCAGAAAGTTTCCACAAGGAACAATCTCCTCAGAAGATTGGCCGGATCACAGTGGGGCAGCCAACCAGCAACCATCAAATCTTCTGCAATGGCATTATGTTATTCCACCGCAGAGTACACATGTCCTGTTTGGTATAACTCAGCTCATGCCAAACAGGTGGATGTGGCTCTCAATGATACGTGCAGAATAATAACTGGGTGTCTCAAATCCACTCCAATTGAATGGCTTTACCACCTCGCTGGGATAGCACCTCCTTCTGTTTGAAGAGAAATATCAGCGAACAAGTAAAGGAAGAAGGTGGAGCATGAAGGAACTCATCTGTTATATGGATACGAATTACACACACCAAGACTGAAATCTAGGAAGAGTTTCCTAAAGACATCGAAGGAACTCACAACCACCGAGAAAAATGCTAGACTACAATCTTGGAAAGCTAAAGGTCTTCTTCCTGGTGGGTGTACAACACCATCTGAAACTTTACCACCGGGTCATAACGAGGCATGGATGACATGGAAATCCCTAAATAGGTTGAAATAAGGAGTCGGCAAATCAAGAGCTAATATGGTAAGATGGAACTACGCTAAAGACGGAAAAATCAAGTGTGATTGCGGAGAAGATCAGACTGTCGACCACATGATTCAATGTTGAATGTGTCCAACCACTTGCACAACGGAGGATCTACACCTATCCTCAGAGACTGTACTACAAGTCGCCAAGTTCTGGTCTAATTGTATTTAGTGAAATGTTTTGTATTGTGTAACATGTTTCTGATACGAGAATAATAATAAACTCATTTTATCATGTGTTGCAGAAGTCATGGCAGGAAGTCGTAGAGTGAAAATCAACAAGTCTGGCGAGTGTAGATTTGTATACGAACTATACAAAGTGCAAAAGTAAAGGAAGCTGATATGCGTGAAAGTCTGACGAGTGTAGATTTCTGTACAAACAGTACAAGTGTAAATATATATAAATAAGAGGCTGATATGCCTAAGGTCTGTAATGACTGGAAGTGTTTGTTGCTCAAGGAGCGTAAATTCAGTGAAAGCAAGGTGCCGTACTGTAAACATCTATAAGTGTATTTCATTGAAGTGTATTTTCTTGTGTTGTACATAATGTATATATGTGAGGTCAGCAATAGATAGTTTGTTTTACAATTCATGTGTATTTATTCCTGTGTTGTCACGATCCTGGTACATCAGCAGAACGCATGTATAATGCCCCACACTTGAGACAGTTATTTTATTTTAATCGGGAAGATCCATATGATCAACCTTGGAGCCCAATTAAAATCGGGATATTAATGTTAAATTCACTTGTGGCCTGTATGTGAACTGCAGTAAATTCTGTAGGTTTGTTTTCAGGGCCTAAATGCAGGGAATGGAGTGGTCTGACCGAAATTTCAAGCAGACAGTGTTAACCGTCGGGTTCCAAAGGGTAAGTATGTAAAATTTGGTTCCGATCGGTGAAACGGTGTAGATTTCTGCCAAAGGGCCAAAATGCAGGGAATGGACTGGGCTGTCCAAATTTCACGTAGACAGTGTTACCCGCGGGGTTCCAAAGGGTAAGTATAAGGTGCGTTCAAAAAGTAAGGAGCTGGAGGCTGGAATGCGCAAACCGGTTACTACATTGACTAATCGTGGCGTGTGTAACGAGGTGTGGTTCCGACCAGAGCGTGGAAGGTCACAGCCCATCGCTAGAGGGCACGCATGCACGTCACGTGACAATACAAAGCGAGCAGCAGCATGCATCAATCGTCCAACGCTGCCAGTTGCATTGCAAACAGTGACATGGAGGCATCAACCGAAGAGCAAAGAGGTGTTGTTCGGTTTCTGACAGTGGAAGGAGTAGGGGGAACGGACATTCATCGCCGAATGTCACAAGTGTACGGCGAACACTGCATGTCCCTTGCAAGGGTCAAGGCGTGGCACAAGCACTTCAGGGAAGGACGGGTGTCGTTAGCCGATGATGCCCGGTCTGGGGCACCCCCCTGCATTACCGATGACAACGTCCAGCTGGTTGATACACTCATTACTCAGGACCGCCGAGTGACAGTAAATGCCATAGCTGCCGTGGTCGCTCCACGACCTCATACGGCCAACACATACGCGGCACTCCTGCAGAAATTCAAATGGGAGGGTTCTCGGACACCCTCCATACAGTCCAGACCTCTCTCCCTGTGATCACGCCATGTTTGGTCCCCTGAAAAGGGCTCTGCGGGGCTAACGATTCACCTCGGACGCCGATGTCCAGCTGTACGTGCGGAACTGGTTCGCATCGCAGCCCAGGCAATTTTATGAGACAGCCATTCACCGCCTCGTGTCACAGTGGGACAAGTGCCTCAACAGCCAGGGCCAATACTTCAAACATACAGGTACTGGTTTCTGTAATTATGCCTCCAGCTCATTACTTTTTGAACGCACCTTATATATAGATTTTGATTCAGATCGGTGAAACGGTGTAGATTTGTGCCAAAGGGTCTAATAGCACGGAATGGAGAGGTCTATCGAAAATTTCAAGTGGGCAGTGTTACCCGCAGGGTTCCAAAGGGTAAGTATACAAATTTTGGTTCAAATAGGTGAAACGGTGTAGATTTGTGCCAAAGGGCCTAAATGCAGGGAATGTAGGGGTCTGTCTGAAATCTCAAGTAGACAGTGTTACTCATCGGGTCCCAAAGGGTAAGTAAATAAAGTTTGGTTCAGATCGGTGCAACGATGTAGATTTGTGCAAAGGGCCTAAATGCAGGGAATGGAGTTGTCAGACCAAAATTTCATGTCGACAGTGTTACTCATCGGGTTTCAAAGGGTAAGTATGTAAAATTTTGTTCAGATCGGTGAAATAGTGTAGATTTGTGCCAAAGGGCTTAAATACAGGGAATGGAGTGGTCTGTCCGAAATTTCAAGTAGACAGTGTTACTCGTCAGGTTCCAAAGGGTAAGTATGTAAAATGTGATTCAGATCGGTGAAACGGTGTAGATTTATGCCAAAGGGCCTAAAAGCAGGGATGGTGTGGTCTGTCCGAAATTTCAAGTGGGCAGTGTTACCCGCAGGGTTCCAAAAGGTTAAGTATACAAATTGTGGTTCAGATCGGTGAAACGGTGTAAATTTGTATAAATAACAGACGAACAGACAAGACATACAAACATTGAGCTTAATGTATACAGTGCAATCTCGTTAGCACGTTCTCGGTTACGACGTTTTCCCGTTTAATGCGATTTTCTCAAGTCCCAGCCCCATTCCTACTAAATACATGTTGATATATCCCCTTGATACGTTTTCTATTCCCGCTTACGAATATCAAATTTTCGTTGTACTATTTGTTTGGGAACCGGATTTTATTTTTATTTCACTATAAAATTCGCCATCTTGAAAAGACGATGCGATATTGCTTCCTATTCTCTGATAGTTATTGACAGTGTAGACAATTAGTGTGTTTTGACGGTGTGGAAGTGGTTTGTGGTATGACGCAACACAGAAGATAGCTGACGGTGTAGAAGTGGCTTGAGAACTATGACGCAACACGGAAGATAGCCGACGTGTCTCTCTCGCGCCAGTAGAACATGCAGGCAGAATACAAAGATGCTACCTATAACCAGAGCCAGGGCCGTGCAATGGGCAAGGTGAAGCAGTGCTAGCGAGAAATTTACTCGTGTCGGCCGAGCGCAGCCCTACTCGGTCCATTTCTGAGCAGTGCAGCACAACAGCACACTAGCACTGCAGCGCTTAGTCGCACAAGCACTGTCCATTTGACCGGGTACTGCAGTACGTTTAGTACTGAGCGCGGAGCCTGGACACTAGGCGCACTAGAGCCAACATTGTGGCATATGCGTGTGGTCTGCCGTGCTCATAACGTGGGGAGGACAAAAATAGCATAGTGGGAGAGTCACACATTAATGAATCAAACCGAAGACATATAAAACATGATATTTGGACGCACATGAACCAGATCTGCAGCAAGGATACAGAAATTCGCATACTTTTTGGGTGATGTAGCAGGTGCAGGGAGATATAGTAGTCCTAAAATAGAATCAGGGACCGGTATGGAATCAGGAGAGTTAAAATACATTTGTTAATTTGTTGACATAATGTCACAAACCAGCCGAGGTAGCTAAACACGTTAACGTGCATGGTCAGACTACTCCAAACTCGAAAGACCACACATAGCCACTCCATACATTACCTCATTAATTTTATTTGTCATTAACTCCTCTCATGAGATTGGCGTCATGAAGGCATCTATCCGTGAAATCATTCCCACAAGGAAACTGTCTCACCACATCCCCTACCTCATAGCAACCGGAATAATTATGGGTAGAACCAAAAAACTACATTAGGACTATAAAACTGTATTTCAATAACAAGATTCTGAATTCACCAACTGACTAGATTGATGCTCTTCAGGGATATGTGAGTTCGAGAAACATGCGTTAGTAAATTCATCAGGATTTTAAAATGAAAGGTATTCCGTCGCAATCTAAGGTCATTTATGTCTTTTATTCTTATATTCAAGTCGCCTCCGTGGTGTAGTGGTCAGCATGATTAGCTGCCACCCAGGACGTCCGCGGTTCGATTCCCGGCTCTGCGACGAAATTTGAAAAGTGGTATGAGGACTGGATTGGGGTCTACTCAGCCTCGGGTGGTCCATATGAGTAGAGGGGGTTCGACTCCCACCTCAACCATCCTCGAAGTGGTTTTCCCTGGTTTCCCACTTCGTCTTCGGGAAAATACCGGGGTGGTACCTAACGTAAGGCCACGGCCGCCTCCTTCCCTCTTCCTTGCCTAATCCTCACACTCTTCCCATCTCTTCATCAGGCCCCTGTTCGCTTTTCAGGTGAGGCCGCCTGGGTGACGCGACGTGCTAGTCATACTCCCCAGTTGTATCCCCGACTCAGAGTCCCAAGCTCCAGGACACTACCAGTGGCGGTAAAGGTGGGATCCCTCGCTTAGTCCGTGGGAAAAGCCAACCCTGGAGGGTAAACGATAAAAAAAAAAAAAGAATTCTTATATTGAACATGGCCTGAAACAATACCTCGTGGAATTTACCTACACATAAGATATACGGCAAAATAAGCAAGAAGACACGAAATACTTCAAACCTTCAAGTTTTAGAACAATATTGATTATTTCAACAATATGGAGACCAAGAGTGCTATTCATTATATAACAATTAGCCTATTTTGCTCTGAAAATTACAACATATGTTGTCTGTCTTTCTACCAGCTTGTCTGTATTTCGGGGGCGTGGTGGCGCAGCGGTCAAGCTGTATGCCTCTCACCAAGGTGGACCGGATTCGACTCCCGGTCAATGCATGTGAGATTTTCGATGTGAAATGCCATGTCCTGTGGTTCGGTTTCCACGTAAAACGTAGGTCCCGTGGCTTATGATCGCGAGATTAACGGTCACGTTAAACTACAAGCTTCCTTTTTGTCTGTATTTCTTTCGGTGGAGTGCCTAAAACGGTTTTGTTTGTTAGTTCTTGAAACTATTCGACTTTAGGGTTATGGTACGCGAACCGTCTTCCTAACTTACCAGGGGCTATGTAATGCCAAAAATACGAAGAAATGTGTACTATTATAGTTCGCCCAGTGTAGAAATTAACGGTACAGGCCGGACGTTTGTTTTAGACGAGTGAAAAATCCTAATGGAAGCCTGGAGGCGAGTTACTACAGTACCTGTGTTGTTATCAGCTGCCCCAAGCGGTCCGATGATTGACGAAGCTGTTTCACACTACTCCTGAAGTACAGTCATTGGCAAATATAATGACGTTCTGTTCGTAACTACGTAACGTGTACTTCCGTGTCACACAATACTTCGACGTGGATTGTACGTCTGCTCAAGTCTGGAATTCCATTACATCAGATCGGTGGTGACAAGTGTGAAGTGATAGGGTGAGAGAGTGAGTGTGTGTAGGCTCACCCACAGGGTTCAAGGTCAAGGGCAATCGTCTAAAACTAACGTCCGGCCTGTATCGTGCAATTGATTGCGCTGACAATGAAAGAGACCACCTTGTAGTGTAGCGGCTAACATTCTTGGTCGAATTGAGAGCACATCACTCCGTAGAGTTGTTAGAATAGCTTCCGTAAAATATTCTCAAAGGCCTATGCTACAAGTAGCCCTCATGAGTTAATCCAATTGCATATGTATATGTAGGCTAATCCAGATATGATATTTAAGACATTTGATTTTCATTGCATTCTAAGTTCTAGGCATAGGAAAACCTCGAAGCTAATTTTGCAATTTTCAGTGAATGAGCATGCAAAGTATAGTAAGCATCATGTAGGGAGACTGTACCAGCATGCATTGCTTGAAGACATGGTGACATAGTGCGTAATTTGTGCTCGTACAACGAAGGAGGTTGTCAGGATGGTGATGATGATGAAAATGGTGATAACGATGAAGACGGTGATTGGGAACCAAGGGAATATAAATAACCGATGCTTAAGATTGAAGCGGATCTATGGTAAACACAAAATGAAATTGCAGGTTGATTGCGAAAGTACAGAAACTATCCAATCACCATATTTTATGGATATTGACTAATCCAGAAGTAGACATGAAAGGGAGTAGCCTAGTACAAATAGGTGGAAGCAAAGGATGCTCTTGTGTGAGATCTCCATGGGCGTAGCCAGGACTCTTCATGCTGCAAACACTATGGAGTGCCTGATACCCTAGCTCACGTTCAAAAAGCATAATTAAGAAGGGGATTTACTACAAACTTTAGGAATCATCGAAATAGATCTAAGATGCAGCTGTAACATTTCAGAAATGTTACACGATCCATGTCTTTGTGTCTTTCTCGTGTTAGAAGCAAAAATACAATGGGCATAATAATTGTTATTGGCCATAAGAAGGATACAAGATTTATGTTGGACCCCACCATCAGATGTGAATTAACCTTCGGCATAACAAAACAGGTCGTTTAGAGAAAACGATAGGCTTCAAAGAGAAGTGAAAGCTTGTGGTACGTTTCGAATAAGCGAGAGGATCAACATCAACATTTTTTAATCAATCATCAAGTTTGGGTATGCCTAAGTATAAATGACCTAATTTTGCTATCAATGAATCCATTCAATAATAGAGAATTAATCTTCAATATACTCGGGAACAGTATGAGACGTAATCTATTGGTACCCAATAACATTTTATTGCTAATATTAATAGTATATTAGCCTAATAATAATAATATGAAGGGAAGATAAGAACGGCTTTACGAAACCATGTCGGTACGGGCTGGCCGTGCGCGCCTGAACTGACGAGTTCCAGCGTAGACAGTGCTGACAGTGTGAGGCTAGGCCATACAGCCCTAAAAGCACTTGCCACGCTTGCAGGGCACTACGCCATACTATACACAGCTCGCTCGCACGTGTAGCGAGCGGCAGGTGGGGAGAAGCAAGGACATGACGTCACGCGCATGTGGCTTACTTCTTAGACAGCCCGTAAGGGTGCAGCAGGATAGAACATACTACAGGCACTAGCTACGCAGGGCCCTGACCAGAGCCCTGCGCGGATACGCAAAACGTTATCCGCATCCGTCCCACATCCGCACGACTTTTATCCGCCCCGCACGACTTATATCCAGATCCGCCCGACTGTTATCCGCATCCGCCCCTCGACCGCATGACTTTTATCCAAATCCGGTGATATTTCAATATTATGTTTAATTTATTAGATAAGCATAAAGTGTTAAACCAACACATTTAGACATTTGAGGAGAAAATCGTTCCTGACTTTACGCTTGGGGAGAGGGATTGACATTTGGCCGGAAATTCCGAGTCAGTCATCATCCTTCTGTTTCTTGACCCATCCATGTTAGCATAGTTGATGTCATAACTCGTGCTTGAGTGCCAAGTTGGAAATAAATCTACAGATAAACCTGGAACCATATCTTCCAGGATAGCTTAGACGGCAAAGTAGCTGACATGAGGAATGTTAATGATGTCACCACGATGAACTAACAAGCTTATTGACAGCATTATATCTCGTACGTATAGTAATAATGGCAGTGAGAATTGATGATGATAAGATGTCAAGACCATCTACTACAAACATACGGTACTTATTAAAATATAGTTGAAAGCATATGAGTAAAATAAGGTAATCTTCTCTTGTATAAGTGCAATACGTGCCTGAATATTTCGTACGCAATAGGCTACAGGAGCATGAAGCTGTAGATTGACATATCAAATATGTAATATTATCGTAAGTTTGTATTCTAAAAACTATCAGCAAATTTACTCGAAACATTAACCTCAGCGTATCCGCTCAGCCATGCAAACTATATCCGCGTGGCGAAAATATTTACGGATATCCGCATCCGCGCAGGGCTTTACCTATAACACGTTCTTTGTTTCGAAATACAGCACAGATTGGCGTGCGTATGCCCGCCGACCACTAGTGTCTCGTCCTTCCGTGAATGCGGCAGCATGGTTTGAAGACCGCCCGCCCCGTTATCTGTCGCGTAGCGTGAATTATTTAGCCCGTGCACACAGAACCTTTAAACAAGGTCACGTTGCATATTTTGCCTCGCATCGCTTTAATATGATCGCATTTTCGACAGCGCGCAGAATCGCTTTCAATACGATACGCGTTTATACGTTCCTGAACACCAGTTTGGATACGATCCAATCCCATAATTTTACCGTATAGACCTTGAAACTCGATACGAACCCATTCACGCAAATACGCATTACACTACCGAAGAAGTTGTGAAACCTAGTGATAATTTTGTTGCGTCGTATTGAAATAATGGAGGTGGCGCTCCAAAGTAGGAGAACCTTTGTATAATCCTCACCTCGAACGCGTGGAAGTTTTTTTTTTCTGTACACGCGCGAGCATGTCTAACCTAAAAAAAAACTTCGGTTATATCCAATCGTACACTCCAAAGAATACAGCACTTCTTTTCCACAGAATATCAAGAAAGACATGTATTTAAGCCGAAATCAATTATAGAAAACTAAATATTTCAACTCGTACTACAGTACTTGAATTAAGAGTACGGTACCGGAATAGTACATTTTTCTCTTATTTTCATTGCTCTCGTTTCTCTGTGCTGTACAGTATAAACTAGTTCTGTAATACAATAATTCTGTAGGTTGTTTAAAATTGTATATTCGATAGTACGTAGGTCCGATTAACACGTTTTTTACTTTTCCCTCACTGATACAAGTTAATGAGGTTTAATTATCATTTTTCATTAGTACATTTTCCCGCTTTTTACGTTCAAATTTATCAGTCCCTTGAAAAACGTACTAAGGAGGTTCTACTGTAGTGCCAAGATACTTCAAGAGAGAAAACAAAAAAAAGGGAGGATATTTGGGTTGAATTTTATTGTACAGACTCCTTGTGGGACCGACACTGGACGGAGGCGAATCAAGAATTAAGGCATGACATCACAAGTATAGCGGTTCATGGATATCACCACAAACTACTGTATGTGCGACGACACATTTCCATGAAGTAACCAAGAAGTGTGTACTTTGTGTGGTGAAGGATGTAAACGCTATTACAATCAGTTTTTGAGTATAGTACAGATCTGTAGACTAAAGAACCAACAGGAATTGTATTTTGGCCATTCGGCTGCAATTAAATTTATTAAAGAGAAATATATACTGGAAGAAGGACGAGAGTGGTGGAGAGACAGAAAAGTATAGTGGTCCTTGATTTACACCGACCCAGATCACTGGAACCGGGAAATGATGAAGAATTATTGACCCCCATGTAATCACATGTAATAATTGCATCAACCTCCCCCTCCTCCTGTATTACGTAATCACAAAGCAATATACAGTGAAACCTCGTTAACACGTTCCTCATTAGTACGTTTTATCGCATATTTTCAAGTCCCAATTCTTATCTGATGAAAATAACATAAAAGTACCTCATTTATCACGTTGCAAATTTTGTGGCGCATCGCTTAGTACGATCGCATTTTCGTCAGACCTGACAGCATTCTTTGTTCACCCCTAGTGGAATGTGGGCCCGGCCTCTGTGAGACAACATTCCTTGCCAGCAAGCGGGCGAGGGTTGGGACATAACATGTATAGTTGTCTCGCTTTCCTGCTTAACTAGCGGCGACTCAAACGTAAGTAGCACGCGCCGACAATAAGCATTGTTCGCTAGTGACCAATAGCAGACGGTTGTTGACCAAATGTGGTGAATATTCTATTCGATTACGTTTTTAAAAGCCATCGAAAGGAATTGATATAATTTTCATTAAATAGTCCCTAATTGTTCCTTAAGTCGAATCGCGATAATAAATACGCCGGAGCCCATCTGCGGTACGCCTGCAGTGATGGGTCAGCTTCTCAAGGGGACTGCGTGACTGGCCAATAAAAGAGCGTCTTCTCGCGGATGTTTGGGAGTAGGCCTACTCCGTTCTGACGGGCGCTGAGTTTCAAGCAAGCTGGTCCACGCGTAGTCTAGCCGCATCTACGGGATGATACACTGCCAAATGTACGTCCGGCTTGCCATTAAAAAATCACTTTGTTATTTCGTTCCGATAACTCAGAATTGGAAAAATATGGTGTTTTTACTGTTCGATTAAGTTTTTAAAAGCCAGCGAAAGGGATTTATATATTTTTCATTAACTATTCCTTCCTTATATAAACAATTCATGCTTTTGGGCTAATGCCGTGTGTATTTTTAATTTAAAAGCATGAATTGTTTATATAATAATCCGGGCCGTGAAAGCCTTAATATTCCTTCCTTATTCTTTAACTCAACTCATATAATAAATGCGCTTGAGCCCGCCTGCAGTGATTGGTCAGTTTCTCAAGGTTGCTGCCTGACTGGCCAATAAAAGAGCGTGAGGGACATTTGGACTACCGTAGTTCTAATCAGTACTGTGTTTTGCCATGTTTTGAGATTTGCTCGATATCGCGTGATGGTGGAAGATGCTTTTAAATTATTATTTTTTCTTCTGTAGACGCGCGAGCATATCTAACCTCAAGAAAACTTCGGTTCCATCACGCCAAAGAATACGGCACTTATTTTCCACAGAATATCAAGAAAAACATGCATTTAAGCCGAAATCAATAAACAAAAAAATATTTCAACTTGTACTACAGTATTTGAATTGAGTACTGTACAGGTATAAATAAAATTCTAAGAGAATTATTGAAATAATTGAAATAATAATAATAATAATAATAATAGTAATAAATTTTGTAAATATTGTCAATTCAAATAACAGTACAGTAAGTATGTAGTTAGTTTTAGTTATAAGTATGTAGTTAGTTAGTTAGTTTGTCTATTAGATATATGTCATTGTTCTATTAGACTGTGGTGTGTGAGTGTGTCTGGTAGCAGTTGCATTGTTTATTAGTTCTAGTTCATTGTTTCAGTAGACTGTGTTGTGTGACGGTGCATGTGAGTGTGCCTGGTGACAGACTGTTTTAGTGGTAGTATTTGTTGTTGGTGGAACTGTAGTATTTTTTTCGTAAGTAGAATTTTGGTATTTAATTGTTATTACAGTAGAAGGATAGTATTTTTGTTAGTAGAATTGCTCTTTACTTATTTTGAAAGGGAGTAGCAGCCTTTCAGAATAAAACAATTCTTTATTAGTCTTATAGATGGTTAAGATATTGATAATATAAGCCAAATAATGGCTACACTGCATCCTGCTGCACGGCTGAAAGCAACGGGAAACTACAGCTGTATGCTATTCCCGAGGATATGCACCTCTCTATGCATAATTACATGTGATGATGGCCTCCTCCCTTGTAAAATTTCAATCCGGAGGTAAACTAGTCCCCCGTTCGGATCTCCGGGTGGGGACTACTCGAGAGGGGGTTAACATCACAAAAGTGACAGAGAGGAAATCTGACATTCTACGGATCGGAGCGTGGAATGTTAGAAGTCTGCTAGGAAGTGGAAGGTTAGAAAACTTAGAAAGGGAAATGGATAGGTTGAGGTTGGATTTGGTTGGGATTAGTGAAATGCGCTGACAGGAAGAACAGGACTTTTGGTCAGGAGACTATAGGGTCATTAGCACTAAATCAAACAATGGCCAAGCAGGGGTTGGCCTTATATTGAGTAGGAAACTTGGACAGTGGGTGGAATATTATGAGCAATATAGTGAACGGATTATTGTAGCAAAAAACAATACTAAACCTACCTGCACCACAGTGGTACAAGTCTATATGCCTACCAGTCAAGCTGATGATGAGGATGTTGAAAAGGTCTACGAAGAAATAGACGAAATTCTGAGGTATATCAAGGGTGATGAAAATGTTATAGTAATGGGAGATTGGAATGCTGTGGTAGGAAAAGGGAGAGAAGGGAAGATAGTAGGAGATTTCGGATTAGGTGAAAGGAATGATCGAGGAAGCAGGCTGGTAGAATTCTGCACCGAGCATGAGTTGGTCATAGCTAACACCTTATTCAAAAACCACAATAGAAGAATATACACATGGATGAGACCAGGAGATACAGGGCGTTACCAAATCGACTTCATTATGGTCAAGCAGAGGTTTCGAAACCAGATTTTGGATTGTAAAACATATCCTGGTGCTGACATAAACTCTGACCACAATCTGGTTGTAATGAAATGCAAATTAAAGTTGAAGAAACTGAAGAAAAGTCAAAAGCCAAAAAGGTGGGCAATAGACAGACTGAAAGAGAAGGATGTAAACGAAAGATTCAAGAAGAGTATAAAGGAAGGACTAATGAAAAACCCTAAACAAACTTCAATTGCAGACAAATGGGCACTTTTGAAGAATGAAATAACAAAATCCGCAGAAGAAAACATTGGTAGGAAAGAAAGAATAGGTAGAAAACCGTGGATCACACAGGATATACTAGAACTGATGGATGAAAGGCGGAAACACAAGAATGTAAGAGATGAAAAGGGGAAAGCAGAATACAGACGTCTGAGAAATGAGGTTAACAAGAAGTGCAAGGAAGCGAAAGAAGAATGGTTGAAAGAGAAATGTGCAGGTATAGAAAATTGTCTGAAATTAGGAAAAGAAGACACAGGTTATCGAAGGATTAATGATACTTTTGGGGAAAAGAAGACTAAATGCTGTAATATTAAGGACACAAATGGAAAGCCTCTAACAGATAGGGAAGAAAAGGTTGAGAGATGGAAAGCTTACATAGAGAGTTTGTATAAGGGAAAGGAGATAGAGAATCATGTAATGGAAAGGGAGGAGGAAATTGATGAGGATGCGAAAGGAGATTTAATATTGAGATCAGAATTTGATAGAGCTTTGGAAGACTTAAGCAGGAACAATGCACCAGGCATAGATGATATACCGATTGAGTTGCTACGCTGCATAGGAGGTGAAGGTCTGATCAGGTTATTTCACTTGGTGTGTAGGATTTATGAGACAGGTGAGGTACCCCCTGATTTCAAGAAGAATGTAATCATCCCTATACCGAAGAAAGTGGGAGCTGATAGATGTGAAGATTACCGTACAATCAGCTTGATTACTCATGCTTCAAAGATCCTGTCTAGAATAATTTACAAGAGGATTGAAAGCCAGATAGAAACGGAGTTGGGTGAAGACCAGTTTGGGTTCAGGAGAAATGTAGGAACAAGGGAAGCTGTACTAAGTCTTAGGCTGATTTTGGAAGGTAGAATAAGGAAAGATAAGAGAACGTTCATGGCTTTTGTAGACTTAGAAAAGGCTTTTGATAACGTTGATTGGACTAAATTGTTTGACATTTTGAAATCGATTGGAATAAAGTACAGGGATAGGAGGGTGATAAATAATCTATACAGAAACCAGACAGCAGTCATTCGAGTTGAAGGACATGAGAGAGAAGCTGGTATTCAGAAAGGTGTAAGGCAAGGCTGCAACTTATCACCCATACTTTTCAATCTTTACATTGAACAAGCAATGAAGGAAATTAGAGAAACATTTAAAGTGGGAGTGAAGATTCAAGGAGAAATAATTTCAACTCTGAGATTTGCTGATGACATCGTCATCTTGGCCGACAAGCCTGAGGATTTAAATGAGTTTTTGAATGGTATGGACTCCGTCTTACGGAAAGAATTCATGATGAAAATTAATAAATGTAAAACAAAAATACTGGAAAGCAGCCGAAATAAATCAGAAACCTCTATGGAGATCAAATTGGCAGGTGAAAAGCTGAAGGAAGTAGGAGACTTCTGTTACTTAGGAAGCAGAATAACCAGTGATGGAGGAAGCAAAGAGGATATAAAAAGTAGGTTGGCTCAGGCAAAGAAAGCATTTCTACAAAAAAGGAATCTGCTGACATCGAATATAGATTTAGGTATTAGGAAGTCATTTTTGAAAGCCTTTGTCTGGAGCGTGGCGCTCTATGGAAGTGAAACTTGGACTATTGGTGCAGCAGAAAAGAGGAGAATTGAAGCATTTGAAATGTGGTGTTACAGGAGAATGATGAAGATCAGATGGGTAGATAGGGTTACAAACGAAGAGGTATAAAGACGAGCGGGAGAGGGGAGATGTTTCTGGCGACTGCTAATGAAGAGAAGAGATAGGTTGGTAGGACACATACTAAGACACCCAGGAATAGCAAGCTTAGTTATGGAAGGAAGGGTCGAGGACAAGAACTGTAGGGGTAGACCAAGGTTAGAATATGTTAAACAGATTGCCTCGGATGTAGGGTGTGGTAGCTATGTAGAGATGAAACGATTAGCTCAGGACAGGAAGGCATGGAGGGCTGCATCAAACCAGTCAAAAGACTGAAGACTCAAACAACAACAACAACAAACAACAGGTATAGTAGGCTACATTTTTCTCTTGTTTTCATTGCTCTCGTTTCTCTGGGCTGTGTAAACTAGTTCTGTAATACAATAATTCTGTAGGTTGTTTAATTATATATTCGATAGCAAGTACTTCCGATTAACGCGTTTTTTTACTTTTCCCTTATTGAAACAATTTAATGAGCTTTAATAATCATTTTTCAGTAGTACGTTTTCCTGCTTTATATGTTCAAATTTTTCAGTCCCTTGAAAAACGTACTAACGAGGTTCCACTGTATCTTGAGTGGATGGCCCTTTCATTATACCAGTATCGACTTTGTGTTTAATCCAACACAGAGAGCTCTTTTAAGAAACCTTGCCTTCACTTTTTATGGATCGGAGGTCTGCGAGTGTTAGGTGATCCCATATAATCTGTAACCCATAAGTTGCTACTGGGCTCACTACTGCATGAAACAGTTTCATTGCTGATTTTATTGATACATTCTGTAGATCTTTTATTGTATATATTGCTATAATTGCAGCTGAGACTCTTTCTTTTTCGTGCAGTCTATAGCAGTGACCTGTTGTTTGTAAAGTAATCCCGAGATATGTGAATGCCCGAACGATTGGAACATTTTCCCTTCTTATCTTTATGTGGTAGTCTTCTGCAGACCTTCCTCCTTTTCTAAAAAGCGGCTTCGGTGGCATAGTTGGTAGCATGCTGAGCTTCTATGCCCAAATTCGCGGGCTCAAACCCGGCCGAAGTCGTCGGATTTTTTAAGAGCGTTAAAAATCCCTCAGTATGCCTCCCTTCGGAGGGAAATAAAGCCGGGGTCCCATGTCATAGATTTATGGCATGTTAAAGAACCTTCCACTAATTACACCTGTGTGAAGCTAAATTATATATAGGTTAAACAATCGACAAACGCTATTAGGTTCCGACATTCGTCGCCAGGAGCGACTGCGGTGATATTTGGTAATCAAGTTCTGAACTAGTAGTCGTTGACGGTGGTGTTTGGCGGCAATAGTAGGAACTACTTGAAAAAATTCAATGTCTGCAGTCCTCACTTGAATTGAAAACAGATAACACACACTAATACAGTCATCACAATTAACACCGGTTATCAGACAGATTCTACACACACCCAAAGTACACGGGGCCACATGACCGTGTTGTCGCAGCCCCTAAACTGAGGAACCAACCAACCTTTCCTAAAAGTAATTTGCATGGTCTTGTCTGTGTTAATTTGAAGACAATTTTTATCTTCTCATACCGTCAGCTTGTTCACTGCTTGCTGCAGTCCATTTGAATGTCCACTTTCACTCCTCTTTTCTCAATGCTCTCCCTCACTGTATCCATCCACCTCATCCCCGGCCTTCCCCTTTGACGCCTTCCCATGACTTTCTCAGTAAATAATCGCTTCGGGACTCCGCGTTCTCCCATTCGTATCATATGTCCATACCATGTTAGTTTACTGACCTCGATCTTGTCTTGTAACGTGGAGAATCCTGTTTCTTCCCTAATATCCTAGTTTCTGATTTCGTCTCTGTGAGTCTTAATCTATAATTATAAGATCCGCCTTGTCAAAGACTAGAAGGTAGTTTACTAATTAAAATATATGTACATGTTTCGCTGTTACATTGATAACTTCTTCAGCGTGAGAAAATCTTAGAAAATTATATCAACAAAGAACCAAAAAGAAAATGGATATCCTTAGAGAAATTCATTAATTTGAAATAATTGAATGGACACAAACAGGAATAATAAAAACATAATATTATAAATCAATTAGCCTTGAATTAAACATATTGTATGAAGGAAATGGTTATTATTTATTTAAGAAAAGTGCACAATGTGCATAATGGTACATAAATTATTCTTTACCTAGTCCTATTATTGAGATTGTCCTGTTTGGGCAGTTTTGTGCATGATATCGCTCACAATGTTTATTGCACAATTTGCACACGCAGGATTCTTCCAGTTGATGAAATCTTAGGTTCTGACATAGCTTGTGATGAACGCCGTGCGTTGCAAATCTTGTCAGTATGTGTCAAAGTTCATAATTTGGCTGCTTCCATTCCGATCTTGTCATGGCGTCTGTTGAGTAAAATTTGGGCCATATGGCATTAGTTTTCTCTTTTAACAGGTGTAGTGTCTTATCATAAGCCTTAGTACTTAATAGCCAGAATTGTGCTCTTAAGTCCTCAACGAAGAAGGTTTCTTTTGTTAACACATAAATGTTAGCCTCGATGGTGCTGACTTCCCTACTCCTAGAATCCGTTTTAGGTAACGGGCTTTGACCTTCTCAATTGTTGATAGATTTGTGATTGTTGGTTTGTCCCAGATGATGTTAATCCCATAGGTGCTATAGCAGTCTTGAACAGTGTTAATCCAGTTGTAACCAAACTTTTGTTCGGTTACAGAGACTTATTATTTTATCAGGTTGCCAGACATGGCTGCTTGTTCGTGGAGCGCCATGGAGTCTCTTGTGTGGTCAGTGCCCATAGGATTCTTTTTCTGGTGGTCTACGGATGGGTGGCCTTGGCTGGTGGCACCAGGAGGCCTTGACTGTTTGGTGAAAAGCTTCCTTGGCATGTGGAGGTTGCCATGGGAATGGGCTGTTTATGGGTGATTTTGAGGAAAGATGGAGGATGGTTGTTGATGTTTTCTTCCAGCCAATGAATGAAATGCTCACATTTGGATAACCATATTATAATTAATAAATATAGTGTGTGAAGATATATGAGGTGTGTGTCTTGTGTATTTGTGGATTCATTTAAAGCAAGTTTATTGCCCCACTACCTGAGATGATAAGTGGTTATGGTAGCCCAACTAGGGGTAAGATTTTATAAATATTACAATTGGCACCCAACGTTTGAGCAAGAATAAAGTGAATCACACAAAGACAGGAGCACGAATAACGAAATAAGAAATATGGGGAAAAACAAGTTAAGTTTTGAAGCTGAAGCTGAGATGATAGCCATAGTGAAGAAGATCTTAGAGGTGCAGGATAGGATGATCAACCGGCAGAAGGCTGCGAAGGAGAAAGAGAAGTTGGAGCAGGAGGAGAAGGAGAAAGGCAAGTTGGAAGAAGAGAGAGTGGAGGTCATATGTGTTGTAGAAGAGAAAGTTGAAATAGTGGAATCTGTGAGTGTGTCTGTGAAGGAGGAGAAGAAATGTGAAGTACGTGATGCTAGGGGGGGGTAAAGAAGTGGAAAAGATAAGGTCCAGAAAGCTTGGTGAGGTCTTTGATGAGGTCAATGAGCATATGTCTGAGAAGTTTGACAAGATCAAAGAGCAGGTGGATAGCATATGCATTGTGGAAGAGAAAGTTGAAATAGTAGAATCTGTGAGTGTGTCTGTTGAGGAAGAGGAGAAGATCTATGAAGTACTTGATGCTAGGGGGCACAGGAAAAATAATCAAGAAGTGAAAAAGATAAGGCGAGGTTGTAGAGGTATATATCAGAGAGACCATAGCAGGCATAGAAGAGAGAGCAGTTGCGGAGGTAGAAACAGAGGTCGTCGACGACGTAACAGAAGAGGACGTCAAATGGATGACGAGAATAAGACTGAAAACAAGGAGAAATATGAGATAGAAGATAACGTGAAGAAGCGTTGGAGGAGAGGGATAGGCAGGAGAACAAGTTGGAGGAAGAAATGGACCAAATGGAAGGCAAAGAGAAGGAGTAAGAAGAGGAAGAGATGTCAGGCAGATCGAGATAAGAGAGTGAAGGATCAGAAGAAGAAAAAGGAGAAGGTAAAAGGGATAAAGGCAAAGAGAAAAGAAAAGATGAGAAGAAAAGAATTGCTGAGCAAGATAAGGCAGATGAAGAAAAAGAAGGGAAAGGAGAAGGAGAGAATGAAGGCGGAAGGCAAGCGGCTGATGCCCAAGCACAAAGTAGACAGTGCACGTGCGCAGGCTCGCATGGCCCATGGCATGGAGCTGCCTGTGGCGGACGACCGCAAGTTTTCTCGACCCGGCACCAGGATATGGCCTAACAAGACCAAGCAGCAGCAAGTCACTCTCGACCAAGAAGAACGGAAGGTGGAGGTGGAGATTGTGGACCAGGTCCCCCTGCCATCTGAGGGCAGCATGGAACACAAGGAGCAAAGGGAGGCTCAGAAGAAACTGGAACAGAAGAAGGAGGCAGCCAAGAAGACTGAAGGAGCAGGCGAGACACAGTCGGAAGACAGTGAAGCAGATGAGGAAGACCAAAAGCATAAGAGAAAGAAGAAGAAAGGGAAAGACTTAATGATGATGATGAAGACGAAGATGATTATGAAAGCGGCACAGACAGGTCTGATGATGGTTCTGCCGTCCCTTCTGACCACGATATCGTTGTCGGATTTTTCCGATACTGCAGGAATGTCTGATAGACTCGATTAGATAGTTTCGGCTACTCTATCAGAAGAAAGTATTTAGGCTGGTGATTCAGGTGAACTTTGAATGGTTGTTTTGGCGACGATGGTGCCAATGGTCTTTTGTGGATTATGTAGCCATTGAGGTGGAGGATGACAATGCCATTGTTGGCGAATCTAAAGATGATGTAATTTGTTTCCGTTTGTGATTTTTGTTTTAGTTAGTGTTTCCTTTATATATCTTAACTTATGTTTTTGTTTTGAGGGTTGAGATTGAATTTCTAACCTTCAGTTAGAAATTCTCTCTCAAAGGGGCCTTTTTCTGTAACAGAACTTTTGTTCGGTTACAGAGACTGTTATTATTTTATCAGGTTGCCAGACATGACTGCTTGTTCGTGGAGTGCCATGGAGTCTCTTGTGTGGTCAGTGCCCATAGGATTCTTTTTCTGGTGGTCTACGGATGGGTGGCCTTGGCTGGTGGCACCAGGAGGCCTTGACTGTTTGGTGAAAAGCTTCTTTGGCATGTGGAGGTTGCCATGGGAATGGGCTGTTTATGGGTGATTTTAAGGCAAGATGGAGGATGGTTGTTGATGCTTTCTTCCAGCCAATGAATGAAATGCTCACATTTGGATAACCATATTATAATTGTCATTTAGACTTTCACGGCCCGTGTTACTATTCATAATGTTGAATTTTGGGCTTATGCCGTGTTTATTATACTAAAATTCGACGCGTTTCGAAAGAAACCATGCCTTTCTTCGTCAGGAATAATCTGGAATACGACAATGATTGCTAAGAGAAAGCAACAAAGAACATATAGAAGGTGCCCAAAGATGGACGCCATTATAGCCCCATGTTAGGGACAACGGAAAGCAGCAGTGAATTACTTTCTCAGGGTTCTGATAATAGGTAGCCAGGATTCACTAAGATTATAGCCGGTGTCGTGGTTGAAATTATCTGGGTGTTTACGTATTTCAACCGCCTCCCTGATGATTCTGGGACGATATTGCTTTATACGGGCAAGAACATCCACTCCTTGGAACATGACATCATGGCCAGGTGTTAATGCATGATCGGCAACAGGTGATTTATCAGGTTGAATGAGCCTGATACATATATTATGTTCCTTAATGCGAGTGCATATTGTTCTCGAAGTCTGCCCGATGTAAACCTTGCCACAAGTACAGGGAACTCTGTAGATACCCGGTTGTTGCAATTTAGGCAAACTGTCCTTAGTTGGTCGCAGGAGTTGCCTAATCTTAACAGAAGTTCCAAATACAGTCCGTATGTTGTACCGACGTAGGATTTTAGCAATACGATCCGTCGTGTTATGTATGTAAGGTAGGTAAGCAGTTCCTCTTACATCTCTTTTCTCAACTGAAGTCCTATTATTATTTGTTGGTTTCAGAACCGTAGAGATCAAAGCCTTGCTATAACCGTTGCTCTCAAAGGTGGTTCGCAAGGTATTAATTTCTTCTTGTAAAGAAGACACTTCACAAATCCTCCTAGCCCGGGTAGTTAGAGTTATAATTAATAAATATAGTGTGTGAAGATATATGAGGTGTGTGTCTTGTGTATTTGTAGATTCATTTAAAGCAAGTTTATTGCCCCACTACCTGAGATGATAAGTGGTTATGGTAGCCCAACTAGGGGTAAGTTTTTATAAATATTACACAGTGGCTATTGAGATTCGCTGTGGTTGTTGGTAATAGGATGTTGTTGAATGTCACGGGTTAATGCATCCCGCCAGGCTCAAAGAATGATATACTGTAATGCGTGTAAATACTTCAAAAGATAAAGGTTAATCAATCTTGAATAGTATTGCTGGAAAACATATATTGTTTATAAAAACGTAGATACATGATGTTGAATGTCACGGGTTGTAACTTCCAGCCAGGCACAAAGAATGATATAATGCGTGGAAATACCTCAAAAGATGGAGGTTATTTAACCTTGAAATATTGCTGGAAAAATATCTATCATTTATAAAAACGTAATAATCAGAAGGTTGAACAAAATAACAAATTCTTATGAATGGTTATAACCTCGAATAAGATATAGAAAATCTTGTTTTATGGTTATCTCCATAGATGTTCACAATGGTTAAAGTATATTATACCTTGAATTACATAGTCAAGTGTATCATATAAATTGTAGGACGTATGGAATATATGGGCATTGATATTCCAAACTGTAAATAACGTTAAGTTGAGAAAATACTATCAATTACAATCATTAAACAGTGCATCCAAGGTTGAATATGCAATGAATGTAATGTGACAATAACGAGAACCAAGGTGAAAAAAGACGAGATTGGAAAGAAAGTGTGAAATGAATCATAGTTTGATGTGGATTGAGGTATTCAGAGATGATGTTAAAAGTAATAGGCCAACATATAAAAGCATTGATATTATTGCAGCATATAACCCCAATAGAAGCAATGCCATACCCTTCTTAAATTCATTTGAAAGTTTTCTTAGCCAGATAAACAATAAATTATGCATCTTCCTCGGAAATACCAACATTGATATCCTAGCTGATGATCAATTAAGAAGGAAATATCTAAATCTAATAGCATGCTATGGGTTTAAACAGTGCAACACTAAATATGCTACACGACTTTGTGACACTGCAGCTACCTTAATAGATCACGTGTCACTAAACAATTCAGAATTAAGTTATAAAATATCAAATGTCAGCAATGATATTAGTGATCACAGTATATTAATTCTTGATATTTCCAAGACCAATTATAGCACGTACACTCAGTCACATAACTCGACAAAATCAACAACACACGAGGACTCTTGGGATAGGCAACACACTCCTGAAACTAATATATCTATAAACGCTGATTCCCATAATGATGCAAACAGTACTGTTAACTCTCTATATAACTCTTTCATCAAACAATTGAATCTAAGGAACAGGCATAGTCAAAGAAAAATAACAAACAAAACTAACAATAAAAGACAGACTACTAACTTACCATGGGTCACAGCTGAACTCCTTACACTTATAAAACAACGAGACACTCTGCATGCAAAGCTCAAAAATCCCCTTCACAAAAATAATAATGATATGAACCAAGAATACTGTAGATGCAGGAATAGTGTAACAAACTTAGAAAGAAGACTAAAGTCAAATTACTACTCAGAAAAATTCAGAACATATGGAAACAATTCCAATAAAACTTGGGAGACTATCAAAGAAATCATACACAACAAAAAACCAACAGTTGAGACATGCACTTCACTTGAAATAGACAACAAAATTATCACAGACAATCAAGAGCTATGCGAATCATTTAACTTGTTCTTCACAAACATTGCTGGAAGTTTAGCAAAAGCTATTCCTGAAGCAGAAGGAAATCCTCAGTAAGGACCACAAGCAGTCAAATTCCCTCTACTTATATCCAACAGATGAAGCAGAGGTCAAGTCCATCATCACAAATTTAAAGAATAAAAAGAGCTGTGGCTTAGATAGGATCAAGACAAATTTCATTAAAAACAATATGCAATCATTTATTAAAATCTTGGTTGAAATGATTAATGAGTCCTTAGTTACTGGCATGATACCAGATGACTTAAAAGTGGCCAAAGTAGTTCCTATATTTAAGGGAAGTGACAAAAGAAATCCAAATAATTATAGACCTGTTTCTATTTTATCGGTAGTTTCAACAATTCTGGAAGAAGTGGTAAAAACAAGATTGCTTTCATTTCTGAACAAGAATACATTCTTTCATAATATGCAATATGGATTCAGGGAAAAATCTAGTACTGAGGCAGCAACTATTGACCTAATAACAATGCTACAAGAAACTATTGACAAAAATAATATGGCAGTTGGGTTATTTATTGATCTCACAAAAGCCTTTGATACAGTAGATCATAAAATACTGTTGTCAAAATTAGAAAATGCTGGTGTCCGAGGTATAGCTCTAAAATGGTTCCAAAGCTACCTTATTGGAAGAAAGCAGCATGTAGCTTTGAATAAATGCATAAGTTCAGGAAAATATATAACTCATGGCGTTCCACAAGGATCTATACTTGGACCTACATTATTCTTAATGTATATAAATGATATTGTGGAATGTAATTTGAGAGGGCATATCAAATTGTATGCAGATGATACAAATGTCTTCTACACTGGGAAAGACATAATTGAAATCATACAAAATGTGCAACAAGATATAAATACTCTCTCACAATGGTTCCAGGCCAATAAATTAACAATGAACCTACAGAAGACCAATTACATGGTAATTTCAAAACAAAGCATGAAAGAAATCACACATGACAAAATATATATAAATAATATTGAAATAAAAGAGGTTAATCAGGCAAAGTATTTAGGTCTAATCATCGACAAACACCTGACCTGGATTGAACACGTTGAACGAATTGCTAAGAAACTCTCACCTGTAGTAGGGATCCTAAGGAAACTTCGGTATCTTATTCCCCTAAACCTTGTAAAACAAATCTACTATTCACTTGTACATAGCAAGCTCCAATATTTAAATGTTATTTGGGCTCACTGCAGGAAATCCACACTGAATGATTTAATGACTATTCAGAATAGGGCTATTAGAAACATATTCAACCTTCCTTACTGCACTCCAGTAAAAGATCTGTACATCAAAAGTAAAATTCTACCCCTCAGCATAAGTGCAGAACTCCGAGCAGCTATGCTAATATACAAGATTAAACACAACACAATACTCTATAGCTCTCCCTACATCTTGAACTCAGATAATCATTGATATGGAACTAGGCATGCGAAGGACGTAGCCTTATATATCATTCACTCTTCTAAATATGGTAGAAATAGTTTCAAGTTCTCTGCATCACAGTCATATAATAAACTTCCTGATGAAGTAAAAAGTGCACCAACTTTGTCGGTATTTAAGAGGAAAACTATGGAAGTATTGTGGGGAAAATTCGATGCATCTTAATACATCAAATACGTTAAGTTATGTATAAGATTAAAAATCCTAAGTGCTTATCATTTTAAGGGACCTTGGTCTAAACAATCTTAGATATGGTATCAACCTTATAATAGGCCTATGTCCTTATTCATCAATTTGTGTTACTTTCAGAATTTTCTTCCTTGGTGTGTAAACACACATATTACTGTACAATTCCTCTGTAAAAGCCTATGGCTCTTTGGAATTAATTGAATAAAATATCTATCTATCTAAGAAGCCGAGCGGATGCAAAAATTATCAGGAATAAGAACACATATGCTTAGTTGTCTTTTAGACCATCGTGGCGCTATATTAATATTCAGTCAACACAGATAATAGCCATACCATCTTCATAATGGTTAATGTCTATGCATTTTCTGCGAGTCTTTCCGATTCATCATCGGCTTTAACTCGAATCAGAGTATAAATCTTCTTCCTTCAGTCCAGTTTGTGGATGTGTTTAAGGTGACTAAAGAGTCCAATCCTGGCATGGAACAAGCGTCCACACAAGTCACATAGTATTGCTGGAGGAGGACGTGGTTTGGATGCTTGAAGTTTCCTAGCTTGACGCTTGGCCTCTTCATGTGTGCGTCGATCCCTTTCAAACGTCTTTACAGTATCCGAGATGGTACGGTGCCAAGTTGAGCGGTCTTCAGCCAGCATGTCCCACGTTTGTGAATCAAGACCTGTCACTTTCAGGGTCTGCTTAAATTGGTCCTTGTAGCGCCTCTTAGGACCACCATGAGGTCTTGTGCCATAGCATAACTCACCATATAGCATTTGACGAGGTAATCTCACATCATCCATCCGATGGACATGACCAATCCATCTAAATTGGTGACCTATTATGGATGATTCTATGCTGTTGATTTGAGCCTTTTCCAGAACAGCAATATTGGTAATGCGGTCTTCCCATTTAATCCTCAGGATTGATCGAAGATTTTGTAGGTGGAAACGCTCAAGCTTCCTAAGATCACGTCGGTAAAGGGTCCACGTTTCACAGCCATACAACAATGTAGAAATTATTACTGCTTTGTACACCATAAGCTCATGGACAGATCTTTATTCATGAAGACCCGGTGCGCTAATCGTCCATATGCTGAATGGGCTGCGCCAATTCTCTTATCCACATCTTGCTCACAGGTACAGCTCACAGAAATGGTACTGCCCAGGTACGAGAAGTGGTCTACCTGTTCTAATGGCAAATTTGAGATGGAGATATTGAACTGAGGAAGAGGTGTGCCTGATGAAGGTTGTGCCAAGACTTTAGTCTTATTGACATTATTTATGATAAGACCAAAGCGATCACATGCACTTTTGTAACAATTAACTGACTCTTGCAGCTCTTCTGGTGAGAGAGTTGGTGACGCAGCATCATCTGCATACAACATGTTAGTAACCTTCCTCAAGGAGCGGAGATAAGTTAGGTTGAAAAGCCCTCCATCAAAACGATACTTGACCTCCACACCTGGGATGTTTGTGGGTGAATCATAAAGCATTGCAGCCAAGTACAGCGCGAAAAGCGTTGGAGCCAGTACACATCCTTGTTTCAGTCCATGGGTAATAGGAAATTCATTGGACATCTTATTCTGATGACAAACCTGACCTGTCATGCCATCATGGAGAGCCTTGATTAGATCTACAAAACGCTGAGGGCAACAAAACCGCTTCAGCACCGCCCACATGGCTGGTCTTGGAACCAAATCAAATGCCTTTTCCAAGTCATAAAAGACTAAGAAGAGTGGATCCTGTTGTTCTCTACATTTTTCTTGTAGCTGTCTCACACAGAAAATCAAGTCAATTGTGCTTCTTGAAGCTCTAAATCCGCATTGTGACTCTGGGAGGATCTTCTCAGAGATAACCTTGAGGCGGTTAAGTAGAATTTTTGCAAGAATCTTCCCCACAATTGATAGCAGTGATATACCACCGTAGTTGCCACAAACACTGCGATCACCCTTTTTAAAGATAGTGACGATAGTGGCATTCTTTAGGTCTCCAGGTACCATTCTTGATTCCCGATTATACCTCTAAGGAACTTCATCTCTGCTGCCCGGATTCTACTTTCCTGTCGTTTAGTTGTTGTCCATGTGCCTGCTGCATACGTCAATATAGGTGTGTAATATGTAGTAACCTAATTTTTTGTTACAGAGCTCACCTTTGGGTTTCTGTAAGTATGTATTAGCGCCATGGTGTGTGATGTGGGTAAATAGGTTACCAACCATGGCCACCTATTGATGGAGCACCACAGAGAGTCTAGTGTTTAGTGCCTACTGGATTCTCTTGGGGTGAGCCACCAATAGGTGGCAGGTGGCTTTGCTAATGGTAGGTTATAATTATGTTCCTTTTATGATTGGGTTTTGTTTTGAGTCTTCTTGTTGGTTGATGAGTTGTTGCAGGAGATAGTGGTAAAAAAAAAGGGAGGATAATAATATGGATTGGGTTATGTTTAGTGAAAATGTATAGAGGCTTTGATGAAAGAATAGATTGGAATGTGCGGTTAGAAATTGTAAGGCAGTTAGAATCCAGATGATGTGATGTTCTGAGGAATTGCAATGTTATGTTTTGGGATAAATAGATATTATGTTTTGAAGAATGCTGATGTAGAAAAAGATGTTTTAAGAAAATTCAAGAAGAAAAGAATGGAGCAGAAGAATATTAAGCTTGTGAGGGGTATTTATTTTCATCATGAAGGTAGTTGTGGATACTGTGTGAGAGATGCAGGTAAATGAAGCTTGCTTACATGTAGACAAACAAGTAATAAAAGTATTGTAGTTCTTATTTCCTTGCGAGTTTTAACTCTATACAGACCCCGAAGATTATTATATTAGAAGGAACAAATTAGTTACATTGATTGCCCAACGTAGGGGGTTTGTTGTTGTTGGTTGACCCCGACCAATAATATTTAAATGAATTACATTGACGCAAACAAGATTGTCGCAGAGGGGAGGAAGAAGTGGATGGTAAAGTGGACAGAGATGATGGAGAAAGACAGCAGAGGAAATAAGAAAGTACTTTATGGGATGGTCAAAAGTAAGAGAAGAGGTCTGTGAGAGGATGTGGTAATGATGGACAAAAACGGAAATGAGGTACACAACAAAGAAACACTCAAGACAGTGTGGAAAGAGTACTTTGAGGATTTGTTGAATCCAAATGGTCATAGGGTGGAAGACAATGTATTGGAAGATGGAGAAGACAACACAGGAATGGAAAAGGACCTGAATTGGAGAGAACTGGAGATGGCTATAGACAAGATGAAAGGAGGAAGGGCACCGGGTGAGGATGAAGTGAGTGTTGAAATGGTGAAGGCAGCAGGGGAGGTTGGGAAGCAGTGGCTGTACCGTGTGATGAGGGTGATATGGAAGGAGAAAAAGACCCCAGAAGATTGGAAGAAAGGATTAATTGTCCCAATATATAAGAAAGGAGTGCAGAAATTACAGGGGAGTCACACTCATACCTCACTGTGCCAAGATATATGAAAAGATATTAGAAAGTAGAATACGAGCCAAAGTGGAGAGAAAATTGAGAGAGGAGCAGTATGGTTTCAGACCTGCGAGATCAACAGTGGATCTCATATTTTCAGTGAGACAGCTCCAGGAACACCACTAGGAATTTGGAGAGGATCTGTTGATGGCCTTCCTGAACATAGAAAAGGCCTATGATAGTGTGTGTAGGGAGAAGGTTTGAAAAGCAATGGAAAACATGGGAGTGGAAAAAGGGACTGTAGGCAGAGTGAAGGAGATGTATTGTGGAAGTGTGAGTTGTGTGAAAGTTGGAGGGGAAAGAACAGACTGGTTCAGACAAATGAGTGGCCTGAAAAAGGGTAGTGCGCTGTCACCCCTTCTCTTTATTGTGGTTATGAACGAGGTAATGACACGGATAGCAGGAAAGATAGGAGAAGATAAGATGAAAGCAATGGTGTTTGCAGATGATCTCATGGTCTGGGGAAACAGGGAGGAGGAAATTCAGGAGCAACTGAAGGCTTGGGAAGAAACAGTGGGAGAGTACGGATGGAAGTTCAACATCAGTAAATGTGAGATCCTGTTAACGACCAGGAAAAAGGACAGACCAATGAGTGGGATAACACTTGGAGGTGGACAGCTGAAGAAGGTGGAAAGTCTCAAGTACTTGGGAAGTATAGTGGAGGAAAATGGGAGAAATGACAAAGAGATTACGGAGCGTGGCAGACAGGCAGAAGCATTTCTGAGAAGCATTAGGAGCTTAGTGTGGAATAAAGATGTCCCACAAAAAAGCAAGGAAGTGTTATACAGAAGCTACTATATCCCGATACTGACCTATGCTTCAGAAACGTGGACAATGAAGAAAAGAGACATAAGCAGAATACAGGCAGGTGAAATGAAGTTCCTGCGAAGTAGGATCGGAGTAACAAGAAGAGACAGGGTGAGGAATGAAAAGGCCAGCAAAATGGTGAAAGAGGAGCCCTTGCAAGGTAGGATTGAGACATCAAGACTGAGGTGGTATGGACTCTTAAAGAAAATGGATGAGAAGAAGATTCCCAAGAGGATACATGAGATGCAGATGCAGAAGAAACGACCAAGGGGAAGACCAAGAGATAGATGGCTGAAAGGAGTGGAGGAATGTGTCAAGAAGAGAGGCGAGGACTGGACCAGAGTGACAGCGGAGAGGTGGTGGGAAGAAAGGACTAAGTGGCGAGGCTTATGTTCCAAACAGACCCAGCCTGGGGCTGGAAACTGTACAAGATGATGATGATGACATTGACGCACTAACGTGTGGCTGGACAAAAGAAGCACCAATAACGATCCCGACAAGTTTCCCATTTTTTAAAAAAATTACGAGTGTTTAAAAAAGTTACATTGGCGCCCAACGTGGGGCCACGAAGAAAAGATAAGAAATATGGAAGCTGAGATGATGGCCATGTTGGAGATGCTTCTGCTCCGCTACGAAAAGTTTGAAGGAATGGAGGAGAGAATAAGTAGTCATATTTCTTGCCAGCTGAGTAGTTTCAGTGAGCATTTGTTGGAGAAGCTTGATGAGGTCTCGGAGCATTTGTCAGAGATTATCCCAGACAGCCATGTTACTAGCCAGGTCAGTGAAGTCAGTGTAGAAGCCACTAATCTGGAAACTAACCTAGGTGGTCTGATTGCTCTTCAGGGACAGAGCCACCCTGAAGTAGAGAAGTTGGCAGGGGAAATTTCGAGCCAGGCACCAGAGACCAGACAGAAATTTACCAGTGCAGATAGGAATTTGGAAGCGCAGAGAGTGAAGATCATATGCATCGTGGAAGAGAAAGTTAAGATGGTAGATTCTGTGAGTGTGGCTGTAAAGGAGGAGAAAGAGGAGATGTGTGAAGTATGTGATGCTAGGGGGCATAAGGAAGTTAGTATTGAAAAAGAAGTGAAGAATGGACAAGAGAGAGATAAGGTAAAGAAAAGGTGGAGGACAAGGTGGACGAAGAAAAGGACTAGATGTAAGGCAAAGAAAAGTAGAGAGAAGTGGTGGAGAAGGAAGATGAAGGAAACAAAGTGGTCTAGGAAGACAAGGGGGAGGACAAGGTGAACGAAGAAAAGGACAAGATGGAAGGAAAAGAGAAGGAATGGGAAGAAGACGAGATGTAAGACAGATGAAGATAAGAGAGTGAAGGATCAGAAGAAGAAAAAGGAAAAGAAGATAAGAGATAAAGGAAAAGAGGAAAGAAAAGATAAGAAAGGAACTGTTGAGCAAGATCAGGCAGATGAGGAAAATGAAGAGAAGGAAAGAGAAGAAGGAAGGGAAGGTGAAGAAGGGAAAGGAGAAGAAGGAGAAACAGAAGAATAGACAGAAAAACCATGCAGAAAGGTTGAAGAATGAGGAGAAGGATAGTCCCGCTGAGGATGAAGATAAGTTCTCAATCTTGATAACTTCATATTTTTGGATTCTGGTGGTGGATATCGAAGACGTGATAATGATGAAAATGGTACTGGTGATACTCCGCGCTTTAGAAGAAATAATGGAGACAGGCCCTGGAGAGGTCGGAAGGATGACGAAGATGATTATGATAATGGTACAGACAGGTCTGATGATGATTCTGCAGTTCCTTCTGAAGAAAAAGCTCGTGGTGACACACCTTATGTCAACAATGCCGTTGATATGTCTGGCAGTGATGGATTCGTAACCACGTCTGTTGATGACACTGATGAAGAAAAAGATGATGCTGTCACCATTTCTGAAGAGGATGACATCGCCATTGAAATGGAAGATGATGATGCCACTATTGGCGAAGAGAATAAAGCAACATCTAAAGAAGATTATCTATAATTTGTTTCACTTTTTGTTTTTTTGTTCTAGTCAGTGTATGGTTGATATGTATTTTATTTATGTATTTGTGTGAGGGTCGAGGGTGAATCTATAACCCTCAGTTAGAGATTTACCCTCGAGGGGGCGTTTATGCAACCAAATTTTTGGTTACAGAGCTCACCTTTCGGTTTCAGTAAGTATGTATTAGCGCCATGGTGTGTGATGTGGGTAAATAGGTTACCAACCATGGCCATCTATTGATGGAGCACCACAGAGAGTCTAGTGTTTACAGTAGTGCCTACTGGATTCTTTTGTGGTGGTCCACCAATAGGTTGCAGGTGGCTTTGCTAATGGCAGGTTATAATTATGTTCCTTTTATCATAGGGTTTTGTATTGAGTCTTCTTGTTGGTTGATAAATTGTTGCAGGAGATAGTAGTTAAAAAAGATGGAGGAGAGGAAAACGCCTGAACGTACCCCCAGGAAGAAGTGTTGTAGTGAGTTGTATTCAGCTGGAGGAAGATGGAGATGAAAATCATGGAGAGGAAGATGGCGGTGATAAGAGCGAAGGAGGCTGCATCCAGGTTGAACGTAACGATGTATTGGTTACAGTTCCTGAGTGTCCTCTACGGGAAGAATTTGAACTGAACTACTTCGTGCTTGTTCAATTCCCAACAAACAAACCACCAAGATATTATATACGCAGAGTTGAGAAGAAGGTTCGTGGACAGAACTATGACATAAGCTTCATGAAAAAGAAACTCAATTCGAAGGAAAATTACCATTGTTTCCCCACTGTTCTTGACGTGCAAAGAATAACAACAGGTCAAATTGTTCAGAAATTGAGGGGTAGGGATATTAAGCGTGGAAGGTATATTTTTACTGGTGTTAATGACTTTCAAGTTGAGTAGAGGAAAGTTTCAATGCTTTTGAACACTCAAAAATTCTAGTTGAAACTATTAGTACATTAATTGGATTTTACTGTAGATTCATTTTTGTTCATCATGTCTTTTAGTATGTAATTTATGACCTCTAATACACATTTTCTTTATATTACTATAACCCTCCCACAAGTCCAACCCCTCCTCCACGGGGTGGGAGACGGGCAACGGCATGAAGTAGGGGATTGCCTGTAGGGGTGAAGTACAGTGGGGACTTTGTGTGCCCCGGGACCGCTACGGTAGCTGTGAAGGCTCTATGGGAACCCTGAAAAGTGACGGCTGACGGGGCTCTGGTGAAGCTACGATAGGCCTAGCAAGCCAGTAGTGGATATCATATTTGCTTTCAAACCAGGAACAGGCCTCGGAAAGGACGGATGCAAACGACGACGACCCGGATATGCTAATGGACTACGAGTTGGGACATTAAACATACAGACACTGACAGGAAAAGTAGAGGAGATTGTAGATGTGATGGAGAGAAGAAAACTGGATGTACTGGGCTTGGCAGAAACAAGATGGAAAGGAGAAGGTCGCAGAGAACTGAGGAAAGGGTACCGGTTGTACTGGAGGGGGAAGAGTGAAGGAAGGAGCAGCGGAGTAGGAGTAGTTGTGAGAGATGGAATGAAGGAAGAGGTAAAGGGAATAAGTGACAGGATCATGAAGATCAGAGTAACTGTAAAGGGAAGAAGCCTGGAGATAGCCCAGGTATATGCCCCTCAAGTTGGATGTACAGCTCAAGAGAAGGAAGACTTTGAGGAGGAGCTACAACAGCAGTTGAATGGGCAGAGCATCATTGTCATGGGAGATTTGAATGCACATGTAGGAAGTGAAAGGCAAGGATATGAAAATGTATTGGGAGCAGAAGGATGGGGTAGCAGGAATGAAGAAGGGAGAAAGTTGCTGGATTTTTGCAAGAGAAACGGTTTAGTGGTAGGCAACTCCTGGTTCCGGAAGAAAGAAAGCCACAAGGTAACGTGGTACAGCAGTGATTTAACAAAGAAATCTTTGGTAGATTACATGTTGTACGACTGGGAAATGAAGAGAAGTGTCAGAGATAAAAAGGTAATACCATCAGAGGCCTTAGATAGCGACCACAGAATACTTGTAATGAACCTGGGAGTTGTTAAGGATAGCAAGAGGACAGAGTACCAGGAAAGGAGAATCAAAGTATGGAAACTCAAGGAAAAGGAAGTCAAGGAAGAATTCCAGAAGATAATAAGGGAAAGGATGCCAACAGACAATCCTAAAACAGGGGAAGAGGAATGGAAGCAATTCAAAAACACAATGGTGGAAGCTGCAGTGGCAGTATGTGGAATAACAAGCAACAGAAAGCGGTGTAAAGAGACACCATGGTGGAATGAGAGAGTAAAAGAAGCTGTGGGAAGGAAGAACAAGGCTTTCAGAGTGTGGTTCCAGGAAAGAACTGATCTGACAAGGGAAGATTATAAGATAAAGAAGAAAGAAGCAAACAAGATTGTCGCAGAGGAGAGGAAGAAGTGGATGGTAAAGTGGACAGAGATGATGGAGGAAGACAGTAGAGGAAATAAGAAAGTACTTTATGGGATGGTCAAAAGTAAGAGAAGAGGTCTGCGAGAGGATGTGGTAATGATGGACAAAAACGGAAATGAGGTACACAACAAAGAGACACTCAAGACAGTGTGGAAAGAGTACTTTGAGGATTTGCTGAATCCAAATGGTCATAGAGAGGAAGACAACATATTGGAAGATGGAGAAGACAACACAGGAATGGAAAAGGACCTGACTTGGAGAGAACTGGAAATGGCTATAGACAAGATGAAAGGAGGAAGGGCACCAGGTGTGGATGAAGTGAGTGTTGAACTGGTGAAGGCAGCAGGGGAGGTTGGGAAACAGTGGCTGTACCGTGTGAAGAGGGTGATATGGAAGGAGAAAAAGACCCCAGAAGATTGGAAGAAAGGATTAATTGTCCCAATATTTAAGAAAGGAAGCAGAAAGGAGTGCAGAAATTACAGGGGAGTCACACTCATACCTCACTGTGCCAAGATATATGAAAAGATATTAGAAAGTAGAATACGAGCCAAAGTGGAGAGAAATTTGAGAGAGGAGCAGTATGGATTCAGACCTGGGAGATCAACAGTGGATCTCATATTTTCAGTGAGACAGCTCCAGGAACACCACTACGAATTTGGAGAGGATCTGTTGATGGCCTTCCTGGACATCGAAAAGGCCTATGATAGTGTGTGTAGGGAGAAGGTTTGGAAAGCAATGGAAAACATGGGAGTGGAAAAAGAGACTGTAGGCAGAGTGAAGGAGATGTATTGTGGAAGTGGGAGTTGTGTGAAAGTTGGAGGGAAAGAACAGACTGGTTCAGACAAATGAGTGGCATGAAACAGGGTAGTGCGCTGTCACCCCTTCTCTTTATTGTGGTTATGGACGAGGTAATGACACGGATAGCAGGAAAGATAGGAGAAGATAAGATGAAAGCAATGGTGTTTGCAGATGATCTCATGGTCTGGGGAAACAAGGAGGAGGAAATTCAGGAGCAACTGAAGGCTTGGGAAGAAACAGTGGGAGAGTACGGATGGAAGTTCAACATCAGTAAATGTGAGATCCTGTTAACGACCAGGAAAAAGGACAGACCAATGGGTGGGATAACACTTGGAGGTGGACAGCTGAAGAAGGTGGAAAGTCTCAAGTACTTGGGAAGTATAGTGGAGGAAAATGGGAGAAATGACAAAGAGATTACGGAGCGTGGCAGACAGGCAGAAGTATTTCTGAGAAGCATTAGGAGCTTAGTGTGGAATAAAGATGTCCCACAAAAAAGCAAGGAAGTGTTATACAGAAGCTACTATATCCCGATACTGACCTATGCTTCAGAAACGTGGACAATGAAGAAAAGAGACATAAGCAGAATACAGGCAGGTGAAATGAAGTTCCTGCGAAGTAGGATTGGAGTAACAAGAAGAGACAGGGTGAGGAATGAAAAGGTCAGGGAAATTGTGAAAGAGGAGCCCTTGCAAGGTAGGATTGAGACATCAAGACTGAGGTGGTATGGACACTTAAAGAGAATGGATGAGAAGAAGATTCCCAAGAGGATACATGAGATGCAGATGCAGAAGAAACGACCAAGGGGAAGACCAAGGGATAGATGGCTGAAAGGAGTGGAGGAATGTGTCAAGAAGAGAGGCGAGGACTGGACCAGAGTGACAGCGGAGAGGTGGTGGGAAGAAAGAACTAAGTGGCGAGGCTTATGTTCCAAACAGACCCAGCCTGGGGCTGGAAACTGTACTAGATGATGATGATGATGATGATGATGACTATAACCCTATATTATTTTAGTGTAATTTTGCTGTCTCTAATTTGTAAAAGAACAACACGCTCATTAATTGTAAGTTAAGACATTTGAAACTCAGCAATTCTTCTAGGTTTGTGCCATGTCTTGTGTGCGGTTTCGCCTAGGACACCAAGCTGGCTCATCGGCGGGCTCTTGGTGTCTCCGCCCGGACCCCCACAGGAGTAACGAACTTCGCGCTACCTCCCCTTATATAGAGTGCAACTGCACTACTTGACTGCGAGAATTAAAAGCTCAAGCAGCTTCAACCTTCCATGAAGGCTTCCAAAAAGATGGTATATTGGTTTTCACGGCCGGTGAATTAAAACTCAGCAATTCTTCTAGGTTTGTGCCGTGTCTTGTGTGGGGTTTCGCCTAGGACACCAAGCTGGCTCATCGGCGGGCTCTTGGTATCCCTGCCCGGACCCCCACAGGAGTAACGAACTGCGTGCTACCTCCCTTTATATAGAGTGCAACTGTACTACTTGACTGCGAGAACTAAAAGCTCAAGCAGCCACGACCTCCCTTTGAAGGCTTCCAAAAAGATAGTATATTGGCTTTCACAGCCGGTGAATAAAAACTCAGCAATTCTTCTAGGTTTGTCCCGTTTCTTGTGTGGGATTTCGCCTAGGACACCAAGCTGGCTCATCGGAGGGCACTTGGTGTCCCCGCCCGGACCCCCACAGGAGTAACAAACTGCGCGCTACCTCCCTTTATATATAGTGCAACTGCACTACTTGACTGAGACAACTAAAAGCTAAAGCATCCTGGGACCGCCCCTGGTATAAGCCGCAGGCTGCATATGCCTTGTGAAATCGTACTCCGGAACGTGATATTTTCGGCGACCCGAGTGACGTGAAAGTCGATCTGTAGTAGTACAGACCTATAATTCAAGGTCCAAGGTCCTGCTTCATTAACTTAACACTCAAGTATGAGGCGAGACACTTAGCCTTGGGCGAATGTCAGCTGGTACGCTCAGCCACTCGACAATATACACGCAACTTACGTGTAGTTATGAACATTTTGATTATACTGCATATTTAAAGCCTGTGACATTTCAGTGAAAGAAATACTACCATTTCTCTTAGAACGAATTGTAACGCAAGGACTTACGGCAATAATTATGGAACGAGAACAACTTCCAACCTGTGTTTTTGAAATGTCTATAAACATCTAAATGAACTTACACGATTGAGCAATGCTGCACTAATCACGTTACGTGAGGGGACTCGATGGGGTGACTTATATGCAGAGATGCCATAATACTCCACCGAGGGAGTAAGAAGACGACGCAGCGACCAAGCCAGAAGACGGACGGGAAGATTGTTGTTTCGATTCCTGGAGAAGCAAGAAGAAGGAGTTCGGGATGGAGTCTTCGTAGCCCAGTAGTGACAAGAGGATGGACTTGGGGGAAGATGGAGACGACTGCATCTGATCCTGAGGTCTGGTATTCCATGTCCAGGCTCGGATACATCCATGTCTTAATCAGCTGCAAGTTGGTGAGCTCGATCATTTTCAACCTCAGTAAAATGGGTGGTTAGACCACTCATTTCTTTGTAGTTAGGACAGGATGAAATAGAACAAATGAGTGCGTTCAAATACTTGGGACGCATAATAACTAAAGACATGAGATGCAAACAGGAGGTGAAAACACGCATTGCCACTACCAAGGAGGCATTTAATAAGAAACGGAGGCTGTTTTGTGGGGGTATGGACAAAGGCCTGAGGAAGAGAATGGCGAAATGCATTATATGGAGATGAGACGTGGACATTGAGAAAAGAGGAAGAAAAAAGATTGGAGGCGTTTGAGATGTGGATATGGAGGAGAATGGAGGGATAAAATGGGTAGAGAAAGTGCGAAATGAAGATGTGCTGAAAAGAGTTGGGGAGGAGATAAATATATTAAAGTTCATTATGGTCAAGCAGAAGATTCGAAACCAGATTTTGGATTGTAAAACATATTCCGGTGCTGACATAAGATCTGACCACAATTTGGTTGTTATGAAATGCAGATTAAAGTTGAAGAAACTGAAGATAAGTCAAAAGCCAAAAAGATGGGCAATAGACAGACTGAAAGAGAAGGATGTAAACGAAAGATTCAAGAAGAGTATAAAGGAAGGACTAATGAAAAACCCTAAACAAACTTCAATTGCAGACAAATGGTCACTTTTGAAGAATGAAATAACAAAATCCGCAGAAGAAAACATTGGTAGGAAAGAAAGAATAGGTAGAAAACCGTGGATCACACAGGATATACTAGAACTGATGGACGAAAGGCGGAAACACAAGAAAGTAAGAGATGAAAAGGGGAAAGCAGAATACAGACGTCTGAGAAATAAGGTTAACAAAAAGTGCAAGGAAGCGAAAGAAGAATGGTTGAAAGAGAAATGTGCAAGTATAGAAAATTGTCTGAAATTAGGAAACGTAGACACAGCTTATCGAAGGATTAAGAATACTTTTGGGGAAAGGAAGACTAAGTGCTGTAATATTAAGGACATAAATGGAAAGCCTCTAACAGATAGGGAAGAAAAGGTTGAGAGATGGAAAGCTTACATAGAGTGTTTGTATAAGGTGAAACACTCTCCACCTCGCTGGAGTTTATTTACAATTAACTACCCTCATTACCACAAACCTACAGAATTTACTGCCTTTAAATACAGGCCACAAGTGATTTTAACATTACTCCAGACTTTGAATGGGCGCCAAGGTTGACCATATGGGTCTTCCTGAATAAAATAGGATAAAATACGGTACATAACTGTTGCCCCGACTATGAAACTTCTTATCCCAGGTGTAGGGCATTTGGCATGCGTTTGCTGATGTACCAGGTTCATGCAAGACAGGAATATAAACACACATGAATTTTAAAAGAGATAATCTATTGGTTGTACTATACACATATATACATAATATACAACACAAAATACCCTTCATACACTCGTGATTTATACAGTACCTTGCCACTGAATTCAGGCTCTGAGAGCAACAAACACTTAAGGCCATATCAGACCCAGGCATAACAGCCATCTACGTATATACACTGTACCGTCCGTACACAAAATATCTACACACGTTAGACTGGTTCACTCTACTTTCTTTCTTCCCAAACTGCTCGTTCACGTCTCCTTTCTTGCATGACTTCGATGAAATGTTTACGACTGATTATCCTTTTAGGCGTGGTAAGTTATTACCGACAGCCCATGGTATGGATTGTAACCGAATTTATTCAGTTACAGTAGCTCACCCTCGGGTTTTCTGCCTTGTGCAGTTAGTTTGGGGTATTTTATTCGTATCTTATTATATTGGGTTAACGTGGGGTTGCAGAGGTGATTTTTATTGTGCCTGTGTGTTTTTGTGGACGGATTCATATTTGGATGGTCCGGACAACCTAGGATCACTGTTTATTAATTATCGGTTTTTGGATATTTGATAATAAAATACGGGGTTTTGCGATTTATTACGTTTTGGGAATAAGGATATATAAGACTGTATTAAGTAGAAGCATTATTTCATTTTGGTTTGGGGTTAATTGCTTTATTTTGACCTAGTAATGTTAAAGGTTAGATGTGTGGCTGTACTATAAAGGTACCCAATCAAAATGGCGGATATGTAAAAGGTTTATATTCTAAACGTAAGCAAAATTAAGAAATTACGCAGGTTTACCGAGGATTACGCGAGTGACTAAAGTGTTAAATATTGTGTGAACAGTGTAGGTAAAATACGTAAGAGAAATACAATACATAACTTGCTAAAAGAGAAGTCATATAACATTTAATATCATGACGGTCAACTGTGCTCCATGCGGCAAAAAGATCAAGAACAATCAGCAGGCTGTAGGATGTGATGGTGAGTGTGGACGCTGGTTTCATGTAACATGCATGAAAATGAGTAAAGACACGTACCAACAATTCCGGAAAGATGATACTTTCAAATGGTCATGCAATCGTGAAGACTGCCTCCCGCAACCTAACCTCAAAGAGGTTATGGCATCTTTCTCCCAGAAACTTGAGGATTCCCTTTCGGCGATGAGAGAAGAAAACCACGAGGTAAGAAAACTAGCAACTTTCTTATCAGAAAAGTATGATGAACTCCACCGGGAAATTGAAACTCTGAAGAAAGAGAGAAAAACCGTCAAGGACGCAGAAATGGCAGCATCTAGAGCTATCAACGAATTGGAGGAACTAAAACAGTACCAGCGCAAGAACAACTTGATAGTGTATGGAATACCCACTGAAAGAGAGGAGGATGTATTTCACAAAATCTCGGACATTGGCAAGACGTTAGGAGTTGAAATCACCAGGGCAAATATAGACGCAGCTCACCGCCTCCCGTCATTAAAGCCTGGGCTTCAACCGATAATTGTGAAATTAAATAATAGGTGGAAGAAGGAAGAGATTCTCAGTAGCAGAAGACAAAAGAAGACCCTGAAGACGAGTGAAATTGGTTACAGTGATGGTGGTAATATATATATCAATGAACACCTGACCCCAAGAAATGAAACCATCGCCAAAAAGTGCCGTGAATTGAGACAACAGGGAAAAATCTTTGCAACTTGGGTCAGAGACTGCAAAATATACATTCGGAAAAATCAAAATGGACCCTCAAAGCTTATATCAAGTGCTGAAATACTGGATGAACTCACCCTCTCAAACTAAAATCTATGTAATAGTAAGATATCTACTAAGTATTATCCCATATGGAACTAGAATTACAGAAATTAAATTTTTTAGGTAATGCAAATAATAATACACTAGAATTAACCGAGTGTAACTGTAATACACTTAGTGATTATTATAAGATTAAGGACAGTAAACAGATAATAACCGATACCAGTACACTAAAATGCGTACACATAAATGCACATAGCATAAAAAACAAGTTCGATGATATCCAAATAATGTTAGACAGAATCAAAGGTGTAGATGTCCTAGCAATCTCAGAAAATTGGTTAACAGAACAAACAAAAATGTTTTTCAATATTAAGAAATATGTTGCATATCACATAGTTAGAAAGCAAACTGGAGGGGGAGTATCTTTGTATATTTCAAACAAATGTAGCAGTACCCTTGTAAAGGAAATAAATTCCACCCACAGCATACTGCACATTACTGTGAGAAAAGGCCATCAAGAATACAATATAATCACTGCTTATAACCCTCATAAAAGCAACATTCCACACTTTCTAACTGATCTCGAAGTAATTATTAGTTCTTACTCAACGAATCATGTTATAATACTAGGTGATATGAATATCGATCTATTATTTGGGGACAGATACACTAGTAGTTATATTAACCTAGTCAAATCATACGGTCTAGTATTATGTAATACAAAATATCCAACTCGTGTAACACAAACTAGCTCTACTCTAATTGATCATGTATTGGTGAACGACTGTGACAAAATATGTAATGTCTATAATATTGATAATGATTTGAGTGATCACCATTTACTCATCTGTGAAATGAGAAACAAAAAGATAAACAGGAACTCAATATGTGATGATAGGCCAATAGAAAAGGATAAAATAAACTACAAAAAACTTAATAAATATTTAATAACTCAAGAATTTGTATGCAATGAAACTAACATCAATGACTACTACAATAAATTCTGTGATTTTATTAATAAAGGAATAGAAGCCTGTACTATGAAATATATGAATAAGGAGCCAAGTGCCCCACCAATAAAACCCTGGATCACACAAGATCTTTTAGCACTAATACACAGGAAAGATAAGATATATACAAAAACCAAAGTTAAAAATCCATCTGCAGAAATTTTAGAAGAATATAAAATTATTAGCAACCAAGTTACAAAACTTAAGAGAAACCTACAAAGAAACTACTTTGACCAAAAAATTCAAAATGCAAATAATCAGAGGGAAGTGTGGAGTGTTGTTAATGAGATGTTAAATAGACCAAAGAAGGGGAAAAATTAAATTCTCAAACTTATAGTCGACGGCACAAATGTCGAAAAAAAGGAAAATATATGTGATGAAATTAATAAATATTATGTCAATATTGCTAACAGTATATGGGAAAATCAAGGAAACGGTTCTACCTCGGACATTACAAGCTATAAAAATACTACTAGCACTAAGACAATCTTTATGTTACCTACTGATGCTAATGAAATACAATCAATTATAAACTCCCTAAAACACAAAAACAATATAAGTGAGGACAACACTACTAATGTCATGCTACAATTGTGTCTTGAGGGCCTTACACCATATCTTGTCAAAATAATAAATCTTTCACTGATGACTGGTATATTCCCCGATGGCTGTAAAGTCTCTAGGGTGGTCCCGATCTACAAAAAAGGGGACAAAACCCACCCATCAAATTACAGACCCATTAATATTATATCTGCCATCAGCAAGGTTCTACAAAGCGTTGTTAAACGAAGACTTATGAATTTCTTCATGAAAAATGATTACTTTGCAAACTGCCAATATGGGTTTATTCCAAATAGAGGAGCTGATAGTGCTATATTTGAAGTAGTAACTGATGTAGAAAAGGCATTAGATGAAAACAAACTAGCTGCTGGTGTACTAATTGACCTTCAAAAAGCCTTCGATCTGGTTAACCATAAGATTCTCCTTAATAAACTAGAATTTGCAGGCATCAGAGGAGTGGCACATGATTGGTTCAAGAACTACCTCACTAACAGAAAACAATATGTTGCAATCGATAATGTAAAAGGATCTCAAATGAGAATTGACACAGGAGTACCTCAAGGTTCTGTCTTAGGACCAATTCTTTTCTTGGCCTATATTAATGATATAGTATTATTAGAATTGAAAGGCAAGCTTAAACTATTTGCAGATGATATTTTTATACTCTATCTGGGAACATCTGAACAGGAAATTATGCTAAATATTAATTATGATCTCAATAAGCTGGTGGATTGGTTGAGAGCACACAAAATGGTTATCAATATCACTAAAACAAAATATTTGTTCTTCCATAAACCATCATACAAGATTGAGACCACAAACATAGTCAACATAGCCAACAAAGAAATAGAAAGGGTTAAATCGGCAACATACTTAGGTATCACACTAGATAGTACACTAACCTGGGAAAATCATGTAGAAAATGTAAAACATAAAATCAGCCCTTTAATTGGTATTATTTTCAGATTAAGATATAGCTGTCTTACTAGCCAACAATTGAAAAATATATACTTTGCTCTGATACATTCACATCTAATGTACAAGTATTTCATATGGGGATATTGTAAGAAGGAGCTGATAAAAGAACTTGAGATACTCCAGAAACGTGCTATAAAATCTATCTTTGGATTACCTTGGCTCACACCCTCAAATGAATTGTACTCAAGAACTAAAATTATGCCACTGCAAAAACAAATAGCTATGTCAGCAACAGTATTTGTATACAAATTAGAAAACAAATTGATACACACACACATCCATTTTACCCATGCAAATGACATTCATCATTATGAAACAAGAGGAGTAAATCAAATATTCACCAGCCATTCCCAATCCATTAAATTTGGAACTAAAGGAATTATGTCCTCTATAATAAAAGAATACAACTCGCTACCATTAGGCATAAGGGAAAGTTTCTCTATAAAAAAATTTAAGAGGAAAACAAAAGACTTCCTATTAAGGAATGAATAGCCAATGTACAATAGCCTTAAGCAATGCAATGTATCATACCGTATTATCTCTGTAAAGTTAGTCACTAGCAATCTAAGTTACTATTAAACTAAACAATGTTACAAAAATTATATACATACCATGCTATAACTATGTTACTTGATTGTCCCTAACACGAGCTCAGGCTCATTGGGACCTATGTAAATAAATAAATAAATAAATAAATAAATATTTTCGAGTGCTGGATTTGTGACATACCCAGAAAAGACATGCAGTAATTCGGCTTGTGTGGGATTACCTAGGCTATTTATGGCATGAACTCCCATGAACTTCGCGTGAAGAAACAACTGTGTGACGTCAGTGTGGATTTTGACTGTCTGATGTTTATGTGTTGACGCGGATGTTCCGCTAGGAGCGGGCTACGCACAAGTTAGTTCCGGCAGAAACTTTGGGGTTATTGGATCCTTAAGCGAGTGCATATAATGGCGTGTCTGGCGTTCAGAGCTTGTCTTATTGTTTTATCGGCAGAACACTGATCTACTAACGCCCAGGGTCGTTTTACGTGACATGGTTTCCGTAACGAACAGTTAGAGATCGTCTTCTTGCTTGTACTACGAAAGTCCGTTTGTCAACTTGCAATTAGTGTCGTTATTACTCGATCATGGTATCGTAATACGAACGAGCGGTGACTAATGTTTGGCTATCCACTGAGCTCTTACGGGCTATTGGAGGCTACGATTTTTCATGGGTCCATCCATACCATGGGCTGTCGGAAATAACTTACCACGCCTAAAGGATAATCCAGTCGTAAACATTTCATCGAAGTCATGCGAGAATGGAGAGGTGAACGTGCCGTAACAGAAGAAAGTAGAATGAACCAGTCGTAACGTGTGTAGATATTTTGTGTACGGACGGTACAGTGTATATACATAGGTGGCTGTTATGCCTGGGTCTGATATGACCGTAGTGTTTTTTTCTTGCTCTCAGAGCCTAAATTCAGTGGCAAGGTACTGTATAAAGTTTGAGCACGAGTGTATGAAGGGTATTTTTGTTGTATATTTTGTATATATGTGTTTAGTACAGCCAATAGATTATCTTTTTAAAATCCATGTGTGGTTATATTCCTGTCTTGCATGAACCTGGTACATCAGCAAACGCATGCCAAATGCCCTACACCTGGGATATGGCGATTCATAGTCGGGGCAACAGTTATGTATCGTATTTTATCCTATTTTATTCAGGAAGACGCATATGGTCGACCTTGGCGCCCATCAAAGTCGGGAAGTAACGTTAAAATCACTTGTGGCCTGTATTTAAAGGCAGTAAATTCTGTAGGTTTGTGGTAAATGAGGGTAGTTAATGGTAAATCAACTCAAGCGAGGAGTGGAGAGTGTTTCAGTGGCGAACCGAACGTGAGGCCTAAGACATGCTGATGTGTACCAGGACACAGGAATTAAACTGTAGGCATATTTGCATAATTTCACATATTTCAATTAGGGATGGCTACGTTAGAGCCAGGATGCAATTCTGCTTTGTTGGGGGACAGTGCTGGTGAGCGGCAGAATCAGGCAGGGGCTGATAGGCAATTTGCTGTAGGGATGGGGGAAAACAGTAGAGTCAGGGGAGATATGCCAGGGAAGGGGGGAAATGAATTAAGTATGATGGACATGTTGGAGAAGCTCCTGTTTCGTAGTAACAGTTCCGAGGAGAGGATAACCAGTCAGATGGCCTCCCAGATGACTAGTTTAAAGGAAATGTCAGCAAAGATAGATGAGGTCAAAGAGCAGGTGACTATCCTAGACAGCAGTGTTACTTGCCAGTTTAGTGAAGTCAGAGTAGAAATCACTAATCTGGAAATTAAGCTAGGTGGTCGGATTGCTGCTCAGGAACAAAGGTTAGAATCTGAGTTAGATAAGTTGGATGCTCAACAAGTGATGTTGGCAGGGGAGATTTCTAGCCAGACACTGGAGACTAGCCAGAAATTTCCCAGGGTAGATAGTAAGTTGGGAGAGCAGAAAGTGGAAATTGTAGGCATCGTGGAAGAGAACGTTGTGGGTAGAGATGCGAGTGCTGGGAGAGTGGAGAAGGATGAGAGTGCTGAAGTTAGTGGGGAGAGTGCTGGGAGAGTGGAGATGCTTGAGAGTGCTGAATTTAGTGAGGAGAGTGGTGAGGTAGTGGAGATAAATGAGCGAGTCGAGACTAGTTTGCCAGGGAATGGTATGAAGAAGGTAGATGAGAATATTAGCCAGGTTAGCGAGATAGCGACTAGTATGGAGGAAGATACTGTAGGTAGAATTATACGTGGTCAACATTTGGAACTAGGAGGGAGTGACGATTTTGTTAGGAAGTTAGTATGTAATTTCTCTGTTGACATTAGGACTGCAGTGTGCGTGCAGGAGATAGTTGCTATTACAGGCATAGAGAGGTCACTTGGAAGGTTAGGTACCTTGAGAAAGACAAGTAGGCAACGTCAGAGAAATGGGGGTAATCGAAGGGAAGGAAATTATAATCAGGGGAGAGAGAGGAATTGGGATCCAGGTAGAGGGGATAGGTACATTTGGTATGAAGATCATGGGAGAGGAAGAAATAACAATGAGTGCCAGGGGTACGGGAAAAACAATCAACCGGGGAACAGACCACGTGAGGTAGAGCAGGCAAATAGGGGGCGTGGCATGGAAAGGCAGCTTGAGAGGAGCAATAGGCCAGGAAGTTTAAACTTCACCAGGACTCACTATATGGAGCAGGGGGAGAGTCCTTGCATAGTATTCCTGCTCACGCTCTGGAAGAAAAATATAATGTAGAGTATAATGTCAATGTAGGATCTGATAGGTTAGGAGACCAGAGCTGTAAATTCGATTACAGTAAGGCGCTAGTGAAGTTTGGGTGGAGTGAGCAACAGGATTGGGTTAGGTTAGATTATCAGGTTGGTGGTAGAGATTTTGTTAGTGTCGTTGGATGCATTCAGGTGATTAAAGAGGTTTCTGAGGAGAAAGAATTAGGTGTCGGCATGGTATCAAGTTGTATTTTGGTCATGGGAGATGATCATGTGTTGAGTGATGTGGATCACTGTTGTTTCTGGGTCATGAGAGATGATCATGTGTCGAGTGATGTTGATCACTGTTGTTTCTGGGTCATGGGAGATGATCGTGAGTTGAGTGATGATGATCACTGTGTTGAGGCAGTTGTTAAAGATACCATGTTGGACGAGGGTCAGAAGTCAGAGGTGCTTGACGTTCTGAGGGAACACAGTGTGGTGTTCTCGGAGAAACCTGGATGTACTCACGGCTATGGGCAGAGTTTTGACATCGCAGATAGGTCTGGCTTGAGCGGTCCTAGGTACCCTATAGCTCATTCTAACATGGAGGGTGTTGTTGAGGTGATTGGTCAGATGCTGTATGAGGTTATATTTGTGATTAGTAACAGTCAGTCTGTTAGTCTTCTGGTGGTGGTGACCATGTGGGATGATACCAGTAGGTTATGTTTGGAGGTCGTGGCAGTTAGTAGTTTGCAGGAAGGATTTCTTTTTGTGTGTCTCGCAGGATTTTGGGATTTTCAACCAGGGAAGCTATACCCTAAGAGATTAAATAAATTGAGAATTATTGTAATTGTAGGTAAGATACTTTTGAAACAGCAGGGAAGGGAGGGGGTAAAAATTAAGATAGGTGATCTGGTGTTGTTGCGAGCTGAGCATCTGCTGTCGGTAGAGCAGAGTTGCATTCTTGAGGTTTTTCATTTCGGTCCATTTGCTAGAGACCGCAGGGTAGGTGCATGTGTCTACAGCTTGATTTCCAACGATGACAAGGTCCTAGGTACATATAACGTTGCTTACCTCAAGCTATATGTCACCTAGAGATCTTGCTCACGATGACAAGACAGGAGTACTAGTGTATTTGTGTGAGGGACAAGGATGAATCTATAGCCTTGTAGTTGAGAGATTGATCCTTGTGGGGGCGTTTGTAACCGAATTTATTCAGTTACAGTAGCTCACCCTCGGGTTTTCTGCCTTGTGCAGTTAGTTTGGGGTATTTTATTCGTATCTTATTATATTGGGTTAACGTGGGGTTGCAGAGATGATTTTTATTGTGCCTGTGTGTTTTTTTGGACGGATTCATATTTGGATGGTCCGGACAACCTAGGATCACTGTTTATTAATTATCGGTTTTTGGATATATGATATTATAAAATACGGGGTTTTGCGATTTATTACGTTTTGGGAATAAGGATATATAAGACTGTATTAAGTAGAAGCATTATTTCATTTTGGTTTGGGGTTAATTGCTTTATTTTGACCTAGTAATGTTAAAGGTTAGATGTGTGGCTGTACTATAAAGGTACATAGAATTGATATTTTCGAGTGCTGGATTTGTGACATACCCGGAAAAGACAGGCAGTAATTCGGCTTGTGTGGGATTACTTAGGCAATTTATGGCATGAACTCAGATGAACTTCGCGTGAAGAAACAACTGTGTGACGTCAATGTGGATTTTGACTGTCTGATGTTTATGTGTTGACGAGGATGTTCCACTAGGAGCGGGCTACGCACAAGTTAGTTCCGGCAGAAACTTTGGGGTTATTGGATCCTTACGCAAGTGCATATAATGGCGTGTCTGGCGTTCAGAGCTTGTCTTATTGTTTTATCGGCAGAACACTGATCTACTAACGCCCAGGGTCGTTTTACGTGACATGGTTTCCGTAACAAACAGTTAAAGATTGTCTTCTTGCTTGTACTACGAAAGTCCATTTGTCAACTTGCAATTAGTGTCGTTATTACTCGATCATGGTATCGTAATACGAACGAGCGGTGACTAATGTTTAGCTATCCACTGAGCTCTTATGGGCTATTGGAGGCTACGATTTTTCATGGGTCCATCCATACCATGGGCTGTCGGAAATAACTTACCACGCCTAAAGGATAATCCAGTCGTAAACATTTCATCGAAGTCATGCGAGAATGGAGAGGTGAACGTGCCGTAACAGAAGAAAGTAGAATGAACCAGTCGTAACGTGTGTAGATATTTTGTGTACGGACGGTACAGTGTATATACATAGGTGGCTGTTATGCCTGGGTCTGATATGACCGTTGTTACTTACTACTATCCCTCCTTGGGCGACTGATTTAAAACTTCCCAAAATCATCCTCCTATTTTTGATCGGAAGTACTTCATCATATACCACACAATTGAAATGGCAGGGTCGTGGAGTGTTGGACACACATTTGGTCAACCTAACTGGTATCATTTGGGCGTTCAACTATTAGGTGTAATTCCCTATAAAGAAAACTAATTATAACCTTCAAAATATATGTATTAATATCAACTTGAAACATATGGCGGGGACTCTCGTCGAACAGACTATGGTTTCCTCTCTTCAATTCTCCTCGGCAATGACGAAAACATGTGACCCAAAATGAATGTTGGAATATAAAGATGTTTGTTACTCACTCATCGACGGTCTTACAGATAATCTACGAGACATGCTCGATAGATCAGTTCTCCCCAGCATTTCTAAGATTTTCCACACGTGGTTTGAGGTTAGAGATGTTTACTGGTTTACATAGCCACATCTCTGCGAGAGAAATGAATGTGCTTCCGTACCCAACTTGAATTGTGCTAACAGAGATAACATCGTTGTGATATGTAGCCGTTTCGAGTACTTTCGAAAGCCATGCTTTCAACAAAACTGTTTCTCCAAATAGGCCTACGCCAAATTACGAGAACGCGACCTTTCCAATCAGACGCTACAATAGAAGTGAAGCCCCGCTATACACGAAAATCCCACCTCTCATCTTGTAAACACATGTTTTCGTCTTTCTCCGCCAGGGTCATGATACCCTCCAACCCATACAAAATACACCAATAATCTCGAACCCATGTATATTTCTTACGACTCATGGCGCGAAACTCTTCTCTGACGTCAGAATCTTACACAATTTATACAAAGCTTTCTTCAAGACAAGGGAAGTTATTCTCGGCCCAATCTAAATTTGGCCTATAGTTTCCTGCTGTTGCAACATCTTGTAGCTTGCCTACACAATCCGCTGTCTTGTATACTGACATCTCCCATACAAATTAAATGAAATATTCCTGACTGAGTCCCCGAGATACACAAGATATATATACACTAAATAAAATGAAATCCTACAACCTAAATGATGATGATGAACAAGAAAAGAAATGGTATGAACAAATTACCCTAACCTGACTTCTCTTGCAGTCAACCAAATAAGGGTTTGGGAACATTGTGACCGGAACAGTCACAATACGCCCCCATGTGATTCACACGGGTGAAACAAGTGTGGATCACAAACACTCAAACAAGCAACGCACTGAAAACACAAAGAATTACACTATTACATAAATAAACCCTGGAAGACATATATACACACACACTTGTCAAATTTTCACACATTCTCACTCTCTCGAATGTCTTATTGTGTCCATTTCCTAGCCTCACTGATTTCTCTCAAGTGTCTTAGGTCTACCACTTCATTTTCTTCGTCTCATCATGAGACCCTATCGCTTCACAAGCCATGGTATTTGCCTGCACAGGCCTTATCATACCATCTATCCATCTAACACTCGATGCCACTTTGCTGGTTAGCATTCTTCGTCACATCTCTTGAGTTCTGTCATGCCATCACGTTATGTTGACTAATTCTCTAAGAGTCCATGCCATATTATTTTACAGAGTGATATCTACGGAGATTCCTAATATTATGTGTACTGACAGACTTACCATCCTGGTCCGTTAAACTATAGGCACACTCACCAATACGTTTAACCACCTTAAAAGGCCCCTGAAATAGATTAAAAAAAAACTAAACCAACCCCTAAACTGAAGATAGATAAGAACTCTGAAACACACCTGATCGCCTATCCAAAAAAAAACTGAATTTAACCCTCCAAAAACTGTAAGCTGCCAACTTCCTCCTCATCTCCCTCAAACTTACCTGCCAAAATGATACACTCGATGAAGGTCGACTGATATCCTGATTCAGCTTAATGCCTATTTCTTTCTCCTCTGGTTCACCTGTACTCTTTCGTTGCCACTTTCCTGACGCCCCCCACCCCTCTGATAGTTTTCCTGTGCTGATATTATCCTTATCCTGTTTCTTTCTACTTCTATAATTCCTTATTTCCACCTCCCGTTTATCCTGTCTACTAGAATCTCCCTGCTGACTTTCACCTAACATCACCTCCAAATGTTGTTCACTCTCACCTAACGTCTCCTCCCACCGCCGTTCACTCTCCTCTAAGTTACTATCACCTCCCATCCCTTTCAACTGCTGTTCACTCTCGTCCACGCTACTATCACCTACCGTCCCTTTCAACTGCTGTTCACTCTCGTCTACGCTACTATCACCAACCGTCCCTTTCAACTGCTGTTCACTCTCGTCTACGCTACTATCACCTACCGTCCCTTTCAACTGCTGTTCACTCTCGTCTACGCTACTATCACCAACCGTCCCTTTCAACTGCTGTTCACTCTCGTCTACGCTACTATCACCTACCGTCCCCTCCAACTGCTGCTTCTCCGCTGCTTCGTCCACACACAACTTCACAGATTCTACCGCTGCTTCATCCACACACAACTTCACAGATTCTACCGCTGCTTCGTCCACACACAACTTCACAGATTCTACCGCTGCTTCGTCCACACACAACTTCACAGATTCTATTTGCCTGCCTACCTCCTTTCTAATAGCCTCTCCTTGCTGCCTAACTTCTCCTACCTCCTTACTTACAGGATCTTTCACTTCTCTTTCCTGCTTGTTCACTGCCTCTATACCGGACTCTAACTTCTCTGTACTAGACTCTACCTGCTTGCTCCACTTATCCACACTAGGCTCAAACGTCTCACTCACAGACTCTCCCAGCTTGTCCAACTTTTCCCTACTGGACTTACACGTCTCACTCACCGACTCTACCAGAGATTCTAACTCCTTACTGACAAATACTCCTAAATAGTTTACTTCCTTACTTACAGATTCCTTCCAAGACTCTATCTCCTTATGCATAGACTCTCCCTGCTTCTTAATCTCTCCTTTTATTTCTCTCAGTAGCATAAGAAGCAAACTAGTGTTCATACCCCCTCCATTTAAATTTAAGTTGCTACCTTCAGTGATCAGCTGCGACTCATTGGAGACAATGGTATCCGATTCTCCCATTGTCTGTTCCTTATCTTCCTCACTACTATTTCCCCCCGTTCCCTGATTAACTGACATTTTACTGTTTTAATTTATTCGCAACCCTAGACATTAATTCCATATTGTCCAATTTGGACATACCCCATAAAACAAAACAAATTACTGTGAACTCTAATACTCCTAAGATGTCTATCGGCTGTGTGCATATGTGCCCTAATGATACCTGCTAGGTTTCCCTACTCTTGCCCCACGTTGAGGTGCTATGTTGTTACTTACTACTATCCCTCCTTGGGCGACTGATTTAAAACTTCCCAAAATCATCCTCCTATTTTTGATCGGAAGTACTTCATCATATACCACACAATTGAAATGGCAGGGTCGTGGAGTGTTGGACACACATTTGGTCAACCTAACTGGTATCATTTGGGCGTTCAACTATTAGGTGTAATTCCCTATAAAGAAAACTAATTATAACCTTCAAAATATATGTATTAATATCAACTTGAAACCTATGGCGGGGACTCTCGTCGAACAGACTATGGTTTCCTCTCTTCAATTCTCCTCGGCAATGACGAAAACATGTGACCCAAAATGAATGTTGGAATATAAAGATGTTTGTTACTCACTCATCGACGGTCTTGCAGATAATCTACGAGACATGCTCGATAGATCAGTTCTCCCCAGCATTTCTAAGATTTTCCACACGTGGTTTGAGGTTAGAGATGTTTACTGGTTTACATAGCCACATCTCTGCGAGAGAAATGAATGTGCTTCCGTACCCAACTTGAATTGTGCTAACAGAGATAACATCGTTGTGATATGTAGCCGTTTCGAGTACTTTCGAAAGCCATGCTTTCAACAAAACTGTTTCTCCAAATAGGCCTACGCCAAATTACGAGAACGCGACCTTTCCAATCAGACGCTACAATAGAAGTGAAGCCCCGCTATACACGAAAATCCCACCTCTCATCTTGTAAACACATGTTTTCGTCTTTCTCCGCCAGGGTCATGATACCCTCCAACCCATACAAAATACACCAATAATCTCGAACCCATGTATATTTCTTACGACTCATGGCGCGAAACTCTTCTCTGACGTCAGAATCTTACACAATTTATACAAAGCTTTCTTCAAGACAAGGGAAGTTATTCTCGGCCCAATCTAAATTTGGCCTATAGTTTCCTGCTGTTGCAACATCTTGTAGCTTGCCTACACAATCCGCTGTCTTGTATACTGACATCTCCCATACAAATTAAATGAAATATTCCTGACTGAGTCCCCGAGATACACAAGATATATATACACTAAATAAAATGAAATCCTACAACCTAAATGATGATGATGAACAAGAAAAGAAATGGTATGAACAAATTACCCTAACCTGACTTCTCTTGCAGTCAACCAAATAAGGGTTTGGGAACATTGTGACCGGAACAGTAACACCGTAGTGTTTTTTTCTTGCTCTCAGAGCCTAAATTCAGTGGCAAGGTACTGTATAAAGTTTGAGCACGAGTGTATGAAGGGTATTTTTGTTGTATATTTTGTATATATGTGTTTAGTACAGCCAATAGATTATCTTTTTAAAATCCATGTGTGGTTATATTCCTGTCTTGCATGAACCTGGTACATCAGCAAACGCATGCCAAATGCCCTACGCCTGGGATATGGCGATTCATAGTCGGGGCAACAGTTATGTATCGTATTTTATCCTATTTTATTCAGGAAGACGCATATGGTCGACCTTGGCGCCCATCAAAGTCGGGAAGTAACGTTAAAATCACTTGTGGCCTGTATTTAAAGGCAGTAAATTCTGTAGGTTTGTGGTAAATGAGGGTAGTTAATGGTAAATCAACTCCAGCGAGGAGTGGAGAGTGTTTCAGGATGGACCCATGAAATGCACGTAGCCTCCAATAGCCCGTAAGAGCTCAGTGGATAGCTAAAAATTAGTCACTGCTCGTTCGTATTACGATACCATGATCAAGTAATAACGACACTAAATTGCAAGTAGACAACGGACTTTCGCTGTAAAAGCAAGAAGACGATCTCTAACTGTTCGTTACGGAAACCATGTCACGTAAAACGACCCTGGGCGTTAGTAGATCAGTGTTCTGCCGATAAAGCAATAAGACGACCTCGGAACACCAGACACGCCATTATATGCACTGGCGCAGGGCTACATAACCCCAATGTTTCTGCCGGAACTAAATGTGCGTGGCCCGCTCTTAGCGGAACATCCGTGTCAACACATGAACATCAGACAGTCGAAATCCACACTGACGTCACACAGTAGTTTTTCACGCGCCAGTTCATCTCAGTTCATGCTATTGATAGCCTATGTATTCCCACACAAGCCGAATTACTGCCTGCCTTTTCCGGGTATGTAACAAATCCAGCACTCGAAAATACCAATTCATTGTACCTTTATAGTACAGCCACGAATCTAACATTTAACATTACTAGGTCAAAATAAAGCCATTAACCCCAAACCAAAATGAAATAATGCTTCTACTTAATACAGTCTTATATATCCTATTTCCCAAAACGTAATAAATCGCAAAACCCCATCGTCATCATCATTTCCCCTTATACAGCTCCTGCAGGGTCGGGGTATTTATGGCACTTCTCCACTTTCCTCTTTCCTTCCACCATTCTTCTTCCACGATCTTGTCCCAGTCCAGATTTCTTTTTCTTACGCTGTTCTTCACTGAATCAATCCACCTTGTTCTAGGTCTTCCTCTTGCTCTCTTACCCTTGCACTTCACCTCCAGCATCTGTCTTGGTATTCTATTTTCCTCCATCCTCTTTACATGTCCAAACCACCTTAGTTTATTCTTCTCAATTCTCTCATTTAGTTTTCCCATCCCAACTTCTTTCCTAACATCTTCATTCCTCACTCTGTCTTTCCTTGTCTTTCCTATCATACTTCTTAGGAATTTCATTTCACTGGCTTGGATTCTACTCTCTTGCCTGCTTGTCAGGGTCCAAGTCTCAGCTGCATAAGTTAATATGGGAACATAGTACACTTTATACATTACCTCCTTGCTTTTCCTTGGTACTTCCTTATCCCAAACAAGTTTTCTTACACTTTGATAGAATGCATTGCTCTGCTGTACCCTCCTGCCAATCTCCATGTCCAACCTACCTGTATTTTATAATATCAAATATCCAAAATCCGATAATTAATAAACAGTGATCCTAGTTGGTCGGGACCATCCAAAGATGAATCCGTCCACAAAAACACACACAGGCACAATAAAAATCACCTCTGCAACCCCACGTTAACCCAATATAATAAGATACGAATAAAATACCCCAAACTAACTGCACGAAGCAAAACCCGAGGGTGAGCTACTGTAACTGAATAAATTCTGTTACAAAGGGAAAGGAGATTGAGAATCATGTAATGGAAAGGGAGGAGGAATTGATGAGGATGCGAAAGGAGATTTAATATTGAGATCAGAAATTGACACAGCATTGGAAGACTTAGGCAGGAACAAAGCACCAGGCATAGATGATATACCGATTGATGATGATAATTGTTGTTTTAAGGGGCCTAACAGATATACCGATTGAGTTGCTACGCTGCATAGGAGATGAAGGTCTGATCAGGTTATATCACTTGCTGTGTAGGATTTATGAGACAGGTGAGGTACCCTCTGATTTCAAGAAGAATGTTATCATCCCTATACCGAAGAAAGTAGGAGCTGACAGATGTGAAGATTACCGTACAATCAGCTTGATTACTCATGCTTCAAAGATCCTGTCTAGAATAATTTACAAGAGGATAGAAAGCCAGATAGAAATGGAGTTGGGTGAAGACCAGTTTGGTTTCAGGAGAAATGTAGGAACAAGGGAAGCTGTACTGAGCCTTAGGCTGATTTTGGAAGGTAGAATAAGGAAAGATAAGAGAACGTTCATGGCATTTGTAGACTTAGAAAAGGCTTTTGATAACGTTGATTGGACTAAATTGTTTGACATTTTGAAAATGATTGGAATAAAGTACAGGGATAGGAGGGTGATCTACAATCGATACAGAAACCAGACAGCAGTCATTTGAGCTGAAGGACACGAGAGAGAAGCTGAGCTGATATTCAGAAAGGTGTAAGGCAAAGCTGCAACTTATCACCCATACTTTTCAATCTTTACATTGAATACGCAATGAAGGAAATTGGAGAAAAATGTAAAGTGGGAGTGAAGATTCAAGGAGAAATAATTTCAACTCTGAGATTTGTCGATGACATAGTCATCTTGGCCGACAGGCCTGAGGATTTGAATGAGTTTTTGAATGGTATGGACTCCGTCTTGAGGAAACAATTCATGATGAAAATTAATAAAAGTAAAACAATAATATTGGAATGCAGCCGAAATAAATCAGAAACCTCTATGGACATCAAATTGGCAGGTGCAAAGCTAAAGGAAGCAGGAGAATTCGGTTACTTAGGAAGCAAAATAACCAGTGATGGACGAAGCAAAGAGGATATAAAAAGTAGGTTAGCTCAGGCAAGGAAAGCATTTCTACAGAAAAGAAATCTGTTGACATCGAATATATATTTAGGTATTAGGAAGTCATTTTTGAAGGCCTTTGTCTGGAGCATGGCACTCTATGGAAGTGAAACTTGGACTATTGGTGCAGCAGAAAAGAGGAGATTTGAAGCGTTTGAAATGTAATGTTATAGGAGAATGATGAAGATCAGATGGGTAGATAGAGTTACAAATGAAGAGGTATTGAGACTAGTGGGAGAGGAGAGATGTTTCTGGCGACTGCTAATGAAGAGAAGAGATAGGTTGGTAGGACACATACTAAGACACCCAGGAATAGCAAGCTTAGTTATGGAAGGAAGGGTTGAGGACAAGAACTGTAGGGGTAGACCAAGGTTAGAATATGTTAAACAGATTGCCTCGGATGTAGGGTGTGGTAGCTATGTAGAGATGATTAAAATTAAAACTTACAATTTCCGCCTAGTCAATACTATACTTTATTATAAAATATTTCAAGGGTACATGTTTCAGGTCCCAATCTCTCTGGACCCTTCTTCAGCCCATAAAATCACACATGGAGCCCATCAAATCACAAAAACATCGATAAACACAAACTGCACACACACAATAAATAGATAAAACACTGTAAAAACATCTCATCATCATCATCTTCATTTCCCGTTTCCAGCTTCCTGGGTCGGGTTGTGAATTAAGGACCTCCACCGTTGCCTGTCTCTCCACCACTCCTCTCCTGATTTTAGTACATCTTCGGGTTTTCCTCCCTTCTTTTCTACACACTCCCACACTGTATCTGCCCATCTCTTCCGGGGCCTACCTCGTGGTCTCTTCCCTGTCATCTTTTCACAGAAAGTCTTCTTTGGTACTCTCTCCTCTCCCATTCTCATCATATGTCCATACCACTTTAACTTTGTTGTTTCTATCCTGTCCTGCAGCTTCAATATTCCTGCCCTTTCTCTAATCTCTTCATTTCTAACTCTATCTCTTCTGGTCTTGCCCTCTATACCTCTTAGGAATTTCATCTCTGTGGCTTGTATTCTACTCTCCTCTCTTTTTGTAGTAGTCCACGCTCCAGCTGCGTATGTTATTATGGGTCTGTAGTAGGTTGAATATAATACTTTTTTGCATTTCTTTGGGACATCTCTGTTCCACACAATACCCCTTACACTCTGGTAAAAACTGTTCGCTTGTTGTATTCTCTTTCCAATTTCCTCAGTTATCTTTCCATCTTCTGTGATCACACTTCCCAAATACTTGAAACTTTTAACGACTTCTAGAATTTTGCCATTCAATTCTATCTTTCCTCTTCCTTTCTTCCTTCCTCTTGACATTACCATTGTCTTGCTCTTCTAAGAGTCTAAAATCTAAAAATAACATGCATGTTTTACTGTCTTCAGGAACATGTTTTCACTTGTTCTTCATCTAAGTAAAATGTCATTTGACGCTGTGAAACACTGGGCACATATTTTGAAGTCTATGAGTGGCGTGCTGTAAGAACTTGCTGTATATCTTGTACTGTTTTTGTGGCTGAAGATGGGTTGGACGTCAATAGCTACATGTTACAAATTCTTGTTTTAAATTTTTTTATGCATTTGGCAACTTGTCTTTTATGGGTTAAGATAGTCTTCTGCCATACGGTATCCATACCATCTTCAGCCACAAAAACAGTACAAGATATACAGCAAGTTCTTACAGCACGCCACTCATAGACTTCAAAATATGTGCCCAGTGTTTCACAGCGTCAAATGACATTTTACTTAGATGAAGAACAAGTGAAAACATGTTCCTGAAGACAGTAAAACATGCATGTTATTTTTAGATTTTAGACTCTTAGATGTGTTTACAGTGTTTTATCTATTTATTGTGTGTGTGCAGTTTGTGTTTATCGATGTTTTTGTGATTTGATGGGCTCCATGTGTGATTTTATGGGCTGAAGAAGGGTCCAGAGAGATTGGGACCTGAAACATGTACCCTTGAAATATTTTATAAAAAAGTATAGTATTGACTAGGAGGAAATTGTAAGTTTTAATTTTAATCATCTCTACATAGCTACCACACCCTACATCCGAGGCAATCTGTTTAACATATTCTAACCTTGGTCTACCCCTACAGTTCTTGTCCTCAACCCTTCCTTCCATAACTAAGCTTGCTATTCCTGGGTGTCTTAGTATGTGTCCTACCAACCTATCTCTTCTCTTCATTAGCAGTCGCCAGAAACATCTCTCCTCTCCCACTAGTCTCAATACCTCTTCATTTGTAACTCTATCTACCCATCTGATTTTCAACATTCTCCTGTGACACCACATTGCAAACGCTTCAAATCTCCTCTTTTCTGCTGAACCAATAGTCCAAGTTTCACTTCCATAGAGTGAAACTTCCATCTTCCAGACAAAGGCCTTCAAAAATGACTTCCTAATACCTAAATATATATTCGATGTCAACAGATTCCTTTTCTGTAGAAATGCTTTCCTTGCCTGAGCTAACCTACTTTTTATATCCTCTTTGCTTCGTCCATCACTGGTTATTTTGCTTCCTAAGTAACCGAATTCTCCTGCTTCCTTTAGCTTTGCACCTGCCAATTTGATGTCCATAGAGGTTTCTGATTTATTTCGGCTGCATTCCAATATTATTGTTTTACTTTTATTAATTTTCATCATGAATTGTTTCCTCAAGACGGAGTCCATACCATTCAAAAACTCATTCAAATCCTCAGGCCTGTCGGCCAAGATGACTATGTCATCGACAAATCTCAGAGTTGAAATTATTTCTCCTTGAATCTTCACTCCCACTTTACATTTTTCTCTAATTTCCTTCATTGCGTATTCAATGTAAAGATTGAAAAGTATGGGTGATAAGTTGCAGCTTTGCCTTACACCTTTCTGAATATCAGCTTCTCTCTCGTGTCCTTCAGCTCAAATGACTGCTGTCTGGTTTCTGTATAGATTGTAGATCACCCTCCTATCCCTGTACTTTATTCCAATCATTTTCAAAATGTCAAACAATTTAGTCCAATCAACGTTATCAAAAGCCTTTTCTAAGTCTACAAATGCCATGAACGTTCTCTTATCTTTCCTTATTCTACCTTCCAAAATCAGCCTAAGGCTCAGTACAGCTTCCCTTGTTCCTACATTTCTCCTGAAACCAAACTGGTCTTCACCCAACTGTCAATACGGAACCTGAAATGTATAATATCTCGAATATGTAGAGATGAAACGATTAGCTCAGGACAGGGAGACATGGAGAGCTGCATCAAACCAGTCAAAAGACTGAGGACTCAAACAACAACAATCAGGATGAGGAAACAAAATTGGCTTGGTCATTGGATGAGAAGAAATTGTTTACTTATGGATGCAATGGAAGGAGCGCTGAATCGACACAAAGTATGAAACAACAAAGAGAGTAGCAGGAGAAAGGTTTGCTTGGAGAGCTGCCATGTGAGGTCCTGCCCTCGGGCAGAACACTGATGATGATTATTTGGTTATGGATTTGAACTAATTTATTTATTGTATATTTTGTGGCCAACATTGGACCACTGCAATCAATTATACACAGCCTTAGCCAATTTAGTTCTTCTATTTTGCCAATAGGTTTTCATCCTCTCAGATGCTGGTTAGTTCCTCAGTTTAGGGGCTGCGACAACGCGGCCATGTAGACCCGTGTACTTTGGGTGTGTGTAGGATTTGTCTGATAACCGGTATTAATTGTGATGACTGTATTAGTGTGTGTTATCTGTGATTCAGGTAAGGACTGCAGACATTCAATTTTTAAGTAGTTCCTACTTTTGCTACCAAATGCTACCATCAACAACACCTAGTTCTGAACTTGGTTATTAGATCCACCGCAGTCGGCTCCTGGCGACGAACATTAGAACTTGAGAACATTAGTCAAATCTAACCTATAATTTAGCTTCATACAAGTGTTATTAGTGGAAGGTTCTATTACATGCCATAAATCTATGACATGGGGCCGCTGGCTTTACTTCCCCTCCGAAGGAAGGCATACTGAGGGATTTTCCTCTCAGATGCTAACTTCTTGTCTGCAACAGAGAACACCCTTCCTTTAGCTTCTTTATTAATTTTGGTTGGTAATCTAATGTGTGAGTCTTGTAAAATTCTGATTCTGTCAGTTTTATTCTTCAGGTTGTCGAGTGTTATTTGGAGTTCCTTAACATCATTCTTCATATCTGTGATCAATTTAATCCTGGTATTTCTATTCCATAATTTTCTACTATTTTTCTACTAATTCTAGTTCCGATGTCCAAAAAATGAGATCCGTTGAACTAATTATTAATTACATTAATTTTGTCTGCAATTAATGAACTGAAATTAACTTGTGATCGAGGAGATTATTGGTTCACATTTCTACATTGCTTAATGCATGATGAATTTATTTCACCGAACCACATTATTTTTGAATTTATTGATTTGTCACCATTACAAATCAATGATTGATATTTAATCAAGGCGACAACATAACATTGCAAGATTCTTTGCATTTTAGGAGGAAATGTTACATGATGACATGGTGACTATGCTCAGTAAATGGATATTATGTTTTAAGAAATCCTTTCTTCTGACTTTGTTGATCTGTATTTGGTTTTGTGTTAGGGTTTTTGATTTAGGATGTAAGGAGGAGTTGATCTAACCATGTGAACCCTTATCCTGTTAACCACCCCCTGAGACTATTTGAGATTTGAGATTTTTATGGTAAAAACTGAACCTACTGTCGGGGAAGAAAGTATAGATACTCGAGTTTAGAAGTCAATAAAAACGTTACCCGTTATCTTACATAAAACAAGCTACACCAAACTTTTCCATATTTTATTCTGCGTTTAGCTATGTAGATCAATTGGATTAGTATCCATAGCTTAGGTCCGTATTGACAATTCTAGAATTTGGTCAAGATGGGTTTTCTTTAATTCCGCCCAATCAATACTTGTAATTTCTTACTTAAAATTTATTTGAGCATGCTAACAGGGACATGTTTTGGGCAGTAGCTTGCCCTTCTTCAGCCTGTACAGATTCATCAACATTTTATACATATCAAAAACACTCTTATTATTAAAACATGCATAAGTGAACATTTTCCTGTGGATATAACATTTAACTCGAATACACACAAATTCTAAAAATATTAAAAAGTTTCACACATTAAAATTGTTCATTAAAAAAAATTTTTTGATTGGATATATAAATAGTCTTGCTACTTTCTTGTTCCGTCTTACTTATTTCTTGTTGGCGGAAGGAAAAACATACTGTGACCATGATAATCGGATATTTCATTTAGTCAGACGTCCCATACCACATTAGATAGTGTCAAAGTGAAATCATTCACCTGTGAAAGGATTTTTTTTTTTTTTAATGTTGTGTGTGAAAGTATAAATCCAATTTAATCAATGTTGTTGGGATTCGTATAATGGATAAATAGTGATCGTGAAAACACGGACGTCTTACTTAGCAGCCATCTTTTATTACACTAACTTATGTCAAAGAGCCTCAAACATGAAGAATAAATACATGAAATAAACAAAGAAGAAATACATGAAATAAGCCAAAGATGTCCATCTTCTCAGTCCTCCACATCCTCCCCACCCTGGTCTATCTCGAGAGGGAAGACCAGCTGTACAGGCCGACTAATCTTGGTCCCGTTGGCCATCTGAAGGATGAGGGTTCGCACCTTGTTGTCCCTGCATGGTCGCCTTTCAGTTATTCGCGCCTTCTGCCACATGTGTCTAGGTCGCAGGTCATCCTGTAGTAGTACTATATCTCCTACTCGGCACTCCTTCGTCTGTCCATTTGGGCAGCGTACTTCGTGGTAGCTTCTCAGATCAAGAAGATACTCATTCCTCCATCTCTTGAGGAAGTCCTCCTGCATTTTCTCTCCAAGTCTCCTCTCCTTCCTCAGGTCTATTCGGGTCGTGGGTTCGGAGACGTTGGGCAGGGTAGTCAGCCGTGCGCCAGTCAGGAAATGACTTGGAGTCAGTGTCTCCGAGCCATCTTGGATTATGGGTCGGGAGTTAATGGCGGCTTCTACTTCTACCAACAGAGTTCGGAGTGTGTCCTCACTAATCAGAGCCTTTCCCAATACCTTATAAGGCATCTTTTAGTCGTACCCACCATTCTTTCCCACCAGCCTCCCCACCAAGCCGCCCGTGGGGCTATAAATTTTCACTGGACTCCGTTGTGGGCGAAGTGCTGGCTCGTTCGTGGGTCAGTGAGGACTTGGCTGAGTTGTGTCATTTCTTTGTGTGCTGCCTGGAACGTTCTAGCGTTGTCTGAGTAAATGGTGTTTGGAAGTCCTCTTCGTCCCGCAAATCGTCTGAGAGCCATCAGAAACGTCTCCGTAGTCATGTCCAAAGCCAGCTCAAGGTGAAGGGCCCTTGTAGTCGCACATGTGAAAAGAACAATATACGATTTCTGTACGAGATTCCCCACCTTAACGAGTAGTGGCCCTGCAAAATCCACACCAGTAACTGCAAATGGTGTAGTATGTCGCACACGTTCTGGAGGCAACGGGGCTTCGATCTCGTTACCTTGTTGGCTTCTGGCGATCTTACACGGTAAGCACATGTGGATGACCTTCTTGACAGCCTGGCGTGCCTTGAGGATCCAAAATTCTTTGTGTAGTACAGAGAGAACGATTCGTACTCCAAGGTGGTGTAGCCATATGTGAGTCTAGGAGGATCAACAACTTAGAGAAGTGGTGTGCACCATCGAGTACTAGAGGATGTTTCTGCTGTATTGGCAGGTCTGCATGGTGGAGGCGCCCTCCCAGTCGAATAAGGCCGTCCTGTAAGAAGGGGCTGTAGCGGGCAATCCTGGACTTCCCAGACAAGTTTTTCTCTTTTGTCAGAGCGTCGTACTCTTCGGAAAAGCACTCACGTTGGACTGTACGTATCCAGCACAATCGGGAAGCCTCTAATTCACGTGCAGTGAGATTCCCAGAATTTTTCTCCGACTGTCTGATGTTGTTCAAGAAGCGTAAAATCCAACCCATGATGTGCAGTATTTTCCAATAACTGCTGAATCTGGAAGCAATGATGAGAGGTTCCGTTGTAACGACGTTAAGTGTTTGCTGATGCGTCTTGCGAGTCTCTGGAAGCGAGGCGTTAGGCACACTGCTGTGGGGCCAAGAGCTAGGATGATCGGCAAGCCATACAGGCCCGTGCCACCAAAGTGAAGAAGACTGTAGTGCTTTTGAGGATATTCCTCGTGACAAGAGGTCGGCTGGATTATCCTGGCTCGGGCAGTACCGGCACTGAGCTGGACTCAGGATGCCTTGAATTTCCGTCACTCGGTTGGAGATGAATGTCTTCCAACGGTTTGCATCGCTTTTAATCCAACCTAGAGCGACCATGGAGTCACTCCACAGAGTAGATGTGGTGACATTAAAGTCTGTTGCTTGGCAGAAATACCTCAGAAGACGGCAACCCACTAAGATGGCCAGTAGTTCTAGTCGTGGGAGTGTAACCTTCTTGACTGGAGACAGTCTATTCTTAGTGCAGACCAGGTGTATATAAGTGTTTACGTCGGTAGACGTTCGAACATACAGTGCAGCTCCGTAGGTCCGCTCCGACGCGTTGCAGAACACGTGGACATGTGAAGTCTCCGATGTTGTCCTTGATAAACCAATCCATCTTGGAATGACCACACTTGCCAGATCCGTGAGGCTGGTTATCCACAGCTGCCATCACAATGCAATGTCATGTGGAAGTATTTTGTCCCATGCTATGCCCCTACACCAGGTTTCCAACTATGGACACCGGTGAAAGTAATCCAAGAGGGTCGTAGAACTTTGCGGTCGTTTTCAATAGCTTTCGTTTGGTTCCTGGATCCTGCGAAAGATTGTCGGTGATATCTGTATGGTCGAAGAGTAGTGAATCTGATTCTGTGTCCCATCGTACACCTAGTACTCCGGTTTCCCTTTTCGTTTCACGTCCTTCGGCTCTCCATATACCTTCCAATGGTCCAGAATTTGTTGCCCATTTTGCCATCGGCATCCGTATCTGTCGTAGTAGACCTGTCACCTCGTAATATAAGGTGATAACTCTGTTGTCATCTTCAGCTCCCACAACAAAGTCATCCATGAAAGTGCTTTGATCCATAAGTGCTGCTGCTGACGGGAACTGATCCTTGAATCTCGTTGCTAGTTCACGGAGAGTTGCAGACAGAAGAAAGGGACTGCTTGCAAGGCCGAATGGTAGACGAGTGAATCTATAGACGGCTGTATCATCTCTTGCTTGCCATTTTCCAAGTTCGTCCTTCTCCACATTGAACCAGAAGAATCTTGTTAAATCTTGGTCTTCAATATCCAGGCATAATTGAAGGAAAGCTTGAGTTCCATCTCCTACTATGGCTTTGCGGTAAGTCCGGAAGTGGATCAACGTGGACAGTATCTCTGGTAACAGATTAGGGCCTGTTTCCAGAACAGCATTGAGGGACGGTGCATCTCTCTCGTGGGATGATGCGTCAAAGACGATCCTCCATTTCTCTGTGCCATTTCTCTCTTTCTTGATGGCGTGATGAGGCAGGTAGTATACATCATTTGTGGTTTCCTCTGTAGCGATCAGTTGAACATGTCCCATGTTTACGTAGTCCATCATCTGCGTGTGGTACATTTCTTTGTACTGGCCATTAACAGCAAGTTTTCTCTGCAATGTGTGAAAACGATTTAGAGCGTTCTTACGGTTTGAGGGTAAGACCAGATCTTCTTTCTTCGGTAGGGATACTACCCTCCGCCCGTCTTGTAAGTGAAACGAATCGTGGAATTCTTGAAGAATAGTGGCATCTCTCGCTGTGAGGGTCCTTTTCTGATCTTCCCTTATTCCTAGGGACTCGAGATTACAAAATCGTCGCATATCATCGTCCTCGACAGATGGGTCATTAGCAGTATGAATGTTGTGCACGTTGACGCTGTGGACAGTAATTCCTGACCTATTTCCACTCAGAATCCATCCAAATCTAGAAGGAAGCAGTACTAACGTGTCTGAGAGGCGTACTGGCTTGTCGTCAAGTATCACCTTCCAATAATGGTCTCGTAAGTGTGACAGGGACTGGACGTCGAGTGGAACAGTTGGATGTGGCGAGTAAACGTTGTCACTCTCAAATGCAGAAATACGCAGAGCAGCCTCCGTGCATAGTCCACTGATGTTGAGGTCAATGAGTCTGCGAGCTGAAGATGTGTGACGAGATGACTCTAATCCGGTAACTGTCAAATCCTTGTGTCCCACGATATTCAGTTGAAGCTGATCTACCAGACTTCGGCTTACGAAGGTTGATTGACAGCCAGCATCCACTATGCATCGTGTACGTTTTCTCAGTCCGGTGGGCCCTGTGATCCAAATATTTGCCGTTTGAAGATAAGTGAACTGCTGCATAGTAACGTCAATCTTCCCCACGGATATTGATGCGGGCTGTTCTCCGGTGCAGATGGAAATGTGATGATTCTTTTTGCACTTTGCGCATGATACCTTACTCTTCTTCATGTAGGCCTTCACACTGTGACCTTTATTGAGGCACAAGAAGCATCAGTTGGCGGTTTTTAACTTTTCAATCCGCTCAGCTACATTGCGGATTTTCACACAGTTCTGGGCCCAGTGGCCTTGAGTCTCACAGAACGCACAGAATTCGGAATACACTTTCTTTGTGTTCATGCCCGTCCGTTTTGACTTTGTGTTCACATGGAGTGTCGCGGCAGTGCCTGAGAAGGATTCGAGTGAAGTGATATCTCCTCTGATCTTCTGTGTGATCACAGCGCCCTCTACTTCCTCGTTCAGGAACTCCATCAACTTGGTAATGTGACTCTCGGGAGTGCTCTCTCGTTTGGAATAAATTATCCAACGGAGGACAATACCTTGAGGGAATGCTCGGAGAATTTTAGGGCATAACATCCGCCCGTAATTATCTACATTTTCCCCTAAGGTCCGTAAGGCTTGTACGCGTCTATTGCATTCTATGTACATGGCATTTAGATTAGAAGGAGTATCGTCTGAAATTGGTTGTAAGGCTTCGAGATAGTCAAGATGGGCCAGAATTATGCGGCCAGTGTTTCCGTAGCGAGATATTAATATCCGTTTTGTTTCTTCATAAGCATCACCGTTATCGGTATTCCATCAACTAGATTCTTCGGCTCACCCTCCAGATATCCACGGAGATAGACGTGCTTGTCAATGTGAGCGAGAGATTGATTGTTGTCAACAGAAGACTGGAATTGCTCCCAAAAACGTACCCAATTCTCAATGTCACCTGCGAATTTGTCTAATCTTACGGCAGGGAGCTTCACTCTGTGTGTGACGGGTGTTGGGACTTGAGATCCTGGCGTTGGTTGCATACTCATTCCGGCGACCGATGTTGTCAAACTGGAGAGTGACTTAGATTTATTCTCGGAGTGTGATGCTTTTAGAATCGCTCTCTTCGCGATGTCGATGTATTCTTCACATTTCTCGACATCAGCCTCGTATTCAGCGTCGGTCAAACATTCCTGTATACTATCGTCCAGAACTGTGAGATGATCTAAAACTTCTTGGAGTCTAATGCGATTATATTCGTATTCTGAGATATCGCCGACCGTAGCACTATTTATTATCGTACTGAATTTAGTTATATTTGCTCGTTCCGTCTTCCGCTTTCTTTTCAAAAACGCTAGTTTACTCTTAACACTCTCGTCTTGCATCTTGAAGAATGGGTGACGAAATAAATAAATAAATAAATAGTACCGTGCTGCGACAAGTGAAGGTGATTGTCTGATGTAAGCGCATGCGTAATACTCGTGATATCGTCTTGTAGTGTCCGTGATGGCTACGAGGTATTTAGTTTCGGATCTACCGCAAGATGGCAGCACTTGCTCGTCTATCATTCGTGAATTCAGTTAGGTGGTGTAAAGTAATTATATTACAATTCGTGCACTGTTTAGTCGTAGTAGTAACACTTTTGCAATAATATGAATAACTAAATTATCACGTTAGTATGTGGCGCATGTAGAAGTTCCAGTATCTTCTTACCTCGTAATCCGGCGTGGCGTGGCTGCTTGTACAAAACGTGATTGCTGTTGTAGTGATAGCATCACCAGTTTACTTTGTACACAAGTAAAACACAATTGCCCGTAATCTAATGCACATTTCTACGTAATCTAAAGTTTTCGGCACCAATGTTGGGATTCGTATAATGGATAAATAGTGATCGTGAAAACACGGACGTCTTACTTAGCAGCCATCTTTTATTACACTAACTTATATCAAAGAGCCTCAAACATGAAGAATAAATACATGAAATAAACAAAGAAGAAATACATGAAATAAGCCAAAGATGTCCATCTTCTCAGTCCTCCACAAATGTTGTGGTAATCAGTTACTGTGACTTACTTTTAGTGTACTGCTTAAAAAACCTATTCGGCTTTCAAATGGGATCCGTCTCTGCTTGGATGCTGCAACGTATAAAAATATTGAACGTCAAAATTGTGAATGTGAGAAATTGAGCTTGGCCGATCCGGAAAAAGATCTCTTGTCTTACCTGTACACATGCTGTATGGCTTAGCGACATGTTACACTGTGCGTATAAGCGCGCACTGAACGAGAATCAGCTGTGTTGGTTCGCTACTGGTCTGAACAGCGGGAGGCGTGAGAGGGAGGGTTGCGCGACGTAAAGGGGGCGGGAGGCATCCTGGTTATGGGGAAATGTGAGGGGGAGGGAGGGGAGGTGGCGGTGGAGAGGGGTGATTGGATTGTGTGTGTTCGTTATTTGTCGATTGTTTAGGAAAAAAAACTTAATAATATTTTCGTACAAGATATTTGATTCAAAATTTATATCGTCGAGATTATGTGAGGGATCGATTCGCTGTTTGTTGTTAATTTCAATTTGTTCGAGGATGTTCATTATGGCCCCTTTGCTTGTGTAGTGGATGATTTTAAGTAAGAAATTACAAGTATTGATTGGGCGGATTAAATAAAACCCATCTTGATCAAATTCTAGCTGTGTAGAGTAAACATTTGTATTGTAACAAAAAAAGTGCCGTTATTTTAACCAAGTCTAACGGAGCGCTCGTTTAGAAAGAACATTACATTAAAAGTACAAATCATATCTTTATCAAACTTTAATACGTTTTGAAGGAACTTAAGTTTAACGTGTATACGGAATTCTAATCCGATCTAACAGTTCTGAAAATAGTTGTTAATTTTGTAAACCAACTTTTTCTCGGGTCTGGGTGGTCGTAGCAGTATGAAATATGGCTTGTTATGAGGCTCATAGCAATGCAAGGCTAAACGAAAAACTACGTTTTATGTACATGGGATTGGCAATTTTATATGGATCGATATTTAATCGGATAATTGTGTGCGGCGAAGGTACCGTAGCGGGCGAGCAATGTTGCCAGTTGATTAACTCGAACTCACGGCGCACTCGATCTGGCCCACACCAAACTCTGACCCGCTTCTATTTTCCGTTGAGTCATTATTAGCAGCAAGCAGCAACTATCTTCACTGTCTGCGATACCCATTGTTTGCACTTCGTTCAAAATGTCAGCCAAACCTCAGTTTTCGGAGAGAGGAATTGTCATGATTATTAGTGCAATATGTTTTTTTTTTTTTAGAAGCGAGAGAGAAAGGGATAATGATAAGAGGTTTACCAGAAAGTGTCCATGTGTTTTGGAAGGTCGATAGAGACAGTATAGAGATGTGCAGCTTCAATGAAAGAAAATTAACAGAATGCTGGATGTGGATCGAGCAAGAAGAGGTGACGCTGAAAGATAAAGCTTGATGACTTAGGAGGAGTATACAAGACTTCTATCTCAAAAAGATGTTCTCTATAATAATAAAATCTCCATTAGAAACGTATTGCAACCGGGACTAATTTTCCAGGAATGTCAAGAAGAACTCTTTCAAAAATCGTAAAAAAGTCAGTAACACCCGAACTATGGAATAAAATGCATCGGACACTAATAAACCAGAGAAACATTTTTTGGGAAAAGGATGGCTGAAGAAGACGGTTGATAAACCAAGCAGTCTTATAATCTCTTAAAGTGTACTTCAATCATTTCATCTTGACCGTATTGTCTTATAATAAGAGCTTTTCAGCTGGCACAAATTTCCAAACCTGCCATCGGTGGACCAAAGCTCCCATGCAAAAGAAAGGCGATGGATGGGAAATGTTTCACTTCTTACGAAAATGAAAGAAAATGCGTTTTTCTAAGACAAAATTACTAAACAACAAAAATTCACAGACCATACAGAATGGTACACGTGCATTTTGTTTCACTGGGCAACGTTGCAAGAGTTTCCTCGGCCGAGAGCATTGTTCCCGTCACTAGCTACGATATTTTCTTCCCACCCGATTAAACAGGTCTACAGTGATTTTGCTGTTTTGAATTTTTGAGTCATTTTGAAGTAATATGCATGTCCTGATGCCAAATATGATACTGGTACTCGTTTACTTGTATCACGATGTGAATTCAGTTGAAAGCTCTAAGTGACCAGCTAGATTTCCAAACGAAGAAGTTTTCTTTGAATACGTGTGCATTTATTGTCAGTTTCTGTTTTGTGATTATGTGAGTATGGAAAGGCGACAGTGTTTGAACAATCCAAATGTGTTTTGTTACATTCGTGGTAGTTTTGCAGTGAAAAAGCAAAGACATAACATAACCTCATTTGTCGCTAAAGCTTATAAAGCTTATTTTGGAATAAAGTTAGAAGATCAAACCAAGTCATGGGCACCTCATAAAGTGTGCAGCATTTGTGTTGAAGATTTGAAAAATTGGACAAAAGGGAAGAAAAAAGCGCTTCATTTTAGTATACCGATGGTTTGGCATGAATCCCGAAACCATAGCAGTGACTGCTACTTTTGTACTTGTAAGCTCAAAGGTTGGCAATCCATTCGGGAATATTCATAACCTATTTGGATTGCCAAGGTAAGGTTTTTGTTTTATGAAAGAGAGCTTGACTTCCGTAGCACATTGGCATCGCTCGTGACGTCAATACTACTTGCATTTTGTGTCTTCTCTGTATCTGCTAGCCATGCGTAATGGTGAGGTGTGTCTGTACCAACTGGCGAGCCCAACGGCACACTGGGGCAAAACGCTGGCATTTTATGCTTGAGCTGACCGGACCAATTTTATCATATTAATTGATAACATCATATTACCATTCGGGAATATTCATAACACATTTATTGTTACCGCTAAAAGCAACACTATGCCTTCTAAATCCTGTCCTATGCCTGCCTGACACATTACCTATAGTTCACAATTCAGTATAACCCTGATTCTGCGTGACCTTGATTAAGCGTAAACCCGCATTTAACGGAACAAATTTCAAGTCCCGAAAATTATTCACTAAGTGCAATGCAATTTTATATTCGATTTAACGTAATTCGCATTACGGTAAAATCCGCATTTAGCGCTAGGAAATGTCAAAATTCTCAAGTATTTATTTCTATTCGTTATGGTTATTCAACATTAAGAACCTATGAAAAAGATGTCATAAACTCGTTAAGGATGATTCAAGGCAGAATTTAGAGCGCAGACGCGTAGCGATCGATACGATCGATCATTTTCCATATCGATTCCTCGCTACATGCACGAGCGAGCTTGAACTTAGTCCACCGCGGCCGAAACGTGCTAACACGCCGCACCACTTTGCATGCTTGCACGCGGCCGAGCTCTGATGCGACGAAATACGTGAAGATGAAGTCATTGAGATTCGAGAAGACTGAACTGCGTTTCTCTGCGATGTAACAGTAGATTTCCTTATCTTCGAAGCCCAAACAATACAAGAGGAATGCACTTCACTCGGAACCTACCCTCCCTTTGCCAACAGCCACACTACAAGGTCCTGCAAGGTCGCTGGTCTGCGAGTTGTGAAGGATGGATGCGTAGACAGCGTATTGTAAATAGCGATTATTGCCCAATGGCGCACACTTGCGCGACACCGAGAGCATGTTTGTTTGATGCTCTTGATACAGTCAACAAGTCATGGGAGTAAAATACCGCTACTACGCTCGTACAAAAGCAAGCGCTTGCCGACTTCTGTAACGACGATATTTTGAACGGGCAAGTTAAACGTCGATAAAGATGATTATGATTTAAGACATGAAAGCAAAGAAGAAATAGCACGGAATTTGACTGTTGGTGAGGAAAACGGAAATCCAGTTGATATCGAGTTTCGATAATTACCGTGAATTAACAAGAGTGCACTGACTTTTGTTTTGTTAAATATTAATGTAGGCATAATCCACATAATCCTCTAGCCTAGCATGTCTTATAGGACACTACAATCAAGTGATTATTTGCGTGTTCAAGCCTATTTCAATATTTTAACCAATAGTTTTGTTTTTACTAGGCTTAAAAAAATAACTGCGGTTCTCGATAATTCGCGGAAGTTCGTGCATTAATTACCGCGAATTAACGAGAGTGCACTGTATGTGGAGAGAGTGCTGCAGTTAGTGATGAAACCTATCAAAACCTCGATTTAAGGTAAACCCCCATTTAAGGTTAAAAATACCGGTCCCTAGAAAAACGTTAAATAGGGGTTCTACTGTAGTTTTAATTCCACACCAATACGAGAGGTGGCAGGAGAATGCCAGAAAATACACTGGCACTTTCGGGCGCTTTAGCAGGGAGCTGTGACTTTCAGATCCGGGCGCATTCGGGTGCTTTGAGAAGGAATGGGTTAAAAAAGAATTATGGTAACATGAAGCTTCTCTTGGATAAAATACAATATAACAGACATCAGTGGATGGTCTGTAGAGATCTTAAAGTAATCGGTATTTTGTTAGGTCATCAACAGGGATATACGAAATTCCCATGTCACTTGTGTGAATGAGATAGCCGGGCAAGAGATGAGCATTGGTCTGGGAAAAAATGGCCTGATCGAACCACCTTAACTCCAGGATGTAAAAATGTTGTTCAGAAAAGCATAGTGGATCGTAAGAAAATACTATTACCACCTCTTCACATCAAGTTGGGTCTGATGAAGCAGTATGTGAAAGCCCTTGACAAAGAGGGCAATGGTTTTCAATATCTTTGCAACAAGTTCCTTGTTCTCTCACAAGCAAAAATAAAAGAATGTATTTTTGTAGGACCACAATTAGTCAGAAGTCTAAAGAAAGACAATGAGTTTGAAGATACAATGACTCCTGAACAAAAAAAATGCCTAGTAAGCCTTTAGAGATGTAACCAAGAAGTTTTTAGGAAACACCAAAGATCCTAACTATGCAGAAGTAGTAGCCACAATGCTTGAGAAATTCAGAATTATCGGTTGCAACACGAGTCTTAAGCTGCACTGTATTTTTTCACATTTGGATGTATTTCCTGAGAATTTGGGGGTGGTGAGCGAGGAACAAGGCGAACGCTTCCTTCAGGACATTCGGGAGATGGGACGACGGTACCAAGGACGATGGAGTATATCAATGATAGCTGATTACTGCTGGATGCTTCAAAGAGAAGACTCTGCAGGAGCTCATAAGAGAATTTCCAAGATAAGATCACTGGAAGGCAAATGAAAATGTTATTATTGACTAAATAGCATTCTAGTGAATCAACATTGTGCATTTCCAAGTAATATCAATACATATAAAATCACCAATCACATGTAAGTAAAATGTAGTTTTTTGTTTATCCTTGTATTGCTATGAGCCTTATAACAAGCCATATTTCATACTGCTACGACCACCCACGCCCGAGAAAAGGTTGGTTTACAAAATTAACAACAACTATTTTCAGAACCGTCAGATCTGATTAAAACTCTGTATACACGTTACCAATAAGTTCCTTTAATGTAATGATCTTTCTAAGTGAGCGCTCCGTTAGACCTGGTAAAAAAAGCACATTTTTTGTTCAATCAGCTATAAAGTTTAATGGATTACAATACAACTGTTTACTCTACATAGATAAACGCAGAATAAAATAAGGAAATGTTTAGTGTAGCAAATTTTTATTAAGACTAAGGGTAACGTTTTTATTGACGTCTAAATTTGAGTATCTATACTTTTTCCTCGACAGTAAAGCCAAAATACTTTTTTTTATAGCTACGTTCTTGGTTTGTCGGCATGAATTGCGATGTTTTCGCCGGGTCATCCAATTCATTGCCGATCAATGGGTACAGTATCCATGTACTATTTTCTTCTCATACATCAAACTGCTCCTGTATTTCATCCTCCTCGATTCCTCAAATTATCAGCAAACACCATTACTTTCATTTTTCTTTCATCAATTACTTGTGCCACTCTGGTCACGACCAAGGTAAGACCATTTTTGAGATTCTGCAGAAGACATCAGCGAATACAGGGGTGTGGTGTAAGTTAAATGATAATATTTGTGTAGTTGTCACATGAATTTGTTGCCAAATGTTAATTCATTACTCTTGCTATCCTAAATAGACTATTTTTTGTGGGTTGGGTAAATATATATGTATTGTGTTTTAGGGGCGGTTTGTACATTGAATAGATTGGCTTGTTTTGTTCCATTTGTAAGGCACTGTAATTTTTTTGAGTAGATCAAACCCATGTTTAGTACCCTCTCCCATGATATGATGATAATGGTTGTTCTAAAGGGTGGAACAGTTCTCCCTATTGCTTGATTTAATATTCGGGCATATTCCAGGCGAGTTTTGGGGATCATGATTATTTTAACGTGGGGCTATTTCCTGCTTGTTGTATGCCATCAGTTGTGTTCTGAGGCTCTAGTAAGGCTCAGTACTCACAAGTGTGGTGAGGAGTTCCATCTCATGCTCTTCTCCACTCAGTAGAATATCCAAGTAATGCATTACAGGAGTGGACAGCACAAGGATGGGTGAGCCATCGTTGAGCCGGACACGGTGGTAGATTTCGCCAAGCAATGCCACAGAGTTTAGAAACTTAGCTGCGTTTGAGGTCTGCAGTTGAGCATATTCTACAAACATAAAATTGATTTGCACAATTTTCTCACATTTACAGGAACACACAGTACAAGCTTAATTATACAAATGTTTCCCAATTCAGAAAATGCAAAGATCGATCAAATATGAATGATATTTATTGTACCTCTATGTGATTAAAAATTATCTAACCTCACTCATACATGGCATGTGAGAATAAGCATTATATTGAAGAAGAATTTGTAAGTCTGGTTTGACGGGTCTAGACAAGTTAGTGATATGTAGGCTCGGATTCGAGCATATTTGCATATTTTTTTCCTGAATAGTACACATTGAAAGAAGCCTTTCGGTGGTATTTTCACCTCTCTGGGACCAACAGAATTGAAATTTATCGAGCATATAAATGCATAAAACCGCGGTTTTCAGAATAGAATCATATAAATGCATATTCTTGTGGTTTTCGTCTAAATAGTTTGTTTTCCTTCGAATTCCTCCATCCCCCTCCCCAAATTCGGGCCCTGACCATCCTTAAGGTTTAAAAACAGAAATAATTATTGAAAAGCCTATCTGGTGAGAATAATAAAACCGCAGTTCGTTCTCGTCATTGAAACTTTTATTGACTGATTTAAGAAAATCATTCAAAACTGAAAACATAGAAAAAATTCTTGTTGTAAAGACCAATGCAGATCTACTTCATTGACTCGCCTAATTTTGAACATTTTGTAAATGAACTTTTAAACTGTAACTTTTATAAGAAAACTTCTCTTATATATACTTGAAACTTGAATGCAAGTATATCGCAGTGTATCATACATACAATTAGAAAATAAAGCCCGTATATAAAGATATGTTATTGTTTTTTTCGTTTCACTTTCCTTTCTATAGTTTTTAACGGTGTTTTTTGAGCATATTCTGCATATTTAACCGCATATAATGTTTTTTTTTTCGAGCATATAATGTTTTTTCGAGCATATCTACCGAGCATATAATGTTTTTTTTTCCGAGCATATCTGGAGATCTTATCGAGCATATCGATCCGAGCCCTAGTGATATGTATTGATACAATTTTAATTTTTTCTGGTTCCATATTGACTTACTGCATTGATATTAAAACACAACTAATGGTTTTATATTGGCCCACCTGGTCAATACATTTATTTTCATGTTACCACTTAAGTACATTTTTCGGGCCACAATGGTCCTTCCTCAGCTAGGAAATGTTGTATTATCATAATATTATTTCAGTAGTATAGATCCCTCCTGCGGCACTCACAAGCGACCGATCGTGACAAATGAGCATTCAAATGAAAGAGAATAGACATTAGCAGGGACAAATTGCACTTTAATTCCATAAATATCAATAATTTCTTTAAAAAATGACTTTAAAAAAATGTACGAAGTGGGCAATTTGCAGATACTGTTGGTGCATGAAGATACGCTCCATTATTTCTGTCCACTTCACATTTTGGTCGCTGTGACGCCCGTTTCATGTTATTTTAACATTATGAGGTCTTTCCTTTATAATTTTGTATGGATTTCAGAAACAGTAAATCAAAGGAATGTGTAGGCCTACCGGTACTCAAATTGTATAATTTCATAAATTAACGGGTTTTCTTCTATCATTTCGCATGGTGTTCAGAAACAGTAAATCAATGGATTCAGTACTCTAATCGTATAACCGTTGAGTGATTTGTCGTCTAAAACCTTAGATTAAACGTTAATTCATTTACAGTTCTTTCTTCTATCATATCCCATGGTTTTCAGAATCAATAGGCTAAATCAATGGATTGGGTACTCAAATGAAAATTTGACCTGAACGCGCAGAACCAAACCAGTGCAGGCCCATCCAAAAATTTGCTTACCACCCGGATCTCTCTCTCTTTCGAAATCTTCGAGTCCCGGATGTAATCTTTGACCTCCCATAAAAATTCGGCCGGTGGAATTCTCCCAGTTCCGGTAAATTTTCCTGGCTTGTCATCCTTATCCTTGTAGATTGCAATGGGAACAGAATTTCTTATTAATCTTGTCTCTTCAAATTCTTTAGAAATTTCTTTCTTTTTTTCATTAGTTGGCATCTCTTCCAATTTTCTCTGGTCTAGTTGAGTTTTGTCTAATGAAAGCTTCTCTTCCAATTTTCCCAGTGTTTTCTTCAACTCTGAATCATCTGCTTTTATTTCCATTTCTCCTTGGATTTCTTAAATGGTTTTCTTTATGAACTCCTTAGTAACAGGATCGGTCTCTTTGCTTTTCACGTTTTCGTTAGTCTCTTGAACGTCTTTGATTAGCCCCTTAATTATCACTTCGTGATTCTTCACAAGGTTAGTTACATGAAATACGTCTTTTTGTATCTTTCCCACAACCTCTCATATCACCTTGACATGTGTGGAAAAAGAGCTTCTCGCTTCTTGGACCTCCTCTTTAGCTTCATCCAGGATTGATCTTTTGATTTCAGTAAGTGCTGTGTCTTTCATACTCTCACAAAGTTCTTTGATTACTCGGTCTCCTTTCAATTGTTCTAAAATAGTTTCCCGGAAATCCGTTGCTACCTTCTGTAAAACCTGCCTTGCAGTGATGTTACATTCTTCGGTAATCCTGATTTCTAAATTAACCAAATCGTTGGCCACTTTGTTGGAATGTTTTTCAAAGTTTTCTTCCATGCCTTTCAATTTATGGTGCGTCTTTCCTAATTCGCCCTCCAATGTTTTCGTGCTTTCATTAATTTGTGTTTCCAATGAAACTCTATTCTCATCTAACCTAGTCTCTAAAATCTTGGATTTTTCAAACAATTCGCATAACTGTACCTCAAAAATTTTAGACTTCTCTGCGAACTGTTTCCCCAAATTTTCGGTCAAACGATGCTCTAACAATTTGGAATTATCGGCTAAGTCTAACCTCAAAGCTTCTGGGTTACCTATGATTTTTAGATCCATTAGGCGTGAACTTTCAGTTAATCTATCGAGTGCTTTGGAATGTTCTGAAATATTTTCTTCCAAAGATTCTCTTATCGCGTCAGTGCTGATACATAATCTGTCTTCAAAGTGCTTAGAACTCTCTGAAAGTTTGCTATCTATGTCTGATTTTAGGGAATATGAACTTTCATTTAATTTAGTTTCAAAAGACTCAGATAATTTATCCTCCAATGATTTAGAATTTTCTTTTAGTTGGGACTCCATTGATTCATTCAATCTACTTTCTAAATTTGGCCTGTTCGCCATCTCTTGATGAATACAGTACTTTTGCATTTGTCAGTTGGCACAGGCTAGAGTAAAAGGTGGCTTTTCACCGATGTCTCAGTCTCACTCATGGCTGTGATTATATGGAAGCTACTGAGGTATGGGTGGGGCTTAGTAATGGCATTCGGGGCACAGTCAGTGCCTGTGAATGCTGTGAAAGGTTCAACTCATAGGGTTAGGACTACTGTTCTGACTCAGTGAGGAAAGCAATGGCAAACTACCTCACTCCTCTTCTTGCCTAGAACGCCTCAAAATAGTGCTGCCTTGGGTTTTTGTGGGTATCTACTCACATAACGTAACGGCGGTACTTTTTGAGGATCCAACCAGCCTTCGGGCTGACTACCTAACAGACAGACTTTCTAAATATTGGGAATTTTCTTGGATCTGCTTTTCCAACTTTTTGGAATTTTCCATCAGTTTACTCTCCATAAGAGCTGCTTTCTCCAAACTCTCCTTATTGTTCGACTCCAGTAGAGCTAAACCCTCCAATACCTTACCCATGTTTTCCAACAGAGAAATGTAGGATAGGTATTCTATGGTATCAACGAAGCCTTAATACTAAACATGGACTAGCCTAGTAGCATTTGAGAATTCCTAATAAATTGAGATTTACCCTACGTCGCTATTTAATGGAAAAAAAAATCTCTACATATTTAAATCTTAAATTCAATCAACAACAACTACTATGCAAAATTCAAAAAATCCTCCATCTGGATACTATAAGTGTGCGTTTTCAACAAAACAAACAACAACTCCCAATTCTAACATTTATAAAAATAAAAATACAAATTTAATAAAACTCCCTTAAATATTACACCCAAATGAAACGAAATCATCTCAAAATCAAATTCAAAATTCTTATTCCAAAAGTACAAACTCTACTGTGTCTTCAAAACACGGACTCAACAAATCCCTTTTAAAAAATCTTTGGTTTTGTCAAAAGATCAAAACTTAAAAGTCTACACGAATGCTTTTTCGAAAACAAGTTCGAAAGACCAATTCGGTGGCCCCTTAGTACGGGCGCCAAACTTCCCTCCTCTACCTTATGTGCCCGTTTGGATCAGGATCCGAACGACCACATTTTGAAAAATACCGAAATCAGATAAGCACGAGAAAATCTATCTCAGGGTCTATCGAGGCAAATAATTGGTCTATCTGGGATCCCTGATTTTGGTAATTCTCAAGTAGGTAAGGAGTGAAATTATTTTTGGAAACACACACTTTCTTAAAATATCTCAATTTATTGATAATTAAAATTGACTTTAACTGGCAAAAATTTCAAGACACAAACAAACAACACAATCATTTAAAAAATCAACCTTCCTATCATTCACCACTTGGCAAAATTTGATAATCAGAAATCAAAGTCCATTTACATATTTACACTAATCGTCTCCCATAAGTCCAACCCCTCGTCCACGTCGTGGGAGACGGGCAACGGCACAAAGTAGGGGATCGCCGGTAGGGGCGAAGTACAGTGGGGACTTCGTGTGCCCCGGGACCGTTACGGTAGCTGTGAAGGTCCTACAGAAACCCTGAAAAGTGACAGCTAACGGGGCTCTGGTGAAGCTACGATAGGCCCAGCAAGCCAGTAGTGGATGAAACCAAATGCTTTCAAAAATGGAACGAGCCTCGGACATGATGGATTTAATAGATGACGACACGGCTGTACACACAGACTAAGATTTGGAACTTTAAACCTAAGAACGCTGACGGGGAAGGTGGAGGAGATAGTGGATATGATGGAAAGAAGGAAGTTGGATTTATTGGGATTGGCAGAAACAAAGTGGAAAGGGGAAGGAAGGAGAGAACTGAGAAAAGGCTATAGACTGTACTGGAGTGGGAACGAAGAGGGAAAGAGGAATGGAGTGGGAGTAGTAGTACGAGATGGTTTAAAAGAAGAAGTGAGGAGAATAAGTGATAGGATGATGAAAGTGAAAGTAGCACTGAGGGGAGAGACCGTAGAAATAGTGCAAGTGTATGCTCCTCAAGTAGGCTGCGCCTCTGAAGAGAAGGAGTAGTTTGAAGAGGAATTGCAGAAGCAGCTGGTAGGAAGAAATATGATTGTTATGGGGGAACTGAATGCCCATGTAGGAAGAGAAAGACAAGGTTATGAGAGTATTCTAGGACCAGAGGGTTGGGGCGGAAGAAATGAGGAAGGAAAGAGACTGTTGGACTTCTGCCAGAGGAACAGCCTGCTAGTTGGGAACTCCTGGTTTCAGAAAAGAGAGAGCCACACAATCACATGGTACAGTGATGACTTGACCAGGAAGTCGGTGGTCGACTATATACTGTATGAGAAAGAACTAAATAAGAACATCACGGACATCAAGGTTATACCATCGGAGAACCTGGATAGCGACCATCGATTGCTGGTAATGAACCTGAGAGGGAGTGAGGAGAAGAAAGGGACTGAGAACCAGGAAAGACGTATAAGGATATGGAAACTGAAAGAAGGGGATAGAAGGGTCGAGTACCTCAAAATGGTCAAGGAAGGAATTCCAACAGATGAAGAAAGAGGGGTGGAAGAGGAATGGGCTAGATTTAAGAAGACACTAGTAGGTGCAGCAGAAGCAGTATGTGGGAGGACAAGTAGTAAGAAGAGGTGGAAGGAAACACCATGGTGGAATTAGAAGACAAAAGATATAGTAAGGGAAAAGAATAGAGCCTTTAGGAGGTGGTATCAAAATAGGACGGTAGAGACAAGGGAAGAGTACCAGGAAAGAAAGAAGGAGGCGAAGAGAGTAGTGGCTGAGGAGAGAAGAAAGTGGATGGAAGAGTGGACAAAGATGATGGAGGATAGTGAAGGTACAAAAAAGGTCCTGTATGGGATGGTAAAAAATAAGAGGCGGAAGTATCCTACGGATTATGTTAGAATGGTGAACAAAAGGGAACAAGAGATAGAAAATAGGGAAGAACTCGAGAAAATGTGGAAAGAATATTTTGAAGAACTTCTGAACCCAAATGGAAAAGATGGTGAGGAGGAAGAAATCGGGGAAGAGGAAGATGAACTGCAAACAGAAAAGGACTTAACATGGAAAGAAGTGGAAGATGCAGTGAACAAGATGAAAGGAGGGAATGCACCGGGTGTGGATGAGTTGAGTGTGGAGATGGTGAGAGCGGCAGGAGAGGTGGGGATACAGTGGTTGTACCAAGTGATGAGGACAGCATGGAAGGAAAGGAAGACCCCAGAGGACTGGAAAAAAAGAATAATTGTCCCGATCTTCAAGAAAGGTAGTAGAACAGATTGCAGAAACTATCGGGGAATAACACTGATGAGTCATTGTGCAAAGATCTTCGAGAAAGTTTTGGAAAAGAGAATTAGGACAAGGATAGAAGGAGGGATGAGGGAAGAACAACATGGCTTCAGAGCAGGAAGGTCCACAGTGGATTTGATTTTTACTGTAAGGCAGTTACAAGAACAGCACTATGAGTATGGAACAGATCTACTGATGGCCTTCCTGGACATTGAGAAAGCATATGACAGTGTATGCAGAAACCAAGTATGGAAGTCCCTGGAGGATAGAGGAGTAGAGAAATGGACTATACGGAGGATAAAGGAGATGTACAAGGGAAGCGTGAGCTGTGTGAAAGTGGGAGGAGAGAGATCAGACTGGTTGAAACAGAGAAATGGCCTGAAACAAGGAAGTGCACTGTCACCATTACTTTTCATTGTGGTGATGGATGACATAATGACCCGAGTGGCACAAGTAATTGGGGAAGGAAAGATGAAAGCAATGGTGTTTGCAGATGATTTGATGATTTGGGGAAACAAGGAGGAGGAGGTACAGGAACAGTTGACATGTGGGAAGGAATAATACAAGGATATGGGATGAAATTTAGCATAAGGGTGAGATGGAGATCACAACAAGGAAGAAGGAAAGAACCACAACGGGAATAACAATTGGTGGAGAACAGCTGAAGAAAGTGGACAGTTTCAAGTATCTGGGAAGCCTGATACAAGAGAATGGAAGAAACGATAGAGGAGTGTGAGAAGCATGTTATGGAGCAAGGATGTCCCTCAGAACAGCAAAAAGATCATATATCTGACGTACTATGTCCCTATCCTGACGTATGCCTCGGAGACCTGGGTTATGAAAGGAAAGGAGAAGAGCAAAATACAGGCCAGTGAGATGAGGTTCTTGAGAAGCAGTATTGGAGCTACAAAGATGGACAGAATAAGAAATGAGAGAACCAGAGAATTAATGAAGGAGGAACCATTACAGGATGATATAGAGAAATCTACACTTAGATGGTATGGACATGTAAAACGAATGGAGGAGAAGAGGATACCCAGGAGAGTACATGAGACGAAGTGGGAAGGAAAGAGACCGAGAGGAAGACCGAGAGACAGGTGGCTGAAGGGGGTGGAAGAAAGCGTGAGGAAGAGAGGAGAAGACTGGACAAGGGTGGAGGCTGAGAGATGGTGGGAAGCCAGAAGACGTTGGAGAGGCTTGTGTTCCAAACAGACCTGGCCAGTGGCTGGAAACTGTGCAAGATGATGATGATGACACTAGATAATCACTTTGATTAAAGAGTCCGAGTGATTCATCCTATTTACATATTTCGTTGCACATTACGAAAATTCGTCGTTCGTTGAAGACATTTAAAAAAAAATATACACTGCCGGCCAAAAGTTTCCGGACACCATAAATTTTTTCCCGTTTTTTAAAGAATGGGGGTGGAATGAAGTCCAATTTCCAGATAATTTTAAAATATATGTATTCTTAACATACAGAACTATGTTTGTAGGAGCTTACATTATATTCTTAAGCACAAAAAAACAAATACACATCACAATTTCATTTCGTCAAAAAATCCACCCTTTGCTCGGAGGACACTCTTAACTATCTTTTGCATCCATTCAACAAGTTTTTGCAGAAATGATGAAGGAATATCATTCCAGGCAGTCTGAAGAGTCTTCCAAAGATCTTCCTCTGATGTAGGACATACTCTTTGCACCCTGCGATCCAGTTCATCCCACCGAAGCTCTATTGGGTTTAGGTCGGGGGACTGAGGTGGCCATTCCATGTTTATGAGTTCTCCTGCTTCCTGTTTCACCCTGAGATAATATTTGCAGAGTATTGACGTGTGTTTGAGGTCATTATCTTGCTGCAAGGTGAACCCATGTCCTATCAGTTGCTTGCCAGATGGCACTGCACTCCTGGAAAGAATGTTGTGATAGCCTTCTATCCTTAGAATTCCCTTTATTCTGCACATATCCCCAGTTCCATCACAAGAAAAGCACCCCCAAACCATCACAGAGCCCCCTCCATGCTTGACTGAAGGAGTAATACAGTCGGGATGCATCTTTTCTGCTGTGTTCCTGCGGACATTCAGACGAAGTCTTTGCCCGAATACCTCAAACTTGGACTCATCCGTCCACAACACACGTTTCCAGTCTTCAAGAGTCCATTCCTTGAGTGCAATAGCCCATTTTAGTCTTTTTTGTCTGTTGACTTTCCTCAGTAACGGTTTCCTCACCCCTATCCTGCCCATTAAATTGGCTTTCCTAAGATGACGCTTCACAGTGGTGACAGAAATTTCATTGTCATAGCTCCTATTGAATTCTGCTTGAAGTTCACCTGCTCTGAACCTTCTGTTTCTCTTGCTGGACAATATTACCGATTGGTCCTCGGCCTTGGTAGTGACCCTGGGTCTTCCACTTCGTTTCTTGTCCTGATTTGATCCAGTTTTCATCCATCTTGATATTGTGTCATGAACAGTGGATAGCGAAAACTTCAATTTTTTGGCTATATCGCGGATCGAATAGCCCTTATTGTGAAGAGTCTTCACTGAGGAACGTTCTTCTACATTTAGAGTACGTCCTCGTCTCATTTCTGCAAAAACAATGGGTAAAACTGAATAATTATAAATTATTGATGGGATTTTATGGAAATTTATGCTTTAAAAATTGTTGTGTATTATTTATTGCTGATACACCTATATAACATTATAAAGTACATTGAATAATTACCTTCTTACTAGTTCCCACGAAGATTTTAACACAACAATTGACTTCAAACCTTCAAATGTGGGTTTATTTGTTACATGTAACACAGCCAACACACAAGATTGTTACCCAGCAACTGATCGCTAATCACCTTATGGGACAGTATTGGCGCCAACAATGAGATTTTAGGGCTGTTTCTGATCAGAACAAATTCCCGTGTGTTCTGTAACTCTAGTAAATCACTTTGGTGAAGAAGGGAAAGGTTCACAATAGGATATAAGCATAAAATACAGAATTTTCAGAGTGTCCGGAAACTTTTGGCCGGCAGTGTATATATTTATACACCTTTCATTTTTTCCTCTTTTCACAAAAAACAATATATTTTATTCTGTTGATTCATTGCTAACTCTGTCTTATGAACCTCATATTAAGATTCGGCTTAACAAAGTCGGATGTTAATACGGTCATTATTTTCAAAAACTTTGTTTCAACAATAAACAAAATTTATGAAATTTTCATCAAATTGAAAATTAAATTATATCTCGTTTATCTATAAGTCTCTTTGTTCCAAATTAACAATGTTCAAAAATAGGAATTTCATCATTTGAAATTTATTATTCATAATTGATATTTATTTGTTATAAACAACACAATTGTTGCAATTTATTCTCAGTTGACTGAGTTTCTTGCCACAACATCTTCTCACTTAGAAAATCTGTGCAATGTTTCACAAAAATTTAAATTATAAAATTCTCTGAATTTATTATTATTATTATCATTTTTAATTATTTCCATAATTCTCTTAGAATTTTATTTACAACAGGGTTTCACTTTTCATCTGGTGAATATTAACTGCTCATATCAAAAGAAAATTCTTTTTATCAATACTCAAAGCACAAAATATAAATATTTAATTATTTATCTTGTTAATCTTTGCATTTTCCAACTTTTTTTTTTTTTTTTTTCTTAGGTCAGGTTCCTCAAAATCTAAACTCAGACTGTTCAAATATTTAGACATCAGGTTTGGTAAATTGAAGTTGATCCAGATAATTTTTTTATTTTTGAAACTGACAGTTTTAGTGGGATTACACTAGAAATATGGGGCGGTCTAATAATGCCTTACCCTTCTTTTACAATTCAGAGCCCATATGCTCTCCATAAACATTCACATGACACAGACGCATGTCCCTGTGTGCACAAGACAATGGGACTCACAGCCCTCATGGACGACCCATCTGGCCTCCTCACCAAACTTAAGTGTTGACAATTATATTCACACTCTAAACAATTATATTTGACTTCATCTATTTTTGTTTTATCCACCAAACACTTTTATATATTTTTCTCTTTGTAATATCCTGTCTTACCACTCTGCGTTTTTCCCAAATTTTATTTTTATAAGAAAAGATGTAGGCTATTTATTATGGTCAACATTTCCTGGCCTTCCCTTTTACATAAATTCTGCCCTAGAGTTATACGTAAGTACCTGCCTTATTGTTTTCTTTTGATATTCGTTTATTGTTTTTTTTTTTTCTCTTGGAAAATTTTACTGAGCTCAAAATTGATTATATTTCACCTTCATTTACCAACTCATTCTACCTGTTTATAAATTTCAACTTCTATTTCACAAAAGTTATCGCATTTAAAACCTTCAATTTAAATAAATTCCTCCACAAATTATTATTATTATCAATGGAAAAAAAATTGTTTATTTAATAATGCTTTCCTATTACTTCATAAGGATTATTAATGCCCTGTTTCACTCCTAAACAATTATCTAACTCCTTGTCGCATATTATCTATAACACTTTATTATTATTATTAATGTGGTAATCATTTAACTCTATTTAGATTAGTAAATGGTGCTATTACCAAATTATCTTTTACAACATTAAATAGTGTTTCAATCAATAACATTACAAAATTATTTTATTCACATTTGATATTATTATTATCTTTGTTTTATTTTTAAGTTTATTAATTTATTTATAAAATTTAATTATTCAAATAATCCAAGATGTAACTTAAATCTCTCATAAGAATGTACTTAGATTCTTCCTATCCTTTGGAAAAATGTTATATCTTTCAAGTTGCAGAAAACATGAACATGCCTGTAGTCTGAACGAAATAGAAAATACGGAAAAATAAATTGTCAGACTTTCATGTCGCTCCATTTGCCATTCTGGACAAATCATCATCATCATCATCATCATTTCCCCTTATCCAGCTCCTGCCGGGTCGGGGTATTTATGGCACTTCTCCACTTTCCTTCCACCATTCTTCTTCCACGATCTTGTCCCAGTCCAGATTTCTTTTTCTTATGCTGTTCTTCACTGAATCAATCCACCTTGTTCTAGGTCTTCCTCTTGCTCTCTTACCCTTGCACTTGGCCTCCAGCATCTGTCTTGGTATTCTATTATCCTCCATCCTCTTTACATGTCCAAACCACCTTAGTTTATTCTTCTCAATTCTCTCATTTAGTTTTCCCATCCCAACTTCCTTCCTAACATCTTCATTCCTCACTCTGTCTTTCCTTGTCTTTCCTATCATACTTCTTAGGAATTTCATTTCACTGGCTTGGATTCTACTCTCTTGCCTGCTTGTCAGGGTTCCAGTCTCAGCAGCATAAGTTAATATGGGAACATAGTACACTTTATACATTACCTCCTTGCTTTTCCTTGGTACTTCCTTATCCCAAACAAGTTTTCTTACACTTTGATAGAATGCATTGCTCTGCTGTACTCTCCTGCCAGTCTCCATGTCCAACCTACCAGTTTGCATCAATTCACGTGTCCACAATTTCCAAACTCTGACTTCCAATTTTCACAGTGCACTTTCCTTGTCTTTCCCCTCTTGTCATCACCATGGACTTGCTTTTCTCTATACTGATTTTCAGGCCGTACTTCTGAATATTTTCGTTCAGTGCATCTAGTTGTTTTTGCACTTCTTCGGTGTTCCTTCCCCAGACCAAAATATCATCTGCAAATAACAGTAACTTCATTTCTTTATGTCCATATGCTTCCTTTGTTTCCTTTACAATTTCATCCATCACCATTATGAACAAGAGAGGTGACAGCACACTCCCCTGTCTTAGTCCAGTCTTGTTCCTAAACCAATCTGTCTTTCCAACGGGGTCAGTACCCTGCTAACACAGTTGTTGTACATTGCGTGCACCATTTCCAACATTTCTCTTCCCAGTCTCTTCTTAACCATGGTTTCCCATACCTTCTCTCTGGGGACACTATCATATGCCTTTTCTAGATCTATGTAAGTCATGATCAAATCCTCTCCATATTCCCAGTTCTTTTCCATCACCTGCCTCAAGCTAAAGATTGGGTCCACTTTGGATCTTCCACTCCTGAAGCCATACTGTTCCTCTTGCAACTCTCCTTCCACCTTTCTTCTCATTCTTCTTTCTAATATCCTTTCCAGTATTTTTACTATCTGTGATATGAGGGTGATCTCTCTATAGTTATCACACACCTTCTTGTCCCCCTTCTTAAACACTGGTATTATTAGCCCTTTCTCCCAGTCTTCTGGTACACATTTCCGTTTCCACACACACTTTAGCAGTCGATACAACCATTGCATACCAACAGGTCCAGCAGCCTTTATCATTTCTACACAGATTTCATCCACCCCTGTTGCTTTTCCCATCTTCATTTTCTGTACTGCTAATTCCACCTCCAGCATTGTTATATCATCTTCTGTTATAGAGTCATCAGGTTGTGTCACTTCCATCTCACCAGTACAATTGCTCACATTCAATAGCTTATCGAAATACTCCTTCCATCGTCCCTTTATCTCTTCTGGGAGTGTTAACAGCTCTCCATCTTCCTTTTTCACTAGCTTTGTAGTAACTCTTTCTTTCCTCTTACTTCTTAGAAGCCCATACAGCATCCTTTTACTGCCACTTACATCTGTTTCCATTCTTCGTGTAAATTCTTCCCAACTTTTCTTCTTTTCTTCTCCTACCACTTTCTTACACCTCCGTTTGCTGTCGTGATACTTCCTTTTGCTTTCTTCTGTTTGATCTCGGTTCCATTCTTTCCATGCAGACTTCTTTTCTTTCACTGCTTTCCTCACTTCCTCATTCCACCATGGTGTCTCCTTCTCTTTCACTCTTATTGACGTCCTACCACAAGCACTCTCTGCTGCACCAACAAATGCCTTTTTAAAGTGGGACCATTCCTCTTCTATGTTTTCCACTTGAGTAACTGGGATTTGTTGCTTCAATCTCTCCTGAAAATCTTCCAATTTCCATACTTTTATTTTACTTTCTCTGATCTCCTTTAGGTTTTCCAATTTTTCCCATCTAAATTTTGCCACCACAGCTCTATGGTCTCAATCAAATGCTTCTCCTGGTAAAGCTGTCACACCTATCAGCTTTCTGCGATTAGTCCTTTCCACCAGAAAGTAGTCAATTACTGATTTTGTTCTTCTATCGCCCCAACCATATCTCGTGATTTTCCTGCTGTTTCTCTTCCGAAACCATGAATTACCCACTATCAGTCCATTCCTTTCACAAAAGTTTACAAGTTCCTCTCCTTCCCGGTTCTTTTTCCCACATCCATATAGTCCAATGACTTCTTCCTTTCCTTGTCTCTCGTTCCCGACTTGTGCATTCATATCTCCCATGATCACCACTTCTACATCTGAAATTACTCTTTCTACATCCTCCATGAATACTTCAATATCTTCTTCTCTATTTCCAGTCTGTGGTGCATACACTTGTATGAAGTCCATCACGTCATTTTTCATCTTCATTCTAATTTTCATTATTCTGTCACTCACACACTCGACCACTTCAACATACTCCTCCAGTTGTTTCGAGGTTATCAGTCCCATGCCATTTTTTGCCTCTTGGCCACCACTCCAGTATAATGTATATCCTTTCCTCAATTTCTTCCTTCCTTTACCTTTCCATTTCACTTCACTCAGCCCCATCAATCCAACATTCTCCCTCTCCATGAAGTCTACCACCTCCTCCACCTTGCCTGTCAGGGTCATGACATTCATGATTCCCACTTTCATTTCGGTTACTGGTCGCCCATTTCTCACAGTTCCCCCAGTACCAAAAGAACTGCGTGTCGCCTGCAGGGTACGCCCTAACCTTCTCCGAATCATTTGAAGTGCCATTTCCATTTTAGGCTATTATTACGATGGGGTCGCCACTCCCAAAGGCATTTTATGAAGCTACTGCCAGCTATTATACAGGCCGCCCCTAACATGGGAAACAGACGCCCTTGCAGCCGCCCCTAACCTGGGAAACAGACGCTGCCGATTGATGCTGTACTCATCCTATTCCCCGAGTACTGGGTTGCCTCTTCCGCAATCTCCACCGTTCCGAAGTCCATCTTCTCCGCTGCAGATTCCGTTGAGGTCTTCGCACGTAACCCTGTGCACGGGGCCTATGTTATACCCCATAGGACTGGGTCCTCACCAGAACTTGGCCGGTACTGTAGTTCCATGGTATATTACAGTACTGTTGCCCACCCCCGCGACGTGGAAGCACCTGGCGAGAATTATCCATGTAGCCAATTATAATTGCCTCATGGACCGGGTTAAGGAGCTGTCTAAATCCAGCCTCCAAAAGGTGTTGATTTCTTAAAATGACTGAGTAAAAAGAATTCTCAAAATGCTCTACTAAGCTAGTTGATAGTACATGAAATAGCTCTTACTTCATTCTTGCTGTGCTGGCGATGCGTGTCCTTCAGTAAACGCTATACCCATAGCGTCTCCCATGGTCATCTGCAATCCATTTCAACTTCGCTGGTCCCACGTCACACCAATCCTTAATTCATTTAACGGCTCATGTCGATTATGATGATCGCTCGTTTAAAACAAACACTCCAGTATTCTTCAACACAAGATAACATTTCGAACTGTAGCAATAGTTCCAAATGAATGTGTTACTCTTGCAATTTCGTTTCTTGGAACAAGTTCCATGTTTGAAAATACTGTTCTGATCGTCCGCTAGCATAGGAACACCTATTAGCAGTTGAGACTGAACCCCAAGTTCACAGTCTGTCCTGTCTAAAGTTTGAAGTGCCTTGTACGGCTTCGCAATTAGAAACAACAAATTATTGTAGGCGACTTCAGTGAATGGTTTATCAAATAACCATCACTTGTAGAGTACTTGTAAGAATATCTGACTATAGAGTCCTCTAATATTCCAAGTCCGTTGTTGAAAATTTCTATCACTTTGAACATGGCCCCAGCCCACATGGCTTGCTTGGTGGCAAAGTTCCTTCGGCGTGTAGTATGACGTAGTATTCACTGTTATGAAGCGTAGCGGTGAGTTCCTCCCAAGCAGTTGCTTGCTAGGAATGCCTTGACTGTCTTACAAACCTGGCTCTTTATATAGGTCAGCCAGCAATCTTTCTCGAAAGTTCCATTTCCAGATCTCGGCTCCTGGTGTACGGATTCTTCTGCTCAATAGCTTAAAATTCTTCTCTTTTCTGTGCCAGAAAACTGGGCTACTTTTTAAGTCACTACGCCGTCTGCTTGAGTAAAATTTATAAAAGTTTCAACTCATGACGTATGCAAGCTTTCACGTCACGTCTCCGCGTCACTCACTCCTGTCTCTATATGCTTTCCTCAACACTCTGTCCTCCGAGCGCGTTATTCAAACATCATTAGTCTTGTTGTCTCTCTGGACTAGCGTTCGTTCGTTACCATCAGCTCGTCATTATGTCATGGACGTTTGACGATCCGGGGACAACCTATAGGACTTTCAATAACCTGGTGAGCACAAATCCAACATGGCGGCGATGTATGTCTACCCCTTATTATTCCCGTTTCCAACGGAGTCGGGGACGAGATGCGATGAATTTCTATGTGGCGGATGGTTTTGCAGCCGGATGCCCTTCCTGATGCCAACCTCATGAGAGGAGTTAATGAGAGATGAAATGAATGAAGATGAATGAAACTTGGCAAGCATTTGGAAGGAAGCGGCCGTGGCCTGTCAGAAGGTACCGTCCCAGCATTTGCCTGGTGTTCAAAACGGGAAACCATTTCAAGTACGGCCGATGGTGGGGCTCGAACCTATGCGTCTACCGAGTCAGCAGAGACCTAACGCTGCGCTTTAGCCAGCGTAGCCACCTCTGTCGGTCCAACATGGCAGTGATGCAAAATATAAATATTTAAATGGACATTTCACGCGATTTAACCATCCGAGTGCAGTGACACTAGGTACGGTAAATATGAAAAAATGAAAATCCACAGCCTGCTTCCAGTCTCCGACCGGGTCAGGAATGGAATGAATGAAGCCCCCATCTAGCGGCGAGGATATGAACTGTGCCGGCTGCCGAGGCCTGACGCACTCCTCTGGGGCAATGATTAAATGAATGACAGATGAAATGAAATGATAGTGGAGAGTGTTGCTGGAATGAAATGTTGACAGGGAAAACCGGAGTACCCGGAGAAAAACCTGTCTGCCTCCGTTTTGTCCAGCACAGATCTCACATGGAGTGACCGGGATTTGAACCACGGACCCAGCGGTGAGAGGCAGGCGTGCTGCCGCCTAAGCCACGGAGGCTTCGGTAAATGCTTATACAAATGTTAATCCATTGGCATCTAATTTATTTCAATTGTTTTCATAACCACAAGATGGCAGCTGTGCAAAAATTTAAAATCTCGTTTTTACTTCTTGTTAATCATGCGATTGAAGTTGGAATACTACATGTACCTAATAATCTTCGTGTAATAGTACATAAGTTGAAAAAGCCTTCGATACTGTTCCCAGAAATGCAATATGGTTGGTTTTGGGGCGTTTTGGATGTCCTGAACATTTCATTCGATTGATTCGGTTTCTTCATGATGGTATGCTGTTTCAGAATGATGTCTCAGAAGAATTTCCGATCACAAATGGGCTGAAGCAAGGCTGTGTTCATGCATCTACTTTTTTTTTGCCCTATACCCGACGGCCATGCTCTTTGAGACAGCATCTGCAAACAACACAGGTGTGGAAATTAAATATCAGTATGATGGAGGGCTATTCAACCAGACCAGACTTCGTTCCAAAAGATCAACCAATATTCACCAGGTTACAGAATTGCAATATGCCGACGACAATGCCTCATCAGCCCATACATCAGAAGAGCTGCAACAGTCGGTCAACTGTTTCAGGAGTGCATATGAACGTTTTGGCCTTACCATAAATATTCAGAAGACCAAAGTATTAGCTCAATCTGTTCCTGGAACCTCTATTCCAGGTTTTGATATTACTATCTCTGGCACATCTTTGGACCAAGTCGATCACTTCTCATAACTTGGGAGTATTCTGTCTACGCAATGTACTGTTGAGGAGGACGTGGATAACAGAATCCGTGCAGCGCATGCAGCGTTTGGACGTCTCTCACTTCGTGTATTCCAGAGCAAAGATCTAAGAATCTGTACAAAACTAATGGTATACCAAGCTGTTGTCATTTCTACGTTGCTCTATGGATGTGAGACCTGGACCCTATACCGCCCGACCATCAAAAAACTGGAACGCTTTCACCTGCAGAAACTCTGTTCCATTATGCACATCAGATGGGATGACTATATAACGAATGCTGCGGTTCTCGAGAGAGCAGAGATGAAGAGCATAGAGGCCATCATCATTAGTCACCGGCTTAGATGGATCGGTCATGTCCAAAGCATGAACGACGACAGACTCACACAGAAAATCCTGTATAGCGAGCTCAGCACGGGCAAGAGACCTCTAGGAGCACCTCGGAAGCATGCCATAGGCGGTATTCTTTCTGCCTTATTAAAACATATTTTTCCAAAATGGAATCTCTGATATATCTTCATTTATTAATATGTAAATTCTCAATCCATTAAATGTCATAAAAAACCTTGCATTCATGAGAAGTATCATTAATTAATTGAATCGAATTTTCCTATTGGCTTCGGGGCTGCCACGTGACATTCTCAGCACACTCCAAGCCCACGTCATGGACACCAGTCGCGTGTTATCCACTCACCTTTTCTTGCTCTGCGAATTGCCTACTTGCCCCTTTCCTCTTGTCTATCTGCAATGTCGCGTCTGCCAATATATCAAACAAGACCGGTTCCTGCCGCCTTGTATATTATTTTCCTTTAGTAATTTTCTGATTGGTTTGGCGTTTTACAGAGACAACGTCTCCCCACAGCTTTGTGCTAGACAGTGTTCGGCAGCTTAAATCCGGCTACAATGAATTTACAAAACTCGTGCTTTCTTCATGGCCATAATTACAATACTCAAACCACAAATTCGAGTACAGTACTGAAGAAACCCACAGTTTTGTAAATTTACTGCAGCTGGAAAAGGCATACGAGCAGAGTCTAGCATGAAGCAACGGAGGGGACGGTGTCTTTTTAAAACGCCAAGCAAATCAAAGAATACCACAGGAAAATATACTAGAGGCGGCGTGAACCAGTTTTGATTGATGTATAGCTCGACTTGACACCACAGGTAGACGAGTAGTAGGAGTAAGTAAGCAACCCGCAGTGGCTATAGAAAAGAGAGGAGGGGTGAGATTGTTGCCATGCGACTAGTAATCTCGACACGAGCCGAAAGTGTGCGAATAAATACCACATGATAGCCGATGGTAAAAATTAGATTGGATGTAATTAGCAAAACTTCTCATTACCTTATTGAAAGTCATTTTTAGCCTATTTTCATTAATGAAAAAATAGACTTATGAGATCATCTTTTGTCCGTGTGTCAGTCGGTGTGTGTCCCCCCTAATAACTTCTAAAACGGCTGAAGCTATTTCAATGAAATTCGGTAAGTTCATAGCTCTATTCCGGACGACCCCGACCATGCCCTTCAAATTTTGTTATGTCTCACCAATCCAACATGGCGGCTGTGCGAAATATTTCCCCAGCATTCAATATCTCCGAAACTATTACCGATATCACCCTAGAATTTTTTACATTGATAAAGGGAACTACTAGAAGTTCACCTATGTGACTTTAGAAAACCTGGTAACAAAATACCAACATGGCGGCCAAGCGAAGTTGCGACTTTTAAATAGACGTTTCTCGCGATTTAACCAACCAAACGCAATAAAACTTGGTAGAGTATATGTTTATACACATTAATGCACCGTCACCTAACTTCGTTCAATTGTTTACATAACCTCAAGATGGCGGCTGTGCGAAATATGTCACCAGCATTCTATGTCTCTGAAACTATTAGCGGTATCACCCGGAAATTTTGTACACAGATAAAGGGCACTACTGGAAGTTCATCTATAAGACTTTCAAAAACCGTTTAACTACAAAACGAACATGGCGGCCAAGCGACTTTGAAAATTTTAAATAGACCTTCCTCGCGATTTAATGATCCAAACGCAATGATACTTGGTACAGGAAATGTTTATACACATTGTAATGCACTGGTATCTAATTAGGTCAATTATTTACATAACCTCAAGATGGCGGCTGTGTGAATTTTAAAATTAAGTTTTTATTTCTTGTGTCGTAATCATGCGATCGAAGTGAAAGTTTGAATAATGAACCTACGCAACAATTTTCCTTTAATGGTACATGACTCTATGGCCTATACATATAACAATCCAACATGGCAACCATCCTAAATATTTAGACGGCTCTGAATCTACCATATTATAGCAATCAAACTATTTTTTTTAATGTTCATAGGGGCTATGAACATAAGTTCACCTATAGGACTTTCAATAACCTGGTGATCACAAATCCAACATGGCAGCGAAGTATAAATATTCATATGGACGTTTCTCACAATTTAGCCATCCGAGTGCAGTGAAACTTGGTACAGTAAATCCTTATACAAATGTTAATTTACTGGCATCTAATTTATTTCAATTGTTTCCATAACCACAAGATGGCAGCTGTGCGAAATTTTAAAATCTCGTTTTTACTTCTTATGTCCTAATCATGCGATTGAAGTTTGAATGCTACATGTACACAATAATCTTCATGTAACAGTACATAACTCTAGGACCTACATATATAAAAATCCAACATGGCGACCATCCGAAATATTTAGTCGGTTCTCAATGTATCTACGAATCTATTACAGCAATCAAACTGAAGTTTTGTATGTTGATAGTGGCAATTAACATAAGTAGGATATATGAAAATAGGCTTTAGTTCTTCACGGAACTAATTGTTAATGTATGTTATGAACCAAGAATATGTAGTATAATATTTAAGGATTTATTAGATATAAAGTTCTTGAGAAACAAGTCTCATAAAGGCAGAAAGTGGATAATAGAGAATCCCGCCGAAGACACACACGTCTTATTTATGATGACACCGAAAATTTGAGTAGGGAACGGGAAACGAGAGAGGGACTCGTGCTTCTTTTTCAGGAGACACGACGGACTACAGACTTGTCGAACCACCGTCTCTAAGTGTGCGCTTTTGTACAACGCAAATATAATAATGCAACATATCAATGCAATGCATTTGCTGGTGTGAGTATAATTTTATATGTGAAATTGGTGAATTATAACGGAAAATACATAAAGAAGTAGTTATCAAATTTCGATAAGAAAACCTCTAGTTCTTTTGAAACAAAATTCTAAAAAATCATTAAAAATACTTATAACTATGCAGAAGTTGCTCATCACTACAGAAAAAGTTTCTAGTATTATTGGAAATGTGAACAATTCAGTGAATATTATTATTATAAATATTTTTTCAAAATTAATAACAATACGATGAAAGAAATGAGATTGGTTGGTTCTTAAGTTTATGGGCTGCGACAACGCGGTGTACTTTGGGTGTGTATAGAATCTGTCTGATAACCGGTGTTAATTGTGATGACTGTATTATTGTGTGTTATCTGTTTTATAATTTAAGTACAGACTGCAACTTAGAATTTTTCAAATAGTTCCTACTTTTGCTGCCAAGCGCAATGACTACTAACCAAGTTCAGAACTTAGCTACTAGACGCCACTACAGTCCGCTCTTGGCAACGAACGTAGAAACCTAAGAGCGTTGTTTACATTCTTAACCTATCCAATTTAGCTTCACACAGGTGTAATTAGTGAAAGGTTCTTTAACATGCCATAAATCTATGACATGGCACCGCCGGCTTTACTTCCCCTCCGAAGGAAGGCATACTGAGGGATTTTTAACGCTCTTAAAAAATCCGACGGCTTCGGCAGGGTTTGAACCCGCTATCTTGGGCATAGAAGCTCAGCATGCTACCGACTACGCCACTGAACTAAGCCGCTGAACTGAGATTGCACTGTACGGAATTAAAGGATCAGAGTATGAAGTCTTTAAATCATATCTAACAAACCGAGTACAGTTTGTAGAGAATGGGGATAGGAATTCTCATGTGTTAGAAGTTAGGTATGGTGTACCCCAAGGCTGGGTCCATTTCTTTTTGTCGTTATGATGAATGACTTAGCAGTAAATGTTTCTGGAAAAACAATTCTTTATGCAGATGACTCTACATTTTTGTGTTCTAGCAAATGTATAAGTGAATTACAAAATTTATCAAGTCAGTGCTTGCTAGAAGCTAGGAAATGATTCAGTGAGAATGGATTCCACTTAAATGAAACTAAAACTCAAAATTTAATATTTAGCCTTAAAAACATAAGTAATGATATAAAAGAAGCTTAGCTACTAGGAATGAATTTTGACTCAAAATTAACATGGGAACCTCACATTCATAACCTTTCGAATAAACTTGCAAGGGTGGTGTATCTACTCCGTCATTTAAAATATGAGGTTCCTACGACATATTTACACACAGCCTATTTTGCTTTCTTTCAAAGTCTCTTTAGTTATGGATTAATATTTTTTGGAAATAGTGCACACATTGTAAATATCTTAAAATTACAGAAATAGGCAATCCGTATTATTGCAAATGCTCCTCCTAACACACCCTGTAGACCTTTATTTATTAAATCTTCCAAACTAACGGTTATAAATCTTTTTGTTTTAAATATCCTCATGTATATGAAAAATAAACATCCACATGAATTGCCAGGCAGACGGTTAACAGTTCACTCATACAGCACAAGAAACTCACAACAGATAGAGGTACCATGGTGTCGACTTTCAAAAACACAGAACAGTCCTGAAATTCTTGGCATAATTTTTTTTAATAAACTGAGTTTGTATTTCCAACAACTACCAACCAAAATCTTTAAGAAACAGCTGCAAAAGTGGTTGCTGGTGAATCCATGGTATTCAGTGGAAGAATGTATGGAAGCAGATTGGGTTAATACTTAGTACAATAGAAGTAGGTTACATTTTGTTATAACGATAATACGCTGTTTGTATATACTGTTATAAGTAGGCTAAGTAATGTAGGATTGTTTGATTTTATTGTTTTGTATTATTAACCTGATGATGGCTATTGCACTTGTGTTTAACGCCAAATAAATTGATTTTGATTCTGAGAGGGACATTTTCGAGTAGATAGATAGATAGATAGATAGATTTTTATTAATTCCATTTGATCAAATACATGCATTCAATACATTTTTGATATAGGACACGTCAGAATTTACATGCATAAAATAAAAGAACTAACAGGTATATATTACTAAGATTAAAACTATTTATAACTTATTATAATAGCAAATCTTAATAGATACAATCTTATTGCACAACTATTTACACCTCACTCTATTATCATAATATGAAAACTTAATTCTATAAATACAACAACATACAGCTAGGTATTAAAATTAAATTAAAAAAGTAAAATATAGTTATAGATTCCATCACTCCTATACGCTAAAATATTCAACTACTGAGTAAAAACAATGGCACTGCAGATAAGCTTTCAACATTCTATCAAAGGTTTTTATTTTTGGGGCCAGTTTTATATACTGGGGTAGTTTATTGTATAATTTAACTCCAGTGTGAAAAGTTCCTTTTTGATATATGCTTGTGTGTGTGTGTGAAATATGAATGTTTTGATTTTGTCTTGTGTTATGCCTATGAACATCATTGTTTGTTTTAAGAAAAACATCTTTATTCATTAAATTCTTTTTAAAAAACATAATACTTTCAAAGATATATATGCAGGGCAGTGGGAGAATGTTTAAATCTTTAAACAGAGGTCTACATGATTCTCTAGAGTGTACATTTGCCATAATTCTAATCGCTCTCTTTTGTATCCTAAACGTGCTTAGTACATCTGGCGACATACCCCAAAATATGATCCCATATCTTAAGTATGAATGGAAATAAGCAAAATAAGTATTTCTTAATGTGTGCATGCTAGTGCAGGTTTTCAAAATACGTAACGCAAAGCACATCGAGTTCAGTTTAGTATTCAGATATTGTATATGTTTATTCCATTTCAAGTCTTGTTGTATCCATAGTCCTAAAAACTTTGTTTCTGATTTATTTTCTATTTGATGACCATTTAATGTTATATTGGGCATCGCAGGATTCCTATTCTGTATAGTGTGGAAATTTAGACATACTGTCTTTTTATAGTTTATTATGAGGCGATTATCTTGTGACCATTTGGTTAACTCTCCTGTAACGGAGTCAGCAGACTGCTGTATGACCTGTTTAGTTTCACCTTTTATTACGAGTGTTGTATCGTCCGCAAACAAAATTTCCTTATGTGAATGAACGTTCTGTGTTATATCATTGATATATAGAAGAAAGAGTAGTGGGCCCAAAACCGATCCCTGGGGTACTCCAAATTCAATAATTCCCTCATTGGACAATGTTTCATTAAGTAATTTGGTTCCATCATCCTTGTGTCTCAAGCTTACTATTTGTTTACGCCTTGTTAAGTAAGACTCTATCCATTTATTAGCTAGACCTCTAACACCATATTGATTTAGTTTGGTAAGGAGGATTTTATGGTCAACTACATCAAATGCTTTCGATAAATCCAAGAATAGGCCAGTTACATGTTCCTTATTGTCAATTAATTTCAGTATACTATTACTACATTCGTAAATTGCTGTCTGTGTAGATTTTTCCGTTCTAAATCCATGTTGTGAGTTTGATAATATTTTATTTTTTTCTATGAAACTTATCAGTCTCTTATACATAATTTTTTCCACAATTTTTGCAATACCAGTTGGTAAGGTAATAGGACGATAGTTATCTAATTCATCTTTTGAACCATTTTTGTGCACTGGAATTACTTTTGATAACTTCAAAATATCCGGGTAAGTTCCTGAGAGAATTGAACTGTTTATTAAGTGCGTAAGTGGATTTATTATATTTTCTGCACATTTCTTTAAAATTGCATCAGGGATGCCATCAATGCCAGCACAGAATTTATTTTTTAGCTCTTTTATAACTATTCTTACCTCTTCACTTGTGACATGATTTATAAATAAAGAATCACTGCATATATTTATTTTATTATTAGAATTTAGTGTATTTACCTGTGATTTATTTAATAATTTTTGCGGAATTTCCAGAAAATAGTCATTAAAAGTGTTTGCTATTTCCTCTGGATTATTAATCACTTTATTATTTCTGGTCAGTGTAATGTTCCTTTGTATTTTAGCAGATTTTCCAGTTTCTTTCTTTATTACAGACCACATAGCCCTGTTTTTATTAGATGATTGGGAAATAAAATTATCATTATGCATTTTCTTTGCTAGTCTTATTACCTTATTTAATATGCTAGTGTATTTTTTGTAGTATAAATTGAATTCAGGTGTTGTGTGGTATTGTTTATATAATTTGTGTAGAAATTTCTTTCTTTGACATGAATTTATAATCCCTGTTGTTATCCAATTGCTAGTTTTGTTATTTTGAACAGTTCTTCGTTTAAAGGGGAATGCTATTTCAAAATAGTGTTTTAGGGTACTGTTAAATGCATTAAATTTATCATTTACATTTTCTAGTTCATAAATTTCTGACCATGTTTCCTTATTTAATAAGTCATTGAAATATGTAACATTTGATTCAGTGAATGACCTGCACTTTGATTTTACTCCATTATCATTATTATTGATTACTTCGGATACTTCAAAACTCAGTATTTGTCCATGGTGGTCACTAAAACCCGGACAATAGACTTCTATTGAATGGTGATATTTATCTGTATTTATAAAAATTTGATCAGGAGTGGTTTTACTAAATTTTGTTATTCTTGTTGGTGTATTTACTGTAGGTTTCAGTCCATAGGAAATTAGTAACTGGTTTAATAATTCACAATTTCTATCAAGTTTTAAGAAATCCACATTTACATCCCCACAAATTATTATATCGAAATTTACTTTGCTCATGTTATTGAGTAACAATTCTAGTTTATCTATAAATAGAGGAAACTTTCCTGACGGAGAACGGTATACGCATACAATTATTAACTTAAACTGCTGAATTTTTACGGCAGAGAATTCAAAATCCTGTTCCATAATTAGATAATCATAAGCTGTTATCTGTTCATGATCTAAATTATTTCTTAAGAAGATGCAAGTACCACCATGGCTAATATTAGATCTAGAGTATTTACTAGCTTGTATAAACCCTGGGAATTGAATTAATTCGAGTTGTTCCTCTTTCAGCCAATGTTCTGAAATACATAGTGCTGAGATGTCTTTAAGTTCATTTTTAAGCATTAGATTTATGTAATCAATTTTATTATAAAGAGACTGGACATTCTGGTGGTAAATTTTAAATTTGTTACTTTTGCAAGCTTGTGTTGGTGATTTATTTACATTATTATTATCATAATTGTTATTATTATTGTTGCTAGTATTATGGAAGTTGTCATGATGCAGTATTAAATATGCAGCGAGAAACATAGTCTACAATGAGAATAAGAATATCAGGAGTGACTTAGAATATCAGCAGTAATATAAAACATCAGGGAACGAGAAGAAGAATGTATTCCTCGATATTACCAAAATTCTTAAACTAAATGGACACTACTAAGAAGAAGATAATAATAATAATATTGTATGGCCTTGGGTGCAAGCTTTGTTAATTGACACCCAGAGGGCAGCTTGCATGTCGAATTTCGTCGTTCCCTTGAACACTATGAAAGTCAAGGAGGTTAGATATCTAAGCTCCTTGACAATACAGTGCTTTCTAGTAGAGAATGGGGGAACGTTGTGTTGGCGGAAAATCCTGAGATTAATTTTGCCATTGAACACGGCCTAATGCATTAAAATGGGTTCTTTAACATCCTAACAATGTATGACATCCATGTCGTTATTTTTGTCGCCTTTCAAAAATCACTTACCACAGCCAGGGGCGAACCTGCAAGCTTGGGGTTGGTAATCCGACACGTTAACCACTCACCCACCGTGGCAAACTAAGAGGATGATAATAGAATTCTATGCAGAAGAGATGAACAACCGAAAAGATGAAGTCGGAACGAGAAGGAGAAGAAGAACAAGAATGAAGTACCAGAGTCTGGAGTCGAACGAGGAGAAAGGTCGAAGACGGAGAGATGTAGTTCGGATTGACATAACATCTTGGTCCTGTTTTGTGTACCATCTTGGTCAAGATAGGCGTAACATCATGAAGCTGTAAGGCGAATGCTAGTATTGAACTAGAAACCAGGGAAGTACGAGACGGACGAACTTGGGTATGGAACCCAGTTCTTGATCTTCAACTAGACATCTATACAAGACATAAAGTAAGGAAAGAATTCTTTTCAGTAGCCCATTTTGGTAGATAAAATCTGTTTGACCATTTTCGACGTTATTTTCCATTTAAATGTTTTTAAGTACAGTATACTGGAGTATTTTAACCCTAGAACTGCTGCAGGTTTATCCGTCAAATGCTGCAGTACATTCCCATAAAATACACACTATGGGAATTTAGTATCTGTAAGCAAACTGTGTTCATGAATATAACTTATCATACATCAATAGAAAGCTGAAAGACTGTTCTATATTATTCTTATAGAGGTGAATCGTTCAGACTCATCAGTTTGAATTAATCATAAAAAGTGTTTTATAAAAAATATATATATATAAAAATTGACTTTTCTGCTCTAGAAAACTATATTGCCTAGCTAAATGTTTGTCAGACACATCATAAATGAAAAGTTCACAGTTTTTTGTTACTATTTCAAGAACCAGTTATAAATAATTCCTGTTATTTACTAAAAAAGAAAATTATTTGTACAATATGACATTTCTCCATTATGCTCATATATGAGAAATTCACCTTCTGCCTCTTCTGTAAGCTAACTGCGTTCATGAATAGGCCTATAACTTATCATACATCAGTAGAAATCTGAAAGACTGTTCTTTATAATTTTTATAGAGGTGAATCATTCAGACTCATTAGTTTGAATTAATCATAAAATGTATTTTATAAAAATAAAAATAAAATTGACTTTTCTGCTCTAAAAGAGCATATTGCCAAGTTAAATGTTTGTCAGACACATCATAAATGAAAAGTTCACAGTTTTTTTGTTACTGTTTCAAGAACCAGTTTTAAATAATTCCTGTTATTTACTAAAAAAGAAAGTTATTTTTACAATATGACATTTCTCCATTATGCACATAGCCTATATGAGAAATTCACCTTCTGCCTTTTCTGTAAGCAAACTGTGTTCATGAATAAGCCTATAACTTATCATACATCAATAGAAAGCTGAAAGACTGTTCTATATTATTTTTATAGAGGTGAATCATTCAGACTCATCAGTTTGAATAAACCATAAAAAGTATTTCATTAAAAAAAAAAAAAGACTTTTCTGCTCTAGTAAACCATATTGCCAAGTTAAATGTTTGTCAGACACATCATAAATGAAAAGTTCACAGTTTTTTGTTACTATTTCAGGAACCAGTTTTAAATAATTCCTGTTATTTACTAAAAAAGAAAGTTATTTTTACAAGATGACATTTCTCTATTATGCACATAGCCTATATGAGAAATTCACCTTCTGCCTTTTCGGTAAGCAAACTGTGTTCATGAATAGGCCTATAACTTATCATACATCAATAGAAAGCTGAAAGACTGTTCTATATTATTTTTATAGTGGCGAATCATTCAGACTCATCAGTTTGAATTAATCATAAAAAGTATTTTACCAAATATAAGAAATAAAATTGAGTTTTATGCTCTAGAAAACCATATTGCCAAGTTAAATGTTTATCAGACACATCATAAATGAAAAGTTCACAGGTTTTTTTACTATTTCAGGAACCAGTTTTAAATAATTCCTGTTATTTACAAAAAAAAAGCGCTCAATTTCTGAATCATCTACATAGGCTTGTTGGCTGCCATTTTGCTCAATGCAACTTCAATGTCAACATGAAAGTACTTCCACTTCTGCAGCCAAATAATAGCCTGCTTATTGTCATTTGTTTGCCAAAGAGTAACACAACGAAAGATAAAAGCATCGGGAACCAGCATGACTTGAAATTAGTGCCATCTGATGGCTAACAGTAGTACTATATTTGAATACCGAGACCGTCTTTCAGAGAGACGGTCGCACTTGATTAAACATCACACCGTCTTCCTGGAAGACGGACCGCAGTTCTAGGGTTAAGCAGTTATTTTCGATTTAGAACTGTGAAATTTTCAGGTATTTCAGATCTGTAAGTTAGTATTAGAGATTCTAATTCGGCTTATTTTATTCAATGTTTTAATTCATATTAATATTTAAATGAAAGGTAGGATGACTATCATTATTCTGAACGACGATAAGACATGCATATCTATAGTCAACAGAATGACAAGTCAGATGACAAACATTTCTCGCGGAAATGTAACATATGTGTATAATTTGATTATGAAAATTAATAAATTAATTGTTTACGAAACCCGGGAAACTGGAGTGGAAACTCGATGATGATGATGAGTGGAAAAATATTTTGACAAGTTAGAAAAGTTTCCACAAGCATTTAAAATGTTATGACAATGTATTGATAAATATAGAAGGAAGTTTTGTCGTGGAGACATTATTATTGTTGATAGACAGTAAAGATGAAGGGAGTTACCAAGATAATAGAGCTATTGATGTTATGAAACGGTATTGATTTACCAGATATCTTTGAGTGAAGTTATGAACCAGTGACCAGAGAAAGTATTTTTGTTAGTAGATCGGCTGGTATTACGAAGTGTTATATTGGAATATCTTCTGTTAGATATTGTCCAATAAATAAGCAGAGAAAGAAATTAAGGAAAAGGCGAAGTTAATGGAAGCATTACTGTATTGTTGTTGATATATGAAAGCTATGACGAGATATACAGTATTGTAAGGAAAGATAGGAATTATTCCCAGGTATTGGATGAAAATATATGCATAATTAAGCGAAGTAACAATGAGTTATGACAGCATTGTTGTTTAGAGAATGGAAGTTTGTTGTTATGAGATTATTCTGCGATGATATACTGTATATGTGGAAAAGAATGCATACTAGAATGGAATATGAGGTGTTATGAACAAGTTTGTGATCTAAGTGAAGTTAGTTCGATGTTGTTAAGCGATGTTTCATGGTAGATATTTGGAACGAAGCAAAATTTAAGTTAACAGCTGATCGAGAGCAAAATGAAATGGGAATACTAATTGCCATTTCTGCTCCGTATTGACGTATATAAATAGTTTAATCAGTTGAAACTTTCCGTCAAATCAATACAAAATATTTTGCGCTATTATTGCGCTAAGTTAGGTACATGTTTCGAACCTTGCAAGGCGGTCCTTCATCAGCCTCTCACACAAATGGCAACACATCAAAAAACACTGAACAAAATCCAAAAATGCATGCACACTAATAAAACACATATTAAAAACATTCCATTAAAATTTGTACGAAACATATTAAAAACACATGTTAAAAGTTCTGAGAGTCCATTTATCTTGTTCATTGCCAACGTTTAAACACATGTCGTTCTGATAGGAGATCTTGTCCTGTTCTGTTATCTGCTTCTTGTCATGTGGGGAACGGAAATAGAGTAGTATTCCCATTTGAATGGTCCAAATGCAAAAGACTTTTAGGTACTCCCAGACTAAACAGGTAGTCCTCTGTTGAAAGAAAATTACATTTATTTAGTGAATGGACTGAAGTAATGAGAATCTAATTATGATCAACCAGAAAACGATTGCTAGAAAATCCTTACCTCCCAGTGTATGCAGTGAACCTGTGCGCTTGAAACAGCTGTTGCAACTAAAGTGCTGAGCCTAGGCGAGGCGAGGTGAGGCCACGTGAGACATGTAGGGGTGGAGAATACCATTGGTGGAAGCAATGAGCTGAGGGGCGGGGAGGCACTTGGAGTGGGAGGGGAAAGGAAGTTTGGGTGGTACTACGAACCCAGATCTAATTTATGGAGGTTTTCATTTATGGAGGTTTTTTATGTTTGTTACTGGTGACAAAAGTTTGTCAATGTTTCGTATAAAACATTGCTATCGAAATTGATTTCATTCAGATTGTGTGACGGGTTGTTTCTCAAGGCCTGGTCTATCTCTAGCTGTTCTAAAATATTAAGCATAATGCCTTTGCTGCAATAATGTAAAATTTCCAAGTCTTCCTCAATTTTCGAAAAGTTGTGGTTGTGTTCCTGCATATGATTATTAATGGCTGAGAATTTTTTGTGCCTTGCAGCGTTGAAATGCTCATTATGTCTTATTTTAAAACTACGCCCCGTTTGACCTATGTAATCCGCATCACAATCCTTGCACTTTATTCTGTAAATACCGGATTTCTGGAATTTGTCTTGTTTGTTGATCGATTTGGAGTTAAATAAGTGTTTCATAGTGGTGTTGTCTGTTCTGTATGCTATTCTAAGCTCTTGTTTCTTGAAAACGTTCGTGATGTTGTGCGTTAGTTGATTTGCGTATGTGAAAACTGCAACAGATTTCTTATTTTCTATTGGTTGCAAGCTTGTGACTGGTTTATTTTTAATTTTGCTTAAAATGGAATCGACGTACATTTTGCTAAAACCATTGGCTATGGCTATCTGATATATGGTGGAAAGCTCTTTGTTCCAATCTTGTTCTGAGAGGGGTACGTTAATAGCTCTGTTAATATATGCCCTGAAAGCAGCTTTTTTATGGCTGGCCGGGTGATTTGAATCCTTCCTAATGGTGGTGTGCGTTTGGGTTGGCTTCCTGTATATTTTAAATCGTAGGTCCATGGTGTCCCTAATGACAGTAAGATCCAGGTAGTTTATAGACTGATTTATTTCTGATGTTGTGGTGAATTTGATGCTATTATCAATTTGGTTTAGCTCTGTTGTAATGTGATTGATGCTACTGATTTCATTATCAACTATCAGAAAAACGTCATCGACGTATCTTGTCCAATAGCTGATTCCTTTTACTTTACTGATACTGATGTTTTCCAAATGGTCAATGTAAATATTGGCCATTATGCCTGACAATGGCGAACCCATGGCCAATCCTTCTGTCTGCTTGTAGATTTTTTGGTTGAACGTGAAATAATTGTTTTGCACGGCAAATTTTAACAGGTTAATGAACTCCTTGATTTCACCTTGTGACATCCTACTGTGCATTTTTAAATTTTCCTCTATTATATGAATAGTGGGACCTACTGGGATGTTCGTGTACATGTCGCTGATGTCAGCGGTGTGTAAGGTTTCTGAGCCTTTTATATTCAAAACCTTAGTGCGTTCACAGAAGTCAATGGAATTTCTAATTGCATTATTGGTCGTAAATTTATAGTGTTTTTTCAAAAAATTTTGGAGGAATTGCGACTGTTTGTAAACAGGACTACCCCTGAAATTTACAATAGGTCTGATCGGTACGTTATCCTTATGAGTTTTAGGTAATGCTCTAAGGGTTGGTATGCCTGGGTTCATATTGATCAGTTTACTAATTTGATATTCATCTAGAATCATGACGGTATTCTTTAATATCTGCTTGAGCTTTCGTTGTGTGGGCCCTGTGGGATCTTTGCTGATAATGCTGAAATTTTTGTTGCTCAAAAAAGATTCCGTTTTTTCGATGTATTCGTTTTTATTCAAAATAACGATGCTATTACCTTTATCGGCCTTAGTTATTATTAAATTCTCTTGAGCGATTTTCTTTTTTAAGTTGGTGACATTTTCTGTGTGGGGTTGTTTATTATCCTGTTTTATTATTTTGTTGATTTTCTTGTTGATGACATGTCTGGTTTCATTCCTTTTTTCTATTGGGAGTTTTTGAATTGCCGCTTCCGATTCTGCTATTAGTACTGTTAAATTAGTTTTATTATTGTAGGAGGAGTGCCAGTTATTTTTATAGCCTTTTTCCATTAATTCGATTTCCGCTTGGTTAAAATCAACATTAGATAAGTTTTCGAACGGTTTTTGGAATTCATGGGATGGAGCGTCTGGTTCCTCGTTGCTCACCGTGCGTGCCTGCCGCATTAGTTGGTCTAACTTCCTGTTTAAAGTGCCGACCTTTTTACTGGCGTGGAATGCGACAACTTCCTCTACATGGAGAAGGAAGGAGTCCCATTCATCTTTATCCGTGGTGTTAGCAGCCTCTAAGTGAACTTCATATAAAAAGTTATTAATTTGATTTTTCTTTATATATAAAAATTTTAATTCACGTTGCAGGATTTTCTGGTTGATCATTAGCTGTGTTTTACGTTCAAAGTTGTTGTAAAATCTCTTTTTCTGAAACGCGCCTATATGTCGCGGAACTAGATTGTGCGTTCTGCATTTTTTTTAAGAAATCAATGTCTTTAATGACGCTGGCCAATTTTATTCGCAGATGTTTAAATTTATACCTTTTAGCCTGACTAGCCGTTTTAGTAATAGGAATACTAATTGCCATTTCTGGTCCGTATTGACGTATATAAATAGTTTAATCAGTTGAAACTTTCCGTCAAATCAATACAAATATTTTGCGCTATTATTGCCCTAAGTTAGGTACAACTAACGCACAACATAACGAACGTTTTCAAGAAACAAGAGCTTAGAATAGCATACAGAACAGACAACACCACTATGAAACACTTATTTAACTCCAAATTGATCAACAAACAAGACAAATTCCAATAATCCGGTATTTACAGAATAAAGTGCAAGGATTGTGATGCGGATTACATAGGTCAAACGGGGCGTAGTTTTAAAATAAGATATAATGAGCATTTCAACGCTGCGTGGCACAAAAAATTCTCAGCCATTAATAATCATATGCAGGAACACAACCACAACTTTTCGAAAATTGAGGAAGACTTGGAAATTTTACATTATTGCAGCAAAGGCATTATGCTTAATATTTTAGAACAGCTAGAGATAGACCAGGCCTTGAGAAACAACCCGTCACACAATCTGAATGAAATCAATTTCGATAGCAATGTTTTATACGAAACATTGACAAACTTTGTCACCAGTAACAAACATAAAAAACCTCCATAATATTAGATCTGGGTTCGCAGTACCACCCAAACTTCCTTTCCCCTCCCACTCCAAGTGCCTCCCCGCCCCTCCGCTCATTGCTTCCACCAATGGTATTCTCCATCCCTACATGTCTCACGTGGCCTCACCTCGCCTCGCCTACACTCAGCACTTTAGTTGCAACAGCTGTTTCAAGCGCACAGGTTCACTGCATACACTGGGAGGTAAGGATTTTCTAGCAATCGTTTTCTGGTTGATCATAATTAGATTCTCATTACTTCAGTCCATTCACTAAATAAATTTAATTTTCTTTCAACAGAGGACTACCTGTTTAGTCTGGGAGTACCTAAAAGTCTTTTGCATTTGGACCATTCAAATGGGAATACTACTCTATTTCCGTTCCCCACATGACAAGAAGCAGATAACAGAACAGGACAAGATCTCCTATCAGAAAGACATGTGTTTAAACGTTGGCAATGAACAAGATAAATGGACTCTCAGAACTTTTAACATGTGTTTTTAATATGTTTCGTACAAATTTTAATGGAATGTTTTTAATATGTGTTTTATTAGTGTGCATGCATTTTTGGATTTTGTTCAGTGTTTTTTGATGTGTTGCCATTTGTGTGAGAGGCTGATGAAGGACCGCCTTGCAAGGTTCAAAACATGTACCTAACTTAGCGCAATGATAGCGCAAAATATTTTGTATTGATTTGACGGAAAGTTTCAACTGATTAAACTATTTATATACGTCAATACGGACCAGAAATGGCAATTAGTATTCCCATTACTAAAACGGCTAGTCAGGCTAAAAGGTATAAATTTAAACATCTGCGAATAAAATTGGCCAGCGTCATTAAAGACATTGATTTCTTAAAAAAATGCAGAACGCACAATCTAGTTCCGCGACATATAGGCGCGTTTCAGAAAAAGAGATTTTACAACAACTTTGAACGTAAAACACAGCTAATGATCAACCAGAAAATCCTGCAACGTGAATTAAAATTTTTATATATAAAGAAAAATCAAATTAATAACTTTTTATATGAAGTTCACTTAGAGGCTGCTAACACCACGGATAAAGATGAATGGGACTCCTTCCTTCTCCATGTAGAGGAAGTTGTCGCATTCCACGCCAGTAAAAAGTTCGGCACTTTAAACAGGAAGTTAGACCAACTAATGCGGCAGGCACGCACGGTGAGCAACGAGGAACCAGACGCTCCATCCCATGAATTCCAAAAACCGTTCGAAAACTTATCTAATGTTGATTTTAACCAAGCGGAAATCGAATTAATGGAAAAAGGCTATAAACATAACTGGCACTCCTCCTACAATAATAAAACTAACTTAACAGTACTAATAGCAGAATCGGAAGCGGCAATTCAAAAACTCCCAATAGAAAAAAACAAATAAAAACCAGACATGTCATCAACAAGAAAATCAACAAAATAATAAAACAGGATAATAAACAACCCCACACAGAAAATGTCACCAACTTAAAAAAGAAAATCGCTCAAGAGAATTTAATAATAACTAAGGCCGATAAAGGTAATAGCATCGTTATTTTGAATAAAAACGAATACATCGAAAAAACGGAATCTTTTATGAGCAACAAAAATTTCAGCATTATCAGCAAAGATCCCACAGGGCCCACACAACGAAAGCTCAAGCAGATATTAAAGAACACCGACATGATTCTAGATGAATATCAAATTAGTAAACTGATCAATATGAACCCAGGCATACCAACCCTTAGAGCATTACCTAAAACTCATAAGGATAACGTACCGATCAGACCTATTGTAAATTTCAGGGGTAGTCCTGTTTACAAGCTGTCGCAATTCCTCCAAAAATTTTTGAAAAAACACTATAAATTTACGACCAATAATGCAATTAGAAATTCCATTGACTTCTGTGAACGCACTAAGGCTTTGAATATAAAAGGCTCAGAAACCTTACACACCGCTGACATCAGCGACATGTACACGAACATCCCAATAGGTCCCACTATACATATAATAGAGGAAAATTTAAAAATGCACAGTAGGATGTCACAAGGTGAAATCAAGGAGTTCATTAACCTGTTAAAATTTGCCGTGCAAAACAATTATTTCATGTTCAACCAAAAAATCTACAAGCAGACAGAAGGATTGGCCATGGGTTCCCCATTGTCAGGCATAATGGCCAATATTTACATTGACCATTTGGAAAACATCAGTATCAGTAAAATAAAAGGAATCAGCTATAGGACAAGATACGTCGATGACGTTTTTCTGATAGTTGATAATGAAATCAGTAGCATCAATCACATTACAACAGAGCTAAACCAAATTGATAATAGCATCAAATTCACCACAACATCAGAAATAAATCAGTCTATAAACTACCTGGATCTTACTGTCATTAGGGACACCATGGGCCTACGATTTAAAATATACAGGAAGCCAACCCAAACGCACACCACCATTAGGAAGGATTCAAATCACCCGGCCAGCCATAAAAAAGCTGCTTTCAGGGCATATATTAACAGAGCTATTAACGTACCCCTCTCAGAACAAGATTGGAACAAAGAGCTTTCCACCATATATCAGATAGCCATAGCCAATGGTTTTAGCAAAATGTACGTCGATTCCATTTTAAGCATAATTAAAAATAAACCAGTCACAAGCTTGCAACCAATAGAAAATAAGAAATCTGTTGCAGTTTTCACATACGCAAATCAACTAACGCACAACATCACGAACGTTTTCAAGAAACAAGAGCTTAGAATAGCATACAGAACAGACAACACCACTATGAAACACTTATTTAACTCCAAATCGATCAACAAACAAGACAAATTCCAGAAATCCGGTATTTACAGAATAACGTGCAAGGATTGTGATGCGGATTACATAGGTCAAACGGGGCGTAGTTTTAAAATAAGATATAATGAGCATTTCAACGCTGCGAGGCACAAAAAATTCTCAGCCATTAATAATCATATGCAGGAACACAACCACAACTTTTCGAAAATTGAGGAAGACTTGGAAATTTTACATTATTGCAGCAAAGGCATTATGCTTAATATATTAGAACAGCTAGAGATAGACCAGGCCTTGAGAAACAACCCGTCACACAATCTGAATGAAATCAATTTCGATAGCAATGTTTTATACGAAACATTGACAAACTTTTGTCACCAGTAACAAACATAAAAAACCTCCATAAATGAAAACCTCCATAAATTAGATCTGGGTTCGTAGTACCAGCCAAACTTCCTTTCCCCTCCCACTCCAAGTGCTTCCCCGTCCCTCCGCTCATTGCTTCCACCAATGGTATTCTCCACCCCTACATGTCTCACGTGGCCTCACCTCGCCTCGCCTAGACTCTGCACTTTAGTTGCAACAGCTGTTTCAAGCGCACAGGTTCACTGCATACACTGGGAGGTAAGGATTTTCTAGCAATCGTTTTCTGGTTGATCATAATTAGATTCTCATTACTTCAGTCCATTCACTAAATAAATGTAATTTTCTTTCAACAGAGGACTACCTGTTTAGTCTGGGAGTACCTAAAAGTCTTTTGCATTTGGACCATTCAAATGGGAATACTACTCTATTTCCGTTCCCCACATGACAAGAAGCAGATAACAGAACAGGACAAGATCTCCTATCAGAACGACATGTGTTTAAACGTTGGCAATGAACAAGATAAATGGACTCTCAGAACTTTTAACATGTGTTTTTAATATGTTTCGTACAAATTTTAATGGAATGTTTTTAATATGTGTTTTATTAGTGTGCATGCATTAATGGATTTTGTTCAGTGTTTTTTGATGTGTTGCCATTTGTATGAGAGGCTGATGAAGGACCGCCTTGCAAGGTTCGAAACATGTACCTAACTTAGTGCAATAATAGCGCAAAATATTTTGTATTGATTTGACGGAAAGTTTCAACTGATTAAACTATTTATATACGTCAATACGGAGCAGAAATGGCAATTAGTATTCCCATTACTAAAACGGCTAGTCAGGCTAAAAGGTATAAATTTAAACATCTGCGAATAAAATTGGCCAGCGTCATTAAAGACATTGATTTCTTAAAAAAATGCAGAACGCACAATCTAGTTCCGCGACATATAGGCGCGTTTCAGAAAAAGAGATTTTACAACAACTTTGAACGTAAAACACAGCTAATGATCAACCAGAAAATCCTGCAACGTGAATTAAAATGTTTATATATAAAGAAAAATCAAATTAATAACTTTTTTATATGAAGTTCACTTAGAGGCTGCTAACACCACGGATAAAGATGAATGGGACTCCTTCCTTCTCCATGTAGAGGAAGTTGTCGCATTCCACGCCAGTAAAAAGGTCGGCACTTTAAACAGGAAGTTAGACCAACTAATGCGGCAGGCACGCACGGTGAGCAACGAGGAACCAGACGCTCCATCCCATGAATTCCAAAAACCGTTCGAAAACTTATCTAAAGTTGATTTTAACCAAGCGGAAATCGAATTAATGGAAAAAGGCTATAAACATAACTGGCACTCCTCCTACAATAATAAAACTAATTTAACAGTACTAATAGCAGAATCGGAAGCGGCAATTCAAAAACTCCCAATAGAAAAAAGGAATGAAACCAGACATGTCATCAACAAGAAAATCAACAAAATAATAAAACAGGATAATAAACAACCCCACACAGAAAATGTCACCAACTTAAAAAAGAAAATCGCTCAAGAGAATTTAATAATAACTAAGGCCGATAAAGGTAATAGCATCGTTATTTTGAATAAAAACGAATACATCGAAAAAACGGAATCTTTTATGAGCAACAAAAATTTCAGCATTATCAGCAAAGATCCCACAGGGCCCACACAATGAAAGCTCAAGCAGATATTAAAGAACACCGACATGATTCTAGATGAATATCAAATTAGTAAACTGATCAATATGAACCCAGGCATACCAACCCTTAGAGCATTACCTAAAACTTATAAGGATAACGTACCGATCAGACCTATTGTAAATTTCAGGGGTAGTCCTGTTTACAAGCTGTCGCAATTCCTCCAAAAATTTTTGAAAAAACACTATAAATTTACGACCAATAATGCAATTAGAAATTCCATTGACTTCTGTGAACGCACTAAGGCTTTGAATATAAAAGGCTCAGAAACCTTACACACCGCTGACATCAGCGACATGTACACGAACATCCCAGTAGGTCCCACTATACATATAATAGAGGAAAATTTAAAAATGCACAGTAGGATGTCACAAGGTGAAATCAAGGAGTTCATTAACCTGTTAAAATTTGCCGTGCAAAACAATTATTTCATGTTCAACCAAAAAATCTACAAGCAGACAGAAGGATTGGCCATGGGTTCCCCATTGTCAGGCATAATGGCCAATATTTACATTGACCATTTGGAAAACATCAGTATCAGTAAAATAAAAGGAATCAGCTATAGGACAAGATACGTCGATGACGTTTTTCTGATAGTTGATAATGAAATCAGTAGCATCAATCACATTACAACAGAGCTAAACCAAATTGATAATAGCATCAAATTCACCACAACATCAGAAATAAATCAGTCTATAAACTACCTGGATCTTACTGTCATTAGGGACACCATGGGCCTATGATTTAAAATATACAGGAAGCCAACCCAAACGCACACCACCATTAGGAAGGATTCAAATCACCCGGCCAGCCATAAAAAAGCTGCTTTCAGGGCATATATTAACAGAGCTATTAACGTACCCCTCTCAGAACAAGATTGGAACAAAGAGCTTTCCACCATATATCAGATAGCCATAGCCAATGGTTTTAGCAAAATGTACGTCGATTCCATTTTAAGCATAATTAAAAATAAACCAGTCACAAGCTTGCAACCAATAGAAAATAAGAAATCTGTTGCAGTTTTCACATACGCAAATCAACTAACGCACAACATCACGAACGTTTTCAAGAAACAAGAGCTTAGAATAGCATACAGAACAGACAACACCACTATGAAACACTTATTTAACTCCAAATCGATCAACAAACAAGACAAATTCCAGAAATCCGGTATTTACAGAATAACGTGCAAGGATTGTGATGCGGATTACATAGGTCAAACGGGGCGTAGTTTTAAAATAAGATATAATGAGCATTTCAACGCTGCGAGGCACAAAAAATTCTCAGCCATTAATAATCATATGCAGGAACACAACCACAACTTTTCGTAAATTGAGGAAGACTTGGAAATTTTACATTATTGCAGCAAAGGCATTATGCTTAATATATTAGAACAGCTAGAGATAGACCAGGCCTTGAGAAACAACCCGTCACACAATCTGAATGAAATCAATTTCGATAGCAATGTTTTATACGAAACATTGACAAACTTTTGTCACCAGTAACAAACATAAAAAACCTCCATAAATGAAAACCTCCATAAATTAGATCTGGGTTCGTCGTACCAGCCAAACTTCCTTTCCCCTCCCACTCCAAGTGCTTCCCCGCCCCTCCGCTCATTGCTTCCACCAATGGTATTCTCCACCCCTACATGTCTCACGTGGCCTCACCTCGCCTCGCCTAGACTCAGCACTTTAGTTGCAACAGCTGTTTCAAGCGCACAGGTTCACTGCATACACTGGGAGGTAAGGATTTTCTAGCAATCGTTTTCTGGTTGATCATAATTAGATTCTCATTACTTCAGTCCATTCACTAAATAAATGTAATTTTCTTTCAACAGAGGACTACCTGTTTAGTCTGGGAGTACCTAAAAGTCTTTTGCATTTGGACCATTCAAATGGGAATACTACTCTATTTCCGTTCCCCACATGACAAGAAGCAGATAACAGAACAGGACAAGATCTCCTATCAGAACGACATGTGTTTAAACGTTGGCAATGAACAAGATAAATGGACTCTCAGAACTTTTAACATGTGTTTTTAATATGTTTCGTACAAATTTTAATGGAATGTTTTTAATATGTGTTTTATTAGTGTGCATGCATTTTTGGATTTTGTTCAGTGTTTTTTGATGTGTTGCCATTTGTGTGAGAGGCTGATGAAGGACCGCCTTACAAGGTTCGAAACATGTACCTAACTTAGCGCAATAATAGCGCAAAATATTTTGTATTGATTTGACGGAAAGTTTCAACTGATTAAACTATTTATATACGTCAATACGGAGCAGAAATGGCAATTAGTATTCCCATTACTAAAACGGCTAGTCAGGCTAAAAGGTATAAATTTAAACATCTGCGAATAAAATTGGCCAGCGTCATTAAAGACATTGATTTCTTAAAAAAATGCAGAACGCACAATCTAGTTCCGCGACATATAGGCGCGTTTCAGAAAAAGAGATTTTACAACAACTTTGAACGTAAAACACAGCTAATGATCAACCAGAAAATCCTGCAACGTGAATTAATATGTTTATATATAAAGAAAAATCAAATTAATAACTTTTTTATATGAAGTTCACTTAGAGGCTGCTAACACCACGGATAAAGATGAATGGGACTCCTTCCTTCTCCATGTAGAGGAAGTTGTCGCATTCCACGCCAGTAAAAAGGTCGGCACTTTAAACAGGAAGTTAGACCAACTAATGCGGCAGGCACTCACGGTGAGCAACGAGGAACCAGACGCTCCATCCCATGAATTCCAAAAACCGTTCGAAAACTTATCTAATGTTGATTTTAACCAAGCGGAAATCGAATTAATGGAAAAAGGCTATAAAAATAACTGGCACTCCTCCTACAATAATAAAACTAATTTAACAGTACTAATAGCAGAATCGGAAGCGGCAATTCAAAAACTCCCAATAGAAAAAAGGAATGAAACCAGACATGTCATCAACAAGAAAATCAACAAAATAATAAAACAGGATAATAAACAACCCCACACAGAAAATGTCACCAACTTAAAAAAGAAAATCGCTCAAGAGAATTTAATAATAACTAAGGCCGATAAAGGTAATAGCATAGTTATTTTGAATAAAAACGAATACATCGAAAAAACGGAATCTTTTTTTGAGCAACAAAAATTTCAGCATTATCAGCAAAGATCCCACAGGGCCCACACAACGAAAGCTCAAGCAGATATTAAAGAACACCGACATGATTCTAGATGAATATCAAATTAGTAAACTGATCAATATGAACCCAGGCATACCAACCCTTAGAGCATTACCTAAAACTCATAAGGATAACGTACCGATCAGACCTATTGTAAATTTCAGGGGTAGTCCTGTTTACAAGCTGTCGCAATTCCTCCAAAAAATTTTGAAAAAACACTATAAATTTACGACCAATAATGCAATTAGAAATTCCATTGACTTCTGTGAACGCACTAAGGTTTTGAATATAATAGGCTCAGAAACCTTACACACCGCTGACATCAGCGACATGTACACGAACATCCCAGTAGGTCCCACTATACATATAATAGAGGAAAATTTAAAAATGCACAGTAGGATGTCACAAAGTGAAATCAAGGAGTTCATTAACCTGTTAAAATTTGCCGTGCAAAACAATTATTTCACGTTCAACCAAAAAATCTACAAGCAGACAGAAGGATTGGCACTGGGTTCCCCATTGTCAGGCATAATGGCCAATATTTACATTGACCATTTGGAAAACATCAGTATCAGTAAAATAAAAGGAATCTTCTATAGGACAAGATACGTCGATGACGTTTTTCTGATAGTTGATAATGAAATCAGTAGCATCAATCACATTACAACAGAGCTAAACCAAATTGATAATAGCATCAAATTCACCACAACATCAGAAATAAATCAGTCTATAAACTACCTGGATCTTACTGTCATTAGGGACACCATGGGCCTACGATTTAAAATATACAGGAAGCCAACCCAAACGCACACCACCATTAGGAAGGATTCAAATCACCCGGCAAGCCATAAAAAAGCTGCTTTCAGGGCATATATTAACAGAGCTATTAACGTACCCCTCTCAGAACAAGATTGGAACAAAGAGCTTTCCACCATATATCAGATAGCCTTAGCCAATGGTTTTAGCAAAATGTACGTCGATTCCATTTTAAGCAAAATTAAAAATAAACCAGTCACAAGCTTGCAACCAATAGAAAATAAGAAATCTGTTGCAGTTTTCACATACGCAAATCAACTAACGCACATCACCACGAACGTTTTCAAGAAACAAGAGCTTAGAATAGCATACAGAACAGACAACACCACTATGAAACACTTATTTAACTCCAAATCGATCAACAAACAAGACAAATTCCAGAAATCCGGTATTTACAGAATAAAGTGCAAGGATTGTGATGCGGATTACATAGGTCAAACGGGGCGTAGTTTTAAAATAAGACATAATGAGCATTTCAACGCTGCGAGGCACAAAAAATTCTCAGCCATTAATAATCATATGCAGGAACACAACCACAACTTTTCGAAAATTGAGGAAGACTTGGAAATTTTACATTATTGCAGCAAAGGCATTATGCTTAATATTTTAGAACAGCTAGAGATAGACCAGGCCTTGAGAAACAACCCGTCACACAATCTGAATGAAATCAATTTCGATAGCAATGTTTTATACGAAACATTGACAAACTTTTGTCACCAGTAACAAACATAAAAAACCTCCATAAATGAAAACCTCCATAAATTAGATCTGGGTTCGTAGTACCACCCAAACTTCCTTTCCCCTCCCACTCCAAGTGCTTCCCCGCCCCTCCGCTCATTGCTTCCACCAATGGTATTCTCCACCCCTACATGTTTCACGTGGCCTCACCTCGCCTCGCCTAGGCTCAGCACTTTAGTTGCAACAGCTGTTTCAAGCGCACAGGTACACTTCATACACTGGGAGGTAAGGATTTTCTAGCAATCGTTTTCTGGTTGATCATAATTAGATTCTCATTACTTCAGTCCATTCACTAAATAAATTTAATTTTCTTTCAACAGAGGACTACCTGTTTAGTCTGGGAGTACCTAAAAGTCTTTTGCATTTGGACCATTCAAATGGGAATACTACTCTATTTCCGTTCCCCACATGACAAGAAGCAGATAACAGAACAGGACAAGATCTCCTATCAGAACGACATGTGTTTAAACGTTGGCAATGAACAAGATAAATGGACTCTCAGAACTTTTAACATGTGTTTTTAATATGTTTCGTACAAATTTTAATGGAATGTTTTTAATATGTGTTTTATTAGTGTGCATGCATTTTTGGATTTTGTTCAGTGTTTTTTGATGTGTTGCCATTTGTGTGAGAGGCTGATGAAGGACCGCCTTGCAAGGTTCGAAACATGTACCTAACTTAGCGCAATAATAGCGCAAAATATTTTGTATTGATTTGACGGAAAGTTTCAACTGATTAAACTATTTATATACGTCAATACGGACCAGAAATGGCAATTAGTATTCCCATTACTAAAACGGCTAGTCAGGCTAAAAGGTATAAATTTAAACATCTGCGAATAAAATTGGCCAGCGTCATTAAAGACATTGATTTCTTAAAAAAATGCAGAACGCACAATCTAGTTCCGCGACATATAGGCGCGTTTCAGAAAAAGAGATTTTACAACAACTTTGAACGTAAAACACAGCTAATGATCAACCAGAAAATCCTGCAACGTGAATTAAAATTTTTATATATAAAGAAAAATCAAATTAATAACTTTTTATATGAAGTTCACTTAGAGGCTGCTAACACCACGGATAAAGATGAATGGGACTCCTTCCTTCTCCATGTAGAGGAAGTTGTCGCATTCCACGCCAGTAAAAAGTTCGGCACTTTAAACAGGAAGTTAGACCAACTAATGCGGCAGGCACGCACGGTGAGCAACGAGGAACCAGACGCTCCATCCCATGAATTCCAAAAACCGTTCGAAAACTTATCTAATGTTGATTTTAACCAAGCGGAAATCGAATTAATGGAAAAAGGCTATAAACATAACTGGCACTCCTCCTACAATAATAAAACTAACTTAACAGTACTAATAGCAGAATCGGAAGCGGCAATTCAAAAACTCCCAATAGAAAAAAACGAATAAAAACCAGACATGTCATCAACAAGAAAATCAACAAAATAATAAAACAGGATAATAAACAACCCCACACAGAAAATGTCACCAACTTAAAAAAGAAAATCGCTCAAGAGAATTTAATAATAACTAAGGCCGATAAAGGTAATAGCATCGTTATTTTGAATAAAAACGAATACATCGAAAAAACGGAATCTTTTATGAGCAACAAAAATTTCAGCATTATCAGCAAAGATCCCACAGGGCCCACACAACGAAAGCTCAAGCAGATATTAAAGAACACCGACATGATTCTAGATGAATATCAAATTAGTAAACTGATCAATATGAACCCAGGCATACCAACCCTTAGAGCATTACCTAAAACTCATAAGGATAACGTACCGATCAGACCTATTGTAAATTTCAGGGGTAGTCCTGTTTACAAGCTGTCGCAATTCCTCCAAAAATTTTTGAAAAAACACTATAAATTTACGACCAATAATGCAATTAGAAATTCCATTGACTTCTGTGAACGCACTAAGGCTTTGAATATAAAAGGCTCAGAAACCTTACACACCGCTGACATCAGCGACATGTACACGAACATCCCAATAGGTCCCACTATACATATAATAGAGGAAAATTTAAAAATGCACAGTAGGATGTCACAAGGTGAAATCAAGGAGTTCATTAACCTGTTAAAATTTGCCGTGCAAAACAATTATTACATGTTCAACCAAAAAATCTAGAAGCAGACAGAAGGATTGGCCATGGGTTCCCCATTGTCAGGCATAATGGCCAATATTTACATTGACCATTTGGAAAACATCAGTATCAGTAAAATAAAAGGAATCAGCTATAGGACAAGATACGTCGATGACGTTTTTCTGATAGTTGATAATGAAATCAGTAGCATCAATCACATTACAACAGAGCTAAACCAAATTGATAATAGCATCAAATTCACCACAACATCAGAAATAAATCAGTCTATAAACTACCTGGATCTTACTGTCATTAGGGACACCATGGGCCTACGATTTAAAATATACAGGAAGCCAACCCAAACGCACACCACCATTAGGAAGGATTCAAATCACCCGGCCAGCCATAAAAAAGCTGCTTTCAGGGCATATATTAACAGAGCTATTAACGTACCCCTCTCAGAACAAGATGGGAACAAAGAGCTTTCCACCATATATCAGATAGCCATAGCCAATGGTTTTAGCAAAATGTACGTCGATTCCATTTTAAGCATAATTAAAAATAAACCAGTCACAAGCTTGCAACCAATAGAAAATAAGAAATCTGTTGCAGTTTTCACATACGCAAATCAACTAACGCACAACATCACGAACGTTTTCAAGAAACAAGAGCTTAGAATAGCATACAGAACAGACAACACCACTATGAAACACTTATTTAACTCCAAATCGATCAACAAACAAGACAAATTCCAGAAATCCGGTATTTACAGAATAACGTGCAAGGATTGTGATGCGGATTACATAGGTCAAACGGGGCGTAGTTTTAAAATAAGATATAATGAGCATTTCAATGCTGCGAGGCACAAAAAATTCTCAGCCATTAATAATCATATGCAGGAACACAACCACAACTTTTCGAAAATTGAGGAAGACTTGGAAATTTTACATTATTGCAGCAAAGGCATTATGCTTAATATATTAGAACAGCTAGAGATAGACCAGGCCTTGAGAAACAACCCGTCACACAATCTGAATGAAATCAATTTCGATAGCAATGTTTTATACGAAACATTGACAAACTTTTGTCACCAGTAACAAACATAAAAAACCTCCATAAATGAAAACCTCCATAAATTAGATCTGGGTTCGTAGTACCAGCCAAACTTCCTTTCCCCTCCCACTCCAAGTGCTTCCCCGCCCCTCCGCTCATTGCTTCCACCAATGGTATTCTCCACCCCTACATGTCTCACGTGGCCTCACCTCGCCTCGCCTAGACTCAGCACTTTAGTTGCAACAGCTGTTTCAAGCGCACAGGTTCACTGCATACACTGGGAGGTAAGGATTTTCTAGCAATCGTTTTCTGGTTGATCATAATTAGATTCTCATTACTTCAGTCCATTCACTAAATAAATGTAATTTTCTTTCAACAGAGGACTACCTGTTTAGTCTGGGAGTACCTAAAAGTCTTTTGCATTTGGACCATTCAAATGGGAATACTACTCTATTTCCGTTCCCCACATGACAAGAAGCAGATAACAGAACAGGACAAGATCACCTATCAGAACGACATGTGTTTAAACGTTGGCAATGAACAAGATAAATGGACTCTCAGAACTTTTAACATGTGTTTTTAATATGTTTCGTACAAATTTTAATGGAATGTTTTTAATATGTGTTTTATTAGTGTGCATGCATTTTTGGATTTTGTTCAGTGTTTTTTGATGTGTTGCCATTTGTGTGAGAGGCTGATGAAGGACCGCCTTACAAGGTTCGAAACATGTACCTAACTTAGCGCAATAATAGCGCAAAATATTTTGTATTGATTTGACGGAAAGTTTCAACTGATTAAACTATTTATATACGTCAATACGGACCAGAAATGGCAATTAGTATTCCCATTACTAAAACGGCTAGTCAGGCTAAAAGGTATAAATTTAAACATCTGCGAATAAAATTGGCCAGCGTCATTAAAGACATTGATTTCTTAAAAAAATGCAGAACGCACAATCTAGTTCCGCGACATATAGGCGCGTTTCAGAAAAAGAGATTTTACAACAACTTTGAACGTAAAACACAGCTAATGATCAACCAGAAAATCCTGCAACGTGAATTAATATGTTTATATATAAAGAAAAATCAAATTAATAACTTTTTTATATGAAGTTCACTTAGAGGCTGCTAACACCACGGATAAAGATGAATGGGACTCCTTCCTTCTCCATGTAGAGGAAGTTGTCGCATTCCACGCCAGTAAAAAGGTCGGCACTTTAAACAGGAAGTTAGACCAACTAATGCGGCAGGCACTCACGGTGAGCAACGAGGAACCAGACGCTCCATCCCATGAATTCCAAAAACCGTTCGAAAACTTATCTAATGTTGATTTTAACCAAGCGGAAATCGAATTAATGGAAAAAGGCTATAAACATAACTGGCACTCCTCCTACAATAATAAAACTAATTTAACAGTACTAATAGCAGAATCGGAAGCGGCAATTCAAAAACTCCCAATAGAAAAAAGGAATGAAACCAGACATGTCATCAACAAGAAAATCAACAAAATAATAAAACAGGATAATAAACAACCCCACACAGAAAATGTCACCAACTTAAAAAAGAAAATCGCTCAAGAGAATTTAATAATAACTAAGGCCGATAAAGGTAATAGCATAGTTATTTTGAATAAAAACGAATACATCGAAAAAACGGAATCTTTTTTTGAGCAACAAAAATTTCAGCATTATCAGCAAAGATCCCACAGGGCCCACACAACGAAAGCTCAAGCAGATATTAAAGAACACCGACATGATTCTAGATGAATATCAAATTAGTAAACTGATCAATATGAACCCAGGCATACCAACCCTTAGAGCATTACCTAAAACTCATAAGGATAACGTACCGATCAGACCTATTGTAAATTTCAGGGGTAGTCCTTTTTACAAGCTGTCGCAATTCCTCCAAAAAATTTTGAAAAAACACTATAAATTTACGACCAATAATGCAATTAGAAATTCCATTGACTTCTGTGAACGCACTAAGGTTTTGAATATAATAGGCTCAGAAACCTTACACACCGCTGACATCAGCGACATGTACACGAACATCCCAGTAGGTCCCACTATACATATAATAGAGGAAAATTTAAAAATGCACAGTAGGATGTCACAAAGTGAAATCAAGGAGTTCATTAACCTGTTAAAATTTGCCGTGCAAAACAATTATTTCACGTTCAACCAAAAAATCTACAAGCAGACAGAAGGATTGGCCATGGGTTCCCCATTGTCAGGCATAATGGCCAATATTTACATTGACCATTTGGAAAACATCAGTATCAGTAAAATAAAAGGAATCTTCTATAGGACAAGATACGTCGATGATGTTTTTCTGATAGTTGATAATGAAATCAGTAGCATCAATCACATTACAACAGAGCTAAACCAAATTGATAATAGCATCAAATTCACCACAACATCAGAAATAAATCAGTCTATAAACTACCTGGATCTTACTGTCATTAGGGACACCATGGGCCTACGATTTAAAATATACAGGAAGCCAACCCAAACGCACACCACCATTAGGAAGGATTCAAATCACCCGGCAAGCCATAAAAAAGCTGCTTTCAGGGCATATATTAACAGAGCTATTAACGTACCCCTCTCAGAACAAGATTGGAACAAAGAGCTTTCCACCATATATCAGATAGCCATAGCCAATGGTTTTAGCAAAATGTACGTCGATTCCATTTTAAGCAAAATTAAAAATAAACCAGTCACAAGCTTGCAACCAATAGAAAATAAGAAATCTGTTGCAGTTTTCACATACGCAAATCAACTAACGCACATCACCACGAACGTTTTCAAGAAACAAGAGCTTAGAATAGCATACAGAACAGACAACACCACTATGAAACACTTATTTAACTCCAAATCGATCAACAAACAAGACAAATTCCAGAAATCCGGTATTTACAGAATAAAGTGCAAGGATTGTGATGCGGATTACATAGGTCAAACGGGGCGTAGTTTTAAAATAAGACATAATGAGCATTTCAACGCTGCGAGGCACAAAAAATTCTCAGCCATTAATAATCATATGCAGGAACACAACCACAACTTTTCGAAAATTGAGGAAGACTTGGAAATTTTACATTATTGCAGCAAAGGCATTATGCTTAATATTTTAGAACAGCTAGAGATAGACCAGGCCTTGAGAAACAACCCGTCACACAATCTGAATGAAATCAATTTCGATAGCAATGTTTTATACGAAACATTGACAAACTTTTGTCACCAGTAACAAACATAAAAAACCTCCATAAATGAAAACCTCCATAAATTAGATCTGGGTTCGTAGTACCACCCAAACTTCCTTTCCCCTCCCACTCCAAGTGCTTCCCCGCCCCTCCGCTCATTGCTTCCACCAATGGTATTCTCCACCCCTACATGTTTCACGTGGCCTCACCTCGCCTCGCCTAGGCTCAGCACTTTAGTTGCAACAGCTGTTTCAAGCGCACAGGTACACTTCATACACTGGGAGGTAAGGATTTTCTAGCAATCGTTTTCTGGTTGATCATAATTAGATTCTCATTACTTCAGTCCATTCACTAAATAAATTTAATTTTCTTTCAACAGAGGACTACCTGTTTAGTCTGGGAGTACCTAAAAGTCTTTTGCATTTGGACCATTCAAATGGGAATACTACTCTATTTCCGTTCCCCACATGACAAGAAGCAGATAACAGAACAGGACAAGATCTCCTATCAGAACGACATGTGTTTAAACGTTGGCAATGAACAAGATAAATGGACTCTCAGAACTTTTAACATGTGTTTTTAATATGTTTCGTACAAATTTTAATGGAATGTTTTTAATATGTGTTTTATTAGTGTGCATGCATTTTTGGATTTTGTTCAGTGTTTTTTGATGTGTTGCCATTTGTGTGAGAGGCTGATGAAGGACCGCCTTGCAAGGTTCGAAACATGTACCTAACTTAGCGCAATAATAGCGCAAAATATTTTGTATTCATTTGACGGAAAGTTTCAACCGATTAAACTAAGTAAAATGAAAGTCACAATTAGATCAGATGGTTCTATTTAAAAACAGTAATGCTAATAATGGTTATGTATGAAGAAAAAGTCTATGATTATTATTATTACTACAGTTGAACCTCCATAACTCGAACCTCCATTACTCGAATTTTCAATATCTCGAAGTAATTTCTACTTCCCGGCCATTTGTCCTATTCTTGACGTGTATTTATTTCTCTATTACTCGAAATTCGATTATACGAATTTCTCGATTTTTCGAAGCAAACTTTTCCTCCCTAGAAGCAAAAATTGTTCTCTAACTCGAATTTTGTTCCTAAGCGTTTATATTGCGGCTTATCTGTCCACCCCTGCTCTGAATGCCCACCCCTGCTCTGTTCATTAACCTTAGCTGGTGTGAGAATTCCCAGTGCAGATAAGATTCCACGGGCCATTCCCCCGCATTGCGTCAGCACCAGGAAAACTTGCAGCTTGTATCTGGCTGTTCAGTGTCAGGGTGTCTACTGTAAGGATGAAGTAAAAATTAGTTACTTTTTAGGTACCTTTTAGTTACCCTTTAGTTAATTTTAGTTACCTTTGAATTCAAGATACGTCTGCGGTCTGCAAGCATAGGCGCTCATCACGCGGTGAAGAAAAACAACAATGAACTGTTTTTAAAGAGGTTTTTTATTTATCGTATGGCTTTTAGTGCCGGGAGTGTCCGAGGACATGTTCAGTTCGCCTGAGTCTGTAGCTGCTTCCAGCGGACACCCTTAGGGTGAGCTACAAATTCTGTTCAATTTCATGTTGCTACCAGATATCAATGATACCTAGTCGTGAACGTTGGAACTTCGATAGAGCGTTCCGACGAAATCTATCATAACAATTTAGCTTCACACTAGTTTAGTATGTGAAGGAATCTTTTACATGCCATAAATTTATAACATGGGACCGCCGGCTTTGGTTGGTTCCTCAGTTTAGGGGCTGCGACAACGCGGTCATGTAGCCCCGTGTACTTTGGGTGTGTATAGAATCTGTCTGATAACCGGTGTTAATTGTGATGGCTGTATTAGTGTGTGTATCTGTTTTTTAATTTAAGTACAGACTGCAACTTAGAATTTTCAAAATAGTTCCTACTTTTGCCGCCAAATGCCACCGTCAACGACTACTAGACGCCACCCGGGTTCGATTCCCCCTCAATGCATGAGATTTTCAAAGTGAAATGCCACGTCCTGTGATTCGGATTCCACGTTGAAAAGAGGTCCAGTGGCTTATGATCTCGAGATTACCGTCACGTAAAACTACAATCTTCCTTCTTCCTTTTTCTTGGCAACGAACGTAAAAACCTAAGAGCGTTGTTTACATTCTTAACCTATCCAATTTAGCTTCACACAGGTGTAATTAGTGGAAGGTTCTTTAACATGCCATAAATCTATGACAAGGGACCGACGGCTTTACTTCCCCTCCGAAGGAAGGCATACTGAGGGATTTTAACGCTCTTAAAAAATCCGACGGCTTCGGCCGGGTTTGAACCCGCTATCTTGGGCACAGCAGTTCAGCATGCTACCAACTACGCCACCGAAGTCGCTTTAAATGAAATTCACAAAATGTTATAAAAATTTAAAAATTAATAAATATAAACTAGATATTTAATATCCAATGAGTTGTTTCAGCTAATATGTCGTCTTGTGCACAATATGTTGTTATAATTACGGTACCAAGAGGTTGCTCTGCTCTTGACCATTTGGCGAGATTTCCTTCGTCCCCACGATAGGTCGCGAAAAAATGTATGCGATGTTACGTGATCGTCACCGAATTCTGTCTTCGCAGTCAAATACGGAGAAATATCGAGATGTTACACGATCGGCGCTGGTCTCAGTTGTTTGATGAGCTTCCCGTAGTTTTCACGATAGAACACGGAGAAAAATCGCGATTTAGATGATCAGTGTCACTTTTAGTCATTCGACGAGATTTCCATTGTCCTTGAAGTCGGGCACAAGAAAATATAGCATTATTACGCAATCGGAGCCACTTGCTCAAGAATACAGTTGTCCTCGTCATTGAATGCGGAGAAATATCGCGATGTATCGCAATCGCTGCCGCTCTCGGCCGTTTTACGTAGTCCTCGAGATATTATGCAATCGTCGCCGCACCCGGCTATTCAACGATTGTCTGCCTGTGTATCTGTCCTGACAGAATGGCGGAGGCAAGCTCATGGTTGGGCATGGTTAAAATTCACGAGTAGTTATGAACATGTTCGGTCGGCGCTGTGATTCCCTTTGTCCCGATGCTGTGGTTGGGAGTTCATTAGTTCAGGGTGGATCACGAGGAGGAATTACCCAGTAGTATTTCGAAGCTACGTAGGCTGTCATTTTTAAGTGGGTTGATGCACTTCTCGCTCCCCACACGCTTTTAAGTATACGGTCATGGGAAAAGTGGCAAGTAGGTTTCGTGATGGGTGCCCCGTGATGGATGCCCAATCACCTTTGACAGGATTCTCGCAGTCCTCGTTGTCACAAGTTCACGATAAGGGACGGGTTTTATGATTTTACGTAACTGACGTCGATCTCGATCCGTTTGACGAGATTCCCGCAGGCAAGTCGTGCAGTCAGCCAGCCATCTTGAGGATGCGATTTTGGAGGATGAACGTTCTAAGTAGGTAGGGTATCGAATTTACGAATTATTCTGAGAGGATTGCATGAATAATACGACAAGAGCGCAAGTTTTATTTCGACTGAGAACCACGAATTATCTACAAGTTATCGAAATAATCGGTTAGATTAACTTATATATCCGATGGAACGAAAGTTCGAAGGAAAAATCGACTTATAACGGAATTTCGAATTAATCATACTGGATGTCGCAAATTTACCAGACATATTTTTTAAATAAGTTATATGTATTTCGAAGATTTTTCGCTTTTTTTTTTTTTTTTTTTTCGAAACGGTAACATTTAGCAAGGTTACGACATTAAATTGTTTCGCGTTATTTCTGGACTTCAATTTGACATAGTTTCCAAATAACAGAAATAAGAGATTTCTTTTTAGTTTCGGACGTATTCGCGAATAAACGTCTCGCGAAAAGTCAGGTTTCCTAATACAGTAACACAGAAAAATATTTCACACAAAACTTCAGTCTTCTTGATGCCGAAATATACGTTGAACCTATGTATACCACTCAAGGTATCCTCAATATGTATTTCCTTGAGGTCGGGCACGGGGAAATATAGCTTAGTACTATGCAATAGGCGCGGCGCCGCTTGCGTGAAACTCGCTCCATAGCAATCTCTGAGCCTAGCGGCGCGAGTTTAAATTATTCAACCCGCCTTCAGAAAATTTTCGTTACCCGTTTGTAAAATTCGTTACTTTTTCGTTACTTTCATTACCCATTTGTAAAATTCGTTACTTTTTCGTTACTTTCGTTACCGGTAGACACCCTGAGTGTACGCTTACAGCCCTGTAGATGCAATCATGGAGAAACGTAAAGTGAAATGCCTGAGCCTGAGTGAAAAAGTTCGAGTGATAAGTGAAGTGGAGAAAGGTCAGAAAAAGAAGAAGGATATTGCAGCTGAGTATGGAATTCCTCCCAGCACATTATCTACAATACTGAAAGATAAAGACAAGATTCGTCTGGCTGTGGATGAAACACGATTTGCACCACAGCAGAAGAGGCTTAAAACTTCAACATTCCCGGAGCTGGAACAAGCAATGATTCAATGGGTGACCCGTGTGAGAGACAAAAACATTCCAATAACCGGTAGCTTAGTTCGTGAACAAGCAGAAAAATTTGCTAAAGACTTCGGTTATGAATCTTTTCAGGCCAGCAGTGGGTGGCTGGAAAAGTTTAAACTTCGGAATGGAATAGTGCAGATGGTAATGTCAGGTGAAAGTGCTGCTGTCAGTGAAGTGGACTGTGAACATTACAAAAAAAAAAAAACGTTTTACCAGCCCTGTTACAGGAGTACAGTTCTAATGACGTGTTTAATGCTGACGAGACTGCTTTATTCTACAAATGCCTGCCTGGAAAGACACTGGCCTTTAAGGGTGAAAAGTGTTTTGGTGGTAAAAGAAGTAAAGAAAGGGTTACGGTAATGCTGGGAGCTAATATGACGGGAACAGAAAAACTAAAACTTTTAGTGATCGGAAAATCGGCGAAGCCTCGCTATTTTTCGGGTGTTAAGTCTTTACCGGTCCTGTACCAAAGCAACCGGAAGTCATGGTTGACAAGCTCCATTTACGAATCTTGGCTGCATGGTATTGACAAGAAGTTTCAACATGAACGGAGGAAAGTTCTACTTTTTGTAGACAACTGCCCAGCTCACCCCAAGGTGCTCACTCAGGAGCTGAGAGCAGTGCGCGTGGTCTTCTTGCCACCGAACTTAACATCCAAACTACAGCCAATGGACCAAGGGGTGATTAAAAACTTGAAACATTACTATAGGAAGAGGGCTGTTCAGAGAATTCTGAGAGCAATTGACTCCGAGGAGTCATTAACAGACATCAATCTACTAGAGTCGATAACAATGCTAAGTAAATCGTGGGCTGATGTGAAACAGGAAACAATTGCTAAGTGCTTTCGCAAAGCAGGATTTTCGAAAGATTACTCGCAAGCTGCAGAAGACGAAGAGGACGAAGTCATTTCTGTTCCTGAGGAATGGGCGGAATATCAGCAGCTTGTTAATTGCGAAGCTGATTTTGAGAGTTACATAAATGTGGACTGTGATGTTATAGTGGCGGAACAACCTACGGGTATCGTCAACACTGCTGCCGAGCAAGAAGAACTGAAAGAAGACGACGGTGATTCCCAACAAGAAGAGTTGGAGCTGCCCTCTCCCGCACCGTCAGCAGATCAGGCGTTAAGTGCAGTGGCTGTTCTTCGATCGTACATACAGAGTCAGCTGTATGTAAATGACAGTGTTTTCACAGCAATAAATGTTGTTGAAAACTATGTTGAGGAAAAGAAGCGTAACAGTAAAAAACAAAAGAAACTAACGGATTTCTTCCCAAGGTGCTAACGGAGGTACTGTATGTTCCTTTTTTAATCACTGTACGTACGTATTCTGGCTGCTACTGTAAGCTATACGGTATACCTAGGTACAATTGTTATACTGTAATTGAAGTTATGCCATAAAGTACTGTATGAGTTTTTTGTTGTTAAATGCTGTCAGATATTGTTGCACTGTATTCCGTAATGGTTCATAGACAAATGTGATTAAATAACGCGCTAAAGATGCCTAAAATCGGTATTTCTCTATTTCTCGAAATTTCGATAATTCGAAATAAAAATTTTCTCCCGAGGTGATTCGAGATATCGAGGTTCGACTGTATTTATATTTTGAACGACTTGGAAGAAGTATGATTTTATATATAATGCAGGCTTTAGTGAAGAAATTATAGATCCCTATATTGACAATTATTACCGAAATTGATACAAGTTAGTGGAAATGTTGTATTTATACTGAGAAGGAAGTAAGAAAGAATGGAAGAAACCGTGTAAAAGTATGTAAATATTAGAGTAAGTTCGTAGAGTATAGTCAACGTGATCTTATTTAGATAAGGATTAATGTAGGAACCAGAGTTATGTATAATGAGTAGCGAATGTAATAGCTACAGGCCATTGCAAAATAAAGTATTTTATGGCGATTCTAGGTGATTTAAACAGTTTTATTTTGTTTATACTCCTGAAACCTAAGGCACAGCAGATAGTTGCCAGGATTGAGTTTATTTATGAAGTACAGAGGTTTTAGTTTTTAAATTTTGCATTTATTTTGACTTTACTTTAACAGTTAATTGTTTACCTTTTTGAATAAATCAGACAGGCACGTATTTACGACTGCTTGTAATATTTTTATAGAACATTTGCATTATCTATCTCAACAGTTTTGGTTAAGTTAAGAATGCTATACTAGTAGAGTAGTTGTCACAACCCACAACCTAATCCCGTTACGCCCGAGATTCGAAAGTTTCTCACTCTCCAGAGTACTGTAGTTAATTAACCGAATCCAGTATATTAGAACTATAGCATTTCTATAGGTAGCTGATCCCTATCCTGTGTGTATTTGCCAGTAGCTATTTGTGGTTATTTCTAGCTGGGTACTACAAGTTGCTGCGATCCATCTCCATCTTCGGATATTGGCTGATACGTCACTTGGAAATAAGGGTACAGTACCTAATCTTACTTATGTTAATAGGGTAGCCTATGAGATATCCTGTAGAAGAACTATCATAGGCCTACTATTCATGTAACACACACTTCACATTATTTAGGCCATATGGTAGTAAACATGCACCACAATTGTAAGCCCATAGCTACTTCTAAATGGATGGTCATATGCCAAACCGAACTAAGTGCCAAAAGGAACATTCTGAGAAATTAAGGCTCAAAGTTAAAGTTAAATTTAAAAATCTGCTGCTGACTCTGGTTTCTAATATTTTGTACCGACAATTTACACAGTTATACTTTTCTGTTTATACTTTCGGGAACCATGCAGCACATTTCCACTCTGAATTATATTACTTTTTCCAGTTTTTCGGGATATGGTCCATTTTGGCATACGAAATACTTTGCTTTTTTCTTAATTTACATTAAATATATTACAAACAAAGATGAATGAACAAATAAAAATGAACAAAATACAACAACTGATATGCCTGGTAAAATAAAATCCCTGTACCAATACTCTTTTAAATTAAATTGCATATGGATACCCTTGAAAATCATACTTCATGCACATTCAGTACCGATTTCCTCACAGGTATTGTCAGAGCAGTCATGTTCAAAAGTAGTGATGTTTTGTTCACTAGCACTTGTGATCCTTTCATAAAATGAATGGTATACTGCAGGGACGTATTTCAGTAGACTTTTCACGTCTTTTAGCTTGTCTTCACACAGAGGTCTACATTTCGGGTAGAGTACTGGAAGGTCAAGTTCACCAAGAATTATTGGTCTGCCCTTTAGTCTTTTATTGAAGTTCATTGAAAAGTATTCATAGTCCTCGTTGAGAGTATTTATACTCCATTATGCCAGGCTTTCCTTTCGTAAATCTCAGTTCTTTGATCTTAAGCCATCTGAGTCATTAACTTCACGGTTAACAAGATTTTGCTGCAGAATTTCAATGGATTTAAAATCTTCTGTTTCCATTACAGCTATTTCAAAAGTATTTTTCCTTACTCTTGCACTTGAAATTATATCATACCACTGTGATAGAGCATAGACCTCTGGGTGATACTTAAGCTTTCTCTCTATATCTCCAAACGCACTGTCGTTAGGTAGGTAAGAATGTCCTGGTTCAGCCAACTTGTGGATAACTTCTTTAATGCTTATCTCTGAAGACTGGACCACAAACATCCAGAAACAAGCCAGCTTGAAATTTCTATTCTGACCACCGCAGCTGTCTGACCATGTTATTAGCGTCTCTTTAGTTCCATAACTCTTCAGGTATTTTAAGATGCAAGATCCTATCTCTTGTGCACCTCTGGATGCCACACTCTCATTCCAAAGATGCATAGTGTCATTAGAGCATAAATCATGGATTCCTACATTGAAACAAGAAACCTGTCTTTTGTAGTAGACTTCGTTAGTGGTTAAGCGAGGTAAAGACATTACCTTCTGCATATCGAATGATATCGTGGTGGGTCCATCCTCAGATTTGCTCTTCAATTCATCGTTCTTCATAGCATCTCTTGCACTCTCTGCTTTACGGTGATGAAGTTCTAGCTTAGCCTTCAACTAATAATAATAATAATAATAATAATATCGTATGGCCTCGGGTGCCGGATTATTCGACACCCAAAGGGTAGCTTGCATGTCGAATTTCGTTGTTCCATGAATCACTATGAAAGTCAAGGAGGTTAGATAATAGATATCTAAGCTCCTTGAACATTATAGCGGTTTCTAGTAGAGAAATGAGGAACTTTGTGTTGGCGGAAACTCCCGAGATTAATTTTGCCATTATGAACTCGGTCTACTGAAATCCAATGGGTTATTTGACATGCCAACATCGTATGACATGCGTATCGTATTTTTGCCGCCTTTCAAAAATCACTTACCACGGCCATGGGCGAACCTGCAATCTTGGGGTTAGTAGACCGACACGCTACCCACTCACCCACCGTGGCAAGCTAGCCTTCAACTGTGTCACATCAGGAAGATGACTGGCTTCAGCTGACTGAATTTGAATTTTCACAGAATCACATGTGTGGCATATGTCCTTTTTTGGGGGACGGAAGCTTATATTGAAGTTACGCCTGAATACCCTCTCATACAGCGACTGACAAGGAATCTTCTGAACTCGACCTTCTTGTTTACATTTCTCCACTAATAGCCTGTACATTAAACTCAAATTGAGATTACTATTCAAGTACTTTTTATTTGAATCTTTCCTGGTGTAGTGGCTATAAACTGCAGGAAAGCTTTTAATGTGTTCTCTAATACGGTCTACAGTACTGGAGAAACTTTTATTATGTGGTTCATGCACCCCTCGTTGGTCTTTCATTGTCCCCGTCTTAGCCTTCAGCAGTGCCCTATGAATTTTAGCACTGCTTACTTGCAATGTCTTCATAAACATGTCTTTGCATACCTCAGTGTCCCCATCTGCAGATGTACGTATTGTTACGGCTGTGAGTTTGTGTCATCACTCGCCGCATGAGTCACAACTGCCCCAGGGCTGGGCTGTGTCCTGCCTCCTGTATTGCGCGCGCCTTATGCAACAGGGCTACTAAGACAAAGGGATAGTCCAGAATATTCGTGACTGGACCAGCGATGGAAACCTCGAGAAGCCGTGAACCCTGGATGGATCTAGAAGCATTTATTGAGTCACCGGCCTGCTATATAAGTGCGACCTGTCTAGCAGTTGTTGTTGTTGTATTTTACGAGCTAGTGTGAGCGATTATCTTGTGCGACAGAAGTGTGGTGACGAAGTGCTATGCGAGTTACGAAATCCAGTGACATTGTTTCTCCAGCTTGTGGACAGCGAAATAGCCTGCAGCAAGTGATCGTAAGTAATTGTGGTCGGAGAACATAAAGGAGAGGAGCAGGTAGTTTCTGTCAAGGCCACCGTACTCATTAGGACGGATTAACTTCTGTGGTCTGTTGACAAGTGAAAGGGGCTAAGAGCGCTCAAGGAAGAGACTTGAGGAAACTGGAGTAAGGCTCCTAATTGCTTGTATTTGCTGACTAGTGTAATTTTCTGGCCACAATAAAGTTAATTATTTCTTTAAGCAGTAATTGGTGTTGTGCTTTGTACCCCCACCGTAATCCAGTTAACAAAAGTGCCACTAGGGGGTGGCACGTAACAACTGGTGTCAGAAGCCGGATGACGAACTCCAGCACAACACCTGACGGTCCTGGTTTCAAAACCCGAGCAGGTCAATTTTTTTTTAATTTTCCTGTGAGCGCATGCCCTTTACAAGACAAACAGCTAAAATGGAAGAGCAATTCGCAGCATTGCTAGAAAAGTTCAATGGCATGGAAACCAAGATGGAAGTCGGCCAGAAGAAATTAGCCAAGGACCTGAAGGATGACCTGAAGAAGATGGAAGACGGCCAGAAGAAGTTATCCGAGGACCTAACTGCCAAACTAGAAGACGGCCAGAAGAAGATGGAAGACGGCCAGAATAAGTTAGCAGAGGACCTAACCGCCAAATTTCTGGATGGCCAGAAAAATCTGGAAGAGTGTCTGCTGACGAAATTAGAGGAGAGCCAAAGGAAATTAGAACAGGGCCTACGTGAGGAAGTCGCAGCAGTGGAAAAGAAGTTCGACGCCTTACAAGTGGAAGTTACCGAGCTGCGCCAACGCCCGCTGATGGGGGTGGAGGAGAAATTCAACGCCTTACAAGTAGAAGTTGCCGAGCTGCGTCAACGCCCGCTGATGGGGGTGGAGGAGAAATTCAACGCCTTGCAAGTGGAAGTTGCCGAGCTGTGCCAACGACCGTTGATGGGGGTGGAGGAGAAATTCAACGCCTTACAAGTGGAAGTTGCCGAGCTGCGCCAACGCCCGCTGATGGGGGTGGAGGAGAAATTCAACGCCTTACAAAAGGAAGTTGCCGAGCTGCGCCAACGCCCACTGACGGGGGTGGAAGAGAAATTCAACGCTCTACGAGAGGAAGTTGCCGAGCTGCACCAACACCCGCCCACCGTTACACCGGGAATATCAGGAACGGGACATAGCAGAGTTACGCCCCCAACCTTCGACGGAAAGGTCCCGTGGAGCACCTACTTACGTCAGTTCGAGGCGGCATGTTCCATAAATAACTGGAACATCAAAGAAAAGGCTACAGCTCTCATTGTAGCGCTGAGAGGTGACGCCCTTAACGTCCTTCAGGCCATCCCGACTGGATCCCAGGACTACGCTTCACTGATCGCCCATATGGAGTCCCGATATGGAGATAGCCATCTTCAGCAGGCCTACCAGATGCAGCTCCGGACCCGGGTACAAAAGAACGCGGAAACCCTGCAGGAGTTCGAGATGGACATCGCACGCCTCGTAAGGCTCGCCTATCCAATAGCGCCGGCCGACTTCCTGGAACAGATTGCGATGCAGACCTTCACCTACGGGCTTCGGGACTCGGACACTCAACAGGCGCTGCGACTCGCGCGCAATAAGACACTGGCAGATGCGTTGAGCCACGCACTTGAGTTCGAGACGGCAAAACAGGCATCCAGAATGCACGCGCGGGTGCGTCAAGTGGACGTCGACGAACCAGTAAAAACCAACGAGACCAAGCCCCTGGCCGACGAATTAATGGAGGCGCTAAGCCGTTTCTTCGATAGTCGCGGCACCACCAGCAACGACACAGCCGGAAGGCAACCGGAGAGGCGGCCCGGAAGAGGACTACCGACCTGCTGGACCTGCCGTAAGAGAGGCCACCTGAGCAGGGACTGCGGTGATCGCCGCCGCCAAGGGTTTCCGTCGGGACAGTCAGTCGTAGGGAAACCGCGCGGCCCAGGAAAGCAAGTATCAGCCAGCCTAGGGGGGCAAAGGTTGGCTTGTGACAGACGTCAAGCCCCGGCAGTCCAAGTCCGTGTGACGCAGTTACGGAGGGATAATAGCAGCCTCATGGTCGACGGAGTCGAGCTGGCCCATGCTGATCGACACAGGAGCGTCGAGGACCATCGTCAGTCCCACCGTGATCCAGAAGTGGAGAGTTCAACCCACACAAAGGAACCTCCAGCTAATAACCGCGACCGGAGAGACCGCACCGGTACATGGCGAAGCATCACTGGAGTTCGTCATTGGTCGACGGGCGATAAAGCATCCAGTGCTTGTGGCTGACGTATCAAATGAAGTGATCATCGGACTGGACTTCCTGGACCAGAACAACATCATCTTGGATCTGAGTACCAACACTCTGCACTTCGGAGGTGAGGATCTTGCTTTGCAACCTGCGCACGAGTCCATCACCGCACGACGAGTAAGGCTGAGAGAAGACGTCATCGTTCCCGCCAGGACGGAGGTCAGCGCTGCCGTAATTATCGACGGAACTGCTGAGGGAGTGGCGGCTGTCATCGAACCAAAATACGAGGACATCCAGACAAAAGGATTGCTAGTTGCCAAGACTCTCATCAACACGACGTCTCGGCCGTACGTCCGCCTGTCCAACCTGAACGACTACGACATTACGGTTCACCGGGACACCAACCTAGGAGTCTGCGAGCCCGTTACCTGGATTGCCCGCATCACAGATACGACGGACGGACACTTGCAGACGGACAACCGAAGAAGACGCGCCCTGCCAGAAGAACTACAGAAGCTGTACCAAGGATCCCAGGACCATTTAGACGAAGAGCAATCACGCTAACTTCAGGACCTGCAACGCGAATTCCAGGATGTCTTCTCCGTGGGGAGCAAAGACTTCGGCAGGACAAGCTTGGTCCAGCACAGAATCGACGTTGGGGACAGCGCACCGATTAGGGCCCCATTCCGACGAGTCCCGCTCGCCAAGCAAGCCGAAGTCGACCGGATGGTAGAAGAGATGAAGGAGCAAGGGGGGATCGAGCCATCACATAGTCCTTGGAGTTCTCCGGTCGTGCTAGTGAAGAAGAAGGACGGTTCCACCAGGTTCTGCGTGGACTACAGGCGGGTGAACGACGTCACGAAGAAGGACAGCTACCCTCTACCCCGGATCGACGACACGCTGGACACCATATCAGGATCAAGATGGTTCTCCGCCTTGGATTTGAAGAGTGGCTACTGGCAGGTGGAGGTCCACCCTAAGGACCGCGAGAAAACGGCGTTCTCTGTGGGCAGCGGGCTCTGGCAGTTCACCGTCATGCCATTCGGTCTGTGCAACGCCCCTGCAACCTTCGAAAGGCTAATGGAGTCCATTCTGAGGGGACTACACTGGAAGACCTGCCTGGTATACCGAGACGACGTCATCGTTCTGGGGAGGAGCTTCGAGGAGCACTACAGCAACCTGAAGGAGATCTTGTTGAAGCTATGGGCTGCCCAGCTGAAGTTGAGCCCCAAGAAGTGTCAGCTCTTCCAGAAGCGGGTCCAGTACCTTGGGCATATCGTCTCCGAGGAAGGGGTGCGCACCGACCCAGAGAAGACCGCAGCTGTGAGGGAGTGGCCAGTTCCGAAGCTTCCTGGGACTCTGCACTTATTATCGTCGCTTCGTGAGAGGATTCGCCGACATCGCCAAACCTTTACATCGACTGACTGAGAAGGACCAACTCTTCACGTGGACAGCAGAATGCCACAGTGCCTTCGAACAACTCAAGCAGGCTCTGTGCACCGCACCTATTCTGGCCTACCCCAGACCTGGAACAAGGTTCATCGTCGATACCGATGCCAGCGACTTTGGCATAGGGGGAATCCTGTCGCAAGTAGTGGACGGCGAGGAGAGAGTAGTGGCCTACTTCAGCAAGGCCCTGTCAAAGCCAGAAAGGAACTACTGCGTCACCAGGAAGGAGCTGCTCGCCATCGTGAAGACCATTGAACACTTCCACAAGTACCTGTACGGGCAGGAATTTCTCATCAGGACAGACCATGCATCCCTGCGGTGGCTCCTGAACTTCAAGCAGCCCGAGGGTCAACTCGCGCGGTGGTTAGAGAGGCTTCAACAGTACAACTTTGAGATTCAGCACAGGAAAGGCCAACTGCATTCTAACGCCGACGCCCTGTCACGAAGACCGTGCCCCGAAGACTGCACCTTCTGTGCCCGAAGGGAGGAGAACACCGGGATACAGTGCCGACGGACTACTGTGGAACTTCAGGGGAACTGGAGCCGCGAATCTTTCACGCGGGCACAAGCAGAAATTGATGACCTGGGACTGATAGCCGAATGGAAGAGGGCCTGTGTCCCCAGACCCGGGTGGAACATTGTGAGTGACTGCAGCCCAAAGTTTAAGTCCTACTGGGCACAGTGGGATTCGCTGATTGTAAGGGATGGCCTCATCTGCCGCGCCTGGGAGAGCACCGACGGGAAGACATCTCGGGAACAAGTCTTCGTTCCAAAGGCCATGACGGAGGAAGTCCTGAAGGAAGTTCATGGAGGATCATCTGGTGGACACCTAGGGATAAAGAAGACCCTGGAGAAGCTGAGAGAGCGGTTCTACTGGATCAGATGCCGAACAGACGTGGAGAACCACTGCGCGAGGTGCCACGATTGCGCAGCCAGCAAGGGCCCAGGACGAAGACGACGGGGTCCACTGAAGACCTACAACGTGGGCGGCCCCATGGAGAGAGTGGCCATCGATGTTGCTGGGCCATTCCCGTTAAGCGAGGCAGGGAACCCCTACATATTAGTCGTCAGCGACTACTTTACCAAATGGCCGGAGGCGTATGCGCTCCCTAACCAAGAAGCCGCGACGATTGCAGAGACCCTGGTGAAGGAATTTGTCAGCCGGTACGGAGTACCCCTGGAGCTGCACTCCGACCAAGGGAGGAACTTCGAGTCGCAGGTGTTCCAGAACCTATGCCAGCTGCTCGGAATCCGGAAGACAAGGACAACGCCGCTACACCCTCAGTCCGACGGGATGGTAGAGCGATTCAATCGCACCATCGAGAACCATCTCCGAATAGTCGTCAGCGAGCACCAGAGGGATTGGGACAAACATCTTCCACTATTTCTCCTGGCCTACCGCGCCGCCGTGCATGAAGCCAACGGGTGCACACCAGCCCGGGCCATGTTTGGGAGGGAGCTCCGTCTACCTGTCGATCTTGCCTTCGGCCGACCTGGGAATGATCCGATCCCGGTAAGCCAGTATTGTCAAGAACTGGTCGACCTACTGGAGGACGTACACGCGTTCACGAGGAGGAAACTACGGATCGAGACCGACCGAATGAAGACCCGATACGACCAGCAGACGGATGCCGGCGGATTCCACGAGGACGACCTGGTCTGGCTCTTCAACCCATTACGGAAGAAAGGCCTGTCACCCAAACTGCAGAAGTCCTGGGAGGGCCCGTACCGAGTCGTGAAACGGATCAACGATGTCGTCTACAGGATCCAGCGGAGCCCGAGGGCGAAGATGAAGATCGTGCATCGAGATCGCCTGGCAGCCTACCGAGGGACACAGACGGACCAATGATTGATCGGGACGATCAGCCTTTTTAGGAAGGGGGGTGGTGTTACGGCTGTGAGTTTGTGTCATCACTCGCCACATGAGTCACAATTGTCCCAGGGCTAGGCTGTGTCCTGCCTCCTGTATTGCGCGCGCCTTATGCAACAGGGCTACTAAGACAAAGGGATAGTCCAGAATATTCGTGACTGGACCAGCGATGGAAACCTCGAGAAGCCGTGAACCCTGGATGGATCTAGAAGCATTTATTGAGTCACCGGCCTGCTATATAAGTGCGACCTGTCTAGCAGTTGTTGTTGTTGTGTTTTACGAGCTAGTGCGAGCGATTATCTTGTGCGACAGAAGTGTGGTGACGAAGTGCTATGCGAGTTACGAAATCCAGTGACATTGTTTCTCCAGTTTGTGGACAGCGAAATAGCCTGCAGCAAGTGATCGTAAGTAATTGTGGTCGGAGAACATAAAGGAGAGGAGCAGGTAGTTTCTGTCAAGGCCACCGTACTCATTAGGACGGATTAACTTCTGTGGTCTGTTGACAAGTGAAAGGGGCTAAGAGCGCTCAAGGAAGAGACTTGAGGAAACTGGAGTAAGGCTCCTAATTGCTTGTATTTGCTGACTAGTGTAATTTTCTGGCCACAATAAAGTTAATTATTTCTTTAAGCAGTAATTGGTGTTGTGCTTTGTACCCCCACCGTAATCCAGTTAACAAAAGTGCCACTAGGGGGTGGCACGTAACAGTATGAAGTATTTTCGGCTGATATTTCTTGATGAAATGCCTACATTTTTCACTCGCCTGCGGCTGACACCTTGGCATTTTATAGAGCCAATAATCAGAGCTGTTTGTGTGGCCCAAGTATCACAATTGTAAAACTGATCAAAAAATGCTCTCCTATCGTCTTTCGACATTTTAGTATGACACTTCTTTAAACATTTACACTCATAGTCTATGAAGTGTCTATCAGGAACTAGCCTTCCTTTCAAAGTTGTGTATGCCTTTCCTCTGGTTCTGTTGAACTTCCTAACGGTGTTTTTCCACTTTGTAGGGTCCCCTTTCTTCTTCTTAACAGGACTGCATGTGGGTGCTCCATTCTCTTCTCCCGTTTGTCCTGCATTTTCTGTTCGATTTTCCCTTTTTCTGCCGATTAATTTCCTTTTCTTGTTTCTGCTACATTGTTGTTCTGCATCCGTATTTGGCTCTGAAAAGGTTATAGAAAAATATCTGTGAGCAATACAATTCTGCATTGGACATTTTTGCCAAAGCGGACCAACTCCAAATACAACATCACAGCGACCATTGGTAACATATGCCAAAGTGAACCAACTCTAAACACAGTACATTTACGACCTCTATTCGTGAACTCGCTCAACTCATGAAACTAAATTATTTATTCTTTGGATACAATGAATCAAGTATGGTAACACTGGCTCTCAGAACAGCATAGTAGCTATGACTCTTGAGTATAAAGGCGCGAAAAGCGTGGTCCGTTTTGGCTAAAGAATAGCTGTTCTCCATAACCTCAAAATAAAATAAACATATTTACTGTAAAATTGCAATACTTGCCTCCACTCGTAGATTCTTCCCATTCCTCAGGGTCAAAGTGGTCTGAGGAGCCAGAACTGAAGTCACTCTGGATATCTGCTGCTATTTCTGCGATGTTTCTGGATGAAATTAAATGCCTAGCTCGTGGACCATATCCATCGGAAGCCATCTTCTTTTGGTGTTTGGTTCACTCTGGCAGAATGAAATCAGTATAACCAACCTTATGCCACAACAACTTTGTGATGTAACTTCCTCCTGGTTCATGAAAACTTTAGACCGCTTTGGCTCAAGAAAGATATGACTATCTATAATCATTTTATACCAGTATACGAAAATATCCAATTTTGGCGCTTGGTTCGATTTGGTATGTGACCATCCAAATAGTCCCATGTCTAATTTTAGATACATGCACATCTATGCAAAACGTTCATCAACAAATCTAACCAAGATATATAAATGTATTTTCACCGTACAAATGCTTTTTAACATTTCCATCCATCCTATTTTGCTTCCATTCACCCCCACCCCCAACCCTTTGCTGTGCTTATGTGTGTTTTATTTAAAACTGGTAGTGTCAAAGGACACTGTTAATCCAACCATCCCCTTTCTTGTCCTTATCACCACTCTATTTCCAACTTTAGGTCTCATGATTCAGACAATGCTGGGAAAAATTCACCGTCAGACCATGTTCAAAACCAATCACAGTGGTGGTAGGTCTATCTCCTATGTTTTCACCTTTACAGGAAAGAGATGAAACCTGTCTGATTCTTCAATGGTCAATTGAGAACCTTCCTTTGCATACTTTTATTTTAGGAACATCTTGTAAACACAAGTCTTACATTGATCATAACAAACATTCTATCCATCATTACTAAATGTGCTGTTGATTATTCTGTGAACAGATACCCATGCTGCATTATAGGTACAATAAGGTCAAACATGTGGATTGGGTATCAGTTCAGAGCACAATCCACAAACAAAGCGCACTTGAGGAGAGCTCCATGCTGTACGGTAGCCTATTGTTTTACAACTGCATCACACTAACATGAAAATGCTATAACAATACTGTAATAGATCAACTGCTATAGCATATAGGGTGTATATTCACACATTTCTTTCCTTTCTTTCTTTCTTTCTTTCTTTCTTTGTGGAAAGCATTTTTCTTTGATTAGGGATACATGTTATCTCAGGCAGGGATATAAAATATGCTTGGATGTGGTGTGGGGAGAGTATAAATCTCCCAGAGAACGAATACCCCTTTCAATAACTCACACCCTACATGACTGATAAGGAGAAGATTTAACCACCCACCCAAAATACACTGCCGGAAAAAAAAATTAGGTCACCAATTCACTCAAGATTCTGTGGCAACAGTGCATATGGAGTGCATGAAATTATTAAATATACAGATCAATAGGTCAAGCGGTTCAGAAATACCAGGTATTGACCCATGCTGAAACACCCATATTAGTACGAGGTGTAGCCTCCACGGGCGGCAATGCAGGCACTGACTCTTGCATCCAGTCGATCATACAGATGGCAAATACTGTCTTGGGATACGTTTATTACACACCTGCTCGACCTGTTCATAGTTCTGTGAGAGTTGTGGGTGGACGAATCGGACAAGTCACTTGTCGGCCCATCATGTCCTCCACGTGCTCGATTGGCGACAAGTCCGACGATCGTGCTGGCCAGAGAAGTTGCTGCACGGGCAGTCTGTGGGCGAGCATTATCCTGTTGGAACAACACATCCCCTTCCTGTTGCAAGAACTGCAAAAGAACAGGTCTAACAACATCCTACATGTACCGAGCGCTGGTTAGCGTTCCCTCCACAAACACCAAAGGTGAACGAGAGTTGTAGCTTATCGCACCCCAGACCATAAGGCCTGGGATGGGGCCGGTGTGTCTAGGACGAATGCACTCTACGAGACAGCACTCACCAGGTCTACGTCGAACACGCCAACGACCACCACTTGCGTGAAGGCAGAATCTGCTTACATCACTGAAGACCACGGCGTGGCATTCCATCTTCCAAGTGATCCTCTGACGGCACCAGTCGAGCCGTGCACGTCCATGCTGTGGCGTGAGTGGAAGACGGGCTAGAGGTGTGCTTGTCCGTAGTCCCACTGCTAGTAACCAGTTCGCAACAGTTCGTGTTGACACTTCTGGGCTCACAAACCCTCGTATCTGTGCTGTGGTACTGTAGCTGTACGATATGACACTGCTGCCCTTACAATACGACGATCCTGGCGGATGTCTGTGCTGTGTGGACGTCCAGAACCTCGTCTACGGGTAGGAGAATGTTCACGTGACCACTGATACCAGCATTGTTGCACAACGGACACAACACATCCAACTTGTGAGGCAATTATCCAAAAGAACATCTCGCCACTAGTAAGACCACAATTTGACCCCTTTCAAACCCGCTCAGATGGCTGTAGGAAGCACGAGTCTGTCTCCGTGGCATTGTACCTGCTTGCTTCACACGTTTGCACCACAATGAGCCGTATGGCTGTGAGCTTTCCCTATTAAATGGTAGACACAAATGGCACTCTGGTATCTATGCCACTATGCTATCTGTTGGTGGACGCCGTTGAAACCTTCTCAGTACATCTACTATCCCCCAGGTGGCATCTGCCGTCATCGGATCAGAATCGACGTCGTCTTTTCAGGTGACCTAATGTTTTTTTCCGGCAGTGTATGTAAACCCAGGGCTTAGCTCAGTATATCGGGTCATGCTCCAAGACTGTAATGAGCATTTATTTATCGTATGGCTTTTAGTGCCAGGAGTGTCCGAGGACATGTTAGGCTCGCCAGAGGCAGTAGTTGCTTCAAGCAGACACCCATAGGGTGAGCTACAAGTTCCGTTCAATTTCATGTAGTTCCAACTTTTGCTATCAAATGTCACTGATACCTAGTGGTGAACGTTGGAACTTTGATAGAGCTTTCCATCGAAATCTAACCTAGAAATTTAGCTTCACACAAGTTTAGTCTGTGAAAGGATCTTTTACATGCCATAAATCTATGACATAGGACCGCCGGCTTTACTTCCCCTCCGAAGAAAGGCATACTGAAGGATTTTGACGCTCTTAAAAAAACCCGACGACTTCGGCCGGGTTTGAATATCTATCTTGGGCACCGCAGTTCAGCAAAGCTTCCAACAACACCATATTTGGAGATTTTAATTCCAGTGCTAACATCGATCATCCTGAGTGTGGCTCTTTAGGGGTATCCACACTATACAAGCCAAATGCTAAAATGCTACTTACCAGTAAATACTTGTTTGGGCATCATGTTCCAGGTTTTCCTTAACCCTCTTACTCTCAAGGTAACGATATATCGTTTACCCAAGCCTGGCGCGAAAACTGTCAGGGTAACGATATATCGTCGGCACCCGCTGAAAACTGAATAAGTTCTACATTTCCTCGTTAGATCACCCAAGCGTACTAAACGAAGGTAGCCGGATTCCGATCTTCATTTATTCTTAGAGTTTGCGCAGCGTTTCTTGTTTATAGTTTGTTTATGTTCCCGAACACGAAGTTAGCTTGAGACTGAGTCGTGACATTAGAGGTCATTTTTGGTGCTGTCTTTATTGGTTAATTGTTAGAATATAGTCAGTTGGTCATTAGTATATATGTAGAAGTATAATTTGAAGCATTTTCTGTGAGGTTTGGTTCAAATTAGCTGTGACCTAGCGTATTGTGGGCACAATAGCCTAGGGTGTGATTATGGCTGCGTCATCTTATCGGTTAAATGCCGGTGATATTATCGAATATTTAAACACTTATGACAGTGATGATGATGATTTTCTTCTCGAATCTAGTAGTGATGACGATGATAATGATGTGAGAAAGGGTTACATCCAGAGTGCTTGTCTAAACACAAATGCTGAGTTTGGTGAGTGAATATTTTTTATAAGTGAAATGTAACATATTTTTCACATAAATTTGAAACTATTGCAGAAACAGTTATTTAAATCAGTCAAATATGTGAATAATCAAGTTGTCTTTGGAATGAAGCTATAAGTTTAGAGCAAAGTAGGACAGATCTGAGTAGGCCTAATAATTGCATTACAAAAAACTGAAAGAGAAGACAAACCACATAGCCTATTTCTATAATTCTTGGCACACCCTGTAGAATATAGAAATTATTGAAATATTTTTCTCAGAAGGTCTTGTATCTATAGAATGTCCACACTTAGTGTCATTGTGATGATGATCGTGTGGCCTCCGGAGAGGTCGAGTGCAGGTCTTTCTAGTTGACGCCCGTGGGCGACCTGCGCGTCTTAATGAGGATGAAGTGATGATGTGGACGTCACATACAACCAGTAACCAAGGGAATTAACCCCAGGAGATTAAAATCCCTGATAGTTCGGCCGGGAATCGAACCCGGGGCACTTCAGGCCAAAGGCTAGCGCGCTAACCATTTAGCCACGGAGCCGGACATTGTGATTCCTGTCAATGCAAAAAACAATTTGCATTTTCTTAACAATATAGTGTACTTTCATCAGAAAATGGCCGCCAACTTCCTTGCATACAATTCAAAAAGTTTTTTTTTATAAATCTGAAACCAGGGCACAGGAAGGTATCAGATGAAGAACATGTGTAAACAACTATGTTGTTTTCATAATATCATTGCCTATGTGACCCAAAGTAGGACAAACTTAATTATAATGAGTTCTAAAATCCCATTTTTCTGCATAAAAAATATTTTAATTTTTTAAAATAATTTTTGTTTTACCTCATAGTTTTTTCTATTCGTGTCAGATTTACCAAAATATACAAACAAGAAATTGAGAAAAAAAAACACATAATAGAGCACTAGCATATAACAACACAAGAGCAAGAGAAATGAAACAGGATTGATAATACAGTATATACAATAATTACAAGAGATTTGTGACCAGTATTTGGCTACATTGACAGCGTTGTTAGCAGCCAATGCCAGATCCAACCCTGTGCACGAGTCTGGGCATAGACGACAGTTCAAGAAATGCTTAGAAGTTTGTTCTTCTCCGCATTCACACAGTGTGTACCCACCTTGCAAGATTCCCCATTTCATGAGATTGTCCTTAGATCTTGTTACACTGGTGCGCAGTCTGTTTAAGGACTTCCAGGTACACCATCCATCTTCGTGACCAGGTGGTAATTTTTCTTCAATTTCAACAAGTTCCGGATGATCAGGATACCTTTGATTCCATAGCTTAACCCTGGCCTTTTTTGGGTTAGAATCAAGTGGAGAAGAAGACTGTAGAAAACCTTTCCTGGACTTCAGTCGAGCTGAAGGTGGCTGATGACCATGAAGGGGATGGGCTGAGATGTTGCAAACCTTATGTCTCTCGATATTAGCGGCCACCTCACGTCTAATATCAGGTGGGGCTATGCCTGCAAGTGAGTACAACTTCTGTGTTGGTGTTGGTTTTAAACATCCTGTGATTAGCCTGCAAGTTTCATTCAAGGCAATGTCGACTTTTTTTGCGTGAGCTGATTTATACCACACGGGACTAGCATATTCAGCAGCAGAATAGCAGAGAGCTAGGGCAGTTGTCCTTACTGTCTGAGGGTGGGATACGATAGGTAAGATACGACCTTGAACTATTTTCTCCCATATGCTTGGCATTTCAGCTATATCTGTGGTTTTTTTTTCCGTTGTGATACCTGTGAATGTGTAGGTGTTATAACGTTTTAGAAAACATTGGGTAATTTCATCAGAAAACAGCTGATGGACTTCAAGCATACCTCCCGAAATGGCCTGAGAGCAAGAGGGTTAAAATATCATCCATAGAAAACTTAATAAATCCATCGTTTGCTTTTATTACAGTTACATACACTACTACAGTCACCCCAGGTTATTAGACAAAATCAACACATACCCAAGTACACAGGGCTGTTGACCAAGATGTCCCAACAACCATTTGACAAGGCATGACATTCTAATGTTTAATAAAACCCATAATTATTTAAAACCTACTTTTTGAACCTGAAACCTCCAATAAAACAGAAGCCTGCTTCACAGTAAGTTCTTCAAAACCTACCCAATTTGAATGTCACTATAGTAACCAAATTTCAAGAAATTCAATATGCAAGAAATTAACAGCATGGCTTTGACTGTCCCATACATAATAACTGTAATTAAATGGCAAACAGCAGATTTCTGATTAAAGTTGTGGGTGCACTACAAATTATAACTATTGTTCTGGACATTAACTTTGATCAATAATAGTGTATGCCCCTCGACCATTCCTGTAGCATATCTGCAGTCTTCACCAGTCTTATGTTGCACATTTAACAGAAATATTTTTCTACATGCACATAACAAGATTTTATAAATATCAATCATCCATGCTCAGTTCTAGAGAGAGCACAAATTAATGTTAAGAGACATACTCCAATCACTGTGTAACCTTGTTGATAAGTCAATGGAGAACAATATTATGGCAACAATTTCAGGAACTCACAGAGCCTGAAGAATTAACAACTAGTTCAGCATAAACATCCTTTTAATTTTATTAAATAATGCATTATGAATGAAAGTATAATTGTGCACAATGTACAATGAGTATTTACAGCACTGTAGTATACAGGGTTATTCTAAATTAGTTACCTGAAAGTATCAATGAATGATTTCGAAACTATTGCCCGCAATTTATTCAGATGTTAGCTTGCCACGGTGGGTGTAAGGTTATAGCGTCGGACTACCAACCCCAAGCTTGCAGGTTCGCTCGTGGCCATGGTAAGTGATTTTTGAAAGGCGACAAAAATCACGATAGTCATGTCATACATTGTTGGCATGTTAAAGAACCCATTTGAATTCAATAGGCCGGGTTCGTAATGGCAAAATTAATCTCTGGATTTTCCACCAACACAAAGTTCCTCATTTTACTAAAAAGAGGTATAGCATCAAGGAGCTTAGATATCTAACTTCCTTGACATTCATAGCGTTCCAAGGAGCATTAAATTCGACACGCAAGCTGCCCTCTGGGTGTCAATTGACAAAGCTTGCACCTGGCACCCGAGGACATACGATATTATTATTATTCAGATGTTTGTCAAACCTCATGTCATATCAGTTCTAGGCCTAGTCGGTAGAGTTCACTCCGTGCACTCTACTTGCTCGTCTGGTGGGAAAATGGGAAAAGTGATGCAGCGCAAACAAACTCGCGGTCCCCACGCGCATGGAGTGAAGTCTATTTTTATTTTATTTTCCAACAAGATGGAGCACCTCCTCATTACCACCCCGAGGTCGCTATGTTCCTATCCCACTCCACTCCCGCTAGGATGGGACATGGTATGAAAATAGCTTGGCCACCACGATCTCCTGATATAACGCCGCTGGATTTTTCTCTGTGGGGTTGCAGTAAGATACCGTGTACATCCCTCCACTTCCAACAACTCTCCATGAGCTTCGTCAACGTTTCAACGTAGCGGTAACTCAGGTGGATGCGGACATGCTCACTCGTATCTGGGATGAACTGTCGTACAGGTGGGATAGTGGGATATCTGCCGAGTGATAGCAGGGTGTCACATTGAACTTTTGTGAAAAATCCACAGCCTGCTTCCAGTCTCCGACCGGGTCAGGAATGGAATGAATGAAGCCCCCATCTAGCGGCGAGGATATGAAATGTGCCGGCTGCCGAAGCCTGTCGCACTCCTCTGGGGCAATGATTAAATGAATGACAGATGAAATGAAATGATAGTGGAGAGTGTTGCTGGAATGAAATTGTGACAGGGAAAACCGGAGTACCCGGAGAAAAACCTGTCTGCCTCCGTTTTGTCCAGCACAGATCTCACATGGAGTGACCGGGATTTGAACCACGGACCCAGCGGTGAGAGGCCGGCGTGCTGCCGCCTAAGCCACGGAGGCTCCACATTGAACTTTTGTAAACATGGTAAATAAATCTTGAGGTTAAGTCCATTTATGTATTAGAAATTCAAAATAAACTAGCCTACGTAAGTTAACTATGTAAAATTAAACTTTATCAGGTAACTAATTTAGAATAACCCTGTACATTATTCATTTAGACAAAAACTTGAGCAGCACATTTGAGGCATTCCGTAAGAGAAGGGTGAGCCCGCCACATGTGCACATGGAGGGCTCACCCTTATCAATTCAGGTTTCTCCAGTTTCTGCCTGCTCAACATTCCATATTGTAATTATTTTTTCATTTTTCATTTTGCCCATTGTCCTGCAAAGTCAGTGGCTTCTGCTTGCTCCGTTTTGTTAGAGGGTCGTCCAAAGCTACCTGCAACAATAACACATGCTAGAAAATAATAATTGATGTGTGGAGTATACTTTAAAACAACTGAATTCTCATGATGGTTATAGCTGGCCCCGTGGTTTTGGGGTAGCGCGCCTGCCTCTCACCTGGAGACCCCGGGTGCGATTCCCGGCTCCATTAGTGATTTGAGAAACTGATGTGAGGCCGAGAATGGGGTGCACTCAGCCTCGTGAGGACAATTGAGCAGCTGTCTGACAGTGAGGCAGCGCCCCGATTAACTGCCGAGAGGACCCAATGCGCTGATCACGCGTCACCCCAACATCTGCAGGCCAAATGGCTGGGCACCGGTCGCTTGGTAGGCCTAGACCCTTAATGGGCTGTAACACCGGGGGTTATTATTTTGATGGTTAAGCATTCATTTAGCCTTAGGGCATTAAGTACACTTGTAAATAAATAAGTTTAAGTCCAGGGGGAAAAAAATCTAAATCATTTGGTTTATTTTTATTATTAGTAATAGGGCATGTTTTAAGTTTGTTTTCCTATTGCTTGGGGATGAGTGGCTTCTTCCCATGTTAGATACTAACATACTGGAACTAACCAGATGCCATCAAAAGATGTCATTCCTCCCCCTTTCAATTAAATGTGGTCATGTGTAACAAATTCCACAGAGGCTTACTTATCTTTATATCAAAATGTAGCCATAATTTAATTTGAGACTGTGTCAAACCATGCTACTGAACCATTGTGCTTATGTTGTCAATAAATAGCAATCTTACCATAGTTCCTCTAAGCAGACAAGGTTGCCTCTGCACTGCGGCATGCCAAGACGACCTAGCGTTGGACAAGGGTTTTCTTAAATTTAGAATAACATGGCCTATGTAATCAATATAGAACACTACACTAGTGTCTAAAAGTTAAGCATAAATTACGGATAAGCAGGGCAACAGGAAATAGACCGCAATTCGCACGACATATGCACCTACCAACCTTATGTGTTCGCTCTGTATAGGAAAGGAGTATTCCCTGCTTTGACTAGCGGCGTAACCGTAAGGTGAACACAGCCTGTGCCCCATATTCCCTCAGTAGTGTTTGCCCTGTTATAGTGTGCAGAGTCTAGCCTTGTGGTGAACGTGACAACATAATGGCACAACGACGCTAATTTGGACCTCGTTTTGCAGGGTAGAATACTCTGCCGCCTGGAAGCAGGCCAGACACAGACCAAAGTCACTGTATCCTTGAATGTGCCACAAAGTGTCATTTCCAGGCTTTGGAGACGATTTCGAGACACAGGAGATGTTAGTCGTAGACCAGTACCAGGTCGACCAAGAGTAACCACCCAACAGCATGACCGATATCTGGCCTGAACCGCGGAGCTTGCAGCCGTCTCAGGGGTTGCCGTTTCCAGGCAAACTGTGTACCGGAGGCTCAGAACAGCAGGGCTGTTTGCCCGACGTCCAGCGGTGTGCGTCCCGCTCACTCCAGCACAGAGACGGGCCCGTTTACTGTGGAGCCATCAATGTCGAAACTGGACAATGAATGAATGGAGGCATGTGCTCTTCACAGATGAATCCCGCTTCAGTTTGCAGAACGATTCCCGTCGCACATTAGGTAATCTGGAGAGAACCGAGTAGCCGATACAATCACAGGAACATACAACCACGGGACCAGTATGGTGATGGTGGCGTCATGGTGTGGGGCGGCATCATGTTGAATGGCTGTACGGACCTGCACATCTTCATGGGTGGTCCGAGGAACCCTCGGAGATACATGGATGAGGTACTGAGACCACATGTTCGACTCCTCAGAGGTGCGGTTGGTCCAGACTTGCTCTTAATGGACGATAATGCCCGACCGCACCGCTCTGGTGGATGAATTTCTGGCTGGGGAAGACATTCATCGCATGGACTGACCAGCGAAGTCTGTGGATCTGAATCCTATAGAACATGCCTGTGATACATTGGTGAGGCGACTTGCATCCCGTCAGCCTCCACCAATGACCCTCCAAGACCTTCGCATTGCCCTTTTGGAGGAATGGGATCGACTGCATGCCACGTCGCTGCGAAGCATGTGTGGCCGTTAGGGGAACCATACATCCTATTAACAGCATATTTTGTTGTGGAAAACATTGCCAAGTTTTTTTACTTGATGTCAAAGGTGTACCTTAGCTATCAGAACCTTTCAGACACTGTTTTTTTTTTGACACGTTGGGTGACATGGTGTGTAATTCAGCTTCCGTTTGTTCAGCAATTTGTCCGACATTTCTATCCGGTGGTATGGCCTCGTTTAGTGAGTATGCCTAACTTTTGGACACTAGTGTATATACATTATAGAGATTTAAATTATTAAAACTTTTAAGCTTGTAAGGCCAAAAAGTGTGTATCTCAAATTGTAAGTCAAAACTACCACATACATCCAAATGCAAGGAGCTGATAACCATGCCCTAGTCCCCAAAATGGTGCACAAACAAAAATAGACTGCTAAAACCCTATCAGGGATTGGTATTAAGATGCTTTAACATGACCTGTTCATCAGTAAGCTATTGTAGCCATTGTCAGCAAAGGCTGCAAATGAGTTCAAGCTCTTGGTTACTCAAGAGCTGGCTCCGCTACACTCGAGTGGAGAACTGGGCAGTGGCTACAGTGTTAGTGAACAGAAATGCCTAGTCACACTGAATTGTGAGCAAGAGTTCAGTCCTGGTCTACAAGATAAAGAATTCACTGAAATTTACTGCCTCTGTGAATGGAGTATGACCAGAAGAAAATCCCTAGTTTTATACAGGACAGTAACATGATTATTTATTTTCACCTTAAGCTGTGTTAAAAAATAGGCATAACAGACCAATGCCAAGGATGCAAAAATAATGATAAGAAGTAAAGTGTATTTCAAGAATTGGATTTTCATGACTGCATATACGACCAAGGAGACTTTCACCTGTTGGGTCATGTGTTGTAAAAATAGTTGGAATACTGCATATGTAAGACCTTCCGCTTGAACTTGAGCTAATAACTGGAAGCCCCCCTTGGTTACAGTACAGTATATTTATTTACATACCAGTACCTCTTCTTGTATCTAAGTAATATAGGCTACCGGTACTGCACAGTTTTCTTACCCACTTGTTCTTAAGATATTCCGTATCAGCAATGTTGCAAATGTTATAGTAATCAATTGTAGCTTACAAGAAAGACAGCAATGATGAGAAGAACATTTTATCAATTTAATATTACCGTAATCATATTTTTCATACAGTGGGCCTTACTCCTTGGTATGAGTTTCCAAACATGATGTATGCTATTGCCAATGGGGTAGGATTGATAATACAAACAGCGATATTAATTTGCAAAATGAAATTAAAGTTTTGATTTAAATAAACCTTTGGATACCATACTGTTCTGAACTATACCATTACCTAGGAATGCATTCTAACTTATTATTTCTTGATCGATAATTTCGAGATCTAGGGGCCATGGTTGCCAATAAAAAGGATTGCCTGTTGATGTCCTTTGTGACACAATAACAAGAGTTTCAAGCAATCAATAGTTTACAATATCTAGTGTTCACTACCAGTACCTTGAGAAATGAACTAGCCTCCTTGTCGTACCAGTACCCTATTCTTTATAACAACAGTGTAATCGATGTAAAATTATTTTTATGGAGACTTTCAGGGTCCTGTATCAGGTACGGTATTAACATGATCTTTTTCTCTCTACATACGGTATTGAAATTGACGTAAAAATTATGGAGACTTTTAGGGTCCTGATATCAGGTATAAACATGATCTTTCTCTATCTAAATATTGAAATTTACTTCATTAATGCATAAAACTATGGTAGGCCTACATGGACCAAATTCAGCTATTGTAGATTATTTTCAGATTAGGAAGATATGTGGGGCAGAGAGATGCTCTGCCACGAAACATAACTAACAAAATGTGCAAGGAAATTACCGTCATGGATTTCATACAGAAGGAAGCACAGTTATTTCTATGAATATCACAAGTTGTATGAGACCACAATTCACAATTCCCACTTTCAGCACAGGTAGAATCAGGTTGGATCAGCTAGCTAGCCTGCAATCAAATCTGAACCTAAAAGAAATTTTAAAAAATGGTTTGAAACCGTGTTACATAATTATCTTTCAACAATGTAATCGCATCTACATTTAAAAGCTGTAAATAATTATATAAATTGATTCCACCTACCTTTATGGATTCGGTTGCAAGTCCTGTGCGAATTTGAAGTCCATGGAACATATTTATTCTGTCACTAAAATAGTACATTATGCAACGAGCCTATAATGGCAATAATTAAGACACGAGTATGTTTATAAAACAAGCTTATAATTTCCATACGAGTGTCTTAATTACCATTACAGGCGAGTTGCATACGACTGTTTATGTTCGACGAGAATTATTATAACTATTTTATGTTCGAACATAAATATTCATAAATATCTGTCGAGATTTCGCCAGTTTTATGTACTGAACAAAGCGCATGGGACGCAGAGAAAACCTTGTATTTGACCATGGTATCCTCGATTACCCCACTATGACACTAGGCCATGCAGTGAAATTTAAATTAGAAGGCCTTGGAACTCAGCGCAAGTGCGATGCTATCCTTACCTAATTGATCCAACAACTGTTTCTTGAGCTCTGATTGGTGGGAGAAATTGTCCCATAATGAAAACTTGTACTATAATGAGCCTCAGTATAGTACAGTTTTCTGACATATAATATTTACATTTCGACATCGTCGAACATAATAGCCTTTATAGCCTATGTTACATTTTCTTTTCGACTCATCTTTCCCACTCAGACAAACCTGGTGTGCAGTTAGCTTATGTTCTACATAGGTCTTTTTCCCCAACACATGACAATACACTTTCTTTTGAGGCTAACACATACAAAAATAAATAAACAAAAAGTTGAAGATCGCTCGGCGAAATGAGTTTAGTGCACTCTCTAGGCAAATATCCTTACTATTTTGCACTGTTGCCACATTGAAAACTCTGAACTGGAGATCAAATTGATCTTGGATTTCGGAACCAGCGAATAGTTCTATACAACATGGACGACGAATGAACTTGGTTCAGATTTTGAACTGCACTGATCCCCAGTCAAGCGACGTTTATAAAATCGGCCCTAAAAGTATCTAATGGCAGGATTGACAGATTCAAGAATCAACACGACCTAGTTTATAGATGTGTGCGAGGCTGCTGCTGACCTGGATAATGACACTACACTGTGCGAAACTATTGAAACATGGAAAACTACATCACTTCCTGCAAATTTGAAAGACTATACATCTAACGATATTTTTAATGCAGATGAAACGGGACTGTTTTTACATCTTCTTCCAGAAACCTTGGATTTTAAGGGCGCAAAGTGTCACGTTGGCAAATTTAACAACAACGAAAGGCTTACAGTTCTCCTGTGCTGTAATGAAAGTATAACAGAGAAGTTGGTACCGCTGGTTATTGGAAAAGCATGCAATCCGCAACGTTTCAAGAATGTGCAATCTTTTCCATGCAAGTACACTTCCAACACGAAAGCGTGGATAACTTCTGCAGTATTTGAAAATGTCTTACACGCATGGGATGCAAGGCTTGGCATAAGAAACAGGAAAATTGCACTCTTCATTGATCAGTGCCCCGCTCATCCCTCAAATGTTTCTAATTTGAGAAACATAAAGATCATTTTCCTCCCAGCAAACTGCACAAGTAGGCTACAGCCGTTAGACCAAGGCATAACACGGTGCATGAAGCAGAAGTACCGTAAAAGGCTGGTACAGAGAAGATTGGCTGCAGTGGAATCAACGATGAGAAAAATCACCGCCTTAGATGCCATGCATTTCATTAAGGCTGCCTGGGATTCTGTGGAGCAAAGCACTATTCGGAACTGCTTCAATGCAGCCGGCTTTGTCGTGTTTGCGCTGATGACGTCACACTAGATGATTTTTCTGAGAGTGAAGAATGACGCAGAGTAGCAGGAGAGGACACTTTTGAAACGTACGTCAACATTGATGACCATGTTCCAATGTGTGAAACTATGACAATAGATGAAATTCTTGAAGAACAGAAGATGGAAAAAGCGTCAGTGCAGGATGAAAGCGATGATGAGCCAGATCCGGAGTGAGTTCCCACCGTGTCAAAAGTGATGGCGGCAATGGACATAGTGAAGCGATATGTGTGTAGTTTCGAAGTTGATAACGAAGTAATGACTTTATTCAACAGGATGGACAGTAAAATTTTAAAATTAAAACCAAGAAAGTAATCAACAATACAAACCCGTGTAAATATTCATCTTCGACTGTGAGGTAAGATGTATTACAGTATTAGGATTAAAGTTCATATACTGTACCGTAATTCATTTTTACATTGTTATTTATATCCCCTGTTAGTCACTGACAAACCTACATTTATGTTGCGACTGTAGTAGTGGATTAACTAATTCTTAAGGTCAGCAATTTCACGCACACGGTTATGACGCGCTTTTTAAAAATTATTTTTACACGTAAATACAGTATAGTGTTTTCGGTAGTACGCTTTCCTGCTTTTGACGTCCAATTATTTCAGTCCCTTCAAAAACGTACCCGCGAAGTTTAACTGTACCTGTGAATATAAGAACGAATAGGTTATCGTACTACATTTAAAAAAGCGAAATGAACGATTTTGAATCACTTACCTAGTAAATGTATGTGTGTGTATTTATGCAATATTTAAGCTGAAATGGATCGTGTTTGATACATGATATAAATGATGTATAGCTCTAAAATTGCACACTTCCTTTCAGTTCATCTCTCGTGCGGAGAAATAGTTTTGCCTTTCGGCATTAGTATCTATGTTTGATATTGCGGTTTCCATTCCGGAATTTATTTCTTTGGATCATTTTTCATTCAATCATTTTTCTTTCAAAGTCGTTTCCCCCCTTGGGGCTTGGTGTTTAACTGGCGTGGTGAATGTAGCATTGTTATTATTATTTTGTAACTTAAGTTTCAAATTAGGGAGTGCTCTCTTTGTTTTTGCCATTAGGCTGTTTTGTTCTTATTTTGAATCCATCTTATGGAAAGGAACTGTGCTTTCTGTAACCCTACACTGGTGACTATCCTACCCAGGCCCTGCCTTCCACTCCACAGGCTAGACCTGCTGTCTCCTTTCCTTCACCTTCGGTAGCAGTGTCCCATGAGGTCAGAAAAAGTGGGACGCTGTGCTGTACTTGTCAGATTAGGAGTTTTACACCAATCCTGCAAGTGCGGGAGAGTAAACACCAAAGACTTTTCAAGTACTGTATTTTGATCATGCTAAATGAACTACTTGCCATACTGTAAATTATCTAGGGAACACAAGTCACTATATCTTACCTTCATAGTCTTTCTGAGTAGCTGCCAAAAGCAGATTTCTTATCTTCATACCCTCCACCTCAAATGTATTGGCAACACCACAAGCTGCAGCAGCTTTCATTCCAAACTGGCGATCTTCCAAACTGCGGTCATGTAGTCGTTGGACAAAGCTTCTATTGAAATAAGACAAGAATGATTAAATTAAAAGAACACTGACCGTATTAGTATGATCGGTATACCACCTCATATTGTTACCTCACCTATTCAATATACTTCTAAACTAACATGGCAACTTCATCAGGTGACCAAATACAAATGAGCTCTGCAATGTATGGTCTCACAGACCTTAAGTCTGCTGCTCGTTTGTTTCTAGTGACATCCTCTGCAGGTCTCATAGGACTACGTATTACATTCTCTCGTTCTAAGAGTAGGTCGTTAAAAGTCACTTCAGTGATACACATCATGTCAATCTGTATTAAGTTAGCAAGATGACACTATAATACTATAGCTTCAGTTACAAGGCGTGGCATATAACCAGGGCCCGGATAGTTATTTATTTATGTGCTTAAAAGTGGGAAAATAGGTGATTAAGTTTCCAAAATATGTTCTTAAATTTGTATCATATTTATGTCCCCCAGTTATTCTAAAAATAGTTGAAACTCCCAGCTGCTTGAATAACCCAGACCACAGTACAAAATATTCCCGCTTAACAGACCGGGGCTTGCCTCAATTTCCGAATCCTACAATACTTCCTGCAGATGCGCGATACAAAATCATATATGTGCTGTTTTTGAATTTCATTCTAAGAACGGAACAAAAGGTCACTTAAGAAACTTTCATAGCACTGATTGTATTGTCTTATACTGATACTCGAGTGTGTAAATCTGCTCGATTGACGTGAAAAAAAAAAAAAAAAAATGTAACCCCCGGCACAGCGATACAAACGCGCAGTTATACAGTTCAACACAGCAACACCATTAATAATACCGATAACCCTCAGATGAACTAAAATTCACTATTTGGTTTCCATCAGCAACTACAACAGTATGTGCAAGACACTTAAACATATACACACACAAATAAACAGAATTTTATAATTTACAAGTTGTAACATATACCGGTACGCAAAGAACTTTCCAGTTATTCCACCGGCTGACTGTCAATGTCTAGAACAAAATAATATAGAAGAAAATCACTCGACTTATGCCACTCAGTGCCATAGGCTACACGAAACTACTTTATTGGAACGTACACACACATACACACAGAAAGAACTAATTGTTTTGATATTATGAATTACTACGTACAATAGAAGAAAACACTACGCGGGTCGAAACTTGGTTCTAGGCTTTAACATTGCAATGCACAACAAGCAGTAGTTTCAAGTTTTCAAAAAGGTAGCTCTGCATATTTGGAGCTAATACACTCTTGTATCGCGAAAAGCTTCTTTCCACATCGGACGAGGTTACTGGTGCATATTTAAAACACGCAATGTCTCCATTGCCACTAAGGACATGACTTATTTGCACAAGTTTATTGTACCCCGGATTCTTTGATAAGACGTTTCTTAATTTGCCCATAATTTGTTTTCTGGGCTCCCCGGAAAAATTCTAAAGCTTTTCACAGACTTGAAGAAAATCCTGCAGAGCTGACGTAAGTGGTACATCATTCTCGTCAAGTTTCATGATTGTGGAACTTAAAAAAGCAAAGTTAGATTTAATGTATACCAAGTCTCCTTGTACTCCCTTTGCACACATAGCTTCTGAAGACTCACTGATGCATGCAGCATCATCCTTGTATAGTTTTTCGAGGACTGATTTTGTAACATAATAGCACGCCACTTCCAGCCAAGTACCCCACCTCGTGCACACTGGTTGCGGAGGTAGTGGCGAATCAGGGGCACATTGTTTGAATAAACTCACTCGAGTGGGTGCTTTAATAAACACTTTCTTCACGGATGCTCTTACTCTATTCACATTTGGAAAAATACTCCTTACTATTTCAGCAACACGGTGCAGAGTTGACTCGTCAGGGAGAGGAAGTTTGACGTACTTTTATACGTTCCACGTAGCACTGTATTCTGCAATTTGTTTAGTGGTATATCAGCCGCAAGAAATGCATGACAAATGTCTTGTAAGAACTGGCAGTTTGCTGGACCAGATCTCACATCCTGCATTTCGGGAAGCAAACGTGTCGACTTCTTTAAAGATGCACATTTTACAGGTTTCGCCGTCGCAACATGTTGCGTAACTTGCGAACACATGTCTGCCGCTATGGGTTTCTCACAAATGTTGGAAAATAAAACAGTTCCATCAGTTCTAAAAACGTCTCCGAACTTCCGCACTAAACAATTCATAGTAACACATTTCGCACTTTTGGGATGCATTGTATTCGTTGAAACGAGAATGCCGTCAGTATACTCACAAGTTTCGCAGACCACTGTGATTTCAAGTAATTCCCGTCTAGGTAAGGACTAGTGGAGGCTTAATGAGCCTGTTAACTCCAGTCCCCCCTGCTGTACTTAATGACTGGAAAATTCCTGTCTTGAAATACTACTACAGTAAGGAGAGAATGGATCACTGACGAAATAGAGAAGCCAATTACTGGAATGTCAAAGGGTCTAAAATGAGGGCAGCAGTCATCCGAGAAGTACAACATACCGCCAAATATAAGAAATATGTGCTTATGAATAAATACGCCAGAATATGTATTTATTTATAAAAACGGTAAAAATATGTAAATAAATAGAAAATATTTAATTAAATAAAAAATATTTAAACACATAACTATCCGGGCCTTACATATAACCAAATACGATCTCCACTACTTCGGCACTGACAAGTTTAAAATATGCCTTGTAGTGACGGCTTGTTCCACTAATCCTGACTGGTCTTTCACGGCATTTTATAGTCTTGCCAATCTGTCTTATGTAGAACTAATTATATTCATCAGGTTGCTCGGAAGCAAGAACTGGATCTTTCACACTGCACATCAACTATTCATTGAACTACAAGCACCAAATAGCACCGTTGTTGCAACTAGGAGACAAAGCCAGAATACTAAAGAGCTGATATTTAATCAATCACCTAGTGTAGCTGGCATATGGTAGTGAAACTAGTTGCAAGACACACTTCATTGGTAAGGTAACAATTCAACGTGGTATCTATGAATTCTATCACCAGAAAAGTGTTTTTCAAGTAATATTACAAAACAAAATACTTAATAGTACCACAAATACTGTTACAAGCTTCTTATTGAAACACAGCCCAGTTTTGAAAACATTACCTCATTGCACTTTTTTTTTACTTGCCAGATGGATAGACTTAGCCGGAAACAGTGAAAGACAGCAGAATCTGGACTGGAATACAGTTCTGCATCAGGAGTGAAAGAAAAGTGGAGAGGAACCATATCTACCCCACCAGGCTATAGCTATATCAACGGAATGGATGACGATGCCAATGATGATGAAGAAGAATCATCCTGAACAAGAAACACTTTTCAAGATTACCATATCTGACTTCCACACAATCCCTAAATCATAGGACTATCTAATGTAGGCCCTTTAATGGAGGATCTCCTCATGGACTGTCCACAATTTGTAGTCCAGTGGGTAGGCACATTTCTCTGGAGAACAGGTGCGTGGCAGAGATTTTCACTCCTTTTACCCAGAGATGAACTCCCTGTGGAATGCTGAAGAATGCTTATCAATTTTATCTCTAAAGCCTCAGGTGTGGGCGAGGATGTCTCCAATACCTCTATGGGAAGTTATCAGTCCTAAGTCACTTCTTAACATATCGGATGTCAACATTTTATACATTTGCAGCTAACAATTTCTTTCCAAAAGGATTTGTCCTAGTCCATATATCGGTGTACCTGTGGGGATGGTGTGATCATACAGCATAACATTCCCCCAGGGCAGACCGATAATGCGTTGTATTAATGTTCTATTTTGCAAGGCAATCTGCTAGCAGCTGTGAGAAGGAAACGGTGGATAATCTACCCATCGTTCTGGATGACAATTTGACACATAGCAGTTGTTCTGTCTGAATTGTTAAATCACTGGGGCTGAGAGGTGCTCCTTTACCCCTTATACTCTCTGGATTTAACTCCCTGTGACTTCATTCTAATCCCTAATTGCTAAGAAAACCTTGATTTACCACTTCTACTCCAGGCGAATGGTTTGTAACTCAAGGCCATGGCAGCCTCTTTTCCAATCCTCATCTGAATTACAAATACACACACTAATACAGCCATCACAGTAATACAGGTTATCAGACAAATTCCACATACACCGAAGTACACGAGCCTACATGACCATGATGTCGCAAAGCCCATAAATCAATCAACAACTTAGCCACTGGTTTCACTCCTAATTTGCAAGAATGGTGATAAAACACGGTGAGTCATAGTGAAGGATAATTAACAATAATCAAAACAACAAACACTATTCCTGGAACAAACTGGAATATCATAAAAATATGAATGTATTGTCTTATTTGTAATATGAAAGGAAGCCGGTAGAGTTACACACATTCATCAATAATACGATGCAGCAGATAAATATAAGTTGATATAACAAAGATGTCACCACTGCCCAAGTAGAACACACAAAATGGACAGTGTAAAACTACAACTCTGGGAGGTATTACATACCATCAAATTGTGCGTGATACCTACCGTCACAAGGTAAGGTAAAGTGTTAAAATCTCCCGTACGAGCAGCAGCATCGCATGTATAAAAATAGACCCCAAATCAAGTATTGGTTTCCGTCCCCTAAACGCAATGTCTGCCACGAAAAATAGAATTGAATTACGAACTTCAACCTTCTCTCGACAGATGAATTATTAAAATGTGAGATCGAAGCCATGATGTGCAGTGAACTCACGAAACTGCTTTACAGCATGTAGACGAATTGCTTCAAAGGAGGAACAAGACGACACACAACTGGCAGAAAAACTCCTGTTAAGGAAAGTACAATCTAGTATAAAGAAAAGTGTTTCCAAACCAAGAAGCAAAAACAAGTGACTAATATTTTAAAAAAGGTGTAACTGAATATCTTTTGTTTCCAGTTCTGATATACTGTTTATTGTTATAAAGATTTTGTGTTTACTCTTCTTTTAGTGATTTACATGTAGAGGTTTTATGCTTAAATATAGTATGTTTTTTCTGTTTTTTTATGTTTTCTACGTTATCCACGATTTTCGCTATCCACGGTGCCATTGCCACCCAATTCTGCGGATAATCGGGGCTGTACTGTATAACCTATATTTCAGTACCACTTGCCTTAATCTTAATACTAAGTTTCGTGATGGAGGGTTTGCCAATGAGTTTATTTTTTAATTTCAATTCCCTAAAATGACCCCTGTTAATGGAAAAAAATATACGATTTCAGATTTTTAAGGTGTTCACACTGAAGGTATAATAAGCATATAAACTTTGAAGTTCCTGGCACTTATGGTAAAGTCGGGCCTCCGTACATTCACATATAGATTATCAGCCTGTATAACCGACAGTGTGTATAATACAGTGTGATAGTACTACAGTACATGGAGCAGTAGTAGTATCGTGTATAGTATAGGCACTAGCAAGTGTGCCTGTATAACCTACAGTGTGTATAATACAGTGTGATAGTACTACAGTACATGGAGCAGTAGTGGTATCTTATATAGAATAGGCACTAGCAAGTGTGCCTGTATAACCTACAGTGTGTATAATACAGTGTGATAGTACTACAGTACATGGAGCAGTAGTGGTATCTTATATAGTATAGGCACTAGCAAGTGAGCCTGTATAACCTACAGTGTGTATAATACAGTGTGATAGTACAACAGTACATGGAGCAGTAGTGGTATCTTATATAGTATAGGCACTAGCAAGTGAGCCTGTATAACCTACAGTGTGTATAATACAGTGTGATAGTACTACAGTACATGGAGCAGTAGTGGTATCTTATATAGTACAGGCACTAGCAAGTGTGCCTGTATAACCTACAGTGTGTATAATACAGTGTGATAGTACTACAGTACATGGAGCAGTAGTGGTATCTTATATAGTATAGGCACTAGCAAGTGTGCCTGTATAACCTACAGTGTGTATAATACAGTGTGATAGTACAACAGTACAAGGAGCAGTAGTGGTATCTTATATAGTATAGGCACTAGCAAGTGTGCCTGTATAACCTACAGTGTGTATAATACAGTGTGATAGTACTACAGTACATGGAGCAGTAGTGGTATCGTGTATAGTATAGGCACTAGCAAGTATGCCTGTATAACCTACAGTGTGTATAATACAGTGTGATAGTACTACAGTACATGGAGCAGTAGTGGTATCTTATATAGTATAGGCACTAGCAAGTGAGCCTGTATAACCTACAGTGTGTATAATACAGTGTGATAGTACTACAGTACATGGAGCAGTAGTGGTATCGTGTATAGTATAGGCACTAGCAAGTGTGCCTGTATAACCTACGGTGTGTATAATACAGTGTGATAGTACTACAGTACATGGAGCAGTAGTGGTATCGTGTATAGTATAGGCACTAGCAAGTGTGCCTGTATAACCTACGGTGTGTATAATACAGTGTGATAGTACTACAGTACATGGAGCAGTAGTGGTATCTTATATAGTATAGGCACTAGTAAGTGTGCCTGTATAACCTACAGTGTGTATAATACAGTGTGATAGTACTACAGTACATGGAGCAGTAGTAGTATCGTGTATAGTATAGGCACTAGCAAGTGTTCCTGTATAACCTACAGTGTGTATAATACAGTGTGATAGTACTACAGTACATGGAGCAGTAGTAGTATCGTGTATAGTATAGGCACTAGCAAGTGTGCCTGTATAACCTACAGTGTGTATAATACAGTGTGATAGTACTACAGTACATGGAGCAGTAGTGGTATCTTATATAGTATAGGCACTAGTAAGTGTGCCTGTATAACCTACAGTGTGTATAATACAGTGTGATAGTACTACAGTACATGGAGCAGTAGTAGTATCGTGTATAGTATAGGCACTAGCAAGTGTTCCTGTATAACCTACAGTGTGTATAATACAGTGTGATAGTACTGCAGTACATGGAGCAGTAGTGGTATCTTATATAGTATAGGCACTAGCAAGTGTGCCTGTATAACCTACAGTGTGTATAATACAGTGTGATAGTACTACAGTACATGGAGCAGTAGTAGTATCGTGTATAGTATAGGCACTAGCAAGTGTTCCTGTATAACCTACAGTGTGTATAATACAGTGTGATAGTACTACAGTACATGGAGCAGTAGTAGTATCGTGTATAGTATAGGCACTAGCAAGTGTGCCTGTATAACCTACAGTGTGTATAATACAGTGTGATAGTATTACAGTACATGGAGCAGTAGTGGTATCTTATATAGTATAGGCATTAGCAAGTGTGCCTGTATAACCTACAGTGTGTATAATACAGTGCGATAGTACTACAGTACATGGAGCAGTAGTGGTATCTTATATAGTATAGGCATTAGCAAGTGTTCCTGTATAACCTACAGTGTGTATAATACAGTGTGATAGTACTACAGTACATGGAGCAGTAGTGGTATCTTATATAGTATAGGCACTAGTAAGTGTGCCTGTATAACCTACAGTGTGTATACTACAGTGTGATAGTACTACAGTACATGGAGCAGTAGTGGTATCGTGTATAGTATAGGCACTAGCAAGTGAGCCTGTATAACCTACAGTGTGTATAATACAGTGTGATAGTACAACAGTACATGGAGCAGTAGTGGTATCTTATATAGTATAGGCACTAGCAAGTGTGCCTGTATAACCTACAGTGTGTATAATACAGTGTGATAGTACTACAGTACATGGAGCAGTAGTGGTATCTTATATAGTATAGGCACTAGCAAGTGTGCCTGTATAACCTTCAGTGTATAATACAGTGAGATAGTACTACAGTACATGGAGCAGTAGTGGTACCTTGTATAGTATAGGCACTAGCACGTGTGCCTGTATAACCTACAGTGTTACAGTATATATATAGTATGATCAAGTAGGGAGCGGTAGAGGAGTAACACCTCTTTAAAAAAAAAGTCCTCTCGGCACGCCGGAAGTAGATTTCAGTGGGCAAACTTGGGGATAGGCGAAAATAGGCAGAATATGCACGTTTCCGTAGAAGGATCAGACCTCATTTATTGCGAGAAAGTATTTTATAATTGGAGCTTAATTAACTTTGTTTTTCGTCATTTTAAGCATATTTTAAACATTTTATTGTCTTATGGGGATGGTTACCTTCTTGTCATTTGGGGTACATTTTTATACTTGTGGTCACACTGTCCCTGTGTAAGGTTTCGACACTGATGTGTAACTATGTAACGGTCTGTTACCTCTTCACGCAAAATTGTATCTCCCGCAGAGATTTTGGTTGGTTCCTCAGTTTAGGGACTGCGACAACGCGGTCATGTAACCCCGTGTACTTTGGGTGAGTGTAGAATCTGTCTGATAAACAGAGTGAATTGTGATGGCTGTATTAGTCTGTAATTCAGGTAAAGACTGCAGACGGTCAATTTCAAGCAGTAGTTCCTAATGTTGCTACCTGATACTACAGTCAACGACACCTAGCCCTGAACTTGACTACGAGATACCACCGCAACCAGCAACTCACAACGAACGTTGGATCTTCCCCTCCAAAGGAAAGCATACTGAGGGATTTTTAGAGCTCTTAGAAAATCCGACGTCTTCGGCCGGGTTTGAACCCGCGAACTTGGGCATAGAAGTTCAGCATACTACCAGTTACGTCACCGAAGCCGCTTCTCACTTAGTCAGATGGAAAACTGAATGTCATTGTGTGCAAGTGCGTTGTCATGGCAACGTCTGATGGCTCATCCCTCATCAATTTAGTAGTGTTGTCATGGCAACCTCTGATAGCTCTTGGCATTTTCTTATAATTCCGAAATTATTTTTCTCACCCCTTGGCGTAATGGTGGGTCATATCAAAAATTCTTTCAGACAAAAGTTTTAGGTAATTATTAGGGGAATATTGTCCATTTTGTAGGGTTCTGATATTGTGCCTATTAAGAGAGATATGATTAATGTTTCCCGAAAAACCCACTTTTTCCCACCCCTTTGGTCAATGGTTGGTGCTATCAAAAAACTCTTCAAACATAAATTTTTGGGCCTTATTGGACACATGGTATGAACTTTGAATGGATTCGATATTTCAAATATTAGGAGAGTTATAGCGATATTTCACTTTTTCGAAAAAAGCCCCTCGTTTTCACCCCCGTCGACCGATTATACCCATTAACGAATTCGACAGAGATTTTATAGGGGTACATATTATGTAAAAAATTCAAATTGATTGGTGCAAAATTGCGGTAGTTATCGTATCCACAAGAAAGTGATATATGTATATATACATATATATACATATATACATAATGTTACGTGCCACCCCTAGTGGCACTTTTGTTAACTGGATTACGGTGGGTAGAAAAGCACAACACAGGATGTTCCTTTTAAAGAAATAATTAATTTTATTTCGGCCAGAAAGTTACACTACTCATCAGCAATTACAAGCAATTAGAACCTAACTCCAGTTTCCTCAAGTCGAGAACACTTCCCCTTTCACTTGTCAATGAGCCACAGAAATTAATCCTCCCGCTAATGAGCCTAGTGTCCTTGACAGAACTACATGCAACTTCCTCCTTTTGTACACAAATTAGAGTTACTTACGATAACTTGCTACACGCAGCTTTGCTGTTCACGAGCTGGGAAACAATGCCACTGGATTTTGTAACCACAATATCTCAGACACTCAGTGAAAGCACACTCACTCAAAACACAGGCAGTCCCCTGTATGCTTCTCACTTCCTCGCTTCAATAGGGGTTTCGCAAGTCACCACACTTCTGTCGCTCAGGATAAACGCTCACACTAGCTCGTAAAACACAACAACAACCACTGCTTGACAGGTCGCACTTATATAGCAGGCCGGTGACTCAATAAATGCTTCTAGATCCATCCAGGGTTCACGGCTTCTCGAGGTTTCCATCGCTGGTCCAGTCACGAATATTCTGGACTATCCCTTTGTCCTAGTAGCCTGTTGCATAAGGCGCACGCAATACAGGAGGCAGGGCACAGCCCAGCCCTGGGGCAGTTGTGACTCATGCGGCGAGCGATGACACAAACTCACAGCCGTAACACCACCCCCTTCCTAAAAAGGTTGATCGTCCCGATCAATCATTGGTCCGTCTGTGTCCCTCCGTAAGCTGCCAGGCGATCTCGATGCACGATCTTCATCTTCGCCCTCGGGCTCCGCTGGATCCTGTAGACGACATCGTTGATCCGTTTCACGACTCGGTACGGGCCCTCCCAGGACTTCTGAAGTTTGGGTGACAGGCCTTTCTTCCATAATGGGTTGAAGAGCCAGACCAGGTCGTCCTCGTGGAATCCGCCGGCATCCGTCTGCTGGTCGTATCGGGTCTTCATTCGGTCGGTCTCGATCCGCAGTTTTCTCCTCGCGAACGCGTGCACGTCCTCCAGTTGGTCGACCAGTTCTTGACAATACTGGCTTACCGGGACCGGATCATTCCCAGGTCGGCCGAAGGCAAGATCGACAGGTAGACGGAGCTCCCTCCCAAACATGGCCCGGGCTGGTGTGCACCCGGTGGCATCATGCACGGCGGCACGGTAGGCCAGGAGAAATAGTGGAAGATGTTTGTCCCAATCCCTCTGGCGCTCGCTGATGACTATTCGGAGATGATTCTCGATGGTGCGATTGAATTGCTCTACCATCCCGTCGGACTGAGGGTGTAGCGGCGTTGTCCTTGTCTTCCGGATTCCCAGCAGCTGGCATAGGTTCTGGAACACCTGCGACTCGAAGTTCCTCCCTTGGTCGGAGTGCAGCTCCAGGGGTACTCCGTACCGGCTGACGAATTCCTTCACCAGGGTCTCTGCAATCGTCGCGGCTTCCTGGTTAGGGAGCGCATAAGTCTCCGGCCATTTGGTGAAGTAGTCGCTGACGACCAATATGTAGGGGTTCCCTGCCTCGCTTAATGGGAATGGCCCAGCAACATCGATGGCCACTCTCTCCATGGGGCCGCCCACGTTGTAGGTCTTCAGTGGACCCCGTCGTCTTCGTCCTGGGCCCTTGCTGGCTGCGCAATCGTTGCACCTCGCGCAGTGGTTCTCCACATCGGTTCGGCATCCAATCCAGTAGAACCGCTCTCTCAGCTTCTCCAGGGTCTTCTTTATCCCTAGGTGTCCACCAAATGATCCTCCATGGACTTCCTTCAGGACTTCCCCCGTCATAGCCTTTGGAACGACGACTTGTTCCCGAGATGTCTTCCCGTCGGTGCTTTCCCAGGCGCGGCAGATGAGGCCATCCCTTACAATCAGCGAGTCCCACTGCGCCCAATAGGACTTAAACTTTGGGCTGCAGTCACTCACAATGTTCCACCCGGGTCTGGGGACACAGGCCCTCTTCCATTCGGCTATCAGTACCAGGTCATCATCTTCTGCTTGTGCCCGCGTGAAAGATTCGCGGCTCCAGTTCCCTTGAAGTTCCACAGTAGTCCGTCGGCACTGTATCCCGGTGTTCTCCTCCCTTCGGGCACAGAAGGTGCAGTCTTCGGGGCACGGTCTTCGTGAAAGGGCATCGGCGTTAGAATGCAGTTGGCCTTTCCTGTGCTGAATCTCAAAGTTGTACTGTTGAAGCCTTTCTAACCACCGCGCGAGTTGACCCTCGGGCTGCTTGAAGTTCAGGAGCCACCGCAGGGATGCATGGTCTGTCCTGATGAGAAATTCTTGCCCGTACAGGTACTTGTGGAAGTGTTCAATGGTCTTCACGATGGCGAGCAGCTCCTTCCTGGTGACGCAGTAGTTCCTTTCTGGTTTTGACAGGGCCTTGCTGAAGTAGGCCACTACTCTCTCCTCGCCGTTCACTACTTGCGACAGGATCACCCCTATGCCAAAGTCGCTGGCATCGGTATCGACGATGAACCTTGTTCCAGGTCTGGGGTAGGCCAGAATAGGCGCGGTGCACAGAGCCTGCTTGAGTTGTTCGAAGGCACTGTGGCATTCTGCTGTCCACGTGAAGAGTTGGTCCTTCTCAGTCAGTCGATGTCAAGGTTTGGCGATGTCGGCGAATCCTCTCACGAAGCGACGGTAATAAGTGCAGAGTCCCAGGAAGCTTCGTAGTTGGGACTTGTCCTTCGGAACTGGCCACTCCCTCACAGCTGCGGTCATCTCTGGGTCGGTGCGCACCCCTTCCTCGGAGACGATATGCCCAAGGTACTGGACCCGCTTCTGGAAGAGCTGACACTTCTTGGGGCTCAGCTTCAGCTGGGCAGTCCATAGCTTCAGCAAGATCTCCTTCAGGTTGCTGTAGTGCTCCTCACAGCTTCTCCCCAGAACGATGACGTCGTCTAGGTAGACCAGGCAGGTCTTCCAGTGTAGTCCCCTCAGAATGGACTCCATTAGCCTTTTGAAGGTCGCAGGGGCGTTGCACAGACCGAATGGCATGACGGTGAACTGCCAGAGCCCGCTGCCCAAAGAGAACGAAGTTTTCTCGCGGTCCTTACGGTGGACCTCCACCTGCCAGTAGCCACTCTTCAAATCCAAGGTGGAGAACCATCTCGACCCTGATATGGTGTCCAGGGTATCGTCGATCCGGGGTAGAGGGTATCTGTCCTTCTTCGTGACGTCATTCACCCGCCTGTAATCCACGCAGAACCTGGTGGAACCGTTCTTCTTCCTCACTAGCACGACCGGAGAACTCTAAGGACTATGTGATGGCTCGATCACCCCTTGCTCCTTCATCTCTTCTACCATCCGGTCGACTTCGGCTTGCTTGGCGAGAGGGACTCGTCGGAATGGGGCCCTAATCGGTGCGCTGTCCCCAACGTCGATTCTGTGCTGGACCAAGCTTGTCCTGCCGAAGTCTTTGCTCCCCACGGAGAAGACGTCCTGGAATTCGCGTAGCAGGTCCTGAAGTTGGCGTGATTGTTCCTCGTCTAAATGGTCCTGGGATCCTTGGTACAGCTTCTGTAGTTCTTCTGGCAGTGTGCGTCTTCTTCGGTTGTCCGTCTGCAGGTGTCCGTCCGTCGTGTCGGTGATGCAGGCAATCCAGGTAACGGGCTCGCAGACGCCTAGGTTGGTGTCCCGGTGAACCGTCATGTCGTAGTCGTTCAGGTTAGACAGGCGGACGTACGGCCGAGACGTCGTGTTGATGAGAGTCTTGGGAACTAGCAATCCTTTTGTCTGGATGTCCTCTTATTTTGGCTCGATGACAGCCGCCACTCCTTCAGCAGTTCCGTCGACAATTACGGCAGCACTGACCTCCGTCCTGGCGGGAACGATGACGTCTTCTCTCAGCCTTACTCGTTGTGCGGTGATGGACTCGTGCGCAGGTTGCAAAGCAAGTTCCTCACCTCCGAAGTGCAGAGTGTTGGTACTCAGATCCAAGATGATGTTGTTCTGGTCCAGGAAGTCCAGTCCGATGATCACTTCATTTGATACGTCAGCCACAAGCACTGGATGCTTTATCGCCCGTCGACCAATGACGAACTCCAGTGATGCTTCGCCATGTACCGGTGCGGTCTCTCCGGTCGTGGTTATTAGCTGGAGGTTCCTTTGTGTGGGTTGCACTCTCCACTTCGGGATCACGGTGGGACTGACGATGGTCCTCGATGCTCCCGTGTCGATTAGCATGGGCCAGCTCTCTCCGTTGACGACTCCGTCGACCATCAGGCTGCTATTGTCCCTCCGTAACTTCGTCACACGAACCTGGACTGCCGGGGCTTGACGACTGTCACAAGCCAACCTTTGCCCCCCAAGGCTGGCTAATACTCGTTTCCCTGGGTCGCGCGGTTTTCAGACGACTGATTTCCCGTCGGATACCCTCGGCTTCGGCGATCACCACAGTCCTTGCTCAGGTGGCCTTTCTTACCGCAGGTCCAGCAGGTCGGTAGTCCTATCCGGGCCGCCTCTCCGGTTGCCTTCCGGCAGCGTCGTTGCTGGTGGTGCCGCGACTATCGAAGAAACGGCTTAGCACCTCCATTAATTCGTCGGCCAGGGGCTTGGTCTCGTTGGTTTTGACTGGTTCGTCGACGTCCACTTGACGCACCCACGCGTGCATTCTGGATGCCTGTTTTGCCGTCTCGAACTCAAGTGCATGGCTCAGCGCATCTGTCAGGGTCTTATTGCGCGCGAGTCGCAGCGCCTGTTGAGTGTCCGAGTCCCGTAGCCCGTCGGTGAAAGTTTGCGTCGCTATCTGCTCCAGAAAGTCGGCCGGCGCTGTTGGGTAGGCGAGCCTTACGAGACGTGCGATGTCCATCTCGAACTCCTGCAGGGTTTCCGCGTTCTTTTGTACCCGGGTCCGGAGCTGCATCTGGTAGGCCTGCTGAAGATGGCTATCTCCATATCGGGACTCCATATGGGCGATCAGTGAAGCGTAGTCCTGGGATCCAGTCGGGATGGCCTGAAGGACGTTAAGGGCGTCACCTTTCAGCGCTACAATGAGAGCTGTAGCCTTTTCTGTGTTGTTCCAGTTATTTATGGAACAGGCCGCCTCGAACTGACGTAAGTAGGTGCTCCACGGGACCTTTCCGTCGAAGGTTGGGGGCGTCACTCTGCTATGTCCCGTTCCTGATATTCCCGGTGTAACGGTGGGCGGGCGTTGGCGCAGCTCGGCAACTTCCTCTCGTAGAGCGTTGAATTTCTCTTCCACCCCCGTCAGTGGGCGTTGGCGCAGCTCGGCAACTTCCATTTGTAAGGCGTTGAATTTCTCCTCCACCCCCATCAGCGAGCGTTGGCGCAGCTCGGCAATTTCCACTTGTAAGGCGTTGAATTTCTCCTCCACCCCCATCAGCGGTCGTTGGCACAGCTCGGCAACTTCCACTTGCAAGGCGTTGAACTTCTCCTCCACCCCCATCAGCGGGCGTTGGCGCAGCTCGGCAACTTCCACTTGTAAGGCGTCGAACTTCTTTTCCACTGCTGTGACTTCCTCACGTAGGCCCTGTTCTAATTTCCTTTGGCTCTCCTCTAATCTCGTCAGCAGACACTCTTCCAGATTTTTCTGGCCATCCAGAAATTTGGCGGTTAGGTCCTCTGCTAACTTATTCTGGCCGTCCTTCAGGTCCTCTGCTAGCTTATTCTGACCTTCTTCTAATTTGGAAGTTAGGTCCTCGGCTAAACTTTTCTGGCTGTCTTCCATCTTCTTCAGGTCCTCCGCTAACTTATTTTGACCGTCTTCCATCTTCTTCTGGCCGTCTTCTAATTTGGCAGTTAGGTCCTTGGTTAAATTCTTCTGGCCGACCTCCATCTTCTTCTGGCCGTCTTCCATCTTCTTCTGGCCGGCCTCCATTTTGGTTTCCATGCCATTTAACTTTTCTAGCAATGCTGCCAATTGCGCCTCCATTTTAGGTGTTGTGCTTGAGTTCGTAATCCGGCTTCTGACACCAGTTGTTACATGCCACCCCTAGTGGCACTTTTGTTAACTGGATTACGGTGGGTAGAAAAGCACAACACAGGATGTTCCTTTTAAAGAAATAATTAATTTTATTTCGGCCAGAAAGTTACACTACTCATCAGCAATTACAAGCAATTAGAACCTAACTCCAGTTTCCTCAAGTCGAGAACACTTCCCCTTTCACTTGTCAATGAGCCACAGAAATTAATCCTCCCGCTAATGAGCCTAGTGGCCTTGACAGAACTACATGCAACTTCCTCCTTTTGTACACAAATTAGAGTTACTTACGATAACTTGCTACACGCAGCTTTGCTGTTCACGAGCTGGGAAACAATGCCACTGGATTTCGTAACCACAATATCTCAGACACTCAGTGAAAGCACACTCACTCAAAACACAGGCAGTCCCCTGTATGCTCCTCACTTCCTCACTTCACTAGGGGTTTCGCAAGTCACCACACTTCTGTCGCTCAGGATAAACGCTCACACTAGCTCGTAAAACACAACAACAACCACTGCTTGACAGGTCGCACTTATATAGCAGGCTGGTGACTCAATAAATGCTTCTAGATCCATCCAGGGTTCATGGCTTCTCGAGGTTTCCATCGCTGGTCCAGTCACGAATATTCTGGACTATCCCTTTATCCTAGTAGCCCTGTTGCATAAGGCGCATGCAATACAGGAGGCAGGGCACAGCCCAGCCCTGGGGCAGTTGTGACTCGTGCGGCGAACGATGACACAAACTCACAGCCATAACAATAAATTATATATAAACATTTTAACTGACGGTGGTTTTGGGGTCTAGGGGATGTGAAACGTGAAGATATGTCGAAATTTTCTGGAAGTCGAAACATGGTACCCATTGCAATAGTTAGCTTTCTAATGAAATCTACCTAAAACCCTGGTCCAGCAGGCCCGGCTGGTAGTACCTTGTTAGGGTCCCTTGCCAGGGTTACGGTGAAGTCCTCAACGGTACCTGCAGTGAAAGAGGTGAACTCTGGCACAGTGTGGTTGGCGGAAGGGGCAGCCTATTGCTCAGGTTTAATAGGGCAAACTATTGTCCATAGTAATGATGGGCACATTTTGGCCCAACGGCAAAATGAGCGGAGGAGGAGCCAATCACTCTCATGGCTCCCAACGGTCATAGAGGCGGAAGAGGTCAGGCCAGACGGACTGGCTGTAAAGGCGCACCTCAGTAGTACTTGAGTATGCGGCAGTTCGTTGCAGTCTCTGTGTTCGATCCTGCATGGCTCATTCTTCGTGAGCCGCAGGATAAGGCTCAGAGATCATAGTGTGTGGGTCTCGTCCTGGCAAGCTGAGATCCACCCTAAACAAATTCACGCCAGTGGCACTTCTTCCGAACGTCACTTACTTTCAAAGTCCAACGGCGATGGGATATGGACAGTGGAGGCAGGTTATGGGTGTAACTGGAAGCCCCTAGTTCGGACCTGCACGTTGGCAGCAGATGTGTGATGGTCGTCTTCCGGAGACTCTGTGACTACTCAGGAATTCGGTCCTGCATCTATGTTTGGGCAGGCCTATTTAGGATCACCGCTGCCCACCCCACATGGGGAAGGCCCTAGAAAAGGTGGGCTAAACATCGGAAGTCACAATCTTGGTCCGGCTGGGCAACCGCACTCATGCGGTCGAAACTCAAAAACAGTAAAGAATCACAAATTGATTATTGGATCATGGAACCTGAGAGAAGGTCAGCTCTCGTAACCCATGAGTTATCAAGACTCAAAGTTGACATTGCTGCTCTCAGTGAAACTAGGCTGTCTTCAGAAGGCAAGATTACTGAATCTGGAACAGGATATACCATCTTCTGGAAAGGAAAGGAGGAGGGTGAATGTCGTATTCATGGTGTGGGCTTCGCTGTGAAGACCAAACTGGTACATTATCACCAACTTACGCCCATTGCAATCAGCGAAAGGCTCATGACTCTCCGCATACCACTCTCGGGAGGTTCCTTTATGACACTCATCTCTGCCTATGCTCCTACCTTAGATTCTGATGATGAAGTAAAGGCTCATTTCTATAATCAGCTAAGTGAAATCATCTCCAAGGTACCATCTGCAGATAAACTCTTTCTCCTCGGTGACTTCAATGCCAGAGTTGGAAAAGATCACAGACTATGGAATAATGTGATGGGCAAACAGGGACTTGGAAAATGTAATCGCAATGGACTGTTGCTTCTTGGTCTTTGTGCAGAACATGAACTTTTCATTACCAACACGCAGCTCCGGCTACCCAACCGCTTCAAAACCACGTGGATGCATCCTCGTTCCAAACATTGGCACATTCTTGATTATATCATTACCAGGCAATGTGATAAGAAGGACACTCTTATTACCAGAACAGCAAGGAATATAGACGATTGCTGGACAGATCATAAACTTCTTATATGTAAGCTCAGGATATCCATCAGACCTAAACCACCTAGGAACATCAAAAATTTGCCAAGAAAGATGTTTAATACATCCAAACTTCAGGATGAATCCATGTATAAACATTTTGGAAACAGGATCATCACCCAGCTATCAGAAAACCCAGTAACAAATGACATTCAGCAAGAATGGGCCACACTACCAAAGATTATTACACAGTCAGCTGAGGAAACCATTGGTTTTATAGTGCGGAAAAGACAAGACTGGTTTGATGACAACAATGAGGAAATTCTGTCCCTCATCAATGCCAAAAGGAATGCCTATCTTGCCCATCTTCAAGACCCAACTTCCAACACAAAGAGAGATAAACTACTGGAACTCGCGGGTAAATGCCAGACGCAGATAAGGCAGATTAAAAATACTTGGTGGCAACAGAAGGCTCAGGAACTGCAGAGACTATCGGAGGCTCGAGACTTGAGGAACTTCTATCCAGTACTCAAGGAAATATATGGACCATCTCGCTCATCATCAGGTACACTGAAAAGCGATGATATTTCTACTACCTTTACAGATAGTCAAGAAATCTTGGAACGCTGGAAGGAGCACTTCTCCAATCTCTTAAATCGTCCATCAGCAGCTGCTGAAGACTTCCTGTGTGATGTGCTGCAACAACCTGAACAACTGTGGTTGGCAGTACCTCCAACTTATCATGATTTCAGTGCAGCTCTCACCCAATTGAAATCCAGAAAAGCACTGGTCCAAATAACATCCCTCTGGAACTAATTCAAGCCAGAGGTCGTTCCCTCAAAACAAGGATTTTCACCCTTATCCTCAGAATATGGGAATCAAGAAAGGTACCTGGAGACCTAAAGAATGCCACTATCGTCACTACCTTTAAAAAGGGTGATCGCAGTGTTTGTGGCAACTACGGTGGTATATCACTGCTATCAATTGTGGGGAAGATTCTTGCAAGAATTCTACTTAACCGCCTCAAGGTTATCTCTGAGAAGATCCTCCCAGAGTCACAATGTGGATTTAGAGCTTCCAGAAGCACAATTGACTTGATTTTCTGTGCGAGACAGCTACAAGAAAAATGTAGAGAACAACAGAATCCACTCTTCTTAGTCTTTTATGACTTGGAAAAGGCATTTGATTCGGTTTCAAGACCAGCCATGTGGGCGGTGCTGAAGCGGTTTGGTGTCCTCAGCGATTTGTAGATCTAATCAAGGCTCTCCATGATGGCATGACAGGTCAGGTTTGCCATCAGAATAAGATGTCCGATGAATTTCCTATTACCCATGGATTGAAACAAGGATGTGTACCGGCTGCAAAGCTTTTCACGCTGTACTTGGCTGCAATGCTTTATGGTTCACCCACAAACATCCCAGGTGTGGAGGTCAAGTATCGTTTTGATGGAGGGCTTTTCAACCTAACTCGTCTCCGCTCCTTGAGGAAAACTCAGGTTACTAAGGTTACTAACATGTTGTATGCAGATGATGCTGCGTCGCCAACTCTCACACCAGAAGAGCTGCAAAAGTCAGTTAATTGTTACAAAAGTGCACGTGATCGCTTTGGTCTTACCAGAAATGTCAATAAGACTAAAGTCTTGGCACAACCTTCACCAGGCACACCTCTTCCTCAGTTCAATATCTCCATCTCAAATTTGCCATTAGAACAGGTAGACCACTTCTCGTACCTGGGCAGTATCATTTCTGTGAGCTGTACCAGTGAGCAGGATGTGGATAAGAGAATTGGTGCAGCCAATGCAGCATATGGACGATTAGCACACCGGGTCTTCATGAATAAAGATCTGTCCATGAGTACAAAGCTTATGGTGTACATACCTGCCAACTCTCCCGATTTAGGCGGGAGACTCCCGATTTCAGACCATTTCTCCCGCCCAACGTATTAAATCTCCCGATTTTTCAAAAATTCCACGCGTAATTTCGGATTGAATGTGCGAGATGACACTCCAGTCGTCGAGCGAACGGATCGACTTTACGCGTTTTGATGTTATATCTCGATACCGCAGTTTGCTCTGTATCGATAATCGACAACTGCGTACTAAGTCCCGCGTCACGTCCTGCCGTTAGAAAAAGTTCGCTTCGAATACAGCTTTGTTTGAAATCGTCGATGGTTAATTCAGCGCTTGTTCCTAGATGTTTTGCATAATGACCTGTGGGTGAGAGGTAGTTGTGCACTGCGGAATATTGTATCTGTTTCACACGTGAAATTATATGATTTACGTATAACTTAGATGTTGCTGGCGTTAATATGCCCGTAGGCTATTGTGAGTTTTCGATCTGAGTGATTGCGTCGGTGCCTCGGTAATATGGCGAAGAAATATGATGTGACATTTAAAAGTGTGTTCAAAGATAACTTTCCGCATATAACTGAGTCAAGAAGAGGCGCAACATTTACATTTTGTAGTGTCTGTAGGTGTGATTTCAGTATCTCACGTGGTGGAAAGGGAGACATTTCAAAACATGTGCTCTCAAAAAAACATAAAGACAATGTACAATGTGTTGGGAAAAACAAGAAACTTGATTATTTCAAGTGTAAGGAGGAAGACACTGACAGTATAACACGTGCAGAAGTATTGTTCACATCGTTTATTATTGAGCATAACCTCCCTGTCAATTGTTCCGATCACGCTGGTCCTTTATTTAGGTTGATGATCCCAGACTCAAAAATTGCCGCGAGATATGGCTCAGCCAGAACTCAAGTTTGACAAATTGTCTAAAGTTACGCTTTCCATTCTGACCATTCCGCATAGTAGAGCGTGAGAGGATGTTCAGTCTTGTCAGAAAAACTAGAACGCAGTTCAGGTCATCTCTCTCCCACAAGACTTTGGACAAACTTATAACTCTGAAGTCGATTCAGAAAGGGAAGTGTTTTGAGCAAGAATGTAGCAAGACCTTTTTGAATAGGGCAAAATCAGCCACAGTCACCTGCAACAACGACCAATTATATGATCTTCGATACATCACTAGTTTTGTATGCCTGAGTGTGGTCGAAAGAATGGTATGCTTGTTTGATTGACTAGTTAGAATTTAAAATTACTCAGTCCTAAGTAAATTTGCAAACTGGGATGTCAGATCATGTTAGTCATGTACAGTGTAATAGTGTAACTTATATATTTGCTGAAATGTCTTAGCCTGTATATGTATCATGTTGCATCACCCCCCCCCCCCCTCCCCCCAATCGCCGCCGCGTCGAATCTCCCGATTTTTCATTCTGAGAGGTTGGCAGGTATGGGTGTACAAAGCAGTAGTCATTTCTAGATTGTTGTATGGCTGTGAAACGTGGACCCTTTACCGACGTGATCTCAGGAAGCTTGAGCATTTCCACCTACAAAAACTTCGATCAATCCTGAGGATTAAATGGGAAGACCACATTACCAATATTGCTGTTCTGGAAAAGGCTCAAATCAACAGCATAGAATCATCCATAATAGGTCACCAATTTAGATGGATTGGTCATGTCCATCGGATGGATGATGTGAGATTACCTCGTCAGATGCTATATGGTGAGTTATGCTATGGCACCAGGCCTCATGGTGGTCCTAAGAGGTGCGCCAGGCCTCATGGTGGTCCTAAGAGGTGCTACAAGGACCAATTTAAGCAGACCCTGAAATTGACAGGTCTTGATTCACAAACGTGGGACATGCTGGCTGAAGACCGCTCAACTTGGCGCCGTACCATCTCGGATACTGTAAAGACGTTTGAAAGGGATCGACGCACACATGAAGAGGCCAAGCGTCAAGCTAGGAAACTTCGAGCAGCCCAACCACGTCCTCCTCCAGCAATACTATGTGACTTGTGTGGTCGCTTGTTCCATGCCAGGATTGGACTCTTTAGTCACCGTAAACACATCCACAAACTGGACTGAAGGAAGAAGATTTATACTCGGATTCGAGTTAAAGCCGATGATGATGATCAGCTTGATATTACCTTGAAATTGGGGTGACTGTTTAGATTCCTAATGTTCATATTGTGTTTTCAATAATACCGTAAATGGAGTGGCATAGCCTCTTACAGAAAAGGATGGAAAGTTGGATGTCACGTCTTGAGCTACTGAGTGTATGGTTATGGGCTTGCAATTCCTTCATCAGCTTATCACAGCGAAAGTTTTCTGGGCCTTAAAATGAAGTTTCCGAGGTCCATTGGGGCCTACCGTGTATTGTTTCTGCATCGAGGGGCATAAAAGGAGCTATGTCTGGTCTCTATTATGACAACCTCGATATTTTGCCTATATTGGCTAAGTCCCAAATTATTTTGTTTTTCTGATTTACATAATTTTTATTTCTATCAATTTAAGACAAGGTTAAACATTGCAATAAGAAGGAATTTCACAATTTTTGCACACAGTTTTAGAGATATGCCACGTCCTCAAAATAGGACACCGGGATCATGGAGTACAAATATCTCATGTATTGTTCTACAGAGGAAGTTGTACCAATTTTGCAAATCGGTACATGTTCATCTTATCTTCGAGACGCAGCAAGGGCTCCCGGCCTGGCCGGATTATCATGAGAGCATACACCAGGGCTCTTCTGAGAATTCCATTCGCCAGCCTGGCGCCTGACTACTCGTGAAATGGGATCGCCAGACCCTTCTGCCAGGATTTCTATCCTTCGTGCGAACTGTCACTTAAAGTATTATCCCTGATAGACACTTGTAAAGAGGGATAAGTCAAGCTTTGATCCGTGAACTTTGAAAGGTGAACATTTGCTGTCAGCTTCATTCGCCAAGCTCTTATTCTGAGAAAATCTTACCAGGACATTGTGTAACCCCTCAGCTCCTGGAAGGTTTCTACGCGCTAACCCGTGTGGGCTGGTATTCAATAGTACCCACTCAAGACCTTGAACTCTGGCTTTGTTTTGGCCGGTTGAGCGACTGGTCGCAGTTGGTACTACTGGAGGGTTGTGGTGGGGGATACGCTGATATACAAGGGTGGAATCTGTGACTCGACAGACAGTGCGTGAGGAAGTTTGCTGACAGAAAGACTCTTGAACACTTGCCTCCGGGGAAAACGTGTGTGCAGTTTTCCCCGGAGGGTTCGAAGACACCAGGTGGTACTATCATGATTTAATTACTAAGGGGCATAACCAAGGACGATCAATACAAACTTTGACTGCTAAATTTTGTAACGTCATTTTAAGGCCGCGTGTCGGCGGTCCGTAAGCTTAACTAGATAAAGTCTATTTTAGCACTTTAGTATGTAATCTTTTGGAGGGTCTAGTAATACTTTGGTGGTACCTTTATATGTAATTACTGCAGGGTGGATTATTATTGCCCTATTTCCCGTTAGCTGGATGGGAACCTCGTGGGTTTTAATTCTTGGTCAGACAGCCTTGACGGGACGGTCAATGCTGGACTGTGGAGGTTGTCAGACCTTTCCGTTCCACTAAGGGGCGTTTCGGTTGTTTGATGCAGCATTGTTTTTTGAGAAGGCATTGCCCTTCTCATGTTGTTTTTCTTTTTTTCTTCTTCTTCCGGATCCATTTTGAAATTCATGTTTTAACCTCAAATGTAACTGCGTAAATTGCCATGCGGGAAAAATGACAATTATTTAGTCCTTGTTGGGCATTAATTTCTGGGAATCATTCTAGATAAATTCATTTCTATCACAAATGTAGATGTGTGAAACGTTGCCAAGCGGGCAAGTGTCTGGTTTCTTTAAACTAAGTCATTCATTTGTGTTTAATTAGATCATATTTGTCAGTTAGTTAATTAAGTAGTGGAAGGCTGTCTCTTGTAATTGTTTTATTTTACTGCTCAATACATGTTAGCTTATTTCGATTTGTCATATTATTTATTGCATGAAGTCACTAGGAAGATTATTCCCCTTTTCATTCTTCATCTTTGGCAGGGTCAATTTAATACCGGCTGCTGAGGTACGCACCCAGTTTTCCACTCAACAAGCTGGTCTTGACATTGGTTTCGCCCCGCCTGTTCTCTTTTCCTAATCAAATGAGAGTGTTCTTGAAAACCAAGCAAATCGGAACATTCGCTCCTAGGTTTTTTTTTTTGCTGTGAACCCAGCTGACCTAGCGAGTAATTAAATTAGGCCTTTCCTGTGTGTTATCATTTATTAATTTCTGATATGGTAATATCATGTTAATAAAGCATTTTTGATATGCTAATTTTATTATCATATCTTGGGTAATCGAATAGGGAAGGGGGGATGAGGCCACTGTTACAATGGTAGCAATGAGCATGGTTTGTTCTGTGATCTTGCCATTAGCAAATAATCCTTCCTATTGACTGATTGCAGTAATTAATTAAAATTAAATTCAGTAACTTAATTAACGTATTGGGCCCTCCATACTACTATACTTTTCTCCAATAGGTAGGCTAGTAATTAGAGCAGAACCTAATACATGTTGTGATTTGATTTCATGTAAAATAACCTGCTGTGTACACCGAAGACCAAATGAACAATTCTGTCGTCAGCTGTTAAGACGAGCAGATAGCCGAAAGTGGCAATCACGTGCGCTGGACGAAAGTCAGGACTGACGGGAGAGTAATGGCGGTGCTGCGTTGCCAGATTGACGAGTTGACCGGCTGAAGGAATTTCACACGTGGTGAGTTTTGATATGCTGTTTGTATGTTTTGGGGTGGTTGTAAATTCTTTCTGTTCTTGTAGGAACTAGTCCAGCTCAATTTTACTGCGCCTGTGCTAATGTACACCTCGGGAAGTGTTGTTTTGACTAAATTGTGTCACGTGGTTGGAAAGAATAAAATGTTTGTCTGATTGGAAGTAGTTTTGGTAAAATTTAAATTAGTGACGTTTTAAATTCTCTTGAAATAGGCTGAAATTGATAAACTTGTATTTCCAGTAAGAATAACTTAGTGTCTGTTTTGATGTGTGTTTAGTACACGCCTGTTGAATCACGTAGTGATTTTGAACCATCATGGCCGACGATTGTGACAAGTTATTATTTTATGCAACTGATGTCGGTAAAAATGTGAATTGCGTGTGTGGATTTATCATCAGCAGGTTCCTTGGGGTAAATCTGTAATTATTCTCAATAATTGTTAGTGATGTAAGGCTGAAATTCTGCAATTCGCTGTGCATAATACGTGTGAGGTATAATTGGTAGTGATCAGCTGTTCATTAGGCCAAACATTTCATGGTTTGTTGTCATTTCTTTAGCTGGGGGTTAATTATTTCGCTGTTGGTAGTTCTGTCAAATTAAATTGGACCGTGAGAGTATTAAAATTTGGTATTGTCAACTTATTCTGCGTTAAATTAATTCTGAAAAATGGTCGAATTGCTGTCTATATGTACGTTCGGTAATTGTGTTTTGAATGATGTTAAGTGTCGAATTGCGTGTGTGCTAATTCAGTATAAATGAATCAGGTGAGTGTTTATGTATGATTGGTTGATGTTTAAGTTGCTTAGTAATTGGGGGGGGGGAGTAAATTGTCTTGTGACATAGGATTTTTAAGGTTAGATTGTCATCTAAATTGGTCAAGTATTAAATGGCTTTAATATTCAGTATCTTAGTGTGTGTTCGTTGAGTGACTTACTAAGTGGGATATTTCTGGGAGGCAGTCACCTTCACGTCGCATCTCATTTAGGGTGTAAATAAGTATTTTCCCCCGATTCGTGTCTTTCGTTTTAGGACGTTTTTCTACGATGTAAGGAGAACTGTGATTTCAGGGCTACAACTTTGGGTTGTTTTATCAGGTCCTTACGTGAGTTGATACTCCGTTGGCGTTATAGTGTCTTGACGATCCGAAAACTAACATACTGGTGTAAATGGGGAATTTTAGAGTTGGTCAGGGAAGGGAGCACGTATGTCAGGTGGAGGTATGAATGTATTTCTGTGGTTGATTGTGTTCAGGATGAAAGAGTGTGTGTGATGCGATTTTTATTGCTGTCCTGACTAGGGATCGAACTGGTTTTCCTTTGATGTCAAATTTATTTTCTTCTGTAGTTCTTCTAGTTTTTTGAGCCTGTTGATTGAATGAATTAGTCATGTGTGGATGAATTGATGCAAGTTTGCAATTTGAATTGGGTGGGAGTAAATTGAGGCCTAATTGTCATTAACGTAAGATGGATTAATATTAATTTTATATTAGTTGTATTAGTTGCATTTTGCACTGAACCTATTATGCAGATGTGCTTCGTATGGGGATCTACTGTCAGGAGTCCATTTAATTTGGGGTGTGAGTACCATCTTGATTGGGCCCGGGCAGGGTGTATATAGTATTTGCCCGAGTCGAGTGACTGTAGGTATGGGACTTCGTTATCTCGGTGACAGGCAAAAAAATTTTTTTTTGGGTAGTTGAGGCCGCTCAGTCAGTGGGGAGTCTGGGTTAAAAGACCTCTACTGAGGCCCTCTTGGTAAGAGTCCGCAATACCATTAGTTTAGGTTCATGATATCTGTACGATTGCTAATTTGCATAATTGAAAGTAACGGGTTATTGTAGTGGGTGGTAAAATCTTATAATGAGATGTTTGAGAAGGATGTGTGATGGATGATGGATGAATGTTAGGAACTGGAGTCCTGTGTTCGAGTTCCAGTGATGAAGTTGCTAGCTCTGGGAATACTTGTTGATTTTTGGTATATAAAAAAAGGGTTATTTGGTAGTTCGGTTGGTGAAAGTTTTCCTTTAGGGAGATATCCTGCAGTGGCATGCTGAGCTGTCGTTGTATGTCAGCTGCTGTGTTCACTAGTCTGATTTTGAGATTTTTTGAGGTTGCAGTGTTTTGTTTGTGATGGCATTGAAATAGGCTGGTTCGTTAGTTATTCATAACTTGCAGTTTCTAGCTGTTAGGCGGCTAGGTTTTTCTATTGTGGTCGCATTTCTGAAGGGTTGTAGGTTCGTGAGATTTCATGTAGACTCCCGTTAGCTTGGGTGTGTTCGTTTCACAATCAGCTGTTGTAGGCGTTCATGCATATTTTTATATTTTGATTCTGGAGTTTTCACTTGAGGGTGCTTCAGTGCATTAGTTGGTTAGTTATTTATAACTTGCAGCCTTGATCTGTTAGACCGCTAGGGTCTCTGTTGCAGTCTCAACTCTGAAAAGTTCTGGGTTCGTTAAAATTTTGCGTAGCCCCGTCATCTTGGGTGTGTGTGAGTTCGGCTGTTGCTACCGCATGTTGTGATCAATTGTGAGCCTTAGTGACAGTCAGTGTCCTGGGTAGTTACTGGAGTAATCATCTTTGGTGGTTAAAAATAATTTAAATTCTCTGAGTACTAGAGTGTTGATAGCTTGGCAGTTTTTTTTAGTGCGAGGTTCCAATGTGGTTAGGTGCGAGCTGGATTTATGGATTTATTTTGAAGATTTTAATTGCTTCGTGCCTTTTGAAATTTAACATCGGTCATTTCTGTGACTTGTAATTCTGAATAAATTAGCTTTGATATTCTGGGAGGAATTTTATTGGCGTTAGAATTTGGGGAGATACAGACACGTGTTGTTAGTCAAGGAGGTTGTGAATTTTGAGATTTTAAGTAGCTTCGTGAAGTTAATGTTTTGGGAACGTATGATGACAGTGGTGCGTTGAAGCATCATGGGTTCGATTTGAGTGTGGTCATAAAGTGTCACCCGGTGTTTGGATGGTGAACATTAATGGTAGGTGACACACGTTGTTTGTTAGAGATGTCTGTAGTCTGTGGTAACGCTAGTTAGAGAAATTTTCGGGGTTGTGATTGTCTGTGTTGTGTGATTGGAAGGTGAACCACGTGCACTAGGGTGTGTGTGACGTTTGGTGGGTGCCCTACCTTGTGTCGAATGTGTATTTATGTTTTGGTAATGTGTTGTACTGTCATCTTCTGAGGCGGCCATGCCTTTGTAGGGGAAGATGTTAATTACCCTCTGTGGGGTCGTGTGTTGATCCGGAGGGGGAGCTCAGGTACCGAGCTGATTATGTCGTGATGGCCAGGGTTTGGTGGCGCAAGAGTGATGTTCCTCCCGGTGTCATAAGGGAGAGGACCTGTCATGTGAAGGACAGGGCGGTGTTTGTTTGTGTAGTGTGTGAATGACAGTGCATACTGTTTTAATAATTCACGTCAGGTTATGAACTGCAGTCCTCGTGCTGTTTTCCTGGTTCGCTAGTTGTCCTATGGAATTTAGGGTTATTTATGTTTTGTGTTGTCACCGGGAACATTGCCCGTTGGCAGATATGGAGTGGGAGAAATATCGGGGTGACAGCCCGATGGAATTAAGGGCATTCTTATTATTAAAGTGTGAATGTGTGTGTGAATTATGTGGGTGACGTGGTTTTTCCTTATTTCTTTGTCTTGCTGCTAGTATGCTTGCGTGATAGGATGTTGTGGTCTCTGTTCCTCCTGTCCTTGGAGGCCACTGAGGGCAGTGTGGGTCAGGAACATGTAAAATTGAGCAAGACATGTAATTTGTGTTTGTGTGCATATCAAAACGAGCTCTGTGTGATGCCTTCAGTGGGGTAGGAAATTTTGTAATGTATTTAAATTGAGCTATACCACGGGCGGTATAATGAATGTAGTTTTGATGGAATGCCCCGTGCGGCATGTTAATGTAATAATCATTGTGAATTTTGGAAATAGTTACGTGCTGTCCTGATTTCGTGAAGTCGCAGAAAAATGGTCCTTCGGTTTTGGTTAAAATAAATTAATTTTGAAAAATTGTTTAAAATTTTTGGTGGGCAAGTTTGTAGGTGCTTTTGATTTGCGAATTCTAAAAGAGAAATTCTGGGTTCTGTACACCTTAGTCAAATTTTGTTATTCTTGCTAAGTATTGTAGTGAACTTTCAATTAAGCTTGTTAACGTCAGTCATATCGTATAGTTGGTTGCCCCTTTCGTGTGTTTTTCGTACTTCAGTGGACCTTTAATTATGCCCTGGACACTATCTCTTTGCGCAGAACCTTGTTTGAAGCATCAAGTATCCCTTGTGATTTGAAAGACTCTTAAGTGAACTTCGATGGCACACTAATGCTTCGTGTGATGTTTTTTTTTATCCTTCCTGGGATAACTTCAGCTGTTATGGGCTGGTTGGCTGGCCTGGAACGATTGTTCCCTCTAAGGGAACTGTATTTGGACCATACGCTGCTGTTCTGATGTGTGTTTCAGTGGTCACTATGTGGGACGTGTACTACCAATCTGGGCCCAGTTTGGAGGTACCATCTAGGTCCCATGGCATCTTTCTACCCGAGGAGATCTACTTCAAGGTCCGCTGGCGGAGATTGGAGTAGCCTCTTCAGCTGCCAAGAGACCAGCTGGACACCATCACCCTGTTCATCATCCCCCCCATCGTCTTCCTTTGGAGGAGGAGGATGTACCAATTTTGTAAATCGGTACATGTTCATCTTATCTTCGAGACGCAGCAAGGGCTCCCGGCCTGGCCGGATTATCATGAGAGCATACACCAGGGCTCTTCTGAGAATTCCATTCGCCAGCCTGGCGCCTGACTACTCGTGAAATGGGATCGCCAGACCCTTCTGCCAGGATTTCTATCCTTCGTGCGAACTGTCACTTAAAGTATTATCCCTGATAGACACTTGTAAAGAGGGATAAGTCAAGCTTTGATCCGTGAACTTTGAAAGGTGAACATTTGCTGTCAGCTTCATTCGCCAAGCTCTTATTCTGAGAAAATCTTACCAGGACATTGTGTAACCCCTCAGCTCCTGGAAGGTTTCTACGCGCTAACCCGTGTGGGCTGGTATTCAATAGTACCCACTCAAGACCTTGAACTCTGGCTTTGTTTTGGCCGGTTGAGCGACTGGTCGCAGTTGGTACTACTGGAGGGTTGTGGTGGGGGATACGCTGATATACAAGGGTGGAATCTGTGACTCGACAGACAGTGCGTGAGGAAGTTTGCTGACAGAAAGACTCTTGAACACTTGCCTCCGGGGAAAACGTGTGTGCAGTTTTCCCCGGAGGGTTCGAAGACACCAGGTGGTACTATCATGATTTAATTACTAAGGGGCATAACCAAGGACGATCAATACAAACTTTGACTGCTAAATTTTGTAACGTCATTTTAAGGCCGCGTGTCGGCGGTCCGTAAGCTTAACTAGATAAAGTCTATTTTAGCACTTTAGTATGTAATCTTTTGGAGGGTCTAGTAATACTTTGGTGGTACCTTTATATGTAATTACTGCAGGGTGGATTATTATTGCCCTATTTCCCGTTAGCTGGATGGGAACCTCGTGGGTTTTAATTCTTGGTCAGACAGCCTTGACGGGACGGTCAATGCTGGACTGTGGAGGTTGTCAGACCTTTCCGTTCCACTAAGGGGCGTTTCGGTTGTTTGATGCAGCATTGTTTTTTGAGAAGGCATTGCCCTTCTCATGTTGTTTTTCTTTTTTTCTTCTTCTTCCGGATCCATTTTGAAATTCATGTTTTAACCTCAAATGTAACTGCGTAAATTGCCATGCGGGAAAAATGACAATTATTTAGTCCTTGTTGGGCATTAATTTCTGGGAATCATTCTAGATAAATTCATTTCTATCACAAATGTAGATGTGTGAAACGTTGCCAAGCGGGCAAGTGTCTGGTTTCTTTAAACTAAGTCATTCATTTGTGTTTAATTAGATCATATTTGTCAGTTAGTTAATTAAGTAGTGGAAGGCTGTCTCTTGTAATTGTTTTATTTTACTGCTCAATACATGTTAGCTTATTTCGATTTGTTATATTATTTATTGCATGAAGTCACTAGGAAGATTATTCCCCTTTTCATTCTTCATCTTTGGCAGGGTCAATTTAATACCGGCTGCTGAGGTACGCACCCAGTTTTCCACTCAACAAGCTGGTCTTGACATTGGTTTCGCCCCGCCTGTTCTCTTTTCCTAATCAAATGAGAGTGTTCTTGAAAACCAAGCAAATCGGAACATTCGCTCCTAGGTTTTTTTTTTGCTGTGAACCCAGCTGACCTAGCGAGTAATTAAATTAGGCCTTTCCTGTGTGTTATCATTTATTAATTTCTGATATGGTAATATCATGTTAATAAAGCATTTTTGATATGCTAATTTTATTATCATATCTTGGGTAATCGAATAGGGAAGGGGGGATGAGGCCACTGTTACAGAAGTAATATATTCCTGTTTCACTTTTGCCGAATTCTTTTATTCCCTGTGATACAGAGGGAAGCACTGAATGCACAATGTTTTATCACATTTTTGGCAGTACAACCTTGGTTTTCCCTTGCATCCTGGTAGAGCGCAACGCCTTTGCTGTTGCCTTCTTGTGAGGAAGTGGCCAGCACCATCAAACCTGACATCTGGTATTATTTGAAAATGACTGGCTAGCATTGCATAGGGTCGTCCTTCTGACTTACGACCAGTATCAATTTTTAGGTAAGGAATTGCGATAGCACGCTTGAAATTTAATAGATCAAGACAATTGGATCTATGAATGTGTCTATATAAGATCCAAGTACCGTATTTACAACTGCCTTGTCTAGCATTCGTGTCAACAGCGGCCAGGACCACTTCTTACCTCTCACAGCAATGACATACTTCACTACCGACCAATCATGGCTGTTGTAGGTCTAGAAAGTTTTTAGCTGTTGTATGCCAACCTTTCTTTTCCACATTTCTGTTCCATCTGGGTGCTGAATGAAGTGGAAGAATAGTGTCAACGTTTGTGCGAATAGTGATACATTTGTTATCATGACAACGAATTAAGAGAACCTGCCCATTGAGATCAAACTGATGATCGAATGACACTCGTTCTTTTTTCGCCATGATTTTACTACTCTTCAAAGGACAGTCTCCAATTCTATTTTCTCTAACTGTACCCGATGCTCGATAACCAAGTTTTTGTAAGTGTTAAAACTCAGCAATTCTTCTAGGTTTGTGCCGTGTCTTGTGTGGGGTTTCGCCTAGGACACCAAGCTAGGCTCATCGGCGGGCTCTTGGTGTCCCCGCCCGGACCCCCACAGGAGTGACGAACTGCGCGCCACCTCCCTTTATATAAGGTGCAACTGCACCACTTGACTACGAGAACTAAAAGCTCAAGCAGCCTTAACCTCCCTATGAAGGCTTCCAAAAAGATGGTATATTGGCTTTCACGGCCGGTGAATTAAAACTCAGCAATTCTTCTAGGTTTGTGCCGTGTCTTGTGTGGGGTTTCGCCTAGGACACCAAGCTAGGCTCATCGGCGGGCTCTTGGTGTCCCCGCCCGGACCCCCACAAGAGTGACGAACTGCGGGCGGGGACACCAAGAGCCCGCCGATGAGCCTAGCTTGGTGTCCTAGGCGAAACCCCACACAAGACACGGCACAAACCTAGAAGAATTGCTGAGTTTTAATTCACCGGCCGTGAAAGCCAATATACCATCTTTTTGTAAGTGTATTAGTAGGTCATGTTTAGTAAAAAAGTTGTTGAAGAACACACAATGGCTCGGGGGGGGGATCTTCAACACAATGAAGCATATTTAGGACCACTCTTGAACCCAGGAGAAGGTTGTCCCTTTCATTGCTTGTAGGTTCCTTGCCACAGTACAACTGGAAATTGTAGCAATAGCTACTGTTTAGTGTAGAGACTAAGAGAGGTACACAGAAATACTGCATTGTTGAAACTTTCCTTCATTAAACAAGCCAGTCTGTTGTGACAAATAATTCATTGACGATACTTATTCACAGTGACCAGTAAGTCAGTGAAATAAAATCATTCATCCTACACCTATGTCCCAGTGTCCTATTTTGAAGACACTAATATTTAGACGCCACTAGGGCTAAACTCAATACAATTATATAAATTCGCCTATGATTGTAAGTGATTGTTAAACCCTTCAAACCAAAATTATTACAAGGTTTGCGTAATGCTGTTCAACTAAGCAAAATATAGTTATTCAGAGAAACTCGTGCGTTTGGGTAACAGGCTAAAGCAGAGAAAAAGGAAAATTCAAAAGGAATATTAAAATATATGGAACATTTTTGAGTGTGATCCGTAACAAGAAACTCCTTACTGATTATAGCACATATTAAATTACCTGTGGAATAAAAATCAATCTTTTTAAATTAAAAATAATGCAATGTCCTCAAAATAGGACACTGGGACATAATGGGTTAGCTCGAGTGCCAAAAGGCCGAAATCGGATAGAAAGGCTATTGAAAATTCTTCTAGTCAGAGTGATTTATTCTGGGTCCTGAAATGTGTGCATGCAAAATTTGGTTGAGATTGGTGGAATGGTGTGGATTTGTATAAAGAATAAATATACAGTCGAACCTCGATATCTCGAATCACCTCGGGAGAAAATTTTTATTTCGAGTTATCGAAATTTCGAGAAATAGAGAAATACCGATTTTAGGCATCTTTAGCGCGTTATTTAATCACATTTGTCTATAAACCATTACGGAATACAGTGCAACAATATCTGACAGCATTTAACAACAAAAAACTCATACAGTACTTTATGGCACAACTTCAATTACAGTATAACAATTGTACCTAGGTATACCGTATAGCTTACAGTAGCAGACAGAATACATACATACAGTGATTAAAAAAGGAACATACAGTACCTCCGTTAGCACCTTGGGAAGAAATCCGTTAGTTTCTTTTGTTTTTTACTGTTACGCTTCTTTTCCTCAACATAGTTTTCAACAACATTTATTGCTGTGAAAACACTGTCATTTACATACAGCTGACTCTGTATGTACGATCGAAGAACAGCCACTGCACTTAACGCCTGATCTGCTGACGGTGCGGGAGAGGGCAGCTCCAACTCTTCTTGTTGGGAATCACCATCGTCGTCTTCTTTCAGTTCTTCTTGCTCGGCAGCAGTGTTGACGATACCCGTAGGTTGTTCAGCCACTATAACATCACAGTCCACATTTATGTAACTCTCAAAATCAGCTTCGCAATTAACAAGCTGCTGATATTCCGCCCATTCCTCAGGAACAGAAATGACTTCGTCCTCTTCGTCTTCTGCAGCTTGCGAGTAATCTTTCGAAAATCCTGCTTTGCGAAAGCACTTAGCAATTGTTTCCTGTTTCACATCAGCCCACGATTTACTTAGCATTGTTATCGACTCTAGTAGATTGATGTCTGTTAATGACTCCTCGGAGTCAATTTCTCTCAGAATTCTCTGAACAGCCCTCTTCCTATAGTAATGTTTCAAGTTTTTAATCCCCCTTTGGTCCATTGGCTGTAGTTTGGATGTTAAATTCGGTGGCAAGAAGACCACGCGCACTGCTCTCAGCTCCTGAGTGAGCACCTTGGGGTGAGCAGGGCAGTTGTCTACAAAAAGTAGAACTTTCCTCCGTTCATGTTGAAACTTCTTGTCAATACCATGCAGCCAAGATTCGTAAATGGAGCTTGTCATCCATGACTTCCGGTTGCTTTGGTACAGGACCGGTAAAGACTTAACACCCGAAAAACAGCGAGGCTTCGCCGATTTTCCGATCACTAAAAGTTTTAGTTTTCTGTTCCCGTCATATTAGCTCGCAGCATTACCGTAACCCTTTCGTTACTTCTTTTACCACCAAAACACTTCTCACCCTTAAAGGCCAGTGTCTTTCCAGGCAGGCATTTGTAGAATAAAGCAGTCTCGTCAGCATTAGACACGTCATTAGAACTGTACTCCTGTAACAGGGCTGGTAAAACGTTTTTTTTTGTAATGTTCACAGTCCACTTCACTGACAGCAGCACTTTCACCTGACATTACCATCTGCACTATTCCATTCCGAAGTTTAAACTTTTCCAGCCACCCACTGCTGGCCTGAAAAGATTCATAACCGAAGTCTTAAGCAAATTTTTCTGCTTGTTCACGAACTAAGCTACCGGTTATTGGAATGTTTTTGTCTCTCACACGGGTCACCCATTGAATCATTGCTTGTTCCAGCTCCGGGAATGTTGAAGTTTTAAGCCTCTTCCGCTGTGGTGCAAATAGTGTTTCATCCACAGCCAGACGAATCTTGTCTTTATCTTTCAGTATTGTAGATAATGTGCTGGGAGGAATTCCATACTCAGCTGCAATATCCTTCTTCTTTTTCTGACCTTTCTCCACTTCACTTATCACTCGAACTTTTTCACTCAGGCTCAGGCATTTCACTTTACGTTTCTCCATGATTGCATCTACAGGGCTGTAAGCGTACACTGAACAGCCAGATACAAGCTGCAAGTTTTCCTGGTGCTGACGCAATGCGCGGGGATGGCCCGTGGAATCTTATCAGCACTGGGAATTCTCACACCAGCTAAGGTTAATGAACAGAGCAGGGGTGGGCAGGCAGAGCAGGGGTGGACAGATAAGCCGCAATATAAATGCTTAGGAACAAAATTCGAGTTAGAGAACAATTTTTGCTTCTAGGGAGGAAAAGTTTGCTTCGAAAAATCGAGAAATTCGTATAATCGAATTTCGAGTAATAGAGAAATAAATACACGTCAAGAATAGGACAAATGGCAGGGAAGTAGAAATTACTTCGAGATATTGAAAATTCGAGTAATGGAGGTTCGAGTTATGGAGGTTCGACTGTACATACATACCGTAATTTCACTTTTATATTACAAGAATATTCTTTACATTAATTTATATAGGTTAGATATTGGCTTAGTAAAAGTATTTTAGAATAACACTATTATATTGATTATATGTTTTATTTTCCCATATAAGTAAAAGCCCACACACAAGGCCAACATGGAAAATCCCTTTAGTTGATCATTATTCTTTTTTAATGTTGCTGAATAAACATTTTCCTTCAGATATTTCAGAAAGGAAAAAACTACATATTGGTAACATTCACCAATGAGCTGAATTTATTTGTTATACTGTATCAGTAAAATGCACTTGTCCTGGATGTGACTATCACATTTCCTGAATCTGTTAAACCTTTTAACTCAAAAATTCAGTAATTATTAACTCTCTTTTTCTGGCATGTAAGACTTTTAATTTTAAAATTTACTCTATTAATTATTATGGTGTTTGAAGCATTTTTTCAGTGTTGCCTTAGTAAACAAATGTGATGAGAAATCTAGGAAAGAAAACTGGAGGAAAATGGATCCAAGAAATCCAACAAGATCTCAAAGCAGTTGGACTCAAGATAACAGATGCCGAGGAGAAACATAAAATTAACACCATTCTTAAAACTCACAAATTTTCTGCAGAAATGACACATAGAAAGCCTATGGAGATTTCAGATGAGTTGAGAAAATCCCGATCTGAAAGAATGAAAAAGTACTGGAAAGAGTGGAAGAACCAAGCAGTACTACCTTCAAAGAACAAGTGATTGTGGAACGACTCAAGTGGTCCAATGTGACCAATCAAGATAATAATAATAAACAAATGTCAGTGCTTTTTATTCGGTCAACACAAATGTACCCAAATGAGATGGGTTATACCCTAAACCTGAAAAAATTCACATGAGATTAAATGAGATTAATAAACTGGTCATCCAAGTGTATTTATTAATCTCATGTATATTTTTTTTTGGATTAGGGTATAACCAATCTTATTTGGGTACATTCGTGTTGACCGACTGAAAAGTACTTATGTTTCAAACATGACCATGGAATCCCCTTTGGTAAAAACTCCTTTTGCAATATTTTACGACTATTCTCTAAAAGCAATTAAAATACAGTACTAATGATCGAAAGAGTTACTCAATACTTGTAATGAATAGATTAAAAAGTGGCTGGAGATTTGGCAATGTCTCACCCAACATCAGCAGCCCTACTTCAGATGGTTATACCTGTTGTCCAACACCCTGGCACCAAGAGACAAGGAATTTCCACTCACCTGAGCACATCTGCCGAGACACACGTATTCCTCAGCTGCTCCTCAAAGATGCGCAATGTTGATGCCGACATGGTAGGATCGTGGAGGTTGAGCGCCTGCACAGCAGTAACAAGACTATCCTCCACACTTGTGCTGCCAGCCGGGGTTGTCACCGAAGTCTTGGGTGTAACAGGAGTAACAGGTATTGGCGGCTCACCAGGTCGGCGTAAGGTCCCCTGGTCAGAGGTCATTACCCAGCTTCGGCCTCGACCTACGGTTGTCATCTGTAAGAACATAAGTATGTGGACATGATGGCTGGTAAATATCAACACATCCACAGAGAACCTGTACAAACATCATAGCAAATAGAAGAAAGAAGCATGAAAATTTCTATTAGAGCAGATCTTCTCAATAGGTGTCCCAGGGAATGCATAAAAAATGTTGCGCAGGATAAACATCAATAAGCAGAATTAGCAGAACATGCTATAGGCCTATATAAATCTGTCACAGGTGGCACGGTCTTAAAAGAGTGCAATTCTAACACCAGTAAGGGGCGAGAATATTTCAACTCAAATGTCAACCTCACCTGCTCATGGTGCACCCTGCCATGGACTGACAAGGGCCAACACCGAACATCATAAGAATGATAACGTTAAATCAAAGTTACATAAACTCCTCGATGAAAAGCTGCCTGATTATCCAAAAAACATAGAAGAACACTGGCATATGTTAGAGTCAACTGGCTTTGCTAAGAACATCAAGATTGGTTTGATGAGAATGACCAAGAAATTAAATGTCTTAAACTTAAGAGAAAAGCGATCAATGCCTGAAAAAATAACCCTAAATCTGCTTAAAAAAAGATGCCAAGGCTGAAGTCCAAATGAAAACTCATGTCATGAAAAACCTTTGGTGGATATCTAAATCACATTAAATGCAGTACCAAGCTGAGACTAACAATACACATGCTTCCTTCTGTGCAACAAAAGCTGTCTATGGACCATCCTGTCACAGCATAAATCCTCTAAAATCAAAAGATGATACTGAACTTCTCCGAGACACTTGTTCAATCATCTCCCGCTGGAAGGATATTTTGACGAACCAAAAACAGAGATACCCAAGTAGATGATAACATTTTCAGTAAGTAGAGTAAGTAAAGTAAAATTCCTCAGAGACCAGTACAAAATCTCCTTGATGAAGGTCCCTCCCTACTACAAGGGTATGTTGTTCTTTTGAATCTTCAGTCTTCTGACTGGTTTCATGCTGCTCTCCCTGTCCTGAGCTAATTGTTTCATCTCTACATAGCTACCACACATTACATCTGAGGCAATCTGTTTAAACATATTCTAACTTTGGTTTACCCCTAGAGTTATTGTACTGAACCCTTCCTTCCATAACTAAGTTTGCTATTCCTGGGCGTCTTAGGTTGTGTCCACCCAACCCATCTCATCTCTTCAGTAGCAGTCACAGAAACATCTCTCCTCTCCACCTCGTCTTAATACCTCACATTTCTTACTCTATTTATCCATCAGATCATCATCATTCTCCAGTAACACCACATTTCAAATCCCTCCTCTTCGGCTGCACCAACAATCCAAGTTTCAATACCATAGAGTGTCATGCTCCAGACAAAGGCTTTCAAAAATGACTTTCTTATACCTAAATCTAAATTTGATGTCAACAGATTCCTTTTCTGCAGAAATGCTTTCCTCGTCTGAGCCAACCTACTTGTTATATCCTTTTTGCTTCGTCCATCACTGGTTATTTTGCTAAGTAACAGAAATCTCCTACTTCCTATATCTTTTCACCTGCCAATTTGACGTCCATAGAGGTCTCTGATTTATTTCGGCTGCATTCCATTATTTTTGTTTTACATTTGTTGATTTTCATCATGATTTTTTCCTTAAGACGGAGTCCATACCATTTTAAAAAACATTTAAATTCTCTGGTGAATTAGCTAAGATGACAACGTCATCAGCCAATCTCAGAATTGAAATTATTTTTCCTTGAATCTTTACTCCTACTTTAAATTTAAATTAAATTTCCTTCATTGCTTGTTCAATGAATAGATTGAAAAGTTGCAGACTTGCCTTACACCTTTCTGAATACCAGCTTCTCTCGTGTCCTTCGGCTCGATAACTGCCGTTTGGTTTCTATATAGATTCATCGCCATTATCATAATCATCTTTTTCCAGCTCCAGTTTCCCGGGTGTGGTATACAAGCGCTCACCATTTCTTTCTGTCAGAGTAGAGTTGCTGTTCTTCTACGTCTTTCCATTTCACATTCAGTTTGTTGACCTCAGACTTCACTGTGTCTATCCATCGATTTCTTGGCCTTCCTACCAGTCTCCTCCATTTCACTTTTCTGTCGAAATAATTTCTTGGGGTTCTATTTCTGTCCATTCTCATGACGTGTCCAAACCACTGTAATCTACGTCTTCCTAGCCGGCATTCCCTTGTCATAGATTTGTCTTGTAAAAGAACCTTCCACTAATTACACTTGTGTGCAGCTAAATTATAGGTTAGAGTTTGCTAACGCTCTTAGGTTCCAACGTTCATCACCAGGAGCTGACTGCAGTGGCATCTAGTAACCAAGTTTGGAAATAATTTTCATTGACGGTGGCGTTTGGTATCAAAAGTAGGAACTACTTGAAAATTGAATCTCTGCAGTCCTTACTTGAATTAAAAACAGATAGCACACATGAATACAGCCATCACAATTACCACCGGCAATCAGACAGATTCTACACATACCCAAATTACACGGGGCTACATGACCGCGTTGTCGCAGCCCCTAAATTGAGAAACCAACTACTGTGGTGCGCGTCGAGTTTTATTGATTTTGGCTACAATAATCCGTACACTATATTGCTTATAATATTCCACCCGCTGACCTACCCCCGCATAACTGTTATTTGATTTAATGCTAATGATCCTATAGTCTCCAGACTATTGAAGAAGAACAAGAAAAAAACTAAGGGATGATGAGAGAAACATGTCATCCCTTAGTTTTTCTTCTTCTTCTTTAATAGTCCGCAACAATATATATAAATCTTAATCACATGTAATTTATTTCATATTATTTTTCACATATTCCAGTAATTGGAATGATTTTTGTGTTGACTGACTGAAAGCTATAATATTAATAATTAATAGAGCAGTGATTCAATTCTTCTTCTTCATGAATGGGTCTCCTAGGACCACGCGGAACCAACACTTATTGGCCTTGATATTTGCCCAATAACTCTTCATGCGCAACAATTGAGCGAGTCTTCGTTGCTGGGACCAGACGTGTCTGGTAGGTCTTCTCTCTTCTCCCTCAAAACCCCGTGTATGAGTGATTTTCCTGATGTCCTCTCGATCCTTGAGATTGGGAAAACCTATTTCAGCCAAGTCCTTTTCCGCCTGTTTGTACCAATTGAACCTTATTGCCTTTTTCTGCAAAAACGTATAGATTTTATTTGTTAACCTAGTTGGGTCCATTCTGTCCAAATGTCCCATGAATTGGATCTTTCTCATACGGATTGTGTCTGTGATTTTAGTAATTTTCAAATAGACATCAGCATTAGGTTTTGGAAGGTGAATTCTATCTATGATTCTTGGTCCCAACATTTTTCGCATGATTTTGTGTTCCTTAATCTCAAACCGATTTCTCAGTGTTTTATGTCGTAGATTAATTGTCTCTGCTGCATAAAGGACTGCTGGTAAGACTACTGTTTTACAATGCTGAATTTTACAATTCCAAGAGATATTTTTTGTTATAATAATAATAAATAATATCCTAGTGTATTTATTAATCTCATGTAATTTATTTCAAGATTAGGGCATACATAACCCAGCTCTTTTTGGGTACATTCGTGTTGACCGACTGAAAAACACCAAACTTTTGTTTACTTAGGCAACACTGAAAAATGCCTTCAAACCCCACAATGTTGCAGTAAGTAGATCTGAATAGGCATCTTCTATTTGGCCAGTTCCAAAATCCACCCCTGGCACTTACAGAACATGTGTTGATTATAAGAGGACCCTCAACCCTAATCTTCATGTTGACTTTTATCCCTTACCAAAACCAAAGGACATATTTGCTTCATTAGCAGAGTCTCAATGTTTATGTGTAGAGCTAGGATTTTTAGGTAAATAAATATTTTTTTATGTAAATACATATTTTAAGCATTTTTTCTATAAATACATGAATTCCTGCTTTTCACTTATTAGCACATAAAAAGACATAATATTTACATTTTTAAAATCAGTATGCTAGATCTTTCAGTTTATTGCATTTTTGTTCTGTGTTACTTCAACGGGGAAGAACCGTGAGCTATCTAATCTTCATGCAGAGCGTATGTCAGCTTGCAACTGTGTTGTTCTTAACTTGTCGCCCCATGCCACTCACTGTGGAAGCCTGGGATTTCCTTGTCCATAGCTATATTGCACCACGTGCTAGACCTTCCCCCTCCCCCAGCTACCTGGAACCAGTGTCACTCACATGCAGTTCATTTATGGCACTGTGAAGTGTAAGGCAGTTCTACGGTGTCTGAAGTAAAAACAACTACCAGTTATCGTCTGTTGCAGAATTTAAAGCTAATTTTACTTCTTAAGGGTGCGTTTTGTTCTGCCAACCATGTGGGAAAGCAATCAAGGCTGAACAGCGATCTCAAGTTACACAACACCTCAAGGGCAAGAAACATATTGCCGCAGTTTTGCGCCTTCAGAAGAAGTGTTTCGCGATAATCGTCGGTCATTTGTGATGGACAACCTGAGATGTATCTCGTTGTGTATTGTAATGCTTCAGCATTCAGTGACACATAGAATACATTGCATTCATGAGTACTGCATACGGTTTATATTCACATTAATAAACTAAATTATAATTAAATATTTTTACCTTTTTGTCACATATTTCAGGTATTTTTAATACATGAAAAATAAATATTTTCAAGATTTTTAGCACCTAAAAATCCGAGCCATATTTATGTGTACTTGATTTAAGAGAGGCTTATTTACAGTTAGAAGTAGATGAAAGGCCTCAAGAGTGTTTGACTATGAGTACACCCATTGGTTTGCTACGTCGCACACGTTTGATGTATGGGGTAGCCAGTGCTCCAGCTATATTTCAAAGTGTAATGGATCAGATACTTCAAGGGATCCAAGGAGTAGTAGTATATATTGATGATGTCCTTGTGATGAATGTAAAGAAAGATTGCATGAAGTACTTGTTAGCTGAATAGTCACAATGTTAGAGTTAACATAGACAAATGTGTGTTTTTTTAAGAAGAAATTGAGTATTTGGGGCATCGCATAGATAAAAATGGGATTCATATGCTAGAAAAACATATCAAGCCTATTCTCGAGGCGAGACAACCCACCAACATTTCTAAATTGCGTGCTTATTTCGGGATGTTAAATTTTTATAGAGACTTTATGCCTCATATGTCTAGGGATCTTCATCCCCTAAACAGACTTCTAGAAAATGATTTTCCCTTTGAATGGACTAAAGAGTGTGAGAATTCTTTCAGCTTAGTAAACAGAAATTATTATCAAATCAAACACTTAGGCTATGTTGTATGGTCCCTCACTACCTATTGTTATAAGTTCGGATGGAAGTCTTTATGGCACTGCTGCAGTATTGTCACACTGTGTGTTTGATCATAATGTGAACAAAATTGTAGAAAAACCTGTTATTTTTACATCCAGTACACACAGCCCAGCTCAAAGGAAATATTCTCAGTTGGAACGAGAAGCTTTAGCCATGGTAGTAGCAATAACAAGGTTCCATAAATACCTGTATGGACGAGAGTGGATATGGGTTAACTTACTGATAGTCAACCGTTAAAGGTACTTCTCAGCCCTAGCAGAGATTTACCCCTGATAGCTGCTCACCGTGTACAAAGATGGACTCATAAGTATCGCATAGAACATCGTAAATCTGAGGAAATGGGCGCTCCAGATGCATTGTCTAGACTCCCCTGTTCCGACACTGTGGTAGAATTAGTAGGACAGGTAGCATTGTGTGACCCACCCATAAACTTTGATATTGTTGCAAATGAAACTTAGGGCCAGACATACTGTATGGTGGCCACGTATTAATACTGACATAGAGGATTATTTAAGACAGTGTGAAGAATGTGCCAAAGTTAATTGGAAGGCACCATGTACTGAAACCTTGAAATAGTCTGACCCACTTTAACCCTGGATCCCCATACATGAAGATTTTTTTACACACATCAAAAAAAGTTTTGCATCACCTCGGTTTCAAGAGTTCCGGAACCTTTAAATACAAAGGGAATAGAGATCAACACAAACAACATTTCAGCTCGTTTTATTGCTCATGAGACCCACACATTGCATGTTGTACCATCATACAGCTAGACTTTCAGCATTTGTGGTCCAGATTGCAGTACACACCACTACCTCTAATACCCAGTAGCACGTCCTCTTGCATTGATGCATGCCTGTATTCGTCGTGGCATACTATCCACAAGTTCATCAAGACACTGTTGGTCCAAATTGTCCCACTCCTCAACGACAATTCGGCGTAAATCTCTCAGAGTGGTTGGTGGGTCAAGACGTCCATAAACAGCCCTTTTCAACATATCCCAGGCATGTTCGATAGGGTTCATGTCTGGCGAACATGCTGGCCACTGTAGTCGAGCGATGTCGTTATCTTGAAGGAACGCATTCACAAGATGTGCACGATGAGGTCGAGAATTGTCGTCCATGAAGACAAATGCCTCTCCAATATTCTGCCGATATGGGTGCACTATGGGTCGGAGGATGTCATTCAGGTATCGTAAAGCCGTTTCGGAGCCTTCCATGACCACCAGTGGCGTACGTCGGCCCCACATAATGCCACCCCAAAACATCAGGGAACCACCACCTTGCTGCACTCGCTGGACAGTGTGTCTAAGACGTTCAGCCTGACCAGGGTGCCTCCAAACACGTCTCCGACGATTGTCTGGTTGAAGGCATATGCGACACTCATCGGTGAAGAGAACGTGATGCCAATTCTGTGGGGTCCATTCAGCATGTTGTTGGGCCCATCTGTACCGCGCTGCATGGTGTCGGGGTTGCAAAGCTGGACCTCGCCATGGACGTCGGGAGTGAAGTTGCGCATCATGCAGCCTATTGCGCACAGTTTGAGTTGAAACACGACGTCCTGTGGCTGAACGAAACGCATTATTCAACATGGTGGCATTGCTGTCAGGGTTCCTCCGAGCGGCAATCCGTAAGTAGCGGTCATCCACTACAGTAGTAGCCCTTGGGCGGCCTGAGCGAGGCCTGTCATCGACAGTTCCTGTATCTCTGTACCTCCTCCATGTCCGAACAACATCGCTTTGGATCACTCTGAGACGCCTGGAAACTTCCCTTGTTGAGAGCCCTTCTTGACACAAAGTAACAATGCGGACGCGATCGAACTGCGGTATTGACCTTCTAGGCATGGTAGAACTACAGACAACATGAGCAGCGTACCTTCGTCCTGGTGGAATGACTGGAACTGATCGGCTGTCGTACCCCCTCCGTCTAATAGGCCCTGCTCATGCATGGTTGTTTACATCTTTGAGCAGTTTTAGTGACATCTATGAACAGTCAAAGGGACTGTATCTTTGATACAATATACACAGTCAACGTCTATATGCCGGAGATCTGGGAACCGAGGTGATGCAAAACTTTTTTTGATGCGTGTATTTCAGTAAGGATGTTTACGTCTTGATAATTGATAGTCATACTAAGTGGTTAGAGGTTTACCTTAAAACCTCTACTACTGCATCTGCTGTTATTATTGTTTTAAGGGGCGGAACTACGAGGTCATCTGCCCCTACTGCTCTTATTAGTAAGTTAAGATGGGTATTTTCAATTTTTGGGCTACCTGTTGAAATAGTATCAGACAACGGGTCCCCATTTGATTCTGTAGAGTACTTGATGTTATGTACTGACAATTGTATAAGAGTTACCCACAGACCTGCTTATTATCCGCCAGCCAATGGCGAAGCTGAAAGAAGGGTCCAAACAGGCAATGACTAAAATTTGTATGTCTCCAGGAAGTAAGTCTTTGGAACATAAATTGTGTAATTTCCTATCTGGAGTCTGAACAACCCCTTGTACTGTAACCAGGAACTCTCCAGCTGACATGATTCTTAAATTCAAACCAAGGACCCTCTTAACATGCTTGAAACCCTCACCTCTGGAAGCTTACAAACCCAAAGGTTATGCTTTTCAAGTTGGTGATTTTGTATGGTTTCGTAGGTTTAAAGGTGAAACACCTCAGAAAGGAACAGTTGTATCAATTGTTGGACCTTCTACTTATTTTGTCAATTGCCAAGGAAATGTTATTCAATGTCCAAATCAGCTCACAATCCATATTGATATATTTAACATTCTTTCACAAAGAATGATCAATGTTCGTTACAACAACAAAACTTCAGGTTGCAAGCAATCAAAACTAGGCCTCCCACAAGGAGCTGTATCAAGCACAACTTTATTCAATGTGTACATCAACGATCTTCCAAAAACAATAAAGAAAGTAGGTAATGTGAATATCAGCATGTTTGCATCATTCGGACCACAGCACATAACAGCCCAAATCAGCAAATGCTTCTTGAACACAGAATGAACCAGGCACTTATAAAACTCAAAAACTGGACCGAAAACAATAATATGGAAATCAATACTTCCAAAACAGTATACCAGTTTTTCTCCCTGAGACACCACAATCCAACTTTTAGTCTCAAATTTAGTAATCAAGACCTTCCAAAAAGTGAAAGTACAAAGTACCTAGGTATCATCATGGACAAGAAGCTGAACTGGACCAAATACATAAAACATGTGGAGGATAAGGTAAGCAAACGGATGAAATTACTGAAGAGACTAGCAGGAGCTACTTGGGGGAGCACTCAAGACACACTCAACAAAACCTACAATACTTATATCAAACCAATCATAAAATATGGCAGTGAAGTACTCTCTACAGCACCCCAGTCAAACATTGATCGCCTTGAGAGGTGTCAGAATAATGCCCTACGAATCATAACAGATGCAATAAAAACCACATCTATAACCGCCTTGCAATTACCGTATATACCCACAACTTACCAATAGAAGAAGAGATGAAACATCAAACAGCCAATGCATACCTCAGTATACAAAGACTACCTCAAATGACATGGATAAAAAAAAAAAAAAAACAGTTTCTAGCCCCAATCTTAAAACGCAAAAAGATCCCTTAAGCCTCGCCAAAGAATACATCAATAAGAGCAATCTGCAAATAAAACTTGAACCACTCTGTATGGCAGTCAATCCCATTGAATATATACAAGTGACTACAGATCTTACTTTGTTAGAAGAGGTCTGCAAGAAAGACTCTTCACCACAAGATCTAAAAAAACTGGCCCTCTGTATAATAGAAGAAAGATATCCATCTAATCAATGGCTCAAAATATTTACAGATGGCTCACAAGACAAAGAAAATAGAACTGGAGCAGGAATACATTCATCTCTCTTCTCACTCTACTTCCCAGTAGGCCAAAACAAAACAAACTTTGATGCTGAGATAAGAGCAATGTCACATGCACTCCATCAGTTATTAAGCAGAAACATTGATTATCAAAAATGCGTTATCATTACAGATTCCAAAGCAGCCATCCAAGCCATCTCGTCAAATTATAAGCCCCAAAATAAAGAACTGAAAGACATTTTTTGTAGGATAAAAACCCTTCAAAGATGCCACAAACAGATCTCATTTCAGTGGATCCCTTCTCATGTTGGAATAGCAGGAAATGAAGAGGCAGACAGGTTAGCAAAAAAAGGTACCACAATACAACAACCTGTCAGACTGATTTTATGTCAGCAAAAAGGATCTTGAAAAATACTATCAAAAACAGGTATGAAGAAATGGCAAAGAAAACAGCAGAAACCAAATTATGGAAAGACATTGATGCTAAATGGGATCAATATAAATTAACACCAAGAAAAGAAGCTGTAGCCTTCTTCAGACTTAACACTGGCCACGACTGCCTTGCAGCTCATCTGAAACGAATCAACATCCTGAGATCTGAAGAATGCACACTTTGTCACGAACCTGGAAGTAAAATGGATAAGGGACACCTACTATATTGCAACAAACTTGATGTGACTGCTAGAACTTCTGGAAACCTCACACAACTCTATTGGAACACAAGAAAGCTGATGGATTGGAATCCGGGCTAGCCATAGGAAACAACACATTTAACAATGGATGGTTTCGAGCTAGTACAGAGAAGGCGCCACAGAACTGACAGGAGAAATAAGGTTACTTTTGGTACGGATGAGTCTCCAGACTCCATTTTACTAGCAGGAGAGGGAACCGCATGGTTATATGTGGGACGGCTCTCAAGCAAGGCAAACAGTGAGAATCTTAAAGCATTATTTTCCAAGAAAGGTGTCCCAGGTCCCACAACGTGTGAAGAATTGAGAACTGTGGGGACGAATAAAGCTTTTAAGATAGGAATCCCCTTTAACGCTTTGGATCTGGTAGAGAAGGCTGAATTCTGGCCAAAGGGTGTTCTCGTGCGGCCCTTTCGAGCTCCAAGGCAGGGATACAGAGGGGCTAATCTTGCATAGGTCCTTCCTGGTGAGGTCACAGTTGAGGGTTCTATTATGGAACGTAGAGGGACTACGAAGTGTTATTAGTCTTCTGCCCAACAACGTGTTTGACAACTATGATGTAGTGGTATTGACAGAAACTATGTTGACGACGGAGTGGGAGGCAAGTAATGCCTATACTGTAAATGTGTTAGCAAGGCAGGGACCCCGAGGAAGACCATCAGGTGGGCTCACCTGTCTCCTGAAACCTCTGCTTTCGCCCTTCAAGAAAGTTTACGAGTCAGAAAACATCCTTGCAATAAGAACGAAACTTTGTGTTATCATTTGTATGTATTTTCAACCTGAAATGTCTCAAGCCGAAATAATAGATGAGTTATCACGCGTACTAGAGGTAACCGACTGCAATGAGACAGTTATTGCAGCTGGTGACTTAAACTGCCGTATAGACAAGCACAGCCTGAAGACAAAACATGTTCTGGAGTTTTTTGAAGAGACTGGATTGACGCTCGTCAACCTATGCAAGAGTCCTACTTACCTATGTCACAATGGCTCCAGCATTATAGACCTTGTCTTCACCAATGAAGCCAATTTAAAGACGGTGGAGCAGCGAATCATTGGCGAGTCATTAAGGAAACATTTGCCTTTCTGACAATTTTTGAAATGTCCTCTGCGGTCTCTCAGGAGGTTGTCAGTCACCCAAAAAGATCCCGGAAATTAGATCCAGATTCACTAAGAGGACAGGACATAAATGATATACTGGCTCTAATCTATAGTGGTCAGCTGGATGCTGCAATAGTTAGCATAGAAGATCTGATACTAAAGGCCACGCTCCCATCACCACGGGTAAGGAAGGCTAAGAAGTGGTTCAACGAAAGATGTTACGTGGCCAGGAAGGATGTATTAGGTACCCTTCAATCAGCCCATGTGGATCCATCAGAACATAACCTGCAGGTTTATAGGCTCAAGAGGAAATGGTATAAGGACATTCTACGAACGACCAGAGACTCCTACAATAAAGAAGAAGAGAGGAAACTAATATCCGAAGCGGAAGAAAACCCCTACAAGACTCTGAACCCAAGGAAACCGAAGTACTCTAGGAATATTCCTATTGAGAGATGGGAAGAGCATCTGACTGCCATTTTGCAAGACAGGGATACTCGGCCAACTGTTCAGTCCCCACCAAAACCAGTTTTCCTAATAAACTCTGAAAGGATCACTGAACAGGAGGTGATGACCACGATAAAGGATTTGAAGAATCATAAGGCGTGTGGTCTTGATCTTATTTACAACGAGCACCTAAAGATTGCATCGGCGGAACTAAGCGGCTGCCTAGCTGCACTGTTTAATGAGTGTCTAAGGAAGGGGTCCATACCAGCCAGGTGGAGGACTTCCTTAGTAAAAATGCTCTATAAGGGTAAGGGAGACTGTGGAGATCCCAATTCATACAGAGGCATTGCCCTGGAATCAGTTCTTCTGAAACTCCTAAGCATTATTTTATGTAATCGTCTGTCTAAAATCATTGACGCTCAATTACCGGAGGAGCAATTTGGCTTCAGAAAGGGAAGATCTGCCACGCAAGCCATAGCCTGTTTACAAACTAACATAGAGGAAGCCTTGTCACGGAAAAGGGGCAAACTGCATGCAGTATTCCTGGATTATGCCAAGGCCTTCGATACAATCAATAGGCAATTACTAGTGAGGAAGTTAGAAAACTTAATAGGTACAGAAAACTATTTGGTGAGGCTCGTTCGGTCGTTACTGAGTGAAAATTTCGTTGTCATTTCGGATGAAATCGCGAAATCGAAGGAAATACGACAGACAATAGGAGTTGTGCAAGGGGATCCCCTCAGCCCTATTCTTTTTATTATTGCCACGGCAGATGTTGTACAAGTATTACCCTCAAACGTGAAGTTATATATCTACGCAGATGACATGGTCCTAACGGCAACCAGTGAAGTGGCGCTGCAACAGGCTTTTAATAAAGTGACGGAGTGGGCGAAATCAAATGAACTTCAGTTGAATGAGAAGAAGACAGTTTCCATGTCTTTTCGGAAAGGAGGAAGAGGAGCAACAATTCTTTACGGAGATAAACCACTGGCGTGTGTGACACACTTCAACTATCTTGGGGTGACTTTTCAGATGCATGGCAACGTTTTCTCAATCCACATCAAGGACAGATCAAACGCGGCTATAAAGGCCATGAGTGACATACGGCATCTCAGAACACTCTCCTTAAAGACTGCAATGAAACTCTTCTGGCTGAAAATCGCCCCGATAATTACATATGGTCTGGAAAACATTTGGTCCCACCTAAAGTACAAGCATCTAGTGGAGATAGAGAAGGTCAAGGCTGTCTACCTAAAGAAAGTCTTATGCCTCTCCCGATTTACTCTTTCTCGTTTGGTTTATGAACTCTCAAGTGAGCTCCCCTTTGTTGAAGAACTGAGACTGCAGATGCTTTTGCCAACAACACATGGTTTTGAGACACTAGTTCAGGAAATGAAGTCTAAGAAAGATAGCATCTGGCAAGAATTTTACGCGACTGATGCGATGACATCACGGGACTGGACAGAGAGCTCCTACGAGCTGAGGCACCTGGTAACGAGATTCTCGGTACATGGTTTCCACTTCAAAGTGTGTAATAACAGAAGATTTCATCAGCCAGACTTAAATTGTGTATGTGCCCTATGTGGTAGAAGATGTGATCGATACCACGTGATGTGGTGTGGGCAGAGGAGGTTATCTCTGTCTCAGTTCTGTTCAAACTAGTTGTAATTTCATACTGCATATTTTGTGCTTTAATAAATTTATTATTTAACAACCCTGTTGTTCAGAAAGATAATTCTGTTGTACCCTAAACATTACCAAACCAACAGAAGAACATGGTACTATCAACAGAAAGGGCGTGTTTCTATCTCCCAAAATTTTAATAATGGCACCCCGTGGCGTTAACGAACAGCTGATCCGAAATCTCAAGTTAAAACGCAATGAGAGTGAAACGCGAATTATGATCCGCGTCATCCGGGCTTGTTATTGGCTGGCAATTATTACCAGCCATTGGCTGCCCGCGGGTTTGTTTACAATTATTACCAACATGGTGGCGAGAGGAATAGATTTCTACATCAATTAAATTGCTAGAAATCTATTCCAGTTCATGACAGTATGAAGTGCAAATCACTTATTGATGAGGAATTGTATGTGCGTTTATATTTAAATTGACGCGTGACACTGTTCATCAAAATTTGTGAAAATAAAAGTACAAATCAACACTCTTGCCAATCGACTGAAAGTTTCTACTACTTTGGATGTAATGGATGTAAATCAATTAGCTGTCGTTTCTACCAGTTTTATTCATCAGTTCGAAATACATTCAGTACAATAACCTTTTGTGCACTATAAAACTACATTATAGACCATTGCATATTGATGTTGCTGTCTGCTATATTTATCAATTTCATGAAATGTAATTTGTAGGTCATGCCTAATAAGGCATATAATTTAAGTGGCCGTTTGTAATGTGAAGTCCTTACTGTATTTATGTACAAATATTATGGTTTAACTAATGAAGCAAGGATTAAAAGTGCAGTTTGCACTGCCACCCTTTTTTTGTTTAAATATTGATATGTAGTTTCTCAGTCTGGTAACTTCTTGGATTTGCTTGAGATAGATTTATAGTAGGCTAATATACTACCTTATTAACCTGCAGGCTGAGTTTTTTTTAAACATGCCCAGGTGCATACAGTAGCACAAGACCTACTGCAGGCTATGTCGATCCTAAATGTAGGCCTATTATAGTGCTCATGTCAAAGGTCGTCCTAAAGTTTTAACTATTGAGACTTGATTTGCATCGAAGATAATTTCAGCCGAGTCTGGCAAGGCTTCATAAACTTGGGCGTGACTTCACATTTTCATTTTTCCTATACAGCTTTTGATACCAACCACTTAAATCACAGTATTTCAAGATTTGCTCTCATTAAACATCACCAACACTTTTTTTTTCCCTGGTGGTGGGCTGTGTTGGAGTCTACAGAAAATAAAGTTGAGAAATAAAAATACATCTTAGGTTTCCATGACACAGTTGCATTTTATCCTACTATATATCCACTCAATATACCAATCCTACCAATGTTTCCTAATTCCTCATGCTGCACAAATAAACATGACAGATTACAGCATTAGCAATGATGACAGTAATTTATGAATTGTTAAAATGTTTTTAAAAGATGCATAGAAAGAGGCTTGATAAATCCTGTATCATCAAACCATTTAAACATTCCCACAGAGCTCTAATCAGAAGCTCATTTTATGTGCAACAGGTATGTAAAATAAACCTCCCTCCCAATAACTTGTAGGCCTAACCTGAACATAATCCATGTTAAGAGCTGTTTTTTGGTTCACAGGAAAACCTACCATTTAAAATCTTGCACATACCGGTAGGCTACTAATCATATTAAGGTTCAATTAACTAGGGTAATTTTAAAAATCATGGCTATCAACTACTGATATAAATATTCCAGACATCTTTCTTAACTCCACTTTTACTGACAGCATGTAAGTCCTTACTACTGTCTTTCAAGCCATTGACCAGTTGTTTTTTTCATGAGGAACCATTTTAGTCATTCTTCTCTATGTGAAATACAGTTGATGACAACTGCCTGGGAGACTCAGGTGTTTTTTCTTGTGTCGCTTCTCTGGTTGCCTACGACACTTCCTAATTATTAACAGAATGTTTCATTGAATTGTTTTATCCAATTGACCAACTGGTAATATATTATGGTTTGCTTTAATATTCCTATGATACACTTTTAGATCTCATATATTAATGAAATATACAACAACATAGGCTGAAATGTTGAACCAATCTCCCATTCCCCAACACTCCCAACTAATGGGACATAAGCTACCTAGTGGTTGGTCTCACAATGCTTCCATCTACATGTACCGTACTAGGTCTAGTAGTACCATACGTATTGTGACTGTTTCTCCAACTTTGTCAAGGAAACTAATTCTGAACTAAGATCTGGAATGGGGTACACTGTCCCTCGAGGGCAATCAAGGACAACTTGAATCATTCAAGTGATTTTTCTATTTCATTTTACCAACTAACCAGGTGCCTGGAAATGCTAGTGAAGGAGGCAGCTAAGTAGGCTAGCCTACTGGTATTCACCATTCAGAGAACATTCTCAGCGACTTGTCTAGGCATAGGCCTATGACACAATTTTCAGAAATTGATACAGTAGTCACAGAACACTAATGGTGCCCAGTACGCACAGCTTAGCATAGGACGGAGTGGATTCCAGCCACAGATTAACTTATTATCTGTCAACGGGTTTTCAAACAAATTGAGCACACACCCAAGTACAGGGGTCTTGACCATGATGTTCCAAGCCTCTAAATGAAACACTCCTCTTTAAGACTTTCTGGTCTTGCATCCATGGTCGATCAACATTCTCCTGATCTGTGTTTTCAAGTTTCTGATGGTTATGGACATTATTTTTATCCTGATACATGCCCTATTCTTAATTAGTTCAGCATAAGATCATTGAATCCCCTTAAGAAATATAGGGAACATCCATGTGTTATTTGACCATAGAAAGGGAGAATTTAAAAAACTGAACCTCTAGGGACATTGATGCAGATGACTCTGAGTAAGTAGGCTAGATCAAAATGAACATTTTTCAGTGTTGCCTTAATAAAGGTTGATAACTTTCTACCGTTCAACATGAATAGGCCTATATTGGATGGGAAATATTTTTATTATTTGCAGAGATTACAAGGATGACTTGTTGATGTATCGTTATTTTGTTAAGCGAACATAAGTTCCAAGTCCATATCGTGTTGGAACCCATATTTCAGTGCTGCCTTAGTAAACGAAATATTCAATGTCTTTCAGTCGGTCAACACGGTTGCACTTAATGTTAATGAGAATGAGCATTATTCCAAAAACCAGAAAAAAAAACTGTAGGCTACATGCAGACCTAACTTGTCAAATCAATCATGCCTACAAGACAACAAAAATGCTCTATGAAAAACTATTAAAACCCCATAATGGTAGTCAAAAATAATCTCAAACCACCGCCACTATTTCGCGAAGGTGCAGAAAAATCTTGCTATAGTACAGCTATTCGTAATAGTTGCTACTGTTGTGATAAACCGATACTGAGTGATAGGCCCCCGAAATATAACTATTTATCTTAATGTCTACAAGATAACCAGATTGCCAAAAAAAAACACAAATCTATAGAAGGCAACACTAAAAATGGCTTATCTAATCCACAAGTCACCCACCCTTCACCAACATTATTAATATTTGTAATTTAAGTAACTTAGGTTATGTTAAATTGAGGTTAATGGCGGATTTGATTGCGGCTGTCTGGCGGGAAGGACCCAATAAGTGCTCAGCCAATCAGGGACGTTTTGATTGGAGACCATGCTCGGAAAATTTTTAGATCGTTTTGATTCTCAGGGCTTCGTTAAGCCCCCACCCTAGGCCGTCATCGTGTCCAAAATGGCGGCTTAACGAACGCGACGGGGTGCCATTATTAAAATTTTGGGAGATAGAAACACAGCCAAAATGTTTTGCCTACATTACATAAAAATGTATCACCCAGTACAAATTCCAATCAACCATGTTCATCCCAAACTCCAACTGTTCCTTCAATTCCCAACACCCCTCAGCAATCAATTTCTTCACTCGAACATCAAGCTCCTCAACCAATATCCCCATCCCCACCTGCTCAAGATCAACCTATTCCTTCTACAAATCCACCAAGTAGGCCTACCTCCAACCTGCCCTCAGACGTTCAAATAGAACAATTCACCCCCCTCAAAGCTTCAACTAGTGAAAACCTTGTAAATGTATTTGTGTTGGTTGTATGCATCAATAATGGATGTATTCCTTTTTTTTCTTTAGTACTTCTCATTTTTTAAATTTCTTTTTTTTTTTTTTGTAAGGGGAGAATATTGTGTATTTCACATGCATAGGTTGGCAACATATGTACCCCGTGACGATGTACAGTGTAGTTCAGTTGTCTCAATAAACGCAGTCAGTCAAGAAGTGTTGTGTCGTTCTTATTAATGTATAAGCACCATACAGAATTAGAGAAACACAATATAAATAATTAGGTCTTCTTGATTATTGCTGACTTTTGCTATGTGGAGGTCTTGCAGGACTCTTTTTTCTTCCTATATAAAAATGTTATAGCGTCCCCTCTAACTACTGAAACTTTACAGATGCCAATGTGCCGAAACTCTGCTTAGAAAAGGTCGCACATTTAAGAACCCTAGACACAGCATGCCAAATGACTGTGTCGGAATTCGATCCCGCAGGCTTGAGCACAGGAAGCAGAAATCTAACCGCAGCACCTCACAGCTGGTTGGTTCCTCAGTTCAGGAGCTGCGACAACATGGTCATGTAGCCCCGTGTACTTTGGGTATGTGTAGAACCTATCTGATAACCGGTGTCAATTGTGATGGCTGTATTAGTGTGTGTTATCGGTAATTCAGGTAAGGACTGCAGACGATCAATTTCAAATAGTTCCTACTTTTGCTACCAAATGCTACTGTCAACGACATCTAGCTGTGAACTTGGCTACGGCTCTCCTGTAGTATACGTTGCCCGATTCGAAAGTGCGTTATTTTACTTAGTAGCGCTCGGAAAATGGTTTGTATTTATTCTGCCACGTTATTAAAGCCATTTGCCATTAACAAACACCGCGTAAACACTTCCAAAAAGGAAATTGTCAACATTAACTTTCAAGTAATAAACTTATCAAAAAGCACGTCGCCATGTTTGATTACGTAATGCTGCCAACTTACTGATTGTACTACTAGGCAAAATCATTGGCCTGGTTAAAGATTATTGATGCGTGACATCCCCACTGTGCGTGACAAAAACCAGGGGTGTTATCTATTAGCCTAACCTTTATTGGCCTAGACGAAAACCATTGGGCTGGATGAAAATATTGGTCTGGAAACAATAATGTTGGCACTCTGAAAAAATACAGTAACACACTCTAGCGATGAAATATTCAACTGCTGTATATTAGTAACATTGGCCATTTCTATAGAAAATTTTTCGAATTTTAATGGCGCCGGGCAACGTATACTACACGAGTTCCCTTGGCTACTAGCTGCCACCACAACCGGCACCTGACGGCAAACATTGGAACTTAATAGAGCATTAATCAAATCTAACCTACAAATTTAGCTTCACACAATTGTAATTAGTGGAAGGTTCTTTTAAATGCCATAAATCTATGACATGGGCCCGCCGGCTTTACTTCCCCTCCGAAGGAAGGCATACTGAGGGATTTTTAACGCTCTTAAAAATCCGACTTTGAAACACTCTCACCTCCTCGCTGGAGTTGATTTAACTTTAACTACCCTCATTTATTACAAACCTACAGAATTTACTGCCTTTAAATACAGGCCACAAGTGATTTTAACGTTACTTCCCGACTTTTAATGGGCGCCAAGGTTGACCATATGGGTCTTCCTGAATAAAATAGAAATAAATATAAAGCTGTTGCCCCGACTATGAAAACTCTTTCCCCCAGGAGTAGGGCATTTGGCATGCGTTTGCTGATGTACCAGGTTCATACAAGACAGGAATATAAACACACATGAATTTAACGAAATAATCTATTGGCTGTTCTAACACATATGTACACAAATATACAACACAAAATACACTTGCAATAAAACTTTGTACAGTACCTTTTGTTCACTGCTTCTATGCTCTTAGAGCAACAACACTTCTGGTCAGTTTGACCCCAGGCATTCAGCCTCCTATCAATTTACACTTGTGTAGTTTGTACGGAAAGTGTACACAAATTCCAACAGTCGGCGATTATAGCGTTGTTCCACGGTCTTCTTGCTCGATCCACGATAAGTCGCTCGCCACCACTTTCCAACACGTGGACCACAAATAGCTTGTTAGGCCTAGACGTATAGTCATGTGTTATAATCGTCCTTCGGGCGTGATTTGCACCAACAACCCATGGTACAATAGCCGAAGCTCAGAGGAGGCTTATAACTGCCTTTGCTGTTGGTTACCGCACTATGACATAGCACGACCCTGATTCGCAAGAAGACATCGTAACAGCATCAAACACGCCATTTTAAACACACATGAAGCAATATCCTTCCACACAGTCCTGTCCTTTTGCCTGCCGGAACTCATTGGCGCGCGCCCACTCCAAGCGGATATTCGTGGCAACATTGGAACATTTGACGATCGTAATTCTGCTGAGCGCACACTAACTTCACTGAGTACTTTTCCTACGCCGGGTCATCAGAGTTAAGGCTATTCTTAGCCCAGGCATTTCCTGGCTTGACACAAATAAGTCAAATTACCGTTTAACTTTTCCATATGCCCCAACTTCCAGCCTTCGAAAATTTTGACTCGTGTACCTATAGTACAGCCAGCAATAGAAACTTTTAACATTTCTAGTTAAAATAAACACATTAACCCCAAACCAAAATGAAATAATGCTTCTACTACAGGTAATAATACAGTCTTTTATATCCCTGTTCCCAAAACGTAATAAATCTCAATAAACCCCGTATTTTATAATATCAAATATCCAAAAACCGATAATTAATAAACAGTGATCCTAGGTTGTCCGGACCATCCAAAAATGAATCCGTCCACACAAAAACACACAGGCACAATAAAAATCACCTCTGCAACCCCACATTAACCCAATATAATAAGATATGAATAAAATACCCCAAACTAAATGCACGAAGCAAAACCCGAGGGTGAGCTACTGTAACTGAATAAATTCGGTTACAGACGCCCCCACAAGGATCAATCTCTAAACTACAAGGCTATAGATTTATCCTTGTCCCTCACACAAATACACTAGTACTCCTGTCTTGTCATCGTGAGCCAGATCTCTAGGTGACATATAGCTTGAGGTTAGCAACGTTATATGTACCTAGGACCTTGTCATCGTTGGAAATCAAGCTGTAGGCACATGCACCTACCCTGCGGTCTATAGCAAATGGACCGGAATGAAAAACCTCATGAATGCAACTCTGTTCTATCGACAGCAGACGCTCAGCTCGCAACAACACCAGATCACCTATCTTAATCTTTACCCCCTCCCTTCCCTGCTGTTTCAAAACCATCTTACCTACAATTACAATAATCCTAAATTTATTTAATCTCTTAGGGTACAGCTTCCCCGGTTGAAAATCCCAAAATCCTGCGACACACACAAAAAGAAATCCTTCCTGCAAACTACTGACTGCCACGCCCTCCAAACATAACCTAATGGTACCATACCACATGGTCACCACCACAAGAAGACTAACAGACAGACTGTTACTAATCTCAAATATAACCTCAAAAAGCATCTGACCAATCACCTCAACAACACCTTCCATGTAAGAATGAGCTATAGGGTACCTAGGACCGCTCAAGCCAGACCTATCTGCGATGTCAAAACTCTGCCCGTAGCCGTGAGTACATCCAGGTTTCCCCGAGAACACCTCCCTGTGTTCCCTCAGAACGTCAAACACCTCTGACTTCTGACCCTCGTCCAACATGGTATCTTTAACAACTGCCTCCACACAGTGATCATCATCACTCAACTCACGATCATCTCCCATGATCCAGAAACAACAGTGATCCACATCACTCAACACATGATCATCTCTCATGACCAAAATACAACTTGATACCATGCCGACACCTAATTCTTCCTCCTCAGAAACCTCTTTTATCACCTGAATGCATCCAACGACACTAACAAAATCTCTACCACCAACCTGATAATCTAACCTAACCCAATCCTGTTGCTCACTCCACCCAAACTTCACTTGCGCCTTACTGTAACCTAATTTACAGCTCTGGTCTCCTAACCTATCAGATCCTACATTGACATTATACTCTAAATTATGTTTCTCTTCCAGAGCGTGAGCAGGAATACTATGCAAGGACTCTCCCCCTGCTCCATATAGTGAGTCCTGGCGAAGTTTAAACTTCCTGGCCTATTGCTTCTCTCAACCTGCCTTTCCATGCCGCGCCCCCTATTCGCCTGCTCTACCTCACGTGGTCTGTTCCCCGGTTGATTGTTTTTCCCGTACCCCTGACACACATTGTTATTTCTTCCTCTCCCATGATCCTTATACCACATGTACCTATCTCCCCTACCTGGATCCCAGTTCTTCTCTCTCCTCTGATTATAATTTCCTTCCCTACGATTACCCCCATTTCTCTGACGTTGCCTACCTGTCTTTCTCAAGGTACCTAACCTTCCAAGTGACCTCTCTATGCCTGTAATAGCGACTATCTCCTGCACACACACTGCAGTCCTAATGTCATCAGAGAAATTACATACTAACTTTCTAACAAAACCGCCACTCCCTCCTAGTTCCAAATGTTGACCACGTAGAATTCTACCTACAGTATCTTCCTCCATACTAGTCACTATCTCGCTAACCTGGCTAATATTCTCATCTACCTTCTTCATACCATTCCCTAGCAACCTAATCTCGACTCGCTCATCTATCTCCACTACCTCACCGCTCTCCTCACTAAATTCAGCACTCTCAAGCATCTCCACTCTCCCAGCACTCTCCCCACTAACTTCAGCGCTCTCATCCTTCTCCACTCTCCCAGCACTGGCATCACTAACCACAATGTTCTCTTCCACGATGCCTATAATTTCCTCTTTCTGCTCTCCCAACCTATCTACCCTGAGAAATTTCTGGCTAGTCTCCAGTGTCTGGCTAGAAATCTCCCCTGCCAACATCACTTGTTGAGCATCCAACTTATCTACTTCCGAGTCTACGCTCTCTTCCTGAACAGCAATCTGACCACCTAGCTTAATTTCCAGATTAGTGATTTCTACTCTGACTTCACTAAACTGGCGAGTAACACTGCTGTCTAGGATAGTCACCTGCTCTTTGACCTCATCTATCTTTGCTGATATTTCCTTCATCTGGGAGGACATTTGACTGGTTATCCTCTCCTCGGAACTCTTACTACGAAACAGGAGCTTCTCCAACATGTCCATCATACTTAATTCATTCCCCCCCTTCCCTGGCAAATCTCCCCTGACTCTACTGTTTTCCCCCATCCCTACAGCAAATTTCCTATCAGACCCTGTCTGATTCTGCCGCTCACCAACACCGTCCACCAACAAAGCAGAATTGCATCCTGGCTCTAACGTAGCCATCCCTAATTGAAAATATGTAAAATTACGAAAATATGCCTACAGTTTAATTCCTGTGTCCTGGTACACATCAGCATGTCTAAGGCCCCACGTTGGGTTCGCCACTGAAACACTCTCACCTCCTCGCTGGAGTTGATTTAACTTTAACTACCCTCATTTATTACAAACCTACAGAATTTACTGCCTTTAAATACAGGCCACAAGTGATTTTAACGTTACTTCCCGACTTTTAATGGGCGCCAAGGTTGACCATATGGGTCTTCCTGAATAAAATAGAAATAAATATAAAGCTGTTGCCCCGACTATGAAAACTCTTTCCCCCAGGAGTAGGGCATTTGGCATGCGTTTGCTGATGTACCAGGTTCATACAAGACAGGAATATAAACACACATGAATTTAACGAAATAATCTATTGGCTGTTCTAACACATATGTACACAAATATACAACACAAAATACACTTGCAATAAAACTTTGTACAGTACCTTTTGTTCACTGCTTCTATGCTCTTAGAGCAACAACACTTCTGGTCAGTTTGACCCCAGGCATTCAGCCTCCTATCAATTTACACTTGTGTAGTTTGTACGGAAAGTGTACACAAATTCCAACAGTCGGCGATTATAGCGTTGTTCCACGGTCTTCTTGCTCGATCCACGATAAGTCGCTCGCCACCACTTTCCAACACGTGGACCACAAATAGCTTGTTAGGCCTAGACGTATAGTCATGTGTTATAATCGTCCTTCGGGCGTGATTTGCACCAACAACCCATGGTACAATAGCCGAAGCTCAGAGGAGGCTTATAACTGCCTTTGCTGTTGGTTACCGCACTATGACATAGCACGACCCTGATTCGCAAGAAGACATCGTAACAGCATCAAACACGCCATTTTAAACACACATGAAGCAATATCCTTCCACACAGTCCTGTCCTTTTGCCTGCCGGAACTCATTGGCGCGCGCCCACTCCAAGCGGATATTCGTGGCAACATTGGAACATTTGACGATCGTAATTCTGCTGAGCGCACACTAACTTCACTGAGTACTTTTCCTACGCCGGGTCATCAGAGTTAAGGCTATTCTTAGCCCAGGCATTTCCTGGCTTGACACAAATAAGTCAAATTACCGTTTAACTTTTCCATATGCCCCAACTTCCAGCCTTCGAAAATTTTGACTCGTGTACCTATAGTACAGCCAGCAATAGAAACTTTTAACATTTCTAGTTAAAATAAACACATTAACCCCAAACCAAAATGAAATAATGCTTCTACTACAGGTAATAATACAGTCTTTTATATCCCTGTTCCCAAAACGTAATAAATCTCAATAAACCCCGTATTTTATAATATCAAATATCCAAAAACCGATAATTAATAAACAGTGATCCTAGGTTGTCCGGACCATCCAAAAATGAATCCGTCCACACAAAAACACACAGGCACAATAAAAATCACCTCTGCAACCCCACATTAACCCAATATAATAAGATATGAATAAAATACCCCAAACTAAATGCACGAAGCAAAACCCGAGGGTGAGCTACTGTAACTGAATAAATTCGGTTACAACTTCGGTCGGGTTTGAACCCACAATGTTTGGCATAGAAGCTCAGCGTGTCATCAACCACGTCACCGAAGCCGCCCACGCACAAGGCACAACTATCCAGGAAATAGAACAAGATTGATACATACAACTAGTACAAAGGACTGATGACCATTATGTTCCCTGCTCCTAAAATGAAACGGTGACACCACTTGACGGATCAAGATTCGTGGTGGTGGTGGCCAAATGCGACTATTCAGGTGTAGTTGTTGTTGTTGTTTTAAGGGGCGGAACTTACGAGGTCATCTCCCCCTCTATTCAGGGGTCTTCTAATGGTTTCAAAGCAGGTGTTTATTGACTGATACTTATGAGTTGACAGCTATCCGAAAGTCTAAGCATTTCACATTCTTCTAAAACTAATGCAATCGCCAACAAGATAATAAGTTAACAATATTTTTTTAAAATCGAAATTAGGTATATAGCTGTTGATGTTTATGTATAGCCTATACGAATAATACAAACTTAGTGAAATTTGCTCATCAAGAATCGTATCATATGAAAATACAACAGAAGCTCTGATTAAATTAGATTGGATCACCACTGTGGATTTTCTTACCTTGCATTCACAAATGCTGACAACAGAAATTCAGAAAATTAAAGACAGCACCACAAAACTACAATAAAAATCGAACAATCTTGGAGTGTATCGAACTGTCTTTTCGCGAAAGAACATTGCGAGGCATTCAGAATATCGATTGTAAGAAATTGACAAAGATGTTAAAAAGATAGGATCAACTCACCGAGCATATTAATTAACTCAAAATGTTCCACTTTCAGAGCAATATTTCTGTTCTATTGAAATAACCCGTTATAATACCTTCTATAAATGGGATATATAAGATAGGTATCCGCAATGCACAAATTGTGCACTTGTTTGCGACTTTTACTTTCTGGTGGATGTTGGGTGGATGGTCTTCATAAAGTTCATTTGTTTTCCACTGCACACCAAATTGCAATGGCTGTGATTAATGATATGTGGGTGAAAGCGAAGTGAAAAACTATCATTACATGCGGAAATAGTTACATTTGGTTTTCCAACGTAGGAACCAAATCCTGAGTCGTAGAGGTGGGAATATGCCGTTTGACATTCACGTGATATAACTGCTTTGGTCTGTACAGAATTGCTTCGGCCTGAATTAGTCTGCCTGTGCCTGACTAGATGATCGTTGGTTTCAACTATTCACTAAAAACTTCGAGTTGTATCTAGCTAAAAAATAAATAACCAAACATGAGTGAGTCAGAAGAATCAAACTTTGCCCCTGGGCCTTTACCTGGGATAAGTTACCCCATTCAGGTTATGTATTGCGGTAATTGCTCACTACCAATTGAGTATTGCGAGTTTTATCCAGAATACGATAAATGTAAGGCATGGTTAGAACGTAATATGCCAACCGAATTTGAAAGGGTTATGAAACTAGGCGATAAAGAGGAAGGTGGAGAAGAGGAGAAGAAACGTCAGAAAAGGGGAGGCAAAGGAATAATGAAAGCAAAGAAGAAAGAAGACGTTCCGAAGCAAGTCTGCGTGTCTCGAGCTCCAAGAGGCAAGAAGAAATCTGTTACAGTTGTTACAGGACTGAGTACTTTTGATATTGATCTTAAGGTAGCTGCGAAATTCTTCGGGACAAAGTTTGCGTGTGGATCATCAGTTACTGGTGACGATGAGATAGTAATTCAAGGTGATGTGAAGGATGAGCTTTTCGATATTATTCCAGAAAAGTGGCCAGAAATTGATGAAGATTCTATTGATGACTTGGGAGATCAGAAGAGATGAACAGTTTCTTCAACAAATTGCCATAATTTATTCCCTGTGTTATTGCTCATCGCCATTCTGAGCAACCTTGCTGTACAATAAGAACTTTAGTAAATTATGGTTGTGCTGAAAGAATGTAGTCTCTATTTGTGAATATTGTTGAATGCTTTGCCCTTGCTGTTATGGCAAGAAAAAATAATAAATTGCCCATTGGACAGAGTCGTCTGGTATTTAATCGCTTTGCTGGCAATACGGGGCCTCCAAGCTCCAGGTTCCTCGCTTTCGAGAATATTGTCAAATCATCAATTACTTGCTGTGCTAACTGTACCGTTGCTATATAATACAGAAATTAGCTTTGGAATTTGCAATTGTGTGTATTTATTAATACTGAAAAGCTAGCTGGTCGTCGAACACAGATTTCTTAATACTTTTAATAGGTTAACATCTGCCATGCTGGAATTATTTTCGGAGCTGCGGAATATCACATAGCATTTGTTTTTTTTTACAGCAATATGGCCGTCGAACTGTGGTGAACATAACCTTCCCTTCACCTCAGTATAATGAACTTCTCTTAAGATAGCGTTATATTTTTGGTTAGATATGCTTCATAAGTACAAAATTATTGGCAGAGTGACCAGCCATTCGAAAAATTGGACAAGAAAATATGCTACTTTCAATGATTTTTGGAAACTACCATGGAAGGGGTAGGCCAATAAGTTACTTGAATTAAAATTAAGAAGTTTAATTCAAATATGGTATTTATTTCTGTTGATAGGCTCCTTAAAACAACAATCGTCTTTTATTTTTGTGTATCATTTTTTTAAATTTGTTGAGGTATGTACATTTGTCATTTTTATTGTTAGGAAATCTTTTGGAAATTATGGCATTGTTCAACCTGGTCTTGTGAAGGAGGAGCCCAGTTTTCCTCAACATATTTCTGTCCCATCTTATTATGAATCGACTATTCCGGGTCCTTCACCAGCTGAACCAGAAATCAAGACCATTGAACAAATAGAGAAAATGAGGCGAAGTTGCTCTTTGGCATGGCAGATCCTGGAGTGTGTAAAGAAATATATTCGGGTAAGCGTTACTTCAATAATTATAATTGCTGGTATTGCACGTCTGACTCCTCTTCACCGGCGGTAGAAGTATCAACTTAGAGATGTCAACAGTGTGATGCAATCGGTTTTCCTAGAGATATCAGTACAGTCTGCACTAAGCATTATTGCATGAGCTTACCATTTGTTTAGGTGGGTATTTCAAGTCTATGTTAAATGAATGGGTTTACAGTATTCATGCACCTAAATGAAAAGTAGTGTATTATTGCAAAAGAATGATTATTAGGTTATACCATATATTAAAACCAGCAGTAGAACAGCACGCAATCTCCTCAAGTCAATAACTCTTTATGCAGAGTGAACATGCCTTCTCTCTTGTTCCACACTAGCTCTGATGCGCCAATGGACTGATGTAAACAGTTGATGCGCTCTCTCTTCAGAACGGCAAAGATTCGTCAGACGGGTAATATCAAATGTATACAGGTTGTATTGGAGAATCCTAGTCTATAATCATTATTTCTAAAGTTCTGACAGCTAGCAGTGATTGCCGAGTTAACCTCGTGGTGTTCCTATATTCCCTTAATATTCAAGCAATCTGTACTCTAGGGGCGGATGACCTCTCTGTTCTGCTCCTTGAAACTACCATAACTAATCTGTATGCTGGTAATATCACTTATTCTCACAACGTTTAGTTTTAAATGACTTCTTGTGAGAGCATCATCTTTAGAATTATGGCTATAGTGATTAGCAGGCTTGACCTCTCATGTGACCTGGTTATTCTTCCCATAACATTTTTTTAAACTTCCTGACCAGCTATCACTTGAAACAGCTATGAAGTTATTTAAGTTAGACTGAAGATTGATCCAATAGAGATTTATGAACTTGAACAGGGTTCTAAGAAAATTGGAAATAGTTAAGACAATATACTGGAAGAGGGTCCTTTGTATTTCAAAATATTCGCCATCCAGACTAACCTACGTACTGGCCAGGAAACTTTTCTTTGTAGAGGAACTAAGATAGAGTGTCGAGCATCTATCTTGAGTTGGAAGAAAAAGAAAAGTATATGGATTGATTTCTACTCCACGGAAGCTATAGCAACCATTACATGGAAGATTGCGAACTGAGACACTAACACAATTTGCAATACATTGTTTTCACCACATCATTATCTAAAGGCTGAGCCTTGTCGCTGTGCAGCCACAGCCCACCATCTTCAGCAGCTCTCATCATGACGTAGGAAGCAAAATCCAGCTGAGAGATTGTGTTCCTATGGTATGAGACACGCGGTCTTCCTCAAGATATCTTGCCTTCGAAGACAATGTGGAGAAGTGTGTCATGCCGTAAGACGTGTCCAAGAAATTTAGTTTTTCTCTTCTCTATTGAACAAAGTAAAAGGTCAGTTTCTCCTTAACTTCATCCAAGATTTGTTTATTAGTCTTCTTTTCCCTCCAAATCGTCCTGAGCGTCAGTCTTGTCAGAACCACATTTCAGCAGCTTCTAGTCTTGATTTTGCTTGCTTTCCTAGAGTCCATGTTTCGCATCCATAAGCTAGCACACTCCAAACAAAGGTTTTAACAAATTTCTTCCTGGTTTCAATTCCTATGTGCTTATTTAACAATAGATTTTTCCTGCTCTGAAATGCTTGCTTTGCCATAGCAATTCTTCTTTTGACTTCTATTTGGCACTGATGAATGACACTTCCCAGATAACAAAATTCTGTAACTTAACCTGATCTATTTTTGTACAGCCTAACTTAATATTAGTTTTCAATTCAGTATGCTTCTTTTGGAGAACCATGATTTTCATTTTCTGTGTGTTTATTTTTAACCTGAACTTCTCTAACGTGTTGTTTAGCATTTACCCCAGGGGCTCACATCTAGTGGGACGTGGGTTGGCGACCACGGGACCCCAGCTGAGTCCGGCATTGCTTCCACTTACTTGTGCCGGGCTCCTCTCTGTCTTCTTTCCTGTCGACCTCCCTTGGTCAACTCTTGTTCTTTTCCGACCCCGACGGTATTAGGGTATCCGAGGCCTAGGGAGTCTCTTCCTTTCCTGCCTTAATTGGCCCTTGTCTCATCTTTCCTGATCCCTTCCTTCTGGGAGGGGTCAGCCTTCTTTTCCTGTTATCTCCTGCCTTCTGCTCAAGGCCCTCAAGGAGGTAGGGTGTATGTAGCCCCACCACTTCTGGTGCACCCTAGAAAGTGCTACACCCTCAGGGTCTCACGGCGATACCGAGGGATTCCTGAGCTGGGTCTTGTTTCCCCCTTTTGTCCCTTACCTGTGGGATGGACCCTCTCCTCTTTCACTTTCCTGTTGTTTTTCTTTTCATTATATTTCCTTTTCCCTTTAAGATTCCCGCACTGTTATTTTTGCATCTCCACTCCATTTTGTGGGCGTTTTCAATTTCAGTTGCCTTTTGTAAGTCTTTTCGATCTACGTTGCATTTTGTGAGTGTTTTTCAACCTCGATTGCATTTTGTAAGGATTGAAAATCTAAATTGTTTTTTAGTAAGTCTTTCTTTTGTGACTATTTTGAATTTCAACTGCATTTTGATTTTCAACCTACACCGCTTTTTTGCAAGTAGTTAAGTCTCAATTGCATTTTTGTGGGTATTTTGAATCTAAATTACATTTTGTAAGTATTTTCAATCTAAATTGCATTTTGTAAGTATTGTCCATCCAAATGAGAAGTTTGAATTTACCATACATTTTGTAAGCAATTTCAATTGCATTTTGTATTTTCAACCTACCCCACTTTGTTCAAGTAGTTAATTCTCAATTGCATTGTCTGGGTATTTTGAATCCAAATTACATTTTGTGCGTATTTTCAATCTCATTTGCATTTTGTAAGTATTTTGATTTCACTTGCATTTTGTAAGTATTTCGACTGTACGTTGCATATTGTACGTATGTTGAACTTCACCTACATTTTGTGCGTATTTTTCGATCTATTCCTTTTGTGAGTATTTTCGTTCGACATTCCCTTATGTATGTATTACCGCTCTCCATTTTGTGAGTAGTTTCAATCTGAGTTCCTTTTTGTAAGTATTTTCCTGCTCACTTACTTTTCGTTCTGGTTTCCACTTCATTGACATTTTCCCTATCACACAGACCATTAGGGGCCGATAACCTGGATGTTAGGCCCCTTAAAACAACAATTATCATGTTTAGCATTGCCTACCGAGCGTTGTAGTCAGGGTGTGCTCTGAATCAGCTACCAAAGCAATGTCATCTGCATAGCGAATACTATGAATTTATTTACCATTAAATTTGACTCCTTTCGTTTTTTTTTTTTCTTTTACTGTTCGAATTGCATAGCCTATTCTATGAATATATTAAACAGATATGGTGATACGGGGCAGCCTTGTTGCACTCCTCTTCTTATTCTTGCTTCTCTTTTCGTTCCATTGATGTTTATTTCTGTGCTTTGGTCTTTATATATGTTAAAAAGCAAACATTTGTCCTTCCAATCAAGACCCAACGTTCTCAGAGTTTGAAATAGTAACTTCCAGTCAACCTTATTGAATGCTTTTTCTAAATCAACGAAAGCTACATAAGTTTTCCTGTTAACTTCTAGTATTTTTTCCAGTATTTGACACAGAGCTAGAATTGCTTCTCTAGTACCCTTACCTGCTCTGAAGCCATATTGGTCGTCATCTAAATTCTGTTCTATTTTGCTTCTGATTCGGCCTTTAAGTATTGTCAGTAGGATCTTAGAAGTATGGGATAGAATGGCGATTGTTGTGTAATCTGAGCAGGTCGTGGCATTTCCTTTCTTTGGCAGTGTTATTGTCCGACTCTTTATGAAATTTAGTGGTAGAATTCCCTCTTCATAGCAATTAGTAATAATATCAAACAATTGCTCTTTCATGATGTCTCCAAATTTTTTACGAGCTCAGCTGAAATGTTATCAACATCTACTGCTTTCTTATCTTTTAATAAGTGTAGTGCTCTGTTGAATTCACATTTTGTAATTGGAGGGCCTTTGTCTTCTACCTCAATCTGGCTCTCATCTTCCACATAATCCTGAATGTTTTCCATTTCCTGGCCCTCGTATAGATCCTCAATGTATTGCTTCCAGCGGTCACCTACCTAAGCTGTCCTGCTTTGTTTCTAACCACATTGCTCTTGGTAATTTTCTTGTACTGCATGGATTTGATTTTAAAATATGCTTTATCAGATTTTCCAGTTTTTAAGTCCCTTTCGATGTCCCAATTTCTTTCATCCAGCCGTCTTTTGCTAAGCGACACTATTCCGTTATTGAATTTTTTAATGCTCTATATTGTTCAAAATCCCTACTTCTCATTTTGTTCCTCTGTTCGATGAGGTCTAACATTTCTTGCATCATCCAAGGCTTCCTTGGTTCCAGTTTTCTTTCACCCAGGATTTATGTGGCGGCTGTCATTACACTGTTCTTGACATAACCCCAACCAGAGCTTTCACTGCTCAGTTGATTAGTTTTCTCTGTGAATTTGGAAGACAAAGCTGCAATGTGTAATTTATTCAAACATATTATAAGTCTATCAGATGCCTTCTACTATATCCAGGAGCTTTCCATGAATAGTCATCTTTTGTGAACATCAAAGCATGTATTAGTTACTAATAGTTCATGTTCACAAAACTCTAGCAATTGCTCACCTCTCGAGTTCATTTCACCAAGTCCGAATTTACCAGCATGTTTAAGATTTCCATGACTACTAACTGAAACATTGAAGTCTCCCATTAAGAGAATATTAGTTTTGGTGTCTACTAGCTCAAATAGTTCTTGAATACAATCATACATTTCTCCTATAACTTCATCCTCACTGTTAGTGGTTGGAAAATATACTTGAATAATGACCACGTTAGTAGGGTCAGCTGTTATCTTTACCATCGTAATCCTGTCATTAATATGATAGGTATTCATTACATTTTGACACCATTCACCTTTTAAGATTATTGCTACTCCATTCGGTCCACCTTTATTATTTCCTGTTTGTATTACCCTGAATTGAGTCTATGAGTGCAATAGTGGCCTAACCCTCAATTTCCTGAAAGGTTATTTTCCTCGGTTGAAAAACATTGTAAACTAGTCCTTGGCGAATTTGTGGATTGGGCCACTATTGCAATCATAGCCCCAATTGTAAATGTATATGGTGCAAGAAATATTGTGATATCATGTGCTAAAAACGTCATATATATATAATTGAATTATGTAGTGCCTAAATTATGTACACATTGTGTTTATTAAATGTTGTTATTAAACCTGAATATCAGATTTTCATGTACCTAATTTAGTATGATAATAGAGGACATATCAGCCCTACCCAGCTTGCTGGAAGAATTCACTGGTAGTGATGACATTAACTAGGTAGTACTCTGTAATTATCGAGTAGAGTTGTAAACTAAAGAATCTATAGGCCTAATGATTGCTTGCATGGTGGACAAAAACAATTCATGTTTTGACTTCAAATGATGGTAGAAATTTCTTACTGCACTTTTTTTAAAGCTGAGGGAGAAAGGTTTGCACTGTCCTAAAAATGCCATTCAATCCAGGAGTGAATACTTCTTGGAAATTTGAAGCAAATCTAAAATGAACTCTCTTTGTAGGCTATTGATTGTTCTTATATTATCTTCTGCCTTGTCGATCATGAATTTAAGAAAACAAACTGCAGTAATTGTCTATCTTTGGTGTCTTTCCTGTGAGTAGATTTTTAAAAAAGAGTAGGGTGTTGGTGGAATCCAGAAAAAAGGCTAAACAATTCCCCAAAACATCATCATCTTGTACAGTTTCCAGCCCTAGGCCGGGTCTGTTTGGAACATAAAGCCTCGCCACTTAGTCCTTTCTTCCCACCACCTCTCCGCTGTCACTCTGGTCCAGTCCTCGCCTCTCTTCTTGACACATTCCTCCACTCCTTTCAGCCATCTATCTCTTGGTCTTCCCCTTGGTCGTTTCCTCTGCATCTGCATCTCCTGTATCCTCTTGGGAATCTTCTTCTCTTCCATTCTCTTTAAGTGTCCATACCACCTCAGTCTTGATGTCTCAATCCTACCTTGCAAGGGCTCCTCTTTCACTATTACTATTATTCATTCCTCACCCTGTCTCTCCTTGTTACTCCGATCCTACTTCACAGGAACTTCATTTCACTTGTCTGTATTCTGCTTATGTCTCTTTTCTTCATTATCCACGTTTCTGAAGCATACGTGAGGATCTGGATCTAGTAGCTTCTGGATAACACTTCCTTGCTTTTTTGTGGCACATCTTTATTCCACACTAAGCTCCTAATGCTTCTGCCTGTCTGCCATGTTCCGTAATCTCTTTGTCATTTCTCCCATCTTCCTCCACTATACTTCCCAAGTACTTGAGACTTTCCACCTTCTTCAGCTGTCCACCTCCAGGTGTTATCCCACTCATTGGTCTGTCCTTTTTCCTGGTCGTTAACAGGATCTCACATTTATTGATGTTGAACTTCCATCCGTACTCTCCCACTGTTTCTTCCCAAGCCTTCAGTTGCTCCTGAATTTCCTCCTTGTTTCCCCAGACCATGAGATCATCTGCAAACACCATTGCTTTCATCTTATCTTCTCCTATCTTCCCTGCTACCCGTGTCATTACCTCGTCCATAACCACAATAAAGAGAAGGGGTGACAGTGCACTACCCTGTTTCAGGCCACTCATTTGTCTGAACCAGTCTGTTCTTTCCCCTCCAACTTTCACACAACTCACACATTTAAATTATTTCTTCTTCTTGTTAATAGTTGTAGCGAATAAAGTCGTCCATGTGGTTTATACAGGTTATGCTAAACCCATTATAACCCCACTTTCCCCTAAAAAAAATGGAACCAAGCCTGCTGCATGGCACAAAATGATGTCATTGTAATGAGACAAACACCAGAAAAAAACCTGTATATTGTATTCATAAGAATATCGATGGGTCAAAGGCAAAATATCTTAACCGCCAATTTTGTCTAATTGTACTTTTTAACATGAATTGAATAGCATCACTAAATATTTCTTCCCAGCAAAACATCTTATAGGAATTCCCTCTCTGGTTTCTCTTAAAAACTGGTGTATTTTATCTTGTTTTTTGAGTCTTCAGTCTTTTCACTTGTTTGATGCAGCTTTCCATGCCTCCCTGTCCTGAGCTAATCGTTTCATCTCTACATAGTTACCACACCCTACATCCGAGGCAATCTGTTTAACATATTCTAACCTTGGTCTACCCCTACAGTTCTTGTCCTCGACCCTTCCTTCCGTAACTAAGCTTTCTATTCCTGGGTGTCTTAGTATGTGTCCTAACAACCTCTCTCTTCTCATCATTAGCAGTTGCCAGAAACATCTCTCCTCTCCCACTAGTCTTAATACCTCTTTGTTTGTAACCCATCTGATCTTCATCATTCTCCTGTAACACCACATTTCAAACGCTTCAATTCCCCTCTTTTCTGCTGCACCAATAGTCCAAGTTTCACTTCCATAGAGAGCCACGCTCCAGATAAGGGCTTTCAATAATGAATTCCTAATACCTAAATCTATATTCGTTGTCAACAGGTTCCTTTTTTTTTTTTAGAAATGCTTTCCTTGCCTGAGCCAACCTACTTTTTACATCCTCTTTGCTTCATCCATCACTGGTTATTTTGCTTCCTAAGTAACAGAAAAATAAACTAACGCCCAACAAAACATCCTAAAAAGAAATAGTTCCCGCAATTTTATCTTAACAACCGTCCCAAAGTGGCACGTAAGATAATAAATGTGGCTCTTAAGATAATCTTTTTGGGTCTAATTTTGTATGCAGTAGGTTAAGATAACAGAATAATCTTTATAATTATTATGAATCCAGGTGTATAAATGTACTAAAATACACTTTACAATCATAACGGATTATTATTATTATTAAGTGTATGGAATTTTACATAAGGACAAGTATATACAATATTATACAAAAACCAGCAAAGAATACATGGTACTAAGTAGTGAACAATTACACATGGATATCTAAATTATTTATCCATTGCACTAGGGATACATCAGCAAGGTCTTTCTGGTCTCCACCATAAGCACGCAGAGGGCATTCGTCAATTATGTGATGCATGGTCTGGACCAATGCACCACAATCACATGCTGAAGAGTCCCTGAAGCCCCACTGGTTAAGGGACAATGCAGATAGATCACGGCAAGGTGCCAATACTGATCCCTGGGGAAGGCCATTTTTTAGTTTCCTAAGACGTCTGTCATCATTCATGACGACACAAAAGAGCCATTCGGTTAGCATATTGTTGATCGGTGTGGTTACTGTTTTGCAAGGGATAACTCTCTGCAGCTTCAACATCAATCCTTGTCTCCATACAGTATCATAATTAACACAAAAAGTGACAAAAATGTCCAGCATAACTCAACACATTGCTAGCGTTTCGCCCCAGCGTGCTAATTAGGCTCTTCAGTTGGTAAAGGCACACCTACCAAGACGCGTAGCAGGAACACATTGAGAAGGCCATGCAAGGCACCTCGCCACATATGTGGCCACGTCACTAGCATGCCAGTGTACCACGGGAGTCAAAAACTCCACTTCCAAAAACAATAAACCTTGCTTTGGCATTGAATATAGTCAAATGTTCTCGAGAGAGATCAAAATGAGTATTGTCCGTTGAGCCATTATAATTCACACAAAAAGTGATAAAAATGTCCACCATAACTCAACACATTGCTAGAGTTTCACCCCAGCGTGCCAATTGGGCTCTTCAGTTGGTAAAGGCACACCTACCAAGACGCGTAGCAGGTACACACTGAGAAGGCCATGCAAGACGCCTCGCCACATATGTGGCTACGTCACTTGCATGCCAGTGTACCACGGGAGTCAAAAACTCCACTCCGCTACTTGCTATGCGTCTTGGTAGGTGTGCCTTTTCCAACAAAAGAGCCCAATTGGCACGCTGGGGCGAAACTCTAGCAATGTGTTGAGTTATGCTGGACATTTTTATCACTTTTTGTGTTAATTATAATGGCTCAATGGACAATACTCACTTTGATCTCTTTCGAGAACTTTTGATTATACAGTATCATAGGCGGCCTTTTGATCTACAAAGACTCCAGATGTTTTAGTACCCCTTTGAAAACCGGCCTCAATGTGAGTTGTTAGTGCTAGCACCTGATCGACACAGCTACGGTTCTGCCTGAATCCTGCTTGCTCGACCGGGATCACGTCATTAATTGCTGAACTAATCCTATTGTATACAAGTCTCTCAAGGAGTTGATAGACACTCAGCAATGCTATTGGTCGGTAGCTATCGACTTGGTCTTCCGGTTTACCGGGTTTCAGAATTGCAATGATCTTGCTTACCCGGAATTTATATGGCAGATGTCCAGACAATAATATAATGGAGTAGAATTTAGCCAACCAGAGCCTTGTGTTCGGACCACTATGTATCAGAAACTCAGGAAATATCCCATCAAAGCCAGCAGCTTTACCAGGTTTGAGGCTTTTAATAGCAGTATCTACTTCCAGATGTGAAAATGGTTCTGAGTATGTAGAGTTCTCCTGCAATTTGCTTTTCTGTTGTTTGAGCAACTTCTTTACTTGGACGGATGAGCTGCATGAACTGCAAAACAAGCACACACGGAGCTGATGTGTGCGCTTCAATCAGCACTCAGTGTGGCGTCATAGTACCTGTCAACTTCGACAGCTCATAGACCACTGACACGAGGCAGATAAGCAATCGTGTTAGTTGAATCCTAATAGTGATTAATGAACATAGCATACCTTGGCTCTCAATGTGGATTAATTTAAGAGTGTGAGAAGACCCAGAATAGTGATTCAAAATGAACAATTATAGTAGAGGAAGGTACTTAATTTCTTTGTGCAGAGATATTAAAAAGACAATACAAACTCCAGTGTTCTGACACCTTCTAATGGTAAGTTATTCAGCTTTACTTTCATATATTGTGCTAGAGTCCAAACCGTGTTAAGAAAGTGTAGCGTGGTGACACTAGGCTTTCCTTTACCGAAGAAAGACATATTATGTACTTGATGTAAAATGTTTAAGAACAAAGAGGAAAGCTCCATTTCTATGCAGGAATACAAACACCTTTTCTTAAAGAAATGGAATTGGCCATACATTCTATTGAAAGATCAACGAAAATCAAAATTGACAAATGACTTTGTTTGTGCCAGTTTTAATTTGCAAAAAGCTTTAAACACTCCACATGGAGACATTATGTTATTGTACTATTTTAGAAAGTACTCAGTTTACTATGAAACTATTTACGAGAGTGGAAGTGGGAATGAATTTTGTTACTTTTGGGGTACAGTTATTCACAAATATTTGACAATGGTAGATAAGAGAGGAGATGTTAAGGAAGTATCTCTGTATTCAGATAGTTGTACTGGCCAAACTTGCGAAGACAGTATGAAGTTATAGAAATGATTAATCGTGACTTCTTTGTTTGGAAAGAATTTTCCTTACAAGTACCTCCAAATGCAAGTACAATGAAGTTAGCCCATTGAAAATAACAGATTTATACTGCCTTTGTCAGGAAAGAAATTCATAATATCCAAATCAACTTTTCCTATGAAACCATTAGAGAGGATTATTTGGGTATTGGCAACACAAGATGGTCTCAGAAAATGTGTGAAAGGGATTTGAACCCAGCTTATTTAACTCAACTGCAAATTCCCCCTTTGCTCTACAAAGACTTGCAATTACTTTGCTTGAAAGATGTTGTACCAAGAGTAAATATCATCAAGAACTTATTTTAACTACCAAACATTCAATTCAAGCATGCTTGCCAGAAATTGACGAGGAGATTGAAATTGAAAAAGACTTTTGATTAATTTCTTGTGAAAAACCCTAAATGTTGTATTTCACATTTTTTGTGCTATTATTTTTTTAGATTGTTCTACCTCAATATTAAAATGAATTAAATTACACATAGCAACCATCAATATTAATTAATGAACTATATTTGATATCAAATTGTGTTATTAAGTTTAAACCTTAGGTGGTTCCACTATTACTGTTACACATCCACAGGCTGAAAAAATAGAGTAGATACGGTACTGCTTTTAATAATAGTTTGGCAGACCATCTTAAGAAATAAAGTCTGCCATAACATCTTATGCAACCTTAAGATGAAAATGAACAGTTCTTGTCCTTGACCCTTCCTTTCATAACTAAGTTTGCTATTTCTGGGTGTCTTAATAAGTGTCCTACTAACCTATCACTTGATAATCCTAAAATGTTAAAAATCATCATTTACAGTTCGTTTCCCAGGTACTGTTGACAAGCCTCTTCCACTCTCCTCTGTCCATGTACGTCTTGTTCTTCATGACATCTAGTGTCCTTCCTTTGGTTGCAATGTCTGACTTGACCATGTCCATCCAACGAGTTCTTGGTCTTCCCACCCTTTGTTTACCATCCACGTCTCTTTCTAACTGTATTCTTGCTGACCTCGTGGGTTCCGTTCTCATCACGTGTCCAAACCACTGAAGTCATGATGAGCTGACTTTGGTAAATAGACATGTCTTGATCCCAGCTGCCCTCCTTACCACTTCACTCCTTACCTTATCCATCTTGGTTCTCTGGATGGTGGATCTCAGGATCTCTGATGCTTGAAGTCTTGATTAGTCTCACTTTGGGGGGGGTGGGGGGGGGGGGGGTGCAAGTTTCGATACCATACGTCAAGATTGGTACAAAGTAACTGTTGAACATAGTTTTTTTTTTAAATCTTGTCATCCTAGAGAAGGGGCCGCACTTGGTAGAAGATGGAACTCTTCTGCACCCTATTGGTAATTTCTTTCGTGGCTAGATTGTCCTTGGAAACTATACTACCCAGGTATGTGAAATTGTCCACACTCTTCAGCTGGTAGTCACCAAGTTTGATGCTTGTTGGACGGGCATTTCTGTTCACTGTCATTACGACAGTCTTAGTCTCGCTATCTTGAGGTTAAACTCCTGGAACTTTGCTATCCATGCGTTGAGCCTTGTCTGGACTTCTTCGGTTTCTCCCCAGATCATGACGTCGACAGCAAAGACAACTGCACTGAGTTCACCTGACGTTTCCTTAATGCTCTTTATTATATCATCCAAGCACAAGACACAATAACCTATTCAGGACAGATTATAAAAAGAGTAGGGTACTTCAGATACCTTGGCATCACCCTTCAAACAACTGGAACCTCATATAGAATACACATCAGAGAAAGGACGGCAGCAGCTATAAGAGGGATCTACGACATTGAGCATCCAACCTTTGGAAACAGCTATTCCAAAATAAAATTATTCCTACTATTACCTATGACATTCAACCCATCTTACAACTTCCGACTTGGAAACTCGGGAAAGAGTAAAAGCTAGATTCCTGAAAAGAGTGCTGGGCATAGCTAAGTCGGCGCCATCAAGACTAGCATATGTGCTCGCGAAAGAATGTTTCCTTATAGAACACTTGAGATATACCCTACAGTTACAATCTACAAATCAAGCAGAAGTAGTTCTTGGAAGAAGAAGAGGATGACAGAAAAGAGAAGAAATATGGCCCGAGTTTTACTCAACCGAAGCTATGCTGGACCGACGATAGACTAGCCCAAACCAGGATTTACTGCGTGCCATCACAAGATGTCTGTCCACGGTTTTCATCATAGATTATGCACAAGATCATATTTCCATGAACCACGCAGTGACTGTGTGTGCACACTGTGCGATCGGGTGTGTGAACGATACCACTTTAATATTTATACAAAATGATGCAGGGCTCTAAATGAGTATAGCAAAGATTAAAGTATTTAATTATATATCCTATGTAATGTACCTTATGTACTTACCTTATGCACATTTGTGCGCTATCTTCTAAATAATTATATCATCCATAATTGTGATGAATAGTAGTGGGGACAGTGCACTGCCCTGCTGGACTCCACTCTTTGTCTGGAACCATGATGAGTGCCCCTCTCCATGTCACACACAGGTGATACAGTTCTTATACAGCATCTTGATTTTTTTTACCAGTCCTTCCGGCACCTTCCTCTTCCTCAAGCATTGCCAAATCTTCGTTCTTGCGATATTGTCAAATGCCTTTTCGATGTCAAGGAAGACTTAATCTGTTGGCTCTGAAGCCATACTGCTCCTCTTCTATAAGGTGCGTTCAAAAAGTAATGAGCCGGAGGCTGGAATGCGCAAACCGGTGACTACTAATCGTGGCATGTGTAACAAGGTGTGGAAGGTCACAGCCCGTCGCTAGAGGGCACGCGTGCACGCCACGTGACTATACAAAGCGAGCAGCAGCATGCATCAATCATCCAACGCTGCCAGTCACATTGCAAACAGTGACATGGAGGCATCAACCGAAGAGCAATGAGGTGTTGTTCGGTTTCTGACAGCAGAAGGAGTAGGGGAAACGGACATTCATCGCCGAATGTCACAAGTGGCACAAGCGCTTCAGGGAAGGACGGGTGTCGTTAGCCGATGCCCGGTCTGGGGCACCCCCCTGCATTACCGATGACAACGTCCAGCTGGTTGATGCACTCATTACCCAGGACCGCCGAGTGACAGTGAACGCCATAGCCGCTCCATACGGCCTCATACTGCCAACACAGTCGCAGAAATTCAAATGGTAGGTCCTCGGCCACCCTTCATACAGTCCAGACCTCTCTCCCTGTGATAACGCCATGTTTGGTCCCCTGAAAAGGGCTCTGCGGGGCCAACGATTCACCTCGGATGCAGACGTCCAGCTGTACGTGTGGAACTGGTTCACATCGCAGCCCAGGGAATTTTTTGAGACAGCCATTTACCACCTCGTGTCACAGTGGGACAAGTGCCTCAACAGCCAGGGCCAATACTTCTAACATACAGGTGCTGGTTTCTGTAATTATGCCTCCGGCCTGTTACTTTTTGAACGCACCTTATAGCTGCGACTCTATGATGGTTCGTAGTCTCTTCTCTATTATCTTTTCAAGAATTTTTACTCCGTGTGATAGGAGAGTAATCCTTCTGTAATTGGAGGGTTTCCACCTACTCCCTTTCTTGAATAGAGGAATGATAACACCTTTGCTCCAGTCGGGAGGTATCTTGTTATCCCTCCATACTGCATTCAGCACTCTGTAAAACCATTGGATACCTTGTGGGCCTGCTGTTTTTAAAATGTCATCATATACTTCGTCCATTCCTGGTGATTTCCCTTTGGCATGGCTTTTAATGCTGTCGCTGTTTCTGTCCAGGTGATGGGGGGAGGTTCCTCTACACAGGCTTCCACATCTGATTCTGTGTGTTCCTGCCCTTCCTCTGATCTATTTAACAGGTAATCAAAATGTTGCTTCAGGATCTCTGTGATGTCACTCTCCTTCATGACAAGGTTCCCATTATCTTCTAGTGCTTTGATCTTATCTATTTGATTCCTTTTACCTTTGACTACTCTGTATAACAGTTTCATGTTGCCTCTGCTATCCTCCTCCAATTTCTGAGCGAATGTCTCCCAACTCTTGGCTTTCTCTTCTAAACTATCCTTTTGACTTCCAGTCTCTTCTCTCTGTATGTCCATTCAAAGTCTTCTATCATTGCCTCATCCCTCCTGATTCCCGATGTTATTTTCTCTCGATCCCTTGGTTTCCGAGATGCATTCTTTTTCTTGATGGCCGCTCTCACCCCTTCATTCCACCACGAAGTTTTCTTCTCCCTCAATTTCACGCTTGTTTTTCCACATACTTAAATTGCTTCCTATACAATAATGTTCGTTAGTCTGTCCCATTCTTCATCTCCAGACTTCACTTCATCTCGGGGCAATTGCCGTCTTATCCTGTCCTGATATGCTTCTTTCTTTTCTGTTTGTTGGAGCTCACACACTTTTGATCTTCGGCAACTTCCTGGTCAGAAACTTTGGTAAGTGAAAGTCTTCCATTTCTGCTACTAATAAAATCGGTGGTCACTATCGAGGCTCACACAAGGTATTACTTTGACATCTGTCACAAGCCTGCTACTTTCCTTGTATATGATGAAATAATCTATTATGGACTTATGTTGTCCATCCCAACTGTATCTTGTGACTGACTCTTTTCTTGAACCAACTGCTTTTCGCCACCAAATCATTCCTCATACAGAAATCAAGAAGGTGTTCCCCTTCTATATTCCTCTTACCAAAGCTATGTGGCCCCATTATCTTTTCGTAGCCAGTCCTTACTGTTCCGATCTGTGCATTTAGATCCCCCATGATTATGGAGGTGTCTTCATTAATGGCCTCTTCTAGGTCCTCCAGGAATTGGTGTTTATCTTCCTGATTGCAACCAGTCTGTGGTAGGTACACCTGTATCAGTGTTAGCTTCCTCTTACCTAGCTTCACAGTTGCTTTTATAATCCTTTCATTCACATACTGAATGTCGGTGATAGCTTCCAGGTCATTTGACACAATGAATCCAACTCCATTTCTCATCTCTTTGTTTTGACCATGCCAGTGGAGGGTATATTGTTTCCTTAACGTTTTCTTCCCTTTTCCCTTCCACTTAGTCTCACTTAGCCCCAGGATTGCTGTTTTCCTTCTCTCCATGAGATCCACCAGTTCTTCGCATTTTCCTGTAAGGCTGAGTATGTTGATGGTTCCAATTCACGTTTTGTTACCTTGTTTCCTCCGGTGTTGATGCATGGACACACAACCCTGTCTATCATGAAGCTGTAAGCCATCATACAGGTCATGGGTCTGCTCATGCTGGCGTCTTAATCGGTTATTAATATGCGTTCCGAGGCTCGTATTAGTATTGAAAGCGTATTCAAAATTTCTCTCTTACTGGTTTGCTAGGCCTAACGTAATTGAGGATTTTTCTGTCGGGGGATCCATTTGAGGATCCCTCCTCATACCACAAGGCAGTGGGCTCTATCTGTACTACCCTCAGAAAGATAGGTTGCCTCCTCTGCCAGCTCCGCCGTACTGAATTCCACATTCTCCACCTTCACTGCCGTTGAGGTTTTCACACATCACTATTCTAAAAGATAATTCTCTTCATTAGCAGTCGCCAGAAGTATCTCTCCTTTCCTACTTGTCTTAATACCTCTTCATTTGTTACTCTATCTACCCATCTAATCTTCATCATTCTCCAGTAACACCACATTTCAAATGCTTCTATTCTCTTTTCTGCTGAGTCAACAGTCCAAGTTTCACTGCCATAGAGTGCCATGCTCAGAACAAAGGCTTTCAAAAATGACTTTCTGATTTCTAAATCTACTGTATATTTGATGCAACAGATTTCTCTTCTGTAGAAATGCTTTCCTTGTCTGAGCCAACCTACTTTTTATATCGTCTTTGCTTTGTTCATCACTGGTTATTTTGCTACCAATGTAGCAGATGTATTCTACTTCCTCTAGCTCCCACCTGCCATTTTGATGCCAATAGGGATTTCTGATTTCTTTCTGCTGCATTCCATAATTATTCTTTTTTAAACATTTATTGATTTTCATCATGAATTCTTTCCTCAAGAAGAGTCCATACCATTTAAAAACTCATTTAAATCCTTGGGTGAATTGGCTAAAATTACAATTATTAAAGAGAGCTTTCCAGTCAGTCAACACAAATTGTACCCTATTACATTCATCATCATCATCAAGTTTCCACTCCAGTTTCCCGGTTGTGGTTTACGAGCGCTCTCCATTTTGGTTGATTCATGTACCACTGCTCCTTCAAAACTTCATCCCAGTTGATTCCCTTGGATGTGATATCTTCCTTCACTTGGTCCAGCCATCTCCTCCTAGGTCTTCCAACAGGTTTCTTTCCAGTAATCTCATTATGTAACCATTGTTTTGCAATTCTTCCTTCTGTCATACGTTTGACGTGACCAAACCATCGCAACGTGCCCTAGTTATGGTCTCCTTCAGGGACTGATTTATTCCAGCGTGTTCTCTTATCTTCTCATTTCTTACTTTGTTTTTCCTAGTTTTTTGAAGCATGCTTCTTAGAAACTTCATTTCTGAAGCCTGAAGTCGGCTGTCATCTCTTTTGGTAGTTGTGCATGTTTCCAACCCATAAGTCAATATAGGGACAAAGTATGTTCGAAACAGAGTTTGTTTTGATCTTAGTGGCACTTGCTTATTCCAGAGTAGATATCGAACTTGCTGATAGAATTGACTGGATTTCTGAATATGGTTATTTAATTCAAGCTGTATTCTGTTGTCACTTGATACTAAGCATCCAAGGTACTGATACAGGTTTACTGTTTCCAATTGTACACCGTCCAGCATTATATTATCTTTACTTTTCTGTCTGTTAACAGACATTGCAGCAGTTTTTGTATCACTTAATTTCAGTCCATATTTTTTCAAATGATCATTTCAGACGTTCAGCCTTTCCTGGACTTCCAGCTCACTATTTCCCCAGATAACTATATCATCTGCAAAAGCAAATGCTTGAAGATCCATATTGGTGTTCTGCTTCACTTCCTTTATGGTTTCATCCATGATGGTGATGAATAGTAATGGTGAAAGGGCACTGCCCTGTTGCACTCCTCTAGATGTCTGGAACTAATCTGAATATCCATTTCCTACTTGAACACAGATGTAGCAGTCATCGTAAAGCATTTTTACTCTATGAATGAGTTCCATAGTCACATTCTTCTTTTTAAGATGCTCCCATATACAGGGTTTTTCAAATAAAATAAGAGCGCCAAGCGGCGGCTTTGTTAACCGCAGCTGAGGTCACCTTGGCCGAGCTTGTGGTGCGCCACAGCCCTCTGCTGTAGCATTGAAAGCGCGCGCATAGTACATACGAGGGCTGGTGTTTTTTTTCTCTCAAGTTCCGATGGACTGTATAAAATAACAGATTGACATTACCAAACTTAACCTTGCAATAAGCGTGCAGGTGCTCAGTCGCCAGTCTAAACCTCAAGTGCTAACATGGTGAGACAGTTATCATTGCAACGTCGTATTTTTTTATGTAAAACTTATTTTAAGTACGAGTTGGCTCGGCGGGTACATGATGCATTTGTTCAGCAATTCCCTGATGAAGTGCCACCTTCACTAGCACAGATTCACGTGATTGCAAATAAGTTTGACACTACTGGCTCGGTGCTCAATAAAAAGCCAGCCCACACACGAACAGTTTTAACAGAGGATGAGCTAGATGACATTGGCGAGGATCTTGAACGGTCTCCGAATAAATCACTCACAAAATTAGCACAAATAGGGGTTTCGGTTTCATCAACAATAACTAACTAAAGTAAGATTTCAGCATTGTACACACGATAGCAAGGCCGCTGCATCATATAGGATTGTACACACGCTTAAAGCAGGGGGCCTTGGCGCGCCACAAGCTCGGCCAAGGTGACCGCAGCTGCGGTTAACAAAGCTGCCACTTGGCGCTCTTATTTTATATGAAAGACCCTGTAGTTGTTCTAGGGACACTATTGAATGCTTTTTCGGTGTCTAGAAACACAAATGTCAAATTACGATCTTTCTCCCAGTGCTTTTCCAATATCATTTTCAGTGCGAATATGAGGTCTATAGTTCATCTATCTTTCCTAAATCCATATTGTTCTTCTTGCAGTTGGGGTTCAATAATTTTCCTTAATCTTTCCGCAAGAATCTTCTCAAATATTTTTAAACCATGAGACAGTAAAGTAATACCTCTATAGTTGTTGCCCTTTTTTAGACTTCCTTTCTTAAACAGGGGAACTATAACTCCCTTCTTCCAGTTATCTGGTATTATTTTATCCTTTCATATTGCCCTGTATAGCCATTGAATTCCTTGTGGGCCAGCAGCTTTATCATGTCTGCACTTAGTTCATAAAAGCCAGTAGCTCGTTCATTGCGCATACTTTTAAGGGCTGATTTTACTTCACACCAAGTTGGTGGCGTTTCTTCAGATATATTATCACTTGACTGAATCTGTGCATTAGGACTGGAGTCCTTCTTTATACCATTGTATAAATTCTCAAAATATAATTTCATAATTTCTCTTATTTCTGTGTCTTCCCTAGTGATGCTCCCATCTGGTTTCTGTAAAGCTGTTATTTGCTCATAACTACTACTGGTATTTTTAACAACACTGTACAGCAATTTGGAATTTGCTTCACTATCTTCTTCCTATTTATTTGTAAAATCAACCCAAGACTTTTGCTTTTCTTCTGCTACTATTCGTTTCACCCGCAGTCTACAATCTCTGTATGTCTGTTGTAATTCACTCATTTTTAATTCATCTTTTCCATCTCCTTTCTGAATTTCTTTATCTCGAGCCTTTCTTGCTTCATTTTTCTTCTGAACTGAACTCTTTACTTCATCATTCCACCAGGCTGTTTTTATTTCTTTTACTTTACTACTAGTTTTGCCACTTATTTCTACAGCAGCTCCAACAAGACATTTTTTGAATCTGTTCCACTCTGTATTTCCTCCTTGTGTTCTGTCTCTAGGTATTTTGGAGGCCACCTTTTTTTGTATACATCAGTTTGTTTTCTACTTTTTTCAGTTCCCAGGTTTTAATCTTTGGTTTTTTGGTTTTCCGTGGTGTGTGGATTTTTACATTTTTGATGATTGCAAGAAGTAGTCTGTGGTCACTATCTAAGCTCTCGCTTGGCACAACCTTAACATCACAAATAGTTTGGCCAGCTTTTCCATCAGATAGTATGTAATCTATTAAGGATTTGGATTGCCCATCCCAACTATACCTTGTTATTTTGTGAGATAATTGTTTTTGAAAACAGGTGTTATTTATTTTTAAGCCATTTCTCACACAAAAATCTAGAAGTTGTTCACCTTCCTGGTTCGTGGTACCAAAACCATGCAGGCCCAACACATTTTCATACCCAAGTCTGTCTGTTCCCACTTGTGCATTCAGATCACCCATCACTAATACATTTTCCAATCCTTCAATAGCTTCCTTCCGGTCAGATCAAAATTGCTCCTTTTCTTCTTCATCACACCAGACTGTGGGGCATATACCTGTATGACTGTTAACACCTCCTTATTGAAAGTGACATCCAGTTTGATGATTCTGTCATTTACATAGATCACTTCACTTACAGCGTCTATATCTTCTCTCAATACAAATCCGACGCCATTCCTAGCTTCGGTTTTGTTACCCATCCAGTGAAGTTTATATCCTTTCCTCAGTTGTACTCCTGTGCCTTTCCATTTTTTCTCACTGATGCCAAGGATGCAAAGTTTCCTCCTCTCCATCAAATCCACCAGTTCTTCACATTTACTTGTCAATGTAAGGATGTTTAGTGTTCTAATCCTATGTTTGATTTTCTTGATTTGGGTTTTCTTCGCATAACATTGTAAAAGATCATCAGCCTTTCGGTCATCATACGTTACAAATGTTTGAGAAGATTTGTCAGGTCAGTATTTGTTTTTCTTTCCGAGGCTCGCTTTAGTTATGAAAGCCATTCAAATTTCTGATCAGCTGGCTTGCTAAGCCTAATACTAGAGAGGAGTTTCTGTTAGGGTTTTCTCCCTTGGCCTTTGGCAGTCCCCTGCCACTTCTACAAGGCAGCAGCGTTGGTATCCCCGTCTAATTAACCCCAGAGAGGATGGGTTGCCACATCCAACATCTCTGCCATTCTGAAGATCGCCTTCTCTGCCAAAGGTGACGTTATGGACTTCACCCGTAACCCTGGGCAAGGGCTACCTCATCCCCAATCTCCACCGTTCCGAAGTCCATCTCCTCCGCTGAAGATTCCGTTGAGGTTGTACTCATATTTAACCCCCGAGTACTGGATTGCCCCTTCCGCCATCTCCACTGTACCGAAGTCTATCTTCTCCACTGCAGATGCCGTTGAGGTCTTCGCACATGACCCTGTGCACAGGGCCTATGTTATACCCCATAGGACTGGGTCCTCACCAGAACTTAGCCGTTACTGTAGTTCTTTGGAATATTACAGTACCGTTGCCCACCCCCGCGACTGGGACGCGCCTGGCAAGAATTATGCAGTCAATGTAGTCAATTTTAATTGACTCATGGACCGGGTTAAGGAGCTGTCTAAATCCAGCCTCCAAGGCACCCTATTACTTTATGTGGGAAAACAAGTATTTATATACTCTAACCTGAAATAAATATAACAAATTATGTACAAAAAATGGGTGGTAATAGAACTAAGCAACACTGAAATATGGCTTTTAACACTTTAATAAGATGACAATGACATCAGCAAATCTCTGATTTGAACTTATTTCTCCTTGAATTATTATTCCTACTTTAAATTTAAATAAAATTTCCCCCATTGCTTGTTCAATGTATAGATTGAAATGTATGTATGATAGGTTTCAGCTTTGCCATGACGAATAGAATACATAGTGTTATCACTGACAGAGTTCAAGCGCGCCCCGCTGTTGGCTAGTGCTAGCAGCGCAGACCCCCAAAGCTACACAGTCAGCCGCAGTGAACTGTTCAAAAATGGGATGCGTGCTGGGCTACGAAAACCTCTTTACGAAGGCTGTGGTTGCGCTGATTACAATAAATTGTTTGTTTTGACTTATGAATAATACTGTGAAAAAAGTTATTATTAATATTCTCAGCCCCCATGTAGAACCATCTTTTAAAACCTTCCTTTAGTCGCGCATTGGTCTGACAGCTCTGTGGTTCGTTTTAGTTTTAATATCAAGCCAACAGTTCAAGTTATGACCTTATCGTCTCTGGACATCTTACACCATACCTTAGTAAGCATTTTACTGGAGTTGTGAAATGACTAGTCGAAAAATAACTCTACACGTGTAAAATTTTGTCAGCGTGGGATTGATAGTACCCGAGTGCCCAATGATATAACATTCGGTCAGTGAGTTGCAGGTGTGCTGTTACACTGATTATTTGGCTTAGTACTTTGCCTTAGTGAATATCAGTAAAGAGATTACACCTTACGAAAACCTAAGGATGCAGATGAAGTGTGTCGCCTTCTGCTGAAAGATAACGAATCGCTAGTTCTGTTAATGATTCAGTAGTTTGAAAGGAATATGAGACTCTGGTACTGAAGACAAAGTTGAAGCAAGATCCGAAGACTTGGATACTGACCATGATATTGATCAGGAGGACAGTAATGGAAGCGAAGAATTGGATTTTACTGGCAGGTTGGCCATTATTATTATTATTATTATATGTCCATCTCATTCTTGGCTATCAACGCGGAGGCCTGGGTTCTAACCCAGCTCTGCCAAGAAATGTCATTCTGGTCTGTGGGCTGGAACGGTGTTCACTCAGCCTCGTGAAGCAAATCTGATAAGAGGCGCGTTCGATTCCTACCTCAGCTATCCTGGAAGTGGTTTTCCGTAATTTGCCACTTCTACTCCAGGCAAATACCGTACCGGGTGGTACCTGACTGAAGGCCACGGCCACTTTCTACCTAAATCCTACCTCAATTCCAAATACACAAACAACGACAGACATCACAATGACACAGGTTAACAGACAAATTCTACAGACACCCAAGCACAAGGGGCTAGGTAACCACAATGTTGCAAAGTCGCTAAAGAATCAATAACTATTATTATTTTAGGCCTATTATTATTAAGACGAAAAAAGCCTCCGTGGCTTAGGCGGCAGCACGCCGGCCTCTCACCGCTGGGTCCGTGGTTCAAATCCCGGTCACTCCATGTGGGATCTGTGCTGGACAAAACGGAGGCAGACAGGTTTTTCTCCGGTTTTCCCTGTCAAAATTTCATTCCAGCAACACTCTCCACTATCATTTCATTTCATCTGTCATTCATCTAATCATTGCCCCAGAGGAGTGCGTCAGGCCTCGGCAGCCGGCACAGTTCATATCCTCGCCGCTAGATGGGGGCTTCATTCATTCCATTCCTGACCCGGTCGGAGACTGGAAGCAGGCTGTAGATTTTCATTATTAAGACGGATTATATACTTTTTTGTTTTAGGTAAGGATGGCACGAAGTAGAACAAGTAACCATGGAAGGCTGCCTTCATTCCGTATCCTACTGTTTATTTCTATTCATCATGGTCTTGCCATACACCTTTCCTTATTTCAGCTTCTCTCATATCCTTAGGATCGATTAACTGCCATCTGGTTTCTGAATGGATTATAGATCACCCTCATATCCCTGTACATTACAGTCGTTTTCAAAGTATCAAACAACTTACTCCAATCAACATTATCAAAAGCCTTTTCATGAATGTTCTCTTATCTGTCCTTATCCTACCTTCCAATACTGCACCATGTTACATCTCTGTACAACACCACACTATGGTGGCCTACCAAGTGACCGCTGCCCAGCTAAGACTTAGTACAGCTTGCCCTAACTACTGTTTCTCCTGAAACCAAATTTATCTTCACCCAACTCTGTTTCTTTTTTTCCATCCACTGCTAAATTATTCTGGTCAGAATCTTTGAAGCAAGAGTGATCAAGCTGATTCCACGCTAACCTTCACATATGTCAGCCTTTGCTTTCTTCTGTAGAGGGATGAAATCGTAAATCATACACACCAAGTGAAATAACTTGATCAGACATTCATCACCTATGCAACGTAGCAACTCTGTCAGTATAACGTCTATGCCTGGTGCACATCAGTTACACACCACTGTACAACACCACACCATGGTACACCACTGAACATCACACTATGTTACACCACTGTACGACACCACACTATGTTACACCACTGTATAACACCACTGTACAACATCACACTATGGTATACCACTGTATAACATCACACCATAATGCACCATGGTACACCACTGTATAACACCACACCATGTTGCACCACTGTACAATATCACACCATGTTACACCACTGTACAATATCACACCATGTTCCACCACTGTACAACACCACACCATGGTACACCACTGTACAACACCACACCATGTTATGCCACTCCATGGTACACCACTGCATAATGTTATACCACTTGAAACACTCTCACCCTCCTCGCTGGAGTTGATTTAACTTTAACTACCCTCATTACCACAAACCTACAGAATTTACTGCCTTTAAATACAGGCTACAAGTGATTTTAACATTACTCCCGACTTTGAATGGGCGCCAAGGTCGACCATATGGGTCTTCCTGAATAAAATAGGATAAAATACGGTACATAACTGTTGCTCCGACTATGAAACTCCTTATCCCAGGTGTGGGGCATTTGGCATGCGTTTGCTGATGTACCAGGTTCATGCAAGACAGGAATATAAACACATATGAATTTTAAAGAGATAATCTATTGGCTGTACTATACTCATATAATTATACATAATATACAACACAAAATACCCTTCATACGCTCGTGAAATAATACAGTACCTTGCCACTGAATTTAGGCTCTGAGAGCAGGAAAACACTTACGGCCATGTCAGACCCTTGGCATAACAGCCACCTATGCATATACACTGTACCGTCCGTACACAAAATATCTACACACGTTAGACTGGTTCACTCTACTTTCTCGCTTCTCGAACTGCACGTTCACGTCTCCATTCTCGCATGACCTCGATGAAATGTTTACGACAGAATTATCCTTTTAGGCGTGGTAAGTTATTACCGACAGCCCATGGTATGGATGGACCCATGAAATGTACGTAGCCTCCAATAGCCCGTTAGAGCTCAGTGGATAGCTAAAAATTAGTCACTGCTCGTTCGTATTACGATACCATGATCGAGTAATAACGACACTAAAATTGCAAGTAGACAACGGACTTTCGCTGTAAAAGCAAGAAGACGATCTCTGAACTGTTCGTTACGGAAACCATGTCACGTAAAACGACCCTGGGCGTTAGTAGATCAGTGTTCTGCTAATAAAGCAATAAGACGAGCTCTGAACGCCAGACACGCCATTATATGCACTGGCGTAAGGCTACATAATCCCAATGTTTCTGCCGGAACTAATTTGTGTGTGGCCCGCTCCTGGCGGAACATCAGACAGTCGAAATCCACACTGACGTCACACAGTAGTTTTTTTTACGCGAAGTTCATGGGAGTTCATGCCATAAATAGCCTAGGTAATCCCACACAAGCCGAATTACTGCCTGTCTTTTCCGGGTATGTCACATATCCAGCACTCGAAAATACCACTTCATTGTACCTTTATAGTACAGCCACTAATCTAACATTTAACATTACTAGGTCAAAATAAAGCCATTAACCCCAAACCTAAATGAAATAATGCTTCTACTTAATACAGTCTTATATCCTTATTCCCAAAACGTAATAAATCGCAAAACCCCGTATTTTATAATATCAAATATCCAAAAACCGAGAATTAATAAACAGTGATCCTAGTTGGTGCGGACCATCCAAAGATGAATCCGTACACAAAAACACACACAGGCATAATAAAAATCACCTCTGCAACCCCACGTTAACCCAATATAATAAGATACGAATAAAATACCCCAAACTAAATGCACGAAGCAAAACCCGAGGGTGAGCTACTGTAACTGAATAAATTCGGTTACAAACGCCCCCACAAGGATCAATCTCTAAACTACAAGACTATAGATTGATCCTTGTCCCTCACACAAATACACTAGTACTCCTGTCTTGTCATCGTGAGCAAGATCTCTAGGTGACATATAGCTTGAGGTAAGCAACGTTATATGTACCTAGGACCTTATCATCGTTGGTAATCAAGCTGTAGGCACATGCACCTACCCTGCGGTTTATAGCAAATGGACTGGAATGAAAAACCTCATGAATGCAACTCTGCTCTATCGACAGCAGATGCTCAGCTCGCAACAACACCAGATCACCTATCTTAATTTTACCCCCTCCCTTCCCTGCTGTTTCAAAACCATCTTATTTACAACTACAATAATCCTCAATTTATTTAATCTCTTAGGGTACAGCTTCCCCTGTTGAAAATCCCAAAATCCGGCGAGACACAATAAAAGAAATCCTTCCTGCAAACTACTAACTGCCACGACCTCCAAACATAACCTACTGGTACCATACCACACGGTCACCACCACCAGAAGACTAACAGACTGACTGTTATTAATCTCAAACATAACCTCTTACAGCATCTGACCAATCACCTCAACAACACCCTCCATGTAAGAATGAGCTATAGGGTACCTAGGACCGCTCAAGCTAGACCTATCTGCGATGTCAAAACTCTGCCCGTAGCCGTGAGTACATCCAGGTTTCACCGAGAACACCACCCTGTGTTCCCTCAGAACGTCAAGCACCTCTGACTTCTGACCCTCGTCCAACATGGTATCTTTAACAACTGCCTCCACACAGTGATCATCATCACTCAACTCACGATCATCTCCCATGATCCAGAAACAACAGTGATCCACATCACTCAACACATGATCATCTCCCATGATCCAGAAACAACAGTGATCAACATCACTCATCACATGATCATCTCTCATGACCAAAATACAACTTGATACCATTCCGACACCTAATTCTTTCTCCTCAGAAACCTCTTTAATCACCTGAATGCATCCAACGACACTAACAAAATCTCTACCATCAACCTGACAGCCTAACCTAACCCAATCCTGTTGCTCACTCCACCCAAACTTCACTAGCGCCTTACTGTAACCTAATTTACAGCTCTGGTCTCCTAACCTATCAGATCCTACATTGACATTATACTCTAAATTATGTTTTTCTTCCAGAGCATGAGCAGGAATACTATGCAAGGACTCTCCCCCTGCTCCATATATAGAGTCCTGGCGAAGTTTAAACTTCCTGGCCTATTGCTTCTCTCAACCTGCCTTTCCATGCCGCGCCCCCTATTTGCCTGCTCTACCTCACGTGGTCTGTTCCCTGGTTGATTGTTTTTCCCGTCCCCCTGACACTCATTTTTATTTCTTCCTCTCCCATGATCTTCATACCACATGTACCTATCTCCTCTACTTGGATCCCAATTCCTCTCTCTCCTCTGATTATAATTTCCTTCCCTTCGATTAGCCCCATTTCTCTGACGATGCCTACCTGTCTTTCTCAAGGTACCTAACCTTCCAAGTGACCTCTCTATGCCTGTAACAGCGACTATCTCCTGCACGCACACTGCAGTCCTAATGTCATCAGAGAAATTACATACTAACTTCGTAACGAGATTTTCACTCCCTCCTAGTTCCAAATGTTGACCACGTAGAATTCTACCTACAGTATCTTCCTCCATACTAGTCACTATCTCGCTAACCTGGCTAATATTCTCCTCTACCTTCTTCATGCCATTCCCTAGCAAACTAATCTCGACTCGCTCATCTATATCCACTACCTCACCACTCTCCTCACTAAATTCAGCACTCTCAAGCATCTCCACTCTCCCCACTAACTTCAGCACTCTCATCCTTCTCCACTCTCCCAGCACTCGCATCTCTAACCACAACGTTCTCTTCCACGATGCCTACAATTTCCACTTTCTGCTCTCCCAACTTACTATCTACCCTGGGAAATTTCTGGCTAGTCTCCAGTGTCTGGCTAGAAATCTCCCCTGCCAACATCACTTGTTGAGCATCCAACTTATCTACTTCCGAGTCTACGCTCTCTTCCTGAACAGCAATCTGATTACCTAGCTTAGTTTCCAGATTAGTGGCTTCTACACTGACTTCACTAACCTGGTTAGTAACATGGCTGTCGGGGATAATTTCTGACAATCTTTCCTTGACTTCATCAAGCTTCTCTGACAAATGCTCCGTCAAACTATTCAGCTGACTGATTATCCTCTCCTCGGAACTGTTACTAAGAAACAGGAGCTTCTGCAACATGTCCATCATACTTAATTCATTTCCCCCCTTCCCTGGCATATCTCCCCTGACTCTACTGTTTTCCCCCATCCCTACAGCAAATTGCCTATCAGCCCCTGCCTGATTCTGCCGCTCACCAGCACTGTCCCCCAACAAAGCAGAATTACATCCTGGCTCTAACGTAGCCATCCCTAATTGAAATATGTGAATTTGTGAAAATATGCCTACAGTTTAATTCCTGTGTCCTGGTACACATCAGCATGTCTAAGGCCTCACGTTGGGCTGCTACTGAAACACTCTCACCCTCCTCGCTGGAGTTGATTTAACTTTAACTATCCTCATTACCACAAACCTACAGAATGTACTGCCTTTAAATACAGGCCACACGTGATTTTAACATTACTCCCGACTTTGAATGGGCGCCAAGGTCGACCATATGGGTCTTCCTGAATAAAATAGAATAAAATACGGTACATAACTGTTGCTCCGACTATGAAACTCCTTATCCCAGGTGTGGGGCATTTGGCATGCGTTTGCTGATGTACCAGGTTCATGCAAGACAGGAATATAAACACATATGAATTTTAAAGAGATAATCTATTGGCTGTACTATACACATATAATTATACATAATATACAACACAAAATACCCTTCATACAATCGTGAAATAATACAGTACCTTGCCACTGAATTTAGGCTCTGAGAGCAGGAAAACACTTACGGCCATATCAGACCCAGGCATAACAGCCACCTACGTATATACACTGTACCGTCCGTACACAAAATATCTACACACGTTAGACTGGTTCACTCTACTTTCTCGCTTCTCGAACTGCACGTTCACGTCTCCATTCTCGCATGACTTCGATGAAATGTTTACGACAGAATTATCCTTTTAGGCGTGGTAAGTTATTACCGACAGCCCATGGTATGGATGGACCCATGAAATGTACGTAGCCTCCAATAGCCCGTAAGAGCTCAGTGGATAACTAAAAATTAGTCACTGCTCGTTCGTATTACGATACCATGATCGAGTAATAACGACACTAAAATTGCAAGTGGACAACGGACTTTCGCTGTAAAAGCAAGAAGACGATCTCTGAACTGTTCGTTACGGAAACCATGTCACGTAAAACGACCCCGGGCGTTAGTAGATCAGTGTTCTGCCGATAAAGCAATAAGACGAGCTCTGAACGCCAGACACGCCATTATATGCACTGGCGTAAGGCTACATAATCCCAATGTTTCTGCCGGAACTAATTTGTGTGTGGCCCGCTCCTGGCGGAACATCCGTGTCAACACATGAACATCAGACAGTCGAAATCCACACTGACGTCACACAGTAGTTTTTTTTACGCGAAGTTCATGGGAGTTCATGCCATAAATAGCCTAGGTAATCCCACACAAGCCGAATTACTGCCTGTCTTTTCCGGGTATGTCACATATCCAGCACTCGAAAATACCACTTCATTGTACCTTTATAGTACAGCCACTAATCTAACATTTAACATTACTAGGTCAAAATAAAGCCAGTAACCCCAAACCAAAATGAAATAATGCTTCTACTTAATACAGTCTTATATCCTTATTCCCAAAACGTAATAAATCGCAAAACCCCGTATTTTATAATATCAAATATCCAAAAACCGATAATTAATAAACAGTGATCCTAGTTGGTGCGGACCATCCAAAGATGAATCCGTCCACAAAAACACACACAGGCACAATAAAAATCACCTCTGCAACCCCATGTTAACCCAATATAATAAGATGCGAATAAAATACCCCAAACTAAATGCACGAAGCAAAACCCGAGGGTGAGCTACTGTAACTGAATAAATTCGGTTACACACTGTACAATATCACATTATATCACTGTATAACACCACACCATGGTATACCACTGTTGAACATCACACTATGTTAGACCACTGTATAACACCACACCATGGTACACCACTGTACAATATCACACCATCTTACATCACTGTGCATCACCACTCCATGGTACACCACTGTACAATATCACACCATCTTACACCACTGTGCAACATCACACTATGTTACACCACTATACAATATCACACCACTGTGCAACACCACACCATGGTACACCACTGTACAATATCACACCATGTTACACCACTGTACAATATCACACCATCTTACATCACTGTGCATCACCACTCCATGGTACACCACTGTACAATATCACACCATCTTACACCACTGTGCAACATCACACTATGTTACACCACTATACAATATCACACCACTGTGCAACACCACACCATGGTACACCACTGTACAATATCACACCATGGTACACCACTGTACAACACCACACCATGGTACACCACTATACAACACCACACCATGGTACACCACTGTACAACACCACACTATGTTACACCACTGTATAACACCATCCATGGTACGCCACTGTACAATATCACACCATGTTACACCACTGTGCAACATCACAGTATGTTACATCACTGTATAACACCACACCATGGTACACCACTGTGCAACACCACACCATGGTACACCACTGTACAATATCACACCATGGTACACCACTGTACAACACCACACCATGGTACACCACTATACAACACCACACCATGGTACACCACTGTACAATATCACACACCATGGTATACCACTGTACAATATCACACCATGGTATACCACTGTGCAACACCACACTATGTCACACCACTGTATAACACCATACCATGGTACACCACTGTACAATATCACACCATGTTACACCACTGTGCAATATCACACCATGTTACACCACTGTATCACACCACACCATGGTACACCACTGTACAATATCACACCATGGTATACCACTGTGCAACACCACACTATGTTACACCACTGTATAACACCATACCATGGTACACATATCACACATGTTACACCACTGTGCAACATCACACTATGTTACATCACTGTATAACACCACACCATGGTACACCACTGTACAATATCACACCATGTTACACCACTGTATAACACCATTCCATGGTACACCACTGTACAATATCACACCATGGTACACCACACTATGTTACACCACTGTATAACACCACACCATGGTACACCACTGTACAACACCATACCATGTTACAACACTGTACAACACAACACCATGGTACACCACTGTACAATATCACTCCATGGTATACCACTGTGCAACACCACACTATGTTACACCACTGTATAACACCATACCATGGTACACCACTGTACAATATCACACCATGTTACACCTCTGTGCAACATCACACTATGTTACATCACTGTATAACACCACACCATGGTACACCACTGTACAATATTACACCACTGTATAACACCACACCATGGTACACCACTGTACAACACCATACCATGTTACAACACTGTACAATATCACACAATATCACACTATGGCACACCACTGTACAACACCAAACTATGTTACACCAATGTACAACACCACACCACACCACTGTACAACACCGCACCATGGTACACCACTGTACAACACCACATTATGGTACTCCACTGTACAACACCACACCATGGCCACTGTATAAAACCACACTATGGTACACCAATGTACAACAGCAAACTATGGTACACCAATGTACAACACCAAACTATGTTACACCAATGTACAACACCACACCACGGTACACCACTGTACAACACCGCACCATGGTACACCTCTGTACAACACCACATTATGGTACTCCACTGTACAACACATACACCATGTTACACCACTGTACAAAACCACACCATGGTACACCACTGTACATCACCAAACTATGGTACACCAATGTACAACACCACACCACGGTACACCACTGTACAACACCGCTCCATGGTACACCACTGTACAACACCATATTATGGTACTCCACTGTACAACACATACACCATGTTACGCCACTGTGCAACATTACCGTGATCTTTGCCCTATTTTTTCTTTCATTGCTGCCTTCATGATGTCATCCATCACCATTAAGAACAATAATGGTGACAACACACTGCCTTGCTTTAGTCCAGTGTCAATTTTTAACCATTCCGATGTCCCGACTCTTAAGTTTTCACACTGCTGTAGAAATCCATGCACATTACTTTTATCATGTCTCTCAGTTCCTTGCCTATCCCCCTATTTGTTAAGCTTTCCCAAACTTTTGTTCTAGGGATGCTGTCATATGCCTTTTCTAGATCAATAAAAGTCATTACCGTATCCTTCCCATAATCCCAACTATTTTCAATGTTCTGTCTCAGAATAAAAATGGGTTCCACTGATGACCTGCTCCTCCTCTATTTGGCTTTCTACCTTTACTCTAATTCTTGTTTCTAGGATTTTTTCCATTACTTTGGCAACATGCGAGATGATGGTGATTCCTAGGTAGTTACCACACACTTTCCTGTCTCCTTTCTTGAATATTGTCAATATTATTCCCTTTTTCCAGTCTTCAGGAACCTTCTTCTCTCTCCACACACTCCTGAGAAGTCTGTATGTCCACTGGTCCTGCCGCCTTGATCATTTCTATTGCCACTTCGTCGATTCCAACAGCTTTCCCCATCTTCTTCCTAACTGCCCATTCCACTTCTGCCATAGTAATGTCTGGTTCTTCTTCTTTTTCCCCCTCCACCTTTTTGTCTGTTTGCGTAACTTCTCCGCATGCCTGGCGTCTCACCTTCAACAGCTCGCTGAACTATTCTTTCCATCTGTCCGTTATCTCTTCAGGTTTTGTCAATATTTCGCCTTCTTTGTTTTCACGAACCCAGTGTTCACCTTTTCATTCCTTCTGCTTTTTATAATTCCAAACAGCAATTTCTTTCCACAATTTAATTCCTTATTTCCTGAGTGAATTCTTCCCAGCATTTCTTAGTTTCCTCTGCAATTACTTTCTTGCAATCTCTGTTTGCTTCTATATATATGTTGCTCTACTTTCTTCAGTCTTTTTTGTTTTCCATTCCTTCCAAGTTTTCTTCTTCTCTCTTACCTTTTCTTTCACTCTATCATTCCACCATTTTGTCGCCTTTTCCTGTACCTTTCCTGATGTTCTATCACATGTTGTCTGTGCACTGTTTACAAATGCACTCTTAAACTTTTCCCATTCTTGTTCCACATGGGTAATATCTGTTCTTGCAATTCTTTCTTCAACTCTTCTGCAACCTCCTTTTCCTTTAGTCTCCAGACCTTAATCTTTCTTTCCCTTTTTTCTGGTAATCTCATGACCTTTCCTACTTTTAATTTTGCTACCACTGCCCTATGGTCTCCTCCAAAGGCTTCTTCTGGCATGGCTATGACATCCATTAGCTCTTTCTGATGTCCTTTTTAGACTAATACATAGTCAATCAGAGTATTCGTTCTTCTATCTCCCCATCCGTACCTCGTTATCTTCTGACTATTTTTCTTTCTGAACCACATATTCCCTATAATTAATTGGTTCCGATGACAGAAGTCCATTAAGAAATCCCCTTCTGGATTCATACTGCCATAACCATATGGTCCTAAAATCTCCTCTCTTCCTTGTCTGTCTCTTCCCACTTGGAGTTTCAGACCTATTTGTCTCACAAACGGTCTGTGTAAGCTCTTTGAGAGGATGGTCAATCGGTGATTGGTGTGGGTCCTGGAGAAACGAGGACTCCTGTCTGAATACCAGTGTGGTTTCAGGGCGTCTCGGTGTACCAACGACCATCTGGTACGCCTGGAGACAGCACCTCGTCGTTGTTTCCTTTGACCTCGAGAAGGCCTATGACACCACTTGGCGATACGGCATTCTCTCTACACTGCATCCATGGAAATTCCGAGGTAACTTGCCGGTCTTTATTGCGAATTTTCTATCCCTTTGCCTATTCCGTGACCGAATAGGGGGGACATATTCGCAATATCATGTACAGGAAAACGGAGTCCCACAGGGATCGGTACTTAGCGTGACATTATTTGCGATTGTCAGAAACGGTATAATCGCTGCTACTGGTACAGTAGTGGTACCGTCGCTATATGTAGACGACTTCGCTCTACATTATAGTGCGCAAAATAGGGCGGTCGTTGAACGTCGGCTACAACGAGCTATTCGGAGAGTGGAATGGACACTAGAGCATGGCTATCGGTTCTCAAGATGGCGGCGGCGTATGTTTCGTGTGTGAATAGCTCTGAAACTTCGAATCGGATAAGTGGTAATTCGTGTAAAATCTGTTCAAAAAGAGTGATGAAAGGAATATTTTGTATGAGCTGCAACTTTTGGTGTACATGAAAAATGTGCCAAAGTAAATGTAACTTATTTTAAGAACAGTGATCATTATGTGTGCGAGTTGTGTACGAAAGAACAATTAAAACATCTTGAAAACGAAAGATGGAATAATAAACGTCTTACGTCAAGATTTGGATAAACTGTCACAAAAGTTATCCACCTCCAACGTAAATATTGGTGCTACCGACACAAGTGAGCTTGATGAAATGCCTTCAAATTGTACCGAAAGCATTTCGGACTGGCAATCTGAATGGCGGTCGCAAAAACGCAAGGGGAGGCCCAAATCACTGCTTCACAGAAAATCGAGTATCGTGACTAGAAACGCAAGTATTGTGACTAACAATAAATTTTTAGTCTTAGATGATAATAGTGATGAGATGGAAAATATTCGAGACGTAAGTGAACCGGAACTGCGGGCGGACAGTGAACCTATCGGTAACCTCAAATGTTCGTTATCAAAAAGTGTAGAAATTAGTGATTTCTCAGACATTCACGGTCGAGGTGTAGCTACGGAAATTAATAACTTAAATAGTCATTTCCGTGCTTGTGGTAGTGTTAAACCAGAGGCGAAATTTAGCAAATTTGTTAACCCTCTGAAACCGAGTGTCACAAACATCGAAATGAAAAGTAGGCCTAATTTCACGGAGGTGGTAGGAGGTGCTAATGATGTCTATCAGAACTGTGCTAACCCTTTCATAAAGAATTTCGTTCGTCTTTTGCAAGTTATGTACACTGCAAATATTATAGTGACTACCTGTCCTCTCAGACATTACCTTGCAAGTTGGTCTTGTGTCAATATTGAAATTAAGAAAATAAATGATCATATAAAATACTTTTGCAGTAAATTTCCAAATGTTAAGATTGTAGATTTAGGTAATTATCATAGAAACGTGTTTACTAACCATGGTATGCACTTAAACAGTAAGGGTAAAAGAAAATTGGCTCTAGATATTAGTAAGATTATTCGAAACACTGTAGGCCTAAGCACTGATAATCGTCCATTGGAATGTGATTCGGTTGGTAGTCAGGGAAACTCTGTAGTAAGGCCAAGTTTGTAAAGAAAACTTGGCCAAAAGCCAAAACAGATAGGCATACTGCTCACAGTCATTCAAATATGAAGGTTAATAAAACTGCATTTTCTACACCTAAAGCATCTTGTGAAGATAATATTTGTTTTCTTCATATAAATGTTTGTAGTTTAAGAAACAAAGTAAACCAACTTAATGCATTTTTAAATAGTAGTAGGTACCAAGTTTTATGTATTAATGAACACTGGCTTGCTAGTCAAGAAATTGATTTGATTAAACTTGAGGGTTATGTCCTAGTAGATAGTTTTTGTCGCAAGTCATGTTTGTATCAGGCTGGTGGAAGTGCCATATTTGTGTCAAGAAACGCAATACCAAGTGATTGATGTGTCAAAATTTGGTTTAGAAAAACACTGTGAAATTGTGGCAGTATTACTTGTAGATTTTAACATTGTTATGGTAGCCTTTTACCGAACACCTGATAGTAATATTTATAAATTTTTAAAAAGTATGGAAGGGGTTTTGGATAGTGTTATAAAGTCATATCGAAAATATAAGTTAGTAATTTGTGGAGACATTAATGTAGACCTGAGATTCAATGAACGAGAACCTATTATGGTTCGGAATTTTTTCAAATCCTTTGGCTTATATCACACAATTAATGAACCAACAAGAGGATCATCCTGCTTAGATAATGTATTCACGGATTTAAATCACAGCCAGTACCAGACTAAAGTTATTGCCCCATGTTTGTCAGATCATTCAGCAGTTTTATTTCAAGTGATGCAATCCAGTAGTTTTTCAAATGGGAATATTGCTAAATCACCCACAATAATTCATATTAGACATATTTCCCCTGACAGATTACAGCTATTTAATTCATACTTAGGCATATCCTATCTGATTGGGTTTTTACTGACAACTCCTACTCTCCCATTACATGTTTTGATGATTTCTTTCACATACCGTACTTCTTTCATACTTTGATACTTCATGCCAAATGGTGGAGATTAAAGGTTCCAAGAAAAGGAGTAATTCTAAAAATAAAATAAAATGGTATACACCTGAGCTTGAACAAATGAAATCACAGGTTATGTTTTTTTACTCAATACCTAATGAACAGGGATCTATTGAATCTAAACAGAATTATCTACAAATGCGTAATAAGTATAAATGTGCCCTTAAGCAAGCTAAACTTGAAGCAAACGTCAGATTAATAGAAAATTCAAATAACCCCTGTAAAGCAGCTTGGAGTGTAATTAACAATGTTAGAGTCGCAAATAAATGTTCCACAATAGAAATCAGTCCTGAGGTTCTGAATAAACATTTTATTGAGTCTGTCGAAAGGATTTGCTCACCTGCCTCACAGCTGCTTACAGCAGCAATTGAAAGAGTAGAAAAAATAGTTCCGAGTTTATCAAATAATACTTTTAAATGGAGAAAGGTAAACTGTAGTGAGGTAAAGAAAAGTGTAAGAAATATGAAACCTTCCAATAGTAAGGATTGTTATGGGTTCACCAACAACATTTTAAAGGCTATTATTGACAGCATTTTAATTCCTTTGACGCACTGCATAAACGAGTGCCTTAGCGTAGGCTATTTCTCAGCTCAGTTAAAAATTACGAGGGTTGTTCCAGTATACAAAAAATGGGATAAGACTAAACCTGATAGTTACATGCCTGTGTCTGTAGTAACCATCCTGTCAAAAGTCTTTGAATATGTTATAGTTGGTCAAATTTATGAATTTTTCATCAACAACAACCTTCTATCACCAACTCAGTTTGGGTTCCTTCCGGGAAAATCTACAATTAGTGCACTGGATGATTTTGTTTGTCACATAATGCACAATTTTGAAGAAGGGAGCTCAGTAGATGCACTCCTATGTGATCTATCCAAGGCCTTCGATTGTGTGTCACATGATATACTTCTGCAAAAGTTAGCACTGTACGGAATTAAAGGATCAGAGTATGAAGTCTTTAAATCATATCTAAAAAACCGAGTACAGTTTGTAGAGAATGGGGATAGGAAATTTCAGGTGTTAGAAGTTAGGTATGGTGTACCCATGGGTGCCCATACGGGGGGGGGGGGGGCAGGGGGGCCATGCCCCCCCCCCCCCCCTGGATCCTTGAAAAATAAAACGATATGAAAATCAGACTGAGAACATTTTTTTTTTTTTTTTTTGCAAAAGTGCTTACAGTATTCTAATTAATTTGTACTAAATATAAATACTTCAGATATTTAACATTCCGACAGGCCAAATATTAAATACTGTATAGTCTCAGTGGGCGCATTAAGCCTGTCTGGCACACGTCAGAAATCTGAATTTTTAAAAATTACAATATTTGCTGAAGAATAGGTTTGCTTCAATTAGTGAAACACTCATTCGTTCTCTACATAGTCTATTACGTAATGGTGCTCGATCAGGCGCAATCTGCCTCGCATATCACTTTTGCAACAACAGTAAATGTGTAGAAGGGTCATTGACAAACTGGCCGATATGGACTTGAATGTCATGTGGAAAGACGTAACTACTGAAAGGTACTTGACGAATATGATGACGAATATGAGATAAGATCATTAGCACCCACCGTTAGGTTAAAATCATCCTACATATTATGTCAGTTATGCAATAGTTCTGGTGTGCTTTCGCTTTAAATTAGACACTTGAGTAATATTACAAAGGAATATTGTAATTTATATGCGCCTTGCCTACATTCCATTCGTGTGTATTGTGTTCACTAAGAACGGCCGCCTAGACTGTGTCTGTGTGCTGACAGTATTATTTATTAATTTTGTGTGCTTCGTCTACGAATGGATTTATATTTCATTTAAAGGTAAGTAATGCAATCTTATCTTATTATATATAATCCAAAAAGGTGGTACCCACTCGTTAATCATCGTATCTTTGTAACCACAAGGGCTATAAAACTGAAATTTTGCATGTTGAACACTCTCAGTTTGTGGGTGCTCACTAAGAATTGTTCTTAGAATATTCAAGCTTTAAGTGGGTCTGTTCGGCCATTTGGTACTCATGCATGGATTAATATCGTAGACGCCCTTATGGGTACTGGATTTCCGACAATGTTGAAATAAGATTGTTCATTGTCACACCAGTTTATTTCTTAAATGGAAGTTACAATTAGTCAACTGACAACTGTTACAACAACAAAATTCTGTGATGTTGCTGACGTAATATGTATTTACAATTTTTAAATAAAAATATGGTTCTAATGATGCCATGCACTCTGTCACCGATGGATGATGATGATAATTGATGTTTAAAGGGGCCTAACATCTAGGTAAGGTCCAAATTTTAATACGGTTATGCCTAGTGTTAAATACCTTATGTTTCCCCATCACTATCTTGAGTGGCTACTACTTTTGCCACCTCACTTCGGCAGTGTCGATATGAAAAGCACGTTCTGGAGATATTTTTAGACATTACAACATCGCTAGCGTTTCTTAACCCCTAAAATAAGCTTTTCTATGCTGACTAGTAAAACATTGGTCCTGTAAGGTCGTGCTTACAATATTGGATAATTTACTGTATTCAGACCCGTATTGACGGGGGGACAAATTTGCAACTGCCAAGGCGGCAGGTTTTAGGGACGGAAAAATTCTGGAAAACTGTACAAAACTGCTTGGTCATTAAACGTCAAGTTGATTTAAGTTTAAGCCCTCCACAAGAGAATATACTTTGGCATTGTTGATTATTTATAGACATAAATAAAAGGATCGTCTTAATCACCTTGGTGTTCTTGCTGTTGATCTGACTTGAATGTGAAATTGTACCAATGAGGAAATTCCAAACTTGTTACCGGTATTTAAATAATTGTTTTTGCACATCGGTTGTGTATGATATCTGTTAAAATTTAATGTATATTCTTTGTATTAATTTTTAAAATTTGTAATTTTAGCAAACGCATATTTATAGTGTATGCCACTCATAGGTAAATACACACTCAGGCGAAGAAACAGCCTCATATGTGATGGAAACTTTGTAACTGCTCGGCTTCACGGGTTTGCGTGAGGGTTAAACACCTGTACGGTATGAGCAACAGCAATAAACATTCACTCTTAACTACACTGGTTACCTCATACATAAAAGCACTATAGATTTGGTAAAATTTACAATATATTCTGATACCAGACATGAAATACACTTCGCAGGATCCTCGTCGTACAGACTATCTAAAACTCCCTATCATATTCACACAGGCACACTTATGACATATTGATAACCCCCGGAAATAATGGTGACTGGTACGTACAGGCGTTGACTTCAGCTGTGACGACTTAACTCTACTAATTCTGGGGTTAGTTGCTGCCAGAGAATCACTCCTACTAACTCGCCGCACAATTACTATATATTTCACACGCAAGCCTCTCAACTATGAATATTATGTACATTATTAGTTTGATGGTCAGCATCCAATGATTTATCTAGTTTCGTGGATCTGATTATACAAAGATGCTTTAAATCCGTGTGTTGGATTATCGCATCTAGTTCGCATATTTTACTAGTATTTGTCGTATAACAATTTATCGCTATGGTCTCAGAATTTCGGTATACAGATGTTAGTTTACAATACTTCATGCGATTCGAGACAAACAATCTAGACTATTTGTTTGAAACTAGGCTCATAATTCCCTTGAGAATGTATAGCCAGAAACTCAGTAATTGCACATCGAACACCAACTTGTGATCATCTGAAATACCTTCCTTCTCCACCAAAAACACACGAGTCCAAAATACAAGTTCAACTCCCTCATGGAGTCTTACCAAGAATACGAACCACTCAACACGGACTTCAAAGGATGAGTACACCGCCCTACACGCGGTCCAAAGAATGAGTACTACTCCCCACGGAGTTCTAAGAATGAGTCGCCCTCACAGCTTCGTCAAGTCCTAATAACATTCATCTCCCCTCCACAAATCACTAGCCTACCTGGCTTCCCTCACGGGTCCAGCCAATCTAAACAAAGCATTGCCATATAAGGAGTGTCTTCTTGGTCTTCAAAATACCCTAGACACACCCCTAGCACAGGGTTGCCAAGCCTCCTACCTGCATGAGTGATCATGCACTTGAGCTTGCGAGAGAGAACCCCAGGCGATAACAAGCCAACTTCCTGGTTCTTGCACACAATTCCAGACTCTCTGACTGAAGATTATTCCTATGTTAAAATATGCACATAAAACTAGACTCAGATCCTGCCAATTACAATCCCTTAAAACCTAAACAAATTAATCAGAAATAAATCACATGATATTATACACTTCATTACATAATTATAAAACATAAAAAGGCATCAAATAAAAATATGTGGACGATTATAAAAGACGTATGTCCAGAAAGTAAGGGTTCGATCCCTTGTGACCGGGGAAGGTTACAACTTTAATAAATCTGCATATTCCAAGTCGGGGGCAGCAACGTAAATCCATCGTGGCATGCATTGTAAGAAAGGACAGAATGTAGTAATTTGATCTTTAAGCCCATCTGTGTAGTTGAGTACCTCAATTTAAGCTCCACGATGACGACTGGTTACCTAAATATTCGAAATTTGATTGCCGACGCTGACAGCAGCCATCCCTAATAGGCCTACGATATTTTCAACACTACCTTCAAGGAAATACCACGTACGTATCATGTTTCATGTTCCGGGGCACTCATCTCAAAACTACGCTATCGGTACTTTGAAATAACATTACTTATACACACTCGCCTAATGACACATTATTACATAACCCGGAATTTCACTCAGAGTCAAGTACAAGGGGTGAGGTTTAAACCTGTTTACATTTACAACGATGCCAGTTATTGAATATAAAAATGTTAATTTTCCCCTCTTTAAGGGTAGCCTTAACACACATATTTTTTTAAAACTCAAAAAGTATTTGTATTAGATTGGTTCGACAGTATATTATTTACGTCACAGGTACAATAATACGGCGAAATGTATCACTTGTTAATTTTATAAAACTCTACGGAATTGTACGATATCTGTTAGTTTTATTTTATCGTCTATTATTTTCATAAACAGAGAAAAGCTTGAGCATAAGGCTCAATTACACATTGAAAGAAGTGGCGTGTTATCGTTCGTATCACCATTCCTGTATCACCATGCCTCTTGTTTCAGTGGAGAATGCGAATAATGGTAGTAAGAAGTAAGTGATATAGTGGTTTTATCCATTTTACTAAGTGGTTATTAATAATCAGGCGAAATATTTTATTGACAAAACTAATTTTTACTAAAACCATAGGCTCGAGTTTATCAGTTCGCAGGCTACAAGTGTTTCATGATTCTAATAAGAGCAATGCGAAGTATTTCCGATTGGTTGTTTAGAAGAGGAAAGACGTGACGATCTGCTGTAATGGCCACTACAAACTAGATACCGTAGCCCACCGTATTTGGAAACAGTGCTATTTAAATAATTGTCTGATTCAGATGTTGGGATATTTCCACAGTTTAACTTCGTGATTTGGGATCATGTGAAAATATGTCCAGTTATTTAGAAAGTTGCCGAACTGGATTAACGATACCATTTTAATGAACTACGGTACTTGATTTTTATTTTTGTCGATACCCCTAGTTTTTTGCTGTTTTTAAGAACTGAACATTACGACGTTGAATCACGAAGAAAAGCGAACGTTAACGGAAAAAAACTCAAAGAAAACATTCCTCCCATAATTGCCACAAAGTAGCCAATGGTTTCAGAGCAGTCAAATAATGAATATCACGAAGTAAGAAATCAAACTTTTTGTGTGTGTGTGTAGGGGGGGGGGGGACAGGTAGGTAATGAAACGAAAATATTTACTTCCCCCCCCCCCTGGAAACAATCCTATGCGCGCCCATGGGTGTACCCCAAGGCTCGGTTCTGGGTCCATTTCTTTTTGTCGTTATGATGAATGACTTAGCAATAAATGTTCCTGGAAAACAATTCTTCATGCAGATGACTCTACATTTTTGTGTTCTAGCAAATGTATAAGTGAATTACAAAATTTATCAAGTCAGTGCTTGCTAGAAGCTAGGAAATGGTTCAGTGAGAATGGATTCCACTTAAATGAAACTAAAACTCAAAATTTAATATTTAGTCTTTAAAACATAAGTAATGATATAAAAGAAGCTAAGCTACTAGGAATGAATTTTGACTCAAAATTAACATGGTGTTACGGCTGTGAGTTTGTTGCATCGCTCGCCGCATGAGTCACAACTGCCCCCGGGCTGGGCTGTGCTCTGACTCAATGTATTGCGTGTGCCTTATGCAACAGGACTACTAGGACAAAGGGATGGTCCAGAATATTCGTGACCCAGCCAGCGATGGAAACCTCGAGAAGCCGTGAACCCTGGATGGGTCTAGAAGATTTATTGAGTCACCGGCCTGCTATATAAGAGCGACCTGTCAAGCAGTGAGGGTGTGTTTTACGAGCTAGTGCGAGCGTTTATCCTGAGCGACAGAAGTGTGGTGACCTGAGAAACCCCTAGTGAAGCCGATTCTCGTGACAGCGAGGGAGTGAGAAGCATACAGGGGACTGCCTGTGTTTTGAGCGAGTGTGATTTCACTGGGCGACAGAGGTATTTTGGCGAAGTGCCGTGCGAGTTACGAAATCCAGTGACATTGTTTCCCAGCTCGTGGACAGCGAAGCAGCGTGTAGCAGGTTATCGTAAGTAACTGTAGTTTGTTTACATAAGGAAGAGGTGCAGGTAGTTTCTGTCAAAGCCACCGGACTCATTAGGACGGATTAACTTCTGTGGTTTGTTGACAAGTGAAAGGGGGCAAGAGCTCTCCATAAGGAAGAGACTTGAGGAAACTGGAGTAAGGTTCTAATTGCCTGTATTTGCTGATGAGTAGTGTATCTTTCTGGCCGCAATAAAGTTAATTATTTCTTTAAAGGAACAATCTGTGTTGTGCTTCAACCCACCGTAATCCATTCAACAAAAGTGTCACTAGGGGGGGGGGGGGGCTGGCACGTAACAACTGGTGTCAGAAGCCGGATTACTAACTCAAACACAAGCACAACACCTGACGGTCCTGGTTTCAAAACCCGAGCAGGTAATTTTTTTAAAAATTTTTCCTGTGAGTGCATGCCCTTTACAAGACAAACATCTAAAATGGAAGCGCAATTTGCTGCATTGCTAGAAAAGTTATGTGGCATGGAAGCCAAGATGGAGGACGGCCAGTATAAGATGGAGGACGGCTAGAAGAAGATGGAGGACGGCCAGAAGAAGTTAGCCGAGGACCTAACTGCCAAACTAGAAGACGGCCAGAAGAAGTTAGCCGAGGACCTAACTGCCAAACTAGAAGACGGCCAGAAGAAGTTAGCCGAGGACCTAACTGCCAAACTTGAAGACGGTCAGAAGAATTTAGCCGAGGACCTAACTTCTAAATTAGAAGACGGTCAGAATAATAATGTAGCAGAGGACCTAACCGCCAAATTTCTGGACGGCCAGAAAAATCTGGAAGAGTGTCTGCTGACGAAATTAGAGGAAAGCCAAAGGAAATTAGAACTGGGTCTGCGTGAGGAAGTCACAGCAGTGGAAAAGAAGTTCGACGCCTTACAAGTGGAAGTTGCCGAGCTGCGCCAACGCCCGCTGATGGGGGTGGAGGAGAAATTCAACGCCTTACAAAAGGAAGTTGCCGAGCTGCGCCAACGCCCACTGACGGGGGTGGAAGAGAAATTCAACGCTTTACAAAAGGAAATTGCTGAGCTGAGCCAACGCCCGCCGACGGGGATGGAAGCGAGATTCAACGCTCTACAAGAGGAAGTTGCCGAGCTGCGCCAACGGCCGCCCACCGTTACACCGGGAATATCAGGAACGGGACATGTCAGAGTGACGCCCCCAACCTTCGCCGGAAAGGTCCCGTGGAGCACCTACTTATGTCAGTTCGAGGCAGCCTGTTGCATAAACAAATGGAACAGCACGGAAAAGGCTACAGCTCTCATTGTAGCGCTGAGAGGGGATGCCCTTAACGTCCTTCAGGCCATCCCGACTGGATCCCAGGACTACGCTTCACTAATCGCCCATATGGAGTCCCGATATGGAGATAGCCATCTTCAGCAGGCCTACCAGATGCAGCTCCGGACCCGGGTACAAAAGAACGCGGAAACCCTGCAGGAGTTCGAGATGGACATCGCACGCCTCGTAAGGCTCGCCTATCACACAGCGCCGGCCGACTTTCTGGAACAGATTGCGACGCAGACCTTCACCGACGGGCTACGGGACTCGGACACTCAACAGACGCTGCGACTCGCGCTGAGCCACGCACTTGAGCTCGAGACGGCAAAACAGGCATCTAGAATGCACGCACGGGTGCGTTAAGTGGACGTCGATGAACCAGCAAAAACCAACGAGAACAAGCCCCTGGCCGACGAATTGATGGAGGCACTAAGCCGTTTCTTCGATAGTCGCGGCGCCACCAGCAACGACACCGCTGGAAGAAAACCGGAGGGGCGGCCCGGAAGAGGACTACCGACCTGCTGGACCTGCGGTAAGAAAGGCCACCTGAGCAAGGACTGCGGTGATCGCCGCCGCCGAGGGTATCCGACGGGAAATCAGTCGTCTGAAAACCGCGCGGCCCAGGGAAACGAGTATTAGCCAGCCTTGGGGGACAAAGGTTGGCTTGTGACAGTCGTCCAGTCCCGGCAGTCCAAGTTCGTGTGACGAAGTTACGGAGGGACAATAGCAGCCTGATGGTCGACGGAGTCATCAACGGAGTGAGCTGGCCCATGCTGATCGACACGGAGCGTCGAGGACCATCGTTAATCCCACCGTGATCCCGAGGTGGAGAATGCAATCCACACAAAGGAACCTCCAACTAATAACCGCGACTGGAGAGACTGCACCGGTACATGGCGAAGCAACACTGGAGTTCGTCATTGGTCGACGGGCGGTGAAGCATCCAGTGCTTGTGGCTGACGTATCAAACGAAGTGATCATCGGACTGGACATTCTGGACCAGAACGAGATCATCTTGGACCTGAGTACCAACACTCTGCACTTCGGAGTTGAGGAACTTGCTTTGCAACCAGCGCACGAGTCCATCACCGCACGAAGTGTAAGGCTGAGAGAAGACGTCATCGTTCCCGCCAGGACGGAGGTCGGTGCTGCCGTAATTGTCGATGGAACTGCTGAGGGAGTGGCGGCTGTCATCGAGCCAAAATATGAGGAGATCCAGACAAAAGTATTGCTAACGTCTTCTCCGTGGGGAGCAAAGACTTCAGCAGGACAAGCTTGGTCCAGCACAGAATCGACGTTGGGGACAGCGCACCGATTAGGGCCCCATTCCGACGTGTCCCGCTCGCCAAGCAAGCCGAAGTCGACCGGATGGTAGAAGAGATGAAGGAGCAAGGGGTGATCGAGCCATCACATAGTCCTTGGAGTTCTCCGGTCGTGCTAGTGAAGAAGAAGGACGGTTCCACCAGGTTCTGCGTGGACTACAGGCGGGTGAACGACGTCACGAAGAAGGACAGCTACCCTCTACCCCGGATCGACGACACGCTGGACACCATATCAGGATCAAAATGGTTCTCCACCTTGGATTTGAAGAGTGGCTACTGGCAGGTGGAGGTCCACCCTAAGGACCGCGAGAAAACTGCGTTCTCTGTGGGCAGCGGGCTCTGGCAGTTCACCGTCATGCCATTCGGTCTGTGCAACGCCCCTGCAACCTTCGAATGATTAATGGAGTCCATTCTGAGGGGACTACTCTGGAAGTTCTGCCTGGTCTACCTAGACGACGTCATCGTTCTGGGAAGAAGCTTCGAGGAGCACTACAGAGACCTGAAGGAGATCTTGATGAAGCTACGGGCTGTCCAGCTAAAGTTAAGCACGAAGAAGTGTCAGCTCTTCCAGAAGCAGGTCCAGTACCTTGGGCATATTGTCTCCGAGGAAGGGGTGCGCACCGACCCAGAAAAGACAGCAGCTGTGAGGGAGTGGACAGTTCCGAAGGACAAGTCCCAACTACGAAGCTTCCTGGGACTCTGCACTTATTACCGTCGCTTCGTGAGAGGATTCGCCGACATCGCCAAACCACTGCATCGACTGATTGAGAAGGACCAACTCTTCACGTGGACAGCAGAATGCCACAGTGCCTTCGAACAACTCAAACAGGCTCTGTGCACCGCAGCTATTCTGGCCTACCCCAGACCTGGAACAAGGTTCATCGTCGATACCGATGCCAGCGACTTTAGTATAGGGGGAATCCTGTCGCAAATAGTGGACGGCGGGGAGAGAGTAGTGGCCTAGTTCAGCAAAGCCTTGTCAAAGCCAGAGAGGAACTACTGCGTCACCAGGAAGGAACTGCTCGCCATCGTGAAGGCCATTGAACACTTCCACAAGTACCTGTAAGGGCAAGAATTTCTCATCAGGACCGACCATGCATCCCTGCGGTGGCTCCTGAACTTCAAGCAGCCCGAGGGTCAACTCGCGCGGTGGTTAGAGAGGCTTCAACTGTACAACTTTGAGATCCAGCACAGGAAAGGCCAACTGCATTCTAATGCCGACGCCCTGTCACGAAGACTGCACCTTCTGTACTAGAAGAGAGGAGAACACCGGGATACAGTGCCGACGGACTACTGTGGAACTTCAAGGGAGCTGAAGCCGCGAATCTTTCATGCGGGCACAAGCAGAAGATGACCTGGGACTGATAGCCGAATGGAAGAGGGCCTGTGTCCCCCGACCCGGGTGGAACATTGTGAGTGACTGCAGCCCAAAGTTTAAGTCCTACTGGGCGCAGTGGGACTCGCTGGTTGTGAGGGATGGCCTCATCTGCCGTACCTGGGAGAGCACTGACGGGAAGACATCTCGGGAACAAGTCGTCGTTCCAAAGGCTATGACGGAGGAAGTCCTGAAGGTAGTTCATGGAGGATCATCTGGTGGGCACTTAGGGATAAAGAAGACCCTGGAGAAGCTGAGAGAGCGGATCTGCTGGTTCGGGTGCCGAACAGACGTGGAGAACCACTGCGCGAGTTGCTACGATTGCGCAGCCAGCAAGGGCCCAGGACGAAGACGACGGGGTCCACTGAAGACCTACAACGTGGGCGGCCCCATGGAGAGTGGCCTTCGATGTTGCTGGACCATTCCCGTTAAGCGAGGCAGAGAACCGCTACATATTGGTCGTCAGCGACTACTTCACCAAATGGACGGAGGCGTATGCGCTCCCTAACCAAGAAGCCGCGACGATCGCAGAGACCCTGGTGAAGGAATTCGTCAGCTGGTTCGGAGTACCCCTGGAGCTGCACTCCGACCAAGGGAGGAACTTTGAGTCGCAGGTGTTCCAGAACCTATGCCAGCTGCTGGGAATCCGGAAGACAAGGACAACGCCGCTACACCTTCAGTCCGACGGGATGGTAGAGCGATTCAATCGCACCATCGAGAACTATCCTCGAATAGTCGTCAGCGAGCACCAAAGGGATTGGGACAAACATCTTCCACTATTTCTCCTGGCCTACCGCGCCGCCGTGAATGAAGCCACCGGGTGCACACCAGCCCGGGCCATGTTTGGGAGGGAGCTCCGTCTACCTGTCGATCTTGCCTTCGGCCGACCTGGGAATGATCCGGTCCCGGTAAGCCAGTATTGTCAAGAACTGGTCGACCAACTGGAGAACGTGCACGCGTTCGCGAGGAGGAAACTGCGGATCGAGACCGACCGAATGAAGACCCGATACGACCAACAGACGGATACCGGCGGATTCCACGAGGACGACCTGGTCTGGCTCTTCAACCCATTACGGAAGAAAGGCCTGTCACCCAAACTGCACAAGTCCTGGGAGGGCCCGTACCGAGTCGTGAAACGGATCAATGATGTCGTCTACAGGATCCAGCGGAGCCTGAGGGCGAAGATGAAGATCGTGCATCGAGATCGCCTGGCAGCCTACGGAGGGACACAGACGGACCAATGATTGATCGGGACGATCAGCCTTTTAGGAAGGGGGTGGTGTTTCGGCTTTGAGTTTGTTTCATCGCTCGCCGCATGAGTCACAACCTGACCCCGGTCTGGGCTGTGCTCTGCCTCAGTGTATTGTGTGCGCCTTATGCAACAGGACTACTAGGACAAAGGGATGGTCCAGAATATTCGTGACCCAGCCAGCGATGGAAACCTCGAGAATCCGTGAACCCTGGATGGGTCTAGAAGCATTTATTGAGTCACCTGCCTGCTATATAAGAGCGACCTGTCAAGCAGTGAGGGTGTGCTTTACAAGCTAGTGCGAGCGTTTATCCTGAGCGACAGAAGTGTGGTGACTTGCGAAACCCCTAGTGAAGCCGATTCTCTTGACGGCGAGGGAGTGAGAAGCATACAGGGGACTGCCTGTGTTTTGAGGGAGTGTGATTTCACTGGGCGACAGAGGTATTGTGGCGAAGTCCCGTGCGAGTTACGAAATCCAGTGACATTGTTTCCCAGCTCGTGGACAGCGAAGCAGCGTGTAGCAGGTTTTCGTAAGTAACTGTAGTTTGTGTACATAAGGAAGAGGTGCAGGTAGTTTCTCAGGGTTGATACGCGACCGGGAGAACCGGGAAATGTCAGGGATTTTTGTTGCGGTCAGTGAAAACCGGGAAAAGTCAGGGAATTTAAAAACAAACGAAAGAGATAAAGAAGAAGAAAAAAAGAAAGAAAAGAGAAGAAGAAAAAGAATTATTAAGGTTTGACAGTTATTTTTAGGTTGGTATACCAGGATGTCTACTGGTAACGAAATGTAACGAACGTAACGAAAAAGTAACTAATTTTACAAACGGGTAACGAAAATTTTTATGTCTGGATAGCTGGAGGTTACGAAAATTCGCTGAGGTCGGTTTAAATCATTTAAACCCGCGCCGCTAGGCTCACAGATTGTGATGAAGCGAGTTTCACGCAAGCGGCGCCGATTGCGTAGGCTTCTCCGTGCACGACCTCAAGGAAATGCATACTGAGGATACCTTCAGTGGTACTGTATACATCGGTTCAACGTATATTTTCGGCATCAGGAAGAGAGTATAATTTTGTTTGAAATGTTTTTCTGTATTATTCGGAAACCTGACTTTTTGCGAGACGTTGATTCGCGATAACTTCCGAAACTCAACAGAAACCTTTCATTTCTGATATTGACCTCTAAATTTGGATATCTCAAATTGAAGTCCAGAAATAATGCGATATAATTTATTGTCGCGATCTTGCAAAAATGCTCCGAAATACATAGACGACGGTATATTTTAAAAAGCTATCCGTCTCGTAAATTTGCGACATCCAGTTTGGTTAATTCGAAACTCCGTTATGTGTCTATTTTTCCTTCGAACTTTGGTTCTATTGGATAGTAATCTAACCGGTTATCTTGAAAACTTGTATAATTTGAATTCGAAAGAAAATGTGCCTCTTGTCGTATTATTCGTGCAATACTCTCTGAATCATTCGTAATATCCGATACCTACTTCGAATGTTCATCCTCCATAATCACATCCTCAAGACGACCGGCTGACCGCACGACTTACCTGCGGGAATCTCATCAAACGGACCGAGTTCGACGCCAGTTGCGTAAAAGTTATAAAACCTTTGCCCGGTCGCGAACTTGTGTCCACGAGGACTGCGGGAATCCTGTCAAAGGTGGTTGGGCACCCATCACGAAACATACCGAACCCTACTCGCCACTTTTCCGATTACCGTATACTTAAAAGTGTACGGGGAGCGAGAAGTGCATCAACCCACTTAGAAATAACAGACTACGTAGCATCGCGATACTCATTTCTTCACGTGATCCACCGCGAACTTCCAACCACAGCATAGGGACAGCGGGAATCACGGCGCCGACCATACAACATGTTCATAACTGCTCGTAAATTTTAACCATGCCCAACCTCGAGCTTGCCTCCGCCATTCTACCAGGACAGATAGACAGTCAGGCAATCGTTGAACGGCCAGATGCGGTGCCGATTGCATAATGTCTCGTTCTCAGTGTCCAACCGCGAGTACAACGTGAATCTCGTAAAACGACCGAGAGCGGCAGCGATTACGATACACCGCGATATTTTTCCGCATTCGATGACGGATTCTTGTCAAACGGACAGCAAGCGGCGCCGATTGCGTATTAATACTCTCTTTTTCCGTGCCCGACCTCAAGGACAATAGAAATCTCGTCGAACGACTAAAAGTGACACCGATTACGTAAATAGCTATTTTTCTCCGTGTTCGATCCTGAAAACGACAAATCGCGTCTAACGGCTGAGACCAGCGCCGATCGTGTAACGTCTCTATATTTCTCATTACTTGACTACGAAGACATGATTCGGTGACGATCACGTAACGTCGCATATATTTCGTGATCTTCCACGGGGACAAAGGAAATCTCCCCAAACGGCCAAGACCAGAGCACCTTCTTGTTCAGAAGGCGGCATATTAACTGAAACAACTCATTTGATATTAATTATCTAATGTTAGAATAAAATGTATCAGTTGACAGTTTCTAGATACTTTTATTGTGATTGACTAGAAAGTAAGAATTGGTGATTGATTGCTTTCTCCTCAGTTATTTTTTTTTAAATTGATGTTAGCAAATTAATATTTGTTGTAAAAATGTGTTCCTGTTCTTATCGTAATAAACGTTATTTATTACAGTAAGGAACTGTTTTTTTGTTATTTGTTTTTATACTTTTAAAGAAAAGCGTTAACTTATACAGAGAGCTACACATAAGTCCGGTTTATATAATGAAACATTGCTCGGATATTTTTATCTCGCGTCTAAGAATAGCCTTGCACAAATAATTAGTCTAAAATCAGTTTATCTAACTTGATCTTAATCGATCATAAAGAAGAACGTTTCCTAAAGGTAAATGCACTTTTGCTAGGTTTGGAAACCCAAAGGAAAAGCGAGGTAAGTGTCGTCCCTGTGGTTAATGCATTTTCTATTCTTTGCTCTGGAAAATCGGGAAATGTCAAGGAAATAAACGACTCTGCAGTCAGGGAATTTTTTAAATTTTGGTCTGGAAAACCGGGAAAAGTCAGGGAAATTTGAAATTCTGAAAGCGTATGAACCCTGTTTCTGTCAAGGCCACCGGACTCATTAGGACGGATTAACTTCTGTGGTTTGTTGACAAGTGAAAGGGGGCAAGAGCTCTCCGTAAGGAAGAGACTTGAGGAAACTGGAGTAAGGTTCTAATTGCTTGTATTTGCTGATGAGTAGTGTATCTTTCTGGCCGCAATAAAGTTAATTATTTCTTTAAAGGAACAATCTGTGTTGTGCTTCAACCCACCGTAATCCAGTTAACAAAAGTGTCACTAGGGGGGGGGCACGTAACAATGGGAACCTCACATTCATAACCTTTCGAATAAACTTGCAAGGGTGGTGTATGTACTCCGTCATTTAAAAAATGAGGTTTCTACGACATATTTACACACAGCCTATTTTGCTTTCTTTCAAAGTCTCTTTAGTTATGGATTAATATTTTTTTTTTTTTGGAAATAGTGCACACATTGTAAATATCTTAAATTTACAGGAAAAGGCAATCCGTATTATTGCAAATGCTCCTCCTAACACACCCTGCAGATCTTTATTTATTTAATCTTCCAAACTAACAGTTATAAATCTTTTTGTTTTAAATATCCTCATGTATATGAAAAATAAACTTCCACATGAATTGCCAGGCAGACGGGTAACAGTTCACTCATACAGCACAAGAAACTCACACCAGATAGAGGTACCATGGTGTCGGCTTTCAAAAACACAGAACAGTCATAAAATTCTTGGCATATTTTTTTTTTAACAAACTGAGTTTGTCTTTTTTTAACAACTACCAACCAAAATCTTTAAGAAACAGCTGCAAAAGTGGTTGCTGGTGAATCCTTGGTATTCACTGGAAGAATGTATGGAAGCAGATTGGTGTAATACTTAGTACAATAGAAGTAGATTACATTTTGTTATAACGATAATAAGCTGTTCGTATATACAGTACTGTTATAAGTAGGCTAAGTAATGTAGGATTGTTTGATTTTATTGTTTTGTATTATTAACCTGACGATGGCTATTGCACTAGTGTTTAACGCCAAATAAATTGATTCTGATTCTGAAGACTTGGTTGTACATTTCTGCCGAAAGCGCACTCTCCATCCTGATCCTGAGCTTTATCTGGGCAATGTAGCTTTGTCTGTTGTTGCTACGTGCCGGTTCCTTGGGCTTCTTTTCGATCAGAAATTAACGTGGGAGCCACATGTGCGCTATTTGAAAACTGCCTGTGCTGAGAAGCTCAACATGTTGCGGTTTCTTAGCGGCACATAGTGGGAGGCAAACCGCACAGTGCTGCTACGATTTTACAGGGCTTTAATTTTATCTAGCTTAGATTATGGCAGTGTTGCATATGGTTCGGCACGCCAATCTGTGCTTGTTAAACTGGACAGCGTCCACCACGGCGACGGTGGCTGGCGACGGGAGTCTTTCAGACGAGCCCAGTCGTCAGCCTGCTCGCCGAGGCTGGTGTACCTCCTTTACACATGAGGCGCCAACAAGTACTGCTGACCTATGCTGCAACTATTCGACAGATGCCACTTCATCCTAGCTATCCATGTTTGTTTCATAATCCGAATCGCCGGCTGTATGGTGTGCTCGCCCGAGCCACTCTGCCGGCAGGAATACGCTCGGATGAGTCATACCGGCAGTTCCGATTTCCTTCTGTCTCCTGTATCGTCTGAGTACCTAGCAAGACCCATCCGATGATGGTCTCTCGCCCTGATATCATCCTGGATATGCACACTGGCCCTAAGTCGGACACGGACTCCTCTGTCCATCGGAGGCTGTTCCGGTCCGTGGTGGGCCGGTATTCAGGATCAGGGCTTCTATTCACGGACGGTTCGAGGGTTAACGAGAAAGTAGGCTGTGCATTTGTCGTTGAGGATCGTCGGTTTCTCTTTTCACTTCCCGAGGCCTGTAGCGTGTATATAGCGGAGCTCTATGCCATCTTAGAGGCTCTGCGGTACACGTTATCGTACGATCATCAGCACTTTCTTGCGTGTACTGACTCTCTGAGTGCGCTTCAAGCGATTGATGTGTGTTTCCCGAAGCACCCACTGGTCCAGCGTGTGCACGACCTCATCGTCAGTGCGTGTAACGCTGGAACCGGGGTGACCTTTGTGTGGCTTCCCAGCCACATGGGTATTGCGGGAAACGAACTTCCTGATCAGGCGGCGTGAGAGGCGTGCCACGCCTCCACCCAACAAACTGAGAGGCATCAAGGAGACAACGAAGGTGTGGAAATCTTCCTTCCGATCTCTCCGGAATAAAGCTGTGGTACTCTGTCGACACCGGATCGGCCATGTGATTGCTACGACTCCCACTTGCTAAAGAGAGAAGACCCCCCCCCCCCTGTGTGTACTTGTAGCGCCCACCTTGCCGTGGCACATATTCTCTTGGAGTGTGTGGACCTGGCCAGTCTGCGAAGGACTTTTAAACTGCCTAACACTCTCTCCCTTACACTCCGTGATGACGGGCCGTCAGTAGACCTCGTCATCCGATTCATGAGGGAGAGTGTTTACTTTTTAAAGTTTTAATGTAAGTTAACACTTTTAATTCAGGTTAAGCCTGTATTACGTTTTTTATTTCGTTCATCTATTTTATTGTTCACAATGCCTTATTTGTTTTATTGTTTTTACCATCCACCTTTTATTATTTTTATTCAAATAAGGCATAATTGTTGGGGTTCACTGTCTTGTTTTATCTAAACCATTTTCGTTTCATCCATGGAAGTGAGCTGTTTTTATCTTCATCTTTTCACTTCAGCCATTTCATTACATTAGGGGCCGATAACCTAGATGTTAGGCCCCTTAAAATAACAATCATCATCTTCCCACTTGTGCATTCAAATCTCCCATTACTATTATTTCCTTATCCTCTATATATTTTTCCACATCTTGTAGGAATTCTTCTTAGTTCTCTTCTTTATTCTCCGTTTGTGGAGCATATACTTGAAACAGATCTTTTATCCCTGTCTGGAACTGTATCCTTCCTATGATCATCCTGTCACTTATCTTCTTCACCTCCTCCACATACTGTAGGACATACTTTCTTATAATCATTCCTACTCCATTTTTTGCATCCTGTCTTCCACTGTTAAACAGCCTGTATCCTTCCTTTAGTTTTCTTTCCCCTTTTCCTTTCCATTTCGTTTCACTGAGACCGAGGATGGCTATATCCTTCTCCATCATGAAGTCCACTAGCTCCTCAACCTTGTACGTCAGGGTTAAGACGTTGACTGTCCCTATTCGGATGTATTGCGATGCTGGTCGCCCATTTCTCACAGCTCCCCCAGCATCTGAAGAACTGTGCGTCGCCTGCAGGGGACGCCCTAGCATTTTCCGATGCTGAACCATATTTGCTTTCGTTTTAGGCTATTATTAAGATGGGGTCGCCACTCCCAAATGCATTTTATAACCTACTGCCAGGTATGAATTAGGCCGCTCCCAACATGGAGAAGAGACGCCTTTTGTAGCCGCTCCTCTGGAGTACAGATGCTACGGGTGTCCATATTATGGACATAATATTAACCCTGAGCACTGGGTTGCCTCTTCCGCCAACTTTGCTGTACCGAAGGGCTCCTTCACCACCGCAGGTGCCGTTGAGGTATTCACTCATACCTTGAGCTGGGCCCTCCATATTTATAACCCCTGGAGAGAGGGTGTCCCACTCAATAAAAACATTGTATAACCTTACACTTCCTCGTGTTGCACCACACTGTGACTCTACCACTATACTCAGTAATATGACTGTATAACACTACACTTCCTCTTGTTGCACCACATTGTGACACTACCACTATATTCAGTAATATGACTGTATAACACTACACTTCCTCTTGTTGCATCACACTGTGACACTACTACTATACTCAGTAATATGGCTGAATAACACTACACTTCCTCTTATTGCACCATATTGTGACACTACCACTATACTCAGTAATATGACTGTATAACACTATACTTCCTCTTGTTGCATCACACTGTGACACTACGGTACCACTATACTCAGTATTCGGTAGTATGCTACCATAATTACATAAATTACATTTTTTCTTACACTTTCCTGGGTGAGGGAGTTGTACGATACTTTGGTTTGAAATACGATACTTTTGAATCGTTGGTTGGTTCCTCAGTATAAGGACTGCGACAACGTGGTGTTTTGAATCGTTGTTATGATACATTTCTCGCAGGTTGCTGGCATCTGTGCCCATTGTTCTGTTGCCTGCAGTTGTTGTAATAACGTTGTCAGTGCTGCGTTTCTTCACCATTTTATCGTCATATTGTGTAGTGTTATATGTTGAACCATGAGCAACTATAAGCATAAGTCAGGAGCTGAGAAGCGCAAGGACAGAAATAAAAGATTGGACGGTATTAATAAAAGTAGTATAACATTGTTTAAGGTTGGTGTGAAATTCAGTGTCGATAGTGAAGGTACTGAAAGTGAAAAACCTGAACAAATCACAAGCTCGTCTGCTCTGGTAGTAGTCGGTAGCATGCTGAACTGCTATGCCCAAGATAGCGGGTTCAAACCCGGCCGAAGTCGTCGGATTTTTTAAGAGCGTTAAAAATCCTTCAGTATGCCTTCCTTCGGAGGGGAAGTAAAGCCGGCGGTCCCATGTCATAGATTTATGGCATGTTAAAGATCCTTTCACAGACTAAACTTGTGTAAAGCAAAATTTGTTAGGTTAGATTTCGTAAGAACGCTCTATCAAAGTTCCAACGTTCACCACTAGGTATCATTGATATCTGGTGGAGAAAGTTGGAACTACTTGAAATTGAACGGAATTTGTAGCTCGCCCTTTAGGGTGTCCGCTGGAAGCAGCTACAGACTCAGGCGAGCCGAACATGTCCTCGGACACTCCCGGCACTAAAAGCCATACGATAAATAGATAAATAACTAGAATAAAGGCAGTTCGCTTTCAGAGGGGAATAATGATTGTGGACATTTTAAAAAGAACTCTGATGACACCAATGATGCATTGGAAGAAGAGGACAATAGCAAGAATGGTGAACAATCAAAAACTATGAAAGTGTAGCTCCCAACTCTGAGTCATGGCAAGTAATATGCGACCTTGGAAAATTAAAACCTGGCAGGCCAGGTGTAAGTGATATTGAAGATATTGTTGGAAGAGGTCCCCCTGCACTGCCTAATAACCTTCCGAGTGACAGGACAAAAGCTTTCCCGAGAACAGTTATATTTTCAAAACTACAGAATGGAGTATGTGTTCGTAGAGACTGGTTAGTATGGAGTGATACAAATCAATCAATATACTGTTTTCCTTGCAGATTATTTGGTCGCAACTCTGAGTTCCATAAGTCAGTTTTAGTTAAGGGACAAAGGCTGGAAAGAGGATCATTCTTGGTGTAAGCTGTATAATAAGCTGCCAGATCATGACATGAGTGCTAGTCACAAACAATGCTATATTGAATGGAGAGGATTAGAAAGAAGTCTTCAACATGGAACTGGCATTCAGTCTCATTTGAATTTTGAAATTTTCTCTAAACTGAAATATTGGAGGGATTTATTTCACGGGATTCTGTCTGTTACTTTATTTCTTGGTGCGAGGGGTCTGTCATTCTGGGGTTCTTCTAGCAAAATAGCATCATCGGACAATGGCAACTTCCTCGGAAGTCGTTGTGTCACACCCACTAAAGGCGTGAAAACCTCTTAAGGCTGCGCAATTTTCTTCACCCAACGATTCGGCAATGTCATGATTGGCTAAGTATCGTCGGTTCTTTGATGCTGCAAAATAAATCCACAACTCTTCCAATCCAGCTTGCCTGAATACAGACATGAATGAAATAGACAGCACAAGAACGTCCGTATCGCAGGAATAAATCACCACTTTTCGTGCTCCGTGATCAGCCATATCTCGAACATGAAGCATCATTCTTGCATCGGCCTCTTCCAGTGCTTCACAGTCTAAGTCATCGATACTTGTTCTGCTTGAATCTGACGAAACTATGTGGCCGTTCATGTGGGTAACTAAGCATACCTCATTACTGTTATTTGCCAATGCAAGTGAGGCGATGAGTCGAAAAAGCTGCTCTTTGTTTGAATAATTTTTAAATAAGTCTTGCCAATTTCGAGGCACATTTGCTTCTTCACTGATTTTTCGTCGTACGCCTACTCCTCTGGCATCTCGCGCGGATTTTTTTAAGACTGTCACCTTTGTAATGGTCCCAGACGATGTCAAGTCGCTTGCACCCCATTGTGGATGTAAATTTGTTAACAGTTTCCCTTAATTCTTTTGTGTAGTAGTCATTAAAAGTTTTCGTCGATTTTGGAGGGTTACCACGGACGAGTACAGCACCATCGTAGATGACACCATCACAATGCTTCGGTAATTCCGTCGTCTTCATCAGACCTTCAAGAATGTGCGTTAAGTCGCTTTTACCTTCATCGATCGGCCGTAGCCGTCTGATTTTTTAAGAGCGTTAAATATCCCTCAGTATGCCTTCCTTCGGAGGGGAAGTAAAGCCGGCGATCCCATGTCATAGATTTATGGCATTTTAAAGACCCTTCCAGTAATTACACCTGTGTGAAGCTAAATTGGATAGGTTAAGAATGTAAACAACGCTCTTAGGTTTCTACGTTCGTTGCCAAGAGCCGACTGCGGTGGCGTCTAGTAGCTAAGTTCTGAACTTAGCCTAGTAGTCGTTGACGGTGGCGCTTGGCGGCAAAAGTAGGAACTATTTGAAAAATTCTAAGCTGCAGTCTGTACTTAAATTTAAAAAACAGATAACACACACTAATACAGTCATCACAATTAACACCGGTTATCAGACAGATTCTACACACACTCAAAGTACACGGGGCTACATGACCGCGTTGTCGCAGCCCCTAAACTTAAGAACCAACCAACCACCCTTCGTATGATAAAGACGGGGGGAAATTCTGGTTTTTATGTGCGCAGAATTTGTCGATGTCTAACTTCCTGTTCAGGCACGCGACGAAGAGGTTGGAGAAAAGCTCGACATTGGCTCTAAGTGATCTTATTTTTCCAGTTGCAGCTGTTACCTTCGACTTTGTGACGGCAAAAATGCGACAGTTTTGCTTTTTAATCGGAGCAAAAACAGACTTACTTCCCACCGAAAATCGTTCCCGCACAAATTCTTCGTATCTTCTCCGACCATCATCTTCGACTCGGTCCAAACGGTCTTTTCCTTCAGGTACCACGATGCGACTGTCGATCAATATCAATTCAGAATCGGTGTGTTGGAAAGGGTTCCCCATTTCTTCGAAACTTTCCTTCATTTTGCGTACGTTTTCTCGAAATTTAGCTTGGAATGCAGGATAATCTTCATGGTGCTTCGTCTTGGTTTTCTGGGAAGAAGTTGCAGAGTTGCCAAACTCATTCAGTAGCCTACAAGCCTCTGGACCGGCGAGACACCAGCGTCTCAGGGCATTAGCATCTTCCGTCAAACCGATAGCTCCGCCGGGGTTGTTATGCTCGTGTGCCTGATCTACTCCAAGGGCCGAGAACAATTGACAAGAATTCCAGACGACAAAATTCCCTTTACAAAACTCCTCGTAAACTTTCGGTGCTCTCGTGGCTAGTTCCTCAGAGTCTCGAACATGAACAGACAACCAACGAGCGTAGTTCACGTGGTCGAAGGAAAAAAAAACAAGGCGTCATTGACTTCAGTGTGTTGTGAATTTCTTATATTTTTCACATTTGTTCACGTTTGTTCAAGAATAACGGCACTTATTGCCCCCAAAACGAACTAATATGGCCTCATACGTTCTAAAAAATATTTTAGTTGTGTTTGGGACGTCAAAATTAGTCGAAAGCAATATAACACATGCAATATGTTGTCGATTCCTTATTTTTCAAATTTCTTCACGTTTGTTAAAAAATAACGGTATGTTTGACCCGAAACGTACTTATATGCCTTCAGACGTTCAAATAAATATTTTAGTTGTGTTTAGGATGCCAAAATTAGTCGAAAACAACACAGCGCACCCGGCAATTACAAAATTTAGTGTTTTTCGTATATGTTTAACGCTTGTTCAAAAATGACCGCCATCTTGGATCCTAAGGGACATTTTCGGTGTTTCCTCTTCTAGAATCATCAAACACAGTGTCACCAACAAACCTGCCAAGCGACGTGGTATAGAAACTATTTGCAGTATCTTCTTAGAATGTAGGATGTACCGCACCCACTACAAGCCCATAGACCATGAATTAAAATACCCTGCTATGGCTATGGGGTGCAATTCATATATAATTTTAAAATAGAAAAATCAAGTCATGATACCTGTTAGTAACACGACATGCTTGACAACGCGGATTGCCTTGAAGCTATTAATCCCCATGTCATACATTTATGACATGTAAAATAACTTTTCACCAGAATGGACAGTGGGTAACCAAATTTGTGAGTTATATTTGGTTGGTGAGGAACGGTCTATGAAGTTCCAATTCGCCGCTAGGTGTTAGTGACAGTAGCATCTGGTAGCCAAAGCTGTAACTAGAATACTTGAAATTAAACTTGTTTAGGGTATCTACAGGCGTTTAATTAAAATAGCCTGCTATCACCATGGACTGTAATTGATATATAATTGAAATAGAAAGAAAACCGAAACATGGTATGTCTGCAAGAACTTGATACCTACATGTGAACATGTACACGACATAAGAATACTGACATGACTGTAACTGTGAAAGCTTGGACCTGATTAGTGGCTCTTAAGGTTAGAACAGAGTACACTTGCTCAAAACTTATAAGACGAAGGGTTTGATTCACACAACACACATAATTTTAGGGTTCTTAGTTTCCAAGGTATCGATTTTTCAATTTTGGGGTAGTTTTACCCCCTTCTATTTTTCATTAAAAAAACAAAAGTTCTTAGGTTCAGTTATCATTTTTAAGTGTTTTGGTTAGCGAGATACTAAACAGCCGATGACCTATTAGTTTTGGGTCCTTTTTTAATAACTCATCTATAAATCATTTAAAACCACGGGCTCCTCTTCCAAAAGCCCCAAATGCGCATACATACATAAATCAGTATTTCACCCCCAGGTAAGAATAGTTTTTATTTTGGGGTGGAAATTTCATCAATAGGAAAGGGGGCGTCACCCCGAGTCCTACAACATGTCTAAATCCAACCCTGGGTTCAGAAAATATCAAGGTAAGTGTAGTTAGGCCCTTTAGACAAAAAATTAAATCCGTTTTACACATTCTCACAACATTCATCATCTTAAAGAGAACAACGCACCAATGAGCCTGCTATAAAAAACAGAGAGGGAGACAGAGTATCGTCTGTCATTTGTTTAATCAGCCATGATAAGACAGACAGTGGCAGGCCTCAGACTCTTCATCACTCACAGGTCCATAGTTTCATTTCATGACAGCCCTTCAAAGTTCAACTACCACAAACCCTCTCCACACAGAGGGTCTCTCTGTCCTCGTTGGTGGTGTGGCTATCAGGCTTGGCTGTCAACACAAAGACCCCGGGTTCGATTCCTGCCTCAAATACTCTAAAAATCCCTTTCTTCCATAAAAACCGTTCCGTTTACCACATTTTACAACATTTTACTCCTCTTCCAACCTCATGTCAAACAGGACAACACCCTAAAAACAACCCTACCTCGCGCATCACAATCCGACAACCCCTTCCCGAAATATCGCCAATAAAGGACAAAAATCAGGTTCCCCCCCCCCCAACCATTTTCACACCTATTCAATACAGGCATCCTCGTCAAGAGGACAACGCGACGAAAAATAGGACACGTCAAACTTTGATCTAACATCATCCCTTCCCCCCAAATATCAGCAAAAATGTCAAAAAACACGTTTTTACCTCAAAATCCTCTTCCAAATTCAACGTATTAGAAAATAACCTCACCATCAGATAGAGCGGAAGAAATACCATTGAAACGACCCCTCACTCAACCCTAGTCGTTCCCCAACATAACCCTTTTCCAACATAGCCATCCGTATTCAAGCACGCACGCGACTTGAAGTAAACTGTCAACCTCCCACTACTACAAAAGATTGAAATACAACTGCACAGACGCACACACGAGCCACATTATAAAACAGTCAATCAAAGATATTGAGATAGCCAGTCACAAGCTTCCAGCAGAAGATAAGAAAATAGCCAAAAATCTGGCCACAAACGAAGCCAAAAGAATCCTCAAACGAGAGGGCGAAAGCAACAACACTCACGGCAACAAGCGACTCAAAGTGATAAAAGTCATTGAAACAAAAAATAAAAGAACATGACTTAGTCGTCAGGAAAGCTGTTAAGGGGAACACCACAGTTATTCTGAACAAAATAGAATACATCGATTAAACCAGGACCTTCTATACTACCGGACCTGACACAGCAATCCAAGATGGCCGCCGTAGTTGGTGGTCGGACATCAAACGCATGACGTGTGTCAGAATCCAACACAACACAAAATAACATCATGACGTGATTTTGTCTGCTGTTAATTCATTGTATGGGCTTGGGACATCTTAGTCATCAGCCCCGTGCAGTTGGGTGTGGGTTGAATTCCTCCGATTACGTGACGACTGTAGTAGTGTGTGTAGCTGTGTAAGGGACAGGTATGGGGAGGTGTCCCGGGAGTTAAAATAAGGTAATACCGGAGTTCCATCAGGAAAGGAATGCAGAATATCTTGGCTGAGTGAACAGGGAAAGTTGTAAATGTTCCTGTAGAAATTTCAATCTCTTTTTAGTAAGTTACATATTATTCGAGGCCTGTTTGCCATCTCTTGATGAATGCAGTACATTAGCATTTTTCTGTTGGCACAGGCTAGAGTAAAATGAGGCTTTTCACCGATGTCTGTCTCACTCATGGCTGTGAATATATGGAATCTACTTAGGTATGGGTGGTGCTTAGTAATGACATTCAAGGCACAGTAAGTGCCTATGGATGCTGTTAAAGGTTCTACTCATAGGGTTAGTACTGCTGTACTGACTCAGTGAGGAAAGCAATGACAAACTACCTCACTCCTCTTCTTGCCTAGTACGCATCAATATAGCGCTGCCATGGGTTTTTGTGGGTATCTACCCACATAACCTAACGGCAGTGCCGTTTGAGGATCCAACCAGCCTTCGGGCTGACTACCTAACAGACAGACATATTATTCTTAAAAATAAATGTGACCAACCAGGTGGTGTAGTTCTTGGTTGTCACTTCTGGCGTCCAAGTTTGATTCCTGACTGTCAAGAAATCTTAATTCTAATCTGAGGGTAAGAACGGGGTAAACCGGGAAATATTGGGTTCGATTCTCCGCTTAGCCATCCAGCAAGTGGTATACCATGGGTTCCCACACATACTGAAGATAAATGCCTAGGTAATTCCTATCATAAGGTCACGACTGCCTCCTGTTAATCCGTCAACAAGTAGGCTAGTCGTATTCATTCATTCCTATTCATGAGATTAAATGGCACTCTGTTAAACGCATGACGTGTGTCAGAATCCAACCCAACACAAAATAACATCATGACGTGATTTTGTCTGCTGTTAATTTATTTTATGGGCTTGGGACTTCTTGGTCATCAGCCCCGTGAAGTTGAGTGTGGGTTGAATTCCCCTGATGGGAAATTAGAAAATAGGCACAAATGGCTTATCTTTATATTGTATTTGCATCCAGTCACACAACAGTTTCAAGGCATGTCACCACAATTTTAGTCTAGCCTATGCATGAGTAAGCCTACTGGTAGTTTATTAAAACGGGATCCACACCAAGTACGTGATAAGAGTTATATCCTTGAACTAGCAGGCGTATAATTGAATGAGAGAACACTGCAGACAATTTAAAAAGTAGGTTATGTCCTACGTACGGTAATCAATTTTCAGATCTTCTTAGACCTTAAATTGGAACACGTTAATTATTACTATGCTTGCTCATAATGAATTACCATTACTAATAATTTATAAACCCTAAACAGAATAATAAATAGACCAAACTTACCCACTGATTGACAATAGTATTGATGGTATCACAAGCGTAACAGAAGTCACCGGTATCTCGTATTTATGAAGCACTAATGCAGATATTTACTTACACGAACGTGTAATATCATTAAGCAATAATCAATAAGCACAGATAATCAAGGGAGACGATTGCTAACCGAAATTCACACCACTATCACATCGTAAAAAAACGACTCAACTTATAAACAAAGCATGTAACCACCAACAACGACATCCATCTTTCCTCAGTCCCGCCGCCAGTGTCAGGTCCGGTATTATAGAAGGTCCTGATTAAACAGTCGAATTTCTGAACAACAATGCAATCAAGGAACTAGGAAAAGACCCCAGCAACAAAGTCCAAAAACCAAATAAAAAGTGCGTTAAAAGAATCAGAATACTTATTGACCAAAGCGGAAAAATCAAAATTAATAAATATGAACCCGAAAATACCGTCATTGAGGGGACTACCAAAAATACACAAAAAGGAGTGCCCAATGAGACCAATAGTCAAGTGTAGGAATGCGCCAAATTACATAATCAGCAAAGAGTTACTACAAATCTTTAAAAACCGCCTTTCCAATGACAAAATCAATTCTATAAAGAATACAGCGGAATTAGTAACTGCATTGAACATGCTGCAAATGAAACCTAGCTTGCGGCTAGTATCCTTCGATATAACTAACATGTACACCAACATTCCAATTAATGAAGCAATTAACATTATCGAAAACAACCTAAAAGCCAACAACTCGGCAAAAGAAACTGAAGAGGTTGTGACATTACTGAGGGTCGTACTCAGCCAAAACGTGTTTCAATTCGACAAAAAATATACACACAAACAGAGGGCTAGCCATGGGGTCACTACTAAGCGGGCTAATCGCCGACATTCATTAACGCACTGGAAAATGTGTTCTTAGAAAATACCTCAACTAAGGGAACAGTAATGTGGAAAGGATACGTGGATGATGTAATTTGCATCTACAACACTGAATTAACAAGCGAAGGAACAATTCTCCAAAGTATTAATATCCTACCGTACACCACTCAATCAAATTCACTAAGGAATCCGAAACCGATCGGAAAATAAATTATCTCGACATAATCATCGATCGTTAAGATAATGAGCTTTCATATTCCATATTCCGAAAAGCCACACAAACCTCGCATGTAACGACAATCAGTCCAATCACCCCAGTACGCATAAATTAGCGGGGTTGAATTCAATGGTGCACAGGGCTTTAAACATACCCATGTCAAAAGACAATTATAATAAGGAAATAAGAATAATCAAGCAAATAGCAAAGGAAAACAATTTCCCGCCCAGCAAAATAGATCAAATTTTAGCCAGACACAAAAATAAAGAGAAAACTATTCCAAAGCCGGACAATAATGAGAAAAATATAGCGCGTTTCAATTATGTGAACGCGAACACATATAAAATCACTAATCTGATCAAAAAGCAAGGCATAAAAATAGCATTCACAACGAATAACACAACTGGAAAGCATCTGCACAATAGTAATATAAATAAACAAGACCCGCATTTAAAGTCAGGGGTCGTAGTCGGTAGCATGCTGAGCTTCTATGGCCAAGATCGCGGGTTCATATCCGGCCGAAGTCGTCGGATTTTTTAAGAGCGTTTAAAATCCCTCAGTATGCCATCCTTCGGAGGGGAAATAAAGCCGGTGGTCCCATGTCATAGATTTATGGCATGTTAAAGAACCTTCCACTAATTACACCTGTGTGAAGCTAAATTGTATAGGTTAAGAATGTAAACAACGCTCTTAGGTTTCTACGTTCGTTGCCAAGAGCCGACTGTGGTGACGTCTGGTAGCTAAGTTCTGAACTAGTAGTAGTTGATGGTGGCGTTTGGCGGCAAAAGTAGGAACTACTTGAAAATTGATCGTCTGCCGTCCTTACTTGAATTAAAACAGATACACACACTAATACAGTCATCACAATTAACACCGGCTATCAGACAGATTCTACACACACCCAAAGTACACGGGGCTACATGACCGCGTTGTCGCAGCCCCTAAACTTAAGAACCAACCACCAAAGTCAGGGGTATATTCTATTACGTGCCAGGATACAGGTTGTCAAGCAAATTACATCGGGCAGAGTGGAAGAAGAGTGGATACACGTTACCATGAACGTAGAATTGCGATAAAATACGGGACACACTCAGCCGTATGCAAACACATGTGCGACGCGGGACACAGTTTCACTAACATAGAAACCGACTTAAAAATAATTCATCACGAACCGAAAGGCAGAGCTCTTGACATAAAGGAAGCAATCGAGATACACCTAGCCAAAATAAACAACCCCAATAATTTTAATGAACACACTTTCATGGAAAGTTCACTCCTCTTCACTCTACTGAAAAACACACCCTGCAGGAAACAAGGCACAACTTAGTGCGTTGCAGCCAAGCTAGAGAGAGAAAAAAAAGGGGTGGGGGTGGAGGATAATACTAGGAAGATGTTATTTGGATCAGGATGTACGATGTACCTCTTCTTCAAAAAACCTAGGCCGATATTCACCGCAGTATTAAATGTTTAAATGTGCCGAGACATTCTCAGTGACCGGGCAGCGCTTAAATGGCTACTAGTTTATTCGTGGCGAAAATTGGTTCCACGATCTTTAATAATTGAAGACCGTCCTGAATACAGTAACATACACCACATTTTATTTAGAATTGTCAACCCACTACAGGTACACCTGCACCTGGTATGCACAGCACTTGGGAATGCGGGGAGGGTGTAACAGCCCAGCGAGATAGCAGACCAGTCAGTCGAGCGTTACAAGTGTCCAAGTGAACTGCTGCTGCCGGACCGCACAAGACCCTATCCAGATAGGTAGCCTGTACAATACAGTACAATCAGAATTGACCATTCACAACAACCACATAGTCACTCCAAACAGGCAAAATCCGGAGTTCTATCACCACTTCCAGTATCTCAGCAAAACATCACATAGTCTACAACCAACAAATACTGACGAGTTGCATTACCAATACTGCAACTAAACAAGTGTACATATTGTAAATATTTTCACCCGTATTTTCAGACATAGATTTTATAGCCTAAGTGTAATGGATCTGATGATCGCTTGACGATCGAAACTGGTCATCCAAGTGTATTTATTAATCTCATGTATTTTTTCAGGATTAGGATATAACCCAACTCATTTAGGTACATTCGTGTTGACCGACTGAAAAGCACCAAACTTTTGTGTACTAAGGCAACACTGGGAAATGGCTTCAAACACCATAAAATGTGTATTGTACCTGGTGTGACTCTGGTAGGATCGGCTACGTTGACCAGGTTGCAGATTCCAGTTTGATAAAGAAAAGCAAAGGGAACTTGTAGTTTAACGTGACCATTAATCTCGTGATCATGAGCCACGGGACCTCCTTTTAACGTGGAATCCGAACCACAGGACATGGCATTTCACTTCTAAAATCTCACATGCATTGACCGGGAATCGAACCCGGTCCGCCTTGATGAGAGGCGCACAGCTTAACCGCTGAGCCACCACGCCCCAGTTTGATAAAGGGTGCGCTGATATCGTAAACATTGCTTTGTGGGTGCGTGACGTAAGACCGGCTGGAAGGAGAGTCATGGCCGCTTCTCGGTTAGCAGGCATGCAGAGATATATGCATTGGGATGTCTATTATTTTTCTATTACGGCATGGAGCTCTAGCCAAGAAAGCATATATGACAAAAGAAATTTATATTTCCCCTTCCCCTGATTGGAAACATGCGAAGCCTGATTTAATAAAGTGGATATATTATTTGCACCTCGAAAGGGAGTTCGTGACGTGAGAGGCACTCACATCCCTTGGAGGGAGGGCGAGTCACGCCACCAAGCCAGACAGCCGGGCCGACGTGGAGACAGTATTACAGTTGGCTACAGTGTGCTCCGTGAAGCCTTCGCGGGAAAGAGATTAGCACGGTACAGTTCGCTTCGTGAAGCGTGCACTGGCAGGGAGTTCTCATACTGTTCGATCTCGTGGCCTCACGGGAGGAATATCGGGCGGTCTCCGTACAGTTCGGTTCCGTGTTTATCGCACGGGGAGAAACATCGTGAAGTTGCAATGTATTTTGCAGTTATCGAAGTTGCTTCAGTGATTATACATAGTGGATTGGAATCACATTAGAGTTCGGCGCAGTGAAATATTTCCATTCTGATAACATTGCATAAGCAAACAGTGGACCTGTGAGGGGGGCTGTGAACAGTCGTTGCAGCTTGCCCGAGCTAGGCATCTTGTGTTGAGCATTTTATCGCCATATTACAGAATGCTTTCTCACACGTTAGCATGCCAAGCCGTGATATCAACAGGTTGGCACAGCCATATTTCGGCACAGTGCACCGTCATTATCGTAATGTACATTCCGCATTTTAAATGCACAGTAATGTGGAATACTTTGTTGAAACAATAATTAACATACACTGCAGAGACTGTAATGCACGTGTCTGTGTGCATAAAATACTTGTGTATTGTATGACTGCTACAATTCAACGAACAGCTGATGTTTTATATCCAGAATAATCATGGTTACCGCGGTTTTCTATATACATGAATGAACAGTTAACCAGCCAAGTGAACGTTATGATAAGCCACTTATAGTGATGGAATATTTTCATATGTGACTTCACATTCGAACATTCGCGAACACACATTATCCTTAGCCAAGTGTGATGCACTTCGGTCATCCACGAACTACAGGGTGTTCAGAAACTATCGTCATGTAATGTCAAATTTTATAATTATACGGTATCATCATATTTTGTTGTGAACTTGTTAACCCACACTTGGATGGACTTATGACACAGTGGCGTGATACATCGAACATTAAAATGGGGTTATCGTTAATGCCACCTAACAGCGATATATTGGAACTTTATTGGAAGCGTTTGTGATATGGAATCATTAAACTTGGAGATGGAGCATTAAGTGCTGAAGAGGCAGGATGGCCGAGCGGAGTCGCGGTCCCGGATCCGAGACGAAGGACCAAGACGGCGTCGATCTATGGAATTTTTCGCCGATCTCTGGAAGCGAAGACCTACGAATAATGGGATAATTCAGGGCATTGGAGATGGAGGCCCTGATCCTAGCAGGTTCTTTTTTCATGATACTGGCCTATCCTAAGGTAATGTGAACACCTGTCTGAGTTTTCGTCATGAAATAAATTTCGATGAGCACATGGGCATAATAATAATTTTCTTATGGATTTACAGGAGTATAATAAGTATCTTATAGATCTGCGTGAGCATAATATTTTTCTAATCTTCTACAATGCGCCAGAGCATTTGAATTTAGGTCTGATTTATCTGTAGTGTTACGATAAGCTATTGGTGTCGGTTTAATTAATCTGGTGTACTCGATTCTCGATGCCTCGGGCCCACTTGTCATCTAGCATTAGTGTGGTGTCAATCGCCTTACCTACGGTTAGGGACAATTTCATCCTAGTCTACGAATGGGGCCCACTTGCTTTAAGCAATGGCGTGGTGTTAATCATCTCGACCCATCCTAGTTTTGATATTTGTTATCATCTTTATGCTGAATGGATTGTAAGCGAACTAAACTATAAGTGTCAGTCACGTATCTGATGATTATTATTAACTCAGTAACAGTAAATGCCAACAGGATCCTATTTTTGTTTCTTGTCCATGATCCACTAGTTTTTTAAGTCTGAGTTGCTTTTTGAGAACAGTAAAATTATATTTGATGATTGATTGATAACCATGGATTTTAGGGGAAGTTCGTTCCTCTGGCAGAGATGTTCCGAGGCGAAAATAAACCACATACAATCAGAAATATCGTAATAACTACTGATCATATTGATAAATAAATTTTAGGAATTTATCCAGAGTGATGCTATCATCACTAAATTAAGTCTTGCTTGGAGCTTTTGATTCTGTGATCCATATATTCTTTTAAGAGGTTGTTGGACACAGTAATTTGATCACAACATTGGTGGACCATTATTGTTTTTGTTAGAGGTCAGTTTATAGAAGTTTTTGGTGCCTATTAAACGCATTCTGTCGATAAATTATATTGGCAAGTTTATGATGTAATGATATTGCCACGGTTTTGAGGGGATGCCACATTGAAAATATATTGACTGGAAAGGTTATGGTTTGAATCCAGTCTGGATCTTAATTCAGGCAATGCGCTTAATAATTACAGAGCATTATTATGAAATGATGTGTTTTTATAAAGATTAATGATGTGTTTTTTATAAGGAATAACGATGTAGTTTCTGATGAGGTGTATGATGTGGTGGTTGATGAACGATTGTTTATGTGATTATTGTTGGATGGTGATACCAAAAATATACAGTTTACGGCAAATATTTAATGCAATCAGTGTGGTTGTTGAATGCAATAGATGAGCATAATCCTCAAGTTGGTAAACTGGAACGGAATCTGGCACCTTTAATAAAAATGTAATAAAATTTAAATAACGCCTCTAATACAATCCAAGTTAGATGTTCAGAATATGATTGAATTAATCCAAGTTGTGATCATGAGATTTAAAAAGGCTCAAACTGGATATAAATTTCGGTCGTTTATCCCTTTATAGGGCAAAAGACTGGGGGTATAAAATATTTGTTTCTTTTTGCACATTTTTAATTGGGGGTGATATATGAGTAGGAATATGCAACAATTTTTAGGTGTTAATTCTATTTGATGAAATATGGGGCGGGAAATTATTATCCCACTGCCCACACCCGACAGTATGTTTTCTTAAATGAGCAATAGGGTAATAATCTCCCACCTCCAAATTATGACCTCCAAATTATGATGATACTGTGTTTATCACTCAATAAAGAGGTTTATTTAACATGACATAATATATAAAAACAACCATCACGCTCTATAAAAAAACGCAACTCCCACGCAACACAAGGTCAGTGACCTTTGCCGAAAACTGCACAAAAAATATAAAAGTGATTTTGGAATGTTAAAAGTTAGTATATTCGAATATAATTCAATAATTTCAAAATAGTATTTACTAAAAACACAGAAAATTAATTTTAAAAATCTTCTAGTCTATGGCAAACACCCTGAGCAGGATAATTATTTCCATTCTAGCTGAAATATATTTACTCAAGTGACCAAAACCATTATTAGCATTGTATTTCAGTTATATACCAACGTTTACAAATCTCTTATGTTCAATAAAAACACCTTCTTCTGTAAAACAATGCATTTATTTCACTCAACACAACCGAACTGGCGAGCTCGTGCACTGTGGAGACCACTGGGATATATGCTTCCCACCTTTGTTTTCTGATGACAGTACACATGAAATTAATGGGTTTTCAATATTTCTCTGCATCTAGCTTGTGGATGCATGTGGAACTGGTTGAAATGAAAGGGGTGGGATGATTCTCTCCCTAACACCGTTCTATAAATACATGGTGAGAAGATAGTATCCCAAGGACCTATGAAGGGTTATCTGATCTGATTATTTTTTGAAATCAAGGAAACCTCTGATCATGACTAAACAGGATGAGTGATCTGCAAGTTGGTTATTAAATGTAATCATTTTTTGCCCACGCCAGATGAATATTCAAATTTATGATTATGATTACCGAACTTTTTCTTTTAGATTCGATCTTGTGATAGGAATGATGATTAATTTTTCCCCAATCGTATTTCATTACGACTTTGTACATACATGTGTAATGGTTAGAATATATAGTTTTGTGTTCACATGAACTATTGTTAAGAGTAAATTTTGTTAGGCCTCAGAAATCACAAGTGATTAATTCTGAGAGGACAAACGACTTTTTAAGTTTTCTTTCTTTTTGGGTCATGTGAACGATAAGGCAGGAATGAGATGGATGGACTTGAAATGAACGTTATCATCCTAATATTTTTATCCACCATTGTCTTAGGCAGGATTTCTTCATTTTTTAGCATGCCAAATTTGAATTAATTACCTTTATTGTTGTTTTTAAAATTTTGTGACAGCATCTTTCCTTTCCTGAGTAAGTGTAAGGCTTAACCAGAAAGGATGTGGTTTGCTAGGAATCCAGATTGATGGCGCCCCCTTTTTATTGTTGTTTAAGCTCGTAACGACCCAGAGGCATTTCGTCTCGTACTACCCGAGCTGTTTTTTTTTCAAACTGGATTTCGATCACATGCCTTTGTTTTTATGTGTGTGTGTCCCGTACCGAGTGATGTGCGATGTTATGTCAGCCGGGTCATCGCATTCCATCGTGGAACGGGTACAGTATATAGACCGGCAAATATAAATTCCGACTTGAAAGTTCATCGATCAGCTGGCGTCAACGCGCTGTTCACAACAGCTGGAGGAGATATCGAGTAATCCTCGATGTAAATCGATCTATCGAATCAGTTTCTTTTGGTCGGCATCTCGGTACTCCGTTCTTATAAGCACGCAGGCTAGTGTTTGGAGGCGGGGTAGGTTGTTATTTTGTGCGTGTGGTTAGTTTTGAAGGATGAAGAAAATAACGAACTATGTTATATCCGCCCAGGCATCGAGAAAGCTGAAACTTAATAATTCGAACACAAACAATGACCTGACTTCGCAAATTGCAAGATCGTGAAGTTTTGTCGACTACAACTGAGAGTACCCCTTAAATCGTTTTTAGAAAAAGAACACTGATGAAGTCGATTTGTTTACAGACTATGTCTCCTGGTTCATCAGCTGGAGATTTCCATGTGTATTCTCGTGATGGTGGCAATTTGAACTAAGTATTGATGACTTTCGTTTCTTCTTCTTGGCAAAACTGTAGGAGAACTTCGAAACCAAATGTGCCCACCAAATCATCAAACCTTCCATTTCCTAACTTGGATTTCATGTCCTCTATTATTATATTAATTTCAAGTTGTTTTGTGAGAGTCAGTAGTTCCATGACCTGCCCATAAAACATTTCTACATCTTGGTCATCTCCATCAGCAGATGCATACATCTGAAAGAGGTTGAGGTTTATAGCCATGGTGTAGAGTAAATATGGGACAAAATCTTTGACAATTGGAAATTTACTCTGAAACTATGATGCCCACCCCTTTCCTATGATTCTAGTCCTGGTTCCCTGAATAGAAGAGTATGCCTCTGGCAAAAAGAACACTTTCAATTATCACGCCGCCATATTTCTGCTAAACCTAATATAGCATTATCAAGTCCAATTATTTTCTGGATCACATTCACCAGTTTTCATAATTCAAATATGCTTTGGACATTCCAGGTACTGGCATCTACATTTGATACTAAGTTACAGGGGTACGGGGACTTCCCGCCCACCTTGTATATTATTCTTTTGATGAATGTTCAACCTAAACTTTGCTGCATTCAAAACTGTTTCCTCTGGAGATCTAATTGGGGAACCATTTAAACCTCCAGCACATTTCAAAATGTATATATCTCTGTGGTTGTCTTGAGTGAAATAATGGAGGTGGTATCCCATTGCCTTCCTCCATTTATGTATAAGGTCATTTCTAACCTGGAAAACAAACACCCTTGCAGCCACTCCTGACATGGAGTCATTTGACCTTTCTGCCATTGTGGTATTAACTGTCATCTGCCATCGAATCTTGGGTTCTCTTCAACTACAAATTTTATCACAAGGAGTGATTTTGTCCTGAAATTAACCACACGAGCATGGGTTGCCTCATTTGCCAACTTCGTCAATTTGAAGTTCTCTTTCTCCATCGAAGCAACCATTAAGGTGAGGGGCCTTCACAGAACTACTAACTTGGCCAACTGGACCAAGGTTTTTTAAAGAGGTGTTACTCCTCTATCACTCACCTCTTAATCCTGGTTTTTAGCCTACTTTCGATTTTTTAAAAAAAAAAAAAAAAAAAAGGAAAGTAGACTTATGAGATCTACACAGGGCCATAGAAATTGTGTCTGTCTGTCCCTCCCCCTATCAATTGAAACACGATGAAACCGAATTGAACGAAATTTGGTACAGAGATAGCACTAGCAAAGGGTACCTCAGTGTCATGTTTTATATTGCCGCCATCTTTACCAAAACTTAATATCGGCCACTCAAATGGTCAAAACTTAACATTAAATTACGACCAAACTAATCATCGGATCTTTACGAAATTTTGTAAAAACATACCTTCATATGAGACGCGTTCTGTGCTCAAACTACAGTACAAGGTCACTAGCCGTACCATTTAAAGATGGCTGCCGTGTGAATTATGCAAACATTATAATTAGTAGCTTAGGACCCACCAATTCCTATTATTCAGCCGAGGCAAGTTTAAGCTATCCTAAAGGACATGTCCCGTTATCCATACTCATCATCATCCTTTTCCGTCTCCAGTTTCCCGGGCGCGGTAGACAAGCGCTCGCCACTGCTTTCTGTCATCGTACAACTTCCGTTCTACAACTTCTTCCCATTTCAGCCCTTTTTTCTCCACTTCTGATTTCACGGTCTCAATCAGTCGTTTTCTGGGTCTTCCCCTCGGTCTTTTCCCTTTCAGTTCTCTATTGAAGTACCGTAGTCTCTTGCTGTTCTAGTGTTATTCATTCGCATCATATGTCCATACCACTGGAGTCTACGCTTAACTCTAACATGTGCAACAGTTTCCTGTAAGCCAGCTTCTTTCCTATTTGTTTCGTTTCTGATCTTGTCTTTTCTGGTCTTTTGATTCATGGTTCTAATGAATTTAATTTCTGTTGCTTGGATTTTGTTAAGGTCTTTATCCAGTAGAGTACATGTCTCCAGTCCATACACCAGAATTGGTACAAAGTAAGTATTGAACATGGTTAATTGTGCTTTCAGGGGTATGTTGCTGTCCCATAGTAGGTATCTCACTTGAGTGTAAAAATGTGACGCTTTCTGTGCCCTCTTGAGTACTTCTTGCTGAACAGTGTTATCCTTTGAGATGGTGCTTCCGAGATATTTGAAGTTGAAACAGAGTCTAATTTAGTTCCTTCCAAAAAGATGTTAGAATTGGTACCGTCTCTGTTGATAGTCATTTCTGCAGTCTTGGTTTTGCTGATGTTTAGCTGGAACTCCTTAAACTTGTTGTTCCAGGAATTTAGCTTATTTTGTACTTCAGCTTCCATTTCTCCCCATATCAGAACGTCATCTGCAAATACAAGAGCGTTTGGTACACTGTCAGCTTCCTTAATAGATTTAAGGATCCGATCCATTAATATGATGAGTAAAAGTGGTGTTATGGCACTTCCTTGTTAGACTCCTCTCTGTGTTTCAAACCACTCTGATCTTCCATTTCCTATCTGGACACAACTATAGCACTTTTGATATAGCATCTTCACTTTGTCAATGAAGTAATTTGGCACATGCATATCTTCCAGACATTCCCAGATCTTGTTTCTTGGAACACTATTATAAGTCTTTTCAATGTCCAAGAATACCATCAGCAGGTTTTTTTTTTCCATGCTCCCAATGCTTCTCTGCTAACATTCTCACAGGGAAGATGAGGTCTGTTGAAATTCGATGCTTCCTGAATCCACGTTGTTGTTGTTCTAGAAGTGGCTCTACTATCTTTCGTATTATCTTTTCTGTTATTTTTTCAAGGATCTTCAGTGAATGTGAAAGAAGGGTGATGCCTCTGTAATTTCCACATTTTCTCATTTTTTTTTTTTTTTGAAAAGGGGGATGATCACTCCTTTCCTCCAGTCCTCTGGGATCCTGTTCTCTTTCCAGATTATCGACAGTACTCGATACAGCCAATTTAGTCCCGGTGTTCCAGCTGCTTTCAACATGTCAGAGCTGAGCTCGTCAAACCCTGATGACTTTCCCCTCCTCATGTTCTTCAGTTCTGACTCAGCTTGCCACGGTGGGTGAGTGGATATCGTGTCGGACTACCAACCCCAAGATTGCAGGTTCGCTCCTGGTCGTGATAAGTGATTTTTGAAAGGCGGCAAAAATACGATACGCATGTCATACGATGCTGCATGTCAAAGAACCCATTTGAATTCAGTAGGCCGAGTTCATAATGGCAAAATTAATCTCGGGAGTTTCCGCCATCACAAAGTTCCTCATTTCTCTACTAGAAAGCGCTATAGTGTTCAAGGAGTTTAGATATCTAACGTCTAACCTCCTAGACTTTCATAGTCAAGGAACAACGAAATTCGACATGCAAGCTACCCTCTGGGTGTCAAATAACAAAGCTTGCACCTGGCACCCGAGGCCATACGATATTATTATTATAGTTCTGACTCAACTTCTAACCATGTCAGTGGGTGTGGATTTTCACATCCTGCATTGACACTGTTATTGTTGTTTACATCTCCGTTTAGTAATGCATTAAAATAGTTATTCCTTTCATTTCTAATTTCTTTATCCATCCTCAACAAATTTCCATCATCTGTCTCCAATGCCGTGATGTTTCCAGGCTCACTCCTTCTGTTCCTTATAACTTTGTACAATAACTTCTTATTTCCTTGTCTGTCTTCCCTTATCTTATTAGTGAAATCGTCCCAACACTTATCCTTTTCCTCCTGGACCAGTAGTTTGACTGCAAGCTTCTTGTCCCTGTAATTCTGTGCAAGACGTTCAATTTCTGCTTCATTGCAACTACTGTCGGTTTTTTGTTTTTCTCGGTCTAATTTCCTTTTCAGCATATTTCTTTCTTTCACTACTTTCTTCACTCTGTCGTTCCACCATGGTGTTTCCTTTCCTCTCTGTATAGCACTTGTTTTTCCACAGATTTCTTCAGCTTCTGAAACGAGAGTTTCTTTGAAAAACATCCATTCTTCCTCCACCTTTCCTTTTTCATTTTTTGGTAGTTTTGTTGTTATCCTCCTTGGGTACTACATTTTCTTTTCATCATCATTTAGAAGCCAAGTCCTGATCTTGGGCATTTTCTTGTGTATGATCTCTTGTATTTGAATATTCTTGAGGTTTGCGACTAGCAGTCGATGGTCACAATCTAGGCATTCACTAGGAATGACTTGAACATCTGAAATGAACTGACCTGCTAGTCTTTCAGTTATCATGTAGTCTTATCATTGTTTTGAGCTTCCCATCCCAGCTGTAGCGTGTTATTTTATGGCTTGCTCTGTTTTGAAACCATGTGTTTTGTATGCTCAAGTTGTTCCGTACACAGAAGTCTAACATATGTTTTCCCTCAACGTTTCTTCTCCCATAGTTCTGAGGTCCAATTATATCTTCATAGCCCTGCCTCTCATTGCCAACTTGGGCATTTAGGTCACCAATGAACAATGTTGGTGATATTGTCCTCAGATATTTGGTCCTCTAGATCTGTAAGGAACTGTTCTTTCTCCTCTGTATTACATCCCGTTTGTGGTGCATACCCTTGGAAGAAGGTATCACGTAACCTCATTTTGATGATCCTGTCATTTATATAACTGATATCTGCCTGTATATCTATGTCTTTGTGGAGAAGGAATGCCACTCCATTTTTTGCTTCTGCCATGTTCTCACTCCAGTAAAGTACGTAACCATTTCTCAAGGGGATCTTCCATTGGTCTCACTCAATCCTAATATCTTTATTTTTCGCCTTTCCATAAGGTCCACAAGTTCTTCACATTTTTTGGTAAGGGTAAGGATATTACGAGTTCCAATTTTTAGCGTTTCTTCTAAGTCGATGTATGTCTCGTCCTGTATCCCCGAAGAGCTTCGGGCTATGTGCCATCATACAATTGTGAGTTACAAGGAGAGATGTCCTGTCCATTATTTAATCCGTTTTTACATCCGAGGCTTGTTTTAGTTTTGAAAGCACGATACTATCCACCATTGGCCAGCTACGCCTAACATGGCTTCACCATTGCCCCGCTAGCAATCATTTTTCAGGGTTCCTGTAGAGCCTTCACAGCTACCGTAGCGGTCACGGGGAACATGAAATCTCCACGGTACTTCGCCCCTAGAGGCAGTCCCCTACTTTATTATGTTGCCCGTCTCCCACGACGTGGATGAGGGGTTGGACTTCTGGGAGACTAATATGTAAAAATGAGATGGTGTTTGTCTGTGTGTTACTCAATCACGCAAGAACCACTGGTCCGATTTAAATGAAATTTTGCATGGATGTAGCTGATTTACCTGGTTAACATAAGGGCTACTTTTTATTTCGATATTTTGCACTATTTAAAGATGGCGACCATTTTAGTGACGTCAATACACCCTTTTGTTTCAAAATTTCATATTTCAATTTAAAAAAAAAAACGCTATGCAATAGCAAACTTTTGATAACATATACGAGGTTTAAAATTTAATTTTCTATCCGAAAGGTCCTTATCATTTTTCGTGAATCTCCAACGGTTAGCGAGTAAACCCTAAATTTGTGCTATAAAACACGGCCAACGCTGAGAGCTGTTAGTCTATATATATCTTTATATACCGTATATAATTCTTCGACACGTGTGTATGTGACTGAACTCTTCCTAAACGACTGGACCGATTTTGTTGATGAATTGTTTTAATGTATATTAGAGTGGGTCCCTGTATGATTTAGATTCACAATTGGACCCGGTAGGTGGCGTAGCGACCAAAATGTAGGATGAACACAGTTTTAGAACCACAAGGTACAGTCAACAAAACGAAAACTGTCGTAATGGAAACCGCTAGCCTTAGTGAAAACCAAAGTCCCACTTCAACAGGGTCTTCTTGCCCCACTAATTCTCCCAAGGTCCTTCTCTTGGCAGAGGTTTCTTCTGAAAAGTTCTTGAACAATTGACTTTCTGAGAATAATTATTCATAGTTATGTTTTGTACCATTGATGGCGGTGATGTCGAATTCTTGGTATTTGACGTAGGCTTCAAAACATGCACACATCACTTGCATCGTAGAGTTTGGCATTGTTTGGACATTTCAATAACGGCTCATAGAAAATAAACAACATGTAAGTTTGTTTGAGTGGGTCCCTGTATGATTTAGATTCCCAATTGAACCCAATAGGCAGCGCACGAGTAGGTTCGACAAATGAGCGACGATAATAATAATGCATTTTATTAATCCCTTAACGAGTCAAGTACTCATATACAAAGGAATCGTACAGTTTTATCTTGTTGGCGACAAATTACAATTCAATTTTTAATTTACAAAGTTTTCAGTATGAAAATATATACAACATTTTGTAGCTTTCATAAGTTTTGTTATATATTATAAAACTTACCCCTAGTTGGGCTACCATTAACCACGATTTTTATCAGCTCAGGTATGGGGGCAATATGCTTGCTTTAAATAATACCACACAAAGACTAGGACACCAACTTCTATATCTTCACACACTATTTATTTAATAATTATCTTATCTATCCACATGTGAGCATTGCATTCATTGCCTGGAAGAAAAAAAAAACATCAACTGGCCTCCATCTTCCCGCAAATCATCTTCTAACAAGCCCATCCCCATGGCAACGTCCACATGCCAAGGAACCTTTGATCTCATCTGCCAAGGCCACCTGCTCCAAACACCGGCCAACCACCATCAGAGAATCTCAAGGTAGGGCACACAAGTCTCTCCATGGGGGCCGACCAACATGTGTCCATGGCTGGCAACCCGATAAAAATAAAAATAACATAAAATACCAAAAAGAGTCTCTGTAACCTACAATTGTTAGGTTACAGTTTTGTACACCATGTGGTCTTCTTCTGTCTTATCAGATTTTGGAATTTCTTCAAACTGACATTTCATAATCATTCCACATAAACTGTTTTAGCCTCCTTTTAAAGATTGGTAGGCTAGGTGCAATTTTTATATTTTCTGGTAGACTACTGAACTTTACAAAGGCACTATACTTAATGCTATTACTGCCATATTGTTTGGAATTGATTTGGAAAAGTGATATGTCATCTGCATGTCTAGTTTTGTAAGCATGTAAATCAGATTGTTTAGTGAAGTTTTAATTTGAGTGGATACTTTTGTGTAGGATTTGGTACATCAAGATATTTGATTTGATTTCTGCATTTAGGGCTACAGGCTGAGTTTTACTCGAAATATAAAGGTGTTTGGTTGGTGTTAAAAAGGGTAGTTATAAATATTTCTTATGGCTCTATTCTGAATTACCTCAATTTACTTTTTTAGGTAATTTGCGCTTTTTATCCAAATTGTATTCAAATGTTGTAAGTGGCTATGGATTAAGGAAAAATACACTTTCCTGAGTTATATTTTGGGATATAGTAGCTCATTTTTTTTATCATCCCAGCGGCAGGTGATATATATATACATATTTTTTACTAATGCATCGATGTGCTTTTGCCATGAGAGATTTTCATCTATTATTAGGCCTAAGTATTTGACAGATGAGACCCTTTTAACTGCCTTTCCATTCAGCATTATATTCTGAGTGATGTCTAACGTTGGTCTACGCTTAGATATTATTAAATAATTAGTTTTATCTTCATTTATTGTTAATTTATTAGACTGGGTCCAGCCAAGTATTGTATTCATGTCCTCCTGCATGTGTGTAATCAGCGTGTTGGTGGTGTACGCATTGTAAAATATACTTAAGTCGTCTGCAAACAACATTATATTACCATGAAAACGGAGTGTTGCTATGTCATTAATATATACTGTAACCGTGTGAAAGAGCGTCAGTTGCTGGTTATGGAGATGTTGTTTTGTCGCGGCTATATTTTTAATTTGAAGCGAGCGCATGACTGAGTTGAGTTTCACTGCCGCAGGTTGCAGGTTGGAAGAGATGCGCGGACGGCGATGCGCGTATGTATGCTAACACCTGACGATTGGCAGGGTCAAGCAAGCAGCTGTAAGGAGAGACACAGTCGTGTTTGTGCAGTAAATCCGTGCATAGACGGGCGCCTTAATCAATCTTAAGTTACGAGTACCTGACCTGGAAGCCAAAATTAGCCTACAGGCGAGGCATTGTTCAAATGTGCTCAGGATAGTTTTACTAGATGGGACTAGCTTTTGTGAATGCAAAGTTGTGTTGGGTATTGCCCGAGCTCACAGCATATTAAGGCATATGAGCTGGAAATAACTCCTTACTTGAGTTATGTGAATATAATATCTCCTACCAGGGTAGATTTCTGACTAGCAATTGACATGGAATTAAGGCTAAACATGTGTGTTATAGTACTGCGATAACTACAGAAGGATTACAATCAAGTAACCGGGAACATTATTGTGACTACAGTATTCGGAAATATTTCGGGACGGTAAAACACCGGGTGATTGTCGTAAAATCAGTGACAGTATTAGACACGTGCTTTTTCATAGCAGAAGCTATGGTGTTATAGTCCAGGACCCCTTAAATAAGTTACTAGAAAACCAACATGGCCGCCACATTTGGTGTTGCCAACTTACATCATTTAACACCAAAAAGTCAGCACACACATCCATGTAACACGCATCGCAAATGATCCAAACTAAGTAAAGGCCCTTTTACGAAAATACGTTTTACATGAAGTTGTGAAGCAGTCCTTGCTCAAGTTAGGGACATCTTGGTCATCAGTCCTCGACAGTAACTCTTAAGCAGTATTATGGTAGTGAAGTTAACTAAAATTATCTCTTCTAGATTGATTTTAAAGCGTCATATAAAATGCATAAGAACAGAAACATTAATACTTACTCAATTATTTTCGCCAGGGAGCTAAAGATGAGCATGTTCATTTCTTCTTATAGGCTATATTTTTATAATTAGTCCAAAAATGCAGACCATTCTGTTTTAAGAACAACAATAACTGACTGACTAAGTGTTCAGAGAAGGATTTAGGAGTAGGAGAGAAATATAATAGTAGGGTACATATTAGCTTATTATTTCTTTATTTTTGATAAGTACCGTACTCATTTCTTGCATGTATTGGCAACTCAAACTAACACTTGGGGCGCTGCGGTCGGTCTGGATAAGTAGGGTAAAAATACTCAATAACACGCGTTTGATATGGAACACTTTATTTTTCGGTTATAATCAGTAAATGTGGTCCCTAAAATAATGACAGTGTTATTTTTGATTGTATATTATATATATATATATATATACACACATATTATGTATAACTGTGCGATACACGTGATCTAATTTGTGTGTTCCACTGGATTTTATGTGTCAATTGCATATTATCAAGCATCGGTTGTCTGCTGGTATCTGTTGTTGAGCAGTTCGAGTCATGGCGTTGTTACTTTAAAAGCTAGATTTAAGTTTGCTCACTGTACCATAGACTGTAGAAATTATTTGCTGCTTGGTAGGGCGAAGGGATGAGTTTAACTTGTATTAAAGCTCGGGGTCACAGGAATTCCTTGATTTAGATGGTTAGCTGGTGGGTTTGGTGTAGAATATCGGATTGGTAGCAGGTTCTCGCAGAGTAGATATTTACCCTGCGAAGTCAAATTAGGCCTATATGACTCGTAGTGGAATGGCTTGGATATCGCAGAGCGAGGTGATGGCGGTTGGTAGGGTAATTGGAAATGAACTAGGGAGGGGGAAGGATACCTGACTGATGAAGCTTGGCTGTAGTCGGCTGGTGTAGGCCTAGCTGTCTTGGTACGGCTTGGCTTGGCGTAAACAGTGAACAACCCGTCCTGTCGTCAGTGAGTGTAGTGGTGAGTGGTCCAACCCGCTCCTGTTGCCCGTATTTATTTGATATCGTCACCTTTTGGCTATTGCTATTTACATCTTTTGGAAAGTGATGAAAACTTATATCCGCAGCCCTCTTTTATGCATCGACTTACAGCCGTAAACTCAGCAATATACGTTGCTTTTACTCATTTTACACTCTATCAACGAGTAAAACTTATTACTTATGTATTGGCAACTCAAACTAACACTTGGGGCGCTGCGGTCGGTCTCGATAAGTAGGGTAAAAATACTCAATAACATGCGTTTGATATGGAAAACTTTTTATTTTTCGGTTATAATCAGTTAATGTGGTCCCTAAAATATTGACAGTGTTATTTTCAATTGTATATATGTATAAATGTGCGATACACGTGATCTAATTTGTGTGTTCCACTGGATTTTATGTGTCAATTGCATATTATCAAGCATCAGTTGTCTGCTGGTATTTGTTTTTGTGCAGTTCGAGTCATGGCGATGTTACTTTTAAAAGCTATATTTGAGATTGCTCACTGTACCATAGACTCTAGAAATTATTTGCTGCTTGGTAGGATGAAGGGATGAGTTTAACTTGTATTAAAACTCGGGGTAGACAGGAATTGCTTGATTTGGATGGTAGGTATTAACCCTGCGAAGTCAAATTAGGCCTATATGACTCGTAGTGGAATGGCTCGGATATCGCAGAGCGAGGTGATGGTGGTTGGTAGGGTTATTGGAAATGAACTAGGGAGCGGGGAAGGATACCTGACTGATGAAGCTTGGCTGTCCTTGGCTGTCTTGGTACGAAGCGGCGAGACTGCACTTGGCTGTCTAGGCGCGGCTTGGCTCGGCGTAAGTGAACAACCCGTCCTGTCGTCAGTGAATGTAGTAGTGAGTAGTCCAATCCGCTCTTGTTGCCCGTATTTATTTGGTATCGTCACCTTTCGGCTATTGCTATTTGCATCTTTTGGACAGTGATGAAAACGTATATCCGCAGCCCTCTTATACATCGACTTACAGCCGTAAACTGAGCAATATACTTTGCTTTTACTCATTTTGCACTCTTATCAACGAGTAAAACTTATAACTTATGTATAATCACGAAGAATTTACCACGATCTACTTACCAATACAAGAAACCATATACAAACAGTCACCACGTGACAAAATGTACCCTACTTGGTAAGTTTCTCATTTTTACCGCTAGATGTCATATCAGATAGCTGGAGTTGCCAATAAAGACACGAAGAAATTACCTCGATCTGCTTATGAATACAAGAAACCATATAGAAACAGTCACCACGTGACAAATGTACCCTACTTGGTAAGTTTCTAATTTTTACCGCTAGATGTCATATCAGATAGCTGGAGTTGCCAATAGGCCTACATATATGAAGGCAGAATTCAGACAAGCTGTTGAAATCCTGTTGGCAAATCCCTATTGAGATGCAAGAAGATGGTTGATCCAATGCTTAGGCCTGAAACCATTGGAACTAGTCGTGGATTTTAGGGGCATTAGACTAATGGCAACTCGAAGATTTCGTCTTGGAATGGTAGAAAGCAGCAGTTGGTTGATTTTGGGGCTTTGTGACATCATGGTCATGTAGATCTGTGTACTTGGGCATGTGGAATTTGTCTGATAACCTGTGTTATTGTGATGGCTGGATGAGTGTGTGCATTTATTATTCAGATGAGGATTGGGAACGAGGTGGCCATGGCCTTAATTTAGGAATCATCCCGGCATTTGCCAGGAGTAGAAGCGTGGAAACCACTTCCAAGATGGCTAAGATAGGAATCGAACCCTCCTTTTCTCAGTTTTGCCTCATGAGGCTGAGTGTGCCTTGTTCCATCCCTCAGACCAAAATTAAAATTTCTTGGCAGAGCTGGAAATTGAACCTGGACCAACTGCCAAAAAATGCTAGCCGCACAACGCGAGATGGTTGGTAGAATAGTCTCCTGACCTCTCATCAACCGGCACATTAAAAGCCACTTGTAGAAAATTCAATGAATTCACTGAGAAATTGACGAGTTAAGTACAGGCGTTGAAAGGCAAGCTTTATCGACGGAGTAATATCTTGGAAATTATTATTATAAGATAACAACACAAAACAATTTTCTGTGGAGAGCTGAGATATTTAAATTGCGAGAGCGGAATATATGAGAGGGAATTGAACTGAGGCAGCGTTGTCGCGAATGGGTACGTCCTCTACACTTCCACTCATTTCTACATGATCATAATAATAGCATTATCATGACGAATACAATACATAGTGTTATCACTGACCGAGTTCAAGTGCGCCCCGCTGTTGGCCAGCGCTAGTGGTGCAGACCCCCAACGCTACAGTCAACCGCAGTCAGCTGTTTAAAAATGGGATACGCGCTGGCCTGCGTAAACCTCTTTACGAAGGCTGCGGTTACGCTGATTACATCAAATTTTCAGTGCATATTCTAAAATAAAATAATAGCCTGCCTTCAACCAAAAATGGTCAAGGCAAAACGACATACGTAATAGAGGTAACACTTCAGGAGTGATGAACCAAGTAGAATACTTAAATTAGCCTAAATACCTTGTGGAATGATGAATAATAATTATGGAAGTGATGTCCTAATAGATGTTTTCTCCTTCGCTGTCTGTAACCCACCCGCTATGCCCTTTTATAAAACGACATATACTGTAGTGAAATTTCAGATTAATTCTGCACCATGTATCACTCTTTTTTCTTTTCGCTTTCACTTTGATAATATATCATTTTCATATCTTATTTCATCTTTTGGCGGGAGGGGGGACATTATCAATTTTAACTACTAACCTTGATCACTTCTGCACCGGATATATGTGCTAAATCACTTAAACATGTGTTTTTATTTATTGTATATTTAACAACCGCAGCCATGTTCGACAGCATATTTGGTATGTGAAACTGCCGCAGTGAGCGATCACATTGACGTCATTAGTTACCAAAATATCCGATACTAAATAGGCCTACATTAGACGACACATGTAATGTTGTAATTATGTGAGAAAAAGAAATAAACGAGCTCTTCTTGGTTAGACGACTGACTGGACGAAACCATTGGTCGCTACTTGGTTAGACGACTGTCTGGACGAAAATTACCGATTGCACTACAAGCAAGGAGGTCTGGGCATAAGCTCCAGGTTAGGTTTGTTTTGTATGTAGAACAGTATTTACCACTGTAATGAACGCTGATCGCAAGAATTTCATGTTTCGAACTAATCGGGAAAAACCAGCGCCTCACTGCCTAAAAGTTATTGGTCTAGGCACAAACCATGGGTTTGGATGAAAATTATTGATGCGTGTCTACCCCCACTGTGCGTGACAAAATCCAGGGGTGTTTGTATGGCCTAATGAATTAACAATTATTGGTCTAGACAAAAACAGCTTGCACAATCCATTGCGAACTGGTTCAAACTTGGCGCTATTTTGTTTCATGGTACCGTGCTTATACAAAGTAGTCCCGTAAGTGTGGGATTGGCAATACTGTACTTGTGCATAATTAACAGCGAAAATGGCAGACCCAGCTGGAATTCCATCTATATAAGTCGTGATCCTATTTGGGACATCCTGAGATCTGAAAAATGCACACTTTGTCACGAACCTTGAAGTTAAATGGATAAGGGGCACCTGCCACATTGCAACAAACTTGATGTGACTGCTAGAACTTCAGGAAACCTCACACAACTCTATTGGAATACAAGAAAGCTGATGGATTGGAATCTGGGCTAGCCATAAGAAACAACAATGCTTTAATATGAAAAATTGAGGTAACGCGGGCCGCTAATATATAACACCCCCGGTTTTTGTCATGCACAGTGGGGGTAGTCGAGCATCAATAATCTTTATCCAGACCAATGGTTTTACCTTTTATTTCGTTATTCACGTGTCGTGAATTTTAAGAATGTCCAAGCTGTGTAGTATAGGCCTACGAGATCTATGAATTTTTTAGTTTTCTATTACCGTATAATGTATAGCCTACAAATATCGTTACCTGTGTGCTACTAATTCTATCGCAGCCATCACAGCATACAGTCACAATCATGTCCGATGCAGGTGTATAAGCCACTTTCTACTTTCATTCAGAATTAATAATACAAGTAGGCTATAGCTGCGACCAATATTTATAACTTATTGCAACCAGTGGCTTCGCCCAAACCGTGTCATCTAACCAAGTAGCAAACAATGACTTTGTCTCAACCAACATTAGTACATCAGTAATTTTCACCCAGACATTCAGTGGCGCAGTAACTTATGTCGAGAACTAAAAGAGAGCTATGAGATATTGTTGGTATTCTCTGAAAATTTGCATATGTAACTCCAGCGCAGTGCATATGCCATGCACATGTGAGTATATGGCTCTTCAGAATGATGATTGATTCGTGTTGCACAACCCTTGAAGTTCGTTTAAGGCCATCACACTACTCTGTCGCAACCATATGACTGAAACAAATAAAAATAGGCCTAATATAAATATTGTATCTGCCTACTACTAAGTAGGCTATAGGTCAGTAGCCGAGTACATAAGTTATAAGCTTCATAAATAATCACCAATAGATTCACTACCACCAACCGAGTGTGAATCATAGACTAGGCCTACTTCCAAGCTTAAGAGTTACATGTGCAATGTATTATAATATTATGGCTGACGGCATTTGAAAGTCGAGAATAATATACATTACTATATTAGAAGGCGAATTGAACCTAAGAATACATTCCCGAAAGAGAACTTACATAGGCTATATTTTAGGTTATTTTTGAATTAGGCCTATACGGAAAATGCAGTCGGAAGACTATTTCAAAATTTCCAAAGACCATTAAGGTTTTTTATTACGTTATTTGTGCTCTGACTGAATATAAAAATAAATAAAACAACGATTAAATAACTCTGTACTTTAAATTGTGTAGGTCTAGGCTAGGCCTACTTACTTAAATTGTAGTAATCTTTGTAGAGTTACTCCAATCCATCTCCAATCTTGTTCTCGTATGTTTTAGGCGTCATGATGAAATCTAAATAAGAATTTATCCAAAAATTAATTAAATAAAAGCTTCGAAACATCTCAGACAAGTGGATTTGATACACACATATCAAGAGTCTATAATAACTGTATAAACTGTTTTAATCGATGTATATTACTAGTACTTACCTTGTACAACTTGTTACAACTTCATTAGACTTGAATTTCCAAAGAAAACTGTGAAATTATTTAAATAATAAGTCATTAGTTACAGTCGTAATTAAAATGTTGGCTGACTGTGAAAAATGCATTCTGGGAGTTATTGCCAGAAACATGTCGGCAACTGTGACGTACGGAATTTTACTGGTATTATGGTCTTTGGAGATGGCGGGATTTTAAGCAGGGTTGGCGACAATGTGCTCGCACCTGAAAACAACTTACCTTCAAGAAATGCAACCATAAACCAACATTTACGTAGCCATAGGGGACGACTGTTAATGTTGCCTACCCTGTCTTGATCTAGTAACACATTTAAGCTGTCCCGGACTATAAGCAGGGCCGGTCTTAGGGGTTTCAGCGCCCTGTGCGAAATTCGATTTTGCACCCCTCTGTGCGAGGCGGGTTGCCTAACTCTGGCAAAAAATTATGAGGTATCATAATGAGGAATCATGAAAATATAAAGTAGAAAATGCAGGCAAATACAAGGCACCGAGTTATCGGACGAAATTAAATAATATGAACCTAAAGTATAAGTCTTAAGACCAAAAAGCAGATGTATAATGCAATCATGGCACCGATTATGTTGTATGGTATGGAGAGTTTGGCATTACAAGATAAACATCTAAATAGGATTACTGCCACAGAAATGAAATTTCTGAGGAGAGCAGTAGGAAAGACAAGAAGAGATCGAGTTCGAAATGAGAGAATTAGAGAGGAATTAGGACAAAAAGCAATGGGTGAAGCGGTTGAGGAACGTCAGTTGAGATGGTATGGACATGTTACGAGAATGGAAGATATTATGTTTTGAATAAAGCACATTATAGCTATTCTGTTTTGAATAAAGGATATTATAGCACTTTAATATGCACACACATCTGAATCTACATCTTAACACAATGAACAAATTACAACTAACATTGTCACAGAGTAAAAGCATATTTACACTCCGACCAAGTTCCATAGAGGACATAAACTAGATACATAATAGTCTCCCCCACTTATATAAAAACAAATAAAAGGAACTATTCATATTCATTTGGGCACATAGTCTTGCAGATACTGAGGAGGTCGCCTGTCTCTGGCTGATCTTCTTAAATAATTATCAGCAGGTGGTGGAAGGCTGTTTCGATCAGGGCGTTCATCTGGTTGCAGGATGGTCTGCCTTGTATCATCTGAAGTGTGGGTTGCAGGAGGAATATCCTCATTTTCTATTCTTGACTGGGTTGGTGTTGGTATGTTTGGAACACCGCGCACTGGAGGATTTGTTGGAGCAAAAGTGACATGCTTATCTTTCTTTGGCATGAGAGTCGATAATAACTGGTCAACATGCCGCTTTAAAATTCGTCCCGAATCCAATTTCACATCATAGTGACGCTGGCCGAGTTTAGTTTGTATAACACCAAACTGCCAAATATCACGGTTTTTCTGGTGAATCCGGACTTGCACTCTCTCTCCCACTTTGAAAGAGCGAACAGGGGTTGAGAAACTGGATGTAGTCAAGCTCTTTTGGTTTGGAAGTAGAGCATCCAACCGGATACGTATCCGACGTTTCAAATATAGTTCAGCTGGAGACTGTCCACATGCCAATGGCGTTGCTCTGTATTGAAACAAGATGTTCTGTAACTTAGTCGATAATGGTGCCGGGTCATTTACAGCAGCACGAAGTCGCCTCTTCAAAGTTTGGATGTTTCTCTCGGCTAGCCCATTGGTTGCTGGGTGCCCTGGTGCAATATATTTCTGAAAAATCCCTCTCTCCTTGCAATAGGATCTGAATACATCACTCGTGAAGATTCCATCTCAATGGCGAGAGGGGATCGTGATACCGATTCCTAAGGCTGGAAAGGATCCCAAGTTTGTAAGCAGCTATAGGCCCATTTGTTTGACAAATGGCCTATGTAAGCTGCTCGAAAAGATGGTGAACCGTCGACTGGTGTGGTTCTTGGAGGATAAAGGTCTCCTGTCTGAGTACCAATGTGGATTTCGCTCTCATAGGTCCAGCACTGACCATCTGGTGCGACTTGAGAGCGCCATACAGGAGGCTTTTTTCCGAAAGCAGCACCTAGTCACGGTTTTCTTTGACCTCGAGAAAGCCTACGACACCACATGGCGCTACGGGATCCTTTCCACCCTTCACAAGTGGGGACTCCGTGGTAACTTACCGACTTTCATTGCGAATTTCATGTCCGTCCGACTCTTCCGTGTAAGGGTCGGTAGGACATTATCGCAATACTATACCCAAGAAAATGGAGTTCCTCAGGGTTCAGTGCTGAGTGTCATCTTGTTCGCGATTGCCATTAATGGCATTGTTGCCGCCGCCGGGTCCTCGGTAGTTCCATCGCTGTATGTAGACGATTTAGCTCTGCATTACAGCTCTGGAAGTATGGCAGTCGTGGAACGGCAATTGCAGCTAGCTATCAACCGGGTCGACAGGTGGGCTCACGACCGGGGTTTTCGAAAACCTCCGTCTTCCATTTTTGTCGGCTCCGGAGGCTACATTTACACCCTGAACTACATCTCAGGGATGCTGCGTTGCCGTTGGTTGACACTTATCGCTTCCTGGGGCTCCATTTTGACAGCAAGTTAACGTGGCAGCACCATATACGGCAATTGAAAATGACATGTCTCAGGAAACTGAACATGCTCAGGTTTCTTAGTGGCACTACGTGGGGGGCTGACCGTGCGGTGCTGCTACGGTTCTACCAAGCCCTCGTCCTGTCCCGGCTAGACTATGGTTCTGCGGCATACGGTTCAGCAAGGCCGGCAACCTTGAAAATGCTGGACAGTATCCACCATAGTGGCGTTAGGCTGGCTACCGGTGCCTTCCGGACCAGCCCGATACCCAGCTTACTCGCCGAATCGGGTGTTCCACCTTTAAATTATAGACGCCAACATATGCTTTTAGCATATGCTGCCAATGTGCGTCAAATGCCGCATCACCTGACCTATCAAGCTCTCTTCGGTACCCAAAACCACCAGGGTTACGCCAACCGGCCTCGTGCCACTCGGCCGGTTGGTATTAGACTTGATAGCTCGTGTACTGAAATAGGAGTGGCTGTAGGTCCCTGTATGATCCGGACATCTAGCGAGGTGCCTCCGTGGCAAGTCCCGCGTCCGGAAATTCGGTTAGATCTGCACCGAGGTCCTAAGGTGAACACGGATGCCTCCGTTTACCCGAGGCAGTTCCACAGCATAGTTCACCAATTTCCGGACGCTGGCATTCTATACACGGATGGTTCGAAGGTGGACGAGAAAGTGGGTTGTGCTTACGTTATTGATGGTGCAAATACCAAGATCTCTTTGCCTGAGGCCTGTAGTGTGTTTACTGCGGAGCTCGTTGCCATCTATGAAGCTCTGCAGTTTGCACTACAGGATGCACGAATCCACTTTCTCGTGTGTACCGACTCTTTGAGTTCGTTGCAGTCAATTGCTACATGTTTCCCGCAACACCCCCTAGTGCAGCGAATCCACGACCTACTAGCCGGGCTGTGCCACGCTGACACTCGAATCACCTTTCTGTGGCTTCCAAGCCACATGGGAATTGTGGGAAATGAGGTAGCAGATCAAGCTGCAAAAGAGGCGGTATCACTACCACCTCGACCAATGGAGGTACCCGCTAGAGATATTCGCTCTCAGTTACGCCTACAAGTTCTGGCTTTTTGGGAGAGTCAGTGGCTAGCTGACCCACTGCCCAGTAAACTGAGAGCGATCAAGGGAACAACTCGCGTGTGGCGGAGCTCCTTCCGGGCCCGGAGAGAGTCCGTCATTTTGTGTAGGCTAAGGATAGGTCATACAAGATCCACCCACTCGTACCTAATGAGAAGGGAAGACCCCCCACTTTGTACCTTTGGAGCCGTATTCACCGTGGCCCACATTTTTACCGAGTGTGTGGATCTTGCTGACTTACGAAGAAACCTTGGTTTGCAGACGACACTCAAACTTATATTAGCCGATGACGCGGTGGCTGCTGATCGCGTTATCCGCTTTATAAGTGAGAGTGGGTTAGGGCCAGCAATCTAAATTTTCCAGTGAACTTTGACTCAACGACTTGTTCGTTTTTGAATGATAATGTTTTTGTTTTTTCCGTAATTTTTGTTTATTTTTATAATTTTTATTTTTTATTTAATTGTTTGTTTTTGTTTTATTAATTTTTGGTCTTTTTAAATTTAGATGTCCACCTCAAAATTTTAAATTCAATTCAAAATTTGTATTCTCTAATCTGTGTTAAGAGGGGCAGATGACCTCGTAGTTCCGCCCCTTAAAACAACAATAACTAACTAACTAACTCGTGAAGATAGTGGCATTATCTGACACAAGGACATTCGGGTACCCATGTACGGTAAAGATATTGTCAAGCAGACTGATAGTAGTTGCAGTGGATGGAGCGTCTTTCACCATTCGTACTTCGACCCACTTGGATTTCGCGTCAACACACATCAAGAAATGGTGGTTATCAAATGGCCCCGCATAGTCAATGTGTATGCGTTCCCAATTTTCTTCTGGTTCATCCCAGGGGTGTATTGGAGCTTTCGGTGGATTTGAACGAGTCTGTGCGCACTCTTCACAAGATTTGATAAGCTTCTCAATGTCTTTGTCTAATTGCGGCCAGTAGACATATCGTCTTGCTAACTGTTTTGTGACGTTAGGCCCCTTAAAACAACAATTATCATCATCATAACTGTTTTGTTTTCACAATGCCGAGGTGTGTTAAATGTAATTCTTCCAAAATTTTTCTTTGTAGTTTCTTTGGGATAACAATTCGGTCTTGACGGAATAGAATACCATTTTCAACTGTATATGGTTCATCCAAGGATTGAGTTTGAAGACGTTGCAGGGTGGCACTAAGTTCTGGGTCTAACATAGTCTCATCACGGATAGTTTCGTACGTAATGGCTTCACTTGACACTTGAAGAATCGTTTCAGCACAGAGTTGTGAAACTTCTGCATTTATTGATGTTTCAATGTTTGGCGAGGTAGATGCAACAGGGGCTCGGGATAGGCAATCAACATTTTCGTTATCTTTCCCTTTTTTCACTCTTACCTTGTAGTCAAACCCGGAGAGAAACGATGCATATCTTAGGAGCCTTGCGGATGTCATTTGTGGCAGGCCCTTGTTCTGATGAAAAATACGAGACAGAGTTCATTGTCTGTCACAAGAATGAAATTTCTTGCAAAAATATAGTTGTAGAAGTGTGTTGTGGCGAAAATTATTGCCAGCGCTTCCCGGTCAAGCTGACTGTAATTACATTCTGCTGGTGTTAGGGCACGAGATGCATAGGCGATGGGTCTTTCTTGGCCATCCATCTCATGACTTAATACTGCTCCAACACCAGTAGGACTGGCATCGGTTGACAAGATGATAGGCAGTGATGGGTTGAATGGGGTAAGGACACGTTCACTACATAACTCGGACTTGAGATTCAAGAAAGCTGCTTCACAGGCTGCAGACCAGAAAAACCGTACACCTTTCCGCAATAACTGCCGTAATGGGTGGGACTTCGTTGAAAAAATAGGAATGAACTTTGCATAATAAGTCACCATACCAAGGAAGCGTCTCACTTCTTCATTGTTTTTAGGGCGTGGTATTTGTGACACAGCTTGAACTTTCTCTGGTGACTTGCGGATCTCATTATATGATACAATATGCCGTAGGTAGTCTATGTTTTCCTTGAAAAATGAGCATTTGCTTTTGTTCAAATGCAGATTATTTTTTGAAAGCCGTTCTAGACAGGCTATTAAGTTCTTGGTGCACTCCTCCTTCGTTGAACCATGTATTATGATGTCGTCAAAATAAGTTTCAGCTTTTGGAAGACCATGAAGGATCTGTGATAATATCCTATTAAATTCTGAGGGGGCAGTTTTGATGCCAAAACTCAGTCGGTGCATCCTGAAGGTTCCTTTGTGAGTGGATATAGTTTGAATCATACTACCTTCTTCATCAACCTTCAGATGTAGATATGCCTTGTATAAGTCTAACTTGCAGAAAAATTTTGAGTTTCTAAGACTATGTAGAACATCATTAACTGGTCTTATGGGATGGTTTGCAGAAATCAACCTTGAATTCACTCAACATTTGTAGTCGACACATAACCTAACTCCCCCATCCGGTTTTGGGATAACAACAAGAGGCGATCCCCAATCACTTAAAGCTGTGGGAGAAATAACTCCTTCTGATTCCAATGAAGCGAGTTCCTTTTCAACGCGTTCCCGAAGAGCAAAAGGGACATCACGTTCACGATTGAAGACAGGTTTCACCCCCTCTCTGAGTTGCAGTTTTACTTCCATATTGGGAACGCATCCAATTTTTTCTTCCAAGATTGTACTATACTGATGTAAAATATCCTGAATTGACTGCACTGAGTTGACAGATTCAGTGTGAAGTGATTGATTTGTGTCCTTGTCAATTTCCTTCAGATCAAGGCCGAGTCCCCTGATCCAAACACGACCAAGCAATGCGGCATGACCTTGCGGAACTACAAAACGATCTGCAACAATTTCTGTTCCTTTGTATGATACTGTGACAACAATCTTTCCTCTGGGTTTGATCTCATGATCAGAATATGATCGAAAACAGACATTTGTTGGCTGCAATTGCAAACCAAAACCCAAGGTTGAACATTCGTTCTCTGGGATGAGTGAATATTTTGCTCCCGTGTCTACTTCAGATCTTTGTGATTTATTGTTGAGTTTAACAGTGATAAAATATTTATCTGATTCTTGTCCTACTTCAAAGAGATCTTCGATGCATTCCAGTTGTCCTATCCTGAAATTGGTTTCAGGGTGGTCATGCAAGTTGTCATCTATGTTCTCAGTTGCAATGTTGTGTGTATTTGACTGTTGAAGAAGTGTAGTGATAAAAACTTTTGCAACATGTCCCACTTTCCTACATGACCTACACTTAAGAGAGTTTCTGTTTGTGCGACAATCTCTTGACCTGTGGTTTGAATTTCCACAATTCAGGCATAATCCATCAATACCTAGTGCTCTATAATTGACAGAACTACGGCGGCCCCTGGACTGTGAACGTGAGTGAGAGCCTGGGTTAGGCTGTTGAACAAAACGTGACTGAGTATCGCTGCTATATTGATTCATACTTCGGTCATTATATGAACTTGTGGCTTTTGTTACTTTGTTTGTGTCCTCTATAGAGTCTGACGGTGCAGTGAGCTGTTTTGACAGCTGATTACTCTCATGCCGCGATGCTTCCAAGGCTATAGCCTTCTTCAGGAGATCATCAAATTTCGTGTCATTAGACTGGAGAAGTTTCTCTCTGATCCAATTATCTCGCAAGCCACGTATAAATTGTGCGCGAAGAAAAACATCCGCAATTGAAATTCTGGCGTCACATGTACACTGAATATAAAAGTCACAGTCTAGTAAGTGGCTGCTAAGAGTGGCAACAAATCCTGCAATATTTTGACTTTCTTTTTGATTGACGTTCAAGAAATAGTGTTGGGAAACTACGGTTGAGACTTGAGGTGACAGTATTTGCTTGAAATGCTTTACTAGATCATTATAACCGAGAGACTTGATTGGTTTATCAGGGCCTAAAAATGCGGAGAGATTGTTATAATGAATTGCCCCTATTGATGTACACAAGAGTTGAGCTTTCTTTGTTGGATCGGTGGCATTGTTGAAGTTTGCGTAATTTTCAAATCGTTCTAAATACGACACAAATTTTTCCTTTTCAGAATCAAAATTTTCAAAAGGTGTGATGTTAGTGGCTTGTGGGGTTGTGACGGGCTGGTGAGCTTGATACATTTCAAGTAACTTCTCTTGAGAATTAGTAAAAATGTTCAGTAATTGTTGAAACTGATTTGCGTCCATCTTGACGGAACTTCGAAATAATTTTAAAAATCACAGTTCAAATATAATAAAATGTTTCAAGATAACAGATTTAAAACACACTGGGTAGTGATCGATGACCGAATATTGTCCTGGGCTTGAGAAAAAAAAACATTGCATAACCTCAAAGTTCGAACTGCGATACATGTTATTTTGAATATGTGGCATGCAGGCACACGTAGCTGAATATACGATGAGTTGCTTAGGGTCGTTTACAAGTACTCTGTGTACATTTCATGTCTATTTGCCTGATTCTTGATTTTACTCACGTGGCCGTTGAAACAGACGACGTAAATACCGTACTTCATTGATGTAGGCTATATCTGAACCGGAGAATCAAGTCCCAATTCCTCGTCGCCAACTATTATGTTTTGAATAAAGCACATTATAGCTATTATGTTTTGAATAAAGGATATTATAGCACTTTAATATGCACACACATCTGAATCTACATCTTAACACTGAACAAATTACAACTAACATTGTCACAGAGTAAAAGCATATTTACACTCCGACCAAGTTCCATAGAGGACATAAACTAGATACATAATAGAAGAAGAAAGAAAAGAAAAACAAATACATGAAATGCGAGTTGAAGGAGGAGTTGGACGAGGACATGGGAGAATAGAATAGGGGCAAAACTGTTGTGGGAATGAAGAGAATGTGCAGAAATAGAGCGGAATGGCAGAAATGGCTCAAACGAGGCTTGACGGCATACGGGAATTGAAGGAGAAGAAGAAGAACCTAAAGTACATTTACCCATTTACTATATTACTTCAACATGCTTTACTTGCGTTGTAGTAAGGAAATGAACTATGTACTGTTCCCCACGACAGAGCTCTGCTCTCGGGAATCTTTTTCTGGACAAATAAAATAAATAAAAAATAAATAGTCAAGGTAACATACAAAATATCGGCTGTACGCTCGCATGATGCAAAAATACTGGACTTGATTATCTAATAGGTGATGCGTAACATATACAATAACTTTTTTCTTCAATTGTGATGCAAAATGTCAACATAACAAAATCACTGGAAAAACACACTTACATGCATTAAGCTTTACTAATTCAAACGACTACGACACACATGAAAAAAACACACTAAAACCCAAAACCTTATGAGAAGGGAGCTTTCCGTGCTTTGACTGAAGCAATCTGTTTTACTAACTGGGCTAAATCGAGTTAACGCGCAACATCATTCTCTATTGAAATTAAAGCAAGTTTTGACAGTCCCTCTTGGCCCATTGTAGCACGCTGGTAGGTTTTAATCAATTTCAATTTTGAAAAGCTACATTAACCCGAAGTGACAGTTACAGGCAAGGTTAAGAGAATTCGCAAAGCTACATCGACGTTTGAAGAAACGTCAATCATATTCGTGCTGTAAATGAACTGCAACGCAGCGCGAGGGGTTTTGCGTTTGGTGGTAGGCATGGCCTCAAATGTTGCAGCTCAGAACATAGATCCATCCCACTTATGTCAGACTCATATTTCCACTGGAAAGCTGCTTTTGCAAGTTCAAGCAACGATCCATGAGTGGACTACTATCTTTAATAGACCCAGGCAGTGCCTTTAGATCGTACAAAAATCCCCATAATGCTCTTTAAAGAAAAAGAATCTCTTCCTTACAGACTTTAAAGCTACTGTTAGGAGTTCGTCACAGAAACCTTGACCTGTTCGCGCTTAACCTTAGCCTGAGCTTCAGCCTTTGTCAGCTCCGGCTCCAACTCTGACTCAGAACTGTCACTCTCAGTGCCTGACTCTTCCTCAATCAACCGTTTAGGCGTCCAGTCTTCCTTTTCCGTCTACCTTCTTCGAGCTCAAGAGACACAGACGCAATGATTTCTTTAGCCGAAGTTATAGCGCTTTCCTAGCCTTCTTGGGAATATTTTTCAAGGTACGCGATATTACCTTCAGCGAAAGAAGACGCCTTTTGTATATCAATTGCTTCTGCTTGCATGGTTTTGCTAACTATGTTCACTTGAAGCAAAATGTCGTGCCATACTACAACTGCAACGACAAATTCGAATGTTCCAATTTTTTTCGCCAAGTATTCAGCTTCATGACGTAGCCCCGAATAAAAAGTAAGATTTTCCTTAATGGCCTTTAAGGCTGCCACTAAGCCTACCCCATTCGTATCGTATCTAAAAGGCCTCAATGCATCTATGAGACACTCCCAGCGAGTGTCGCTTAAATCTTTTAGAGTCAAATTACAAATGTGAGCCAACAAAATAGACCACCGGCCAGGAGACGACGAAAATAAAACATATATGCGTTGAATAATGCCAAATAGAGTAACGCAGTAAGGACAGCATTCGGCTGAGTCAGATAAAACTAGGTTTAAGGAATGGCTACCACATGGAACATATTTTGCGCGCGGGAACTGTTTTACAATGCGAGTTTGAACTCCTTTATGTTTACCTTTCAAATTCGCGCCGTTGTCAAAGCCTTGACCTCTAAGGTCTTCTAGCTTTAACCCCATTTCTGTCAAAGTATTAATGATCAGATCGGCACATTATTGGACGGATCAGTATGATTTGTTTGAGAAGATTTCCCGTCTATTGATGTTGAAGGTCGGACGAATTTTTTAAAAGCTTCTGCTGTCTTCTTGTCTTCTTCTGCATGCTGCAACCTTCGTTTTTTGTTTGCAGCTTCACTAGCTTTACCGGGGGAGGCCATCGTTGTAGTGTTTCTCGTTCTTCGTCCAGACTTTACACCATCCGCACCACGCACTCGAATGAACGACAATTAGCAAGGGTCATAACACTCCCGTGTATTGTGCTAATACGTCCTGCCATCTACGAGCGGGTCGACGCCGACTTCGCCCAGCCACACGTGCGGTTTGTTATGATTTCTTTTTATTTGCCTCTGTCTCCAGCTCTTGCCACACCCACACCCCTTTCTCCAATCCCACTCCCCTCTCTCCCTGCCTTCCTCGCTTTCTCTCTCCTTCGCCTTGCTGCAGCTCTGCTACAACAGCGAACCGAACCGAAATATCACGGAAATGCCCGAGCGCTGCCGAAGGGCGATTTGGTTGATCCCGGGACCGGGAGTCGAGCCGGGTTGCGGTTCCGCGATAGTGAAAGGGCAAGGCAAGGGAGAGAAAAATATAGTGTTTGCTAATCACTATTACACTGAGTTTAACTTCGGTCCGTCACGGTCTGCGGTGCGCGTAGGGTTTTCAGTCGTGAGAGATAACACCGGTTGAACTTTTTTAATTTAAACTGATTCCCTTATTTGTTTGACGAACTCGCATTTACCTATCTTGCCATTTGTTCAATTGGAAATAAATCGGCGCCCCCCAAACGGTTGGCGCCCTGTGCGACCGCACATGTCGCACACCTCTAAGACCGGCCCTGGTGTTAAGACAATCCGATCAGGACGTCATGGTAGCGATACGCCGGTATGAACTTTTGAAATCTACCATGAGTCGAGCCAGTATTATGGTGCGTTAAATATGAATTGGGTGTACGATGGATGCTGACGTCTGGATACTTGGGACTTAGACAGTGGAGCCATGAGGGTGATCTGTACACATTTCCGTGTGCGGAGGATCGCGTGGGATTTTATGCTCAGACTAAGGGCATTCCGCAGGAACTTGGACCTTCTTCAAGAACATCTGAAATGGACGTGAGCCCCTTATTCTATTTTTAATATCTAGTACCGGTGAATATCAGACCTTAGACTATACCATTCAACCATGTAGGAATCGTTTTACACGCCATAGATCTTTATTTTCTGCGTTATGATGGGACATAAGCATGGATCTTTTTGATGTTGTCCACTCTTCGAATTTAATTTAATCTTTTGAGATAGCATATCCACGGTGGGCATATCGTAGAACGAGTATATTTTCGGAAGGCATCCGGCTGTTCTAGTTAGACAGAAGTATCATCTTGATTTTTGTTGTACAGTTCCGTGCAAATTTTTTTGTGGCACACTGTAATTTTTAGCGATCTTTTTGAGATAGTTTGTTGGTAACTTTGTTTATTTAAATGTATTTCTTGGTCATTTCGATGCGATTCGTCTTAGATGAGTTCTGATTATCATTTATCGTGAAATGATTCGATTTTTCTGGTGGTTAAGGATTTTCTTTAATATGATAATGCGAAATGATCATGTATGATAATTTACATGGGGAATTATGGAAGAATATTCATAACAATTTAATGGATCTTATGAAAAATAGAACATGGTAATTATCCATGAGAATTTCATATTAATAATAATAATAATAAATTAATGGATGAGTTTGGATAATTTAGGTGATGTTTCTTTAAAACAAACATGAGAAATGAGAAATAAACATGAATTAATGCACATCGGATTGATAAAGCAATCATAACGTAGTTTTGTTATTACAGCAAGGTGTATCAATTAGGAGGATTTTTGTTATGGTGACAAGCGGATAATTGAACAGGTTAATTGGAAACAGTTACTTATAACATTCATATGATAAATCTGATCGGGTGATGAGTTGAATTGGGAATGCGCGCAAGCATTTTGTCCCATTAATAATTATGATAATCCATTAAATACAGTAAATATGACTGGATGGAAGTTCAATATGTGAAAATAATATGTAAAAGAATTATAGTTGTTGAATATAATGAAATGTTGGAATTTGGAGGATGTTGCCTCATATTACTCAAAAGAAGGGTGGCGCTGCTGTTGCAGCCCCACGCCGCTATCTAGATCTTGTCATCAGTGGAATTCTAGATTCTACTTTAATTTGCTCTAACACGGTCGACTCTAGAAAGGTCGGAAGGTTCAACCTGACAACACTGTAGCTACGGCTATTGTCAGTCATACTTCATCACGAGTGCCTGAACAGCTGTAAGAACAGCTAGTACACGTGAGCTAGTAAGAGAGGCGACAAAAACTACGGAATTAATATTGGACAAACATAATGTACATGTTTAGCAAAGATCTGTTTATTTTTATTTACACATGACCAGTGTTACAATCGGAAATAAATGAATAACGTGCATATGATCGTGAAAAGTTGTTATAAGAGCCAAGCAGCTGATATTAGGCATGAATGACACGAAAATAATTTACCAACATAAAAGTAGCAAAATAAAGAATTTTTTTTTGGTTTCTTTTCGTATTTTTCTACTCTGAGGTATGGTAATAAAACAATTGGCGGTGTTATAATAATAGTATGGTGTAAGAAGATGCAATTGATGCAATAATATAGGCTATCATCTCCCATAACATCTTCACACTGTAGGCCTATAATTGAACCTTGATCCCGCTGCACATGTATGTAGATAATTTACTACCTTTATCGAAATAGTCTGTTGCTGCTGGTATTCCAAAACTGTATCAGATTACAGCGAAATTCCCGTTAAGGTTGAGAAGCACGATACGCTGAATGAGGTCCGTGGAGTTATATTCCATCGCGACCTCATCTTAAACAGCGGCGCGGAATTGATGCGGGATCTGGGGAAGCGAGGCGTCACCAGGATTAGGCGCATCACCCGGAAAATTGGAAATGATAGCGTCGATACTGGCGCTTTCATTCTCCATTTTGAGGGTGATGTAGTGCCTAGGCAGGTGAAGGTTACGTCCTACCATTGCAACGTTAGACCGTACATCCCTCCACCTATGCGCTGCTACAATTGCCAGAAATTCGGTCATGTTTCTGCCAGGTGCACTTCAAGGCGGTGTGTAGAGAGTGTGGCAAGGGGACACATGACGGTGTGGGGTGTACGCCTCCCCGACGTGTCCTAACTGCCAAGGAAGTCACTCTCCGCGATCGAAGCAGTGCCCTGAGTTCTGCAAGGAAGCAAAGATCCAAGAAATCAGAACATTGGATCGGCTTTCATATCACGACGCTCGAAAGAGATACCGTGATATGACTGCACCCGAATTTCCGGCATCTTTCGCGGCTAAGGTGACGCCACCTATCACCCCTGCCACTTTCGTTCCCCGTGCTGTACCCTCGACGACGAACTACTCTGAGATCGTAAAGTCTCCCCTCGCTGTCCAAGCGAGACCTGTCAGCCCGAAGGTCAAAAAAACCTTCTTCGGCCATTGTGAAAAAGGCGCCGGTTATACCATCTAAACCGGCGCAATCGGAGAAGAAGTCATCTTCCTCTCCGAAACAGTCGCAGAAGAAGTCATCCCCTGCCAACGAGGCAAAGAAGACTTCTGCGACCGGGGCTGGATCGTCATCCAGCCCACCTGATAAGACAAAGATAGTGGAGAAGAGGGAGACGGTTCGTCGCCGTCTCTCTCGCCCTCCTGCTGACGGGGTGGCTACTGTCTCTGCTGGCCTTTCCGCTCCCACGACCACCAAGGGAGCGAAGCCTGCTGAAGCCAAGCCCGTCCGTATGGAGGAACTCCCCTATAGAAAAGAAAATAGATCGGCGGAGGAGAGGGGAACGGTTCAGCGCCGTTTCTCTTCCTCTCCTAAAGGCAGGGCTGCTCACGTATCTGCTGGCCATCCCGCTCCCCCCACTACCAGTGGAGCGGTGCCAGCAGGAGCGACCTTGTTTTATAAGGACCCGGCGTCTGTGGGGAAGGGGCCATCTACTTCCCCAAACACACGTCGGCGCCGATCCAAGAAGAAATCTCTTCGGGACGTGTCGGGGACAGACACCCAGTCTTCGGACCGGGAGAAAGTCCCTCGACACCGCTCTCACTCTTCCCCAAAAGCGAGACTCGTGAGGTCCGACGACGACCGCGCGCAACCCAAGAGAGCACCCGCTCCATTTTCTTCGTCTTCGGAAGGAGATGTGGAGATTGAGGTGTGCTCTCCTGCCCCATCATCTCCAACTAGAGATGGGGAAGGATGGAAAACGGTCAAGCATAAGTAGAAGACCCACTTCTACTTAAGTACACACCATGGCACTATTACAATGGAACTGTAATAGCTATTCTGTTCATCTCGCTGAGTTACGACAATTAATATCTTCGTTTTCGGCAACCATTGTCTGCCTTCAGGAATCCAGGTTTCGTCCTGGACATGAGACAACAATGCGTCACTTCAAACTCTTCTCTAAAGACCGGGTGGACGGAGCTGAGGCCGCTGGTGGCGTCTGCACTCTCGTCCACTCTAGCCTCTTTAGTGGAGAGGTGCCGTTGCGTACTCAGCTAGAAGCAGTTGCAGTTCGTACTTCGTTGCCAGTAATGGCAACAGTATGTAACGTGTACATCCGGCCTGATTCTCAACAGGATTACAACCAGCTGGTAATTACAGCTCCCCCCTCCTTTTCTCCTTCTGGGAGATGTTAATGCCCACAACACCATCTGGGGCTCCGCTACCACTAGCGGTAAAGGGAGAGATTTTGAGAGGCTGATCAGGCGGCTGGACCTGTGTCTGTTGAACACAGGGGAACCTACGCACTTCTCTATTGCACACGGTACTTATTCAAGTATTGATATTACCTTGTGCAGTCGTGCGCTGGTTCCCCTGCTACAGTGGGGTGTACACGATGACCTTTGTAATAGTGACCATTTTCCAATTATCGTTACTCTTCCGAACCAGAGAGCCATCGAGTTACCAAGTCGATGGCTTCTCCGTCGGGCTGATTGGCCAACTTTCACGGCACGTGCGGTGTTTGCCGAAGATACCTTTGAGAGTGTCGACGATCATACCATTCACATAACGAATTGTATTTTGGCTGCTGCTGAGGAAACAATACCTTCCTCATCCGGCAACTCACGCCGGAAGCTTGTCCCTTGGTGGACAGCCGAGATTGCAGCAGCCATTAAAGATCGTCGACATCCTTTCAAATGCTATCGGAGGCAAAACACTATGGCCAACCTTATCACCTTCAGAAGGATGCGTGCTAGAGCCCGATATCTGATTCGGGAGAGTAAGAAAACGACGTGGGAAAAGTATGTGTCGTCTATGACGGCGCATACTCCTTCATTTCAAGTGTGGACTAAGCTTCGTCGGATCTCCGGACTCCCTACATCACTGTCGATACCCGGAGTGTCCATCATTGGAGACATCATCATGGACCATCTCGCCATTGCCAACAGCATTGGCTCGCACTTCTCCGATGTATCCTGCTCCGGGAGTTACGATCCTACATTTCTGACTCTGAAGCGGGAGGCAGAGACTCACCCCTTGTCCTTTGCCACTGCTGCTTCGGAGTCCTATAATGTACCATTCTCTGAATGGGAACTGCGCAGTGCGCTTGCACTGTGCAGGGATACGGCTCCTGGACCGGATAACATACATAATCAAATATTAAAACATCTGTGCGAATCCAGTATAAAAAAACTGTTGATCCTCTTCAATCGTATATGGATTGAAGGGGAGTTTCCATCTCAATGGCGAGAGGGGATCGTGATACCGATTCCTAAGGCTGGAAAGGATCCCAAGTTTGTAAGCAGCTATAGGCCCATTTGTTTGACAAATGGCCTATGTAAGCTGCTCGAAAAGATGGTGAACCGTCGACTGGTGTGGTTCTTGGAGGATAAAGGTCTCCTGTCTGAGTACCAATGTGGATTTCGCTCTCATAGGTCCACCACTGACCATCTGGTGCGACTTGAGAGCGCCATACAGGAGGCTTTTTTCCGAAAGCAGCACCTAGTCACGGTTTTCTTTGACCTCGAGAAAGCCTACGACACCACATGGCGCTACGGGATCCTTTCCACCCTTCACAAGTGGGGACTCCGTGGTAACTTACCGACTTTCATTGCGAATTTCATGTCCGTCCGACTCTTCCGTGTAAGGGTCGGTAGGACATTATCGCAATACTATACCCAAGAAAATAGAGTTCCTCAGGGTTCAGTGCTGAGTGTCACCTTGTTCGCGATTGCCATTAATGGCATTGTTACCGCCGCCGGGTCCGCGGTAGTTCCATCGCTGTATGTAGACGATTTAGCTCTGCATTACAGCTCTGGAAGTATGGCAGTCGTGGAACGGCAATTGCAGCTAGCTATCAACCGGGTCGACAGGTGGGCTCACGACCGGGGTTTTCGTTTTTCAGCAGCGAAAACCTCCGTCTTCCATTTTTGTCGGCTACGGAGGCTACACTTACACCCCGAACTACATCTCAGGGATGCTGCGTTGCCGTTGGTTGACACTTATCGCTTCCTGGGGCTCCATTTTGACAGCAAATTAACGTGGCAGCACCATATACGGCAATTGAAAATGACATGTCTCAGGAAACTGAACATGCTCAAGTTTCTTAGTGGCTCTACGTGGGGGGCTGACCGTGCGGTGCTGCTACGGTTCTACCAAGCCCTCGTCCTGTCCCGGCTAGACTGTGGTTCTGCGGCATACGGTTCAGCGAGGCCGGCAACTTTGAAAATGCTGGACAGTATCCACCATAGTGGCGTTAGACTGGCTACCGGTGCCTTCCGGACCAGCCTGATACCCAGCCTACTCGCCGAATCGGGTGTTCCACCTTTAAATTATAGACGCCAACATATGTTTTTAGCATATGCTGCCAATGTGCGTCAAATGCCGCAACACCCGACCTATCAAGCTCTCTTCAGTACCCAAAACCACCAGGGGTACGCCAACCGGCCTCGTGCCACTCGGCCAGTTGGTATTAGACTTGATAGCTCGTGTACTGAAATAGGAGTGGCTATAGGTCCCTGTATGTTCCGGACACCTAGCGAGGTGCCTCCGTGGCAAGTCCCGCGTCCGGAAATTCGGTTAGATCTGCACCGAGGTCCTAAGGTGAATACGGATGCCTCCGTTTACCGGAGGCAGTTCCACAGCATATTTCACCAATTTTCGGACGCTGGCATTCTATACACGGATGGTTCGAAGGTGGACGAGAAAGTGGGTTGTGCTTACGTTATTGATGGTGCAAATACCAAGATCTCTTTGCCTGAGGCCTGTAGTGTGTTTACTGCGGAGCTCGTTGCCATCTATGAAGCTCTGCAGTTTGCACTACAGGATGCACGAATCCACTTTCTCGTGTGTACCGACTCTTTGAGTTCGTTGCAGTCAATTGCTACATGTTTCCCGCAACACCCCCTAGTGCAGCGAATCCACGACCTACTAGCCGGGCTGTGCCATGCTGACACTCGAATCACCTTTCTGTGGCTTCCAAGCCACATGGGAATTGCGGGATATGAGTTAGCAGATCAAGCTGCAAAAGAGGCGGTATCACTACCACCTCGACCAATGGAGGTACCCGCTAGAGATATTCGCTCACAAGTTCTGGCTTTTTGGGAGAGTCAGTGGCTAGCTGACCCACTGCCCAGTAAACAGACAGCGATCAAGGGAACTACTCGCGTGTGGCGGAGCTCCTTCCGCCCGGAGAGAGTCCGTCATTTTGTGTAGGCTAAGGATAGGTCATACAAGATCCACCCACTCGTACCTAATGAGAAGGGAGGACCCCCACTTTGTACCTGTGGAGCCGTTTTCACCGTGGCCCACATTTTCACCGAGTGTGTGGATCTTGCTGACTTACGAAGAAACCTTGGTTTGCAGACGACACTCAAACTTATATTAGCCGATGACGCGGTGGCTGCTGATCGCGTTATCCGCTTTATAAGTGAGAGTGGGTTAGGGCCAGCAATCTAAATTTTCCAGTGAACATTGACTCAACGACTTGTTCGTTTTTGAATGATAATGTTTTTGTTTTTCCGTAATTTTTGTTTATTTTTATAATTTTTATTTTTATTTAATTTTTTGTTTTTGTTTTATAAATTGTTTGGTCTTTTTAAAATTTAGATGTCCACCTCAAAATTTTAAATTCAATTCAAAATTTGTATTCTTTAATCTGTGTTAAGAGGGGCAGATGACCTCGTAGTTCCGCCCCTTAAAACAACAATAACTAACTAACTAACTGTATCAGATTACTTCTGTTTCCTTCCTGAAGTGCTGCAACTTTCTCTTCCCATAACCAAGTTTGCTGACATCAACTTCATCATTCCTTGCCTGTGAATAATTGTTTAGCAATACAGTGGCAATAACTGAAAGTATTTTATCACTTAATAGATTAATTTCCTCTCCACAAAGGCACACATCATTTGGGAAACCAGTATCACCAATCAGAATTGTTTTAGGCACAACTACTAACACCCTCTTTTGATCTTGACAGTTTAAAAACATGTCATTAGCACAGCTAGGAGTATATACAAACTAAGGCTTTCACGGCCGGCGTTAGAATCTAAGAAGTGATTATCCGGGCTGTTAGGCCGTGGTCCAGTAGGGCTGTTGTTTCCCGACGTTTCAGCGAAGACTGCGTTCGCCATTATCAAGGGTCTTCTCTTTCCGATGGTCAGAGGTAGACTGAAATTGCGTTTGTCCGCCCCCGCTATATATAGTGTGCGACCGGGTCGGTTCACTTCGCGGTCCGGAACTTTCCGCGCCAGGAGTGGAGCGCGCTGATTGGCTGCCAGTACCGAGAGGTGTGCAATGCTCAGCCAATGGTTTGATGTTAGTTGATCTGAGGACGGGATGCCAGATTTTGTTCACCCGTTCGCTCTCTTCTTTCCGGTTGAAATTGCTAGGGTGTTTGAAAATTTCAATAGCCTCTCGCTGCAGCCTCGCGTGGTAGTGGACGGTGCTGGACAGCACCTCTGTGCACCCGTAGTGAACATCATGGCCTTTAAGAAGGGAATGCTCTGCCACCGAGGACTTCTCCATCTGGCCCAGCCGGCTGTGTCGCTCGTGTTCCTTCAGCCTGGTGGCAATACTGCGCTTCGTGGTACCAATATATACCTGGCCGCAGCTGCAAGGTACCCTGTAGACGCCCGCACCGGAATGGGGATGGCGCTTGTCCTTGGCAGATCTGATTAAATCGCGTATCTGTCTCGTAGGCCTGTATACGGTCCTGATGTTATGATGGCGGAGTATTTTGCCTATCCGGTCAGTCACCTTGTGAACGTACGGGAGGTACGTCACTGCTATCGGCCGATCCTGTTCCCTCTCCGTGGACGCCGGTCGTCTGGGATGACATGCCCGTTGGATCTCCTTACTGGTGTAACCATTGGCGCGGAGAGCTGTGTTGAGGTGACGTAGATCCTCTTTCAGGTGGTGGGACTCACAGATACGCTTAGCACGGTTGACCAGAGTCTTGATGACGGCGTGTTTTTGTTTAGGGTGGTGGTTCGATGCCTTCTGTAGGTACCGGTCAGTGTGGGTAGGCTTCCTGTAAACAGTGTGCCCCAAGCGAAGGTCCGGAGTTCTCGTAACCATGACATCAAGGAAGGCGAGAGAGTGGTTTTTCTCCTTCTCCATGGTAAACTGGATGCTGGCATTTAGGCTGTTTAGGTGATCCAGGAACCGTTGTAGCTCTTCCTCTCCATGACTCCAGACCACAAATGTATCGTCCACATACCGTAACCAGACTTTCGGCTGGAGCGGCGCAGTCTCCAGGGCCATGCTTTCAAACTTCTCCATGAAAAAGTTAGCAACAACCGGGCTCAGTGGACTACCCATGGCGACGCCATCGGTCTGCTGATAGAAGTTACCATTCCACAAGAAGTAGCTAGCAGTGAGGCAGTGACGGAACAGATCAGCGATGTCAGAAGGGAAGATCTGGGAGATGTGGTCCAGAGTGTCTCTCAAAGGTACCTTGGTGAAGAGGGACACCACGTCGAAGCTCACGAGACGATCAGTGGTTTCCAGTTCAATCTCCTCGAGTTTCTGGATGAAATGGCCGGAATCAATGATGTGAGTCTGTGTGTTGCCAATGTGAGGTTGGAGCAAGGATGCCAGATGCTTCGCCAGGCTGTAGGTCGGTGAACCAATGGCACTTACGATGGGCCGTAATGGTACGTTCTCCTTGTGAATTTTAGGCAAGCCGTAAAGTCTAGGAGGCAGGGCTTCACTCTTGATGGTCATCTTCTTGGCATCATCTGGTAGTGAAGAGGCTTTGATCAGAATGTTAGTTTCCCTTACTACACGGTTTGTGGGGTCTTTAGGCAGCTGTTGATAAGTCTGAGGATCCAGCAGTTCCGAGATCTTGGCGGTATAAGAATCGGTGTTCATGACGACAGTGGCGTTTCCTTTGTCAGCCGGTAAAATAACGATGGTGTCATCTTGGTTCAGCGTTTTTATGGCCTTCCTCTCCATCGCCGTGAGGTTACTCTTGGTAGCAGGTGCTTTCCGAAGAATTCGCGAAGTTTCACCTCGGATTTCCTCTGCCTGCGCTGCAGGGAGCTGGCGGATAGCTGCTTCAACGTTCGCGATGATGTCTTCAACAGGAACCATACGGGGAGTGACCGCAAAATTCCCACCTTTAGCCAGGAGGGTCTTTTCCGCTTCAGATAAGTTACGGTCCGTCAGATTGACGACCGTGCTGGAGGTCTCGAGTGCCGTACCAGATGAAGATGGAGCCATCTGGCAGCGCTCGAATTTGTTCTTCTGGCGTTTGCTTGCCTGGTCGAAGGTGGACTGCATAGAGTAGTTAGTTATGCTGTCTACTTTATCCCAATCCTGCGGTGAGAGTTCTGTGCTGAGTCGGAAGTGGAGTTCCAGAAGTGTCTTGTCAGTGCCAGCAAGTTCCTTGCGAGTGTGGTGAATCCGTTCCCGTAATAGCGAGAGCTCGGCCCGGTCGTAGATGCGGTGCGACTGCGCTGAACCGAAGTGTCTTTTCATCCTAAGAAACTTAGGAACTGTCCGAGAATCTCTGCATCTGAGAAGAAATGTAAGCGTCGAAAGCAGGGTAGCTTTCTTCTTCCGAAGCTTCTCGAAGCGTCGAATTGAAACTGAAGTTTCCTCCCCCTAGAGTCGACGTATATACAAACTTAGGCTTTCACGGCCGGCGTTAGAATCTAAGAAGTGATTATCCGGGCTGTTAGGCCGTGGTCCAGTAGGGCTGTTGTTTCCCGACGTTTCAGCGAAGACTGCGTTCGCCATTATCAAGGGTCTTCTCTTTCCGATGGTCAGAGGTAGACTGAAATTGCGTTTGTCCGCCCCCGCTATATATAGTGTGCGACCGGGTCGGTTCACTTCGCGGTCCGGAACTTTCCGCGCCAGGAGTGGAGCGCGCTGATTGGCTGCCAGTACCGAGAGGTGTGCAATGCTCAGCCAATGGTTTGATGTTAGTTGATCTGAGGACGGGATGCCAGATTTTGTTCACCCGTTCGCTCTCTTCTTTCCGGTTGAAATTGCTAGGGTGTTTGAAAATTTCAATAGCCTCTCGCTGCAGCCTCGCGTGGTAGTGGACGGTGCTGGACAGCACCTCTGTGCACCCGTAGTGAACATCATGGCCTTTAAGAAGGGAATGCTCTGCCACCGAGGACTTCTCCATCTGGCCCAGCCGGCTGTGTCGCTCGTGTTCCTTCAGCCTGGTGGCAATACTGCGCTTCGTGGTACCAATATATACCTGGCCGCAGCTGCAAGGTACCCTGTAGACGCCCGCACCGGAATGGGGATGGCGCTTGTCCTTGGCAGATCTGATTAAATCGCGTATCTGTCTCGTAGGCCTGTATACGGTCCTGATGTTATGATGGCGGAGTATTTTGCCTATCCGGTCAGTCACCTTGTGAACGTACGGGAGGTACGTCACTGCTATCGGCCGATCCTGTTCCCTCTCCGTGGACGCCGGTCGTCTGGGATGACATGCCCGTTGGATCTCCTTACTGGTGTAACCATTGGCGCGGAGAGCTGTGTTGAGGTGACGTAGTTCCTCTTTCAGGTGGTGGGACTCACAGATACGCTTAGCACGGTTGACCAGAGTCTTGATGACGGCGTGTTTTTGTTTAGGGTGGTGGTTCGATGCCTTCTGTAGGTACCGGTCAGTGTGGGTAGGCTTCCTGTAGACAGTGTGCCCCAAGCGAAGGTCCGGAGTTCTCGTAACCATGACATCAAGGAAGGCGAGAGAGTGGTTTTTCTCCTTCTCCATGGTAAACTGGATGCTGGCATTTAGGCTGTTTAGGTGATCCAGGAACCGTTGTAGCTCTTCCTCTCCATGACTCCAGACCTCAAATGTATCGTCCACATACCGTAACCAGACTTTCGGCTGGAGCGGCGCAGTCTCCAGGGCCATGCTTTCAAACTTCTCCATGAAAAAGTTAGCAACAACCGGGCTCAGTGGACTACCCATGGCGACGCCATCGGTCTGCTGATAGAAGTTACCATTCCACAAGAAGTAGCTAGCAGTGAGGCAGTGACGGAACAGATCAGCGATGTCAGAAGGGAAGATCTGGGAGATGTGGTCCAGAGTGTCTCTCAAAGGTACCTTGGTGAAGAGGGACACCACGTCGAAGCTCACGAGACGATCAGTGGTTTCCAGTTCAATCTCCTCGAGTTTCTGGATGAAATGGCCGGAATCAATGATGTGAGTCTGTGTGTTGCCAATGTGAGGTTGGAGCAAGGATGCCAGATGCTTCGCCAGGCTGTAGGTCGGTGAACCAATGGCACTTACGATGGGCCGTAATGGTACGTTCTCCTTGTGAATTTTAGGCAAGCCGTAAAGTCTAGGAGGCAGGGCTTCACTCTTGATGGTCATCTTCTTGGCATCATCTGGTAGTGAAGAGGCTTTGATCAGAATGTTAGTTTCCCTTACTACACGGTTTGTGGGGTCTTTAGGCAGCTGTTGATAAGTCTGAGGATCCAGCAGTTCCGAGATCTTGGCGGTATAAGAATCGGTGTTCATGACGACAGTGGCGTTTCCTTTGTCAGCCGGTAAAATAACGATGGTGTCATCTTGGTTCAGCGTTTTTATGGCCTTCCTCTCCATCGCCGTGAGGTTACTCTTGGTAGCAGGTGCTTTCCGAAGAATTCGCGAAGTTTCACCTCGGATTTCCTCTGCCTGCGCTGCAGGGAGCTGGCGGATAGCTGCTTCAACGTTCGCGATGATGTCTTCAACAGGAACCATACGGGGAGTGACCGCAAAATTCCCACCTTTAGCCAGGAGGGTCTTTTCCGCTTCAGATAAGTTACGGTCCGTCAGATTGACGACCGTGCTGGAGGTCTCGAGTGCCGTACCAGATGAAGATGGAGCCATCTGGCAGCGCTCGAATTTGTTCTTCTGGCGTTTGCTTGCCTGGTCGAAGGTGGACTGCATAGAGTAGTTAGTTATGCTGTCTACTTTATCCCAATCCTGCGGTGAGAGTTCTGTGCTGAGTCGGAAGTGGAGTTCCAGAAGTGTCTTGTCAGTGCCAGCAAGTTCCTTGCGAGTGTGGTGAATCCGTTCCCGTAATAGCGAGAGCTCGGCCCGGTCGTAGATGCGGTGCGACTGCGCTGAACCGAAGTGTCTTTTCATCCTAAGAAACTTAGGAACTGTCCGAGAATCTCTGCATCTGAGAAGAAATGTAAGCGTCGAAAGCAGGGTAGCTTTCTTCTTCCGAAGCTTCTCGAAGCGTCGAATTGAAACTGAAGTTTCCTCCCCCTAGAGTCGACGTATATACAAACTTAGGCTTTCACGGCCGGCGTTAGAATCTAAGAAGTGATTATCCGGGCTGTTAGGCCGTGGTCCAGTAGGGCTGTTGTTTCCCGACGTTTCAGCGAAGACTGCGTTCGCCATTATCAAGGGTCTTCTCTTTCCGATGGTCAGAGGTAGACTGAAATTGCGTTTGTCCGCCCCCGCTATATATAGTGTGCGACCGGGTCGGTTCACTTCGCGGTCCGGAACTTTCCGCGCCAGGAGTGGAGCGCGCTGATTGGCTGCCAGTACCGAGAGGTGTGCAATGCTCAGCCAATGGTTTGATGTTAGTTGATCTGAGGACGGGATGCCAGATTTTGTTCACCCGTTCGCTCTCTTCTTTCCGGTTGAAATTGCTAGGGTGTTTGAAAATTTCAATAGCCTCTCGCTGCAGCCTCGCGTGGTAGTGGACGGTGCTGGACAGCACCTCTGTGCACCCGTAGTGAACATCATGGCCTTTAAGAAGGGAATGCTCTGCCACCGAGGACTTCTCCATCTGGCCCAGCCGGCTGTGTCGCTCGTGTTCCTTCAGCCTGGTGGCAATACTGCGCTTCGTGGTACCAATATATACCTGGCCGCAGCTGCAAGGTACCCTGTAGACGCCCGCACCGGAATGGGGATGGCGCTTGTCCTTGACAGATCTGATTAAATCGCGTATCTGTCTCGTAGGCCTGTATACGGTCCTGATGTTATGATGGCGGAGTATTTTGCCTATCCGGTCAGTCACCTTGTGAACGTACGGGAGGTACGTCACTGCTATCGGCCGATCCTGTTCCCTCTCCGTGGACGCCGGTCGTCTGGGATGACATGCCCGTTGGATCTCCTTACTGGTGTAACCATTGGCGCGGAGAGCTGTGTTGAGGTGACGTAGTTCCTCTTTCAGGTGGTGGGACTCACAGATACGCTTAGCACGGTTGACCAGAGTCTTGATGACGGCGTGTTTTTGTTTAGGGTGGTGGTTCGATGCCTTCTGTAGGTACCGGTCAGTGTGGGTAGGCTTCCTGTAGACAGTGTGCCCCAAGCGAAGGTCCGGAGTTCTCGTAACCATGACATCAAGGAAGGCGAGAGAGTGGTTTTTCTCCTTCTCCATGGTAAACTGGATGCTGGCATTTAGGCTGTTTAGGTGATCCAGGAACCGTTGTAGCTCTTCCTCTCCATGACTCCAGACCTCAAATGTATCGTCCACATACCGTAACCAGACTTTCGGCTGGAGCGGCGCAGTCTCCAGGGCCATGCTTTCAAACTTCTCCATGAAAAAGTTAGCAACAACCGGGCTCAGTGGACTACCCATGGCGACGCCATCGGTCTGCTGATAGAAGTTACCATTCCACAAGAAGTAGCTAGCAGTGAGGCAGTGACGGAACAGATCAGCGATGTCAGAAGGGAAGATCTGGGAGATGTGGTCCAGAGTGTCTCTCAAAGGTACCTTGGTGAAGAGGGACACCACGTCGAAGCTCACGAGACGATCAGTGGTTTCCAGTTCAATCTCCTCGAGTTTCTGGATGAAATGGCCGGAATCAATGATGTGAGTCTGTGTGTTGCCAATGTGAGGTTGGAGCAAGGATGCCAGATGCTTCGCCAGGCTGTAGGTCGGTGAACCAATGGCACTTACGATGGGCCGTAATGGTACGTTCTCCTTGTGAATTTTAGGCAAGCCGTAAAGTCTAGGAGGCAGGGCTTCACTCTTGATGGTCATCTTCTTGGCATCATCTGGTAGTGAAGAGGCTTTGATCAGAATGTTAGTTTCCCTTACTACACGGTTTGTGGGGTCTTTAGGCAGCTGTTGATAAGTCTGAGGATCCAGCAGTTCCGAGATCTTGGCGGTATAAGAATCGGTGTTCATGACGACAGTGGCGTTTCCTTTGTCAGCCGGTAAAATAACGATGGTGTCATCTTGGTTCAGCGTTTTTATGGCCTTCCTCTCCATCGCCGTGAGGTTACTCTTGGTAGCAGGTGCTTTCCGAAGAATTCGCGAAGTTTCACCTCGGATTTCCTCTGCCTGCGCTGCAGGGAGCTGGCGGATAGCTGCTTCAACGTTCGCGATGATGTCTTCAACAGGAACCATACGGGGAGTGACCGCAAAATTCCCACCTTTAGCCAGGAGGGTCTTTTCCGCTTCAGATAAGTTACGGTCCGTCAGATTGACGACCGTGCTGGAGGTCTCGAGTGCCGTACCAGATGAAGATGGAGCCATCTGGCAGCGCTCGAATTTGTTCTTCTGGCGTTTGCTTGCCTGGTCGAAGGTGGACTGCATAGAGTAGTTAGTTATGCTGTCTACTTTATCCCAATCCTGCGGTGAGAGTTCTGTGCTGAGTCGGAAGTGGAGTTCCAGAAGTGTCTTGTCAGTGCCAGCAAGTTCCTTGCGAGTGTGGTGAATCCGTTCCCGTAATAGCGAGAGCTCGGCCCGGTCGTAGATGCGGTGCGACTGCGCTGAACCGAAGTGTCTTTTCATCCTAAGAAACTTAGGAACTGTCCGAGAATCTCTGCATCTGAGAAGAAATGTAAGCGTCGAAAGCAGGGTAGCTTTCTTCTTCCGAAGCTTCTCGAAGCGTCGAATTGAAACTGAAGTTTCCTCCCCCTAGAGTCGACGTATATACAAACTTAGGCTTTCACGGCCGGCGTTAGAATCTAAGAAGTGATTATCCGGGCTGTTAGGCCGTGGTCCAGTAGGGCTGTTGTTTCCCGACGTTTCAGCGAAGACTGCGTTCGCCATTATCAAGGGTCTTCTCTTTCCGATGGTCAGAGGTAGACTGAAATTGCGTTTGTCCGCCCCCGCTATATATAGTGTGCGACCGGGTCGGTTCACTTCGCGGTCCGGAACTTTCCGCGCCAGGAGTGGAGCGCGCTGATTGGCTGCCAGTACCGAGAGGTGTGCAATGCTCAGCCAATGGTTTGATGTTAGTTGATCTGAGGACGGGATGCCAGATTTTGTTCACCCGTTCGCTCTCTTCTTTCCGGTTGAAATTGCTAGGGTGTTTGAAAATTTCAATAGCCTCTCGCTGCAGCCTCGCGTGGTAGTGGACGGTGCTGGACAGCACCTCTGTGCACCCGTAGTGAACATCATGGCCTTTAAGAAGGGAATGCTCTGCCACCGAGGACTTCTCCATCTGGCCCAGCCGGCTGTGTCGCTCGTGTTCCTTCAGCCTGGTGGCAATACTGCGCTTCGTGGTACCAATATATACCTGGCCGCAGCTGCAAGGTACCCTGTAGACGCCCGCACCGGAATGGGGATGGCGCTTGTCCTTGGCAGATCTGATTAAATCGCGTATCTGTCTCGTAGGCCTGTATACGGTCCTGATGTTATGATGGCGGAGTATTTTGCCTATCCGGTCAGTCACCTTGTGAACGTACGGGAGGTACGTCACTGCTATCGGCCGATCCTGTTCCCTCTCCGTGGACGCCGGTCGTCTGGGATGACATGCCCGTTGGATCTCCTTACTGGTGTAACCATTGGCGCGGAGAGCTGTGTTGAGGTGACGTAGTTCCTCTTTCAGGTGGTGGGACTCACAGATACGCTTAGCACGGTTGACCAGAGTCTTGATGACGGCGTGTTTTTGTTTAGGGTGGTGGTTCGATGCCTTCTGTAGGTACCGGTCAGTGTGGGTAGGCTTCCTGTAGACAGTGTGCCCCAAGCGAAGGTCCGGAGTTCTCGTAACCATGACATCAAGGAAGGCGAGAGAGTGGTTTTTCTCCTTCTCCATGGTAAACTGGATGCTGGCATTTAGGCTGTTTAGGTGATCCAGGAACCGTTGTAGCTCTTCCTCTCCATGACTCCAGACCTCAAATGTATCGTCCACATACCGTAACCAGACTTTCGGCTGGAGCGGCGCAGTCTCCAGGGCCATGCTTTCAAACTTCTCCATGAAAAAGTTAGCAACAACCGGGCTCAGTGGACTACCCATGGCGACGCCATCGGTCTGCTGATAGAAGTTACCATTCCACAAGAAGTAGCTAGCAGTGAGGCAGTGACGGAACAGATCAGCGATGTCAGAAGGGAAGATCTGGGAGATGTGGTCCAGAGTGTCTCTCAAAGGTACCTTGGTGAAGAGGGACACCACGTCGAAGCTCACGAGACGATCAGTGGTTTCCAGTTCAATCTCCTCGAGTTTCTGGATGAAATGGCCGGAATCAATGATGTGAGTCTGTGTGTTGCCAATGTGAGGTTGGAGCAAGGATGCCAGATGCTTCGCCAGGCTGTAGGTCGGTGAACCAATGGCACTTACGATGGGCCGTAATGGTACGTTCTCCTTGTGAATTTTAGGCAAGCCGTAAAGTCTAGGAGGCAGGGCTTCACTCTTGATGGTCATCTTCTTGGCATCATCTGGTAGTGAAGAGGCTTTGATCAGAATGTTAGTTTCCCTTACTACACGGTTTGTGGGGTCTTTAGGCAGCTGTTGATAAGTCTGAGGATCCAGCAGTTCCGAGATCTTGGCGGTATAAGAATCGGTGTTCATGACGACAGTGGCGTTTCCTTTGTCAGCCGGTAAAATAACGATGGTGTCATCTTGGTTCAGCGTTTTTATGGCCTTCCTCTCCATCGCCGTGAGGTTACTCTTGGTAGCAGGTGCTTTCCGAAGAATTCGCGAAGTTTCACCTCGGATTTCCTCTGCCTGCGCTGCAGGGAGCTGGCGGATAGCTGCTTCAACGTTCGCGATGATGTCTTCAACAGGAACCATACGGGGAGTGACCGCAAAATTCCCACCTTTAGCCAGGAGGGTCTTTTCCGCTTCAGATAAGTTACGGTCCGTCAGATTGACGACCGTGCTGGAGGTCTCGAGTGCCGTACCAGATGAAGATGGAGCCATCTGGCAGCGCTCGAATTTGTTCTTCTGGCGTTTGCTTGCCTGGTCGAAGGTGGACTGCATAGAGTAGTTAGTTATGCTGTCTACTTTATCCCAATCCTGCGGTGAGAGTTCTGTGCTGAGTCGGAAGTGGAGTTCCAGAAGTGTCTTGTCAGTGCCAGCAAGTTCCTTGCGAGTGTGGTGAATCCGTTCCCGTAATAGCGAGAGCTCGGCCCGGTCGTAGATGCGGTGCGACTGCGCTGAACCGAAGTGTCTTTTCATCCTAAGAAACTTAGGAACTGTCCGAGAATCTCTGCATCTGAGAAGAAATGTAAGCGTCGAAAGCAGGGTAGCTTTCTTCTTCCGAAGCTTCTCGAAGCGTCGAATTGAAACTGAAGTTTCCTCCCCCTAGAGTCGACGTATATACAAACTTAGGCTTTCACGGCCGGCGTTAGAATCTAAGAAGTGATTATCCGGGCTGTTAGGCCGTGGTCCAGTAGGGCTGTTGTTTCCCGACGTTTCAGCGAAGACTGCGTTCGCCATTATCAAGGGTCTTCTCTTTCCGATGGTCAGAGGTAGACTGAAATTGCGTTTGTCCGCCCCCGCTATATATAGTGTGCGACCGGGTCGGTTCACTTCGCGGTCCGGAACTTTCCGCGCCAGGAGTGGAGCGCGCTGATTGGCTGCCAGTACCGAGAGGTGTGCAATGCTCAGCCAATGGTTTGATGTTAGTTGATCTGAGGACGGGATGCCAGATTTTGTTCACCCGTTCGCTCTCTTCTTTCCGGTTGAAATTGCTAGGGTGTTTGAAAATTTCAATAGCCTCTCGCTGCAGCCTCGCGTGGTAGTGGACGGTGCTGGACAGCACCTCTGTGCACCCGTAGTGAACATCATGGCCTTTAAGAAGGGAATGCTCTGCCACCGAGGACTTCTCCATCTGGCCCAGCCGGCTGTGTCGCTCGTGTTCCTTCAGCCTGGTGGCAATACTGCGCTTCGTGGTACCAATATATACCTGGCCGCAGCTGCAAGGTACCCTGTAGACGCCCGCACCGGAATGGGGATGGCGCTTGTCCTTGGCAGATCTGATTAAATCGCGTATCTGTCTCGTAGGCCTGTATACGGTCCTGATGTTATGATGGCGGAGTATTTTGCCTATCCGGTCAGTCACCTTGTGAACGTACGGGAGGTACGTCACTGCTATCGGCCGATCCTGTTCCCTCTCCGTGGACGCCGGTCGTCTGGGATGACATGCCCGTTGGATCTCCTTACTGGTGTAACCATTGGCGCGGAGAGCTGTGTTGAGGTGACGTAGTTCCTCTTTCAGGTGGTGGGACTCACAGATACGCTTAGCACGGTTGACCAGAGTCTTGATGACGGCGTGTTTTTGTTTAGGGTGGTGGTTCGATGCCTTCTGTAGGTACCGGTCAGTGTGGGTAGGCTTCCTGTAGACAGTGTGCCCCAAGCGAAGGTCCGGAGTTCTCGTAACCATGACATCAAGGAAGGCGAGAGAGTGGTTTTTCTCCTTCTCCATGGTAAACTGGATGCTGGCATTTAGGCTGTTTAGGTGATCCAGGAACCGTTGTAGCTCTTCCTCTCCATGACTCCAGACCTCAAATGTATCGTCCACATACCGTAACCAGACTTTCGGCTGGAGCGGCGCAGTCTCCAGGGCCATGCTTTCAAACTTCTCCATGAAAAAGTTAGCAACAACCGGGCTCAGTGGACTACCCATGGCGACGCCATCGGTCTGCTGATAGAAGTTACCATTCCACAAGAAGTAGCTAGCAGTGAGGCAGTGACGGAACAGATCAGCGATGTCAGAAGGGAAGATCTGGGAGATGTGGTCCAGAGTGTCTCTCAAAGGTACCTTGGTGAAGAGGGACACCACGTCGAAGCTCACGAGACGATCAGTGGTTTCCAGTTCAATCTCCTCGAGTTTCTGGATGAAATGGCCGGAATCAATGATGTGAGTCTGTGTGTTGCCAATGTGAGGTTGGAGCAAGGATGCCAGATGCTTCGCCAGGCTGTAGGTCGGTGAACCAATGGCACTTACGATGGGCCGTAATGGTACGTTCTCCTTGTGAATTTTAGGCAAGCCGTAAAGTCTAGGAGGCAGGGCTTCACTCTTGATGGTCATCTTCTTGGCATCATCTGGTAGTGAAGAGGCTTTGATCAGAATGTTAGTTTCCCTTACTACACGGTTTGTGGGGTCTTTAGGCAGCTGTTGATAAGTCTGAGGATCCAGCAGTTCCGAGATCTTGGCGGTATAAGAATCGGTGTTCATGACGACAGTGGCGTTTCCTTTGTCAGCCGGTAAAATAACGATGGTGTCATCTTGGTTCAGCGTTTTTATGGCCTTCCTCTCCATCGCCGTGAGGTTACTCTTGGTAGCAGGTGCTTTCCGAAGAATTCGCGAAGTTTCACCTCGGATTTCCTCTGCCTGCGCTGCAGGGAGCTGGCGGATAGCTGCTTCAACGTTCGCGATGATGTCTTCAACAGGAACCATACGGGGAGTGACCGCAAAATTCCCACCTTTAGCCAGGAGGGTCTTTTCCGCTTCAGATAAGTTACGGTCCGTCAGATTGACGACCGTGCTGGAGGTCTCGAGTGCCGTACCAGATGAAGATGGAGCCATCTGGCAGCGCTCGAATTTGTTCTTCTGGCGTTTGCTTGCCTGGTCGAAGGTGGACTGCATAGAGTAGTTAGTTATGCTGTCTACTTTATCCCAATCCTGCGGTGAGAGTTCTGTGCTGAGTCGGAAGTGGAGTTCCAGAAGTGTCTTGTCAGTGCCAGCAAGTTCCTTGCGAGTGTGGTGAATCCGTTCCCGTAATAGCGAGAGCTCGGCCCGGTCGTAGATGCGGTGCGACTGCGCTGAACCGAAGTGTCTTTTCATCCTAAGAAACTTAGGAACTGTCCGAGAATCTCTGCATCTGAGAAGAAATGTAAGCGTCGAAAGCAGGGTAGCTTTCTTCTTCCGAAGCTTCTCGAAGCGTCGAATTGAAACTGAAGTTTCCTCCCCCTAGAGTCGACGTATATACAAACTTAGGCTTTCACGGCCGGCGTTAGAATCTAAGAAGTGATTATCCGGGCTGTTAGGCCGTGGTCCAGTAGGGCTGTTGTTTCCCGACGTTTCAGCGAAGACTGCGTTCGCCATTATCAAGGGTCTTCTCTTTCCGATGGTCAGAGGTAGACTGAAATTGCGTTTGTCCGCCCCCGCTATATATAGTGTGCGACCGGGTCGGTTCACTTCGCGGTCCGGAACTTTCCGCGCCAGGAGTGGAGCGCGCTGATTGGCTGCCAGTACCGAGAGGTGTGCAATGCTCAGCCAATGGTTTGATGTTAGTTGATCTGAGGACGGGATGCCAGATTTTGTTCACCCGTTCGCTCTCTTCTTTCCGGTTGAAATTGCTAGGGTGTTTGAAAATTTCAATAGCCTTTCGCTGCAGCCTCGCGTGGTAGTGGACGGTGCTGGACAGCACCTCTGTGCACCCGTAGTGAACATCATGGCCTTTAAGAAGGGAATGCTCTGCCACCGAGGACTTCTCCATCTGGCCCAGCCGGCTGTGTCGCTCGTGTTCCTTCAGCCTGGTGGCAATACTGCGCTTCGTGGTACCAATATATACCTGGCCGCAGCTGCAAGGTACCCTGTAGACGCCCGCACCGGAATGGGGATGGCGCTTGTCCTTGGCAGATCTGATTAAATCGCGTATCTGTCTCGTAGGCCTGTATACGGTCCTGATGTTATGATGGCGGAGTATTTTGCCTATCCGGTCAGTCACCTTGTGAACGTACGGGAGGTACGTCACTGCTATCGGCCGATCCTGTTCCCTCTCCGTGGACGCCGGTCGTCTGGGATGACATGCCCGTTGGATCTCCTTACTGGTGTAACCATTGGCGCGGAGAGCTGTGTTGAGGTGACGTAGTTCCTCTTTCAGGTGGTGGGACTCACAGATACGCTTAGCACGGTTGACCAGAGTCTTGATGACGGCGTGTTTTTGTTTAGGGTGGTGGTTCGATGCCTTCTGTAGGTACCGGTCAGTGTGGGTAGGCTTCCTGTAGACAGTGTGCCCCAAGCGAAGGTCCGGAGTTCTCGTAACCATGACATCAAGGAAGGCGAGAGAGTGGTTTTTCTCCTTCTCCATGGTAAACTGGATGCTGGCATTTAGGCTGTTTAGGTGATCCAGGAACCGTTGTAGCTCTTCCTCTCCATGACTCCAGACCTCAAATGTATCGTCCACATACCGTAACCAGACTTTCGGCTGGAGCGGCGCAGTCTCCAGGGCCATGCTTTCAAACTTCTCCATGAAAAAGTTAGCAACAACCGGGCTCAGTGGACTACCCATGGCGACGCCATCGGTCTGCTGATAGAAGTTACCATTCCACAAGAAGTAGCTAGCAGTGAGGCAGTGACGGAACAGATCAGCGATGTCAGAAGGGAAGATCTGGGAGATGTGGTCCAGAGTGTCTCTCAAAGGTACCTTGGTGAAGAGGGACACCACGTCGAAGCTCACGAGACGATCAGTGGTTTCCAGTTCAATCTCCTCGAGTTTCTGGATGAAATGGCCGGAATCAATGATGTGAGTCTGTGTGTTGCCAATGTGAGGTTGGAGCAAGGATGCCAGATGCTTCGCCAGGCTGTAGGTCGGTGAACCAATGGCACTTACGATGGGCCGTAATGGTACGTTCTCCTTGTGAATTTTAGGCAAGCCGTAAAGTCTAGGAGGCAGGGCTTCACTCTTGATGGTCATCTTCTTGGCATCATCTGCCTCACTGCTAGCTACTTCTTGTGGAATGGTAACTTCTATCAGCAGACCGATGGCGTCGCCATGGGTAGTCCACTGAGCCCGGTTGTTGCTAACTTTTTCATGGAGAAGTTTGAGAGCATGGCCCTGGAGACTGCGCCGCTCCAGCCAAAAGTCTGGTTACGGTATGTGGACGATACATTTGTGGTCTGGAGTCATGGAGAGGAAGAGCTACAACGGTTCCTGGATCACCTAAACAGCCTAAATGCCAGCATTCAGTTTACCATGGAGAAGGAGAAAAACCACTCTCTCGCCTTCCTTGATGTCATGGTTACGAGAACTCCGGACCTTCGCTTGGGGCACACTGTCTACAGGAAGCCTACCCACACTGACCGGTACCTACAGAAGGCATCGAACCACCACCCTAAACAAAAACACGCCGTCATCAAGACTCTGGTCAACCGTGCTAAGCGTATCTGTGAGTCCCACCACCTGAAAGAGGAACTACGTCACCTCAACACAGCTCTCCGCGCCAATGGTTACACCAGTAAGGAGATCCAACGGGCATGTCATCCCAGACGACCGGCGTCCACGGAGAGGGAACAGGATCGGCCGATAGCAGTGACGTACCTCCCGTACGTTCACAAGGTGACTGACCGGATAGGCAAAATACTCCGCCATCATAACATCAGGACCGTATACAGGCCTACGAGACAGATACGCGATTTAATCAGATCTGCCAAGGACAAGCGCCATCCCCATTCCGGTGCGGGCGTCTACAGGGTACCTTGCAGCTGCGGCCAGGTATATATTGGTACCACGAAGCGCAGTATTGCCACCAGGCTGAAGGAACACGAGCGACACAGCCGGCTGGGCCAGATGGAGAAGTCCTCGGTGGCAGAGCATTCCCTTCTTAAAGGCCATGATGTTCACTACGGGTGCACAGAGGTGCTGTCCAGCACCGTCCACTACCACGCGAGGCTGCAGCGAGAGGCTATTGAAATTTTCAAACACCCTAGCAATTTCAACCGGAAAGAAGAGAGCGAACGGGTGAACAAAATCTGGCATCCCGTCCTCAGATCAACTAACATCAAACCATTGGCTGAGCATTGCACACCTCTCGGTACTGGCAGCCAATCAGCGCGCTCCACTCCTGGCGCGGAAAGTTCCGGACCGCGAAGTGAACCGACCCGGTCGCACACTATATATAGCGGGGGCGGACAAACGCAATTTCAGTCTACCTCTGACCATCGGAAAGAGAAGACCCTTGATAATGGCGAACGCAGTCTTCGCTGAAACGTCGGGAAACAACAGCCCTACTGGACCACGGCCTAACAGCCCGGATAATAACTTCTTAGATTCTAACGCCGGCCGTGAAAGCCTAAGTTTGTATATACGTCGACTCTACGGGGAGGAAACTTCAGTTTCAATTCGACGCTTCGAGAAGCTTCGGAAGAAGAAAGCTACCCGGCTTTCGACGCTTACATTTCTTCTCAGATGCAGAGATTCTCGGACAGTTCCTAAGTTTCTTAGGATGAAAAGACACTTCGGTTCAGCGCAGTCGCACCGCATCTACGACCGGGCCGAGCTCTCGCTATTACGGGAACGGATTCACCACACTCGCAAGGAACTTGCTGGCACTGACAAGACACTTCTGGAACTGCACTTTCGACTCAGCACAGAACTCTCACCGCAGGATTGGGATAAAGTAGACAGCATAACTAACTACTCTATGCAGTCCACCTTCGACCAGGCAAGCAAACGCCAGAAGAACAAATTCGAGCGCTGCCAGATGGCTCCATCTTCATCTGGTACGGCACTCGAGACCTCCAGCACGGTCGTCAATCTGACGGACCGTAACTTATCTGAAGCGGAAAAGACCCTCCTGGCTAAAGGTGGGAATTTTGCGGTCACTCCCCGTATGGTTCCTGTTGAAGACATCATCGCGAACGTTGAAGCAGCTATCCGCCAGCTCCCTGCAGCGCAGGCAGAGGAAATCCGAGGTGAAACTTCGCGAATTCTTCGGAAAGCACCTGCTACCAAGAGTAACCTCACGGCGATGGAGAGGAAGGCCATAAAAACGCTGAACCAAGATGACACCATCGTTATTTTACCGGCTGACCAAGGAAACGCCACTGTCGTCATGAACACCGATTCTTATACCGCCAAGATCTCGGAACTGCTGGATCCTCAGACTTATCAACAGCTGCCTAAAGACCCCACAAACCGTGTAGTAAGGGAAACTAACATTCTGATCAAAGCCTCTTCACTACCAGATGATGCCAAGAAGATGACCATCAAGAGTGAAGCCCTGCCTCCTAGACTTTACGGCTTGCCTAAAATTCACAAGGAGAACGTACCATTACGGCCCATCGTAAGAGCCATTGGTTCACCGACCTACAGCCTGGCGAAGCATCTGGCATCCTTGCTCCAACCTCACATTGGCAACACACAGACTCACATCATTGATTCCGGCCATTTCATCCAGAAACTCGAGGAGATTGAACTGGAAACCACTGATCGTCTCGTGAGCTTCGACGTGGTGTCCCTCTTCACCAAGGTACCTTTGAGAGACACTCTGGACCACATCTCCCAGATCTTCCCTTCTGACATCGCTGATCTGTTCCGTCACTGCCTCACTGCTAGCTACTTCTTGTGGAATGGTAACTTCTATCAGCAGACCGATGGCGTCGCCATGGATAGTCCACTGAGCCCGGTTGTTGCTAACTTTTTCATGGAGAAGTTTGAAAGCATGGCCCTGGAGACTGCGCCGCTCCAGCCGAAAGTCTGGTTACGGTATGTGGACGATACATTTGTGGTCTGGAGTCATGGAGAGGAAGAGCTACAACGGTTCCTGGATCACCTAAACAGCCTAAATGCCAGCATCCAGTTTACCATGGAGAAGGAGAAAAACCACTCTCTCGCCTTCCTTGATGTCATGGTTACGAGAACTCCGGACCTTCGCTTGGGGCACACTGTCTACAGGGAGCCTACCCACACTGACCGGTACCTACAGAAGGCATCGAACCACCACCCTAAACAAAAACACGCCGTCATCAAGACTCTGGTCAACCGTGCTAAGCGTATCTGTGAGTCCCACCACCTGAAAGAGGAACTACGTCACCTCAACACAGCTCTCCGCGCCAATGGTTACACCAGTAAGGAGATCCAACGGGCATGTCATCCCAGACGACCGGCGTCCACGGAGAGGGAACAGGATCGGCCGATAGCAGTGACGTACCTCCCGTACGTTCACAAGGTGACTGACCGGATAGGCAAAATACTCCGCCATCATAACATCAGGACCGTATACAGGCCTACGAGACAGATACGCGATTTAATCAGATCTGCCAAGGACAAGCGCCATCCCCATTCCGGTGCGGGCGTCTACAGGGTACCTTGCAGCTGCGGCCAGGTATATATTGGTACCACGAAGCGCAGTATTGCCACCAGGCTGAAGGAACACGAGCGACACAGCCGGCTGGGCCAGATGGAGAAGTCCTCGGTGGCAGAGCATTCCCTTCTTAAAGGCCATGATGTTCACTACGGGTGCACAGAGGTGCTGTCCAGCACCGTCCACTACCACGCGAGGCTGCAGCGAGAGGCTATTGAAATTTTCAAACACCCTAGCAATTTCAACCGGAAAGAAGAGAGCGAACGGGTGAACAAAATCTGGCATCCCGTCCTCAGATCAACTAACATCAAACCATTGGCTGAGCATTGCACACCTCTCGGTACTGGCAGCCAATCAGCGCGCTCCACTCCTGGCGCGGAAAGTTCCGGACCGCGAAGTGAACCGACCCGGTCGCACACTATATATAGCGGGGGCGGACAAACGCAATTTCAGTCTACCTCTGACCATCGGAAAGAGAAGACCCTTGATAATGGCGAACGCAGTCTTCGCTGAAACGTCGGGAAACAACAGCCCTACTGGACCACGGCCTAACAGCCCGGATAATAACTTCTTAGATTCTAACGCCGGCCGTGAAAGCCTAAGTTTGTATATACGTCGACTCTACGGGGAGGAAACTTCAGTTTCAATTCGACGCTTCGAGAAGCTTCGGAAGAAGAAAGCTACCCGGCTTTCGACGCTTACATTTCTTCTCAGATGCAGAGATTCTCGGACAGTTCCTAAGTTTCTTAGGATGAAAAGACACTTCGGTTCAGCGCAGTCGCACCGCATCTACGACCGGGCCGAGCTCTCGCTATTACGGGAACGGATTCACCACACTCGCAAGGAACTTGCTGGCACTGACAAGACACTTCTGGAACTGCACTTTCGACTCAGCACAGAACTCTCACCGCAGGATTGGGATAAAGTAGACAGCATAACTAACTACTCTATGCAGTCCACCTTCGACCAGGCAAGCAAACGCCAGAAGAACAAATTCGAGCGCTGCCAGATGGCTCCATCTTCATCTGGTACGGCACTCGAGACCTCCAGCACGGTCGTCAATCTGACGGACCGTAACTTATCTGAAGCGGAAAAGACCCTCCTGGCTAAAGGTGGGAATTTTGCGGTCACTCCCCGTATGGTTCCTGTTGAAGACATCATCGCGAACGTTGAAGCAGCTATCCGCCAGCTCCCTGCAGCGCAGGCAGAGGAAATCCGAGGTGAAACTTCGCGAATTCTTCGGAAAGCACCTGCTACCAAGAGTAACCTCACGGCGATGGAGAGGAAGGCCATAAAAACGCTGAACCAAGATGACACCATCGTTATTTTACCGGCTGACCAAGGAAACGCCACTGTCGTCATGAACACCGATTCTTATACCGCCAAGATCTCGGAACTGCTGGATCCTCAGACTTATCAACAGCTGCCTAAAGACCCCACAAACCGTGTAGTAAGGGAAACTAACATTCTGATCAAAGCCTCTTCACTACCAGATGATGCCAAGAAGATGACCATCAAGAGTGAAGCCCTGCCTCCTAGACTTTACGGCTTGCCTAAAATTCACAAGGAGAACGTACCATTACGGCCCATCGTAAGAGCCATTGGTTCACCGACCTACAGCCTGGCGAAGCATCTGGCATCCTTGCTCCAACCTCACATTGGCAACACACAGACTCACATCATTGATTCCGGCCATTTCATCCAGAAACTCGAGGAGATTGAACTGGAAACCACTGATCGTCTCGTGAGCTTCGACGTGGTGTCCCTCTTCACCAAGGTACCTTTGAGAGACACTCTGGACCACATCTCCCAGATCTTCCCTTCTGACATCGCTGATCTGTTCCGTCACTGCCTCACTGCTAGCTACTTCTTGTGGAATGGTAACTTCTATCAGCAGACCGATGGCGTCGCCATGGATAGTCCACTGAGCCCGGTTGTTGCTAACTTTTTCATGGAGAAGTTTGAAAGCATGGCCCTGGAGACTGCGCCGCTCCAGCCGAAAGTCTGGTTACGGTATGTGGACGATACATTTGTGGTCTGGAGTCATGGAGAGGAAGAGCTACAACGGTTCCTGGATCACCTAAACAGCCTAAATGCCAGCATCCAGTTTACCATGGAGAAGGAGAAAAACCACTCTCTCGCCTTCCTTGATGTCATGGTTACGAGAACTCCGGACCTTCGCTTGGGGCACACTGTCTACAGGGAGCCTACCCACACTGACCGGTACCTACAGAAGGCATCGAACCACCACCCTAAACAAAAACACGCCGTCATCAAGACTCTGGTCAACCGTGCTAAGCGTATCTGTGAGTCCCACCACCTGAAAGAGGAACTACGTCACCTCAACACAGCTCTCCGCGCCAATGGTTACACCAGTAAGGAGATCCAACGGGCATGTCATCCCAGACGACCGGCGTCCACGGAGAGGGAACAGGATCGGCCGATAGCAGTGACGTACCTCCCGTACGTTCACAAGGTGACTGACCGGATAGGCAAAATACTCCGCCATCATAACATCAGGACCGTATACAGGCCTACGAGACAGATACGCGATTTAATCAGATCTGCCAAGGACAAGCGCCATCCCCATTCCGGTGCGGGCGTCTACAGGGTACCTTGCAGCTGCGGCCAGGTATATATTGGTACCACGAAGCGCAGTATTGCCACCAGGCTGAAGGAACACGAGCGACACAGCCGGCTGGGCCAGATGGAGAAGTCCTCGGTGGCAGAGCATTCCCTTCTTAAAGGCCATGATGTTCACTACGGGTGCACAGAGGTGCTGTCCAGCACCGTCCACTACCACGCGAGGCTGCAGCGAGAGGCTATTGAAATTTTCAAACACCCTAGCAATTTCAACCGGAAAGAAGAGAGCGAACGGGTGAACAAAATCTGGCACCCCGTCCTCAGATCAACTAACATCAAACCATTGGCTGAGCATTGCACACCTCTCGGTACTGGCAGCCAATCAGTGCGCTCCACTCCTGGCGCGGAAAGTTCCGGACCGCGAAGTGAACCGACCCGGTCGCACACTATATATAGCGGGGGCGGACAAACGCAATTTCAGTCTACCTCTGACCATCGGAAAGAGAAGACCCTTGATAATGGCGAACGCAGTCTTCGCTGAAACGTCGGGAAACAACAGCCCTACTGGACCACGGCCTAACAGCCCGGATAATCACTTCTTAGATTACAGCTAGGAGTGTCAGGAATATGGTACTCTAGGTCTGATGGAACAGTGAGACCACCTCTATTAAGGGCGTCAAAATAAGTATCATTGGTAGAGGCTTCTTTTCCTACTAAACAATCAACACAAAGTGAACATTCTAGCATTAAGGAGGCTTGGAATGGAGCATAACCTGATACATGTAGAAGACAGGAAGAGTCAACTTGAAAGTCAAAAATATTTGTTTTCTGAACAATGCTTAAAAATGGGGCTACATTTGCAGAACCTGTCCCTTCCGTATTTACATTTTGTAAGTCTTTGCAAGTGTTAAAGGACCGTTTCAGAACACCATAGGCCTACTTGGCAGATTTTGTGCCAAAGAGAGATTTCAATCTCAGTTTCTTTTCTGCCTCTAAAACTTGAAGAAATGAAACATTGTTATCTGTTGAATCTCTTGAAAGTTGCACTGATACATTACTACACTATCACAACTGGTATAAATACACCGATCCTTGAACAGCTGTGGTTTATTGTGAATGCTAGCAGCAAATGAAGGAAACACTCTAATAGTGTGCTTTACCAGAAATTATTGTGCTTTCAATTCAAGAATTTCGCCCAGCTTGACTCTTCTGTCCTCAGGATCCCTTCACTTCTTGGTTTCAGGAATAGACAAGTCAGACGGCAAATATAGGAAAAATGTAGGCCCGGCTCCTGATGCCAATTTCAATCTATCCATAGGGCGCTCCTTCCATTCTTCAGATGAGTCCTTTTATTTCTCTGCTTTAATAATGACCTTTTTGAAAATGATTTATGTAATCTACAGACCATTTCGAAGGTTCCCTAATCCAGGCCTGGCGCAGATTTTCGTCACTTGGGAACCTAAACACTGGTGTGTAGCCTCCCTTACTTGGATAATTTGCGTTACAGTTGGGGATACAACATGTATCTGGCATTGTTCCGGTGCCGAAACATTCCAAGAAAATCAAATTTTAAAACATGAAGTACGATATGTGATAATTCCATGTACCGTACCGTAGGCATTTAAAAATACCATATTTGCCAGATAAAAAGCACACTCGTCACTGTGTTCTCGATTAAGGATTACAGTTTAAAAAAATCACCTGAAAGGGTAGTATAAACGTTACTATAAAGCGTATAAACGTACAAAGCCTAAGAAACAAAATATAGAAGAAAATATCCCTATGAGATAAACAAGAACACCTGCCAGACTGAACGTTCCCTCGTGCTCCCGCCTGACAAGGGCATGACTGATGAACATGTTGCCAAGTCTCAGCCTTCCGACCTGTCTAGAGTCGACCGTGGCTCTAACCATAATTATATATTTTCTGGTTGAATGATATAAACCTGCAGATAGATTAAAATGCCTAATAATTTTGCCATATTGTGATATCATGGAATAAACCAAATTGACAAAGTGCATAAAAAAATGGGGCATTTAAAATGCGGCCTCACGTTCCGATGAAAATTTTGAAATAGCTACGAATCATCCATAAGTGTTTGAAATTTGTTGGAATAATAAGGTTGAGTTGCAATTAATATCACTGAATAATTAATCCCATAATTTATTTTATTATCGAGGATAAATCACAGATCCATAATTTATAATTTCTGATATGAATATTCCTTGTGTGGAAATAATGAAATATAAATTGTATTATATTTCTAATGGATTCATCTGTTCGACTTGATCTGACTTGCATTAAGTTGCATAATTAACAATTCTAGTAATGTTTTGGAATTTCTTCTCGTTTCATGGGAGAGAATATCCGATAGGATTATCCATGATTTTTGGAAATATGGAAAGGTGTAGAACTTCAGAAATAAAATGTATTCACGTGTTGGATAGGACGATCAGTGATCTACACAACTTGAATACTGTAAATAACGTTTATAATATAATGGAATACCATGATGGACTATTAATTTCATGGGTATTCTAACACAATGAAATGTTTAAAAGTCGATGTTTTCGTTGCATTTTTTTGAACGTTATTCAACACCTATGATTAAATAGTATAGGATCCCAGGGGGAGCGGAGGATGTTATTTTTTCCAGGTGGTGTTTTAGTTTTCTCCCTGAGGATGCCCTTGTAAAGATTAGGATGGTTGAATGGATCAATTAAATTGATGCAAATTTTATCTTAACTGATACTGTGGTCATTCATGATTCTCGAAATATGCCTTCTATCCTTGCTGTAGTGTGCATCTGGGGAACAGCAGAGCTTTTATTTTTTATTCTACACCTTTGTAGAATGCTCACAGTTAACCCCGAGATGTTTTTGAGTCTTTGTGCTCGACTGTTGTTCGGACGCGCACTTGTATGGTCGTAGGACGTTCGTCAAACGGTCACAATACTAAGAAGAGGGAAGGACCCAATATTGATCCTTGGGGCACACCGTGGGTAATATTTATTTCCGCACTTCTGTAGACATTTATTTCAATATACTGCTTACGATTGGATTGGTAATTTTTAAACCATGTCCAAGCTACTCCTCGGATACCTGCTTTATCAAGTTTCCCTAAAAGAATTTCATGGTCAACAGTATCAAACGCCTTTCTCAGGTCTATGAAAAGGCCACTCGCTGTCATCTTTTTGTCAATCACATCCTGCAAGTTAGAGATAATATCAATTGTGGCTATTTCTGTGCTTGAGTTTTCTCGGAATCCATACTGCCCTTTGTAGAAGTAATCATGTTTATTTAAGAAATTAACAATTCTGATTTTTACTACTGTTTCGAGTACCTTGGATATGGGTGGGAGGATTGAAATGGGTCTGTAATTGTCTGGATTGCTTTTGTCACCTCTTTTATAGACAGGTATGACTCGTGCTATTTTTAGATCATCAGACACCAGGCTAGTCTCTAACGATAAATTTATTAAAGTAGTTAGTGGGCTACTTATCATGTCAATGGAGTTTTTTAACAATTTTACTGACATACCATCTTTGTTTTGGCTACTTTCCATCTCATTAGTCGGGGTCATAAATATGGAATCTGTGTTGACATTGATTTCATTAACTTTCTTCCCTGGGAGGATGTTTTTTGCTAACTTGTGTGCTATGTTTATAAAGTGAGTGTTTAGAACATTGCAAATATTGTTATGTATTTGATAACATAACAATGTTGTTGAGGTTTGGCCTGAGGGCTGAGCTGATCCGTTTTAGAAGGACTCAACTCGGCGCCTCCAGCATTCTTGTTATGTATTTGATTGTTAAACAACCCTGGTCGGCATCTCCGGTATTTACTGAGTTTTACCCGGCGCCTATACCATTCTTGTTATGAATTTGTTAACATACCAATGTTGTTGAGGTGTTTGGGATTTAGTGGATTACCCTGGGCATCCTTAGCATTTTACGGAGATTTACTAAGATGACTTATGAAGAACTGCGGACCCATACTTACCAGACTTACCGGGAGAGCCTTAGCAAGCCAATCGCTTGCTGGACGTCTTCAGGTGCTGCCTGACAGCATGGCGCAGCGGGAAACACTGGATCTTAACCTAACTACAAACTAAGGGGGTGGGTTTTTACGACTAACTACGTGAAATGAAAAGATAGAGCCTTTGACTGTGAGAGACGGGTTTATTGTACTGATGGGTGGCGCTTAGGTCTAGATGAAAGAGGGGATGATTGCTAAGGGAAAAGGGATCATGATGTCGCGTTGGGGCTCGTCCGCCCGGAGGGCGACGCCTGCCGTAGCACTAACACTCGGCGTCGGTCCTCAGGATCGAGAAGTAAGAGAGCAAAAGGGACCCGCCGCGTGTGCGTTCTCTCTATTTGTAGACTTTCAAGTAGGTCGACCATGTCAGCAGTATGTGCGTTGTGTTGCTACTATTGCATAAGCCTGCCGGCTTGCAGTACTTACGAATGTAGGTCGCTGTTGGCCTGCCAGGTCCGTATGTCCTTCAGCTCAACTTATACCTGCATTCTGCTAGCCATAGTTATAGACACAACCCTTAACGAGGGTTGATGGCTGCAACAAGACCTCGATCGGTTTTAATTGTCGGCCTCGACAATTGCAGTGGTCCCGCGGTGCTAATGTAGAATTTTCTTCTTATTGTAGTTTTTGTTTTTGTTTATCTACTTTCCAATCTCCTTTTCCTCCGTTCTTCTTTTTCTTCTGTTTGCTCGTATTAGGGTGGGTACGTGTGTCGTGCCAGGGGTTGGTTAATGTGGCAGGGGTGGAATATGGTGATATACAGTCATTTGATACTTCGTTACATTTTGCTTTGCAATGTTGACATGATCACTTTAAATTGTTTGTGATAATCTTGTTCATTTGATCTGATTGTATTGTTAAATGTATTGATCAATTAATGAGATAATTAAATAGTTAATTAAATATCAAATTAGAAATTAGTGACTGAGGTTAATTATGAAAGAAATTCACATTAAGACGTTTGGTGAAGAAAGATAAAAGAAATGGTGTATAGGAAATTTAGGTTGTAGTCACTCCTCTCGGACTAGTTCATGACCTGCGTCCACAACGCCCATCATGTGCTGCCTTGAGGGTGCATGTACGACTGTAATTTTCCTATTATGTGGGGGATGATGATATATGGAGTTTAAAGTATAGTTAGCCCTCTCGGGTTAGCCTGTGCCTCTGAAGCGTTGTGTAATGAAAAGGAAAAAATAGTGTGCTGTGTAAGTGTAATGCTTCATTAGGCCAAGTGTACCTCGAGGGTGCACTGATATCATTAATCTCCTTACAACGTGGGGATGAAAATATAGAGTGTAGGCTTTGCTACCCTTGCAGAACCCATCCACGGACTGCGTAAAGCTACGTTATTCTGTGTGCGGTCGTGGGGGTGCATGTGCCCTGTTAACCTCCCTATGACGTGGGGGATGATTTATAATTTTACCTAAGCGAGTTATGCTTTTACGGTTCATCTCTGATAAAACATGAGTTTAGAAAAGAGCTAGATGTTATGGTTAACCTGCCTATAAAATGGCTTTACATGCTACTATTTTGTTCTCTTCGATTTTCTGTTTCCAAGTCTGTTGGTTCTTCTTTCTTGGTCCATGGTCACCTTGTTTACACCTTGTCCTCCCGTTCTACAATGGGGAGTACAGGAATTGTCATCTTATTTCCATTCTGAAATCGGAAGTAAATCTTAATATTTGTTCATATTGGGATTGTTTACCCTGGTATTATTCTTTTCCTAACTTCTTCTACGTATTGCGAGGGAATTCCTCACTCAATGTCTGCATTTTATTCTTTCGAATGATATTCTTATACCCTAACGTGTGATACGTATCTCTTCACATATCTATCATCATCGTAATTCGCTATATTTCGTTTCCTTCATACATTTATATTCGTAGAACCTCAATATATACTTTTATTTTCGTAGACCTTTAATATGCTGTCTCATACATACATATTCGTAGAACCTCAATATATACTTTTATACCACTTCGTAACCTCAGGGAATTATCCGTCCTGGACTACTATAGTCTCAACAGGGAATGAACCTTCCTGCAATTACATTCTTCCTCCGTCTAATCGACGTATTTACTTCTTAACCTAATTAAATACAGACATTGTGTACATGGAACTCGCACTACGTGTAATGCTTAATTGTAAAGCCTGATTGAATTTTTATACTGGTGACTATAGTGTCATGAACTTATGGAAAATCTCTCTTTAATTGTTATTCTTGCCTCTAAGGGCTGAAATGATAATTATTAGGTAGCTTAGACGGTTGTTTATCCGTAATTCTGATATTTCTTATGAACCGTATACATTTTTATAACTAAATTGCCTGAGCTTAACACTTCCTAAAAATAACACTGTTATTAACATATGCATTTTATACCCTTTTAAAATATGCCACTATATATAGGGGAAGAAATGGGGTGTTAGTTGTGCTTGGGGTTCCATCAGTACTTAACTCTAGTCCCTACTCCTATATCTAATATTAATAAATTTACCTTACTATGTATAGTATTTACAGGGGGTGTGGGTGGTCTGTGTGTCTGGAGGGTGGATAGTTAATGGAAAAATCCCTTGAGAAAAAAAATGGGGGTATTTACCTTTGAATGTTAATTATATAACGTTTAGTCTTTCCCTAGCGCCTACCCATATATCTATGTCCTATATCCTATATCTATAAGACTCGATAACATGTTTGCAGACTGGTTGATAGCATTTGATACTGCACTGGTCTGCAGTGCCGTTCATAAAATATTACCCTTTACTCTTATGACATAAATAGATGGTTTCCTCTTTCTGAACATCTTATATTTAGTTTGAATATTATTCCCCTTCGCTTGGGTTTTCGATGTTATTATCCCTTGAAAGTTTTGAATGAATTGTTAAAATGTAGCGTGATTGTGCTTTGTTTAATTATGCGTTGTAATATATCTTTCCTCGTGATTTTCTCGGCTGCTGTTTTACCTGCTAAGTATCTGATTCGCGTTGCTTATCTCCCTATACTTATCATCTTACCAATATAATACCTTCAAGCTATCGCTTTAGTTCCAAAAATGTATTTATTTATCTTTCACTTCTTACCGTCCTATAGTATAATACTAGCAGAAGTACCCATTCTTCGAACGGTCTTTGGTATTAATAGCCAGACGTAATCAATTGAGCTACTGTTGCAATGGTTAGAGGCTTGGAACCTGTTTGTCGACAAAGATAAATAATTAGTTAAAATATGCTCAGAAAATAAATTTAGCCTACCTAACTTGTACTTCCTGACGTGAAAATAAAATTGTAAACCTCGTAGACGAAACGCAATACACGTCATGTTGCTGTTTGGAGATATAATAGACCTTCTGTACGACATATCGCACGTTTAAGTCGTGTGAAAAAAACATATGGTAACCCCTGAACCCCTTAAGCGCATTGATGAATTTTACAGTTTTAGTTGGTTCCGTGATAACCTTATTGCCATTTGCAAATGTTCACAGAAATTTAATAAATGGAGTCGCATTACTTTTTGCAGAAATAGATGGAAAGTTGGATGTCACCTTTTGAGATGCTTTTGTCATAGCTATTGGCGTGCATTCCTTCATTAGTTTATTAAATGAAATTAGTTTTCTTGGAATATCAGAAACTGTTGGTATTAGAGGCTTAAAATGTGGTTTGCGGGAACCCTTTACGGCTATTTAGGGTCCCCGAGTTTTGTTTCTGACACCAAGGGGCAGAAAATAAGCTTTGTCTCGTCGTTGTAGGCCGTAGTATAATAATAATAATAATAATAATAATAATAATAATAATAATAATAATAATAATAATAATAATAATAATAATAATGATTATTATTATTATTATTATTATTATTATTATTATTATTATTATTATTATTATTATTATTATTATATAACAATATAGAGATAGGGACGTAATAGACCTTCCGTACCACACCCGCACGTGTAAATCGCGTGAAAAAATTCTAGAGTACCCCTTGACCCCCTTAAGCGCATTATACCCTATGTATTGATGAATTTTACAGCTTGATTTTGTTCCGTTATAACCTCATAACCGTTTGCAAACTATCTTAGTAATGTAATAAATGGAATTGTATTGCGTCTTACAGCAATAGATGGACCTGTGAGTTTCTGTTGCCATGGTTACCGGATTGCATTCTTTCATTATTGTATTAAAAGAAATTAGTTTTCTGGGAATATCTCAAAAACGGTTGGTTTTAGGGCCTAAAAAGGTCTGAGGGGCTGAGAATGAGCTTTGTCTCGCCCTTCTACGCCTATTTCAGCAAGTGTTTTAAGGGGGTAGGCCCCCTTTTATTGGAGCTACAGAGAAGAGTTACATCAATGATTAGTGTCGTGCCTCTGAAGGATATCTGTACCAAATTTTACGTTGATCCACCCAGCCGTTCTCGAGTTATAAGGGAACATACTTGTCCACAGACAAACAGACAGACAGACAGACAGACAGACAAAAAATATTTTCGCGCGCATCCATCATAAAACAGTCTGAAACGCGTAAATAACGCAAATTTCCGTAGAAATTCAGAAAAAACAGACAAACTTTCATTCTTATATATAGAGAGATCATAGAAATATCGTCTGTTGGCAGGCTGACTGTACTCCGATACAAATCGCATCCCAACGGACGTTATTAGATCTAACATGTACATTATATATATTAAGAAGAAGTTCTTAATGCACTATATTAATGGTATTCATAATAATAATTACATAGTATAACTATCACTGTCGTGTGCCCACCTTGCCGTAGTTACGCCGTATTTAAACTTTTGCCGTTCGCTCGTCGGCATCTCATGAGCTTGATAATTGCTCATACCCATGGCCTGTGGGCCTTCGTGAGGGTACACTTTCTGAAGATACTAATTTTACTGCTACGTGAATTATATTTCCTAAAAAAATAACGCATGTTATGGGAGCATGACTGAATGCTTACTAGAAATTCCCTTGCTACATTACGCTTTCATTACATTGAGGGATGTGCTCTGAAATGCTAAATCTGTTTAAGCTAGTCTCACTGTTATCTGCCTACGCTAGGCTCTGAACCCGTAATCTCTTACTTCCGCTAGCAGACATGTGTTTTGCTTATCTGGACATTTACAGTCTTACATATCCTGTCTGGCTGCCAGCTGTATGTCGCGTGCCTAGTTTGCTGATAGTCATAATTGTAAGGACTGTTCGCTGAGCTGAGTAAGTGCGGTGTCCCTTGATACTACTTGTAAACAAAGACTGAACTGTGCCCCCTTGCTGTATCGTGTTTATAGTGTCTATGAAAGTGTAGTGTAAAGGTAGCTCGCTCCTCCTGTCTACTCATATTACCAAGGTTGCGGTTCATTCAGTCACTCAAATATTTCCTACTAACTTATGATATACAACAATATATACACTGTAATGACATTGCTGAAAAAATGCCTGGATTAATAGGTTACACTGTCTTATTCTAGGGGAATTAATCTTAGGGAATAAGCTGTCACCTATTAGAGTGGGGTAGTTATCTGTACTTCCTTACCATTTCTATAAGGTGCTATGGGTTAATTCCTAGTACCTACTAGGGTGGTAAAAGCTTACTTTACTTTAAGGGGTGGGGTGGGTGGGTGGGTATTAAATAGGTATATCTACTTCTATAGTTAGGGGTTGCTAAAATCTTAAAACGCTTATCTGCAAGAGGATTCTACTGCATTCTCTCTTGTCAATCGACGTTAAGCTGGGTTTGGTGGGGGGGGATGTAATTAATGCTGGAAAAAATCCCGTGTTTAAGTAAAAGAAAAAATACTGCTTGGTGTGCGAAAGATTGTACCGGACCGCAACTACAGAACTTGTTGTATAAGCTCTCTTTAAACGTAGTTGCTCGGCCCTCCACCATTCTTGTTATGTATTTGATAACATAACAATGTTGTTGAGGTTTGGCCTGAGGGCTGAGCTGATCCGTTTTAGAAGGACTCAACTCGGCGCCTCCAGCATTCTTGTTATGTATTAGATTGTAAAACTACCCTGGTCGGCATCTCCGGTATTTACTGAGTTTTACCCGGCTCCTATACCATTCTTGTTATGTATTTGTTAACATACCAATGTTGTTGAGGTGTTTGGGATTTAGTGGATTACCCTGGGCATCCTTAGCATTTTACGGAGATTTACTAGAATGTCTTATGAAGAACTGCGGACCCATACTTACCAGACTTACCGAGAGAGCCTTAGCAAGCCAAACGCTTGCTGGTCGTCTTCAGGTGCTGCCTGACAGCATGGCGCAGCGGGAAACGCTGGATCTTAACCTAACTACAAACTAAGTGGGTGGGGTTTTACGACTAACTACGTGAAATGAAAAGATAGAGCCTTTGACTGTGAGCGACGGGTTTATTGTACTGATGGGTGGCGCTTAGGTCTAGATGAAAGGGGGGATGATTGCTAAGGGAAAAGGGATCTGACAGACACAACAAGACTCACCCTACCGATGACGCCGGACGTCCTTGATGTCGCATTGGGGCTCGTCCGCCCGGAAGGCGACGCCTGCCGTAGCTCTAACACTTGGCGTCGGTCCTCAGGATCGAGAAGTAAGCGAGCAAAAGGGACCCGTCGCGTGTGCGTTCTCTGTATTTGTAGACTTTCAAGTAGGTCGACCATGTCAGCAGTATGGGCGTTGTGTTGCTACTATTGCTCAAGCCTGCCGGCTTGCAGTACTTACGAATGTAGGTCGCTGTTGGCCTGCCAGGTCCGTATGTCCTACAGCTCAACTTATACCTTCAATCTGCTAGGCATAGTTATAGACACAACCCTTAACGAGGGTTGATGGCTGTAACAATATTCTCTTTTCCTGTGAAATATTTACCGTCAATTATTATCTCACTGGGACAATCTTTGTTTTGAGTTGTGCAGTTGTAGATCATTTCATTGATTACTTCCCAAGTATCTTTTATGCTATTGGCGTTCAATGTTAATTTATGTTCATGGTATGAGGATTTCAGTTTCCGTTTTAAATCTGTCACTTTGTTCCTTCATATTATGTGCTCTTCCTTTAAGAGGTTGTTGTTTCTGTGAATGCTAGTCTTAGGTTTGGCATGTAGTAGGTCCCTTCGTTTTATTAGCTGAATTAATTCTGTTGTTATCCATGGGTTTTTGTGGTTCTGGTGTATTTCCTTCAAAGGTGTGTCAGTGTTTTCTTTGTTGGGTGTCTGTATCAAGATTTTGTGTTTCATGGCGGTGTAAGTTTCGTTTACATCATCTAAGCAGTCTATTTGAGTGAGATCATTAGAGAATTGGTTTTTGTTAACGTACCGGTAATTTTTATTTACGTTTTTTGATCTAGACCTTTGCTTGTTGGGGGGTATTTAAATGTCATGTTCGAGATTGGCCTTTTGCCTGGATAGTAATTTGACCAGAGAATCTCACTATTTATATTGCTTATTCTATAGGCATATTTACAGTTATTAGTGACTACCCGATCAAGGAGTGAACTTGTTGATTCACATATTCTTGTTGGATAGCGAGTATTGCCTTGTGTGAAACCATAGCTTGATAGTAGATTGAGGTATGATTTGGTTACATTATTTTTGTTCAGTAAGTTAATATTTGTATCACCAATGCATAAGCGAAGATTGGCATTGTTTTTCGAGAGAATGTGCTCTAGAGATTGCATGAAATTTGTTGCGTTATTTATGTTAGGATTATATACTGCTGTTATATTAATAGTATGCAGGTTATTGAAACGAACAGTATCACTTCTTTTAAGCTCTAACTGGATCAAGCTATGGTTACTCTCAACTAGGTTAGGAACTTTTATATTCCATTTTTTTGTGGACATAAACTCCCACGCCTCCACCATCCTGATCGTCTCTGTGTACAAATGCAACATAATAGTTGTTTAGGTTGAAGTATTTAGCTTCATTACTTTTCACCCAAGTCTTGGTTACCACTATGATATCTAGATTTTCCACAATATGTATTATTATCTCGATATATTCTAGTTTATTTTTTATGCTTCTGCTATTTAGGTAAAGACACTTGATTTGGCTAACCTCAATTTTAGTGTCTGCTATGTAGTCGTGGATATAGTCATATTTACGCTCATCAATTGATGTGTGTAAGTCAACATCAACTAGTAGGTCCATGTCTTGATTCATTTTTTCTGTGAATGGAATGGCTGAGCCTTGTTGATGGAAGAGTCTTTTACTAGCATTTCAATATCCTCTGGCGAGCTGATCCTGACAGCCTTGTCACTATCTGATTTACGGACGAATATTTTACAGTCCCGGGTCCAGACGTGAAGCGTTTCAAAAAAGTCCCGTATGCGTTCATATACCATTCGTCCGATAGCAAGGAAACTTGGGTGAGATGTTGTGTCCACTCCAGCGAAGGTTTCTGGCTTAGTAAATCCATTTTACAACAGGCAGTGCATGAGTAGATTCAACAAATGAGCGACAACGCGCGATGCGTTTCAACAAAGTCCCATATGCGTTCATATACCATCCGTCCAATAGCAATGAAACTTGGGTGAGATATTATGCCCACTCTAGGGAGGGTTTCTGGCTTAGTAAATCCATTTTACAACAGGCAGTGCAAGAGTAGATTCAACAAATGAGCGACGTCGCGCGAAGGGTTTCAACCTTCGAGCATAAATACAATCGAGTGCGCATTGCCACACTGCGCCTGTACTGTGACGTGAAACCAACTTCTCGATCAGCTGACTAAAGGGTAAACAGAGGAACTCGTAATGGAAGGTGATAGGAGTATGTGGGGAAATGATTTTTAATGAGGGTTTGAACACACATTTTCGTAATTTATACGACATTGGGAAATGCATCGCATGTTTCTTTACGTACAGAAAGGTAGCAAAGGTTAAGAATGTAACATATTTGGTGTTAAAAGTGGCTGTCGTGTTCCGTAATACTCATACATCCAGAATCCCCTCTTGTAAATAATTAATAACAAATCCAATTCTGAATTAGGCCTACTGATTTTTGAACAGAATTGTGTTTGTGTAAAAAGTGGCTGTCGTGTTCCGTAATACTCACACATCCAGGATCCCCTCTTGTAAATACTTAATAACAAATCCAACTCTGAATTAGGCCTACTGATTTTGAACAGAATTGTGTTTGTGTAAAAAGTGGCTGCCGTGTTCCGTAATAGTCATACATCCAGGATCCCCTCTTGTAAATACTTAATAACAAATCAAACTCTGAATTAGGCCTACTGATTTTTTGAACAGAATTGTGTTTGTGTAAAAAGTGGCTGCCGTGTTCCGTAATACTCTTACATCCATGATCCCCTCTTGTAAATAATTAATAACAAATCCAACTCTGAACAAGGCCTACTGATTTTTGAACAGAATTGTGTTTGTGTAGCTGGTCATTTTTGATTGTACGCCCGAGAGCACCAAACAAGTTCAATCTATTACTACATCATTTCCTAATTTATTTTTCATAATTAGAAAATGTATTTTGGTTAATTTAGTACATTACCGTACTTAACAAAATTTTATCGTACGATTAGCTCTTATTCAGCGTTACCTTCCACTTCAGTATTTTATGAAAGTGAACAAAACATGGGCAAATGGAAAAAAGGAAGTCGATTGATTTAGTAAGCGTTGCTTTTTAAAAACTATTCATAACTTTTGCTACAAAGGAAAACATTACAAGCAATGAACTGTTTCCTTTTAAATTCCATTTTCCATGAATCATAGAAACCTTCGCAAAAATAACCCAGAACTTTGAAATTCTACGAAGAATTGACTAATGTATCCTAGAAGAATCTGAAAATTTCCTCAACCAATCGCACTGTCCATGCGTTTAATACGATGACAAATATTACCTCAGCGTATTTATTATCGAAGACTACATCGTCACATCAGTAGCATAATCTGCAATTTGACTCAGAACATGATTGAAAAGGAGGGTTCTTTGATGTTGTGATGGTCCTAAGTTTGCTTCATAGGCTTGTTCAGTGGAGTAAGGGATAGGGTAAATTTTAATAATTTGTAATAAATGCCAGCATTTACATGTTAAATTATTTTTCTTTCATGTTTCGGGGTTAAGAGGAAACGTAAAGAAATGCAATTAGTGTTGTCAAGAATTTTAGGGTTATTTTACAATGAATTAACTTAGGCCTACCTATGGAAAGAAATGCCCGATCCTTTTATAAAAGTCTCCTTACATCCATACGCTGCACAGTAATACACCGTTCTGGCTTAGTACGGTAATGGATAGAATAGAATAGCCCAATTCCATCATTACGTGTAGTATTTCAGTGCTCCAAACTATCCGCAGTTCCCGGCAGTTCCCTTTAAATTAATCAGCTGATCGAGATGTTGGTTTCACCCGTGGTCTCGGTTTCACCAATGTGACGTCATCAGCCATCTATTCACGGCCAACGAGAAATACTGGCCCGGGTGCGCTTTCGTGACGTCAGCAATGTAGTGTTGTTGCACCACTTCTGGTAGGGTTATGTATGGCGGGAACATAAACCCTTTTATCATATCAGAAAACACGCTGTAAAAAGCATTGACCCAACACAACCATGGCTTCTGGCAAAACATACATGGTAATTGCAACTCAAGTCTTACACTGATCAATGTTATGAAGTCCAATACTTAGCCACAATTTACTTATATATTACTCTAAGTAGAACCAGTAGATCACTTATCTTTTATCGTTGTAGTTGATCGCAAGGTACTACTTTTCAGGAGTATGTTATCTTTCCCTGGCGGTTGCTTGTTAATTATGTGGAATTACTTGACGGGTAAAAATCGTTCAGGGAGGTTATGAAAAGCTATGAATAGTGTCGGACAATGTATGCATATATAACTCTCATAGTTGAACGATATACATAAATGTATCAAACGTTTTTGTAATAGACAGATATTCACGAACATAATACTCTATGATCTTCGTTTTACTGCCGGTGTGGTAGTCATCTTGTCTGCATCATTGAACCTGTATAAATGCTGGTATTCATTTACCACTTGTCTTCATAGAAGGTATTGATTGATATGAGTCGTTGGTCGGTGGCGAGTGTATTCCTCAGATCTCTTCTATAAACGTATTAATTTCTGTCCCGCCCCTTCAAACAACAGTAACTAAGTAATACTTTCACTGCAAGATAATTATACTCATGTGCACATAATTTAACTCACAACGAAGGTCACAGCCTCTATAACTCAACTTACTGTACTCGTTGCAGCTATTAAAGACACAACAAACCCTCGAATCCTCGTTTGCGTCGATTTTTGTTACGAGTTACTTCAACATGTAAATAGGCTATAGCTGGCGTAGTTTTCTAAACCTATACAGTATGATTTAGCGTGATTGAAACACACAGAACATCTAAACTGGGTCCACTTCAAGAAGATTGATATAAAATATCGCATTTCTGCTGCTCATGAATTACTTTCGACTTAAACGTACAAGCACCATCAAGCACTACACGAGCACTACATTGCCTACGTCACAAAAGGATTAGGTTTACGCGTCATGGCCTGTCTTTCTCGTTGGCCGGTGTCATCTATTGGATTTATAATAAGCACAGTATAGTAATCATACAATATGGACAATCAGGCCTTTACCATGTAATTTTTTCGTCATGGTTTTGGAACGGCCGTCACCGGAAGCACCGCACGCACGCACGCATGACGGCGACGGTTCACCATGTATCTGCGAGAGAGCAGTCTACCCATGTTGTTAGGGACTTACCCCTACCCGGTGTAGGTATAACCAATAAAACAGATTGAATGAAACGCTCAAGACTTCTCAGAAGAAAACTTTATATTCTGGTAACCACCATTACAACATTTTCACGGCCTTATGTATCAAAGCTCTCAACAACAAGAAACACAAAAGTCATGGAGTAAAGAGTAATCGTCCGTGACATCCTCCCACCTTTGATGCAAATCAAACACAATGTTCATAAACAGAGACGGGAAGGCATTTTAACTCCTCTTCCACTCCTGGTGTAGTTGCGACTTCTGACACTTACTGCCTCCGGAACTGCACCACTAAATAAGGGCACCTCCTCACTCCCACCTCCAGCCTCCAAAGGTTATAGGTGTCTCGTAGGTCGGAGGAGTTCTCCTGAGGATGTCTTTACCCTAACTACTCGGGTCACTTTGTCTTTACCTGGAAGTGTAGCTGTCACTCTCCCCAGGGGCCAGTCTATCCTCTTGTCATCACTACCAATGATGACTACATCTCCTACCTTCCACTGATGGTCAGACTCCATGCCCGATGAACTGCATAGAAGGCTACCCAGATACTCCAGTCGGAATCTCCTCCTCAGCTCACCCCTTAGCTGTTGAAGATATTGAAACCTTCTGGTGAGATTAACTTGATCTAGCATGTCTAAATCAGGAGTGCCAACCACGGGAATGTCCTGAAGAAACATTGATGGAGTCAGAGGTACCAATTCATCACAGTCTTCTGAAATATAGGTGAGGGGCCTCGAGTTGATTACCGATTCACTATCAGCAATCACAGTCAATAGTTCTTCATATGTCAAGATAGCTTTGCCTAAAACACGCCTTAATAATTTCTTCACCATTTGCACAATACGTTCCCAGAATCCACCCCACCAAGGGGCTGAAGGAGGACTAAATTTCCACTTGATTCTATTAACGGATACTTCCGCACACAACTTTTTCCAGTCAATGAAGCCAAACAAATTGTTGGTGTCAACAAAGTTTGTCCCGTTGTCACTATAAATCACACGAGGCCTCCCTCGTCGGGCTATGAAACGCCTAAGAGCTAACAGAAACCCTGCAGTAGACAAAGTCATGACTAATTCAAAATGGACCGCTCTCACTACGGCACATGTAAAAATCACAATCCAAGCCTTGTTCTTGCATTTTAAGTATAGCGGTCCAGAAAGTTCCACTCCCACTACTTCAAATACACCTGCATCTCTCACACGATCTTCTGGAAGGGCTGGCGTTTCCGGAATTGTCCTTTCTATTTCGAATCTCTTGCACTGGGTACACTTCCTGATGATTTTGCGAATGGTTCTTCTTCCCTTCGGTATCCAGTAGTGCTCCCTGAGTATAGCGACTAAAATCTGAACACCAGCATGAGAGGCTCTCAAATGATGATCTCTATCATCTCAGTCAAAAGGTGCTTTGATGGCAATAAAACCGGCGCACGGAAATCATATTCATCCTTTGTGTTGGTAATTTTTGTCTTAATCCTGAAGAGACCCATCTGGTCTTTAAAAGGGCAGAATGTTTTCTGGTTGTCCCTCTCCCTGAACTAATTTCAGCCGTCGTTTCTCTGCCATTGAAATTTCAAGATAATCTAATTCTGAAGCAACATTTTTCACTACGTCCTTCCTGGCATTGTTGACGAACCGTAATATCCAGGCCACCATTCTGACGATTCTTGAGTACTTGGAAAAATACCTCAAATACCAGTGTTTTTTCCTGGGAGACAGGCATAGTATTGGTAACATGGCCTTTTCTTCTTTCTTCATCGACCTCCTCTTCATTAACTTTTACAATGCGCGTTGGCCAGCTGTTTTTTTTTTCAACTTTAACCAAGCGGGTCCCTCCGACCAACGAGAAAAAATCAGCTGCAACGTAGAGCAACCTCTCGAATGTAGATCGGTGGGTTGTCCGTCCCTGGTAGATGAAACCAACGCTTTGGGTTAGTTAATGTTCTAATTTCTTTCACTCGGTTACTGACGAACACTCCCCAAGCTTCCTCTCTTCGTATCCAACATAAAACAGAGGACGAGTCACACCAGTAGTACTCCGGGACGTCCGTTAGATTCAAGCTTTCCTTCTCTGTAAAGGCAAGTCGTGAGCCTATAGTGCAAGCTAATAGCTCCAGTCTCGGAATCGTCACCTTCTTGAGTGGTGCTACCCTGGATTTTGCTGCGACCAGTTGCACTTCAAATTCTTTCCCATTGAATGATCTCAAGAAAATAACAACCGCATAAGCCACTTGACTGGCATCACAAAATACATGCATACTCCAAGAGGATCTGTCCTCACAATTAGAAAATCGTGTAGGCACTTTAATCTCAGCAATAGAGGACAGTTCATGTAATCATTTATTGAATTTGCTTTGGGCGTCTTCACTCAGTAGACTATCCCAACTTATTTTCTCTCTCCAACTTTCTTGAAGCAAAACCTTTGGCACAATGGAAACCGGACAAGTAAATCCAATTGGATCAAAGATACCTTGAGCTACCGACAAAACTGTCCTCCTTGTGAGAACATCAGATTCATTTAATTTTGCTACTTTACAAGCCAAAGTATCAGCTACTGGGTCTCACCACAAACCCAAAACAGGTGTCACTTCGGGAACCTCATCCTCCAGACTCAATCTGGTGTGCTCCCATCCTCGGAGGTCAAATTTTCCTTGCGACAGTAAGTCCCAAGACTCATCCACAAATTGTTTGAGTTCTTCCTCTGTGTTCAAGGAAGTGACGCAATTGTCTACATATAGTGAGGTTCTTAGTTTATCTGCTGTCTCAGTGAAGCATGTACTGTTTTTCAGATGACTGTCCAATACGGTTCCAAGTAGAAATGGACTGCAGTTCACTCCGAAAACGACCCGTTTTTGGCGGTATATTTTAAGAGTCCCCTCAGTGAAGTTCTCCCACCACAGGAATTTCAGAAAGTTTCGATCATTCTCAGAGGCTGAAATTTGAAGAAAAGCCTTCTTAATGTCTGCGATCACACCTATCCTGTTTAAACGGAACCGGTTCAAAATAGAAGGAATTACTTCCAACAAATTAGGACCCTTTTCCAGACAGTCATTGAGTGAAAGTCCTCCTTTCAATTTACATGAAGCATCAAACACCGGCCTCACCGCTGTACTCGATCCTTCCTTGAAAGCTCCTCGGTGTGGTAAATATTACCCAACATCCTGAGAGCCCTCCTGACCAACTTCTTCGATTATCCCTTCCTGTTCCCAGTCCTGAAGCACCTGCTGGTACTTCTCAAATTTGTCTTTCTTGATCAAACGGTGTGTTACAGAAACCAGTCTTTTTAACGCAACTTCCTTGTCGCCTGACATAACTGCTGATCTTCTTTCCACGGAAGTGCGACTTCATTCCTTCCTTCCTCATTGATCTTAACATTTTCTTGGAAATGTTTCAATGTTGCAATTTCAATTTCCTTCTTCGATAGTGTTTCAGCAGGATCTTCAATTCCAATGGTTTCCAGGTTCCACAGTTCACCCAAGGAAGCAGTTCTCACAAACAGAGAGTTCACCATGGACAAGGCGCTATCGTTTTCAGTTGTCTTCCAAAGCTGACCCATCACTGTCCAACCAAATGTAGTCCTAACAGCAACCAATCCAGACTTCAACTTGATTGTGTCCCCAGTCAATAAACTACCCACAGTGTCTGCGCCGATTAGTAGTCCAATCTCCGATGGCTCTGGGCCAAAATCAGAGAGTCAGATTTTCTTTTCTCTGATCTCATCCATCCAAGGGCCCCGGTTTAACCGTGGGATTACACCACAAATTTCCTTTTGTCCCAACACCTTTATTTTTCGAGAAATTGAATGATGTAGGTCGTCTATATCTATCTCATATAGGTTCTGATCATTAGCACTGATTGAAGCACCCCCAAAAAGCCTGTGTTCAATTTCTTCAGTCTTTGATGGAATAACGCCATTTCCACAGCAATCTTCTCTAACAGATAGGATCTCTGCGAGCCTGTATCTAACAACGCCCGTACAGTTTTTTCTCTCCCTTGATGAACCAACCTAACTACAAGAGTTTGCAGCAGTACTTCCGAAACATCACTAGTTTGTGTATTAAGGGTTGTAGTTGGGACACCAGGCAATTTTGAGCCCCTTTCCTGGTGCTTCTCCTCGCTTTTATACTACCCCCCCCCCCTATTGACATCTAATTTTGGACACATAATAGCTTCATGTTTAGTACTGCACACAAGACATTTCAGTTTCGTAATACAATTTGCAGCCCTATGTCCAACCTTCAGACACAAAAAACAAGCCTTGTTTTCAGACAGCCTTTTACGTTTGTCCCCTAAGTTCATTTCTTGAGCAAGGTAACACCCCTTACTGTTAAGTGTTTTTTACAGAAGACACACGCTAAACTGTTTCCTTCACCTTTACCAGCAAAGAGAACACTAGCAGTTGCTAAACTACTCTCTTTCCATTCTTTAACTTTGGCACTCCTTGATTCACTAGAAACTCCAAAACCAACTTGAGCAAATGTAATCCTCTCTTCACTCTCTACTTCACCCTTCAGAAAACCAAGTAATGCAGTCAGTTTGTCGGCATGTCCATTGTCTTGATCCCTCATAGCCGTTGACGAACTCCTCATCCAGACACGTAACACTTCCTCAGGCAAGCAAGATTCTACTAGAGGGAAAAGCATTAACCCGTACTTATCTCGGGTAACACCTATAGACTCCAGAGCTCTCAGATGTGCTTGTGCTTCCAACTTGTCATATAGACTAGCAAGTTGAGTCTTCTTCCTTGTTTGAGAAACATTTTTCACTACAAGCTTATGAGTTCCCTTACATAGAACTCAGTCAATAAATCCTCCCTTCCAAATCTACCCTGAAGAGATTCCACTGCTTTTGGGTAATTTTCAGCAGTAGGGGGGAAACTGGCAACTAATTCTCTAGCGCGACTATCAACTTTCGTGGATTGGATCAAGTATTGGAATTTGTCTTCGTCCTCAATTTCAGAGTCCTCATGAATGCGCCGAAATTGTCCCCAAAATTCCAACCAATTTTTAATCTCCCCACCGAATTTCATGAGTTCTATTTTAGGTAGTTTCAACTGCCTTTTGGTTTTATTCCCATCTGATAGGACCGATCTTGCTGACACCACTGCCAATACATTGGAATTAGCCTGCAACCGTAGAGCATACTTCTGCCTTGCATCATCAAAACTGTCTACATATTCGTACTCACGGTCATACTCGTCTCCTTCCTTTTCCAGCAACATACTTAAAACTTTCTCGTCCAACAGTGCCAGCTCCGTCCCCAACCTCTCCAATTTGGTTAGCAAGGACTGTAAGGTACCGTTGTCCACGCCGTCTTGAATTTCTTGATTTAAGTTTTGCAAAAACGCATTGTACGTTTTCGTAAAAGTCGCTCTTACCGGTTTCCGCGCTTTCATTAACTTCTCCATTTCCAATACGAACACAGAACAGGAACACGCGGTCTTTAAATCAACACAATCCTCAAGTTGTTTGAATTAATACGTCATCCTGGCAAGGTCGCCAATTTTTTTTGTTTGGGACCTACGCCTACCCGGTGTAGGTATAACCAATAAAACAGATTGAATGAAACGCTCAAGACTTCTCATAAGAAAACGTTATATTCTGGTAATCACCATTACAACATTTTCACGGCCTTAAGTATCAAAACTCTCATCAACAAGAAACACAAAAGTCATGGAGTAAAGAGTAATCGCCCGTGACACATGTTCATTATTGAGTGCGGCCTGTCGATTTTGTCTGAAGAAAACATTGCTTGTAATTATTAAAAACAACTCAGAAATATAATTATGCAATTTTACGAATAGCAGAAATGTGGGAAACCAACATCTGTGCGGTAATTTTTGCGCAGTTCTTATCACACCGGACATACCAGCATTCCGGTTTCCTCGGGCATTGGAGCGGTAAATACAAATCAAACGTTACACCGAATGATTCTGGTTTTAATACCCATAAAATATCAGTCCCTCAAACACCTATCCATTAATTCACAAAACAAAAACCACATTTCCCCCACACTTTTCAATATATCGTGTTATTTTAATAATTTAAATCATATCATATAACCTTTCATCGTTACGATGCAATCACAATGCGACACCACAGGACTGAAGGAATGTGGTGTTAAACATTAAATTACACACTTCTTAGAATTAAAACTCACAATCAGTAATATTAACCCTTTCTATTTTCTTGTTATTTATTATCTTAAAATACGGTATCTGATTATAAAGAGAGCTAGTGTGTTGAAATCGAGTTAAATAAATTACATAAAATACTAGCATTACCCGTCGCGGCTTCGCCCGCGAATATTCTAGTTGTAAAGAGTAGGCTACATTTAGCAAAATCTCAATCATGAATGCTATGACTGATTTATCCTTGGTACGAATAATCGGACTTTATCAATTCAGCTACTGGTGCAGTGGTTAGGGGTTTGTCATTCCTTCATATGAATATCAGAGTGAAGTTAGTTTTCTGGGAATATCACAGACATTGTTAATTTAAGGGCCTTTAAATGTGGTTTTCGGAGACCCTTTATATTCGGGTGAAAAAGACCTTTCCTACCACACTCACACGTGAAAATTGCGTGAAAAAAATCTCGAGTGCCCCTTGACCCCCTTAAGCGCATTATACTGTATGTATTGATGAATTTTACAGCTTAATTTGGTTTAGTGATAACCTTATAACCGTCTGGAAACTTTCACAGTACCGGTAATGTAATAATTGGAATTGTATTGCGTCTTACAGAAATAGATGGACCTGTGAGATTCTGTTACCATGGTTACCGTGTTGCATTCTTTCATTATTTCATTGTAAATATACATCTTTTAAGGTATTTATTTAATTGTGAGGCATTTAAAGAGTAAGTGAGTGCGTTTCGCTTACGCATTGGGTTATGCTGAGCCTGTAGGTACCCCATATGTGTAGGTTGGTGTTAATGGGACCTTATTTTCGGTACAAAACTGGAATGGGACCTTAGCAGAATAATATAGGGAGGATAGCCTGCATTTAGCACCCAGCTGTTAATCATGTGTTTGTCCATAAGTGGTGCTATCAAGCGACTTACAGGTGAATTGGTGCTGCCCCATATCAATTGTTTTTTGTTGTTGTTGTTGTTGTTGAAAATCCGTTCTTCCGGGTTTGCCTAAGTGTCCATACTGTAATGATATATATACTGTGTAATAAGGTATTTATTGCAACCAATGGCCATGAGGCAATATAAAAATAATAAAAACCCAAAATATCCAAGATTACAATCAATTCTCATTGACAACAAAAGTTAGTAAGTGACTCAACTTTTTGTCTGCATGTCATGGTATGATACCTTTCACAGACACTTCCACACAATTTGCAAATGCATTCTATACTGGGCTCATGGTACCCTTCCATGTTGCAGAGCTTGAAATGGAATCCATGTATTGCGAAACGCTTAGACCATAAATTCAATAGATGGCTGATGACGTCACATTGTTGAAACCAACATCTCGATCAGCTGACTGAAGGGAACTGCGGATAGTGATAATATAATTATCCAATATGGAACTCCTTTTGTATTCCTTGACGTTGCTGAGCATTCGCCATTAGCCAATTGTAGTCAGTCTTGAGCCATTACCCTTCAGTCAGCTGATCGAGATGTTGGTTTCACGTCACAGTACAGGCGCAGTGTGGCAATGCGCCCTCTATTGTATTTATGCTCTAAGGCGAAACGAGTGATTGTATGTCTCAGGTCGTAACATGGACCCTTCCACTCATCGGACGTCATTGCGGCTGCTAAATAAAAGTCATTCCATATTTGCATCCTCTTCGTTTTGAGCTCTTTTAGAAGGTCCTCGTACTGGGCGGTAGATGGGAGCAATAGTTGACACCTTAAATCTTCGAGGTAGAAGGTCTCTCGTGACATTTCATAGCACAGTCGCGATGAGGTATACTTTGAGATACACAGGACTTTTTTCATGAAAGTTGCCTTGACTCTTTCTATGCACTTCATGTTGTTTTTCGTGAGATTCTCCCATATAATGTTCAGACAGTAGCTTATTATTGGGCTGATTTTTAATCTGAATAATGTCATAGCTGTCTCTAATGATAGTTTATTAAGATGTTCTATTTCATGCATTGCTTTTATGGCATGTATTGTTCTGTCCTTTATATGTTAGGTGAAAGTATCCCCATGTGTCTGAAAAATTAGTCCTAAATACTTAAAATTGATTTACAATACGTAACGCCTTGTGCTCTAGATATATGGAGTCTCCTGCTGCTATTCTACCTCCTTTGCGAAAGATCATGGATACGGATTTGTTTAAGTTTATATCGAGTTTATTTTTTCCGGCCCAAATTGCCAACAGGTCTAGGGACGACTTTAGACTTTGATGTGAAGTTGAGGCTAGAACTACGTCATCTGCGTATTGGATTTATACAAAGTCCCGTATGCGTTCATATAACATCCGTTTAATAGCAATGAAACTTGGGTGAGATGTTGTGTCCACTCCAGGGAAGATTTCCGGCTTAGTAAGGTAAATCCATTTTAAAACAGGTAGCGCATGAGAAGATTCAACAAATGAGCGACGACGCGCGATGCGTTTCAACAAAGTCCCATATGCATTCATATACCATCCGTCCAATAGCAATGAACCTTAGGCGAGATGTTGTGTCCACTCCAGGGAAGGTTTCCAGGACCTTCTGTACTACCGGACCTGACACAGGTGGCAGGGCAGTGGAAAGATGGCTGACGTACTTGGTTTGTTTATAATGTTGTGTGGTTAGGTTTACGATGTGATAGTGGTGTGAATAATCCCAATTTCGCTTAGCAATCGTCTCCCTTGATTAGCTGTGCTTAGTGTTTATTGCTTTCGTGTAAGTAAATGTCTGCATTATCATAGTGCTTCATAAAATCGAGATACCGGTACTTTCTGATACCATCAATTCTACTAGTGGGTAAGTTATTCTGTTTAGGGTTTATAAATTATTAGTAATATAATCCATTATGAGCAAGCTAGTAATAATTAACGTATTCAAATTTTAGGTCTGAGAAGATCTGAAAATTGATTACGAAGAAACATAACCTGCTTTCAAAATCGGATGCAATGTCCACTCATCCAGTTTTGAGCCTGCTAGTTCAAGGATCTTATCACGTACTTGGTGTGGATTCCTGTTTTTATAAACTACCAGTAGGCTTACCCGTGGTGATATGCCTCGGAACTGTTGTGTGCCCGGGTGCAAATCCAATTATTATAAAGATAAGCCATTGGTGCCTACTTTCCAATTTCCCAAAGAAAAGGATAAATGGACAAGAAGCATTCGTCGAGATGCTTTTTCTGCGACAGCTGACTCAGCAGTTTGTGTCAAACATTTTGTCCCTGAATTAGTTATTACAGAAGACAAATTCCCTTGTACAGATGGCTCAGTTGTAACTGTACCTAGAAAAAGAACAAAACTACAAGAAGGAGCATATCCTACCGTCTTTGAAAACCTGGCATCATATTTAACAAAACAGTTGCCACCAAAAAGAAAGGATCCAAAGGAACGCGTGAAGCAAGTTTTTGCCCGTGATGAGCAACAGTATAGTGAGTGGAATGAAAGAGATACACTATTAGGATTTGAAGAATTTAAAAATCAAGTAGGCACTAGATATGTGGCGCCTTTCACATTATTTACCAAATATAGGCATGTTTTGCTGTGTAAAATTGATGACAGCCCCAATGAAGCACCTAAAATTAATACATCCATCAGAATTTCACCATCCTTCTCTGTGGAAGTTTTCCACAACAATTTGCATCTCCCCAGCAGTCAGTTTCAGCGGTGTCTGGGCGACAACTTTCTTTGTGATAAATGGACCAAGTTTGATTGTCTACTGAGTCACCTGGCAGGTTTCCAGCTAGAAGATTTAGATTGTAAACAGAAACTTAATCTTTTACTTGGTTGGTTCCTAGGTGTTGATATTGACAACTTCGACATTACCACTAAAAAGAAATTGAAATTTCTACAGGAACAGTTTCAACTTGCCCTGTCCACTAAGCCAATATATTCTGCAGATACTCTCCTGTGGGCCTCAACTTTATGTTATTCTTTTCCTGGGGCTTATCATTTCGTTCACTCCAGCCAAGTGTTAGCAGCACCTCATCCATCTTATTTAAGAAGACTGTTGTGTAAAATGGGAACAAACTGTGCAGGGATCAACGTTTCACAGGAATCATACTTGCGGGAGAAATGCAAGCTTCTGAGTGACCATGAAAAAGTTGTGTGTATCTTAGATGAGATTTATGTACAGTATGTACAGTTAATTTATATTCTCAGATGTTTATCAAATAGGCCTTCATGGTCTACTGGTATAATTTGTATTTGACAGAGTGCCATTTAATCTCCTGAATAGGAATGGATGAATGGGACTAGTCTACTTGATTATGGATTTACAGGAGGCAATTGTGACCGTATGATAGGAATTAGCCAGGCATTTATCTTCAGTATTTGTGGGAACCCATAGTAAACCACTTGCTGGGTGGCTAAGCGAAATATCGAACCCAACATTTCCTGGTTTACCTCACTAGACTGTGTGTACCCCGTTCTTACCCTCAGACTAGAATTAGCTTTCTTGACAGTCAGGAATCAAACATGGACCCCAGAAGTGACAACCAAGAACTACACCACTTGGTTGATCACATTTATTTTTAAGAATAATATGTCTGTCTGTTAGGTCGTCATCCCGAAGGCTAGTTGGATCCTCAAAAGGCACTGCCGTTATGTTATGTGGGTAGATACCCACAAACACCCAAGGCAGCGCTATATTGAGGTGTACTAGGCATATCCCATTTGTCCGATAGCAATGAAACTTGGGTGAGATGTTGTGTACACTGCACGGAAGGTTTCTGGCTTAAAGAATCCATTTTACAATAGGTAGCGCACGAGTAGGCTAGATCCAACAAATTGTGACTGTTCCGGTCACAATGTTCCCAAACCCTTATTTGGTTGACTGCAAGAGAAGTCAGGTTAGGGTAATTTGTTCATACCATTTCTTTTCTTGTTCATCATCATCATTTAGGTTGTAGAATTTCATTTTATTTAGTGTATATATATCTTGTGTATCTCGGGGACTCAGTCAGGAATATTTCATTTAATTTGTATGGGAGATGTCAGTATACAAGACAGCGGATTGTGTAGGTAAGCTACAAGATGTTGCAACAGCAGGAAACTCTAGGCCAAATTTAGATTGGGCCGAGAATAACTTCCCTTGTCTTGAAGAAAGCTTTGTGTAAATTGTGTAAGGTTCTGACGTCAGAGAAGAGTTTCGCGCCACGAGTTGTAAGAAATATACATGGGTTCGAGATTATTGGTGTATTTTGTATGGGTTGGAGGGTATCATGACCCTGGCGGAGAAAGACGAAAACATGTGTTTACAAGATGAGAGGTGGGATTTTCGTGTATAGCGGGGCTTCACTTCTATTGTAGCGTCTGATTGGAAAGGTCGCGTTCTCGTAATTTGGCGTAGGCCTATTTGGAGAAACAGTTTTGTTGAAAGCATGGCTTGTGAATGTACTCGAAACGGCTACATATCACAACGATGTTATCTCTGTTAGCACAATTCAAGTTGGGTACGGAAGCACATTCATTTCTCTCGCAGAGATGTGGCTATGTAAACCAGTAAACATCTCTAACCTCAAACCACGTGTGGAAAATCTTAGAAATGCTGGGGAGAACTGATCTATCGAGCATGTCTCGTAGATTATCTGCTAGATCGTCGATGAGTGAGTAACAAACATCTTTATATTCCAACATTCATTTTGGGTCACATGTTTTCGTCATTGCCGAGGAGAGAAGATAGTAAACCATAGTCTGTTCGACGAGAGTCCCCGCCATATGTTTAAAGTTGATATTAATACACATATTTTGAAGGTTATAATTAGTTTTCTTTATAGGGAATTACACCTAATAGTTGAACGCCCAAATGATACCAGTTAGGTTGACCAAATGTGTGTCCAACACTCCACGACCCTGCCATTTCAATTGTGTGGTATATGATGAAGTACTTCCGATCAAAAATAGGAGGATGATTTTGGGAAGTTTTAAATCAGTCGCCCAAGAAGGGCTGGTAAAAAGTTACAACATAGCACCTCAACGTGGGGCAAGAGTAGGGAAACCTAGCAGGTATCATTAGGGCACATATGCACACAGCCGATAGACACCTTAGGAGTATTAGGGTTCACAGTAATTTGTTTTGTTTTAAGGGGTATGTCCACATCAGACAATTTAGAATTAAGGTCAAGGGTTGTGTGTAAATCAAACAGTAAAATGTCAGGTAATCAGGAAACTGGGGGAAGTGGCAGTGAGGAAGATGTGGAAAAGACAGTGGGAACATATGTTACCATTGTTACTACTGAGTCGCAGCTGATCGCTGAAGGTAGTAACTTAAATGTAAATGGGGGGGTTATGAACGATAGTTTGATCCAAATGCTACTGAGTGAAATAAAAGAGATTAAGAAGCAAGGAGAATCTATGAGTAAGGAAATTAAGGAGCAGGTAGGCTCTGTAAATGAGAAGGTAGAGTCAGTGACCAAACAGATAGTAGAAGTGAAGGAATTTGTAAGTAAGGAAATTCAGGAGAGCAACAGGGCCACGAACACAAGGATAGAGAGTCTCAGCAAAGAAATACGGGACCATAAGTCTGTCCTTAATAGTAGAATGGAGAGTATGAACCTGGAATTAAGTGGGAAAATTAGCAAACAGGGAGAGGAAATCAGGGCAGAAATGCAGGGGAATCAGGCTGGGATCACAAGTAGGCTAGAAGGAATGGAAGGCCATCAGAACCAGCAAGATGTGGAAATAACGAAAATTAAGTCAGAGATAGCTAGTTCAAGGGCAGAAGTACAGAATGTAACGGGAAAGTGTGATGAGATATGCAACACTGTAAGTGGGAATAAGAGGGAATATTTAGATAGAGTAGGTGCCGTTGAAAATAAGTTGGGAGAGATTGAGGGTCTGAGAGGGAAGCAGGTGGCATTGACCGAGAAAAACGAAAAGCTGCAGGAAGAGCTGATAAAGGTCAGGAGAGAGTTGAAAGAGCGACCGATGAGTCAAAGGGTGGTGATGCCATCTAGTTTGCTACTCAGGGACCCTGGTCTGCCACAATTTAACTCAAGGCAGTTCAACCCTATGGAGTTTTTAAAAACCATTGAGAAGAAATTCAGCAAGGATCTAGAAGACGGGGTTGTCGAATGGGAAACAGTGTTGGAGATCTTGTCTAACTCATTTCAAGGGGATGTGAAAGCATGGTTCCAAATATACAGGCCTAACATGAATAGTTTAAGGGAATTCAGGGATAAATTCAAAGCTAAGTTCTGGGGGGAGGGGGTACAGTCCAGGGAAAGGGAAAAATTAACTTTTGGGAAATATAAGGAGAGAGAAGGGGTATCCCTGACAGAATATTTTTTGGCACATGTACTTATTTGGAAGAATTTGGATGGGCTGACCTCTGACAGTGATGTGGTTAGGGTCATGTTGAAGCACTTCCCACCTAGAATTCAGGAGGCAGCTTGTATGCAGAAGGTAAGGACGGTAGAAGAGTTGGAAGAGCTTCTTACGAGCTTTGACGTTTTAGGCAAGCAGCACATGGAGAGGCCAGAGGTCAAACTGGAATTTAGGGGCAATAGGGGGAATAATCAGGAGTTTAATAGGGGTAGATTTAATCAGGAGCAAAGAGATTATCAGCAGAGGCAGGAAAACTATCAGAGAGGTGGGGGGCGTCAGGATAATTCACAGCGACAGGAAGGTAACTATCAGAGAGGTGGGGGGCGTCAGGAAGGTGGTAACGAAAGAGTACAGGTGAACCAGAGGAGACAAGAACAAGGTGGTCAAGGAGCTTTAAACTCCGAACGGGCTGTGCAGGGAGGTCAGTCAGGCAGTCCGTAAGAAATGAAGTCAAGCAGTGTGTTATTGTGGGTGAGGAGGATTTTATGCCTATGAGTCGGGAGGATCTGCTAGCTGACCAGCAGGAGTTCTCATGCATCGGGGAGAAGGAGGCTTTTATGTCAACTGTTGAGTTGAGCATACTAGGTAAGAGAGTGCAGGCATTGGTGGATTCGGGGAGTGAGAGAAGTGTCATCAGTAAGGGATTTTATGATACTTTAATCAAGGACGGTGGTAAGTTGGAAGAAATTCCAGTTAAGTCGACATATGTGGTAACTGCTGTTGGTAATAAATCCCAAAGAGTGGGAAAGCAGGTATTGTTGCCCATGAGGTTTGGTAATGAAGTTGACCACAAGACTTGCTTGGTAATTCCTAACCTAATTTATGAAATGATTTTGGGGATAGACTGGCTTAACGAGCATAGTGCTGTTATTGATTTTGACCGGGGTGTCATCAACTTTGTGAGGGGGAATATAAGTCAGGAGATGAGAATGAAATGCAAGAGTGTAGATAAGACAGTAAAGGCATGTGTTACTGAGGTCACTGTAGGGGATATGGCAGAAGGTAAGGCTGACGATGAGGAGGAAGTTGTGGATTTATGTCACATTGCTGTGGAGGGTGATAAGTGTGATCAACTCCAGCAGGCTGTGGATAAGAGTGGTTTAAGTGTTGAGGAGAGGGATAAGTTGTTAGAGGTTTTAGAGCTAAACCAAGAAGTTTTCAGTGACAAGCCAGGGCTAACACATGTCTATACGCATCAGTTCGAAATTGTAGATCATTCTCCATTTTCAGGACCCAAGTACCCGATACCTCACAAATTTGCTGATGCTGTGGAGAAAGAAATAGGCATTATGCTGAATCAGGGTATTATTGAGCCTTCAACTAGTGCATATCTGAATCCCTTAGTTGTGGTTGGGAAGAGTGATGGCTCGGTCAGGTTGTGTATTGATGCCAGGCAGCTCAATTGTAGGATATCTGGGGACCAACAGAGGCCAGAATGTGTTGAGGAACTGGTTCAGAAATTCAATGGTAAGCAATGGTTTTCCACTATGGATCTGAGTGCATCATTTTGGCAGGTACCGTTGAGAGAACAGGACAGGATGTTGACTGCGTTTAGCTTTAAGAGTGGTTTGTACCAATTCAGGGTCGTTCCTTTCGGAACAAAGACCAGCAGTTCAGCGTTGATTAGGGCCTTAAATCTAGTGTTAGGGAGGGACACACACGAGTTTGTGACAATGTACATAGATGATTTAATTGTTGCATCTTACACATTAAAGGAACACCTGGATCACTTAGACATTGTTTTGGGGAAATTAAGGGACGGGGGATTTACAATTAAACTTAAGAAGTCTCTGTTTTGCACAACATCAATCACATTTTTAGGGCATACTATCACAACACAAGGGGTGTCTCCCGAACAGTCACGATTAGACAAGATTCACAACACTGCTACACCACGTAACGCCAAACAATTGAGGTCAATATTAGGGGTTTTCAATTATTTTCGTAGATTCGTAGTTAAATATTCCTGTCTTGTAGAACCGTTTAGGGAATTGCTGAAGCAGGGTACTAAGTGGGTATGGACCCAGGTGCACGATGAGGCTTTTAAGGAGTTGAAGAGAGGCTTTGTAGAGACTGTCATGCTTAGGTATCCTCGTCTGGAGTGTCCCTACATTTTGATGACTGATGCGAGCATGCAAGGCATCTCAGGCATTTTGTGTCAGGAGGATAGTGAGGGCAATCTAGGGATTGTCTCATTAGCAAGCAGAGGGCTAAGCATGGCGGAGAAGAGATATACAATTACTGAAATAGAGATGTTAGCAATCGTATACTCTCTAGGGAAGTTTAGGAGTTATGTGTTGGGCAGTAAGTTGCAGATACTGACTGACCATCATGCATTACTTTTTATTGGATCCTGCAAGCTCACTTCGAACAGGATGTCAAGGTGGATATTGGCTATAAGTGAATATAACTTTGAGGTAAGGCATATTAAGGGTACTGAGAACATTGTGGCTGACTTCATGAGTAGAAACATTGGGGGTGATGAGGGTCATCAGGTACTGGAGGTACAGGAAGGTGTTGTTATCTGCGTAACCAAGGTAAGCGAGTGTGATTATGAGATACGCTGCTTAAGGAATCTGCTTGTAGAGCAGGAGAAGGATGAGGTCTTAGGTGATATCTTGACTCAGTTGAGAGGTATGGATGTGGATAGTAGAATTAAGGTTGGAAAGTATTGGTACAAGTTGGAGTGTGGTTTCTTGGCTAGGCTGTGCCATGAAGGTGCCTGGAGAGTGTGTGTGCCAAGCTCATTGCAGGTAACGATGATTTGGTATCATCACAAGGCTTTAGGGCATTTTGGATCAAGCAAGGTTCTTTTTGCTGTTCAGCAGCATTTCATTTGGAAGAACATGGGAAGGCAGATTAGGAAAGTTCTGGCAAGTTGTGACTCGTGTCAACGGTGTAAATGCCCAACGAGGTTTCTTGAGGGACCTCGGCAAATGGTGATCACAGAAAAACCAAGGGATTTACTCTGTGTCGATCTGTATGGTCCATTGGTTAAAGCTCAGTTTGGATATCAGTATATCTTCGTGGTTGTTGACGCATTCAGTAAACTCGTCAAACTGTATCCCCTGAGAAAAGCGACCGGGAAGGGTTGTGTCCTACAGATCACTGATAAGTATGTACCTGAGTTTGGGGTGCCTCTCAGGATACTATCAGACCACGGTAGTCAATTCACCTCAAAGATCTGGAAAACCAAGTTGAGTGAATTGGGTATCAAGCACATATTCTCATCTATTCGATATCCTCAAGGGAATTTGTCCGAACGAGTTATGAGAGAATTAGGGAGAGTATTTCGCACCTATGTGAGCAATCGCCACAATGCGGGGTTCTCCAAGTTAGGAGATATTGAACGATGGTTCAATAGTACGTTCCATGAGAGTGTAAAATGCACTCCCTATGAAATTCAGTATGGTAGGAAGCCTACCAATGAGCTTGCTAGAATGCTAGGTTTGGTCACGGGAGAGGAGATTGGGAAGGATGTTTGTATCCAGCTGGCTAGGGACAACTTAATCAAGGCAGGGAATAAGCGTAGGCGCCAGCAGAAGCGGGTAAAGTTTGATTCTTTTGAAGTAGGCGATCAGGTGCTTCTGAGGGTTCCATATCCGTCTTCAGCTGTAGATAAGGAGATAGGGAAGTTTTTTCATCTATTTCAGGGGCCTTTTAAGGTGGTTAAACGTATTGGTGAGTGTGCCTATAGTTTAACGGACCAGGATGGTAAGTCTGTCAGTACACATAATATTAGGAATCTCCGTAGATATCACTCTGTAAAATAATATGGCATGGACTCTTAGAGAATCAGTCAACATAACGTGATGGCATGACAAAACTCAAGAGATGTGACGAAGAATGCTAACCAGCAAAGTGGCATCGAGTGTTAGATGGATAGATGGTATGATAAGGCCTGTGCAGGCAAATACCATGGCTTGTAAAGCGATAGGGTCTCATGATGAGACGAAGAAAATGAAGTGGTAGACCTAAGACACTTGAGAGAAATCAGTGAGGCTAGGAAATGGACACAATAAGACATTCGAGAGAGTGAGAATGTGTGAAAATTTGACAAGTGTGTATGTATATATGTCTTCCAGGGTTTATTTATGTAATAGTGTAATTCTTTGTGTTTTCAGTGCGTTGCTTGTTTGAGTGTTTGTGATCCACACTTGTTTCACCCGTGTGAATCACATGGGGGCGTATTGTGACTGTTCCGGTCACAATGTTCCCAAACCCTTATTTGGTTGACTGCAAGAGAAGTCAGGTTAGGGTAATTTGTTCATACCATTTCTTTTCTTGTTCATCATCATCATTTAGGTTGTAGAATTTCATTTTATTTAGTGTATATATATCTTGTGTATCTCGGGGACTCAGTCAGGAATATTTCATTTAATTTGTATGGGAGATGTCAGTATACAAGACAGCGGATTGTGTAGGTAAGCTACAAGATGTTGCAACAGCAGGAAACTCTAGGCCAAATTTAGATTGGGCCGAGAATAACTTCCCTTGTCTTGAAGAAAGCTTTGTGTAAATTGTGTAAGGTTCTGACGTCAGAGAAGAGTTTCGCGCCACGAGTTGTAAGAAATATACATGGGTTCGAGATTATTGGTGTATTTTGTATGGGTTGGAGGGTATCATGACCCTGGCGGAGAAAGACGAAAACATGTGTTTACAAGATGAGAGGTGGGATTTTCGTGTATAGCGGGGCTTCACTTCTATTGTAGCGTCTGATTGGAAAGGTCGCGTTCTCGTAATTTGGCGTAGGCCTATTTGGAGAAACAGTTTTGTTGAAAGCATGGCTTGTGAATGTACTCGAAACGGCTACATATCACAACGATGTTATCTCTGTTAGCACAATTCAAGTTGGGTACGGAAGCACATTCATTTCTCTCGCAGAGATGTGGCTATGTAAACCAGTAAACATCTCTAACCTCAAACCACGTGTGGAAAATCTTAGAAATGCTGGGGAGAACTGATCTATCGAGCATGTCTCGTAGATTATCTGCTAGATCGTCGATGAGTGAGTAACAAACATCTTTATATTCCAACATTCATTTTGGGTCACATGTTTTCGTCATTGCCGAGGAGAGAAGATAGTAAACCATAGTCTGTTCGACGAGAGTCCCCGCCATATGTTTAAAGTTGATATTAATACACATATTTTGAAGGTTATAATTAGTTTTCTTTATAGGGAATTACACCTAATAGTTGAACGCCCAAATGATACCAGTTAGGTTGACCAAATGTGTGTCCAACACTCCACGACCCTGCCATTTCAATTGTGTGGTATATGATGAAGTACTTCCGATCAAAAATAGGAGGATGATTTTGGGAAGTTTTAAATCAGTCGCCCAAGAAGGGCTGGTAAAAAGTTACAAAATGAGCGACGACACGCGAATCGTTTCAACAAAGTACCGTATGCGTATGGATCTAATCTAACCTAATCTATAACATTCATCCGATTGCGATGAAACTTGGGTGAATCGTTGAGTACACTCCAGGGAAGGTTTCAGGCTTAGTAAATCAATTTTAGGATAGGTGGCGCATGAGTAGATTCAACAAATGTGTGACGGTGCGCGAATCGTTTAAACAAATCCCGTATGCGTTTGTTCATATGCCATTCATCCGATTGCGATGAATCTTTGAAGAGTTGTTGTGTACACGCCAGGGAAGGTCTTCGCCTTAGTAAACCCATTTTACAATATTGGTAGCGCACGAGTAGATGTAACAAATGAGTGACGACGCGCGAAGCGTTTCAACAAAAACCCGTATGCGTTCATATAGCATTCATCGATTGCGATGAAACTTTGATGAGTTGTTGTATATACTTACGTGAAGGTTTCTAACTTAGTAAATCCATTTCACAGTAGGTGGCGCACGAGTAGATTCGACAAATGAGTGACGGCGCACGAATCATTTAAACAAAATCCCGTATGCGTCATATGCCATTCACCGATTGCGATGAATATTTGGTGAGTTGTTGTGCACGCTCCCACGAATGTTTCTAAATTAGTAAATCCATTTCAAGATAGTTTAGAACAGGCATGTCCAACCTTTTTTGTAAAAGGACCACTGTCGTTAAGGTGAATTGGTTTGCGGGCCACATGATTAGACTTTTCTACGTATTAAATAGGATGTAAATTCTAATATAAACCAATTAATTTTCAAAACAAAATTTTAAAAATAGCTAATATATTGATAAGTTATTTTATTAAACTATTAATCATATATTAGTTAAATTATTTTTAAAATTAAATTAAATCTACATAAATGTTATATTTAAATAATAGAATTAATATTTTACCTGTCAATGCGACACCTGGCACTGCTTCTCACGAACAAGGCATCCAATATCTGGGTTGATTGATGTTGTAGCAACTCGAAGTGAACTCTCCAGATTATTGTCGGTAATTCGCGTTATCGTTGCGCATTTCACATGTTTCACCCTGGAGAACACTTGTTCGCATATGTAGGGGGAGACTGTTGTACCAGGAGTATAATGTACCTTGGATCACCCTTTTGTTTCTAAGTATGTGCTGCTACCTAGGCGAAAATAATCAGGACCTTCTATAATACCGGACCTGACACTAGCGGCGGGACAGATGAAAGATGGCTGTCGCTGTTGGTGATTACATGCTTTGTTTATAAGTTGAGTCGTTTTGTTTACGATGTGATAGTGGTATGAATTTCGGTTAGCAATCGTCTCCTTTGATTATCTGTGCTTATTGATTATTAATTAATGATATTACACGTTCGTGTAAGTAAATGTCTGCATTAGTGCTTCATAAATACGAGATACCGGTGACTTCTGTTACGCTTGTGATACCATCACTATTGCCAATCAGAGGGTAAGTTTGGCCTATATATTATTCTATTTAGGGTTTATAAATTATTAGTAATGGTAATTCATTATGAGCAAGCATAGTAATAATTAACGTATTCCAATTTAAGGCCTAAGAAGATCTGAAAATTGATTACCGTACGTATGAACATAACCTACTTTTTAAATTGCCTGCAGTGTTCTCTCATCCAATTATACGCCTGCTAGTTCAAGGATATCAATCTTATCACGTATTTGGTGTGGATCCCGTTTTAATAAACTACCAGTAGGCTTACTCATGCATAGGCTATGCTAAAATTGTGGTGATATGCCTTGAAACTGTTGTGTGACTGGTTGCAAATCCAATTATTATAAAGATAAGCCATTGGTGCCTATTTTCTAATTTCCTATCAGGGGAATTCAACCCACACCCAACTTCACGGAGCTGATGACCAAGAAGTCACAAGCCCATAAAATGAATTAACAGCAGACAAAATCACGTCATGATGTTATTTTTTGTGTTGGGTTGGATTCTGACACACGTCATGCGTTTGACAGAGTGCCATTTAATCTCATGAATAGGAATGAATGAATACGACTAGCCTACTTGTTGACGGATTTACAGAAGGCAGTCGTGACCTTATGATAGGAATTATCTAGGCATTTATCTTCAGTATGTGTGGGACCCCTTGGTAAACCACTTGCTGGGTGGCTACGCGGAGAATCGAACCCAACATTTACCGGTTTACCTCAAAGGCTGTGTGTACCCCGTTCATACCCTTAGACTAGAATGAAGATTTTTTGACTGTCAGGAATCAAACTTGGACCCCAGAAGTGATAACCAAGAACTACACCACCTGGTTGGTCACATTTATTTTTAAGGATAATATGTCTGTCTGTTAGGTAGTCAGCCCGAAGGCTGGTTGGATCCTCAAAAGGCACTGCCGTTAGGTTATGTGGGTAGATACCCACAAAAACCCAAGGCAGAGCTATATTGAGGCGTACTAAGCAAGAAGAGGAGTGAGGTAGATTATCATTGCTTTCCTCATTGAGTCAGTACAGCAGTACTAACCCTATGAGTAGAACCTTTCACAGCATCCACAGGCACTTACTGTGCCCTGAATGTCATTGCTAAGCACCACCCATACCTCAGTAGCTTCCATATAATCACAGCCAAGAGTGAGACTGAGACATCGGTGAAAAGCCTCATTTTACTCTAGCCTGTGCCAACAGAAAAATGCAAATGTACTGCATTCATCAAGAGATGGCAAACAGGCCCAGAATAATAGGTAACTTACTAAAAAGAGATTGAAATTCCTACAGGAACATATACAACTCCCCCCAGGGGCTCACATCTAGTGGGACGTGGGTTGGCGACCACGGGGCCCCAGCTGAGTCCGGCATTGCTTCCACTTACTTTTGCCGGGCTCCTCTCCGTCTTCTTTCCTGTCGACTTTACTTGGTCAACTCTTGCTCTCTCCCGACCCCGACGGTATTAGAGTATCCGAGGCCTAGGGAGTCTCTTCCTTTCCCGCCTTAATTGGCCCTTGTCCCATCTTTTCTGACACCCTCCTTCTGTGAGGGGTCAGCCTTCTTTTTCTTTTCCTGTTATCTCCTGCCTTCTGCTCAAGGCCCTCAAGGAGGTAGGGTGTATGTAGCCCCACCACTTCTGGTGCACCCTAGATATTGCTACACCCTCAGGGGCTCACGGCTGGTGAGTTCGAGAGTTGGCGACCCCGAGGGATTCCTGAGCTGGGTCCGGTTTTCCCTCTTTTATCCATTACCTGTGGGGCGGACCCTCTCTTTCACTTTCCTATCTGCCTTTTATGGCTCTCCTTCCTTCCAAGTCCCTCAATCCGCATTCCTCGAGGGTCGAGGGCATTTCATTTCCTCCTGTCCTATATTTGCCTTGTTCTCCTTTTGTTTTCCATTTCTTCTTCTAGTACAGTATATAAGTTAGTAGTTTTAGTTATAGTTTACATTTCATTATCAGCTTCACCATCACCCAAACCATTAAGGGCCGATAACCTAACTGTTAGGCCCCTTAAGACAACAATTATCAACATCATCATTTACAACTTTCCCTGTTCACTCAGCCAAGATATTCTACAGATCTCTCCTGTGGGCCTCAACAATATTTTATTTTATTCCTTTCCTGATGGAACTCCGGTAGTACCTTATTTTAACTCCCGGGGCACCTCCCCATGCCTGTCCCTTACACAGCTACACACACTACTACAATAATCACGTAATTGGAGGAATTCAACCCAAACCCAACTGCACGGGGCTGATGACCAAGATGTCCCAAGCCCATAAAATGGATTAACAGCAGACAAAATCACGTCATGATGTTATTTTGTGTTGTGTTGGATTCTGACCCACGTCATGCGTTTAATGTCCGACCACCAACTACGGCGGCCATCTTGGATTGCAGTGTCAGGTCCGGTAGTATAGAAGGTCCTGAAATAATCATAGTAGTATATGTACAACCCACCAGAGCGCAGTTATAACCTGTGTCTGATTTGCTTGCATGTTTGTAGAGCAGCTGAATTTCGAAACAAAATTTTGTGTGAATCAAGTAAGAGTTTTGGTTTTCAGTTATCGTCTTCCTAGTGTAAATTGACAACGAACTATTAACACATGCAAACGCCTCTAGATTCTTTGTTGTCTGGCGAGTATATCTACATGTTATATTGTTGGTTTAAACATAACCTGTAGGTTAGCCCGCCTTTTTTATTCCAAAGAGCTCCCTCATGTACCTCGGATCACAATTTCATCTTGTACCTTGGATCACGGCTCCAAGGTACACGATGTTCAAACTCTTTGATATTTTGTTTTAGGTAACAATGCCAAGAAGTAAATCTGGCAATAAACGGCCTCCTGTTGATTCTGAGGCAATGCGGAACGCTGTTGAAGCTGTCCGTGCACCGCCAGATAAACAAATATCAATTAGAGAAGCATGCAAGGTGTATAAAGTGAAATTGGCTACACTGATACACCATTTGAAATCTTTCAAGGCTTCAGGAGATGACAAACATGACAACAAATGAGAAAAATCCTATGCCTGTAAGTAGCCCTATACTAACACCAGAACAAATTCAACCATTTCCAAAGGCCACAGCAAGGAAGGATAAGAAAAAGAGAAGGAAACCAGGCAGCACCAGAATTGTAACAGACACTCCTGAAAAGGTAGAAATCCGGAAACAAAAGTTAAAGAAGAGTTTAAAAATGGAGCCTAAAGTGTTGTCAAACCAACAAAAACCTCGGAAACGTAAGGTCATTAAGCAATTAATCTTTGACAGTGACTCTAACTTGGATGACGTAGATAAAACTACAGTAGATTCAACAGATGACGAGAATGGAGCTTCACTGTTGGAGTTTCTAAATCAAGAAGTAACTGAGGCAAACGATGAACGACAGTTCGAGAGAGAAACATTTCAACAAGATGATTGTGTATTGGTTCAATTTACCAAAAAAAAAAGGAGCAACCGAACATTTTGTTGGGGAAATAGTTTCCCAAGATCTTCATGGGTTCGAATTTCAGATAAAGTTCTATAAACATACTGGAGGAAGCAGTAAATTTGTTTGCGAATCTGAAGTTGTGTTTGACGTTAATGAATTAGATATATTAGCTAAACTTCCTAAACCAGTTGAATCAACAGGTTCTGCTCGAGTAGCTGGACAGTTATAGTTTCAGGTAGATTCTTCGAACTACAACGTAAAATAAACTGATTTTGTTTACACAACCAGTCAAATGCCTTAGTATTGTTATGCAGTGATGCATGTTCACAATTGCAATCATATAACACATAAAACTATTGTGATATGCAGTGTACAAAATGTGTGATCCAAGGTACAAGACGTTGTGATCCAAGGTACACGATGGTCTTGTACCTTGGAACACTTGTACATCTTAAAGAAAAAAGTGATTTAAAAATGTAATATTTCAATGATGAGGTTCAAATGGATTTATTGTGATAGATAATTGTGTGTTTGATATGTGAGGTTTGTGAGACAAATAAACTAACAAAAAGTGGCTGTCATTTTAAAGATCTTTTGAAAAGTGATCCAAGGTACAACACTCTCCCATAATAGAATTAATATTTTACCTGTCAATGCGACACCTGCCACTGCTTCTCACGAACAAGGCATCCAATATCTGGGTTGATTGATGTTGTAGCAACTCGAAGTGAACTCTCCAGATTATTGTTGGTAATTCGCGTTATCGTTGCGCATTTCACATGTTTCATCCTGGAGAACACTTGTTCGCATATGTATGTGCTACCGAAAAGTGCGAAGTGCATGTCTATTAATGCCAGGATAGTTTTATTTGGAAAAGTAGTCGCGATAGAATTGTAGTAAGGGGACATTGTTAAACTTATTCTTTAGGTCTGACGCACATTGAAAATCAACGCACTCCATTTGCAGATCCTCAGGGACCTCGTCTATATTAATGGAGAAAGGGGAAGAAAACATATTGAAACTTATAACATTCTCCTTAAGTCTTGAAATTTAACGCGGAATTCGGTTCTTAATTCTGATATGATTTCTGCGTACTTTGGAGAATTTCGATTATTACGGTTTTGTAGGGCTGGGAAATGCACTAAGTTGTTGTTTTTTATTTGTGATTCCCAAAGTCGCAATTGTGATTCAAAGGCATTTTACGTGATCAAACATAGTAGTGATCAATTGGTCCATACCTTGGAGACGTGAATTAAGTTCGTTCAGTTGTGTTGTTATATCTACCAGAAAGGCAAAATCACACATCCATTCTGAGTCTTTAAATTCAACGATAGGTTTGCCCATCTCTTCCATAAATGTTTGTGTTTAGGTTTTTAAGTCAAACACTCGCTTCAACATTTTGCCACGGCTCAGCCATCTTATTTCAGTACCGTATAATAAACAATATATTTAAATTCTGAATCTAGATTTGTAAGAAATTTTGAAATTCTGTATGTCGCAGACCATGTGAACGAATGAAATTCACTACTTTCACAACAACTTTCAAAACACGGTCTAAATTTAGGGATTTAGCACGAAGGTTTTCTTGGTGTATTAAGCAGTGATATTGCATTACAGAAATGTTTCCTCCTTTAGCTGTCTCTGCTTGCAGTAATTTTACTAACCCTTTTCGTTTTCCTGCAAATGCAGGAGCTCCGTCTGTTGTTACACCAGATAGATTTGTACAGTATATTTCAAGCCAAGCCGGTTCAAGGTTTCAGTGACATTGGCTTTAGTGGTGCCAAGAGCAGTAATTCTTCTGTAATATTGAAATCTTTATCAACTCCCCTTAAGAAAATTGCTAATTGGGCAGTATCGCTAGCATCACTACTCTCATAAAGTGCCAGAGAATAGGACTGGAAATTTGTGGCTCGGTATTTTAAAGTTATCTCTATATTGGACGCTAATTCGTCATTATGGCGAGCGACAGCTTAATTTTGCAAACTGCGCTTTCTTGTCAGGAGATAGGCCTATAATATCAGCAACAGACTCAATGCATTCGTTAACAAACTCGCCATCTTAAAATGGTATAGATTTTTTTTGCAATAATTTCTGCTACTGCGTAACTCGCTTTTACCACAATATAAAGAATAACTGCTGTCCCGAAAGTTTAATTTTAAGTTCAGATACCTTATGTTAACGAAATTGCCCCTCAAATTTATCATATGAAGACGCATGTTGGGTGTCATAATGTCGCTTTATGTTATACTCCTTAAACACTGAAACTGTTTCACTCAAATTAAACACACTGCTTTCTTGTTTACTTCAGTAAAAAGTACTGATTTGTCCATTCTATTTGAAATGATCTACCTTCGTTTGAATCTTTTCTTTTCTTGCCGCTACAGTTAGAAGCCATATTATCACTTACGGTATAAGAAATGACAGATTAATTATATTCTTCCAACCTATCACTAGCACATAAAAATCAGAGAATAAATTATATTCTTCAAACCTCTCACTAGCACTGACAATACAATGTGAGCGAACAACTCCAAACAGTAAACTAACTTGAAAGTTCTGCAATGTAATGGCAATAAAACATCTGGCACCACCCTCGCCTTTGAAAGTAGTAACGGTACCGCGCGGTCAACAATGCACGGAGACTTCAAAGCGATGCGCGGTAGGTAGGATCATAAAATAAATCTATATCAACGGATGTACCGTATTTCTTCATGTTTTGAGTAAGATGAACTTTCACAAACACATGTATTGTGAACGGAAAAAGACTTGCTCTTTCAAGTTTATCTTATTCCAAATAGAATTACTTATTTCATATATACCTGGCTGCGTGGCTCAGGGGTAACGTTCTCGCTTGCTGAGCCCAAGGTTGCAGGTTCGAAACCTGGCGCAGTCAGCTGGCATTTGAGGGTGCGCAAATGTGAGGGAGCCGTGTCAGTACATTTACTGGTACGTTAAAGATCCCCTTCGGGGAAAAATTCCGGCACCCCGGCGTCTCTAAAAGCCAGAGTAGTTAAAAGGGACGTAAAACCAATAACATTATTATTATTATTTCATATTATTTCAAGATGGCGAGCGGAGAGAACGGTCAAGAGCGATGTGCGGTTAGTGAGTCGAAAATTCAGAGTTTATTGTGCAGGAAGTGTAAAAAAAATCTACCCGAATGGTGTCATTTGCGGGAACTGTGATCTTCGAGTGAAGAATACCGGGCAAATTACGACAAGATCGTCCGCTAAGGTTGTCGAAGTGAATAACGTTCAGAACCTGGCAGCCATGCCTGGTGTTTTTAAGTGTGGTGAGTGCAAAGCATTGAATAAGGAAATTGAAAGTCGGGACGAGGTTCTTAGGCTGTTCAAATTGGAGTTTGACAATGTAGTGGCAGAGTTAGAGCGTGTGAAACAGGAAAATAAATACATGAGTGAAGTAATAGCGAAATATGAATCGTCACATTTAAATTTAAGTTCAGTGCTTGACGTGCAGAGGGCAGCATCTGATGGGTGCTTTCAGGAAGGGTTCAACAAAATAGGTGAACGGCTACAAGCGCCGGAGAGTGTAGTTCATGTTCCTGTGGACAGGGGCGTTAACCATCTGACTGAGCAGGTAATCGGACGTACTCGGCAGGCAGAGAACATGAATGAACGGCGGTCGAAGAAGGTTCATGAAGCTGGTGATGCGGTTGTATCAAACGACCATTGCGGGCGAATAGAAGAGGAACCTGTATCGATCATTGTTGGAGACTCGATAATCAGACGGCTTCGAGTAGAAAAAGCCGACGTAATTTGTTTCCCTGGAATACGTACGGGGCAGCTCAGAAAGCAAGTGGAATCCATGGACGGAGAACGTAATGTAGCATCGATGGTCATTCATGTAGGCACAAACGATGTTAGAAGCAGTGGTACGCCAGACACAATTGGAAATGACATGACAAATTTGATCAGGACATGTAGGAGGAAATATCCTGAAACGTCCATTATTGTAAGCGGCATACTGCATAGAAGGGATGTAGATCCACGATATATTGATGGAGTGAATGGGGTACTTGACTGGGTGTGTGGAGAAGAGGGGGCGATATTTGTTAATTCAGGGGTATGGGTTCAAGACTGTGACTTGGGGTGGGATGGCCTACATTTAAATAGAAGGGGCTCTGTAAAATTAGGGCAACTCTTTGAACGAATAGTAAAGAGCTTGCAAAAAAACAGATTAGGTATGTAAGAGGTGAGCAATCTCATTTTTGTGAAGAATATGAAGGAGGATTGAGATGCCTTCTGGTAAACTGTCGTAGTGTAGTCAGAAAAGGCATAACATTTGGAACCATGGTGGAAATATATGATCCAGATGTTATAATCGGTGTTGAGTCATGGCTAGTGGATAATGTTGTCGAAGGAGAGGTATTTCCTATGGGTTATAGGATATACAGGAGGGATAGGGGAAGCACGGGGGGTGGGGTTTTTATATTAGTTAAGGATATATTTAGGAGTCGCCTAGTTTTTACGGATGAGGAAAATGAGATTCTGGGGGTTAGGGTTGGTTTTAAAGATATGGTAGACATTTTGGGTGTATATAGAACAGGAAGGGGGGAAAGGGATGTCAATTTAGGAACAACTTTAGTAAATTATGCTATGGAGGCTGACAGGGCAGGAAGAAATATAATTGTAGGGTCTGATTTTAATATGCCAGGAGTGGACTGGGAGGGTAGGGCTGACTCTCAAGAACATTACCAATCGCTGGCCAACAAAATCATATGGGAGGGGGGCTTTGTTCAAGTTATTGAGGGATGCACTAGGGGGAACAGCTTATTGGATGTGTTTTTGATAAAGCCTGAGGATATTTGGGTCAAATCAGAGATAATTGAAGGGATATGTGACCACAAGGCTGTTTTAGTAGAGGTAAAGTTGAGCATTGAGAGGCAGGTCAAGAGGGAGACAAGATTGGTGAAACAGTACTACAAAGCTAATAAGGAAATGATTGGTAGTTACTTAGCTGGAAATTTCAATCAGTGGATAGAGAGGGGACTAGATGTAGATAGACTGTGGGCTGGTTTGAAAACAATAATTCTGGATTGTGAAAAATTACATGTGCCATTTAAAAAAGTAGGGGCGACTACTGATCCACTTTATTACAATAAGGAGGTAAGAAGATTAAAGAAGAAATGTAGATTAGAAAGCAATAAGATTAGGAAGGGGATAGGCCACCGAATAGAATTAAATAGGTTGAGGAGGGAACTGGTTAGGGCTAAGATAGTAGCAAAGAAACATTTTATGGGTAGGCTAGTTGGCGGGGGGACGACTTTCAAGGAACGGTGGAGGAATATGTATGTCTATTTTCAGGAGAGTAAGAGGGGTTCAAGGCCGCATACCTGATATCGAGGGAGAAGATGGAACGCTGCTGGTGGAAGATGGGCAGAAGGCTGAGGCATTTAATGAGGTATATGGTAAGGTGGTAGGAATTACAGGGGAGGGAAATGTGGATCAGGGAGGAGAGCAGGGTATTGAGGAGGGTAAGAAATTAAGCTATGTAAATAAGGATATCTATAATGCAATACGGGGATTAGGGTCAAGAAAATCAGCCGGGGTAGATGGGATAAATGGGGAATTGTTAAAGGTTATGGGATGGAACATTGTGCCTTATTTAAGATTTCTGTTTGACTTTTGTCTAAATAATGGGGTAGTGCCTGAGGACTGGAAACAGGCTCTGGTAGTTCCGGTATATAAAGGGAGAGGGGGAAGGGGGGATAGTGATAGCTACAGACCTGTCAGTCTAACATGTATTATATGCAAAATTTTTGAGGGAATTATGAATGAATACATAAGGGAATGCTTAGGGAGTAGTAGGTGGTTGGGAAATAAACAGCATGGTTTCAGAAAGGGATTTTCGTGTGAATCGCAGCTAGCAGGCTTTCAGCAGGATATCAGTGAGGCCTTGGATAACAGAGGTCAAGTTGACTGCATTGCAGTTGACCTATCAAAGGCTTTTGATAGGGTCAATCATGGTATTCTGTTAAGGAAAATGGAGGCTATAGGATTGGACAGGAGAGTAGTTCAATGGGTGAGATCATTTTTGGAGGGGAGAAGTCAGAGGGTAAGGGTTGGTGGTTCAGTGTCAGAACAGTCTAGGGTGGGGAGGGGGGTACCTCAGGGGGAGTAAATTGGGTCCTTTACTATTTCTCATTTACATTAACGACATAGGAGTTAAAATATCATCCCAGATAAGATTATTTGCTGATGATATAGTAGTATACAGGAGGATAGATCACCCGGATGACTGCGGCATATTGCAGAGGGACTTGACGGACATACAAAGCTGGGCGGATAAAAGTGATATGATGATAAATTCAAAGAAATGTCAGGCAGTGAGATTTGTTAACAAAAGGAATCATATTGTTGTTGAATATTCAGTGGGGGAAAATAAAGTTGTATTTGGGGACGAATGTAGGTATTTAGGTGTAACTGTGGGGGGTGGGAATTTTCACTGGGGTAAGCACATAAGGGAAATAGTAAAGAAAGCATACAAGTCACTACATATGGTTATGCGAGTCTTTAAAGGCGCTGGCAGAGAGATTAGGGAAAGGGCATACATGTCCCTAGTCCGTCCTCTGCTGGAATATGCTGGGGGAGTGTGGGATCCATACCAAATGTATTTAATAAAGGAATTGGAAGGAGTGCAAAGGAAGGCCGCCAGGTATGTAATGGAGGACCACAGATCGACGAGTAGTGTGAGTAGGATGATACAGGATTTGGGATGGGAAAGTCTGGCTGATAGACGTTCAAGAGCAAGACTAGGGGGTATTTTCTTAGCTTATAAGGGGGAAATTGCATGGGAAGATATTCATGAGAGATTGGGAAAGGAAAGTTCATATATGGGCAGATACAGTCATTGTTGTAAATTGAAATTAAGTCAGTGGAAAAGTAACTGGGGCAAATATTCGTTCATTGGGAGGGGGGAAATAGAATGGAACAGTTTGCCAGGGGGCATTTTCAGCCCTTTGCCTTCTGATGTTGGTAAATTTAAGGAGTTGGTGAAAAAGCACCAGATTAAGAGGCAGTGATGAACGGTGCATAAGTTGAAGCAATGAAAGAAAGTGTAAATGTTTAGTATTTTATGTTTATTTCTGTTATTAGAATGATTATTTTTACGATTACCGGTTTCTTCTCTTAGCAACTATTACTTATTTACTAATTAGTCCTAATTTTCTAAAATTTTTTGTGGTTGTGAATTGTTTTGTGTATTTATTGTAATTTGCCACCATGGACAGTGTCCACATTTGCAAATAAACCATGTATGTATGTATGTATGTATAACTTACAAATATCACTGCGGGCCGAACATGATGTGATGCAGCAAATATCACTGCGGGCCGAACATGATGTGATGGAGCAATTATCACTGCGGGCCGCGGGTTGGACACACCTGGTTTAGAGGCAGTTAACGGAAATTGAAAAAAAAAAAATATTGTGTATCCGAAAGCACTTCAAGAAACAAAATTACAACCCGAACACTTTTTTGATTGTCATTGCAACGCATGCTGGGTACAACTTGTCTATCTATTATATACGGTATATCTTATCTTATATATAAAAGTGAAAGTCTGTATGTATGTGGGTATGTATGTGGATCTGTTCCGTATACAAATCTCTTAGACCATAAATTCAATAGATGGCTGATGACGTCACTTTGTTGAAACCAACATCTCGATCAGCTGACTGAAGGGAACTGCGGATAGTGATAATAGAATTATCCAATATGGAACACCTTTTGTATTCCTTGGCGTTGCTTAGCATTCGCCATTAGCCAATTGTAGTCGCACTTGAGCCATTACCCTTCAGTCAGCTGATCGAGATGTTGGTTTCACGTCACAGTACAGGCGCAGTGTGGCAATGCGCCCTCTATTGTATTTATGCTCTAAGACAAATCTACACCGTTCCACCAATCTCAACCGAATTTTGCATGCACATAGTTTAGGACCCAGAAGAAACCGCTGGCTACATGAATTTTCGATAGCCTTTCTCATTCTTCTGATTTTGACCCTTTTGCACTCCAGCACATGCTAATCAAATCATAAAATATACTCATGAAGGAATGGCAAGGCGGATAGTTTCCATGGCAACATAGCTCAAGTCGAGACACGGCCGACTGGATGCCATTTGCGCTCTACACTACCGGTATAGAAAATGAGGATCTTTACTTGAAATCACGTTAGTTACTCAACTTCTCACACAGCACTGTCAACCGAGTTTAGCATAACAAAGACTTGACACTATCTTCTACTATATATTTGTCAAATACCACTCACTCACTCATTCATTCATCACGAAATCTCAGAAACCATCAAACGGATTGGAATGAAATTTGGTATGCAGCTTCCCCAAGGGCCGCAAATGCCCACTAAGAGAGGATTTTTGGATATTCTGGTTCTAAAGGGGTGTTAAGGGGGGTAGACCTGCATTTCATTGAACAGCAATATCTCCCGATTGGTTTCATTGGGGGATGTGATACTCGGCACATAAACTCATCATTAAAAATAAGAAGACACGAGTCGGAGGGTTTTTCGATGTGGTGTATATTATGAGGTGAAAGGGGTGACAAGTGGGGATTGAAAGATTCCTAACGGAGCGTGTATCTCTTAAACGACATAGGCGAGGAGTTTGAAACTCAGCGGGAAAAAATCAGCATAAAAATAAGTAAATATGTGTTTGACCGTTTTATCATAAATCCAATTTAAGGGGCCCATGGGGAGGGGTGAAATTCTGGAGGGGGGGGGGGGAGAAACAGGAAAGAAAGTGTCCTAACTGATTGACTGACTGACTCACTCATCAAACTCAGGGGGAAAAACTGCTTTAAAGTAAGTAAATAGCTGTTCGACAGTTTTTTTCATAAATCAAATTTCAGGGGTTCATGGGGAGGGGTGAAATTCTGAAAAAAGAAAATTGAAAGAAAATGTCCTGACTCACTCACTCTCTCATCATCGCCCAGCCAAATTTATTGAAGTTAGAAACATGATAGTTTGGGGATATGTTCATTGTATTTCAAAACAGTCTACTAAGGGAGGATTTTCGGATATTCAGGTTCTAAAGGGGTCTTAATGGGGTTAAACCTGCATTTCATTGAATAACAATATCTCCCGATTGGTTTCATTGGGGGACGTGATACACGGCATATGAACTCATCATTAAAAAGTAAGACAAGTGTCTGAGGGTTTTTCGATGTGGTGTATATTATGAGGTGAAAGGGGTGAAAAGTAGGGATTGAAAGATTCCTAACGGAGCGTATATGTCTTAAACGACATAGGCGAGGAGTTTGAAACTCAGCGGGAAAAAATCAGCATAAAAATAAGTAAATATGTGTTTGACCGTTTTTTTCATAAATCCAATTTAAGAGGCCCATGGGGAGGGGTGAAATTCTGTGGGGGGGGGGGGACAGGAAAGAAAATGTCCTAACTGATTGACTGACTGACTCACTCATCAAATTCAGGGGGAAAAACTGCTTTAAAGTAAGTAAATAGCTGATCGACAGTTTTTTATCAATCAAATTGAAGGGGTTCATCGGGAGGGGTGAAATTCTGAAGGAAAAAAAATGAAAGAAAATGTCCTGACTCATTCACTCACTCATCATAGTCCAGCCAAAAATATTGAAGTTGGAAAAATGGCATTTTGGGGATATGTTCGTTGTATGTCAAAACCGTACACTAAGGGAGGATTTTTGGATATTCAGGCTCTAAAGGGGTCTTAAGGGGGTTAAACCTGAATTGCATTGAATAACAATATATCACGAGTGGTTTCATTTGTGGATGTGATACTCGGCATATAAACTAATCATTAAAACTAAGCAGACATGTGTCTAAGGGTTTTTCGATGTGGTGTATTATTATGAGGTGAAAGAGGTGAAAAGTGGGGGTTGAAGGATTCCTAACGGAGCGTGTAGGCCTATCTCTTAAACGACATAGGCGAGAAATTTGAAACGCAGCGAAAAATCATCAGCTAAAAAGATAAGTAAATCGGTGTTCGACCGTTTTTTCATAAATTAATTTAAGGGGCCAATGGAGTGGGGTGAAATTCTGGGGGGGAAAAGGAGAGAAAGCGTCCTAACTGACTAACTCACTCACTCACCAAACTCAGGGGGAAAAGACAGCATTAAAAATAAGTTAATAGGTGTTCAAGCGTTTTTTCATCAATCCAATTTAAGGGGCACATGGGGAGGGGTGAAATTCTGGTAAAAATAATTGAAAGAAAATGTCCTGTCTGACTCACTCACTCATCACGCCCAGCGAAAACTATTAAAGTTGGAAAAATGAAATTTTGGGAATATGTTCGCTGTATGTCGAAAACGTCAACTAAGGAATGATTTTTGTTTATTCGGGTTTTAAAAAGATGTTAAGGGGGTAAACGTGCATGGCATTGAATAACGATATGTCATGAGTTGTTTCTTAGGGGATGTGATATTCGGTATATAAACTAATCATTAAAAATAATCAGACATATGTCTAAGGGTTTATCGATGTGGTGTATATTATGAGGTGATATGGGTGAAAATTGGGGGTTGAGGGATTCTTGACGGAGCGTGCATCTCTTAAAGGACATAGGCGAGAAGTTTGAAATTCGGCGGAAAAAGAACAGCTTAAAATACAAGTAAATAGGTGTTCGACTGTTTTTTTTTTTCATAAATCCAATTTAAGGGGCCCTTGGAGAGAGGTGAAATTCCTGGAGAGAAAAAAAAACAGGAAAGAAAGTGCCCTAAGTGATTGACTCACTTACTCACTCATCAAACTCAGGGGGAAAACAGCTTTAAATAAGTAAATAGGTGTTCGACCGTTTGTTTCATAAATCCAATTTAAGGGGTTCATGGGGAGGGGTGAAATTATCAAAAATAAATGAAAGGAAATGTCCTGACTGACTCACTCACTCATCATAGCCCAGCCAAAATTATTAAAGTTAGAAACATGAAATTTTGGGGATATGTTCGTTGTATGTCGAAAACGTCCACTAAGGAAAGAGTTTTGAATATTCAGGTTCTAAATAGGTGTTAAGGGGGGTAAACGTGCATTTCATTGAATAACAATATCTCACGAGTGGTTTCATTTGGGGATGTGATACTTGGCATATATACTAATCATTAAAAATAAGCTGACACATGTCTAATGGTTTTTCGAAGTAGTGTATATTATGAGGTGAAAGGGATGAAAAGTGGGGGTTGAAAGATTCCTAACGGACCGTGTATCTCTTAAACGACATAGGCGAGGAGTTTGAAACCCGGAGGAAATCAATCAGCTTAAAAATAAATAAATAAATAAATAAATTAATTAATTAAATATGTGTTCGACCGTTTTTTCATAAATCCAATTTAAGGGGCCTATGGGGAGGGGTGAAATTCTGGAAGGAAAACGTCCCCTAAGGAAGGATTTTTGGATGTTCACTCTCATCGACCAACCCAAACGATTAAAGTTAGAAGAATGATATTTTGGGGATATGTTTGTTGTGTGTCGAAAACGTCTACCAAGGAGGGATTTTTGGATATTCAGGTTCTAAAGGGGTGTTAATGGGGTTAAACCTGCATTTCATTGAATAACAATATGACACGACTATGACGCGAGCGAAGCGAGGCTAAAAATGAGATGATGTGCGTCTTTGTATTACTCAATCACGCAAGTACCACTGGTCCGATTTACATGAATTTTACATGGAAATAGCTGATTTACCTGGTTAACATATAGGTTACTTTTGATTTCAATACTTTGTACTATTTAAAGATGGCGACCATTTTAGTGACTTCACTACACCCTTTGGTTTAAAACTTTCATATTTCCATTTCAAATACAAAGAGAACGCTAAGAAATAGCAAACTTTTGATGGTTTATTATTATCATCGTATGGCTTTTGGTGCCGGGAGTGTCCGAGGACATGTTCGGCTCGCCTGAATCTGTAGCTGCTTCCAGCGGATACCCTAAAGGGTGACCTACAAGTTCCGTTTAATTTCAAGTAGTTCCAACTTTCGCCACCAGATATCAATGATACCTAGTGGTGAACGTTGGAACTTTGATAGAGCGTATATACGAGGTTAAAAATTACATTTTCTATCCGAAAGGTATCTCCAATCGTTAGCGAGTAAAACCTAAATTTGTGCTATAAAACACGGTCAACGCCGAGCGGTGTAGTTGGACAAAATATTCCATCCTTAATCTCCCTCTGCGCAGCACCTCGCCTATCCCCTGTTTTAACTGTCACCTTCATATTTTAATTTATTTATGACGCGTAGCGAAGCACGGGTACTTCAGCTAGTACCGTATAAAGCTCAATGTTTGTCTGTCTTTCTGTCTGTCTGTTATTTATACAAATCTACACCGTTTCACCGATCTGAACCAAATTTTGTATACATACCCTTTGAACCCGACGAGTATTATTACTGTCCACGTTAAATTTCGGACAGACCACTCCATTCTCTGCATTTAGGCCCTTTGGTTCAAATCTACACCGTTTCACCCATCTGAACCAAAATGTGTATACTTACCCTTTGGAACCCAGCGGGTAACACAGTCTACATGAAATTTCGGGCAGACCACTCCATTCCCTGCATTTAGGCCCTTTGGTCCAAATCTATACCATTTCACTGATCTGAACCAAAATGTGTATACTTACCCTTTGGAACCCTGCGAGTAACACTGTCTACATGAAATTTCGGACAGACCACTCCATTCTCTACACCGTTTTACCGATCTGAACCAAAATTTGTATACTTACCCTTTGGCAGGGCCGGCGAGAGACCGGTGTAGAGGGTGCTACAGCACCGAGGCCCGAGGCCCCAAAGGGGCCCGGCCTTGGGCCCAATGATGTAATGTAAATGTTTGTGATTGGCACAGAATTCTAGGCCTACCTCATCCAGTTCCATCCGGGAAACTGGAAATGTGTGTGGCTATTAAATTATATTGATGTTTTTTTATACCATACAAATCACAAAACAAACTTAAGTTGCAAGCTTACTGTTTGAAAAATTGATGTTGGCAATGCTGTACAACAATCTATGAAGCGCGTGCGCGTGGATTCCCGCACCGAGGAAGGGTTTTACCCACTGTCCCCACACTGGCCGCACTGTGCTGCGTAAATAATGCTTTGTCATCCACTGTCAGTCGATTGTCTAATCCAATAGTAATACGTTGTGTTAGTGATTCGCCACGGTTTGTGTGATTTGTATACGCCAGTTTTAATGGTGTCGGTGTGTAATATTGTTCGAATACGGATTACAATTTAGAATGCGTATCGTGTGTTTCTAGTGAAACCTGCTATGAGTTGCAATTACAAACACATATCAGGTGCTCATAAACGGAAGGAAAGAGAAGACAGGGTGTTGAAGGAAAGAGCATCGAAGAAAGGCCAGCTATCGTTTGGACAGTTTTCTAAAATATCCTCCTTCATCATTGTAAGTTATAGAAAAAGGTAACATTACTAATAGGCCCACCGATAGTCATAGTTATAAAGTAGATGAACAACAAAATTAAATCGAATCAAACAAGGAAGAACAGGGACTCCTAGTCTTATTCAATCTGTGTCGCCTACGAATATTGAATCTATCGAGGCCACAAACCGCCTTTACCTTTACCAGACAAATATGTTGACGTAGGTGACCCTGCTTTCGATAGCAGCCGTGATTTAAATACCGTACCCTCATGATCCTTTGCCTGAACAATTTCCTGTGGATTCGGTAGGCTATTCCGTTCCCGCGTCGGTCTTCCAAAAGAAACTTACATATGGTGAACTGATTATTCGTGATTGGCTTGTTTGGAGCATGGTTAAGAAAGCGTTTTACTGTTGTTAGGTAGATTTCATTAGAAAGCTAACTATTGCAGTGGGTACCATGTTTCGACTTCCGGAAAATTTCGACATATCTTCGCGTTTCACGTCCCCTAGACCCCAAAACCACCGTCAGTTCAAAAGTGTATATATAATTTATGTATATATGTATATGTATATATATGTATATGCCGTAATTTTGCGCCAATCACTTTGAATTGTTTACATAATATGTAGGGGAAGGTGGGCCACAGTGAGACAGAAAAAATATATTTTAGTATACTGTCTTATTTTTTGATATATGAGAATGTCTTTATATACTGAAATATAAGTTGATTGTTGCTCATCAATTTCATACCCTTAGAATTTCCAAAACATCCACACGTTTCTGTAAAAATAATAAATTGTGAACATGTTGCAACCGTCTCACTGTAGCCCACCCGTGGGCCACACTGAGACAGATGATGGTCCACACTGAGACACAATGAAAAGAATTTATTTTGACTGGTTAAATACATAGATAAACACTAAAACAAATAATTAATGCCAGAAAACACTACAGCACATTCAGATTCCCAACATTTACAGAAAATTTGAGATATGACTTTTGTCTATTTGTTTTGCCATATGCACAGGAAACCGCCCACAGTGATCTGTTGCCTTTCGCGGGGACTGAAGCAATATCTGCACCCTATGGGTAAAAAAAGAACTGCCTATCATTTTTGCTCTTTTTCTTAAGAATTTTACTTATCATCATCTAAATCTCATTTCACTTCCCCGATGCAAAATCTTGAGTGTTTCCCTGAAAACTCAACCAGAACGAAGTCACCTTCCTTAGGTTTGCGAGCAAGTTGATGAAATGTTAGGAGCTCGATTTCTTCATTATCTGATGAGCTGTCTGAATTAGAAGAATCATCAACATCATCATCCATGGAAATGTCCGTAGCTAGGGCTGCCGTTGGCTGAACAAATTGTTCTTGCAGTTCTTTAGATTTTTTAATTTTTATTTGTGGACTTAAAATCAAGTTTTTATTTCTTTCTGTGGTGTGAGTTGGAATGAAAGATCTCCCCTTTTCTCTCCTAGAAGTTGACTCTGCCCTCTCCTCAGCTTTGGGGTAACTCCGTATATCTTTCTCACTGTCTCACTGTAGCCCACCCTACTGTGTCTCACTGTGGCCCACTTGCGACATGTAAAAACAATTATGTCTACTATCTCACCTACAATACTGAACAAGCTGACAATTCCAATAATTATTTAGTAATATGTATGTATTTCGACCATATTATATTCATTAATGTACAATGATACACATAACTATAAGAAAAAAGCAACAAAGGAAGAAAATTTTACTTTTCTTACCTCAAAAACGAAGATGTTGTTTATCTCCTACATAACATGCTCCTTTCAAAGAGTAAACAGGATCAAAATGTCTGCTACCAGGAGAGCCAACCTCTAAGAAATATTAAAAAATGTCCCTCTTTCAAAAAAAAAAAGGATTTAATGAGCTTGTCTCACTGTGGCCCATGTCTCACTGTGGCCCATCTTCCCATATCCCCTGCAAATCTCGGTCGAGTTCGTTAATGGGCAAAATTGGTCGCAGGGGGTGAATATGGGGAGGGGGGGCATTTTTCGAAAAAGTGATATATCGCTATAACACTCTTAATACGTGAAATATCGAATCCATTCGAAGTTCATACTATGTATCGGGTAAGTGCCAAAAATGTATGTTTGAGAAGTTTTTTGATAGCACCAACCATTGACCAAAGGGGTGGTAAAAAGTGTTTTTTCGTGAAACATCAATCTCTCTTAATAGGCACAATATAAAAACCGTACAAAATGGAGAATATTTCCCTAATAATTACCTAAAACTTTTGTCTGAAATATTTTTTTATATAACCCACCATTACGCCAAGGGATGAGCAAAAATATTTCGGAATTAGAAGAAAATGCCAAGAGCCATCAGAGGTTACCACAGCCGCCATCTTGAGGGTATGTAAACAATTGAACTAAATTAGATACCAGTGCATTACAATGTGTATAAACGTTTGCTGTACCAAGTTTCATTGCGTTTGTATCATTAAATCGCGTGAAAGTTCTATTTAAAATTTTCAACTTCGCTTGGCCACCATATTTGTTTTGTAGTTAACCGGTTTTTGAAACTCTTACAGGTGAGCTTCCAGTAGTGCCCTTTATCTCCGTACAAAATTTCTGGGTGATATTGCTAATAGTTTCAGAGATATAGAATGCCGGTGAAATATTTCGCACAGCCACCATCTTGAGGTTATGTAAACAATTGAACGAAGTTAGATGTCAGTGCATTACAATGTGTATAAACATATAGCCTACTGCACTAAGTTTCATTGCGTTTGGTTGGTTAAATCGCGAGAAACATCTATTTAAATGTCGCAAATTCGCTTGGCCGCCATGTTGGTTTTGTAGTTACCAGGTTTTCAAAAGTTGCATAGGTGAACTTCTAGTAGTTCCCTTTATCACCGTAAAATATTCCAGGGTGATATCGGTAATAGTTTCGAAGATATTGAATGCTAGTGAAATATTTCGCACAGCCGCCATGTTGGATTGGTGAGACGTAACAAAATTTGAAGGGTACGGTCGGGGTCGTCCGGAATAGTGCTATGAACTTACCGTGTTTCATTGAAATAGTTCCAGCTGTTTAGAAGTTATTAGGGGGACTCCGACCATCACACACAGACAGACACGTGGACGAAAGGTGATTTCAAGAGCCTATTTTTTTTTCATAAATGAAAATAGGCTAAAATGGACCCCAAATGACAAGAAGGTTACCGACCCCATAAGACAATAAAACGTTAAAAATATGCATAGAAAGACGAACAAAAATGTTCATTAAGCTCCAATTGTAAAATACTTTTTCGCAATAAATGAGGTCTGATCCTTCTACGAAAACCTGCTTATTTTGACTATTATAGCCTATCCCCTTGTTTGCCCGGTGAAATCTACCTCCGCCTTCCGGCGTGCTGAGAGGAATTTTTCAGTACGTTGCCCCACCCAAAACGATCTTCGTTCGCTCTTTCTGAAGGATATTCTGCGGAAAGACGCTGGAAAAAAACTCTTCAATAAAGTCCCAGAACATGAGAGTAGTTCCAGTCATAAAAGCTCCTATGTTGAGTGGAAGTCAGAGGTGATCAAATCAAAAAAATATAAATCGCTATCGGACTTAATCTTTCACTCCATTCAACAAGAAAAGGGACAAGTGGCGTGATCTTTTAAAGCGACTTCTTAATGTCACTTTATTCCTAGCAGAAAGAGGACTTGCCTTTCGGGGTTGTTGTTTGAGTCTTCAGTCTTTTGACTGGTTTGATGCAGCCTTCCATGCCTCCCTGTCCTGTGCTAATCGTTTCATCTCTACATAGCTACCACACCCTACATCCGAGGCAATCTGTTTAATATATTCTAACCTTGGTCTACCCCTCCAGTTCTTGTCCTCAACCCTTCCTTCCATCACTAAGCTTGCTATTCCTGGGTGTCTTAGTATGTATCCTACTAACCTATCTCTTCTCTTCATTAGCAGTCGCCAGAAACATCTCTCCTCTCCCACTCGTCTTAGTACCTCTTCGTTTGTAACCCTATCTACCCATCTGATCTTCATCATTCTCCTGTAACACCACATTTCAAATGCTTCAATTCTCCTCTTTTCTGCTGCACCAATAGTCCGAGTTTCACTTCCATAAAGCGCCACACTCCAGACAAAGGCTTTCAAAAATGACTTCCTAATACCTAAATCTATATTCGATGTCAACAGATTCCTTTTCTGTAGAAATGCTTTCCTTGCCTGAGCTAACCTACTTTTTTATATCCTCTTTGCTTCGTCCATCACTGGTTATTTTGCTTCCTAAGTAACAGAAGTCTCCTACTTCCTTCAGCTTTTCACCTGCCAATTTGATGTCCATAGAGGTTTCTGATTGATTTCGGCTGCATTCCAGTATTTTTGTTTTACATTATTAATTTTCATCATGTATTCTTTCCTTAAAACGGAGTCCATGCCATTCAAAAACTCATTCAAATCCTCAGGCGTGTCGGCCAAGATGACGATGTCATCAGCAAATCTCAGAATTGAAATTATTTCTCCTTGAATCTTCACTCCCACTTTAAATTTTTCTCCAATTTCCTTCATTGCTTGTTCAATGTAAAGATTGAAAAGTATGGGTGACAAGTTGCAGCCTTGCCTTACACCTTTCTGAATACCAGCTTCTCTCTCATGTCCTTCAGCTCGAATGACTGCTGTCTGGTTTCTGTATAGATTGTAGATCACCCTCCTATCCCTGTACTTTATTCCAATCATTTTCAAAATGTCAAACAATTTAGTCCAATCAACGTTATCGAAAGCCTTTTCTAAGTCTACAAATGCCATGAACGTTCTCTTATCTTTCCTTTCCAAAATCAGCCTAAGACTTAGTTCAGCTTCCCTTGTTCCTATATTTCTCCGGAAACCAAACTGGTCTTCACCCAACTCCGTTTCTATGTGGCTTTCCATCCTCTTGTAAATTATTCTAATAATAATAATAATGTTATTGGTTTTACGTCCCTTTTAACAACTGCTGCTTTTAGAGACGCCGGGGTGCCGGAATTTTGCCCCGAAGGTGATCTTTAACGTGCCAGGAAATCTACGGACACGGCTCCCTCGCATTTGCGCACCCTCAAATGCCAGCTGACTGCGCCAGGATACGAACCTGCAACCTCGGGCCCAGCAAGCGAGAACGTTACCCCTGAGCCACGCAGCCAGCCTAAATTATTCTAGACAGGATATTTGAAGCTTGAGTAATCAAGCTGATTGTACGGTAATTTTCACATCTGTCAGCTCCCACTTTCTTTGGTATAGGGATAATAACATTCTTCTTGAAATCAGGGGGTACCTCACCTGTCTCATAAATCCTACACACCAAGTGAAATAACCTGATCAGACCTTCATCTCCTATGCAGCGTAGCAACTCAATCGGTATATCATCTATGCCTGGTACTTCGTTCCTGCTCAAGTCCTCCAATGCTCTGTCAAATTCTGATCTCAATATTAAATTTCCTTTTGCATCCTCATCAATTTCCTCCTGCCTTTCCATTACATGATTCTCAATCTCCTTTCCCTTATACAAACACTCTATGCAAGCTTTCCATCTCTCAACCTTTTCTTCCCTATCTGTTAGGGGCTTTCCATTTGTGTCCTTAATATTACAGTACTTAGTCTTCTTTTCCCCAAAATTATTCTTAATCCTTCGATAAGCTGTGTCTTCGTTTCCTAATTTCAGACAATTTTCTATACCTGCACATTTCTCTTTCAACCATTCTTCTTTCGCTTCGTTGCACTTCTTGTTAACCTCATTTCTCAGACGTCTGTATTCTGCTTTCCCCTTTTCATCTCCTACATTCTTATGTTTCCGCCTTTCATCCATCAATTCTAGTATATCCTGAGTGATCCACGGTTTTCTGCCTATTTTTTTCTTTCCTACCAATCTATCGCCCACCTTTTTGGCTTTTGACTTTTCTTCAGTTTCTTCAACTTTAATCTGCATTTCATCACAACCAGATTGTGGTCAGAGTTTATGTCAGCACCAGGATATGTTTTACAATCCAAAATCTGGTTTCGAAACCTCTGCTTGACCATAATGAAGTCGATTTGGTAACGCCCTGTGTCTCCTGGTCTCATCCATGTGTATCTTCTTCGATTGTGGTTATTGCATAATGTGTTAGCTATGACCAACTCATGCTCGGTGCAGAATTCCATCAGCCTGCTTCCTCGATCATACCTTTCACCTAATCCGAAATCTCCTACTATCTTCCCTTCTCTTCCTTCTCCTACCACAGCATTCCAATCTTCCATTACTATAACATTTTCATCACCCTTGATATACCCTTTCGGGATAGTATTGATAAAATTGGGAACCCCTCAAATGCAATATTTTGGGAATTTTAGAACTGCTGGCGAATTATGATCCAGTTTTGAATGAACATTTGAATCGAGTCCGCTCGTTTCAAGAAAATGGAGAAAGAAAGAAAGTTAATTATCTGTCTCATGATAGTCAAAATAAGTTTATTACTCTTTGCGCTGTCCAAGTTACGAAGAAAATTTTAGAAGAAAGAGAAATGGCAAAATACTATGCCATAATAGTTGATGCAACACCAGATTCTGCACATGTTGAACAGACTACGTTTCTTTTGATATAAGTTTATTTGACTGAAAATTAAACTCAGCTTTACCGAGTCGAAGAAAGGCTACTTTGCTTTACCGACTGCACCAAAAAGACTGGAGAAGCCATTGCAGAGCTTATTTTAGATAAGCTAAAGGAATTTGACATCCCATTAAAAGACTGTAGGGATCAAGGCTACGACAATGGGAGTGACATGAAAGGAGCGTACAAAGGAGCTCAGGCAAGAATTCTGTCCGCTAACAGTGAAGCAGTTTACTCTGCTTGCACTTGTGATTTCTTGAATCTGTGTGGAGAACAAGCAGCGGAGAGCTGTCTGTCTGCAGTAACATTCTTTGGAGCTGTTCAAAAGTTATATAACATATTTAGGTCCAGCCCCTAAAGATGGGAAATTTTGAAAGGAAAGATACCAAGCTCCCTTCACTCGATGTCGAAGACTCGCTGGTCTGCTAGAGTAGACAGCGTTAAACCAGTCGCAGTTCACCTTCCACGGATAATAGAAGCACTGGAGGCATTGACTGAACTGAGCCTATCTTCTGAATGTCGTCGACACCTTCAGGGATTCAAATAATATTTCAAAACCTTCAACTGCCTTCTTCTTGCGTCTATTTGGTTCAAGGTAAGAATACATCATATATATTATATATATTTATTGTTCATTATATATCATATATTCGTTTAGAAAAGAGGCGTGTAGCTACGGTAGTCAAAAATACCTGCAGGATAAAATAATGGTCTTAACTACCAAAGAAAATATTATTTTTTTCCTGGTAAAATAGTATTTCTTTGACCTACAAAGATATTTCAAGCCACAAAAAAATCATAAAAAACAAACACCTGTCACAAAAATACTAACTACAGTAGAACCAAACTATGTCGGCCCTCTTTAACGCGCCCGTCTGCGTAAACCGGACTGGGTTTAGTTGCTTTTATTTTTTATTGTAACATTTACTACTAAGTTAATATCCTGGCAGCGCGAGTGGACCAATTTTGTTTGCCCTTTGGCACAAATCTACATCGTTTCACCTATTAGAACCAAACTTAATGTACTCACCCTTTTGGAACCCTGCAGGTAACACTGTCCACTTGATATTTTAGGCAACTCTCTCCATTCCCTACATTTAGAACAACAGACAAAATGAACTTGAAAACCACGTTCTAAGACCCTAGAACCATACATGTCCGTATTAGTGTAACTACTCCCCCCAGGGGCTCACATCTAGTGGGACGTGGGTTGGCGACCACGGGACCAACCAACCTAAGTCCGAGGAAAAAGCCAACCTGGAGGGTAAACCGACGAAAAGAAAAAAAAAAGAAGCGTTTGACCTCAAACTATGTATTTATATTACCGGTATATGTACAAGTCTCGCACGAAAAAAAGAACGTTCCTAAGGTTTTGTTATACACTTCTTGAATCTTTTCAAGAGATAAAACAAAAGTAAAAAAGCTGGGGATTTTCGGGATATGAACCCGGCACCTCTCGCACACGAAACAGGAATCGTACCCCTAGACCAACAGGCCCACATGCAAGGAATAGAAAATGGAGATACTTCCATGTAATGAATTCTGAGAATATATGTTGAATATTACACTACAGTATTTTACATTAGTAAAGTGTCGTAAATATAGATAAGCACTGGCACAATCCCATGATTTATTTTGAAACAGAGAGGATATACGCTTCTCACTTCGTAAGCCATCGTAAAACTACCATGTGGTGACGCGAAGTCAATCGTATAACTTCGGCTTTCTACGCTACTCGCAGCCCTGTGCATTAGCTGTCTGTAACGTCAAGTGATTTCACAGCCCTCGCTGCGCTACTACCAGCTATCACAGAACCATCTGTTGTTCTGCATACACACTATGCCTGCAGAACCACGGCCGACTGAATGCGAGCTGCGCTCTATACCGGCCTTGACAATCCCAGTTAGAGCCCATGCATCACGTGTAATTGGAAAATTTCTACTCGGCGCCGATAGAGCGCACTCCCATCCCATTGTAGGCGCGATTAATCAACAGCTGTACGGTACGTTTATTAAATGTGTAATCTGGAGAACCACTGGATGGATTTTGATGCGGTTTTCACCATTCTGTAAAGGTAATCTCGGCGGCTTCGGTGGCGTAGTCGGTAGCATGCTGAGCTTCTATGCCCAAGATAGCGGGTTCAAACCCGGCCGATGCCGTCGGATTTTTTAAGAGCGTTAAAAATCCCTCAGTATGCCTTCCTTCGGAGGGGAAGTAAAGCCGGCGGTCCCATGTCATAGATTTATGGCATGTTAAAGAACCTTCCACTAATTGCACCTGTGTGAAGCTAAATTGGTTAGGTTAAGAATGTAAACAACGCTCTTATGTTTCTATGTTCGTTGCCAAGAGCCGACTGCAGTAGCGTCTAGTAGCTGAGTTCTGAACTTGGCCTAGTAGTCGTTGACGGTGGTGCTTGGCGGCAAAAGTAGGAACTATTTGAAAATTTCTAAGTTGCAGTACTTAAATTAAAAAAAACAGATAACACACACTATTACAGTCATCACAATTAACACCGGTTATCAGACAGATTATACACACACCCAAAGTACACGGGGCTACATGACCGCGTTGTCGCAGCCTCTAAACTTAAAAACCAACCAAAGGTAATCTCGAGGAAGATTTGTGTAGAAAATAATTTATTTATGACCAAAGGGAACCAAGCAATAACGATTTCAGTGAAAAGGTCGAAAAAAGAGCCTGGCGTCCGTGCGCTTTTTAAGCTTACGCTGGGCAAACCGTTTAAAATAGCATTATACTATGAGTGTAAGAATTGTTCAGCGTGAGAAATTCTATAAAAAAAAGTCCGGGAGAGCATATCTCTATCTTCGATACATCGCCCACTATAAGTGTTTTTAGTTTGGACGGAAGGGGGATTTGTGTATCATGCGCCTCGTCATTCTTAAATTACGTCTGACAGGAATTCCTTGCACATTCATAACTGTTCCCGGGCGAAGTCGGGGCGGGTTGCTAGTGACACTATATAATTATTATCATTATAATTTCCGCATTATCAAAATTAAAATTATATCACAAAATAAAATGGCGTGCTAAAAAATCTAAGAGGAATTAGACATACCTTGCACCTTCTTCGGGTACAGGGACAAAATTCCAGCACCGTCTCATCAAAAGGAAAGAGAGGATGAAAATTACAGCCGGGAACAAGTAGCAGCCAATCGTGTATTGTGTTTTGTGCTAAGAGATCTTTCGACAAATTATATCAGATACCGTGTGCCTTCTTTTTCACGAAGCAGCTGTCAAGGACGGGACTTATATAAACTCCTGCTGGACGTTATTCTCGAGGTTGAACAATGCGGTTTCATATAATAATTGTCTCTGATAATCACAAAACTAACACTACAATGATGAGGCATTTAGGGGGAGGGAATTTGCAACCAATGGGCAATCACCCATACGACGAGTCTAGGAATTTATTCCCTAGTTTTGATCATTGCCACATTCTAAAAAAAACATTAGAACGCAGTTTCTGTAACGAGAGATGACTGATGGTACTGGAATGATTTCAGGGAAATACTTGTCATTACTATACACAATGCAAAAGGATGAGATCGTCAAACCGGTCAGACACCTCACTAAAAAACACATCGAACCCACTAAATTTGAAAATGAATGTTCGGCGTGCCAAGGAAGTGTTATCGTCAGAAGTTATTGGTGCCATTAGTACACTGAAAGAAAATATAGGCATGCACCCGGAAGCGTACACATTCATGGACGCAGAAGCAACCATATTTTTTTTGAAAAACGTTAATAAATGGTTCGCTATGCATGACGTAAGCATCACATATCATCATATTCAGTCTAGAAATCCAGATAAAGGGCATTTTTTTCTCATTAAATGACAGTCGCCTAAACTGGCTAGAGGAATATTTTCTTTCTTACCTTGAAACTTTGAAAGCTTCTAGTAACGCTGCTAGAAAGGACTTCCTGAGTTCTGAGACTTACGAAGCTACATATACAATTAATCACGGATTCAACTGTCCAGTGCATAAGGTATCTTCTAAAAATGGGTAGAGGAAAGTCGCCAAATATGGGGAGTTTTTTTTATAGGGCTCACATTAGACATAAGAAGGAACGGAATAATTTTGGTTTTCTCACCAATGTAAACCTCAGGCGATATACTATGTATATTACAAATATGGGCACGTTTGATGTTGTAATACCCTCTGATATTATTGTTAGCTTTATAAGTGCACTTTCCCCGTATTAGGCAACCAGGTTTCGTAATATGGGGAGGTGAGAAACCTCACGGTTTTTATTTATAATAGGTACACTGAATAGTATACCCTACTAATTAACGCATTAATTCTGACAATGTAATGAAATCATGAACACAAATAGTACAAAAATACAAAAATGAATATTTTAAGTTAATAACAGTCCTAGTTTCCTTTTGCGGAACCTCCAAACCGTTCAGCAGGAAAATGCATAAACTTTAATGAAAACCGAGTGATTCTGATCGAATTCAACTGTAACGAGGTGCAAAGTATGTCTAATTTCTCTTAGATCTATTAGCACGCTATTTTATTTTGTGATATAATTTGCATTTTGATATTGCGGGAATTATAATGATAATATATAGTGTCACTAGCAACCCGCCCCGGCTTCGCCCGGGAACAGTTATGAATGTGCAAGGAATTCCTGTCAGACGTAATTTAAGAATGGCGAGGTGCATGCCACATCCCCCTCCCGTCCAAACTAAAAACACTTATAGTGGGCGATGTATCGAAGATGCTCACGCGGACTTATTTTGTACAATTTTTCATGCTGAACAATTCTTACACTCATAGTATATTGATATTTTTAACGGTTTGTCCAGCGTAAGCTTAAAAAGCGCACGGACGTCAAGTTCTTTCTTCGACCTATTCACTGAAATCTTAAATCGTTACTGCTTGGCTCCCTTTGATCATAAAAAATTATTTTCTACAGAAATCTTCCTCGATATTACCTGTACAGAATGGTGAAAGCCGCATCAAAATCCATCCAGTGGTTCTCGAGATTACCCCTGATATCCAAGAATCGGGGACTTTGTTTTACACTAAGTAGAGATAAGTCTTATTCGTGCAATGCTTGGTCAACAGCGCTGTGTGAGCAGTTGAGTAACTAACAAGATTTCATGTAAAAGGTCTCATTGTCTAGGCCGGTATGAGCGCAGCTCGCATTCAGTCGGCCGTGCAGAACTACCACACGACACGTATACGTTTGTGATCCGTTCACATATATCTACAAGACGTTTGCCCCAACCCTCGTTTTTTTCTGTTAGGTTAAGTATCATGCGCCAGTTCTGTAGTAGTATTCATTATCATCCATAAAACAAATAAATCCACCGGGCGAAGCCGGGCACTACTGCTAGTTTATTATAATTTTATATTGTATTATAATATTTCACTTTATCATTGACCTAAAAGAGCTGAGTCGTCTCTGTTACATGACAATATGGCAGGTGACCTCTTGTGCCTGTCCTATATTTCAGTAGTTTGAGTATGTTGCATGTGATATAGCCTACGGGTAGAAATAATATACACTTTGTATGAAATGATTTATAATGAAGATTTACAGTACTGCAGTGAAGAAATCATTTATTCCAAGACATTATTTACTAACACGTTGTATCTAAGTCGGTTAATAACTTTAGGATGTTATGGACACGTTTGGCTCTGTGCTAGCGCATTAGTTTCTCACGCGGGCACCTGGGGTTCGGAACCGACCAAAGTTACCTTTTTGTTTTGAATTATTTTACGAATTGTATGGACGAGCTCCTTCCACAGATATTAAATAAAATACTATGTAGCTCAAAAGAGAGATTAATGTATATACTCGTTTATTAATAATCACAGCCCCACATAAACAGAAGGCATTAGAAAAAGGAGAAAAAGGTACACGTTGTCATCAACCACAGCCTTTTCAATGTCTCTGTACTGTGCTGTTTTCTCGCGGGTTACGTGGGTAATTGTTCCAAACATTCTGCTTTGTGAATCCCTGGCCTCCTGAAGTATTGCAATTGTGTATTAGTTTAACTTCTAGCCATGACTGCGCTCCGATTAACTTTAAGCACTGCCAGCTGAATCGTCTCCCTCCTGATTGCTTTAAACTGCCTGCCCATTCAACACTCAGAGGTATACAAGATATATATTAATTCACTGCTAGGTTGCAGCACCAACCTACTGTAATCGTGGCCGATTTTTAAAGGGGAAGCTACCTGATACGATGGATTCTTAAGTTTGGAGGCTTAATTTCGAGATCAACAGATGTGAATGCATTACAATAAGTTAGTAGTTTTGTTATTCAATCATCATAAAATATATAATATTGATTTAGACACATACTTACTGGCTAATTATCAATATAAAAGAAAACAAAAATACATGGTGGTGGAGGTGATTCTTTTAGGGGTGAGGACAAAGAGTTATAAGTATACCCATACGGTACCGTACATTTAGGAGAAAGTAGGCTTTATGTTCTTTGCTGAACATCTTGTTTATTATAAACTACAGCCCTACCATACTTTAATAAAATAGGGCTCCATACTATACTGGATATTCAATAATAATAATAATAATAATAATAATCCTGGCTTCCCGATGTGGCCCCAGGATGGTGGGGTTACATGTTGGTGTATTCTTGGAATACACGGTACGAGAGAATATAATTTTTAATGCTCTTTGCATGTTCATTTCTTCCTTTTTTATCAAACACCAACAGTGATCTTCTATTTTCTCTTTGTTGGTCATGTCTCTTATGTTCTTTGTGAGTCTGTTCTAGATATATATCTTCCATGACCCACCTAGCGTCATCTAGCAGCGAATCTCTGAAGCTCCTAAATTCTTCCTGGTGCAAGAGGACTTCCTTTTCCATTTGGCCATCAGATCTCGTCACCATCGCCAGCTATCATCTCTTTGATCAAGAGAACTTCGTCTACTCTTTCACCCACCAGGCTGTGCTAGTATCGCCTGCTATCAACTCTTTGAAGACCATTTCCTCAAGATAATTTAAGTTTACAATATTGGTCATGCTTATGTGTTCTCCTTTTGTCTCCTACCCCCACTGTTTTCCCTTCCTTGGACCCTCCGCGCTTCGCTGAGTGGGTCTCACTTGTAAGTCGGCAGTTGACTCGGTCAGTCAAGGCTCAACTAGAGCCAGTCTCGTCAAACCAAGAGGCACTCTCTACATTCTACGCCATGTTGGCACATTAAGTATTCGTCAAAGGGAACTTCACCTTCGACATGCAACCAAGATAAGTACAGACTTAAGGTTTTAACCTCATCTTCATCAGTTTTATTATCTACATGCTTTTATTGATCATTTTATAGACAGCGTGAGGTTACTTATTTGGGGCGGTAATCATCCTTCGCGGGATTTGCTATGTTGGGCTTTTGTCTGTCTAAGCCCACCTTAATAAAAAAGTAGCTTTTCTTAAGCTATTTAAATGAGAGATCTTCTCACAACGTGGGATATTATCTAATACCCGCTGTCCATAAAATATTAAGCTCGTTCCACCGCTGGATTAACTTTGGCCCCATTCTTCTATTAGGATTGTTCTGGAACCTTCCAGATTCTGTACTCTATCTACAAGTCTTGCCGTCATGTATTTTTCACTTACTTGTGAGAATACTATTTAAAATGAGGAATCTTCCTTATAAATTACTGCAATAGCTAAAGTTTCTTCCACCGTTGGAATGTTCTATGGCGCAGTTAATTGTAATTCACAACTTTCTCAAGCAATAGACTCTCGCCTACCTAGTGCAACCAGTTATTTTTCATCATTGCAATAACTTTCTTTCCCATAAACTTTCGTGTTACTACAGTGAACTTTTCATCCATTCAACAAACTATAGTGAGAACTAGTGCTTGTTCAACATTTCTACCGCGTCGCGATCGTCCGATTACCATAAATAAGGCCATGAACATTGATCCTAAATCCCAATTGATCTTTCCTAAACCTTCTACTAACAAACCATATTAATAAAATTGTAACTCTAGATCATTTTCAATGGGGTGTCACTCTAAAGTCGTGTCCTCCCACCTTTGCTTATATCTCATTAATTAATTTCTGCATAACCACGTGTTTCATACACGGTTCAAGCTTACATTGTTTCTCCCTTATAATCAGGGAATACAATTCTTTCAACTCAGGAGTGAGTTATTTCTAGGTTTCACGAAAGGGAAACTTGTCCCATTTGTCTCGTGATTCCTAATTAAACATAGGAAGTCTAGAACCTTCCTTTTGACTTTCTCTTCAGGTTTCACAGTAAGTGACCTGCCCTCTTTTGTATAATTGTAATAAAAGTAATTCTGCTCAAATATAAGAAGTTATAGGAACTTCTATCTTATTCTTCATGTTTTTCTTATTGTTATTTTCGAAGTGGTTACTTTCTCTAGAATGTTTTCTCAGAAATTTCTTATAGTACACACCTTGTACTCTATTTATTGTTAAACTTTAATCACCTTAATTGTCTTTAAATTTTGAATTTTTATCTTCGCTCTTTTAAATCCTTGCTAGGATTTTATAAAGGTTTGAAACCTAATAAATTGTTGCCTGGAGCAAACTTTGAATGTTAGGAGGTCTGCGACCCCAAATTGTTACTAAAAATTGAAACTATATACTTGTCAAATTTATTAGACATTTTTGCATTGTTAAATAAATTAAAACTTTCCTTTTCGACTCATCATTTCTCTAATACAACGGTTAGGCAAGATCCTGTCTTCCTTGGCTCTTCCTACTCAATGCCATTAAATCTATTGATAGGGCTTTCACCACTCGTTGTATTTGAGCAAGAACTCTTAGTGGTAATCTCTTTAAAGTTTCTCTTAGCTTTAATAGCTAATTCTAACTGGCCAGTAAGGCAAGTACAGCTCGCTACGCCAGCTACCTGCTTGTGGAGATCCTCTCCGAAAACTTATGGTTGGTTTTCCAAAAGATAAGTGTTTCTCTTTGTCTAAACTTTTAGCCGGCTCCTTGCTGAGTAAAAGCTTAGCCATTTCCAAATGCAACTATTGGTTCACTTACCAAAATTACTCCCCAAGGTATATTTTTTTTTATCACAATCCTTCTTGGAAGCACTTGGTCGCTTTTTAGGAACTCCACAACTTCGAAAACTGGAAATATCAAAATCGATGCAAATTATTGGCATTCTTCGAATTACTTGGTCAAAAAAGAATTCCTTTGAACAGATCTACAATAAGTCTGTTGCTCTTGCCAGACCATCACCCTTCCCCATAGTACGCATATGCATGCTTGAGAGGGAATACTCTAAAGCCATACTCTTGCAAACCGCCCAAGTCCTAGCTGCGGTTCCCGTTAGCTTCGACCAGGTCCTTACCCATTTTAGGTATCAGAGAACGGATTTGCAGTGGCAACCGCCTCTAAGTGCATTTAAAGTTAAATTTACAACTTTTGTGGGACTCTCCTCCTATCTTTCTATCCTTTTTCTACAGTCCGAAACCCACCTCCTTTTCTTTATCATCTTCCCTTGGTGGTTAGGTTATTCCTCAGCCAATAATCTACCCAAAATTTGGTACCAGCAACCCGGGAGAGTCCATTTGTCATTTTTTCTGTTTAAAAGATTATTTGACAATACCTTGCAAATTATTAATACCTGTTTTGAATCTTTCAGCTATAACTACATCGTGGTAAGCCTGTGAAGGGGAAAGAGGCCGCTCCTGTCTCCTTTGGTGTGTCACTTTCTTTCAACTTATTCGCTGCTGCCAGCTTGACAGTATTTGCAAGGTTCCACAGTTTCGTGAGTTACATTTCAATCTATTTTCTTTGACATGGCTCCTACTGAAAAGGATAAGGATGAACCGAAGATCGAGTCGAAGTAGAAAACCAATATTACGAAGGCATAGGTTCTGCTTTCAAAATAATACGCCAAGTCGAAGAGGAGCAGAAAAAGGACGCTTCTGTTCTTGGTTCTCTTCATGAACCACAAACTTCTTTCCGTGATGGTACTTACAAGCCCAAACCAATTTTACCTAAAATTGATTTACCCCATTTCTCTGGAGATGAATCTACTTGGGATTCTTTCTATGAATTATTTTGCTCCCTTGTTCATGACAATGAAGACATTCAAGTCATTTACAAGTTTCATTACTTGAGATCTATCCTCCGAGGTCAAGCTTTGCAGTTAGTTGAAGCACTTCCTTTAAGCGCCGAAAATTACCCCATTGCCTTTAACTTATTAAAAGAAAGATACGGCAATTTACGGTTACGTATCCAACGCCATATGAAGGCTCTATTCAACCTACCTGCGTCACAGCACAATGGCGTCACTAGTTTGCTTACACTAGTTGACACTACACAACTTCACGTTAAGGCTCTGTCCCAATTAGATCAACCTACTGAACATTGGGATACTTTCCTAATACATTTAGTGGTTTCTAAAGTTGATGCTGCTACCCTCAAAGCTTGGGAAATTGAACTTTCTAAAGAAGACGACTACTCTTACGAGCATTTAGTCACTTTCATAAATGCCAGATGCCAGCTCTTAACCGCTTTAGCTAATCAAAGTGAACCCTCATCTCCTAGTTCTAAATTTGAATTAATGTCTATCAAACCTAAAAGCGAACGCTTAGCGTCTAATACCCAAAAACCCGGGTCTAGCTCATCTAGATTTAAATCAAACACTACTGGTTACCCAACTAGGTCTAGTGAACGTCGTGTTGCTAGCTCTATGGTTTTAAACACTCAAAGCGAACCCCTCAGGAGTTTAAACGAACCTTTAAAGTGCATACTTTGTAAAGATCCCCATGCCCTATACCTCTGTAAATCCTTTAAAGAAATGTCAGTCGACGACAGAAGAAAATTAGTTGCTCAAAACAAACATTGCTTCAACTGCCTAGCGCCCACGCATTCTGCTTCTAATTGCAAGTCCACAAGACTTTGCTACCATTGTGAAAAGGCTCATCACACTTTGCTACATCGTCATGATCAGACAAGGTCATCGACAGCATCTACTTCTCCGAAAAATGATAGTGCTAACAATTCCAATGCTTCATCGTATATTCAAAATGCCAAGTCCATTCGTAGTGCCCAAGTATTGTTGTCTACTGTCCAAATCGAAGTTCAGGATAACTTTGGCAACTGGGTCCGTGCACGCTGTCTTCTTGATTCAGCGGCAACTCATGATTTTGTGTCTAATTCCTTGATTAGAAAACTAGGCCTACCTGTAAACCCCACTTCTATCAACGTATCAGGCATTAACAGCTCAAAATCGCAAGCTTTACAATTCTCAAAGCTAACCATAAGAGATATTTGTCACAGAAACAACCTTCTTAAATTGAATTGTCTAATTCTCAATAGCATTGGAGAAGACACTCCAAGTCACTCTGTGGATATTTCAGGGTTAAACATTCCCCTGCATTTAAGGCTAGCAGATCCTTTGTTCAACAAGCAAAACCCTATTGACATACTCTTTAGTGCCAATGTTTTCTGAAATTGCCTTCGTAAACAGGTTCGCAAGTTATCCTCAAACGTGGTCGCCAGAGACACTAATTTTGGATGGATCGTCACAGGTCAACTTCCCCATTATTCTCCCCAACCTGCATCGCAATGTTACTTCTCCAATACTGATCTGGAACAGTTTTGGAGGCTTGAAAGCGTTGATCCTCCTAACGTAACCTCTTCAGAAAATGAATTCTGTGAGCAACTTTTTTTGAACACCACCACTCGTTCTTCTGATGGCCGGTTCGTTGTTCAAATGCCAAGATTACATAATCCTCCCAAACTTATTAACTCTCAACCCAAAGCTCGAAAAGCTCTCTTTGCTATCGAGAGCAAATTCAAGAGAGAACCTCTTGTTAAACAGCAGTACACTGATTTCATGGATGAGTATGAAAGCTTAGATCATATGGAAGTTGTTAACAAATCTGATGATGAATTGCACCCCCCAATTGAAACGGTTTATTTAAATCATCATCCCGTGTGGAAAAACCCTCTTGTAAAAGATAAAATCCGAGTTGTTTTCAATGGTTCATCACCCGACGTTAATGGCAACAGCCTTAACGACACCCTTTACTCTGGTCCTGCTATTCAGTCAGATCTATCTGCTATAGTCTTAAACTTTCGATTATTTCCCATGGCTGTCATAGCTGATATAAAACAGATGTACCGTCAAGTTTTAATTCAACCGGAACAACGAGATCTCCAAAGAATCTTGTGGCGTGATGAAATCAGTAAGCCCATTAAGGTATTTCGTTTAAAAACGGTTACTTATGGCTTAAAACCCTCTGCTTTCCTTGTTATCCGATCCCTACACTTGCTAGCCTCTCAAGATGGTCATTTATTTGATTCTAAAGCTTCTGAAGCATTAACTACGTCATTCTATGTTGACGATTATTTGCAGTCCTTCCCCTTTTGGAGGAAGCTTCTTTTGTGTCTTTAGAACTTCAGGCATTGCTAAGGAATGGAGGTTTCCCACTTCATAAGTGGAATTCCAACTCCCCTGAGTTTCTCGCCCAGTTTCCCATCGAAGACGTAGATCCTTCTTCTGTCGAAATTTGTGGAAACTCCGAATCTATAAAAACTCTAGGAGTTCATTGGTGCACTAGCACTGACACTCTCATCTATAAAGTTTCGCTCGCAGAAGAGTTTCCTAACACAAAAAGACAAATTCTCTCTGACATTGCAAAAAAATTTGATCCGCTTCAATTCCTTGCCCCAGTTATCGTTATAGCCAAACTCTTCATGCAAGAGCTGTGGTCGCTCAAATGTGAATGGGATGACACTGTTCCTCTTTCTTTTCTTAATCGTTGGCTCTCGTTTCGCAGCAATTTGCTGGATCTTTCCCTTATTGAAATTCCCAGGAATTTAATTAGCTCTCATTCTAATGCATCCTTTTTCCTTCATGTGTTCGCGGACAGTTCCGAAAAAGCTTACGGTTGCTGCGCATATGTGGTTTATCGTGGTTCATTAAATGGATCTTCAGTTTCCAACCTTGTTTGTGCCAAATCTAAGGTCGCTCCTCTTAAAACTATCACTTTGCCTAGGCTTGAATTGTGTGCTGCACTCATGGCCGCAGAACTTGTTAAGAAATTACGAGAAGTTTTAAAAGTCGAATTCTCGCAAATCTATCTCTGGAGCGATTCCATGATCACCCTTTCTTGGATCGCCAAGAACCCCTCCCACTGGCAAACTTTTGTTGCAAACAGGGTTTCCAAAATTCAAACTCTTTCTTCTGGATGTCAATGGAGGCATGTGCCCAGCGCTGACAACCCAGCCGATATTATCTCTCGTGGATGTTTACCCTCTCAATTGGCAGCTTCCCAGTTGTACTGGCATGGGCCCTCGTGGTTAATCAAAGACTCTTCTTCATGGCCTTCTAAACCTCCAGCTACAAACTCCAACTTGCCTGAAGCAAAAGTATCTCTACCTACCGCTTCGTGTCTTGTTTCCAACGCTTCTCATCCCTTGTTGTCTCGCAGTGGCGAATTCTCCCATACACCGCATATACCGGCGGTATACCACCCGAGGTTTTAAAAATGTAAAAATATTTTCTTGTCACTTTTTAGACATGTTGCAGTCATGAAAATCGTAATTAAACGGGCTTGTAGGCCGTGGTCCAGACAGGATATCTCCCGACGTTTCACCGGAAACTGCGTCCGGTATTATCAAGGGTTCCGCTCCTTTCCTTGGTCAGCAGTCGTCTGGACCACGGCCTACAAGCCCGAAAAACTTGTATTTAATTATGAACACCGGCCATGAAAGCCTAAGCTGTTATATCATGAAAATCGTCCTTTTTCTGCAGAGTGTTGTCACGAAAGTCGGTGGTCATAGCAGCGGACCATACTTATTTATATTTGTGGTGTACAGTTTTAGTTATGAGTGACTGTACTGAGTTACCGCAAGGGTCTCCCGGTGGCGCTCGCCGGCTCGTCAGAGGGACGGGGGGAAGGAGAGGGGTAGCTTAAGCCCAGCAAATTTCAGCCCGAGGTATCGCGCAAGGACCATGCGGTTCAACTATGCCTAATGCTGATTGGCTGTTTCAAGGGGAATTTGTTGACCAGCAGAGGCTTGCCAGCGCTCAGCCGTTTCAGTTACTTGTTCTGTGTGCGAGACTGTGTCATTGTACGTTTGTTTTAAGTCAGTCTTGAAGTGATTTAGTCAACAGTGAATTAATATAGAAATGTGTAGTGTGAGTGAAGCACCGGAAGTGGATTGTGGGTGCGTCATTGAGGACGTGCTAACCAAGGGATTTAATTTAATTGGATTCCCTCAGAAAGTGGAAATTAAGGAGAAAGGAAGGCCAACTCATGAACTTCCAAATTTAGTTTCAACTTGTATAGACCGTAAGCGAGAGTATACTAGACATGTTTGTTCCTCAAACTATTCACGCCATCAGTGGTTAACTGGATGCAAAAAACTTAACAAACTATTCTGCTGGCCTTGTCTCCTTTTCAGTCGTGAAGGAACGGCGTGGTCAAAAGATGGATTTGACAACATTGCTGGTCTTACTAGTAGCTTAAAGAAACATGAAAAAGCGAGGAGTCATATCGCGTGTGCTTTTGCATTGTGTAAATTCGGTACCTCGCGAATAGATGTTCAGTCGAATGCTCAGAAAGCAATGGAGGACTCAAAGCACAATGAAATGCTAAAAAAGAATAGGCAGGTTTTATCTAGGCTAATAGATGTCGTTTGTCATTTAGGCAAGCAAGAGGCACTACGAGGACATGACGAGTCAGACGAGTCACTGAACAGAGGTAACTACATAGAAACCTTAGATTTGCTGAGCACGTATGACCTTTTGCTACATGACCATTTACTTAATTCTACTATATTTCGAGGTACGTCATCTACCATTCAGAACGATTTAATAGAAGCCATTAGAGCTGTAATGGTAGATGCTATTGCGAAGGAGCTTGACAGAACAAAATTAGCAATTCTTGTCGATAAATGTTCTGATGTGATTAATAAATCACAGCTATCCACAATTTTGCGCTATGTTGACAGTGCTGGAGAAGTTCAAGAACGATTCATTGGCTTCACGGACGTTAGTGCTAACAGGTCGGCTGAGGCTCTGTACGCCCACGTTTCGTCAGTATTAGAAGAGTTCGGATTAGGTAACAAGCTTATAGCACAGACGTACGATGGCGCGAGTGTCATGGCTGGTCATTTAGGAGGACTACAGGCTAGAGTAAAACAAACATTTCCACGAGCGCTGTTCGTTCATTGCTACTGTCATGTGTTGAACTTAGTATTGCAACAGGCAGCTATGGGAATAACAAAATGTCGAGTATTTTTCTTATATCTTTCCGGAATGTCTAATTTCTTTTCCCATTCTTCCAAGAGAACTGAATATCTCCGAAACTTTGTAGAATTTTTTTTTACCGAGAACTGCACCAACTCGCTGGAACTTTAACTCGAGACTTGTTAATACAGTTCAAGAGCACAAAGACAACCTACTCATGTTTTTCGAAAGCTTAACGGACGATGAAAATAGTGGAAATTGGGAAAACGATGCTATAGTACAGGCTCAAAGATTTTTGTATTTTTTGAAAAAAATTGATACAATTTTTCCTCTTAATGTATACTCATTCATTTTCTGCCACACCGATGTTCCTTTTAACATTCTGCAAAACAAGGCTATGGATATTGCTTTCTGCCTCTCAAAGATAATAGAGACCAGAGACAGATTAAACAATTTCAGGAGCGAAGGCTTCCAAAACGTCTGGGAAATAACATGTTCTAGCGCAGCCGATGAACCAGCACAGAAGAGAATTAAAGGCAATGGATCACCAGAAGAGGGTTTTAGGAGACTATTCTGTGAAAATCTGGATAATGTCATTTGCCAGATAAATGACAGATTTGTGATATGGAGCGTTTTAACTTCTTTTCCCTCCTGGATACAGGAAAATTTAGAGAATTTGGCATTTCGTTCCCAAACAAATTGTTTTTAAATCTCTTAGAAAACTACGGGTCAAGTTTCGATCAAGTAGGTCTGAAAAACGAACTGATAGTGCTCTATTCGGCTAATGATCAAGAATTTCACGAGAAATCAGTGGCCGAAATCGTAAGAATTATGAACCGAATGCAGTTAGTTAATGCTATGCCTGAACTGTTCAATTTAGCGTGTTTAATACTTACGATAACATCTACTACAGCCTCTGTTGAACGTACCTTCTCAACACTCAAACGAGTGAAGTCACACTGCAGGTCCACTATGGATCAAGAGAGACTTACTTCCCTATCAATGATGACAATTGAGAAGCAGCTGCTTTGTTCACTCAGGAAGCACCCTAACGGTAATTTTACTGATGCTGTCACACAAGTGTTCTTGAAGAAATCCAGACGAATGGAACTTACCTTCAAATAGATTAATCCTGGTTTTGGCAGAAGACGGTTGGAATATAGATATAGAGGTAAGTTATCGCTCGAATTATTTTATTGATTTCGACCAGTTTCTTAGAAGTGCTCTTCACTTTTATTGTATTAATACCTTGGCTATGAATGTTTTAGTAATCTTTGGATATGTCTAACGAAGTGTAAATGGTTTAGAACGTTGTTGTTAATAGGGGCCGATAACCTAGATGGTAGGCCCCTTAAAACAACAATTATCTTCATCATTGTTGTTGTTAATAGTTCATTTTAAGGGGTTGTGTTGAACTTGTATAATAAGTTTCTATGATGAACTGAGGTACTATCGCTGCATTTTCTTGGAAATAGTGTAGGAAAGCTCGGACAAAAAACACACTCATGGTAGCCTCTGTCGGCGTCGAGATTCGAACCCCTGATATGCGGACTTGCTGCAGCTCCCCATGGCGTGATTTAACGTGCACGGCTATGCCACGGGGTGTTCTTGGAACGCAAATACAGGTGGCCAGTGTCATATTTCCAAGAAAAAATACGACACTTGCCTGGAGCGGAGAGAGAAGGTGGAGGTGCGAGGATGAAAGGAGCCGTTTGAAAGATGTAACCAAAATAAATTGGGGAATGAGGGGATGTGGCAAGTGTTCTGGAGTGAAACAGAAATTCTTTAGGTATATAGACATAATCTTTCTTACAAATTACGGATATGTTTTTCTCCAACTCGAATAATAATAAGAGTCTGAAGGAATTGGATCTTCCGCCGACCATCTACAAGAGTATGCAGCGTTCTGTCCTATTGTCCACATGCAATATTGTGCGATCCTTTCTGGCTAGTGAATGAGTGATAATGAACTCTATATTTTGTATATACATGATATGTATGTATTATAGTTTGTATTTTAGTTTTTATGTATTGTTGTAAAGCACTTGGTTTAACCCGAGCTTTAGAGTAACCCATGTTTGTAGTGGTGAATTGAATAAATAATAATAATAATTCTGAATTATTATTATTATTATTGGGCATATTGATATTGGTTGCAAGGGGTGAGTAAAGAGGAAGGGTGCACTTGCGGTATACCAGGTACCGAGACCAGCAGTCGCCACTGTTGTCTCGCTATTCTTCTTTTCATAAATTAATACGAATTGTCGCCTATCTCCTTAGATGGAAATATCTTGTGGTTGACCAACCTCTTCTCCCTAAACCACACCTTACCAATCATGAATTGAATCTCGCTACCATTAAGGTTTTACAACTGACACAGCAAGAAGCCTTTTCTTCTGAATTGTCTTTACTTTCTTCTAAAAGGGATCTTCCCAAATCCAGTCGTCTGCGTGCTTTAGCCCCGTTCCTTGATGACGATAGGTTACTCAGGGTAGGTGGTAGGCTCGCTCAATCTTTGCTCTCTGAAGAAAAAATGCATCCCGTTATTTTGCCTTCCAAACATCACGTAACTTCCTTAATTATACGTGACTTTCATTATCGCAATCTGCATGTTGGTACACGCACTCTGCTTTGCCTCTTAAGGGGAAAGTACTGGATTATAAATGGAATTCACGAAGTTTCCTCCGTAATTCACAAGTGCATTCCTTGCTTCAAAGCGAAACCTAAAATCAATACTCAACTAATGAGCGATCTGCCTTCCTTTCGCTCTTCTCCTATACGCCCATTTGCTTTAACTGGACTAGGGGCGTGGTGGCTCAGCGGTCTAGCTGTATGCCTCTCACCAAGGCGGTCCGGGTTCGATTCCCGGTCAATGCATGTGAGATTTTCGAAGTGAAATGCCATGTCCTGTGGTTCGGATTCCACGTAAAAAGGAGGTCCCGTGGCTTATAATCACAAGATTCACGGTCACGTAAAACTACAATCTTCCTTCCTTCCTTTCGCTTTAACTGGTGTGGGCTATATGGGTCCGTTCCAATATCAACGAAATTCCCCTGAAGCTAAACGCAAATTGTTTGGTAAGCTCTATGTTTCTCTCTTTGTTTGCATGGTTACTGGCGCAATCCACTTGGAACTAGTAACGAATGCTTCTACTTCTTACTTGTTATCAGTTGTCTCTCGCTTCACTGCTAGGCGTGGTGTTCCTTCAGAGATGTTCTCTGATAACGCTTCCACTTTTCAGGGCGCAGCTTCCCTGTGGAAGAATGCTCTCACTTCCTCTCCTGCCATGGAACAAATTTCTAATTTTTCCTACTTAAAGGGTTTCAGATGGCGCTTCATACCTCCCTACGCTCCTCATCACGGTGGTAGGTGGGAATCTTGCGTAAAACTCACTAAACGTCATTTAAGAAAGATCTTAGGTAATCGAATTCTGACTTATGAAGAATTCAATTCACTGTCCGTTCTGATTGAAGGTGTTGTTAAATCTCGCCCTTTAACTCCTCTTTCCAATGACCCCGATGACTTGCTTCCTCTCACACCTGGTCACTTCCTTATCGGCACTTCTCTTTCTGCCCCTCCTCCTCTTCCCAATTCTTACAGGGATTCTAATTTACCTATTGTTTGGCGTAAACTTGAAGCCCTCCGCAATTCCTTTTGGAAGAGGTGGAACTTGGAATATTTAACTTCCTTGCAACGGAGACAGAAGTGGTTTCTTTCCAGTCCCGACATTAAAGTGGGGGACTTGGTCTTGGTTAGGGATGTTTCTCCCCCCCCTGGTCTGGATTTCGGGTAGAGTGACCGAGTGTTATCCTGGAAGAGATGGGAGAGTCAGGGTGGTCAGAGTCTTGACCACTAATGGTCCGATCACAAGACCACTGTCTTTGATCGCTCCATTACCTTTAAATGTTTAACTGCTTATTTGTTCTCTGTTGGTGTCGAACCCTCCCAGTATGGTGTATTCTTGGAATACACGGTACAAGAGAATATAATTTTTAATGCTCTGTGCATGTTCATTTCTTCCTTTTTTATCAACCACCAACAGTGATCTTCTATTTTCTCTTTGTTGGTCATGTCTCTTATGTTCTTTGTGAGTCTGTTCTAGATATATATCTTCCATGACCCACCTAGCGTCATCTAGCAGCGAATCTCTGAAGCTCCTCAATTCTTCCTGGTGCAAGAGCCTTTTCCATTTGGCCATCAGATCTCGTCACCATCGCCAGCTATCATCTCTTTGATCAAGAGAACTTCGTCTACTCTTTCACCCACCAGACTGTGCTAGTATCGCCTGCTATCAACTCTTTGAAGACCATTTCCTCAAGAGAATTTAAGTTTACAATATTGGTCATGCTTATATGTTCTCCTTTTGTCTCCTACCCCCACTCTTTTCCCTTCCTTGGACCCTCCGCGCTTCGCTGAGTGGGTCTCACTTGTAAGTCGGCAGTTGACTCGGTCAGTCAAGGCTCAACTAGAGCCAGTCTCCTCAAACCAAGAGGCACTCTCTACATTCTACGCCATGTTGGCACATTAAGTATTCGTCAAAGGGAACTTCACCTTCGACATGCAACCAAGATAAGTACAGACTTAAGGTTTTAACCTCATCTTTATCAGTTTTATTATCTACATGCTTTTATTGATCATTTTATAGACAGCGTGAGATTACTTATTTGGGGCGGTAATCATCCTTCGCGGGATTTGCTATGTTGGGCTTTTGTCTGTCTAAGCCAACCTTAATAAAAAGTAGCTTTTCTTAAGCTATTTAAATGAGAGATCTTCTCACAACGTGGGATATTATCTAATACCCGCTGTCCATAAAATATTAAGCTCGTTCCACCGCTGGATTAACTTTGGCCCCATTCTTCTATTAGGATTGTTCTGGAACCTTCCAGATTCTGTACTCTATCTACAAGTCTTGCCGTCATGTATTTTTCACTTACTTGTGAGAATACTATTTAAAATGAGGAATCTTCCTTATAAATTACTGGAATAGCTAAAGTTTCTTCCACCGTTGGAATGTTCTATGGCGCATTTAATTGTAATTCACAACTTTCTCAAGCAATAGACTCTCGCCTACCTAGTGCAACCAGTTATTTTTCATCATTGCAATAACTTTCTTTCCCATAAACTTTAGTGTTACTACAGTGAACTTTTCATCCATTCAACAAACTATAGTGAGAACTAGTGCTTGTTCAACATTTCTACCGCGTCGCGATCGTCCGATTACCATAAATAAGGCCATGAACATTGATCCTAAATCCCAATTGATCTTTCCTAAACCTTCTACTAACAAACCATATTAATAAAATTGTAACTCTAGATCATTTTCAATGAGGTGTCACTCTAAAGACGTGTCCTCCCACCTTTGCTTATATCTCATTAATTAATTTCTGCATAACCACGTGTTTCATACACGGTTCAAGCTTACATTGTTTCTCCCTTATAATCAGGGAATACAATTCTTTCAACTCAGGAGTGAGTTATTTCTAGGTTTCACGAAAGGGAAACTTGCCCCATTTGTCTCGTGATTCCTAATTAAACATAGGAAGTCTAGAACCTTCCTTCTGACTTTCTCTTCAGGTTTCACAGTAAGTGACCTGCCCTTTTTTGTATAATTGTAATAAAAGTAATTCTGCTCAAATATAAGAAGTTATAGGAACTTCTATCTTATTCTTCATGTTTTTCTTATTGTTATTTTCGAAGTGGTTACTTTCTCTAGAATGTTTTCTCAGAAATTTCTTATAGTACACACCTTGTACTCTATTTATTGTTAAACTTTAATCACCTTAATTGTCTTTAAATTTTGAATTTTTATCTTCGCTCTTTTAAATCCTTGCTAGGATTTTATAAAGGTTTGAAACCTAATAAATTGTTGCCTGGAGCAAACTTTGAATGTTAGGAGGTCTGCGACCCCAAATTGTTACTAAAAATTGAAACTATATACTTGTCAAATTTATTAGACTTTTTTGCATTGTTAAATAAATTAAAACTTTCCTTTTCGACTCATCATTTCTCTAATACAACGGTTAGGCAAGATCCTGTCTTCCTTGGCTCTTCCTACTCAATGCCATTAAATCTATTGATAGGGCTTTCACCACTCGTTGCATTTGAGCAAGAACTCTTAGTGGTAATCTCTTTAAAGTTTCTCTTAGCTTTAATAGCTAATTCTAACTGGCCAGTAAGGCAAGTACAGCTCGCTACGCCAGCTACCTGCTTGTGGAGATCCTCTCCGAAAACTTATGGTTGGTTTTCCAAAAGATAAGTGTTTCTCTTTGTCTAAACTTTTAGCCGGCTCCTTGCTGAGTAAAAGCTTAGCCATTTCCAAATGCAACTATTGGTTCACTTACCAAAATTACTCCCCAAGGTATAATTTTTTTTTATCACAATCCTTCTTGGAAGCACTTGGTCGCTTTTTAGGAACTCCACAACTTCGAAAACTGGAAATATCAAAATCGATGCAAATTATTGGCATTCTTCGAATTACTTGGTCAAAAAAGAATTCCTTTGAACAGATCTACAATAAGTCTGTTGCTCTTGCCAGACCATCACCCTTCCCCATAGTACGCATATGCATGCTTGAGAGGGAATACTCTAAAGCCATTCTCTTGCAAACCGCCCAAGTCCTAGCTGCGGTTCCCGTTAGCTTCGACCAGGTCCTTACCCACTTTAGGTATCAGAGAACGGATTTGCAGTGGCAACCGCCTCTAATTGCATTTAAAGTTAAATTTACAACTTTTGTGGGACTCTCCTCCTATCTTTCTATCCTTTTTCTACAGTCTGAAACCCACCTCCTTTTCTTTATCATCTTCCCTTGGTGGTTAGGTTATTCCTCAGCCAATAATCTACCCACATGTCCTGTGCTCGTACAATATTACAAGCTTTAAGCGCATTGTTCCCATGACAATTCAACCAGACTAACAAAATGTAGAAATATGTAAATAAATATTGTTACACTTGCCTTTGTTCATTGGGTCTTGGCCCCCGCCCAGGCTCCACCTAGTAGAATTCTTTGATCAGGCAGTATTTTCCCTTGTGACTGCAGGTCGGGTGTACGACTGAAGAGCTGAATGAGCTCGTCTGGATGCTATGTGTGGAAAACAAGGCATATCCATCTCCACTCAACTACAGAGGGTTTCCCAAATCAGTATGCACATCAGTGAACAATGTAGCTTGTCATGGGATTCCAGATAACAGGCCTCTACAGGATGGAGACATCATCAATGTTGATATAACAGTGAGTAACATATCTATTTCTCATGACGATTTTCAACCCCACCCTGTTCTTGAGGTAATCATTTGTAAATTACAGTGCAGTAGGTTTTCTACAGCCACAGTTTCAAATATCCACAACTAATTTTGAGTAGGTAATGATTCTTGTGATGATGATGATTGATTGATTTGTTTCTTTAAAATGTGAAATTTTTCATTTGAATCATTTGAATTATAATGATTTTTTTTTCACAACTGTTTGATTACAAAATTTTTGTTTATCAGCTATTAGTTAATGTTGTGTAGGTTATATGAAGTGGAAGCCATCGACACTGGTCACACGCTAGCTCACTTTGTAACATCATTGGTGAAACGTAATGATGACACTTGTAAATACAATTATGCTATTTTTAATGTAACATTTTTTCGACCCACATTGAGGTCATTGATATTTAGTTTAAGTACTCATCAAATTAATGAAGAAAATGATCCTGTCAAGCTGTTAGGAATTTATTTCGATGCTAAACTGTCTTGGGATGCACACAGGGGCGCACCCAGGGGGGGGCTTTGGGGGCTTAAGCCCCCCCTAAAAACCTGGGAACACTTTAAAAACATTGCATCACATAAACATAAAGAAACCTTCCAAACCGTCCGTCTGCAGGTGTCCGTCCGTCGTATCTGTGATGCGGGCAATCCAGGTTACAGGCTCGCAGACTCCTAGGTTGGTGTCCCGGTGAACCGTAATGTCGTAGTCGTTCAGGTTGGACAGGCGGACGTACGGCCGAGACGTCGTGTTGATGAGGGTCTTGGCAACTAACAATCCTTTTGTCTGGATGTCCTCATATTTTGGCTCGATGACAGCCGCCACTCCCTCAGCAGTACCGTCGACAATTACGGCAGCGCTGATCTCCGTCCTGGTGGGAACGATGACGTCCTCTCTCAGCCTTACTCGTCGTGGGGTGACGGCCTCGTGAGTTGGTTGCAAAGCAAGTTCCTCACCTCCGAAGTGCAGAGTGTTGGTACTCAGATCCAAGATGATGTTGTTCTGGTCCATGAAGTCCAGTCCGATGATCACTTCATTTGATACGTCAGCCACAAGCACTGGATGCTTTATCGCCTGTCGACCAATGACGAACTCCAGTGATGCTTCGCCATGTACCGGTGCGGTCTCTCCGGTCGCGGTTATTAGTTGGAGGTTCCTTTGTGTTGGTTGCACTCTCCACTTCGGGATCACGGTGGGACTGATGATGATCCTCGATGCTCCCGTGTCGATTAGCATGGGCCAGCTCTCTCCGTTGACGACTCGGTCGACCATCAGACTGCTATTATCCCTCCTTAACTCAGTCACACGAACTTGGACTGCCGGGGCTTGACGACTGGCACAAGCAAACCTTTGCCCCCCAAGGCTGGCTGATACTTGCTTTCCTGGGCCGCGTGGTTTCCCTACGACCGACTGTCCCGACGGAAACCCTTGGCGGCGCTGATCACCGCAGTCCTTGCTCAGGTGGCCTCTCTTACGGCAGGTCCAGCAGGTCGGTAGTCCTCTTCCGGGCCGCCTCTCCGGATGTCCTTCGGCTTCGTTTTTGTTGGTGGTACTGCGACCCTTGAAGAACTGGCCTAGCGCCTCCATCAGTTCATCGACCTGGGGCTTGGTCTTGTCGGCTTTGGATGGTTCGTCGATGTCCACCTGACGCACCCGCGCGCGCATTCTAGATGCCTGTTTTGCCGTCTCGAACTCAAGTGCGTGGCTCAGCGCATCTGCCACAGACTTATTGCGCGCGAGTCGCAGCGCCTGTTGAGTGTCCGAGTCCCGTAGTCCGTCGGTGAAGGTCTGCGTCGCAATCTGTTCCAGAAAGTCGGCCGGCGCTGTTGGATAGCCGAGCCTTACGTGGCGTGCGATGTCCATCCCGAACTTCTGCAGGGTTTCCGCGTTCTTCTGTACCCGGGTCCGGAGCTGCATCTGGTAGGCCTGCTGAAGATGGCTAACTCCATATCGGGACTCCATATGGGCGATCAGTGAAGCGTAGTCCTGGGATCCAGTCGGGATGGCCTGAAGGACGTTAAGGGCGTCACCTCTCAGCGCTACAATGAGAGCTGTAGCCTTTTCTGTGTTGTTCCAGTTATTTATGGAACAGGCCGCCTCGAACTGACGTAAGTAGGTGCTCCACGGGACCTTTCCGTCGAAGGTAGGGGGCGTCACTCTGCTATATCCCGTTCCTGATATTCCCGGTGTAACGGTGGGCGGGCGTTGGTGCAGCTTGGCAACTTCCTCTTGTAGAGCGTTGAATTTCTCTTCCACCCCCGTCAGTGGGCGTTGGCGCAGCTCGGCAACTTCCTTTTGTAAGGCGTTGAATTTCTCCTCCACCCCCATCAGCGGGCGTTGGCGCAGCTCGGCAACTTCCACTTGTAAGGCGTCGAACTTCTTTTCTACTGCCGTGACTTCCTCACGCAGACCCAGTTCTAATTTCTTCAGGTCCTGTGTCAACTTATTCTGACCGTCTTCCATCTTTTTCTGGCCGTCCTCTATCCTCTTCAGATCCTCCGCTAGCTTATTTTGACCGTCTTCCATCTTCTTCTGGCCGTTTTCTAGTTTGGCAGTTAGGTCCTCGGCTAACTTCTTCTGGCCGTCCTCCATCTTCTTCTGGCCGTCTTCCAGCTTCTTCAGGTCATCCTTCAGGTCCTTGGAAAATTTCTTCTGGCCGTCCTCCAACTTCTTCTGGCCGTCCTCCATCTTCTTCTGGCCGTCCTCCATCTTCTTCTGGCCGTCTTCCATCTTGGCTTCCATGCCACTTAACTTTTCTAGCAATGCTGCAAATTGCGCTTCCATTTTAGATGTTTGTCTTGTAAAGGGCATGCACTCACAGGAAAATTAAAATAAATGACCTGCTCGGGTTTTGAAACCAGGACCGTCAGGTGTTGTGCTTGTGTTTGAGTATGTAATCCCGCTTCTTACACCAGTTGTTACGTGCCCCCCCCCCCCCTCCAGTGGCACTTTTGTTAACTGGACTACGGTGGGTTGAAGCACAACACAGATTGTTCCTTTAAATGAAATAATTAAATTTATTGCGGCCAGAAAGATACACCACTTAACAGCAAATACAAGCAATTAGAGCCTTACTCCAGTTTCCTCTAGTCTCTTCCTTATGGAGAGCTCTTGCCCCCTTTCACTTGTCAACAAACCACAGAAGTTAATTCGTCCTAATGAGTCAGGTGGCCTTGACAGAAACTACCTGCACCTCTTCCTCATGTACACAAACTACAGTTACTTGCTACACGCTGCTTCGCTGTTCACAAGCTGGGAAACAATGTCACTGGATTTCGTAACTCGTACGGCACTTCGCCACAATATGTCTGTCGCTCAGTGAAATCACACTCGCTCAAAACACAGACAGTCCCCTGTATGCTTCTCACTCCCTCGCTGTCAAGAGAATCGGCTTCACTAGGGGTTTCGCAAGTCACCACACTTCTGTCGCTCAGGATAAACTCTCGCACTAGCTCGAAAAACACAACCACAACTGCTTGACAGGTCGCTCTTATATAGCAGGCCGGTGACTCAATAAATGCTTCTAGACCCATCCAGGGTTCACGGCTTCTCGAGGTTTCCTTCACTGGCTGAGTCACGAATATTCTGGACCATCCCTTTGTCCTAGTAGTCCTGTTGCATAAGGCGCACGCAATACACTGAGGCAGAGCAGCCCAGCTCTGGGGCAGTTGTGACTCATGCGGCGAGCGATGAAACAAACTCACAGCCGTAACAATATTTACATACAAGAATAATAATGGACACATTCTCCTTCCATAGCTGAAATCATGTTATTGAGGAAAGCCCCCTCCAAACCAAACGTCTGGGTGCGCCCCTGGATGCACATATTGATTTTATTACAAGGAAATTGTCAAAGGTACTGTATTTATTAAGAGCCCACATTCAGAAAGTTCCTGCTAAATGCATACTTTGCATTTTTTTCAAAGCGTCTTGCAATACGGTATGGAATTTTACTATGGGGAAATTGCAGTAGAATCTGAGAGGTTCTTGCAATCCAAAAGAAAGCTCTACGTCTTATATCCAAGTCTCCACCAAGTACACACTGTAAACCCTTGTTTATTGATAATTCTATTATGACAGTAATTAATTTGTGCATTTTTAATGCACTATGTAAAGTTAAAACCACAGATGTTAAATACCGAAATGACTTCCATAATCACAACACTAGGAGTAGAAATCAGGTGGATGTACCCTATTGTAGGTTGCAGAAAACAAAGGCAGGTCATTCAATTTATCCGTTGAAGATCTTCAACAGATTACCTCCTAGTGTACAGGTTCTTTCTAATAATATATTTAGGACAAAACTAAAGCAATGGCTCTTACAACATCCTATTTTATTGAACTAAGGAGTTCTTTGAAATGGAAGTAATAATTATGGTATTTAATTAAAATTTCTGGAAATATTATGTACAGGTACTAAAACTGTAATATATATATAATTATTTGCTTACAACATGTATGTGACAATGTCTATTGCATTCTCTATGCTTAATGACAGAATAAAGATTAATTGATTGATTGATTGATTGATCTTCAACATGGGTTGTTTCCTCTAATCTGACTTACATAGGGTATAAAACGAAAAACATATACAATATACTAAATAAAAGATAAGCTCTAAGAATAACAATATGAAATTACAATACTGTTAAAACGGACGTCCTCACAATATTAATTTTAAACCAAGCAATAGCTATTCTATGTAAAATTACTTTCTTGAATTTCATGTGATGTCAATTGGATTAGGTTGTGAATTGGTCTTAAAATGCAATTTTGGACTAAGATCAATGCACAACCTAATCCAATTGACATCACATGAAATTCAAGACAGTAATTTTACATGGAATACGTATTTGCTATTGCTTGGTTTAAAATTAATATTGTAAGGACGTCCATTTTAATAGTATTGTAATTTCATAGTGTTATTCTTAGAGTTTATATTTTATTTAGTATATATGTTTTTCGTTTTTTACCGTATGTAAGTCAGATTAGAGGAAACAACCCATGCTGAAGATGACCCCAATGTGGGTTGAAAACATGTTACATTAAAAAATAGCATAACAGTATTAACACGTCTCATCATTAAGTTTCATTAACTGACTTAATACGTATACAGTACTAGCACATTATCCAATATGGCTAAAGTTTTTGCTTCATAGATCATTGGGCCAGAAATCTAAAGGTCCCAGCTTAGAGTCCTGGTCGCATCAGACATTTTAATTCTCCGTTGAACATCTTCTGGCCTGCTCAATTCTGCTGCGAATTTCTTGATTTAAGTCCCAGTTATCATTGATTTGTTGTTGTTGTTGTTGTTTGAGTCTTCAGTCTTTCGACTAGTTTGATGCAGCCCTCCATGCTTCCCTGTCTTGAGCTAATCGTTTCATCTCCTCAATAGCTACCACATCCTACATCCGAGGCAATCTGTTTAACAAATTCTAACCTTGATTTGACATCCTAAATATTTATATGATGAAACCCTTTCCATCCTTTCATTACCAAGTGCAAGAATGCCCTGAATTTTATCTTTGTTTCTACTAACAACCATCCACTTTGTTTTCTTCACATTTAAATGTAATCCCATGCCATTACTCTCTAGTCTTCAGTAATAGAATCCATTAATTCTTGTAGATCATCTATACTTGTTGCAAGGATAACAGTGTCATCAGCATTTCAGATGATATTAATATAAATCCATTGACCACTACTCTTTGAGACTTTCCATCAAGTGCATCTTGGAAAATCTTTTCAGAATAGACTTTGAAGAGTGGAGAAAGAATGCAACCTTGACGAACTCCCTTCATAAACGATACCTTTTCAGACAGTCGACCATCAACACGTACAGGAGCACATTGGTTCCAGTACTGATTTCCTATTAATTGCTTGTTGCGTCCATCTAATCCCAGGTCACATAAAATCTTCATCAGGTTATCATGTTGAACAGTGTCAAAACTTTTTCATAATCTATGAAACACATGTAAACATCGACATCGTTGAATTAATACCTGAAGACTGAATAAAACCTCCCAAGTTCCAAAACCACTCCTGATTCCAAACTGTAAGTCTCCGATGTTCTTCTCACATTTATAACCTTAAATGCGGGATTTTATGGAAAATATTTCAGGGCATGACTCATAAAACTGATTATTCTATAGTCATTGCAGCACTTTGCATTATTTTTTTTGGGGGGGGGGGATTGGTATAAAAGTAGATTTGAGCCAATCATGTGCTATGCATTTGTAAAAAAGAATGTCAAATAATGTGTTCTATTAAATAAGACTGAAAACTCAATGCTATTTACAATATAACCTGAGATGCTCCAGTTATGTTTTAATCTGAAAAATAAAATAGAGTAAAATGAAATTATCTCGTAAATTTCTCACTGGGCTGGCTACTTTTATGGTGCCTCTGCTCCTGTTGTCAAAATTACGACCTGCATCACTTTCAAAATCATCAGACAATTCTTCATGAAGTACGAAGTGAATCCACTCTTAATTTTGTTTGGTCATTATTAAATATAAGCCTCAAGGTTAATTATAATACTGGGCACAAGGGAAATTCAAATGTGCGTTAAGGGTGTTAAGGAGCCTGTGTTCTCAATAAGTGCTAAGCAGAAAATGAGTGATGACAACGTTCTTAGAGGGTGGGGAGGGAGTTCGAAAGCTACAGGAAAGATGTGTTTGGTGGTGGAATAGGAAACAAATAATGCAGGGTCATACATACTTGTACATACAGTACATACATACATACATACATACATCTTTATTGACGGCTTCCACCTTTTTCTTTTATACAGGATAAAAGACATTAAGAGTTAATAAGAATATATACAAATATTTACAATGTAGTATACCAAAGCATAGTTTGTGTACTAGTACAATCTATTCATACAGATTATCTAATGCAGAGGAAAACAGATATTTTCTAAGGAATCTTTGATCAGTATTGAACAAGTCTATGCTGACCCTATTTGAGATTAGCATCATTCTGTCAATGGGACCATTTAGACCATAATTCGTGAGATGCCAGTTTGTTTCAAAGACATGATGCTTGCGCATCGAACTGGGGGCACATAGATATTGATTTAATTTAGTAATTCTGGGCAGTCTATTTGAGAGTTTACGATCTTGTACATATTAAAATTATCACGACGGGATTTAGAGTTGGCAGCTTCAAATGCATCATTACTTCAGAATAGTTATGATTCGGTATTGGATGTAGGAAACAATACGCATGAATTCGTAGGAATTTGTGTTGTACTTTCTCTAATCTTTCAATTTGTGTTTTATTGAAAGGGCTCAAAATCGTTGTACAATATTGAATTAAGGGTCTGAAGTGGGTCAAGTACAGTAGGAAATAAATATTCGAGTCACAAAATTCCTTGGAATAACCAGTTATGCAACCTAATCTCTGCATTGCCTTTTTAAAAAATATATTTTCCATGTGTTCATTAAAATTAAGTGTGTCTGAGAATGTAACTCCTAGGTCACAAGTACTTCTAACAGCATGAAGTGAAGTAGTTTTTTTGTTTTTTAAGTGTATGGCTTTTAGTGCCGGGAGTGTCCGAGGACATGTTCGGCTCGCCAGTTTTGTAGCTGCTTCGAGACGGACACCCAATGGGTGAGCTACAAGTACCATTGGGAAGGAAAGTTGGAATGTAAGGACGAGGAGTTGGAAGGTAGCGGCTGTGGCCTATAGTTAGGGACCAACCCCGGCATTTGCCTGGAAGGAAGATGGGAAACCACAGAAGACCATCTTCAAGGTTGCCGGCGGAGGGATTCGAACCTCCTCGCCTCCCAGATGTGAGCGACTGCCATCAGTCATGCCGTAACGACCACGGCTAACTCACCCGGTAGTGGAGTAGATGATAGAAAGTGATAAGAGAATTCAATATTCTGTTACTTCTTTGAGAATCTAACGAGTTTACATTTAGTTTCATTGAGCAGTAACCCATTTAAAGAACAATACTCCTCTCGATGCTAAAGTTCTTCCTGGAGAAGTGTGCAGTCCTGAAGAGATTGAACTTTCATAAAGAACTTTGTATCATCGGCTAGCAGGAGGATTTTGGCATGTTGGATAGCTGGAAATTACACATACCATCCAGACTGTATTGATATCATTAATAAAGATTAGAAATAACAACGGAGAAGGATGGGCACCTTGCGGATTGCCAGAAGAGACAGCTATTGGTTGAGATAGGAAATGGAGTATTTTGACAGTCTGAGTTCTGCTTTCTAAATAGGGGGACAGCCATGATATTAGAGGGTTTTGTATACCATAGGATTGTAATTTTTAAAGAAGAATTTTATGGTTGAGAGAGTCGAAGGCTTTGGCTAGATCAGTGTAGATGCCGTCCACTTGATTATGCTCTTCTACTGCTTTCAGTAAGTACTCAGAATAAACTAGGATATTTGTACATGTTGAACGAACTGGCATAAAGCCATGCTGTTGTTCAATTATGTAGGAGGAAAATTGGGGTGTAATTTTGTCAGTAATTATAGATTCAAATAATTTGGGTATAAACGATAATTTACAAACAACTCTATAATTTTTAACATTGGATTTGTCACCACATTTCAAGATACGAGTTACATAGCTACTCTTCCATCTATCAGGAAATTTACCAGTTCCAAGAGAGAGGTTAAATAAGATGAATAATGGTTCTGTTAAAATGAATCAACAAGATTTTAATACAATTGGTGGGAGACCATCAGGACCAAATGATTTGTTATTTGAGAGTTCCTCTAATTTTTTATAAATATCACTCTTTTCTACCCAGCAGGTGGTGACGTTAATAGAGAGAGGAGTTTCAAATTTTGGGGTGTTAACTATTGGTTCCTTATAGCCTAGACTGAGGAGAAATATTTAGTAAAATGGTTGACAATACCTGGTCCATCACTTTCGTTAACATTGTCAAGATAAACTGTACCAGGAATACCTTTATCATTCTTTTTTGTATTGATAAAAGCCCAAAAGCTTCTTGGGTCACTGTATAGATTAGCTCTAATTTTGTTCATCATGAACCCACGCGAACATTCTTGGGTTAACTGGGTCAGACAATGGAAACGTTCAGTTGTTTTAGAATGTTTTTTATTTGTATTATAAAATTTTGAAGAAGCTACTAATCAAAACCTGTACAACAATCCTATTGTTAAATAATAATAATATAAATAGTATTGACTGGGTGAATTTTTTTTTTTTTTTTTTTTTTTTTTTTTTTTTCATTTATGTCAATCATTGTTTATTGACAATTCGTATAGATAATTTATGATTTTAAAATGTTGCTAGAATCAATTCTTTTACTGTTTCTTCCCATATCAATGTCTTATTGTTGTGTAGGTCAACTAGAAGATGATAATTCATAGAAGAATAGCTGGAAATTATACATACCATCCAGACTTGAGTCGAGTCCACCAGTTCTCTAAGCAGTTGTGAAAGCCATTTAGCCACAAAAGTCATCACTCTAGACTCATAATTGGAAGCTAACCTCTAAAGCACTAAAGCACCTCTAAAGTAGTAACTCACTTAGAAAAAAATCCATGTTTCCAAAGGAAACTAGAGTATACCATGCCAACTGATGAGCACATGGTACACTGGGGTGAAATGCTGGCACTAGATTTAAATCTCTGAAAAACATTAATTCTTATGAATTAATATTAATTCACTTTATCTTAACGTCTACAGAAAATGTCTGATTATCAAATAATGAATGTTACAGGTATATCTGAATGGCCACCATGGTGACTGCTCTCAGACTTTTTTGGTAGGAGATGTGGATGAAGAAGGCCGTAGGCTTGTCGAGACCACACAGCTCTGTCTCAACAAGGCAGTCGAAATTTGCTGCCCTGGGGAAAATTTTTCAAGCATTGGCAAGTATAATCAGAAGTTTTAATTAACAGCATATTTGACTTTTTAGTCTTCTATATTTAGTATTGTTGCCCTCATACTTGGCTAAAAAATAAGCATATATAGTTAGGAAAGTCCTAATTGTTTTATAGGTAAGGGCTGCTCCCTAACATAAATTCTTGATCTTAGACTTCCAAATTACTCTTCATGACCAATACTGAGCACTGAGTGGTGGAAGCTCCCTGGCCAAGAAATGCAATTACTAGATTCCATTGGTCCTCTTCCTGACAACATTGATCATCTCACATGGAATGAGTTCACCTCCAACATCCAAGCAAATGCACAGGAAGTAATGGGTATGACAAAACTGGGACGGCTATTTGTGGATAAACAAACCTGGTGGTAGAATGAGGACGAGCAAAGAGCTGTGAAATCTAAGAAACTGCCTCCAAGAAGTGGCTCAGAACAAGAACCAATGCCGACTTAACTCAATATCGTTCGCTCAAATCTGATGCAAAACATACTGTCGTAGTTGCGAAATCCAACCAACTAAATACATTGTACGAACGATTAGAGGAATCTAATGGGGTGAATGATATTTATAAATTGGCCAGATCTCATCATCGTGCCACAGTTGACATAGGGCAAGGCATGCACATCAAGGATAAACACAGGCACCTTATAACAAAACCATCCGAGTTCCTTCAATGCTGGCATATCTGCCATGAGGAGTTCCCACACCCATTGATCCTGGTAGCCATACCAGGACAGGATGCAGTTTCATCTACCACACCCGCCAAGGTCAATACTGTGATCCATGCTATGAGAAATGGCAAGGCAATGGGCTCTGATAACATCCCTGCTGAACTATTGAAGAGGATGGGGCATGGTTGTGCAGAGTTCCTGGCAGAGTTCATTAACAAATGCATTGCGAGTAACCAGATCCCATCAGCATGGCAAACCAGCGTCACAGTGCCACTATGGAACGGAAAGGGTGATGTAACCATCCGTGCCAACCACCGCCCTATTCGTCTCCTCTGCCACACGATGAAGGTTTTGGAGCGTGTGATTGACACTCGCTTACGCAGCATTGTTACTGTCTCACCTAACTAGTGCGGCTTCATGATAGGTCGTGGAACAGCTGATTCTATCCTCACAATGTGGCTTCTGGTGGAGAAGTATATGGACAAAAGAGAACAATCCACATGGCTTTCCTGAATTTGGAGAAAGCATTCATCCTGATTTCTCATGTGCTTATCTGGTATACTCGTCAATCTCGTGGCGTACCAGGAGCTTATGTCCACTGGGTCCAGCTTCTTGACAGTAATACAACTAGTTCTGTATGCAGTGCTGCTGGCATTACTGAACTATTTGGCATTCGAGTGGGGGTTCATCAGGGATCTGCACTTTCTCCTCTCCTGTTCATCCTACAGCCTGCAGATTTACAGACTGTATGCTGACCATGTCATGCTGGCAATTGAGACCCATAACGATCTGGAACATTTGGTCAACCTCTGCAATGTGCTTTTGGACTATGGCTCAACCTTACTAAGAATGAGTAACTTGTGTGTGAGTCCTGACACCTGATGGTGACACACACTTGAACGCTCATGCAAGAGTGAATGCTGCATGGATGAAGTGGTGCCAGGGCACAGGCGTTTTATGTGAAGGTCCCTTTGCATCTGAAGTCAAAGATCTATTGAACAATCGTCTGCCCAGGAGCTTTATGTGGGGCCTAATACTAATATAATCCAACAGGCCTTGCACTCAATGGAGAATAATGAATTGATTACTCCTACAAACCAATGGATGGTCCGTGGATCCAAAGCTGGATCATGGTAGAAACAATCACCCGGAACACCCTTGGAATTGCCCCTATACCAGCCAAAATGAGGGAGGCATATTGTCCAATATATACAGAGTCTATAGTTAATAAGGCACTACTACTCAAGCCAGTTGGACAAAGACCTTAAGGACTACCAAAAAGGAGAAGGATGGATACCCTGCAGAGACGCTATCAAATTTTGATAAGGTGGGGGTTAGTGTCCCATCGAACGAGGTCTTTTGTCGTTAAAGCTGGAAGAGAGAAGACATATTGGTCCGACGCAAATATAGTGCGGGAAATGTGAAATAAGTTGGCGGAGAGGTCGCGTCCAACTATGGTCAAGCAGTATTATAAAGACGGTGAATGTTTTAAGCCTACAGATAGAACAGTAGGGGAGTGATAGGAGTTCTACTTCACTCTAGAACCCTCGTCACCCCACTACTAAGCCTCAGCCATGTAATATTTGTCGATATCTCTCGAACGCATGGTCCGATTTTGACAAATGAGGTGTCATTGGACTCAGAGTGACGTCCTCTTTGCTATAAACCACTCGTGTTTTTTTTTTTATTTTGAAAATTTTTGTTTTTGAAAGTAAGCGATAGTTTTTAAACGATTATGATAGAACGTTGTGCCATGGTTCAAACGAATGGCGTTTATGTCCTTTATTTTTGTATTAAAACTTTTTTATTTTTTGAGATTTTTTGAAAACACTGAAATTTTGAAATTCCTATATTTCGGAAACTAGGAATTCTACAAAAATGTTTATTTGACATAAATCAATGGCCTTGACCCCCCTCTACCCTCAAAATAATTTTCAAGTCTCTAGGACAAAAACTGTGCAGTAGGGGACTGATAGGGGTTTAAAATAGTGACACGAACCGCTCGGCTACGCTGACCTTTTATGTACATTTCGTGAAACCATGGGCATGCGACATATCGTTGGACTCGGGCTGACGAGGGCTTTGCGATGGACCACTCATTTAATTTTTTTAAAAATTTGGAAACTCGATTTTGGGGTAAACAAGTGTTTTTTGTGATTTTTGCTGATATCTCACGAACCAATAAGGCTAGAGACTTGTACGAGGTGTCATTTTTTTCGTCGCGTTGCCCTCTTGTCGAGAATGCCTGTGTCGAGTAGAATGAAAGACCCATTTTGGGGTAAAAATGTGATTTTAGACTTTTTGTTATATCTCACGAACCAATGCTGCTAGGGGCGTGTACGAGGACTCGTAGAACTCGGGGTGACGCCCCCCTTTCGAATGTGGTAGTTATTGTTCTGCAAAAAAATATCACAAAGGGCCTAACGCCATACATGTTGAAAAAAAATTGTTTACCTGTTTTATATTGTAAATGAAGCGTGGTTGTCAAGACAGACGGTACCACTGGCATGTGTGTCAACGAGCCTATCGCCAGCTATGGTGGCGGTATCCCAATAAAACAATGGGTATTTTGGCAGGACGGTGAGGCGGTTTATGACGGTTCGTTTTCCGATATTTATTATGGCGGACGGATGAACGCTAATATTCCAAAACGCGTGAAGCGTGCTAGGATTGTTTACCCTAAAGGGGTTCTTTAACCTGTTAGAAAACGGTTATTAGTGACATGGCTCTGTGGCATTGATGCATGTTCATAGGCCAGCAGAGAGTTTTAGGATATAAAGCTATAACATTCAGACGACCAAGCAATTTGTATGAAGGCAAGACATGAGCGTTAATGCAAATGATAATTCTGTAATGAGATAGATTTAGGATGAAACGCAAGCTGTGAATGATTAAATGAAATATATGATTTAACACTTGTAGCTGGTAGCCTGCTAGCAAGCCCACATGCGTTTTGTCACTTGAAGGCTGAAAATGTGTGAAGGGTGCTAGGATTTTTTTTACCCTGAAGGGGATCATTAACGTTTTAGTCAACGGTGATGACCGAGACCGCTCTCTGACTCAGCAGATGGTTGTAGGATATGACCAAGTGATTCTTGGACGTGGTGAAAGTATGTGGTTAACATGATCATGTATTAAGGATGACCGCTTGCTAATAATTATTATTACAGTAAAATGTTTAATAATAATAATAATAATAATAATAATAATAAGACACACATGTTTTTAATGCTAACACACAGTCCTGTTCACTGGAGACTGAATACTCTACCTAGCCAGAGGCCTGTGTGAGGGCTGTTGCTGCTGATAAGGCGGGAATGTCTACGTTGGCCGGAAGTGCAGTGTCGAGTTACTTGCCTCGTGGTGGCTAGCAGGTGTGACGTTTAAGCAGAGACCGCCATTTTGGTTCTGAAACAGTAGGACTACCGATGTATAAGAGGCAGCCATTTTAGTTCCTTATTAAAATGATGAAACTACTGTCGACCATAGTATTATGTGTACTCGAGTTTGAAGGTTGTTTGTGAAGTAACCTATAGACCTACATAAAATCCAATACCATCAACATTTTCGTCGTTCTATTTTACGTTAGTTCATGTAGGTTTGGATTTTTTATTTTATATTTTAATATTGTTTATCTTAGTTGGAACACTAAAAGTGCAGGTTTTTAAGCGTGTTTCAACCATGCGTCACATTTAAGAATTATTATCTCAAAAGCCCGTCATCAGATCGAATCCAAATTTTAACACAATATACATTGGAATCTTGTATAACTGGTTTATTAATTTCACAATTTTGTGTGTCCAAGAAACAAAGTTGTTATCATTGTTGTAATGTAACTTTTTCTCGGCTCGGGGTGGTTGGAAAATGTAGTTCTTGGTTGCGTTGTAATCGTTATACATCAAAAGGTTATGCTGTATGACTGTGAAATACGTAATTAATTCATTTATTTTATATTGGTTTGTATTTGTACGAGGAAATAACACATGGTTCACCAGCTAGCCGCTCCGGGAAAAGCTGTACAGCGTTGCTGAGATGGAGCCCATCACTTCCGAGCGAGACGAGCCATGATGCGTGTGGGCACCATTTCGGCAACGCTGTACAGCTTTTCCCGGAGCGGCTAGCTGGTGAACCATGTGTTATTTCCTCGTACAAATACAAACCGATATAAAATAAGTGAATTAATTCACGTATTTTACAGTCATACAGCATAACTTTTTGATGTATAACGATTACAACGCAACCAGGAACTACATTTTCCAACCACCCCGAGCCGAGAAAAAGTTACCTTACAAAAATGATAACAACTTTGTTTCTTGGACACACACAATTTTGAAATTAATAAACCAGTTATACAACATTCCAATGTATATTGTGTTAAAATTTGGATTCGATCTCATGACGGGTTTTTGAGATAATAATTCTTAAATGTGACGCATGGTTGAAACACGCTTAAAAACGTGCACTTTTTGTGTTCCAACTGCGATAAAAAATATTAATATAAATTAAAAATTCCAAGCCTACATGAACTAACGTAAAATAGAACGACGAAAATGATGATGTTATTGGATGTTATGTAGGTCTATTGGTTACTTCACAAACAACCTTCAAACTCGAGTGCACATAATACTTTGGTCGACAGTAGTATAAGGTACGCGAATCTTATCGCGTTTGAGGAATGTGGCGAGGCGTGGGAACATGTGAGAGAGAGACAGAAAATCTTTGAAGGTCAAAAAGCTGAGAAAATGCAACTCTCTCTGTTGCTAAGCAGACTGATAAGGATTGCGTTAGTGATACACTGACAGGACCAGCAAATAGACGTATACAGTAGAGCTCTGAACTGAACTTTGGAAGAAAAATGCCTTTTATTTATTTTTGGTAAGTACCTATGAATGATTATTTTAATAATGTAATGCTAATGAACCTTAAATTTGTAGTTATTGATAAGGTAATTAATGATCTTTTTAAATTTATTTGTTTGCAGATAACCGGTATAGCTGTCATGTCTGAGAGAGAGACCATTCCACTTTTGAGCCCACTAGAAGGAAATGGCAACAAGCCAGTACAAGTCAAGGTGAGATTTTTTAAACTAACTTGTTTAATTTTTGTTAGATATTTTTTTTATGAAATACATTTATTAACCTTAATTTAGGTATTTATAGAGGTTCATTTTATTTATTTATTTTTAGAAACTTGGAAAGAATAGCTTTACCGCCGTAGCAGTCACTGAAAACCTGAGACGCAGTCGAGTGCAACCATTGTTTCCAGGCAGTGAACTATTGAAAACTCAGGTAAGTCTAACTTAAAAATGCTATTCCATTTTACCACTAATGAAAAACCATAGACAAAAAAATATTCGTTACCTGTACATTACTGGGACGATGATTGCTTTCTTGATTAATGACTATATATTGGCAACCCGTACAAGACCATATTGGTTGTTTACCGAGAAAGTACAAGGCCATATTGGATTTTCTAAAAAACAAACATTTAAATTCAACTGACATGTCGTTCCCTATGAACTCAACGAATATCCACAGGTTTGAATATGATAATCTGAACAAAATGACATGACATTCATTTTGTTTTGTTTGTGTATTGGTTAAAGGGGAACGTAAATGACTGCAGCTTTATAAAAAGAAAATAAGTACATGGGTTAATGTTAATGCCGACATACAGTTTATTTTTAAATATTTTTGATAGTGTTTTTTTTTTTTTCATTTAATGTCAATTAACGTTTAAGTCTTATTTACAAGTATTGATTGATTGATTGATTGAGTGATGGGTTATTTTGTTTGTTTTTAGGTGTGGTCATGCGCCATTAACGTAGTGAACAGACAGTAAATAAGCATACATTGTGCTTTAAAATACTCTGTGCTCTTGTGCAACGTTAATAACTTGCAATAAAAAGTTTTATTATAACACACTAGCAGAAGTACCCATTCTTCGAACGGTCTTCGGTATTAATAACCGGACGTAATCAATTGAGCTACTGTTGCAATGGTTAGAGACTTGGAACCTATTTCTCGACAAAGAAAAGTGATTAGTTAAAATATGCTCTGAAACTAAATTTACCTAACGTGTACTTCCGGACGTGAAAAAAAAATGAAAACCTCGTAGACGAAACGCAATACACGTCAAATAAAACTGACCTTCACTGTTGTGTCAAGTCCCCATCCAGAGGAAGACCCCTTTAATAATTTATAAAGGCTTGTGCTGCATGAAAATTCAGGCGTTTTAGACTCCAATGGCCCGAATTCCTAAAAGAAAAAAGAAAAAACTACTGTATTTCAATTCAGGAATTTTTGAAAATAATGTTTCTGTTTGGAGAAATAATAGACCTTCTGTACGACATAACGCACATTTAAGTCGTGTGAAAAAAATCTAGGGTACCCCTTGACCCCCTTAAACGCAGTGATGAATTTTACAGTTTTAGTTGATTCCGTAATAACCTTATAGCCATTTGCAAACATTCACAGAAATTTAATAAATGGAGTGGATTTACTTCTTGCAGAAATAGATGGAAAGTTGGATGTCACCTTTTCAGATATTGTTGTCATGGTTACTGGCTTGCATTCCTTCATTAGTTTATTAAATGAAATTACAGTAGTTTTCTGGGAATATCTCAGAAAGTGTTGGTTTTAGAGCCTTAAAATGTACTTTTCGGGGACCCTTCACTGCTATTTAGGGGCACCGAGTTTTGTTTCTGACACCAAGGGGCTGAAAATAAGCTTTGTCTCGTCGTTGTAGGCCGTAGTATAATAATAATAATAATAATTATAATAATAATAGTCGCCTCCGTAGCGTAGCGGTCAGCATGGTTAGCTGCCGCCCCGGAGGTCCTGGGTTCGATTCCCGGCTCTGCCACGAAATTTGAAAAGTGGTACGAGGACTGGAACGGGGTCTACTCAGCCTCGGGTGGTCCAAATGAGTAGAGGGGGTTCGATTCCCACCTCAGCCATCCTCGAAGTGGTTTTCCGTGGTTTCCCACTTCGTCTTCGGGCAAATGCCGGGATGGTACCTTCTTCAAGGCCACGGCCGCCTCCTTCCCTCTTCCTTGCCTATCCATCCTGACCATCCATTACCTTCCCTCGTGAGGCCCCTGTTCGCTTTGCAGGTGAGGCCGCCTGGGCAAGGTGCCAGTCACACCTCACCAGTTGTATCCACTCCGATTAGATGTTCCCAGCTCTAGGACACTGCCCGTAGAGGCGGTAGTGGTGAGTTCCCTCGCTGAGTCCGTGGGTTCCACCAACCTGGAGGGTAAACGACTAAGAAAAGAAGAAAGAATAATAATAATATGAAAATATATGGATAGGCATATAATAGACCTTCCGTACCACACCCGCACGTGTAAATCACGTGAAAAAAAACTAGAGTACACCTTGACCCCCTTAAGCGCATTATATGACATTGATGAATTTTACAGCTTAATTTGGTTCCGTTATAACCTTATAGCCGTTTGCAAACTGTCTCAGTAATGTAATAAATGGAATTGTATTTCGTCTTACAGCAATAGATGGACCTGTGAGATTCCGTTGCCATGGTAACCGGCTTGCATTCTTTCGTTATTGTATTAAATAAAATTAGTTTTCTGGAAATATCTCAAAAACTGTTGGTTTTAGGGCCTTAAAATGTGGTTTTCGGGGGCCCGGGCTGAAAATGAGCTTTGTCTCGCCCGTCTACGCCTACTTCAGCAAGTGTTTTAAGGGGGTAGGCCCCCTTTTATTGGAGCTACAGAGAAGAGTTACATCAATGATTAGTGTCGTGCCTCTGAAGGATATCTGTACCAAATTTTACGTTGATCCACCCAGCCGTTCTCGAGTTATAAGGGAACATACTTGTCCACAGACAAACAGACAGACAGACATACAGACAGACAGACAAAAATCTTATTTTCGTGCGCATCCGTCATAAAACAGTCTGAAACGCGTAAATAACGCAAATTTCCGTAGAAATTCAGAAAAAACAGACAAACTTTCATTCTTATATATATATAGAGATATAGATAGAGATGGCGTTAGTACCAAATACAACAAGTGAGCAAGTCGGTTTACCACGTGGGTTACATTTAAAATCAGAAAATGATCGTTGGTTGATATTTGAATCCTGGCCTGTAGGCTTTTTGTCGGCACATAAACTTTCTGGAGCTGGATTCTATTACTTGAACCGAGAAGATGTTGTGCGCTGTGTGTTTTGTCGTATTGAACTTTCACACTGGGAAGAAGGAGATGATCCCTTTAGAGACCATTTGCGATGGTCTTCTTGTTGTCCTTACATGCTTGGAAAACAAGTGGGTAACATACCCGTGTATCCATTTTACCGAACCACAAGGCCATTGGCCACTACTTACGTTGCTGAATCACAAATAAATAATAATAATGATGCATTACCAGCCAACGGTAGTGTCGATATATGTGGTCCATATGCCATAGACAGTGTTGAATTGGCATGTGCTTTTGAAAAATTGGGAGTTTGCAAGACTAAAGTACTTGCACACCCAGAGTACAGCTCTGTTGAAAAACGTTTAGAATCTTTAAGAATGTTTGGCCATTAATATTAAAACACCTTACAAAACAGCTAAGTGAAGCTGGATTTTTTTATACTGGTGAAGGGGATAAAACAATATGTTTCCATTGTGGATTTGCTTTCAAGGATTGGCAAATGACTGATGACCCTTTTGTGGAACACGCCCGTTGGTTACCTAACTGTAAATACATGGTGTTGCTTAAAGGTCAAGAATTTGTGAACACTATTCGTAAAGAAAACGTGATTGCAGCACAAGAGATAAAAGTGCCTTTAGAGTTAGAACACACGGAGCAAATACATGAGGCTGGAAAAAACAAAGACTTGTCTTATGAACAGATACAAAAGTGTGACCAACAATTATGTCATCATCTTGCACAGTTTCCAACCACTGGCCGGGACTGTTTGGAACACAAGCCTCTCCAACGTCTTCTGTCTTCCCACCATCTCTCAGCCTCCACCCTTGTCCAGTCTTCTCCTCTCTTCTTCACGCTTTCTTCCACCCCTTTCAGCCACCTGTCTCTCGGTCTTCCTCTCGGTCTATTTCCTTCCCACTTCATCTCGTGTACTCTCCTGGGTATCCTCACCTCCTCCATTCGTTTTACATGTCCATACCATCTAAGTCTAGATTTCTCTATACCATCCTGTAATGGTTCCTCCTTCATTAATTCTCTGGTCCGTTCATTTCTTATTCTGTCCATCTTAGTAGCTCCAATACTGCTTCTCAAGAACCTCATCTCACTGGCCTGTATTTTTCTCTTCTCCCTTCCTTTCATAACCCAGGTCTCCGAGGCATACGTCAGGATAGGGGCATAGTACGTCCGATATATGATCTTTTTGCTGTTCTGAGGGACATCCTTGCTCCATAACATGCTTCTCACACTCCTCCGAAATGCTTCTGCCTGCCTCCCCCGCTCATTTATTTCTCTATCGTGTCTTCCAATATCTTGTATCAGGCTTCCCAGATACTTGAAACTCTCCACTTTCTTCAGCTGTTCCCCACCAATTGTTATTCCCGTTGTGGTTCTTTCCTTCTTCCTTGTTGTGATCACCATCTCACTCTTATTTATGCTAAATTTCATCCCATATCCTTGTATTTACAATTATGTAAAATTTGTTATCAAGATGAACTGGGTGTTGTATTTTTGCCTTGTGGACACATGATAGCATATGTAAAGTGTGCACTAGAACTTAACACTTGTGCTATATGCAGAAAAGTAGTATCTGCTACAGTTTGGGCATTTCTTGCATAAATAGTATAATTTAGTAGCATTGCATAGTGCAAAATAGCTATATGCACAATATTGTTACAAGCTGTTGTAGAGTATAATAGATATGTTTTTGTTTTGTTTATAGACTACTACAATGAATGTTTTGAATGCTGTGGGACAAGCACGTGGCTTAGAGATAAAGAAGCTCAGCGAATTGCCAACGCTTATTCCATTCCGGATTATCAAGATTCGGAAATTGGAAACAGCATATGGTGATCGAGTACTTTTTGTATGCGAAAATTTTGAGACATTTCTGCCTACACGGTTTAATGATATGACGGAGAGTGTTTTTGATTAAGTGAATAATTCTGTGCAACCTGTACACTTAATTTATGAAGGTTTTAAAAACAATAGGTGTCATGGTGCGTTTTAATTAAATAAAAAATCAAATGTGAAATATTAATGGAAAAATATAAGTAATGACAATAGACAGAAAGAAAAAAATATATGTGTATAGAATATTAATGTTTTAGTTTTTAGTATTGTCTTTAAAAATATTATGATGAAACAAACAAACTGTATATAAAGTTTGTAAATAAATGCAAATGATGTTACAATGCTGTTTTATTTTCTACAATGTTACAATATTTAACATTGCAGAGTATACATGATTATGACAATAAATGCATACTTAATACAAGTCTTTGCCTTTACTATAGTGTGTTATAGTTTTAAAAACAAAGCTTGTTGTAGATATTTTTTCCACGGCGAACAATAGGTGTAAAAACGTCATTATCACTATTATAATCATAAGCAGCATGATTATTATTATGCTCAATATTATCCTCAACATCACTAAAACCAGTTAAATATTCCTGTTCCTCTTCCTTTACAGTGTCCTCATGTAGAGTCTGCGTGGCTTTTGTTAATGTTAAGGGTTTTTTGAACGTTGAATTAATTTCAGCAGCAGTATTGTTTTCTAGCACTCGCTTTTTAGCATTTTGATTTTTTTTGTAAACAGCAACCGTGGTTCGTTTGGAGCACTACATTGATGAACACTCACACCTTTCCATTTTTACTTTTCAGATTGCCTCGACATTTTGTTGACCTCACTTTTGAGCATCACCAGAATATTATTCCATTCACATTCTGGCGATTATAGTTATAAGAGTAGCCTTGATAGAGTGCACGTTGCCTACCTTTGTTGGTTGTGGTAAGTTCCATAGTAGTAACTGACCTGTGAGTACGATGTTCACACTACAAAGGTTACAACTGTTTTGCTGATGGAGTGACTTACCATAAGCTTATATATTGGCTTTTGTGTTGGCTTATATATTGGCTTTTGTGTTGGCTTTTGTATTGGCTTATTTGTCAAGTTATTTTTGTCAATGTATTTAGTGGATTTTTTTCTTGGTCTTGGAAAGTATTTGAAAGAGAGGGAATATTTAAAGACTTAACCTCAGCTCACTTAACATAACCTAACCTAACTTCACCTAACCTAACTTTACCTAACTTTACCTAACCTAACTTCACCTAACCTAACCTAACCTTTCAACTCTCAGATGATAATTAAGTTCTATGCCGTGCAAGACGTGCTTGTATAAGCTCAGTATATAAACTCAATATACAATATTAACCACTAAATGTTCAGAACTAACATGTATAGCCATGTTTAGGGTATATAGGAGACCCTTAGCAAGAAAGGCTGTCTAACCCACTAGTCTACAGCCTTGTCATACGCAGTAAGCACCTGTTGGCAGAAAATGACCCTGATAATAATGGACTTATTGAATATGAAACGTCTTCTGATTGTCGTATTAAATCCTATACCACGTTGTTCATTACATGGCACTTAAACAGACTGTAGTTCATGGACTAAAATTGGTAAAAAATCATCGTGTGTTAAAGCTTAAACAGATCACGGTGGAAATAATTTTACGATGCATTTCAATGGGGAAATAACATTCTTTATTTGAAGAAAGCAAAACAGCTATTTAGGTTATTTTAGGTGTCAACCGCTCATTTAGTGTTTTTTTAGGTGAAATAAGAATTCACATATTCTGCTCCAGGAAGTGTGAAACGAACGTAATATGTTGAAATGTATGAGTTAACCGTAGGTAAAAACCTAAGAATTCGGGCCCTAGTTATAAAATGAAAGCTATAAATCTTCATAAAAAGCAGCTTGACGTTAAAACAGTGATGTGGTTATTATATGTGCATGGAAAATTTGTAGGTTATACGACTTGAACATGTATGTGAGCGAATATATATACAGTAGGCCTAAATATAATGTGACTGTGAAATTATGATAGAAGATATGATAGAAGTTATCCAATGTATACATACATGCATGTTCACGTCAGACGTATAACCTACAAATTTTCCATGCACACAGAATATCCATATCACTGTTTTAACGTCAAGCTGCTTTTTATGAAGATTTAAATCTTTCATTTTATGACACATTGTAACAGATCTGATTTTTAAATTTTTTAAGTGTTTTTCAGTCTTTAGACTGTTAGAATTTTAAGTAACTTAATTATTTTGATAACAACTTTTGATAATGACATTTTTGTACGTAAGTCTTGCTTCTTTTCATACTTTATAATATAACGCTGAAGAAGGTCACAATGTGGCCGAAACCGGTACTGTGATTAAAGTACGACTGGTTATTGACTTAAGGTTTCAACTTACTGAATATTTAAACTTCGTCAATAAGGACAAGGGCTGCCATATGGCCATATTCTTTGCTTTTCAATCTCATGCAGTTCTTTGTTTTGTACAGCAAAGGAGATTTTTATCCTTGACCTTTCTATGGTTTGTCCTTATTGTAACTCCATCCTTCCCCACCTGCCTGATTTTTAAAATCTTTTTCTTGTTTCTTTCCTACTTTTTCTATCTGATGAACAATTTGCAATGCCTTGTTTCTCTCTGTAGGAGATATTGTGGAGAAGACAGCTCATCAGAATGGATTCACAGTAGTACCAGCATTTGTGGGTCATGGTATTGGGAGCTACTTTCATGGTCCACCTGACATCTATCACTGCTGTGAGTGAAAGTATGCATTTTGCCGTTATGGATAAGGTAGTTCTCTCCAAACATGGTTAGTGCATATAAAGTTTGTTTCTCACCAGCCTTAATATGAGTAATACACTGGATGTTTCCATGCCATGGAGCTTAACACTTGGCTTGCTATTGGCTTTGTACAGGTAGAAGTTATTAAGCAACTATATTTGTTATATACAAGGAGGAACTTAAGTAGTGGCAACTATTTATTATCAAGAGGTACAAAAGTGGTACATGTTAGCAACCTTTACAGTCCTTCAAAGTAGTCACCAGCGTGTTGTAGAACCCATTGCCAGCGATATGGAAGTCGTAGTATACCATTCGCCGAGCCAGTTCTGTCGAAGGTGTGCATGGAGCGGTCTACAGCCTGTCGAATCTCTGCAACTGTCCGGAAGCGAGTGCCACGAAATGGTTCCTTCATCTTAGGGATTAAATCGAAGTCACAAGGACTTAAGTCAGGGGAGTATGGTGGATGGTACAGTACTTCCCAGCCCCATCGACCGAACAAATCTGCCACAGCTCGCGCTGTATGCGCCCGAGCATTGTCGTGCAACATGATGGGTGGTTGCCGCAGAAAGTGTGGCCGCTACTTTCGCAATGCTGGGCGCAGGTGATGCTCCAAAAACGAACAGTAATACTGTGCATTGACGGTCTGCCGTGGAGGAACGTAATGCGTTAGGATCACGCCATCACAGTCGTACACGAGGATCACCATCACCTTCACTGCACTGGGGGTCTGACAAACTTTCGGGGTGACCCATGATGCCGCCATTCGTTCGATTGGCGTTTCCAGGCTGACGATATGGCGTAGGAACGTCTCTCCTTCGCGCTCCTAGTGAGTCTTGGAAGCGTCTTACGTAACCATTTGTTCATTTCAGTCAACTCATGCGGCACCCATCGTGATGCAATTTTCCTCACGCCCAGGCGTTCCTTCAGGATGTGCAGCACAGTCGCATGCGCCCATCCGGTTTCATGGGCGAGCTCACGAATCGTCTGGTTTCGATTACAGTCCAGTAATGCGGCAAGAGCATGCACGTCTTCTTCACTGACGCTCGTAGGACGACCTGCCCGATGCATGTCTGCCACAGTTTGCCGACCATCTGTAACCGAAATTATTTTGGTTACAATAGCTCACCCTCAGGTTTTCGCCTTGTACGGTTTGTATTTTTTTTTATTTTTTATGAGGTTACCAACCATGGCCACCTATTGCCGGGCACCACGGAGAATCTTGTGTGTTGTGGCCGAGTGGGTGAAACTTTATAGGCTGTTTTGGTGCCAACGCTAGCTTGCCTTGTAGAAGTACCTGCTGACAACGTTAAAAAAGCTAGCAGTCATCGCGTACGACGATGTAGTTGAGTTGTACTTCTATAGATGGCAGCAAAATCGGAAAATTGGTGAGTATCCTTGTTAATGTTGTATATTTAATTAATATTTGAATATATATCAATAGTAAATGCATATTGCAGTGCTTATAAAAGAATACAATCGGTTTCGCACAATATTATACGAAGAAATTGAATTATATTGAATCACACATCGATTTTAGTCGATACACTGCGCTCGAAAACGATATCAGATACTATCGATATAATTCAAAATAAGAGCTGGTTGTTCCAACGCTTCCTGTAATTCAAACGTGATATTTCTTAATTCGATTGATAGGAAGTACCGCACTGACAATTAAATAATACTGGTGTGTGATAAGTGCAGCTGTAATTTTGTCTTACAATTCATTTTTAATATTGTACAGGGTCTGGCATTATAACTTCCTTTTTTTTTAAACGTAATAAATCCCATTGTATGAATCAGAAAACTTTTATTTTTTATACAATGTAGACGCATACATAAAATTTTGTTTAACTTAGCTTTGAAGATCAAATCAGGTAAGTGACGTTCCCCATTCTCCATATACTGAGAAAACCGCTTTCTGGCGTTTGTCATGACTCTTGCCAGCAAATCAGGCGATAAGTTGGTAAATTCTTCCTGGATGTTGGTCTTCAAATCTTGTAGAGTCCTTGGACGGTTCACATAAGCACGGGACTTCAAAAAAAAAAACATAGAAAAGAATCACAAGGGGACAAATCGGGAGAGCGGACCGGCCACTCCAAATTGCCCCTAAGTGAGATGAGGTGCTCCGGGAAGTGTTCCCTCAATATAGCCATCGTTGCTCTTGAAGTGTGTGCCGTTGCACCGCCTTGTTGTAACCTAATGTTCCCTAAGTCCAACTCATCCACCCGTAGGAAAAAAAAATCGTGTAACATGTTTACATACCGGTCCGAATTCACTGCAGCTGTGACTGAGTTTTCCTCAAAGAACCAGGGACCAATAATTCCAGCTGAGGACAGTGCACACCATACTGTATAGGTGAATGCAAAGGCATTTGGTGCAGTTCTCGAGGATTGGTGGCAGCCCACTAGCTTATATTTTGTTTGGTAACGGATCCACACGAATTAAAATGGGCTTCATCACTAAAAAAGAAAATAGCGTCCTCAGGAACGACTTCGAGAAGAACCTCACACGCGTTCCGCCTAGAGATGGGCAGCAGTCGACTGAAAACAGTCGAATGAATTCAACGACTACTCACCGTATCATAAACAAGTCGTTTGCAAACGACTAATCCCAAAGCTATCGTTGGAAATCATTCGAATGAAACAAGTCGATGGCAAACGACTACTTCCAAGCGAATGGAATCATTCGAATAAAAGTAGTCGTTGTAAACGACTGATCCCAAAGCAATCGTTGGAAATCATTCGAATGAAACAAGTCGTTGGCAAACGACTACTTCCAAGCGAATGGAATCATTCGAATAAAAGTAGTCGTTGTAAACGACTGATCCCAAAGCAATCGTTGGAAATCATTCGAATGAAACAAGTCGTTGGCAAACGACTAATTCCAAGCGAATGAAATCATTCGAATTTATGTAGTCGTTCTAATCAAACGACTTCTTCAGGATAACTTCATGCTACAATTCATTGTGCTGTATGTTTATTGTAGAGCTTTAATTAATAAGTTAAGTATACCTGTAGGTGCCTATAGTTTTATACAGTTCGTTGATTCTTTCAATGAAATAGCCTAAATCCAATTGTCCAAGTTATTGGACAATTCAATATTGTCATTCAATATTTAGGTTATGTTTGAACTCCAGATACCGGTTTTGTGGCACATCATCCCAGGCAAGCCGGTAAATACCTTTGCCCCCCAGTCAGATGGATCATTTAGCCGTAATTTTGAATTAGAGTAAGGTTGTAGTATGCGTGGTCAGATTTAGACAATAGCCTACTCCATAAAGGGGTCATGGCTACGTCTTCTATGTTTGTTTAATGAATAGAGTAACTGAAATGAGGGATGTATACTGATTTTAAGATTTGTGGAATGAGTTTATGATTTTTTAAATAGAATTTAATGAAGTCTTCAGTAAAGTTGAAGGAGACATGATCGTGTTTAGACAATAGCCTACTCCATGAAGGGGTCATGACTATGCCTTCTATGTCTGTTTAAGGTGTAGTGTGGCTGAAATGAGGGAGGTTTTCTGATTTTGGTGTTTGTAGAGTAGTCTTTTCGTTTATAATTTAGGTTTTTGTGAAGCTTATTGCGGAGTTGTTTTATGGATTTTATTGCTCTGCAAATGAAGTGTATTAGGGGTTTCTGGGTTTGGTTTAGCTGTAGTTTACAGGGTTATGGCTGAGAGTTGTTGATTTTATGTACTGACATCCATCATAAGATAGAGTGGTGATGTGAATCTCTACATCTATTGCAGCGGGTACTGTGAGGACAGCTTGACCGTACGCACAAATTGATTCTGGTCGTCAAATGTTTGGAGATGGGCAGCACCGCAGCAGTCAACTGAAAAATGTTAAATCCATCGACTTGTTTGACTGCTTTTAAAAACAGTCGAATGAATTCAACGACTACTCACCGTAACATAAACAAGTCGTTTGCAAACGACATATCCCAATTGTGTTTTAACTTTTAACATGTAGAACGCGTTCGGATAGTTTTACGTTCTGGTCGTCAATTGTTTCAGCACATGGATAGCGCGCGCATTTAAAAAACTTAGTATTTACATTGTTGCCAACATCTCCACTGAAAGTTCGCCCTCGTTGCTGTTCTAAAGTGTTCTATTTTCGTGTGTATTTACTGTAGGCCGTAATTTTCTTGCTCAAGTCGTATTTCAGCTCTACGTTCTTAGAACTTCAGAGAGGATTAAATTAGTGAACACATAGCCTAACTTGTTTATGACTCTATGGACATATTTTACATTTACTATTTTTTGGCATTAAAAATGAAGTGTGATTATTTCAATGTTGGCTATGGAATTGTTCCGGTACTTAAGAACTCCCTCTCAGTAATAGTGATTTAATTTACTCTTAGGTTAATTAAGTATTGGTCTATTACTTCACTTATCCACAATACATACAGGTAATGTGCCCCGTATCAATACCGGTATCGGGGAACATTTACTCACACATTTTGCATTAAATGAAATGTGCAACATTGCAAATAATGGCTGCACTCTACACGACGTAAACCACCATTTCGAAGCACAGTAAAAATAAATAAATAAATAACTTTGACCAATTGCATGTTGCCGAGCGTCGAGTAGTCCAAACTAACGTCTGCAAAAATAGGTGGGTTAAGGAGAAGTTTGATTTTCATCTGTTGGTACGACTCAACTCAGCCGGTAACGGCTTGCAGTGCTTTGTACGCTGCCTAGAAGCGACTACTTTCAGTCGAATACATGAAACAACACTCTTAGGAGCTATGCGAATTCAGGTAACCATTCGACTGAAAGTATTCGACTATCTAGTCGATAGTTTCTTCCAATGAATGACTAGTCAGTCGATGGTTAAAAGTAGTCGATAGTCCCATCTCTAGTTCCGCCGACAATTGAAGTCACGTTCAGAAAGTTCCTGCGCACTCGCCATCTTGTACGGATGGAAATGAACACCAGCGTAAAGAATTCTCCTCACAAACCGATCGGAAAGCCCAAGGCAGACGCATGTTCACGTACAGAACACCGTGGTGGTGCAACACTGAAGCTCTCACTGCCTTAATGTTCTCAGGTGATCGAATAGGCTGAGGGACTCCAGTTCTTCGCCCTGTCACACTTCCAGTTCGTCTGAACGTAGTGACCCACGTAGCAATTTAGTTCCGGCCCGGGACAGGGGCCAACGGGGCCAAATTAAAACGCCTCCGAAAGGCGCGCTGGGTTGCGATCATAGAACATCCGCTCGAAAAGTAGGCCTCAACGGCAAAAGCAAACTCCTCCCTGTTCCAACGCATGATGGCGACTGAACTGTGTCGGGACAAAACTTAATAGTACCTCCTCACGAACGAGACCATTAGCGCTCGGCTACGACATCAACCAACTGAATGGCTCGCATTAAAAAAAAGGAAGTTATGCTGCCGGACCCTGTAGTATAATAGCCTACTCTTTCTATTTGTACATATCTGTGGGGTAGGCCTATGTCATGCTATGTGCTTTGTGGAAACATCCACAACTATTCTGATAGAGCCTATGTTTTCTTCTCTACCTGATATCACAGGGGGGAAGAAATCGCCTATTATTAGACCAGTTACTAAAATATGACCATTATAAGGCAGGGGAAAGGAAGGAAGGCATATAAAGTAAGGGTTGGGGGATAGAATATGGGAAAGGGTCAAGTAGGCACGGGTCGGGAGGGGAGAGGGGCCAGTAGGCCAGGTCGGGGACGGATCGCGCTCGAAAGTGCATCGTCGCGCCATCTCATATTGTCAGTTGGAACTACTTGTTCCGAGCAATAGGTTGGTGTCAAAATTTTGCATTAAGATGCAACTCTAGCCATACATCTTCCTTGGTTGTGGCATAGAGATTCTTTGTGTAGGTCCGGCAGTGGGTGGCAGGTGGCTTTGGCTTAGGGCAAGGTTTCTATGGTGACGATATTGATATATTTTATGCCATGCGGAATGGAGGTGATCTGATGATAATGTTATGCTCTTGGGTCTGGCAATTGGTTTTGTTGTTGGAAATTATGTTATGTTCGGTGCTGGCAATTTGTTGGATGATTGAAGATTATGTGATGTTTTGAAGGTCTGGCAATTTCTGTTTGGAAAAGAATGATGATAGAGGAATAATATGTATTGTGATTTGGATTGTCCAAGTACACAGAGAGGTATTGATAGTTTATTTTTGCCAGAGAACGACCAGAAAATAAGAATTTGTGAGCAGTAAAGAATAAAAATTGTGGTGGACACTCTGCAAGAGATGCAGGTAATGGAAACCTGCTTATATGTTTGACAAACAGTTTATTGCCAGTGTTTTACCCTTGTTGTGGGGGTAGAAACTGGGGGTGACTAGGTGTCGAGGGTGGTGTGTGATCAGGGGCATTCTAACGGGTTTGATGGATTGTCGGGTGAGTGTTGGAAGGCGTAGTGGGTGAAAGGAAAAAGATCTACGAATGAGGGACCACGATCAAGGGCTGTTCCCTAGGGTAGAAGGTAATGTCCTGCAAACTAAAGTGGGAGCGAGCGAAGCTGCTGACACTGCGTTAGGAGCAAGGTCGCCTGGCGTGTGCAATCTAATAAAGCTGATTCAGTACTTTGTGGTATGAGTAAAGTGTGAGTGGGGAAGCGGACTGTGAAGTAGGGCGAGGACAACAATAACAACAATCGGGCTCTTATTAATAAAGGTGTATTGGCGTAATATGTGTTTTGGTGTGAAATGCAAATACTTCCCTGAAAGTAGGAACAGTTTCAAACAAGTATTGTGTACAAAGTAATAAGGTGTGGTAATGAGGAAGGATAAACTTAATTAGGGAAGCCTGAAATGTACACACTCACCTGCGGCACGGAGACGCTACTCTGCAATCGGGCAGCGATTCTGGAGGAGACAGACACCCTCTCTTGTTTCGGAAGTCTATTTATGTGTTTTGGGTTTGCTGACCGTGCATTTCCTCATAGCTGTGGCAGTCAGTTCCTGTGTTGATGTTTATGGGATGTGGTAAGCCTTTGTGCAAGAGCTGTGTTTTAGCTCTGCTGGCTTGTGTGGTAAGAAGTGTGTTGTTGTTGCTGTTGCTTCCAGCCTAGGGATATTCTGAAGGGTGAAGGGTGAAATGTGTAGGTTGTTGGACAGATGGCGTAGATAGGGGTAGCTGGCGTAGATGTAGTGGATAGTTGTAGATAGATATCTGGAGTGTAATAGGCGTATATGGATATCTCTCTTAAAGGCGCTAGGTGCCCTTGGGGCCCTAACACCAGAGAACGACCAGAAAAGAAGAATTCATAAGTTGAAAAGAATGCAAGTTGTGGTGGGCACTATACAAGAGATGCAGGTAGTGGAAACCTGCTTATATGTTGACAAACAGGTATTATTAGTTTTGATTGCCAGAGATTAACCTGAAAAGAAGAATTGTTATAGATGTATTTAGTATTAGTTAATAATAAATTGTCTATTTTTGTGAAGTCGGTGTACTATTCTTTGTGAGATTCATTTCAGCGAGTATATCGCCCTGCTACCCTGAGGTGGCAAGGTTATTTATAAATATATTACACATCGTTGAAGGCTTTGACCCAACGTGCCACAGTTCTGTACTGCATTGCAAGGATCATGTAAGTATAAGAGATTCGTCACTTTTGGTTATAGAATTTCCGAGAGAGAACACCGCCTGAGGCTATGGATTGTACTGGCAAGTCTGGCAACATAAAAAGTAAAAAGCCATATGAATGTAGCCTTTATTACGCGTAAATGAACAGTATGTTCTGCGATGAGTTACTGATTATTGATGAAAATAACACAAACATAACTGCGCCTTTCGCTAGGCGCTGAAATATACGTCCAGATAGGAAAATAATAAATGTTGATATATATCAATGTTGGCAATAGATTTGTCACGAAAGACACAGTTATTCCGTTCTAGAGCTTAATTCACCTCTAGGCTAATTAAAAATGCTCTCATACTCGACAGAATTGTTGGGATATTGGATGAATATAAAGAAAACTGTCCAAATGCACACACTACATTGCCATAACCTCACTTTTTGCCTAGCATGCCCGCTGCCACCCACCCCTCCCCGTAGCCCTAAACCACAAATTTTATTGCAATGCAAAGGAGAATGGGTAAGAAAACAAACAAGAGATGAAATGCACACATTTATTCTCTATATATTTTTATTCGAGAGTAGTCCATATTGCCCACTAGTTTTTCACATGGTCAACACCGGGAAGATGAAGATTGCCGTATTGTTCTTACTATCATAATTCTTACATCCCGGTGCTTGGCAATTTTTCCTCCCTTACAGGGGCATGATTGACTCTCAATTCAATTCAAATAAACAATCAAAATACTGAACAAATCAAAACAACCGACAACACCACGAGGAAAATCAATCAAAACAGACTATTCCCGCTTCCGCCAGTCGGTTTGATGTGAACGTTCATGAGTGCCAACTACGGAACCTTAGTGCTAAAATTAATTCTTCATTGGTTGGCAGAACAACCAGTACAGGACCTTACCCCGACCCACGCGCTCCCTATGAACTGTCATCCCCCTGTGGCATTGCAGCCTCCCCGCACGCCTCTGGCAGACCCTGATGACACTGGCGTGCTGTGGGACCTCGGGCACATTCAAACTTGATCCAACTCCGTTGGTCCTGTTTGGAAAACATGGCGACCACGTTCTGTTAGACCGCTAGCTCACAAGTGACGGTATTCCTCTCGAGTGTGCGCACGCAGGTGCTGTGGGAAGGCAGAGTCCACTTGATCAGAGGTAAGGTAAGTATGTCACCAACGCGTACTCTCCGGGACAATAGGCAATTCCGGTGCATAGTGTCTCCACCGCCTTGTTGCCACGACTGAGGTTCCAACCTTCGTAGTAGTCAGTAGCATGCTGAACTGATATGCCCAAAATCACGGGTTCAAACCCAGCCGAAGTTGTCGGATTTTTAAGAGCGTTAAAATCCTTCGGTATGGTGAGATTCCATGCCCAAGATCGCGGGTTCAAACCCGGCCGAAGTCGTCGGATTTTTTAAGAGGGTTAAAAATCCCTCAGTATGCCTTCCTTCGGAGGGGAAGTAAAGTCGTCGGTCCCATGTCATAGATTTATGGCATGAAAAAGAATCATCCATTAACTCCAATTGTGGAAGCTAAAATTTGTAAGTTAGTTTGATAACGCTATACAGTATTAGTTCTAAAGTTCGCAGCCAGGTGTTGGCTGCGATGGCATTTAGCAGCCAAGTTCGCAGCTAGGTGTCGTGGACGGTAGCATTTGGTAGCGAAGCAGGAACTACTTGAAAAATTCATCGTCTGCAGTCCTACCTGAAGCACAGATAACACACACTAATACAGCCATCACAATTAACACCGGTTATCAAACAAATTCTACACACACCCAAACTACACGGGGCTACATGACCGCATTGTCGCAGCCCCTAAACTAAGGAATCAACCAAACCAACCAAAATCCTTCAGTATGCCTTCCTTCGGAGGGCAAGTAAAGCCGTCGGTCCCATGTCATAGATTATGGCATGAAAAGGAACCTACAGCTACAATTGGTAGTGTGTAGTTAAATTTGTAGGTTATTTGGCTAGAAATGCTCTATCAAGTTCCAACATTCTCCGCTGGGTGTCAGTGACGTCTGGTAGCCAAAGTTGGAACTACTTGAAATTGAACTTGCCCAGTTTCATTCATCTTCATTCATTCATTTCATCCACATGAGGTGGTACTTGTAGCTCACCCCATGGGTGTCTGCATAGAAGCAGGTACAAACTCTCTTAGTCAATTTTAACGGGAACGTCGTTATCATTTTTGAGAAATAACTGTATTCGTAACTTCGTTACTATTTTTGGGAACTATTTGTAACAAAGTTACTTTAGAAAAGTTAGTTACCTAACCCTGGCGGAAATTCTGAATTTTTGTTTTCCGTATATTTTTGTTTATTATTATAATTATTAATAAATTAGGAATCTAATACCTTAAGTCAATAAAATCATATTCTTAAAATGCAATGTACCGGTTTCAGTCACATTATGACCTTCGTCAGCAAAAAGAGAATAATACGAAATGAACTTGCAAGTCTGATACTAAAATTACTATTTTCTTTCTTTCTTTCTTCCTTTCTGATATACTACAAACCAATTTCTCATTTCCATCTTATTCTTCTTTTTAGATCATTGACATTTCCCACATTGAGCTGTTTTTTTTTCTTCCAAGATACATTTTTTTCACATTAATCAAAAATTGTAACAAATCTGATTTTTTAGTCTTTTAGTATATTTTTAACAATTATTAACAATTTTTAGAAATAGTTTTGAAATCAGCCTTTTAATAAATTTTTGTATCAGACTTGCAACTTCAATTCGTATGAATTACTTTTTGCTGACGAAGGTCATAATGTCATAATTTTAAGAATGTTATTTTATTGACTTATTTATTTATCGTATGTCTTTTAGTGCCGGGAGTGTCCGAGGACATGTTCGGCTCGCCTGAGTCTGTAACTGCTTCCAGCGGACACCCTAAAGGGTGAGCTACAAGTTCCGTTCAATTTCAAGTAGTTCCAACTTTCGCCACCAGATATCAATGATACCTAGTGGTGAACGTTGGAACTTAGATAGAGCGTTCTGACGAAATCTAACCTAACAATTTTTGCTTTACACAAGTTTAATCTGTGAAAGGATCTTTTACATGCCATAAATCTATGACATGGGACCGCCGGCTTTACTTCCCCTCCGAAGGAAGGCATACTGAAGGATTTTTAACGCTCTTAAAAAATCCGACGACTTCGGCCGGGTTTGAACCCGCTATCTTGGGCATAGCAGTTCAGCATGCTACCGACTACGCCACCGAAGCCGCTTTTATTGACTTATTAAGCTATTATTTTCCTAATTTATTAAACTTTGCCAGTAAAAACTTTTTTTGGGTAGACATGGTCATTTTCGTGTCTCATCGTTGTAATTATTAGTTTTATTTAATTTTTTGTTTCATTATTTTTAGGTCATATTTAGGCATCCACCTCTAAATTTTAATGTATCCTAAATTTGTATATTTTAATCTGTGTTAAGAGGGGAAATGACCTCGCTGTCCTGCCCCTTAAAACAACAATAACTAACAATTTCTGGAACCAAGATACAAAATTGAGCACTTTAATTTCTGGGCACTCCTCCCCCAGGCTCGTGGTACAATATTCATCGACATACAGTGCAGACTGTACCCCACCTTCGGGAAAATAGTTTGTCACAACGCTGACAGCCCGTAGTTCATATCACTGCCACCGACAAGGAATCGTCAGATATATATTATTAGCCAACGTCTTGGTGAGATGTACCCTACCGACTGCTGTCTCCACTCGTTCACTGCGGCGAAACGCTGGCAAAATAAATGGAGAACTCTGGAAAATGTCAGGTTATTTGTAGAATGAATTGATATTTATCAGCACAATCAAAATACAATGTCTCCAAGTTTCTTCGGAAACATAGACTACACTCATGGTTAAATTAAGTACTTTTAAGACAGGTCCAGTAAAATTGTTGAACCTTTCTGGAGTGATAAACAGATCCATGTGGGGAAATCCCTTTCCATACTCGTTAGAGGAAATAGCTACAGTCAAACTTGGTTATTTTCAATTTTACTTTTGAAGGCAACATTGCATCGACCAGCTGCGGCATGGATTGTAATTATAGTTATGAGCAGTGTTTCTAAAGGCATCATAAATACCATGTTGATGTGTTGGTATACCAAAACAAATACTGCATTCTGCTTACTAACAGTGTGTGTGCGTCAGAGTTGGGCAGTATCGAAAATACATGTATTTAAAATACGTATTTTCGATACTTTTATATTTTGTATCTGTATCGAAAATACTTTTCGTGAGTATTTTGTATTTTCAATATACATAAAGTACAATCAAAATACAATCACTTGTAATAAATATAATAAAACCCCTACGTTGGGCGACACTTGTAATAAATATAAAATCCAAGCAGCCACCTCAAGGTAGCGGGGTTATATACTCGCTAAAAGAATCACACAAAGACAGTACACTGACTTCACTAATTCACACATTTTTATTAATAATAATTCTTCTTTTCAGGTTGATCTCTGGCAATCAAAATTAACAATACCTGTTTGTCAACATATAAGCAGGTTTTCCATTACCTGCATCTCTTGTAAAATGTCCACCACAACTATCATTCTTTTCTCCCAAAACATCACATAATCTTCAACATCAAAATCTATTGCCAGACCAGAGAGCAGAACATAATTCACAACATCACTTTTTTTTTATAGATCACCACCATTCCGCATGGCATAAAATATCCATCCAAATAACACATCCGCATGGTTACCTTGCCCTTAGATCAAAGCCATCTACCACCCACTGCTGGAACTACAAAGAATATCTATCAATCAAAGCACAAGACTCTCCATGGTGCCCCAGCAATAGACTAGCGCTTAGACAGCCCAGCGGGGCTAACGAAGCGACCCGAATACTCACGACCGCAACCGATCATCCACCCCCCTCAAGACAGACCAGCGGGGCAGTCAGCTGTGCCTCGTTGAGATAGACCAGCGAAGCGGGGTAGTAAGAACGTACCCGAAACTTCACAACCTAGACCGATCATTAGGTCTAGGATTTTTATGTAAATACATATTCCTTCCCTTTGCTTATACATCACTAAAAAATATAAATGTCCATGAATTAGAACCTTAGCTATCATCCACTTAATTTTACTTTATATATTTAAAATTACATATTCTATCTCTTACTGTAAAAAAGACTATCTATTCGCGAGTGAAATATACGGTAATTCTAAACAGTCTTTATGACAATATTGTTCACTAGAAACTCAGTTACATGAAACGAATTTTCCAAGCAATTCATAAGCTGTTGAGGAAGGACAGGGGAAGAATATCAAGAAAGATATTAGTGGAGATAAGGGGGTGGGAATTCACGTAGCACCCTGCCGAAGACTCAGCGGCTGGACTTTAGTTTATTTCAGTTGTCCAGTGAGTGCTTGAGACTCTACTTTTCAACCGGTTAAACCTTCCACCCCAGAAACAAAAAGTGCTCCTCACAATACTTATTCTTGAGTTCGCACACATGTTCTCAGACATAATGAAATTTATTTATCTTTGCTATAATATGGGCATGCTTAATTAATTAATTACACAGGCCTGCAAAAAAAATTGAAAATTGTTTTAGTTTTGATAACTGATTTTTATGTAGTTTTTGGCCCTGATTTCAGAAATGATATTGGTTTTTTCTATCACGTAAGGTTTTTCTACAAAATGACGTAAAACTTTTATGAAAAATCCTAAAAAAAAGGCCATTTTTATATCAGTATTACTTATGTACAATGTTATTAAACCACATTAAACATAGGTTAATCTTAAACATAGAGTAAGAAAAGTTGATAAGGTTTTATTACAACACTATCACAAGTCTTTGTAGTAACGTTTTCTTTTTTCTTCAAAACTTCTTTTCGTACTTTTCCTGCTGTGAAGTTGAGGAGTTTCTCTTTTTAACATCCAACAGTAGTCAGCCATCATGTTAACGCCCCAGCGTCCTTGATATCTTCGTTCCATTTGTTTTAGGTCTTGATGGAATCGTTCTCCTTGTTCTTCACTGACAGCACCAAGATTTTCCGGAAAATAGTCCAGATGAGAATGAAGGAAATGAACTTTAACACTCATGTTGCAGCCCAGCAGTTTGTAGTTAGTTAACAGATCGGCAACAATATTCTTGTAGTTTGGGTCTTTTTATTTCCTACCACTTGTTTAAAAGACTTCCAGGCTTTCCTTTCCTGGTTTTCCATTTTTAACTCGAAGTTTTCATCCTTCATAAGTTTTTTTTATATCAGGCCCAACAAATACCCCTTCTTTAAGTTTTGCCCCAGAGAGGCCAGGGAATTGTTCACAAAGATATCTAAAACACTCTCCTTCTTTAGGCAATGCTTTGACGAATTGTTTCATCAGTCCCAGCTTGATGTGAAGTGGCGGAAGTAAAATCGTTTTAGGATCCAATAAACTCTCCTTCTCAACGTTCTTAACTCCAGGAACCAAACATTTTCTTACCGGCCATTCTGTTTTAACATAATGTTCACGGTCACGGCTATCCCATTCACAGAGGAAGCAGGGGAACTTTGTGTAGCTTCTCTGTTGGCCTAGTAGCATAGATATCACTTTCAGATCCCCACAAACGGTCCACTTATGATCAGAGTACTTAAGCTTGTTAAGGACCAATTCAAGGTTCTCATAACACTCTTTCAAATGCACCGAATGCCCTACTGGTACAGATGCATATTGGTTGCCATTATACAGAAGAACAGCTTTCAAGCTTCTTTTGGAGGAATCAATGAAAAGTCTCCATTCATCGGGTTGGTATTTGATATCGAATGTCTCCATCAACCCAGCAACATCAGTACAAAAAAACGAGGTCACCCACTCGAGAGAAAAAAAGGCACAAACTCTTTTTCTCTACTCCTGTACCAAGAAAAGGATGTTCCTGGAGCCAACATCCCTTTTTCTTTCAACCTCGACCCTAAAACCTCGGTTGAATCCTTTGGAAGGCCTAAGTCTCTAACCAAATCATTTAGTTCCGACTGTGTGAAGAGTTTTGGCTCATTGTTGTGGGGTTCATAACTAGTATCATTGTCGTCGTCGTCATCACTGCCTTGAGACAACTGATCAACATCATGTAAAATGTTTTCAAGTGTAGTTGGAGGACAAGGTACAAGTAAATGAAGCCCATGAGGAACTGGGCGCACAGCTGAAGGATGTTCGGATACAAAATCTCCTTCTTATTGTTCAAATTAAAACCTTGCACACGGCAAAAGCAAAAATAACAGTTATCACTGTGATTTGTAGGTTCTCTCCAAATCGTAGGTATTGCAAAACGGAATGATTTCTTTTTACCTTGAAACCATTGTCTCAGTTCTTCTACACACACAGAGCACACTTTGTGAGGAGCCCATGATTTGTCTTGATCGCCCAGTTTCATACCAAAGTAGGCAAAGTATACATTTTTAACAAAATCGGTAATGTTTCTCAGTTGCTTTTTAACAGTATAAGTCCCACAAATATAGCAGAAACAATCAGGAGAGTTCACACAACCTCTAGAAGCCATTACAAAAACACAAAAGTAAATTTCGCTTCAACGAAGAAACAGTGGAAGAGTGGTCAGAAGAGTGGTTACATCCACACTGACAGTAGCTTGACCTTGCAGTGGAGAGCAGACAGTGGGTGGAGGGGGAAGGAGGAAGAGTGGAAGGGGTACTGGCACAGACAACATACTGGCAGCGAAACTAGTATGAACCGGATTCTACCAGTTTTACCGTACAGTTTTTTAACAAAAGAAAGGCTGTCTCATGACGGCAACCTTAATGTAGACTGATTACATTTGTAAGTTAACTTATTAGGCTGAAAATGTTATAATTTAAAATCATTATTTAGATTTTACCGAAAGGTTATAGAGAGTTTGTCCATAGGCCTAAGTTAAAAACACATTAAAAGTGCAAAATTCTATGTGTGATTTGTGGGTAAACCAAGGGTGATGAATGTTTTCACTAATTTATCTGTATTCAGCACAGAAAATTCCATAAGAATCACTATAAAAATGTTAAACAATTTTTTCATCGCAGACCTGTGTTATTGTACAACACTTTTGTTGTATTGTTATTGTTTTAAGGGGAGGAACAGCAAGGTTATCTACCCCTTACCACACTTTATTTTGCATAAAAATATAATGAATAAAATGAGGAATCTTCAAACAATATCATGTGTAATATAACATTTATATAAAAATTAAATCAGTATTACATATTTCACCTACTATTATTATGTTGATATTATTATGTCTCAGGCACTATCTGGACAACTGAAATAAACTAAATTCCAGCCGCTGAGTCTCTGGCAGGGTGCTACGTGAATTCCCATCCCCTTATCTCCACTAATATCTTTCTTGAAATTCTTCCCTGGCCCGTTCTCAACAGCTTATGAATTGCTTGGAAAATCCGTTTCACGTAGGTACCGTACCTGAGTTTCTATTACCCTATAATTCATTTCATCTCTCATTATTCCTCTCATGAGGTTGGCGTCAGGAAGGGCATACCGTAAAAACCATCCGCCACACCGACTTCCATCGCATCTCATCCCCGACCCCGTTGGAAAACCGGGAATAATAAGGTGTAGACATACATACACTGTTTAGAATTACCGTATATTTCACTTGCGAAAAATTACTTTGTTTTTACAGTAAGAGACAGAATAATATGTAATTTTAAATAAATATAAAGCAAAATTATGTTTAAACAAAATATCATTTTGATCAAATACCGGTATGTAAAATAAAAACACAGAATATGTAATTTTGCATTAAAAATTAAAAATATGTAAAACAAATGTCATTGTGATCAAATATGTAAAATAAAGTGGATGATAGCTAAGGTTCTAATTCATAGACATTTATCAGTTTTAGTTATGTATAAGCAAAGGGAAGGAATATGTATTTACATAAAAATCCTAGACCTAATGATCGGTCTAGGTTGCAGTGGCGGCCGGTAATAAGGTTGCAGTGTTGCGCAACGACCAGATTAATTCATGAACAACAATACCGTAATAATATTTTTAGTAATAAAAGCTGTATGTTTCCTTTTATATGTATAGGAATTCCTAATTATGTTCTTTAATAATTCAGGAAATCTTACAGTGTGGTAAGTTACTGTGAACTGTCTGAGAAAGCCAAGCGCGCCAACGGTCTAAGAGCGCTCGTCCGTTTGGTCGTTGCCAGCCCCAAGCACCGACAAGATCTCAATAGTGGAAGGTATGGCAGAGATGCTAGACCGGGTAAGCCCTATGCCAATAGTTAACGCGGCTAGTCGTTGCCCACTGACTGCAACAAGGAAGCCGAGGTGCGGACGGAGACATCCGACATGCTCCGAACTGCCGATACTATGTCTTGCAATGTTCCGCGTACTTGTGACACTCGCAGTTCACGCCCTCGTATATAACTAACGTTGTTTTGTTCTCGTGGAGGTTTTCATGTAGACTAACTTATAATCCATTCAATCCGATGAAAATGTGATGTCTCTGAACTGCGGCATTCGTTATGAATGAGGTACATCCGTTTTACCGCGCAATTGAATACAGTTTTCTCCGACATCAAGCAGTTTTTTACCCTACCACCTAATGGGCAGGATGGTGGGGAGTGGGGGGGGGGGGGGGGGCGTGCCCGCCCCCCTGAAATCCCAAGAATATTTTCGATTGTTCATTGTCTCACCAGTTAATTTCATAAATTGAAGTTACTGATGGTTAACTGATTTAGATGTAGGGATAATTCCACAGTTGTATTTAACTTAGTAATTTGGGATTATTTGAGAATATCTTCAGTTATTTAGAAAATTGGCGATCTGGATTAACATTACCATTTTAATGAACTGCTTTATTTTTATTTTTGTCGATACATGGTGATACAACTACTTGACGATGATTCACAAAGAAAAGCGAACTTCTATGGACAAAAACCCTGAACTAAAATATCCTCCCATTCATGGCATAACGATCATGCATCCAACGGTTTAAGAGCAGCCAAATAATATCACGAAGCAAGTAAGAAGTGAAACGAAAATTGCGGGGGGAGAGGGAGGGGTGTGTGTGTCCGTCTTAATAACACCTAGTGACATGTAGGTAATGAAATGAAAAATACTACTTGCATCCCCCCTAGAAAAAATCCTGCGGTTGCCCTTGTACAACCTCTCCCCTCCCTTAATGAAAATAGTGCAACACCCAGAACAATTATCCGCCAGCCGCCACTGCTAGGTTGTGAAGTTTCGGGTACGTTCTTATTGCCCCGCTGCGCTGGTCTATCTCAACGAGGAACAGCTGACTGACCCGCTGGTCTGTCTCGAGAGGGATGGATGATCGGTTGCGGTCGTGAGTATTCGGGTCGCTTCGTTAGCCCCGCTGGGCTGTCTCTAAGCGCTAGTCAGCAATAGGTGGCCATGGTTAGTAACCTCAAAACAAAAATAAATACCACCAACAGAAAGAAACTTAAAGCAAGCTCTGTAACCTACTACAGTTTCGGTTACACACTGCATAAGGTAATTTTCTGTTTGATCTTCCATTATCTTCCCTGTTGATAACTTAACCCATAAACGCCTAGCGTTACCGTATGGTAATGCAGTACTGGTCATTGCATTTATTGCTTTACAGGACCTTTGCCAGTTAAAGATATTCGAATTTCACGCTTATATGATCATGGAAGGTCTATTGATTCATTTCCCGCGCACTATAGTGCGGGACAATCCATTGGAAGCCTGAAGGTCAACCAGCTCTCCGCTCCGCGCTCCACCACGCGCCCGGCTGTGTTGCCATGCTATTGCATCGTACCTTCAGTCGCGTGCTGGATGCGAGAACGTACAGGACAACAGCGCACCGACTACGCGTGACCTTCAGGCTTCCAGTGGTTTGTCCCGCACTATAGTCGCTAGGGAATGTCTTGGGTGATGTCGCAACAATTGGGTGCATTTCGTGGTTTGTTTCTCACTTCGTGATGGCATGTCGCAAAAGGTAAGACATGCTAAATTATTGCGTAAAAGGGAGATAGTTACCATATGGTAACGCTAGGCAGATACATGATCAGTGGCAAGGCAAGATATTTTCTGTAGAACATTCATATGAAATGAGTTAGAATACATTTCATGCATTTATACACAAAACGTTTTTTCATATACAGCTCTTAACAGTGCATGCCTTGATATAATATGTTTTATGTCACCATAGCATATTTTTTATGCTAGTAACGTATTCAAGACGATACCTTTGCCGAGTCATCTGGTGTTTCGGAAAATACAATACGAGAATTATTTAGTTTATTTCAGAGGTCTAGACTGGCTGCGTGGCTCAGCGATAAAGTTCTCGCTTGCTGTTCCCAAGCTTGCAGGATCAAATCTTTGTACGGTCAGCTGGCATTTGAGGGTGCACAAATGCGAGGGAGTTGTGTCAGTGGATTTACTGACACATTTAAAATCCCCTTCTGGGCTAAATTCCGGCACCCCACCGTTTCTAAACGCCAGAGTAGTTAAAAGAGACGTAAATCCAATAACATAATCATTATTCAGAGGTCTGACCTTGTTAGAAAATATTGGAGGAAGTGGTAAAGGAGCAATGACGACATGATTATTGCTCGCTGGTATGAGAAAAGCACAGTAACTGTTGCCTCCACGACTCTCCCTGTTTTTCCCCCTCAACCAGGTCAAAAGGTTCCGCTGCTAGCCGATACGGAGAACGCTGTACAGCGTTGCCATGATTGAGCCCATTACGCATCATGGCGCGCCTCACTCGGAAGTGATGGGCTACATCTCGGCAACGCTGTACAGCTTTCTCCGTATCGGCTACCTTCGGAACCAAGTCTTATTTTCCCATTCAAATACAAACCGATATAAAATAAGTGAATTAATGTACGTATTTCACAGTCATACAGCCGAACCTTTTGATGTATAAGGATTACAACGCGACCAAGAACTACATTTTCCAACCACCCCGAGCCGAGAAAAAGTTACCTTACAAAAATGATAACAACTTTGTTTCTTGGACAGGCAAAATTTTGAAATTAATAAACCAGTTTTAAAACATTCCAATGTATAGTGTGCTAAAATTTGGATTCGATCTCATGACGGGTTTTTGAGATAATAATTCTTAAATGTGTCCCATGGTTGAAACACGCTTAAAAACGGGCACTTTTTGTGTTTCAACTGCGATAAAAAATATTAAAATATAAATTTAAAATTCCAAACCTACATGAGCTAACGTAAAATAGAACGACAAAATTGATGATGTTATTGAATTCAATGTAGGCCTATTGGTTACTTCACAAACAACCTTCCAACTCGAGTGCACATAATACTTTGGTCGACAGTAGCGTTACATATATCTAACACCCTGCATTTCCGGAACTTCGTAAAATATGGTTTTAGCAGCTTATGGTATGACTTATTAATAAAAAAAAAGCAATATTTTCAAAATGTATTCATTCGGGCGTTCATGGGTTAAGTTAATTGGAAGACTTGACACAGGTAAGTTTGAGATCAATACAACTGTGCCAGCAATAAAGCAACCTTGTAAGACCATCTGCAATCCTATTTATTAGGATGCATTTAGAACAAAATCTCCGGAGAAAAGTATCCTGGATGTTCTGTTATCAGCTTGGTTAATCTTGAAAACGTTTCCACAAGCAGTAACCTCAAGCTACCTAGTATGAAATTCCCAAATCACAGTAGGTTGTCTGAACCTGTTAACTAGTATTGTTCGACAATTCCTAGAAGTGCTCACACAAGGGCTGTACAAAATGCGGCAATTGTCTCCCCTAAGAGCAGTGTAACAGTCGTATAAAACTTTGAATTAAAACATAATTTACTAATCTTTGATTTGACGGGTTTGGACATCTAGATCATTTAGTCCCGTGTTCTTGGGTGTGTATATGTGTATATACACTACTGTTTGTAGAAAGTGAAACACCAAGTACAAGAGATATGACCACATTGCACTTTATACCACACATTAGGGACATGACAATACATTACTGATTAGAAGGACAGTCCGGTACATGCACGTTGACGGTCGATCTTCAGTACGGCGTCGCGCCACCACGTGCTGCACTCAGAGCCGCTAGACGTCGTGGCATGGAATCATACAGCGCTTGAATACGCTGCTGGGGAATACCGTCCGACGTGGTTTGTAGGCGCGTCCACAAAGCATCAACAGTGGCAGCAGGTGGACCTGAACGAACAAGTTGCCGACCGACCATATGTTCGAGGCGACATGTCAGGCGAACAGGCAGGCCAGGAAAGCAGAGGTATCCATCGTTTTGCGAAGAAGGCTTGCACATTCCTCGCCAATTGGGCGGGCATTGTCCTGCTGAAATATGGCCTGTGGAACGGCCTGCAAGAGGGACAGTGCCGCGGGCTGTAAAACTTCTCTGATGTAGCGGTCACTGTTCAGATTGCCTGCAAGACGTACGAGGCGCGATCTCCTGTTATAGGCAATTCCGCCCCAAACCATTACACCTGGTATTTGTCCGCTATGCCGCTCAACAATACAGTCTGCCTGATTGCGTTCTCCACGGCGGCGGCGAACGCGTATGCGGCCATCACTCTAGGACAGGTTGAAGGGGGACTCGTCCGAAAACACTACATTTCGCCACTCAGCCTGCCGGTGTCGGCGTGCACGTACCCATTGTAGTCGGAGGCGTCGGTGGTTCCCAGTCAATGGAAGCCGACGCAGTAGCATGCGTGCTACCAGTCCAGCCCTCAAAAGACGGCACCACACCGTTGACGCAGACATGTCCACCCCCGTTGCAGTGCTCCAACGTCGAGCCAACACCGAGGACGACGCTGTTCTGTCCGATAAGGCCATGCGGAGGAGATGATGGCGCTTGCTAGGAGTGACATATCTAATTTTAGATCTCCTTACAATTTGGAAGTTCATTTTACGATGGTGTTTTGTTCTCTTTTTGGATATTCTATGACTCAGAGATTAATTGTAGGTTATGGTATGGCCATTTTTGCTGTTGTGTCATTGCAGGTAGTATTAAGAATAGAGCCATATAATTCCTTATAATGGTACCGCAGTGAAGTGGAAGGGGGCCATGATATATTGAGTTTCACATCTGTGTATATTATCCTATTATGATGTTTTTTTGTTTGACTTGCTTTGTTAGATTTAATGGGAAATGATGAAAGAAAATATGGGCTTTTTGGTTGATTGAAGAGAAGACATAGTAAGTGGCTTATAAGGATGGACGTTGGAAAAGGAAAATTCTTGGACTTTGAATGGAGTGTTGGTGATAATTATTGGTTTTGATGGACGATAAAAAAGGAAAATATATGGTAATGAAGTATTACAAATTGGCTCTCCCTTTGTATGTATATACGCACGGCCCCCATAACCAAAAATAAAAAGTAAGTAAGATTACAATATATATACACATGTAATACCGTACATTGTGCCCATTTAGACCGAAGTGCAACAACCACATACGCATGTCACCGAAAATCAGTTAGCACGGGACTCAAAAACATATCCCAGGGCTAATCTGGGTAAATGAAAATAACAACCAAAATCTAAACTTGCTTCACTGATTTCGGTTCGATGCAACAATAAGGATAAGAAAGGAGACATTAAAATAGCAAAATTTCTTAAAATCTCATTTCATTCATAACTAAGTGAAGTTAATATTAAGTTAGAATGAAAATAACAATAGCAAGAAAATGGAAAATAACTTTCCACAACAATAAATATAGAGATATCAACACTTTTAGAACCCTTTTTAAATAATCACTCATATGATGATCGATGACCAGAAATTATTAGTCTTTCTGGTATCGAGAAGTAATAAAAAATATTTACAGATATGACGTCAGGTCGCTCTGGTAAAATTGTTAGTCCGTCCTGATGCCTGCGTTTCATGATTTTACAAACACTCACTGTTCTTCACTTTCCAAGAATCATTAATGGTAATCGGTGAATTAATTAATTACGGTTGTAACCAAATTTATTTGGTTACAGGACTCGCCCTTGGGTTTCTGTAAGTATGTATTAGTGCCATGGTGTGTGATGTTTGGTTTTTAGGCTACCAACCATTGCCACCTATTGGTGTAGCTCCACGGAGAGTCTAGTGTTTGATGCCATAGAGATTCTTTGTGGTGGTCCAGGAGTGGGCGACAGGTGGCTTTGACTACTTACAATGATGTCATATTTTAATCAATATTATGTTATGTTCAGAGGTATGGCAATGTTATGTTTTGGATAAATAGATGTTATGGTCATATGTATGCTGATGTAGAAAAAAGATGTTTTAAGAAAATGCAAGAAGAAAAGAATGGAGCAAAAGAATATTACGCTTTGTGAGGGGTATTTTTTATCATGAAGGTTGTTGTGGATACTGCACAAGAGATGCAGGTAAAGGAAGTTTGCTTACATGTAGACAAACAAGTAATAAAAGTATTGTATTTCTTATTTCCTTGCGTGTTTAACGCTATATTGACCCCGAAGATTATTATATTATTAGAAGGAAGAGATTGGTTACATTGATTGCCCAATGGTGGGGCATGTTGTTGGTTGACCCCAACCAATAGAAGAACAGATTAGTTACATTGATTGCTCGACGTAGGGGGTTTGTTGTTGTTGTTGTTGTTGTTTGACACAGACCATTACTACTAATTAAATTTATTACATTGACGCACCAACGTAGGGATGGACAAAGGAAGCACCAATCACGATCCCAACCATTACATACTATTTTAATTAGTTTCATTGGCGCCCAGCGTATCGGCACGAATAAGGAAATAAGAAATATGGATGCTGAGATGATGGCCATGTTGAGAAGCTCATGCTTCGTAGCAACAAGTCCATAGGGATGGTGGAGAGGATGACAATCCAGATGAATAGCACGGCAAGCCAGATGAATAGCATGGCAAGCCAAATGAATAGCATGGAAGTTCGGATGTGCAGCCGAATGGATGGTATGGAGGTGAGACTGTCTGAAAAGCTTGACAAGGTCAAAGAGCAGGTGGTTAGCCTATGCATCGCGGAAGAGAAAGTTGAGATGGTAGAATCTGTGATTGTGGCTGTGGAGGAGGAGGAAGAGAAGTAGAAAGAGAAGAAGGAGCAGGAGGGGAGAAGAAGGGGAATTTGGAAGAGCAGAGGGTGGAGATCATATGCATCGTAGAAGAGAAAGTTGAGATTGGTAGAATCTGTGAGTGTGTCTGTAAAGGAGAAGGAAGAGGAGGAGATGTGTGAAGTATGTGATGATAGGGGGCATAAGGAAGTTAGTTATGAAGAAGAAGTGAAGGATGGACAAGAGAGAGATAAGTTGAAGAAAAGGTGGAGGACAAGGTGGACGAAGAAAAGGACGAGATGTAAGGCAAAGAGAAGTAGAGAGAAGTGGTGGAGAAAGAAGATGAAGAAAACGTGGTCTAGGAGGACAAGGTGGACGAAGAAAAGGACGAGAAGGAATGGGAAGAGGACGAGATGTAAGACATATGAAGACAAGAGAGTGAAGTATCAGAAGAAAAAGAAAAAGAAGATAAAAGAGATAAAGGAAAAGAGGAAAAAAAGTATAAGAAGAAAGGAACTGTTGAGCAAGATAAGGAAGATGAGGAAAATGAGGAAGAGAAGGAAAGAGAAGCAGGAAGGGACGGTGAAGCAAAAGAAGGAGAAACAGAAGAAAAGACAGAAACGCTGTGCAGAAAGGTTGAAAAATGAGGAGAAGGATAGTCCCGGTGAGGATGAAGATAAAGTTCTCAATCTTGATAACTTCATGTTTTTGGATTCTGGTGGTGGATATCGAAGACGTGATAATGATGAAAATGGTACTGGTGATACTCCGCGCTTTGGAAGAAATAATGGAGACAGGTCCCGGAGAGGTTGGAAGTATGACGAAGATGATTATGATAACGGTACACACAGGTCTGATGACGATTCTGCCGTTCCTACTGAAGAAAAAGCTTGTGGTGACATACCTTATGTCAACAATGACATTGATATGTCTGGCAGTGAAGGATTTGTAACCACGTCTGTTGATGACGATGATGACGAAGAAGATGATCCTGTCATCCTTTCTGAAGAGGATGAGATCGCCATTGAAATGGAGAATGACACTGCCACTATTAGCGAAGAGAATAATGCAACGTCTAAAGACGATGAAGATCTATAATTTGTTTCACTTTTTTTTTGTTTTGTTCTAGTCAGTGTTTGTTTGATGTATTTTAATTTATGTATTTGTGTGTGGGTCGAGGATGAATCCATAACCTTGAGTTAGAGATTTATCCTCGAGGAGGCGTTTCTGTAACCGAATTTATTTGGTTACAGGACTCACCCTTGGGTTTCTGTAAGTATGTATTAGTGCCATGGTGTGTGATGTTTGGTTTTTAGGATAGCAACCATGGCCACATATTGATGGAGCACCACAGAGAGTCTAGTGTTTGGTGCCATAGAGATTCTTTGTGGTGGTCCATCAGTGGGTGACAGGTGGCTTTGACTACTTACAATGTTACTATGGTGATGTCATGTTTTAATCAATATTATGTTATTTTCTGAGGTATGGCAATGTTATGTTTTGGATAAATAAATGTTATGGCCATATGTATGCTGATGTAGATTGTTTTAAGAAAATGCAAGAAGAAAAGAATGGAGCAGAAAAATATTAAGCTTTGTGAGGGGTATTTATTTTCATGAAGGTTGTTGTGTATATTGAACAAGAGATGCAGGTAAAGGAAGTTTGCTTACATGTAGACAAACAAGTAATAAAAGTATTGTATTTCTTATTTCCTTGCTTGTTTAACGCTGTATCGACCCCGAAGATTATTATATCATTAGAAGGAAGAGATTAGTTACATTGATTGCCCAAAGGTGGGGCATGTTGTTGTTGGTTGACCCCAACCAATAGAAAACAGTTTAGTTACATTGATTGCCCAATGTAGGGGGTTTGTTGTTGTTGGATGACACCGACCATTACTACATATTTATTATAAATATGTATTATTGGCGCCCAACTGTGGAGAGAATATTAACTTATTATAAGAAAGAAGATAAGTTTACCAATTTTAAAATATTACTATTTAGAATAGTTACACGGTATGATGGATTACCATAATCCTTTATGGGATCAATGTCGGACTTGTTTTCATTAAAGTATATTGATCATGGGTTGTGATCCTTTAAACATAAATATTTGAACAACATAAAGTCAAATATCAGTGTTCGTTCATTTAAGATTTCATCCTTAGGCAAGGATTAAAAATTAACCTACTCTCAGAATCATTTCCACGTCATGGGCATTTACCAATAAATTGATCACTTGATTTCTATCAAATATTTACGCGAAGAATTTATTATCAAATTTGACCACAAATTCTCTAGTTCTTTTTTTTTTCACGTTTCAAAACTCATAACTAATTCCTTATTTACATCTACAATATTGTTCATTAAGATTCAATATCTTAAAATAAAATATAACTTTAATCAGTTCTTTAAAATCAAATAGTTTAAACTGTTCACACAAAATAGAACTATATCCTTTACTAATTATAGATGGTTTCTTATTAACAACAAATGACAGTAATTATTACATTGCACATACTCATTCTTTTGGTGCGTTATATTTGACGGGTGGGTGTGTAAAGTGCGTTATGTCACAATTCATTAGTTTTGAGAAAATCAAGTTTTAAAGTTCAATTCGAAACCCAAAATCGAGTTGTGGAATATAAGTAATTTGAATTATGTCTTCAGGAGCCCAATACTGTTCACAACAATGGGGTTACACGTCATAATAAATTTCATGTAAATTCACGTAGCTACGGAGTCAAATAACATGGTGTATTTTTGGAAATACACGGAAAGAAGAATTAGCTTTTGCTGTTCTTTATTACTTTATATCAGTCCATTTATTTACATTTCTTTCCCGCACACACCAACATCGAACTGTTACCTCCCGTTTGCCCCGTGCATTTGTTCATTTTTTCTGTCAGTTTTTTACAGAAACGCATATTCCGCTGAACCAGCCTGACAGCGTCCCATCGCTGACTTCCGAACTTCCATTGCTTCAAACCATGAAGACTTCTATATTAATCCGCAGGGCGTCGTGTTCTTCACCAACCAACTACTCCATGAAGACACCGCTCCAAAAATAATTTTGTTTTTATTCATAATGTTGAATTTTGGGCTTATGCCGTGTTTTATTATATTGCAATTCGACGCGTTTCGAAAGAAACCATGTCTTTCATCGTCAGGAATAATCTGGAATACGACAATGTTGCTAAGAGAAAGCAACGAAGAACATATAGAAGGTGCCCAAAGATGGACGCCATTATAGCCCCATGTTCGGGACAACGGAAAGCAGCAGTGAATTACTTTCTCAGGGTTCTGATAATAGGTAGCCAGGATTCACTGAGATTGTAGCCGGTGTCGCGGTTGAAATTATCTGGGTATTTACGTATTTCAACCGCCTCCCTGATGATTCTGGGACGATATTGCTTTATACGGGCAAGAACATCCACTCCTTGGAACATGACATCATGGCCAGGTGTTAAAGCATGATCGGCAACAGCTGATTTATCAGGTTGAATGAGCCTGATACATCTATTATGTTCCTTAATGCGAGTGCATATTGTTCTCGAAGTCTGCCCGATGTAAACCTTGCCACAAGTACAGGGAACTCTGTAGATACCCGGTTGTTGCAATTTAGGCAAACTGTCCTTAGTTGGTCGCAGGAGTTGCCTAATCTTAACAGAAGTTCCAAATACAGTCCGTATGTTGTACCGACGTAGGATTTTAGCAATACGATCCGTTGTGTTATGTATGTACGGAAGGTAAGCAGTTCCTCTTACATCTCTTTTCTCAACTGACGTCCTATTATTATTTGTTGGTTTCAGAACCGTAGAAATCAAAGCCTTGCTATAACCGTTGCTCTCAAAGGTGGTTCGCAGGGTGTTAATTTCTTCTTGTAAAGAAGACACTTCACAAATCCTCCTAGCCCTGGTAGTTAGAGTTGTAAGGATACCATGTTTCTGGGCAGGGTGATGGTGAGAACTTGCGTGGAGATATCTATTGGTGTGTGTTGGCTTACGAAAAACGCTGTGTCCTAAAGATCCATCCTCTTTCTTGGTGACGAGAACATCTAAAAAAGGTATTTTGCCGTCAGATTCCTTTTCCATGGTGAAACAAATAGAAGGGTGCTGGAGATTAAGGTGATCCAGGAAATGGCTAAGATTTTCCTCACCTTCCGTCCAAACAACGAACGTGTCATCCACATAACGCCACCAGATCTTCGGTTTGAAAGGAGCCGACGACAAAGCTTTCTCTTCAAAGTTCTCCATGAAGAAATTAGCCACAACAGGAGAGAGAGGACTACCCATGGCCACACCATCAGTCTGCTCATAAAAATTCCCATTCCATAGAAAGTAGGAGGAGGTCATGCAGTGAATGGGAATTTTTATGAGCAGACTTATGGTGTGGCCATGGGTAGTCCTCTCTCTCCTGTTGTGGCTAATTTCTTCATGGAGAACTTTGAAGAGAAAGCTTTGTCGTCGGCTCCTTTCAAACCGAAGATCTGGTGGCGTTATGTGGATGACACGTTCGTTGTTTGGACGGAAGGTGAGGAAAATCTTAGCCATTTCCTGGATCACCTTAATCTCCAGCACCCTTCTATTTTTTTCACCATGGAAAAGGAATCTGACGGCAAAATACCTTTTTTAGATGTTCTCGTCACCAAGAAAGAGGATGGATCTTTAGGACACAGCGTTTTTCGTAAGCCAACACACACCAATAGATATCTCCACGCAAGTTCTCACCATCACCCTGTCCAGAAACATGGTATCCTTACAACTCTAACTACCAGGGCTAGGAGGATTTGTGAAGTGTCTTCTTTACAAGAAGAAATTAACACCCTGCGAACCACCTTTGAGAGCAACGGTTATAGCAAGGCTTTGATTTCTACGGTTCTGAAACCAACAAATAATAATAGGACGTCAGTTGAGAAAAGAGATGTACAAGGAACTGCTTACCTTCCGTACATACATAACACAACGGATCGTATTGCTAAAATCCTACGTCGGTACAACATATGGACTGTATTTGGAACTTCTGTTAAGATTAGGCAACTCCTGCGACCAACTAAGGACAGTTTGCCTAAATTGCAACAACCGGGTATCTACAGAGTTCCCTGTACTTGTGGCAAGGTTTACATCGGGCAGACTTCGAGAACAATATGCACTCGCATTAAGGAACATAATAGATGTATCAGGCTCATTCAACCTGATAAATCAGCTGTTGCCGATCATGCTTTAACACCTGGCCATGATGTCATGTTCCAAGGAGTGGATGTTCTTGCCCGTATAAAGCAATATCGTCCCAGAATAATCAGGGAGGCGGTTGAAATACGTAAACACCCAGATAATTTCAACCGCGACACCGGCTACAATCTCAGTGAATCCTGGCTACCTATTATCAGAACCCTGAGAAAGTAATTCACTGCTGCTTTCCGTTGTCCCTAACATGGGGATATAATGGCGTCCATCTTTGGGCACCTTCTATATGTTCTTCGTTGCTTTCTCTGAGCAACATTGTCGTATTCCAGATTATTCCTGACGATGAAAGACATGGTTTCTTTCGAAACGCGTCGAATATTAGTATAATAAAACACGGCATAAGCCCAAAATTCAACATTATGAATAATAACACGGGCCGTGAAAGTCTAAATGACAATAATAATTTTGTTTCTGTAAAGTTTTTTCATGTTTATGTATAACCTCTTTGTTCCTCCCCTTACTCGCCCGCTTCCCCTCTTCTTCCCTCCTCCTACTGCTCTCTTCTCCGCGCGCGCAGCCCGCTCGCTCGTTAACTTCTACACTTCTTCTCGACTTGTCTCCGTGTCGTGAGCAACTGCTCACCCTCTCAAGTGCACTCAACTTCTTGTTGGACATGCCGTCTAGGCTAGTGTACTTTCTCTGCGTCTAGCAGCCCTCACTTGTACGTCGGAAGTCAACCCAGTCAGTTAGAGCTTAACTAAAGCTCGCCTCCTCTACTCAAGAAGCAAACTTTTAAATTCTACGCCATGTTAGAATTTTAGAACCAACCGTCAACAGGAACATCGCCTTCTTCATGAAGCAAAGATAAGTACCGACTTCATGTTTTAACCTCATTCTCATCGCTTTCAAAAGGTTCAATGCTTTTATTTGGATTTTATAGACAGTGAAAGTTGCTATGTGAAAATAACTGCTTTCAAGAGATCTTCTTGATCAAACTTAAACTATCAAGTCTAACTTTCAATATGAAAGATTTTCTGAGATGCTATCTCACATCGAGGTATATTTCCAAAATACCCACTGTCTATATAATCTAGTTTTCCGCTGAGGGATTCCCTACCCAATTTAAACAAGTCATCATTGCTCTGGAACCTTCCAGAACCTACACTCTATCTACCAGTTATACTGTCATGTATTTTCCACTTCATATGGGAATACTTTTTCAAACTAAGGAATCTTCCTTATGAACTGCTAATCAATATCTAATTTTTCTTCCTCCGTTGGGATTTTTCTGGTGCATTCAACTATAACCTACAAGTTTCTCAAGCAATAGACTCTCGCAAATCTAGTGTAACTAGTTATTTTCCACAATTGCAATAACTTTCTTTGCTCTCAACATGTTGCGCTACTACAGTGAACTCTTCAACTTTATCAACAGACTATAGTGAAAACAGTGCCTGTTCAACTTTTCATCCGCATCGCGCTCGTCCAAGTACAATAAATACGGCCATGAACACTTTTCCAAAATCCCATTTGATCTTTCCCAAACCCTTTACTAACATACCAAAATAATAAAATGGTCACTTTAGGTCTTTTTTCAATGAGGTGTCACTCTACATAAGTGCCCTCCCTTATTTGCCACATGTATAACGAATTAATGTCTGTAAAACTTCGTGTCTATTACACGCCTTAAATTATATTGTTTCTCCCTTCTTATGAGGGAATCCAATTCTTTCTACTCAAAAGTGAGTTATCGCTAGGTTTCACGAAAGGGAAACTTGCCCCATTTTTCTCGTGATCCCTACTTAAACATAGGAGTTCTAGAAACTTCCTTTCAATTGTTCTCTTCAGGTTTCACAATAAGTGACCTGCCCTATTTGTATAATCCAACCAACTAGTTCAGTATTAATACAAGAAGTTATAGGAACTTCTATTTCATTCTTCCTGTTTTTTGTTGTTACTTTCGAAGTTGTTATTATTTCTAAGATACTTATCTAGAAATCCTTAAAGTACACACCTTGTACTTGATTTATTGTTTAACTTTAATTACGTCAGTTATCTTTAAATTTTCAATTTATTCATCTTAGCCATTTCAAAATCTTACGAAGATTTTAAAGCATATAAAAGGTTTAAAACCAAAAGAATTATCAATTGCCTGGCCCAAGCTTTAGATGTTTTCGGATGTCTGCGACCCCAATTGTTTATAAAAATCAATATTATATATTTGTTACATAAACTACTTCCTATTACATTGTTAAATAAATTAAGATTTTTCTTTGATTTATCATTTCTCAAACATAACGGCTAGGCAAGATCCTGTCTTCCTTGACTCTTCCTATTTAATAAAAATAAATCTAGTGATAGGGTTTTCACCACTTGTTTCATTTGAGCAAGAACTCTTAGTTATAACTTATGTCAAACTCTCTTCCTATTTCTCCATCCCTTTTCTCCAGTCCGAAACCCACTTCTTTTTCTTCATCATCTTCCCTTGGGGGTTAGGTTATTCCCAAGCTAATAATCTACCCACAACTCGAGGTCTCTCATAAATTATGACTTAACACAGTTTGCACACCCACATCTAGCCTATATAGGCTAATATAAAGCTCAATGTTGGTTTTTTCTGTCTGTTATTTTTTCAAATCTACACTGTTTCGCCGATCTGGACCAAATTTTACGTACTTTCCCCTTGGAACCCGACGAGTAACAATGTCCACATAAAATTTTGGACAGATCTCTCCATTCCCTGCATTTAGGCCTTTAGGCACAAGGCTAAACCGTTTCACCGATCAGAACCAAATGTTATGTACTTACCCTGTGTAACCCGACGAGTAACAATGACCACTTGAAATTTTGGACAGCCCTCTCCATTCACTGCAATTAGGCCCTTTGGCACTAATCTATACCTTTTCACCGAACTTAACCAACTTTTACCTACCGGTACTTACTATTCGAAACCTAGCCTATAACACTGTGTACCTGAAATTTGGACATCCCTTGGCAAATAGGCGAAGGATCGAATTTGTTGTAGAAGGACCAATCTAGGCTAGTTTTAAGCAACAAACAAATCACGGGACGTAAACTTAAGTTTAGTTTGGTGAAATGGTGCAGATTTCTATAAATAACAACAAATGGACCTGAAAACCACGTTTTGAAGCCATAGAACCAATCGTGTTGGAAGTAGGCTAGTGTAACTGCAAGAATATGTAAATACGTCTCTTGTTGGCTGGCATGGCCAAGGGCTAGGAACTTATGATAAATGCCTATGAAAGCAAATAAAAAATATTTTCCGCTCTGGAAGACATAATGCTTTTTACCTAAGCTCATAACATACCGGTACACTGTGAAAATCTCCTGTCAGCAAAGCAATAGGTACCACAACAAGGCCTGTCACTAGCCAACAAGCAGAACAACTGGAAAATGACGATTGACAATGGACTACGTGACCTTCCTGTTGGCGGGAATTTAATTTAATAATCACGCAGTGATAATGAGTGATGCTTGGTGTAAGAATTCATTAATTATATTGTTTCGCAACTTCACGAGGAGCGCGATTGAGTAATGCGCTTCGTCACTACCAAACTGACATCACGCTCTTTGCACACCAAAGAATGAAGTGTTGAATAGTGCTGAGTGTGGTAAGTCATGCACACCCGAAGTCTGGTCGAAGTGGACATAACACGTAATACACAACTCAATAACTTCGTAACCGTCCACAATATGACATAACGCACTATACACGCGCAAGCAGATCGCCCTCCTCTCTTCGATGCCAGTATTAACTCAGTTCACACCATTTCTTGACTTAACACACTTTATACACCCACCCATCATTTCTCTTATTATTTATTCTTATCTGGACATACGGTAAGGCAACGACAAGGCTAGGGCATGATTCAAACAATATCGCACTATAGCGACTGGAAAATGGGTAAGTAAAATCTGACTTGACATATGAACTGAACTCTAATGATGGCCGTGGACAATACAACAGTTGGGTTTTACCCTTCTTCATTATCAATTCCCATAATAGTTTACTTCTATATTTTTATTCAATCGAACATCCATCCCTGTGTCTGACGCATCACAACAGTACATATTTATTATATTTTAATCAACTTAGTTCAAAACTGAACAAGGAATTCCACATTTATTTTTATTTATATATTTTTTATCAAGCCACATGCTTGTGTCGTCGGGAAACCTCACCGCTCCTCAAATAAATTATAATAATTCGGCCATCACATAGCTGTTATATTTACGCATGTCTACCTTCATGATCCTAACGTAAACAAACTCAAAAATCCTACATTATACGAACTCCTTTCGGCATTCTGAATACCTTCTGTGTCCTACTCCACGCAACCTCTTAAATGTGTTTGGTAATATTTGCTCCTTAACAAATTTTTCATCAGATATTAGTGTGTACTAAACTATAGGAAAACTGGATCATAAATCGAAAAATATTCAAAACTGTTCCATTTATCTAACACAATGCTCAAAATATACAAAATTATTATTATTCAAAAAATTATGCTTATCATTAGAATGCTTCCCAAAATGGAATTTGGGCTGAAGTACTTGAAATGTCCAAGTTCGAACCAAAGATATAGGATCATAAAAAACCACATCCAAAAATCTGTCAACAACGAAGAACCTATGGCTGATGACCGCAGTGACTTCAAAGAAAAATGAAACTATCTCAAACGATCTGTGTCCTGGTCCATAGAATACGATGATAATACGTGGATATCGAGTGTATTGTACACTCAAAAAGCTTGTCTTCAAAATGCAAAAATGTGTGTTGATATTTCACTTAAAAGGAAAATTCCAAATGCCAATAACTAAAAGGTTAAAGTTCGCTTACATAATTGATAATGAAGTGTAGAATCTTCTTAGTTGGTTCCACCGATGGTCCGATATTCCAGGATTTTCCATCGCTCGTTCTGGGTACATTAATAGCTTGGGAATAACCTAACCCCCAAGGGAAGATGATAAAGAAAAAGAAGTGGGTTTCGGACTGGAGAAATAGGACGAGAGTCCAACAGAAGTTATAATTTTAACTTTAAATATACTCAAAGGCAGCTGCCATTGCAAATCCGCTCTCCGATACCTAAAGTGTGTAGGGAAACGCAGCTGGAACTTGGGTTGTTGGCAAGAAAGTTGCTGTAGCGTATTCCCTCTCAAGCATACATATGCCTACTGTGGGGAAGGGTGGTGGTCTGGCAAGACAAAGAGTAACAGATTTATTGTGTATCTGTTCAAAGGAGTTTGTTTCTAAACAGGTAATTTGAAGAGTGCAAATAATTTGAATCAGCTTTGATATTTTAGTTTTTGAAATTGTAGAATTTCTAAAGAGCGACCAAATGCTTCCGAGAAGGATAGGAATAAATAAATTATACCTTTGGGAATAATTTTGGTAAGTGTACCAATAGTTGCATTTAGAAATGGCTAAGATTTTACCCAGCAAGGCGCCGACTAAAAGTTTAGACAATGAGAAACACTTATATTTTAAAAAACCGACCATAAGTGTTAGAGAGAATCTCCACAAGCAGGAAGCTGGCGTAGCGAGCTATGCTTGCCTTACTGGCCAGTTAGAATTAGCTATTAAAGCTGAGAGAGACTTTACTAAGTTACCAACTAAGAGTTCTTGCTCAAATGCAACAAGTGGTGACAACCCTATCAATAGATTTATTTTTATTAAATAGGAAGAATCAAGGAAGACAGGATCTTGCCTAACCGTTATGTTAGAGAAATGATAAAGCAAAAAACAAATCTTTAATTTATTTAACAATGTAAAAGGGAGTAGTTTTTATAACAAATATATAATTTTGATTTTTTATAAACAATTGGGGTCGCAGACCTCCGAAAGCATCTAAAGCTTGAGCCAGGCAATTGATAATTCTTTTGGTTTTAAACCTTTTATATGCTTTAAAATCTTCGTAAGATTTTGAAATGGCGAAGATAAATAAATGGAAAATTTAAAGATAACTTACGTAATTAAAGTTAAACAATAAATCAAGTACAAGGTGTGTACTTTAAGGATTTCTAGATAAGTATCTTAGAAATAATAACAACTTCGAAAGTAACAACAAACAAAACAGGAAGAAATGAAATAGAAGTTTCTATAACTTCTTGTATTAATACTGAACTATGCTTAATGATTATACAAAGGAGATTATACAAATAGGGCAGGTCACTTATTTTGAAACCTGAAGAGAACAATTGAAAGGAAGTTTCTAGAACTCCTATGTTTAAGTAGGGATCACGAGAAAAATGGGGCAAGTTTCCCTTTCGTGAAACCTAGAGATAACTCACTTTTGAGTAGAAAGAATTGGATTCCCTCATTAGAAGGGAGAAACAATATAATTTAAGGTAATTTAATGCGTGTACTAGACACGAAGTTTTACAGACATTAATTCGTTATACATGGAGCAAATAAGGGAGGGCACTTATGTAGAGTGATACCTCATTGAAAAAAAAGACCTAAAGTAACAATTTTATTATTTTGGTTTGTTAGTAAAGGGTTTGGGAAAGATCAAATGGGATTGTGGAAAAGTGTTCATGGCCGTATTTATTGTACTCGGACGAGTGCGACGCGGATGAAAAGTTGAACAGGCACTATTTTCACTATAGTAAGTTGATATATTTGAAATGTTCACTGTAGTAGCACAAAAGGTTGATGGCAAAGAATGTTATTGCAATGGTGGAAAATAACTAGTTACACTAGATTAGCGAGAGTCTATTGCTTGAGTAACTTGTAGGTTATAGTTGAATGCACCAGAAGAAATCCCAACGGAGGAAGAAAAATGAGATATTGATTAGCAGTTCATAGGGAAGATTCCTTAGTTTGAAAAAGTATTCCCATATGTGAGTGGAAAGTACATGACAGTATAACTGGTAGATAGAGTGCAGGTTCTGGAAGGTTCCAGAGCAATGATGACTTGTTTAAATTGGGCAGAGAATCCCTCGGTGGAAAGCTAGATTATATAGACAGTGGGTATTTTGGAAATATCCCTCGATGTGAGATAACATCTCAGAAAATCTTTCATATTGAAAGTTAGACTTGATAGTTTAAGTTTGATCAAGAAGATCTCTAGAAAGCAGTTATTTTCACATAGCAACTTTCACTGTCTATAAAATCCAAATAAAAGCATTGAGCCTTTTAAAAGCGATGAGAATGAGGTTAAAACATGAAGTCGGTACTTATCTTTGCTTCATGAAGAAGGCGATGTTGTTGTTGATGGTTGGTTCTAAAATTCGAACATGGCGTCGAAATTTAAAAGTTTGCCTCTAGAGTTGAGGAGGCGAGCTTTCGTTAAGCTCTAACTGACTGGATTGACTTCCGACGTACAAGTGAAGGCTGCTAGACGCAGAGAAAGTACACTGGCCTAGACGGCATGTCCAACAAGAAGTTGAGTGCACTTGAGAGGGTGAGCGGTTTCTCACAGCACGGAGACAAGTCGAGAAGAAATGTAGAAGTGAAGTGACCGAGCGAGCGGGCTGCGCGCGCGGAGAAGAGAGCAGTAGAAGGAGGCAAGAAGAGGGGGAAGTGGGCGAGTAAGGGGAGGAAACAAAGAGGTTATACATAAACTTGAAAAAACTTTACAAAAACAAAATTCTTCTTGGAGCGCTGTCTTCACGGAGTAGTGGGTTGGTGAAGAACACGACGCCCTGCGGATTAATGTAGATGTCTTCATGGTTTGAAGCAATGGAAGTTCGGAAGGCAGCGATGGGACGCTGTCAGGCTGGTTCAACGGAATATGCGTTTCTGGAAAAAAAAACTGACAGAAAAAACGAACAAATGCACGGGGCAAACAGGGGGTAACAGTTCGATGTTGGTGTGTGCTGGAATGAAATCTAAATACATGGACTGATATAAAGTAATGAAGAACAGCAAAAGCTAATTCTTTCTTTCCGTGTATTTGCAAAAATACACCATGTTGGGGGACAAGAGCAAACACCAGCAAAGAACAAGAACACAATATGAAAGAGGTCTTATAATAAACACATTGGCAGTAGAGATCATTCTTTCTCTGGCTCTTCCCTTCCCTCCTGGGTAACAATCGGTCATTTCGCCAAAGATCTATGCTAAAGGAAGAAAGGAAAAAGGGGGAGGCACCTATGAGGAACTGACCAGGTGTAAGTGGAAGCAAGTTATCAGGGTTATTAGAATGCGGGGGCGACGGGCGCGAATTAACAACGCCGTCAATCACAAAGTAGCTAGAAGCTGCGAGAAAAAAGCTCTAGTGAAGATCGCGACAAGATGCGAAAGGAGAGTTAACAAATTTAAACAAAGCGTATAGAAACAAGTACATCGATTAAGGATAAGAATATACCAAATAAACAAAGGAACTATGCGAGTAGAAGGCAAAAACGCCATAGGTAACAACAATCTAGTAGCCATAAACAATGACCTCAAGTTATAATAAGCATCAAAAGGGTTAATCAGAAAAATACTTAAGTCAACAAGAAACGTGACGTAACAAGCATAGATGCAAAAACACATCGAGTGTAACGACGAGGAAAAACAAGTTTGTTTAACAATGAACAATAAAAGTGCAAAATATGTAAACAGAGTGTAATACATGCGCGCATAAAAAAATTGCAACGATGCTATGAAACAAGGATCGAAACAGCTATTGAATACGAGTCTGAGCAAGTGGGAGAGATAGGTTAACACGACCTTGACCCACATAGTACAGCGGGATAACGAATATAAATATCTGAAAGAGTCCATGACCAGAACAAGTTTACTTTGGTAAGGAGGTGAGCAGCTTCTGAAATTACGGGAGCAACTCGCAAGACAATGGTTGGCAGTCAGCCAAAGTTGAGATAAGGAAAACTTGCTCTGAACTTTGTCGAGCATAGAGGAAGTAAACGGCAGCTTGGCCTTACCCGAGCTTGTAAACAAACGAGATTGACAAACAAGCAGTTCAAAATAAACAAACAAAGCGAGTGCAATCAGCCGAGACTTAAAACGGAACTTCAAGTAACACGTCATGCAGTCATCCGTAGCTTGGGCGTGAAAAAACAATTTAAAAACATATGAAATAAAGTAAGTAATCAATTTCGCATAATTTTGAGGATCATGGAATCCGACTATTTTCAACAGAAAAAGCTTAATTCTTCTGAACAAAGAAGAGAAGCTGGGACATTGAGAAGGAGTTTATGCGTAAGGATAGTTATTCTAGATGCTAGAGAACTCAGATTTTCAAGCGGTTTCAAAAGCGGCTTCCGAGTGTGATGAAGAGGGAAGGAGGCGGCCATGGCCTCCTACTAAATAGCGAGAGAAGTGAAACATAGCTTACAGCGAAATGATGGTGACTGATAGCCATGGTTTTACACAAGGGGAAGATAGTTTTCGATAGAAAGTTTAAACAATTACCTGCTAGAAAAAAATGACATGAGAAGGTAAACCAAGTGACCCAAGGCGAGGCGAACTTGAATTGACATTTTGTGCAGAAATAAGGCAAAACCATTTAAACAACTTACAAAGGTGACGTTTCGGCAAGTGTTTTTCAAATGTATTGAGATCGGAAACATAAGCGTTCTCTTTTTCAGAAAAGACATTTGAATCGGCAGTAACAAAATGACATTGCGATTTGGTTTGAAGACTGGGATGTTGGATTTGACCAGTAATGACCCAACCAAAATCGGTGTCTCTGGCGACCACGTTTGAAGATAGCCTACGGGTTTGTTTACGAAGGCAATTCCAGAAAATATTGGCACTGAAAAGTATATCAATGGGGCCTTGAGCATTAAACTGAGGATCAGCTAACCTTAAATGCGAAGGAATCTTTAAACCGGAAGTATTAATAGAGCTGCTAGGAGTGTCCTTGCTAATACTGGTAAGAATGAGACAGTTTAAGTTAAGATTGGTGTTTCTTTGACAAATGTCTCTGATTTTCAATTTTGAAGACTGCAAGGCTTGAGTTTTCAAATTGTCAATGCCGGATACATTGATGGAAGTAGGTGATCAAGAAAGACATAGTTTTTCAATTAACGATTGCGAAACAAAGTTGTGAGTTGAAGCGGAGTCAAGAAGACCGCGGGTCCGAAACCAATTTCCTAATTTATCTTGGATTTCGAATTGTACAGTGGACAAAAGGACTTGCGCACTGTGAGAAGTTTTGGCTTTAGAAATGCAGGAAGAAGCATTAGTTTGTTCGGAGCTGCTCTGCATGGAGTTTGAAGAAGCAGGTACTAGTGACCTTGATTGATCATGAAAGTGCAGTAAAGAATGATGCGGTCTTTTGCAATAAAAACAGAGGTTGGAAGACGTACAATTAGAAGAAGAATGCTTAGGTGACAGGCAGTTATGGCAATATTTATTATTGAAGACAAACTTCCTTCTGTCTTCAACAGACAATTCTTTAAAGGATTTGCAGGAATACAAAGTGTGAAACTTTTTACAGAGCGTGCATTTTAAAGATTTGTTGAGCGGCCTGATATGTTCTCTTGGATGGTTGAAAGAGGCGGAACGAGTTTGCTTGTTCTCGACAGAAGGGTGCTGATGTCCATTTGAAGAGACAAGTTTTTTATCCAGAATGTGACACTGATGACCCGTTTCGACATTTTCGCACTGGAATGAGAGTGCTGTAAGGACTTGGCACCGGCTGTTGAGAAACGCAATGAGGTGTTCAAAAGAATATTCCTCCTTGTGAGTGAGTTCGATTTCCCAAGCTTTGAGGGTAGCAACATCGACTTTAGAAACCACTAAATGTATTAGGAAAGTGTCCCAGTGATCAGTGGGTTGATCTAATTGGGATAGAGCTTTAACTTGAAGTTGTGTTGTATCAATGAGAGTACGCAAACTAGTGACGTCGTTGTGCTGTGACGCAGGTAAGTTAAATAGAGCCTTAATATGGCGTTGAATACGTAACCGTGAATTACCGTATCTTTCTTTCAACAAGTTAAAGGCAATGGGGTAGTTTTCGGCACTTAATGGGAGTGCTTCAACTAACTGCAGAGCTTGACCTCGGAGGATAGATCTCAAATAATGAAACTTGTAGATGACTTGAATGTCTTCATTGTCATGAACAAGAGAACAAAATAGTTCATAAAAAGAATCCCAAGTAGATTCGTCTCCAGAGAAGTGGGGTAAATCAATCTTAGGTAAAATTGGTTTGGGCTTGTGAGTGCCCTCGCGAGAAAAGGTTTGTTGTTCGTGAAGGGAACCAAGAACAGAACCATCTTTTTTCTGTTCTTCTTCGAGTTGGCGTATTATTTTAAAAGCAGAACCTATATCTTCGTAATATTGATTTTCTACTTCGACTTGATCTTCAGTTTGATTGAGCATACAAGTTTCAATTTCAGTTTGGATGTTACAATAATTTTCATATGAACGTTCAAAATCCTGTACACGATGTTTTAACAAATCTAATTGAGCTTCTGAGGGATCTAGCTCTTTGATGTATTTTCTGAATCGGGTAATTTGCCCTTTATAGGATGCTCGTTTAGAAGTAAGTTTTTCATCCTTATCCTTTTCTGTAGGAGCCATGACAAAATAGGTAAATTAAAGTATAACTTACGAAACTGTGGAACCTTGGAAATGCTGTCAGGCTGACAGCAGCAAATAAGTTGAATGAAAGGGACACACTAAAAGAGACAGGAGCGGCCTCTTTCCACTTCACAGGCTTTGCACGGTGTAGTTATAGCTGAAAAATTCAAAGAAGATATTAATGATTTGCAAAATATTGTCAAATATCCTTTGACAAATAGAAAATGTCATAAATGGACTCTCCCGGGTTTCGGCACCAAATTTTGGGTAGATTATTAGCTTGGAAATAACCTAACCCCCAAGGGAAGATGATAAAGAAAAAGAAGTGGGTTTTGGACTGGAGAAATAGGACGAGAGTCCAACAGAAGTTATAATTTTAACTTTAAGTATACTCAAAGGCAGCTGCCATTGCAAATCCGCTCTCCGATACCAAAAGTGTGTAGGGACCTGGGCAAAGCTAACGGGAAACGCAGCTGGAACTTGGGTTGTTGGCAAGAAAGTTGCTGTAGCGTATTCCCTCTCAAGCATACATATGCCTACTATGGGGAAGGGTGGTGGTCTGGCAAGACAAAGAGTGACAGATTTATTGTGTATCTGTTCAAAGGAGTTTCTTTCTAAACAGGTGATTTGAAGAGTGCAAATAATTTGAATCAGCTTTGATATTTTAGTTTTTGAAATTGTAGAATTTCTAAAGAGCGACCAAATGCTTCCAAGAAGGGTAGGGATATACTAATTGTAACTTTGGGAATAATTTTGGTGAGTGTACCAATAGATGCATTTAGGAATGGCTAAGCTTTTACCCAGCAAGGTGCCGACTAAAAGTTTAGACAATGAGGAACACTTATATTTTGAAAAACCAACCATAAGTGTTAGAGAGAATCTCCACAAGCAGGAAGCTGGCGTAGCGAGCTATGCTTGCCTTACTGGCCAGTTAGAATTAGCTATTAAAGCTGAGAGAGACTTGACTAAGTTACCAACTAAGAGTTCTTGCTCAAATGCAACAAGTGGTGAAAATCCTATCAATAGATTTATTTTTATTAAATAGGAAGAATCAAGGAAGACAGGATCTTGCCTAACCGTTATGTTAGAGAAATGATAAAGCAAAAAACAAATCTTTAATTTATTTAACAATGTAAAATGGAGTAGTTTTTGTAACAAATATATAATTTTGATTTTTATAAACAATTGGGGTCGCAGACCTCCGAAAACATCTAAAGCTTGAGCCAAGCAATTGATAATTCTTTTGGTTTTAAACCTTTTATATGCTTTAAAATCTTCGTAAGATTTTGAAATGGCGAAGATAAATAAATGGAAAATTTAAAGATAACTTACGTAATTAAAGTTAAACAATAAATCAAGTACAAGGTGTGTACTTTAAGGATTTCTAGATAAGTATCTTAGAAATAATAACAACTTCGAAAGTAACAACAAACAAAACAGGAAGAAATGAAATAGAAGTTTCTATAACTTCTTGTATTAATACTGAACTATGCTTAATGATTATACAAAGGAGATTATACAAATAGGGCAGGTCACTTATTGTGAAACCTGAAGAGAACAATTGAAAGGAAGTTTCTAGAACTCCTATGTTTAAGTAGGGATCACGAGAAAAATGGGGCAAATTTCCCTTTCGTGAAACCTAGAGATAACTCACTTTTGAGTAGAAAGAATTGGATTCCCACATTAGAAGGGAGAAACAATATAATTTAAGGCGTGTACTAGACACGAAGTTTTACAGACATTAATTCGTTATACATGGAGCAAATAAGGGAGGGCACTTATGTAGAGTGACACCTCATTGAAAAAAGACCTAAAGTAACAATTTTATTATTTTGGTTTGTTAGTAAAGGGTTTGGGAAAGATCAAATGGGATTGTGGAAAAGTGTTCATGGCCGTATTATTGTATTTGGACGAGTGCGACGCGGATGAAAAGTTGAACAGGCACTATTTTTACTATAGTCAGTTGATATAGTTGAAATGTTCACTGTAGTAGCACAAAAAGTTGATGGCAAAGAATGTTATTGCAATGGTGGAAAATAACTAGTTACACTAGTTTAGCGAGAGTCTATTGCTTGAGAAACTTGTAGATTATAGTTGAATGCACCAGAAAAATCCCAACGGAGGAAGAAAAATTAGATATTGATTAGCAGTTCATAAGGAAGATTCCTTAGTTTGAAAAAGTATTCCCATATGTGAGTGGAAAGTACATGACAGTATAACTGGTAGATAGAGTGCAGGTTCTGGAAGGTTCCAGAGCAATGATGACTTGTTTAAATTGGGTAGAGAATCTCTCGGTGGAAAGCTAGATTATATAGACAGTGGGTATTTTGGAAATATCCCTCGATGTGAGATAACATCTCAGAAAATCTTTCATATTGAAAGTTAGACTTGATAGTTTAAGTTTGATCAAGAAGATCTCTAGAAAGCAGTTATTTTCACATAGCAACTTTCACTGTCTATAAAATCCAAATAAAAGCATTAACTTTTTAAAAGCGATGATAATGAGGTTAAAACATGAAGTCGGTACTTATCTTTGCTTCATGAAGAAGGCGATGTTGATGTTGATGGTTGGTTCTAAAATTCGAACATGGCGTCGAAATTTAAAAGTTTGCCTCTATAGTTAGTTAAGCTCTAACTGACTGGATTGACTTCCGACGTACAAGTGAAGGCTGCTAGACGCAGAGAAAGTACACTGGCCTAGACGGCATGTCCAACAAGAAGTTGAGTGCACTTGAGAGGGTGAGCGTTTGCTCACAGCACGGAGACAAGTCGAGAAGAAATGTAGAAGTGAAGTGACCGAGCGAGCGGGCTGCGCGCGCGGAGAAGAGAGCAGTAGGAGGAGGCAAGAAGAGGGGGAAGCGGGCGAGTAAGGGGAGGAATCAAAGAGGTTATACATAAACATGAAAAAACTTTACAAAAACAAAATTCTTCTTGGAGCGCTGTCTTCACGGAGTAGTGGGTTGGTGAAGAACACGACGCCCTGCGGATTAATGTAGAAGTCTTCATGGTTTGAAGCAATGGAAGTTTGGAAGGCAGCGATGGGACGCTGTCAGGCTGGTTCAACAGAATATGCGTTTCTGTAAAAAACTGACAGAAAAAATGAACAAATGCACGGGGCAAACAGGAGGTAACAGTTCTATGTTGGTGTGTGCTGGAAAGAAATGTAAATAAATGGACTGTTATAAAGTAATGAAGAACAGCAAAAGCTAATTCTTTCTTTCCGTGTATTTGCAAAAATACACCACGTTCCATCAAACGCACGCCTATAGTCGCGTATCTGCCTCCATGACTACCCGCAATTCACTTATCAGCACATAATGGAAAGTACTAACACTTGCCTATAACTGGCACGATCAACTTTGTTTATCACCGGCATTATAGCTTGTGCTATATGAGATGTCGTGGTTTTACCCGCTTGCTTCATGATTTCACACCCGCAGTAACTCATGATGCAGCTTTGAGAAATACTTGTGTGTGATACTCTTATTGTCTTTGCTATGTTTCAAATCGTAGATCCTGATATAAGCTACACCTATATGGTTGAGAATACGCTTCTCCCAGTACATGCTAGGCATGCATGGTCTCAATCATCGGCTATTTCCTGTGGTCGGGTAATAGGGATCGCCCTACCACACATCCGTAAAACAGATGGGCCCCCTCTATGCTGAATCCTACAGGGTTGAGCATATGCTTCTCCCAATACATGCTAGGCATGCATGGTCCCAAGCGTCGACTATTATTTGACCAAGTAGACTGGTATCCGAATAAATAAGCATATGAGTCGCAGCTGATCGTGAAATTATCGAGACAAAGCTCGGCGCTGACTGTTTTGAATCATAAAATTCCAATGTAAAGTTACAAGTTATATACACTGTCTGACACAAAGTTTATCATATTTTCACTCGGAGACTAACGCACAGTGCACAAAAACGGTTCAAAATATGAATTAGATAACTATCGTCCTATTACCTTACCAACTGGTATTGAAAAAAATACTATCAAACTCACAACATGGATTCAGAACGAAAAAATCTACACAGACAGCAATTTATGAATGTAGTAATATTATACTGAAATTAATTGACAATAAGGAACATGTAACTGGCCTATTCTTGGATTTATCGAAAGCATTTGATGTTGTTGACCATAAAATCCTCCTTACAAAACTAAATCAATATGGTATTAGAGGTCTAGCTAATAAATGGATCGAGTCTTACTTAACAAGGCGTAAACAAATAGTAAGCTTAAGACACAAGGATGATGGAACCAAATTACGTATTGAAACATTGTTCAATGAGGGAATTGTTAAATTTGGAGTACCCCAGGGATCGGTTTTGGGCCCACTACTCTTTCTTCTATATATCAATGATATAACACAGAACGTTCATTCACATAAGGAAATTTTGTTTGCGGACGATACAACACTCGTAATAAAAGGTGAAACTAAACAGGTCTTACATCAGTCTGCTGACTCCGTTACAGAAGAGTTAACCAAATGGTCACAAGATAATCGCCTCATAATAAACTATAAAAAACAGTATCTCTAAATGTCCACACTATACAGAATAGAAATCCTGCGAAGCCCAATATAACATTAAATGGTCATCAAATAGGAAATAAATCGGAAACAAAGTTTTTAGGACTATGGATACAACATGACTTGAAATGGAATAAACATATACAATATCTGAATACTAAACTGAACTCGATGTGCTTTGCGTTACGTATTTTGAATACCTGCACTAGCATGCACACTTTAAGAAATACTTATTTTGCTTATTTCCATTCATACTTAAGATATGGGGTCATATTTTGGGGTATGTCACCAGATGTACTAAGCACGTTTAGGATACAAAAGAGGGCGATTAGAATTATGGCAAATTTAAACACTAGAGAATTATTTAGACCTCTGTTTAAAGATTTAAACATTCTCCCACTGCCCTGCATATATATCTTTGAAAGTACTATGTTTTTTAAAAAGAATTTAATGAATAAGGATGTTTTTCTTAAAACAAACAATGATGTTCATAGGCATAACACAAGACAAAATCAAAACATTCATATTTCACACACACACACACACACACACAAGCATACAGTATATCAAAAAGGAACTTTTCACACAGGAGTTAAATTATACAATAAACTACCCCAGTATATAAAACTTGCCCCAAAAATAAAAACCTTTGATAGAATGTTGAAAGCTTATCTGCAGTGCCATTGTTTTTACTCTGTAGTTGAATATCTTAGCGTATAGGAGCGATGAAATCTATAATTATATTTTAATTGTAATACCTAGCTGTAAGTTGTATTTATAGAATTAAGTTTTCATATTATGATAATAGAGTAAGGTGTAAATAGTTGTCCAATAAGATTGTAACTCTTAAGATCTGTTATTATAATAAGTTATAAATAGTTTTAGTATTAGTTATATATACATGTTAGTACTTTTATTTTATAGATGTAACTTCTGACGTGTCCTATATCAAAAATGTATTGTATACATGTAATTGATCAAATGGATTTAATAAAAATCGAAAAATCTAAATCTCATACAGCGTTACGAAGTATAATGACAAGTGCCGACTGATGTAGTAATTGATCAAATGGGTTTAATAAAAATCCAAATCTCATACAGTGTTACGAAGTATAATGATAAGTGCCGACTGGCAACTAAAAGCCGAATGACCTTTCAAAGGTTCGAAGATGAATAAAGACTGACACTCTCAAAGACTCGAAGACCAATGACCCTCTCAGTGTGTTTTGGTGCTGTTATATACTCGCTCAGATATCTGGAATATTCTGGACTGCTGACGCATCATTACATGTGACTGGCCTCGCTGTTGCGCTCACCCAGAGCTACGTCACAGCGGTAGAAAATCTGGAACCTTCTAATGTCAATATCTCTGCTCCTAGTGATCCGAATTTCTTCAGAGATGGCTCAAATTCTTTAAAATATAAATGCCAATAAAATGTATTATACGCGGTGTCTCCAAAACATCAAAATAATATTCACAATAATGGAGCTTTGTCATTATCACCGCGCGCGCCACATGCCTCTAGCAAGCACATACTATTTCTCCTCCTGCGAACCAACAATGTCGCACGTGCTTCAAAATTTGCATAATACCAATATGTGCCTCAAGCCATGATCACATGTTGAATAAGGGCACATCATATACATATAATTTGACTGATAACCGTGTTATTGTGGGCCAATGTAGTAGTAGTAGTACCGTAGTGTGTTTACTTTTAATTCGGGGAGGGAGACAGCCGTGGCCTTAAATTAGGAACCATCCCGGCAAAATAGGAAAACCACTTCCGCTCTTCGCAGGTTTGCTAGCCACTGCGCCACGAGGCAGACGAAAATAAATATGATGATGGTTGTTGGTATATCTTGATCATCAGCCCAATGTATTTGGGTGTGTGTTAAATTTGTTTGATGACCTGTGATTGTGTGGTTTTTGTAGCAGTATGCATGGCTGTATTAATTATGGTCTAGAATTGAGCAGATGCCCTGGGACTTGAAATATGGTGGTATTCCGGCATGTGGGAAAAAACCAGCAAACTTCACACCGAGGATGACCACTGTCAGTGCCAGAAAAAGAAACTTGGATCTCTGGGCTTGTCTTGGATAGTTGCATACATTAAGGATGGATGATGATGATGATGATGTATGTCTACCCCTTGTTTTTCCTGTTTTAACGGGATGAGATGCGATGAAAGGCTATGTGGCGGATGTTTTTACGACTGGATGCTCTTCCTGACACCAACATGAGAGGAATTAAAGAGAGATGAAGCTGGGCAAGGATGTGGAAGGAAGTGGCCGTGACCTGTCAGAAGGTACCGTCCCAGCATTTGCCTAGAGTTGAAAGTGGGGAAACCACGGAAAACCATGACGACCGATGGTTGGGCTCGAACCCACGTCTACCAAGTCCGCTTAGAGCTTGGTCCTATGACCTAGCACTGCGCGATAGCGCGCGTAGCTACCGCTGTTAGTGGTGATGATAAGGTGATGATAATAATAATATGGTAATAATAACTCTAATGCGTATTATTCTCGTTTCAACTGGGGCGGAAATGAGATGAGACGATTTTTCGCATCCTTGTGGTGGATAGTTTATACAGGCAGATGCCCTTCCTCTCGCCAATCTCATGAGAGGAGTTGATGAGGGATGATATGAATGAAGCTATGCACGGATTTGGAGGGAAGCGGCCGTGGCACGTTCGTTGGTGCCGTCCCAGCATTTGTCTGTAGTTGAAAATGGGAAACCACGAGAAACCATTTCAAGGACGGCGGACGGTGAGGTTCGAATCCACGTCTACCGAGACCGCAGATAACTGGGCCTCAGCTACCGCTGTTTGCTGGTGGTAACTAAATATAAATATAAGTGACCAAATTTATATCTAGGTCTGAATACCAAGATACTTGATGTGAGAGGATATTTATTTATTCATTTATTTGATTTTCTTTGTGGCATATTACTTACAAAGGAGAACGTATAATCGAATGTACAAATTAAACATGTGGAGTCAATTGACTGTAGTGTCCCTTGGTGCAGATTTATTACATCACCATTTTAGAATTTCAGAGGGTAATCTGAATGATATGTCTCACTGTTTTCCTGACAGCGCTATGATCTTGAGCGTTTCTATTTTGAATAGAAAGAAAATATGAACAAAGTGACATATAACTACACCTTTTTTTGAAGATCTCAGTTCTAATTAGGAAATATTATTTTATGGAGCTTCAAGTGGTGTTGGAGGCCAGGCGACAGGTCGAAAAAAAAGCCTCAATAAGGAACTAATTAGTGGAAAGCTGGAAATTGCTTTATTCGCTTTATTTGGACCCAGATATTACTCTCCCAAGTTTTTCCCCTCGAGCAAAGTCGGCGTTGGCCCTTTTGGCCCTAAGAAGGTACCATTTTTCGTTTTATTGCAAATATCTCCCATACCATCAACTTTATCAACAAAATACCCGGTATAAAAATAATCTTGAGTAAATTTACTACAAAAATGTTCCCTACCTTTTGTCTCTAATGTGAACCGTTACGATGCTACGACCATTCAAAGAGGAGCCCTTTTTAATTATTGCAGAAAATCTATTGAAATGATATGCCATATGAAAGTTTCTTCATGTTTTAAATATTTGCCAGCATTCCAGGTGCACAAGCTGTTAACTTGTTACAAGTATCAATAAACAAATGGTCAGTAAGTACATTCAGTTCTGATTCAGTACATTTTTCATGCAGACTTCATTACTTTCTCACCGAGGTCGTTGGCAACAATGTGTACAGATGCAGCTGGCTTGCCGCGCTCGGCCTCCCATACAGCTGGCATCCACAGTCTCGTGATGCCTCTCCGTGCGGTAAATTCGAAAATAAAAATCCGCAACACGGATATTCCTGTTGATCCTCTTGTGCTTTTCCAACGCATTTGCCTTGCAAAGAAATCCGATGCACAATTGAAACAATATTTCCAGTTTGAACTAGCTCCGTATCCGGTTGCGATCTTTGATGAAGCGGGAATGCGTAAGACGCAAAAGTCTGTGTTCTATAAATTATTCCATCCAGTTACCGATGAGCCCACATTTGAGGACCTACATCATGTTCTCGACGGAGGATATCTTCTGCACCGTGTAATTTGTCACCAAACCGATACTTTTGTCGACATTAGTGCCAAATATGTGAATTACGTTAAAAGATACTTCAAAAACAGTGTCATTATTTTCGATGGGTATCCTGACGACCCAGCATCTCGCAGTACCAAGTCCGGTGAACGTCTTCGACGATCGCACAAGCATGATGCTGCTAATGTGTATTTTGATGAGTCCATGTCGGCACCTATGCCACAAGCAAAATTTTTGTCTAATTTATATTATATTTATTAAACACAATGTGTACTGAGAGAAAAAATAAAATAAAAATGAAAAGTTACATTGTCGTGATTTCACCAATCTTTAGATAGCTCAATTAGTGAAACAGTCCTATTTTTACACTCCTGAAGGTGATATTTCGGGCACCGTTCATTACATAGCTTACAGATGCAGCTGTCCTTAGGATCATGGTAGGTGCTTTCTGTGCAAATCTTTCCATGAAAGCCGTGTACTACAAATCGTGTGTACAGGTGTCGGAGTTGGAAGTTTGGTCCTTTCCAGCAGTCTGATGTCATTGCGTCTGTTTCTCTAATCCTCTCCGGTATCTGTCTTGCTTTGCTGCTCCTCTCTTCGAAGAAGGTTGCATATGCTTGTGTCTCCGATAAACTAAAGCAGTGTTTTATGTCATCCACGAAGAGAGATTCCTGTGCAAGGATATAACCATAACTATTTCTTGTGAATTTTGAGATGGATAACACTCTTTTGAGGAAGCTAGATTTAACGCTTTCCAGCTTTCTTAGATTTCCGACCGTCAGGTAGTTCCAGATTAGTTGTATTCCATAGGTGGCCGTCGGCATGACTTTGATCTTGAATAGTGCCATTGCTGTTGAAACTGACAGTAGTTGTAATTTGGGTATGTCATATATTGCTTTTGCTGCAGCTGCTGTTCGTTCTTGTATGTCTAGTGAAAACGTAATTCCCGTAGTTTGGAGGGTGACCCCCAAGTATTTGAAATTTGTTACGAATTCTAAGGGAGAGTTGCCACAAGTGAAATGATCCCCCTTTGCAAGTTTGCCTCCTCTCCTGAATTTCATTGCTTTGGTTTTCGAGCCATTTATTTCCATAGAGTTGTATGTTGCCCAGTTCCTGATGTCGTCTAATGCCGTTTGTAAATGTTTAGGGCTTTTGGAGAGAATGGCCATGTCATCCGCGTACATCAGTAGTTTTACATTGACGTTTATAGCGTTGCCGATATCCGCTGTCATGACGTTGAATAAGACCGGACTCATCGGGTCTCCTTGCAAGACCCCTCGTGTTTGTATGATGTCATTCGATGTAGTTATGCCATCATACACCGCTATATGGTTTGCATCAAGGATAGACTTGGTGGTTTGGAGCTCCTGATTTGATTTGCCTAATATGCTCTCCAATTTGTTTACCAATGTTGATCTGCTGATGCTATCAAAAGCTTTGGAGTAGTCTATGAAGATTACATATATCGGGGAGTTGCGATGAGCTAGAGATAGAGTTATTTCCTGAATAATTTCTTGCACCGCGTGCAGTGTTGATCCGCCTGGAGTGAATCCATATTGAAATGTAGGTATATTTGCATAAAGGTTTTGCGCGATGCGTCCTAATAGTACTTTGGAGAACAGTTTAAACATTACACTCTCTAGAGCAATTCCTCTATAGGAGTTCGGGTCTTCTTTCCTTCCCTTGCCTTTGTAAAGTACTATTATAGTTGATCTTCTCCATTGATGCGGTATTGATTTCATCATAAGACATTTGTTGAATAGAGCAGTTAGAGGTTCTGCTATGTCTTGTAAGGTGTCCTTTAGATGCTCCATGTAAATTCCGTCTGGCCCAGCCGCTTTGTTATTTTTGCCGTTTCTTATAAGATGGATGACTTCATCACATGTGATCAAGTCAATGTCTTGCGAGTGATCTGGTGTCAATGTGAATTCATTTGATATTTTATCTTTTTCTCCTAGAAGGCTGCTGAAGTGTAGTTCCCATTGATCAATGTTTATTGGATAACTCGATTTTTTGCTTCTTCGAAGACCTTAAGATCTTATGTGGACTCCTTTCTGCTTCTGCGATTAGTTTCTGTTAGACGTGGAGATCATACGATAGTTTCTTCTCTTTTAGTAGCTGCTTGTATTTTCGACGTTCTGAAGCGTACTCTGCTAGTGCACCATTTCCGTGTTCTCTAGCTGCATTACGGCACTGTAGAGTTATTTTCCTCTTATGACACAAACAAACGAAGATTGATCGACTTGTTGCTCGTCAAATTCGAAAGCGAAGGACTCGAAACCATACAAGCTCCAGAAGATGCCGATGTGCTCATCATTACCACCGCACTCGAGTTATCTCGAACCGACAATTCGGTCATTATAGTGGCTGAAGATATAGATATCCTGGTCATCTTGGCGGCTCGTGTGCCACCCTCCACGAAAATGTATTTTATGAAGCCCGGCAAAGGTTCAACCAAACAACAACTATTTTACACAACAAGTATCAATCTCCCGCCGTGTGTGCAAAAAAACTTCCTCTTTTTGCATGCGTTTAGTGGGTGCGATACAACGTCTTCGTTTCACAGGCAGGGCAAAATGAAATTCGTAACACTGCTGAAGAGTAATGAGGAACTGCAAACAGCTGTTAGGGTTTTCCGAGACGTGAACGCAAACCCCGATGAAATTGACAAAGCGGGACAGTTGGTTTTGGCTAGGCTTTATGACTACAAAACCACGGGAAATACCCTGAATGAGTTGCGGTTCCAAATGTTTGCAAAATCTCTAAGCAAACATCGATTTAATCTCGCAAGCTTACCTCCCACCGAATCAGCGGCACGTGAGCACTCTTTAAGAACATACCATCAAATCCAAACATGGTATGGAAATTATACAAATCCACTGGATTGGGGCTGGAAAAATTCTCAATGTGGTTTGGCTCCCATACCTACGACGAGGGATCCGGCGCCACAAGCGCTTCTAAACATAGTGTCCTGCAAATGTTCGAAAGGATGTAACGCAGCGTGTGGTTGCAGGAAAACGGGCCCCCGATGTTCCAGAATCTGCATGAATTGTATGGGACGGTCATGTACAAATGCTGCCGAGGAAGATGATATGGATGATTGTGACGGAGACATCGATGTTAATCTTGAGCGCCCTGTGACGTCGGACAAATGTACCGATACAGACGATGAAAGCGATGACTGAGAAATTGAGGCAGACGATCAAGACTGCCAGCTTTCATCAAAACGGTTTAAAATCGCCTAACTTTGTAATTTGAACTGTGGATTAGACCTCCGGGGGACACCACTTTAAAAGAAACGCGGCATTTACTCTACCGCCAGGTGGTGCGGAAAAGAGTGATTTTATGCCAATACTACGCAATAATAATTCTAATGGTAGGTACTTTGCCACAGCTGTTTACATATAAAAGCTGTTATACTTGTAACAAGTTAACAGCTTGTGCACCTGGAATGCTGACAAATATTTATAACATGAAGAAACATTGATATGGCATATCATTTCCATAGATTTTCCGCAAGAATCAAAAAGGGCTCCACTTTGAATGGTCGTAGCATCGTAACGGTTCACATTAGAGACAAAAGGTAGGGAACATTTTTGTAGTAAATTTACTCTAGATTATTTTTATACTAGATATTTTGTTGATAAAGCTCATGATATGGGAGATATTTGTAAAAAAAAAAAAAAAAAAACGAAAAATGGTACCTTCTTAGGGCCAGAAAGGCCAACGCCGACTTAGCTCGAGGAGGAAAACTTGGGAGAGTAATATCTGGGCCCAAATAAAGCTATTAAAGCAATTTCCAGCTTTCCACTAATTAATTCCTTATTGAACTACCTGTCGCCTGGCCTATTGACCAACAATAATCATTTTATTATGTTAATTTTTAAGTATAACTGGTATACAATTTTAATAGCCATTGAATTTTTAAAAATGAAAATAATTTTACTATATTTACACAGTGTTGCTGAATAAAAATTATTGATATTAACATGCAAAAGGGACGGAAACGTGCTAGGTATTAAAATAATTTCAGTATTATTCTGTGATAGTTTCCTGAAATTTCTTCTGAAATTGGAGTCATAACTCCTTGATTGCTGTGGTTGAAGGTAAGCAGCTTGGCATTCACTGAAGGTCAAAATTAAGGAATTTGAGATAATAGGTCCAAGTAATATTTCTGGTAATTCCTGGTCATTCATAATCTGAACCCCTATAGTGAACTGGTAGTAGCGTGAAAGGAACGAAGGTATTTCAGTTGTTGGAGAATCCGGTACAGGCAGTGCAAACTACTGATTAGCAGATGATACAAATACTCTGGGTGATTTAAGGGAGGTGAAAGCAATGTTATAATAACAAGGAAATGTTCAGGTATTGACCAACCAGCCACCAGACTCTCGGAGTCCGAATAGAAATATACGACTGAACATGAAGTAATAAAAAGCGCTTCAAAACAATAGGAAATTACAATATATGCCATTTTCAAGCATAGATATTCACTTAAACAGGCAAAGGAGAAAAATATGATGCATTGTGCCAAAATTACCAAAATATGCAAAAATATGATTTTCCATGATCTTCTGGGCCTTAGTTATTAAGCTGTACATATATTATCTTGACATGAGAGCTAATTATCCGACCACCTCGTGGCGCAGTGGCTAGTATTCTTGGCTGTCAATCCTGAGGCCCAGTTTTGATTCCCAAATCTGTCAAGAAATTTAATTCTGGTCTGAGGCAAAATTTAGAAGAGGTGTGTTCAGCCAACTCAATTATCCTGGAAGTGGTTTTCCGTCGTTTCCCACTTCTACTTCAGGCAAATGCCGGGATGGTACCTAAATTAATGGCATGGCCGCCTCCTTTCCAATCCTCATCTGAATTACAAATACACACACTAACACAGCCATCACAATAACACAATTCATCAAATTCCACACATGCCCAAGTACATGGGGCTACATGAACACAATAACGCAACGACAACTAGCTCTTTATCCAAACCGGTGCACAGTATTCAGTGACAGATTATACAATGTCAACAGCTGAACAACAGAGAGTATTGGTTTTGGACCCTAAGTGGAACCACAAAGCTTCCACAAAATGATATTCCAGATTCCACGTCTTGCGGTTGTCAGCTGTCATTGTTAGGTACTCTTTGAAAGATAGTGTTCTCTCAAGAGTTTCAGCCAGTGTAAACAGTACACATGTACACTATATAATTTTTAATTATATAAGTCTGCCTCATTGCATAGTGGCTAGCACTCTTGGCTGTCACCGCGGAGGCCCGGGTTTGATTCCCGGCTCTGCCAAGATATTTAATTCTGGTTTGAGGGCTGGGACGGGGTACACTCAGCCTAGTGAGGGAAAACTGAGAAGAAGGGGGTTCGAATCCCATCCCAGCTATCCTGGAAGTGGTTATCCGTGGTTTCCCACTAATACTCCAGGCGAATGCCGAGATGGCATCTGAATCACAAATATACACACTAATACAGCAATTGCAGTAACACAGGTTATCAGACAAATTCCACACACACACACACCCAAGCACATGGGGCTACATGACCACGATGTCGCAAAGCCTCTTCATTAATCAACATACCATATATAAAAAGAAAGTCACAAATGTATACAAAATACAGTAGTATTGTACCACTCTATTGAATTAATGGTAGTTTGATCCACGGCCGATGAAGGTAGCAGCTCAAAAGTTCCCCACGAGGTAGCTTGGGTCATACGGTGGTAATAATAATAATAATAATAACATTTTCTATACCTTATATATTTCCCATTTTATGGGTTCGGGGATGAGATGAGGTAAGTTTCTATGTGGCAGTGGTTTTCACGGCTCGATGACCCTTCTGACGCCAACCTGAACACAGAGCTGGATGGGAAACGAAATGACAATAGGGCAAGGGGGGTTGGAAGAAAGCGACCAAGACCTGTCAGGAAGTACCATCCTGAAAAACCATTTCATGGAGGCTGACGGTGGGATTTGAATCCTTTGGCCTTTCACGTTAATGCACGCACCCGTCCAGATCACTGATACACAATCTGAAGACCATCCTTCAATACAGCAAGTCAAGAGCCAGACAATGGGTAGCTATATTTGTCGACTTCCAGAAAGCATACGACTCAGTGGACAGAATTACTCTTTTTAACACCTTGAGAGAACTAGGACTCAACGACAAGATCAATAGGCTGGTGCAAGCCACCCTGCACAACACCACAGCCAGAGTAAAGTTTAGAGGACAGCTCTCGGAGAGTTTCACCAATCAAACAGGGGTGAGACAAGGAGACGGCATCTCATGCATATTATTTAATTGTGTTCTGGAAAAGATCATTAGAGAGTGGACGAGAATCCTACCAGAGAATACTGGATTACGGATGGGGATTAAAGCTGACAACCTAAGGATTCCATGCCTAGCCTTTGCAGACGATCTGACTTTATTGGCAAATGACATACAGGAGGCTACTACTCAGCTCCAAACACTGCACTCAATAGCGGCTAAAACGGGTCTTTTGATTAACATAGGAAAGACCGAGTTTGTTACTAAGATCAAGGATGCCCCTAGAATTATGAGAGTCAGTGATAACATCTACATCAAGAGAGTCAAAAGTGTAAAATACCTTGGGGAATGGTTTTCAGAGGACCTCAGCGAAACAGTGGCTCTTGAACACAGGAGACTCAAACTAGATAAGGCTTACCATGCATGTAGAAAACTATATGCTTCAAATAATTTGTCGATGAATGTCAAACTAAGACACTACAATGCAGTAGTCAGACCTTCAGTCCTCTATGCAGCAGAGTGCCTATGTCTAACTAATAAGACCCCATTAAGAGCCCTCGAGGTACAAGAAAGAAAGTTCCTGAGACGGATAGTAGAACCAATAATTCTACCAGATGGAAGCCGATGGTATCAACCAAATCGTGAGCTATATAAACACCAAGAAAATCTCATAGATGCCATCAGAAAAGGCGACTGGCTTTCTACGGACATCTATTCAGAATGGACTCAAACAGGTTATCCCATAGGATCTTCAAGGCTACTAACAAGGGCAAAGCTACTGGATTCTTGTGGAAGAAGCAAGTGGAGAAGGATCTTTCGGAACGCCATATAAATGAAAATGACATAGCCGACCGGAGTAACTATCATACAGCTCTTAAAATTAAATCCTTCGTAACATCCCTCACAGAAGTTACCCACAGACCAAAAAAAGACGAGACTAGGAAATGGTCTGAGGAACGTAAGATTCAATTTAGCCGGAAAATGAAGGACTACTGGGCCATCAGAAAAGCTCGAGGTACCAACATGAAAGCAGCTGCCAAACCCACCACTAAGAACACCAATCGTGGCAAGGCTGACGATGACATCAAGAAACAGCTAAAACACAAGCACCGTGGTCCATAGATGGCCCTAACGATTTTTTTAAATACACTAATAATGTTATTTTGAAAAGTTTTAATATTAGAGAAGCATATTTTATTAAAAATATTTTGTATTTTGAATTGTATTTTAAAATACTATTTTGTATTTTCAGTAATTTTATAAGTGTATTTTGTATCCAAAATATTTTTTGTGAATATTTTATATCAAAAATACATTTTGGGAGTATTTTGCCCAACTCTGGTGTGCGTATATGAATTTGAAAATTACTTCAAAAGTGGTTATGAAGAAAACGAGATGGAAAACAGGAATGTAAAGGGAAAGAGAATTCATTTTACTGTCGAGGGAAACCAGGAAACAATCATAACACTGATAGTGTTGTCTATGTATAGTAAGGAAAATATACAGTTTTTTTATATTATTTTCCTTATGTTAAATTGGACCTGTACAAGGATGCAGGTGTAAAAAAAACTAGATCCCACAGGCTTAAAATAGTTATTTCTTAAAACTTTCAATATTTAGTTCCTATTATTTTCTTGGTGAGAGAGAATGAGTGAAAAGGAGGAAGGGAATTTCATATATTAAGTGTTATAATCATTTAGCTTCCTTCGTGTTAAACATTTGCTATGAAATTAAAAACCACTTTGTCAAACCCTATAGAATGTAGTTTAATTAATGATTATACGTACATGTTTCGGTATACAATGATACCCTCGTCAGCGTAGATTGAATACTAAATTAACCTTAAACTATGTTTACAAAGACAAAAGAGAAAAGCTCATAAAAAAGGATTAGAAAACATATAATATAAATAAGAATAGAGTGAATATAAATCTACCTTAATGGATTGTCTGTATCACAAACCTGCAATATGGTTCAAATATAGTGAATCGGACGTCGCCGGTATAGGATGTAGCTTCCAGTTATAATATTAAACCATACTGAAGGATTGTGATACAGGCAGTCCATTAAGGTAGATTTATATTCATATTAACTTATGTCCGATTCACTATAATATTAAACCATACTGAAGGATTGTGATACAGGCTGTCCATTAAGGTAGATTTATATTCACATTAACTTATGTACGATTCACTATAATATTAAACCATACTGAAGGATTGTGATACAGGCAGTCCATTAAGGTAGATTTGTATTCACTCTGTTCTTATTTATAGTATATGTTTTCTAGTTATTATTGTGAGCTTCGTTTTTATTTAAATTTCTAATGGCTTTTGTAAGGATACCCTTTGTCTCTTTGGTCTTTGTAAACATAGTTTAAGATTAATTTAGTATTTAATCTACGCTGATGAGGGTATCATTGCATACCAAAACATGTACGTATAATCATTAATATTAAACTACATTCTTTGACAAGGCGTTTTCAATTTCATAGTACTATCAGTCAACACGCATATTAATTATTGCCATTGTCATGAAAGTTAATGTTTACGCGTTTTATTTTAAACATTGAGAAATCAGCTTCATTTTACCTCTGCAATGAAGACATTCATACACAATTTAGCTCATTTGTGAGGATTGGTTTATGGTCACATTTTGAGTCCCAGATTTTAGGTTTTAACGATATTCGAAAAATATTTCAGCAAACATATATATGTTATCACAACGATATATTTACCCCAAATGTGCCATTTTCTTCTATATTGAAGCCTCGATATAAAGTTATTTTGCAAAGTGTGTTATTTTCACCCTAAAATGCTAGATACCAACAAATTTTTGGTAATAAGATTTCTTTTATATTTTTTATATTTACTCAAATATTACTTGAAATAGTTCCACTGTCTGTCATTTGATAGAAAATAAGAAATCTTAAATATAAATGTTTCATAAGATACGGGATAAGAAGTCCCTTCTCGAGCTCAATTGGTTGTAGTTCTAAAATCATGGAAACAATGCCCTGCTTATACTTTGGGGACAACATAAGTTTCACGAGTTAGTGTCTATGAGAGTCAATGAAAGTATTTGAATAGAAGATTTGAGATATAACCATCAACTACTAGCAACGACAGCATGGATTAAAGTGATTCAAAGAAGACAGGAAAAAGCAGCTGAAATACAGAAAGACTGCTATGCTACAGACGCCTTCATATCACGAGACTGGATGGGAGTAAATTATGACCTACGACATGTAGTGATCAGACTTATTATACATGGGTTTCACCATAACTGTGCACTCTCAAATTGTTCCATGGACCTACAAGAGAATGTGTGTGTGAACTGTGCGGCAGAGAGTGTGGAAAGTACCACATCCTATGGTGCGATGAAAGGATCGAATCTCTGACAGCCTACAGTAAAGAAACATAGCGAGTGTAGTATGAAGGGTTATTACTGTATTCTAATTTAAAGACAGCATCTGTTTGTATGTATAATTGTTTGGCTGCAATAAATATTATATTAATATTTGTTGAAGTTAATGTTAGGTTAAGTATTAAACACAAAAATGGTAATTCATTGAGTTTTAGTTCTTTTGAAAAAAGACTGGCTCCGTGGCTCAGCGGTAATGTTCTCGCCTGCTGATCCTGGCACAGTCAGTTGACATTTGAGGGTGCGCAAATGCGAGGGAGTCGTGTCAGTAGATTTACTGGCATGTTAAAGATCCCCTTCGGGGCAAAGTTCCAGCACCCCGGTGTCTCTTAAAGCAACAGTAGTTAAAAGGGACGTAAAGACAATAACATTATTATTACTTTAGAAAAAATAAATAAAAATAAAATAATAATACACTGGACGCTTATTATGATCACTCTGGGAGGCAGATAATTTGATAGCATTAACCGATTAATAACAGTCGCCGAAAAATAAAAATTGATGGTAGCATTTATACTCTGTACTGTGCCAGAATGGGATTGACAGTTCTCGCCTCGCCATGTGGACTGAGAACTAGGTTGCCAAATTTCTCGCTCTCACTGCGCGCGCGTGGGCAAATGAGTTAGTTCATTCAACTCGCTTCTTCAACTTTTGAGACCACAAAGGATCACTTTAACCATACATTAATTCGTCGACTTGTAGGAACTGTACAAGCCTTGCGGTCCTCCCTGTACTTCTTCATGCGTATTGATCGTCTTACCCTTTCTTGGGCGAAAAGTATTCTTGTTGGAATTTTCTTTTTGTGAGTGGAAAATGAAAAGTCATATTTTTAAGTGCTGTTGTTAAACCTTTCTTATTTGCAGCATCTTCTGTTGTTAGGCCAATTTCTTTTAAGTCCTCTTTGATTTCTTTTAACCATCGGCATCCAGTTGTTGTGTTTTTTGAAGCAAGATTGTACTCTACTAGTTGTTTTAGAAGACGTGAATCTGGCATTCTCATGATGTGCCCAAAGAATCCTAGTCTTTTCTTTCGCATGGTATCAGTAATGGGTTCTAGGTTGGTATAGACCATATTGTTAGGTATTATTCGCCATTGCCCATCTCTTTTATATCCTTTATTAATACAAGTTCTTCCAATTTGCCTTTCGATCTTCTGTAATCTGTCGGTTTTTGAATGTTTATTTAGATGGCATAATGTTTCTGCTGCGTATGTGGCTTCCGGTTTTATGACTGTATTGTAATGTATTGTATGTAAGTTTCCCATGTTAATTTTTGTGCCCTAGATAACTTGTTGGTTCTTATTTGAATTGATGCTTTCTCATTTAAGTTGTTTGTTATTAACTCTCCTAGATATTTGAATTGTGTTACAATTTTAATTTTTGTATAATTAATTTGTATTTCCTTTAATGGTGTTGGTTTTTGTGGCAAGATTTCTGTTTTTTCAAATGATATCTTAAGGCCAATTTTATTTGCAATGGTCTGAAGCTCTGATATCTGTGTTTTGGCTTCCTCTAATCTTTCGCCAATAATGCCATATCGTCTGCAAAACCAAGACAGTTCGTTTGAATTTTTCTACCTAATTTTATATTTGGAGGGCATTTCTTAGACCATTCTCGCATTACCATTTCTAATGCACAATTAAATAGTAATGGTGATAAGCCATCACCTTGCCGTAAACCGGTTGTGACCTCAAATGGGTCGCTATAATATAATTAATAATATTTCATGGATAAGCTACAGAATTATCTAGAATCTAGAATAGTTGCTACAGATGTAGAATATACAATATCTCCTTATTTTTTGTTATAATAGTAATGGCTTCAAGATAATGCTGAGTTCAATAACTTACACTAATGTTAGCCTACATTTTTTTCTGTGGCAATCTACTGCTTCAGGCATAAAATAGGATTTTGCTCCTATATTATGTACAAAATATTCAGGCAAGGTTTGCACTTAAACCCGAGAAATATTTACTCACATGCCTTCAACTTGTTCTTTTACAGCTTATTACGTACCATATGTTCGAGAAGAAGGTCTCGGCATGTCATCAGTTCTCACTACCATTATTGCTATACGCACCAGTCATAACACTGTCAATGATCTTGTTAGTATTCATTGTGGCATCATTAACATTCCTCAAGTGAGCTACTTTGCTTAACGTCTCAAGCTATGCTTTAACTTTGGAGAGAGCAAGTGTTACTCAAAGCAAAAGCATGTTTAAGAAAACACACAAAAAAGTAAAGGTGAACTTTCAGTTCAAATATTTAAAAAAAAAAAGGAACTTACCTTTTGAAGGACAGCATCAAGGACCTTCACAGTGGTAGCTAGATGACGGGTGACATCGTCATCATCAGCATCACTATCTTCTGCTCCATGTTCTTCGCTTCTCATATCTGATTCTGCGGAAGAAACTGCGTCACATTATGTCATCTTCTGTCTGTTTAGGATCAGTAATGATGCCTTCATCAATGTTCATCTGGAAGTTCTCGTTGCAGGTGTATCTGTAGATTTATTTCCAACTAGTCATTTTAAACGTAGGTACAGGTAGTTAGTAATTGGAGTTTTAAGGGGTGGAACAGTGAGGTCATCTGTCCCTGAAGATTAAGGTAAGAGAGGTTCCACACCACTGATATCACTGGCACCAATGCACAGAATTAACAAGCGATCACCCTGTACAAGCCAGAGATACAGCTAACCAGGCACTGAAGCACGTGAGCTGTAATATTGCAACGCAGAGTATTATGACATCTACTATGCGAACGTGGATTGGTCAAGAGGCAGAGGGGTGATGACTGACGTGGAATTTCCGGCAAAATGTCAATCCCATTCTGGCAGTGTACAGAGTATACTATATTTATTCATAACCTACATGTACTACAATAAAATAGATATCGGTACACAGCACTGCAATACAGTTAACTGTCTTCAGCTATGTAAATTAGTCTCTAATTGTTGTTTGCTACTGGTTGTCTCTCAAAAGTCCATTAATGAATCTTTCATATTCATTAATGTTTTTGGAAGTCCACTGACCTACACTGAACACCTCGTCGCAAGATATCTAGCGTCTGTCGCATTCCAGGATTCGTTGGTGTTCAGGAAGTTTCGGCAACATCGTCATCATAAGCATCACTATCTTCTGCTCCATGTTCTTCGCTTCTCATATCTGATTCTGCGGAAGAAACTGCGTCACATTGTCATCTTCTGTCTGTTTCGCATCAGTAATGATGCCCTCATCAATGTTCATCTATTTCTGAAATTCATTTTCTGTTAAGCCTGAAAGTAGCCCTGAAGACAGGCACAGTATAAACACGGGGTTTTAAGGGTTAGGAGTGTTTTATTTGTATGCACTCGACTCGCATATTTCAGAACGAAATTCTTGAAAACAAATGTGTTAACATAAACCGAATTCATCATCACAAAAAACGGAAGATTTTCAATGCTTCAGTATTTGTCCGTACAGGACTTCATAAAAGTGATTATATAATACGGTTGATAACATTATCCATGATTACAATAAAAGTAGACCGGGACATCGTAGTACCCGGCGGGGGTACCAGTGAAGTCTGAAGAAAACCTATAGCTTTACTCCATGGAAGTGGGTTTGTGAAATCAAAACTAAGATTATTTTTCTTCATATTTATCACTCACATGATTAAAAACTTGTAAATCTCAATAAATGGAACATGCTCGTCAACAATGATGAGTTCTGTTACTGCAGCATGTTACAAGATCCAGAACACCTGCTGATCTGCCCCTTGATGGAGGACATATGTTCAAAAGACGATCTTTTGGCTGCAAATGCTATAACTGTTGCTACTTACTGGCAAAATCTAATTTGATTCGGACACGGAAAATAAAATAAAATAAAATAAATAAATAAATAAATAAATAAATAAATAAATAAATAAATCATAATAACTTCGTGTTCCTTAATACCTACTTAAACTAACAAACAATGGCTTGGCTGAACAACAGAAATCTTCTTATATTTATTACTCCCACATATCAAAAAGCTATCTTATATATTAAAACAAGTAGTTCCGTGAAGAACTATAGAGCCTATTTTCATATATCCTAATTAAGTTAATTGCCTCTATCTACATACAAAATTTCAGTTTGATTGCTGTAATAGATTCGTAGATATTGAGAACCGACTAAATATTTCGGATGGTCGCCATGTTGGATTTTATATATTGAACCCTTGCAAAGAAGCATATGAGACTCAGATTCGGGGCGTAACAGGTCATATTCGTAAGTTGCTGTCAGGGCGCTTCATTAACTTGCAGGGTAACATATAACAAAATAACATGCAGGAAAGAGTGAAGCCAGGGTTAAAAACAACTGAATTTAATAACAAATCACCATATTTACACATAAACAATTAACAACAAAACTCCCAACTGACTCCCGCTTAATAAAAATGCCAAAAAAAACTTAGGCGATATCTCTGGAGAGATTAATTACCTGGACCAAGTGTCCTTAAATTAAAAGATACAAAAATGACCATATAAGTGCGTACGCCGTTCTACATGCATCACGATGTGTACTTTGAATGCGTGATTCGTTATCATCCAGAATGACCCTTCAAACAACGAATCCGCATTTCCTAGAGCTAGACCGACACAAGGGAACACAACTACAACACTTAAATTAAACCGACACTTCCTAAATCTACTATAAACAAACACAAAAATTCCGTGTGAAATTGGACTTGAATTGCCGTAGCAACATTTACTGCCTAAAATCTTAGGACTTCTCACACAAATCAACACAAGTACATTAACACGTGACCAATAGAAAAATACTCAAATGACCGCTGTCAAAATTTACAAATACTCTACCACTACACCACACGGGTGTGACAAACAGAATTACATGAAATCGAGTCATCAACAAAGCAATAGGCAAACAGCCAACATTTACGTTAATCACAATATTCTTATCCATACAAGGTACAACAATCCGTTACACACATGGCGAACTCCCCAATTAATTATGGCTTAAAAATTAGCCATCACAATGAACAGGTTTGCTACATGAAAGCTTACAGGGTTCAGTCGGACAAATAGGACTGCCTATCAAAATAAGTCACAGGCAAAACGGGCGGTTTGTGGAACTCTGCATGTCTGTCAACCCACGTGTCAATAACCTCGACCTCCCAGAACATGGGGTCGAACCTCGAAGAAATGTGCCCCAAAGCACAATAATACGTGTGTGTCAGAAAAACATATGGACAAGAATCAGCAGTCTCCCAAGAGCACTCTGTCTTTCCATCTAAAAAATACAACAGCAGCAAAAAAATATATAAGGGCGGTAGGACAACTACCCCCTCCTCACGTAGAATCAACACACACAAGACACATCAACACACACTGAATCACACGTATGGGTTGTGACAGACCCTGAAATAAAAGACACAAATAATATCCACATGCTGGCGCCATCGTTCTATGCCGTGACTAGTCACCTGAAAAGGACTCAAGAAAAATCTATCAAAATTAGAACGAAGGTGTTCTATAATTACTTTTAAGTTGGTGCACTCGGCTACCCTAACATGAATAATAACCTGTTCAGCAAAATGTTTTACAATCATTTCCTCCCCTTCCTATTTCAAAATATTAACGTTAATAAAGCACCATTTATCGAATGTAACGGGTTCCGCAATTGCAAGGATAAAAATCACGCACGCACGCCGCGTACATTACACATGACTCAAGAAAAATCAAAATATCAACAAACACTTTGGCCACGCGCCAACGGACATTTAAACATATAGTGTCGGTACAAGAAAAACAGCTAAAAAACAAGAAAGAAAAACATGACTATTTACAAAATTCCCCGGCCAAATCTAACTACATAATTGAAATAATCCAATTTTAGTACATCACCGCTTCTGCATGTAGGACTAAGGACATCCTCCTCAACCCATTGCCCTATGGACAATTTAGCACTCCATAGTAGTCGTCTGCGTTGATTTCTTGAAGCTCATCCCAACTTCAAACCACGTGCTGATCATCTTGGTCTCGACTCCTTGGCAGAAAAGTTCAATGTTAAATATTTGCCTATCTATAATCGCTTGCAGGCTACTCAGTTCACCCACAATTGTCCTACTGCGATTAATAGCGAAGACTGGCCCTAATTATATCGCACATACGCACTATAAAAACACATACAATACACACAATTTATACATAAAATATACATCTCGAGTCCGCGCCACTGGCTCGTTAACAAGTTCAAAATCCTGGCTGCACTCGCAGTCGCTATCTCGTCTGGTATTTCCGTCCCGTCTGGTGGACTTCGGTTCTGGTAAGCGCTAATTAGGGTGATACGATACTTCCCCCTTAAAGTTGAACTCGTCGTCTTTAAAAGAATGTTACAGTTTATCACGCGCTGGCGTGAAATATTTAGATCACACAATTTAGTTGATTTTAGAACAAAATGTATTATAGTTTTTAAATTTCGATATTGCAAACGCTGCGACTTTAGCTTCCCAGAGCTCAGAAAATAAATTAGCTTCACTGATTTTAGAGCGTAAAAATCACATTGCGAACTGGCGTGGAGTACGCCTCTGAAGGCTCCACACAATAAGTACTAGATAAATTCGAGCGTCAAAATCACACTTCAAACTGGCGTGGAGTATGCCTCTGAAGGCTCCACAAGATAATACTTAGATAGGCGTCAGGCCAGACTATTTATGAGAAACTGACAAGGGCGGTGGAGTGGGGCGGAGTCGGATAAAAACTTCCAGAGTTTATGTCTCACAAAGATGGGGCTAGTGTCATTCTTCTCCAAATGAATCCAACGTCTCAAATTACTCGAGCGGAGATTAATCCGTTCGGCGGTTCCTTAGATACACACTTCCGCGCGCTTTTTACTACTGACGCCGTCCACCTCGTGGTCACGGCTTGGTCTCTTGCGATTGGCTGATTCAATCGTATGTTCGTTGAGAGGACCTCGTGATTCTCCCTTTATGTCTCCAATTTTGGTACAGTAGTTGCACAATTTGGCCTTGAACTCGACTAATTCTGGCCGTCCCTAGGAATAGCTACCAACTCAGCTTCTGTTGCAACCATTACGAAATGCTGGCCTCCCTAATATCCAAGTCGACTTCCTTATGTGCTGCCTGGGCCGTAGTAATAATAATAATAAATATGAATACTTATTTATCGAAGATCAATAAGGGTTCATTTATCCTCAGCAAGGTTTTGAAATTCGAAACAATTTATTGGTTTGGATTTCAAAAACAAAATCCACTGTAGTAACAACACATCTCTTTAAATCTCACTCAGCTGCTCGAGTGTATGCCCCTCTGACTCACTTAGTGTGCTCCCTTCTCGCTGGAATGTCATTCATATTTTCATTAGGTCTCCCCCTTCTCCTCACGTAGTTGCCACTCCCGTCGTCTCAGCTGCTCGTTGTTTACAAACAAAGTGCGTACTCACGCGCTCCCCGTGGATTTGAGTGTTTGCTTTCAAAAAAAAAAAATTTCTGGCAATACAGATTCTGCATAATCATCTTTCCTAATCATCAAATGGTTCCCTTCTGTAGTACGGTTTCAAATTGGCGCTATTAAAAACAGATTTTGCACCAGTGCTCACTTCTTCTAATCTGTAGGCATTGTTACCCAGATTCTTAATTACCCGGAACGGGCCAATGAATTTCGGACAGAATTTGGCGAAGACTTTGTTCTTAGGGTCGGAGATCGGTGGTCTACGAACCAGCACTAATTCTTGTTCTTGTAACTCTCGGTGAAACTTCTTTCCTCGGTACCGTCTCAGCCTTCGGTCCGCTTGGTTCCTCATGTGCTCTCTCGTTCGCTGGATTCGCAAATCATGCGCTATTAATGGATCCCTTGGGCAAGGAATGATCTTGTCCCAAGTTCTGTCCGGCAATATGTTGTGGTGTGCAATCAGTGGGACTTGACCCGTCGACTCGTGCTTAGTAGTGTTCATGCACATCTCAATTTCCCCTACTTTGTCTACCCATTTATTGTGTTCGTTAGGAATCATTACTCTGTAGTATTTAGCGACACAGCGAATTGTTCTTTCGCTCGGATTTCCACAAGGATGACGAATACTTGAAAATATGTGTTTGATTCCTAGGCTCTCCAAACCTTGCCTAAAAACATTGCTTGTGAAATAGGTACCGTGATCTGATAGAATGGATTCCGGCTTCCCAAGCATCGGAATGACATTGTTCTTAATTCGACTAAGGACTTGTCTTGATGTCGTCTTCTGAATAGGACATAGCACGACCATCTTCGAAAATACATCGACACATACCAAGAGGTGTCGGCATCCACGCTTTCCTTTTACTAAAGGACCAAAGCAATCAATCGCGAGCATCTCGCATGGTTTCTGCGGTAATAGTGGTCTTGGAGGTTGTTTCAGAATAAAGTTGTTCGGCTTTGTGCGCTGACAAGCGTCACACGTTCTAATTACTTCAACAATGGTGAATCTCATCTTGGGCCAAGTAAAGGTCTCCCCTATCGTAGCTTCAGTCTTATCCGTGCCGATATGTGCTAGGCTCTCGTGAACATGCCAAGTTAATCCCCTCTGTAGTGATGCTGGAACTAAGATCCGCAGTTTAGTATGATGCTCATCCACGTACTTATGTAACAAGTTATTCAAGTAGTGAAATCTCGCTTGTTTAGCACTGGCTTCCCGGTACTCCGGTGAATTTGGTTGTAACTCCTTCCTATAGAATTTTATCATCATCATCATCCATGGGTCAGCTTCTTGCTCCTTCCGAATATCCTTCAATCTTGCCAAAAACTCACGAGCCTTAGGTGTCAAGGTAATATTGTGAACTTCCGCTGTTACTTCGTTTCCGTCCTCAGGGTTTCTACTCAAGGCATCTGGTATGACGTTCAATTTCCCAGGACAATGCTCTATTGTGATGTCAAACTGCTGTATGTAGATGGACCAGCGCGTAACTCTCTCACTTGCTATTGTTGTCTTAAATAAAAATGTCAGTGCATGGTGGTCGGTTCTAACAATGATGGAATAACCGTAGATCATCTTGCGCCACTGTTGGAGAGAATATAGAATTGCTAGTAGCTCAAGTTCCGTAACTGTGTAGTTCCTCTCATGTTTCCGTAATTTACGACTCGTAAATGCCAAATAGGATTTCTTCTTGGGTTCTTCAGCGTCCTCTTGGTACAGCATAGCACCAATCCCAATTAACGAAGCATCTGCTTGAATGATAAATTGTTTCTCAAAATCCGGATATCCAAGTTTCACACAGTTTTCCAATAAATCCTTCGTTGCTTTAAAAGACCTGTCGCACTCCTCGTTCCACGACCATCGATTCGCTTTCTTCAACATCTCCTGCATAGGCGCTACTGTTTCTGTGTAACCAGGGCAATTTTCTTTGAAGAAACCTGTCACTCCCAAAAATGCTCTAACATGTTTGACTTTGGTAGGTGTGGGAAATTTCTTAATAGCATCAATCTTGGCTGGATTAGGCCGCACGCCCTCGACATCAATTATATGTCCCAAATATAAAATTTCGCTCTGGCAAAAATGTGACTTTTTTAAGTTGATCTTGAAGTTCATGGTTCTCAGGTTGTCTAGCAGTTTATTTAAATTTATCAAGTGTTCTTCCATTGTCTCAGAAGCGATTAATATGTCATCAACATATCTCGTGGTGAAGTTCTTGACCTCCTCAGTCAGATTTCTATCGAGTGCTCTAATGAGTGCACATCCCGCAGTTTTCACGCCAAAGGGCATTCGACACCAGATATAACTTTGATTATCGAATAAAAATCCCGTCAACAGTTGGGATTTTTCTTCAAGTTCAAGATGGTGGAAACTATTCGTCAAATCAACACTTGAGTATATCTTCTTTCCACGGAAGCCTTTCAAAACATCTTTGATCCTCGGTGCTTGGTCGTGCTCAACTAGCAGTTTGCTATTTAAAACTCGCGCGTCTAGGCATAGCCTAATTGATCCGTTTGGCTTGGTCACAGCCAATATTGCGTTCAGATAAGGAGTTGCAGCTTTCCTTATCATGCCAGAATCTAATAAGTTAGTAATGATATCCCTCACCTGAGAAAAATGCTTCTCTGGGATCGGGTACAATTTACTTTTAAATGGGGTCCAATCTGTTACCTGCATCGCATATTGAAAATTTAAAACTTTCCCAGGTACGGTGTCAAACGCTCCTTTATGTAATCTTAAAATTTCTTCCAATCTTCTTCTATCAGATTCCCCTACGATGGCTTCCTTAAGTCGCTCCTGAAGTAGAATTTCGAATTTGGTTCCGCCCATTTCTTCTTCCGCCAAATGCACCCAAAGTTCCTGCGAAATATCTCGGCTATCCATCTCTAGCACTGCTGTCTGGTTAACTTGCTCTCCCCTCAAGATCTTATCTCCGGCCTCATTAGTGCATTCCTCAACAACCCAAGTATTTGCCTCTCTCTCCAGCGGATTCTCTTCCATATTTAAACCCACATGATCCAATCCTTCTACTTGTTTGAAGCTTACAGTGTTGTTATGTAAATCAATTACAACATGAAAATCGCAGATGAAGTTGGCTCCTAAAATTATATTGTAGTTCATCTTTGGAATAACAATGAATGTTTGTGAAAAAGTATGGTTCAATATTTCCAGATCTAGAAATGCTTGCTGTTTACAATTCATAGTTTTGTCAGGAATGACACCTCTGACTTTCATTAGCGGTACCGGCATAATAGGAACAGTCTGTTTTCTAGCTATTTCTTTTATCAAAATTTCAGTGACTAAGCTCACCTGGCTACCTGTATCAATCAAACATCTCACCCTCATACCTCCAATATGCGCGTAAATAATTGGTAGCTGTCTGATAACATTTTCACGGTTCTTCACCACTTCCTCCAGGCAGTCGTCTGGGAATGCTACCCACTCTTCTATATTGGCCACTATCATCTCTTCTTGCTCCCTGGCGATCTCCGTTTCTAGCCTGTCTCCTTTCAGTTCATTTGGTTTTTTTTTTTATCCCGGGCCCCATTAGATGTGTTTCGCCGGTTATCATTCTGTCGCTCCTGTTGCCTCGGTAAACTCTCTGCCCCCTCTCCTTGATGGTTGTCTGGGCTCTGTCTGTTCGCCATGGCACGCCCCCACTTCTCCTTCTCCGCTTCTTCATTACTTAATTGATCCAAGTATTTACGGGATTCAATATATCGTTCGTCCCAGTTATTCCTATAATCCCCTCTGTTTTCTTGGCGATAGTTCCTGCCGTTACTCCATCTACCATCTCCATTTCTTTGGTAAGGTCTACCTTGTCTCTGGTTTCCCCTCCAATTCGTGTATTCCCGCTGGTACGTCCACTGATTATTTTGATTTTGGTTATTCTGATGATATCTCCCGCGGTTATTCTGATAATTCTGATTGTTGTTATGGAACTGGTTTCGGCCGTCAAAATCTTGTCTTCTTGGCGTGAACTGTGTCCCTGTGGACTGTGTCTTACTTTGGTTCCCCTAGCCGTGGTTATTTTGGAGTCCCTGAACTACCTCTGCCGTGTTGACACATTCCAAATTCCTTCTTCCTTTCTGTGGGCTTACCATACTCGTCTCATCTAAGTGTCTGAGTAATTCTTCGGCTTGGACTGCGGTCTGAATATTTCCTGCGACTAATAATTGTTGGATATGCATTGGGAGTTGTTTTCCGATGGTTAGAACCATATTCGGCTCGCTAGGCGGGTCATCAAAATCCCTGAATTTTACCAATTGCTGACTGAAGAATTCTGAAAAACGGGTTGGATGTGTACTGTGGTATTTGCGCGTGTACAGGTCCATTCTTAACCCTTGCTGTAACGAAGGACTCCAAAACTTCTTCAAAAACGCCTCGCGGAATTGAGTCATGTCTGTAAACGTGTACTTGAAACTTAAAAACCAGGTCAGGCTAGGTCCTTCTAAAAATTTCTCCACCAGTCTTAATTGTTTCTCCGGGCCGATGTGTTGGTCATTAAAGTAGTCAGTTAATTGCCGTAGAAATGCTTTGGGAGTAGTTCCTGAATGTTCTTTAAACTTATCGGGCTTAAAATCATTACCCCGAATGACTTGGATGACTTGGGCTGGTGCCAAGTTCGGTTGCGGAGTTGAAGTCTCCCCCCTGTACTGCTGGAATGCATTAGTCGTTAGTCTGGGACTTTGACCCCGACTCGTGTCCTCAGCCAACTTCGAACCTGCCGGACTTCCAATACTTGTTTGCTTTTCCGGAATATTTTCGTTTGAAAATAATGTCGCATTTTCTAACGATCTAATCTCGTTTTTTATGATTAATTCTGAATGTTCCTGTAATTTCGACTTCATATTTTCCTCCAGTGCCTGCATTCGCTTTAAAACTGCCAGCCTGTCTTCCTTATTCGCATGAGCCTGCTGGTCCCAATCTCGCCGGATCCTACTTTTTAAGCTATTTATTTTCTCCTCGTTCCTCTCCTGATTTTTCTCTAGCTCTTCACGTATCCGTTCCTGCGTTTTCACTAGTTGTTCTTCCAAATTATCCTGAGTTTTGACGAGCTGCTCCCCTACTTCTTGTCTTATGACCTCTTGTGTGTTTATTAGCTGGCCTTCCATCTCTTTTCTTATGATCTCTTGTGTTCTGCCTAATTGCTCCTCTAAATTTTCCCGCAAGTGTATCCGCTCGGTTTCAGCCTTAACTTCGACTTTATCTATTTCCTTTATTAATTCCAGCACGTTTATATCTACCGAATTAATTTGCTGCTGTAGTTTCTCTTGGGTTTTCTTCACTCCCGCGGTGTTACTGACACATGCTGCCTCTATCTGCTTGAGTTTATCTGCCACCATCTCGTCAAATTGTACTAATTTGTTATCAAATTTCGCCTCCAATTTCTTCATTTCGCCTAACTGTCTGATGTTGTTTTCCGCAACCTCGCCTGCCAGTTTCTCTACTTTTTGAACGCTCTGATTAATATCATTCGTGATTTTTCCTAACTGTTCGGTTTGTGTTACCGCCTGTTGTGACAATTTGTGGTTTAGTTCATTGAATTGTTTGTCAGTGTCTAATTTCTGGACTTCTAACTGGACCGAAATGTTACCGCTCATATCAAGTAATTGTTTTTCACTATGCTCACGCTGAGCTTCTAATTGTTCTTTTAATTGTTCTTCCGTCTTTACGGACATCTGCACTAATTGTTCTTTTAATTGTTCTTCCGTCTTTACGGACATCTGGATCGACATCTGTTCTAACAATGCCTTTATCTCATCAACACTCGCCATTTCACACACACAAATATATTCAGAGAAAACAGGGTTATGGGCTAAGGTTTCAGCCCTATACGCACATACATGTCACACATTTAAATATTACTGGCTCTAATTTAATGAAAATTTCAGTAACAAAATTTACTGAATACAATGACATTTATTCCCAAACAACAAAATAACCCCTAGTGATCTGCTTTTAAATTCCTAACCAACAGAATTTACGAAACACCGATCAACCGAAGTCAATTAAATGTCAAATATAAGGCAACATCTTCCTGCTTTGACTGAGTTCATCAATAATGCAAAATTCTAATTTTAATGTGGGCGCCAGAACAAGTTTACAACAAATACCAAATCAAATTCTAACCTTGTTCAATATTTCTAACTTTAGGAACTCAGTGATTTTACTAATGCACATGGCGGTACAACATCGCCTCCATTTACTGAATTTACATGTCCGCTTGACCTGGCATCATTTCTCAACGAAATAAATATGAGATCAGCGAAGCAACAACAACAACAAGCCCCACGTTGGGCGCCATTTTTGTTTTATGAACCCTTGCAAAGAAGCATATGAGACTCAGATTCGGGGCGTAACAGGTCATATTCGTAAGTTGATGTCAGGGCGCTTCATTAACTTGCAGGGTAACATATAACAAAATAACATGCAGGAAAGAGTGAAGCCAGGGTTAAAAACAACTGAATTTAATAACAAATCACCATATTTACACATAAACAATTAACAACAAAACTCCCAACTGACTCCCGCTTAATAAAAATGCCAAAAAAACTTAGGCGATATCTCTGGAGAGATTAATTACCTGGACCAAGTGTCCTTAAATTAAAAGATACAAAAATGACCATATAAGTGCGTACGCCGTTCTACATGCATCACGATGTGTACTTTGAATGCGTGATTCGTTATCATCCAGAATGACCCTTCAAACAACGAATCCGCATTTCCTAGAGCTAGACCGACACAAGGGAACACAACTACAACACTTAAATTAAACCGACACTTCCTAAATCTACTATAAACAAACACAAAAATTCCGTGTGAAATTGGACTTGAATTGCCGTAGCAACATTTACTGCCTAAAATCTTAGGACTTCTCACACAAATCAACACAAGTACATTAACACGTGACCAATAGAAAAATACTCAAATGACCGCTGTCAAAATTTACAAATACTCTACCACTACACCACACGGGTGTGACAAACAGAATTACATGAAATCGAGTCATCAACAAAGCAATAGGCAAACAGCCAACATTTACGTTAATCACAATATTCTTATCCATACAAGGTACAACAATCCGTTACACACATGGCGAACTCCCCAATTAATTATGGCTTAAAAATTAGCCATCACAATGAACAGGTTTGCTACATGAAAGCTTACAGGGTTCAGTCGGACAAATAGGACTGCCTATCAAAATAAGTCACAGGCAAAACGGGCGGTTTGTGGAACTCTGCATGTCTGTCAACCCACGTGTCAATAACCTCGACCTCCCAGAACATGGGGTCGAACCTCGAAGAAATGTGCCCCAAAGCACAATAATACGTGTGTGTCAGAAAAACATATGGACAAGAATCAGCAGTCTCCCAAGAGCACTCTGTCTTTCCATCTAAAAAATACAACAGCAGCAAAAAAATATATAAGGGCGGTAGGACAACTACCCCCTCCTCACGTAGAATCAACACACACAAGACACATCAACACACACTGAATCACACGTATGGGTTGTGACAGACCCTGAAATAAAAGACACAAATAATATCCACATGCTGGCGCCATCGTTCTATGCCGTGACTAGTCACCTGAAAAGGACTCAAGAAAAATCTATCAAAATTAGAACGAAGGTGTTCTATAATTACTTTTAAGTTGGTGCACTCGGCTACCCTAACATGAATAATAACCTGTTCAGCAAAATGTTTTACAATCATTTCCTCCCCTTCCTATTTCAAAATATTAACGTTAATAAAGCACCATTTATCGAATGTAACGGGTTCCGCAATTGCAAGGATAAAAATCACGCACGCACGCCGCGTACATTACACATGACTCAAGAAAAATCAAAATATCAACAAACACTTTGGCCACGCGCCAACGGACATTTAAACATATAGTGTCGGTACAAGAAAAACAGCTAAAAAACAAGAAAGAAAAACATGACTATTTACAAAATTCCCCGGCCAAATCTAACTACATAATTGAAATAATCCAATTTTAGTACATCACCGCTTCTGCATGTAGGACTAAGGACATCCTCCTCAACCCATTGCCCTATGGACAATTTAGCACTCCATAGTAGTCGTCTGCGTTGATTTCTTGAAGCTCATCCCAACTTCAAACCACGTGCTGATCATCTTGGTCTCGACTCCTTGGCAGAAAAGTTCAATGTTAAATATTTGCCTATCTATAATCGCTTGCAGGCTACTCAGTTCACCCACAATTGTCCTACTGCGATTAATAGCGAAGACTGGCCCTAATTATATCGCACATACGCACTATAAAAACACATACAATACACACAATTTATACATAAAATATACATCTCGAGTCCGCGCCACTGGCTCGTTAACAAGTTCAAAATCCTGGCTGCACTCGCAGTCGCTATCTCGTCTGGTATTTCCGTCCCGTCTGGTGGACTTCGGTTCTGGTAAGCGCTAATTAGGGTGATACGATACTTCCCCCTTAAAGTTGAACTCGTCGTCTTTAAAAGAATGTTACAGTTTATCACGCGCTGGCGTGAAATATTTAGATCACACAATTTAGTTGATTTTAGAACAAAATGTATTATAGTTTTTAAATTTCGATATTGCAAACGCTGCGACTTTAGCTTCCCAGAGCTCAGAAAATAAATTAGCTTCACTGATTTTAGAGCGTAAAAATCACATTGCGAACTGGCGTGGAGTACGCCTCTGAAGGCTCCACACAATAAGTACTAGATAAATTCGAGCGTCAAAATCACACTTCAAACTGGCGTGGAGTATGCCTCTGAAGGCTCCACAAGATAATACTTAGATAGGCGTCAGGCCAGACTATTTATGAGAAACTGACAAGGGCGGTGGAGTGGGGCGGAGTCGGATAAAAACTTCCAGAGTTTATGTCTCACAAAGATGGGGCTAGTGTCATTCTTCTCCAAATGAATCCAACGTCTCAAATTACTCGAGCGGAGATTAATCCGTTCGGCGGTTCCTTAGATACACACTTCCGCGCGCTTTTTACTACTGACGCCGTCCACCTCGTGGTCACGGCTTGGTCTCTTGCGATTGGCTGATTCAATCGTATGTTCGTTGAGAGGACCTCGTGATTCTCCCTTTATGTCTCCAATTTTGGTACAGTAGTTGCACAATTTGGCCATGAACTCGACTAATTCTGGCCGTCCCCAGGAATAGCTACCAACTCAGCTTCTGTTGCAACCATTACGAAATGCTGGCCTCCCTAATATCCAAGTCGACTTCCTTATGTGCTGCCTGGGCCGTAGTAATAATAATAATAAATATGAATACTTATTTATCGAAGATCAATAAGGGTTCAATATGTAGGTCCTAGAGTTATGTACTGTTACATGAAGATTATTGTGTACGTGTAGCATTCAAACTTCAATCGCATGATTAGGACAAAAGAAGTAACAAGGAGATTTTAAAATTTCGCACAGTTGCCATCTTGTGGTTATGGAAACAATTGGAATAAATTAGATGCGAGTGGATTAACATTCGTATAAGGAATTACTGTACCAAGTTTCACTGCAATCGGATGGTTAAATTGTGAGAAATGTCCATGTGAATATTTACTCTTCGCGTTGCCGCCATGTTGGATTTGTGATCACCAGGTTATTTAAAGTCTTATAGGTGAACTTAAGTTCATAGCCCCTATGTACATTAAAACATTCAGTTTGATTGCTATAATAGATTCGTAGATATTCAGAGCTGTCTAAATATTTCGGATGGTCGCCATGTTGGATTGTTAAATGTATAGGCCATAGAGTCATGTACCATTAAAGGAAAATTATTGCGTAGGTTCATTATTCAAACTTTCACTTCGATCGCATGATTACGCCACAATAAATAAAAACTTAATTTTAAAATTCGCAAAGCCGCCATCTTGAGGTTATGTAAACAATTGAACTAAATTAGATACCAGTGTATTACAATGTGTATAAACATTTCCTGTGCCTGATTTCATTGCGGTTGGAACATTAAATCGCGAGAAAGTTCTATTAAAAATTTTGAAATTCGCTTGGCCGCCATGTTCGTTTTGTAGTTAACAGGTTTTTGAAAGTCTTATAGATAAACTTCCAGTAGTGCCCTTTATCTCCGTACAAAATTTTAGGGTGACACCGCTAATAGTTTCAGAGATATAGAATGCCGGTGAAATATTTCGCACATCCGCCATCTTGTGGTTATGTAAACAATTGAACCAAGTTAGATGTCGGTGCATTACAATGTGTATAAACATATACTGTACCAAGCTTTATTGCGTTTGGTTGGTTAAATCGCGAGAAATGTCTATTTAAAAGTCGCAAATTCGCGTGGCCGCCATGTTGGTTTTGTAGTTATCAGATTTTCAAAAGTCACATAGGTGAACTTCTAGTAGTTCCCTTTACCACCGTAAAAAATTCCAGGGTGATATCGGGAATGGTTTCGGAGATATTGAATGCTGGTGAAATATTTCGCACAGCCGCCATGTTGGATTGGTGAGACGTAACAAAATTTGAAGGGCGCGGTCGGGGTCGTCCGGAATAATGCAATGAACTTACCGAGTTTCATTGAAATCGCTCCAGCCGTTTAGATTTTATTAGGGGGGGACGCACACACACACACACTCCTCACACACACACGGACAAAAGGTGATCTCATAAGCCTATTTTTTTTTTTTTTTTTTCAAAATTGAAAATAGGCTAATAATCTGGAAGAAATTTCACCTTTTACTAACACTGAAATATCTTGGGAAGTATTTGCGCTACGACGACGTTTGTTGTCTTAAAATGTAATGCCCGTCACACGTTATCGTTTGAACCCCACCTTGTTTATATCATCCGTGTATCAAAATAATGTTGAATATTCATTTCTTCAAGGTCACATTTTACAAAGCCACACGTGACAAATTGACCATCAATGGCGTGATATCTGTCACACGTGGCGCTACAACGAACGCACACGCAACTAGATGTCGGCAGGTGGTAGGCCTTGGTTCTGCAGAGTTTAAAATTAAACCCTTGCACTGCCATAGTAACAGTGCGAACGTATACGAATGTGCAACACTGATATTTTTGTTAATGAAATGTTCTATTTTCTCCAGACAGCGGGTTATGAAGATACTCATTGGTTGCGCCAGCAGTCAAGCAAAAGTGCGTGCATAGCTATGTGGTTAAGGTGATTGACTCTCGATTGAAGGAGCCCAGGTTCGATCCCACTTCTCGGCAGCTATTTTTTTACCACTGAAATATTGTTTTATCAAGGAGTATTATTAACGTTTTACATCTTGTAAGTGAGTTACCGACAGTAGTGGCTACGCGGGCTAAAGCGCTGCGTTAGGTCAAGGGGCCAACCTCTCTGCTGACTCGGTAGACTCGTGGGTTCGAGCCCCACCGTCGGCTGTCCTTGAAATGGTTTTCCGTGGTTTCCCCATTTTCAACACCAGGCAAATGCTGGGACGGTACCTTCTGACAGGCCACGGCCGCTTCCTTCCACATCCTTGCCCAGTTTCATTCACCATCATTCATTTCATCTCTCATTAACTCCTCTCATGAGGTTGGCGTCAGGAAGGGCATCCGGCCTTAAAACCATCAGCCACTAAGACTTCCATCGCATCTCATCCCCGACCCCGTTGGAAAAACGGGAATAATAAGGGGTAGACATACATACATCTTGTAAGTGAGTTATGTCGGAGTTGATTGGAATTACAGTATTTCTTGCATAAAGCAGGCAAGAAATCTATGAAATGCATCCATCATGATCTGCGCGCGCATTCCTTCGATGCAAAGCTATCTATTATAAGGGTCGAAGACATGTCACTTATATTGACCAAGGAAAGGGTTTAGATGTCTTAAATGTTGTAGACCCGTAATGAAGCGAGTGTGATACGACTCTTAAACAAGGATACTTTGAACTTTAGCAGTCTTTGCTGGAAATTGATAGCGGAGACTAATTAATTAAGATATCGCGGGCACAAACTCCTGTGCAGTTTTCGTGAACAGTCGGAATGTTTCGTCATCCCTCGGGATTCCTGGAGTGGTGAAGAACAACAAACAAGAGACACTTCACCAGGCGGGTGAAACTGATATGGGGCGATCGGTTCCCAAATTACGTCATGATATCTTTAACTTCTATCTGCTCCACCTGGGTGCTAATGTCGCATGTATCCATAATTATCAAGTCAAATCGGCCCCTGTAGTATAAAGAAAATGGTTGTTACTGTATGTACATAATTAAGGTATTTTGTTCAGATGGCTGGTTTCACTGTGTAGCCTACATTGTAAAACTGTCTCAGCCTCCCACCGCCATTCATAACGTCATAACCAGTCTCAAAACATTGTCCTGCATCGACTTCAATATACAAACCCTAACCTACCTTTAAAATGCGCGCTAAGGTGACTTACTTTGACATATGAACTGGAGATAGCAGCACCTCTCGGTTACCTGTTACTATAAAGGGTTGAAGCTTCAACCGCCAGAGCGCAGCATAGTTGTCTTCATGCGGGGACCTTGTCCCCAAATCTTGAAAAAGATTAATACCGCCATATTGGTCTCTCGTCTCTTCTGGACTGAACTAGCTGGTCGTGAATTTCGTGTCTCCGTTTGAGGCAGGGGCTTGCCCCTAGCCTCCGCGAAAAATGGATTTAATCCTTTAAAAATAATCAGTGCACTGAAGGATAGTGAAGTCGAGAATTCATCTTGAAGAAGAAATGTGTGCTAATAATTCTAACTTAATGCGAAGAGAAGCTTCTTCTGTGATCAAACGGCGCGTTTGCTGGTGTAGCCATTTTGGCGAATTTATGACTTTTAAAATTATTTAAAGTCTGTTAGTGTTTTTGTTATTATTGTATCCCCCCACCCTCCCAAAAAGGAAAGGATTTAAGGTACTTTTGTATTATATATATATATATGTTGTTATTGGAGCTCCGATATTGGCCTTATATTGATGTTTTAATATTTAATTTCGTGCTCTAGGCCAAATATTTTTTTTAAATGTTACCTGATATGTAAAATTTTATCTGTACCTTCCGGGACACGTTTCAAGTTTATCTTTTTTTTTTTTTTTTTTTTTTTTTTTTTACTTAAGGGGTATTCTCCTGGTGATTAGCTGGTTCATTTTCTTCTCGTAATTTAGGGGTTGGCCTATTTCCTGGTCTCTTGTTTATTAGTTTTACGATCCGTAGCATTCTACAATTCCCTGTCTTATCGTGTTAATATGTAATTATTTCCCCTTTGTTTCCTTTCTCACTGGTAACGTTTAATTTCAAAAGTAATTGTTTGCCGTAATTTCGGCTGGACATGCAGTCATCTGTTTGGGGCCGCCATTGTAAGATATTTTTTTTTTGCCAGAGTGCATTGTGGACTGTGGCCATGATTGTCTTGGCGTCCAGCGGGATATTCAAACGTGTTGTTGTGGCTCCTGATATATAATTTGTTTCTTTTAATTCATGTTCATTTTCTTGGTGTATTCTCTGTAAGTTTTCCTGAGTATACCGCCGCCATGTCATTATTGGATTTGTAATTTTGTCTAATTTTATTTGATTTTTTGCTTTTTCGGTTCCTCGTGGCATAGCTGGACCTAGTGCTCACAGATAATGTGGACATAGTGGACTCCGTTGAAGTAATTGAAGGCGTGTGTGATCATGAAGCAACCAGGGTTGAACTGAAATTACTCCACCCAAAATTGAAGAAAATATACAAAACAGCTCTCAACTACAACAAAGTAAACTGGTCATTATTAAATTCTCTGTTTCGCTCCAATCTTCCGGTAGTGCACACCGTTGACATAGAAACCCTCTGGACAGAGTGGAAAAGTATATTCCGGCAGTGTGTACAACAGTGCATTCCACAAGTTAAATTAAATGGCAATCGTCGATCTCCTTGGATTACCAATGAGATTGTACTAATCTTACAAAAGAGAAATAGATTGTACAAAAAATGGAAACATAACCCTACCCCCACTAATCTCCATAAGTACAAGATCCAACGGAATTTAACAAAAATCAACATTAGAAACAGCCATAGCAATTTCATCTGGAATTTGGGCTCCTCGGACACGAAATCTCTGTGGCGATATATCAGCTCCAGATCAAGAAGCACGCCCTCCACGAATTTCACGTATAATGGCAAAATGTTATCTGAACCCGCGGAGATTGGTCAATCATTTTGCTCCTCCTTCTCTCAGAACTTTTCTTCCTTTACGCTATCACAAAATTATATAATAGATCAAAATATTCCTTTCCCTAAACTTGAATCCATTTATTTCTCCGTTGATGAGGTCTGCAAGTTGTTGTCATCTTTACCCCTCCCCCCCAATTCCGCTACTGGGCCTGATAATATACCCGCAAGAATTCTCAAAACGTGTGCTCAGGCCCTCGCTCCATCCATCTGCACAGTATTTAACACCTCCTTTCAATATGGGGAAACTACCATCTGATTGGAAAATCGCCAACGTTGTTCCTGTCCACAAAACTGGTAATAAGGAATCAGTAACCAACTACCGCCCCATATCATTGACATCCATATTGTGTAAGGTAATGGAGCGTCTGCTATCGAGGGAGATGTTGCGTTTCCTGAAAGAAACAGGTTCTCTTAACGAACACCAGCATGGGTTTCTACCTGGACGTTCCTGTACAACGCTACTCACATCACCTGTGGACGACTGGCAACAAACTTTGGAAAGAATACCAGGCGGTCAAGTGGATCTCGTTACTCTCGATTGGACCAAGGCTTTTGATCAGGTTTCCCATTCACGTCTCCTTGATAAACTGCGCTCCTACAGCTTCGGTGGTAAACTAGTGCGGTGGTTGACTGACTTTTTTACAAACCGGCATCAGAGAGTAGTCTTCCAAGGCGCTCAATCCTCTACTGTTTTGGTCCCATCTGGTGTCCCTCAAGGATCTGTCCTTGGTCCTCTACTTTTCAACATATTCATATTGGATCTTCCCCATGCAGTCTCCTCAAGCATCTACCATATGCCGACGACACAACCCTCTATCCCAAGATCAAAGACAATAGTGACCTCACCGCCCTGCAGGAGGATCTAAATAACATCAGTGTCTGGTGCAAAATTAACGGCCTGGCTGTCAATTCTTCCAAAAGTAATCTAATCTCCCTAACCCGTAATCGAATACCAGCGGCCAACCCTCATCACTTTGAAAACACTCCGAAATCCCCGTGTGCAGTGCGTCAAACTTATTGGACTCAACATCACTTCCGACCTGAAATGGAACACCCACACCGACGCAGTGAGGAACCAAGTTTACTCCATGAACCCTTGTAGAAGAAGCGTATCGAGACTCAATTTCGGGTAATGTTTCGGTCCATGATAGCCGTGCAGTTAAATTTTGCTTCACAAGATTACAAGGATACATAGGGCAAATACAATAATTAAAGAAAGGAGGTAACCCAGTATTAAATAACAAGTTTAATAACCAAAGCAAATAACAATCGACAAAAACAACATCTCGAATTTACTCCCACACTTCTAAATAGATCACAACTGCAAATCCTAAGTTGTGTCTGCATCAATCAAGGGGCATTCAAATATCCACAGTTTAAAATTTTAAATAAATATCTCAGGAGAGATTATTAATAAAAAGACGTTTGAAACACTACGTCTACTTCAAATCTATACTTGTGCACGCGTGACGATGTTTTGATTAAATGAAGGAAATAAGTACGATTACGAGATTCGCTACCATATGGTTTCCCGTCAACCAACGAATCCGCAATTCTGCGTATATTAGATTAGCTTAGGGACAACACATCAAGACACTTAATAACTATCCGACACCCGCTACCCTTATATCAATAAATAGATCTCCGCACGAGATCTTGACAACGTGCCAAAACACGTCTAATTGCCCAGCGGGTCTTGGTAAAATCAACACAAGCGTACGTGACTACAACAAAATACACGAGGGCATGACCGAACGTCATTCTAATAATTACAATGAACACAACAATCCAAAGGGATTTAAAAAAAACAAGAACAACACTATGCCCAATGGCATTTAATTATAACACACACAAAAATATCAATTCAACTTAATGCATGAAAATTATGGTCTCAGTATGGCGAGCTACCCTTTAAATCAAGAATAGAATACAGGCTCATCTCACTTTAAGAGAAGAGGATACGGTAACCCGGCCTCAAACCTAATTAGTGTTATCTTAAATCTGTCCGTCACATATGAAGCCATTATGTCATTCACCCAGTGCGTCTCATAATAATATCGGGAGCTTGCTCACAGCAGCTCTCGAACCTAGAAGTATCTTGTATTTCCTGAAAACATGTGTGTATAAAATACCTATTTTGTCCCAATAATTCTCTCAGGAATTATAAGACACGACATCTCAGCCAGTAGCCTCCTCGGAGTTCATACTGCCGTTAATTATATTTTGCTGCAGACAGGAATCGTGGGCTGATTACCACGATGTTCCCCGCGCATGTAGACACACATAATCACACATCACCAAATAACGCACACCTGGGTAATGACTTCACCTCACTCTCTCCACCTGAAATACGTCCAGATTTAGGATTCCACGGAAAGACTTAAATTGCTTTCCCACAGATCATAAAATCATTACTTCCTTAGTTTTACAGATTACCAAGAGAACTATGGTTCCCTGCATATAAAATTGCTCTAGGCAAGTCACAATAAAAACGCCTGTTTATCAAACACAAGGTTAAAATGTAACCCCCCAAATTCTAAGTTTACCGTTAAGTTTTATTCTACAAAAGCGCCATTTATCGCTCAAACCATAAAATTCCGCTCAAGCGATATGAACAATACACTGTACACGCATTGTACATTTACAAGTTACATTACAATCAATTAACTCAGAACAAAAAAATAGTCACGCACGACATTATAATCGAGTGTCGGTAACCAAAAAAAATCAAACTACAATAAAAAAATACAAGAAAATTATTTACATTTCCCCAGCTTATCTAACTACGACTAAAATTGAATAATCAATATGTGGTACTTATTCCTCCGCCAAAACATCTCAGCTCACGTCGCCACTCATAACCCAGCAGTTATTTAGCCGGACTTGGACATAGTCGCTGGTGTGTCCATGGTCATCCTTCCAACTATTGGCCTCGTTCCAGACATCTTGGTTTCTTAGGATAGAAATGTTCAGTTATTTCACAGTACTACAATTACTAATAAATTGCTAAATGAGCTGATAATATCCACTCAAAGTCCTGAGCAATTTATTCGAAGAAAAACTTTCCCTAAATATTTGTAAGCCTGAAGCTTCTACCATTCACACGCAAATTATACACATTTAAATACTTGAAGAACTCGTCAGAGTTTAGAAGTTAATATTTCGTCAACACAAGTGTCGCCCATGACACTTCGAAATAAAGTCAAGTGTCCCTCACGACACCTCAAAATAAAGTCCACACAAGTGTCGCCCACGACACATCGAAATAAAGTCAGTTCAACCACCAGCTTGGCTACATTTATAGAGAACACAGCAAATTGACAGTAGTGGGGACAATTTTAAAAAATAATTCGGAGTTTTTAAGTTACGGACCTGCGACTAATTTCATTGAGCTTCTCTTATTGCGCAGGTTAAGAATCTGATCGGCGGAGACACAAATGATCATGGGTTTTATTAATATTCAATTTTGCGCCAAATCAAAGGTACGCCAGTTTTTCGCGGGCCTTAAGCGTGCCTAGCTTCATTCGTTGGTTCAAATTCATCTCGAAGAGTTTGACCTGGAGACTCCTCCCCAATTTATGACGTACAAGCATCTTCTTCCTGTCAGATCCTGGTCCCCCTACTCTTGCCCGCGTAAATCGGTATCAACCGTCTCATGGCCTACTAACTGAAGCCACGCATATTGGACGTTGACCTCTTCAGTTCCCGGAATTATGGCACACTTTTCCTTGTCTCAAAAGCTTGGTTTATATATACTTGCCTTGTCGTCCAACTCCCAATAGTTGCAACATTTTTCCTCAACACGAATCCACTGCTGCGTGTACGAACACCCTCTTTCAAATATAATAAAATAAAATATGAATCATTATTATATCAGATGATATCATAAGGGTTCATTACCCTCTTTCCAAGGAAAATTCGAGCAACAATGCAACTGGAGTCGAATTTGCAAATCCCACTTCTCAAATTTTTCAAAGCATACATTTTTCAAGTTCATTTCCAAAACAATAATTGTGTCCCATTTTCTGTGCTGTCTGTAGTAAACATCTCCGTTCGCTAATTGCTTCTCCACGTAGACCTCGGACGTTGGACTCGGCTCTCAACTCGCCCCCTGCTAATCACTTAGCCATCTCCTCTCTCTCTCTCGTACAAGGTTGACCTATATCGGCTCCCTCTTGTTTGTAAACAACTTCAGCTGGTGACTCCTCACTACCCTCCCAGTAGCCACGTATCTTTGAGTGTGATTTTTCAAAATACTTCAAATTTACATTTTACAACAATGTCAGTCTTCTTTACAGTTCCCAGGGTTCCCTTTTTCTTCTTCTCCCGTCTTCTTCTTCAGCTCCTGTCTTCTTCACCCATCTTCTTCCTCCGGTTCCCGTACGATAACTTCACCATATTTCGAGACCCTTATTGACTCCGGTCTGCGAATCTCTCCTGCTGATTTTCTGTTTCTGCTTGTCGGCTAATCTCGTTTCTTCTCCATGCAGCTGCTCCAAATACCTTTGTGTATCTATGTGCATGGCCTGCAAGGTTGGATTTGTTCCACTCTCCGTGTTGTAGGTGTCGGGATTTTTGCGGTTATGCATCGCTCTTCCCCATTTTTCGCGTTCTGACTCATCGCCAGCGTTATGCACCTGTACGTATTTCTGAGGTTCCTCGTATCGTTCATCCCAGTTTCTCCTGTAATCCCTAGGATCGCCTTGTCTGTTGTTCCTCCTGACCTTCCAGTTTTGATTTCCCCGCGGGTTATTATTATTATTATTTCGCTGGTATGGTGCATCTTGTCTTCGGTTATCCCTCCAATTGGAATATCCACGCTGGTCTCCCCTCTGGTTTGAATAATTATTCCTGTAGTTATTATTATGATTATTGTAGTGGTTGTTACGATCATCGTAACGTTCCCTGTTTTCGTAGAAATCCTGCCTTCTCTGTGCCGGTGGCTTGTGACCTAGTACTTGTTGGACTAGTCTTTACGATTTCTGCCGTGTTCACGTCATGTTCTACTTGCCTCTGTCTGTATTGTTGAGTTACCATAGACGTTTCGTCTAAGTGCCTTAAGATTTCTTCTGCCTGTATCGCGGTTTTAATGTTTGCTGCTACGAGAAACTGTTGAACATTCACCGGAAGCTGTTTCCCGATAATGAGAACTAGATTTTCCTCACTAGGCGGTTCATCTAAATCTTTCAGCCTTAACATTTGTTGGACAAAGAATTCTGAATATTTCGTGGGGTTGGTACTATGGTATTTACGTGAATATAATTCCATCCTTAAGCTTTGCTGGTACGAGGGACTCCAAAACTTCCTTAAAAACGCCTCCTTGAACTTGTCCATCGTTTAAAACGTGTATTTAAAACTTTGAAACCAGACAAGGCTTCCACCTTGTAAAAATATCTCGACCATCCTGAGCTGTTTTACAGGACTAATCTGCTGATCCTGAAAATAGTCGTCTAATTCGCGCAGGAAGGCTTTGGGAGTACTCCCCACCCCGTCATTGTATATTCCAGGACGAAAATCATTGCCCCTGATGACCTGAACGTCTTGAGCTTGACTTACATTCGGTTGCGGAGTTGAGGCCTCGCCCCAATGTTTATTGAAAGCTTCCGTGTTACAGTCAGTCCTTGGACTCTGGACCTGACTCATTCCCCCAGTCTCGTGAGTTAATCCTAGACTGTGAATACTTTCCGGTTTTTCCGCTTGCCTCTCGGTTGTAAATAGTGTCATATTTTCTAATGACCTAAGTTCATTTTTCACGATTTTCACTTCGTGCTCTTGGAATCTCGCTTTAATATTTTCTTCGAGAGCCTGAATCCTTTGATTGTTATCTCCCAGTTTCTTAATTATCGACTCCTTTTCCCCTTTACTTTGTTCTGACATCTGTTTCCAATCTTTCCCGATTCTGTCCTTAATTGCTTGATATTTTTTCTTCTGTTTGTTCATTGTTATCAATTTGTCCTAATTCAATTCGATCCAGGCGTTCTTCTATCTTTTCCTTCGTCTCCCGCATGTTTTGCTTGATATGGTTTTTGTCTGCCTCTAAAGTCTCCCACCTATCGGTTGAGTGAAGATCTATATTCTCCATATCTTTAACTAAACCCATAACGTTGCTATCAATGGATTCGATCTGTCCTTGCATACTGTTGTTCTTCTTCTCCATCCCCTCTAACCTGCTTTGAAATTTCTCCTTTGCGACTTTAACCTCAGCTGTATTAGTGACGCAAGCCCGTTCTATTTGTTCAAGTTTCGCGGCCACCATCTCATCCAACTGAATTAATTTTTTGTCAAATTTCCCCTCAATGTTCTGTATTTGTGTGTTTATACCGGATTTTAAGACTGTGATCTGTTCCGCAATTTTATTATTTTGGGTTATTGCCTGTTCTGAAATGTTATTGTTTATTTCGTTTAATTGTACGCTACTACTGTCTTTTATCTCCGCCTTCATTTCATTTAATTGTACGCTACTACTGTCTTTCATCTCCGCTAATTGTGCACTCAACTTCTCCTGGTTTCTTGCCATCGCAAGTTCAATAAAAGCACTTATTTCTTCCACCGTCGCCATTGCAAATACACAATACACAATTAGAGAACTAGGGTCATGCCTATGGCGACATCAGCTGCACACGCTCCCACGTATAGTTTGACATTTAAATGGTTTTTACAATACTCAAGTCATTTATCTTTACGTTAAATAAAAAAATAAAAAAACACGCATCATTGAGTATATCTATCTTTACATTCAATTTAAAACCCCTTAATTTTGGTTATTAACTTTCCTGACCTTACTGATTTTACATGAAACATATTTTAATTAACCAACTGTTAATTAAAATTTTAAGGTATCACCCTCCTGACTTTTAATTATACTGAGTTCATTGTTTATACAATCATAATTTAATCTAACAGGGCGCCGGAAACACATCTCAACTCAATAGCAAATATCAAATATAACTGTGTTTCAAATTTCTTTAATTTTAAATGAACTCATTGATTTTAAATATTTTAGCACTTGGCGGTACAACTTCGCCACACTTTACTGAATCTACTCATTAATTAGCCACCGTTGGCATACGTCCCACATTCAAGCCTTGTTTATCTCTAAACTGGTAACGAATGTTCACCCTAGGACTCGGTTTACCATAAAACAACTGCAATCCCCACGTTGGTCTCGACAAGTTTACTCTATGAACCCTTGTAGAAGAAGCGTATCGAGACTCAATTTCGGGTAATGTTTCGGTCCATGATATCCGTGCAGTTACATTTTGCTTCTCAAGATTACAAGGATACATAGGGCAAATACAATAATTAAAGAAAGGAGGTAACCCAGTATTAAATAACAAGTTTAATAACCAAAGCAAATAACAATCGACAAAAACAACATCTCGAATTTACTCCCACACTTCTAAATAGATCACAACTGCAAATCCTAAGTTGTGTCTGCATCAATCAAGGGGCATTCAAATATCCACAGTTTCAAATTTAAAATAAATATCTCAGGAGAGATTATTAATAAAAAGACGTTTGAAACATGCACCGCCTTGTGCTTTTACGTTAAACAAAATAGCAGAGATATGAGGAATACAGTGGAAGTAAAAACAACAAAAACTAAACAGGATTACGTAGGGAACGAGGAAGGAATACTTCTTTCGATGCGTGCTGGGCCCATGATTCCGAATCGAAAGAAAGATGACTTCCACAGAAAGTAAGCCAGAATAAAAGTTTAAGATAAAATCAAAAGGAAAAATTAAACTTAAGTAATAGAGACCGTGTTAGTCGTAACTTCGCTACAGTGCGAATCGAATCGAAAGACAAACGAGGAACTCAAATACGAGAAATCATAAGACAGAAGCAAATATTGTACTTACTGAAAAAAAATATTAATAATAAAATAAACACATATGTACTGATTACAAATTAGAAATGAAAATAAAACACGAGCAACTTAAATGTAAAATAAAAGGAATCTAGAAATAAATTCAAATCATAATAGCAACTAATTGGAAACGCGATTCAATAATAAAACTTAATAAAGATGAAGCAAAATTAAAGAAATTAAAGAAATTCGTGGGATAGATTACAAGAGCGACTACTTAAAGAGACGACATGATCTGGACTAGAATGTCCAGCGCCAAAAACAGAACTCAGACGCTCATGATGTTGTGAAATCATGGGGGAGGAGGTAAAAGGGTGGGGGGGGGGGAGGAGTGCGTATGTAGGGAGACGGGGGTGGGGGGTGACGCTGAGTTACGTAATATAACGAAGTCGGAGGAAGTAACACAAAATTAACACATAAAAATGAACGAAATGAAAATTACATTAAATTACTTGACATTACCGGGACAGGAAATAAAAGAAAAAATCAATCAGCTAAGAAATATGCTTCGTAGGAAGATGTAGGCTTACACAGAGGTAGAAATGCCGAATCACAACGACATACGATGAAACAAAGAAAGTAATGCGGCGCATGGAGAGTGATTAACACGATGACCATCGCTCACATACATTTCACTAAAACAGAGGGAGGATCTGGCTGAAGACGTGAGACTCAGCTCCGTAACTTCGCTGATTCCGTCCACAAAAACAAGGCTCTGATGGGACAATCCACCGGAGGTCGTCATAAAAGAACGCCGAACCAGGTGGTGATGCAATACAGAGCATAATTAAGCCTCGTAGAAAAATAGCAGATATTTCAGACCTGAGAGATTTACGTAAAAATAAAACCGATTACATGAAAGGTAGGGATGTCAAATAAACACAGAGGCTTCGCTAAACTAACGTAAACAAAGGCGAAGAGACTTGGGTTCATGGATCGAATTCACATCATCATAAGAAAGGGAAATTGTAAGTGAATCAAAGGAGACACAAAAATAAAAAATAAATAAAAAATAAAAAATGGATAAACTGAAATTCAAAATGACCTCAAGTTAGATAAATTCAATGACTGAATCGTACTTACATTTAGTTGCTTTCTGGGTGCGGGCAAAAGCCCGACACGTGCACACACGTCCGTCTATATGACGGCCCAAAATTGGAAGGAAGCAACATTCTCTTAAGGAACGCAGTAACGCGCTCGAGAAAAATAAGTCGTAGAACACCCCCTCTCCAGAACATGAAGGGGATCAATGGGAGAAGCAAAGCTTAGCAACTAGTTATGCTTCAACCAATGGTAAAACTGTGTCAGTAGGGGTGAAAAGTTTCACCATCTGGTGAAACGTTTACGCAGAATTACTAAGTTTGAACGTAGTAGGTGAGACAGAGAAACGTATTTCACAATAATGCGACATGAAGGAAATGATGATAATAATAATAACAATAATAATATGACAAAAAATAATGAACCTGATAAAAACGGTTCAAAATTCCCCTGCTCTCTCAAAAAAAAGGAATTTTCCTGGCCATGGAAATTTCTTTTTTCGTACAAATAGAGAGGCAAAAAAATCGTAAAGGGGGAAAAATTGAATACTGAAAATAAAATGGGTACTAAAGACCTCTAGAAGAATACAACAAAAAAAATGAACAGTGGACTAATCTGACCGTGAAATGAAGGTGGTACCCCTTCATTGCTCGTCAACACTAGCCACTAACGTCAAAAGTACTGCGTTCAAAAAGAAATACAGTGAGTTCATATATTAATAGTGACCATTGTTTTTGCTAGTTCATGATGATGCGGATGTCGAAATCTTCAAGATGGACGTTACCCCTAGACTGCAAATCTCTCCAGCCTCTGATGAGAAAAGACAGACAAAGTTAAATCGTGATCACATTTAAAAAAATACAATTGGGACACCCTGTATATAGGACCGTTCGTTGCGTCAACGAGGAATATGCAATAGTGTCATAATGTCTTCGAAAGGGAAATTACTCTCCTTTTCAGTAGCTGAAAATAAAGCCATGTATAGACCCAGTGGGGGGTGACTGGTCCGTTAACGAGTTCCGAGAAGACCCCAGCCGTGTCAGCCCAGGTACACAAAGGCTGCTTGTTGTTACTCGCTGTCCGTCTGGATGGTTGCTAGACAAAACACGACATTCTAAGAACACTTGACAATTTAAAACAAAACAAAATACATGATCTCACAGTGAACATCAAAACCAAGATGACACAAAAGTACATGATATCTCAAAACTATGACACAAAAAGTCAATTACATCAATAAATTTAAAATAAAACCAAAGTTCCTACAAGGTAAAGCAGGAAGTGTTGAAGGGTCCTTGTCTGTCGCCGAACAATAGGAGTTAAGCCGAGGAGCAGTACAAAAGAGGAGTAGGAGTGGTTTGCAAATAGTGACCGACCAGGTATATGCTGATGGCCTCCGGCAAAGATATAGCTCGACAGAGATGTCAAGTATTCACGACACACTCGCGTACGAGAAAAAGGCCACGGGTGTATCCTGTCTTGTCACAGGAATAAATGAAAAGGAAGCACACGAATTAAGATCAGAATAGGCACACATGCTAGGTTGGTTATTAAGGAGCTCGGGCATCCAATTAGAATAAACGGAAAACAAAAATACAACATTATAGCGAGGTGAAATTCGCAAGATCATTTGACAATTTTTTTCAACTGCGTGACGTGGGCCGAAGTCACTGAATTATCGTGATCGTCCACCAACTCAACTGAGACAGGATTTAAAAAAACGTGCAATAGTCTTGGGAGTTGACCAACGTAAGCACAGCTTACTGGAAATTTGTTTGGTAGCGTCACTCAAAGGATGTAAATGACACAAAACTTTGTCCCCAATTTGGAATTTAACATCATGACGGCCTAAGTTGTAACGCTTCGCTACTCTGGCTTTTGCTTTCTTGAGGTGACCGGTGGCGATAGCCCATTTTTGAGCAACAGAGGTAGTGCGAGAGGGTTCGGAAAGATATTCAATATTCCATTTGAGCAGCAAGGGGTCGACAAGCGTTCGGCCTAGGAATAATTCAGCTGGAGTAGTTTGAACGGACGAATGGAAAGAGGTATTGAACCCGAGACTGAAATACTGTAGGTTCGTATCCCAGGAGGTTTGATCAGCATTGTGAAAAGCGGACATACAAGCCTTCAAGTTTTTGTGAAAACGCTCTACGTGATTTCCCTGCGGTCGATACGGTGACAAGAAGATATGTTGGATGCCCCAGTTAAATACAATAGTTTCAAAAGCTTTGGAACGGAATACAGAGGCGTTATCTGACACAAGGTACTTGGGAGGACCAAAAACTCCAAATATATATCTAGACAAGAAATGGATAGTAGTCTGAGAAGTGATATTCTTTACTGGGAATAACCAAACAAACTTCGAAAAACCATCAATGACAGTTAAAATGGCTTGATTGCCAGATTTTGATCTCACGACTGGACCAAAGTAATCAATGAAAAGGCGTTCGCCGGGACGAGTGACAATACCAGCTTGATGGAAGCCTACACGAGTGTTCTGGGCAGGTTTAGAACGTTGGCAGGTTAAACATCTTCTGACATGAGCAAAAGCATCTACCTTAATTGAGGGCCAATAAAATTCACCGGATATCTTACGGAAAGTGCGCTGCATCCCTGCATGAGTTCCCAGTGCAGAATCGTGATAATATGTCAAAAGCATATCACGTACTGCTAATGGAGCAAAAATTCTAAATTTAGAAGAGTTAGGAAGAACATAGCCAATAACATCATTTCGAACACAAAAGTTGCTTACTGCCGGATCTTTGTTTGCAATTTTTGCATGGAGGTCAGTGCAACATGGATCCTCAGACCGGAATTTCCGGATATCCACAAAAGACCAAGGACAATGTTGCAATAGGAAAAGATTTTCTTGAAGTGGTGTACTGATAGAAACGCTCTCGATTGGAGTCCTAGGGGTCTCTTCAAACATGCGTGACAGGCAGTCAGCTACCGGGTTCTCGCTCCCTTTTACGTGGATGATATCAAACTTAAAAGATGACAACCTCAAAATCCACCTGTTGATGCGTCCAAGCTTTTTCACGTGAGAAAGACTCCATTTCAAAGCCTCATTGTCGGTAAAAACAGTAAAGTGACGGTGTTCCAAAAAAGTCCTGAATTTTTCACATCCAAAAACCACAGCAAGACTTTCCTTCTCGAAAATTGAGTAACGTCGTTCATGTTGATTTAACATACGACTCGCGAAGGCCACTGGTGCAAATTTTCCATCCACATCCTGGCTCAAAACACTAGAAATGGCCAAATCACTGGCGTCACAATGTAAAAAGAAAGCTGATTCGAAATCAGGCGGGAGAAAACTTCACTAAGATGAACGACGTGTTCCTCAAAAGATCTGCTGTAAACGACTAAATCGTCAAGATAATTAAATACAAAATTGAACTTCAGGTCTCCCAAGATGTCGTCTAGCACGCGACTGAGGACTTGCGCACCAACAGCTATACCCATCGGGAGACGCTTGAAATTATATAACCCGAAAGGGGTGTTAAAAGCAGTGAAGTCGCGACTCTCAGCATCCAAAGGAATCTGATATTATGCACTATTTAGATCAATCATCGAATACACATTGGCCCCGTGCAAATGCTGAAAAGCACTCTCAATAGTAGGCAGTGGGAAATTATCAAAGACTACCTTCTTGTTCAATTTTCGGTAGTCTACGACTAGCCGGTACTCGCCCTCTTCTTTCTTGGGAATTAAGAAAGCAGGAGACCCATAAGCTGATTTGGAAGGAACTACTACTCCCCGATCTTGCAAATCATTGATATACTTTTTCATGGCCAAGAGCTTGGGCGGATTACAAGGAAATGGAGGACTTCGAACAGGTACATTGTCGCTCAAGTCAATGTGGCATTCGTGATTTACAGCAGAACCTAAATCTTCTGTGAGGACATCAGAAAATTCCTCAACTAAATCGTTCAGAGTATCACTCTGCTCGGACATCAAAGTTAATGGAAGATGTATGGAAAATACAGGAGACACATCAACGTAGTTAGAAGTACATTCTTCAAAGGGGAACATTTTATCTGAGCGAAATTTGAAACAAAATGAATCGTTAATAAAATCTAACTGCATACCAGTTTTATGCATAAAGTCAATTCCTAGAATACATTGAGTGGAGAGATTGTTAACCACATGAAAAACATGTTTCCAAGAAAATCCGTGAATTTTAATGCGACATAAAATAGTTTCGGCAACGTCGATAACTGACGATCCCGCAGATAGGAACTGAAATTTATTCTGTATGGGGTGTTTTTGTGAAGTGCGAATGCCATCTGCCACTGAACGGTGAATGAAACTTCTGGTGGCGCCTGTATCCAAAATAGCAGGTGCCGAGATATTATCGAAATTTACTGAGACTCCTGGTTGTAACACAACATCAAAATTAGATGCATTGTCAAGTTTGGATGGAGGACTGCTCCGGGAGTCGAACTCAGAACACCTCCCTATGAGTTTTTCTGGTTGGAATTACAATTCGGACAGGAACGAGTCGTGACCTCATTCATCCCACAGCCAAAACAGAATTTTCGGCGTTTTAAAGAACACATTTTAAAATGATGTCCAAGTTCATTACAGTTCCAACAAGTTATGCGACCAGAAGAAACATTGCGTGTGATTGTTGTTGGGTTGTTGGTAGTCCCTTCACGGGAGACAGCAGAAGAATTACGAGCCACAGAAGGGTTTAGATTAGAATTCCTAGAAAGGGACTCAGCACGGCGAGCAGACGGCTTAAACCGTAAGGTGTTGTCTTTGGTTCGGTCGACAGCTGGGCTAGACAGTGTTGTCTGGGGGGAGTAGGCTAACTCGGGGAAAATCGTATTATCGGCTCTTGGAGGTGGAGTATAGTTCGAACAGGCTCGTGCATTTGATTCATACGCACGGCCTTGCAATATGATGTCCTCGATGGAAAAAACGGATGTACGCCGAATGAAGTATTTATAAGTGGGATTTAAATTCCTGTATACAATTTCCAACAGATCCCTGGGATGAAAGGGTTGGGGGAGGTTCGCTGCTAACAGACGGACTGAGGTTACATAATCGTCGATCATCTCCCCAGGAGCCTGAGTACGGGAGTATATTTCTTGTTTGAGAGCGAAATCGAAATCTTGTGGCGTGAAACGGTCCTTAATGCATCCAACAAATTCGTCCCATGACTTATAAAAATTTGGAGAAGGGCGATGCCACATCAGCGCTTTTCCAGACAAAAGAATAGGTAAGCAACGTACAATACTGTCGGGATTAATATCGTGACAATAACACAATTCCTCCACACGTTGGATAAAACAAAAAAAGGATGAGGTATTGTTTTCTCCGGAAAACGTCAAACCCCACCTACTCACTACTGATGCAACATTTTCGTTGTGGCGAGCACTATTAACAGTACCAACAGGGGCGATGGAGCAATCTAAAAGGGGAGAGTCTATCATTAGCAGGTCCTGTGTCGTATCTTGAAATAGTGGCGTGGGCATTGTTAAGGATTCAAGGCCCATAAAATTTAACTCCTTTTTGACGGGTGGGAATTCTGACTTAGACATGACAATAGACAAGGAGAAAAGTAAAACACTTTAACTTAGTAAAATAAAGGTCACAATACCGTAATGTGTCCTATTCCAGCGTTGCGAAGTACTCACTAACTTGTTGCACTCTTCACCTCGGAACTAGATTCTTTGGATGTCTTGTTCACTCGAGAAATGCTTTCACACTCCACACTTTCTTCGGGGATGGGGAAACAATTCAGTACAGGTATCTTAAACTCAGAAAGACAGCATTGTAATAATCGCAAATATAATATAAGTTTGGTAACCTAAAGGGGACGATTTCGCGCGAAACCACGCTCTGGTATACCATTTGCACCGCCTTGTGCTTTTACGTTAAACAAAATAGCAAAGATATGAGGAATACAGTGGAAGTAAAACAACAAAAACTAAACAGGATTACGTAGGGAACGAGGAAGGAATACTTCTTTCGATGCGTGCTGGGCCCAAGATTCCGAATCGAAAGAAAGATGACTTCCACAGAAAGTAAGCCAGAATAAAAGTTTAAGATAAAATCAAAAGGAAAAATTAAACTTAAGTAATATAGAGACCGTGTTAGTCGTAACTTCGCTACAGTGCGAAGCCAAGACTAAGTCGAATCGAAAGACAAACGAGGAACTCAAATACGAGAAATCATAAGACAGAAGCAAATATTGTACTTACTGAAAAAAAAATATTAATAATAAAATAAACACATGTGTACTGATTACAAATTAGAAATGAAAATAAAACACGAGCAACTTAAATGTAAAATAAAAGGAATCTAGAAATAAATTCAAATCATAATAGCAACTAATTGGAAACGCGATTCAATAATAAAACTTAATAAAGATGAAGCAAAATTAAAGAAATTAAAGAAATTCGTGGGATAGATTACAAGAGCGACTACTTACAGAGACGACATGATCTGGACTAGAATGTCCAGCGCCAAAAACAGAACTCAGACGCTCATGATGTTGTAAAATCATGGGGGAGGAGGTAAAGGGGGGGGGGTGGAGGAGTGCGTATGTAGGGAGATGGGGGGTGGGGGATGACGCTGAGTTACGTAATATAACGAAGTCGGAGGAAGTAACACAAAATTAACACATAAAAATGAACGAAATGAAAATTACATTAAATTACTTGACATTACCGGGACAGGAAATAAAAGAAAAAAATCAATCAGCTAAGAAATATGCTTCGTAGGAAGATGTAGGCTTACACAGAGGTAGAAATGCCGAATCACAACGACATACGATGAAACAAAGAAAGTAATGCGGCGCATGGAGAGTGATTAACACGATGACCATCGCTCACATACATTTCACTAAAACAGAGGGAGGATCTGGCTGAAGACGTGAGACTCAGCTCCGTAACTTCGCCGATTCCGTCCACAAAAACAAGGCTCTGATGCGACAATCCACCGGAGGTCGTCATAAAAGAACGCCGAACCAGGTGGTGACGCAATACAGAGCATAATTAAGCCTCGTAGAAAAATAGCAGATATTTCAGACCTGAGAGATGTACGTAAAAATAAAACCGATTACATGAAAGGTAGGGATGACAAATAAACACAGAGGCTTCGCTAAACTAACGAAAACAAAGGCGAAGGGACTTGGGTTCATGGATCGAATTCACATCATCATAAGAAAGGGAAATTGTAAGTGAATCAAAGGAGACACAAAAATAAAAAATAAATAAAAAATAAAAAATGGATAAACTTAAATTTAAAATGACCTCAAGTTAGATACATTCAATGACTGAATCGTACTTACATTTAGTTGCTTTCTGGGTGCGGGCAAAAGCCCGACACATGCACACACGTCCGTCTATATGCAGGGACGGATTTACATATCTGCCGCCCCTAGGCACATTCTGACCCCCCTCTCACGTTGGTCGTCCAGGGGTGGGGGTGGCACCTGAGAGTGATCCTTAACTCACGCACGCACACAAATGCAGCCGACCGGCTAATGAATCATCTATTTCATCGGCCGGTTGGCTTTATTTGCGTCCGAGTAAGGGTAAGCCCCGCTGGACGTCTGAGTATAGGATAGCCTAAATCTTGCACGTCATTTACATTTTAGGCATTATTGATTGTATATAAAGCTGACTGATTATTAAAAAACGTAATCTAAATTGTGGGGTTGATGTTAATAAAAAAATATTGATCTAATATTGATTTAATTACATAAGAATTAAGAATATTCTTACAAACTGGCATATTTCCAATAGGCTAAATTTACTGAATAGAAAAGTTTCCTTTACACTTTGATAAAGTTTTAAAGTGATTGTTAAGTCTTTGTATCAGCTACAATAAATGATACATCAAGTCTATTAAGGATTTTACAATTTTTAAAAACATAATTCAATGTTCATGATTAAGAACAAAATTAGATGTTAAAAACTAGCAAATCAATACACATATCTTATGCATCAATACAGTACATTGCACCAGCGGCGTTTTTTATTTACATAGATTTTCTCCTGGATTTCATAATTGAGAACTCCTCTATTAGATCTTCAACTTTCATCTTGTCACTGTTCAAAAGTTCAGCCTCGATGTGTAGAATAGCCAACGAGTTAAATTTGTCTTCATTCATCCTTGATCTAAGACGAGACTTAATTCTTTTTAAGACAGAAAATGAACGTTCCGCTGAGCAGTTGGAAACAGCTGTGCACAAATACATACGAAGAGCTATATCAATGTTGGGGAATGTTGATTGGAGTTGTTCTTCTCTAATATATTTCATCATGACGAGTGGGTTGTTTCTAATTCCACTACTCTTCAACAGACAAGAAAAATGTACACATTCACTTGAAAATGACTTTTCTAGATCATTGGCATACAATGACTGAAGTTTGTTTGCACGCTCTATTATTGTTTCAGTTGAGGAGGACAGATCGTTAAAAACTGAAAACTTGTCTGCTATTTCACCATATGCGTTTTTCCGCTTCTGCAACTCAGTTTTTAGTTGGTCAAGAACTACATAAAATGTCTCAACTCTAAATTTGTCACGTCCTTCAAGAAGAATTTCAGTTTCTTTGTTTTCGTTAGCCTGGAATTTTCTCTTTTTTGACGTTTGTAGACAAGTCTCATAGTCCAAATCACATAGTTTTTTAGCCCTTTCTTCATATACGGCAAACATGTCTCGGAGAGAATCAATAAAAAGGACTAAAGAATCATACAGTCTCACAACTCTTTCTATGGACGTTTCTATTTTCTGAAGAGTTTGGCTAACTTGTTCAAACCTGTCCAATATATCACTCCAAAGTTCCATCATGAATACCGCTCCCAGCCTATTCAATGATCTCAAAAGTCCCGTGGCTTCACTTCTTACCAACGGCTTCTCATTAGTGTTCTCTTCATAGTCCTTTAAAGCCAGCATAACACCGTCTAATTTTTCACACAGCCCTTTACATGCACTTTCACGAGCACTCCACCTTGTTTCAGACAAACCCTTAAGAGTTTTACTTTCAGGTTGACTAAAGGTAACTGGAATTTCCCATCTCTTAGTAGATGCAACAAAAAAGTTGTAAACGTTTTGTATAAGGTTAAAGAAAGCACATGCTTCTGGACAACAGCTTGCAGTACAAGGTTAAGTGAATGTGCCGAACAAGGAACAAACAGTGCTTTGGGATTTTCATCCTTTATTCTAGCTTGTAAGCCACTATACACGCCTGACATGTTGCTAGCATTATCGTATGATTGCCCTCTACAGCCGGATAGATCGATTGCATTTGATCTTAAAACAGCCATAACAGCATTGGCTAAGTCTTCGGATTTGTGCCCAGTATTCGACAAAAACATGAGAAAGCGTTCAACAGGATTGCCATTTTCTTGTACAAACCTCAAAACAAATGAAAGCTGATCAGTGTGACTTATGTCAGGCGTTGAATCCACTATTATGGAGTAATACTTCGCTTGTTTCACTTCACTGACTATGATATCTGTAACTTTAGAGGCTAACAATACAATTACCTCACTGCAAATAAATGAAGACAGATAGGACGTTTTCCCTGAACCTGGATTACCAAATTTAAGTATGTGTTCAGCGAGAAGAGGATCGAATTCCCCTACTAATTCCAGTGACATCATGTACTCCCCATTGTGTAGAGACCCAAATGTTTCATCAGCTCTTCGAAACGGACGTCCTCGGCTTGCCAGCTTTTTCACCACAGCGAAACACTCTTTCCAAAACGTGTTTCCAATACTTCCTTTCAGTTTCGACGATGGAATCGTATTGACTGTCTAGCGTTCCAATTCTTCTCTTGCGGGTCAAAAGTGCCAGTTCAGAATTGATGTGTTCTTGTGAGCTTTCATGTGCAGACAAAATCGCTCCAATATTTTTCCAATCCGAAACATCTTCACTGGCTAGTTTAGAACACGTCTTCTGAAAGCCAAATAATCTGCAGGAAGCGCAAAATACCGAACCTGTACCTTTTGAATACACCAAGTAATCTCTTGAAATGAGTTCTCCATTTTGTAATTTCCTACTAAAGATTTGTTTATTTAAATATCTGGTTTTATTGCCAAAATCCCGTTTAGAGTTTTTAAAATCACAATCTTTATACTGATTGATTCCTCTGTGTAATAATACTTCGATCGTGGTGTCATTTATTTTCCACTCAATGGGGTCGTCACTAACAGTAAAATTTATAACAGTTTGTTGTGAATCGGAATCATTTGAACTTTTACTTATTTGTGTACGGTACTGTCGGAACTACGTTCGTTATCACCACTCAATATACAATTATCCGTTTCAGGGGCACTTGTTGCTTGATCATTATTTTCATTGTTTGAACCACTTTCGTTGAAATTGTACTGTTCCCAAGATGAGCAGCCTTCTCCACTCAGTCCACTCTCGTTGGATTTTTCAAGAGGTTTAAAAAAATTGTCAACCTTCTTAATATTTTTCAAAAAATTAGTTTCTTTTTCACGTTTTTCACTTGCGATGTTGCGGTAACCTGAACCACTAAGCTTCCGACGTTTTTAACTCATTGGTACTTTCTAGTTCAACATTATAAAAAAATAAAATTATAACACACTTACTTTATCTAAGCAATGTGGCAATGTGAACGACTTGGTAAGGATAACAACTGAACGTGAAGACGTTAAGCGAACGACTATAATCTGATTTACAAAAGATGCTCTGTGAAAGCTGTCATACGCTTGATGGGTGAGGTGAGGGAGGAGTGGAGACGAGAGGGGTAACGGTCTCCATGGCGCCAACAGTGAGCAATGTTGCAATGTATGCCGACACAGCAATAAGCACATGGTTTGACACAGTGTGTCTTCATTCGTCACGGTCATTAGACCGCCTGGCAGGGGGGCTAACTTCCACAGTATTTGTGGCTTCCTGCAAGCCTCTAGGAATGTTATGCGTCATGATCTGCCTCAGTGGCAACGCAGCATTTCCCCACGTGCTAGCTTCGACAGCTGTCAGCGAGCTTTATTGGTAATTCAGACTTATAATACACTATCTTTGACAGTCTGCTGTATCCCCACTGACTGGCAGTGTTGCCAGTCTCTTGACTACCGGCATAAAATATACCCATATTAAATAAAACAAAACTTCACACTTGACTTGTAAAACAGAATTTTTTTTAGTTTATGAATTGTATTTAGATTTCAAATTTACGTGAGAAAATGCAAAGTAAGCTCCATTTGACTGCCGTTCTCGGTCACTGCGCCTGGCGCTTGGCACGACAATTCACCCGATGCCGCGGCGCCCGTCGGACGTCAGGCTGTGCCGCCCCCCAGACCGTGCCGCCCCTAGGCACGTGCCTAGTGTGCCTAGTGGGAAATACGTCCCTGTCTATATGACGGCCCAAAATTGGAAGGAAGCAACCTTCTCTTAAGGAACGCAGTAACGCGCTCGAGAAAAATAAGTCGTAGAACACCCCCTCTCCAGAACATGAAGGGGATCAATGGGAGAAGCAAAGCTTAGCAACAAGTTATGCTTCAACCAATGGTAAAACTGTGTCAGTAGGGGTGAAAAGTTTCACCATCTGGTGAAACGTTTACGCAGAATTACTAAGTTTGAACGCAGTAGGTGAGACAGAGAAACGTATGTCACAATAATGCGACATGAAGGAAATGATGATAATAATAATAACAATAATAATATGACAAAAAATAATGAACCTGATAAAAACGGTTCAAACACTACGTCTACTTCAAATCTATACTTGTGCACGCGTGACGATGTTTTGATTAAATTAAGGAAATAAGTACGATTACGAGATTCGTTACCATATGGTTTCCCGTCAAGCAACGAATCCGCAATTCTGCGTATATTAGATTAGCTTAGGGAACACACACCAAGACACTTAATAACTATCCGACACCCGCTACCCTTATATCAATAAATAGATCTCCGCACGAGATCTTGACATCGTGCCAAAACACGTCTAATTGCCCAGCGGGTCTTGGTAAAATCAACACAAGCGTACGTGACTACAACAAAATACACGAGGACATGACCGAACGTCATTCTAATAATTACAATGACCACAACAATCCAATGGGATTTAAAAAAAAACAAGAACAACACTATGCCCAATGGCATTTAATTATAACACACACAAAAATATCAATTCAACTTAATGCATGAAAATTATGGTCTCAGTATGGCGAGCTACCCTTTAAATCAAGAATAGAATACAGGCTCATCTCACTTTAAGAGAAGAGGACACGGTAACCCGGCCTCAAACCTAATTAGTGTTATCTTAAATCTGTTCGTCACATATGAAGCCATTATGTCATTCACCCAGTGCGTCTCATAATAATATCGGGAGCTTGCTCACAGCAGCTTTCGAACCTAGAAGTACCTTGTATTTCCTGAAAACATGTGTGTATAAAATACCTATTTTGTCCCAATAATTCTCTCAGGAATTATAAGACACGACATCTCAGCCAGTAGCCTCCTCGGAGTTCATACTGCCGTTAATTATATTTTGCTGCAGACAGGAATCGTGGGCTGATTACCACGATGTTCCCCGCGCATGTAGACACACATCATCACACATCACCAAATAACGCACACCTGGGTAATGACTTCACCTCACTCTCTCCACCTGAAATACGTCCAGATTTAGGATTCCACGGAAAGACATAAATTGCTTTCCCACAGATCATAAAATCATTACTTCCTTAGTTTTACAGATTACCAAGAGAACTATGGTTCCCTGCATATAAAATTTCTCTAGGCAAGTCACAATAAAAACGCCTGTTTATCAAACACAAGGTTAAATTGTAACCCCCCAAATTCTAAGTTTACCGTTAAGTTTTATTCTACAAAAGCGCCATTTATCGCTCAAACCATAAAATTCCGCTCAAGCGATATGAACAATACACTGTACACGCATTGTACATTTACAAGTTACATTACAATCAATTAACTCAGAACAAAAAAATAGTCACGCACGACATTATAATCGAGTGTCGGTAACCGAAAAAAAAATCAAACTACAATAAAAAAAATACAAGAAAATTATTTACATTTCCCCAGCTTATCTAACTACGACTAAAATTGAATAATCAATATGTGGTACTTATTCCTCCGCCAAAACATCTCAGCTCTCGTCGCCACTCATAACCCAGCAGTTATTTAGCCGGACTTGGACATAGTCGCTGGTGTGTCCATGGTCATCCTTCCAACTGTTGGCCTCGTTCCAGACGTCTTGGTTTTCTTAGGATAGAAATGTTCAGTTATTTCACAGTACTACAATTACTACTAAAATTGCTAAATGAGCTGATAATGTCCACTCAAAGTCCTGAGCAATTTATTCGAAGAAAAACTTTCCCTAAATATTTGTAAGCCTGAAGCTTCTACCAATCACACGCAAATTATACACTTTTAAATACTTGAAGAACTCGTCAGAGTTTAGAAGTTAATATTCCGTCAACACAAGTGTCAGCTTGCCACGGTGGGTGAGTGGATAGCGTGTCGGTCTACTAACCCCAAGATTGCAGGTTCGCCCCTGGCCGTGGTTAGTGATTTTTGAAGGCGGCAGAAATACGATACGCATGTCATACGATGTTGGCATGTCAAAGAACCCATTTGAATTCAGTAGGCCGAGTTCATAATGGCAAAATTAATCTCGGGAGTTTCCGCCAACACAAAGTTCCTCATTTCTCTACTAGAAAGCGCTATACTGTTCAAGGAGATTAGATATATAACATCTAACCTCCTTGACTTTCATAGTCAAGGAACAACGAAATTCGACATGCAAGCTACCCTCTGGGTGTCAAATAACAAAGCTTGCACCCGGCATTCGAGGCTATACGATATTATTATTATTATTATTATTATTATTATTAACACAAGTGTCGCCCACAACACTTCGAAATAAAGTCAAGTGTCCCTCACGACACCTCAAAATTAAGTCCACACAAGTGTCGCCCACAACACATCGAAATAAAGTCAAGTGTCCCTCACGACACCCCAAAATAAAGTCCACACAAGTGTCGCCCACGACACATCGAAATAAAGTCAGTTCAACCACCAGCTTGGCTACATTTATAGAGAACACAGCAAATTGACAGTAGTGGGGACAATTTTAAAAAATAATTCGGAGTTTTTAAGTTACGGACTTGCGACTAATTTCATTGAGCTTCTCTTATTGCGCAGGTTAAGAATCTGATCGGCGGAGACACAAATGATCATGGGTTTTATTAATATTCAATTTTGCGCCAAATCAAAGGTACGCCAGTTTTTCGCGGGCCTTAAGCGTGCCTAGCTTCATTCGTTGGTTCAAATTCATCTCGGAGAGTTTGACCTGGAGACTCCTCCCCAATTTATGACGTACAAGCATCTTCTTCCTGTCAGATCCTGGTCCCCCTACTCTTGCCCGCGTAAATCGGTATCAACCGTCTCATGGCCTACTAACTGAAGCCACGCATATTGGACGTTGACCTCTTCAGTTCCCGGAATTATGGCACACTTTCCCTTGTCTCAAAAGCTTGGTTTAAATATACTTGCCTTGTCGTCCAACTCCCAATAGTTGCAACATTTTTCCTCAACACGAATCCACTGCTGCGTGTACGAACACCCTCTTTCAAATATAATAAAATAAAATATGAATCATTATTATATCAGATGATATCACAAGGTTTTGTAAATAGATCGGTCTGTGCATGGAACAGCCTACCGTGTTCCCCGAAGGCCGGCAACAATAATGCCGTTCAGTTCAAGAGGAAGCTGAGGCATTATTTGTTCATCAAGTAGGTTGTTCCTCATAAATTATGCCCCGATTCTTTGTTGTGCTAGTGTTTCCTGTGTATCTCCATTTACAATATGTATGTGATCTCTTCTCTTGTTTTCCTGCCTTATCCTATATAAATTTACCATCCCTCTAATGTATACTGTAAATAATTTATCATTGCTCGATTCTCACTAATTGCCATCTTGTGTACATATGGAAATATAACCCAGTATATATAGTGGGGGCTCTGACGCATCCCGAATGCGAAGTGGGGCTTTGCTCTTTTCAGAGACTCCCTTCAGTGTAATGTAAATATAGTGTAAGGCACTGATGAATAAATATGAAATGAAATGAAATATCGAGTCGGTTTAGCGTGCTTTTGTGATTCATTAAGCCCTTTCTTATTTTGTGATCCCAGTCTGCTGGCTTTATTCCATATGGGCTTCTTTTTTATTATTAAATGTTTCCGTTTTGCTCATCAAGCTTACATGTAAAACGTTCTCATGTTTACTGTAGGTAATTGTTTACTTGATTTGGCCTTAAGCCAGTGTGCATCGCCAGTCAGTTTTTGTGTAGGTATGGGAGTTTTTAAGTTATGTTGTGCTTCCTGAAGGATCTGTTAAATTTGTTTACTTGCCCCTTTTTCTTGATTTTTATTTTTATACTAAGGTAACTAGTGTGGCATTATTTCATTGGTGATGGTTCTGAGGGTTATTGGGAGGTATCTGTAGACGTGGCTGTGGGATTCCTCCTCTCCGCCTCCCTTCATCTTAGGTATTGTGTGTGCTGATGGGGGTGAGCTGCAGTGCGAGCGGACCTCTGAATAAAAGGTAAGTTGGGTCGGTGCGGTCCGTCCCTCTCCCCCTCGCAGTGGTACCGGTATTAGTCATTATTGCTACAGAAGTTTTTGGTATATTGTTGCACATGGGAAAACTGTTAAGCCGATTGTGAAGCAGGGGCTGTAATTGACTGTATTCTCTATGCTATCGTATGGACAGTTAATCAGCATATTAGCAAAATGCTATCCTGACAGAGAAAAATAGTGCCATGTATTCCTACATTTTCCTTTCACCATTTTTCAGTTTTCATGTGTAGACAGTTTTCATTTCATTTGAGGGCCTTGGACATCATAGTCATGTAGTCCCGTGATGGGTGTGTGTGGAATGTTTGTGATAACCTGTGTTATTGTGATGGTTGCACTAGCGTGTGTATGTGTAAATTGGGGATAGGATTGGGAATGAAGCGGCCATCGCCATCAGAGGAACTATCGTGGTACTTTCCTGGAGTAGAAGAAGTAAACCACGGAAAACCACTTCCAGGATGGCTGAGTTTTGAACCGAACCCACCCCTTCTCTGTTTTACCATACGAGGCTGTGTGTACCCCGTTCCAGCTATCAAATCAGCATTACATTTCTTGACAGAGCCGGGAATTTTTGTAGTACGAATCCCAACACATTACGAAAAATATATGCAGTGAATCCACCCACCTGGGTGGCTTCCTTCTGGATGTATTTGAAATCGCGCCATGCGCTACGGTACTCCTTTGTTTTCCTCAGTTGATTAGTTGCCGTATGAAACATACAAGGCATGTCCAAAATGTTGTTTCATGAAATTCCTCTAATGAACCCTACCTTTGCCTGATATGCGACAATAATGTACAATACGTTGAAATTCTGACATTACAAATACTGGACGACTTTCTCGGTTTACTTCGTAAATAAGCATACCATATTATGGTAGCCAATTTTTCAGTGTTGCCTTGGTAATCGAAATTGAATGTTTTTCAGTCGGTCGACGTGATTGTAACCAATTGTAATGGGTGGTACCCTAATCCCGAAAGAAAGTGCGAATCTAGTCCCTGCCAGAACTGTGTCGCGTCGAGCCCTTATAACAATTAAGCTGGGTGGGCGGTTTATACACATGCGAGAGTTCTCGCACGGGTGTACAGTGTAGGGTTCTTGCGAGAAGTCAGCGTTTGGTTACTTTGGCCTTTCCTGTTGTAATGGTAAAATTGATCTGCCGGAACATAAAATATCTGACAAGATGAAACAATTTTCGACTGGAGATGATATTATTAGAGGTTTTAAAGCGGCAATGAAATGTAACGCTCGATTAAATGTAACTCAACTGATTTATTTAACACAAAATACATGAACTGTTTAAATGCGTTGTGCCGTGAACAGATCATAAAACGACCTGTTTAAAAATTAGTTGAGGGCGCTAGTTGCGCCTATCGATCAGGATGGAGGTCGATACCGGTGGGTGCCGATCTCACCAACACTTCCCCTCGACCAACAGCCGGAGTCATCTTGGTGCATGTGGTCTCAAGCCAAGGCTTTGAGCACATTTCTCGTGCTTGGGCCTTGTCAATCCTTTTGTCAATATGTCGGCAGGCATCTCATCCGTTGGAGTGTACTCCACCGAAACCACCTTTTTGGCCACGGCATCTCGGACGAAATGGTGCCTGATGTCGATGTGCTTTGTCCGTGAATGAAACATAGGATTCGACGTCAGCTTCTGCGCACCTACATTGTCGTTCTTCACTGGGACAACATCTATCGGTTTTCCGAAGTCTTTCAGGAGTTTCCTCGTGTGTAGAGCTTCCTTGGTTGCTTCTGTCAAGGCCATGTATTCGGCCTCCGTCGACGACAGGGCCACAGTGGGCTGCTTCCTGGATTCCCAACTCACTGTAGCGCCGCCTAGAGTGAACGCGTATCCGGTGTACGATTTCCGATCCACCAGGCAGTTTCCCCAGTCAGTGTCCACGTACATCACCGCTGGACCGCTGGATTTGGAATACATGAGACCTAGATCACGTGTGTTAGCGAGGTATCACAAGACACGTTTTGCAGCCTTCCAGTGCTGCTGTCCGTGACAGTCGTTGAACTGAGAGAGAGAACTGACTGCATGGGATATGTCCGGCTTCGTTCCCACTGACAGGTACATTAGAGATCCTGTCAACTGTCGGTAGGGGACGCTCTCCGCTTGTTCGCCAGGGTTCGCGTCTTCCTTCTGCAGCTTCCTACCTGGATCAGTGGGAGTGCTGACAGGCCTGAACTCTGCCATTCCGAATCTCTCCAGGACCTCGTCTATGTATCCTTTCTGGCTGAGTTTCATCTGGTTGGCGCTCCTCTCGAACTCCAGCCCCAGACAATACCGCACGTCCCCCAAGTCCTTGATCTCGATCTTGGTATTCAGAGAGTCTGTCACCACGTCGATCTTCTTGTCGTCTCGAGCCATGATCATCATGTCGTCGACATAGATGATTATATAAATCCTATCTTCGACCGGTCCGATGTGGTACATGCATGGATCTGCATCCGAGCGAGTCGCCTTGAGATTTTTCATCTCTTCCTCGAGACGGTGATACCAAGCGCGTCCTGCCTGTCGCAGTCCGTACAACTCTTTGTTTTGTGAGCACACCACGTCACGATTGGTCAACTTCTCCGGCATCTCATCTGCGGTCTTTCGCACAGCCTCGTCAACCGACTCGTCTTGAACGGTATGGGCAAGAACGTCCTCGAAGTGGTCCGGGGCCTCCATGAAGATTTGCTCCTCGACTTCTCCGTTCATGTACGCCGTCTTGACGTCTAGCTGTCGGATCTTTATATTATCTTGTACAGCTAATGCCACCGCAGTCCTTATTATGCTCAGCCTTGTGACTGGAGCGAACGTGTCGTGAAACTCTATTCCTGGTCTCTGCGTGAAACCCCTCGCTACCACGCGCGCCTTCCGCTTGTTGATAGTGCCGTCAGGGTTAAACTTATTCCGGAGAACGAATCTGCTTCCTATCACAATTTGCCCCTTGGGACGGTCGACCAGCTTCCACGTATTTTTCCGAATCAGCGAAACTGCCTCTTCTGACATTGCTTCGATCCACGCAGGTGAGCCCTCTCCGGAGATAGCCTGGGTCACTGGGATTTCAGTGACGTTAGCCGCTTCCCCTTGTCGATCACCGTAGTCCTTGCGGGGTCGCCCAGACTTTCCTGTTCTTATCAAACGAGGCCATCCGCCTCTTCTCCTAGATGATGCCGCTTGTTGCTCATCGGGTTGGATCTCCAGATCAACAAAGTAATCGTCGGCAGGAAAGCCTATGAAGCCATCGGGGAATTCCCATTCAGCAACATCAGGTCGGTTTTCTGCCAGATCTTCGTCTCTCGACACCAGCTCGAACTCCAGTTCATGGATCGGATCCTCTGGTTCAATGCGATCTTTGTCCGGAGAGTCACGCGGGAACAGATCATCGACTGATTTCTTAGGCGCGGTCATCTCCTCACGAAAAACAACATCTCTCGTGATCTCGATATTCTTCGTTTCAGAAATCCAGATACGGTAAGCCTTCGACTGCTCCGAATATCCAACAAAAATTCCCACTTATGAGCGAGGGCTAAACTTCCCCTTGTTTGGGGTCTTGTCCAGGCAGAACACCTTGCTCCCAAAGTCCTTGAAATAGTGTGCAGTCGGAATTCTGTCGAACCAGCGCTCAAATGGAGTCTTCCCGTTTAGCTTTTTTGGTTGGACATTGGTTCCTCAGATAATTTGCGGTGTTGATCGCCTCCGCGCAGAATGTCATCGGTAGGCCAGATTTCAGGAGTAAACATCGTGCTGCCTCTTCAAGGGTCCGATTTTTCCTCTCGGCCACACCATTTTGTTCAGGCGTATATGGTGTTGTGAGTCGGCGCTCGATCCCCTCAGATTTCAAGAACTTGTCAAATTCCCTGTTGACATATTCACGTCCATTGTCGGACTGTATGCAATTTATTTTCGGACCGTGCTGCCTCTCGGCGAAAGCCTTGTACTCTCGGAACATTTGCAACGCCTCGCACTTCGTTTTCATAAACCGTACCTCTGTCCATCTCGAGTAGTCGTCCGTAAATGTGATCATGTACTTGGATCCACCGTTCGACACAACACCCACAGGGCCACAAACGTCTGTGTGAATAATATCGAGCTTACCGGTCACACGATTTGACTCTTTCGGGAAAGGTATTAGAGTCATTTTGCATTTCGTGCAAATGTCACACGTTAGATCTCCACATCTCCCTTACAGTTGCACACCTCGAATGGATCCGATCTTCACTGCCGTATCGAGATCACGAAAGTTGGCGTGACCCATCCTTCGATGCCACAGCTGCGCCACGTTCTCGTCGCGCTTGTCTTCTGACACTGCGTTTTGACATTTTTCCAGTGGGGTGCCCTGTACGTAGTACAGATTGTCCTTGCGCTTTGCAACCAACCTCGTCAGTCCATTCTGGTCGAAAACTTCCGCCTTCTCTTTGCCAAAAACAACCGAGAAACCACGGTCTGTCATCTTCGAGACTGATAAGATATTAGTCCGGATCTCAGGAACGTGCAAAATCTCATTGAGAGTAACGTTGCAAGTTTTACCGTCTACATTTGTTGCAATTTTTGCAGTTCCTCGGGCCTTTATCTCTGCGGTTGTGCTGCTCGCTAACTTCAGCTTGCCAGTCTCGCCCTTGTCCATCTCTGTAAACACAGTCGCATCGCCCCACAGATGAGACGTGCACCCACTGTCGAGACACCACAGGTTTTCGACACTGCTCGTCGCGATCTGACGCGTATCATGTTCCTCGACTGATAAGAGTGACGCGTCCGACAGCTGGTTTTTGTTGACCTTGATATTGCAGTCCGCTGCCTTATGTCCCTTGATTCCGCACTTCGAGCATTTGAACGGAAATTATTTCTCCTTGTCACTCTTACCACCGGAGTAGCCGTTGTTTTTGTTTTGAGGCTTCGACTGTGGTTTCCTTAAAAGACCTTTCTTCTTCACGTACATGGTGCCTTGATTTTCCATTGGTGTTGACGAGGCAACTCGGGCATCGTGTTCTTCGATTATCTTCGTACGTAGATTCTCAGGCTTCGGTAGATCTTCCCGGCTCTCGATGGCAATTCTGAAATTTTCAAAACTTGCCTGCAAACTGTACAGCATCATGATGGTAAGTTGGTCTGGGTTTATAACAACGTCCATGTCAGCCAACTTGTCGACACAGTCAAAGTAGTTGTGGAGGTGCTCACGGATGTCGCCACCTTCAGTCATCTTTTGCAAGGTTAGACTCTTCAACAACGTGGCCTTGCGAGCCGGTCCCTTCGACTGAAACGTATCCTCAAGTTTCTGCTATCTCTCGTTTGATGACCTGCAGTTCTTCACCAACTTCAGCTGACTTGGTCCGATGGACAGGATTAGGTCTGACATGGCCTTTTCATCCCTAGTCGTCCACTTGGTCTGCATTGTCCTCACCCGGCTCGGGTTTGACGATCTGGCGGTTGACATAACCCCACGCTTCATTCTATATCAGAATGGCGCGCATTTGCATTTTTAAGGTGTCGTAATTATCGCGCCCTAAGGCCTCGATGCGCATTACACCGTTTGAATTCATTGTCTCACTTCAATCGTGCCGCGTGTTAATGTCCGGAACACTCACGATTGTTCACAATAAATTTGCTGTGCCGCGTGTTATTGTTTGAAACACTCACGACCGGCCATACACTTTGCGTCGCGTGCTATTGTCCGGAACACTCGCAAATAGGCCTACAGAATTTCGTGTCGTGCGCGTTTGTACACAACTCGCACGATAAGCACGTGTTCTTGCGTCACGTGTTATAGTCCAAAACACTCGCAATAAGCCAAAATTCGCGTCGCGTGTTATTGTCCGAACACTCGCGATTGGCTTTTCCACTGTTCACTCACGATCATGCACACAATATTCGAGAAGACGGCGTTTGTTCCTTCTCGCTTCCTCGATGTGTAGATGTTTCTCGAAGAGAGCAAGATGTCTGCCGACTCGACGCCTTCTTCTCTTTGTGTGTCCGTTTGATCCCGCTGTTTCCAGTTTTCAGTCAATTTAGATCTGCGCCAATCGTTCTGGGCCCATAACCTATCAGAGGTTTTAAAGCGGCAATGAAATGTAACGCTCGATTAAATGTAACTCAACTGATTTATTTAACACAAAATACATGAACTGTTTAAATGCGTTGTGCCGTGAACAGATCATAAAACGAACTGTTTAAAAGTTAGTTGAGGGTGCCAGTTGCGCCTATCGATCAGGATGGAGGTCGATACCGGCTGGTGCCGATCTCACCAACAGATATCTCAAGGAATTTCAGAGTTAATGCTCGACAGTACAACAATGTTATGTCCTTTGTTTCCTTTGGTGCCAATGAATACGGTCCATATTGATTTAAAATTTCTGGAATGTCACATCATTGCATTTCTTCCTTTTATTCCAAAAATATAAGCGAACGGCCTGTTGTATATATTAGACTCCTCAGAAGCTAATCAAGTCAGATCTGTAAATCAAGTGAATTCTTGCAGCAGGGAGGGCACACTTCACAATTTAGACAATATTATGCAAGGGCATAAGCCCTACATTCAGCATTCAAAATACCTCTCATCTTAAATGAGAGTTCAGTGTCCAGATAAGATTAAATTGCAATCCAGCGGACGATATTAGATTATCATGGCTCATAATATGGGGTGAAGCCACAATGGCAAATATTCATTCAATAATGTGTGTGAATCGACTTCTAAAATATATTATACGTAACGACATTATTCTTTTTGTGGGAAAGTTATTGTTCTTGGAGGAGACTTCAGGTAGGTTTTGCCTGTTGTGCCTTCTTGACAAACAGTTGTTCACAATTGTAGTAAATACTCTCCTCCATGGCCCTTATCCAAAATACGCCCCTTACTTAAAAACACGCGAACGAAACCAGATAAAATGGAATATTCTGATTTCTTGGTGCAAGTTAACGACGACTACCCTCTGTGGATGGTGAGGAATCAAGTGTTATTGAATTACCAGCCAGACTTCCAACTCATGATGATATCGTGACTGAGATTTACGGATAAACATTCACTTCTGCGAAGAAAGTTTGCATTCTTACACCAAGAAATGAACACTGTAATGAAATTAATTTTAAAGTCATTGAACTGATATCCAGTAGTTCAAAAATATACATCAGCGTTAACAGATTAATACTGAAGATGAAATCAGCTACTTCAGTTTCCTACAGAATTCTTGAATTCCTTGGAATTAAGTGATTACCTTCACATATACTTAATCTAAAAGTTTGAGCCATAGTTAACTTATGCTCCTTAGAAATTTGAACGTTTCCCAAGAGCTCCTAAATGAAACCAAATTATTTGTAAGAAATATGTATAAAAATTGCTTGGATTTGGAAATAATAACTGCAGATAGTATAGAGTAGAGAGCTACAATCCTTGGGCCTGATTTAACATCATCCGATAAAACACTTCCATTTTCCGATTTCCAATTCACTTGGGAAAACTCAAGAACGTAGGCTATAGGTCTCTATTTGCCTCATCAAGTTTTCAGTCATGGCCAGTTATATCTTGCGAAGTCGATCTTTCGACGCCCTTAAAGTTGCAACAGTGTCAAAAAGTAATCGTTTAAAAAATGCATATAAGAGAATCCTTCAGTAAATATTTTCCAAATGACCGTCATGTTTTGACGGGTTTCAAATAGTTATTAATTATAACCAGTGCTTGTTTTCATAACAAAATTTAACGGGTACTCTCAGTTGTAGTCGACAAGATTGCAATTTTCGGCAATTTGCAGAGTCCGGTTATTACTTTATAGACTGATGTGTTAAATGAAAGGTTCCATTGGGTTAATTTATTAACTCATTAATTCACTAACTTTCAGCTTTTTCGATGCCTGGGTGGATGTAAAATAGTTCGTTATTTTCTTGATCTTTCAAAACTAACCGCATGCACAAACTAACAACCTACCCCACCTCCAAACACTAGCCTGCGTGCTTATAAGAGCAGAACTTCCTTTTCACGATTGTTAGAGTATGTTACTTATTTTTGCCTAAACAAGTACATTTCTTCGAATAAGGTACCAATTACACAAAGCTTTTGTCGAGCAGAAAATAATATGCCTCATTGTTTCGATTATGCTGTTGAGTGCCGAGTTGCCGACCATAAGAAACTGATTCGATAGTTCGATTTAAATCGAGGATTACTCGAAACCTCCTCCAGCTGTTGTGAACAGCGTGTTGACGCCAGCTGATCGATGAACTTTCAAGTCGGAAGTTATATTTGGCGGAGTAGATATAAATGAACACATATTTTTTCTTAAACAGTTTTTAAATGTTTAAGGGGTATGCTTACTGCCGTGTTTCCCCTGAAAAATGCCTTGATAATAACAGATTTATTTTCCTTGATACTAACCCGAACATCCTGCTTGCCACGGTGGGTGAGTGGATAGCGTGTCGGTCTACTAACCCCAAGATTGCAGGTTCGCTCCTGGCCGTGGCAAGTGATTTTTGAAAGGCGGCAAAAATACGACACGCATGTCATACGATGTTGGCATGTCAAAGAACCCATTTGAATTCAGTAGGCCGTGTTCATAATGGCATAATTAATCACGGGAGTTTCCGCCAACACAAAGTTCCTCATTTCTCTACTAGAAAGCGCTCTAGTGTTCAAGGAGTTTAGATATCTAACCTCCTTGAATTTCATAGTGATTTAAGGAACAACGAAATTCGACATGCAAGCTACCTTCTGGGTGTCAAATTACAAAGCTCGCACCCGGCATCCGAGGCCATACTATATTATTATTATTATTATTATTATTATTATTACCCTAACATCCTAACATACAATTGTGTTGGCTTTCAATATTTTTTTCCTTTTTTTTGACAAAATTTCATTTAATTTTAATCAAACAAATTTAATAAACATTTGTTAATATTAATGTCAGGCTAAACGTGGGAGGTGTGTTAATAAATTTTTATCATCTGCTTGTTCATCAGATTCTTTTCCTTTATCATACCAAAAGTATTTTTGGGAACTACTTATCTTTCTGAATACGTCTTTGTTTTTAAGAGCATCTCATAAAACTGGTCACAAGTGTATTTAAAATTCACTCGAACCATCAACATTGAACCCATTGTCATTACATCAAGTCGTGATTTCTCAAACGACCACAAGTTGTTCATGATGGAAAAAACTCTTTCTACGGAAGCACTGGTTCCTGGCAAACACATAGCAAATTCAACAACTTTCAAAATAGCATCATATGCATTGCCCTCACTACTAAGCCTTGCGAATATTTGCTTCCATCCAGTGGTTTAGTTGGACCGGAAGTGGCCGGAACGCCGTTCCGGAAAATATCTTCCCGCTATAGAATGACGTAACAATTTTACATTCAATAAGAAAATCGTTTATAATCTATACATAGTGCTGAAACGTCACGGGTGTACTCTAGCGGACTAATATCGAACCTTACGGTTTTATGTTCATAAAATACGGTCGCTTTTACACTCCTGGGCGTTTTTCTGGTTCTCTAAGGTTGGCTACACTGCTATTGGATACGGAGAGCGGGAAGTGAGCACAACAACTTTCTTCCGCTCGTTATGTTTGTGTGAATCCATGTTTTATTTTATTTTTTGCTCGGTGTGGTGTGTTGCTGTGAAGCAGATATTACGGAATCTCTCTGCAGTTAATGAACATCAGTAGCCCCGTAGTACATTTCAAATTTTCCAGTGACTGTGAAAGTGAGTTGTGAGTTCCAACTTGTAACAATGAGTTTACTTAAGTGGCTGGGTTCAAAAAAACGTGCTGGGGATGAAGATGAAGAATCAAAGAATACTAAAAAAGGTGTGTGATGGCTCAAGTAAAAACGAAACTGAATGGAGTTCCGAGAACATTAGTTTCATTAAAGACGTGAGTATAGAGATAGACCCTGGGTTAAATGTTGCTGAAACGTGTGATGCAGATTCAAGGGAGAATCTAGGTTATGGTTCTACACCTTTTACCATCGACTGTGAAATTCAAGGACCCACCTACCGAAAACAAGATTTTCCAGACTGTTGGAAGGAGTCTCAGTACCGTTATTTTTTGTCAGAGAACGAGAGGTTATTTGCAGGAAAAAAAATTTAGGCTGCAATATATGTAAAGAGGAAAGTAAATTAGGATTAGGAGTTTCTAAAGGGGCAGGACTTAAGCTAATGAAAGTATGGTTAGAATGCAAGGTTCATCCCAACGGAAATAATATTAATCAACAACAAGCAAGTCTTAGGAAAAAACAATATTTGAGCACAAAAATTCAGAATCTCACAAAAAAGCTATGTTACAAAAACCAGAATCCAATAAAAATATATTTGAAAGTTGCTTGGACACTATGAATGTCAAACACCTAGAAACCACCGTTCGAGTATTTCGAACAGCATACTCAATTGCGAAAAGAAATAGACCCTTCGTAGACCTACAGGCTTATGTTGAACTTCAACAATTAACTGGTTTAGATGTGGGACGAGTTCTTCATACAAATTTTAGTTGTGCTAATATTATTGAACACATTTCACAGGAAATGAGAAATAAAATAGCAAAATCTATAACAGAAAATCAGAGGAAAATCAGCATTATGATTGACGAATCAGCAACAGTTAGTGTAAAATCTTTGTTAGTATTATGTTTGAGATGTGCTCTTTCAGATAACTCTGAAGTTGTTTCCTTTTTCTGGGACTTGATAGAACTTGAATCAACTACAGCAGATGTTATTACTCGAGAGATATTGAAGAATCTTTCTTCATATGGGATGAATGAAAACTTTCTGGCAGAACATTTAGTTGGTCTAGCATGTGATGGGGCCTCTGTAATGTTAGGTAGAAAAATTGGAGATGGAGCACAGTTTTTAAAGTTATTTCTAGATATAGTAATCTGGCACTGTTTAAAGCATCGCTTGGAATTGGCCGTTTCTGATACAAGGAATGAAGTTACAGGTGTTAACCATTTCCATTCTTTCATTGACAAATTGTATTCTTTATACAGCATGTCTCCCAAAAATCAAAGGGAACTCAACATTTGTGCTGCTTCGCTGGAACAAAGAGTTAAGAAGATTGGGAAAATATTTACAATAAGATGGGTAGTTTCAAGCCAGAGAACTGTAAAAGCTGTCTGGGAAAACTACAGTGCTCTAGTAAAACATTTTAGTGAAGCCAAAAATGACCACCAGAGAGACTCCAAAGAAAGGGCAAAATTCCAAGGTCTAGAAAATATGTTAACTTGTGTAGAATTTCTAGAAAATATTGCAATTATGTATGATGCTCTTGTTGAGTTAGCTGATTTGTCATTAGAGTTGCAGAAAAGAGAGAGCTGTCTGACAGAGGCTCAAAATGCAATCAAGCGCACTATAAAAGTGTTTGAATCTATGAGTAACTCAGCTTCTGGAGAATACTACAGAACAGTTCTTAAAGCAGCAGAAAACAAAAAGTTTAGAAACATAGGATTACATGATTCTAAAAAATTGACAGAAAGCAGTTTTTCAGAAGTCTTGTGAACAATTTAAATAACAGGCTTATGGAAAATGTGTCCACATCATCTCATCTTGGTTCCAGCTCTAGACTGCAGAGACATGAGAGAATGACAACAGTTATCAGTGATTCAAAGGTACTATACAAAAATAATTGGTCCTCCACTTCTACTTTGGATATCTGCTATGGTGGTGAGAGTGTCGGCAACCTTTGTGACTTTTTCCACATGTCAGACAGGAGGAGGTACATTAATGCTTTTAGAAAGTATGTCGAGACCAAGGAAATTCCAGTGGAGCTGATGCCTTTAATCAAGACAGTACAGACCATTCCCATGTCTTCAGCAGAAGCTGAAAGCGCTTTCAGTACCATGAATGAGATCCACACCGAAAAGAGAAATAGGCTGCTGGTTGAAAGATCAAGCGGACTTATTTTCATAAGCAGCGTAGGACCTCCTGTGCATTTATTTAACCCACAACCATAAAGTCATGGCTACGAAAGGGGAGACGTTCAGCTGATGAAACAACTTGTCGGAAACACGAGGCCGCTGATTTTGACACCCAATACGAGTCCATTTGGAAATTGCTGAATTAATAAGGTGAGTTCCTGTAAATATTTTTTTCCAACTAAATCACTGCTTCCATCTCTCTTCAACAGGAGCTTTTACCTTTATTCCGCCCACTCTGTTCCATTCCATTATGATTTCAGACTCAATCTCTTTAACACACTGCCACTGGTCAAAGAGTTTCGTTTCTTCGTCTTGATCTTCAGATATTTCCTTGATCTGTCTGGCATTAAAATTAGATAGGCTGGTATGGATATCACTCCATGACGGACCTGTTTGTAGTAAAATTCACTGCAAGTTATGTACGCCTCCGAAGCTCAATTCCTAATTGTCTAAATAGCCAACACAAGTTTTGTAAAACTTTTTCACTGTTGCTGTAAAGTCCTGGATATTTAGTTCTCGTTCTCCTTCTGTTGTTATTGCTGGGAGGTTGTCAGCAATTTCAGTGTTTTGATGTTCTTTTGTTTTACTTATTGTGATTGACCCGTTGGTGCGACTGTGGCGCTACCATTCGTTCTTGTTCGGCGATGTGTTGCAACCGTCGTGATAATGGAGTGTGCCAGTGTATCAGTGTCTGTTTATTCAAATTAAATATCTGTTAACATTAACAATTCGGTTTCTATTCCACTGTCTAATATAACCTAACTACAGGTTATGGGCCCAGACCACAGTTAAAGAACCGAATAATGAAGAGAAGTAAAAGAGAACGAGTGAAAGTCGAATGAAGAAAATCGAGAGCAGTGAGTGTGAAGTAGGCCGATACCAAAAATGGCAGACGACAAACGAAGTGACGGTGTGCCGCGATTGAGAAGTGATAATTACTATGCATGATCAAGAAGAGCGCAAGCTGAACTTATCGAAAGAAATTGCTGGAATGCCATAGAACCTGGTTTCAACATGGAAGTGTAGAACTATAATGAAATTCAAGTGAGAACTAACAGAAAAGCGTTGGCCTTTCTTCTCAAGTATGTGACTGATGCGTACTTGGAAGACATTGGAGAGGAAACAACAGCAAGAGCAGCGTGGATAAAATTGAACAACATTCATTCCACATAGGCCTATACCCTACCTCAGTGTTTGGATAAATTGAAGGAAATGGTGAACGTGGTGAAGACGAGTGACATGTCTATTGTTGCGACTTTTGCGTGCGGCAACTTATTTGAAAGGGGTGTGTTCAGCTTAACGTGTAAATGTGTGTGAACGAGGGGGTCAGCGGTTCCTACAGGTTATTTGTTATGCTGTATCGGATTCCGGAATGAGGCTAGTGGCTAGCGTGCTTGAGAATGAAGGTTAGCGCTACCGGCAAGTTCATGGAAGTGCTGAGTACGCGACTCTGCTTGTACGTTTACGGAGTGCGCTGCTTGCTAAGAAGAGTGAGCATGCAGACAGTGGATAATACTGACTACAGCAGAATCAGTTTACTGATTAACTTAGTATTGGGCTGGGCGTAGGATTACAATAAATGATCGGAAAGCCAATTGTGATTAAGCGTAGGCTGATTTAATAATGCTAGTGCGGTGAACTAATGTTGTTCAGCGCAGTGATAGATAACAATGGATGATTGTGATTATAGTGTTTTTAGGGGGTGGAAGGGGTTAGGAGTTATAGGGATTACCCTTGCACACTCACCTGATGTAGTAGCGTCGTTGGCAGATGCTCGTGGATGGACCCTCACAGACCGACAGTTCCAGACAGACGAATGGGTGGGGGGCTTAAGGTCCTATTTATGTAAGACCTATTGACGTCAGAAAAGTTGGTTGGCGCAGCCACGCGGCAGAATGTTGAAGCTGTAACATTGTGACTGGTGAGATTTATTTAGATGGTGAAGCATTGACGTCGTGATGGAAACAGAAAGAAATTTGTCAAATTCGAGGAGGTACTGCTCTGTATACGGTTGCAAATCGTATAAAACGGCTACGAAATATCTTCACTACTTTCCTGTACAAAAAGTTCAGAGAGAAAGATGGGCTTCGGCGCTGTCAATTGGAAAACGTCTTGCGTGTTGCATGTTACATGACAGTGTGCAGTCTGCATTTTTGTGAAGACGACTTCTTTCCACCGGTACTGTTGATTATTGATAGTTTATTGTCTCTAACTTGTATTCACATGGATTTAGCTACATCAAAAATACTGATAAACTTATAGCCTATTACTTCTGTGCCGTACAAAGAATGTAATCCGCTCTTCGTAAACTTATTTTAGGGGTTCTTCCGATTGACAATAGCCGAATGGTTAGAAAACTTAAGAAAAATGCTGTTCCTAGCCTTAATTTGCCAGAGAATTTATATTCTTGCCTTTAAACAGCAAGTATGTAGGTCATTGAAGTATGATTTGGCTTAAATTGTGTTTTTGGCTATGATCTCCCTACTGTTGAATTTAGTTAATTAAAATGTATAATCTTAGTTTTAAGTACCGTTTTGGTGACCCATCATCCCAGGCAGGCCGGCAACACCTATACTACTCAGGCAGATAGGTCACTTAGCCGTAATTTTGAAGTTATAGTGATGTTAAGTATACATATGCGGTAATGTAGCAGGAGACCGGATCGGCCTAGGCTATTCTAACTTTAATTAGTTCCCATTTCAGGGTTTTACAGTTTTGAGTGCGAATAGTTGGTTTGAAAGTTGTACAACAGAAGGAGAGTATGTTTTGTATAGGTTTTAATTGGTATTATGGTTTATGTCGAGCTGAGGAGTGAATTTGGTTTGGCTTAAAGTGTAGTTTTTGATCTGTTCCGTTTGCTTATGACAAGTTCAAATGGAGACTCCAGTTTTGTTAAATATCTGTATTTTAAATATTTAATTAAATATATTGATTAAGAGGATGTCTCCTTTTTAACTTGCCTGTGGCAAGAGATTAATAAATTAACATTCTTGCCATTGAACAGCAGGTATGTAGGTCAATATTTGCAATATTGAAGTATGATTTGAGCATCCCAAGTAACGCTTCTTTGAACACAAAACATTCATGCAAATTCAGGGTTGCTTGATTCAATTTATTATCAAGGAGTCGTCCTTTGTGTTATGTGAGATATATATTGTGAAATTAATAAAAAAAATCGATACCGCTAGGCTCCCAAGTACAGGCTTCATATATGTAACAGCAGACAGTAAATTAACTATCTACATGTGGGTAATATTTTTAACTGGTAGTAATTAGGCACTGCATTTAAATTGATTATAAAAATATTTCTATCAATGAAAGGAAATATGTAGTATTTTGCCATCATAAATTTGAAGCCATAACAAACGCACACCCAATTACTTCACGTCACTATATCGCCGCCATATTGCAAACAGCTGACCGTAAGCTCCTCCCCCGTTTCGGACGTCAATTGCTGAGTCGGCTTGTTGGCACACTCGATGCTCTACTTTAACATCTGCTGTTAATGTTTGAGGAGTGTGGTGATAATGTCGGAAGGGTTGCTACATTTTTGCAGCCTAACTTACTAGGGTTGTGGTCAGATGGTTGTTGGTGTTGCTTCCCTTCTCGGTGTAGTTGTAGAAAATGTTGAAGCGGAGGGAGGTGGGTGATGAGTAGAGATAAGGGGTCGATATAAGGGTGGGTGTAGTGTGGATAGAATATACCCTCTGAGGACCTTATGGGGCCTCAGGGTGTATAACAACTCTCCTCCTTGGCCAAATCTGCATCCTCGCAGATGGGAATTAGAGGTAAGGGTGGTTTCTTCTTCTTCTTCTCTTGTGTTCTTCTTTTCTTCTTCTCCTGTTCCTGTCCTGGGCGTGCAGATATAGTAGATTTATTTGTAGTGCGTCGTAGCTGTGTACTCGGGTAGGTAGGGTATGAGGGAGGATCAATGGTGTATATTGTTTAAATGATGATGATAGTGATGCAAATGTTGACAACATGTTTTACATATTGATATCTAAGATGTGCTACATCACACAAAATATACATATATAATCAGTCCCAGACATCGTGGAAATAAACAAGTTGGTGAAGATAAATACCACGTTCTACAGTGTTAAAGAAGGAAAAGAGAAAGAAAAAATGCTCTGTGAGGGGTTAGAAGTATGGAAGAATGTATCGTTTTTATTGATGGGTGTAAATAGAGCATTTGAACATTGTGTATTAGGAAGAAAGAAAATATATATGCATAATATGCTTATAAGGAATACAGTGTAATAAACATGGATAAATAGCATGGCAAAAATCGTTGACATGTGGAGTACCGTGTAACAATAATAATAAACAGAAAATAAACTAATAATAATAAAATGCACATACAATGTAACAAAAATAAAAGCAAGTATATCATGGTGTCGTAGAGCTCTGTCGAAGTGTAACATATGCAGATCTGTGCGTGCTTATATACTGTTGTACCTATAAATCAAACTTAGAAGTAGGCTTAAGAATTAGGCTTATATATTAGACGGCCGTTCTAAAGTAACTTATAGCTATGTGGCCATTGTATTCTAATCTGTGAGCTACACTCTGTGGGTGAGTAGGCTCACCCTAGCGGTGAAAGCTGTTATTTACATATTTATAACCTCCGTAGTTTATGCTCCATATGTGACGTTGTCCTGGGTATCCAACGTTAATGCCTGATACCCACTGATCTCTATACATGGATGGCTGGTTGGTAGCTAAGGCAGAAGTAAGCCGATTAGACGATGTCAGGTATAGCAAGATGGCAGCGAGCGCATGGTGCAATATTGCGAATCCGGCTCTGTGATTGGTTACTGGTAGTTTGATGTTATACATGTATTTATACTGGCAGTAAATGTTTTGTATTTCTTGTAGTTGTAAAATGGGCTGAATTTGGTTATTTAAAGCGTTAAATCTTAGTTTTAAGTACCGGTTTGGTGACCCATCATCCCAGGCAAGCCGGTAATACCTTTACTTCTCGGGGCAGATAGGTCACTTAGCCGTAATTTTGAAGGTCTTGTGAAGTTAAGTATACATTTGCGGTGGTGCTGAAGCAGACGTGATCGGGCTAGGCCATTGTGTTTTTAATTTGATCCCATTTCAGGGTTTTTCGGTTCTGGGTGCGAATAGTTCGCTTAATAGTTGTAAAACGGTGGAGAGAATATATTTTGAGTAGGTTTTTAGTTGTGTTAAGTTTAATGTGGAGCTGAGGAGTGAAATTGGTTCGGCTTGAAGTGCATTTTTGGCTTTGATCTACTTCCCGTTATTATTAAGTTTATTGTGCTGCTAGCGTGATTAAAAGCTGTAGTATTTGATGTAGAGTGCTGGGATTACTTGGGGGAAGTGTTGGTTATTTCATGGAAACAGGAATTCATTACCAAGGACCGATTACGATATGTCGAATCTAGGCCTGGGTATAGTGAGCTACGTTTATAGGTACATCATTTGAAGAATGCGTAATTTCGTGGCATATATACATGTATACCGTATATACAATTTACAAGAATGTTTTCAGAAATTGTTTTTCACTCGTTACTCTGTTACTGATCGCTAATTGCGTGTACTCAGCACCTAAGTTGATATTTGTCAGCCGTTATTATACATTCATTTTTATTGCTATTCCGGAGATTTACTGACCTCGGAATGACGTGTCAGTGATCCCAATGTCCTAATGCTATGAATGAACATATCTCTATATTTTTATTTGTTCCAAGGCACCATTAATTACGATTTAAAATTGAGTAGATTATCATTACTTCCCCATAAGGATAGCTCGAGAATGGGTACGCCAACATGGCGGACCGCGCGCTCAACCTGGCGTACTTTCTCGTGCAGCGGAGAACTGCCATCAGCGATCCATGTATAGAGATCAGTGCTGATACCCCACATGTATTGGCCATTATTGTATGGATTCATCATTGTCATGTACTGGTGTTAAATGATGTAATTGGCAAAGAAAAGGAAAATCCAGGTGTTGTAGTGTAGTGTGCCGTATTTCTCCGCTCTTGCGGTTCGTTGTATTAGAAGGGGCGAAAAAGAAAGAGAAAGATAAGACGGAAGAAAATAAAGCTGTCGGTTTATGGGAGTGAACGTGTATGTACAGGTACTATATACATGCTCCTGCAATAATTGTGGTGTCGCCATCTGTAAGGGAAAGTACAGGTGTTAATTGTGTTATTACCGGTGTATTCTCCATCTGAAAAAAAAATATCAGAAAGTGCACGTGTAAATAGTGTGGATATCGGCGAGTCTGTCATCTTAAAAACAGAAAGTGCATTTGTAAAAATGTATCCCTTTGCTTTCTTATTCTCTAATGCTTACTTACTACTGCTTTGGCCTTGTGTCTACTGTCGACTTCTTTTCCTAGCACGCGATTTCTCTTCCTATGAAATTTCCACCTAAGTTTTACCGGGATTTGAACCTCGGGCATCCTGGTGAAAATCCTAGGTGAGAATTTAATTCTGTCACCTGAATTTTTACCCATAGGCCTATTCGTCCGTGTGAGGGACGCGTAGCTCATCTACCTCGTCCTCATGCTCTCCTCTGTCTTATTATTGTACTCTTACTGCTATCCTCATATTCGTCGTTATTCACCTTTCATTCATCATTATCATATTCATTCGTCGTATCCTCCCTTATACGGGGCATCGGTCTTACTGACGGAAAATATTCATTCATATATCAACGCTCTTTGGCGGAAAATTCATTCATATATCACTGGTCGCTGCAGGAAAATAGGCTACACCGCGCAGTGGTGACATGGACTTAACCTTATAGACTAACTAACTTATACTAAGAGCTCTGCGTCAATATGTCGATTTGTCTTGGTCATCCGCCGTCGCTGGCTGGTCTAGTGACGTCTTCACTCAGCGCGGTTGATGCCTTGTCGTGTTATGGCTAAACGTCCGTTCGGTCACTGGTTTGGCTAAGATCCTGTCCGAAGTTAGTTCGACCTTAACGTGTCCTTTTGGACTAGCAATTTTGATTCTTGTGGTTGGCTAATTCCATAGATTCGCGATTGTTGTCCGTGGTCTGTAATTTTATGTTCTAAGCCCTCTGCTGTTAGTATCTAGGCAGATCTAGGTAATGTGCACAAGAGTATAAGTGTAGGGTATTTAGGGAATATAATCGCATGTGCTGCTTTGCGCTCTTGGCTCAACGGATTCCCACGCTGATATATTTGCATTAAGTCTTGAATGTTAATAGGTCGTTTGGACTCGTGCTTGGGTTCATTATTGAGGTACACTGGTATGTTAATACTTTGTTAGTTTATGGATGTGATCATGCGTGCTGGGATGGTATTTTATTGGGCTTCTCTTTTAGGGCCCTTCTTTCTCGTTTTCAGGATGTTTATTACTAGGGATACATGCTTTGTTTAAGGAAGTTGGACGTCTTGTTAGGTGCTCAGTGGGTATGAAGGGTTGTTATTGTGGTTTTTCCATGCAGGTCGTATTAGTTTAAAAATAGGCATGTTAGTTGTATTAATAAGGCATCTTTGTTAATATCTTTAGCTATTATGCATGTATCGAGCGTTTTTTTTCTTATTTTCGTGTGTTTATATCTCTGACACGAGCCTTGTGCACTTAAGGTGAGGCGCAGCTGTTCCTCTGTTCATTGATACAATGCTTTCCCTTGTTTAAATGACCATTGTAAGTCTGGGGTGGTGGGGGATATGATGCGTTACTGGTTACGTCATGGCGTGTGTTGGAAATTTCAATATGGCGCAGTCTGAGGTGTGATTGAGACATCGGTCCCGCTCATGTTTATGTTGCGCGATTGCGTGCGCCGATTGCTTCGTTTGCCGCTTTGATAATTAGCTTCTGCTGACGCTAATAACATTGATGTTTGCCGGTGTTTTCCGTTCATATGGGATGGCCAATAATGTTAATAAGAATGATACCCATATTAGTAATAATAATAATCATATTGCCTCTGAATTATGATATTGCCGTAGGCTATTTCCTGCGGTCCCTTTGCTATCTTTTCGCTTCGTTGGATGGAAATTTGTTTGTCCCTCGTCAGTGTGCGATTCTCGCTTCGTGTTTATTATCTGTGTCCTAACTCTTAAAAACATAGTATTCATTCTCAGTTCTGATTCCTCGTGTCAATCGTTATTGTAGCTAATATGCGTGTCTACTATCAGCAATCCATTTCTCGCAAGAATAATCGTACCTAGGTAGTGTGTCCCTCCTTTCCTCTGAAAGTTTTAACTATGGAATGTATAGAGAAATTTGCTATTGGTCTCATTTGAGAATATTAGCTTGGTATTATTTTAGGGGTAGTGTCCCTATAATTAAATAAAATGGTCCCTACGCTTTGTTAATAACAGCTATAATGGAATTAGTGTTCTGATATGTTATATGTATGTGCCTTGTCTTATGCTTTGTATCTCTGCGCGGCTTATGGGTAGATGATCTCATAGTTCCGCACCTAATAATACGATAGCTCTTTGTGCGGTTTGTGTGATTAGTCTGGCTTTGTTATTGCCTGTCGGCTGATGTTATCTAGCTGCGTTGTGATAGATAGATAGATAGATAGATAGATTTTTATTAATTCCATTTGATCAAATACATGCATTCAATACATTTTTGATATAGGACACGTCAGAATTTACATGCATAAAATAAAAGAACTAACAGGTATATATTACTAAGATTATAACTATTTATAACTTATTATAATAGCAAATCTTAATAGATACAATCTTATTGCACAACTATTTACACCTCACTCTATTATCATAATATGAAAACTTAATTCTATAAATACAACAACATACAGATAGGTATTAAAATTAAATTAAAAAAGTAAAATATAGTTATAGATTCCATCACTCCTATACGCTAAAATATTCAACTACTGAGTAAAAACAATGGCACTGCAGATAAGCTTTCAACATTCTATCAAATGTTTTTATTTTTGGGGCCAGTTTTATATACTGGGGTAGTTTATTGTATAATTTAACTCCAGTGTGAAAAGTTCCTTTTTGATATATGCTTGTGTGTGTGTGTGAAATATGAATGTTTTGATTTTGTCTTGTGTTATGCCTATGAACATCATTGTTTGTTTTAAGAAAAACCTCTTTATTCATTAAATTCTTTTTAAAAAACATAATACTTTCAAAGATATATATGCAGGGCAGTGGGAGAATGTTTAAATCTTTAAACAGAGGTCTACATGATTCTCTATAGTTTACATTTGCCATAATTCTAATCGCCCTCTTTTGTATCCTAAACGTGCTTAGTACATCTGGCGACATACCCCAAAATATGATCCCATATCTTAAGTATGAATGGAAATAAGCAAAATAAGTATTTCTTAATGTGTGCATGATAGTGCAGGTTTTCAAAATACGTAACGCAAAGCACATCGAGTTCAGTTTAGTATTCAGATATTGTATATGTTTATTCCATTTCAAGTCTTGTTGTATCCATAGTCCTAAAAACTTTGTTTCTGATTTATTTTCTATTTGATGACCATTTAATGTTATATTGGGCATCGCAGGATTCCTATTCTGTATAGTGTGGAAATTTAGACATACTGTCTTTTTATAGTTTATTATGAGGCGATTATCTTGTGACCATTTGGTTAACTCTCCTGTAACGGAGTCAGCAGACTGCTGTATGACCTGTTTAGTTTCACCTTTTATTACGAGTGTTGTATCGTCCGCAAACAAAATTTCCTTATGTGAATGAACGTTCTGTGTTATATCATTGATATATAGAAGAAAGAGTAGTGGGCCCAAAACCGATCCCTGGGGTACTCCAAATTCAATAATTCCCTCATTGGGCAATGTTTCATTAAGTAATTTGGTTCCATCATCCTTGTGTCTCAAGCTTACTATTTGTTTACGCCTTGTTAAGTAAGACTCTATCCATTTATTAGCTAGACCTCTAACACCATATTGATTTAGTTTGGTAAGGAGGATTTTATGGTCAACAACATCAAATGCTTTCGATACATCCAAGAATAGGCCAGTTACATATTCCTTATTGTCAATTAATTTCAGTATACTATTACTACATTCGTAAATTGCTGTCTGTGTAGATTTTTCCGTCCTAAATCCATGTTGTGAGTTTGATAATATTTTATATTTTTCAATGAAACTTATCAGTCTCTTATACATAATTTTTTCCACAATTTTTGCAATACCAGTTGGTAAGGTAATAGGACGATAGTTATCTAATTCATCTTTTGAACCGTTTTTGTGCACTGGAATTACTTTTGATAACTTCAAAATATCCGGGTAAGTTCCTGAGAAAATTGAACTGTTTATTAAGTGCGTAAGTGGATCTATTAAATTTTCTGCACATTTCTTTAAAATTGCATCAGGGATGCCATCAATGCCAGCAAAGAATTTATTTTTAGCTCTTTTATAACTATTCTTACCTCTTCACTTCTGACATGATTTATAAATAAAGAATCACTGCATATATTTATTTTATTATTAGAATTTAGTGTATTTACCTGTGATTTATTTATTAATTTTTGTGGAATTTCCAGAAAATAGTCATTAAAAGTGTTTGCTATTTCCTCTGGATTATTAATCACTTTATTATTTCTGGTCAGTGTAATGTTCCTTTGTATTTTAGCAGATTTTCCAGTTTCTTTCTTTATCACGGACCACATAGCCCTGTTTTTATTAGATGATTGGGAAATCAAATTATCATTATGCATTTTCTTTGCTAGTCTTATTACCTTATTTAATATGCTAGTGTATTTTTTGTAGTATAAATTGAATTCAGGTGTTGTGTGGTATTGTTTATATGGGTATAATTTGTGTAGACATTTCTTTCTTTGACATGAGTTTATAATCCCTGTTGTTATCCAATTGCTAGTTTTGTTATTTTGAACAGTTCTTCGTTTAAAGGGGAATGCTATTTCAAAATAGTGTTTTAGGGTACTGTTAAATGCATTAAATTTATCATTTACATTTTCTAGTTCATAAATTTCTGACCATGTTTCCTTATTTAATAAGTAATTGAAATATGTAACATTTGATTCAGTGAATGACCTGCACTTTGATTTTACTCCATTATCATTATTATTGATTACTTCGGATACTTCAAAACTCAGTATTTGTCCATGGTGGTCACTAAAACCCGGACAATAGACTTCTATTGAATGGTGATATTTATCTGTATTTATAAAAATTTGATCAGGAGTGGTTTTACTAAATTTTGTTATTCTTGTTGGTGTATTTACTGTAGGTTTCAGTCCATAGGAAATTAGTAACTGTGTTAATAATTCACAATTTCTATCAAGTTTTAAGAAATCCACATTTACATCCCCACAAATTATTATATCGAAATTTACTTTGCTCATGTTATTGAGTAACAATTCTAATTTATCTATAAATAGAGGAAACTTTCCTGACGGAGAACGGTATACGCATGCAATTATTAACTTAAACTGCTGAATTTTTACGGCAGAGAATTCAAAACCCTGTTCCATAATTAGATAATCATAAGCTGTTATCTGTTCATGATCTAAATTATTTCTTAAGAAGATGCAAGTACCATCATGGCTAATATTATATCTAGAGTATTTAATAGCTTGTATAAACCCTGGGAATTGAATTAATTCAAGTTGTTCCTCTTTCAGCCAATGTTCTGAAATACATAGTGCTGAGATGTCTTTAAGTTCATTTTTAAGCATTAGATTTATGTAATCAATTTTATTATAGACTGGACATTCTGGTGGTAAATTTTAAATTTGTTACTTTTGCAAGCTTGTGTTGGTGATTTATTTACATTATTATTATCATAATTGTTATTATTATTGTTGCTAGACAAATCCGAAATACCATTGTTGCACTCCGTTAAATTTGACTTCAAAAGATGTGAATGCCAAACCTCACGTTTGGTTTCTTCTACCAGTTTCCCTGCTTCCACTCTAATGATATTACTGTTGAATTATTCTTACCATTTGAATTTACAATTTTGCAGATTTCATCACTAAGATACTCTTTTCCTAATCTATTTAAGTGTAGGCCATGCCGAGTGTGGAACTTCCTGTCTAATTTACTTACATCTACAATTTGGACATTTGGAAAACTCTTACAAATTTTATGAATTTTTCCATTTGTAGCCTCTATTTCTACATTTACACATGATTTGGGAATTAAATCGTATCTCTGCGGAATGTTTACAATAATGACATTTGTTTTTTGCATGGATGGCAATGTACCCTTTAAATCTTTGATTACCTTTTTACTCTCATTTCTATAGACGTCGTTTGCTCCAGCGATGATCACTGCGTAGTCCTTTGCAGTAAGGGACGAACACTCTCCTATCATCCCGTTCGTGACCTGCCATTTGAGCTCCTGGCTTCACTGTCGAAGTGACCTCCATTTCTCGGCTTCTCTCCAATACGCTTGCTGCTACATCTCGCCCGTGGCTATCCGCAAATATCCGCATCTTCCTGGATTTTCTCTTTATCACTTTCTTCTTTTCTTCTTGAGGAAAGTCATCATTTTCTTCGACAAGCACTCCAAATGAATTCGAGACGGGAATTTCAGTTACATGTACTCCATTTATAGGCCTAGGCTTATTCAATCTTACCTTACCAGCAATCACTGTCGACCAAGTTTCCTTGCTTTCCTCTCTGTTTCCTTTTAATTTATTCAACTCTTCCATTAACTTAGCAATTTCTTCCTTTAGCAGCTTTATAATTTCGTCTCTCGTTCGTTTCTCAGGTTATGACATTCGCATGACGGTAGCGGTAGGCCTACATTACGACAATCGGTTTCACTTTTCTCCTCATTCAATTTTACCTGAGATCTTGTGATGATTTTATTTGCATTTTATACTTTTATTTTGCACGACGAGCATAAATCCGTTACGGTTACACAACCTGACGAGACACTAACACTGTTTACTGTCGTCATACTAGAGATCTAAGTTAGCCTAGATGTTTACACCAAATTACACTAAATTTAATTTAATTATTACTACCTAATAGAATTAATCTAATTATCTACCAATAAAGAAGAATGTGAAATACGTATATCTTCCAATCGGGTGAAGTCTCGTAAAAGCACCACTGCTCTACTTGGTTCAAACAGTGATTGAAGAAGTCACCGAATCTTTGGATACACGTTCCCACAACTTAGTTTAAGTTTATTAAATTATCAACAAGAATTTATAAGGGACGAACACTCTCCTATCATCCCGTTCGTGACCTGCCATTTGAGCTCCTGGCTTCACTGTCGAAGTGACCTCCATTTCTCGGCTTCTCTCCAATAATATTCCATATTATACTTGATATAAGGAAAGTAACTTTATAGATTTTAAGCCTCTGTTATAATATTTTACCACTTTTATCAAATATTTACACTAGCTGCTATTTCACTACACTTTCACTGTGACGCCATCTTGGAGAGTCTAGTGACGTGTACCGCTGTCTGTCAAGTGTATGTTAAAGAAAATGGCTGCTTATCTATGTGCCGTCTTGTGAGGGTCGCCTAAGAAAATGGCGCGCTGCCTTGAGTCGGTAGATACTGCCGTTACATTGATTGTTGATAACAATAGTAATAATGCTGATGATAATAATAATAATAAAAGTGTTGTGTCCTCATATGGAAAGTAATAATAATTATAACAACTTGTTTAATTAGCTTCTATCTCCTTATTGCAATTGTGCGTATTTCATTGTAAATATTAGTAAACGCCCTTATGCCCTCCTTTGTATTCGTGTATGTTCTTATTGTGACAGTATTAGAGTATTTGTGGCCCAGGGCCGTGGAGAGTGGCGACGGGCCCCGGGGCTGGTTATCTCCCGGGCCCCCAAGACCCAAAATTTAATCAACAGGAAGTTCAGTTAACTGAACTGCATGTTAAAAGAGATGGAAAGGATATACTGTACACTCTGTGACATATGCCGTAATCTCTTTTCATAATGAAACATGATTTTTACACAAAGTTAAGACGTATTTTAAAATACGTTTTGCATATACTGTACGGTTTTTATGTTGACTTTCTTAAAACTTGCTGCCCTTGAAGAATCACGCCCTGGGGTCTAAGCCTAAACACTGGTAAGTGTTTTGGTTAAACGGCGATCACACATCATTGTACATTAAACAAATCAAACTATATTTTCAGAATTAACCACAGATACGTAAGTCAAGTTATTTATTATGTGCTCTAAGTAGATTGCAGCTGATCAGTGATTGTTTTCACAAAATAAGAAAATGTGAATTTGAACTATATTTTGTAATTTGCAGTCAGTGGACTTCTTATAATTTAATATTGCTTTGCACTAAGCAAACTTAGAGCCAGGTTCTCCTAAAAATCCCCAATCCTATCTATGACTGGTGACCATCGGGGGTGGATTTAAGCCAAGATTATGGGGGAATAGACACACCGGGGATCTGGGGGTATGGAATATCACCAAACTCAGAATGCAAAAATTAGGTCCAAATTATTGAGTTATAGGCCATTTTGGTGATTATTTTTGTGATATTTTAGAGTACAAATTTGGTGACCATTGACATTTAGTTGCTATAGAAAAGACTATCCGTTATTGAAGTAAAAGCTTCCTAACCTTCAAGTAATACCCCACGGTGTAGCTCACCAATGACCGTGATGGGAGTCTACAACTAGTCTGCAGATCAGAGGTTCGGTGCTTACAGCGGCTATCCTGAGTATGGTTTTTCACACTCCCTCCAGACAAATGCCGGGATAGTACCTTATTTCAAGTCCTGGGACACCTACCCTACTCTTATCCCTAATAATTACAGTAATAGTCGCGACGGGCAACGCATTCCCAGTCGGCAACTAAGACATGCGACTGATCATATCACAGAGGCCATAGCACAGCATGAGCAGAGTGTATACCCTGCGTTTCGTTTAGCAGTGGGTGGTTTTAAGCGGGTCTAAGTTTCTACTCTCCAAGACAAATAGTTACAACAATGTTGCCAATACATCTCTCTTATTATACAACAACCACCAGCCTCCCCTTCAGTCTACACAATTCGCACGTTTCTTGGTTTTCTATTTTGTTCGCTGTTTGAGAATCTTATAATTTACTTCATTAATATTTGTGAAAACTACTGTTTTACAGTCAACTTCAATAATGTGGAAGTCTTCAGAAACAAACCGGAAAATTAACGCGTCAGCATATACTGAATAGGGATGTATAGAACTAGCACCGACAGAGCGCACTGCTGTTGTACTGGGTAAGCGCATGGCGCTCTTCATTTGTCTCCAATGTTCTCATGCCGCTAATATGTACGAATTTAAGTTGTTTAAATTGTTATTTTCGTGACTATGCCGAGCTATTGCAGTGTTCCTCTTTGAAAAAATCAGGGAAGCCCGGTTTCGTTTCACCGATTTCCACAAAATAAAGAAATGAGGAAGAAATGGTCACATGTTATCAGAAGGAAAAATTTCGGTGAGAAAAATCTGACCGAATATATTAAAGTGTGTTTCCATCATTTACAACCCGATGACTTCACGAAAACTGTGTTGGATTAGTGTGACTTACAAAGGGAAATAATTCCTTTTTTGTACCTATAAACTGATTAGACATCTCGATAACAACCACTGAATTTATGCGTTTGTATCTGAAGGTGAGAGAGCAAGATAAAAACCGGGCGCTGTTCCATCGCTTTTTCCGTGGACCACGAACACAACAAAAACAATTATTTAGGAAGAGGCCATACACAAGAAAATTGCCCGATTATCACGATAAGCCTACAAAATCGGAATCTGCAGAAATCATCTCCATTGAAGTCGGGAAGAAATCGTCAATATACACGAAGATATGAAAGTAACATTTCTGACTCCCATTTTCAAAGACATCAATAGGCTACTCGGTCAAATACTTCAAGAATAAATGTCGCAACATTAACAAACGTATTATGGTTGGTTTCTTGAAATCAGAATTAATCGTCAACTTCCATCTGGCCGACGGAGAATGTGGTAGCGACTGACTTCTACAGTACATTCTTGAGACATAGCCAGATGAATGGAAACAGTTCGTGGCTCTAAAGCAGGGATTCTCAAACTTTTAAAAAATTGTACCCCCAAGTCCTTTTCCAGAGGTAAGGGAACGATTCTTATTGAGAAATTGGCAAAATTACATAAGAACCAAACGTTGCGATGCATTTTCTAGGTACACATTACCGGTATCAACTTTCTTTGATTATGTTTACCTTAAAACACGACAGTTTCATGTAAGCTATCAACCAAAAAAAAAAAACATGAATCGAAGTCTGTAAGCAGGGGGAGCAAGTGAATATTTAAATCTCTGTTTATGATTTAAGTCTTATGGAGATATATTTATCAATATAGGCCTACAATACTCTAGTAATTGTAATCTTTAGGAAAAAGCATGCTGAATCATATTGATTAATTGAATAATAAAGCGTGTTAGAATTTTGTTATTACCGCTGTAGGCCATTAATTCTTCCTTCCTCCCACTAGTTTTAGTGTCTCTAGTCCGTAGCTCATTTTGCAGCTGTTTAACGCTTAAACGCTGAAAATCGTCCATAATATATTAGGAGATATACCTATAGAATTAATTAATAAAGTCTTGGAGTAAAATTAAAGAAGATATAATTTACTTTAGCTTAGAAAACTCGGTCACAATTTATACATTCTTCGCAGCTGACTGGGAGAAACATAAGACGATCGCCCTGCGCTTACCCAGTACTACACGAGAGCTATCTGGCGCGAACTTTCTCCCGCTACATCCCTATTGTAGGCTATCTACAGTACTAGTTGATGCAAACGATTCACAACCGAGCCAGTGATACTAGACCTACTAGCTACCAAGTAGATGGGTTAAATGTCGCAAGCCCCTAAATGAATCAACAACTGTAACGACAAATAGGCCATTATTAACTGTTGAGTACTTGAGTAAGACTACGAATGACACCACAGACGATAGGCCGAATCCTGCATTCCTGTGGCGGCTTCGTCAGGATCCGGAGTCATTTCCAATTCACAGGTAAAGGGAGCAACTCATTCTATGTTTAACGGTACTGAGACGTTAAAGCGTATCATTTTTTTTTTTTTCGTGTGGCCTCCTCAGAGGCCGAGTGCAGGTCTTTCTATTCGACGCCCGTGGGCGACCTGCGCGTCAGGATGAGAGATGGAGATGAAGATGAATGCAACTGGACAAGGATGTGGAAGGAAGCGGCCTTGGCCTATCAAAAGGTACCGTCCCAGCATTTGCCTGGTGTTGAAATTGGGAAACCACGGAAAATCATTTCAAGGACGGCCGACGGTGGGGTTCGAACCCACGCGTCTACCGAGCCAGCAGAGAGCTTGGCCCCATGACCTAACGCTGAGCTTTAGCTAGCGTAGTCACTGCTGTCGGTAGGCTAAGCGTATCATGAAAGGGCTTGTATTCGCAAGGGAAAATATCTCTTCGCGTCCTCAAAAATAAGTGCTTTGCGGATCGATGCTGCTCTTTGGAATAAACGGCGTAGAAATGTCCAATAATAATAACAGCCACTGCACCAGCTCAAAACAAAATTGTATTTATATTAATATTCGACAATACTTCATCTTAATTTTCTTCTAAATTAAGCAGAGTTCAATATTTGGTCTTAAAAAGTCTGCGCGGTTGCCTGCATGCAATATATTAATGTCTCCATCGCCATGCACACCACTGACGTAACTTATTGTTGTTTCATGAGGGGGAACAGCTGCTGTAGGTCATCTGTCCTTACCACCAGTGGCGGCCGGTAATAAGGTTGCAGTGTTGCACAACGACCAGATTAATTCATGAAAAACAAATTAATACCATACCGGTACTAATATTTTTAGTAATAAAAGTTGTATGTTTCCTTTTATATGTATAGGAATTCATAATTCTGTTCTTTAATAATTCAGAAAATCTTATAGTGTAGTAAGTTACTGTGAACTGACTGAGAAAGCGAAGCGCCAACTGTCTAGGAGCGCTCGTCCGTTTGGTCGTTGCCAGCCCCAAGCACAATGGTGAAGGGTATGGCAGAGATGCTAGACCGAGTAATCCCTATCCCAACAGTTAACTCGGCTGGTCGTTGCCCGCTGACTGCAAACAGGAAGCAGAGGCGCAGGCGCGGTCGGAGACATCCGAGATGCTCCGTCAACTGCCGATACTATGTGTTGCAATGTTGGGCGTACATGTGACATTCGCAGTCCTCGCGCTCGTATATAACTTACGTTGTTTTGTTCTCGTGAAGGTTTTCATGTAGACTAACTTATATTCCATTTACGCCGATGAAAATGTGATGTCTCTGAATTGCGGCATTCGTTATGAATGAGGTACATCCGTTTTACCGCGTAATTGAATACAGTTTTCTCCGATATCAAGCAGTCATTTACCCTATCACCTCATGGGCGCCCGAAGGAGGCGGGGTGGGGGAGAGGGGGGGGGGGGCGGGCAAGAAGGGGCCGTGCCCTCACCCCCTGAAATCCCGAGGATATTTTGATGTTCATTTTCACACCAGTTAATTTCATAAATTGAAGTTACTGATGGTCAACTGATTTAGATGTAGGGATAATTCCACAGTTTTATTTAACTTAGTAATTTGGGATTATTTGAGAATATCTTCAGTTATTTAAAAAATCGGCGAACTGGATTAACATTACCATTTTAATGAACTGCTTGATTTTTATTTTTGTCGATACATGGTGATACAACTACTTTTTGCCTGTTTTTAAGAAATGAACATTTTGACGATGATTCACAAAGAAAAGCAAATTCCAATGGACAAAAACTCTGAAATAAAAAAAAAAAATCCTCCCATTCTTGATATAAATTCCATGTATCCAACGGTTTAAGAGCAGCCAAATAATGAATGTCATGAACCTAGTAAGAAATGAAACGAAAATTGCGGGGAGAGGGTGGGGGGCGGGGGTGTACGCGTCAATATCACCTAGTGACATATAGGTAATGAAATAAATAATACCCCCCCCCCCCTAGAAAAAATCCCGTTGGTGCCCATGTATCAGCTTAATGAAAATAGTGCAACACCCAGAACAATTATCCGCCAGCCGCCACTGCTTACCACTGACGTCCCATGAGAGGAATTGGAAAACAAAGTTGAGTGGTTCAGTGTCCTAGCTTAATGGTCATATTTCTCCTGGTTAATTAAACACTCAGTCCAGAAAAATATTGGAATGTTACGTTAGTTTCAGTCTTTGGATAAATTTCCCAACTCGAGTACCAAAAGTAATATAGGTTTCCAATAAATCCCTTAATCGGAAATGATTTTCGCACGAACCCAAGTACCTAGGATTGTTGATCGTATTGAATGAACCAGTTATAATTATAATTATATTGCAGCTAAGAATGCAGATTATTCAAATGTTAGCATTGTTTTCTCAATTCAGTATACGAGAAGATGAACAATTCGGCATGCATTTCTTCTATCTACGTTTGACAGCAGAATCATCCCACCCTTTCGCAAGATATTTAGCCAGCAATGATAATTTTTCACATAGTGCGATAGAGAATTACTAGGGAACGATGACTCGCTGTTCTGCCCCTTAAATCAACTATAAAGTGAATTACTGTGTGGATGCTACTTTAAAATGTATTTTACTTACTGCCTGCTCGGCATACGAATTGATACGTCTAGGTAAGCGATATATTCATTTCAGACACTAACACCTCTAAATATCTAAGTTCGACATGACGCACCAAACTTGAAACTATCGAGCTAGCTGACCAAACACACCAGGGCAGCCCAGGCTCTCGTGGCCTTGGCGAAATAAGCGAAGAGATGAGAAAGTTATTTGAAGGATTGGTGCATAAGCCGAATAAGCTAAATTTAGGATAATGAAATGCTCTCTCTGTCTTCAGGTATATTCTTAGAACAATACATAGCGAAGCCCAATCGCCTAATTTGACCACTTGGAGACAGTAAAGTTGTTCTTCCCACAAGTGCTTTGTACAGGAAAATATTGTCCACTTGACATAATAAGTTTCTCAATCCTTGTAACTTTGTTCACAGACAGTTCATTGCATTCACTAAATGATTGCCAGTAGCAAATAAAGGCATTGATAAATCAATGCCCGATCGGGCCCATCCTCCTAGGACGCCGGGCCCCCCTGGGAGGGTCGGGCCCCGGGGCACCAGCCCTGCCTGACCCCCCCCCCCCTCTCGTCGGGCCTGTGTGGCCTTTCAGTGTTTTCTCCTGTCTACACCAGGCAAATAGTGCTTCCTGTCCCCCGGTGTATGGTGTCCTAGAGGCTCTGCAATTTGTCGCTTATTGTGTATAGGGATCTTATCTTAATGGTACAGTCAGGGCCGGTCTTAGGGGTTTTAGCGCCCTGTGCGAAATTCGATTTTGCGCCCCTCTGTGCGTGGCGGGTTGCCTAACTCTGGCAAAAATTATGAGGTATCATAAAGAAGAATCATGAAAATATAAAGTCGAAAATGCATGCACCGAATTATCGGATGAAATTAAATAAAATGAACCTAAAGTACATTTACCCATTTACTATATTACTTGAACATGCTTTACTTGCGTTGTAGTAAGGGGATAGTCAAGGTAACACACAAAATATCGGCTGTACGCTAGCATGATGCAAAAAAACTGGACTTTATTAACTAATAGGTGATGCGTATCATATTACAATAACTATTTTTCAGTTGTGATGTAAAGTGTCAACATAACAAACTCACTGGAAAAATACACTTACAGGAATCAAGCTTTACTAATTCAAACGACTTCGACACACAGGGAAAAAAACACACTAAAACCCAAAACCTTATGAGAAGGGAGCTTTCCGTACTGCGACTGAAGCAAACTGTTTTACTAACTGGGCTAAATCGAGTGAACGCGCAACATCGTTCTATATTGAAATTAAAGCAAGTTTTGACAGTCTCTCTTGGCCAATTGTAGCACGCAGGTAGGTTTTAATCAACTTCGATTTTGAAAAGCTACTACGTTCACGCGAAGCGACAGTTACCGGCAAGGTTAAGAGAATTCGCAAAGCTACATCGACGTTTGGAAAAACGTCAATTATATTCGTGCTGTAAATAAACTGCAACGCAGCGCGATGGTTTTTTGCGTTTGGTGGTAGGCATGGGCTCAAATGTTGCAGCTCAGAACATAGATCCATCGCACTTATGTCAGACTCATTATTTCCACTGGAAAGCTGCTTTTGCATGTTCGAGCAACGATCCATGAGTGGACTACTATTTTTAATAGAGCTAGGCAGTACCTTTAGATCGTACAAAAATCCCCATGTATCGGAATGCTGAATATCTATAACTTCAGTCATAATTCTAAATTTTCCCGTATTGATTATGATATAAAAAGAATTAAAAATGTATTGTAAAGTGGATATTTGTATAATATATCGTAATGCTCTTTAAGGAAAAATAACCTCTTCCTTACATACTTAAAAGCTACTGTTAGGAGATTGTCATAGAAACTTTTTTGGAAGAGTCGTTGTGGCTTCTTCACTTGTTTGCACTTAACCTTAGCCTGAGCTTCAGCCTCCGTCAGCTCCGACTCCAACTCTGACTCAGAACTCTCACTCTCAGTGCCTGACTCGATGACTTGGTCCGAGTCCGAGTCATCTTCCTCAATCAACCGTTTAGGGCGTCTAGTCTTCCTTTTCCTCTACCTTCTTCGACCTCAAGAGACACAGACGCAATGATTTCTTTAGCCGATATTATAGCGCTTTCATAGCCTTCATGGGAATATTTTTCAAGGTATGCGATACAACCTTCCGCGAAAGAAGACGCCTTTTGTAGGCCTATATCAATTGCTTCTGCTTGCATGGCTTTGCTAACTGTGTTTACTTGAAACAAAATGTCGTGCCATACTACAACAGAAAAGACAAATTCGAATGTCACAATTTTTTTCGCCAAGTATTCAGCTTCATGGCGTAGCCCCGAATCAAAAGCAGGATTCTCCTTAATGGCCTTTAAGGCTGCCACTACCCCATTCGTATCGTAACTAAAAAGTCTCACTGCATCTATGCGACACTCCGAACGAGTGTCGCTCAAATCTTTTAGAGTCAAATTACAAATGTGAGCCAACGAAATAGACCACCGGCCAGGAGACGACGAAAATAAAACATATATGCGTTGAATAATGCCAAATAGAGTAACGCAGTAAGGACAGCATTCGGCTGAGTCAGATAAAACTAGGTTTAAGTAATGGCTACCATATGGAACATCATTTGAGCGCGGGAACTGTTTTACAACGCGAGCTTGAACTCCTTTAAGTTTACCTTTCATATTCGCGCCGTTGTCAAAGCCTTGACCTCTAAGGTCTTCTAGCTTTAGCCCCATTTCTGTCAAAGTATTAATGATCAGATCGGCACATTATTGGACTGATCAGTAGGATTTGTTTGAGAAGATCTCCCGTCTATTGATGTTGAAGGTCGGACGAATTTTTTAAAAGCTTCTGCTGCCTTCTTGTCTTCTTCTGCATGCTGCAACCTTCGTTCTTTGTTTGCAGCTCCACTAGCTTTACCGGAGGAGGCCATTGTTGTAGGGTTTCTCGTTCTTCGACTCGACTTTACACCATCCGCACCACGTACTCGAATGAACGACAATTAGCAAGGGCCATAACACTCCCGTGTATTGTGCTAAAACGTCCTACCATCTACGAGCGGGTCGACGCCGACTTCGCCCAGCCACACGTGCCGTTTGTTAGGATTTCTTTCTCTTTGACTCTGTCTCCAGCTCGTGTCACACCCGCACCCCTTTCTCCAACCTCACTCCCCTCTCTCCCTGCATCCTCGCTTCCTATCTCTCTCCTTCGCCTTGCTACAGCTCTGCTACAACAGCGAACCGAACCGAAATATCACGGAAATGCCCGAGCGCTGCCGAAGGGCGATTTGGTTGGTCCCTGGCCCGGGTGTCGAGCCGCACATGTCGCACACCCCTAAGACCGGCCCTGGGTACAGTCTTTGTCATTGACTCGTAATGTATCCTAGATGTCCATGGTTTTCCGTTTCTACTCCAGGCAAATGGTGTTTCGCTGGGTCTATATGTTTCGCGGCGTAGAATGTCCTTAACTAGCCTACTGTGTACTTTCTAGGTGTTCTGCAGTCGGTATGTATATGTCCCTGACTGTATTCTTGGGTGTGTACCTATTGGTACACCTATTGCTCTCTTGCATGGCTGAGTGTATGTATGTTTTGCGTATATTTAATGTCAGTCTGTGTTGCGTAGTGTTCATATTGTTGTTTCTGTTTGTTATTTCGCGGTTTTTAATATGTCTTTCCGTGTTTTGTCATCTCTACTCCGGAAAAATGCTTGTCGTAGGCCTTGAGTTAAATTAATGCCTGGTTTGGGCGATATCTACTGTGTACCTTGTAAATGCTTCTAGCTTGTTAATTAATCGTCGTTTCTAATCGTGTAGCCGCGTGTGCTTGGGTGTGTAATGTATTTTCGCTTACGTAGTGTGTTTCTGTTGCCGCGCTATTTTGTTCGTGTAATGGCGGTTGTTGTTCTATTGTCCGCGCCAGGGTTCAGTGGAACTTATTGTATGTATGTATGTCTGTGTCCTCTCCCTGTCTATCCCGGAAAAATGCTTGTCAACGCACTGGTGTGTGTTTTCTCCCTGTATATTCCTGGAACAATGTTTGTCAGCGCACTGGGGTGTGTTTTGTCCTGTCTATCCCGGAAAAATGCTTGTTAGCGCATTGGGGTGTGTTTTGCCCGTGTGGAAGCTTATCGTAGTCAACTGAAACATGTGTGTCAATGTGTCCGCTGATGTCCCCTAATGTATGTATTTATGTCTTTCCCTACCCTTATAGTGTAGGTCCATATTGTAATGTGCTAAACGCGAGTGTCTTTCATTCTAAAATAACTGGTCGGTCACGCTTTGGTGTAATTAATGAATTACATGTATTAGTGTGCCCTTATATATAATTTATAGGATCATGTACCTCTGTAAACATTTTATTTGCTAATGGAATTGTTTGGCATGTAACCGACGTCTTACGGTCGATTAGACTGGCTACCCAAATTCGTATTAGATACGTTGGGTATGAAACGGGTCGTAAGTTTCGTCAATCAGATGTCATGTCCTTGGCATCCGTAGAGCCGATTAAACTGGCTACCCAAATTCGTATTAGATACGTTGGGTATGAAACAGGCTGTAAGTTTTGCCGATTGGCTGTGCATTGTGCCTTTGTTGCGTTAACTTAATTTAGAAATATAGCAAATGAGGCTTAAAATATGATCAATTGAAAAGAAAGTGTGAGTCTAACGTGTAATATTGCTGGATCGTATCTAGGAGTTAAATGATGGACTCCGTTGAAATGTGGTGTTACTGAACTTTAGTGAAAAATTGTCTGATATTTTGTTGGCATTTAATTTATTAAACCGTAAATCCATTTGGCATTTTATGATAATATATGGGCCCTCTGTGCAGATAAAGTCTAATGAGACTGCCTTATTACGATTGAGCAATAACCTCTGCTACGTTGACTAAGGATGGATGATTTAACTTTTTCGTAGGCTAATGATTCCCTAGCAGTGGCGGCTCGTGAATTTTACCGAGGGGGGACTCAACCTTTTAAGATGTAAACCGCTTTTTGTGATGCTTTTCCAGTAACTGACAGAGATGATTTCTTACATGAATTGTGTTTTTTCTTCTCACATATTTTTGAAGCTTGATTTCCTTATTTCGTTTGGACTAGGCACTTTTCCTTTTAAGAAGTAACAAAGGTATTAAAAATATTTGCTCCCAGTCATTGGAAAAAGAAGAATACCGGAACCAGCTCAGGACTCCATCAGGGTCGCAAATTCCATGAGCCCTTGAGGGTGTATCCCCACCACAAGGGTTCACAACTAGGCCTAGTGGAACTTGGGTTGGAGACAATTGGACCCCAGCAGAGGCGGTTATTATTTCCACTTGTGTTGGGATCTTCTATGTCATCTACCTGTCGACCTCCATTAGTCGACTCTTGTTCTCTTCCAACCCGGATAGCATTAGAGCATCCAAAGTCTAGGAAGTCATTCATTTTCCTGCCGTAATTGACCCTCATATCATCTATCCTGATACCTCCTTCTTCGAGGGGTCAGCCCTCTTCTTTTAGTTTCATAACATCTAATTCCTTCTACACAAGGCCTTAAAGGAGGCAGGGTGTGTGAGGCTCCACCACACGAGGTGCACCCTGGATAGGGCTACACCTTCAAGAGCTCAGCTTTTGAGCTCGGGAGTTGGCGACCGTGATGTGTTCCAGAGCGAGATCTATTTTCCCCTTTTTGCATTGACTTTGGGGTGGACCCTCTCCCCTTTCCCTTTTCTACCTGCCTTTAATGGCTCTAGTAGTTTCCAAGTACCTCAATACTCATTCTTCGAAAATTGATTCGATGAACAGCAAGGTTATCTGCCCTTCGAAGATGGAGGGCATTTCTTTTCCGTCATTTATTTCCCGTATTCGTTTCTTTCTTTTATTATTGTCGTTTTCTTCTTCCGGTACATAAGTTAGTTGTTAGTCAGTAATTTCTTAAGCCTAGCTGTAGATTTCATTTCATTATCATTTCTCACCATCACCTAAACCACTAAGGGTAGATGACCTAGATATTTCACCCCTTTAAACAACAATTATCTCCATCATTGAGGGTGTATCGATATCTAAGGTGCACCGTGCCTGGTGGGACAACACACACCCTACCTTCTCTAGGGCCTCAGAGAAGGCAGAAAAAGGGCAAAATGAGGTCTGATCCTACAAAAATTAGGGCATCAGGAAAGAAAAAAGACAAGAGCCAATTAAGGCCTCCGATACCCTAATAACGTTGGGGTAAGAGTTGACATGAAAGATATGAGAGGAGTTCAGCTCAAGGAATCTCAGCTGGGGTCCCATAGCCGCCAACCCACATCCCACTAGTTGTAACCAATTTGATAATAATTTATGTGATCTGAAACTCTCAGGAAAAAATGAAGACTACAAGGAACAGAGCGATCAGAAGGTAACCATTTGCTTCCTCTCTTGTCACCTTCTCTGGAAATGCCACGTAACCACTTCTCACTCAATGAATTGTCCGATTGTATCTCATGAAATTCCCCGGTATTCTAACTTGCCCAGTTGTGATTTACAAAAGGGCACGCCGCAGTACTACATAATAAAATCATTCAGAATAATTTCCAACTTCGCCATTAACATCAATACAAAACTTATGTCTGCCACAGTGACTTGGTGCTGCTTCCTAGCGCCAATATTTGGAAACGAGGTTGTACGCGGACGGCCGTGGTACGCATAAACCAATGCCGCAATCGTTGAATGGGCAGGCAGTGGCTGCATCAGACTCAAGATGACTGAGTCCACACACTTCGTGACGTAGCGCGTGAGAGGATGGACAGGGGATAACTGAAGGTATTCGTTGCCATGGCAACGTAAATAACAAAGCGGGCGATTTTTGATGAGTCCTCACGAGCATCCGGTTCGCTCTACCGACAAAGGGAGGAACTACACACATTTTGTCACGATGGCAAAACATTAGTTGCGAGGAGAGAGAACATCATGGTTGATGAGGAGGGAGGAGGGTGGGAGGGCGGCGTCCTTGAGTCCAATATCACCGGCCGCCCCTGTTCCCTAGGATAGGTAAAGTCTGATGAGACTGGCGTACCGTCATGCCTGGCACCCCCTATGCCGACGGCTTAGGTGAAAAAATGCATGGATTTCAGCAATGTATTTGCCAAAGTGGCTTAATTTGTAAAATCAAAGATCCAGAGAGAGAAAAATGTTTGTTCTATTGTGGGAAACCGTGTTACTGCTGAGTTGTCTCGTGCAGGGCTTGCGAAGTTGTGTTCCCTGTCTTGCATTGTGCAGCCCTGCTGTGTATATGCGGTCTCGCTGTCGCGATGGCCGTCCGCTTGGTTATCGCTGACTAGTGTTTTTGTATCATGTTTCACTTCCTTGTGTGCATTGTATGTCGGTCATTGCGGCGAAATGTATTTGTGCAATCTGTATTTAACTATGAATATGTATTTGTCCCCGTGTAATGTTTTGTAATCCTTGTGCGTTCCTTTTTCTCCATCACTATGAATTTTAATTGTGCTTTCTGGTATTCCCGTCAAGGTGCCCACGTGAACTTAGGTATGTTTTGATTTGTTGTATATGTCTTTTTCTGTTGATGGTCTCAAAATATATTCAATGTATTCCTAGGGAACATGTAACGCATGCCTTACAATGTACACACATATCATACTGTAAATCAATGCTTAACAGTTAGCTCTGTTATTTCGGTGAACAGGCTTGCCATTTTGGCGTTAATCCGATACAAATGTATGCACTTAGCATTGCATTCCAAGGGTGTCGTGTTGTATTTCCAATTCGTGTTACTGTTTGTGTGGTCCTCGTGTAATTTGTGTGTTTAGTAAACTCCGTACCTATAAGGTCCTTGGCTCGATCTCTGGCGTTTATTCTTGTTGTTGCAATTAGTCCATGCAATGTGTGCCGTGTCAATCTACCTGTGTGCTAACCTGTGTTATTGTGCTGTCCTTTCCGCTGAAGCTCCGTTGTAAGGCTGGCGGCCATGTGTATGTCAATTATTTGGATACTTAATTGTGCATGTTCTAGGGCTAGTTTTGCATATTCCCGAATAAGCTGCCTGTGATTTTAAATGTGTTTACCCGTGTTCGTTATTTAAGTGTTAAAGATTTCCCTTTGTGGCCCTAAGGTGGCGTTCCTATTTGTTAGTGGCTTTGCCCTCATGGCGGTGTTCTATAATGTTGTTTGTGAAGTTAATTGCGTATGCTTTAGTGTTAAATGTACATGTTCCCGAATGATCTGCCTATAATCTCTGTGCAATTTCTCGTGTTCTATATTGAATTGTTCAATGGTGGAGCTTGGCTGTGATTGAGCGTACATTGTGTATAATCGGTCATTTATTCTGTTAGCCTTCAAGTGTTCTATATGTAGCTGTACATGTATGGCTTTGAATTGTTTGTGTCCGAGCCTTAGCCGTGTATTTGTATGTTCAGATCGTGCATTTGTTAATCTAGCCCGTGTCGCTTCTAATCTCGTATGTGCTGTATGTAATCTTGTAAGTATTCACCGTATTCGCGCTTGCTGTCTATTTAAAAGCGTGTATAACTTGTTTCTTCGCCTATTATCTGCAATGTAAGCGTTTGCCCTTGTCCTGTTGTTTGGTAACCCTGTCGGCTCTGCATGTGGTCCCATGTTGAAATGTTTCGTGTATGTTTTCGCTCTGAAACAGGATGGGTTCTCTAATTAGCTAATTTCCGTGTAGAGATGGTGATGATTTGTGTCCGTATGTGTTAGCTAATTGCGTGTTTTCCCGAATGATCTACTAGTCACTTATATGTAGTCTATCTGCCCGAGTTCGCTATTTGGTGTTGAGTGTGGTTTCTAAGAGTTAATCTATTGTATGCCCCTGGTATCCATTTGGACGGCCCCGTATGGCCATGCTGTGGTGTTTGTAATAGGGTAATTCTAGGTGTTCCCCTAATGTATTCCCGTCTGGGGGCGTAAATCGTGTCTGTGGGAGTGGGCAGTAGAATGCGTCGGGGCGCATGAATCGTTTTTGCGGGAGTGGGCAATAGAATGCGTCGGGGCGCATGAATCGTTTCTGCGGGAGTGGGCAATAGAATGAGTCGGGGCGCATGAATCGTTTCTGAATGTGTAGCTGGCTAAGTGCTCTTAGCCGTTTCATTGGTGTGTGTTGCGTTATTCGCAGTAATCTTTATGTCCTGCAATCGTTGTGTAATCTCGTCTATCTGTTGCTGTAGATCATGCGTGTCCGTTTTTATTTGCTGATCCACCGCCTTCTCAGTTATCCCGTTGCTAGGTTTGTTAACTTGTAGCCTAACTTTTCAGTAGGTTACAGAGACTGCTTTTTGTCTTCTTTCAATTTATTTATTTGTTTTTATCGGGTTGCCAGCCATGGCCATTTGTTGGTAGGCTGCCATGGAGAGTCTTGTATGCTCTCTGGTCTAGGATTCTTTAGTGGTGTTGTATCAGGTGGCTTTGACTGTGTGTGTGAGGTCAAGATTCCATGACATGGCAAGGTTGCCATGAGAATCAGCTGTTGTGAGGTAGGTTTCAGGCAAGATGGATGCTAATTATTTTATGTAATGGAATGTTGATTGGAATTGAAGCTAATTGTTTTGCCATGCTATATGGGACCCAGTGGATGGACAATGTGAATGTTGTTGTAAATTGAAGATAATTGATAATTGCCATGCTGAATGGGAGACAAGGGGAATGAATGATTCATAGTGTTGATTTGATGGTATGGAGGCTGGCGTTTGAAGAAATAATGTTCTGGCTGATATTTTGACATACAAAGATTTGTTAGTTTGATTTTCCAGTGGTCCAGGTATTGGAAGCTTGATTTTATCAATAAACAGTGAATTTTGTGTAGTTGGTGTCCTGGTCTTTGTGAATTCATTTTAACGTTTTATTACCGGGTGAGTTAGCCGTGGTGGTTACGGCATGACTGATGGCAGTCGCTCACATCCGGGAGGCGAGGAGGTTCGAATCCCACCGCCGGCAACCTTGAAGATGGTCTGTGGTTTCCCATCTTCCTTCCAGGCAAATTCCGGGGTTGGTCCCTAACTATAGGCCACAGCCGCTACCTTCCAACTCCTCATCCTTACATTCCAACTTCCCTCCCCAACGGTACTTGTAGCTCACCCATTGGGTGTCCGTCTCGAAGCAGCTACAAACTGGCGAGCCGAACATGTCCTCGGACACTCCCGGCACTGAAAGCCATACGCTAAAAAAAGTTTTATTGCGCACAAATCGTGCAAAATTACAATAATGCAGTGCAGAATTATAGAGTTCGATTGTGGTTCACTTTGTACAGAACTCTATGATTGGCTTTCCACGTCTTTCACAATAAAGGACATGGTATCGGCTACAGTCTTGGTCACATCTGTCGCACACGCAGTTGGCGTTGGGTTCATGGTAGTTCATCTCAAGCTAGTATTATAGCCCCACTATCCTGAGGTGGCTAACTTTTATTCATATTACAAACTGCTAGTGTTAGCTGCATATTCCTTGCTTGTAATTTCGTATACTGTTGCCACAGTTTGGCGTAATCCTGCCTTATTTGTATCCCTTCCTTTACTAGTGTATTCCCCGTTTTTATGTTTGCGTAGGCTATGTTAATGTGAAAATGCTCCTTGTATAGCTGGCTGTGCTTCTCGTGTAATCTGTGGTGAGTGCTATTTAACTGTGCACATGTAGTATTAATCTTTACAGTTATTGTGTTCCCTTGTATGCCTTCACTTTCTACCTGTGTGTAGGTTTTCAGAATCCTATTGTACTGATTGTCTAGGAATTCTTGTATCTTTCTCAGGTGCGCTTGTTCTTCCTGTATTCTTTGTTGCCCTTCTTCTACTTTCTTGTGTCCGCTTAGGGGGCTGTTCTCACCGGAACGTCTATACATGTTGTATGTATGTGAGTGTGTAAGTGTTGGGGGTTGTAATTTCCCCTTGCTTTAATTATGCGCAGGACGACAATATGTATGGAGCCGATTGGTATCTCCCAAACGGTTTGTCTCCGCATTTAGTCAAGCTTTAATGGAGTGAGAAATAAGAATGACAGAAGGTCCTTCTATTTAGTAGTATGTGGCTATCCTATTTCTCGCTTTAATGAGAGGGTTAGAATGGGTAGCTAATTCTGTCGCTAGCTTGACTACTTCGCTTGGCACTTTAAAAAAATCTCGAATTTTAGGTGTCTTGCTCGGATGCTAATGATGGTACCGTTCGTAATCACAAAACTCGTTGTCTGAGCTTCCCTTAAATGTGATTGCTCGGCGTCTCCACCAATCTTTGTTGCGACTTTTGCGTGCGGCAACTTATTTGAAAGGGGTGTGTTCAGCTTAACGTGTAAATGTGTGTGTAACTGGGGTTGACGGTCAATCAATTATTGGGGTCGCGCTCTTGGTGTATCTGACAATTCTAATGTGATCGAGGGGGTCAGCGGTTCCTACAGGTTATTTGCTATGCTGTACCGGATTCCGGAATGAGACTAGTGGCTAGCGTGCTTGAGAATGAAGGTTAGCGCTACCGGCAAGTTCATGGAAGTGCTGAGTACGCGACTCGGCTTGTACGTTTACGGAGCGCGCTGCTTGCTAACAAGAGTGAGCATGCAGACAGTGGATAATCCTGACTGCAGCAGAATCAGTCTACCGATTAACAAGTATTGGGCTGGGAGTAGGAATACAATAAATGATCGGAAAGCCAATTGTGATTAAGTGTAGGCTGATTTAATAATGCTAGTGCGGTGAACTAATGTTGTTCAGCGCAGTGATAGATAACAATGGATGATTGTGAATACAGTATTTTTAGGGGGTGGAAGTTTTTTTTTTTAGCGTATGGCTTTTAGTGCCGGGAGTGTCCGAGGACATGTTCGGCTCGCCAGTGTTGTAGCTGCTTCGAGACGGACACCCAATGGGTGAGCTACAAGTACCGTTGGGGAGGGAAGGAGGGAAGTTGGAATGCTAGGAGTTAAAGGGATTACCCTTGCACACTCACCTGATATAGCAGCGTCGTTGGCAGATGCTCGAGGATGGACCCTCACAGACCGACAGTTCCAGACAGACGAATGGGTGGGGGCTTAAGGTCCTATTTATGTAAGATCTATTGCTGAGTCGGCTTGTTGGCACACTCGGTGCTCTACTTTAACACCTGCTGTTAATGTTTGTGGAGTGTGGTGATGATGTCGTAAGGGTTCCTACATATTTGCAGCCTAACTTACTAGAGTTGTGGTCAGATGGTTGTTGGTGTTGCTTCCCTTCTCGGTGTAGGTGTAGAAAATGTAGAAGCGGAGGTGTGGGGGGGGGGGGGGTGATGAGTAGAGATAAGGGGTCGATATAAGGGTGGGTGTAGTGTGGATAGAATATACCCTCTGAGGACCTTATGGGGCCTCAGGGTGTTTAACACTATGCATCAATACATGGCTAAAGTACAATCCCTCAACCGAGTGATTAAGAGTGCAAACTATGGACTTGAATTTAACGACACTCCACTTACTGGACAATTGCTCAATGGTTTACCCAGAGATAAATATAAAGTAACAACTGCGCTGCTCGGTGGTGAGGAGGGACTAACGACCGAAAGAGTGAAGGCTGCTCTCCTGAGAGAAGATTTTGTTCCGACGCCTGGATCAGTAAGCGGGACGCTTACATCATCATCGGGGGCTGGCCGAGCACGCGGCAATTCCCGAGAAGGTTTCCGTGGACGAGGAGGTCGATGTTGCGACAGAGGACGAGGATGTAACAGCGGCAGTAATCAAGCAGGGAATGCTACTCCAGGGGAGGCGGCTGTTCATCAACAAGATGAACAGAAGTGCTACATATGTGATCAGTGGGGTCACATAGCCAATATGTGTGACAGGATGCGATGTTACCGGTGTGCAAAGCCAGGAAACCTAGCACGAGATTGTACAGAGCAGATAAGTGAAAGTAGAACAGACAAAGGTAAGACTAGTCAAAGCCATAATAATTACAGAGCATGTGTCGGAGCGAAATCATTCATTACTGCGTCAATGCAAGAATGGGTTATAGATTCAGGAGCTTGTGATCACATTTGTGTGGAGAAAGAGAAGTTTAAAAATTTACACCCTGCAAGTGGCAAAGGTATTGGCACAGTAGAGATTAAAATGAAAGACAAGTGTGTAGGATGGACATTGGGCTTATCAGATGAATTATATGTACCCTCATTTAGATTTAATTTGATTTCATGTTCAAGACTTAGTTCCAAAGGAGTTGTGTGTGAGTTTCGTAAGGAAAGTTGTGTTGCCCGAGATGAGAATAATTGGAAAGAAATAATCTTCAAAGGTTATGTAAGAGAGGGATTATATTTTTGGGATACTGTTAAAGAAATAAGTGCTTCTTGTGTTGTGACTGAAAGTGATGTAAACGCTGTTGTAGATTCTGTAGCTCTTAAGAGTGTGTCAGATTGGCATTTGAAACTAGGGCACTTGCATGAAGAAGCAATAAAGGAAATAATTCCTATCAAAGTTCAAGGTAGCATGGAAGAATCATGTATAGCATGTTAAAGGGAAGTCAACAGAGAAAGGTTTTCCTAAGGCGAGTGATAGGGTGTCAAGCAAACCATTAGATCTTATCCATAGTGATGTGATGGACAAACTACCAGTTTCGCTGGGAGGTTCACAATATGTAGTCACTTTTATTGACGATTATTCTCCACGTGTAGTCTATTTGGGTATTTCTTGAGTAAGAAAAATGATGTGTTTGAAGTCTTTAAACGATTCAAATAAAAGGTAGAAGTGTTTCATGAAAGGAAAATAAAGGCTTTACAGACAGATGGAGGAGGAGAATATGTGAACAAGGAGTTTGATGAATTTCTGAGCAAGCATGGTATTACTCATAGAAATACTGTAAGTTAATCACCTGCTCAAAATGGCATAGCAGAGAGGCAGAATAGGACACTGACCAATAGTGTGAGGTGTATGCTAATGCATTCTAATCTTCCAATCGGTTTCTGTGCAGAGGCAATGTCATGTTAGGAACCTGTCTCCTTCTAGGGCTGTAGGCAATCAGGTACCACTTGCCTGTGGAGGGGCACTCCAGTAAATGTAAAAGACTATGATTATCTTCAGCTAATTGGATGCAGAGGGTGGATCTACTGTAGTAAGGGATAAGTTTGATGAGAGAGCTGTTGAAAGTGTATTTGTTGGGTATGGGGACAATGTTAAGGGTTATAAAATGTGGATTTCATCAGAAAGAAAGTTCCAGATAGCACACAATGTGAAATTTGAAGGAAAGGTGTTCCCTTATGTTCAGTATAGTGTTAGCGAGACAACCCCATCTCTTTTAGATCTTAGAACCAGATCTAAAGTACCATTGAATGATAATGTACCCATTAATGTTGATGATGAAACCCCAAATTTAGATTTTCATAATGAGTTATTTGATGAAGAAGACATTGATGAGACTTTGATATGAGTAGCATTACTGAGAGTAGCAATAATGAACCAAAAAAAGGAAGCTTGTAGTTTAACGTGACCGTTAATCTCGCGATCATAAGCCACGGGACCTCCGTTTTACATGGAATCCGAACCACAGGACATAGCATTTCACATCGAAAATCTTACATGCATTGACCGGGAATCGAATCCGGTTCGCCTTGGTGCGAGGCATACAGCTTGACCGCTGCGCCACCATGCCCCACTAATGAACCATTCCTAGGTTGGGATAGTAACGAGTTGGAAAATATTATGCATGTGAATGTACCTGTTGACACAGATGAGACGGAGTTGCGTAGATCAGAGAGAATAAGAAAGAGAAAGGAATGTTCAAAGTGTAGTCTTGTCATGTTTAGTACCGACTGTGATTGTGATACCAATTTGTAAAATGTTTCTCATGAACCAAAGACTGTCAAAGAAGCTTTAGAAAGTCCAAATGCAAGCTCATGGTATTCAGCCATGGAGGAAGAGATGTGTCAGCTTAAGGCGAGGTGTTTTTGTGTTGGTAGACAGACCGAAGAACCACAATGTACTGGGAAATAAGTGGGTGTTTAAACTGAAACAAAACCAGGATGGTACAGTAGAAGGGTTTAAGGCCAGGTTAGTAGCTAGAGGTTTCTTCCAGATACAAGGGGTAGATTATGATAAAACATACTCACTTGTAATACACAAGAAAACAATTAGACTTTTATTGTCATTAGTAGGGCTCGGACTTTTAGGTGCTAAAGATCGGGAAAATATTTATTTTTTATGTATGAAAAATACCTGAAATATGTGACAAAGAATAAAAATATTTTATTATAATTTAGTTTATTAATGTGAATATAAACAATATGCAGTACTCATGAATGCAATTTATGCTATGTCTCACAGACGGCTGACGCATTACAATACACAACGAGATACATCTTCAGGTTTTCCATCACGAATGGACGAGGATTATCGCGAAACACTTAATCTGAAAGCTCGAAACTGCAGCAATATGTTTCTTGCCCTTGAGGTGTTGTGTAACTTAAGATCGCTGTTCAGCTTTGATTGCTTTCCCACATGATTGGCAGATCAGATCGCCCCCATCAGAAGTAAAATTATCTTTAAATTCTGCAACAGACGATAACTTGTAGTTGTTTTTATTTTAGGCATCGTAGGACTGCCTTACACTTCACAGTGCCAGAAATGAACTGACTGTGAGTGACACTGGTTCCAGGTAGCTGGGAATAGGGGGAGATCTAGCACTTGGCAATATGGCTATGGACAAGGAAATCCCCGACTTCCACAGTGAGTGGCACGGGGCGACAAGCAGTGATTTAGTTGGAAAAAATATTTACAGGAACTCACCTTATTAATTCAGCAATTTCCAAATGGACTCGTATTAAGTGTCAAAATCAGCGGCCTCGTGTTTCCGACAAGTTGTTTCATCAGCTGAACGTCTCCCCTTTCGTAGCCATGACTTTATGGTTGTGGGTTAAATAAATGCACAGGAGGTCCTACGCTGCTTATGAAAATAAGTCCGCTTGATCTTTCAACCAGCAGCCTATTTCTCTTTTCGGTGTGGATCTCATTCATGGTACTGAAAGCTCTTTCAGCTTCTGCTGAAGAGATGGGAATGGTCTGTACAGTCTTGATTAAAGGCATCAGCTCCACTGGAATTTCCTTGGTCTCGACATACTTTCTAAAAGCATTAATGTACCTCCTCTTGTCTGACATGTGGAAAAAGTCACAAAGGTTGCCGACACTCTCATCACCATAGCAGATATCCAAAGTAGAAGTGGAGGACCAATTATTTTTGTATAGTACCTTTGAATCACTGATAACTGTTGTCATTCTCTCATGTCTCTGCTGACTAGAGCTGGAACCAAGATGAGATGATGTGGACACATTTTCCATAAGCCTGTTATTTAAATTGTTCACAAGACTTCTGAAAAACTGCTTTCTGTCAATTTTTACAACTTTTTTAGAATCATGTAATCCTATGTTTCTAAACTTTTTGTTCTCTGCTGCTTTAAGAACTGTTCTGTAGTATTCTCCAGAAGCTGAGTTACACATAGATTCAAACACTTTTATAGTGCGCTTGATTGCATTTTGAGCCTCTGTCAGACTTCTCTCTCTTTTCTGCAACTCTAATGACAAATCAGCTAACTCAACAAGAGCATCATACATAATTGCAATATTTTCTAGAAATTCTACACAAGTTAACATATTTTCTAGACCTTGGAATTTTGCCCTTTCTTTGGAGTCTCTCTGGTGGTCATTTTTGGCTTCACTAAAATGTTTTACTAGAGCACTGTAGTTTTCCCAGACAGCTTTTACAGTTCTCTGGCTTGAAACTACCCATCTTATTGTAAATATTTTCCCAATCTTCTTAACTCTTTGTTCCAGTGAAGCAGCACAAATGTTGAGTTCCCTTTGATTTTTGGGAGGCATGCTGTATAAAGAATACAATTTGTCAATGAAAGAATGGAAATGGTTAACACCTGTAACTTCATTCCTTGTATCAGAAACGGCCAATTCCAAGCGATGGTTTAAACCGTGCCAGATTACTATATCTGGAAATAACTTTACAAACTGTGCTCCAACTCCATTTTTTCTACCTAACATTACAGAGGCCCCATCACATGCTAGACCAACTAAATGTTCTGCCAGAAAGTTTTCATTCATCCCTTATGAAGAAAGATTCTTCAATATCTCTCGAGTAATAACATCTGCTGTAGTTGATTCAAGTTCTATCAAGTCCCAGTAAAAGGAAACAACTTCAGAGTTATCTGAAAGAGCACATCCCAAACATAATACTAACACAGATTTTACACTAACTGTTGTTGATTCGTCAATCATAATACTGATTTTCCTCTGATTTTCTGTTATAGATTTTGCTATTTTATTTCTCATTTCCTGTGAAATGTGTTCAATAATATTAGCACAACTAAAATTTGTATGAAGAACTCGTCCCACATCTAAACCATTTAATTGTTGAAGTTCAACATACGCCTGTAGGTCTACGAAGGGTCTATTTCTTTTCGCAATTGAGTATGCTGTTCGAAATACTCGAACGGTGGTTTCTAGGTGTTTGACATTCATAGTGTCCAAGCAACTTTCAAATATCTTTTTATTGGATTCTGATTTTTGTAACATAGCTTTTTTGTGAGATTCTGAATTTTTGTGCTCAAATATTTTTTCCTAAGGCTTGTTTGTTGTTGATTAATATTATTTCCGTTGGGATGAACCTTGCATTCTACCCATACTTTCATTAGCTTAAGTCCTGCCCCTTTAGAAACTCCTAATCCTAATTTACTTTCCTCTTTACATATATTGTAGCCTAAATTTTTATTTCCTGCAAATAACCACTCGTTCTCTGAAAAAATTACGGTACTGAGACTCGTTCCAACAGTCTGGAAAATCTTGTTTTCGGTAGGTGGGTCCTTGAATTTCACATTCGATGGTAGAAGGTGTAGAACCATAACCTAGATTCTCCCTTGAATCTGCATCACACGTTTCAGCCACATTTAACCCAGGGTCTATCTCTATACTCACGTCTTTAATGAAACTAATGTTCTCGTTTTTACTTGAGCCATCACACACCTTTTTAGTATTCTGTGATTCTTCATCTTCATCCCCAGCCCTTTTTTTTGAACCCAGCCACTTAAGTAAACTCATTGTCCCATTTGTGACTCACAACTCACTTTCACAGTCACTGGAAAACTTGAAAGGTACTACGGGGCTACTGATGTTCATTAACTGCAGAGAGATTCCGTAATATCTGCTTCACAGCAACTCATCGAGCAAAACATAAAGTAAAACTTGGATTCACACAAATATAACGAGCGGAAGAAAGTTGTTGTGCTCACTTCCCGCTCTCCATATCCAATAGCAGTGTAGCCAACCTTAGAGAACCAGAAAAACGCCCAGGAGTGTAAAAGCGACCGTATTTTATGAACATAAAACCGCAAGGTTCGATATTAGTCCGCTAGAGTACACCCGTGACGTTTCAGCGCTATGTATAGATTATAAACGATTTTTCTTACTGAATGTAAAATTGTTACGTCATTCTAAAGCGGGAAGATATTTTCCGGAACGGTATTCCGGCCCGTTCCGGTCCAACTAAACCACCGGCGACAAGTTAAGAATAACACAGTTGCAAGCGGACATACGCTCTGCATGAAAATTAGATAGCTCACAGGTTATTCCCCGTTGAAGTGACACAAAACAAAAATCCAATTGAAAGATCTAGCTAGCATACTGATTTTTAAAAATGTAAATATTATATCTTTTTATGTGGTAATAAGTGAAATGCAGGAATTTATGTATTTATAGAAAAAATGCTTAAAATATGTATTTACATGTAAAAATATGTATTTACCTAAAAATCCGAGCCCTAGTCATTAGCAGCAGTCAATGGGTGCGAAGTGCATCATGTGGATATTCTGACCGCATATCTTAATAGCCCTCTTAATGAATTAGTGTATTGTGAACAGCCAGAAGGTTTTGTTGAAGAAGGAAAAAATAAAGTGTGGAAATTAGTGAAAAGTCTATATGTAGGCTACTGAAGCAGAGTGCTAAAGAGTGGTTCCATAAAATTAATAGTGTGTTAAATGAGCTGGGTCTAATTGCTCTTAAAAAGGACCAGTGTGTTTATTTCAATAATACAAAGGATTTGATTGTAGGAGTGTACGTGGGTGATTTGGGTATTTGGGGCAGTGCTGAAAATGTGAATTGGGTGAAATCTGAGCTGAAAAAAAGGTTAGAGTTAAGACACTTAGGGGAAATGACCAATATCCTGTCCATGAATGTAACATAAGACATGTGCATTGATCAAAGTAAATACACTAAAGAAATTCTTTTGAGTTTGTAAGCTAAGTTCTGCAAAAGGGAGGTCAGCACCCTTAGCTATCAGTAGTGATGATAAAACAGGATCAGTAGAGGAGAAAGTAGATGAAAACATGTTTCAAAATGCAGTAGGAAAGTTACTATATTTATCGACATCAACAAGACCAGATCTCAGTTTTGCGGTATGTAAAGTAAGTCCGAGATATAAGGAGCCTAATAAACAAGACTGGAATAATGTAACGCATATCATGAGATATTTAAGAAATACAGCGGAAAAGAAAATTGTATATTCTACTAGAGACCAAAGAGATTGTAAAGTGAAAATATTTTGTGATGCAGATTATGCTAATACCAAACCAGAGAGGCTGTCAATTACAGTATATGTAATTAAATTTGCTAATGGTCCAATTATTTGGCGTACTAAGAAACAGACGTGTCCTGTACTCTCTACAGTTGAAGCGGAGTACAATGCCATGTGTGAGGTAACTCGAGAGGTGTTATGGTTAGACATGATCCTGAGAGAGTTAGGACAATGCAAGTTTATGAGCAAACCAATTGTTATTAAGTGCGACAATCAAGGTTCGATAATTCTGAATGTAAATGGTTTGGATTCGGAGCGATCCAAACACATGGATGTAAAGTTATGTTTTTTACAGCACTATGTTAAGAGTGGGATGATTCTGTTCAAGTAGCCTATGTTCCGTCAAATGAGAATTTGGCCGATTTATTTATGAAATCTTTGAGTTGACCAAGGACTGCAGAATGTGTTGGAATGTCTGATTAGTGTTTGGAAGTGTTGATTTATGTTTGTTTGAATTTAGTAATTTAAATGTGTTGTTCTTTTGTGTATTGGTGTGCAGTTTGAGCACTGAAATGACTGCCAAAGGGGAGGTGTTGTCATTGCTGGTAGGTAATCAGCAATTTCAGTGTTTTGATGTTCTTTTGTTTTACTTGTGATGTTTGAAGTGTTTGGTCTTTGAGTTTTGATGTCTTTGACATTCAGATGTTTTCTTTGTGTACCTTGTTCTTTGTGAATTAAAGATGTCCTCCTTTCAAAATAGCTCTGTTTTAATTTAACTTGTGATAAAGTTGGAGACCAGCAAGAACATTCGGCGTCCAACCGTGGGAAATTTGTTTAATGTTTCTAGAGCAGTTTTAAGACGCGTGTTCACTACGCAGTACGTAACATTGGGGAAGCTTTTCGATGCCGAACATGTGGACAGTCAGCAAGTTCGTAGTCAATTCGGGGTCTTTGAAGACAGTATGCTTACCATAAACCAAAAGGACGAAGAAATATTCGAAAGTCTGCTAGAGAACGACGCGACGGAAGGCGAGTTAGAGACCCATTTTAATGAGGTGAGCCAGTACAAATTAAAGTTTGAAACTATAAAGGTCAAGGTCAGTGACCTCGAAAATCGGTTACTAAAAGTGGATATCAGTAACGCAAGTGAAATATCGCATACTAATGTTAGGAAATTCAAACTCCCGGTCATCGAGTTTCGGAAGTATGGTGGCGATGTGCGGGAATGGATTCCTTTCTGGAGCCAGTTTAGGAAAGTGCATGAAGACTCAAATATACCAACAGAGGACAAGTTTTTGTATCTCATGCAGGCAATGATTCCCGGTTCACGTGCTAATGACATTGTAAGTAGCTATCCACCTTCTGCAGAGAACTATCATTTAGCTATAGAAACTTTGAAGAATAGGTTTGGCCGAGAGGATATCCTGATAGAAGTGTACATTAGAGAGTTACTTGGCCTAGTATTACAGAATTATAAGAGCAATAGGCTACCTCTTGGAAAATTATATGACAAATTGGAGAGCCATATGAGGTCTTTGGAAGCATTAGGAGTAACTAGTGGAAAATGTGCATCTATTTTGTGCCCACTGATAGAATCTTGTATGCCCGAGGACTTTTTAAGGGCATGGCAGAGAAGTCAAGCATGTAGTGAGGTGACTCAGGCAGAATGTAGGCTATCAAATTTGATGACATTTATGAAACTTGAAGTGCAAAATGATGAACTTATTTCTCTTGCTTTATCAGGATTTGAGGTTAAGCCTACACATGTCAGGGCGCACGACAAGAAGGAGCCAAGGAATTCTGTGATAGAAAAACCTCCATACACCGCTGTAGGACTCCTCACAAAGCCAGAGAGTAAGACTACACATTTTACTTGTATATTTTGCGAGTCAAGGATTGCTACAGGGCCAGGGATATGTCAATAGATGAAAAAATGAGCTTAATAAAAGATAAGAAGTGCTGTTTTGTGTGTCTGAAACCGAATCACATTTCAATCAAATGCAAATCAAAACCTAAATGTGCAGTGTGTGACAGGAAACATGTGATTCTGTTATGCCCTGATTTGCCACGGAATGTAAATGCCAAGTCTGCTTCAGCATCTGATAAGTCAAGTCCTGCCCAGACGGATCAAGTACTTGCTAGTTTATCATGTGATTTAGGCGTTGTGCTACCAACACTCAAGGTCATCCTTCGTGGAGAAAGCCACCAGCGAGAAGTGAGAGCAATTGTGGACACGGGATCGCAGAGATCTTATATTTTGAAAAGCACTGCCAAAGAGATGAAATACAAACCTGTTGGTGAGGAGCAAATCGTTCATTCACTCTTTGGAGGTCAGAGAAGTGATAACTGTTTCCACACCAGGTACAGAATATATTTAAGTAGTCTTGATGGTCAATACAAGTGCAATCTTGAAGCTTTAGATCAGGTCAACATCTGTGACAATTTGCCTTGCCTCAATGGTGAAACCTTGGAGAAATTGAAAGACACAGGTATCACATTATCTGATAGGGCTACTAGTAGGCATCCAGGTCCCATTGAGCTGTTGCTAGGGGCTGATGTAGCAGGCAAGCTGTTCACAGGAAAAGTCAAAGATCTTACCCCTGGACTCGTTGCTGTACACACCCGTCTTGGATGGACGGTATTGGGTAAGGTATCTGAAAGACCTGAAAGAACTGATTCCGCTCTCATGGTGATATCTAAGCTAGTCAACGATGTATCTATTGCCGACATGTGGAAGTTAGATCCCATCGGAATTACAGATCCAGCAGAAGAAAGGACTAAACTAGAGCTACAAGCTGAAGCTGAGCGACACTTTTTGGAGACTGTTGCGACGGATGATACAGGTAGATACCAAATTCACTTCCCATGGTTGGATGGGCACCCCGCTCTCCCAAGTAACCTAAATTTAGCACTTAATAGACTTGACAACACTGTGAAAAAACTAAAAGGTGACCAGTGTTATGATGAGTACCAGCAGGTTTTCGAGGAATGGCTAGATGAGGGAGTGATTGAGAAGGTTCCAATGTCTGATCTGGAACAGGGAGGTCATTATCTTCCTCACAAGCATGTCTTGAAGGAGAACAGCACAACCAGGGTAAGGCCTGTATTTGACGCCTCTGCTCATGAAAAAGACGCTCCTTCGCTAAATGATTGTTTAGAAAAGGGACCAAATTTGATTGAGCAAATTCCTTCGCTGTTGTTAAATTTTCGCATGAAAAAACTTGGTGTGGCTGCTGACATTAAAAGGGCATTCTTGCAAGTAAGTCTGAATCCTTCTGATCGTGATTTTCTTAGATTTTTGTGGCGAGACAAAGATGGCAATCTTGTAATATTTAGACACAAAAGGGTTGTGTTTGGAGTAGCGCCAAGTCCCTTTTTACTTGGGGCGGTAATACGCAATCACTTGTTGACGGCACTTGCAAGGTGTGAAGAGGGAGGATCACAATACTTACAAACTACAATTCAGACATTACTTGATGGCTTTTATGTGGACAACCTTCTTAGCTCAGTGGATGAGCTGGAACTAAAACGACTTGTCAATGAAGCTACAGCCCTAATGAGTGAATGTAAATTTGATCTTAGGGGATGGGAATTTTCTGATCCTTTCTGTGCTACAGAAACAAAACTTTCTAATGTCCTTGGCCTCATATGGGACAGAAGAAATGAATCCTTGAGTATTAGCCCTGGTAGCTTAAACGTTTGTGTTACTAAGGTGACTAAGCGGATTATCCTGTCGTTCGCACACAAGGTCTTTGATCCAATTGGCTTTACCTGTCCAGCTACATTGTTTCCGAAAATTTTACTGAGGACATTGTGGGAACTGAGCTGGGATGAAGAGGTACCTAGCCAAATCCAAACAAAGTTCTTACGATGACTGGAAGAATTGCCTAGTATTTTGCAAATCAAGATTCCTAGGTGGTTACCAGGATCAAGCAATGTTCACAAATGGTCTTTGCACACATTCTGTGATGCAAGTGAGGTAGCATATGTCGCTGTTGTGTTTCTTCGATTAGAGACGGAATTTGGTGTGAACGTCCAGTTGATCCAGGCCAAAGTTCGATTGGCACCTACAAAAAGGATGACTATACCTCGATTAGAGTTACTAGCGGCTACTATTGGTGCTAGAATTCACCACTCTGTGAGGGAAAGCTTTCCGGAAGATTGTCAATCTGTTTTCTGGAGTGACTCGTCGACAACCTTAGCCTGGATACGAAGAGAAGACCAGTGGGCTCCTTTTGTTTGGAATCGCACCATGGAAATAAGAAAACTGACAAAAGTCGAAGAATGGCGTTTTGTACCTGGCACCTTAAACCCAGCAGACTTACCTTCAAGAGGGTGTTCAGGGAACAAGCTCTTACAGTCTTCTTGGTGGGAGGGTCCAAAATGGCTTCGCGGATCACCTGATCGTTGGTTGTTGTCCCTGGATGTAAATTATGATGAAGAAATTATTTCTAAGGAAAGAAGAAAAACTGTGGTTTCCATGTCTAATGTCTCTGAGAATCTTAGTTCAGACTGGTATTTTAAGTACTTTTCACAATTCGAAAAATTGGTTCGAATGAACGCATGGATGTATAGGTTCATTCACAATTGCAAAGCTTCTCAGTCGCAACATTTTGTCAGGAAACAAGGTTCCCTATCTGTGGATGAAATAATGCAAGCTGAAGTGAGAATTTGGAAATATGTTCAACGTGAGTGTTTCTCAAGTGTTGCGGATAAGTGCATCTCGGCTTTACAACCTTTTGAGGATCTAAGTGGGCTTTTACGCTTGAAGACTAAAGTATCCTATCGCCCTGATTCAATGGACTTCCATTTTCCTGTGATCTTACCCAAAAGTCATCCTGTTGTACAACGTCTGATTCGACATATTCATGAGAAACAATGTCACATGGGAGTCCAAGGCCTTCTTGCAATTCTCAGAGAGAAATATTGGGTAATGGGTGGGAGAAAGACTATTCGTTCCGTTGTGTCTAAGAGCATCGTTTGTAGGAGGCAAAACTCCTAAAGGCTGGATGCACCGGCACCCCCTTTACCTGTTGACAGAGTACGAGAAGCAGCAGCTTTTGAAATTACAGGCGTAGATATGGCAGGGCCTATTTATCTCAAGAACAATCAAAAAGCTTGGGTATGTCTCTTTACTTGTGGTGTAGTAAGGGCAGTGCATTTGGAACTCGTTTTGTCCTTATCAACTGACAGTTTTCTGCAAGCTTTAAGACGATTTGTTGCCCGGAGAGGTCGACCTGTTAGAATTTTTAGTGACAATGGGACTAATTTCACAGGTGCCAAAAATGCGTTTTGGAAAATTGATTGGGACAAAGTGTTGGAGTATTGTTCAGTGGAAAGAATAGACTGGAAATTTAATCCTCCTACAGCTTCCTGGTGGGGTGGTTGGTGGGAGAGAATAATTGGCTTAACTAAACAGTTTCTGAGGAAGGTGCTCCGTCGATCATCTCTGTCTTATCCAGAGATGGAAACTGTGCTGTGTGATTGTGAGTGTGTCCTGAACTCTCGTCCACTCACCTACCAATTGGATTCAGATGGCCTACAACCCACACCTATTACTCCAGCAATGCTCATTCAAGACATCAAGCAAGCAGGAATGCCCGAGTGTGATGTGATTGAGTCGACTAATCTGGAACAAAGACTGAAGTATCGTGCCAAAATTAAGGAGGATTTGCGGAGACGTTTCCGTAATGAGTACCTTGGTCAGCTCGTACAGAGAAGCAAAGGTAAAGCGTTTCCTAATGTTAATATTGGTGACGTGGTTCTTGTTGGGAATGACAGTGATAAACGGTTAGACTGGCCTCTGGCTACTGTGAGTGACTTGTTACCAGATCAAGAGGGCACAGTTCGACTTGTCAAATTGAAAACGGCCTCTGGAGAGCTACTTCGACCCATTCAGAGGATCTACCCCATACTTGAGGCTAAAAGTGAAAGTGTCATGCCTATTGAGGAACTGCTACAAGTGATAGTAAAGACACCACCAACTTCCAAAAAGGATGGTGCCAATATAACTGTGACACGAAGTGGGAGAACAGTTGTGTTACCTAAAAGATACTTGGACTGAGATCTTGAAGTTTGTGTTTGCTTTACTGCAGTGTGTACAGTTGTTATTTGATTCTTGTTTAAAATGTCGTAATTTCCATGTGTTTCTAGTTGCTTTGGTGAATTAATTGTTTATGTTTTTGTGCATATTGTAAGCTAACTTCATACCATTTCAGTTAGCTTAGGTGGGAGGATGTGATGTTTGAAGTGTTTGGTCTTTGAGTTTTGATGTCTTTGACATTCAGATGTTTTCTTTGTGAATTAAAGATGTCCTCCTTTCAAAATAGCTCTGTTTTAATTTAACTTGTGATAAAGTTGGAGACCAGCAAGAACATTACTTATTGTGATTGGCCCGTTGGTGCAACTGTGGCGCTGATCGGTGATGTCTTGCAACCGTCGTGATAATGGAGTGTGCCAGTGTATCAGTGTCTGTTTATTCAAATATATATCTGTTAACATTAACAATTAGGTTTTTATTCCACTGTCTAATATAACCTGACTACACCTTCTTCCTGTAAGTTTAATATCAATGTTTTCACATTAGTAGAAATAAATCCCTCTTCCTCTCTAGATTTCATCACACTATTGAGTGAGTGTATGCGCCAAGCAACTTCAGTAGCGGAGATAATATCCTTCTCTATCTTCAAATCGGTGACTTCAAAAGTTGAAATCTGGGATGTTGCAAACATCAGCCATGACTTAAAACATGGATTTTCAAAAAGTTGGCTTAAAAAGTAAGGGCATTTTTCCTGGGAAAGAAAGTAGGACATCAGGCCTTCAAATATCTTCAGAATCCTGTAATAGCTGGACCAAGAGACAGAAAACGAGTGTTTCTGTGCTCTAATAACTTTGAATATTCCACTACGGCGAAATCAAAAAAAAATATTTCAGTTGCTCAGTTCTGACGGTATATATGTGGAAGTGCGAAGCATTAAATATCACGCGGCAGACAATCTACGACTGTTTGAATACAGTTGTGGACTATGTGGGCACCGCACCCTTTTTTTAAGATAAAACGTTGTAAATTCGAAGAAGTGCTGACAGCTTTCTCAGCATCTTTATGTTTTTTCGTTTTTGTGTGTTGGACACCACAGGTTTTGCATACTACTTTAATCTGTCGGCGGTAGAAATGTCAGTTTTAATAAACTTAAATTCTCTCTCCAAATCTTCATTGAAAACCCATAACCGTTTTTGCTGTTTTGAGAGAGACATTATTCACAACACATACACCAATAAATGACGTCACATTTTCCTCAAACAGACGAAATGTACACTAAAACTGAGCAACCGTGAGACCGTATTCACCAAAATAGAGAGAAAGAAAATACACAGTATATCCTCTCACCAATAGATCAGATTGGCGACTGACACTGCACTGGCTCTGGCTGGCGCGGGACGGCGCCGCCTCAGTTACAATGGGTATACTCAGCAAGAAAAGCTCAATGTTCGTTACAGTCAATACAAGCAAACATGCATCAACTAGCACAGAAACTATGAATTTTCGTGCACTTTTTAAAACTGTACTACAGTTTTTTCAAGCTTTTACGAATTGCCATGGAACTATTGATAAATTATTGTCTTTGTTAGTAAAAATATTTATTTTTTAAATTTATGCACGAAACCGGGACATTGTAGGGAATTTTCGTAAACCGATGGGACGCCCACAAAAGCGGTCAAAACCGGGACGTATGGCCACCCTAAATAAACGGCATTCTACGATAAATTGTTTGTTATTTGTCCAAATGTGTCTATAGTGTTTATTATTTAACCAAATACATGCAGCATACACATATTTATTAAGCACAGTCACACCTTGCTTTATTTCACTGCTTTGAACATTTTATTTCACCGCTTTGAAGCCTTTTATACTACCATAAATCAGGATCCCTAGTCATGTTGTATTGTCTGCTTGTTGTTTTGCAGATAAAGACTACCCGGGCAAGATGGCTCCTGGTATGACCTTCACTATTGAGCCTGTGCTGGCACAAGGTTCTCAAGAAATCGTCATTCTTGAAGATGGTTGGACGGCCGTCACACTGGATGATGGAAGAGCTGCTCAGTTTGAGCATACTGTGCTTATAACTCAAAGTGGAGTAGAGGTGCTGACACAGTAATTGACACTCCATACAGGACTAGGCCTATTCAGATAATACTTGTTTATGCTCTACATGTGCACTGCAGTGTAACTGTACACATTAATTTGTGCACCACAATTGCAAATGGAATGAAGTCTGGACAGACAGTTGAACGATGACTGAGGCTACTGGAGCTGAGTCATATCCTACTTGCGCACCTGTACCTGTCAACCAAATATGCTAATGGTGCGACACAAGTAAACAAAGAATAGTTCCCATCTTGACCACCAGCAAGCAAATCTTGAAAGGCTAATAAGAACTATTTCAAATTATGTGTGGTTTTGAATTATTCTGCTTTGATCAACTGAGGTTCTACTTGGTGCAAAAATTATGTTTTTTTTTTTGCTCATTTTATTAAATATAATTGTTAGAAGTGTCATTCACTTAGAATTAAATGAAAGGAAATATTTGCAGATAGTGTGCAGACGTCTGTGCATTAATTACCGCAAGATATTGGGAGTGCACTGTACATACACTGGGCAAATAACCACAATATATCTAGCCAAATCGTGTAGCCAGATTAGCCAGGTTGACCACTACATTACCCCTCCAGGTTGGAGAAGTGAATTATGGTCAGACTACTTTGCTGATATCAGTGACAATTTACACATCCACCACTTACAAGTCCTGATCACAATGTTGGATCTTGCCCTTAATTACAGCTGAGGAAGTAATGACTGTTATTAAAACGATGAAGTATGGAAAAGCAACTGGCCCAGATGACATACCAGCAGAAATCTGGAAAATACTTGGAAAGCCTGCTTCGGAATTCTTTACCACACATTTCAACCGTATTATGAGAATAAACTTCACCCATGCATGGACAACTAGTACAACAGTTACAGTTCCAATTTAGAAGGGTATAAAGGAGATGTGAGCGACTGTTCAACTTATTGCCCTATTCGACTCCTCTGCCATACGCTGAAGATATTTGAGCGAGTGCTGAACTACAGGCTTAGAAATGTTGTTGCCTAATACCCAACCAGTGTGGATTTGTTAAGGCCTGCAGTACTATTGATGCAATCCATGCCACATACCTATTGTTGGAAAAGCACAAAGAAAGGCAGAAGAATGTACACATGCCATTTCTCTACCCTTATGTATGAGAATGATGTAGTACTTGCCCAAGAAATGCACCTTGAACTCCAACACCAGACACAAGCTTGGAAAATAGACTGTGCCTCCACCCAGAAGACACAATATCTAGACTGTAGCCCACATACTACTGGTACCATCAGAATCAAGGCCTGCAGAAGTCCATGCACCTTAAGTACCTAGGATCCATTGTTGCCTCAAGTTGCGATGCTACTTCTGATATCCGAACAAGGGTACTCAGCTTGGCTCAAGTGGAGGCAAATCACTAGAGTTCTCTGTGATAAAATGTAGCCTCCATATTTAAAGGCAAAAGTTTACAAGACCATGGCATGCCCAGTGGCAATCTATGTATGTTGCCCAATGACAGAAATAAGCACGAGCGGACTCTACATACAATGGAGATGAAGATGCTCCGATGGACCCTAGGACTGATTCGATGTGACCACGTGAAGAATACAGATCTTCGGCAAAGATTAGGTGTCACCCCGATCGTGGAGAAAGTGAGGGAAGCTAGGCTTCGCTGGTATGGTCACGTAATGAAAAGGCAAGACAAGTCAGTCGCTAAAACAGCTTTTCAAATTGACCCGGGTGGAATGCAACTGCATGGAATTCTTATATATTTTTGATGTTGTGCCATCAAATATAAGAAGTTACTACAAGACAACTTTATATTGGAGTACTACTTCAAACAATCCTCCATGGTTATATAAATACACAACCAACAGAAAGTAAACTGATCCAGTGTATAAGTTTTTGAGCCACTCTTTCCCTAACCTTGGACATTCGCCAAGAGGTTCAGAGTTGAGCGGTGCCCTAATGGGACTTCAGGCTTAAACCTGTGGAGTGGACGGCTGGTGCATAAACAGAGGTCCTGTTAGGAGTTGACTGCATGCATGGAAATAAATGAATGAAGGGTAACATTGACAAAATGTAATTAAACTAAGATCCATACACAATGGATACACAAGAAACAAGGGCATATTAAATAATTTCACATACAGGCATTCTAAAATAAATCAATCCTACCCAGACTCGAAAAAAAAAAAGAAATATATATAATGAAAAACCCTAAAGGCAAGGTATGTCAGAACCCAACGCAAATACGAGGGGTGAAAACAACTTGCGGAACGAAATCCGTTTCAGAAGTACAAGCATGGACCTGAATCCCCATGACTACACGCGATCAGGAATAAGTAAAGAAAATCAAAGTTCACAAGAAATGTTAAGTAAATACACAAATAAAGTTCAGTAAATACACAAGAAAGATAAAAATTAGAAGATGCTGTAACAAATCCAAAGGCCGAGGTGTTACATGTTAGAGGTTAAGAGCCACTTAGTGCGACTGAACTGGCCGGCTCGCCAGCCTAGAATCGAATCATCTAAGGGAACGCTGACTTGCCTAACAAAGGTTAAGACCATGAGGTCCCCCCCCCCCCCCCCCTACTTCAAGAACAAAAAAAAAAAAAAACTGTTTTCCCAGCCCAAAAATACATCGAAAAATTGCATAACAACATACACACAAAATAGAATAGAAAGCTGTAATATTGTCTGCAGACAAAATATAAGTTAGTCTCTTAGCTTAAAAAAATATATCACACGCGGTACGTGACGCTATGTTCGAAAATAGTTTTTTCTCGAAAGTTTTCTTGAGGAAACGCGAGAATCGCACACGCTGTTCTTTCATGATTTGTGCCCTTTCCAAAATGTTATCTTCAAAGCTTTACCTTATTTTCTTGGGACTCCGGGAAGAACACGAGGCGTCTTCCCGGAGCCCAACACAACATGACTCGACTGTGTAACAGCCCTTGCTGTAAATGACGCCGATCGAGCTCCTTTCTGCTTCAGTCCGGCACATACGCGCCAAACGCGTTACTCGCACACAGTTCAGCCAACCTAACAGGGGGACAAAACGACTCGGGCTGCCGAGCACACAATGGAGTGCAATTTGTTCCAAGGTGGCATCATTGGTTACTGACCAACTGAGAGTTGCCAAGCATAGTGGTTTACTGCGCATTGGCCCAATGCGATGTTGCCGGTTGGTTGACGACTCTGCAAGTTTTAGCGTGAGAATTGAAGCTTTTCACATTTCCCACAGGGCTGTCCACTGTTAGTAGGGGTACACAAAGTTCAGTTGATGGTCCAATTCCAGATTTGGAAATAAATGGTAGGGGGAACAAAGGTTTTCTTAATTCACTTAGGGTTACACAATCTGCAGAGATGCACAAACACAAGTCCAGGGTTTTGCAAGGTTCAGGTCCAAGGTTGGAAGAATAAATCCTCCCGGTTTTGAATGTCAATTTCTTCCTGGTGACAAGGCAATTGGCACAGTTTTTACTAGAACTTTTAAGTGGTTTCTTCCTAATCTAATACTCGTTATTTACATTTTTCGTTTGTTATATACTGTATCTTTAGTTTCTTGGTATCATTCATTTTGTTTTCATTCACCCTCATTTTATTTCATTCATTCATTATTCTTAAGGAAGGAGTTTTTCTTGTGCTACCTAAAATTTCTCCTAGGCTGAGGAAGATAACAATTAAGTTAGGTATCGAAATATGTGCCATATGTTAATAAGTTCTTAACTTGTTTTAAATAAATGTATTGACTAGGCGGAACAGTTTCTCTTTTGTTATGTAGTGAATCTGTCAATATGAAAAATGAACTTCTTTCAGAGCACAACATCAAGGTCGACATACACGATGTTGGTATAAAACTGGAAGATGCCAATGACAGACTAAAATGGAGGAGATGTACGAGTATCAAAGCAGTGGGATAAATGCTAGAAGAGAGAGAATATATATTTTTTTAAAGTTTTTAAACGAACACATAAGAATATCAAAAGAATACCTGAATATTCACGTTCACAGAGGTTAGGAATGCTTTCTTCTAAAGATTGTTATTGTTCTTTCGTATTTCAGTATAAAAATTATATTACGGTAATATTATTGAATGAAGAACTTCTTGTGAAAAATAGTGGGAACAAGGATCTTACCAGATGAAAGACGATGGTACAAACAAAATTGCGAACTCTACAAACACCAGGATAACCTCACCGATGCCATCAGAAGGAGACGCTTGGCTTTCTACGGCCACCTGTTCAGAATGGACCATCACAGGCTGTCTTATAAGATCTTCAAGGTAGCCTTGTGGATCAAATAAATTGAGAAGGATCTTGCTGAACTTAATATTCAGCAAAGCACAATAAATGACAGGAGTCGCTCCTGTCTGACAGTTGAAACCAGGCTTTTCCTCACATGCATTACAGAAGTTCACCACAACGCTTCCATAAATGGTGTGAGGAACGTAAAATAGAGTTCAGCAAGAAAATGAAAGATAACTGGTCCAATAGAAAGGCTCACAATTTCAGCACAAAAGCAGATGCCAAACAATCCACCAAAAACACCAGAAGTGGCAGACAACAGCTAATGCACAAGCACCATGGTCCATAGGTGGCCCAAACGACCAAAGAAGAAAGTCAAGACAGTTGCTTTATTTGCTTATAAACATTAAAACAGTTCTCTTCACTTAAAAACAGTAACATTGAGTATACAAACAAGCTGTCATTGATGACCAAATCACATATATCTCTTGACCTCCAAACAAAACACAATTTGTTGTTGTTTGAGTCTTCAGTCTTTTGACTGGCTTGATGCAGCACTCCATGCCTCCCTGTCCTGAGCTAATCGTTTCATCTCTACATAGCTACTACACCCTATGTCCGAGGCAATCTGTTTAACATATTCTAACCTTGGTCTACCACTACAGTTCTTGTCATCGACCCTTCCTTCCATAACTAAGCTTGCTATTTCTGGGTGTCTTAGTATGTGTCCTACAAACCTACTGATATCGCGCCAGGAGTTGGCAGTCGGGTTTGAACTGCAGAGGTCTTCCCGCTCACGGCGTATCGCGCATTCCAAAAACATTCAGTTCGTCATTACTTGCTTCACTCACTCAGCACATTCCTTCTTTCACTGACTGAGTGTCGCCTGCTGCAATGGCAACCATTGGCATGCAGGAAGCTGATATATTTAAGTTAGGAATAGGCGGACCGCGCATGCATACTGCAAGACCCCTCGCACCCCGTTGCAGCGTGCTCAACTGCCATCTCCTGCCGCGATGACAGTGTCTCTTCTCTTCATTAGCAGTCGCCAGAAACATCTCTCCTGTCCCACTAGTCTTAATACCTCTTCGTTTGTAACCGTATCTACCCATCTGATCTTCATCATTCTTCTGTAACACCACATTTCAAAAGCTTCAATTCTCCTATTTTCTGCTGCACCAATAGTCCAAGTTTCACTTCCATAGAGTGCCACGCTCCAGACAAAAGCCTTCAAAAATGACTTCCTAACACCTAAATCTATATTCGATGTCAGATTCCTTGCTTCCAAAGTAACAGAAGTCTCCTACTTCCTTTAGTTTTTCATCTGCCAATTTGATGTCCATAGAGGATTCCGATTTATTTCGTATGCATTCCAATATTTTTGTTTTACATTTATTAATTTTCATAATGAATTCTTTCCTCAAGACAGAGTCCATACCATTAAAAAACTCATTCAAATCCTCAGGCGTGTCAGCCAAGATGACTATTCCATCGGCAAATCTCAGAGTTGAAATTATTCCTCCTTGAATCTTCACTCCCACTTTAAATTTTTCTACAATTTCCTTCATTGCTTGTTCAATGTAAAGATTGAAAAGTATGGGTGATAAGTTGCAGCCTTGCCTTACACCTTTCTGAATACCAGCTTCTCTCTCATGTCCTTCAGCTCGAATGACTGCTATCTGGTTTCTGTATAGATTGTATATCACCCTCCTATCCCTGTAATATGCAGTTTTTATTTCACTAGCCATATCACAGCACCAGATGGAGGCACATCTGTATCTCTTGGCCAAAATAATTTTACATATATTATGTGCCCATAGTGAAAAGTTGCCGGAGGATTGGACTTCTGCCATCATTCATCCTATACATAAGAAAGGGGATAAATCCGACCCAAATAATTATAGAGGTATTTCACTGGTATCGGTAACGTACAAAATATTTGCAAGGGCTCTTCTGAACAGAGCAGAACCGATATTAGACCGTCAGTTAGGGGAATATCAAGCTGGGTTCAGGAAATCAAGATCCTGTCCTGAACAAATTCATAACATTAAGACCATAATTTCCTACTGTACGGTACGATCTAAACCTTATGTTGTGATTTTTGTGGACTTTCAAAAGGCTTATGATTGCATTCATAGAGACACAATAATTAACACCTTACGTGAGTTTGGCCTAGACAATAAATCAATTAATTTGTTCAAAGCAAGCTTAGAAAACACCATTTCTAAGGTCAAATTTCGTGGTGAATTGTCCGAAGCCTTTGCAATCAAGACTGGCTGTAGACAAGGTGATCTGGGATCACCGATGCTGTTCAACTGTGTCTTGGAAAAAATTATAAGAGAATGGTTAACAATCTTACCAAATAATTATGGTATTCGAATTGGTTATAAAAAAGAAGACCTGAATATAAACTGTCTCGCTTTTGCAGATGACATTGCTTTGTTCGCTAATTCAATGGAAGAGGCCACTGACCAACTTAATAAACTACAAATCATAGCTGCTAAAACTGGACTTAAAGTGGCCTTCCATAAAACTAATTTTATCACAAATGTCAAAGATGCCTCAAAATTCATCACGATTGGTCTGCAAAAAATCAAAAAAGTCCGAAAATTTAAATACCTAGGCGAATGGATTACCCCTAATAATTCAGAAATAGCTGCTATTGAGAGCAGATGTAACAAATTGGAAGGTGCCTTTCAAACTTGCAAAAACATTTACAAAAGTAAAAGCTTGTCCCGGAATGTCAAACTTTGTCATTATAATACAGTAATTAGGCCGTCAGCACTGTATGCTGCAGAATGCTTACAGATGACAAACAAAGGCCCATTGAGAAAATTAGAACTTAAGGATCGGAAAATTCTAAGGAAAATATTAGGACCTGTTAATGATAATGGTACTTACAGAAGAAGACATAACAATGAATTATTTGAACATATAGAAGATTTGGTGAGTGCGATGAGAAAAAGGAGAATGTCTTTCTTTGGACATTTGGAGCGGATGGAGCATCATCGACTTTCATATCGAATCCACTCATCAATCTCTAAAAAAAATTCCTATTGTAAATGGTCGATGCAAGTTAAAAAGGACCTAACAGAAGCTCGAATCAATCAAACTCTGGTTTGGGATAGGAACCTGTTCAGAAAGGCGGTTAAATCAACCAGTAATCTACACCCTTTAACATCTGTGATGCCTCGCCCTCACTGCAAGTGGACGGAAGAAAGGAGAGCTGAACATTCGTCAAGAATGAAGATCTACTGGCAGACAAGAAAACAAGCTTTACAGTGATCATATGAGTGAAGAACATCGTGGTCCATTGATGGCCGAAACGACTAAAAAAAAAAAAAAAAAATGTGCCCATTTCTGTACTTAACTCATTTTTTTCTTCTAATATTTCACTTGCACCCCTAGGTCTCTCACCCCACCCCCTATTTGAACTCTGTATTAATATGGTACTTTTCCTATCGAGAATAATTGCTTCATGCCAAGTACTAATAATAACATGTATTGAACCAGAATCTCCTGCTGTTTGGGCAGGTGAATTTAGCCACCTACACCCCCAAGGAGAGCTATTTCTTAAAGCCATTTCTATGTTTCAAAAAGTCCAAGTCAGGTTCACAGTTTGGTGCCCAGGTGACTCTGTGACTGTCGTCTAGGAGATCAAAGATACAGTATATTATCCTTGTCTTTCAGGATGCCTCTGCAACAGCAGCTTTCCACCTAAGATTTGAAAATTTGCCACAGTCAGAGCATGGCCACAGCCCTACAAGTGGCTAAACGCACCTGCCCAGACAACAGAAGATTGGGATTTGAATCCCAACTGTGGTCACATTTTCAAGTCATTTCAATGTTTTGTTAAGAATGATATTATGGATTTAACATCTCTTTCAACTGCTGTGGCTTTAGAGATTTTGCAGGGTAGAGAATTTTTAACATGTCGGTTAATCTCCTGACATTAGAGCACTGACTATGCTGCATTTGGGTGCAGTCTGGACTGTGCCAAGCAGCTGGCCCTCATATTCTACGATAAAAAGTCATGAGAATTTGGATGCTCACAATAAATGTCAGTGATAGCTTTTAGCAATGAGTAGTGCAAAAGTAATTACGGTATATACCTATACCTACACTGTAGGTACAATCCAAATAATTCTGATTCTTTAACTATTTTGATGTTAATTTCTGTTTGTTACCAATTAATCTTTTATTACTATTTGTTAAACCTGATATGAAAAGACCTAAGTTTGACTGGCTCAAAATAATCAATTTGAATATGTCTACATTGTTACAATGTATCAGGAGATAATTATAGTGTCTTAACTTCGGGGCAGTAATTCTTCTTGTATCATCTAAAAACTACCCCCATGCAACACAAAAGTGTTTTCCAAATTTTCTATTGCCCAGAATGATTGTTGCTTTGAGGAGAAGATCATCAAGATAATCAGCCTGAATTATCTACTGCTACTACTTTCAGAAGGTAATTGAGAAGATAGAGAGCAGTAGTGAAGCCCTACAATAGAAATTGTTGTAATATTCTTTTACTATATTGCTTAAAACCATAAACTGACTAAATAGATGTGACATATGCCTTTTATTATTCATACCCCTATAATCTATCTATATATATAAAGCACAAAGTTTGTCTGTCTGTCTGTCTGTCTGTCTGTCTGTTATGTATACAAATCTACACCGTTTCACCGATCTGAACCAAAATTTGTATACTTACCCTTTGGAACCCTGCGGGTAACCCTGTCAACATTAAATTTCGGACAGACCACCCCATGCCCTGCATTTAGGCCCTTTTGCACAAATCTACACCGTTTCACCGATCTGAACCAAAAGTTGTATATTTAACCTTTGGAACCCTGCGAGTAACACTGTCCACTTGAAATTTCGGACAGACCACCCCATTCCCTGCATTTAGGCCCTTTGGTCCAAATCCACACCGTTTCACCGATCTCAACCAAAATTTGTATATTTACCCTTTGGAACCCTGCGAGTAACACTGACCACTTAAAATTTCGGACAGACCACCCCATTCCCTGCATTTAGGCCCTTTGGTCCAAATCTACACCGTTTCACCGATCAGAACCAAAATTCGTATTCTTACCCTTTGGTGCCCTGCGAGTAACACTGTCTACTTGAAATTTCGGACAGACCACCCCATTCCCTGCATTTAGGCCCTTTGGTCCAAATCCACACCGTTTCACCGATCTCAACCAAAATTTGTATATTTACCCTTTGGAACCCTGCGAGTAACACTGACCACTTAAAATTTCGGACAGACCACCCCATTCCCTGCATTTAGGCCCTTTGGTCCAAATCTACACCGTTTCACCGATCAGAACCAAAATTCGTATTCTTACCCTTTGGTGCCCTGCGAGTAACACTGTCTGCTTGAAATTTCGGACAGACCACGCCATTCCCTGCATTTAGGCCCTTTTTGCACAAATCTACACCGTTTCACCGATCTGAACCAAAATGTGTATACTTACCCTTTGGAACCCTATGAGTAACACTGTCTGCTTGAAATTGCGGACAGACCACTCCATTCCCTGCATTTAGGCCCTTTGGCCCAAATCTACACCGTTCCACCGATCTCAACCAAAATTTGTATATTTACCCTTTGGAACACTGCAACTAACACTGTCTGCTTGAAATTGCGGAGAGGCTACTCCATCCCCTGCATTTAGGCCCTTTGGCACAAATCTACACCCTTTCACCGATCTGAACCAAACTTTGTATACTTACCCATTGGAACCCCGCGAGTAACACTGTCCACTTAAAATTTCGGACAGACCACCCCATTCCCTGCATTTAGGCACTTTGGCACAAATCTACACCGTTTCACCGATAAGAACCAATATTCGGAAACTTACTCTTTGGTACCCAGCGAGTAACACTGTCTGCTTAAAATTGCGGACAGACCACTCCATTCCCTGCATTTAGGCCCTTTGTCCCAAATCTACACCGTTTCACCGATCTCAACCAAAATTTGTATATTTACCCTTTGGAACACTGCGACTAACACTGTCTGCTTGAAATTGCGGCGAGGCCACTCCATCCCTTGCATTTAGGCTGTTTGGCACAAATCTACACCGTTTCACCGATCTGACCCCAATTTTATATACTTACCCGTAGAACCCGACAAGTAACACTGTTTTAAATTTCGGACAGACCACACTATTCCCTGCTTTTTGGCCCTTTGGCAGAAAACTACACCGTTTCACCGATCTCAACCAGATTTTACATAATTACCCTTTGGAACTCGACGAGTAACACTGTCCACTCGAAATTTCAGACAGACCACTCCACTTCACGCATTTAGGCCCTTTGGCACAATTCTACATCGTTCACCGATCGAAAACAAAATGTGTATACTTACCCTTTGGAACCCGATGAGTAACCCGATGTTCCAAACAGACCCAGCCTGGGGCTGGAAACTGTACAAGATGATGATGATGATGATGAGTAACACTGTCCACTTTAAAATTTGGACAGGCCACTCCATTCCCTGCATTTTGGCCCTTGGCACAAAACTACAAAGTTTCACCGATCTCAACCAGATTTTACATAATTACCGTTTTGAACTCGACGAGTAACACTGTTCACTCGAAATTTCGGATAGACCACTCCATTTCCCGCATTAAGGCCCTTTGGTACAAATCTACATCGTTCACCGATCGAAAACAAAGTGTGTATACTTACTTACCCTTTGGAACCCGATGCGTAACACTGTCCACTTGAAATTTCTGACATAGGCCTACCACTCCATTCCCTGCATGTAGCTCAGGAATTCCTCGGGGTTGCCAGCTTCCTAACTCACCAGTCATGAGCCCTTGAGGGTGTACCAGAAGTGGTGGGTCTACACACACCCTGCCTCTTTGAGGGCCTTGAGCAGAAGACAGGAGATATTATGAAAAGGAAAAGAAGGCAGACCCCTCGAAGAATGAGGGAATCAGGAAAGATGAGACAAAGCCAATTAAGGCGGGAAATTGAAAGACTCCCTAGCCCTCGGATACCCTAATACAGTCTGGGTCGGAAGAGAACAAGAGTTGACCAAGGGAGGCCGACAGGAAAGAGAACTGAAATGAGCCCGGCACCAGGAAGTAGAAGCGATGCCAGACTCAGCTGGGGTTCCGTGGTCGCCAACCCACGTCCCACAAGTTGTGAGACCCTGGGGGGGGGGGGGTCAGTTGTGAGAATAGCTTGCTGATTCATCGTGAGGTGACTTGAGAGTACTTTCCAGAGCCCGCCGTGTTATCTCCTGCTGTCTATGCTGATGCCAGCACAGGGCCGTTGCGAAACAGTGAGTGATTCCCGGTCAATCTGTATAGGACGGGGAACCCCGAACGTGTGTCATCATATTTCGTCATCATCTGCGATCATCTCAGGTTCGTGCAGCTTGGACCTATATTCTTTGTCTTTGCCGAGCAGTACGCTCTTTCACTAGACGCATCCAGTACAGGCCTAAGCCAGAAAATAAGGTTGAGACTTTGGAAGACATCGAAGCTAGACACCTGAATTACCTATATCAGTTTTAAAATAACACCATGTTCGTTTAGTAGACATTTTTTCATTACCTTATTATTATCATCATAAGTGCAAATGACCTAGATGTTACGCGCATCATACCAATAATCACCGCCGCATAAAGTCTTTCTCGACTGTGATTTTTAAAATATTTATTTTTGGTTGGTTGGTTCTTAAGTTTAGGGGCTGCGACAACGCGGCCATGTAGCTCAGTGTACTTTGGGTGTGTGTAGAATCTGTCTGATAACCGGTGTTAATTGTGATGACTGTATTAGTGTGTGTTATCTGTTTTTTAATTTAAGTACAAACTGCAACATAGAATTCTTCAAATAGTTCGTACTTTTGCCGCCAAGCGCCACCGTTAACGACTACTAGGCCAAGTTCGGAACTTAGCTACTAGACGCCACTGCAGTCGGCTCTTGGCAACGGACGTAGACATCTATGCGCGTTGTTTACCTATCCAATTTAGCTTCACACAGGTGTAATTAGTGGAAGGTTCTTTAACATGCCATAAATCTGACATGGGACCGCCGGCTTTACTTCCCCTCTGAAGAAAGGCATACTGACGGATTTTTAACGCTCTTAAAATATCCGACGGCTTCGGCCGGGTTTGAACCCGCTATCTTGGGCATAGAAGCTCAGCATGCTACCAAATACGCCACCGAAGCCGCCATATAGTTATTTTTATTACAGTACATTGTGTACATTATACGTTGAAGTGTCAATTCAATACCGGTAGTAGTTTCCCTTATCATCCTCATCATAAGAGCAAATGACCTACAGTAGATGTTACGCCCATTACACCATTAATCACCACACACAATAAGTCTTCCTCGCCTGTGAATTTTGAAATATGTATTACTATTACGGAAGTTTGTAAGTTTGACGTGTCAATTCAACAGTAGTTTTTATTATCATCCTTATCAAAAGGGCAAATGACCTAGATATTACTCCCTCATTGTCTTTGGGGGCAAATGACTTAGATTTTAAGTCCATTATATTTCTAAGGAGACCTTAAAACATTATCATCATTCCACCGGGCGAAGCCGGGTACTACTGCTAGTACTCCAATATATTCCATCCCCTGTCCAAGAGGTCTCATTAATCCAATCACAGATACATCCCAGACAGAGCTTGTATTGTTCCTGGTTCCATGTCATTCCATGTCAAACCCATGAAAACTAAGACCTAATTTCACAGTCAGAGCTAAAGCTCAGGTTAAGCTCTAGCCCAACTTCAAGGGGAGGTCGAGTTTCACAGCTCACACACAAAATGGCAGATCAAGTTGAAATTTTCTTTGGTCTAGCTTAAGTTGCAAGAATCTACAGCTTAAGTTAAACTTCAGGTTCATTAGAATTAACTTCTGGCACCCATCAATGGAATATAAACTGTTATTTCATCAATATCACACAGTATTGTGCAACAAACAAACTCTGAAGTTACTATACCAAATTTTCATTAATTTGAGAATATGAATGTTCCGAATAAAATCGCATTTGTCCTAACATCTCATATTTTGTAAATTGTACAAGGGCAAGCTACAAAATATACAGCATCAATAATGTTAACATGATTAAGAATTTATTTCTTATATGAAAACACAATGGAGTTATATCCAATTATATAGTAAACATACTCTTTCAATGCAATGGTTCAACTAAGTAAACACTTACAAATAGGTAAGGAAAACTAAAACACAAAACACAGTATGCGCAGTGATGGAATATGGTGAAATGTTTTGGTGGCTGAATGGTTAATACATATATGGGAAAGTTACGAACACAATAAATGCGAATTTGCCATTTTTCTAATTTTTTCTTCTATTTGTTGATAATCATGGCCATGTCTTGTTTTGCAAATTTTGAATGTGATAATTATGTTTTTTTTTTTGCGATTTCTCCACATAAAATGAAGCAAATAAGCTAAAAAAATAAGCAAATAAAAAATTTAAATTAAATCATAAATATATTGTTTTGTAGAATTCTTACCTTACGTAAGCTTGTTACAGCACACGGAGAAGGTCATCTTGAGATTTTCTTGTGTGATGCTCCTGCGTTTGTCAGCGAAGAGTGATTTAAACAGTGAAAATTATATCTCAACGTCCCGTGACGTTACAGGAACATGTGAAAAGCACCAAAGTTCTGCTCGAGTGAATTTCTCTTCGATATACTGTATGTTTCTGTACCAGAAGGCGTTATAGAAATTTTACAGTGTTTCGTAACCAGGGTTTTTCGTAATACCTTACTGAGTTACCCATCAAGTTAGAACTGACTGAGCAGGTAAAGACAAATTTGGAAGGACTTCATGACATTTTTGAACTCTAATCGGAGACTTTACTAACACTTTCTTCACGCTAACTGTTCCAGCGACACAATGTAAGCCGTGAGCAAGACACATCAGGTGAACTAACTTAGGATAAAGGACTTTGAATCCAGTTCCTGCTTTAACAATATATGGAGCAGCATCACTGAGAAATAACAATACATTGTCATACCATGCCCCATCTTGCCACCAGATGTCATTGAAAAATTTTGCAAAAGTGGAATTATTTACTGGGTCAAGTACTTGTTTATTAAGAAGATATGATCTTCTGCCTGCTCTCATAGCACCAACTACAGCACTACATACAAATTGTCCTGCTGCATATGTGGTTTCATCAATAGAAATCCATATTTTTTCATGCTGTAGTTGATCCCGAACATGACAAATTACGTCTTGAAAACACTGTTGCAAATAGTTTTTTCGCAATGTAGATTCGTCCGGCACCCATCTGTTTGTGTGTTTTTCTAAAAATCCCCGAAGCTGCTCATTATTAAAATTTCCACAATGGAATCTCCGAACTCACTAATGCTAAAAACAAGTCTTTGAAAAATGTATCACTTGAATTCGATTGTTCGCCTACAGTGCCTGTAATTAGTTGCTGATTTAACTTAGATTTATTCTTAGCCCTCTCCTTATGTCGCGTTGTGTTAATATGCTGTACAATGTTATATTTTTTAGCCTATTTTCAATTTTGAAAAAATAGGCTTATGAGATCACCTTTTGTCCGTGTGTGTGTGTGTGTCCCCCTAATAAAATCTAAACGGCTGGAGCGATTTCAATGAAACTCGGTAAGTTCATAGCACTATTCCCGGCGACCTCGACCGTGCCCTTCAAATTTTGTTACGTCTCACCAATCCAACATGGTGGCTGTGCTAAATATTTCACTAGCATTCAATATCTCCGAAACTATTACCGATATCGCCCTGAAATTGTGTACGGTGATAAAGGGCACTACTAGAAGTTCACCTATGAGACTTTCAAAAACCTGGTGACTACAAAACCAGCATGGCGGCCAAGCGAATTTGAGACTTTTAAATAGACTTTTCTCGCGATTTAACTATCCAAACGTAATGAAACTTGGTACAGCACATGCTTATACACATTGTAATGCACTGAAGTCTAATTTAGTTCAATTGTTTACATAACCTCAAAATGGCGGCTGTGCGAAATATTTCACTGACATTCTATATCTCCGAAACTATTACAGATATCACCCTGCAATTTTATACGGTGATAAAGGGTACTGATACAAGTTTACCTATGCATATTTCATAAACCTGTAAAGTACAAAACGAACATGGCGACCAAGCGAATTTGAAATATTTTAATAGACTTTTCTTGTGATTTAACTCTCTGAGCGCAGTGAAATGTGGTACAGTAAATGATTTTGCAGATTGTAATGCACTGCCATCTAATTTAATTCAATTGTTTACATAACCTCAAGATGAAGCGGCTTCGGTGGCGTAGTTGGTAGCATGCTGAGCTTCTATGCCCAAGATAGCGGGTTCAAACCCGGCCGAAGCCGTCGGATTTTTTAAGAGCGTTAAAAATCCCTCAGTATGCCTTCCTTCGGAGGGGAAGTAAAGCCGGCGGTCCCATGTCATAGATTTATGGCATGTTAAAGATCTTTCCACTAATTACACCTGTGTGAAACTAAATTGGATAGGTTAAGAATGTAAACAACGCTCTTAGGTTGCTACGTTCGTTGCCAAGAGCCGACTGCGGTGGCGTCTAGTAGCTAGTTCTGAACTAGGCCTAGTAGTCGTTGACGGTGGCGTTTGGCGGCAAAAGTAGGAACTATTTGAAAATTCAAAGTTGCAGTCCCTACTTGAATTAAAAAAACAGATACACACACACTAATACAGTCATCACAATTAACACCGGTTATCAGACAAATTCTACACACACCCAAAGTACACGGGGCTACATGACCGCGTTGTCGCAGCCCCTAAACTAAGGAACCAACCAACCAACCAACCAACCTCAAGATGGCGGCTGTGTGAAATTTTAAAATTAAGTTTTTATTTCTTGTGTCTTAATCATGCGATCAAAGTGAAAGTTTGAATAATGAACCTAGGCAATAACTCTATGGCCTATACATATAACAATCCTAAATAGCGAGCTTCCGAATTATTTAGACGGTTCTCAATATCTATGAATCTTTTACAGCAACCAAACTGATTTTTTTTATGTTCATAGAGAATATGAACATATGTTCACCTATAGGACTTTCAGTAACCTGGTGAGCACAAATCCAACATGGCGGCAACGCGAATTAACTATCCGAGTGCCATGAAACGTTGCACATTAAATGCGTATACAAATGTTGATCCACTGGCATCTAATTTATTTCAATTGTTTGCATAATCACAAGATGGCTGCTGTGCATAATTTTAAAATCTCGTTTTTACTTCTTGTGTTCTAATCATGCGATTGCAGTTTGAATACCACACGTACACAATAATCTTAATGTAATAGTACAAAATTAAAAATCCAGCCTGGCGACCATCTGAAATATTTAGACAGTTCTCAATATCTACGAATCTGTTACAGCAATTAAACTGAAATTTTGTATGTTGATAGAGGTAATTAATATGAGCAGGATATATGAAAATAGGCTGTATAGTTCTTCACGGAACTACTTGTTTCTTTGTAGAAACACTTTCTTCGCACACCAAACAAAATAAGAACCTACCGTCATCGCTAAATATATCTCATCCAAACTGGTTTGCATATTTGCACAACAAAGCCGATTGAGATGTTTTTGTGGTGGCATTTCTTAACTTACTACAGTCAACGACTGATCGCGATCGTATAGGCTACACATTATCACATGGACACGTTTTGCATGACTGAAAGAAGAATACTGATTGCATCAGCAAGCCAAAGAATATAAGCAAGCCCTAACAGCTTGTGAAACGGGGGATTCACCAACCAACTGACAACATGTCGATACCGGATTGGACAGCTTAATCTCAGTAGAAGATATTCGGCGGGGCATCCCAAGTTTCTCTCGCAATTTCAACTATGCAGTGTTATTTCACAACATCCTGGGTCTTCTCCCTTTTACACTTATACCGTATTGCTTATTAGTAGATTTAAATGATGGACGAATTGCTTGAATGATAAAATGATGGTTAGGAATGAAAATTTACTTTTAAATTTACATGTTTTGGGTAAAATAAGCTATTTTAAGAAAAAGATCACAAAATAAGTAACCAAACTCGTATTTCAGCGAAAAAAGCATTTGTAAGCATTTCGCTTAGAAATCCGGGCTCTAATAATTACCATATGTTTTCCAATATTTATTGACTGACCAGTGTTTTGTGAAAGTTACTGAAGGAGAATCAACAATGAATAACAACACGATACTGTTGCCTGAGGGGTTTCTGCGCCATAAACAACTCCTCAACATGCCTTTAAGTCCCATGGACTATGCAAAAGCAGTAGCATTGGTGAATGAAGGCCCTAGCTTCCGCTAAGTATCCGAGGTGTTGAATACAGTTTATGTCAAAGTTTTTTGGCCGGTCTGCCCCGGTTGCGCAGTCGTACAGAGGACAGTCAGCGAGCCTCAGGCATGTGTAATTGATACGAGAGTTGTCAGTTTTGCTGTGTGCTGGTGACAAATAAATGAAATAATAGACAGTTATCGTAGTTACAGTACTTGCAGTTCCTTGTGTTCGCAGTGGCATAACAAGGGTTTCTTTCTGGAGGGGGATGAGCGGAGTTAAAATTACATTGGGGTGTGAGGGCTCGGACATAATGAGACATAATAATCAATGAAAGCAAGTATACAATCCTGAAGTTTCGAAATCTCCTATATGATTTCATTAGCATTTGATACATTTTATTCGCACTTATCAATATGTAAATGATTGAAAAATAACAATTTTGTTGATATTAAATTATCAAGTCCAGTTTTCTTTGCGAAATTATTTGGCTCTTAGTCAGGGCCGGATTTACCGTAAGGCAAAATAGGCACGTGCCTAGGGGCGCCGCAAGGCGCCCCTTCGGTTAGGCGCCCCGAAGGGAACCACCGTGAGATGCCTTCTTTGCTACGGCTTTAAATGTGCTAAGTTAGGATTATAGCAGTATATATGCTAAAATATATATTGAGAAATGAGCCGAGACATTTAGAAATAATATCGTGTCTTTGTCGCATGCCCTTCCACTTCGCTCTTCGTTATGCCGCTCGACGCCCTTTCGTCCCGACAGGTGTGAGAGGTGCGGGGAGGCGGGCGAGCGGAGCTGTGCTGCGCGCGCTGTTGTTGCGGTAGCTGGGTTTGCTTGCATTGTAGTAGCACTGATGTGCCCCGTGCCCCACCCCCTTAACAGTGCTGTGTGCGAGTTCGAGCTTGCGTTGTGTTGTTTTGTTGTGTTGTGATCTGCAAGTAAATGTTTTAAACTATGGACAGCAAAAAGTTGTCTGGTTACCAAAGCCATGTCTGCAAAGCCGAGGTTACACTATCAAAATGTCGGAAAATAAATGAGATGTTTAGTGGGCGTGTGAATCCTACACCTCCTACGACAAATTCGGATAACAATAACAATTCTTGCTCTGCGGTTCACGACATTGACTGCGATGTAGTTCAGCAACTTGAGGTAAGCTACCGTACACGAATTAGTTTACGCAAATTAGGCCTTTCCCAATAGGCGATTGCTTGATACACTGTTGCACAAAGTGACATGCGTAAAAACTCAGACTGGCCTCGAAACCGTACCGTGCCTGCAGAGTATATTAAAAGCTGTTCTTTTAAAATTTACTATGTTTGAAGTGCTCTAATTAATACGGGATTTTCCTTTTCAGCTCCTACAAGCCAAAATTGATGAAAAAGAGAATGACAATTCTAGGCCTACATGTAATTCGAATGACACATTAGGGGGAGAAAGGAACAAAAATTTAAATATGCCTCAGTGGACAAACAAAACGTTACGGCCAATGGTGAACCAAAAGAAAGGTTTCTGGGTTTTATGGTGAACATCGGGCACAAGTCAGAGCAGCTTTTGGATGCAGCAAAGGCTAAGTTGGAAGATCTGGATTTGAAAGTGGAGGATATTCGAGGCCAATCTTACGATAACGCAATTAATATGTCCGGCGAATATTCTGGGTTGCAAGCTCGAATAGCGGCCTTGAATCCCTTAGCTTTTTATGCACCATGCTCACCCCAACACTAAATTTGGTTGGAACTCATGCCACTGAATCTTGTTCAGAATCTGTAAGGTATTTTTTAACAGCTCTAGAACTGCACTACTTTTTTACTGCTTCGACCTACCGATGGAAATTTTAAAGACCTTTATTGCGCGTGTACTAAAAAGCCCGTCAGTGACTCGGTGGTCGGCACGATATGACGCTTGTCAAGCTCTGAGGGAAGGCTGGTGTGGCGTCGTGGCAGGTCTTGAGAGTATTCACGAAGACAGAAATCAAAAGGCAAACACTCGAAGTGAAGCCAAAGGCATCTTAAGCAATATCCTACAATTATAAACTGCTTTCCTAGTTGTTTTTTGGAGTACCATCTAAAAAGATTTAATACTGTCAGCCAGAAGCTCCAAAAAGTTAGCACTAATTTGAACACTGTGGTAGAATGTTACGCTTCGTTAGCGGAATTTGTGCAAAGTTTAAGAGATAATTTCGATGTCTATGAGAAAGGAGCCAAAGAATTAAGCGGTATTGCTCAATATTCCTACGACCTAAAGAGAACACCGGAACGAAAGACTCGTAATGATGAGACAAAGCAAGGAGAATATGTACCGTCAGAGGGCTCAGACAATTTTCGCGTCAATGTATTTTATGTAATTCTGGATGGACTAAGTGCTGAGCTTAAGAGGCGAAGTGAGGCTTACAAAGTCCTCCATAAGAGATTTTATTTTCTAGAAAACCTGTTAGACCTAGATGGTCCAATGATAAAAAAAAAAATCCTCTCGGCACGCCGGAAGGCGGAGGTAGATTTCACCGGGCAAACTAGGGGATAGGCTATAATAGGCAAAATATGCAGGTTTTCGTAGGAGGATCAGACCTCATTGATTGCAAGAAAGTATTTTACATTTGGAGGTTAATTAACTTTTTTTTTTTCGTTTTTGTATGCATATTTTTATCATTTTATTGTCTTATGGTGATGGTAACCTTCTTATCCTTTGGGGTTCATTTTTATACTTGTGATCACACTGTCCTTATGCAAGGTTTGGAACTGATGTGTAACTATCTGATAGTCTGTTACTTCTTCACGCAAAATTTTATCTCCCGCAGAGATTTTTGTTGGTTCCACAGTTTAGGGGCTGTGACAACGTGGTCATGTAACCCCGTGTACACTGGGTGTGTGTAAAATCTGATAAACGGTGTTAATTGTGATGACTGTATTAGTCTGTAATTCAGGTAAGGTCTGCAGATGGTCAATTTTAAGTAGCAGTTCCTAATTTTGTACCATATACTAACGTCAACGACACCTAGCTGTGAACTTGGCTACTAGATGCCACCACAACCTGCAACGAACGTTGGAACATGCCCTCCAAAGGAAAGCATGCTGAGGGATTTTTAGTGCTCTTAGTAAATCCGACGACTTCAGCCGGGTTTGAACCCGCGACCTTGGGCATAGAAGTTCAGCATGCTACCAGTTCCGATACCGAAGTCGCTTCCCACAGACAGATGGAAAACTGAATGTTATCTCGTGCAGTGGCGTTGTCTTGGCAACCTCTGATAGCTCATCCCTCATCAATTAAGAAGCGTTGTCATGGTAACCTCTGATGGCACTTGACATTTTTTAAAATTCCGAAATCATTTTTCTCATCCCATGGCGTAATGGTAGGTCAGATCAAAAATTCTTTCAGACAAAGTTTTAGGTAATTATTAGGGGAATATTTTCCGTTTTGTACGGTTTTGATATTGTGCCTATTAAGAGAGATATGATTAATGTTTACCGAAAAACTTTTCAAACATAAATTTTTGGCACTTATCCGACACATATTATGAACTTTGAATGGATTCGATATTTCACGTATTAAGAGAGTTATAGCGATATTTCACTTTTTCGAAAAAGAAAAAAAAAAGCCCCCCCCCCCTCAACCGATTTTGCCCATTAACGAACTCGACCGAGATTTTAAGGGGATACATATTATGCAAAACATTCAAAGTGATTGCTGCAAAATTACGTCAGTTATCGTGTCGACAAGAAACTGATATATATGCATATATATACACACACATATATATATATATAAACTTTTGAACTGACGGTGGTTTGCGGGTCTGGGGGATGTGAAACGCGAAGATGTGTCGAAATTTTCCGGAAGTCGAAACATGGCACCCATTGCAATGGTTAGCTTTCTGATGAAATCTACCTAAATTGCAATAGTTAGCTTTCTGATGAAATCTACCTAAAATAGGCTACATAATTAAAAATACTACCATCAACGACACCTAGCTGTGAACTTGGCTACTAGATGCCACCGGAACCATCAACTCGCAACGAATGTTGGAACTTCCCCTCCGAAGGAAAGCAAACTCAGGTTTTTTTAGCGCTCTTAGTAAATCCGACGACTTCAGCCGGGTTTGAACCCGCGACCTTGGGCATAGAAGTTCAGCATGCTACCAGTTCCGATACCGAAGTCGCTTCCCACAGACAGATGGAAAACTGTATGTTATCTCGTGCAGTGGCGTTGTCATAGCAACTGCTGATGGCTCATCCCTTATCAATTAAAAGTAAAGTTGTCATGGCAACCTCTCTTGGCACTTGGCATTTTCTTATAATTTAAATCATTTTGCTCACCCCGTGGCGTAATGGTGGGTCATATCAAACATTCTTTCAGACAAAAGTTTTAGGTAATTATTGGAGGAATATTGTCCATTTTGTACGGTTTTGATATTGTGCCTATTAACAGAGATATGATTAATGTTTCCCAAAAATCCCACTTTTTCCCACCCCTTTGGTCAATGGTTGGTGCTATCAAAAAACTTTTTTAACATAAATTTTAGAGCCTTGTCCGACACATAGGATGAACTTTGAATGGATTCAATATTTCAGATATTAAGAGAGTTATAGCGATATTTCACTTTTTCGAAAAAAGCCTCCCATTTTAACCCCCTTCGACCGATTTTGCCCATTAACGAACTCGACCGAGATTTTAAGGGGATACATATTATGTAAAAAATTCAAAGTGATTGGTGCAAAATTACAGCAGTTATCGTGTCCACAAGAAACTGATATCTAAACTTATCTATATATATAAAGCACAAAGTTTGTCTGTCGGTCTGTCTGTTATGTATACAAATCTACACCGTTTCACCGATCTGAACCAAAATTTGTATACTTACCCTTTGGGACCCTGCGGGTAACCCTGTCAACATTAAATTTCGGACAGACCACCCCATGCCCTGCATTTAGGCCCTTTTGCACAAATCTACACCGTTTCACCGATCTGAACCAAAAGTTGTATATTTTACCTTTGGAACCCTGCGAGTAACACTGTCCACTTAAAAATTCGGACAGACCACCCCATTCCCTGCATTTAGGCCCTTTGGTCCAAATCCACACCGTTTCACCGATCTCAACCAAAATTTGTATATTTAACCTTTGGAACTCTGCGAGTAACACTGTCCACTTAAAATTTCGGACAGACCACCCCATTCCCTGCATTTAGGCCCTTTGGTCCCAATCTACACCGTTTCACCGATCAGAACCAAAATTCGTATTCTTACCCTTTGGTACCCTGCGAGTAACACTGTCTGCTTGAAATTTCGGACAGACCACGTCATTCGCTGCATTTAGGCCCTTTTTGCACAAATATACACCGTTTCACCTATCTGAACCAAAATGTGTATACTTACCCTTTAGAACCCTGCGAGTAACACTGTCCACTTGACATTTCGGACAGACCACCCCATTCCCTGCATTTAGGCCCTTTGGTCCAAATCTACACCGTTTCACAGATCAGAACCAAAATTCGTATTCTTACCCTTTGGTACCCTGCGAGTAACACTGTCCGCTTGAAATTGCGGATGGACCACTCCATTCCCTGCATTCAGGCCCTTTGGCCCAAATCTACACCGTTCCACCGATCTCAACCAAAATTTGTATACTCACCCTTTGAAAGCCTGCGAGTAACACTGTCTGCTTGAAATTGCGGACAGACCACTCCATTCCCTGCATTCAGGCCCTTTGGCACAAATCAACACCGTTTCACCGATCTCAACCAAAATGTGTATATTTACCCTTTGGAACACTGCGACTAACACTGTCTGCTTGAAATTGCGGCGAGGCCACTCCATCCCTTGCATTTAGGCTGTGTGGCACAAATCTACACCGTTTCACCGATCTGACCCCAATTTTATATACTTACCCGTAGGAACCCGACAAGTAACACTGTTCACTTTAAATTTCTGACAGACCACACTATTCCCTGCTTTTTGGCCCTTTGGCAGAAAACTACACCGTTTCACCGATCTCAACCACATTTTACATAATTACCCTTTGGAACTCGACGAGTAACACTGTCCACTCGAAATTTCGGACAGACCACTCCATTCCACGCATTTAGGCCCTTTGGCACAAATCTACATCTTTCACCGATCGAAAACAAAATGTGTATACTTACCCTTTGGAACCCGATGAGTAACACTGTCCACTTTAAAATTTGGACAGGCCACTCACTCTATTCCCTGCATTTTGGCCCTTTGGCACAAAACTACACCGTTTCACCGATCTCAACCAGATTTTACATAATTACCGTTTGGAACTCGACGAGTAACACTGTCCACTCGAAATTTCGGACAGACCACTCCATTTCCCGCATTAAGGCCTTTTGGTACAAATCTACATCGTTCACCGATCGAAAACAAAGTGTGTATACTTACCCTTTGGAACCCGATGCGTAACACTGTCCACTTGAAATTTATCACTTACCACTCCATTCCCTGCATTTAGCTCAGGAATTCCTCGGGGTTGCCAGCTTCCTAACTTACCAGTCATGAGCCCTTGAGGGTGTACCAGAAGTGGTGGGTCTACACACACCCTGCCTCTTTGAGGGCCTTGAGCAGAAGACAGGAGATATTATGAAAAGGAAAAGAAGGCAGTCTCCTCGAAGAATGAGGGTATCAGGAAAGATGAGACAAAGCCAATTAAGGCGGGAAATTGAAAGACTCCCTAGCCCTCGGATACCCTAATACAGTCTGGGTCGGAAGAGAACAAGAGTTGACCAAGGGAGGCCGACAGGAAAGAAAACTGAAATGAGCCCGGTACCAGGAAGCAGAAGCGATGCCAGACTCAGCTGGGGTCCCGTGGTCGCCAACCCACGTCCCACAAGTTGTGAGACCCTGGGGGGGGGAGGTCAGTTGTTAGAATAGCTTGCTGATTCATCGCGAGGTGACTTGAGATTACTTTCCAGAGCCCGCCGTGTTATCTCCTGCTGTCTATGCTGATGCCAGCACAGGGCCGTTGCGAAACAGTGAGTGATTCCCGGTCAATCTAAATAGGACGGGGAACCCCGAACGCGTGTCATCATATTTCGTCATCATCTGCGATCATCTCAGGTTCGTACAGCTTGGACCTATATTCTTTGTCTTTGCCGAGCAGTACGCTCTTTCACTAGACGCATCGAGTACAGGCCTAAGCCAGAAAATAAGGTAGAGACTTTGGAAGACATCGAAGCTAGACACCTGAATTACCTATATCAGTTTTAAAATAACACCATGTTCGTTTAGTAGTCATTTTTTAATTACCTTATTATTATCATCATAAGTGCAAATGACCTAGATGTTACTCGCATCATACCAATAATCACCGCTACATAAAGTATTTCTCGACTGTGATTTTTAAAATATTTATTTTTGGTTGGTTCTTAAGTTTAGGGGCTGCGACAACGCGGTCATGTAGCCCCGTGTACTTTGGGGGTGTGTAGAATCTGTCTGATAACCGGTGTTAATTGTGATGACTGTATTAGTGAGTATTATCTGTTTTTTAATTTAAGTACAAACTGCAACTTAGAATTCTTCAAATAGTTCGTACTTTTGCCGTCACGACTACTAGGCCAAGTTCGGAACTTAGCTACTAGACGCCACTGCAATCAGCTCTTGGCAACGGACGTAGACATCTAAGAGCGTTGTTTACCTATCCAATTTAGCTTCACACAGGTGTAATTAGTGGAAGGTTCTTTAACATGCCTTAAATCTGACATGGGACCGTCGGCTTTACTGACCCTCCGAAGAAAGGCATACTGAGGGATTTTTAATGCTCTTGAACCCGCTATCTTGGGCATTGAAGCTCAGCATGCTACCAAATACGCCACCGAAGCCGCCATATTTTTATTACAGTACATTGTGTACATTATAAGTGGATGTGTCAATTCAATACCGGTAGTAGTTTCCCTTAACATCCTCATCATAAGAGCAAATGACCTTCAGTGGATGTTACGCCCATTGCACCATTAATCACCACACACAATAAGTCTTCCTCGCCTGTGAATTTTGAAATATGTATTTCTATTAAGGTAGTTTGTAAGTTTGACGTGTCAATTCAACAGTAGTTTTTATTATCATCCTTATCAAAAGGGCAAATTACCTAGATATTACTTCCTCATTGTCTTTGGGGGCAAATGACTTAGATTTTAAGTCCATTATATTTCTGGTTGGTTGGTTCCTTAGTTTAGGGGCTGCGACAACGCGGTCATGTAGCCCCGTGTACTTTGGGTGTGTGTAGAATCTGTCTGATAACCGGTGTTAATTGTGATGACTGTATTAGTGTGTGTATCTGTTTTTTTTTAAATTCAAGTAGGGACTGCAACTTTGAATTTTCAAATAGTTCCTACTTTTGCCGCCAAGCACCACCGTCAACGACTACTAGGCCTAGTTCAGAACTAGCTACTAGACGCCACCGCAGTCGGCTCTTGGCAACGAACGTAGCAACCTAAGAGCGTTGTTTACATTCTTAACCTATCCAATTTAGTTTCACACAGGTGTAATTAGTGGAAAGATCTTTAACATGCCATAAATCTATGACATGGGACCGCCGGCTTTACTTCCCCTCCGAAGGAAGGCATACTGAGGGATTTTAACGCTCTTAAAAAATCCGACGGCTTCGGCCGGGTCATTATATTTCTAAGGAGACCTTAAAACATTATCATCATTTCACCGGGCGAAGCCGGGTACTACTGCTAGTCTATCTATATACACACATCAAAAAAAGTTTTGCATCACCTCGGTTCCCAGATCTCCGGCATATAGACGTTGACTGTGTATATTGTATCAAAGATACAGTCCCTTTGACTGTTCATAGATGTCACTAAAACTGCTCAAAGATGTAAACAACCATGCATGAGCAGGGCCTATTAGACGGAGGGGGTACGACAGCCGATCAGTTCCAGTCATTCCACCAGGACGAAGGTACGCTGCTCATGTTGTCTGTAGTTCTACCATGCCTAGAAGGTCAATACCGCAGTTCGATCGCGTCCGCATTGTTACTTTGTGTCAAGAAGGGCTCTCAACAAGGGAAGTTTCCAGGCGTCTCAGAGTGAACCAAAGCGATGTTGTTCGGACATGGAGGAGGTACAGAGATACAGGAACTGTCGATGACAGGCCTCGCTCAGGCCGCCCAAGGGCTACTACTGTAGTGGATGACCGCTACTTACGGATTGCCGCTCGGAGGAACCCTGACAGCAATGCCACCATGTTGAATAATGCGTTTCGTTCAGCCACAGGACGTCGTGTTTCAACTCAAACTGTGCGCAATAGGCTGCATGATGCGCAACTTCACTCCCGACGTCCATGGCGTGGTCCAGCTTTGCAACCCCGACACCATGAAGCGCGGTACAGATGGGCCCAACAACATGCTGAATGGACCCCACAGAATTGGCATCACGTTCTCTTCACCGATGAGTGTCGCATATGCCTTCAACCAGACAATCGTCGGAGACGTGTTTGGAGGCACCCTGGTCAGGCTGAACGTCTTAGACACACTGTCCAGCGAGTGCAGCAAGGTGGTGGTTCCCTGTTGTTTTGGGGTGGCATTATGTGGGGCCGACGTACGCCACTGGTGGTCATGGAAGGCTCCGAAACGGCTTTACGATACCTGAATGACATCCTCCGACCCATAGTGCACCCATATCGGCAGAATATTGGAGAGGCATTTGTCTTCATGGACGACAATTCTCGACCTCATCGTGCACATCTTGTGAATGCGTTCCTTCAAGATAACGACATCGCTCGACTACAGTGGCCAGCATGTTCGCCAGACATGAACACTATCGAACATGCCTGGGATATGTTGAAAAGGGCTGTTTATGGACGTCTTGACCCACCAACCACTCTGAGAGATTTACGCCGAATTGTCGTTGAGGAGTGGGACAATTTGGACCAACAGTGTCTTGATGAACTTGTGGATAGTATGCCACGACGAATACAGGCATGCATCAATGCAAGAGGACGTGCTACTGGGTATTAGAGGTAGTGGTGTGTACTGCAATCTGGACCACAAATGCTGAAAGTCTAGCTGTATGATGGTACAACATGCAATGTGTGGGTCTCATGAGCAATAAAACGAGCTGAAATGTTGTTTGTGTTGATCTCGATTCCCTTTGTATTTAAAGGTTACGGAACTCTTGGAACCGAGGTGATGCAAAACTTTTTTTGATGTGTGTATATAAAGCACAAAGTTTGTCTGTCTGTCTGTCTGTCTGTTATGTATACAAATCTACACCGTTTCACCGATCTGAACCAAAATTTGTATACTTACCCTTTGGAACCCTGCGGGTAACCCCGTCAACATTAAATTTCGGACAGTCCACCCCATGCCCTGCATTTAGGCCCTTTTGCACAAATCTACACCGTTTCACCGATCAGAACCAAAAGATGTATATTTAACCTTTGGAACCCTGCGAGTAACACTGTCCACTTGAAATTTCGGACAGACCACCCCATTCCCTGCATTTAGGCCCTTTGGTCCAAATCCACACCGTTTCACCGATCTCAACCAAAATTTGTATATTTACCCTTTGGAACCCTGCGAGTACCACTGACCACTTAAAATTTCGGACAGACCACCCCATTCCCTGCATTTAGGCCCTTTGGTCCAAATCTACACCGTTTCACCGATCAGAACCAAAATTCGTATTCTTACCCTTTGGTGCCCTGCGAGTAACACTGTCTGCTTGAAATTGCGGACAGACCACTCCATTCCCTGCATTTAGGCCCTTTGGCCCTAATCTATACCGTTTCACCGATCTCAACCAAAATTTGTATATTTACCCTATGGAACACTGCGACTAACACTGTCTGCTTGAAATTTCGGACAGACCACGCCATTCCCTGCATTTAGGCCCTTTTTGCACAAATCTACACCGTTTCACCGATCTGAACCAAAATGTGTATACTTACCCTTTGGAACTTTGCGAGTAACACTGTCTGCTTGAAATTGCGGACAGACCACTCCATTCCCTGCATTTAGGCCCTTTGACCCAAATCTACACCGTTCCACCGATCTCAACCAAAATTTGTATATTTACCCTTTGGAACACTGCGACTAACACTGTCTGCTTGAAATTGCGGAGAGGCTACTCCATCCCATGCATTTAGGCCCTTTGGCACAAATCTACACCGTTTCACCGATCTGAACCAAACTTTGTATACTTACCCTTTGGAACCCTGCGAGTAACACTGTCCACTTAAAATTTCGTACAGACCACCCCATTCCCTGCATTTAGGCACTTTGGCACTAATCTACACCGTTTCACCGATCAGAACCAATATTCGTAAACTTACCCTTTGGTATCCAGCGAGTAACACTGTCTGCTTGAAATTGCGGACAGACCACTCCATTCCCTGCATTTAGGCCCTTTGTCCCAAATCTACACCGTTTCACCGATCTCAACCAAAATTTGTATATTTACCCTTTGGAACACTGCGACTAACACTGTCTGCTTGAAATTGCGGCGAGGCCACTCCATCCCTTGCATTTAGGCTGTTTGGCACAAATCTACACCGTTTCACCGATCTGACCCCAATTTTATATACTTACCCGTAGAACCCGACAAGTAACACTGTTCACTTTAAATTTCGGACAGACCACACTATTCCCTGCTTTTGGGCCCTTTGGCAGAAAACTACACCGTTTCACCGATCTCAACCAGATTTTACATAATTACCCTTTGGAACTCGAAGAGTAACACTGTCCACTCGAAATTTCGGACAGACCACTCCATTCCACGCATTTAGGCCCTTTGGCACAAATCTACATCGTTCACCGATCGAAAACAAAATGTGTATACTTACCCTTTGGAACCCGATGAGTAACACTGTCCACTTTAAAATTTGGACAGGCCACTCCATTCCCTGCATTTTGGCCCTTGGCACAAAACTACACCGTTTCACCGATCTCAACCAGATTTTACATAATTACCGTTTGGAACTCGACGAGTAACACTGTCCACTTGAAATTTCTGACATACCACTCCATTCCCTGCATGTAGCTCAGGAATTCCTCGGGGTTGCCAGCTTCCTAACTCACCAGTCATGAGCCCTTGAGGGTGTACCAGAAGTGGTGGGTCTACACACACCCTGCCTCTTTGAGGGCCTTGAGCAGAAGACAGGAGATATTATGAAAAGGAAAAGAAGGCAGACCCCTCGAAGAATGAGGGTATCAGGAAAGATGAGACAAAGCCAATTAAGGCGGGAAATTGAAAGACTCCCTAGCCCTCGGATACCCTAATACAGTCTGGGTCGGAAGAGAACAAGAGTTGACCAAGGGAGGCCGACAGGAAAGAGAACTGAAATGAGCCCGGCACCAGGAAGTAGAAGCGATGCCAGACTCAGCTGGGGTTCCGTGGTCGCCAACCCACGTCCCACAAGTTGTGAGACCCTGGGGGGGGGTAAGTTGTGAGAATAGCTTGCTGATTCATCGTGAGGTGACTTGAGAGTACTTTCCACAGCCCGCCGTGTTATCTCCTGCTGTCTATGCTGATGCCAGCACAGGGCCGTTGCGAAACAGTGAGTGATTCCCGGTCAATCTGTATAGGACGGGGAACCCCGAACGTGTGTCATCATATTTCGTCATCATCTGCGATCATCTCAGGTTCGTGCAGCTTGGACCTATATTCTTTGTCTTTGCCGAGCAGTACGCTCTTTCACTAGACGCATCCAGTACAGGCCTAAGCCAGAAAATAAGGTTGAGACTTTGGAAGACATCGAAGCTAGACACCTGAATTACCTATATCAGTTTTAAAATAACACCATGTTCGTTTAGTAGACATTTTTTCATTACCTTATTATTATCATCATAAGTGCAAATGACCTAGATGTTACGCGCATCATACCAATAATCACCGCCGCATAAAGTCTTTCTCGACTGTGATTTTTAAAATATTTATTTTTGGTTGGTTGGTTCTTAAGTTTAGGGGCTGCGACAACGCGGCCATGTAGCCCCGTGTAATTTGGGTGTGTGTAGAATCTGTCTGATAACCGGTGTTAATTGTGATGACTGTATTAGTGTGTGTTATCTGTTTTTTAATTTAAGTACAAACTGCAACTTAGAATTCTTCAAATAGTTCGTACTTTTGCCGCCAAGCGCCACCGTTAACGACTACTAGGCCAAGTTCGGAACTTAGCTACTAGACGCCACTGCAGTCGGCTCTTGGCAACGGACGTAGACACCTATGCGCGTTGTTTACCTATCCAATTTAGCTTCACACAGGTGTAATTAGTGGAAGGTTCTTTAACATGCCATAAATCTGACATGGGACCGCCGGCTTTACTTCCCCTCTGAAGAAAGGCATACTGACGGATTTTTAACGCTCTTAAAATATCCGACGGCTTCGGCCGGGTTTGAACCCGCTATCTTGGGCATAGAAGCTCAGCATGCTACCAAATACGCCACCGAAGCCGCCATATAGTTATTTTTATTACAGTACATTGTGTACATTATACGTTGAAGTGTCAATTCAATACCGGTAGTAGTTTCCCTTATCATCCTCATCATAAGAGCAAATGACCTACAGTAGATGTTACGCCCATTACACCATTAATCACCACACACAATAAGTCTTCCTCGCCTGTGAATTTTGAAATATGTATTACTATTACGGTAGTTTGTAAGTTTGACGTGTCAATTCAACAGTAGTTTTTATTATCATCCTTATCAAAAGGGCAAATGACCTAGATATTACTCCCTCATTGTCTTTGGGGGCAAATGACTTAGATTTTAAGTCCATTATATTTCTAAGGAGACCTTAAAACATTATCATCATTCCACCGGGCGAAGCCGGGTACTACTGCTAGTACTCCAATATATTCCATCCCCTGTCCAAGAGGTCTCATTAATCCAATCACAGATACATCCCAGACAGAGCTTGTATTGTTCCTGGTTCCATGTCATTCCATGTCAAACCCATGAAAACTAAGACCTAATTTCACAGTCAGAGCTAAAGCTCAGGTTAAGCTCTAGCCCAACTTCAAGGGGAGGTCGAGTTTCACAGCTCACACACAAAATGGCAGATCAAGTTGAAATTTTCTTTGGTCTAGCTTAAGTTGCAAGAATCTACAGCTTAAGTTACACTTCAGGTTCATTAGAATTAACTTCTGGCACCCATCAATGGAATATAAACTGTTATTTCATCAATATCACACAGTATTGTGCAACAAACAAACTCTGAAGTTACTATACCAAATTTTCATTAATTTGAGAATATGAATGTTCCGAATAAAATCGCATTTGTCCTAACATCTCATATTTTGTAAATTGTACAAGGGCAAGCTACAAAATATACAGCATCAATAATGTTAACATGATTAAGAATTTATTTCTTATATGAAAACACAATGGAGTTATATCCAATTATATAGTAAACATACTCTTTCTACACACACCAAAAGTACTCGGGGCTACATGACCGCGTTGTCGCATCCCCTAAACTTAAGAACCAACCAACCACCTCTTCTATTTAGGCCTACGTAGTGTAGTGACGAAGTCTATTATACAAATTATACCTAGAAGTGGTTATCCGTGGTTTCCCCACTTCTACTCCAGGCAAATGATTCCTGTAACTTGAAAGTTGCAAGCATGAGCCGATTGTCGTTTGACACTGTGACGCTATTCCAGGTTCGCCACTCTTCACACGGTTAGCCAGATAACAACACCTAACATTACCTATAATAAAGCACAACCTATAAACAGAGCTACAGGTACATTTTCATTTCATCGTATTCATTCATTGCATAGCCTATTGATTTTGCCATTGAACACGGCCTACTGAATTCGAATGGGTTCTTTGACATGCCAACAACGTATGACATGGGTATCGTGATTTTTGTCGCCTTCAAAAGTCGCTTGCCATGGCCGGGAGCGAGCCTGCAATCTTGGGGTTGGTGGTCCGACGCTATAACCACTCACCCACCGTGGCAAGCTGGGAGGATTGTGACTTGCCTGCATGCTAGATTTTTTCTTGGTTATTTTTAACGGTTTAAATTTAACGTCACAATGAACTTGGAAAGGGAAGTGCATTTATTTGTAAAAAGAAAAGGGGGAATGCTTTCTAGGGGAAATGAACGTATGGTAAGGATGACTCTTGATTTCCGCTCTTCAACTGGTCTCCATTATATTATAAATAATAGTCGAAAGTTTTACCAGTCTTCATCCTAGAACAATCCGACTTGTTGTGCATTGGGCCATTATTAATTATGATGTAAACTATAGCCTGTTTCTTTCTTTTTCTTGTTTCTTGCTTATTCTGTGATTTTTCATTCTCTTCTTTATTGTCGTCTTCATGCTGTAATTTGTCACCATTATCTTCGCTATCTTCTCTCTGATCTTTTGCTTCAAAGGTGACTCCTTCAAGATTTTGTGATAAACCCAAGATATCCCTAGTAATTTCACTCATAATATGTTGCTCTGAAGTTAGGGGGATGAGCAGTTACTCTGAGATTCTGAGTCCTTGGTGCTTGAATTACGTTCGTCAGTACTTTGATCTGAAAAGTATAACATGAACAATAAAAATTCACGCATGTAAGGGCATCAACTCTTGACTCGAAAAAAAAATTCGCCCTATAACTCTTTCCTCCGCTAATGGTGCACCATACACCAATTGTTTCGTCATGAAGGGATATTTTATGAACAATATTAAGTTTCTCAGTGCTCCAATAATCATTATTTTGTGTACACACACATCCATGTAGGTGCAACCAAGCCTCGTCAGTGAAAATGATTAAAACTAGGGTCTATTTCACCACTGTATACACTATTGAGAGTCCACTCACAAACTGTGCACTTAATTACAGGGTCACCTGGTTTAAGAGCATGTGCCACAGTTATTTTATATGGTTTTAATTTCAGCAATTTAGTAGCTCTTTGCACAGAGCCATAGGAAATGCCTACCTGTTGTGAAAGATGCCTAAGTGATTTTTGGGGGGAATTCTCCAAACGATGACGGATGTCGTCAAATGTTTCTTCGGTCAGAACCGTACGCCGTCTTTTAGATTTCTTAGCCTGAACACTTCCTTTGACCTGAAATTTATTGTAAAGTTCTTGTATGGTTGTACGGACTGGAACTTTTACACCTGGAAATCATTCTGCAAATCGCACTTCCACTCGGTGAGCTGAACGAGTTAACACTACGAATCATAAATAAATACAGGTTGTGCAGTAGAAAACATGCGCTCTGTTCAGTACATAAAACAGGTGAAAACTCGACAGATATTTATGAATATTTATGTTCGAACATAAAATAGTTATAATTATCGTCGAACATAAACAGTCGTATGCAACTCGCCTATAATGGTAATTAAGACACTTGTATGGAAATTATAAACATACTCGTGTATTAATTATTGCCACTATAGGCTCGTTGCATAATGTACTGATTGTGTATTTAACTATTTACATTAATATTTTTCTCATTATAACCTAACATGTTAAATCAAATTAGCCTACATATAAAGAAAAAGAAATAATATTAAAACACAACAAAATATTTAAAAAAAAAAAAAAATTATAATTAAATAATTAATCAGTTCTTGTGAAATAAGACAGCAAAGGTTCGAGTTTATTATTCTTGGATTGTAGGGAGCAATGAATCGACTATCGATTTCAATGTCAATGCCTCGAATTGTTTTTATAATAATCCGTCCATTATTTCTTCTCCTATACGAAGGATAACCATTGGCATTATCTTTGCTCTCTTCCTGTAAGTATTTTCTATCTAAATTGCATTTTGTAAATATTGTCAATTCAAATAACAGTACAGTAAGTATGTAGTTAGTTGTAAGTAGGTAGTTAGTTTGTCTATTAGATATATGTCATTGTTCTATTAGACTGTGGTGTATGAGTGTGTCTGGTAACAGTTGCATTGTTTATTAGTTATAGTTCATTGTTTCAGTAGACTGGGATGTGTGATTGCATGTGAGTGTGCCTGTTGACAGACTGTTTTAGTGGTAGTATTTGGTGTTGGTGGAACTTTAGTATTTTTTCGTTAGTAGAATTTTGGTATTTAATTGTTAGTACAGTAGAAGGTTAGTATTTTTGTTAGTAGAATTGCTCTTTACTTATTCTGAAAGGGAGTAGCAGTCTTTCAGAATAAATCAATTCTTTACTAGTCTTATAGACGGTTAAGATATTGATAATATAAGCCAAATAATGGCTACACTGCGTCCTGCTGCACGGCTGAAAGCAAGGGGAAACTACAGCCGTTTGCTATTCCCGAGGATATGCACCTCTCTATGCATAAATACATGTGATGATGGCCTCCTCCCTTGTAAAATTTCAATCCGGAGGTAAACTAGTCCCCCGTTCGGATCTCCGGGTGGGGACTACTCGAGAGGGGGTTAACATCACAGAAGTGACAAAGAGGAACTCTGACATTCTACGGATCGGAGCTTGGAATGTTAGAAGTCTGCTAGGAAATGGAAGGTTAGAAAACTTAGAAAGGGAAATGGATAGGTTGAGGTTGGATTTGGTTGGGATTAGTGAAATGCGCTGGCGGGAAGAACAGGACTATTGGTCAGGAGACTATAAGGTCATTAGCACTAAATCAAACAATGGCCAAGCAGGGGTTGGCCTCATATTGAGTAGGAAACTTGGACAGCGGGTGGAATATTATGAGCATAATAGTGAACGGATTATTGTAGCAAAAATAAATACTAAACCTACCTGCACCACAGTGGTACAAGTCTATATGCCTACCAGTCAAGTTGATGATGAGGATGTTGAAAAGGTCTACGATGAAATAGACGAAATTCTGAGGTATATCAAGGGTGATGAAAATGTTATAGTAATGGGAGATTGGAATGCTGTGGTAGGAAAAGGGAGAGAAGGGAAGATAGTAGGAGATTTCGGATTAGGTGAAAGGAATGATCGAGGAAGCAGGCTGGTAGAATTCTGCACTGAGCATGAGTTGGTCATAGCTAACACCTTATTCAATAACCACAATAGAAGAATATACACATGGATGAGACCAGGAGATAGAGGGCGTTACCAAATCGACTTCATTATGGTCAAGCAGAGGTTTCGAAACCAGATTTTGGATTGTAAAACATATCCTGGTGCTGACATAAACTCTGACCACAATCTGGTTGTAATGAAATGCAGATTAAAGTTGAAGAAACTGAAGAAAAGTCAAAAGCCAAAAAGGTGGGCAATAGACAGACTGAAAGAGAAGGATGTAAACGAAAGATTCAAGAAGAGTATAAAGGAAGGACTAATGAAAAACCCTAAACAAACTTCAATTGCAGACGAATGGGCACTTTTGAGGAATGAAATAACAAAATCCGCAGAAGAAAACATTGGTAGGAAAGAAAGAATAGGTAGAAAACCGTGGATCACTCAGGATATACTCGAATTGATGGATGAAAGGCGGAAGCACAAGAATGTAAGAGATGAAAAGGGGAAAGCAGAATACAGACGTCTGAGAAATGAGGTTAACAAGAAGTGCAAGGAAGCGAAAGAAGAATGGTTGAAAGAGAAATGTGCTGGTATAGAAAATTGTCTGAAATTAGGAAAAGTAGACACAGCTTATCGAAGGATTAAGAATACTTTTGGGGAAAAGAAGACTAAGTGCTGTAATATTAAGGACACAAATGGAAAGCCTCTAACAGATAGGGAAGAAAAGGTTGAGAGATGGAAAGCTTACATAGAGAGTTTGTATAAGGGAAAGGAGATTGAGAATCATGTAATGGAAAGGGAGGAGGAAATTGATGAGGATGCGAAAGGAGATTTAATATTGAGATCAGAATTTGATAGAGCTTTGGAAGACTTAAGCAGGAACAAAGCACCAGGCATAGATGATTTACCGATTGAGTTGCTACGCTGCATAGGAGAGGAAGGTCTGATCAGGTTATTTCACTTGGTGTGTAGGATTTATGAGACAGGTGAGGTACCCCCTGATTTCAAGAAGAATGTAATCATCCCTATACCAAAGAAAGTGGGAGCTGACAGATGTGAAGATTACCGTACAATCAGCTTGATTACTCATGCTTCAAAGATCCTTTCTAGAATAATTTACAAGAGGATTGAGAGCCAGATAGAAACGGAGTTGGGTGAAGACCAGTTTGGTTTCAGGAGAAATGTAGGAACAAGGGAAGCTGTACTAAGTCTTAGGCTGATTTTGGAAGGTAGAATAAGGAAAGATAAGAGAACGTTCATGGCTTTTGTAGACTTAGAAAAGGCTTTTGATAACGTTGATTGGACTAAATTGTTTGACATTTTGAAATCGATTGGAATAAAGTACAGGGATAGGAGGGTGATATACAATCTATACAGAAACCAGACAGCAGTCATTCGAGTTGAAGGACATGAGAGAGAAGCTGGTATTCAGAAAGGTGTAAGGCAAGGCTGCAACTTATCACCCATACTTTTCAATCTTTACATTGAACAAGCAATGGAGGAAATTAGAGAAAAATTTAAAGTGGGAGTGAAGATTCAAGGAGAAATAATTTCAACTCTGAGATTTGCTGATGACATCGTCATCTTGGCCAACAAGCCTGAGGATTTGAATGAGTTTTTGAATGGTATGGATTCCGTCTTACGGAAAGAATTCATGATGAAAATTAATAAATGTAAAACAAAAATACTGGAATGCAGCCGAAATAAATCAGAAACCTCTATGGAGATCAAATTGGCAGGTGAAAAGCTGAAGGAAGTAGGAGCTTTCTGTTACTTAGGAAGCAGAATAACCAGTGATGGACGAAGCAAAGAGGATATAAAAAGTAGGTTGGCTCAGGCAAGAAAAGCATTTCTACAAAAAAGGAATCTGCTGACATCGAATATAGATTTAGGTATTAGGAAGTCATTTTTGAAAGCCTTTGTCTGGAGCGTGGCGCTCTATGGAAGTGAAACTTGGACTATTGGTGCAGCAGAAAAGAGGAGAATTGAAGCATTTGAAATGTGGTGTTACAGGAGAATGATGAAGGTCAGATGGGTAGATAGGGTTACAAACAAAGAGGTATTAAGACGAGTGGGAGAGGAGAGATGTTTCTGGCGACTGCTAATGAAGAGAAGAGATAGGTTGGTAGGACACATACTAAGACACCCAGGAATAGCAAGCTTAGTTATGGAAGGAAGGGTCGAGGACAAGAACTGTAGGGGTAGACCAAGGTTAGAATATGTTAAACAGATTGCCTCGGATGTAGGGTGTGGTAGCTATGTAGAGATGAAACGATTAGCTCAGGACAGGGAGGCATGGAGAGCTGCATCAAACCAGTCAAAAGACTGAAGACTCAAACAACAACAACTCTTTCAATGCAATGGTTCAACTAAGTAAACACTTACAAATAGGTAAGGAAAACTAAAACACAAAACACAGTATGCGCAGTGATGGAATATGGTGAAATGTTTTGGTGGCTGAATGGTTAATACATATATGGGAAAGTTACGAACACAATAAATGCGAATTTGCCATTTTTCTAATTTTTTCTTCTATTTGTTGATAATCATGGCCATGTCTTGTTTTGCAAATTTTGAATGTGATAATTATGTTTTTTTTTTGCGATTTCTCCACATAAAATGAAGCAAATAAGCTAAAAAAATAAGCAAATAAAAAATTTAAATTAAATCATAAATATATTGTTTTGTAGAATTCTTACCTTACGTAAGCTTGTTACAGCACACGGAGAAGGTCATCTTGAGATTTTCTTGTGTGATGCTCCTGCGTTTGTCAGCGAAGAGTGATTTAAACAGTGAAAATTATATCTCAACGTCCCGTGACGTTACAGGAACATGTGAAAAGCACCAAAGTTCTGCTCGAGTGAATTTCTCTTCGATATACTGTATGTTTCTGTACCAGAAGGCGTTATAGAAATTTTACAGTGTTTCGTAACCAGGGTTTTTCGTAATACCTTACTGAGTTACCCATCAAGTTAGAACTGACTGAGCAGGTAAAGACAAATTTGGAAGGACTTCATGACATTTTTGAACTCTAATCGGAGACTTTACTAACACTTTCTTCACGCTAACTGTTCCAGCGACACAATGTAAGCCGTGAGCAAGACACATCAGGTGAACTAACTTAGGATAAAGGACTTTGAATCCAGTTCCTGCTTTAACAATATATGGAGCAGCATCACTGAGAAATAACAATACATTGTCATACCATGCCCCATCTTGCCACCAGATGTCATTGAAAAATTTTGCAAAAGTGGAATTATTTACTGGGTCAAGTACTTGTTTATTAAGAAGATATGATCTTCTGTCTGCTCTCATAGCACCAACTACAGCACTACATACAAATTGTCCTGCTGCATATGTGGTTTCATCAATAGAAATCCATATTTTTTCATGCTGTAGTTGATCCCGAACATGACAAATTACGTCTTGAAAACACTGTTGCAAATAGTTTTTTCGCAATGTAGATTCGTCCGGCACCCATCTGTTTGTGTGTTTTTCTAAAAATCCCCGAAGCTGCTCATTATTAAAATTTCCACAATGGAATCTCCGAACTCACTAATGCTAAAAACAAGTCTTTGAAAAATGTATCACTTGAATTCGATTGTTCGCCTACAGTGCCTGTAATTAGTTGCTGATTTAACTTAGATTTATTCTTAGCCCTCTCCTTATGTCGCGTTGTGTTAATATGCTGTACAATGTTATATTTTTTAGCCTATTTTCAATTTTGAAAAAATAGGCTTATGAGATCACCTTTTGTCCGTGTGTGTGTGTGTGTCCCCCTAATAAAATCTAAACGGCTGGAGCGATTTCAATGAAACTCGGTAAGTTCATAGTACTATTCCCGGCGACCTCGACCGTGCCCTTCAAATTTTGTTACGTCTCACCAATCCAACATGGTGGCTGTGCTAAATATTTCACTAGCATTCAATATCTCCGAAACTATTACCGATATCGCCCTGAAATTGTGTACGGTGATAAAGGGCACTACTAGAAGTTCACCTATGAGACTTTCAAAAACCTGGTGACTACAAAACCAGCATGGCGGCCAAGCGAATTTGAGACTTTTAAATAGACTTTTCTCGCGATTTAACTATCCAAACGTAATGAAACTTGGTACAGCACATGCTTATACACATTGTAATGCACTGAAGTCTAATTTAGTTCAATTGTTTACATAACCTCAAAATGGCGGCTGTGCGAAATATTTCACTGACATTCTATATCTCCGAAACTATTACAGATATCACCCTGCAATTTTATACGGTGATTATTTATTTATCTATTTATTTATCGTATGGCTTTTAGTGCCGGGAGTGTCCGAGGACATGTTCGGCTCGCCTGAGTCTGTAGCTGCTTCCAGCGGACACCGTAAAGGGTGAGCTACAAGTTCCGTTCAATTTCAAGTAGTTCCAACTTTCGTCACCAGATATCAATGATACCTAGTGGCGAACTTTGGAACTTTGATAGATGATGATGATGATAATTGTTGTTTTAAGGGGCCTAACATCTAGGTTATCGGCCCCGGAACTTTGATAGAGCGTTCTGACGAAATCTAACCTAACAAATTTTGCTTTACACAAGTTTAGTCTGTGAAAGGATCTTTTGCATGCCATAAATCTATGACATGGGACCGCCGGCTTTACTTCCCCTCCGAAGGAAGGCATACTGAAGGATTTTTAACGCTCTTAAAAAATCCGACGACTTCGGTCGGGTTTGAACCCGCTATCTTGGGCATAGAAGCTCAGCATGCTACCGACTATCAGTGATAAAGGGTACTGATACAAGTTTACCTATGCATATTTCATAAACCTGTAAAGTACAAAACGAACATGGCGACCAAGCGAATTTGAAATATTTTAATAGACTTTTCTTGTGATTTAACTCTCTGAGCGCAGTGAAATGTGGTACAGTAAATGATTTTGCAGATTGTAATGCTACGGCTTTAAATGTTTACATAACCTCAAGATGGCGGCTGTGCGAAATTTTAAAATTAAGTTTTTATTTCTTGTGTCTTAATCATGCGATCAAAGTGAAAGTTTGAATAATGAACCTAGGCAATAATTGTCCTTGAATGGTACATAACTCTATGGCCTATACATATAACAATCCTAAATGGTGAGCTTCCGAATTATTTAGACGGTTCTCAATATCTATGAATCTTTTACAGCAACCAAACTGATTTTTTTAAATGTTCATAGAGAATATGAACATATGTTCACCTATAGGACTTTCAGTAACCTGGTGAGCACAAATCCAACATGGCGGCAACGCGAATTAACTATCCGAGTGCCATGAAACGTTGCACGTTAAATGCGTATACAAATGTTGATCCACTGGCATCTAATTTATTTCAATTGTTTGCATAATCACAAGATGGCTGCTGTGCGTAATTTTAAAATCTCGTTTTTACTTCTTGTGTTCTAATCATGCGATTGCAGTTTGAATACCACACGTACACAATAATCTTAATGTAATAATACAAAATTAAAAATCCAGCCTGGCGACCATCTGAAATATTTAGACAGTTCTCAATATCTACGAATCTGTTACAGCAATTAAACTGAAATTTTGTATGTTGATAGAGGTAATTAATATGAGCAGGATATATGAAAATAGGCTGTATAGTTCTTCACGGAACTACTTGTTTCTTTGTAGAAACACTTTCTTCGCACACCAAACAAAATAAGAACCTACCGTCATCGCTAAATATATCTCATCCAAACTGGTTTGCATATTTGCACAACAAAGCCGATTGAGATGTTTTTGTGGTGGCATTTCTTAACTTACTACAGTCAACGACTGATCGCGATCGTATAGGCTACACATTATCACATGGACACGTTTTGCATGACTGAAAGAAGAATACTGATTGCATCAGCAAGCCAAAGAATATAAGCAAGCCCTAACAGCTTGTGAAACGGGGGATTCACCAACCAACTGACAACATGTCGATACCGGATTGGACAGCTTAATCTCAGTAGAAGATATTCGGCGGGGCATCCCAAGTTTCTCTCGCAATTTCAACTATGCAGTGTTATTTCACAACATCCTGGGTCTTCTCCCTTTTACACTTATACCGTATTGCTTATTAGTAGATTTAAATGATGGACGAATTGCTTGAATGATAAAATGATGGTTAGGAATGAAAATTTACTTTTAAATTTACATGTTTTGGGTAAAATAAGCTATTTTAAGAAAAAGATCACAAAATAAGTAACCAAACTCGTATTTCAGCGAAAAAAGCATTTGTAAGCATTTCGCTTAGAAATCCGGGCTCTAATAATTACCATATGTTTTCCAATATTTATTGACTGACCAGTGTTTTGTGAAAGTTACTGAAGGAGAATCAACAATGAATAACAACACGATACTGTTGCCTGAGGGGTTTCTGCGCCATAAACAACTCCTCAACATGCCTTTAAGTCCCGTGGACTATGCAAAAGCAGTAGCATTGGTGAATGAAGGCCCTAGCTTCCGCTAAGTATCCGAGGTGTTGAATACAGTTTATGTCAAAGTTTTTTGGCCGGTCTGCCCCGGTTGCGCAGTCGTACAGAGGACAGTCAGCGAGCCTCAGGCATGTGTAATTGATACGAGAGTTGTCAGTTTTGCTGTGTGCTGGTGACAAATAAATGAAATAATAGACAGTTATCGTAGTTACAGTACTTGCAGTTCCTTGTGTTCGCAGTGGCATAACAAGGGTTTCTTTCTGGAGGGGGATGAGCGGAGTTAAAATTACATTGGGGTGTGAGGGCTCGGACATAATGAGACATAATAATCAATGAAAGCAAGTATACAATCCTGAAGTTTCGAAATCTCCTATATGATTTCATTAGCATTTGATACATTTTATTCGCACTTATCAATATGTAAATGATTGAAAAATAACAATTTTGTTGATATTAAATTATCAAGTCCAGTTTTCTTTGCGAAATTATTTGGCTCTTAGTCAGGGCCGGATTTACCGTAAGGCAAAATAGGCACGTGCCTAGGGGCGCCACAAGGCGCCCCTTCGGTTAGGCGCCCCGAAGGGAACCGCCGTGAGACGCCTTCTTTGCTACGGCTTTAAATGTGCTAAGTTAGGATTATAGCAGTATATATGCTAAAATATATATTGAGAAATGAGCCGAGACATTTAGAAATAATATCGTGTCTTTGTCGCATGCCCTTCCACTTCGCTCTTCGTTATGCCGCTCGACGCCCTTTCGTCCCGACAGGTGTGAGAGGTAAGGGGAGGCGGGCGAGCAGAGCTGTGCTGCGCGCGCTGTTGTTGCGGTAGCTGGGTTTGCTTGCATTGTAGTAGCACTGATGTGCCCCGCGCCCCACCCCCTTAACAGTGCTGTGTGCGAGTTCGAGCTTGCGTTGTGTTGTTTTGTTGTGTTGTGATCTGCAAGTAAATGTTTTAAACTATGGACAGCAAAAAGTTGTCTGGTTACCAAAGCCATGTCTGCAAAGCCGAGGTTACACTATCAAAATGTCGGAAAATAAATGAGATGTTTAGTGGGCGTGTGAATCCTACACCTCCTACGACAAATTCGGATAACAATAACAATTCTTGCTCTGCGGTTCACGACATTGACTGCGATGTAGTTCAGCAACTTGAGGTAAGCTACCGTACACGAATTAGTTTACGCAAAGTAGGCCTTTCCCAATAGGCGATTGCTTGATACACTGTTGCACAAAGTGACATGCGTAAAAACTCAGACTGGCCTCGAAACCGTACCGTGCCTGCAGAGTATATTAAAAGCTGTTCTTTTAAAATTTACTATGTTTGAAGTGCTCTAATTAATACGGGATTTTCCTTTTCAGCTCCTACAAGCCAAAATTGATGAAAAAGAGAATGACAATTCTAGGCCTACATGTAATTCGAATGACACATTAGGGGGAGAAAGGAACAAAAATTTAAATATGCCTCAGTGGACAAACAAAACGTTACGGCCAATGGTGAACCAAAAGAAAGGTTTCTGGGTTTTATGGTGAGCATCGGGCACAAGTCAGAGCAGCTTTTGGATGCAGCAAAGGCTAAGTTGGAAGATCTGGATTTGAAAGTGGAGGATATTCGAGGCCAATCTTACGATAACGCAATTAATATGTCCGGCGAATATTCTGGGTTTCAAGCTCGAATAGCGGCCTTGAATCCCTTAGCTTTTTATGCACCATGCTCACCCCAACACTAAATTTGGTTGGAACTCATGCCACTGAATCTTGTTCAGAATCTGTAAGGTATTTTTTAACAGCTCTAGAACTGCACTACTTTTTTACTGCTTCAACCTACCGATGGAAATTTTAAAGACCTTTATTGCGCGTGTACTAAAAAGCCCGTCAGTGACTCGGTGGTCGGCATGATATGACGCTTGTCAAGCTCTGAGGGAAGGCTGGTGTGGCGTCGTGGCAGGTCTTGAGAGTATTCACGAAGACAGAAATCAAAAGGCAAACACTCGAAGTGAAGCCAAAGGCATCTTAAGCAATATCCTACAATTATAAACTGCTTTCCTAGTTGTTTTTTGGAGTACCATCTAAAAAGATTTAATACTGTCAGCCAGAAGCTCCAAAAAGTTAGCACTAATTTGAACACTGTGGTAGAATGTTACGCTTCGTTAGCGGAATTTGTGCAAAGTATAAGAGATAATTTCGATGTCTATGAGAAAGGAGCCAAAGAATTAAGCGGTATTGCTCAATATTCCTACGACCTAAAGAGAACACCGGAACGAAAGACTCGTAATGATGAGACAAAGCAAGGAGAATATGTACCGTCAGAGGGCTCAGACAATTTTCGCGTCAATGTATTTTATGTAATTCTGGATGGACTAAGTGCTGAGCTTAAGAGGCGAAGTGAGGCTTACAAAGTCCTCCATAAGAGATTTTATTTTCTAGAAAACCTGTTAGACCTAGATGGTCCAATGATAAAAAAAAAAATCCTCTCGGCACGCCGGAAGGCGGAGGTAGATTTCACCGGGCAAACTAGGGGATAGGCAATAATAGGCAAAATATGCAGGTTTTCGTAGGAGGATCAGACCTCATTGATTGCAAGAAAGTATTTTACATTTGGAGGTTAATTAACTTTTTTTTTTCGTTTTTGTATGCATATTTTTATCATTTTATTGTCTTATGGTGATGGTAACCTTCTTATCATTTGGGGTTCATTTTTATACTTGTGATCACACTGTCCTTATGCAAGGTTTGGAACTGATGTGTAACTATCTGATAGTCTGTTACTTCTTCACGCAAAATTTTATCTCCCGCAGAGATTTTTGTTGGTTCCACAGTTTAGGGGCTGTGACAACGTGGTCATGTAACCCCGTGTACACTGGGTGTGTGTAAAATCTGATAAACGGTGTTAATTGTGATGACTGTATTAGTCTGTAATTCAGGTAAGGTCTGCAGATGGTCAATTTTAAGTAGCAGTTCCTAATTTTGTACCATATACTAACGTCAACGACACCTAGCTGTGAACTTGGCTACTAGATGCCACCACAACCAGCAACTTGCAACGAACGTTGGAACATGCCCTCCAAAGGAAAGCATGCTGAGGGATTTTTAGTGCTCTTAGTAAATCCGACGACTTCAGCCGGGTTTGAACCCGCGACCTTGGGCATAGAAGTTCAGCATGCTACCAGTTCCGATACCGAAGTCGCTTCCCACAGACAGATGGAAAACTGAATGTTATCTCGTGCAGTGGCGTTGTCTTGGCAACCTCTGATAGCTCATCCCTCATCAATTAAGAAGCGTTGTCATGGTAACCTCTGATGGCACTTGACATTTTTTTAAATTCCGAAATCATTTTTCTCATCCCATGGCGTAATGGTAGGTCAGATCAAAAATTCTTTCAGACAAAGTTTTAGGTAATTATTAGGGGAATATTTTCCGTTTTGTACGGTTTTGATATTGTGCCTATTAAGAGAGATATGATTAATGTTTACCGAAAAACTTTTCAAACATAAATTTTTGGCACTTATCCGACACATATTATGAACTTTGAATGGATTCGATATTTCACGTATTAAGAGAGTTATAGCGATATTTCACTTTTTCGAAAAAGAAAAAAAAAAGCCCCCCCCCCCCCCTCAACCGATTTTGCCCATTAACGAACTCGACCGAGATTTTAAGGGGATACATATTATGCAAAACATTCAAAGTGATTGCTGCAAAATTACGTCAGTTATCGTGTCGACAAGAAACTGATATATATGCATATATATACACACACACATATATATATATATATATATATATATAAACTTTTGAACTGACGGTGGTTTGCGGGTCTGGGGGATGTGAAACGCGAAGATGTGTCGAAATTTTCCGGAAGTCGAAACATGGCACCCATTGCAATGGTTAGCTTTCTGATGAAATCTACCTAAATTGCAATAGTTAGCTTTCTGATGAAATCTACCTAAAATAGGCTACATAATTAAAAATACTACCATCAACGACACCTAGCTGTGAACTTGGCTACTAGATGCCACCGGAACCATCAACTCGCAACGAATGTTGGAACTTCCCCTCCGAAGGAAAGCAAACTCAGGGTTTTTTAGCGCTCTTAGTAAATCCGACGACTTCATCCGGGTTTGAACCCGCGACCTTGGGCATAGAAGTTCAGCATGCTACCAGTTCCGATACCGAAGTCGCTTCCCACAGACAGATGGAAAACTGAATGTTATCTCGTGCAGTGGCGTTGTCATAGCAACTGCTGATGGCTCATCCCTTATCAATTAAAAGTAAAGTTGTCATGGCAACCTCTCTTGGCACTTGGCATTTTCTTATAATTTAAATCATTTTGCTCACCCCGTGGCGTAATGGTGGGTCATATCAAACATTCTTTCAGACAAAAGTTTTAGGTAATTATTGGAGGAATATTGTCCATTTTGTACGGTTTTGATATTGTGCCTATTAACAGAGATATGATTAATGTTTCCCAAAAATCCCACTTTTTCCCACCCCTTTGGTCAATGGTTGGTGCTATCAAAAAACTTTTTTAACATAAATTTTAGAGCCTTGTCCGACACATATGATGAACTTTGAATGGATTCAATATTTCAGATATTAAGAGAGTTATAGCGATATTTCACTTTTTCGAAAAAAAGCCTCCCATTTTAACCCCCTTCGACCGATTTTGCCCATTTACGAACTCGACCGAGATTTTAAGGGGATACATATTATGTAAAAAATTCAAAGTGATTGGTGCAAAATTACAGCAGTTATCGTGTCCACAAGAAACTGATATCTATACTTATCTAAAGCACAAAGTTTGTCTGTCTGTCTGTCTGTTATGTATACAAATCTACACCGTTTCACCGATCTGAACCAAAATTTGTATACTTACCCTTTGGGACCCTGCGGGTAACCCTGTCAACATTAAATTTCGGACAGACCACCCCATGCCCTGCATTTAGGCCCTTTTGCACAAATCTACACCGTTTCACCGATCTGAACCAAAAGTTGTATATTTTACCTTTGGAACCCTGCGAGTAACACTGTCCACTTAAAAATTCGGACAGACCACCCCATTCCCTGCATTTAGGCCCTTTGGTCCAAATCCACACCGTTTCACCGATCTCAACCAAAATTTGTATATTTAACCTTTGGAACTCTGCGAGTAACACTGTCCACTTAAAAATTCGGACAGACCACCCCATTCCCTGCATTTAGGCCCTTTGGTCCAAATCCACACCGTTTCACCGATCTCAACCAAAATTTGTATATTTACCCTTTGGAACCCTGCGAGTAACACTGTCCACTTAAAATTTCGGACAGACCACCCCATTCCCTGCATTTAGGCCCTTTGGTCCCAATCTACACCGTTTCACCGATCAGAACCAAAATTCGTATTCTTACCCTTTGGTACCCTGCGAGTAACACTGTCTGCTTGAAATTTCGGACAGACCACGTCATTCGCTGCATTTAGGCCCTTTTTGCACAAATATACACCGTTTCACCTATCTGAACCAAAATGTGTATACTTACCCTTTAGAACCCTGCGAGTAACACTGTCCACTTGACATTTCGGACAGACCACCCCATTCCCTGCATTTAGGCCCTTTGGTCCAAATCTACACCGTTTCACAGATCAGAACCAAAATTCGTATTCTTACCCTTTGGTACCCTGCGAGTAACACTGTCCGCTTGAAATTGCGGATGGACCACTCCATTCCCTGCATTCAGGCCCTTTGGCCCAAATCTACACCGTTCCACCGATCTCAACCAAAATTTGTATACTCACCCTTTGAAAGCCTGCGAGTAACACTGTCTGCTTGAAATTGCGGACAGACCACTCCATTCCCTGCATTCAGGCCCTTTGGCACAAATCAACACCGTTTCACCGATCTCAACCAAAATGTGTATATTTACCCTTTGGAACACTGCGACTAACACTGTCTGCTTGAAATTGCGGCGAGGCCACTCCATCCCTTGCATTTAGGCTGTGTGGCACAAATCTACACCGTTTCACCGATCTGACCCCAATTTTATATACTTACCCGTAGGAACCCGACAAGTAACACTGTTCACTTTAAATTTCGGACAGACCACACTATTCAATGCTTTTTGGCCCTTTGGCAGAAAACTACACCGTTTCACCGATCTCAACCACATTTTACATAATTACCCTTTGGAACTCGACGAGTAACACTGTCCACTCGAAATTTCGGACAGACCACTCCATTCCACGCATTTAGGCCCTTTGGCACAAATCTACATCTTTTACCGATCGAAAACAAAATGTGTATACTTACCCTTTGGAACCCGATGAGTAACACTGTCCACTTTAAAATTTGGACAGGCCACTCACTCTATTCCCTGCATTTTGGCCCTTTGGCACAAAACTACACCGTTTCACCGATCTCAACCAGATTTTACATAATTACCGTTTGGAACTCGACGAGTAACACTGTCCACTCGAAATTTCGGACAGACCACTCCATTTCCCGCATTAAGGCCTTTTGGTACAAATCTACATCGTTCACCGATCGAAAACAAAGTGTGTATACTTACCCTTTGGAACCCGATGCGTAACACTGTCCACTTGAAATTTATCACTTACCACTCCATTCCCTGCATTTAGCTCAGGAATTCCTCGGGGTTGCCAGCTTCCTAACTTACCAGTCATGAGCCCTTGAGGGTGTACCAGAAGTGGTGGGTCTACACACACCCTGCCTCTTTGAGGGCCTTGAGCAGAAGACAGGAGATATTATGAAAAGGAAAAGAAGGCAGTCCCCTCGAAGAATGAGGGTATCAGGAAAGATGAGACAAAGCCAATTAAGGCGGGAAATTGAAAGACTCCCTAGCCCTCGGATACCCTAATACAGTCTGGGTCGGAAGAGAACAAGAGTTGACCAAGGGAGGCCGACAGGAAAGAAAACTGAAATGAGCCCGGCACCAGGAAGCAGAAGCGATGCCAGACTCAGCTGGGGTCCCGTGGTCGCCAACCCACGTCCCACAAGTTGTGAGACCCTGGGGGGGGGGAGGTCAGTTGTTAGAATAGCTTGCTGATTCATCGCGAGGTGACTTGAGATTACTTTCCAGAGCCCGCCGTGTTATCTCCTGCTGTCTATGCTGATGCCAGCACAGGGCCGTTGCGAAAAGTGAGTGATTCCCGGTCAATCTAAATAGGACGGGGAACCCCGAACGCTTGTCATCATATTTCGTCATCATCTGCGATCATCTCAGGTTCGTACAGCTTGGACCTATATTCTTTGTCTTTGCCGAGCAGTACGCTCTTTCACTAGACGCATCGAGTACAGGCCTAAGCCAGAAAATAAGGTAGAGACTTTGGAAGACATCGAAGCTAGACACCTGAATTACCTATATCAGTTTTAAAATAACACCATGTTCGTTTAGTAGTCATTTTTTAATTACCTTATTATTATCATCATAAGTGCAAATGACCTAGATGTTACGCGCATCATACCAATAATCACCGCTACATAAAGTATTTCTCGACTGTGATTTTTAAAATATTTATTTTTGGTTGGTTCTTAAGTTTTGGGGCTGCGACAACGCGGTCATGTAGCCCCGTGTACTTTGGGGGTGTGTAGAATCTGTCTGATAACCGGTGTTAATTGTGATGACTGTATTAGTGAGTGTTATCTGTTTTTTAATTTAAGTACAAACTGCAACTTAGAATTCTTCAAATAGTTCGTACTTTTGCCGTCACGACTACTAGGCCAAGTTCGGAACTTAGCTACTAGACGCCACTGCAATCAGCTCTTGGCAACGGACGTAGACATCTAAGAGCGTTGTTTACCTATCCAATTTAGCTTCACACAGGTGTAATTAGTGGAAGGTTCTTTAACATGCCATAAATCTGACATGGGACCGCCGGCTTTACTGACCCTCCGAAGAAAGGCATACTGAGGGATTTTTAACGCTCTTGAACCCGCTATCTTGGGCATTGAAGCTCAGCATGCTACCAAATACGCCACCGAAGCCGCCATATTTTTATTACAGTACATTGTGTACATTATAAGTTGATGTGTCAATTCAATACCGGTAGTAGTTTCCCTTAACATCCTCATCATAAGAGCAAATGACCTTCAGTGGATGTTACGCCCATTACACCATTAATCACCACACACAATAAGTCTTCCTCGCCTGTGAATTTTGAAATATGTATTTCTATTAAGGTAGTTTGTAAGTTTGACGTGTCAATTCAACAGTAGTTTTTATTATCATCCTTATCAAAAGGGCAAATTACCTAGATATTACTTCCTCATTGTCTTTGGGGGCAAATGACTTAGATTTTAAGTCCATTATATTTCTAAGGAGACCTTAAAACATTATCATCATTTCACCGGGCGAAGCCGGGTACTACTGCTAGTCTATCTATATATATAAAGCACAAAGTTTGTCTGTCTGTCTGTCTGTCTGTTATGTATACAAATCTACACCGTTTCACCGATCTGAACCAAAATTTGTATACTTACCCTTTGGAACCCTGCGGGTAACCCCGTCAACATTAAATTTCGGACAGTCCACCGCATGCCCTGCATTTAGGCCCTTTTGCACAAATCTACACCGTTTCACCGATCAGAACCAAAAGTTGTATATTTAACCTTTGGAACCCTGCGAGTACCACTGACCACTTAAAATTTCGGACAGACCACCCCATTCCCTGCATTTAGGCCCTTTGGTCCAAATCTACACCGTTTCACCGATCAGAACCAAAATTCGTATTCTTACCCTTTGGTGCCCTGCGAGTAACACTGTCTGCTTGAAATTGCGGACAGACCACTCCATTCCCTGCATTTAGGCCCTTTGGCCCTAATCTATACCGTTTCACCGATCTCAACCAAAATTTGTATATTTACCCTATGGAACACTGCGACTAACACTGTCTGCTTGAAATTTCGGACAGACCACGCCATTCCCTGCATTTAGGCCCTTTTTGCACAAATCTACACCGTTTCACCGATCTGAACCAAAATGTGTATACTTACCCTTTGGAACCCTGCGAGTAACACTGTCTGCTTGAAATTGCGGACAGACCACTCCATTCCCTGCATTTAGGCCCTTTGGCCCAAATCTACACCGTTCCACCGATCTCAACCAAAATTTGTATATTTACCCTTTGGAACACTGCGACTAACACTGTCTGCTTGAAATTGCGGAGAGGCTACTCCATCCCATGCATTTAGGCCCTTTGGCACAAATCTACACCGTTTCACCGATCTGAACCAAACTTTGTATACTTACCCTTTGGAACCCTCCGAGTAACACTGTCCACTTAAAATTTCGGACAGACCACCCCATTCCCTGCATTTAGGCACTTTGGCACTAATCTACACCGTTTCACCGATCAGAACCAATATTCGTAAACTTACCCTTTGGTATCCGGCGAGTAACACTGTCTGCTTGAAATTGCGGACAGACCACTCCATTCCCTGCATTTAGGCCCTTTGTCCCAAATCTACACCGTTTCACCGATCTCAACCAAAATTTGTATATTTACCCTTTGGAACACTGCGACTAACACTGTCTGCTTGAAATTGCGGCGAGGCCACTCCATCCCTTGCATTTAGGCTGTTTGGCACAAATCTACACCGTTTCACCGATCTGACCCCAATTTTATATACTTACCCGTAGAACCCGACAAGTAACACTGTTCACTTTAAATTTCGGACAGACCACACTATTCCCTGCTTTTGGGCCCTTTGTCAGAAAACTACACCGTTTCACCGATCTCAACCAGATTTTACATAATTACCCTTTGGAACTCGACGAGTAACACTGTCCACTCGAAATTTCGGACAGACCACTCCATTCCACGCATTTAGGCCCTTTGGCACAAATCTACATCGTTCACCGATCAAAAACAAAATGTGTATACTTACCCTTTGGAACCCGATGAGTAACACTGTCCACTTTAAAATTTGGACAGGCCACTCCATTCCCTGCATTTTGGCCCTTGGCACAAAACTACACCGTTTCACCGATCTCAACCAGATTTTACATAATTACCGTTTAGAACTCGACGAGTAACACTGTCCACTCGAAATTTCTGACATACCACTCCATTCCCTGCATGTAGCTCAGGAATTCCTCGGGGTTGCCAGCTTCCTAACTCACCAGTCATGAGCCCTTGAGGGTGTACCAGAAGTGGTGGGTCTACACACACCCTGCCTCTTTGAGGGCCTTGAGCAGAAGACAGGAGATATTATGAAAAGGAAAAGAAGGCAGACCCCTCGAAGAATGAGGGTATCAGGAAAGATGAGACAAAGCCAATTAAGGCGGGAAATTGAAAGACTCCCTAGCCCTCGGATACCCTAATACAGTCTGGGTCGGAAGAGAACAAGAGTTGACCAAGGGAGGCCGACAGGAAAGAGAACTGAAATGAGCCCGGCACCAGGAAGTAGAAGCGATGCCAGACTCAGCTGGGGTTCCGTGGTCGCCAACCCACGTCCCACAAGTTGTGAGACCCTGGGGGGGGGGGTCAGTTGTGAGAATAGCTTGCTGATTCATCGTGAGGTGACTTGAGAGTACTTTCCAGAGCCCGCCGTGTTATCTCCTGCTGTCTATGCTGATGCCAGCACAGGGCCGTTGCGAAACAGTGAGTGATTCCCGGTCAATCTGTATAGGACGGGGAACCCCGAACGTGTGTCATCATATTTCGTCATCATCTGCGATCATCTCAGGTTCGTGCAGCTTGGACCTATATTCTTTGTCTTTGCCGAGCAGTACGCTCTTTCACTAGACGCATCCAGTACAGGCCTAAGCCAGAAAATAAGGTTGAGACTTTGGAAGACATCGAAGCTAGACACCTGAATTACCTATATCAGTTTTAAAATAACACCATGTTCGTTTAGTAGTCTTTTTTTCATTACCTTATTATTATCATCATAAGTGCAAATGACCTAGATGTTACGCGCATCATACCAATAATCACCGCCGCATAAAGTCTTTCTCGACTGTGATTTTTAAAATATTTATTTTTGGTTGGTTGGTTCTTAAGTTTAGGGGCTGCGACAACGCGGTCATGTAGCCCCGTGTACTTTGGGTGTGTGTAGAATCTGTCTGATAACCGGTGTTAGTTGTGATGACTGTATTAGTGTGTGTTATCTGTTTTTTAATTTAAGTACAAACTGCAACTTAGAATTCTTCAAATAGTTCGTACTTTTGCCGCCAAGCGCCACCGTCAATGACTACTAGGCCAAGTTCGGAACTTAGCTACCAGACGCCACTGCAGTCGGCTCTTGGCAACGGACGTAGACATCTATGAGCGTTGTTTACCTATCCAATTTAGCTTCACACAGGTGTAATTAGTGGAAGGTTCAATAACATGCCATAAATCTGACATGGGACCGCCGGCTTTACTTCCCCTCCGAAGAAAGGCATACTGACGGATTTTTAACACTCTTAAAATATCCGACGGCTTCGGCCGGGTTTGAACGCGCTATTTTGGGCATAGAAGCTCAGCATGCTACCAAATACGCCACCGAAGCCGCCATATAGTTATTTTTATTACAGTACATTGTGTACATTATACGTTGAAGTGTCAATTCAATACCGGTAGTAGTTTCCCTTATCATCCTCATCATAAGAGCAAATGACCTACAGTAGATGTTACGCCCATTACACCATTAATCACCACACACAATAAGTCTTCCTCGCCTGTGAATTTTGAAATATGTATTTCTATTACGGTAGTTTGTAAGTTTGACGTGTCAATTCAACAGTAGTTTTTATTATCATCCTTATCAAAAGGGCAAATGACCTAGATATTACTCCCTCATTGTCTTAGGGGGCAAATGACTTAGATTTTAAGTCCATTATATTTCTAAGGAGACCTTAAAACATTATCATCATTCCACCAGGCGAAGCCGGGTACTACTGCTAGTATATATATATACATACATAAATTATATATAAACTTTTGAACTGACGGTGGTTTTGGGGTCTGGGGGATGTGAAACGCGAAAATATGTCGAAATTTTCCGGAAGTCGAAACATGGGACCCAATGCAATAGTTAGCTTTCTAATGAAATCTACCTAAAAATTCGCTGACGATCTCTCAGAAAAGTATGTGGATGACTTAGAAAGTGCACTGGCTGATGAGTGCTTGCATTTAAAGGAACATTTAAAAATTGCAGATTTTAAAGGTGAGTCAGTCTCTGAGCTCAGCACTTTCCTTCATGAAAAAGATTTACACGATATGTACCCGAACGTAAACATTGCTTTACAGATACTTCTCACCATTCCAGTGACCAATTGTTCTGGAAAAAGATCATTTTCGGTACTGAATCGCGTCAAGAACTATTTGCGGTCAGTCACTAAAGAAGAAAGATTAAACTCTATTGCACTCCTAGCGATTGAAAAAGATATGACGATAAACTTGAACTGAGGTGCCATAATTAATGAATTTGCCGAAAAGAAGGCAAGAAGGAAACTTTTGAAGTAGTTCTCGTTGTGCTTGAGGCAGGCCCCGTTATGTCTTCATTCATGTTTTTAATCTGCACTTTAATTTCTCTAAAAGATATTGCAGGAAGATAAGCAGTTGGCCTTATTTGTATTTCAGAGGAGCTTTGTTCAATTTAAAATGTCGTTCGTACCACTGCTCGTCATGCGTTTTAAAAATAGTGTGTGTTCTACCATTCTTTTAAATATATTTCGTGCTACCGCAGTTCATTCAGTTACAGCAGTAAATTACGTTTTTATTTTTGAAGCTACTCTTCATTTTTGTTGTATGAATTAAGGCTAGACATTATTTTTGGAAAGGGTATTCATAAAGTGTTTTGGTTGCATAAAAGTTGAACTGTTTCATGTTGTTTTACTCCAAGCTGTTCTTTTTTAAAAAATTGAATTGACTATGTTTTCCCTACGTAAAAATTCAAGCATAAATTTATGCTGTCAGCCATAATCTGTTTATTCCTTTTTTCCGAACCTTACTTCATGCGAGTGGCTATGCCTTATCATAAAAATCGGGGGGGGGGGGGGGGAGGGGGGTGCTCAAGTGAGGAAGGGCGCTCAATGGAGAGGTGCCTATAGCGTAACTTTTCCGGCCCTGCTCTTAGTATTTCCCGACATTGTATAAATATTAATAGACCACTGTTTCCAACCAAAATTTAACTTGAAACAGCAATATATGACACTCCCACTCGGTACTAACAGAATGACAAATCAACTGACAAGTTGGAAAGCATTTATTTTCACTAGTTTTGTTTTTAAGCCTATGGCTTTTTGTGCTGGGAATGTCCGAGGACATGTTTGGTTCGCCAGTTTTTGTAGCTGCTTCGAGGCGGACACCCAATGGGTGAGCTACAAGTACCGTTGGGGAGGAATGTAAGGGCGAGGAGTTGGAAGGTAGCGGCTGTGGCCTATAGTTAGGGACAACCTCAGCATTTGCCTGGAAGGAAGATGGGAAACCACAGAAGACCATCTTCAAGGTTGCCGGCGGGGGGATTCGAACCTCCCCGCCTCCCGGATGTCATGCCGTAACCACCACGGCTAACTCAACCGGTATTTTCACTAGTGTAAATTCTTTAGTGTTACCTTATTTTGGAATGGGATGAGGTAAGATAATGCCACACCCATCTCATTGCCACGCCACTGGCTAACTGAACAACTGACCATTTTGCTCATTCAATGAGTTGTTCTTGGCTCAGACTCTTGAGGGGGGGATTGACCCCCTGATCACCCCCTGTAGTTACATCACTGGGGATTAGAGAAATGCCACCTATTCAATCACTGATATCGACGATTCTGGTAAATGTGTTATTCAGCGAACTATTAATAATAATTTTTATATTCAGGAAAAGACTGTGCAAACTGTGCCTGAACTGCTCTTACAACTTACCGACAACATTCAGTTTAAAGGTGGCAGTTCAAGTTCGAGACGTATATTACATGATGTGGGGTTCAAATGAAAAAAAAAAAAAAGGAATAACACAGCCGTTTTTATAGAAAGGAAGGATATTCGATCCTGGCGCGTTTTATATTTACGTACAATAGATGAATATAGAGTAGAGGGCAGGCCTATAATTTGATTGGTTCCTCTGTTTAGGGGCTGCGACTACGCAGTCATGTAGCCCCATGTACATTGGGTGTGTGTAGAATCTCGGTGTTAATTGTGATGGCTGTATTAGTGTGTGTTATCTGTAATTCAGGTAAGGACTGCAGACGATCAATTTCAAGTAGTTCCTACTTTTCCTACCAAATATTACCATCAAGGATACCTAGCTGCGAACTTTGTTATTAGATGCCACCGCAACCGGTGCCGAACGTTGGAACTTAATAGAGCGTTTAATAAAATCTTACCTACAAATTTAGCTTCATATAATTGTAGTTAGTGCAAGTTTCTTTTACATGCCATTAATCTATGACATGGGCCCGCCGGCTTTACCTCCCCTCCAAAGGAAGGAGAGACTGTTGATGGATCTCCATTATTGAAGTGTTAGAAGCCATTTATCAGCGTTGCCTAGTAATCTATTAATAGAATTGCTTTCCAATCAGTCATTCTCCAACATTGGACACACTTGTGTTGACCGACTAAAAAGCAATTCCATTAATAGAATGCATCTCCATTAGGCGATGTTTCTTTTGACCCATCTCACAACAGAGGCGGCAGTACAATAAAATATACAGGTGGTCTTTAGACAATGCACCAAAATAAATAAAACCAAAGAATAGACCTGATGAATAGGAAGCCTCCGTGGCTTAGGCGGCAGCACGCCGGCCTCTCACCGCTGGGTCCGTGGTTCAAATCCCGGTTACTCCATGTGAGATCTGTGCTGGACAAAACGGAGGCAGACAGGTTTTTCTCCGGGTACTCCGGTTTTCCCTGTCAAAATTTCATTCCAGCAACACTCTCCACTATCATTTCATTTCATCTGTCATTCATTTAATCATTGCCCCAGAGGAGTGCGTCAGGCCTCGGCAGCCGGCACAGTTCATATCCTCGCCGCTAGTTGGGGGCTTCATTCATTCCATTCCTGACCCGGTCGGAGACTGGAAGCAGGCTGTGGATTTTCATTTCATTTCAATAGACCTGATGAATGTGTTCAAGCTACATAATAAGATGGATGAAATTAACCTGCCTACACTCTTCCAAGTCCTTCCAGTTGGAGACAATATTGCTGAACACACTACGGTACCTCACTAAGTAGTTTTTTAATTTTTGTGTTAGATTATGTCAGGGCCTTTTCATGGAATACACGCTGCTAACTATCTCTTCTATTAATATTTCCACATTTTCATCCATTATTACAAGGAAAATTGAAAATAAAAATGATTTTAGTTTACAGAGTGGGCACAACAGCAAGGTCATCTGGCCCTAAAAATAAAAATTAAACCCAAACAACTGCTTCTCAGGTCCACTGGATATCTGGAGTCTCTATGCCATCTCCATGCATAGATGGGATATATGGACCCAGATCATGGCCTCCACAAAAGATTTGCCCTACCTGAACTGTATATTAAATATTCAAGTCTGTTATTTAGGAAGTCATAACCAAAAATTAATATCTTCTGATTGGCTAGGTCTAGCCTTCAATTAGGTAAAGAAAGGCAGCCATGAATTAGGTCCAGTTAATCAGAACAGATTGGTACATGTGCAGACTGTGGATATCGAGAGGTGACAAACACTTTTTCCCCCTGTGTGCACTCAAGATGGCCCACAGTCTAGTGACAAATAGATGCCAGCTTTGGCCATAGTCTGCTCTGTGTCCCTAGTGTGTGCATCCCAATAAATAATAATAGCCCTTCACCTTGCAACAAAATATCTCCAGTGCATGAGAAATGTAACACATCACTAAATAATAAAGTACAAATGAGCACAAACTCAGCCTGCCCCTTCTATCTAGGAAACAGATTATAATACTGTACCCTTATAAATCAAGAAGCCACTTGCTGGGAATCCGAAGATCAGCTGGATCGCACAATCTTGAAAGTTCCCGGCTAGAAAAACTCTCAAAAATCCTACCAACAAGCACTTCATGATTATGCATAGTATCTACGATCGTGTTATGGATAAAAATAAAAAATATAAAGGTGGTAGAGCGAGACACTTACCAAAATCTCGGGTCATAAAAGGTTAAGGGGACCTGTTCAAGGATTCCACAACACAATCTCCACTATAATTAAAATAAGTCCTGCAACGCCAGACGTAGAAAAAGATCGTAATAAATTTATTAATAAAAAACCGATAATATAAATAAACAAAAATCCATATAATAAAACAATAAAGCTTGCATTCCTCCTCCAATAATGAAAATAAAGTCCAACATGACTTTCCTACATGTCTAGTTACATTCACACTCGTATCAACAGTTTACTGATCATGCTGCTAATGAAGAACAACTCCGTACTAGAGGTCGTATTGCTGGGTACACGGCACTAGGAGCAACTTACCATGAATCATATGGAGTGGCCACATATGTCCGTAATAACATGAAAGAAGCTGAGCTACTATCTCAAAGCACAAAAGAAGACGTTCATCAGGTTGTCATCTGACTGAATAATGTCTCAATCGTCAACATCTACAAGCCGCCGTGCATTTTATGGCCTCAATATGTTGTACCAACTGCAGAACATTCTGCAATTTGTGTGGGGGATTTCAATAGTCATCATGAACTCCAGGTATTCTAAAACAGATGATTGTGGACTTAAATTAATGGACTGGTGCGAAAGTAACAACCTCCATCTAGTATTTGACGCTAAAGATCAAGGAACTTTTCGGTCAGCTGCATGGGGTAGAGATTCGAATCCAGATTTATGCTTTGTCAGCTCCAATATAAATGGAAATCCATTGCACACTACACGCAAAGTGATGGGAGATTTCCCTCATAGCCAGCATAGACCAGTAATACTCGAATTTGGTATCACAGTTCCCATTATACGATCAACGCCACGTCCCCGGTGGAATTTCCAGAAAGCCGATTGTTCTGCATTCTCTGTGGAGCTTGATAAATGCATTTGTTGGATTCCCCCAAATCACCAAAGCTATCAACGTCTTGTTGGCGCAGTTATATCTACTGCTAAGAAATGTATGCCCAGGGGCTATCGGAAAGAATATATTCCTGGCTGGAATACCGAGAGTGAGGAATAGTTTAAGAATTTCGAACAAAACAGAGATGCAGAAACGGCTGACAAACTTCTGGCTAGCTTGGATGGCTGCCGAAGACAAAGATGGGTTGAAACAGTCGAAAGCTTAGATTTCACTCATTCTAGCAGAAAAGCCTGGGGTCTTCTTAGAAGGCTAGAGGAGGTACACCAGTAGTAAAGAGTCAACCTCAGGTGACACCAGACCAAATAGCTTCCCATATTGTAACAACTTCCCGAGCTCCATCTGACAAGAAGCATACGAAGTATGTTAGATACCAGCTTCGTGCTCTGAAATCATCAGCACCTCGCATGTCTAGCTATTCATGTCCCTTTACAGCCTTTGATGTTCAAGAGGCCCTCAAAGAACTAAAACCTGGCAAGGCACCTGGTTTCGATGGAATTCATCCAGAATTCCCCATACATATGGGAAACAATGCAAAGAGATGGATGGCACAGTTCTTCACAGATATTCTCCAGACTGGACAAATCCCACCCGACTTCAAGAAAGCTAAAATCATTTCCATATTGAAGCCTGGAAAACCTGCAAATATACCTGAAAGTTACAGACCCATAGCCCTCCTTGGCTGTTGTTACAAACTCTTTGAAAGGCTTATCTACAACAGAATTCGGTCAACCATTTTAGAACTCATTCCTGTGGATCAGGCAGGCTTCAGACCTAACCGAAACTGCTGTGATCAAGTACTTTCATTAACATCTTACATTGAGGCCGGATTCCAGCAAAAGCTTAAAACATCTGCTGTCTTTGTGGATCTCACTGCTGCCTTCCTTTATGGAAGGAAGGATTGATTTATAAATTACTCAGAGCTATATCCTGCAGAACAATTGCACAGCTTATCAACAACATGCTCAGTGACAGAAAATTTCATGTCTGTTTAGGTGAAAGGAAAAGCTCAGTGAGAAAACTGCATAATGGGTTGCCCCAGGGATCAGTTTTGTCACCACTACTGTTTAATCTATACATCTCTGATCTTCCAGAAACAATATCCAGAAAGTTCTGCTATGCTGATGACTTGACCCTGGCCACACAACACAAGATCATTGAGAAAACTGAAGACATTTTGATTAAGGACTTATCCACCCTGACAGAATATTTCAGGAAATGGAGACTCAGACCCAGTGCAGCCAAAACGGAGGTCTCTTGCTTCCATTTGAGTAACCGGCTTGCTAACTTCAAACTAAATATTACCTTTTCCAATAGAGTACTTAATCACAATAGGTTTCCGAAATATCTTGGTGTTACCTTGGATCGGACTTTATCCTTCAAGCAACATCTTTTGAACTTGTCGAAGAAACTGAAAACCCGAAACAATATTATTCAGAAGCTAACTGGTACTACCTGGGGATCTGCTGCGAACATCCTGCGCTCTTCAGCCTTAGTACTGGTTTTCTCTACTGCCGACTATTGTGCTCCAGTGTGGCTTAATAGCCCGTACACGAAGTATATTGACCCACAATTGAACACCAGCATGCGTATTATATCTGGCACCATCAGACCAACTCCAGTCCACTGGCTCCCACTATTGTCTGGTATAATGCCACCTGACTTAAGAAGATCGAGAGTACAACAAGATCTGCAAGAATCATCTGCTACCTGTTCTAGGAGACATACCAGCTCTTAGTCTACAAAGATTGAAATCACGACATCCACCTCTTTGTGATGCAGCTCTGAAGACATCCACCAACTTCAATGCTTTGGAGGAATGGAAAGGCCGCTGGAATAACTCCACTGACTTGCCCCTACATAACACCTTCAGAGGTGAAAAAATTGCTAACGGATTCCAACTACCACGTGCAACTTGGTCCAGACTGAACAGGATCAGGACAGGTCATGGAAGGTGCAGGGATTCCCTCTATAAGTGGAACTTGGTACCTTCTCCAGAATGTGATTGTGGAGCCCCTCGCCAGACCATTCCCCACATTTTAAGCGAGTGTCAACTACGGGCTTATCCAGGTAGATTGGAAGACTTTGTATCACCAACAGCGGAGGCACTGCAGTGGGTTCAAAAGTTGGACATTCAGCTTTAATGGATAACTCTAATGCCTGACGTGAATCAATGTTTTTTTGTTATTGTGTATATATTGTATATATTATGTATATAATTTCCTTGCCATACGCTAATAATATAATAATACTGATCATTTAACAAAAATTACAAACATTCCATTGAATATGCCATTCTTCCAACATTTGAAACTATTTATACATGTCGAGACCACAGCCGGATGCCACGTCTACATTATGACACGCTTTCACTCATTCACCCCTTCAGCGTATACACCTGTGCATTCCTGGTTACATAAGCTCTCCGTTATATGATAACAGGCTTCTACTCGCTTCCCACCTGTTCAAAACTTCCGTTCATTTAACACGTAAAAAAATGTTACATTTCCTTTCACATTGACTATTATCATTTCAATTCTTTTAACATCTTAAAATCCTTCACATTTGTGTAATATTGTATCATAAATACGTTGGTTCCTTAGTTTAGGGGCTGCGACAACGCGATCATGTAGCCCCGTGTACTTTGGGTGTGTGTAGAATCTGTCTGATAACCGGTGTTAATTGTGATGTCTGTATAAGTGTGTGTTATCTGTTTTTAATTCAAGTAAGGACTGCAGATTTTGAATTTCAAGTAGTTCCTACTTTTGGTGCCAAATGCCACCATCAATGACTAACTAGTTCAGAACTTGGCTACTAGACGGCTCCTGGCGACGAACGTCGGAACCTAAGAGCGTTTATCAAATGTTTAACCTAACCTAACTTCACACAGGTGTAATTAGTGGAAGGTTCTTTAACATGCCAGTTGGAAGTCAAAGTGAAAGGTTGTGTTTTTCCCGAGCTCTCAGGTGTGCTGAAATGGGTTGTTCTCTGGAGTGTTATCGCGCGAGGATCGGACTGTGGTATGTGAAGGGTAGTCGGGATTTCCGGTGTTTGTGTGTGCGTACGGGCCCTAGTAACTTGTGGTTCATAGCCCTAGTGATAGCTGCATTGCTAGTTATTGGTGGAGTGGAAGTGAATCCAGGCCCTGTTACTCCAAATATGAATCAGGCAAATGATCCAGTGGCAGCTTTCAAGTGTTTGACGTGCAGTAAAACATTGAAGAGTGGTGTTCAGTGTGGAATATGTGAGAAATGGTGTCACTTCGGCTGTATTAAGGTCAAGAAGGAGGATTGTGATGTCGGGAATTGGTTTTGTAAAGTATGTGATACGCCGGACTGTTTGAGGGTGCAAATCAAAGCAAGGGATCAAATAATACAAGAACTTAGAACAAAGCTTCGTGAATCAGAGGAAACGGTGAAGGATGTGACTGAACGGCTTTCTACTGGATTCAGTGTGGAAGAGGGCGTGCAAGAACAAACTGAGGATGACGTCATCATAATGGGTGATTCTATGATACGATGGAGTGCGAATATCTCGAAGAAATCAGGTGCGAAAGTGCGGTGTTATCCGGGGATTAAAATTGACCAGCTTGCCCAACAAGTGGAAGAAGTAAATGTCGAGGACTGTGACAAAGTTAAAGTGTTGTTGCTCTATGTTGGGACGAACGATTTGAAGAAGAGGGCTACAGCTGATTACATCATGGGGGAGCTCTACGAACTAGGCAGAAAAGCTAAAAGCAAATTTGGAAATGCAAACATTATAATGAGTGGCATTGTTCGGCGGGGTGATGTTCCGTTAAGGCGAGTTAAGACTGTAAATGACCGCATGGACTGGGTTTGTGCACAACTGGGATTAGTGTACATAGATGCTGACTGCTGGATTGGTGGCCGTGACTACACCCGAGACGGGCTGCATTTAAATCGACGGGGCGCTTTTAACCTAGGGAGCCTATATGACAGGGTCATCGGTTCGTGCCGGCCATTGTGAGGAGGAGCAGGTCCAGAGGTTGCCAGCCGACGGGAACAGAAGGAGCTACTTCGGGATATTTGCTGCGGAGGTAAGACTCTAAGATTACTGTAGGTTAATTGTCAGAGTTTAGGAAATAAATTAATTGAATTTTGGAATCTTGTAGAGAAGTATTCTCCGGACATTGTCATTGCTACTGAATCTTGGTTATATGAGGATATAAATAGTAATGAAATAATTCAAGGGACCTACGAAATGTACAGAAGGGATCGGGGGAAGCGAAGTGGTGGGCTATTTATTTGTGTGCGCAAAATTATAGCTAGTTTCTTAAAGTGAGCTGATACGGATCATGAAATGTTATGTGTACAAATTTCGGATAAAGGGAATAAATTCCCTCTTCAGGTGATAGGGGCGTATAGAGCACCGAAAGATAACTTTTCGCTTCTCGACACACTGTATGATAAAACTTGTATGGGTAATGCTATGATAAAGAGCATAATAATTGCCGGAGATTTAAACCTCCCCAAAGTAGACTGGTCTGGTGAGTCAACTAGCTGTGGTCAAGCTCAGAGCGCTGCAAACAAATTCTTAAGGGAGGGGGGGATTTTCCCAAGTAGTTGACTTCCCAACTAGAGGCAATAATACCTTAGATGTTTATCTCGTAAGGCCTGTAGAGCTGTATATTAACTGTCTGAAAGTACCATGAATTAGTGACCATTCTGGGGTTGAATTAAATATTAGATATGGTGACATTACAAAATTAGACTCTGATGCAGCAAATAAGATCATATTCCAGTATCGCAGGGTGGATCAGGGCAAATTTCAGGGGTATTTGAATGAGCTATTTGTAGGATGGACATCGGAAGGAAATCACATAAATATCCTGTGGACTAACTTTTCGAAAATTTTAAATAGCGCTATTGATAAATTTGTTCCATTTAAATTACTGAAACAAAACCCAGATCCTGAGTATTACACACGGGAAAACAGGAGTCTTAAACAGAAAATTAGGAAATTATACAATAAAAGACATGATAGTGACAATTAAAAATGAAAATCCACAGCCTGCTTCCAGTGTCCGACCGGGTGAGGAATGGAATGAATGAAGCCCCCGTCTAGCGGCGAGGATATGAACTGTGCCGGCTGCCGAGGCCTGACGCACTCCTCTGGGGCAATGATTAAATGAATGACAGATGAAATGAAATGATAGTGGAGAGTGTTGCTGGAATGAAAGTTTGACAGGGAAAACCGGAGTACCCGGAGAAAAACCTGTCTGCCTCCGTTTTGTCCAGCACAGATCTCACATGGAGTGACCGGGATTGGAACCACGGACCCAACGGTGATAGGCCGGCGTGCTGCCGCCTAAGCCACGGAGGCTTGATAGTGACAAGTATATGTTGAAATTTAAGTCCTTATCAAGAGAGCTCCTCTTAAAAAAGAGGGCTGCTCATGACAATTATATGCAAGGTTTACTTGGTTCGGGAGGCGATGGGTGGAAATTTTTTTACAGTTATGTTAGGAGAAGAAAGGGAAATTCAAATAATTTGTCGATGATAATGTCCGGTGACGGTAAATTAATTACTGAGAAGCAAGCCATTGCTAATGAATTAAATGTCTTTTATGGTAGTGTGTTCAATAAATCCAATAGCTGTGTGTTGGACCTTAACGGTGAATCAGGGGCTCCACTTCTCCAAATAAACCAGTCAGCAATTGTAAAGCTAATACAAAAATTACGTTACCAATATATCGAAGGGTCCTGATAATATTGTTAGTGAAGTACTTAAACTAGGAGGTAGGGCCGTGGCACGATACTTAGAGGTGATTTTTAATGTGTCCATCAACAATGTGCAAATCCCGGATGACTGGAAAAGAGCTACGGTAGTCCCAATATTTAAGGGAGGGAGCAGACTTGAATTGGGCAACTACAGGCCAGTTAGTCTTACGTCCATCGTTTGTAAACAGATGGAGCATTTCATTTGCGACTACTTGAGGGAACAGTGGGAAGCATTATCATGGTTTAATGATAGGCAACATGGATTTCGGAAAGGTTACTCATGCGAGAGTCAGATGCTATCACTTTTTCAAGATATTAACGAATCGTTAGACGATGGAGCTTCAGTCGACGCCGTAGTTATAGATTTTGCGAAGGCATTTGATGTCGTGCCTCATGACATGCTACTCCACAAATTAGCTTCGACGAAGATTGATAGAAGAGTAATTTTATGGATCCAAGAATTTTTGACGGGTCGTTCCCAGAAAGTGAAATTTGAAGGCCGATTCTCGGATGAAATTACCGTAACGTTGGGTATCCCTCAGGGCAGAGTAATCGGAACTTTGTTATTTTTGGCGTTTATAAATGACTTACCAAATGGGATTCGCAGTGACTGTCGATTGTTTGCGGATGATTGTGTAATATATTGAAAGATACATGACTCACAAGACAATGCAGTACTTCAAGATGACCTGAACCTGGTCTATACGTGGGCGATTGAAAATAAAATGAAAATAAACACAAGAAAATGTAGTCTAATAAAAATAGGGAAAGTGCGAAGGCAAGATTTTCAATATAACATTGGCTCGGAAATGATATGAAATGGAGTAGTCATATAGGATGTGTAGTTTCTAAAGCTTACAAATCCCTGCACTTTGTAATGAGGGTATTAAAAGGAAGTAGTACCTCTGCTAAAGAATTAGGATATTTGTCACTTGTAAGACCTATTCTGGAATACGCCTCGGCGGTTTGGGATCCATATCAAGTAGGGCTCATAAATGAGTTGGAAATGGTACAAAGAAAGGCCGCTAGATTTGTGCTCAGTGACTTTAATCCCAGGAGCAGTGTGAGCCGTATGTTAAAGAAACTTGGGTGGGAATCACTTGAGGCTAGGAGGATGAAATCTAGACTCTGCGCTATGTACAACGCGTAGACAAATCAACCAGCATGGGGTGAGCTTAGCAAACGTATGGAAAAGCCTACTTACATGGGTAGGAGCGATCACCCTTTCAAAGTTAAGGGCCGACCACAGCGAACAAATTATGGTAAATATTCTTTCGTAAACCGTGCCATTGATAATTGGAACTCTCTACCTGCTGCAGTCTTAGAGCCTTTTCCCAAACATATAGGTGTGTTTAAGAAAAGACTGACTATTTGTGTAAATACTCCAGTTTAATTGTTAGTGAATTGTTATGTACAATTAATTATTTGTTATGTATAACTAATTTGCCACTGGGGGACACACCCCCAATTGCAAATAAACGAATGAATGAATGAATAAATCTATGACATGCAACCGCCGGCTTTACTTCCCCTCTGAACGAAGGCATACTGAGGGATTTTTAAAGCTCTTAAAAACCTGACGACTTTGCCCGGGTTTGAACCCGCGATCTTGGGCATAGAAGCTCAGCATACTACCAACTACGCCACCGAAGCCGAAGATCTACACTCTGCTCTGTGATGAACGACATTGTGCCTACAGCGACGAAACGCATACGTCACAATATGGCTGAGGATGCTCAATGTACACGATGTGGAGATGTCGACACATTTGTGCATCAAGTGACATCCTGCCAAGAGGCTCGAACAGTTTGGACCTGGACGACTGTTATACTGCGGAGAATGCATCTGGGGATAGACCATTTACCAGCGGAGTGCATAATGGTTTGCGATTTTTAACTTGCTGGGAAACCAAAATAAAACGCTGTATCCTGGTTTATAGAGGCAGCAGTGGATTGGAACATAACAGCGCACGAAAGAGGTGTGACACCTTAAGGGACTTTGTAAGTTCCATCAGAAGAATATGCTGGACAATGGTTCAAAGCAAAAGTGTACAGAAGTAGGTCAGCTCTATAAGATGACCTATTGGAAATTTGGACTCATAAGCCCTCAATAAGAATAAAAATCCTTTTGTAGATATCCAATAAACAAATAGTCGTCTAATAGAAATCTAATAGACGTCCATCCCTAAACGTCTATTACAGATCTACGTTGTCTATATAGATAGGCAAATCATAAATACACTCGATAAAAACAGTTCACTCCATTAAAGTACTTACGTCTTTTACAACTGACGCAGTCTCATTCATTCTCTTTCTCTTATACAAACTTACACTCTCATATCGATCCATGCGTACTCAAATGATCTATAAATATTTATCCAACGCAAAATATTGTTATTATTATTAAAATAAAAACACCATAATTAAATAATTATTTACAATATTTACAATGGTCTATCACCACTAGTTTAATTATTTATAGCGTATCTGTCTTATTATTATTAATATTTAAAAATATTAGTCTTACTACTGACTTTCTTTAAGATTACTATGCCTTCTAGTCTGTACTAGGGTTTAAATGTCGATATCAGTCTAATATGACCAATCAGTTAAGATAAGTGCATATGATTATTACTCAACTCCGGTTTAAAAAGAATTAGTTTCCGCCATCACCCTGAATGCCAACCCCTCAATCTCGTTATCAAATTATGAATCCAAGTTATCATTAACACAACTTCAGAAATCTCGTTATCAAATTATAAATCCAAGTTATCATTAACACAACTTCAGAAATAACTATGTTCCAAACTTCCTCACAATAGTACTATAATGCATCAACTTTTCAATACGGAAAACACCCTCGTATTTCATCAAATACATGGGTTGGTTTTTTAGTTTTGGCACCAATGCTTCAGTGCCAAGTTGCAACAATGTTGGGCGCTGCCACTTTTACCGACGGTTGCTGGTTGCTGCCCTGCATCTCCTACCTCAGAGCACATGACCTCGCCCATCCTCACCACCGCTCGTGCGCAGTCGCGCCTGTTAGATGAGTAGTGTGAGACCAGCGCTCGCGAAAGACAGTCGCAATGTTTTCCAATCAGGAGCAGAGAATGTGGATAAAAATTCAATGTACTAGGGGTCGCAGTGCTAAACAGTGTCACCGAGGATTGCAGGAAGCGTGCGGTGCAGCTGCGTTATCGTTCAGAACGGTAGCAAGATGGGTTGCAGCCTTTCGAGATGGGCGCGAACGTGTGGAGCACATGCCTCGATCTGTTCACCCCCAGTAAGTGATGACAATGTACAGATCGTGTCCGCGTAAGTAGAGGTGGATCAGAACGTAACGATTCGTCAATTAGAGCAAGATACCGGACTGGCGCATTCAACTGTCCTCCACATCCTGAAGGACTTACTGAAAATGAGGAAGATTGCGTCCAAATGGGTTCCGCATGACTTAACCGACATGCACAAATGGCTGCGATTTGACGCTTGTCGTATGCACTTGCAGCGTTATGAGGCCTTCTTACGGCGTATCATAACCATTGACGAGACGTGGGCCAGATCTTATGAGCCACAGTTAAAACGCCAATCGAACGAGTGGCGGCACCACGGAAACAAACAGTTCGACCAACCCCCACCAATGTGAAGGTAATGTTGATTCTTGCCTCTGATTGGGATGATGTGATCATTTACCATACTGTTCCCTGAGGGCAAACCGTTAATGCGGCGTACTATTGTTCGTTTCTGCAAGACCATCTCCAATGAGCTCTGAGAAGGATACGGCGCCACCACATGGTTACACCGCCCATCGTTCTGCATGACAATGCTAGGGCACACACAGCAGGCGTTGTGTCGGCATTGTTAGATTGCTCGGGCTGGGAGGTCCTCTATGACCCACCATATTCTCCCGACATCAGTCCCTGCGACTATGATCTCATCCCGAAGATGCAGATGACAATGCGCGGGGAGCGCTTCCGTACCATTGAAGACGTTAAGCAGGCTGCCGAGCGCTCTATTCGTACCATCAATAGATTGGGCAGTGCCAACGGGATCCAACGACTTCCGCATCGCTGGGAACATGTTGTACGCAACGGTGGGGACTACATCGAGGGCCTGTGCAACTTGGAACCATCTAAGTGAGTTATTAATCCAGTTATAACTAAGGTGCCAAAACTAAAAAACCAACCCATGTATGTATCCTCGCAGACTTCTATACTTCCTCGTATACGGCATTAACATTCCTCGTATACCCATAAACAAATTCTTATAACTTCATTACATTTGTTCCATCAACTTTCACTTTCAAAAATTACCTTTACATATCTGTTGTTGATACAACTGCTTACATTGTTACCAGAACATATCTGTTGTTATTACATAGCTTTCATTTTCATAACGACAATTGAAGTTGCTTATGGAAGACTTTACGAAGGTTTACTTCAAAAAATTACTGTCATTAAACCTTTGTTACTAACATGAAATAAAAATACAATAATGCGTCTCACCATACTGATCTATCTTCAAATTACACTGTTGCAAGATTACGTTGACAATATAACATAACATGTTGTGTATAAATAAACACAATGTTATTTAAGTGTCCAATAAATATCAATGACGACTAGAATAGGATATCTCTAACTTCCCTATTGTCGGATAAAAATATCTCCCAAGAGGATGTGTCTTAATAAAAGTATCATTTACAGAAAGTTCAATGCTTTCTCTCCAATAAATGGTTTGTCAAGTCATGAATGTACTTCCATTCAAGAATGTCCTTGTATACATAAATTCGTAGCATAATCATGACGAATATTACTTGCCACATCGACGATTGTTAACCAAATAACATTTATGATATTTAACAGTATAATACACATAGATTTCTTCCCCTACTAATAAATTCTTCTTACAATAAGATGCCCAATTCATTTTTAACCAAAAATGAATTTAAAATAGACATCCATGACAAAACTGTCTGAAATTCAGTTCAATAAAAAAGAAAACGTCGAATACTAATTTAAGAAAATCTCAAATGAGGAAATAAATTCCCAAATAACTTAATCATGTCAGTTCAGAAACTGTCAAGTTGAAATTTCATGTTCAGATGAAGAAAGAACAATCATCAAAGCATAACATTTATAAATGTCGAAGTGAAAATACATCATAAAATATGGAGAAACAGTTGCTCAAATGCCATCAAAAAACCTCTTAACTGCTGTAATGAAAGCTGGTCATTTCTTCCTTGATGCAGACTCTTGAAGTTCATATTAGGTATTAGGAAAATACCCAGATGTTTCACGTTCCAGAGAAGACGATGTTGAATCCAGGTCTGCCCCAATCCTGAAGCTGCTACCTCGGGTAAGGAAGTGGTTCCTCCCCGGTAAACTCCAATATCCTTCGGGCATTGAACTGCACCTTCCTCTCGTTCCTGGATCCCAAGTTTCAAGCATATGATGGGAATAGCCCTATCATCTTCTGTCTTCCAGTGATAAAACTACGTTCGTCGACTCCATTCGAAATTCCAGATCATATTTGAGCAATATTGTCGATCGATCTCCATGGTTGCAAATAAAATTTGTAGATTGTAGATCGAATCACAATTGTAGTTGGAAATGTTCATGTAGGTGTTCGATGAATTGTAGTAATTGCTCGTAGTCAGATAGTACTTGTACATAATGTTTCATGTGTACTTGACATTGTAGACGTACATGATGTTATACATAGTTCTGTAGCTAACATTGCTCCATGTTATCAACTCATAGCTCTGCTAGACATATCCCAGTCCGATATTATCTCTACTACATAATGACTGTCATCTCTAATGTGTAATACATCATTCCTTCATTCTTCATAGTTGCAGTCATATTGTAGTTCAAGTTATTATAGATCTCAATGTTCACAAGAATTGCTATAATATTTAATACCGTAATTCACGTTCCTTTGTAGTATATCTCAGCCTTCAATGCTATATTATAATGTTCGTCTGCTAGAAAAGCGTTCCTTTCTCAACTGCAGAAATACGATGTCTAAAACACGTCTTAATTTCAAAATCTGCGACTTAAATATTCCAATGACTGTTCGTGGATACTCGAATATATATACTGTATTAACTTTCACTGTAATACACTCGTGGAAATGTTCACGAAATACTGAAATGTGTATCGGCTCAGATTGCAGTAACTGTCACTAGATTGAGCAAAGCACAGCCATACATAGTTTTTGCCCGTATCGGCACTGCTTCAGATAGCCCACTATCTTCGCACTCGGCTAAGGTCGCCAGGATTCAACTCTCCCGGACCAAGTCTGTCCTCCTCGAACTCAGAAGACATAAGAACACCTCCTCTCTGCTAGCAGTCTCCAAGCATAACTTTTGGTAGCGCCATTTTCGACCCTGCGGGAAATTTACGCACGTACATGTATTAATACATATAACAGTGTACTGCGTACTTCCAGTGACTTTCAAAGTACTGATAATATCTTCTTATAAATTTCTGCAGTATTCCAAACCATAAAATGTCTTTCGAAGGGCCTAAATGTAATTAATTATATTAATGAGGCTTTGACAATCCCTCCTTCCATTAACTCTCTTCTTATATCCAATAGCATAATTTATAACAATACATGGCTTCAATTCGCGGCAAAATCCTTGTTACTAGGTGATTATGACCTTGTCACGCGTGTCCGAGCATCATAAATCACGTGATTTAGCCTCGACTCGGCTAGAGCTCGCTGACAAAACTCGTTTCTGTTGATTTCCAGTGACACTTTCTCAATGTTAAATTTTATCATGGGCTCGGAATAATATCATCATTTTTGTCAGAAATAATTCCAATTTCGGGTGCAATACATACATATCCCACGTTGTTCCATCTACATGGGTCGGCGAAAGAGGCCCCTCCACCAATTTCTGTCTCTGTACTTCTCTTCTTCTTCTTCAATGCTGTCCGAGTGCTGACCCAGTTGTTGAATGTCATTTCTCACCATGTCTGCATATCTCATTCTTGGCCGCCCTCTTGGTCTTCGCTCATGAAGTTGCAGTTCATACATTTGCCTTGGAATTCTGTTAACTTCCATCCTTCGCAAACCATATGAGCCTTTTCAAGGTTATTTTATCCTGTAGTTTGTCGACGACCTGAAGCAATTCTCTGATATGCTCATTACGAATTCACCTTCTTCTTGTCTTACCAACCATGGCTCTAGCAAATCTCATCTCTACTGCCTGAATCCTTCTCTCATCTTTCTTCCTCATGGTCCAAGTTCCACAGGCATAGGTCAAAATTGGCACATAAAAAGTTTGATAAATTGCACGTTTACATTGCAGAAGCACTTTCTAGTTCCATATGATGTCTTGAACAGCTCTATAAAATGTACCTCCAGCCGAAATCCTGTTTGTGATTTCCTCATCAATGGTACCTGTTGCTGATATCACACTTCCCAGATGTTTAAACTTTTGAGAAAACCTAAGCTGTCTGCCATCAATTTCAATGGAACCTTCTGGTTGGCCATTTCTCTGCATAGCTAGCACCTCACTCTTTTCTACACTAAACATAAGACCATATTCCTTTGCTCTTTCTGTCCATGGTTTGATCTGTTCTTGCAATTCTCCTTTGGAATCACCCCACACACATGTCATTCACAAAGAGCATAATTTTCATGTTTCCATCGCCGATGGTTTGACAAACATTTTGCTGGATGTTGATAATTGTTGTTTTAAGGAGCCTAACATCGAGGTTATCGGCCCCTAATGAAATGAAGTGAAATGAAAGGATGAAGATAAAGACAGCGCACTGCCATGGATGAAACGAAAATGGTTTATATAAAATAGACAGTGAGCCCCAACAATTATGCCTTATTTGAATAAAAATAGCAAATGGGGGATGGTAAAAAAAAAAGATAAAACAAATAAGGCAGAGTGAACAATAAAATAGATGAAAAAAAAAACAAAACATAAAACAGACTTAACCTGAATTAAAAGTCTTAACTTACATTAAAACTTAAAAAGTAACCACTCTCCCTCATGAACTGGATGACTAGGTCTGCTGACGGCCCATCATCATGGAGAATAAGGGAGAGGGTATTAGGCAGTTTAAGAGTCCTTCGCAGATCGGCCAGATCCACACACTCCAAGAGAATGTGTGCCACGGTTAGGTGGGCGCCGCAAGTACACACAGGGGGGTCTTCTCTCTTTAGCAAGTGGGAGTGCGTAGCAATCCCATGGCTGATCCGGAGTCGACAGAGTACCACAGCTTCCTTCTGGAGAGATCGGAAGGAAGATTTTCCACACCTTCGTTGTCTCCTTGATGCCTCTCAGTTTGTTGGGTGTAGGCGTGGCACGCCACGCTTCCTCCCAATGCGACATGATCGAATGTCCTAACTGAGAGTGCACATCACTAGCAGGCACCTTATACGGTAGCGAGGGCAGTGCGACTGCCTCCCGCGCCGCCTGATCAGCAAGCTCGTTTCCCGCAATACCCATAGGGCTAGGAAGCCACACGAAGGTCACCCCGGTTCCAGCGTTACACGCACTGACGAGCAGGTCGTGCACACGCTGGACCGTTGGGTGCCTCGGGAAACACACATCGATTGCTTGCAGTGCACTAAGAGAGTCAGTACACACAAGAAAGTGCTGGTGATCGTTTGATAACGTGTACCGCAGAGCCTCTAAGATGGCATAGAGCTCCGCTGTGTACAAGCTACACGCCATGGAAAGTGGAAAGAGAATTATCAATTAATATGATAAAATTGGTCTGGCCAGATCAAACATAAAATGCCAGCGTTTCGCCCCAGTGTGCCGTTGGGCTCGTCAGTTGGTACAGACACACCTCACCAAGACGCATGGCTAGCACATACTGAGAAGGCCATCACAACACACAAAAAACAAGTAGTATTGACGTCACGAGTGATGCCAATGTGCTACGGAAGTCAAGCTCCCTTTCATACAAACAAAAACCTTACCTTGGCAATCCAAATAGGTTATTGATATTCCCGGATGGGAATATGATGTTATTTCCGTTTGATCAGATAAATTATCAATTAATATGATAAAATTGGTCCGGTCAGATCAAACATAAAATGCCAGTGTATCGCGCCAGTGTGCCGTTGGGCTCGTCAGTTGGTACAGACACACCTCACCAAGACGCATGGCTGGCACATACTGAGAAGGCCATCACAAGACACAAAATACAAGTACCTATTTGGATTGCCAAGGTAAGGTTTTTGTTTGTATGAAAGGGAGCTTGACATCTGTAGCACATTGGCATCACTCGTGACGTCAATACTACTTGTATTTTGTGTCTTGTGATGGCCTTCTCAGTATGTGCTAGCCATGCGTCTTGGTGAGGTGTGTCTGTACCAACTGATGAGCCCAACGGCACACTGGGGCGAAATGCTGGCATTTTATGTTTGATCTGACCGGACCAATTTTATCATATTAATTGATAATTTATCTGATCAAATGGAAATAACATCATATTCCCATTTGGGAATATACATAACCTATGTGGAATGAGAAACCGACGATCTTCAAACACAAATGCACAGCCTACTTTCTAGTTTACCCTCGAACCGTCCGTGAATAGAAGCCCTGATCCTGGATACTGGCCAACCACGGACTGGAACATCCTCCGGTGGACGGAGAAGTCCGTGTCCGACTTGGGGCCGGTGTGCAGATCCAGGATTATATCAGGGCGAGAGACTATCCATGGAGGGGCCTTGCTAAGTACTCGGACAATACAGGAGACAGAAGGAAATCGGAACTGCCGGTATGAGTCATCCATGCGAATCCCCGCCGGCCGAGTGGCTCGGGCGAGCGCATCATACAGCCGGCGATTCAGATTGGTAAACAAGCATGGATAGCTAGGATGAAGTGGCATCTGTCAAATAGTCGCAGCATAGGTCAGCAGTACCTGTTGGCGCCGCAGGGAGGTACACCAGCCTCGGCGAGCAAGCTGACGACTGGGCTCGTCCGAAAGGCTCCCGTTGCCAGCCTCACACCGCCGTGGTGGACGCTGTCCAGTTTAACAAGTACCGACCTACGTGCCGAGCCATATGCTACACTGCCATTATGAAACCTAGATAGAATAAGAGACTTATAAAACGTAGGAGCACCAAGCGGTCCGCCCCCCACGATGTTCCACTAAGAAACCGCAACATGTTGAGCTTCCTAGCACAGGAAGTTTTCAAACACCGCACGTGTGGTTCCCACGTTAACCTCCGGTCGAAAAGGAGGCCAAGGAACGGGTACGTAGCAACAACAGGCAAAGCTACTTTTCCCAGATAAAGCTCAGGATCGGGATGGAGAGTGCGTTTTCGGCAGAAATTAACAACCGAGGTTTTAGCGGTAGAGAACCGAAAGCCATGCTCTAGTGTCCAGCGTTCCCTCTCCGAATAGCTTGTTGGAGCTGTCGTTCAGCGACTGCCATATTTTGTGCACTATTGTAACCGAAGGGCAAAATTCGAATGTAATTTTGAAGCATTTAAGACAGAAAGTTATCAATATATTCTTTCGCTACTGGTAGAATATTGCCAGCTCAGTGTACAGTGTAGAGATGGGAAGGCGCACCCACCCCAGGACAATAGAGCACAGGTACGCACAAGCCCTTTTCCTAGAAGACTAGGCCAGCTCCATCTCATTGTTTGTGCTGGAGACTTATTGTACTGCTCCAAAAAGGCCTCTCTTCTTATAGTTCCTGCCGTTGCTTGGTCAGCATTCCGTTGACGTAGCTGCCCCAGTTAGTTGTAGTGTTAATGTTTATGAATGTGTTGCAAGTGGTTGGCTAACCTCCCGAGCTGGGTGGTCGCCTCTTGCCGTGTAAAGATGATGTTCTGGTCTTATGATGTTGCCAGTTGGGGTGGTTTTATTAGAAGATGGGGGGTGGCTCTCAGGGGGTACAGCCCCCCGGGCCTGGATCTACGAATCGTCGCGAAACTCAGCCTGGTGGGGGGAGTAGATGACGCTACCTGGGACTATTTGCTAGTGTCATGATGCAATGGCATATGTAGAGTCTCCCCACGATCGAATCCAAATCAGAACTGGATATTCGGTACCTGCCCATTTAAAGTGACAATATGAGATATCGCTCGTGAATCTGCGACCATTTCCTGAGGAGCGGATTCTTTGGCGGTAATATGTCCATTGTGTACCAACGGCCTGCCGATATAAGCCCAGAGCACGAGGAGCGGGGGTTCTTTTTCTTGTATAGACTTCATGCGACGGACTGTTGAGGTCGGGTCGGTCATGTATACCAGCCGCGAATACTTGTGTTTGAAATATCATGCATTAAGTGATACTGGTTAGAGTCTTTACGCCGATAGGGAAATAGGGTGTTGGATATCTCACCCAGTGCTATACTTGCTGTCGCGATAGCGACAAGTTCACGGGGTACTGGATGATCCCCGCTGATTGCCGAAGTACGGGACTGAGCGTTCGAAGCGTGACGTCACTAGTGTTGCCAGACGGACTCTCTAAGTTAACGCCTACGAAACTGTGGTTCGGTCCAGGTTAATCTTGTTTTAAATCCTGAGGGTGTGCCGAACAAAACGGTACAGGTCCACCAACGCGAGACCAAGTGAACGAGGTTCGGAGCCCGATAGGACAAGTCCCACCAGCAAGAAGTGATAGGGAAGAACATTTTTACTAGTGACTTCCGAGGTGTAAAAATATGTTATCAAATTCAGTGTAATTTCAGTGTAATTCCAGTGTATGTGGAAAATGCCAGTGCTGCCAGTGTTGGAGGCAGATATCTGTGTGTGTGAATCCCAGCGCGTAAGAATGGGCAGGATTATGGAGTCCAGTTGGCTACTCCGCACCATGGGCTAAGGTGGCCTTTGTGAGTCTGAGCGAACCCAGGACACCATGCAGACCACCTCACCTGGACGGCAGAAATGATGAGTATTGACTTTCAAATTATGGGTATATAACTTACGAAAGGGGGGCGGACAGTAATGTAGATTCAGTAGCTTGCGTGACGATGTTAGTCACAGTCATTATAGATGCGGGAGGCAAGTTATTTAACGGTCAGCATGTTCTAGTTAGGAGTTGTGTGTGTACTCGCCATTATTAGTTTAATGCATGTCTTTGGGCTCAAATGGTACGAGTATGTCCATGTAGGTAAGAATGATTTGTGAGCCAGGGCACGTAAGATTAAATTCACGTGAAGTTTTGATGTTTTGTTCGTGTGGCATTTAATGTAATGATGTTAATGACTTTGACCATAGTTGGTTTATATTTGTTTATCGTGAGATTAATAAATTCCAGTGAGGATAGTTTTTCGCCACATAATGAGTTATATTGAGTGACCCTTTGCCCCTTTTACTTTCCGTGAGACCGGCGGGGTCGAACCAGTGTCCGGCGAGAGGTTACGAGTGTGTTATGGTGAGTTGTTCCCACAGGAGCGTATGTGATATTTATGTGTGATGGGGATTGAGGTTGCCGGCGAGGTTAGCCGAGGTTCGTACCACGTGCGACAGCCGTATGTTGATACGAGAGGCGTCGTGATGCACGTGATGGTACATTTGTTGTTGTTGTTTCTGTATGAGAGGGTCCATGCCTCATAACAGAGAAAGTTCAGTCACACACGCATGGGAAAATATATATGTGTTTTTCAGGAACACCATGAAGAAACACTGGTTAAATCCCCCCGCCGATGTACACCAGCATATTATAAATTTACCATTTGTATACTCGCATAATGTAGGCACAGTAGAGGTTTGTTTTGCTTTGACAGCTGCTCAGGTAGAGAGCTATTTATAGTTATGGCCGGCCCACGCGAGCCACTGTGTAAGTAGGGCGAGTCTTTCTGTCCCGTTTTGGTCAAAGCTGTAATTACCGCATACCGTTGTTAGCTAATTAATTTAAGGGTGCATGTCGTTTTGCCATGCTGATTCGTATTTCTTTGCTTGTACTACTGTTCGTGAATAGTAGTTTTCTTTTGTTCATCCGGGTTCAGCCCGTGTTTATTTTGTAGTAATTTTGTCTTGTGCCTAGCCCCGTATACTTGGATATGATCCGTCCGCCCTAAATATCGTAGTTATATTAGCCCGACGTAGGTTGGGCCCCATTTGGTCCGAAGCCCGTCTATGAAAGGTACTCGTCATTATCTGTGTAAAAATTGTCCTTGTTCCCTGCTAGAGTGTATATTTGTGTGACATAAAAATCAGAATAACACTATTTGTTTATAATAAAATCAGTAAGCGCAACTGCAGTTTGTTTTTGACCCAAATTCGTGTTAGAGGCAGTTGACAGTCAATTTAAAGTAGTTTTTGACCACCTCGCACAGCTGAGTAACGTGATGAAATGATTTAATGTAAATTCAATGGTTGAACTCAGCTGTTATTAAGGTTTCATCCTGTGGGATGAGGTTTGTTCTAGTTTTTTTTAAAGAGGGGCGCACTGGGATATCACATATTCTTTGTTTTTTTATATTTAATTTTGATGGTGTTGGTTTTTCTTTGTATGATGTCAGTTGGGTTTTTATTTGTTTTATTTCTGTAATTTCTTTCTGCCAGTTTTTTTGTTGGAAATAAATTACGAACTCAGTAAGATGTGAGTGTACGCCATTTCTGTAATTGTTAGACACCTGTTTCCTTCACTTTAGGCCTTTAAGTCAGTTACTATAACGAACGCACCACCCCCGAGATCAATTTATTTTATCCAGGCCTAAAGGATTGCCCTATCGGGTACACTATAATGTAGAGCGAAATCATCTACATATTTATAGCGACGGTACCACCACTAGACCAGCAGCAGCTACTATACCGTTTATGGCAATTGCAATTTAAGTTACGCTAAGCACCGATCCCTATGGGATTCCATTTTCCTGTACATGATATTGCGAATATGTCCCCCCTATTCGGTCATGGAATAGGCGAAGGGACAGAAAATTCGCAATAAAGACCGGCAAGTTACCTCGGAATTTCCATTGATGCAGGGTAGAGAGGATGCCGTAATGCCAAGTGGTGTCATAGGCCTTCTCGAGGTCAAAGAAAACAGCGACTAGGTGCTGCCTCCGGAGAAAAGCATCCTGTATGGCGGACTCCAGGCGTACCAAATGGTCATTGATACTCCGAGACGCCCTGCAACCACTCTGGTATTCAGACAGGAGGCCTTGTTTCTCCACGACCCACACCAGTCGCCGATTGACCATCCTCTCAAAGAGCTTGCACAGACCATTTGTGAGACAAATAGGTCTAACACCCTGTCAAATTGGGATCCTTATCGGGCTTCAGGATAGGGATAATTATACCTTCCTGCCATTGCGCTGGAAACACACCTTCCAACCAGATACGATTGAACACCCTGAACAAGTAACGGATGCTCTCATCATTAAGGTGTTTAAGCATCTGGCTGTGAACATTATCCGGCCCGGGAGATGTGTCCTTGCAGAGCGCCAGGGCTCCCCGGAGTTCCCACTCCGTAAAGGGCACGTTGTAGTCCTCCGAAGCGAGGGAGGCAAAACAGAGCTGGAAGCGTTCTGCCTCGCGCTTCAAAGCAACGAAATCGGGAGCATAGTTATCCGAACCGGATATATCGGCAAAATACGAGGCGAGATGGTTTGCAACGCGATAAGGATCTGTAACCAATTCATTATCAATGGAAATTCCCGGTACAGTAGAAGATGTCTGAATTCCCGAAATGCGTCTTAGTTTAGTCCACACTTGAGAGGAGGGGGTATGTGCCGTGATAGACGACACATACCATTCCCAGGATTGTTTCTTACTCTGGCAGATAAGAAACCGTGCCTTGGCACGAACTTTCTTAAACGCCACCAAATTGGCCATTATTGGGCGTCGCCGATAATGCTTATGAGCGCGACGACGGTCTCTTATTGCTGCTGCAATATCCTCAGTCCACCAGGGGACGAGTTTGCAACGAGGAGTCCCAGAAAAGGATGGAATGGACCCTTCGGCGGCAGCAAGAAGCACATCAGTTACATGCTGTACCTCGTCACTGACGCTCCGACAACCAAGATCAACGAACACAGCTCGTTCTTGAAACGAGGGCCAATTTGCCCGCTTAAGTACCCTACGAATGGGGAACTCCACGGGCTTCTGGTTCAGAAGTGTAAGAACAATCGAGAAATGGTCACTGTCACAGAGGTCGTCGTGTACATACCAACCAAATAGGGGGACCAGGGCACTGCTACACATACTGAAGTCAATGTGCGAGTACGTGCCGTGCGCTAAGCTAAAATGTGTAGCTTCCCCTGTATTTAATAGAGATAAATCCAACCCTTGAATTAAGCCCTCCACGTCCCTTCCTCTAGGGGCAGGAAGATGGCGATCCCCATTGGGGGTGATGCAAGTTGAAATCACCCTCGATAAGGAAAGGGACTGGAAGTTGATCAACAAGATCAAAGACGTCATTAATATCAAACGGCTGGTTTGGTGGAAGGTACACGTTACAAACTGTTGTCATAACAGGCAATAACACGCGAACTGCAATAGCTACCAGAGGAGTGGCGAGTGGAAACTCTTCACTGTAGCAGTCAGAGCGAACGAAGGTACAAATGCTGAAACACTCTCACCTGCCCGCTGGAGTTGATTTACAATTAACTACCCTCATTAACACAAACCTACAGAATTTACTGCCTTCAAATACAGGCCACAAGTGATTTTAACATAACTTCCTGACTTTGAATGGGCGCCAAGGTTGACCATATGGGTCTTCCTGAATAAAATACAGTACATAACTGTTGCCCCGACTATGAAACTCCTTATCCCAGGCGTAGGGCATTTGGCATGCGTTTGCTGATGTTACCAGGTTCATGCAAGAGAGGAATATAAACACACATGAATTTTAAAGAGATAATCTATTGGCTGTACTTTACACATATATACATAATATACAACACAAAATACCCTTCATACACTCGTGATAAATTTTATACAGTACCTTGCCACTGAATTTAGGCTCTGAGAGCAGCAAACACTTACGGCCATATTCGACCTAGGCCTACCAGCCTCCTATACACATTTCACTTGTACACAAATCTACACTCGTCAGACTTTCACGCATATCATTTGCCTATTCTTTTCACTTTGCACAGTTTGAGCACGAATCTACACTCGCCAGACTTGTTGACTTCAACGCCATGACATCCTCCCATGACTTCCACAACAGATGATGAAGTGAGGTTATGAACGTCTTTTAGGGTGTGATATGATCAGCTACCCGTGGTCTACGAACTTAACCATGTCGAAAATATGTAGTCATTCAATAGCACAACGCTCAATGAATGTCTAGTTACTGTCTCTGCTGTTCGATTACCGGACCATGCCAGATAAATCGACCCTGGGCACAAGAAGACATGGAGTCTAGCCTAAAAGCAAGAAGAACCAATCTCTAACTGTTCCTTACGGAAACCATGTCACGTAAAACGACCCTGGGCGCTAGTAGATCTGGACTCTGCCAATAAAGCAATAAGACCCCATCTGAACACCAGGCACAACATTATATGCACTGGCGAACGGATACATAATCCCAATGTTTCTGCCGGAACTAACTCGTGCGTGGCCCGCTCCTAGCGGAACATCCGTGTCAACACATGGACATCTGACAGTCGAAATTCACACCGACGTCACACAGTAGTTTTCCACTTGAAGTTCATACGAGTTCACGCTATTAATAGCCTAGGTATTCCCTGAACTTCGAATTACTGCCTGTCTTTTCCGGGTTTGTAACATTACCAGCACTCGAAAATACCAATTCATTGTACCTTTATAGTACAGCCACGAATCTAACATTTAATATTACTAGGTCAAAATAAAGCCATTAACCCCAAACCAAAATGAAATAATGCTTCTACTTAAAATAATACTGTCTTATATATCCTTATTCCCAAAACGTAATAAATCTCAAAACCCCGTATTTTATAATATCAAATATCCAAAAACCGATAATTAATAAACAGTGATCCTAGTTGGTCCGGACCATCCAAAGATGAATCCGTACACAAAAACACACACAGGCACAAAAAAATCACCTTCTGCAACCCCACTTTAACCCAATATAATAAGATACGAACAAAATACCCCAAACTAACTGCACGAAGCAAAAAACCCGAGGGTGAGCTACTGTAACTGAATAAATTCGGTTACAACGCCCCCGGAAGTCCGGGCGTCGTCATGTTGCTCTTTAGAGTATAGTCTGAAACCTCTCAGAACTGTCTTGTGATCAGGGCGGAGGTTAGTTTCCTGTAGGCAGACTATACTCTCTGCGTATTGTGCAATGAGCTGACGGAGCTCAGTCAAATGCCTGTCATAACTGTTACAATTCCACTGTAACAGTGCCATAGTGTGAACTTGTAAACTAGGGAATAAGTTGGAGCAGCAAGCTACAACTTAACCTCTGGTGGATCATCACCCACTACGTCGATTATAATCTACATGTCCTCAGGTGAGGTCGTGGAGTGCATCGACTCAGCGGAAGATTTCCTAGACGCAGTTCGGCGTCGGGGGGATCTCCGTGGGGAGCGCGGAGATCTGGGGACCAAAACGTCCCCGGGTGCAGAAGCAACCGCAGCTGGTGGGGAGGATGGCTTTCCCTTTTTTGGAGGAGTAAGGGAATGCGTAGTGCGGGCTCCCTTTTTCCCCTCCTCTTTCAGATATTTAGACGGGTCCGGACACGATCTCCTGACCCTGGTCGACGACTCCGGCTTCGGCGCGGCTTTCGCCGACCGTTTGGGCAGGGCGAAAGTCTTCAACTTCCTCCCCTGCTGTGCGGGCGAAGCAGCCTTCACTCGCACAGCCTTCTTTGTGGCCGAAGGTGGGGGTGAAGGCACCTTCGGGCTCTTGTTCCGATTCTGGGGTGTAGATGTAGATGGTAGTGGTACATTTAAAGGTTTCACAGCTGAGACAAAAGATGAGGTAGCCGGCACCAAAATTGGGATTATAACGCTATAATCAATCGTTGGAGAAGGAGAAATCGTGGTATGGTACTTCTTGCGGGCCTCCTGGTAGGCGAGACCATCCAGGATTTTGATCTCTTGGATTTTCTTCTCACTGTGGAAGACGGGGCAGTTCCTGTCCCGAGGAGAATGAAGTCCAGGGCAATTAGTGCACTGATATGGTGTTGTGCACTCTTCCGCTTCGTGTGGTACCTTACCGCAAGTTCTGCAGATTTCAGGGCTCGAGCATAGGGATAACGTGTCCGAACTTCTGGCATTTATAACACCTCATTGGTGGAGGGATGTAAGGCCGTACGTCACAACGGTAACTTGTTACCTTGACTTTCTCCGGGAGCACCGAAAGCTCAAAGGAAATGATGAAAGCACCAGTGTCCACGATTTGACCATTGACTTTGCGCGTAATGTGCCGGACATCAGTCACGTGACGGTGCCGCATATCCTCCTTGAGCTCATCGTCAGGGTTCAGAATCAGGTCCCGGTGGAAAATAACTCAGAGACTTGTGCTTTTCCACTTTGACGGGGATATCGCCAAAGTGGTCACACTGCAAAAGTTGTTCAACCTGCTCACCAGTCCTAGTCTTGAGCAACACGCTACCGTTCCTCATCTTTTGTACTTTCTCAAGCTCACCATAGACCCCTTCTATGTGGCGAGAAAACAAAATAGACTTTACCATCTTGAAATCACCCCCATCCGTTCTGGTTGCAACCAGAAACTTGGGAGTGTTAGCACCCAGATTCTCACGAACAGACTGTTTCCAGGGGGTTGATAGGGAATCAAAAGTTAAAGACTTGGGTGGTGGACCACCCTGTTGGGAGATGTTCCATTTCTTTCCCATGGCCATTTCATCCTCCCTGAATGCCACCGACTCCAATCACGGGCTGTCTCTGTAGGCGCTACCCAGCCAAGGCAAGGCCCGCCTAGCTTGGAAGGCATTGCCCGGGGGTCCGATGTTTGACATGCCATACAGGCATGTACCCCTTGGCATATACTAGGGAGTTTTCCAGCACAGGCATGCAGCTGTGCGGAGACCTGCGTTGTCAGGCGGATACTACTGCAGGGTATATGGCGCACCCACCTGTCGGTGTGGCCAGACCGGACAGGCTCTTGAGCGTAGTCGCACACTTAGGTGGCCCTTCCCCTGACAGACCTCAAAAACATGTACGAAAAAGCGTGCGATATAACCTAATGGGAGTTATACCGCACAAAGGTTGCGTTTAGAGCTGGCTGTCAAACCCGTAGAGGGGACCTAGACCAAGAAACCCTTTTAGTCGCCTTCTACGACTGGCAGGGTATACCTGTGAGTGTATTCCATCCCTCCCACCCATGGGAGGTCCAATTCGCAAGACAAGCCAGAAACCTAAAAGAATAGCCAAGGTCGCCCCTTTTAGTCGCCTCGTACGACAGGCAGGGGATACCGTGGGTTCATTCTAAACCCCCCACCTACAGGGGGGTTTGCTGGATGTCATTCACCACAGCAATGAAGAGAAGAGGAGACGGAACTGCCCCTTGCCTATAGTTATTCTAAAGGGTTCTGTCAGTCCTGATGGTGTTTTAACACGACTATTGATTCCACCATAAATGTTCTCAATTCTCTTGACTATATCATTACTCAAACCACTCTTCCTCAACAATGTCCAGACTTTATCCCTGTTCACAGCATCGAATGCCTTTTTGATATCCAGGAAGGCTATCCAGAGATGTTTATTGTGTTCATAATATTTCTCCATCATCTGACGGAGCCCAAATATTAGATCAACTGTTGATCTGCCTTTCCTGAATCCATATTGTTCCTCTGATAACCTTGGTTCTATCAGTGGTCTAATCTTTCCTTCTACAATCCTTTCGCACAATTTTCCCATTTGAGATGTTAAGGTAATGACCCTGTAATTAGAACATCTCTTCCTGCCACCCTTCTTAAACAATGGAACGACAATGCCCTCCTTCCAGTCAGCTGGAATCTGTCCTTCTTTCCAAATCTTACAAAAAAACCTGTATATCCACTGCTTGCCAATAATTCCCATCGACTTGATCATTTCACCACTCATTTCATCAATTCCTGGGGACTTTCCTGTTTTGATATACTTCCAGGCATATTCTATATCGGTACATGTCAGATCCATATTGTTTCCAATCCAACTGTCATTTACCACATCGTCTACTGGGATCATTGTTGTACCAGTCACATTTAATAATTTGTCAAAACAATTCTTCCATTCCTATTTAATTTCTTTATCACTAGTAATTAAATTACCATTATCATTAGTCAGGAATTTAGTATGTTCTTTTTCCCTACATCTATTCCTAATCATTCAATACAGCATTTTCCTGTTGCCATCTAAATCTTCCTTTAGCTTACACCCCATCCGTTCAGCCAGTCTTTCCTCTCTTTCCCGACAATCTGTTTAGATTTGTTTTTAGCTAATTTATAAAGCTCATCATAAATTATTAAATCAGCCCCAATCTGCACCCTTCATGGCTTCTTGTCGTTTCACCCCATAATTTTCAACTGGTGAGACAATGTTGTCTCAGCCAGTTGTATTTGCTTAGGGAATTTAACATATATTTCTCCATATGGAGGGAAGGTGCACAGCTTTGTGTGTTTGTTTATTCATTATTGATGCGGCCCACCTAGTTTATTCAGTGGAGTATTTGAAGTTAAAATGATTTTTGTAAGATTTTTATTGTTGACATAATTTAGGTGCTACTTAGAACATTTTGATATCAGCATCATGCATTTTTGTGTATGTTAAAACTTACACTCTTACGACATCTTTTAACAGTGTTGACCACTGTATTTAAAAAGATTAACAAGTTGATTTATGATGTGATTGAATACCTTTGAAAATTCTAGCACATTTGGTTTACCCCAAGTACAGCAATTGCTTCTCAATGGCTGTCACCGAGTTTGTCCTATCAGGTATGTTCGTATCTATTTCCCTGTTATACAACTGTATCATTTATAGTACCTGTACAACTATACTTTTAGAATTTTCAAGTATTATGAATTATGTTGAAAATTTCTAAAATATCATTAAACTTCACTAAATCATCACTTCAATCACAACTGAAGCCTGTTTATTGGGAGCCACCAAGACATAGCTCAAGTACGGTATTCATATACCAGTATTTTGAAGGGATTAAGGCCTTAAGGAATGAAAAACAGCTTAATAGGGATGATGTACATTTTCAAATGAATTTCAATCACATGCACATGGAAAGAACTTAAAACCATATGCCATATATGTTAGTACAACAAACACATTCAACTTGGGCATTGGGAACCATGATAGATTGCAAGAGAGGAAACGAAGGAAATAATTAAAGGAGACATAATTTCTCATTAACTATACATAGATTGTTGGTTTTATTAAATTGAAATGCCACAAATATACAACTTCTCGTTTATACAAAATTTTTAGCCTCTTTTAAATAATTTTTCTATTTCATGAGAAAAGTAAATTCCTTCTGTAGTCTTTACGAATTGCTACAGCCAAACATACACAAAGCATCTGGTCTGTACGTATTATACAAGCAAATATTTTCTTTCTTCATTTATTGTAAAAACAGTTAAAATAAAATTTGAGAAATTGAAGGAAAGAAACAGCTGCAGGAATGACCTTACAAAATATTGAAGGAAACAAGTTTTTAACATTACAGGTATATACAACATAAAATCCAGAGGATCTAGAATATTTTTAAAAAGACTTTTGACATTTCTGCAAGCTTTTATGTACAAATATCATTCACACTGTACTAAATGGACAGTATTAAAAAAATTACATTCTACATATTCATATTTTGTACTATCAAAGTAAACTTCACACGAGATACCCCTAGGATTAAAGCTCCTTCATATGTCTATGATGGCACATTCTAACATGACATTTCTAAAATTAGCCTTGTGTAAAAATAGTCTATTGCGACTTAATTTACAAAAGTATCACTGGTCTTAAAAAATGTATCAAAAGGACAGCTTTCCTTTCTCCATGGCAGTATTTTGACACATAGGGACTTTCTTTTAAACTTTTTTTTATAAAAATAAATATTTGACATACATGTATTTTTTTTTCTTGCTTTTTGTTTTGATTGCTTATGGTTAAAACTCATACCACCCGAGAGAAAATATATTTTCACAAAATATTGCCATGGCAGTTTATTTGAAAGTTAGTTCAGAATATGTCACCATTTTCATTTACATACTTACACATTTTTACATAATGCTATACTGTAAAGTAGCTACAGATTCTTTGAGGGCAAGGAGTGAGATTCGCTATGCATTGAAACAGTGCGAGGGCAATATGAAAAGGAAAATGGCAAGCTTCAAACAATTCCAATGTGGTATATTCATGTTCTGAATGGCAATGGCAGAATAACTGGTCAGGAAGATAAAAGTATACTCCTAACTAAGGCCAACTACTATAAACCACAATCATTTCGGTTATAAAGGTCAAAAATATATGTGCACCTTGGCATTCAAACAAGATTTTGTGCTTACTTGTGCAAATCCTGAAATGGGAATGTTATGGACAAACCTTTCTTCGAAATGTATGCTTCAATAAATAATCAAAATTAACTAGAAGTCTAACAACATAAAGATATCCATTTAAAACCAAATATCTTCTGACTAGAAAGAAAGGAATAATAGCTTTAAGCTGTAAAAAGAACATATATCTTAAAAATAACTGTACTTTGTAGAAAGTCAACTCTTCATGTGAGTCTCTAAGACTTGCAAGATAATTCAGGGGGATAAAAAATTATTTTGTCTACAAAAGTAAACTTTACACTGCCCAGGATGAAATTGCAGTTTTACTGCTACATGATGATCCCGAATAGTATGAAGAATGTATGAAGTCACTATGACTGGAAATAATAATAAGTGCTCAATTGTAGGTTTTGAAGCATGTAAAGCACAGGTTAGATCTTTGTTGTTTTTAACTAATCTTATGTCCACCTTGTTGTATTATCCTGTATAGATTTATATTTATAATTATTGTGAGACTACGGATCAACAAAGGGCAAATAAGTTCCCAATAGCTTTTTTTGGCTCTGAGCTTGTGAGTTAGGAAGATGAAAACAATTTCCATTAATGAAATAAATGGCTCCCTGGATGGTCAAGTACACTACCATTAAAAGGTTGTCTGGTAGTTTAACTACAGTATTTCATTCCAATGCATGGAGGAAAGCTCTTCACATGCTCTTGTGTACAGTTATCTGTTTGCAAGCAGCAAACAATTATCTCGCTCAACAGGCAGCTGATAGCCTTACCAATTAGCCTGAGCAATGAGTAAATAAATGATTATATTATAACGTATAGTAAGCAACTAGTTGAGAGACGGTTAAAAGCTACTTTGATCAGTGAACCCGACCAAATCAAAACCTCATTAAAATGGAATCCTGTCTATTTTGGAATTCTTTAATGGTCCCAGCATAATATGAATTACGTCAAACTTTCCTGAATAGGACAGAAGCCGTTAAATGCGGAAATGGAAGCTCCGTGCCACTGCTCAGAGCAGAAATGATATTTTAAGACAAACTACTTTGAATTAAATTCTATTTCAATAGTATATACAGTACTGTATTTTCAAATGTGTTACACATGTAGATAACTGGGATGAAACAAATAATTTTTAAAACATTCTACGAGGATTCAACCAGTCTTTGTTATATATACAAATGTGGTAAAATTTCAGTCTATCAATACTCAAATTTAAATACAAAAGTCACTTACATTAAGCGGGATATGTTTCGGGGCTACACTGCTCCCTTCATCAGCCACTTGTACATCTCAAACTGTGTAATCGTCCGTGCTCAAAATCATCATCATCTTGCACAGTTTCCAGCCACTGGCCGGGTCTGTTTGGAACACAAGCCTCTCCAACGTCTTCTGTCTTCCCACCATCTCTCAGCCTCCACCCTTGTCCAGTCTTCTCCTCTCTTCTTCACGCTTTCTTCCACCCCCTTCAGCCACCTGTCTCTCGGTCTTCCCCTCGGTCTCTTTCCTTCCCACTTCGTCTCATGTACTCTCCTGGGTATCCTCTTCTCCTCCATTCGTTTTACATGTCCATACCATCTAAGTCTAGATTTCTCTATACCATCCTGTAATGGTTCCTCCTTCATTAATTCTCTGGTCCTCTCATTTCTTATTCTGTCCATCTTTGTAGCTCCAATACTGCTTCTCAAGAACCTCATCTCACTGGCTTGTATTTTGCTCTTCTCCCTTCCTTTCATAACCCAGGTCTCCGAGGCATACGTCAGGATAGGGACATAGTACGTCCGATATATGATCTTTTTGCTGTTCTGAGGGACATCCTTGCTCCATAACATGCTTCTCACACTCCTCCGAAATGCTTCTGCCTGCCTCCCCCGCTCATTTATTTCTCTATCGTTTCTTCCATTATCTTGTATCAGGCTTCCCAGATACTTAAAACTCTCCACTTTCTTCAGCTGTTCCCCACCAATTGTTATTCCCGTTGTGGTTCTTTCCTTCTTCCTTGTTGTGATCACCATCTCACTCTTATTTATGCTAAATTTCATCCCATATCCTTGTATTATTCCTTCCCACACGTCCAACTGTTCCTGTACCTCCTCCTCCTTGTTTCCCCAAATCATCAAATCATCTGCAAACACCATTGCTTTCATCTTTCCGTCCCCAATTACTTGTGCCACTCGGGTCATTATGTCATCCATCACCACAATGAAAAGTAACGGTGACAGTGCACTTCCTTGTTTCAGGCCGTTTCTTTGTTCCAACCAGTCAGATCTCTCTCCTCCCACTTTCACACAGCTCACGCTTCCCTTGTACATCTCCTTTATCCTCTTTATAGTCCATTTCTCTACTCCTCTATCCTCCAGGGACTTCCATACTTTGTTTCTGCATACACTGTCATATGCTTTCTCAATGTCCAGGAAGGCCATCAGTAGATCTGTTCCATACTCATAGTGCTGTTCTTGTAACTGCCTTACAGCAAAAATCAAATCCACTGTGGACCTTCCTGCTCTGAAGCCATGTTGTTCTTCCCTCATCCCTCCTTCTATCCTTGTCCTAATTCTCTTTTCCAAAACTTTCTCGAAGATCTTTGCACAATGACTCATCAGTGTTATTCCCCGATAGTTTCTGCAATCTGTTCTACTACCTTTCTTGAAGATCGGGACAATGATTCCTTTTTTCCAGTCCTCTGGGGTCTTCCTTTCCTTCCATGCTGTCCTCATCACTCGGTACAGCCACTGTATCCCCACCTCTCCTGCTGCTCTCACCATCTCCACACTCAACTCATCCACACCCGGTGCCTTCCCTCCTTTCATCTTGTTCACTGCATCTTCCACTTCTTTCCATGTTAAGTCCTTTTCTGTTTGCAGTTCATCTTCCTCTTCCCCGATTTCTTCCTCCTCACCATCTTTTCCATTTGGGTTCAGAAGTTCTTCAAAATATTCTTTCCACATTTTCTTCAGTTCTTCCCTATTTTCTATCTCTTGTCCCCTTTTGTTCACCATTCTAACATAATCCGTAGGATCCTTCCGCCTCTTATTTTTTACCATCCCATACAGGACCTTTTTTGTACCTTCACTATCCTCCTCCATCATCTTTGTCCACTCTTCCATCCACTTCCTTCTCTCCTCAGCCACCACTCTCTTCGCCTCCTTCTTTCTTTCCTGGTACTCTTCCCTTGTCTCTACCGTCCTATTTTGATACCACCTCCTAAAGGCTCTATTCTTTTCCCTTACTATATCTTTTGTCTTCTCATTCCACCATGGTGTTTCCTTCCACCTCTTCTTACTACTTGTCCTCCCACATACTGCTTCTGCTGCACCCACTAGTGTCTTCTTAAATCTAGCCCATTCCTCTTCCACCCCTCTTTCTTCATCTGTTGGAATTCCTTCCTTTACCATTTTGAGGTACTCGACCCTTCTATCCCCTTCTTTCAGTTTCCATATCCTTATACGTCTTTCCTGGTTCTCAGTCCCTTTCTTCTCCTTACTCCCTCTCAGGTTCATTACCAGTAATCGATGGTCGCTATCCAGGTTCTCCGATGGTATAACCTTGATGTCCGTGATGTTCTTATTTAGTTCTTTCTCATACAGTATATAGTCGACCACCGACTTCCTGGTCAAGTCATCACTGTACCATGTGATTGTGTGGCTCTCTCTTTTCTTAAACCAGGAGTTCCCAACTAGCAGGCTGTTCCTCTGGCAGAAGTCCAACAGTCTCTTTCCTTCCTCATTTCTTCCACCCCAACCCTCTGGTCCTAGAACACTCTCATAACCTTGTCTTTCTCTTCCTACATGGGCAAAATATACATTATATACATTATATACATTATACATTATAAATAAAATCACACAATTGTTGAGTTAAAATGTCTCATTCCACTCCTGTTAACTTGAAAAACCAACATTTAAACAACACTGCTAAAATAAATATGCATGCATAATACGATATCTTAAAAACTTAATCTATTGACATTTGATCAATCGTCTGTCAGAATCCATGTTAAAATATTTAAAATTTTAAAAACTATGTGCTCATCATAGTGTGATAAAATTGGTCTGTTCAACTGTTGTTCTTGTTATCCATCTTTACTGAACTTTCTGCAGTAGACAGTCCTTCCATCTATGGTGCCTAAAGTATAATATTGGTATCTATTGTTTACATTGAATGTTGTGTGTATGGACCATGGTGGAAAATGGGATCACAAGGCGAAAATGTCGGTACTGGACAAACCTGTACGTGAAACATGAGAAAAGAAAACCCAAATCAATCTACAATTAAAATGAAGTGTATTCTTAGTACTGTCTAGTTGAATGAAATGTGGGTATTGATAGACGGAAATTTTACCACCTTTGTGTATACAACTTCAATGTCAATACAGACCATGTCGGAATCCAGATTAGCTGAAACAGTCTTTGTTAATTTTATTGAGCTATGAGCATTTGTGCACTGTACCTAAATACGTTAAGGACTGAATGCCCTGTAACAAAACATGTGCTTTCTTACAACTCTGTATCGCTTCTCTAGAAAGTTATTGCCATACTGGTCCAGTCATTTGGTAGTTTGGACAGGAAAAAATTGCTGAAGAATTTTTCTCGACAGTTCTATATGTTTCTTGGGGTGCTGAATCTGAAAATCCACTTATCGACTAGATTCGGATATGGCTTCACCATAAAAATGGCAAAAACCCATAATATTTAGGAAGTTGTTTTAGTTTTTCGCTTATAACTCCAAAACGACGAATCCGAGAGAAAATAACTTTTTATCAAAAGGAAAGCCGATAAAATGTCCTATGAAATAAGACTAGAACCAGCTCACTATTTTTTTTTTTAGTTAGGCCGCTAGAGCTTGCTAAACATTGACCATAGTTTTCAGGTTATCCAAAATCTTAGTATTCAGACTTTCAAAGCCTAGTATACCCCGCCAGGCTAGTGTGTCCTGCCATTTAGCCCCCTGACACTCCCTAAACAGGTAACTCCGGTTCTTTCTTTTGTATGGATAGAACGCAGGTCATTCTTTCGTCAAGAATGCCATGTTGCCTCTCTCCCCCTCTCCGCCTTCCTTTGTTTTAGATCCCATTTCCAAACCCAAACAGTCACACAGTTAGTTGCCTTCCAATTACCAATTGAGTTGTTTCAAATGTGTGTTATTATTTCATACAACCTTAGCCAAAATAGCTCTGCAATCAATGGAAATTGCCCTGAAGAAAACAATAAAATAATGGAACTGTTGCACAGTGGTCCTGATCGGTAAAAAAGCGGACAAAAATAGATTTTCCAACTTTACTTTACTTTAGAAACGCCAAACCACCTTCCAAATGAAGTATATTAATCAGTGTACATTAATTTCACTTTTTCTTTGGACATTGCTTATGTGTTTCTCAGATATAATACTGCAAAAGTGATACTACTCTTTGTTTCTGAACTCCGCACACTGTTAAGTAAACTTTGAAATAGCATTCTAACTTCAAAATGAAATTCGGGGTCTATAATACTGTATCTGTATGTAGTTTGTGATCTGATATATTTGTGTATAGCATGATTTTCGATTTCAGATCACTTATACTTAATTTTGTAGTCCATTATTTTCTTCAAGAAAAATAAATCTTGCTTGACCTACAAAAAAATGTATACATATGTAGGGCATGAAACTTATGCAAATTTTAAAACGAAGACTGGAGAATACATCCTTAAAGGTTTCATCGCCAGATGCGTGATTGAGAAGGGAGAGAACAATACTGCGCGCTCTGAGGATAAACGCTCGTGCAAGATAAGGGCCTGTTGAGACATTTGTTTATGCTACGCAAGGGATATCTCGAGGCCAGTAAAACAAAATATTATTCAGTCGCGAAAATAAATTGATTAATGGAAGTTGTGTGTGTTGTGAAGAGTGAAAAATGAATTTCGTTGTTAGTCGCAGTGAACTTCATAACAAGATTTGAGAGAACAAAAATCAGTCTCGCGCGCGTCAAGAAAAGTTTGTCGTAACATATCTCATTAACAAATTCCAATTAAATGTTGATGAGCGTGTCGAGAAAACAGTGTACAACAATATAAGAACCTTTTTCTTTTAGCCTTATTTTGACCGGTGGAGAAAGTGTCACTTCTTAGAACATGCTTTTTTGAAGAAATATTCAGACTGGTTGAAAAAGAAATTGTGATATCAATTCCGAGCATGCCTGGCTCCGCAAAATCAGAAGATCAAGGTCGTCCTTCAAAAGAATTTGAAGAGCTAACGGAGAGAAGCAAAAGAAGAAAAATTTAAGACCTACGGGAGAGTGCCACTTCATCAGAGCTTGCCTATGTGACCGCTAAGAATTTTAGGGCAGAAGGAGACGATTCATCAGCCAAGCTATTAAAAGAATCTACCACGACTACACCAAGAGGCAAACGAATACGGGATGCATGGAGAAAGGGGGGTCAACAATCTACAAAAATGTCAGTAGAAGAAGCCTTGTCATTCATAATTAAAGCAAAGTTATCCAAGCACCAATATGTGACAATGAGAAGATTAGCTAATAAACATAACCATGACTTGTACCCTAGCCATTATGCTATTTTGCATGCTAAAAAGGCTACTTATCCACAAAATGTAATAATCAAGGAAAATGAATTTGAAGTAAAAATACAAGACTTGCTGGACCACACTTCCTCCAGAATTTTATCAATGATACCAGATGTGATTGATAAGAGCTACACATGGGGCTTTGATGGCAGCTCCGGCCATTCCCATTATAAACAAACCTGGTCAGAAGTTGGAAAGATTGACCAGAGCTTATTTATGTCATCTGTCGTGCCTCTGCGCCTCGTTGACAGTAAAACAGGAATTATTGCGTGGAAAAATCCAAGAACCTCATCTACACGATTCTGCAGGCCTATTCGAATGCAGTGGGTTCATGAACGGAAAGGATGTATCTAAATGATGAAATTGAGAATTTACATAATTTGGTTATAATCAACACCGAAGTGCAGTATTCCTTAATATCGTCAATGATAGATGGAAAAATATGCAATGCTTTAGCACAGTCTTCAAGCATGAAGTGCTATATTCGTGGTGCGAAAATTTCAGAAGTGAACAATCTACAAAAAAAATGGCACAAAAGCCTGTTCGACAATTTACAGCTTGAGTTTGTAATTTCAGTTCCGCATGCCCACATCCGATTTTTAGAAAGTCCTGAATATTTCATACCACCTGGGTTTTAAAAAGTGGAAAGTGAGCGTGAAAGAAGGTAATCGAGACTTATTCGAAAGAAAGAAAACAATTATGCAAGACTCATTCAGAACAAGATTAGGTCTTCTAGTTGATATTCCGAAGCCAGGATATGGAACAACCAATGATGGCAACACTGCTCGAAGTTTTTTTTTTTAACAACCTCAAGTAGCATCCGAAATAAAAGGGGTAGGACTGTGAATTAGTAACTCGTATTGGAATAATTTTAAAAGCTATTTCATCTGGTCATGAAATCAATAGTTCCGAGTTCAATTCCTACTGCAGCGAAACAGCAAAACGGCTATATCTATGGTATTTCATGCCTCCAACACTCCATAAAATACTTATCCATGGATCTTCCATTATAGAAGCATGTATTTTGCCGATTGGTGAACCTTCAGAAGAGGCATTAGAGTCTAGAAACAAAGACGTAAGAAAATATAGGAAAGACCATACCAGAAAATCTTCAAGAATTTCCAATAATTTTGACTTGTTCCATAGACTATGCTAAGCTCTGATCCAGTAATCTCAAGCACGGGAGGTCTACAGAAGAAGAAAAGAAGACAGTTGCCCCAGGAAGTGTGTAATTTATTGTCAATAAGCGAGGACGAGGCGGAGCAGGAAAGGGAAGAAGAAGTCGACTCATCCGGATCAGAGGATGAATAAGTAATTTTATGCACTACGACAAATTTACCTCATTGTAATATCAAATTTAAAAGTTTTACACAAAAGTATTTCATTTCTTTTAACGGAAAATATTTTTGTCCGCTTTTTTTCGAACCCGGACCACTGTGTGTTTTTTAGTTGTGACATGACTGATGTTCTCAGTGCATCTGAAGACAACATTCTAAGAGGATTCTCAGATCAAATTGCTGATAAACTGCAAAAGCAGGGGTCCACAGCAAAACTGAAGGTTCAATATTTTGAGATGGTTACTCTCATGAAAAGGTTTATCAAGGCAGAGAGATTAGGAGATTGGAATCTTCATCTTCAAACTATTTTCTACATGCTTCCTTTCTTTCATGCCAGTGGATATTTTTATATGCTAAAAGCAGTCATCTGTACCTCCAAGACATGAAGGATCTCGACAAACTTATGACGCCAGAAGAGTATAAAGCTTTTACCACTGATGGAGTCTTCACTGTTTGTCGAACAGATAAGGTGTAGTGTGGCACCTGAAGTGATTTGATGATCGAAAGCACCCTTATTCAATACCGTATATACCCGGATGTAAGACGACCCCGAATATAAGACGAGGCCTAGTTATCAACTGCCTCTTACAGATATTTTTCAAAAAAATACTCGCTAACTCATAACTTGCACAATATATGCCCTTAAGGTCGTGCTTTCATTTTTATAACGTCTCGTGTTATCGGAAATCCCTCTGCCCGCTTTTCCAAGACATACTCTATAATTTCTTTGTTCAAGAACGGGAGACGTTATTAAGATACGTTGATCACAAAATTACTGCTCGTAAAACTGACTGGTTGTTCTTGTAAAGATTGTTTTAAAACATATTTCCGTATGCTTTCGAACATATAATTTATCCGCTTGAAATGACGTGTATGTTTAAATCCTAACCTCAAAATGTACGCTATTTGTATATGCATGGTAATTAAACATGACAAACCATATTTTAATCTTCATTAACACATTGATTTGTTGCGAGTTACAAGATGCCAACACCACATACTACTTTGCAAATAACAATAATAACAATTAAAAAAAAAATTTTTAATACCCTGAATATAAGACGACCCCAAATTTTTATAACACAAAAAGAGGGAAAAAACCTCGTCTTACATTCGGGTATATACGGTATATCAATAGTGATGGTGGCTTGAGTCGGCTTAGAAGCGTCAGTCCTGCAGTTTTGTTGAGATGGACTCGGGCAATGCCTGCACTTCACCACGGGTGTGAGGTGATGTAGAGCTTTTGTGGTGTCGATGTCAGTACCTCAGAACAGCATGTGGACAGAATGAAGCAGATGGCGAACAAAAACTCTAAATGTAATGACAGAGTGCGATCTTGTAGCCATGAAGAACAGTGCATGATCAATCAGTTGTCATTAACCCAACTGTCATATTCCACAAAATGGCAGTTGTTAATGAATTGGACGAAGAACTCAAAAGATTTCCTATGCTTCGAGCTCACACTGTATCATATGTCCCTCTTTGATGAGGGAGACATGAGGAAAGGAACCAAATCCATGTTGTATAAATCCTTCAAAACTGTCGGGGGAATACAGTTCCAGGAAGGGTGTGCCTTTGTTATCAATGGGGGCTTCTTGCTTCATTGCATGGTTTAGCAGAAAGATGTAACCTTTGGAGAAATTTGCTCTCGGTATGTGGATTATGTAAAAGCCCATTACTCGTCATCACCACAGCAGTGGTATTCGATGGGTATCCTGATACAAAACAGAGCACCAAAAATGTGTAGCGCTTGAGAAGAGACCAATATTGCTACGCTACCTCCAACAGAGTCCGCTGTCGCAGGGTATATCACCAAGCTCAGGCATTGCTTGGCAACACCGAAAAACCCTTTGCTCTGGGATTGGTACTTGACCAATAACAGACTGGTGATGAAAACAACCGTGCAACCATGTGCACCGGACAAGCTGTTGCGTCTTGTTGCCTGCAAGTGCACACAGGATTGCAAACGAAACTGCGGCTGCAAAAAAGCCAGGTTGTTCTTCTCTAAAATGTGCGAAAGCCTGTAAGGGCCACTGAAGCAATGCTCAGATATACACTTCCGACAATGATGACGACCTGATTTCCATTGATTGCAGAACTATTTTGGCTCAGGTTGTATGAAAACACACATTTGAAGCAACTCACTCGGTAATTGGAAGGCAACTCACCGTGTGACTGTTTGGGTTTGGGAATTGGACCTAAAACAATGAAAGGCATAGAGGGGGTGAGAGGCAACACGGTGTCCTTGACAAAAGAACGACCTCATTTTAATCCCCTGTGGCGATACTGGGACCATCTTATTTATCACAAATGTAGCACAGCCAGTGTAAAAATATATGAGAAAGAATAGAAATTGGAATTGTGAACCTCACACATTAGTAGATGCAGATGAAGCCTTATGAGCGCTAAGCTCAACTAGAAAGTAGGTAGGTTTTGTTTCAGAAAGGCTGTTTTTAAAACAACTCAAATTTTACGTAATTTCAGGACACCTTAGTTAACCAAAGGAACTGTAAAAAAAAACCAGGATCATTAAAGCCACCTTATATTTGTCAATTATCCGCCCCGTGTTCTGAGCGTGCTTTATCTCATAATCTGAATCAAGTTTGTCATATATATCATACACAGAGTTGAACTTGGTTACAAAATAATCCAACTATAGAAATCTGGTTGGTAATTAACCTTTCCAGACAGGACAATATGCCTAGTCATTGGATTAAAGCAACTTGTTCTACCCCCCCTCACAAATGGCACAGTAACCGTTCGTGTGTGAAAACGAAAATCTCACCTGGACCTGTAGTGTATTGCTTTGCTCCTAATAATAAACTGCTGTATGACATAAACATAATGTGCTTTCTCTTGAAGAATAACTCTTATTAATAGTTTGTTTTATTGTTGGTTCAAGTAGGGGGGCTTGGGATATCCTTTGTCATCAGCCCTGTGTATGCACTGTATGTCTACTTAAGCAACCAAGACTGATACGCCACACTAGGAGAAAATTTGTGCGATTGCTTTACTTTATACTAATATCAATTGTAGGGACACTAAAACCAGTTGTGAACAAAAAGAGACATCATGAACTAATTAACAGTTCATTATTGCATTCCTCCAAATGTGTAGTTTATTTTAAGATATTAGAGTTTATGAGTTTTATACCAAATACCAACTGAAGGTTCCGATTACTCAGCAATGAAGTGAAAGACAAATTTGCCATACAATGCTTGAATTCAACAGGGCATTGGAAAGTTGTTGTGTAACGAAAGGAAAATTTTATGCATGTACCTGCCATCCAACTCATCCTGGATCCAGCCAATGGATCAAGTGATCGTTAACCCGAGCCACGACTGGTTTTATATTTTTTCTTTTCTTGAAAATTACGCGCGAGTCTTGAGACTTGCAGCACGTGCATTGGGAGGTGCTACAATCTCTAAGATTTTTTTTTTAACTATGTGGTAAGTACGGTTTTACGACAGGGATTCCCCTTGCTATTTGGTACGTATTTGTTCAATGGAATAACAGCTCAAACGCCGCATCACACTCTGCCCGCGCGACTTGCTTCATTAGTAAGCCGCATGGTTGGTTCGTTCACTGTAGGAAGTTTGCGAGATACAGAAGCTTTGATGTGTTCCTATTGTGTTTTGCGAAATGTGTTAGGGATTTATTTTGTTTTATATTGTACTACAGTATGTCTAAACGTTCGAAAGATATACCAAGTGAATGTTCTATTCGTAATATGCTCGAACATAGCGATGATGATAGTTGTAGAGAGTCGAGTTCAGAAACTGACGATGAATCTCCGTCATTAGTAAATACTCCGGGGACTAGCTTTTTTAGTGGGGTTCCAAGACACAGTGTATCGGTACGGAGTTAGAGTTCTAGTGACAGCAGTGACACTGATACTGCGTCCATTCCTCGTGTATTGTAAATAATGATCCTAATTGTTGTGTAAATTCATGTGTGTAAATAATACATAAAGAAAACATCTGAATGGAATAATTAGTGGCTCGGCAGTTGCATATCCAAAACGAGGGAAGAAAGTACATATTAGGTGAGTACATTGTTATCTGGTCATCGTATTATTCAATAGTGTAATTGAAAATGAAAATCCACAGCCTGCTTCTAGTCTCCAACCGGGTCAGGAATGGAATGAATGAAGCCCCCATCTAGCGGCGAGGATAGTCTATGAACTGTGCCGGCTGCCGAGGCCTGACGCACTCCTCTGGGGCGATGATTAAATGAATGACAGATGAAATGAAATTATAGTGGAGAGTGTTGCTGGAATTAAATTTTGACAGGTAAAACCGGAGTACCCGGAGAAAAACCTGTCTGCCTCCGTTTTGTCCAGCACAGATCTCACATGGAGTGACAGGGATTTGAACCACGGACCCAGCGGCGAGAGGCCGGCGTGCTGCTGCCTAAGCCACGGAGGCTTCCTTCAACAGTATAAATATATTTATAGCGCTTGTGGGACTACTACTATCTTTTATTACCGACAGCAGTGGCTGCGCTAGCTAAAGCGTAGCGTTAGGTCATGGGGCCCAGCTATCTGCTGACTCGATAGATGCGTGGGTTCGAACCCCTCTGTCGGCCGCCCTTGAAATGTTTTTCCGTGGTTTCCCCAATTTCAACACTAGGCAAATGCTGGGACGGTACCAACTGACAGGCCACGGCCTCTTCCTTCCACATCCTTGCCCATCCCGATGAGTAGGTGACCCACGGGTGTCGACTAGAAAGACCTGCACCAGTCCTCTCAGAAGGTCACTCGAAAAAACACCCTTATCTTATTTGATACGGAAATATTTGTTGCTAACGTACAAGTTTCGGAAAGTAATGATTACAATGCTCATCAGAGAAAAAAAATAGAAATGTGAGACTTACTGGTTTGTTGCACGAAAATATGATTTGCTTAAAAATCTTTCTATTTCGTAAATATTCGTTGCAGTATTGAAATTAACGTGTCTTATTGTCAGAATGTACATGCATTATTAAACAGATAGATATCGAGCTGCGTACATCCAATTAAAAAAAAAAAAAAAAAAAAAAAAAAAAAAAAAAAAAAGAAAACATCTTCCCACTGTAGTGGTTATGTGTAAGAATTCGCTCCCCACTTAACTGTTTAACAGCGTCTCAAATGTATGTACAAGGTGTCTTAAAGTAGCAAATATTGAGATTAACAAGAGGCTGAGGAATCAGCAACTGAATTAGGGCTAGATATTAAAAATACCTGTCAAATCAGATTTCGATGGGAAAGCTAATTTCAGAGAGTGCAAGTTCTGTGAAGAAAGAAAAAAGAGAGAAGAAAATGAACAGTATTGAGCCAAAAGCAGGGTTAAAAGACGTCGAGGGAACACTTGAACGTCATAATTTTATATTCAATAAGAAAAAAGTCTGTGACACTTAGGCCTTTGAAGGGTCTTGGTCTACCAAGCGACTGCTACCCAGCCGTGTTGGCCTACGGATTGTGGGATGATGCATAGTCAGCATGTTGGGTCCTCTTGGCCATTAATCTTCGTTTTCTTGACCGGGGCACTGCCTCTCTAAAGAGACAGTTACTGTATTTCCTCACGAAACTGAGCGCACCCCGTTTTAGCATTCACATCAGTTACTAAACTCCCTGATGGAGCAGGAATCAAACCTATGGCCTCCAGGTAAAAGGCAGGCTCATATTCAATAATACAAGAATGAAAACATTTGCATCACTTAAGACATGTTGATAATTTATTAGTGCAGGAAATCAATTTTAAGGCAACACAAAGAACATGCACAAATTTTCCTGATCATTAGTATGGAATGAATGACCTGCTTAAGCAGAAACATTTTGGGGAGAAGAATAGCATGGAAGGGACGAGTACATCTGAATGAGGTTCGTCATGTTCTTCAGATCGTAAGACAAAAATTTAACAGGGTTTACTCAATACTTCACAAATACCGAGACTGATGAATATGTTAGCCAGTAAAGGTGTGGATGATCTTGTAAAAGAGATCTAATTTCTTTCCATTTGACACAAATTTCACTTCAACATGGCAATTGTAGCACAGCATACATGAAAAATTACTGAGGGTAGAGAGGTGTCATTATGCAAGAAACTTCAAAGGATGTACCAGCATGATTATCCCACTTATAGTTCTGAAGAACTGCCTTCCATGGCTACTATAATAGCTAGTTCCTAATCTTTTAAACACCCTCAACTTGTTTTCTTGAACCGTCTACTTTAGCAGGGATACATTAAAAATGAATACTAAATAATAATTTATCTCAAAAATTAAAACAATGCATTTACGCTATTTTCAAGGTATATGTGTAAATTAATTCACAATCGAGTAAAACATGAAATATCCCCGACTATTCAACATGAATGAATTAATGAATAATTGTGTTATTGGTTTTACGTCCCTTTTAACAACTGTGGCTTTTAGAGACGCCTGGGTGCCGGAATTTTGCACTGAAGAGGATCTTTAACGTGCCAGTAAATCTACTGACACGCTCCCTCACATTTAAGCACCCTCAAATGTCAACTGGCTGTGCCAGGCTTCGGTCCTGCAACCTTGGGAACAGCAGGCGAGAACGTTACCGCTGACAAGGGGAGGATACGATGCATGGGTCACCGATTCGAACCATCTTTAGTACACGTGTAAGACATGGCCAGGCGTATATCAGGTGCAAGTAGTAAAGTGCCCTTCTCAGCCGTTTCCGAGAAATTAATTAATTGCAATAAATGCAGTGCGGCGTCTTACTGTATGCGCGTTGTACGCTAGCAAGAATCCAACGAACGTGTGGTGCAGGGGTAAGAGCCCTGCTTCGTAAGCGCGGGATCGCTGGATCAAATCCCACTGGTGACCCTAATTTTTGTTGTTGTAAACATTGGCAATTCCCACAACTGTAGGTGTCGAGAATACTGTTTATTTTGCAGTCAATTGTAATAATGTGTTATGTGAGCCGGAAAAGTGATTTTGTATTCATCGTTTCCGGGTCAATGTTTGTACATTACAAAATGTATAGTATTGACATTACAAATACATTGGTATTATACACGGTCAGGTGTATATGTATACATTTATACATTGAAGGCCCAGTCTGTTCCGTTCATTGCATGTCTGTCAACCATCAGACCACCCCGTACCCCGCAAGCGGTGACTCATTCTATGGATAGTGGTTGGAAATAGCCAATGGTTACAAAAAAAGAAACACAACACACTGCAAAGGTTCACCGGTGGGATTCGATCCAGTGATCCCGTGCTTACGAAGCAGGGCTCTTGCCGCTGCACCACGCGCTCGTTGTGTTCTAGCTAGCGTACAACGCACATAGACGCCGCACTGTAATTGCAATTAATTAATTTCTCGAAAACAGCTGAGAAGCGCACCTTACTAATTGCACCTGATATACGCCTGGCCATGTCCTACACGTGTACTAAAGAAGGTTCGAATCGGTGACCCATGCATCGCAGCCTCGCCTTGTGAACCACGCAGGCAGCCACATCATAAATGAAATGGTATAACACAATAAGGGACATATTTTGATCGCCGAGTATAGACCCAGTGTTTTACCACTTTATTAGTGTTCAATAGGCTGGAATATTACAAATTTTGCTAGTTCTTGAATAAATTGATCCATTTACTTAACAAGTCAACACAGAACAAATGATCCTTTTACACATGGTTATTATCATGTCAATATACTTTCAATGTGCTAAATACCATGAAATCCCAAAATAAAAGTAGTTTTGCTGTCACAAACAAGATTTCCCTGGTTTAACAAAAGCTGAAAGACAGGGTTTTGGCTCAAAATGCAGAGGTGTTTTTGAGATATTGATTGTATAGCAACTGGTAATGCATTATTATAGGGTTTAACTACATCACATTGTGTTCGGTAGGAGTTCACAGGTACATTTAAAGGGATCTTGGTTGTAAAATCTCATAGATCAACATCAGTTACGTTGCTTCACGTCCGTAGGTATAACCTTCAATTACCCTACACGTGTCCCCCGGGTGGTGCTAAGAAAGCAACAGCGATAAGATGAGACCGAACTGTCGGAAAAGACCTCTCGGTCAAAGAAAGAACACAAAGGAAATGTGCGGTCCTTTTCAGGACCCACAAGTTCGTAGAATTGGACCATCTCTGCGCATCTGTCAACTGAATATCGAAGGGATAAGTCGAGCGAAATGTGATTATCTTTCCAGGCTCTCGCAGAAATATGCAGTTGATGTCATCGTGCTCCAAGAAACACACACAGCAGACGAACTACAGTTACAGAGTAGAGGTAAAATACCAGGCTTTAAATTGATAGCCTATAACTGCCATCAAAATTACGGCCTTGCAACGTACGTCAAGAATTATATAACAAATTACCAGCCACTCTCAGTAAACTCTGAAAATGAAATTTTTACTACTGCAGTCAAAATTGAAAACTTGACGATAGTTAATGTTTACAAGCCACCAAATACTAATTGGCCTAATCCCCCTCTACCATCTCAACAACATCCTACTATATTCCTTGGCGACTTCAACAGTCATCATCATCTTTGGGGATACAACAAGAATGACCTTAACGGCAAAGCTCTTGTGGACTGGATGGAAACGGAAAACCTGAAATTGATTTATGATGCTAAAGACCTGCCTACTTTTAATTCAGCTCGCTGGTCTCGTGGCTACACCCCAGATCTATGTTTCATAACTCAGCTTCACAATTCACTCACGCAAGTTCGACGAACGGTGCTCAACGATTTCCCACATAGTCAACACAGACCTGTTATCTTGGAGGTGGGGATGTCTATACCTGTTATACAATCACATCCTAAACCGAGATGGAACTTCAAGAAAGCCAACTGGACTGAATTTGCAAAGCAAACAGACTCCAATATCAGATGGATCAAACCAACATACAACAACTACAGCAGATTTGTTGGGGTCATTAAAGGTGCAGCCAGGCGATGCATTCCTAGGGGATACCGCAAAGAGTACATCCCTGGTTGGAGTGCAGAGAACGAGGAATTGCTAAGAGAATATGAAGAACATCCTACTTCTGACAATGCAGCAGGTCTCCTCCAATCCCTGGATGAGAGTCGAAGAAAGATCTGGCATGAAACAGTAGAATCCCTAGATTTCACCCACTCTAGCAGGAAAGCCTGGTCTATCATTAGGAAATTAGATTCATCAAACCCTGCAACTAAAAGATCGAAAACTGCCATCAACCTGAATGATTTTGCTAAACATCTAGTATCAGTTTCCAAGAACACAAAAGACAATCAAACCAAAAGGGATATCAAATTACAGTTGAACACCAAGAAAAGAGCAGCCATACAGTCTTCTGAATTCTCCATTGCATTCCAAGAAGAGGAAACTAAAGATGCAATGAAAAGTATGAAACTAGGGAAAGCAGCTGGATTTGACGGAATATACCCTGAATTTCTGGTTCACTGTGGACCAGCTACAGTAAAATGGCTAACCAACTTCCTTTCAAATATCCTGCAAACTGGAAACATCCCACCTCTGATGAAGAAAACAAAAATAATAGCCATACTGAAACCAAATAAAGATCCCACAAAAGTGGAAAACTATCGTCCAATAGCACTTCTAAGTGTCACATACAAGCTTCTTGAGCGCCTGATCTATAATAGAATTTTTGAAACAATCAACAACCACATTCCTATAGAGCAAGCAGGATTCAGACCTGGGAGAAGTTGTAGCGATCAGGTACTTTCTCTCACTACGCACATAGAGAATGGGTATGAGAAGAAATCAATAAGTGTGGCTGCCTTTTTGGATCTGTCAGCGGCCTATGATACTGTTTGGCGAGAAGGACTCCTATTGAAATTTGTGAGTGTTATCCCATGTCGTAAACTTGTGGCCTTACTTAACAATATGCTAAGTAATAGGTACTTTCAGATCTACTCTGATAATGACAGAAGTAGAGTGTTTACATTAAACGATGGTTTACCTCAAGGATCTGTCCTGGCTCCCCTCCTTTACAGTCTGTACATACACGACTTACCGGAAACATCTTCAAGAAAATTCATGTATGCTGATGACATTTGTTTGGTGACTCAGTGCTCCGAATTTTCTGACGCTGAAACTACTTTATCCGCTGATCTGGAAGCCTTGGGTGTATACTTCAAGAAATGGTGCCTCCACCTAAATCCTCAGAAAACAGTTGTATCTGCATTTCACCTACGCAACAGACAATCTAATTACAAACCAGAAGTCGAATTCAGAGGCCAAGTGTTACCGTACTGCAGTACACCAAAATACTTGGGAATAACACTAGACAGAACTCTGACTTTTAAGCAGCATCTATCAAATGTGGCTGCTAAAGTCAAAACTAGAAATAATATACTTCAGAAACTTGCTGGTACATCATGGGGAGCTAATACTCAAGTTCTAAGATCCACAGCTTTAGCCCTATCGTATTCTGTTGTTGAATACTGCTGTCCAACCTGGATCAAGTGTTCACACTAAGAAGATAGATGTGCAACTCAATCAGGCAATGCGAATAATCACGGGATGTATTCGGAGCACGAACACGCTATGGCTGCCTGTTCTCAGCAACATTCCACCTCCAGCCCTAAGAAGATCAGATGCTCTCCTAAATTTATGGGAAAACATTCAGCAGAATCCCCAGCTACCCATTCATCACGATATTGCACAAGCAGAACATCAACGCTTGAAATCAAGGAAACCACCATGGCGCACAGCAGTCAACCTTGAAGGATCCTCTTTCAATGTTAACAATTCATGGAAAATACAGTGGGAGCAGTCTTCAGTAATCAACAAACATCTAGTTGAGAACCCTTCTAAGCGGATACAAGGATTCGACCTCCCCAGGCGACAGTGGAGGATCATCAACCGGATTCGAACTGGACAAGGCAGATGTGGTTACCTACTGCACAAATGGGGATGGGCTAGTTCTGCAAATTGTGACTGTGGTGCCTCCTTACAGACAATCCTTCACATTGTTGCTGACTGTCCTCTTCGAGCTTTCGAAGGAACGATAATAGACGTCCACCATACATCGAAGGGAGCAGTAGAATGGGTCAAACAACTAGACCTAGAATTATAAAATTGTACGAGCTTGTGACTGCACATTTGTCCATTCATTTTGTATATATATATGTAAAATCCATCTACATGCATTCTTCATACGATAAATAAATAAATCAGTTAAATGGTTCCTAATTTGGTAGTGCTGTGCTACTTTACCCACTTTTTAGCGAGTGAGAATTTGAGCAACTTAAAATTATAATAATAAGACTAAAATCAGGGGCAATTCCTGCGACAAAAATAGTAGAAATTGCTAGTCCATCTTCAAAAGGGGATCACAACACAAAAATCAAACAACTTTTGTATTTAAGCCCAGGATGACATCAGACTGTTGTGTATTTACTTGAGTTAACATGAACATTCTAGAAAGTGTTGTCTTAACATGAACATTCTAGTCAGTGTTGTGTATTTAGGCTACTTGAGTTAACATGAACATTCTAGTCACTATGCCCAGAACATTCCAATCTGGAACTTTCCAGCTACTATGTATATATGCACCCGCGAACTGTAGACGACAGTTCCGCTCAAGTTAGTTCACATTGTGTATCGACTAGTGTTTAATAAACCGTTGTGTTATATTAACAAGTGTATGTTATTTATCTTATATCTCCCACGATATAACAGTGGTGCCAGAAGTGAAATAAGATAAATAACGTTGTGAAACCGAGTGACTTTCTAACCTCAACGCAAGTGTTGCACCGAACGACGTTCATCACAGTGCGTGTTGGAAACTAAACCGAGTGAACTTTCTCATCTCAACGCAAGTGTGTGCACCGAACTAAGTTCATCGCAAGTGCGTGTTAGAAATACTGTTCTCCACTCATCTTCACCATGCCGGACTTAACCTCTGAGCAACTCCAACAATTCTCGGCAATGATCGCCGACGCTATCTGACAGACAATAGGGTCAACAACGTCATCAGAACCTTGACCGCCAAAGTTCACAATGCAACCGTATCGCACTACCGACGGAACGACTGTAGTCGACTATTTCACTCTCTTTACCTGGGCGCTCAACCTCAGCAAGGTACCCGCGGAACAGCATGCAAACTTTGCACGGGTTTACATGGGATCTGAACTCAATGATGCCTTGAAGATCCTGGTGAGTCCTAATGATCCGGAAACTCTGTCATACAACGAGATTCAATCTAAGCTGAAAGGCCACTTTGACGCTACACGCAACAAGTTTGCTGAGAGCATCAAATTTCGCAGTGTAATGCAGAAGCGAGGAGAAACCATCGCTAGCTTCACCTTAAGACTGCGGCAGGCTGCAACGTTTTGTGAGTATGGCACATTTCTTGATCGCATGTTAATTGAACAAATGCTCGCAGGTTTGGAATCACGATAAATGTGTGACAAGATTATTGCAAAACAACCAGAGAACTTCACCGCAGCATATGAAATCGCGCACGCACTCGAAGCTACTCGCATTACCACCGACGAGGTCAAAACAGCTGCCGCTAAGTCTGAATCAACCAATCGGATTGGATACGAGAAGCCTCTGTCCAGGAAGAACATCAACCAGCAGCCGCCACGCAGCAAGTCAGCTCATCGAAGTCAAGGGTCTTACAACCCAGGACAACCAATCAACATGTGCAGGGTGCGGTGAAGCTCACCCTCGTAGTCAGTTTCCTGAACGCAGAGTGCCTGAAGTGTGGCAAGAAAGTTCACATCAGAAAAGTTTGCCGATCGAAATCGAGGAAACATCGAACAACTAACCATGTGACCGAAGAAGAGCTTCCAGCAGAAAACCTCGATGTTGTGGACTACCTCAGCAAAATCGAGGTCATCGGATCGGTCAACGCAGCACCTAAGCCACTGGTTGATGTCAACATAGAGGGAACCACCGTCAAAATGGAACTCGACACCAGCGCCCCCTGCTCAACCATGAGCAAATCAAAGCTAAGTATGATCAAACCAGGTTTTGTGTTGCAGAGAAACGATCGTAACTTCGTCAGTTACACTGGCCATCCGCTTAAATGCATTGGCAAAACGTCAGTGTGCACCACCATCGGAACCATAACCAGGAATCTGAATCTCTACGTGGTTGACGATGAAGTCGAATCGCTCTTTGGCCGAGAGTGGATTTCAGAGTTTGTACGGGAGATCGACTTTGGTCACCTCTTTGCAAAACCCGACCCAATCCACAAGCTCTCAGACAAGCAGGCTCTGACCTTGGAACAACAGAAGCAGCTCGACAACATTCTATCTCGCTACCAGGATGTGTTCAGCGACACCCCCGGGAAGATCTCAGGTCCCCCAGCGAAGATGCACCTGAAGGCTGGAGCCACACCTGTTTTCGCCAGAGCTCGAGATGTACCAGTTGCCCTCCGTGATGCCTATGCCAAGGAAATCGACAAGAAAATTGCATCTGGCTTCTACAAAAGAGTGGACTACTCTGAGTGGGCATCGACAACGCACGTCGTCGCCAAGAAGAACGGCAAACTGAGGATCACAGGCAACTACAAGCCTACTCTCAACCCGCGGATCATCATCGATGAACATCCGATTCCCAAGGTGGAACATCTGTTCAACCGAATGCGCGGCGCCACTCTCTTCTGCCATCTGGATATCTCCGACGCGTACACTCATCTCGAGGTCGACGATGAGTTCAGCCATGTTCTCACGCTTAACACGCCAACTCGCGGTCTGATCCGCCCAACGCGAGCAGTATATGGAGCAGCTAACATCCCCGCTATCTGGCAGCGGCGAATGGACACAGTCCTGCATGGTCTCCCAAACGTCGTAAGTTTTTTCGATGACAGTATAGTTTTTGCTGATAGTTTTGAAAATCTGATGCAGGCCCTCAGCACCACTCTGGAACGGTTTCGGCAACACAACCTCAAGCTCAACCGAGCCAAATGCGTTTTCGCTCCAACTTCTCTGGAAGCCCTTGGCCACAAAATCGATGCACACATCCGAGCTGTACGTGATGCACCGAAACCAACTACACCAGAAGAACTCCTACTGTTTCTTGGTAAAGCAACCTACTACAGTTCGTTCATCCCCGATTTGTCCACCAGAGACAGACCACTCAGAGACATGCTGCTCAAGGACCCTCTCATCTGGACACCAGAAGGCGACAGGGCATACAAAGACATCAAGAACGCCCTAACCTCGCCCCAGGTACTCATGCAGTATGACCCAGCGTTACCACTCCTGTTGGCCACGGACGCCAGCAAGACCGGCCTGTGCGCAGTATTGTCACACCAGCGCAGCAACGGGCAAGAACGTCCAATCGCTTACGCCAGTCGAACGATGACAGCAACGGAGCAAAGGTACCCTCATCTCCGCACGAGACTCAACTTGACCAGGCCACGTCGAGGTCATCGCACAACCGACCAAGTCATCGTGCAACCATCCAAGCCACCGCACAACCGACGAAGCCACCGAGCCTGAGACGAGTTCGCTTCACCGAGACACCAGCAACAGTCCAAACACCACCAGCCACACCAGCTACACCTGTAAACAGGACATCACCTATTTCCCAGACCTCTTTTATTCCCCGCAGGAGTACTCGCCAGCAGTGACCACCGTTGAGATTCTCTCCCGATTCCTAAATCATCCATTTAAAAGAGGGAGGAAATGTTGTGTATTTACTTGAGTTAACATGAACATTCTAGAAAGTGTTGTCTTAACATGAACATTCTAGCCAGTGTTGTGTATTTAGGCTACTTGAGTTAACACGAACATTCTAGTCACTATGCCCAGAACATTCCAATCTGGAACTTTCCAGCTACTATGTACATATGCACCCGCGTACTGTAGACGACAGTTCCGCTCAAGTTAGTTCACATTGTGTATCGACTAGTGTTTAATAAACAGTTGAGTTATATTAACAAGTGTATGTTATTTATCTTGTATCTCCCACGATATAACACAAACTATGAACGCTATAGACATACTGACAGCACATGAGAAACAAGTAGTAGAAAGCGAAGCAAACCTTGTAGTTTTACGTGGTCATTAATCTTCCAAACATATATCGTCTGAAGCACGCTTGACATGAGCATCACACCCCTAACAAGTAATATATACTGAAGAAAGAATTATAATTATAATAATAAATTAACTAGTCAAGACAACACATAACAAGGTAGTGAGGGGTTGAGAAATTAAATTATTCTTCATTGCCAATGCAGCAATCCATTAGCGATTCAAACTTCAGTTAACGATGACTGATATCAGTTTCCATCTTGAAACTGAGACAGTGGGTGTGGTGATGAGTGTGATGTTGAAGAAATAATTGTGATAATGGTAATTTCCTTCTAAAAAGGCATAGTATTATTATTAATAATTCATTGTTCTTACACTACATAGCACCAGGTTTCTATTACATTTCTAATGAAGTAGTAATTTCTTGGCTTTACTTTTATTATTTTTATGGCTAAGTAATGCCTTGAAATGTGTACAATCTCCATGCCCAAAATTAATTTATTGAAAGAGGGGTGTAATGTGACATATGAAATGATGATCCATTTGAAAAGTTTTAATATTTCCTATGAACAGACAGCAAACACATTTTTCAACAGAAAACATTTTGTTGTAGTGAACACATTTGCATCAAAATTTTGTCCAGCTCTGACTGTTAGAACACTTTCTAATTAATTCTTGCTATTACAGTAGAAACCTGCTTATCCGAGATAATTGGGAACAAGGGTAGCTCGGATAACAGAAAACTCGGTTAAGAGGGAATGTGTAGGGAATCTTATTTAATTTAACGAATCACAAAACAACAGTGCACAAAACGATGCAACGTGCATATAAACGCCGAATTACAACTAGTCGAGCAAGCGAAGCAACACACGGTGACGCAGGACTTTTAATTAGAGTCAAGATCAACGAACGGCTCCGATCCCTGCCGAAGTTCGTCTATAGAGACTCTCTCGCCCACTCAACTTGAGGGGTATAGAGCTATTCGTTACTATTGTTACTAGCAGCACGTTATTATGAATTTTAACGCTAATTTCATTAATGACGTTGACAAAATGAGTGCCTCGGTTAACACGGAGCCTTGGATAAGCGGGATTCTACTGTATAATGTCAGGATCACTTTTCCCGGCCAAATCACATGATTTTGTCATAGAGAACCAACTACCGCTCCCCTGCGTAATAACACGCATTTTTCACCAACAACGCAGTGCGGTTCTGACATCACCGATAACTTTGTCTTCCTGGTACTAGCGCACAACTAGTTTCACCGATTGACTAGCATTTCATAACACATAATAATCAACTTCAAACTAAATTTCCATCCCCTCCAATTAATTATCAGGCAGAGACTAGAACTTTGGCAGAATGCCTTTTTAAATGTGTCAAATCTATTTTCAATTTGAAAGTGAATCAGTACGAATTATACCTTTGTGATTGAAACGCCACAGTTTTGTGTTGCCTTTTTTTAAATATAAATGCCTATTTTATGAAATAAATGCTTTCTGTTGCCTTTATTAATTTATCTCTTATCAATCGATTTATTATTAAAAATTGCCTTCAGGTATATTTTATTTCAATAAATGTTACAATGAAAGTTACTTCACCGTATGTACATTATTGTCTTTCATTTAGTTATTATTCTTTGCAACAATGAGTGCTGCCATGCAAATAAATGTATAAATAACAACAAGTGTTTGAGATACCGCTTGCGTTTATTTCAAAAGGCAACAATGAGTTCGCCAAGGTTGCATTCTTTCTCCACTCATCTTCAACATCTATTCTGAAAAGATTTTCCAAGATGCTGCTGATGGAAAGTCTCAAGGAATAGTGGTAAATGGATTTATCATGAATAACATCCGATATGCTGATGGCACTGTCATCCTTACAACAAGTATGGATGATCTACAAAAACTACTGGATTCTATTTCTGAAGAGAGTAATGCCATGGGATTACATTTAAATGTAAAAGAAGTGGATGGTTGTTAGTAGAAACTAAGATGAAATTCAGGGCATTCTTACACTTGGTAATGAAAGAATTGAAGGGTTTCATCATATAAATATTTAGGATGTCAAATAAATGATAACTGGGACTTAATTCAAGAAATTCGCTGTAGAATTGAGCAGGCCAGAAGTTCTTTCATGAAAATGAGAAAAGTTTTGACCAGCCGTGATTTAAGTCTGTCTTTAAGCACCCGACTGCTTTGATGCTACGATTTTAGTGTCCTGCTCTATGGAGTTTAATCATGGTCACTTACCGAGGTTTTAAGTAAGAAACTGATAGCATTTGAAATGTGGACGTATCGCAGGATTTTCAGGATATCATGGACAGCTAAGTCACAAATGTGGAAGTACTGCGGCGTATGAACAACGACTTGGAAATTCTCAGTATCATCAATAGGAGAAAACTAGAATACTTTGGTCATTTCATGCGCAACAACAAATACAACCTCTTGCAATTAATCATCCAAGGGAAGATTGATGGCATTAGGGGTCCAGGACGCAGACGAATATCGTGGCTAAAGAACTTAAGCCAGTGGTTTGGACTTAATACTGTGTCACTGTTTAGAACAGCTATGGACAAACAGCAGATCATGCTACTGATCGCCAATGTTCTTGGGGGAGGAGGCACTTGAAGAAGAAGAAGAAGAACAATGAGTGCAGGTCTAACTTTGTATTTCTTTCCGTTTTAATTGACATGTTGTAGCTAGCAGAAAGATGCCGAAATTCAGTGTTCCTTTTAGCAGTAATTTGCAAAGTTACGTTAATACTTTTGGAACCTACGTATTTTGTACCGACGGTAAAGTACTCCCACGCAAAATATGCAAGCAGTCCATGAACTACGAAAAGAAATATTTTATATCGCAACATATCGGTACAATCAAACACAAAAATGCACTTTCCAAGGCTACTGGGAAGAAGATTTCTTTGCTTCCAACAGTAATTGCAACATCGAGTCGAAAATCCCAATTTGCTTTTGACTTATCTAAAGCTTTCCTTAGCGCCTGAATCCCTTTCTGGAAATTACAGAATCCTACATTAACACAGTTTTTGGAAAAGTATATGAACGATTCTGTGCCTAGAGTGTCAAGTTTGCGAAAATGTTACTTAAGCGAATGTTACGATGACACAATGAAAATCATTAAAGATAAAATGAAAAATAAGAAGATCTGGATTACTATCGATGAGTCAACTGATCGCATGGGACGTTTCATTGCCAATGTTATTATTGGGCCATTAGACCCTTCAGAAGATGAATCAATGAAACCATTCCTGCTTACAACATAGTGTCAACAATTCAAATATCGCTGAGTTATTCACCAGTTCATTAGTTACTGTGGCCTGAAGAAAGTCAATACGACTTGTTACTTTTCATCAGTAACGCTGCACCATATATGAAAAAGGCTGGAATAAAACTGAAAGTGCTATTTCCAAACATGCTTTACATAAACTGTGTAGCACATGGCTTTCATAGGGTGTCAGAAGAGATACGATGCTTGTTTCAGGATGTTGATTAATTGATTTCCAGTAGATCATTTATCATATATTGTGAAGTACTGGACCCCAGACAAAATTTGCGAGGTTTTACGAAATGGATATTCAATCCATTCTTCTGTAATTCATAACAAATATATATGTTTTTTAATCACATTTTTTTCCAGGGGGGTTTTTCACTTGTCCCAGTAATTGGGATTATATTGTGTTAACCAACTGAAAAGTCTCAACAATATTCATTCTTTCTGGAAATTTCACCACTCTAATTTAAAATGAATGGCATATTTTCTGATGCAATATTATGAAATCAATTATTTGACCAACATCAACCTATTATTTGATAGATCGTAACAACACCTCCAGTTCTAGGGCGACAGGGAAAAGGAGAATAAATAAAAAAATAAAAAACTTTTCAGTAGTGACAAAGAACTGTTTGTTATATAAAAACTTTAAAATCCAGCATGCATATAGATGTAGTGTTAAACTTCAACAGTCTAATGTAGGATTCATAAAACCCCTGGCACTACAGCCCATGAAGGGCCTAGGTCTACCAAGTGACCGCTGCCCAGCCATTAGGCCTGCAGATATTGGAGCGACACGTGATCAGCGCATCGGGTCCCCTCGGCCGTCAATCTTGGTTTTCATGACCGGGGTGCTGCCTCACTGTCAGGCAGCTACTCAATTGTCCTCACGAGGCTGAGTGCACCCTGTTCCGGCCCTCACGACAGTTTCTAAAATCCCTGACGGGGCCGGGAATCGAACCCAGGGCATCCGGGTGAGAGGCAGGCGCGCTACCCAACACCATGGGGTAGCAATGTAGCATTCATAGGGAAACAAAATCTCTACAGAAATATAGTTTTCTAATTTACATATTTGCTTTTTTTCCACTACATCCAAATATTCTCAACCGGAAACCAAAGGCTAATAAGTCATGTATGAATGATGCGCAATTCTTCCTTCCTGGATTCACAGCATTTAAAACATCATTCTCTTAACTAAAATTTGTATGTTTAAAATATGGTGCCCTTTTGCAGTTGCAAAATTTTGTAAAATGCCACAGACTAATAGCGTTGTGGAAGTAACCAAGTTGCACCAAAGGAATCTATAATACCTGCACAATGCGTACCATATACTCATGCATGGTGTAGGCTACTTAATGTGTACGAGTTGAGAAGAATCATGATTGCTCCAAGTAAGAAAGAGGAGTATACTATAAATGAATGAGTTGACTGTCGAGTGCTCAGAATTTTATTAGGCCTCGGCAATATCACAGCCCATCATTTGAAACCAAGAGCTAATTTGATTCTGACCCTGGAAATTTGGCATAAGGACAAATTTGAATTAAAGAATGTTGTTTATTGCAAAGGATTTCACAGCGTTACCAACATGCACAACAGGATTAAGAACAGCGTGTTTACGATAGATTAACATTGCCGTTGAGCATTGTGACTCAATAAAGTCACGGAAAAGATAATTGGGAAATAACACTTGCTAACGAAGTTTCTGCCTAGTCAGTACTTCCAATCAACTTGTTATGAAAGCCGGATCTAGATCCTATAGGCTTTCATATAGCCGTGGTAGGTTTTTTCGAGATCTCGGGAACTAAGCGTCGCCCAGGGTTCAAACCTCTACCAATCGAATCGGAGTCGAAAATTAAAAAAAAAGTCTGTCTGTATGTACGTACGGTATTTCCTCGCATAATCGTCGCCACTGCGTAATCGTCGCACTCCACTTTTCAAACACTAAAATAGGTTTATAAAATTTTATCGCATAATCGTCGCATAGCATGTTCGTATTTGTGCGCCAGTCAGTTGCACATGCTGCCGCGACTTTATAACCTGGTGAGACTTTGTCAGACGAAAAATATCTCGTCTTTATGCTTGCGGGCAATGAACTGTTACGCGAGCGGCAAGCTTCGTCACTTAGCACATTCCGCGAGCGTATAATCTGGCGTGATCTTGTCAGGAGAAAGTAATCTTGTCTTTATGCCTGCCAGCTATGAACCGCGGCGCGAACGGCCGGCGCACATTCGCGATCTTATAGGCCTAATCTGGCGTGATCTTGTCGGCAGAAAGTAATTTCGTCTTTATGCCTGCGGGCTATGAACTATGACGCGAACGGCCAGCGCACATTCCGCGAACTATAGACCTAATCTGGCGTGTCATGTCAGCAAAAAGTAATCTCATTTTTAGGCCTGCGGTCTATGAACTGTGACGCGAGCCGACAGGGCACATGCCGCGAGCGTATAGGCCTAATCTGGCGTGATCTTGTCAGGAGAAAGTAATATCGTATTTATGCCTGCGGGCTTTGAAGCACGACGCGAATGGTCAGCGCACATTCCGCGAGCTTATAGGCCTAATCTGGCGTGTTCTTGTCAGCAGAAAGTACTCTCGTCTTTATGCCTGCGGGCTATGAACTGTGACGCGAACGGCCAGCGCACATTCCGTGAGCTTATAGGCCTAATCTGGCGTGATCCTGTCAGGAGAAAGTAATACCGCGTCGTCTTTATGCCTGCCGGCTATGAACCGCGACACGCACGGCCAGCGCACATTCCGCGAGCTTATAGGCCTAATCTGGCGTGATTTTGACAGCAGAAAGTAATTAGTCTTTATGCCTGCGGGCTATAAACTGTGACGGGAACGGCCAGCGCACGTTCCGCGAGTTTATAGGCCTAATCTAGCGTGATCTTGTCAGGAGAAAGTAATCTCGTCTTTATGCCTGCGGGCTATGAACCACGACGCGAATGGCTAGCTTCGTCAGCACATTCCGCGAGCGTTATCCTGTCGTGACCTTGTTAGAAGAAAGAAGCCTGTCTCTGACTGCAGGCTAAGACTCACGCTACGCGAATGACTGGCCCGTGCAGCAAATAATGATACAGTATATTTTTTGAACTTAAATATTCTTCGCATAATCGTCGCACCCTGCTTTTTTCCACGAATTTTTGGCAAAAAAAGTGCGACGATTATGCGAGGAAATACGGTATGTATGAATGTGACGTTTTTGCAGTTAGCAAAGTACAGGTCGCAATTTTCAAGATATCGAGCTGAAATTTGGTACGGCGAAAGGGTTGCGGCCTGTGAGGAACCCTATTGTTGGGGGTCAAAATCGGTGCATTTCATTCCTTTTTTTTTTGAATCGATATATCTCGGATACGGTTGGTCGTATCGAAAAACGTTAAATGTACAGCTGTAAGATCTCTGTGGTATGCAACTTTTTTAATGTTAACGATTTTTTGATATCTCTCACCGTTTCCTTTTTTTGGGGCCCTAAAGATGTACGTATGTGCGTGACGTTTTTGCGTTTAGCAATGTACAGGTAGCAATTTTCAAGATATCGAGCTGAAATTCGGCACGGCGAAAGGGTTGTGGCCTTTGAGGAGCCCTATTGTTGGGCGTTAAAATAGGTGCAGGACCAGAACTTTTTCGGGGGCCCTGAATGTCATCCTTTTTTTTTTTTGGAATCGATATATCTCGGAAACGGTTGGTCGTATCGAAAACCTTAAATGTAGAGGTGTAAGATCTCCGCGGTATGCAACTTTTTTACTCATAACAATTTTTTGATGTCTCTCACCGTTTTCTTTTTGGGGCCCTGAAGTTGTATGTATGTGGGTGACGTTCTTGCGTTTAGCAAAGTACAGGTTGCACGTTTCAAGATATCGAGCTGAAATTTGGTACGGCGAAAGGGTTGCGGCCTGTGAGGAACCCTGTTGTTGGGCGTTAAAATCGGTGCAGGGCAGGGCCTTTTTAAGGGGCCCTGAATTTCATCCTCTTTTTTTGGAATCGATATATCTCGGAAACGGTTCGTCGTATCGAAACGAGTTAAATGTACAGGAGTAAGATATCAGTGATTAGCAACCTTTTTACCCCTTATGATTTTTTGATATCTCATCATTTTCATTCTGGGGCCCTGAATGTCACTTTTTTTCTTCGAATCCTTATATATGGGAAACGGTTGGTCGTATCAAACATAGTTACATCTATAGGTGTAAGATCTCAGTGATAGCAACGGTTTTAACGCTTATGATTTTTTGATATCTCTCACCATTTTCTTTTTTTGGAGCCCTGAATTTCATCCTTTTCTTTTTTCGAATCGATATATCTCAGAAAACATAGGTCCTATAGAAGAAAGTTAAATCTACAGGTGTAAGATCTCAGTAATCAGCAAGTTTTATCTCTCACTGTTTTGATGTTATTAAATGTTTTTGGTGTTTGAAAAAAAAAAAAAAAAAAATGTATATAATAATTTGCAAAAATTCAACTGATGGTCTCATTGAATTATACGGAAAATTGTCTATAATAACCCGTGTTCGCCTTTTCAATAAGTTAAATAATGTATTTACAGCTGTAAGATATTTTCCATTTCCGAGGACGTCTGGCTTTCATAACCACGTTGTAACAGAATTTATTCAGTTACAGTAGCTCACCCTCGGGTTTTGCTTCGCGCAGTTAGTTTGGGGTATTTTATTCGTATCTTATTATATTGGGTTAATGTGGGGTTGCTGAGGTGATTTTTATTGTGCCTGTGTGTCTTTGTGGACGGATTCATTTTTGGATGGTCCGGACAACCAAGGATCACTGTTTATTAATTATCGGTTTTTGGATATTTGATATTATAAAATACGGGGTTTTTTGAGATTTATTACGTTTTGGGAACAGGGATATAAAAGACTGTATTATTACCTGAAGTAGAAGCATTATTTCATTTTGGTTTGGGGTTAATGTGTTTATTTTAACTAGAAATGTTAAAAGTTTCAATTGCTGGCTGTACTATAGGTACACGAGTCACAATTTTCGAAGGCTGGAAGTTGGGGCATATGAGAAAGTTAAACGGTAATTTGACTTATTTGTGTCAAGCCAGGAAATGCCTGGGCTAAGAATAGCCTTAACTCTGATGACCCGGCGCAGGAAAAGTACTCAGTGAAGTTAGTGTGCGCTCAGCTGAATTACGATCGTCAAATGTTCCGATGTTGCCACGAATATCCGCTTGGAGTGGGCGCGCGCCAATGAGTTCCGGCAGGTCAAAAGGACAGTACTGGGTGGAAGGATATTCATGCGTGAGTGTTTAAAATGGCGTGTTTGATGCTCTTACGGGGTCTTCTTGCGAATCAGGGTCGTTCTATGTCATAGTGCGGTAACCAACAGCAAAGGCAGTTATAGTTCTCCTCTGAGCTTCGGCTATTGTACCATGGGTTGTTGGTGCAAATCACGCCCGAAGGACGATTATAACACATGACTATACATCTGGGCCTAACAAGCTATTTGTGGTCCACATGTTGGAAAGTGGTGGCGAGCGACTTATCGTGGATCGAGCAAAAAGACTGTGGAACAACGTTATAATCGCCGACTGTTGGAACTTGTGTACACTTTCCGTACAAACTACACAAGTGTAAATATGATAGGAGGCTGAATGCCTGGGGTCAAACTGACCAGAAGTGTAGTTGCTCTAAGAGCGTAGAAGCAGTGAACAAAAGGTACTGTACAAAGTTTTATTACAAGTGTATTTTGTGTTGTATATTTGTGTACATATGTGTTAGAACAGCCAATAGATTATTTCGTTAAATTCATGTGTGTTTATATTCCTGTCTTGCATGAAACTGGTACATCAGCAAACGCATGCCAAATGCCCTACGCCTGGGAGAAAGAGTTTTTCATAGTCGGGGCAACAGCTATGTATTTATTTCTATTTTATTCAGGAAGACCCATATGGTCAACCTTGGCGCCCATTCAAAGTCGGGAAGTAACGTTAAAATCACTTGTGGCCTGTATTTAAAGGCAGTAAATTCTGTAGGTTTGTGGAAAATGAGGGTAGTTCAAGTTAAATCAACTCCAGCGAGGAGGTGAGAGTGTTTCAACGTGATGGTGTCAGCATTGCCTGGAATAACATTTTATAATTTTCCTACATTTTCATGCAATTGGGTCGAATGTCCGAAATGCAATTCCGCAGGCCTCGCTGCCAACGAAGTTGTTGTTTGAGATTGTTACCCCTCTTGCTCGCCGCTATGTTGCGCCACCGTCTCATCCAAAGCAGGGCATGTTGCGTGGACTCCTACTTGTTAACTAAGCTGTCAGCACGGACTAATAATTATTTGATTCATTCCCACTAAATAACACTTGCACAAATTATTCTATCCTGTGGGCATGTGAAGCAATTAAATTGCCACCACTGATTATACAAGAATAACCATATTCGCACAGAAGTTGCCTTTGGCAAATATTTTCATTAGTACTCATCCCTATTTGATGTGATTTCCCTATGATGAAATTTGATAGAACTGAACAGAAAAATAATTTCTCTCATATGCTCAAAATGAGTCATACCCAGAAAGGGGTTTGACAGTATTATATAAAATCAGCTGCTTATTATTCCATATCTTTAAGTAACATTAAGAAATATATTATGCATTAGGATTTTTGAAGGGCAAATTAATTTAAAATAATATGCCATTGCAAAATAAGCGGAGCCAACTCCGCAAGGACATGGAGGCCCTTGGAGATTTGGAAAGTAGAGGCTTCCACCCTTCGTGCCATTGGCACTAGATGGGATGGAGTTGCTAACTCCATGTCTGGTGAAATAACTTTCGATAATTGAGTAAATTACTATCACTACTATGATTTTCTGATGTGATGGGTGCTTAGGGACTCTGCCTATTACAATAGGATAGTACAAGCAGATCAGTTCTTATGACTCTTATAGACCAATGGCCTGGTGCACGTCTTCTGTTATGTGAGTAATTCCTGGTGACTTTCCCCACTAAGTTGTCACTTGAGCTTCCTACTGTTACTGTGTCATGAGTAGGGCCCGGATTTTAAAAAAATGTATATGCACATATGCATATGCATATTTTGAGGTTTAGTGCATATTCTAGACGTAACAGCATATTCCGGTACATATGTCTGAATTTAAGGACAATTACAAGTACTAAAATAAATCTGTTTTGTGCATCCCTAGCTAGTTGCCTATATTATGTCCATCCCTCACTAATTGGTGTTTTCGACTCGCTGTGTAACGGCACTTTACTTTCACAACTGACAATGGCAACAGATAGCTTAGGTATGGGTAGGCAGGCTGGCTGGACTTCCCGGAATTCCTTTCTCTACCACAGTAGGTAATAATTTCAGGGGGTTGGGCAATTGGTCAGGACAGAAGTATCTTCAGTTCACTAGTTACGTTCCAGTTTAATGCCCTGCATCTCAAGTGTTAGTTTCTAAAACTGCCTAAGGAAAAGAGCAGGAGAAGAGATTTACTAAATCAGTGGGTGTCGGGTAATAGGGACTATTCAACAGATGGTGTCATCGTGTACTGTCAAGTTTGCTCAAAGGAAGTAAAATGTGAAAAGAAATTTCAGCTTGAACAGCATTCAAAAACAACTGCACATATTAAAGCAAAGGAGGAGAAGAACAGCACACCACAACAACTACTTCTTACGCAGGTAAAGCCTAAGTCCGGTATTCTTAATACATTTTCAAATGATCTTGGTAGGGCTTTCGTATGCAGCAACATTCCATGGAATAAATTAAACAATCCAGTTCTGCGATCATTTCTTGAGAAATATTGTGTAAATAAAAAAAATACCAGATGAATCAACTCTTAGGAAAAATTACCTACCTCCGTTATATGAATCTACCCTGGAATTGATCCGTTCTGATATTGGAAGGAACTATGTCTGGATATCGGTGGATGAGACAACGGATTCATGTGGCCGTTACATAGCAAATTTCGTGGTTGGTAAATTACATCTAGACGAAGACGAATCCGGTAAGCCGCATCTTCTTGCTTGTAAAGCACTAGAGAAAACCAACCATAGCACAATAGTAAGATTTGTAAATGATTCTCTGCGACTATTGTGGCCATCTGAAATTGAGGATAATTGTTGTAAAGTGCTTGTACTGCTCACAGATGCAGCTTCGTATATGTTGAAAGCAGCAAAGGCCCTCCAAGTATTTTATCCGAAACTTATACACGTAACCTGTTTAGCGCACGGATTACACCGCATTGCAGAATAAATACGCACACAGTTTCCAGCTGTTAACAATTTAATTGGATGTGGGAAGAAACTGTTTCTGAAGGCACCAGCTCGTGTCCAGTTCTACAAAGATTGTCTACCTGAAGTTCCTTTGCCACCTGAACCTGTCCTGACTAGGTGGGGGACATGGTTATCTGCAGTATCATTTTATCAGGAGAATTTTAATGAAGTGAAAGAAGTGGTTGCAAAACTTGAAGATGAGCATATTGCTTGTGTCCGTGATGCAAAAGTTGTGTTTGAAACCGCTACTGTTTATCAAGATGTGAATTTCATTCATGCACATTTTTCTAAACTTCCAAAAGCCATTGAGAGCTGATAATCTTCTGGTACTCCCCTCCATGAATCACTTGATCGTTGAGAAAGCTGCATCTTCATTGAATTCCGCTCCAGGCGAAATTGGAGAGAAGATAAAATGCAAGTTAGAAAAGGTGTTGAATTCGAACCCAGGACTGAAGAAGATTAAGTTAATTAGTCAATACTTGAGTGGAACTAGGGTATCCTTGCCAGATGTATGCTCCAAAACTTTGGTGCCCGTGTATAAGTACTGTCCAATCACGTCAGTTGATGTAGAACGATCATTCTCGGCCTATAAACTCATCTTGACGGACAATAGACATAGTTTGTCTCCAGAAGACATTGAAAGACTACTAGTTACCTATTGTGATGCTTCTTTTTGCAACAAATGATACCTGTAAATAGGTAAGTGAATAAAATTGCATGTTTTAAGTGCATATTTCATTATTTTCCGTGCATATATTCTAACTTTTTAGTGCATATTTGCATGCATATTTTCAGTTTTTTTAGTGCATATAAATCCGGGCCCTAGTCATGAGTGTTGTGTGAGTTTCGATAGAGTGGTGTTCACCATGAGTAAATTGCGCATTCAGTACAAGAGAAGGGTCTGAAGAAGAAATTTGAAATAGCTAAGGAGCATGGCATAGTGCCAAACACCTTGCCTACTGTTGTAAAAATCAAGGAAACATTTTAAGCGCAACTACTGTAAATGGAAAAGGTCGCAAAAGAGCGTTGACAAGTGTGTGTTGAAAGGGTTCAAGCAAGAGACAAAAACATTCCTTTAAGCGGCCTTCTTATCCGAGCAAAAGAGTTTTGTACGGGTTTTAGGGAAAAATAATTTTAAAGCTAGCACCGGTTTGTTGGATTGTCTTAAGGATAGAAATGGCTAGTCTGTGTGGGGTGAAAGTGCAAGTGTGAACCAAGAAACAGAAAATTTTAGGAAATATGAAGAATTACAAACGATGAACGAAACGTCGGCTAAATACATTTCAGTGTTGACGAAACAGGTCTGTTCTACAAATGTACTCTGGAAACATTACCTTTTAAGGCAGAGCTTTGCAGTGGGGAGCAAATCAGTAAAGAGAGAGTCACTTTATTGATTGCTGCAAACATGAATGGTAGTGAAAAGCTACCTTTGCTGATGATAGAAAGGTCTGCTAACCTAAGGTGTTTCAAAATATTGTTAATTCAAAACCTGTCGAGTACAGTTCAAATAAAAGGGCTTACCTAAAACATTGATTACTTTTGGGGAGCCGGGAATTGAACTGGGGCAACTATGCTAAACACTACACTAGGAGGAAGTGAAATACTGTAATATATTCTGATTAAAATTTAATGATCATTAGATAGTTAATGCCGACCAAGATACACCCTAAGTATGTGACACAGAGCATCAGAAATGGCTGTGCATCAGATTGATCCTCGAGAACACAATCAAACACACATGCTTCAAGCTTTGAAGTTAGATTAATGAACCAAAATAATTTTCCTGAACAGGCTGGATGGACGCATATGTGGATATATATTGTTTTGGGAAATTGGTTGGGCCATTGCCTGGACTGCCAGCTCCTTATGCATAAGACAGTTTGACAGATATGAAAATGGATTTGGCAGTAATTTCTGGGAGCCTTGTAACAACACTCTGCAAATAAACTGTTTAAGGTCAATACCGTATATACCCGAATACCACCCGCACATTATTATACAAAATCGGGCGTGAAAAATTGGAGTGTGGGTATTAATTGAGTCATCCAAATTTTAAAGATTTAAATTGCCCGCTACGTGCGAGTATCCGCTATTATGGTGCTTGTTCGGATGTAGCCTACTTGTTTATTTCCATCTAATGGTTTGACCGATAGCGCAAGCCTAACACAAGCATCAGTTTCGTTAGTTGCGTGATAATATGGCATCAGTAACGGCTCGGTCAAACAGGAAGCGGGCTGCCCGTACAAACTCAGCCGCCGGACCGCTGCGAAATCTGTATTGTGTAATATTGCATCATTCTGGTTAAACAGAAGGCGATCTACAGCGGCGGGCAAGTGAGCAGTTGTGATTTTCTACAAAGTCCGCGCCACCCCAGTCCACGAGGGGCTGCGGTCTTTCCGTTCGTGCGGGGCCGTGTCCTGTTTGACTGAGCCGAACTCGGCGCACACACTGAAATGTTTCACCTTCGCTGCAGTTTAAACCATACCAGCAGATCTTGTTCTACGTCGTCGTATTTCCTGGTTTTAATTTTCTTGCAGTTTGCGGAAGTATTCCCGGCAGAAGCCAGTGTTTCGATATCACCTCACACATGATTCAAGGTTAACACTGTGCAATGAGTTGCTGCTGTCATGGCATGACGTCATGTAGCCTTTACGTGGTTCGCCCGGTCAGATGATTCACTGGAGACCCGCGAACACTCGGAACGGCTGTAATCTTTCACTCGGAACACCGGAAGTATCTTTCGCGGAGATTGGTGAGATTTGATTCTATAAAACAGTCAGTTGTCCCCAGTGAACGTCTTATACTTTAAGGGGATACAAAAACTGATCTATTTAACCAGGAAAATCTCTTTTGCAGGAACACTTTATACGGGAAAAATATACATGTATCTTATGGGACCGAGAATATCGGACGTTTTAAGTGGAGAACTTTTTATACAGGAACTTCTTAACCAAGTTTTACTGTATTACAGTGTTAATAGTATACATTTTTGTTTAAAGTAAAATGTCAAAAACAAAACAAAAAAGGTTTTTATTTCATTTTAAATTTCCATACAAAAATGAGGGTGCGGGGATTATTCGGGGGGCGGGTAATATTCGGGTATATACGGTATGCTAAGCTGTACATAGGATGGCTGGAAGTATGTTCAAATTGATTACAGCAGGAAAGATATGGAAACTATCAATGAAATTGTATTTGCTTCGGATGCAATTTTATTCAAGATTGCTTTCAAAAGTTTAAAAATGAAGATAGGAATATACAATGTGCTTAAAACTTATGAAGATTTCAAGTGGAATTGCATGGGTTTAGGAGTTGTCAGCAGTAAAAGTCATGCAGGAAGTCAAATGAAAGATTTCCTTAAATCATCCCATGTCTTTTATAGAATATTCTACGCTAATACTTTTGCTTTGTGTATTGTTTACAATATACTCCACAATGTAATTCCCACTCTACTGAGCTGTTGAATAATATTCCACAGGCTGTATAGTAGGTGGCAAGAAGATATTAAGACAACTTATAGACACACCCAGTTCTGAAAATTATTACATGAATAATTTCTTTTACATCTTTCATAAATTGTCTGATAGATACTCGAGTTTGACATTGGGATCAACTGATGTTAACAGTGAAATGTAGGGCAAGGCGTGTCTTCATCCAGTGGGATGCTTTGAAGATTATCATACCAAGAAACACTATTGACGGCCAGCAAAGTGAGCCTTTAACATCATAGGGTAGTGTATGTTTTTATTTTGTGTTCAAGATTGAACAGCAAAACAAGCAAGGAAGCTTTTAGTTTTATGTGATCGTTAATCATGCGATCATGAGCCACGGGACCTCATTTTTACGTGAAATCCGAACCACAGGACATGGCATTTCACTTCGAAAATCTCACAAGCATTGACCGGGAATCGAACCTGGCTTACCTTGGTGAGAGGCCAACAGCTAAACCACTGCGCCACCACGCCCCTGAACAGCAAAAGAGGCAGATTCGCTGACAATTTAGTGAATGCAAGTACATTGAAACTTGGATAATTCGAATCTCAAGGGACCAGTAAAAAAATCGAACTATCCAAAAATTCGAATTAAGAAAGTTCCTTGGAAAGGGCAGAGAAAATATTCAAAATCAATTTTCCCAGTTCTCTCAACCTTTTTCAGCCTTTGCCACTCTCACTTTCACAACCGAGAATTTTGTCTTTATTTTTTAGGGATGTTGACTACGTGTTTGGAAGAATCCCGAAAGCCTTTGCAATTTCAGATTTTTTCTTAATTCCCTTTTCTACTTCTGTAATCACCGCTATTTTCTCCGCCAAAGTCAAAGTTTTGTATGAAACCCGAGGCTTTGATGACATCTTAGCTCTATACATACACTTTAAAACACATCTGCCCCTAAGGGATGACGGCGTGTTGTTAGTCACGTAGGCAAAACAATCGAGTAGGGGCCGCATGCCAATGATACGTCATTTTTCGGGAATTTCTGACCCAACTGTTTGGCTTCCAATCGGCTTTTTACACGTAAACACTTCGAATTATCCAAAATATAATTCGAATTAACCACGATTTTTTTTAGCATTGATTGTATATAAATGCTAGGGACCAAGATAAAAATTCGAATTAAAGAAGCTTTCGAATTATAGAAGTTCGAATAAGCCAAGTTCCACTGTACAATAGTTTCGCTGAACTGATTCAAATTTTGTAATCATTTTTTAAAAATGTGTTTCTGAGTGGTATTAAATAGTTTTAATTTTTTGATAGGAAAAAAACTCAAGGGAAAGTACAAAATATTTTACACACACTGGAAGGGGTAAAAACAGTGGAACCATCAAGTAAACCTAACTCAAAGGTTTTCCCACATACAGACAGCTTCTCATCTCACCCCACTTAAAATTTTCCTCAATTTAGGATGCAAACACTAGTTGAGGGTTTCAATAAAACAAGAAAGAAAAAAAATCTTCTTCTTCAAGTGCCTCGTCCTCCCAAGAACATTGGTGATCAGTAGCATGATCTGCTGTTTGTCCATTGCTGTTCTAAACAGTGACACTGTATTAAGTCCAAACCACTGTCTTAAGTTCTTTAGCCAGGATATTTGTCTGCGTCCTGGACCCCTAATGCCATCAATCTTCCCTTGGATAATTAATTGCAAGACGTGGTATTTGTTAGTGCGCATAAAATGACCAAAGTATTCTAGTTTTCTCCTTTTGATGATACTGAGAATTTCCAAGTCTTTGTTCATACGCCGCAGTACTTTCACATTTGTGACTTTAGCTGTACATGATATCCTAAAAATCCTGCGATACGTCCACATTTCAAATGCTGTTAGTTTCTTATTTAAAACCTCAGTAAGTGTCCATGATTCAACTCTATAGAGCAGGACACTTAAAACGTAGCATTGAAGCAGTCGGGTGCGTAATGACAGACTTAAATCGCGGCTGATCAAAACTTTTCTCATTTTCATGGTAGAACTTCTAGCCTGCTCAATTCTACAGCGAATTTCTTGATGTAAGTCCTAGTTATCATTGATTTGACATCCCAAATATTTATATGATGAAACCCTTCCAATTCTTTCATTACCAAGTGTAAGAATGCCCTGAATTTTCTTCTTTGTTTCTACTAACAACCATCCACTTAGTTTTTTGTACATTTAAATGTAATCTTCTAATAACTGATATTTAATAATTTGACAATCCAAACAACTCGATGTTGCATTTCACCTCAAAAATCCCACATGCATCAACTGAGAATCAAACCTTGTCTGCCAAGGTGGGAGGCAAGCAACTTGACCACTGCATCATCATGCCCTCCTTAAAGTGCAAGTTAGATAGCTGATAAAACTTATCTGAACCTGAACCCATGTTTTCTGCAAAATATGTAGAACTATGTCAGCACTAGCACAAGAAGAAACCACATATAAGGCATTAATACTTTCACAGGACCAAAGGTTAAATAATATTAACTTGTAAATTATGAACCTCAAGTCCACATCAAGATTGTAGACATACAGTACCTGCACAATGGAGATTAAAATCTTTGCACAATTCAATGCCTTATTTGACTATTAATGGGGAGCATTCTTCACATAAACCGCTTTGTCTCACTTTTTTAAAATTAATCAATACAATACAAACATTTCAACAGGTAGTTTAAGGAGACAATTCAGAAACCATACACTACGAATTCTATAGTGCGTCTCTACCTTAAAAGACAGTACGCATTGAATGGAGCGCGCTGATGCCAGATCTGCTGCATATACAAAGTTCTGCAAGGCCGGACACATGTTGTAACATAACTCGTATACAGGCGTGCTTTTACGCAAAACTCGGGAAATTTCCAAAATATTTGTTTGTTGTATATAATTGTACCTCATGCCTTGAAGCGAAAGACGGTACAATATTTAGATTATGATACACCGAAGCTCAGAGCGCGATTTTAATGCACACATTATAATAATTTATAATTTTCAATTATTCATGAATATGATAAGGCCTTTTTCTCGAATATCATAGGTTATAATAAATTATAATATGACATAATAATATATTGTGGTCCACGTAATTTACCCAATTTTGTGTGGTCAAGTGGGGGTATGCAGCCGAAATTAAATTATTCATTTCTTGTTTCTTGAACGAGACGTTGTTCAATTTTATATAGGCTAGTTCTTCACTTGCGCCCATACCATTTCGATGGGATTAAGTTCACTGCAGTATGGTGACAAGCAAGAACATATTTCTCTACTGTGATAGTCTACATTGTCTATTACTAGGCTAGATCCTTCGGGAACATTGAGCAACAATATTGCTCGGCGAACCACTTTTCATATACTTCACCTGTCATTTTGTCGTGTGTGTCTACCGTGTTCTTTTTGGCACAGAAACGTTAACTCTGCACCATTAACAAACCCTTGTTAATTCCCGGGACGAACAAAGGCAAACTACGGAAACCACTTCGAGGATGGCTGAGGTAGGAATCTAACCCGCCTCTTCTCAGTTTTGTCTCATGGAGTTGAGTACACCCCGTTCCAGCCCTCAGACCAGAATTACATTTCTTGGCAGAGCCGTGATTCAAACCCGGGTCTCCACGGTGACAGCACAGTGACAGCCAAGAACGCAACGAGGTGGACAATTTATAAAGAACACAAAATCCACTTCATTTCATAGTTTTACTTCACATCATCACCTACCCTCCTTCAAACGTAGTCGGGGGAGATAAGCCTGCGGGCCACATTAGTAAACAAACTTCCGTTGCGTCAGCGCTGAGCGGGAGGACTAAGCGAAGTGCTATAACTTATGAATGCTACCTAATATTGAGCTCTGGTTTGTATTAAAAACTATTTCAGACATTAATGAACATTTCTTCTCGCTTAGTCACCAACGCAAAGTCAACAGGAAAAAACTTTCTCGCTAGCTAACTTTTATGTGACACCATCCCAGATTTTTCAAGTAACATATAAGAAAAAAAATCATAACTTTCTTGTTAAGAAAATAATTACTGCCCTGAGAAGTAGGGTATCTTCTACCAACATCAGGCAATCTAAAAATAAATTCTTGATCTGTTGGGATCATTAGTTCATTATCTATGGCGTGATAAGTTTTATAAATGCAAAAATATAGATTCGCGCTAAAATATCATAATTGTGAAAATTGGGCCATGTGTTAATTATTTATGGCTTTTATTTTTACACCATCATAAAGAGTGGGAAATTCTCTATAGTACCACACAAACATTTTCTTAGATTTGTCACTTTCAATTATTGGGAAATGGCAACATCGCCGGGGTAGAAGAGGACGAAGCTAATTGCAGAACATAGGAGTGGGAGTGAGAGGCAAATACTACATTTAATTCCATACTGTAGAGGTAGAGACGCACTATAATCAGACATTTGTATTAGAGAACACTATGAGTGAAGACCAGGAAAAAGGACAGACCAATGAGTGGGATAACACTTGGAGGTGGACAGCTGAAGAAGGTGGAAAGTCTCAAGTACTTGGGAAGTATAGTGGAGGAAAATGGGAGAAATGACAAAGAGATTACGGAACGTGGCAGACAGCAGAAGTATTTCTGAGAAGCATTAGGAGCTTAGTGTGGAATAAAGATGTCCCACAAAAAAGCAAGGAAGTGTTATACAGAAGCTACTATATCCCGATACTGACCTATGCTTCAGAAATGTGGACAATGAAGAAAAGAGACATAAGCAGAATACAGGCAGGTGAAATGAAGTTCCGGCGAAGTAGGATCGGAGTAACAAGAAGAGACAGGGTGAGGAATGAAAAGGTCAGGGAAATGGTGAAAGAGGAGCCCTTGCAAGGTAGGATTGAGACATCAAGACTGAGGTGGTATGGACACTTAAAGAGAATGGATGAGAAGAAGATTCCCAAGAGGATACATGAGATGCAGATGCAGAAGAAACGACCAAGGGGAAGACCAAGAGATAGATGGCTGAAAGGAGTGGAGGAATGTGTCAAGAAGAGAGGCGAGGACTGGACCAGAGTGACAGCGGAGAGGTGGTGGGAAGAAAGAACTAAGTGGCGAGGCTTATGTTCCAAACGGGCCCAGCCTGGGGCTGGAAACTGTACAAGATGATGATGATGATGATGACAGAGATACGGGAACATCTTCACCACAATAAATGCAAATTTCATGTTTATTATATTTGTTGACTACACTATTATAATTATGACCCATGCAGGCTAAATCTACAATTTACAAACTGAATATGCAACAAAGGGTGACTTTTCTCATAAATGCTCAATTTTGGGCATTTAATAAAAAACAGTTTATGTAACCGCTTGATAAAACGTTCTTCCGACGTCAAATAAGTGATGGACTGTCTTTGTATTGCTCTGCAATGTGCTGCCTTCTAGTGGTAATACCAGAAACTTCAGATTTTAATGTAGAGAGTCAAGCAGTCAGCTCGCAGTTAGGTTGTGTTGTATGTAAACCTTGTTGTACTTGGATGTTATTTTATGTGACATTTGAGTTAAACTCGTGATTTATTCTGCTAGGGGTGCTTTGAAGATGATAGAAGATAGGCCTACATATCTCGCAGAATATTTTGGAAGAAAATTATTCAAAGCCTCCTAGAAAATGATGCACGTCAGGTACCTCACAAAAGGGGAAGAAAACACTCTTCTCCTAAACAGGCGGCCAGAATAACAGGGAGGCACTTTCCAAAACCATTCGAGGATAAGAAACACAAATCCAATTGTACAGTGTGTTCCCTCAGTGCACAAAGAAAGGGAATGGGACGTGCCGGCATAAGCAAACATCTTACTTTTGAGGCAATTGCCCAGGAAATCCATCACTGTGTATTGCGCCATGTTTAGAAAAGTATCACACGTTCAAGTGTTGCAAAGAGTGTGGTACTTGTCTGTGCCATTAGCACATGGACTGTCAGGGTGGTGCTGTTTAACATAATGTAAATAGGTTACAAATAATTGTGAAAATATTCCTTTACAGCGTTCTAGAGCAAGTCTATACTAATAAATATCAAGTAGTTCCATGAAGAACTAAACAGCCTATTTTCATATATCCTACTTTCGTTAATTGCCTCTATCAACATAAGAAACTTCAGTTTAATTGCTGTAATAGATTCACAGATTTGAGAACAATCTAAATAATTAGGATGGTTGCCTTGTTGGATTTTTATATATGTAGGCCATAGAGTTATGTACTATTAGATGATTGTGTAGGTTCATTATTCAAACGTTGACTTCGATCGCATAACTAGGACACAAGAAATAAAAACTTAATTTAAAAATTTCGCACAACCGCCATCTTGAGGTTGTGTAAACAATTGAACTAAATTAGATATCAGTGCATTACAATGGGTATAAACATTTGCTGTACCGAGTTTATCTGCGCTCGGATGATTAAATGTTTCAACTTCGCTTGGCCGCCATGTTCGTTTCGTAATTAATAGGTTTTTGAAAGTAACATAAGTAAACTTCTAGTAGAGCCCAAACACCATGAAAAATTTCAGAGTGATATCGGTAATAGTTTCGGAGATACAGAATGCAGACGCTATGTTGGATTGGTGCTACGATATAAAATTTCAAGGGCACGGTCAGGGTCGGACAAAATAGTACTATGACCTTACCGAATCTCACTGATATCACTCGAGCCTTTTAGATTTTATTGGGGGTGGGGGGCACGGACGCACACACACCTACACGGACAAAAGGTGATCTCATAAGCCTATTTTTTGCATAAATGAAAATAGGCTAAAAATTACGAACAATTAGAAGGAAAAGAAGGAGATTATGACTAAAGACATATTAGGAGGGAGGAAAAAATGAAATAGTCATATAAATACAAAAAAAGTTCTTCCACTTTTCCAATTTAGTTTTGCCTTATCTTGCCGTGTATGTGTACCCACTAGAAATATTTATGTCATAATAGTACTTTTCAGTGGTCTTGATATGTATGTAATCCGAAATTAAAGTTATTTGAGGTAAGAATAAAAATTAATTTCTCATTGCTTAATTCAATCTTTTGTGAGTCATCATCATAATCATCATGAACCGGCTCCAGTTTCCCGGGTGTGGTGAATCTTTTGAGAGTAAAGTTCAAAATTTAATTCGGCTGCATAGGGGTTAATTACTGCTTCAAGAAATTATTTTCGATCCGTATTGACAAAAAGAAGCCGTCGTCGTCGGCTGTAACTCGATTCCGAGTAAACATACATCTTCTTGCCTAGAGCTTTTCAGACCAGAGTGTGGACGTGTTTCTGATGACTCAACAGGCAAATCCTGGCATGAAACATGCGCCCACATAAATTGCACTCAATGGTCGGGGGAGGGCGGGGTTGCAATTTACAAAAAGAAGCATATCACTTCATTAAGAAGATTTTATAACAGCTAATATCATTTGACCATTTAAAATCCACAAATTCTTGGTTTTATATATTTACATTTCCTCTGTTAAAGAGGGAAACTTTGTAAAAGTTTTTTTTTTTTTTAGATTGTTACTCACGCAAGACTGCTTTATATTAAAAATAGTCATTATTTCCAAAGAATTAAAAATTTTAAGGCATAATTTTATTTACATTTTTAGATTTTCATACTCGATCGTTGATCCAATTAAATTTCTTCACCAAGATTTTCATTTTGTTAATCATTTTGAATAATTTTGTTTTTCCCATCCACCATCTTTCCAAATATTGATTACTTTCAATAAAGATCTTCACTATTAGTTTGTAAGAAGCATATTTTACTTTTAAATTCATTTGTGCTGAAGACAAACTCAATGTAGTTCATGTACGCAGAGCTTTCATAAGTTGTGCGCTATTGAAAGTATTGATAGGTGGTTATTGCTATCTTCCAAGACTTTGAGAACATTATCACTCTCTATAAGAAAAAACAAAACAAAAACAAAAAATTAAAACAACCTAAGGAGTGAACATTCATGAGAGTGGAGAAATCAAATTTGTATTAAAGTATTTTTAAACGCCAACTATACTATGATTTAATCTAGCAAGCTTGGCCACAGGAGTGCAAATCCAACTACAGTGCTGCAGTACACAGCCTTGTTATAAAGACAGCATCAGTAGTTAAATTGAGCCAAAAGGTGACAACTTTCCAAAATCTCAATGTGCAGTGAGAACTACAACAATAACAATAACAATAATAATAATAACATACCTTTTTAACTGCTGTGAATTTAGAGACGCTGGGGTATCGGAATTTTACCCTGAAGGGATTTTTTATTAGCCAGTTTAAATGGCATCAGACCGAGCCTGGATTTGAAGATCAACGCCAAACAAGCTCATTTCCAACCACTTGCCCCTCCAAGGGACTCATTTCGTACATTCTACACTAAGTTCTTACCAGCTTTCCTTTTTTGATTTGTGTTGCAACTTGTTTCTACACTACCATGCATTCTCAAATAAATATGCAATATTAAGTAAGTTTTGAGCTACACTGATTTTCCAAACTACAACCCTCAGCAAATCAAGTACAGTATTTGTAAGTTTCATATAAATGATCTATGACCATATATTTTGAGCAGCGTTTTGAATATTTGGCTGAAAATTTTTGGTGCCTGCTGCCAATTACGTGGGTTATCGTACAAGCTGTGGAATATGATACCTCAATGGTAAAAAACTCTGCAAGGAAAAAAGGTAGGTTTTGCTTAAGGAACACTACATCGATTTCTGTAAAAAAAAACACCAACTTGATTACAAAAATCTACATTAAACAGCCATATGAAGGCATCCTTCACTACATATGAAAAGTACATGCAAAATTTGCATTGTTAAAACACATTTCCCCACCTTTTTGTAAAATGCACCCTTTTTTTTTTAAAATGTCCTTTGAAAGTAAAATTTACATTTTCATTTTACTGTTAAATCAAAATTTGTAATGCTCCATAATTTGAGAGAGTTTCAACATTATTGACCTATCTGACAACACACTATTCAATGATCTGGAAATATCCTACAACAGTTAACCCTTTGAGCAGAATATTGGAACACTACAAGTAACCTACACAGCATACTTTTTCTAGCTTGACTCGGTGCCAAATGAATTTAGCAGTAATTTACGAGAGGTCAGTCAATATACCAAATATATACACAAGCGCATCATAACACATAAACGTTTTGATGTTCTTACCTTGTTATCCCTAACAAGTACCCGTATTTCAACTGTCAGTAATTTGTCAGTATGTTCTAGTCATTTATATCGCAAAGTCAGTACTTTAACTTGATACGAGTAAAATAATCAATAACATTGCCACAGTCAATTAGTAAATACGAATTTAGCATCACATACCTCAGAAACCTAGGCGTCAAACATGTGTTCCGAGTCCTAAACTTACAACTAAAATAATATAAGAGATCCGATTGTCCTAACAGTTAGCTCAACGTGTACAAGAATGGTGATGAATTCCGAGCAACATGCATATAAAATATTTTGGTGAACTATTGCACCGTGCATACCGTAAGGGAAGGTCGTCAGTGGCGCAGAGTTTCGTCGCGCGCGCCAGGGGGATTAATGTACATTAATGTAAGGATGTTCACTGTTGGGCCATTTTTGTCGAGGAATTATTGGAAAAGCTCATTACAAAACTCGAGAGAGCTACAATTACTACTCATAGTTTACATGAAAAATATATCACTATAGAGAACGTGCAGCACAGCATAATATGTTCTACAGCCACACAAACTCAATTAGGCTGACTTAAGCAACACATGCAGCTGATGTTAAGAGCTTTCTACAAAAATAGTTACCCAGATCTCAACTTCCTGATGCTCAATGAATTTGCGTGGCTAAATTACGAATTACAATAATAATAGTTTCAAGTTTTCTGCATCACAGTCATATAATAAACTTCCTGATGAAGTAAAAAGTGCACAAACTTTGTCATTATTTAAGAGGAAAACTATGAAAATATTGGGGGGGGGGGGGGGGATTCTATGCATCTTAATACATCAAATAAGTTATATATAAGTTTAAAAATCGTAAGTGGTTATCATTTTAAGGGACCTTGGTCTCAACAATCTTAGATATGGTATCAACTTCACTAATAGACCTATGCCCTTATTCACCAATTTATGTTACCTTCACACTTTTCTTCCTTGGTGCTTAAACACACATTACTGTACAATTCTTCTGGCTCTTTGGAATTAATTGAATTAAATGAAAGCTATCTAACAAAACAAAATAAATCCCTGCTAAATATGTCTGGCCATCTGTGTGGTGCAATGGCCAAGGCACTCTCTCATTATACTCAAGGCACAAGTTGATCATGGCACAGTCGAATGGCATATATGAGTGTTAAAACGAGAGATATCCATGTAAGTAGATTTAATAACTAGTTACAGTACCTAAGGCAAAATTCTGGAACCCCTGGATCTGTAAAACCACAGCCATATCATTTCATTATTTTGTTGGCCTTCAGAAGTAGGTTGCTTTTAAGGGGATGGAACAAGTTTTATGAGTAGAAGGATGATATAACACATTGTGGATCAGAAAGTCTGTTCAAAATAAAGATTTTAAAACAAATCGATTAAAATTAATCTTGGGTTACATTGGGAAAATTTATACTTTGAGAAGATTGTATCCTCATACAGGAATGTTATTGCAAACAATACAAGAAGTTTGAAGGAAGAAAGTCTTGCCAAAATGGCAATTATTGCATTTGATGTGTCACATTCTATGAAGTTTATTGGTCACCTGTATATTTCTCAGTATAACCTCGCCTTTTTTTTTTTTGGTGAGAGTAAGTCTGCTTTTACTAAACATATAACCTTGTTTTGCATGTAACCCTAGATAAGTGCTCTACATAATATGGACAAGAATAAACTTATCAGCAACACAACTAGCAACAGGACAAGGAGGAGGAATTGTATAGGAAATTGCAGTGAAAAATGCCCATCTTTCTGCCATACACAACACGTATAGATTCATGTAATTTTATAATATGCTTGAAGATGAAAAAAATAAATAAAATGAAAATTTGAAATATACCATATTTTTATATATAGTCTAGTATATATACTTTGGAGAGTCAGATGCAAGTCCATTTTCCTCATGCCAAATGCCATTTAGATAAATCAACAGACAAACTTCTTTGTATACTATAACTACATGAGAGGGCTTCATTTGTACTGTTGCATCCATGGTGTATGTAACTGCAATCGCAACAAGTTTCGATGCAGAATCAGGCAGCTGTTGAGACTGAGAGCACATATGAAACAAAAAAGCTGAAGCAATTCTATGTACATTTATTAATGATCGCAACTAAGTACCATAAAAAAATCTGCACAAGTCTATTCATTTACATTTTATCACTGGTATCTCTGAGTGAATCTGTAAAATAGCTGCAGTATTGCTTTAAATACATAATGCCAGAGGCTGTCTCACCTCATAGGGATAAACAACAGGAGGCAGTGACTTACGTATGCTGTACTTTCAGCTCCAGCAAGTTTTAACACTTTTTGATCCCAGTTTTTACTCCTGCCAGGACAGAAACAGATTCCTCCCTACATAACAGTCAGAATGGTCAGTCTACAAGGAATGTAGGGTAACCTGTTTACAATTCAACAGTTTGTAACCAATGTGGTGTTCACAAACCACACAAGGTTAAGAAACTTGTGTCATCAGATTTCATCTGGAAAAGGGATCCTAGTTCAAAGAAATGTTTTTCACAAAGAGGTACTATGGAATAAAGAACAACCCAGTATTAAGTGACTAATAACAGCTGCTGTTTAAATGAAAGATAAATAAATTAACATGTTCTGAACATTTCTCACTAGCACAAATTAAACCAATCACTGCAACTGCCCCATACTAACTGTCGAGAGCATTCTGTTTCTGCCGCTCTTCACTGCTGATTACTTTGTACATTATATTTAGAGAATATTCACACTTTCAGAGAACATATCTTAAACTGAATAGCAAGAATACTGAAACTTGCCGAAAATTCTTTACGAACACGTATCGTAAGAGGGCTAGCGAAAGACAGCATATTACTTGCGCTTAACCTGTACCTGACAATGCACGTATACTGTAAATCATAGCACGAAATATACATCTTCAAAGAGCCGATACAGCATCCACTGGTAGGCCTGCCTCCAGCTATTTAATGTATGATATTTATGGAGAAAATGTCAGTGCAATTTCTCACATTCAGACGAACGAAGCAGCATTTTTAGAATTCCCACACGACATGCAGTCATGAATAATACAAAGAATTATATAACAACCATTCCGTTCTTGTCCACTGGCGGTACATAGATCGTCCAATGGCGCATGCATACTGCAACAACCAGGAAAAATACTGTTGTGTTCACGATTCACTACCTGTGATTGCACTGGATACCACTAGCCTGTCCACACGATATCTGTTATATGTCCGGTACGGTGGACGCCCCAGGTCATTGTCTGTTAACACTCGTGTCCTATTCGGCACCACTCCCTCACCACGTCCCATCAACCACTCCACACACACTCGATGCTGACTATCCGTAACATTGTCCGATGCCCAACTGCTATGCCAGCGACGAAACTTCGAACTCAGGCGCAAGGAAACTGCCGAGTGAGACTGGAAAGTAAAACAAGTCCATTAATGTCAAAAGCTACAAGAATAGTGGCCTGTGGATTTGGGATTTTATGAAACTATTACAGTGAAACCTTTATTGATCAGTTTTGGTGGAAATAATCAAATAGGTCGTTGAGTGTGCATATTCTGACCAGGCCTCGACAATATTGCGACACATTGTTTGAAACAATGCACTGGATTCAATACTTGTATTTGAACAAAGTAGTTGAGCATCATGCAGATAAAAGTGAAAACAAATTCAAACTAAATAGTTATTTTTGCTCCAGTTATTCACTGCACAAGAAAGAGCATTCCACACAGTTGTATACGAGCTGATCAATGCGAAGCTACAAACAAGTGTGCTTGGTAACTGTATGTTTACAATGACTGCATGGGGCCAATAACCTAGATGTTAGGCCCCTTAAAACAACAATTATCATCATCATCAAAATGACTGCATATTGCCGACAGAAGGTTGTAGACCCAATACACTGACAGTCAGAAAAAGCATGAAGCGTGGTAGACTGCATTCTTATTAGAAAAATAAATTCGTTTTTGGAGGAGGAAGATTGTCTTTGCTGATGGGATATTCATTTCTAAGTTTTGCAAACATCAAAAAAATGTTTCGCTTCACCCAACAAACAAAGGTATTCTATACTATGGTGAACTGGTATTGATAAAGTAATCCATCTTCCGACGTATTGACAAACAAAACCCAACAAATCACTTCTCTTGTAGTCCAACAGAACCCAAAACATGTTTCTTGAGGTAAGCCCATGGTGTAGCAACCTCATTCATAAAAGGGTTGCATGACCCCATGCATGAATGCAAGCTTGCATCCTAAGTGGCATAGTGCCCACGAGGTCATTTAACCACTGCTGGTCTAATTTATCCCATTCTTCAATAGCAATCCTGCTTAACTCCCATAGATTTCGTTGTTCGTCAGGACGTACTCGTACAGCTCTTATCAATTTATCCCAAGCAAGTTCAATTGGATTCATATTGGGGGAACAAGCAGGCCAATCCAATTGTGCCAATACCCGCACGATTGATGAAATCGTTGACGATGCCAGCACAATGGACTCAGGAGTTGTCTTACATAAACTTGAATTCTTCCCCGAAATATTGATGAAACGGTTCAACGATGGGTTGCGGGCGAGAAGTAGCAGATACCGGTTGTCTGCCTCAGTTGTTGCCCTAGGGCGACCAGTACGGGGCAAGTCATGAACACTACCTATAGTTTGAAAACAATTCCAGGTCCTTACATCACTCTGGCTCATGACTATTCGCCTTTCAACTTCTCTTGATGAAAGGCCTTGTTAAAACAACAATCCACGTGCGATCAAACGTTGATATTCGTCTTCTTATCATCGGAGAATGTCCATACAATGTTTACAAACGCCCTATACTGTTCCTACACTGTGTATTGAATGAAGGTACGAATGTTATTGCCCCACCTACATTCAACGAAATGGGTATCCTTTCGATAGATAAGGCCATAGGCAGATTTGTGTACAGCTTCTGACAGTTCAAAGGACCAAGTTTTGCGCTTCATGACAACGTAGGTCCAGGAGGAATGTGTTTATGGGATACACAGGTGATGCAAAACTTTTTTTTTGATATGTGTAGTTCCTTTTTGAGTGCATAATGCTTTACTATATCAGTAATAATTACCACACTTAATAAGTTTCCTGACAGGTTTTCTTGTATTTTGTGTTTGGAGGGCAGAGACTGTCTGTGGGTGACACTGTAGGTTCGGTAGTGTTTTATAGAGCTATGTGGCTTGCAAATTTGGATCTGATGATGCTCGCTTGACGAATGAAACATGTCATCCCTTAGTTTTCTTCTTCATCTTCTTCTTTAGTACGTAACAATATATATGAATCTGAATCGCATGTAATTTATTTCAGGTTATTTTTCACATATTCCAGTAATTGGAATGACTGTGTTGAATGACTGAAAGCTACAATATCATCATCATCATCATCATCAAGTAACAGCTCCGGTTTTCTGGGTGCTGGTGATGACCCTCTTCCACCTTATACAGCAGCTTCTCTTGGATTCTGTTCACTGAAGACCACTTACAGAGATGTCCTTCTTAACCACATCAATCCATCTCATCGTTGGTCTTTTCCCAATTACAACCAATTTGGTGTGCTTTATGGCAATTCTTGTTCCTTACATCCGCTGCACATGACCATACCAACTTAGCCTACTTCACCGTAATTTTTCCAATACACTAAATTTTAAACCTGCTTCCATATCAATATCAACTGTTAATAAGGCAACACTGAAAAATGGCTTCAAGGCTATCTTTACTTGAATTGAGGTTTCTCTATATTCATAACTGTTCTACATTATGTTTCCCTGAGAGCAGTATGATGGAAAAAAAAAAAAAAAAAAAAAAAAAAAAAAAAAAAAAAAAAAAAACACCACCAAGAATTTGAAAAAAAAAAAACCCACCACCACTAAGTATACTTTTCTCAGAAACTTCGTGAAATACAAAATCAGTTAATTTAAATAAATACAAAAAACCACACTAAGTAGTACTTCATAATGTATGCACTCTGTGTTGTATATTAACAGAAATAAGCAAGATGGCAAAACACCACTCAGCTTTAATACAGACTCTGTGCACAAATTTATAGCACAAAACATATAGGATATACGTTAACACTTGGTCTGGAAATGGTTTGATGGAGGATCAAGGTTAGTAGAGACTAACTATGACGGATGCAGTCATTTTAAAGAACTATGACTGCAGGTCTTGTTAACCTAGGATAAATAGGAATTTTCTTGCAAACATTTTGAACACTGAATCTAGGAAAACAATATTTCAGGAAATTACAAGAGGTTTCACTGTATACTTACTAAAAGGACAATTGAACAAAAGTACACATGAAACAATCAAGGGACATGAAAAGTAAGATAGAAACATGGGAAATACAAACAAAAACACATGAAACAAAATACCATGTCAGAGTAAGGAACTTTTAGGGGCTTAGGACATCTCGGTCATCTGTCTCGTGCACTTGTGTGAGTAAGTAGAATGAATTTTTCTGGTAAACTGAATTTCTGTGGTGACTGCTATAGAGTATGTATAACTGCAATTATTACATCTAGAATTAATTCAGTTACCTCTATACCCATCAATACAGCGTATTGCTTTATAATTCAATCCAGCATATTTTGCTGTGTAACACTGCATTCCCTTTTAACATAACACATTTTACTAATGACTGTGAAAATTCTTGAATATAAATTAAGGCAGGGTGGTTGCAATGTAACTAACCTCAATAAAAGATGGAAACCTTTCCAGCCCCACCTGGGGCAATAATTATGGCACACACACTTTCAGAAGGGGGTATTTTCGAAGAATTATTTGCAGATAATCATTCAAACAGTGTAAGTGACTGTGATAAACACAGTGGTAACGACATTCAAACCATGGAAACAATGCTCCAAGTAACTACAATTTCTATTCAAAAAATGTCTAGTTAACAATGTGTGTGTGAAGTTGTAAGTAACAAGTCACCGTATAGTTAAAGGATATCTTGAGGTGTGTGTGAGGGAGGAGGAAGGCACATGCACACTTACTTCATTACAGTAAATGTTCAACAGCTTACCTGCTGTGCTCTTTGAAGAGCTTGTCGCTTATACAGATAGTTTTCCTTGTTGACGACGAAAACCATTCGGTAGTTGCTAATGTTAAATTTACACTGTGTGTCATCTGATGCTATGATATTATTCACAAGTGGCTTTGTACGCTCACTGCTCTCGGCACACTTCTCATCCTCCGAACTGAAAAAAATAAAATAAAAACAAAATTCATTTTTAATTAAGTCTAAGATTTAAACTACAGAACAGAGAGGGTCAAAACTCAGCAGCAAGGCTGTCAAGATGGGTTAGGAAGGAAAATAAGTTACTCCATCACCAGCAACTTGAGTGGAACTGTCACAACAAGGGAGCCTAGCACACTCATCACACAATTTCATTCGATTTGGGCAGTTCGTAAGACACGAGAGCTTGGCCCTGAAATGAGTTGTACATAATACTCGGATAGTAACGGGGGATGAAAGTTTTGTGGGTTGGAGTAGCTGTTGGCGTTTAAAGGAAATATGCTTCAAATGAGAATGACGAAGCTTCATACTACTGAAAAGAAGAGGTACGAGGTATCTTCGGAACAGTAAATTCTGCTGGTTGGGCTCTTTCACAAGAGTGCCAAAAAATGGTAACTGCATAGATACCACAATTCTTTATACAAACTTTAATGTCAATTACTATGTACCCAATACATAGTCTGTGACTAAGCGAAATATCCTTGCTTCCTGCAGCCACCTGCCTGCTGCACAATTAGCAGAAACAATGCGGTCAAAAGAATGAACTGAATAGACCACAGGCTGAATTCAGGGAGCAGTAACTATGGATTATCACTAACAGTACAGTTAAATGATTTAGCACTGAATAAGTCCAAGTTTCCAGTGCTGTCTATATTGAAAATGAACTACTAGAAACTGTTCATTACCAATCTGTGTTGATAGTGATAAGCCTGGTCGGTTAATAAAAGCCAATTCCATACTTGAGACCATCTAGCTAGTTCTTCAACATTCTAATCTCACTTTTGGCCACCATTAAATGATTTTCCAGGCATCACATTCTTTTTAATTCCAGAGAAATGCTGGGACAGAATCTTCCATTAGACCACTGGTGGTCCGCGGGAGAAAAGGGCCCACCAGCACATATAAGAATGTGGCCAATAAATGGGGATTTCGAAAACAATGTGCGTTGAATGAGATCGTCCGAATGTATTCGCGGCGATGACTATCAGGTTTTGAATTGAAATATCTTTAAAATAAGTGTTATTGAGGAAGGGTTACAATTGATAAGGTGTATTGGGGGGGCATCCGTACACGATTCAATTTCAGGCTGAGTGGTCCGCAGACTTCTACGGGTTCAGAACCACTGCATTAGACCATAGCCATTTACGTCCCACTCCCTGCCCATTTCGATTATTTCATCTACTTTTCCACTTTTCAATACAATAATTCACTTCTACTAAACATTATAGATACATGTTTCGGCATATGTTTGCCTTCCTCAGTCTTGATGGAATATCTTAATATATAACATCATCATTATGAACCGGCTCCATTTTCCCGGGTGCGGTGAATAAGCGCTCTTCATTTAGTTCTCTCCAAGAATGTCTCCCCCTCCATGACCTGCTGCAAATCCAGACCTCTCCCTGCAAGATTATTTCTAACCGGGTCGATCCATCTCTTCCTTGGTCGACCTCTTGGTCTCTTGCCTTTCAGGCTTTCTCAAACCACACTCTAGCTGTTCCTTGTGTGTCCATTCTTTCAAGATGGCCGAACCATTTCAGCCTGGCTTCAACACAGATCTCATTAAGAGATTGTTTTACTTGAACAAGATGGCGTATCTCATCATTTTTTATTTAGTCCCTCCTTGTCTTCTGAATCATTGTTCTTAAAAACTTCATCTCCACCGACTGTAGTTTGCTGGTATTTCTCTTGGATAGGGTACAAGTTTCTGAGCTGTATGTAGTAACAGGTACAAAGAAGCTATTGTTGAGTATTAGTTTTGATCTTAAAGGAACTTGCTTATCCCAAAGAACCCTCTCACGAGATGATAAAATTGTGCTCCATGTTGAACTCTACTGGTGATTTCTGCAGATGGTTGGTTATCTGTGGACACTACACTGCCAAGGTAACAGAACTGATGTACTTGTTCAAACTTTGCACCATTAAGAGTGATGTTAGTACAGATGTTTTGTCGACTAACAGGCATCACTACCGTTTTGGACTGGCTTATATTCAGACCAAATTGCTTGAATATAGCATTCCAATCATTCAGCTTCTGTTGTATTTCAGCCTCATTTTCACCCCATATTACAACATCATCTGCAAACGCTAAAGCCTTAAACTCAGAGGTCTTACCGAGTCTCTTAACTCTCTTCATTATTTCACCCATTACAGTAATGAATAAAAGTGGTGATAGAGCGCTGCCTTGCTGTACACCCTGCTTAGTCTCGAACCACTCTGAACGGCCACCACCTATTTGGACACAACTCTGGCAGTGTTCATATAGCATCTTGACTCTATTTATTAAAGCACATGGTATCGATCTATTTTGAAGGCATTCCCAGATTGTATTTCTCCGCATATCTAGAAAATATCTAGAAAAATGAAGATTATGTCTTTTCCTTTTTCCCAGTGTTACTCCATAATCATCCTGACAGAAAATATCAGATCTGTAGTTGCCCTGTTCCGTCTGAAACCGTACTGCTCTTCTTCAAGCTGTGGTTCAATGATATTTCTTAATCTGTGTTCTATGATTCGTTCCATTATCTTCAGGCCATGAGATAGAAGAGTAATTCCCCTGTAGTTGCTAGGTTTCCATCTGTCTCCTTTCTTAAATAAAGGGACGATAATACTTTAGTCCAGTCTGTTGGTATTTTTTCTTTTTTCCAAATAGTGTTTAGGACTCTAACCAACCACTCCAATCCTTGTACTCCAGCTGCCTTGATCATGTCAGTACTTACTGTACATCATCAATGCCTGTTGTCCTAGCTTTTTTTCATGTTCTTTAGGGCATTTTCCACTTCCATCCATGTTAGAGGGTACTCCATATCTGGGATATTTTCTTCTTTTTTAGTCTCCTCTTATTAGGTATTTGAATTTTGATCATTATATAATTTTTCGAAATACTGTTTCATCTCATCTCGAATCTCCTTCTCATTCCATGTGATGTTCCCATCTTCCTTCTCCACAGCCTTGATTGGTTCATAGCTGTTTTCCTTACTCCTCACCACTTGATATAATAGCTTCCTGTTTTTCCTGCAGTCTTCTTCTAGTTTCTGTGTGAATTCTGTCCAGTATTTCTCTTCTTCTGCAGAAATGATTCTTTTCACCTGAAGTTTCAGGTCCCTGTACAGTTGACTGAGTTGTTGACATTTCTCTTCTTTCTGACTTTCTCTGTCCCTTAGTTTCCTCATTTCATTACTCTCTTTTATTGTTCTTCGGACAGTTTCATTCCACCACGGGGGTTTTCTCTCTCTTACTCTGCTGCTTGTTTTGCCAACAATATTTACTGTGATTTTCTTAAATCCAAGCCATTCTTCTTCAGCCGATCCCATCTCATATTTAAGCAGTTGTTCTCTAATCTTCATCTGGTATTCAGGCCACTTATGCGGTTTATAAAATCCCAAACTTTTATCCTGGGTTTACGTTTGTATTCGCCTTTCTTATCAGGATGTTTCCTAGGATGGCTACTAGTAACCTATGGTCACTTTCCAAACTTTCTCCTGGCAGTATTTTCACATCTCTAATAAATGCTCCAGCTTCTTTATCTGCAATGATATAGTAAATAACAGATTTCTGTTCTCCATTCCAGCTGTACCTTGTGATCTTATGGATCAGATGTTTTTGAAATCAGGTGTTCTTAACCTTTACACTACTACGCCCGAGATATCTCATCGGCAACTTCATCTGAATAACATACTTTTAAAAATGTATTCAGCATGGAGGGGTTTGATAGTCTCTCACAATATTAGCAGTGAAAAGGTTAATAACTAGATTATTTCTTGCATTCACCCTCTTGGTTTCTTTTTCCATATACATGGGGACCCATCACTGTCTCATATCCAGTCCTATAATTTCCCACATGAGCATTTAAATCACCCATAACAAGAATGTTATCTTGTTCTAAGGGGTCTTCTAATTCTTGAAGGAAGTCATCTTTCTCTTCTTGACTACACCCAACCTGTGGAGCATAAACCTGAACAATGGTCAGTGTGTTCTTGTCGATTTTCTGATGTAGCTTGATAATTCGTTCATTAACATAATATTCTACATCAGATACAGCATCGATGTTCTTGCTGATAACACGCCACACCATTCCTTGCTTCCGTCTTATTTCCATGCCAGTAGAGTTTATAACCTTTCCTCAGCAATTTAGTTCCTTTCCCTTTCCACTTTGTTTCGCTCAGTCCAAGGACCTTAACCTTCCTTCTCTCCATGAGATCTACAAGCTCCTCACCTTTGGCGGTCAGGATAATGGTATCTAATGTTGCTATTTTGAATTTATTGTTCCTCCGTCCCGTAATTTTCTTCTTTGAATAGTTTTGTTTAACTTCGGGCTTACCACCATCCTTACAAGAACTACACGTAGAAGGTTTTCCATATCATGGTTTTCGATTTATACATCTGCATATAACATACTAAAAAAATATTTTTTCTATTTAAAACATCTTTTCTAAAAAAATAAAAAATAAACATTTTCCTTCTTAAAAACATAATTTTTTACTGGACAAAACTGTGTAAGACAGTGTGTCCACTCTCTATAGAAATAAAATTCTTAAATCGAACAAAGCACTGGATTTCATCTCTCGCTAACCTCTCAGAAAAGGTTGGCATAAGGAAGGGCATCCTGCCGTAAAAACTACAGGAACTAAATATAGTAATCTTATCTTATTAAAACCATAGACCACCCAGAAACTCATCTCAACTTGCGGCATGCAGCTTTTCTTTCACCCAAAGGACAATCATTAGGATGCATTCAATGTCCTATGTTTATGCAGGGAATCCACCATCAAAATGTCTACAGAGTACCAAAAAAACTGTTGCAAGCACCTTTCCATCGGAAAGGAGAGTTTTGGCCTCAACTGCTCCATTACACGTCGTTCCCGCAACTCCACGCTTGCTTGATTTGACCTAAGAATGTAAAGAGGAACCAACATTTTATCTGTGACAATGAGACTCAAAAAATCATCTCATTCCTCCTCATTGCAATTCCGATAACTCTGTCAAACTTCCTGGCGCAAATGTTTCGGTTGCTGGTTGAGAGGACGAGGAACTCGCCTAGAAGACAATTTCTGGAAGTTGAGTTTTTCATTGATGATGGCTTGAACACTTCTTATTCCGCTGAGTGAAGCAATATAAGAAATTGTTAAGTGTTTATCTTCTTCAGCAAGGCCACATACAGCAAGAAAGTTGTCTGCAGTGATGTCTATGGTGGGGCTCATATTCCACTGCTTGCTGTCCAGCCAAAATTTTACATTCATATACCTGGATTTTAGAGAGGATTGCCTCCCCAAAATGATCCAAAGCTTCTTTCACCAGAAACTTGATGATGCACTGTGCAACGCCATGTATGTACAGTGAACTCCCGATTTAATGTTTCTCAAATTAACGTTTACCAGCAATTAAAGTTTTTTTCGGATGGTCCCAGCTATAATGCCATAAGAAGCAATGTATATCGGGCTTCATTTTAACGTTTAACCTCCATTTAAGGCTCAAATTTTTGGACCGCTGGAATAAAATGTGTGTCGATTTAATGTTGGTACAGTCCCAAACAATTTGCAAGTTAATATTTTCTCCCTTGCTATGTGAAGAGTATGACGTCACTCCTACTGCGATGACTTTTAAGATTTTAAAATAACTAAGCCGTACCATAATCTGTTGCGAATGGGAACAAGCTTTAAAAAAAAAATGAAACGTAATTGCCGTGCCACGGCAAGATTGAGGTTAACCGCACGCGTCCTGTGGGAAGTCTTAAGTGGCTAAGAAAATGCATGAATATGTGCGTATTTTCCCGCTGCCTTGAATTGGTGCGCATCAAAACACTGAACATCCGCGAGAAGACCCTTTGTTATTGGCCGCGTCCTTGAGAAACTGACCAATCACTGCAGACTTACCACAGATGAGCTCAGTTGCATTTGTTATAATCGTGAGTTAAAGAAACAGGGGTCTAGTTAATGAAAAATATATCAATTCCTTTTGCTGATCTTTAAAAGCTTTATCGATTACAGTGAAACCTCTCTTAACGGACACTCCTTCATAACGGACGTGAAACCTCTCTTAACGGACACTCCTTCATAACGGATGATGTTCTAAGTATATTAGTAATTAATCTCTATTAAGCGGACACTCGCTATTACGGACACGGTCACATTTAAAAAAAATTAACCAACCTCTATTAGCGGACACTTGTTTTGAAAAGAAATCGCATCTGTGTAGGTCTATTAGTCATGCATGAACACTCTGTTGTGTTAATGTACTTTTGACACATCCTGTGCTTCCTGGAAGCCAGTTAGCGCTGACCTTCCCATCCCCTATCTTCTGCACTGCTCCAAAAATAAACCTAGGCCTAATGGTATCGCTTTCATTGTTCTCTCGAACGTGAAATGGTCGGGATAAGGAAATTCATAATTTCACTATCTGGACAGTGAAACTTCTTAAATCTATTTATTGTAGGACCTGTGCATTACAGTAGCAAGTGACAGCATTTGAAATGGCTTCTCGTAAAAGTTTAACTTTAAAAGAGAAAGTAGGCATCGTAGATTATCACAAACGTGAGAAATATGGTGTACGGAAACTATCTGAAGTGTTTAATATTGGAAAGACACAGGCAGCAGAAATTGTGAAAAAACAAGAAGAGATAATTAAGGTATGGCGTCTCAATGGCAATGAGTTGAAAATTAGACAGTTTCAAAGTGGTAATGGTACTGTTATTGATACGTCAGTGATATAGTGGTTCAGCAAAATAAGAAATCAGAAAAAAGGAAGGAAGGAAGCTTATAGTCTTACGTGACCGTTAATCAGGCGATCATGAGCCATGGGAAGAAATCAGAACGTCCCTGTGTCCGGACCAATGATACAAGCCAAAGCATTGGATTTCGCGGCAAAATTAGGTATAGATTTCAAAGCCTGAAACGGCTGGCTCGAGAAATTCAAAAAGCACCACAATGTAAAATTTAGAGCAATTTGTGGAGGATCCTCCACTGTTGATAAGGCTAATGTTTCAAGCTGGGAAGAAAAATTGCTTTCCATCACTGACGGCTATTCACCGGAAACATTTTAGATGAGGACAAACTGGACTGTTTTACCGCACGTAACCCAAAGTTTTCATCTAAGTACACATACTGCACAAGTTCATGTGCGAAATTGCAATAATTTTCTATAACCCTCTCTATAGTGGACACCCCTCTTCAGCGGACAATATTCACCGTCCCAAGGGTGTCAGTTATAGAGAGGTTTCACTGTATTAAAAACACTCCATTTGTCCAACCGTGAGTTAATGTCACGAAATGACAATACGATTTTTTGATGGCAAGGTGTCTCATACAACTGGCAGCACATCATCCCGTGGATACGGCTATCTAAACTTCGTTAGAAGCGTTATGAAGTACACAGGCTAACAGTTGATTCCTTCGTAACAGATATTACGTAAGGTACTCCTTTGGAATTAAATATTAGCCTTTTGCAGGCCTATACTCAAATGTGAGACAACTTAACCTCACTTCCTTTATTTGAACAAGAAGGTATTTGTAATCACTGTGCAAGCCTTCAATTTAGGCTCAATTTTTGGGCCGCTGAAATAAAATCTTCGTTGACGGAACATTAGTGAAATAAAAATACAGTATGTCAATTTTAACATTTCTAAGGTCTCAAATAATTTACGAGCTGATTTGAATTTTGAAATAGCTAAGACTATTAGTTTTTGTTTTAAATCTACACCTCCGTTGTGACGTCAGATATGTGGCAACGTTGGATAGGACGCCAACTATGATTGTAAATTATTGACAACAATACCTCTGTTTGAAAACTAACTACAGTGGAGTGGGCACAAATAAATAATACAAGCTCTCTGATGAGAGTTCAAAAATAACGTCTAACGATGAAGCCACCCGAGTCTCGTCGAAAGTGGTTTGCAGAATAGGTTGGAGAAGTTCTTATTTTTACTGCTTTCCTTGCGGTACAAGCTGGATTCGGAAGAGAGGGTAAATGTTATTGTGAGACTTGTCCTTCCAAACAGTGAGTTTAATACCTTCTTCTCCTTGTCCGTACAATTAGAGCCACATCTTGGCCAGACCCTATACCCATAGTCCCCACAATTGATAGTATGATCATAGGGGATTTCAACAGTCATCATACGTCCTGGAGATACAATCCGAGTGACGAGAACGGTACCTAACTGACTGAAAGGGCTGAAGTTTATAACCTAACTCAGTTGTGTGACCCTAAGGATAGGGACACCTTTCACTCAGCTCGTTGGAATCGAGACTAAACCCCAGATCTCTGCTTGGCTCCCCTGGCTCTTGCATTCAGAGACAAGCGCTTCAAGACTTTCCTCATAGTCAACATAGGCCAATAATCTACAAAATTGGAGTGGAGATCCCAGTTATCCACTCCACACCTAGGCCGCGCTGGAATTTTCAGAAAGCAGACTGAACAACATATGCAATTTACTCTGATGCTAATATTAGATGGATTACACCAGAACCGCAAAAGGACTAATAAAGGCAGCAGCCAAAAGAGCTATTCCAAGAGGTTTTAGAAAGATGCATATACCAGGCTGGAATGAGGAGTCCAACAAACTGAAAGAAGAATATGATGCAAATAGCAGTAGGGAGAAAGCTACTGAACTATTACATTCTCTTGACAGAGCTAGAAGAGATACGTGGATAAATATGGTCGAAGGTTTTAACCCTAGAACACAAACCCTAATTTGGTAGTACATAAACATTTACGACTATTTAATTCCATGATGAATAAAATAAAATGTAATTGCACGCAAAATATAATATAAGAAGCATGTATTAACATGTACGTTATTTTACAGAGTGTTAACTCCTAGGTTTTCAAGTCCCTGGTGTCTCATTTACAGCAGTTAGTGCAAAGATTTGCTCTATGTTCCTTGCAATATGCGCATTGACAGTCGCTGCAGTATGTTGTCGTCATTCGCCTTTTCTGAGCAGGACAGATGTGACAAACAGTTCTTACCAGTATGTATATGACAAGTTCTGCGGTTCTAAATACTTACAGTGGCTCACTAAAGTATTCATACACCAGCCATGTAACACAAAATTTATTTTTTCCTCCTACAATATACAGACAATCTTGCCATATACAATATCAAAAGAAAGTGTAGTCATCACTGAGTACTGACGGGCAATATGATGAACATAAATGCCAACTTAATAGCACAAATAAAATAAAGACACAAAATAAACCGATTCACACTGCCACTTAAGTATTCATACACTCACACAACACCGACATGTCCCATGTTTAATACTTTGTAGAAAAACCTTCCTGGAGTATGACACTTCGTAACCTCCTGGGCATTCCCATACAAGCTCTTCTGTGCGTTGTTGTGGAATCTTGGCCCATTCTTCCAAGAGTTTCTCTTTGAGTTGGGTAACGTTTGAAATTGAGTGTTGTCACACTTGTTTATCGAGATGGTACCATAAGTTTTCAATTGAGTTTAAATCCACACTCGGTGGAGGGACATCAAGAACCTTGGGGCATTAAACAATAACCCACCAACGAGAATTCCAAGCTTTATGCATGGGATTGTTGTCCTGGTATAATTTGAATGTGTCCCGAATGCCCAAATTAGTTGCACTGTCCAACAAATTCTTCTTTAGGATAGCAATGTATTGATACTGGTCCAGGGTGCCTTCCACAAAGTGTAAACTACATACTCCCTGAGCCGACATACAACCCCAAACCAAGACCCGTCCACCATGTTTGACTGTTGGTTTCAAGTTTACCGGATTTAGTTCTTCATTTGGCTTTCGCCATACCATAATACGTCCATTCGAGTCAAAAACTTGAAATGGACTTTCATCAGTGAATATGACGTCTTGCCAGAAGTCATAACTCTCATGGCAATATTGGTGTGCAAATGCCAACCTCTTCCGGCGGTTGACTTTATTTACACATGGTCTATTTCTTGCCACCCTTCCGTTATATTCTCCTCTTCTTAGCACTCGTCGCACAGTCTCTGGGTGCACATGAACCTTCATAGAGCTGGCAATTTCCGCTGTTATCTTGGGGGCACTACTGTAAGTCGAGGATTTGCCTTGACTTTTCTGCATATAAGCCTTTCCTGTCGTGCGCTAAACACTTTTGGACGCCTTGGTTTAGGCTTGTACTGAACCCTGTGCTCCGTCCTGTATCTTCTGACGATTGACTGGACTGTTGGGAAAGGGGTCCCTATCTCCTGACAAATTTTTCCGTAACTTAGACCTCGTTCTCAAAGTTTAATTTCAAGTTCCCAACGTTCGGGGGACGTGTTCTTACCTATGCGACCCATATCACTAGCACACTGGATTCATACTGGCAAGCAGGGTTTGTATGCATGTCCACTGAGTGTGCATGGTAGTAAACGAACCAATTGGATGGTACGAAGGGACAGAGTGAGTTCAGTATGACAATTTGTACGACTTTATTGGCTGTGTATGAATACTTAAGTGGCAGTGCGAAGCGGGTTATTTTGTGTCTTCATTTTATTTGTGCTATTAAGTTGGCGTTTATGTTCATCATATTGCCCGTCAGTACTCAGTGATGACTACACTTTCTTTTGATATTGTATATGGCAAGATCGTCTGTATATTGTAGGAGGAAAAAATAAATTTTGTGTTACTTGGCTGGTGTATGAATACTTTAGTGATCCACTGTATTTCATTCAGAATAGTGCTGTAATTTAACTTTGTTACAGAACTTACCTTGCCAAGTTTAGCTAGTCACAAATCGTCGTAAATGTTACGACGCAAGGGCCATCAATTTGAAATCAACAGACTCACTCTAACAATGCACGCACACTGACTAAGCTTGCGGTATTGTAGGAAGCTACTGAGTAGGACAGCAACGTGGCGAGAAAAGCCTAGCAGAGAGAGCCGTGTTGCCAAGTATACGTCGTAAAAATTACGAGGGTTTGTGTTCTAGGGTTAAACTTCCAAAATTCTAGTAGACAGGCATGGTCTCTGTTAAGGAAGCTAGATTCTGCTTCCATACCACCTAGAAAACCTTCATCTACTAATGTAAATGAGATAGCTAACCGTCTAGTTCAAACCTCTCGAACAGGAAAGGACAAGAAGTTCACTAGACTGGTGAAATCACAACTTAGTCAAGCCAAATCCACTACCCAGCCTCACGAAATATATTCTAGGCCATTCTCCTCGCAGGAAGAGGAGGAAGGCTTAAAATCTCTTAAAATTGGGAAAGCTGCTGGTTTTGATGGTATTTATCCAGAATTTTTAAAGAACTGTGGTCCAGCTTACAAGGAATTGGCTGGTACTGTTTTTCACCTCTATACTTACATCAGGAAAGTTACCTGCGTTATTCAAGAAAACCAAAATCATTGCTCTTTTGAAACCTGGGAATGACCCTACCTTACCTCAATGTTACCGTACATAGCATTGACGAACAATCTTTTGGAAAGATTGATCCTGAATAGAATAGCTCCAACGATTGAGGCATTGATTCCTGTTGAGCAAGCAGGATTTCGACTGGGCCGTGATTGCAGTGACCAAGTTCTTTCACTAACCTCCTTTGTCGAAGCCGGGTTTGAAACAAAAAAAAACAGCGTACGACACCATCTGGAAGGACGGTCTACTTCTCAAACTAATAAAGGCTGTACCCTGTATAAAGCTCATAACATTGATAGAAAATATGCTAAGTAACAGACTGTTCCAAGTACATGCTGATCTCAATAGAAGTCAGTTCCGCAAATTGAATAATGGTCTCCCTCAAGGCTCAGTTCTCTCATCTACTCTTTTTAATTTGTACACTCGTGACTTTCCAATAACAGTGTCCCGCAAGTTCGTTTATGCGGATGATATCAATCTCACTGTACAGTGCGCAATTTGGCAGAAGCAGCGGATATTATTAGAGAAGACCTCCTCCAAGCTTTGGATGATTTCTTCATAAAATGGCGTTTATAACCCAATCCTCAGAAAAGTGAAATCACAACTTTCCATCTAGACAATAGACAGGCCAACTTCCACCCATCAGCCTTTCTCAGAGGTGAAGAATTACAATACAATAGTACCCCTAAATATCTGAGGATGACACTGGATCGCTCTTTGATCTACAAAGACCATTTACACAGAGCTGCTCCAAATTGAAGAATCGTAACAATATCCTGCAATGCCTCGCTGGAACATCGTGGGGGGGAGGGGGCAGATGCTAACACCCTGAGAACAACAGTTCTGGCGTTTGTCTATTCACCAGCTGAGTATTGCTTCCGAGTATGACTTAACGGCTGTCATACTCAACGAGTGGACGTTCAACTTCATCGTAGTATGCGAATTATCTGGAACACTACTTCCAACTCCGATCCAGTAATATCGCACCTCCTCATATCAAAAGACAGGAAAATCTAGTTCATCTTTGGTCCAGAATACAGAAGAATCGGTCACTTCCAATCCATGATGACGTTCAACAGTTGGACCCTTCTAGACTGAAATCCAGCAAACCTGCATGGAAAACAGCCTTACAACTAACAAAACGGGAATTTCAAAACCAATACTAGCTGGCATACTGAGTGAACAACAGCTCCTCTTCGATGAATCGTACAAGTTGGGAACCCAACTACAAAACTCACTGGTTTCAACGTGCCGAGACTTACCTGGAATAGACTTAATCGTATTAGATGTGGTGTGGGAAGAAGTGCTTCTGTCCTACATACTTGGGGTTGGAAAGATTCGCCATACTGTGACTGTGATGTCATTCCGCAGACATTGGAACACAGTGTTTTATTGTCCTTGCCGAGCGTTTCCGGGGTGTCTGGAGGATTTAAAATACTTTCAACTTTAATAGTCATATGTCTTGTCATATTGATCGGATGTTTGTGACACTGTATTCAAGTCTTTGAATTCTTTATTGTGTTAGCATCATATGATAAATAAAATAAATTTTGAGGCTCCCACTGGTCTCGATAAAAAATAATAATAATAAAAAATAGAAAACAATTCAAGCCTGCCATCCCGTGATACCAACGATCCTGAACTCTTCTGGTCAAGAACCCATGTATCATATTTCAATTTTTTAATGTCCTTACAGTACATTTGCTAGAAGTTGGAGGTTTTATTTAGTTCAAGTTGGCAATTTTTTCTCCCTGTATTTATGGTGGGAATTCATTCACATCCGATGGCATCAGTGCCGAACTGAAGCCAAGCTATTTCTTTGTGAGGAGATTTGTGCTGAGTAGGACTAGTGTATTCTTTTTAGTAATAGTTTGGGATTTACATTAGACTAGTGGCGAATGTCATAGAAATGTCCGCAAAAAGGATTAAGCTCACAATAAGTGAAAAAAAGGAAAGGAAGCTTGTAGTTTAACGTGACCGTCAATCTCGAGATCATGAGCCACGGGACCTCCTTTTTACGTGGAATCCGAACCACAGGACGTGGCATTTCACTTCGAAAATCTCACATGCATTGACCGTGAATCGAACCCGGACCGCTTTGGTGAGAGGCATTCAGCTAGACCGCTGAGCCACCACGCCCCACCAATTAGTGAGAAGCAAGACATAAAACTCTGTATTTTCATGGTGTTTCAACTTCAACTTATAGAATATAAGATTGAATCAATGTCTAATTAGATCCTTCATACATCCTCACAGATTTGTGTGGCCCTTACTGTCCAGAGTTTGAGGCAAGTAGGCCTATCGACTTCTCTTTGTGATATAGCCTATATTATGGACATTTTTTTTTCTTGTTAACATACAATACTAATTTTTTATCGATTATTCGTTTATTATTTAATAGCCTACAAGTTGTATTTTGAGGCAGTGGCAGACGTTTTTAAAAATAAAACTATAGTTTTCCGAAAACTTTTTAGTTAACCATGATTAAAGATACGAGAAAATAGCATTTTGAAATTGATTTTGTAGCACTTTCATTTTGAAAAATAGCATTATGAAATTTAAAAATTAGCATTTTGCAGCATTTAAAAGTTCGTCACCAGGTACAATAAACAGGTTCAAAATAATATGCACGGAAACTAATTCAAACATGTGCAGGATTGGAAATATGGGCGTTTCTGATAAACGGAAAGGAAGGAAGCTTGTAGTTTAACGTGACCGTTAATCTTGAGATCATGACCTCCTTTTTTACGTGGAATCCGAACCACAGGACATGGCACTTCACTACGAAAATCTCACATGCATTGACCGGTCTGATAAACGGCATAAGCATTTAATATAAGTCTCCTGTTGTGTGTGTGGTTTTTATTTTTATTAAGGGAGTGTTAGAAGTATTAAAATCCTAATATCAGTATTACAGAAATGTAGAAACTTGACATCATACATTTTTCAGAAATGTGAGATCTCTGAAAATAAAGGCATCAGCCTGGCTAATTGGCAAGATTGAGTTCAAGTGCTGTCGGTTGGTTGTATGACGTGAGACGAGGGTACCTAAGCTATGCTCAAAAGATCCAAAGGTCATGTTCTCATTATGTAATCAACAATATCAGGTGTTGTGCAGCAACTCAAATATTGAGGGCCGGCAGAGAGTTGTATTAGTTCACTGGTACCAAGGTGCCAATTGTTAGAATAAAGCGAGCTGTGGTCAGGCAACAGTGTTTGTCTTACAAAGTTTACTGTGTGGCAGGTGGAATGACGACAATACCAGGCTGTCCTGGACTCGATGGACAAATTGGTTCAAATTCTGAGGATGTCTATGAAATCCTTTTGTGTGGTTTTCCTACTAACTCCTTGCCAAGTTCCATTCATTTCTTTTAATAACTTATGAGGTAGGATTCAAGAAGTGCCATTTGACCATTAAACCACCGGCAAATAGAAATTCAATGCCCCTCATCCATGACCCTCATTGAAAAGGAAGTAATAATGTGAATCATACATTTACTTAACTTTGTGTAAATATCACACAATGGATAATTAACTAAATAATAAAATGTATGTTTACTCCCTCATTATTTCCTGACCACACTGCGACTCTTGACTGACAATCTGTAAAACAGTATCCGAATTCATGGAGAAATCGCCGGACGACATGTAACATAACCTATAACTCACACATGGTAGAGAATACTTTCGTCATATTATACAACATTTCCCAAAGCAAAGAGAACGCCTAACAAAAATTGTCTACTCATATCACGATACGTACTTGAGAGTTTTCATTTCAAATACAAGAAATGAGGGCCGGCGCGATATAAACCTATATAAGCTTAACCTTATTGCTCTAATTTTTAAAAAGAATCGGCACAAACGATTGGAATATTCCTTTTGTTAGCACAACCAACTGAAACTACGAAATAATTTCTCCAAAATCATCGTTTTACTGGCGATAAACAGTGGATATTATGCGGCAATAATAACAGCACCATTTTCAAATTAATTTTTACCGTAATTGATTGTTTTCACGACAATAATCGATGTTCGTACATATCGATAATTACTCGTAAATATCGATTATATAGCCGATATTTTCATTGCTGGGAACTCGCAAATTTCAAAGTTGCGGCGCGAAAATGTAATAAAACATAATATTCAACATCGGTAAATTCTGCACTTTTCGCATTTATGGGAATAATTCGCAAGAACCCTTAGTTAACGCAGTTTGTCGCACATTCAGTTTCGCAAATTTTGGGTATACATAGTCATATTAGTTACCAGGTTGTTGAAAAAAGGAGAAAAAAGTAAAATTCGCATTTATCGCAATTGCGATTTTCCCGTATCTCTAACCATGATGTATAAATACTTTGTATTAAACTCATATGGAAGAATAATTTGTGCAATATAGTAGTTTTTATATGTTAAATTCACCATAAGAGGGCGTTCTTTTTTTCTTTCACAAAACCCCAATATAAAGTTTACCTCGATTTAAGGTTCAAATCTGCAGGTCCCAGGGCAAATGTTAAATGGGGCTTTCACTGTACCTCTCTCTCATGCAGCAGTGACACGAGCGGCCAGTATGTGGTGTGAGACGCATCAAGACCCCTACTCCAGACAACCCCACCAACATCTTTTCAAAGGCCCACTCATTTCCGTTCACTATTAGAGCTGCTAATTTACTCTGGTTTTAATTTGACCATTACCTTCGCATATAAAAAAAAATTACAAAAGAACATTAAACATAGAAAAATGAATTAACCAAATCAATTTAAATCCACTGTTGATACTTTCAAATGATAGCATCGCTTCAGTAATGTAAATCAAGCCATTTTAATGATGACATAATGAAAACATACACTTGAGAGCTTCAACAATAATTGAATGTTTTCCAATAGCCATTAAAAAGAATTTGAAACTCTTTTAAAAGGATCTAAAAATTCCTCCAGAAAACCAATACCGTATTTCCTCGCATAATCATTGCACCCTACTACAATATTCATTTACAAAAAATTGGTTATAAAATTTCATTGCATAATCCTCGCATACCACATTTGTATTTGTGCGCTAGTCGGTTGCATACGCTGCCGCGAGCTTATAATCTGACGTGACTATCTCAGAAGAAAGGAGTCTGCCTCTCTGCCCGCAGGCTAGGACTAACGCTATGTGAGCAGCCGGACAGCAGCACGCTAGATAGCGGTCGTGCTCAGAGGCAGTCTAGGGAGGTCAAACTTATATAGACCCATCACTCCTGTGAGTTTTCCTCGGGCGACGAGATTCAATAAGCTGTTGTACAAAACGCTGCTAATCTCGGTGAAAATAGGCCCAACTGCTATGGGCGGAACCTTACGTAAGGGACACCCTGCGCAGTCTAGCACCAGCTACCTCCGTGGAAACATCGGAATAGAGACCAATGCGTGATGTTATGCATGTGGTGTTCACAATGAGAAAATAAAAGAATTATATGGCGATCTTGATGAAAGTGAAATACAGGATTACAAATTAAGCAAATAATAATAATATTAAGAAAGTGCACAAGCGTGCAGCAAATAATAATACAGTATATTAAAAAAGTGATTTCCACGAACCTACTACGTTGTCGTAGCAGGCGGAGAGGTGATACTCCGACGTGGCGCGTCCCAGGTGGCGGATAGGGGGGTCCTCACCGGTTTACCGGCGGACTTGAGCGAAATAAAATAGCTCTCGCGGACCAAACACACTCCACAATCTCATGTTTCATCATATCATATTTCATTCATCACCTTCCCAGATCACATCTGGGATTGTAAACCCTGACCACGGTCAGATTCTTGATCATTGATCTGATAATCAAATGAATATGGAGAGTCTTCTATTGAAATCCACCGGTTTGGACACTTACATCATTAACCAAGCGAAGACACCATTCGGATACGGTGGGGTGTCGGGTAGAGGATTAAGGCGAGTCGGAGCGCCTCGAGATACAATGACCAAGCATGCAGACTAATCACACTAAGAACGTCATTAAATTCAAGTTAGTTAGTTAGTTATTGTTGTTTTAAGGGGCGGAACTACGAGGTCATCTGCCCCTCTTAACACAGATTAAAGAATACAAATTTTGAATTGATTTTAAAATTTTGAGGTGGACATCTAAATTTCAAAAGACCAAAAATTAATAATACAAAAACAAACAATTAAATAAAAAATAAAAATTATAAAAATTAACAAAAATTACGGAAAAAACAAAACATTATCATTCAAAAACGAACAAGTCGTTGAGTCAATGTTCACTGGAAAATTTAGATTGCTGGCCCTAACCCACTCTCACTTATAAAGCGGATAACGCGATCAGCAGCCACCACGTCATCGGCTAATATAAGTTTGAGTGTCGTCTGCAAACCAAGGTTTCTTCGTAAGTCAGCAAGATCCACACACTCGGTGAAAATGTGGGCCACGGTGAATACGGCTCCACAGGTACAAAGTGGGGGGTCTTCCCTTCTCATTAGGTATGAGTGGGTGGATCTTGTATGACCTATCCTTAGCCTACACAAAATGACGGACTCCCTCCGGACCCGGAAGGAGCTCCGCCACACGCGAGTAGTTCCCTTGATCGCTCTCAGTTTACTGGGCAGTGGGTCAGCTAGCCACTGACTCTCCCAAAAAGCCAGAACTTGTAGGCGTAACTGAGAGCGAATATCTCTAGCGGGTACCTCCATTGGTCGAGGTGGTAGTGATACCGCCTCTTTTGCAGCTTGATCCGCTAACTCATTTCCCGCAATTCCCATGTGGCTTGGAAGCCACAGAAAGGTGATTCGAGTGTCAGCGTGGCACAGCCCGGCTAGTAGGTCATGGATTCGCTGCACTAGGGGGTGTTGCGGGAAACATGTAGCAATTGACTGCAACGAACTCAAAGAGTCGGTACACACGAGAAAGTGGATTCGTGCATCCTGTAGTGCAAACTGCAGAGCTTCATAGATGGCAACGAGCTCCGCAGTAAACACACTACAGGCCTCAGGCAAAGAGATCTTGGTATTTGCACCATCAATAACGTAAGCACAACCCACTTTCTCGTCCACCTTCGAACCATCCGTGTATAGAATGCCAGCGTCCGGAAATTGGTGAACTATGCTGTGGAACTGCCTCCGGTAAACGGACGCATCCGTGTTCACCTTAGGACCTTGGTGAAGATCTAACCGAATTTCCGGACGCGGGACTTGCCACGGAGGCACCTCGCTAGATGTCCGGATCATACAGGGACCTACAGCCACTCCTATTTCAGTGCACGAGCTATCAAGTCTAATACCAACCGGCCGAGTGGCACGAGGCCGGTTGGCGTAACCCTGGTGGTTATGGGTACCGAAGAGAGCTTGATAGGTCGGGTGTTGCGGCATTTGACGCACATTGGCAGCATATGCTAAAAGCATATGTTGGCGTCTATAATTTAAAGGTGGAACACCCGATTCGGCGAGTAGGCTGGGTATCGGGCTGGTCCGGAAGGCACCGGTAGCCAGCCTAACGCCACTATGGTGGATACTGTCCAGCATTTTCAAGGTTGCCGGCCTTGCTGAACCGTATGCCGCAGAACCATAGTCTAGCCGGGACAGGACGAGGGCTTGGTAGAACCGTAGGAGCACCGCACGGTCAGCCCCCCACGTAGTGCCACTAAGAAACCTGAGCATGTTCAGTTTCCTGAGACATGTCATTTTCAATTGCCGTATATGGTGCTGCCACGTTAACTTGCTGTCAAAATGGAGCCCCAGGAAGCGATAAGTGTCAACCAACGGCAACGCAGCATCCCTGAGATGTAGTTCAGGGTGTAAATGTAGCCTCCGTAGCCGACAAAAATGGACGACGGAGGTTTTCGCTGCTGAAAAACGAAAACCCCGGTCGTGAGCCCACCTGTCGACCCGGTTGACGGCTAGCTGCAATTGCCGTTCCACGACTGCCATACTTCCAGAGCTGTAATGCAGAGCTAAATCGTCTACATACAGCGATGGAACTACCGCGGACCCGGCGGCGGCAACAATGCCATTAATGGCAATCGCGAACAAGGTGACACTCAGCACTGAACCCTGAGGAACTCCATTTTCTTGGGTATAGTACTGCGATAATGTCCTACCGACCCTTACACGGAAGAGTCGGACGGACATGAAATTCGCAATGAAAGTCGGTAAGTTACCACGGAGTCCCCACTTGTGAAGGGTGGAAAGGATCCCGTAGCGCCATGTGGTGTCGTAGGCTTTCTCGAGGTCAAAGAAAACCGTGACTAGGTGCTGCTTCCGGAAAAAAGCCTCCTGTATGGCGCTCTCAAGTCGCACCAGATGGTCAGTGGTGGACCTATGAGAGCGAAATCCACATTGGTACTCAGACAGGAGACCTTTATCCTCCAAGAACCACACCAGTCGACGGTTCACCATCTTTTCGAGCAGCTTACATAGGCCATTTGTCAAACAAATGGGCCTATAGCTGCTTACAAACTTGGGATCCTTTCCAGCCTTAGGAATCGGTATCACGATCCCCTCTCGCCATTGAGATGGAAACTCCCCTTCAATCCATATACGATTGAAGAGGATCAACAGTTCTTTCATACTGGATTCGCACAGATGTTTTAACATTTGATTATGTATGTTATCCGGTCCAGGAGCCGTATCCCTGCACAGTGCAAGCGCACTGCGCAGTTCCCATTCAGAGAATGGTACATTATAGGACTCCGAAGCAGCAGTGGCAAAGGACAAGGGGTGAGTCTCTGCCTCCCGCTTCAGAGTCAGAAATGTAGGATCGTAACTCCCGGAGCAGGATACATCGGAGAAGTGCGAGCCAATGCTGTTGGCAATGGCGAGATGGTCCGTGATGATGTCCCCATTGATGGACACTCCGGGTATCGATAGTGATGTCGGGAGTCCGGAGATCCGACGAAGCTTAGTCCACACTTGAGATGAAGGAGTATGCGCCGTCATGGACGACACATACTTTTCCCACGTCGTTTTCTTACTCTCCCGAATCAGATATCGGGCTCTAGCACGCATCCTTCTGAAGGTGATAAGGTTGGCCATAGTGTTTTGCCTCCGATAGCATTTGAAAGCACGTCGACGATCTTTAATGGCTGCTGCAATCTCGGCTGTCCACCAAGGGACAAGCTTCCGGCGTGAGTTGCCGGATGAGGAAGGTATTGTTTCCTCAGCAGCAGTCAAAATACCATTCGTTATGTGAATGGTATGATCGTCGACACTCTCAAAGGTATCTTCGGCAAACACCGCACGTGCCGTGAAAGTTGGCCAATCAGCCCGACGGAGAAGCCATCGACTTGGTAACTCGATGGCTCTCTGGTTCGGAAGAGTAACGATAATTGGAAAATGGTCACTATTACAAAGGTCATCGTGTACACCCCACTGTAGCAGGGGGACCAGCGCACGACTGCACAGGGTAATATCGATACTTGAATAAGTACCGTGTGCAATAGAGAAGTGCGTAGGCTCCCCTGTGTTCAACAGACACAGGTCCAGCCGCCTGATCAGCCTCTCAAAATCTCTCCCTTTACCGCTAGTGGTAGCGGAGCCCCAGATGGTGTTGTGGGCATTAACATCTCCCAGAAGGAGAAAAGGAGGGGGGAGCTGAGAGACTAGATCCACCAGCTGGTCGTAATCCGGCTGAGAATCAGGTGGGATGTACACGTTACATACTGTTGCCATTACTGGCAACGAAGTACGAACTGCAACTGCCTCTAGCTGAGTACGCAACGGCACCTCTTCACTAAAGAGGCTAGAGTGGACGAGAGTGCAGACGCCACCAGCGGCCACAGCTCCGTCCATCCGGTCTTTAGAGAAGAGTTTGAAGTGACGCATTGTTGTCTCATGTCCAGGACGAAACCTGGATTCCTGAAGACAGACAATGGTTGCCGAAAACGAAGATATTAATTGTCGTAACTCAGCGAGATGAACAGAATAGCTATTACAGTTCCATTGTAATAGTGCCATGGTGTGGACTTAAGTAGAAGTGGGTCTTCTACTTATGCTTGACCGTTTGCCACCCTTCCCCATCTCTAGTTGGAGATGATGGGGCAGGAGAGCACACCTCAATCTCCACATCTCCGTCCGAAGACGAAGAAAATGGAGCGGGCGCTCTCTTGGGTTGCGCACGGTCGTCGTCGGACCTCACGGGTCTCGCCCTTGGGGAAGAGCGAGAGCGGTGTCGAGGGACTTTCTCCCGGTCCGAAGACTGGGTGTCTGTCCCCGACACGCCCCGAAGAGACTTCTTCTTGGATCGGCGCCGACGTGTGTTTGGGGAAGTAGATGGTCCCTTCCCCACAGACGCCGGGTCCTTATAAAACAAGGTCGCTCCTGCTGGCACCGCTCCACTGGTAGTGGTGGGAGCGGGATGGCTAGCAGATACGTGAGCAGCCCTGCCTTTAGGAGAGGAAGAGAAACGGCGCTGAACCGCCCCCCTCTCCTCCGCCGATCTATTTTCTTTTCTATAGGGGAGTTCCTCCATACGGACGGGCTTGGCTTCAGCAGGCTTCGCTCCCTTGGTGGTAGTGGGAGCGGAAAGGCCAGCAGAGACAGTAGCCACCCCGTCAGCAGGAGGGCGAGAGAGACGGCGACGAACCGTCTCCCTCTTCTCCACTATCTTTGTCTTATCAGATGGGCTGGATGACGATCCAGCCCCGGTCGCAGAAGTCTTCTTTGCCTCGTTGGCAGGGGAAGACTTCTTCTCCGACCGTTTCGGAGAGGAAGATGACTTCTTCTCCGATTGCGCCGGTTTAGATGGTATAACCGGCGCCTTTTTCACAATGGCCGAAGAAGGTTGTTTAACCTTCTTCGGGCTGACAGGTCTCGCTTGGACAGCGAGGGGAGACTTTACGATCTCAGAGAAGTTCGTCGTCGAGGGTACAGCACGGGGAACGAAAGTGGCAGGGGTGATAGGTGGCGTCACCTTAGCCGCGAAAGATACCGGAAATTCGGGTGCAGTCATATCACGGTATCTCTTTCGAGCGTCGTGATATGAAAGCCGATCCAATGTTCTGATTTCTTGGATCTTGGCTTCCTTGCAGAACTCAGGGCACTGCTTCGACCGCGGAGAGTGACTTCCTTGGCAGTTAGGACACGTCGGGGGAGGCGTACACCCCACACCGTCATGTGTCCCCTTGCCACACTCTCTACACACCGCCTTGGCAGTGCACCTGGCAGAAACATGACCGAATTTCTGGCAATTGTAGCAGCGCATAGGTGGAGGGATGTACGGTCTAACGTCGCAATGGTACGACGTGACCTTCACCTGCCTAGGCACTACATCACCCTCAAAATGAAGAATGAAAGCGCCAGTATCGACGCTATCATTTCCAATTTTCCGGGTGATGCGCCTAATCCTGGTGACGCCTCGCTTCCCCAGATCCCGCATCAATTCCGCGTCGCTGTTTAAAATGAGGTCGCGATGGAATATAACTCCACGGACCTCATTTAGCGTATCGTGCTTCTCAACCTTAACGGGAATTTCGCCGAAATGCGTGCATTCCAGCAACGCTTCGGTTTGCTGCCGGTCAACGGTATGCAGCAGGAGCTGCCCGTTCCGGAGCTTGGAAATCCCGTTAAGGTCGCGATATTTCCCCTCGATTTCCTCTGAAAATAGGATCGATTTTACCTGTTTAAAATCTCCCCCGTCTGTCCTGGTAGCTACCAGGTAGCGAGGAGACCTGTCAACAGGGAACTTCTTATTAAATGCCTCATCCCAAGGCGTATACACCTTGGGATTCGGTCTACACTCCAGAGACGGCTTTTTAAGGGTGCCACCCTGTACAGGTGTCCGTGATCGTTTACTACGCATCCCGGACGAAATCCTCCCCGAATACTGCCCACTCCGAACGGGGGCTATCACTGTGGGCGCCACCCAGCCAAGGCAATACCTACCTGGCATAGCAGATATTGCCCGGGGTCCCAGTGCCTCGAACAGGCACTTCCCCCTCGGCATGCACAGGATTTATTCAGCTCCAGTATTCGGCCATGCAGGGACCTTCGTTGTAAGGCGGATACTACTGTAGGGTACATGGCGCACCCACCTGACGGGATGGGGCATACCGTCTAGGCTTTCTGGCCAGATGGCCAAGCTGGTGGCCCTTCCCCTAACAGCATGCATGTTTGTTTCTATTGGTCAAACCAGAGCTGGGACCAGAAAACCAAAATCGACCTTTTTAAGGCCCCCTCTAAGTCGCCTTTTACGACAGGCAGGGGATACCGTGGATGAATTCTGCCCTCCCCATCCACAGGGGATCTGAACAAATCAAAAACTGGCAAGTTATTCGGCCATGTCGACCCTATTAGTCGCCTCCTACGACAGGCAGGGCATACCGTGGGTGTATTCTATCCCGCACCCACACGGGGGGTCATTAAATTCAACAAGCCGGGAAAGTTCTCATATTTGGCAACATTAAATGTTAATTCTTTGATGAAGGTTGGTAAGTTAAAGCATCTAACTGATATCTTGGATCAACACAAAATTGTGATCACTGCTCTTCAAGAATTACGTAATACTGATCAGAACCCAATTGAATCAGGTGGGTATCGTCTCTATAAAGGGCCTCCAGGAGAAAGGGTAATGAAAAATGTCCCTCAATTTGGAGTAGGTTTCTTGGTACACCATAGAATACTAGATTCCATTACGGATTTTTCCTCAAATTCCCCACGAGTTGCATTGTTAACAGTTAAAGTGGAAAACAAGATATACACATTGATAAATGTTCATGCACCAACAAATGACAAAAATAGAACTGATACTGAAGGGACGGATCAATTTTGGGATGAACTTGACCAATTGGTAACGAATATACCTGATGCTAATATTAAAATTTTACTTGGAGATTTCAATGCAAAGATTGGACGTGAGAGGAAATTTCGCCTAGTGGTGGGGCGATGGCCAGCACATAACTTGACAAACAAGAATGGTGAACGGTTAATTGAATTTTGTATTAACCATGGTCTAATTATGGAGACAACCAGGTTCAAGAGGAGACCACATAAATTAATGACTTGGAAATGTCCTAATATTAAGTTAGGAGAGTTTCAGATAGATCATGTGGCCATGGATCGGAAATTTCACAAAGAAATTTATAATGTAAAAGTCCTTCGTGGTGTTGATGTTGATTCGGATCATTACATTTCCAAGATTAAAATCAAATTGACTCCTAAAAGGAAAAATAAACCTCAAAAATTCAAAAGCAAAAGATTGTATGATCCTAGTTCAGTTATCAATAATCCAGTATATTTTGAGCAATCCATCACGCTTTTGAGTGACAACTTGGGGACCACTGTTAACAAATTAAAAGCCGTAGCAGAAGACATTGCTCCCATTAAAAAACGAAAGAAACATGCATGGTGGAATGAGGATTGTGATTTAGCAATTCTACGCCGGCATTCAGCTTGGTTGAAGGACCAACAACAAAAAACAGAAAGTTCTAGGGAAGAATTAATCAATGCTAGAAGGTTAGCGGCCAAAGAAATCAGGAGGGTTAAAAGAGAATATCAGAAGGAAACATTAAAATCTATTGATGAAGCTTTCAATCACCATAAAACAAGGGACTATTACAGGACATTTAAACAATACCAATCAAAATTTACTCCCCCTACTCTTTTGATGAAAGATACGAACGGGCAGGTGGCCCATAATGATTATGACAATGCAATAATTTTGGCCGATTACTTCATAAAATTACTTAATAGTGATGAACCTGAAGATTCTTTTGAATTCGATCCCTATCCTAGAAATAAAACACCCCTGGAAAAGATCATACCGCCGGTTTACGATGAAGTGCGTACAGCGATTGATTCACTTAAGAATTTTAAAGCGGCAGGAGAGAATAAAGTAGTAGCAGAACTTTGGAAGAATGCTAATGTACAGACTATTCATAACCTTCATAAACATCTTATTGACATTTGGAATACAGAAAAATTGCCTGAAGAGTGGAATATTGCAATTATACACCCCATACACAAAAAGGGCGATAGGTCAGATCCTGGCAATTATCGAGGGATATCGTTGCTGGATGTCACGTATAAGATTTTTTCAAAGATTTTATATTCCAGAATTCACGAACAACTTGATAATGAACTTGGTGAATATCAGGGTGGTTTCCGTCCAGGACGAAGCTGTCCAGATCAAATTATCAGTCTCAAATGGATTATAAAACATCACAGGATTAGGAGCAAAGATTTAGTGATCACATTCGTTGATTTTCAAAAAGCTTATGATAGTATCCATCGCGAATCTCTATTAAATGTCCTTACTGAATTTGGTTTACATCGAAAACTTGTTAACCTTATTGCGGTCACTCTTAAGAATACTAAATCTAGAGTTAGGTTTAGAAGTGAAACCTCTGAGTCATTTGAAATCCATACTGGTCTTCGGCAGGGAGATGGATTATCTCCATTGCTGTTTAATTGTGTGCTGGAAAAAGTTATGCGTCAATGGAATAAGGTTTGTCCACCGAATGTCAAGATTGGAAAAAATGCTCGACTAAATTGTCTCGCCTTTGCTGATGATCTAGCATTATTAGCAACTAGTATCGAAGAAGCTAAATTTCAGGTAGAGGAATTGGAACGATTAGCAGCAAAGGTTGGGTTGAAAATTTCCTTTGAGAAAACAGAAATGATGCCATCTTTTCAAGTTGACACATCACATATTGTACTGCATAATGCCCAGAAAATAAGGATTGTGAAAAAATTTAAATATCTTGGTGAGATCATCACTTGGAATGCTAATGAGAGAGCATCAATAGATAATAGAACTCTAAAATTGCGACGAGCACAACAGATTACCTGGCCAACATATAAGAAACAGTCTCTTTCGATTAATGCTAAAATTCGACATTATTTCTCCATCGTTAAGCCAGAAGCAACATATGCAAGTGAAACTTTATTTAAACTAAACACCCGATCAACAACTGACAAACTACAGAAGGTTGATAGACGGATTCTTCGGACAATACTCAATAAAAAACACCAGGTTGAGGGCCAGTGGAGACTTTTGCCCAATTCAATACTTTACAAGGAAAATGAATCTATCATTGACACGATGCGAAAACGAAGGATTGCGTTTTTTGGACACATATCTCGCTTGCCAAATACTAGACTCCTGAAACAACTTTTTGACTTCTTTTGGAACAGTAAAACAAAAATCACATGGTTTAAAGAAATACAAATGGATTTAGACGAATTGAAAATTACTAAGCATCATATTAAACATAGAGAGGAGAAACGGCTTCTGAATAACAAATACACTCGACTAACATTCAAAATTTCACAGCGTAAGCAGTATGTTATATCAGAAGAAGAACGAGCTGCAAGATCTTCCAGACTGAAGAAGTATTGGGAAATGAAAAAATTATCAAGAACTAAGAACTGAATTTATTATTTGAAATATTGGAAGACTTTGTATATCAGGTTTGATTTTGGTGCTTCAATGTGGGCGTAAACAGTGTAAATAAATAAAAAAGTGATTTTAGTTTTTCTTCTTTGAACTGTAACATTCTTCGCATAATCGTCGCACCCTGCTTTTCTTCCACGAATTTTTGGCTCAAAATATGCAATGATTATGCGAGGAAATAGGGTATTTCTAATTTGAGGAAGAACGTCGCAGACATGGAGAGGCCAAGCGACAAGCAAGAAAGCTCTGTCAATTACAACCCCACCCTCCCCCAACCTTTCAGTGCTAATTATGTGGGCATATGTTTTATGCCAGGATTGATCTGTTCAGGCAAACACTCTTTCAATGCAGGAAGAAGTTATGTGTACTCGGAATCGAGTTACAGTCGCCGCCGACTGTAATTGATTCATTATGAACCTTGAGCTAACTTGATCTTGCATATTAAATTAACAAAATGTTTTGCACCAGTCGGTCAGCTACTTATCTAAAAGAAATATGATACTATTTTTAAATTAAATAAATTTAAAAAAACTTTCCTTCTTTGTTTCCAACTTGGCGAACTGTGGACCGCATGGAACCTAAGGCTTTCTGGTCAATTTTTTCTTCTTTTCTTCCCAGAACCTCTTCATTCTTTCACTTCTAATCTTTCTCTGCTCCTCCGTTATTACCAAATTTGGCCTGTGTTGTGGTGGTTTTTCTTTGAACGTCTTGATATTGTCAACTCAGCTTCGAAACTTTTTCGTATCGTGAATGACAAGTTCAGTTAGTCCAACTTCAATGGCGTCTCTTTTGACCTCATCTACCCATTTTGGAGTAGATTTCAAAATAATATTAAAATAATATTAAAATTAAAATAATTAAAAAAAAATTAAATAATAAATATCCTGGCGTTCAGGTCTTGTAGGTTTTCTTCTCATTTATTTTTAAAAGGTTGGTCCCGACTTCAGGAGAATGGCTTTCTATGCACTATGATCCCAGTTCACCCAACGGTCTCAAGGTCCTGCACATTGACAGAAGTTATTGGCAGCAGTATTTCTCGTGCAATATGCATTTGACCCTGCTCAGCAGTTTACTACATACTGTATTTCCTCGCATAATCGTTGCACATTTTTAGCCTAAAATTTGTGCAAAAAGCAGGGTGTGACGATTATGCGAAGAACATTTAAGTTCAAAGAAGAAAACCACACGTTTTAAATATTTACTGTATCATTATTTGCTGCATGCTTGAGCGCTTTCTTCTTATTATTTGCTTATGTAACCACAGCACTTTCATCAAGATCATTGTAGAATTCTTGTATTTTCTAATTTCGGACACCAATGCGTAACATCACACACGGGTCTCTGTTGCGATGTTTTCACGGAAGTGGCTGATGCTAGACTCTGCTAGACTGGCATGAGGTGTCGCTTGCTAGAGATTCCGCCAATAGCAGTTGGGCCTGTTTTAACGGCGGCGAACTAGGACTAGCAGCGCTTCGTACGGCAGCTTATTGAATCTTGTTATTCAGAGACCAACTCAAGGAAGCGATAGGTCCACACAAGTTTCACTACCCTGGAGTTGTGTTGAGCGCGATCGTTGTTTAGCGTGCCATTCGCGTAGCATAAGTCATACATAGCCTGCAGTCAGAGAGACAGGCTTCTTTCTTCTAACAAGGTCACGACAAGTTATAAGGTCGCGGAATGTGCCGACGAAGCGGGCCAAATTGCGTCGCGGTTCATAGCCCGCAGGCATAAAGACGAGATAACTTACTTCTGACAATATCACGCCAGATTATAAGCTGTGCTCTGAAAGAAGTTCATTTTCCATATTGACAGATTCACTATATAACGAAGAGAAACTGTTCCGCCTAGTCAATACATTTATTTACAACAAGTTAAAAACTTGCTATTGTATGGTACATGTTTCGGGGCCTCTAGTACTGGTTCCTTCTTCAGCCATAAATTAAGTTGCAAAATCCAGCATAATTAAAGATATCATAATAAAAAATACATAAAATGAGTGAATGGATGAAATGAGGTGAAAAAGAACATATTAATCATGAGAAGTAACATGAGTGCGCATCAGTAAAAAGTAATACCATTGGTAGTGCTAGGTTCTTGAGAATACACTGTTCTAATGTTTGTGCATGTGGAAATCACTTCACTTGGGATGTATGGCCTGTTGTTTACAATGCTGTTGACTGAAACATGTACCATACAATAGCAAGTTTTTAACTGGTTGTAAATAAATGTATTATTTATTTATTTATTTATTTATCGTATGGCTTTTAGTGCCGGGAGTGTCCGAGGACATGTTCGGCTCGCCTGAGTCTGTAGATGCTTTCAGCGGACACCCTAAAGGGCGAGCTACAAGTTCCGTTCAATTTCAAGTAGTTCCAACTTTCGCCACCAGATATCAATGATACCTAGTGGTGAACGTTGGAACTTTGATAGAGCGTATTGACTAGGCGGAAGGGAGAAGAGCAAAATACAGGCCAGTGAGATGAGGTTCTTGAGAAGCAGTATTGGAGCTACAAAGATGGACAGAATAAGAAATGAGAGGACCAGAGAATTAATGAAAGAGGAACCATTACAGGATGGTATAGAGAAATCTAGGCTTAGATGGTATGGAGGAGAAGAGGATACCCAGGAGGGTACACGAGACGAAGTGGGAAGGAAAGAGACCGAGAGACAGGTGGCTGAAGGGGGTGGAAGAAAGCGTGAAGAAGAGAGGAGAAGACTGGACAAGGGTGGAGGCTGAGAGATGGTGGGAAGACAGAAGACGTTGGAGAGGCTTGTGTTCCAAACAGACCCGGCCAGTGCAAGATGATGATGATGACTACTGTCGGGGAAATAAGTATAGATACTCGAGTTTAGAGGTCAATAAAACCTTTACCCGTTGTCTTACATAAGAACAACCTACACCAAAATTTTCCTTGTTTTATTGGTCGTTTAACGATATAGAGTAAATATTTTCATTGTATCGCGTTAAAATTTTATAGCTGATTGAACAAAAAAAGTACCGGTTTTTCTTACCAAGTTCACGGAGTGCTCACTTAGAAAGATCATTACTTTAAAAGTATTGATCTGATCGTAACGAAACTTTAATACGTCTTAAAGGAACTTATTGTTAACGCGTATATGAAGTTTTAATCTGATCTGCCGTTTCTTAAAATAGTTGTTGTGAATTTTGTAAAACAACTTTTTCTCGGGCCTGGGTGGTCATAGCAGTATGAAATATGGCTTGTTATGAGGCTCATAGCAATGCAAGGCTTAACTTAAAACTACATTTTATCTACTTGTGATTATCGATTTTATATGGATTGATATTTAATCGGATCATTGTGTGCTGCGATAGTACCGTAGTAGCCTGGCAATGTTGCCAGTTGACTACCGTATTTCGAACTCGCTGCGCGCTCGTACCTGCGCACACCTTTGTTCTTCTTCGTTGAGTCATTAGCAGCTAGCAGCAAATATCACTGTCTGCATTAGCTATTGTTTGCACATTGATCAAGATGCCAGCCAAACCGCAGTTAACGGAGGGAGAATTTGCCATGATTATCAGTGCAATATGTTTTTTCAGAAGCGAGAGAGAAAGTAATAATGATAAGAGGTATCCGGTTTATCAGAAAGTATCCAAGTGTATTGGAAGGTCGATAGCCACGGTGAAGAGATGTGCCCCTGCAATGAAAGATGGGAAATGTTTCACTTCTTGCGGAAATGAAATAAGACACGTTTCTCTAACTTGTAGGTAAAATTAGCAGAGGCTATAAGCGCTGTACATAAGGGACGCATAGTTCAGGATATAAAGAAGAATTAAATAGTTAATGATAGTGTATTTTATATTATTTCTTCTTTATTTTTTTCTTGGTTGTATTACCCTCCAGGGTTGGCTATTCCCTAGGACTCAGCGAAGGATCCCACTTTTACCGCCTCCAGCTTGAAAATTCGAGATCGGGGATACAACTGGGGAGTGTGACCAGCACCTCACCCAGGCGCCTCACCTGCAAAGCGAATAGGGACCTTATGAGGGATGGGAAGAGTGGGACGGTTGGGCAAGGAAGAGGGAAGGAGGCGGCCGTGGCCTTACGTTAGGTATCATCCCGGCATTTGCCCGAAGACGAAGTGGGAAGCCACGGAAAACCACTTCCAGGATGGCTGAAATGGGAATCGAACCCCCTCTACTCATTTGGACCACCCGAGGCTGAGGAGACCCCGTTCCAGACCTCATACCACTTTTCAAATTTCGTGGCAGAGCCAGGAATCGAACCCAGGACCTCCGGGATGGCAGCTAACCATGCTGACCGCTACGCTATGGAGGCGACATAGTTATTAATAATTAAATATTAATGTCGTTTTTCAAGTCCTCGTACTGCAGCTCCTTCGCCAATATTTTACTCGTTTAAAATAATATCTTCCTTGTCAAGTGAGCGAACCATGGTTTAACCCATAGACCTTCACTTCATCTTTCCGTTCCTTTAATATACCGGTATTGCCTCCACAGAATTTCAACTTCCATAATACAGTTTAGTGAACAAGGAATTGTCCTTCATCCACTTTGCTGAACTATGATAAAATATGTGATTTAGTGTAATGGTGTGATGATTGCTTTGTATAACTGTGATAAAAGTTCAGTTTTATAAAATATGTTATAAAATTTATTTGACAAATTTCTTTGGTAGTGTAATACTGGCCTAACACAAATTACAAAACAACAACAGAAATTCACAGACCTTACGGCATGGAACGCGCGAGCATTATGTTTCACAGGGCAACGTCGCATGAGTTTCCTCGACCGAGCGCATCGTTCCCGTCGCTTGCTACGATACATTCTTCTCATATAACCACCTGATTAAATATCAATCGATATAAAAACAATAATCACTAGTAGATAAAATGTAGTTTTACGTTAAGCCTTGCAATGCTATGAGCCTCATAACAAGCCACATTTCATACTGCTATGACCACCCAGGCCCGAGAAAAAGTTGTTTTACAAAATTCACAACAACTATTTTAAGAAACGTCAGATCAGATTAAAACTTCATATACGCGTTAACAATAAGTTCCTTTAAGACGTATTAAAGTTTCGTTACGATCAGATCAATACTTTTAACGTAATGATCTTTCTAAGTGAGCGCTCCGTGAACTTGGTAAGAAAAACCGGTACTTTTTTTATTCAATCTGCTATAAAATTTTAACGAGATACAATGAAAATATTTACTCTATATCGTTAAACGACCAATAAAACAAGGAAAATTTTGGTGTAGGTTGTTCTTATGTAAGACTACGGGTAAAGGTTTTATAGACCTCTAAACTCGAGTATCTATACTTATTTCCCCGACAGTAGGCGGTTCTCCTTTGTTATCTAGATTATAAGCTCGCGGAATGTGCTGAGTTACAATGCTGGCCGCTTGCATCACGGTTCATAGCCCGCAAGCTTAAGGGCCGTTACACACGAGCGTTTTCCTGTCGTCGTTGTCTACAGCGAAAAGGGGTTCGTGTGTGGTCACTTGTCGCCGCCGTCTCGTTACCATATAATGCAATGGGAAAAATACTTCCCGTTACAGACGAACGCTTTCATGACCACACGTAAACCACTGTCGCAACCTGTAGCCGATCCCGTCCACTGAGCACATCTCGACTGCAGTGCTCTCGTTTTCACACGGGCGACATGTCAGCCACATTGTGGCAAGTTCCCGCTCGCAGTAATCATGATGGAGCCGACTTTCTTCTGTCGATATGGCCTTCCACATCACAGTATCTGTCCTTGAAATAATTGGTTTCATTGAAAAAATTTTAGACATTCTGAAGAATTGGAAACTACCCAAACTGTTGCCGGTCTGCTACAATTGCGTTTTCCTTTCTTTTTTCTTCTTTTTCGTCTTCGCATGAGCAAAAGAAGTACAGCCTCTTCTTCAGAATCCATACTGTGAATAACCAAAGTTCCGCTAGCCGAATGAAGCTTACCGGACCACATTTTGACGCTGTCTTATCCACAAAATGTGGCCATACTGAACTACAGAAGTGGTCGGGATGGCAACAAAGAAGCATATTTTTGCAATCGATAGAAAAACGCTCGTGTGGAAGGGCCCTAAAGACGAGATAACTTTCTTCTGACAAAGTCGCGCCAGGTTATAAAGTTGCGATAGCATGTGCAACTGACTGGCGCACAAATACGAATATGCTATGCGACGATTACGCGAGGAAAAACTGAAATAAATTTATGAAGTTTTCCCTAGATCAGGGGTTTTCAAACTTCTTCTGTCGCATGAAATATCTAGCGCCCTCCCCCTCGCCCCTTATTCTTTCTTTCCCGAAGGAGAGCAAGCACTATCACTTGCATGGGCTCTCCTTTTAACAATGCTAATAAGTAAGGGCCGGAAGTTCATGTAAAATCATATCTATGCATATTTTGGCACAATACATTATATTTTTCTCCTTTGGCTGTTCATATCTCTGCTTGAGAAGGGCGTATATTCTAATTTCCTGTTGTTTTGAAGCGCTTTTTGTTACATCATTTTCTTAACGTCGTATATTTCGATTCGGACCCCTAGAGTCTATTACAGAATAATAATAAATAATTTTAATACCTAGTATGTTGCAGTCCTTTTTGAAAGTTAATATCAATTACTTTTATTCAGCAATCACTATGTAAATATTGTAAATTATTTTCATTTTTAAAAATTCAATGACTATTCAAATTGTATATCAGTTATACTTCTTCTGCGTGAATGGGTCTCCTAGGACCACGCGGAATCAACCCTTATTGGCCTTAATGTTTGCCCAATAACTCTTCATGCGCAACAATTGAGCAAGTCTTCGTTGCTGCGACCAGACGTGTCTGGTAGGTATTCTCTCTTCTCCCACAAATTTCCTCTCGATCCTATAGATTGGGAAAACCTAATTCATTCATTCATTCATTTATTTGCAATGGGGGGAGTGTCCCCCGGTGGCAAATTGGAAATACATAACAAATAAATAATTATGCATAACAATTCAATAACAATTATACAACAATTAAACTGGAATATTTACACAAATAGTCAGTCTTTTCTTAAACACACCTATATGTTTGGGAAGAGGCTCTAAGACTGCGGCAGGTAGAGCGTTCCAGTTATCAATGGCACGGTTTACAAAAGAATATTTACCATAATTTGTTCGCTGTGGTCGGCCCTTAACTTTGAAAGGATGATCGCTCCTACCCATGTAAGTGGGCTTTCCCAATCGTTTGCTAAGCTCACCCCATGCTGGTTGATTTGTATACGTGTTGTACATAGCGCAGAGTCTAGATTTCATCCTCCTAGCCTCCAGCGATTCCCACCCAATTTTCTTTAACATACGGCTCACACTGCTCCTGGGATTAAAGTCACTGAGCACAAATCTAGCGGCCTTTCTTTGTACCATTTCCAACTCATTGAAGAGCCCTACTTGATATGGATCCCAAACCGCCGAGGCATATTCCAGAATAGGTCTTACAAGTGACAAATAGCCTAATTCTTTAGCAGAGGTACTACTTCCTTTTAATACCCTCATTACAAAGTGCAGGGATTTGTAAGCATTTGAAACTACACATCCTACATGACTACTCCATTTCATATAATTCCTTACGTGAACGCCCAAATATTTGCAAGAATCTTCTTCTACAAGTATTTCCGAGCCAATGTTATATTGAAAATCCTGCCTCCGCACTTTCCCTATTTTTAAGAGACTACATTTTCTTGTGGTTATTTTCATTTATTTTCAATCGCCCACTTATAGACCAGGTTCAGGTCCTCTTGAAGCACTGCATTGTCTTGTGAGTCATGTATCTTTCGATATATTACACAATCATCCGCAAACAATCGACAGTCACTGCGAATCCCATTTGGTAAGTCATTTATAAACGCCAAAAATAACGAAGTTCCGATTACGCTGCCCTGAGGGATACCCGACGTTACGGTAATTTCATCCGAGAATATGCCTTCGACTTTCACTTTCTGTGAACAACCCGTCAAAAATTCTTGGATCCATAAAATTCCTCTTCTATCAATCTTCGTCGAAGCTAATTTATGGAGTAGCACGTCATGCGGCACAACATCAAATGCCTTCGCAAAATCTATAACCACGGCGTCGACTGAAACTCCATGGTCTAACGATTCGCTAATGTCTTGAAAAAGTGATAGCATCTGACTCTCGCATGAGTAACCTTTCCGAAATCCATGTTGCCTATCATTAAACCATGATATTGTTTCCCCCTGTTCCCTGAAGTAGTCGCAAATAAGATGCTCCATCTGTTTACAAACGATGGACGTAAGACTAACCGGCCTGTAGTTGCCCAATTCAAGTCTGCTCCCTCCCTTAAATATTGGGACTACCGTAGCTCTTTTCCAGTCATCTGGGATTTGCGCATTGTTTATGGACACATTAAACATCACCTCCAAGTATCGTGCCACGGCCCTACCTCCTAGTTTAAGTACTTCACTAACAATATTATCAGGACCCATTGATACATTGAAACGTAGTTTTTGTATTAGCTTTACAATTGCTGACTGGTTTATTTGGAACAGGGGAGCCCCTGATGCGTCGTTAAGGTCCAACACACAGCTATTGGATTTATTGAACACACTACCGTAAAAGACATTTAATTCATTAGCAATGGCCTCTTTCTCAGTAATTAATTTACCGTCACCTGACATTATCATCGACAAATTATTTGAATTTCCCTTTCTTCTCCTAACATAACAGTAAAAATTTTTCCACCCATCACCTCCCGAACCAAGTAAGCCTTGCATATAACTGTCATGAGCAGCCCTCTTTTTTAATACGAGCTCTCTTGATAAGGACTTAAATTTCAACATATACTTGTCACTATCATGTCTTTTATTGTATAATTTCCTAATTTTCCATTTTAGACTCCTAATTTCTCGTGTGTAATACTCAGGATCTGGGTTTTGTTTCAGCAATTTAAATGGGACAAATTTATCAACAGCGCTATTTAAAATTTTCAAAAAGTTAGTCCACAGGATATTAATGCGATTTCCTTCCGATGCCCATCCTACAAATAGCTAATTCAAATACCACCTACAAATAGCTCATTCAAATACCCCTGAAACTTGCCCTGATCCGCCCTACGATACTGGAATATGATCTTTTTTGCTACATCAGAGTCTAATTTTGTAATGTCACCATATCTAATATTTAATTCAATCCCAGAATGGTCACTAATTCCTGGTAATTTCAGACAGTTAATATACAGCTCTACAGGTCTTACGAGATAAACATCTAAGGTATTATTGTCTCTAGTTGGGAAGTCAACTACTTGGGAAAATCCCCCCTCCCTTAAGAATTTATTTGCAGCCCTCTGAGCTTGACTACAGCTAGTTGACTCACCAGACCAGTCTACTTTGGGAAGGTTTAAATCTCCAGCAATTATTATGCTCTTTTTCATAGCATTACCCGTACAAGTTTTATCATACAGTGTTTCGAGGAGAGAAAAGTTATCTTTCGGTGCTCTATACCCCCCTATCACCTGAAGAGGGAATTTATCCGAAATTTGTACACATAACATTTCATGATCCATATCAGCCCACTTTAAGAAACTACCTATATTTTTGCGCACACAAATAAATAGCCCACCACCTCGCTTCCCCCGATCCCTTCTGTACATTTCGTAGGTCCCTTGAATTATTTCACTACTATTTATGTCCTCATATAACCAAGATTCAGTTGCAATGGCAATGTCCGGAGAATACGTCTCTACAAGATTCCAAAATTCAATTAATTTATTTCCTAAACTCTGACAATTAACCTGCAGTAATCTTAGAGTCTTACCTCCGCAGCAAATATCCCGAAGTAGCTCCTTCTGTTCCCGTCGGCTGGCAACCTCTGGACCTGCTCCTCCTCACAATGGCCGGCACGAACCGATGACCCTGTCATATAGGCTCCCTAGGTTAAAAGCGCCCCGTCCATTTAAATGCAGCCCGTCTCGGGTGTAGTCATGGCCACCAATCCAGCAGTCAGCATCTATGTACACTAATCCCAGTTGTGCACTAACCCAGTCCATGCGGTCATTTACAGTCTTAACTCGCCTTAACGGAACATCTCCCCGCCGAACAATACCACTCATTATAATTTTTGCATTTCTAAACTTGCTTTTAGCTTTTCTGCCTAGTTCGTAGAGCTCCCCCATGATGTAATCAGCTGTAGCCCTCTTCTTCAAATCGTTCGTCCCAACATGTAGCAACAACACTTTAACTTTGTCACAGTCCTCTACATTTGATTGTTCCACTTGTTGGGCAAGCTGGTCAATTTTAATCCCCGGATAACACCGCACATTCGCACCTGATTTCCTCGAGATATTCGCACTCCATCGTATCATTGAATCACCCATTATGATAACGTCATCCTCAGTTTGCTCCTGCACGCCCTCTTCCACACTGATCCCAGTAGAAAGCCGTTCAGTCACATCCTTCACCGTTTCTTCTGATTCACGAAGCTTTGCTCTAAGTTCCTGTATTATTTAATCCCTTGTTTTGATTTGCACCCTCAAACAGTCCGGCGTATCACATACTTTACAAAACCAATTTCCGACATCACAATCCTCCTTCTTGACCTTAATACAGCCGAAGTGAAACCATTTCTCACATAGACCACACTCAACACCACTCTTCAATGTTTTACTGCACGTCAAACACTTGAAAGCTGCCACTGGATAATTTGCCTGATTCACATTTGGAGTAACAGGCCCTAGATTCATTTCCACTCCACCAATAACTAGCAATGCAGCTATCACAAGGGCTATGAACCACAAGTTGCTAGGTCCCGTACGCGCACACAAACACCGGAAATCCTGACTACCCTTCGCATACCACAGTCCGATCCTCGCCCGTTAACACTCCAGAGAACAACCCATTTCAGCACTCTGGAGAGCTCTGGGAAAACACGACCTTTCACTTTGACTGCCAACTGATAACTGATAATTCAGCCAAGTCTCCGCCTGTTTGCACCAAATGGACCTTTTTGCCTTTTTCTGCAAAAATGTATAGATTTTATTTTTTAACCTAGTTGGGTCCATTCTGTCCAAATGTCCTATGAATTGGATCCTTCTCATACGGATTGTGTCTGTGATTTTAGTAATTTTTAAATAGACGCCAGCAATAGGTTTCGGAAGGTGAATTCCATCTTTGATTCTTGGTCCCAAAATTGTTCGCATGATTTTGCGTTCCTTAATCTCCCATTGATTTCTCAGTGATATCAGTTATACTTAAAAATTAACATAATAAAATAATTATTGATGGTCAACACAACTTGAAGTTCCATAAAATAACATTTGCTACGGTTTAGAACTGTTTCTTCGTTGAGATATTAAAAAAAAAAGTGTAATTATATGACCGTCTGTTCATATTTTCTTTGTATTCAAAATAGAAACGCTAAAGATTACGGAGTGATCGTAATTTCCGTAGTTATTTCATAATGCATATTTCTTGAAACGTGATGCATATTTGACCAATAATTAATACATTTTTGCATGCATATTCATTCATTTAATAGTGCATGAACTTTCAGGCCTTAATAATAAGCCACTTATTCATTGGTAATGGCGTTACTTGTATCAATTTATAGTAAATCGGGCTAATCACTTCCACTGAACACGCACCAGAATTCAACTGTTCACTCACCGTCTTTGAACTGATTGCAACGGCCTGGCTGAATTAGAGCCGACAATGGCCGAAATAGAAGAATCTATTCTTGTAAGGAAGTGGCAGTCACTTTGTCAAGCAGCTTATTGTCATTAGTGGTTGTTAAGTGTTTGGTAAGGAGATATCACTGCGGGTGGCAGGTGAAAGGGTGCCGTGCGGGAAATGTTACTCTACACCTTTTGTCAGAATTCCTGCTGAGAGGATCTACCGGTCAGTTCTTGAGAAATAAGGCAGCAAAAGTAAGAGTTTATTAGTCTTGAATGGTCTTGGGATCTTCCTGCTTATGATAGGTTCGGGGATATGAGGATAGCAATACTTGTTACAGAATATGAAATATAAATATTTCAATTAGAGTCGGCGCCCCGCTTTATCACTCACTGCGGCCCCCCACTTTGAGGACCTCTGCCCTAGACCACGATTACATGGTATAATAAGACTTATTTAACGTAACTTCATTGCGTGTACAGTAAATTCCTGCTGTAACCAACACCAGTATAACATTTTGAGAAAAGTGAAATTGTTTGGCCCCTTCCATTTTCCCTATTTACTCTGTGTTAAAACTTTCCATAACTATCAGTGTAACGAATGAAAGTATGCCTATAAATAAATTTATTTTTTCACTTTATAATAAAAATGAATCCTGTTTTATGATTTGAAACCTTTTCTTGTTACATTACTTTGTTATTCAGATGATTTGATAATCATTTTCTGTACATGAACCATACGCGATTGATCGATCATGTGATATGAGCATGATATAGATTTGTGTAATAGGAATCACACATCATCCAATATAAGACGTCACACTATTGGCCAAGAAGGAGCGCAAAGTTTACAATCCGCCAATGAATATTATGCATTCGTATCTGTAGCTTGTCTAGTCTGTTTTGTTGCGAGTTTCAAAGTGGATTATGTGACTGTGGGTAAATTGTTCTTCCGATTTTGTTTTACTTTAAAGACACAAAATTTGTTGCAAGAACTAGCGACATTTGTGTGACGTGTTATCGGTAAATTAACTATTGAAATAAAATGCTTTTCAGTCAGTCAACACGATTGTACCCAATTATAACGGGTGTTTCTCTAATCTTGAAATAAAATGTACATGAGGTTAATAAATTCACTTGGATGACCAGTTTGGATCGTGAAGCGATCATCATCAGATTCTTTATACTTAGGCCATAGCGTATGAAAATCCACCAAATTCCCGTACATTGTAGAGACTAGAGTTCGCATACCGAATGGTTGAAAAATGAATCAAGATTTTCTGGCATAAGTGTAACTGCATTTTTGGAGATACTTCCGCAGCCCACGGGTGATGGCGAGATTTAGGCCCAATCTGTAGCGTGCGCGCGCGAGTTAACTCTCTCACAGATGGGATGAGATGCTATGAACACAAATAAAATACCGTTTACCTGAGGAGAACTGATATAAATGACTGTTTTACTGAGGAGGGTTGAGAGAGTAACGAATGGGAGTGTCGCATAATAAATGTTTATGGGAAGTGACTGAATTGTATGGTACCATAACAGAGCATCCATGAGTTAAAATGGCACCGAAGCTTATGCATTTGATTTTCATTGGCAGTGAATCGATCGTGATTATCTTCTTCATTATTACTTCGGATTGTGGTTTTGTTTTTAGGCGTTCAACTTATGAAATAAGAACTGGAGGGTTGACTTTTCGTGAATATTTCAAAGACAAGTGTCTCCTAAAAGAGTAATTAGTAAAACTTCACATCAGAGACAACCATAACAAACAACTTTCCTACAAAGTGTGCGTATTGCACATTTCAAATGGCAGTGGTCTATCATATCTTAGACTACAATTGTATTAAGTTGGTGCAAATTAAATATGTTATATGTGAGAATATTAATATTTGCTATCCGGTTGTTATATTAGCATACCTGCCAACTTTCAAAAATAGAAATCCAGAAGATCCCAACACGCAAAAATTTAACCGTTCATGCGTTGCAAGGTCTTAAAAATAGCGAGAAAAAACTACAGGGAAAGAGATTACAAACTCTTGGTGATGTGAGACTATGTAATTCATTGTGCCAGTATCCAAAAATTCTGACGACTGATAATATCGTTTCTTACTTGAATTCATCACGAAAACACTAAATCACACAAAAATTTGTCACACAACTGAACAAATACCAAAACTACAGTTCTATCGACTTTCAGCGTAATGTAAAACACAAGGAATTAATGACAAAAGCGCAGCGATAATCTGAAACATGGGATTATCGATAAAATTTACAGGGTGTCTACTGTAAGGATGAAGTAAAAATTAGTTACTTTTTAGCTACCTTTTATTTCATTTTAGTTACCTTTTAATTCAAGATACATCTGCAGTCGGCAACCATTGTATCTCATCGCGCGTGAAGGAAAACAACAATGAACTGTGTTTAAGCAGTGAATAAGATTCACTTATGGTGTCATAAAAATTTAGATAAAAATAAATAATGGATATTTAATATCAAATGAGTCGATTCAGCAAATATGCCGTCTTGTGTACAAGATGTTATGATTACCAAGAAGTTGCTCTGATCTTGGCCGTTTGGGGAGATTTCCTTTGTCCCCGCGGTAGACCACGAAGAAATATATGCGACGTAACGTGATCGTCACCGAATTATGTCTTCGCTGTCAGGTACGGAGAAATATCGAGACGGTACACGATCGGCGCTGGTCTCAGCCGTTTGACGGGATTCGTAGCTTTTTAGATAGAACACAGAGAAAAATCGCGTTTATATAATCGGTGTCACTTTTAGTTGTTCGACGAGATTTCTATTGTCCTTGAGGTCGGGCACGGAAAAATATGATAAGTTATTATTACGCAATCGGCACCGCTTGCTGTCCATTTGACAAGAATCCAGCTGCACTCGTCATCGAATACGGAGAAATATCGTCAAGTATCACAATCGCTGCCGCTCTCAGTCATTTTACGAGATTCACGTTGTCCTCGCGGTTGCACAATGAGAACGCGATATTATGCAATAGGCATCGCATCCGGCCGTTCAACGATTGTCTGCCTGTCTATCTGTCTTGGCAGAATGGCGGAGGCGAGCTCGAGGTTGGGCACGGATAAAATTCACGAGCAGTTATGGACATGTTGTATGATTGACACCGTAATTCCCGCAGTCCTCGGGGACACAAGTTCGCGGCCGGGCACGGGTTTTATCATTTTACGCAACTGGCGTCGATCGTGGTCCATTTGACGAGATTCCCACAGGCAAGTAGTGCTGACAGGATGAACGTTCAAAGTACGTATCGGTTATTATGAATTATTCAGAGAGGATTGCACGAATAATCCGACAAGAGGGCACATTTTTTTTCGAATTCAAATTGTACAAGTTTTCGAGATAACCGGTTAGATTATATATCCAATGGAACCATAGTTCGAAGGAAAAATAGACATATAACGGAGTTTCGAATTAACCACACTTGATGTCGCAAATTCACTAGACGGATAGAATTTTAAAATATAGTCTATGTATTACGAAATGTTTTTGCAATAATTTTTTGAAACGGTATCATTTCGCAAGATTGCGACAAATGATTTACTATATAACAAAGGAGAAACTGTTCCGCCTAGTCAATACATGTATTGACTAGGCGGAACAGTTTCTCCTTTGTTATATAGTGAATCTGTCAATACGGAAAATGAACATCTTTCAGAGCACAATTTATAATAAATGATTTCGCGTTATTTCTAGACTTCAATTTGAGATACACAAATTTAGAGGCCAATAACAGAAATGAGTGGTTTCTGTTGAGTTTCGGGTGTTATCAGGAATAAACGTCTCGTAAAAAGTCAGGTTTCCGATTAATACAGAAAAATATTTCACACAAAACTGAACACTTCTTGATGCCGAAAATAAACGTTTAACCGATGTATACAGTACCACTGAAGGTAACCTCAGTATAAATTTCCTTGAGGCCGTGCACGGGGAAATATAACTCACGCAATCGGTGCCGCTTGCGTGAAACGCGCTTCATCGCATCTGCGAGCCTAGCGGCGCGGGTTTAAATGATTTTAACAGACCTCGGCGAATTTTCGTTACCTCCAACTATCCAGACATAAGAATTAGCTACTTTTCATTACCTTTATAAAATTAGCTACTTTTTCGTTACCGGTAGACACCCTAGTCTTATCAGTCGAATTTAAACACTCGCATCTCAGAATAGGAGCTATTATCGAAAATCAAAACTGAAATGCGATTTGGAAGCAGAGAACAGAAAAAAGCTAGGGAGTTGAAAATCCGGAAAAAACTATGATAATCAGGACAACACCCCCAAGATCCGGATACCTTCCGGGAAAACCGGGAAACTTGGCAGGTATGTATTAGTATATTATGCATTAACGTGACCCGTTTAAATGCTAAATTGTGACTGAAGCTACTAGTTATAGGCTATTCGCCGTACCGGTAGGCCTAATATTTACTAACAATGCGTCGTTTCTTCTTTAATATTTAATCATTATAATCATAATAGCCTATCTATTAACCCTTTTTAACCCCTCAAGCCGGCTATTTAATCCGGAGGTGTTCATTTTTCCAGCGGTATTTAAATTGAAGCTCAGCAGAGGTTTAGACACCAACAAGGTTAAAAATTAATAATGTTAAATCTACGAAATATAACGTAATGAAAATTTTAGGAATACTTACCAAGATCATGTCCAATGTTTCTCAGTAATATATGTGATTACTTTTCAGGGTTGTCCATGATAACACGCAATATTTACAAAAAATATAATAATTTGATAAGTTCCACTTTTGGTATTTGTTTCAGGTATGTTTACAATGAAAGCAAGATATTTACATGATAATGCTCAATCTACATAATCTACATAATATTCAGGTAAAATTTCCAGGAAAAGCTGAATTTTGAAAAGCTTTTTAGGCCCCGCATATGTATCCCGTGTATAATTTTCAACAAAATGTAAATATCCCAATATTAGTGCAAAACTGTCCCCTGGCATTGTTTGAGGGAATATAGGGGTCTCTAAAAATTAATCCCTGGTGAATTAACTCTTTAGGGTAGGTTTCTGCATTATCCCCATCAACATTGCAAGTCCCAAGAACACACAAATGTTGCCCCCTGTCACTGACTCCCACTTCCTGGCGCACGACCTTGGTTTTAAGAGCGCGCCAACTATACATTCTGCCGCGTACATATATATTTCTCAAAAAATTAGTTCAATCACTTTGTAGTCGAAAAACAGATAAAAAGAATCTAAAACAGATGTGAAATGCTTTCCTGTTCGCGGCATACCCGTGAACTTCTCGCCACAAACACTGAACAGCGGTCGTTGTTATTACAGCTGAAGCTATTTCTTCTTCGTCAGCGCTGTCTGCCACTTCATCAATAACATCATGCTGTGTGTGCATAGTCCGTATCACTACCGAAAATATCATCTCCCTGTACATCACTACCACTACTGTCATCTATTAAACAAATAATCTCTGCACCCGTAAGATAATGAGACAACCCAGCAATTATTTAACTGCGACTGAGTAGCCTCTAGCCTACGAAGCAAAAAAATTACCGTATATACCCGAATGTAAGACGACCCTGAATATAAGACGAGGCCTAGTTATCAACTGCCTCTTACATATTAAAAAAAAAAAAAATACTCGCTAACTCATAACTTGCACAATATATGCCCTTAAGGTCGTGCATTCATTTTTATAATGTCTCGTGTTATCGGAAATCCCTCTGCCCGCTTTTCCAAGACATACTCTATAATTTCTTTGTTCAAGAATGGGAGACGCTATTAAATCAAGATACGTTGATCACTCAATTACTGCTCGTAAGATAATGAGACAACCCGGCAATTATTTAACTGCGACTGAGTAGCCTCTAGCTCTAGCTACTTCTTGCAAAGATTGTTTTAAAACTTATTTCCGTATGCTTTCGAACATATAATTTATCCGCTTAAAATGACGTGTATGCGTAAATCCTAACCTCAAAATGTACGCTATTCGTATATGCATGGTAATTAAACATAACTAATCATATTTTAATCTTCATTAACGCATTGATTTGTTGCGAGTTACAAGATGCCAACACCACATACTACTTTGCAAATAATGTTTTTTTTTTTTAATACCCTGAATATAAGACGACCCCAAATTTATATAACACAACAAGTGGGAAAAAACCTAGTCTTACATTCGGGTATATACGGTATCTACGTGTTATTTGTTTCGGTGCTACCCCTTCATAAGTGGCAAAAATTATCATGTTAGACATAGTTCACAAAACATTCTCGAGATGGCAGGAGAGACTGTGGTACCTTCTAAAGCAACTAACTTGAAACTCAATAGAGCGGGTATCATGTTATTTCCCTGATCGATATGAGTCGTCAAAAGCAACGGATATCGACCAACTTCGTATTAGTTATAGATAGATAGATATATAGATTTATTTACCATCAACAGGACAGGCATCCAATTACAGATATAATAAAACATAATAAACACTAAATTAACTTAAAAGCAACTATTTAACTAACCCAGAAACAAACATTGATTCATTGATTAGTTCTAATTATGAAACAGAGATGGCATGAAAGTACATAACTTCTCGGTTCATAACGTGAAAAATGATCCCGCAAAGCAGCAGTGGTTCATGTGTAATAGGCATTCTAACTTCCGCCTCCACCGGCCGTTCGTGGTACGTCCAACCGGCTGACCGGCTGAACTAGTAGAGTCCAGTGGACGTACAGTGCACGGCGAACCGGCTTGAGGGGTTAACCAATAAACATTTTATAATTATATACATATTCCAGGTATTGCATGAGAGCGATATTTGATAGCACATGCGGTTACATCTTAAAATCCAACCGTGCCTAGTTTTCAGATGGAAAATATTACCGTAAGTTAATAAACTAAAAAACTGGAGACCATTTTTTTTAAATGCTCATTTAAATCTTCACCCAAGTCTAAGTAAAGTACCATAAGGTAATCACTGAAAGGGTATGGGGGGGGGGGGGGGGGGGGTAATGACCTCAATTTCAGAAACGGACGAACCTCATTTTGTATGAATTATGGAACCCGAATCCTAATTGAGGTATGGATTGTCTGCATTTAGAAATGTTTAAGTCAATAATTTAAAACAAGATGCCAGAAAACTAAATACAAAAAGCTGCTTGCCTACTACAGTGTCAAGTTGCTCCATGAAAAAATACACCTCACCAAGATTATACGATGTGCATACAGTTAAATACAATCATCCAATTGGAGAAACACTTTCTTTGTCACGATCTTATAAGCAATTCAAACATAAACTGTTGTAAATTTACAGGAAAATGTGCAACATTTAGAGACTGCGAGTGTTGTGTGCGGAACAACGTTAGCTGACATTTCGCATCATTAATACATAAGGAATGAACACATGCAGAGCTTTCTCATTGCACTCAGCTGAAGATCATATCATTCTTGGTGCATTTTACAACTTTTATTTCTCCTAACAACAATAATTTGCTTTGTTACATGCAAGGAAAATTGTAGTACCCAGTTCCCATTGCTTCCATTACCTGACTACTAAACCAGAAGCTCGTAATGCATAACCATACGCCGGTGGCAACTCCCATGGCAAATAAAAGATCAAAAGAAAATGTAAGCTCTATAGGAGCCCGGAACAAGGCGATACAATATTTTACACTACTGAAAATAGTCAAAATACCCTTCTTAATGAATGAATAATAATTTTAGGGGTCATGTAGTAATAGATGTTACCCACCCACTATCCCTTTTTAGATCACGACTTTTATAGTAAAATTGGGTGTGTGCTCGCTATTACACGCGTAAATTATGGGACAAATACAGTATTGCTAACCCCGCGCGTTCGGTTCTGACAGCCTTCCTGTCACTTTGCTCAGCTTTTCTTCTCCGCAACCCACGGTCGCCACATAACAAGACCCTACGTCTAACTGCCACACGGCAAGAATTCCGAGCATGCTTCTCGCCTACACCCTGCATTTCGAAGGAAACAACGTGAAGGATATGTTGGGAGCTTCGAACAGCTGAGCTGTGCAGCCAAGTTTTTAGTGTTATTGTAAATCAGCTGATTCGAATAATACACAGCGCTACACTTCAGACATTATTTCTGTACAATTATACGTAATATATTTTAAAAGACGATCCCGAGTCAACGCCGAGGACATTCAAACAGAGAAATACAATAATTTTAGATGAATAAATAAATTACCTACCGAAGCTTTGATACCTTTACCATCGGTATTCAATTCAATAAATACAACAAAGAGGGCGAACACTCTACAGCTAATGAATATAAAAACACTCACCATGCAATGATTATCCTTTAACATGAAACAAGAGTCCGAGTGGAGGTCGTTCACAGCTTACAGTACAGTAATTGACAGATAACACCATGCACACTCACTGAATCGCGACTCTCTAAGGTTAATATTAGCTTTCGTGATAATACAAAAGTAAAGTTCAGGTAAGGATATATTTAGCACTGAGCACTCAAACAAGCCGCTCTGTGGCGATATTATTGCCGTGGTTTTATATTATAGAGTTGTAGGCTATTGAATGATAGATGGTATTTTGAACACTATGGCGGGAAACAATAGCCTGTGCACTATTATCGATTGACGCAAGCGAACTGACACCAATAAATAAATTATCCTCAGTCACTTGGCAAGGGTTTCCATCCCTTCACTGTCCCTATCATCATCACCACCATCATTGTTTTCGTCAGAGCTTGATGAATTGCCAAGGTTAATAATCATTTCATTCACCGCGACATCCAGACCGCCTTCAGTATTTCTTTTTGTTCCTGTTGTACGGGATGTGTCCAGTCCTCGGGTCGAACCTCGGCGAAGTAAAAGTAACGAAACAATGACAATGAAAGGAAATCCAACACAGACAGTGGTTGACAAGTGCCTGAAACAATGTCTGCCCACACGAGAAAGATTCTGTCACTTGTGTGGTGTATTTTGTAGCCACACGTTGGTGACGGGTGTTTGATACTAAAATGTCGAGAGCTGTGAGATATTGTTTGTAGTTCTTGATGCATTTGCAGCGAGTGTTTACATGGACTTTAAAACAATTCGGTATGTGCATCTCCCCTGCGAAAGAAGACCATGGAAAGACTTAAAACAGTGACATTCCACACGCATCATGCCGCGAATACCTTTTAAGTTAGATTTATTTTATCAAAGCATGTAATAGAAATAAAATAATGCAAAACAAAATTAAATAAGTCACTTTGACAAATACAAGATTGTTACTAGGAACTTCAGTTATACACAGCACAATAATATGTTCTTTTGACAGAACTAATTTCTGAATAGGAACTGTAGGCTAATCATACACAAAATAAAATAAGTCACTTTGTCAGTACTAGACTGTGGTTAGGAACTTTAGTCACACAAAATTAGATAAAACAAACAATAATCAAGGATTTATTAATTTAAAGCTTCACTAGGGAACTCATCTGCCCTTCAATTTTCTCTGCTTCAGATCGGGCATCGTTCAATAACTTCTTTTTTGGCCAATTCCTGGAGATCTTTCGTGGCTTTCGACTGCCGAGAAGCACCAAGTATTTAATTGGAGATGTATATATCGTATTTGCTCGCATACGACACACTATCAGGTATATCTCGCACCCCAATTTTATATTGCAGGGGGAAAAAATATTTGCATATATCTTGCTTTAATTTCTGATGCCTTCACAAACATGAGCGTAGTAATTTTAAGATAGAACCCCCACCTACTGTGGGATGTCACGCGTCCTGCCCACAATGTTGTTAGTTTTGGCGGCGGTGCTTTCCTTTCTTTCCCGGTATTTTTTGTCCGTCTGGTGCATTGTCGACAAGTACCAGTATTCTGTCTTCACGTTCCCATGCTGTTCCTCAGTTAAGTGCGATTGTTTTCTTGTGGAGGTTGTAAAAATAGTGGAAGTTATAACGGTGGGTTTAAACTCAAAGTGATAAAAAAGCATTTGACGATGGTTAATAGAGCTGCCAGTCGAGAATCCATTGCGACTGAATTTAATATTAGCTACTGGCATAAACAGAATGACGCACTAGAAACCACTAACAAAACACATAAGATGTGTTCAAATGTGACAACACAGTAAAACCATATGGGGTTTGATCGTCAGCTGTTTTGTTGCTGCTCCACATGCTAAGTAAGGAATTGTTAGGTTAGAACACATCGAGATCTGGTATTGTTAGTTACGATAAGCAGACTGACAGAAGACAAAATATTGGGCCGATAACCTAGATGTTAGGCCCCTTAAAACAACAATTATCATCATCAGCATCAGAAGACAAAATAAGGAAGTCTGTGAGTTGAACTCTTGCGTGATTGGGTTATACGGGCTTGGGTTACGGTGCGGACGTACGTTGTTATGAAAAGATTCTTAAAGCCAGGCATCGTTTATGCGTTGGATAGAAGTCAGGATAATAACCAGATTGATGCACGCGGGAGAAGCTTGGAGATTGGCAGCACTGACGGCAGTGACAATGCCAGTTTTCTTGTTTCAATAATGAAAAGTTTACAGATTTTCTTTACAGGAATACAGTCTTTCACACACAAACCCTGCATATATCACACACTGAAAATTTTCACACTCATTTTCGGTCAAAAAAGGGCGAGTTATATGTGAGCAAATACGGTATTACAATCTCCACAATAATTTCCATTTTTGCAAGTAATACGATTGGTTTGCATGCAGAAGACAAAATCCCTGCATTATTTTTTAATATAGGCAAACTTCTTCCAATAACTATTAATAATTACTTCGTGTACATAATTATGTATATTTTCTTCTAATCTAATAAATATTGAGATATTTCGTTCATAAATGCATGTTGAAGTAATATAGACCCTGCAACAAATATTAACACCATGTGAATTCTTACGAATTGACTTATTTCAGTATAACAAAAATTTCACTAATGATTCCCAAAATTTTGTCATACTAGTATTTTACTGTATAAGCTTCACTTACAGTAAGTAATGTCTCCAGAGTATGGACATCTGTCTGTAATAGGGGCATTGCTATTAATTTCATTCATTCTTAAGGTCAATTTATGAGTAGTTCGCTGGAATAAGGAGGTAGTCAGACATTAAATGAATGGTGCGCTGTGGACCGGATGCCGGGTGAAAGTGGCACTTTGCTACTTATGTCAATAAATTAACACTTGAAATCCTGAAATGTTGAATTAATAGTTTTGTGTCCTGATGCTTAATGGATGCTATGTTATGTCATTCCATTATGTAGTTTCCTTAATATGTGTTCCGAGCCGCCTACAATCCTTACTGAAATAATATATAGGAGATACCCACCTAGATTTGTCCTTGCGTTTTGATGTTCCACCTTCCTTAGAATCATCTTTGGACTCCTCTTCATCCATGCCATCAACTTCACTGACATCATGCTTACCAACACGCTGCTTCTTGCCAGTAGAGCTTGCCAGATGGCCGGGACGCCGTCTCCAATTGCGCACGTTACGCGGTAAGTAGACTGGCTTGCGTCTCTGGCCACCTCCACGGAGGTAAGTCTCCATCTAAAGACCAGAAAACATTAATTATTAACACTCAAATAACAATCAACTGGCATAATGCTTCGAAAGTCCTTACAAGCAGGGAGTTGATTGACATATTTCATGTCTACATAATTTTAATAAGTTATCAAAATATTAATCTGACCAACCTAGACACTGGTAATTCTATAGGAAAAGCACAGGTAAGCAACAAATCTGGTCTATTACAAACAAAAATAAAAAAAGAGGGCAGAAAAATCGAGCTTATGCGCCTGGACAGAGCGTGAACAATATCCTGCACAAACATAGCTGCTATTCCATCAGAGGCAAAAGCTCAGTTTTGACTGTTGAACTACAGTGAGGGCCATCCCTAATGCCATGCCGCCGACAGGTCGCAATGACTCACCCACATTGCACTTATTAGTAGGACTCGGATTTTCATGTATTAAAAATACCTGAAATAAGTGACAAAAGAGTAAAAATATTTAATTAAGTTTTAATTTAGTTTACTAATGTCAATATAAACAATATGCAGTACTCATGAATGCAATTTATGCTATGTCTCACTGATTACTGAAGCATTACAATACATGAGATAAATCTTCAGGTTGTCCATCACAAATGACCCGATGATTATCGCGAAACTGCGGCATCATGTTTCTTGCCCTTGAGGGGTTGTGTAACTTGAGATCACTGTTCAGCCAAGATTGCTTTCCCACATGGTTGGCAGAACAGAACACCCTCAGAAGTAATTATTATCTTTAAATTCTGCAACATACTGCTGCAGACGATAACTTGTTTTTACCTTAGGCAACGTAGAACTGCCTTACACTTCACAGTGCCAGAAATGAACTACATGTGAGTGACACTAGTTCCAGGTAGCAGGGGTAAGAGGGGGAAGGTCTAGCACTTGGTGCAATATGGCTATGGACAAGGAAATCCCCGGCTTCCACAGCGAGTGGTATGGGGTGACAAAGTAAAGAATAACACAGTTGGAAGCTAACATACACCCTGTATGAAGATTAGATAACTCACAGGTTCTTCCTCCTTGGGAAAAAAAAAAAAACAGAAAAATCTAGCATAACTTACTGATTAAAAAAAAATATAAATATCATGTATTTTTATGTGCTAATAAGTGAAAAGCAGGAATTTATGTATTTATAGAAAAATGTTTAAAATATGTATTTACATTAAAAAAATATTTACATAAAAATCCGAGCCCTACTTATTAGATACGCAGCTGGCAAGATACCTTATTTGTGATAATTAAGACTTGCTGTGAAGTACTGTAGCCCACGTAGTATCACGTGAATAGGGTTAGGTATAGAACAAAACATCGAATTTTGCTAGTGGAAACTTATCTTCTCAAGGAGAAGTCTTCCAGTAAATGTTTTCGTACATTTCAGCGCCGTATGATTTTTACTTGTGGGTGAACCTCCAACAAGAAGGTATACAGAAACAATCTGTGTACTCTGGAGGCTCTCGAGAACTAAATAACTGCGCTGATATGATACATCAGTGAGGATGAATTACAGTGAGCGTACCAAAACTATGTCTAGAAAATTAAGGACAGCATTTCCAGCAACGAAACTGAAATTCATGTAAGTAAATATGATTATTAAATACGTTAAAAAGTGAAAATATGATAAACTAGTTGAGCGCCATTGCCTAGCTCAACAGGCGGCTACACACAGTGGCCCGCCCGTTGCGCGGTGCATCCGAAGCTCATTTCTATAGGGATGACCCTCACTGTATATAGTGTTCCGAACTATGAGTTTTGAGATTTTCCAGGTTTTCCAAGAGGCACAAATATTTCCTAGCCCTGTATACCAAATGAAATGAGGTCTAATTTCCTACACAACCCATCATTAACAGTCTTTAATTTTGTTCACACATAATGTCAAGAACTCAGATTACAAATTTTGTAACAGCCAGTCACTGTCAAACAGGGCAAAAACACTTACACAAGGGAAAGTGACTTGATGTTTATTCCGGGTATTGGTTCAAATTCAATCTGAAATACTTCTGCACATCTTCATATGGCCACAGTTTCCAATTGAGCTATTTTGACCTAGCATTTGGCTGTAATTGTCAAAATAGGAGAGGAAACTTTTGCACGAACTTCTACATTAGTATCTTAACACATGCACAAAACATAATTGCCTGGAGAGGTGAAGGAGTAAACAGAACTAAGGTGACCAGACGTCCTCTTTTATCCGGACATAAACTCCTTATTAGACCTTTATATGGTGTCCGAGGGGATTAAAAAAAATCCCATAATGTCCTTTTTATGGAACTATGCAAAATTTTGAAGTATCTTTTCATAGCTTCATTTTAAAAATCATTCTTCACTAGATTACAGCAATATCATCAACAGTCTGTGAATGTTGAGAAAAGGATGATACGAATTGAACCAGAACACAATCAAGTAAAATAAAATACCCATTCTAGACAGTCGAAATTTTCCACGAAAACTCAATAAGAACTAAGAAGCAGAGTTGGGCAGTATCGAAAATACATGTATTTAAAATACGTATCTAAAATACATTTTGGAACATGTATTTTGTATCTCTATCGAAAATACTTGTCATGAGTATTTTGTATTTTCAAAATACATAAATCACAATCAAAAATACAATCACTGCATTAGAAAATTTTCAGTTTTATCTGAACCTGTTAACTAGTATTGTTCGAAAATTCCTGAAAGTGCTCACACAAGAGCTGTACAAAATGCGGCAATTGTCTCCCATAAGAGCAGTGTAACAGTCTTATAAAACTTTGAATTGAAAAATAAGTTGCTGTTCTTTCATTTGACGGGCTTGGACATCATGATCATTTAGTCCCATGCACTTGGGTGTGTGTATATATATATATATATATATATATATATATATATATATATATATATATATATATATATCATATATATCATTTGACTGATGACCGTGTCTTTGTGTGTCAATGTTGTAGTAGTACCACCGTAGTGTGTTTATTTTTAATTCGGGGAAAGAGAGAGCCGTGGCCTTAAGTTAGGAACAATCCCGGCGGCAAAAGAAGAAAACCACTTCCGCACTTCGCAGGTTTGCTAGCCACTGCGCCACGAGGCAGAAGAAAATACATATGGCGGTGGTTGTTAGTACATCTTGATCATCAGCCCGATGTATTTGCGTGTGTGTTAAATGTGCCTAATAAACTGTGATTGTGTGGTTTTTGTAGCAATATGCGTGGCTGTATTTATTATGGTCTAGAAATGAGCAGATGTCCTGGGACTTGAAATATGGTGGTATTCCGGCATGTGGGAAAAAAAAACCCCCAGCAAACTTCACACCGAGGATGACCACTGTCAGTGCCAGAAAAAGAAACTAGGATCTCTGTACTTGTCTTGGATAGTTGCATACGTTAAGGATGGATGACGATGATGATGTATGTATGTCTACCCCTTATTTTTCCCCGTTTTAACGGGATCGGTGATGAAAGGAAGCTTGTAGTTTAACGTGACCGTTAATCGTGAGATCATGAGCCAAGGGACCTCCTTTTTACGTGGAATCCGAACCACAGGACATGGCATTTCACTTCGAAAATCTCACATGCATTGACTGGGAATCGAACCCGGACCTTGGTGAGAGGCATACAGCTAGACCGCTGAGCCACCATGCCCCTATCGGTGATGAGATGCGATGAAAGGCTATGGGGTGGATGTTTTTACGACCGAATGCCCATCCTGACACCATCATGAGAGGAGTTAAAGAGAGATGAAGATGAATGAAGCTGGGCAAGGATGAGGAAGGAAGTGGCCGTGACCTGTCAGAAGGTACCGTCCCAACATTTGCCTAGAGTTGAAAGTGGGGAAACCACGGAAAACCATTTCAATGACGGCTGACGGTGGGGGCTCGAACCCACGTCTACCAAGTCCGCTTAGAACTTGGCCCTATGGCCTAGCGTTGCGCATTGGCAAGCGTAGCTACCACTGTCGGTGATGATAAGATGATAATAATAACACTGTAATAATAACTATAATGCATATTATTCCCATTTCAACTGGGACGGAAATGAGATGTTTTTTCATGTCCTTGTGGTGGATAGTTTATACAGCCAGATGCCCTTCCTGTCGCCAACGTCATGAGAGGAGTTAATGAGAGATGATATGAATGAACGTGAATGAACCTATGCACGGACTTGGAGGGAAGCGGCCGTGGCACATTCGTAGGTGCCGTCCCAGCATTTGTCTGTAGTTGAAAATGGGAAACCACGGAAAACAATTCGAGGACGGCCGACGGTGAGGTTCGAACCAACGTCTACTGAGAACGCAGATAACTGGGCCCCAGCTACCGCTGTTTGATGCTGGTAATTAATTATAAGTGACCCAACATATCCAGGTCTGTATATCAAGAAATCTGATGGGAGGGGATATTTATTTATTCCATTTATTTATTTTTTGTTTTCTTTGGGGGCATATTACTTACAAAGGAGAATGTATTATCGAACGTACAAATTATACATGTGGAGCCAATTGACTGTAGTGTCCCTTGGTGCAGATTTCTTACATCACCATTTTGAGACTTCAGAGGGTGGTCTGAATGATATACCTCACTGTATTCCTGACCGCGCTATAATCTTTAGTGTTTCTATTTTGAATATATAAGAAAATATGAACAGCCGGACATATAACTACACCTTTTTCTTAAATATCTCAACCAAGAAACAGTTCTAAATAGTAGGAAATATTATTTTATGGAGCTTCAAGTGGTGTTGACCATCAATATTATTATGTTAATTTTTAAGTATAACTTAACTCGTGTACAATTTTAATAGCCATTGATTTCTTTTTATAAAATGAAAATAACTTATTTTTTACAATATTTACATAGTGTTGCTGAATAAAAAGAATTGATATTAACACGCAAAAGGGTCTGAAACGGGCTAGATATTAAAATAATTTCAGTATTATTCTGTGATAGTCTCATTAAATTTCTTCTTCTGAATTGAAAAATTCATTTACAAATGTTCTCACAAAATTTCGCAATTTAACGTTGTTAGCTTGCCTTGGAGTCATAACTCCTTACTTGCTGTGGTTGCCGGTAAGCAACTGAAGGTCAAAAATAAGGAATTTGAGATAATAGGTCCAGGTAATATTTCTGGTAATTCCTGGTCATTCATAATCTGAACCCCTATAGTGAACTGGTAGTAGCGTGAAAGGAACGAAGGTATTTCAGTTGTTGGAGAATCCGGTACAGGCAGTGCAAACTACTGATTAGCAGATGATACAAATACTCTGGGTGATTTAAGGGAGGTGAAAGCAATGTTATAATAACAAGGAAATGTTCAGGTATTGACCAACCAGCCACGAGACTCTCGGAGTCCGAATAGAAATATACGACTGAACATGAAGTAATAAAAAGCGCTTCAAAACAATAGGAAATTACAATACATGCCATTTTCAAGCATAGATATTCACTTAAACAGGCAAAGGAGAAAAATATGATGCATTGTGCCAAAATTACCAAAATATGCAAAAATATGATTTTCCATGATCTTCTGGGCCTTAGTTATTAAGCTGTACATATATTATCTTGACATGAGAGCTAATTATCCGACCACCTCGTGGCGCAGTGGCTAGTATTCTTGGCTGTCAATCCTGAGGCCCAGTTTTGATTCCCGAATCTGTCAAGAAATTTAATTCTGGTCTGAGGCAAAACTTAGAAGAGGTGGATTCAGTGCTCAAGTAAATTATTCTGGAAGTGGTTTTCCGTGGTTTCCCACTTCTACTTCAGGCAAATGCCGGGATGATACCTAAATTAAGGGCATGGCCACCTGCTTCCCAATCCTCATCTGAATTACAAATACACACACTAATACAGCCATCACAATAACACAATTCATCAGACAAATTCCACACACCCAAGTACACGGGGCTGCATGAACACAATATCGCAACGACAACAAGCTCTTTATCCGAACCGGTGCACAGTATTCAGTGACAGATTAAACTAAGTCAACAGCTAACAACGGAAAGTATTGGTTTTGGACCCTAAGTGGAACCACAAAGATTCCACAAAATGTCATTCCCGATTCTACATCTTGCGGTTGTCAGCTGTCTTTGTTAGATAATCTTTGAAAGATAGTGTTCTCTCAAGAGTTTCAGCCAGTGTAAACAGTACACATAATTATGTTACAGGGCAAGTCGATTCTCCAATAAGAGTTGACTCTCCCTAGGTAAAGTGGACTCTTACATTTTTTTTTTTTTTTCCAGGAAAAGTTTATTAAAAGCAGTAAGTGTTCAATTTTGATCAACATTTACTAGTCAGAGTTGGCTACATCTAGGGAAAGTATTATCTCACTGTCTTGAGGTAGTAACAGTTGACTATTTGCAAGGAAACTGTACTAGCTAATAAAAATCAAATAAAGCTAATAAAAAACAAAGAAGGAGGCAAAAAACAATACCAATGTCCTCTACCGCGGTCAACATCGGGGACAGGAATTCGAACTGGCGGATGAATGTGATCTATGTTTAAGAGAAACGAATAAAAATGCAAAACTTTTATAATACATAAAGAGATATAAATATTTATCATTTATTACAGCAAGGTAAAGATTTGTGACACTTTAAGAGTTGCAAAGTACACTTTTCTTCTTTCACATGCACTTCATGGATTCACATTTAGTGTTGCAAGAACATTCGGAGAAAAAAAGAAAAAATGTCAACTTCCAAGTGATTGTGAAGTTGCAACAGTTCTCACAGCTATTGTTTTATCCAAAGGAACTTCATTTTTTTGGATAATGTTCATAGGATATTTACTGAATTGAGACCTGAAAAAATATAATCATTGAAATCTGACCAATTTAATACTATGGGCAGCGAGAGAGAGAGAGAGGGAGATATCTTTTAATTTAGCTATGAAAACTTACCTAAGAAAGGCTGCTTTAGAATTCCATTTCTCGTTCCAATTCGATAAAATCCATCGTCGACAACCTCCAGTACCATGCCAAGGATAGATCGAGCATCCCCTCTACCACGGTCAACATCGGGGACAGGAATTCAAACTGATGTTCCTTTTATAATTTTAAATGATCTTGTAGACTTGGTCGTTATGCAGAGGTCTGGCGTTACGTTACGGCGACGGGACGAAATGTACCGAGAATGCACTGAGGGGTGTGACGTCATAGTACCGATTGAGCTTCCTCCTTTCCCCGCGTGCTCCGGTGAGCGTGACGTCATCTCCAGCCAGCTACCTCCTTTGACCTTGGTTTGCAATTGCTAATGGAGTTTGAGTTCACGTAGTTCGCTGCATGATCATGAGGCTTCCACCCAGCATTTTTCAGCATTTGTAGCATTTAAAATGATATAAAGTCTAGTCTTAGAGACTGTATATCACTCTTTTTTCTACTGGTGGATGAATGCGATCTGATATTTTTTTCCAGGCATTTAGCTTGTTGTTCTAGACAGTAGAAAGCTTCATTTCTCTGTCTCTTGATGTCCTCAGTAGACTTGTCCATGTCAGGAGATAATCACTATCATCTACGAGCTTTTCACCACTTGATAAATTTTGGTTCGTTTCATTTTCATCAGGATTTCCATTCACGTTACTTCCAATTTCGTTCTCTTGTTGTTGCTGAATTTGATCAATTGCGCATTGAAGATCCTCTTCTGTTTCTAAATTTGCCAGCACCTCAGTTGGTAGTTTTGAACTAGATAAGCCGTGTCTGGGGGGACAACCGACCATTTTGATGTTTAGTGGTCTTGCATCCAGATGTTTATATATTTTCTATGTCCTGGATGGCTCTTTCGACGCTACCTTGACTGACTATGTCGCGGTTTGCTGTGCACCATTTTGAAGTTCGGTCATGTATTAACCAGACTGTCAATTTTATTAACAAATTCTCTCCCATTGTCGGATTGAAAAATACAAGGAGCGCCTAACAAAGTAAAAATATCAACGATATTATTACACACGTCGTCTGCAGTCTTTGATTTCAGTGGTCTTAGCACAACAAACTTTAAATGGTCCTGGTACACCATTATAAATTTGAAGTCTTCATCAGGTTGCGACTGAAAGTCAATCAAGTCCACTAGCCATCGTGAATTCATTTCCTTGAATAACAAAGGCTTTACAACCAGTCCTTTCTTCTTATGTATCAATTTTTGAACACAAGGTTTGCACAAGCTTAAAAATAGTAAAATGTTCTTGGTAATAACATTTTGAAATTTCCCTTTCAATTTTGCTGAATCATACGATCTCTTCCTCTGTGTCCAGTTGATATGTGCGCTTCATTAAGAACTCCAAACAACTCTTCATCAAAAACATAATACCTTAAGCTGTCTTGGTCTGTGACAGGGTGTATTAGTTTTGTAATACCATTTACTTCAATAATGTAATATCTTCTTAGAAGCCTGATATCGTTACTTTGTTTAATAATTGCAGTTTTTAGTTTTTTTACTTTTTCAATGCAGCTATCATTTTTCAATTTGGTCAATGTGAGTGAATTTACCTTGGAAGTCGAGTGTTCCTGCTGCAGATTTTAACGAAACAGTTCTGCCGTGGTGTCTGACATAATTATTACACACTTAAGCTAATTATTTAAACTTAAATGAATCTTTTGCCACTATTGCTCAACAATAAAGAGCCGAGTAATGACGACTGGCGACTGCCTGTGGTGTGAATAAAGAGCCGAGTAATGACGAATGGCTACTGCCTTTTGTGTGGGGTAATCAAAAGAAAGAAAAGTTCAGATCGATAACGGTCGCTCCAATAATGGAAGTACGAGTTCAAACAATGGCAATGTTTTAATAATCATAACAAAGGTTCGGCGCGCATGGTTACATTTTCAGAGCAGCATCTGTGAATCAACTTTAGTAAACCACAGCAGGCATAGTTAACTCGTCCTAGGAAAAATTGATCTGTTTGTTTTCAATCATCTCTTACTGATACTTTTAGCAAGAGTTGAGTCTGCCTAGGGAGAGTCAACTCTTACTAGGAATCGACTTTCCCTGCAACATATACACTATATAATTTTTAATTATATAAGTCCGCCTCATTGCGTAGTGGCTAGCACTCATGGCTGTCACCACGGAGGCTCGGGTTCGATTCCCGGCTCTGCCAAGACATTTAATGGTTTAATCAGACAAATTCCACACACATACCCAAGCACACGGGGCTACATGGCCACGATGTCGCAAAGCCTCTTGATTAAATTAATCAACATACCGTAGGCCAATATAAAAAGGCTGGAACGGGGTACACTCAGCCTCGTGAGGCAAAACTGAGAAGAGGCAGGTTCGATTCCCATTCTTAGCAATCCTGGAAGTGGTTATCCTTGGTTTCCCACATACCCAAGCACACGGGGCTACATGGCCACGATGTCGCAAAGCCTCTTGATTAAATTAATCAACATACCGTAGGCCAATATAAAAAGAAAGTCACAAATGTATACAAAATAGTATTGTACCACTGTGGTGGATTAATGGTAATTTGAATCATGGCCAATGAAGGTACTATCTGAAAAGATCTCCACGAGGTAGCTTAGGTCATAAGATAATAATAACGACAAAAATTTCTATACCATATATAATTCCCATTTTATGGGTTCGGGGTTGAGGTGAGGTAAATTTCTATGTGGCAGTGGTTTTCACGGCTGGATGACCCTCCTCAAACCATCCTCAACACAGAACTGGATGGGAAAGGAAATGACAATAGGGCAAGGGGGATTGGAAGAAAGCGACCAAGGCCTATCATGAAGTACTGTCCTGAAAATACATTTCATGGAGGCTGACGGTGGGATTTGAACACTTTCACGTTAATGCACGTACCCGTCCTGATCACTGATAATAATATATATAATAATAATAATAATAATACACTTTTTTTAGCGTATGTCTTTTAGTGCCGGGAGTGTCCGAGGACATGTTCGGCTCGCCAGTTTTGTAGCTGCTTCGAGACGGACACCCAATGGGTGAGCTACAAGTACCGTTGGGGAGGAATGTTGGATGGGAGGGTCGAGGAGTTGGAAGGTAGCGGCTGTGGCCTATAGTTAGGGACCAACCCCGGCATTTGCCTGGAAGGAAGATGGGAAACCACAGAAGACCATCTTCAAGGTTGCCGGCGGGGGGATTCGAACCTCCTCGCCTCCCGGATGTGAGCGACTGCCAACAGTCATGCCGCAACGACCTCGGCTAACTCACCCGGTAATAATACACTAATAATTATTTTTGAAAAGTTTGAATGGAAGAGAAGGATATTTTATTAAAAGTATTTTGTATTTTGATTGTATTTTAAAATACTATTTTGTATTTTCAGGAATTTTATAAGCGTATTTGGTATCCAAAATACTTTTTTGGGAGTATTTTGTATCGAAAATACATTTAGCATTTGAGAGAAAACATGAATAGTCTCTTGCTTTGGATTGAATTTTCAATACCAATTCAAATAAGGAGCAATAAAATCTTCCTCTTAGTGTGCCATTTCCTACAGAAGCTTCATGATCAGGTTGATCATAGTTTAGGGGACTGCGGCATGGAAGAGGAATGTTGTGCTTCACCCCTGCCAGTCCTTCAGTTTTCAGCCATGATGTTTTAGGCCTACAAGTCTATGCTGTCCAAAGATATTCCCCAAAATTTGAAGGACAGGATTCTATAATACCCTGTATCCTACAATCGAAATAATCAAGCTTCCTCTTTTCTTCTTCTTCAATTTATTAGGAATGGGACTTCCATGTCTGGTGTTCATTCAGCTAAAACCTTCAGAGATTCTTTGTATGCACAAAATTTGAGGGATGGATACAACACAATTTATGACCGCTTTTCCTTTTAAACAATATCACAAGATATTAATAACAGCCATGAACCTACGTGGGGAATGTCCCTGGGAACCTGCAAAGGGGCAATTCACGACCTTCTATAACTAACTGACGAGATGATGGTTGATATACTGTATCTATTATTAAGAATATTATGGCTATTAATAATGCACTAAACATACATCGCTATTAGATGGAATATGATTTTATCAAGTTCAAACATTCAACAAACACACCTAAGGTTTAAATTGACATTGTGAAAACTTTTTAGTTAAAAGGGCTAGTTGAAGAGTTGAAGACTGCCTCCCAACGAAAAAGCTAAAGAGAATATTAACTTCTTAGCTTGTAGTCACTGTTTCTTCGCTGAACAACTCAAAGAGAACAGATGCAACAAATCCTTTTCTGACCTGAACAATATTCCCTTCCCACAGGAACGACACACAGATGAGCCAAAACATTACCCTTATTTGTATGCTGGATACTCTAGTACTCTTGGATTGGAAAATGTGCATTCTACTATAGCTAAAAGATCATAATCGAAGTTCCTCAGTTTTCAAGGAACAATTATATAGGGGGTTTTGAATCTTAGGCAGATGCTATGATATTCATGCCGACACTTCTAGTTGCTCTGATGTAACACATATGCAGGACCTAGCAACACATGCAGAAGAAGGGTTTAGATTGATTTTTATGAACCATCAAGGCTGCAAATTAATTACTGTAAATGAAAGAAAATATAAATAGTGTCACTTCAGTTACTGAATTTCAAAGTAAATTCAGTTCGGTTTATCTGCATGATATGTAGTCTTTCACTGGGAGGATTAGTAAAAAACTTGAATGACACAACAAGAAGACCATATTCAAGTGTCATCATGGACTAATCTTTTGAGATCTGCAGAAAATCCTATTGGCCTCAACTGTGTTAAAATGTACTGTATATGACTCCATGTTCCTCCAGTTCTGTAAATGTTTCCAACAAATGCGGGAAGATATCAAGCATCGCAAACATTTCCGCTCTTGAAGTCCAGGCATGCTATAGTTAATGACCATCAAATGCTCTCTGATAGAACATGTTACATTGTACTCCCGATTCTTCGTGTCCGGATTATCTGGTATGCGAGTTATTCGTGCAACCTTAAAAAAGAAACCAGTCTAGATGTTAAGAAATGTAGCTTTTATGACAGCAATATACTATATGATACACGAGTAGAGTACCATATCCACAATCATTAGTGAGGTCATGCCCCAAAATACTGTCAGATGTAGAAGAGAATGACTTCTTAGGCTTCACAGAAGATATGAGGAATTTGGACGTAACTGACATAACACCCAATATGAAAGGCTTCAAAGACACATGTAGACAAAATCGAGGAGTGGCTGAACATGACACTTGTGAAACCGACTACATATGACCACTCAAGTGATAGTGTGCACGGCAGCTACAAATAGCCTATTCAATGAAGAAGGGAAGGATGAGGAAGAGGGCGAAGGAGGAGGAGATGATGACAATAATTATTGCACTGTGAGCAATAGCACCCCATTGAAGTTACCATTTACAATTCAAAATCAAATAGATTTGAATACACCTAGACTATTGAAAACATTCATGTAAATAGACATCCCACCGAATACAGGATCGTAGTGAAATTAATTTGAGTTCGTCACGTAAATGTAGTAGAGTCACTGATCTCTATACATGGATCACTGATGGCAGCTCTCCGCTGCACGAGAAAGTACGCCAGGTTGAGCGCGCGGTCCGCCATGTTGGCGTACCCATTCTCGAGCTCTCCTTATGGGGAAGCAATGATAATCTAGTCATTTTTAAATCGTAATTAATGGTGCTTTGGAACAAATAAAAATATAGAGATATGTTCACTCATAGCATAAGGGCATTGGGATCACTGACACGTCATTCCGAGGTCAGTAAATCTCTGGAATAGCAATAAAAATGAATGTATAATAACGGCTGACAAATTTCAACTTCGGTGCTGAGTACACGCAATTAGCGATCAGTAACAGAGCAACGAGTGAAAAACAATTTCTGGAAACATTCTTGTAAATTGTATATATATATATATGCCACGAAATTATGCATTCTTCAAATGATGTAAGTTACCTATAAACGTAGCTCACTATACAGGCCTAGATTCGACATGTCTTAATCGGTGCTTGGTAATGCTCGGCAACAACAGCAATAACTCCATAAACCCATCCCCTCACTTCTCCCCCTCTCACCAACACTTCCCCCAAGTAATCCCAGCACTCTGCATCAAATATTACAGCTTTTAATCATGCTAGCAGCACAATAAATTTAATAATAACGGGAAGTAGATCAAAGCCAAAAATGCACTTTAAGCCAAACCAATTTCACTCCTCAGCTCCACATAAAACTTAACACAACTAAAAACTTACTCAAAATATACTCTCCCCACCGTTTTACAACTATTAAGAGAACTATTCGCACCCAGAACGGAAAAACCCTGAAATGGGATCAAATTTAAAAACGCAATGGCCTAGCCCAATCACGTCTGCTTCAGCACCACCGCATATGTATACTTGACTTCACAATAACATCCAAATTACGGCTAAGTGACCTACCTGCCTGAGAAATAAGGGTATTACCGGCTTGCCTGAGATGATGGGTCACCAAACCGGTACTTAAAACTAAGATTCTATGCTTTAAATAACCAAATTCAGCTCATTTTACAACTACAAGAAACAAAATATTTACTGCCAGTATAAATACATGTATAACATCAAACTACCAGTAACCAATCACAGAGCCGGATTAGCAATATTGCACCATGTGCTCACTACCATCTTGCTATACCTATAATCGTCTATTCGGCTTACTGCTGCCTTAGCTATCAGCCATCCATGTATAGAGATCAGTGAGTCGAGTGTTGCGATATGTTTCTGGAATATACTAGTAAAAAATGACCGATAACAGTGACTTTTTGGCAGTAACGAAAATACATTGTGAGAAGTTTAAACTCCTTTTGCCAACAAATAGCCATTTTTTTCCTCCCCTGGTATTGCAGCTGCAATGTAGAAATTTCATGACGATCTAGTTTGAAGTTTGAACTCTAGCGAGAGAAGCCTGAACTACGAAACAAACATGGCATGCGTGTTACTGTCGTCAACTTGTGAAGAGCAGTTAAGTGTAGTTAGATATTTGTGGGCCAAAGCCATAAACAGAGTTAAATTCACAGTGATATGCGTGGCGTGTATGGGGACGACTGTATGGACCATAACAATATTTCCAGGAATCTTCACTGGTGAAGAGTCATGGGCATACCACTACACGCCTGAAACATCGCAGGCCTCGATGGAGTGGAAACATGCTGGTTCCCCAGTACGAAAAAAATTCAAAGTTACTCAATCTGCTAGGAAAGTGCTTGTGACAGTGTTCTGGATAATGTGTGGTGTGTTATTGGTGGGCTTTGCTGAACACGGGACCACTGTGAATGTTGCAGCCTACATTAAAACTTCGGTTAAGTTGCGTCGTGCCCTTCGTAACAAATGCCACAACATTAATACTGATAGTGTCAAACTTCATGACAATGACCCCCCCCCCTGGTTGCTGCTCCACTCCACTTCGTAAGAAAATCGCTTAATTTGGGTGGGAGGTACTCCAGCATCCACCATACAGTCCAGACCTGGCACCGTTGAACTTTCATCTGTTTGGTCCCATGAAGAAAATCCTGGCCGGCCAACACTTTGCGACAGATGCGGAAGTAAAAAAGCAGTCCGCTGTCGACTATACTACAACCAAACGGACTTCTACGAACAGGGCATATAGAAACTGGTACCACAATGGCAGAAATGAGTTGAGAAGTTGGCGACTAGAAAAGTAGGTCAAAGAAGTAAATTCATTTGTGATTTGTTTGCTTTTGTTATCCATTAAATGTTTGAAAAAAAATAAAAAAAAAATAAAAAAAAAAAATAATAATTGTGAGTTACTTTCCTATCTGCCCTCGTATTTTGAAATACTGCATTTACACTATTAAGCTGCCAATACATTTTGCACTAGATTGGATAACTTTTTAAATATGTTTTGTGCAGGTTCTCCCCTCCATTAGCCTGAATAATTGGGAGTACATTGTATATGTTAGGAGAAATATTGCACATAATATTACACCCCAATAACTTCAATAGGGGAGGAGACTATGCCCCATCAATTACGTCATCATTAACCCAGGTCATGGAAAAAGACTTTGTTTTTGGCATGAACTGTAGGGAAGAGAATTTCCTGCCGTAATTTCCTTTGTTGCGATCATGATGAAGACCTGATCTGTCAGATGGGTACATTGGTTCAATAAAATATTTGAGCATATAATTCCAATAGTGAAAGTTTGCATTATTTTCCCTCACCCCACATACACGGAGCAAAAAGTGAGTGTTGAATATGATTTTCATTCAGTTGATATCAAGCCCCTCAGAACCCAGTGAAACTACATGAACAAAATATCGGGTACATGTGTAGAAGCAAATTTCAAGACCACTTACTGTTTGCTGCACCAACTATGTAAACTTATGTGAAAGTTGACTACATTCTTCTAAACACACATGATGACAGAAATGTCAATGACTTTATTAATCATTCCCTTTTTCCTTGAACTGTAGATTGTAAATATTTAATTCAGTAATAAAGATATCAATATTGGCCATGTGTAATGTGTTTCTAAAACTCCTTTTACCTCTGATGACAAAAGCATGACTAATGAATTGAATTCGGATTTAATACTCAAGAGAATGCTATTTTCTTTGAATCTATAGTTTGAATTTTTAATCAGAAACCTTAAGGTCAGATCAGTTAAGCTACCATTCACATACAGTCAATACCTATACTCAAGTAACACTGTGCAATCACAAAACAAAGAATGGCTTAAAAGCAGGTGACAAAATCAGGAGGCACTTTTACAAGAAGCAAAAAGTACCAGTCATAATGTAGCTATTGTTTAGACAAGTATTGCTATACCTTAAAATAAAATAAAAATGGCCGGTCAGTCCCTGGCTTGACATCTTCAAGAAATTATATTTTTAAAAGCCCTCTAACAAGGGATGCATGTGACCTCAAATGCCCAGAACCGCACGAAAATGCACTTAGAACGTAAATCGCCCATCCCAAAAACAGTGGTATGAGTCATTCCTACGCAAAACTCAGTTGTCATCAACTAGTTCCATTCAACAGTGGCATTTTGTACCTGAGACTAGTACTTGCTCTAATATTTGATGAGTATAGTTGCTTAGGAGGCCATCTTTTGGTGTGTTAGTGAGTTAAGAGTATAAACAGTGTATCATGAGGCGAATTAATCCCATAAATGTTGTCAAAATGTTAAGAGGCAAAGATGTGATGTGCTGAATATGACAACGTAATTGGAGTCGAGGATATGGAGTTCGCGAATATGTTAATGTTATAATAATTCACAAATGCAATGGGAATGAAAAAAAGGAAGCTTGTAGTTTAACGTGACCGTCAATCTTGAGATCATGAGCCACGGGACAATGGGAATGACACAGAATGCATGAAGATAATGCTGGATAGGTATAGAAATTGCGAAGACCAGGAAAAACCTGTACCGGAAGTTGGCTCTTCCAGCAGTACAGGTCTTGCATTTTCAGAGCAACAGGAACCCTCGAGTGAAAGTCACAATGAGTACAAACTATCTCCACCCAAAATGTCGAGGTCCAGTGTATTACAGATATTGATGACAACATACTGGAGAACATTTATGAAGACCATTACAATCGTGACTTGAACTCCTTTAGCAAACTTATGTGGCGCTATAAATGCATTCGAAGTAAATCAAATAGCAAGTTAATATTAGATTACAGTATGTGACTAGCAGAAGGCGAGATGGAGCTCACTTCAAGGAAAACAGGCTGTCTCAATTAAAAACTTTAAAATAGTATCTAATGTCACAATTCGATAAGGCAAGAGTGTATGGATCTGTAGTCCACTATTGGCACTAGAAGCATCTCAAGTTGTTGGCCTGGACAATTTCACAGCGTCGATTATTTTTTCCAACATACTTAAGGCATTTCTTCTAGGCATATTACCACGTTTGCCACACATAAGATCATAGTATTCATCAGAAGGCACAAAGGTTTGTGGAGAAAGTGAACAAATATGCAACATACGGGACTGTGGACGAAGAAAATATTTGGAACAGTGACCAAAGTCAATTTAATCATGAAATGTCTTTATTGTCAACACAATCCCATAGAGGAGAGAAAACTACAGTTGTAGTGTTGCAGTCTGTGCATAACACTCTACACACAGCTTTACAATTGATCGTGGCCCCACCATAACTTAGAAAGCGCCAATTAACCCCCCCTCCCCCCGGAGATGCCACTAGATGTTTCTTATCCACTTCTCTTGTCATCTAGTGGCATCTCCCGGGTGGGAATTGGTGCTTGCAACGTTATGGTGGGGGCACATTCAATTAGTGTGGCCTTATCGATGAGTGGCAGATTAACTAACAAGCTGTATATCTTTTTTGAAGAGACACAAGGCACTTTTGGCCCAAATCTCTCAAAGAAATTTGAAACAACATGTCTACGAAACATTCATGTGGAGGCAAGTAAAAGTGGCAAAATGACAAGAGAGAAGATAAAATGTTTTCTAACTACAACTTGGTGAACATGAATGTGACAATGAAGAAAGCCTATTGCTGTGCGATTCTGGGTCAGACCATAAAGATCATTACTCTTTCAGATGAAAGTTTTGCGGACAAGGACGTCACACTCAAGATATTGCCACCATAGACAACAAAATATTGTCAACCTCTTGATGAATACTACTTATTTAGATAATAAAAGCTATACATGAGAAGGATAGTAGATTTATTAAGACTACAAAGTGAAAAACCAGAAATAAAGTTACACAATCGTTATTTCATCATCAGACGTCACTGTGCTATACCAACAACTTTTTCCACCGAAGTACAAGCCTATATTACAATATGCTTGGCAAAAGGCAGGTTATGACATTGACATACCAATATCATCATTTGAATATGTAATTACTGTAGTGTGGCTTTTGATAATGGACTGCTTGAATGTAGAAGTGATGTTACATGTGAAAAAGTGGCTTTAGTCAGATATGCATATTGTTCAGTTCCACTCTGCTTTGGCAACTTCACTGAAACTCTACACCTGCACTTTTAAGACTGAATAGCTGCGTGACACAATCAGGTCAGTAGAAACAGTTTCTTGTTCAGAGGGAAATATAGCAAATCGTCAGGACATTAAAATGTGTGCGTTTTTGGTCCTATGATATAGTTTGTTTCTTCATGTTATCAAAATTCCTCATGTAGACCTTGAATAGGTGATTCAAACGTCTCTCATGGTAAGACGTACAGTTCTGTATGGTATGATTCATACCAATGTTTTTGGGATGAGCGATTTGTGTGGGGTTCTGGGTGTTGAGGTCACGCACATCCCTTGCAAGTAAAATATGCCATCTGAACATTACAAAAAAGTAATTCTAAGGAGGTAAAATGGTCTTGGGTGCATAAGTTAAAATTTGTGTTAAGAACAGTGCTGTTACAAGGAAGAGGAGGTAGCAACAGGTCAAGGAATTCATATTTCACTACTGAATATTTGTAACTAGGTAAGTTACAGATAAAAGCAATATTGAACACTCACTCTTGAACGTCTAGTTGAGTGCCAGCATGGGATGTTTATCAGCATTCTCAGCCTCAGGGATCTCCTCCTAGCACTAACAATGAGATAAGGATCTCTCAGAAGGCAACAGAGTGGTTGTGGCAGCAGGTTTAAGAATGCTATAGCTAAAAACTGAACATGGACCTACTTTCCAAATACACTAAGTTGAAATCGGAACATTAGCCTTTCTTAAAAATAATCCACAGAAACAGTACGGTGTTTAGTTTCTCAAGCCCCTGCAATGTACTTCATGAAAATAAAATTATATTCTCATACTTAAAATTTGAAGATAGCAGGAAAGAACAAGACCAGAAGTAGCAGCTATCAAGGTTTCTCTCTGGCTACATACAAAGGAGCTATCCCATTGCATTTTCCAAACACACCACGAAACTCTTTATATGATTGTTTGATTCGGGGCTGACGACTAATGCTGTTACTACTATCAGTTACTTTAAATGGGTACCTGCATTATTAAAGAAACTTAACTTAGTTCCTTTTATCTAGTAACAGAACCGTTTGTTACTTTATTTTCAACTATAAGCCGAAGCAGTAGACATTTCATTTTTCGTTCTTAATACATATATTTTCGATGCACGATTTTAAGTGAATTGTGTTTTATTAGCTTTCATTACCTGCCATTGATGGTTTCATAAAGGAAGGCAGTTTATACCTGTTACCAAAGCGAAGTCCTATGACAGAAGAATGGAGGACAGCCTTGCTTTCTAAATCGCTAACAGTGGAGTAAATGACAATAACACAATGTTCCTTGATGAAATAAGTACTTACTAACTTTGGAATCTATAAGAAATCAATGTTAGCTCATCCTTCGTTTAATGTTAAAAGTGGTGTTGGGGTGAAACAACAATAAATATTCAATACTTTTGAAGTGAATCGGTCATCCCTACTCCTGGCAGGCATGCCATTTGCTCCAATAGTGTTGATGCCAACCCATAACAGAAAATTGAATAGAGCATGAATTTGGTTATTATACACCTCATCCGGGATAAATACGAAGTTTTAGCCAAAAATTCAAAAATGTTCTAACAGAGAGCTTACTTTATTCACAGACATTTTCTATCCAAATGTTTTGTTTGGGTTCTAGTGCCTGACAACTGGTATGTGACTCAGACAATAAGTCATTTAACTTTTTGTAAGTTGCAACATCAATGTTTCACGAAACGGTCGCAATGTATCAATGATACAATCAAACAAGACGTCCAGATACGGCTTAAGCACTGTCATCTTTTTGTGGCAGCTGTTCACAATATATGCCGAATCATGTTCCTTTTCAGGTACCTACAACATATCGATACTACCTGTTATTTTGCACTTGCATAATACACATTTCCTTTATCATTACACATTTTGTGAAGAAATGAGTGACTGTGTCGGTCGCTGTGTATAAGTCTGATACATAGGTTTAGTAATTGGGTAGTTGAACCCACTACATGCATTTAAATTTATGTTATTGTAGTTTGTTTTCTTTCTGTATATTCCAGTGTCATTTATATATTTATTTCTAAAATACAGTTTCTTGTAAACATAATACAATGCCAGTAATAATAATCACAAGTAACTAACGGAAGAAAAAGGAACTACAAACTAAATCTTCATCTAAAATTAAGTTTCTGAACAGCTTCTATAACCCAAGGATCTTCCAGATTATAGGTTTGCTTTTGTGCCATCATATCATATCAGATGTAAAAAGATGGAGATGTATGAATAAATGTTGCGCCGTATGTCACAATGTATCAATCTGATACTTACGCTCTGAGCAGCTGACAGTGTGACTGCACGAAGGCTGTGAAATGACTGGCTGGATATGGAGTGGGAAACAGGAAGGTACTGTTAAGGCGGGCTTGCCTCTGTTGCCTACCACAACAATGACACGAGAAAAACGTGCACCTGTATAATTCTGATACACATGTGTTATGTGCCTCGTTTAAGAAATAAAGCAATGTTATCCCGCAGTGCAAATTCATCCTCACAAGGTGGTAGACACTGCTGGTGCTTCTCTACAATACGGCTTGGGTTTGCCCGATTTGAGAGTAAAGCTTTATAGCAGAAATTGGGAAATTAAGCACTATTTCTTCTACTGGTGGATGGCAAACCTAGTTTGTTCAGTTGTTTTCAGTCTGATATTCATTGTTGAACTTTTGTATATCATTTAGTTATCTTGTGTTCACAGGTTTGCCGACTGGGTTAGGCCTATGTTTCGTGTTTTAGTTCTGTAATGAGCTCACCCTAATGTCAGCATAAAAATCCTACATGGCTATAATGGGCATTGAATTTGGGCCATACATGTGGAAAGCTACTAACCTCACAGGTAGACCGCACCAGCAATATGTTATGCTCCTCCTTGACAAAAGGGCAGCAACAAATGATTCACTAGCAACCCCCAATGTTCACAGTCATCCATGCAGAAACCTACTCCTATGCGCAATGACTGTACAGGGTTAAGAAGTGGCTAGCAAGTCTTTAAGCTTAAATCCTCATGTATCTAAGATCCTTACAAATCCTAAAGAACAGAATGGAAAGATAAATTGAACAGCACCTAGATAATTCACAGTTCGGTTTCCATAAAAAAAATGTCTATACATGATGCAATTGCTATACTGCATTGTCTGGGAGAAATATTAGTTAATAATAGAAGAGATCTTGCTTTATAGGTTACAAGAAAGTGTTTGACAATGTATCTTGGCATATGCTGTTACCACTCTGTGAAAGAAAAGGTTGTCCAGGGCATGACATAAGGTCAAAGCCCAGTCATCAGGTTTTGGCAAGGAAGTAACAGATCCTGCAAAAATACACAGGGGAATGAGGCAAGGTTGCCTGCTTTCACCATGGCTGATGAATGTATTTGCTGAACAAATTGTAAACAAAACCCCCTCCCCCCTTGGCATTAAAGTGTAAGGTAAAACAATTTACATCATATTTGCAAGTGACTTCAGTAAAAACTGCACAAAATCGCATGAAAATAAAAGTCAGCAAAACACAAATAACGATGATGAGCAAGAACCCAAACCCACTAAATGTGAGATAGATTGTGAGCCAATTCAAATAAATGGCACAATTTAAATATCTTTTCTAGATCCTAACTGGATATCTATAATTAGACCCCGGATAGTTATTGATTAAAAAACAAAACATAATGATAAGGAGTCCCTTTCATGCCGACGTTCAATGTCCCTCAGATTACAAAACTTGGTCAGTGACATTGTACTGCGCGGAGATTTGGAGCCTAGATGAGAGATCAAGATGGTGCGTTGGGGTCGAATGCAAAAAATCAGCTGGACGGAGAGAAAGACCAACATTAAGGTGTTAAATATGTTCTAGAAAGGAGATAGCTGCTTCACCACACCAGGAAGAGGCAACTGGCATGGCAGTCTAATAATTGACATGATAGAGGTGGCAAACTACCTCACTCCTCCCTTGCCTCATTATAGTGCTGCCGGGGTTTTGTGGGTTTATACCACATAAGGCGGCTTCGGTGGCGTAGTGGGTAGCATGCTGAGCTTCTATGTCCAAGATAGCGGGTTCAACCCGGCCGAAGCCGTCGGATTTTTTAAGAGCATTAAAAATCCCTCAGTATGCCTTCCTTCGGAGGGGAAGTAAAGCCGGCGGTCCCATGTCATATATTTATGGCATGTTAAAGAACCTTCCACTAATTGCACCTGGGTGAAGCTCAATTGGATCGGTTAAGAATGTAAACAACGCTCTTAGGTTACTACGTTCGTTGCCAAGAGCCGACTGCGGCGATGTTTAGTAGTTAAGTTCTGAACTTGGCCTAGTAGTCGTTGATGGTGGCGCTTGGCGGCAAAAGTAGGAACTATTTGAAAAATTCTAAGTTGCAGTACTTAAATAATAATAAAAGAGATAACACACACTAATACAGTCATCACAATTAACACCGGTTATCAGACAAATTCTACACACACCCAAAGTACACGGGGCTACATGACCGCGTTGTCGCAGCCCCTAAACTTAAGAACCAACCAACCAACCATACCACATAACTAGGGCCCCGATTCATAGGTTTTTACCTATTTTTTTCCTGGCTATGTAATTCACAAATTTCAACATATATGTTCGTTTCACACTTCCTGGAGCAGAATATGTGAATTCCATTTCACCTAAAAGAACCTAAATGAGGGGTTGACACCTACAATAACCTAAATAGATGTTTTGCCTTATTCAAATAAAGAATGTTATTTCCCCATTGAAATTCATCGTAAAATTATTTCCACCGCGATTAGTTCAGGTTACTGCCGTTAAATGCAGTGCGATGATGATAATTACTGTTTTGAAGGAGACTAACATCTAGGTTATCGGCCCCTAATGGTTTGGGTGAGAGTGAAAGATGAGATGAGAATGAAAACTACAACTAATACTAACTACAGACTTACATACTACAAGAAGAAATGGTAAACAAATCAAGGATAAGGCAAATAAAAGACAGGAAGAAATGAAATGACCTCAAACCTTGAAGAATGAGGGACTTGGAAGGAAGGAGAGCCATGAAAGGCAGATAGGAAAGAGGAAGGGCCCGCCCCAAAGTCAGTGGAAAAAAGGGGGAAAAAAAACCGACCCAGCTCAGGAATCCCTCGGGATCGCCAACTCCCGAACCCACCAGCCGCGAGTCCCTGAGGGTGTAGCAATATCCATGGTGCACCAGAAGTGATGGGGCCACATACACCCTGCCTCCTTGAGGGCCTTGAACAGAAGGCAGGAGATAACATGAAAAGCAAAAGAAGGCTGACCCCTCGCAAAGGAGGGTATCAGAAAAGATGAGAGAAGGGCCAATTAAGGCGGGAAAGGAAGAGACTCCCTAGGCCTCGGATACCCTCGGAGAGGAGCCCGGCACAACTGACAAACTTTTGTGAAATCAGTTCATAAATAAATTTCACAGAAATAGAAAAGCTGCCTGTATTGATCTGGGAAGAAAAACCTAAAATAACCTATTTTTAGAATACAAGAAACCTAAAGGTAAGGTTTAAGCCACCTAAAAATCCGGGCCCTACACCTAACATATGGTGGCACTTTTGAGGATCTAACCAGGAAAAGTCATTGTAGGGCCAAACCAGTCAGAAGACAGTACTCATGCTTAGATCGAGTAAAAATATGAAGACATTTTTACCAAAATATGAAATAAAATATATGAAAATTTGAAAAATATGAAATTTAAAGTGACGAAATATGAAATTATATGAAGTTGTTCGTGCCGGTTTAAATTTGGATACTTGAAAGATAACTGGTAAGAATTCATCTGAAAATTCAATATAATAAAATTATTAGATTGAATTCTTACTTTAAAATTATTAAATAATAAGCTTCTTTTAGGACTGTGTTTATTTAACCAGCACCCAGTAATTTACAAAAAGTAATGAAGTAAATTATAATTATTTGCAATTTTGGAATTGGTCAAAGGCCAAAACCTTGAAGAGGACAAAGTTTGCATACATAAAATTATAATATTCTATTTGTTGCTATATACAACTAACAATTTTTCTAAATTTTGAGGAAGCAAAATAATTTTCTATGATGAGAAGCTTCGTTCCACATCACATGATGTAATGGAACATAATTCTAGCATGCTACATCATTTACGACAATGTTTGCCGGAATGACGTTTGTCATACCTTCAATAACTTTACTTATTTCATTCAGTACCTGGCAAGACTTATTTTTATCAAGAATAAATTCAAATTTTTCTGACACAATTCTCCTTTTGAGAACTGTAAACCAGGCGTCAACAATGGATGCATGCATGAATCACACGGTTACCAACCCAGCAGCCGGAAGCATATTCAAGTTTATGCGTGTACCACGATGAATAAGTTTCTTTTTAATTTTCATTTATAAGTAGATACATTGTAATTTGTAATTTTAAGTATATTATGCCATCCAATTTTTACGTGCATTGTATTCAAAACAATGACGACATAGCACACAAAGCTGCTTTTATTTGTACACAAAATCATGGTTCAGTATTTTCAAGTTCATACGGATTCAAGAAAAACACTGTTTAACATTAAATAAATTTTAATATGTTTATTTAAAGAAACAGGATTAAAGCATATTGAACTTTAATACGCTTTCAGCTGCTGGGATATGTATTGAAACAGGGTACACTATTTTTAAGTATACTATGTCGTACGATTTTATACGCGAAACTGTATTCAAAATAGATAACATGAATATTTAATTGTGTTATAATTTTTAATGTCATAGCATACAGTAAAATTTCACTTATACGTTTTCCAGGAGACCAAAGGAAAAAATAAACAACTTGTAAGTGTGAAAAATGCATAAATGAAAGTCGGTAAATAAAAACTGCAAAATGTATGTGACAATATGGGTTATAGTTAAGAAGTGAACGACCAACTGAAGAGCCCAATGGTAAACCGGGGCGAAACGCTGGAAATTTGTTGAGTTATGCCGGAACATTTATCACATTTTGTGTTTAATATATATTATGGCTCAACAGACAATACATATTTTTCTTTTGTGAAAATTACAGTATATAAGAAATAATAATACGACTGTTTAACTATAATCGGCAATATGTAACAATACAACTACAAGAGAAATGCACCCAGATAAAGAAAGAAACAACAACAAAATAAAGAAAATTCAGCAACTTTATGAAGTAGTCAGTTATAATGACTTGTTATTTGTTCGCCGTGGCCACGGCATGAACAGTATTTTCAAACCGATAGAATTCGGCCATTATTTCCTCAGAAACGTTATGGCGCGTCACAAAATGTTTGATAGTCCATAGAGCATTGACAGCATAATTAACTTGCCACGGTGGGTGAGTGGTTATAGTGTCGGACTACCAACCTCAAGATTGCAGGTTAGATCCTGGCCATGGCAAGTGATTTTTGAAAGGAGACAAAAATCACGACACTCATGTCACACGTTGTTGGCATGTTAAAGAACCCATTTGAATTCAGTAGGCCGTGTTCAATGGCAAAATTAATCTCGGGATTTTCCGCCAACACAAAGTTCCTCCATTCTCTAATTGAAAGCTCTGTAGTGTCAAGGAGTTTAGATATCTAACCTCATTGACTTTCATAGCTTTCAAAGGAACGACGAAATTCGACATGCAAGCTACCCTCTAGGTGTCAATTAACAAAGCTTGCACCAGGCACCCGAGGCCATACGATATTATTATTAGCATAATTAAAATCCACTGCGACTCTTCGTCATCGCCATTAATAATATACCGCAGTGTAATTTAGTTTATGGATTTTAATTTGTCTGAAGATGCAAGATTATTATAACACAGAATCAATCTCGTGTTCTTAATGGTTTGACGGAGAAAAAAAAAAAAAAATTATAAGAGGAAATAATAAAATTTTCAATATATTGGTGATCGGAACACACTTCCGCTTTCTTCTGCTCATCTTAACATAAGCTTCAGACGCTGTCTAACTGTGTTCTATGGCTGCTTCCTGTATTTTGAGAGATCAACATCTTGTCTAACACAAATACCGCTCGCTACTAATTATTACGCAACACGCTGACAAGCGAGTGTAGCTCAAGGCCATCGTAACAAATAGCGTGCGCTGCATTCCTTCCACAGAGCGATGTGACGGAAGTACAGTCTGTACCAAATGTTTGCATTCAAACATACGCAACACACAATGTATAGATGATGCTTTTTATTGCGAGGGACTTAAAATATGATCGTATAAGCGTAAAAAACGAATAAATGTAAAACGTATATCGGAAATAAATGAACATTAAGAGTATAGGGATTTTGCCGACCCCAGGAAAAAGGACGTATAAGTGTGAAACGTATAAAAGAAGTTTTACTGTAAGTTTTATTGACATATGTACGAAATTATGTTATCCTTGTTAACAGATATAATACACCTAGGAATTCTTTCAATTCTTCATTTCGTAAATAATTAATTAATGTCACTGGATTTAATACTAAATTTATACAAAGTAACTTCGTCTTTTAATATATTTTCTTATTCATTTCTTTATTTATTGCTAGGGATCGCGAATTTTTAAAAGAAGTAATACACAGGTGATAATGTGTTATAATAACCCTAACAAGTAGTTCCGTGAAGAACTATACAGCCTATTTTCATATATCCTACTCATGTTAATTGCCTCTATCAACATACAAAATTTCAGTTTGATTGTTGTGATCGATTCGTAGATATTGAGAACCGTCTAATATTTTGGTTGGTCGTCAGGTTGGATTTTTATTTATGTACTATTACATGAAGATTATTGTGTACGTGTGGTATTCAGACTTCAATCGCATGATGAGGACACAAGAAGTAAAAACGAGATTTTAAAATTTCGCACAACTGCCAGATTGTGGTTATGAAAACAATTGAAATAAATTATATGCCAGTGGATTAACATTTGTATAAGCATTTAACGTGCAAAGTTTCACTGCACTCGGATGGTTAAATCGCGAGAAACGTCCATTTAAATATTTATACTTCGCGTCGCCGCCATGTTGGATTTGTACTCACCAGGTTACTGAAAGTCATATAGGTGAACTTATGTTCATAGCCTCTATGAAAATCCACAGCCTGCTTCCAGTCTCCGACCAGGTCAGGAATGGAATGAATGAAGCCCCCATCTAGCGGTGAGGATTATGAACTGTGCCGGCTGCCGAAGCCTGTCGCACTCCTCTGGGGCAATGATTAAATGAATGACAGATGAAATGAAATGATAGTGGAGTGTGTTGCTGGAATGAAATTGTGACATGGTAAACCGGAGTACCCGGAGAAAAACCTGTTTGCCTCCGTTTTGTCCAGCACAGATCTCACATGGAGTGACTGGGATTTGAACCACGGACCCAGCGGTGAGAGGCCGGCCTCTATGAACACAAAAAATTTCAGTTTGATTGCTGTAAAAGATTCATAGATATTGAGAACCGTCAAAATATTTTGGATGCTCGCCATTTTGGATTGTTATACGTATATAGGCCATAGAGTTATGTGCCATTAAAGGAAAATTATTGCGTAGCTTCATTATTCAAACTTTCACTTCGATCGCATGATTACAACACAAGAAATAGAAACTTAATTTAAAAATTTCGCACAGCCGTCATCTTGAGGTTATTTAACAATTGAACTAAATTAGATGCCAGTGCATAACAATATGTAAAATCATTTACTGTACCACATTTCACTGCGCTCAGATGGTTAATTCAGGAGAAAAATCTATTAAAATGTTTCAACTTCGCTTGGCCGCCATGTTCGCTTTGTACTTGACACGTTTCTGAAAGTTACATAGATAAATTTGTAGCAGTGCCCTTTATCACCGTACAAAATTTCAGGGTGATATAAATAGTTTCGGAGATATTGAATTTGAATGCCTGTGAAATATTTAGCACAGCCGCCATTTTGAGGTTATGTAAACAATTGAACTAAATTAGACGCCAGTGCATTACAATGTGTATAAACATTTGCTGTACCCTGTTTCATTACGTTTGGATGGTTAAATCGCGAGAAAAGTCAATTTAAAAGTCTCAACTTCGCTTGGACGCCATGTTGCTTTTGTAGTTACCAGGTTTTTGAAAGTCTCATAGGTGAACTTCTAGTAGTTCCCTTGATCACCGTACAAAATTTCAGGGTGATATCGGTAATAGTTTCGGAGATATTGAATGCTGGTGAAATATTTCACACAGCCGCCATGTTGGATTGGTGAGAGACAATAAAATTTGAAAGGCAAGGTCGGGGTCGGCCAGTATGGTGCTATGATCTTGCCGAGTTTCATTGAAATCGCTCCAGTCGTTTAGAATTTATTAGGGACACACACACACACCATCACACAAACACACAGACAGACACACGGCCAAAAGATGATCTCATCAGCCTATTTTTTCATAAAATGAAAATAGGCTAAAAATGGGGGGAAAAAAAAATTGTTTTGAGCTCACAAATTTCGTAGGAAAACGCGAATTTTAGCTTTTTCCGTTTTTTCTTCTTTATAGTGCACTTTTGATCATTCGCGGCAATTAATGCACAAATTTCCGCGAATTTTTGAAAGCTGCGATTTATCTGCAGTAATGTTTTTAAGCCTAGCAAAAAGAAAACTATTGGTTAAAATACTGACATGTATTTTAAGAACACGCAGAAAAAAATAATTATAATACTTTATAACATAGTATTGTAAGACACACTACATGGATTATACCAATATTAAAAACTTAAGAGAAATGACTGTCATCACTTTTTGTTACTTAGATAGTTTATTTTTTCTTATTTTAGATTGTACAATTCTGAAGAAAACAATATATCAGAACGAAAATTAATCTCTATTTTCTATATAAGAGTTTTTTTTAGCGTATGGCCCTTAGTGCCGGGAGTGTCCGAGGACATGTTCGGCTCACCAGTTTTGTAGCTGCTTCGAGACGGACACCCAATGGGTTGGCTACAAGTACCATTGGGAAGGAAAGTTGGAATCTAAGGACGAGGAGTTGGAAGGTAGTGGCTGTGGCCTATAGTTAGGGACCAACCCCGGCATTTGCCTGGAAGGAAGATGGGAAACCACGGAAGACCATCTTCAAGGTTGCCGGCGGGGGGATTCGAACCTCCTCGCCTCCCGGATGTGAGCGACTGCCAGCAGTCATGCCGTAACGACCACGGCTAATTCACTATATAAGAGATAAGTGTGAATATAGACACACTAGCTTGACTGTGGGAACTTTCGGGATTTCTGTTGCATCACTCCTTCACTCGATATGTACTGTATCTCAGTTTACCTCACCGACAGTCAAATTCCGTACAATATCCTCATCGCTTTCATGTCTGAAACCATGATCGTCTTTATCGAAGTCTAACTACTGAATGTCACTTTCTTCTGCATCTTGGCATTCATCCAGGTTTTGATGTCATCGTAGTGAGACCACCTTGTCTGTTTGAAATATTGTTGATGTTTCTCTACTGTGTTGCCTAATTTGTTCCATATAATTCATTTTTCTGGAGCATTTCCACTGCCTCCATTTCTCGGATATCTGTTACTGTGTTACTTGCGTGTCGCGTTCGAATCAGCGGACAGTGCGCCGGCAACACTTCCCATCTGATCGGCAAACTGTCAAGTAGAAAGGGATAACCGGCAGAGTACAGGGTCTGTCTTTTTAAATCTGTTTTTATTTTTTTATTTTTTAAATTTTAGTGTATGGCTTTTAGAGCCGGGAGTGTTCGAGAACATGTTCGGCTCGCCAGAGTTTTGCAGCTGCTTCTATATGGACACCCATTCGGTGAGCTACAAGTACAGTCGCGTGTGGAGTGTTGTCTGAGGAGGAAAGTGTTAATGTAAGGACGAGGAATTGGAAGGTAGCGGCTGTGGCCTATAGGTAGGGACTAACCCCGGCATTTGCCTGGAAGGAAGATGGGAAACCACAGAAGACCTTCTTTGAGGTTGCCGGCGGGGGGATTCGAACCTCCTCGCCTCCCGGATGTGAGCGACTGCCTGCAGCCACACCGTAACGACCACGGCTAACTCACCCGGTTAGATCTGGATAAAAGTAATAACTGATAACCAACTACTCCTGGAGTAACTTTACCCGTAACTTTTTTCCCTTCGGTATTCGATTAACGATTTTCAATGCACCTTGGGCTACTGCCCATCAGAAGAAATGACTAACAGCAACAGTACATGTTACGTGATTGGTTGAATTTGAATTCTGGCAAGTGAATGCAGGCTGCTCTGCAAGCAAACTCTGGTGTCAATAGACTAGAACACAAACCACATGGGCTCAGCCTTCGTATCATTATTTAAATTATGTTATACGAGTACTTTAATAAAACAAAGTAACTGGTTGGCAATACCGGTATTTGTTTCTGCACAATGGATCTTCTTCCGATATCAACTCGCAAGTGTGGCAATGTAGTTATCAATATAATATAGGCTACATTAATGAGTTAATACGGGAACTGGATCACCTCTTCACAAACTGACGTACTCAAGTCTACAGTACATCCAGGTGTTCAGATGGAATTTAAAACTCAATACCACGTTGCAACGTTATCATAAAGATCAAAATATTAAAGAAGCTCAAAATGTTGCTCCCAAAATATTACTAGCGTGGCAATAAGTACCTGTCTTATGCCTTCTTCTTGCAAGGGTGTTGCGGCAGTAGCGGTGTGGACTGCAACTACGGAGGTCCCGGGTTCAAGGCTAACCACGGGAGAAAATTTTTGCTGTAAGATTATCCATGTTATCAATTTTTATTGTATAAATATGTCTTCTTTTAACAAACTCATTTTAGTATAAATAGGCTCCACAAACAAACAGCACTATGGTTTAATGAAAATCTTAACATCTCCCTTTTGTAGTATACAATAATATCATGAGAAGAAGTGTTATAGTGACAGTAGTCATCTCCATTCATAAAATCATCACAGTATTTTTAAGGATGAAAATGGCTCTTATGTTAAAATTCGATTTGTCACAATTATAAGAATGTTTGAGCCGTACGAGATCATGATATTTTATTACTGTACACGTGTATATTGCTGTGTGTCGACTGTGACTGTGTCACAAGGTTACCATCCCTACGCTTTTCTAAAATCTTAGGAATCTGCCGAACCTTCGGCACGTATTCGGAAATACCCTATGTTGACCTATCGAACACTGTCATATTCATTATCTCTAAATTAACCTCGACTCTCTTCTTCCCAGAGATGACATTTAATTGTCTCTCGAAGCACATGAGCGTTTGTGATACAAACATGTTTTTCAACGAAGTGTACAATTTATTTAATCCTGAAGTTGCAGGGCAAAACAGTGCTCAGGAACCCAAATCTCTTGTGTCTTTGAAGCATAAGTTGCCATTTTTTTAGTAGTGTCACTATAGATCAGTTTGTCGAGGGCTGCGAGGCGTATCACCAACAGATGCTGCAGAACATTAAAATGGAAAAAAACACCGACTCTCTTCAAATGTTGTCGGTACTTTCAGTTATAGTTTTCTTCCTTTGCCTCGGCAGCACTGCAGTGCATATGGGCCCCTACGATGTAGAAACGTGTTTTAGCAAGTACAACATGATTGTGACTGCTAGGCGGTCTCGAATGTAGGAGGACACCATTCAAACAGTTGGCATGTTGTACTTCAATCATCATTGACATTCCTCTTCCTTGTAGGTCTGTTGGACAGTGATAAATGAATACGTTCTGAATAGTATATTTCACTTTGAAACTGTGTTTGTAAATTTGTTAACATGCATATTTGTGTGTGTTAATACTTCTTGCAGTCTTATGTTGTTGTTTCTCTTATTTTCCAGAGTGTGTTCAAAACTGCATGACAAGCAATGTATGATTAAACAGTATGATTTTACTCCGAACTGTTGTGTATGCAATTTCGCAAATTATGCCTATTCTTAACCAATTTGCTACAAAATGCTAAATCTCAGATTTTTAAATGCTAAAAACCACGAACTCTATACATGACATGTCACTGCCATAATAACTGTTTTGACATAAAATTTGTTTGGTTCATTAGAAAGGACAGAATAAGCTTCCAAATTCTGCAAAATAAGGGCCTTTTAGAAATGACTGTCAAGAGTCTATAAACTGGAAGTCTGAATGAACAACACAGTGCTTCCCTACCCGAGTCATCCAAAGTATCTTGGAGTGACTCTGGATAGGACTCTATCCTTCAAGAAACATTTGGAAATTTCATCTCAAAAAGTAAGCACACAAAATAACCTCATCCAAAAACTTGGCAGCACTAGTTGGGGAGCATCAGCAGATACGCTTCGAACTTCTGAGCTCAGTTTAGTATATTCTACAGCTGAATATTGTGTGCCGGTATGGATGAACAGCCCCCACTTAAAGAAGGCGGACACTCAGCTCAACATGGCCATGAGAAACATCTCCGGTTGTATAAGAACTACTCCGCTCTACTGGCTCCCAACACTCAGCCACAGAGCCCCTTCGGTGTTAAGAAGACAAGATACACTGAGGAAGGAATATTCCAAAATAATGAACAACTCTGCACTTCCAATCCATGACGACATTCCCACTCTGGCAATAAACCAGCTCAGGTCCAGAAATCCACCCCAACGGGCCCAACAGCTTACTGATAATTTCAACATTGCAGCTAAATGGCATGAAACATGGACTAGAAATGCCCCACCCGAAGTACGTGACCTTATTGATCCTGTAAAGGAAATCAAGGGCTTTGAACAACCGCGACATACATGGAAGACCATTAACCACATCTGTATAGGACATGGAGTTTGTGCAAACAACATGCACAAATGGGGGAAGCGGCCAGACCCCAGCTGCGATTGTGGTACATCGAATCAGACCATCAGGCACATTGTGGAAGGCTGCAAAATAAGAGCATACCTAGGTTACCCTATTGACTTTTTCGTCTGTCTGTTAGGTAGGCTGGTTGGATCCTCAAAAAGTACCGCCGATAGGTTATGTGGGTGGATACCCACAAAAACCCAAGGCAGCACTATATGTACTTTTTGTTATTATTATTGTGTTTCATGTGTAATGCCATATTCTAAATAAATAAATAAATTTATATGTAATACATTTTTAATATTTATGTGGTTATTTTCTCTTCTTAATGATCACATGTGTTAGACTTTATAAAAACTTTATTTTGTAATGTTATCATTCTCTAATGTACAAATACTTTTTACGTACAATGATATTTCATAACATGGAGTAGTATCATGTATTCCTCTTGTGAATGGCTCTAGTTGTCTTCTGTTGTGCATTTCATTAAATCATCATAATACTCCACAGACTGGGTGAGTTAGCCGTGGCCATTACGGCATGACTGCTGGCAGTAGCTCACATCTGGGAGGCGAGGAGGTCCGAATCCCCCCGCCGGCAACCTTGAAGTTTGTCTTCTGTGGTTTCTCATCTTCCTTCCAGGCAAATGCCAGGGTTGGTCCCTAACTATAGGCCACAGCCGCTACCTTCCAACTCCTCGTCCTTACGTACCAACTTCCCTCCCCAACGGTACTTGTAGCTCACTCATTGGGTGTCCGTCTCAAAGCAGCTACAAAACTGGCGAGCCGAACATGTCCTCGGACACTCCCGGCACTAAAAGCCATAAGCTTAAAAAAAAAAACACACACACACCTCCACATATCTATGTGGGATAACTTTCTTGATATCTTTCTTGTTTGGATTAATGGGATAACAACCATCTTATGCAGGGCACTAAATTTGTCAATTGTTGTATATCTACAAAAGTTCTACATGTTTTTCTTATAATTCAGAAAACATTTTGCTCGTGCCTTGGCGTAAGGGCAGGTCATATCAAAAATTCTTTCCGACAGAACAATTTAAAGGACTATTGACACATTTATATGGTTTTGATATTGTGCCTATTAAGGGAGGTATGATTGTTTTTCTCTCAAAACTCCCTTTTTCTCACCCCTCTGGTCAATGGTTGGTGCTACCAAAAAACTTCACGGAGATAGTTTTTGGTTTTTATCCGAAGAATATAACGATTGCATCTGTTTCTAACTTGCTCTAGTTCTTGCTAAATTGCCCCTTCTACCGGAGAAAGGGCCATTTAGAAATGAATGTATATAGCACTATCATCCTGTGACTACAATAAAAGGTAGAATGTGGCCTTTTCAGCATGGAATGGTGTGTGCACCTCTGAAGAACCCCAGTCCATGCTTAACTAATTTTCACCAAACATGTCAGAAAGGGTCTTTTAGAAATGACCGATTCAAATGTATGGTTGGTTGGTTCTTAAGTTTAGGGGCTGCGACAACGCGGTCATATAGCCCCGTGTACTTTGGGTGTGTGTAGAATCTGTCTGATAACCGGTGTTAATTGTGATGACTGTATTAGTGTGTGTTATCTGTCATTTCAATTTAAGTACTGCAACTTAGAATTTTTCAAATAGTTCCTACTTTTGCCGCCAAGCGCCACCGTCAACGACTACTAGGCTAAGTTCACAACTCAGCTGCTAGACGCCACCGCAGTCTGCTCTTGGCAACGAACTTAGAAACCTAAGAGCGTTGTTTACAATAACCTATCAAATTTAGCTTCACACAGGTGCAATTAGTGGAAGGATCTTTAACATGCCATAAATCTATGACACGGGACCGCCGGCTTTACTTCCCCTCCGAAGGAAGGCATACTGAGGGATTTTTAACGCTCTTAAAAAATCCGACGGCTTCGGCCGGGTTTGAACCCGCTATCTTGGGCATAGAAGCTCAGCATGCTACCGACTACGCCACCGAAGCCGCCTTCAAATGTATCTTGACTACTTTTGACCTCGGAAGTTTTCCCAAATGGAGACATATTGGACTATATTATTTTATTACCTAGCTTTTTGCTTGCTATCTCAGGATAGTAGGGCGATGTACTCGCTAAATGAATCACACAAAAGTAAAGTAACTTGACTAAAATATAGTTGATTTATTAACCCTCTTAGTGCCAGGCCTGAGCGCTCACTGTATGCCAAGAGTGCCAGACTGATTTAAGGAATTTTGCAGGTTCACACTCTCAGGGCTATATAATTCACAATATTTAACACAATGGCTTGAAATTTTCCCTAAAGGCTAACTAGAGAACTCACTTACTTCCGAACTACACTTCAACATTATCATGCTCTTGTTTATTCAAAATAAAAATACTTATTTGGAATATTTTCAAAACATAAAAAATAAAAAACTGAAATATAACAAAATATAACTAAAATTTCTACTCACAGATAAGTAATGGTGACTTCTGTGTAATTTCCCATTCCAGATGAATAAACACGTAAAATATCACTTTTCTATGTACACTAGTTTGGGGGTTATTTTCACTAAAGCTAAACACAACACACAGAAAAATATTTACAAAAGGATAGGCTTCAGGATTTACTTCTACCCTGCCAATAACACTCATGTTTTGAGATGCAAAGCCCATGATGTCCTTTTCCGCAGTTTTAGCAAGCTGTACGAGATCTTTGGACAGGGCACCCGTTTTTCCTACTGCAAACTACACACACTTTTTCCTTTCGTCTGGGCAGTTTTCGGATTCCATGGTCGGTAGAAGGTACAGATGTTGAAGGTGCAGGTTGAGTGGAGTTTCCACTTTTCTGCATCATCCACTCCTTTTCTATATCTTCGATTATAGATGATGTGAACTGGAAACGTGTCATCCTGTTACCAGCAGTGTTTGCTTTGTATAACAAATAGGCATTCAGGACCATCCGTGCAAATATAGAAAAAGTAACCTCTTTTTCCAATATTTGAGTGTTCTTCTCTCATCAAGGTAAGTGTATATCATCATATCGGACACATCTACACCCCCCATAAAATCATTATAATTATGAACAATAAGGGGTTTGACTTTTTCCTTCACTTGTTTATGTCTTGTAGTTCTTTTTCATTTTATTTTCAGCGATAGCCTCTGTTGACAACAATGGGACAGGTATAGTACGCACTAATCAATACCTCGTTACTTCTGTAGTATTTAGTTTCTCCAACATTGTATTTTCCTAGTAAGGCACTTGGAATGCCTTTCCTATTCTTACGAATTGTGCCAGTTATGTAAGTCGAGTTTTGAAATAGATAACGTGCCAAGGGGATACTTGTAAAGAAGTTATCGGTAAACACGTGGTAGCCCTTCATTAGGTAGTTGCCGAAAGTCAGCAATTTTGAAACAACAACGTGTCCAAGAAAATATTTCTTTATTTCTTCCTTATCTTCCCTACTCTTTCCTCCTCGATAGCAGTAAAATCCTAAACAGTAATGGATAACTGAATCGCACAGCGTCCAAAACTTAATTCTCTATTCATGGTGTTTCTTATTGGGTAAATACTGTGTTAGTGACAAGTGGCTTTTCGTGCCAATCAGGGATTCATCTACACTAAGCTGTTGGTGTGGAGTGTAATGAAATCTGAACACCCGATTGGCATGTTCAACTATAGGATCAAACCTGGCACATGGGTTGTAGTCAGGGTGACTGGGTGGTGGAATATTGTCATCGTTTACGAGGTGAAAAAACTTCAAGATCAACTGAAATCGGTTTCTTGAGGACATATTTCCAAACCATGGGATATATCGGGAGTTTCTGACCCAGTAAGAAAATATGCATGGTCTTCTAGTGATGCCCATTTCAAGGAGAACAGCAACGAAAGCCTTCATTTCTGTCGCAGTTACATGGCGCCACTGCTGAGCTCTGGCATGTGGTGACAAGACATGACTTCTCAAAAACTGGGTAGCGTATCTATTTGTCTCTGTAATTATAAGGTTCCATAATTGAGCAGTGAAAAACAAATAAAGATACGCTATAGATTTCGCGTCTAGAGAGGGGGCGTGCCTTGGGCCTGGAGTCTCATAACAGTCAGGTGAGGGTTGGTATTCTGCATCTTGTCCTACCTGAACTTCACGGAAATCGGGAAACTGCTGGATATTGTTGTCGTCATTGCTGCTGTTGTCATTTCGGAAGGTCATTCATTATCACTGTCACTATCACTGTTTACGTTAGGCCTAAACACATGTGGTCGAATGTTTACATCAATCCCGCCACTATCACTTTCACTTTCCACTTCCTCATCTGTTGGAGGTTCAAATTCCTCATCCGAGTAATCATCATCCTGTTCTTCACTCAAATTATTAATGTACATAGCCAGATCATCGTCGTCAACAAACTCACTTCTCCCGCTCGACGACATTTTACTCAATGTATCATAGATGTCACATGGCACGGATGAACCAAGATTTCTAAAATTCACTGAACCGGAACTAGGGAACTTACGCGTCATCTAGCGACATAGTTAAAAACTACTATCCTTCCTCTGTGGAATCAACGTGTACATGGTGCCGCCACCTGGCAAATCCAACCGCACTAAATACATATAAAAGAGCTGTCCGTTCAAACGACGATATATCGTTGCTGGCACTTTAGGCGTAAATACGGAACAACGATATATCGTTGTCTGGCACTAAGGGTTAATAACTTACAACCGTGTTGATATTGTGATCCATACGAAAAGATCTAACTGTAGCTCTGACATGTATGAGATACTGGTAATACAATAAATTTATAGCAGCAAACAATCAACCAATCCCTGGGAAAATAGCTCTGGTTTGGGAAACTCCGTTCTTCGTCAATATGCAATGATCTACCCGGATCTTGCAAAAACAACCTTCAATACCTGATGATCTTCCACAATCATCATCAATATGCAATGATCTACCCAGATCTTGCAAAACAACCTTCAATACTTAGTGATCTATCCAGGTCTTCCAAAATCTTCATCAATATTTTATTTTCATCTGCCCACATCATTCCAAAGCCTTCTCACAGGTGTATTGCTAGTTAGTTGACCAGGAGGTTTGTCAACTTAGGCCACTATACAAAATGTTTAGCCCAGGCAATAAGGTGTTCATTTTATCAGGTAATAATTATACAGGGTCATTATCTATGTGTGCCCCGATAAACATGGCAAGCTAAGCCGGCTTTGACTGGCGCAGTTTGCGGGCGCACATACATGGTCCAGTCGGTGGTGGCGCGCACTTTTACCAAACATGTTCAACAATGTGTACTTACAGTGCTCATAGTTGATACTGAAAATGTGCTCCCTCTCTTGTAACACACACCTGACATCTTCTGATGAAAGAATGGACAACGATCTCATCTAATTTTTGTTGTCTGTTAACTTTTTTATTATTTACGGAGCCAGTTTTCCTGAATTGTTTAGCGAGCCTCCTAATTGTACAGGCATTAGGCATAGGTCTTCCTGGAAACACAATTCGAAATTTTAGTCTTGTTTCAGATAACTCGCTAAACGATGTGAGTCAGTGGAGTGGGGTATTGCGAGGTCCACACCTGGCCAGCCAAATGACGCAACAGTTTGCCGTGGTCCACTCATTTGGTTTGTGTTACAAGATAGGGAGGACATTTTCAGCATCGGCTATTGTGCCGATCAGATCGACACACGGATTGCCTGCATTCTGGGAAATGTCTGGTCGGAATCGCGCCACAATATTGATAATAATAAAAAAAAACACAAACACACGGATTTTACGCTAATATAATAAAATATGAATAAATAACCCCAATTAACCGCACAAGACGAAGACCCGAGGGTGAGCTATGCAAATGAGTCACTGGTAATAAGTAATCCTACATAATATAATTGAAAGAATCGACTAGGCAGAAATTTTGTATAATTTTCGAACATTATATCATAAACAGGGTGCATCAAAAAAATGTATACACACTTTGAACTTCCATAGAAAATTTATTTACCGTTCTAAAAGTTAAATTTCAGGAAATTAGAAAGCTGAAAGTCCAATGTAAATGAAACATAAATAACAAATGTTAATACTGTTCAAATTGGCGACCTGCAGCAACAATACAATTCTGAGTACGAGTCACCACTGATTCTGTACATCGTATCAAAACGTCCAATGAGATTTCTCTACACACGGCTTGAATCTCATTCCAAAGAATGTCTAGGTTACGTGGTTTACGTTTGTACACCTCATCTTTTACTGTGCCCCATAAGAAGAAATCCAGTGGTGTAAGGTCTGGAGAGCGTGCTGGAAACTCGATTGGCCCCCTGCGTCCTATCCACTGGCCCGGCAAATTTTGATCCAGGTAAGCTCGTACGTCCCTGTGATAGTGCGGCGGGGCACCATCTTGTTGAAAATAAAAATTACCATTACAGTATAATGCACGAATGGCAGGAAATATGGAATCAGCAAGCATTGTTAGGTAAGTTATACCAGTTAAAGTGCCTTCAAATCGAAAAGGTCCAATGAGCCCCCTTGAAGACAAACCGCACCACACATTTACACCAGGCAAATTTACAGCTTTTTTCAATTGTAATGTGAGGATTTTCTTCACCCCAGTAAACACAATTGTGCCTATTGACAGTTCCATTAAGTTTGAATTGGGCTTCATCCGACCAAATGATGCTACCCATAAATCCCGGTTCACGTATCACCATCTCCTGAACCCATTCACAAAATTGCAACCTTCGATCTGGACCGTCGTCACTTAACTGTTGCACCAGCCTTGGAATGTAAACACGATACTTGCCTCTCTTCAGAATGCGTAGCACGCTGCTAGCACTTACATCACTTTCACGTGCCCCTTGCCTTGAAGATTTGTTAGGAGAGCGTTGAAACAGTTCCAAGACTGCCGTTGATGACTCATCACTTGTAGCTGTTCGAGGTCACCTGAATGACCTTTATGCACATCACACACTGTTCCATGAACTTCGAATTTGTCTCGTATGCGTGTAATTGTTAATCTTGAAGGTGGTTCTGTATCATACTCCCTTCTCCACTGTCTTTGAACTTCATTTACATTCTCAAACTTCCAGTACCACTTAATAACCTGCTTACGTTCTTCAAAACTCAAACGTACGTCCGCCATGTTGATATTACAAATTCCAACTGACAATATAACATAGAGGGACGATTATGCTGCCACCTGGCGAAGAAATATAACATTAGCCTTGTAGAGCGGGAAAACTACGATAGTTTAAAGTGTGTATACATTTTTGAAGCACCCTGTATAATGGTCAATACGGATCCATGATGAATTTTAAAATTCCCACACTCAATATTCTAGCTGATGTGTGTGCTTGCGATGGAAGTAAATTACCACCGAAGGCCTATATGCAACCTACCAATTCTACAAAGAATAACCATATTCCCACTAATGCTGCCTTTGGTTATTATTCGCCCTTATTTGATATGATATTTCTTGGTAGGCAAACAACGGAATTTCTTAAGTAAAAAGAAAAATCATTACTATATTACTATATCAGTTTGAATATCTCATTTAATTTTGTTTTAATTCATGCTTCCGACACCTTAAACTGTCCACACACACAAGAGACGCGTTCGGATAAGAATAAACTAGAAGACAACACCTCTCATTTCTAGTACACGATTACTGTTGAGTGAATTTTTAATGCACCCATTCTTAGCAACGACCGATAGGGGATCAAGGCCTGTTGGGACCAAGGTTTCAGAACGACAGATGCAGGTTTCATAACGAAGATAGAATAGGAGATTAAGTGGGACCACAAAATTTGGATCATGAATCTGGGAAAACTATACTTCCAGGAACTACAGATAGAGGTTTCATTATGTTGACCTTTCTAATATGCCGAGAAGTGTGGACGTATAAGTTTATTGCAATTCAATGAGATGTAATCAAAAGAAAATAAGAAGAAAACAATAATTAACTAGCAAAAAACAATATTTATGCTGGGTTTTGAACTACCAATAAAATTAGAGATCTTGACATGACCAAGCATGCTCCTCATTTGACCATGAAGAGATGCAGCAAAGTGACACTAGCTTAAATGACTTTCATCTATACAAAATTTTGCCTAAGTTTTTAGCTTTCGCAATTACATGCGAAATGAGTCACTAATAAGTAGGGATAGGAATTTTTCGGTGTTTCTGAGTTAAGAACACAGTATTTTAAAGTCGAAAATTCGGTGGTTTCAAGTGCACTTTTCGGTACTTTCAAAAGGGTAAATTTTAGATGGGATTTTTTAAATATCATGGATAACATAACACATTTCAGTCATCCTTCAAAGTATACTTCAGTGAAGAGATCCAAATTCTCTTGTGACTAACGGTGACGCATACCACTTAATGTGCTAGTGCAAGCTAAAGTTCACAGTTAGCGTTTGAACAGGGTAACCAAATGGTTTTCAACACAGATTCTGAGAACTTGGGAAATACAAATGTCATTCCCTGCAAAACTCCAACAATGTCCGTCTTGGTCCTGACATGCATCTGCTTCTTGATTAAAGTTTACAGTTCGTTGTATCCTCTTTATCACCTCACTTTCTTCCAGCGTTCCACAGGATGGTAACTTCTAAATTTTCTATGCAAGGTCCTCATTGATGTTCACTGGCACTATTTCTGCTGGATCAAACGCACACATTTGTAAATCTTGTTCCCAGGGTCAAGGGATCTCAAGCTGATTAATTTTCTAAGAGCATGGGACCCAGCGTTTACTAAAACAATGTATTTTCCCTCTTTTTAACACATTTCCACAACCCTCCAACAGCTCCTTAATGTTGGTACCGTAATTTCCAGAACCAGCAAGTTTAAGGAGTAGCCTTCTAATCAGAGGATGAGTTCAGTGAGGTCAGTGCCAAATTCTTTGAATCTCAAGTATTTCATCATGTGAAACATTGTTGATAAAATCAGAGCTTACAGTCCCTACTACTTCATTCAAAAATTGCACAATATCTTTCAAGATAGGTACACTACAGAACAAAACCAAGAAGACCACCTTGGTAAGACTGGTTCAGGAAACGGTGGCATATTTTGATCTGGATACTTGCCATATAGATATTCATGTCTAAAAGGCTCACTATATGGCACCACGCTACAAGTAGGTACTAGGATGAAGGGGCAGCTGACCTCGCTGTTCTGGCCCTTAAAACCTCAGTAAGTAAGTAAGTAACTTATCAGGATGACCGCCCCGATTGATCAAGATCGCTGTATGCAGAAAGCGAGGCTCGCTACCTACTGTTAAGTTTCTGATCTTTTCGTGTTTGTTAGATGCTCTCCATGCAGTCAAGTCATGGGAGAAGATTACCGCTACTACACTCGCACAAAAACAAGCGTTTCCCGGCTTCTGTGACGACGTTATTTCAAACGGGCAAGGTGGTCTCACTACGATGACATTAGGGCAAAGCCTGGATGAATATCAAGATGCAGAAGAAAGTAGTAGACTTCGATAAAGACAATCATGGTTTCAGACAAGGAAGCAATGAGGATATTGTATGGAATTTGACTGTTGGTGAGGTAAACTGAGATCCAGTACATATCGAGTGAAGGAGTGATGCAACGGAAATCCCGAAGAAAAAGAAGAAAATATAAGTACCATTTCTAACAAAACATTATTGACTCTACAGGTATGTGCCAGGATCAGGAGATCTGCCTCAAGGGAGTACCCTTGGCAGGGACTACATTCCACATTGTACAGATTCAGCAAGTGAGGAGGTATACGCTACATAGGAAGAGAAGCCCATTGTAATAATTGCAGACGAGACATCGGACAACAGAGGCAGATGGGTCTTTGCTGTCCTATTCAGGACGATTACACCAACTGCGGAACAACAAGTTTATTCGGCAAGCGGTTTGTTTTTGGATACTGCTAATGGGACAACAGGCAGCCGAGCTATCATTGACGCTCAGTGTCGGACTCTGCCAGGTACATGGGTACACATTTTCAGGCATTACAGGCTATAATTGGAGACTATCTTCTTCACTTCCAGTGCATTGCTCATAAGTTGCATCTTGAAGGTGATGTCATTTTGAAGGAACTGTCACAGTGAATAGTTTGGTGTCTAAACTTCAGAGGGCTTTCCGTCACTACAGGAAGTTGAAAAACTTATACAGTAGAACCTCGATGCATCGTTTTTCAAGGGGGAGGGAAAATGATGATGGATTCGGGAAACGATAATAGCGGGTAACATAAAAATTTGAGAAAAAAATAATAATAAAGTACGGTTACTGTATTTGGACATATTTCTTCATGTAAACTTCATCGAGGCATCAAAATACCGTATATACTCGATTAGCCCCCCACCCCGCACATTTTTATTCAAAATCGGACGTAAAAAATTGGGGTGCGGGTATTAATTGAGTCATCCAAATTTTAAAGATTTAAATTCCCTTGATATAGGTTAGGATGGCGTGATATAAAGGCACACAAAGGAGCACCTAGCGTCTTTAAATCAACACACAAAATAGTTATTTTAACCTATACTTTATTTACGAAATACCGTAAGTGATAATAGCCCTTTTAAATAGCCACTCGCTTGGATCATCACAGCTGACTTATTACACAGCTGCAGGACAGCATTGCGAGCGCCGAGTTCAAGGTTACCCAGTGTTGCATGTTATGCGGCATCATTTCGTGATTTACAGCGGGGAGAGAGTAGCCTTTATTGTCGAGGTCAACAGGTGTTGCAGGCAGAAGCGGGGGGTTTTACATTTTCGTGAGTTGCGTGATACGGTAGCATGACATCCAGCTAAAATTTATACTAAAGGTTTTGGTTTTTAAGAAGTGATTGTGTTCCTTCTTGTGTTTTATTTAATGATATGTAGTACAGTATTAATAGTATCGTTGTATACATTTGTTTAAAAGTGACAAAAAAAGTTTATTTTTTAAATTTCCATTCAAAAAGATTTCATATGTGTCATTTTATCACTTGCTCTTTTTAGTAAAAGAGTCATTGTTTATTGTTTCGTCGAAGCTTTGCGTTTCAGACGAAACAAAGCCTTCTCTATTTGCATAATGTTCTCTTCTTCACTATCACTGATGTAATGCGAGTACATGAAGGATTTCACCTTCGCTAAGGCGGCATGCGCTTCGCCGAAACTCGGGACGACTTGGGGCTCACGATCGTCTTCTTCCTCTTCATCACTCCTCTCCCCCGTGCCTTCATCGCACAGCTCTTCAATCGTTTCCACTCCACATGTGGCAACATTCGAATCGATCAGCACATAGTCTTCAAAATCAACGGGGACAGAGTCACTTTCACCCCTTAATTGCTCCCAGTCGTCATTAAAGGCATCATCATCATCATCACTATCTTCACCATTAGCACAGGGATTTTCAGGGTTGTCTATTTCCGCCGCGTGTAGCTGACAGCTGAAACCCCCTTTCTGGAAACAGTTCACGACAGTTGGCTGGGACACCTGCTGCCAAGCTGCTACTGTGAAATGAATCGCTTTCAGTATATCGACTTTCTTACTCGTTTCCTTCCCGGCATCCAACAAGCACACAGCAGTTTGCACTAGGCGCTTACGGTACAGCTGCTTGAAGCATTTTATCACCCCAAGATCAAGAGGTTGCAACACGCTGGTACAATTTCGGGGAAAATGCACAACTTTCACATTGCTAAGAATTGACGGTACAGCTGCTTGAAGCATTTTATCACCCCAAGATCAAGAGGTTGCAACACGCTGGTACAATTTCGGGGAAAATGCAAAACTTTCACATTGCTAAGAAATGACGTGTCCTGTGGATGAGTGGCACAATTATCCACAAAGAGCACAACTTTTCTTCCTTGTGCACCGATAGAGGCATCAAACGACCTTAAAAATTGTAAAAATATTTCAGTAGTCATCCAAGTTTTTTTGTTTGCATGATACGTCACAGGTATTTTCTTTGTGTTCTTAAAAAAACGTGGTTTTAATGATTTTCCCACTACGACTGGCACTCTCTTATCACTGCCATCACTATTCACACACAGCAGATCGGTTAGTCGTTCTTTTGAAATTTTGCCCCCATGGCAAGATTCACCCTTCAGCACCAGTGTTCTGTCCGGAAGGACACTGTAAAAAAGTCCGGTCTCGTCCGCGTTGTATAAGTCTCACGACTCGTAACCTTCTAGTAGCGAAGGCAGTCTCTCGAACCACAGCTCCTTACCTTCCGTGTCCACAGAAGCACTTTCACCGCAAACCTTCTTGAAGACTAGCCCATGTTGCACTTTAAATCGAGCGATCCATCCACTCGATGCAGCAAAATTATCAATCTTCAATCTTGCAGCTATCTTCTTGGCTTTCTCCCATAAAATTGTTCCATCTATAGGGATATTGGAAGCCCTTGCTTGCTGGTACCAAGTGAAAAGGACATTCTCGAGCTCCGCGAATGTAGATTCTCTTCCAGTTTTCCTTTTTTTTGCTGGAACTGACACATTTATCAATTTGCTGTCTTATCTCATTCTTCTTGGCAAATATGGAATTTTAAGTTGAAGGTGCTAACCCAAGACGTTGAGCGGTATCAACTCTTTTTTCGAAAGGATTTGATTCAATTTCTTCTATAATTTTGAAGCGTTCTTCGAGAGTTCTTACTTTTTTCATGGAATGTGATATGTCCCGAATAACAATACTACACAGGAACTAAAATGAGAAAGACAACGTAATTACGAACTACAGATAAAATTATAATCACCGCACACAACCAAAATACTACACAGAACCACTCAGAATGAAATGAAACAGCACAATGACGGCTTGGCGCTTCGAGCAGGATCGTTGGCGCCTAAAGGCTCGTAGGCGTGGTTATATAGTGTGGTTGCGCGTTAACAATCTGCGCACTGCAGTCCAGCCTACTTGCACCTTGCTTCAGCCGAGAAACTTGCTCAAGCCTAGGAACTCCTAATCGTTCGTATCTCGTATATTCTCGCGTAACAGGTTGCCGCTATTCTATGCCGCTTCAAATTCAAAAGAACGTTTGCATATATTTTTCTCATAAACGATCAATGCGGGAAAATTGTGGCCAAGGACTAGTGATTTTTTGACAATCCATGCGAAAAAACGATAGTTCGAGGAACGATAGATGCGGGGAAATTTAACATTAGTTTATATGGAAAATTTTCGGGACTAAATAAATTGATCGAAGCATACGGGAAAACGACAGTTCCGGGAAGGATGCATCGAGGTTCTACTGTACAGTGGAACCTCATTAGTACGTTTTTCAAGGGACTGAAAAATTTGAACGTAAAATGCGGGAAAACGCACTACTGAAAAATGATAATTAAACCTCATTAAATTGTTTAAGTGCCATATTCTTTGGCGTGAACGATTGGATACAACCGAACTTTTCTTTGCGGATAGACATGCTCGTTCGTGCACAGAAAAAAAAACTTCCGCCAGCACGCGATCTCAAGCAAATCTCAAAACATGACAAAACACAGCACTGATTAGAACTAGTCCAAATGTCCCTCACAACACCGAAAATTATATATCAATGTAAGAAACAAACATCAATTACCAAAACCTTTTAAATTGGGTATGAATTTTGCATCACACTTACCTATTTTATAATCTTGTAACTTCAAAGTTGCAAACCGTACCAGGTCAACTGATGTATTTTAGCCATCACACACAAATAGATTTTAACAAATGTTTGTAGGCCTATGTAACAAATTTATAATTAACATATCTTAACACTATTTACACACTTATCGAAATAACACAAATCCCAGGTGCTTAAAAAACATATCCATTGTCGTTTGCCTACGACTTCTCTGTCCAAGTGAATACTATATAGCATCTAATTTTGACAGAGTGTCCATGACGGTTTCGTCAACTGAAAAGCTTGAAATAAAGCTTCGGACAGTGTCCATCGATTCCGATGCCCTTCCTAAGGTTGGTATGGTTGGTACCACAACTTCCTCCTTCCCCTCTTCTTCTTCTGCTTCTCCTTCATCATCATTCTTTTCCTTCTTATGCTCTTGGAAAATATCATCGATCGCTGCAGTATGGCAAATGGCAATGTTGTCGTCACACTGAACATAGCTGTTGAAGTTTTGAATTTCAGAGTCTTCAACACTTTCTTCTTCCATTTCTTCGATCCCCGGAGTTCCATGGAAAACGCAAAATCCTGCCTTGCGGAAACAGTTGCTAATTGTGGTTTGCTCCACAGAGTCCCAAGAACTTTTCTAGAAATCATAGCATCAAGAACAGTGATCCTATTGCGTGTAAAATTTATATTGGCCAACCTTTTTTGCACTCAAATTTTCCTGTACTACTTCTTCATGCAATGAACGATTCCTTGGTCAAGGGGCTGGAGCTGACTTGTGCAGTTGGCAAGAAGGAAAACCACTTTCACATTCCTTGTGGGAACATTCACAGGGTGTGCAGCAAATCGGTCAATTATTAATAAAAATTTTCGATTTCTGCTCCCCATTTTTACATCTAGGGCTCGCAAAAAATCTTCAAAAACAGAAGTAGTCATCCAAGCGTTTGCGTTGGCTTTATATTGGCATGGAAAGCTCTTGACATTTTTAAAACAAGGAGGCTTCATTGCTTTACCGATAACAAGAGGAAGCAACTTTCCGTTCCACTCTCATTGCAACAAAGAAGGACGATTAACCTTTCCTTGCTCAATTTTCCACCATGGCAAATTTTTCCTTTATACCCTAACTTCTGTAAAAAAAAAAAAAAAAAAAAAAAAAAAAAAAAAAAAAAAAAAAAGACCCATTTCGTCAGCGTTGAATACGTCTTGAGGCTTGTACTCTTTCAACAAGGACGGTAGCGTTTCATTTGTCCACTTTTCAACTGTGCCACTGTCAACAGCTGTTGCTTCATCCCGCACACACTTGTAAATAAGACCATGCCTCTTCTAGAACCACTCGAGCCATCCATTTGACGCCGCAAAGTCTGCTACTCCCATCTGGTTCGCAAGGTAATTCGCTTTCTCACGAATTATGGTTCCATCCACTCCGTTTGCTGCATGGGCTTGGTTGAACCATTGCAGGAGCATTGTTTCCAGTTTAGAAAACTTTCCTTCGCGCACATGTTTTCTCTTTCCATTCCTATTGTCTTTGTACACAACTGCTATTTTGTCTCGATTGCTAACGATAGTGTTTAACGTTGAAGGAGCGAGCTTTAATTTCCGTGCCAGTTCTACGCGCTTATGGTGAGGATTTCTGTCTACTTCTTCAAGAATTTTCATTTTCTCATCACTAGTTAATGATTTAACTACTTTCTTAGGCCTATCCATTATTTCAATACGACGCAACTAAATGATGACTAGGTTTCACAACTTCTTCGGTAGTGTAATGTGTATTTGCGTGAATGCAGCAGACTACTCGGTCACATAAACATTCGGTACATTTAGCTCGAGACGTAATGCAAGCAGAACTATGTGCAGATGTGCAACATTGGACACTGATACCTGCGGTAGACACAAAATAGCCGCGCCAGGGCAGGACTAGAGTCCAAGTGGAGTGATAGAGGAAGCATTCTATTGGTCAACAACCGTCAGCTATGGGTCAGTAGCGAACAATGCTTGTTGTCGGCGCGTGCTACTAACGTTCGAGTCGCCGCTAGTTAACTAAGAAAGTGAGACACCTATACCTGTTATGTCCCAACCCTCGCCCGCCTGTTGGCAAGGAATGTTATCTCAGAGCGGCCGGGCTCACATTCCACTAGGGGTCAACAAAGAATACATTCAGGGCTAACGAAAATCTGATCATACTAAGCGATGCGCGGAAATTAATGCAACGTGATAAATGAGGTACTTTTACGTTATTTTCATCAGATAAGAATCAGGACTTGAAAATTACGACGTGGTATGCGATAAAACATACTACTGAGGAACGTGTTAACGAGGTTCCACTGTACCTAACATTTTTGCGCTCTGGTTCCCAGCTCCTGTCATTACCCGATAGAACTCTTGGTTTCGCTCAGTTCAGTACCTTGATGAGTACCTCAATCCCCTAGTGGAATTTTTCAGCTCTCTTGATGATAACTCCCTAAATAGCAGTTGCCATTCAGTGTTGGATATGTGCAGTGACAAGGATATGATTACTTTGCTGAAAGCTCAGGTCAAGTTTGTGTCGCAGATATCTGTGAAGATTAATACCACTGTTACTGCATTAGAGTGATTATCTCACCCATAAGCGCACATGTTGTGGGATGAACTTTCCACTATTAGTGTAGAATTAAAGAGGTGTGCTGATGGATGGTTTCCATCAGAAACAAATGACCTGCTGGAGATGTGTCGCAACAAAACCAACGAGGAAATTAAAGTGTAATTTAAGCAGTGTATGCTTAAATGTTTAACTAAGCTCTCGAACCATATGAGATTCAATGATAGAAACATTTTTTCAATGAAGTTTGCAATTTATTTAATCCTACAATAGCAGGGCAACACAGTACTCTGGAACCTAAATAGCTTGTGTGTTTGAAACATAAGTTGCCATTTTTAAGAAGTGTTGCTGTTTATCAGTTTGTCGAGGACTGCAAGGCATGAGGGCTGTAAGGCGTATCACCAACAGATGCTACAAAACATTAAAATGGAAAAGAAAATTGATACTCTACAAAATGATGATGGCATTGAAGTTTAAGTTTCCTCCCTTTTCCTCGGCAGCACTGCAGTGCATTTGGGATCCAACAAACAGTGTCGACGTGGAGAGGATTTTTAGTAAATATAACAGGATTGTAACCGACAGGCGGTCTGAATGAAGGAGGATACAATTGAAACCATTTGTGTGATAAAAGTGCATTTATACAAGTAGTTTACACCTTGCAACTGAGTATGTAAATTTGTGTGTGTAAATATGTTACCTGCAGTCTTTATCTTATTTTCCATAGTGCTTATAAATACTGAATATATGCCGAACTAAGTGTGATTAAAATTTATTATTTCACTCCCAACTGTTGTTTGTGCAATTTTTAATAAATCCCTGTTTTTAATTTATTTACTACAAAATGCTCAATTTAAGAAATTTATTTGCTACAAAACACTAAATTTGTAATTCAAAATGCTAAATATTGGATTTTTACAGTAAATGCTTAAGACCACGAACTCTATGCATAGTGTAACCTATAATGCAAGCCTATTGAAGAACATTGATACTTCATGTAGATTGCATATCTAACCTGCTGAGTAGTTTCAAATAATTTTTCAGATAATTTTTTCCCCCATTTCTTTTTCTTCCTCATTTTTAAGTAAGACGACTCAGTGACTATAGGAGTTTCCTGTGAATGAGGATTGACACCAATCCTGACTTCTATTACTACATTCAGAAATAAGGAAGCTTGTAGTTTTATGTGACAATTAATCTCACGATCATGAGCCACGGGACCATCATTTTAACGTGGAATTCAAACCACAGGAAGCAATATTTCACTTTGAATATCTCACAGACATTGGCCGGGAATCGAACCCTGTCCATCTGGTGAGAGGCAAACAGTTTGACTGCCGCACCACAATGCCCTCAACAGAAATAAAAATCCAACCCAAGATTAAAAACCAGAACACGTTGAAATGAGGGTTTTCAATGGAACAAAGATATGGAACAAGAAACTTCTATATATTGAAGATTATTAAATCTCTATGATTAATAATCTTGTAACCTAACATTTGTGGGTTACAGAGAATCCTTGTTTTTTTTTTATTTCTATTAATTTATTTAGTTTTTGTTTTTATCGGGTTGCCAGCCGTGTCCACAATGGTAGATTACCGTAGAATGTCTTTTGTGTTTTAGGCCATAGAGATTCTCGGCGGTGGTCTGGCTATTGCTCGTAGGTAGCTGGGAAAAATAACCAGGTGGCCTTGGCAGATTGGCAAAAGGTTCCTTGGCATGGAAATCAGCTGTTGTGAGTGGGGAATTCAGGCAAGATGGAGGCTAGTAGGAGATAAAAGAAATTTGTGTTTGAAACCTAGTATTTTTGATGATGGATTGAATTACTCTTAGTGTGAAGGGTTGATTTTGTGTAGTTGCTGCCAGGAAAATGGAGGCTGGTTTTATGTAAAAAGTGATTCTCTCTGCATGCTTGCTTTTGATAAAATAAATAGAGAGTGAATTTTGTGTAGTTGGTGTCCTGGTCTTTGTGAGGATGTCATTTTAAGCAAGCATGTTGCCCCACTACCTGAGGTGGCTAGCTCACAAGATTTATATAAGTTACAATCTCCAACAAGAACAAAACCCTATCAACACTTTCATACACACACACACACACACACACACACAGGTTTTATATTTTGCATCCACATTACATGTTATATCCTGTCAATTAATAATGATGTTAAAACTAAACTTTTCAATGATGTGCATGTTAGGATCTTGTACCTATATGTAAGGACATTCGAAACACTTTAATTTGACATAAAACCTGGTTACAGAAGTGGAACTAACCTCATCACCATCACTGAGATCCAATCGTGCCTCAGATGCTGTAGCTGTGGCACTTGTGTTGCTACCACCCACACCATCGACTCCATTACTGGCAAAGCGTTCCACATACGTAGACCACTTGTCAACATCCATGGGTGTGTCAGTCTCCTCTGGCTCCGTATCCAGCAGCTCTATTGTCAGCTTGCAGTCACGCTTGTACTGCATGAAATCAAAGTCTTTATAAAAACTACAAAGGTAAACATCCACAATTCTATTTGCTATATTACCATAAATCATATTAGAAAGAGGGTGGAGGGCAGAGACTGGAAAATCAGCATTTGAGCCTTCTCATAACTGTTTAATAGCAAAGAATGCATTTGGCTATACTTTCAACACAGTTGCTTGGCAATCTGAAGTCAAAATATACTTAATTTTACATTTAAAATAATTATCTGCCCAACCAATTTGATTTCTCAGAGTGATGAATTTTAAATAAAATAGTATTTCCTTAAAAATTCAGTTAGTGTCATACACCTGATACTGAATATACTCGAATACCACCCGCCCCTGAATAAGACCCGCACCCTTATTTTGAAGAACGAAATTTAAAAAAAAGTTTTCTCAAAATTATTTACAATCTTTACTAAATAAACAGAATAGCATTTCTCCAAAATAGTTTCCAACAGTTTTGAAGTAGTCTTAAAATAACACACATCAAACTACAGTATTAAACATACAAATGTAGGTACACGAACACTTCATTCAGCATCGTCATCAGAGGTACAAACTTCGGAACTTTTATCACCATAACTTTCCCACAAAATATTGTCATCGCTGCCATCCATAGCTTTAGAAATGCTACATTCCTTGAAGCTCTTCCTTATGAGATCTCCAGAGATACGATTCCAAGCGATCAAAATCCACAAACAGAGCAGCTGAGCTTCCGGGAGCTGAATGCGACCAGTTGGAGTTAGTGGGTGATTATCGGCCGCCATCCACTCGGTATACAGCTGTTTCAAGGCTGCTTTGAACATTTTTTTTTCTTTCTTCAATCGCGAATACATGTCTCGACAATATCATATTTCCTACCGGCGGCACGATTTCCAATAATTTCAGCTTCCCGTGCTACTTTCAGTTTCTCACTCACAGTAAACGACCGCAAACGTTTCGTAGAATTCATGTTTAGCCTACACTCGGAGAACGTGCGCGAGACATTTACATGGCGAACTCGAATTGATTTGAGTACACTTAGCGTATTAAATACCGTCATGTAAATTGGACTCGGATCGTATTGAGTTTCAATGTCGATACGGTAAAATTGTGGGATCAGATCATATCCAAACTAGAGTTCTGGAACATGTAAACGTGCATCATATTGAAAGCAATTCAGCGTGCTCTTGACTTACATTTTTAAACTAATTTAGGCCTACTCTCGTGTCGCCCGACTCTCAAATCGTTTGTTTTACTTTCTGTCCATATTCTTCGTTACTGTTTGTGTTCCTGTCATGGTTGATAAGCGTAGTTTGTTTGCACATGTTTTTAGCGTTAATGTATTTTTGTCTGTTTTACCTTTAATGTCTGGTGTATCCGTACGTAAATTGAGGCGATGGGTGCAATAACAACTTAAGTCTGAAAACACTGTTTTGAGAAAATCACTCCTGAAGTTTTGAAACACTGTAAATTTCTGAGTTTTTAATTCATGGATACGTTGATTTATACACACCATTTAAAGATAATCCTTAACAATATATCAATGTCACTGTGAATTTAAACTTTACCAGTTCTAAAATATTTTAATTTAAATATGGATTGACTTAAGTCGTTATTGCAGAGACTGACAATCAGCATCTTAAATTACCATTTATGGATAGTAGATTCGTTCAAATTAATTTAACTCGAAAAAAAAATAGCTACCGTCTACTGCACAATAAGTATATCTCTATCTCTATATATATAAGAATGAAAGTTTATCTGTATTATTATATTATTTTCAAAACATACTCAATTGAAATAGTATTTTTTGCGGCTATTAAGAATTTGGGCCATTGGTGGCTAAAAAACCTGAATATCCATGCACCACAAGCCTTTATAATTTGTTAAAGGTGTCTTCCTGTGGATGGGGACTTTACACAACGGTGAGGGTCAGTCTTTATGTGAGGTGTATTGCGTTTCGTCTACGAGGTTTTCAATTTTATTTTCACGTTACGTGAATTTAGATTGAGCACATTCTAACTTTTTTTTTTCGACAAACGGGTTCATCGTAAGGATGACTTTGTTTGAAACCGTGTGGTTGATATATCCATATTCGGACTTCTGGGTAATATGTTGTAGGTTGGTTCCTCAGTTTAGAAGCTGCAACAACGCGTTCACATAGCCTCGTGTGTGTAGAATCTGTCTGCTAACCGGTGTTAATTGTGATGGCTGTATTAGTGTGTGTTATCTGTATTTCAGGTAAGGACTGCAGACGATCAATTTCCAGTAGTTCCTACTTTTGCTACCAAATGCTACCATCAACGACACCTAGCTGTGACTTGGCTACTAGATGCCACCGCAACCGGCAAACTTTGGAACTAATAGAGCGTTAATCAAATCTAACCTACAAATTTAGCTTCACACAATTGTAGTTAGTGGAAGGTTCTATTACATGCCATAAATCTATGACATGGGACCACCGGCTTTACTTCCACTCCGAAGAAAGGCATACTTAGGGATTTTCGGACTTTCTGTGTATCTTTATATACGCCTATAACTCGGGTTTGAATGTTTGGAGCATCGTAAAATTAGGTATCCATGAGAGTCAATACACCAATTATTTATAAAACTCTTCACCGTACTTCTCATTGAAGGATTGGTATAGGAAGAAACTTTTCAAAATACATGCTAAAATAGGCGAAATATAAAAATTATCCTGGAAGGACGACCTAAGCATATGTTGCGCTTCTCAACGTGGGACACAAAATTCGGGAGTCTATAATGAGTCTCCGAAAACCACATTTTAAGGCCCTTAAATTAACAATATGTGTGATATTCCCAGAATACTAACTTCGCTCTGATAAACATAATGAAGGAATAACAAGCCCCTAACCATTGCAACAGTAGCCCAATTGATAACGTCTGGTTATTAATACCGAAGACCGTTCGAAGAGCGGGTACTTCTGTTAGTTTTTATAATAAAATTAACACCAAAAACAAAATTTTGAAACTATTCTTTTAATAAGGCACTTTTGAAAGTATCACTACAATTATTTTACCTAAAAAAGAAATAAAAAGGTGTCCAAACACAGCCATTTTTATAATCCTGTGTAATTATTACATTTAAATGCAAACGGATATGCAGATAAGGCTTAGAATGGATACATTCATGCATGAACTCTGGTTCTGTTTACCCAATTTCAATCGGAAAATAATGATTAAATGAATAGATATACACCAGCATTGCCTTGATAGGATAGACCAAGTGAAGTAAAACTGTATTTAAATAATAATAATAATAATAATAAAACAACAGGAGTTTATGGACATTCAATGGTTTCCTCTGCCTCACTGATTTCACTTTGCAGTTCACTTTCTTCCACAACAGTCTCCTTCTCTGACATGTGCTTAAGTGCATCTGCATTCTCCGGTGTTTTTCTTTGGGGAAAAATGAGTGTCAGTTTCTCTTGCAACAATTTTCAGTGTAACTAAATACTTTCTTGGAAACCTTCTTGCCACTAGAACTCACATAGCTATCACCACGATTCATCTTGGCTCTGTTCTGCACACGTTTCCAAGAGTCTCGCTAAAGTAATCTCTTCTTTCCTTTATTCTGCATTTCCAAATCCGATCCTTCATTTAACTTCTCATGTTTACTATCATCTGACTGATCACACATCTTTACAGAATAACAATAACAAAACCACACACAACAGTCACACGACAACACTCACTGATTCCCGCGCGTGTGCGATACCGGCGTTCAAAGCGCCTAAGTCGGCCCAGCTGTTCGCCGGAAGAACGACTTGCAACACAGCTGTATATAATGCAAGCTCCTGCCATCTAGAGTTGACATAACGAAATAATATTTGGAGGATAGATGAAGAACACATTGAGGATTACAAAACTGCATTCGCCGGAAAAACGACTTAAGTCTACTTAAGTGGTTATTGCACCCAGCGCCACAATTGTGGCACGTTACAAATCTCATTCGGGGCAACATTCCGGCGTCTGTAAAAGCTTTAAGCTTCAGTAGATAAATGGGACGTAAAACCAGTAACATTTTATCATGATTAAACTGAACATAAACTTGTTAAGAACAAACATCATCAAAATCTTTTGCGCATCCATTTTTTATATTTACAAACAACCCGGGAAAAAAAACAACACACCAACCACGTAGGATGATAATTACGGGTCCTTTATGTTTTGCTGTTTAATACGAGTTAGCCAACATGCAGATTGGCCACCATAAATTATATTGTTGTTGTTGTTTCCTATGGCTAGCCCGGATTCCAATCCATCAGCTTTCTTGCGTTCCAATAGAGTTGAGTGAGGTTTCCAGAAGTTCTAGCAGTCACATCAAGTTTGTTGCAATGTAGCAGGTGTCCCTTATCCATTTTACTTCCAGGTTCGTGACAAAGTGTGCATTCTTCAGATCTCAGGATGTTGATTCGTTTCAGATGAGCTGCAAGGCAGTCGTGGCCAGTGTTAAGTCTGAAGAAATGTCTTTCAGTTCTTTATTTTGGGGCTTATAATTTGACGAGATGGCTTGGATGGCTGCTTTGGAATATGTAATGATAACGCATTTTTGATAATCAATGTTTCTGCCTAATAACTGATGGAGTGCATGTGAAATTGCTCTTATCTCAGAATCAAAGTTTTCTTGGTGTTAATTTATATTGATCCCATTTAGCATCAATGTCTTTCCATAATTTGGTTTCTGTTTTCTTTGCCATTTCTTCATACCTGTTTTTGATAGTATTTTTCAAGATCCTTTTTGCTGACATAAAATCAGTCTGACAGGTTGTTGTATTGTGGTACCTTTTTTGCTAACCTGTCTGCCTCTTCATTTCCTGCTATTCCAACATGAGAAGGGATCCACTGAAATGAGATCTGTTTGTGGAGTCTTTGAAGGGTTTTTATCATACAAAAAATGTCTTTCAGTTCTTTATTTTGGGGCTTATAATTTGACGAGATGGCTTGGATGGCTGCTTTGGAATATGTAATGATAACGCATTTTTGATAATCAATGTTTCTGCCTAATAACTGATGGAGTGCATGTGAAATTGCTCTTATCTCAGAATCAAAGTTTGTTTTGTTTTGGCCTACTGGGAAGTAGAGTGAGAAGAGAGATGAATGTATTCCTGCTCCAGTTCTATTTTCTTTGTCTTGTGAGCCATCTGTAAATATTTTTAGCCATTGATTAGATGGATATCTTTCTTCTATTATACAGAGGGCCAGTTGTTTTAGATCTTGTGGTGAAGAGTCTTTCATGCAGACCTCTTCTAGCAAAGTAAGATCTGTAATCACTTGTATATATTCAATGGGGTTGACTGGCATACAGAGTGGTTCAAGTTTTATTTGCAGATTGCTCTTATTGATATATTCTTTGGCGAGACCATAGCGTATATGGCCAAAGTATTCAAGTTTTTTCTGTTTGGTGTTATGCAAATCCTTCCATGGACCTAGATTTTTCATGAATTCTGGGAATATCTCATCAGGTCCTGGTTGTTTTCTGACTTGTGTGTTATTTATTGCTAACATTAACTCTTCCATTGAAAATTCATTGTTAAAGATATCGTCTGCATTATTATTCATGCATTATTGTACTATTTTTTTTGAGAGTCTTGTCTTCTTTCTTTTTCCGTTTTGATAGTCTAATTGAAGTGAAATGTTTACAGAAGTGGTTTGCTATTTTATGACAGTCTGTAATTTCCTTATCATTTATCATAATAGGATTCAAAGGAGTGACTACATGTTTGTTTAGAGAATTGATAAGTTTGTGAGCTTTATTGCTGTCAGCTATAGTCAACCGTTGTTAAAATTTTATTCCAAGATTCTCTTTTTGATATCGTTATTGCTTGTTTTAATTTTGCTGTTGCTTGTCGCCATTTCCGTACATCATTTTGATCCTGAGTAAGTACAGCTGTTCTTCTTGCTTTGTCTCTGGCGGACTTAAGAATGTTGAATTCATCTGACCAGAAAGGTTTATATTTTGTTTGGGCACCTCTGGGTATGCACAGTTTGGCTAAGTCTTTTATGGCTGTAGTAAATTTATTCAGGATGATGATAGGAGGTGCATCAAGATCAATTTCCGACATTTTAGTTTCAAGTTTGTTTCTGAAATTTTCCCAGTCTGCCTTTTTAAAGTTCCACCGAATCTTCTGGTCTACACTTTGCGCAGATTCACTGTATGATGTAATAGTAAGAAGGGACATTCTATGTCCACTGCCTGGATCTTCGAGTACTGATCGATGACTGTGTTTTGTAAGATCTGTTGAGACTAATATGAGATCTGGGTTATTTGTGGAACCACAGTGGTGAATGAATGTTGCTGGGTCTTTGTTACTATATAATAGCTCAAGAGAGCTACTCTCTATAAGGTCTTTTATTGTTTTACCAGCTGAATTTGTGTAGTTGTAGCCCCAGACTGGAGAAGCTGCATTGAAGTCTCCTATAAAAATAGTAGCTGTTTTGATTTCTAAAAGGTGAAGATTCAGATTTTTATTGTTTGGAGGACTGTAAACACAGAATATTGTTATTTTCTTGTTGTTGATCCATATGGATAATTCTATAATTTCTGATGTATCTGTTGGGTCCATTTCTTTTACGATTCTGAATTTTGACATGATGTTGTTATTCACTTCTGCAAATATTCCGCTTGCTATTTGTCTTGTTTTGAAGAGAGTGTAGTTGGTATACCCTTGGATCTTTAAATATTGTATGTTTTCAGGTGTAGTGTTGGCTTCATTGATTAGAAGGATGTCTATATCTCTGTCTATCATGATTTTCTTTACTTCCAAAAGTTTCTTTGTTGATAGACCACCTGCATTCCATTGCAGTATTCTTACTTCGTGTTGTTTTGCTCTGAAAAGAGCAGTTTTATTTGTTTGCATTTGTTTCTCTATTCTGGAACGTTTTTGCCAAAATTGTTACTTGTTTAGCACCACCCAGGGGACACGTACAGCTTAAGGTATGCTTCGGACGTGAGCAACTTCATCCCCCCCCATAAATTATATACCGTATTGAAATCTATTTCAATACAAACAAACTGCTCATGTAAACAGGCATTGTACTGAAAACAGGATCGTATTCAAATCGATTTCAGTTCGCCATGTAAACGTAGTATGTATGATGCCGCGTGCTTATGATAAAACAAAGTGATAGCCAGAAGAAGGCTAGCACCATCTAGCGGATACTCCCAACACCCTTGGCGGGCAATTTATATCTTTAAAATTTGGATGGCTCAAATAAGACCCGCCCCCCAATTTTTCACGTCCCTGAATTTAAAAAAAAAATGAGCGGGTGGTATTCGAGTATATATGGTATATGTTGTCATTACTATTGTATTATAATAACATATTTTAAAGTTTTTAACTGTGACAAAATTAAAATTTATGATAGCTTGCTTATAAAAGAAAAATATTCTGCAGCAACAAAATGTTACTTATAAACTATGATCTTCAATCTCCTAAATTTTTATTTTGAATCCTCTCATTTGAATAAGTACAATGAACAATTTTTTGAAAGACAAAATAAAAGCAAGCACAGATTTCAGACTGCCTTCTATGCCGACAAGGCAAACCAGGCTTGTTTGGGTCACACTGGGCCTGGAGAAACTAGGGCTTGGCTGACTAGTTTGTAGAATATATTAATCATAGCTGTCTCTAGGCCCAAGCCTGCTGGCTAACAGTTATGAGCAGGAGTGCTGGTTTCTGGTGGAAGTATAGACGGATGTTAAGGCCACAATACAAGCATGACGCTGGTGTATGTTTGCACGCAAAGTAGAGCAGCAACATTAACAATGCATGGGCATGCTATGAAGCCGAATCCTTTAACTGTGAGCATCAATCATGACTGATTTCAAGGAAAAACATGTAAAAAACATGCAGGAAATGGAGAAAGGATCTTTGGATCAAACATTTAAGAGACCATCATTACATGTGGGGGAAGCAAAGAATAGGGAGAACAGCTTCCATTACAAGGAATATGAATTTGTAGACGACATTACTATTTTTGTGACAAACTGAAATCAATCAACTTACAGCAAAATTTAATACCAGAAATCTATACACAGAGAACCCCACTTATCCGTGTAATGAAGGGGGTGGGGTTAAAATAAAAAATAATAATAATAAATAAATTGGATAACTAGGTAAGGTGCTACTGTATATTTAAAATATTTATAAATTTAGAAGGCAATTAGCTCTTATCCCCAAGAAAACTACAGCCGAGACCTATGATTATGTGTAATAACCAGAAGTTCATTATACCGCACATTCAAACCTCTTGTTATAAACTATAATAACTTTTGATTACGAGGCTGTCTTCTTATTGATTCAAAAGCCACAGTAGTTAAAAGGGACGTAAAACAAATAAAATTATTATTATCTTATGGATTCATTCATTATCAAGAGCGATTTGGAAACTATTTCATTTTGCTCCTGCAGGGACTTCATAGCGAGTACTTCAAAACAGCGAATGTCGAAAGACTAATGCGTCCTGCCTTCTACTGTATCTGTCTATAGTTCAGTTTGGTATTTGCTTCGGGATGGTAAGACTGATTAATAAAAAAAGCAGTATGTATTCCTGTGCAAAGTGCATTTTGAAGTTGATCCTGCTCGTAGGATTCAAAGAGAATTTATTAAAACATTTTCTGAAGCTAACTCACCCACTAAATGTTTGATCAAAAGATTGGTAAGGAAATTTGAATCCACACAAGCAGTGCTCTGTGAGAATCAGAGACACAGACATTCAGTATTAACACAAGAGAGAGACTGAATCAATGCCGGCCTGGTTCGTGTTTTACCGAACGTATTTAAGCATTGTGAGATTTGTTTAGAACAAGGCCACCACTTGCAGCATCTGTAGTATTGAATCTATGGTAGTATATGTGGAGTGCCATTACTCCCAGAATAGTCTGTACTCCAAGACCCAATTCATGTTGACCAATAGGAGCAAGAATTCCGAAGCTGGCAGTGGTTCGCCAACTATTCAGGTCCCGTGAATGCTGTCTTGTAATTTAAAAGCCCTGTACTTTTAAATAAAACCATGGCAGCTCAAAAAAGAGCCAATACTAGAAAACAAATATTTAAGTCTGAATGTGAAATACAACCTTTATCCGAAAAGTTCGGTGAGCGACGTACTGCTCACGGTAGTAAGAGTACGCCACTTTTGAATCCTGCATCCGCGAGGTCAAGCCATGTCAGAACAAGTTCCCGAGCATTGGCGCTGTGCTTCTCGTGTATAAACAGCTCATTTTAGAGTGAGTGTGCAGTGCGTGCAGTCGAAACTAAAAAATGGATTAGTGAACGAACATGCTCTTCTGTTTCAATCTTGGGAATTTATGCAATTGTAATTCCCACTTCTTGCAGATCTTTGTCCACCTCAATGAACCAAGCTCCCTTGGTTTTCTTTTTGAGAAAGTAGGTGAAAATTCTATTTGTCAATCGCGCTGGGTTCATACTGGTTATATGACTGTAAGAGGTAATTCTCCGTTTCCTCGTGGTGTCAGTTATTTGTTCCACATGGGTGTAAAGTTCGTGGTTGTGCCATCTCCTATATTCCCCATTTTCTTTTACTGGGCCCCAGATTTTTCTTAGAATTTTCCTTTCTTTCACTTCCAGTTTCTCTGTTAGTCCCGTGCAATGCATTGCAAGGAAGGCACTCCGAAGCATACAAAGCCTCTGGACGGATCACTGTTTGGTAGTGTCTTAACTTGGCATTTATAGATATGGATTTTATGTTATAAATAGCTTGTTAGAATATATGTCATTTCCATTTTCCTGAATCGTGACTCGAAAGCTGCCTTCTCAGAGAGAATCTGGTCTAACCACTCACCCAAATATTTTTTACTACTACTATTATTATTATTTATTTTGATACAGCCATCTATGGACTACAAATACACAACCATTATTCAGATCTTCATCTTCTTCAAGGTGTTTCTGCCTTGTTGTTTAGATTCCTGCCAGAGATCTTTCATTCGTTGGCTCCTTCGCAATCGTTCTTCCACTGAAAGAGCGAGTCTTTTTTCGGGGGGATCCTTCACACTTGCAACTTTAGATCTGTATCCTGTCCTGTCCCACACTTCGACTAATCTTATGTTTGCCCTTTTTATGTCTTGATAGACCTCTTGAAGCTATGGGGGTTCTACCTTCCACTTCTCTTGCAGATTAAGAATTTTATTAGCCAACCTCTCGTTCCCCAATCACTTAACGTGCCCATAGAACATCAACCGTCTTTTCCTTATACTGACAGAAATCCCTTCAAACTTGTTATACAGTTCTTGGTTAGATCGCATTCTAAATTTATATTCTTCCCCAGGTAATTTTTTTGGAACCTAAAATTTTTCGAAAGAATTTCCTTTTTTTCTCTCCATTTCAGCAATTTTCATGCTTGTTAAAGTTTCTGCCGCATAGAGGCACTCTGGCTTAACAACTGTGTTATAGTGCCTATTCTTGGTCTGATACGAGAGGGACTTGGACTTATAAGTATTGATGCTTAAGTCTAAATGCCATATCCATTTTCCTAGCCCTTTTTTCAATGGTGAATTTCTCATTTGCATTGGGAGTTAACATTTCACCCAAATACTGGAATTTATAACTCCTCGAAATTGTCCCATAATCAGTATTCATTTCTTGAACCTGATCCCAGTTGTCCAAATTCATTATTATTATTACACTACTTTATATATTTGGATGTGTTATGATAACGAGTTTTAAAACTCTGAACCATTATAGTAAAACACTTGAGGTTTAATAATACAGATTTCATGCATTTCATTAAGATTTTTACCAAGGTTGAATAATGTGAAATAATTTGCAGATAGCGATTGCATAAGTGAAAAGTGCCTTTATGTGTGTTTAGTGTGCAGCAACACAGTTCGGTAACTCAGCAGTTCACCGTCACCTGTGGAAATCATTCTCTGGAAATTACGACTAAAGAGTGATATTCAGGGGCAATGAAACATTACTAGCATAGAAGTTGCTATCATAATGCAATTATCTAAGAGTGTGGAAAGCAATAAGATAGCACCGATTTCTGTAAAAAGGCTTAAGGAATGAGTGAATTATGAAAGTTAGACACTATTCCTCCTATGACAATGGAATTTTATTACTTATTATTACCCCCCCTCCGGCACTATACAGCCCTTGAAGGGCCTAGGCCGACCAAGCGACCGCTGCCCAGCCATTTGGCCAGCAGATATTGGGGTGACGCGTGATCAGCGCATCGGGTCCCCTCGGCCATTAATCTTGGTTTTCGTGAACGGGGCGCTGCCTCACTGTCAGACAGCTACTCAATTGTCCTCACGAGGCTGAGGGCACCCCGTTCCAACCCTCACGTCAGTTTTAAAATCCCTGACGGAGCCGGGAATCGAACCCGGGGCCTCCAGGTGAGAGACAGGCACGCTACCCCAACACCACGGGGCCGGCATCAGTACATGACAGTACTGTGAAAATTTCAAGCCCATCACTACTATAATTTCAGAGTTATTGAATATTAATAAATTATTAGTTATGCTACTATAAAAGTTCCTGGTGCAACAATTTGTAATCATTTCGCCTTGAAAGTGACAAAAACCATGCACTTAATAATTTGCACTTGGCATTTAGGTACAATGATCATCATCCTGGCTTAAACATTCACCCCCCCTTCACAGACGACATTAGCACCCTACCCAGATAAAAACATATCCATCAAGTGCAACTGACTCCATGATGCATAGCAAGTTCTATTCTATGTATATTAATAAACAACTGTATGAAATTTCAACCATATACCACTAATACTGTGAGCAAGGAACTTTTTGTAAGAAGAGAGGCATGAATAAGTTCAGTTTTGAGAAAATAGCAGATAAACATCTCTGCAGGACTGAATCTAATGCTAGTCACAGATAAATGGGGATCATTTTCAGATGCCCTTATCACATGAGTTTTACTCTTCTCTTCACACGAGTATCTACAAATCCTTCTTCACACTGTCAATTACGGTATACCAGCATCAGAATTCATGATTCTTGGGGCATATCTGTCACACTACAGATGTGGGCTTTTTTTTTTTTAATTTGCTTGCGATCTGTACAGTAATTATAATTACAACACGTTATGAGCTGTATCAGCTCTTCATCAGCAAGTACAGTAGTACAAATGGTAAGCAGAAATTTTACTTGCTGATGAAATGATATCGCTCAAAAATGTCCAAATGATAATTATGATTTTTCCCCTCTTGTATTTCTATTGTATTTAGTGCATTAACTGTATTATCATGTCAACACCATGGTGGAATGAGAAGACAAAAGATATAGTAAGGGAAAAGAATAGAGCCTTTAGGAGGTGGAATCAAAATAGGACGGTAGAGACAAGGGAAGAGTACCAGGAAAGAAAGAAGGAGGCGAAGAGAGTAGTGGCTGAGGAGAGAAGAAAGTGGATGGAAGAGTGGACAAAGATGATGAAGGAGGATAGTGAAGGTACAAAAAAGGTCCTGTATGGGATGGTAAAAATAAGAGGCGGACGGATCCTACGGATTATGTTAGAATGGTGAACAAAAGGGTACAAGAGATAGAAAATAGGGAAGAACTGAAGAAAAAGTGGAAAGAATATTTTGAAGAACTCCTGAACCCAAATGGAAAAGATGGTGAGGAGGAAGAAATCGGGGAAGAGGAAGATGAACTGCAAACAGAAAAGGACTTAACATGGAAAGAAGTGGAAGATGCAGTGAACAAGATGAAAGGAGGGAAGGCACCGGGTGTGGATGAGTTGAGTGTGGAGATGGTGAGAGCAGCAGGAGAGGTGGGGATACAGTGGCTGTACCGAGTGATGAGGACAGCATGGAAGGAAAGGAAGACCCCAGAGGACTGGAAAAAAGGAATCATTGTCCCGATCTTCAAGAAAGGTAGTAGAACAGATTGCAGAAACTATCGGGGAATAACACTGATGAGTGATTGTGCAAAGATCTTCGAGAAAGTTTTGGAAAAGAGAATTAGGTCAAGGATAGAAGGAGGGATGAGGGAAGAACAACATGGCTTCAGAGCAGGAAGGTCCACAGTGGATTTAATTTTTGGTGCAAGGCAGTTACAAGAACAGCACTATGAGTATGGAACAGATCTACTGATGGCCTTCCTGGACATTGAGAAAGCATATGACAGTGTATGCAGAAACAAAGTATGGAAGTCCCTGAGGGATAGAGGAGTAGAGAAATGAACTATAAAGAGGATAAAGGAGATGTACAAGGGAAGCGTGAGCTGTGTGAAAGTGGGAGGAGAGAGATCAGACTTGTTGGAACAAAGAAACGGCCTGAAACAAGGAAGTGCACTGTCACCGTTACTTTTCATTGTGGTGATGGGTGACATAATGACCCGAGTAGCACAAGTAATTGGGGAAGGAAAGATGAAAGCAATGGTGTTTGCAGATGATTTGGGGAAACAAGGAGGAGGTACAGGAACAGTTGGACGTGTGGGAAGGAATAATACAAGGATATGGGATGAAATTTAGCATAAATAAGAGTGAGATGGTGATCACAACAAGGAAGAAGGAAAGAACCACAACGGGAATAACAATTGGTGGGGAACAGCTGAAGAAAGTGGAGAGTTTCAAGTATCTGGGAAGCCTGATACAAGATAATGGAAGAAACGATAGAGAAATAAATGAGCGGGGGAGGCAGGCAGAAGCATCTCGGAGGAGTGTGAGAAGCATGTTATGGAGCAAGGATGTCCCTCAGAACAGCAAAAAGATCATATCGGACGTACTATGTCCCTATCCTGACGTATGCCTCGGAGACCTGGGTTATGAAAGGAAGGGAGAAGAGCAAAATACAGGCCAGTGAGATGAGGTTCTTGAGAAGCAGTATTGGAGCTACAAAGATGGACAGAATAAGAAATGAGAGGACCAGAGAATTAATGAAGGAGGAACCATTACAGGAGGGTATAGAGAAATCTAGACTTAGATGGTATGGACATGTAAAACGAATGGAGAAGAAGAGGATACCCAGGAGAGTACACGAGACGAAGTGGGAAGGAAAGAGACCGAGAGACAGGTGGCTGAAAGGGGTGGAAGAAAGCGTGAAGAAGAGAGGAGAAGACTGGACAAGGGTGGATGCTGAGAGATGGTGGGAAGACAGAAGACGTTGGAGGGGCTTGTGTTCCAAACAGACCCGGCCAGTGGCTGGAAACTGTGCAAGATGATGATGATGATCATGTCAATTGTGGCCCTTAAACTGACATGATTACATCCATGTCATTTTACACTAATGGTTGCCATGGTTTATGAAGTGTCGAGTGGCAATAGGCACATATCTCGTCTCTCCAATTATTACGAGAGCCTGTATAACATCATGGGTAAAGAATTAATATTGATGTACATAACCGGTACGTCATTTGAACGGATATATCTATTCCTGTATGCTTTGGACAGATTTAAGAGAAAGCATTAAAAATTGTTGATCCTTTTGTAGCCAATGCAATGAAGTTGCAGATGTTCACAGGATCATGAAAGTTCCTCTCCCTCACCTGTTGTCATTGTTCATGAACATTAACCCTGCGACGAGACTGGTCAGTGTTTGGATTTCAGGAAGTTCATGATACACCAAATATATACTACAGTAATCACTGTATTATCCATCATAAATGACTGCTTTGTTTGAATAAACTATTTGCTGAAAGGAGGAACTATGGTGGTTATCTAACTGAACAAGAGGCGGCTCAAATATGCTCTTTAAAGACATCTTTCAGGGCATATCAAGGTAGATGGGATCACAAAAGAGCAGCAGACATCCAACAATAACTAAAGGTTAATCAGATGAAATTATAAAAAAATCTAACTAAAATAAAAATTAAAAAAGGAAAACCACGTAGATAGAACGGACAGATATCAACAGTTGAATTATCTAGCATTCAGTACAACCCTCAAGGATGAAGAGACCCTGGATGACCAAGATGCAGTCGGATTCACCAGCATCAGCATGAGAGTAATGGGAAGGCAGCGGCGACCTAATGATGACTCTATATTTCCCTTTTGTAAGCTAAAAGCAAAGACCATTACAAATAACTAAAATGTGGATGAGCATAAAATCAAGATTACATTGCACTATCATAAGAGACCCGTAAAATCTGTGAAAATTATTTGAACAAATTCGTACTTTAAATGTTATTGTGTCTTGAAATATTCATTTCTGACATTTGCACTCACTAATTTTATGAATATCAATTTTAGAGCAGAACTACTGGTTTTAAGAAAATCTAAGGAGTACATAATACAATATTATTTATGCTGCAGAGATTCTGATCCATCATAAGACACTAAGAAAAATCTGAGGTTACGCTAAAAACGTCAGCGATTATAGACAACTAAACATCACTTCAAACATCCATATTATCTTGCTGAAAGGTGTTGTAGAAGTTATAGTGAAAATGAGTAAAACTCCACCTTTACAACTGGCCAAGAGAAGGTTTGAAACTGGATATACCAGAGGTGGGGGTTGAAGGAGCTCTGTAGGATGGAGGTAGTGGCAGAATTACAGGTTATATCACAGGATTTGCTGATGTTCATAATAAGAAATGCTAGAAAATGTGATAAAAAGTACAATTGTTGAGTGTGTGAAATAATTAGTTACCAGTATGAACTAACAGTGGGTGGTGATGTTGAACTGCCTAACCAGCAATTTTAGGTGATCTAAAATATATTCTTATTCAAGAACTTATTACCTAAACCAAGAATTTTAAGAAAGTGTATCAAGGAAATTTCAGGGCCTCAATCATTCATGCACTTAAGAACTCTTCTCAAAAAGAGAGGCATAGTCTAAGATGAAAGGAAGATAATTTCAAAAAGTGAAGCATCAATTACTTAATAGCATGCATAAACTGTGCTCTAAACTCTTATTTAGCTAAGTGAAGGGAAATCAAGGCAAATGGGACACTCACCACATAGATCTTGAAACAGTTCTCATCAGCAAGGGCATTTTCAGCCCGCTTCTGATAGAGCTGCTCAGCAGTTGCGTGCTGATGAGCCGTACTGCAGGGACCACCCGTCGCTGTGCGCCGCTGCTCCTGCATCATCAGCTCTACACACTCCTGGCAAGTATCGTCAGACACCAGATGCTGCAACTGAGAAAAATGACACTTATCAACTTTTTAGAAAAATAGCTTGCTACATCAAACAGTTTCTTAATTGAACACCCAAGCAAGACAATTTTGTTGTTGACATGGCTACCAAACAAGTTCTTGTGATAGTGGATTCAGAAATTAACAATGTTTACGTAGATGAAGATAGGGAAAGTTTGGTTTTGTTCAACGAGGACTCAGATATAGTATCCGAGATGAAAGCAGCCATGAAAAAAGATGTTAACAGAGATGTGCGGCAAAACCGTGTCCTTAATGTTAATAATGGCGGGTTTGAGTAGAAAGACTTGGATGATTATAGTGAGCAAGGGGAAATGTTCACTGCGAAAAATGGGTCGTCCAATTAATTTCAGTAACTGATGCTATTTGACTGTGAATATTTTGGTAAAAGCTATTAACAAGTTTGTCTGTTGTGCCTAATTAACCACCTGCCTGCACTCCTAGCCTGCTTTATGCTATATTCCTTCTGCAGCAGAGGGTAGCCAGTGAATGAATTAAATGCTCAGTATAGTGGCAAAGTAGAAGCGAATGCTCAGCAACTGCTGATTTTTAGCCCATTTTCATTTATGAAAAGAAAAAAAGAGAAAAGGCTTATGAGATCACGTTTTGTCCGGATGTGTGCCCCCACCCCACCTCCGCCCAAAATGTAAACCCCTGGAGCGATTTCAACTACTTCGAGCGACCCCGACCTTCAAATTTTAATACATCTCACCAATCCAACATGGCGGCTGTGCGAATTATTTTACCGGCATTCTATATCTCCGAAACTATTACTGATATCATCCTGAAATTTTGTACGGTGATAAAGGGCACTACTAGGAGTTCACCTATGTAGACAAAAACCGTTACGTACAAAACGAACATGGAGGCCAAGGGAAGTGGAAACATTTAAATAGACTTTTCTCGCGATTTAACCATCCGAGCGCAGTGAAACATGGTACAGCAAATGTTTATACACATTGTAATGCAATGACATCTAATTCAATTCATTAAGGTGTTTGAAGCCTTTTATCAGTGTTGCCTTAATAAACAAATGTTTGATGCTTTTCGGTCGGTCAACACGATTGTACCCAAATGTGATGTGTGACGGTGTCACACCAAGATGACATTAAATCGTCTCTGTCTTGACTTACAACAGGGCACCTTTTAACTCCGCAAAACGCGCCAAAACATTTAGTAAAATTATATTCTAGAAGGCCAAGTTATATGCAACTAAATTTGCGCCCTTGCTTCAGCTATTTTATCTAAATAAAGAGACCAATTGAATTTATTGAGGCAACCTCGCAAACATGGTTTCAAATGATGTGAACATTCACATAGATGGTTAATTGGATCCGTTGTGCCTAGGCCATACTGCCAACTTGGGGTGTCAGTGTCCCCGCCATTGTGCTGTTAAGACCTGGTGACTTTCTAGCCGTCTGGGTGGTAGCGTCGATCAGCCCAGAGAGTTAAGTCTGGAACGGTTGAATGATGACTTGGCACTGTAAAGAGGACCCAATTGGACGTGTTTCGTGAGTTAGCAGGCCCTGGCTATCCCTGGGGATTCGGACCTGCCACATCGTGTGAACATATTCTTTTTTTTTTTTTAATAATTCATGATTTAGTAGTTTATCTTTCTCTTCGGGCGGTTACATGTCTGATGGGCTATTTTCATTGTGTTTAGTTTTGCTTATATGCTTGTTTTGAAGTAACTTACACCGTATTTTAAAAAAACGACGCCCCGGGAAGGCGTTGTCTGATTATCAGGAAATTACATATGCAAAGACATTCGGACCGAACATTCAACTGATTAAAGCTTCGTGTCCAATGAATGAATAGCGCGAGCTCCCCCGCATCCGAACTGTGAATTCATCAGGTGTATATAAGGCGCGATTCTGAAGTGTATGCTCAAAGTAGCTGTTGCATTTGACTACGATATCTGAACGTTGGCTGCAAGAATGCCACACCGAAGGATTCTTGCTCATCATGAGCAGATGTCAGAGTTTGAAAGAGATCGTGCGAACGGATTGAAAGAAGCTGGTTGGTCGAATCGAGCTGTCGCTGGACATTTGGGTCGAAGTGAAGCGGCGATCAGACGATAATGGCAAGCGTGGGTCAGCAACGGCAGGCATCAACGTCAGGACGGCAGTGGTCGACCGAGGGCCACAACAGCACGGGCAGACAGAGCGATTCTCAGAACAGCTGTCACAGCACCGGAGTCGTCGTTATCAACGATCCAGCGTGTGACCCGCACACATGTGTCCACCATGACCATCAACAGACGCCTGAGTGACAGAAATTTGAGCTGGCGCCGCCCGTTACGCCGCTTACCACTCACGCCTGTTCACCGTCAAGTCAGATTACAGTGGTGCTGCGCTAGAGCAACGTGGAACTGCCATGACTGGGGACGTCTATCTAGTCTTTAGTGACGAGTCCCGTTTCCAACGGTGCCCTGACGACAACCGCAGACGTATTCGGAGACGTCCAGGCCAGCGTGGGGATCCTGCCTATCGTACGCCACACAGTCCCACTACAGGGGGTGATGGTCTGGGATGCCATCTCCTTTGATAGCCGGACCCATCTGGTTTTCATTCCAGGCACACTGACAGAACAGCGGCATGTTGATGACATTCTATGGCCGGTTGTGTTACCGTTCCTTCAGCGACATCCAGGCCTTACTTTCCAAAAGTATAACGCCTGGCCACACACGGCACGTGTTGCTATGGACTGTCTTCAAGCTTGCCCTATCCTTCCTTGGCCAGCTCGGTCGCCTGATCTCTCTCCCATATAGCACATTTGGGACGTCATGGGCAGGCGATTGCAAACATCCCGGAATGTCGCCTATTTGGCCCAACAGTTGGAGACCATTTGGCACGAAATTCCGCAGGAAATCATCCGGGAACATGATCAGTCCATGCCACGTCGAGTGACAGCTTGCATCCATGCATCTAACTCTGCAATAAATCATTCGATTGTTCTGAACTTTGGATCGTTTGTTTTTCTATGTCTGTTCCTCACATCCACTGATTTTTATCGTTATCGGACAATTCCTTCCTGGTGCGTGGCTAAAAATGAAATTGTGTTTGATTCGTCCCCTTGTCATTTTCGCTTGTCTATAGCTCATTAAATTCATGTTTTATTTATCCTGTGTCGCTTTACTGGTGAAAAAACCAAAAAGCTTCCCACTTTGGCCTCTGAAAAGAAGGCTCGATTCCACTCCTCGACCTTGTGTCGCCCTCCCGGTCCATTTACAACAACCACATATTCACTCCAAACAAGCGAATTCCGGAGTTCAATCACCACTTCCAGTACCTCAACAAAACATCACATAGACCACAACTAACAAATATTGACGAGTTGCTTTATCTCAACTAATAATGCAACTAAATAAGGCACATATTGTAAATATTTTCACCCATATTTTCAGACATAGATTTTATACCCCAAGTGAAATTTATCTGATGATCGCTTGACGATCGAAACTGGTCATCCAAGAATTTATTGATCTCATTTAATTTCTTTTCAGGATTAGGGAATAACCCATCTCATTTGGGTACAATCGTGTTGACTGACTGAAAAGCATCAAACTTTTGTTTAATTTAATTCAATTGTTTACATAACATCAAGATGGCGGCTGTGCGAAATTTAAAAATTAAGTTTTTATTTCTTGTGTCTTAATCATGCGATCGAAGTCAACGTTTTAATAATGAACCCATGCAATAATCATCATCAAATAATACAAAACTCTATGGCCTACACATATAAAAATCTAACATGGCGACCATCCAAAATATTTAGACGATTCTCAATATCTACTAATCTATGACAGCAATCCAATTGAAATCAAGTACATTGATGAAGGCTATGAATATACCGTATTTCCTCGCATAATCGTCGCGCCCCACTTTTCAAACACTAAAATAGGGTTATAAAATTACATCGCATAGCACATTCGTATTTGCGCGCCAGTCAGTTGCATATGCTGCCGCGACTTTATAACTTGGCGCGACTTTGTCAGAAGAAAAATATCTGGCCTTTACGCTTGCGGGTTATGAACTGTGACGCGAGCGGCAAGCTTCGTCACTAAGCACATTCCACGAGCATATAATCTGGCGTGATCTTGTCGGGAAAGATTAATCTCGTCTTTATGCCTGCGGGCTATGAACTGTGACGCAAGCCGCCAGCGCACATTCCGCGAGCTAATAGGCCTTATCTTGTCACCAGAAAGTAATCTTGTCTTTATGCCGGCGGGCTATGAACCACAACGCGAATGGCCAGCGCACATTCCGCGAGCTTATAGGCCTAATCTGGCGCGATCTTGTCAGCAACGAGTAATCTCGTCTTTATGCCTGCGGGCTATGAACTGTGACCCGAACGGCCAGCGCTCATTCCGTGAGCTTACAGGCCTAATCTTGTCAGCAGAAAGTAATCTCGTCTGTATGCCTGCGGGCAATGAACTGTGACGCGAGCGGCCAGCGTACATTCTGCGGGCTTATAAGCCTATTCTGGCGTGATCTTGTTGGGAGAACGTAATCTCGTCTTTATGCCTGCGGGCTAAAAACTGTGACACGATCGGCCAGCGCACATTCAGCGAGTTTATAGGCCTAATCGGACATGATCTTGTCAGGAGAAAGTAATCTCGTCTTTATGCCTACGGGCTATGAACTGTGACGCGAACGGCCAGCTTCGTCAGCACATTTCGCGAGCTTTAACCTGTCGTGACCTTGTTAGAAGAAAGAAGCCTGTCTCGAACTGCAGGCTATGACTCACGCCAGACTCACGCAACGTGAATGACTGGCCCGTTCAGCAAATAATGACACAGTATATTCCTTGAACTCAAATATTCTTCGCATAATCATCGCACTCTGCTTTTTTCCAAGAATTTTAGGCTAAAAAAGTGTGACGATTATGCGAAGAAATACGGTAAGTTCACCTATGGGACTTTCAGTAACCTGGCGAGTACAAAGCCAACATCGCCGCGATGCAAATTTTCAATATTTAAATGGCTGTTTCCCAAGATTTAACCATCCAAGCGCAGTGAAACTTGGTACAGTAAATGCTTATAGAAATTTTAATCCACAGACATCTAATTTATTTCAATTGTTTTCACAACCACAAGAAAATTTTAAGATCTAATTTTTATCTCATTTGCTGTGTTGCCGCGTCAGCTTGCTCTAACCCGCCCGAGAATGCCACAGACGGATCATCACTTCTTTCACTCTGCTTCGTAATGATCGCAATAAATCTTTTTGGAATGTAATACTGTACCCACATTTATATTAAGTAGATGAAAATACTTGTACTACCACCTGTAGGACATTTTGTGAAATGGTGTCTGGCAGTAGGCCTATACCTTTTCAGTTGGTGTTTCATTGATTTTAGTGGTGGGGAGTCATTTAAAATTTTAATTTGGTATACTGTACATTAATTACCATTACGATGAATCTGGGCGGTAATAAAAAACAAGGAAAACAGAGAAAGGCAGTTCCAGGAACAAGACGTGACAATCAATCTATAAATTAATGAATTAATACATGCTAAATAAAAATATTGATAATATTCAAGAACTACTAATTAATTCACAAGTTTCCCCATTTTCAACTCCAGGCAAATACTGGGACGGTACCTTCTGGCAGGCCACGGCCGCTTCCTTCCACATCCTTGCCCAGTTACATTCATTTTCATTCATTTCAGCTCTCATTAACTCCTCTCATGAGTTTGGAATCAGGAAGGACATCCAGCCGTAAAAGCCGTTGGCCACATACAATTTCATCGCATCTCATCCCCGCCCCATTGGAAACGGGAATAATAAGGGGTAGACATGCATACAGTAATTAATTCACAAGTTCTTAACAAAATGAATAAGAAAAGGAAATTATATGTTATTATATATAGCATGTCGGTTCATAACACAATTATTTTATTAGTGTTTAGTAATGGAAGCAATTTAATTCCGACAAACTCTGAATATATAGCGAGTACAAAATAAAACAATAAAAATAAATAAATTATATCAAAGACATATTTTGTCATCCTTGGATGAGTGGCCTTGAATAACGGAAGGATCCCATTCTTCGTCAGTGTCGACATCCACTGTTCAACTCTGCCCTTAACATGTGTCGAAGGAAGTATTTATACACATCAGTGAGTCACTTGTTTATCTTAGTATCTCTGGCATTGTTTTAATGTGTAGTTTCCAGTTTAACTCAAGATATTGTGGAGTAGATATGTTCACAATGCCTCCTAGAACCCCGTTTACGGACTGCGAGATTACTATGATTTTGAGTGCCATTTGTTTCTTCAAGTTAGAGGGTGAGAAAATTGGCGATAAGCGATATCCGGTGATCCAGCGAGTTGCTAATTGTCTTGGAGTGTCCCTTCGCTCGGTTAAAAAGGTAATAATAATAATATCGTATGGCCTCGGGTTCCGGGTGGAAGCTTTGTAATTTGACTCCCAGAGGGTAGCTTGCATGTCGAATTTCGTTGTTCCTGGAAACACTATGAAAGTCAAGGAGGTTAGATGTCTAAGCTCCTTGAACACTATAGCGCTTTCTAGTAGAGAAATGAGGAACTTTGTGTTGGCGGAAACTCCCAAGATTAATTTTGCCATTATGAAAACGGCCTACTGAATTCAAATGAGTTATTTGACATGCCAACATCGTATGACATGCGTGTCGTATTTTTTCCGGCTTTTCAAAAATCACTTACCACGGCCAGGAGCTAACCTGCAACCTCGGGGTTAGTAGACCGACACGCTATCCACTCACCCACCATGGCAAGGTAAATGCTGAGAATGTGAGGGACGAAAATCCAGGACCACCCAAGAGGAAAAGATTATCGGCAGGGCGACCGTCCATTCACATTGACCAATTACAATTGGAGTTATACGTAGATCCATTCATAGTTATTATTTAGAAAAGTTATTTCCAACTATCGGAAAACTGAAAACAAAACTGGAGGAGTGTTTAACAGACTTTCCAAAAATGTCAAATACTAAACTTCGAGAAGTCGTTAAGTACATTGGATTTCGGTTTAAAAAATTGAATAAGAAAGCCAATTTTGATGGAATTGGCTACTGAAGATTTTATAAAATTATAAATTGAAAATTTTAAAATAAATTGCAAAAACTGAGAAAAACAAAAAAAAATTTAAAACTGAGAAAAAACATATTTTTAAGGCTGCCAGTGAAGGTCCAAAGCCCTTTTGAGAAAAGCTTATGGGAAATGTGAAAACGAAATACATTTAACTTGAACATGCTCTGTGCCGAGACAGCGCTAAACGAGCAGTAAATGCGTCAACAGCGCACGAACTATCCTGCGGACCTCGTCTGTCAACAACATACACCAAACGCACAATAAATATCAATCCATATAAACTAAACCCATTTATTTAGATTGCGGATAGTTACATATCGCAAACGGTTATTATATGTGGATTACAAGGCACCCAAGAACGAACTTCTGCGGGAGTCCAGTTTTGAAATACGAGCCTTTCACATAATTGATTGTTTCGTTGTTTGTGTTGGAGATCAAATTTTGAAACTTCACATATACACAGAAAACAAAACTTCACATATACACAGAAAACATATCTGACTAACACATATCCAAAGTTGGGTGCTGTAGCACAACTGAGTTAAGAGTTGTGAATCTCCAAAGTCGACACTTCGCTCGAATTCCGCAAAATAAAACAGTACTTTTTACGTTATACCTGCCATAAGGGATATTAAAATAAGTTCCTAAAAACTACCTTTATCATCAATCAACGCAGAAATAAACAAGGAAATAGGTGATGTCACTTGTTTTTCAGTAGGCCTTTCGGTTGTGTTGCTATTTATCTCGAAACTCGGGTGCACATAATTTCTGCGCCGACAGTAGGTAGGATTATTCAGGGGCTATTTCTTTGATATTTTGTAGATGCATCATTATTATTTTATTCTCATTTCTGTAAATTCTAGCTAGGTTATTCAATTAAAGTATTTTTCCAATTTAAAACTAACACACGTGTTCTCATTTCATTGATCGTAGCTCTGGTAGGTTACTGGGGGACGGCTGTAGTTAAGCCTGTGGGACAACCTCTTTTCCTTCCTTAGGTATCTTCTGTCAGAGTGGGAACCTGGGCGATTGCTGTGTGCGGGCTCTGAAGAACAGGTAGCAGTCTATTGTACTTTCCAAACATCATCTCCTGTATTTTATTCGCAGGTGGTGCAGTAGCTGGTACTGACCGTCCTACGTGTCGGTCGACTAACTAGCTAATAAATAATCTCACGCCCTCTCACCTACAATGACATGCTGGCAGGACTTCCTTCTAGTATGGCACAGGACCCCATTGGGATGCTTCGACTCCTTGCTCAGAAGTCTGGTTCACAAATAATTTTAATTCGTCTGGGAGTCTATCTGGGATGAACATGGAAAGTTTATTGTTGCAAATTTCCGATACCTAGTTACCATAGTAACAAGTGCAAGCACACTTAGTTCCTACTCATTAGAGTGCACTATCACCACTAACAAGTTGAGGCAGTACTTATAATGGACAAATACACACATACCTATGAATCTAAGTTTTCATTCTGCAACATCATATCTTGTATTGCTTGCAGCTTACGGATTACTAAGTATTTCCTTCTTGGAAATGGGGGTAGGTTTCCTACTATACCTTTATACCCTGTTGTAACCGAACTTTTGTTAGGTTACAGAGACTGTATTTTTTTGTTGTTCTATGTTTGCCAGCCATGGCCACCTGTTGGTGGGGGACCATGGAGAGTCTTGTGTGTTGTGGCACAGAGATTCTTTGTGTTCTTCCATCATGGCTTTGACCTGTGAGGAGGTCAAGATTCCTTGACTTGGTTTGGTTGCCATGGCAATGATCTGTTGATGGTGAGAGTGCAGAGAAGATGGATGCTAATTTTTTTTAATGTAATGTAATGTTGTTGTAAATAGAAGATAATTGATGCTGAATGGAGAGCCAGTTGAGGAATTATTAGTTTGATGTGCCTGAAATGTAGGTAAAGAAAGTTTCCCCTTAATAAATAAATTGTGAATTTTGTAAGTTGGTGTTCTGGTCTTTGTGGATTTTATTTAGAGCTAGTTTTATAGCCCCTATACCCTGAGGTGGCAAGTTTTATTAAAATTACAATGGCGCCCAACGTAGAAGCACGAAGAAAATGAATCACACAAAGACAGGAGTGGGGATGGCCGAAGGTGGTAGAAACATGGAAGTTTCAATGATGGCCATGTTGGAGACGCTTCTGGTCCGATATGAGAGGAGAAATAGGATGGAGGAGAGGATTACAAGCCAGATGAGTAGCATGGAAGAGAGGATGAGCAGCCGGTTGGATGGTATGGAGGAGAGGATGACCAGCCGGATGGATGGTATGGCAAGTCAGATGAGTAGTATGGAAGAGAGGATGTGCAGCCGGATGGATGGTATGGAGGCGAGAATGTCTGAGAAGCTTGACAAGGTCAAAGAACAGGTGGCTAGCATATGCATCGTAGAAGAGAAAGTTGATATGGTAGAACCTGTGAGTGTGGTTGTGGAGGAGAAGAATGAGAAGGAGCAGGAGGAAGAAAAAAGGAAGTTGGAAGAACAGAGAGTGGAAATCATATGTGTTGTAGAAGAGAAAGTTGAAATAGTGGAATCTGTGAGTGTGTGTGTGAAGGAGGAGAAGAAATGTGAAGTACGTGATGCTAGAGGGGGAGGGGAGATAAGGTCCAGAAAGCTTGGTGAGGTCCTTGATGAGGTCAGTGAGCATATGTCAGAAGCTTGACAAGATCAAAGAGCAGGTGGATAAAATATGCATTGTGGAAGAGAAAGTTAAAATAGTAGAATCTGTGAGTGAGTCTGTTGAGGAAGAGGAGAAGATCTATGAAATACTTGATGATAGGGGGCATAGGGAAAATAATCAAGAAGTGGAAAAGATAAGGCAAGGTTGTAGTGGTATATGTTGGAGAGACCATACCAGGCGAAGAAGACAGAACAGTTGCGGAGGTAGACACAGAGGTCGCCACCGACGTAAAAGAAGAGGACGTCAAATGGAGGAGGGGAATAAAACTGAAAACAAGGAGAAAGATGAAATAGAAGTTAACGTGAAGAAGCATTGGAGGAGGAGGATAGGCAGGAGAACAAGTTGGAGGAAGAAATGGACCAGATGGAAGGCAAATAGAAGGAGTAAGAAGAGGAAGAGGTGTCAGGCAGATCGAGATAAGAGAGTGAATGATCAGAAGAAGAAAAAGGAGAAAATGAAAGGGATAAAGGCAAAGAGAAAAGAAAAGATGAGAAGAAAAGAATTGCTACGCAAGATAAGGCAGATGAAGAAAAAGAAGGGAAAGGAGAGACTGAAGGCTGAAGGCAAGTGGCTGACGCACATGCAGAAGACAGACTGTGCGCGTGCCCAAGGCATGGAAGTACCTGTGACGGGCGACCGCAATCTTTTTCGACCCGGCACCAGGATACGGCTCAACAAAACCAAGCAGCAGCAAGCTACTGCCGACCAAGAAGAACAGAAGGTGGAGATTGTAGACCAGGTCCCCCTGCCGTCAGAGGGCAGCATGGAACACAAGAAGGAAAGGAAGAAGCAGAAGAAACTGGAACAGAAGAAAGAGGCAGCCAAGATTGAAGCAGGAGAAGCACCTGCAGAAGGAGACTATGCGGAAGGCAACAGACCAGAAGAAGAAGAAGTAGTAGAAAGGGAAAGCTTGATGATGATGATGTTCATGATGAAGACGAAGATGTTTATGATGACGGCACAGACAGGTCTGATGACGATTCTGCCGTTCTTTCTGAAGAAAATATTTATGCTAGTGATTCCGGTGAACCTAGAATGGTTGTTTCTGCGATGATAGTGCCAATGATTTTTCTGATTATGATGTATTAATTTGTTCAGTTTGTGATTTTGTCTTAGTGTTTGCTTTTTTGCATTCCTTTTTAATTTATGTTTTTGTTTCAAGGGTTGAGAGTGAATTTCTTATCTTTAGTTAGAAAGTCGCTCTCAAAGGGGCCGTTTTCTGTAACCGAATTTTTGTTAGGTTACAGAGACTGTTTTTTTTGTTGTTCTATGTTTGCCAGCCGTGGCCACCTGTTGGTGGGGGACCATGCAGAGTCTTATGTGTTGTGGCACAGAGATTTTTTGTGTTCTTCCATCAGTGGGTGGCAGGTGGCTTTGACCTGTGTGGAGGCCAAGATTCCTTGACTTGGTTTGGTTGCCATGGCGATGATCTGTTGATGGTGAGAGGGCAGAGAAGATGGATGCTATTGTTTTTTTTAATGTAATGTAATGTTGTTGTAAATAGAAGATCATTGATGCTGAATGGAGAGCCATTTGAGGAATTATTAGTTTGATGTGCCTGAAATGCAGGTAAAGGAAGCTTCCCCTTTATAAATAAATTGTGAATTTTGTAAGTTGGTGTTCTGGTCTTTGTGGATTTTATTTAAAGCTAGTTTTATAGCCCCTATACCCTGAGGTGGCAAGTTTTATTCAAATTACACTGTCTTAGCAAAGATATGGACACAAGTTTAGATATACATAGGTTGCTTTTTTAGTTTTGGCAACTATGTTATAAATTGATAAATAACACACCTACATGGTTCCAAGTTTCTTAGGCCCTCGACGTAGTCTCCTGCACTGCGTACAACGTGTTCCCAGGGACGCGGAAGCCGTTGGATTCCGTTGGCACTGCCCAATCTATCAATGGTGCGAAGAGAGCTCTCGACAGCCTGCACATCTCCAATTGTAGGGTAGCGGTTCCCGCGCAGTGGCTCCTTCATCTTCGGGATGAGATCAAAGTCGCAGGGACTTAAGTCGAAGAGTAGGGGGGATGAGGGAGCACCACCCATTTCCAGCGATTCAACAATGCAGACACAACTCCTGCTGTGTGTGTGCCCTAGCATTGTTATGCAGAACGATGGGTGGAGTATCGATGTGGTGTCGCCGTTTCCTTCTCAGAGCTGCTCTGAGATGGTCTTGCAGCAACGAACAATAGTACGCCGCATTAACGGTTTGCCCTGGGGGAACGGTATGTTTTATGATCACACCATCCCAATAATAGGCAAGAATCAAGATTACCTTCACATTGGTGGGGGTTTATAGAACTGTTTGTTTTCGTGGTGATCCGTGGTGCAGCCACTCATTCGATTGGCTTTTCAACTGTGGCTCATAAGATTTGGCCCACGTCTTGTCAATGGTTATGATACGCCATAATAAATCCTCTCCTTAGCGCTCATAACGCTGCAAGTGCGTACGAGAAGCGTCCTATCGCAGCCATTTCTGCATGTCGGATAAGTCATGCGGAACCTATTTTGATGCAATTTTGCTCATTTTCAGGCAGTCCTTCAGGATGTGGAATTCACCAGTCCTGCATCTTGTGCTAATTCACGAAGCGTTACGTTCCGATCCGCCTCCACTAACGCGGACACCATCTGTACATTTTCATCACTTACTGGTGGGTGACCACATCGAGGCATGTCCTCCACACGTTCGCGCCCATCTCGAAAGGCTGCAACCCATCTTGCTACCGTTCTGTAAGGTAACGCAGATGCACCGCACGCCTCTTGAAGTCCTTGGTGGCACTCGTGAGCCGTGCGACCCCTAGCACACTGAATTTTTATCCACGTTCTCTGCTCCTGCTTCGAAAACATTGCGACCATCTTGCGCGAGCGCTTGACCACAACTACTCATCTAACAGGCTCCACTGCATACGAATGGGGTAGGGGACGGAAGAGGTCATATGCTCTAAGGGAGGGGATACAAGTTAGCTAATTTTGGTGACAATTGCAGAGTCCAACGCCGTTGCAACATAAGGCGCAGCATTGTTGCCAAAACTAAAAAAGCAACCCTTGTATTTTGAAAACAAACACCAATCATTATTTCAAGTCACCATCCTTTGCAGGCGTACAATGTCTAAATCTTTGTGACTGCTCATTAACTAAATTACAGTGTATCTACTGGAAAAACTGCCAGAGAATTCATAGAAAAACTTTGTGGCAGTTTTTACGAATTAGATCATTATCACCACCACCACCAAGTCTCTGTTTCAGAATGACACTTGGTAAGGTAGTGAACTGATGCATACCACTGCACTCTCTCATTCCATCATTCCTCTTTGAGAGCTTTCAAAAGTTGATTTCTTGGGCCTTCATGTATTTCCTCAGGGTGACTTCCCTTCTAGTTCTAGGTTGGTCGACCTTTTAGGGGCAGATGGCCTCGCTGTTGTACCTCTTAAATCAGCAATCATCATTATCATCATCAGTCCTCTTCCCTATCCCTTCTCTTGCAGGCGTGCGATGGAATTCTTTTCATTCTTTCTTTTTTAACATTTTCATAATTCCAATTTGTCTTAATCAATCTACCATACACTATATAATAAATAAATAAATAAAATTAAAAAAAACATCTTTTTCAATTAAATATTCATCTTCATTACAAAGAATAATTGGGGTCCAACAATAGCAGTATCAGTTTACATTTTATGTTGGTTTCTCCCAAAACAAAATAAAATTTCCTCAAAATGGAGAAATATATGATCACAACAACTGGAAACTGACCTGTCGTACAGCATAAGTAACCACTTTGTCCAATGTGAATGCTACATATGCATGAATGCCAAACATTTCCCGTAAAGTGTCCTCGTATGCATTACTATCCATGTTGCCATCCAAAACATTCTTCACCATATCCAGGAAGGCTGGGTAGTAATCTTCTACCTCAATCTCACCTACAACAGAAGACAATTTCTACTATAGGCAAAGCTCAGTTTCAGGGGGCAAGCCCTCAATCATATGAAAAATGGACACTTTATTTAATGTTCAGCAATTCTATCTCAAATGGGTAATGCCTCAATCTAATGATTGATGCAGGGAGCCTCAGAAACAACAACTATTCTGAGAGCAAGTTTTGATGTCAACTACAACAGTCCTCTCACAAAAGCAAGGAAACTAAGTTAATGACACTCCACACATACAGAACCCCCTGTAGGCATTAGGAAGTTTACACACACCAGAAAGTTAAGCCATTTACTTATTAAATATCCCAGCAGAATTCTTTTCCAGGAAAGCTATCCAAGGTATATTATTTAATGCAAAAAAATCCTTTTGGTTGGACAGATAAGGGACTCTTTCTCTTTTCAGGATTAACTTATATTGCGTATTGGTGTGTCGCCTAATCCAAAATAATTGGGGAATTTCATTTCAGTAGTATAGACTTGCATGGAGCCCCTATAACAAGAAAGTCGATCCCGTACACAGCCAGTCCCAGCCAGAACTATGTAGCGTCAAGCTTTACTGTTGTGCAAGGCTAATGAACAACAACAATTATGTTGAAATATGAGATTTCTCACACGTTCCCCCCTAGTATATATAGTCCCCATACACTTGTTTGTACTTCGTACTGGAATCATTAAAATACAGCGGAACATGTCACTACATCACGTCATGCTTAGAGATGAGTACAAGGAAGATTTCAGTGCAAAGGCATGCACAGGGTTCCCTGAATACCAATACTTTATCCCGTTGAATTGATCAAATGATAGTCACTAATTTACATCTTCTGAATCCCATGACATATGCTGATTTTCCCTGAATACCAATACTTTATCCCGTTGAATTGATCAAACGATAGTCACTGATTTACATCTTCTGAATCCCATGACATATGCTGATTTTTTTTAATACACATCCATGCTAACCTTTGGTTTTTTTTCTTCTTCCCCCAGCTACTGTATTACACAAAACTTGTAAGCTATTTCATAAATAAATAATAATAAAAAAAAACTATTTCATACAAAAAAAAAAAAAAAAAAAAAGTTTCTTTTCAGAGATTGTAAAGAAAAGGCTTAAAGAAAGAATTTTAACAAAATACTTTGTCAGTACACTCAGTTCACAATGAAACTAGTTACATTCAAAAAGTTATTGCAATTGTTATAACTAATGACTTAAAAACTATGACCTAATAGTCAAATAATATGATGGGTAAGTAACATAGTTACATGGCATGGATTCTTTCAAATGAAACCAAACTTTAGTAGGTTACAGAGACTGCTTTGATTTGTTGGTAGTAATGATTTTTTTTTATCAGGTTGCCAGCGATGGCCGCCTGTTGGTGGAGCACCATGGAGAACCTTGTGTGTTCAGTGCCCATTGGATTCTTTTGTGGTGGTCTACCAATAGGTGGCTTTGCTATTGGCAAGGTTTGCTTTGACTTGTCTAGGTTTCCATGGGGATTATTAATGATAGTTAGGTTGCCAAGCGGAATGGAAGCTGGCTTTGATGAAAAAAAATGTTATATGTTGACAAGCTGGAGAAATAAGATTAAGGACACATAGAAACGTTTATAAAACCCAGGAAGAAAAGAAAAGGAGCAGAAGAATACTATATACAGTGAGGAGCCCCTTTTTCCTCATGAAAGTTGTGGTGAACACTACAAGAGATGCAGGTAATGAAAACCAGCTTATATGTTTGACAAATAGGTATTGATAGCTTATGATTGCCACGTTTATAAAACTCGAACAGAAAAGAAAAGGAGCAGAAGAATACTATATACAGTGAGGAGCCCTTTTTTTATCCTCATGAAAGATGTGGTGAACACTACAAGAGATGCAGGTATTGTCCGTCCAGAGTTAAGAGTGTACTACGGGCTCTTATGGCTCAAGCGTTGCCACGCCTAGAGAGTGTAGAAGGGCAGCTAATTACAGCACTCCACACGAGTAGTACAGCCCGCTGCTGGACTAATTATCAGCAAGCTCCTCATCCCGACGGAATTTCGATCCTTCGCGCCATTATAATCTGCAACCTTTTACTATAATTCCTGTAAGAATAACAGAATTTGGATGATCAGTTTTTAATCAAGATAAAGACCGAGTTATTCCCTTAAGGAGTGGGGGAGCCGAGGAAAGTAATTGATTTACATAACAATGCTTAGAACGGATTATAAATACTGCGACAATTTACTATTTTATTCGAAGAAGAATCCATTGCAGTTTCCGTGTTGACGTTTAGAATTGAATATAACAAGTTGCAAAGTTTCCGCCTAATCAACACACATTTAATTTAAAGTTAGTGTCTCATGGGTACATGTTTCGGAATTTATGTAAATTCCTTCTTCAGCCCTTCACATTAATAATAGGAAACACCATTACACAGACCAAGTTGACCTCGTCCATGTCGAAACATATAATACACTGATATTAAAACACGATAGAAACTATTAAAAAATTAAAACATGACAAACTTATGAACAATTAAAACATTCCTGCTGTTTACAGCCACTTAAATATGTAATCGCTATTATGAACATTCTTGTTTAGTGTGCGATGGTTAAAATGCACAGTCATAAATCACTTGTGTGTCAAGAAAAACAATGAGCATTTTGTTAGTGACCATGACCCAATAGCTTGCAATATTAGTGGGTAAAATGATGACGAAGTGGAAACTTTGATTCCAGCACTTTGTTTGAAAGTGCGCTGGCATGTGGCTATAGATGTGAAATCAGGGACAACTCGTTCAACTAATTGACTTGAAATTTGCATTGACCCATTAAGTGGATGTGCTATCTTGTACTAACAGCTCCACGGACCTGAAATGAAATAGTTCGGTGGTTGAAATTTTGGACCCAATTTAACAAAAAATTAATTTTAAGTACAGCCCTGAAAAATTGGACTTACATGAGAACGATTTGAAATGCAAGATTTGAAGTCCAATTTTTCAGGACTGTACTTAAAATTAATTTTTTGTTAAATTGGGTCCAAAATTTCAACCACCGAACGATTTCATTTCAGGTCCGTGGAGTTGTTAGTACAAGATAGCACATCCACTTAATGGGTCAATGCAAATTTCAAGTCAATTAGTTGAACGAGTTGTCCCGGATTTCACATCTATAGCCACATGCCAGCGCACTTTCAAACAAAGTGCTGGAATCAAAGTTTCCACTTCGTCATCATTTTACCCACCAATATTGCAAGCTATTGGGTCATGGACACTAACAAAATGCTCATTGTTTTTCTTGACACACAAGTGATTTATGACTGTGCATTTTAATCATCACACACTAAACAAGAATGTTCATAATAGCGATTACATATTTAAGTGGCTGTAAACAGCAGGAATGTTTTAATTGTTCATAAGTTTGTCATGTTTTAATTTTTTAATAGTTTTTATAGTGTTTTAATATCAGTGTATTATGTTTCGACATGGACGAGGTCAACTTGGTCTGTGTAATGGTGTTTCCTATTATTAATGTAAAGGGCTGAAGAAGGAATTGACATAAATTCCGAAACATGTACCCATGAGACGCTAACTTAAAATTAAATGTGTGTTGATTAGGCGGAAACTTTGCAACTTGTTATATTCAATTTACTATTTATTTACATTGGAATTTTAGTTACGTATGGTATGGCTATGACAAAACAATTGAAATGACATGAAAGCTAATCTGAATCATCCGTTAGATACGGATCAAGTAATATGAATTATGGGAATATAATCCCCAAGGTCAGCCTAGGTCAGTGACAGGATACTGAGCCCGAATAGCTCATGCTGGTGATAGCTTATACACGAACCAGGGAATTTATAATGCTCAAGAATTGTGAAAGCACCCACAGCAGCATGCCACTACATAGATGTTCTTTTGACTTCATTAAGAAGCAGTATAAAATTACCCTACATGATCAAAGAAGTTCTCTTTGATGTGCAATCTGAATTTAAAATAATCAGTCATTCAGCTTAACTAGCCACATTTTTTCATGGGCTAATAATATTTTATTTATGGTTTACGACCGAAGGTATAACACCGCCGATACGCGGAAGGAATGAACTTAGACGCTAAATGACTCGGAAGTGATCGAACTGAGCACACCTACTTCCGTGAAGGAATGACTTGAACCCGCGCTTGCATGGCAAGCGGATGTGCAATTGTGAAGGTCCCAGGTGACCAAGTCTAAAGTATCATCGACGTTCAAATTGTGTAAAGTGAATACGTCTGAAAGTATTAATTATAGCACGAAGTGTGCTGGTGACGCGAGAAGTTCGTCCAAGATTGAGAATCTGATTCTATTTCAATTCAGTGAAGTGTTGACCACATGGTTACAGCGTGCTTCTATGGCTGACCTGTGACAAGTAAGTTGTGTACCAGTAAACCTGAGGGGAGAATCTGGTCGTCATATTCAACAGATACAGTGAAATATTTACGAGCCGTGCAAACGCCGACTGTAAAACAAATAAGATTAAGCTGATATTCTTTGATATGATATCTAAAGGGTGTGAAGTTGTTTAGCTTCAGTGGAAAGACACGTGTCTAGTGTCAAAGCCAGTTTATGTGTTTTAGCAGACAAGGCCATTTTTAAATATAGTCTGCTGGTGGAAAAGGTGGAAAATCTGTGAATTTTAACACGCTTGAAGCTGTGTTCTTTTATACGTATTCCAACGACTCTACAAGATGCCTTCATTTCACCATGTGCTGAGGCATAATAATCCTATATCTAAGAAGAAGAGGGCTATGGCTTAAACATCTGAATGGGAGGAACGCTGAACACCTAAGCCACACTACAACGATTGATGAGCACCCGAGGATAACCATGCTTGTGGCCGAGCAGAGAAGATATTTGTGGTTTGTCTGGATGAAAGGCAAAATCCTCAATCCTCGTGTCTGGATAATTATCTGCAATTAGCTGTGAGTCACGATTTCCTAATCTATTTTTGTACGGTGGATGGTCATGGGTGGATAAGTCTGTAGCATCTGTAACTCATTGTCAGTCATCAAGGTAGGCTTCTTTCATTCCTTTTGACCACCTCCTTAAGGAGATTTTTCACGCTTCTGAATGCTTCTCTTTGCATTTCGTTACTCGACACTGAGTTAGTCACCAGATTGTGTGTGTCCTCATGGTGCGATATTGTTATTAGAAGGTAATTCCGCATGACGGAACATCAATTTAGTCATTTGTGACAGGGGCATGTTTTTAATTCAGCTCCAGCTGATATTTGGTACAAGTTTTTGAAGTCCCCATTTTCTATTATTTTAGTACGCCACTGACGTCTTTATTTAACATTATAGTGTATCGTTTAGGTATGGAAGGGATCCAGCCTGTTATTATTGTAATATATATTTTTAAAGCGTGAGCAGTTCGCCACTAGAATTCATATAATTCACATCGCTGTACATGAGTCAAGTAATGTTATGAACTTACTCATAAAGTTTGTTACACGATTCGTATCATTTCGATTAATTCCACCTAAGGTTAGGGTGTGACCCATATTTTATTATCATTTAAACATGTTTTGTACGCAGCACTCATTCGCTGTGAGCTTCAGTGGCGTTACAAAAGGTCAAAGCCTTTCAAAAAGAGAGGAATATCTTTCTGTTACGTCTATTTGGTTTTCAGAAGCAAAACATATCATGCTACTTGTAATTGATTCGTCTTTAACGTTATAGTAACTTCCTTTACATGTGTATAATCCTTTAGAGTGATTGCTAAGGACATTCAGTCTACATTTACTGTGCTTTAATGTGTTGAAAGATCAGTGATAGATATTTTCTTTGAGATTCACTGACGCGCTATGCTGCTTAGTGCCAAGCGCTGGGAGCACAATGACAGGTGTTTGCCCAGTCCACGCCAATGACATTGCCCAAGGTTACTTACGATCTCTGGTTGGTTCTTAAGTTTAGGGGCTGCGACAACGCGGTCATGTAGCCCCGTGTACTTAGGGTGTGTGTAGAATCTGTCTGATAACCGGTGTTAATTGTGATGACTGTAATAGTGTGTGTTATCTGTTTTTTAATTTCAGTACTGCAACTTAGAATTTTTCAAATAGTTCCTACTTTTGCCGCCAAGCGCCACCGTCAACGACTACTAGGCCAAGTTCAAAACTCAGCTACTAGACGCCACCGCAGTCGGCTCTTGGCAACGAACATAGAAACCTAAGAGTGTTGTTTACATTCTTAACCTATCCAATTTAGCTTCACACAGGTGCAATTAGTGGAAGGTTCTTTAACATGCCATAAATCTATGACATGGGACCGCCGGCTTTACTTCCCCTCCGAAGGAAGGCATACTTACGATCTCTCGTGAGACAATTGACTATCGACTTCATTTTTATTTTCTTTATTTCTAGACCTTGCTAGGAATGTTCTTATGGGCTATGCTTTGTTTATGCTCATGCTTTTGACCTTGATTCAGTATCGATTTTTGTAAAGCTGTTCTGGTACAGGTGTACCGATAAGTAATGCTAAATTTTTAATATACTCGCAGGTATTTGTGAGCGAGCCCCAATATGTTTTGTCATGATTTATAATGAATTTGAGCAACCATTTGATAAGTTGGACCCTTAAGGCTATTATGTATTCTCACTTGTAAGTGAATGACTATTTACCGTGATTTTAATACACGCAGGGTTGGTTACCACGTTTATTAGAGAAAGCCGGCCAAATCTATGTTACAGAACAAGTTTGGACCGAGGAGGAAAAGGTATGGTCTCTTTCGAGTACCGATTGTGTTATTGTTAACGTGCGAGCCACGTATTCTTTGTTGAGGTGTACCACGTGTTGGTAGCAAGCTCTTGCGATGCCTTGCATTTGGTCAACTATCTTAATAATCAATGGACTCATAAATCTAAGACATTAAACTGAGGACTAAATCATGAATCATCAATTTATTTCCTAAACCGGCAATGCTAATAATACAGTTAAACCTTAATCGTTGTTAAATGTTGATCTTGTACCTGCAGTCTAGCAGACCAATGCATTGCGTCTTCGTTCGTCCTTACTAGTAAGTTTCGGTAGCTAACACTGATAGACTTTGACAGAGATCGCACGAACCCGAAGTTCAGAACTCGTGGGGCGTGACCCGATCAGGGGAATGCTGTTCTTGCACAGTTTGATTCCCAAGTTTAGACACCCTGATAGATGACGGTGGACAACAAACAGTTGTTCATCTGTTGCAGGCAGGATTAATAAGATGATTATTTGTGTGTATAACTTATTTATTACTGATGTGTTTCCCACTATTACCCTACTGTCTCTTGTAAGATAAAACATCTTTGTTGTTTGTATATAATTGTGCCAGTGTACTGTAAAATGATGACTGACAATAATTTGTTTTTGTCTAGTTTGTGTATCACGGACGTCTGACGCCGTTGATCAGATTAAAGCAGGAGTAGTTCAAATAGTTATAGTATAAATGTAAATATGGGATGGTACCAGTCCTTTAACTTTGCTGTCCTGTTTGACATGTTTTGATGCCACGATGCCTTCTTCCTAGAAGCATCAGTTTTTTTGTATAACGTTTTTTTCTTGCGGTACCATTTCCCCAGTTTTGCTGTATTTAGGACCTGTCGAGGGGATTCTACGTTAATTTTAGGACAAGAGTTTAGTGCTTTTCAGTCGGTCAACACGAATGTACCCAAAAGAGATGGGTTATGCCCTAATCCTGAAATAAATTACATGAGATTAATAAAACATTAGGATGACCAGTTTCGATCGTCAAGCGATCATCATCAGATCCAATACACTTAGGCTATAAAATCTATGTTTGAAATACAGGTGAAAATATTTACAATATGTACAATTATTTAGTTGCAGTATTGGTACTGCAACTGTCAGTGTATGCTAAATGCAGTATATATGTTAGGTGAAATGCTAAATGGTGATGGCTATCCGGAGATTGTACTTTAGAGAGATTATATGGCTGTAAACTATGGTTAAACTATAAAATTTTAGGCTAACTACTTATCTGATTGTCTTCCGTACTACAGCTATTCGCAGTTTTCGTGCTCACTTGAACCCGCTGTGCGGTCGACTGCGGTGGTTATCTTAACGACTGGTTTTTCCCTGCCTTCCCCCCCTGTCCCTACGTGCTGTGGGGAGTGATCGCGATGTGTTTATGTGAGGTGTTGCCAACCTAGATAAGATGTATGTTATTGAATGAGGTGGATCTACAACTATTAAAGACCGTGGATTAGTCCTCGCCACGCGTGGAGCATAACCCATTCGAACTAAGCGTTGACGGTCTTATGAGGACGTCCCGGCACCTTTAATACTGCCTCTAATATGGGCCTTGGTTTATTGCAGAAGAAAAGTACATCGTACACCTGATCCAGATAACATTTACCTATTAAAAACCCCCTAATTTCCCCCCATTTTTTTTATCTAGCTTGGCTGTGTCGCTAAATTGTGTTTTGTTTCCGACAGGGTGTGTTTTTTAGTAGCGTGAAGAGGGGTGAGCTCTCCATGAACGTGTGTTCATTTAGATTGTTGGGATTGTTTCGTTTGGCTAGGTGTATCTCGATTGCTTCCTTTATGTCAAGAGCTCTGCCTTTCGATTCGTGATGGATTATTTTAAGGTCCGACTCTATGTTGGTAAAGCTATGCCCTGCGTCACACATATGTTCGCACACGGCTGAATGTGTTCCGTATCTTATCGCATTTCTATGTTCATTATAACGTGTGTCTACTCGCCTTCCACTCTGCCCGATGTAATTAGCTTGACAATCGGTGTCTTGGCACGTTATAGAATATACCCCTGACCTTGAATACGGGTCACGTTTATTTAGATTACTATTTAGGAGGTGCCTAGCGGTTGTGTTTTTCGTCGTGAAAGCTATCTTTATGCCTTGCTTTTTGAATAGGTTAGTGATTTTATATGTATTCGCATTCACATAGTTGAAACGCGCAAATTTTTTCTCATTACTGTCCGGTTTGGGAATCGTTTTATCTTTATTTTTATGTTTGGCTATAATTTGATTTATTTTGCTTGGCGAGAAGTTGTTTTCCTTTGCTATTTGCATAATAGTTCTTATTTCCTTATTATAGTTGTCTTTTGACATGGGTATGTTTAAAGCCCTGTGCACCATTGAATTGAAACCCGCTAGTTTGTGCGTACTGGGGTGATTAGACTGATTGTCGATTGCATGCGAGGTTTGTGTTGCTTTCCGGAATATGGAATATGAAAGGTCGTTGTCTTTACGTTCAATAGTTATATCGAGATAATTTATTTTCCGGTCTATTTCGGATTCCTTAGTGAATTTGATAGAATGGTGAAGGCTATTAATGGATTGGAGAATTGTTTCTTCGCTTGTTAGTTCAGTATCGTAGATGCAAATTACATCATCTACGTATCTTTTCCATATTACTATTCCCTTTGTTGAAGTCTTTTCTAAGAACGCATTTTCTAGTGCATTGATGAAGATGTCAGCGATTAACCCACTTAGTGGCGATCCCATTGCTAGGCCTTCTCTCTGTGTGTATATTTTATTGTCGAATTGAAACACGTTTTGGGTGAGAACGACCCTCAGTAATCTCACAATCTCTTCAATTTCTTTTACCGAATTGTTGGATTTTAAGTTGTTTTCGATAGTGTTGATTGCTTCAATAATCGGAATATTGGTGTACATGTTAGTTACGTCGAAGGATACTAGCCTGAAGCTAGGTTTCATTTGTAGGGTGTTCAATACTGTTACTAGTTCTGTTGTGTTCTTTACAGAGTTGTTTTTGTCGTTGGAAAGACGGCATTTTAAGATTTTTAGTAACTCTTTGCTGATTTTGTAATTAGGGGCATTCCTACAATTGACTATTGGTCTCATTGGGCATTCCTTTTTGTGTATTTTTGGTTGTCCCCTCAATGACGGTATTTTCGGGTTCATGTTTATTAGTTTTGATTTTTCAGCTTTGGTCAGTATGTATTCTGTTTCTTTTAGCGCACTTTTTATTTGTTTTTGGAATTTGTTGGTGGGGTCTTTTGTTAATTCCTTGATTTCGTTGTTGTTTAGGAATTCGACTGTTTTTTCAATGTATTCTGTTTTGTTCAAAATTACTGTAGTGTTTCCCTTATCTGCTTTTGTGATGATTAAGTCATGTTCTTTTATTTTTTGTTTCAACGACTTTATTTCTTTGATTTGTTTGTTGTTTTGAATGTTATTGCTATCGCCCTCTCGTTTGAGGATTTTTTTGGCTTCGTTGGTGGCGAGATTTTTGGTTAATTCCCTGTCTTCTGCTGGGAGCTTGTGACTGGCTATCTCAATATCTGTGATTAACTGTTTTATATTGTGGTTCGTGTGTGCGTCTGTGCAGTTGTATTTCAAACCTTTGTCTAACATATTCATTTCACCTTGAGAAAAGGTTACGTTCGTTCTGTTGTTTACTCTGCTGTGGAAATTGAATTCATTGTTATTCGTGTGTTGTTCGTTAGATTGATGGTTCTGTGTTTCTCCTAGTTTTCTTAATTTATTTTCTAGCGTTTCATGCTTCCTCGTTGCTCTGATTTTGATGGTGTCATGTAGGTGTTCGGTGAAGCTGTCCCATTGGGCTGCGTGCCAGAAATTACTTAGTTGCAATTGAATGTCGTATAATTGTTGGTTAATTTTTTGCTTTCTTATGTATGCAAATCTTAATTCGTTTTTTATCCAAAGCGCTTTGGCTTGTTTAGTTGAAATGATCGAGGCTGGTGTGTTCGGTACGGTTTTAATTGGTACGTATTTAGGGGTGAGGTTTAGTTCTATACATTTTTTGTTGAACCAAATTGACTTGTCTAAATTCATGAGTTTAAGCCTGAGTGATTTGAATTTCTTGGCTTCACGATTTGCCTGACTAGCCGTGAACATTGTGGTGTTTGAAGCCATATTTTCAGTGTTGCCTTAGTAAACAAGGCCGACTGAAAAGCACTAAACTCTTGTTTACTAAGGCAACACTGAAAATATGGCTTCAAACACCACAATGTTAATTTTAGGAGTTGTTTATTTATTTTTCTTTGCTTTTTAACTACGGAATAGCCGTTTTATCAAACCCTCCGACAGTATGCCACTTATACCTAAATCACAATTATTTTTATATTACAAAAAACGATCCTTACACTCCAACACTGTTTCAAATATCTTGGAGAGATCTGGACTTGTGCGTTCAATGGAGAGATAAGACACGTACCACAGCGTGCGCGCTGTTCCATCCAGCGCGCAGACACTGCTGTCAGATACAATACAAAATCATGTTGCATATCAAGAATGTAAGAATTACATATCTTTAAATGAATGCAGAGGATCATGTACTCTCCACCCATGACCATTAACCTATTAAATAACATAGTGAAAATCCATATTTAAAGACTTCGAAGTCATCAATCCTGAGGGAGTCCACTAAATGTAAAAGCCCATTAAGAGCCCGTAGTACACTCTTAACTCTGGACGGACAATAGTGGAAACCTGCTTATATATTGACAATCTGCAAGAGATGCAGGTAATGAAAACCTGCTTATATGTTTGACCAACAGGTATTGATAGTTTATGATTGCCAAAGAACGACCAGAAATGAAGTACTTGTAAGTGGAGAAGAATGAGAGGAGTTGTGAATACAGGGTGAGAGATCCAAGTACAGTAATGGAAGCTTGCTTTTAATTAATAAATAGTGTATATTTTTTTTTTTGAAGTCTGTGTACTGTCTTTGTGGATTCATTTAGCAAGTATATTGCCACGCTATCCTGAGGTGGCAAGCTCGGATTATCATATTATATATATTACAATAACGCCTAACTGTGGGGCATGTGATTGTTGGTTGACTCAGACCACCATATAATTATATATATTACAATAACACCCAACTGTGGAGAATGTGATTGTTGGTTGACTAGGACCACCATATAATTATATATATATTACAATGACGCACCAGCGTGTGGTTGGATGACGGAATTACCAATATCGATAACAACTATAAATACCAGTGTTGGATTATCCTATTTAATACAATGTTGCCCAAAGTAGGGGAATTAATAAGTTATATCGATTTAAATATCAATATATGAACAATAGAATAGTTACACAAAATTATTGCTAAGGTAAGAAAGAAATAAAAATAGGTAATTAAAAAAATGGCACAACGAAACCATTTAATTGGACTCAAAAGCTATCAAGACTTATTTAAGTTACATCGATTGACTGCAAAAGCCCTATTCATTGTCTAGGAAGCAAACAAGTATTGCATGGACCCACAGAAAGACTTAACACTTTGTAATCTTTTACGTCTTAAGACTGCGCCATGACTGACATAAATGGATTACAAAATTCATACCGATCTAGGTGACAATAAGTCTGGTATGGCACGGATTTGTTGATATCTTATCCTATACTGATCAACATTGTAGAACAAAATAGAACAATATTAATTTTTAAAAATACTAACACTTTGTACATAAACAATACTGAGAAAAAATATAAACATCGAAAACACAATACATCAACCTCTAAAGGTGGGTATACACTTGCGCGCCGTGCATGCGCGGCGCGTGTGTTGCTCGACCAGAATTATTATTTAAACGAACCTCTTGCGATCCATAGGAAACCCACGAACATTCACTAGTCAGTTTGGAGTGTGGTAAATATAATCATGTCTCCGCCGCACGAGGAAAACCTCGCGATTGCGGTGATGAGTAGTGCGGCTGTTTTAATGGCACGTTTGTGTTAAAAGAAAAAGAAACGACGACGACGTTGGTGGCACACTGACATGTTTAAAAAAAGGAAAGGTACGGAGCTAATGATGGGCTTGAAGTCACAAGAAATAAGCGGCCAGTATAAGAATTTTACTCGAATGTCACCTTCTGACTTTGAGAATCAGCTGCAGAAGATTGGACCCCACATTTCCAAAGAAGATACGTATTTCCGCCCTGCGATTTATTTTACTTTTCTCACGCCGGTAGGAAAACAGCGGAGATATCACCTTCTTCTTGCATTGGTCCGCAGATATATCCATCTCAGCTCCTATTTCCCTCCAAGCATCTGCTTTTAGTCTAATGGTTTCTTAAAATGATATTTATGTTGAGGATCCCACAGAAGAGGCTTTTTGCGATAAGCATCGAAAATTTTATCACAGATTCGTCTGACCACTTCATTCACTCAAAACGCACAAATATTGCAAACAGATGCGCGCGAAAAACAACGAACTTCTCACAATCCCGTCCAAATCTGAACTGCGAACACTCAAAGTGCGCGTGGAAAAAACCGACAGGAGATGGATCGTCGTGCGCCGCGCGCGCGCAGCTTCGAAACCCCGTACTAATCTAGCGAACTTGCTGCGCGCGAGCGGTGCGGCGCGCAAGTGTATACGCACCTTAATGTCTTAAGTTATTTTATATTTAGTTACTGATACTGGTAAATAAATCAATGGACTAAAACAGGAAATCCAAGCATTTGGCTCCGAGTATACACCTTTTTGCTACATTCTTAGCAAAAGTGCGATCACATTTTGAAAAGCTAACACAGTAGCTTTAAAACTTTCATTGGATACATCTATTTGAATAACTCTCTACAAGTACCCACTGTTTAGCTCTTAAAGGTTCAATATCGTTTAGTTTGACTTCTTTTTCTAACATCAATTTGACTCTTTTGGCTTTCAACTCTACTACAATTGCTCTTTTCTGTTTTTCTTTGGCCTCCTTTTCGGCTGCCCTCTCCTTAAGTGCATTTTCATATTCTGAACGAGCGTGCCTCGCCGTAATGAGCATTTTTTTTGGTGACAGTCACTTTACCTAATCCTCCCTCGGATTGAACACCATCGTATACTTGTCTTAGGCCTACGAGAGAACGTTCGAGCTGATTTTGGACTATCATCTCTTTATTAGTAGAAAAGCCGCGTTCTACGAACGCTTAACCTTGACTTAGAATGAGAACACCCCGAATGAACTGTGTCAGAAGCTCCGAGCTTTCCTGGCTTTTCAGAACACCTCGCCAAAAATGGTCTAACCTACATGTTTCTCGCAAATAATTGGCTGCCGCCCGCCGAACACTGTCTTGAGACTCAACTAAGTCACAGTTTAAGGGAGACAATCGATTGCTAACTAGTACGCAGTAAGGAAATTTCCAAGCCGAGAAATACATCCAATTCTACTCCGGGAAATTATGGCAGGATCACTGAACGTAATGTATTTACACAAAGAATATTTAAGAGGCGACTTTCGGAGTATCAAGCATACAGTAGGTGCTATGCCGAAGATACATAAAGCGAAACTTCGGCGAACCGAACACGGACGAGAGGGAAGGAAGGAAGGAAGCTTGTAGTTTAACGTGACCGTAAATCTCACGATCATAAGCCACGGGACCTCCGTTTTACGTGGAATCCGAACCACAGGACATGGCATTTCACATCGAAAATCTCACATGCAGTGACCGGGAATCGAACCCGGTCCGCCTTGGTGAGGGGCATACAGCTTGACCACTGCGCCACCACGCCCCCACGGACGAGAGGGGGATGGTGCATGTGAGTCGAGGCTTTGGCCCTGAACAAGCGCGATTCCCGACGAATTGTGACCGACTTGAGCGAGGGGATAATAGAGGAAAGAGTGTAGTGGGAACAAACGTGACGAAGTATCGAGAGCAGCAGGGCTACCGCAATGTATTCCTTTCTTGCTCTCTCTCCTTTATTTTTCAATTTTAACATTTTGCAGCCCCAACCCGACAAAGCGAAGGAGCTTCGCGTTAAAGGGAAATAGACAATATTTTTAAAAATTAAGAAGTTCCCTGACCTTGCAGAAAATTTCCCTGACTTCCCTGACTGGATTCCCCCCCCCGACTTCCCTGACCTGTAACAGTCCTGATGCAGCGAGATTGAGCACAAATTGTGGATCTGGTGAACTGCTACAATTCAAAAAACTAAAAACACCAACAGCAACAAATAAAAAATGAAAACTGAGGTGGGGAAAAAAAAAAAACGCAACACTTAACTTTTTAAAATTATTTCTAATTAAATGCTATAGAATACAAGTACTTTATTGTTTTCCGCCGTACTAAGCGAAAAAAAAAAACGTAACTCCACATTTTGTTAAAAATGTGAGGTTTTCGCGGCTACTTAATTTCGCTATCACAACTGATCTGTGCAGTTGCAAATAATGACTTGAATGGCAAATTTTCATGCCAAATTCGTATATATATATAAAATAAAAACGTAAGTCTCAAATTGATAGCAACCGGTAGCAAGTAAGCAGTAACTCCACATAAGAAGCTAAATTACCCTAAGTACACCAGTTGCCTGGAGATACGGTTTCTTCGCTTCCTATCAAACTAGAATCGGCCGACCACCTTATATCCAATACCATACCTACCAACTTTCAAAAATAGAAATCCAGAAGATCCCAAAGCGCAAAAATTTAACGCGTACATGCGTTGCAAGGTATTAAAAATAGCGAGAAAAGACTACAGGGAAAGAGATTACAAACTCTTGGTGATGTGAGACTAATTCATTGTGCCAGTTTACAAAAATTCTGAAGAATATGCCTCCCTGAAAGACTGACGATATCGTTTCTTACTTGAATTCATCACGAAAACACTAAATCGCACGAAAATTTGTTACACAATTGCACGAATATCAGAACTACAGCAAGCACCGCTTAAAACCAAGCCTTTCCGCTGCGAGATGTGATTATCGATACACAGTTCTATCGACTTTCAGCGTCATGTTAAACGCAAGGAATTAATGATAAAAGTGCAGCAATAATCTGAGAGACGGGATTATCGATAAACTTTACAGGGTGTCTACTGTAAGGTTGAAGTAAAAATTAGTTACTTTTTACCAACCTTTTAGTTAATTTTAGTTACCTTTTAATTCAAGATACGTCTGCGGTGGGCAAGCATAGAAGCTCATCGCGCGGTGAAGGAAAACAACAATGAATTGTGTTTAGAGCAGTGAATAAGATTCAATTATGGTGTCATAAAAATTTAGATAAAAATAAATAATGGATATTTAATATCAAATGAGTTGATTCAGCAAATATGCCGTCTTGTGTACAAGACTTAATGATTGTTCGCATTTGCGAATAAATTAATAAATTAATTTTGCAAGTTTCGTGAAGTGTCTAGTCAGACAAAAATTTATTATTTCATAACCTATATTCAGGTCACCACGTGTTCGTGACATTTGGTTTTGTAAGAATTCCTTTATTTAAAATAAAGTACTTTGTAAATTACTTACATATTTTTTCATTAGTCCTTCTCGCTTTTTTCCAAGTGTTCTAGTGAAGTGTCACATTACCTCTTCACCACGAGGAAAATGAAGAGGAACTGGCTGCCATTAGCTATTCTCTCATTAGCCGCCTCGCTCGCCTCAGCATTGCTTCGGCCAATCACCGCACGTCTTCTTCAACACGCCACATCGAAGCATCGAGAATGCCAGCTGTTCGCCTATTTAAGCGGACTGCTGAACTGCCAACTTTGTGCTTTCTTTGACGGACCCAGAACTGTCCACCAGTCATGCATACCGGACTTAAAAAATTCATCTAGATCTTCATGTAACACCATAACCTCTGCATCAAGAAGTGATATCCACGCTTCGCAATGTCTTTATGACATTTTAACTTAGTGATCTAATGTTGATCACCTTTCTTCGTGTTTCTACGACATGTTTGAAAATGAACATTTTCATATGTGAAGTTCACATCTTTCTTGCTACGGAAAACTATTCTTGTACGCACTCTCCACAAAGTGAATAGATTCCTACCTAGGACTTCGTCTTCAATGGCTTACTCTAAGCTCTACTTTTTGTGAATTCTATTACTACGTGTGACATAACTAATGGCATCTTTACTTCGCACTCAAGTGTACTACGTGACATATCTATTGTCTTCAAACATTTAGGTTGCTAACCTACTTCACAATTCAGATAAGTAATCTGTTGTTTATACATAACCTGTGTTTTGTAAAATGTAATTTGCTGTTCAACTGTATCATGTTACTTCTTTCCGAGGAAAGATCCATACCGGCTTGCTTTAGAGGTTATCTCAAATTTAACGTATCGGCTTGCTTTAGATATTTCCTTTGGGAACAATTTCATGGTTCACTTTCAGGTATCACATGCCTACCTGCTTCTTCCATTTCACTTTCTTTGGAAATATTTCATGGCTTACTTTTTGTGTATTTTGCAATTCATATGACTTTCTTTTCATAAGGTACGACAAGATTCAGCCCCTGACTGCCATTAGCCCCTTCTATAGGCTATGTCTTTTCTTTGTAACTGCTTTTACAGTTTCCCTTTCTTTTCCATCATAAGGTATGGCAGAATTTGGCCCCTGACCGCCATTAGCCCCTTCTATAGGCTATGTTGCTATTCTTTTCTTTTCAAGTTCAAACTAAGCTGTGCATTAAAGCACTTAGTGTCTCGAATGTTTAAAGATCAATTAAATGATTTCTTCGTTGTTAGTGAAGCAAAACCTTCCCTGCATAAATAATGTTTCAATTTATGCTAACCTGTTTAGCCTAAAAACTTATATTCTGTTTTATGGTTGAGGAAAATATATATGTTAAAGCTACATGCTCTATCTTTTCTTGTGTCACATATGCAAATATCTTCCCCATGTTCCTTAATGCTCAATCTTTGTTCGATTCTGAATTCACTCAGAATTCTGTCTGGTAATGGAGACTTTTAATTGGTTACTCCAATGGTTAGTGATAGTTAATCACACCAATGATTACCAAGAAGTTGCTCTGATATTGGCCGTTTGGGGAGATTTCCTTTGTCCCCGCGTTAGAATATGAAGAAATATATGCGACGTTACGTGATAGTCACCGAATTATGTCTTCGCAGTCAGGTACGGAGAAATATCGAGACGTTACACGATCGGCGCTGGTCTCAGAGGTTTGACGCGATTCGTAGTTTATTAGATAGAACACGGAGAAAAATCGTGATTACATAATCAGTGTCACTATTAGTCGTTCGACGAGATTTCTATTGCCCTTGAGGTCGGGCACGGAAAAATAGGGTAAGTTATTATTATGCAATCAGCACCGCTTGCTGTCCATTTGACAAGAATCCAGTTGCACTCGTCATCGAATGCGGAGAAATATTGCGATGTAACGCAATTGCTGCCACTCTCGGACGTTTTACGAGATTCACGTTGCCCTCGCGGTGGCACAATGAGAACGCGATATTATGCAATCGGCACCGCATCCGGCCGGGCAACGATTGACTGCCTGTCTATCTGTCTTGGCAGAATGGCGGAGGCGAGCTCAAGGTTGGGCATGGTTAAAATTCACGAGCAGTTATGGACATGTTGTATGATCGGCGCCGTGATTCCCGCAGTCCTTGAGGACATAAGTTCGCGGCTGGGCACGGGATTTATAATTTTACGCAACTGGCGCCGATCGTGGTCCGTTTGACGAAATGCCCACAGGCAAGTCGTGCTGTCAGCCAGCAGCCTTGAGGATGTGACTTAGGAGGGCGAACGTTCGAATTAGGTATCCGTTATTATGAATTATTCAGAGAGGATTGCACGAATAATCCAACAAGAGGGCCCATTTTCTTTTGAATTCAAATTATACAAGTTTTCGAGATAACCGGTTAGATTATATATCCAATGGAACCATAGTTCGAAGGAAAAATAGACATATAACGGAGTTTCGAATTAACCACACTTGATGCCGCAAATTCACTAGACTGATAGGTAATACCTTGTTAAAAAAAAAAAAAAAAACACACACACCAACCGTAAAATTTGCGTTATTGAAACAAGACGACTGGAATTGTCAACTGCCGTCGCTGCTGCCAATCTCCGAGCTACTCCCGCGTGCATCATCCTAACTTCTGCCCAATGCATTTGCGATGCAAGTCTCCAAGTAGCTCTTAATAACGTCTGTCAACACCATAACCCATCCCCTACATCCAATCATGCACGAGTTCAACTAACGGCCTTCTTTATCTTGTCTTCTGTCGTCAGCTTATCGTGATTAAGCAATACCAGATCTCGACGTGTTCTAACCTAACAATTTCTTATTTAGAGTGTGGAGTGCCAAATCACGCAAGAGTTCAACCTGAAGCCTTCCTTACTTTGTCTTCTGTCGTCAGCTTATTGTGGCTATCAATACCAGATCTCGACGTGTTCTAACCTAACAATTACTAATTATTAGCATGTGGAGCGCCAACAAAACAGCTGACGATCACACCTCGTATTGCTGTTTTATTGCGTCGCCACATTTGAAAACACCGCATGTGTTTGGTTATTGGTTTCTACCGTGTCTTTCTGCTGACGCCAGTAGCGAATATCAAATTCATTGACAATGAATTCTCGACTGGCAGCTCTCTTACTATCATCGTCTGCATATTTTTATCATATGGAGTTTAAATCCAGCACCGCGTTTTTACATAACTAAAAGATCGATTTCCACAAGAAAACAATCGCACTTAACTGAGAAACAAAAATGGAACATGAAGACAATGCTGCTAGGCCTACTTGTCGGCAATGCAACAGACGGACAACAAACACCGTGAAAGAAAAGCACCGCCGCAAAAACGAACAACTTTATGACGGCCTCAGAAATTAATGCGAGATATATGCGAGGAATACTTTTTCCTGCATTTTCCAATTTAAAAATGGGGTGCAAGATATATGCGAGCAAATACGGTATAGTCTATGTACTTCGAAGCATTTTTGCGATTATTTTTTGAAACTCTATCATTTCGCAAGATGCGACAATAAATTATTTCGCGTTATTTCTGGACTTCAATTTGAGACGCCAATATCAGAAATGAGAAGTTTCTGTTCAGTTTCGGAAGTTATCGCGAATAAACGTCTCGCAAAACGTCAGGTTTCCGATTAATACAGAAAAATATTTCACACAAAACTGAACTCTTCTTAATGCCGAAAATAAACGTTGAACCGATGTATACAGTACCACTGAAGGTATCCTCAGCATGCATTTCCTTGAGGCCGTGCACGGGGAAATATAGCTTACGCAATCGGCGCCGCTTGCGTGAAACTCGCTTCATAGCATCTGCGAGCCTAGCGGCGCGGGTATAAATGATTTTAACAAACCTCGGCGAATTTTCGTTACCTTCAACTATCCAGACATAAGAATTAGCTACTTTTCGTTACCTTTATAAAATTAGCTACTTTTTCGTTACCGGTAGACACCCTGAGTCTTATCAGTCGATTTTCAGTCGAATTTAAACACTCGCATCTCAGAATAGCAGCTATTATTGAAAATCAAAACTGAAATGCGATTTGGATGCAGAGAACGGAAAATAGCTAGGGAGTTGAAAATCCGGATAAAACTATGTTAATCCGGAAAACTTGGCAGGTATGCAATACGAAGCGAAAGCGCTGTAACTCTCACTGACATTCTCAAGATAAACTCATTATAGGCTTTATCATTGTAACACTTCTAGCAAGGAATAATTTGATATACAAGTGTATTATATCTAACAGGAGTGTGCATCGATTCATCAATATTCGCCTGATGTGCAGCACTAATTAGCTAAAAGTAAGCATAGTTTATTTTCTACAGCATTCATAATTATTGATATTTAGTTGATCAATGCTGCCGAATACTGATATTTAGACATGTGAGAAAGCATAATGAAGTACAATTCCTTGTTATTGAAGGGCATAAAGTTTTCTATATTACCTTGTTATTATAAGGCATAATGTTTACTATATTAAAGTTTTAACTACGACAAATGGTTCTTTTATAGGTTAATAGAAATATGTCTGGAACACCTTGTTCATGGCGGTTAGCTGAAGGAAATAGCAGAGGAGCGAACATGTTGGCCATGGTACAACATAATGAAGGATTAATTCTGGGAATCCAGGCAAGATCAGTCCAGTCAGTAACGATGACATTGCAAAGTATCATCAGAATGAACATTCCCCGGAACATAGAACTAGTATGTTTGAAACTGCCACACTGGTAAGAGACTCGCTTTATGATATTGGTGACCTGGATTCCACTCTGGAGGAAAGTACCTTTGCTGGAAACCAGAGTGAACACGCTGTACAGCATTGTGAAACGAACGAAGTTAGTGATTCTCCAAGTTTATATCCAGAGCATAGAACTGAATCTTCACGAGCATAGGGATTTCACAGTCATCGGGGAATATACTCACTTCCTTGATATGTGACTTGGATCATCCACAGACATCAGGGGATAAACGAACAGCAGAAAACATACCGATGTCACACATCAGCAAAGAGCCTGCATCAATCCATGCACGGAGGGATTTAGGGCTGACAAAATCAGGCAAACCGCGGCAGCGAAAGATATTTGACGTAAGTGCTTCTAAGAGAAAGGTTAAACAGCAGCAGAGTATTTGTGAAAAGCATGTTTTGAAATCATCCTGTGGAACTGGTTGCCAAAAAAGTGTAGTGAGATATTTAGTGATGTTCAAAGGGAGAAAATAAATGAAGAGTTTTGGAATCTTAGCAAAACCGAGAAAGAAGTTTTCATTTTAAGCCACACTGTTTGTCAACCCGTTAAACGGAGACGAAGTGGAGAAGATTCTCACAGAAATATGTCCTTTTATTACTTTCTGAAAAATGACTATGGCGAGAGAGCTTCGGTATGCAAAGTTTTTTTCTTAACTACCCTAGACTTTTCTAAAAATAATGATACTTTCATACTGACCGTTTGTAGAGAAGCTAAAGATATTTCTTCAGTCTCCCCTGTGTCCACAATAAACCCTAAAAGAATCATAAGTGCTTGGAACAAAGTTGACCGTGATCTCCCGAGGGCACATGTTGAATCATACAATCCTGCTGTTGCACATTACAGCAGGGAAGATTCTCCAAATAGGCGATACCTTCCTAGTGATATCACAGCAGCATCCATGCACAAGCATTTTGTGCAGAACGTAGGAGGTACATGTTCTTACTACATCTATCGCTCAGTTTTAAGGGAAATGAACATTTCCTTTACAAAACTAGGAAATGAAGAGTGCGAAAAATGTGAAATATTCAGTCTTTACAATCCAGAATACACAGTTAATCAGATGCAAATTGGATGCGGCATTTGCAGCAAGTGGGAATTGCACATTGGTAGACCAAGTGAAGCTAGAAGATAATATAAAGAGCATTCTGATAAGGAATTCACAAATGACCATCTTTATTTTTCTGCAGACTTGCAGAAAGTGATTATGTTTCCAAGAATGGATGAATTTAAGGTCTCAGTATTCACAAAACGTGTAATAGCATTTAATGAGTCATTTGCTCCTCTAGGACCTACAACCGGAAGCCTTTCGCAGTATCGTGGCACGAGGGTATATCAGGCGTAGACAAGAGGACATAGTCAGTGCCTACCATTCTTTCTTTTTGCATCATAGAGATGCTGAACATGTTACCTTGTGGGTAGATAACTGTTCCTCTCAAAACAAAAACTGGTGTATATTTACATTTTTGATTTGTATGGTGAATTCATTGGAAATCAAAGCTAAGAAAACTGATCTGAACTACTTTGAGCCAGGACACATGTTCATGTCAGCTGAGTCTTTCCATAACCAGGTAGAGCTCTCCCTGAAGCGTAAGGGCAAGGTTTATGATTTTAAAGACTTTGAAGACTCTGTGAAGGCATCCAACAGTGGGAAAGTGACAGCTAAAGTGATGGCTATCACGGACTTTTATGATTGGACACACGAACAAGCAAGAGGGACGTCGTCCAGTCCTCCGACATATTTCGCCAGTACACGATGAAAGGAGTTTGTCGCTGTTCTACAGAAAGAGCTACGACGAAAATGAACCTGTAAGGAACCTGGATTTCCTGAACAGTAAGGCAATGCTTAAGGGAATTACGGCACCCCAGACGAAGTACTTGTTGTGGAATTCCAGCAGTTAAAATGCTGGACATTATAGAATAACTCATACCCGAAAATAGAAGACAGTTTTGGCATAATATTCCAACATCAGAAGTATCAGATTTATGTGAAAGTAACGATTAATGATGAACATGACAGACACTATGAAGAATCAAAATTTTAACGTCATGAATATCCAGACGTTTGGGCAATGCAGCTTGTCATAACACCTTCGTTTCAACATCAAGGATCCAAATATGTCTTTATGTATAAAGTGCTTTACTTTATTTATGTTGTTAGCAGTTTAGGGTATGTCACTTGTCCTCCTTAAGTATTCTATGTCAAATAGTTTTATTCAATAAAATATAACAATAATAAATAAAGTCTATATAAATGATCATAAAATTAACCTAGTTCCTCAATTTAAGTATCTTGGAGAAATTATCACACGTAACTTAAAAGAAAAAGTAACTTGGATGAATAGAACAAAAAAAAATAAAAAATAAAATGAAAAAGGCACAATCTCTAACCTGGTCAACATATAATAAAAATGCCTATCATTAGCTACCAAGATCCAACATTATAAAACTGTAACTCTCCCTGAAGCCACTTATGCTTGTGAAACTCTGTTCCAAATTTAAAATGAACAAAGAACTGATCAGCTCCTCAAAATGGAAAGAAGAATCATTAGAACGTGCATAAATAAAAAGTATCAGGTTGAGGGAGTCGGGAGGATTCTCCCAAATGAATCTATCGTGAGATTGATCCAATCACCAGCAAAATGAAGAAGAAAATAATTTCATATTTTTTTTACATCTTAGGGCTTCCAGAAAACAGAATTGTACGCCAACTAGTGATGAGAAATCTAGGAAAGAAAACTGGAGGAAAATGGATCCAAGAAATCCAACAAGATCTCAAAGCAGTTGGACTCAAGATAACAGATGCCGAGGAGAAAAATAAAATTAACACCATTCTTAAAACTTGCAAATTTTCTGCAGAAATGACACATAGAAAGCCTATGGAGATTTCATATGAGTTGAGAAAATCCCGATCTGAAAGAATGAAAAAGTACTGGAATGAGCGCAATAACCAAGCAGTACTATCTTCAAAGAAGAAGTGATTGTGGAAAGACTCAAGTGGTCCAATGTGACCAATCAAGATTAATAATAATGATAATAACAACAGCTGTGAACCTGGTACGTGTACTTACTGCAAATCCTCCTATAGATATGTTAAGAACAAAGGGTATAGAAAGCCAAAAAGTTGTAACTCCACATTTGCCGATTTAATGCCAAAATGTCAATAATTAACAACAAAAAATTACACCCACGGATATATCAAATATTTATATATTATGTGTAAACATTAACTAAAACATTGTTGCATGGACACAAACTTATTTTTGCAATTTCTCGAAAACCAATACTGACTGAGACAGTGGCAGATCCAGAGGTTCACCTCGGAGGGGGCACTCTAGGATTTCAGAGTAGCTAGAGAAAATATGTAATAAAATTACTAAATTTGTATTTAATCTACACACACAACACATAACATTCAACCACCAGATTTTATAATTCTACAAGAAATTCATTATATTAAAATTGTTTATTGGTTTCAGTTTCAATAACTCAGTCATTGTCATTATGTAAAACAAAAAAAACCTTTTTAATTCTACAGAATATGTACATTTCCACATTTTAATGCACATTACACAGTCAAATATGTATTAAAACATATGCAATCATAGTGACTATCTGAAGACAATATACAAGTCTACTACACAAATGTTACAAAATATGTACATAGTACCATCATTGTCGTCACTGACTTACAACTAGTCACATAAATAAAAATACCGGCCACGGCCAGTCAAATAGTATAGGAAGGCGCTCCATGGCACAAAGGATTATGAAATATATTTCCACTTCTACCTGTCCTAAACATAAAAAATTGTATGTCGATGTAGTGATTATATTAACAGTGTTGCCATTACATACTATATGATGACAAACATTGACCACATTCATGTATGCAGGCAATACAGCAAAGATTTTACTTGCAGTGCAGTTTGCAGGAACAATCATTTTTATCGGCAATATCAATGTGGCAGAGAACGGTTTTTTTTTGGGGGGGGGCACTTGCCCCTGGTGCCCCCCCTCTGAATCCGCCACTGGATGGAGATACGGCTTTTTCGCTTAGTACAGCAGTATTGTTTCTTATTCAAGTGCTTAGAAAGTTCGTACATACATTTGAACTTATGGACTGGGTTTTGGGACACTTTTATGGCATTTTTATGTTCTTAATCCCACTTCCAGACATCCTGTCTCCATTCCACTAAATTTTATGGCGGAGCAATAAAAATGTCATTGCTTATCATACACCCAATTCCGGCCACACAGGTTATTGTGAGGGAACTTTAAGTTTCTTGAAATGGTTTTCATCAGTTTAAAAGTGAGATTCACCAAGCAAGGATGCCTTAAGTCGAAAGGAAGCCGCATGAACAATTGCTTTGGTGGAAGATGGGGAGAAGTATGCGGTATGTTTGCTAGGCTGTCAGGGGTTAATGCTTCAGCAATCCAGCGAACGTACAAGAGGTACCGAGACCTTGTAATTTTAATATAACTTGCCACCTCAGGGTATAGGGGCTATAAAACTAGCTTTAAATAAAATCCACAAAGACCAGGACACCAACTTAGAAAATTCACAATTTATTTATAAAGGGCAAGCTTCCTTCAACTGCATTTCAGGCACATCAAACTAATAATTCCCCAACTGGCTCTCCATTCAGCATCAATTATCTTCTATTTACAACAACATTACATTACATAAAATAATTTGCCTCCATCTTGCCTGAAACCTACTTCACAACAACTCATTCCCATGGCAACCATCATGACCTTACTCCTAGATCAAGGAACCTTTGACCTCATCTGCCAAGGCCACCTGGTCATCTCAAAGCCACCTACCAGCAATAGCCAGACCACCACCGAGAATCTCTATGACCCAAAACACATAAGACACTCGGCGGTGGTCCACCATTGTGGCCACGGCTGGCAACCCGACAAAAACAAAAAAAAACGACAAATAAACTAATTGAAAGAAACAAGGAGGAGCCTCTGTAACCCACAAATGTTAGGTTACAACCTTGGTACGTACACCAGGAGTCCTGGATATGGCCGTAGAAGGGCAACGTCAGCTAGGGATGACCGGTTCCTCAGGGTACAAGTGCTCAGAAATCGGCATACAACCGCGGTGAAGGCAAGAGGCCGACTAGAACAAGCAACTGGAGTCTGGGTAAGTGTATGGACAGCTAGGAGAAGACTGCAGGAAAGTGGGGAGGTATCTGCTTAGAGGCAAGGACGGAGCTTGTTTTCATAGTGAATGGTGTGCTCTCACATTCCACAGGTACATTGAGGAAATTTTATGGGAGCATGTGGTGCCATTTGTGATGAACAACACAACTTTTACACGACCCTCTTTATTTTCATGTTTTTATTGTTACTCTACACTCTCTCTGGTTGGCAGAGATTAATATTACCAGACTAGACATATGTTGCTGGTTGATAGGCCGTGGTGCTTCATAATCTATAACATCCTCCCCACCCTGGTCTATCTCCAGGGGGATGACCAGCTGCACTGGACGAGTTGATGGGTCATGAGTTGATGGAGGCTTCATTATTCACTAGGATGGTATTTAGCCTTTCGTCGGTTGTCAATGCCTTGCCTAACACCTTCCTTAGGCATAGTTTTGTAATGCCAACCATCCTCCCCACCAAGCCGCCCGTGGAGCAATGAATTGCCATTTGATGGAATGCTGTGGTACTGATGGCTGGACGATCCGGTGGGGTGTTGCCATAGTGAAGGCAACTCTTTGTTAGTAGCGTGGAATGTCTTGGCGTTATCCGTATGGATTGTGTGTGGCAACCCTCGTATTCCTGCAAACCTTAGTAATGCTGGTGAAAGGCCCTTGTAGATGCACACGTGAAGAGAGCAATGTAGCATTTCTTTGATTCTTTCCCCACCTTGATATATAAAGGTCCTGCAAAGTCAATTCCAGTCACTTCAAAGGGTTGCAAGGGCTTCACAAGGTCGAGTGGCAAGGGTGCTTCAGTAGTCAGGCCAAAGTGGTTGTATGCCATTTTACAAGGCAGACAATTGCGCAGAACTTTCTTTATAGCTTGCCAGACTCGAAGAATCCAATACTCTGATCGTAGCTCTGACAGTACTATCCGTACACCTAAGTGATGGAGCCTGATGTGGGTCTACCTTATTAGAAGTCGCGTGAAAGTGTGGGACCCATCCAAAAGCTTTTCTGTCTGCATCAGATCTGCATATTGAAGTCGACCACCAAGTCGAATCAGGTTGTCTTGAATATATGGATTGAATCTTGCAATTTGGACACACTGGGAAGTGGAAGATTTATCTTCAAGGCTGTGAGTTCCAGACCGAAACACACTTCTTGTACCTGAAGTATCCAGTCAAGTCGGGTACTCTTTCCTTGATCGCTCTAACAAACTGTAAAACCCAACAAGTAACATGTATCAGTTTCCAATGTGAGCTGAACCTTAATACATCTAAGATGGGTTCAAGTGGTGGTAATCACGAACACATTAGGCAACTTTCTGATTTCTGGTAGTGTTAGGTGTTCCGTTGTTATGTCAGGTGGCCAGGTATCGCTCCGAGTATGCTAGTAGGGACCACACCACCACGTATCTAAAGATGGTAGCTGGTCTGCGTCTACTCATCGCGTGAGATAATCTCCAGGGTTTTGGTCTCCGGGACAGTGTCGCCACTGGCTGGGAGTTGTGTAGCTAATTATCTCAGTTACACGATTGGCAACGAATGTCTTCCACTTGTTTGGGTCGTTTTTTATCCATCCCAATGTCAGTGTAGAGTCGCTCCACAGGGTAGCCTTACTGAGATCAAAACCTGTTTCCTCACAAAAGTAGCACACGAGGCGTGTGCCTATAAGTGCGGCTAGCAGCTCTAATGTTGGAAGCGTCACTTTCTTCACTAGTGCTAGTCTGTTTCTGCTGCAAACTATGCGAGCGGAGGTGGTATAGTCCCGTGTTGATTTCACATAAATAACTGCCCCGAATGCCCTCTCAGGGGCATCACATAATACGTACACATGTGATTCGTGACTTGTCTTCCCTATCCCGATCCATCTAGGAATGTGTACAGATGACAAGAAGTGAAGTTTGGTAAGCCAAGAGTGCCAATTCTTAGCTATATCTGGAGGGAGTAACTCGTCCCAAGTTAATCCTCATAGCCAGGCATCCTGAAAGATTAATTTGGCAACAATTCCCACTGGTGCGAAAAGTCCAAGTGGATCGTAGAACTGGGCGGTGGCACGAAGAATGTTCTTCTTGGTTCCTGGTTTATATATGAGATCGTTAGCAATCTTCTCCTTGTTAGTTAAGAGACAATCTTCAACCGTATTCCAGTCTACTCCTAGAACGCTCGTCACTCTTCTTTCCTCTAGATGTTCCTTGCGCCATAATGCCTTTAACGGTTCCGAGTTGGTCGCCCACTTAGAAAGTGAGAGTTTAATTTGTTGCAAAAGTGCGGTGAGTTCCTAATATATAGCAATTACCTTTGTGTCATCATTTTCACTTGCAATGAAGTTATCCATAAACATAGATTTGTCCAATAACTCTGATGCAACGGTATATCTGTCCCAATACAGTGTGGCTGTTTCCCTTATAGTGGCCGACAAGAGGAATGGACTAGACGTCAATCCAAAGGGTAGGTGTTTAAAACGATAGGATATCAACTCGTCTGATGAGTCATAAATCCCGTCCTCCCCTCTGCTCGATACGATACCATAGATATCTTGTAAAATATGTATCATCATCGCTGAGTGTCAATTGTAAGAATGCTTGCTCGCCGTGGCAAACAATTGCCTTGGAGTGTTTTCTAAATATTAACAGTGTCCTTAGAAATTCTGGTAACAAGTTAGGGCCCATTTCGAGCATGTAATTTAGTGATGGAGAGTCTATTTCGCGAGAGGTTGTGTCGAAAACGACTCTGTATTTTGTGCTACTCGTGTTGGATTTCTTTACGATGTGGTGGGGTAGGTAATATACATATTTAGAGCAGTCATTGTGAGGGACAACTCTACTTGATCTCTCCGTATATAATCTAACATGGGCTTATGGTAAATGGACTTCAGCTCATCATTCCCTTGTTACTTAATTCCTGCCGCTCCTTCCGGAGCATAGGGCCTTGGCGAAATTTCTCCACGCAGTACGGTTCCTGGCCATTCTCTTCACTTAACTCCAGTTCTTGTCCACCTCTGCAATTTCATTTTCGATTGTCCTCTTCCAGGTCTTCTTAGGTCGACCTCGCTTCCTGGCACCTTGAGGATTCTAGTCTAGCGCCGCCCTCTCAACAGCTCTGTCCGGCTTCCTTAGTGTGTGACCGATCCAGCGCCATTTCCTCTCCATGATCTGGATGCTAATCGGTTGTTGATTGGTGATGGTCCAAAGGTCTTCATTTGAGATTATGTCCGGCCACCTCACATTCATGATGCGACGCAGACATCTGTTAATGAACACCTGTAGCTGGTTGTTGATCGGTTTTGTGACTTTCCATGTTTCACAGCCATAGAGAAGAATCGACTTTACGTTGCTATTGAAAAGGCGGAGCTTGGTCTTCCTGGAAATGTTTCTATTTCTCCAGATGGGGTAGAGCTGGACAAAGGCACCATTTGCCTTCCTGATACGGCTTCGAACATCTTCCTCTGCTCCCCCATCATTTGTGACTATACTCCCAAGGTAGAGGAATATCATTCCCTTGTAGCCTTTTTTTTTTTTTTTTTTTTTAATGATGAGAGCCTCTATTGTGGAAAGGTATTCTGGGATGTAAAGTATACATACCAAAGAAAAGGTCGAACTTTGGTATGGAGTCATATAAGTTATGTGAAGCTAAGACTGGGTATGTGTGGAACATCTTATGGTATATGGGGAAGGAAATTAATCTCGTAGACGAAGTTTGCGGAATTGATATTTCTGAGTACACTAAGCCTTCCAAAGTTGTCTTTCCACTGGCCGAAGATCTCCTGAATAAGGGTTACCCAACAGCTGTGGATAATTACTACAGTAGTCCTGCTCAATGACCTACAAACAGATGCTGTAGGCACCGTAAGATCCAACAGAAAAAATCTCCCAAAAGATGTTATGGCAAAAAAAAAAAAAAAAAAACACCCACTCATTGCTCTCAAGTGGAGAGACAAGAGGGATGTGTGAATGCTAAGTAGCATACATGATGCCGAAATGTGCACTGTGAAAAACAGAAAAGGGGACACGATAGTAAAGCCTGTCATGTGTATAATTACAATGATTCACTGGGTGGGGTCGACTTATCTGATCAGAGCATTGTTCTGTACCGTACAGCCAGAAAGCGAATAAAGATGTTCTACCAGAAGATTTTCAGGCACTTGTTGTTCAATGTTCAATTCCTTCGTGATTTATCAGAATCAAGGAGGAAAATTCACTTGCTTACAATTTTGTTTGCAAATTATTCAGAAGCTATTTGGCAAGTATGGTAAATCAACCCCCACTGAAGCCCAGCCAATCAGATCAGTGGTGTCACTATCAAATGATCCTTCAGATCGATTCACGGGAAGGCATTTTCCAGATTTCAATCAAGACAAAACCCATTGCAAGCAAGAGATGTATTGTCTGCAAAGCGAACAATAAAAGAAAGGAGACACAGCACTGCTGCAAAATGTGTGATGTAGGACAGTGCCCAGCTCCTTGCTTTGTAATGTATCACACCGCAAAAAATTGAACTGTGAGGCGTCCATTTCTCATGTAAATAGTAATCCTAATTATTGAGTAAATCCGTGTGTGTGTAAATAATACGAGGGCTGATTTTTAAGTAAGGGCCGTTTTTTTTAAAGCCCGTAGTTAGTGCACATGCCGCAACAAGCGAGCGTGCTACCTCCCAGCATCCTTTGCGAACAAGCAGGCGTCAGTTGCAGCTGTGTAGCTAACCTGTACGCTGAACTGTGCATCTTTACAATGTTCAAGATTATTGATTCGCCCGCAGCATGTGAGGTACGATCTGAGATATTTTTTGAGTGCAAGAAACATGTCGGCTGCAGACATTCATCGTCAGCTTGGTGAGGTGTATGGTGATAATGCAATGACGGAAGGTAAAATGCGAAAATGGGTACGAGAGTTCAAAAGTGGCCGTGAAAATGTTCATGACTATGAACTCTCAGGTCTGTGATCACAGATGACAGTTTTTAAGGTAAGATAAGTGCCTAAATAAACAAGGCAACTATGTAGAAAAATAGAAGAAGGTATGTAAAACTTAAAAATAAATGTGGTTTCAGAATAAAATGTTCGGTTAATATATATATATAAAAAAAACGGCCCTTACTTAAAAAACAGCCCTCGTACATAGAGAAAAACTCTGAATGGAATAATTAGTGGCTCGGCAGTTGCATATCCACAACAAGAGAAAAAAGTACATATTACGTGAGTATATTGTTATCTGGTCATTGTCGTATTCTTCAATAGTGTAATTATAGAGTAAAATATATTTATAGTGCTTGTGGGACTACTACTATCTTTTATTACCGACAGCAGTGGCTGCGCTCGCTAAAGCGTAGTGTTAGGTCATGGGGCCCAGCTATCTGCTGACTCGATCGACGCGTGGGTTTGAGCCCCTACCGTCAGCCGTCCTCGAAATGATTTCCGTAGTTTCCCCATTTTCAACACCAGGCAAATGCTGGGACGGTACCAACTGACAGGCCACGGCCTCTTGCTTCCACATCCTTGCCCATCCCGATCCGTAGGTCGCCCATGGGCATCGATTAGAAAGACCTGCACCATGCCTCTCAGGAGGTCACAAAAAAAAAACAATCTTATTTGGTAAGTAAATATTTATTGCTAATTTCGGAAAGTAACGATTACAGTGCTCATCAGAGAAAGAAAATAGAAATATGAGACTTATGCGGCTTCTTCTTCTTTCCTAGCGTGTATCCCGCGATGGCCGCTTGTTTGGTTGCTATTTGCTACTTCTTCCGGTCAAGAGCATCTTCAGGTTTAAGTCCACACATCACCAAGTCTTCCTTGATTCTGTCCAGCTATCTTTTCTTTGGACGTCCAAGGGGTCGATTTCCTCCTGGATCGTATTGGAGAGCTGTTCTTGCCACAGACTAATGCGTCTGTTGCACTAAAATATGATTCGCTTAAAAATAGTTGTATTTCGTAAATATCTGTTGCAGTGTTGAAATTAATTTGTCTTATTGTCACAATAAACGTGCAATATTAAACAGATACATGTGGAGCTGCGTAAATCCAATTATTTAAACATTAAATAAAATCTGAAAACATCTCCCCACCGTAGTGGTTACGTGGAAGAATTCGCTCCCCACTTAACGGGTTAAGTTTCAAAATAATGCAAGTAAATATCGTGTGTTCATTCTTTGAAATTATCCAAGTGTTACATTTTTCTTGGCTGGCAGTGTAGAACCAATAAGATGAAAAAGGCCCAATCTCTCACCTAGTCAACATTAAAAAAAATACCTGTTCAGTAGCCACCAAGATACAACACTATAAAACCGTACCTCTCCCAGAAGCCACAAGTATTTGTGAAATCCTATTCCAAATTTAAAATGAAAGTAGAACTGATCAACTCCTCAAAATTGAAAGAAGAATCACCAGAACTTTTATAAATAAAAAATACCAGGCTTTAAGAGTCTGGAGAATTTTCCTCAATGAAACTGTCCATCGCAAGATAGAACAGATTACCAGCACAATGAAGAAAATCTCTAATTTCTTGCACATGTAGAGATGATAGGATTTTACGACAACTAGTTACGAGAAATCTAGAAAAGAAGAAAAGTTGGAAATGGATACAAGAAATCTAACGCGATCTCAAAACAATTGAGATAGCAGATGCAGAAAACTATGATAAAATTAACACCCTTCTTCAGACTCAAAATTTCAGGGGAAATGACATACAGAAGACTGATAAGATATTTCAGATGAATTGAGAAAATTGTGATGACACTGAATGAAGAGGTACTGGGTGGATCACAAGAACCAAACAGTACAACCTTCAAAGAAAAGTGAACATGTACAGAATGAAGTGGTCCAAAATGTGACCAATAAAGTTCATTATAATAGCATCAAATTTTATAGATTCTATACACGTTAAATTATTATAAGGTATGTTAGGGATACAGGTTACTTACTTTTGGGCTTCAGACGTAGTGCCACAGCTGTAGACTCCTTACGGTCTTGTCGATACAGAGCTTCCTCTGCAGCCAACGCCACAGCACGTTCATACATTCTTGTTAGACGTTCACAGAGGATTTGATGTAGCCGGAAAAATAAATACCAATTGTTGTTTCCAAAAAATAAGGTGTAGCATTCATCCGGAACTGTCCCAACTGCATGGAGAGGCAACTTAACATCACTATTTTCCCCTCCTCCAGCATCATCCTTTTTGGATAACATTTCACTGCCCCTCCGCAACCGACTGCTTGGGCCAGGATTGCTGTTGCTGTTTGGGCAGCCTTCCATATCCACATCCTCCTTCTCATCTGAAGCAGAGAGAGAACAATAGCATGATTACCCCACAGATAACAAGTGGCCGTGAAAATGTTCATGACTATGAACTCTCAGGTCTGTGATCACAGATGACTTGGTGACTGCAATTGACACAAAAATTCACGAGGACCGAAGATTCATGATAACCACTCTATCAATGGATTTTGCTCAAGTGTGAATTCTTGGTCGTCAGAGCAGGCGGCAAACTTTTATGCAGAGGGATTTCAGAACTTAGTTTTAAGGTATGATAAGTGCCTAAATAAACAAGGCAACTATGTAGAAAAATAGAAGAAGATATGTAAAACTTAAAAATAAATGTGGTTTCAGAATAAAATGTTCGGTTAATATTAAAAAAAACGGCCCTTACTTAAAAAACAGCCCTTGTACATAGAGAAAAACTCTGAATGGAATAATTAGTGGCTCGGCAGTTGCATATCCACAACATGAGAAGAAAGTACATATTACGTGAGTATATTGTTATCTGGTCATTGTCGTTATTCTTCAATAGTGTAATTATAGAGTAAAATATATTTATAGCGCTTGTGGGACTACTACTACTATCTTTTATTACTGACAGCAGTGGCTGCGCTCGCTAACGCGTAGTGTTGTCATGGGGCCCAGTTATCTGCTGACTCGATCGACGCGTGGGTTTGAGCCCCTACCGTCAGCCGTCCTTGAAATGATTTCCGTGGTTTCCCCATTTTCAACACCAGGCAAATGCTGGGACGGTACCAACTGACAGGCCACGGCCTCTTCCTTCCACATAATACTGATAAAACCAGCTCTTAATGAAGCCTGCTTAAAACAAAAAGTCTGCTTTTAAGCAGGACAGTTTACGTGAATAGTGCATGTCCTGTTTAAATGAAAATATTCAAGATGCATGCATATTCCATCGCAATGAAAATATTATCCACAAAGGATATTATTGTTTCAATAAAAATAACAGAACTTTATGGCAGAAGAAGATAGCTGGCTGAGCATTCTGAAAGACTACTATTCACAACTCGAGATGAAGTACAAATGTAGATGGTGGTACAAGTATTCTGGTGTTGTTTGGTATATAATGGCTAACTTCCAAAGTGTCTTGTAGCTCACAATGTGAATACCAAATAATAGCCTGATCACAGCACTATTTTGTGTAGCCTGAAGTTTAGACACAAGCTTCTTTTGTTTTTTTAAGTAATACTTGGCAATGTTAACTTCAATACAGTGTACTCACGATAATTTGCGTGAGGATAATTTGCTTTGCGGGTCTCCAATAATTTGCTTTGCGGGTCTCCAAAAGTATTTCTTTTTTAAATAGAAATTCTCACAGCAACTAATCATCATGCTAAGTAAAGCTACCTTTCCGTCGTTTAAAATAGAGATTCGAGAAGACTGAACTGCGTTTCACTGCGATGTAACAGTAGGCCTACTTGCGCAATCTTCGAAACATACAAGCATGTAGCCACGGGTGGTATAGCACAGATTTCCTTCATCTTCAAAGCCAAAACAATTCAAGGGGAATGCACTTTCACTCGGTACCTACCCTCGCTTTCCTAACAGCCAAACCCAAAGGTCGCTGATCTGTGAGTTGTGAAGTGCAGATGCGCGGACAGTGCATTGTAAAGAGAGACTATTGACTAATGGCACAAACCTGTACAACACCGAAGGCGTGTTTGCTGGATGCTCTTCATGCAGTCAACAAGTCATGGGAGAAAAATACCACTGCTACGCTCGCGCAAAAGCAAGTGTTTGCCGACTTCTGCGACGACAACATTCCAACATATTGCAAGCGGGCAAGTTAAACGTCAATAAAAACGATTTTGATGTAAGACACGAAAGCAAAGAAGATATTGCACGGAATTTGACTGTTGGTGAGGAAAACGGAGATCCGGTTGATATCGAGTGCGGGAGTGATGCAACAGAAATCCCGAAAGTTTCCCACAGTCAAGCTAGTGTCTCTATAGTCACACTTATTTCTTATATAGAATATCGAGATGAATTTTCGTTCTCATATAATGTTTCCTTTGGAAATGTGCAATCGAAAATTAGAATTAACGATCTATGAAACAAAAGGTGATTATTGTCTTTTTTTGTTGTTGTTACATATTAATGTAGACATTATCCACATAGGCCTACCTCTAGCCTTGAGTGTCTTACAATGTAATATAATCAAGTGTTATAAGTTAATTAGTATTTAGCATGTTCTCAAATACAAGCCTATTTCAATATTTTAACCAGTAGTTTTGTTTTGCTAGGCTCAACACAACTGCAAATAAATCGCGGTTTTCGATAATTCATGGAAGTTCATGTATTAATTACTACAAATTATTTAGAGTGCACTGTATATATAATCATATTAACACATAACACAAGTCAGGCCTAAAGAATTACCCTTTTCTATAAGATAAGACAATCTGGCCATTCATTGATAGCAATATTTATGGTCTGGACAAAACACTACGATAAAACCTCATTGTAACATAAAATTTGGAAGTGCTGGAAAAATTGCCATCACAAAAATGCTAATAAAAGTCTGCTTTTAAGGAACATACTTTATAATGGAACAAGTTAGACCTGAACCTTCCGATGCGCATGTGCGTCCAGGTACATTACGTCATCCTCCGCCAGGATTCTTTGTCAACCAGTGAGCGCATACTTCGTCATGCACTAGTTAGAAGTTGCCAAGTAGTCATTATTCCCAGAACCTTAACAGAGTACAGATGTTGTTGAGACAAACAAGACTCTGTTCTTTGACGAGCACGGCAACAAGCTTGCTGTCAGGAGTGTGTCAGTTCATTACCACCACGTGCTTCCTTCTTTGAGTTGCGTTGCCTTCTGTTGTTTTAATAACATTCCAAGTTTACCCATAATCGATTGCTTCATTGTTGTATCATAATGTATTATATATTCATGAATTCTTCGAGCTTTCACGTTGGGCGCCATTGTAATATATATGATAATATTGGTATTTAAAAAAAGCAAGTCATAGACGCGCGCGTGAAATTGCCGACCTTAAGAATTAGTCGGGCCATGTCATGCATAAAGGAACCACGTACCATTTTCACGAAATTGAGGGGGTCCATTGTTGCTCACGTCAGTAGGTTACACCAGAAAGTACCCTACACGTGACCCCTGGGTGGTGCGAAGTGAGCAACAGCGAAGAGGTGACAGGACATATCTGTCTCCCGGTCAACATACAATAATGAACAAGGAATATAACCAAAGAACCGCCAGTATCAACACCATAGAACTTGTATCAATTTATTTAAATAGCTGCTTCTGTTTGGCTTTTTAAAGCAGCAAGATATCAAAACTTCAAGTTGGAGGTTATACTTATTGGAGTGCTCGAGTGAATTAATGATCTTTAAAAATAAATTTAAGCAAGATATGTTTTATTTGTTGCTTTAAAATGTGTAGAACCAAATTAATAGCATAACTTGGAATATTTTGTCAGTTGTTGAAAAAGGGGAAATTCAAAAGAGATGTTTGCAAGGATATGCTATTGTGTATACTATTTATTCTGTGGAAAATTACATATTGTATCTGTAAAGTCATATGCTAAATAAATAAATAAATAAACTGAAATTGAGTTATAAGTGCCATCTTGTGGAGAAAATATTGAACTATCAGCCAGGCAAATATGGTCTTCAGGAATGGAATAATTATTTTACATTTTAAGTTTGAATAAAATGCTTGTTCTGTATGGCAGATTGGAGAAAATGCATAACAGAACCAAGTGCCAAGTAATCTCAAGGTGAGGCTAAATCAGTGCCTGAATGTTTTGCATAACCGAACCAAGCATCCTGCATATCACGCTTTTATATTGCTTTTTAGGATATAATTGGTTTTTGCAATGAATACGTTTTTTTAAAGTCGAATAATATTTTGTATAAACGAGTAAAAGATTGTAAAAATAAGCTACCAAAAGAAATAATTTAAGGAGTGTAGGCACACTGATAACAGGATGATGATAATTGATGTTTTAAGGGGAATAACATCTAGGTTACCGGCCCCTAATGGTTTGGGTGATAGTTAAAGATGAAAAAAGGAAGGAAGCTTGTAGTTTAACGTGACCGTTAATCTTGAGATCATGAGCCACGGGACCTCCTTTTTACGTGGAATCCGAACCACAGGACATGGCATTTCACATCGAAAATCTCACATGCATTGACCGGGAATCGAACCCGGACCGCCTTGGTGAGAGGCATACAGCTAGACCTCTGAGCCACCACGCCCCCAGTTAAAGATGAGAATGTAATGTTAACTATAAGTAAAACCACACTTACAACTAAAACTTACACACTAGGGAACAACAAAGGAGAATAAGACAAATAAAGGACAAGAGGAAAAGAAATGCCCTCAACCCTCGAATAATGAGGATCGAGGGACTTGGATGGAAAGAGAGCCATAGAAGGCAGATAGGAAAAGAGGAGAGGGTCCGGCCCAGAGGCAATGGAAAAAAGGGGGAAAACCGGACCCAGCTCAGGAATCCTTCGGGCTCGCCAACTCCCGAACCCACCAACCGTGAGCCCTTGAGGGTGCAGCACTACTGAGGGTGCACCAGACGTGGTGGGGTTACTCAGCCCTCGCCTCCTTAAAGGCCGTGAGCAGAAGGCAGGAGATATGAAGAGAACAAAAGAGGTCTGACCCATCGAAGAATGAGGGATCACAAAAAATGAGAAGGGCCCATTAAGGCGGGAAAGTGAATGTCTCCCTAGGCCTCGGATACCCTAATACCGTCCTAGTCACAGAAGAATAAGAGTTGACCAAGGGAGGTCGATAGGAAAGATGACAAAGAGGAGCCTGGCACAAGTAAGTGGAAGGAATGCCGAACTCAGCTGGGACCTTGTGGTCGCCAAAAAACTTCCCACTAGTCGTGAGCACCTGGGGGAACACTGATACAAAAAGAGATACCCAGGATTAGTGATGTGGGCCGGGCAAATGCCCAGTAGGCAGGACATCTATAAATGGACATTTGCCCGGGCATTTGCCCAAAGCAGTTTTAAGCGCCCAAAATCTGGGCATTTAAGAAAACTTCTTGTTTTTACTTTTTACTACTTGTGATTGTTACTAGAGCATCTAAAACATAATAAAAACCTATAATCAAAGGTACATTTCATGGATAAACTAGTAATGCCTGAATATTGCTAATAACAATTTAAGTATCCTGTGTCAATGTTGTCAATAACATTTAAATGGGAATTATGTATATCTGGTTTGAATAAAACATTGTATTACTGAGTTAGGCCTGCAGGCACTCATTTATATTTAGGAAAATTAGGTAGGAGTTTGATTATGGTGTGAATAGTGGATTTGGGAGGAGGGTGTGAGGGCTAGGCCCTGGGAAGCCATCGTGCTATGATCTTGGAATGGAGGTAGGGTTGTTGTGGCCTTGAGATTGGCGAGGCATTCTACCACCAGCAGCCCAGCCCAGTTAGTTGTGAAGTAGAGCTGTCTGTTGAGTGGTCGAGTCTGAGATTTCTTAGGCATTTATATTTTTAAGTGTTAGATTAAATCATTACAAAATGCTTAGGAAAAAAGGACCTATTAGGATTTTTTTTAATTTGAAAGGGAAAGGAGTATCTTGTAAATATTGTAATAAGGACTATTAACAGTCACATTGTAACAAAATGGAAAAGCACATAAATAAGTGTTTTAAGTGCCCTCAGGATCTTTAAAAAAGAGTGCTTCAGTTAGGTACAATTACAGCGGTTGAAAAACCTTTTCGAAAGAAAACCCCCTTATGAACCTTTACTAATTGAAGTGGATGATTTCAACAACAAATCTGCAGTACCAAGCACAAGCTCAGCCTCAGAACCAAAATCAAGTTCTTTCAGTGAATTCCTACAACAACTTCCGCAGCCTATTTTGGCCTCAACACATGTTTTTATGGATAAATATATAGAATACATATACTGTATGTAGATAAATATATGGCTAAAACAATATTTATATAAGCGTTGCATTATGAATATGTTTTTAAAAGAGGTAACTGCCCAAAATGCCTGGGCATTTATGGGGTTTGGGCATTAGCCCGGACATTTATCCTGGGCATTTGCCCCGACTTATAAATGCCTAGACATTTTACATCACTACCCAGGATACAGATTTCATTAACCACGTGGTTAGACTGATTGTTATTATTTACCAACAAATCCCGCTTGTAAGATGATTGTTGTTTTAAGGGGCATAACTGTGAGGTCATCTTCCCCTAGACCACTTTCACTGTTATGCACCACATTTATAAAGAAGAACATAGCAACCTTGTTTATAAAGCAAGATATCAAACAACTTTTGCCAGTAAATCTATTTAAAGAGCAAACCTCCGAAAATATATATATGTAGTATATCCGACCTACTAGGCCAAAATTGTGAATTGCCATCGGCAGCAAATGATGAAGAGTGAGAAAATAATGGAAGATAAAGACCCTAAAAAACGTGTGTAATCTATGACATTGAAGGGTTTAAAGCTTTTATTGATTTTGAGATTGTGTGGATTTTCTGTTGTTGGTTCATAAGCACATTAATTTTGTTCTACTGATGGGGCATAAAATGTATGTTTAATAATCTTCTTCTTCCTTCTCGCCTTTTCCAGTTACGCGGGTTGGCTTTCTTAATCCTGAGGCGCCAGATGTTTAGTTGTAAAGCATCAGCAGCAGAGAGACCCCAATACTCTCATCTTCCTTTAGACATAATAATAATAATAATAATAGGAAACTATTTTGAATTTCGTATGAATTTGTACTATTGCATTCAAGATGAGTGTCATGTCCACATGGGACCCAATTAGAGTCCCTGGCTGTGCTAACGGATCACCAATTAGGCGTCCTAAGCCGGTGTTTACATGCAGTAGGGCTGGGACCTCTGGGGTGGCAGCCAACAATGCTACTCACTGCACAAGAGGCGGTCTGTATTTCATTACTGAATAACAATCAGCTCTACTGAGTAAGTAAACATTCATAACAGAACCAAGTGTCAAGGTTCCATTTCAATTATTGTCAATAGCAAATAATCAATAAAGCATAAAGGAATCAAGTGCTATTTTTAGTACAGTGGAGTCCCGTTAATCCGAACTAATAGGGACGGAGTCTGTTCGGATTAACTGGAACATGTTTCTACAATAGAGTACAGTATAAAATTACAGTAGTTAAGAACCTGTAGAGGACAAAATGACTAAACCGGTTATTACTAAAAGTTCTGCAGCTCTATCGGTAGTAGCGCTGCAGAACGTGAACACATGACTCTCACCGCAGCACCCCACAGTTGTGAAGTTCACTGTCGTCCTCAGTTTGCTGCTGCCTTTGTCTCAGGTCACTTAGTAGCTCTATACTGTGAAAAATTTGATGAAGTTAAGGCTTGAAAAATGGCAAGCAAACGAAAGCACAGGTCTTGTACTCTTAAAAAAATAAAAAATAAAAAAAATTGAAGTGCTGAAACGGTTGGATAAGGGTGATAGTGCGTCAAGATTACCTGTCGAGTTTGGTGTTGGAAAAGCTACCATTTCTGACTGGAAGAAAAACCGTTTTAGAATAGAACAGGTTGATACAGCATCATCAGCAGACACCCTTAAAACCCATCCAAAATCAAATGTCCAAATTCGCTAAACTTCACGAAGTGCTTTATTTAGGGTTTTCACAGGAGAGGCAAAAAGGTACGCCCTTAACCCTCTTAGTGCCAGGCGAAAAGGTAAAGGTGAGGTCTAAAAGTGCCAGGCTGTTTGAATGGAAAATGTAGGCTTTCAGAAAAAAATCCCCTGTATTTAAAGATACGAAAGCGAAATTTAGTCACGGAGTGCAAAACATAGGTATCTAAATTCAGGGAAATTTTCAGATCATTAATAAACTTATTACTATCTTCATTAATTAATTAATTTAAATAATTTCTTCGGTAAAATAAAAATTAGAAAGTTTGATTATTCCTATTACACACACTTATAAATGGAGCAAAAATGAACACTGGAGAGCACACATACTTAACAAAAGAACCAGGAAATGCAGTTTTTGAGTTAAAAAACAATCAGCAGGGGTGTCAAAAATACAAAAATTCTAAAATCTAGCATATTCATAAAATGCACCAACAATGGCAAGCACTCAAATAAATCAAATAAAAATAATGACAGTGAAAATAAATAAACAGAAGGGCACCCTGTAGTTTTATCTTTCACATTTGTGGTTGTGTAGCTTATGGAGGATTGTCCTGGTAAACATTCCTTTCTTCCCAGTCACTAGTACTATCAACATCATTACCATCACTATCACGTGCTTGGTTATGTACGATCGCATTCCGTGCAGGTAATTCATTGTCCGAAGCGGAATCGGCACTTGATTCGTCACACACAAGATCACAATCACTGTCCACAAAGTCTGAGTGTTCACCACTTGGCTCATCAATCATTAATTCTTCAATTTCTTCCTCTCTCAAACCATCCTTCCTTCCCTTCGACGCCATGCTTTGATGAGTCGCGCGTAAACAAATCGAGGAACTTCAAATATCGCTCGAGTATATCGATTGACAGAAAAAAAAATAGTTTGCCAGAAAATGGTAGCTAGAACTCTCTTTAATGGTCACGTCAAGTTTAGACGCCATTTTCGGTCTATAAGCCCCTCCAAGAATATAAAAACGAAGCGTCTCTCAGAGCGACGCTGGCAAGTTTTGTTCATTATATGAGGATCGCTCACGGCGACTCTGGCACTAAGAGGGTTAAGTACACCCTCTTGTTCAAGAAAAGGTGCTTCAAATAAATACTAATGAATGGACATGTTTCATTCACTGCCAGTACTGGATGGTTCGATAGGTGGAAGAAAAGGCAAGGGATACGTCAGTTAACAATAAGGGGAGAACAGTTTTCATTTGATCATGTCGCTGCAGAAAATTACATTAGTGAATTTCATGATTTGGTAGCATCAGGAAATGTGTATAAAGCCGATGAAACAGGTTTAAATTTCGAGGCCCTTCCCAATAAAAGCCTTGCGTCTGCGGAGGAATCTCATGCACCTGGGTTTAAGATGAGTAAGGAGCATGTTACTGTATTAGCGTGTAGTAATGCTACAGGAACAAATAAATTGCCACAAATGGTTATCTGCAAATCAGCAAAATCAAAGGCTTTCAAAAACTCTAACATGAACACACTTCCAGTTTACAACAGGAATCAAAGAAAGGTATGGATGGATGCACTTCATTTCAAGGAATGGTTTGAAAAACAGTTTGTTCCCTCAGTAAGAAGTTATACTGCAAAAAGAGGTTTGCCTTCTCGGGCATTCCTCGTAATTGACAATGCTACATTGCACTCAGCAGTGAGTGAATTAACTTGCGGTGAAATAAGAGCAATTTTCTTGCCTCCTTAATATTGCAGCCAATGGACCAAGGCATTCTGCAAAATGTAAAACTTGTGTATAAACAGAAACTTCTCAGGCACTTGATTGAGAATAACAATTGTGGTGTTTGAAGCCATATTTTCAGTGTTGCCTTAGTAAACAAGAGTTTAGTGCTTTACAGTCGGTCAACACGAATGTACCCAAAAGAGATGGGTTATGCCCTGATCCTGAAATAAATGACATGAGATTAATAAATACACTAGGATGACCAGTTTCGATAGTCAAGCGATCATCATCAGATAGTAATGTGGGCCGGGTAAATACCCAGTGGGAAGGTTAATATAAATTGGGTATTTACCCAGTAGTCATTTAAATACCCAAAATGAGGGTATTTTCAGTTTTTGATCTTTGTACAACACTTTGTGATGTGTAGATGAAGTGTTGGACAAACAAAGACTGAAACACAGGTATTTGATGCCTTAAATTGAAATCAGGAACAATATTGATCCTTTAAAATTAATTGAAAGTGTATGCCAAAACTCAAAAGGTAATAAAATATATTCAATAGAAAGGACATTTGAAAAAAAAAAATGCTTAGTAAATATGCTTTAAGTTATTTTTCATTCAATTTTAAATATTAAAGAAATATTAATTTTTAAAATCATACTCTAAATAATACAAATGCATGTCACGAAGTTTTTGTAGTATGTGGGCTCTATAATGGGTGAAGATGTACAGTATGCCAGCAAGCATATGGGTTGGCAACACTGCTCAGCTCATCCCAGCCAGAATTCAAACTGACACTGTACTTCCCTCCCATTTTCTATTCTTTGTTTGGTTTTCTATTTACAATTTACTAGTCTTTTATATTATTTGATTAATTATTTTATATATGAACTAGCAACCCGCCCAGACTTCGCCCGAGAAGAGTTATGAATGCAGGGTGAGAGGCTACTTCTGAGGTCTTATAAGATTTCCTTGTATATGACATTAGCCGTTTTCCCTCCAGCAGTGAACATGAAAAGATTTCGGTTTGATGTAACACGCGATAGAGCTACGTAAAGCTGTCCATGAGAAAAACATTCTCCACTAAGATCAACCCCAGTCACGCTAAGTGTCTGATCCTGTGCTTTGTATATAGTCATGTCAAAGCAGACTCTTACTGGGAATTGTACTCGTTTGAAACGATTAGGCAAATCTGAAGGAATCATAGGGATTCTGGGCACTAAGACCGTTTCTCCTGTACCACAGCTAGTTAAGATAGTTGCTTCAATGAAACAGTTTTTCAAAGTTCTCACTACCAAACGCGTCCCATTGCATAACTTTGGTGGGTGTAAATTACGTAGCAATATAATAGGCACTCCTACTTTTAAAATAAGCTTGTGTGGTGGCAAGCCAGAAGGAAATAAAGAATTTAGGAATTTTGTAGGGTAATGAACAGCTTCTTCACAATCGACTACTGCGTCTTGCCTAGTGAGTAATATATTTGAGCCTCGGCAGTGAATTTGGAGAACACCAAGTCATTAATTTTCACAACTAGTTAGTTTGTCGGCGATAATATTGCTCTTTCTTTAAACCATGAATGAGACTTGTTAGATAGGCCATGGATTTGAGGATAAACGCTATTAATCAATTCTTGAATACTGCTTACTAAAACACAGAAATCGAGAGTGAGGGTAATTTTCCCGCCTAAAGACCGGTAAATCTCCATTTCCGACTCTAAGTAACAAATTAGCAAACAGACTATTATCTTCTGAAGATAAGAATACTCTCATATTAGTTTTGAGTGCCAATTTTATTATATCCGGCCAGAAGTAAGATATTTTTAATGAAGCTTTCATTTCGTCGGCTCTCTTTCCTCTGGTAACAACTATATTAAGAACAAAGTTCCAAATGGTTCCGCCTCGTCAATACTGTTTGTTCTTAATATAATTCAGTCAATACGGAAAAAATGTGCGACTCTCCGAGTCAAAAAGATCTGGTAACAACTGGTAAGATTTGACGAAAATCTCCGGCGAACAAAACTGTGCAGCCACCCATAGGTGTTCCGATTCCTTAGATCACGCAAGGTCCTGTCTACAGCTTCAACGGAAGTTTTGTGCGACATTGTAGCCTCATCCCATACATCTAAAGAACAATTTTGGATTAAACTGGCAGTGTTACTTTGTTTTGAAATATTACATACGTTTCGATCATTACTGCTTACTTTCAAAGGAAGTTTAAATGTGCATGTGCTGTTCTTCCCCCTTTCAAAAGAGTGGCTTCAATTCCAGATGATGCGACGGAAAGAGCAATATTACAACCAGACCTCACTTTGGCGAGCAACACATTAATCAAGAACGTTTCACCTGTGCCTCCAGGGGCATCGAGAAAAAATATCTTACCTTCCTTCTTAGTGTTATAACGTCCATGAAACGGCAATATGTCGTAACCCTCAATTTGAGCGAAATTGACTTTTTGCCATTTTCAGGCTTGTGGGTTATGTTTCCATCTTCAGTAAAAATGCCATATCCCTCCAATAAATATTTCTATTTTATTTTCATGGAAAACAAAATGTTGTATCCCCAGTGATGTTTTCAGTGAGTAACAAAATGTCGTATCCCATGCTGTTAGGGTTACGACATTTTGCTTTCAGCATAACCTTATACCCCCGCAATGGCATAATGTTGTATCCCACATATTATTAAAGATAAATCGCACAAATTGTGCATATTGATGAAAACACACTGTCATTCACAAAATTTTACAATGGATGATCCCCGATTTGCACAAGAAATTACGTGGTATCTACTACATTGCACCCCGCATAATTTACATACGCAGGATTCATCAGGGTCATGAAAGTACTCGGTATTACACAGTTTATGGTGATACCCATGTACCGCCATCGAATTGACAAAGTGTCGCAAGTCTTGATTTGGGTTCATCCATGTCCTAGTCATCATGGCCTCCGTGGTGTAAAACTCGAACCAGATTTCGTCCCTTTTCTGTATTCTTTCCTGCATTAGTTTTTTCCAGGCGTCTGAATGGTAGCCCTCTCTTCATCCGAAGGTCCTCAATGAAGAAGGTCTCCCTGGCGAGTTCATATGCTAACCTTGATTTTGTATATTTCAATATCCCCAGGGTAGCCTTCAGGAAGCGCAATTTGACTGCTTCAAGCGTCCTCAAGTCTGCCAGGGATAATTTCTCCCATATGATTTTAAGTCCAAATGTGGCGATGGGCGTTATTTTCGCGTCGAATAATGTTATAGCAGTTCCCAAAGAGAGCTTCGTGATTGTGTTGATGTCATATATGGCTTTGGTAGCGGCTATTGCTCGAGATTTTATGTGGACTCTGTAAGCTCTTGCTGTTGTTTGCATTGTCAATCCTAGATATTTAAATGTACTGACTGACTTAAGGGGAGTCGTTCCTAGGTATATCCTGTCTCCTGAAGCCTCTCTGCCTCCTTTCCGAAACGTCATTTTCACTGTTTTCTCTGTGTTTATTTTCATCTTGTTGTCCTTTGCCCACCTATCTAGATTGTCTAAGGCTTTTTGAACTTCAGTAATGGATCTCGAGCCAATGACCATATCATCTGCGTATAATAATATTGTAAGATTTGCTGTTCCTTGCCTAGTTGCCATCACCACATCATATGTCGCTATGTTGAACAGGAGGGGGCTAAGTGGGTCTCCTTGAAGTACGCCATTGGTTTGCATGATCAAATTCGAGGTCGATACACGGTCATCTATTTGTATGAAGTTTGTCGTCGGAATGTTACTTATCAGGTTCGTTAGTTTATTACCCTCACCCACTATGGATTCCAGTTTTGCGAGTATTAAAGGCCTGCTTAACATGTCAAAAGCTTTTGCATCATCAACAAAAACAAAATGAAATTTTCCACCAGGGTGTCGTAGTGTTTCTTCAATGTCATTGAGTAAGTTGGTAATGGCATGAAAGGCACTCCGTCCTTTACGAAATCCAAACTGTTCATCTGGGAGTTTATGGTCTACTTCTTCTGTGATCCTCTTCGTAAGGAGCTTTGTCATTATTTTCATCATGATCTTTTCTATAGCAATCCCTCTGTAGGAGTTCGGATCTGACTGGTCACCTTTCCCCTTAAACATCACTTTGATAGTCGAAATTCTCCATGCTGAGGGGATGTTACCCATTTGAAGACAAAGATTCATTAGGTCCGAAATTGCTGAAAGTAATACCTCTGATGAGTCTTTCACATGTTCATTGCATATACCATCGGGTCCAAAGGCCTTACTGCTTTTTAGTGACGTAATAGCTTCGTGCACTTCCTCCATTGTGAACGGGTCAGTTTCTTTTTGGTATGTTCCTGACAAAGCTACCACGGGATTGCCAAGATCTTCTTCAACGTTTAGTATGTTCCTGAAGTGTTCTTCCCATTCAATCATTTCTATTTTTCCACTACATTGTATTTTCCTAGGGTTCAATCCTAGAAATGGATCGCTGACAGCTTCTTCTATTAACCTTCTCGCCTCTTTTTCCAGATGTTCATTTCGTTTTACAGATAACAACATTATGTATTCCTTCCTAATGATGCTGTAATGTTTTATTGCCTCCTGGTTCTGATTGAATTTTACTGCATGCATGGCCTCGAGGACGCTTCTTCTCAACAAATAGCATTCTTTATCAAACCATATTCGCGATCTTCTTTTCCGCTGATACACAAATGCAGATTTAATTGTCTTTTCCAGGGATAAGGCGGCTGCGTCAATATGGTTTTTCTCCATGCAATTATCAGGTTCTTTCCATTCCTCAAAGTTCTGTTTAAGAACATCTTTATCCAGTGTGTCTACCAACTCATCTTAAAAGAATTCCCTGATTATTCCCTGATTTTTCCAGAATTAATGAGAGAATTCCCTGAGTAAAGAATGCTAAACATTCGCCCGGGAACGGGAAGTGTGATGAAATGCACGCTATTTTTGATTGGTTTTAAGCGCTCTCCAGGAACAAGAAGCAAAATGTAATCCAGGAAAGCAAAAGGAAAATAGAATTAAGTTTTATGTTTTCTGTTCTCGGAAATTCCAGGATCCAAACAGATGTGAGCAATGGCGGCACAAGGGAAACAGTTGTGAAAATAAATTTATTTCAATAAGTGAACTTGTTGTTGTGAAGCCTCCGTGGCTTAGGCGGCAGCACGCCGGCCTCTCACCGCTGGGTCCGTGGTTCAAATCCCGGTCACTCCATGTGAGATCTGTGCTGGACAAAACGGAGGCAGACAGGTTTTTCTCCGGGTACTCCGGTTTCCCTGTCAGAATTTCATTCCAGCAACACTCTCCACTATCATTTCATTTCATCTGTCATTCATTTAATCATTGCCCCAGAGGAGTGCGTCAGGCCTCGGCAGCCGGCACAGTTCATATCCTCGCCGCTAGATGGGGGCTTCATTCATTCCATTCCTGACCCGGTCGGAGACTGGAAGCAGGCTGTGGATTTTTCAAGTGAACTTGTTGTCCAGTAAAATAAGCAAGGTCTATTAAGTCATGCTACAGTAAATGCCTCCAATAAAAGGGACAAAGGGATGTTGAATACACACATCAAGGTGTCACCATATGAGTGGGATCATCTTAGACCAATATTTAATTTGTAAAACCTTTCATTACCATTGAAATCACTAATCTACGTCGCAGGTATGATATTCGGTAGCGTAAGTCTGAATATAAGCCTATACAGTAATTTACACATATCCAAGGGACGAAGGGAGGCATATTCCAAGTTCTCACTCTGAATTAGGTCCACCTTGTCATGACAGATGTAACTGAGTAATCATCATCCAAGTCCCACTACAGCCATCCTCCACTCCTTTCGGTCCCTCCATTCTTACTGTTCCATCACTTCTGCCACATCCAACCCTGCTTCTCCAATGTCCTTCAAAATTTGGTCCAACCACCTTCTTCTCGGTCTTCCAACTGGTCCCTTTCCCTTGACTTCTCTTTCTAATTCCCTTTCTGCTACTCTTTCTTTACCATTCTTTTTACATGTCCGAACCAACGTAACCTTGCTTTCTGTATCTTCTGATTTGACGGTTCCATATTTAACTCTTCTCTCATTTCAATATTTTGAATTCTATCCCTTCTTGTCTTTTTAGCGGACGTTCTTAAAATTTTCATTTCTACTGCTTGTATCTAACTCTTTTGCCTTTTATTCGTTACCAGTGTTTCCAGTCCATATGTTACAATTGGTATGAAATACTGTTTATATAATATTAATTTCGTCAATTTAGTAATTTATAAATACATTTAAATGAAGGAAATCATTATCAATGATGTTTCGACAGGCCAGAACACACCATTATCAGTCTAAAATAATTTAACCTAGTCTGTTTGATAATACAGGGCCGAGTTTGAAAGGTGTTACAAACACATTTCCTGGGCGCAATTAAAAACAAAATAGGACATAAGTTCTAGCCTAGCCAAGGAACGTAGGAGCAATAAATATGCATTTAAAGGCACTAGGCATATCCATCAGATTACATAAACATCAAACATTTTCCTTGTTCCCGTTCCAGTGGTTAACCAGAGCCCCAGCAAGCTTCTCGTTCTCATTCCCGGGCCAATCGTGAACCAGCCTGAACATAACTGGCAGCATCTACAAGGTAAAGATACCAAGTGGACTTCAGATGATCACATTAACAACCTCATAGTGATCATGAGCTAGACAACAGCACAAGTGCTTGAGCTTCCGTTAAGCCTTTTGATCCTTACAGTATAAAGTACAAGGTATCCCAAATGAAATATTCGTAAGCAGAGCGAGAGGTTATTTGCCTCGATTCACAAGAGTATACACAGATCGAATAGCACACGATATAATCGGGGGTAGCACAACCACGTGTTTGAACGACTACGTATTTTAGGGGCTAAATCATATATCAACAGCAGCACAAGAACACCCTGGAAAATATTGCACACCATAAGTTTTCACTATAGATTTAGCACACAATGGCACAAATGTTATATTTTTCGTAAACTTCAAACAGCACACTAAAGCATTAACAGTAGAACTACAGCAGACAATAATCAAAGAATACCGGAATGGAAAAGCCGCGCAAACAGTATTGTCAACCCAGGTCTAACACATGTTGCCAGGGCGCGTGCTAACACTTGACATAACAATACACACGGTAAAACCTCACTTCCTGTACCGAAAGCACTATTGAGACAATATACATATCTGCGCTTTTGAAGCTTACACTGGGTAAACCGTTAAAAATATCAATATACTATGAGTGTAAGAATAGTTCAGCATGGAAAGTTCTACAAAAAAGTCCGCGAGAGCATATATCAATCTTCAATACATCGCCCACTAAAAGTGTTTTTAGATTGGACGGGAGGGCGATTTGAGTTTCATGCACCTCGCCATTCTTAAATTACGTCTGACAAGAATTCGTTGTACATGCTATCTCCATGATAATATAATTAATAGTCCAGTCAGTGATTTCAACCCATCATACAGAGACGTAAAGCGGATATAGGCCTAGGTCGTAGCTCATTGACATAAAAAAAAAGCGCTTGTCACGTAATGCATTCATAACTGTTTCCGGGCGAAGCTAGTATATTATACTCTGTGAGCTGCCAGAATAGGATTGACAGTTCTCGTCTCGCCATGTGGTCTGAGAACGAGATTGCCAAACTGTACAAGCCAGAGATAAAGATGACCAGGCACTGAGGCACGTGGGCGGTAATATTGCAACGCAGAGTATTATGACATCAACTATGCGAAGGGGGATTGGTCAAGAGGCAGAGCGGTGATGACTGAAGTGGAATTTCCGCTGAAATGTCAATCCTATTCAGGCAGCTCACATAGTATATTTATAAACAATACTAAATTTAAAATATTTTGTCGCCAAAGTTGCTACATCTACCGACAAAATCGCTAAATTGGCAATACTGATCGCAACGAACAAAATGATCAAGGCCCAATAAAATGGCATAGTTGGCTCCTGCGCAGAAAGCGAACGGAAAAGTTGCCACATCATACGTTCAGTTGACCTTGAGAAGGCACTGCTCATTGGCTGAGCACTGTCATCAGGGTGTCTACTGTAAGGATGAAGTAAAAATTAGTTACTTTTTAGTCAATTTTAGTTACCTTTGAATTCAAGATACGTCTGTGGTCTGCAAGCAAAGAGGCTCATCACGCGGTGAAGATAAACAACAATGAACTGTGTTTAAAGCTGTAAATAAAATAAATAATAAAAAAATACTAGACATTAATTATCAAATTAGTTGTTTCAGCTAATATGTCGTCTTGTGCACAATACGTTGTTTTAATATCAAGAGGTTGCTCTGCTCTTTACCGCTTGGCGAGATTGCCTTTGTCCCCGCGGTAGATCACGAAGAATTGTATGCGACGTTACGTGATCGTCACCGAATTCTGACTTTGCAGTCAAGTACAGAGAAATATCGAGATGTTACACAATCGGAGCTGGTCTCAGCCGTTTGACGAGATTCCCGCAGTTTTCACGATAGAACACGGAGAAAAATCGCGATTTAGATAAACGGTGTCACTTTTGGTCATTCGACGAGATTTCCATTGTCCTTGAGGTCGGGCACGAGAAAATATAGCATTATTACTCAATCGGCGCCACTTGCTGTCCGTTTGACAAGAATCCGGTTGTCCTAGTCATTGAAGGTGGAGAAATATCGCGATGTAACGCAATCGCTGCCGCTCTCGGCCGTTTTACGAGATTCACGTTGTCCTCGCAATATTATGCAATCGGCGCTGCATCCAGCCGTTCAACGATTGCCTGCCTATCTGCCCTGACAGAATGGTGGAGGCAAGCTCAAGGTTAGGTATGGTTAAAATTCACGAGTAGTAATGGACATGTTATATGGTCGGCGCCGTGATTCCCGCTGTCCCTATGCTGTGGTTGGGAGTTCATAAGTTCAGGGTGGATCACGAGGGAAAATTAGTATCGCGATGCAGGGTAGGCAGTCATTTCTAAGTGGGTTGATGCACTTCTCGCTCCCCACACGCTTTTAAGTATACGGTCATGGTAAAAGTGGCAAGTAGGTTTCGGAATGTTTCGTGATGGGTGCCCAATCACCTTCGACAGGATTCCCGCAGTCCTCGTGGTCACAAGTTCACGATAGGAGACTGGATTTATCATTTTACGCAACTGACGTCTATCTCGGTCCGTTTGACGAGATTCGCGCAGGCAAGTCATGAGGTCAGCCAGTCGTCTTGAGGATGTGATTTGAAGGATGAACGTTCGAAGTAGGTACCGTATCGAATATTACGAATTATTCCGAGAGGATTGCACGAATAATACGACAAGAGGGCACATTCTCTTTCGAATGCGAATCACGAATTATACAAGTTATCGAAATAACCAGTTAGATTATATATCCGATGGAACCAAAGTTCGAAGGAAAAATTGACATATAACTGAATTTCGAATTAACCATACCGGATGTCGCAAATTTACGAGACAGATTTTTAAAATACCGGTAGGTTATTATGTATTCCGAAGCTATTTCGTATTTTTTGTTTCGAAACGGTAACATTTCGCAAGATAGCAACATTAAATTATTTCACGTTATTTTTGGACTTCAATTTGACTCAAAATTTAGAGGTCAATAACTGAAATGAGAGGTTTCTGTTTAGTTTCGGAAGTTTTCGCGAATAAATGTCTCGAGAAAAGTCAGGTTTCCTAATAACACAGAAAAATATTTTACAGAAAACTAGAAAGTATACTTGATGCCGAAAATATACGTTGAATTGATGTAGCCTATACCACACAATGTATCCACAGTATGCATTTCCTCTAGCTCAGGCACGGCGAAGTATAGCTTATACAATCGACGCCGCTTGCGTGTAACTCGCTCCATCGCAATCTCTGAGCCTAGCGGCTCAAGTTTAAATGATTCAACCCGCCTACAGAAAATTGTCGTTACCCGTTTGTAAAATTCGTTGCTTTTTCGTCACTTTCGTTACCCGTTTGTAAAATTCGTTACTTTCGTTACCGGTAACGAGCGATCACTTCCCGCGAAATTCGAAAGTATTGCTTCCACTTTTACGGGATATAGACAAATGGAGAAAAATCCCTGATTAACAAAGAAATTCCCTGATTTTTCCCTGATTATTCCAGAAATTCATAATTCCCTGAGAATTCCCGGGTCGTAGACACCCTGTTTATCGATCTGTCGAGAAGGATTAGTATCTTCAGGTTTTTCTCTCTTATCCAATCTTGAGATGTTAAAAGTGGGTCGAGACTGGACAATGTTTCTTTATCAGCGCCTCCTCTGAAGTGAGACATACAGTTCAGAAGCTTAATGTTGCAGCCTTTATAAAAAACTAAATCTATTGTGCTACACCCTGAATGTGCAAAATAAGTTCTGTCTTCAACCTTGTTAACAAGGATAAAGCCTTCCTCTGTCATTAGTTCAAGTAGTTCTTTCGCTCTTTGATTATCAATGTCTAGTCTGCAGTTTAGGTCTCCAGCCAGTATTATGTCCCTGCCTGGAGCTACGTGTCCCAAGGAAAGCATGATGGTTGCTATCAATTCTTCAATAGATGTTAGTGGCGGTGCATATATGGCAATCACTGATATCCATTCGAAGTTTATTATCAACGTGTCATGGTCTTGGTGCGTACTTTGAATTTTACCTAGGCTGGGTTTGTAATAGCAGGAGGTGCCACGCATTGGTCTACCTCTTGGCCCTTGTGTTGCAGGTATATGCTGTGCGTAGAATCCATTAATGTCTATGGGTTTGGTCGAAAGAGTCTCTAGTAATATAAGTATATCATGAGAATGCAGCAAGTTATTGTTAGTGAATGTTGTGGCGCTCTTAAGACCCTCAACATTCCAGAGTAAGATGTGAAGCTGGTTAGGCTGGAAGTGAAATTCCCCTATTGCGGGAGCGAAAAATCCGGTATCGTCTCAAGATGACACCACTCGGCCACGCTCCTGGAACGTAGACCTTTGGAAGTTCATGTAGAGGTATAACTACTCTTAGAGCTTTAACCGTGTCGCTGGTAGGAAGTTCTTCACACTCGATTATATTTATCACATGAATATTGGTTAGGTGGCACTGCACCATTTCTATTGTACAGTTATGGAGTCGCCCTATGTATAACCATGCTCTTGGTTCTGCCGCTTGTAATTCTGTTATATTTGACGTACAACCATTTTTGGAGTTGATCAAGCATGGGTCTACTGTTGTCGAGATTGATGACTGCGAGTTAAAGTATGTGCAGGTCGATAATCGACAATCCCATCTTTGTATGCACGGCTTTGATACATTGAAGGTACCATAGATGTCGTATTAGAGGTGATTGCTTGCACCACTTCATTATTCGTTGCGAGCAAGGTATTTCCTCGCAAATCGTCCTTACCACATCGGCTGATAAGTTCAGTACCATGAATGGAAGTTCTCTTATTAATTTCCTCACGTACCATCCTCTTAAGATTGACTGATAAAGTCTCCACCATGGCTTGCATATCCTGCGTTAATTTCCTTGTAATTCTTACCTCTATGTCGTGTTCGGGGAGATGATCTATGCTGCCCAATTAGAGGTTGACCGGTTGGCCACTAGATTGCTCCTGACCCAGAACGTGCTGTTCTGAAAGCATGGCCTCATCTCTCACCTCGGAAGGTGTAATCTCCATGCCATGTCCGTTGCTCCCCGAACTGTTCTGCGAGTGTCCGCAAGATAGCACCTGATGATGACCACGTTCTGTATCAATTGCATCAACTCGTCGCTCACTAGGTGTCGTCTTCGAGTTCATTCCTTCATTCTTCTGAATGTTCTGTGATCCATCATGCGACTGCCTAATGCTATGTAAACTAGGCGAGTTGCCGTAAGATGGCGCCACCAGTTCAGTAGGTATTCTATCCAACATGGATATACCATCCTTTTGGATAACCTCATTGACCTCTTGGTGAGGAAACTGATTTCTCGTACTATTGTTAGTAACTAGCATGATTTTCATGTCTTTAAACAATTTACAATGACACTCACCATTTTATGAATATCATCTTTAGTTTCTTTCTTCATATATCCACCTACATCAGCGGTATTCTGTCGAAATCTGAGAGCAATTCGCAACCGACTTTCGATCTCGTCCGCCATCTTAAACAGTTTCCCACATATATGTGAGGGTTACGACAAATTTCAGGTAGCCATTTTGTTTGTTTACTTAGATATTTTGTAGTAAGCCGTTCGCAGGGGCACTCAGGGAATTGGAAGAACCTAGGGAAGATCAAAATTCTGCTATAGACACTAACATTTCTGTCATAACAGCTAACCCAGATGCTTCAGATATGCCTTTTGATACAGAATTTCACCCTTCCCCACGTGATACTTCTTTAAGGCAAAAGAGGGGTAATTGTAAGTGCTGGAGTAGAAATTTAAATAAAAGGAAGCGTATGCAAGGGAAGGGATACATAGGTTAGCCTATAGGATTAAAAAGAATAAAGTTGTACAGGACCAACCCAGAAATGAAGAAAAGTTAGCAGATAGATGCAACTGTGAATCATGTAGGAAATATGCAGAACAAAAATGTGATGACATTGAGGAGGAGCAAAATTATTTATTTCAAGAATTTCGGTCAATAATGTCATGAAAGCAGTGAAAGGTATTTGTCGCAAAAGAAGTTTAGAAAATAGTACCAAAGTGGTAATACACATCTGAAGAATAATCTCGGAGAAGTGTTACCTACCTTCATTATTTTAAATGAAAGAATGGTACTCGGGAACCTGTCTGCAAGAAGATGTTCCTCCCTACGTTGGGGTTAGGACAGCCTTCTGTGAGAGATTGGGAGCATAGAAGTTCAGCAGGAATGTATGCTTCAGATGAAGTCATGTGGAAAAACAGGAAGAGTGACAAACGTGCAGCTCATAAAGATAAAGTGGGGCATTTAAATAAATTCTTGAACGATTTCCCAAAACTTCCTTCGTCAATGGGAGTAATACACCGAAATTATTTCTCGAACAGAGTATAGATTCCTTGGCTTCGCTGTATGATTTGTAATGTGAGAAAATTTAACATGATAATGGAACTCCAGTAAGCAGAACTAAATTTTCATCCGTATTCCATGGAAAGAATCTGTCCTTACATAAACTGAAAAAGGACCAATGTGACATGTGTGCTGAATATGAGGCAGGTAACCTTTCTGAAGAAGACTAGATCCAGCACAAAATTAGGAAAGATAGAGCACGGAAAGAAAAGGAAGACGATACAACTCTTGCTGCACAGAAACAGTGCACTGTAATTACCATGGACTTGAAAGCAGTGAAGGTTGCAGTATGCATTCAGGCTAGTGCTTTCTATTATAAAACCAAATTAACATGCCATAAAGTAGTGGCAGTTTTTAACCTAATTGCACATCACTGTATGTGCTATTGGTTCAGCGAATCGATACCGATTTGTCAGTATCAACGTTTGCAACTATGAGTATTGATTACCTCAAATGCCACTGTGCATATTATAAGGAAATAATGATATACAGTGATGGGTGCACATATCAAAACAAGAACAGTATTATAGCAAATGATTTGCTAGACTGTAATCAAAAACGGGCAATCAATCAGGCAAACGTTTCTGGAAAGGGATACACGCAATTAAAATGTGATTCAGTCCACAGCACAATAGAACGAAAACTAAAGAAAAGACCTTCACTCCACACCGAAGCACGGGAAATTTCTTCCCTGAAGTATTATCACATGCAGCAGTTGAAATCAGTCTTCCAAAAGACTGCCATGGCTCCTACGATTCACTCCCTCATGATTAAATGTCGTGATTGACTTAAAAGTACTGGTGCAAAAGATTGCTACTAGTTTCGTAATGTATGTTCTCTTGTTATTTTTATTGTGCAGACTAGGTTCCTAAAATGTGTTTGCCCCTGATGTGTAGAGAAAACTCTTCGAATGACACTTTCCTTAAGGAGCAATGCGATATAATCAGTAATTTGTGAAGTTGTAGGTATATTTTTGCTTTGTGTTATTTTGCTAGTTAATCAATGAATAGTCTACTTAAAAATAAAATAAAATAACCCCTGGCACAACAGCCCACGAAGAGCCTAGGCCTACCAAGCGACCGCTGCCCAGCCATTTGGCCTGCAGATATTGGGGTGACACGTGATCAGCGCATCGGCGCCCCTCTGCCGTTAATCTTGGTTTTCGTGATCGGGGCGCTGCCTCACTGTCAGACAGCTACTCAATTGTCCTCACGAGGCTGAGTGCACCCCGTTCCAGCCCTCCCGTCAGTTTCTAAAATCCCCGACAGAGCCGGGAATCGAACCCGGGGCCTCCGGGCGAGAGGTGGGCGCGCTACCCCAACACCACGGGGAAGCATAGTCTACTTACTTAACACTAATTCTCTTATTTGAAAGAAACTAAGTACTGACTATGGTTAAAAAATATTAGCCTATTATGTTCACATAGTAACCTTCAGAGGATCTTGGATACAGTACATTAGTCCATTTTCAATAAAATTTAATTTTATTATTTATCCACTTTATTTTAAGCAGTATGTGTATAGAATATTCAATTATTAAACGTTATTAGCTTTTATATTTTGTGTGAAAACAGTAAAGCTGTAGGAAAGTAACAACATGCAAAACGTCGCAACCCACATTCTGTACAAATTGGTTGTATCAAAATGTCATAACCCACATATATTCAAGAAAAATGTAAAAAACTCCATTCTGGCATTGTAGCAGTCACACGAGACCAGAATGAATCAATTTAACACTTTCATAATATATTTAGGATGTACTATTAAGTCCTGCAATGTTTTTTGTGTCCCCTGTAAAATTGATGTCTTGTGGGATACGACGTATTGCCGTTTCATGGACGATAAGCTTGTTTCTGATCGTGGTTCAGACGGCGTTCTTCTTGAGCAACGGTTTGTAGGAGCCGAGGACAAAGTCTTTCTTTCTCTTGTGACAATCAAGAAATTATTTGTTGCTCTGTTTCAGTGTTACGTGATAAGCGCTTTTTTTCCCGATGTCAATGAACTATGACTAGGGTCCCGGATTTTTTGGTTTTAGCGATATTCGCGAAATTTTTCAGTGAACATATATATGTTATCATATTTTGCGAAATATTTTATTTTTGCCATAAAATGCGAAATACGAACAAAATATTGGAATTAAGGATTTTTGTTTTAAATATTTACTTTATAAAAATAGTTTTTCTGTCTGTCGTTGGATAGAAAATAAAATAAAATACGGGATAACTGCCTTCTCGAGCCTGATTGGATGAAGGGGCAAGCCAATCACGTTTACGAATAGACTCGTGGCAATTATTAGCTCGGGTTGTGGACAGAATCGATTTATTTTCACCATCGACTGCATAGAACGTTCGGCCAATCGATTTGTTGATCTTTCATATTCTTTCATTCAAGCTTTATAACTTTCGAATACCACGTGTACGCGTTACGCACATTATATCAACAAACTATTATCACAGAGGAGAGTATCGTCAAATTTCAAGCATAGAAGCTAAATTTAATCTTTGCCATCTGTATAATGTTCCTACATGTTACGAAAATTCAAACATAACCTCCAATGTTCGGCAATCCAAGTATTTCAACGATGGATACAAAGCATGCACCCTGCACCGGAAACAACTTTCGATAATCAGGCACTGCGCACACCAATACGCGTTACCAATCAAACGCTACAGTATCTCCTCGTTTCTCCATGCGGTGTCGTGCTTTGTTGTTCTGTGTCGTAGTGTTTTAATCGTGCGTGATTTTTTTTTTCGTGGTTTGAAATAATGCCCAAAACAAAGTTTGTGTCTGTTTTTACGAGGCGAAGAGTACCAGAACGAAGGTTTCTATGTTTTAGATAAATTCCTAATGTGCAAATTCTGCAATGTTAGAATAAATTGGGAGAGAAAAGACACGTGTGAGAAGCATTGCAAAGATTCTGCAGTTCACAAGAAAAGAAAAAAAGAAGATTCCAAAGAGTCACTTAGGAAACAAGTCGCACATGTAGAAACTCTGAATGCTGCCAAAAGACTTAAGACAAGGAAGAATTCGTACTAAGCACAACAAAGGCCTTTGTGCAAGCTAATATACCATTGTAATAGCTTGATCATCTTGATATTCGAGAGTGGATGAACAAATATATAAAAGGTAATGTACTTTATATTATGTAGCCCTACGTATTTTAACAGTTCCCAATTAGAATAACAATATATTAATTTTATCGCCTAAACATACAACAGCTCAGATCTGGTAAGGGACTACATTTCCAGTAGTATCATTTTAGAATTTAATTATATTACTTTTAATTAATATGAATTGAACACAATAAAGGTATGAAGATAGGAAAATCTAGAGAAGTACTGGGAGGACTGCAAGGTTCAAACAGTTGCTTCGAATAGATTGACTAGAGTGATCTTATATGGTCATTAAAGAAGACATAGGAATTAATTACTATTAGTTTGAACAGTAGTTTGTAAATACACACATCAAAAAAAGTTTTGCATCACCTCGGTTCCCAGATCTCCGGCATATAGACGTTGACTGTGTATATTGTATCAAAGATACAGTCCCTTTGACTGTTCATAGATGTCACTAAAACTGCTCAAAGATGTAAACAACCATGCATGAGCAGGGCCTATTAGACGGAGGGGGTACGACAGCCGATCAGTTCCAGTCATTCCACCAGGACGAAGGTACGCTGCTCATGTTGTCTGTAGTTCTACCATGCCTAGAAGGTCAATACCGCAGTTCGATCGCGTCCGCATTGTTACTTTGTGTCAAGAAGGGCTCTCAACAAGGGAAGTTTCCAGGCGTCTCAGAGTGAACCAAAGCGATGTTGTTCGGACATGGAGGAGGTACAGAGATACAGGAACTGTCGATGACAGGCCTCGCTCAGGCCGCCCAAGGGCTACTACTGTAGTGGATGACCGCTACTTACGGATTGCCGCTCGGAGGAACCCTGACAGCAATGCCACCATGTTGAATAATGCGTTTCGTTCAGCCACAGGACGTCGTGTTTCAACTCAAACTGTGCGCAATAGGCTGCATGATGCGCAACTTCACTCCCGACGTCCATGGCGAGGTCCAGCTTTGCAACTCCGACACCATGCAGCGCGGTACAGATGGGCCCAACAACATGCTGAATGGACCCCACAGAATTGGCATCACGTTCTCTTCACCGATGAGTGTCGCATATGCCTTCAACCAGACAATCGTCGGAGACGTGTTTGGAGGCACCCTGGTCAGGCTGAACGTCTTAGACACACTGTCCAGCGAGTGCAGCAAGGTGGTGGTTCCCTGATGTTTTGGGGTGGCATTATGTGGGGCCGACGTACGCCACTGGTGGTCATGGAAGGCTCCGAAACGGCTTTACGATACCTGAATGACATCCTCCGACCCATAGTGCACCCATATCGGCAGAATATTGGAGAGGCATTTGTCTTCATGGACGACAATTCTCGACCTCATCGTGCACATCTTGTGAATGCGTTCCTTCAAGATAACGACATCGCTCGACTACAGTGGCCAGCATGTTCGCCAGACATGAACCCTATCGAACATGCCTGGGATATGTTGAAAAGGGCTGTTTATGGACGTCTTGACCCACCAACCACTCTGAGAGATTTACGCCGAATTGTCGTTGAGGAGTGGGACAATTTGGACCAACAGTGTCTTGATGAACTTGTGGATAGTATGCCACGACGAATACAGGCATGCATCAATGCAAGAGGACGTGCTACTGGGTATTAGAGGTAGTGGTGTGTACTGCAATCTGGACCACAAATGCTGAAAGTCTAGCTGTATGATGGTACAACATGCAATGTGTGGGTCTCATGAGCAATAAAACGAGCTGAAATGTTGTTTGTGTTGATCTCTATTCCCTTTGTATTTAAAGGTTCCGGAACTCTTGGAACCGAGGTGATGCAAAACTTTTTTTGATGTGTGTATATTGGTTGTTGGAACATGAACTAGAGTTTTGCTTTGTAATTGCTTCAGGTGCTGGTGATCTCCCACAAGCTGATACATGCCGAAGGAAGTATGTTCCAGAATTAAAGGAACAATATGAGATGGATGTTGTGGAAGCCACCAAAGATAAAAAGATTGTTATCCACTGTGATGAAACGACCAACAGGAACGGCAAGGCAGTATTTATAATTCTATTTAGAATACTTCCCAATGGTTTTCAGACAACAAAGTTATTTGTTGCGAGTGCCACTGAACTTGAATCAGCCGATTCACAAACCTGTTGTCAAGGTATCGTAGATGCGATGTTACGATACCGGGTGCAGTATTGTAATGTAGTAGGTGTGGCAACAGACAGTGCAGGGTACATGACCTAATGTGTCGGTACTTTGAAAGGATTGGTTTCTGGGGATTTGGTTCACATTCAGTGCTGGGCACACAAGTTGGACTTGGTTGCAAAGTTAGTGCCAAATCATCTGGTCAGTCTCAATAAATGTGTGTCCATGGTGAAAGTGGCTTTTAAAAATGCGAGGAAGAGAAAAAATCAGTATTTAAGTTTTCTGAAGGCTAAGCATAGTGATGAAAAAGTTAAGATGTTTCCCATACCTGTGCTTACTCGCTGGGGCTCGTGGCTGAACTCTGCACTATATGTTGGACAATACCTGGATGACCTAGCCGAATACTTTAGGAAACTGAGTGATTCAAATCCAGCAGTCGGGTACTTCATAGAACTCTCCAGCAATGAGAAAAGATGCATTCAGTTTGAGGCCGCGTTTGTTAAGGAACACTGCACCGCAGTTTCTTCAATGATAACTTTCTTGGAAGGTTGCCAATACCCTACTGCTCACAAGCTTGCGCCAAAAGTCCGAGCCCTGGTAGGTAAACTGCAGCTTGATAAAAACAAAGTGTTTGGGGTTGAAACATCATCTGCGTTGGAAAAGTTACAGGGTGAAAAGAAACAGAGGGAAGAGCGAAGAGTCGAGAAGCTAACGGGAAACAGCATTGCGAAGCTTGAAAAAATGGTGGAAGAAGATCCGGCGAAGAACATCTTTCAGGCGATTGACCAGCTTTTCTACCTCCCAAATTTAGTGGTTGCGCCAGTAGATAATGACCTATCTCGCATGTACAGAAGATTCCTCTTTTTAAACCAGTATCGAAGGAAGATTTTCTTCGAGGTTATCAAGCTCTGCAAAGTTTGGCCAAGTCAAGTACCGGTACAGTAACAGTAGACATAGTTCCAGAACTATTGAAGGGATTAAAGGAAGATTATCCTGAATTTTCCAGGAGGAGATTGGAAACTGTATGGTTTCCCACAAGTAACGCGGACAGTGAAAGAGGCTTTTCAGCGTACTCAACTATTCTGTCAGATAGGCGTACAAATTTGCGTCCTGAAAACCTGGAAACAATGCTCTGTTTATACTTTGGGGACAACATAAGTTTCACGAGTTAATGATGAAAGGACTAAGGTAGTCATGCAGAGTGTTGAAGTAAATGATAGGTTAGGTCTTAGATATATTTAATTTGTGTTATTGTTCTTTAGTGTAAAATAACTAGAATAAATTGTTTGTAATTCCTTCAAATGTTTTTATAGAGTCCATTATTGAACAAAATCCGTGCACCGTACAAATAGTTATTTAGCACACTCACACCTCACTTTCTCATTTCACCCCTATGGATATTTTATATCACCGCTTTGGACATTTTATATCACCGCTTTGGAGCTTTTTATATTACCATAAATCAGGGACCCTAACTATGACCTATATCCGTTTTACATCTCGGCATGATGGCTTGAAATCACAGACTGGACTATTAATTATAACGAATTCTTGTCAGACGTAATTTAAGAATGGCGAGGTGCATGAAACACAAATCCCCCTTCCGTCCAATCTTAACTTGACTGTGTAGGCTATTTTGCGGAACGGAAAGTTCACAGGCGAAATGAAGAAAAGCCGAGTTGAACTTCCAGGGAAACGTCAAACACAACCACCCTTCTCTGAAGTCTTAACTCAACACGACTCGACGGTTTGCTGCCGGCGTATCTGGGGTAATAGGTTCGCCCGCTAGTTAGGCTGTAACAGGGGTGATAGACTCGCCCTTAGCTAGCTCGTAAACTGTCGCCTCAGTATTTGAATGGATATGGTTGGAAGAAATGAAAACGTAAAAACACTTATAGTGGGCGATGTTTTGAAGATAGAGATATGCTCTGAAGGGATTTTTGTAGAACTTTTCATGCTGAACAATTCTTACACTCATAGTATTTAGATATGTTAAACAGTTTGCCCAGCGTAAGCTTTCAAAGCGCTCGGACATCAGGTTATTTTCGATTTTTTCACTGAAATCGTTAACTTACTGCCCGGATTTCCTTTGATCATAAATAAATTATTTTCAACAGAAATCATCATCGAGATATCCTTTACAGAATGGTGAAAACCACATCAAAATCCATCCAGAGGTTCTCGAGATTACCCGTGACATCCAAGAATCGGGGACTTTGTTTTATACCAAGTAGATATGATATAACAAAGAGTTTAGTGCTTTTCAGTCGGTCAACACGAATGTACCCAAAAGAGATGGGTTATGCCCTAATCCTGAAATAAATTACATGAGATTAATAAAACACTAGGATGACCAGTTTCGATCGTCAAGCGATCATCATCAGATCCAATACACTTAGGCTATAAAATCTATGTTTGAACTACAGGTGAAAATATTTACAATATGTACAATTATTTAGTTGCAGTATTGGTACTGCAACTGTCAGTGTATGCTAAATGCAGTATATATGTTAAGTGAAATGCTAAATGGTGATAGCTATCCGGAGATTGTACTTTAGAGAGATTATATGGTTGTAAACTATGGTTAAACTATAAAATTTTAGGCTAACTACTTATCTGATTGTCTTCCGTACTACAGCTATTCGCAGTTTTCGTGCTCACTTGAACTCGCTGTGCGGTTGACTGCGGTGGTTATCTTAACGACTGGTTTTTCCCTGCCTTCCCCCCCTGTCCCTACGTGCTGTGGGGAGTGATCGCGATGTGTTTATGTGAGGTGTTGCCAACCTAGATAAGATGTATGTTATTGAATGAGGTGGATCTACAACTATTAAAGACCGTGGATTAGTCCTCGCCACGCGTGGAGCATAACCCATTCGAACTAAGCGTTGACGGTCTTATGAGGACGTCCCGGCACCTTTAATACTGCCTCTAATATGGGCCTTGGTTTATTGCAGAAGAAAAGTACATCGTACACCTGATCCAGATAACATTTACCTATTAAAAACCCCCTAATTTCCCCCCTTTTTTATCTAGCTTGGCTGTGTCGCTAAATTGTGTTTTGTTTCCGACAGGGTGTGTTTTTTAGTAGAGTGAAGAGGGGTGAGCTCTCCATGAACGTGTGTTCATTTAGATTGTTGGGATTGTTTCGTTTGGCTAGGTGTATCTCGATTGCTTCCTTTATGTCAAGAGCTCTGCCTTTCGATTCGTGATGGATTATTTTAAGGTCCGACTCTATGTTGGTAAAGCTATGCCCTGCGTCACACATATGTTCGCACACGGCTGAATGTGTTCCGTATCTTATCGCATTTCTATGTTCATTATAACGTGTGTCTACTCGCCTTCCACTCTGCCCGATGTAATTAGCTTGACAATCGGTGTCTTGGCAAGTTATAGAATATACCCCTGACCTTGAATACGGGTCACGTTTATTTAGATTACTATTTAGGAGGTGCCTAGCAGTTGTGTTTTTCGTCGTGAAAGCTATCTTTATGCCTTGCTTTTTGAATAGGTTAGTGATTTTATATGTGTTCGCATTCACATAGTTGAAACGCGCAAATTTTTTCTCATTACTGTCCGGTTTGGGAATCGTTTTATCTTTATTTTTATGTTTGGCTATAATTTGATTTATTTTGCTTGGCGAGAAGTTGTTTTCCTTTGCTATTTGCATAATAGTTCTTATTTCCTTATTATAGTTGTCTTTTGACATGGGTATGTTTAAAGCCCTGTGCACCATTGAATTGAAACCCGCTAGTTTGTGCGTACTGGGGTGATTAGACTGATTGTCGATTGCATGCGAGGTTTGTGTAGCTTTCTGGAATATGGAATATGAAAGGTCGTTGTCTTTACGTTCAATAGTTATATCGAGATAATTTATTTTCCGGTCTATTTTGGATTCCTTAGTGAATTTGATAGAATGGTGAAGGTTATTAATGGATTGGAGAATTGTTTCTTCGCTTGTTAGTTCAGTATCGTAGATGCAAATTACTTCATCTACGTATCTTTTCCATATTACTATTCCCTTTGTTGAAATATTTTCAAAGAACGCATTTTCTAGTGCATTGATGAAGATGTCAGCGATTAACCCACTTAGTGGCGATCCCATTGCTAGGCCTTCTCTCTGTGTGTATATTTTATTGTCGAATTGAAACACGTTTTGGGTGAGAACGACCCTCAGTAATCTCACAATCTCTTCAATTTCTTTTACCGAATTGTTGGATTTTAAGTTGTTTTCGATAGTGTTGATTGCTTCAATAATCGGAATATTGGTGTACATGTTAGTTACGTCGAAGGATACCACAATAGATATGATATTACAAACTGTTCTGAAAAACTGTATATTACACCTTTTGTAGAACTTGGCTTTTTTGCAAACATTGAGATATAAGTTAGCCTAGTTCAATTCTAACCCTGAGTTTTTCAGGTTATAACTATTGAATTGTATCTCCTGATCTAATTCCCAATACTAATTCTGTTTTTAAGTCTCAATTCTAATTAAATTTAATTTTATTAACTCATCATCATCATTTCCCCTTATCCAGCTCCTGCCGGGTCGGGGTATTTATGGCACTTCTCCACTTTCCTCTTTCCTTCCACGATCTTGTCTCAGTCCAGGTTTCTTTTTCTTATGCTGTTCTTCACTGAATCAATCCACCTTGTTCTAGGTCTTCCTCTTGCTCTCTTACCCTTGCACTTTGCCTCCAGCATCTGTCTTGGTATTCTATTTTCCTCCATCCTCTTTACATGTCCAAACCACCTTAGTTTATTCTTCTCAATTCTCTCATTTAATTTTCCCATCCCAACTTCCTTCCTAACATCTTCATTCCTCACTCTGTCTTTCCTCGTCTTTCCTATCATACTTCTTAGGAATTTCATTTCACTGGCTTGGATTCTACTCTCTTGCCTGCTTGTCAGGGTCCAAGTCTCAGCTGCATAAGTTAATATGGGAACATAGTACACTTTATACATTACCTCCTTGCTTTTCCTTGGTACTTCCTTATCCCAAACAAGTTTTCTTACACTTTGATAGAATGCATTGCTCTGCTGTACTCTCCTGCCAATCTCCATGTCCAACCTACCAGTTTGCATCAATTCACTTCCTAGGTATTTGAACGTGTCCACAATTTCCAAACTCTGACTTCCAATTTTCACAGTGCCCTTTCCTTGCCTTTCCCCTCTTGTCATCACCATGGTCTTGCTTTTCTCTATACTGATTTTCAGGCCGTACTTCTGAATATTTTCGTTCAGTGCATCTAGTTGTTTTTGCACTTCTTCGGTGTTCCTTCCCCAGACCACAATATCATCTGCAAATAACAGTAACTTCATATCTTTATGTCCATATGCTTCCTTTGTTTCCTTTACAATTTCATCCATCACCATTATGAACAAGAGAGGTGACAGCACACTCCCCTGTCTTAGTCCAGTCTTGTTCCTAAACCAATCTGTCTTTCCAACTGGGGTCAGTGCCCAGCTAACACAGTTGTTGTACATTGCTTGCACCATTTCCAACATTTCTCTTCCCAGTCTCTTCTTAACCATGGTTTCCCATAGCTTCTCTCTGGGAACACTATCATATGCCTTTTCTTAACTATCTAATGTTATTACATTTCTAAAAAGTTAATTTAGAATATTTTGCATACCGGTACTATTTTTTAAGGTTCAACCTACCACACCACAGGATTTTTAATGAAAAATCTATAATACCCGGGTATTTACCCCGATTTATAAATACCTGGGTATTTTACATCACTATCATCAGATCCATTACACTTAGGCTATAAAATCTATGTTTGAAATACAGGTGAAAATATTTACAATATGTACAATTATTTAGTTGCAGTATTGGTACTGCAACTGTCGGTGTATGTTAAATGCAGTATATATGATGTTAGGTGAAATGCTAAATGGTGATAGATATCCGGAGTTTGTACTTTGGAGAGATTATATGGTTGTAAAAATAAACTATGATTAAACTATAATATTATAGGCTAACTACTTATCTGATTGTCTTCCTTACTAGAGCTACTCACAGTTTTCATGCTCACTGTCACTCACGGTGCGGTCGACTGCGGTGGTTCTTATCTTAATGACTAGTTTTTCCCTGCCTTCTCCCCCTGTCCATATGTGCTGTGCGGAGTCATAGCGATGTGTTTATGTGAGGTGTTGCCAACCTAGATAAGATGTATGTTATTGAATGAGGTGGGTCTACAACTATTAAAGACCGTGGATTAGCCCTCGCCACGCGTGGACCTTAAGCCATTCAACTCAGCGCTGCCCGGTCTTATGAGGACGTCCCGGCACCTTTAATACTGCCGCGAATATGGGCCTTGTTCACGGCTAGTCAGGCAAATCATGAAGCCAAGAGATTCAAATCACTCAAGCTTAAACTCGTGAATTTAGACAAGTCAATTTGGTTCAACAAAAAATATATAGAACTAAACCTCACCCCTAAATACGTACCAATTAAAACTGTACCGAACACACCAGCCTCGATCGTTTCAACTAAACAAGCCAAAGCGCTTTGGATATAAAACGAATTAAGACTTGCATACATAAGAAAGCAAAAATTAACCAACAATTATACGACATTTAATTGCAACTAAGTAATTTCTGGCACGCAGCCCAATGGGACAGCTTCACCGAGCACCTACATGACACCATCAAAATCAGAGCAACCAGGAAGCATGAAATGCTAGAAAATAAATTAAGAAAACTAGGAGAAACACAGAAAAATCAATCTAATGAACAACACACGAATAACAATGAATTCAATTTCCACAGCAGAGTAAACAACAGAACGAACGTAACCTTTTCTCAAGGTGAAATGAATATGTCAGACAAAGGTTTGAAATACAACTGCACTGACGCACACACGAACCACAATATAAAACAGTTAATCACAGATATTGAGATAGCCAGTCACAAGCTCCCAGCATCACAAAAGCAGATAAGGGAAACACTACAGTAATTTTGAACAAAACAGAATACATTGAAAAAAAAACAGTCGAATTCCTAAACAACAACGAAATCAAGGAATTAACAAAAGACCCCACCAACAAATTCCAAAAACAAATAAAAGTGCGCTAAAAGAAACAGAATACATACTGACCAAAGCCGAAAAATCAAAACTATAGTAAGGAAATAAGAACTATTAAGCAAATAGCAAAGGAAAACAACTTCCCGCCAAGCAAAATAAACAAAATTATAGCCAAACATAAAAATAAAGATAAAACGATTCCCAAACCGGACAGTAATGAGAAAAAATTTGCGCGTTTCAACTATGTGAATGTGAATACATATAAAATCACTAACCTATTCAAAAAGCAAGGCATAAAGATAGCTTTCACAACGAAAAACACAACTGGTAGGCACCTCCTAAATAGTAATCTAAATAAACGTGACCCGTATTCAAGGTCAGGGGTATATTCTATAACGTGCCAAGACACTGGTTGTCAAGCTAATTACATCGGGCAGAGTGGAAGACGAGTCGACACACGTTATAATGAACATAGGAATGCGATAAGATACGGAACACATTCAGCTGTATGCGAACATGTGTGACGCGGGGCACAGCTTTACCAACATAGTCGGACCTTAAAATAATCCATCACGAATCGAAAGGCAGAGCTCTTGACATAAAGGAAGCAATCGAGATACACCTAGCCAAACGAAACAATCCCAACAATCTAAATGAACACATGTTCATGGAGAGCTCACCCCTCTTCACGCTACTAAAAAACACACCCTGTCGGAAACAAGACACAATTTAGCGACACAGCCAAGCGAGATAAGGTGGGGGGGAATTAGGGGTTTTTAATAGGTAAATGTTATCTGGATCAGGTGTACGATGTACTATTCTGCTGCAATAAACCAAGGCCCATATTCGCGGCAGTATTAAAGGTGCCGGGACGTCCTCATAAGACCGGGCAGCGCTTAGTTGAATGGCTTATGGTCCACGCGTGGCGAGGGCTAATCCACGGTCTTTAATAGTTGTAGACCCACCTCATTCAATAACATACATCTTATCTAGGTTGGCAACACCTCACATAAACACATCGCTATGACTCCGCACAGCACATATGGACAGGGGGAGAAGGCAGGGAAAAAACAGTCGTTAAGATAAGAACCACCGCAGTCAACCGCACCGTGAGTTACAGTGAGCACGAAAACTGCGAGTAGCTCTAGTAAGGAAGACAATCAGATAAGTAGTTAGCCTATAATATTATAGTTTAATCATAGTTGATTTTTACAACCATATAATCTCTCCAAAGTACAAACTCCGGATATCTGCAACTAAATAATTGTACATATTGTACAAACCCCTAATCCCCCCCCCCTTTTTTTATCCAGCTTGGCTGTGTCTTCACCTGTATTTCAAACATAGATTTTATAGCCTGAGTGTAATGGATCTGATGATGATCGCTTGACGATCGAAACTGGTCATCCTAGTGTATTTATTGATCTCATGTCATTTATTTCAGGATCAGGGCATAACCCATCTCTTTTGGGTACATTCGTGTTGACCGACTGAAAAGCACTAAACTCTTGAGAATAACAATTCACTTCCTATTCTTCAAAAACTGAAGAACGAAGATATTCTCAGCTTCGACTTCGGGTGGGCCAAGCTGCGCGCTAGGAATGCCATCTCTTGGCTGGAATCTGTAACATGGCATCCGCCATCTTCGAGTACGGGTCTTGGTTTACCTCGAGGATCCTGAGCCCAGTCGTAGCGTAATTGTCTCCCAAAACTTGAGAAAATGGTTATTTGTTAGATCGTTGTGTTTCCCGTTCAAATCGTGATCATGTACTGGGTGTAAGATTTTTCTGTATTATTCTCATCATGAAGAGCAGCTGGAGAGCCTAGGAGGAAGTAGCGAGGAGACTTTTGTTTATTAACTCCGGAAAGTTATCAATATAAATTGCCTTAAAAAATTCAATGCTACATAAGTAATGTTTTTCAGGTCTACAAAAGCCCCAGGGGCTCAAAGCTAGTGGCATGTGGGTGGGCTACCATGGGACCCCAGCTGAGTCCGATATTGTGCCAGGCTCCTCTTCATCATCACTTTCCTCACAACCTCCCTTGGTCAATGCTTGTTCTCTTTTGACCCTGACAGTAATAGGGTATCCAACGCCTAGGGTGCCTTGCATTTTCATCCATTCCACCTCTCATTCTGACGCGCAGGTCACCCACGGGCGTCGACTTTAAAGACCTGCACTCGGCCTCTCAGAAGGCAACACGAAGAAAATAAAAAGAAAAAATCCATCTTAACTGGTCACAATACCCTCATTTATAAAAGGGATCAGACCTCTTCTTTTAAGGGCCGTGGTGGCGCAGCTGTCAATCTGTTGGCCTCTAACCAAGGTGCACCGGGTTCAATTCCTTGTCAATGCATGTGAGATTTTCGAAGTGAAATGCCATGTCCTGTGGTTCGGATTCCACGTAAAAAGGAGGTCCCGTGGTTCATAATCGCATGATTAACGTTCACGTAAAACTAAAAGCTCCTTTCCTTTTCCTTCCTCTTCTTTTCCTCTTTCCATGCTATCTCCAGCCCACTGTTGTTGATTCATTTGCGCAGACATCGTTGTCATGTGAACTTGGGTATGTGTGGAATTCATCTGATAACCAGGGTTAGGATTTTTAGGTGCAAATTTCAGATGAAATAAGGAAGGGAAAAGGTGCTCAAATAAGGTTTAAAAAAACAAAGAGAGAGTGAGGGGGGGGAGGCAAAAAGGTGCTAGTTTATTCAACTAATTTTCTCTTTCGTCTATTCTAGTTTATTAAATTACAAACAAGTACATCAAATCACTAATCAAAAGAAAGAATAAACATGAAGCTGTTGTACTTCAAGACATTAAGCATCTCTACATTTTTAAAAGCAAGTCTGTTTCTATTAGGAGATAGAATGTCTTTGTAGATACTAAAGCTTCTTTCGACATCCACAGAAACCAGTGGGGCAAACCTTGTGTTCACTCGGAATGGCAACTCTACAGATGTGGCGAATTCCACAATGTCTGGATTCTTCTGAAGACTTGACTCAAGTTTGTGTTTCCCTCACGGAAGTAAAAATATCCCATTGTTTTTCTTTTTCCAGACCTTGTTCTTCTAATCGTTTAATAACTGCAGTCAGGTACTTTTAACTATGGACACAATATAGTTCTGCCTGCAAATTATGTATTTTCTCCGGTTACCGAGGTTGCTGTGCCTTGGAAATTGCAACAGCATCAGCTGGATCCAAAGAAAGCACAACTCTCCAATTTTGTCAAAATTCTCACACAACATAGCAAGACACTCAATCCACGATCTCCAGCGAGTAATGACCAGGAAATTTGGAAGCGGCAGGCCAGTGGTTTCCCTGTAGGTAAGAACACAATTCGCAGCTTTCAGTAGGATCTTCTTCCGGGCAGTGATGAATTGATTTGCGATGTCATATTCGTTCCTTATGGATTCACAAACACTGTGAAGGGCATGAACCAAGCAAGTCACATGCCTCAACTTAGGAAATAAAGGTTTCAATTGGTTAACAGCTGAAACCATGTATGGTGCCTGGTCCGTAACCACAAGATGAAGTTTTTCAAACTCGATACCAGTAGGCCAGAGTTATTGGCAGAAGTCCATATTTGATTGCATTACTGTACTGGCATTGGCTTTCTGCAGCTCATACATTTTTAACAACATGGGCTTAACGTTCTCCCCTGATAAGGGAAAAACTAAAATATTCAAAACATATCTTTCCATTGAGTCTATGGTTTCATCCACTATGATTCCCACATCACAATCAGACACTTTCTCCTTGATTCTTTGTATGGTTTCTCGGTAAACAGGCTCCATATAGTTTGTTCTTCAAGTACTCATCAGGCATTGACAACTTTGTGTATCTTCCAAGAAATCCCTTGAAGGCTGGAATTGAGTGAAATTCCTGCTTGTGTAAGAGCTGCACACAAATCAATGTGGCTTGGTAAAATCTAGTACTGTAGTACACTCGTTTAGTAATGAAACAAAGTGCCAACACCAGTTCACTTGCTAACTCGATGCGACTATCACACATCTCACTCTTGTGCTCACTCACTCACTGTCCACAGTCCCCCCCCCCCCCCCCCCCCCCCCGCCACACCGTGACAATTACCAGAATGTTCTCATTCATGCTGGAACTGCAGTCTCAGCGAATTCTACATGGTGGCCACTCAAATCGGTCAACGATTTTCCAGGAGTACTTCTCATTTTTCCAGACTTTAAAATAAGCGCGATTCCGGGGGAGGGCTTTATCGGTTGCCTACTTCAAGACCAAAATTAAGCAGTTGTGTTTGGTTTACTTATACAGATGTTAACAAAAATTAGTGGTGGTTGCGTTATTGATATGCAAGCTTAGACACAAATGATTCAATTGTTGTTTAAAAAAAGCCTTTGTGACTGAAATACCTGCTTAAAAAAAAAAGAGAGAGAGAAAAAGAATGCCACCTGCAATTTTATTGAGGTGTAGTTTTCTATACTCAATATGTTTTACAAAAGTACTATTGCGTGTTCTTCCACAAAGAAACGGGAGGCCTGAGGAAATTTCTTTCGTTAACGATAGATTGAAAGGTCATGCCAAAATCAAATGGTGGAAGCTACAAGACCATAAAGTGGCATTCAGTGAGAAGATTGTGTTCCCTCCAGTTGATTCTGTTAATACGGATTATACTTGGGCATCATTCAACAACTGCGTAACTAGTATAGCTCAAACTGAGCTTGGTGTAACACAGCCGAACACGCAGAATTTATAAACAGACGTGGTTGTGGAAATACAAGGTACAGGAAATGGTGCATGAAAAAAAAAAGCAGCTTTTAAACAGTTGCAAACATTCCCGACTGAGGAGAATCTTCTGAAATACAAAGCCACCATGGAGGAGGCAAAAAGAGCAGTTGCTGAGGCTAAAGTAGATCACTACTAACATTTATATGATCAACTGACAATTAAAGATGGAGACAAAATTATCTGCCGACTAGCCCGAGCACGGTGTAGAGCAGGTCAGGATATAGAACACTACATGTGTGTGAAGGATAAGAATGGTCGACAACTTCACGATAGCAAGATGATTCTGCACCGTTGGCGAGAGTATTTTAGTGAAGTATTCAACACTGAATTCCCTCATCCACAAATACCAGACAACAATGTTACGGCTGGACCAGTACCTTGTATCACTGAAGATGAAGTCAAAGTTGCCATTCGTAGGATGAAAAATGGAAAGGCCCCAGGGCTAGCTGACCTTCCGGCAGACATCTGGAAAATTGAGGAACTTGCTGACAACGCGATCACCTGGCTGACCGAGTTCTTCAATTCAATTATTCTCTGTGGTCAAATACCTACAGATTGGTCAACTAGTATCACAGGACCTATCTTTAAGGGTAAGGGTGACCCAGCAGAATGTACCAATTACCGTTCAAACTTCTCTCTCACACTATGAAAATATTCGATCGTATCCTAGGCAATAGGCTGAGGAACATCGTACAGCTCTCAGCATATCAATGTGGGTTTGTCAAGGGATGTGGCACGATAGACACAATCTTTGCTGTGCGCCAGCTGATAGAGAAATTCCGTGAGAAGAGGAGGCCACTATATCTTGCTTTTCTTGACCTCGAGAAGGCATTTGATCGAGTACCACACCAGATGATTTGGTACGCTCTCCGAGATCATCAAGTTCCAGAAATGTATATGAACTGGGTAAAAATGCTGTACAACAACACCAAATGCCACGTGCGATGCCCTGCAGGACTGACTGTATTCTTCTGCTAATTTCCAAATCTAGTCTTCCATTTTCAGTCAGTTCACTTCCCAAGTATTTGAAGTGTTTCACCACTTCCAATTCCTTATCTCCGACTTTCATTACTCCTTTTCCTTCTTTCTTTCCTTTACTCATCACCACTGTTTTACTCTTCTAAACATTTATCTTCAATGCCCATTGCTCAATCTTTTCATTTATTACGTCTAACTGTTCTTGTACCTCCATCTCACCCTCGCCCCAGATCACAACATGGTCTGCAAACAACATTACCTTCATCTTTGCCCTACTAGTCTTTGATTGCTGCCTTCATGATGTCATCCATCACCATTAAGAACAATAAGGGTGACAACACACTTCCTTGCTTTAGTCCAGTGTCAATTTTAAACCATTCCAATGTCCCAACTCTTAGTCTTCACACTATACAACAGTATTGATCAAAAATAAAATTCAGAGAACAATATAAACAAAACTACAAATGAAAATAATTCACTATACAATATTCTAGTCTACTTCTTACAAAAGAAAGAGTTTTAAATGGTCCACCATGAGTTCGACAAATTGACAATTGATTCCACTCCCAAGCCCACGTTTTCACACTGTTATTAATTCACTATTCAAACAGTTCAATTTCATTTTTCAGGTTCACAACTCAATATTAGGATTCAAAAGACTGATGAATGATATAACATGTTTGAGAACAAGGAATAGTATCCGACACTATGAACCATGAAATGCGTAAATATTAACCATTATGAAGATTGTAATAATCATTATCCGTGTTGACTGATAGTAATCAAATAGAAATCCGCATGGTCAAACACTACATTCTATAGTGTTTGACAAGGCGGATTTCGATTTCAGGTTACTATGAACCATCCAGGTGACACCCATAAGGTTGAAAAGGTACAACCCATTATCACATCGTCAAGTAAGTTTCCCTGCACATAAAACTTCCGTATTACCTCGGGGAAAAAGGGGGGGGAAAGGGGGAGGTTTAGACAATCCTGCCAATAAAGAGGACTCATAGCTAGTAAGTTACGTAAATAATCATGTCCACCGTATTGAGTTTTCTCTGTATATATTAGCGAGTTAATTAAAGTCATATTCTGAAGTTTTTAATCAAACAAAAATAAAATTATCACTGAATGTGCGATTGCTAAAACAAAATTCCTCGTGTCTAACATTCAAGTACAGTATATGATTTGAAGGTTTTTATAATGCACTCACCATCATCTTCACGCTCATCTGCGCTCAGCTCTTGGCGTGGATGAAAGAACATGTCTGGTATAAACTGCCGAAGCAACTGCTTGACACGCTGTTTGTCTTCCTTGTGAATTCCAGTCTGTCGCTTGACATGGTGGATCAACAGATTGGCAGCATCATCCAGAACAGACTTATCTTTATATGGAAGCACAAGGTGAGGGCCAGACGGTACCTCACCAGAGCCTTCTTCTGCCTGTTCATGCCTCTGAAAGAGTATACATACCATTAGTTTCTGAATAACCTGGAACTATGCTATCCATACAAAATGTTGATGTTTGAGCCTTCAGTCTTTTGACTGGTTTGATGCAGCTTTCCATGCCTCCCTGTCCTGAGCTAATCGTTTCATCTCTTCATAGCTACCACACCCTACACCCTACCTTGGTCTACCCCTACAGTTCTTGTCCTCAACCCTTCCTTCCACAACTAAGCTTGCTATTCCTGGGTGTCTTAGTATGTGTCCTATCAACCTATCTCTTCTCTTCATTAGCAGTCACCAGAAACATCTCTTCTCTCCCACTAGTCTCAATACCTCTTTGTTTGTAACCCTATCTACCCATCTGATCCTCATCATTCTCCCATAACGCCACATTTCAAACGCTTCAATTCTCCTCTTTTCTGCTGCACCAATAGTCCAAGTTTCACTTCCATAGAGTGCCACGCTCCAGACAAAGGCCTTCAAAAATGCCTTACTAATATTGACCTAAATCTATATTCGATGTCAACAGATTCCTTTTCTGTAGAAATGCTTTCCTTGCCTGAGCTAACCTACTTTTTTATATCCTCTTTGCTTCGTCCATCACTGGCTATTTTGCTTCCTAAGTAACAGAATTCTCCTACTTCCTTTAGCTTTTCACCTGCCAATTTGATGTCCATAGAGGTTTCTGATTTATGTAGGCTGCATTCCAATATTTTTGTTTTACATTTATTAATTTTCATCATGAATTCTTTCCTCAAATCCTCAGGCGTATCGGCCAAGATGACCATGTCATCGGCAAATCTTAGAGTTGAAATTATTTCTCCTTGAATCTTCACCCCACTTTACATTTTTCTCCAATTTCCTTCATTGCTTGTTCAATGTAAAGATTGAAAAGTATCGGTGATAAGTTGCAGCCTTGCCTTACACCTTTCTGAATACCAGCTTCTCTCTCATGTCCTTCAGTTCGAATGACTGCTGTCTGGTTTCTGTATAGATTGTAGACCACCCTCCTATCCCTGTACTTTATTCCAATCGTTTTCAAAATGTCAAACAATTTAGTCCAATCAACGTTATCAAAATCCTTTTCTAAGTCTACTAATGCCATGAACGTTCTCTTATCTTTCCTTATTCTACCTTCCAAAATCAGCCTAAGACTAAGTACAGCTTCCCTTGTTCCTACATTTCTCCTGAAACCAAACTGGTCTTCACCCAACTCCGTTTCTATCTGGCTTTCCATCCTCTTGTAAATTATTCTAGACAGGATCTTTGAAGCACGAGTAATCAAGCTGATTGTACCGTAATCTTCACATATGTCAGCTCCCACTTTCTTTGGTATAGGGAAGATAACATTCTTCTTGAAATCAGAGGGTGCCTCACCTGTCTCCTAAATCCTACACACCAAGTGATAAAACCTGATAAGACCTTCATCTCCTATGCAGCGTAGCAACTCAATCGGTATATCATCTATGCCTGGTGCTTTGTTCCTGCTTAAGTCTTCCAAGGCTCTGTCAAATTCTGATCTCAATATTAAAGCTCCTTTCGCATCATCAATTTCCTCCTCCCTTTCCATTACATGATACTCAATCTCCTTTCCCTTATACTAACACTATGTAAGCTTTCCATCTCTCAACCTTTTCTTCCCTATCTGTTAGAGGCTTTCCATTTGTGTCTTTAATATTACAGCACTTAGTCTTTTTTCCCCAAAAGTATTCTTAATCCTTCGATAGCTGTGTCTACTTTTCCTATATTTCAGACAATTTTCTATACTCGCACATTTCTCTTTCAACCATTCTTCTTTCGCTTCCTTGCACTTCTTGTTAACCTCATTTCTCAGACGTCTGTATTCTGCTTTCCCCTTTTCATCTCATACATTCTTGTGTTTCCGCCTTTCATCCATCAATTCTAGTATATCCTGGGTGATCTACTGTTTTCTACAGATTCTATCTTTCCTACCAATGTTTTCTTCTGCGGATGTTGTTATTTCATTCTTCAAAGGTGCCCATTCATCTGCAAACGAAGTTTGTTTAGGGTTTTTCGTTAGTCCTTCCTTTATAGGTTACTCTTCTTGGATCTTTTGTTTACATCCTTCTCTTTCAGTCTGTCTATTGCCCATCTTTTTGGCTTTTTACTTTTCTTCAGTTTCTTCAACTTTAATCTGCATTTCATAACAACCAGATTGTGGTCAGAGTTTATGTCAGCACCAGGATATGATTTGCAATCCAAAATCTGGTTTCGAAACCTCTGCTTGACCATAATGAAGTCTATTTGGTAACGCCCAGCAATTCCTGGTCTCATCCAAGTGTATATTATTCTATTGTGGTTATTGAATAAGGTGTTAGCTATGACCAACTCATGCTCGGTACAGAATTCTATCAGTCTGCTTCCTCGATCATTCCTTTCACCTAATCCAAAATCTCCTACTATCTTCCCTTCTCTTCCCTTTCCTACCACAGCTTTCCAATCTCCCATTACTATAACATTTTCACCCACCTTGATATACCTCAGAATTTCATCTATTTCTTCGTAGACATTTTCAACATCTTCATCATCAGCTTGACTGGTAGGCGTATAGACTTGTACCACTGTGGTCCACATAGGGTTTGTATTGATTGTTGCTACAATAATCCGTTCACTATATTGCTCATAATATTCCACCCTCTGTCCAAGTTTCCTACTCAATATGAGACCAACCTCTGCTTGGCCATTGTTTGATTTAGTGCTAATGACCCTATAGTCTCCTGACCAAAAGTCCTGTTCTTCCTGCCAGCGCATTTCACTAATCCCAACCAAATCCAACCTCAACCTATCCATTTCCCTTTCTAAGTTTTCTAACCTTCCACTTCCCAGCAGACTTCTAACATTCCACGCTCCCATCCGTAGAATGTCAGATTTCCTCTTTGTCACTTCTGTGATGTTAAGCCCCTCTCGAGTAGTCCCCACCCGGAGATCCGAACGGGGGACTAGTTTACCTCCGGATTGGAATTTTACAAAGGAGGAGGCCATCATCACATGTAATTATGCATAGAGAGGTGCATATCCTCGGGAAGAGCTGTAGTTTCCCGTTGCTTTCAGCCGTGCAGCAGAACGCAGTGTAGCCATTAGTTGGCTTATATCATCAATATCTTAACCGTCTATAAGACAAGTAAAGAATTGATTTAAACTGAAAGGCTGCTACTCCCTTTCAGAATAAGTAATAGAGCAAATCTACTAACATAAAAAATACATCTTTTTAAATAATATCTGGTACACTTTTCAAATCCCATTACAGGGGCATTAACATAGAAGTTTTAGCCCACAAAATAGCAATCGACATAGTTATCAAGTAGTTAGTTTGTTAGTTATTGTTGTTTTAGGGGGCGGAACTACGAGGTAATCTTCCCCTCTTAACATGGATTAAAGTATACAAATTTGGAATGGAATTTAAATTTTAGAGGTGGATAACTAAATGGAAAATTAATAAAACAAAAAATTAAATAAAACTAATAATTATAAAAATAAATAAAAATTATGGAAAAACAAAAAATTATCATTCAATAACGAACAAATCGTTGAGTCAATGTACACAGGAAAATTTAGATTGCTGGCCCTAACCCACTCTCACTTGTAAAGTGGATAACGCGATCAACAGCCACCGCGTCATCGGCTAATATAAGTTTGAGTGGCATCTGCAGACCAAGGTTTCTACGTAAGTCAACAAGACCACACACTTGGTTAAAATGTGGGCCACGGTGAATACGGCTCCACAGGTACAAAGTGGGGGGGGGGGGGTCTTCCCTTCTCATTAGGTACGAGCGGGTGGATCATGTATGACCTTTCCTTAGCCTACACAAAATGACAGACTCCCTCCGTGACCGGAAAGAGCTCTGCCACACGCGAGTAGTTCCCTTGATCGCTCTCAGTTTACTGGGCAGTGGGTCAGTTAGCCATAGACTCTCCCAAAATGACAGAACTTGTAGGCGTAACTATGAGCGAAAATCTCTAGCGGGTACCTCCATTGGTCGAGGTAGTAGCGATACCGCCTCTTTTGCAACTTGATCCGCTAACTCATTTCTCGCAATTCCCATGTGGCTTGGAAGCCACAGAAAGGTGATTCGAATGTCATTGCAGCACAACCCGGCTAGTAGGTCGTGAATTCGCTGCACTAGGGGGTGTTGCGGGAAACATGTAGCAATTGACTGCAACGAACTCAAAGAGTCGGTACACACGAGAAAGTGGATTCGTGTATCCTGTAGTGCAAACGGCAGAGCTTCATAGATGGCAATGAGCTCCACAGTAAACACACTACAGGCCTCAGGCAAAGAGATCTTGGTATTTGCACCATCAATAACGTAAGCACAACCCACTTTCTCGTCCACCTTCGAATCATCCGTGCCAGCGTCCGGAAATTGGTGAACTATGTTGTGGAACTGCCTCCGATAAACGGAGGCATCCGTGTTCACCTTAGGACCTCGGTGTGGATTTAACCGAATTTCCGGACGCGGGACTTGCCACGGAGGCACCTTGCTAGGTGTCCGGATCATACAGGAACCTACAGCCACTTCTATTTCACTACACGAGCTATCGAGTCTAATACCAACAGGCAGAGTAGTACGAGGCTGGTTGGCGTACCTCTGCTGGTATTAGGTACTGAAGAGAGCTCCATAGCTCGGATGTTGCGGCATTTGACGCACATTGGCAGCATATGATAAAATCATATGTTGGCATCTATAATTTAGAGGTGGAACACCTGATTCGGCGAGTAGGCTGGGTATCGGACTGGTCCGGAAGGCACCGGTAGCCAACCTAACACCACTATGGTGGATACTGTCCAGCATTTTCAAGGTTGCCGGCCTTGCTGAACCGTATGCCGCAGAACCATAGTCTAGCCGGGACAGAACGAGGGCTTGGTAGAACCTTAGCAGCACCGCACGGTCAGCTCCTCACGTAGTGCCACTAAGAAACTTGAGCATGTTCAGTTTCCTGAGACATGCCGTACTTAGTTGCCGTATATGGTGCTGTCACGTTAATTTGCTGTCAAAATGGAGCTCCAGGAAGCGAAAAGTGACAACCATCGGCAATGCAGCATCCCTGAGATGTAGTTCAGGATGTAAATGTAGCCTCCGGAGCCGACAAATATGTACGACGGAGGATTCGGTGCCAAAAAACGAAAACCCCGGTCGTGAACCAAAGCATAGGGGCAGATGACCGCACTGTTCAGCCCCTTAAAACGGAAAGAACTAACTAGCAGCCGATCACTTCTGTTGAGTTGTGGAAGTCTAATATTGAAGGTTTGGTGGAAAACCAATGCACCTGATTTGAAGTGATAACGTTATTTGATTGAATTATGAACCCCTTGTAGTTTCAATATATGATCTTCCACACATCAAGCAAGAGAAATACTTTTTTAATAACAAGTTTGTTTTGACTAGGCGTTACCAGAAACAGGGTAAAAGAACAAAAGTTTTTAACACAAATGCGGGAAATGCATTCAGCAAAGATGCTATGATCATGGTTGAAGGTTTCCCTATCCCCCCTAAACCAAGACACATGGTGAAGACCAAATCAAGAAGATAATCTCTTCATTAAAGGCACATGTCACGGGTTCTGTTGCGATAGTAAAGATTTCGTCAATTTCCAAGAATGTTGTATTTTGACTCTAAATAATTAAGGAGGGATGTACTATAAGCGATTTCCAAGAATTTTGTACACTGACCGGCACGAAAAACGCAAGACACAAATGATGTGTAATTATTGAGTAATTATCTATTTAATCAAAGTGAAGCACTTCAACCTATTTTTTTTAGATGGGGTATGCTATTGGCGTTGCTTTGCGAGCAAACAATGAAGTGCCGATTGTTGATTGCATTAGCCTCAATTGTTTTTTCCCCGCGCAACCTGGAAAACACATCACTGGATGTGAGCCGATAATGTGTTCCCGCTTTTATAGCGCTTATTGTTGTACTTTGAGTTATTCCCTTTTCAATCACATGTGTTCGTAAGATCTTTCTGTGATTGTCATAATTAGCTTTCTGGAGCCAACATGCCCTTAAACCCCGAACAAGCTGCAAAAGCTGTTGCTTTGGTGGAAGATGGTCGCAGCATGCATTACGTTGCAGAAGTGTTAAGGACTACAGCTTCCACGATTTCCAGAACCGTACGAAGGTACAGGGAAACTGGAGGCTTTGCAAGGAGACCAGGAACAGGCCTGAGAAAAGCAACATCGGAGAGAGAGATGTCTGCTTCTTACAACTTCAAGTTCTCCATGACCGTCACACCACCGCCATTGAAGCACGATATCGACTCTACCAAGTTCGAGGGGTTGATGCTAGTGAGAGAACCGTCTGAAGAAGATTGGAAGAAACCAATGTTCAATCCATGAGACCAGTTACAGGCCCAGAACGCACCAGAGCACATCGCACAGCTCGACTACTTTTCGCAAGGGAAGATCATGGCAGGACAGTACAACAATGGGAACAAGTGTTGTTCACCGATTAGTAGGGGCCGTATTTTTTGGTAATAGCGATACGCGCAAATTTTTTTCATATCTCCTTTCTTGCCTATATATGACCTTGTAGGTACTTAAAGTAGCGTATTTTAGCAAAATGAACTGGCGAAATATCACGAAATCTGATTTATTGCGCGAATTGCACAAATAATCACGAAATATACTCCACTTGACACGAAAATGCCATCCAATAAACGTTTAAATGCTTCTGAGGAATTGACCATCGTGGTTTCCTTCTCGTTTGATTGATAGTGTCAACACCAAGTGCTGCATATTCTCTACCCAACTGCCTACAAAGCCGGAAGTATGTTTATTCAGTTCTGCGATCTCTAAGGCTATTGATGAAAATCGATATCTGCTATCGATTACATCAAATGGCGTTGTGGTCGTAGATACAGCAGTGCGAGTTCGCGACTGATAAAACTATCGGCAAACTTCCAGCATTTAAGTATAAAAATGCCGAAAATTAAAGTCACAACAGTTTTCTCAAGGACCGAGGAATACAACAGTGAGGGGTTCTATTTATTTGACGCTGCAAGAAAGATTATAATGTGTAAATACTCCAATGTTTGTATTCAGTGGGAGCGAAAAGACACGTGCGATAATCTCTGCAGGGATTCAGCAACGCATAAAAAGAGGAAGAAAGAAGGAAATGAAGCGACAAATAACATTCGGCAAAACTCTACACATTGCAAACAAGTTGAAAAACCCTTTTCATCACATAATTTGTTAGATTTACCCCATTCTATAAGGAAGATTTCAGAAGAAACATCGATCATTATGACAATTTATTTCGCGAAATACCCACCGAAATAGCGTCAGTTTTAACACCAAAATCAACGATTTCATTTCACCAAAAAATAAGGCCCTTACCGATGAGTCATGATTTGGCCTCCGATCACCTGACGGAAGAGAGGGGGTCTGGAGAAGGCCAGGGGAAAGATATTCCCCTTGCACATTCTCATCCAGGACGCCTTTTCTGAGTGATTCTGTGATGGTGTGGGCAGGAATCAGTATGGCTGAAAGGACGGATTTGGTCTTTGTGGAGAATGGGAGCCTTACCGGACATTGGAATGTGGAGGAAATCCTTCTGGAGCATGTTGTGCCTTTCACTCCATTTATTGGTGATGATTTCACACTAATGCATGACAATGCACGCCCACACATCGCGAGAGTTCTTGGATAAAGTAGGGATTCATGCCATGGCTTGGCCTGCTCGAAGCCCTGATATGAATCCTATTGAGCACGTTTGAGACCGTCTGGGGAGAGGAGCCCGTCAGCGCTATCCAGAGACCCTAGAGGACCTACGGAATGCCCTCCTGGAAGATTGGGAGATGATTCCTCAACAGGACATTACAGCATTAATCAGGAGTATCCCTGAGAGGTTGAATGCCGTCAATGGTGCAAGAGGTGGCAATACAAGCTTTTGAAGATGCCAACAGAGGTCTCCGAGATCATCTCCGAGGTCTGTGAAGTAAAGGGTGTAGTGTATAAAATCAAAACAGAAGTGCATTACCTTTATGAGCTTACTCAAAATTTCCCACTCTTTCCTTGAAGTGTGCATCTCTGGCTTAAATTGTTAAATTTGTTTATAATCGTCTTTTTTTTTATTGTTAGACACCTACATGGGACCGTACTAAAATATTTCATCATTTTATAGTAGATTAGTGTCAAAAATTAAAAATTAATTTAGGTTTTTGTAAGAAATTGAAGTGTTGCGTTTTTCGTGCCGGTCAGTGTAGTTTGGGTCTCGAAAATTAAGGAGGGTACTGTAACATTTATATGATTCTTCGGGGGTGGTGGTAATGAGTACCTAGAGGGATTCTGTTATATAAACATATATATTTTCATTTCTCTGATAATTTTCCATCACAATAATAAGCCACTTTCATTATCTTAAACACATTACATTACTAATTCCATTCTTCTTCTTCCTTCCCTTCATCATTTAACTTTTAGATCTAACCAACAACCATCTCAATAGCCCATCTTTCACTTTTATCACACCACATTCCAATCTATAGAAAACCTATCCAACCATGAAGCCCAATAATCTCTCTAACACTTATTCCCTGTCATAGAAGAATCAATACAAGAATAGGGCAAAAACAAAACAACATCATAAATAAATACTCTTAAAACAGATAAACTCAATAAATCATGGCCTCCTTCCACTTCTACACCATCAAAGAATAGCCACGATCCTAACCTTCACCTAAAAAATAATCAAAGAGAAACTGAACTGTGACCATACTATAAGCAAGAGGGGCCCCATAGCCGAGTCAGTACGGTATTAACATTTGGAAAGCTATAAAGTCTTCGGAATTATAAGAGCCTAAATCACTCCCAGCTTCATTGCCTGATTGTGACGGGGTAATGTCTTGTAAATGGTTCATAATAGTCATTCGCCAGTAGGCGACATTACACCATGTTTTTTTTTTTTTTGGCACTAATTCCCAACAATTGGAAAATCTACTTTGAATGCATGTTACATGTGAACACGATTTAATTTTCTTGTTGGTACTTGCATCATTGTTTGGGAAGAGCCAACAGCTGCCTCATTGTAGCACAACAATACATTCTACTCAATCCCTTGGCAATTGGTATAGGGTAGAGCGGGCCTATTCTGCTCATTTCAAATTGTAAACATTATAAATCAAAAACTATTCATTTTTCTAAGGTGGAACCAACAACAAAGCACAGCTTATTTATTGCTTATTACATACGAATGTTGTCAAAATACTGTTATAACAATATACCGGCTTGATGAAATAAAATATAAATCAAAAGCGTCTTGGTGAGGTGTACCATAACCAACTGAAGAGCCCATTGGTACACTGGGGCGAAACGCTGGCAACTGTTTTGAACTAGCCGGACCATTGTATCAAACTTCTTTGTGAATTTGTTAATGTACAAAGCTCAATCGGACAATTTTACATCCTGTTTCCTCTGGGAACATTTCCAATACGGATTGAAGGTCCCGGTAATTTGTCTTGCAAATGTCTCGAAAATGTTTTTGGCAACCTTTTCTTTACGGGCCTTATCAAATTTTAAGCGCCGTTTTGCCCTTCGAATCTGTTCTGGTGTGCATCCAAATCCTCTTGCTGCCAAACATTTTAGCTATGAAGCTAAATCCGTCTCCTCTTGCATACTAAATGCTGAGGGATGACCCGGTGGTTTGTCCACTATGATTTTCTCTAAGGGTCCTTGTCGTTTACGCAAATGAACAAGATTTTTAAGTGTTGAATAAGGCACATTCCAAAATCCAGCTGCACCTCTCATGCTCACATCGCCTCGTAATACACTTGAAATAGCTCGGTCAATATCTTCCTCCGTCATTTTTTCGAACTGGCCCTTTCCTTTTATACGTCCGTACTATCCCTAACGTAACAAGAAAGAGATACTAATCTGCTATCTGAAATAATTTGGTTACAATATTATAACAAGAGAGAAGACTTGGCTGAGCGGATTAGCCCCCATATTTCTGGGCGGAGTAGCCCCAATTACTGGAATTTACAATAGCGCGTCTTGTGTTGGCTGTGACCAAGGAAACGCGCTACCTGCTATGTTCAGATGTAACTTAACCTTCAGACTGCCAGGCACAACACTTCAGAAGGGAAAAAAAAAAAGCCGCTACTCTGGACACTAATCCTCAAGTTGCAAGCACAAATTCTTAATGACGGCAAATTCCGCTACATGCAACGTTCCTTGCAGTATTCTTCCTTTGTTTTACTCAACACTCAAGCTGTCACTCTCAAACAAACTATGGATATAATAGCACAGAGACCGAGGGTCACACTGAACACAAGGCGATATCAGCTGAGCAGGGTGGCTGCTCAGTGCAACGTCAAGCTTATTTTGAGCGGGAAAGCCCCGTGGGCGAATTAGCCCCGCCGTACCCTATTCCTTCTGAATATACGTTTACTGGATCAGTAATTTCATCCACTTTGGGGTCTCTTTGTTTTTCTTTCCTTCAATGCATACCACTGACACACTTGTTTATGTTTCTTTTGTGCATCCTCTTATGTTCCAGATTTGCGATGCTTTCTCTTCGTATAACATTTTTCTGCAGAGCTCCTTGTGGCAGGTCGCTGACTCTATTGGATTCTTCTCACCTCAAGAGTTCGATCAACACATCTCAAGCAGAGGGCATCAGTCTCACTCGCTACTTCTTCCTTGAAAACTACACCTTTTTCTTGGACTCTTTCTAAGAATCGAACTATGTACATTCTGTATTTTTCTTATGTTGGTATCTTCAAACGGCATGTTCCCCCTTCCACTGCCCCCTCCTACCTTGCCTTACCGATCGCGCTCTCCGTGCGTTCGTCCTCAGTCGTCTGCCAGTGTTATTAAAACCAACTCGCTCTTTTTAGACCTCACTCTCGCAGAGGCATGTGATTTCACTCTAAATCTTGTTCAAATGGTGCTTTACACACTCAGCTGCTGCAATTCAACATGAAAGTTAAGTAAATTGACATCTCTCAATCAGCTTATGCTGTTTTAAACCTCATCGTATTTTACCCATCAGACAAGTTATCAATTTTAAAAGAAGCACATTTTACTGATAATGCCGTACTTGTCTTGATATTATTACCACCGTGGGAATTTTACTGTCAAATGTTATAACTATGTTTAGGCCATCGTGGGAATCGCATGTAATCTTTTAAAAACTGCACGCCCAGTAAACTTCATAGGATTACACCATATGCTTTATTTACCCCCACCAAATTGGGCTCGTGGGAATCTTAACTTGTGTCCACTGTAATCGTAATCTTATAGCCTGGCTAATGTGAAGTATGAACTGAGCTACAATAGACTTGAAAAAACTCCATACATAAGGATCTAGTAACATCCCCTACTGCTTGAATTTTTGAAGTCATAAGTAACCGTCTAACTGGGCACCTCTGATTACGGTCAACATTACTAAAAATTGCAAGTTGCTTCAACTATCATCATAAAACTCTCTCCAATGAACTATCAACTCTCTAATCAGTGACAATCAACAGATGCTATTTCCACCAAAACTTTCAGTGCTTCAAACAGTGTTCATTTAACTGTCTTTCCGTATCGCGTCGCGAAGTGAAAAATGAAGCTGGCCCAACTATAATCCTCCTATATCCTCTATCCCCATTTTCCTGCTACTAACACTTTAGGATTACTCAATTTACATTTTTCTTGTACTTTTTTCTCCCTATGAGGCTTATTCTATTAATAGACTCCCTCCCATTTTTGTATGTAACACATTTGATTGCATCATCATGGGACCACCTTTAGTCCTTGTTATTCCTGGTCAACATCTAGGCGGAGAACTGAGAAAACTTTGGTAGTTGCGTCACGTGTTTTTGATTATAGTGCACTCGGGCGTGAACAAAAGTAGACTGAATGTGCCTTGCGAAGACCCTTTCAGCTGTGTCAGTGACGTGCATGGGGAGAAGGGTGGAGGTGAGGGGTGGGGTAGGCTAAGGGAATGAGAATTGGCGAGGTTTAAGACGCACCGTGGAGTGCTATTGTGGGGATTGATTACTGCGTAGAATGTCATCTTAAGTATAATATGAAAAATATGATGACGCACTCAGGCAACGGCCCGCTACACCAGCCCATTTCGATGTCTTTGGTGCACACAGGCCTAAAAATCAATCAAGAAGATCATCCTTGGAACATTAAACATTGTTGAAAACAATGAAATAAAGAACTTTTTTTTATTATTCTGTAGAGACTATCTTCATGTGATTTACATGTGCTTGTGAATAAGGAAAGTTTTCTTAAAAGATTTTGTTAAGCAGGCTGATGAAGGGGGAGTGTGATAGCCCTCGAAACATGTACCTGTAAGTATATTATACAGTATTCTGCCTAGTGGCAGGTCCATATCTTCGTACAGAGAATTTCTGATGCCCATGTTCCCGGTCTTCAGCTTCTTCCTTCAGTCTCCTTTTTCGGGGGAGTAGTTTACCTCTGGAACGTTTTACTCCAGGAAGTGCCATCATTTATTCTCCGTACTCCAACGTTCAGGAAATACAATAATGGGGTAGTCTTCCCATATCGCAGTTATCATGACCGAAGAATCAGACTATGATTGATTTCGCCCTTTGATTCTTCAAACTTGATCCATCTAAAGCATCATTTGCTCCGTGCATCAAGTCGATACTGGTGCCCGCTGCTGCCCGGTACCAACCTATCCAGTTTGCTCTTCCGTTAGTTAAGTATGATCTATGTGTACTGTATCTTGGAAAGGTATTTGGAATTTTAAACTGTAATGCGATAGTGGACGTCATCTAAGTGTAAATCAGGGATAGAGTATATTGGGCTGATCGGAATATGTAGAAAACCTGTAGCCTGTAATTTTCTTGGTTAAGTGGAAGAACATTATTTAACCTTACTCTGTATCTAAACTGATGCACGTCCTATTACACACATACGAAATAATTTATGTTGAATGGTCATCAATTATGGGAGGAGACACAACACACAATGCAAAAGTCACATTCAATAACGAATATTGGGGTTATACGTGGCTGGAACTAAGGATCTAGCAACCATGGCATGAATATAAACAAACACTTCGAAATGACATTTTCACAGTCATGGCAATGATACCTCCACAGACACTACATAAACACATTTGTTTTCGAATAAGGCACTTAAAAATCACTATACAAATCAGAAACTAAACGTATTAAAGTGTGAAACTTAAATTAAAAGCTTAAAATACGAGGAGCTCCAAGTCAAAGACTGTTCACCAAGTCACGGCTACCTGTAAGTAGTAATTAATAAATAGTATTGAAAGGTGGATATTTTAATATTCATTCAAAATATATTTACGTCAATACGGACCATAATAAGCAACATTATAACATTAATATAATTAGTGCCGTAGCAAAGTGAGAAAACCAGAGATCTTACAGAAAATGTGTAGTAATTGTCATATCTGCCTTCCCAAAATTTACCTAGTGTGAGAAACAGAAAATAAGAACTATAAACATTCCCGACACCTGAGCACTGTGGGTCAATCTGCACTTGTGAAGATATATCAACAAAGAGATAAATAAAGTAACTCACCTCATCATAGAGTGTCTCTATCTCGTTGAAAAGGCTTTTTGAACGCAAAGCCTTCAGATCATTCTGCTTGAAATTGATCCCCTGATGGTCCAAGGACTTAAGATAATACTTTTCATTCTGCTCACGCCACAGTTTATTGAAGCCCTGAAAGTCAAACACAAACTTCAGCTGTAAGCAAGTTACGTGGTACTTCTCACAGGAACCCATGAACAAGGTCTTGACGTAAAAACAAAAACCACAAACAGTAGGCAGAAAAACCATCAGTACGTGGAATTTCAAATTTTATTTAAGCTGAGACCTTAAAACCTACATGTTTCTAAACGTAACTACTGAACAGAAACATTTCCAAAGTGGGAAAATAGTGAAACATGCAACGTAGGATGTTGAACCAAACTCAATTTTAATGGAGAAAACTTGGTGCCACAACAAATAGTGCAACAAACAAATTTCCACCTTGGATCTTCCAATATTGAAGAACTTCTAGTATATTTAGTATTGCCAACTTCCATAATATAGAGTACTGGACCCGAAATTCACATAATCACCACCTATTATCCGAAGGATGGAAAGGATCGCAAGAGACGCTGATACCCAGCTAGATAAACCAGCAAATCCCTGCTAGATTGTTAGCTAGGAACCTCTCGGTACCAAGATATTTATTAAAAATACGATAGTACTACTACCTAGTTACATACAAATCCTACAACAAAGTATTGTAGGACGAGATTATCAGAATCTCGAGGTTGAACGGTTTAAAATGTGGGTGCCAGTACCTAACTAGTAGAACCACCACCGCAACTAATTATTAAATGAAGATATCGTAAATTTCTATAAAAAGGAACAGGCAAACTAACCAGTGACTGCTAATATTTATTCAAAAGGATAACATAAATAGACAATGTCCAATAAACAACTTAACTCAAATGTTTCAAAAATAAAACTTGTTATTCAAATAAAATAAATACCGACTTCTTTTAGAAGCAAAATGTACCGTAAATTTCGGTACTGGGACTTCAGTGTCCTCATTAAGGAGTAAATGATAAGTATATTGACTATAAAATATTTAAAAACATCAACTACTTGTTGATCACACTGTACTTCTAACATCAATAAATCTCATGAAATAACTCTTTCTATTTACATTTCTCACCCTAGTTTATACATGGGTCTCCTTAACACGACGTTCCTTAAAATACTACATCCTAATAAAATATTTAAAATTAAAATTATTATTATTATTAAAATATTTACAAAATTTCTCAATTTTATCTTGGTCTGCACGATATTCCTTACTTCTCCACGATAATTCTAGATCACCATACTACTTCTTTACGTAACTCTCTTGATAAGATCACACTATATCTTTTTACAATCGCTTAAAGTCGTCAATTCCATGAGAACATAGTAACGGAGAATTAAGCTAATTACTGTCCTATATTTGTCACAGTCATTAATAAAATCGATAAGAGATTAGTTATATAACAGACTATCTTTGTGGTTATCATGATACTTGAATATACTGTAGTTGGTTTGTGTTACTCGACATCACATTTATATATATATCACATTATTTATACATTGTTTCCACTGACAACACTGTCATTAATACCATTTACAGATCGATATTCCACATCGTAATCAATGAAATATTTACATTTCCACTGAACAAGTTTCTCAACTGGCGTTACATTATACGCATAAATTCCAAGATTAACATCTCTCCACATCTCATTTCATTATTGCACGGAATCTCAGTAATTCTACTCATTATACACGGATGCATAACATTATCTTCAAATTACAATAATCCTCAATCGATTATACTTTTCCTTACAATCCTTCCTGCACGCAAATATTCTTAGCTTGTTCCATTTCCAACGCTCATGAACTCTATAAAACATTTCATCTTATTACACACTGGAGCGATTCATTTGCGACGTTACCATATCATCGTATACTTAATAAAACCACGTTACGTTGAACCATTACACTTTAAGATACTTGTCTGTATATAAACATCAGATTAATAAAATAAATTCCATATCCTCACAACCCTTGTTACAATTAATGAATATTTATTAATTTCAACTTGATCTAATATCTGTCGATGCATTCCATTTCATCTCGCATTACTTTCATATAAACCGCTAGTTTAGCGTTGTCAAATGAGCTATCAATTCTCCTTCATTATTTACTATCAACAATATGGTGCTTCCTCCTAGACAAATACAATGACGTTTGATATTGAACTAAGTGTTTATGATAAATCCTCAGATTTAAAGAACTGTAAATATGATCTGAATCATTAAATACTGACATATTCCGTAGAATTCGAAGAATACAAATACTATTTAATATTACACTGAAGCACAAAGAATTATAATGAAGCATTATGACGATGAATTCGCATACATAAAATATTGGTCAATTCTAGATACCCAAAACATGGCAATCAACTACTAAATATAATTTGAGCGCTTAGCTACCTTCTGCCCGTACAATCTAGTTAGTTATTGTTGTTTTAAGGGGCGGAACTACGAGGTCATCTGCCCCTCCCGTACAATCTCTTCATAACCTGGGTTATTGATGAAGTGCTGGACGACTGCATTCCTGGCTCAGATTCCAAGAATAGCTGACGAGCCAAGCGGGCTTGCCTGCCTGCCTGGGGATCCAAACAGCTGGACTGGCACGCTTCGCGGCGACATCTCCCGTACTAGGGCTCGAACTGTGATTTTAATTATTTGGCACTATTTGAATATTCGAGACATGAATAATTCGCGAATAATGTTCGAATACTATTGTTATTCTGGTATTCCAATCGCTGTATTCGAATAATAACGTATTCGTGCACTTTGGAATGCCGTATATACTCGAATACCACCCACCCCTGAATAAGACCCGCACCCTTATTTTGAAGAACAACATTTAAAAAAAAAGTTTACTCAAAATTACTTACAATCTTTACTAAATAAACAGAATAGCATTTCTCCAAAATAGTTCCCAACAGATTTGAACTCGTCCTAAAATAACACACATCGAACGATTAAAAACACAAATAACACTTCATTCATTCATCATCATCATCATCATCATCAGAAGTACCAACTTCGGAACTTTTAACACCCAACACTTTCCCACAAAATGCCGTCATCTCTGCCATCCATAGCATTAGAAATACTACATTTTTTGAAGCTCTTCCGTATAAGATCTCCAGAGATACGATTCCATGCCGTCAAAATCCACAAACAGAGCAGCTGAGCTTCCGGGCGCTGAATGCGACCAGTTGGAGTTAGTGTCTGATTATTGGCCGCCATTCACTCGGTATACAGCCGTTTCAAGGCTGCTTTGAACATTTTTTTTCTTTCTTCAATCGTGAATTTGACATATTTAACAAGTTCATTCATCCTTGCAGGCCAGTGGCCTCCTGATTTCATTAAATTTGTCTTCATTTTTACCCTTCGTGATTTAGTAATTCCCACTCATATAGCATGTGGTCCACACTTTGAGATTCTTCGCCACACCGGCAAGTCATATGCTCTTGTATTTTAAACCTATACAGATAGGCCCCTATTTTACCATGTCCTGTCATCATAACCGTCATATTATGGCTTAGGAGAATTTTTGAGGCAAGTCTCACTTGAACACTTGGTAAGTACTTTCTTGTTATGGATCCATTGGATGTTTCTCTCCACTCATTTTCCCAAAATTGTAAACTTCTCTCACGCAATACCCTTTTCACTGCACTATCAGGAATTTTATCGAAAGCCACTTCTAGGTCTCTCCTGCCTACTGCTCGTTTTGTCAGATGATCTGCTATTTCGTTTCCTTCAGTGCCGACATGAGCATTAAACCACGAGAAGTGTATTTCCCAGTTTTGAAGTTGCAGGTCTCTCACCTTCCTTCTGATCTCTTCAATTATATGATTTCTTTTCCCGTAGTTTTTGAGTAGGTCCAGGGTTATTTTACTATCAGTGTATATAATTGCTGACTTCTCTGCTCTATTTATGTAGTTGATGTCTTGTAGATTCTCCAGGGCCTTCAGTATGGAGTACTGTTCTGCTTGATTATTGGAACAAGTTTGAAGTAATTTGAATTGATATTGCTGAGGAGGTTCATAATGACTGTACAGAATTATTCCAGATCCAACTCCTGCATCACTTTTGCTGCCATCCGAATAGATTTGAAATGGGTAGCGTTTGTCATAAATTTTGTCATGTATTTTAATCTGCTGAGCCCGGTGCGACCTCTGTTTATAACAAGTTTCAATGTCTCTTCTACCACCACCATTTCTCCAGTGAGTTTAGTTATGTCATCTCTCCAAGTTGTATCATGATGGGAGTTAATAGTGCCTCATGTGATGTTGTACAGTAGGCCTTAGCCATTATAATGTTTATTAGTCATTGCACTCTTCTTAATTTCAGTGCATTATACGACTTGGTTATTGATTGTATCCATATTGGTATTCCGTAAGACAGGATGGGTAGAATAGCTCCTCTATATATAATTTTCATAACATCAGGGCGAAGTCCCCAATTTATTTTGGCAGACTTAGAAAGAGCATGAATAAGTTTCGGGCATTTTTCAGTTGCATATTCTATGTGATGGTCAAACTTAATTCTGTTGTCTATAATGACTCCAAGATATTTAATGCTGTTTACTTCTTTCAGTGTCTTGTTATTTAAATATATTTGCAAGTCTTCTGTGTGTTATTAACATTGTTTGAGATTTCTGCTCATTAAACACAACTTTGTTTTGTGTTGCCCATGTCGAAATTTTTCTAAGTTCTATGGTCGTATTATTTTCTAACAACAATTTGCACTTTCCTTTGACTAGGATGAGCACATCATCTGCAAATGCAATCACCTTCGTGCATTGCTTGTAGTTTAAGTTTAAAAGTGAGTTGTATTGGATGTTCCAATATCCCGGTCCACAGCATGAATCCTGCGGACATCCTTTACTTATGTTTCTTTCTATGACGACCAAATCAACTTTCAGGGTACAACTCCTCTCACCGAGATAATTTTGCACGAGTTTGTAGAGGTTTTTAGGGCAGTCGAAACCTTTCAGTGCGTTCAAGATTCCAGGCCACCAGGCCGCATCAAAGGCTCCTTTAACGTTCAACTAGTCATTGCGACATTCTTTTCATTTTTGAGTCCATCTTCAACAAACTGCTTGACTGCCATCAATGCATCGATTGTTCCATTTTGTGGTGTGAAAAGAAACTGATTTCAGTTTATGTGGTGCATTATTCGATTTATAAGTAGCTTTTCCAGCACTTTAGCGACTACATTCAGTAGATATTTAGAAACATCACCACTGTTTTCTTTTCCAGGTTTAATTATAGGTACATAGGTTCCATACTCTTGGGAATCATCCCGTTTCAAGACATCCATTGAATTATGGTATTTGTTCGAATTTGTATTTTAGGATATCTCCTGTTATTCCGTCTTCACCAGGTGCTTTATTGTGATCTAGGTTCCGTATTGCAGCGCCTACCTCTTCCTGTGTAAATGGGATGTCGTCAACAGTATTCGGAAGCTGTTCCGACTTCTTTCTTGCTTCTTTGTGATTTATGCTGTCTTCAGCTACATCATCACAGGGAGTAAAATGAGCCATCATACAGTTCATTGTAACGACCATATTAGACGTGTATGTACCGTCGGGCTTTCTTCAGGTTGAGATTGTACAGTTGTTTCTAATTTTCCTTGAAGCGAATTTGTAAACTGCATTCCACGGGTTTGCCGTTGAGGTGATTTTACAGTATGGGGTCCATGATTTCATTTTCTCTTGTCTTATCGCTAATTGATACTCTCTCTTAACTGCCTCGTATGTTTGTTTCCTTTGTTGTCGCAAGGGTTCGTTATCTATAGTCTTCCGATACCTTCTTCGTAAAGCGTTCAATCTTTTCCTAATTATGGAGAGCTGAGGTGTCCACCCACCATGGAACCGGTCTGTGTTGAAATATTTTCTTAGTTGCTTGACGAGTATTGAATGATTTAGAACAAGCTGCAATTACCATGAATTGAAATTTGAGCACGGCAGTTTCAAAGTCCGTTTCTCCCATTAGAGCGTTACATAGTTGTTGGTCCATTTCTTTTATGGAATTTATTTGACTACCATACTGTTCCCTTACTGCTGTAAAAAGGTTGTCCAAGAGTTTTTGCAAGTCATTTTCCTTTATGATGTTATCTCTCCATGGAACGGCAATTCTTCTTCGTTCAGGCTCGATATATATATATATATATATATATATATATATAAAAAAGTCAACCCCTGTCACTAAACAGCCCTTGAAGGGCCTAGGCCGACCAAGCGTCCGCAGCCTGGGCATTTGGCCTGCAGATATTGGGGCGACGCGTGATCAGCGCATCGGGTCCCCTCAACCGTTAATGTTGGTTTTCGTGATCGGGGCGCTGCCTCACTGTCAGACGAGTATTTGCCTCTCACTCGCACTCCTATGTCCTGCAATTCGCTTCGTCCTCTTCTACCCCGGCGATATTGCCATTTCCCAATAATTGAAAATGGCAAATCTAAGAAATGTTTGTGTGGTCTTATAGAGAATTTTCCACCCTTTATGATGATGTAAAAATAAAAGCCATAAATAATTAAAACATGGCCCAATTTTCACAATTATGATATTTTAGTGCCAATCTATACTTTTGCAGATATAAAACTTATCACGCCATGGATAATGAACTAATGATCACAACAGATCAAGAATTTATTTTTGGATTGCCTGATGTTGGTAGAAGATGCCCTATTTCCCAGGGCAGTAATTATTTTCATAATAAGAAAGTTATGATTTTTTTCTTAAATGTTACTTGAAAAATCTGGGATGGTGACACAAAAAAGTTTCGTTGTGAGAAACGTTTTTGCTGTTGACTTTATGTTGGTGACTAAGCGAGAAGGAATGTTCATTAATGTCTGAAATAGTTTATAAAACAAACCAGAGCTCGATATCAGATAGCATTCATAAGTTATCGCACTTCGCGTAGTCCTCCCGCCCAGCGCAGCGCAGACCCAGCGAACGTTTGTTTACTCAGGTGATGCGTATATCCCCCGACTGCCTTTTATGGAGGGTAGTTGAAGTTAAACTGTGAAATGTAGTGGAGCTTGTGTTCTTTATAAATTGTCCGCCTCGTTGCGTAGTGGCTAGCATTCTTAGCTGTCACTGTGCTGTCACCGTGGAGGCTCGGGTTTGAATCCTGGCTCTGCCAAGAAATTTAATTCTGGTCTGAGGGCTGGAACAGGGTGTACTCAATCAACTTCATGAGACAAAACTGAGAAGAGACGGGTTCGATTCCTACCTCAGCCATCCTCAAAGTGGTTTCAGTAGTTTTCCTTTGTTCGTCCCGGGAATCAACAAGGGTTCGTTAATGGTGCAGAGTTAACGTTTCTGTGCCAAAAGAACACGGCAGCCACCCACGACGAACTGACAGGTGAAGTGTATGAAAAGTAGTTCGCCAAGCAATTGTAGCCCAATGTTCCCGAAGGATCTATCCTAGTAATAGACAATGTAGGCTATCACAGCAGAGAAATGTTCCTTGCTTGCCACCATACCACACCACCATACCACAGTGAACTTAACCCATTCGAAATGGTACGAGCGCAAGTGAAGAACTATATAAAATTGAACAACATCTCATTAAAGGAACAAGAAATGAAGATGTAATTTAATTTCGGCTGCATACCACCACTTGACCACAAACAATTGGGTAAATTACGTGAACAATATATATTATTATTATTATTATTATTATTATATGTCATAATATAATTTAATATAACTAGAGATACGGGGAAATCGCAATTGCGATAAATGCGAATTTTACTTTTTTTCTCCTTTTTTCAACTACCTGGTAACTAATGTATACTATGTATAATCAAAATTTGAGAAACTGAATGTGCGACAAAGTGCGATAACTAAGGGTTCTTGCGAATTATTCCCATAAATGCAATAAATGCGAGAAGTGCCGAATTTACCGATTAATGTTGAATATTATGTTTTATTACATTTTCGCGCCGCAACTTTGAAATTTGCGACTTCCCAGCAATGACAATATCGGCTACATAATCGATATTTACGAGTAATAATCGATATGTACGAACATCGATTAATGTCGTGAAAACAAACAATTACGGTAAAAATTAATTTGAAAATGGTGCTGTTATTATTGCCGCATAATATCCACTGTTTATTGCCAGTAAAACGATGATTTTTGGAGAAATTATTTCGTAGTTTCAGTTGGTTGTGCTAATAAAAGGAATATTCCAATCGTTTGTGCCGATTCTTTTTAAAATTTAGAGCAATAAGGTTATGCTTATATAGGTTTATATCACGCCGGCCCTCATTTCTTGTATTTGAAATGAAAATGAAAACTCTCAAGTATGTATCGTGATATGAATAGACAATTTTTGTTAGGCGTTTTCTTTGCTTTGGGAAATGTTGTATAATATGATGAAAGTATTCTCTACCATGTTTGAGTTATAGGTTATGTTACATGTCGTCCGGCGATTTCTCCGTGAATTCGGATACTGTTTTACAGATTGTCAGTCAAGAGTCGCAGTGTGGTCAGGAAATAATAGGGAGCAAACATACGTTTTATTATTTAGTTAATTATCCATTGTGTGATATTTACACAAAGTTAAGTAAATGTATGATTCACATTATTACTTCCTTTTCAATGAGGGCTATGGATGAGGGGCATTGAATTTCTATTTGCCGGTGGTTTAATGGTCAAATGGCACTTCTTGAATCCTACCTCATAAGTTATTAAAAGAAATGAATGGAACTTGGCAAGGAGTTGGTAGGAAAACCACACAAAAGGATTTCATAGACATCCTCAGAATTTGAACCAATTCGTCCATCGAGTCCAGGACAGCCTGGTATTGTCGTCATTCCACCTGCCACACAGTAAACTTCGTAAGACAAGCATTGTTGCCTGACCACAGCTCGCTTTATTCTAACAATTGGCACCTTGGTACCAGTGAACTAATACAACTCTCCACCACCGGCCCTCAATATTTGAGTTGCTGCACAACACCTGATATTGTTGATTGCATAATGAGAGCATGACCTTTGGATCTTTTGAGCATAGCTTAGGTACCCTCATCTCACGTCATACAACCGACCGACAGCACTTTAACTCAATCTTGCCAATTAGCCAGGCTGATGCCTTTATTTTCAGAGATCTCACATTTCTGAAAAATGTATGATGTCAAGTTTCTACATTTCTGTAATACTGATATTAGGATTTTTAATACTTCTAACACTCCCTTAGTAAAAATAAAAACCACACACACAACGGGAGACTTATATTAAATGCTTATGCCGTTTATCAGAAACACCCATATTTCCAATCCTGCACTTGTTTGAATTAGTTTCCGTGCATATTATTATGAACCTGTTTATTGTACCTGGTGACGAACTTTTAAATGCTACAAAATGCTAATTTTTAAATTTCAAAATGCTCCAAAATGCTATTTTTCTAAATAAAAGTGCTACAAAATCAATTTCAAAATGCTATTTTCTCGTATCTTTAAATATAACCTATGATATTCGAGAAAATGTAATTCACTGGGGCAGGAATACATTCATCTCTCTTCTCACTCTACTTCCCAGTAGGCCAAAACAAAACAAACTTTGATGCTGAGATAAGAGCAATTTCACATGCACTCCATCAGTTATTAGGCAGAAACATTGATTATCAAAAATGCGTATCATTACAGATTCAAAAGCAGCCATCCAAGCCATCTCGTCAAATTATAAGCCCCAAAATGAAGAACTGAAAGAAATTTTTTGTATGATAAAAACCCTTCAAAGACTCCACAAACATATCTCAATTCAGTGGATCCCTTCTCATGCTGGAATAGTAGGAAATGAAGAGGCAGACAGATTAGCAAAAAAAAAAAAAAAAAAAAAAAAAAAAAGGTACCACACTACAACAACTGTCAGTCAGACTGATTTTATGCCAGCAAAAAGGATCTTGAAGAATACTATCAAAAACAGGTATGAAGAAATGGCAAAGAAAACTGCAGAAACCAAATTATGGAAAGACATTGATGCTAAAGGGGATCAATATAAATTAACACCAAGAAGAGAAGCTGTAGCCTTCTTCAGACTTAAAACTGGCCACGACTGCCTTGCAGCTCATCTGAAACGAATCAACATCCTGAGATCTGAAGAATGCACACTTTGTCACGAACCTGGAAGTAAAATGGATAAGGGGCACCTGCTACATTGCAACAAACTTGATGTGACTGCTAGAACTTCTGGAAACCTCACACAACTCTATTGGAACGCAAGAAAGCTGATGGATTGGAATCCGGGCTAGCCATAAGAAACAACAACAACAACAAGTCTAATTCTATGTCTCTTTCTATATCAAAATACATACTTACAACTAAAAAACACGTAGGACCTCGAGTTATTTCAAGCACCACTACATCTTCGTCGGACAGTTGATTTATCAGGATAGCGTTACTTGTTTTGTGGAAAATCACAATCGCCGCTCTCCTCCTTCCTCCACCAGATGAGTATGTTTTGCAGAAAGCAGGCATTCCCACCCGACTATTTTGAATAACGTAAGGTTCTTGCAAAATTGCTATATCCGTGTAGCAGCTCTCGAATGTTGCATGTTTAATTGCAAACATTTAATTGGTGATGGTATGATATTTGGTTTAACTCTTCGCGATGCATTGCTTCCTGCTTGGGCCATTAATAGTTTGCGCTTAGTTTGTATTTTCGAAGAACAGCAATTAAACTAGGACAATCCTTGTCCAATGAAGAATGATTTTCACAGATTTTCTCGAAATTGTTGTACATATTGAATGCTATGCAATTAATGCATTTAAATTCTTCTTTGGATGCTTTGCATTCCTTCAGTTTATGATTCCCTGCGCAGAGAGGACAAGTATCTTCTTCTGCTCTACATTTGCGATATCGGTGATTATATTTGGAACACTTAAACCAGCGACACTGTAGTCATCTATCTTACATATTGACCAGCCCATTTTGAGTTAGGTTTGAAGGAGCTGCTGTCTTACTTTCGAACATACTTCAACTACCAGGTTCTTTCTGTTCTTGTTCCGGTAAATAAATTTAGGTATGATGTCACCTTCATTTAGTCCCAATTCCGAGTTTTGTTCCATTAATATTTCTTCAGCATTTGTATTGTCAATATGGAAGGGTACATCATAAATAACCAGATTCTTGTACATAATGTTTCAGTTTCTTCTTAACTACCAGTTTCTATGATGGTTCGCCCATCCCTAAGGGTCTTGAATGTCTTGATTCCTACCTTCAGCGCAGTTGGGTTAATGTTCCTTCACTGCATCAGTCGCCAAAGATACCATAGGTCCGGCGATAGATGGTGCCACCTGACCACACACTTCATTGATGGAGTTTGCAGGTGCCACATTGTGCTTCTTGTCAGTTTCTTTCAACTTGTTTTGTAACTTGATATTTTCTTGATCCATTGTTTCACAGTTCTACAAACACAGTTCTTAGTTTACTTAGATCTTTCAGTTCCTTTCTCAGGTTGCCGCGTATTTCAGTTACACTCGTCAAGTTTCAAACACGTCACTCGTATTGTCCGTCATCTTAGCTGGACACACAAAGGCGGTGTTTAATCTCACTCCATGCCTCACCTAGCGCTAAGAACGCTCGACTTCCTCCTGATGTGCTACCTCTACGTACTTACAGTCTGGACAAAATGGCTGCTCTCAACAAAATAATTTTAGCATGTTAATTTTAATGTTTCACTCGACATTATCGTAATCTAAATGCAGACACACACGTTCACACATAAATAAAACTTAGAATGACTAAACAAACCAGTTTCAGAAAGATACTTCACACTAAAACCAACTTTCTTCCGCTATCTAGCAGCTACGAATTCACATTCACGAGGCTTGTCAATTCTTTAATTCAGGGAAGAAAACAGAATACAAGCTAACCCGTATTTGGGTAAACGACGATATATTGCCTTTTTTTTTTTACAAAATCAAATATGAAAAATAAGAAACTCCTCATGTCTTCTCTTAGCGACGTGCAAATGCACATTTCCATCAACATAAGCACAACATTATTGATACGAGAACTTGAAAGAAAAACAAAAATAAGAAAAGGTTGCCGAAATTTCATTGTCAACAGGCTTTTAACTCAAAAGATTATTTCGCGCAAAAAATTTCTTATTTTGGCACAACAATTTGTCAACATTGTCAATATTGCCGCCCGTGGAAAAATGTATTTCTGAATGAACGGAGGTGCCTGGAATGCATAAGTACTTTCTCGCCAACTGACTTATTCTGGGGTATACCTTTTCATTAGCCCTCCACCATTTCAGGGGTCACCTACGGTTTCGCGGGCATTCCTCAAGTTTTCCAGCACTTCGGCCACAGTTTTCCTGCGCGGGAACGTTTTTCGACGCTTGAAAATGAAGTCGAGATCCCTTTCAAAGCTGGACGAGAGTGAGGATCTCGACAACCCGGCTGTTTGATGTGATTGTGAAGCATCCGAATCTTCTCCGGTATGGCAAGAAAGCATCTGCACTTTTACTTCCACCCAAATCTTTTCCGTGTCTTCTGCATTTTCTTGTAAAACATTTTTGTAAAGTGGATCCACAGCAGACGCTAATTGGGTTAAACTTACACCTGTGGTCGGTTCTTCATCACTAATGTAAAATCGTCTTTTAAGAGCCCCAGAAATTGTCGATTTTAGTGTTTTTGATGTCTTGCTCTCTGAGTCGTCACCCTCATTTTTCATTTTTGAATATTCGTGAGCTTGCGAATAATTGAATAATATTCGCTGTATTCGCACCATTTGGTATTCGAATACCGAATACGTAATTTGAATATGCGAATATTCCAAGCCCTATCCCGTACGCCTGGAGTGGAACCATTCTCGCTTCCGCTCGTTCCCCGGGACACGAACTGGGATCTCAAGTTCGCTCCTGAACGAGATGGTTCTGTTGTTGATCTCTTCAATCGGCCCCTGTCTCGAAGGTCTTCGGTGAATTTGTAGGCTGTAGCAAATATATGAGATTTCCCTGATGGCATTGGAAACTCAAGTAGTTGTAGTTGCATTAGTGGACTGCAGTTGGTGATGCAATACCACTCCTTCATGTCTTTTCCTTCGTCGCATTAGGTTAGGTCACCTCTGGAATCCACATGATTGATATAGGCTATTTCCCCTCCATGAATTAAGTAAGCCATTACTACCGCCGTAGAAATATTCATGTTAAAGCGTCCCCGCCGACTCAGGTTTAATAGCATGTAAAATATTTCCGAAGAGATGGTTGAAATGTTTTATGTCAAAGATACTTTCTTTGTAGTCTCGTCATATAATTAATTGTTCACGTAGATTATAATATTGACCCGTTAATAAATATTAACTGGCATTCCAGTCGTTTCCGCGGGCGGCTGTAATTGCAAACTTTATCTTCCCGGTATCTATTGGCGACAGAAGAAAAAAAGTGAGCCGGCAAGCTTCTGTGAGATTCTGTCCAGTCAATGGCTCACTCTAGTGGCAAATGTTTGTACCTCAGTGAGATTCTGTCCAGTCGATGGCTCGCCCTAGTGGCAAATGTTTGTACTCGAGTTTTGAAGTGCACGAGGTCTTCCGATCGGGTCTCTTCATGCCCGAAAGGCCGCCATTGCCTTTGTTTGTTGTACAAACTAAAGTCAGTTGAAGGATTCTGGCAAGAAGAGAAGATATGAGAACTAAACTACTGGTGTAAATCGGGGATATCTGGCCGAAGGCCAGATAAATACCCTTCCCCGGATATATAATATGTAACTACGCGATTTCTATTTATCGTCCACCGTTTGGAAATCTCCGACATCGGCTTAAATATGAGGATATAAAGGAAAACCGTAATACGTAAAACTTGGCTACAGAAGTACATCTCTATTGTTTGTTATGTATTATAAGTTTTGGAACTATTTGTTATATCAGGAGAAGTGAATTGGTCGTCGGTACGAGTATATTGTGTTGACTAAATATTTTATGTGTTTGCAGTCTTGAGCTGTTGAATAATTATCTTGACACAAGTTACATGTCTTGTTGTTGAAGGTCACTAGGTTTGTACACCAGAGTAAGTATAAAGAAATAGTTCCAATAACTTAATTACTATTTGATGTAATATATTTATTTTGGGGTTAATGTTTTCCAGTTTTAATATCTGACGTGCCGAACTGTGTAATGTTCAGATCTCATTTTGTCGTCAGCGAGGATTTTAAATAACCTTAAATATATATTCGTAATTCTTTAATTTCCCTTTTTTCCCCTCGTCTTGTTAGCGTGGTCGCATAAAGACTGTTTAATATATCACTGCTTATGATATGTATTTTAATCTTTCGTCCGTTGCCTGGAAACTAATTTGGAATTATTCACTTTTCATGTTTCTCTTGGAAACAATATAAGTAATTTTTCATGTCGACTTGTAGTCAGACATATTGGAATTGCATGCTGTACGCACGTATTTTACTTCGGTCCTGAATAATTAAATGATTTAAAGATTTATTCAATTAATTTGAAGGAAGTATTCTCTAAACATTTTGAGGTTGTCATTACTTCGAAGATATTCGTGGATAATTAATTATTTTTCGAATTTAATTCTCTTGATGTGGAGTATACCTTTTATTTGATAAAATGGGAGTTCATATCTACATATAGGTAATTACTTCTCTTATCTTCTCGACTGTCGAGATTCCTTGCTTCTTGATAAGCAAGTTTATTTTTCTGTTATTATTGTTTATGATGCAAATTATTTAAACATGCATGTAAAATTGTCCTTTTCTTTATTTACCGTATTTACTTGAATACGACCCGCCCCCGAATAAGACCCGCACCCTGATTTTGAAGAACAAAATAAAAAAAATAAAAAAAATTACACAAAATTATTTACTATCTTAACTAAATAAACAGAGTAGCATTTATCCAAAATAGTTTCCAACGGTTTTGAAGTCGTCCTAAAATAACACACATCAAACGATTAAAAATACAAATGAAAGTACACAAACACTTCATTCATCGTCATCAGAAGTACCAACTTCGGAACTTTTATCACCATCACTTTCCCACTAAATGTCGTCATCACTGCCATCCATAGCATTCGAAATACTACATTTCTTGAAGCTCTTCCGTATGAGATCTCCAGAGATACGATTCCATGCAGTCAAAATCCACGAACACAGCAGCTGAACTTTCGGGCGCTGAATAAGACCAATTGGAGTCGGTGTGTGCTTATCGGCCGCCATCCGCTCCGTATACAGCTGTTTCAAGGCTGCTTTGAACGGGCGGTTCACGCAGACATCCAGTGGTTGTAGCATAGACGTACGTCATCCCGCTCAATCACGAATACATGACTCGTCAATATCATATTTCCTACTGGGCACGATTTCCAATAACTTCAGCTTCCCTCACAACTTTCAATTTCTCACTCACAGTAAATGACCGCAAACGTTTCGTAGCATTCATGTTTACACTCTGAGAACGTGCGCGTGACTGTATGACGCCGCGTGCTTACGGTAAAACAAAGTGATAGCCGGAAGAAGGCTAGCACCATCTAGCGGATACTCGCAACACCCGATATCGCGCGCGGCGGGCAATTTAGATCTTTCAAATTTGGATGACTCAAATAAGACCCGCACCCCAATTTTTCACGTCCGAATTTGTTTAAAAATGTGCGGGTGGTATTCGAGTATATACGGTATATTATGTTGTAAATTGTGGTTCGTGTTTTCTTCTGGTTTAGATTTAGTACTCTTCTCTCAATGGGTATGGTAATTAGTCCAGTCGTTCCACACACCAATCCTAGATGGGCTTAGTCATTGTAAATTTAATTTTCTTGTAGGGTTATATTTTTCTTTACTGTTAGTGACTGGGTAGTAGGCGGTCAATATTTTATATGTGAGCTTCTTCTGTATTGCAGATATTGTCGACTTTCTCAATATGCGCTTAATGACTAATTCACTCCCTTTATAAATGTATTCTTACGTAGCCTTCAACCTAAGTATTTTCTCATAGTGTATGAATTCAGCCAAGCCCCTTCCCTACCTTGACCGTAGGATACGACGGTCCTTCCGTCAACTCAGCTTGTCCTGTAGACCCTGGTTCAATATATCGCAGCTCAAAAAAGCATGTCTGTCTTCAACAAGACTTCGAAATGGAATAATCTCTCTGTGGCTTCATGTCTCCCCACCTTAATTTATAAAATGGCGTCAATGGGCGCGAACAACGCAAGTTCACTACTTATTCAATTATTACCTTGTTCAGCTTTCGACTTAAAATACCATTTAGGGCCGGTTCTACCACATCCGGGTAAAAGTTGCGGGTAGTAACCCGGGTGATAAACTATCTGCCGGTGTAAACCTCTGTGCATCTTGGGCAGCGTTCTACCACTTCCGTGCAAGTTCCGGGCAGCTGCCAGGAACCTAATAGTAAAATACAGATGGTGGCTAGCCTGATTTTTGTTAAATTTGAGTAATCGATGAGTGAGCCACCTATCGTTAGATGCGTTAAGTTTCTTTTCGTTTCGCTTTTGTCCGTTGTTTGTTGATAGCACGTGTTCTTGGGTTTCAACAAGATATAGTACCAAAACCTCTCGCGACACTTCTGGGCAGTATAAACCTAGCATGTCATTCAGTTCTCGGAGGAATGCAACTGAATAACCATACCTAAACTCAATAATCGAAAACTAGACAAGCATGCAGTGCTTTTCAAGGAGGAATAGCCTGTGAAATATGTTTCTAGCAATAGGCTACTTTGCAGTCTGAAAACAGGCTTAGGCCTATATGAGCTACAGACATGTTGTGACAAGGCTTGCAGTGCATAGGTTCAATCATAAAATGTATGTCAAATCAAATTATCACACTCCAGGTGACAAGTTTGTTAGTAAACTCAGTAAAATGAATGGAACGGAATGCGCACATTTGTACATAATTAGATAGTTCTCTTTGCTGTATTCTATGAGAGATTTCACTCTTCTTGCACAGCTATAGAAGGTATCTTGGATAGGTAGGGAATGGAATATTTCGCGATCGCGAATTTCGCGAATTATGAAAAAACATACTTTTATATGTGTAATTACTATTAATATACAACCTGCAACCCTTTTCATAACGATTTGAGCTCGCGAAAAATCACGAATTTCGTATAATCTCGCGAATTTGCTATGTTTCCGCGAAAAATGCGCAATTTTTGGTGCAATTAACGAAAAGAACACACGAAATTCCCATTTTGAAGCAATTTACCGGTAATCGATCTTTTTCAATAGTATTGAGATCACGCTCAACAATCGATCTTTCGTAGAGTGATTTAGAGATATTGTGGTTAGTCTTGGATTGCAGTTCTATATAATCGAATGCATGTCGATATTATCGACATTTACAATCGCTTCCGTTGAAGTCGAACCTGCTTTTATTTGCCGCCAGCAACACGGAGAGAAGCGTGTGTATGAGTAGAGGTATTCCGTTATGTGTGCGTATTTGAAAGGCTACAAAATGCCTAACCGTAAAATATCTGCAAGGGATAGAGCTTTCCAGTACGAAAAGCATGGGTTTTATTGTTCTGATAAGAGTACCGTGATGTGCAAGTTTTGTAACTGTCTTGTATCCTGGGAAAGAAACGATACCATCCAAAAACACGTCACGGCGTTCAATTCTCGCAAAGAAGGAGAAACATCTCGCGTTCAGACATCAATTGCCACGAGTTTTAACAATGTGCAAAACAAAAAGAAAACCACTGAATATCTTGGGAAACGTGTAGCAGAGACATTTTTAAAAGCAAACATACCAATTTCGAAGCTGGAAAATGAACATGTGAAATCATTCATGTATGAATTCATAGAAGGTAAGATTGGTTGTTTACATAATTTCACTGTTGAACACATTTAGTACCAGTTGGATACGGCATTTAGTGAGACCTTCATGGGCGCGGCTTTTGTCAGTTAAAGCGATTAAACGCTGGCGTGAACAAACTGCAATTAGGCCTATGTTTGGTCTGTATATTTTATGCAGTCCTCGCAAGTTAAGGGGACTGAAGACATATGATAAAGGAACCACATTTTGTCCTTCCTGTTAGTCGCTTGCAGCATGTATAACCTTGAATGACCGGCGTTTGTTTTTAGAACGAAGGTTGAAACTTCCGATGCCGGGAAGCAAAAGTTAGGTTAGAGATCCAACATGGCGCGGCTCGGACTACGTCACGCAGTTTGGCCACGTCTGCGGAGTGACATGGACATCGCCGGGAATCGAAAGTTAGGTTAGAGACGAACTACGTGACAAATTGTTGGTTAGGATTATTGGCTAGTGACAAAACTATTGGTATGGTTGGTTAGGCCATGAAGTGTTAGGCCATCTGATCTATTAGCATATTATTATTATATTACAAAATCGTGGTACAATTCAAAGTTTGAAGATATCAGATATCATACAGTCAAAGTCTACTAGAGTGACATTTTAGGTTTATAGAACTACTACAGTATAACCCTGATTTAGCGTAAACCCGCATTTAACGGAAGAAATTTCAAGTCCCGTAAATTATTCCATAAGTGCAATGCAATTTTATATTCGATTTAACGTAATTCGCGTTACGCCAAAACCCGCATTTAGCGTTAGGAAATGTTAAAATTCGCGAGTATTTATTTAGATTCATTATGGTTATGTGACATTAAGAACCTATGAAAAAGACGTTATAAGTTCGTTAAGGATGATTCAAGGCAGAAAAGGAACTCCAGCATTTATATTGGATACGATCGATCATCTTCCATATCGATTCCTCGCTACATGTACGAGCGAGCTCGATCTTACCCGACCGAGGCTGAAGACACAATGTAGGCCTAAAGCGTGATAACAGTCACGCCGGCGCCGCATCGCATGCTTGCGCGAGGTCTGTCCGAATTTGTACGTTCGTAGCGGCACTACAGTATAGCGTCAGTTTACGCAAGTTTGCGTCAGTTCGTGTGTTATGGTTATGCGACATTAAGAACCTATGAAAAAGACGTCATAAGCTCGTTAAGGATGATTCAAGGCAGAAAAGGAACTCCAGTATTTATATTGGATACGATCGATCTTCTTCCATATCGATTCCACGCAACATGCACGAGCGATCACGATCTCAGCCGACCGCGGCCGAAGACACGATGTACAGCGTGCTAACAGTCCCGCCGGCGCGGCGCCGCATCGATTGCTTACGCTAGTCTGTACGTTCGTAGCGGTACTACAGTATAGCGTCAGTTTACGCAAGTTTGCATCAGTTCGTGTGTTATGGTTATGCGACATTAAGAACCTATGAAAAAGACGTCATAAGCTCGTTAAAGATGATTCAAGGCAGAAAAGGAACTCCAGTATTTATATTGGATACGATCGATCATCTACCATATCGATTCCTCGCGACATGCATGAGCGATCACGATCTCAGCCGACCGCGGCCGAAGACACGATATACAGCGTGCTAAGTCGCGGCGCCGCATCGAATGCTTACGTGAGTCTGTACGTTCGTAGCTGCATTACAGTATATCGCCAGTTTACGCAAGTTTGCACCAGTTCGCGTGGATAATCCAGCTGTATATCAGTTTGCTCACTCACATTCATTGTTTTAGTGAAGTTGACTATGGCAGCTAAAAGAAAAACTCTATCTGTCGCGGAGAAAGTGAACTTGATTCGGGAAGTGGAGAGAAACGCAAATGTGCCCGTTAGTGAAATGGCTCGACGCCTGGGACTTGCACAGTCTTCATTGTCAGGCATATTGAAGAATAAGGAGAAGATTCTGGATCAAGAAACACAGTGCGGCTCAAAAACAAAGAAAAGAAAAAATGTTTAAAAAGTCGCCGTACGAAGAAATGGAATCGAAGCTAATGGAGTGGTTCAATGGAGCACGTGCTGGAAACTTACCAATCGACGGGGCATTGATAAAAATGAAAGCATCTACAATATCAGGGAAACTTGGGCTTACAGAATTCAAAGCTTCAAATGGTTGGCTGGATAGGTTCAAAAAACACTATGGGATAACTTGCAGGGCAGTATGTGGAGAGAGTGCTGCAGTTAGTGATGAAAGTGTTGAACACTGGAAAGAAGAGGTGCTGCCAGCCCTCTTGGAAGGTTTCGAATCTCAGGATGTATACAATGTGGATGAAACTGGCCTGTTTTACCAACTCATGCCCTCTAAAACCTTAAGTGTTAAAGGAGAAGCATGCCATGGAGGAAGAATGAGCAAGCAGAGAATTACTGTTCTCTTATGCAGCAAAGCAGATGGCAGCGACAAGCTAGAACCCTTAGTAATTGGAAAGTTCCAGAAACCACGTTGCTTTAAGAACAATTCTACGCTGCCATGTAAGTATTATAGCAACAAAAGTGCTTGGATGACTGCGGAATTGTTCAAAACGTTCTTGCAAGCTTTTGATGCACGAATGGGTGCTAAAGACAGGAAGGTTGTTCTTTTTATGGACAAGTGTCCTGCTCATCCAAAAGACTTAGGATTCCTGCGGAATGTGAAAGTGCATTTCTTTCCTGCAAATTGCACAAGCAGATCCAGCCCTTGGATCTAGGGATTATTCATAGCCTGAAAAGCAAGTATCGGAAAGCTCTTGTCCTTAAGGCACTGGCCTTTATTGATAGGAATGAAGTGCTTAAATTGAACATCCTGAAAGCAATGCATATGCTCACTGGAGCTTGGAAAATGGTAACTAAGGAAACCATCTCAAATTGCTTTCATAATGCTGGATTTAATGAAATGAGCACTCACGACAAAGACGGTGATGAAGCAGGAGTGGACATGCATGATTGGGTGCAGGTATCTGACAATTTGCCCATCACTTTTGATGAATTTGTGGCATGTGATGATGATGCCATCACTACATGCATCCGGGATGTTGAGGAAATCTGCGAAGATGAAGTCAAGCAGAATGATGATGGTATCGACGAAGACGATGATGTTAGGGATGAAGAAATACAACCGCCATCATTCAGTGAAGCTGTTGCCAGCATAGACATTGTTCGGAGATATGTCACAGAATTCAAAGTGGACAACTCTGTTATAGACAGAGTAAATCAATTGGAGATGGACATTGAAATGAAAATCCAAAAGAGCTAAAAAGCAGACTACCATGTTTGATTACTGTATTTCAAAAAATGTGACACTGTGAAAGATGTGTAAATGTGTGTTGTAAATAGGAAAAGTAACTCTCTATATATTATATTACTGTAATTGTGTAAGCATTTTATGGACGTTTTAATTTTGTAATGAGCTGGAAAACTACGATTTTTGACTACTGTATTAGTGCTACAGAAAAAGTTGTAATTACTGTATAGTGTGTAGGGTAGGTATCTCCTTGTTTTATTGTTATTGTGTTAATTATGTGTGTTGGTGCAATTCAAGTCAATACAGTCAAAGAGGTCTGGAAAAGATTTGTTTTTTATCGAAACCTCGATTTAAGGTAAACCCCCATTTAAGGTTAAAAAATACCAGACCCTCGAAAAACGTTAAATAGGGGTTCTACTGTAGTTCAATTTTCTAACTTGCTGTGTAAAGGGCTGCAAGAGCATTTAAATTGCTGGCCTATGGGTTTAAATCCCCGCTGAGTGGCTGGTAGTGAATGTGTTAATAAAAACACAAGATGTTCATAAAATTTTCGAACTTTTCTTTTCAACTTGTATAGCTTAGGTTACTGTACATATGCTACTTAGTTGGTGTAACGTTACTTGTCATTCTTAACCTATCCAATTTAGTTTCACACAGGTGTAATTAGTGGAAAGATCTTTAACATGCCATAAATCTATGACATGGGACCGCCGGCTTTACTTCCCCTCCGAAGGAAGGCATACTGAGGGATTTCTTCCTTCGGAGGGGAAGTAAAGCTGGCGGTCCCATGTCATAGATTTATGGCATGTTAAAGATCTTTCCACTAATTACACCTGTGTGAAACTAAATTGGATAGGTTAAGAATGTAAACAACGCTCTTAGGTTGCTACGTTCGTTGCCAAGAGCCGACTGCGGTGGCGTCTAGTAGCTAGTTCTGAACTAGGCCTAGTAGTCGTTGACGGTGGCGTTTGGCGGCAAAAGTGGGAACTATTTGAAAATTCAAAGTTGCAGTCCCTACTTGAATTTAAAAAAACAATTAACACCGGTTATCAGACAGATTCTACACACACCCAAAGTACACGGGGCTACATGACCGCGTTGTCGCAGCCCCTAAACTAAGGAACCAACGAACCAACATCTAGTAAGTACAATTCAACTTTTTTTTTAAATTCGGGAAGTAATTTTTAAAAATATTAATGTGTTGCAGGAGCTGGAGATATTCCTTGTACCAAAGTGATCAGGGAAAAGTATATTCCAGAAATGGTGAATGAAAGGGTGGAAGAAATTAGGAGCAAACTTTCAGGACAGAAATTGGTTGTGTATTGTGATGAAACCACAAACAAACGTGAAGAGTGTATTTTTGTTGTCTTATTTAAAGCAATCAAGTCTTCAGCTTCTGGGGAAGTAATTGTCGGTGACACACATACACTCGAAACAGCAGATTCAAAAACCTGCTCTAGAGCAATTTTGGACACACTGAAAAAATATGACATTGAGCTTGATGACGTGGCCCTTGTGTCAGATTCAGCACGTTACATGGTAAAATGTTTCGACATACTGGGAAATATTCTAAGTGATGGTGTTTTGATTATCCAGTGTTGGGCACACAAGCTAAATTTAGTGTTGAATGTGTTAGGTAAACACTTGCAAGATTTGCAGCTTGTTGTATCGAAAGTGAAGTCTGCATTTTTGAATACGCGGAAACGAAAGCATCTCTTCAGGAAGTTTCTGGACAGTAAATACCCAGGACGGTGTATACCACTATTTCCCATGCCCGTTCTTACAAGGTGGTCATCTTGGTACGAATCAGTAGTATATCTTGCTGAACACATACGAGATGTTGTGGCATTCATGAAAAGTGAGGAATTTTGTGGGCAAAATGCTGGGGTTGATTTTCTTCAGAATATTAAGGAAGATGAATTAATTTCTGCTGAAGTACAGTCTTCTTTTGTAAGGGATGTGGGTAGTGGCATTGTTAACCTCATTAATTTTCTAGAGGGTAGTCCTATCCTACTGTCCCATTTTTGGAAGGTCGCCTAAGACAGATAGAACAAACAATAAAGGTTGCTGCATCTGGGTATCATAGTGCCAAAGTAATGGAATTACTGCAAGCTTCTCACAGTGCTACTTTGAAACATAAAATGAAAAGCGAGATGACCAATGCTGCATCACACAGTTTGACTAAACTGACAACTTTAAGGAGTGGTGATCCTGCTCGGGATTTCTACAAAGCTGCAAGAGTGTTTGATCCTGCCGAAATTGCATGTATGACTGTTGATGGTAATCTGACGAGAACCGTGAAACATCTGCAGTTCTGTTCGAAGCTAAGTGATGATGTCGTTCTAACAGGCTACAGCGAACTGCAAAGAGTCGTGAAAACCAAGCTTGCTTGTGATGAACGAGTGGACATTATTACTGTGTTGCAGAGAATGGCGATAAACTATGCTGACTTTGCACAATCTATGCTAAAAGTGATATGGATGCCGTGTGCAAATGCAGACTGTGAACGCTTTTTCTCATGCTATAATAATGTGTTGTCTGATAAGCGCCATCGCTTGTCTGCAGAAAACACCAGTCTTTTTTCTGAAATGTATTTTGAAAGCTAGATTGTGAAAATACCGAAAAGTTCAATTGAAAACCCCGATTTTCCCTTTTTAAAATCCCACTTTCTGCACTTCCAACTCACCGAAAAATTCCAATCTCTATGGATAGGTCATGTTGCAAAGCTCACATTTACACTTTTCGTTTGGAATGATTTTGTCACACATATTTTATGATGAAAGCCATTGACCGTATAACGCGTCACACAAGTGAAAGATCTTAGTTCTGTTTGTCAAGGCTTTAGTGACGTAGAAAACTACAAAATGCAATGCTCCAAATATCAGGACTTATGCTGCATAAGCAAAACACCAAGTCAATGACAATGTATAGTACGGTACAGAACCTGAATAATGTCCTGTACACTCTGTATTTCTCATGCACACGTGTGCGAATTTATTAAATTATATGAGCGCTTCATACAGTATTCCTAAACATGTAATTGAGATAATAATTTGAAATCTATTATGGTTCCATACGGAAATCACTAGGCGGTCGTATTTCATGTCCAATCAACCACATCAAATATAAAACTGTTGGCTTTTGCAGCCAGAACCGGACGAAGAATTCCTCATTCGACCAAATTTCATTATGCTCCAGCCGATCTCTGTTCCGTCTTGGACGTGTGACTGCGTCTTCTTCTACGTCGACAAAAAAGTTATACATTTCCAGGACGTCAATTAGCTCTTCCATAGCCTTAAAATAAAATATGCTCAGTAACTGTTACATCCCTTATAATTAATAATTGTAATTATATCATTATGTGACAACAAAATTACCAAATGATTCTAATTGTATTATTAGTAATTTATGAAGAGGTTATGTACAGCATAGATGATGCAAAGAAACCCTTACGCACGGCTCAAATCTGGCTGGTAATGCTTTATCGACCTCTCGAAGCTCCCGAAAATTTACACTTCGGGTAGACGAAGTTTATACCGCCGATAACGCTACCCGTTGATGGTCGAATGGAAATTCTTACTTATTACGACTGGCAAGTTATCGGCCCCTTTGCCCGGATGTGGTAGAACCGGCCCTTAGTCCAATATCTTTTAATCCCAAATATCTCCACATTTCTGTAGTCTAATTATTTATAATTGTTCTTTAGACTAATTATAATTAGATCTAAGTCATAAAATTCGAATTATTTCATTGGATCCGCCGCTGTCACGTGACCTCTCTTTGTCCACGCAACAATCTATGTGTCGTGTGCCACGGCTTCCTTTCCCCCACGCGACAAACACGTGCCGTGTGCAACTACACGCACGTCCGTGAATCTCTCTCCCTTCTGTCACATGACCCACCAAAACTGGTTTCTATTAGCGAAACCTCACAAGAACTTGTAAATGTGTCGCTTTCCAGCTCAATCTGAATCTCATTTATCCAATGTTAAAATATTCCTCAATAAAAACTTCATCTTTCTTTGCACATAAAATGAATTAACAATGCCTTCCAATGCATTCACAGCGCCTGGCTAGATCGCAGAATGCTTGCCTGTGATGTAGGTAACAAACATTTCCTTTAAATTTAGACAGATCCTCTTCTCATGTCATACATTGGGCTTTATAAATACAGGTTCGGTACCAGACTGCAGCACGAGGGAAAGAGAAGCAAGAAACAGGTACAGTTAAACGCCATTTATACACTTTCCAGGGGCATTAGCACAGTCCATTGCAACCCTAATGATACTGTCTAGATGCAGAAACTTCTAAGTGTTTGAAATTTCTTTTATTTAAGTATGGTATTTGGAAATTCTTAATTAAAATTTATTTTAAGGACATCCATTTTAATAATGTTAACCTAGTCATACAGTCTGACACTGAAGAAGGTATCATTGTATACTGAGACATGTACATTGATTAATAAACATTATCTTTAGTATTGACAAGGCGGATTCCATCAAATAAAATACAGTAAAGCCCCGATTATCCGTGGAATTGGGTGGGAAGGGTACCGTGGATAGTGAAAATCGCGGTAAAAATAGTCGAAAAAAAAAAAAAAAAACGGATGTCACTCGGTCAACAACTGTAGCGGTCGGCATGACTTCATTCTTTTCTTCACAAAGGTTTTGGTCGACATTTGTTTAGATACGCAGAAGAAGTTTTTCTCCATAATTGAACAAGTTTAACCGCTTCACTGCTGTGGTCGAGTATACTCGATCTGGCTCGAGCGGTCCGTCAGTGCTGCGATCGAGTATACTCGATCAGCTTTGTAGATATCGTGTATTCTTACGCCATCTGTTAGCTGCATTTTCAACCATTTAGTTCCTTAAATACACACGTGTAACATTGAGGGGAAAATATTTTTCTTTTGTCACACAGTTATCAACATCGTGTTTGAGTAATGGCTGCAGCTAGCGAGCGCAATATGTGTCCGGAGCAAATTCTTACGCTTTTAGAGGAGATTGAGTCGGATGTGGATTTAGATAGTGTCGGAAGTGACGATGGGGATATTAGGGAACTGTTAGGAAGTGACAGTGATGGTGATAGTGTTGAAGATATCCCGACAGAGAGGGGAAGAAATGAACCTAATCTAGGCCAACTCATGTGGAATCGAACCATGGATCGCAAACATCAACTGTGGCTAATACTTTATGAACACACTGGTCAGTAAATAACTTTTAATTATTTTCAGTTACCACTTGTATTTTATGTTCAAATTGTGAAAGTGGTTGGCTAAAAGAATCCAGCACAGAGGGTGTGCTAACAATGTAACAATTCAGCAGTGAAAAGGTTAATGTAATATCATGCAGACGCAATATCGTAAATGCTATCCAATTGTATAATTCTTCTAAAATTATTTAAGATCGTTTAAAAAATCATCTGTCGAGAGAAGGTTGAGGTTCGTAATTCAATTCTGTTTTTCGCTGCACTTGTCACGGATAATCGGGGCTTTACTGAAATTCATTACAAGTGCCCACTTGCCATTGTTCTCATAGTTGTCATCAACTCAAAGTCTTATGAAGTTGAACCTCACTTATAGGTATATCAAGGGGAAGAGAAAAAAAAAACTACTCATAGCTAGTTATGTGGTACGGGTAAATATAAATTGGGTATTTACCCAGTGGTCTTTTAAATACCCAAATTGAGGGCATTTTCAGTTTTTGAGCTTTGTACAACACTTTTTGATGTGTTGATGAAGTGTTGGACAAACAAGGACTGAAACACAGGTATATGATGCCTTAAATTGAAATCAGGAACAATATTGATCCTTCAAAACTAAAAAAAAAAAAAAAAAAAAAAGAAAATGGTTGTCCAGGTATTTCTGGGTATTTATATGTTATGTTTTGACACTGTAACCTTGTCTTTAATTGGTTTTTTTTTTCCTTAAAGTAAGTAAAATATTGAATAAAACCTTTTGGGTATTGTGTGTTTTAAATTTTTAATAAATACCAAGATATTGAGAAGGTCTAGTTTTATTACGATACTGGAAATGAGCAACCAAGAAGTGGGAGAGAAAAGCTACTTTTGTAGTAATAAGAGTAGGCTATTTGCATATTAATTGAAAGCGTATACCAAAACTCAAAAGGTAATAAAATATATTCATTAGAAAAAAAAAAGAAAAAAGAAAAGGAGCTTAGTAAAAGTGCTTTAAGTTGTTTTTAATTCAATTTTAAATATTAAAGAAATATTAATTTTTAAAATCATACTCTAAATAATACAAATGCATGCCAGGAAGTTTTTGTAGTATGTGGGCTCTATAATGGGTGAAGATGTATGCCAGCAAGCATTTGGGTTGGCAACACTGCTCAGCTCATCCTAGCCAGAATTCAAACTGACACTGTATTCCCTCCCATTTTCTATTCTTTGTTTGATATTCTATTTACTAGCCTTTTTGGTTATTTGATTATTTATTTTATGAACTAGCAACCCACCCCGGCTTCGCCCGGGAAGAGTTATGAAAGCAAGGCAATAGGCTACTTCTAACTGAGGTCTTATAAGATTTCCCTGTATACGACATTAGTCGTTTTCCCTCCAGCAATGAACACGAAAAGATTTCGGTTTGATGTAACAAGCGATAGAGCCACGTAAAGCTGTCCATGAGAAAAACCATTCTCCATTAAGATCAACTCCAGTCACGCTAAGTGTCTGATCCTGTGATTTTTATAGTCATCCCAAAGCAGACTCTTACTGGAAATTGTACTCGTTTGAAACGGTAAGGCAAATCTGAAGGAATAATAGGGATTCTGGGTACTAAGACCGTTTCTCCTGTACCACAGCTAGTTAAGATAGTTGATTCAATGAAACAGTTTTTCAAAGTTTTCACTACCAATCGTGTCCCATTGCATAACTTTGGTGGTTGTAAATTACGTAGCAATATAATAGGCACTCCTACTTTTAAAATAAGCTTGTGTGGTGGCAAGCCAGAAGGAAATAAAGAATTTAGGAATTCTGTAGGGTAATGAACAGCTCCTTCACTATCGACTATTTAGTCTAGCCTACTGAGTAATATACTAGAGCCTGGGCAGTGAATTCGGAGAACACCAAGTCATTAGTTTTCACAACTTGTTCGTTTGTCGGCGATAATATTGCTCTTTCTTTAAACCATGAATGAGACTTGTTAGATAGGCCATGGATTTGAGGATAAACGCTATCAATCAATTCTAGAATACTGCTTACTAAAACACAGAAATCGTCACTGAGGGTAATTTTCCCGTCAATGACCGGTAAATCTCCATTTCTGACTCTAAGTAACAAATTAGCAAACAAACTATTATCTTCTGGAGATAAGAGTAGCCTACTCTCATGTTAGTTTTGAGTGCCAATTTGTTATATCTGGCCAGATATAAGATATTTTTAATGAAGCGTTCACTTCGTCGGCTCTCGTTCCTCTGGTAACAACTGGTAAGATTTGACAAAACTCTCCGGTGAACAAAACTGTGCAGCCACCCATAGGTGTGTTCCGATTCCTTAGATCACGCAAGGTCCTGTCTACAGCTTCAACAGAAGTTTTGTGCGACATTGTAGCCACATCCCATACAACTAAAGAACAATTTTGGATTAAACTGGCAGTGTTACTTTGTTTTGAAATATTACACACATTTCCATCATTACTGCTGACTTTCAAAGGAAGTTTAAATGTTGCATGTGCTGTTCTTCCTCCTTCCAAAAGAGTGGCTGCAATTCCAGATGATGCGACGGCAAGAGCAATATTACCACCAAACCTCACTTTGGCGAGCAACACATTAATGAAGAATGTTTTGCCTGTGCCTACAGGGGCATCGAGAAAAAATATCTGACCTTCCTTCTTAGTGTTATAAGCTTGTTTCTGATCGTGGTTCAGACGGTGTTCTTCTTGAGCAAGGGTTTGAAGATGCCGAGAACCAAGTCTTTCGTTCTCTTGTGGCAATCTAGTAATTATTTGTTGCTCTGTTTCATTGTTAAGTGATACGCACTTTTTTTTGGCGATGTCAATGAACTATGACCTATATCCGTTTTACATCTCGGCATGATGGCTTAACATCACTGACTGGACTATTAATTATAACGAATTCTTGTCAGACGTAATTTAAGAATGGCGAGGTGCAAGAAACACAAATCCCCCTTCCGTCCAATCTTAAATTGACTGTGTATTTTGCGGAACAAAAAGTTCACAGACGAAATGAAGATAAGCCGAGTTGCACTTCCAGGGAATGGAGAGTTGCATGAAACACAAATCCCTCTTCCGTCCAATCTTAACTCGACTGTGTATTTTGCGGAACGGAAAGTTCACAGGCGAAATGAAGAAAAACCGAGTTGAACTTCCAGGGAAACTCCAAACACAACCAGCATTCTCTGAAGTCTTAACTGAACACGACTCAACGGTTAGCTGCTGGCTGTATCTGAGGTAATAGGTTCGCCCGCTAGTTAGGCTGTAACAAGGGTGATAAGATTCGCCCTTAGCTAGCTCGTAAACTGTCGCCTCAATATTAGAATGGACATGGTTGGAAGAAAAGAAAACAAAAATACTTATAGTGGGCGATGTATTGAAGATAGAGATATGCTCTCCTGGATTTTATGTAGAACTTTTCATGCTGAACAAGTCTTACACTCATAGTATTTAGATATGTTTAACGGTTTGCCCAAAATAAACTTACAAAGCGCTGGACGCCAGTTTTTTGTTGTTTATTTTTTCACTGAAATCGTTACTGCTCTGCTTCCTTTGATCATAAATAAATTATTTTCTACAGAAATCATCCTCGAAATATCCTTTACAGAATTGTGAAAACCGCATCAAAATCTCTATCCAGAGGTTCTCGAGATTACCCGTGACATCCAAGAATTGGGGACTTTGTTTTATACTAAGTAGAGATGATATTACAAACGGTTCTGAAAAACTGTACATTACACCTTTTGTAGAACTTGGCTAATGCTCTGAATAAATTTCCCCCAACTTTTATCTCAATGTTTGCAAAAAAGCCTAGTTCAATTCTAACCCTGAGTTTTTCAGGTTATAACTATTGAATTTTATCTCCTGATCTAATTCCCAATTCTAATTCTGTTTTTAAGTACCAATTCTAATTAAATTTAATTTTATTAGCTATCTAATGTTGTTACATTTATAAAAAGTTAATGTAGAATAGTTTGCATACCGGTACCCTTTTTTTTAAGGTTCAACTTACCACGACACAGGATTTTTAATGAAAAATCTATAATACCCGGGTATTTCCCCGGGTATATACCCCGGTTAAAAAATACCTGGGTATTTTACATCACTACTCATAGCTCAGAATTACTTAGAAATCCGACTTGCACAACACATTACATATTTACTGAAAAACCAATGGAATAGACCTACATGTGTAAATCCTAGCAAACAATACATACATTAACCCCCTTAGTGCCAGGCCTGCGCGCTCACAGTATGCCAAGAGTGCCAGACTGATTTAGAGGATTTTGCAGGTTCATACTCTCAGGGCTATATAATTCACAATAACCAACACAATGGCTTGAAATTTTCCCTAAATGCTAACTAGAGAACTCACTTACTTCTGAACTACACTTTAACATTATCATACTCATGTTTATTCAAAATAAAATAAAATTTGGAACATTTTCAAAACACGAAAAATATAAAAAAACGAAATAAAACAAAATATAATTAGAAATTCAACTCACAGATAAGTAATGTTCACTTCTATGTAATCTCCCATTCCCGATGAATAAACACGTAAAATATCACTTTATTATATACAATAGTTTGGGAAGATAAACACAACACGAAGAAAACATTTACAAAAATATAGGCTTCAGGATTTACCCCTAACCTCCCAGGTGAGGGTTAGTATTTTGCATCTTGTCCTACTTGAACTTCACGGAATCGTGCAACTGCTGGATATTGTTGTCGTCATCGCTACTACTGTCATTCTGAATGTCATTATCACTGTAACTACCGCTGTTTACCTTAGGCCTAAAATCACGCGGTCGGAAGTTTACATCAATCCCGCCGCTATCAATTTCACTTTCCACTTTCTCATCTATTGAAGGATTAAATTCCTCATCCGAGTAATCATCATCCTCCTCCTCCTCACTCAAATTATTTACGTACCTAGCCAGATCATCGTCGTCATCAAACTAACTTATTTCTCCCGCTCGACGCCATTTTACTCAATGTGGCATAGATGTTACACGGCGCGGATGAACACAGATTTCTAAAATTCACTGAACCGGAAATAGGAAACTCACGCGCCATCTAGCGACGTAGCTAAAAACTACTATCCTTTCTCTGTGGAATCAACGCGTATGGTGCCGCCTCCTGGCAAATACAACAGTACTAAATACATATAAAAGAGGGGTCTGTTCAAACGACGATATCTCGTTGTTGGCACTTCAGGCGTAAATACGGAACACCGATATATCGTTGTCTGGCACTCTAAGGGTTAAGAAAGAAAATATAGTATTATTTTGAACTTGGTCCAGCCTTAAAGAAATCAGATAGTTGGCATGTTTCACTTTTCTTGCATTAAGTGTATAAACCTCCTTTTGCAAACGTAGTAATGAATTCAAAGCATTTTCACTACAAATTTTTGCACTGATGTAACGCCTACACACATCGATTGCACTTAAAACTTCACTTAGTTCAGGTGTTTCAAGATTCAAGTCGTGATCTCCACCTCTGTCACTATCGCTTGTAGCCGGTTCCGTCACCACCGCGTTGTTGGCATACATCAGCAATAATCTCTTCATCCCGATGTACCCCACATACAGACAGATTATCATCAAAACGCACAAACGTATCGAAATCTGCACCTTCTGGTAGCGATAGCTCATTGTCAGACATGATCATCATAAAGGTGCGTATACACTTGCGCGCCGCTCGCGCGCTAGATTAGTATGGGGTTTTGAAGCTGCACGCGCGCGGCGCACGACGATCCATCTCCTGTCGTTTTTTTTCCATGCGCACTTTGAGTGTTCGCAGTTCAGATTTGGACGGGATTGTGAGAAGTTCCTTGTTTCTCGCGCGCATCTGATTGCAATATTTGTGCGTTTTGAGTGGTGATAATGGTAGTGGTCAGACGAATCTGTGATAAAATTTTCGATGCTTATCGCAAAAAGCCTCTTCTGTGGGATCCTCAACATAAAGATCATTTTAAGAAACCAATAGACTAAAAGCAGATGCCTGGAGGGAAATAGGAGCTGAGATGGATATATCTGATGACCAATGCAAGAAGAAGGTGATATCTCTGCCGTCTTCCTACCGGCGTGAGAAAATTAAAATAAATCGGAGGGTGGAAATACGTATCTTCTTTGGAAATGTGGGGTCCAATCTTCTGCAGAAGATTCTCAAAGTCAGAAGGTGACATTCGAGTAAAATTCTTATACTGGCCGCTTAATTCTTGTGACTTCATCATTAGCTCCGCACCATTCCTTTTTTTAAACATGTCAGTGTGCCACCAACGTCGTCATCGTTTCTTTTTCTTTTTGCACAAACGTGCCATTAAAACAGCCGCAGCACTCATCACCGCAATCGCGAGGGTTTCCTCGTGCGGTGGAGACATGATTATATTTACCACACTCCAAACTGACTAGTGAATGCTCGTGGGTTTCCTAGGGATCGCGAGAGGTTCGTTTAAATAATAATTCTGGTCGAGCAACATACGCGCCGCTTATGCACCGCGCAGTGCGCGGCGCGCAAGTGTATACCCACCTTTAGAGGCAGCTTCTTCCAGAAAGACACCAGCTGTGTGGAAACAGTTGCTGATTGTGGAGGATGACACCTGCTTCCAGGTAGCCCAAATGAAGTTCATGGCTTGTAGTAAATTAATGGAGAGAGTTTCATTTCCTGCATCACATAGGGCCGGTTCCATCAACCTTCGTTAAAATTTTAACGACACGTTAAGGTAATTTAACGGAAATGTTAGCGAAATGGTGCTCCATCAACCAACATTACTGCTAAAAATGTTTACAAACAAATACAGTATATGCCTTACGTGCTCAGTTATTGTATTCTTTATTTTTGATTACCGTATTTGAATAATGCTACAGAACAAAAATTCTTGCCAAGTTCTCATGACAAGTTGCAACTGTCTGAAAAGGAGTTTCTGGAGATGTGTTGTGCATAAATACAGTAAGGACTTTACCTTACAACCGGCCACTTACAGTAAATGATATGCCTATTCAAGACAGCAACATCAATACGTAATGGTCAATAATGTAGTTTTATAGTGCACAAAATGTTATTTTCAAATGATGAATAAAACTAGTGGAAACGACAGCCATTTGATTTGTATCCAAAGCTTTCAGTTGTTCAGCATGAGTGTTGATTTGTAGTTTTCATTTTCACATAGTTTAGATAAACAGTGTCACGATGCAATTTAAATATAAACGCACATACAATTTTTGATCTATAAATAGCCTACAAGTTGACTAAAAAGATTTTTAAAATTTTTAATAGGCACCTGATTATTAGGAAAACTGAGCTTCACAGATTTGAATCAGCAATGGGGCAAGTTTAAAAAAAAAAAAAGACAACCACTTGTAGGCCTACGATAAAGCGACCCCTAAAGTAATTTTTGCCACATGGGAAGAACAGCTGTCAAATCGACCCTGCTAAAAGTCGCCTAGTTTGTAATGCAGGGGAGAATGTAGGGTACTGGTTATTTTAAGAAATTCATTACCGGTAGTATTTATTAAAAAAGAATTCTCCTTTGTAAAATGGCAGCCGCATACGATCATATACAGTACTTTGAAATCGGCTTTGCGACGCGAAGTAGGCCTAATCTACTCCAATCCGTCCGGAAAGGGTTGTGTTTTTTTTTTTTTTTTTTTTGTGGAAGTAAAGCATTGATATGGCAATTGTTGAATTTGAAGATCACAGCGGAACTGAGCAAATAAATTACACATCTCTTAGCCTCAATTATTATTAAAAAAATAACTGAAAATACGAGAAAAAAGCAACCCATCTACTCAAATCACATGTTATATCATCAGTCGCATCAGTTCTATTTGTTTATGTTTCCATCGCCCTTACGCTAGTTCCAGATAACGGCAGCACCGTCGCTTGAGTTCGAGAATAGCAAACAAATGAATACAAGTTGACTAGACACAGTTCAGAAGTCTGATAAACCATCCATGCCGTTCACTGCTTCCTTGATCCTTACAGCAAGTGACATTTAACGCATCGTTTGTTGACCGACTTGTTAAAAAGTTTTGTGGAACACGTAATCTTTAACAGAATGTTAAAATTATAACGATCTGTTAACTAACGGTTTGTTAGCCAAATTTAACGCAAGGTTGATGGAACCGGCCCCTAGTGTATTTAATGTTGAACCAGCATTCTTTGAAATTTGCAATGATGCCCAAATCAAGTGGTTGTAGAACACTGGTACAGTTAGGAGGGAAAAGTTCCACTCGGACATTCTCCAGAACGATTTGAGGTGGATGTGCTGCACATCTATCCATAAGAAGAAGGATTTTCTTCTGTTTCTTTTTCATTTTAATGTACAGTTTTTTCAACCACTGTTCCATTAGAAGCATAGTCATCCAAGAATTTCTGTTGGATTCATATTCCGTAGGTTTTATTTTCGCACCCTTAAAACACCTCGGATTCTTCGATTTTCCCATCACAAGTGGAGGAAATTTGTCCGATCCATCTGCATTGGTAGCAAGAACTGTTACGTGAATTTTACTTTTCTTCCCTCCATGGCAGGAGTCACCTTTTTCAGCTAATGTTTTATTAGGAAGGAGACTGTAGAATAAGCCAGTCCCATCACAATCGTAGATGTTTGTAGGCTGGTAATCGCTTATGATATCCGGCAGAACCTCTTTTTTCCAGTGTTGCCCCGTGACGTCGTCCACAGCTTAAGAATCACCACAAATTGTTCTCCCTGTGATTCCATGACTATCTTTAAATCCTTGCAACCATCCTGATGAAGCCTTGAAATCAGCAGTGATACTCATCATTTTAGCTAAATCTATCGCCTTTGCCTTCAGCATGTCGCCATTAATTGGTCGAGCTGCAGCCTGCTTTTCCTGGAACCATGTGAAAAGTGCTTTCTCCAAATCTACGTACCTCCCTTCTTGCTGACGGCTACGCTTTGCTGATTTCGAACCCAGTTTTAAAAACTCCAAAAATAGAGTTTATTTTTTTATTTTTACTGACGACTGTACATAGCGTGGTATAAGCAATCCCCAAGTCTGAAGCAATTTCAGTTTTTGTTTTGTGCGGATTAGCGTACACTTCTCGAATGAATTTTACTTTCTCATGTAGTGTATAACTTTTCTTTTTGTGTTCTCCATGGCTAATCGAAAGCAACTGAATGATAAAACTACTGTTCAACAGTACACACCAGATACTGGCACCGAGGACATTTTACTTGTCCATTTTTCCCACGAAAGAAATTCTCATATCAATCAAAACACCGAGTTTTGCAGAGTGACATTGTTGACCCCTACTTACTGGCGGCGTAACAAAGGCCAACCGAGCGAGTTCCCTTCGCTCTCTATCTCGCTCCTCCTCTAGCTTCGTCGCTTTTTACCTTCACAATGCCGCTAAAGATTTAGTTACCAGCCGAGTCGGCGGTTCCATCGCGGAAACGAACGAAAATAAATTTGTTTGAATATGAGAATTGTTTTCATGTTAACAATCTAGAGCATGTCCCACATGAGACAGAAACTCTGTGTTCTGTTTCAGCACCAAAACCCGACCGCTCTGTCTACGCCGACAAGAGAAAACTACATAAATACAGTATAGTTTCTTTTATAACGACATGTGCTCATTAAATTACAATCAGGCTACGCAAAACTCAGATGTATTTCACTGACTCTTCATACATCTAACAGCGAATTACGTATAAATAAGGTTAAATTAACATCCTTTGAAATTACATTTTGCCGGGACCTAAAAGAAATTAGGTACAAATACGAAATACGCAGAACAGAGTTACGTATCAAGCAGGTTCAACTGTACTTCCAGCTTAAGGCTGTGCGATCACCACCGCCGTCAATCGCATGGCAAGAGATGGCAGCACTATCACCGTTGGACAGCCGCTGCATTTGTGTTCGTGATCTGTCTACCCGTCACTTACCACCTACTTCCTCCCCTACCTCTCCTCGTCAATCAATGTCTTCTCTCTCTCACTGATAGCGTTAGACTGTAAGTGGATGTGGATGTGTTGTACGGAGAGTGATGTTTTAAAAGAAATTACAATTTTAGGCTAGTTAAAACTCATTTTATTACATTTCTAGTTTCTAAACAAACCTCAACAAATAGGATAGGCCTAAGCATAAAATTGGATACAGGAAGCACCTAATCAGATAAAAGCAACAAGCTATATCAATGGAAACCTGATATAATGAGCAAACACAGGTGATTTTTTTGGCATAACTAATATATTATGGAAAACGAAGCATGTGCTTGATGTAATTTCTTACTCAAACGCACATCATTAATAATAATACGCAATCACGTTTACATATTTCAACATTTCTTCGGCTATACAGTTATTCATAAACTAAACTACTAAAAGTGCTATAAGTCTACTTCTACCAATAAATATCAGCTGAACGGCCCCTTTGTTCGAGAAATAACATGGTTTACAAGGCAGGCTTTTATTTTTTATTTAAAAAAATCTGTTTTATGTTTAGTATTTAGAGCGTTTTATTTATGTAAAAGGCGCTTTGCGGGCCTTTGCTAGGGTAAAAGTGCTCATTAAATCGTTCATTTCTAATTTTTTGGCAGTTTCACATTCAATTGACAGAGTAGCCAAACCGTTCAGACGCTCCTGCGCCATCACTGATCGCAAATAGTTTCTTAGCCTATTTTCATTTATGGAAAAATAGGCTTATGAGATCAGCTTTTGTCCGTGTGTCTGTCTGTGTGTGCGTGTGTGTGTGTGTGTCCCCCTAATATAATCTTAACGGCTGGAGCGATTTCAATGAAACTCGGTAAGTTCATAGCACTATTCTGGACGACCCCGACCGTGCCCTTCAAATTTTGTTACGTCTCACCAATCCAACATGGCGGCTGTCCGAAATATTTCATCAGCAATCAATATCTCCGAAACTATTACCGAGAATACCCTGGAATTTTGTACGGTGATAAAGGGAACTACTAGAAGTTCACCTATATGACTTTTGTAAACCTGGCAACTACAAAACCAACATGGTGGCCAAGCGAAATTGCGACTTTTAAATAGACGTTTCTCGCGATTTAACCAACTAAACGCAATGAAACTTGGTACAGTATATGTTTATACACATTGTAATGCACTGACATCTAACTTCGTTCAATTTTTTACATAGTCGCAATATGGCGGCTGTGCGAAATATTTTACCGGCATTCTATATCTCTGAAACTATTACCGTTATCACCCTAAAATTTTGTACGGAGATAAAGAGCTCTACTGGAAGTTCATTTATGAGACTTTCAAAAATCGGTTAACTACAAACGAACATGACGGCCACGCGAAGTTGAAAGTTTTAAATATACTTTTCTCGCGATGTAATGATCCGAACGCAATGAAACTTGGCACAGCAAATGTTTATACACATTGTAATTTACTGGTATTTAATTCAGTTCAATTGTTTACATAACCTCAAGATGGCGGCTGTGCTAATTTTAAAATTAAGTTTTTATTTCTTATGTCGTAATCATGCGATCGAAGTGAAAGTTCGAATAATGAACCTACACAATAATTTTCCTTTAATGGTACATGACTCTATGGCCTATACATATAACAATCCAACATGGCGACCTTCCGAAATATTTAGACGAATCTTTAATGTTCATAGGGGCTATGAACATAAGTTCACCTAAAGGATTTTCAATAACCTGGCGATCACAAATCCAACATGGCGGTGACGCGAAGTAAAAATATTCACAAGGACATTTCTCACAATATAACCATCCGAGTGCAGTGAAACTTGGTACAGTAAATCCTTATACAAATGTTTCCATAACCACAAGGTGGCAGCTGTGTGAAATTTTAAAATCTCGTTTTTACTTCTTGTGTCCTAATCATGCGATTGATGTTTGAATGCTACACGTACACGATAATCTTCCTGTAACAGTACATAACTCTATGACCTACATATATAAAAATCCAACATGGCGACCATCCGAAATATTTAGTCGGTTCTCAATATCTACGAATCTATTACAGCAATCAAACTGAAATTGTGTATGTTGATAGTGGCAATTAACATAAGTAGGATATATGAAAATAGGCTTAGTTCTTCAGGGAACTACTCCTTTCCCCCGACGCAACCGTTATAGGAATTGTAAGCATAATTCGATATGCCGTCGTTAAATTAGGATAGGACTCCTTTATCGGGGCTAAGTACTCTAGTGCACCGCAAGCACTTTTTACAGATTGCGGAACAGCGTACCTAAATAATTGTTGCTCCAGAAAAAGATCCTCTGCATCCATATCTTCAAGCGCCCCGTCTTTTAGAAAATTAGAGAGTGTTTGACAATGGTATTTCAATTGACTTTCCTCCAAATTGGAAAGCTTGGAAGGATCGAAGAGAAATCCAAAGTATTCCGAAAAAAAAAAAAAAAAAAAAAAAAAAAAAAAAAAAACGTTAAATCTATTTTCTACGCAGCTCAGTGCAGTATCTACGACAGACACAAAGTAATTTACCCGAAATTTATTTTCAGCTTCTTTTTAAAGTTCCTCTTCAGATTTTTCCACTTACTGATCATTTTGCTGTTTTATTTCATCAAAGAAGCTTTTGCGATTGCCTTGAAGGCGAATAGAAAATTTATTTGCACAGCCCAAATTTTCCATTATTTCTCTACCGGTGGACATTGCACTGTCAAAGCCAGTGTTGCGATGATTTTGAAAAAATGACTTTAGGCCCTGAAGTTCGGTTAAAGCCGTATCTAACGAAGTCTTCTCAGATTGGAGAGTTTTACTTGTTGAGTTTACAGAAAATTAAATATCGTACCAGATAACGAGGCTTAAAACAAATTCATACGAACTTGTATGAAGCAACAAAAATTGGGCCTCTGACCGGGTAACAGGATCTTTGGTAGTTTCTGCCAATTTTTCTAGAGCTTCGTTTACTTTGCCTAACTGGTACCTGATGGGCTTGGCACTGCCAATTCAACATTCCCATCTCGTGCTAGCTAAAGATTTTAGTGTGAGGAGGCCAGGACATAGTTCGCACAAAATGCCCCACCTTTCCGTGGAAGCTACAAACAAAGTGTTCAGGCGCTGAACTATACCAAAAAATGCCATAGCGTTCTTATTGCATTAACCATGTCACCCAAAAGTAAGTTAAGATTATGTGCAACACAAGCCATGAACATTGTTCGTTTCATTAGTATTTTTACTTTCATCTGCACTCCCTTATACTTAGCCTTCATATTAGCACCCTTGTCATACCCTTGTCCCCAACAGTCCATGATATCAAGATCATTATCTTCCAATACTCCTTCTAAAACCTCAGCTAACCCCATTCCCGTAGTGTCGTGTACCTCCAAAAACTCTATGAACGATTCGACGATCCTTGGAGTTTCTGCTATCATATCAACATAGCGGAAGACAAATTTTAATTTGGGCTGGACTGAATCAAACACACTATCTTTATTTATTTATTTATTTATGAAAAAAAAATGGCCTGAAGCGGGGCCTGGCGAGACCGCACGTCTCGCGACGGCCCTGCGTATTACCAATTTGAGGACTAGGCACTCTCCCTCGGTCCAGCCCAATAAAAAAGATTATATTATGATATAGTATGATATGATTGACGGAGAGAGCTGGCCGTGCGGTTAGGGTTGTGGAGCTGTGAGCTTTCATTCCAGAAATAGTGGGTCCGACCCCCCCCCCCCCCCCCCCCCGTCGGTAGCCCTGGAGATGGTTTTCCCTGCTTTCTCATTTTAACACCAGGCAAATGGGCGCTGTACCTTAATTAAGGCCACAGCCGCTTCCTTCCCACGTAAGGCAAATTGTTATATATATATATATATATAAACTAGTAGCAGTGCCTGGCTTCGCCCGGTGGATTTATTTGTTTTATGGATGATAATGAATACTTTTACAGAACTGGCATATGATACTTAAGCTACCCGAAAGAAAAAAATACAACTTTTTGTGGTGGAGGGGGTGGTGTTGGTGGTGGTGGATGTAGTGAGGGTGATAAGCAGTACAGTAAATGGACGTAACATTTAGATCATTTTCCCCTAATGATAATAATGATACTAATGAATAGGGAAACTGCTATTTAGTAACTACAGCACTGACACATGTAATTTACAAACACATTTCTAACAAGTAGTTCCGTGTAGAACTATACACCCTATTTTCATATATCCTGCTCATATTAATTGTCTCTATCAACATACAAAATTTCAGTTTAATTGCTTTAACAGATTAGTAGATATTGAGAACGGTCTAAATATTTCATATGGTCGGCAGGATGGATTTTTATTTTTGTACTATTACATTAAGATTATTGTGTACGTGTGGTATTCAAACTTCAATCGCATGATTAGAACACCAGAAGTAAAAACGAGATTTTAAAAGTACGCACACCAGCCATCTTGTGATTATGCAAACAATTGAAATAAATTACATGCCAGTGGATCAACATTTGTATAAGCATTTAACGTGCAACGTTTCACGGCACTCAGATAGTTAATTCGCGAGAAACGTCCATTTAAATATCTATACTTCGCGTCACCGCCATGTTGGATTTGTGCTCACCAGGTTACTGAAGGTCCTATAGGTGAACATATGTTCATAGTCTCTATGAACATTAAAAAATTCAGTTTGGTTGCTGTAAAAGATTCATAGATATTGAGAACCGTCTAAATATTTCGGAAGCTCGCCATTTAGAATTGTTATATGTATAGGCCATAGAGTTATGTACCATTCATGGACAATTATTGCCTAGCTTCACTGTTCAAACTTTCACTTCGACCGCATGATTACGACACAAGAATAAAAACTTAATTTTAAAATTTCGCACATCTGCCATCTTGAGGTTATGTAAACAATTGAATTAAATTAGATGGCAGTGCATTAAAATCTGCAAAATCATTTACTGTACCACATTTCACTGCCCTCAGAGAGTTAAATCACGAGAAAAGTCTATTAAAATATTTCAAATTCGCTTGGTCGCCATGTTCGTTTTGTACTTTACAGGTTTATGAAATATACATAGGTAAACTTGTATCAGTACCCTTTATCACCGTACAAAATTGCATGACGATATCTGTAATAGTTTCGGAGATATAGAATGTCAGTGAAATATTTCGCACAGCCGCCATTTTGAGGTTATGTAAACAATTGATCTAAATTAGACTCCAGTGCATTACAATGTGTACAAACATTTGATGTACCAAGTTTCATTACGTTTGGATAGTTAAATCGCGTGAAATGTCTATTTAAAATCTCAATTTCGCTTGACCGCCATGTTGGTTTTGTAGTCACCAGGTTTTTGAAAGTCTCATAGGTGAACTTCTAGTAGTGCCCTTTATCACTGTACAAAATTTCAGGGCGATATCGGTAATAGTTTCTGAGATATTGAATGCTAGTGAAATATTTCGCACAGCCGCCATATTGGATTGGTGAGACGAGACAAAATTTGAAGGGCACGGTCGAGGTCGCCGGGAATAGTGCTATGAACTTACCGAGTTTCATTAAAAACGCTCCAGCCGTTTAGATTTTATTAGGGGGACACACACACACACACCTCACACACACACACGGACAAAAGGTGATCTCATAAGCCTATTTTTTCAAAATTGAAAATAGGCTAAAAATGATTAGAAAGAGTGATAAGCGAAATAAAAGACACTGCCTAGGGCCTATATCTCATTGTCTGTTAGAGATGTAGAGACCAATAGTGTCGTCTTTAGTCGCATAGCGCCGTAGGCAAAGAATCAGAACACTTTGGAAAACTTCGGCTGTCCCGAGCTCCTGAGGTAGCAATAGTATCATTTATGGCCACATAGCGCTCAACGATAATTTTCGGAATAAATTACGGTAAATTTGAAAGCACCAACGCTTATTGCAGCTGATAACCTCAATGTATTGCACCAACACCATTGCACTTATACAGATGGAAGCTAAAGGAAGGAAGCTTGTAGTTTAACGTGACCGTTAATCTGTAGATCATAAGCCACGGGACCTCCTTTTTACGTGGAATCCGAACCACAGGACATGGCATTTCACTTCGAAAATCTCACATGCATTGACCGGGAATCGAACCCGGACCGCCTTGGTGAAAGGCATACAGCTAGACCGCTGAGCCACCACGCCCCTATACAGATGCATAATATGTTCATGATGATAACTGTTTCTAAGGGGCAAAAGAAGTATTTTTGCACTAATTACTCCCCTTGACTGCAATTTAAAAGCAGCGCAAGATTCAACTATTTTCGCAATTCTGCACCAGAACACTGGTAGGGGCGACGTGATGCAGCCCTAATTGCCAGTCAACAATAGACTTATTCGAATACTCTTACATTTACATTACTACCGACAAGAATGATTCTAGGGCCTTAATACATGGTTTTCAAGTTAAGTTTGTTTGTTATTCTAAATGTAGGGAATGGAGAGCGTTGTCCAAAATATCAAGTGGACAGTGTTACCAGCAGGGTTTCAAAGTGTATGTATAATTTGGTGCAATTATGAAGAACGGTGTGGATATGTGATAAAGGGCCTAAGTGCAGGAAATGGAGTGGTCTGTCCGAAATTTAAAGTGGACAGTGTCACCCGCAGGGTTCCAAAGGGTAAGTGTACAAAATGTGATTCAGATCGGTGAAACGGTGTAGATTTATGCCAATGGTCCTAATGCAGGGAATGGAGTGGTCTGTCCGAAATTTCAAGCAGACGGTGTTACTTGTCGGATTCCAAAGTGTAGACTAAGTATGTGACATTTGGTTCAGATCGGTGAAACGGTGTAGATTTGTGCCAAATGGCCTAAATGCAGGGAATGGAGTGGTCTGTCCGAAATTTTATGCTGTCAGTGTTACTCGCAGGGTTCCAAAGGGTAAGTATACAAATTTTGGTCCAGATCGGTGAAACGGTGTAGATTTGTGCCAAAGGGCCTAAATGCAGGGAATGGAGTGGTCTGTCCGAAATTTCATGCAGACAGTGTTCCTCGTAGGGTTCCAAAGGGTAAGTATACACATTTTGGTTCAGCTTGGTGAAACGGTGTAGATTTATGCCGAAGGGCATAAGTGCGGGGAATGGAGTGGTCTGTCCGGAATTTCATGTGAACAGTGTTACTCGCAGGATTCCAAAGGTTAAGTATACACATTTTGGTTCAGATCGGTGAAACGGTGTAGATTTGTGTCAAAGGGCCTAAATGCAGGGAAATAATTGGTCTGTCCGAAATTTAAAGTGGACAGTGTTACCCGCAGTGTTCCAAAGGGTGTGTATACAAATGTTGGTTCGGATCAGTGAAACGTTGTAGATTTGTGCCAAAGGGCCTAAATGCAGGGAATGGATGGTCTGTCCGAAATTTCATGTACACTACGTCACTCGCAGGGTTCCAAAGGGTAATATTCAAATTTTGGTTCAGATCGGTGAAACGGTGTAGATTTGTGCCAAAGGGCATAAATGCAGGGAATGGAGTGGTCTGTCAGAAATTTCATGTAAACAGTGTTACTCGTTGGGTTCCAAAAGCTATGTATACACATTTTGGTTCAGATCGGTGAAAAGGTGTAGATTTGTGCCAAAGGGCCTAAATGCAGGGAATAGATCGGTCTGTCATAAATTTCATGCAGTGTTATTCGCAGGATTCCAAAGGATATATATACAAATTTTGGTTCTGATCGGTGAAACGGTGTAGATTTGTGCCAAAGGGCCTAAATGCAGGGAACGGAGTGGTCTGTCCGCAATTTAACATAGCCTAAACTATTCCTCTTGAATCTAGCTATCATATAAAAAAAGAATTTTTCGAATCCGACTGGTAGTTCCAGAGATTAGCGCGTTTAAACACACAAACAAACACACAAACTCTTCAGCTTTATTATATTAGTATATATATTATTTTGATATATTTTGAAGATTGGTTGGTTGGTTCTTAAGTTTAGGGGCTGCGACATCGCGGTCATGTAGCCCCGTAATGTTGAAGATTACAACTCACATAAAGTTCTATTGATCATAAACATGTTTTATTCTGCTAATATAACTTACAGAATTTTATAAAGTAACTGATAAATAATTTTTAACATTCTGTATGGAGTAATGGGTGAGATAATAACACTTCTACGATTTCCTCTAGACATTGGTCGTGTAGCCTGGCAGGATGAGTCAGGGTGAGAGGGGGGCGGAAGCTGCGACAGCAAAGGTGTTGATGGAGAGGGGAAGGCAGGTGCCCGAGCGCGCTCTTGCCCAAGACCTTGCCTTACCGCTGTGTGTGTGCGGGCGTGTGTGTATGTGTGTGTGACTGATTCAGGCAGCGTTTTTTAGAGTCTGAAAGGAGCATGCACCACGGGTATATCGCTGAACCAATTTTCTTTATCAAACTTTTCTACTGCTCAGAATAACATCCACTTCAAATTAATATAACTTTGAAGTTAATATAACATATTTTTCTCACTAAAAATGGTATTCAAATCTGAAGAGGTTAATACAAAATTTGAATTTCGAAATAAGAATTGTTCCTATTGCAGGTACTACTACAGGGGTTGTTGTAGAGAAATGTCGGTGTCTTCCGATTATTAGTTTCGTCGTGGTGATCGTACTTTTAACGCTCAAAATAGCCACTTTGAAGCCATGTCCTCAGCAAACGAGCCGTCGTTATTTTCTGCAAAACGCATATGTCTCACAAAGACCTACATTAGAGATTAAGAATAAAAATAAAAACAAAATTTTAATTTTTGACCGCACAGCCTTAAGATTGAGATACCCTGTGGCCACCTAACTTGCACTACCAAACAAAATATAATTTCTATCTTCTTTTTCTTTAACATTTGACCCACAAATTAGCAGGGTTTGCTTTTTTGGTTCTCTGTCGCCATGTTACACAAAATATAATTTCTATGATATAAAAAAAAGCACCAACTCACCTTTTGTGCCTCTCGCCATTCTTCTTCCTTAGCCTTCAATCGCCTGAGTACTACAGGAACTGCTACCACAGGATTTTTTTTTAGCCCATCAATTATGTCCTGCGCTTTATCACCATATATCCTGAAATGGACAAACATTTCATTGGTAGCATTTTGCCATAGTAACATTCTAATAGTGCAACAAGTCAAAACACTTACCTCCGTAAAGCTCGCTGGTGTATCGTAGGCGAGGTACCACCAAGGCAGTCATCCAGTCGGAACTTGCTCACTTCTTCCGGCGATAGCCTTGACAACTTTTTCTGCACTCCTTCCAATATACGAATGGTAGAAGCATTTGTCTCTATTACTACATCCAACTAAAAGGAAATTACAATAATTTAAGGGGCATAGTAGTGATCATAAAATTTCACATGAATGTACATAAAATGGGAAATCTATACTAAATAAACTTCTCAAAATGCCTTAACACTGAATTTTGTAAATTTCTAAGACAAAACCTATTTACTATACAAACAAATATTGTTAGTACTTCCACTTACATATAAAATTTAATTTCCAAACAGTCTCCACGTTTGACATCGTCAAAAGAAATGAGAAGCTCATTCATTTGTACACAAGTGTCCAAAAGTTAAGCATAATCACTAAACGAGGCCATACCGCCCGATGGGAATGTCAGACGGATTGCTGAACAAACGGAAGCTGAATCGCACACCATATGTCGCACAACCTGTCCAAAAAAAACCGTGTCAGAAAAGTTCTCATAGCTGTACACCTTTGAAAACAACTAACGAAACTTGGCAAGGCCTTCCACAACAAAATACGCTGTTAATAGGGTGTATGGTTACCCCTAATGGTCACACATGGTTCGCAGCGATGTGGTATGCTCTCTCAGATGGTCCAAGAGCTCTTGTTCACACAGTGTTAACTGGACCACCCATGAAGATGTGCAGGTCCGTACGGCCATTCAACCTGATGCTCCCCCCACACCATGACGCCACCACCGCCACCACCACCACCACCATACTGGATCCGTTCCACGATAATCCTGTGGTTGTATCGGCTACTTGGTTCTCTCCAGATTAATGTGCGACGGGAATCGTTCTGCTAACTGAAGCAGGATTCATCTGTGAAGAGCACATGCTTCCAATCATTCATGGTCCAGTTTCGACATTGACGGCTCCTCAGTAAACGGACCATCTCGGTGCTGGAGTGGGCGGGACGCACACCGGACGTCTGGCAAACGGCCTTGCTGTTCTGAGACTCCGGTAAACAGTTTGCCGGGAAACGGCAAACCCTAAGACGGCTGCAAGCTCCGCCGACAATTGTCTTGCAGCTGCACTCAGATTTCGTCATGCGATTAAGGCCAGATATCAATCCTGCTGTGGGGTGGTTACTCTTGGTCGACCTGGTACTAGCCTATGACTAATATCTCCTGTGTCGCAAAATCGTCTCCAAAGCCTGGAAATGATACTTGGTGGCACATTCAAGGATGCGGTGACTTCGGTCTGTGTCTGGCCTGCTTCCAGGCGGCCTAGAATTCTAACCTGCAAAACGGGGTCCAAATGACGTCGTCGTGCCATTATGTTGTCACGTTCACCCCGAGTCTACACTCCGCACACTATCACAGGGCAAACGCGACTGAGGGAATATGGGGCGCAGGCACTGGCTGTGTTCAACTTGCAGTTATGCCGCTAGTCAAAGCAGGGAATACTCCTTTCCTATACAGAGCAAACACGCAAGGTTGGTAGGTACATATGACATGCGATTTGCGGTCTACTTCCTGTTGCCCTGCTTATTTGTAACTTTTGGACACTAGTGTATATAATAAAGCAATTCCACAACTTCATTCATTATAAATAATAGTACAAAAGCTATGGCTAACTCACAGTATTAATAAAATTTGCATGTACCAACAGGGACTGCAAAAAGATACTCCAAAAATTAACAAAGTTGCGCATGTATACACAGTCCACATGTGCTTATGATAACTTATTGATTTAAGGTCGATAAGAACATATGTTTTACAACAACCAGAACAACTTTTCCCTGGCAAAATGTGAATGCACAATTTGCAATTATTCAAACTTGGATCTAGTAATATTAAAGTTCGCTGGTGTCGTGAACATTTCCTGAAAATTCTTCCAAGTTTTTCAGAATGTAAAAATTCCCAGAAAATTCACTATTTTTCATGATTTCCATAGTATTCTACACTCAGTCAACCTACCTCAAACCTTTCATCTTCACAACGGTAGATGTACTCCTCATATTGTGTTTTGCGAGATGTCACAAATGTTGAGTCCTCAGACCACGTAGGGAACGATACCCACGTGTCATTGAGTACTTCTTTACAGAGGTTGGTGCGACCTGAACATTTTGGCTGAGCATAGCTCTTGGGAAGAGCACAGTAACTTGCTCCTAAACGCTTGCAAGTTGTATAATCTGGGAAAAGAAAATTACATCAAAATAAAGCTGTGAACATATAGTACTGATCTGCCCCGCTACTCCACAAGATTCACCCAATAAGGTTTCTTGGAAAACAACAATAGAGGAAACTAAAAGTCTTACATCGGATACGTTAAAACCATAATTTCAGGAATCTCTGGTGTTCTCCTAGGTAGAGCTGTGTAACTTGCCGCTATTACTTTATTGTGCATCAATATTGTATCTGTTGTTCGAGTCTTCAGTCTTTTGACTGGTTTGATGCAGATCTCCATGCCTCCCTGTCCTGAGCTAATCGTTTCATCTCTACATAGCTACCACACCCTACGTCCGAAGCAATCTGTTTAACATATTCTAACCTTGGTCTAGCCCTACAGTTCTTGTCCTCGACCCTTCCTTCCATAACTAAGCTTGCTATTTCTGGGAGTCTTAGTATGTGTCCTACAAACCTATCACTTCTCTGCATTAGCAGTCACCAGAAACATCTCTCCTCTCCCACTAGTCTTAATACCTCTTCGTTTGTAACCCTATCTACCCATCTGATCTCCATCATTCTCCCGTAACACCACATTTCAAACTCTTCAATTCTCCTCTTTTCTGCTGCACTGATAGTCCAAGTTTCACTTCCATAGAGTGCCACACTCCAGACAAAGGCCTTCAAAAATTACTTACCAACACCTACAGTAAATCTATATTCGATGTCAACAGATTCCTTTTCTGTAGAAATGCTTTCTTTGCCTGAGCTAACCTACTTTTTATATCCTCTTTGCTTCGTCATCACTGGTTATTTTGCTTCCTAAGTAAAATAAGTCTCCTACTTCCTTTAGTTTTTCACCTGCCAATTTGATGTCCATAGAGGATTCTGATTTATTTCGGCTGCATTCCAATATTTTTGTTTTACATTTATCAATTTTCACCATGAATTCTTTCCTCAAGGCGGAGTCCATACCATTCAAAAACCCATTCAAATCCTCAGGCACATCTAATGCGCCAGTAAATCTAGTTTTCAAAAAAAGGCTCATCTAGCCAAATTCCGTAATTGCTCGCATGTAACTAGCACTTTTTTGACAACCCTTTGTAATTCTCAATGTTGTTAGACTCCATATTGGAATCGTGTTAGGACCGTATTGACAGTAAAATTACTATGACAAATATATCGAGGAATTCCGTCAATCAATACAATATAATTAGTATATTTTAACACTTTAGGGTACACGTTTCGAGCTCAGAAAGCCCTTCCTAAGCCCTTTCAGGTCAACACATTCATGCAAAGATCACCCAGCATATCAACAATCATTTCAACATAGATATCATTAAAACTATACAAACACATGATAAGAACACTTTAAAATAATAATATAAAACATCTATGCGTTCAGTGGTGTCGTGTTTGAGGACTCGAAATATGTTCTTAAAAAGACACATCAATTTTTGTATTTCTTATTTATTGCAGTGAGAAGAAACGACCAAGGGGAAGACCAAGAGATAGATGGCGGAAAGGAGTGGAGGAATGTGTCAAGAAGAGAGGCGAGGACTGGACCAGAGTGACAGCGGAGAGGTGGTGGGAAGAAAGGACTAAGTGGCGAGGCTTATGTTCCAAACAGACCCAGCCTAGGGCTGGAAACTGTACATGATGATGATGATGATGATTTATTGCAGTGAGCATGAAATTGTGTACTACAGCTTAGAATGTTCGTTTCATTCATCTGAATTAAAAAGGGGGCTGGTTGTCAAGCAGAACGGAGATCCTTGGCTCATATTAAAACTAAATGTGTCCATTGAATTTTCTGACGTTACTCGATCCAACACGGGTGTCTGTCCAAAAAGAAAAACTAAATCAATTTAAATCCAATTTAACGTCTCAGCTACTGGGAAATTTACAGTCATCCGTAATATTTATTCCTTATTAACCTCGTCTTGATTCGCGACTGTAGGTGGCAGGTCGATCGCGACAAAATGGTGGATGCAAGGGTGATAAGACTTCATGATGTAGGCTTCCGTATTGAATGTTGTTGGCAATTCTAGGCTGGCTCTCGTTGAAGGACAGGCAATTTTAGATGCCAAACACATAATTATGTGCGGGGAAGTCAAGAAACGGAAGATTTAATGAGACTTGAAGCTTTATGGTTACAAACTAATAATTTGAAAGGGTACCTCATCAGATTCAAAATGAAATTCGATCACCAGCTGCCAAGAAAAAATAATTTGTTCAGGAATATGTAATATGCGTATAGTCAGTACATTGCTTTACATACTTCAGTAAATAGATACATTTACATTTGTAAGATATAACCTAATACTGTTGAAGTCGATAAATCAAAGACTGTATAAATCGGCTATAAAGATTTTTAAATTTTTAATAAGCACATGATTGAAAACTTAGAAGACCTCACGGATTTGAAGGAGCAATGGGGCAAGTTAACGAAAGACAACCACATGTATTCCTATGATAAAGCAACCCTTAAACATAATGATTGACACATGGGAAGAACAGCTGACAAATCGACCTTGCTAAGTCGCCTAGAATGTAGTGTACTGGATATTGTAAGAAATTCATTAGTAATTATTAATAATTAATTCTCCCTTGTAAAATGCCAGCCACACACGATCATATACTTCGAAATCGGCTTTGAGACGCGAAGTAATCGACTCCCTTCCGTCTGAAAAGGTTTCTTTTTCTGAAAGGAATGCATTGATATCGCAATTGTTGAATTCGAAGAACACAGCGGAACTGAGCAATTATATAAGTCATCTTTTAGCCTCAATCATTATGAAAATACAGTAACTGATAAAACGAGAGAAGAGCACACCCATCAACTCAAATCACATGTGATAGCATCTGTTTGTTTATGCTTCCATCACCCTTACGCTAGTTCCAGATAACGGCAGCACCGTCGCTTGAGTTCGCGAATGACGGACACATCATCTCAGTAACCTAACGCGTAGCTCCTCTTTCTGTGAAATAATTTCAACAAAATAAATGTATGTGTGACCCCTGCATATTAATGAATGGAAGAAAAGAAAAAAAGAAAAGAAAAGGGAAAGAAAAAAAATTGCTGCATTCAATGCATTTCAACAAAATAAATGAACATGATCACCGCACATTACTTAACAACAACAGCAACAACAAAAAGTTGCAGTATTCGATAAAGTCTTGCACTCTAAGATAGTCACAGTGTTCATGTGACTACACATCGGACAGAGGTTAATTACAGACGCACAGCGAACAGCGTAAGATTTTATGAGACAAGACAATTTGATTTACGTTGTAAATATTTAGAGATCTACATCTAACGCAAAAAATTAAATTATCTGTATCGGTGCTATATATTGATGTATCGCAGCTCTTCGTGACAATCGATCTCTTGACATCATTTCATAATGCTAATTCCTAATAGAAATACGGACATTTCTCGGCCAGCAATATTGCTCTAACTTGCGATATTTTATGACCAAAGCATCTGTTTCTAACTCTTTCGAGTTATTTCCATTACAAATGAATTGAATTTCAAGTTCCTGTGTCATTTACAAAATGTGTGTTCCAAGATCGCATATAACATGGACAAATACAGAGTTTGATATTTTACTTTTTAACATCTATAAGCTTAATGAAAGACACATGTGCAACACGGGAACGCTAGAAGAGAGTAAGCACTGCACTGTGATCAGGGATGCTTCCAATTTTGTGCTCGAACCTAGTGCGTGCCTCTAATGCGCACCCTTTTTTTTTAGAGACATAATTAGCCCAAAGAAATGTGCATTAAATTTGAGTAAATATGGTATATTATCAAAAATATTGTACTGACCTCAGGGCAAATGTTAAACGGAAGTTTCACTGTAACTAGGTTTGAAAATACTAGTACTACTCACCTGGGCAAATTGTAAATGGGGGGGTATCACTGTAACTAGGTTTCCAAATACTAGCTCTACTCACCTATCTCCATTGCAAGATCACCGGTGGGTCTCTCTTGCCGAGCAACATTGTTGGGGATTGGCTCCACATTTCCAACAGTAGGAGCTGCACCTGGAGGTCCAGGAGTGGGCATATTGGAACCTTCCGTATGTCCCAAGAACTCCTTGAACCATCGGAAAAGTTCAGGGAATTTCCCTAAAAATGGAGTCACTAGCTGGACAAGCTCAGATCGAGATACAATCTCTTGATTGAACAGCACCAGGCAACGAAGAAAGTTTTCATACACATCCTGATTTTTTAAAGCTTTGCGTGTCTGCAACAGATCATGCCACTTTACTACAATGACACTTCAATGACCAGCAGAACTACACAAATCAAACAAACTGTACAGTCAAGAAGAACAGATCTGTTAAAATTATTAGACCCAATCATTGTTTACATTAAATCTTCCTTCGTCCAGCAGTGTTAAAAACCGCAACTTTACGAGAAGAAATGTATGTTTTTCCTCATTAACCAAACATAATCCCATTTTACAGTCCACGGCACTAAATGACGGAAGGAATTAAAGATTTAATTATATTGTATAACAACATTTCAAAATTAACGGTGAGAAATAGATACACTTAGGGGCAGATGACCTCGCTGTTCCTCCCCTTAAAACAACAATAAATAACTAACTAGCTACACTTCCCTAACAACTCCCTATTAATATATTGCTCCAACAATGACCATAACCTCAAATTTCATCTTTGTCTTAAGCTGTTACTTTCAGTCACAGCAGCAAGTGACTCTCCATTCAAAACAAAACAGCTGAAGGTCAAAGCCAACTTACCAATAACTTGGATGAATCCATAAATCAAGTGGGATCTGTTATGGCACATTGTACTAATAATCTGACAAGAAAATTCCCTTCATAAACAGCTGCGTTGAAATAAATGTTAAAATGTTGGAAATTTGTGTGTTGAGTCGAATAATTTGAACAGATCTGTAAGGGTCTTTCATATAAAATAAAGAGCGCCAAGCGGCGGCTTTCTTAACCGCAGCTGCGGTCACCTTGGCCGAGCTTTTGGCGCGCCAAGGCCCCCTGCTTTAAGCGTGTGTCCAATCCTATATGATGCAGCGGCCTTGATAGCGTGTGTACAATACTGAAATCTTACTTTAGTTAGTTAGTTATTGTTGATGAAACCGAAACCCCTACTTGTGCTAATTTTGTGAGTGATTTATTCGGAGACCGTTCAAGATTCTCGCCAATGTCATCTAGCTCATCCTCTGTTAAAACTGTTTGTGTGCGGGCATGTTTTTTATTGAGCACCGAGCCAGTAGTGTCAAATCTGTGCTAGTGAAGGTGGCACTTCATCAGGAAATTGCTGGACAAATGCATCACGTACCCGCCGAGCCGACTCGTACTTAAAATAAGTTTTACATTAAAAAAAATACGATGTTGCAATGATAACTGTCTCACCATGTTAGCACTTGAGGTTCAGACTGGCAACTGAGCAACTGCACGCTTATTGCAAGGTTAAGTTTGGTAATGTCAATCTGTTATTTTTATACAGTCCATCGGAACTTGAAGAGAAAAAAAAAAAACAGCCATCGTATGTACTATGCGTGCGCTTTCAATACTATAGGGGTTTCGGTTTCATCAACAATAACTAACTAACCAACTAAAGTAAGATTTCAGCATTGTACACACGCTAGCAAGGCCGCTGCATCATATAGGATTGTACACACGCTTAAAGCAGGGGGCCTTGGCGCGTCAAAAGCTCGGCCAAGGTGACCGCAGCTGCGGTTATGAAAGCCGCCGCTTGGCGCTCTTATTTTATATGAAAGACCCTGTATACTGTATATATTAATTGATAACCTTGTAGGCAAAGACTGCCAAAAAATGAGCAAATATTTTCAGTAGCAAGCATAAAAGATATTCTCAATCTCGAAGGGTCTGAATCAAAAGTACTGCAAGAGGAAGAGGAAGAGAGAGAGAAACCAAAGGAAAAGAAAATGGCATAGCATGATAAATATTTATGATTAGAGAACAGGAAAACATTGTCAAACCATGAAACCAATTAATTTACAATATGAATCATGCAGGGCAAAAATTTTGAACATTCACATGAATAATAGTTGAACAAATGCAGTCTTTTTAAAAAGAATTGATAACGCATAGAGCAGACTGGAGAATCCTCAGCAATGAATTTTGTTCACATAACCCAGTTTGAATTTCTCGAGCCGCAGCACGGTCTGTAATCGTTCCGATTTAACAAAGCACAAGGATAGTTAGAACGAGTCACTCCTAACTGAACATTGTTGAATCCACCGTTGAATATACCAAATCATATGGGAAATATGCAAAAAATACATCTTAGTGGATTATTTCAGTTAGATTTCAAACTACAGTAAAACTTCACTTATACGATTTTCAAGGGACCAAAGGAAAAAAACGTGTAAGCGTGAAAAACGCGTAAATGAAAGTCTGTAAATAAAAACTGCAAAATGTATGTGACATTATGGGTTATACAGGGACTGGGTGTTATATGCGACGCAGACCCTCGCTCGCGCCCGCCGCGAGCCGGTCTCCCGTCAGGCACTTTGCCGTAATGCGCTTCTTGGCGCCACAAGTTTCCCTCCTTTGCAGTGTGCTTTAGCAGTGTGGGGTTCAGTTTAGTCAATTGTTCACGTCTTTAGTGCTCAGTGCGATGTTCCAATGCGATTTTCATTACGTGAACGTGTGTAAATACCTTCATAAAGTACAGGAAATCTTTCGCGAAAATGAGCTTAAAGACTATATTACAGTTGAAATACAGTCAATCGGTGGTGGGGAACTTCAGAACGTAAATGACAATTTCATAAAGAGGTGCCAGCGATGTGTAGCAGTGAATGGCGAACATTTTCAGCACCAGTTGTGAACTATAGGCTATAGGCCGCGCGAGCTACGCATTACGGCAAAGTGCCTGGCGGGAGACAGGCCCGCAGCGCGGGCGAGCAATGGTCCCCGTTAAGAAGTGAACAACAGGAAATAATAATACGATTGTTTAACTATAATCGGCAATATGTAACAATACAAATACAAGAGAAATGCACCCAGATAAAGAAAGAAACAACAAAACAAGTCACATTACGAAGTAGTCTGTTATCTTGGCTTGTTTTGTGTGGGCTGCAGCCATGGAATGAACAGTATTTTCGGCAATCGTAATGCACTTCCTCTTCCTTTCACCCATGTTCACTGCTATCAAGGTTAACCACAACTGAAGCACCGAACAGGGCAGAACAATGACTGAAGCAAGTGGTGTTGTATTTCGCAACACACACAACTCCGGCTGAACATAGCTTCAAGGTAGCGCCGCGCGAGGGATGGTTTCCGAGAAACGTACAGTGCGTGTCATACTTTTCTGGCTCCAATATTTTTAGAGATTTTAGATAGGGAAACCGTTGTCAACGTATAAACGACGCATTTTTCTCTCGGGGACGTAAGATATGATCGTATAAGCGTGAAAAACGAATAAATGTAAAACGTATATCGGAAATAAATTAACATGGAAAGTATAGGGATTTTGCCGGGACCAAGAAAAAAAATCGTATAAGTGTAGAAAACGTATAAGTGTGAATCATATAAAAGAAGTTTTACTGTACTAAGAAGTTTAAATTTTCATTTCATCTTGTGACTTCTACCTTAGTAGTTAACTACTCATCTGGGTCTATTTGTACAGATATTACTAAAATATTAAGATTTAAATACAAAAATGAAGTTTTCCTTCCCAGGTAGATGACCCTTAAAGCAACAATCACAAAAATTCCCATCTGACAACTTCCCAACATACATTCTAAAAATAGTTTAAAAAATCTGCTCTCTACTGGCAACAATACTTATAACAGCATACCTTATCAAAAAATGCATAGTCAGTAAGACTACCATATTTGCCGGCCTCTGCAAGAGATACATCACGCAGAGATGCCATTTTGTGCTTCTTGGCTGGTGGAGCACCTGGAGAGGCTGTAAAGGATGGAGACCGTTTTACCGGGCCAAATTTGCTGCCTCCTAAAGTTCTGTGTTCTAAACCAGATACAGCACTACAGGAGTTGTTGTAGCTTGGTTTAATGCCTACAGTCTTTTTAACTATTGAAGAGTGCTCATTTGAACTGCTCTTGTTGCTCTGAAAGAAAGAAAAAAAAAAATAATGGAACAAACTGTTGTTTATCCAAGTCAGTGGGATTTGCATTAACATCTACATGATAACCTAGTATTTTAGGAATACACCATACCTCAAATAACAATCAAGGTATTGTAATCCAACCCACTTTAGACGTATCAAGAGAGTCAAACTTCCATAAATTAGTGGAAAGTACTGCACAATTCGTAAATATTTCAATTAGGCATCCAAACAGGACAAGGTCAGATTCATGGAAAAGGGACAAACAAAATTACAGGAAGCTAAAGGCAGAGAGAGATAAAAAGGAAAAACCTGCAAAACAGACCAGGACAATCTCCACAGCTTATTGGAGTTTTCAAAAGTGGGCAATCATGCCATCAATTCAATCAATAGATATTCAATGCTCTAGTCCTCAACAAGCTCATTTCGATCACCCGGTTTCATCAGGAGAGCAAGCAGCAAACATATCTTCTGTAGCTCAAAACACAGTGTACATTCATCAGTGAGATCTTCAGTGTTAGAAGTGGAAGGAGTAGGATGGAGTGAAAGCCGGAAATACACAGGAAGTTAAAAACAAAAAAGGTTAATGCAGGATGGGTAAAGTAGGAAAACACTGGCATAGTCTTTATGTCTGCCTTGTTGTGTTTTCCTGTATAGATTTATGGAATTCAGCTTGCTTAAGAACTTTCTTCTACAAATCCTGGAAATGTGTATATAAATGAAAGAGAATTTGAATTCTATTTAGGGGTAGAATCAGAGAAAGATGATGGTGGTGGTAGTGGCGGTGATTGTTGTTTTAAGGGGTGGAACATTGAAGCCATCAGCCCCTTGTAACACAGTTAATATATACATTTTCAAAGTTATTTTTTATTAAATTAGAGGTGGATGCCATTAAACTGTAAATTACTACCATCTTTTGTGGTAGTATCTTTTTCTCTCTTTTCTTTTCTATAGTGACAATTGCCCTTTTTGTAAGAACATATTTCTTGTAATTCATGCCTCTTTGCACCTTCGTATGAGTGTGCTTTGAATATGTTTCTCCTCAATTGTCATGTTCAAAGGACAAAACAAATTTCTAAAACATTAGTATTAAACAGCAAAGTTTGGACTAATGTCATTCATTTAGTAACCAGATTAGGCAATCAGACTTCCTTTGAAGTGGATCTTCTACTTGAAACTTACCAGTGCAGCTTGATGGCTAGTAGCATCAGGTAGAAACTGACCAAACTCTGCTAACAAGTCATCCTGATGCTCGAAGAGTTTAGCAACCTGTGCATACACTTCAGCCTCCGTGAGATGTTTCCCCGCAGGAAGATTTCCGTCCTTGAGATTACGTTGCTCCTTTTGGTATGTATGCAGGATCTCCAAGAAACGCTTGTACTTGTCAGGTTGCCCCTGGAATCGGTTCTGAAATAAACATTTTAATCAACTTCAAATCAGTGCTTCATGCTTACTAGGGATAGGACGTCGATACATGCGATAACTCGTTAGTTCTCAGTATCGAAGCACTCTGAGATTCTTTATCATTATCATTTCTGGTGGAATTTAGTTGAATACGTTTTGACTGGTACTATAAAACCCAATTAACAAGAATTTGTGGAACCAACATCACTCGGCACTGATCTCTCCTCAATTAATGAGAATCCTGTCGTCCCTACAGACTAGATTTAAAATAATATAAATGTTACATTCTATTTACAAACAGAGGAGTCTATTCTGCTCCTTAAAACCACAATCACCACCACTTAATGCCCCTTTTAACTGCTGGAGCTTTATATATGCCAGGGTGCCGGAATTTTGCCCTAGAATGGGATCATTGACGTGCCAGTAAATTTACTGACACGAGGTTGTACCTAGGGGTTTGGTGCCATCTCTTGACGAGTGCAGTGCTTATTCATTAATAGATTGGTACGGGTTGGAGTAAAATGTGGTTTTTCACCGACGTTTCAACTTGTTTATGCCAAGATAAAATGGATGCTACTGGGATTGTGCTGAGCAATGGCATTTGGGGCACAGCTAGTGCCCGTGAATTCTATCAAAGGTATTGCTATTATCACTATCAGTGCTGCAGGACTGGTTCAGTGAGGAAAGCCACTATCCCACTCTTCACCTTGCCTAGAGCACCTCATTTTTAGGATGTCTTGTGTTTTATGGCAGTGCTTTAAAAGGAACTGACTAGCTTACATACATAAATCCATCCATACGACCGGATTGAGCCGAGACCAAACTCCACGTTCCTGGGCTATAAATGACACTGCAACACTCAGTAAGAATGATGTGCAGTATACACAGTCAAGGACCCTATTGACAAGAATGTTGTTTTTCCCTAAAGACTGGATTTCAATGTCTGTGCGATTGGTACTGCTCAATAAGAACCTTATGCTATTTACACTGTAATGCACACCTTTTAGTCCAAATTAAGACTTAAAAATTAGAGCGATTAGATTTGAGTGAAAACTTGAAAGGATCCCTGAACATATTGCAGTGAATCTTTTTAAGGGCAACGTACCTTTGCTTCGTTTGTACGGTATCTTTCATTCCATTTACAAATACTGTTATTCTGAAGTAATGTGCCTTTATGGGCAATTTAAATAATTCAAAAATTACAACAGTTTCCGAGCATGGTAAAATGCTGTCAGTGTACAGAATGCGACATCACACCTGAACAATGGTTATGAAATTCATGACTGGTGATTACAAAAGGCCGCCATTCCGCGGGCCACAAGAAGAGCAAAGATATGGTTTGATAGTGAGTGTTATAGGCTGAGGAGGGAGAACTTAGAAAAATTACATCAGTTAAAGGCAGAACTTGAATAACCAAAGTCTACTACACATATACAACGACAAGAGGAATCTCTACAAGAGAACATTGAAAGAAAAGAAGCGCCTACTTAGAAGCAGAGGGCAGGAAGCTAGCAGAGGAAGCCAAGAAAAACCCCTTCATAGCCCTACGTCCAAAGAAACAATCACAGACACACTACATAGACATGGAAAATTGGGAATCACACTTCAGCAAGATTCTCAATATCAAGGGTCTAGCGCACACCAGAAAAGATCCACATATCATTTCTCCACAAATACCAACAGACTAGGTACCCCTGACCATTGAGGAAACTAGAATCGCCATAGACAGCACCAAGAATAAGAAAGCCGCAGGACCGGACGGGATCTATAATGAATATGTAAAAGACACTGCACACCTTCTAGCCCCAATATGGACAAAATTATATAACAAATGTATAGAAAGAGCTTCCATACCTGACCAGTGGAGAAAGTCAATTGAAAAAGTTTTATAAAAAGGGAAAGGAGATCCAAGAGACCCCAATAAGTACAGAGGCATAGCACTGGAAAACTGCCCCTTCAACATCTTCACCAAAATTATAACAGGAAAATTAAATGAGGAAATAAACGAGCTTCTGCCAGAGAACCAGTTTGGGTTTAGAAAGGGACGATCTACCCTAAACGCTATTAAACTTCTGCTTAACCAAATATGGGATGCCTTAGAGGACAACGGAAAATATTACACCATTTTTATGGATTTCACAAAGGCTTTCGATCTGATAAATAGAAAGCTAGTGACATAAAAGCTAAAGGAGATGCTAGGCATGAACAATATATGGGCCAATCTCATCACATCAATACTGCAATGGAACGAAGTACGAATTTCGGACAACCTCACTCTATCAGAACCGATAGCCCAATCAAACGGGGTCCTACAGGGAGACCCACTGATTCCCTTACTGTTTATAATATCAACCACAGATATCCTAAAAATAGCCCAAAAGGAGGCAGTATTCTCTTGCGCATATGCTGATGACATTGTAATGGGATCCAGAGATTTAACAAAACTCCAGGAAACTGTAAATGACGTGCAAAAGTGGTGCTCCGAACACAAGCTGGACATCAACATCTCAAAAACAGACACCATGATCTTCCGAAAAGGAGGAAGAATACCCGCCTCAGCAGAGATTTTCATTCGGGATATAAAATTAAAGATAGTTCCAGACTTTAAATATTTAGGCATCACACTGCAATCGAGTGCATATTGTTTCACAAAACATGTCACAGATAAGGTAACCCAAGCAATGATGGCAATGCACGAAATAAAATACATCAGATCACTCAGTCTGGAGACAGCAATGTTGCTATTCTGAGTAAAAATTCTTCCAATAATGACCTATGGCATTGAAATCATCTGGACACATTTAAATACGAGGAACCTATCCACCTTGGAAAGGGTGAAAGCGACAAGATCTAGACTTGTATATCTCCTGGCGAAAGAAACTTTCCTCGTAGATGACCTCAGGACAAGCATACCACTACCGAGCACCGGTGCAGCAGAGAAACTTCTGGCAACGTTGACGGAGAAGAGAGAAGAAGTACAACCAGACATCTATGGCACAGGGGCCATGACAGACCGCTCGTGGACAAAAGCTAATTTCAAAGTAAGACATGTCATTACAAGGTTGGCAGTTCACGGTTTTCACCACCTACTCTGCAAATCAAAACACTTCCATGACCCAAGTATAGATGGTGAGTGCACACCATGTGGAAAAATGTGTGAACGGTACCACATAGAATTCTGTACAAGAAGAACAATGTCTATAAGTGATTATGCAAATATGTAACCCATCAATGTATCCTATATTTTAAGTTATGGCTATTTGGCTGCATTAAATATATTATTATTACTCTATTTTAATGGGAGGGCCTTGGTGGTGCAGCGGTTATGCTGCTGATCTCTCAACAAAGTGGACTGGGTTTGACTCCAGTCAATGCATGCGAGATTTTCTAAGTGAAATGACTGGGCCTGTGGTTCGGATTCCACGTAAAAAGGAGGTCCCGTGGCTCATAATCACAAGATTCATGGTCACGTAAAACTACAATCTTCCTTCCTTTTCCTTATTTGAATTGTGTTATGGTTGATGATAGTGAAAACTCATCTAGTTGTTCCCCCCCCCCCCAAGAATGTAGTAGTAGTAATAATAATAATAATGCTATTGGTTTTACGTCTCTTTTAACAACTGCGGCTTTTAGACGCTGGGGAGGCGGAATTTTGCCCCTAAGGTGATCTTAAACGTGCCAGTAAATCTACACAGCTCCCTCACAATTGCACACCCTCAAATGCTAACTGGCTGTGCCAGGATTCGATCCTGCAACCTTGGGGACAGCAGACGACAAAGATACAGCTGAGCCACGCAGCTAGCCCATTCCAATGAAACCAATATACAGAGAACATGTCAAATTTTACAGTGAAAGTTGCCCAGTGCAACAGACCTCAAAGACAAGACTGGGCCTCACAACAGTCCGTCTATTCAACTTCGGCATGCACAGACAAAATCGCTACATACCTAATTATAAAGAATAAACATCATGCCGTTTTTAAAAAGTTATACAGTATTTATGAAAGGATGTGAATGGTATTTTCAGTACCTCTAATAGTCATATTCGGGTAACCTAACATACAACAATATTAAAACTCAGCAATTTTTCTAGGATTATGCCGTGCCTTGTGTGGGGTTTCGCCTAGCACCAAGCTGGCTCATCGGCGGACTCTTGATGTCCAACAAGATGTTCAGTCAAGAACATAGCATACTTTCTCCTAAATGCATGGGTAGAGTTGTAACTCTTCGTCAGTATCAAGGAGTATAAATAAATGTAGGTTGTAGTAGCTTTTTGAAAAACAACATGGTGTATTATACGTGGATCGATTATTGTTTAAAAGGGCGGAACAGTGAGCTGCCCCAGTGTTAGGCCTATGCTTAAGATTTTCCATATTTCCAATCATTACGGTACTTCCTGAACATATTATACACTTCTTAACTTGATGTGGTACTTTGGTCAAATGATCTAGATAAGGGTGTCTACTGGAAGTATGAAGTAAAAATTAGTTACTTTTAAGTTACCTTCAGCTACTTTTTAGCTACGTCTTATTTCACGACATCTCTGCGATCTACAAGGATAGGAGCTCATTGTGCGTACAGCCCTGATTCAACCCTCTTAGTGCCGGCCTCCTTACTTTCATGTGTGCTAAGATTGCCAGAGAGAGAAAGCTTAATATGCAGTACTGAAGAAAATAACATACTACCCTACTTTTCAAGATATTTCATTGTAGTTTACACCTCCTTGTAGCTAAGTGATGTCTCTCTTCACTCATTGCAAAAAATAATTCACAGTGCCAAGTAAAAAAATAATATTGCTCATGCAATTTTGAAATAAAAAAAAATTAAAAATCAAATTTGGATCTCTATACCACCTAGTATTTTGATTATACTCACCAAAATTTTTATATTTCTGTGCACACTGACTAGTTTACAAAATATCTTGAGATAGTTTTTCTAAAAAACTGATCACTACTCACACCAGTTATCTAAGGATGTCTACCAAAACAAACAGATTTTCCTGACAATTCCCCAATTTTTGCAGGATAAATCAGAAAATTCCCTGAGTAACAGTAGCAGCCACAATAAATATATAAACAAAGATTGTACTTAAAGAGCATTTTAAAAAAGTGCTTGAACAATTAAGGGTAGCATGACAAAGAAAAGTTGAAAAGGCAAAAAAAAAAAAAAAAAAACTAAAAACAGTGGGAATGTGAGAATTCTTGGGATTGCTTTGCTTGCGCAGTGGCATCCTGTTGAAGCAGATCCGGACTAGTCAGTCGTCTTAATGGCTCGAGCGTGAATGTTGTCTCTTGAGAACTGGGAATTCGTGCTACCTCTGTACCAAATTAGTTCAATTTGGTTTTGTCGTGCTTGAATCAAGAGGGGGGACAGATGATTCCATTGATGGAGGAACACTTAATAAAATCCTACAAGAACTAGGATGGGATAACAAAACTATCATGCTCATTTTATTAACCTTGACTAACACCCATTCCACCCCTTAAAACAACAATAACTAACCAAGGTAAATTTAGGGGGTGAGATCTCGGAAAGCTTTGAAATAAAAACGGAGGTGAGACATGGGGATGGCCTTTCCCCACTTTTCTTCAACTGTGCTCTTGAGAAGGTTGTGAGAGAGAGGCACAAGGAACTGACCAACTCGGGTGTTCAGAGTGGGATATGCCTGGGTCGTAAGACGGCCGGACTATTTGTAGACTGTCTGGCTTTTGCTGACGATATAGCACTGATTGCTGACTATGGATACAGCATCAATCCCGATAAATTGCCTCCGGAGACAGGCAGCCAACGTAGGACTTCAAGTGTCACTGGAGAAGACAGAGTTCTTTAATAGCATATAAGAAGCTAGCAGTGAGATACTCTTGGAGCAGGGAGAGATCGAGAGGACTGAAAAATTTAAGTATCTCGGTGAATGGATTGAATCCAACCTATCTAAAAGGGTAGCGTTATCCACAAGAGTCAATAAATTAGAAATGGCTTATCGGTTGACAAAGAATACTTACAACAAGAAGTGCTTATCTCGTAACTTGAAATTGAAACATTTTAAATCAATCACAAGGCCAGAAGCTATGCCATGGAGTGTCTTTCTTTAAACCGAAGGGGTCTGATGGAGAATTCTCCGGAAGATTCTCGGTCCTAAGATGAAGAATTCCGTAGGTGACATAACTCCGAGCTCTACGAACATATAAAGAAACTATCCGATTGTGCGAGAAAAAATAGAGAATAGCCTTTTATGGCCATATCGCGAGAATACCTTCCACAAGATTGACGAATCGTTTGCTCAGTTTCTGGCACAATAAGAAGGTTCGTACCACATGGTTGACGGAAACTGAGAAGGATATTAATGAAGTGGAAATATCAGATCTGCATGACAGACGGGCTGTGAGGCGTGCTTTGAAGGAAGTCCATGGTTTTCAGGAGAAACCTCGGAAGAAGCCTCTGGACTACTGAAAGAAAGGAGTTACACCGGCAGAAAATGCATAAATACTAGGCAAATATCAAGACCCTCCAGTTGAATAAGCGAGGTCCTAAGCAGGCCAATTCGAGAGAAGAAGAAGAAGAAGGGGGACAGACATACTGTACACACACAAGACAGAAGGATTTTTGGCCCATGCAGATCTCATAAGGGGCCGTCTATATATTATGTGATCACTTTTTGTTTGATTTTTCACCCCATCCTCCCCAATATAATTACATGTAATCATCGCATCGACACTCCCCCTGTATTGCGTCATCACAAAGCAATACCTATCATTTCTGATTTCGTCGTAATTTATCGGTATAAGTAAATGAAACAAGAAGCTCAATGTCCGAGACATCAATTACTGTAAAAAATGTAACACAGCAGTTTCCAAAGGGGCTTTGGTGGCAAATAAAGCACAAGGAATGAATTAAATTGAAACAATTATATTACAAAAACAATTATAATACAAAAGTGTGTTCAAATAATTAAACTTTAATAAGGGACATGTTTTGGGGGACATCAATTCTCCCTTCTTCAGCATTTAGCAAATTACACTGTATATTGCCAAAGTGAATATAAAACACTTGTGCACATTAAAAACCATAACATGATAATATGATACACTGTCTCAGAACCTGACTTATTGCTATACATTCTACCTAAGACATCCAATGCTGAATCAATAATAGTATGAGACTAAATAAAAAATTTAAAACATTTTTTTTTTAAAGAAAAATAATGTTATTTGATTTACGTCCCTTTTAACTACTGCGGCTTTCAGAGACGCCGCCCGGTGTGCTGGAATTTTTCCTCAAAGGGGATCTTTAACTTGCCAGTAAATCTACTGACACGACTCCCTCGCATTTGTGCAATCTCAAATGCCAACTGACTGTGTCAGGATTTGATCCTGCAATCTTGAGAACAACAGGCGAGAATTTTATTTTAAGAAAACCTTGTCATGCTGAAATTGCTTAAAAGTCTAAAACATTCATAAAATCTACACAATAAATACTGTTATTTTAACAGGAATATAGCTGCTTTGGAAGCTGGGAAATCACAATGTACTGTAATATGTTGGTCTAATATGAAACATTGCCCAATTAGACACTTAGATAAGATGAACTCATGTTGTGATCTAAACTGCTGTTTCTTTTTTTTATGTTAATTGGGTGGAACAGCTTGTCTGGTAAATGAAAAATACTTTTGTTCAAAATTAATACAAGAAATACAAGGAATGTACGAACAATTAACGAAGGTCCTATATAATTTGTAAACATATTTATTGAACGTCTTTATGATCTGGAAAAAAAAAAAGAGGCATTCTTTGAACAAGGCAAGGCTTCTGCTATGGCCGTGGAGGGTAGCGGCCAGGCAATAGCCATGCGTCCCGCTGGGCAGTGGCTTCGCTCGCGGCTTCTGTCAGCGAGGCTAGAAAGTCGCATAGAGCAACAAATGAGTTTAGTTTCGTTTTTGTCAAGTGATTCAGTAATAATTTAGTTTACCCCACTCCCCTCCTGTCCTCAACATTACATAATATGTGGACTATTTTATACCAAAAGGCTATAAAAAAAAAAGGTAATTAATAAAAAATAAATTAAAAAAAAAACTGCCTTTAGGAAAACACAAGATGGACATACAATCAATCTATGGACAAGGAGCAAAAAATGCTCCACAATGCCTGCAAAAATTCATCTTAAAAACAATTTGTCACGAAACTAACTAAAGAAGCAATGTTTGTATGCTCCAAAAATAGAAAAACAGGAGAAGCCACAATTTTATCAAAATTCTGCCCAACTGATGAAACTGATGGGGCCAAAATGAGCTTGTGTGGGGCTATAGCAATATAGAGCAGTTGATTGGATTAATGGTGTTAATGTCCTCTCCAATTAGGTCGTCTGTTTTCGTCTTAATCTACCTATTGACAAAGGCTATTGACGGTACACCTTTTCAGACAGTGGTGGGTCCGACAGTGGAGATTGTCCTTGGTCATTATGTGTTTGTCAACAACAGCAACAACAAACACAAATAATAAATAACAACAATAATAATAATAATAATTTCATCATCCCTTATAAATAATATGGGCCTAGAGATGCTTGTGTGGCCAAATTTTACCCTGGAGGGGATTCTTAATGTACAGGCAAATTTATAGACACCTTGCATTAACCCTTCAGCGTCCTAGCCATTTAAAGAGCTTCCTACAACACGGCCGGAGGAGATTTCAACTACTCGCAACTGAAATACATATGATTCACTTAAACCGTTACAAGTATAAGTCTTGTCGGTCATTGTTCGCATTTGCGAAAGGCTACAAAGCCTGTAATTAATAAATTGATGTTTCTACTTCACGAGAGAAAAAGTCAAGAATTCCAGATGTCAATTATTTTTTTCATAACATCGAAAAGTACCATGTGCTGGTAACTTTCTCGTAATTTGTTTGCTTTTTCATTCGAGTTAAAAATCATATTTATCTACTTATTATTTGTTCAAGCGTGCTCGATTTTAAGACACGTTTCTCTAACACTGTTTTAGAAATCTTTCAATTACTTCACATCACTTGAACAGCCCATGTGGTACTGACAGCCATTTCTCTCGACCATCTAGCCTGGACCAATCACAGCACGTTTCCGGCTCCCGACGTCACCGAACATTCCAGAACTCCAGCTGGTCGACTATATAACCAGCCGCTAGCATCCACTGCTTTGTGACTTGAATATATCGAATACCACCGAGTACATTGTTTCAACAATGGCAAACTTGCCATAACAGCGACCCGTCGCCCTGGCCTTCAAACATGACAACTAGTCATTCTTAAAAGATTTATCATGCGTTAAAGTGATCACTTCAAAATTATTCTCGAAACATTGGTTCCTATATCTTGGGACTTCTTTAACCATGTGGAATTTCGGCTAGATATCTCTGCATAAAGAAGCTTTGCTTCAGTATTTCTTCTTGTAATATGGACAAGGATTCTCCATAGCCGGTTTTGGTTAAATCAGCTTTCCTTTAACGATGTTGTTAGATCATATAAACTTCACAGTATTTGCTTGGCAAACCCACATTCTTCTATATCATAACCTACAAAATTCATTATGCATCGACTGGAAGTTTATAGGTCTGGCACCTACATAATTATTTTCTAAGCTTACACCATTGGATCTGCTACATCTTTAAGATGAGTTCAACTGCATACTCACTGCAAGTGATTAAATCTACTCAAGTGTTACAGTGCATTTCTAAATTTCTATCTATGTCAAGCATGTTGTTAATGGTACATGCATCTGCACCTGCAACACAGTTTACTTAAAAATTACTTCAAGAATTCAAGAACTAATACAAGTAATATTTTTTGTTCTTCAAAATTAAAACTGAATTATCACAAATTTTCTTCTGGACTTTTAAGAAGTCGTGCAAACTTTTTCAGGAGCATTTATGCTTAATTTAATTCTGCGTCACTCCTTTGAGTTTAGTCATTTAAATTGCCTCTTGTTATTTTATATAATACAGGTGTTTACAGGACATTGCTTTTAATGAACCTCTGAATCAAGATTAACACAGCAGCTTGCCTTTGCCATATTTTGGTTAGAAGCCTACTGCTTCTTTCTCAATTTTCTTCTCTTCAACGTAACGGCAGGATCGGGTTCCTGTTCGTCATAACCCTTTTAAGGTTATGTTTGTCTGTCTATGCATTATTAAGTATGCTCATACTTCTAATGCAACTTTCTTTTCTATCTTGCTTTCTAAAGTAAGTTACCTTCATTTAAGGTTCAATTCTTTCTACTTCAAACCGCATGTGTTGGGGCCCCAAGGGTTTGACCTAAGAAAGCTTAGTTTCCGTAACTTTCACTCTGGAACTTTGTTTTTGCTTTCCAGTTGGTTGGACCAGGTGTCCACGCATTTTGTAATTTAGTATTTTGGGCTAAGCCCCCAAAATGCTATCTGTACTAGTCATTATTGCTGGTGGTTATGTTAACCTCATTCAGATTCTTACTCATTTTGCAGAGCAATGAAAAATCCCTTTACCATATGTTAAAAAAGGTGTTAACCTCTATATATTATATTCTATATTTCCATGTTATAGCCTTTACAATAGAGGAGTAACACTTCTTTAAAAATAACCTTGGTCCAGCTGGCCCGGCGGGTAGTACCTTGTTAGGGTCCCTTGCCAGGATTACGGTGAAGTCCTCAACGGTACCTGCAGTAGAAGAGGTGAACTCGGGCACAGTGTGCTTGGCGGATGGGGCAGCCTATTGCTCAGGTTTAATAGGGCAAACTATTGTCCATATTTATGATGGGCAGATTTTGGCCCAGCGGCAAAATGATCGGAGGAGGAGCCAATCACCCTTCTTGCTCCCAACGGTCATAGATCCAGAAGAGGTCAGGTCAGACGGACTGGCTGTAAAGACGCACCTCAGTAGTAATTGAGTATGTGGCAGTTCGTTGCAGTCTCTGTGTTCGGTCCTGCATGTCTCATTCTTTGTGAGCCGCAGGATAAGGCTCAGATCATAGTGTGTGTGTGTGTGTGTCTCGTCATGGCAAGCTGAGATCCACCCTAAACAAATTCACGCCAGTGGCACTTCTTCCGAACGTCACTTACTTTCAAAGTCCAACGGCGATGGGACATGGATGGTGGTGGCAGGTTATGGGTGTAACTGGAAGCCCCTAGTTCGGCCCTGCAAGTTGGCAGCAGATGTGTGATGGTCGTCTTCCGGAGACTCTGTGACTACTCGGGGATTCGGTCCTGCATCGGGGTTTGGGCAGGCCTGTTTAGGATCACCGCTGCCCACCCCATATGGGGAAGGCCCTAGAAAAGGTGGGCTAAACATCGGAAGTCACAATCTTGGTCCGGCTGGGCAACCACACTCAGCAGGTCACCCCTCATGCGGTCGAAACTCAAAAACAGCAAAAAATCATAAATTGATTATCGGATCATGGAACATCAGAACTTGGCTCGATATGGACAATAACGTTAGACCTGAGAGAAGGTCAGCTCTTGTAACCCACGAATTATCAAGACTCAATGTAGACATTGTTGCTCTCAGTGAAACTAGGCTGTCTTCTGAAGGCAAGATTACTGAAACTGGAACAGGATGGACCATCTTCTGGAAAGGAAAGGAGGAGGGTGAATGTCGTATTCATGGCGTGGGCTTCCCTGTGAAGACCAAACTGGTAAATTTTCACCAACTTACGCCCATTGCAATCGGCGAAAGGCTCATGACTCTCCGCATACCACTATCAGGAGGTTCTTTTATGACACTCATCTCTGCCTATGCTCCTACCATAGATTCTGATGATGAAGTGAAGGTTCAATTCTATGATCAGCTGAGTGAAATCATCTCCAAGGTACCATCTGGAGATAAACTCTTGCTCCTCGGTGATTTCAATGCCAGAGTTGGGAAAGATCACAGGCTATGGAATAATGTGACGGGCAAACAGGGACTTGGAAAATGTAATCCTAATGGACTGTTGCTTCTTGGTCTTTGTGCAGAACACGAACTTTTCATTACCAACACGCAGTTCCGGCTACCTAACTGCTTCAAAACCACGTGGATGCATCGTCGCTCCAGACATTGGCACATTCTTGATTATATCAATACCCGGCAACGTGATAAGAAGGACACTCTTATTACCAGAACAGCAAGGAATATAGACGATTGTTGGACAGATCATAAACTTCTTATATGTAAGCTTAGGATATCCAACAGACCTAAACCACCTAGGAACATCAAAAATTTGCCAAGAAATAAGTTTCATACATCCAAACTTCAGGAAGAATCCATCTAAAAACATTTTGGAAACAGGATCGTCACCCAGTTATCAGAAAACCCTGTAACGAATGACATTCAGCAAGAATGGGCCACACTACAGATTATCACACAGTCAGCTGAGGAAACCATTGGTTTTATAGTGCGGAAAAGACAAGACTGGTTTGATGACAACAGTGAAGAAATTCTGTCTCTCATCAATGCCAAAAGGAATGCCTATCTTGCCCATCTTCAAGACCCAACTTCCAACACAAAGAGAGATCAACTACTGGAACTCAAGGGTAAATGTCAGACGCAGATAAGGAAGATTAAAAATACTTGGTGGCAGCAGAAGTCTCAGGAACTGCAGAGACTATCGGATGCTCGAGACTTGAGGAACTTCTATGCAGTACTCAAGGAAATATACGGACCATCTCGCTCATCATCAGGTACACTGAAAAGCTCTGATAATTCTACTACCTTTACTGACAGTCAAGAAATCTTGGAACGCTGGAAGGAGCACTTCTCCAATCTGCTAAATCGTCCATCAGCAGCTGCTGAAGACTTCCTTTGTGATGTGCCGCAACAACCTGAACAGGGTGTCTACTGGAAGGATGAAGTAAAAATTAGTTACTTTTAAGCTACCTTTCAGTTACCTTTTAGTTAATTTTAGTTACCTTTGAATTCAAGAATATGTCTGCGGTCTGCAAGCAAAGGGGCTCATCACGCGGTGAAGAAAAACAGCAATGAACTGTGTTTAAAGTGGTAAATACAATTCACTTAGGGAGTTATAAAAAAAATTAAAATAATAAATAAATACTAGATATTTATTATCAAATGAGTTGTTTCAACTAATATGTCGTCTTGTGCACAAGGCGTTTTTATAATTGCCAAGAGGTTGCTCTGCTCTTGACCGATTGCCGAGATTTCCTTCGTCCCCGCGGAAGATCACGAAGAAATTTTTGGGACGTTACGTGATTGAAACGGAATTCTGTCTTCGCAGTCAAGTACGGAGAAATTTAGAGATGTTACACGATCGGCGCAGGTCTCACCCGTTTGCCGAGATTCCCGTAGTTTTTGCGATAGAACACGGATAAATATCGCGATTTAGATGATCGGTGTCACTTTGAGTCGTTCGACGAGATTTCCATTGCCCTTGAGGTCGGGCACGAGAAAATATTGCATTATTACTAGGGACCTTATTTTTTGGTAATGGCGACACACGCAAAATTTTTTCATACCTCCGTTCTTGCCTATATATATGACCTTGTAGGTACTTAAAGTAGCGTATTTTAGCAAAATGAACTCTCGAAATATCACGAAATCTGGTTTATTGCACGAATTGAACAAATAATCACGAAATATACTCCACCTGGTACTAAAATGCTAAATATTATCGAAAAATCTCTCCAACACACCTTTAAATACTCTGAGGCATTGACCGTCGTGGTTTCCTTCTCATTTGATTGATAGTGCTGCATAATCTCTACACAAAAGCCCACAACGCCGGAAGTATGTGTATTCAGTTCCGCGATCTCTATGGCTATCGATGAAAATAGATATCCGCTATCGATTACATCAAATGGCGTTGTGGTCGTAGATACATCAGAGCGAGTCTGCAACTGATAAAACTATCAGCAAACATCCAGCATTTAAGTATAAAAATGCCGAAAATTAAAGTCACAACAGTTTTCTCGAGGGCCGAGGAATACAACAGTGAGGGGTTCTATGTATTTGACGCTGCAGGAATGATTCTGATGTGTAAATACTCCAATGTTCTTATTCCGTGGGAACGAAAAGACACGTGCGATAAACACTGCAGAGATTCAGCAACGCATTAAAAGAGGAAGAAAGAAGGAAACGAACATAATTCTAAGCGGCAAATGACATTCGGCGATACTCTACACATCGCAAAGAAGCTAAAAAACCTCCTTATAACATAATCTGTTAGATTTATCTCATACTATAATTAAGATTTCAGAAGAAACATTGATCATTAAGACAATTTATTTCGCGAAATACCCACCGAAATAGCGTCAGTTTTAACACCGAAATCAACGGTTTTATTTCACCAAAAAATAAGGCCCTTAATTATAATGCAATCGGTGCCACTTGTTGTACATTTGACAAGAATCCAGTTTTCCTCGTCTTTGAATGCGGAGAAATATCGCGATGTATCGCAATCGCTGCTGCTCTCGGCCGTTTTAAGAGATTCACATTGTCCTTGCGATATTATGCATACCGCGCCGCACCCGGCCGTTGAACGATTGTCTATTCGTCCTGACAGAATGGTGGATGCAAGCTCAGGGTTGGGCATGGTTAAAATTCACGAGTAGGTATGGACAAGTTGTATGGCCGGCGCCGTGATTCCAGCTGTCCCTATGCTGAGGTTGGGAGCTCATCAGTTCAGGGTGGATCACGAGGAGCAATTAGTATCGCAACGCTACGTAGGCTGTAATTTCTAAGTGGGTTGATGCACTTCTCGCTCCCCGTACGCTTTTAAGTATACGGTCATGGGAAAAGTGGCGAGTAGGTTTCGGAATGTTTCGTGATTGGTGGCCAATCATCTTTGACGGGATTCCCGCAGTCCTTGTAGACACAAGTTCACGATATGGGGCGGGTTTTATGATTTTACGCTACTGATGTCGATCGCGGTCCATTTGACGAGATTCCCGCAGGCAAGTCATGCTGTCAGCTGGCCGTCTTGAGTATGAATGTTCAAAGTAGGTATCAAATATTAAGAATTATTCTGAGAGGATTGCACGAATAAAGCGACTAGAGGACAAGTTTTCTTTCGAATGCGAATCACGAATTATACAAGTTTTCGAAATAACCGGTTAGATTATAATTTATCCGAAGGAACCAAAGTTCGAAGGAAAAATCGACATGTAACGGAATTTCGAATTAACCATACTGGATGTCGCAAATTGACGAGACAGATTTTTAAAATAAGTTATAGCCTACTGAGCCGGTACAATTTTTAGATCCGTTCGACATTATTTCCATCTAGCGGTCTCTAGTAATACATCTAAGAGATCGTAATTTCCGCACGTCTGAAAAAGGAATGCGCCCGCGTTGGAGAACCTATCCTTGTCTAAGAAACACGCCTTCGGCAATTGTTATCGCGAGGACAATTTGATGATCGTCTGCCGTTATAACTACTATTACAAATAATTCTATTCTAATGTTCCATGATGTCCTCTATAATATGCTTTGAGAAGATATAAATGTTGGGGAGACACTATGCGATTCAGGCTTTGTCTCATAGTGAAGAATTCCATAAATATGGAGTTGTCATAAAATAAAATTATCATCAGTGAACTTCCAGAACGTCTCGGAGTATCAGCTAAGTGGAAATGGTCCTTGTTGCTATTCTGTTTTAAAGAGTCACGTTTTGAAGAAAACTGATCACGATATATACGGTATATACTCCCCAACTTTCAGTGTTAAAAGTTCCGTAATTTAATCTGCTAAGGTAGGGTTAACCTGGAGACCGTTCATGTTTTTCTATGAAGTTATTTTGTCCCCAGTTTGTTTATATACACACGTAGTGGAGAATCAAATTGCTTGTTTATGGGTTTATTCATTTAAATGGGTGCTTGTTGTTGTTGTTTCGTTCCCGTATCTAGTCTCGAGTTTTATTTTAGTGCGTGTTACTTGCGTTTGTTTTATGTTGTGAAATGTGATTGTATTTATGAGAGATGTTTCTTACCAGACCATGCTTGTCATTTGTGCACTCCAAGGAAGGCCGAATAGGTTTTCTTTTTATCCTTGGAGACTGGGCAAGCATTATCTATGTATGATTCATTTACAATCACGGTTCTAGACTTGATATTAAGGGTTGGGGTTATGTTGTTTGTTTAAGTGGGAATTTGACTGAAGGTCGAGGGTCATGTTTGGTGTTGTTCTTTTTTGTTGTGGCCTTCAGTCAGCAAGCAACGCGTGATCCCATATCAGGTATATTGGTTACTCTTCCGAGATGACGGAATGTGTGTTCGTTGTACGTGCCCGGGACTGCAATTGACGCTTATTTGGCATCCCGCAAGGTAACTGAACCTTGTGCTTCGTTCGAGAGAAGTTTTATTCTACCAGCTCATGAAATCGTTTTGTTTTATCTTCATTTGGGATTTGCTGGCTTTAATTTTACCGAACTGATCTATGTTTATTTGCTGAGTTTGTATGTCACGGCACGTAATGTGAAGTTGTGTAATTATCCTGTGTTTATTGACGTGTCATTTAAGGGTCGTTGCTGTTGTTGGTTGTTTCTTTGGGTAGCTTGGCGTGACATACAGTTTAACGTAAGGGTGGTCGGATAGACAGTTCGTGGGAGACACGATTTCATGTACTTCTAAGAATGATGCTTCTGACTACCTTCTTGTAGTCAGCCTGTGGTGGAACGAAATGCACTATTAACACTATTGTTAATTTCTGCCCCTCTACTGAACGATCTCCAGCGACTTAGGCATTCTCCTCGCCGTCGACATTCTCCTTTTATAGATTTTTATTGTGTGTTTTACGTTTTATTGTTTTTTACTGTTTTATAAATACCATGTACATATTTTATTACAGGCCCATCATCCCTCATCTTACCATTTCATGCACCCCTCACGTCCCCTTTTGCTATGTCTTGTTTTTTGATATATTAAATTTTATTTTACAACCTCTACTCGAAAAGTGTAGTCATTGGATGGTCGGTGCTCCATCTAGTTCACCATGTGTCAATAGGTCTCATGGGTCCGCGTCCTCAACACCTGCACGCCTCTCACCTACGTATTTCGAAGCTTTTTCAAAATCCGTTTTCGAAACGGTAACACTTCGCAAGATTGCGACATTAAATTATTTAGCGTTATTTTTGGACTCCAATTTGACATAGTCTCCAAATAAATGCGAGGTTTCTGATTAATTTCAAAAGTTTTCGCGAATAAACAGGTTTCCTAATAACACAGATAAATATTTCACACAAAATTAAAGTCATCTTGATGATGAAAATATACGCTGAACGATGTATACCACTCAGGGTATCCTCAGTATGCATTTCCTCGAGGTCGGGCACGGGGTAATATAGCTTATGCAATCGGCGCTGCTTGCGTGAAACTCGCTCCATCGCAATCTCTGAGCCTAGAGGTGAGAGTTTAAATGATTCAATCCGCCTTCGGACAATTTTCGTTACCCGTATGTAAAATTCGTTACTTCCGTTACCCATTTGTAAAATTCGTTACTTTTTAGTTACTTTAGTTACCAGTAGCCAGCCTGCTGAACAACTGAGGTTGGCAGTACCTCCTACTTGAATTCACTGCAGCTCTCACCCAATTGAAACCCAGAAAGGCACCTGGCCCAGATAACATCCCTCTGTAACTAATTCAAGCCGGAGGTCATTCCCTCAAAACAAGGATTTTCACCGTTATCCTCAGAATATGGGAATCATGAAAGGTACTTGGAGACCTAAAGAATGCCACTATCATCACTATCTTTAAGAAGGGTGATCACAGTGTTTGTGGCAACTACCATGGTATATCACTGCTATCAATTATGGGGAAGATTCTTGCATGAATTCTACTTAACCGCCTCAAGGTTATCTCTGAGAAGATCCTCCCCGAGTCACAATGTGGATTTAGAGCTTCCAGAAGCACAATTGACTTGATTTTCTGTGTGAGACAGCTACAAGAAAAATGTAGAGAACAGAATCCACTCTTCTTAGTCCATGACTTGGAAAAGGCATTCGATTCGGTCCAGAACGGCCATGTGGGCGGTGCTGAAGCGGTTTGGTTGCCCTCAGCTCTCCATGATGGCATGACAGGTCAGGTTTGCCATCAGAATAAGATGTCCGATGAATTTCCTATTACCCATGGACTGAAACAAGGATGTGTACTGGTTCCAACGCTTTTCACGCTGTACTTGGCTGCAATGCATTATGATTCAACCACAAACATCCCAGGTGTGGAGGTCAAGTATCGTTTTGATGGAGGGCATTTCAACCTTACTCGTCTCCGCTCCTTGAGGAAAACTCAGGTTACTAATGTTACTAATATGTTGTATGCAGATGATGCTGCGGCACCAACTCTCACACCAGAAGAGCTGCAAGAGTCAATTAATTGTTACAAAAGTGCATGTGATCGCTATGGTCTTACCATAAATGTCAATAAGACTAAAGTCTTGGCACAACCTTCACCAGGCACACCTCTTCCTCAGTTCAATATCTCCATCTCACATTTGCCATTAGAGCAGGTAGACCACTTCTCGTACCTGGGCATTACCATTTCTGTGAGCTGTACCTGTGAGCAGGATGTGGATAAGAGAATTGGCGCAGCCCATGCAGCATATGGACGATTAGCGCACCGGGTCATCATGAATAAAGATCTGCCCATGGGTACAAAGCTTATGGTGTACAAAGCAGTAGTCATTTCGACATTGTTGTTTGGCTGTAAAATATGGACCCTTTACCGACGTGATCTTAGGAACCTTGAGCGCTTCCACCTACAAAAACTTCGATCAATCCAGAGGATTAAATGGAGCATTACCGCATTACCAATATTCCGGTTCTTGAAAAGGCTCAAATCAACAGCATAGAATCATCCATAATAGGTCACCAATTTAGATGGATTGGTCATGTCCATCGGATGGATGATGTGAGATTACCTCGTCAAATGCTATATGGTGAGTTATGCTATGGCACCAGACCTCATGGTGGTCCTAAGAGGCGCTACAAGGACCAATTTAAGCAGACCCTGAAATTGACAGGTCTTGATCCACAAACCTGGGACATGCTGGATGAAGACCGCTCAACTTGGCGCCGTACCATCTCGGATACTGTAAAAACGTTTGAAAGGGATCATCGCACACATGAAGAGCCCAAGCGTCAAGCTAGGAAACTTCGAGCAGCCCAACCACATCCTCCTCCAGCAATACTATGTGACTTGTGTGGACGCTTGTTTTATGCCAGGATTGGACTCTTTAGTCACCGTAAACACATCCACAAACTGGACTGAAGGAAGAAGATTTCTACTCGGATTCGAGTTAAAGCCGATGATGAGCCTTTACAATAAATATGTATCTGTTAAAGCAACCTGTTCTCTCTTTCTTTGTATTTTGCTTTAAATGAATTTCCTCCTGGTATTTAACGCTCAACTTAATTAATTTCAACTCTAACCTTCTATTGGGGCTCACTCTGAAACGGGGAAGCCTTTAATTGGCTGATCCTTTGGTTCTATACCAGTCATCACCCCGAAGGCTGGTTGGATCCTCATAAAGTACTGCCGTTAGGTTAAATGGGTAGATACCCACAAAAACTCAAGGTAGTGCTATATTGAGGCATACTAGGCAAGAAGAGGAGTGTGGTAGTTTGCCATTACTTTCCTCACTCAAGTCAGAACAGCAGTAATAACCCTATGAGTAGAACCTTTCACAGCATCCACAGGCACTGAGAGTGCCCTGAATGTCATTTCTAAGCACCATCCATACCTCAGTAGCATCCATATAATCACAGCCACAGCAAGACTGAGACATCGGTGAAAAAGCCGCATTTTACTCCAGCCTGTGCCAACAGACAAATGCAAATTTACTGCATTCATCAAGATATGGCAAACAGGCCAACAAGTATAGGAGTAGCCTGATATTTACAGAATTTGGAATTCCTTAAGAAAAAAATTATGTACTGTACATTAGCTTAGTAATTCAGCTGGCTGTGATACGAATTCGAAGCACTCCTCAAGACACAGACCCACGTCATATTCTTGGCAGCAGTAGCCCATACCAAAGTCTTCCTATACCGATGCTTAGAACACACGACATATCGCCTCCAAGGTTTAGATTTCCCAGTTTTGGGTGCTAATTTCCATATAAAAAGTATTTCCTGTACCGTAACCTTGGAACTGTAATATCTGATGCGCGCCGGCCTTAAATAATTTGTTCCACATCTGATAGCATATTTTGTAAACAAACCTTCCTACATAGGACAAGATTTATCCACTCTTCAACAAAATTTACTTTGTTTTGAGGCAACTTACCTCTTCCGGGACATGTTTCAGCTCATCTATCGAGCCATCTTCAGACGGATCAGCAAAATCTTGGTGTACATATTGTACACATCCCAGTGTACGTCGTTAATTTAATAAAATTATTAAAAATTATTTCAAAATGACAACACTAAAAACCTTGCACGACTTGCGAGATGATGGAAGATGATATGACACTGAGCATGGAGATCATAAAAATAAAATCTAAAGCTATAAAAACTTCAAGACGCATCTCAGCTGTATTTTATGCACACGGAATTGTGTTTTTAGTCTTGCCGATCATGCGGGTTACTGACTCGCTGGCGGCCCGCCTCACTACTGACCTGTGTAGCCTGGGCTTGGCCTCACGTTCACAATGTGTGACGTATGAAAACTCTTCGAACTTGGCATACTTCTGTTGAAGAAAACTTTATCGTTATACGTAATTTCGTTTACATTTTTTACAGGACCCAATTTTTGGTTTATACGAATTGCATGTTCTCCAGTGTGATGAGAGCCTTGCCTTTCTTTAGTGTATGGAGAATTCTGAGGTCGTCTTCTATTGTGCCGAAACTGTGGGTAGAAACCAAAAGACAGCAACAAGAAGAGGCATACTAGACATGCTAAGCAATGTGAGGAGTACAGTAGTATTCACTCTTAATAGTATTATGTAATCCAAATTTTATATGAAAAACATAATTAACCCCTCAGGCCGGCTATTTAAACCCGAGTTGTTCACATCTCCGGCGGTATTTAAATTGAAGCTCAGCAGAGGTTTAGACTCCAACAAGGTAAAAAATTAATAATGTTAAATCTACGAAATATAACGTAATGAAAATTTTAGGAATACTTGCCGAGATCATGTTCAATGTTTCTCAGTAATATATGTGACTACTGCTTTTCAGGATTGTCCATGATCACACGCAATATTTACAAAAATAGAATAATTTGATAAGTTCCACCTTTGGTAATTGTTTCAGGTATGTTTACAATGAAAGCAAGATATTTGCATGATAATGCTCAATCTACATAATATTCGGGTAACATTTCCAGGAAAAGCTGAATTTTGAAAAGCTTTTTAGGCCCCGTATATGTATCCCGTGTATAATTGTCAACAAACTGTAAATATCGCAATATTAGTTCAAACCTGTCCCTTGGCATTGTTTGAGGGAATATAGGGGTCTCTAAAAATTCATCCCTGGTGAGTTAACTCTTTAGGGTAGGTTTATGCATTATCCCTATCAACATTACAAGTCCCAAGAACACACAAATGTTGCCCCCTGTCACTGACTGCCACGCAACCTTAGTTTCAATCACTTTGTCGTCGAAATCAGATAAAAAGAATCTAAAACTGACGTGAAATGCTTTCTTGTTCGCGGCATACCCGTGAACCTCTCGCCACATGCACTGAACAGCGGTCGTTGTTATTACAGCTGAAGCTATTTCTTCTTCATCAGCGCTGTCTGCCACTTCACCAATAACATCATGCTGTGTGTGCATAGTCCGTATCACTACCAAAAATATCACCTCCCTGTAAATCACTTCCACTACTGTCATCTACCAAACGAATAATCTCTGCACCCATAAGATAATGAGACAGCCCGGCAATTATTTATCTGTGACTGAGTAGCCTCTAGCCTACGAAGCAAAAAATTATCTACATATTATTTGCTTTCGGTGCTTCCCCTTCAAAAGTGGCGAAAATTATCAAGTTAGACATAGTCCACAAAACATTCTGGAGAAGGCAGGAGAGACTGTGGTACCTTCTAAAGCAACTAACTTGAAACTAGAGCACGTTTCATGTTATTTCCCTGATCGATATGAGTCGTCAAAAGCAACGGATATCGATCAACTTCGTATTAGTTCTAATTATGAAATAGAGATGGCACGAAAGTACATAACTTCTCGGTTCATAACGTGCAAAAAGATCCCGCGAAGCAGCAGTGTTTCATGTGTAATGGGCATTCTAACTTCTGCCTCCACCGGCCGTTCGTGGTACATCCAACCGGCTGAACGAGTAGAGTCCAGCTGACGTCGAACCGGCTTGAGGGGTTAAGCACATCATACCACCAGAGATGCCAATTAAAAGCAGTTTAATAAACCGTATATTCAGATATAATTGTTGCATATTCTTAGCACGGTGCAATAGTCAGGAACAGATGACCTAGTAGTTCCGTCCCTTAAAACAACAACTAACACGCAATAGTTATGAAAGTTCAAAAAAGTAAAACCACAAACCATTTTATATATATATATATATATATATATTGTATCATTATTTGCTTAATTTGTAATCCCTTGTATTTCATTTTCATGAACATCATCATATACCTGCACAACATCAGACATGGGTCTATGTTGTGTTCCACTGAAGTGGCTGATGCTATACTATTGATATTGCAAGTTTTCAGTCAGTCAACACAATATAATTACAATATAATTCACGTCATTAAGGCAGCACTGAAAAACTGGTTCAAAGCTGTCTATATAGTGGATGATGCTAGAGTAGCATGGCATATCATTCTTATTTAACAAGGGTGCCCTTTGCGTAAGTTTCCACCAATAGCAGTTGGGCCTGTTGCCACGTGGGCGAACTGGGGCTAGCATCGCTTCGTAAGGCAACTTATTGAAACTTGTCATTCCGAGGCCAACTGGCAGAAGTTGCAGATCCGTATAAGTTTCACTCCTCTGGACTGGTGCTGAACACTACCACTGTCTAGTGTGCCGTGTGCCAGCCGCTGGTTATACGCTTGCGGCACCGTGGCCAACCAACCGGTGTACAAATATGAGTTTGCTATGCGACGATTATGCCATGAAATTTTATAAATTTATTTTCTGTATTTCAAAAGTATGTTGCAGCGATTATGCGAAGAAATACGGTAGCTTACACAATCAATGGGCTAAAATAGAAAGATAGAAACACATAATGACGGGAGGTACAGGGAGGGGATAGAGGGTAAAACTCAAGGACAATCTCCACAGCCAGACAAACTCCCGACTTCAAAGATGGGCATTTACGTCATCAATCAAAACAATAGCTCTTCAAGGCTGTGGTGATTGCCCTTGTCCTTCTTATACCTAAGTGCGTGGGTCGTCCAGAATAAAAGTCTCCTTTGCGGCCAACCAATTCCAGTTTTGTGGAAAGAGGAAGGCTCCTGACAAATCCTCAACTGCACCCACTCTAGTACTTCCTCATCCGAATGAAACAGACGTCCGCCGATGTTTTTTTTTTTTTTCAGGTCGTAAAAAAAATGTGAAAATCACAAGGGGGAAGATCTTGGATGTACAGAGGATGTTGAAGCAATTCCCAGCCAAAACACTGCAGCGTAGCCCTCACCAGATTAGCAGTATGGGGGCAGGTATTATCTTGCAACAGGACGATTCTGCCCGACAGCATTCAGGGGCGTTTTGACTTTATGGCAGGTCGCAGATTCTGCAAAGTGTCTTCATAGTGCTGAGCACTGATAAAGGTTCCATGCTCGAGGAAGTCAACATGCAGACAGCCCCTGCCGTTAAAGAAAGAGGAACATTGTTCCAAATTGAAATTCCCAAGTAGCCCAATTCCCAACTCTGAGGTTCTGATCACTTAATGGTAAGAACTAACACCATATATCACTATGTTTCACCTACCTTAATCTTATTGACGTAATTTATGGCATGGTTGAACTCCACAGGCTGGCCTTGAGGTGCAGGGTGTACGGGTCCAGCATTGCCAGTCTCTGCATGGTTCAAGGCCTGAGTAACAGCCTGATGTGCCTGTGAGATGGCATGATGAGCAGCTGCAGCATGGTGATGGCTGTTGTTATGATGATGCGTAGGAGTGGTGGACACAGACCCCGTCCCAACACTGGGAGGAGCTGACTGACTTGGGGGCAGACTCGCAGGTGCTGAGGCAGTCGGTGTGTAGTTGCTTGGCACTGCAGGAGGTGTAGGTGAGGTATGGTGAATTGGAGTAGCACTACTGGCAGTCACAGGTACTGTTAGTGAATGATACGTAGTTGTTGTTGTTGTTGTTGTTGAGGTCCTAGAGGAGATAAAGCACGTTCATAATGAAACTTCGCCAGATTTGGGGGAAAACGGCTAGAAAGTTTGAAAAAAAAAAGACCTATGTGTATCAAATAACAATACCACACTTTATCTAGCACAATGAATGTTTATTATTACAATTTAAAGTGTAGTCTTATAAAAAAAACTAGCTGAAACCCATCAAAACATGACGAACAATGGAAAAAATATTTACTGAAGATGTTCTTTATAAAAGTTACATTCTTTGTAAGATTACTTTTTCTGCGCATGCATTGAGTGCCAAGAATTTTGCATTTTTCTTTATTAATTAAAAAATATATGGAAACATATTTATTTTATTTTAAAGACACACTGCAAATCTACAAGCCAATAGCTTTCGTCAGAGTGCTTCAAGAAGTAAATCGGTTCAGCCGTACTCCCAATCTCGCGGTAATAAAAATCACCTTAGTGTTTTAAATATATAGATAAGATAGATAGATGGCATTGTAAATCTCAGAGAATTCTTTACTTTACAGGAATGCTGAAAGTAAAGTATGTTCTGAAGTTTGGAGATACATCCGCAGGGGTGATGGTGAGATTTAGGCCAAGTCCGTAGCGTGAGCAATGCGCGTGTGCAAGAAAGTTGACTGCTGCGTCGTGAAGTTGGCTGGGCTCTCACCTCTTTAGTACTCTAAGCAACGGTGGCGCAAAATACGGGTGGCGGCGCGATCTGCAGGCAAAATAGAAGGCCGCGCGGCAGAGCTCTACCGAGCTTTCGTAGGCTAAGAGGTCAGGCATTATGACGATAATTGTTGTTTTAAGGGGCCTAACATCGAGGTTATTGGCCCCTAATGAAATGAAATGGCGTGAAATGAAATGATGTAGATAAAAACAACTCACTGCCATGGATGAAACGAAAATGGTGTTTATAAAACAGACAGTGAGCCCCAAAAAATTATGTCTTATTTGAATAAAAGGTATAAAAGGCGGATGGTAAAAAAGGATAAAACAAACAAGGCATAGTGAACAATAAAATAGATGAACACAATAAAAAATATAAAACAGATTTAACCTGAATTAAAAGTCATAACTACACATTAAAACTTAAAAAGTAACCACTCTCCCTCATGAACCGGATGACGAGGTCAGCTGACGGCCCATCATCACGGAGAATAAGGGAGAGGGTATTAAGCAGTTTAAGAGTCCTTCGCAGATCGGCCAGATCCACACACTCCAAGAGAAGGTGTGCCACGGTTAGGTGGGCGCCGCAAGTACACACAGGAGGATCTTCTCTCTTTAGCAAGTGGGAGTGCATAGCAATCCCATGGCCGATCCGGAGTCGACAGAGTACCACAGCTTCCTTCCGGAGAGATCGGAAGGAAGATTTCCACACCTTCGTTGTCTCCTTGATGCCTCTCAGTTTGTTGGGTGGAGGCGTGGCATGCCATGCTTCCTCCCAATGCGACAGGATCGAATGCCGCAACTGAGAGCGCACATCACTAGCAGGCACCTTATACGGTAACGAGGGCAGTGCGCCTGCCCCTCTCGCCGCCTGATCAGCAAGCTCGTTTCCCGCAATACCCATGTGGCTAGGAAGCCACACAAAGGTCACCCAGGTTCCAGAGTTACGCGAACTGACAAGCAGGTCATGCACACGCTGGACCAACGGGTGCTTCGGGAAAAACACATCGATCGCTTGAAGCGCACTCAGAGAGTCAGTACACACAAGAAAGTGCTGGTGATCGTCTGATAACGTGTACCGCAGAGCCTCTAAGATGGCATAGAGCTCCGCTGTGTACACGCCACAGGCCTCGGGAAGTGAAAATAGAAACCAACGAGCCTCAACCACAAATGCACAGCCTACTTTCTCGTTTAACCTCGAACCGTCCGTGAATAGAAGCCCTGATCCCGGATACCGGCTCACCACGGACTGGAACAGCCTCCGATGGACGGAGGAGTCCATGTCCGACTTGGGGCCGGTGTGCAGATCCAGGATGATATCAGGGCGAGAGACCATCCACGCAGGGGCCTTGCTAGGTACTCGGACGATACAGGAGACAGAAGGAAATCGGAACTGACGGTATAAGGCATCCAAGCGAATCCCCGCCGGCCGACTGGCTCGAGCGAGTGCATCATACAGCCGGCGATTCGGATTGGGAAACAAACATGGATAGCTTGGATGAAGTGGCATCTGTCGAATAGTTGCAGCATAGGACAGCAGTACTTGTTGGCGCCTTAGGTGTAAACGATACGCCAGCCTCGGCGAGCAAGCTGACTGGGCTCGTCCGAAAGGCACTCGTCGCCAGCCTCACACCAACGTGGTGGACACTGTCCAGTTTAACAAGCACTGACTTACTGGCCGAACCATATGCTACACTGCCATAATCTTATCTAGATAAAATCAGTGCCTTATAAAAACGAAGGAGCACCGCGCGGTCCGCCCCCCATGATGTGCGGTGGCGTAGTCGGTAGCATGCTGAACTGCTATGCCCAAGATAGCGGGTTCAAACCCGGCAGAAGTCGTCGGATTTTTTAAGAGCGTTAAAAATCCTTCAGTATGCCTTCCTTCGGAGGGGAAGTAAAGCCGGCGGTCCCATGTCATAGATTTATGGCATGTTAAAGATCCTTTCACAGACTAAACTTGTGTAAAGCAAAATTTTTTAGGTTCGATTTCGTCAGAACGCTCTATCAAAGTTCCAACGTTCACCACTAGGTATCATTGATATCTGGTGGCGAAAGTTGGAACTAATTGAAATTGAACGGAACTTGTAGCTCACCCTTTAGGGTATCCGCTAGAAGCAGCTACAGACTCAGGCGAGCCGAACATGTCCTCGGACATTCCCGGCACTAAAAGCCATACGATAAATAAATAAATAAACCGCAACACATTTTGAGTTTCTTAGCACAGGCAGTTTTCAAACACCGCACGTGTGGCTCCCACATCAATTTCTGATCGAAAAGGAGCCCAAGGAACCGGTACGCAGCAACAGAAGGCAAAGTTACATTGCCCAGATAAAGCTCAGGATCAGGATGGTGAGTGCGCTTTCGGCAGAAATGGACAACCGTGGACTTAGCGGTTGAGAATCGAAAGACATGCTCTAGTGTCCAGACTTTCCACTCTCCGAATAGCTTGTTGTAGCTGTCGTTCAGCGACCACCATATTTTGCGCACTATAATGTAGAGCGAAGTCGTCTACATATAGCGACGGTACCACTGCTGGACCAGCAGCAGCGACTTTACCGTTTATGGCAATCGCAAATAATGTTACGCTAAGCACCGATCCCTGTGGGACTCCGTTTTCCTGTATATGATATTGCGAATATGTCCCCCCTATTTGGACACGGAACAGACGAAGGGACAGAAAATTCGCAATAAAAACCGGCAAGTTATCTCGGAATTTCCATTGATGCAGGGTAGAGAGGATGCCGTAACGCCAAGTGGTGTAATAGGCCTTCGAGGTAAAAGAAAAGAGCGACTAAGTGCTATCTCCGGAGAAAAGAGTCCTGTATGGCGGTCTCCAGGCGTACCAGATGGTCGTTGGTACACCGAGACGCCCTGAAACCACACTGGTATTCAGACAGGAGTCCCCGTTTCTCCAGGACCCACACCAGGTGCCGATTGACCATCCTCTCAAGAGCTTGCACAGACAGTTAGTGAGACAAATAGGTCTGTAACTCCCTGTCAAATTGGGATCCTTATAGGGCTTCAGGATAGGTATAATGATACCTTCCTGCCATTGTGCTGGAAACACACCTTCCAACCGGATTCGGTTAAACCCCCTGAGCAAATAACGAATGCTCTCATCGTTAAGATGCTTAAGCATCGGGTTGTGAATATTATCCGGGCCGGGAGACGTGTCCCTGCAGAGCGCCAGCGCTCCACGGAGTTCCCACTCTGTAAAGGGCACGATGTACTCCTCCGAAGCGCGGGAAGCAAAACTAAGCTGGAAACGTTCCGCTTCGCGCTTCAGGGCCTCGAAGGCAGGGTCATAGTTATGGGAACCGGATATATCCGCAAAATACGAGGCGAGATGGTTTGCAACGCGATAAGGATCGGTAAGCAATTCATTATCAATGGAAATTCCCGGCACAGTAGAAGATGTCTGAATTCCCGAAATGCGTCGTAGTTTAGTCCACACTTGAGAGGAGGGGCTATGTCCGTAATAGAAGACACATACCGCTCCCAGGATTGTTTCTTATTCGGCGAAATTTCTTAAGCGCGACCAAATTGGCCATGGTTGGACGCCGACGATAGTGCTTATGAGCTCGACGACGGTCTCTTATTGCCACTGCAATATCCTCTGTCCACCAAGGGACGAGTTTGCGGCGAGGAGTCCCACAAAAGGATGGAATGGACTCTTCGGCGGCAGCAAGAAGCACATCGGTGATGTGGTGTACCTCGTCATCGACGCTCCGGCAACCAAGATCAACGAACACAGCTCGTTCTTGAAACGAGGGCCAATTGGCCCGCTTAATCACCCAACGACTGGGGAACTCCACGGGCTTCTGGTTCAGAAGTGTAAGAACGATCGGAAAATGGTCACTGTCACAGAGGTCATCGTGTACATACCAACCAAATAGGGGGACCAGCGCACTGCTACACACACTCAAGTCAATGTGTGAGTACATGCCGTGCGCTAAGCTAAAATGTGTAGCTTCCCCTGTATTTAATAGGGATAAATCCAACCCCTGAATTAAACCCTCCACGTCCCTTCCTCTGGGGCAGGAAGATGGTGATCCCCACTGGGGGTGATGCGAGTTGAAATCACCCACGATAAGGAAAGGGACTGGAAAAAAAAAAAAAGGGAATCTTGTAGTTTAACATGACCGTTAATCGCGAGATCATGAGCCACGGGACCTCCTTTTTACGTGGAATCCGAACCACAGGACATGGCATTTCACTTCGAGAATCTCACATGCATTGACCGGGAATCGAACCCGGACCGCCTTGGTGAGAGGCATACAGCTAGACCGCTGAGCCACCACGCCCTCTCTGGTTGATCAACAAGATCAAAGACGTCATTAATATCAAGGGGCTGGTTCGGTGGAAGATACACGTTACAAACAGTTGTCATAACAGGCAAGGACACGCGAACTACAATAGCTTCCAGAGGAGTGGCGAGCGGAAACTCTTCACTGTAGCAGTCAGAGCGAACTAAGGTACAAACGCCCCCGGAAGCCCGGGCGGCGTCTTGTCGCTCTTTAGAGTATAGTCTGAAACCTCTCAGAACAGTCTCGTGATCAGGTCTGAGGTTTGTTTCCTGTAGGCAGACTATAGTAAAGCCAGCATTACTTCCGACTTGACGTTTCAGTGCTAGGATACAGTTTCGTTCGCTAAATCGCGAACGAAACTCAATTTGTCGTGATATATCGATGGCTGCCTGTGATTGGCTAGTTAAAGTGATTTTCCTTCTGACCACTAGATAACTGTAGGGTAACACTGAAACGTCAAGTCGGAAGTAATGATGTCTTTACTACATACGCGCTGCGTATTGTGCAATGAGCTGACGGAGCTCTGTCAAATGCCTGTCATAACTGTTACAATTCCACTGTAACAGTGCCATAGTGTGAACTTATAAACTAGGGAATAAGTTGGAGCAGCAAGCTACAACTTATCCTCTGGAGGATCTTCACTCACTACGTCGACTATAATCTCCATGTCCTCAGGCGAGGTCGTGGAGTTAATCGACTAAGCGGAAGATTTTCTAGACGCCGTTCGGCGGGGGGGGGGATGGATCTCCGTGGGGAGCGCGCAGATCTGGGGACCGAAACGTCCCCAGGCGCGGAAGTATCCGCAGTTGTGGAGCGGATGGCTTCCCCTTTTTTGGAGAAAGGGAATGCGTAGTGCGGGGTCCCTTCTTCCCCGCCTCTTTAAGATATATAGACGGGTCAGGAGCCAAATTCCTGACCCTGGTCGACGATGCCGCCTCCGCCGGCTTCGGCTTCCGCCGACCGTTTAGGTGGGGAGTTCCTCCCCTGCTGGGCGGGCGGAGCAGCCTTCGGGGTGGTCGAAGGTGGAGTTGAAGTCACCATTGGGCATTTTGTCATAATCGTAGGTGCTAGTTTCGGAACAGGAAACTCAGTTGCAGGTTTCACAGCTGGTACAAAAGAGGAGGTAGACGGAACCAAATTAGGTATTATAACTCGATAATCTTAGGCGAAGGAGCAATCGCGGTATGGTACTTCTTGCGGGGTTCCTGGTAGGTGAGACCATCCAGGGTTTTGATCTCCGGGATTTTCTTCTCACTCTGGAAGACAGGGCAGTTCCTGTCCCGAGGAGAATGAAATCCAGGGCAATTAGTGCACTGATATGGTGTTGTGCACTCTTCCGCTTCGTGTGGTACCTTACGGTATGTTCCGCAGATTTCTGGGCTCGAGCATCGGGATAACATGTGCCTGAACTTCTGGCACTTATAACACCTCATTGGTGGAGGGATATAAGGCCGTACGTCACAACGGTAACTTGTTACCTTGACTTTCTCCGGGAGCACCGAAAACTCAAAGGAAATAATGAAAGCACCAGTATCCACGATTTGACCATTGACCTTGCGCGTAATGCGCCGGACATCAGTCACGTGACGGTGCTGCATATCCTCCTTGAGCTCCTCGTCATTGTTCAGAATCAGGTCCCGGTGGAAAATAACTCCTAGGACCAGATTCAGGGACGTGTGCTTTTCCACTTTTACGGATATTTCGCCAAAGTGGTCACATTGCAAAAGTTGTTCAACTTGCTCACCAGTCCTAGTCTTGAGCAACAAGCTACCGTTCCTCATCTTTTGTACTTTCTCAAGCTCACCATAGACACCTTCTATGTGGCGAGAAAACAAAATACTCTTTACCAGCTTGAAATCACCCCCATCTGTTCTGGTAGCTACCAGAAACTTGGGGGTGTTAACACCCAGATTTTCACGCACAGATTGTTCCCAGGGGTTGATCCCCGTAGGGAATCAAATGTTAAAGACTTGGGTGTAGGATCACCCTGTTTGGGGATTTTTCTTTTTGAACCCATGGCCAGATCATCCTCCCTGAATGCCACCGACATCCGATCACGGGCCGTCACAGTAGCCGCTACCCAGCCAGGGCAAGGCCCGCCTAGCTTGGAAGGCATTGCCTGGGGGTCCGATGTTTTACAATGCCGTATCGGCATGTACCCAGTATATACTGGATTTTACAGCTCAGACATTTGGCTGTGCGGGGACCTGCATAGTCAGGCGGATACTACTGCACGGGTACATGGCACACCCACTGTCGGCGCGGCCAAGACCGGAACAGGCTTTCGAGCGTAGTCGCAAGCGTAAGTGGCCCATCCCCTAACAGCACGCACATATAGAAATTTTGGTTGCCAGACCCTGAAAGCAGTAACGGAAAAAAGTGCGATATAACCTAATGAGAGTTATACCGCACGGGTGTATGTCTTTTAGAGCTGACTGTCAAACCCTCGAAAGGGGACCGATCCGAGAAACCCTTTTAGTCGCCTTTTATGACTGGCAGGGATTACAGTGGATGTATTCGCTTCCTCCCATCCACTGGGGTCCAATTCACAAACCAATGCGGAGTCCTTAAAGTATAGCCAGGCAGAGGATACCGTGGGTGTATTCTAAACCCCCCACCCACAGGGGGACAGGCATTATGAGACCTTTCAAGATTTCCCAGATCAAATGCGAAACTCCCCTACATTACCCGCATCTATTCCGGGGCACTAAAATTCCTGTACTTTCCCCGCATATCCCATATCTCTCGACAAACTGGTCTACCTTGTCTGCTACAACAGTCGATCTGTAGCTAACAAACTTACACGTCAATGTATATGATTATTTGTCTGGTACCTGTTGCCCAAGCATTTCCCAATGCTTGCTTTAGGGCGGTTCTACCACATCCGGGCAAAGGGGCCGATAACTTGCCCGTCGGAATAAGTAAGAATTTCCGTTCGACCATCAACGGGTAGAGCTATCGGCTATATAAACTTCGTCTACCCGGAGAGTAAATTTTCGGGAGCTTCGAGAGGCCGATAAAGCATTACCAGCCAGATTTGAGCCGTGCTTAAGTGTTTCTTTGCATCATCTATGCTATACAAACCTCTTCATAAATGACTAATAATAAAATTAGAATCATTTGGTAATTTTGTTGTCACATAATGATATAATTACAATCATTTGTTACTTATAAGCGATGCAACAGTTACTGAGCACATTTTATTTTAAGGTTATGGAAGAGATAAATGACATCCTGGAAATGTATAACTTTTTTGTCGACGAAGAAGATGTAGTCACACGTCCAAAGCGGAACAGAGATCGGCTGGAGCATTATGAAATTTGGTCGAATGAGGAGTTCTTCGTCCGGTTCAGGCTACAAAAGCCAACAGATTTATATTTGCTGCGGTTGATTGAACATGAAATACGGCCGCCTAGCGATTACCGTATGGAACCATAATAGATTTCAAAATATTATCTCAATTCCATGTTTAGGAATACTGTATGTACTGCTCATATAATTTAATAAATTCGCACACGTGTGCATGAGAAATACAGAGTGTACAGGACATTCAGGTTCTGTACTATACAATGTCACTGACTTGGTGTTTTGCTTATACAGCATAAGACCTGATATTTGGGGCATTGCATTTTACAGTTTTCTACATCACTAAAACCATGACAAACAGAAATACGAGCTTAGGTCTGTGGCGACGCGTTATACGGTCAATAGTTTTCATCATAAAATATGTGTGACAATATCATTCCATCCGCCAAACGAAAAGTGTAAATGTGAACTTTGCAACAAGACCTATCCTGTCTATAGCTGTGCAAAAAGAGTGAAATCTCTCGTAGTATACAGACTTAGTCTTTGCTGAAATCTGGAAAAATGCTGGTAAACCTGCGATTATAAATCTTCATCAACATCTAGTTAAAATGTGGATTACTGAAGAAATTCCTGCACACTGGACCATAGGAATAATCCATCCATTATTTAAGAAAGGAGACAAAACGAACCCAGATAACTACAGAGGAATTACCCTTCTGGACTGCACATATAAAATTTTCTCTCGCATAATTTACAACAGGATCAAAAACATTCTGGAACCACAACTTGGAGAATATCAAGGAGGATTTCGCCCTTACAGAAGTTGTCCAGACCAAATCCTTAGCCTGAAATTAATAATGGAATATTACAAAAACAGAAATAAGCAACTCTTTATCTCTTTTATAGATTTCAAAAAAGCCTATGATAGTATTCATAGACTGACACTGCTAAAAATCCTCAGATCATATGGTCTCCATCCTAAATTGATAAAAATCATTCAATTAACATTAACAAACACAAATTCGAAAGTTAAATTTAGGGGAGAAATATCAACAGCTTTCTCAGTAAAAACTGGTCTCAGACAAGGTGATGGATTATCCCCTCTGCTTTTCAATGTGGCTCTTGATTATATCATGAAGGTTTGGCAAAAGGAAAACCCTCCTAACATCAAAATTGGAACAAAACCATCAATAAAAATAAACTGCTTAGGATTTGCAGATGATTTGGCTCTTTTAGCACTAGACAAGGAAGAGGTTTGTACTCAGATCACTAGTCTCCAAGAGATTGCTCAAGGGATAGGATTACAGATATCCTTTGAAAAAACTGAGATCATGCCTATGAAACCCTTAGATATAAATGAAGTCTATATAAATGATCATAAAATTAACCTAGTTCCTCAATTTAAGTATCTTGGAGAAATTATAACACATAACTTAAACGAAAAAGTAACTTGGATAAATAGAACAAATAAAATGAAAAAGGCACAATCTCTAACCTGGTCAACATATAATAAAAAATGCCTATCAATAGCTACTAAGATCCAACATTATAAAACTGTAACTCTCCCAGAAGCCACTTATGCTTGTGAAACACTGTTCCAAATTAAAAATGAACAAAGAACTGATCAGCTCCTCAAAACGGAAAGAAGAATCATTAGAACGTGCATAAATAAAAAGTATCAGGTTGAGGGAGTCTGGAGGATTCTCCCAAATGAAACTGTCTATCGTGAGATTGATCCAATCACCAGCACAATGAAGAAGAAAAGAATTTCATATTTTTTTCACATCTTACGGCTTCCAGAAAACAGAATTGTACGCCAACTGGTGATGAGAAATCTAGGAAAGAAAACTGGAGGAAAATGGATCCAAGGAATCCAACAAGATCTCAAAGCAGTTGGACTTAAGATAACAGATGCCGAGGAGAAAAATAAAATTAACACCATTCTTAAAACTCACAAATTTTCTGCAGAAATGACACATAGAAAGCCTATGGAGATTTCAGATGAGTTGAGAAAATCCCGATCTGAAAGAATGAAAAAGTACTGGAAAGAGCGCAAGAACCAAGCAGTACTACCTTCAAAGAAGAAGTGATTGTGGAACGACTCAAGTGGTCCAATGTGACCAATCAAGATAATAATAATAATAATAATACAGCAAAGAGAACTATCTAATTATGCACAAATGTGCGCATTCCGTTTCTTTCATTTTACAGAGTTTACAAATAAACTTGTCGGTTGGAAAGTAATAATTTGATTTGACATAAATTTTATGATTAAACCTATGCACTGCAAGCCTTGTCACAACATGTCTGTAGCTCAGATAGGCCTAAGCCTGTATTCAGATTGCAAAGTAGCCTATTGCTAGACACATATTTCACAGGCCATTCCGCCTTGAAAAGCACTGCATGCATGTCTAGTTTTCGATTAACGGGGTTAGGTATGGTTATTCAGTTGCATTCCTCCGAGAACTGAATGACATGCTAGGTTTATACTGCCCAGAAGTGTCGCGAGAGGTTTTGGTACTATATCTTGTTGAAACCCAAGAACACGTGCTATCAACAAACAATGGACAAAAGCGAAACGAAAAGAAACTTAACGCATCTAACGATAGGTGGCTCACTCATCGATTACTCAAATTTAACAAAAATCAGGCTGGCCAGCATCTGTATTTTGTTATAAGGTTCCGCGCAGCTGCCTGGAAGTGGTACAACGCTGCCCAAGATGCACAGAGGTTTACACCAGCAGATAGTTCATCACCGGGGTTGCTGCCCGCAGCTTTTACCCGGATGTGGTAGAACCGGCCCTAAATGAGCTGTCAACCAACATAAGTCTGTTTTTATGTTCTTAGTTTTGCTTGTACAATACTGTATTAATTCATAGCATAGATACAGTATATACATGCAACACTGAAAAGGGTACATACACAATTTTAATTTTTCTCAGAATGACCATTATATGCATGTTCATGGTTTTAATTATATTTGGCATAGTCCTACCTACGTTAACCAGAAACCTAGGTTTAACAGAAAACTTTGTGAGTCCTGTTCTTTTCCGTTAAAGGCAGATTAAACTGCACACAAAAACAGACAAGGACAATCTCTACAAACACATACACTGTCTTTTTTAAAGGTAAAGCAATCAGGCCAATATTATTATTATTATTATTAATCTTGATTGGTCACATTGGACCACTTGAGTCGTTCCACAATCACTTCTTCTTTGAAGGTAGTACTGCTTGGTTCTTGCGCTCTTTCCAGTACTTTTTCATTCTTTCAGATCGGGATTTTCTCAACTCATCTGAAATCTCCATAGGCTTTCTGTGTGTCATTTCTGCAGAAAATTTGTGAGTTTTAAGTATGGTGTTAATTTTATTTTTCTCCTCGGCATCTGTTATCTTGAGTCCAACTGCTTTGAGATCTTGTTGGATTTCTTGGATCCATTTACCTCCAGTTTTCTTTCCTAGATTTCTCATCACCAGTTGGCGTACAATTCTGTTTTCTGGAAGCCGTAAGATGTGAAAAAAATATGAAATTCTTTTCTTCTTCATTGTGCTGGTGATTGGATCAATCTCACGATAGACAGTTTCATTTGGGAGAATCCTCCAGACTCCCTCAACCTGATACTTTTTATTTATGCACGTTCTAATGATTCTTCTTTCCGTTTTGAGGAGCTGATCAGTTCTTTGTTCATTTTTAATTTGGAACAGTGTTTCACAAGCATAAGTGGCTTCAGGGAGAGTTACAGTTTTATAATGTTGGATCTTAGTAGCTATTGATAGGCATTTTTTATTATATGCTGACCAGGTTAGAGATTGTGCCTTTTTCATTTTATTTGTTCTATTTATCCAAGTTACTTTTTCGTTTAAGTTATGTGTTATAATTTCTCCAAGATACTTAAATTGAGGAACTAGGTTAATTTTATGATCATTTATATAGACTTCATTTATATCTAAGGGTTTCATAGGCATGATCTCAGTTTTTTCAAAGGATATCTGTAATCCTATCCCTTGAGCAATTTCTTGGAGACTAGTGATCTGAGTACAAACCTCTTCCTTGTCTAGTGCTAAAAGAGCCAAGTCATCTGCAAATCCTAAGCAGTTTATTTTTATTGATGGTTTTGTTCCAATTTTGATCTTAGGAGGGTTTTCCTTTTGCCAAACCTTCATGATATAATCAAGAGCCACATTGAAAAGCAGAGGGGATAATCCATCACCTTGTCTGAGACCAGTTTTTACTGTGAAAGCTGTTGATATTTCTCCCCTAAATTTAACTTTCGAATTTGTGTTTGATAATGTTAATTGAATGATTTTTATCAATTTAGGATGGAGACCGTATGATCTGAGGATTTTTAGCAGTGTCAGTCTATGAATACTATCATAGGCTTTCTTGAAATCTATAAAAGTGATAAAGAGTTGCTTATTTCTGTTTTTGTAATATTCCATTATTAATTTCAGGCTAAGGATTTGGTCTGGACAACTTCTGTAAGGGCGAAATCCTCCTTGATATTCTCCAAGTTGTGGTTCCAGAATGTTTTTGATCCTGTTGTAAATTATACGAGAGAAAATTTTATATGTGCAGTCCAGAAGGGTAATTCCTCTGTAGTTATCTGGGTTCGTTTTGTCTCCTTTCTTAAATAATGGATGGATTATTCCTGTGGTCCAGTGTGCAGGAATTTCTTCAGTAATCCACATTTTAATTAGATGTTGATGAAGATTTATAATCGCAGGTTTACCAGCATTTTTCCAGATTTCAGCAAAGACTAAGTCTTCGCCACAAGTTTTGTAATTTTTTTGTTCTTTAATTGCGAGTTCTACTTCATTAATGTTTGGAGGATTTATTAAATCAGGTGAAGTTAAAATAGGTGTATCAGTGTTTACTTGCAGGGTTTCCAGTGGATCATCACAATTTAACAGTTTCTCGAATGCTTCTGCAAGGATCTCTGTATTTTCTTGGTTAGAATGTGCTAACTTTCCTGTTTGATTTTTCACCATTAATGTTGGAGCTTCAAATTTTTTTAGATATTTACCAAATGTTTTGTAATAATCTCGAGATTGCTTTTTCTTGAAATCGTCTTCTATCTTTTCCAGTGTATTTTTAAGATGATTACGTTTCGTTTGTCTGATGATTTTATGGGTTAATTTTCTTTGTATAGTTAGTTCTAAATTTGATTCTTCTGACTTTAGAGCTTGATGTTTTATCCATGCTTGGTGTCTTTTCTCTATTGCTTGATCACAATCTACATTCCACCATTCATGTTTTTTCCTTGGATTTATTGGTGCTAACTCCTCTGCTACTGATTTTAATTTAGTGATTAATTCGTCCAATGTTTTAGTGTTGAGAGACTCTTCTCCTGTTCTTTCACAGTACTCTATATTTTTTATTAAGGTAGATGGATCAAATTTCCTCCTATTGTTATTATTAGTTTTTTTCTTGGCCATTGGAGTTAATTTTATTTTTATCTTTACCACATAGTGGTCTGATCCTGAGTCAACTCCCCTTAGAACCTTGACAGGCCAATACAATTAAAGAATTCTCTTTCAACTTCCAGGGTCACCTGGCAGAAAGCGGACAGTTTTCTGTCACTCAAAATACTACAAAGCGGGGGCATTCTTCAGCAAGATACCGTCTTGAAGTGATGGTATAGAAAGGCGACAAAACCCAAACATTGGTAGGGAGAGGAGAACATAGCAAAAGTAAATCGATAACAAGAGGTAAAATAAAGTAGGAACACACGGGTGAAACACAGAATGAACCATTGGGTAAGGTTGTATAAAATCCCACACAGGAAAACAACAAAAGAAGATGTACGCACAATCAGTCAATGAAAAGAAACAGGAGAAGAGGAACATGTATATATATATTTAAAAAAACACTGACAGGGAGGTGTGGGTGTAGTAATAAATAAAAGTGAAAACAAGGAAATCACACAAAAATGTATGTACAGAACACCCTCTATGTTTTCCTATATTGAATTTGAAACTGACAAGAACAATTCTCATTCCTGCTGCAACAGGACTACTTTTGAACTTGCCCGCAGTGCTCTGAACAAAGGAAACACACTGAAATGCCTCAGATAATATAAAACATAGAATTAAATCCCCTGCAATAGTCTTTTTCTGTCTTCTGCCTGCTACTATCCTCCCCCCATTTTGGAATTAATAATCAGCTAGCAACAGTAATGAGAACCTTTCTTACAGTTATAAGCCAAAAGTTTTCAAATGAAGGCAAGTGAAGATCTGAATTACACTCACCCATGTAAAGTCTGAATTGCTTGAGGTTTCGCACCAACTGAAGGGCCATTTCCAGGAGTCAAAATCGTTGTAGGTTGAGTGACTGAGGGCACTATAGGTGAACCCAGGGTTGTTGGTATGGTTTGATGGTGCGTGATAGTGCCAGAAGGTGTATGAACAAGTGTAGTCGTTGCCGACATTGCAGTAGGCATCGATACCGACACCTGGAATGCATACCCCTGTAACGAAACAGAAACCGAAATTATTAATTATTATCGATTACACTAGAGAGGGATACAAAACTGTACAGTAACTTACATCTGACATAGTAAAATTAATGAGGGGATGCCTAATCAGAGTGTCTACTGGTAGTATGAAGTAAAAATTAGTTACTTTTTGCTACCTCTTATTTCATGACGTCTCTGCGATCTACAAGCATTGAAGCCCTGATTTAATTTCCATTTCTGCCATGGAGAATTTCAGTAGTGGTATGAGGAGATACAGCTGATAAAGTGTAAACAAAGCATCGCTCTGGCAAATATGAACTCATTCATTCACAACGAGTATGTAACAGTACATTAGCAAGGAGCTGATAAGCAGCGACGTAAGCCAACAAATACTGAACAGGCTCAATATTGATCACGAACCTGCATATCTTAATCAATAACAGATAGGAAAAGAAAATGTTATTATTCATCTTCCAACATATGCAGTGTGTAAATCTGGATCAAAGTTTCACTCAATACAGACCTAGTTCTATCAGCAATAACTAGCGGCTTCGGTGGCGTAGTTGGTAGCATGCTGAACAGCTATGCCCACGATAGCGGGTTCAAACCCGGTCAAGTCGTCGGATTTTTTGAAGAGCGTTAAAAATCCTTCAGTATGCCTTCCTTCGGAGGGGAAGTAAAGCCGGCGGTCCCATGTCATAGATTTATGGCATGTAAATGATCCTTCCACAGACTAAACATGTGTGAAGCTAAATTGTTAGGTTAGATTTCGTCAGAACGCTCCATCAAAGTTCCAACGTTCACCACTAAGTATTATTGATATCTGGTAGCAAAAGTGGGAACTACTTGAAAATGAATGGAACTTGTTGCTCACCCTAAGGGTGTCCGCTGGAAGCAGCTACAGACTCAGGCGAATCGAAGATGTCCTCGGACACTCCCGGCACTAAAAGCCATATGTTAAATAAATCAATCAATAACTAGTAAGGAAAGTCCACATTGATCAAATGAAGTTTCCATTGAGGCAGATAAAAATGAAAACACACTGCAAGGAAACATTAACACAATAAATAGAATTACACTAGTTCAGGTCTTCTTGTGTCTAATATCATTTTCATAAGGATTGAACCATTGAACTTACATGCTAAAATAGCTACTGTCCTCGACACATTGTAGCAACAATAAAATTATATTTAAATGCAAAATTGAACATCTTGATTTACCTAAATCTGTTAAATCTAGACTGCCCAATGTTGTATCCGATGGGAAGGAAAAGCTACACTTCAGTACAGCACAATGAAAGAGAGACAGTACGGAGGAAATATAAGACATTTCAACATTACGTTTTACATTACAATAGCCTAATGAGTTATTGTGACTAGGGACAGATGACCTTGTAGTTCCGCCCCTTATATCAACAATAACAGACTAGTTATTGTGACTGCTTTCAAATATTAATGTCATGACAGCAATTGTTACCCCCCTCCCACCCCAAGCAACATATAGCCTATCATATGTTGTGAGTATTTTTCTCAACGTGTATGGCATTTCTTTTTTTCCCCCATGGTTGCTAATGGTGTAATCTTATAAGATTTATTAGGTGCAATTTTCAATGTTTTTACTTCATTTGAAGTAGGCCTATCTGGTTATGACTACTTCATTCATTTTCTACAATACAATAGCCAAATGAGGTATTATGCCATTAAATGCAACATACTATCAACTGATATCACAGGGAGAAAAATATCACACATTATTAATATACAGTACTGGAAGGGAATAATTACAAAAGCATGACCGTAATAAGGCGGGGGAGAAAAAGGAAGGAATGAACAAGTAGTTCTGTGAAGAACTATATAGCCTATTTTCATATATCCTACTTATGTTAATTGCTCCTAACAACATACAAATTTCAGTTTGATCGCTGTAATAGATTCGTAGATATTGAGAACAGTCTTAAAATTTCGGATGGTCGCCATGTTGGATTCATTTTATATGTAGGCCCTAAGAGTTATGCTAAGTTTCCGAGAACATAAAGATTATCGTGTAGGTGTATTATTCAAACTTCAATCACATGATTAGGACACAATAAAAATAAAAACTTCATTTCAACATTTCACACAGCCACCATCTTGTGTTTATGAAAACAATTGAAATAAATTAGATGCCAGTGGATTAAAATTTGTATAAGCATGTACCGTACCAAGCTTCACTGAGCTTGGATGGTTAAATTGTGAAAAACGTCCATTTAAATATTTACATTTCGCGTCACCGCCATGTTGGATTTGTGCTCTCCAGGTTATTGAAAGTCCCATAGGTGAACTTACGTTTATAGCTTCTGCCAACATACAAAATTTTAGTTTGATTGCTGTCATAGATTAATAGATATTGAGAACCGTCTAAATATTTCGGATGGTCACCATGTTGGATTTTTATACATGTAGGCCATAAAGTTATTATACACTATTAGATGATTGCGGAGGTTCATCATACAAACGTTGACTTCGATTGGACGATTAGGACGAGAGAAATAAATTTAAAAAAATCGCACAGCCACCATCTTGAGGTTAAGTAAATAATTGAACTTAATTCAGGTTTACGAAAGTCATATAGGTGAACTTATAGTAGTGCCGTTTACCACCGTACAAAATTTCAGGGTGATATCTGTAATAGTTTCGGAGATATAAAATGCTCGTGAAATATTTCGCACAGCTGGCATGTTGGATTGGTGAGACTTAATGAAATTTGAAGGGCATGGTCGGAGTCGGCCAAACTAATACTATGAGCTTACAGAGTTTCATTGAAATCACTCTAGCCGTTTAGATTTACGTGGACAAAAGGTGATCTCATAAGCCTATTTTTTTTTTTTCATAAATGAAAATAGGCTAAAAGAGGAGTGGGCGGGTCGAAAAGGAAAGAGGTAAACCCGGTACGCGGAGGAGGGGGCAGCATCCCACTGTCTGTTGGAACGACTTGCGCCGAGCAATAAGTTGGCGTCAAAATTATACATTAAGATGCATCTCAATATATTATATCCTCTTTGGACTGAAACCTATGCATGGCGTCTCCGCCTATAACGTTAAGTCTCACATATTATAGCATAGGTACTAAAATGCCGGCTTATGATTGGTGGAAGATTGGGCTACAGCTGATTCGCACACTCGCCAAGATATAGCGCGCCAATCGCGTCTACAGAGAAGACAAGGGAGCTGCAGACGTGAATATTAGAGGAGTATTTTTCTCGAGTTTGAGATTTATCACTCAAGCAGTTTCAGAGACACACGTTTTCAAGACTAAAAATATATCAAATCAAAAATTTCTGGGACATGTATCACTTGAAATTTATCAAAGAGCACGAGTGCCAAGTTTTATGTTTTAAACTCAATAGGTGTAAGACCTAAGCTGATGGATTGGAATCCGGGCTAGCCATAAGAAAGAACAACAACAGGTGTAAGACTTTTTTTTTCCAGCTCCTATTTTTCTCCCATTAGAAACTAAATTTCGTGAACCCTTGCCTATAAACTTAACCCATAAACGGCTAGCGTTACCATATGGTAATGCAGTACCGGTCATTGCATTTATTGCTCTACAGGACCTTTGCCAGTTAAAGATATTCGAACTTCGCGTTTACATGATCAAGGATTGATTCATTTCCCGTGCATTAGTCACTAGGGAATGTCTTGGGTGATGTCCCAACAATTGGGTGCATTTCGTGGTTTGTTTCTCACGTCGTGATGCCATGCCGCAAAAGGTACGGCATGCTAAATTATTGCGTAAAATGGAGATAGTTTACTTGGTCTTCAGGATTATGGTAGTCAACATATCTAATTTATAATTCAGTAACATATCTTACGTTTTTTCTTTATACCTGCTCATGCCCGGGACTAATTTTCCCAGCGTTACCATATGGTAACGCTAGGCGGATATGGGGTCAGTGGTAAGGCAAGATATTTTCTGTAGCACATTCATATGAAATGAGTTAGAATACATTCCATGCATTTATACACAAAACGTTTTTCCATATACAGCTTTTTTTAACAGTGCATGCCTCCATATAATATGTTTTATGTCACCGTAGCATATTTTTTAAGCCAGTACCGTATTCAAGACCATACCTTTGCCGAGATATCTGGCTGCAGGCAGTGTTTCAGAAAATACAATACGAGAATTATTTAGATATTTCAGAGGTCTAGACTGGCTGCGTGGCTCAGTGGTAACTTTCTCGATTGCTGTGTCCAAGCTTGCCGGATCGAATCCTGGTACAGTCAGCTGGCATTCTACGTGAAATCGTACGGCGTATAACCACGTGGAGCCAGGAGAGGGCCGCGATATTGAAGACTTGTGATATGATTTATTTACTTATCGTATGGCTTTTAGTGCCGGGAGTGTCCGAGGACATGTTCGGCTTGCCTGAAGCAGTAGGTGCTTCTAGCGGCAACCCATAGGGTGAGCTACAAGTTACATTCAATTTCAAATAGTTCCAACTTTCGCTACCAGATGTCAATGAGACCTAGTGGTGAACGTTGGAACTTTGATAGAGCGTTCCAATGAAATCTAACTTAGAAAATTACCTTCACACAAGTTTAGTCTGTGGAAGGATCTTTTACATGCCATAAATCTATGACATGATGGACGCGATCATCTGGTTATCAACGTCCCAGGACATAAGTGGAGGCGGAGGCGGTGTGCTGGTGAATTGTGTGTAAGCAGTGTCTGCACTGCATGTTGTAAATGTGATGAGGGACTGTACATATCATGCTTCCTGCCGTTCCAGACCAGGCAACTAGTCACTTGACTATATGATCGGAGGTTCAAAGGTGTCAAAATACTTGCTCAGTGCTTTTTAAAATGTAATGTTATCAAGATAAGTATTTAGCAACAAATATGAAATTGGTACATTATTGTATTTATAACGCACCATTCAGAATATGCAGTAAGGGTTTTGACAACACAAGCGCCTAGCGTTACATATAACGCCCTGTATTTCGGGAACTTACGATGCCACCTTCGTAAAATATGGTTTGAGCAGCTTAATAACTCCCTATGGTATGACTTATTAATAAAAAAGCAAAATTTTCAAAAAGTATTAATTCGGGCGTTTATGGGTTAAAGCAACCTCAATGAAAAAATGTTACCGAGATACGGCAATGAGATCGTAATATTTGCCTTTAATAAATATGTAGAAATGTTTCACTTTATCTCGATATTAATTTATGGATAAGGCCCATTTCCATGCGAGTAACGCAGTTATGACAATGCCTATGTATACAGTTATACGGTACCGGTATTGGCTTATCATTAGTACATCTGCAATTCCCTTTCGTTCACAGATTAACATCTACTTTCGTTCTCAGCCGACGGGAGTGGTGCACTATCTGTAGACGAAAGTACAAATCAGATGTAGCTCAACCATTCTCCAATCACAAGCCACCATTTGAAGACCTAAGCTATGTGAGACTTGACGTTACAGGCAGAGTATTGTACTAGTGGGATCGGCAAACATGCGTGCGTGAGACTGGCCAGCTTAGCGCGCGCGAGTTTAATTGATTCAACACTCGCTCGGAAAATCTTCGTTACCCGTTTGAAAAAATCGTTACTTTTGTTACCAGTTTGAAAAATTCGTTTCTTTTTCTTTAATTTCGTTACCGGTAGACATCCTGCTAATAAGGGCCTAATTCTTTTTTAATTTTAGCCTGTTCTGACAAAATTCATCTCTCCTTCTTGCTGGATGAAGCTCTTTATGCCTCCCTGTTTTGAGGTCACTTCTGTGATGTCAAACTCCTCTCGAGTAGTCCCCACCCCGAGATCCAAATGGGGACTTAGTTTACCTCTGGAGTATTACAAGAGGGGTGGTCATCATCACATGGAACTATGCATAGAGAGGTACATATCCTCGGGAAGAACATTACGGCTGTAGTTTCCAGTGAGAAACAAACAACATCTACACTATAATCAGCTCCAGACACAAAGTACGAAATCTCATCCAGCCAGTGAGGGACTGTCTCACACTAAATACTGTTTACGCCACGGTTTTTGGACGGTCAGTCCAATTTGCATGTCGTACAGAGGACAGTCGGTGAGCCTCAGGCATGTGCAATTGGCCACTCATGCCATAGAATCACCAGGGAGCCCATATATATATCAAAATATCCCTTCAACTGCAACCAGGACGTACACCTCCCCAATGTCCAGAAATTGCATACCTGCCGACTTTCAAAAATAGAAATCCAGAAGATCCCAAAGCGGAAAAATTTAACGCGTACATGCGTCGCAAGGTCTTAAAACATAGCGAGAAAAGACCAAGAGAAAGAGCAACTCATTCCTAAATAATACACACATGAAAAAAAGTTTTGCATCACCTCGGTTCCCAGATCTCCGGCATATAGACGTTCACTGTGTATATTGTATCAAAGATACAGTCCCTTTGACTGTTCATAGATGTCACTAAAACTGCTCAAAGATGTAAACAACCATGCATGAGCAGGGCCTATTAGACGGAGGGGGTACGACAGCCGATCAGTTCCAGTCATTCCACCAGGACGAAGGTACGCTGCTCATGTTGTCTGTAGTTCTACCATGCCTAGAAGGTCAATACCGCAGTTCGATCGCGTCCGCATTGTTACTTTGTGTCAAGAAGGGCTCTCAACAAGGGAAGTTTCCAGGCGTCTCAGAGTGAACCAAAGCGATGTTGTTCGGACATGGAGGAGGTACAGAGATACAGGAACTGTCGATGACAGGCCTCGCTCAGGCCGCCCAAGGGCTACTACTGTAGTGGATGACCGCTACTTACGGATTGCCGCTCGGAGGAACCCTGACAGCAATGCCACCATGTTGAATAATGCGTTTCGTTCAGCCACAGGACGTCGTGTTTCAACTCAAACTGTGCGCAATAGGCTGCATGATGCGCAACTTCACTCCCGACGTCCATGGCGAGGTCCAGCTTTGCAACCCCGACACCATGCAGCGCGGTACAGATGGGCCCAACAACATGCTGAATGGACCCCTCAGAATTGGCATCACGTTCTCTTCACCGATGAGTGTCGCATATGCCTTCAACCAGACAATCGTCGGAGACGTGTTTGGAGGCACCCTGGTCAGGCTGAACGTCTTAGACACACTGTTCAGCGAGTGCAGCAAGGTGGTGGTTCCCTGATGTTATGGGGTGGCATTATGTGGGGCCGACGTACGCCACTGGTGGTCATGGAAGGCTCCGAAACGGCTTTACGATACCTGAATGACATCCTCCGACCCATAGTGCACCCATATCGGCAGAATATTGGAGAGGCATTTGTCTTCATGGACGACAATTCTCGACCTCATCGTGCACATCTTGTGAATGCGTTCCTTCAAGATAACGACATCGCTCGACTACAGTGGCCAGCATGTTCGCCAGACATGAACCCTATCGAACATGCCTGGGATATGTTGAAAAGGGCTGTTTATGGACGTCTTGACCCACCAACCACTCTGAGAGATTTACGCCGAATTGTCGTTGAGGAGTGGGACAATTTGGACCAACAGTGTCTTGATGAACTTGTGGATAGTATGCCACGACGAATACAGGCATGCATCAATGCAAGAGGACGTGCTACTGGGTATTAGAGGTAGTGGTGTGTACTGCAATCTGGACCACAAATGCTGAAAGTCTAGCTGTATGATGGTACAACATGCAATGTGTGGGTCTCATGAGCAATAAAACGAGCTGAAATGTTGTTTGTGATGATCTCTATTCCCTTTTATTTAAAGGTTCCGGAACTCTTGGAACCGAGGTGATGCAAAACTTTTTTTGATGTGTGTAGATGATGTCGACTAAAAGTTCATCAACTTTAACAGGCAAGATGTTTGCACCTTTCTCAGCAGCTAAGTTAATCAAACGACATAAGCAACTCAGCACAAAGACATTTGGCTGTGCGTCCCTTAAAACAGCAGCAACCCCATTCTTCTTTCCAATCAAGACTGAAGCATTGTCTAAACAAAACAGTACACAATTTTCAATTGGTATTTTGCAATACTCCAACTGCGAAATTAACAAATTCCTACTATTACGTCCCGTTGAATCACTCACTAAGGCTAGACAGACAGCACCGAGCTATCTTTTCCTGCTTTTCCTCAAAACAGGTGATGACTAAGGGACAAAGCTTGCCATCACTATCATTACTCCCATCTGTAGCCAAAGTAAATGGTTCACGTTGCATGCATCTAACGAGTTCATTTCTTGAATCTGTAGCCATTTCTTTCAAAATATATAAAGTTTTCGTACGACCCCCAATCGTATCTTTTTGCGATTTCCGAACCTGGGAACATTTTCTTAGAAAGAGTACCAGCATGATCAGCAGCAGATAACGAGATATTATGTTCAATTAAAAATTAAGTGAACAAGCATTCTGCTCTTATCACATCAAGGTCAGTTCCAAAAGTGATAAAAAATGAATCAATTTTCCTACTGCTATCCTTCAGTTTCGATGATGATGATAATTGTTGTTAAGGGGCCTAACTCGAGGTTATCGGCCACATCCTTCAGTTTCGTATTGGATACGTGGTTAACGGATTTAATGTGATTTATTAATTCAGTTCTTCCCCCATAAGGAATGTTTATATCACACGAACACATGGAACAGAACGCAAATATTTCACCTTCCTGTGATCGCTTAATCAAAGGAAATTCTGCAGAATATGCCTCCCTGAAAGATTGATGACATCGTTTCTTACTTGAATTCATCACGAAAACACAAAATCACTCATAAATTCGTCACACAATTGCACAAATACCAGAACTACAGCAAACACCACTTAAACCAAGCATAAACAAAGCTTTCCCGCTAACAAACAGTCAAAGCACAAAAAGTAATATATATGCAGCGATAATTTCAGACATGTCATTATCGATAGACAGTTCGATCGACTTTCAGGGTAATGCCAAACGCAGTGAATTAATGACAAAAGCGCAGCGATAATCTGCGAGACGGGATTATCGATAAACATATTGGCATGACGAATAGAAGGACCTAGTGTGAGGACTCCGCCATTTTAGCATGATAGTATCTGGTCTCGCCGCTACAAGCACTGCAAGCGATTATGTCCAACACGTGCTGTGTTGCCGTCGAGCCGGGTCATAGAAAGTGTGCGAGAAGTTACTGTGTGAGATATTTGTGTGAATTAAATTGAATTTTCTTTGCTTTCAGTTCTTAAATTCAGTTCATTGCGTCTTGTGTACATCAGAGTTTTGTGTTTTGTGTACTTCAAACATATTTCTTATGTGGCTTTGTTCATTTAATAGTTCAACATGCCTTATTGTTTTGTATCTGGCTGTAAGTCAGGGTATGGTCGAGTAGTTGACGATTTCGATCGTTCTGAAGAAAAATCAGCACTTCATATAATGATAAACAAGTCTGGGGATAACATCCATGACATGCTGAAGACAACAGCCAGCTCCTGAAGGATCAACTGAAATTGTTTCTATGGAATCGATGCAATCAAAAAATATTTCGCTCCACATCGATTTTGAGTTTAATTTTCGGTAATTACTTTCTCGGCCTGGAAAAGAATGTCACATACACTTCTCGAGGGACGTGTGAGAAACACTTCATTGTTCACTGAGCCGTAGTCCTTTATTTCATAAGAACTGAATATATACTTAGATTATTGTCACGTAGAGAATGAGCACAAGGCGAACACTTAATACATTTAGAAGAGTGCTTAACAACATAGCCAGCCAAATGGTACACTAAACACTTATCAATCGAAGAGTTTCGAACTGCGCTGTCAAATTCAGGTACAGAGCTTTCCCAGTCTGCGATATTTACTGCATCTCCTACCACAATTTTTTTCTTAATGGAAGTTTCCACTGATTCTTTCATTGTCTTGTTATGCACTTCCACATTCCGGGCTAATATACGCATCTCAGCGGATTTCCCAGCGACTTTTTTCACCACCGAAGGATAAAAATCAATTTGAAAAAATGGGCCAGAGCTATTCCACGAAAGGATACGAAGTTAACGCGTAGTAGTACAATTTGTCAAATTAATTTCTCTGATAATTTGATAGTAAAATCAGATAATTTTATAGTGAATGGTGAAGAAGTGAAAATCTCTCGTGTGAGGTGGAAGTTACGTCCTGGAGCAGTGCCTCATTTTTTCCCTAATTTACCGAAGTACCTGTCAAGTGAGAATAAGTCCCGTAAAGCTCCTAACAGGAAAAAGAATCTCAATACCACCAGGAAGAGAAGAAAGAAGATTGAAGATGGGAGTGAAGCAACGAATGAGGCATTAAAAGGTCAGTCTAATGTTGATAAGATTTTGGGTCATTCTAGTGTACTTACCGATGCTGAAAAGACTATAATATTGCTCAAAAGGCGTCTAAAGAATGCTAACTGACCCGTTAATAAATATTAACGTGCATTCCAGTCGTATCCGCGGGCGGCTGCTGTTGCAAACTTGATCTTCACGGTATCTATTGGTGACTGTCCGAACTAGTGAGCCGGCAACCTTCAGCGTGTCTGTCTTGTCGATGGCTCGCTCGTGTGGCTAATGTTGGCACTTAAGTTTTGAGAACTCGAGGTCTCACGATCGGCTCCGTTCGAGCCCGAACGGCGGCCATTTTGTTCTGGTTGTTGAGATAAACAAATGAAGTTGAAGGAATTCTTGCAAGAAGGAAAGATGTGAGAACTAAATCTCTGGTGTAAAACGGGGATTATCTGGCCTTAGGCCAGGTAACCTTCCTTTCCCCGATATAATTTCGTCTCTACGTGATTTACATTTACCGCCCACCGTTGAGAAATCTCTGTCATCGGATTAAATATGTAGACATGAAGAAAACGCAATGTATGAAGTTTGGCTACAGGAATACATCTCTTTATTAAGGTTTGTTTGTGTTAAAAGTTATTGGAACTATTTGTGACCTGAAAATGTGAATTGGTCGTCGATACGAGTATTTGTGTTGGTGTTATTCTACATATTTTATATGTTGCAGTCTTGAGCTGTTGAATAATTATCTTAGCGCAGTTGGCATTTATTTTGCCGTTAGTAAGTCACTTGGTTTGTAGAACCGAGTAGGCCTAAGCATGAAGAGAAAGTTCCAATACCTTATTTTTAACTTGATGTAATACACTTATTTATATGTATTTTGGGAGGGTTGTGTTTTATCTTTTTTCTGACGTGCCGTGCTGTGTAATGTTCAGATCTCATTTTGTTTTGAGCGAGGAATTTTCCTAACCTTAAATTTTTTCGTTACAGTTAATTTTCCTTTTCCTCGTCTCGTTAGCGTGGTCTATTAAAGACTCTGTTTAAAATATCACCACTTATGATATGTATTTTATTTTTTTCCATGGTCCGTTGCCTGGATACTCTCCGGGATTGTTATCTGATTTCGTTTTTCTCGGAAACAATGTAATTAATTTTTCATGTCGACTTGAGGTCAGTCATATTGGATTTTCATGCCGTACGCACGTACCTTGCCTTTGCTCCTGAATAACTAAACGATTTCAAGAATTATCTTATTAATTTCCAAGAGATATCTTCTTGGTGGTTTGAACTTGTCTTTCTTCGAACCTATACGATGATAATGTATATTTTTTCTTCGGAATCTAATTCTACTGATGTAGGGTATAATTGGTTCTCGCATAATTGATCTTCTTCATTGAAATTGGGTAATTAAATTCCATCTCCTTAATTTTATTGGTTCCTTGCTTCTTGATTATTAATTTGTTTGTTCTTTTTATTACTATTTATGTTACATCCTTTTTTTAACATGCATGTAAGATGTTCTTTCCTTCAATTATATTTAATGTTATGAAATGTGATTCGTGTTTTCTTCAAGTTTAGTTTTAGTGCTCTTCTCTCAATTTAAATGCAACCTGGGTATGGTAATTTGTCCAGCCGTTCCACACACATACCCTAGTTGCTCTCTGTTTTTTTTTATCGTTTTTCTGTTTGTGTTTCTGAAGGTAACTTGTGGGTACATATTTTGGTACCTAGTCGCGTGGTTTTGTTTCCACCTTGTATTTTGTTGAGAGAATGTGTACTGGGTTTGACTTGGAGAAAGCATAGGCATAAAAGGGTTACTTATTCTGAAAAAATCTTGTATTAATCCTATGTGATTTTATGTTTCATGTCGACTATAAATGGAGCAACGGAATCTTAGGGCAGCTTACAGTTTGACCAAAGAAGAAATTATCTATGAACTCCTGATTAGAGGTTCTACTTCCTCTGGAAATAGGGAAAGGGATCTGATATTACTGAATGCAGTTTCGGATAATCCTGTACGTGTACCAAACTGGAGGAAATTTGACTGGACGTTAGGTAAGTCCCTTATTGTACCATCTGTTGAAAGTTTAATTGTGGTTTTTCATTCGTTAAACTCTGACTGTGCTCCGTCTAGTTCTCAACTTATCAGATTTAAGGTCCGCTGTTCACATTGGTACCATCGCCTTCGTGATTTAATAGAAGTTTGGCAGGATAGAGATCCTGAATTCCATTTAAAATTAATTTCTCTGCGTGCTAAACTTGTTGATTGCTTTTTTGCGTTATTCCCAAATAATAGTGAGAGTGCGAGTGTTAACCCTGATGTGTGTGCAAATGAAGGGGTTCCTTCTATTAGTGGATTGAACGAATTGGTGCATAATATCAGTGTTGAAAGCAATTTAGGAAGTTTTGGTGGATCTTTGTCGAATCATAGTGAACCTGCAACTATGTATAATCAGGAAAACTATCCAAGTGCGTGCAGAATATCTGAGGTTAGGTCTGAGGGTAGCAATGTCAGAACAGGGTCGACCTCATCACGTCATAACCTTGAAAATCTTGATGATATAAATGTTTCCTTTGCTAATGTGTCCATTTCTGGTGCTGCGAGCAACCAGGTTAGGGGTAATTTATCAAATGCTAGGTCGAATGATGAAAGATTATCGCCCCTATGTTCTGAAAATCCTATTAATTTAGAACATGTGTCATCTAATGTAAATAATAATACTCGTGGGGAGTTTAAAATGGGAATTAAGTTTGGTAGTGTACCTCATCCTTTAAATGCTTGCATCCAAAATCTAGAGATGTGCAACGGTAACGATGCTAACCTGTTAATAAAATTTTTAAAGCAATTTATTGACCTTGCTGACAATGCTGTAAGATTTGGGTGTCCTGATAGTCAAATTTTCAACCTGATCTTTCCTTATACCTCTGGTTTATTGAGAGAAAAGTTAATTGTAGCCATGGAAGGTTGTTATTCCATTGATCGATTTCATCGTGAAATATTAAGTTCATTTATTCCTAGTCGTGCTTTGAGTATGCTGATGCATAATTTTTTCTATAGAGTTCAGAGATTCGAAGAGTCTTTAAATGATTATGTAACTGATATCAAGTCTTATGCTAGAGTTTTTTCTGTACAATTAAGTGAACAACAAATTGTGGCTTCTATATTGGAAGGGATTAATCCAGAAAGCAGGTCATACTTGACAACATGCAGTATTCCCGTAAATTTCTCTGATTTAAACAGATTTGTGTTGAATTCGGGTATTATCAAACATTCCGATTCCTTGAGAGTTGCCAATGTTCCTCCACCTAATTTTAATTCTAATCTATCTCAGGATTCTGGAAATCCTATCTGTTATGATAGCTCGCAAGGCCCTCGTTTCCAAAATAGAAATTCCTTCGATTCGGGTAATCGCACGTCGAATAACAGGAGAAGATGTGATACTTGTGGATCATTTCAACATATTGCTAAATGGTGTACGAGGAGACCTAAACATAACCCATGACTAAATCGTAAGGAGACTTCTTCGGATTGCCATGCGTCAAATAGTTCTAAAATAAACTCTATGGAGGTAAATAATTATTTTGATGATGTCAGAAGTCTTAAACCTAAAGTGAGGTTATGTAGTCGCATTTCTGAAGTTTCTAAACATTGTTCCCCATTTATTGATATTTGGGTAAATAACGAACCTGTTACTTCTCTGATCGATTCGGGTAGTGTGAAATCATTTTTAAGTAAAAACTGGTTTGAAAATATGAGGTCAGTATGCAAATTTGGAAAACTTATTAAAGAACCGAACAATTTTGTGTCAGCGAACTGTTCTAGTCTTGAAGTTTTAGGATTGGTAAACTTAAAGATCCGCATTTTAAATTTCACTTGGAGATATGATTTTTGGGTTGCAAATAATTTATCTTGCGACGCCATTATGGGTGCTGATTTTTTGTCTCATGTTGGGTTGTTACTAGACCTTAGAAACAGGTCATGTTGGTTTCGTTTTAAGCCTAATTTAAAATTAAACTTCAAGCCTTGTCTTAGTTTTTCCGGAGTGAATTCCTCCAAAGTTATATCTGGTTCTGACACCATTGAGGAGTTTAATTTTGAAAATCTTAAACCTGACCAAGCTGATAAACTTCGTGAACTGTGTTCATCCTTCCCTGAGGTTTTGACGAATAAGTTAGGGGTGACCAATCTATTGGAATACAAGATTGTTGTTTCTGATAATATTCCAGTCAGTTCGCCACCGTATAGACTAGCCCCTCCCAAGATGAAAATCTTGAAAGAGATAATCGACGAGATGTTAGATGAAGGGATCATTAGTAAGTCTACTTCCTCGTATTCGTCACCTATTTTCTTGGTGCCTAAATCTGACGGTAAATTTCGCCCAGTTGTTGATTATCGAGCTCTTAATAAAAAGGTTATTCAGCAGTCCATCCCGCTTCCTGATCTGAGATCTTGCTTTGCATGGTTTAGGGGTGCTAACTGGTATACGATTTTAGATCTGAATCGCGCGTACTTTCAGATTCCATTAACTGAAGATTCTAAACATCTAACAGCCTTCTCCACTGACTGGAATCTCTTTCATTTTAACCGTTTACCATTTGGGATCTCCACGGGTGCGGCCATCCTAAGCCGATTGCTAGATATGGTATTTGATGGAATCAAGTTCAAGTTTGTGTATCATTATTTAGACGACGTAGTCATATTCAGTGAGAACTTTGATGATCATCTGGAACATATTGGTGAGGTTATGTCTCGTCTAAAGAAAGCTGGTCTTACCGTAAAACCATCTAAAGTTTCCTTTGCTAAACCCAAGATTTCATTTTTGGGACATATCGTAACATCGTCTGGAATTTCTGTGGATCATTCGAGAACCCAAGCGATTCGTGACTTTAAGCCCCCTAAGAATGTTAAAGGTGTATCAAGGTTCATCGGTATGATGAACTATTTCCGTAAGTTCATTAACAATTTCGCTCAGCGTGCTGCTCCTATAAATATGTTGAGGAAGAAGGGAGTTAATTTTGTTTGGGGTCCTTCGCAAGAAGCAGCATTTGAAGATTTGAAATTAGCTTTGATAAATGCACCTATTTTGTCCATCCCTGATTTCTCCAAAACCTTTATTGTGCAAACTGATGCCTCCAATAGTGCTGTTGGTGCAGTGTTACTACAAGATCATGGAAAAGGTAGATTACCTATTGCATACACTTCCCGCACTCTGAATGATGCAGAAAGAAATTACTCTGTTTATGAACTCGAAGGTTTGGCCGTCATGGATGCTCTTGAAAAGTTCAAGTTGTATATCGAACATGTACCCTTCGAGTTAGAAACAGATAACCAAGCCTTGAGTTGGGTTCTTGGCAGACCTAGGAAAACTGGTCGAATAGCTCGTTGGGCCACTCGAATTTCTTCCTTTAAGTTCTCTGTACGTCACATCCGAGGGAGTGAAAATGTCATCGCTGATTGTTTAAGTCGGATGTATGGTGACACTAATGTTGAGGTTGAGGAAAATGTGAAGTGTAACGCAATTTTGGAACATAACATGTCAAACGTAATTCTGTCTAACTGTCCCATGTTGTTTCGGGATGTATCTGAATATCAAAAGGAAGATCCAGTTCTAAGTGAGATTATAAGAAAATTAGAGGTTGGTGAAGTTGTAAAACCATATTCATTAAGGAATGGCATCTTGTGTTGTTTGGCCCGTTCTGATAGAACACCTAAGATTGTTCTTCCCACTGTTTTAGTAGGCGAGATCTTTAAATACTTTCATGAGTCTCCTATCGGTGGACATTTAGGAGTATATAAGACCAGATTAAAGGTGAGGCAAAATTTTATCTGGAAGGGTATGGATGGTGACATCAGAAGACTGGTAAATAATTGTACAACATGTAAATTGGCAAAACCATCTCCTAACACTAAGGTTGGAATGTTATCGTCTCAACTTTCCGATAAACCAATGGAAAGATTGTTTGTAGATTTTGTCGGCCCGATACCGCTGTCGAAGCTGGGTAACCGTTTTGTACTGGTTTGTACGGATGGCTTCAGTCGTTTTAACTGGTTGTTCCCAACTCGCTCAGCTACCACTGAAACGGTAATTAAATGTCTTAACCATATTTTTGCTGTTTTTGGCCCCTGCCAATTTCTGGTATCAGACAACGCGAAATGCTTTACATCACATGTTTTCCGCAATTTTTGTTTCGAGTTATCCATTTCCCATGTGACATCTTCTATCTATTATCCTAAAGGATCGTATGCTGAGAGGGTGAACAGGAATCTTCGAGCTGCGTTAATTGCTTACCATCATAAGGACCATAGATTATGGGACAGTTGCATTCCTTGGTTGACTTATTCGTTCAACACGGCGGTGCATGAATCTCATCGTACCACCCCTTTCAATTTAATGTTCTCCTTCGTCCCAAATTCCCCTATATCTAATTTGTGGACTATTAATCAATTGCTGCCTGATAAAGTCATGAATGAGAACGTACGTTCTATTTGGAAAAAGGCCAAAACATATATGAAGGTGGCACACGAGAAACTACAGCAGAGGTATAATAGAGGACGTAAACCTACGTCACTTCAGATTGGGGACATGGTTTTTGTCAAGAATTTTTCTGTTAAGGAAGTTGGTTCTAGAGAATCTGGCAAGCTAGTCACAAGATTCCGTGGCCCTTGTGAAATTATAAGTTTTATCACTCCGGTGACATTACTTGTAAAGGACCCTCAGAAAAAGAAAATATTTAGGGTGCATATGTCTCATGTTAAGAGAGGTTGTGATGTTTCAAATTAATGATCATAAAGTTGTATTTTAAATTTGTAAAAGCAAGGAATCTCAAAAATTTGATGGGGAAACCTTAGTTAAAACTTAGTTATGTATCTTCTGTTAGCCTAAATTTTTCCTAAATCATGTTTAACTATGGACTTGTCGTAACTGATGTTAATCAAAAGTGTGATGAAGAAAGAAATGGACCATTGCTGTCGGAGTACGATTTGATTTCAGATCAAATGTTGGTGATATCGTCATCCTGTTTGAAGAGCGTTGTGACTGTCGCGAATGTCCAGGGCCCGGACGTCGTGATGCTAAGCCGTGACCTCAGCACTGAGAATGACCGAGTCTCCTCCATCCTATGAAGACTCATTTCTGTATTTTATTGTATCAAAAAAAAGATTGTACTACTGCCAAGTAAGAGTTGGAATTTTACGCATGTTGGTGATTTTCAGATGCATGAAAAAACTTGGGTGTATCTAATCATGGAACGATCAGTTTGGTGTACTAGGTGTTGTGAGAACTGATGTATGTTTTCAGGTCATATTTTCTCGGTGTATCTTTTACCCCCAACCATAAACTTGTGAACAATTGTTGCCTATTGTCCAGCATTGTGTGGGGGAGAGATGACCCGTTAATAAATATTAACGTGCATTCCAGTCGTATCCGCGGGCGGCTGCTGTTGCAAACTTGATCTTCACGGTATCTATTGGTGACTGTCCGAACTAGTGAGCCGGCAACCTTCAGCGTGTCTGTCTTGTCGATGGCTCGCTCGTGTGGCTAATGTTGGCACTTAAGTTTTGAGAACTCGAGGTCTCACGATCGGCTCCGTTCGAGCCCGAACGGAGGCCATTTTGTTCTGGTTGTTGAGATAAACAAATGAAGTTGAAGGAATTCTTGCAAGAAGGAAAGATGTGAGAACTAAATCTCTGGTGTAAAACGGGGATTATCTGGCCTTAGGCCAGGTAACCTTCCTTTCCCCGATATAATTTCGTCTCTACGTGATTTACATTTACCGCCCACCGTTGAGAAATCTCTGTCATCGGATTAAATATGTAGACATGAAGAAAACGCAATGTATGAAGTTTGGCTACAGGAATACATCTCTTTATTAAGGTTTGTTTGTGTTAAAAGTTATTGGAACTATTTGTGACCTGAAAATGTGAATTGGTCGTCGATACGAGTATTTGTGTTGGTGTTATTCTACATATTTTATATGTTGCAGTCTTGAGCTGTTGAATAATTATCTTAGCGCAGTTGGCATTTATTTTGCCGTTAGTAAGTCACTTGGTTTGTAGAACCGAGTAGGCCTAAGCATGAAGAGAAAGTTCCAATACCTTATTTTTAACTTGATGTAATACACTTATTTATATGTATTTTGGGAGGGTTGTGTTTTATCTTTTTTCTGACGTGCCGTGCTGTGTAATGTTCAGATCTCATTTTGTTTTGAGCGAGGAATTTTCCTAACCTTAAATTTTTTCGTTACAGTTAATTTTCCTTTTCCTCGTCTCGTTAGCGTGGTCTATTAAAGACTCTGTTTAAAATATCACCACTTATGATATGTATTTTATTTTTTTCCATGGTCCGTTGCCTGGATACTCTCCGGGATTGTTATCTGATTTCGTTTTTCTCGGAAACAATGTAATTAATTTTTCATGTCGACTTGAGGTCAGTCATATTGGATTTTCATGCCGTACGCACGTACCTTGCCTTTGCTCCTGAATAACTAAACGATTTCAAGAATTATCTTATTAATTTCCAAGAGATATCTTCTTGGTGGTTTGAACTTGTCTTTCTTCGAACCTATACGATGATAATGTATATTTTTTCTTCGGAATCTAATTCTACTGATGTAGGGTATAATTGGTTCTCGCATAATTGATCTTCTTCATTGAAATTGGGTAATTAAATTCCATCTCCTTAATTTTATTGGTTCCTTGCTTCTTGATTATTAATTTGTTTGTTCTTTTTATTACTATTTATGTTACATCCTTTTTTTAACATGCATGTAAGATGTTCTTTCCTTCAATTATATTTAATGTTATGAAATGTGATTCGTGTTTTCTTCAAGTTTAGTTTTAGTGCTCTTCTCTCAATTTAAATGCAACCTGGGTATGGTAATTTGTCCAGCCGTTCCACACACATACCCTAGTTGCTCTCTGTTTTTTTTTATCGTTTTTCTGTTTGTGTTTCTGAAGGTAACTTGTGGGTACATATTTTGGTACCTAGTCGCGTGGTTTTGTTTCCACCTTGTATTTTGTTGAGAGAATGTGTACTGGGTTTGACTTGGAGAAAGCATAGGCATAAAAGGGTTACTTATTCTGAAAAAATCTTGTATTAATCCTATGTGATTTTATGTTTCATGTCGACTATAAATGGAGCAACGGAATCTTAGGGCAGCTTACAGTTTGACCAAAGAAGAAATTATCTATGAACTCCTGATTAGAGGTTCTACTTCCTCTGGAAATAGGGAAAGGGATCTGATATTACTGAATGCAGTTTCGGATAATCCTGTACGTGTACCAAACTGGAGGAAATTTGACTGGACGTTAGGTAAGTCCCTTATTGTACCATCTGTTGAAAGTTTAATTGTGGTTTTTCATTCGTTAAACTCTGACTGTGCTCCGTCTAGTTCTCAACTTATCAGATTTAAGGTCCGCTGTTCACATTGGTACCATCGCCTTCGTGATTTAATAGAAGTTTGGCAGGATAGAGATCCTGAATTCCATTTAAAATTAATTTCTCTGCGTGCTAAACTTGTTGATTGCTTTTTTGCGTTATTCCCAAATAATAGTGAGAGTGCGAGTGTTAACCCTGATGTGTGTGCAAATGAAGGGGTTCCTTCTATTAGTGGATTGAACGAATTGGTGCATAATATCAGTGTTGAAAGCAATTTAGGAAGTTTTGGTGGATCTTTGTCGAATCATAGTGAACCTGCAACTATGTATAATCAGGAAAACTATCCAAGTGCGTGCAGAATATCTGAGGTTAGGTCTGAGGGTAGCAATGTCAGAACAGGGTCGACCTCATCACGTCATAACCTTGAAAATCTTGATGATATAAATGTTTCCTTTGCTAATGTGTCCATTTCTGGTGCTGCGAGCAACCAGGTTAGGGGTAATTTATCAAATGCTAGGTCGAATGATGAAAGATTATCGCCCCTATGTTCTGAAAATCCTATTAATTTAGAACATGTGTCATCTAATGTAAATAATAATACTCGTGGGGAGTTTAAAATGGGAATTAAGTTTGGTAGTGTACCTCATCCTTTAAATGCTTGCATCCAAAATCTAGAGATGTGCAACGGTAACGATGCTAACCTGTTAATAAAATTTTTAAAGCAATTTATTGACCTTGCTGACAATGCTGTAAGATTTGGGTGTCCTGATAGTCAAATTTTCAACCTGATCTTTCCTTATACCTCTGGTTTATTGAGAGAAAAGTTAATTGTAGCCATGGAAGGTTGTTATTCCATTGATCGATTTCATCGTGAAATATTAAGTTCATTTATTCCTAGTCGTGCTTTGAGTATGCTGATGCATAATTTTTTCTATAGAGTTCAGAGATTCGAAGAGTCTTTAAATGATTATGTAACTGATATCAAGTCTTATGCTAGAGTTTTTTCTGTACAATTAAGTGAACAACAAATTGTGGCTTCTATATTGGAAGGGATTAATCCAGAAAGCAGGTCATACTTGACAACATGCAGTATTCCCGTAAATTTCTCTGATTTAAACAGATTTGTGTTGAATTCGGGTATTATCAAACATTCCGATTCCTTGAGAGTTGCCAATGTTCCTCCACCTAATTTTAATTCTAATCTATCTCAGGATTCTGGAAATCCTATCTGTTATGATAGCTCGCAAGGCCCTCGTTTCCAAAATAGAAATTCCTTCGATTCGGGTAATCGCACGTCGAATAACAGGAGAAGATGTGATACTTGTGGATCATTTCAACATATTGCTAAATGGTGTACGAGGAGACCTAAACATAACCCATGACTAAATCGTAAGGAGACTTCTTCGGATTGCCATGCGTCAAATAGTTCTAAAATAAACTCTATGGAGGTAAATAATTATTTTGATGATGTCAGAAGTCTTAAACCTAAAGTGAGGTTATGTAGTCGCATTTCTGAAGTTTCTAAACATTGTTCCCCATTTATTGATATTTGGGTAAATAACGAACCTGTTACTTCTCTGATCGATTCGGGTAGTGTGAAATCATTTTTAAGTAAAAACTGGTTTGAAAATATGAGGTCAGTATGCAAATTTGGAAAACTTATTAAAGAACCGAACAATTTTGTGTCAGCGAACTGTTCTAGTCTTGAAGTTTTAGGATTGGTAAACTTAAAGATCCGCATTTTAAATTTCACTTGGAGATATGATTTTTGGGTTGCAAATAATTTATCTTGCGACGCCATTATGGGTGCTGATTTTTTGTCTCATGTTGGGTTGTTACTAGACCTTAGAAACAGGTCATGTTGGTTTCGTTTTAAGCCTAATTTAAAATTAAACTTCAAGCCTTGTCTTAGTTTTTCCGGAGTGAATTCCTCCAAAGTTATATCTGGTTCTGACACCATTGAGGAGTTTAATTTTGAAAATCTTAAACCTGACCAAGCTGATAAACTTCGTGAACTGTGTTCATCCTTCCCTGAGGTTTTGACGAATAAGTTAGGGGTGACCAATCTATTGGAATACAAGATTGTTGTTTCTGATAATATTCCAGTCAGTTCGCCACCGTATAGACTAGCCCCTCCCAAGATGAAAATCTTGAAAGAGATAATCGACGAGATGTTAGATGAAGGGATCATTAGTAAGTCTACTTCCTCGTATTCGTCACCTATTTTCTTGGTGCCTAAATCTGACGGTAAATTTCGCCCAGTTGTTGATTATCGAGCTCTTAATAAAAAGGTTATTCAGCAGTCCATCCCGCTTCCTGATCTGAGATCTTGCTTTGCATGGTTTAGGGGTGCTAACTGGTATACGATTTTAGATCTGAATCGCGCGTACTTTCAGATTCCATTAACTGAAGATTCTAAACATCTAACAGCCTTCTCCACTGACTGGAATCTCTTTCATTTTAACCGTTTACCATTTGGGATCTCCACGGGTGCGGCCATCCTAAGCCGATTGCTAGATATGGTATTTGATGGAATCAAGTTCAAGTTTGTGTATCATTATTTAGACGACGTAGTCATATTCAGTGAGAACTTTGATGATCATCTGGAACATATTGGTGAGGTTATGTCTCGTCTAAAGAAAGCTGGTCTTACCGTAAAACCATCTAAAGTTTCCTTTGCTAAACCCAAGATTTCATTTTTGGGACATATCGTAACATCGTCTGGAATTTCTGTGGATCATTCGAGAACCCAAGCGATTCGTGACTTTAAGCCCCCTAAGAATGTTAAAGGTGTATCAAGGTTCATCGGTATGATGAACTATTTCCGTAAGTTCATTAACAATTTCGCTCAGCGTGCTGCTCCTATAAATATGTTGAGGAAGAAGGGAGTTAATTTTGTTTGGGGTCCTTCGCAAGAAGCAGCATTTGAAGATTTGAAATTAGCTTTGATAAATGCACCTATTTTGTCCATCCCTGATTTCTCCAAAACCTTTATTGTGCAAACTGATGCCTCCAATAGTGCTGTTGGTGCAGTGTTACTACAAGATCATGGAAAAGGTAGATTACCTATTGCATACACTTCCCGCACTCTGAATGATGCAGAAAGAAATTACTCTGTTTATGAACTCGAAGGTTTGGCCGTCATGGATGCTCTTGAAAAGTTCAAGTTGTATATCGAACATGTACCCTTCGAGTTAGAAACAGATAACCAAGCCTTGAGTTGGGTTCTTGGCAGACCTAGGAAAACTGGTCGAATAGCTCGTTGGGCCACTCGAATTTCTTCCTTTAAGTTCTCTGTACGTCACATCCGAGGGAGTGAAAATGTCATCGCTGATTGTTTAAGTCGGATGTATGGTGACACTAATGTTGAGGTTGAGGAAAATGTGAAGTGTAACGCAATTTTGGAACATAACATGTCAAACGTAATTCTGTCTAACTGTCCCATGTTGTTTCGGGATGTATCTGAATATCAAAAGGAAGATCCAGTTCTAAGTGAGATTATAAGAAAATTAGAGGTTGGTGAAGTTGTAAAACCATATTCATTAAGGAATGGCATCTTGTGTTGTTTGGCCCGTTCTGATAGAACACCTAAGATTGTTCTTCCCACTGTTTTAGTAGGCGAGATCTTTAAATACTTTCATGAGTCTCCTATCGGTGGACATTTAGGAGTATATAAGACCAGATTAAAGGTGAGGCAAAATTTTATCTGGAAGGGTATGGATGGTGACATCAGAAGACTGGTAAATAATTGTACAACATGTAAATTGGCAAAACCATCTCCTAACACTAAGGTTGGAATGTTATCGTCTCAACTTTCCGATAAACCAATGGAAAGATTGTTTGTAGATTTTGTCGGCCCGATGCCGCTGTCGAAGCTGGGTAACCGTTTTGTACTGGTTTGTACGGATGGCTTCAGTCGTTTTAACTGGTTGTTCCCAACTCGCTCAGCTACCACTGAAACGGTAATTAAATGTCTTAACCATATTTTTGCTGTTTTTGGCCCCTGCCAATTTCTGGTATCAGACAACGCGAAATGCTTTACATCACATGTTTTCCGCAATTTTTGTTTCGAGTTATCCATTTCCCATGTGACATCTTCTATCTATTATCCTAAAGGATCGTATGCTGAGAGGGTGAACAGGAATCTTCGAGCTGCGTTAATTGCTTACCATCATAAGGACCATAGATTATGGGACAGTTGCATTCCTTGGTTGACTTATTCGTTCAACACGGCGGTGCATGAATCTCATCGTACCACCCCTTTCAATTTAATGTTCTCCTTCGTCCCAAATTCCCCTATATCTAATTTGTGGACTATTAATCAATTGCTGCCTGATAAAGTCATGAATGAGAACGTACGTTCTATTTGGAAAAAGGCCAAAACATATATGAAGGTGGCACACGAGAAACTACAGCAGAGGTATAATAGAGGACGTAAACCTACGTCACTTCAGATTGGGGACATGGTTTTTGTCAAGAATTTTTCTGTTAAGGAAGTTGGTTCTAGAGAATCTGGCAAGCTAGTCACAAGATTCCGTGGCCCTTGTGAAATTATAAGTTTTATCACTCCGGTGACATTACTTGTAAAGGACCCTCAGAAAAAGAAAATATTTAGGGTGCATATGTCTCATGTTAAGAGAGGTTGTGATGTTTCAAATTAATGATCATAAAGTTGTATTTTAAATTTGTAAAAGCAAGGAATCTCAAAAATTTGATGGGGAAACCTTAGTTAAAACTTAGTTATGTATCTTCTGTTAGCCTAAATTTTTCCTAAATCATGTTTAACTATGGACTTGTCGTAACTGATGTTAATCAAAAGTGTGATGAAGAAAGAAATGGACCATTGCTGTCGGAGTACGATTTGATTTCAGATCAAATGTTGGTGATATCGTCATCCTGTTTGAAGAGCGTTGTGACTGTCGCGAATGTCCAGGGCCCGGACGTCGTGATGCTAAGCCGTGACCTCAGCACTGAGAATGACCGAGTCTCCTCCATCCTATGAAGACTCATTTCTGTATTTTATTGTATCAAAAAAAAGATTGTACTACTGCCAAGTAAGAGTTGGAATTTTACGCATGTTGGTGATTTTCAGATGCATGAAAAAACTTGGGTGTATCTAATCATGGAACGATCAGTTTGGTGTACTAGGTGTTGTGAGAACTGATGTATGTTTTCAGGTCATATTTTCTCGGTGTATCTTTTACCCCCAACCATAAACTTGTGAACAATTGTTGCCTATTGTCCAGCATTGTGTGGGGGAGAGATGACCCGTTAATAAATATTAACGTGCATTCCAGTCGTATCCGCGGGCGGCTGCTGTTGCAAACTTGATCTTCACGGTATCTATTGGTGACTGTCCGAACTAGTGAGCCGGCAACCTTCAGCGTGTCTGTCTTGTCGATGGCTCGCTCGTGTGGCTAATGTTGGCACTTAAGTTTTGAGAACTCGAGGTCTCACGATCGGCTCCGTTCGAGCCCGAACGGAGGCCATTTTGTTCTGGTTGTTGAGATAAACAAATGAAGTTGAAGGAATTCTTGCAAGAAGGAAAGATGTGAGAACTAAATCTCTGGTGTAAAACGGGGATTATCTGGCCTTAGGCCAGGTAACCTTCCTTTCCCCGATATAATTTCGTCTCTACGTGATTTACATTTACCGCCCACCGTTGAGAAATCTCTGTCATCGGATTAAATATGTAGACATGAAGAAAACGCAATGTATGAAGTTTGGCTACAGGAATACATCTCTTTATTAAGGTTTGTTTGTGTTAAAAGTTATTGGAACTATTTGTGACCTGAAAATGTGAATTGGTCGTCGATACGAGTATTTGTGTTGGTGTTATTCTACATATTTTATATGTTGCAGTCTTGAGCTGTTGAATAATTATCTTAGCGCAGTTGGCATTTATTTTGCCGTTAGTAAGTCACTTGGTTTGTAGAACCGAGTAGGCCTAAGCATGAAGAGAAAGTTCCAATACCTTATTTTTAACTTGATGTAATACACTTATTTATATGTATTTTGGGAGGGTTGTGTTTTATCTTTTTTCTGACGTGCCGTGCTGTGTAATGTTCAGATCTCATTTTGTTTTGAGCGAGGAATTTTCCTAACCTTAAATTTTTTCGTTACAGTTAATTTTCCTTTTCCTCGTCTCGTTAGCGTGGTCTATTAAAGACTCTGTTTAAAATATCACCACTTATGATATGTATTTTATTTTTTTCCATGGTCCGTTGCCTGGATACTCTCCGGGATTGTTATCTGATTTCGTTTTTCTCGGAAACAATGTAATTAATTTTTCATGTCGACTTGAGGTCAGTCATATTGAATTTTCATGCCGTACGCACGTACCTTGCCTTTGCTCCTGAATAACTAAACGATTTCAAGAATTATCTTATTAATTTCCAAGAGATATCTTCTTGGTGGTTTGAACTTGTCTTTCTTCGAACCTATACGATGATAATGTATATTTTTTCTTCGGAATCTAATTCTACTGATGTAGGGTATAATTGGTTCTCGCATAATTGATCTTCTTCATTGAAATTGGGTAATTAAATTCCATCTCCTTAATTTTATTGGTTCCTTGCTTCTTGATTATTAATTTGTTTGTTCTTTTTATTACTATTTATGTTACATCCTTTTTTTAACATGCATGTAAGATGTTCTTTCCTTCAATTATATTTAATGTTATGAAATGTGATTCGTGTTTTCTTCAAGTTTAGTTTTAGTGCTCTTCTCTCAATTTAAATGCAACCTGGGTATGGTAATTTGTCCAGCCGTTCCACACACATACCCTAGTTGCTCTCTGTTTTTTTTTATCGTTTTTCTGTTTGTGTTTCTGAAGGTAACTTGTGGGTACACTAACCATAATTTAATTCGCGTTAGATCCTGCCTCAACTCAGCAAATTCGAGAATTAATTTGCTGGAGAAGCAGGTTCGACATTCACAGGCATTTAATCACAAAGATAACAAACACCTTAGCAAGAAGGAAAAGATGATAATAGACACTATGCTCAAGAAATGCCAGGTAAAATCTCCCAATGGTATGAGGTACAGCAATGAATTCATTTTAAAGAGTTTATTGTTGAGAATAAAATCACCGAAAGGATTTAGTCATTGTCGGCGACATAATCTCTTGCCTCTGCCCTCAGAAAGTCACTTGAGAAAACTTTGTAAAGGACTTAAGTGCCCTTATGGAGTTAATACACATAGTATAAATGCTATTTCAGCCATAGGATATGAATGTACAATTTTCGGCATTAGGTGTGAAACTGCAGCATATCCGCGTCAGGAATTTTCTGAGATCTTGAGCTGTTAGCTTCTTTAAGGGTTGCTCTTGTCGAGAAACCCAGGTCTCCTCTGTGAATAACAATGCGGTCTGATTCCTGTATGTCATTGTCAGCAACGAGCGCGGAGAGGGTACGGCCGGCGGTCGGCCAGGCAAAGCATGCATTTGACGTTGGCCGGGTTCTCATCCCGTTTAGCGCTCTATCGGCGGCGCAAATTGCGGGTGGCAGCGCGGTCTGCAGGCGAAAGAGAAGACTGAGCAGGAGGACTCTACCGAGCATTCGGGGGCTAAGAAGTCAGGCATTATGAGAATTTTCAAGATTTCCCGTATTTTTCTCGGGTCACTAAAATTCCCGGATTTCCAGTTTCGCTCGATACCCTGCAACATTATGTGGCTTAAAATCCTTGTTAAGCAAAATCCACGTTTTGTTCCAAAACTCGTCATTTGCTAGAAGTTTGTTCCAAAATACGATTTTCCATTAACATACTTCCAAAATCTGACATGTGCAAATTTTAATGCTAAATATCTTCTAAACGCATTGCTGAATCTACCTCTGGAATTATTCTTTAGGTTTATGTTATGTTTGAGTTTGTGTCAAGATTAACATAAAACTTCCTGAATTTTACCGTTTAAGCTTTTTTTGCAATAATTTAAAAAATGCACATGTCGACTTTTGGAAATAGACTCCTCAAATGTAGACTACTTCTTGCATTACTCGGAGCATCAATTGCACCTAGCATGGTGGCGTAAACGACATTAGGCCATTGGGAGTCCTATTGTGTTACATGACAATGCTCGTTGGCATGTAGCTGGAACAGTGAGGAATTTGTTTACAAGGTGGAAGTGGGAAGAACTCCAACAACCACCAAATTCACCTGACATGAGCCCTTGTGATTGCGACTTATTCTCAAAGTTCAAAGAACCCCTACAAGGCGTTCCATTTCAATCAAGAATTGACATCCAGAGAGCTCTTATCCAGAAATGGTACTGCAGATGGAGTGTTGTCTTGTAAGGATTTGACATGGCAGGAGACTATAAATGAAGTTCATAATGTCAAAATAAACCAAATAATATTCCTTGTGATGTTATAGCAGTGTTGCCATTACTTATCAAATGCCCTAGTATATTCAATATTTTGAGGAGCAATTTATTTCACTTAGTGTGTGTATTTGTAATTGATGTTTGAATTTCAAAGGAGGCAGTCGTCGCCTTAAGTTAGGAACCGCATTTACCTGGAATAGAAGTGGGAAACTACGAAAAACCACTTAAGAGGCGAATGCATCTGAATATCGTTGTATGTAATTCCAACTGCTTTTAAATCCTTTTCTACCCTTGGTTTTCTTACCCAGAAAGTAAGTAACGATTTTGTTTGACAATCGCATTGGGCTCAGTCTTGTTAAATGACCATAGAACACAATCCTCCTCTTTCTCATCACGTTAGTGATTTTGGTAAAGTGTGTGTAGAGTTCATGGTTGTGTCTCCGTCTGTAATCATCATTTTCCTTCACTGGGCCCAAGATTTTCCGTAAGATCTTCCTTTCTTTGGTTTTAAGTTTCTCCATAAGACCTTTTCTGTTCATCGTAAGGCACTCTGTAGCATATAAGGCTTCTGGTCGGATGACTGTGCAGTAATGTAGGGATCATGATTTCTTACAAGATGTATAACACAATTTAACTCGCCAAATCAATACTTTACTCTACTAAAAAATACTATAGGTACATGTTTCGGAAACTTGATATGTTTCCTTCTTCAGCCCATATGTTGGTGTGAAACATCATATGACATCGAAATCCTAACCAAAAATAAAAATACAGTTCGTACCTTTTCTCTTGTTCTTCATTTGTTGAGCCTGTGTCATTAGACATATTAATGTCAACCATGGAATAAGCACTTATTATTTGAAGTGATGAATGAGTTACGTGAAACGTTAAATATTTATTCCTTGTAAGGATGATTGGGTGTGGTGTCAAGAAATTTTGATCAAGTCAGGATATATGTAGGAATTAATCTATCACGGCAGGGGTTGAGGAGGCAGTTTTCTTTTTTTGTTATTTAAATGATCTGCTAAATTGTGTTATACATCTTGTAAACATGGTCAATACGGAACCTGGAACGAGTGCGGTTTATAATGATTTCTTGTTATGGATTCCATTTTTCTCACGTGATGTGAAAGCCTCCTTCTCAGAGATATTAGGCTCTACCCATTCACCAAGGTATTTGAACTTTCCTGTCCGCTTGATCTTTCCCCTTCCAATAGCTAGTTTTCTAGGTGCTAACTTTACATTACTTATAAACTTGGGTTTCTCGAAGGAGATATTGAGGCCTGCCTTTGCTGCTTGTTTCTGGAGTTCACTGATTTGTTCTATGGCTGTACTCATGGAATGAGAAAAAATTGCGAACTCTTTTTCGAAAAAGTGAAATATTGCTATAACTCGCTTAATATATGAAATATCAAATCCATTCAAAGTTCATACTATGTGTCGGATAAGGCCCAAAAATTTATGTTGGAAAAGGTTTTTGATAGCTCCAACCATTTTCCAAAGAGGTGGAAAAAGTGGGGTTTTTTGGGGAAAATTAATCATATTATCTCTCTTAATAGGCACAATATCAAAACTGTACAAAATGGACAATATTCCCCTAATAATTACCGGTACCGTACCTAAAACTTTTGTCTAAAAGATTTTCTGATACGACCCACCATTATGCCAAGGGATAAGAAAAATGGTTTCGGAATTAGAAGAAAATGCCAATTGCAATTACAAATTACTTTTTCAAATAGTAATACGTAAAATTGTTTTTGTAATTACTTTAATAGCAAGTTGACCGATTAGTGCATCAAGTTTGTGGGTCAGAGTTTCTGTGTCTTTTTACCAACTGTAAATTACATATACAGAGATGTTATGCAGTGAGTAGGGTGGGGGAGTTATCAATAAAAGTAAAATCAGTTCTTTACCTTAATACAGCCGAAATGAAACCATTTCTCACTTAGAGCAATTTTGCATACGTCCCCCTTAAATTGCATTTTGTGACAGTTTGAATCTAAATCACATTTTGTAAGTATTTTCTATCTAAATTGCATTTTGTAAATATTGTCAATTCAAATAACAGTACAGTAAGTATGTAGTTAGTTTTAGTTGTAAGTAGGTAGTTTCTCTATTAGATATATGTCATTGTTCTATTAGACTGTGGTGTGTGAGTGTGTCTGGTAGCAGTTGCATTGTTTATTAGTTATAGTTCATTGTTTCAGTAGACTGTGATGTGTGAGGGTGCATGTGAGTGTGCCTGGTGACAGACTGTTTTAGTGGTGGTATTTGTTGTTGGTGGAACTTAAGTTTTTTGTTTGTAGAATTTTGGTATTTAATTGTTAGTATTTTCGTTAGTAGAATTGCTCTTTACTTATTCTGAAAGGGAGTAGCAGCCTTTCAGAATAAATCAATTCTTTACTAGTCTTATAGATGGTTAAGATATTGATAATATAAGCCAAATAATGGCTACACTGCGTCCTGCTGCACGGCTGAAAGCAACGGGAAACTACAGCCGTATGCTATTCCCGAGGATATGCACCTCTCTATGCATAATTACATGTGATGATGGCCTCCTCTCTTGTAAAATTTCAATCCGGAGGTAAACTAGTCCCCCGTTCGGATCTCCGGGTGGGGACTACTCGAGAGGGGCTTAACATCACAGAAGTGACAAAGAGGAAATCTGACATTCTACGGATCGGAGCGTGGAATGTTAGAAGTCTGCTAGGAAGTGGAAGGTTAGAAAACTTAGAAAGGGAAATGGATAGGTTGAGGTTGGATTTGGTTGGGATTAGTGAAATGCGCTGGCAGGAAGAACAGGACTTTTGGTCAGGAGACTATAGGGTCATTAGCACTAAATCAAACAATGGCCAAGCAGGGGTTGGCCTCATAATGAGTAGGAAACTTGGACAGCGGGTGGAATATTATGAGCAATATAGTGAACGGATTATTGTAGCAAAAATCAATACTAAACCTACCTGCACCACAGTGGTACAAGTCTATATGCCTACCAGTCAAGCTGATGATGAGGATGTTGAAAAGGTCTACGAAGAAATAGACGAAATTCTGAGGTATATCAAGGGTGATGAAAATGTTATAGTAATGGGAGATTGGAATGCTGTGGTAGGAAATGGGAGAGAAGGGAAGATAGTAGGAGATTTCGGATTAGGTGAAAGGAATGAACGAGGAAGCAGGCTGGTAGAATTCTGCACCGAGCATGAGTTGGTCATAGCTAACACCTTATTCAATAACCACAATAGAAGAATATACACATGGATGAGACCAGGAAATACAGGGCGTTACCAAATCGACTTCATTATGGTCAAGCAGAGATTTCGAAACCAGATTTTGGATTGTAAAACATATCCTGGTGCTGACATAAACTCTGATCACAATCTGGTTGTAATGAAATGCAGATTAAAGTTGAAGAAACTGAAGAAAAGTCAAAAGCCAAAAAGGTGGGCAATAGACAGACTGAAAGAGAAGGATGTAAACGAAAGATTCAAGAAGAGTATAAAGGAAGGACTTATGAAAAACCCTGAACAAACTTCAATTACAGACGAATGGGCACTTTTGAAGAATGAAATAACAAAATCCGCAGAAGAAAACATTGGTAGGAAAGAAAGAATAGGTAGAAAACCGTGGATCACTCAGGATATACTAGAATTGATGGATGAAAGGCGGAAACACAAGAATGTAAGAGATGAAAAGGGGAAAGCAGAATACAGACGTCTGAGAAATGAGGTTAACAAGAAGTGCAAGGAAGCGAAAGAAGAATGGTTGAAAGAGAAATGTGCAGGTATAGAAAATTGTCTGAAATTAGGAAAAGTAGACACAGCTTATCGAAGGATTAAGAATACTTTTGGGGAAAAGAAGACTAAGTGCTGTAATATTAAGGACACAAATGGAAAGCCTCTAACAGATAGGGAAGAAAAGGTTGAGAGATGGAAAGCTTACATAGGGAGTTTGTATAAGGGAAAGGAGATTGACAATCGTGTAATGGAAAGGGAGGAGGAAATTGATGAGGATGCGAAAGGAGATTTAATATTGAGATCAGAATTTGATAGAGCTTTGGAAGACTTAAGCAGGAACAAAGCACCAGGCATAGATGATATACCGATTGAGTTGCTACGCTGCATAGGAGATGAAGGTCTGATCAGGTTATTTCACTTGGTGTGTAGGATTTATGAGACAGGTGAGGTACCCCCTGATTTCAAGAAGAATGTAATCATCCCTATACCAAAGAAAGTGGGAGCTGACAGATGTGAAGATTACCGTACAATCAGCTTGATTACTCATGCTTCAAAGATCCTGCCTAGAATAATTTACAAGAGGATTGAAAGCCAGATAGAAACTGAGTTGGGTGAAGACCAGTTTGGTTTCAGGAGAAATGTAGGAACAAGGGAAGCTGTACTAAGTCTTAGGCTGATTTTGGAAGGTAGAATAAGGAAAGATAAGAGAACGTTCATGGCTTTTGTAGACTTAGAAAAGGCTTTTGATAACGTTGATTGGACTAAATTGTTTGACATTTTGAAATCGATTGGAATAAAGTACAGAAACCAGACAGCAGTCATTCGAGTTGAAGGACATGAGAGAGAAGCTGGTATTCAGAAAGGTGTAAGGCAAGGCTGCAACTTATCACCCATACTTTTCAATCTTTACATTGAACAAGCAATGAAGGAAATTAGAGAAAAAATTCAAGTGGGAGTGAAGATTCAAGGAGAAATAATTTCAACTCTGAGATTTGCTGATGATATCGTCATCTTGGCCGACAAGCCTGAGTATTTGAATGAGATTTTGAATGGTATGGACTCCGTCTTACGGAAAGAATTCATGATGAAAATAAATAAATGTAAAACAAAAATACTGGAATGCAGCCGAAATAAATTAGAAACCTCTATGGAGATCAAATTGGCAGGTGAAAAGCTGAAGGAAGTAGGAGACTTCTGTTACTTAGGAAGCAGAATAACCAGTGATGGACGAAGCAAAGAGGATAAAGTAGGTTGGCTCAGGCAAAGAAAACATTTCTACAAAAAAGGAATCTGCTGACATCGAATATAGATTTAGGTATTAGGAAGTCATTTTTGAAAGCCTTTGTCTGGAGCGTGGCGCTCTATGGAAGTGAAACTTGGACTATTGGTGCAGCAGAAAAGAGGAGAATTGAAGCATTTGAAATGTGGTGTTACAGGAGAATGATGAAGATCAGATGGGTAGATAGGGTTACAAACAAAGAGGTATTAAGACGAGTGGGAGAGGAGAGATGTTTCTGGAGACTGCTAATGAAGAGAAGAGATGGGTTGGTAGGACACATACTAAGACACCCAGGAATAGCAAGCTTAGTTATGGAAGGGGGGTGAAGCTGATTCCTGCCCGTGGTGCCCCTGCATAGGTAGTCGGAATTGAATTTCCGTTACTGAACTGAACGTCAGCATTCCAGAAGTATCTACCAGTCATGACCCAATCGCTCGATACAGAACGGTCTTTATCAAGACCAACACTAACCATTATATCTGTAAATATTGAAGGCTTGTCTACATCTAAAGAAGGAATGTTACATCAGCTCTGTCAAACACATGCATGTGATATATTATGCCTTCAAGAAACCCACAGAGATGAGCAACTGCGGCGACCTAAAATAGCGGGGATGAGACTCGTGGCCGAAATTCCCCATAGACAGTATGGCAGTGCTGTTTTTGCCAAACCAGATTTACAAATTTTGTCTGCTGCAGTCACCACCGAAAACCAAATCGAGATAATAACCGTGGAACTCAGCAATTGCACCATCTCAGGTGTCTACAAACCACCCAATGTGAATTTCTCCTTCCGAACTCCAAACAATTACAACAATCAAAAGACAAACTTTGTAGTTGGAGACTTCAACAGCCATAGCAGTGCATGGGGATATATAGAAGACGATAATAATGGAGAGGCAGTGTTAGAATGGGCTGATGATTTCCAATTACAACTTGTTCATGACCCCAAACTACCTCCATCCTTTAACAGCAGTAGATGGCGACGAGGCTTCAACCCAGACCTCATATTTGCTAGCGAACACGTGGCACAACAATGCGTGAAATCAATGTGTAATCCTATTCCAAATACCCAACACCGACCCATAATGTGTCAACTCTTCTCAGCAATTCGGCCAATAAAGGTTCCATTTCGAAGGAGGTATAATTTCAAAAAAGCAGACTGGCAGAAGTTCAGCTCAACTCTTGATACAATAATATCAGATATCCAGCCAACACCAGAGGTGTATGATCAGTTTGTTGAAGCAGTGAAGGAAGCTTCCCGCGTTTCCATACCACGAGGCTGCAGAGTTAATTATATACAAGGCCTAACTTCAGACACGGCTGCTCAAATGAACACATATATTTTACTGTTTCAGGAAGATCCACTAAGTGAAGACACTGTGTCAGCTGGAAGGAAACTGCTTTCCTTAATTGCAGAGGCAAAGAAAGATGCTTGGATGAAACTCATGGAGGAAACAGATATGTGAAGGGACAGCAGAAAGGCTTGGAAGCTTCTAAAACGACTTAGCAACGATCCAACCAAGGTACCAGTCCATGCAAATGTTACGGCAAACCAAATTGCAAATCAGCTTGTCACCAATGGGAAAACCAATCGCCCAATAAGGAAAATGGAACAAAATATCCTGGAAAATGGAGAAATGAAGTCCAGTAACCTTTCCCGGCCATTTGAAATAAAGGAATTACAGAAAGCTATTCAATGTGCCAAACATGGAAAAGCGGCAGGATTAGACGACATCACAATAGAGCAAATAAAACACTTCAGTTCAACCACACAGGGATGACTTCTGAACTTCTTCAACAATTGTTTTACTTCTCTGAAAATTCCTAAAATATGGAGAAAATCCAAAGTGATTGCATTTCTGAAACCTGGAAAGGATCCTTCGGACCCAAAAAATTTCAGACCAATCTCCTTACTCTGCCATCTGTACAAAATAATGGAAAGGATGCTGTTAAACCGCCTAATTGGAGTAGTAGACCACGCTCTAATACCTCAGCAGTGTGGCTTCCGCCCAGGAAAGAGCTGCACAGCACAGGTTCTACATCTAACTCAACACATTGAGGATGGATTTGAGAAGAAGAAGATCACTGGTGTGGCTTTTGTGGATCTCTCCGCCGCCTACGATACGGTAAATCACAGGATATTATTACACAAGCTCTACAGAATGATTACAGACATCAAAGTAACCAAGATGATAGCTACTCTCCTGGAAAATCGTCGCTTTTTTGTTGAATTCCAAGGACCCCGAAGTAGATGGAGAAATCAAAGGAATGGACTCCCTCAAGGCAGTGTACTGGCTCCTATTCTTTTCAACATCTACACAAATGACCAGCCATTGCCAGAAGGTACTAAAAGCTTTATCTATGCCGATGACCTAGCACTTACTACTCAGACTAATACCTTTGATGAAGCAGAGACCTCTTTAACTGTTGCATTAGAAGAGCTAGGTACCTATTATGAGAAAAACCAACTGAAACCAAATCCAGCTAAGACCCAAATTTGCGCGTTCCATCTGCGGCATGCACAGGCATCTCAGAAACTCAAAGTTATCTGGAAAGGGAACTTACTGGAACATTGCTTTACACCAAAGTATTTGGGAGTTATGCTGGACCTCACACTAACATACAAGAAACATTGTCAAAACGTAAAACAAAAGATAGCTGCTAGAAACAACATTCTACGCAAATTGTCAGGAACCAGTTGGGGAACACAACCACAAACAATCAGAACATCAGCTCTAGCTTTATGCTACTCTGCAGGTGAATATGCCTCCCCGGTTTGGTACAGGTCAGCCCATGCGAAGCAAGTCGACATCGCTCTCAACGAAAGTTGCAGGATCATTACTGGATGCCTGAAACCTACACCCATTGAGAAGATCCAACTTCTAGCTGGTCTCCTGGTGAGATTCGTAGGGAGGTAGCAGCTAACAAAGAAAGGCTCCAATCATCTACTTCAGAAGCACATCCCCTCTATGGATACCACCCAGCCACCCGGAGGCTGAAATCCAGAAAAAGTTTTCTCCGCACATCAGTTAACCTTGAGGGGAAAGCGGAGAATGCTAGGATCAAGATGTGGAAAGAAAGAACCAGCCATCTCTCCAACTGGATGGAGCCGAAGGAAAGTCTTCCATGTGGACACCAGGAGAAGTGGACAACCTGGAAATCCCTTAACAGACTCCGTACAGAAGTCGGCAGAACAAAAGTAAATCTTCGGAAGTGGGGTTTCTCAAGCGACTCATCACTCTGTGATTGTGGAAAGCAGCAAACGATCCAACATTTATGTCAGTGTGTCTTATGTCCCTCAAAGTGCACTATGATAGACTTGGTTGCAGCTTCCTCTAATGCTATTGACGTCGCCCAATACTGGGCAAGAATTATCTAGCTTCCGATTTTGTTGCTCAGTAGGATTGTTTATATGTGTATATCTGTATATTTGTATAGTAGCAATGTATATATCGTGTATTTTAAAATATCTATGTGTAAAGTCGATACTTCTGACACGAATAAAGAAGAAAGTTATGGAAGGAAGGGTCGAGGACAAAAACTGTAGGGGTAGACCAAGGTTAGAATATGTTAAACAGATTGCCTCGGATGTAGGGTGTCGGAGCTATGTAGAGATGAAACGATTAGCTCAGGACAGGGAGGCATGGAGTGCTGCATCAAACCAGTCAAAAGACTGAAGACTCAAACAACAACAGTTAGTGTGTGTAGGGAGAAGATTTGGGAAGCAATGGAAAACATGGGAGTGGAAAAAGGGACTGTAGGCAGAGTGAAGGAGATATTGTGGAAGTGTGAGTTGTGTGAAAGTTGGAGGGGAAAGAACAGACTGGTTCAGACAAATGAGTGGCCTGAAACAGGATAGTGCACTGACACCCCTTCTCTTTATTGTGGTTATGGACGAGGTAATGACAGGGGTATCAGGAAAGATAGGAGAATATAAGTAGAAAGCAATGGTGTTTGCAGATGATCTCATGGTCTGGGGAAACAAGGAGGAGGAAATTCAAGAGCAACTGAAGGCTTGGGAAGAAACAGTGGGAGAGTAGGGATGGAAGTTCAACATCAGTAAATGTGAGATCCTGTTAACGACCAGGAAAAAAGGACAGACCAATGAGTGGGATAACCCTTGGAGGTGGACAGCTGAAGAAGGTGGAAAGTCTCAAGTACTTGAGAAGTATAGTGGAGGAAAATGGGAGAAATGACAAAGAGATTACGGAACGTGGCCGACAGGCAGAAGCATTTCTGAGAAGAATTAGGAGCTTAGTGTGGATCAAGATGTTCCACAAAAAAAAGCAAGGAAGTGTTATACAGAAGCTACTATATCACTATACAGACCTATGCATCAGAAACGTGGATACCTAGGTAATGAAGAAAAGAGACATAAGCAGAATACAGGCAAGTGAAATGAAGTTCCTGCGAAGTAGGATTGGAGTAACAAGAAAAGACAGGGTGAGGAATGAAAAGGTCAGGGAAATAGTGAAAGAGGAGCCCTTGCAAGGTAGGATTGAGACATCAAGACTGAGGTGGTATGGACACGTAAAGAGAATGGAAGAGAAGAAGATTCCCAAGAGGATACATGAGATGCAGGTGCAGAAGAAACTACCAAGGGGAAGACCAAGAGATAGATGGCTGAAAGGAGTGGAGGAATGTGTCAAGAAGAGAGGCGAGGACTGGACCAGAGTGACAGTGGAGAGATGGTGGGAAGAAAGGACTAAGTGGCGAGGCTTATGATCCAAACAGACCCAGCCTGGGGGCTGGAAACTGTACAAGATGATGAGGAGTTCAATCGATCTCAAATATCGCTAAGTTGGCTAGTGTGCATCTAGGAGTGGGAACAATACAAAGTGTAGCACTTAAGTTCGTAATGAGGAAATTTACTCCGTAAAATTCAGCAATCTTTTATTGCAGAAAAAGAGAGAGAAATTTGAATTGTAGCTACAGGATTTGAATCAACTTTCAAATCATTAGTATTTTGAATAAATAATAATAATGTTAGTGGTTTTATGTCCAGTTTTACTGTGGCTTTTAGAAACACTGGGGTGCCGGAAATTGGCCCCAAAGGGGCCAGTGAATATACTGACACGGCTCCCTCGCATTTGCGCACCCTCAAATGCCAACTGGCTGTGCCAGGATTCGATCCTGCAACCATGAATAAATAATATGAAAAGATGCACTCAGGGTTTTGGAGGAATTGCGAATTTTTGAATCAAGCAAATTTATAGAAGGGCCAGAATACTAACAACATGTCATCTTTATACTGATGAATCTTATCACGAGAGTTTATTTTTCACCTAAAAAATACTATTCAGTTTCTACGTTGCTCAAAACTGCTCTCAGACGAGACATTAACAAACAAGGTTAAGTTAATGGGTATCTATTCTTTAACTGAGCTCAGTGATGCAATGCTCCAATGAATATTAACTCCACTCAAGGTACCCCATTCTCAGATATGTCCTTTTATTTTGTATCTTTTAAACTTTTTTTAAAATTTTTATTAGAATTTTAGGTGATTTAGAGAATTTTTCAGTCATTATTTAGAGAAATTTGTCATTCTAGGTCATTGTCAGATCAGTCATGACACCATTTTATTTAATTAAATTAAGGCTACAAGACCAAGATTTATTTATTTAGAGAGCAAATGTACTGTTGGTTAAGCGGTCATGAAGTGATGTTGGTAAAAATGCAAAAACTCCCTCGTAGGTACAGAAAGCTTTGAAGCCAATTTTCCAGTGTTACCTTTTTAACAATTGATATAACTTTTCAGTCTGTCAACGTAATTACTATCCCAATTATTGGGAAATGCACAACAATCTGAAATAAAAAACACACTAATACCTGAGGTAATGTTACATAAATTATTTATTTACTTACTAACAAACTTCTCAAACAAATTAACCTCTGCCCATTTATTCGTGAAGTGTGTTAATACAAGTATAAATAAATCGTGTAACAATTTTTCACGTATAAGATGTTGAACTATTTGATATTCCCCGCCCAATGTAATCGGGCACAATTTGTGTTGACCGACTGCAAAGCATTTCTGTTAATAGGTCATACAAAATACCGCTCTTAATCATTAAGTTTATTAAGAGTGCCATTCAGTTAGCATGAAAAGAGAACATCTTATGTACAATTCATGGTATAAGATAATCCATGGAAGTCTTAAATCGCTATAATCCTAGCATTGACTCAGTTGGTCATACAAAACCATTTTACTTGATTTTAGGCATGTCTTAACTTTAGACCGATGATTTTTAGGTCTCCATTAACGATATCCTGCCAGAGCTGCATTTTGGACATGGTTGTACCGGGGAAGAAGTTCTCTCTCATTTCTTAACAATTCCAACAAAGTGCAAAGTATTTACTTAAATGTAATATTGTAAATCTGAACATGTAAATAGGATATATTTGTATCTTCTGACATTTTGAAACAGTTTCAACATTACTTTCCAATATTACAATACATGGTCGAGTGATTTGATAACATTATTCTGAGGATATTACTGCAATTTATTCTTAAGATATTCTTGTCAAGGAACATTGTCTGAACTTAGAAGAGATCATCACAAATCATGAGTGCTCAAATTATCCTACAGGACATGCAGAATTGGGAAAGTTGGAATACCATGAGAGTTTTTCAAATGCAACACAGACCACAATAGAAACAGTATCATGTAGCAAACCTCTACCAATACCAATGCATAGGCAAAGGATTTTCAACAGTTTGCATTTTATCTAGCACCAATTGCAGCCAAGTAACCTAAGGGTCAGGAGACTGGTGTAAGTAAGTGCAACACACAAATAGAAAGTTCATAACATACAATATAATAAGGACCAACATCATCTATACGACTTAAGTCTATAACACCACCTGACATCTACTTATTGAAAATTCATGATCTTCATTATCTCCTTGCCAGTAATTACCTTAGAATTTTGCTAGTACGCTCACAGCTAATTCTTATAACTTTTACAATAGGATTAAAATGGGCAATCATAAATTCGTTTTTAGCAATACAATTTTTGCTAGTTCTATTTCCACTTGTACAAATGTCTGCTTATAAGAATGAAGAAACATGCTAGGATACAATGGACGACTGGACATGTGGCGTGGCTCTGTGATTCTTGAAGTGTCTCCCAGACTGCGCAGGTGGTGTTGTGGACGAGAGATGACTGAAGGCACGTTCTCTTGTGGCAGTTTGCTATTTACCGTTTCGAAGTGTTTATGACCTGCGGTTGCCAATAGGTATATATAAGCTTAATTTTCATTAAATATACTTCCAATATAGGCGTCCTCATAAGGGTTGTAAAATGTAGTGCATAATCTTACCGGAATAGGTGAATGTTCTTAATAGTTACGACGCTGTGTTCGTAGAAACGTCAGTTGCATTGTGCGAAAATGTAACTTCATATCTAAAGGAGCTTACATGGACCAAGTTGTTAGAGCACGTCTAAACGTTGAGTTTGAACTGCACTACAAAATACGTGGGGGTGATGGTTCTCAAAGACTAATGAAAGAAGGCATGACTTATTATTGGTGTGCTTATCAAGGTCATCTAACGACTGTTAAGGTTGTCTGATTTGATAGACAGAGGAAAAAGCCCTCCAAGGACACTTTATTCGTGGTGTAACGGCTAGCATTCTTTACCGTCACCCCAGAGATTAGGGATTGATTCCCGTCTCTGCCAAGAAATTTAATTCTGGTCTGAGGGCTGGACTGGGGTACAGTCAGCATCGTGAGGCAAAACTGAGAAGCAATGGGTTCGATTCCCTTCTCAGCCATCCTGGAAATGGCTTTCCGTGGTTTCTCACTTCTACTCCAGGCAAATACCGGGATGATTCCTAACTAAGAGGCCATGGCCGTTTCCTTCCCAATCGTCACTAGAATTACAATTACACACGCTACTACAGACGTCCTAATTATACAGGTTATCAGACAAACATCCCCTACACTCGCTCGAGTGCACAGGGCCATATAGCCACGATGTCCAAGCCCACAGCCACTTTATTTTCAAGACTGTGAAAAGAATTAAGAGTTCAAAGGTCTTAGATCGTAGGCTCCTATTCATGCAAAGCTGATTACGCTTTATCGTAAATATTTCCAATTTAAAAGGAATTGACTGACTGGGAAGGCATTTAATACAGGGTGTCGAGCGATGACCTATTTTCAAATTCCCGTATAATTCCCGTATTTCCCGTACGAAAATCCACCCAATTCCCGTATATTTTAGAATCCTCGAAGACTAGAGTTCGCATACCGAATGGCTGAAAAATGAATCTTAAATTGCGAATCAAGATTTCCTGGCGTACCGGTAAGTGTAACTGCATTTTCGGAGACACTTCCGCTGCCCGCGGGTGATGGCGAGATCTAGGCCTAATCCGTAGCATGAGCAAAGCGCGCGCGCACGAGTGAACTCTCTCGCAGGTGGGACGAGATGCTACGAACACAAATAAAATACCATTCACCTGGGGAGACCTGATATAAATGACTGTTTTACTGAGGAGGGTTAAGAAAGTAGAGAATAGGAGTGTCCATAATAAATGTTTACGGGAAGTGACCGAATTGTATGTTACCGTAACCGTATAGAGCTTTCACGAGTTAAAATGGCACCGAAGCTTATGCATAGCGAACTTCTGGTCCGCGAATCTCCATTTGATGTTCATTGGCAGTGAATCGATCGTTCGTGATGATCTTCTTTATTATTTCGGATTGTGGTTTTGTTTTTAGGCGTTCAACTTACGAAATAAGAACTAGAGGGTTGGCCTTTCATGAATATTCCAAAGACAAGTGCCTCCTAAAAGAGTAATTAGTAAAACTTCGCATCAGAGACGACCATAACAAACGGCTTGCCTACAAAGTGTGCGATTTTCACATTTCAAACGGCAGCGGTCTAACATATCTTAGACTACAATAATTAAGTTGGTACAAATTAAATATGTTATATGTGAGAATATTATTATAATTTGCTATCCAGTTGTTATATTACCATAGTATGCATTGACGTGGCCCGTTTAAATGCTAAATTGTGACGGATGCTACGAGTTATAGGCTATTCGCCATACCGGTAGGCCTAATATTTACCAACAACGCATCGTTTCTTCTTTGTATGACATACTAATGTTATTTTTTAACTAATTTCTTCATCAAAAGTAAACGTTAATTACTATAAAATGGTTTAAGAGACCATTACTTACTTTCAGTCATTTGATGAATTACTATTAATAATTCAGTTGATAAATGTTTTAGTATTAACTCTTTCTAAGACAACAAATATTTATTTAATCGTTATAACTATAATAGCCTATCTATTAACACTTATTTAACCAATAATCATTTTATAATTCTATACATATTCCAGGTATTGCAAGAAAGCGATATTTGGTAGCACATGCGGTTCCACCTTGAAATCCAACCGTGCCCAGTTTTCAGTACATATGAAAAATATTACCGTAAGTTAATAAACCAAACAACTGGCGACATTTTTTTTTGAAATGCTCATTTACATCTTCACCATAGTCTACGTAAAGTGCCATACGGTAATCACTGAAAGGGTAGGGGGGATATGACCTCAATTTCATAAACGAACGAACCTCATTTTGCATGAATTATGGAACCCGAATCCTAATGGAGGTAGAGATTGTCTGCATTTAGAAATATGTTAGTCAATAATTTAAAACAAGATGCCAGATAAAGAAATTAAAAAAAACGCATGCCTACTACGGTGTAAAGTTGCTCCGTGGAAAAAAAAATATATATATATACACACCTCGCCAAGATTATACGATGTGCATACAGTTAAATACAATCATCCAATTGGAGGAACACTTTCTTTGTCACGATCGTATAAGCAATTCAAACATAAACTGATGTAATTTACGGGAAATTGTGCAACATTTAGAGACTACGAATGTTGTATGAGGCACAACGTTAGCTGACATTTCGCATCATTAATACATAAGGAATGAACACATGCAGAGCTTTCTCACTGCACACAGCTGAAGATCATATCATTCTTGGTGCATTTTACGTTCTCTTAACAACAATAATTTGCTTAGTTACATGCAAGGAAAATTGTAGTACACAGTTCCCATTGCTTCCATTACCTGACTACTAAACCAGAAGCTGGTAATGCATAACCATACACCGGTGGCGCGTCATATGGCAAATGAAAGATCGAAAGAAAATGGAAGCTCTATAGAAACCCGGAACAAGGCGATACAATTATCTACACTACTGAAAATAGTCAAAATACCCTTTGTAATAATGAATAATAATTTGGGGGGTCATGTAGTAATAGATGTTACCCACCCCCCCCCCCCCACCCATCCCTTTTTAGATCACGACTTTTATAGTAAAATTGGAGGTGTGTCCGCTATTACACGCGCAAATTATGGGACAAATACAGTATTGCTAACCCCGCGCATTCGGTACCGACAGCCTTCCCGTCACTTTGCCCCGCTTTTCCTCTCCGCAATCCACGGTCGCCACATAACAAGACCCTACGTCCAACCGCCACACGGCAAGAATTCTGAGCATGCTTCTCACCTACACCCTGTATTTCGAAGGAGCTTGGAACAGCTGAGCTGTGTTGCTAAGTTTTTAGTGTTGTTGTAAATCAACTGATTCGAATAACACACAGCACTACACATCAGACATTATTTCTGTACAATATACGTAATATATATATTTTTTAAGATCCTGAGTCAACGCCGAGGACATTCAAACAGAGAAATACGATATTTTAGATGAATAAATAAATTACACACCGAAGCTATGATACCCTTATCATCGGTATTCAATTCAATAAATACGACAAAGAGGGCAAACACTCTACAGCTAATGAATATAAAAACACTCACTATGCAATTATTATCCTTTAACATGAAACAAGAGTCTGAGTGGAGGTCGTTCACAGCTTACTACGATAGTTGACAGATAATACCATGCACACTCACTGAATCGCGACTCTCTACGGTTAATATTAGCTTTCGTGATAATACAAAAGTAAAGTTAAGGTAAAGACATATTTAGCACTGAACACTCAAACAAGCCCTTCTGTGGCGATATTATTGCCGTGGTTTTATATTTAGGCCAGGCGACAGGTCGGAAAAAAAGCCTCAATAAGGAATTAATTAGTGGAAAGCTGGAAATTGCTTTATTCGCTTTATTTGGACCCAGATATTACTCTCCCAAGTTTTCCCCTCGAGCGAAGTCGGCGTTGGCCCTTTTGGCCCTAAGAAGGTACCATTTTTCGTTTTATTGCAAATACCTCCCATACCATCAACTTAATCAGCAAAATATCCATTGTAAAAATAATCTAGAGTAAATTTACTACAAAAATGTTCCCTACCTTTTGTCTCTAATGTGAACAGTTACGATGCTACGACCATTCAAAGTGGAGCCCTTTTTGATTCTTGCGGAAAATCGATGGAAATGATATGCCATATCAAAGTTTCTTCATGTTATAAATATTTGTCAGCATTCCAGGTGCACAAGCTGTTAACTTGGTACAAGTATCAATAAACAAATGGTCAGTAAGTACATTCAGTTCTGATTCAGTACATTTTTCATGTAGACTTCATTACTTTCTCACCGAGGGCGTTGGCAACAATGTGTACAGATGCAGCTGGCTTACCGCGCTCGGCCTCCCATACAGTTGGCAACCACAGTCTCGTGATGCCTCTCCGCGCGGTAAATTCGAAAATAAAAATCCGCAACACGGATATTCCTGTTGATCCTCTTGTGCTTTTCCAACGCATTTGCCTTGCAAAGAAATCCGATGCACAACTGAAACAATATTTCCAGTTTGAACTGGCTCCGTATCCGGTTGCGATCTTTGATGAAGCGGGAATGCGTAAGACGCAAAAGTCTGTGTTCTATAAATTATTCCATCCTGTTACCGATGAGCCCACATTTGAGGACCTACATCATGTTCTCGACGGAGGATATCTTCCGCACCGTGTAATTTGGCACCAAACCGATACTTTTGTCGACATTAGTGCCAAATATGTGAATTACGTTAAAAGATACTTCAAAAACAGTGTCATTATTTTCTATGGGTACCCTGACGACCCAGCAGCTCGCAGTACCAAGTCCGCTGAATGTCTTCGACGATCGCACAAGCATGATGCTGCTAATGGTTTTTTTTTTTTTTTTTTTTTGATGAGTCCATGTCAGCACCTATGCCACAAGCAAAATTTTTGTCTAATGACACAAACAAACGAAGATTGATCGACTTGTTGCTCGTCAAATTCAAAAGCGAAGGAATCGAAACCAGACAAGCTCCAGAAGATGCCAATATGCTCATCGTTACCACCGCACTCGAGTTATCTCTGCCAGACAATTCGGTCATTATAGTGCCTGAAGATATAGATATCCTGGTCACCTTGGCGGCTCGTGTGCCACCCTCCACGAAAATGTATTTTATGAAACCCGGCAAAGGTTCAACCAAACAACAACTATTTTGCACAACAAGTTTCAATCTCCCGCCGTGTGTGCAAGAAAACTTCCTCTTTTTGCATGCGTTTAGTGGGTGCGATACAACATCTTCGTTTCACAGGCAGGGCAAAATAAATTCGTAACACTGATGAAGAGTAATGAGGAACTGCAAACAGCTGTTAGGGTTTTCCGAGACGTGAACGCAAACCCCGATGAAATTGACAAAGCGGGCCAGTTGGTTTTGGCTAGGCTTTATGACAACAAAACCACGAGAAATACCCTGAACGAGTTGCGGTTCAAAATGTTTGCAAAATCTCGAAGCAAACATCGATTTAATCTCCCACCGAATCAGCGGCACGTGAGCACTCCTTAAGAACATACCATCAAATCCAAACTTAGTATGGAAATTATACAAATCCACTGGATTGGGGCTGGAAAAATTCTCAATGTGGTTTGGCTCCCATACCTACGACGAGGGATCCGGCGCCACAAGCGCTTCTAAACATAGTGTCCTGCAAATGTTCGAAAGGATGTAACGCAGCGTGTAGTTGCAGGAAAACGGGCCTCCGATGCTCCAGAATCTGCATGAATTGTAAGGAACAGTCATGTACAAATGCTGCCGAGGAAGATTATATGGATGATTGTGACGGAGACATCGATGTTAATTTTGAGCGCCCTGTGACGTCGGACAAATGTACAGATACAGACGATGAAAGCGATGACGGAGAAATTGAGGCAGACGATCAAGACTGCCAGCCTTCATCAAAACGGTTTAAAATCGACTATCGTTGACATTTGAACTGTGGATTAGGCCTCCTGGGGACACCACTTTAAAAGAAACGCGCCATTTACTCTACCGCCAGGTGGTGCGGAAAAGAGCGATTTTATGCCAATACTATGCAATAATAATACTAATGGTAGGTACTTTGCCATAGCTGTTTACATAGAAAAGCTGTTATACTTGTAACAAGTTAACAGCTTGAGCACCTGGAATGCTGACAAATATTTATAACATGAAGAAACTTTGATATGGCATATCATTTCCACAGATTTTCCGCAAGAATCAAAAAGGGCTCCACTTTGAAAGGTCGTAGCATCGTAACGGTTCACATTAGAGACAAAAGGTACGGAACATTTTTGTAGTAAATTTACTCTAGATTATTTATTATAATAGGTATCTTGTTGATAAAGTTCATGGTATGGGAGATATTTGTAAAAAAAACAAAACGAGAAATGGTACCTTCTTAGGGACAGAAGGGCCAACGCCGACTTCGCTCGAGGGGGAAAACTTGGGAGAGTAATATCTGGGTCCAAATAAAGCGATTAAAGCAATTTCCAGCTTTCCACTAATTAATTCCTTATTGAACTACCTGTCGCCTGGCCTAATTGTCGAGTTGTAGGCTATTGAATGGCTCACAGTATTTTGAACACTATGACGGGAAACAATAGCCTGTGCTCTATTATCGATTAACGCAAGCGAACTGACACCAATAAATAAATTATCCTCAGTCACTTGGCAAGGGTTTCTTTGACACTCTCCATCCCTTCACTGTCCATATCATCACCACCATCATTGTCAATTGCCAAGGTTAATAACCATTTCATCCTCCGCGATATCCAGACCGCCTTCCGTATTTCTTTCTGTACATGCTGTACGGGATGTGTCTAGTCCTCGGGTCGAACTTCGGCGAAGTAAAAGTAACGAAACAATTACAATGGAAGGAAATCGGACACAGACAGTGGTTAACAAGCGACTGAAACAATGCCTGCCCATACGAGATGAATTCTGTCACTTGTGTGGTGTATTTTATAGCCACATGTTGGTGACTGGTGTTGGATAATAAAATGTCGAGAGCTGTGAGATATTGTTTGTAGTTTTTGAAATGTATGCATGTGTAACGCATTTGCATCGAGTGTTTCCCGGACTTGAAAACAATTTGGTACGTGCATCTCCCCTGCGAAAGAAGACCATGGAAAGGCTAAAAACAATAACATTCCACACGCGACACGCCGCGAATACTTTTTAATTCAGATTTATTTTATCAAAGTAGATAATAGAAAATAAAATAATGCAAAACGAAATTAAATAAGTCACTTTGACAAATACAAGATTGTTACTAGGAACTTCAGTTATACACAGCACAAAATTAAGTTCTTTTGGCCATACTATTTTTTCCAATTCCTGGAGATCATTCGTGGGTTTTCTTTCGACTGCCACCTTAGCCGTCGCTTCGCACCTGTTTCGCTTCCTTGAACACGGCGTGAGAGTTTCGTGCAGTATGGACTCTTGCTCACGGCTATCTTCTCTACTCCATCAGCTGCCATCAAGCGTCCTGAACAGTATGCACGCCAATCAGACTTGCTTTTTTGTAATTGACGATCATGCACTCCTTGTTCAGGGAAAAACTTCTCTCTAGAGCTGCATTGCTGTGATACAAAATCAGTATCACTTTAACGAAGCTTGTGAGATCGTGTTTGGCAGGAACTGAGGAAGGTGCCGAAGCCACTAATTCAGACCACAGCCCGTCGAGCCGTAGCACTTTCCCGTCGAACTGCTTCAAACGCAGGGGGCGTGGTGGCTCAGCGGTCTAGCTATATGCCTCTCACCAAGACGGCCCGGGTTCGATTCCCGGTCAATGCATGTGAGATTTTCGAAGTGAAATGCCATGTCCTGTGGTTCGGATTCCACGTAAAAAGGAGGTCCCGTGGCTCATAATCACAAGATTCACGGTCACGTAAAACTACAATCTTCCTTTTGCTTCAAACGCGCAGTGACGGAGGGCAGTCTCAGAAGTGCGGAGTAGCTGTTCTTGATGCGGTCAGCCATTGCGCCAGAAAGCAAATTCTTCTGATTACAAAGAATATCCAGGGCAATGACGATCCTAACTTCTTCCAACTTCCCCTATAGGGTCTAGGCAGGAAATAGCACGGGTCATCTTGAGAGCAAGAGGTGACCTGTCTTTGATTTTTTCAGCCATAGGATACGAATGTACAATTTTCGGCAGTTGGTGCGAAATTGCAGCATATCCGCGTCTGGAATTTTCTGAGATCTTGAGCTGTTAGCTTCTTTAAGGGCTGCTCTTGTCGAGAAACCCAGGTCTCCTCTGTGAATAACAATGCGGACTGATTCCTGTATGTCATTGTCAGCAACGAGCGCGGCGCGCGTAGCCCCGCGCGGAGAGGGTACGGCCGGCGGTCGGCCAGGCAAAGCATGCATTCGACGTTGGCTGGGTTCTCATCCCGCTTAGCGCTCTATCGGTGGCGCAAATTGCGGGTGGCAGCGCGGTCTGCAGGCGATATGGAAGACTGAGCAGAAGGACTCTACCGAGCGTTCGGGGGCTAAGAAGTCAGGCATTGTGAGACTTTTCAAGATTTCCCGTATCAAGTGCGAATTTCCCGTATAATCCCGTATTTTTCCCGGGTCACTAAAATTCCCGTATTTCCCGTATCGCTCGACACCCTGTAATATTACGGTAACCCACTTTTTTTCACTAAAGGAAGTGCATTCATCTATTGTGATTGTTTTACCTCATACACCATCTATGCTGTACTGGAGCTACTGAAATTCCTGCCAAAATATCCTGCACATCTGTTGAGTAGCAGTGGCATAGGTTAAACCTACTGCAGGTGAAAGTGCATAGGCCCAGAACCAGTGTTGAACATGGAATTCTCGAAACCTAACAGGAAGAGTTGTCTTAATTCTGTCAATTATTCAATTTCACAGACATACAAGTAGGCTTCTAAAAATATATGGCAGCTGTAAATTTTCATTTATGTCTGAATTTACTGCTGTTAGCTAGTTAGCTGCATTATAAAACATGGTTGTATGCCCAGTAGGCCTAGGCTTACATATACAGTAGATGTATTCCTTCCTCAGTTTTTGACTGATCACCTGGACTTGAGGCCACATAGCACATAGGACTATACATCAATCTTCCTATTTTTGTTATTATTAGCCTATAACATGTCATATTCTTGGCTTGTTTTAGGCACTGCACTGACACATTGTTTATCTATAAGAAGCGAATTATTTAAAATCAGAAATAGATCTCGCTATTTTATTTCTACATTGGCCTAATATTTTAACATATACCAAGCGTTCAACAAAGACAGTGTGAATAATATTGTCTTACATCTAGGTGTACGGTAATTTATATGCCACCTTACGACGCGACGGCTTCAATTTTCGTGGAGAAGTTAACGGGAATACACTTGGCACAGCATCATCACTTAAAATTTTCCTTCCAGATAATACTGGCTAAAGTTTACAGGTAAGAAATGGACTGAACATAATCTCATATGGGCTGATATGTGCGATTACCATTCAGCACGAGGAATTTTTACAAGCTACTATTTCCTTAAAATACGATCAATGACAAGAAATGAAACGTTACTTTGGACTTGCCATATCTGTTTCGTTTACTGGAGAACTGCACAATGTTGAACCATTATTCTAAAATGTGTAAAACAAAGAATATTTAAGCCTAATTCCCAACTACAACGCATACGAGAATCTCATGGCTGCCCACAACACTGGTTTGTAAACATAGTCACGTGATAGCGTGACGTCAGAGGGCGGTACTGGTCTAGTCATCCATTACTGCAAACCAAGTCTCTATTCCAAAAAGTCATTGTAAATTCAGGAATATATTAATACAGCAGTAGGTGTCTTTTTTTAGGGACTTGCAACACCCTAGTCATCAGTTCTGTGTACATTCGGGCGTGGAGGTGGGGAGGGATGAATCTGTATGATAATCAGAGCAAATGGGTTTTACACGAGTGTGAGGGGTCTGGTGTGGAACCAGGAAGGTCCCAAGAAATGTAAAACAATCTTGTATTCAACATATTACACACCTATATTGACGTATGCCGCAGGCACGTGGACAACCTCTAAACGGGAGGAAAGTAGAATCCAGGCAGCGGAGATGAAGTTCCTTAGAGGTATAATTGGAAAGACCCGCAGAGACAAAACCAGAAACAAGGAAATTAGGGAGAAAACAGGAATCCCGAAGTTACAAGACAAGATCAGTAAGCCAAAATGGTATGGACATATGATGCGAATGGGAGAAGACCTCGAAGCAATTATTTACTGAGAAAGTCACGGGAAGGCGCCAAAGGGGAAGGATGAGGTGGATGGATACAGTGAGGGCGAGCGTTGAGAAAAGAGGAGTGAAAGTGGAGAATGTACTGGAAGAGGGACGAGAGTGGAGAGACAGAAAAGTATGGAGGTCCTTGATTCACACCCCGCCCAGATCACTGGAAGCAGGAAATTAAGGAGAAGAATAAGAAGAAGAAGAAGAAGAGCTATTGTGGTTTCTTAACAAGACAGACATGTGAACTTGTAACTGGGGCAAGGGTTGGGAAGAAGGCAGTAGTGACCTTGAAGTACCATTCCAACATTTGCTTGAAGGAGTGTGTTAGCCATGGGAAAACCACTGAGGATGGCTGAGGTGAACTCAACCCAACTCTTCTCAGTTGCCCTCTTGATGCTGAGTAAAAGCTGTCCACACCCTCAGACATCAATGCAAAATCTTGCCAGAGCTAGGAATCACACAAGAGGAGGATTGCCAACTTACATTTGCTGAAATTACTAGATAGTTATGCAGAAATCCACTATAGTCCAGCCACTGAGTGTCCGGCTCTGACGTTTGGCGATAGTGGTAGAAGTGGGGTAGAGAGAACCATATAGCCAACCCATGGCAGTGAGAAGCTGTTAATAGATCCATGAAACTTGCCATCGTAATTTCTTCTCCGGCATCTTCAGTATGAAACGTGGACGTCCCACAACCCAATTGTAAATTTATGCATCTTTTGTTAATCCCGCATTTTGCTGTTATAAAACCCACAGTGGAATTCCGCCTATGTTGACGAAGTCGCTTACTACCATGAAGAATGTTGTCACCTGTACCAATCAGCAGTTCTCCCGGTAAGTGGGTCTTTAAATTTAACTCGATTTAGTCCAGATGCTCTTTGTGTTAGCGCAAGTCACATTAGGTTTGTTGTATTGTATTGTGTAAGCACAATTACCGGATAACTGTGTGTGGTTTGTCAGAATCAAAGAAGAAAATCGGTGCTTATAAGATCCAAAGCAGTGAATTCATTTTCAGGTTGCGTACTTCGAGAAGGAGCGAAGACAATGGCGGGCAAAATGATGTCCTTTCTATCGTTCACTGTGGGTGCTCTATTTAGCTGCAAAGAATGGAACAGTTATTTCGTTAAATGAAGATGATGGCAGCAGTGACGTCAATGATGAGGATGAAAAAAGTGATTATTTCAAGAACTCAGGTGTCTCTCCACTTGATTAACAAAATGTAGTTACTGTAATCTCATCTCATTAGTTCATATATTATACAGTGTACTCCCGTCAATTCGCGAGCAGATAATTCACTTTGCAGTTAATTCACGGGTCTCCAAGAGTGTTTTTTGTAGTAGTAATTCTTACAGCAACTAATCATCCTGCTAAATAAAATAATCTCTTGGTCGCTTAAAAGAATTTTACAGCGATACGATTCGTGGAGACAAAATCATTGAGATTTCAGAAGACTGAACTGTGTTTCTCAGTGATGTAAAATTAAGCATACTTGTGTACTGCTACCAGAATGTTGCAATCTTGGAAACATATGAGCATGTCGCCGAAAGGGATTTTATCTTCAAAGTTGAGACAGTGCAAAGTGGAATGCACTTTCACCTAGAACCTACCCTTCCTTTCCAACAGCCACACCCCAAGGTCGCCGGCCTACGAGTTCTGAAGGGTAAATAGCGATTATTGCCCGATGCCGCAGACCTGCGCGCCGCACCAAGTGTGTGTTCGTTGGATGATCTTCATGCAGTCAACGGTCAACATGCTACTACTCTCGCACAAAAGCAAGTGTTGGCCGGCTTCTATGATGACGATATTTCGAATGGGCAAGGTGGTCTCACTACGATGATATTAAGGTAAAACCTGGATGATCCTCAGCGGGGGGTCCCTGGCAAGGAGTAACATCCTGCAAACCCTAACGCTGGACCTTGAGCGGGTATCGTGACGCGTCGGCAGGTGGCGGATAGCCGGCACCTGTCTGGTAGCGACAGTTGACCACTGACGAGCCGGACAGGTGTTTCTCTGAATATATTGAATAAGAGATCGCGGACCACCTCCCCAACCCCAAGGTGTTAAGTGTGGCTTGCCTTAATCCGTGCTGAAGGGGTGCATGGCACATGGGTGATGTGTCCTTAACGGAGCCTCAGGGAAACTGGGCGACCTCCCTGAGAATGCAGCCTTGCTCGGACAACCGGAGCTCTGTCTGAGTGGACTATTTATTTCTCCGATACTCGTGGGACCCAAATGGAGAACCAAGAAACAACCTCAAGCGAAAGCTCAACCAAGACATTACAAGGAATGGACTCGTCCATAGACTTGTCAACATCAGAAGACTCCACAATGGAGGTGACTGAAACAACTCCAGGAGAGGTGGCAGTACCAGGTACGTCAGGAACTGGGATCAAACCTAAGAAACTCTCTGGAGCACAACGGAAGAAACTAATGAGGGAAAGGAAGATGAAAGAAGGGACCTGGACGGAGAACAAACCGTTCAGGAGCAAAGAGACCTCAACCTCAACTCAAAAAAGACCACGCTCTGAATCAAGCACCCCAAAGCAGCGAGAACCTAAGCATCGAAGGAATGAACTATCTCAACCTTTGAGCTACAGGGACGCTGCTAAAGGTATCAAGGTAGCCGTAATGGCAAAAAACCAACAACTTAACCAGGAGAAAGCAGAACTGGTGAAAAGGAAAATTCTGGAAATGTTGGATGACAACCCTGAACAGGTGTCACCACAATTTCTAGATAACAAATTCTCACAGGGTATCCTTTGGATGACCTGTGAGAATGAACAAACAAAACACTGGTTATCCGGAGCTATAGACAGACTTGGCAGCCCTTGGGAGGGATTGGAGTTACAAGTTGTAGACTCCAAAGACCTTCCAAGGAGGCCAAGGGTCCTAGTCTGGGTACCAGTAACAAATGATGTGGAAACCATTAAAAAGAGACTGAAGGCACAGAATTCAGGACTTGAGGTAGGTGAATGGCATCTTATGAGCCGAAAGGTGACCGAGAAAGGCCAAACTTTGGCATTCTCGGTGGACCTCGACTCGTATGAAAAGCTAGAAGCCAAACAATTTAAGGTCTTCTGCGGCCTAAGTCAGGTAACCTTTAAACCATTAAAAGGTAAACCCAGACCCAAGGGTGCGAATGAGAGTGGTCCAGATAAATCTTCAACATAGCAGGGCTGCCTCGGCAGCACTGTGTGTGATGATGAGAGACTGTGACCTGGCTCTCATTCAGGAACCCTGGGCTGTAAAAGGCAAAATAAAGGGACTGGGAGGAGTTGGAGGCGAACTGATATTCAGTCGGACAAACCAGACTCCCAGAACCTGTATACTGGCCAAAAAAGGAATCAAGATACTGCCGCTGATGGATTTCTGTTCCCGAGACCTCACGACAGTAGCTATCCAGACATCTTCAAAGGAAGGGCCAAGGAAAATCATCCTTGGATCCGCATACCTTCCCTATGACGATGAGCAGTTACCACCTACCAAGGAAGTAATGGACTTGGTAGCAAGGTGTGAAAAAGAAGGTGAACACCTAAGTTTAGGATGCGACGCCAACTCACACAACCTGGCCTGGGGTAGCACCAACAACAACCCCAGAGGTGAGTCCTTGTTAGAATTCATTCTGGAACGTAATTTGAACTTAATGAATAAAGGAAATAAACCAACCTTTGTTATTAAAAACAGAAAGGAGGTTATCGACTTAACTTTTTCTACCCCCTATATAGGGAGTAGAGTAAATGAATGGCATGTATCTGAGGAAGTAAGTTGTTCAGACCAGAGATATATAATATTCGACATGGCGGGATTAGAACGACAAACAGAATATTACAGAAATCCCCGGAGAACTGACTGGGGCAGCTTCAAAAGAGAACTAGTTCAGAATCTCAGGGGAATAAATAAAAACTTCAAAAGTACAGAAGAAGTTGAAATTGTTGCAGAACAATTACAGGAAGCAATAATTTCAGCCTACAAAGAAACCTGCCCTCTGGTAGCCAGGCAGTCCAACAGGAATATCCCCTGGTGGAGTAAAGACCTAGCAGACCAGAGAAAACAGGTAAGAAGACTGTTCAACGCAGCTAAAAAAATCAGGAAAATGGGAGGAATATAGGAGATCCCTTACTGATTACAACAAAGCCTTAAGATTGGCAAAGAGCGAGTCTTGGAGAAGGTACTGCACGGAGATAGATGAGACTCCGGAATGTGCCAGACTTCAAAGAATTCTCTCTAAAGAAAGCCGAAGCAGCATAAACTCACTCCAAAGAGATAATGGAGAATACACCCGAACTGCGGAAGAGACCATGGAAGAACTATTTCATGTACACTTCCCAGGGTCGGAAATCATAGAAGAACCTCCCGGAGGCTGGGGCAGCCTGGAACTGGAGTTTCCATCTTGGAAAACTGACAGGAGAGACTGGGAAACAGCTAGGAAGGTGGTTAACTATGAAACTCTAAAATGGGCAATCTTCTCATTTAAACCATATAAATCCCCAGGAAGTGATGGAATAATGCCCATCATGCTCCAAGAAGGCTTCCAAATGCTTGCAAGGATTATGATTAAAATACTTAGAGCTAGTTTAGCCCTAGGTTATATACCAATGGGGTGGAGACACTGTAGGGCGGTAATCATACCTAAACCTGGGAAAGTTATAGACCGGGCTAAGTCCTACAGACCTCTCACACTCATGTCTTTTATTCTAAAAACTCTAGAAAAAATGCTTGACCATCAGGGATGATGCATTGGCTGAGAGACCTCTGCACCTGAACCAGTATGCTTATCAAGCCGGTATGTCAACAGAGACAGCTCTTTTCCAAGTAGTACAAAGACTGGAAAAAACTCTGGAACAAAAGGAGGTAGCGTTGGGAGCTTTTCTGGACATAGAAGGAGCCTTCGACAATACCTCCTTTAAATCAATGATCACTGCTGCCCGAGAGCGAGGACTAGATGAAACCTCCTGCAGGTGGATCGAAGCCATGCTTAAAAGCAGAGTGATACACACAACATGTATGGAAAGCAGTCTGTCTGCAAAGGTTACGGGGGGATGTCCTCAGGGAGGGGTCTTATCCCCTCTGCTGTGGAACCTCGTTGTGGATGGACTGCTTAAAAAGGTAAGTCAGCTAGACTTTAATATCTTTGGCTATGCTGACGACATCGTCATTATAGTTCAAGGAAAATTTGCTAACACCGTTAAGGAACGAATGCAAATGGCACTTAACGTTGTATATAATTGGACAGAAAATGAGGGACTTAAAATAAGCCCTCACAAAACAGCCATTGTCCCATTCACCAGAAGAAGACATCCGAAGGAAACTAACTCCCTGTTTCTAAAAGGTGAAGAAATTAAAATGAAGGGAGAGGTTAAATACTTAGGAGTAATTCTTGACTCCAAGTTGACCTGGAACCAGCATTTGAACAAAATATACAATAAATTTGTAACCTCCTTCATGACTGTGAGGAGGATGTATGGAAATACGTGGGGACTAAAACCTAAGATGATACAATGGTTGTATACTAGGGTACTGAGACCCTCGATAACATATGGTGCACTGGTATGGTGGACCAAGGTGCAAAATAAAACAACTCTGGTACAGCTGGGAAGAATTCAAAGACAAGTCTGCCTAGCAATTACCGGAGCATTTAAAACTACCCCCACAGCGGCTATGGAGGCCTTACTAGACCTGGCCCCTCTTGACATTCTGATCAAAGGGGAAGCTAGGATGGCATTACATAGGCTGAAACAGGGTAAAGCTGGAAATATTCCTGATTCACAATCAAGAATATCATCAATAACAAAAATTGTAGAAGATTCCATACTTGAAATGCGATCAGACTACACTCCTACACAATACAATTTCAATAAAACATTTGAAGTAATAATTGAAACAGACTCTTGGAAAACAAAACCCGAGCATCCTGAGGAAACTTTGATCTGGTTCACAGACGGGTCAAGAGACGACTCAGGGGCAGGCTCGGGAGTATATGGAATGAGACCAGGAAAAAGCATTAGCTTTCCCCTGGGAAAATATCCCACGGTATTCCAGGCAAAAGTTTATGCAATACTACAATGCATATATGAAAATATGAAAAGATCTTATATAAATAAGAAGATTATTATATACTCAGACAGCCAGGCAGCACTGAAGGCTTTAAAAAGCCCTAAAGTGAACTCAAGACTGGTGGAAGAATGTCTTAATGCCCTAACTAAACTGGGGGAACATAACAGCGTCAAACTGATATGGGTCCCAGGACACAAGGGCATTGAAGGAAACGAAAAAGCCGATGAACTCGCCCGGAAGGGAGCGGCAACAATCTTTAAGGACCAGAGCCGGCTCTAGGAGTACCTAAATGCTCCATAAGAGAAGCTATTAAAGACTGGATCAAAAAGGAACATAGGGATAGATGGAAAACTAACCCTGGTATGAAACATGGGAAAATGTTCATCAATGAACCATGTAAGAAAACAGCTGGAAAATTACTCAAATGTAAAAAAATTCAGGTAAGATACATAGTGGCTCTTCTCACGGGCCATGCTCCCGTGAAAAAGCACCTAAACAAAATGGGCATAATCAAAGGAAACCTAGACTGCAGACTTTGCGGGAAGGAAACGGAGACAGCCCATCACATAATCTGCTCTTGCGAAGCTCTAGATCGCAGAAGATTCAATCTTTTTGGGAGACCGACAATTGAACCAAAAGAAATCAAAACAGAGTCCATCATGGGACTGTACCATCTTATTAAAGACACAGGGATAATGGACTGGTGCTGAGTACACAGGGCAGTACAATAAGCCTTTAGTCTGCAGTACATCCGGAGCTTAGCTGACGGGCCCTTGGTATATTAAAAAAACAACCTGGATGAATGTCAAGATGCAGAAGAAAGAGACATGCTGTAATTGAGTAGTTAAGACGTCGATAAAGACTATTATAGTTTCAGACATGAAAGCGAGGAGAATATTGTACGGAATTCGACTGTTGGTGAGGAAACCGAGATCTAGTGCAGAAGTGATCCAACGGAAATCTCTCAAGTTTCCCCACAGTCAACCTAGTGTGTATACAGTCACACTTATCTCTTAAGCAGAAAATAGAGATGATTTTCTCCAGAAATATACAATCTAAAATTAGAAAAAATAAACGATCTAAGAAAAAAAAAGTTGTCACAGATTCCCCCCCCCCTTCTTCCACACACCTCTACATAGTCGAGTGTCTCTTACAACGCAATGTAACAAAGGGTTATAATTATCTTTTGTGCCTACATAAAATACATTTCAATATTTTAATCAATAGTTTTGTTTTCACTAGGCTTAAAAAACATTACTGCGGATAATTCGCAGTTTTAAATAATTCATGGAAGTTTGTGCATTAATTACCGCGAGTTATCGGAAGTGCGCTGTAGTTTATTTACTATTGATGCTATCACAATTATCACCGTTTTAATATGGTGTTGTAATATACAGACATGTACGTACGTGTGTACAGTAACGAAGGATCTCATTTAATAACATATGAAATATTCAATGTAGTCCACGTTGCTTTATATTTCGCAGTACAAAACCAGCAATGCGGTCTCCTTCCCTCACGCGAAATGTCAGAGCTGGACTGTAGATTTCCATGTTCTCAACAAAGGAAAATAATTCTATCACAAGGTATTCATCACTCCAAAGTACAAAGTCATATTTTTGTCGCCAAAATATGCATAAAAAAAGCTAGTTCTAGTGGCCTCTTGTTGAAATTGCCAACACTGTTCAGTATCCCTCAGATATCCTTCAGTTTCGATATGTAACCCTAGACCATATAATGCTCAAATAAAAGCACTTTCTATGAACATAACACCATAAAAGATTCTTTACTTACTACACCGAACAGGAACATGAGGAAGCAGCCATTAGTATCTGCCCCTCAGAGGAACTAGACATCAAAGAAGCTTTGCTGCATTCCTACTGAAATGAATTTAAATATTGGTCATGGTCGGTGTCAACCAACAACAAGCCCTCTATGTTGGGCAATCAATGCAACAAATCTCTTCTTATTTAGGTCGGAGTCAACCAACAACAACAAGCCACTAACGTTGGGCGATCAATGTAATGAATCTAAATAGTAGTAATGGTCGGTGTCAACCAACAACAACCCCACAGTTGGGCGATCAATACGAATTTTACTTTATTCTCGATTTTTCAACTATTTGGTAACTATGACTATGTATACCCAGAATTTGCGAAACTGAAGGGATTCTTGCGAGTTATTCCCATAAATGCGAAAAGCGCCTGATTTACCGAAAAATATTAAATACAATGTTTTATTGCATTTTCGCGCCGCAACTTTAAAATTTTTAAGTTCCTAGCAATGGAAATTTTGGCTAAATAATCGATATTTAATCGTAATCGATATGTACGAACATCAATTATTGTCGTGAAAACAATAGATTACGGTAAAAATCAATTCGAAAATGGCTGCTGTTATTGCCGCATAATATCCACTGTTTATCGCCAATAAAACGATGTTTTTGGAGAAATTATTTCGTAGTTTCATTAGTTTGTGCCAATAGAAGGAATATTCCAATCGTTTGTATAGATTCTATTTTAAAAATTACAGTAATAAGGTTATGCTTATACCGGTATGGGTTTATATCCCGCCGGCCCTCATTTCTAGTATTTGACCATTATAAATAACACTGTAAAGTACGTATCATGATATGAATAGACAATTTTTGTTAGGCGTTCTTCTCGCTTTGGGGAATGTTGTATAATATCATGAAAGTCTTCTCTACAATGTGAGAGTTACAGGTTATGTTACATGGCGTCCAGCGATTTCTCCTTGAATTCGGATACGCTACAGTTTTACAGATTGTCAGTGAAGAGTCGCAAAAAGGTATACCAGTAATTGAATGTTTGCATATTCTGTTTAACTTAAGAAAACCTTCGAGACTGATAAAATGTGTTCATTTAAATCTTTCGAGTAGCCATGAAAGGTGCACAACAAACTTCACAGGATTGTCAACATTCGTTTATACAAGTTGCATAGGCAGCAGTGTTAAGTGTCCTGTTGTGTGTGTTTTCTTTACTAAGGGAGTGTTAAAAGTACTAAAATCCCAATATCCGTATCAAAGAAATGTAGAAATCTGACACTTCATACATTTTTCAGAAATGAGGGATCTCTGAAAAATAAAGGCACCAGCCTGACTACTTGGCAAGACAAGCTCAAGTGCTGTCGGTTGGTTGTATGACATGACACGAGGGCACTTGAACTATGCTGAAAAGATGCAATCAACAAGATCAGGTGTTGTACAGCAAATCAAATTACCCTGAGCTGCTGGTGTTATCGGTACGGTGCTAACTTCTCAAGCGAGATGGAGAGAACGTCGAGGGCTGGCGGAGAGTTGTATTAGTTCATGATACCAAGGTGCTGATTGTTAGAATAAAGCGAGCTGTGGTCAGGCGACAATGCTCTTCTTATGAAGTTTACCGTGTGGCAGGTGGAATAACGACAATACCGGGCTGTCCTGAACTCAGGGGACGAATTGGTTCGATTTCTGTGAGATGTCTATGAAATCCTTTTGTGTGGTTTCTCTACCTCCTTGCCAAGTTCCATTTATTTCTTTCAATAACTTGTCTTATGAGGTTGGATTCAAGGAGTGGCATTTGGCCATTAAACCACCCGGAAAATAGAAATGTAATGCACCTAATCCATGGCCCTCATTGAAAAGGGGATAAAGAGGGAGGGTACGTTTCATTATTTATTTAATTATCGGTTTTATGGTATTTACCTGAAGTGAAGTAAATGTACGATTCACATTATTATATCAAATGCTTATGCCGTTAATCAGAAACACCCATATTTCCAATCCTGTGCATGTTTGAATTATAGTTTCCATGCATATTAATTTTGAACCTGTTGAATATTTATCGTACCTGGTGACGAACTCTTAAATGCTCCAAAATGCTAATTTTTAACATTCAAAATGCTCCAAAATGCTATATTTCAAAACGAAAGTGCTACAAAATCAATTTGAAAATGCTATTTTCTCGTATCTTTACTAATAATATAATAATCTTCAGGTTCGAGATGATGTTACGCACATAAAGAAATAAGAATCAATTCCACTCCAAAACATACCTCTGCTCCTTTCTTGTCTTCTTGCATTTTATTGAACGTCTCTTTCTGGCCTTCTTCTTACTAGATGTTCTCAGGCAATCAAAACTATCAATACTGTTTGTCAACATGTAAGCAAGCTTCCATTACCTGCATCTCTTGTACAGTATCCACAACAATTTGAAACACTCTCACCTCCCCGCTGGAGTTGATTTACCATTAACTACCTTCATTACCACAAACCTACAGAATTTACTGCCTTTAAATACAGGCCACAAGTGATTTTAACATAACTTCCCGACTTTGAATGGGCGCCAAGGTTGACCATATGGGTCTTCCTGAATAAAATACGATAAAATGTGGTACATAACTGTTGCCCCGACTATGAAACTCCTTATCCCAGGCGTAGGGCATTTGGCATGCGTTCTCTGATGCTACCAGGTTCATGCAAGACAGGAATATAAACACACATGAATTTTAAAGAGATAATCTATTGGCTGTACTATACACATAATATACAACACAAAATACCTTTCATACACTCGTGATTTATACAGTACCTTGCCACTGAATTTAGGCTCTGAGAGCAGCAAACACTTATGGCCATATCAGACCTAGGCCTACCAGCCTCCTATACACATTTCACTTGTACACAAATCTACACTCGTCAGACTTTCACGCATCATTTGCCTATTCTTCACTTTGCACAGTTTGAGCACGAATCTACACTCGCCGGACTTGTTGACTCCAACGTCATGACTTCCACAACAGATGATGAAGTGAGGTTATGAACGTCTTTTTAGGGTGTGATATGATCAACTACCCATGGTCTACGAACTTAACCATGTCGAAAATATGTAGTCATTCAATAGCACAATGCTCAGTGAATGTCTAGTTACTGTCTCTGATGTTCGATTAACGCACCATGCCAGATAAATCGACCCTGGGCGCAAGAAGACGTGGACTCTAGCCTAAAAGCAAGAAGAACCGATCTCTAACTGTTCGTTACGGAAACCATGTCACGTAAAACGACCCTGGGCGCTAGTAGATCAGTACTCTGCCAATAAAGCAATAAGACCCTATCTGAACACCAGACACGCCATTATATGCACTGGCGAACGGATACATAACCCCAATGTTTCTGCCGGAACTAACTCGTGCGTGGCCCGCTCCTAGCGGAACATCCGTAACAACACATGAACATCAGACAGTCGAAATTCACACTGACGTCACACAGTAGTTTTCCACTTGAAGTTCATACGAGTTCATGCTATTAATAGCCTAGGTATTTCCCTGAACTTCGAATTACTGCCTGTCTTTTCCGGGTATGTAACATATCCAGCACTCGAAAATACCAATTCATTGTACCTTTATAGTACAGCCACGAATCTAACATTTAACATTACTAGGTCAAAATAAAGCCATTAACCCCAAACCAAAATGAAATAATGCTTCTACTTAATACAGTCTTATATATCCTTATTCCCAAAACGTAATAAATCGCAAAACCCTGTATTTTATAATATCAAATATCCAAAAACCGATAATTAATAAACAATGATCCTAGTTGGTCCGGACCATCCAAAGATGAATCTGTCCACAAAAACACACACAGGCACAATAAAAATCACCTCTGCAACCCCACGTTAACCCAATATAATAAGATACGAATAAAATACCCCAAACTAACTGCATGAAGCAAAAAAAAAAAACAACAAAAAAACAACGAGGGTGAGCTACTGTAAGTGAATAAATTCGGTTACAAACTTTCATGAGGAAGAGTCCCCTTCACAATGCTTAATATTCTTCTGCTCCATTCTTATCTTCTTACATTTTCTTAAAACATCTTGATCTACATCAGCATGCATCAAGACATCATATGACCATACGTCCTAAACACTACATCTTATTCCTCAATTATCTTAACCCTCCTATACATTCATTATTTCCCATATTTCCCAATAAAACTAGCCATTCCATCTTTCTTCATCCCAATCATTTATATTTATTAATCTTATATTCCATATAAGCCTTCCATTATTTTTCCAACTCATCAAGCAGATCACCTCATCCATTATCTATCCATAGTAACACTCAATAAGACATAACACTAACCCAACTACACAGAACACCTATGTAATAGAGGTGAATGGCCCATGGTAAAGCATGGAAAGAAGAAACTACTGCAGCACGCCTAGTGGTGTGGCAGCCAAATACCAGTGTGGAAATATTAGCTCCCAAATATGTTTTCATTTTATGTTTTTATTTTATTTAACTGGGTCACTCCAATCCGTATTTTATTTAAGGACACATTTCCATTTTGAAAAATCACACCAACTTGAGACTTTGGACTGGATGGTTTTATTCAGAACTATTCACGCGGATGCCGTATAACTCATATTCTTTGGCGTGAGCAACATCATTTGCCACATACGGTTTACGAATGAAAAGTATGGATCACCATTATAAGCTTCAGAAATACGACAGTATCGTGCTACCCAGGAAGAATATTTGCTATTGCGAGTAGTATTAACGTATAAGTGACTTAAATATCTCTTAAAATCAGGATAATGAACAGTTACCGTAACGTGTTTCAAGCATGCGGAGCTCCCATGTTATCAACAACACAGAACACCAAATATAACAAGGCTGAAAGCTCTTGTGGAAGCCCTTTGCTCCTTGGAGGAAAAGGACATAAGTCAAGTAAGTCAAAATCAACCAATCACGAGGCGAACTTTTGCCTAACAGCGCTCGTAGTGGGGTGGCGCTGAAGTACCCTGTGTTGTCAGTTACTCGTATCATAGCTTCACCCCCGTGCCCAACAAGCAGACTTAAAAAACACACACTCAAAAAAAGGAATATAGAATAACCTACATCAAAGAAATTTCATTGGGCAAAGCCCCCTGCCACCTAATGCTGGACCACCACAAAGAATCTAGTTGGCAAATGCACTAAACTCTTTGTACTGCCTCATCAACAGGTGGCCATGCATCTAACCTCAATACAACATAATACAAATAGAAAACGTGGGGGTGAGCGCTGTAACCAAAATAATTTCTGTAAATAAATTTTAAATAGTAATAATGATCGGGGTCAACCAAAAACAACATGCCCCACCGTTGGGTGACAATGTAATGAATTTAAATAGTAGTCATGGTCGGGGTCAACCAACAACAACCAGCCACACGTTGGGCAATCTATGAAACAACTCCATTCATATATTGGTCGGGGTCAACCAACAACAAGCCACACATGTTGGGCGATCAATGCAACAAATCTCTCCTTATAATAATAATCTTCGGGGTCGAAATAGTGTTAAACACGCAAAGAAATTACAAATCATCCCTTTCAAAACACACCTTTGGCTTCATTCTATTCCTCTTCTTACTACACCTTCTACCGGGTGAGTTAGCCGTGGTCATTAAGGCATTACTGCAGGCAGTCGCTCACATCCGGGAGGCGAGGAGGTTCGAATCCCCCCGCCGGCAACCTTGAAGAAGGTCTTCTGTGGTTTCCCATCTTCCTTCCAGGCAAATGCCAGGGTTGGTCCCTAACTATAAGCCACAGCCGTTACCTTTCAAATCCTCGTCCTTACATACATGCACACATTCCTCCCCAGACAACACTCCACACGCGACAATACGTGTAGCTGACCCATTGGGTGTCCACCTTGAAGCAACCACAAACACTGGCGAGCCCTCGGACACTCCCGGCACTAAAAGAATTTTCTAATTCTTGTCTTCCTTATTTCTTACAACATAACCAAAACTACACATATCATTATCCCAACAAGCAGACAAACATCCCCCAAACATAACATTTTCCTTCATCTTCACATCTCAACATTTCATATTCCCATACTCCACAAGGAGACACACTATTTTTTTCTTTTTCCAACAAGAATATCATAAAACAACCCACTATCTGCCTATACATATTATCATCCCCAGAAGATAACCTCTCTTCATTCTTTTTTTTTTCCTTTCTTTCTTCAAAGTAACACTGAATAAGACATAACACTCCACAGCAAGCAGACTAAAAAAACAACACACACTCTTAAAAGGAATATAGAATAGCCTGCAATGAAACTTCATTAAAGAGCAAAGCCCCCCACTACCTCATTGCCAGGTCACCAGAGTATCTAGTTAGCACACAGCACTAAACTCCCTGCAGCAGCCCAGCACGAGGTAGCCATGCTTATAACCTAAAAACTAAATATAATACTATGACAAGGCTAAAACGTGAAGGTGGGCCCTACAACCAAATAATTTCGGTTACACTACTACCCTGTTTTTTTATAGTGATGAGAAAAGACAAATCCCATTTCGGTGGCAGAAGAGCGAATGAATTCATGCAGTAAAGAGCAAGAACTAACAACAAAGTTTGTTAGACACAGCTACAACTGATAAGGAGAACTGTAGGTTGATTTGTATATGGGTAATCCAGTTGGTGTCAAAACAGGTACCATACATGAAAACGGTATGCAGATTGTCCTAAATTTTTATACATCCATGTTCCAATGGCATAAAGTTCACTATTTTCATGAACCCCCTCCTGATTCAAGAAAACAACACTCATGCCTAAGAAGATTATGAGGAAAAGGTCAAAGCTTACCTGTTCATTGGACTGCACTTCTATCTTGTATCCTGGGGGTAGAAATGTGTTGAACCCAACTATTAACTCGGGATGACCTTTGAACAGGTCTGACACTCTATGGATGACTCCAGGTGTATCAATACTGCAAAAAAAGAGCAATGCACATATTAGCAGCAGATAAAGCCAAACAAATCCAAGTCTGTAGCACTAGACTTTTCTATGAGGGCACAGCTGTACTGGGTGTTTAACAATAAACACAATGGGTTGTGATACTAATACCAATAATGTGACTAAGGCAGCACTGTCGACCAAAATATTATGTGCACTTGAGTTACTATAGGATGACATGTTTGGCTCCTCAAGTGAGCATCATTATAATCCTAATAGGCCTATAGAAGACAAATTTTAACACAATATACCATATTGGCCTGAAAATCAGCCACACTTACTTGTGTAAAAAATCTGCGTGTGGCTTATATTCGCTACCTACCCTTCTATACTGTTTAAAAAGGATTGCTCATTAGCAAGAACTCAGCAACAAAGCAACAATACAGTCTGTAAGAGAATATATTAAAAAAAAAAACAACTCGGTATTTCAAAAGAAAGAGCGTGAAGGAAATGGCGGGAGTTTGGAACAGCTGAGCTGTGTTGCCAAGTTTTTATTGTTGATGTAGATCAGCTGATTCAAATAATATGATGATGATGATGATAATTGTTGTTTTAAGGGGCCTAACATCTAGGTTATCGGCCCCTAATGATCTGGGTGGTAGCGAAAATGAGAATGAAATGGAAACCAGAACGAAAATTATGCGAGACGGAAAATACGTACAAAGAGAAACTCGGATGGAAACAACTCACAATATGGTCTTACAAAAGGGAAGTTAGAACGAAAAGATTCACAAAAAGAATAGATTGAAAAAGACCCACAAAACGTAGGCTAGATTCAAAATACTTACAAAATGCAATTGAAATTGAAAATACACAATGCAATTCAGATTGAAATAGGCCCTATCCCAGTTCCAATCCAAATTATTCACAAGTGCAATTGAAATTCAAAATACTTACAAAATGCAATTGAAATTGAAAATACAAAATGCAATTCAGATTGAAATAGGCCCTATCCCAGTTCCAATCCAAATTATTCACAAGTGCAATTGAAATTCAAAATACTTACAAAATGCAATTGAAATTGAAAATGCTTACAAAATGTACAGTAGATTCAAACGACTCATGTGGATTGACAATACTTACAAAATGTAATTTAGATTCAAAATACCCACAAAATGCAATTGAGAATCAAAATATGTGCAAAATGTCCACCAAACAAAATGCAATTTAGATTCAAAATTCGTGCGAAATGCAGTTTTGGTTGAAAATACCGTATATACTCTAATACCTCCCGCACATTTTTAAACAAAATCGGACGTGAAAAATTGGGGTGCGGGTCTTATTTGAGTCATCCTGATTTTAAAGATTTAAATTTAAGGGGTATTGTGTGGAACAGAGATGTCCCAAAGAAATGCAAAAAAGTATTATATTCAACCTACTACAGACCCATACTAACATACGCAGCTGGAGCGTGGACTACTACAAAAAGAGAGGAGAGTAGAATACAAGCCGCAGAGATGAAATTCCTAAGAGGTATAGAGGGCAAGACCAGAAGAGATAGAGTTAGAAATGAAGAGATTAGAGAAAGGACAGGAATATTGAAGCTGCAGGACAGGATAGAAACAACAAAGTTAAAGTGGTATGGACATATGATGAGAATGTGAGAGGAGAGAGTACCAAAGAAGACTTTTTGTGAAAAGATGACAGGGAAGAGACCACGAGGTAGGCCCCGGAAGAGATGGGCAGATACAGTGTGGGAGTGTGTAGTAAAGAAGGGAGGAAAACCCAAAGATGTACTAAAATCAGGAGAGGAGTGGTGGAGAGACAGGCAACGATGGAGGTCCTTAATTCACAACCCGACCCAGGAAGCTGGAAACGGGAAATGATGATGATGAAATTGCCCGCCACGCGCGATATCGGGTGTTGCGAGTATCCGCTAGATGGTGCTAGCCTTCTTCCGGCTATCACTTTGTTTTACCGTAAGCAGGCGGCGTCATACAGTCTCGCGCACGTTTTCCGAGTGTAAACATGAGTTGTACGAAGAGTTTGCGGTCGTTCAATGTGAGTGAGAAGCTGGAAGCTGAAGTTATTGGAAATCGTGCGCGGTAGGAAATATGATATTGACGAGTCATGTATTCTTGATTGAGCGGGATGACGTCTATGCTACAACCACTGGATGTCTGCATGAACCGCCCGTTCAAAGCAGCCTTGAAACAGCTGTATACGGAGCAGATGGCGGCCGATAAGCACACACTGACTCCAACTGGTCGTATTCAGCGCCCGGAAGTTCAGCTGCTATGTTCGTGCATTTTGACAGCATGGAATCGTATCTCGGGAGATCTCACACGGAAGAGCTTCAAGAAATATAGTATTTCGAATGCTATGGATGTCAGTGATGACGACATTTAGTGGGATGGTGATAAAAGTTCCGAAGTTGGTACTTCTGATGACGAATGAAGTGTTTGTGTACTTTTATTTGTATTTTTAATCGTTTGATGTGTTATTTTAGGACGACTTCAATACTGTTGTAAACTATTTTGGATAAATGCTATTCTGTTTATTTAGTTAAGATTGTACATAATTTTGAGTAAATTTTTTATTTTATTTTAATTTTGTTCTTCAAAATCAGGGTGCGGGTCGTATTCGAGTAAATACGGTACTTACAAAATGCAATCGAAATTCAAAATACTCACTAAAAGGCCCGTCTACCTGCATTGAAAGACTTACTAAAAAGCAATTTAGATTGTCAATCTTTACAAAATGCAATTGAGGTTGAAAACAATCGCGAGATGTAATCTAGATGAAAAAACATACAAAAAGCAACGTAGATTAAAAATGCCTTAAAAAAATCGCTAGAAGGGAATTTAGATACACGGTGAACCAAGTAACAAAAACAGTGCGGGAATCTTAAAGAGAAAAGTAAATATAATGAAAATAGGAGAGGAGAGGGGTGAGAGGAGAAGGTCCGCCCCAAGGGAAGGGACAAAAGGGGAAAACGGACCCAGCTCAGGAATCACTCGGGGTCGCCAACTCCCGAACTCACCAGCCGTGAGCCCCTGAGGGTGTAGCATTATCGACGGTGCACCAGAAGTGGTGGGGCTACATACACCCTGCCTCCATAAGGGCCTTGAGCACAAGGCTGGAGGTAAAAGGAAAGAAAAAGAAGGCTGACCCCTCACATAAGGAGGGTATCAGGAAAGATGAGACAAGGGCCAATTAAGGCGGGAAAGTGAAAGACTCCCTAGGCCTCGGATAACCTAATACCGTCGGGGTCGGAAGAGAACAAGAGTTGACCAAGGGAGGTCGACAGGAAAGCAGAAAGAGAGGAGCCCGGCACAAGTAAGTGGAAGCAATGCCGGACTCAGCTGGGGCCCCGTGGTCGCCAACCCACAACCCACCAGATGTGAGCCCCTGGGGGGATTCGAATAATACACAGAGCTACACTTCGGACATTATTTCAGTACTATTATGCTCAATATAATGTAAACGTTGATCCTGAGTCAACACCGAGGACATTCAAATAGAGAAATACAGTACATAAATAAGGTATGCTGGAGGTATGATACCTTGATCACCGTTAATCAATAAATACGAGAAAGAGGCCCAACACTCGACAGCTATACAAATATAATACAAAATACAAACACACAGTAATCTGATGATGAATATTCGCAAGTTTTTTTTTTTAAAATCTGTAAGATGCAGTTGATAACTAGGCCTCGTCTTATATTCGGGGTCGTCTTATATTCGGGTATATATGGTAATGATGGATTTACTATACTTTCGGACAGCCCTCTCCATTCCCTTCATTTAGACCCTTTGGCTCAAATACTGAATTTGTTTGTTCGTCTTTTATACGTTCATATAGCATTTATCCGATTGCAATCAAATTTTGGTGAGTTGTGCACACTCCCGGGATGGTTATAGCCATAGTAAATCCAATTTACAATTGATAGCGTGCGAGTAGACTCAACAAATGAGCGACGGTGCACGATTCGTTTCAACAAACTCCCGGATGCGTTCATAAACCAGTCATCCAATTACAATGAAACTTTGGTGAGTTGTAGTGTATGTACACTCCTGCGAAGGTTTTTGACTTAGTATTATTTATTTATCGTATGGCTTTTAGTGCAGGGAGTGTCCGAGGACACGTTCCGCTCGCCTGAGTCTGTAGCTGCTTCCAGCGGACACCCTTATTAGGGTGAGCTACAAGTTCCATTCAATTTCAAGTAGTTCCAACTTTCGATACTAGATATCAATGACACCTAGTGGTGAACGTTGGAACTTTGATAGAGCATTCCGACGAAATCTAACCTAACAATTTAGCTTTACACAAGTTTAGTCTGTGAAAGGATCTTTTAAATGCCATAAATCTATGACATGGGACCGCCGGCTTTACTTCCCCTCCGAAGGAAGGCATACAGAAGGATTTTTAACCCTCTTAAAAAATCCGACGACTTCGGGTGTGAACCCGCTTTCTTAGGCACAGCAGTTCAGCACGCTACCAACTACGCCACCGAAGCGGCTTTTGACTTAGTAAATCCATGTTACAGTAGGTAACTCACGAGTAGATTCAACAAATGAGTGACGGCGTGTGAATGGTTTCAACTAAGTCCCGTATGCGTTGATAAACCATTCATATGATTGCGATGATACTTTGGCGAGTTGTTGTGTACACTCCTGAGAAGGTTTCTGACTGAGTAAATCCACATTACAATTGGTAGCACATGGGTGGATTCAAGAAATGGGTGACGGCGCACGAATTGTTTCAACCAAGACCCGTATGTGTTCACACAAAAGTTTCTGAATTCGGAAATCGATTTTACAAAACTTTAGAGGCATTTAACGGGGGGGAATGTCTATGCAAAAGCTCTTCAACAAAAGTTACAACGCCAATACTTTCTTTGATTGGCATTGCAACACATGCTGGGTACAGCTAGTATTACAGCTGAACTTCCATAAGTCGAATTTTCGATAACTCGAAGTAATTTTCTTCTCCCGGCGGTATCGTATCTAATTCACATGTTACATTTGTTCTATAATTCGAAGTTCTATTACTCGAATATTTCGATAACTCGAGGAATATTTCATTCCCCAGGCGTAAAATATTTTCTATATCTCGAAGTTGGGGTGAAAATACAATTGCCTTGAAGACTGGAGTTGTGACTTGGGGCTTGGAATATGAGATTTTTGTTCTCCTTGGATACGGTACGGTACTTGGAGAAGTTATTTCTGTCAGTATTGTATGGTCGGCTACATTCCAAAGCAGCCTGAGGGCAAGGAGACGGGTTCTGGTCAATGTGCACCTTAGACAATAACAGTAAGAGGGAAACTCTGGCTATTTATGGCATGCCCACACTCTTCGTGTCCTTGGCTGATAAGCCTGGTGAGAGAGCATTGTCCTGTAGTTTCTGACCTACTGTGTAAATCAGTAACTTAATGCAAACACCATGCAGAAGAAACATGTTCTGAAATGTTTAAGTGCAAGTGAAAAATGAAAGTTAATTCACAAAGTGGAAAAGGGTGCGAGAAGGAAGAAAGATATTGTGGCGGAATTCGGCATTCCAGCTAACACACTGTCAACGATTATGAAAAATAAAGACAAGATTGCTAGTGCTGTTCAGGAGTCACGATTTTCATCGGAGAGGAAACGATTTAAGAGCTCAAGTTACCCTCAGTTGGAGGAGGCTGTTTTAAGTGGGTAAAGTGTATGAGGGACAAAAACATTCAACTTCAAGGCTCCATGCTTCGTGAAAAAGCACATAAATCTGCTGAGGAGTTAGGCATAGAATCGTTCCAGGCTAGTACAGGATGGCTAGATAAATTTAATCATCGAAACGGAATTGTGCAGAAAGTAGGCTGATGAAGGTGTCAATGTTACTAGACACCGAAACATGTCCCAACATACGTAAAGACAAGTGATTATGTCACGATAAAATCTCTAATAAAACAAGTATTGACTAGGCGGAACCATAAAAACTTTGTTTATTATTACATTCTGTCAATACAGAAAAATGTGTGACTTTAAAAGTCAACAAGTGTACGAAGAGCCAAGCTAACTGCGCCAAAAGAGCGCGTTACAAATATATAGACCTCAAAGTCAAATTGGCCAGCACCATCAAGGACATTAGTTTTCTAAAGAAATGCCGAGAACACAACATAACCCCTTCACACTTCAAAGCTTACCAGAAAAAGGGCGCATTAAACAAGTACGAAGTTAGAACGCAAAGAATAATCAACAGCAGGGTCTTCCAAAGAGAAATTAAATTCCTATACATCAAGAAAAACAACCTTAATAATAAGTTATACCGTACGCATCTAGAAGCCGCAAACCTATCCAGCAAAAAAGACTGGGATGAATATTCTTTTACAGTTAATCAAATTCTTTTCAAGAAAATCAACAAAAAAGTGTTGTCATTGGATAACAAATTTAGGAATTTACAATTCACACAGAATAAAACCAGAAAAATCAGGGAAACTAAGGAACAGTTCAACAACCAACAGCATTCCAAAGGACAATTTTCTCCACCCATCGAAAATCTATCAAGCGTCAATTTCGATCGAGAAGAACTCGAAATACTAGGCAGGGGACCAAAACATAACTGGGAAGTCGAAATTAACGATAAGACACTTACAAATTTAGTAGCGGAAACAGAAACTGCTATACGAAAAGTCCCAATTGACAAGCAGAAGGAAGTTAGATTCACGGCAAATAAGGAAATCCAAAAAATAATCAGCACCAATACTAACCAGAAACCGAACCTAAATCATCTTAAAAAATTAAAAAGAAAAATCAATAGTAACGATATAATTGTCACAAAAGCAGACAAAGGGAACACGGTCGTGCTGATGGATAGGGAGGTATATGTTAATAACACCCATGACTTCCTTAAAAACTCTAAATTTGAGGTCAAAAAAGACCCCACCTAGTCCATACAAAGAAAATTGAAAAGCATTCTGAAAAACTCTATGTTTATCTTCAGCGATAAACAAACAAATAATCTAATCAACATGAACCCGGGATTACCCACCTTGAGAGCCCTCCCCAAGATCCATAAAGAAGGTACACCCATAAGACCCGTAATCAATTTTAGAAACAGCCCTCTCTACAGAACCGCTAAATTTCTTGAAAAACATTTCACCTACAAAGCTAACAAATCCCTGAAGAACACGCTCCACTTCTGCGATGAAACGATGAAACTTAAATTAATGAGCAAACACTCCTTACACAGTGTAGATGTGAAGGACATGTATACAAACATGCCCATCAAACCTTCGCTCAAGGTCATTGAACAAAACCTGTCTAGCAGTAGCTCGTTATCGAAGGTAGAAATCAGTGAATTTATGACACTACTTGAGTTCACACTTATAAATAATTTTTTCACCTTTAATAATAAAATCTTCAAGCAAAAAGAGGGACTGTCAATGGGTTCCCCGCTCTCTGGCATAGTAGCCAATATATACTTAGATCACCTAGAGCATGAGGAAATCATAAACAAAATTGATGGGATATTTTTTTGGGCAAGATACGTGGACGATGTATTTGTAATATTAGATGAGACGACCCTGAACATAGATGGATTGGTACACAAATTAAATAGTCTGGATAAAAATATACAATTCACGGCAGAATCAGCGGTAAACAATAAAATAAACTTTCTTGACATCACAGTCAGTCGGACTAATAATAGATTAACATATACAATTTTCAGAAAGCCAACCCAAACACATACAACCATAAGGCAGGACTCTAATCACCCAGGTAATCAAAAGAAAGCCGCATTTCTGAGCATGATCAACAGAGCCTTCTCCCTTCCTCTAGACCAAGCAAGCCTAAACGAAGAGCTAAAAATCATTAAGCAAGTTGCTAAAATAAACGGATTCGCACCACAGATAGTTAACAACATCATTAATAAAATTAAAAATAAACCGGTCACCCACCTAACGCCAGAGCAAAAAGAGCCACCCAAGTACGCAGACTTCACGTACTTTAACAACAAATCTTACAGCATTTCCAATATCTTTAAGAAACGCGGTCTAAAAATAGCCTACAAAACAACTAATACAAATAAAGATATTTTATTTAACACCAACAAATTGAACCACACGAACAAGTTTAATAAATCAGGCATATACAAATTGAAATGCACCAAATGCGAAACTAATTATTATGGACAAACCGGTAGGTCATTTGCTACAAGATATGGTGAACATTTTAACGCTCTAAAATACAATAAATTCTCCGCTATGGCCAACCACATGAAGGACAGTAAACATGAATTCACTGACATCAACAAAGACATGAGCATCCTGCATCTTGCTAAGAAAGGTATCACAATGCATCTTGCTAAGAAAGGTATCACAATGAACATATTGGAAGAAATTGAAATAGATTTTGCCCAGCGGCTTCGGTGGCGTAGTTGGTAGCATGCTGAGCTTCTATGCCCAAGATAGCGGGTTCAAACCCGGCCGAAGCCGTCGGATTTTTTAAGAGCGTTAAAAATCCCTCAGTATGCCTTCCTTCGGAGGGGAAGTAAAGCCGGCGGTCCCATGTCATAGATTTATGGCATGTTAAAGATCTTTCCACTAATTACACCTGTGTGAAACTAAATTGGATAGGTTAAGAATGTAAACAACGCTCTTAGGTTGCTACGTTCGTTGCCAAGAGCCGACTGCGGTGGCGTCTAGTAGCTAGTTCTGAACTAGGCCTAGTAGTCGTTGACGGTGGCGCTTGGCGGCAAAAGTAGGAACTATTTGAAAATTCAAAGTTGCAGTCCCTACTTGAATTAAAAAAAAAAAAAAAAACAGATACACACACTAATACAGTCATCACAATTAACACCGGTTATCAGACAGATTCTACACACACCCAAAGTACACGGGGCTACATGACCGCGTTGTCGCAGCCCCTAAACTAAGGAACCAACCAACCAAGATTTTGCCCAAAGAACAGACCCCCTAACCAATATCAATGAGATCAACTTTGAAAATAACAATGTACTCTTTGAGACCTTAACCAATTACAGAGTTAAATACAAACCACCTTAATTTTATCATTTAATCCAGGATCTACAAATCCGCTCATTCCACCCCTCAACCCCATACCCCCATCCCGCTCCTGTCCTCCAAAATTGCCAGTATACTTACCCTCCCCCCCGCCCCTCTCGACTGAAGCCTCGCCCGCTTCCCCCAAGCTATTCCATATCAGTACTGCACAGTCTCCGTATGCCTCAGCACGGCCCGATTTCTCGCTGCCACAACTACACCGTAAGTTCACCACACTCCTCTTTTTTTTATATATATATTTTTCCACTTTTTCTTTGTTTAGCTTTCCACTTTTTCGGTTTTAATACTTATCATAGTTCACACAGGGATTTTCTTTTCCAGTTATGTATGGTCACCTCTTGCTGGATTTCGTTGGTTATTATCGGAAGCAGGACATTGGAAACCAAAACAGTGCACCCAGCCTTTTTAAGACTTTTAATTGAACTTTCATTTTGACAGTGTTTTAAAAAACTTTTTAAAGTGTTATTTTAGTCATCTGTGTGTTGTTTTAATAATTATTTTAATGTCATTGAGTGTTGCCAATAACCGTAGGCTGATGAAGGTGTCAATGTTACTAGACACCGAAACATGTCCCAACATACGTAAAGACAAGTGATTATGTCACGATAAAATCTCTAATAAAACAAGTATTGACTAGGCGGAACCATAAAAACTTTGTTTATTATTACATTCTGTCAATACGGAAAAATGTGTGACTTTAAAAGTCAAAAAGTAATTTTTATATCCAAAGACACTTTGAGATATCGAAGTTCGACTGTATATATATTTTAAGTTGTGTCAGTTTTCCCATGAGATGAGAATAACGGTTAATTAAAGATTCAAATTTCATTTTGTAACAGCACATGTTTGACTCACCTTTGGGACTTAAATTCCTTCATAATGTCAAGGAAATCATTGTAGACCTGTGGCTGGTTGCCAAATTTGTATTTAACCTGGTCTAAATAAGACAGGGCATCTTCCACTTTGAGCCTCTGGAATTGTTGTTGCTGCCCAGCAGATGCTGGTGGCACAGTAGCAGACGATTGTACCGCTCCTGCCGCAGGTGCCAAACAACCATGAACCTGTTTGGGCAAGAAAGTACATTGTCAGTAATAATAATAATAATAATAATAATAATAATAATCTCTACAGGAGACATGGAAGACAGGAAAACATACAGAGAAAAACTCAGAAAACATAAATTTGAGCAAATGCCCAAAGAGTAAAAAACAGGAAAGAAGTGGACAGAAGAGAGAAAGAGGAAGCATAGTGAATATATGAGAAAGAAGAAAGGGTCAGAAAAAGAAAAAAAAGAAAAAGACTTGTGTTTTAACGCTCTCCTTAAGGGGGAATTAACGAAAATAATAATAATATTAGCAATCTCTGTTTCAACGCGGTCGTGAAAGTCTGAATTTTTACATAATAATAATAATAATAGCGTTTAATATTCTTATCACAAAACATGGTTAAACACCTACACTACTTTATGTTTAGTGCAGTGATGGTTCAACAAGGCACGTGCACTTTCAATTGGAGGTCCTATGTTAAATCAAAAGGCAACAGGGGTTTAACCTATCAATGTCTGCCTCTGTGCACGGAACAAACCTAGGAATTATCATATGGCAATGACCTCTGTGCATGGTACGGACCCATACAATGCACAATTGAAAAAACTCTCTCCTGGACAAAGTTTTAAAGATGTAACACTCCTGTTGATACAGCTTTTCAGAGTAAATCTCACAATAGCTTTGCATATGAGAGCTCCTTTAATATTAATTTACATTTGTTTGGCATGCTGAAATTGCAAAAGAGATTGACACACAGCATTACATTCTGCAGAGTTCCCAACCTTTGAAGCGGGTTATCAGTAAACCCTTATAATGCCTTATACCCCCCCCCCCCCCCAATCAAAAATGTTCACACTAAGTCCAAAGCATGCTCTTCCCTTCTCGATAATACCAACCAACCTATAGGAAAGAATATCATATTACACAATAAAATTTTCACATTACCTGCTAGTTCTGTGATAAAAAATTCCCTGTACAGTAGCTTGTTTTGCACACAGTAGCCGCTTTTCCCTGAGTTTTCTTGTAACATACCTCCCCCTGTGAAGAAATTTTCATGTTCTGAATCATAAGCGATTCCAGTGTAAATGTGCTTAATGTAGGTCTGAATTCTGTCTGATTTATCCTAACACTGAAAATATTGCAAATACCACATTACGTAAGGTTTTAAACTAGAACTGTCCACTTTCGTTTTAAAGCTCAGCAATGTTGCCCCAGTTTACATCAATTCTAGGTTCTTGTAAAATACATTCAGGGATAGTATCACACAGCTAAACAGCAAATTCCTCTTCAAGTTTAGTCATGTTTGCTTTACTTGACCAAACTTGTGAATCTTTGAACAAAATAATCAAGAGATAAATAGGAAACCTCTATTCCAAGAGAAATATCGAGGTGTTACATGATCAGCGCTGGTCTCAGCCGTTTGACGAGATTCCCGTAGTTCTCACGATAGAACACGGAGAAAAATCACAACTTACATAATTGGTGTCACTTTTAGTCGATCAACGGGATTTCCAGTGTCCTTGAGATGGGCAAAGGAAAATTTAGCATAATTACGCAATCGGCGCCGCTTGCTGTACGTTTGACAAGAATCCAATTGTTCTCGTCATCGAATGCGGAGAAATATCGCGATGTATCGCAATAGCTGCCGTTATACGAGAATCACGATCTCTAATATAACAAAGGAGAAACTGTTCCGCCCAGTCAATACATTTATTTACAACTAGTTATAAACTTGCTATTGTATGGTACATGTTTCGGGGCCTCTAGTGCTGGTCCCTTCTTCAGCCATAAATTAAGTTGCAAAATCCAGCATAATTAAATATATCATAATAAAAAATACATAAAATGATGAGTGAATGGATGAAATGAGGTGAAAAAGAACATTAATCATGAGAAGCAACATGAGTGCACATCAGTAAAAAGTAATACCATTGGTAGTGCTAGGTTCTTGAGAATACACTTATATAGCACTGTACTAATGTTTGTGCATGTGGATATCACTTCACTTGGGATGTATGGCCTGTTGTTTATAATGCTGTTGACTGAAATTTGCTGTTCAAGCTGGGGCTTCTGAACTTACAGTCTTGTATTAGAGGGAAAAACACAGATTGTCATGTAATGAAATACATCATCATGATGAGGAGACGTCCAAGCATGGAAAAAAACATACTTTACTTAGACCAACTAAAACAATTTTCTTTGCTGATCTAATTCACAGAGCACAATTTAATCACGATCTCCTCGCGGTTGGTCACTGAGGACTCTATAATATGCAATCGGCGCTGCACCCGGCCGTTCAACGATTGTCTGCCTGTCTATCTGTCCTGGCAGAATGGCGGAGGCAAGCTCGAGGTTGGGCATGGTTAAATTTCACAAGCAGTTACGGACATGTTGTATGGTCGGCGCCGTGATTCCCACTGTTCCTATACTGTGGTTGGAAGTTTACAGTGGATCACGAGGAGAAATGAGAATCGCGATGATACATAGACTCATTTCCAAGTGGGTTTACGCACTTCTCGCTCCCCGTACGCTTTCAAGTAGGCTACAGTATACGGTCATGAGAAAAGTGGCGAGTAGGTTTCGGGATTTTTCGTGAAGGGTGCCGAATCCCCTTTGAAAGATTCCCGCAGTCCTCGTGGTCACGGGATTTATGATATTACGCAACTGGCGTCGATCTCGGTCCGTTTAAAGGGATTCCCGCAGACAAGTCATGCGGTCAGCCGGCCGTCGTGAGCTTAAGAGTTTGGAGGATGAACGTTCGAAGTAGGTATTGAATATTGCGAATTATTCTGAGAGGATTGCATGAATAATACGACAAGAGGGCACATTTTCTTTTGAATTCGAATCACGAATTATACGAGTTTAAAAGTTTTCGAGATAACCATTTAGATTATATATCCGATGGAACCAAAGTTGAAAGGAAAATATCGACATAACGGAATTTTGAATTAACCATACTAGATGTCGCTAATTTTCGAGACGGATAGATTTTTAATATATATGTATTTAGAAGCTTTTTTGCAATTTTTTTCGAACTGTATCACTTCGCAACATTAAATTATTTCGCGTTACTTCTATAGGGTCATTAGCACTAAATCAAACAATGGCCAAGCAGGGGTTGGCCTCATATTGAGTAGGAAACTTGGACAGCGGGTGGAATATTATGAGCAATATAGTGAACGGATTATTGTAGCAAAAATCAATACTAAACCTACCTGCACCACAGTGGTACAAGTCTATATGCCTACCAGTCAAGCTGATGATGAGGATGTTGAAAAGGTCTACGAAGAAATAGACGAAATTCTGAGGTATATCAAGGGTGATGAGAATGTTATAGTAATGGGAGATTGGAATGCTGTGGTAGGAAAAGGGAGAGAAGGGAAGATAGTAGGAGGTTTCGGATTAGGTGAAAGGAATGATCGAGGAAGCAGGCTGGTAGAATTCTGCACCGAGCATGAGTTGGTCATAGCTAACACCTTATTCAATAACCACAATAGAAGAATATACACATGGATGAGACCAGGAGATACAGGGCGTTACCAAATCGACTTCATTATGGTCAAGCAGAGGTTTCGAAACCAGATTTTGGATTGTAAAACATATCCTGGTGCTGACATAAACTCTGACCACAATCTGGTTGTAATGAAATGCAGATTAAAGTTGAAGAAACTGAAGAAAAGTCAAAAGCCAAAAAGGTGGGCAATAGACAGACTGAAAGAGAAGGATGTAAACGAAAGATTCAAGAAGAGTATAAAGGAAGGACTAATGAAAAACCCTAAACAAACTTCAATTGCAGACGAATGGGCACTTTTGAAGAATGAAATAACAAAATCCGCAGAAGAAAACATTGGTAGGAAAGAAAGAATAGGTAGAAAACCGTGGATCACTCAGGATATACTAGAATTGATGGATGAAAGGCGGAAACACAAGAATGTAAGAGATGAAAAGGGGAAAGCAGAATACAGACGTCTGAGAAATGAGGTTAACAAGAAGTGCAAGGAAGCAAAAGAAGAATGGTTGAAAGAGAAATGTGCAGGTATAGAAAATTGTCTGAAATTAGGAAAAGTAGACACAGCTTATCGAAGGATTAAGAATACTTTTGGGGAAAAGAAGACTAAGTGCTGTAATATTAAGGACAAAAATGGAAAGCCTCTAACAGATAGGGAAGAAAAGGTTGAGAGATGGAAAGCTTACATAGAGAGTTTGTATAAGGGAAAGGAGATTGAGAATCATGTAATGGAAAGGGAGGAGGAAATTGATGAGGATGCGAAAGGAGATTTAATATTGAGATCAGAATTTGATAGAGCTTTGGAAGACTTAAGCAGGAACAAAGCACCAGGCATAGATGATATACCGATTGAGTTGCTACGCTGCATAGGAGATGAAGGTCTGATCAGGTTATTTCACTTGGTGTGTAGGATTTATGAGACAGGTGAGGTACCCCCTGATTTCAAGAAGAATGTAATCATCCCTATACCAAAGAAAGTGGGAGCTGACAGATGTGAAGATTACCGTACAATCAGCTTGATTACTCATGCTTCAAAGATCCTGTCTAGAATAATTTACAAGAGGATTGAAAGCCAGATAGAAACGGAGTTGGGTGAAGACCAATTTGGTTTCAGGAGAAATGTAGGAACAAGGGAAGCTGTACTAAGTCTTAGGCTGATTTTGGAAGGTAGAATAAGGAAAGATAAGAGAACGTTCATGGCTTTTGTAGACTTAGAAAAGGCTTTTGATAACGTTGATTGGACTAAATTGTTTGACATTTTGAAATCCATTGGAATAAAGTACAGGGATAGGAGGGTGATATACAATCTATACAGAAACCAGACAGCAGTCATTCGAGTTGAAGGACATGAGAGAGAAGCTGGTATTCAGAAAGGTGTAAGGCAAGGCTGCAACTTATCACCCATACTTTTCAATCTTTACATTGAACAAGCAATGAAGGAAATTAGAGAAAAATGTAAAGTGGGAGTGAAGATTCAAGGAGAAATAATTTCAACTCTGAGATTTGCTGATGACATCGTCATCTTGGCCGACAAGCCTGAGGATTTGAATGAGTTTTTGAATGGTATGGACTCAGTCTTACGGAAAGAATTCATGATGAAAATTAATAAATGTAAAACAAAAATACTGGAATGCAGCCGAAATAAATCAGAAACCTCTATGGAGATCAAATTGGCAGGTGAAAAGCTGAAGGAAGTAGGAGACTTCTGTTACTTAGGAAGCAGAATAACCAGTGATGGACGAAGCAAAGAGGATATAAAAAGTAGGTTGGCTCAGGCAAAGAAAGCATTTCTACAAAAAAGGAATCTGCTGACATCGAATATAGATTTAGGTATTAGGAAGTCATTTTTGAAAGCCTTTGTCTGGAGTGTGGCGCTCTATGGAAGTGAAACTTGGACTATTGGTGCAGCAGAAAAGAGGAGAATTGAAGCATTTGAAATGTGGTGTTACAGGAGAATGATGAAGATCAGATGGGTAGATAGGGTTACAAACGAAGAGGTATTAAGACGAGTGGGAGAGGAGAGATGTTTCTGGCGACTGCTAATGAAGAGAAGAGATAGGTTGGTAGGACACATACTAAGACATCCAGGAATAGCAAGCTTAGTTATGGAAGGAAGGGTCGAGGACAAGAACTGTAGGGGTAGACCAAGGTTAGAATATGTTAAACAGATTGCCTTGGATGTAGGGTGTGGTAGCTATGTAGAGATGAAACGTTTAGCTCAGGACAGGGAGGCATGGAGAGCTGCATCAAACCAGTCAAAAGGCTGAAGACTCAAACAACAACAACTTCTGGACTTCAATTTGAGATAGTCCCCAAATTTAGAGGTCAATAGCAGAAATGAGAGGTTTCTGTTGAGTTACGGAAGTTTTCGCGAATAAACGTCTCGCGAAAAGTTAGGTTCCCTAATAATACAGAAAAATATTTCACACAAAACTAAAAACTCTTCTTGATGTCGAAAATATATGGTGAACCAATGTAAACCTCTCAAGGTATCCTCAGTATGCATTTCCCTGAGGTCGGGCATGGGGAAATACAGCTTTCGCAATCGGCGCCGCTTGCGTGAAACTTGCTCCATCGCAATCTTTGAGCCTAGCGGCGCAAGTTTAAATGATTTAAACTGACCTCGGCTAATTTTCGTAACCTCCAACTATCCAGACATAAAAGATAGCTACTTTTCATTACTTTCGTTACCTGTTTGTAAAATTAGCTACTTTTTCGTTACTTTTCGTTACCGGTCGACACCCTGTAACATTCCTTTATTCATAGAAATGTATTTTTTTCGTGATGTCACTTTTCCGTAATAATTTTCCCTTTGACCGTAATGCCGTAAACGTGAGGTGAAATCCGTAATAGTTGGCACCTCTGTATTCTGGAAAGGTGGGAACACAAACTGTATACAAGCCTTATTATTTTATTTATTTATTGGTGCCTTTATTGTGGCGAAGTTAGGACTCTACGCCCTCTCTTACACCTAACCACACACAGTTCAAGTTACATGAATACTCACATATGATATTCTTAAGCTACCAAAATTAAATACTAGGAAAACTTAAATACTAGAATTAAATTAAATTGGTGACTGCGTGATATTAACTGAGCTAAACAATTTAAATGGATTGGAATCCGGGCTAGCCATAGGAAACAACAACAATTTAAATGGCATACATTTTCAACAAAATTTTACTATGGTCATTCATTCACACATTCATACACAAATTGTTCTAGTTAGCCTACGAATTCAAGAGGAAATCTTTACATGCACGTTTGAAAGTTGTTAGGGCTGTACAATTTCTAACATCACGAGGACAATTATTCAAAATTCTAGACCCTGACACGAGGAACGATTTACTGAAGGCAGATGAATGATATGGAGGAATTGCAATTATAAATCCAGATCGCATGTGACGATCATGAAAGGAAGAAAGAAAGAAAACTAAAATTACAAGAGAGATAGTGAGGTGTACTTTCATCGAGAAGATGATGATGATTGTTGTTTTAAGGGGCCTAACATCGAGGTTATCGGCCCCTGGCGAAATGAAATGGCTTGAAATGAGGATGAAGATAAAAAACAGCTCACTGCTATGGATGAAACGAAAATGGTTTAGATAAAATAGACAGTGAGCCCCAACAATTATGCCTTATGTAGCAGGAAAAATACTTACAAAAAGGAACTCAGATTGAAACTACTCACCAAATGGAGAGTGGTAATACGTCGTCATCATCATCATCTTGCACAGTTTCCAGCCACTGGCTGGGTCTGTTTGGAACACAAGCATCTCCAACGTCTTCTGCCTTCCCACCATCTCTCAGCCACCACCCTTGTCCAGTCTTCTCCTCTCTTCTTCACGCTTTCTTCCACCCCCTTCAGCCACCTGTCTCTCGGTCTCCTTCCTTCCCACTTCGTCTCGTGTACTCTCCTGGGTATCCTCTTCTCCTCCATTCGGTTTACATGTCCATACCATCTAAGTCTAGATTTCTCTATATCATCCTGTAATGGTTCCTCCTTCATTAATTCTCTGGTCCTCTCATTTCTTATTCTGTCCATCTTTGTAGCTCCAATACTGCTTCTCAAGAACCTCATCTCACTGGCCTGTATTTTGCTCTTCTCCCTTCCTTTCATAACCCAGGTCTCCGAGGCATACGTCAGGATAGGGACATAGTACGTCCGATATATGATCTTTTTGCTGTTCTGAGGGACATCCTTGCTCCACAACATGCTTCTCACACTCCTCCGAAATGCTTCTGCCTGTCTCCCCCGCTCATTTATTTCTCTATCGTTTCTTCCATTATCTTGTATCAGGCTTCCCAGAAACTTGAAACTCTCCACTTTCTTCAGCTGTTCCCCACCAACTGTTATTCCTGTTGTGGTTCTTTCCTTCTTCCTTGTTGTGATCACCATCTCACTCTTATTTATGATAAATTTCATCCCATATCCTTGTATTATTCCTTCCCACACGTCCACTGTTCCTGTAACTCCTCCTCCTTGTTTCCCCAAATCATCTGCAAACACCATTGCTTTCATCTTTCCTTCCCCAATTACTTGTGCCACTCGGGTCATTATGTCCTCCATCACCACAATGAAAAGTAACGGTGACAGTGCACTTCCTTGTTTCTGGCCGTTTCTCTGTTCGAACCAGTCCGATCACTCTCCTTCCACTTTCACACAGCTCACACTTCCATTGTACATCTCCTTTATGCTCCTTATCGTCCATTTTTCTACTCCTCTATCCTCCAGGGACTTCCATACTTTGATTCTGCATATACTGTCATATGCTTTCTCAATGTCCAGGAAGGCCATCAGTAGATCTGTCCCATACTCGTAGTGCTGTTCTTGTAACTGCCTTACAGCAAAAATTAAATCCACTGTGGACCTTCCTGCTCTGAAGCCATGTTGTTCTTCCCTCTTCCCTCCTATCTTTGTCCTAATTCTCCTTTCCAAAACTTTCTAAAACATCTTTGCACAATGACTCGTCAGTGTTATTCCCCGATAGTTTCTGCATTCTGTTCTACTACCTTTCTTGAAGATCGGGACAATTATTCCTTTTTTCCAGTCCTCTAGGGTCTTCCTTTCCTTCCATGCATTCTTCATCACTCGGTACAACCATTGTATCCCCACCTCTCCTGCTGCTCTCACCATCTCCACCCTCAACTCATCCACACCCGGTGCCTTCCCTCCTTTCATCTTCCTCACTGCATCTTCCACTTCTTTCCATGTTAACCTTTCCCGAGCGAAATACGGATATATCCGGAGCGTACTTTTCAGCCGAGAGCGGAAAACGGATTTATCCGGAAAATTCCTACATTTAAATCTGGCACCTTTTTCAGCAAAATAGTTAATGCTAAACCCAGGATATGGCACCACTATGCAGACGCATGTTTGATAGTCAATTACGTCACCCTTAGAGACTCTTTGACTTCACAAATACCCGCAGACAGGTGTTGCTTCAGATGAACGCACATGGAACGCACGTGTCGTATTACGTAGATGGTAAAGTGAGTGTACTTTTATAGTGTTTATTTGGTGATGTGAGCATAATTTCACGGAAATGGCTATGGAATTATGAAGATATAGTGTCTGCTTTGGATTTGAGTGATGGTTTGAAGTGTTTCCACACTGAATTATTAATAAAATAATAATTATTAATTAATTAATAACTATAATTAATTAACTTTACAACTTTCAGATGCTACTCAAACTTGAATTATCAACAGGTATACGAAATATATGTGAGTTCTAATTAAATTTAGTGAATGAAAAATACAATCTACATGTTCTGAAATTTTTAAAAAATAATCCGCTCAGAGACATAAAAACGTCCGCTCGGGAAGGGTTAAGTCCTTTTGTGTTTGCAGTCCATCTTCCTCTTCCCCGATTTCTTACTCCTCACCGTGTTTTCCATTTGGGTTCAGGACATAAACATCTGAAATACGACTGGGGTGTCCCGAGATGCCTTTTGTTATTTGTCCCTAATATGAATATTATTATTCTCCTTTCCGGCTCCAACCCATGATCTACAGTACTAGAACTTCCAGATGACAGCTAAGTTATTCCGAATTGTCTCTGTATTTTGTCCTCCCTTTTTTAGTGTTAACTTCCCTTGCGTGTGAAATTATGTTTTTCAGTTAGTTTCTCATCGTGCATCTAGATAGTTGATTGATCCCTAGGTAACGGAGACCTAGGTATTTAGGAAATCTAAGCTTTATTAAAGGAGATACCCATTTCAGTAAAATTCATATACAGTGGAACGTCGTTTATCCGGACTATTTGGGACTGCAAGTATTCCGGATAACGATTTTTCTGGATAATCGAACATGTGTTTATTTCATAGTACAACCATACTACAATAGTGCAGTTTCTAATGCAGTAAAATCTTCTTCATGACTTGGTCCTTCTTCATCTATCACATCTAGGCTTTCATCCTTTTCGTCTTCCCCACTTACTTCTTGCACCAGAGAAGCAATTTCATCATCATCATCATCTTAGATTTGGAAACCTGAGTCACTGTCTCTTTCCAACCAAGCTTGTGCGTCTTCTCTATCACAGTCGGAAAATCCAGCAACTTGGGGGAATAACTCATTTGTCCCTGCATCCAAATCTTCATCAACAGTGTCTGTGTTCTTAACGGTCTCTTGTTCTCTTACCAATTTATTCAATGCATTTCGAATATTCTGTGGTGTTAATGTGTTCCAACCATCAGCTATCAAGTAACAGTAGTCCTTAATAGAAAGTTTTTTTGAAAATGATATCACACTCTCCTCATCTTCTGCCAACAGTAAACTATCCGCTTAAGCTTTTTTTTTTCACGTGCGGATAATTGACGTTCCGGTTGTTTGACGTCCGGATAAACGACGTTCTACTGTATATGACTCTTTAAATTTAAATCTCGATGTGCCACTCGGGTCATTATGTCATCCATCACCACAATGAAAAGTAACGGTGACAGTGCACTTCCTTGTTTCAGGCCATTTCTCTGTTCGAACCAGTGACTCAGGTTTCCAAATCTAAGATGATGATGATGAAATTGCTTCTCTGGTGCAAGAAGTAAGTGGGGAAGACGAAAAGGATGAAAGCCTAGATGTGATAGATGAAAATTAATAAAGTTAATATAGGGGCTACCTGTTTTTAAGTATCCATGCGTGTGAGATGAACTATGACGTTATTCATTAAGGGGACATACGTTCTGGGATATCATGTGTTGTTGATTTATTTTATGTTTGAGAACATACAGTATAACCCTGCTTTTACGTTCCCGCAATTAACGTTTTCCCGCCATTTACAACATTTTACCTCGGTCCCTTCAATTTTCCTATGTTTTCAATGCAATCTGGTCCCCGCTTTCACGTTAATGAAATTTTAAATTTCCCGCAATTTACACCTTGTAGATCAGCGAAACAAGGAGGAGGAAGTACAGGAACAGTTGGACGTGTGGGAAGGAATAATACAAGGGATATGGGATGAAATTTAGCATAAATAAGAGTGAGATGGTGATCACAACAAGGAAGAAGGAAAGAACCACAGCGGGAATAACAATTGGTAAGGAACAGCTGAAGAAAGTGGAGAGTTTCAAGTATCAGGGAAGCCTGATACAAGATAATGTAAGAAACGATAGAGAAATTAAATGAGTGGGGGAGACAGGCAGAAGCATTCCGGAGGAGTGTGAGAAGCATGTTATGGAGCAAGGATGTCCCTCAGAACAGCAAAAAGATCATATATCGGACGTACTATGTCCCTATCCTGACGTATGCCTCGGAGACCTGGGTTATGAAAGGAAGGGAGAAGAGTAAAATACAGGCCAGTGAGATGAGGTTCTTGAGAAGCAGAATTGGAGCTACAAAGATGGACAGAATAAGAAATGAGAGGACCAGAGAATTAATGAAGGAGGAACCATTACAGGATGGTATACAGAAATCTAGACTTAGATGGTATGGACATGTGAAACGAATGGAGGAGAAGAGGATACCCAGGAGGATACACGAGATGAAGTGGGAAGGAAAGAGACCGAGAGACAGGTGGCTGTAGGGGGCGGAAGAAAGCGTGAAGAAGAGAGGAGAAGATTGGACAAGGGTGGAGGCTGAGAGATGGTGGGAAGACAGAAGACATTGGAGAGGCTTGTGTTCCAAACAGACCTGGCCAGTGGCTGGAAACCGTGCAAGATGATGATGATATCAGCGAACATAAAGAGAAACAGCGATTTAAATAATAAATAGTAATTACTTGATATAACAAAGAGAATAAAATGCCCATGAGACGACCTTAATTGTCGCCAGGCTGTACCAAGCGGCTTATCACTACCCAAACGGAAACGAATGGCGTATCAAATGCAGGTGCGGGACGAAGCCATGTGTTATTCTTTATTATGTGACGCCGCATGGGAGTGCTACTTTTTCCACTAAAAAGTGGCGAGCGTCTTAACAGATATCGATATTGGTCACTGTCACAGAAAAGACAGTTTTGTTTGAGAACAAGTTTCAGTTAAACTCCAAAACACTCGGCTCAACAAGCCGCGCGGCGCGTACTAAGTTACTCTGGTGGCCTTGATCATTCAGCTCCAGAAGGTAGGCGCCCAGAGAGGGCGCAGAGTGCTGGGAGCAGTGACCGCAGTGACCGGCACTTTCACCAATAAGTAAAGAGCGAATTACTCTTGTCGAGTTAAGTTATAATCTCTTGGCTAACTGACATTCGGAAACACCTATTTCAACAAGTCGACATATGTCAGATGACATAAAATGTCTGACAATTCGATAAGTTACAGTTTCTCAAAGCATGACAAATCGACAAATATGTCTCGACAATTTTGTAAATTGTGACATAGTCTGAAATGTTTCATAAAGTTGTAAAGCTGACAGGTAGAAATCTGACAAATATGTCACATATGGCACCAGTTTTTCTTCATGAACTAATGAATATGTCAGCTGGTTTTGAACAATTGTCATAGAAAACTCGAAAGGGGCCTTGTTGCATGTCGATTATTACCATAACCAATCTTTTCGTATTGCGGCGCGTTTGGAAGTTTCTGCCGAACCATTAATAGCCTCTTTAGAATCTTAGGAATGGAACGATTAAACAACGCCAATTCCGATTATATTACCCCTAAAACCAGTACTGGGTGAAGAGATTTCTCAGGCCCAAAAACTAACAACAAAAACGGCAGTAGAAGAGAGTGATTAACCCATAAACGCCTAGCGTTACCATATGGTAACGCAGTACCGGTCTTTGCATGTATTGCTCTACAAGATATTCGAACTTCGCGCTTACATGATCAAGGAAGGTCTATTCAATCATTTCCCACACACTAGTCACTAAGGAATGTCGTGGGTGCATTTCGTGGCTGTTTCTCACGTCGTGATGGCATGCCGCAAAAGGTACGGCATGCTAAATTTTAATTAGATGTTTTCGTAATGCAATAGCTTGTAGAGTCTTCAATTAGAGCCTAAAAACATTGTGTTTTAATTTGGTTTGAATCAGTTGTCTTGTGGTCGCGCATAAGCCCCAAAATGTGTCAAAATATTGAAAATTTCACATTTTCACAAGATTTCTTTTGTATCTTTAATATACTTGTTTTAACGTAATAGGTACAGTATTTTTATTTTTGAAGAAAAGAACAATGCTATAGAAAACAGTACCTAAAGAAAGATAGTTATTCCTGTGACATGATGGGTGATAACAGTAACAACGGGCATGGTACTTTTCAACTTGCTCTATGTTTAAAAAGCTTAAATATTTAAGTGACAGTATAGTTTTTTACAACAAACTTACTTTTTCAAAAAAGAAAAATCAGAGTTATGAATAAATAGTCCATGTTAGTTGAACCAGTTCATTTGTACTGTTCTCTATTTTGTAGCCGAAGGTACTTTGAAGACTGATTTGCTGGTGAAGTTAGGCATGAATGATCTGGACAGCAGAGTGGTTTTTATAAATCTATCTCGTGATTCAGCTCAACAAACTTTTCCTGAGGCATCCATGACGAGTTTTACACAGCGTTCAACAGCCTGCGTGTGAACTGGGAATTGCTTGAAAGTAATGTTCCAGTCAGGGATTGAGTCACTGTTGATAGTGTTGATGTGCGATTTGATCTCGTCGTCACTGATTTCTGCCAACCATGGGGGAGAAGATAATTCACAGTCCATCCAGTTGATCGTTTCTGAGTAATCTTGGGCATTGAAGTTGATTTTCGGTGACCTGAATGTTCTTAGTGTTTTCGTTCTTGCATCGATCTGCCTTGCCTTCAGAATTCTTCGAAGTTCAAGCTCTCTTGTGTGTTTATTGTCATCTTGAGTCATGGCTAACAGTAGGTGTTCTGGGGGGGGGGGGAAGAAACCATTCCGTTCGAACACATGGTCGACAACATCAAGCAAAGGTTTTGGCAAATACCTGGTAGATTGTATTGCTTGGTAAACAAGTTTCGGACCGTCTGTAAAGTGTTTATTTGTTTTGTTAGTAAAGCACATTGGCATGTATGATTTCAGTATAAACAAAACTAGTTCTTAAAGCTGAGGTGAGGGGCTTTCTTCACTTATGTACAATCTGAGAATTCTATTAGCTTTTGTCATCCACCTCAAATGTGATAAGTGCCCAGGATCGTGTACAGCCAAATCTTCTTTACAGGTTCTTGATTTTATTGCCTTTGAAATATCAAGTGTGTATTGCTGAACTTTGCTGAGCACGTTCCTGTCTATCTCTGGAATCTGACAATCAATACTATGAAAGTTAACCACCGGCAGTTTTCGGCAGCCAACTAACTTTTCACCGATTGATCCTTTAGAAGAATCAGGCCCTGTTGTCTTGCCATCCAGGTGCTCAAACATGTGGCGGAATGGCATCTCATTGAAATGGAGGCGGCAAATTGTCCATTGTACAGGTTTCCTTAAATAGAATTCAACTCGGCGAAGACCAGTTTTCCAACCTGTATTGACAGCAGTACCAACACATCCGATGACAATTGGATTTTCAAGAGAAATACCACGCTCAGACAGGCAAGAAATTACAGACTTGACAATATCTTCAGAGCTTCCAGAATTTGGAGTAACGTAGTCAACGTAGAGTGAGCCTGGTTCTTGAATCAGCGAGTTCTTCTCTTCCTTAATAATTCTACGAAACCTTTTTGAATGAGCTTCCTCCATCACCAACGTGCCGTTACGCGACCCAGAAAACATCGACTGAAATTGACAGTTTTCTTTACCTCATTACTAGTTCGTGTGAAATAATACTACGACTATTACATTTAAATACAAATTATTTATCAAATTCCAAAAATGCATAAAAATGTAACTTTTCATTATTTCGGCAGATTTTGGCGCTTATGTGCGACCGGAAGATATCAATTGATCTAAACCAAATTAAAACAGACTGTTTTTAGGCTCAATTAGAAAACTACATGCTATTACATTACGAAAACATCTAATTCAAAAATAGAAAAATAATCGCAAAAATGAAGTTTTTTTTTTTCATATTTTGTCAAACTTTAGGGCCTATGCGCGACCGGAAGATGTCAACCGATTTCGATAATTTTTTTTTTCTTTTTTCTATATAACTTAATTTGCAACTTTTCCAACTTCGAAATTAAAAAATGAGTTTTTTCGGCCCACCCTTATTAGGTATGTCACGATTGGTATTTGGTTTTCTGTAAGTCGATTAATGAAGTTATATTAATGCGTTATTTGTTTTATTGGGTGGTTTGTTGTTTTGTCCTTTGTTGAGTGACATACCATTGACTTTAAGGGTGGTATTATATGGTGACAGCTTCTAGACACAGCATGTCCAACAATTGTGCAATGTATCTCTTCTTGTTATTTTCGCCGTGACAAACCAGTGGTGGAGAGAATTGATTATCGACCTATTTTAAATTGTTTGTGTACAGTTAGTAACCTGTTGTCTTCTTGGGCGATCTCCTAACTTAAATTCTTTAGGGCTATTCTCCGTAATTAGGTTTAAATCTACATTTATATGTATATATGGTGAGTTATATTTGTAATTTATTGTGCAACTGTATACCTTTTATAAAGGATCCAAAATTAATTTAAACAAAACTGCCACCTCTTAATAACTCCATCCCCATCTCTCCATTTCATCCACCCCTCACTTTCCCTCCCTAAAATAAGTTATTACCTCATGCTAGTAAGGATTGTATCCGTCTTGATTGAATGATATCAGACTTTGTTTCCATTTTAATTGGAAATATTTAGATAACCTCTTACTTTTGTAACTTTCAAAGCGTATCAAAAAATTTGTCATTTCCTTTGGTTTTCGACCCTCTTATGAAGTGTGGATTCATTCCGTAGTTGATTTCCATCTCGTTCATCTTCTGAGTACACTCAACACATGATCGGTTCCTCTGGACCACTGTTTGCCAGTCCACACTCTGCGCACCTAAGGGAAGTCCTACGCCCTCCGGGGGGGCGCGATCATTAACCAGCTGTCTTGTTTCCCCCCTTCAGATCCTATCGGGCTCGAAGGTGTAAGTGGATTGGCCGGTCAGCTATGACGGTTTCTGCTCCCGGGTTCGAGGCTCTTTCGCTCCCGACGTGCGCGGGTTCTTTGACCCGTGCGTCCTACCGACTGTGCGCGTTTTAGCGTGGTCTCGCATAAACACCCGGCGGTACACTTGGGCACAGCAGATGAGAACATTACCCCTGTGCTACGCACCCAGTCTATAGTCAGTTTATGAACTCACTCCACCAAGGTAAATACTGTAGAATGTATGTGGTTTAACATCAAGGTCACGGTACAGTATGATTGATGGGGAGCTAGAGCACTGGAGAAACCCTCACATAGCAGTGCCAAGCTCAACGATTGCATGCACAGATTTTAAGTAAAATGTCGACAGCACGAGGAACGAAGAGTGACTTGTTTCCCAATCACTGAAACCTATCTGCCCAGAGTCCTCGTTCGGAGTAGGCAGTATTTGGGGTGGACGTTTATGGCAAGAGGAAAAAAAGAAAAAGAAGGAAAAAGGTTTGATGAAAATGGAGATGTAGATCTGGAAGTAGTGGGGCACTTCAAATAATTAAGAAATGAATTGATGGAAAGTGCAAGATTGGATATGGAGAACAACAAGAGAATACAAGGTGGGAGTGTTTTCTATTATCAGGTTCGGAGTTTAATTTGGGATAAAGACATACGACTGAAGGCTCAAGTTGTGATGTACAATACCTGCAGTATTACTTACCAATAATAACGTATGGAGCAGAAACTTGGCCAATAACAAGAAGATATGAAAGTAGAATACAGGCAGCCAAAATGAAATTCCTGAGGAGTGTGGTACAGAAGACTAGGAGAGATACAGTGAGAAATGAAGGCATATGAAAGGAAGTGAATGTACAGAAGCTGAATGACAAGCTGGAGCAGAACAGATTGAGATGGTATGGACATGTGAAAAGGATGAATGATGAAAGAATGCCGAAACAAGTGAAGGAGAGACGGATGACTGGAAAGAGGGGAACGAGGAAGACCTAGAACACGGTGGTGAAGGACAGTGTCAGAGAACGAAACCTGGAGTGGAGTTCAGTGGTTGAGGAAGGATGGTGGACAGACAAGAGTAAAGTGGAGGGGTGTCATATTTGTTCCAAACCGGCCATGGCTGGAAAATGGAAATTGATTACTATTATTATTACAGACTGGTTGACAATCTGAGATCTTGGTAGTTATGAGCTTGTGCTGAAATAGAACTACCAAACGGAGAAAGATTGGGCATTAACTACAATGACTACAGTGACAACAATGACCCATGCCCCCAACCATTCAATAGCACAATTAGTCATCCACCATCCTTTGGTCAAGGAAAAACTTGGATAACAGATACGGAAAGGAAATATCAAGTTTGAGTCCTCGATGGGTAAATGGCGCATTATGACATTGAACCCCCCCCCTACTTCATTTCCCAATCCAGATTTTTTAACAGTTTATAGAGAGTGAAATTGTTGAATACTTAGCTGAGGAAACTAGACGATATGCTATGTTCTTGAACTATCCAGATCTGAAGATCACTGTGGATGAAATCCGCTGCTTTATTGCATATTGTAAGTTAGTGTGTACAATATTTCCCATAGAATGCAAATACATTTGCCATTGATAGCACAAATGTTTGTAGATATCCATACTGATTATATTATATTAAATTATACGCCAATCAGTACTTACACAAATATATCTTTTATATAATGTACTGTACTCGAATTTATCAGTGACAATGAGAATGAGAATGCATCAACAGAGATTCGAACTGTCGCAAGATAATTTTATGCTTGGAAATTAAGTCGTGGTATGAGCTACTTTTCTCACATAATAAGAATCTGTGATGTGAAAGAAAGTATTTGTCAAGTTTTAAGTGTATAGAAAAGCTTTTATTTGAAGAAGAAATGGTAATTTTATCATCTGAATTATTATAATCGAAGATGAAGGACTTTCAAACGAGGCTGATTTATGACAATTTACATGACAAGACAGCCACAGAACCGGTTTTTGCACGTCAGACTGCAGAGTTCAGAGAGCTCGATGACGACACACGCAAGGGTAACGAGGATAGGAGATATCAGCACGCGACACTATTTTGATAGCGAGGAACCATGGAAATTGACATACCAACAGTTCAACCAATCAAAATTATTTACAGTTCCGAGAGACTAGATTGTTATAATATTTAAATATAAACATTATGAGTAACTGAATTACACTAACATCAAGAGAACAATAAATGACATTTATCTATCAAAACAGAATTTAAGTTGGAATACAATAATGGGAGATAGGAGTAAATAGGTGATATTATTAGGAGTGAGGCTAGCGACGCCATTTTTGAGCGGGGAACAGAGCCCAGGAGACTAGCAGGACAGGACGAGGGGGATCACTCTATCACATAATTTGGTCGACCTCTTTTAAAACAGTCACTCCAAGAAAAGTTGAATAGATTGGACCGAGGAAAGAAGAAATACTTTGACGGAAGGAGACCAGTCGTTCATAGTCAACCAGGAGTGGAGACTCCGTTGAAACACATTATAGTAATATACAGAAGAAGATTTGCAAATAACTACAGTATAAGCAGTATATTTTCGAACACATTACTACGAAAGAATAAGAAGAGATCCTTACTATAAGTATTCACTGTACAATAAGTGATATACTGTACTACTGAGATTTTACGAAAATGCAGCAAAAGCATTCTACGAACATTTTATCATCGCAATTCAACAGAACAATTAAAAATGCTTTCTATATAAAGTCGGAGGGGAAGGATCTCATGCAACATTTCACTTTAGATTGTGGAGATGTTTTAACTTCATCATGGAGGGGAGTTAGCCTACACTGATTGAGTGAGGTCCAGAGATGATCATACAGCAACGATGGAACTTAACTGCAAGAACATCAGCAGTATGCTATGATCACAAAACATAATACTACTACATAAGGTTCCAATGTACTTCGGAATCCTTATCGTAAGCATATTGCAACATATGATTACGATCATAATCTAACAGAGGCGACGTCAGAAGAGAAATTCAGCAGAAGTCATAGGACTCGGAAGCGTAAGCGGTTTCTAGACCGGTGGTCGAGAAGAATGAAGATCCAGACAACCACGCAGTTCCAATTCAGGGAGAGCCAGAGTGCAGAGCGGAGTGGACTCAGTCAGCTGTGTCCCACTTTCTGCCAGCCATCAACCGACACCTGCAGAGAGGAGAGCGAGCGTGTGCATTTGTAAGAATGCAAGCATGCTCCCTGAAGTATGCTGGCGTGTGCCAGACGCACGTGGCCACATTCCAACGCTTCTAGACCACAGGTTTCCACCGAAAACGATTCAACTCAAGGTAGACCAGTGATTTTTCATCAGCTATGTAGTTAGCAATGTTTTGGGGATATTTCAGTGTTTGACCAGCATATTCATGTATATTCTACTCCTAACTCATGTTGTTATTGTAGCTAATATTTTCTCGAAAATTTCACAGTAAACTTTTTTAAGTCAAAGAGTTTCGTTTTTGACATTTAAATGATCTTTGTTTAGAGATTTAATGTTTAACTATTTCGATTTTCGTTTAGCAACCTTACGATTTTTAATCTATTTGTTTTATCAAAGAGTGAAATAATTTCGTTAGTTCTGAGCGTTAATATTTGTCAGGATTGTTTGTTTAATAAGTTCAGCTATGCTTAGAACATTATTGTAAAGCTCATAATTAAGACATTGTTATAGTCAGATTTTTGGATCTGAGAATGATCAAAGAGAGAATGTTAGTGAATTGATGACAATAAAGTCAGTATTGTTTATGATGACAGAAAACTCATTGTTGAGTAGTTCTAATGATTGTAAAGACTTTATAAGCATATTTTTATGGAAAGAAGACTAGGTGTGATTGTGGAAATCAACCTATAGTTAAGTCAAAGTCAGGGAAGACGAATATGAATTTATTTATTCATTTGATTGATCCAGAACGTGAGGATATGAGTATATTTTATTACATTGCGAATATGTGCAGACTAAAACTCAGAAGGATATTTTGATAATGTAACATGGTTTAAGATTGAATTTGGAAGTGGAAATAACGAGTATTTAACTACGAAGAGTATAAAAAGCTGTAAGATGAGATTAAAGATTTGTTATTGGAACAAACAAGGAATTGAGGCACTGGGTGCAATAACCACTTAAGTCGACTTAAGTCGTTTTTCAGGCGAATTCATTTTTGTAATCCCCAATGTGTTCTTCATCTATTCTCCAAATATTATTTCGTTATGTCAACTCCAGATGGCAGGAGCTTGCATTATATACAGCTGTGTAGCAAGTCGTTCTTCCGGCGAACAGCTGGGCCGACTTAGGAGCTTCGAGCGCCGGTTTCGCACACGCGCGGGAATCAGTGAGTGTTGTCATGTGACTGTTGCGTGTGGTTTTGTTATTGATATTCTGTAAAGATGTGTGATCAGTCAGATGAAAGTCAACATGAGAAGTTAAATTAAGGATAGAGTTTGGAAATGCAGAATAAAGGAAAGAAGAGATTACTTTTGGGAGACTCTTGGAAACGCGTGCAGAACAAAACCAAGAGGAATCGCGGTGATAGCTATGTGAGTTCTAGTGGCAAGAAGATTTCCAAGAAAGTATTTAGTTACACTGAAAATTGTTGCAAGAGAAACTGCCACTCATTTTCCCCCAAAGAAACTCACCGGAGAATGCAGATGCACTTAGCACATATCAGAGAAAGAGACTGTTGTGGAAGAAAGTGAACTGCAAAGTTAAATCAGTGAGGCTGAGGAAACCATTGAATGTCCATAAACTCCTGTTGTTTTATTATTATTATTATTATTTAAATACAGTTTTACTTCACTTATTCTATCCTATCAAGGCAATGCCGGTGTATATCTATTCATTTAATCATTATTTTCTGATTGAAATTGGGTAAACAGAACCAGAGTTCATGCATGAATGTAACCATTCTAAGCCTTAACTGCATATCCGTTTGCATTTAGATGTACTAATTACACAGGATTATAACAAATGGCTGTGTTTGGACACCTTTTTAATTCTTTTTAGGCACAATAATTGCAGTGATACTTTCAAAAGTGCCTTATTAAAAGAAAAGTTTCAAAATTATGTTTTTGGTGTTAATTTTATATATACTGTATATATATTATAATTTTATTATAAAAATCTACTTATTGTGCAATACACGGTAGCTATTTTTTTTCGAATGAAATTAATTTTAACGAATCTACTATCCATAAATGGTAATTTAAGATGCTGATTGTCGGTCTCTGCAATAACGACTAAGTCAATCCATATTTAAATTAAAATATTTATGAACTGGTAAAGTTTAAATTCACAGTGACATTGATATATTGTTAAGGACTATCTTTAAATGGTGTGTATAAATCAACGTATCCATAAATGAAAAACTCAGAAATTTACAGTGTTTCAAAACTTTAGGAGTGATTTTCTCAAAACAGTGTTTTCAGACTTAAGTTGTTATTGCACCCATCGCCTCAATTATAAAGCATGACGTTTGTATAATCGGTAGAATTTATGTAGAGAAGGAGGAGTTTGTTTCTTGATAGATATTACAGTGATAAAATTGAATTGTTGCATTGTTGAATGTAGTTGAGATGGTCTTAGAATGTTGTGATAACGTGCTACGTCAAATATGATGATAGTCATTACAGCGAAGCAATTTAAGTACAGTATGGTAACGAAGTTTTGTGGATCATTGAAGTATGTAGAGCAGCGATTCCCAACCTTTTTTGCGTCGCAGCACACTGACTGAAGTCCACATGTAGTCATGGCACACTTGATTTGCGTACCGGTATTTCAATATGTTTTATTATGATCTAGTGGCATAGTCTCTGCATGGTAAGACTTAAATAATTATAAATAGCTTGTTTTAACGGAAAAGGGATCAATATGCAAAATTGTATTTTGGTATAAATAAACATATATTTCAATATTGAGAGGAACCAAAATCATGACAGTACAATACAAAGTTCATAAAAGGTGATTTATGATATTAAGTGTGAAGTGTGAAACAAACTCACTAGTGCTAGTGGGATATTTGAGGCTGATATCCCTTCATTTAAAGATCTTTTCTGGGTCGGATGGTTGACAAGCACACCCTATTGTCGTCTTCCGAAGTCTTTAGCTGGGAACGATTTTTTGTCTTTATGGCATTCATTGACGAGAAGGCAACCTCATATAAGACGTTGAAAATTGTATTATTGCTTTCATTGCCTAGTTTGAGATTAACGGATATGCATTTATCGGAGGGATCCTGTAAGAGGATATAAGGAAACCAGAAATATATATGCAAAGCGAACTGATGTGAGTTTAATAATAATAACGAACTGATGTACATGGATCAAACTAAACATGTGCGAACATGGCGCGAGTTTTAGACAAACTGAAGCATAAAAAAGGGCAGGTGGCAGCACCTTACATATACAGAACCGCATTCTTGATAAATAAGAATAAAACTAACAAAGTTACAACACTTCCCCTCAAGTAGAGATTCATACAATCTTTACACTCTCCAAACCAGCAAATTTCAAGAAACGTTCATGTTTCATTCGACTTAAACTCTTCGTGAGAAAGTCAGCAACTTAATCGTTCGTAGAGATATACTTCAAAACAAAAAATTTACACTCAAAGACTTCACGAACAAAGTGATGTTTGATATCAATATGTTTGCTTCTACTGTGATACATCACGTTCTTTGCCAAATTAATTGCACTTTGATTATCACAAAAGTTGAACATAGTGGCTAAGTCTTTGAAGCCCAACTCAAGCAGAAATCGACGTAAGTACACAGCTTCCTTGGCGCACTCTGACAACGCCATATACTCGGCCTCCGTGGTGCTAAGGGCCACGGTTCTTTGTTTTCTTGAGTCCCACGATATAGGGCATCCACCGAGCAGGAACACGTACCCCGTGTAGGACCTCCTATCTTCTTGGCAGCTTCCCCAGTCGGCGTCGACGAATCCTTGGATCGGTTTGGTGTCTGCTTCGTAGATCCGCCCGATGTTCGAAGTCCCCTTCAAGTACCGCAGCACTCTCTTGGCAGCTTTCCAATGTTCGACTCCGAAGCAATTGTTGAACTGTCCCAGGTAGCTGACAGCGAACTAAATGTCCGGGCGTGTAGTTGTCGACAGGTATGTCAGCGCGCCTACCAATTCGCGGTAAGGCAACTTCAACTCGTCAGTACTGGGATTCTCATTTTTGCTCAACTTCGTTCCAGGTTCGAGTGGTGTGATTACAGGGTTATGTCAAAATTCACTTTAGATTTCTTCAATTTCGACTTTGCTTGAGCTCCTTCAACCAATTTACTGTACTGCAGTTTAAGACCGCGTCATTTCTAACATCAATCAGTTCACTCTCTTCATCAGTACTGAGAGATGCAGTTTCATATGCAGAATCAATAAAAGGATTCCTCACCCACTCCATTGAAGATGGAAGATTCAAGAGATGGAAAATATTTGTTTATATTGTTTTCAAGCTGACGTAGGCTTTTCAAAATTAGATCGGAAAGGTTCAAATCAGTGTGGCAATTTTTGTGAGGTCAAACATATCCCACGTTTCTTGTTTTTCTATTTTAGATATCCACAAAGAAAGCTTCTGTTGGAAAGAGTTGATTGTCTGTAGACGTGAAAATGTTCTCTCGCTTTCCTTGCATGCCTTTGACAAAACATACAATTTCTTAAATATATCGGCTAAAAACGTCACTTTGGAACACCAGGAGTCTTCGATAAGAAAATTGGCATACTGTGACTCTTCACAGTTAAAAAATACCAATAACTCCTCTGAGTTCATAGAATCTTTGGAGGACACGTTCGCGGGATGGCCATCTTACTTCTGTGTGCTATAGCAACTGGGTATGCTCAGCATCCATAGCAGAACACAAATTGTTAAATAACCTAGCTTTTAAAGGCCTACTTTTAATAAAGTTTACCATTTTCACAACAGTCTTTAAGCATTCTTCGAGCTCAGGAACCAGAGACTTTGCAACTGTCACGCTGTCTTGTCTACGAGTAAAATTTTAATCCACGTATCCAAGTGATTATTATATCCAAGTGTTGCAGAAATTTCGCGGCACACCTGCGGACGCCTTGCGGCACACTGATGTAGAGGAAGGTGAAGTAGTGAAGGTCAATGCCATGCACCTATAATGTTATATTTGCAATCTGAGTAAGTCTAGCATCGTAGCTTGATACTTGTATTAAATTGGACATGACTAAGTGTTTTTAAAATACGTAAACCAGAGAGGTATTGTGTATTCTGAAATAGAGTGCATTTTGAAGAAGATTCAAGATAGGAGAGATATCGTGCAGGACGCGATAATGTAAATCTATTATATAAAGCTCAAATACCACTCATTCATTCATCACGAAATCTCAGAAACCACTGTACGGATTGGAGTGAAATTTGGTATGCAGCTTCCTCAAGGGCCGCAAACGCCCACTAAGAAAGGATTTTTGGATATTCAGGTTCTAAAGGGGTGTTAAGGGGGTAGACCTGCATTTTCCAATTGGTTTCATTGGGGGATGTGATACTCGGCATATAAACTCCTCATTAAAAATAAGAAGACACGTGTCTGAGGGTTTTTCGATGTGGTGTATATTATGAGGTAAAAGGGGTGAAAAGTGGGGGTTGAAGGATTCCTAACGGAGCGTGTATCTCTTAAACGATATAGACGAGGAGTTTGAAACTCAGTGGAAAAAAATCAGCATAAAAAATAAGTAAATACGTGTCTGACCTTTTTTTTTCTTTCATAAATCCAATTTAAGGGGCCCATGGGGAGGGGTGAAATTCTGGGGGGGGGGGAGAACAGGTAATATTTCGGAGTGGAAAATTATACATGGCCTATGTTGTAGACAATAACACATTGCATCTTTGTTGTCTCTTGCTATTTCATCATACGACGAATACTTAGGGAGTTATTAATGATTTTGTACTTTTTGGCCGGAAATGACATAAAAATTGATTCGAATGAAATTTCAAAAAATAGTTTTTATTAATGCTTTTATTATATTTTACACGTCTTTTAGGGTCCGAAACCAACATGATATTTTGATGTTTCTTTTTCGTCCCATGCATCTTTGGTTTCAGGTGATAGAATTATTTTCCACTCTACCAGGCCCAAAACATCTGTGAACATGGGCTCGTCCAGTAGCGTGCGTCCTGCCGAGCGGTATTGCCGCGGAGATTCAAGCGAAAGAATACACGGCTCTACGCTCGCAGTATAAACACAACCTTCACCCTGGACACAGGCGCTCCGAATTTAAATGTATGTACGAGATGGAGAGTCTATCGTAAGTTCACGTATTCATACAATTGTGATATGAGGCAGATAGCCTATAAATATAAGTTGTCACACAAAAGTTAATCATGCACGCAGTATTCAGTCCATGTGAGGCTGATTATTATTATTATTATTAACATTATCATTGTTATTGTTATTTTACATGACGTTATTTATACCGCATGTCATTCTGTGTAACATTGGTTGGACTCTTTATAAGGTAAAAGAATGGGGTCGTTTATCGGGGACCACTAAGTGGTGTAGTGGCTAGCATACTTAGCTGTCACCCATCAGGTCCGGATTCGATTTCAGGCTGTCAATAAATTTAGTTTTAGTTTGAGGTTTAGAATGGGTTACACTATGCCTGACAAGGTAAAACTGAGAAGAAATGGGTTTCCTCGGCTCAATTACAAATACACACAAAATTGCAGACAACACAACATCAACAAAGGTTATCGGACAAATATTTTTTCTCTCTTTGTAAATAAATAGACTATATACAGGGTGTCGAGCGATGACCTTTTTTCAAATTCCCGTATAATTCCCGTATTTCCCGTACGAAAATCCACCAAATTCCCGTATATTTTAGAACTCTCTAAGACTTCGAGTTCGCATACCGAATGGCTGGAAAATGAATCTTAAAGCGCGAATCAAGATTTTCTGGCGTAAGTGTAACTGCATTTTTGGAAATACTTCCGCAGCCCACGGGTTATGGCGAGATTTAGGTCAAATCCGTAGCGTGAGCAAAGCGCGCGTGTGCGCACGAGAGTGAATTCTCTCCCAGATACCGTTTATCTGAGGAGAGCTGATATAAATGAATGTTTTACTGAGGAGGGTTGAGAGAGTAGAGAATAGAAGTGTCACATAATAAATGTTTACGGGAAGTGACTGAATTGTATGTTACCGTAACCGTATAGAGCTTCCACGAGTTCAAATGACACGGAAGCTTATGCATAGGGAACTTCCGGTCCGCGAATCTCCATTTGATTTTCATTGGCAGTGAATCGTTCGTTCGCGATTATCTTCTTTATTATTTCGGATAGTGGTTTTGTTTTTAGGCGTTCAGCTTATGAAATAAGAACTGGAGGGTTGGCCTTTCATGAATATTCCAAAGACAAGTGTCTCCTAAAAGAGTAATTAGTAAAACTTCGCATCAGAGACGACCATAACAAACAGCTTGCCTACAAAGTGTGCGATTTGCACATTTCAAACGGCATTTCTTAGACTACAATATTTAAGTTGGTGCAAATTAAATATGTTATATGTGAGAATATTATTATAATTTGCTATCCGGTTGTTATATTAGTATATTATGCATTAACGTGACCCGTTTAAATGCTAAATTGTGACGGAAGCTACGAGTTATAGGCTATTCGCCGTACCGGTAGGCCTAATATTTACTAACGCATCGTTTCTTCTTTAATATTTATTTAATCATTATAATTATAATAGCCTATCTTCAACACTCATTTAACCAAAAATCAGTTTATAATTCTATACATATTCCAGGTATTTCAAGAAAGCGATATTTGATAGCACATGTGGTTCCACCTTAAAATCCAACCGTGCCTAGTTTTCAGTATCTATGGAAAATATTACCGTAAGTTAATAAACCAAACAACTGGCGACAATTTTTTTTAAATGCTCATTTACATCTTCACCCTAGTCTACGTAAAGTACCATACGGTAATCACTGAAAGGGTAGGGGGGTTATGACCTCAATTTCACAAACGAACGGACCTCATTTTGCATGAATTATGGAACCCGAATCCTAATGGAGGTATGGATTGTCTGCATTTAGAAATATGTTAGTCAATAATTTAAAACAAGATGCCAGAAAACTAAATACAAAAATCTGCGTGCCTACTACGGTGTAAAGTTGCTCCGTGAAAAAAATACACCTCGCCAAGATTACACGACGTGCATACAGTTAAATACTATCATCCAATTGGAGAAACACCTTCTCTGTCACTATCTTATAAGCAATTCAAACATAAACTGCTGTAATTTACGGGAAAATGTGCAACATTTAGAGACTACAAGTGTTGTATGTGGCACAACGTTAGCTAACATTTCGCGTCATTAATACATAAGGAATGAACACATGCAGAGCTTTCTCACTGCACACAGCTGAAGATCATTTTCTTGGTGCATTTTACGTTCTCTTAATAACAATAATTTGCTTAGTTACATGCAACGAAAATTGTAGTACACAGTTCCCATTGCTTCCAATACCTGACTACTAAACCAGAAAATGGTAATGCATAAACATACGCCAGTGGCGCGTCCAATGGCAAATGAAAGATCGAAAGAAAATGTAAGCTCTATAGGAGCACGGAACAAGACGATACGATTTTCTACTCTACTGAAGATAGTCAAAATTCCCTTTGTAATAATGACTAATAATCCAGGGGTTATGTAGTAATAATAATGATCGTGTGGCCTCCGGAGAGACCTAGTGCAGATCTTTCTAGTTGACGCCCGTCGGCGACCTGCGCCTCGTAATGAGGATGAAATGATGATTAAGATGGCACATACACCCAGTCCCCGAGACACGGTCATTAACCCCAGGAGATTAAAATCCCTGATGGCTCGGCCGGGAATCGAACCCGAGGCACTTTGGGCCAAAGCCTAGCGCGCTAACCATTTAGCCACAGAGCCGGACGGGTCATGTAGTAATAAGATGTAACCCACCCACTATCCCTTTTTAGATCACGACTTTTATAGAAAAAGTGTGTCCGCTATTACACGCGCAAATTATGGGACAAATACAGTATTGCTAACCCCATGAATTCAGTACTGACAGCCTTCCTGTCACTATGCCCCGCTTTTCCTCTCCGCAACCCACGGTCGCCACATAACAAGACCCTACGTCCAACCGCCACACGGCAAGAATTCTGAGCATGCTTCTCACCTACACCTTGTATTTCGAAGGAAACAACGCGAAGGATATGCCGGTATATTTAATATATTTTAAAATACGATCCTGAGTCAACGCCGAGGACATTCATACAGAGAAATACGATACTTTTAGATGAATAAATAAATTACACACCGAAGCTATGATACCTTTATCATCGGTATCGGTACCAATTCAATAAATACGACAAATAGGGCAAACACTCTACAGCTAATGAATATAAAAACACTCACCATGCAATGATTATCCTTTAACATGAAACAAGAGTCTGAGCGGAGGTCGTTCACAGCTTACTACAGTAGTTGACAGATGCACACTCTCTGAATCGCGACTCTCTACGGTTAATATTAGCTTTTTGTGATAATACAAAAGTAAAGTTAAGGTAAATACATATTTAGCACTGAGCACTCAAACAAGCCGCTCAGTGGCGATATTATTGCCGTGGTTTTATATTGTCGAGTTGTAGGCTATTGAATGGCAGACGGTATTTTGAACACTATGATGGGAAACAATAGCCTGTGGTCTATTATCGATTGACGCAAGCGAACTGACGCCAATAAATAACTTATCCTCAGTCACTTGGCAAGGATTTCATTGACACCCTCCATCCCTTCACTGTCCCTATCATCATCACCACCATCATTGTCTTCGTCAGAGCTTGATGAATTGCCAATGTTAATAATCATTTCATCCACCGCGATATCCAGATCGCCTTCAGTATTTCTTTCTGCACATGCTGTACGGGATGTATCCAGTCCTCGGGTCGAACTTCGGCGAAGTAAAAGTAAGGAAACAGGCAGTGGTTAATAAGCGACTGAAACAATGCCTGCCCATACGAGAAGAATTCTGTCACGTGTTTTGTGTATTTTGTAGCCACATGTTGGTGACAGGTGTTTGATAGTAAAATGTCGAGAGCTGAGAGATATTGTTTGTAGTTTTTGAAATTTATGCATGTGTGACGCATTTGGATTGAGTGTTTGCACGGACTTGAAAACAATTTGGTAGGCTATGTGCATCTCCCCTGCGAAAGAAGATCATGGAAAGGCTAAAAACAATAACATTCCACACGCGACACGCCGCGAATACTTTTTAATTCAGATTTAGTTTATCAAAGTAGATAATAGAAAATAAAATAATGCAAAACGAAATTAAATAAGTCACTTTGACAAATACAAGATTGTTACTAGGAACTTCAGTTATACACAGCACAAAATTAAGTTCTACTATTTTTTTTCTCCAATTCCTGGAGATCTTTCGTGGCTTTTCTTTCGACTGCCACCTTAGCCGTCGATTTGCACCTGTTTTGCTTCCTTGAACACGGCGTAGGAGTTTCGGGCAGTATGGACTCTTGCTCACGGTATCTTTTCTACTCCACCAGCTGCCATCACAGCGTCCTGAACAGTATACGCATGCCAATCAGACTTGCTTCTTTGTGATTGACGATCATGCACTCCTTATTCAGGGAGAAACCTCTGCCTAGAGCTGCATTGTTGTGATACAAAATCAGTATCATTTTAACGAAGCTTGAGAGATCGTTTTTTTTTTTGCAGGAACTGCTGAAGCCACTATTTCAGACCACAGCACGTCGAGCCGTGGCTCTTTTCCGTCGAACTGCTTCAAACGCGCAGTGACGGAGGGCAGTCTTAGAAATGCGGAGAAGCTGCTCTTGAAGTGGTCAGCCATTGCACCAGAAAGCAACTTCTTCTGATTACAAAGAATTTCCAGGGCAATGACGATCCTAACTTCTTCCAACTTAAGAGTCTCAGCGACCCCTATACGGTCCAGGCAGGAAATAGTACGGGTCTCTTGTGAGCAAGAGCTGACCTCTCTGATTTTTTCAGCCATAGGATACCAATGTACAATTTTCGGAAGTTGGTGCGAAATTGCAGCACATACGCGTTTGGAATTTTCTGAGATCTTAAGCTGTTAACTTCTTTAAGGGCTGCTCTTGTCGGGAAACCCAGGTCTCCTCTGAATAACAATGCGGACTAACTCCTGCATGTCATTGTCAGCAACCAGCGCGGCGCGCGGAGAGGGTACGGCCGGCGGTCGGCCAGGCAAAGCATGCATTCGACGTTGGCTGGGTTCTCATCCCGCTTAGTGCTCTATCGGTGACGCAAATTGCGGGTGGCAGCGCAGTCTGCTGGCGAAATAGAAGACTGAGCGGGAGGACTCTACCGAGCGTTCGGGGGCTAAGAAGTCAGGCATTATGAGACTTTTGAAGATTTCCCGTATCAAGTGCGAATTTCCCGTATAATTCCCGTATTTTTCCCGGGTCACTAAATTCCCGTATTGCTCGACACCCTGATATATTATAGATGTATGTCTGATTTACGATAATTTGTATTGGGTAATTTGTATATCAGTTTGGTAACTAGCGTTATCCATTATTATAATATACTGTATATTATATATATACTTATAAATACGAGGGGCTGATGACCACGATGTCCAAGCCCTCAATTGAAAACAACATTTATCGCATCAACCCATATTACCACTGTTAGTAGTAAGCACTAAACCTCGATTACTGAAATAATAAGAAAAAATTACCTTATTGTCTGGAACCTTTGAAATCCCCTACAATGGAACTTCTAGGACTTCCTCCTCCTCCTCCTCCTCCTCCTCCTCTGTACTCGAAAGCTTCTTGAAAAAGCTGTACACACTGAAAATTATATTTCTCGCCTGAATGTGTAAAACTTTATGAGCACTACCCCTGTCACGTGCTCGACTACCACTCGGCTTGCTAAGAGACATTGATAGCAATGTAAAACTTCAGCTCACAGCACGTCTTAAAGCTCCACTACTGTCCACTGAATTGATACTGCGATACTGTCACTCTATAAATACTGTAGTTAGTATTTCCCCCAGAACACTTCGTTATCTTCCCCAGTGAACCTAACTATTTTAACACCTACATCATTCTCTCTCTAATTAGCCCTTCAGTTCAAGGTCAGTTGTTATCTCCCGAATGGCTGGTCGTATCGCTACCGGGTTTGGACAGTCTGCTTCAAAATTGTTAGCTCTGTAACATAGGATCAACAAAATAATTGAAGAAATAATTATTTTCATGCGCACAGAGAAATAACGATTTCGTACGGCACAGCGGTCCTTGAGAGTTGAGTTAACTAGGCAACGCCGCGCTATGCTATTGGCTGGCGAGGTCGAGCAACTGAATCCGGCTCCTCCCTCATGTTCACAGTTGTTTTGGGTCTGGTATAGGACCCATGCTTATCTATCTATATAACTAATGTTATAACGGGATTCCAAATATTATTGCGGGCGAAGCGGCGGGTAACAGCTAGTAACATATATTTGTGAAAATAATAATCAATATAATAATTAAACATTTTAAGTGTAGATTTGGAACGATAGTTCGAGAGTGTGAGATGATGTATTAACCCCCTTAGTGCCAGGCCTGAGTGCTCACAGTATGCCAAGAGTGCCAGACTGATTTAGAGGATTTTGCAAGTTCACACTCTCAGGGCTATATAATTCACAATAACCAACACAATGGCTTGAAATTTTCCCTAAAAGCTAACTAGAGAACTCACTTACTTCTGAACTACACTTAACCATTATCATGCTCATGTTTATTCAAAATAAAAATATTTTTGGAACATTTTCAAAAAACGAAAAATATAAAAACCGAAATAAAACAAAATATAATTAGAAATTCAACTCACAGATAAGTAATGTTTACTTCTCTGTAATCTCCCATTCTCGATGAATAAACACGTAAAATATCACTTTAATTGTACAATAGTTTGGGAGTTATCTTCACTAAAGATAAACACAACACACAGAAAACATGTTTACAAGAATATAGGCTTCAGGATTTACCCCTAACCTCCCAGGTGAGGGTTGGTATTTTGCATCTTGCCCTACCTGAACTTCACGGAAATCGTGAAACTGCTGGATATTGTTGTTGTCGTCGTCGTCATCGCTACTACTGTCATTCTGAAGGTCATTATAACTGTAACTATCGCTGTTTACCTTAGGCCTAAAATCACGGGGTCGGATGTTTAGATCAATCCCGCCGCTATCACTTTCACTTTCCACTTTCTCATCTATTGGAGGATTAAATTCCTCATCCGAGTAATCATCATCCACCTCTTCACTCAAATTATTTAAGTACATAGCCAGATCATCGTCTCTCCCGCTCGATGCCATTTTACTCAATGTGTCATAGATGTTACACGGCGCGGATAAACACAGATTTCTAAAATTCACTGAACCGGAAATAGGAAACTTACGCGTCATCTAGCGACGTAGTTAAAAACTACTATCCTTTCTCTGTGGAATCAACGAGTATGGTGCCGCCTCCTGGCAAATCCTACAGTTCTATATATGTATAAAAGAGGGGTCTGTTCAAACGACGATATATCGTTGTTGGCACTTCAGGTGTAAATACGGAACAACGATATATTGTTGTCTGGCACTCTACGGGTTAAATAGGGAGATATTAGTAATAAGCGACATTTGTTTTTACAGTTCTATAATTTGATGGAATTTAAAGAACTACATGGTGTTCAATAAGTTTGTTCATTGTTGATGAAAGTCTAATACGATGTGTTATTTGAAGTGAACATGTAAATTTTTGTGGAAGAGGACTTAGTGAAGTCTGGAACATATCAGAGATTGATAGAATTCTTAGGTAAAGGATTCAGAATCCTATTTGATTTTTAGTTGTGTCTAGAAAGACACCAGTTCATTTTATTGGAGAGATGGACATATTTTTGTATTGTCCTAAATTAAGCCATAGATACACGCTAAGCGGCACCCTGTGCCACTTTTTGCAAAATTTTGTTTGACGTGGTAAACAGTTACGAGTTTTATGAGATCGCCTGCTATATCCTTTGTTCGACATGTGCTGCGGGGGGAGGGTAAGGTTCGGAGCCTGTCTGGTTCCCAGTCAGTCTGAGACAGGTTGTCAAAATGCGAGGTGCGGGAATGCGGCATTCCGTACCGTTAGCGTGTAACGACTGGCTGGAATTGGCGTTGTGAAATAATGTAAGTATTTCACTTATTTTACCTTTGTTGTTTCTTTCTATGCTTCTATCATTATTATCGATGTCAGCACATAGTCTGCATGCTTGCCTTCTGTCTATAGGTCTCGAAATGGCTGTCGACAACAGGATATTGAGAGGTTGCTTCAAGAACTTGATGAGCAAGAAGGGTCACTGGATGAAGAGGATCTATTCGATTTTTAACTACTAGTGCCGAGTTATTTTGTGTATTTAGGCACTGTATATTATTTCGTACTGTAAATTAGCAGAAAGTGTCCTTTTCCAAGCCAAGAATCTAAGTGGATAGGCCTACATGATTCTGACAAACAGTTTTTCTTTTACTCTAGTGTATTTCTAGAGCTTGGTGAGCATCAGGTACAATGTCTTGTAATATGAGCCTGAAAGAAGGGCAATCTCAATCCAATAATTCTCAATATCTCTTTTGTGTGTGAAAATTAGTATTTTTTTCGTTGTCCAATAAATGTTCATAAGAATTTTCAATAACATTAAGTATGAAAAATAAATATGTCCTTATCCCATCCCTCCCAATAATATATTTTATTAAGAAGAATTTCATACGTACTGATAAGATTTTTTCAATGTATTCTCATAGGTTCTGTATAATTCTCCATACAAATCAATTTTAGCCGTTGAGCAAGTCAATGAATTACGAAAAAGAATGAAACAATATATTGCGGCATAGAGTGCCGCTAGCGTGTACGAATGTTAGTGAAAGAGATGCGAGTAGCTAAGGGTTAAATACACATCGCAAGCACTGCCAATTTTTTCTAAGAACTGATCTTCTATTCATCGCTTATCTGGCTGGGTATCAACGTCCCTGCAATCCATTCCATCTTTGCGGATAATAGGTGGTGACTACGCGGAATTCGGGCACAGGACATGTTTCGACCTGATATTGAGGTCTTCTTCAGCTCAATTAAGATTGCAATCAATTAAGAATAAACTAAAATGATATACTTAAGTCTAATGTCCATGAGATCAATTGTAATTAAAATGAAACAAAATAATAAAAATGGATATCCTTACACTGTAATAAAATGTACCTAGATAAAATATAATATATTGGGCTTTACATTATATTTTGAAAATATAGTTATAAAAATTAAGCAATTTTGTAAAAGTGTAAATAAAATATAAAAAATTAAATAATTTAGAAAAACCAGTGCCAAATGGTTGGTTGGTTCCTTAGTTTAGGGGCTGCGACAACGCGGTCATGTAGCCCCGTGTACTTTGGGTAAGTGTAAAATCTGTCTGATAACCAGTGTTAATAGTGATGACTGTATTAGTGTGTGTATCTGTTTTTTAAATTCAAGAAAGGACTGCAACTTTGAATTTTTCAAATAGTTCCAACTTTTGCCGCCAAACGCCACCGACTACTAGGCCTAGTTCAGAACTTAGCTACTAGACACCACCGCAACAAACGTAGCAACCTAAGAGCATTGTTTACATTCTTAACCTATACAATTTAGTTTCACACAGGTGTAATTAGTGGAAAGTTCTTTAAACATGTCATAAATCTATGGCATGGGACCGCCGGCTTTACTTCCCCTCCGAAGGAAGGCGAACTGAGGGATTTTTAACGCTCTTAAAAATCCGATGTCTTAACTTAGAGCTTGAAATGAAACTAAATCATCTTCCGAAATATGGAATGTGAATTTTGCATCAGGCGCCAACCAGTTGATGCGTCGTTTGAATTGTCTACCGTGTTGTGTAGATGGAAATCATCAGTAGGATGAGTATTTCATATATGCCAATGAATGAAAATCCACAGCCTGCTTCCAGTCTCCGACCGGGTCAGGAATGGAATGAATGAAGCCCCCATCTAGCGACGAGGATATGAACTGTGCCGGCTGCCGAGGCCTGACTCACTCCTCTGGGGCAATGATTAAATGAATGACAGATGAAATGAAATGATAGTGGAGAGTGTTGCTGGAATGAAAGTTTGACAGGGAAAACCGGAGTACCCGGAGAAAAACCTGTCTGCCTCCGTTCTGTCCAGCACAGATCTCACATGGAGTGACCGGGATTTGAACCACGGACCCAGCGGTGAGAGGCCAGCGTGCTGCCGCCTAAGCCACGGAGGCTTTCATATATGCCAATATGTACATTTATTATATATTATAGATAAGCAGCAACTCTGACTTAACTAAATGTTTGTATAACGAAATGGTACTCTTGTAAACAACTTTGACTCCAATAACTCCTCGTACGTAGCAAACAATATTGGTGCATGTATGAACCTTAATATTAAAGATTCAATTTCATCCTTCACCACATACATGAGGTGTTTCTTAGAAATCTTCAATAGTCTTGTAACGACTCCTCGGTTGAAATTGAAGCACCCCATTTTCCTTCAGTATTTTAGTTGGTAAGCTTGTCCTAAGCAGTCCTCTGCCATATATTCTACCTATTTGTTTAGATTTGAAAGTCAAAATTTATCTCGGTAGTTGTGTTCAGAATGGCTGTTCTTATTTGTTGGCAACGCCCTCTTCTCCCCAAGGTCTATGTTTCTTACAGTAGAGCCTTTGAATACATGTTATTGACTACACTTCTCTTTGTTCAGGAACAGTGTGCACTTAATATTTTGTTATGCTCCTGCATACTATGTTTCAAAATTTAGTTGTGGAGAAAATAGTGGTTTGTGTATCTGTCCCTCTCAACAGATGTGTTCAGGAGCACTGTTGAACCCATGAAATAGCTGACTAATAACATGATATGTTCTATTCTCTTATGGGTTTCGAAGATTTGATCAACAATGTATGTCTAGTTAGCCGGGTTGGATAAGTTACTTTACAAAAGTAACTTCGTTACAGTTGCCTTTTACTTGCCAAAAAATAGTAATGATATTACAGTTACAATTGCCTAAGTAACGAATCATTACATTTTTTAAATGATAAACATAGTTGCTTAATAACATTTTCCCTGCTACTATACTTGATTTGAACGCAATAGTGGATTCCAGTAAAATAGAAAACACAATGAACCATTGCAAAACAAACTAACACTACAACAACCTGGCACTAGTCGTGTGATAGAGTACCCGCAAGAAGGAGTTACCGAAACTCAACGATGCGCAGAGACCAATAACAATCAGCGTAGTTTAATAATTATTGCAGGGCTTCTTTGTGAACCCCAAATGCTGATTACTTAGCTCACTGCATTCTTCAACCCTTCAATTCAAGCGTCGAGTGCAAGGAAGCAGCAATCAATATAGGCTAATTAAGGTACAGGTTACGGTGTTCTGGCTCAGGTAATAACTACTGTGTAAGGCATTACATACACGCGCTGAGATCTCACTTGAACCCCAGTCACAGTTTAGCATGCCAAGCCTCCGGCTGGGCAGACGGTCTGTTTAGAACTGCTGCCAGCGAGCTACTGAAGTGAAGTAGAAGGGGCGTGTTCTGCCACTACCGAGCCCCAAACATTGCCGAAGATCTGTGCAAGATACTGAGGCAAGCTCTTGCGCGTTTTTTAGACGGAGTGTTGATTCCATACCATTTGCGTCATTTGTTTAGCCAAGATATTTTCCTCTTTCTTTGGCCTCGCCTTCTTTCAATGATGATTTGAAAGAGTTTATGTTTATTATTTGGAATGATAGGGCCGAAGTATTCAAGCTTTGTCCTTTCGATGCTACGCTAGACCTCCAGTTCTTTGTGCTAGCATTCAAGCACTTGAACACACTCTTATCGATCCATGATATTCTAAGCAGGTGCATCTAACACCACTTCTCAAAGGGTTGAATTTTTTTGCTGGCGTTCTCCGTGGGTGTCCAGGCTTCAGCGCCATACAGCAGGATAGAGAAAATGTAATGCCGCAGTAAATGGTGACGAAGAGCAACATTACAGCCTCTGTTGGACAGTAGTTCATTCGTTTTCTTGAATGAAGCTCTTGCCTGTTGAATATCGGTTATCTGGTTAGATCATCACAGAGCACCGCTATAGTTTATACTGTACTGTATGTGGTAAGGTAACCCAAGGATAAAACCAAGGTGGGTCTCAAATGTGCCATGCTATGTAAGGCGAGGAGTGAGGCAATTCGCTATTCCTATCCTGAAATGACACTACATAGCTTCAGCAATAGTTCTGTCCAAGCTATTTGGTAAAATAAATTGATGGCAAAAAATTTAATATACAGTTGAACCTTAAAAAATATGTTGTTACAAACAAGTGTCGTAACCTAGATTCATATTTCCGGTCTTCTGAGGTGGAAAATGAAAAGGAACAAACTTGTTTTAAAATTCCACATACTCACCTTTGGTCGGTTTAGGGGCTGCGACAATGCAGTCTTGTATCTCCGTGTACTTTGGGTGTGTGTGTAGAATTTGTCTGATAACCGGTGTTAATTGTGATGGCTGTATTAGTGTACTGTATATACTCACTTATAAGCCTACATCATCATACACTACAATAAAACAGTTTTTCGAGTACTCGCCATACTTTGCTGTAAGTATTGTGACATTTGAATCTGTCAATCCACCAACTGTTGCACACACATTCCTCATAGTTCAATTTCTTGGCAAATTATTTTGCTTTCTCTTTGAGGAGAGACCCTCTTATCGTTGTCGCTTCCGAGTTGCTTAAACCACTTAAGCAGTGTTTCATGCTTGTCACACCGTTCAGGTTTTCGTAATAGGTTAATTTTTAGTTTTCGATCCTTTCTCTTCAAATCCAGCAACAATTTTATCCTTGCTTTTCCAAATCATTGGGCTGTGGAATTAACTTGGCCAAATTGACGACACTTGTCACCTTTTTTGAAATTCCATTATTAATTTCATACTCAAACTTTTTTGTAACGGGAAAAATGTCTAGGGAACTGATTTAAAAAATGGATTCTTTTTGTTCTTGCATCCATGGTTTTGGGCGATAATACTATGTTTTTGAGAAATTGTTTGGGGTTAACATTTGATTATTAATTGTAACAAAAGGAATGCTCTAAGCATTTATATTTATTCATTTTTACAGTGAATAGTAAAGTTATTGGTTTAAATCTCTTTGGCCACTCATTTGTTTTGTTCTCCCTGAGTCAATGCTAGAATGTCTAAAGTGAAGTTGGAGAATATCACAGGGCAATGCAATAAATTATCCATGTAAAATTGATAATTGTAGCAGTTCTTCTTAATCAGAAGCTCATCCAGTAGTACAGGCAATGGAGCAGCCGGCCTTGCCGGATTACTTCTCATAATCTGCATTACACATTTGCCAAGATAAACTCAACATTTTCTAGATAACCATTTTGGTATTGAGGCTACAGATCTTGCACCCATATCTCACTGACGTGCAGCAGATGAAATGTTAGCAGCCCAAAATACTTCACCAGACTTTTGTCATAAGCCAGGTGTTCTCCATTCGATGTCTTATTTGGATTAACTCCATAAGAAGCCACAATGTTAATGCCTTGCCATTTAGGTCAATCCTTGAACTGTCTGCACAATGCAAGAAACTATAAATTTGAAGAAATATATCTCTTCTCATAGCCTGAGACACAGCAAAGTACACATAGATGGGAAATCTACAAAAGATGATCAAGGATTTACCTTGTGCCTTAAGGGCTGAAGACTATGCTGCTGATGACCTTGTGGTTGCAAGGTGGTTGCAGCTGGAGAGCCACCTTGAAGCCCACTGCTAGGAGCCTGCCAACACACCAATTCATAGCAGTCTTATATATATTATAAAACCAATTGAGAGAGCTTATCACCTTAATATCATGATCCTGCCTGACACACCAATCTTTATCCAAACTAACTTGGTAGTTGGGAATCTCCACAGCAAGATTGCATAAAAATGTAATTAAGTTTACTAATTTCTCACAGAACAAAACTCGACCGATATTATCAAGAATTTGAATCTAGAAAAATGTGTGGCCAGTATTTTCTAATCAACGTAGTCACTGACACAGAAGCGAGCAATCCCTAGAAGGTATGGTTGCCCAGAATCAACAGGTGGGAGGATAGGGCATGAACACTGCTATACCAATTTATTTTCTAATTGTCCTTAAACAACCAGAAGACATGGCTTCTTACATCCCTCAGCCTGGGCTATGTACATCCATTCAGTGGATATACTGTATTACTTTTTGACTTTTAAAGTCGCACATTTTTCCGTATTGACAGAATGTAATAATGTGTCAATGTTACAAGACACCGAAACATGTACCAACATACGTAAAGACAAGTGATTATGGCACGATAAAATCTTTAATAAAAGAAGTATTGACTAGGCGGAACCATAATAAACTTTGTTTATTATACTGTATTAGTTGATTGATTGTTGTGGATTTAAGGGACAAAACAGAGAGGTCATCGGACCCAATATATTAGTTGTAATGTAAACTCTATATTTTGTCCCGCAATTGTGCTACAGTTTTGAGAAGTGCCTCCAAATGTGCAGGCTCTGTCAGGCAAGGTGGTCGCTGCGCGTACTAAATCATGAGTTTTGCCCCTCATATCTGGTATCAAGAGCTTGAGTCACGGTACAGTGAAGTATTTGTGTTTTGCTACTCGGACATATACAGTATGACTATTCAGTGAACTTCCCATTATCGACAGGGAGTGGGCTTATTTGTGGCTTTGAGAAGGGCAGAGGAGAGTCTCTCCAGTGAAGAACACACACTGCTGTCGTGTACAAACTCTTTCAGGTGTGTGGCCAGCAATCGAATAGGGCTACCATCTAACTGACAACATTCATTCAAGAAAGTGTGGTTTGTATTATGCACGGAGTAAGGTCTGCTCTACCATTACTAAAGTTGTCTTGACCCACATATTATTGATGGGGTTCACGACAGGCTCACAAGGAGGCCAGTCAAGGTCGACCTTCCTTACCTTGAGATTCATTCATGAACTAATCGGGATGTGGTGATGGGACAAATTCTACCAAAATAGTACAACACTAGTTATATGAAGCACCAGCTCAGAAGGGACCATAGTATCTAAAATGTGCAGATATTCCCCAGTGGTGAAAACACAATTCAACAATGTAGTGTTGAATGCCAAGTGTTGACAAGAGTACCCAGAAATGTATTTGTGGGGTACCATACTTTGAAGTTTCATATGTACAATGCTGTCATCACTTTAAATGATGGCAATACTGGTAGACAAAAGTCTTGGAAGAGCTGGGAGTGAAAACCGGTTGGAATACACGAGCCATACTAAAGGAACTGGACATGGACAAGGAGTGAATGGACAAGGCAGAGCTACAGGCCCAAAAATTGTCCAAGGAGGCGAGATCTTTGAGAAGGAAAAAGAGGATGCCCTCGGACAATGTAGGAGATAATGAAAACTACACAGCCGGCGCATTTCAGCTGTTGTTTCCATTGAAAAGTGAGTTACAATCTAAATTAATTTTTAATTGCAATTTGTGAAAACTTAATTTTTTTTCTTCAGACAAATGACTCCGGGTCTATAGAAGATAGACTCTTGATTTTTTCACTGTTCATGTATTATACCCCTGTAATACTACACCTCTAGAATGGTAGAGATAGCTTGTATATTTGAGGAAAAATGCACAATCATTTGACCAACGAGCTAGAGAAAGGTATATAGAGAGGCAATGAGCCGCGTAGCAGCGCTCTGGGCGGAGGCAACCTGAGTTAAGGCGGCCATGATTCAGAACGTCGTCTGACAAGAGCTTGTTGTGATTGTTCGCGTTGAGCGGGAACATGTGTTGAATGAAATGTATTTAAAAATACATTGACCATGCCATCAGTGTGATCGTCATTCAATTGTACGAATAGAAGTTATAAGACAACAGGAGTGTTGTATTTCAGGTAAGAAATGTCATCCAAATTCATAAATTAATGAGATAGACCCTTTACGAAAACGTGATGCAGCAGTTTAAGTTTGTGTGATATTTACATTTCAGATTCCCTCTGCAGAACCAGGAACTAACAAAACAATGGGTTGTCAACATGAAAAGCAATAAATGGCACCCCACGAGATACAGCTTAAATTGTTCTCTACACTTTGAAGATAAATATATGTATGTAGAAAATGAAAGGCGAAGTCTACTAGCCAATGCAGTACCTACAATTTTCAATTTTCCTGCACATCTGCAGAAGAAGCAGGCCTGTAGATCTTCGCCGAAGAAGCGTAGTTTCCAGGAAACTACAGAACACTCGCATTCATATACGGTAGCATTGTTGCAGAAGACCTTGATATCAGTAGGTAAATATATTAGGCTGTCGTAAAATTTAAGCAAAGATAGTTGTGAGCCATAATCATAATTACGGTAATAATAATATCGTATGGCCTCGGGTGCCGGGTGCAAGCTTTGTTATTTGACACCCAGAGGGTAGCTTGCATGTCGAATTTTGTTGTTCCTTAAAGCACGATGAAAGTCAAGGAGGTTAGATAACTAAGCTCCTTGACATTATAGCGCTTTCTAGTAGAGAAATGAGGAACTTTGTGTTGCCGGAAAATCCCGATATTAATTATGCCATTATGAACACGGCCTACTGAATTCAAATGGGTTCTTTAACATGCCAACAACGTATGACATGCGTATAGTGATTTTTGCCCCCTAAAAAAACTTACCACGGCCAGGAGCGAACCTGCAAGCTTGGGGGTTAGTAATCCGACACGATAACCACTCACCCACCGTGGCAAGCTATAAACTAAAATATATTGTTCAAATATCAATCTTCGTAAGCCAACGAGGTATACTTTCCCTAGTTCGTTGTTTTGAACTAACTATGGGAAACATAACAGGCTTTACTAATCAATCTTTCTTTCTTTCTTTCTTCTCAGAAATTTCAGATGGAAAGCTTATTTGCGATTCCAGCAGAAAGATGCCAATATACGGTTTGATTATTGATCTCTTAAGTGTGATACAACTAGCAGAAACATACGTGTGGGGACAAAGTTCTGTTTTGAGATACTTATTAACACGCAGATTGAGTCAGGATCACTTAGAGCTATTTTTTCTTCTATTCGCTCCAGAAGTGGGAATAGAAATAATCCAAATGCAGTAAAATTTAATTCAGCTAATAGGACGTGTTTAATTGCGAGGGTACGCCCATCCATGAATTCCAACTGTAAGCCTACAGAGTGTGACCTACATGTGACAACTGCAACAGCAAATATTCATGGTGTCAATGGGAAGGACGATACTATGCTGACAGACAGATCATGGTTACTGTGCACATTATAATTCACCGAGCTTGTATGTAGGAAATGTTGTTCATTACATAGCAGGAAGTGTCGTTCGCCAAGTGTCTAAAAAAATTTACTTGTATTGAATGCCTAGAAGTACTTTTATCAGGTCAAGATGTTCAGAAAGAAGGAGTGATTAAAGAGAAAGACGTGAAAGAATGCACTTTGAATCCATCAAATGATGTAGTGAAATTATGTAAAACAGCTGAGTGTCATCAGGAAGAATGAGTGTATGTTGCGAAAGAACACGAATAATCTCATGCTGAAGTTGAAGACAGATGTCTATGATATGCTGCCGGGTTATCAGTTTCGGAAATCTGACCATCTATTTACAGCTACTGAACCTGGGGAAAAGCCTCACTATGCTTCACTCATCAAGCGAATTGTGAAACAGTATTATAAATGCAGGCTTCACACTTCAGCAGAAATACAGCTCAACGTGAGAGGTCAACAGGTGCGTCAGTTGTACACAAAAGTTTTATTTTTAAAGGAGAATGGAATCATGCAATGTACTGTGCATAAGCAACGTAGCTTATTGTCTTGTAAGATGATTGTGTTAGGTTTCGTTCAATGTACAAATTAAATTATCAGGCCTTACGTAGGCCTAATCTTACGCCTCGTTAGTCACGCCTCTCCCTCCCTGCCTCCCACCCTCTTGACAGGGTATATCATGGCGGCTGCCAGTTCAACCTTCTTCAAACATGGCGGCGCCATTTCCACTCTATATACCTTTCTCTAGCTCGTTGCATTTGACCCAAAAAAAAAAGGTGTAAAAAATAAAACAGAGGAAAAAATTGTATCCGAACTACTACAATATGTACGTCAGTCAAACTAGAGAAGTAGGTACATAAAGCATGTAAAAATGATCTGCAAAAGTTTCATTAAGGTAAATGCAACAATTGTCGTCATGTTAAGACAGATTTAGTCAAGAAAATATGTACACATTATACATTTTGGTAAATTTAATAAACAAAAGCACTGTTTGTCCTAGTCCTCGGCACGATGTCTTTGGATTTTTCCGTTATTCGTCACCCGTTTGCACCAATTGCCGTCACATTGTTAGTTTTCCTTGTCTACTGTTTATAATGCATTAGTCAATTCTCGCGTAAGGCACCGATTTATCGACTTGGAGGCTAACATTTACGAATAAAACAGTATAATACACTCCGACAAGGGAGTGGGTGGAAAACACAATTGAGGATGCTTAATGTTAAATTCTCCTTATTAAGGGGAGTATGAATGGCCTATCCAGCTAATGTTAAATTTGCTAATTTCATGACCCATTTTCTCAAGAATTACTTCATGCAAGGTAAGGTAACTGTACCGGGTTTTCTCACTGAGCCAATAGTCGTCACTCTCGTATATAAGTACACATAATGAGGATGTGAACGGGTCTTTCTCATCGCATGAAGTCTTACGAGATTCGTCATACCTTCGTTGCCGGTAAGGAGCAACTTTGAGAAATCCTTTGTGCGATGTAATAGGCGATTCCCAGCGTCGGAACATCTCGTGTGAGTTGAGCTGTCTTGATGTGGCTTATAGCCTTTTGCATGTGCTAAGCAGGCACGCATGTTAATTACGTGCATACGTGTTATGTTCCGACATTTTAAAACGGCACAAGGAGAAATTAGTAACGCGATGCTATGTAGGATGTCATTTCAAAGTGGGTTGATGCACTTCTCGCTCCCTGTACGCTTTTAAGTATACGGCCATGGGAAAAGTAGCGAGTAGGTTTCGGAATGTTTCATAATTGGTGCCCAATCACATTTGATGGGATTCCCGCAGTCCTCGTGGTCACAAGTTCACGATAGGGGGACGGGTTTTATGATTTTACACAACTGACGTCAATCTCGGCCCATTTGACGAGATTCCCGCAGGCAAGTCGTGCGGTCAGCCAGCCGTCTTGAGGATGAATGTTCGAAGTAGGTAACAAATATTAAGAATTATTCTGAGAGGATTGCACGAATAATAAGACAAGAGGACACGTTTTCTTTCGAATACGAATTATACAAGTTTTCGAAATAACCGGTTAGATTATAATATATCCGATGGAACCAAAGTTCGATCGAAAAAATTGACATATAACGGAATTTCAAATTAACCATACTGGATGTCGCAAAGTTACGAGACAGATTTTTAAAATAAGTTATAGCCTACGTATTTCGAAGCTTTTTCATAATTCTTTTTCGAAACGGTAACATTACGCAAGATTGCGACATTAAATTATTTCGCGTTATTTCTGGACTTCAATTTGACATAGATGCAAATCGGCGCCGCTTGCGTGAAACTCGCTCCATCGCAATCTCTGAGCCAAGTGGTGCGAGTTCAGATGATTCAATCTGCCTTCAGAAAAATTTTCGTTGCCCGTATGTAAAATTCGTTACTTTTTAGTTACTTTCGTTACCCGTAGACACCCTGTGCAAGTTAGATGGTATGGTATACAGAGTCAAGTATACAGCACATCCAGGGTTATAAACAGTAATCCAAATTTAAATCCTTAGGAATATTTACCTTGACAGCAGCTGCAGCAGTTGTTGCTCCAGGCATACTACTACTGTAAGTTGACTGCACTTGGAAAGGTACACTCCCTGGCATAGTCTCACCTCGATCGGAAGGTTTCAATGGCCCAGGAGAAAAAGTTGATGGGACACCTGAACCTGAAACAATGGAATAAATCACACTCAAAATTGGCAAAGAAGAATATTATGTAGCATTAAATAACTTTTAGCACTTCAGAATCACAATCATAATTATACCTGATAAACCTGTTTTTCCAGAACTGATTATAATTTTAGAGAAATGCAGGTTGAATCAGGCACGCATGCACATTTGTTTCTCAAGGGACATGTATATCCATTCGGTGGATATTTTAGTTAATCGATTGTTGTGGTTCTAAGGGGAAGAACAGTGAGGTCATCTCCCCCAGTATATTAGTTTTGACTCCAATGCTTAGCAACTTCTTATTAGTGATTTTTTGTCACCTGTAACCCTTATAAGGTACTACCAGCCGGGCCAGCTGGACCAAGGTTTCTTAAAGATGTGTTACTCCTCAATCACTCACCCTTTGTAACTGGCTTGAGACAGACAGAGCCTGGCTTCCAAAATGTTGGGCCCAGGATGTCTCTCGTATCCTTACCAACAATTTAAAGCCTAAATTTCACATTTCAGTTTTCTCAATTTAGGGACGTATTTTTGGCATCAGTCAAATACAGTTGGGATCATAGTCCATGATTGACGGGCTCTTTTAAAAGTTTGTGACATTTGCACTTCCCAAACTGATTTATTCTCATATGAGGTTTGCCTTATGGCTCAATGGCACCCTCAAAATAGGATGTTGTATCCTCTGGTTCATAACACACATACAGCCTGCAGTTTTTCATGCATGCTCTTGATCAAGCTCATGCCCATTCCCATACCACATGCCTCATGCCCCAGAATGCACTGAGGTTCTCAGGAAGATATTCGTTCATTGCCAAAATGACACAAACTTGATCAATGTAATCAGAAAAGGCTTTTAACTATTGTATCATGTGTACAGTTGGGGGGGAACCTTGCAGATGTAATGTAGAGGTAAAAGCTTGCAGGTATATAACACAACCTAGTAGCAAAAGAGAGTCTGATCAACAGTGAGATTCGGGGGGATTTCTTCGATGCGCAAAGGGTAAGAGATCGGGACAGCATACGAGTCAAATAGCAGCTCAAATCCAGCAGTATAAAAGTGGGATAAGATACCATGATGGTACATGATCCCTGAGCATCTCCACTAGAATCCCCACAATGTTACATGGAACTGATCTGAAGTTCAAAACTACATTATGCATGCCACCAGTCATAACCAGGCTGCAGTATTGAAAGTAGCAGGTGTCACGATGTTAACGAGATTGCCTCCGAGAGTTGAAGAGTGGGTTCTGTATCGGAGGGTGTAAGTATTGTGACAATACACGACTGGCAGTGTACTTGAGCAGAGAAATTAGATTAAAGCTAGTCTTCAATTGGTAGCCAAGTCACCATGCTCTGCAAGTCATTTTATGAAAAGAAAGCTTAAATTGGGATTGTGAGGTAGGAAATCATGATGTAACTAATAAAATTAAAAATAGTACCATTAATTTGGGAAATGAAAGTATTTGAAGCAATAATGGATTATCTGCAGCACCTGCCATCCTATTTTCTAATTGGGAATATACTGGTAATCATAGAATTATCTAAAACTTCTGTGAATTGAATGTCATTCAAGCATGTTCTCTTCTCAAAATAACAACATTGACGTCCATGATTGTAATGGATAAGTGGCCATCAATTCACAATAAGTATATTATTAGAGATGTAAAACAATTTTTAGATGTCCATATATTGCTTTTACTCAAGACTCCATATTTTCCAGTGTTTTCATTCATGTAAAGTAAGTGTTGTAGTAATTAAGCTGATCTGGAAATAATGTTCAGGAAGGTACAATATTTCCTCCACAATGTGAGAGTTATACTTTGGAGGGCAAGTCAAAAAGTTACCAAAATATGTATTTATTTATTTAATTTTTTATTTATTTATTTTATTTATTTATATTTATTTTATGTGTGAAGGGTGTTGTTATTCCACAAGCTTAAAAGCTCGAATGATGTTCTCCGTTAGAGAAATAGAAACTGTACCTGGATGTCCAGTCAGAATACGAGTTTGTGGTGACAGTGGGGTGGTGGATCCCCCACCACCCTGGTGGCGAGGAGGAGCACCGTAAACGCTGTTATTATCTTGCTGCTTCACTGCTGCTAATGCTGCTGCCTCCTCCACACGGCGTTTCATCTCAAATCACATCGGGAGAGCTAAAACAGCAGAACGAGAAACAAGTCCTTTTAATTGACTGATATTGATTAGGTCAATAATGGTGCGGGTTTCTTTCCCCCCCCCGCCCGAATCGCTGGAAGGCAGTGGCAGATTTTACCGGGCGAAGAAAAATATTCCAATTTGGCATTTGTTGTATACCTACAAACGTTCTAGTATACTGTAATCCATGCCACCTAAAATAAATTACTATTCTCTACTCAGAATTACCAATAATGGTCGCTGACAGCTGTCAAAGCTAGCACGTGGGGAAATGCTGTATTGCCACCGAGGCAGATCATGACACACAACATTCCAAGAGGCTTGCAGGAAGACTGGGAAAGTTAACCCCCCTGCTGGGCGGTCGAATGTCCGTGACGAGTGAAGACACAGAACACTGAGTCAAACCATGTGCTCACTGCTGTGTCGGCATACATTGCAACATTGCTCGCTTCAAGCTTAAAAGAGGAATACTCCTATAGCCTATTGCGTACGAAATATTCAGGCACGTATTGCACTTATACACGAGAAGATTATTTTACTCATATGCTTTCAACTACAGTTTATTAAGTAACGTATGTTTGTAGTAGAAGATGGTCTTGACATCTCATCATCGATTCTCACTGCCATTACTACTATACGTACGACATATAATGCTGTCAATAAGCTTGTTAGTTCATCGTGGTGACATCACTAACATTCCTCATGTCAGCTACTTCGCCGTCTAAGCTAACCTGGATGATCTGGTTCCAGGTTTATCGGTAGATTTATTTCCAACTTGGCACTGAAGCACGTTGGCTGTGATATTGCAACGGAAAGAGTTAAGACATCAACTATGCGAACATGGATGAGTCAAGAAGCAGAAGGATGATGACTGAATAGGAATTTCTGGCCAAATGTCAATCCCTTTCTTCAAGCGCAAAGAGAAGTTAACTCAGTGAATGTTACCGCGACCGTGAGTATGAACATCATTTCACCAACATGGATCAACTATCTATTAAAATAAAACAAGGTGAATATTCAATAGTGCATGAAACATAGTTCAAGTCAACGATAAGGCAGACATTTGGTTACGTTTTCAATGGAAACGAAAAGGTAAACTTAAAAGTCCCTTGCAGTCAGGAACGACTTTCTCCTCAAATGTCTAAATGTGTTGGTTTAACACTTTATGCTTTATCTAATAAATTAAACATAATATTGAAATATCAGCAGATTTGGATAAAAGTCATGTGGATGCGGGGCGGACACTGATAAGTCGTTCGGATGCGGGTAAAAGTGGTGCGGATGCGGGTAACGTTTTGTTTATCCGCGCAGGGCTCTACCAATGGGCTGTAGTACCAGGGGTTATTATTATAATGTTACTTGTAAACTTGGAAGTATGATTCACACTCGGCTAGTGGTAGTTCATTCAGGAAGTTGGTTCGTGAAAGTATTGGTGATTATTTTTGTAATTATTTTTGTAGATTATCAGTAGGGCCCGGATGTTGATGACATGTCATCTTTTTACTGAGCTGTCTAAAACAATGCTTAAGTCCATAGAAACTCCGGGCGGGCCACCCCGTCTTCAAATGTCATTTTTTGCAACTTTTTGCATTTTTTTGTGCTATTTTTCCATTTTAAGAGCATTTTTATAAGTTGGTAGATTTTATTGGTCATATTCTAGAGAAATCAGCCTTTTAAGGTCATTTTTACCAATTTAGTCATCTCACAGCTTTATATGAGGGAGTTACGTTTCTCACAGGTAAGAAGAAGAAGCTTTAGTAGGTATGAACATAAACCGTTTGTTAAGTGCTAGAAATCTATTTTGATTGACTTTTCAGTTTGAGCTTCAGATGTCATTTTTGAAATATTGGTGAGTTTATTAAGATCATTTATTATAGTCATTTTTGAAAATTTTAAGTGCATTTTTAAAACTTTTTTATGGCATCTACATCCGGGCCCTAATTATCAGTAGTAACGTAGGCAGATAAAATATTTATATTATTTCTATTTGTTTCAGTCATGGATGCAACGAAGGTTGAACTTCAACCATTGTGCAACATGAATCAATCATCTGAAGAGCTATTTGCTCTTCTTTTCCTGAAGATATGCGCGGCCAAACTATATTACCAAGTCCATAACATACTCAACTGATCATGCGCACAGGATACGCACTGCGCATGTGTCACCTATGCAAAATTTCAGAATATACCAACAATATGTTTAGTTTTCGACATACTGCACTACTGAATGTCTGGGGGAAAATCACTGATGTACCAAAGATGGGTAAGACAAAGCAATTGGACGAAGCCATTGGTTGCTAATAGGTTGAACGATGGTCTGGAAAAAAACTATTGCATGGTGTCCACAGAATTTTTAATGTCAATTTTCCTGACTTTTCCTGACCAGTTTTCATCAAAATTCCTGACTCGCAAAGTCATCGTAACATCGGAAAAAAAAGTTTATGGAGCAAATATATAAATCTCGTTTTATTTGCAGCCTCCACCTTCCCCATAGCTGGCCAATGCTTGCCTCTTTATTCATTTAAAACACAAAATAAAGTAAATTATAATGCAATAATACATAAATCAAAGTACTTAATAACCTAAACTACAGTGGTGGGGTTACCACATCCTACTCCAACGCCAAAAAAGTGTACAAAAATAGGTAAAAGAGGTTTTTACTATGATTTACTGTAAAAATGGAAGCTTACCATAATGTCCAGTGAGCTGCTACTGGGCAACTCTGAAAGAAAACTTACTGAAGAAGAGGACCAAGAAATGATTGACTGATAGTTGATTTTTTGTAAATCAGTATATATTTTCTCATGTAGGATTTATAATTTATTATTTAGCAACATCTTTTGAACTTGTCGAAGAAACTGAAAACCCGAAACAATATTATTCAGAAGCTAACTGGTACTACTTGGGGATCTGCTGCGAACATCCTGCGCTCTTCTGCCTTAGCACTGGTTTTCTCTACTGCCGACTATTGTGCTCCAGTGTGGCTTAACCCCCTTAGCGTGTACGGCGCAACGGTGCGCCCACTAGCCTGGTACGTTCACAGCGTGTACGGCGCAAGGGTGTGCCGTCAAATTTGAAACGCCCGCTACGTGGACTTCGTAATAGTTATTTATTTGGTCGTAAGATGGCAGGAAGAGGCAACTTTGGCTACACTTCGAGCTACTTATTATTGCCAGAAGGTGTCGCATATCTTCACAGTCATTTATTTTTCAGATCTCTGCACGCGTGTTCCCGCTTTTGCGGACCGTGAGTTTGCTTGTAAACATGGCAGGTCGTGGCACAAGTTATTGATGACAAAGAAATAGCTAATTTGCTCAATATTAGTGCCAACGAAAGTGATTCAGACTGTGACAGCGATATAGAGGAAGAGTTCGCTATAACTTTCAGTGAAGATAGTGACGCTGACGATGTAATTCGTGATAGAACGCTAAGAAATACGAACACATTAGGCGACTGTGATATTGTCCCAGTATTGACGTGCCGCTGACCAGGGATAACCAGGTTATTAATAGTTTATAATATTATGTTATATGTTGTTCTTATTGTGTGTTTTTTGAAAACTTTTGCCAATGCGTTTGGAAATTATAGCGAAATGCATATGACACCGCGCTTACCATCGGGAGTAGGCTAGAAATAATGCACGTTGTGGGAGCAGCCCTGAGTTTCACAATATCACGCTTGAAGGGTTAATAGCCAATATACGAAGTATATTGACCCACAATTGAATACCAGCATGCGTCTTATATCTGGCACCATCAGACCAACTCCAGTCCACTGGCTCCCACTGTTGTCTGGTATAATGCCACCTGACTTACGAAGATCCAGTGCTCTTGTTCGAGATTACAACAAGATCTGCAAGAATCCTCTGCTACCTGTTCTAGGCGACATACCAGCTCTTGGTCTCCAAAGATTGAAATCATGACATCCACCTATTTGTGATGCTGCTCTGAAGACATCCACCAACTTCGATGCTTTGGAGGAATGGAAAGGCCACTGGAATAACTCCTCCGACTTGCCCCTACATAACATCTTCAGAGGGGGAAAAATTGCTAACGTATTCCAACTACCGCATGCAACTTGGTCCAGACTGAACAGGATCAGGACAGGTCATGGAAGGAGCAGGGATTCTCTCTATAAGTGGAACTTTGTACCATCTCCAGAATGTGATTGTGGAGCCCCTCGCCAGACCATTCCCCACATTTTAAGCGTGTCAACTACGGGCTTATCCAGGTAGTTTGGAAGACTTTCATTCTCCAACAGCGCAGGCACTGCAGTGGGTTCAAAAGTTGGACATTCAGCTATAACGGATAACACTAATGCCTGAAGTGAATCAATGTTTTTTGTAATTGTGTATATATTGTATATATGATGTATATATGCAAATAATAATAAATAATTTATTAGTGTCCATTAATTATTTATTTACCCCAAATTGGTGTAGCGACTAGCAGAGGTCTGAGGTTGATTCCAGGCTCTACCAAGAAATTTAATTCTGGTCTGAGGACTGGAGCGACGGCAATTGCAATTGCTTGTCGTTGCTCAACTGCTACTGAAATATGTACATTAGGCGTGTTCATATGTTATCGAGACTTCATTTCACTGTTGTCGATGTATGGTACACAAAATACACGACACAGGTCATGTGTAGCGAGACACTGGCTCGTACTGCAAGCAAGGGGGTCTGGGGCATCAGCCCCAGGTTAGGCTGTTTTTGTATGCAAGACCTTATTAACGCACAGAATTTTACTTGTATGCATTGTTTAAACCAGGTCACACCAACGCGAGAACTTAGTGTTTGCGCGCCACTGTGATGCACCAAGCGGCACCGGTGCTTTACCCCTCCCTCCTCGTGTAGTGGCGGTATCAGTCAGACTTAGATGATGAGCAATGGATCGCTGACCTCGCTTTTATGAAAGTCATCATGGGGTATTTAAATAATTTAAATATCTCGTTGCAAGGCAAAAACAAGTAGTTCCGTGAGGAACTAAAGACAATTTTCATATATATTACATGTGTTAATTGAATCTAACATACAAAATTTCAGTTTCATTGCTGTAATAGATTCACAGATATTGAGAACCGTCTAATATTACGGATGGTCGCCATTTTGGATTCTTATATATGTAGGTCTTAGAGTTATGTACTATTACATGAAGATTGTTGTGTACATGTAGTATTCAAACTTCAATCGATTTTAAAATTTCGCACAGGTGGCATCTTGTGTTTATGAACATAATTGATAAATTAGATGCCAGTGGATTAACATTCATATAAGCATTTACTGTACCAAGTTTCACTGCACTCTGATGGTTAAATAACAAAAAAAGTCCATTTAAATCTTTATACTTCTCGTCGCCGCCATGTCGGATTTGTTCTCACCAGGTTATTGATAGTCCTATGGGTGAACTTATGTTCATAGCCTCTATGAACATTAAACTGGAAGGAAAAATTGGCATATAATGGAAGATTCGCAAATTTATGAGACGGATAGATTTTTAAAAGAAATGTATTTCCAGGCTATTTCGCGATGTTTTTCGAAACGGTATCATTTTGCAGGATTGCGACGTTAATTATTTCGCGTTATTTCCGGACTTATAATTGAGACAGTCTCCACATTTAGAGGCCAATGAGAGGTTTCTGTTTTGTTTAAAAAAAATCGCGAATAAGCGTGACGCGAAAAGTCAGGTTTTCTAATAACAAATAAAAATATTTCACACAAAACTAAAAACTCTTCTTGATGCCGAATATATACTCAAAGTGACTGACGACATTAGACACGCAATGGACCAATAACTGGTGACAATCCTCACCCTTCTCGACTTCAGCAGTTCTTTTGACACCATAAATACTCAGCGACACTATTGAGAAAGATGGAATTTTATTACTTCGACCAGCAGACAATTAACTTTTTCGCATCATACCTGAATAATCGCCAGCAACGTGTTGTAACCCAGGATAAAACTTCTCAGTGGCTAAGCAGAAAGTCAGGCGCCCCACAGGGTAGTGTACTAGGACCCTTGCTTATTGTACTATATATCACCAACATCTCATCTAATTTGAAAAATTGCAAATATCACCTACAGTATATGCAGATGATTTGCAAATATATTCCCACTGCAAGACAAATGACATTCCATTGACAATTGAAACTATCAACGCTGACCTTCAACGACTTGGAAAATATTCTCAGGAAAATTCCCTTCTTCTGAATCAATCCAAAACACAAGTTATCATAATTGGCTCTCAAAAACTATTGACGTCACTCCGAGATCAAATTATTCCCCCAATTGTACTGAACAACAATGAAATTCCATACTGCCCTACAGTGAAAAATCTAGGTGTGATAATAAATCAGACTCTTAACTGGTCTGAACATGTACAGAATGTATGCAAGAAGATTTTCGCAACGCTCCACTCCCTCAAAAGAAAAAAAGATATTTTACCATTTAAAGTAAGAATCCTACTCATACAGACACTAATACTTCCTATTCTTGACTACTGTGACGTTATTCTTGTAGACGCAACCAAAACATTAACTTTGAAACTTCAACGAGCTCTGAACTCTTGCATACGATTTATCTACGATCTGAGCTATGATAAACATAGCACTTCCTATTATTGCGCTCTTTCCTGGCTGAAACCTGAACTACGTCGATCCTATCACATTCTTGTCCAGATTTTCCGATTATTGTCTGACGATAGACCACTATACTTATCAAATAAATTCAAGTACTTGTCTTCTTTCCATGGTAATAATACACGCTCTGGTTCTTCCCTCTCCATTCCTATTCATCGCTCCTCTATATACAACAACTCTTTTCATGTGGTGGGGTCTAGGCTGTGGAATACCCTTCCAGCCAGTGTCAGGGGTACCACCTCACTATCTAAATTCAAGACCACCTGCTGGGGCAGCCTGCTGAACATTGCTGACCGACAAGTATGACAGGATGAGTGAATGAGAGTGTGCAAGTCATGATCAATGTCAATTATTATTGTTTAATTCTGTCGCCATAATATGTTTATTGTATTGCATTAATGTGGTTAAGTGTAAGAGAGGGCCAAGAGCCGTAACTGCGCCACCAATAAAGGCAATAATAATAATAATGATAATAATATACGTTAAAGCTATGTAGACCTATACCATTCAAGGTATCCTCAGTATGAATTTCCTTGAGGGCGGGCAAGGGGAAATATACCTTACGCAATCGGCGCCGCTTGCGTATAACTTGCTCCATCGCAATCTAAGAGCCTAGCGGCACGATTTAAAATCATTTAAACCGACATTAGTGAATTTTCGTTACCTCCAAATATCCAGACAAAATAAGCAATTTTTAGTTACCGGTAGACACCCTGATAATTCACATGCTATTCCGTAACTTCAACATGACCATGGTGAAGAAGAAAATAACTATTTCTTTTTATTCAGAACGGTAAAGGTTATCGAACAAATCAACGCATTAAAGAACAAGCAAACGGTTATCCCAGAGCATTTATTCAACACAAACGAATCGATATCGATCGATTACGATTCAGGCAAATCTGGACGCATGTCCAAGACCGACTACAATATAGTGTATATTGCATGCCGTATTCCCAGTCGAAGACTAACAATCGAATGAATATACACAGCGATGTATCGAATGTGCGCTCACACAGCAATGTATCGGCGTCATGCAGAAGCTTGTTCTGGCGCAAATTTAAAGACCAAGATCTTGGTACTGCACCCGTTCATCCGAGGTATGCGATGACCCATCTGCCATTACATCGCATACCTGGCATCCCAGGCCAGAGTGGAGTTAAATGAACATGAAATAAAATAAGGAATGTGTCGGAAATTCAGTTGAAATATCACATAAGCAGAGGGTAACACGAGATAAAGTATCTCTAGGGTCGTTACGGGCTTAAATTTAGTCATAATAGCAAATAGAAATGGGCGCCATCAACTGAATCCCTAACAAACAACATCCTTTCTGGTTAAGCCTTAATCGTGACAAAGGAAAGGATTGGGAAAACAACATCATCATCAGATCACAACTAAGATAAAAACAAAATTTATTTGAACTTGAACGGTCAGACAGAAACAAACAAACCTGCTTAAGAGTATGGTCGAATATAACAGTTATGATGTTATAGTCCACACAAATCGAACCATCTCCGCACTATATAAAATATTTTCATCCACATGAAAAACAAAAATAACTCGAGTTCGCTTAAGTTCTCAGGGCCACCGTAGCACTATGTCTTTTCGTCACTGACATTTCGTGATCCCTGAGACCTAACTTTTGTTAATGTAACATCAGGAATGTGGATGTAATGAAATGTTTATCTGTCTAGCACACAAAATATCATAACACTAATATTCAAATATTCAATCATTTATGGCTCAAATGGCATTGATCAATATGTTGGAAATCCCAACAATCACCCCTAAAAAATTAATAACAAATTTATACACAATATTTACATCACCTCTAACCACTACTCTGTTGTGAATCGAAAAATCTTCACTAATCATCTGTTATCATTATCATGTCACAATAATTAAATGCTTCTCACATCAGCTATCATTCAGTTATTTGTTATACTCAAATCAGAATTATTAATTCATTATTATCAGATCATTTAAATAACTATTATATTCATCAATCATTAAAACATTTGTAAATCACCCACACACTTATTTCATCATCACATTTAAATTATCTCAATCCATCCATTTAAATTATTTAATTCATCAATTTAAGTTGCAATTCCTCAGCTTATTTAAATCATTTAACTTATTTAAATTTATTTTATCAGCTTCTTTAATTATCATTATTTAATTCATCTATTTATCAGCTGTTTAATCAACTATTTACTTATTTAATTTATCGGGTCAGAGCATTAATGTTTAAACTTCAGATAATAATTCCATAAATTATTATTATTATTATTATAAAATCGTGGATTATAAAAAAATGTTTAATATTGGTTATAGAACGTTGTCTTAAAAATCTACCAGTTCCAAGCTATACCTCATACTTAATTATCATGACAAAATAATAAGTTGGCTCTACAAAATCACGTTGGATCTCACCCTCCAAAACTTCACTATTTAAGTTCACTTTGTCAAATACCACTTTGAACACCATTATTATTTCACATAACACCACAATTATTCAGCACACAGCATGAATTTCAAAAATATGCTAGACTGGGTTCGACTACCTCATGTCTGCTTCAAAACATTCATTGGCAATATTATAAACCTTCTCCTGGCAACCTCACAAACTCCGATCAAAAATACTTCAACTCATCATGTAGCATGATCCACAAAAAATATAACTAGCTTCAGACGGTTAACGAATATAACCTACAAGAACTGTAATTAATATTGTCATGTCCAGACAACTTCTTAAATAATAGGAAAATTACCATAGTATTCGTAATCCAATTCAAGATTTGGTTTAATTCAGAGTATAAAATCTCTGTTAAGATCCTCAAAGTTTACTTCAAAAAGAACAATGTGTTACATTAACTCACATCAAAAATATCTGATCATTATCTGCCTGTAAATAAATTCTGATAAATAACTCGTCTTACAAGACTCAATTACTTGAAATCCTTCTCAAAGGTATGAAATCACTCACAAAGAGTATCAAAAATATTAACTGTTAAATGAATATACTCTCAAAAGAGTACTGCAACAAACTATTGGATTGGCCAGACAAGAATTACAAAGTGTAACCCTGCTGACATTTATTTTCAAATTATTTAACAAAGATCAACTAATATGTGACTGGTAGTTTATTGTTTAAACCTCTTACGATCATAATTACACTCGGATGATAATATGAGACCCTAACACGACAGGAAAGGTGTGTATCACCACTCAGCTACGCTAGGTAACAGGCCCCGTCTCCGAAGACTGGTGAATGAGTGTACATGATTGGAATCAACAATATTCTACTCGTCACATAAAAGCAATATATATTCGCTTGAGCGAATAAAATTTATCACCAAACTATCCAATAAAAGAAAAAAATCCCTGCTGATGAACTCCACATACTCGCTAGTATGGAATGAACTGACGAAAATCCCAACTATCCAATTGCAGATCACGAGTTTCGAAACACTCGCTAAAAATATCCATAATCAAAAGTACTATCACAGAAAAATATGAAGATCAAAATCCTGCAGTGTTCATGTAAAAATCATGTCAGTAATGCCATAGCTCTCACAATACCTTCATATTCCAGATGTTAATAAAATATTCAAAGATCGTCGGTAATCCAAGGGTTCGCAACAGATTTCTCGAAGGATCGACGAAAAACGCTGTATTAATCACTGAACTAACACCTGACTTCATCCAAGTGAACATGATGTTGTAGTAATCCTCTTCGTTAGGAACCGAATCCATCGCTCTGAGCTGCCATCACGTCTCCTCAAACGCCTAGCACGACATGATGAAATGAAGGATATCCATCACGGATATTGTCCAATATTCTCCACAAAAGTTCGAATAAACTGACTACCCCATTCTCTCTTCGGATGTGTTACGCCACTGTTCAGTAAAATGTTCGATCGACATCCATTAATAATGATTGTCTTCACTAGGATCGAGTTACACTGGTAGAAAATTGTAACTTCAAAAAGTGTACTTATTTAACAGACACCCTGTATCTGCGTTCGTTGTGAATAAATTTCATAAATGTTCATGACGTATAACTGTTATAATGCATATGCCACTATTCATAAAGTGCATAAGATCACACGTCCTAATTGGCAAAATGCAGCAATGTTTGAACGGCCCCATGGTCGCTTTAAACATGCCCTGTTCAAACACATTATGAAGTATGCTGTAACATCGTTGAAATAATTTAAGTCGATCTGACCATCCGTAGAAAAGTGTGAAATTGTAACTGTACTGAACGACTGGACTGCTGAAATCCAAGTCCAACCATCTCAAACTTGAAAAATGTCTGAGTATAATGTTCAATTCGTTGACTACCAAACTGTAACAAAATGTCGCCCAAAGCACGACAAGTTCTGCTTCACTGTCTATGTGTAACATGAAGTTAAACACTGGCCTCATTGTACTGCTTCAATACGCGGTTGTTCATAGTGAATGTAGTCGAGATGATGTTCCTCATTCCCAGTGGAATACTGCGCGTTACTACGGTAAGTTATAAGCTTGTAAAAGCGTTGCTGTTTAACATGTATGTGAATGCATTTCCAATGTTGAAACTAGCACGTTTCCTATTGCCGGCTAGCTGCCTAAAGCTCACGGCCACCTCGATTCGACCTTCGGTCAGCCTATGCTACAATACCGAGCTCATAAAATCACACTGCTGGCTTCGCTTAGCGATTCTTCTCTGCATGTGTAAGTCACCATACTGCACTGCGTTATGAATTGTAGCGCACCCGACTTGTTGCTTGCACATAATGCAACAGAACAACTGATGAACTGATTCCTTGTCACTGCGTGCGGCCACACCACCTTGACCTAGCACGTGACTTCTCATCCCTTCCGCTGTCTTCCTCTGACTTCACAGATCTAACCTCGGCCCCTATCTTCTGTTATAAAGCCATTACATTAACTTAAGGAGTTATCCACATTCTTTCAAGTTATTATTAATAATATTCCATGTTATTTCCTTCTCTTCTGATGTTAGATAAGACTTTATTCCTAATTAATCTTCACAAACATCCATTATTTCTCCCGTGATTCCTTGCGATTGAGGGGTAGTGGCTCCTTCTCCCTCAGTCTCATACGTCATTTCCTTCAATTCCTCTGACTCGATCTGAGCGCTATCTCTTCTTCTTGACCACAAATCTTAATTACGGCTCTACCACAACTGGCGTAGCCGATAGCCTTAACTAGGTATCGGGTACAGTACGTAAATCCGTAAAATATTTAGTTCATCCGTAAAACCGTAAAACACACTGCCTTTCCGTAAACTTTAGGGAAATCCCGTAAAAGTTGGCAGGTATGGAATTTGGACCGTATTCATGTGGCACGGTAACACTGGCACCGAAGGAGTTAGTTACTGTTGTTTTAAGGGGAGGGGGGACTACGAGATCATCTGCCCCTTGGCACCAAAAGAAACAAAGGATACAGCATTGTTGTACTGCCGAATGTTGTCTCTGCGTTCCTTCATATATCACCTTCAGTGAAAAATTGTTGTAGCCTGTGAAATATTTTATATTCCGGCAGATCAATTTTACCATTACAACAGCAAAGGCCGAAGTAACCAAGCGTAGATTTCTCGCAAGAGAAATACAATGTAGAGCAATGTTTACATTTGTTCGTCAATGACCCTACACTGTACTCTTTAATATCTGGAATTGTTTCTGAAATGGCATATTTGTATTGGATTTTAAAAGTGGCTTCGTATTTTCTCCAATTTCAAACTTTTTGAGGCCAATTTTCTCTTTCGTCGTTTGGGTTTATTTATAGTAGCGTTTCTCCCCCAAATTAACGCCATATTCGATAACACTATAGTGCCTTGCATCAACGGAATCGCTAAATACTAAATGGCAAATAATACTTTCATTGAAAAAAAAAAAAAAAACCAACAGCGTGGTTAGACTCACTGTTATACACTCTAAACATATTTCAATAAACAATTGGCTTATATAGAGTCTGTCCTGAAAGTAGTCGGACTGGATTTTTCCCGCGCAGACGGACAGACTGCCTGCGGCTTATCTGCCTGGGGTTGGTGGAGGGGCGTGTAACCAGCCACACAGTTGGTTGCCAGCTGTAGTGGAGTGGAAACCGCTCATCTCCATAACCTCTGCAACTGCACTCGCCACGCTCGTCTGTTGAAACAGCGCGCTACGCCATCAATTTTTGTGTTAGGCTCGGCAAAACTGGGAAAGAGACTCACGATATGATCAAGACGGCTTACGGTGATAACGCCATGGGCAGATTGAGTGTATTTGACTGACCTTAGCATCCAATAATAAAAAGCCTGCCCAATGGCCTCTGGGAGCTGTCCCCCTGCAGATGCTATGTTTGCCGCTAGAGGCGCTGCATACCCTCCACATGATCCGTTCACTTGGCGGTATTTACACACATTGTACCAGCTGAAATAAGGCCACTTTATTAAGATGGCATACTGTTGCGTGCCGTTTTGTAAACAAGGCTCTAGAAATAATGTTCCTGGAACGAGTTTTCATGAATTTCCTAGTCGAGAGCCGACAAAGAAATTATGGATTAAAGCAATAAGCAGACAAGGTATGTAGCATAAGTTGACCATGTGACTGAAAATTAGGTTACTTTCTATTATTGCTCTAGTTCTGATGATGATAATAATCTCCTGACCACCTTGTCGTGTAGAGGCTAGCATTCTTGTGTGTCGGCCCAGAGGTCCGGATTGGATTCCCGGCTCTGTCAAGAAATATAACTCAGGTCTGAGGGCTGGAACGGGGAACACTCAACTTCATGACGTAAAACCGAGATGAGGTGGGTTCAATTCCCATCTCATCCATCCTGGAAGTGGTTTTCCGTGGTTTCCCACCTCTACTCATGACAAATGCCCGGATTGTTCCTAATTTAAGGCCGCAGCCCCCTACTTCCCAATCATCACTGTGCCAATTGAAATTGACACAATATTCAAACCCTGCTGTCGGCCCTCTCCGTGGTCCGTCGGGAGCCCTCGTGTCCTGTCGGCCGGCGTCGTATTTCGTATAAAAACTTCGTTGCTTACCTCAAGATTTAAAATTTCTAACCCCGTATTAGGAAAAGAAGAAATAAAGAACAATTAGCTTCCCCTTAAATGAATTTAAAATGCATGCCAGTAGACTAGTGCTACTGCATGAGACTGAAAATATTTGGAATTGTAATTGTGCATGTCAATACCTGGAATGTTGCATGTAATTGAAAATTATTGTATATTTACTGTGATGGTGCTGTACCAGTTCTGTTGCATGTTTTATGTATCTTGTACTTCTAATTGTGCATTGTAGTCGAAGAACCAATGGGCATGTAACATCTCATAATGTCATGAAAATGCCAACTTAAATTTCTGTATCTGGAGTGGAAGCTCTTTAGGTAAGGTGCTTGTGTGTTTTTGCAACGGTTGGCAACGCGTAATTCGCGCATGGCTTTTCATTTGTTTCTGCTAAAGCTTCTGTTCACTGCGCATGTGCAAGCAGGAACAGAGGTGCTGGTGGAAAACAAAAGGAGAGTCAGAAGCATTCAACTATGGGGACCTGAATTGGTCGGAAGTGTTCCGTAGGCCGGGCCTCGAAGGCCATAAACGCGTCGTTGGATGTACGAGGTAATGAAGAATTTTGAGATATTTCTATTTGCAGCGGTTTCGGTGTGTTTCCGGATCATATTATAATTTTATTCTTTGAGTTATTGAATTCATAGTCTGGTGTCGTCTGGCCAATATGCTTTAACGAAGTTGCGGCATTTTGTTTAATCTACGAGGCTAGTATAGCCAGAATTTCCTTTCATTCTTGTGGCGATTTGTTTTATTTTAATCTGGGCCCATTATTTTATATTTGGCCTAAGTTATGGTTATTTCTTGTCTATAATATTTTTCTCGCCGCCAAAATAAAAGTTATCTATGGCTGATCGTCATTTGTTTGGATTGGTCAGAATTGAAATATTAACTGCCCGACTGAATACTGCACTTTTTCTGGCGTCATCTATAACCCGAGTTTAAAACAACTATGAAATGATTAATTTTTGGTGAAATGTTTTTATCTCGCGATTCCTGAAGGTTCAGCTTCCCATTTTAGTGCTTGGATGCAGGATTGCCAAACGGCATGTCATTGTTAACCGCCATTGGAGAATATTATTTGCCTAGAGCATATTTTTAATGATTGGTTCCTTCCTCTAGCCTGTCTGACATTTGTATTTGTTCTGTTTTAAAGAATATATTTTGGGCGGTTGTTGTTTTTATGAAATCGTCTTTCATTTAATTAAATTATATACGACACATGGATTGAATAGTAAGACTGAATTGATTGAGCAACGTGAACCATATTGTGAAGCAGCATCGTAATACCAATGCTTGGTAAGAAGTAGGAATATACATTTACATTTCTTCTCGAATACCACTGCAGGGACGTAGGATTGGTTGGTCAGCACTCAACAGAGCAGAAATACTCCCCTAAAGAAGACAGGTTATGTTAACAATAAAATATACGTAGCAGAGCGAACAGGGTCTGTCAGGTTGTAGACCACTTTGGCCGATGAGTACAAAACCCAGCCCTCCACACAACGGGTAATCCGGCGTTAGTCTTCATACGGGACAGAAGAATTATGATAGCCATAGAGCGTGGTTTACGATTTTCTGCAGCCGGCAGATCTTGATAAACATAACTTAAAGTTGCGGTGAGTTACGGGCAAAGTTGTAACATTTAATATTAACTTAATCAGTTAGGTAGGGCTCTAACCAGTGTTATTACTAATGGATGCATTGTGTTCTTGCTTTCATGCTAATGTACGGGTTCGAAGCGTTGCTGGCATTCTCCAGTATGTTGTGCATACTGAAGACGAGTCAAGTCCAGTTGGATAACTGGCACTCAAGGGCATATGACTTCTCAAGTGATGGTGTTGGCTTGGCTGTTGGCCTATGTTTGGTTATCTGGATGGTGTTGGTGCTGCAGGAGATCGCGAGGTAAGCCCAGATAATACAGTGTTTTATTTTAAGTAATTTCTGTTTTACCTCTGCACATTGGCGAGCAAAGAGCTCATAGCTTCTTCTGCTGTGTAAAGTTCGAGTGATTGGAAAAGTGCTGCAATTGTACCGTGCTGAAATATTTCTGGCAGTGTTGCCAAAATGATGTCGTGAAACAAATGTTCCGGTGAATTGCCCAGTGATACTAAAGTCATCTGGAGGAGAGTTATCAATTTAGTTGCGAGTAATCCTCTGTGCTCAGGTGGGTAGTGCTCAGTTGTAACCTGATTTTAGTAGTACAACGGTCTTATGTACTTTCAGTGAACGTGCAGGTGAACTTCGGTTGTGCACTGTAAGTGCCTACAGCAGCGAGTGCAGTGTTATGAAGAGTTGATCTAGGTCGGGTGATGGGAAATTTCTTGAAATTTTATTTCAGCTTAGCAGTGGTGCAGCTGCAGATTTCATTTTTAGCGGAGACATTTCCAGGTTCTAAATCGTTTCGGGGATTGAGATTCCTTCTTGTTGAGGTTAAGTGTTACATCAGTTGTGAGGTTGGTACTTATTAGATCAGCTGTTCAGTGCAAGGTGATGCCGAGGTCATGGTGTCAGCAGCGAGTGGGTGCTAAGAAGAGATGGTAGTGGTGTGCTATTGCTTAATGGTGGAGAGGTTTTGATCTTCAGTTGGTGAATTGTGAAAACTGAAAATTTTAATTAGGTTCAACTTCGAAATTTGATTTGGCGGATGAAGAAGAACTTGCCTGGACATGTGTGAATGATATTGGCGTGAGTGCTAGTGTGTTTGTTGTGGTGAGAGGTTAGGGTGTTACATGCACCTCTGGAGTAGTGGGGTTTTGGTGGTGTTGATGTCGGGCATTCTGCGCTCTCTCTGACCATTAATGTTGCTTGGGCTGGAGTGTCCCGTTCATCAAAGATTTTAGGGCTAATTTATTTTTACTTAGTGTGAGTGCCTTGACTAATTGGTACTCGATATCCTGTGTGGATATTTGGTTTTCTGGTAGAATATTTCGTTCTCTCGTACTAACTGTGGTTGGTATTTGTTAGTATTGTTTGGTGACATGGCTGTGTGAGCAGTGGTGTCTTTTGGGGAGTTAGAGTTAGTTAAGGTACTGCTGATGAAGTGATACCAACCTAGCGGAAGTATCCAGTCTCTAGTTTGTTATGATTCTGGTGCTTTCAGTGAGGGTTGGTGATGTCGACATTGCTATGCTCTTCTGACTCTTGATGTCGTTTGGGCTGGTGATGGTCGTACATCGTATGTTTTAGTGTTTGAGGGTATATTCTGTTTGTTTTTATTTCAGGTGTGTTAAGTGCCTTCTTGGTACTTGGTGCTCGGTGAGTACTTGTTGTTAAGTTGGTACTCTGAGTGGGTATTGGCAATTCTTGTTGTTGTAAATTTAGTGTCCTTATTTGGTAGGTACTCTTATGGGTATTTGTGTATCGAGGTGTGATTCTTGGGATTATGCTTGTCGGTACTACTGTGCTGGTACTTGGTAGTGTTTATTGTCTAGCTTAGTATTTCTGTGGAAATATTAGAAGGTAATTGGTTAGTGTGTCTTGGTCGGTACTTCTGTGTCGATACTTGAGAAGCGTTATCAAGGGTATATTCTTGTTGTCATTTTGATGGTACCTAGAAGGTATTTGTTGTTGTTGTTGTATTCCTCGTTGGTTGGTGCTATTTTATGGGTAGTGGTGCTAGCCAGTCTTGGTCTATTGTTTTGGTTCCTCATTGGTTGGTACTGTTTTATGGGGAATAGTGCTAGCTAATTTGGTCCTTGTTAAGGTTAGGTGGATATGGGAGTGAGTTAGTTCGTCGAGTTGGATTCAGGAGGGTGGTTCCCTGAAGTCCAGGATAGTGAATGCCAGGATGATTATTCCCTGATGATGCGAGATGGTTGTCGAGTGGTGCCTATTGACCTTATTAAGATACTTCGTGGAAGGTATATGCAGGCGGGTACTTCGTGTGAAGTATATGCAGGCAGATGTTTTCCTTTCGCTGCGACACGTGACAGGTGTTTAGGCCAGTTTCTGAAGACGACTGGAAATTTTTCTATTCGGAATTCGAAGGCCGGAATGTTATGAAGCTTAGTATGCTTTCAGTGGTGAACTGTGGATTTGCAGGATGGCTGGAGGAAGTTTAGAGTTCGACGGAAGGTCTGGTTCTGAAATTGATTAGTTGGGAAAATTTAAAATTTTGTCTGGTTATACAGACGTCATGGGCACCTACGGACGGTTGGTTGCTGTTTAGTGACCCATGATGATTAGTTGGTTGCATTAAGTGACCCCTGGTGAGTTGGTTACATAAGTGACCCATGGTGAGTATGGGTTGGGATGATTGACCCAGTGAAGAATGGTTGCTGTTTAGTGACCCATGATGATTACTTGGTTGCATTGAGTGACCTATTGGAAGGTTGGTAGTAGTCTTGCTACCTGTGATGAATTGGTGCTGATTGGTTGCACTGTGATTGATAAGGAGTAGACTGTGTGTCATAATTGGTTACACTAAGGTTCGGTGCATGAAGTGAGCATGCTGACTGTGAAATAATGGGCTGTGAAGGTTGGTCATGGTGCGGAGTTGAGCAGCACTGTGACGTTTAGAAGATGGTTGAGCGGATTGTTGATTGAGTTATTGACTGGGTGTTGAGTGGATTGTTTGGTGTTGAATGAGGATTAGGTTGATGATCGGAGGTTATGGCAGAATTGTTGAATGTTGTCAAGTGTTGTTTGTGAGTGTTGCGTGTTGTCTCAGGGGCTGATGTCTGAAAGGTGTGAGGAATGAGAAGTGTTTCGTGACTTGAGAGTGAGGTTATGGCTTATGTGGTCATCTCTTGATTGGAGTTAATGATTGTCTATGATGACTGAGTGTTGCGGTCGTGCCATAGAAGTAGGGTTTCTTGTGTGAGTTGTCCTGGCGAAGTGATGTTAATTTTCAAAATTTTGTTGATGGTAAGCTTGTTGAACGGTGTTTGTTCGGTTCTGTGTCTGCTGCGAGCGGTCACAGGTAAAGTTTAAAGCCATGCTGAAGCCTGTGTATTTGAGCCTATAAGGTCAATCAATTCAATATACCTGTATTGCCTGGAACTTACCAGAAGGTATTGTGGTACCTTATACCTTTAATTAATTAATTAATTCATTTACTTGAGAGCCAAAGTCACCATGTCATTGAGAGGTTATGTGATTTAAGCACGCTTCGAATCCCATTAATTAATTCATATTAGAATGTGAACGCAGGATTTTGGTGGGAAACTTGATTTTCTTGCCCGAGCATCGGAATGTGATGTTCGTTTCCTATGCCCCCTTCTGTTGTTAAATTTAATTTCTTGACTAAAGTTTGAACGAAAGCTTGTACTGGAAGTTGATTACCTGCTCCAGTACCCATTGAAGAGAATACTTGAAATGTGACCAAGTTGTCACGGGAGTAAAATTCGATAATAATGTTCTTCGAAGTATGCGATTAGTGCGCGTTCTAGCGGATGGAAGGCAACGACATGGTGACTGGTGATAAAATCTAACCATGGTGCAATGTTTGGTGGTGCTCCCTTCTGCTGTGATTTGATTGTGTTCTAGTCGCCTTTCATCTTGGGTGGCGGTAGCAAGAGCTCTGGCTGCTGTCACCATACACGAACTAACATCTGGTGGAGGTGTCTGCCATTCTGCTGGTCGGAGTGGAGGTGCCTGCTACCACAACGTGAAGATGCATAGCTGTGACAGACATGACAGTCTGTCAGTCGGTGAGCCCTACCCATGCCTTGCATGCGCCCTGCGGAATCAACTGCTGAACCCCTGGTTGACCTTTCGCAGAGGGAGAACTGTGCCAATTGAAATTGACACAATATTCAAACCCTGCTGTCGGCCCTCTCCGTGGTCCGTCGGGAGCCCTCGTGTCCTGTCGGCCGGCGTCGTATTTCGTATAAAAACTTCGTTGCTTACCTCAAGATTTAAAATTTCTAACCCCGTATTAGGAAAAGAAGAAATAAAGAACAATTAGCTTCCCCTTAAATGAATTTAAAATGCATGCCAGTAGACTAGTGCTACTGCATGAGACTGAAAATATTTGGAATTGTAATTGTGCATGTCAATACCTGGAATGTTGCATGTAATTGAAAATTATTGTATATTTACTGTGATGGTGCTGTACCAGTTCTGTTGCATGTTTTATGTATCTTGTACTTCTAATTGTGCATTGTAGTCGAAGAACCAATGGGCATGTAACATCTCATAATGTCATGAAAATGCCAACTTAAATTTCTGTATCTGGAGTGGAAGCTCTTTAGGTAAGGTGCTTGTGTGTTTTTGCAACGGTTGGCAACGCGTAATTCGCGCATGGCTTTTCATTTGTTTCTGCTAAAGCTTCTGTTCACTGCGCATGTGCAAGCAGGAACAGAGGTGCTGGTGGAAAACAAAAGGAGAGTCAGAAGCATTCAACTATGGGGACCTGAATTGGTCGGAAGTGTTCCGTAGGCCGGGCCTCGAAGGCCATAAACGCGTCGTTGGATGTACGAGGTAATGAAGAATTTTGAGATATTTCTATTTGCAGCGGTTTCGGTGTGTTTCCGGATCATATTATAATTTTATTCTTTGAGTTATTGAATTCATAGTCTGGTGTCGTCTGGCCAATATGCTTTAACGAAGTTGCGGCATTTTGTTTAATCTACGAGGCTAGTATAGCCAGAATTTCCTTTCATTCTTGTGGCGATTTGTTTTATTTTAATCTGGGCCCATTATTTTATATTTGGCCTAAGTTATGGTTATTTCTTGTCTATAATATTTTTCTCGCCGCCAAAATAAAAGTTATCTATGGCTGATCGTCATTTGTTTGGATTGGTCAGAATTGAAATATTAACTGCCCGACTGAATACTGCACTTTTTCTGGCGTCATCTATAACCCGAGTTTAAAACAACTATGAAATGATTAATTTTTGGTGAAATGTTTTTATCTCGCGATTCCTGAAGGTTCAGCTTCCCATTTTAGTGCTTGGATGCAGGATTGCCAAACGGCATGTCATTGTTAACCGCCATTGGAGAATATTATTTGCCTAGAGCATATTTTTAATGATTGGTTCCTTCCTCTAGCCTGTCTGACATTTGTATTTGTTCTGTTTTAAAGAATATATTTTGGGCGGTTGTTGTTTTTATGAAATCGTCTTTCATTTAATTAAATTATATACGACACATGGATTGAATAGTAAGACTGAATTGATTGAGCAACGTGAACCATATTGTGAAGCAGCATCGTAATACCAATGCTTGGTAAGAAGTAGGAATATACATTTACATTTCTTCTCGAATACCACTGCAGGGACGTAGGATTGGTTGGTCAGCACTCAACAGAGCAGAAATACTCCCCTAAAGAAGACAGGTTATGTTAACAATAAAATATACGTAGCAGAGCGAACAGGGTCTGTCAGGTTGTAGACCACTTTGGCCGATGAGTACAAAACCCAGCCCTCCACACAACGGGTAATCCGGCGTTAGTCTTCATACGGGACAATCACCTGAATTACAAATACACCCACTACTACAGACACCTCAATTGCACAGGTAATCACACAGATTCTACAATACCCAAGTACACGGAGCTAAATGACCAATATGTCCAAGCCCCACTAATGATAGAACAACAAACAATATAATAATTTTCTGTTTCTATTAAGGTAGGTGATACCAAGGATAAGTTATGGAACCCTAATGACCGCTCCGTCGTGTGCAGTAATCACTTCATCGAATGTGACTACAGACCAGAATTAAAGGTAAAGCGGTTGAAACCTGATGCGGTGCCCAGCGTTTTCAGTGACTACCCACCAAGTAAGAAACTTAAACTGTCAGTGCCAAGAAGAAATATTGTCAAATCAACTGTATCATTAAAATGTACAAAATCCCCCAAGGCAGGCGTTGTTGCGGTTGAATCTTGTGCTTTGGATGGTGTCCCCCCGCCTGCCATCTCAAATGTTAATGATTTAGTCAAGAAAGATGCGTCTATACAAACAAAAGTAAATATGAGACAATTGAACTCACGGAATAGGATACTACGAACACTGCGTAGGTCACTAAGGCGTGCAAGACAAAAAAATATCTGCACTTCAAGGTCGCCAAGAGCAACTCAAGCAACGAATCAGCAGGCTAGAGAAAAATATGGCTGACTATAATTTGGACGCAATTGAGGTTTCCAGTACTGAAGGAAATTTAAAAGCAAAATTTCTACAAGAACAGCTTAAAGTATTTCTACAGAAGAAGCCTAGATGGAGTGACTCAACTATCAGGTATCACATTATCTGGCACAGTAAGTCCCCGGCAGGTTACCGATTTATACGAAGTAGCAAACTGTTAAGCTTGCCTTCTAAATCTACCATCAAACGTTATGTTGGAAGCACTACTGGTGTAATGGTGTCAAGTTTAATAGTGAAGAGACTCCACGAAGAAGCAAAATTTACTGAGGGAATAAATACATTTGGCTCAGTTATTGTAGATGAGATGGCTATCCAACCACGCGCGCTTTACTGTAAAGCAGCTGATGAAGTACAGGGACTTGTATCAATGGGTGGACTGGAAAAAGATTTAGGCCTAGAAAAAGAAATCGCAACAAAACTGCTGTGCTTTGTGTTCGTTGGACTTGCTTCGCATTTTAAAATTCATGAGGCATACTTTTTTACTCGGGACCTAAAAGCTGAAGTACTTCATCAACTTACTATTGAAGTTATTGATAAAGTGGAAAATGCATCATTTATTGTTGTACGTGTGGTGGCAGATAACCATTCTACAAATGTGAAATTATTCCGCTTACTTTCTGGGGGTAGCACACCTCTACCTGTCGTGCCACATCCTTTGGACAGTTCACGCAATTTATTTCTGTCTTATGACCAATGCCATATATTGAAAAATTTAAGGAATGCATTACTGGACGTGAAGAAGCAGTTAGTTAAGGATGGGAAACCCATATCTGGTTGGTTCATCAGAAAGTAGTTGTACGACCTGCAAAAGGATTTGAAAGTGAAACTAGTTAGAAGACTGACACACAAACATATCTACCCGACAACCTTTGAGAAAATGCATGTGGGCAGAGCTGTCGATATTTTCTCTTCGGATGTTATTTCAGCCCTTGAGTTCTTGAGGCAATATGGGTCTCAGTTCGGAATAAAAGAATTTAAGGATGCTGAAGGTACTATCGAGTTCTTGAAGCTAGTTAACAAATGGTTCACCATCCTCAATGTTAAGAACACTTTGCAGCATATACACTCTAGGAATGAAGACGCAATGCATTTCTTCTCAGTTGACGATGAAAGACTCGAATGGCTGGAGAACGACTTCATTCCCTATCTGGAACTCGGGAAGAAAGCATCAGCAAGTCCGGTGGAATTCATAAGTAAAGAAACTTATGAAGCAGTTTGTCTGACGACAAAATCTGCCGTACTCTGTGTCAAGTACCTGCTTGAAAATGGCTTTCATTTCGTATTAACCAGGAAATACCGGGTGAGTTAGCCGTGGTGGTTACGGCATGCCTGATGGCAGTCGCTCACATCCGGAAGGCGAGGAGGTTCGAATCCCCCCGCCGGCAACCTTGAAGATGGTCTTCTGTGGTTTCCCATCTTCCTTCCAGGCAAATGCCGGGGTTGGTCCCTAACTATAGGCCACAGCCGCTACCTTCCAACTCCTCGTCCTTACATTCCAACTTCCCTCCTTAACGGTACTTGTAGCTCACCCATTGGGTGTCCGTCTCGAAGCAGCTACAAAACTGGCGAGCCGAACATGTCCTCGGACACTCCCGGCACTAAAAGCCATACGCTAAAAAAAAACAGGAAATTTTCTTCCGAGGTTATGCTGTATGACTGTGAAATACGTAAATTAATTCACTTATTATATATCGGTTTGTATTTCTACGGGGAAATAACACATGTTTCACCTGCTAGCCGCTCAGGCAAACGCTGTACAGCGTTGCCGAAATGGTGCCCACACGCATCATGTCGCGTCTCGCTCGGAAGTGATGGGCTCCATCTCAGCAACGCTGTACAGCTTTTGCTGGAGCGGCTAGATGGAGAACCATGAGTTATTTCCTCGTACAAATACAAACCGATATAAAATAAGTGAATTAATTTACGTATTTCACAGTCATACAGCATAACCTTTTGATGGATAACGATTACAACGCAACCAAGAACAACATTTTCCAACCACCCCGAGCCGAGATAAAGTTACCTTACAACCATGATAACAACATTGTTTCTTGGACACACAAAATTGTGAAATTAATAAACCAGTTATACAACATTCCAATGTATATTGTGTTAAAATTTGGATTCGATCTGATGACGGGCTTTTGAGATAATAATTCGTAAATGTGACGCATGGTTGAAACACGCTTAAAAACGTGCACTTTTTCCAACTGCGATTAAAAATATTAAAATGTAAATTTAAAAATCCAAACCTACATGAACTAACGTAGAATAGAACGAAGAAAATGTTGATGTTTTTTGATTTTATGTAGGTCTATTGGTTACTTAACAAACAACCTTCAAACTCGAGTACACATAATACTTTGGTCGACAGTAGGTGGTCGAACCAGCGAGCATCTATTTTGTATCAGAAGTGGTTCCACATGTTTAAACCCCCTGTCAGCCATAACTGCAGTCAGAAGGTAGCTTTTTGAGAAAGTCACATCTTTCAAACAAGTGGGAATCACTTATACGACCACTATACCCTTCAGAAATGAAATTAATGAAACCATCTGGTGTGGAAGATATAAGGTACTTAATAGTATTGCAGTGCTTATATTCTGACCAAGTAAGTGCTTGGTGCACTGAATTGGATGGTTTCTCAATTTCTATTTCTAGACAGTCAATAATAGACTGGACATTACTGTATCTTGCTCTGAAAGGCATGGCCAAAGTTCTACAATTTTCTTTCTTTCAGGCCAGAATATTAACTCCTTAAGACACAGTGCTAATAATGGGACAGTTTTAGAAAATATGCGACTAGCACAACTGGCTGAAATTTCAAAGTCATCTGGGAGAATTGAGAATGATTCAGCTAGCCTAATTTTTTTTTAGTGTTAGTAAAATGTGGTTCATTTCAAGGTTCATTTGCTTGACAAGTAAATCCAGTACATATAAACTTTGCTCTGGCAAACCAAGATACAATTTAGTATTACGTTTAATTATTACTTCAAGTCGACCCTTGACTACTTTATTTTTGTTTAATAACGTAATTTCACGTGCAAGTTCCTCGTCTAGTTCTTCGTCACTGTCACCATCTGCGACTTTAAAATCGGAGTCCCTACTCTCACAGTCAGAACTACAGCTTTGCTCGAAAGTGTCTGTTTCAATTGGAGGTGGAATTGGACACTTAAATTTAATTGGAGATGAGGCAGAACTTGTCACAGGGAATTTAGTTTGAATAGCCTTACTTCTAAAATGAGGAACTAGGTTTACTTGAATTCCAACATCTGAACTACCAGTAGGCCTACTGGTATTTAGTGTACACTTTTCGTAGTTTTGTGAAGACAAGGTACTTCCAGTATCTACTTCTACACCCTCAAAATCACTTTCCATAGCTACGTTCTGTGATAGGGGTATTTCTTGTGTTTCCTTTGACCTAAGTGCTTCTTCAATCACCTCAGCTCGCAAACGTTTGGCAGCAGCAGGCCTTGGTGAATGAATCATTGTTCTCCTCCTGTCTGACTGGCATTGAAATATATGGGGGATGACTCCAGACTTCATTTTAATTGGACATCCAATGATTCTGAATTTAACCCAGTTTTCCATATCATTTTCCAGCTGGAAAAACAGGATTAGCACAATGTAAAAATCCTAACAAAGTTTTCATGTATAAATGATACAAGCTTTGCTGACCATGTGCTACTTTTCTGAAGATGAATTTGACTTCATCTAGCTTTTCACACAGTTTTAGCATATCAAGCAAGAACAGTGTCTTGGTGGCTTTAAGTCACATAATATAGGAATGTCTTTGGGTGCTGTGATTTTATTTATTGATTTACCCTTTTTTTTTCTTGTAACTTGAACTAAGTTAGGACAATATTTTTAACTCATCACCATTATTTGTAGTATGGTAGGCCTAATGTAGGAATATGTATTTTGTTAAAATTACTGTGCTGTGTAATTAATAAAAATCATTGTAATTCATTATTGTTACTATTATTAATCAGCATATTTCACTTATAAGACTTGAGACCACCCGAACTGACAAGCATTGGTTTTCTTTTACAGATGTTGCCTACACTTGTTCTTTATACATTCTTTTTCATGCTGTACATAGGCCTACTTTGCTTTTTGTTACATTAGGCCTAAAGGCCCTAGAGTAGGCTACTGGTATTTTGTTGTAGCCTAAATGTGTTTACAAAAGTAAGCTTTTCAATAACTACTTACCTAACTGTCACATGCCAAGATAAATTGGTATAACTTGAGAAATCAATTTGGATCGTGAAACCTTGGTTTAGGCCTATTATTAGGGACATGGAAAACTCTAAAAGTTAGGTTAGGTTGGAGAATATTTTAATAATCTCCATTAACTTATGGACTGTTCATTACTTTCATATTTCAAAATTTTTTCAAGTATCATAGATTCAAATTCAAAATCACCAGAAAAGCAGACGTGATTAAATGATCAAGAGTCCTTTCAAACTAATTCAACTTACATTAAAATGATCTTCACAGCAAAAAACTGTAGACTTCTCCGATATATCACTGACATTTCTCCGGCACGCCAAAATCCATTTCTTCCTAGTTTTTGGGTCCATTGGAACATTGATAAATAACTTATCTGGAGTAGCATGCGATGTATTAGTGCACATTGGAACTATACGCCATCTATAACCTTTCTGCCTCACTAACTGCGCTGAATTCACCGCAATGCAGATTGAACCGAAGTTTACTGGTCACTAAAATATAACAGAAATACGAGTACTGTGTCTCAAAGCACAACATCTGTTTATTCCGCCTCAAACACCACCAACATAAACGATGACGTCAGACCAATAAGATCGTGTACTCGCGTCACGTGACATTTTGCGTATTTTATTTCGGATTTGTCATGTTTGGAGTTATTATTCGTACATTCTGACCACATTTTTGAATTCTGCATGACATTTTGAATCAGATTAGCGCATTTTAAATAAAAACCCCGGATCATGCATGTTCCCCATTCTGAGATATGTGCTTACTAGTAAAGATATAGGATGCTTTATTTAGAAAGTTTCATTGCTGCACATATATTAGGAGCTGATATAAGAATTATTTAAAATGTCAACATTTGAAGGTGGTTTACTGTTCCGGCCCCCTTAATGCGGCGTACTATTGTTCGATTCTGCAAGACCATCTCCTAGCAGCTCCGAGAAGGAAACGGCTACACCACAAGGATACTCCGCCCTTCGTTCTGCATGACAATGCTAGGGCACACACACCAGGAGTTGTCTGTGCATTGTTGAATCGCTGGAACTGGGAGGTGCTATATCAAGACGTAAGTCCCTGCGACTTGGATCTCATCCCGAAGATGAAGGAGCCACTGCGCGGGAACCGCTAGCCTACAATATTGGAGATGTTGTGCTGGCTGCCGAACACTCTCTTCGCACCATCGATAGATTGGGCAGTGCCAACGGAATCCAACGGCTTCCGCGTCGCTGGGAACACGTACGCAGTGCTGGAGACTACATTGAGGGCCTATGAAACTTGGAACCATGTATGTGTGTTATTTAGCAATGTATACAGTAACAATAGTTGCCAGAACTAAAAAAGCAACCTATGTTCTTCTGAGGCATATATGAAAGGAAAGTATTTGCAGAAGCCATTCATCTGGTAGAAGCTCCTTGATTCTGCAAATTATAAGAAACACATTGTAATGTGCCTTATTCTGCCTCCTGAAGAGTATTATCGCCGGACAATGTATATACTGTACCTTATTTGGGTGAATTTTTCAGTTATCCACTTGTACGATTCAATCTTATGAGGTAATCCCAACAGTGCATTCTTCCTAAACTTCGGTTATCATAATTTTCAGTCTATTCATCCAGCTGTGAAGTTCTATGAAAAAGACTTGTGTTATGAAGACGCGATTGAATGTGAATTTTCATTACGATGAGTAAAGTGGTTCCGTGTTCCTCTGAAGATTTCCCCAGGGGTTCACAACTTCTGTGACGTGAGTTGACGACCACGGGATCCCAGCTGAGTCCAGCATTGCTTCCACTAGTGCCGAGCTCCTCTCTATCATCCTTCCTGTCAATCTTCCTCGGCCAACACTTGTATTAGGATATCCGAGGACTAGGATGTCATTCAATTTCCCACCTTAATTGGCCCTTGTCTCATCTTTCCTGATACCCACTTTCTTCGAGAGGTCAGACCTCTCCTTTTTCTTTTCATGGTATATCCTGCCGTCTGCTCAATGCCCTCAAGGAGGCAGAAAATTAAAATGACTTGAAATCCTAAATTTGCAATTTTGCAAAATATATTTCATAAAATAAATGCTACAATGTTTTCTATGATATAAGATTAGTGCGTTCTTTAAAATTATGAGTGTATATCAGATACCCTTCTCAAAATGGCATTGAGTAACTTAGAGTATTGTAAGGGGTGGGGGACGAGAAAAGCATTGCCTAGGGGTCCTTAAATCCTCTCGGCGGCCCTGTACTGAATAGCATCCTCATAGCAATCAATGCTAACGGTCAGAGAGTGAAGCCAGCGGGCACGCCCACTGAGATATTCAAAACATTGTTGCGAAGTATTAGGAAGAGGACTGTTGACGCACAAAGGATTGTAAGTAGATGTTAAAATTCTTAATTCATAATGTACTACTTCTATTTAAGTCGTTTTAACCTAATCAAGGTGAAACTGGTGGTGATGCATATACATTGAGAACCCATTATTGGCAACTCCAGCTATCTGATATGACATCTAGCGGTAAAAATGAGAAACTTATCAAGTAGGGTACATTTGTCACGTGGTGACTGTTTGTATATGGTTTCTTGTATTGGTAAACAGATCGTGGTAAATTGTTTGTGTCTTTATACATAAGTAATAAGTTTTACTCGTTGATAGAGTGAAAAATTAGTAAAAGCAAAGTGTATTGCTCAGTTTACGGCTGTAAGTCGATGTATAAGAGAGCTGCGGATATACGTTTTCATCACTTTCCAAAAGATGCAAATAGCAATAGCCGAAATGTGATGATACCTAATAATACCTAATAATAATACCTTTCCACCCCGGGAAGGATCTAACACTTGTCGAGGTAGACAGACAGAAGACCTGCGACGTAAAGCCAGCGAAGGTTATTCAGTTTAAAAACAGCTGTTACGATGGGCGCGCTGGTAAGATTGATGTTACTTTAATAATTAATTAAATAATTAATTATTGGCTGCTTGGAAGGGAGAAGGGATGAGTTTAACTTGTATTAAAACTCGGGGGGCGACGGGAATTGCTTGATTTGGATGGTTAAAAGGTGGGTTTGGTGTTGAATATTTGAATGGTAACGGAATCACTCATTCTACAGTGCCCACGGGGAGGCAAATTAGGCCTATATGACTCGTAGTGGAATAGCTCGAATATCGAAGAACTTAGCGATTACGAGGTGTAGGCTTGGTGGAAAGGCTGGCGGATCATCAGTTTGACATCAATTCACGATGTAAGTCGGAGCTTGGAACAGTGGCGTCTGGTTTGCGTGGATGCCAGTCTCGGAATGATAAAAGTAGCACAGCTTCGGTGTGTTATTTATTTGTTTATGTACCGTATTTCTCTATTTGAATGTCCTCGGCGTTGACTCAGGATCGGCATTTACATTATATTGCGCATAATAGTACCGAAATAATGTCCGAAGTGTAGCCCTGTGTAAATTTGAATCAGCTGATCTACATCAACCATAAAAACTGATGCTTGATAATATGCAAATTACACCAAAAAATCCAGTGGAACACACAAATTAGATCACGTGTATCGCACAGTTATACATATATACAATTAAAAATAACACTGTCATTACTTTAGAGACCACATTTACTGATTATAACCGAAAAATAAAAAGTGTTCCATATCAAACGCGTGTTATTGAGTATTTTAAACCCTACTTATCCAGACCGACCGCAGCGCCCCAAGTGTTAGTTTGAGTTGCCAATAGGCAGCGGCGGCTGGTGGTCTTAGTGCTTGGGAGGGCACACACAATAAATTATCATGCACAGTAAAAATTACTCGCTAGCACGCTAGGTGTTTCCAATATCCATTAAATTTTGTCTCATTAGGGAAAATGTTATGTTGTACATTTAATATAATTTAAATGGCCCTCTAAATCGCTATTTAATTCGAACTGTATAATAGCCTATCACTAAGACATTTGTCAAAAACTCTAGGCCTAGGTGAAAAACAAAATTATTTAATTTGTAACACTTGTCACAGAATTCCAGAAGAGACCTCTTTACGTAACCTTATTTATTTATTTATTTTTAACAGCATGTTCCATTACAATTAAAGTAATTCTACATGCTATGTTTACAAAATGTTTACAATTTTAATAACATACATTTACCTATGTATTATTCATTATTGTTATATGGCTATTTGTTTGGTGATATATTGTTCTAGGAACTGTCTATATCTATTAACTTATTGTTTTATGAGCTACACCAATATTAAAAATCTGTTCAACTGCTTGACATTTTTTCTAAATCTATTAAATTAAAATATAAAATTATATTATAATATATAATGCTTCATTAGCTTAATTTTTTCGAACGCCCATTTTCAATGTTTATTTACCATATTGTCCTTAAACAACTGTCTTTCTTTTTCCAGTTTCACGCATGTAAATAACAAATGATAAACTGTTCGTTCTTCATTGCCACACGCCCACAATGGGCTGTCTTATTTTGAAACGAAAGAAAAACGAATTTATCTTAACATGTCCTGTTAAGAAAGTATTTACATTGCTAGTTAATGGGAAGTTTCTTTTTAACCTATCCTTGACACTAGGTATGAATGATTTTGTCACTGCACCATTTGAAGTATTCTTCCTTTTTTTTTTTTGTAGGTTAGGGAATGGGCATAGCACTCGTGCACTGAACCCAGTTACAGCCCGAAAAATACTATTGCACGTGAAGAGTATCCAATATTTGAACTAAAAATTACTGGAAAAATGTAACACATACATACATACAAGGACACAGAAAGGTTCTACTCTTCACACCAAGCGACGTACCTTAGTGGCTTACTACTTTAACACAAACATGATATCGTCACACTTAAGGGCATGGAATTTAAAACTTAAGGGAGCATTCTTGCAGAAATCTAAGGAAGGCATGAATAACAGAAGGAATTGGAGAATGAAGGAGAACAGAAATATTGAGAGGGAGAGGGAAACCTAACGAACGTAACGTGTATAGAAAGGGGGCACGGTGAGTGTCATAAATAAGGCATTGAAAAAATTAAATTAAATGATTAATAGTACCGATTGCCATAGAACAGTCGCAGAGATCCGAAGGATGAAGCTTACAGCGGGCCTTATATACCGGAGTTAACGCATGATGAAAACGTAAACGGATAATCGTAATAATATGATGTCGAGTGTAAGATCCATTATAAAACCATGGGTGTCTAGGGATGGTGCGTGGAATTCTATAATATAACCTGGCTTTCGTGCGTGTATAATCCTGCCATTGTTGTAACCAAACATTAAGTAATTGAGATTTGAGAATGGGGAGATATATTCTTCCATTAGTTCTCGGTTTGGGTAACCTTGGAACTACTGTAATGACACCAGGGTGGTGCCCTGTTTGCCATCTAGTGGCCGTCTTGCGAATCATTTCAAACCGCATCGGAAGAAGGGGTGGTAAGGGGCAGGGTATGGCCATAGATGTTGTAAGTTTCAGTTGAACGTAGCAGCTCAGCAATCCAACGTTCTCTCCACAGCCCATACAACTGCTCCAATTGTTATTCGTCCTTGTAACCGTGGGCTCGCAAACTCTGGGCCCATAGCCGACGTTAGAACAGCGTCTGCGCGCACGCGCAATAGACCGGTCCTTGTTTGTAGTTGAATTGAGTCTTGGGCCCACCAAGGCCTGGGCCCCGAGTAGCCCGCAGCAAGGCGAACTCCGTGACTAGATATGTGGCGCGTTATTCAAACATGCTGGGGCATTTTCATAGTGAGGAGCGCACAAATCGGCCAGTATTTCGAGCGTTAAGGATTAAAAAATGAATTACTAATGTAGGTCAATGGTAAGGAGGGCCCTGGCCCACTGGCCCGTTAGAGCCAGCCGCCCCTGATAATAGGTATTGCACGCGGTTCTGTTATTAGTTACTGTTGATTGTTTCTCAGTAGGCTACTAAATTACAGGCTGTTCCTAAATTCCCATTACACACATTGGGGACCAAGACGGTGAAGTTTAGCACAGGAACTTGTGTCCCGAATAGTAGAGTCTTCCCGCTACCCGAAAAAAAAAAACACACACTACAGCACACGTTCACAGCTTCCGCATATTCGACGCTCTGTCCGACTCCTGTTGTTGCTTTTCGTCTGGATCCAATTGCAGGCGGGGCTCGATGTGCCAACCACCGACGTCAACACAGACACGGTACCTCTGTACCATGTGCTGGTACACACGATCGCCAATCCATGGTCCTCCAACATCCGCCGCAGCCATAACCCACGCCAGTAGGTCTACTTGGATTCCACAGGGGTCTCGTAAATCAAGGTTTTCATGTACCCCACAGGTAGTAGTCTAGCGGTGTCAAGTCGGGTGAACGTGCATTCGAAGCAATCGGGCTACCACGACCTACCCACTGTTGCCCAAATCTGTGGTGCACATGACCTCGCACCGCAAGTGAAAAATGAGGTGGTGCGTCACAGTGCTGAAACCATATGTTTTGACGCACATGCAGCGGCACATCGTCTAAGAATTTATGCAGTGCGTCTTCAAGGAATACCAAGTACGCGTGAGATTTCGTGGAAGAAGGTATGGAGTCTCAACAAACCTGAAGGTGATATGGGATATTAGGTGATCGTTCAATGACGTACGTACTCTAGTCAGTGGCGTCGAATATGCGGGAGATTTTAACGTGTGCTGTAGTGGTTTTTTGCGGGTAGCGGGAAGACTGTACGTTTCGGAACATAAGTTCCTATGCTAAACTTAACCGTCTTGGTCCCCACTACAAACCCTCAAAGACTGTAATGGGAATTTAGAAACACCCTGTGTACAAATATCGCACGAGAAAATTCGAACTTCATGTGAGTAAATGATCATTCATATTGCTTGATTGGTCTATCGTCCACGGAAAATTAGCATTTCAATTATCTCACCTGTAAACTAACCATTACAATAACCCACGCACACCTTATTAGTTATTGCAGACAGATGTACGAACAGATAAGAGCCCTTACGGGGTCGTGGCCAATGCTGTAACTCGCAGCCTGCTATGGAGAACTGACAGGGCGCCTCCGTACTATTTCTTGGGCTATGTTGGTCAAATTCATGTCTATGCGCCTCGCATACGAACGGTCATTAGGACAGCATCCAGGCTAGAAATAATGGTTTGTCAACATTTTCTCCACAGTATTTGGTTTTATGAAGACATGGTTCAATACCTATCAGCAGGCATCTAAAAAATTTAGACGCTATACTATTTGCTGATGATGTTGCATTGGTAGCAGCATCTGAAGATGATTTGCAGTGGTCAGTATTCAACCTCCAGAAAGTGGCATCAAAATTCAGCATGTGCATTTCTACTGAAAAGACTAAGGTAAGACATGGTTCAATACCTATCAGCAGGCACCTAAAAAATTTAGACGCTATACTATTTGCTGATGATGTTGCATTGGTAGCAGCATCTGAAGATGATTCGCAGTGGTCAGTATTCAACCTCCAGAAAGTGGCATCAAAATTCAGCATGTGCATTTCTACTGAAAAGACTAAGGATAAGGACCCTATCCCCAGTAAAATTTGTCTGGATGGTAAAATTTTAGAAAGAGTTAACGAATTCAAGTATTTAGGATATCATTTATCTTTTCAAGAAGAACGAGGCATAACTGCAAAAATAACTAATCATACCAGAACAACAGGAATCATCAATCACGTCATGAAGCCATCTCTTGTCCCAAGGCATACACGCTTGCGTTTGTTTAACACATTCGCCAGACCAACCCTATGCTATGGCAGCGAGGCATGGACAATAAGATCTCAGGACATCTCCAGACTCACAGCACGCGAAATGACCTTTATGCGCCGAACAGCAGGCTATACTAAATGGGATCATAAGAGAAACGAGGATGTGCTGAAGGAGCTAAAAGTGAAACCATTAACTACATTCATTTGTGACTACCAAGAGAACTGGAAACATCATGTCCAAAGGATGGAACCAGCCACGGGGAAATATATTGATAGGACGTCCGATGAATAGATTGAGGGAAAGTGCAAGACCGTAACGGGACATTTGGCCCAATACTTGGAAGGAAGATGATGATGATGAAGAAATTCCATATCAAAAATTGTTGAGAATAAATGTTATTAACGTATAAGGAGGATATAAAAAGTAGGTTGGCTCAGGCAAGGAAAGCATTTCTACAAAAAATGAATCTGTTCACATCGAATGTAGATTTAGGTATTAGGAAGTCATTTTTGAAAGCCATTGTCTGGAGCGCGGCACTCTATGGAAGTGAAACTTGGACTATTGGTGCAGCAGAAAAGAGGAGACTTGAAGCATTTGAAATGTGCTGTTACGGGAGAATGATGAGAATCAGATGGGTCGATAGGGTTACAAACGAAGAGGTATTAAGACGAGTGGGAGAGGAAAGATGTTTCTGACGACTGCTAATGAAGAGAAGAGCTAGGTTGGTAGGACACATACTAAGACACCCAGGAACAGCAAGCTTAGTTATGGAAGGAAAGGTCGAGGATAAGAACTGTAGGGGTAGACCAAGGTTAGAATATGTTATACAGATAGCCTCGGATGTAGGGTGTGGTAGCTATGTACATATGAAACGATTAGCTCGGAACAGGGAGGCATGGAAAGCTGCATCAAACCAGTCAAAAGACTGGCGAATCAAACAACAAAAAATTTAGTTCTATTCGGTCATGCTGTAAGGTAAGGTTCAAAGTGCAGGTGCAGGCAGTACCATCCGCTATATAAAGCAGGAGTTAATAATACTCTTCACAAAATCTCCTCTATTAATTTAATTACTATAGTTTCATTTAGTGGCTTTATAACATCGTGGTCATGTAGCACCGCGAACTTTCTGTGTGCGGAATTTGTCTGATAATCTGTATTTTTGTGATGGCTGTACTAGTGTATTTGTAATTGAGACTATGATCGGGGAAGGAGGTGGCCGTGGTCTTAATTTAGCAATCATCCTGACATTTACTTGGAGTAGAAGTAGAGATACCACGGAAAACCACTTTTAGGATGGCTGAGGTGTGAATCAAAATCCAGTTTTGCATCACGAGGCTGAGTGTACCTCCGACCAGAATTAAATTTCTTAGCAGAGCAGGGAATTGAACCGCGGTGAAAGCTAAGGATGCTATTAATAGTATTATCCACCAACCTACTAACCGGTACTGGATTATATTCAATACTACAAATATCTAATACAATTCGTCCTTATATCTTTATACGGAAGCTACTGCTGAAAGAATGTAAACAACGCTCTTAGGTTGCTACGTTCGTTGCCAAGAGCCGACTGCGGTGGCGTCTAGTAGCTAGTTCTGCACTAGGCCAAGTAGTCGTTGACGGTGGCGTTTGGCGGCAAAAGTAGGAACTATTTGAATTCAAAGTTGCAGTCCCTACTTGAATTTAAAAACAGATACACACACTAATACAGCCATCACAATTAACACCGGTTATCAGACAGATTCTACACACACCCAAAGTACACGGGGCTACATGACCGCGTTGTCGCAGCCCCTAAACTAAGGAACCAACCAACCAACTACTGCTGAAACAAACGGCTGTGATAAACATTGTCTCAAGAATTGAAATAAGATAGGGTATAATCTCATTTTGTATGTGTGCCTTTTTGTATGTGTGCAAGAAACTGGAATTTCCTACCTCCAACTTACTAGAAGTCACCGAAAGGATGGATTGCAATATTAAGACATATTTTACATATATTTTCTTGTTAGTTTTCACACCAGTTTTATCCTTCATTCGGAATTATTTCGTATTTTAAAAGAATTACTGTATTATTTAAATTATTAGAAGTTTGGTAAGCTTTATCAGTAATGACAGCATTGTAATCAAAGAAGCGATAAATAAATCACTAAATAAATAAGCAAACAAATAAATAATGCTGTGGATTTAAGCAATGCCGGAATCATGCCCTGAAGGGGCAGATTACCTCGCTGTTCCGCCCCTTAAAAACTAAAAAAAAATCCTGCCCTGAAAGGAATCTTGAACGTGTCAGTAAACGTCCTGACAAGATGCTCCTGTTCCTCATCATCATCATTTCCCCTTTTCCAGTTGACACTGGGTGGGGGCAAATATGGTTCCTCTCCACTTTGTTCTGTCGTTCCACCATTCCTCTTCCGACACAGTGTTCCAATCCAGGTTCCGTTTTCTAATACTATTCTCCACAAAGTCCATCCAAAGCATTCTTGGTCTTCCTCGTCCTCTCTTCCCTGTCATCCGTCGTTCCAGTGCTCGTCTTGGTAGCCTTACTTCATTCATCCGTTTGACATGTCCAAACCAACTCAATCTGTTTGTACTCCCAGTTCTTTCCGTATATCTTCATTTCTCACTCTGTCCCTCCTCGTTTTCTGGACCATACATCTCAGGAATCTCATCTCAGCTGCTTGTACTCTGCTCTCATTCCTCTTAGTCATTGTCCAAGTTTCTGCTCCATATGTCATTATAGGAACATAATATGCTTTGTACATAACTTCTTTAGCCTTAATTGGTATATCATTGTTCCATACTAGTCCCCGTACCTGTTGGTAGAAAGCACTCCCGATTTGTATTCTTCTGCTAATTTCCAAATCTAGTCTTCAATCTTCAGTCAGTTCAGTTCCCAAGTATTTCACCACTTCCAATTCCTTATCTCCTACTTTGATTACTCCTTTTCCTTCTTTCTTATCTCTACTCATCACCACTGTTTTACTCTTCTCCACATTTATCTTCAATCCCCATTGCTCAATCTTTTCATTTATTACATCTAACTGTTCCTGTACCTCCATCTCATCCTCGCCCCAGATCACAACGTCGTCTGCAAACAACATTACCTTCATCTTTGCCCTACTTTTTCTTTCATTGCTGCCATCATGATGTCATCCATCACCATTACGAACAATAATGGTGACAATACACTTCCTTGCTTTAGTCCAGTGTCAATTTTAAACCATTCCGATGTCCCGGATCTAGTCTTCACACTATTGTAGCACTTCATGCACATTCCTTTTATCATGTCTCTCAGTTCCTTGCCTATTCCCCTATTTGATAAGCTTTCCCAAACTTTTGTTCTAGGGATGCTTTCATAGGCCTTTCTAGATCAATAAAAGTCATTACCATAAGAAGGGCCAGGGGGAAAAACTAAGAATCATGAAAATGGAAAAATTGAGTTATTAGTGCCAGTCGATAGCTATGGTGATGCTTTACCTTCCAGCAATACTAGCATGAGGAAAAGTGATGGCAGTCAATAGATATGAGCAGGGAAATATTTGCCTCAAGGGGGAAAAGTGATGAGAATCAAGCTGCTAGGTGGCAAGACTGATGAGGGTCAGCCAGCCGCTCCCAGAATTCCTGGCTGTTTTGTTGTTTTTGTGTTAGAATTTTGTTTTGGGGTTATCTTCATTGAGTGAGTCGTCTTTTCTCAGTGTGTTTTACTTATCATTAAGTTACTAGTAGTACATGTGACGAATTTAGAGCAAAGGAACGAGACCTCCAAGTGAAAATCGACAACGCAAAAGAAGACATAAAAACTGTACAAGATGAAATGAAACAAATCAAAATTATCCATGAAACAAAACAAAATTATCCGTGAACTTCACTTAAGGAAAGCTGAAGTTTTTATGAATGTAAAAGGTCAGCAAGAAAGTCTTCCAAAAATACTGAAAGTATTGAGGCAATATGTATGGACTTTCAAAAAAAAAAAAAAAAAAAAGAGTGCACAGTTAAAAATGGGCTAAGTTAATGCTTATTTTTGTGTTCAGCCGAAGCGCAATGCGATTAGAAGCACACCAAACTTAGGGCGAGGCTAACCGAAAAACTCAACTTGATGAAAACTTTGCTACAACTCAAGGATTGATTGATAGATTCTTCAAACTCAACTAATGACTCAATTTAAGACTCAACTGAACTTAGGTTGGTTCCTTAGTTTAGGGGCTGCGACAACGCGGTCATGTAGCCACGTGTACTTTGTGTGTGTGTAGAAGCTGTCTGATAACCGGTGTTACAGGCCGGACGTTTGGTTTAGACCAGGGGTCTCCAAACTTTCCAGCCTTAGGGCCATACTGATTACTCCAGTAAGTTCCGAGGGCCAAAACCATATTATCATTGTTGCCGGTGGTAGTGGTAGTCCACTGATGAAAAAAAAAGTCCGAAAAAGTACGCAACGTTGAAAAAAGGCTGCAAATCGGATTAAAGTCCGCAAAACGGCAACACTGCATATTATTAATTTTCCTGTCATTATCTGTAATTTCTAGATTAGTCGTAGAGTACGAGCCATGAGGAGTAACGTGACACGACATCTGGTGGACATCGCTAACAGATGGCGCTAATAGCACGTACAGAGTAATCTCGTTGGTTCGAGAGAGTTCTGGTGTCTTCCACTCACTTCTAGATGGCAGTAATAGGAATATATAAGAAGGCTAGTTGCGCAACCACAAGTCAGTTCCTATGACACTGTTGTGAAATAAAATAGTGGGTACCTCCTTAAAACGTGTTTGTGCGTGTTTAAGTTTAAGACATCTTTGTAACAGTATTTTGATTTGAATTGTTGCTTTTGTGTGTGATTTAGTAGTATGGAAAAGAAGCGAAAAATTGATAGTGAATGCAGAAATTTCAAAGATGAGTGGAACATTCAGTATTTCGTAATTGAGTCCAGTAACAAGGCGCTATGTCTGATTTGAAATGAAAGCATAGCCGTTCTCAAGGAAGATAACATTAAACGTCATTATGAAACAAAACATTTTCAAAATTACTCAAAATATACAGGAAGTTTGCGGACAGAAAAATTCGAAGCTATTGAAACGTTTTGGCTGCCCCTACTGTTGGGTGAGAAATGTAACTGTTTACCTTTGCCTAAGCTATGTTGTTTTAATGGGCGCCAAGACCTCAATGCAATGTTGAAATCTAAATTTGTATTTAACAACGTCTAGCTCTGGCAGAACACATTCAAGACTCTATTCACTCAGATCGTGGTATGATTTGATCATTAACCCAACAAACAATTGTATCAGGAGAAGGAATTGGTCTATATCTAATGCTACCTACTGAAAGCAAAGATTGCATTGTAAAAGAAATGAATTTATTATATAAAACAATTATAGCAAAATTAATAATAATAAGTTTAACATTTAAATTGGAGCGTTGTGATTTGAATATTACCGATAGAAAATTACGTGAAAACGGAGTCTGATAAATTGATTTTACTCTTATTTCCAAGCTATGAAGTTACTGAATTATGAAATATAAAACAAAGAAAAATGAGAGATTGCGTATTTCTGCGTCATTAGCGCTTACCCCTGGAAATTGCCAATGCATTTCCCTCGTTCTTGATGATGCTGTGTGCTTCCCACAGTCTCCTGGACGTCGTCATCTCCGTCGAAATTTGATGATATCCTGGTAGATTATATAATTCTATGGTCCGTACATCGGACCCAAACTCTCGTAAAACCGCACTGGTTACGTTTTACAAAAGTTCGTCGCTAACTCCACTGAACATCGGAGCGTCACGCACTTGCGACCGTACACTGCAAGTCCTACACAGATTGTCCCGAACTCCACTGAACATCGGAGCGACACGCACTTGCACCCATACTCCTCAAGTATTTCACAGATAGACCTCGTTTCACGGCGCGTCGAACGATATATCCACACGCCGGCTCCCCTACCATGGTACCGACATCTAGCTTACGTCGTCCTCCTTGATTGGCTGCACCCTCCGCGCTAGATCCCCACTCCTTCCTCATTACACTCCGCGGGAGGGAGAAGTCGATTTCCGTTTCAACAATTCGCCTTTTCTAGACCTTGCGACCCAGCCTTGCGCAATACTTCTCGACAGGAATCAGCTTGTACTTGAAATCCCAGTGAGTCATGTCTCTCAAATACCCTAACTGACAAAACTCCGTAAAATTCCGTAATCAGATAATTTTCTATGATATCGTCGTTCGTAATAATTTGCTGGATAGCGTTTTCTAAGACATAGAAAACCTATCTGAATGCTAATAATTTTTATAAAATGCTCCGAAAATACCTTAATAATAATTATAATAAATTAATAATAATAATAAATTACCATGAAAAATTCTCTTGGCTGAACAATTTGCCGCGTAAATAAATATAGAATGGCTTCCTACTGACTTATGCCAGTTGCATAAAACCCCTCGAAAAACACGTTACATATTCGCCTCGGATCATCGGATGATTTACCGTGACGACGGTCCATTATCCGATTATCCCAGACATGTTAATAAACCCCATCCAAAATACATATTACATAAATGAAATCACCCTAATTTACAGATATATACACTCATATTTTTTCTTCACGCACTTTGCGTCAAAGTTTGTTGTCACTATGGATCGCACTTTGCAACCAGTTCAATGTTTTACATAGGGAATAGTGTTCCACGGATATTTCCGCCTCTCAAATTTCTCTATGTTGGAGAAATAGACATAATTAATGTGTGAGCACTATGTATTTATGATGTCATATCACACGCATTGAAGGTGTTCTGATATATTTATATCACCATAGAACTTCCTAATTTCACTGGAGGTCCCCTCCTTATGGTGACATTTAATTCCACTTATCACTGAGCACACGATCACACTATTGTGGCAGCGCCTCGTGACCATAATACTTAATCTCTCTTTAAAGTAGATTAAATTAATATTGACTTCTGAAAAAAAAACAGTAAATGCGCATTACATATAACACCAAATATTTCTGTGCCGTAATCGCCCTGTCTTGTTAAGTTCCCGTTAACCATATTCTACTTAATACTAGTTCTCAACACAGACCATTTCTCCTCACACAAATAATACCATTGTACATATTATCTTAAATTACACACTTACAAATCTTACATGGCGAGGCCGTAAACAGAAATCACGTGTGCTGATATGTATGAGTTTCATGAAGGACTGTCTCGCATTCTGATGGCCCATCTTTTATCTCGTGGACGCCTTAAGCTAACAAGCCCTATTCAAGCGCTCCCCCATCTCTTGGAGATAAATGGGAACCCATCAGCGCTGCCAAAAATGGCCTTGGTGCATCGAGACAATTTAGTGCTCAACAGCATCCGACAATCCCGTCATATTTCCCTGTACCTTAAAAACTCTCATTTACTTACATACTACCCCCCTGTGTGACTTCTGATACGCCTGCCTGGAAGACCATCTCCTCCCACGCACCAAATACCACACTTACTCATTTGATAGGCTGGCTCGCCAGCTAAACCTCCTCACTTTATGACACATACTTTCGTAGACTATGTATATTATACGTTCCGTATAATCTGTTTCCCTCACTATTCTCCAGCACATATGCTGTTTTTCCAATACGTTTGGAAACTATAAATGTTTCTGCGTCACCTGCTTCCAACCTTGCAAGTGGCTCCTTTAACTTAACGTCATCACGTTGCTCCACTAGCATATTTCTCAGTGTCTGTAACGATGCCCTGTTGCTACTGTCCACACATGCACATATTAAAATACCGTCCTCTGCTTTAACCACAGGATAATCCCTACATAAATTAGTGTCCCTCGATAGCATGTCTGCAAGAATGTTATCTTTACCTTTAATATATTTTACTGTGAATTCGTATTCCTGCAGAGCAAGAATCCACCTACTAACTCTGTTAGAACTGAGTTTACAAGTTCTCATATACAGTAATGCATGGTGATCTGTGTGGATCTCAAATTTCCCCCCTACTAAATACATTCTAAATTTCTCTAAACTGAAAACGATACCTAAAAGCTCTAACTCAGTAATCGTGTATCTTTTCTCTGCTGCTGTCAGTCCTCGCGAGGCTAAAGATACAATGCACAGATTACCCTCATCATCTCTCTGACATAATACTCCAGCAATGCCTATATGTGAAGCATCTGTCATAACCACATATTCCTTATCTTTTAACGGATATTTCAGCACTACAGCTTTCTCAAAACCTTCCTTCAGCGCTCTAAAAGCCTGATCATGCTTGGACTCCCATCTCCACCGAGTCCCACTTTTAAGCAATTCCCTGAATGGTTCTACCAACCCTGAGTATTTAAGAACGAACCTCCTGAAAAAGTTGCAAATTCCCAGGTAAGTTTTTAACTGTTTGACATTCTGTGGCACCTCTGCGTTAAGTATCTTATTAACCCTACTTTCTTCTGGTGTTACACCTCTACTCGACACTCTATGACCTAAAAATGTCACTTCTGACTGACAGAATGACGACTTAGACAGCTTCAAAGTGAACCCTGCCTGATCTAACTTCTGAAAAACTATATTTAAATGATGTAGATGCTCCTCAAAACTGCGTGAACTAATTACCATATCATCTATGTAAATGGTTACAAACTCTCCTGTGTCATCCCCTAATGTGATGTTTAAAGCCCTAATTAAAGCAGCTGAACTACTCTTTAACCCATAAGGTGTTCTACAAAATTGATAAAGATTATATTTATGACTAAAAGCTGTAAATGGTCTATCTTCGTACATAAGTGGCACTTGCCAAAAACTGGAACTCAAATCTACACAAGTGAAATACTTCTTCCCCTCAAATGTTTGCATTAATTCCTCTATTGACATAGATTTCAGCTGATCTGAACTAATTCTACTGTTAACCAAACGAGCGTCTAAACAAATACGAACCGTGCCGTCGGTTTTGGGTACTGTGATCAAAGAATTAACATATGGACTGTTAGAGTGCTCAATAATCCCATCTTCAAGCATCTGGTTAATTTGTGCCTCAACTGCACTCTGATAAGCGAAAGGTACAGGATATCTATGTCCTGTGAATACTGACCTATCAATAACGTTCAATGAATGTGTATAGCAATTGGTCATACCAATGCGATCCTCAAAAACTCTCCTATTACACCACAACACATCATAGAGCCGAACACACTGTTCATCCTCTATATTTCCCTGAAATGCAGCTTCACGTAACGAGTCCTCTAGACTTCCGTTCGTAATCACACTGCCCACAAAACATGGAGAACCCCGCTCTACGGCTGGCGATATCTCATTTAAAGTACAAATCACACCTACAATACTACTCCTCTGAATACGGTCATTGAACGCTACTTCTACTTCAGAATCTCCCCATTTAAATTTCAAACTCCCTACATCATAACATAAGTTACCAGACACTCTACTTAGCCACTCTGAACCCAAGATAACACTGAATACTAAATTTGGAATTACAAGACAAATCTGCTTCTCTACATGATTATTAATTTTAATGTCTACTAAAACTTGCTTAGAAATTACTTTAGACCTCTTCCCAACAGCTGTGATAACAAAAGTGCTTTTAATTGGCATCTCCTCAAAATTTACTCCAGTTCCTTTCATTTTATCATAAAATGCACTACTTATGCAACTCTTCATACAACCACTATCAATTAAAACATCTGTGTACGCCTCGGACACGTTAAATTTAACTATGGGGCTCTTACTAACCACTTCCTGAATAATACCTTCATCATTTAGTTCATGTAATAATTCATTTCTCACATTTAGGTCATAGGGTTCCTGTATAATTGTATGGACAGGGCATGCTACAGACTGAGATTCTGACCTTACTTCGCAGCCTGGTTCGCGTTTAAAGAACCGCTACAGCTGGCCGTAGTACTAGTTACAACTGCACTGGTCTGGTTGTTCTGAGTTGTGTTGTCATTGTTTGGCTGTATATTACTACCACTAGGCTGTCCTCTTCCTTGACCCCTATTCTGGTTGTAATTATTGTCATTATAATTTCTCCCTTGATTTCCCCTGAAATCATTGTTTCTCCCTTGATTTCCCCTGTAATCATTGTTCCTCCCTTGATACTGATTACCATAGCCATTTCCTCTGTTCTGATTTAGCTGATTATTATTATTTCTATTTTGAGCGTTGGCCCCTTCGCCACCGTTCCCTTGAACTTCCTGATGCCTGGCTTCGTTAGGTCTATTATTATTATTACCCTGGTTCCTATTGAAATTGTCCTCATAACCCCCTCTCCCTAGTGCATCAAATGTGCTTAACAAATTTTCTACTTGTGATATAGTCTTTACATTCTGGATACAAGCAGCCTCCTTGATCCTATAGGGAAAGTGCCTAAGTAGCAACCTTACCACATCACTTTCCTCCTTCAAGCCATCCAGATATTTACACACTAATACCTGCCCTAAAAAGTATTCGGTCATGGTGGAGCTTCCTTTAGGGTTATATTTACCACACACTACTCCCTCACGATGCTGCGACTGAATAACCTCATTCCAGAACTTTTCACAGAATTTCATTTTAAAATCATTTATATCAGTAAACTTGTCTCTGTAGACAGCAAACCAATTCCTCGTTTCCCCCACAAACACTTGTTCTAAAATTTCAACTACCTGGCACCACTCAATACTACCATTTTCCAACCTCTCCCCGAATTTATTTTCTATAGTGTTCATGAACTCCATTGGGCACCCCTGTCGATTGCTGAACTTACCCAGTTCTACCTCCCTGTGTGTGCTATTCACAAAAACTGGCCTATTCTGACTATTTTCTTGCCTGATCCTAGCTATTAATTTTAATTCTAATTCTGCGATTTTCTCCTCAGCCTTCCTCTCAATACTGTTTACTGTTAATTTAATGTTTCCTTCTGATTCTTCTACTTTATCATATAGCTTTGCTTGTTTCTCCTCAATCTTGCTAATGCTCTCTCTATTACTCTCTCTTAAATCATTTACTTCTGCAACTATTTGTGAGTGGACTTTCTCAATTCTACCCCCCAGCTGTTCCTTAACCTCTTTAGTAGCTACCTGAATTTTGTCAATTTCTTCCCCCAATTGCTTTTTGACCTGCTGTGTTTCCAGTTGCACTAGTTCTTTTAAATTTTCAGCCTGTGTACTGATTCTAATTTCCAACTCCTCCTGTACTTTTCCTAATTTTCTGTCTACATCTGCAATAATCTCTTTAGCCTTTTCTTCCATCACCCCCCTGATCTCACCTCTAATCAGTTCGAATTTGTCACTCATTTCCCTACTGTTTTGTTCTAATTTAGCATTTAAAGTTTCAGTACTCTCTCTATTTTCCTTACTGTTTTGTTCTAATCTGGCGTTTAAAGTTTCATTACTCTCTCTATTTTCCCTACTGTTTTGTTCTAATTTAGCGTTGTTTTGTTCCAGTTTTGCGTTTAAAGCGTCTGTACTTTCTTTATTTTCCCTACTGTTTTGTTCTAATTTTGCATTATTCTGTTCTAATTTTGCATTTAAGGCATCACTACTAACTTTGTTCTGATACATGAACTCGAGAAGTAAAGTTTTTAATTCTGGTTGGCCGCCCACACTCCCTGTTTCAGTATCGGGATTTACCTCCGCTACCCCGGTACTACCATCACTCGACATACTGCTCGTATCATCACTCTCCCGTTGATGACCACTACGTAACCTCATCTGTCTTTCTTTCTCATCCCCCATAATGATATACACTGATACAGACAAATAACCCCCAAAATACAGGCACAGAAATATATACCCTTCTCCCTCCACAAATGTTATCAGGTTTTCAGCCCCAAGTTGTCGGCGACAAATGAAACGTTTTGGCTGCCCCTACTGTTGGGTGAGAAATGTAACTGTTTACCTTTGCCTAAGCTATGTTGTTTTAATGGGCGCCAAGACCTCAATGCAATGTTGAAATCTAAATTTGTATTTAACAACGTCTAGCTCTGGCAGAACACATTCAAGACTCTATTCACTCAGATCGTGGTATGATTTGATCATTAACCCAACAAACAATTGTATCAGGAGAAGGAATTGGTCTATATCTAATGCTACCTACTGAAAGCAAAGATTGCATTGTAAAAGAAATGAATTTATTATATAAAACAATTATAGCAAAATTAATAATAATAAGTTTAACATTTAAATTGGAGCGTTGTGATTTGAATATTACCGATAGAAAATTACGTGAAAACGGAGTCTGATAAATTGATTTTACTCTTATTTCCAAGCTATGAAGTTACTGAATTATGAAATATAAAACAAAGAAAAATGAGAGATTGCGTATTTCTGCGTCATTAGCGCTTACCCCTGGAAATTGCCAATGCATTTCCCTCGTTCTTGATGATGCTGTGTGCTTCCCACAGTCTCCTGGACGTCGTCATCTCCGTCGAAATTTGATGATATCCTGGTAGATTATATAATTCTATGGTCCGTACATCGGACCCAAACTCTCGTAAAACCGCACTGGTTACGTTTTACAAAAGTTCGTCGCTAACTCCACTGAACATCGGAGCGTCACGCACTTGCGACCGTACACTGCAAGTCCTACACAGATTGTCCCGAACTCCACTGAACATCGGAGCGACACGCACTTGCACCCATACTCCTCAAGTATTTCACAGATAGACCTCGTTTCACGGCGCGTCGAACGATATATCCACACGCCGGCTCCCCTACCATGGTACCGACATCTAGCTTACGTCGTCCTCCTTGATTGGCTGCACCCTCCGCGCTAGATCCCCACTCCTTCCTCATTACACTCCGCGGGAGGGAGAAGTCGATTTCCGTTTCAACAATTCGCCTTTTCTAGACCTTGCGACCCAGCCTTGCGCAATACTTCTCGACAGGAATCAGCTTGTACTTGAAATCCCAGTGAGTCATGTCTCTCAAATACCCTAACTGACAAAACTCCGTAAAATTCCGTAATCAGATAATTTTCTATGATATCGTCGTTCGTAATAATTTGCTGGATAGCGTTTTCTAAGACATAGAAAACCTATCTGAATGCTAATAATTTTTATAAAATGCTCCGAAAATACCTTAATAATAATTATAATAAATTAATAATAATAATAAATTACCATGAAAAATTCTCTTGGCTGAACAATTTGCCGCGTAAATAAATATAGAATGGCTTCCTACTGACTTATGCCAGTTGCATAAAACCCCTCGAAAAACACGTTACACTATGAAGCGCAGATTGAAATCGCAGCAATCTTCATTTACAAAACTCAAAACCGAACAAGAGGCTGCAACTCGTGCCAGCTTTCGTGTGGCTCTTGAAATTGCAAAACGTGGAAAACCATTCACCGATGGAGAAATGATCAAAGAATGCATAATTGCAGCAGCCGAAGAAATGTGCCCTGAAAAGGTAAATTTATTAAAAACTGTCAGTATGTCAGCAAACACTGTGGCTCGAAGGGTAGAAAACATCGCTGAAAATATATCCTCTCAACTGTTCGACAAAAATGGAGATGTTGAGTGGTTTTCTTTGGCCTTGGATGAGTCAACGGATGTGTCAGATACTGCTCAGGTGTTGATTCATATTCGAGGAGTAGATAAAAGCTATGAAGTGCATGAAGAACTTCTTGATATGTATAGTATTCATGGCACAACTACTGGTACAGATATTTTTAAAGGAGTTGAAATGGCCATTAATCAAAAGAACCTTCGATGGAAAAACTTGAAATGTATTACAACTGATGGAGGCAAAAACATGAGTGGGAAAGATAAAGGAGTGGTCGCTCTTGTGTCAAAGGCTGTAGAAAATGACGGTGGTTCAAAACCATTAGTCTTACATTGTATCATTCATCAACAGTCTTTGTGCGGAAAATGTTTGGATATGTCTGAAGTTCTGAAACCAGTCATATCAACTGTTAATTTTATGAGATCTTTTGGGCTGAATCACCGACAATTCCGACAATTTATTGAAGAGATTGGAGAAAATGACTTACCTTATCATACTGCCGTACGTTGGCTTAGTTGTGTGAAAGTCCTTCAGCGCCTTTTTGAACTTCGAGCAGTGATCGATTTTTTTTTTAATGAAAAGCATCGCCCTCTTACTGAATTACAAAACAACGCATGGCTGTGGAAGTTAGCATTCTATGTTGATTTGACAAAACATGTGAACGAACTGAATTTGAGATTGCAAGGAGAAAACCAGCATCTTCCTGATTTATACACTAATATCAAATCATTCCGGAAGAAATTGATACTGTTTCAATCACAACTACGAAGTAAATGTTTTTCACATTTTAAAACATGTGAAATATTCAGCCACACCACTGAGACTGAGTTTCCTATCGATTTTGCAATCGAAACTTTGAGTGCTTTGAAAATAAATTTTGATACTCGTTTCTCGGACTTCGATGCCTTTGCGAATCAAATTAAGATTTTTCAGGATCCTTTTGATACTGACATTGAAACTCTAGCCCCGGAACTTCAAATGGAAATGATTGAACTACAGTGCAGTGATATAATTAAGAACAAATATCAAAACTCATCTTTGTTGGAATTTTATAAGAGTCTTCCACTGACACAATTTGATAATTTGCATAAATTTGCTCGTGGGCTGTTTTCTGTTTTTGGTACTACTTATTTGTGTGAGAAGACCTTCTCCAAAATGAAGTACACAAAAAATGTTTACAGATCTAAATTAACTGATGAGCATCTTAAATCTCTTTTAATAATTGGTACAAGTAAAATTAGTCCACAACTACAAACTATTGTCAGTGGAAAATTTCAATTACATAAATCTCATTAGTATTTCATATGTCTGCATGTTATACATGTCTTTACTCATTACAATTCTGTGTTTCTTTATCCAACTTATCACAAAAACAATAACAATAAGCCTACAACAATGTTATGAGTAGTTAGCCCATGACCATATCAATGTAGATGTCATATTAATAATTATTCAACATAAAATTAGAATACTTCAGTAAACTAAATTTAATTTGCTATAAAAAAATATGTCCTCTAAAAGGAGTTTTCAAGTATGCTAGCTCTCCGCGGGCCGGACAAAATCTGTCCGCGGGCCGGATGTGGCCCTCGGGCCGTAGTTTGGAGACCCCTAGTTTAGACTGTTGCCCTTGACCTTGAAGCCTGCGGGCGAGCCTGTACACAGTCACTCTCTCACCCTATCGCTTCACATTTGTCACCACCGATCTGATGTAATGGAATTCCAGACTTGAGCACGTGGCGACACCGACTTGCAGACAGTACAGTCAACGTCGAAGTTTTGTGTGACGGGGAAGTACACGTTACGTATTTACGAACAGAACGTCATTATGACTGTACTTCAGTAGGAGTGTGAGACAGCTTTGTCAATCATCGGACCGCTTGGGGCAGCTGATAACACAGGTACTGCAGTAACTCGCCTCCAGGCTTCCGTTAAGATTTTTCACTCGTCTAAAACAAACGTCCGGCCTGTAATTTTGATGGCTGTTTTAGTGTGTGTTATCTGTTTTTAATTCAATAATAATAATAATAATAATAATAATATCGTATGGCCTTGGGTGCATTGTAATTTGACACCCAGAGGGTAGCTTGCATGTCGAATTTCGTTGTTCCTTGAAGCACTATGAAAATCAATGCGGTTAGATATCTAAGCTCCGTGAACACTACAGCGCTATCTAGTAGAGAAATGAGGAACGTTGATTTGGAGGAATCTCCCGAGATTAATTTTGCTATTATGAACACGGCCTACTGAATTCAAATGGGTTCTTTTACATGCCAACATCGAACATCGTATGATATGCGTGTCGTAATTTTTTGCCGCCTTTCAAAAATCACTTACAACGGCCAGGAGCGAACCTGCAAGCATGGGGGGTTAGTAAACTGACACGTTAACCACTCACTCAAGTAAGTACTGCAGACATTCAATTTTCAAGTAGATCCTACTTTTGCTACCAAACGCCACCAACAACGACTAGTTCTGAACTTGGTTACTAGATGCCACCGCAAAACTGACCTTTAAAGGTGAAATTAAAAAGAGAATAATATTTGAAAAACTTTAGTTAAATGACATGCTGGTTTGATAGTTTGTGTAAATCTTGTCCAAGTGTATTTTTAAAAGTTTATATCATTTTGAAATGTTGAGTATTCTAATACTGTTGCCATGTACTTTTATTGTTAATTTACAGTCTCACATTACACATTGTTAACGGCTGCTTCAGAATAGAACGTTTTGAACTCTAAAATCGTGTTATTGAAAAAGTCATCCTTTATGACTGATCGTTTTCCCCCCTGGCCCTTCATATCCTTCCCATATTCCCAACTCCTTTCAATGTTCTGTCTCCTGTTCATATCACCATGAAATGTCAATATGCAATGCCGGAATTCGAACCACAACTCTGGACAAAGGAGAATTCAGCCGGCTACGATAAACATTGACCAAAATATTGAAATAAGAGATTTGCGCTGGTAGTGGAGAAAGCAGGATAAAACAAATTCACGGTAGCAGCTAACTCTCGCAGCCAGGTACCGTATCGATCGATCCACCGTACACTTCTTGCTCACGTTCCTCACCAGGGTACGTATTCCATCCCACAGAGCCATGTAGCGTAGCAGGCTACGGATCTGGCTATCCATAACTTACAGCCAGAGAGCGGAGGGGAGGGAAATAATCTATTAATTTGGTAAATAGCAAACTATATTCTTCAATTTCAAATAACTAGGAACACAACGTAGACTTGAATTGTACAATCCTTCACTCGACACAGTATTAGTTTTACAGTTTTCTCATCTAGAAAAACTTAAAAATAACGTAACCTTACGGGTTTCAAGATCCATTTGACTGCTGAGGCTTTAGAAACACCAGGGTGCCAAGAATAATGTCCTGAAAGGTGTATTTCACGTGGCAGTAAATAAAACATCGACATCTGGCATTTTAATTATACTAATGTGCCGAGATTCGATCCGCAAACACAGACAAATTCGTTATGCAGTACATTGCGCTACACAGCAGGTTCCTTTGGCGCAGACTAGTGACGATGTCAGCAGCCACAATAAACTATGCAATACATCTGGAAAACCTGGTAAATAGCAAACTACATTTTTAAATTACAAATAACTAGGAACAACACAACGTAGATTATACGTTTGGAATAATGATTTGATCTTGTAAGGATGACAGCCTATTTTGATGTGGTCTCTTCAGATTTGAATAATTGTGAGTTTGTAATCTCGAAGTAACTTAATACGAGGGGCTTCGTACGATTCTATAGTGACGCGGATTTTCCCGCCCTTCAAAATCAGACTTCCTCGGCCGGCATTCCTGTGATTCGCCATTGATCCACCAAGTAAGCTAACCAGGCCTTCGGAACTTACATAGGATTAGCTAAACCTTATTTTGGCTCTGGTTTTATCACGCTCCGTTTATGCAACTTTGGAAACGTAATAGCACGAACTGATCGTGTGTGTTGGTAGCCTTATAGTGCAGGAATATTAGACAGAATATGGTCAAAGTGAGGAAAATTAGTTTATCAAGCTAAAAATTGGTGGAGAGGTTCCTTGAATAGCCTGGATCAAAATACTAAAAGTCCCAAAAAATACCTCTTGGGAAAATGCCGCCATCTTGGATTTCGTATCCAGCATTGCATTGAACGTCATAACTCGGTACCTAAGGGTGATAGGGACATATGGTTTGGTCAGGATAACTTACCAGAATGCAGGCTATAATTTTGACACTACTTAACCTAGATAACAATAGAAATAGTTATTATAAATCACTTAAACTCTCATAGGGTAGCGTTAAAAGCCATCTTGATGTTCAATGTCGATTTTTCACCTTTTAGTCATGGGATTGAAAAAAGTACTGAAATAAATGTTGTTAAGCACATCAAAACGCACAAAAATATGTAATCAGCACTTTCGTAAACCAAAAATTACGGGTGTGAGAAGTTGTCAAACATGCGCATGCAACTCGAGGAGCGGCGCGCCGAGGAAGTGGGATTCTCAAAGCCGGTGACACTGGTGATGTAAACATATTCTGCAGGCGCAACTAAGCCCCTATTTAATGATAAATAAAAATTTGACACTTTTATATAGAAGGATAGCATCTTATAACCTAATAAATAATAATAATAAAAATATTTGTTAATAAAATAACTTTTCGTTCTAAAACTCTCTTTCTTAGCTACTATTGTATGTATCAAGAGAAAGGAATATTTCCTTTTAATTTTAATAAAGTATTTTTTGCGCTACGCTCGTATGTAATTAAACTAAGAATGGACTGTCCGTCCACGCGTTGCCGAGCGACATCTCTGCCGCTGCGCCGCAGGGCGCTCTCGTTCCCCCACTCCACCTTCCCTGTGTTGATTAGCAGTGGCGCCGGCCAAATAAACGTCTTTACGGTAACGTTTAGGTTTATCATAAAATTTATCTTAAACGGTACGCCACAGAAAATAATAATAATAAGAGCGAAAAATTTGTTTCAGTTTGAACTGTCCATTTATGCTTATTTTGCCGATGTTTACCATCCGGTTTAAAAGTTAATGCCGTTTCCTGTACTTTATAAATGTCCTCCATAAAAAACGATTTTACCATTAAATTCTATGCAACACGTTGAACTTGGGCAAGCTTGCCAAAGGCGAGAGTTCAAGCATCTCGAAAAAAATCACAGAATGGCTACGTATACATTCTCCTTTCGACAAACCTCGGGATATTTTGGTGTCCTAATCAACCAGTGTTATAGGTGACGAAACGGTGACCTGCGACTCATCTTGGGAGATAGGAACCGCGACTTTGAAGAAACTGGAAGGGAAATCGTTCGCCGAAGTTAAACTCCAACGAAAGAACCAAGTTGCCATTCTTGCAGCTCTTGTCCGAGGTGAGACCGTGCCTGTAAATCCGAACTAGCTGTTTCATCGATTTGCATGTGTCGCTCGCAATGAAGAGGACCTTGAATCTTGCTTTGAATACGAGTTGGCTTTATTGCCGCCAGCGCTGTTCGATGCTTCAACTATCAGAAAAGGTACAAAATCAACTTTACGGACAGTGATAGAGAAGTTGTGTGCACCAATGACCTGTCTTTCCGAAGACCTTACCTACGTGTTTGACGGTGGAGATCTCCTGCACTGGGTGGTATTGCCGAAATCGGGAACCTTCGATGATGTTTGTAAGAACTACATTTCGTACATCAAGGCGAACTAACAAGGGAAAACTATTGTAACTTACAAGGGGAGGATACGATGTATGGGTCACCGATTCGAACCATCTTTAGTACACGTGTAGGGCATGACTAGGTGTATACCAGGTGCAAGTAGTAAGTTGCGCTTCTCAGTCGATTCCGAGAAATTAATTATTAATTATTCGCAATTGCTGTAGCGCGTTCATATGCACTGTACGTTAACTTATTGACAAAGAGCGCATGGTTCAGCGGTAAGAGCCCTGCTTCGTAAGCGTGGGATCATTGGTTCGTATCCCACCGGTGAGTATCTTTTTTTTTTTTTTTTTTTGTAAACCTAGGCAACTCGTACAACTGTAGGTGTCGTGAATGATGTTCATTTTGCAGTCAATTGTAATAACGTGTTCTGTGAGCGGGAAAAGGGATTCTGAATTCATCGTATGGGGTGGAACGTTTGTGACATTACATAATGTACAGTCGGGGCATTGCAAATACATAGGTATTATAAATGATCAGGTGTACTCTATTATACGTTTATACACTGAAGGCCCAGTCTGTTCCGTTTATTGCACGTCAGTGAACCATCAGACCACTCCGTACCCCGCAAATAGTGTCTCATGCTATGGGTATTGGTTGTGTTACCGTTTTTACTATTCATGACATTCGTCAACACACAAATATTTCTATTTTTTTTACACACTCATAATACACAACAATTCCAAGACTTTTTTTTTTCCTTCACTGCCTACTTGATATTTGTACTCTGTTCTCGCACTGCCTTCTCGATACTCTGTTGCTACAGTTGGAAAGTGTTCGGAACTGGCGAGGTCACCTGCACACAAACTAACGATAACGGTGGGCAGGAGGATAAACGGTTCACCCAGGAAACGTTGAATGCCGCATTCGTTCCTTAGCTCTTGAGGTAGCAACATCATAAGAGTGGGAATAATTGTGCGATGTCGGATATTACACGTCATAGTGATGTGCCGGTGCCTACGAAGGCCGATGGAAGTGGACCGCATTCAAATTCCGCGACGAGGATGTAATCTCCTGTAAGATTTATTCCCACTCCCCTTTCCCGCTCACATAACACGTTATTACAATTGACTGCAAAATGAACATTATTCACGACACCTACTGTTGTACGAATTGCCTATGTTTACAAAAAAATATGCTCACCGGTGGGATTCGATCCAGTGAACCCACGCTTACGAAGCAGGGCTCTTACCGCTGCACCATGAGCTTCTTGGCTTCATGTTAACGTACAGCGCACATGAACGCACTACAGCAATTACGAATAATTAATCATTAATTTCTCGGAATCGGCTGAGAAGCGCACCTTACTACTTGCACCTGGTATACGCCTAGTCATGCCCTACACGTGTACTAAAGATGGTTCGAATCGGTGACCCATACATCGTATCCTCCCCTTGTTAGTGTTCGAAGAAAGACGTGGAGCATACGAGACGGCGTGCCAAGACGTCATCTTCTGAAGTTTTGGTGGATTTGGAAGTGCAAGTGGTCTCGTCGCAGAATCAGTTCCTAGCCAGTACTTCAATCAAATCAAGATTCGACGCCATTTTAGGTCGTTGTTTCGAAGAAAAGGGGATTCCAGCTATTCATGCCAAGTCTGATGCTGATCGTCTCATCGTGACAACAGCGATCAAGGAAGCAGAGAAGGGAGATCAAGGTCCTGTTGCAATGGTTAGGGGCTTGGAACCTGTTTGTCGACAAAGAAAAATTATTAGTTGAAATATGCTCTGAAACTAAATTTACCTAACGTGTACTTCCTGACGTGAACATAAAATTGAAAACCTCGTCGACGAAACACAATACACGTCACATAAAAACTGACCCTCACTGTTGTGTCAAGTCCGCATCCTGAGGAAGAACCCTTTAATAGATTATAAAGGCTTGTGGTGCATGAAAAATCAGGTTTTTAGCCTCCAAAAGCCCTCAATTCAGGAATTTTTGAAAATAATGTTGCTGTTTGAAGATATAATAGACCTTCTGTACGACATATTGCATGTTTAAGTCTTGTGAAAAAAATCTAGGGTACCCCTTGATCCCCTTATGGTGGAGCACGTTCTGTGTTCCTTAGTATATGCAGCAATTTATTACTGTTGCACTGGGGGGGTTTAAGTCTTGTTTTGTGCATTATGAATTTCTGTTATGTTTTGTTTAGTTTATTTCTCTGACATTATATGATAAAGGCCCAAATGCTATCACATCTGGTATTTTGTGAAAGCCAACCCCGTTTAAAAGTTAGGAAATTTCAACTAATAGGCTGTGTGTTAGAACAAAGAGTGGGCCTACAAGCCACATAGTAGATAAAGTAAAATTGCACAAAGAATGTGGGACACTAACCTGTGACATCCAACTCTGACTGCTGTTGCCCCGAAACTGAGCCAATACATTGGACATGCTAATGCATGAACCAATGACACAGATGTACCCTCGACATAAGCCAGAGGTAGAGTAACGGAAGCCTAAGTTGGAGGTTGAAGTTCGTGTCGTGTAGGCCTATGTGTCTGACAACATTTTCTACTCTCCATGAATATGGTTTGTACACTTTGTAAAATCCACGACCTAATAACCGAAATCCTCTATGCCCATTTACAGGATATTTCCTTGAGAAGCATGGTCTGCATTCTTCCATGTTTTATGTCTTATTCCTTACATTCTACATTTATTGTATTTATAGCTTGATGTTTGTATTCTTACAGATCTGTCCACTGGATCCAGTTGGAACAGCAATTTGCATGAAGCACACCTGGACGAAAATGCAGTTACAATAGTGTGGTTGAAACTATACATGTACAATAATTGTATTTCTACATTGTTTAATGGAAAATAAAGATTACTTTTTTAAAATACCTATGGTTTTCATTTATATTTCTTCTTCCTTCTCATCACATTCGCAAGAGGGTCGTGGGATTCAAACAAGAATTTGGAACCTGTGTAGAATAGCGGGAGGGGGTGATAATAGAAGAGAGTTAAGTGATTCTATAGTCAGATTTGGATGTTATGTAGGTTAGGACGAAGAAGGGGGGCAGGCAGGGGATATGCACTGGAATTTGGGGGTTGTCTGGAAACCTGACTAAATACACCATTTTATGGCATTCAACTAATAAAACACGTTAGATTTTTTTTTTTCATTTTTTTTTCATATTCATTTGCAATGGGGGGGTGTGTCCCCCGGTGGCAAATTGTATATACATAACAAATAAATAATTATACATAACAATTCAATAACAATTATACAACAATTAAACTGGAGTATTTACACAAATAGTCAGTCTTTTCTTAAACACACCTATATGTTTGGGAAAAGGCTCTAAGACTGCGGCAGGTAGAGAGTTCCAGTTATCAATGGCACCGTTTACAAAAGAATATTTACCATAATTTGTTCGCTGTGGTCGGCCCTTAACTTTGAAAGGATGATCGCTCCTACCCATGTAAGTGGGCTTTCCCAATCGTTTGCTAAGCTCACCCCATGCTGGTTGATTTGTATACGTGTTGTACATAGCGCAGAGTCTAGATTTCATCCTCCTAGCCTCCAGTGATTCCCACCCAAGTTTCTTTAACATACGGCTCACACTGCTCCTGGGATTAAAGTCACTGAGCACAAATCTAGCGGCCTTTCTTTGTACCATTTCCAACTCATTGATGAGCCCTACTTGATATGGATCCCAAACCGCCGAGGCATATTCCAGAATAGGTCTTACAAGTGACAAATAGCCTAATTCTTTAGCAGAGGTACTACTTCCTTTTAATACCCTCATTACAAAGTGCAGGGATTTGTAAGCTTTTGAAACTACACATCCTACATGACTACTCCATTTCATATCATTTCTTACGTGAACGCCCAAATATTTGCAAGAATCTTCTTCTACAAGTATTTCCGAGCCAATGCTATATTGAAAATCCTGCCTTCGCACTTTCCCTATTTTTAAGAGACTACATTTTCTTGTGTTTATTTTCATTTTATTTACAATCGCCCACTTATAGACCAGGTTCAGGTCCTCTAAAGGAGCACTGCATTGTCTTGTGAGTCATGTATCTTTCGATATATTACACAATCATCCACAAACAATCGACAGTCACTGCGAATCCCATTTGGTAAGTAATTTATAAACGGCAAAAATAACAAAGTTCCGATTACGCTGCCCTGAGGGATACCCGACGTTACGGTAATTTCATCCGAGAATATGCCTTCGACTTTCACTTTCTGGGAACGACCCGTCAAAAATTCTTGGATCCATAAAATTACTCTTCTATCAATCTTCGTCGAAGCTAATTTATGAAGTAGCATGTCATGCGGAATGACATCAAATGTCTTCGCAAAATCTATAACCACGGCGTCGACTGAAACTCCATGGTCTAACGATTCGCCAATGTCCTGAAAAAGTGATAGCATCTGACTCTCGCATGAGTAACCTTTCCGAAATCCATGTTGCCTATCATTAAACCATGATAATGTTTCCCACTGTTCCCTCAAGTAGTCGCAAATGAGATGCTCCATCTGTTTACAAACGACGGACGTAAGGCTAACCGGCCTGTAGTTGCCCAATTCAAGTCTGCTCCCTCCCTTAAATATTGGGACTACCGTAGCTCTTTTCCAGTCATCTGGGATTTGCGCTTTGTTTATGGACACATTAAACATCACCTCCAAGTATCGTGCCACGGCCCTACCTCCTAGTTTAAGTACTTCACTAACAATATTATCAGGACCCTTTGATACATTGAAACGCAGTTTTTGTGTTAGCTTTACAATTGCTGACTGGTTTATTTGGAACAGGGGAGCCCCTGATTAGTCGTTAAGGTCCAACACACAGCTATTGGATTTATTGAACACACTACCGTAAAAGACATTTAATTCATTAGCAATGGCCTGTTTCTCAGTAATTAATTTACCGTCACCGGGCATTATCATCGACAAATTATTTGAATTTCCCTTTCTTCTCCTAACATAACTGTAAATTTTTTTCCACCCATCACCTCCCGAACCAAGTAAACCTTGCATATAACTTGTCATGAGCAGCCCTCTTTTTTAAGACGAGCTCTCTTGACAAGGACTTAAATTTCAACATATACTTGTCACTATCATGTCTTTTATTGTATAATTTCCTAATTTTCCTTTTTAGACTCCTAATTTCTCGTGTGTAATACCCAGGATCTGGGTTTTGTTTCAGCAATTTAAATGGGACAAATTTATCAACAGCGCTATTTAAAATTTTCAAAAAGTTAGTCCACAGAATATTAATGTGATTTCCTTCCGATGCTCATCCTACAAATAGCTCATTCAAATACCCCTGAAACTTGCCCTGATCCGCCCTGCGATACTGGAATATGATCTTTTTTGCTACATCAGAGTCTAATTTTGTAATGTCACCATATCTAATATTTAATTCAACCCCAGAATGGTCACTAATTCCTGGTACTTTCAGACAGTTAATATACAGCTCTACAGGCTTTACGAGATAAACATCTAAGGTATTATTGTCTCTAGTTGGGAAGTCAACTACTTGGGAAAATCCCCCCTCCCTCCCTCAAGAATAGATGTTCAGGTTGTTTTATTTCATGGAAGTATAATATATCAAAATACAGTTACATAAATGTATGCTTGCTGCCAACATTGCAAAATGGACAACAAATTGTAAAACGTAGCTTGAATATATTGTTGATTGCCTACGATACATTTTACTAGAGCTAATGTTAATTGTGCTCTGAAAGAAGTTCATTTTCCATATTGACAGATTCACTAGGGTGGATGTCCCAGATATCGCCCCTGTTCCTAATACCGCCTACCCGTGTTTGGAAGCTATTATGCGCGCCATATATGAGATTATGTAGTTACCTTGACGTTCTGATGTATTGCCACATGTAGCGACAGAGGCAAGCTTCCTATGAGTGATAACAATAACAGTATGGCGTCTGTAGTGTTTGAGCCCGTGACGAACGTATTTCCGGTCTCCAATCAATCCAGAGAATGACCAGCCATAAATTAAGTTGCAAAATCCAGCATAATTAAAGATATCATAATAAAAAATACATAAAATGATGAGTGAATGGATGAAATGAGGTGAAAAAGAACATATTAATCATGAGAAGTAACATAAGTGCGCATCAGTAAAAAGTAATACCATTGGTAGTGCTAGGTTCTTGAGAAGAAAGGACCAGTACTAGAGGCCCTGAAACATGTACCATACAAAGTTTATAACTTGTTGTAAATAAATGTATTGACTAGGCAGAACAGTTTCTCCTTTGTTATATAGAGCTAATGTTGTCGAAGGTAAAATATATTTATGTTAATTGATCCACGAAGGGACTAGCTCTGCGGAATATTCATAAAAATAAGCTGATATCTTAGGGATTTAGTTTCTTAAATGTTTTCCCTCCCGGAGAGAAAGGATTGATTTTTCGAAGCTGGATTTGGGTGGATTTAAGGAACATTATTTAACATGGGAGTTGGGACTCTGGTATATATCCCCTTTGAAGCTAACAACAAGTAGACACAGCTTATCGAAGGATTAAGAATACTTTTGGGGAAAAGAAGACTAAGTGCTGTAATATTAAGGACACAAATGGAAAGCCTCTAACAGATAGGGAAGAAAAGGTTGAGAGATGGAAAGCTTACATAGAGAGTTTGTATAAGGGAAAGGAGATTGAGAATCGTGTAATGGAAAGGGAGGAGGAAATTGATGAGGATGCGAAAGGAGATTTAATATTGAGATCAGAATTTGATAGAGCTTTGGAAGACTTAAGCAGGAACAAAGCACCAGGCATAGATGATATACCGATTGAGTTGCTACGCTGCATAGGAGATGAAGGTCTGATCAGGTTATTTCACTTGGTGTGTAGGATTTATGAGACAGGTGAGGTACCCCCTGATTTCAAGAAGAATGTAATCATCCCTATACCAAAGAAAGTGGGAGCTGTCAGATGTGAAGATTACCGTACAATCAGCTTGATTACTCATGCTTCAAAGATCCTGTCTAGGATAATTTACAAGAGGATTGAAAGCCAGATAGAAACGGAGTTGGGTGAAGACCAGTTTGGTTTCAGGAGAAATGTAGGAACAAGGGAAGCTGTACTAAGTCTTAGGCTGATTTTGGAAGGTAGAATAAGGAAAGATAAGAGAACGTTCATGGCTTTTGTAGACTTAGAAAAGGCTTTTGATAACGTTGATTGGACTAAATTGTTTGACATTTTGAAATCGATTGGAATAAAGTACAGGGATAGGAGGGTGATATACAATCTATACAGAAACCAGACAGCAGTCATTCGAGTTGAAGGACATGAGAGAGAAGCTGGTATTCAGAAAGGTGTAAGGCAAGGCTGCAACTTATCACCCATACTTTTCAATCTTTACATTGATCAAGCAATGAAGGAAATTAGAGAAAAATATAAAGTGGGAGTGAAGATTCAAGGAGAAATAATTTCAACTCTGAGATTTGCTGATGACATCGTCATCTTGGCCGACAAACCTGAGGATTTGAATGAGTTTTTGAATGGTATGGACTCCGTCTTACAGAAAGAATTCGTGATGAAAATTAATAAATGTAAAACAAAAATACTGGAATGCAGCCGAAATAAATCAGAAACCTCTATGGAGATCAAATTGACTGGTGAAAAGCTGAAGGAAGTAGAAGACTTCTGTTACTTAGGAAGTAGAATAACCAGTGATGGATGAAGCAAAGAGGATATAAAAAGTAGGTTGGCTCAGGCAAAGAAAGCTTTTCTACAAAAAAGGAATCTGCTGACATCGAATATAGATTTAGGTATTAGGAAGTCATTTTTGAAAGCCTTTGTCTGGAGCGTGGCGCTCTATGGAAGTGAAACTTGGACTATTGGTGCAGCAGAAAAGAGGAGAATAGAAGCATTTGAAATGTGGTGTTACAGGAGAATGATGAAGATCAGATGGGTAGATAGGGTTACAAACATAGAGGTATTAAGACGAGTGGGAGAGGAGAGATGTTTCTGGGGACTGCTAATGAAGAGAAGAGATAGGTTGATAGGACACATACTAAGACACCCAGGAATAGCAAGCTTAGTTATGGAAGGAAGGGTCGAGGACAAGAACTGTAGGGGTAGACCAAGGTTAGAATATGTTAAACAGATTGCCTCAGATGTAGGGTGTGGTAGTTATGTAGAGATGAAACGATTAGCTCAGGACAGGGAGGCATGGAGAGCTGCATCAAACCAGTCAAAAGACTGAAGACTCAAACAACAACAACTGGATATTTGGAATAAATCCTAACAAAGGGAGAAACTTAACTTCTATGTTGTGTGAGCTTGTGCAATATTGTCAATTTAGCAATTGGTTAGATCCAGTAACACAATACCCTTAATCATTTAAACAGAGAATAACAACACTTTAAACTCCTGCAGTATTCTTCGTTTAGCTTACAATACCACAGAAACATATGAAAATCAATATTTTCCTGCTCCAAATTAACAGACACAAAATACTATAAACATCCCTTAATCACCAGGTAGGCTACAATCACTTATATGTATACGTAACATCCGGTGATCTACCTACACCATCGAGCTCGTGAGATAATGACAGTGTGATTGTGACAAAAAATACCAACACATGAGCTGAATGATGTAGGAGTGATAAGTCACAGGATGCTGGGACAAGTCAAATATTCGTCACAGTACTAGATGTCCATACTACTAGATTGCGCACGATTAAACGGTGACCATTTTGCCTAGATATTGTGTAATTAAATGAACATTTTGTGATTAAATAATTATTTTGAACCTCAAAGAAACTATGCTTTTCCATTTGGCCTAACATAAAATATAGATCACTTTCTTATTTCTCCAGAAGAACATAAATATATAGGCTGCAACTACTGTATAATAATATACAGCTGAATATTGGTTTGTCTGTTATTTATACAAATCTACATAGTTTCACCGATCTGAATCATAAAAAACGTACTTACCTTTCAGAACCCCAAGTGTAACACTGCCAACTTTAAATTTCTGACAGCCCTCTCCATTCACTAGATTTAGGCCCTTTGGAACGAATCTTTACAGTTTCACCGAATTGAACCAAATTATACCTTACCTACCTTTCAGAACCCTGTGGGTAACACTGCCTACTTGAAATTTGGACATCCATCTCCATTCCCTAGATATAGACCCTTTGGCACAAGTCTACACTGTTTCACCATGCAGGTAATACTGCCTACTTGAAATTTAGACAGTCCTCTCCATTCCCCAGATTTAGGCCATTTGGCACATAGACGAAATACTGAATTTATTGTAGAAGGACCAATCTATAGAGTCATTCTTAGCATCGCAAAGCAAGAAACAAAACTCTGAATTCATACTTTGGTTCAGTTCGGTGAAACGGTGTATATTTGTATGAATAAAAGACCAAGGGACGTTGGAAGTATCTGGATGTAGTAGAGGTTCAGAGATGCTGGGAATTGAGGTGTAATTGTAAGAATATTTAAAAGAACCTATTGATGGCTGGCAATGTAGGCTGCATGATAATGATCATTACACCAGCCAAAGCCAGTTACTACTGCTAGTAGGCAATATGTACATAATACAATGTCTCATTTTCTTAAGAATAACAGTACTTTTTGAGAATCCAACCAACCTATGGGTTGACCAGACAGACAGAATTTGACAGTTGCTTAAAGTAAGACTGCACTTTTGGTAACAGCACAGATTTTAGCCTACTTGCATTTATGACAAAATAGGTTTATGAGATCACCTTTTGTCCGCGCGTGTGTGTGTGCGTAACTGTGCCACCCTAATAAAATATGAACAGCTAGATCGATTTCAATGAAACCCGGTGAGGTCATAGTACTATTTTGTCCAACCACGGCCATGACCTTCAAATTTTATTACGTCTCGCCAATCCAACATGATCTCCCATAAGACCATTCCCTCGGCCACGTCGAGGGAGATGGACAACGGCACAAAGTAGGGGATTGCCGGTACAGTGGGAATCTTGTGTGACCCAGGACCTTTACGGTAGCTGTGAAGACCCTACAGGAACCATGAAAAGCGACGGCTAACGTGGCTCTGGTGAAGAGACTAGTGGAGAATAGCTTGGAAGGCAGATGAGAGTGAGATGGATATAACATCTCAACGGCGGAAAAAGCAGAAGTACCATCAGCCGACAAAGGCTACAAAGGCTAAGGGAGACAACCCCTACAGAATACTGCCGCGAGCCTGCACTCTATTGTATTCGGGAAGAGATGATGACAACCATACAGAAGGGATAGCTTACTGTTAAGTAGCATAGAGTGGCATCCCATTTCTGAAAGGATAATTACTGCACGATTTGCAAGTAGAGCAAGACCTGTTACTATAGTGCAATGTTATGCTCCAACTGAGATGGCTGAAGAAGAGGAGAAAGAGAGGTCTTATAGTAAACTGCATGCAACTTTAAGAAGCGTATGGTAAAGAGATATCGTTATGGTGATGGGAGATCTGAACGCAAAAATTTGAAGTGAAAACAAAGGCATGGAACAAATTACGGGAAGACAAGGTATGGGTGTTCGAAATGACAATGGGGATCGATTTATTGATTTGTGTGGTAAGTTTGGACTGGTCATTGGTGGTACGATTTTCCCTCATAAAGAATGCCACAAGGTAACCTGGGTTTCCCCATACCATACGACAGAAAATCAGATTGATCATTTTGCTAATAAAAGGAACTGGCGCACCTCTTTACTGGATGCAAGGAACAGAAGTGGAGCTGATGTTGGTAGCGACCATCATTTAGTTACAGCGACTGTAAGAATTAAGCTAGCCACAGCAAGGAGAGCAGAGCAGTATGGAAGAGTGAAATATAACATTGTAAGACTCAAGGAGACAGCCAACAAAGAAGAGTGGAGGTTGAGGATATCGACAAAAAAATTGATTAAGACCAGAGAAATGTTAAATTTAACTTGCGTGGCGGTTCTTGGAGTTAAACAGAAAGGAAGACTTGAATGGGTTTCACAAGATACCTGGAACTTAATCGAAGAAAGAAGAATAGCTAAAACCAGAAAGAATGATGATAAAACACGTGATGTCCAAGAGAGAACTCACAAGGAATACTCTGCTATTAATCGATCTGTTAAGCACCGTTTTCGTAGGGATAAGAAGGCGTTTGCCAATAAACTAGCTACAGAAGCTCAGCATGCAGCGGAAGTAGGTGATGCAAGAACTGTTTATACCACCATAAGACAACTGTCTAACAAGAAATTTGATGGCAACAAGCCAATTAAGAATAAAGATGGCATTCTCCTTACCTCCGAAGAAGAGCAGATTAAGAGATGAAGAGAGCATTTTAATGAAGTGCTGAACCAGATAACAGAAGAGACTGGGAAGCTAGAAAAGGGAGACGAAGAGATCCAGGACGACAGAAGGATCAGCAGTGATATACCGACAAGACAGAAGATATAGTAAACGCCATCAAACACCTAAAGAATGGGAAAGCTCCAGGACTGGATAATATTATTCCTGAAGGTCTCAAAGCAAATCCTGATGTATCTGTGATCTGCTACTTCCATTAATCACTGCTATTTGGGAAAACGAAACTCTCCCCAAGGAATGGAACAAAGGGTTGCTCATTAAACTTCCGAAGAGAGGGGACCTGTCTCTTTGTGATAACTGGAGGGACATTACACTATTTTCGGTACCCAGTAAGATTCTCTCACGAATCATCCTGAGCTAGTAGTCGTTGACGGTGGTGTTCAAGTAGGAACTATTTGAAAAATTCAAAGTCTGCAGTCCTTACTTGAATTAAAAACAGATAACACACACTAATACAGTCACCACAATTAACACCGGTTATCAGACAGATTCTATACACACCCAAAGTACATGGGGCTACATGACCGCATTGTCGCAGCCCCTAAACTGAGGGATCAACCATCATTCTTAATAGGATTAAAGCTTATGAGAGCAGCAAGCTGCTAAAAGAGCAGGCTGGGTTCCGAGAAGGACGATCCTGTGCCGACCAGATTAACACTCTACGGATAATTGCAGAACAATCAGCGGAATACCAATCGTCTCTGTATATGCTCTTCATTGATTTTGAGGAGGCCTTTGACAGTATCTTCAGGACTAAGTTCTAGAGAGTAATGAAGATCTTTGGCATCCCCAAAAACATCATCAGCCTAGTCCTGTGCATGTATGACAGTTACACATGCCAGGAGGAACATAGAGGACGTTTGATGGAACCAATTGAAGTTAAGACCGGTGTGAAATAAGGATGCCTACTTTCACCTATATTGTTCCTCATGACCCTTGATGTCGTTACGAAGAACGCAATGAATCAACAATCAGGCATCCAATGGAATCTTACTCAACGACTGGAAGACTTGGATTTTGCAGATGACATGCTTACTTGCCCACAGTTGCAGAGATATGAAAACTAAGCCCAATGATCTAAAAGCTGAAGCACAGGAAGTCGGACTTCAGATTAATATTAAAAGACCAAAGACATGCGGGTGAGAAACCGCAACAGTACACCATTGCAACTCGATGGACAAGTCATAGAGAGGGTGAACAGCTTCTGCTATCTAGGAAGCACTGTAACGATGAATAGAGGGGCAGAAGAAGACGTTAACAGCCGTTTGAATAAAGCTAGGGGCGCTTTTGCAACACTTCGTCCCATATGGAGGTCCAAAGAACTCAGTAAGAGAAAAACATTATGGATTTTCAACAGCAATGTCAAGTCTGTGCTACTATATGCATGTGAAACTTGGAAAGTGACCAAATCCTTGACACAAAAGATCCAGACATTTGTAAATAAATGTCTTAGGAATACACTGGCCAGATGTAGGTTCAAATGAAGAATTGTGGATGAGGACAGATCAACTACCGGTCGAACAGCAGATCAAGAGAAGAAAGTGGCAATGGATTGGCCATACACTGCGCAGATCTGATGACAGCATTGCTAAACAAGCCATGGAGTAGAATCCTCAAGTCCAAAGGAGAAGAGGAAGACCTAGAATGACATGTAGGAAATCAGTGGAGGATGAGAGCGAGCAACTTGGATACTTGTGGGGAAAGATAAAATCCACAGCACGCAACAGAACCCAGATGGTGAATCCTTGTTTTGGCCCTATGCTCTTCAACAGGAGTTTAAGGAATTAAGTGAAGTAAGTCAATCTAACATGGCAGCTGTGGAATTCTATTTCTCCAAAACTATTACTGATATCACCCTGAAATTTTGTAGGGCATTATTAGAACTTCCTCTATGTGACTTTCAAAAACCTGTTAGAATGCACGCATGAAGAGCTTGCCGCAGAATCCTGGGCAAATAATTTTTGCTATGGGGCATATTAGAGTTATTTGAAACAACTACCAAGAACATGCTCATTCATTGTTAGAGCAATTGTACATTCATTTACATTACAGACAATGCCATTTAGCAGTCGGTCTAGTCTGCTGATAACTTCTGAGCATATAAAGGAATGCTTTGATTCATTCTCGATCCGTATTGACAAACAGTAACTTATAACGGGGTAATTTATACTATAAAAGAAATGTTCTGTCTAGTCAATACCTTTAAAAGTATTCTTAAAGAAATAAAAGGTAAAACCTCTTTTATAGTATAAATTAACCCATTAACTTGTGAACAAAGGAAGGATCTCAATTTCACCATAAAATAGCCGCCGCAATTGCTAAATGTTCTTTAAATAATTTTTCTATGAGACATATTAAGAGTTATTTGAATGTCCCAAGATAAAAGCACACACATACTGATGCCATGCACGAGTAATATTGTGAAATCTTAAAAAAGAAAACTGACTCAGTTCATTAGTGCAATAACTCAAAAAAAATTCAGTTATTTATATGGTTGGATTGCATTTTTTTAAACAATCTTTTCAGGTCCATATTGTGCTAAGTCATTTTCTCCCATTTGTGGTCACAAAAGCCGACAATGCATTATAGAAATGAAAGAAAAATGAACACTTCAAGCTCAATGATGCTACATCTTAGATATTGTTACAACTTCCACATTGTTTTAAGCATTGGACGATAGCTCAAGATATCGTGGTGTTGAATTCCCTTAAATATTGTATTTATTAATTCAGTGAGACCGCTGGTTACCTAAAATTATTTTCCCTGTTTTCCCCGTATTATTATATTTCCTTGTGCTCAATTTAACCTTTTATTAACACGCATACTTTTATATAAAAAAATAAAACAATATTTATGTACCGTAAATACATTTTTTCCCCTTAGTATAGAACATAAAATAAATAACACATACAGTCTCTTACGACAATGCAGGCTATACCTTTCACAAATTAAATAACTTACAAGTTTCATTGATCACATTTCAAAATAATCACAATTATTTGAATACGTTTTGAAGTTCTTATTTCCTCAATGTCCTTATTTTCATTTCCAACTCATGTTGTTTTGTGAGCAATTCTTCTTTATCCTTATTTAATGCCATTAACAGTTCATCATTTCTCTTCTTCTCTCTCTCATACCAACTCAACTGCTCTATTTCCGTTTCCCATCGTTTTTGTTCTTCGATAGTGATTTTTTCCTTTGCCCTAGCCCACAAGCATCACAAACCATTTCATCATCAATGTTTATGGCATCTTCAAATCCATCGCTATGAGAGTTTCCTCGTGAATGTTTTCCACTAGCATTTCTTTGTTAATGGAAAAAAAAACTCCACAAAGGGCCATGAGAAAATATGAGGATGATTTTTATGATTTGCAACAAATCTTTATATTCTTCCAAGTCCTTGAACTGTTTAATATAACAGTGATCCAGGCGAGATGTACTCCTATCAAATTGTTCAAGCTTGTTAACTCGGGATATAAAATGACCGAACTGAAGTACGGCTCGATCTAACAAAGGCGCAGTCACATGATCCTTGCTTTGTGAAATTCTCCTGTCATGTGGCTGGTGATAGCTCTCTTCCCATTGTTGCTCAAAGCAATCAACATCGACGGTTGCAGCCATTCTGGATTGAATTTCGATGATCCTCCATGATCTTCAAAAAATACTAAATACAAAAGTGCTAATTGTTGATGAGTGAATTTTAGGTTCTGTTAAGTAAACCATTGTCCTAGCAGTATTTGTTTTATTACTCATTATAGCCAAAGAGATTCGATTTACCTGTATGTCTCTTCGCTTCTTATTAAACAAAACAAAAAAAGGTTTGACAGTCTGCAAATCATTTACATACACAAGACGACAGTATAGGAAGGATGTCTGGAACTTAAGTAAACTCAATTCAGATTTTGCGTCATCTGATCAGTGAATCACCTTACACCAGAGGTATACCTTATTCCATATAAGTTGCGAGTCAAATGACAACACGCCAGAGACGCAGAAAAGAGCTCTTACTGACGTGAAGTTAAAGCCAGTAGTTTACAATTGATACGGTGTCTATAATATTTCAATGAAAGGTAGTGTGCTCATATAGTAAGAGCTCTTCTTCACGGCTCTAGCGTGTTGTAATTACTCTCAACTTATATGGAATAAGATATAAACACCTGAGTCATCTTTTTTTCTCGCAAAGCTAATTTTTCTCACTTTGGATATCCTGAAAGGCGAACATCTGAAAAGAAGAAATGGCAGAACGGTCAAATTATGGTACTTAATCTTTAATCTTAATGGTAATTAATCGTGTGTGCAAAATTAATTAATACCGCCAACGATGCATTATTATTAAGCCCAATCGTATGTCAAGACTTTTTGCATCGTGCCAAATCTTTTCCCTGTTTATTGTATGCCATTTAAATTCCCTGTGTATCCCCGGTGTTCCCCGAGTTTTTCAGAGAGTGGTCACCCTGTAATTCCGTTCACCTTCGTGTACTGGTGGATGGGTGAGAAGAATTTGTCTGATAACCTGCATTACTGTGGGAAACTTAACATGTTAGTGATCCTGCCCTCCCTGAGCCAATTATTAATTTAACAGAAATTCTTTCTATTGCTACTTAATTTAGAGGCTGGAGAAATCTTAAGTGTCATTCTGCCTATTGAGGCGGCCTCGAATTAAAACAAATCTACTTAAATGCCATATAACTGAAACAGACATTCACATTCAAGCACTGCTCAGTAGAAAACAAGCACAGTGAATCGTGACGAAAGAGCATGAAACACATATGTGCTTTTGTTCTACCTCCTGTCACATTGGCAAAAAGGAAGTCAATAAAATCACATTCAAATAATTGTCTCTGTACTGATTCCTGCTCTTGTTGCAGGATTTTCCCTTCCTGCCACTCCTCTTCCATACTCAAGAAAAGTATCTTAATTTGATTTTCTCCTGCTACATCCATTATGACACTCAACAAATGAAAGAAGAAAAAACGGGAGGAACGGGGTCGTGAGCTAACAGTCAAAATGATCAATATGTGTCAAATGCGTTCAATATGACACCTCCCCTAATAACTTTTGATTTTATTCCTCCAATCAATACAAAAACCATAAGTTTCCTTAGTACATGTTTCGATCAATCAATGTGATCTTCCTCACTTTACAATATTTCAGTCTCAAATCAACAACACATCTGCTTAAGGCACTTAAAAATAACATATTGAAAACTAAGATACATATTTTAAGAAAACATTAATTAGGATTTTAGGGTTTGTTGAAAAATTCATTAGAAGTACAGGATCTTTATTTTTGCTTGGCAAGGACATTCTCGCTCACACGCTCCGCCAGTGACAGCTCAGTTCCTGGCTGCCGCGTGCGCTTATAGACGGCAGAATACGGTGCTGAAAATCATTATCATGCATTTTTACTCACCATGCCTACAGTAGAAGCTGAAAATGTTCCCCATCCGCTGCCAAACATTACCGGCATCTCCTTATGAAGTTTCCGGTTACTCTGGATAACTTAGCTTCAGTAAGGAAATAACAACATTTTCATCTATTTTTATTGTTTACTGAACCTGTACATTTGAATCTATTAGCCAGTTGATTTATTGTCCAATTTATAGGAATGGATCTTCCTGGAAATGTCATTCGAAACGTTTGTCTTGTTTAGGCGCACGTAGGCTATTGAGCAAACCTTCGCTCGACCTTGGTAGCCGGCCCCGGGCCAGGTTGGCGCATGGTCACCAGCCGTATTCACTCGCTCTTTTGTAGAGTCCGAGCTCTGAGCTAATTGGGTGTTTCACTCTTTCAGTGTTTTATACAGCTACTGTGTACCGGTACTGAATATTGTATTGCGTAGTGTTTTATTGTGATTGTGTGTAGTGCTGTAATGCCTTATGTAAAATATTCGTTACATGAACGTGTATCTCTGCACAATACGTACATAAAGTGCAGGAAATCGTGCGCTAGAACAAGACAAAAGTTTCGAGTGAGATTTCCAGGGGGACCCATTCCTAGAAATCGGACAACAAGACAACTGGCTAAGAGATTCAAATGTACAGGTTCAGTAAACAATAAAAATAGACGTAAATGTTATTTCCTTACTGAAGCTAAATTAACCAGAATAACCGGAAACTTCATAAGGAGATGCCGGTAATGTTTGGCAGCGGATGGGGAACATTCTCAGCATCTACTGTAGGCATGGTGAATAAAAATGCATGATGATTTTCAGCACCGTATTCTGCCGTCTATACGCGCGCGCGGCAGCCGGGAACTGAGCTGTCACTGGCGGAGCGAGAATGTCCTTGCCAAACAAAAATAAAGACCCTGTATTTGGAAATGTTCCTTCAGTTTGATCGCTAAGAATTTTTTTGTAATGTAATAATATGCAATATGCTTATAAGTAATCTTATCAAATTGAACACTTGTTTAATGGACCTATATGGAGACCACTATCTTATGTTAACTAAATAGCAGTTATTGTCTTGTTATTAATTTATAACAGATTAAGTGCATTCATATAAATCCTTAAGATTGAAAAAGTTTTCTTTTTAGAGCAGTGGCCTATGATTTTGAATAAAATTTGTGATTATAAAATAGATGGGTAGCGCTGAATGAACATAGAACGAGCGATAACATCTTATTATATAATACACTAGGGTGTATGATTCACAAAAAACAAGCTCTTAAACCAGAGGGAGTTAGAAGTTGCGGTTTGTACCAAAATCTTCCAAATAGTCTCAATAGTACAGGAAAAATCTTGCACTTCTTAAAAAGTTAACGGAAATATATTTGTTTATAAAAGGCTATTAAACAAATAAACAAGATGATAGCCACTAGCAGAACTGTCGCGTGAACAGCCCGCATAGTACTCAGGCCGGGCGGGTAGTCTGTACACATGGGACACTCACAACCCATTAGAATATGCACGATTTCTCGAACGGGTCCGCTAGTTCTCTATAATACATGAATTAGCCAAAATACCTTGTGAAACGATGAGAAATAAATCGGAGAGCGATGTTTTAATAGAAATTTCCTCCTCCGCCGTCTGTGACGCACCCAGCCATCCAAATAAGATCATGACTTATAAAGCGAAAATTACAGCTGTGAGAGCCATTGTTCAAATCAATCATCAAAACAGTACTGCCAACCTCGCCCTTACGGTACTACGTAAAACAAAGAAGCGCCCAGTTCATTCTCTGATGATGATCAGGTGCCATCAATTCGGCGTCGACTCCTAACGACAGCATGGATGGACTGTCCATCTAATTTTAGTAGGCAAAGATACATTTGAACACTCCAAGATCTTATCCAGACTTTTAAAAGCTGCTCTTCTTAGGGCAAGTCTTTGGCGAATCTCATGACTGCATGAGCCACTACTACTACCACTACTACTACTACTGGTTGATCCAAACTAACAGAAACTATTCACCTCTGTGATGAACATATTATCAATCATAATGTTTGACGGTAAACCTGTTAGTCATTAGTTCTGCCTTGTTGATATTCAAGTACAAGCCCATGGTTTCACTCTGTTCTTTAACTTTCATAATGATATCCTCGAGCTCTTCCTTGCTTTCAGCAACCAAGTGGTGTCATCTGCATACCTCCAGTTGTTAAGGCTATATTCAATCCACCAATCTTAAAACCATTAGGCGACTCATCCAATCCAGATTTCCTCACGATGTACTCGGCAGATTGAATAAGTAAAGCGAAAGTATACAGCCTTGTCGCACACCTTTACTAATAGGGAACCACTGTTTCACCATGCTCAGTTTTAACATTGGCTTCTTATCCCAAATATAGGTTACTCATCAGGACAATGAGATGTTCAGGTATGCCCATCTGTCCAAGTACATTTCACATCTTCATATGATTCACACTATTAAAGGCACAAGTACAGCTCCTGGTATTCCTTTGCTGTTTCCATCATCCAACGTACATCAGTGATGAAGTCTCCGATTCCTCTACCTTTCTAAAACCAGCTTGAGTAACGGACATTTCATGCTCCATATATGGTTCTAATCTTCGTTGTATGATTTCCAACATCACTTTGCTGGCATGTGGTATCAGAGCAATTATGCAATAGTTGAATCAGTCCAACAGGTCTCCCTTCTGGGTATAGGAATAAAGATGGTTCGTTTCCAATCTGTGGGCCAAGTGAATGCTTTCCAAATCGGGAGACATTGTAGTTAAAATATTAACAGATGCTTCCGGTTCGCGAATCTCCACTCGATTTTCATTGGCAGTGAATCGTTCGTGATTATCGTGTAAGAGAGGGCCACGAGCCCTAACTTCGCCACTGCAAAAGACATAAATAAATAATATTTCAGCTGGAATTCCATCAGTTCCAGAGGCCTTGTTTTGTGCCAATGACTTTAAAGCTACTCTGACTTCATCTTCTAACACAGGAGGTTCTAGATCAAAATTTGCCACTTGTAAAGCAGGGTGTCGAGCGATGACCTATTTTTAAAGTCCCGTATATTTCCCGTACGAAAATCCACCAAATTCCCGTATATTTTAGAACTCTCCAAGACTAGAGTTTGCATACCGAATGGCTGAAAAATAAATCTTAAAGCACAAATCAAGATTTTATGGCGTAAGTGTAACTGCATTTTTGGAGATACTTCTGCATCCCACGGGTGATGGCGAGATTTAGGCCTAATCCGTAGCGTGAGCTAAGTGCGCGAGTGAACTCTCTCGCAGATGGAATGAGCTGCTAAGAACACAAATAAAATACCGTATACCTGAGGAGAGCAGACATAAATGACTGTTTTACTGAGGAGGGTTGAGAGAGTAGAGAAGGTGTCGCATGATAAATATTTACGGGAAGTGACTGAATTGTATGGTACCGTAACCATATAGAGCTTCCACGAGCTAAAACGGCACAGAAGCTTATGCATAGTGAACTTCCGGTTCGCGAATCTCCACTCGATTTTTATTGGCAGTGAATCGTTCGTGATTATCTTCTTTATTATTTCGGATTGTGGTTTTGTTTTTAGGCGTTCAACATATGAAATAAGAACTAGAGGGTTGACCTTTCATGAATATTCCAAAGACAAGTATCCCCTAAAAGAGTAATTAGTAAAACTTCGCATCAGAGACTACCATAACAAACAGCTTGCCTACAAAGTGTGTGATTTGCACATTTCAAACGGCAGTGGTCTAACATATCTTAAGACTACAATTGTATTAAGTGGGTGCAAATTAAATATGTTATATGTGAGAATATTATTATAATTTGCTATCCGGTTGTTATATTAGTATATTATGCATTAACATGACCCGTTTAAATGCTAAATTGTGACAGAAGCTACGAGTTATAGGCTATTCGCCGTACCGGTAGGCCTAATATTTACTAACAATGCGTTATTTCTTCTTTAATATTTATTTAATCATTATAATATCCTATCTATTAACACTTATTTAACCAATAATAATTTTATAATTATATACATATTCCAGGTAGTGCAAGAAAGAGATATTTGATAGCACATGCAGTTACAACTTAAAATCCAACCGTGTCCAGTTTTCAGTACCTATGGAAAATATTACTGTAAGTCGATAAACCAAACAGCTGGCGACATTTTAAAAAAAATGCTCAGTTACATCTTCACCCTAGTCTACGTAAAGAACCATACGGTAATCACAGAGAGGGGGGGGGGGGGGGGGGGTAGGACCTCAATTTCACGAACGAACCTTATTTTGGATGAATTATGGAACCCAAATCCTAATGGAGGTATGGATTGTCTGCATTTAGAAATATTTTGCTCAATAATATAAAACCAGTTGCCAGAAAACTAAATACAAAAGGCTGCGTGCCTACTACGGTGTAAAGTTGCTCTGTGAAAGAAGGAAAAAAAAACCACCATGCCAAGATTATACGCCGTGCATACAGTTAAATATAATCATCCTATTGGAAAAACACTTTCTTTGTCACTATCTTATAAGCAATTCAAACATATCTGTTGTAAATTTACAGCAAAATGTGTAACATTTAGAGACTACAAGTGTTGTATGCAGCACAACGTTAGCTGACATTTCGCATCAATAATACATTAAGGAATGAAAACATGCAGAGCTTTCACACTGCACACAGCTGAAGATCATATCATTCTTTGTGCATTTTGCATTCTCTTAACAACAATAATTTGCTTATACCGAACGTCAGGTCAAGACCTAAGCGGTCCCTTTGATGTTCTGGTCTGTGAAAAGGCTAACGTGCAAGGAAATAGTTCCCAATTTTTCTGCTTGTTTTTGCAGTACAAGATGTTTCAGCACATGTTGCTATGTTTCGATAAACTGGCTAGATTACTTTTAAGAAATTCCTTGGTATAAATCTATGAATAAATTAATCATTTTCTCGTTAATTGGGAGCTGCACCAACCTTGCTTTTCATGTGATTAACTGTGTGCGCGAATATAGCTTGTAGTGGTATTTTATACGAAAGGCAGAGTAATTCGGTACGAATTTGATATTATATTTCGTTCTGTATAAACCTTGTTTGAGCTGCAAAAGAATAACCGACTCATTCGATTTTGTGGCGAATCAGGTTCAAAGGTTGGCAATACTGTTACGAGTTCAACATGGCATCTTCAAGTACACAAAGTGTTCAAACTGCAGCTGTAAAGCTTGAATCACCAATAAAATACTTCAAAAACAATAAAAGTGGAGAGAAGTTCAGTAAAAGGTGCAAACAAATGATTTTAAATATATATACTGTAGTAGGTTGAGGGATGACAATCCAGAGTGGACAGTAGAAGAGTTGGTGAAGAAGACTGCATACTTGACTGGCGTTTCGACATACAGTGGTCTCGGTGCGCGCTGAATTCAAAGCTCAAGGCGAGTCTCCAGCGAGAAGTCGGCCGGCGTCACTGTGTCACAGTATTTAGAATTTTGTTGTGTGGAATTCGTAGGAAAGTGCATTCTTCTTTTTCTCAAGAATGAAATTCCAACTGTGACGAAAGTGACAGTGAAAGTTAATGGTGATAGTGATAGTAGTGAATCATCTGATGGCGGTCTCAGCGGAATAGAAGCAATGGAGGAAGATTAGCGACAACATCTGTAAGTTATATACACATGTTGTATCCTAACATTTAATCTTATTTATAGGAAAGTGTTTACTTCTCAGTAGCCTATGTCAGCTCAACCGAAAATATATAGCCTACTCGCCATGTTTTGTAATGACATTTTGATGTTGGCTAATGCGCATATACACCTGACAGTATTATTTTCCTATGCGCGGTATAATTATTATTTTGTTTTATAATTACCCTCCACTTCACGTTACAGTTAAGTCTTTGTACTAACAGTAGATCACTCTGCCTTCTGATTCTCAAGAGTACGTGACGTAACCCTTCAAGGAAGCAGCTGTTTCTCCCCGTCAACTTTCGATCTTTCCCAAGATAAGATGCTGACCGATGACAAATAAGCAATTAGTTGGTTCATAGGGTTCAAGGACACACGTCATTTCGTCTTCTTATATCACTCATCTTTCATGTGTCATTCCTCGCCTAACAAAAATAATGTTATAATGTTTTAAATAATCGCACGATATCATAAAACTACAAGCATCCTTTTTTTTATTAACACACTCGGGTTTCGACACGATAGGAAAACATATTTGGTTCAGTGAATATGCCGTAGATAAATTCGTAATTGAAGTGAATCAAAGGTCCGAACGCAATAAAGTCGCTTGTGGTTAAGGTAGATTCAAACACTCGATCAGATGCGCGCCATGTTGGAAACACAAGACGGGACAGAGAGAGAAGATGCGCGGAGGGATATTTTTCTCAGGTCTTGACCTGACGTGGGGTATAGTTACATGCAAGAAAAATGGTAGTACACAGTTCCCCACTGCTTCCATTACCTGACTACTAAACCGGCAGCTGATTATGCATAACCATCCGCCGGTGGCGCGTCCTATGGCAAATAAAAGATCAAAAGAAAATATAAGCTCGATAGGGGCCCAGAACAAAGCGATACAATTTTCTACACTACTGAAAATAGTCAAAATACCCTTTGTAATAATGAATAATAATTTTGGGGGTCATGTAGTAATAGATGTTACCCACACACTATCCCTTTATAGATCACGACTTTCATAGTAAAATTGGAGGTGTGTTCGCTATTACACGCGTAAATTATGGGACAAATGCAGTATTGCTAACCCCCCCCCTCATTCGGTACTGACAGCCTTCCTGTCACTTTGCCCCGCTTTTCCTCTCCGCAATCCACAGTCGCCATATAACAAGACCCAACGTCTAACCACCACACGGCAAGAATTCTGAGCATGCTTCTCACATACACCCTGTATTTAGAAGGAAACAACGCGAAGGATATGTCAGGAGCTTGGAACGGCTGAGCTGTGTTGCCAAGTTTTTAGTGTTGTTGTAAATCAACCGATTCGAATAATACACAGCCCTACACTTCACACATTATTTCTGTACAATTAAATGTAATATATTTTAATAGACTACCCTGAGTCAACGCCGAGGACATTCAAACAAAGAAATAAGATACTTTTAGATGAATAAATAAATTACGCACCGAAGCTATGATACCTTTATCATCGGTAATCAATTCAATAAATACAACAAAGAGGGCAAACACTCTATAGCTGATGAATATAAAAACACTCACCGTGCAATGATTATCCTTTAACATGAAACAAGAGTCTGAGTGGAGGTCGTTCACAGCTTACTACAGCAGTTGACAGATAACACCATGCACACTCAATGAATCGCAACTCTCTACGGTTAATATTAGCTTTCGTGATAATACAAAAGTAAAGTTAAGGTAAAGACCTATATAGCACTGAGCACTCAAACAAGCTGCACTGTGGCATATTATTTCCGTGGTTTTATATTGTCCAGTTGTAGGCTATTGAATGACAGATGGTATTTTGAACACTATGACGGGAAACAATAGCCTGGGCTCTATTATCGATTGAAGCAAGCGATCTGGCACCAATAAATAAATCATCCCCAGTCACTTGGCAAGGATTTCGTTGACACCCTCCATCCCTTCACTGTCCCTATCATCATCACTACCACTACATACCTGCCAAACTTCGGAAGTCAAAAATAGGAATATCTTTTAAATGATAGATTTCATCATGCGCAATATACTGTGGCATGGGCGAAAGAGGATACACAAAAGACCTGCGTTTCTTTATTGGCAAAGTACGTATTCAGCATAAAATTCAAAAAAATGTAAACAATCATCAATTAGTATGTATGGCCAATATTTAAACGTAAGAGAACATACTTGTGTGTTTAAAGAAAATGGAACATTTTTCTAAACAATTGTCCCACATGATCCGAAAATCATAACGAGAGGTTATGTTCTATGATAAACGCCCTGAACAAACATTCTGCTCGATTGGCAGCATTGTCTTCATTCCCGTGAACAAAAAACGTACCTAATTTTTTCTTCTGTAAACAACTAGCACTGACCTTGAGTTTTAGAGTGTTGCTGTGAGTTACAATGTCAGTTCTTCCACCATGAGAAATATTTATATCGCAACGACACACGGAACAAAGAGCAAATGGTTTCCTCTACTAGATTGTAAAATGAATGGAAATTCAGTTTTATAGCTTCCTTTGAATACTTGGAGATAACGTATCTGAGGTTTTGTCGCCATAACGGTGACGAGAGAAACTTAAAACACCCGACACGAAACAGTCATCCACACAACACGTTGAAATAATTATCTACTGACGCACACATTAATTCCTCAATTAAATGCACTAAACGTGACGCTAGAAGAGTATAAATACGTGGCGTCAAACGGAGCAAGTCACAATCGCCGCGCGTATCATACAAGGTTTCAATCCCATTCAGCACAGTCACATGGCCAGCCTCGACTAATCAGCGTAGGCTTGACACCTGTTTGTGCGTAAAATACCACCAATCAGTAGGCGGTAGGCCGATCAGCTGACACACCATTCCGAGATCCCAGCTATGGAGCTCACTGCCAAGCGAGGAACTTACACAAACTTACACAAAAAACCAAGGTTATGCAAATCACAAAAGCAATTACGACTTACGAGAGAATCTCCTTGAGAATGGAAATTATTTGCAGTTCCTTTTTCTTTTACAATATAGGCCGATCACTGGGGCCCGAAATTCGGAAGAAATAATAGTAATTAAGAAGATCGGAAGACGAGGTGAAAATTCGGAAAGTTTCCGAGTAAATTGGAAGGGTTGGCAGGCATGCCACTATCATTGTCTTCGTCACAGCTTGATGAATTGCCAAGGTTAATAATCATATCATCCACCGCGATATCTAGACCGCCTTCAGTATTTCTTTCCGTACATGGTGTACTGTGCCCAACTCTAGGAATGGGTATTCCAAGTTTCAGACACCTAGATATCAAGGGAAAGGCTGTAGCCGCTTTTGAAAGTTGAGATATTTGAATATCGCGCTACATTGCTTCTCGAAGCATTTGGAAATAATTTACCGATAGTTGGATGTCAAGTGACGTAGCGAGTAATAGCAGAGGTGGAGGCTATTTATTGATTAAATAGTTAACCATGGAGCAGAGACTTGAGACTGGGATCAGATTACTGGCACGGCCAAATGAAGGAGAATGCAATTAGTATCAAGTAAATCGGACCAGGGATTCAAGAGATATGAGGATTTCTAGATATCAGGTGATGACGCGTGACCCTGACAGTTTTGAATAAAAGCCAGCTGGTCGAAGCAACTTCAGCTCATTCTAACACAAGCACTTGGCGAGCAAGTTGCATCTACGCTGAGCCAAGGCACATGGTTGCCGAATCTACGCAGAAGTTCTTTTCAAGTCGTGATAGTCACGAAAAGTGCTGCGCTACGAGTTGGAACTTAGTAAGTTTACGGCGAGGAGAATCACTGAGGTGATTGATTTTTCTACAGTCATTGGTGGAAATATTTATATTTCTACAAGGACATATGCTAGACTTTGTCTAGATTTTAGTATTTTGTCACAGTCCAGTAGTAACATAATACTTGGATGTTTAAATCCATTTCAAGTCAGTTTTCATATTTGTAACTAGTTAACCACTTCGATCTGTCAGTACACTGAAGACTAGTCTATAACGGTGGCGTTCATTAGTCTACGCAAGGGAAACTGCAAGTTGCTTAGCGCATGGCAGATGGTGATATAACAAACCATGCCCAGGGAACGATCTTCAGAACAGCCGTTAATTGCTTAGACTGTCAGTGTTTTTCTTGTACAGATAAGATTACCGTGAGTTATGTTACAACTGACATATCTAAGAAGAGATCACTTAGATCTGACCCTATTTAAACAAACTGTTATGGCTTTGATAGAAGCCCATATTAAAATGGAACCACTGTTAATTCTAACGTCAAAAGATACTACCACTATGTCTGACTAGACGAATTGAGGGTATATGATGGCGGTGGATACAAGGATTATACGTGCTTGTCCGCTAGGGCATGTCTATGGATAAATCTGGTACAGACCAGGTTTACTACGCTTCAAGACCATCAAGAAATGTAAGCCACATTTGAATTATATTATGCCTAGCTAATTGGAACAAACTATTTTTTTTTCTGCAGATGACCAACACATTTTTTTTCCGTCGTATTTAAAGCTTGCAATGATTTACGCAAGACTTGTTAGAGTTATTCTGAGTATTTTCAGCACTCAGAACAGTTTAGGATCGATGACCGAGCATTTCGAGCATTTATTTGAATATTTCATATTTTTGGGAAACCACGGAAAACAACGGATTTAACTGTAAAAGTTAACTTTATTTTTGTTGAGGAATGGATATTTTTTCCATATTCGAAGGTTCGAACATGTGGATTCTCACATAATGAGATGATAATTAAACACATTTAAAATGATATAATTAATAATAATAATAATAATAAAAATCCACTAATAATAATAATAATTTTCATAATTTTTCTAAATAATTCTTGGATATTATATTTTCTAATAATCATATGTATTGAGAAAGAGCCTGTGAAGTAGTTTAATCATTTCTAGTCTGGAACAGGAGATTTTCCGAAGGATAGTGGTTAGCGCAAGCCCGCATTCAACCAACATTTCAGTTCTGGTTGAACAGTTGATGTTTGCAATGAGTAAAGTATATTTTTCAGATAACACGGAGAGGCATGAAACGGGAAGCAAATGATATTTGTATCAAATAGGATATTTTTGTATTTATATAAAATCATGACGTAAATACACTCGAAAGTGAAATAAAGATTTTCATAAGTATGGTAAATTCACGGGTTGAACTGAATGGTAAAATAAAATAAACTTGTAAGTTTATTAATCTTCCAGTGTTGATAACAAGCAGAGGCTTGATTTATTGTATAAATTTTGGGAAGATAATTTATATGTGTGGAGTAGTTGAAATGCCATTCCCAGGTGCGCATGTTTAAGTCGCAGGAATGAGGAGGTTGTTTCGAGCATCAATCAAATAGCAGGTTCGATGGCTCATGTTTATAGTAGGAGTATTGGAACTACACATTTCGTCGGATGAATGACCCGAAGGTTATTTCTTGAACCCATCAGTTCTTATTTCAACCTTGTTTACGAATTCCATTTAGACTTTGATTTTGCTAGAACCCGGATTTGTCATGATAGTAGTTTATTCTTCTTCGAGGAAGACCTTTGCCGCCGTTGTTGTAATATTGTGTTCTTACACAAATAGTAGAATGGGCCACTGCCAATTAAAAATAATTCTATAACCACGAATAATTTGAAGGATATTTTCAATCCTAGTGCCATGAACTAAATGAATTCATTATGAAACTACAATTCTTATTTCCGCATTCTGTCGAAGAATTGCAAGTTGTGAAAGTTGCTAAAAATGGCCATGAATATAAATATTTCCTATAATAATGATTCCAAGTGGAAAATTGAATAGTTGAATGATTCAACCATTTATTGATCAAGTTAATGATTCAGAAATCATGTATTCTGTTTGGAACTTGAAGTTCATAATCGAGTCACTTCTCGAATGTTTAATGTCAGAAGAACAATTAATTGTTGTTGTGCTTCGCACAGTTCTTCGATGCTATGCTCAAGGTCAAATACTTTTCAGATGTTATTAATATGTGTAAATAATGCGTGTTGCTTCGATGATAATAATATTTTCGACGATATATTTTTGAAACTGGAAAAAAGGAAGTGAAAGTTTAGAATTCTATGAACATTTATTCTACGAGTGTTAATATCATGTAAATATTCAAACAGTGATCTACGATATTTCCAGTATAGACAATTAACTTTGAACTGGAATTAAATATTAATAATTTTGGAACACAGTCCACAGGACTATTAATCGGACTTGTGTTTCCAAAAAGATTGTCAAATGTGTTTGGAAAATTTCTGTATATTGTGTGTAAATAAGAGTGTGGATCGCCACACGTGGATGATGCTGCTTTGAGCATCTTTGCAGTCAATTTTAACTTCAAAATAAACTGAGATAATTTTACAGGATGTGTTACTCCCAATTAAATCTCCTTCTCTCCTTATTGGTGCATTGAGCCAAAAATCAGCAAAGCATTTTTTTAATTTGATGTCGTTTTTGCGATTTGCTTTAACCCATCTGGCGCTCCGGGATATTTTGACTCTCGTGCTGACTGATTATTGGTAAAATGCATATGTGGTCGTGCGGACTCCGGTCTAAACGGGCACAGTACGGCATGTGTCCAATCCTCGGGTCGAACTACGGCGAAGTAAAGGTAACGAAACAATGACAATGAAAGGAAATCCGAAACCGACAGTGGTTAACAAGCGACTGAAACAATGGATGCCCATACGAGAAGAATTCTGTCACTTGTGTGGTGTATTTTGTAGCCACATGCTGGTGACGGGTGTTAGATAGTAAAATATCAAGAGCTGTGAGTTATTATTTGTAGTTTTTAAAAATTAGGCATGTGTGACACACATGCAGTTGAGTGTTTACATGGACTTTAGAACAATTAGGTATGTGCATCTCCCCTGCGAAAGAAGAGCATGGAAAGGCTAACAAGTAGTTCCATGAAGAACTATACAGCCTATTTTCATATATCCTACTTATGTTAATTGTCTCTATCAACATACAAAATTTCAGTTTGATTGCTGTAATAGATCTGTAGATATTGAGAACCAACTAAATATTGCGGATGGTCGCCATGTTGGATTTTTATAGATGTAGGTCTTAGAGTTATGTACTGTTACATGAAGATTATTGTGTACGTGTAGTATTCAATCATCAATCCGATGATTAGTACACAAGAAGTAAAAACGAGATGAAAAAAATTTCGGACAGCTGCCTTCTTGTGGTTATGGAAACAATTGAAAAAAATTAGATGCCAGTGGATTAACATTTGTATAAGGATCTACTTACAAGTGTCACTGCACTGTGATGGTTAAATTGCGAGAAACGACCATGTGAATATTTATACTTCACGTCGCCGCCATGTTGGATTTGTGATCAGGTTATTGAAATCCGATAGGTGAACTTACCGGTATGTTCATAGCCCCCTATGAACATTAAAAATTTCAGTGTGATTGCTGTAATAGATTCGTAGATATTGAGATCCATCTAAGTATTTCGAAAGGTCGCCATGTTGGATTGTTATATGTATAGGCCAAAGATCATACACCATTAAAGGAAAATTATTGCGTAGGTTCATTATTCAAACTTTCACTTCAATCGCATGTTTATGACAAAAGAAATAAAATCTTAATTTTAAAAATACCACAGCCGCCATCTTGAGGTTATGTAAACAATTGAACTAAAATCAATACCAGTGCATTACAATGTGTATAAACATTACCTGTACCAAGTTTCATTGCGTTCGGATCATTAAATCGCGAGAAAGGTCTATTTAAAATTTTCAACTTCGCTTGACCGCCATATTCATTTTGTAGTTAACCGGTTTTTGAAAGTCTTATAGATGAACTTCCAGCAGTGCCCTTTATCTCAGTACAAAATTTCAGGGACCCCTAACAGTTTCAGAGATATAGAATGCCGTTGAAATATTTCGGACGTCCGCCATCTTCAGATTATGTAAACAATTGAACGAAGTTAGATGTCAGTGCATTACAATGTGTATAAACATATACTGTACCAAGTTTTATTGCGTTAGGTCGGTTAAATCTCGAGAAAAGACTATTTAAAAGTTGCAATATCGCTTGGCCGCCATGTTGGTTTTGTAGTTACCATGTTTTCAAAAGTCACATAGATGAACTTCTAGGAGTTCCCTTTATCACCGTGATATCGGTAATAGTTTCGGAGATATTGAATGCTGGTGAAATATTTCGCACAGTCGCCATGTTGGATTGGTGAGACGTAACAAAATTTGAAGGCACGGTCGGGGTCGTCCGGACTAGTGCTATGATCTTACCGAGTTTCATTGAAATCGCTCTAGCCATTTAGAAGTTATTAGTGAGGACACACACCATCACACGGACAAAAGGTGATCTCATAAGCCTATTTTTTCATTAATGAAAATAGGCTAAAAAAAAAGTAAAATTCCACACGCGACACGATTTAATTTAGATTTATTATATCAAAGTAGGTAATATATACTTAATATAATAAAGCTGACGAGTTTTTGTGTTAGTGTGTTCAAACGCGCTAATCTCTGGAACTACCAGTCGGATTCGAAAAATTCTTTTTGTATATTATGATAGCCTGATTCCAGGGGAATAGTTTAGGCTATGTAGCATTAGGCGACACCTCTCAGGTAACCTTAAAGATTGATTTTTGTACAGTAAGTCGGAAGAACAAGCACTCCAGAACGGCTTCAATAATACCGAAGTCTATTGTTGCCATGTAATGTGGTCCGCATCTCGTCACCCCTACCAATGTTCTGGTGCAGAATTGCGAGCTGCTTATAAATTTCAGTCATGGGGAGTAATTAGTGCAAAAAGATTTCGTAGACCCCCTAAAACAGTTATCATCATGACAATAGTATGCCTCTGTACAAGGGCGATGGTATTGGTGAAGTATACTGAGGTTATCAGCTGCAATAAGCGTTGGCGAGCTGCTCATAAATTGCAGTCACTGGGAGTAATAGTGCAAAAAGATTTCTTAGGCCCCTTAAAACAGTTATCATGACAATAGTATGCCTGTGTATAAGGGCGATGGTGATTACTTCAGAAAGTGGTGTGTGAGACCAAATACCACCAAAACAGAAAGTTGTTTTTTCCATCTCAACAACTGACAGGCAAATGTTGCTTTAAAAGTCTCACTTGATGGTTCACCACTACCTTACAACCCTCACCCAAAATACCTGGGCGTTAGTCTCGATCGCACGCTATCTTTCAAGAAACTCCTGAACAATAGTGCTGCTAAACTACAGACTAGGAACAACATCCTCCACCAACTCGCTGGTTCAACATGGGGAGCTTCTGCATCCACTCTTCGAACATCAACAATGGCATTAGTGTACTCTACAGCAGAGTATTGCTCTTCAGTGTGGCTAAACAGTCCTTATGTCAAGAAGATCGATGTAGTCATGAATCAAACCATGTGTATCATCAGCGACACCGTTAAATCTACTCCACTGTATTGGCTACATGTGTTGAGTCATATGGAGCCTCCAGGTACAGGGAGCGGCAAAAAGATCTGATGGTTTTTAAATCACAACAACACAAACATTTTAAATTATACAAACTCTTTTATTACTTATAACAGCAAGGTGTACATGTCAATTAATGGAAAACATGAAAGAACAATAGATTTTAACTTTTAAGATTTGAAGATAACGTCTTTCAAATGATGCCCACCTTTTGCCATGCGGCAAAAAGATCTGACGATTTATGTTGTTGTACGGCTGAACGAGTCGAAGAGGACGCGTTCCATCTCGTAACACAATTTTGTTATGGGCGAGTAATTTTAGAGATACAGGTTCAGCCTTAAAACGTACGCCGACAGGCCGTCCAGGGTCAGCCAGGACACCAGAAAATGTTGAGCGAGTGAGACAAGCTGTGGAAACCAGTCCACGGCGGCCGGCTCGTAAACAAGCTGCTGCTTTGCAAATGTCTGATCGAACTGTGAGACAAATATTGTGTTTCGATTTGCATTTTCATCCGTATAAAATGGTTATTGTCCAGCAGTTGAAGCCTAATGACTATGCAAAGCTTCAGTGCAAGACTGGAAGAATGCATGGCAAAAATGAGTTGCCGGATGAGGAAGGTATTGTTTCCTCAGCAGCAGCCAAAATACCATTCGTTAAGCGAATGATATGATCGTCGACACTCTCCAAGCTATCTTCGGCAAACACGCACGTGCCGTGAAAGTTGGCCAATCAGCCCGACGGAGAAGCCATCGACTTGGTAACTCGATGGCTCTCTGGTTCGGAAGAGTAACGAAAATTGGAAAATGGTCACTATTACAAAGGTCATCGTGTACACCCCACTGTAGCAGGGGAACCAGCGCACGACTGCACAAGGTAATATCGATACTTGAATAAGTACCGTGTGCAATAGAGAAGTGCGTAGGTTCCCCTGTGTTCAACACACACAGGTCCAGCCGCCTGATCAGCCTCTCAAAATCTCTCCCTTTACGTACCGTGTGCAATAGAGAAGTGCGTAGGTTCCCCTGTGTTCAACACACACAGGTCCAGCCGCCTGATCAGCCTCTCAAAATCTCTCCCTTTACCGCTAGTGGTAGCGGAGCCCCAGATGGTGTTGTGGGCATTAACATCTCCCAGAAGGAGAAAAGGAGGGGGGTGCTGAGAGACTAGATCTACCAGCTGGTTGTAAGCCGGTTGAGAATCAGGTGGGATGAACACGTTAGTACGCATCCCGGACGAAATCCTCCCCGAATACTGCCCACTCCGAATGGGGGCTATCACTGTGGGCGCCACCCAGCCAAGGCAATACCTACCTGGCATAGCAGGTATTGTCCGGGGTCCCAGTGCCACGAACAAGCACTTCCCCCTCGGCATGCACAGGATTTATGCAGCTCCAGTATTCGGCCATGCAGGGACCTTCGTTGTAAGGCGGATACTACTGTAGGGTACATGGCGCACCCACCTGACGGGATGGGGCATACCGTCTAGGCTTTCTGGCCAGATGGCCAAGCTGGTGGCCCTTCCCCTAACAGCATGCATGTTTATTTCTATTGGTCAAACCAGAGCTGGGACCAGAAAACCAAAATCGACCTTTATAAGGCCCCCTCTAAGTCGCCTTTTACGACAGGCAGGGTATACCGTGGATGAATTCTGCCCTCCCCATCCACAGGGGGTCTGAACAAATCAATAACTGGCAAGTTATTCTGCCATGTCGGCCCTATTAGTCGCCTCCTACGACAGGCAGGGCATACCGTGGGTGTATTCTATCCCGCACCCACACGGGGGCAGTCTAAGAAGTGCGGAGTAGCTGCTCTTGATGTGGTCAGCCATTGCGCCAGAAAGCAAATTCATCTGATTACAAAGAATTTCCAGGGCAACGACGATCCTAACTTCTGCTAACATAGGAGTCTTAGCGACCCCTATAGGGTCTACGCAGGAAATAGCACGGATCATCTTGTGAGCAAGAGTTATACGAATGTACAATTTTCGGCAGTTGGTGCGAAATTGCAGCACATCCACGTCTGGAATTTTCTGAGATCTTGAGCTGCTCTTATCGAGAAATCCAGGTCTCCTCTGAATAACAATGCGGACCGATTCCTGTATGTCATTGTCAGGAACAAGCGCGCAGCCCAGCGCGGAGAGGGTACGGCCGGCCAGGCAAAGCATGCATTCGACGTTGGCTGGGTTCTCATCCCGCTTAGCGCTCTATTGGAGGAGCAAATTGCGGGTGGCAGCGCGAAAGGACTCTACCGAGCGTTCGTGGGCTAAGAAGTCGGGCATTATGAGACTTTTCAAGATTTCCCGTATCGCTTGACACCCTGTAATGAATTAAAACAAAATGTGATAAAGGTGTCCGTCATAAGACAACAAATTGCTAGCGTTTCGCCCCAGTGTACCAATTGGGCTCTTCAGTTGGTAAAGGTACACCTACCAAGATGCGTAGCTGGCACACACTGAGAAGGCCAGTGCAAGACGTTTCGCTACATGTGTAACTACGTCAAGAGCAAGCCAGTGCACCACTGGAGTCAAAACTCCACTCCAAAGCAATAAAATCCTTACCTTGGCATTGGTACACCGGGGCGAAACGCAAGCAATTTGTTGACTTATGCCGGACACCTCTATCACATTTTGTGTTAATATATAATGGTTCAACGGACAATCCACGTTTTCTTTCGAGAACATTTTGATTTTATACCCTATAATGAGTAGTCACTTCTTATCTCTCGAATTTAATGTAACAAATGGGGGATGACCGTTGCTCACGTCCGCAGGATCTTACCTATTGATTGCCCTGCACGTGTCCCCTGGGTGGTGCTAAACGAGCAACAGCGACATAAGGTGATACAAGTGAATGACATATTGTCTCAAACTTTTGATAATATCGGTTCTTTTCAGAACCAATCAACAATAGACATTGGACCTTCAGTCCGTATTTTACGACTAAATATTGAAGGCATAAGTTGTGCCAAGTGTGAATATCTCGGCAAACAGCTGAACAACTTTGATATTGATATCGTCAACATTCAGGAGACGCACACCACAGACGAACAGGACTTTGATAGAAGAGGACGAATTTTGGGCTATACCCTTGTCGAAGCTATCCACCATCAACAGTATGGGATTGCCACCTATGCCAAATCCAGTCTTACAGGAGTTCAAGTTGTCGAGTCAAGTGTCAAGGATCTCATCTTCTCTATAGTTATACAGGCTAATAACCTAACAGTTGTTAACGTGTATAAACCTCCTAGCATTTTGCCAACTTTCAGCCATCCCTGCATTTACACTGGAGATTTTAACAGCCATCATACTAACTGGCAATATGACTGTTGATGACGATGGTGAGGTTGAAATATCCGATCTGCACCTAGTTTTTGATGCGAAAGACAAGGGCACTTTCCATTCTGCTCGCTGGAGAAGAGACTACAACCCTGACCTAACATTTGTGTCCAAGGATTGCTTTGATCAGCCTCTCAGTATCACATGTACAATATTGTCGAGTTTCCCAAGCAGCCAGCATAGACCAGTTCTGTTGGAAGCAGGTATGAAGATACCCCTGTTCGCCATCTCTTGATGAATACAGTACTTTTGCATTTGTCAGTTGGCACAGGCTAGAGTAAAAGGTGGCTTTTCACCGATGTCTCAGTCTCACTCATGGCTGTGATTATATGGAAGCTACTGAGGTATGGGTGGTGCTTAGTAATGGCATTCGGGGCACAGTCAGTGCCTGTGAATGCTGTGAAAGGTTCAACTCATAGGGTTAGGACTACTGTTCTGACTCAGTGAGGAAAGCAATGGCAAACTACCTCACTCCTCTTCTTGCCTAGAACGCCTCAAAATAGCGCTGCCTTGGGTTTTTGTGGGTATCTACTCACATAACGTAACGGCGGTACTTTTTGAGGATCCAACCAGCCTTCGGGCTGACTACCTAACAGACAGACACAAATCAAATGTTCCGAGAGGTTTCAGAAAATATTATGTGCCTGGTTGGAATCCCGAAAGTGAGGCTCTGTATGAAGAATATCAAACAACAGGTAGTCATGAAGTAGGTTCACAGCTTCTGCAGTCATTAGACAAGAATAGGAGAGAAAAGTGGGAAGCAACAGTGAAAGACATGGACTTTGCTTGGCGAGTCTTGAATCGACTTACTGGAAAACATTATTCTAAAAAAGCAGTGCAATAACTTGAGTCCATATGCCATATCAAATAGAATGGTTGAAGTCACCCAAACCAAGAGAGATAAATGCCATACGAAAAATGTGAAGCGTAAGCTCACTGAGCTCAAACATGGATCACAGAAGAATGAGTATCTGTCCAGGCCATTTTCTATTCAGGAAGTTGAAGCTGCTATCATAATGCTGAAGACCGGTAAGGCTGCTGGCCCAGATAATATCTACAACGAATTCCTTCGATATGTGGGCCCCATATAGTATAAAGTGGATCACTTCTCTTTTTTCTTACATCCTTCAGACTAACAAACTGCCAAAGCAGTTTAAACGATCAAAAGTGATAGCCATTCTGAAACCCGGAAAGTTGGTGCAGAGACCTGAAAACTACCGTCCAATAGCACTTCTTAGTTGCATTTATAAACTCTTGGAACGAGTCCTCCTCATTAGGATTGCACCACTCATTGAAGATGTAATCCCTCCAGAACAAGCTGGTTTCAGAAGAAATTGTAGCTGTACTGATCAAGTTTTGGCTCTTACCACTCACATCGAGGTGGGCTTCCAAAAGAAGTTATAATCAACAGCTGTGTTTATTGACCTGACAAGTGCATATGATACTGTCTGGCGACATGGACTAATTCTTAAATTGCTGGAAGTAATTCCCTGCTTGGAAATTGTAAACCTAATTTCCAACATGCTCTGTGAGAGTTTGTAGTATTCCTAGGTGATTCTAAAAGTCGTAAAAGAAAATTAAATAATGGTTGGCCACAGGGATCAGTATTGGCCCCAGTTTTCTTCAACCTCTACATCCATGACTTGCCATCAACCTCGGCTACTAAGTTTATCTATGCAGATGACATTGCACTGGTAGCTCAAAGCAGAAATTTTGAGGATGGAGAAGGCATTCTTTCAGCAGACTTGGAGAAAATGGCTACATTCTTCAAGTCTTGGCGATTGATCCCAAGCGCTTCTAAGACTGAGGTTTCATGTTTCCATCTTAGCAACCGACTCGCAAACTACGAGCCATCTGTTTTATTCCTTGGTGATAAACTAAAGTACAACTCTTTCCCGAAATATCTAGGAGTCACCCTGGACAGAACTTTAAGCTACAAAGAACATCTCACTAAGCTCTCCCACAGAATCACTACAAGGAATAACATCTTACACAAGCTTTGTGGTAGTTCATGGGGAGCCTCGGCTGACTGCTTACGATTAACGGGTATTAGTCTTGTCTACTCTGCAACCAGGGTGTCGAGCGATGACCTTTTTTCAAATTCCCGTATGAAAATCCACCAAATTCCCGTATATTTTAGAACTCTCTAAGACTCGAGTTCGCATACCGAATGGCTGAAAAATGAATCTTAAAACGCTAATCAAGATTTACTGGCGTAAGTAACTGAATTTTTGGAGATAATTCCGCAGCCCACGGGTGATGGCAAGATTTAGGCCTAATCCGTAGCGTGAGCAAAGCGCGCGCGCGAGTTAATTCTCTCGCAGATGGGATGAGATGCTACGAACACAAATAAAATACCTTTTACCTGAGGAGAGCTTATATAAATGACTATTTTACTGAGGAGGACTGAGAGAGTAGAGAATAGGAGTGTCACATAAAAAATGTTTACGGGAAGTGACTGAATCGTATGGTACCGTAACCGTATGGAGCTTCCACGAGTTAAAATGGCACCATAACACTAACAATAACAAAATGGCACCGAAGCTTATGCATAGCGAACTTCCGGTCCGCGAATCTCCATTTGATTTTCATTGGCAGTGAATCGTTCGTTCGTGATTATCTTCTTTATTATTTCGGATTGTGGTTTTGTTTTTATACGTTCAACTTATGAAATAAGAACTAGAGAGTTGGCCTTTCATGAATATTCCAAAGACAAGTGTCTCCTAAAAGAATAATTGGTAACACTTCGCATCACAGACGACCACAACAAACAGTTTGTCTACAAAGTGTGCGATTTGCACATTTCAAACGGCAGTGGTTTAACATATCTTAGACTAGGCCTACAATAATTAAATTGGTGCAAATTAAATACGTTATATGTGAGAATATTATTATAATTTGCTATCAGATTGTTATATTAGTATATAGGTATTAAGTATTAACGTGACCCATTTAAATGCTAAATTGTTACGGAAGCTACGAGTTATAGGCTATTCGCCGTACCGGTATGCCTAATATTTACTAACAACGCATCGTTTCTTCTTTAATATTTATGTAATCATTATAATTATAATAGCCTATCTATTAATACTTATTTAACCAATACTCATTTTATAATTCTATACATATTCCAGGTATTGCAAGAAAGCGATATTTGACAGCACATGCTTTCCACCTTAAAATCCTACCGTGCCTAGTTTTCAGTACTTATGGAAAATATTACCGTAAGTTAATAAACCAAACAACTGGCGACAATTTTTTTTTAAATGCTCGTTTACATCTTCACCCTAGTCTACGTACAGTATCATACGGTAATCACTGAAAGGGTAGGGGGGTTATGACCTCAATTTCACAAACGAACGAACCTCATTTTGCATGAATTATGGAACCCGAATCCTAATGGAGGTATGGATTGTCTGCATTTAGAAATATGTTAGTCAACAATTTAAAACAAGATGCCAGAAAACTAAATACAAAAAGCTGCGTGCCTACTGCGGTGTTAAGTTGCTCCGTGAAAAAAAAAAAAAAATACACTTCGCCAAGATTATACGACGTGCATACAGTTAAATACAATCATCCAATTGGAGAAACACTTTCTTTGTCACGATCTTATAAGCAATATAAACATAAACTGCTGTAATTTACGGGGAAATGTGCAACATTTAGAGACTACGAGTGTTGTATGTGGCACAAAGTTAGCTGACATTTCGCATCATTAATACATAAGGAATGAACACATGCAGAGCTTTCTCACTGCACACAGCTGAAGATCATACATATCATTCTTGGTGCATTTTACGTTCTCTTAACAACAATAAGTTGCTTAGTTACATGCAAGGAAAATTGTAGTACACAGTTCCCATTGCTTCCATTACCTGACTATTAAACCAGAAGCTGGTAATGCATAACCATACGCCGGTGGCGCGTCCTATGGCAAATGAAAGGTCGAAAGAAAATGTAAGCTCTATAGAAGCCCGGAACAAGGCGATACAATTTTCTACAATACTGAAAATAGTCAAAATACCCTTTGTAATAATGAATAATAATGTTGGGGGTCATGTAGCAATAAATGTTACCCACCCACTATCCCTCTAGATCACGACTTTTATAGTAAAATTGGAGGTGTGTCCGCTATTACACGCGTAAATTATGAGTATTGTTTCAGGGGCCGATAGCCTAGATGTTAGGCCCCTTAAAACAACAATTATCATCATCATCAGTATTGTTAACCCCGCGCATTCCTCTCCGCAACCCACGCCACACGGTAAGAATTCTGAGCATGCTTCTCACCTACATCCTGTATTTCGAAGGAAATGTCGGGAGCTTGGAACAGCTGAGCTGTTTTGCTAAGTTTTTAGTGGTGTTGTAAATCAACTGATTCGAATAATACACAGCGCTACACTTCAGACATTATTTCTGTACAATTATACGTAATATATTTAAAAAAACAATCCTGAGTCAACACAGAGGGCATTCAAACAGAGAAATACGATACTTTTAGATGAATAAATAAATTACACACCGAAGCTATACTACCTTTATCATCGGTATTCAATTCAATAAATACGACAAAGAGGGCAAACACTCTACAGCTAATGAATATAAAAACACTCACCAAGCAATGATTATCCTTTAACATGAAACAAGAGTCTGATTGGAGGTCGTTCACAGCTTACTACAGTAGTCGGCAGATAACACCATACACACTCACTGAATCGCGACTCTCTACGGTTAATATTAGCTTTCGTGGTAACACAAAAGTAAAGTTAAGGTAAATACATATTTAGCACTGAGCACTCAAACAAGCCGCTCTGTGGCGATATTACTGCCGTGGTTTTATATTGTCGAGTTGTAGGCTATTGAATGACAGACGGTATTTTGAACACTAAGACGGGAAACAATAGCCTGTGCTCTATTATCGATTGACGCAAGCGAACTGACACCAATAAATAAATTATCCTCAGTCACTTGGCAAGGGTTTCTTTGACACCCTCCATCCCTTCATTGTCCCTATCATCATCACCACCATCATTGTCTTCGTCAGAGCTTGATGAATTGCCAAGGTTAATAATCATTCCATCCACCGCGATATCCATACCGCCTTCAGTATTTCTTTCTGTTCATGCTGTACGGGATGTGTCCAGTCCTCGGGTCGAACTTCGGAGAAGTAAAAATAACGAAACAATAACAATGAAAGGTAATCCCACACAGACAGTGGTTAACAAGCGACTGAAACAATGCCTGTCCATACGAGAAGAATTCTGTCACTTATGTGGTGAATTTTGTAGCCACATGTTGGTGACGGGTGTTTGATAGTAAAATGTCGAGAGCTGTGAGACATTTTGTGTAGTTTTTGAAATTTATGCATGTGCATTGAGTGTTTGCACAGACTTTAAAACCATTTGGTATGCGAAAGTAGACCATGGAAATGCTAAAAACAGTAAAATTCCACACGCGACACGCCACGAATACTTTTTAATTTAGATTTATTTTATCCAAGTAGATAATAGAAAATAAAATAATGCAAAACGAAATTAAATAAGTCACTTTGACAAATACAGGGTGGGGCAGAAACAATGACCCATTTTAAACATGTTATTTAACCATGAATAAATACAACTACATATTAATACTGTACACTGTTCAAAAGAACACATCCTACCATTAATTACACATGTCACTTTTTGTAAATTATGTCCTTCAGGTGTCCGCCATTGTTGGCGATGCAATCTTCTGCACGAACACGCAAATTCTCCATACCCTTACGAAGAGTGTCACCTGTTATGGCCTCGATTTCGGCTTGAATGTTGTTTTTCAATTCTTCAATAGTTGTTGGCCTGTTAGCATACACTTTGAATTTTAGGAATCCCCACAGAAAAAAATCACAAGTCGATAAATCGGGCGAACGGGCTGGCCAGTTGACATTGTCAAAGCGGGATACAAGATGATCTGGAAACATTCTGCGTAAGACTGTCATGGATGTTTTGGCCGTGTGAGCGGTTGCACCATCTTGTTGGAACCATAACGACCGCAAATTGATATTCTTACGGCGCATTTCCTCCATTACAAACTGTTGCAACATAACAACATATCGATCTGATGTTACTGTGACAGCGTCACCTGCAACATTTTCGAAAAAATACGAACCAATAATACCCTGCAGACAAACACCACACCACACAGTAACTTTTGCGCTATGAAGTGGTCTTTCGTGCATCTGATGAGGATTGGTGGGCGCCCAGTACCTACAGTTTTGTTAGTTTACATAGCCCGATAAGTGAAAATGGGCCTCATCAGACATCATGAAATTGTTGAGAAAGTCGGATTGAGTGTTTATCATCTCCAGAAGCTGTGTACAGAATGTTTGACGTGCCTGGAGATCTCTGGGCAATAATTTCTGCACCACTTGGAGTTTGTAGGGATGGAACTTCATATCCAGATGCAACATCCGTCGCACACTTCTAGCCGAGATGTTAAGAACTTGTGAATGCCGACGAACTGATCGCGTTGGACTTTGCTCGACAGCAGCTCGCACGCGTGCAATGTTGTCCGGGGTGCGAACTGTACGTGGCCTACCAGACGGTTTCTTGTTTGTTGCAGATGCTGTTGCTCTGAACTGCTGGACCCATCTCGTAATTGACTTCCGAGACGGAACTTGATCATTCCGACCAATGTCAAAATGTTGCCGGAACAAACACTGTGTTCGTACGACACTGTCACCACAATTGAAGAACGTATCTATTGCAAACGCACGGTGTTCGTTTGACCAACGCACCATAGTGACTGGCAATGCTTTGAACTGCACTACACACTGGTACCAATATCAACACTCTAGGAAGCCGTGTGCAATAATGGCGGGCAATTTAAAATGGGTCATTGTTTCTGCCCCACCCTGTACAAGATTGTTACTAGGAACCTCAGTTATACACAGCACAAAATTAAGTTCTTTTGACAGTACTAATTTCAGAATAGGAACTGTATTCTAGTCATACAAAAAATAAAATAAGTCACTTTGTTAATACTAGATTGTGGTTAGGAACTTTAGTCACACAAAATAAGATAAAACAAACAATATTCAAGGATTTATTAACTTAAAGCTTCACTAGGGAACTCATCTGCTCTTCAATTTTGTATGCTTCAGAACGGGCGTCGTTGAATATCTTCTTTTTTTCCCCAATTACTGGATATCTTTCGTGCCTTTTCTTTCGACTGCCACCTTAGCCGTCGCTTCGCACCTGTTTTGCTTCCTTGAACACGGCGTGGGAGTTTCGTGCAGTATGGACTCTTGCTCACGGTTATCTTTTCTACTCCACCAGCTGCCATCACAGCGTCCTGATCAGTAAGCATTCCAATCGGACTTGCTTCTTTGTGATTGACGATCATGCACCCCTTGTTCAGGGAGAAACCTCTGTCTAGAGCTGCATTGTTGTGATAAAAAATCAGTATCATTTTAACGAAGGTTGTGAGATCGTTTTTGGCAGGAACTGAGGAAGGTGCTGAAGCCACTAATTCAGACCACAGCACGTCGAGCCGTGGCTCTTTTCCGTCGAACTGCTTAAAACTCAAAGTGACGAAGGGCAGTCTCAGAAGTGCGGAGTAGCTGCTCTTGATGCGGTCAGCCATTGCGCCAGAAATCAAATTCTTCTGATTACAAAGAATTTCCAGGGCAATGACGATCCTAACTTCTTTCAACTTAGGAGTCTCAGCGACCCCTACAAGGTATAGGCAGGAAATAGCACGGGTCATCTTGTGAGTAAGAGATGACCTCTCTTTGATTTTTTTTCAGCCATAGGAAATTGCAAAATTGCAGCACATCCGCGTCTCGAATTTTCTGAGATCTTGAGTTGTTAGCTTCTTTAAGGGCTGCTCTTGTCGAGAAACCCAGGTCTCCTCTGTGAATAACAATGCGGACTGATTCCTGTATGTTATTGTCAGCAACGAGCGCGGCGCGCGTAGCCCCGCGCAGAGAGGGTACGGCCGGCGGTCAAAGCATGCATTCGACGTTGGCTGGGTTCTCATCCCGCTTAGCGCTCTATCGGTGGCGCAAATTGCGAGTGGCAGCGCGGTCTTCAGGCGAAATAGAAGACTGAGCGGGAGGACTCTACCGAGCGTTCGGGGGCTAAGAAGTCAGGCATTATGAGACTTTTCAAGATTTCCCGTATCAAGTGCGAATTTCCCGTATAATTCCCGTATTTTTCCCGGGTCACTAAAATTCCCGTATAATTCCTGTATCGCTCGACACCCTGGCAACGGAATACTGTGCCCCCGTATGGCTGGAAAGTGCACATGTGCATAAAGTAGATACTAAGCTGAATGAAACCATGCGCTGCATAACTGGTACTGTCAAGTCTACACCTCGTCACTGGTTACCCGTTCTTAGCCATATCCCACCACCCCACCTGAGGAGAAAGGAAGCTTTGCTGAGGGAGGCAAAGAAGATCCGGTCATCTCCCTCTTTACCAGTTCAGCAGGAATTTTGTTACCCATCGCCACGACGACTTCGATCGAGGAGACGGCCGACTCTTGAGGGACAATTTCAACCAAAACCGGAGCTGGCAGGAAGAGGGGTCAAATTCAAAATCTGGTACTAATGCCCAAGAGATAAATTCAACTCAGGAAATGAATGGATTTGACCTCCCAAGAAAACTATGGTGTCGCCTCAACAGACTGAGAACTGGGCATGGGCGCTGTAATTTCTTGCGCCATAAGTGGGGCTAGATTGATTCTCCAATGTGTGAATGCAGTGAAGAGGAGCAGACCATGGACCATGTCATCCTGCGTTGCCCTCTTCATGCCTACTCCGGAAGCCCCAGCAACCTGTTTGATCTATCAGAAAGTGCTGCTCTGTGGTTGAAGAACTTGGACGTGGACTTATGAATTCCTCGTTGTACTCACCATACGATTAAATAAATAAAATGTATTAAATCTGCATGAACTTACCAACATATCATATCCCACATCCATGAAGTGGCCAAGTGAACCTAAATATGTTAAAACTTTTAGCATTGGATTACGGTAAATAGGATTTTCGTTGCCTACAAGGTCCCCTTAAGCATGTCAACAAGGAACTTGCTTTTGTATAGTATAACACCAGTTTTGTTTTTATGTTAAGTTTTCTACATTAACGTGTTTAACCACCTGAAGAACGTAAACCATTCCACATTTGAAACTATACATTGATGACTGGCAATGTGGGCAGAATCATTGCCCATGCAACACATGGTGGGTGGTATAACTTTCACCATCACTTTGAACCCAGTACACAGACGCCTGGTCGTCCCTATCCTACAGCATGTCCGAAGAGAACACTAAAATCTTAAAATTTTATTCCCAGCAACTCTTGCGATATTTCTTCATATAACTGAAAGGAATATCTTTAATGATCATTTTCCGTGTTGACGTTACAAACCTACTACTTGTTACTCCCAATTTTCAATACAACTTACTTTGTGTGATGCGTTCACTGATCTCTATACATGGATCGCTGATGGCAGCTCTCCGCTGCACGAGAAAGTACGCCAAGTTGAGCGCGCGGTCCGCCATGTTGGTGTACACGTTCTCGAGCACTTCTTATGGAGAAGCCATGCTAATCTAGTCATTTTTAAATCGTAATTAATGGTGCCTTGGAACAAATAAAAATATAGAGATATGTTCACTCATAGCATAAAGGCATTGGGATCACTGACACGTCATTCCGAGGTCAGTAAATCTCCGGAATAGCAATAAAAATGAATGTATAATAACGGCTGACAAATATCAACTTTGGTGCTGAGTACACGCAATTAGTGATCAGTAACAGAGTAACGAGTGAAAAGCAATTTCTGGAAACATTCTTGTAAATTGTATATATACAGGGTGTATTTAATATGATGGAAGTCCTTTACACTGGTGATAGAAGATGGTATTCTAAGCAAATATCTTCATGAAATTAAGTCGGATCTTAATTAGTGTAGGTGGAATTAAATCACAAAAATCGTCGGTCAATATCTTGGAAACGGGCTTTTACTTCGTTCCCCTCAGCAGCACAGGTGACTTCTCCCCGTCGCCCTCCCCTCCAGCGCTCAGGCATGTTGACAAGAGTCTGCAGTTGAGTGACCTCCTCGCCTTGTCTGCCAATGACATTGAAATACACAAACAGCTGAATCACACCTTCATGGGGAGTGGCTACATGACTAGTGATGGTGGATATGTCTAGGATTTTGCCAGCTTCATGGACTATGCATAGAAAATAGAAATCCTAATGATTTGGTAAATTAATTTAAGGAACTGTTGGTCTATCTTTGTGTGAAGATAGTGCAACAACTGTAATAAAAATATTAATAATAGGCTTTAAGGCACACTAACTTCTTTTATGTTCCTTTTTGGTAAGTCGAGTTGCCAGACTTTAATGTACGTAGGATTTCTTGTATGTGCCATGAAATCCATGGACATGATCGTATTAGATCCCATTCATTTACTACATGACTGAACGTAGATCGCACCCTCGGGAAGGTTAGCACTCTACCACCCGAACTACACATGCTGACTCTTATTATTATTATTATTAGGCTATTATTATTATTTATTTATTTATTTACATAAGTTAAGCCCTCATTGGAGCACTTAACCAAAACAAGTATATGCATGTCTCAAAAAACAATATTAAAGATTCAGCTTCTTATTTTTCTTCTTTTCCCAAAACATTTTCATTCAAGTCCACCTTGTCGCTCTCTCGGCATCGCTTATGGTGTAAGTTTTGCGGGTAAAGGTTTTTAAGGGAAGTCGGATGTTCTTGTTTTTCAAGATATTCTTCTCCTCTTTGTTAGCAATTTGGGACATTGTCAAGCCGAGTTCATCCAGATCATTTTGAATTTCCATACACCAAGAGTTCTTTGTTTTAATTTTGAAAAATTAATTAAATAATACTTTTAATTGTCTGGTATCCGGCAGGTGTGAGATATGACAAAAAAAAAAAAAAGGCAATTCGCCTTTTTCGCATAGTATCGACTATAGACTCAGTTTCTTCATTTGGTAATAGACGCCATTATTATTATAACACTGTATTATAACAATGTATTTGTATTTTATTTTCATTTTCGTGTATTTTCATATGTATGTACATTGTTGATTGACCAATAAATCAACACCCCTCCGCCCTCTCCAGTTTATGGCCACCCCAGGGCTGGAGATGGGATGGGACAATTCACAATATGTACATGTGGTACCGTACTAGTATTAAATCTTGGAAGTAGTTTTCCATGGGTTCCCACTTCTACCCCCAGGCAAATGCCGGGATTGTTCCTAACTTAAGGCCACGGCCGCCTTCTTCTCAATAACCATAACCGCTGGCAGTGTAGCCCAAGAAGGGCCTAGGCCTACCAAGCGACCGCTGCCCAGCCATTTGGCCTGCAGATATTAGGGTGACGCGTGGTCAGTGCATCGGGTCCCCTCGGCCATTAATCTTGCTTTTCCTGACTGGGGCACTGCCTCACAGCTACTCAATTGCCCTCACGAGGCTTAGTGCACCGCGTTCCAGCCCTCACGTCAGTTTCTAATATCCCTGATGGAGCCGGGAATCAAACCCAGGGCCTCTGGGTGAGAGGCAGCTGCACTGCCCCAACACCACAGGGCCGGCGCCTTCTTCCGAATCCTCACCTGAATTGCAAATACCCACATTACTACGGAAACCACAAAAACACAGGTTATCACACAAATTCTACCCACACCCAGCTACATGGGGCTAAATGACCAAAATCGCCAAGCCTCTCAAACAAAACATCAAGTATTTTACTTCCATCCTAAATGCCTAGTTCTGAACAGACTACGGGATGTCGGAATTTTGTCACACTGTATTTCATTAAGTGAATGTTTTTAGTATTTTCAGAAACTAGTCAACAGAAGGTCCGACAAGGACGCCAATGATACACCAGGGCTGAGTATCGAAATTATTTTATACATGAACACTTACAAAGTAGGCTACACAATACTACCGGTCCTAACGTCCCAAGCCATTGCGTGCGTTGTCAACAACAACGCACATTTTCTTACGAGATGGTAGCGCGTATCCTCGTAACAGCTGATAGCCTACCACCCCTCAAGTCAACTGGTAAGGTCAATGCTCCGATTACGTAACAACTTCCCCTCGGCGTGTCGTCACACCTGGCTCCGCCTCGTTTCCCCCAGCCTGCCGAAGCACTTTCTGCCTGATTAGTTTCTGAAAAAACTAAAAACATTGACTTTTTCATGATTAATTATCAATTTCAAGATAGGTGACAAATTTTTTACCTAGGAAGCTTAGAATAGTCTCTTCTATCACCAGTGTGACGGACTTCCATCATATCAATTACACCCTGTATATATATATATATATATATATATATATATATATATATGCCATAAAATTATGCATTCTTCAAATGATGTACGGTACCTATAAACGTAGCTCACTATACAGGCCTAGATTCGACATCGTAATCGGTGCTTGGTAATGCTTGGCAACAACAGCAACAACTCCATAAACCCATCCCCTCACTTCTCTCCCTCTCACCAACACTTCCCCCAAGTAATCCCAGCACTCTACATCAAATACTACAGCTTTTAATCAGGCTAGCAGAAATATGAACTTAATAATAACGGGAAGTAGATCAAAGCCAAAAATGCACTTTAGGCCAAACCAATTTCACTCCTCAGCTCCACATAAAACTTAACACAACTAAAACCCTACTCAAAATATACTATCCCCACCATTTTACAACTATTAAGCGAACTATTCACACCCAGAACCGAAAAACCTTGAAATGGGATCAAATTAAAAACGCAATAGCCTAGCCCGATCACGTCTGCTTCAGCACCACCGCATGTGTATACTTAACTTCACAATAACTCAAAATTACGGCTAAGTGACATATCTGCCTGAGAAGTTAAGGTATTACCGGCTTGCCAGGGATGATGGGTCACCAAACCGGTATTTAAAACTAAGATTTTACGCTTTAAATAACCAATTTCAGCCCATTTTACAACTACAAGAAATACAAAATATTTACTGCCAGTATAAATACATGTATAGCATCAATCTACCAGTAACCAATCACAGAGCCGGATTCGCAATATTGCACCATGCGCTCGCTGCCATCTTGCTATACCTGTCATCGTCTATTCGGCTTACTGCTGCCTTACCTACCAGCCATCCATGTATAGAGATCAGTGGATGCGTTATATCCCCTTCAGGTACATGTTTCAGACCAAAAGCAGTCTTCTTAAGGCTATTCAGCAAGGTATTGGTCTCAAAGAATCACTGTACTGGTGAAAGTCAGTCACGTTAAAATACATAAATAATGAAGATAAAATGCCACTGGGATGAATGATGATAATTTTTGTTTCATAAACTACAGTCGAACTTCTATATCTCGAATTTTCGGTAACTCGAAGTAATTTTCATTTCCCGGGGGTATCGTATCTAATTCACATGTTACATTTGTTCTATAATTCGAAGTTCTATTACTCGAATATTTCGATAACTCGAGGAATATTTCATTCCCCAGGCGTAAAATATTTTTCTATATCTCGAAGTTGGGGTGAAAATACAATTGCCTTGAAGACTGGAGTTGTGACTTGGGGCTTGGAATATGAGATTTTTGTTCACCTTGGATACGTTACGGTACTTGGAGAAGTTATTTCTGTCAGTATTGTGTGGTCGGCTACATTCCAGAGCAGCCTGAAGGCAAGAGGACTGGTTCGTGTCAATTTGCACCTCAGACAATAACAGTAAGAAGGAAACTCCTGCTATTTATGGCATGCCGCCACCCTTCATGTCCTTGGCTGATAAGCCTGGCGAGAGAGCACTGTCCTGTAGTTTCTGACCTACTGTGTAAATCAGTAATGCAAACACCATGGAGATGAAACGCGTTCTGATATCTTTAAGTGCAAGTGAAAAATTAAAGTTAATTCACGAAGTGGAAAAGGGTGTGAGAAGGAAGAAAGATATTGCGGAGGAATTCGGCATTCCAGCTAACACACTGTCAACGATTATGAAAAATAAAGACAAGATTGCTAGTGCTATTCAGGAGTCACTTTTTTCATCGGAGAGGAAACGTTTTAAGAGCTCAAGTTACCCTCAGTTGGAGGAAGCTATGTTTAGGTGGGTCAAGTGTATGAGCGTATGGAGAACAGGCTCCAGATATTCTGGCCGCTTTTCGTCGCTTCGAACAGGGACAACCTTCAGTTGAAGAGGATGTTTTTCAAGCTGTTAACCTATTAGAAAACTTCGTGGTGTTGCAGAAAAGGAAGCAAAAGAAACTGACAGACTTCTGTTCAAAGATTTGAATTTGTAAGTACTGTAAAATAAAAATGTACTAGTAATACTGTATAACTGTGTAGTAATTTAACAAAATAAGACACAATGTAGTACAATGGATTGAAACTTGTAAATAATTAATACGATAGCATTAAAAACCCTAGCTGGTAGGCCCATAGGAGACGTTCTAGTAACAATAATATTAGAAGTAGCAACAGTTGTCTATTCGTATGTTTATAATACTGTAAAGGTATCCCTCCCTCTTTTTTTTGTTTCTTTTTGAAAAAAATCGATATCTCGAATTAATTTTTATCTCCAAAGGCACTTCGAGACATCGAAGTTCGACTGTAGTTAAAAAGTTTAAAACATCGCACTTGTAGTGTTGATCGGTGACAGCTCTATATTTGACCGATGGATGTTGTTATGATCGAGGAGAGGTGCGTGTTGCTCACCTTCCTGTAGGCCCATGGAAATCCTTGCAATCAGCCAAGGATTCAGTTGGTCATAACTGTGCTGGGGTATATAAGATTCCATATTCCTGTGGTTTTGTATTGTATATATTGGACAGACATGTAGGAGAATCACAACAAGGGTCAATCCACATCGTTGGCATTTAGTAAATACATTTTACAATAGGTAGCGCACAAGCAGATTCAACAAATGAGCGTTTAAACAAAGTCCGGTATGCATTCATATACCATTCATCCGATAGCGATGAAACTTTGGTGAGATGTTTTGTACACTCCAGGGGAGGTTTCAGGCTTAGTAAATCTATTTCACAACAGGTAGCACATGAGTAGATTCAACAAATGAGTGACGGCATGCGAATCGTTTAAACAAAATCCCGTATGAGTTCATATGCCATTCATCTGATTGCGATGAAACTTTGATGTTTATTCGAAGAAGAATTCATAGCAAGTTCCGTGTTGACGTTTAGAAATGATAATAACAAAATATATAAAGTTTCTGCCTAATCAACACAATTTGATGCTATATTATCGTCTAATGGGTACATGTTTCGGAATTTCTAATAATTCCTTCTTCAGCCCTTTAACTTTATGTTAAGAAACACCATTCCACTGACAAAATTGACTTCGTCAATGTCAAAACACAACTATACATTGATATTAACACACTTAAAAACTATTAAAATTACAACATGATAAACTTAAGAACAATTAAAACATTCCTATTGTTTACAGCAACATTGATATGTAATTGCTGTTACGACACATTCTTGCTAAGTGCGTGATGGTTAAAATACACAGTCATAATTAAACTTATATGTCGGGAGAAAGATATGAGTATTTTGTACGTGTCCATGAGCCTATGTAACTCAACAGCTTGTAGTAATATTGGATAAGTGATGACAAAGTGGAAACTTTGATTTCAGCACTTTATTTAAAAGTATGCTGGAATATGACTATAAATATGTTGCTGGCCCATGAAAACAGGGATGACGTGTCCTGGCTTGTTGACTTTAAAATTTGCATTAGCATGTAAAGTGGATTTGCTGTCTTGTATTATCTTCTTAACGGAAGTGGAAACGATTTGAATGCGATGTGCCTATGACATGATCCAGTTCAGGGTGATTGTTGTATTGTTGTATACGCTCCCACGAATGTTTCTAGATTAGTCAATCTATTCCACAATAGTTTAGAGGCACAAAATTACGACACGCATGTCAAAGAACCCGTTTGAATTCAGTAGGCTGTGGTCATAATGGTGAAATTAATCTCGGGAGTTTCCGCTAACACAAAGTTCCTAATTTCTCTACTAGAAACCGCTATAGTGTTCAAGGAGCTTAGATATCTTACCTCCTTGACCTTCATAGCACTTCAAGGAACAAAAAAATTCGACATGCACCCTCTGGGTGTCAAATAACAAAGCTTGCACCCGGCGCCCGAGGCCATACGATAGTTACGGCTGTGAATTTGTTTCGTCGCCTCGCCGCGTGGGTCACAGCCGCCCCGGGCTATGCTCTGCCTCTTTGTGTTACCTGCACCTTACACAACGGGGCTGCGAGGACAAAAGGGATGAACCAGAACATTCGTGACCCAGCTAGTGATGGAAATCTCGAGAAGCCGTGAATCGTGGACGATTCCAGAAGCATGCATTCAGTCACCAGCCTGCTATATATAAGCGGCCTCACCAGCGAGGGAGGACAGTGTTTTTGAGCGAGTGCGACAATAGTTGGTGACGTGACGTGTGAAACCCGAGTCGTCTACTGTAAGGATGAAGTAAAAATTAGTTACTTTTTAGCTACCTGTTAGTTACCTTTTAGTTAATTTTAGTTACCTTTGAATTCAAGATACGTCTGCGGTCTGCAAGCAAAGGGCCTCATCACGCGGTGAAGAAAAACAACAATGAACTGTGTTTAAAGCGGTAAATCAAATTCACTTAGGGAGTTATAAAAAAATGTTATAAATAATAAATACTATATATTTATTATCAAATGAGTTGTTTCACCTAATATGTCGTCTTGTGCACAAGGCATATTTATAATTGCCAAGAGGTTGCTCTGCTCTTGACCGTTTGTCGAGATTTCCTTTGTCCCCGCGGTAGATCACGATGAAATTTATGGCACGTTCCGTGATTGTAACCGAATTCTGTCTTCGCAGTCAAGTACGGACAAAAATCGAGATGTTACACGATCGGCGCTGGTCTCACCCGTTTGTCGAGATTCCCGTAGTTTTCACGATAGAACACGGATAAATATCGCGATTTAGATAAACAGCATCACTTTTAGTCGTTCGACGAGATTTCCATTGTCCTTGAGGTCGGGCACGAGAAAATATAGCATTATTACACAATCGGCGCCACTTAATGTCCGTTTGACAAGAATCCAGTTGTCCTCGTCATTGAATGCGGAGAAATATCGCGATGCATCGCAATCGCTACCGCTCTCTGCCGCTTTACGAGATTCAAGTTGTCCTCGCGATATTATTGTTACGGCTGTGAGTTTGTGTCATCACTCGCCGCATGAGTCACAACTGCCCCAGGGCTGGGCTGTGGCCTGCCTCCTGTATTGCGTGTGCCTTATGCAACAGGGCTACTAGGACAAAGGGGTAGTCCAGAATATTCATGACTGGACCAGCGATGGAAACCTCGAGAAGCCGTGAACCCTGGATGGATCTAGAAGCATTTATTGAGTCACCGGCCTGCTATATAAGTGCGACCTGTCTAGCAGTTGTTGTTGTTGTTTTGTTTTACGAGCTAGTGCGAGCGATTATCTTGAGCGACAGAAGTGTGGTGACGGAGTGCCATGGAGTTACGAAATCCAGTGACACTGTTTCTCCCAGCTTGTAAACAGCCTGCAGCAAGTGATAGTAAGTAATTGTAGTCGGCGTACATAAGGGAGAGGAGCAGGTAGTTTCTGTCAAGGCCACCGTACTCATTAGGACGGATTAACTTCTGTGGTCTGTTGACAAGTGAAAGGGGCCAAGAGCGCTCAAGGAAGAGACTTGAGGAAACTGGAGTAAGGTTCCAATTGCTTGTGTTTGCTGATGAGTAGTGTAATTTTCTGGCCGCAATAAAGTTAATTATTTCTTTAAGCAGTAATTGGTGTTGTGCTTTATACCCACCGTAATCCAGTTAACAAAGGTGCCACTAGGGGGTGGCACGTAACATTATGCAATCCGAGCCGCACCCGGCCATTGAACAATTGTCTATCTGTCCTAACAGAATGGTGGAGGCAAGCTCAAGGTTGGGCATGGTTAAAATTCACGTGTAGTTATGGACATGTTGTATGGTCGGCGCCGTGATTCCCGCTGTCCCTATGCTGTTGTTGGGAGTTCATCAGTTCAGGGTGGATCACGAGGAGAAATTAGTATCGCGATGCTACGTAGGCTGGCATTTCTAAGTGGGTTGATGCACTTCTCGCTCCCCGTAGGCCTACGCTTTTAAGTATACGGTCATGGGAAAAGTAGCGAGTAGGTTTCGGAATGTTTCGTGATTGGCGTCCAATCACCATTGACGGGATTCCCGCAGTCCTCGTGGTCACAAGTTCACGATAGGGGAGGGGTTTTATGATTTTACGCAACTGGCGTCGATCGCGGTCCATTTGACGAGATTCCCGCAGGCAAGTCGCGCGGTCAGTCGGCCGTCTTGAGTATGAATGTTCGAAGTAGGTATCAAATACAGTATTAAGAATTATTCTGAGAGGATTGCACGAATAATACAAGAGGACACGTTTTCTTTCGAATGCGAATCACGAATTATACAAGTTTTCGAAATAACTGGTTAGATTGTAATATATCCGATGGAACCAAAGTTCGAAGGAAAATTCGACATATAACGGAATTTCGAATTAACCATACTGGATGTCGCAAATTTACGAGACAGATTTTTAAAATAAGTTATAGCCTACGTATTTCGAAGCTTTTTCATAATTCTTTTTCGAGACGGTAACATTTCGCAAGATTGCGACATTAAATTATTTCGCGTTATTTCTCGACTTCAATTTGACATAGTCTCCAAATAAATGCGTGAAATCGGAGGTTTCTGATTAGTTTACAAGTTTTCGCGAATAAACGTCTCGCGAAAAGTCAGGTTTCCTCATAACACACACAAATATTTCACACAAAACTAAAGTCTTCTTGATGCCGAAAATATACGCTGAACGATGTATAGGCCTACCAGTCAGGGTATCCTCAGTATGCATTTCCTCGAGGTCGGGTACGGGGAAATATAGCTTATGCAATCGGCGCCGCTTGCGTGAAACTCGCTTCATCGCAATATCTGAGCCTAGAGGCGCAAGTTTAAATGATTCAATCCACCTCCAGAAAATGTTCGTTAACCGTATGTAAAATTCGTTACTTTCGTTACCGATAGACACCCTGCAAGTGAGGCTATTGCATGCAGTGAATTGCGAAACCCAGTGAGATTCTTTCCGAGCCTGCGGAGCAGTGTGTAGCAGACTCATTAGCAGCCTAAGCCTAACGGTAGTTTGTGTACTCAAGGAAGTGTACAGGTATTTCGGTGAGTGACAGACTGGCTGCACACAGGCCTGCCTAATTAGTGAACGGACAGCTGCTAGAGAGAGTGAAAGGGGAGTGTTCCCAGTCAGAGAGGACCTAGAGTGAGATACTAATTGCAAGTATCTGTTTATTGTGTGGTGAACTGTAACTTGCTAAGACCTGCAATAAAACTACTTTTTCTTTAAAAGGACCACTGTGTTTAGCTTCTACCCGCCGTAATCCAGTTAACGAGCTTGCCACTAGGGGTGGCACGTTACAATATTATTATCTACATGGAGAAACATTTCACAACTTGTACGATTCAGTAGGCGATTGAAATAAGTAAACAACCACACATCTTTAATAGAGATGATGGTTATTCCTTAAGTAAATCATGGCTGCCCTCTATAGTTTCATTACCAACATCATCTTGGTCTCAAGAGGTCATGGAGAAACCATTTGTTTCGACATCGCCTCCTATGTTATACCATTTATTTATGGAGATTATAGACCTATGCCATTGTTTACTCATTCCTTGTTTCTTGTGAGGCTATTGCATGCAGTGAATTGCGAAACCCAGTGAGATTCTTTCCGAGCCTGCGGAGCAGTGTGTAGCAGACTCGTTAGCAGCCTAAGCCTAACGGTAGTTTGTGTACTCAAGGAAGTGTACAGGTATTTCGGTGAGTGACAGACTGGCTGCACACAGGCCTGCCTAATTGTTAACCCCCTCTCGAGTAGTCCCCACCCGGAGATCCGAACGGGGGACTAGTTTACCTCCGGATTGAAATTTTACAAGGGAGGAGGCCATCATCACATGTAATTATGCATAGAGAGGTGCATATCCTCGGGAATAGCATTACGGCTGTAGTTTCCCGTTGCTTTCAGCCGTGCAGCAGAACGCAGTGTAGCCATTAGTTGGCTTATATTATCAATATCTTAACCGTCTATTAGATTAGTAAAGAATTGATTTATTCTGAAAGGCTGCTACTCCCTTTCAGAATAAGTAAAGAGCAATTCTACTACAAAATACTAACCTTCTACTAACAATTAAATACCAAAATTCTACTACCGAAAAAAATACTAAAGTTTCACCAACAACAAATACTACCACTAAAACAGTCTGTCACCAGGCCCACTCACATGCACCCTCACACACCACAGTCTAATAGAACAATGACATATATCTAATAAACAAATTAACTTCATACTTACAACTAAAACTAACTACATACTTACTGTACTGTAATTGACAATATTTACAAAGTTTAAAATGATAATCTGGTAGCAAAAATATCTACCCCGTCCGGGGGTACCTATTTTTAAAGGGATTTACTAAGCTAGAAACCTTCCCTGGAGTGCACACAAAATCTCAGCCTAGTTTCATCGCTATCGGACGAATGGTATATGAACGCAAACGTGACTTTGTTGAAAGAGTCCTGAGCCTTTCTAACATGTGTAGAATTTGTAGCATGCGTCATTTGAAATGATACGTCTAGTCTTTCAGACTGACTGTATTTTTTTTTAAAACATCTACTCATCCCAAGCCAGAGTCAATCTGACGTGAAATGGCTGTGTATGTAAGGTGGGACAGGACGTAATTTTTCCGGTGAAATTTTTACAGAGTTATTTCTGGGATTTCAGCAAGCAAGCCCCTGTATAAGTAACGCACCAAGCTAATATAAATCAACCTTTCGGTAATGTTAACTGTCCGGCGAGTAGTACAACTGATTTTATTTTTCGTGAGTAATCAACAGGAGTACAGTTACATGAAGCGACCAGGAAACGTCAGTATTAGCAGCTGGCACCACTAGTGACATGTTCCACGGGTCATGTCTTTTTCCTCCCCAATATCAATAATCACTGAAGGTCGAACATGAAGCAAATTGCAAGCTGCAGGCAGTCAACCATTACCCATGTTATTATGTCCACTATTACTACGGGTTGTTCTTGTCCGTTTTACCTAGGTCGAAGCTATTATTCCGCACAGGACATCAGGCGAGTTCCACAGCAGTTCAAAGAAAGAGGAAGAAGATGAAACGGAGGTTGTTGATGCATATGAGGACAGTTAGTTATTGTTTTAAGGGGCGGAACTACGAGGTCATATGATAGTGTCCCCAGAGAGAAGGTATGGGAAACCATGGTTAAGAAGAGACTGGGAAGAGAAATGTTGGAAATGCTGCAAGCAATGTACAACAACTGTGTTAGCAGGGTACTGACCCCAGTTGGAAAGACAGATTGGTTTAGGAACAAGACTGGACTAAGACAGGGGAGTGTGCTGTCACCTCTTTTGTTCATAATGGTAATGGATGAAATTGTAAAGGAAAAAAAGGAAGCATATGGACATAAAGAAATGAAGTTACTATTATTAGCAGACAGTATAGCCTATCAGTATTTAATTAATAATACGCTTTAATATGAAACATTGTTAACTAGTTGGCAATACCGGTATTATGTTTCTGCACAATGACTAATCAGTTATTAACCCACATTGCGGTAATATGGACGTTTTTGTATGGGAACTAAGCTAGCCTTTCATAGACCACTGTACATATTCCCATTACTGCCAAGTAATAACAAATTTAAAACTAAATCCCACGCAGGAACATTATCGAAAAAAAGCAAAATATTAATGGAGCATAAAATATTACTTCCATAATACACTGACCAGCAAAAGAAACTGATCACTTGAAAAATTCAACATTACGTTCATTTCAATCATAATATGAACGCTCTAGGCCCAGTACCTGAGTCAATGTTTATAGCATGGAAGTAAGGTTTCCTGGATGTATTACCATTCTTTATGTCATTTTTTCACTTAACAATAGCGATTCATTGACATGATGCTGTTTTCCGCGGAAAGATGTGCGCGCCACCATTTTCGATCAGAGCCACTGCCCTGTCAACATCTTCAGGCCTCAAGTGCAAATTAGTTTCTGAATAGCACAAGAACAACTCAGGATATGGCTGTATTGACCTTTTCATATGCCAACAAGCGGCAAAAGTCTTATTTGCCGGTCAGTGTATTACTGGTACGTGAAAATAAGTAACCGTCTTGTAGTCAATAATTTCATGGTTGTAATATCCTCAATGGTACAGTCTTGGTCTGAGAATCATGAGGTCTCGAGTTCGAACCCCAGTCTCGGCAATTATTTTTGCCACCAGATTATCGATTTAAATGACATCTATCATATCATAATGAGTAATTTTAACAGAATCTACATGAAATTACGATTTATCTAATTTTTATTACAATATGTTGCAGCAAGCAGTATTTGAGAAATTTGATAGTATTTCATCTCTAGTAGTCTATACGAGATTTGAAATTCTTAATTTTCTATAGCCGTATAATGTATACAAATATTGGCACCTGTGTGCGTACCATAGGTGATAATTCTAGCACAGCCAAAACAGCACTTTTCGATAAACGAAAACAAGCCATGAAATAAAGATTCATACAATTAGAATACAAATCCATGATACAAATCATAAAATGTGCACAGAAGAAAAACAACAAGCAACTACGGATTGGCACTACTCCCAAGGTTTAATGCTTATCAAGCACAAATAGCACTGAGTAAATATGACCAACTTATCCACCACATTTATTCGCTTGCTGCCTAGCGATTGAAAAACACAATAAGGCGTTAATGCTGGGAGTACGCTACTCCGAACTTTGCCCAGCGATTGAAAAACAAGCCCTTAGTAATTGTCAGTATTATTAATCTACAGCGTCAAGCCATTGAATATCCTTTATTATTTCAAAATTACATTTTTGTTTTATAAAACGCTGAGAAATGGCACAAAGCAAACAGTGAAAGAAACTGAGTGGTTTTTAATATGTTGCTGTTTGGAGTACCAATGGCAAGAATCCTGCTAGGTAAAGCTCAATTCACAACATGCAATTCCGCAGTTTGTAAATTATACTTGTGCGTGTATGCTTAAACAATAAGTAAATGTATTCATAAGCCTATAGGCCATATATTAATTTTATTTTTCATTTCCTTCAAAGTGACCACACTCATACTATTGTACAGGGAGTCCTCCTTAAGACTTCGCTTGTCAGACCGCGACCAGTGGGAACCCCAATTTGTGGTCTGTGTGATCACCCATGTGAGACCATATGATGGGAGAGACGGCTACAGACGGAAGTTCAGTAATAACCCAACTATTGGACTTGAAAGGTGTATAGTTGTGTGTTAAAATATATTATTAACATGGTCAAGTATACTATAGCCCAGCGAATATTCCTCGTCGAGTGTTATTTGTACAAGACGAAACCAGTTAAAAGGTGCCTTCGAAAATTAAGGAGGCAGTTTTCGGGTTTTACCGTACCATCAAAGCGTTACGAACAACTACTCGCTCATAAGTGGCGTAATAGTGGTTCTGTACGTAATAAGAAAAAACAGCAAAGGAGGAGAGTTCGCACACAGGAGAGGTTAGACGATATACAGGCAAGACTGCAAATCAGTGCATGTAAGTCGCTTTGAAGATTAGCTCAGGAAACAGGTATTTCACACGAATCAGCTTGTAAATTATTACATTTACGATCTTACCGGTATCATTCAGTCCATAACATACAGCCTGCAGATTTCGTTGCGAGAATACGATTTTGCGATCGGCTAATCAATGGTGTCCACGACAGTATCGTGGATCCGAACTTTCTTTTTATGAGCGACGAGGTGTTCCATTTGAGCGGATATATCAATTCACAAAATAATAGGATCGTTGCAAGGAAACACCTACCTGTGGACACCACCATAAACCTACAATGCACACCAATAACTACAAATGGACGAGGAAATATACTTAAAGGAAAAAAATTGTATCTAGACATATTAAAAGACGCAGATACTGAAGATGTTACAAGATCAATCCAGAAAGGAGATATAGATAATGCCACGACCTATATAGAAAGACTTGCTACAAAGCAGGAAAAAGTTGCGCTGGAGGCACTTAGAAGAGCAAGGAATTCACCAACAAACACATTCCTTAAACAATATAATGAAACAAGGAAGACATACAAAGCTATCTTAAGAGAAGAGAAAGAAATCTACCAGGCAAAAGAAGAGAGAAAAATGATAGAAGAGGCAGAACAACAATGGTACAAGATAGGATCACCAAAACAACCACATTTTCCAAGAGACATTCCACTAGAAATATGGGAGCAGCATTTTAACCCTCTTAGTGCCGGAGTCGCTGTGAACGATCCTCATAAAATTAAGGAAACTTGCCAGCGTCGCTTCGTTTTTGTATTCTTAGAGAGGCTTATAGACCGAAAATGGCGTCTAAACTTGACGTGACCATTAAAGAGAGTTCTAGCTACCATTTTCTGGCAAACTTCTTTTTTTCTGTCTATCGATAGACTCGAGCGATATTTGAAGTTCCTGGACTTGTTTACGTGCGACACGTAGAAGTATGGCGTCGAAAGGAAGGATGGTTTGAGAGAGGAAGAAATTGAAGAATTAATGATTGATGAGTCAAGTGGTGAACTCTCGGACTTCGTGGACAGTGATTGCGATCTTGTGTGTGACGAATCAAGTACCGATTCCACTTCGGACAATGAATTACCTGCACGGAATGCGATCGTACATAACCAAGCAAGTGATAGTGATGGTAATGATGTTGATAGTAATAGTGACTGGGAAGAAAGGAATGCTGACCAGGACAATCCTCCATAGGCTACACAACAATTCCTGGACTGCCAGGTATTACCCTTTCACGAATTGATTGCCGGCGGTCGAGATGGGAACTATTCCTCGGTTACTTGTGTCGCACATCAGCCTGCTTCGTTGACAGGTACAGTTGGGCGAGTAGGGTATGACTCAGCTCCAATAGTCTCAGTTATCGTTTGTCCGTGGTGACATGAGCTCCTGTGACGAGCAATGTTGCTTGTCTTATGTGCAGAACGAACTCTTGTCATCGCTGTGTTCCCCGCTTCGCCCCGAGGGCTCATGCTACATTCAACAACAAACACTGGCGCAGCTAGGCTCAGCGGCAATCAAATGTTAAACGGGTAATATGAAGCATGCTCCACCACAAGATTCAAGATGAGTGAATTATTTTGATTTATTTTTCACTGCAACACTGCTAAACCTGATAAGTCACAGAAACGAATCGCTCTGCACAACAATATCTTCAAACAGCTTGTCGATTCTCCCCAAGTTCCAGAGCAAATTCATGGAAACCAACAGATAATAAAATTACAGCCTTTATAGCCTGCATTCTGAACATGGGCATCGTTCGTAAACCTACAATTCACAGTTACTGGTCAAAGAACATCCCTCATGCTACCCCTTGGTTTTCCGTGATGTTCCCTCGCAATAGATTCCAGCTTTTACTCAGATTTTTCCACCTTTCAGACAATTCTCAACATCCGCCCCCTGACAGCCCTTCATATGATCCTTGTGCCAAGTTCCAACCTCTAGTTGACCACGCTAACAACATATTCCGCCACAATTACACGCCTTCTACTTTAGATTCCGCCAGGTCCGTATTGACAAAGAGATTAAAAACCAATATAGTACAATATATTGGTTTATATACTATTACACTCCACATCAACAGCTGAGTATTGACGAAAGCTTAGGTGGAACAAAGTGCCGTACAAGAATGCAACAGTATCTGCCTATTAAGCATCACCATAGATGGGGCATGAAGTTCTGGATGTTGTGTGACTCTGTAGTCAATTCTTGCTTGGGGTTTTATGCATATAAAAGAGCACAGGACACCGCAGATAAGAAACAAATAAAACAGCATGGCTTTGTATACACAGTCGTCACATGGCTTCTGTCAATGGAAATTATATAAACAAAGGTTACCACATTTACTGTGACAATTTCTTCACATCCATCCCTCTGGCACAGCATTTGTATTCTCTCGGAACATTCATTACAGGTAAAATAAGGCGCAACAGAAAATTCTTACAGTTGCAGAAATTCACTATTGGACAAGTGAAATTTTTCAGGAAACGGTTCATGTTACTGAGTGGTTTCAGGGAAAAGAAAACACAAAAGAATCAGGTGCTCCTTTTATCCACTGCTTCAACTGCCACTATGTCACAGTCCAAACCCAAGGGTAATAAACCACCTGTATCGAAACCTCAAAAGGTTTTCGACTACAATACCTTCATGGGTGGTATAGATACATCTGATATGATGGTTTATTGCTACCTGGATGAAAGGAGAACCCTTGTGTATTGGAAGAAAGTAGTTTTCAACATAATCTCCAGAATGTTGTTGAATGCTTACGTTCTGTACCAGGAGAATGTGCTGCCCGGATCGAAAACAATTACACTATTCGATTTCAACAATGATGTGATCACTTCTCTTGCAAGGGAATGGCTTGAGAAGAGGGAAAAGGATAATTGCAGCCCTTCTCCTCCTCTAGCTGGTAGGGGTACTGCAAGTCAGTATGGTGTTAAAACTCTCCCTGAGAGAAAATTACGCTTATGTAAGAAATGTTCTACAGCGACACGCAAGATACGCTCAAGAACTGTGTGTGTGAGGTGCGACAAAGGACCACACCCAGGATGTGTGATAAACCACAAATGTGAAAGATATACTACAGGGTGCCCTTCTGTTTGAAAAATTTTCAATTTTTGACCTGCAATATTTTGGTTGGGGGACCAGATAAAAATCTGAAAATTTCACATTTTAAAGATCTTTACAGTAGTAACCTTCCGTATAAATTTCAAGTTTGAGATTTAATTGGAAGTTAGTTTTAAAAAATCACAATTATGATTAAAAAAGGTTTTATCATTCGCAATACATCTAGTCTAATGTGGGTAAGTATTTTCAACTTAAGATCTAAATACATTCAATTTATGTAAACAATATTTAGGCCTTATTTGTTGCTAAACATTTCTAAATAGAAAACTGAAAGAGGCTGTTTGGCAGCATGTGCAAGTCTGTACAGGCTCACTGACAGACAATACACCAAGAGTCTCAACATGTCTGTGAGTTACCTAGTCAAACATTGCAAGTCTGTACAAGTCTGTGAGCTAGCTATCTTGTTTCCCCTTCCACTCAATCTGTTCTCTCCCACTTAGTTGTCCATGAGCTTTTACAGTGAGCAGTTGTCTTATTGTAGTTAAATGGAGCCTCAGTGATCAATTGGCATTTTTACTAATGAAGTATGTCACAAAAGCATTTATGGAGTGTTTTCTAAAGAAATTACAGTGAAAAGGAAAAAGTGTTGTTTCGTTTAAGAGTTCACCTAGATGTCAAATCAAGCTGTAAGTACCATGAAGTAAAATACTTGAACAAATTTCATCACCTCTATGGACAATCTTGTTTGGACCCATTGATGAAACACAAGAAGCCTATAACTAAAGGACTGAGAGAAATAACTTTAGATCAATACTATAAAAATGAAAATCCTGTCATTAACCTAATACCAGGGAAATCATTATGTCCAACCTGTTATACAAAGGTATTTGTGGCTAACAAAGATAGGGCTAGTGACAGTTCTGATGAAGAATTTTGTAATTTAGAAGAAACAATAACAAAAGTAGATTGACTCAGCTTGTAAAATCCTTGGTGTATCTCCTGCAAGTAAAATTAGGAAATTAAATGAAGAGCAGAGTCCGTCTGCTTTGAAAGCCAAAATTGAGAAAGTTTCAACTTCAATTAAAAGAAATTTAGAAATCTCCTTTCAAAAGAAAATTAGTTTAAACCCAGGAACTAGTTCACAAAACTGGCAAAGCTGTGCCACTGACAATTCAAAATAAAGACATAGTGGCTTGTGACTATGATGGTCATTGGTGGATTGCAGAAGTCGACAATGTTGATAACCAAAACCAAGATTTGCACGTCATATTTTATCACCCTCCAGGACCAAGAACTTCATTAAAAAAAAAAGTGAAAAGGGTCAAGTTTGGATGCCAGTTAAAAAAGTACTAAGGAAGCTGTCTCCTCTGGAGTTTACTACTGTGACAGGGCAAAAATTTAACTTAACTCCCAAAGAGTGTGAAGAAATCTCCCAGATATTCAACGAGCTACTAAGTAAATAAAAAATAACTGTCAGTTTAGCTATTTAAAACCTATAAATGTTGTTAAATTTCTTTTAAAAAGGTTTAAACTTAAGAATTGACATTCAAAGTCTTGATTGTTTTTTATTTTACAATTTGTATACTTTATTATTTCATTTAAACAACACATACACATCATTGCACAACTGTAAATAAGAATGGTCTAGCCAATTTTTTACTTAAAGTTCTTTATTTAATTAGTTCTAACAATTAAATACAAATTCATTACTATGCAACTTGTGTATTTTATTCACCCTACATTTTGTGCCTCAAAAGTAGAGTAATTGCGAACGTAATTTTACTAATATTTTTTTTTTAAACTGAGTTCCAATTAAATCTCAAACTTGAAATTTATACTGAAGTTTACTACTATAAAGGTTTTTAAAATGTGAAATTTTCACATTTTTATCTGGTCCCCCAACCAAAATATTGCAGGTCAAAATTTTTTCAAAAATCAGTTTTTTAAAAGCCTGTAACTTTTTAAGGGGTAACTTCTCATCACTGAAACTTTATAAACAATTACACTACTATGAAGTGTAGAAGCACAAAAAATGTTAGGGATGAGAAACTGTCCTTTCTTAGAAAAATTAGTGATTGAAAATTCAGATTTTTGAATTTTAAAGCAAAAATTTTGACTAATTAAAAATCTGTAAAAGGACACATGAACCCTAGTGATAATGGGTTCAATGTGTAGGCCAAAATGTACTGAATTCAATGCTTTTTATTTGATAGGCCTAGAGAAACCCATTGCCGAGATATTTAAAAAAACTCAGATGCTTACAAACACAAAAAAACACGATCGGCCTATAACAAAATGGCCGCCATTTAAAAACGGCAATTCAAAAATTCACTTGGCCTGGATTGACCCCAATGGATTTCAATTAAATGAGAGAAAACAGTGACAATGACTTTCAGGAAAGGTGGTAAGTCAGCAGCCAGTGATATAATAAACTACAGACGACAACCACTGACAGTTGTTTCACAATTTAAGTATCTTGGATTAACAGTACAGACAAACGGAAACGTGTTCAGCTTCCACATCAAAGAAAAAGTGGCAATTGCCATATCTGCCATGAACAGCATTCAGAATATACAGAAAATGTCATTAGGAACTGCGTTGAAAATATTTAAGCGAAAGATCTCACCGATACTAACTTACGGCCTGACAATCTGGGACCAACTGCAAAAGAGGGACATTAGAGAAATTATAAAGGTAAAGGCTAGATTTCTAAGAAAAACATTAGGAGTCTCTAAGTTTACCCTATCGCGATTGGTCTACCTGCTCGCCAGAGAACCATTCTACATTGAAGACCTCAGGATTGAATCATCATTGCACACAACAGGAGCATACCAGAGCCTATTACAAGAACTTCGGGACAAAAGGGAAGATATAGGCCTATGTCTAGATTTCTTCTCCACAGACGCGATGATAAACAGGGAATGGATAACGGCTAACTATGAACTGAGGCACACCCTGACTCGCTTTGCACTCCATGGTTTCCACAACAAAATCTGTAAAAGAGATACCTACCATGAACCAAGTGACCTATACCAGTGTAAACTCTGTGGTGACCAACGTGATAGATATCATGTGATTAAATGCAAAAGCAGGAAAATCTCATCGACAAAATTTCGTAATAGGTAAGTGCTATATGAACTATAGAACTATTCAGTGACAACTAGGTCTAAAACTATATTATTACTGTATGGCCATTGGCTGCATTAAATATTATCATTAAAATAATAGGATCTAAGATACATAGAACCCACACGTTTTACATCCGAGACCTCTGGTGTATGGAGCGCCGTTAGTGCGCGATGAATTATCGGTCCAATATTTTTTTAAGAAATGGTTACCTCGGACCTATATATTCACAATGTTCTCAAACCATTTTTAGCCGAACTAACTGAAGAAGAGAAAAGATACTGTCATTTCCCGCAGGATAGTGCGACAGCTCATACACAGCACAGATCTGAATTGTTCCATAATGATCAAATCATCAGTAAAGGCTTATGGCCCCCCTCGTCCACTTGATTTAAGCGCTTGTGACTATTATCTATAGGGGAAATCTTAAAAGTCAAGTTTATCGGAATAAACCACGAACTGCAGAAAATGTGAGGGACAAAATTAGGAACATAGTGCGTTCCATCAGTGTTCATGAACTGCAAAGAGTATTTCGAAATCTCATTACAAGATGCGAAGCTTGCATTGTGGCTCAAGGAGATCACTTCCAACATCTTCTGTAAATACTGGCGAGTTCAGTTGCATTTAAGTTACTAGTTTATTTGTTTGATTTATTAATTTGTTCCGAGCGAATATATATAGTGATTTTAGTTTCATTTACTGGTTTATTTGTTGGTTTTATTATTTGTTTTGAGTACATACAGTATATAGCTGATGAGTATCAGTCTCATTTAGATTTTATAGGCGTAATCATGCTGCTTATTTGAACCAATAACGTCCGCTGGTCTTTGCTGGCTCTTGCGGCCACTGTGCTCACTGTCTACGCTTGAATGCGCTCCTGTACTCTGTCACAATGGTGTCCACGACAGTATCGTGGATCCGAACTTTCCTTTTTATGAGTGACGAGGCGTGGTTCCATCTGAGCGGATATGTCAATTCACAAAATAACAGGATCTGGGATACAGGGCCTTCCTGTTTTACATTATCATCTCGTGTTAGAGATTAGGTAGAAGTGATCTAATATAATTGGGATGAGATTGATATTATTATCTCTATATCGTATTACATTACTTTTGTTGGATTACTGAATTGTCCACATTAACAAGTAGGCTATGCCAAGAGGTGCACTGGTTGGTAGTGAAGAAGAGTTATTTGATCACACCGAGCTTTGTAAATTTGGGACTCTCAAAATTCCTGCAGAGAAAAAAGTTATAATCATATTATTTACATTTACTCACAACATAGGCAATTCCAAAACCTGGGAACCCATTATCTCAAATGCATGCAAAAGTAACTGCCTAACCACAAATTAAGCCACACCATTTTGCCATATGAATAAGAATATTTTATTCAAATTAATCATTTACATGAACCAGGCTTCATTTGTGGTACAGTATTATTAGGTAGTATCCTCTATATACAGCTGTTAGAAATAAATATTAAATTTTATATCCAAATTTATTTTACGGAAACGTGTTCAGCTTCCACATCAAAGAAAAAGTGGTCACTCAAATCTGTCAACGATTTTCCGGGAGATTTCCAGGAGTTTTCCAGGAGTAATTCTCATTTTTCCAGATTTAAAAATAAGCGCGAGAGCAGGGGAGGCCTTATCGGTTGCCTACTTCTAGACCAAAATAAAGCAGTTGTGTTATACAGATGTTGACAAAAATTTGTGGTGATTCCATTATTCATACGTAAGCCTAAACACAAATGATTTAATTGTTGTTTTAAAAAAGCATTTGTGACTCAAATATCCGCTTTAAAAATAAAAGAGAAAAGAATGCTGCCTGCAATTTCATTGCGGTGAAGTTGTCTATACTCAATATGTTTTAGAACAATACTATCGCGTGTTCTCACACACAGAAACGGGTAGCCTGAGGAAATTTCTTTCGTTAACGATTGAGTGCTCACCCAAAACCGCAGCGGGAGTATGATTTAAGATGGAAAGATTTTTTAAAATTAATTAACAGTAGCTATTTTCCAGGAGTTTTCAAAATTTTCCAGGAGTTTTCCAGAAGTAGTGACCACCATGTGTATAAAATGGATTTTCTTGGACCCAGTTGTACAGAATTGATATTGTGCTGTCCTACTCACCAATGCAGTAAGGGATAATAGCTGCATAAATGAATTAGAAAGTGACAACCAATGATCGTATGGGAGCATCACTTCCTAGTGTGTACCAATTCATTATCCAGTAAAAAGAAAAAGTGAATGAATAAAAAGGAAAAATCAAAGTATGATCAAGCTTACATGTTCATAACTTCACAGATTAATCTCAAATGCCTAAAATTTAAAGTTGATAAACCGTCTGCATACGTCAGGCCTGGATGAACACACATTTCTGAATGAATCTTCACTTCTTGTTAACGGTTCTTGGTTGTTTTTAGGGCTCTCGTGTAGTATCCGTTGCCCGTTTCGAAAGTGCATTATTTTACTTAGTAGCACTCTGAAAATCGTTTAACTGAAAGTACCTGAATCAATAGTCGGGAGAATATCTGGAGAAAATTTAGTATTAGATGTTCATTGCTCCGCTGCCATAGACCCACCATCCCGCCCTAATAGCAACACGACTTACATAGTTGAAATCGAAGGTCTGACGACCATCTTTCTCACAGAGTCAGTACTCATTTGGTACCATATCGCATCCAGCAGACCAATGGTTTTGTCTAGACCAATATTTTCGTCCAGACCAATGGTGGTTGGGAAGCGCGGCCCTGTAGCTAACACCTCTGGTTGTCACGCATCAATAATCTTTATCCAGGCCATGATATATTTTCAATAAGCTATGTTGATAAAAATGATGAAAAGGGAGGATTGACTAAACTGCACTTTCATGGTGTCCACAAAATTTTCAATATCAACTTTCCTGACCTCTCCTGACCATTTTTCAACAAAATTCCTGACTCGCGAAGTCATCGTAATATCGGAAAAAAAGTTTATTGAGAAAATATATATATATATTTTATTTATTTGCAGCCAACACTATCCCCATAGCTGCCGAACGCTTGCCTCTTTATTATTTTAAAATACAAAAAAAAGTAAATTATAATGCAACATTACATAAATCAAAGTACTTAATACTTTAACTGTAGTGATGGGGTCACCACATCCCTACGCCAACACCAAAAAAGCGAACAAAAAGAGGTAAAAGAGGTTTTGACTAAGATTTACTGTAAAATGGAATCTTACCATAATGTTCAGTGAGTTATTGCTTTTTATCTTCAGAGATTAGATAAACTAGTAACATCAAAATATGGCCATAAATCACAAAATACTGTATGGTCAATATAAAATTCCTGACTTTCTAATATTTTGCCATTTTTTCCTAACTCACGCCATTTATTCACACTTTTCCTGACCAAGAACAAAATTCCTGACTTTTCCTGCCAATGGACACCAAGACTTTTAATACTGATTGTACTACTAGGCAAAACCATTGGCCTGGATAAAGATTACTGATGCATGACCACCCCCACTGTGGGTGACAAAAACCAGGGGTGTTTATATTAGCATAACACGGCCCGCAGGGCCGCGCTACCTAACCTTTATTGGTCCAGGCGAAAACCATTGGTCTGGATGAAAATATTGGTCTGGAAACAATAATGTTGGCACTCTGAAAAAATTCAGTAACACCCTCTAGCGATAAAATATTCAACATTAAAATCAAAACTTACAATTTCCGCCTAGTCAATACTATACTTTTTTATAAAATATTTCAAGGGTACATGTTTCAGGTCCTAATCTTTCTGGACCATTCTTCAGCCCATAAAATCACACATGGAGCCCATCAAATCACAAAAACATCGATAAACACAAACTGCACACATACAATAAATAGATAAAACATTTTAAAAACATCTAAGAATCTAAAATCTAAAAATAACATGCAAGTTTTACTGTCTTCAGGAACATGTTTTCACTTGTTCTTCATCTAAATAAATGTCATTTGACGCTGTGAAACACTGGGCGTGCTGTAAGAACTTGCTGTATATCTTGTACTGTTTTTGTGGCTGAAGATGAGTTGGACGTCAATAGCTACATCAGTATCAGTAAGTTGCTCTAGCCGAGCGGAGCTTGACCACCTGTCGCCGCAGGGCTGTTTCCGTCTGACTTCGGCTTCAAATGTAACTACAAGCCAACCATTCTTCTCTGACTTTTCCATACCGTATGGCAGAAGACTATCTTAAGACAAGTTGCCAAATGCATAAAATTTTAAAACAAGAATTTATAACATGTAGCTATTGACGTCCAACTCATCTTCAGCCACAAAAACAGTACAATATATACAGCAAGTTCTTACAGCACGCCCAGTGTTTCACAGCATCAAATGACATTTATTTAGATGAAGAACAAGTGAAAACATGTTCCTGAAGACAGTAAAACTTGCATGTTATTTTTAGATTTTAGATTCTTAGATGTTTTTAAAGTGTTTTATTTATTTATTGTATGTGTGCAGTTTGTGTTTATCGATGTTTTTGTGATTTGATGGGCTCCATGTGTGATTTTATGGGCTGAAGAAGGGTCCAGAAAGATTAGGACCTGAAACATGTACCCTTGAAATATTTTATAAAAAAAGTATAGTATTGACTAGGCGGAAATTGTAAGTTTTGATTTTAATGATTACTGTCAATACGGAACCTGAAATGTATAATATCTCTAATAAAAATATTCAACTCCTATATATTAGTAACATTGGCCATTTCTATAGAAAATTTTTCGGATTTCAATGGCGGCGGGCAACGTTCTGTTTTTAGTGTGTGACAAGGTGTTAAAGAGTCGAAAATTCTTATGGTATATATTATTGGTTAGTCCTGATGTAATATTTTGACTGTCAAGATTAGTGAATTTGTGTGTTTGCCGCTCATTTTAACCGGATTTAATGTATAGAAATGTGATTTTATTTCTTTCGCTAAGAGAGGCATCGGTCTACCATCGTTGTGAGGGTTTTCGTGCACCAAGTTATCTCACGACAGATTTCATTTTGGACCCTATAACAGTCAACAGTGCAAAGTTTACCACACCAAATCTTGGATTGATTTAGAAACTTTATCTATACACTTTTTTTACATGGGAAATCAAACTTTTATTGAGAGGTGAGCAAGTAGATGCTATCATGTCATGTAAATACCTATATTTTCAGATTTTTTACTTGGCAGTGCGCCTTGTATTGGCCTGGAGCCAACACTGTCATTCACTAGTGCAAACTTTCCACAGTAAATGAAAAACAGCAATTTAATGTCATGTAATATAACCTCATTCTCTTTTTATCATAGGGTGCTGAAATAATATGATCACAACTGTTCAAAATAATTACTGTTTACTGCCTGATAATTTGTCCGACTGTGGTGATGTATTGGTGAATCTGCAATTAATTGGGAATGTGAATAGCCTAATAAGGAAGCAATAGCCTTGAGAAACAGCAGAGGTAGGAAACCTGCACATTCATACTCCACTCCTACCCTGATGAAACATTCAAATGGACAACTAAAGAAAAGTGGGCCTATGAAACTTTCAAGTTTGGGTTAAATAAACACTTCGAACAGTAGACAATGGACAATATTAATGATTCACTCTTTCAAAATCATCATACGTTACTCAGACATAGGCCTACATTGGTCCCTGCAAATGCAATCGTATGCGATACGCTACCGAACATTTCTACGCACAAAAAGTGAATACAAGCACAAAATCACATTATGTCCTTGAACGAGAGAATAAAAATGCTACTACAGGAAATGCTAATGATCCTCCGGACTCATCGAGACCTAGAATTCGATCGGCAAAGCGCAACGTGGATATAGCTGAGCCTTATAAAGCAATACTCAAGAGAAGAGTATTAAGAAACTCGAGCTACCACTCGGGAACACAATTCCAACATACCGTACGAAAAAGCTTCAATTAGTAAACAAAATGTGACTTCACCAACGCGTACCCTCTCTTAGTTGCCACGTTAGGTTAAGACTGTAGACATCACATCTTAACTAAAATGGAAAATACGCCACAGCAGACGTATGAAAAAAAAAACCTAGGCTGAGAAGCTTTGAACTAATATTTACCTTGGATTATCTTGGTGTTGACACAGGGAACGTTATATTCTGGACAATCCATAAGGAAATATTGCTGAAGCTTACACACAGAACCAGAACTCCCAAACCACCTCTAAAATGACGACGAGGAATATATCCAACTAGTCACTACGTAAGAATTAATACACACAGCCACACGTTTAAGAAAACCACAAATTTTCAGCCGAAAACAAACTTAAAATCTAGCACAGAATGGGCGAGCTAGTAGCTGGAAGGTACTACGCACAGATAATGATATTATGCGTATTTCGGGGCCTCGCCTTCAGGGCCACTCAAGCGTCATAGCAGACGAGGAGGTCGTTGGTATGGAGAGGCGAGAGAGAATCGTAAGTGTGATGGGCAAGTAATCGCGTGTGGGGCTATGCTATATTAATTAATACGAATTTGCACATTGACAAAACGGGGAATCGTCAACACGTTTAGGAGCATACAGTATCATTTTATGAACTTATCCATCATTGCATCACGTTTTCGTCTGCTGTACGCTTTCTTAATTTGAATAACATGAAAACAGGGCATGAATTGGCATATTCCCAAAACAGCTGGATTATGAGTACCGGTATGCTTTAAGAAGCGCGAACTCTCCCACTGTGCACGATCAATAATGCACGCACTCTGAAATACATGGAATAGCATAGATTGAACCAGTCAGCTGATGATACATCCTGTTTATCACTAACCATTCTAGACAGAACAATGTTCACCCAACAATTAAATCATAGCCACTTACATTTAATAGAACAAGATCTAACCCTTTTAATACCACTATCCATCCAATGTACCCTATCTGGGTCATATTGAAAAGAAACCAAGACGTAATCAAAATAAAACTTTTACTGGAATACTATCCACAAATTACCCACATCTCCCGAAATAATAATGAAGGTTAGGTCCCAGTGACAGATAAGGCCCATGGACCCGGAGTAATGAAACAACTTCGGAGCTTTTCAAGTTCACGAACGTTAATACATAATATCCCTCCTGCCAAATGTATATCCAACATCATCTTATCCGTTCGAAAATTATTACGCCGTCATGCCGAAAATGATAACTTTCAGGAATTTGTGCCAACGGGACTAAACCGGCTCCATTATTATGAGTTGAAACTTGTCACTGGGCCCCTCAGCGAGCATGTCTGGGCAACACAACATTGCCCGGGCAAACAGTAGGCGGGCAGAGAAGTGGGAGGTAAACGCCGTTCGCCGCAGTGTTTAGAATGGCCTTAAAAACTCCCATGAAGCAGTAGGGCTTATTGCGGGCAGAGTGCCAGCTGGAGGGAATGATCATGCGCAGAGCCACAGGACAAGAGAATGTTTTTTAGAGAGAATTAAAAGAAACCAATCAACGACATATCTCTTGTAAAGGCAGAGGGAATTGAACATTTGACGTCACGTTCCAGAAAAGAGTACCTCTTTGCCATTAGCATTGACACACAATCCATGAAGTACAATAATTCCGATATTCAGAGTTAAATAAACGATGCTTGGATGGGTTTCCAGATACGAATTAGTAACGACTGTTACCTGTGAACCTCGGGCCACGCCCTCATACACCAGCTAAACCATAAATGTAGTTTAGAATCAGATAGGCGCATACTTTTGACTAGATATGATGAACATCCAAATATAGCACCTTGAAATCTCAAACTGAATGTAAGAACATAAGTTTCATGTTGGTAACTTCCTAAGCAAGCTCCTATGATCAGAATTCTTCTCAAGGACTGCCCAACACTTCTCGATTTTAACATTGTTTACAACACAGATTCTATAACCGCACGCTGTAATTCCCATTCTCAACATTCTAGAAAGAAAGTGACCTAAACCGAGAACCAGTTATCCGCTGCAGACAAACATAACACAAGGGGGAGGGGAGGGGCAACTCGGCACCATCACCCAAGAGTAGCCCAGATTACAGCGTTGCGAAAATGAAGAGAGCTGAATGTCGATAAAAATTCACAATTGAAATGAAAGACACAGACAGCTAAATATGTGCAACAGTACACATAATTTCATTTATCGTGCGATAAAATGTTAGTGTTACATTCAGCACTACTGATTTACTAATGTACTATTTATAAGATCAACTTGGGGTCTGGCAACGGTGTATTCCGGACATTTTCCCCTCCCAAGGGTCAGGTTGAATGAATCGATACACGGACTGATGAAGCGACTCTCGTCCTTGTACGAAACGGAGAATAAGGGCGACTTTCGTGTATCTCGAGCACAGTTTATACACCTTACGACATGCTGAGGGATAGTGTTTTTAAGTCGATGATCAAAGATTTCGCTACGACCGGCAAGGTGAGTAAACAAACAAAAACAGACAGACAACGTTGCATTGCTTAAATCAATTTTTGAAGAACTAAATTTACACCATCACATGGTTAGTTTCAAATTAATCTCTTTTGCGATTTCATGCCCCGCCTTTTTACATTGTTTTATCCTCCCCCATACGTCTTGGATAATGTCATACGGCCCTTCAGTGTGCCTCCCGGTTCATTAGTAGCATAAATCACAACATCGTGTAATTTATATTTTCATAATTTAAATTGTAAACAAAGTGAAGGAAACAAAACTTTTTACGACCATCCCAGATTACAACACTCAAATCATAAAAGAAAACATAATACACAACTTCCGTCCAGAACACAGTATTTTGTTAAATAGGAAATACAGTACTTCAAAACGGTATAAATAAATAAAAACAATCCTTGCATGAAAAGAAGTTGCCTTGTTAGTTGATCTTTACTCACCCCAGGGATGTCTCTAAGATAAACCACACTATTACTTCGTAACAAAACGAACTGTCACTTTCAATTCAAATGAACCACCAGTTCCGACGGATTTAAGAAAACATTGCTCCCACATCTCCCCTCTCGACATTTTAGCAGGTGACCAAGTCAGAATCATGGCCGATCAACACAGTGCGGAGAGCAACAACGCCAGGCAGGTCGCAGCCAACTTTTTGGACTCGTCCAATCAGTCCCATTGGCAGAGGCGCGCAACGGGCTAACCAACAACAAAAATTAATTCACAACCTTGGAGGTATATAGTCGTTTCCAGTAACCCTGTATACATAGTTAAAATGAAAAGAAACGTTTCTAATCAACACGTCACGAACAAGCAACCACAAGTGGAAACCAAAACATTCCTTCGCTACTCCCCCACCATCGTTATAATAGACTCGACCAAAGAGTGGTTGGGGAGATTTCCCCTCAAAACGTTCAGCTCAGTATCTAGCGCGTAAACGTAATGCATCAACACGTCCCTTCTTCCTTCACAAACTGAGACACAGGAATTGGCGAAAATGCAATGAAATAAACCAGTTCGGACTCGACGTATTCACTTAATTATAATCTCAATACAAATAATGACCAAAAAAATCCTACGAAAATAACATCTAAGCTTCTCGACGAAAGATTGATGACTGTAAAGATTTCTTTTAAAGATTTAAATAAGGGAACTTAAAAACAAATCAAAACAGTAAACAATACGACGTTCTTAAGTATGCTGAAGATATAAATACATTAGTCAAACTTACCTTGATATGTTGTACTGCCTTCCGATGTCTTGGCTGGTGATTTATTTTATAAACATAAATAAATAGACACCGAGTTCCCCTATCAACAGATTTGTCACTAATCTAAACACAACGTACTGACGTCACATTGTTTGTAAATTGCCACCAATAGGCGTGTTGTCCAATTTCTCAAAGGCAGATAGATAAGGAATGCTCTGAAGGAAGATATTTACATGTAGATGTTAAATAACGCGCGTAAAAGTACGGCCTGATTCTCCCAAAAATCGGAATTTGCGAAGTACACACTCTGTAAGATTTGACATTAGCACAAGAATCACGCGATAGACACGACTGCATATGGTCATGTTCCGCCATCTTAAAATGTCTAATTTAGGAATGGCAGTGTTGTCAGTTGATTTAAAACATTATTATGTCATTACTGACTCCCATATCATTTATGTAAAAAATAACATTTATTTTATTATTTCATGCTGCATTTCCAGCATGGTCATCGTTAGTTTGGTCCCAGTGTCTAGAATAACGGAAATATGTCCATTTTTACAGCTCACGATTCCATGTAAAAAGTTACGCAGATGTTTGATTTGAGTTCTGGCAACATTCCCTTTGAGGACAGAATGGCTACCATGATAACCAATAACAGATGGGAAACGTGTACGCGAGTGCATATTTTCGTAGTTTTACGTTATTATCTTTATTACACGTGTAGTAGTCGGCTGGCAGTGTAGTGCACATTTATACTGTTCTCCTTTATACTTCTTGCCAGCGATTCTTTATTCGCATTCTCTCAAGGATGTAAGTATTACTCGTAGAACATTCTGTGGGTTTCATACAAATGTTTTGAAATGTTCAGGAGCGCTTTTATACGGATTGTATACTGACGCATTTCACTGGTTTATGGAAGACAACGGGGAATACAATTATTGCCTATAGGAAGATATAAAAGGAGTACCTATTAGCTTTCTAAACTAGTTATCTCCGATTGGACTGGACAAAAATTATTTTATTTCCTCGCTTTGAAAAGGTTCTTATTTTATAAGGAGGCCTATGTGTCATGATTCAAGATTAGGGCTGATGACTGTCATGTTCGTAGCTCCTAAGTAATCTGCAATTTTTTTTAAAGAAATATTTTTCTCATTCAGTCATAGGCCTACTTCACTGGTCCGTCCCCTTTACCCGCGGTTACTCGCGCGTTAGGTCAAATCTAACATATTAATAAACGGAATAAAAACACATTTTACAACGTCGACTCAATTTTATTTTTAACTCAGTAAATTAAGTGTGTTTTAAACTTATGATATTAACTATTATAGCACTGACATTCTCATAAAAGTATAAAGTTGTTGCTTTTTATGTGATGGAGAGGTATGACAAACAGTTCTCGTACAGTAGGCCTACTCAAAAAATATTTCTGAATTATACAAATATAGTTGTAGATTCTGGTTGGTTGATTTCTTAGTTTAGGGCCTGCGACAATGCGGTCATTTAACCCCGTGTACTTTGGATGTGTGTAGAATCTGTCTGATAACCGGTGTTAATTGTGATGACTGTATTAGTGTGTTTTATATGTAATTCAGGTAAGGACTGCAGACGATCAATATTACTTTCAAGTACAGTAGTTCCTACTTTTGCTACCAAATGCTACCATCCACAACACCTAGCTAGGACTTGGCTACTAGATGCCATCGCAACGAGCATCTGGCGTCGAACGTTGGAACTAATAGAGCATTAGTCAAATCTAACCTACAAATTTTAGCTTCACACAATTGAAGTTAGTGGAAGGTTGTTTAACATGCCATAAATCTATGCATAAGAAAGGGGAAGGAATCACTCATGGAAGGGAATATGGTAACTGTTCGAACAGTCAAATTAACGATCATAGGTCTATACATCAGCCCCATCAAGAAAATAGATGACGCAGTGGAACACATTGCGAGAGCCATTACAATAGTGAGAGAAGACAGAGACTTAATACTTGGGGGCGACCTCAACTGTCGAATCGACAAACCCGACAACAAAACAAGTCTAACTTAATTCTAGAACATGCCATAAATGACGAGGGATACACTCTGCTAAACAGGCCAGAAGAGGTAACTTATGTAGCTCCCAACGGGAAAAGTACCATCTTCGTAAAAGGGGACTGCCTATCAACATACAAGCATGAAGTCCTATATTCGGACTCGGCTGCTGCTCTCAGGAAACACATACCTGTCCTCTCAAGAACTGTTACAGAAGAAAGGCCACCACCCAAAAATAAGAGCGAGTGGATTATTACATGAAAGCTATGGACTGACACCATCGAAAGGAGAAATGACGAGCTACAAAATATATCACAGATGCTTGAAGAAGGTCTTCTAGATTCAGCACTTAACTCAACGCTGAACATTATCAAAGAATCGCAAATCAGGAAGCCACCAAGAATCCCCTAGATTTGGCTTGACTCTGAATGTTACAAACTTAGACAAGAGACCCTGCATCTCCTCCATAAGGCGCGACAATCAAACGACCACCCCACTTCATGGGAAAATCACTTCTCAAAAATTCTAAACAAGCAAAATAATAAAACTGCTCTTCCGCTACGCAGAAATACTGGCACTGTAACTGACCCGATAGAACCGAAGGAAGTCAAAACTGCTATTTTCGCCACCAAAGACAAAAATCAGTGGGGCCTGATGGGATTTTTAAAGAAAACTTGAAAGACACCTGTGACACATTGCTTGACACATGGACCACCATGTTCAACAAGTGCTATGCAACAGGAGAATTCCCAGTTGGATGGAGGCATTCTATTATAAAAATGCTGTACAAAGGTAAAGGAGGTAGAAACGACCCAGATGCATACAGGGGCATAGCCCTTGAAAACAACATCTATAAGGGCTTTGCAAAAATACTGGAGAAAAGACTCGTCGCAGTGGCTGGAACAATGATCCCGGAGATACAGTTTGGATTTATGAAAGGAAGAGTTAAATGCAGTAAGAAATATCATTGATAATATCCAGAAGAACATTAGACATCCAAAAGGAAAATTCTATGCAATCTTCATAGACTTCAGGAAGGCATTCGATCTGCTGAATAAAGATATGCTACTTTTTAAAGTAGCCGACATTATAGGAAAAGACAACCCACTGATTATAGCAATCAGCAACATCCTGGCATACAACCGAGTGTCAATACATGACGGCAAGACATCTTCAGCAAACATAGTACAGAGTAATGGAGTTCTCGAAGGGGATCCGTTAAGCCCCATACTATTCAACATCGCCTTGGCAGACATCGAAATGATCCCTCACGGAACCTCCGTGGCAATATATTTATATGTGAACTACATGGTTATAGGGTCGAATTACAGGGAAGAATTACAGAGTGTAATGGATAACCTCGAAGATTACGCCATTAAAAACATCTTGGAAATTAACAAAAACAAGACAGTCCAGATGGTATTTAGAAAAGGGGGAAGAATCGCAAACAAGGATAGACTACAGTGTGGAATGGAGGTTGTGAGCTCATTTAAGTATCTGGGTATCACACTTCAACCTTCAGCTAATTCTTTCAAATGCCAAGAGAGAGAACCGCGGCAGCTATAAGAGGCATTTATATCTCGGATCCCACGAGACTATCTTTAAGCACGGCTATGAGTCTATTTTACGCTAAAGTACTCCCAGTTCTAACTTACGGGCTTATCACCTAACAGTATCCGACCTCCGAGCCATTGAAAGCGTAAAAGCTAGATTTTTAAAAAGAACATTGGGGATTTCCAAGATGTCACCCTCAAGATTGACATACATACTAGCCTCTGAGACATTCCTAATGGAAGATCTACGAACCAGAATGCAGCTTCCATCTACCAAACAAGAACAAGAGCTTCTACAAATTAGACACATGAAAAGAGAGGACATCGACCTGAAGTTTTACTCGACTGATGCCATGCTCAATCGTAGCTGGTCTGGACCAAATAATGACATGCGGAGCGCTCTAACTAGGTTGGCAATACATGGTTTTCACCACAAGCTATGTACTCGACAGGGCTATCATGAACCGTCTGAGCAGTGCGTTTGTAAGCTGTGTGAAGGTCATTGCGAGCGATATCATTTCAACAAATGCACCAAACGAGAACAATCCCTTATGGACTGTAAAACGTGAATGTATCTTATATATGGCCATTTGGCTGCAATAAAGTTATTATTATTATAAATCTATGACATTGGAGGCTGGATTTAGACAGCTCCTTAACCCGGTCCATGAGTCAATCCTAATTGGCTACATGGATAATTCTTGCCAGGCGCGTCCACGTCGCGGGGGTGGGCAATGGTACTGTAATATACCATGGAACTACAGTACCGGCTAAGTTCTGGTGAGGACCCAGTCCTATGGGGTATAACAGAGGCCCCGTGCACAGGGTTACGTGCGAAGACCTCAACGGAATCTGCAGCGGAGAAGATGGACTTCGGAACGGTGGAGATTGCGGAAGAGGCAACCCAGTACTCGGGGAATAGTATGAGTACAGCATCAATCGGCAGCGTCTGTTTCCCATGTTAGGGGCGGCTGCAAGGGCGTCTGTTCTCCATGTTAGGGGCGGCCTGAATAATAGCTGGCAGTAGCTTCATAAAATGCCTTTGGGAGTGGCGACCCCATCGTAATAATAGCCTAAAATGGATATGGCACTTCCAATGATTCGGAAAAGGTTAGGGCGTACCCTGCAGGCGACGCGCAGTTCCTTTGGTACTGGGGGAACTGTGAGAAATGGGCGACCAGTAACCGAAATGAAAGTGTGAATCATGAATGTCATGACCCTGACAGGCAAGGTGGAGGAGGTGGTAGACTTCATGGAGAGGGAGAAGGTTGGAATGATGGGGCTGAGTGAAGTGAAATGGAAAGGTAAAGGAAGGAAGAAATTGAGGAAAGGATATACATTATACTGGAGTGGTGGCCAAGAGGCAAAAAATGGCGTGGGGCTGATAACCTCGAAACAACTGGAGGAGTATGTTGAAGTGGTAGAGTGTGTGAGTGACAGAATAATGAAAATTAGAATGAAGATGAAGAATGACGTGATGGACTTCATACAAGTGTATGCACCACAGACTGGAAACAGAGAAGAAGATATTGAAGTATTCCTGGAGGATGTAGAAAGAGTAATCTCAGATGTAGAAGTGGTGATCATGGGAGATATGAATGCACAAGTCGGAAATGAGAGACAAGGGAAGGAAGAAGTCGTTGGACCATATGGATATGGGAAAAAGAACCGGGAAGGAGAGGAACTTGTAAACTTTTGTGAAAGGAATGGACTGATAGTGGGTAATTCATGGTTTCGGAAGAAAAACAGCAGGAAAATTACGAGATATGGGTGGGGTGATAGAAGAACAAAATCAGTAATTGACTACTTCCTGGTGGAAAGGACAAATCGCAGAAAGCTGATGGATGTGACAGCTTTACCAGGAGAAGCATTTGATGGGGACCATAGAACTGTGGTGGCAAAATTTAGATGGGGAAAATTGGAAAACCTAAAGGAGATCAGAGAAAGTAAAATAAAAGTATGGAAATTGAAAGACAAAGCTGTACAGGAAGATTTTCAGGAGAGATTGAAGCAACAAATCCCAGTTACTGAAGTGGAAAATGTAGAAGAGGAATGGTCCCACTTTAAAAAGGCATTTGCTGGTGCAGCAGAGAGTGCTTGTGGTAGGACGTCAACAAGAGTGAAAGAGAAGGAGACACCGTGGTGGAATGAGGAAGTGAGGAAAGCAGTGAAAGAAAAGAAGTCTGCATGGAAAGAATGGAACCGAGATCAAACAGAAGAAAGCAAAAGGAAGTATCACGACAGCAAACGGAGGTGTAAGAAAGTGGTAGGAGAAGAAAAGTTGGGAAGAATTTACACGAAGAATGGAAACAGATGTAAGTGGCAGTAAAAGGATGCTGTATGGGCTTCTAAGAAGTAAGAGGAAAGAAAGGGTTACTACAAAGCTGGTGAAAAAGGAAGATGGAGAGTTGTTAACACACCCGGAAGAGATAAAGGGACGATGGAAGGAGTATTTCGATAAGCTATTGAACGTGAGCAATTGTACTGGTGAGATCGAAGTGACACAGCCTGACGACTCTATAACAGAAGATGATATAACAATGCTGGAGGTAGAATTAGCAGTACAGAAGATGAAGATGGGAAAAGCAACAGGGGTGGATGAGATCAGTGTAGAAATGATAAAGGCTGCTGGACCTGTTGGTATGCAATGGCTGTATCGACTGCTAAAGTGTGTGTGGAAACGGAAATGTGTACCAGAAGACTGGGTGAAAGGGCTAATAATACCAGTGTTTAAGAAAGGGGACAAGAAAGTGTGTGATAACTATAGAGGGATCACCCTCATATCACAGATAGTAAAAATACTGGAAAGGATATTAGAAAGAAGAATGAGAAGAAAGGTGGAAGGAGAGTTGCAAGAGGAACAGTATGGCTTCAGGAGTGGAAGATCCACAGTGGACCCAATCTTTAGCTTGAGGCAGGTGATGGAAAAGAACTGGGAATATGGAGAGGATTTGATCATGACTTTCATAGATCTAGAAAAGGCATATGATAGTGTCCCCAGAGAGAAGGTATGGGAAACCATGGTTAAGAAGAGACTGGGAAGAGAAATGTTGGAAATGGTGCAAGCAATGTACAACAACTGTGTTAGCAGGGTTCTGACCCCTGTTGGAAAGACAGATTGGTTTAGGAACAAGACTGTACTAAGACAGGGGAGTGTGCTGTCACCTCTTTTATTCATAATGGTAATGGATGAAATTGTAAAGGAAACAAAGGAAGCATATGGACATAAAGAAATGAAGTTACTATTATTTGCAGACGATATTGTGGTCTGGGGAAGGAACACGGAAGAAGTGCAAAAACAACTAGATGCACTGAACGAAAATATTCAGAAGTATGGCCTGAAAATCAGTATAGAGAAAAGCAAGACCATGGTGATGACAAGAGGGGAAAGACAAGGAAAGGGCATTGTGAAAATTGGAAGTCAGAGTTTGGAAATTGTGGACACGTTCAAATACCTAGGAAGTGAATTGATGCAAACTGGTAGGTTGGACATGGAGATTGGCAGGAGGGTACAGCAGAGCAATGCATTCTATCAAAGTGTAAGAAAACTTGTTTGGGATAAGGAAGTACCAAGGAAAAGCAAGGAGGTAATGTATAAAATGTACTATGTACCCATATTAACGTATGCAGCTGAGACTTGGACCCTGACGAGCAGGCAAGAGAGTAGAATCCAAGCCAGTGAAATGAAATTCCTAAGAAGTATGATAGGTAAGACAAGGAAAGACAGAGTGAGGAATGAAGATGTTAGGAAGGAAGTTGGGATGGGAAAACTAAATGAGAGAATTGAGAAGAATAAACTAAGGTGGTTTGGACATGTAAAGAGGATGGAGGAAAATAGAATACCAAGACAGATGCTGGAGGCGAAGTGCAAGGGTAAGAGAGCAAGGGGAAGACCTAGAACAAGGTGGATTGATTCAGTGAAGAACAGCATGAGAAAAAGAAATCTGGACTGGGACAAGATCGTGGAAGAAGAATGGTGGAAGGAAAGAGGAAAGTGGAGAAGTGCCATAAATACCCCGACCCGGCAGAAGCTGGATAAGGGGAAATGATGATGATGATGATGACATGGGCCCGCCGGCTTTACTTCCCCTCAAGGAAGGCATACTGAGGGATTTTAAACGCTCTTAAAAAAAGCCGATGGCTTCGGCCGGGAGTCATAGATTTTTAAGTTTATGACAGTTTAGTATGGCACACACACAGCTATGAAGTCTGCTTTTTGCCCACTAGTCAGAATCGAGATGCACAGCACACTGGAAACAAGTCCTCTTCTTTACTTGCTTCCAACCAATTAAAAATATGTATATAATTATTTCTACCCATTATTTTTAAGTTTCACACAATCACATTCAAATAACTAAACACAACTCCCTGAAATCTAAATAAAACAGGGAATGCACAACTCCCCTCCCCAAAAATACTAGCGTGGTTACTCGCGCCCTTCAGTTCACCCTAATAATGAGAGTGGCTGACTACTCTGGGGTCAGATTGCTGAATTGAAGTGATAGAAACCATTTTTCAGTGTTGCCTAGTTCTGTTAAAGAAAGCTCTCCAGTTTGCAACTAAGAATGAGTGCAATCTCTCTTCTCATCCTCCTCAACGGTCAAGGCCACGCCGTCGACGCGCCCCCCCCCCCCCCCCCCCGGTTTTTGAGTCACCATGCGTATTGATACCCCTATTTTAAATTACATTTATTTCAAAATCATTGAAAATGTTTGATTCAGTACAATAAATTTAACAGTAACCGTGGATGAAAACAAAAATCATCATCAGTATTTTGGTTTATTTTCACAGGGGAGTGGAAACGAGTAACTTAGGCTATATAGGAGCCTACTGCTGAATGTCATGAAGTAAAATGGGTGGAAATTTGCTCGGCCGATGTAGTTTTTGATCCTATGTTGACGCTGTTAAAATTCATAATTAGCCTACAGGTACGATTCCTTTGCCCACGCATTATAATGTTTGCCTCTCACAGGATAATGGAGTCCAGCTCAGATCTGGAGCTGGTACGTTGCTAACAGAAATTCAAAACAAGAATAAGATGTTTGACATGGAATATTGAGGGATTAGAGAATGCAATAAACAATTTACACATGGACTTAAACATAGCGAAGCATTCTTGACTGTCACCACGGGGGCCAGGGTTCGATTACTGGCTCTGCCAAGAAATTGAATTCTGGTCTGAGGGCTGGAAAGGGTACACTCAGAGTCGTGGGACAACAAATTCTGCACGCACTCAAATACACGGTGCTACCTGACCTTCTGACGGACATGTTTCTAACATCCGAGGGGTCAGCACAAAACATGTACTCAATGCACAGCTTCGCGGAACAGGGAATCATGGGTCATCCCCAACACGGTGTTTCCTGTGTGTTAGAATGGCACCATTTACAGCGATTTACAAGACGAGCAATATTTTGGAACTGAAACGTTATGCAGCATGTTGATGGGAGTATATTTCCAACCAGTATTACAAGAGGTTGAAGTGATAGTGATAGCCTCATGCACACTAATGAAATGGTAGCTAGTGCTTATAAAATGCTAGGCTTTATAAGAAGAAATTCTAAAGATTTCGTCAACCCAAAAAGTATAAAATTATTGTTCAATCATTTTGTTAGAAGCAGATTAGAATATGCATCCAGCATCTGGAATCCCTGGTACTTGAACCACATTAGTGAAATTGAAATGGTTCAGAATAAATTCCTAAGATATCTGCAGTATAAAATGACGGGTATTTATCCGAAATATGATAGCTATGGAAATCTTCTAAGTTACCTGAATTATACATCTCTGGCTAACAGACGAAAAATTGCAATTCTTGTTTTTGTCTTCAAAAAGTATTCAATAACCTTTTGTATAGTCCGTATTTAATATCACAGTTTAATTTACGTGTCCCACCTCCATCAACTCGACCTAAGTTTATTACATTTTACTGCCCAAGAACTAGAACTGAACAGCATAAACATTCCCCAATAATAAGTGCTATTCAATTATACAATGAACATTCAATAGCAAACAACCTCGACTTATTCAGTTACACATATAGTTCCTTTGTTTCTGCCTGCTGTGCGATCACATGAACTCGTACATTCCACCTGCCAATTACCTGCACAGTATTATTATATTTTCGTATTTAGTTGTAGAATTAATTTGCATTACAATCTCAGCATTATGTCTGTCAATTATATTATAATTTGATAGAATTGTGTAACCAAATGTACATGTGTTTCTTTTTATTAGGCATATGCCTGTTAGAAGCACAATAAATCCAAATAAATAATAAGCAAAGTACCGGTAATCTCAGTAGTACCTATATCAGAGCATTTAACTTAACTGGAGGTATGATTTTCAGAATTGACCAAACCCACAAAGAAAACTAAGGCAGTACTAGATTACCTTGAAAGTGAAGAATTATCTTTAATCAGTACGAAGGACAATAGGGGTAGATGACCTCGTAGTTCTGCCCCTTAGAACAACAATAACTAACTAACCGACGACAATAAAACATATGTCGAAATGGTATTAGCATTATTGACATCTTCCTCAGCAACATGAATAAAGTGGAATCAGTGAAGTCGGAGACCCAATGGAACATCATCAGGAATCGAGTGCGAACAGGATTGAATTGCATCATGAATCTTGAAATTCTACATCACAAGGCTCATAAAGCCGCCTTATCCAGGACATCAGACACAGATAAGCTACAGAATGTCGCACACAAACTACCAGGGCTTCTGATAGAAATTGATCAGGATAACTTAGGTGATGCAGCTCTGAATATAGAAAATATTATAAAAGGAAGTCACCTTACCTAGGACTGAGTATAGAAGGAGAGTGAAACCATGGTTCGACCCAGCATGTTATTTGGCTAGGAAAGAAGCTGTTTCAGCCTTACACATGGTAGAACAAGCTAGAACAGAACTCGCTCTGTTAGAATACTCGGAAAAGAGGAAATTGTATAAGACAATTTTAAAGGAGTCTATATCTAAATTCTATCGGGAAGAAAAAAGTAAGATATTTGACACTGTGGCCGAAAAAGAGCCATTCAGCATTCTGAAGCAAAGACCCCCTTAGATTCCAAGAGATATTGGAATCGAAACATGGGAAATAAACCGTCTGTATTGTTACGTGCCACCCCCCTAGTGACACTTTTGTTAACTGGATTACGGTAGGTTGAAGCACAACACAGATTATTCCTTTAAAGAAATAATTAACTTTATTGCGGCCAGAAAGATACACTACTCATCAGCAAATACAAGCAATTACAACCTTACCGGTACTCCAGTTTCCTAAAGTCTCTTCCTTATGGAGAGATCTTGCCCCCTTTCACTTGTCAATAAACCACAGAAGTTAATCCGTCCTAATGAGTCCGGTGGCCTTGACAGAAACTACCTGCACCTCTTCCTTATGTACACAAACTACAGTTACTTACGATAACCTGCTACACGCTGCTTCGCTGTCCACGAGCTGGGAAACAATGTCACTGGATTTCGTAACTCGCACGGCACTTGGCCGCAATACCTCTGTCGCTCAGTGAAATCACACTCGCTCAAAACACAGGCGGTCCCCTGTATGCTTCTCACTCCCTCGCTGTCAAGAGAATCGGCTTCACTAGGGGTTTCGCAAGTCACCACACTTCTGTCGCTCAGGATAAACGCTCGCACTAGCTCGTAAAACACACACATCCTGCTTGACAGGTCGCTCTTATATAGCAGGCCGGTGACTCAGTAAATGATTCTAGACCCATCCAGGGTTCACGGCTTCTCGAGGTTTCCATCGCTGGCTGGGTCACGAATATTCTGGACCATCCCTTTGTCCTAGTAGTCCTGTTGCATAAGGCGCACGCAATACACTGAGGCAGAGCACAGCCCAGCCCTGGGGCAGTTGTCACTCATGCGGCAGCGATGAAACAAACTCACAGCCGTAACACCACCCCCTTCCTAAAAGGCTGATCGTCCCGATCAATCATTGGTCTGTCTGTGTCCCTCCGTAGGCTGCCAGGCGATCTCGATGCACGATCTTCATCTTCGCCCTCGAGCTCCGCTAGATCCTGTAGACGACATCGTTGATCCGTTTCAAGACTCGGTACGGGCCCTCCCAGGACTTCTGCAGTTTGGGTGACAGGCCTTTCTTCCGTAATGGGTTGAAGAGCCAGACCAAGTCGTCCTCGTGGAATCCACCGGCATCCGTCTGTTGGTCGTATCGGGTCTTCATTCGGTCCGTCTCGATCCGCAGTTTCCTCCTCGCGAATGCGTGCACGTCCTCCAGTTGGTCGACCAGTTCTTGACAATACTGGCTTACCGGGACCGGATCATTCCCAGGTCGGCCGAAGGCAAGATCGACAGGTAGACGGAGCTCCTCCCAAACATGGCCCGGGCTGGTGTGCACCCGGTGGCTTATGCACGGCGGCGCGGTAGGCCAGGAGAAATAGTGGAAGGTGTCTGTCCCAATCCCTCTGGTGCTCGCTAACGACTATCCGGAGATGGTTCTCGATGGTGCGATTGAATCGCTCTACCATCCCGTCGGACTGAGGGTGTAGCGGCGTTGTCCTTGTCTTCCGGATTCCCAGCAGCTGGCATAGGTTCTGGAACACCTGCGAATCGAAGTTCCTCCCTTGGTCGGAGTGCAGCTCCAGGGGTACTCCGTACCGGCTGACGAATTCCTTCACCAGGGTCTCTGCGATCGTCGAGGCTTCTTGGTTAGGGAGCGCATACGCCTCCGGCCATTTGGTAAAGTAGTCGCTGACGACCAATATGTAGCGGTTCCCTGCCTCGCTTAACGGGAATGGCCCAGCAACATCGATGGCCACTCTCTCCATGGGGCCGCCCACGTTGTAGGTCTTCAGTGGACCCCGTCGTCTTCGTCCTGGGCCCTTGCTGGCTGCGCAATCGTGGCACCTCGCGCAGTGGTTCTCCACGTCAGTTTGGCATCCGATCCAGTAGAACCGCTCTCTCAGCTTCTACAGAGTCTTCTTTATCCCTAGGTGTCACCAGATGATCCTCCATGGACTTCCTTTAGGACTTCCTCCGTCATAGCCTTTGGAACGACGACTTGTTCCCGAGATGTCTTCCCGACGGTGCTCTCCCAGGCGCGGCAGATGAGGCCATCCCTTACAATCAGCGAGTCCCACTGCGCCCAGTAGGACTTAAACTTTGGGCTGCAGTCACTCACAATGTTCCACCCGGGTCTGGGGACACAGGACCTCTTCCATTCGGCTATCAGTCCCAGGTCATCATCTTCTGCTTGTGCCCGCATGAAAGATTCGCGGCTCCAGTTCCCTTGAAGTTCCACAGTAGTCCGTCGGCACTGTATCCAGGTGTTCTCCTCCCTCCTAGTACAGAAGCTGCAGTCTTCGGGGCACAGTCTTCGTGACAGGGCATCGGCATTAGAATGCAGTTGGCCTTTCCTGTGCTGGATCTCGAAGTTGTACTGTTGAAGCCTCGCTAACCACCGCGCGAGTTGACCCTCGGGCTGTTTGAAGTTCAGGAGCCACTGCAGGGATGCATGGTCGGTCCTGATGAGAAATTCTTGCCCGTACAGGTACTTGTGGAAGTGTTCGATGGTCTTCACGATGGCGAGCAGTTCCTTCCTGGTGACGCAGTAGTTCCTCTCTGGCTTTGACAAGGCTTTGCTGAAGTAGGCCACTACTCTCTCCTCGCCGTCCACTATATGCGACAGGATTCCTCCTATACCAAAGTCTCTGGCATCGGTATCGACGATGAACCTTCTTCCAGGTCTGGGGTAGGCCAGAATAGGCGCGGTGCACAGAGCCTGCTTGAGTTGTTCGAAGGCACTGTGGCATTCTGCTGTCCATGTGAAGAGTTGGTCCTTCTCAGTCAGTAGATGCAGTGGTTTGGCGATATCGGCGAATCCTCTCACGAAGCGACGGTAATAAGTGCTGAGTCCCAGGAAGCTTCGTAGTTGGGACTTGTCCTTCGGAACTGGCCACTCCCTCACTGCTGCGGTTTTCTCTGGGTTGGTGCGCACCCCTTCCTCGGAGACAATATGCCCAAGGTACTGGACCTGCTTCTGTAAGAGCTGACACTTCTCGGGGCTCAACTTCAGCTGGGCAGCCCGTAGCTTCATCAAGATCTCCTTCAGGTTGCTGTAGTGCTCCTCGAAGCCTTTTCCCAGAACGATGACGTCGTCTAGGTAGACCAGGCAGGTCTTCCAGTGTAGTCCCCTCAGAATGGACTCCATTAGCCTTTCGAAGGTCGCAGGGGCATTGCACAGACCGAATGGCATGACGGTGAACTGCCAGAGCCCGCTGCCCACAGAGAACGCCGTTTTCTCGCGGTCCTTAGTGTGGACCTCCACCTGCCAGTAGCCACTCTTCAAATCCAAGGTGGAGAACCATCTTGATCCTGATATGGTGTCCAGCGTGTCGTCGATCCGGGGTAGAGGGTAGCTGTCCTTCTTCGTGACGTCGTTCACCCGCCTGTAGTCCACGCAGAACCTGGTGGGACCATCCTTCTTCTTCACAAGCACGACCGGAGAACTCCAAGGGCTATGTGATGGCTCGATCACTCCTTGCTCCTTCATCTCTTCTACCATCCGGTCGACTTCAGCTACTTGGCGAGCGGGACACGTCGGAATGGGGCCCTAATCGGTGCGCTGCCCCCAACGTCGATTCTGTGCTGGACCAAGCTTGTCCTACCGAAGTCTTTGCTCCCCACTGAGAAGACATCCTGGAATTCGCGTAGCAGATCCTGAAGTTGGCGTGATTGCTCCTCGTCTAAATGGTCCTGGGATCCTTGGTACAGCTTCTGTAGTTCTTCCGGCAGGGCGCGTGTTCTTCGGTTGTCTGTCTGCAGGTGTCGTCCGTCGTGTCTGTGATGCGGGCAATCCAGGTAACGGGCTCGTAGACTCCTAGGTTGGTGTCCCGGTGAACCGTAATGTCGTAGTCGTTCAGGTTGAACAGGCGGACGTACGGCCGAGACGTCATGTATATGAGGGTCTTGGCAGTTAGCATTCCTTTTGTCTGGATGCCCTCATATTTTGGCTCGATGAGAGCCTCCACTCCCTCAGCTGTTCCGTCGACAATTACGGCAGCGCTGACTTCCGTCCTGGCGGGAACGATGACTTCCTCTCTCAGCCTTACTCGTCGTGCGGCGACGGCCTCGTGTGCTGGTTGCAAAGCAAGTTCCTCACCTCCGAAGTGCAGAGTGTTGGTACTCAGATCCAAGATGATGTTGTTCTGGTCCAGGAAATCCAGTCCGATGATCACTTCATTTGATACGTCAGCCACAAGCACTGGATGCTTTATCGCCCGTCGACCAATGACGAACTCCAGTGATGCTTCGCCATGTACCGGTGCGGTCTCTCCGGTCGCGGTTATTAGCTGGAGGTTCCTTTGTGTGGGTTGCATTCTCCACTTCGGGATCACGGTGGGACTGACGATGGTCCTCGATGCTCCCGTGTCGATTAGCATGGGCCAGCTCTCTCCGTTGACGACTCCGACGACCATCAGGATGCTACTATCCCTCCGTAACTGCGTCACACGAACTTGGACTGCCGGGGCTTGACGACTGTCACAAGCCAACCTTTACCCCCCCAAGACTGGCTGATACTTGCTTTCCTGGGCCGCGCGGTTTCCCTACGACTGACTGTCCCGACGGAAACCCTTGGCGGTGGCGATCACCGCAGTTCTTGCTCAGGTGGCCTCTCTTACGGCAGGTCCAACAGGTCGGTAGTCCTCTTCCGGGCCGCCTCTCCGGTTGTCTTCCAGCGGTGTCGTTGCTGGTGGCGCCGCGACTATCGAAGAAACGGCTTAGTGCCTCCATCAATTCGTCGGCCAGGGGCTTGGTCTCGTTGGTTTTTACTGGTTCGTCGACGTCCACTTGACGCACCCGCGCGTGCATTCTAGATGCCTGTTTTGCCGTCTCGAACTCAAGTGCGTGGCTCAGCGCATCTGCCAGGGTCTTATTGCTCGCGAGTCGCAGCGCCTGTTGAGTGTCCGAGTCCCGTAGCCCGTCGGTGAAGGTCTGCGTCGCAATCTGTTCCAGAAAGTCGGCCAGCGCTGTTGGATAGGCGAGCCTTACGAGGCGTGCGAAGTCCATCTCGATCTCCTGCAGGATTTCCGCGTTCTTCTGTACCCGGGTCCGGAGCTGCATTTGGTTGGCCTGCTGAAGATGGCTATCTCCATATCGGGACTCCATATGGGCGATTAGTGAAGCGTAGTCCTGGGATCCAGTCGAGATTGCCTGAAGGACGTTAAGGGCGTCCCCTCTCAGCGCTACAATGAGAGCTGTAGCCTTTTCCGTGCTGTTCCAGTTGTTTATGGAACAGGCTGCCTCGAACTGACGTAAGTAGGTGCTCCACGGGACCTTTCCGTCGAAGGTTGGGGGCGTCACTCGGCTATGTCCCGTTCCTGATATTCTCGGTGTAACGGTGGGCGGGCGTTGGCGCAGCTCGGCAACTTCCTCTTGTAGAGCGTTGAATCTCGCTTCCATCTCCGTCGGCGGGCGTTGGCTCAGCTCAGCAATTTCCTTTTGTAAATCATTGAATTTCTCTTCCACCCCCGTCAGTGGGCGTTGGCGCAGCTCGGCAACTTCCTTTTGTAAGGCGTTGAATTTCTCCTCCACCCCCATCAGCGGGCGTTGGCGCAGCTCGGCAACTTCCACTTGTAAGGCGTCGAACTTCTTTTCCACTGCCGTGACTTCCTCACGCAGACCCTGTTCTAATTTCCTTTGGCTTTCCTCTAATTTCGTCAGCAGACACTCTTCCAGATTTTTCTGGCCATCCAGAAATTTGGCGGTTAGGTCCTCTGCTAACTTATTCTGGCTGTGCTCCATCTTCCTCTGGCTGTCCTCTAATTTCGCAGTTAGGTCCTCGGTTAACTTATTCTGACCGTCTTCTAATTTAGAAGTTAGGTCCTCGGCTAAATTCTTCTGGCCGTCTTCTAGTTTGGCAGTTAGGTCCTCGGCTAACATCTGGCCGTCTTCTAGTTTGGCAGTTAGGTCCTCGGCTAACTTCTTCTGGCCGTCCTCCATCTTCTTCTGGCCGTCTTCCATCTTGGCTTCCATGCCATTTAACTTTTCTAGCAATGCTGCAAATTGCGCTTCCATTTTAGATGTTTGTCTTGTAAAGGGCATGCTCTCACAGGAAAATTAAAAAATGACCTTCTCGAGTTTGAAACCAGGACCGTCAGGTGTTGTGCTTGTGTTTGAGTTCGTAATCCGGCTTCTGACACCAGTTGTTACGTGCCACCCCCCTAGTGACACTTTTGTTAACTGGATTACGGTGGGTTGAAGCGCAACACAGATTGTTCCTTGAAAGAAATAATTAACTTTATTGCGGCCAGAAAGACACACTACTCATCAGCAAATACAAGCAATTACAACCTTACTCCAGTTTCCTCAACTCTCTACCTTATGGAGAGCTCTTGCCCCCTTTCACTTGTCAACAAACCACAGAAGTTAATCCGTCCTAATGAGTCCGGTGGCCTTGACAGAAACTACCTGCACCTCTTCCTTATGTACACAAACTACAGTTACTTACGATAACCTGCCACACGCTGCTTCGCTGTCCACGAGCTGGGAAACAATGTCACTGGATTTCGTAACTCGCACGGCACTTCGCCATAATACCTCTGTCGCTCAGTGAAATCACACTCGCTCAAAACACAGGCAGTCCCCTGTATGCTTCTCACTCCCTCGCTGTCAGGAGAATCGGCTTCACTAGGGTTTTCGCAAGTCGCCACACGTCTGTCGCTCAGGATAAACGCTCGCACTAGCTCGTAAAACACACACACCCTGCTTGACAGGTCGCTCTTATATAGCAGGCCGGTGACTCAGTAAATGCTTCTAGACCCATCCAGGGTTCACGGCTTCTCGAGGTTTCCATCGCTGCTGGGTCACGAATATTCTGGACGATCCCTTTGTCCTAGTAGTCCTGTTGCATAAGGCGCACGCAATACACTGAGGCAGAGCACAGCCCAGCCCTGGGGCAGTTGTGACTCATGCGGCGAGCGATGAAACAAACTCACAGCCGTAACAGTATTACAATCCAAAGACACTAGACAAGTAATACCCACCAAGACAGTGCACAATAGGAATCAAAACTTTTTCTGTGGAATAGGTAGGAGTAGTATTTCAAAACAAAGTCAGGAAAGCCGATGGACCTGATGAGATTCTTAATGAACATATCAAAGCCAGTTGACATATTCTAAGTGATAACCAGTTTACTGAATCAATGTCTCGTTTCTGCCCTCCAAATACAAATATGACATTGGAAGGCGGAGACTGTCTGTGGGTGTCCAGGTAGGTTTGGTAGTGTTTTGTAGGGATATTTGTCTAATAGATTTGGATCTGATGATGCTCGCTTGATGAGACATGTCATCCCTTAGTTTTCTCCTTCAATAGTCAACAACAATCATATGTAATTTATTTCAGGTTATTTTCTCACATATTCCAGTAATTGGAATTATTTTGTATTGACAGACTGAAAGTTACCGTTTTCAGCTTATGTTGACTAAACCATTAAAGATAGCATATATCAATATTTTGTCAATGCTATTGTTCAGCATAAAACAGTCTGGAAAAAATTCTGGGATCCTAGCATATCATCATCATCATCATCGTCTTGTACAGTTTCCAGCCCCAGGCTGGGTCTGTTTGGAACATAAGCCTCGCCACTTAGTACTTTCTTCCCACCACCTCTTCGTTGTCACTCTGGTCCAGTCCTCGCCTCTCTTCTTGACACATTTCTCCACTCCTTTCAGCCATCTATCTCTTGGTCTTCCCCTTGGTCGTTTCTTCTGCATCTGCATCTCGTGTATCCTCTTGGGAATCTTCTTCTCTTCCATTCTCTTGAAGTGTCCATACCACCTCAGTCTTGATGTCTCAGTTCGACCTTGCAAGGTCTCCTCTTTCACTATTTCACTGACCTTTTCATTCCTCACCCTGTCTCTTCTTGTTACTCCGATCCTACTTCGCAGGAACTTCATTTCACTTGCCTGTATTCTGCTTATGTCTCCTTCCTTCATTATCCACGTTTCTGATGCATAGGTCAGTATCGGGATATAGTAGCTTCTGTATAACATTTCTTTGCTTTTTTGTGGGACATCTTTATTCCACACTAAGCCCCTAATGCTTCTTCTGCCTGTCTGCCAAGTTCTGTAATCTCTTTGTCATTTCTCCCATTTTCCTCCACTATACTTCCCAAGTCCTTGAGACTATCCTAGCATATCTATATTAAATATACCTCTTCCTAAAAACATTATTACTGGTACTGTACTAATTGTAACATAAAGGCACTTACGTTTCAATGAGCTATGTATTAAAGATAGATAACATATATGCTGTCATAAACTTTTTTGTATTACGTTTTATGCTGAATAATAGTATTGATATAACTTAGACTTGATACATCTTTAACAGTTTAGCCAATGTAGCATAATATCCAGTGTCAGTTATAAAAATTTGTGGGTTAGCGTGCTTATCAGTCGGCTAACAAGCGAGCAACCTTTCCCAGAACCAGTCAGCTAAGGCCAGGGAAAACATACTCATGAAAACTTTCGAGTAGAGTGGATGTGTTGCCTCTGTAAGTGATTTAAGTTAGAATTTGTTAAACATTGTTACTAATTGTAACATAAAAACACATTTTATAACCATCATGCCGCCAAGGAAACCAAATATAGATCGTAGTACATCAGCCTCTAAAAAGGCGATTAACCCACAAACTATGGTCGTGCAAAGCCTGACGGGTATCTAGTTATTATTATAAAAGGTTAAATTACATAATTCCTTCAATTTTAAATCAGATCTCCACTGAAGAAATATCCCAAATAATGCAGTTTCTATCTATCTACGGTATTCTCTCTCTCTCTATATATATATATATATATATATTCCCGGTCAATGCATGTGAGATTTTCGATGTGAAATGCTATGTCCTGTGGTTCGGATTCCACGTAAAAAGGAGGTCCCGTGGCTCATGATCTACAGATTAACGGTCACGTTAAACTACAAGCTTCCTTCCTTTCCTATATATATATATAAAGCACAAAGTTTGTCTGTTTGTTATGTATACAAATCTACACCGTTCCACCGATTTGAACAAAAATTTGTATACTTACCCTTTGGAACCCTGCGGGTAACCCTGTCAACTTTAAATTTCGGACAGACCACTCCATTCCCCGCATTTAGGCCCTTTGGCTCAAATCTACACCGTCTCACCGATCTGAACCAAAATGTGTATAGTTATCCTTTGGAACCCTGCGGGTAACACTGTCCTCTTCAAATTTCAGAGAGACCACTCATTTACCTGCATTTAGGCCCTTGGGAACAAATCTACACCGTTTCACCGATCTGAACCAAAATGTGTATACTTACCCTTTGGAATCCTGCGAATAACACTATCCACTTATCATTTTGGACAGATCACTCCATTCCCTGCATTTAGGCCCTTTGGCACAAATCTACACCGTTTCACCGATCTGAACCAAAATGTGTATACTTACATTTTGGAACCCTGCGGGTAACACTGTCCACTTTAAATTTCGGACAGACCACTCTATTCGCTGCATTTAGGCCCTTTGGCACAAATCTACACCGTTTCACCGATCTGAACCAAAATGTGTATGCTTACCCTTTTGAACCCTGCGGGTAACACTGTTCACTTGAAATTTTGGTCAGACCCCTCCACTCCCTGCGTTTAGGCCCTTTGGCACAAATCTACATCGTTTTACCGATCTGAACCAAAATTTGTATACTTACCCTTTGGAACCCTGCGGGTAACACTGTCCACTTTAAATTTCCCTGCATTTAGGTCCTTTGGTACTGTACCCGAAAATACCTACCCTTTACCTGTTGGAATCCCTCGATGGTAACTGGATCTTAGAACCTGAAATCCCCCGGCTAGAAAAATCCCCAAGTTCTACCAACAAGTGAAAGGAGTATTAGGGTACTAGTAATTCCCAGCAGAGGTGGCATTAAGTAAAACCAAAGCATAGTAGTGAACTGCTCTCAAAACACAAGAATCATGGGAAATCATCATCTCAGGATTGTGGGGAACTCTAGAAATACCAAGCTATGGCCCTCTTAATGCGACCTCTTTATACTTCTATAAATCATCACATCGCATGATTGAAGGAAATTAGCAAAATTTATTTCAAAAGAAAAATCTGACGAGGAGTCAGATTATCACGTCTATGAATGGACACACATAATCTCAAAAATACTGCATTAAGATAATGCATTGGGATGCATCGATAATCCCAATGGACTCGCATGCATTTGACCCTCAAATTAACTTGACAATTTAAATATGTACAACAGGTGATCCAAAAAGCAAAGAAAATCCTGAGGATCACCTTCTTGGTTCTTCCGTTGATTTAAACATTCTTAAGCACGTGGATGAAATTCACATTACTTTACATATTGTTACGTGCCACCCCCTAGTGGCACTTACTTTAACTGGATTACGGTGGGTAGAAGCACAAACACAATTGTTCCTTTAACGAAATATAATTTTATTACAAGTCTACAAACATACACCGTGCGCACACACACACACACACACACACACTGAGTCTAACCTCAGAAAACACTACTAGTCACTATTAGTTTCCACATTTACAATCTACCACGGAACTCTCTATTTATGTTCTCCCTGTCCGTGAGGCGTTACAGTGTTCCAGCTTACAATCACACGTACAGTCTACACAGGTTCTCTACAGCCTTGCCCCTGCCACTTCACTTACTTCCAGAGTCCACTTGCTGCTCCTTGTGCGCTCTTGCTCGTCCTGTGTCGACCCCACGACCACGTATTCCACGAAGCACCGTGACACCTCCAAGCACTCACAGTCCTGACTCAAAGTTGCACCCTGGCAGACAGGCTTCCACTGTTACCGTGGACTTCCAGTAATAATCGCTGTACTGCTCCGTACGCACTCACTCGACAACACTTCAGTACACACTAGCACTGACCAATACTGCCCAATACACTCCAATTCACTGCCTCCTCGCCGCGGCTCGCTGGTTTATATGGGATCAGTCCCTGGCCTGTCGAAAGTTCGAAATGTCACAACCCATTGCCGCATTGAGTCTGTTCTGGTTGGTTCCACATCCAGAATTTTCGCGTATTCTCTGGCCGGCTCGCACTGACTCACAGGTGCTTTGTTAATGTATGGCCGTGGGAGGAATCGAGAGGGTGTGGGCACTCTCCCTCCCCCTGCGGGGTTTGTCCAAGGCCACTAGACTGTCACACTACCCCTCCCCCCGGGAGCCTCCTGCCGGCCCGCGGCAACACGCAACAATATATACAATAAATGATTACACTGCCAAGTGTAATAGCCACAGATACTGTAACTCTGCACCTCTCATCGGTGCTATATCCTAATTTATTAGTATATCATGCTTTAGCAACATTATTAAAGCCGGGTTCATCGACCAAGCAATCAAGCTAAGATTATGTAAATTCCTAAATTTAACTCGCAAAAGAATTAAATACTTTCTCAGTATAACCATATTCTCTTAAATTCATTCAGAATTATCATTATTTAATTATTTATCATTTCTTTCATCTGCTTAAATCTTTCAATAAGATGCGATCATAAGAATAATTAAATGGGGAAGACAAGAAAAGCTTCTAAAAGCTTGACAAAAATAGATCCACACTTGGAATTACCAATTCACCAACAAGACTGTTATAATAAATACAATGAATCCTATGTTCCTCCTATCATCACGAAGAATATTTTTAAGAATCTGCATTATACATTATGCTCCCAATGGCATCACGAAAATGTACGTACTTCCCTGAGTACTATTTTACACATATCATTATACGTCCACTGACGTTCATTACCACCATATCACTCACACGGTGATTACCTAATTCCTATACAAGTATCCAGTTATAATCAGTTGCATTCCTTAAATATGTATCTGTATAATTTCATTTCATCATAGCTTAATCTTGCGTGGATCCTTCATTAATTCCACAGGACTACCTAAAGCTTGCCTTACAGAAATTTATTCGAAGTCATGTAAGGATACGCCTCCACTTAAAATGAATCCCTGGGATCTGTATCAAAGATTATTAATGTTCTTTATACAATTCTCTTATACACTTATGCCATTCATAAACTTGAAATACTGAATCAAAATTCAGTCATAGCACTATTAATTAAATTTTTCGATGATCAAGGTGTACCAAAGTACACGTGACAACAAAATCAGAAGTCGAAGTATATCAGACAAGAGTAGAAGTATCCCCTCGAAAGAATTCTCGAAAATTGGACTGGACCTACCCTATAAATCTAGGTAACGGCTCAAGTTAGCATCTGTTGATTCGTTAGCATCCAGTACGACAACGATCCATCCCAAGAGATAATTCCCCTGTCAAAAGAATGATCCAACTTCACATTCCAAAACTAATGAAATTATCCTCACAATATTAAATGCATCTCCGAAGTTCTGAGCTTGTACCTATCCAACAGGAAAAAAGTGCAACTAGAAAACTCAAGTCAAAGCTTGATAAAAAAACTCGAAAATTCAAAAGAATGGAAAATATGTCTATCACAAAATAACTAAATTCCGTTCAGGAAAAACGTAGCCTTCCTCCTACGAAGATTCTCTTCTTTACCATTAAGAAGGTCGCAACATGTTACTGAATTGAATTACTTAATAAAATTGAAATTACATAGCAATAACACAAAATTTAGAAGCTGAGTGCACCTGTTAATCAGGTCTAAACTCGATTGAAAATTAAGTCAGACGTGACAAGAATAATCAAGCCTAAACCTCACTTCAATCTATCTACAACTAGAAAAGCAAAAAGAGGGCAATGTGGTCGCTCTGAAATATCACTACTTTGCAACGCCTCGTGAATATACTGTCGTCTAGCTTCTTGTTGCTTCTTGAAGGCGGAATAGAGCATGGAAATGCCCTACCATCTAGTTCCATTATGAATAGCAGGATCAAACAGTTCCTCTTAGGCTCCAGCGATCGAACCCGGGACCTCCGCCTCACTGCCCCTGGTCAACAGCTGGTACTCGGACTGCTTCCTCATGGTGGAAATGGCCACTCTCCTTCACCGAATGGCTCCAACCCGGCCCGAAAGAAATCACGATCGCGTTTACAACATCGCGATAATCGAGTGAAAAACACGGCAGTAGTTATTTTCATCTGCGGTAGCATGATGACAAATGTTCATGTCCCATATGCAAGTGAACTGCGTTGTGTGTACACTACACTTCGAAGATGTCATAGTGGTCACTTGTAGTGTCTACTGCACTGTTTAGTGAGTAATGTCCACGTTCATGTTTAGCCTGCCATAGCTAAAATGTCAAAGTATCAGTGATCCTGGTGCATGTAAAAATAAATAAACCACTGTTAACTGTAGCGGCTTTAGTAAAGAGTTCCTTAATATAACTGCGCGCTACTATCTATCTATCCATACGTTTCAATCACTTGAAGTATGACAAAATGTATTTTACCGTGCACTGTCTGCATAAAATGCCGGACATGCTTAAAGTTCCAAGTCCTTCTTCGTCACTGGACTGTATGTTCGGAGTGTACTCAACTCGATACGGCATTTCACGTATGTCTTACTAAGCCCGCTATCGCTGTCGGCTTGTGATAACATCGTAATTATTTAACATTAAAAAGTTACTTGCTCGACGGAGCCACATATTAAACTGTAAGTATGCACTCGGCGGAGTTACAATAGGTTCTGAATAGTTGCTTGCTTGGCGAAGCTGAAAATCCATCTGTCACTCCCTGCAGAGCGGCGGCTTGCAGGAAACAGTCGCCTCCCCACCAGGACCTCCCCACTCTCAGGTGTGTGTGTGTCACGTATGGATCGCCATAATACGTCAATCTGATGTATGCATATAATTAATGCTGTACAAGCTATTTTCACACAAACAAGAGTGCATTATCTTCCTCTTGTAATATCTTGAACTCCAATCTACTTCTGGCATCCTGAATACGTCTTATTTCAGTTTAATGAGTGAATATATTTCTCAATCTTTCCACTCGATAAACCTATCAATATTCACTGCGCTTCCTTACGGCAGAAATATGAAACTTGCGCTCGGCGACGGTCGCGGCGACTCGTGTCAGCTCGTGCGACACTGGAACTGCGAGTAGCTGTAGTACGGAAGACAATCAGATAAGTAGTTAGCCTAAAATTTTATAGTTTAACCATAGTTTACAACCATATGATCTATCTAAAGTACAATCTCCGGATAGCTATCACCATTTAGCATTTCACCTAACATATATACTGCATTTAGCATACACTGACAGTTGCAGTACCAATACTGCAACTAAATAATTGTACATATTGTAAATATTTTCACCTGTATTTCAAACATGGATTTTGTAGCCTAAGTGTAATGGATCTGATGATGATCGCTTGACGATCGAAACTGGTCATCCTAGTGTTTTATTAATCTCATGTAATTTATTTCAGGATTAGGGTATAACCCATCTCTTTTGGGTACATTCGTGTTGACCGACTGAAAAGCACTAAACTCTTGTTTACTAAGGCAACACTGAAAATATGGCTTCAAACACCACAAATACACAAGCTACAGTTATTTACGATAGGTCTGGCACTCACTGTTCTTGAATACACACTGTTTCGCAATTCGCACGTCACCATAACACCTCTATCGCACTGGTAAGAACACACTCCTCAAAACTCAGTCCGTCCCTCGCTGGCCAGGTCGCTTTATGTAGCGGGGCTGGTGCTCAATGGATGTTTCCAGACCAGACCAGGATTCACAGCTACTCTCAGACCTTCTCGAGACTTCCAACACTGGTTGGGCCACGAACATTCTGGTCCATGCCTTTTGTTCCTGCTGTGCAAGCGGCCGGCCGACACAGAGCCCGGGGGTAGCCTCGGGCGGCTGTGAGTCACGCGCAAGGGAATGAAGCAACCCTGCAGCCGTAACAGTACTTATCCTCTGGAACCCGACAAGTAACACTGCCCGCTTTAATGTTCGTACAGACCACTCCATTCCCTGCATTTAGACCCTTTGGAACTAATCTACACCGTTTCACCGATATGAACCAAATTTTACATTCTGACCCTTTGGAACCCGACGAGTAACACTGTCTACATGCAACTTCGGACAGACCACTCCATTCCCTGCATTTAGGCCCTTTTGGCACAAATCTGCATCGTTTCACCGATCTGAACTAAACTTTATGTACTTGCCCTTTGGAACTCGACGAGTAAGTTAACACTGTCTACTTGAAATTTCGGACAGACCACACCATTCCCGGCATTTAGGCCCTTTGGCACAAATCTACACCGTTTCACCGATCTGAACCAAATTTTAAATACTTAGGCCTACCCTTTGGAACCCAGTGGGTAACACTGCCCACTTTAAATATCGGACAGAACACTCCATTCCCTGCATTTAGGCCATTTACTTCAAATCTGCACCGTTTCGCCCAATTGCACCAAATTTTGGTTGGTTCTTAAGTTTAGGGACTGCGACAACGCGGTCATGTAGCCCCGTGTACTTTGGGTATGTGTAGAATCTGTCTGATAACCGGTGTTAATTGTGATGACTGTATTAGTGTGTGTTATATGTTTTTTAATTCAAGTAAGGACTGCAGACTTTTCATATAGTTCCTACTTTTGCCGCCAAACGCCACCGTCAATGACGACTAGTTCAGAACTTCGCTATCAGACGCCACCGCAGTCGGCTCTTGGTAACGAACGTAGGAACTTAAGCGATTTGTTTACATTCTTGACCTATACAATTTAGCTTCACACAGGTGTAATTAGTGGAAGGTTCTTTAACATGCCATAAATCTATGACATAGGACCGCCGGCTTTACTTCCCCTCCGAACGAAGGCGTACTGAGGGATTTTTAACGCTCTTAAAAATCCGACGTCTTCGGCCGGATTTGAACCCGCGATCTAGGGCATAGAAGCTCAGCATGCTCCCGACTACGCCCCCGAAGCCGCTGCACAAAATTTTACATACCCTTTGAAACCCTGATGATATTTTGGAAAACCTTCTCCATTCCCTACATTTAGAATAGCAGACGAACTTGAAAACCACGTTTTTAGGCCCTAGAACTATTCATGTCCGTAGTAGTGTAACTATAAGAATATTTTAATAAGTAGATTGTTGGCTGGCAATGCGGGCTGCATCATGCCGCCCCTACCCTTGTTCTGGTGCAGAATTACAAAAATAGTTACATCTTGCGCTGCTTATAAATTGCAGTCACGGGGAGAAATTAGTGCAAAAAGCTTTCTTAGGCCCCTTAAAACAGTTGTCATAATGAAAATATTATGCCTTTGTATAAGTGCGAGGGTGTTGGTGCAGTACATTGAGGTTATCAAATGCAATAAGCGTTGGTGTTTTCAAATGTACTTTCATTTATTCCAATCATCCTCGAGCGCTATGTGGTGATAGATAACACTATTGCTACCTCAGGAGCTCGGGACAGCCGAAGTTTTCCAAAGTGCTCTGATTATCTTTCTATGGCGCTACGCGACAAATGACGACACTGTTGGTCTCTACATTCCTAGCAGCCAATGAGATATAGGCCCTAGGCAGTGTCTTTTATTTCACTTACTCCTCTTTCTAATCATATTTTTCAATCAGTTCTGAAGTTAGTAAATAGCAGTTTCCCTGTTCAATATTATCATTACTGTAAAAAGACCTGGATGTTACTTCCATTATACTGTACTACTTATCACTCGCACTACCACCATCATAAAATGTAATATTATATTATGTTTTTCTGTTAGTTTAAGTATCAAGTGCCAGTTCTTTAGTGGTATTCATTATCATCCATAAAATAAATAAATCCACCGGGCGAAGCCGGATACTACTGCTAGTCTTCTTCTTCGTTTGGGCCTACTGAGGACCTCGGGGCTCGTATCTCCTCGTCGCTTTGTCTTTTTTATTCTTCCTGTAATTTTTCATCATCTGACTATGAGCCAGCTTTCTTTCCTCCGCCCATGGTGGTCTGCTTACTCCGGTGTTCTTCCTAGCTGTCAGTGAGTTAGAAAAAACTCCTTGTCGGATGGCTTGCCGGAATTGTTGGCGGTCCTTTATGGAATTAAGTGGGATCCCTAGGTGGTCTAAATCCGTCCTGACCGTAGAGATCCACTTGGTCCTAGAGGCCTTCCCTCTTCCTGCCACTGTGAAGATCTTACTGGTGAGTCGGCAAGGGATCATGCGGGTCAATTGTCCGTAGAAGGCCAGGCGCCTTTTTCTTATACAAGTCACAATGTCTTCTTGATGGCTGTAAAGCTCAACCTAGTGCCGCACTCTTCCCTTATAGGTCCTAGTATCCTCCGCAGGATCTTCTTCTCCTTGATTTCAAGTTTCCTGAGTGGGCCTTTCCTGGCCATCACAAGGCACTCAGAGGCGTACAGAACAGATGGTTTTACTACTGAATTGTAGTGTTTGAGCTTGAGGTTTTTGGAAAGGAACTTTCATGTGTAGATGCTGCGGCAGGAGTGGTAGGCCCTCTCGAACTTAGAACACCTGGTGTCTAAGGCCAGATTCTCACTCTGGTTTGCCGAGATCCACTCTCCTAGGTACTTGACCCCAGGGACTTTTCGGATGATGACCCCCTCAAGTGGAATTGTGGACGGGGCTTCCTTGATGTTAGTCATGAATTCAGTCTTCCCAATGCTGATCTTCAGGCCAGCCCGAACCGCTACATCGTGAAGACTCTGTAGGTGTTGAGTAGCTTCCTCTATAGTGTTGGTCAGTATGGCGAGGTCGTCGGCAAAGGCCAGGCATGACACATGAAGGTTGGCTTTCTTGTATCCAAGCTGCAGACCAGTCCTTGGTGTTATGATCTTCTCCAGGATGCAATTGAAGAGGATGCAAGAGAGTCCATCGCCCTGTCTAACTCCCGTCTTGATGGGGAAGCTCTCGGATAGTTCACCTCTGAACTTGACTTTAGATGTTGTTTTTGTCAAGGTGGCCTGGACTAGTTTAAGGGTTTTTCATCAAGGCCAAATTCTTGCAAAGTGGAGAAAAGACACTCTCTGTCCACCGAGTCGTATGCCTTCTGGAAATCCCCTAAGACAACTACCCAGGGATGTCCCCCACGATTCTTATAGGTGAGGATGGTCTTGAGATTTTGTATCTGCTCTGGACAAGATCGATTGTTACGAAAGCCGGCCTGATATTCCCCTAATTGAGAGTCTAGTTAGTTGGTGACTCTAGATAACAGAGCTTTCGAAAGAACCTTGTAGGTAACCTGCAATAAGGAGATACCTCTGTATGTTGAGGTCAGTCTTGCTTCCTTTCTTGTGTAACGGGTGAATTGCTGATGTCCACCCTTCCGGTAGGGTCTCTGATGTCCATATGTCTTGTATGATCTGTTGGATGCTCTGCAAGGACTGTTCATCTGCGCATTTCAACATCTCTGCTACTATTCCATCTTCACCTGAGGCTTTATTATTTTTCAGGTTATTGATTATACTCTCTATTTCCTCTCTGTCTGGCGGTTAAGAATCAGGATTGCTGATATATGGTTCATGGAAGATTAATCTTTCACTAGGTTCTTCTGTGTTGAGGAGCATCTGTAAATAATCTGCAAGAACGGTGGTACAATCCTTGTTATTTAGTTGGATCTTGCCGTCTGGTCCACGAAGAAGTAAGGTAAGGGCAGTGTACTTGATCGTCTTTTCTTAAGTCCCTTGTACAGGTCTCGGGAGTTGTGTCTCTTGAAGTCCTCTTCCGCCTGTTGTAGCAGGGTTCTTAGGTAATTCCTTTTAGCTCCTCGTACAGTGTTCGCTGTTGCCTTTCTTTGCGTGATGAAAGCCTCAAGGTTGAGATCATTCTTGTACTGGTTCCACCTGATCCAGGCTCGACGTCTTTCTTCTATGGCTTTATCGCAATCTGTAGTCCACCAAGGGTGTTTTCCTTTATTGGACTTAGCGGGAATAGTTTCTTGAGCGGCATCCAGTAACGCTTTCTGGAGGGCTGTCCAACATTCTTTCTGTGCATTCATCATAAGGGTTTGTTGGAAGTTACAGCTTTCATCACGTAGGCGTTGAGTATTTAACCGAGGTATTCTAGAGCTCCTTGGTGGTTTTGCTACTTTTCTCAAGGGTTAAAAATTAGCTTTGACTAGTGAAAGGTAATGGTCAGAGTCTATATTGGCTCCTCTCAGTACTTTGACGGTCTGTATCTCACTGTGATATAGTCTGTCTATAGCCACATGATCAAGCTGAAATTCACCTAGCAAAGGATTTGGGCTTCTCCAAGTCTTGGCTTTCCTAGGTAATTGCTTGAAGGCTGTTGATTTGAGACCAAGTGGTACTTGTCACAGAGTTCTATGAGGCGCTCACCGTTTCAATTTGTTCTCATGTGGGCTGGGTAGAGACATACTATCCTTCGGTATTTCTGTTCCCTGCCGACTTGGGCATTGAAGTCCTCCATGAGTACTGTTGAGTGGTTATGTGGAATCTTGTCTAGTATTTCTTCTAGGGAGTCCCAGAAGTGTTCCACTAATTCCAGGCCTTTCCGGTTTGTGTCATTTGTGGGTGCGTGGAAGGTCACTATGGTATAGGCTCTGTTACGAGATCTGAATGATAGTGAGGAGGTCCTTCCGATAGGTGAAATAAAATCTAAAATGTGGTCAACCATACTGTGATGTACGGCAAACCTGTGCCCAGGTGTGGGACAGTCCTCATCACTCTTTCACCGGTTTTCCCTTGTAGATCCTATACGCACCTGACTCAAAAGCATCCTCGTCCATAAACCGAGTCTCTTGGAGCGCTGCTATCTTTATTTTGTACTTGTCTAGCACTTCAAGTGTTTGCTTCAGCTTACCTACTTTGTATACTTACCCTTTGGAACCCTGCGGGTAACCCTGTCAACTTAAAATTTCAGACAGACCACCCCATTCCCTGCATTTAGGCCCTTTTGCACAAATCTACACCGTTTCACCTATCTGAACCAAAATCTGTATACTTACCCTTTGGAACCCTGCGAGTGTCACTGTCCATTTAATTTCGGATAGACCACCCCATTCCCAGCATTTAGGCCCTTTGGTCCAAATCCACACCGTTTCACCGATCTCAACCAAAATTTGTATATTTACCCTTTGGAACACTGCGACTAACACTGTCTGCTTGAAATTTCGGAGAGGCCACTCCAACCCCTGCATTTAGGCCGTTTGGCACAAATCTACACCGTTTCAACCGATCTGACCCAAATTTTACATACTTACCCTTTGGAACCCGACAGGTAACACTGTTCACTTTAAATTTCGGACAGACCACACTATTCCCTGCTTTTTGGCCCTTTGGCACAAAACTACACCGTTTCACCGATCTCAACAGTGGCGGCTCTTAGATGAGAAAGTAGGTGAAGAGCCAACCTCAATTTCAGCGATACAGCGTTTATGAATATTAACATATTTCTTTTCGTATTTGAATGCTATTACTTATTTATCGTATGGTTTTTAGTGCCGGTAGTGTTCAAGGACATGTTCGGCTCGCCTGAGTCTGCAGTTGCTTCCAGCGGACACCCTAAAGGGTGAGCTACAAGTTCCGTTAAATTTCAAGTAGTTCCAACTTTCGCCACCAGATATCAATGATACCTAGTAGTGAAAGTTGGAACTTTGATAGAGCGTTTTGACGAAATCTAACCTAACAAATGTTGCTTTACACAAGTTTAGTCTGTGAAAGGATCTTTTACATGCCATAAATCTATGACTTGGGACCGCCGGCTTTACTTCCCCTCCGAAGGAAAGCATACTGAAGGATTTTTAACGCTCTTAAAAATCCGATGACTTCGGCCGTGTTTGAACCCGCTATCTAGAGCATAGCAGTTCAGCATGCTACCAACTACGCCACCGAATGCTAAAAAACGAATACTTTACCAAATAAAAATTACCGTACTAAAAAGTCAAACTCACCTTTTTTAATGTAATAAATCAATCCTCCGTTCCTTATGGTTGACAAACTTATCTATGATATCCTCGTAGAAGGGCTGGTCTTCAATTAGTTTCAGCAACAATTCACGGTGTATGGTGATAACAGCCTATGATGTAAGTCTGGACTAGGATTTTGTATTTCTTGTAAAAGTTTTTAGTCTTTTCAAACAAGAAAAACTGCGTTCCGCGTAATGTTTTGGAAATCACCGAAACCTTGTTTATTCCAGACACCACATTTGTTACTAAAAAGTAGGCAAGGCCAACAGAACAGTTTTTTTAAGAAAAAAAAAATACTACTGCACAACCATGTGAACAGTTCGAACCAAGATCCCTTACAATGAAGGCTATAGGACTTACCGGTTTTCTTGATATCTTTTTAGTGCACAGTTCTATTAATTCCTTTGGACGTCCACAATTTAATAAATCCCTTTTGTCTTCGTCTTTCCACCTACTGAAGGGAATTTATAATAAAATTTATACTGTGTCCTTCAAAGAAAACATTACGGTATACACTAAAAGCCGCCACCTCTCATCAACACCAGGGTATGTAACGTATTAAGTAAATACTATTCATCGGAAATATAAATCCAATCTTCAACGTAACAAAAAGACAAGCCTGACGCGATGCCAACTAGCCTACTAGGCTACTGGTACATGATAATTTATTGTTTTCTGAAAGAGCAAAAAATAAAATATTTAGGCAGACATTTTCAGTTTGAGATAGGCCTAATTGTTAGTTGGAAACACAATTCACTGCTTAAATTAAGTAAAAATCACCACTCAGAAAAGTTGTAGGAGAAAATTTATTGTTGTTAGTGAATCAGCTGTAAGGTTATGTAGGTTGTCGTTTATAATACTTATAGTACAAACCATATTTAATTACAACTACACTCCTCACATGAACCAAAAATCCCTTTATGTGACGTATATGTCCTAAATACCTCTCTATATTAGATACACTGTATCAACTAAATGATGTTATAAATAAATATTTATAATTTGTAGTACCCGCCGTGCAATTCTTGCCTCAGGAATGAGGTCGACTTTATTCATACTATCTCGCAAAATTCTCGTACTTTATCCATAAAATTTCACTTCTATTTTGTAGCTCCAACATTGTAGATGTTCTTCACAGGAGACGTTTGCCTTATTTCTCGTATATTACATCTTTTTATCAACAAAATTCAAGACACTGCGCAGCGTTAATGCAGCTTCCTATGTATAAAAAAGTCCTCTCGGCACGCCGGAAGGCGGAGGTAGATTTCACCGGACAAACTTGGGGATAGGCAAAAATAGGCAGAATATGCAGGTTTTCGTAGAAGGATCAGACCTCATTTATTGCGAGAAGATATTTTATAATTGGAGCTTAATTAACTTTGTTTTTCGTCATTTTATGCTTATTTTAAACATTTTATTGTCTTATGGGAACGGTAACCTTCTTGTAATTTGGGTTCCATTTTTATACTTGTGGTCACACTGTCCTTATGCAAGGTTTCGACACTGATGTGTGACTATGTAACGGTCTGTTACTTCTTCACGCAAAATTATATCTCCCGCAGAGATTTTGGTTGGTTGCTCAGTTTAGGGGCTGCGACAACGCGGTCATGTAACCCCGTGTACTTAGGGATGGCTGTATTAGTCTGTAATTCAGGTAAGGACTGCACACGGTCAATTTCAAGCAGTAGTTCCTAATGTTGGTACCAGGTACTACCGTCCTAGCTGTGAACTTGGCTACTAGATGCCACCGCAACCAGCAACTCGCAACGAACGTTGGAACTTCCCCTCCAAAGGAAAGCATACTGAGGGATTTTTAGCGCTCTTAGAAAATCCGACGACTTTGGCCGACTTTGAACTCGCGACCTTGGGCATAGACATTCAGCATGCTACCAGTTACGTCACCGAAGCCGCTTCACACTTAGTCAGATGAAAATCTGAATCATTCTGTTCTCGTGCAAGTGCGTTATCTTGGCAACGTCTGATGGCTCATCCCTCATCAATTTAGTAGTGTTGCCATGGCATCCACTGATAGCTCTTGGCATTTTCTTATACTTCCGAAATCATTTTTCTCATCCCTTGGCGTAATGGTGTGTCATATCAAAAATTCTTTCAGACAAAAGTTTTAGGTAATTATTAGGGGAATATTGTCCTTTTTGTACGATTTTGATATTGTGCCTATTAAGAGAGATATGATTAATGTTTCCCGAAAAACCCACTTTTTCCCACCCCTTTGGTCAATGGTTGGTGCTATAAAAAAACTCTTCAAACATAAATTTTTGGGATTTATCCGACACATAGTATGAACGTTGAACGGATTCGATATGTCACATATTAAGAGAGTTATAGCTATATTTCACTTTTTCGAGAAAAAAAAAGCCCCCCATTTTCACCCCCTTCGACCGATTTAGCCCAGTAACGAACTTGACCGAGATTTTATAGGTATACATATTCGGCAAAAAATTCAAAGTGATTGGTGCAAAATTACGGCAGTTATCGTGTCCACAAGAAACTACTAATAATAATGTTATTGGTTTTACGTCCCTTTTAACTACCCTGGCTTTTAGAGACGCCGGGGTGCCGGAATTTTGCCCCGAAGGGGATCTTTAACGTGCCAGTAAATGTACTGACACGGCTCCCTCGCATTTGCGCACCCTCAAATGCCAGCTGTCTGCGCCAGGTTTCGAACCTGCAACCTTGGGCTCAGCAAGCGAGAACGTTACCCCTGAGCCACGCAGCCAGACGCCACAAGAAACTGATATACATATATATATATATATATATATATATATACATACATAAATTATATATAAACTTTTGAACTGACGGTGGTTTGGGGGTCTGGGGGATGTGAAACGCGAAGATATGTCGAAATTTTCCGGAAGTCGAAACATGGTACCCATTGCAATAGTTAGCTTTCTAATGAAATCTACCTCTGGTTGGTTCCTCAGTTTAGGGGCTGCGACAACGCGGTCATCTAACCCCGTGTACTTTGGGTGAGTGTAGAATCTGTCTGATAAACGGTGTGAATTGTAATGGCTGTATTTGTCATAATTCAGGTAAGGACTGCAGACGGTGAATTTCAAGCAGTAGTTCCTAATGTTGCTACCAGGTAGCACCTGGCTGTGAACTTGGCTACTAGATGCCACCCCAACCAGCAACTCGCAACGAACGTTGGAACTTCCCCACCAAAGGAAAGCATACTGAGGGATTTTAGCGCTCTTAGAAAATCCGACGACTTCGGCCGGCTTTGAAACCGCGACCTTGGGCATAGACATTCAGCATGCCACCAGTTACGTCACCGAAGCCGCTTCCCACTAAGTCAGATGGAAATACTGAATCTGATCTCGTGCAAGTGCGTTGTCATGGCAACAATGATGGCTCATCCCTCATCAATTTAGTAGTGTTGCCATAGCAACCTCTGATAGCTCTTGGCATTTTCTTATAATTCCGAAATCATTTTTCTCATCCCTTGGCGTAGGCTAATGGTGGGTCATATCAAAAATTCTTTCAGACAAAAGTTTTATGTAATTATTAGGGGAATATTGTCCATTTTGTACGGTTTTGATATTGTGCCTATTAAGAGAGATATGATTAATGTTTCCCGAAAAACCCACTTTTTCCCACCCCTTTGGTCAATGGTTGGTGCTATAAAAAAACTCTTCAAACATAAATTTTTGGGCTTTATCTGACACATAGTATGAAAGTTGAACGGATTCGATATGTCACATATTAAGAGAGTTATAGCAATATTTCACTTTTTCGAAAAAAGCCCCCCATTTTCACCCCCTTCGACCGATTTAGGCCAGTAACGAACTTGACCGAGATTTTATAGGTATACATATTCGGTAAAAAATTCAAAGTGATTGGTGCAAAATTACGGCAGTTATCGTGTCCACAAGAAACTGATATACATATATATATATATATATATATACATACATACATACATAAATTATATATAAACTTTTGAACTGACGGTGGTTTTGGGGTCTGGGGGATGTGAAACGCGAAGATATGTCGAAATTTTCCGGAAGTCGAAACATGGGACCCATTGCAATAGTTAGCTTTCTAATGAAATCTACCTAACCCCTAACAACCAGTTGTTTGGGTCCAATGTGGCTGCGCCCATACGGTTGCTATATAGGCACGTCACTTCGGCAGCGTATACTAGACGAAGTTCCTGGCAGAGGCAGCAAATTCTTCACTCGTACGATCTCTCTCTGTATAACGGCATGTAATGACGTCACCTGTGCTTTAGGTTACCATGGCAACGAGACGAAGTTGCTGATATTTCAAGTTACTTCGTCGTCTGCAGCTTTCTTTCCACGCTACGACATTAGTACCATCTAGCGACAGCGTGTACAACTGACACTAAGACTGCATACAGGGCAAGGCACAGATTACCTACTACTACAGATAGCCGACAGCCATGCTAATTCTTGGCACCTAAGACTTCAGCGCTGTCTGGTGTATGACCGCGGTACTACTACGTGTAGCCCGTAGCGCCACCTATGAGCAGAACTTGTAAACACTACCCCTCCCACCCCTCCCCTCGTTTCGCTAAATGAGGGGTCTAGATGCAAAACCGGCGATTTCCACTTTTTTTTATGACAATGAGTTAAAGTTGGAGAACCATTCTCTGAGGTGTTTGTGATCTGTTTATGAACTTGTTTGGCCTCAGGCCGGATTTTCAACCAAACGAGTTTATAAACAGATAACAAACACCTCAGAGAATGGTTCTCCACTAATTGTCACCAAAAAGTGGAGATTGCCGGTTTTGCATCTATACCCCTCAAATGCTTTGTCCACTTCGTTCCAAAATCCACACTTAGAATATATTGATAGCAAATATATACCTAAATAATCACACAAATAATGCTGCAAAATTGTGGAGTTCAGAACACTGAAATGAACAGTGGAAACACACAGGATTCAATCTATCCATTTAAATTATTTTCAGGTAGTTTAAATTAGGGCACAAGAAAGGAAAAGGAGAGGGTCAATTTTTATTAAGATAAAAAACAGTGCTATTGGGTAAAAACCAGTAAATTTATTTTTAAAAGAGAATGTAAGAAAACTGATGGTGTAATTAAATCCATGGTCACACCATCCTATTACCTGGCATTTGCCTATCAGAAAGAGGGAAAACCATGGAAAAACCTCAATCAGGTAATAATAAGCCTATATTAAAAAATCACTACATTTAGTACATAATTGGGAAGCTTCTTGGAAAGGGTCAATGATGATTGTTAGCAAATTCCTGCAACAGAGGAAAACCATTTAAAGAAATATTTCTTTCAAGAATTCATTCATGGTTTTCCTTGATATTCACAATGTGATACTTGAAGTAAAAAATAAACCTGTAAATTATGAAAATAATGTACTCTTTCCTAAAACAGAAACTGATGTGTAGCCTTAATCTGCAACAAACTACTGTATACTATTTTAAACAAGAGAACGGATCTGTGACAAGGTGCCACTGTCGCTGGACCATTGCTATGGTAACACGAACAATGTTGCCATTATTACCAAGGCCTTTGTGATCTGTTCTTGCTGCCATTAAGAGATTGGTTATTTATTTAGTTGGTCAACACAATATAATATCAGGTTGCTTTTGCTGTTCCAGTAATTGGAATCATGTGTTCACCGACTGAAAAATTGACAAGATCAATTGTCAATGATTAATAATAATGTTATTGGTCTTACTGCCCTATTGGGGCTTTTAGAGACGCCGGGATGCCGGAATTTTGCCCAGAAGGGTATCATTAACGTGCCAGTAAATCTAATGACATTGCTCCCTCACGTTTGCGCGCCCTCAATTACCAATCAGCTGCGCCAGGATTCGAAACTGCAACCTTGGGCAAAGCTGGCGAGAACCACTGAGTCACGCAGTCAGTCAATTGTCAATGACAGGCTGCATGGTTCGGCGGTAAAGATCTCGCCTGCTGTGCCCAAAAGAGCGGGATTGTATCCTGGCACAGTCGGTTGGCATTTGAGGATGCTGAAATATCAGAAAGCCATGTCAGTAGATTTACCGGCACGCTCAAGATCCCCCTTCAGGACAAAATACCACCACCTAAGCATCTCTAAAAGCCGCAATTGTAAAATGGGACGTAAACCCTTTCATTTTGTTATTAATCATCGACTATTGATCTTGTCATTTTTCAGTCGGTGAAACTACCATGTTGTCAATAAAGCAACACTGAAAAATGGCTTCAAAGCTATCTTATTGTTTTTATTTATATAACTTTTAACATTTCTTTATGACATACCCTATCTTCAGTAATATGATGCGTCTTGATTAATGATTGATCAAATTATAGTTCAATAGAGATTTTAAATAAATTTTTAACTCCTTTGTTATGTTGATTAGTGGTACATTGTGACACCTCTCGAAAGGTTTCAGTGACAGAAGCAGCGAGTGTGCAGCATTGAGCATTAATGAAGGCTCTGATTGTCGATGCATGGTTAAAAGGGACAGTAAATAGTGCATATTATACACATCTTGGGCACATATGTCTCAAGCATCATAAGAAAATTAGATCCTAACAAGAGAAGGAACTGCAGTACTAGCATTGTTAGTAGCAACTTCAGTCAACACAAGTTTGCCCAAATGACTGGGCAGGGGTACATCTAATATACATAATAAAAATGGACACTCCCAAGAAGGTTTCTGAACTTTTTCAATAGAACGAAACAATGTACTCAAATTGTGTGTCAATGAGCTTACAAAAAAAACTGGGAAGTTCCATACGGGTGACTAAAGCTACTGTATGAACGTAGGCAGAAAACATGGCATTTTAAGTAGTAGTGTTGGCACGCTAGTAGGTTAAAAAAATAACCTTGTAATATGTGGCACCAGAGTCATTCAACAAGTACGAATTGGCATACTGTTGCCACGGACAAATTGATAGACCTACCATCAGCACGACACTAGGATACTTTCGTAATTCTAGTGATGCGATCTTCATGGTGAATGGTTTTTAAAGTTTTCTTTCTTTCTCTATAGCCACTAAGCTTGTGGCTTTTTGACATTTCTTGTTTGTGTTTTACATAGAGGCAATGTGAAAGCAGGAGTTACTCTGTTGCAGTGGTGAAATGCTGTAGCTTATTGTTGATGTTTGTCTATGGTGATAAGGAATGTATTACTTTCAACACAACAAAAGCTACATTTAAAATATATATTTACTTTGATGTGAATAAGATAATACCTCCTATATTGATCATGTTTAGAACTTTACGAAGACAAAATTCTAGCAAATTGGCCTGAAACTGTTCTTTATATAAAGAGAGAATAGAATACCCAGCATGGTGCCTTACCAAGCGTATCGCAAATTGGGCCGTTTCAAAATTTAAATACAAATAAATCATGGTATTCATCAGCGAGTCCTCGCTAAATTGGAAGTGTAGTGATGATATGACTTTTGCAAGCGAAGCCGCGACTGGTAATGCTAGTAATAATATAAAAATTAGTAAATAAATACTCATGAAAAAAAAAAAAAGACTTGTATTAGTTATAAACACCATTAAATAATGTACAATTTAGGACTACACATTTTCGACCTTTACCCCTCGGTACAGCGTGCATCTGCCGGAGCATATTTGCGATCGTATCTGTTCATAGAAGTTGTAACTAACCTGATAAGTTTGTTTCCTAAGCAGCAAGATAAAAACAAAAGCACCCTAAAAAAATTACGGGTATAAGGAATACAATGTATTTTCATGAAGACTGCCCTGAACACATTATTTCCCAGCTTTGCGGTTGAGGATCCTACAAAACTGATGAATTGTTATCCTGTTAAAAAGATGGAGGAAGTTACTTATTAGGCGAGTCCTATGATTAACGCAACCCATCCAAGAAAAGTCAGCATGACGCTTCACCTCTTCAGACAGCTTGCTACCTACAGCATCTGTATGGAGAAATTTTTGAAGAAAGGACTCGGAAATTTTGACTCCAACTCCTACTGTATGGGCTAATTCCTCAGAAGGATATATCAGTCTTCCACCAGCATCTCGTTCTGATATAAAACTGCAAAATTTGGGAACGTTTCGATTAGTAGGATGAAGCTCCAGGTCAGGTTCTGATGTCATAGTGGTCCTGCAGTCATTGCACGGCTCATTAATGGCACTCAACAGTCGTTTAGCTATATAACCACTTACATATGCCACTGACTCTGCTTCTGCAAAAGAGAGATCACATGAAATACTAGTGGTAGTAGTCTCGTCTAGAACACCTGAAACGTCAGAAGACATGGTTATGAGGGATTCCTTGCTTTCTTGTAGGAAATTCCCCAGGCGAGAGAGCAGCTCATCATCATCTTCACAATTCTTTGCTCTAGAATGAGAAGAACATAAACCATTCAAAATACAGGCTTTGAATGCAGCTCCAAACATACCACAAGTTGGATTGTTGCTATCTCCTCCAAACTGTCTGATACCTGAAAAGAAATTCTCAAGCCCATCTTGATTGACACTCCTTAGATTGAAATAAGTGAAGCCCTTGCTCTTCAACTGCAGCCACAAATGACGAATGGCACGAATTGATGTTAGCCATCCCTTCTGGCATGGTGGTCGAACGACTTCACCTGAAGGAGATTTAATGAATTTTAAATCTTCGATCTTCAACAGTGCATCCTCCCAGAACTTCAGATGATCAGATTCTGCAGACAAACGGCATCGATAAGGGCTATGAGGTTGAGGAATCTTTGATGACCCATTGAGGCTGTCAAACAAATTATTCATAAATGACAAAAAGAGTGCAGTAACTCTGACTTCAATTGGCATGTGCTGTGGAAATCCATCTACTAAAACATTAATGGCACTCGAACAGGTCAAGCTAAAAATCTGGGCAGCAAGGAATACTCTCATTTTGTCCTTTCCCTTCGGGTCCACATGAGCACTTGTAATTTTATTAACTAACCTGTACAAACAACCATCATTAGCCTTCAGTATCAGTTTTACATGCTCCCATTTTGCAGATCCATGTTCTGTAACAATATCATATTTCAAAAAATTATTTCTCATGCTCTTAAGCAAATGAGGCACATCAAAGATTGTCACTATTTCTTCTCCATGCAGCTGAAAAATAAAGTCTTGTTTATCATTAGCAGGAAATCTTTCCACCAAATTCTTAACTGCTGATCGGTTGGTACTGCTCTGGTCACAAACTATCGCCTTTACAATTATCCCTGCAGAAGAAAGAGAAGTAATCACTTTAATAATGAGCTCTTCCAGAATGTCGGTAGGTGTTGTGGATCGACACAAATAGTACGCAACAGGCTGCTTCCATTGTTTCCGAAGGCCTCTGGCCATAAACACCAGTGCATGATCAGCCTGTCGTCTCGTTCTACCGAATTCGCCATAGTCTTCGAATCCCTCCACTATATCACCATTTTGCCTGTAATACAAACCACTTTTAAGAGAAACTTCATCAAAATATAGGGCACAAACTTCATTTCCACCTCCTTTCTGCCTCTCGTTCATTTTCCTAACTTGCTCTCCCAGGTGCTTGACAATGGGCTCATTAATACCTGCGTCAAATTTAATAGAACTCAAAATATTCTGAAGAGTGGACCTGGAAGGAAGAACAATCAATGAGCCAAGGAACCGATACGCCTTAGGACTTCGCTTGTACAGTGCAAGCGCTAACAGCTTCTCCTTTGTCCAACGACGATGCTTGGGTCTCACCAGCTTATTCCTTGCATCCCCACAAGCTAAAGCTGCTGCTGCAGGTGAGATATCTTGCTGCAAAAAGAAATTCATGTTCCTACAAGAAGCTACTTTCATAAGTGACTTCATCTTGCCACGGGAGTCCTGGATACGTTTCCGGAGACGCGTGTAATTTCTCAGGGTTTGTCGAGTCAGGTTCAAAATCTTCTTTTTCTTAGGTGTGATGTCCTTCTGAGCCAGTTCCATTTCCTGCAATAAACACCTTCTTCGTTTTGCTCTCCTTTCCTTGGCATCAAGAACAGGAGTTGCCTGAAAAAGAGGTTCAGACCTAATAGGTCTTGAATGGACTAAAGATGGCGGACCGGGTTCGATTCCCGGTCAATGCATGTGAGATTTTCGATGTGAAATGCCATGTCCTGTGGTTCGGATTCCACGTAAAAAGGAGGTCCCGTGGCTCATGATCTCCCGATTAACGGTCACGTTAAACTACAAGCTTCCTTTTAAAGATGGCCCGTGCGTACCAGCTGGAAGCGGAAGTTCTTGGCTACACTCTGCAACACCAGTTTCTTCTTCGGTTGATCCTGAAATAGACAAAAAGGCAGACGATTCAACTAAGTCATTTGATGGTCTTGGAGTAACTCCTTGGGGCTGTCTCCCTTCCTCGGTCAATCCTGAAAGAGATGAGATATTAGGTACAGCATTATGAATCAATGTTCTTTTTAAACGATTGAGGAACTGGTCTTCAGTGAAATGAAGTCCACAAACTCGCAGCCGTCTTAGCTGTTCTTTCGACTTGGATGAAAGTGATGGATCAACTAGCTCAATCCACACTCTGGACCTGAAAAAAAAACGAAGTTACAATTAGAAAATGCTCATAGAAGAATAGCAATATTTATGATTACTACAAAAGAGGATGGTTATGACGTTCATTACTACTACATACACTAAATCGAACCCGGTCCACCTTGGTGAGAGGCCAGCAGCTTGACCGCTGCGCCACAACGCCCCCAAAAATCTGATATGCTTGCGGGTTTCGGCATCCAGTCACATTTCACCAAGATACCGTACTGAGGGAGGAGTGCATTGATATACTTAAGAAACTTGAATTGGTTCGTTTACATGGACCATATGTGACAGATTACCCTACCCTTATGGGGTGGGGGGTAGTACTTGGTAGTAGTTGGAACGTCTACGTTATCTGCCCCTCCAGGTTATGTTACAGTCCTGTAAGTGTTACTGTTTGGTGTGCTTCATTCAATTTCCTCTCACACATGATAAAATGTTAACCATCCATTTCGGAATCTTAATACCATTTCAGTAGTGTATCTATTAAAGATAGGAACACTAACAGAATTCGTATGGGAAAATCACTTCAATGAAGGCAAACTACACGGTAGCACTGAATGAAATACGAACAGACGATAACATTTTCTATAGTACATGAATTAGCCAAAATAACTTATGGTTTTTTACACTAGTTACAGCCGAACACATCCAATCCAATGGTTACAGACTAACGCGACCAGATCAATGTATTTTGGTCAACAGTGACTTATCCCACATGTTGGCAACAATGTGTGCCCTTGAGCGCGCCTTGTTCACAGTTGAACGGGTTCAAACGCTGTCAGAACATGACTGCCGTTAATAAATAAAAAAAACACATATTTATGCAATATATAACACATTTCAGGTACAGTAGTGCCCAAAGTTATTAATTTCAATAAGTAATGTCGCCCAGTAGATGAAGGTATGTAAAAGCAACGTTCTGGTCTCATTTATTTTCCCCAGGAAAAGTACTGTTAAATCGATTACACTTTCTCAGCAAGTAATGAATTAAAATGCATACAGACATAAATAGAACCTAACCTTCATCTGTCAAGAGCCAGTGAACTGTCCCTACCTGGAACTTACCTCAGCAAACTGGAAGATCGCGATTCCGTAAACAAAAAAATCCCCTAGACAAAAAATAGCGGCACCCATGACTTTAAGAACGACACTAAAGGCTTAAAAGATCCATACTTGTTACATTCTGTGTGTTAATAAGGAGGTAACAGTTGAGGAGAAGAGAACATATGGAAAAGTTACCAAACTACTGATATAGGCCATAAATACTTTCTGTAATGATTCAAAATACATGTGGAAAGGATGTAGTTCACTCCTCCACTGTCTATAACCCAGCCGCCATCCCAAATCATATCACGACTTATATAGTAAAATTCCAACTGTGTCAGTCATTATCAGTGTTAATTATGTACAAGAACAGTATTGCCAACCCCACCCATAGGCTGGTACTAAATCGTATAGGCAGTCTAGGGGTTATAAAATAAAAGGAACAGTGGTTTTGGCAATGGTTACAGCCTAACATGTCAACAGTGCCCCTCAACCCAACCATTCTAACCTTCGTTTTGTCCAATACAATGGATTTTCACAACGGTTTTAGCCTGTGGGCCGCGTTAGCCATATATGCACCCCAGGTATTTGACAAGCATAATCTTTCTCTCGACCAATGGCTTTAGTCACCCATACCTCATATGGTGATGTATTTTATATCTTAAATTTTGGCAACACTACCATGTCATGAATGTGTCATGTTTCGTCAGTGTCTCCGCCCATGTAACAGTTGATGAATGCTCAGCGCTTGAGGAACATGGCTGCAGTCGTTCAATGAGCAAGAAACAAACACATATTTATGTAATTTACCACATGTGATAATAGACGGCAATTTCAATTGATATTGTCTCCTAGAAACGACTCAAAATCATAGATTATCCGTATTAATGAACTTGTATGTGTCAAAGGCATGTTCTCACTTCAACTAGTAATGTAATGTAAATTTCATCCAGACAGAGCCCTAACCTAGGAGCAGTCTAAGGTTTTGTCCAGACAGTCGTCTAACCTAATAGAGACCAATGGTTTTGTCTTTAGAAGAGTGTAGTGCAAATTTTCAATTAAACTGAACTGCAAGTAATTTACGAACATTTGTAACTCACGACCAAGCCTCACTCTTGAACACAAGTGACTGCATCTGCATGTAACGATGCACTATTTGAAACCTCCTACAGCGGGGTAACATGGCAGCAATTCAAGGCACGTAAACCAAACCTCCGTACATCCGTGAAGGCATTGCCTACAATAAAATAAAATAAACCTAGACACGTAGGAATCCCGGTATATACTTGAACCAGCAATGTTATTCAAACAATGTTGAAACCTGTAATAACCTGCCGATTAGAAGTTACCACCATGATTAGCAGTTTTGTAATTTGCATGTTACTATGAAATACTTAAACACTTGAAGTCACTTGCACATTGATTAGGTTATGTTAGTCGCATCATGGTCATTTAGGCTAAATGTTCCCAAAATTAGAGGCCAATGTTAATATACGTTACAACCCACCCACCAAGTAGCCTACTACTCACTTTAATTTCATTCAAAAAATGCCATCAAAGGAACGTGATTAAATAATTAGAGAATAGCCCAATTATTGATACATACCTTGCTTCATCAAAGGGGAAGCGATGAAATTATAGGGCTCTTCCATCCTCAGGAGTGTATTTCCAACCTCTACTTTTGCAGCCAACAACAGAACATTCCGAGTGATATTTTCCCATAACCTACATATCAAATATACAGAATGAGGTACAGAAACAGAAAGCATGAAATACAAAATGTAATAGAAAATAAATTGAATTCAAGTCATTAACCTAGCTTTCTACTACTAAGAAAATTCACCAAAAAATACTGCATGGCTCTCATGAGAATCCTATCGATCAAGAAATCATTTGAATAATATATAATGCATTAGGCTATTGGTACTTACCAGAGAAACTGAAATACCGATACTGGTTTACAATCAACCAAAATACCACGAGGCAATTTACAGGTGAGTACTTAAGCGTTGGAGAATGAAAGTCGCCAAGTTGTTGGGAATATAGACAATGCCACCAACCCAGTAGAAATAATGTTCACTTAATGACATGTGCTATAATTACCGTCTGTGAGCAAGATAATTGCAAGGAAATGTCAATTAGGAATTATGTGTATATTTATTGACTAAATATAGGGATATATTTGCAATTCAATTTAAACGTGTATCATGCATATGTTGGCAAGACGATATACAGCGCTTAATCCGCTCCTTACGTCTGGCCGCGCTACTACACCGATGGTACCAAATAATCCCTATCTGGTTGACACCCCCTGGGGCAAGGGCAATCTGTGGTCATGCAGTGCCATCTAACAATGGAGTGTAGAAATAGTACACTACATTAAACGGTGGCTACGTTTTAATTTAAATAAGATAACGTAATATTTATTTTAAGAGATGACTAGTGAAGAGGCTCTTCACTCTATTCACCTGAATAGCCGCTACTGGATCTCAACCAGATTTTACATAATTACCCTTTGGAACTCGAGGAGTAACACTGTCCACTGGTAAATTCGGACAGACCACTCCATTCCCCGCATTTAGGCCCTTTAGCACAAATCTGCATCGTTCACCGATCGAAAAAAAAACTTGTATACTTACTCTTTGTAACATAATGTCGATTATTCAGGTCCGTATTGACGTAACTATAACTTTGAAAGAATAATGGATTTTCCGCCTTCAATACTGTTTAATGCTATTACTTACAGGGACTAGTTTCGGGGGGTAAATACTCCCCCTTCCTCAGCCTGTCCAACAAAAACTACACAATGGAAAAACTTTCCATGTACAAGTTCATACAAAATATATGAAGAACAAAGAATAAAGAAATATTATTTACAGTCCCACTCGACGCTCCAAAGAAGATACTTTTATTGCATCACTGAGGTCTAGGCGCATCAGAACTCCTGAATTGGGCCGGTGCTGCGGTTCGCTGTCCCCATTGCGTCATCGTGGGACCACTCTAGTCTCCTTGTTGTTCTTGGCAAACGTCAAGGCGAGAAAATTTGTGGCCGCGTCATGCGCCGTCAGGAACTGCAGTGCGCAGGGCGTGAACAGAAACAAACCGGAATTCACCTTGCGAAGTTTTTTACAGCTGAGTGTTAGTGACGTGCTTGGGAAAAGGTGGCGCTTGGGTTGCGGGAGATGGGAGGCCAAGGAAATGAGAACGAGTGAGGCCCGTTGACGCGCCCACCATGGAGATTGATCAATGCGCAGAATGAGTGTGTCAATCTTTAGTATGTTATGAAAAATGATGGGTGTGAATAGTGGAATATAGCGGGAATTTTATCTATTTCAATATAATTCGTCTATTAATGTTCTGTATAAAATGCTAGTTTCAAATATTATTTCATTAAGATTGTGTGAAGGGTTGAATCTCTGTGCTTTATCAATTTCTATTTGTTCCAAAATATTCATGAGCGTGCCTTTATTTTCTTGATGTAAAATTTCTAAGTCATTGTCTATGGTTGTGAATTTATGCCCAGTTTCTGCCATGTGGTTACCCATCGCTGAAAATTTATTATGTTTGATGGCATTGACATGTTCCAAAAATCTGGTGTTGAACCCTCTCCCCGTTTGTCCCACGTAATCGGCATTACATTCGTTACATTTAATCTAGTATATACCTGAATTGCTGTATTTGTTGGTTTTGTTGAGAATATGTGAGTTGAAAAATTTATTATGATTAGTGTTGTTGGTTCTGAACGCTGTTTTTATTTTATATTTTTTTAGTACACTAGTAACATTGTATGTGGATTGGTTCACAAAAGTGAACGTTGCATATGTGGAAGGTTCTTTGTCTTCTTTTGCTAATCTGGAAACGGGTTTGTTCTTAATTTTGTTAATTATATTGTTAACATATTTACTATTGAATCCATTAGCTTCGGCAATTTGGTGAATTATTGAAACTTCTTTACGATAATCTACGTCAGATAGTGGGACGTTCAACGCTCTATTGACGAAACATGCGAGTGCTGCTCTTTTATGGGAAGCTGGATGATTAGAATCTTGTCTAATTACAGTACTGGTTTGAGTTGGTTTCCTGAATATTTGATAGCTCAGGTGATCTTTATCATGCATGACTAGTAGATCAAGGTAATTTATGGAACTGTTTACTTCATTTTCTGACGTGAATTTAATGTTGCTGTTTATTTGGTTCAAATATTGCAAAAGTTGTTCTATTTTCGTTTTAGAGTTGTCAAGGATTACGAAAACGTCATCAACATATCGTCCCCAAAAGACCAAACCATCCTTTTAGTTGATGATTGATTCGTATTCCAGATTATCTAAGAATATGTTAGCTACTATTCCTGATAAAGGAGAACCCATGGGGAGGCCTTCTTTTTGTTTATAGATTTTCTCATTAAAACTAAATTGGTTGTTATTTAGGATGAATGTTATGATGTTCAAAAATTCAGAGATCTCAACTTGTGTTAAATCACTATTATTCTTTAAGTTGTTCTTTATAATATCAATGGAGGCGGCAATCGGTATGCTTGTATACATGTCTTTTATGTCTATAGTGTGTATAGAATGCGTTCTGGTAAGTTTTAGTTTACTAGTTAATTCACAGAAATGTATCGAATTTTTAAAGGATGCATTAGCCTTGAGTTTGTAATGTGATTTAAGAAATGAATGAGCAAATTGAGCGAGTTTATACGTCGGACTATTTCTGAAATTGAATATTGGTCTGATAGGAATGTTATCTTTATGTATTTTAGGTAGTGCTCTTAATGTTGGTAATTTAGGGTTCATATTGACCATTTTGTTTTTTTGTTTTTCATCAAGGATGAATAAGGTGTTTTTCAGGAGCTGTTTAAGTTTCCTTTGTAAACATTGGGTGAGGTCTTTTTGATTTATCTCAAAGTTGGGATTGGTGAGGAAATCTTCTGTTTTATTAATATAATCATTCTTCTTAATAATGACTGTGGTGTTGCCTTTGTCTGCTTTAGTTAGGATTAACTGGTTCTGTTCTATTTTGGTTGATAGACTTTTGCAATCTCTTTGAAGTTGTAAATCCATTCTATGTTCCTTCTTATGTTGAATAATTTTCTTGATTTTCTTGTTAACTTCATGCCGTGCTCCATTTTGTTCATCCTGAGGCAGTCGTTTGATAGCTGTCTCCGATTCAGCTGTCAGTTTGGTTAGGTTGTGTGCATTATAGTTAGATATCCAATTATGCTTCATGCCTTTTTCTAAAATTTGTAATTCGGATTGGTTGAATACGGTGTCTGTCAGATTGTTTATTGGTTTTGGGAAAGTATGTTTTGTGACGGGTCGTACATTAGATTCCTCCTGGTTACTCCTAACGAGGTTATTAAATTTCTTTTCTAATGTTGCCGTTTTTTTGCTGATTTGGTATTGCAAAGTTTGGTTTAACTGGATCATGAAATCATCCCATTCTTTATCTTTGGACATATTAGCTGCTAATAAGTGGGTGCGGTAGAGTTTATTGTTAATGTGATTCTTTCTGATGTAGAGGAATTTTAATTCTCGCTGAATGATACTGTGATTGACAATTTCTTGAGTCCTACGTTCGTAATCATTGTTGAACTTTTTACGTTGAAAAGTTGCTAGATGTCTCGGTGCTAATTTATTATTCCTACATTTCTTCATGAAATCTATGTCCTTAATTACATTGGAAAGCTTCAGTTTGACGTCTTTGTATTTGAAGCGTAACCTCCTTGCTTGGCATGCCGTTTGATTCATAATGTCGATTATTCAGGTCCGTATTGACGTAACTATAACTTTGAAAGAATAATGGATTTTCCGCCTTCAATACTGTTTAATGCTATTACTTACAGGGACTAGTTTCGGGGGTAAATACTCCCCCTTCCTCAGCCTGTCCAACAAAAACTACACAATGGAAAAACTTCCCATGTACAAGTTCATACAAAATATATGAAGAACAAAGAATAAAGAAATATTATTTACAGTCCCACTCGACGCTCCAAAGAAGATACTTTTATTGCATCACTGAGGTCTAGGCGCATCAGAACTCCTGAATTGGGCCGGTGCTGCGGTTCGCTGTCCCTATTGCGTCATCGTGGGACCACTCTAGTCTCCTTGTTGTTCTTGGCAAACGTCAAGGCGAGAAAATTTGTGGCCGCGTCACGCGCCGTCAGGAACTGCAGTGCGCAGGGCGTGAACAGAAACAAACCGGAATTCACCTTGCGAAGTTTATTACAGCTGAGTGTTAGTGACGTGCTTGGGAAAAGGTGGCGCTTGGGTTGCGGGAGATGGGAGGCCAAGGAAATGAGAACGAGTGAGGCCCGTTGACGCGCCCACCATGGAGATTGATCAATGCGCAGAATGAGTGTGTCAATCTTTAGTATGTTATGAAAAATGATGGGTGTGAATAGTGGAATATAGCGGGAATTTTATCTATTACAATATAATTCGTCTATTAATGTTCTGTATAAAATGCTAGTTTCAAATATTATTTCATTAAGATTGTGTGAAGGGTTGAATCTCTGTGCTTTATCAATTTCTATTTGTTCCAAAATATTCATGACCGTGCCTTTATTTTCTTGATGTAAAATTTCTAAGTCATTGTCTATGGTTGTGAATTTATGCCCAGTTTCTGCCATGTGGTTACCCATCGCTGAAAATTTATTATGTTTGATGGCATTGACATGTTCCAAAAATCTGGTGTTGAACCCTCTCCCCGTTTGTCCCACGTAATCGGCATTACATTCGTTACATTTAATCTAGTATATACCTGAATTGCTGTATTTGTTGGTTTTGTTGAGAATATGTGAGTTGAAAAATTTATTATGATTAGTGTTGTTGGTTCTGAACGCTGTTTTTATTTTATATTTTTTTAGTACACTAGTAACATTGTATGTGGATTGGTTCACAAAAGTGAACGTTGCATATGTGGAAGGTTCTTTGTCTTCTTTTGCTAATCTGGAAACGGGTTTGTTCTTAATTTTGTTAATTATATTGTTAACATATTTACTATTGAATCCATTAGCTTCGGCAATTTGGTGAATTATTGAAACTTCTTTACGATAATCTACGTCAGATAGTGGGACGTTCAACGCTCTATTGACGAAACATGCGAGTGCTGCTCTTTTATGGGAAGCTGGATGATTAGAATCTTGTCTAATTACAGTACTGGTTTGAGTTGGTTTCCTGAATATTTGATAGCTCAGGTGATCTTTATCATGCATGACTAGTAGATCAAGGTAATTTATGGAACTGTTTACTTCATTTTCTGACGTGAATTTAATGTTGCTGTTTATTTGGTTCAAATATTGCAAAAGTTGTTCTATTTTCGTTTTAGAGTTGTCAAGGATTACGAAAACGTCATCAACATATCGTCCCCAAAAGACCAAACCATCCTTTTTGTTGATGATTGATTCGTATTCCAGATTATCTAAGAATATGTTAGCTACTATTCCTGATAAAGGAGAACCCACGGGGAGGCCTTCTTTTTGTTTATAGATTTTCTCATTAAAACTAAATTGGTTGTTATTTAGGATGAATGTTATGATGTTCAAAAATTCAGAGATCTCAACTTGTGTTAAATCACTATTATTCTTTAAGTTGTTCTTTATAATATCAATGGAGGCGGCAATCGGTATGCTTGTATACATGTCTTATATGTCTATAGTGTGTATAGAATGCGTTCTGGTAAGTTTTAGTTTACTAGTTAATTCACAGAAATGTATCGAATTTTTAAAGGATGCATTAGCCTTGAGTTTGTAATGTGATTTAAGAAATGAATGAGCAAATTGAGCGAGTTTATACGTCGGACTATTTCTGAAATTGAATATTGGTCTGATAGGAATGTTATCTTTATGTATTTTAGGTAGTGCTCTTAATGTTGGTAATTTAGGGTTCATATTGACCATTTTGTTTTTTTGTTTTTCATCAAGGATGAATAAGGTGTTTTTCAGGAGCTGTTTAAGTTTCCTTTGTAAACATTGGGTGAGGTCTTTTTGATTTATCTCAAAGTTGGGATTGGTGAGGAAATCTTCTGTTTTATTAATATAATCATTCTTCTTAATAATGACTGTGGTGTTGCCTTTGTCTGCTTTAGTTAGGATTAACTGGTTCTGTTCTATTTTGGTTGATAGACTTTTGCAATCTCTTTGAAGTTGTAAATCCATTCTATGCTCCTTCTTATGTTGAATAATTTTCTTGATTTTCTTGTTAACTTCATGCCGTGCTCCATTTTGTTCATCCTGAGGCAGTCGATTGATAGCTGCCTCCGATTCAGCTGTCAGTTTGGTTAGGTTGTGTGCATTATAGTTAGATGTGGAAGTAAACAGTTCCATAAATTACCTTGATCTACTAGTCATGCATGATAAAGATCACCTGAGCTATCAAATATTCAGGAAACCAACTCAAACCAGTACTGTAATTAGACAAGATTCTAATCATCCAGCTTCCCATAAAGGAGCAGCACTCGCATGTTTCGTCAATAGAGCGTTGAACGTCCCACTATCTGACGTAGATTATCGTAAAGAAGTTTCAATAATTCACCAAATTGCCGAAGCTAATGGATTCAATAGTAAATATGTTAACAATATAATTAACAAAATTAAGAACAAACCCATTTCCAGATTAGCAAATGAAGACAAAGAACCTTCCACATATGCAACGTTCACTTTTGTGAACCAATCCACATACAATGTTACTAGTGTACTAAAAAAATATAAAATAAAAACAGCGTTCAGAACCAACAACACTAATCATAATAAATTTTTCAACTCACATATTCTCAACAAAACCAACAAATACAGCAATTCAGGTATCTACAAGATTAAATGTAACGAATGTAATGCCGATTACGTGGGACAAACGGGGAGAGGGTTCAACACCAGATTTTTGGAACATGTCAATGCCATCAAACATAATAAATTTTCAGCGATGGGTAACCACATGGCAGAAACTGGGCATAAATTCACAACCATAGACAATGACTTAGAAATTTTACATCAAGAAAATAAAGGCACGCTCATGAATATTTTGGAACAAATAGAAATTGATAAAGCACAGAGATTCAACCCTTCACACAATCTTAATGAAATAATATTTGAAACTAGCATTTTATACAGAACATTAATAGACGAATTATATTGTAATAGATAAAATTCCCGCTATATTCCACTATTCACACCCATCATTTTTCATAACATACTAAAGATTGACACACTCATTCTGCGCATTGATCAATCTCCATGGTGGGCGCGTCAACGGGCCTAACTCGTTCTCATTTCCTTGGCCTCCCATCTCCCGCAACCCAAGCGCCACCTTTTCCCAAGCACGTCACTAACACTCAGCTGTAAAAAACTTCGCAAGGTGAATTCCGGTTTGTTTCTGTTCACGCCCTGCGCACTGCAGTTCCTGACGGCGCGTGACGCGGCCACAAATTTTCTCGCCTTGACGTTTGCCAAGAACAACAAGGAGACTAGAGTGGTCCCGCGATGACGCAATGGGGACAGCGAACCGCAGCACCGGCCCAATTCAGGAGTTCTGATGCGCCTAGACCTCAGTGATGCAATAAAAGTATCTTCTTTGGAGCGTCGAGTGGGACTGTAAATAATATTTCTTTATTCTTTGTTCTTCATATATTTTGTATGAACTTGTACATGGAAAGTTTTTCAATTGTGTAGTTTTTGTTGGACAGGCTGAGGAAGGGGGAGTATTTACCCCCGAAACTAGTCCCTGTAAGTAATAGCATTAAACAGTATTGAAGGCGGAATATCCATTATTCTTTCAAAGTTACTCTTTGTAACCCGATGAGTAACACTGTCCACTTGAAATTTCGGACAGACGACTCCATTCTCTGCATTTAAGGCCCTTTGGCACATATCTACATCGTTTCACCGATCTGAACCTAAATTTGTATACTTACCCTTTGGAACCCGACGAGTAACACTGTCCACTTAAAACATTGGGCAGACCTCTCCATTCCCTGCATTTAGGCCCTTTGGAAAAAATCTACCCTGTTTCGCTGATCTGAACCAAATTTTACATACTTACCCTTTGGAACCCGACGTGTAAATGAAATTTCGGATAGACCATTCCATTTACTGCAATTAGGATCTTTGGCAAAAATCTACATAGTTTCACCCATCTCAACCAATCTTTATGTAAGTTACTTAACCTTTGGAAACGACGAGTAACACTGTCTGCTTGAACTTTCGGATTGGGCACTCCATTCCCTGTATTTAGACCCTTTGGCACAAATCTACATCGTTTCACCAATCTGGACCAAAATTAGTATACTTACGCTTTGGAACCCAACGAGTATCACTGTCCACTTTACATTTCGGACAGACCACCCCTTTCCCTGCATTTAAGCCCTTTGGGACAAATCTACACCGTTTTACTGATCTGAACCAAATTGTTTGTACTTACCTTTTGGAACCCGACGAGTAGCACTGTCGACATGAAATTTAGGAAAGACCAATCTATTCCCTGCATTTAGGCCCTTTGGCACAAATCTACACGGTTTCACATATCTAAACCAAATTATTCATACTTACCCTTTGGAACCCGATGAGTAACACTGTTCACTTGATTTTTCTGACATACCACTCCTTTCCCTATATTTAGCTCAGGAATCCCTCAAGGTTGCCAGCTTCCTAACTCACCAGCCATGAGCCCTTGAGGGTGCACCAGAAGTGGTGGGGCTACTCACACCCTGCCTCTCTTAGGGCCTAGAGCAGAAGACAGGATATATTATGAAAAGGAAAAGAAGGCAGACCCCTCGAAGAATGAGGGCGGCAGGAAAGATGAGACAACGGCCAATTAAGGCGGGAAATTGAAAGACTCCCTAGCCCTCGGATACCCTAATACAGTCGGGGTCGGAAGAAAACGAGAGTTGACCAAGGTAGGCCGACAGGAAAGAGAACTGAAAGGAGCCCGGCACCGGGAAGTAGAAGCGATGCCAGACTCAGCTGGGGTCCCGTGGTCGCCAACCCACGTCCCACAAGTTGTGAGACCCTGGAGGGGGGGGCAGTTGTGAGAATAGCTTGCTGATTCATCGCCAGGTGACATGAGAGGATTTTCCAGAGCCCGCCGTGTTATTTGCTGTCTATTCTGATGCCAGCACAGGGCCATTGCTCAAGCCAATGTGGTGTTGCGAAAGAGTGAGTGATTCCCCGGCCAATCTAAATAGGACGGGGAACCCCGAACGTGTGTCATCATATTTCGTCATCATCTGCGATCATCTCAGGTTCGTGCAGCTTGGACCCATATTCTTCGCCGAGCAGTACGCAATAAGCTCTTTCACTAGACGCATCGAGTACAGGCCTAAGCCAGAAAATAAGGTTGAAACTTTGGAAGACATCGAAGCTAGACATCTGAATTACCTATATAAGTTTTAAAATTACGCCATGTTCGTTTAGTAGTCATTTTTTCATTACCTTAGTATTATCATCGTAAGTGCAAATGACCTAGATGTAACGCCCATTACACCATTAATCACCACACACAATAAGTCTTCCTCGCCTGTGAATTTTGAAATATGTATTTCTATTACGGTAGTTTGTAAGTTTGACGTGTCAATTCAACAGTTTTCATTATCATCCTTATCAAAAGGGCAAATGACCTAGATATTACGCCCTCATTGTCTTTGGGGGCAAATGACCTAGATTTTAAGTCCATTATATTTCTAAGGAGACTTTGAGACATTATCATCATTCCACCGGGCGAAGCCGGGTACTACTGCTAGTATAATATATAAAGCACCAAGTTTGTCTCTCCCTTTGTCTGTTATGTATAAAAATCTACACTGTACCACCGATCTGAACAATAATTTGTATACTTACCCTTTGAAACCTTGCGGGTAACCCTATAAACTTTAAATTTCGGACAGACCACTCCATTCCCGGCATTTAGGCCCTTCGGCACAAATCTACACCGTTTCACCGATCTGAACCAAAATTTGTATAGTTATCCTTTGGAACCCTGCGGGTAACACTGTCCACTTTAAATTTCAGACAGACCACTCCTTTACCTGCATTTAGGCCCATTGGAACAAATCTACACCGTTTCACTGATCTGAAAAAAAAATTGTAAACTCCCTTTGGAACCCTGCGGGTAACACTGTCCTCTTGAAATTTCGGCCAGACCACTCCATTCGCTGCATTTAGGCCCTTTGGCACAAATCTACACCGTTTCACCGATCTGAACCAAAATGTGTATAGTTACCCTTTGGAACCCTGCGGGTAACACTGTCCACTTTAAATTTCAGACAGACCACTCCCTTCCCTGCATTTTGGGCCTTTGGCACAAATCTACAGTTTCACCAATCTGAACAAAAATGTGTATACTTACCCTTTGGAACCCTGCGAAAACACTGTCCACTTATAATTTCGGACAGACCACTCCATTCCGTACATTTAGGCCCTTTGGCACAAATCTACTCCATTTCGTCGATCTGAACAAAAATGTGTATGCTTACCCTTTGGAACCCTACGGGTTACACTGTTCACTTGAAATTTTGGACAGACTACTTTATTCCCTGTGTTTAGGCCCTTTGGCACAAATATACATCGTTTTACTGATCTGAACCAAAATTTGTATACTTACCCTTTGGAACCTTTGGCGCACATCTACCCCATTTCACAGATCTGAACCAAATTTCACATAGGCTACTCACACTTTGGAACCCGACGAGTAACCCTGTCTACATGCAATTTCGGACAGACCACTCCATTCCCTGCATTTAGGCCCTTTGGCACAAATATACATAGTTTCACCGATCTGAACTAAACTTTATGTACTTACCCTTTGGAACTCTACGTGTAAGTTAACACTGTCTACTTGAAATTTTGGACAGACCACTCCATTCCCTGAATTTAGGCCCTTTGGCGCAAATCTACACCGTTTCACCGATCTGAACCAAATTTTATATAATTAGGCCTATCCTTTGGAACCCAGTGGGTAACACTGCCCACTTTAAATATCAGGCAGACCACTCCATTCCCCACATTTAGGCCCTTTAGTTCAAATCTGCACCATTTCGCCTAATTGCACCAAATTTTACATACCATTTGAAAACCTGCTGATATTTTGGAGAACCTTCTCTATTCCCTACATTTTAGAATAACAGACGAACTTGAAAACCACTTTTTAAGGCCCTAGAACTATTCATGTCCGTCGTAGTGTAACTGTAAGAATATTTTAATAAGTCTATTGTTGGCTGGCAATGCGGGCTGCATCACACTGCCCCTATCCCTGTTCTGCTGCAGAATTGCAAAAATTGTTACATCTTGTGCTGCTTATAAATAGCAGTCACGGGGAGAAATGAGTGCCAAAAGAGTTCTTACGCCTCTTAAAACAGTTATCATAGTGAAAATATTATGCCTCTGTATAAGTGCGAGGGTGTTGGTGTAGTACATTAAGGTTATCAAATGCAATAAGCGTTGGCGCTTTCAAATTTACTTTCATTTATTCCGATCATCCTTGAGCGCTATGTGGCGATAAATAACACTATTGCTACCTCAGGAGCTTGGGACAGCCGAAGTTTTCCAAAGTGCTCTGATTATCTTTCTATGGCGCTACGCGACAAATGACGACACTGTTGGTCTCTACATTCCTAGCAGCCAATGAGGTATAGGCCCTAGGCTGTGTCTTTTATTTCACTTACTCCTCTTTCTAATCATATTTTTCAATTCGTTTTTAAATTACATGTGTCAGTTCTGAAGTTAGTAAATAGCATTTTCCCTGTTCATTATTATCATTACTGTAAAAAGACCTGGATGTTACTTCCATTATACTGTACTACTTATCACTCGCACTACCACCATCATAAAAAGTAATATTATATTATGTTTTTCTGTTAGTTTAAGTACCATGTGCCAGTTCTTTAGTGGTATTCATTATCATCCATAAAATAAATAAATCCACCGGGCGAAGCCGGATACTACTGCTAGTCTTCTTCTTCGTTTGGGCCTACTGAGGACCTCGGGGCTCGTATCTCCTCGTCGCTTTGTCTTTTTTCTTCTTCCAGTACTTTTTCATCATCTGACTATGAGCCAGCTTTCTTTCCTCCGTCCATGGTGGTCTGCTTACTCCGGTGTTTTTCCTAGCTGTCAGTGATACAGAAAAAACTCCTTGTCGGATGGCTTGCCGGAATTGTTGGCGGTCCTTTATGGAATTAAGTAGGATCCCTAGATGGTCTAAATCCGTCCTGACCGTAGAGATCCACTTGGTCCTAGAGGTCTTCCCTCTTCCTGCCACTGTGAAGATCTTACTGGTGAGTCGGCAAGGGATCATGCGGGTCAATTGTCCGTAGAAGGCCAGGCGCCTTTTTCTTATACAAGTCACAATGTCTTCTTGATGGCTGTAAAGCTCAACCTAGTGCCGCACTCTTCCCGTATAGGTCCTAGTATCCTCCGCAGGATCTTCCTCTCCTTGAGTTCAAGTTTCCTGAGTGGGCCTTTCCTGGCCATCACAAGGCACTCAGAGGCGTACAGAACAGATGGTTTTACTACTGAAGTGTAGTGTTTGAGCTTGAGGTTTTTGGAAAGGAACTTTCATGTGTAGATGCTGCGGCAGGAGTGGTAGGCCCTCTCGAACTTGGAACACCTGGTGTCTATGACCAGATTCTCACTCTGGTTTGCCGAGATCCACTCTCCTAGGTACTTGACCCCAGGGACTTTTCGGATGATGACCCCCTCAAGTGGAATTGTGGACGGGGCTTCCTTGATGTTAGTCATGAATTCAGTCTTCCCAATGTTGATCTTCAGGCCAGCCCGAACCGCTACATCGTGAAGACTCTGTAGGTGTTGAGTAGCTTCCTCTATAGTGTTGGTCAGTATGGCGAGGTCGTCGGCAAAGGCCAGGCATGACACATGAAGGTTGGCTTTCTTGTATCCAAGCTGCAGACCAGTCCTTGGTGTTATGATCTTCTCCAGGATGCAATTGAAGAAGATGCAAGAGATTCCATCGCCCTGTCTAACTCCCGTCTTGATGGGGAAGCTCTCGGATAGTTCACCTCTGAACTTGACTTTAGATGTTGTTTTTGTCAAGGTGGCCTGGACTAGTTTAAGGGTTTTTCATCAAGGCCAAATTCTTGCAAAGTGGAGACAAGACACTCTCTGTCCACCGAGTCGTATGCCTTCTGGAAATCCGCTAAGACAACTACCCAGGGATGTCCCCCACGATTCTTATAGGTGAGGATGGTCTTGAGATTTTGTATCTGCTCTGGACAAGATCGATTGTTACGAAAGCCGGCCTGATATTCCCCTAATTGAGAGTCTAGTTGGTTGGTGACTCGAGATAACAGAGCTTTCGAAAGAACCTTGTAGGTAACTTGCAATAAGGAGATACCTCTGTATGTTGAGGTCAGTCTTGCTTCCTTTCTTGTGTAACGGGTGAATTGCTGATGTCCACCCTTCCGGTAGGGTCTCTGATGTCCATATGTCTTGTATGATCTGTTGGATGCTCTGCAAGGACTGTTCATCTGCGCATTTCAACATCTCTGCTACTATTCCATCTTCACCTGAGGCTTTATTATTTTTCAGGTTATTGATTATACTCTCTATTTCCTCTCTGTCTGGCGGTTAAGAATCAGGATTGCTGTAGATTGTTCATGGAAGATTAATCTTTCACTAGGTTCTTCTGTGTTGAGGAGCGTCTGTAAATAATCTGCAAGAACGGTGGTACAATCCTTGTTATTTAGTTGGATCTTGCCGTCTGGTCCACGAAGAAGTAAGGTAAGGGCAGTGTACTTGATCGTCTGTTTCTTAAGTCCCTTGTACAGGTCTCGGGAGTTGTGTCTCTTGAAGTCCTCTTCCGCCTGTTGTAGCAGGGTTCTTAGGTAATTCCTTTTAGCTCCACGTACAGTGTTCGCTGTTGCCTTTCTTTGCGTGATGAAAGCCTCAAGGTTGAGATCATTCTTGTACTGGTTCCACCTGATCCAGGCTCGACGTCTTTCTTCTATGGCTTTATCGCAATCTGTAGTCCACCGAGGGTGTTTTCCTTTATTGGACTTAGCGGGAATAGTTTCTTGAGCGGCATCCAGTAACGCTTTCTGGAGGGCTGTCCAACCTTCTTTCTGTGCATTCATCATAAGGGTTTGTTGGAAGTTACAGCTTTCATCACGTAGGCGTTGAGTATTGAACCGAGGTATTCTAGAGCTCCTTGGTGGTTTTGCTACTTTTCTCAAGGGTTAAAAATTAGCTTTGACTAGTGAAAGGTAATGGTCAGAGTCTATATTAGCTCCTCTCAGTACTTTGACGTTCTGTATCTCACTGTGATATAGTCTGTCTATAGCCACATGATCAAGCTGAAATTCACCTCGCAAAGGATTTGGGCTTCTCCAAGTCTTGGCATTCCTAGGTAGTCGCTTGAAGGCTGTTGATTTAAGACCAAGTGGTACTTGTCACAGAGTTCTATGAGGCGCTCACCGTTTCAATTTGTTCTCATGTGGGCTGGGTAGAGACATACTATCCTTCGGTATTTCTGTTCCCTGCCAACTTGGGCAATGAAGTCCTCCATGAGTACTGTTGAGTGGTTATGTGGAATCTTGTCTAGTATTTCTTCTAGGGAGTCCCAGAAGTGTTCCACTAATTCGAGGCCTTTCCGGTTGGTGTCATTTGTGGGTGCGTGGAAGGTCACTATGGTATAGGCTCTGTTACGAGATCTGAATGATAGTGAGGAGGTCCTCCCGATAGGTGAAATAAAATCTAAAATGTGGTCAACCATACTGTGATGTACGGCAAAACCTGTGCCCAGGTGTGGGACAGTCCTCATCACTCTTTCACCGGTTTTCCCTTGTAGATCCTATACGCACCTGACTCAAAAGCATCCTTGTCCATAAACCGAGTCTCTTGGAGCGCTGCTATCTTTATTTTGTACTTGTCGAGCACTTCAAGTGTTTGCTTCAGCTTACCTACCTTAAGAAGGGAGTTAATGTTGATTGTAGCTAGGTAGGTGAGGTTTCTCTTATTCTTTTCTTGTTTGTTTAAAGGTAATACTAATGGAAAACATGAAAGTGCAGGTTCCCCACAACCGAAGACCTTCATACCCCATCCTGAGTGGGGCTAGATTGGGTACCACCTGGGGTAGATTTCCTGAATGAAAGTTTCTTCATGCTTCGAATTCTACGAGAATTGTAGAGGAATGGTTACCTAAAAGGTAACGAGTTTTTAACCATCAAGGTAGTAAGCCTTGAACCCCTCAGCACTGATCAGCTCACCGACCCAGCTTCCCGCTGGGATTAAGGATCCAATCTTTCACTGGGTTGCTCGGTTTAACAGGGGCTCCTCGTGTAGGTTACGTGCTGAAGTTGAAGTGAAAAAGACTAGTTGGGTTCTCTTGCTGAACCCAATGTTTGACTCATTTCACTCCCATTTGCAGGGTCTCAACGACTCCTCCCAGGTCAATTCCTGAGACCTACTACTGCTAGTCTATCTATATACACACATCAAAAAAAGTTTTGCATCACCTCGGTTCCAAGAGTTCCGGAACCTTTAAATACAAAGGGAATAGAGATCAACACAAACAACATTTCAGCTCGTTTTATTGCTCATGAGACCCACACATTGCATGTTGTACCATCATACAGCTAGACTTTCAGCATTTGTGGTCCAGATTGCAGTACACACCACTACCTCTAATACCCAGTAGCACGTCCTCTTGCATTGATGCATGCCTGTATTCGTCGTGGCATACTATCCACAAGTTCATCAAGACACTGTTGGTCCAAATTGTCCCACTCCTCAACGACAATTCGGCGTAAATCTCTCAGAGTGGTTGGTGGGTCAAGACGTCCATAAACAGCCCTTTTCAACATATCCCAGGCATGTTCGATAGGGTTCATGTCTGGCGAACATGCTGGCCACTGTAGTCGAGCGATGTCGTTATCTTGAAGGAACGCATTCACAAGATGTGCACGATGAGGTCGAGAATTGTCGTCCATGAAGACAAATGCCTCTCCAATATTCTGCCGATATGGGTGCACTATGGGTCAGAGGATGTCATTCAGGTATCGTAAAGCCGTTTCGGAGCCTTCCATGACCACCAGTGGCGTACGTCGGCCCCACATAATGCCACCCCAAAACATCAGGGAACCACCACCTTGCTGCACTCGCTGGACAGTGTGTCTAAGACGTTCAGCCTGACCAGGGTGCCTCCAAACACGTCTCCGACGATTGTCTGGTTGAAGGCATATGCGACACTCATCGGTGAAGAGAACGTGATGCCAATTCTGTGGGGTCCATTCAGCATGTTGTTGGACCCATCTGTACCGCGCTGCATGGTGTCGGGGTTGCAAAGCTGGACCTCGCCATGGACGTCGGGAGTGAAGTTGCGCATCATGCAGCCTATTGCGCACAGTTTGAGTTGAAACACGACGTCCTGTGGCTGAACGAAACGCATTATTCAACATGGTGGCATTGCTGTCAGGGTTCCTCCGAGCGGCAATCCGTAAGTAGCGGTCATCCACTACAGTAGTAGCCCTTGGGCGGCCTGAGCGAGGCCTGTCATCGACAGTTCCTGTATCTCTGTACCTCCTCCATGTCCGAACAACATCGCTTTGGTTCACTCTGAGATGCCTGGAAACTTCCCTTGTTGAGAGCCCTTCTTGACACAAAGTAACAATACGGACGCGATCGAACTGCGGTATTGACCTTCTAGGCATGGTAGAACTACAGACAACATGAGCAGCATACCTTCGTCCTGGTGGAATGACTGGAACTGATCGGCTGTCGTACCCCCTCCGTCTAATAGGCCCTGCTCATGCATGGTTGTTTACATCTTTGAGCAGTTTTAGTGACATCTATGAACAGTCAAAGGGACTGTATCTTTGATACAATATACACAGTCAACGTCTATATGCCGGAGATCTGGGAACCGAGGTGATGCAAAACTTTTTTTGATGTGTGTATATAAAGCACAAAGTTTGTCTGTTATGTATACAAATCTACACCGTTTCACCGATCTGAACCAAAATTTGTATACTTACCCTTTGGAACCCTGCGGGTAACCCTGTCAACTTAAAATTTCAGACAGACTACCCAATTCCCTGCATTTAGGCCCTTTTGCACAAATCTACACTGTTTCACCTATCTGAACCAAAATCTGTATACTTACCCTTTGGAACATTGCGAGTATCACTGTCCACTTAAAATTTCGGATAGACCACCCCATTCCCGGCATTTAGGCCCTTTGGTCCAAATCTACACCGTTTCACAGATCAGAACCAAAATTCGTATTCTTACCCTTTGGTACCCTGCGAGTAACACTATCTGCTTGAAATTGCGGACAGACCACTCCATTTCCTGCATTTAGGCCCTTTGGCCCAAATCTACACCGTTTCACCGATCTCAACCAAAATTTGTATATTTAACCTTTGGAACACTGCGACTAACACTGTCTGCTTGAAATTGCGGAGAGGCCACTCCAACCCCTGCATTTGGGCCGTTTGGTACAAATCTACACCGTTTCACCGATCTGACCCAAATTTTACATACTTACCCTTTGGAACCCGACAAGTAACACTGTTCACTTTAAATTTCGGACACACCACACTATTCCCTGCTTTTTGGCCCTTTGGCACAAAACTACTCCGTTTCACCGATCTCAACCAGATTTTACATAATTACAATCTGGACCTAAATTTGTATACTTACTCTTTGGAACCCAACGAGTATCACTGTCCACTTTAAATTTCGGACAGACCACCCCTTTCCCTGCATTTAGACCCTTTAGGACAAATCTACACTGTTTCACTGATCTGAACCAAATTGTTTATACTTACCTTTTGGAACCCGACGAGTAGCACTGTCGACATGAAATTTCGGAAAGACCAATCTATTCCCTGCATTTAGGCCTTTTGGCACAAATCTACACCGTTTCGCCTATCTGAAACAAAATTTGTACATTTACCCTTTGGAACACTGCGACTAACACTGTCTGCTTGAATTTGCGGAGAGGCTACTCCATCCCCCGTATTTGGACCCTTTGGCACAAATCTACACCGTTTCACCGAACTGAATCCAAATTTGTATACTTACCCTTTGGAACCCTGCGAGTAACACTGTCCACTTAAAATTTCGGACAGACCACCCCATTCCCTGCATTTAGGTCCTTTGGCAAAAATCGACACCGTTTCACCGACCAGAACCAACATTCGGATACTTACCCTTTGGTACCCTGCAAGTAACACTGTCTGCTTGAAATTGCGGACAGACCATTCCATTCCCTGCATTTAGGCACTTAGGCCCAAATCCACACTGTTTCACCGATCTCAACCAAAATTTTGTATATTTACCCTTTGGAACACTGGGACTAACACTGTCTGCTTGAAATTGCAGAGAGGCCCCTCCAGACCACCCCATTCCCTGCATTTAGGCCCTTTTGCACAAATCTACACCGTTTCACCTTTCTGAACCAAAATCTGTATACTTACCCTTTGGAACCCTGCGAGTATCACTGTCCACTTAAAATTTCGGATAGACCACCCCATTCCCGGCATTTAGGCCCTTTGGTCCAAATCTACACCGTTTCACCGATCAGAACCAAAATTCGTATTCTTACCCTTTGGTACCCTGCGAGTAACACTATCTGCTTGAAATTGCGGACAGACCACTCAATTTCCTGCATTTAGGCCCTTTGGCCCAAATCTACACCGTTTCACCGATCTCAACCAGAATTTGTATATTTAACCTTTGGAACACTGCGACTAACACTGTCTGCTTGAAATTGCGGAGAGGCCACTCCAACCCCTGCATTTGGGCCGTTTGGCACAAATCTACACCGTTTCACCGATCTGACCCAAAATTTACATACTTACCCTTTGGAACCCGACAAGTAACACTGTTCACTTTAAATTTCGGACAGACCACACTATTCCCTGCTTTTTGGCCCTTTGGCACAAAACTACTCCGTTTCACCGATCTCAACCAGATTTTACATAATTACAATCTGGACCAAAATTTGTATACTTACTCTTTGGAACCTAACGAGTATCATTGTCCACTTTAAATTTCGGACAGACCACCCCTTTCCTTGCATTTAGACCCATTAGGACAAATCTACACCGTTTCACTGATCTGAACCAAATTGTTTATACTTACCTTTTGGAACCCGACGAGTAGCACTGTCGACATGAAATTTCGGAACTACCAATCTATTCCCTGCATTTAGGCCCTTTGGCACAAATCTACACCGTTTCACCGATCTCAACCAAAATTTGTACATTTACCCTTTGGAACACTGCGACTAACACTGTCTGCTTGAAATTGCGGAGAGGCTACTCCATCCTCCGTATTTGGACCCTTTGGCAAAAATCTACACCATTTCACCGATCTGAACCAAAATTTGTATACTTACCCTTTGTAACCCTGCGAGTAACACTGTCCACTTAAAATTTTGGACAGAGCACCCCATTCCCTGCATTTAGGTCCTTTGGCACTAATCGACACAGTTTCACCGATCAGAACCAACATTCGGATACTTACCCTTTGGTACCCTGCGAGTAACACTGTCTGCTTGAAATTGCGGACAGACCATTCCATTCCCTGCATTTAGGCACTTTGGCCCAAATCCACACCGTTTCACCGATCTCAACCGAAATTTGTATATTTACCCTTTGGAACATTGCGACTAACACTGTCTGCTTGAAATTGCGGAGAGGCCACTCCAACCCCTGCATTTAGGCCGTTTGGCACAAATCTACACCGTTTCAACCGATCTGACCCAAATTTTACATACTTACACCCTTTGGAACCCGACAGGTAACACTGTTCACTTTAAATTTCGGACAGACCACACTATTCCCTGCTTTTTGGCCCTTTGGCACAAAACTACACCGTTTCACCGAACTCAACCAGATTTTACATAATTACCCTTTGGAACTCGAGGACTAACACTGTCCACTCGTAATTTCGGACAGACCACTCCCTTCCCCGCATTTAGGCCCTTTAGCACAAATCTGCATCGTTCACCGATCGAAAAAAAACTTGTATACTTACTCTTTGGAACCCGATCAGTAACACTGTCCACTTTAAATTTCGGACAGACCACTCCATTCTCTGCATTTAAGGCCCTTTGGCACATATCTACATCGTTTCACCGATCTGAACCTAAATTTGTATACTTACCCTTTGGAACCCGACGAGTAACACTGTCCACTTAAAACTTTGGACAGGCCTCTTCATTCCCTGCATTTAGGCCCTTTGGAAAAAATCTACCCTGTTTCACCGATGTGAACCAAATTTTACATACTTACCCTTTGGAACCCGACGTGTAAATGAAATTTCGGATAGACCATTCCATTTACTGCAATTAGGCTCTTCGGCAAAAATCTACATAGTTTCACCCATCTCAACCAATCTTTATGTAAGTTACTTAACCTTTGGTAACGACGAGTAACACTGTCTGCTTGAACTTTCGGATTGGGCACTCCATTCCCTGTATTTAGACCCTTTGGCACAAATCGACATCGTTTCACCAATCTGGACCAAAATTTGCATACTTACTCTTTGGAACCCATCGAGTATCACTGTCCACTTTAAATTTCGGACAGACCACCCCTTTCCCTGCATTTAGGCCCTTTGGGACAAATCTACACCGTTTTACTGATCTGAACCAAATTGTTTGTACTTACCTTTTGGAACCCGACGAGTAGCACTGTCGACATGAAATTTAGGAAAGACCAATCTATTCCCTGCATTTAGGCCCTTTGGCACAAATCTACACGGTTTCACATATCTAAACCAAATTTTACATACTTACCCTTTGGAACCCGATGAGTAACACTGTTCACTTGATTTTTCTGACATACCACTCCTTTCCCTATATTTAGCTCAGGAATCCCTCGAGGTTGCCAGCTTCCTAACTCACCAGCCATGAACCCTTGAGGGTGCACCAGAAGTAGTGGGGCTACTCACACCCTGCCTCTTTTAGGGCCTTGAGCAGAAGACAGGATATATTATGAAAAGGAAAAGAAGGCAGACCCCTCGAAGAATGAGGGCGGCCGGAAAGATGAGACAACGGCCAATTAAGGCGGGAAATTGAAAGACTCCCTAGCCCTCGGATACCCTAATACAGTCGGGGTCGGAAGAAAACGAGAGTTGACCAAGGTAGGCCGACATGAAAGAGAACTGAAAGGAGCCCGGCACCGGGAAGTAGAAGCGATGCCAGACTCAGCTGGGGTCCCGTGGTCGCCAACCCACGTCCCACAAGTTGTGTGACCCTGGAGGGGGGGGCAGTTGTGAGAATAGCTTGCTGATTCATCGCCAGGTGACATGAGAGGATTTTCCAGAGCCCGCCGTGTTATTTGCTGTCTATTCTGATGCCAGCACAGGGCCATTGCTCAAGCCAATGTGGTGTTGCGAAAGAGTGAGCGATTCCCCGGCCAATCTAAATAGGACGGGGAACCCCGAACGTGTGTCATCATATTTCGTCATCATCTGCGATCATCTCAGGTTCGTGCAGCTTGGACCCATATTCTTCGCCGAGCAGTACGCAATAAGCTCTTTCACTAGACGCATCGAGTACAGGCCTAAGCCAGAAAATAAGGTTGAAACTTTGGAAGACATCGAAGCTAGACATCTGAATTACCTATATCAGTTTTAAAATTACGCCATGTTCGTTTAGTAGTCATTTTTTCATTACCTTAGTATTATCATCGTAAGTGCAAATGACCTAGATGTTACGCCCGTTACACCATTAATCACCACACACAATAAGTTTTCCTCGCCTGTGAATTTTGAAATATGTATTTCTATTACGGTAGTTTGTAAGTTTGACGTGACAATTCAACAGTTTTCATTATCATCCTTATCAAAAGGGCAAATGACCTAGATATTACGCCCTCATTGTCTTTGGGGGCAAACGACCTAGATTTTAAGTCTATTATATTTCTAAGGAGACTTTGAGACATTATCATCATTCCTCCGGGCGAAGCCGGGTACTACTGCTAGTATTATATATAAAGCACAAAGTTTGTCTGTCCCTTTGTCTGTTATGTATGAAAATCTACACCGTACCACCGATCTGAACAATAATTTGTATACTTACCCTTTGAAACCCTGCGGGTAACCCTATAAACTTTAAATTTTGGACAGACCACTCCATTCCCTGCATTTAGGCCCTTCGGCACAAATCTACACCGTTTCACCGATCTGAACCAAAATTTGTATAGTTATCCTTTGGAACCCTGCGGGTAACACTGTCCACTTGAAAGTTCGGACAGACCACTCCATTTGCTGCATTTAGGCAGAATTTCAAAAATTGTTACATCTTGTGCTGCTTATAAATACCAGTCATGGGGAGAAATTAGTGCAAAAAGATTTCTTACGCCTCTTAAAACAGTTATCATAGTGAAAATATTATGCCTGTGTATAAGTGCGAGGGTGTTGGTGTCGGGTGCACCCAGGGGGGGGGGGGGTGGCTTTGGGGGCTTAAGCCCCTCCCAAAATCCTTGGAAAACTTTAAAAACATTGATGATATCATTCAAGAAAATTGATTTCATAACGGGCTCCAGAATGTTTAGTGTTGGAACGTTGGAACATTTTGTGATTTTCTACTGGTTTAAAATAGAATTATGTTAGGCCTATATTTATGCAACACTTGAGTGATAATAATATATATTATAAACACAACAGGATCTGATATTTCCGGCCGTTGTCGTAACTATTCTCTCCCCAAGGTATTGTGCTGTGCTCTGTGTCAGGCGTCAAGTCAGTAGTGGTGTTTGTAAACGTTGATTCATTAATTGTTGTTGTGTTTGTATTTTCTATTGGTTATTTGTGTTTGTAGTGTGTCCAATTGGACTAGTAGTAATGGGAGACAAAAGAAAGTCAAACATGCAAAACTACTTTAAACCGTTAAAAATCAATAAATATGAGGTGGTAGTGTTTGTGAATGTGGCAATCCTTCAACGATTAAGGAACTGTTAACAAGGACTGCAAGCATAGAAAACAGCCAAGTTGTTCGTCAGAGGAGGGCTCAGAGGCAAATGTGAGCAGGCCTAAGGCCGTTGTAAGTAAACGTAACATGGATTTGGACATCGGTTTATTTAAAAACAAAAGTGTTGACGAACAATGAAAAGTTCAAAGTTTTGAATGACAAATGGGTTCCTCAGAGCATCTTTAACTTTCCTTTTAGATCGCATGGGAACCAACAACAAACATTTTCGTTTTCATGGCTGAAGAAATATACCTGGCTTTCGTATTCTGGAATTGAAGACTCTGCATACTGTGTCCATTGTATGCTATTTTTTTTTTTTCTTTCAAAAAAAGAAGTAGGTAAGTGTAACGCTCAACATACTGGACAACTTGTTGAAGAAGGTTTTTGTAACTGGAAAAAAAGCACTAGAAAAGTTTGAAAAACATGCAAACTCGCAGTATCATAAAGACTCACGTGTAAGCGCAGCTAACTTTAAAAGAGTTATGGACTGCCGAATGAAACCGATTGACAAATCTCTTGATAGAGGAAAAGACGTCCGAGCCCAAAATAATGTGAAAAGAATAATCCCTGTGACTACAAGCACTGCTGAGAAGTCATTTTCTACACTATGTCGGCTGAAAACATGTCTTATGAATACCATGGATGCAGACAGGCTGACTGGACTAGCAGCACTGAATATTCACCTTGAAATTGAAGTCACCAGTACAAAGGTAGTTTCCGTTTTGAAAAAATCTGCTAGGCGGCTGGATTTTGTTCTGTGAAATTTGAGTTTCCACTTTATTCAAACAACGTTAATGTTAATTCATTAATACATGATTTGTATTCAACTATTTGTTTAAACTTGCATTCAGCCTGTGAATTGAAGATCAACTTGAAATTCTAGAAATGTTTAAGAATTGTTATTATAATGTTAGTTATTAAGTAAAATTAAAATAACTTATATATTTTCACGTAGGCTACAGTACATAAAATATGTTTGTTACAATCCATAACACTATGGTATACAATTATATCGCGTAATTTTTAAAATGTAATTTTTAGTTCTAATTAAATTTACATATTCAAAATCAAAATTTTATTATTAATTTCCTAAAACCTATACTAGTTCTTGGTATAAACAACTCAAAACTCAGTAAATGATTGCAAATAATTGATGTTACACATCAATCTGACGATCCTGGTAGCTGGATATATACTTGTATAACCTTAGCCCAATGGTAATGTAACTAAAATTTGTATAAAACCAATGCACATTTTGTTTAATCTCCAGTCCAATAGCATCTTTTGTATTGGTTTTAACAGCGCATTCTACAGTATGTTTGATCTTATAGAATATCTTTTTATGCATATGATCTCAAATATACATATTTACATACAAGACTAATAATGGACACATTCTTTTTCCATAGCTGAAATTATGTTATTGAGGAAAGCCCCCTCCAAACCAAAAGTCTGGGTGCACCCCTGGTTGGTGTAGTACATTGAGGTTATCAAATGCAATAAGCGTTGGTGCTTTCAAATTTACTTTCATTTATTCCGATCATCCTTGAGCTCTATGTGGCGATAAATAACACTATTGCTACCTCAGGAGCTCGGCACAGCCGAAGTTTTCCAAAGTGCTCTGATTATCTTTCTATGGCGCTACGCGACAAATGATGACACTGTTGGTCTCTACATTCCTAGCAGCCAATGAGATATAGGCCCTAGGCAGTGTTTTTTATTTCACTTACTCCTCTTTCTAATCATATTTTCAATTCATTTTTAAATTACATGTGTCAGTTCTGTAGTTAGTAAATAGCCATTTCCCGGTTCATTATTATCATTACGGGAAAAAGACCTGGATGTTACGTCCATTATACTGTACTTGTGTACTACTTATCACTCGCACTACCACTACCACAAAAAGCTATATTATATTATTTTTTTCTGTTAGTTTAAGTATCATGTGCCAGTTCTGTAGTGGAGTTCATTATCATCCATAAAATAAATAAATCCACCGGGCGAAGGCGAGCACTACTGCTAGTATGTTATATTGAAGAATGTTATGTTAAAAACACACAAAAAAATGTCAGTAATACTCTATTAGCTACAGTGATGAACTATACTCCTTGTTCCACAATAGACAAAATTTACAACAGTTCTCAGCACCAAATTCGATCACTTTCTACACCTAGTTAACGACTAATTTTCTACATCTGCCTTGGCACTTACCTCCTTTATTACTGTTGTTTCTAGTAATGATATGTGCAAAATTTGTCCAAAACTATTCATTTGATGATACCTTAATGTTTTATGGCTACTGGTTTAAATTTTAGGAGCTTCAAATTGGTAATAAAATGTAAAATTATTCTACTTATTTCTGTCTTGAACCCTTCAAACATATTTCTGATAAAACATGCATTCTGAAATGCTTACATACTACACAACACTAAACCTCAGGGATCCGTTCTGGCCCCCAATTTGTTTAATCTGTATATCCATGCCATGCAAAACACGGACTCCATGAAAGTCTAGTATGCAGACGACCTAGCACTAGTCTGCCAGAATAAAGATCTTATGAACTGTGAAAATGTGCTTACGAGTGATCTGACGAAATTGAATGATTACTTCCATAAATGGAGACTTCAGCCAAACCCAAATAAAACTGAGGTTAACTTACTGCTTTCCATCTAAATAATAAAGAAGTCCAAAGGAAACTACATGTAACTTTCAACGAGATCGACGTACCGCATAATCACAATCAAAAATATCTTGGAATCGCTCTTAATCGGTCCTTGACTTTCAAACAACAGTGCATCAAGTTATCTATGAAACTTGGCTCCAGGGTGAATCTGTTCCACAAGATTGCCGGTAGTAGTTGCGGTGCGGATGCCAACACTTTACGCTCTGCTGCACTCGCACTTGTGTATTCTGCTGGTGAATACTGTGCTCCTGTGTGGGTGGACAGCGTCCACACAAAAAAGATTAATGAAGCCATGAGAGTTATCACTGGGACTGTCAGATCTACTCCCATTCAGAGGTTACCTGTCCTAACTAATATTGCTCCGCAAGATCTAAGGAGGACAGCAGCTAAGGTAAAGTTGCTCAAGAAGATCACATCTCAGAAGAACTCTCCCTTGTACGATGCCCTACGAGATCTACCAACAACTCGTCTGAAATCACATAAGCCACCCTGGGTTGATTTGGAAAGTATTGGTTCTTTCAACGTGACCTCCAAATGGCGACAGTGCTGGCAAGAGCATCTACCCCACAATGCTTATCTGGTTCAAGATCCGACAAGGAAGGTTGAGGGATCCATCTACCACGACAAACCTGGTCAAAGCTGAACCGCATTGGGACGGGTCAAGGCAGGTGTGGTCACACCTTGAAGAAGTGGGGTTTCTGTTCAAGTGCTGATTGTGACTGCGGAGCAGAAGACCAGACGATGGACTATATTGTTAAGTAGTGCCCCCTTCGAGCATTCGACGGTGATTTGAGGACTCTACACCAACTGACTCAGAGTGCTCTGGACTGGTTGTCAAGTTTGGACATTTCCATTTGAATATATTTGAATATTTTGTATACTTGTAAAGCCATACGATATATATATTCAAATTGCTAAAAACCACACTCATTTTAAGCTATGAGGGGTGTTCAAATGAAAGGTACGAAATGATACTGTGAGTACAATTTATTCGTTATTCAAAAGACTACCACAGGCCTGTGCACAGGTGTCCCATTTCTTCACTAGCTGCAGGATTCCCGTTCCCAGAAGTATTGTGGTTGTGACAGGAGTCAATCCTGTACGGTGTCCTTTAGTTTGTCATCCGATTGGAAACTCTTTCCCTTGATGTTTTTTAAACGGACCAAACAGATGGAAGTCACAGAGTGATAAGTCCAGGCTGTAGGGCTGATGCTCAAATTGCTCCCACTTGAACGTGGCCAATACACCTTGTAGGGCATTACAGACGTGTGGGCGAGGGTTATCATAGAGCAGAATCACTCCCTTCGTGAGCAGTCCAGGCCGTTTGTTCTTGAAAACTTGTGTAGGCTACGGGTGTCGCACAATACACGTCACTGTTAATGGTTCGTCTGTGCTCTAGGAATCCGATAAGTAGGGAACCTTGGACGTCGAAAAAGACGGTTAGCATCACCTTGCCTGCTGAGGGCGCAGCCCTGAATTTCTTAGGGGGAGGTGATGACGCATGCTTCCATTGCATGCTGTCCCTGTTTGTCTCTGGCTCGTAGTGATGGCACCAGCTTTCGTCACCGGCGACGATCCGCCCCAGGAAAGCGGGGTCTTCATGATGCCAGAACAGGTGTTGCAGTGCCAGCCCCATGCTCAGTTCCTTTTGAGGTTCCCTGAGCTGCTTTGGAACCCACTGGGCGCACACTTTCCGGTAACCTAACCTGTCATGCACAATTATCCACACTGTCCCAACGTTGAACCCCATGTTTGCCAATATTCGCATGGTGACACGTCAATCATTTCTGACCAGGTCGTTCACTTTGGTGATGCTTTCGGCCGTGATTATCGTGTTTGCCTGACCTGGTCTCGGATCATCACTCCAACACTCCCGGCCTTCACGAAAACGGGCACTCCACTTTCTCACTGTTTTGGCGGATACACAGTTTTCTCCATATACAGCCACCATCCGGCGATAGATATCGGCTAGTTTAGACCCTTCTGCAGTCAGAAATCTGATGACACCATCTGCTCCTCACTTGTTGAATGTGCAATGTGAATGCCATCACTGCTGCTGCTTCAACTTCAACTGGACGGGACGGAGCATGCAACTGTGCTTCTCTTCTGCGTCATGTGCATGCGCATTACCACGCCGGACACTACATCTCCTAGATATCGGCCTACATTATCCCAAATATCAGCCGGTTTCCGTTTACGATGAATTGTACCTCGTATATTGTAAATTAGTTTATATTTATTATCTTTATTACTTATTACTTTGAAAGAAAGCTTTGAAGCCATTTTTCAGTGTTGTCTTATTAATAATTGTATGGTGACTTTGATGCCAGTCAACACAAATGTAAGCCAATTAAATTGCTCTACAATGGGGCTGGCACTGCAACACCTGTTCCGGTATCATGAAGACCCCTGGGGCAGATCGTCGCCGGTGACGAAAGCTGGTGCCATCACTACGAGCCAGAGACAAACAGGGACAGCAATGGAAGCATGCGTCATCACCTCCCCTTAAGAAATTCAGGGCTGCGCCCTCAGCAGGCATGGTGATGCTAACCGTCTTTTTCGACGTCCAAGGTTCCCTACTTATCGGATTCCTAGAATACGTACGAACCATTAACACTTTGCCAACCATGAACAGATGCCACCTGCTGTGAAACACTAAAGCCCCCTGATAAGAACCAACTATTTATTTCATATCTACAAGATTGTAGGATTGGAGAAAGATGTTGAGAGCAGAATACGTGCTGCCCATGTACTGCCATGTAGCTTTCAGCATCTCGCACATCTGCCTATATAAAGATCCAAAAATATACACCAAATTGATGGTTACTGTATATTAGTTATATTAGCTTTTTTCCATACTTTTCAATACAATAATTGTTTCTTACTTTAGCGGTAGTACATGTTTTGGTCTAAAGGACCTTCCTCAGCTACACTGTGTTATTCTCTTATAGAGTACATAAAATTATTGCCAAATATATATTTTTTTATAACATATGCGAGTTAAAACACCTGTCATTTGCTTTATAATGAATTAAAAAATAATAATAATATTTAAAAAAAGTTTAAAACTTAAAAATACATTTAATATCTAATGTGGAGTATTATTCCATGTCTAAACACAAGTTGATGGTGTATCAAGCAGTTGTCATCTCCAGCCTGCTCTATGGCTGTGAAGCCTGGACCCTATATCGCCGTGATATGAACGCTACCACCAACAAAAGCTCAGATACATTTTAAAACAGCAGTTCTTGGGAGGGCAAAGATGAACAGTATATAAGCCACTATTGTTGGTCACCAACTTGGATGGATTGGGGCATGTCCAGTGCATGAGAGATGACAGACCCCCTCAACAAATCCTGTATAGTGAAATTAGTACAGGCAAGATATCTTGTGATGCCCCTCTGAATCGCTATAAGGACCAACTTAAGAAAGCCTTGAATACAGGCATTGCTCCAAGTACTTGGTATGCTGCTGTGGAGGATCACCCTCGCTGGCACTCAACTACAGCAGCTGCTGTTGCACTATTTGAGCGCAAACATCGAAGGCAAGAAGTAGATAAAAGCCAGAGGTGTAAACTGTGCCAGGCTCAACCACTTCCTCCAGCCTTGAAAGGTGCAACCAATGTGGGCTAATATTTCACGCCAGGATTGGCTTGATAAGCCATTAAAGACATGCCTGATAATTAGTGATGTGGGTCGGGTAAATATCCAGTGGAAAGGTAAATATAAATTGGGTATTTACCTGGGTACTTACCCAGTGGTCATTTAAATACCCAAAATGAGGGTATTTTAAGTTTTTTGAGCTTTTTACAACACTTTTTGTTGTGTTGATGAAGTGTTTGACAAAAAAGGACTGAAACACAGGTATTTGATGCCTTAAATTGAAATCAGGAACAATATTGATCCTTCAAACTAAAAGAAAAGGAAAATGGACGACCGGGTATTTTTGGGTATTTATAATTTGGCACTGTAACTTTGTCTTTAAGCGTGTTTTCTCCTTAAACTAAAGTAAAATATTGGATAAAACCTTTTGGTTGTTTTGTGTTAATAAATTTTTAATAAATACCAAGATATTGAGAAGGTCGAGTTTTATTACGGTACTGGAAATGAGCAACAAAGATGTGGGAGGGAAAAGCTACTTTTGTAGTAATAAGAGTAGGCTATATGCATATTAATTGAATATGTGTATGCCAAAACTCAAAAGGTAATAAATTACAATTATAAAATTATATTCAATAGAAAGCACATTTGAAAAAAAAAAAAAAAAAAAAGTTTAGGAAAAGTGCTTTAAGTTATTTTTCATTCAATTTTAAATATAAAAAAAAAATATTAATTTTTAAAATCATACTCACAATAATATAAATGCATGTCAGGAAGTTTTTGTAGTATGTGGGCTCCATAATGGGTGAAGATGTATGCCGTCAAGCATGTGGGTTGGCAACAGTGCTCAGCTCATCCTACCCAGAATTCAAACTGACACTGTACTTCCCTCCCATTCTCTATTCTTTGTTTGATGTCTACTGCACTTTTTCAGTGTAGTGGAGTTGTTAGTTTATATCTCCCGATCTAATTCCCAATTCTAATAATATTTAATTTGATTAACTATCTAATGTTGTTACCTTTCTAAAAAGTTAATGTAGAATAGTTTGCATACCGGTACCCTTTTTTAAGGTTCAACTTACCACGACACAAGATTTTTGATGAAAAATCTAAAATACCCAGGTATTTACACAAATTGGGTATTTACCTGAGTATATACCCTGGGTATTTACCCCGATTTATAAATACCTGGGTATTTTACATCACTACTGATAATAGATATTGAAGAATTGCAGGAAAGGTACTCGGACAAGAGTATCAGCCGAAGACAAGATTGTAAGATTAAAAATCATGAATCGGGTTCGTAGTACAGTGCCCTGGCGATGTTGGTGAAACCTGGAATGTGAGGAAGAGGTGGTCTTCAGGTACTGCTGGGGTCCAAGCTGCGTGAACCTGAGAGGAATGTGGATTGGGGACTATGAGAAGTGATGAGGTTTCCCAGTCCATGCGTAGTAACAGAACCAAATACATTGGTCGGTGACTCACTCGCTCATTCGCAACACCACAGTGGTTTGAGCAACGGCCATATGTTAGCAGTATTGGAATAGAAAAGAATACCAGATAACAAAGCGGGCTGTTGACAGGCCCTTCTCTTCTCGCCTGACCCTTCGCTGCCCCTTCCCCTTACCCCACAAATTCACAGAGCTTGGACCCAAGCAGTACTTGACTATAGTCTCACTAATGGCTGGAGTTACCATTGAAGTGATTGTTAATCATCTTGGCATTTAAGCGGTACAGGCTTTAAAGGAAAACTGTAGACAGATGAGGAAATATAATCCCTAATATTAATAATAAAAAAAAATAGGCCTTAATGTCATTTTTAGGTTCCATAAAACACCATTATTTAGACATAGTTGCCCTTGAAATACTTCATCTCAACCATGTGTGTTTTAAGGAAGAAAAAAGGATTTTGATAAATTTTGCTGTCTAGTGAATGTATGTTATTGTAGTTGTGTATGTAACTGTATTAGTGTCTAGGACAGGGGTGGGTGTCCCAAAACGATTTGAAAAAGGATACCTGGAGTGTGAAAAGTTCAGGGGAACCACACTCAGGATGGCAGATTTGCTACTGTCAGCGCTGGGTTTGAACCTTGGATCTCTATGAGGGGAGCGTAATAACGCTTTGGCTTTGCCACTTGCCTATCGACCAGCAGATGGATGAGGTTCGAATCATAATGTTAAAGAAGTGGGGTTGAATTTCCACCTGGAAAAAAAAAAAAAAAAAAAAAAAACTTGTGGTGTCAGGAAGAACATCTGGTCTTAAATCCTGGTTAAAAAAGAATATGAGCTAGATTGGCTTTGCTGACCCTAAGTAATTGGAATAAGCCAGAGAAAGCTTTTACTATGACATGGTCCTAAGTCTGCAACACTACAACCGTTTTTGTATTTTCTTCATTATTAGACAGCGAGATGATGAAGGAAGTGTGCCTTTTGACCATTAGATGGATGAGAGCGACACATTGACACAAGTCCTTGGCATATGTGTCGGATGTCTCCCCAGGCAGCCTTTGGAATGTACCGTACGTTACTTAACCACCATAACATCCCACGATACTTACAATTGAACTATAATGGTTACTTGCAGAATTTTAACATTTAATTTCTTACTATTGGCTAATTGTATGTTAATCAGGGTATATGACCTTGATGTTCCACAATTAGTTAGTTATTTTACATTTAAGGGACAGAACAGTGAGGTCATCTGCCCCAGTTCCACAATTAAAACTACAATCAATAGGCCTACCATAAGTTAGTACTCCAAGCTGAAAATGTGTCCTGAAAAAGTGATAATATTGTATACCTATTAGAGTTCAGTTATACAGATGTTTCCTATACATGCAATTTCTGATATTATGCAAACATATTGATGTATAAAATAGATAGAATTTTGCTGAAGTGTTTTAATTGTGATGTTGTTTACTTCCAGATCATTAGGAATGTTGAAAGTAGGTGCTGTGATCTTGGTGTTATTCCACTTTATCTCTGCAGATATAGATCCCAAGGAGTTGAGATGTCTAGGTAAGGTTCTCACATGATATTTAGCTTCTGTCACAAATCACTTTCTTGTCCATATCAACCAAGAAATTAGATTGCAATGTTTGGATTGTTCAAGTAACTATTGTGCAATTGCTTCGTATATGTTTCGTTATCAGATTTGTTTCCTTTTGAATTTATATTATATATCGTTATTACACTGTCTGGGGAGCGTGATGGCGCAGTGGCTTAGCTGCTCGTCTTTCACCCGGACGACCGGGGTTCGAATCCCGGTGGCAGCGGGGTGGAATTTTCACCTGAAAAATCACGTGGTGTCAGGAAGGGCATCCGACCTTAAATCCCCGGCCAAAACCAAAATGAGCCTGGTTGGCTCCGGTGACCCCAATTAATTGGGAAAAGCCGAAGTAAGATGATGATGATGATCGTTATTACACTGTCTGTTATTAGTACGAGCTTGAAGGGCTCACATAGTTGTAGTTTGAGCTTTGATTAATAAATCAAGTCTTGAGGTTAAGGCCACACAGGAAGAATTTTGAAGCAGCTAGCTGTAAGTAGCAGTCCTGAACAGTTGAGTGAGTGAAATTAAAATTAATTTTGTTTTCCTCCCTATCAGTACAACTTATGTTGAAGATAGTTATTTAATTAAGGGACATGTTGCGGGGGACCAACAATTCCCCCTTCTTCAGCCTTTAGCATTTACAGTATACAATTGTCACTTATAAAAACAATCCATTTAAAAACACGTATACAAATTGAAAAATACAGTCATATTATGAACCAATGGGCTCATACATCAGCACCTAACATACTGCTAATATTTAACATAAGAACGTTGTGAGATCCACACCATGCTGAAACAACCCCTAGTATGAGCGTGCAATAAAAGTTTTAAAAACAAAACTTGTCATATTAAAATTGCTTAAAATTCTAAAAACATTTTCCGCCAGGGGCTCACATGTAGTGGGACGTGGGTTGGCGACCACGGGACCACAGCTGAGTAGGGCATTGCTTCCACTTACTTGTGTTGGGCTCCTCTCCGTCTTCTTTCCTGTCGACCTCCTTTGGTCAACTCTTGTTCTTTTCCGACCCTGGCGGTATTAGGGTATCCGAGGCATAGGGAGTCTTTCACTTTCCCGCCTTAATTGGCCCTTATCTTATCATTCCTGATCCCTCCTTCTTCGAGGGGTCAGCCCTCTTGTTTTCTTTTCATTATATTTCCTTTTCTCTTTAAGATTCCCACACTACTTTTGTTAATTGCCCCCCCTCCCCCCGTGTATCTGAATTTCCTTTAGGGATTTTTTTGCATCTACACTCCATTTTGTAGGTATTTTCAATCTACATTGCATTTTGTAAGTCTTTTCGATCTACATTGCATTTTGCGTGTGTTTTCAACCTCCATTGCATTTTGTAAGGATTGACAATCTAAATTGCTTTTTTAGTAAGTTTCAATATATGGGCCGGGACTTTTGTGTGTATTTTGAATTTCAATTGCATTTTGTAAGTATTTTCAACCTAAACCGCTTTTTGCAAGTATTTTCAATCTAAATTGCATTTTGTATGGTCGGCATTTTTCAAGTATTTTGATTCTCAATTGCATTTTGGGGTATTTTGGATCTAAATTACATTTTGTAAGTATTTGCAATCTAAATTGCATTTTGTAAGTATTGTCTATCCAAATGAGTAGTTTGAATCTACCGTACATTTTGTAAGCAATTTCAATTGCATTTTGTAAGTATTTCGACTCTATATTGCATTTTGTACGTATTTTGAGCCGAAACTACAGTTTGTGCGTATTTTTCAATCTATTCCTTTTGTGAGTATTTTCGTTCTAAATTCCCTTTTGTAAGTATTACCATTCTCCATTTTGTGAGTAGTTTCAATGAGTTCCTTTTTGTAAGTATTTTATGTCTCACTTAATTTTCGTTCTGGTTTCCACTTCATTGTCATTTTCACTGTCACCCAGACCATTAGGGGCCGATAACCTAGATCTTAGGCCCCTTAAACAACAATTATCATCATATCTTAAAACATTTGTAAAGTCTTGGACAACATGTGTTTTAACATTAATTGGTTGCTTGAAGTCAGAAAGTCATTCACTGTTTGCACTAGTCTAATGTGGACATATTGTTCCATTAGATTGAGAAATCCAATCATGTTATAATTAAAGCTGCATTATTTCTTCTGTTGTGTTGAATTTTTATGGAAACAACTTATCTGAATGTAAAAAACCTTTAGTTTGAACCAGCCTATTGGACACATAAGATAACAATCTCTGTTGTGGAGATGAGTGAAACCCAAGTCAAGAGGCCCAAGTAGATTAAGCCCCGTTAAGTGAAGAACGATGTATAACGCTCCGAAGCTAGTACTGTAAATTAAATTTCCACTGATTGGAGATTGTTAGAAGAAATGAAAACTTTAAAACACTTATAGTGAGCAATGTATTAAAGATTAATGTTGCAGACTTTTCCTGCTGAACAATAAATGAGTGAGTGAAGTGGCATTAATGGTTGGAAATGAGCACGGCCAGATGAAGAGCAGAATCTGCTCTACTGTGCACACACTTACTGCTCAATGCCCCTTCAAGTCAGATCAGTCTGATTCTTACTGCTCACTTATCAGTTTTTCGTCTCATTCATCATGTCTTTCACCACAATTTATCAAATGTCTCTATAAGAATTCAAATAATTGTTCACAGCAGTTAATTATTTCTATATAAAAGTTATTGAATTCCCCAAGTTCTTCCAGTCGTTAATTAATTTCATGAGTCCACTTTCTCTGATTATCATCGTCCCACAATTCAGAAAAGCCGAGGTGAACAGCAAAACTCCAAACACATATACTCTTCTCTGAAGTCTTAACTCGGCACAACCCGACAGTTTGATCCTGGCCGAAGCTGGGGTGGTAGGCTCGCTCGTAAACTCACTACGAAGCTTGTAATTTAAATTTCCACTGAATGGAGATTGTTGGAAGAAATGAAAACTTAAAAACACTTAGTAGTGATGTATTAAAGATAGTCATATACTGTCGCAGACTTTTGATATTTTAAATGTTGACTCATTTTGTCTATTTTGGCATTTGGTATACAATTTGAGGATCTTGTATGGCTCTTCACCCACTACATGTATCCTTGGCTTCGCATACATTATATGATGTTCCTTATCAAAATAAATTCAATTCTAAACATGTCTTAGAAGTATCCTAATTGATTAAATGATGATTTATTTATAGAAGTGATGTTTGTAGCCTTATGGACTTCGAGTGAAAACTTACATGCTTTGCTTCCTGTTCCTTCATATAGTTTAGGCCTAGATTTATCTCCTGGACTTCTGGTGTCAATGTTTAACACACCGTTCAACCAAAGCATAGTGCTGCTAGCACAATTCTAACTCTCTCACCGAGTGTGTGTACTGCTAACAATACTCAAGAATTGGATATATTGTGAGCCATATAGGCCAGTCAAAAACGACACAAAAAATCGCTAAATTCGCAAAACATGATGTATCTCTGATTTTTTTAGTATGTTGCTTGGACCCATTAGGGCTATGTACATCCAAGTTTGCAACTCCCAAAAAGTTGTGGAAAAAGTTTTACACACGAAAAACCGCAAAAGTTTTGGACTTGTTTCAGATTCTGCTCTATATCTTCTAATCCATGCATTTTTCTTAGAAAGCTACTGTGTATGTTTTTAAGAGCATTAAATTTGTGACAAATTAAGCCCAACCGGAGCCCTGTAGATCAATTGGGTACCGAATTATGGCACTTTAAAAATAGGCCAGTTTTTTCCAAAAATAGCAAATTTTCGTTCTAGACCTTCTGTGGACCGAAATTGCGTCGAAACCATTGATCCTACGAGTAGAACTTCTAGAATATAATTTGTAGGCAATTCAATTATCTTTAAATTAAGCACAGAGCGGGGTCTGTAAGCCTCGTACCTAGTTCTTAACTATCGAATGACCTTACTCATAAAGCAGTTCATTCAAGCCGAAAGGATGGAAGATTGGAACCTTCACCTTCAAATAATGTCAAATGCTCCCCTTCTTTCACTCGTCTGGACACCTCTTCTGTGCGAAAAGTGCTCGTTTATATTTACAAGATATGAGCACTCTGCAAGACCGGATGGACCCAACAGAATATCAATTGTTCACGAAAGGATGCTTCACCATCTGCAGATCCGACAAATTTTGGACAGGTCTGTGGACTGACTTGACAATTGAACAGCTATTGATGCGTTGAATGAAGAGCCAGGGTGGCCTAACCCAAGGCAGAGGTGTCTCTACAAGTGTGTTCTCTCATTGGACGAGCGGGGTTGTATATTTGTTCCCTCGGGGGAACCTGTAACCTCTAGAGGGCGCGTCCCCAGGTGGCGGATAGGGGGGCTCTACAGCACTAATAGGGTTGGTTCAGATACCAATAGAACCCGCGGACCAACAGGTAGCCCAATTCCTGGGGGCTTCACAATGCTGGGACACCCTCTCTCCAGGGGTCGTAAATATGGAGGGCCCAGCTCGAGGTAATGAGTGAAGACCACAATGGTGCCTGCAGTGGAGAAGGAGTCCTTCGGTACAGTGCAGTTGGCGGAAGTGGCATCCCAGTGCTCGGGAAATTGAGTAAAAGGTATCGCTCTCACTTCAGAGACAGATATAAACCGTAGCGTCTGACCCGGAGCAGGCGGCTACAAACAGCATCTGTTCCCCATGTGAGGGGCAGCTGATTTACTTCTACCTGGCCGTAGGTATTGTAACGTGTTTTTCGAGGGGTTTTTATGCCACTGGCATAAGTCAGTAGGAAGCCAGTCTATATTTATTTACGCGGCAAATTGTTCAGCCAAGAGAATTTTTCATGTTAATTTATTATTATTATTATTAAGATATTTTTCGGAGCATTTTATAAAAATTATAAGCATACAGATAGGTTTTCTATGTCTTAGAAAACGCTATCAAGCAAATTATTACGAACGACAATATCATAGAAAATTATGTGATTACGGAATTTTACGGAGTTTCATCAGTTAGGATATTTTGAGAGACATGACTCACTGGAAATTCAGGTACAGGCTGATTCTTGTCAAGAAGTATTACGCAAGCTTGGGTCGCAGCGTCAAGAAAAGGCGGATAGTTGGAACGGAAATCGACTTCATCATCCGCACGCCGTGTGTAATGAGCCAGAGAAGGGGAAGTAGCACGTGGGGAGTAGCCAATCAGTGGAGACCACGTAAGCTGGAAGTCAGTAGCGAGGTGGGGAGCCGACGTGTGCATATATCGTTCGGCGCGCCGTGGAACGAGGACGATCTGTGAAAGACTTGACTAGTTCGGTTGCAAGTGGGTGTCGCTCCAATGTTCCGTGGAGTGGAGAACTATCTGTTTAAAACTTAACCAGTTTGGTTGTACGAGGGTATGGCTCCGAGGTTAGGACCATAAAGTCACCAAATCTACAAGTATATCATCAAATATCGACGGAGATGAAGACGTCCAGGAGACTGTGGGAAGCACACAGCATCATCCAGTACGAGGGAAATACTTTGGCAATTTCCAGTGGTAAGCGCGAATGACGCAGAAATACGCAATCTCTCATTTCTCTTTGTTTAATATTTCATATTTCAGTAACTTCATAGCTTGGGAATAAGAGTAAAATCAATAATTTATCAGACTCCGTTTTCACGTAATTTTCTATCGGTAATATTAAAATCGCAACGCTCCAATTTAAATTTTAAACTTATTATTATTATTATTAATTTTGCTATACTTGTTTTATATAATAAATCCATTTCTTTTACAATGCAATCTTTGCTTTCAGTAGGTAGCATTAGATATAGACCAATTCCTTCTCCTGATACAATTGTTTGTTGGGTTAATGATCAAATCATACCACGATCTGAGTGAATAGATTCTTGAAGGTGTTCTACCAGAGCTAGACGTTGTTAAATACAAATTTAGATTTCAACATTGCGTTGAGGTCTTGGCGCCCATTAAAACAACATAGCTTAGGCAAAGGTAAACAGTTACATTTATCACCCAACAGTTAGGGGCAGCCAAACCGATACACTTGTCGCTCAACGTGTGGGCAAGCAAAACTGTTACATTTGTCGCTACCAACATGGGTCATTAATAAACGCTAAACTTGGGGCTGAAAACCTAATAACATTTGTGGAAGGAGAAGGGTATATATTTCTGTGCCTGTATTTTGGGGGTTATTTGTCTGTATCAGTGTATATCATTATGGGGGATGAGAAAGAAAGACAGATGAGGTTACGTAGTGGTCATCAACTGGAGAGTGATGATACGAGCAGTATGTCGAGTGATGGTAGTACCGGGGTAGCGGAGGTAAATCCCGATACTGAAACAGGGAGTGTAGGCGGCCAACCAGAATTAAAAACTTTACTTCTCGAGTTTATGTATCAGAACAAAGTTAGTAGTGATGCCTTAAATGCAAAATTAGAACAAAACAGTAGGGAAAATAAAGAAAGTACAGAAGCTTTAAATAAAAAATTAGAACAGAATAATGCAAAATTAGAACAAAACAGTAGGGAAAATAAAGAAAGTACAGATGCCTTAAACGCCAAATTAGAACAAAACAGTAGGGAAAATAAAGAAAGTACAGAAGCTTTAAATAAAAAATTAGAACAGAATAATGCAAAATTAGATAAGAACAACAAGGAAATTAGTGTGAAAATGGAGCAGATTAGAGGAGAAATCAGAGGAGTAATGGAAGAGAAGGTTAAAGAGATCATTGCAGATGTAGACAAGAAATTAGGAAAAGTACAGGAGGAGTTGGAAAGTAGAATCAGCACACAGGCTGAAAATTTAAAGGAATTAGTTAAATTAGAAACACTGCAGGTCAAAAAGCAATTGGGGGGAGAAATTGACAAAATTCAGGTAGCTACTAAAGAGGTTAAGGAACAGCTGGGGGATAGAATTGAGAATGTCCACTCACAAATAGTTGCAGAAGTAAGTGATTTAAGAGAGAGTAATAGAGAGAGCATTAGCAAGATTGAGGAGAAACAAGCAAAGCTATATGATAAAGTAGAAGAATCAGAAGGAAACATTAAATTAACAGAAAACAGTATTGAGAGGAAGGCTGAGAAGAAAATCGCAGAATTAGAATTAAAATTAAAAGCTAGGATCAGGCAAGAAAATAGTCAGAATAGGCCAGTTTTTGTGAATAGCACACACAGGGAGGTAGAATTGGGGAAGTTCAGCAATCGACAAGGGTGCCCAATGGAGTTCATGAATTCTATAGAAAATAAATTCGGGAAGAGGTTGGAAAATGGTAGTATTGAGTGGTGCCAGGTAGTTGAAATTTTAGAACAAGTGTTTGTGGGGGAAACGAGGAATTGGTTTGCTGTCTACAGAGACAAGTTTACTGATATCAAGGATTTTAAAATGAAATTCTGTGAAAAGTTCTGGAATGAGGTTATTCAGTCGCAGCATCGTGAGGGAGTAGTGTGTGGTAAATATAACCCTAAAGGAAGCTCCACCATGACCGAATACTTTTTAGGGCAGGTATTAGTGTGTAAATATCTGGATGGGTTGAAGGAGGAAAGTGATGTGGTAAGGTTGCTACTTAGGCACTTTCCCTATAGGCTGCTTGTATCCAGAATGTAAAGACAATATCACAAGTAGAAAATTTGTTAAGCACATTTGATGCACTAGGGAGAGGGGGTTATGAGGACAATTTCAATCGGAACCAGGGTAGTAATAATAATAATAGACCTAATGAAGCCAGGCATCAAGAAGTTCTAATGAAGCCAGGCATCAAGAAGTTCAAGGGAACGGTGGCGAAGGGGCCAACGCTCAAAATAGAAATAATAATAATCAGTATCAAGGGAGGAACAATGATTTCAGGGGAAATCAAGGGAGGAACAATGATTACAGGGGAAATCAAGGGAGAAACAATGATTTCAGGGGAAATCAAGGGAGAAATTATAATGACAATAATTACAACCAGAATAGGGGTCAAGGAAGAGGACAGCCTAGTGGTAGTAATATACAGCCAAACAATGACAACACAGCCCAGAACAACCAGACCAGTTCAGTAGTTAGTAGTACTACGGCCAGCTGTAGCGGTTCTTTAAACGCGAACCAGGCTGCGAAGTAAGGTCAGAATCTCAGTCTGTAGCATGCCCTGTCCATACAATTATACAGGAACCCTATGACCTAATTGTAAGAAATGAATTATTACATGAACTAAATGATGAAGGTATTATTCAGGAAGTGGTTAGTAAGAGCCCCATAGTTAAATTTAACGTGTCCGAGGCGTACACAGATGTTTTAATTGATAGTGGTTGTATGAAGAGTTGCATAAGTAGTGCATTTTATGATAAAATGAAAGGAACTGGAGTAAATTTTGAGGAGATGCCAATTAAAAGCACTTTTGTTATCACAGCTGTTGGGAAGAGGTCTAAAGTAATTTCTAAGCAAGTTTTAGTAGACATTAAAATTAATAATCATGTAGAGAAGCAGATTTGCCTTGTAATTCCAAATTTAGTATTCAGTGTTATCTTGGGTTCAGAGTGGCTAAGTAGAGTGTCGGGTAACTTATGTTATGATGTAGGGAGTTTGAAATTTAAATGGGGAGATTCTGAAGTAGAAGTAGCGTTCAATTACCATATTCAGAGGAGTAGTATTGTAGGTGTGATTTGTACTTTAAATGAGATATCGCCAGCTGTAGAGCGGGGTTCTCCATGTTTTGTGGGCAGTGTGATTACGAACGGAAGTCTAAAGGACTCGTTACGTGATGCTGCATTTCAGGGAAATATAGAGGATGAACAGTGTGTTCGGCTCTATGATGTGTTATTGTGTAATAGGAGAGTGTTTGAGGATCGCATTGGTATGGCCAATTGCTATACACATTCATTGAACGTTATTGATAGGTCAGTATTCACAGGACATAGATATCCTGTACCTTTCGCTTATCAGAGTGCAGTTGAGGCACAAATTAACCAGATGCTTGAAGATGGGATTGTAGCCGTTTTGCTAGCCCACACTGTTGGGTGAGAAATGTAACTGTTTACCTTTGCCTAAGCTATGTTGTTTTAATGGGCGCCAAGACCTCAATGCAATGTTGAAATCTAAATTTGTATTTAACAACGTCTAGCTCTGGCAGAACACATTCAAGACTCTATTCACTCAGATCGTGGTATGATTTGATCATTAACCCAACAAACAATTGTATCAGGAGAAGGAATTGGTCTATATCTAATGCTACCTACTGAAAGCAAAGATTGCATTGTAAAAGAATTGAATTTATTATATAAAACAAGAATAGCAAAATTAATAATAATAAGTATAAAATTTAAATTGGAGCGTTGCGATTTTAATATTACCGATAGAAAATTACGTGAAAACGGAGTCTGATAAATTGATTTTACTCTTATTTCCAAGCTATGAAGTTACTGAAATATGAAATGTAAAACAAAGAAAAATGAGAGATTGCGTATTTCTGCGTCATTGGCGCTTACCACTGGAAATTGCCAAAGCATTTCCCTCGTTCTTGATGATGTTGTGAGCTTCCCACAGTCTCCTGGACGTCGTCATCTCCGTCGGAATTTGATGATATTCTGGTAGATTAGATAATTCTATGGTCCGTACCTCGGACCCAAACACTCGTACAACCAAGTTTTACAAAAGTTCGTCGCTAACTCCACTGAACATCGGAGCGACACGCACTTGCGACCGTACACCTCAAGTATTTCACAGATAGTCCTTAACTCCACCGAACATCGGAGCGACTCGCATGCGCATCCATACTCCTCAAGTATTTCACAGATAGTCCTTGTTTCACGGCGCGTCGAACGATATAACCACACGCCGGCTCCCCACTCTTCAGTCCCAACTAGCTTACGTCGTCTCCCCTGATTGGCTGACCCACCACGCGATCTTCTCCTCCTCCGGGTCATTACACTCGGCGGGAGGGTTCCGTTCCAACAATTCGTCTTTTCTAGACCTTGCGACCCAAGATTGCGTCATGCTTCTCGACAAGATTAAGCGTGTACTCGAATTCCCAGTGAGTCATCTCTCTCAAATACCCTAACTGACAAAAACTCCGTAAAATTCCGTAATCAGATAATTTTCTATGATATCGTCGTTCGTAATAATTTGCTGGATAGGGTTTTCTAAGACATAGAAAACCTATCTGAATGCTAATAATTTTTTATAAAATGCTCCGAAAATACCTTAATAATAATTATAATAAATTAATAATAATAATAAATTACCATGAAAAATTCTCTTGGCTGAACAATTTGCCGCGTAAATAAATATAGAATGGCTTCCTACTGACTTATGCCAGTTGCATAAAACCCCTCGAAAAACACGTTACATATTCGCCTCGGATCATCGGATGATTTACCGTGACGACGGTCCATTATCCGATTATCCCAGACACGTTAAAAACCCCATCCAAAATACATATTACATAAACGAAATCACCCTAAATTACAGATATATACACTCATATTTTTTCTTCACGCACTTTGCGTCAAAGTTTGTTGTCACAATGGATTGCACTTTGCAACCAGTCCAATGTTTTACATATGGAATAGTGTTCCACGGATATTTCCGCCTCTCAAATTTCTCTATGTTGGAGAAATAGACATAATTAATGTGTGAGCACTATGTATTTATGATGTCATATCACACGCATTGAAGGTGTTCTGATATATTTATATCACCATAGAACTTCCTAATTTCACTGGAGGTCCCCTCCTTATGGTGACATTTAATTCCACTTATCACTGAGCACACGATCACACTACTGTGGCAGCGCCTCGTGACCATAATACTTAATCTCTCTTTAACGTAGATTAAATTAATATTGACTTCTGAAAAAAAAACAGTAAATGCGCATTACATATAACACCAAATATTTCTGTGCCGTAATCGCCCTGTCTTGTTAAGTTCCCGTTAACCATATTCTACTTAATACTAGTTCTCAACACAGAAATAATACCATTGTACAAATTACCTTAAATTACACACTTACAAATCTTACATGGCGAGGCCGTAAACAGAAATCACGTGTGCTGATATGTATGAGTTTCATGAAGGACTGTCTCGCATTCTGATGGCCCATCTTTTGCCTCGTGGACGCCTTAAGCAAAAATACCATGTACAAGCGCTCACCCATCTCTTGGAGGCAAATGGGAATTCACCAGCGCTACCAAATTCTGGCCTTGGTGTATCAAGACATTTTAGTGCTCAAGAGCATCCGACAATCCCGTCATATTTCCCTGTACCTTAAAAACTCTCATTTACTTACATACTACCCCCCTGTGCGACTTCTGATACGCCTGCCTTGAAGACCAGATCCTCCCACGCACCAAATACCACACTTACTCATTTGATAGGCTGGCTCGCCAGCTAAACACACTCACTTTATGACACATATTTTCGTAGACTATGTATATTATACGTCCCGTATAATCTGTTTCCCTCACTATTCTCCAGCACATATGCTGTTTTGCCAATACGTTTGGAAACTATAAATGTTTCTGCGTCACCTGCTTCCAGCCTTGCAAGTGGCTCCCTTAAATGACCGTCATCACGTTGCTCTGCCTACCTATTTCTCAGTATCTGTAACGATGCCCTGTTGCTACTGTCCACACATGTTAACCCTACTTTCCTCCGGTGTTACACCTCTACTCGACACTCTATGACCTAAAAATGTCACTTCTGACTGACAGAATGACGACTTAGACAGCTTCAAAGTGAACCCTGCCTGATCTAACTTCTGAAAAACTATATCTAAATGACGTAGATGCTCCTCAAAACTGCGTGAACTAATTACCATATCATCTATGTAAATGGTTACAAACTCTCCTGTGTCATCCCCTAATGCGATGTTTAAAGCCCTAATTAAAGCTGCTGAACTACTCTTTAACCCATAAGGTGTTCTACAAAATTGATAAAGGTTATATTTATGACTAAAAGCTGTAAATGGTCTATCTTCGTACATAAGTGGCACTTGCCAAAAACTGGAACTCAAATCTACACAAGTGAAATACTTCTTCCCCTCAAATGTTTGCATTAATTCCTCTATTGACATAGATTTCAGCTGATCTGAACTAATTCTACTGTTAACCAAACGAGCGTCTAAACAAATACGAACAGTGCCGTCGGTCTTGGGTACCGTGATCAAAGAATTAACATATGGACTGTTAGAGTGCTCAATAATCCCATCTTCAAGCATCTGATTAATTTGTGCCTCAACTGCACTCTGATAAGCGAAAGGTACAGGATATCTATGTCCTGTGAATACTGACCTATCAATAACGTTCAATGAATGTGTATAGCAATTGGCCATACCAATGCGATCCTCAAAAACTCTCCTATTACACAATAACACATCATAGAGCCGAACACATTGTTCCACCTCTATATTACCCTGAAATGCAGCCTCACGTAACGAGTCCTCTAGACTTCCGTTCGTAATCACACTGCCCACAAAACATGGAGAACCCCGCTCTACGGCTGGCGATATCTCATTTAAAGTACAAATCACACCTACAATACTACTCCTCTGAATATGGTCATTGAACGCTACTTCTACTTCAGAATCTCCCCATTTAAATTTCAAACTCCCTACATCATAACATGAGTTACCAGACACTCTACTTAGCCACTCTGAACCCAAGATAACACTGAATACTAAATTTGGAATTACAAGGCAAATCTGCTTCTCTACATGATTATTAATTTTAATGTCTACTAAAACTTGCTTAGAAATTACTTTAGACCTCTTCCCAACAGCTGTGATAACAAAAGTGCTTTTAATTGGCATCTCCTCAAAATTTACTCCAGTTCCTTTCATTTTATCATAAAATGCACTACTTATGCAACTCTTCATACAACCACTATCAATTAAAACATCTGTGTACGCCTCGGACACGTTAAATTTAACTATGGGGCTCTTACTAACCACTTCCTGAATAATACCTTCATCATTTAGTTCATGTAATAATTCATTTCTTACATTTAGGTCATAGGGTTCCTGTATAATTGTATGGACAGGGCATGCTACAGACTGAGATTCTGACCTTACTTCGCAGCCTGGTTCGCGTTTAAAGAACCGCTACAGCTGGCCGTAGTACTACTAACTACTAAACTGGTCTGGTTGTTCTGGGCTGTGTTGTCATTGTTTGGCTGTATATTACTACCACTAGGCTGTCCTCTTCCTTGACCCCTATTCTGGTTGTAATTATTGTCGTTATAATTCCTCCCTTGATTTCCCCTGAAATCATTGTTTCTCCCTTGATTTCCCCTGAAATCATTGTTTCTCCCTTGATTTCCCCTGTAATCATTGTTCCTCCCTTGATTTCCCCTGAAATCATTATTCCTCCCTTGATACTGATTACCATAGTCATTTCCTCTGTTCTGATTTAGCTGATTATTATTATTTCTATTTTGAGCGTTGGCCCCTTCGCCACCGTTCCCTTGAACTTCCTGATGCCTGGCTTCATTAGGTCTATTATTATTATTACCCTGGTTCCGATTGAAATTGTCCTCATAACCCCCTCTCCCTAGTGCATCAAATGTGCTTAACAAATTTTCTACTTGTGATATTGTCTTTACATTCTGGATACAAGCAGCCTCCTTGATCCTATAGGGAAAGTGCCTAAGTAGCAACCTCACCACATCACTTTCCTCCTTCAAGCCATCCAGATATTTACACACTAATACCTGCCCTAAAAAGTATTCGGTCATGGTGGAGCTTCCTTTAGGGTTATATTTACCACACACTACTCCCTCACCATGCTGCGACTGAATAACCTCATTCCAGAACTTTTCACAGAATTTCATTTTAAAATCATTGATATCAGTAAACTTGTCTCTGTAGACAGCAAACCAATTCCTCGTTTCCCCCACAAACACTTGTTCTAAAATTTCAACTACCTGGCACCACTCAATACTACCATTTTCCAACCTTTCCCCGAATTTATTTTCTATAGTGTTCATGAACTCCATTGGGCACCCCTGTCGATTGCTGAACTTACCCAGTTCTACCTCCCTGTGTGTGCTATTCACAAAAACTGGCCTATTCTGACTATTTTCTTGCCTGATCCTAGCTTTTAATTTTAATTCTAATTCTGCGATTTTCTCCTCAGCCTTCCTCTCAATACTGTTTACTGTTAATTTAATGTTTCCTTCTGATTCTTCTACTTTATCATATAGCTTTGCTTGTTTCTCCTCAATCTTGCTAATGCTCTCTCTATTACTCTCTCTTAAATCATTTACTTCTGCAACTATTTGTGAGTGGACTTTCTCAATTCTACCCCCCAGCTGTTCCTTAACCTCTTTAGTTGCTACCTGAATTTTGTCAATTTCTCCCCCCAATTGCTTTTTGACCTGCTGTGTTTCCAGTTGCACTAGTTCTTTTAAATTTTCAGCCTGTGTACTGATTCTAATTTCCAACTCCTCCTGTACTTTTCCTAATTTTCTGTCTACATCTGCAATAATCTCTTTAGCCTTTTCTTCCATCACCCCCCTGATCTCACCTCTAATCAGTTCGAATTTGTCACTCATTTCCCTACTGTTTTGTTCTAATTTAGCATTTAAAGTTTCAGTACTCTCTCTATTTTCCTTACTGTTTTGTTCTAATCTGGCATTTAAAGTTTCATTACTCTCTCTATTTTCCCTACTGTTTTGTTCTAATCTGGCATTTAATGTTTCATTACTCTCTCTATTTTCCCTACTGTTTTGTTCTAATCTGGCGTTTAATGTTTCATTACTCTCTCTATTTTCCCTACTGTTTTGTTCCAGTTTAGCATTTAAAGCGTCTGTACTTTCTTTATTTTCCCTACTGTTTTGTTCTAATCTGGCGTTTAAGGCATCTGTACTTTCTTTATTTTCCCTACTGTTTTGTTCTAATTTTGCATTTAAGGCATCACTACTAACTTTGTTCTGATACATGAACTCGAGAAGTAAAGTTTTTAATTCTGGTTGGCCGCCTACACTCCCTGTTTCAGTATCGGGATTTACCTCCGCTACCCCGGTACTACCATCACTCGACATACTGCTCGTATCATCACTCTCCCGTTGATGACCACTACGTAACCTCATCTGTCTTTCTTTCTCATCCCCCATAATGATATACACTGATACAGACAAATAACCCCCAAAATACAGGCACAGAAATATATACCCTTCTCCTTCCACAAATGTTATTAGGTTTTCAGCCCCAAGTTGTCGGCGACAAATGTAGCAGTTTGGCTAGCCCACACTGTTGGGTGATAAATGTAGCAGTTTTGCTTAGGCTGGGATGACAAGTGAAACGGTATTTACTTTGCTCCACGTTGAGCGTACAAATGTAGCAGTTTTGCTAGCCCACACTGTTGGGTGAGAAATGTAACTGTTTACCTTTGCCTAAGCTATGTTGTTTTAATGGGCGCCAAGACCTCAATGCAATGTTGAAATCTAAATTTGTATTTAACAACGTCTAGCTCTGGCAGAACACATTCAAGACTCTATTCACTCAGATCGTGGTATGATTTGATCATTAACCCAACAAACAATTGTATCAGGAGAAGGAATTGGTCTATATCTAATGCTACCTACTGAAAGCAAAGATTGCATTGTAAAAGAAATGAATTTATTATATAAAACAAGTATAGCAAAATTAATAATAATAATAACTATAAAATTTAAATTGGAGCGTTGTGATTTGAATATTACCGATAGAAAATTACGTGAAAACGGAGTCTGATAAATTGACTTTACTCTTATTTCCAAGCTATGAAGTTACTGAAATATGAAATGTAAAACAAAGAAAATGAGAGATTGCGTATATCTGCGTCATTGGCGCTTACCACTGGAAATTGCCAAAGCATTTCCCTCGTTCTTGATGATGTTGTGAGCTTCCCACAGTCTCCTGGACGTCGTCATCTCCGTCGGAATTTGATGATATTCTGGTAGATTAGATAATTCTATGGTCCGTACCTCGGACCCAAACACTCGTACAACCAAGTTTTACAAAAGTTCGTCGCTAACTCCACTGAACATCGGAGCGACACGCACTTGCGACCGTACACCTCAAGTATTTCACAGATAGTCCTTAACTCCACCGAACATCGGAGCGACTCGCATGCGCATCCATACTCCTCAAGTATTTCACAGATAGTCCTTGTTTTTTTTTTTTTTTTTTTTTTTTTTTTTCGGGGGGGCCCCGAAAAGGTACCCGCACCCCCCGCGTGACACCCGACCTTACTACTGGTGCCTCCGACATGCAATTAGTCTACGATAGTAGAAGAGATAGCATAGGGGATTGGATAAAGGAATGTCTTTTAGGACTTCGTGCCTGTCCCATCGCGGTCGCGATCTACCAGGCATAATGAATAGGTATTAACATTGGTATATATTATATATGAGCACATATAAATATGTACTCATATATAAGGGTAAGATTGTAGGGCCAGGGAAAACCGCATAGGCAGAAAGGAAAGATTGCCTACACGTAAAACCTGGCGGCTTGGTTATTGCCACATGCAAGGATAATGTGGGTATGGAAATGAGTAGGTATGTTAGTTGGGAGAAGGTATCATGCACCAGATCCATGTCCGTCCTCTCGCCAGTTTGTCTCCGGGGAATCAGATAGAACTCGGCACTGCTGGGATCAGCGCGGGCCTTGCCGGCTACCGAGCAATGGTACAAGGATCCGGAGAACCTGCGCCACTACCCGGTCTCCATGGGGTCCCTGGTACCGAGCCTCCGTCACCGGAGAGTGGAGGGGGGGCCTCGCCTGCCGAAACAGGGGCCTAGTGGTCGGTCCATGGGAACGAGCCACCTTCCTCTCTGCTCTTGCCATGGACCTGTAGACGGGGCAACTGCGATGGGATGACGGATGGTCGCCCATGCAGTTGGCGCACACCGGCGCGCCCCGCGGCACCGTGCAGCCGGTGTGGTGGTGGCCACCTGAGCACCGGTTACAGCGGACTGGAGAGCCGCAGGATCCCTGGGAGTGCCCCCATCTCAGACAGCGAAAACACTGTAAAAGCTGGCCTGAGCGGGGCTTTATACTACCTGGCTGTAGCGGCTGTCCCTGGCTGCGGCTGGTGGCCTCGCGGCGTCCTGGTTCCCCCTCCTGGGGGCGCTGCGGGCGACGGTCCTCTGGGCTGCTGCGGTTGACCTTCCGCTGCTTTGGGGCCGTCCTGGTGGCCCCGGCCGTCTCTGATGTCCCCTTCCTGGCGGTGGTGGCGGGCGCGAGTTGCCCCGCTAAAGGCCCCTCCTGGGGCTCTGGTAGTCGCTGCTTTGGGGCCGTCCTGGTGGCCCCGGCCGTCCCCTTCCTGGCGGTGGTGGCGGGCGCGAGTTGCCCCGCTAAAGGCCCCACCTGGGGCTCCGGTTGCTGCTCCTCCTGGATGGCGGGCGCGGGTTGCCCCGCTAATGGCACCGCCTGAGGTGCTGGTTGTGGAGCCAGGGTCGCGACGTCCGCCTGGGTTGCCGCGTCCATGTAGTTGCCTGGCCTGGTGCTGAGGACCTGCGGAGGGTTCTCCGCCTGCATTCCTGGGATCACCACGATCTGCCAGGTCGTGCTCAAGGGCCCCATGCATCCCGGCAGGTATGGCCTGACCATGACCCCAGTAGGCAGGTAGGCCTCGATGTTCTCGCCTCTGCGTACTCCCGTCAGCCTGTAGCGACAGTCGTCCAGGCACTGCTTGATGTCCTGGCGTTCATGTTCCTGGCTGCATTCAGGCCTGTAATAAATAAATATAGCCAAGGAGCTGGGGTCGTAGCCACCTGCTAGCTCGAAGCCTGGGGAAGTGGCCCCAGGGTGCCCCTGCACTGTGTCCGAGCTAACATCGCTCGCCCAGCTGAACCTGGCTTCCGGGCTGCTGCTTATGTCCGGTCGCGGGGAGCTAGCCGGTCCTGGCGTCCGACTTTTCTCGGACTCGGCTAGCTCAGAGGGCCCTGGGGGCGCCACTCCAGCGTTGCGTGCGCCAGCCGGGATTAGAGGCACCCGCACCTCTTCATCGGCTGGCGGCTTCTGCGCCGCTGACGTCTTCTCACCAAGGGCCCGCTGGCGCGCCCGCGTGCCCGGAGGTGAGGACCCTGTGGAGGTTAGCTCCCCTCTACCTCTCCGGGCGCGGTTGCGCCTGCTCAGGCCCCTGGCTGGCTCGCCGGTCCACCGCTGCTTCCTCCACTCGATGGTCCCGCTGCTCGTAGTCTCCATCCTGGTGAGCTGTTACAACAACTTAGGCTGGTCTGCTGCTGCCACTGGCAAGGTGTCCTTCCTCTAACGATTCAGAGACAACCTCAGTCCTTGTTTCACGGCGCGTCGAACGATATAACCACACGCCGGCTCCCCACTCTTCAGTCCCAACTAGCTTACGTCGTCTCCCCTGATTGGCTGACCCACCACGCGATCTTCTCCTCCTCCGGGTCATTACACTCGGCGGGAGGGTTCCGTTCCAACAATTCGTCTTTTCTAGACCTTGCGACCCAAGATTGCGTCATGCTTCTCGACAAGATTAAGCGTGTACTCGAATTCCCAGTGAGTCATCTCTCTCAAATACCCTAACTGACAAAAACTCCGTAAAATTCCGTAATCAGATAATTTTCTATGATATCGTCGTTCGTAATAATTTGCTGGATAGGGTTTTCTAAGACATAGAAAACCTATCTGAATGCTAATAATTTTTTATAAAATGCTCCGAAAATACCTTAATAATAATTATAATAAATTAATAATAATAATAAATTACCATGATAAATTCTCTTGGCTGAACAATTTGCCGCGTAAATAAATATAGAATGGCTTCCTACTGACTTATGCCAGTTGCATAAAACCCCTCGAAAAACACGTTACAGGATTATTGAGCACTCTAACAGTCCATATGTTAATTCTTTGATCACGGTACCCAAGACCGACGGCACTGTTCGTATTTGTTTAGACGCTCGTTTGGTTAACAGTAGAATTAGTTCAGATCAGCTGAAATCTATGTCAATAGAGGAATTAATGCAAACATTTGAGGGGAAGAAGTATTTCACTTGTGTAGATTTGAGTTCCAGTTTTTGGCAAGTGCCACTTATGTACGAAGATAGACCATTTACAGCTTTTAGTCATAAATATAACCTTTATCAATTTTGTAGAACACCTTATGGGTTAAAGAGTAGTTCAGCAGCTTTAATTAGGGCTTTAAACATCGCATTAGGGGATGACACAGGAGAGTTTGTAACCATTTACATAGATGATATGGTAATTAGTTCACGCAGTTTTGAGGAGCATCTACGTCATTTAGATATAGTTTTTCAGAAGTTAGATCAGGCAGGGTTCACGTTGAAGCTGTCCAAGTCGTCATTCTGTCAGTCAGAAGTGACATTTTTAGGTCATAGAGTGTCGAGTAGAGGTGTAACACCAGAAGAAAGTAGGGTTAATAAGATACTTAACGCAGAGGTGCCACAGAATGTTAAACAGTTAAAAACTTACCTGGGAATTTGCAACTTTTTCAGGAGGTTCGTTCTTAAATACTCAGGGTTGGTAGAACCATTCAGGGAATTGCTTAAAAGTGGGACTCGGTGGAGATGGGAGTCCAAGCATGAACAGGCTTTTAGAGCGCTGAAGGAAGGTTTTGAGAAAGCTGTTGTGCTGAAATATCCGTTAAAAGATAAGGAATATGTGGTTATGACAGATGCTTCACATATAGGCATTGCTGGAGTATTATGTCAGAAAGATGATGAGGGTAATCTGTGCATTGTATCTTTAGCCTCGCGAGGACTGACAGCAGCAGAGAAAAGATACACGATTACTGAGTTAGAGCTTTTAGATATTGTTTTCAGTTTAGGGAAATTTAGAATGTATTTAGTAGGGGGGAAATTTGAGATCCACACAGATCGCCATGCATTACTGTATATGAGAACTTGTAAACTCAGTTCTAACAGAGTTAGTAGGTGGATTCTTGCTCTGCAGGAATACGAATTCACAGTAAAATATATTAGAGGTAAAGATAACATTCTTGCAGACATGCTATCGAGGGACACTAATTTATGTAGGGATTATCCTGTGGTTAAAGCAGAGGACGGTATTTTAATATGTGCATGTGTGGACAGTAGCAACGGGGCATCGTTACAGACACTGAGAAATATGCTAGTAGAGCAACGTGATGACGTTCATTTAAAGGGAGCCACTTGCAAGGTTGGAAGCAGGTGATGCAGTAACATTTATAGTTTCCAAACGTATTGGCAAAACAGCATATGTGCTGGAGAATAGTGAGGGAAACAGATTATACGGGACGTATAATATACATAGTCTCCGAAAGTATGTGTCATAAAGTGAGGATGTTTTGCTGGCGAGCCAGCCTATCAAATGAGTAAGTGTGGTATTTGGTGCGTGGGAGGAGTTGGTCTTCCAGGCAGGCGTATCAGAAGTCACACAGGGGGGTAGTATGTAAGTAAATGAGAGTTTTTAAGGTACAGGGAAATATGACGGGATTGTCGGATGCTCTTGAGCACTAAAATGTCTCGATACACCAAGGCCAGAATTTGGTAGCGCTGGTGAATTCCCATTTGTCCCCAAGAGATGGGTGAGCGCTTGGACAGGGTATTTTTGCTTAAGGCGTCCACGGGACAAAACATGGGCCATCAGAATGCGAGACAGTCCTTCATGAAACTCATACATAACGGCACACGTGATTTCTGTTTACGGCCTCGCCATGTAAGATTTTTAAGTTGAGTAATTTAAGGTAATTTGTACAATGGTTTCATTTGTGTGAGGAGAACTGGTCTGTGTTGAGAACTAGTATTAAGTAGAATATGGTCTACGGGAACTTAACAAGACAGGGCGATTACGGCACAGAAATATTTGGTGTTATATGTAATGCGCATTTACTGTTTTTTTTTTTTCAGAACTCGATATTAATTTCATCTTTTATAGAGAGAGATCAAGTATTGTGGTCACGAGGCGCTGCCACAATAGTGTGATCGTGTGCTCAGTGATATGTGAGATTAAATTTCACCATAAGGAAGGGACCTCCAGTGAAATTAGGAAGTTCTATGGTGATATAAATATATCAGAACACCTTCAATGCGTGTGATATGACATCATAAATACATAGTGCTCACACATTAATTATGTCTATTTTTCCAACATAGAGAAATTTGAGAGGCGGAAATATCCGTGGAACACTATTCTATATGTAAAACATTGGACTGGTTGCAAAGTACAATCCATAGTGACGACAAACTTTGACGCAAAGTGCGTGAAGAAAAATTATGAGTGTATATATCTGTAATTTAGGGTGATTTCATTTATGTAATATGTATTTTGGATGGGGATTATTAACGTGTCTGGGATAATCGGATAATGGACCGTCGTCACGGTAAATCATCCGATGATCCGAGGCGAATATGTAACGTGTTTTTCGAGGGGTTTTTATGCCACTGGCATAAGTCAGTAGGAAGCCAGTCTATATTTATTTACGCGGCAAATTGTTCAGCCAAGAGAATATTTCATGTTAATTTATTATTATTATTAATTTATTATTATTATTATTAAGATATTTTTCGGAGCATTTTATAAAAATTATAAGCATACAGATAGGTTTTCTATGTCTTAGAAAACGCTATCAAGCAAATTATTACGAACGACAATATCATAGAAAATTATGTGATTACGGAATTTTACGGAGTTTCGTCAGTTAGGATATTATGAGAGACATGACTCACTGGAAATTCAGGTACAGGCTGATTCTTGTCAAGAAGTATTACGCAAGCTTGGGTCGCAGCGTCAAGAAAAGGCGGATAGTTGGAACGGAAATCGACTTCATCATCCGCGCGCCGTGTGTAATGAGCCAGAGAAGGGGAAGATGTAGCACGTGGGGAGCAGCCAATCAGTGGAGACCACGTAACCTGGAAGTCGGTACCGAGGTGGGGAGCCGACGTGTGCATATATCGTTCGGCGCGCCGTGGAACGAGGACAATCTGTGAAAGACTTGACTAGTTCGGTTGCAAGTGGGTGTCGCTCCAATGTTCCGTGGAGTGGAGAACTATCTGTTTAAAACTTAACCAGTTTGGTTGTACGAGGGTATGGCTCCGAGGTTAGGACCATAAAGTCACCAAATCTACAAGTATATCATCAAATATCGACGGAGATGAAGACGTCCAGGAGACTGTGGGAAGCACACAGCATCATCCAGTACGAGGGAAATGCTTTGGCAATTTCCAGTGGTAAGCGCGATGACGCAGAAACACGCAATCTCTCATTTCTCTTTGTTTTATATTTCATATTTCAGTAACTTCATAGCTTGGGAATAAGAGTAAAATCAATAATTTATCAGACTCCGTTTTCACGTAATTTTCTATCGGTAATATTAAAATCGCAACGCTCCAATTTAAATTTTAAACTTATTATTATTATTAATTTTGCTATACTTGTTTTATATAATAAATTCATTTCTTTTACAATGCAATCTTTGCTTTCAGTAGGTAGCATTAGATATAGACCTATTCCTTCTCCTGATACAATTGTTTGTTGGGTTAATGATCAAATCATACCACGATCTGAGTGAATAGATTCTTGAAGGTGTTCTATCAGAGCTAGACGTTGTTAAATACAAATTTAGATTTCAACATTGCGTTGAGGTCTTGGCGCCCATTAAAACAACATAGCTTAGGCAAAGGTAAACAGTTACATTTATCACCCAACAGTTAGGGGCAGCCAAACCGATACACTTGTCGCTCAACGTGTGGGCAAGCAAAACTGTTACATTTGTCGCTACCAACATGGGGCATTAATAAACGCTACAGTATAAAAGGCTTGGCGTCAGCAAAGGCATGTGGCCGGAAAACTATGCCAAAACCAATATCACAGCGATTCTTAGTTTAGCCTCGGAAAATGCTAGGGCGTACCCCAGAAGTGATGTGCAGGGATTTCGCCCGACCCCTGTGAGAAATGGGCTAGGGCTACTGGGTCATGAGCGAACCCGGCTAAAGAGGCTAGCTCAAAAAGATGGCGAGTTACGAAGAATAGGCACACTGAATGTAGGAACAATGACTGGGAAAGGAAGTTAGTGGATCTCATGGAAAGGAGAAAGGTGGAAAATATTGTGTGTGCAAGAGACTAGATGGATGGGAAATAGGGCTAGAAAGTTGGGTAATGGCTATAAGCTACTATACAGTGGTGATGATGATGATAATTGTTGTTTTAAGGGGCCTAACATCTAGGTTATCGGCCCCACTATACAGTGGAGCAGACAAGGATGGGAGGAATGGAGTGGGAATAATTCTCTCCCGAGACATGAAGGAGGCCATAGTTCAAGTTAAGAGAAGGAGTGACAGGATAATGAGCATCAAACTGTGTCTTGATGGAGAATTGGTAAACATTGTGTGTGTTTATTCTCCTCAAGTGGGTTGCGATGAGGAAGAGAAAATATCCGTCTGGGAAGATATGGATCGTGAGCTTGGAAATATACCAGCGAATGAAAGATTGATAGTGGGTGGTGACTTAAATGGTCATGTCGGAAGGAGTCGAGATACAATCGAAAGAGTACATGGAGGCTGGGGAGTAGGGGTGAGGAATGATGAAGGACATAGAATCATGGATTGTGCGATGGCATATGATTTAGCGATTTTGAATACATGGTTCGAGATAAACACAGGTCAATATATGACTTACAAAAGTGGGACCAGAGAAAGCCAGATTGACTTCTTAATGTGTAAAAGGTCTCAATTAAGGGGGGACCAACACCTTCGACAGCAACAAAATGGTGTTACGGCTGTGAGTTTGTGTCATCACTCGCCGCGTGAGTCACAACTGCCCCAGGGCTGGGCTGTGCCCTGCCTCCTGTATTGCGCGCGCCTTATGCAACAGGGCTACTAGGACAAAGGGATAGTCCAGAACATTCGTGACTGGACCAGCGCTGGAAACCTCGAGAAGCCGTGGACTCTGGATGGATCTAGAAGCATTTATTGAGTCACCGGCCGGCTATATAAGAGTGACCCGTGAAGCAGTTGTTGTTGTTGTGTTTTACGAGCTAGTGCGAGCGATTATCTTGTGCGACAGTAGTGTGGTGACGAAGTGCTGTGCGAGTTACGAAATCCTGTGACATTGTTTCTCCCAGCTTGTGAACAGCGTACATCAAGTGCTCGTAAGTAACTGTATTTGTTGTACCTGAGGAAGAGGGGCAGGTAGCTTCTGCCAAGGCCACCGGACTCATTAGGACGGATTAACTTCTGTGGTCTGTTGCAAGTGAAAGGGGCCAAGAGCGCATAAGGAAGAGACTTGAGGAAACTGGAGAAGGCTCCTAATTGCTTGTATTTGCTGATTAGTGTAATTTTCTGGCCACAATAAAGTTAATTATTTCTTTAAGCAGTAATTGGTGTTGTGCTTTGTACCCCCACCGTAATCCAGTTAACAAAAGTGCCACTAGGGGGTGGCACGTAACAACTGGTGTCAGAAGCCGGATTACGAACTCAAGCACAACACCTGACGGTCCTGGTTTCAAAACCCGAGCAGGTCATTTTCTCTAATTTTCCTGTGAGTGCATGCCCTTTACAAGGCAAACAACTAAAATGGAGGCGCAATTGGCAGCATTGCTAGAAAAGTTAAATGGCATAGAAGACGGCCAGAAGAATTTAACCAAGGACCTAACTGCCAAAATGGAAGACGGCCAGAAGAAGATGGAGGATGGCCAGAAGAAGATGGAGGATGGCCAGAAGAAGTTAGCAGAGGACCTGAAGGACAGCCAAAATAAGTTAGCGGAGGACCTGAAGAAGATGGAGGACGGCCAGAAAAAGATGGAGGACGGCCAGAAGAAATTAGCCGAGGACCTAACTGCCAAACTACAAGACGGCCAGAAGAAGCTAGCGGAGGACCTGAAGAGGATAGAGGACGGCCAGAAGAAGATGGAAGACGGTCAGAATAAGTTGACACAGGACCTGAAGAAATTAGAACTGGGTCTGCGTGAGGAAGTCACGGCAGTGGAAAAGAAGTTCGACGCCTTACAAGTGGAAGTTGCCGAGCTGCGCCAACGCCCGCTGATGGGGGTGGAGGAGAAATTCAACGCCTTACAAGTGGAAGTTGCCGAGCTGTGCCAACGCCCGCTGATGGGGGTGGAGGAGAAATTCAACGCCTTACAAAAGGAAGTTGCCGAGCTGCGCCAACGCCCACTGACGGGGGTGAAAGAGGAATTCAACGCTCTACGAGAGGAAGTTGCCGAGCTGCGCCAACGCCCGCCCACCGTTACACCGGGAATATCAGGAACGGGACATAGCAGAGTGACGCCCCCAACCTTCGACAGAAAGATCCCGTGGAGCACCTACTTACGTCAGTTCGAGGCAGCCTGTTCCATAAATAACTGGAACAACACAGAAAAGGCTACAGCTCTCATTGTAGCGCTGACAGGCGACACCCTTAACGTCCTTCAGGCCATCCCGACTGGATCCCAGGACTACGCTGCACTGATCGCCCATATGGAGATAGCCATCTTCAGCAGGCCTACCAGATGCAGCTCCGGACCCGGGTACAGAAGAACGCGGAAACCCTGCAGGAGTTCGAGATGGACATCGCACACCTCGTAAGGCTCGCCTACCCAACAGCGCCGGCCGACTTTCTGGAGCAGATAGCGACGCAGACTTTCACCGACGGGCTACGGGACTCGGACACTCAACAGGCGCTGCGACTCGCGCGCAATAAGACCCTGGCAGATGCGCTGAGCCACGCACTTGAATTCGAGACGGCGAAACAGGCATCCAGAATGCACGCGCGGGTGCGTCAAGTGGACCTCGACGAACCAGCAAAAATCAACGAGACCAAGCCCCTGGCCGACGAATTGATGGAGGCGCTAAGCCGTTTCTTCGATAGTCGCGGCACCACCAGCAACGACACAGCCGGAAGACAAACGGAGAGGCGGCCTGGAAGAGGACTACCGACCTGCTGGGCCTGCGGTAAGAAAGGCCACCTGAGCAAGGACTGCGGTGATCGCCGCCGTCGAGGGTATCCGACGGGAAATCAGTCGTCTGAAAACCGCGCGGCCCAGGGAAACGAGTATTAGCCAGCCTTGGGGGGCAAAGGTTGGCTTGTGACAGTCGTCAAGCCCCGGCAGTCCAAGTGCGTGTGACGAAGTTACGGAGGGACAATAGCAGCCTGATGGTCGACGGAGTCATCAACGGAGTGAGCTGGCCCATGCTGATCGACACGGGAGCATCGAGGACCATCGTCAATCCCACTGTGATCCCGAAGTGGAGAGTGCAACCCACACAAAGGAACCTCCAGCTAATAACCGCGACCGGAGAGACCGCACCGGTACATGGCGAAGCATCACTGGAGTTCGTCATTGGTCGACGGGTGATAAAGCATCCAGTGCTTGTGGCTGACGTATCAAACGAAGTGATCATCGGACTGGACTTCCTGGACCAGAACAACATCATCTTGGACCTGAGTACCAACACTCTGCACTTCGGAGGTGAGGAACTTGCTTTGCAACCTGCGCACGAGTCCATCACCGCACGACGAGTAAGGCTGAGAGAAGACGTCAGCGCTGCCGTAATTGTCGACGGAACTGCTGAGGGAGTGGCGGCTGTCATCGAGCCAAAATATGAGGACATCCAGACAAAAGGGTTGCTAGTTGCCAAGACTCTCATCAACACGACGTCTCGGCCGTACGTCCGCCTGTCCAACCTGAACGACTACGACATTACGGTTCACCGGGACGCCAACCTAGGAGTCTGCGAGCCCGTTACCTGGATTGCCCGCATCACCGACACGACGGACGGACCCCTGCAGACGGACAACCGAAGAAGATGCGCCCTGCCAGAAGAACTACAGAAGCTGTACCAAGGATCCCAGGAACATTTAGACGAGGAACAATCACGCCAACTTCAGGACCTGCTACGCGAATTCCAGGATGTCTTCTCCGTGGGGAACAAAGACTTCGGCAGGACAAGCTTGGTCCAGCACAGAATCGACGTTGGGGACAGCGCACCGATTAGGGCCCCATTCCGACGTGTCCCGCTCGCCAAGCAAGCCGAAGTCGACCGGATGGTAGAAGAGATGAAGGAGCAAGGGGTGATCGAGCCATCACATAGTCCTTGGAGTTCTCCGGTCGTGCTTGTGAAGAAGAAGGACGGTTCTACCAGGTTCTGCGTGGACTACAGGCGGGTGAACGACGTCACGAAGAAGGACAGCTACCCTCTACCCCGGATCGACGACACGCTGGACACCATATCAGGGTCAAGATGGTTCTCCACCTTGGATTTGAAGAGTGGCTACTGGCAGGTGGAGGTCCACCCTAAGGACCGCGAGAAAATGGTGTTCTCTGTGGGCAGCGGGCTCTGGCAGTTCACCGTCATGCCATTCGGTCTGTGCAATGCCCCTGCGACCTTCGAAAGTCTAATGGAGTCCATTCTGAGGGGACTACACTGGAAGACCTGCCTGGTCTACCTAGACGACGTCATCGTTCTGGGGAGAAGCTTTGAGGAGCACTACAGCAACCTGAAGGAGATCTTGTTGAAGCTACGGGCTGCCCAGCTGAAGTTGAGCCCCAAGAAGTGTCAGCTCTTCCAGAAGCGGGTCCAGTACCTTGGGCATATCGTCTCCGAGGAAGGGGTGCGCACCGACCCAGAGAAGACCGCAGCTGTGAGGGGGTGGCCAGTTCCGAAGGACAAGTCCCAACTACGAAGCTTCCTGGGATTCGGCACTTATTACCGTCGCTTCGTGAGGGGATTCGCCGACATCGCCAAACCTTTACATCGCCTGACTGAGAAGGACCAACTCTTCACGTGGACAGCAGAATGCCACAGTGCCTTCGAACAACTCAAGCAGGCTCTGTGCACCGCGCCTATTCTGGCCTACCCCAGACCTGGAACAAGGTTCCTCGTCGATACCGATGCCAGCGACTTTGGCATAGGGGGAATCCTGTCGCAGGTAGTGGACGGCGAGGAGAGAGTAGTGGCCTACTTCAGCAGGGCCTTGTCAAAGCCAGAAAGGAACTACTGCGTCACCAGGAAGGAGCTGCTCGCCATCGTGAAGACCATTGAACACTTCCACAATATGATATTTTTGAAAAATGTAATTTTTTGGGGCTTAAACAATGTCACAGGATTTCGTAACTCGCACAGCACTTCGTCACCACACTTCTGTCGCACAAGATAATCGCACGGGCAAGAATTTCTCATCAGGACCGACCATGCATCCCTGCGGTGGTTCCTGAACTTCAAGCAGCCCGAGGGTCAACTCGCGCGGTGGTTAGAGAGGCTTCAACAGTATAACTTTGAGATTCAGCACAGGAAAGGCCACCTGCATTCTAACGCCGACGCCCTGTCACGAAGACCGTGCCCCGAAGACTGCACCTTCTGTGCCCGAAGGGAGGAGAACACCGGGATACAGTGCCGAAGGACTACCGTGGAACTTCAAGGGAGCTGGAGCCGCGAATCTTTCACGCGGGCGCAAGCGGAAGATGATGACCTGGGACTGATAGCCGAATGGAAGAGGGCCTGTGTCCCCAGACCCGGGTGGAACATTGTGAGTGACTGCAGCCCAAAGTTTAAGTCCTACTGGGCACAGTAGGACTTGCTGATTGTAAGGGATGGCCTCATCTGCCATACCTGGGAGAGCACCGACGGGAAGACATCTCGGGAACAAGTCGTCGTTCCAAAGGCTATGACGGAGGAAGTCCTGAAGGAAGTTCATGGAGGATCATCTGGTGGACACCTAGGGATAAAGAAGACCCTGGAGAAGCTGAGAGAGCGGTTCTACTGGATCGGATGCCGAACAGACGTGGAGAACCACTGCGCGAGGTGCCACGATTGCGCAGCCAGCAAGGGCCCAGGACGAAGACGACGGGGTCCACTGAAGACCTACAACGTGGGCGGCCCCATGGAGAGAGTGGCCATCGATGTTGCTGGGCCATTCCCGTTAAGCGAGGCAGGGAACCGCTACATATTAGTCGTCAGCGACTACTTTACCAAATGGCCGGAGGCGTATGCGCTCCCTAACCAAGAAGCCGCGTCGATCGCAGAGACCCTGGTGAAGGAATTCGTCAGCCGGTACGGAGTACCCCTGGAGCTGCACTCCGACCAAGGGAGGAACTTCGAGTCGCAGGTGTTCCAGAACCTATGCCAGCTGCTGGGGATCCGGAAGACAAGGACAACGCCGCTACACCCTCAGTCCGACGGGATGGTAGAGCGATTCAATCGCACCGTCGAGAACCATCTCCGAATAGTCGTCAGCGAGCACCAGAGGGATTGGGACAAGCATCTTCCACTATTTCTGCTGGCCTACCGCGCCGCCGTGCATGAAGCCACCGGGTGCACACCAGCCCGGGCCATGTTTGGGAGGGAGCTCCGTCTACCTGTCGAACCTACCTTCGGCCGACCTGGGAATGATCCGATCCCGGTAAGCCAGTATTGTCAAGAACTGGTCGACCAACTGGAGGACGTTCGCGAGGAGGAAACTGCGGATCGAGACCGACCGAATGAAGACCCGATACGACCAGCAGACGGATGCCGGAGGATTCCACGAGAACGACCTGGTCTGGCTCTTCAACCCATTACGGAAGAAAGGCCTGTCACCCAATCTGCAGAAGTCCTGGGAGGGCCCGTACCGAGTCGTGAAACGAATCAACGATGTCGTCTACAGGATCCAGCGGAGCCCCAGAGCGAAGATGAAGATCGTGCATCGAGATCGCCTGGCAGCCTACGGAGGGACACAGACGGACCAATGATTGATCGGAACGATCAGCCTTTTTAGGAAGGGGGTGGTGTTACGGCTGTGAGTTTGTGTCAAGACTCGCCGCGTGAGTCACAACTGCCCCAGGGCTGGGCTGTGCCCTGCCTCCTGTATTGCGCGCGCCTTATGCAACAGGGCTACTAGGGCAAAGGGATAGTCCAGAACATTCGTGACTGGACCAGCGCTGGAAACCTCGAGAAGCTGTGGACTTTGGATGGATCTAGAAGCATTTATTGAGTCACCGGCCGGCTATATAAGAGTGACCCGTGAAGCAGTTGTTGTTGTTGTGTTTTACGAGCTAGTGCGAGCGATTATCTTGTGCGACAGTAGTGTGGTGACGAAGTGCTGTGCGAGTTACGAAATCCTGTGACATTGTTTCTCCCAGCTTGTGAACAGCGTACATCAAGTGCTCGTAAGTAACTGTATTTGTTGTACCTGAGAAGAGGGGCAGGTAGCTTCTGCCAAGGCCACCGGACTCATTAGGACGGATTAACTTCTGTGGTCTGTTGCAAGTGAAAGGGGCCAAGAGCGCATAAGGAAGAGACTTGAGGAAACTGGAGAAGGCTCCTAATTGATTGTATTTGCTGATTAGTGTAATTTTCTGGCCACAATAAAGTTAATTATTTCTTTAAGCAGTAATTGGTATTGTGCTTTGTACCCCCACCGTAATCCAGTTAACAAAAGTGCCACTAAGGGGTGGCATGTAACAATAGTGAATTTTTAACATTTATTTTCTTTGCATTGATAAACTGTTTGGAGTTGTCACTTAACACAGTCTACATACAATACAATTTTAACACAGACCAACTATTAAATATTTAGAAAATTGCATCATCATGGATCTGTATATATGCACACAAAATGGCGGCTGTATATTATATTCAAGAATCCTTAGTAACTCTCGGAAATATTGTTACATTTTTTTTTATTTTTTTTTTTAATGTGGTCCTAGATGTCATGGCAACAAAATGTACTAGAATGATTGAAATATTTCAAGAAGAAATATTGTTTTGAGATTTTTTAAATAATGGGTCTAAAAATCTATAAAATTTTCCTAGTAAATAATTTATTATTAATAAACTATAATGGTTAGGGCAACCATTCTAGCACATTTTGTTGATAACTATCGTAGAAATGTGACTACAAAACTTTACTGAAATATCTTTGTAAGTTCATGAGTTATTAGGAAAACGGAATGAAAAATATGAACTTACGGGAAATGAGCGACGATAGTTTCACATGGTTGAGATGTTCTAAAATTCCCCTGTTGCATAAACTGGTCCTTCCTCACCAGATTTCTCGGTGTTTTCCTATAGTCATAGTCTCTTGTTTCTTTTAAAACTAGTTTTCTTTGCTAATGCTAACGAAGAGTAGAGATAGGTTGGTAGGACACCCAGGAATAGCAAAGTTCGTTATGGAAGGAAGGGGTAAACCAGGTTAGAATATGTTAAACAGATTGCCTCAGATGTAGGGTGTGGCAGCTATGTACAGATGAAATGATTAGCTCAGGACAGGGAAGCATGGAGGGCTGTGTCAAACCAGTCGAAAGACTGAAGACTCAAACAACAACAACTACAACTATTGGACCAAAATATTCCAGCTATATTTTGTGCAAATTTTATAGTGCCTGTGCTATCAACATAATTCGATAGATAAAGTGAATATTCTAAAAGGGTCAATTTTGAGGAATGAAGATTGCTCATTAAAATGGGCATTGACAGGAAATTTAATTTTCACTGGGAGATGTCAGTCATATCGTACTTTTACTATAACTTCCGTTCTATTCGAGATATTAAACCAATTCTTTCACTGAATGAAAGAGAAATTGTTGTTCTATCCGAATATGATATTTTGAAAAATGTAATTTTTTGGGGCTTAAAGGTGTTGGTCCCCCCTTAAGGGAAATCCAAAACTGTAAAGTTTTTAATGGTGAAGCAGTGGCAGAACAGCATAGGACGGTAGTCATGGACTGGAAAATGAGGATTAGGAAGAAAGGCAGACCTGTGCGAGTCTTAACAAAAATTAAGTGATGGAGATTAAATGAAGAGGCATTGAAGGACCAGTTTAAAGAGAAAGTACTCAGTGGAGTGGTTCTTTGCAATGATGTGCAGGAGTGGTGGGCGCACAACAGTAGTTTGATAAGGAGGGTAGGAACTGAAGTGCTAGGGAGAACTTCTGGCAAGAAACCACTAGCTGACAAAGAAACATGGTGGTGGAATGAGGAGGTACAGAAGATCGTGAAAGCCAAAAGTGATGCAGAGAAGTTATGGGATAAGTCAGGTAGACAAGAGGATAAAGAGAGCTACACGATATGTAATAAGGAAGCAAAGAAGGTAGTAGCACAGTCAAAGGCACAAATGATGGATCGGCTGTACGAAGAGTTGTAAACTACAGAAGGTGAAAGAAAATTTTTCAGAATAGCGCAGGTGAGAGATAAAGACAAGAAGGACTACATCCAAATAAAGCAGATCAAAGATGAAAATGGTCTAGTATTAACGGACCATTCCGACATCAAGTGCAGATGGAGAAACTACTATGGAAAACATCTCAATGAAGAGAACCCAAGGGTATGTTTAGGAGAAGGAGAACAACACCAGGGTCTGACAATAGATATTAGAAGAGAAGAAGTAACATTATCACTTAGGAAAATGAAAAGCGGAAAAGCAACAGGACCCGATGAAATTCCAGTTGAAGTATGGAAGTATCTGGAGAAAGATGGGATCGACATGTTGCTGGATTTAATGCAAAAAATGTACTCTCAGGAAATAATACCTGATGAATGGAGAGAAAGTATTTTAGTGCCTATATATAAAGCGAAGGGGGATATTCAGGACTGTGCTAACTACAGGGGCATTAAGTTAATGTCCCATACCATGAAAATCTGGGAAAGAGTGATAGACAAGAGGATCCGGGATGAGACCAGCATTGGCGAGGAACAATTTGGCTTCATGCCAGGAAAAGGGACCACAGACGCAGTGTTTACCCTGAGACAAGTAATGGAATAGTATCGTGAAAGACAGAAGGGATTACACATCTCATTCATGGACCTAGAGAAAGCATATGACCGGGTGCCCCGGGGAGAAGTCTGGAGATGTTGACGAGCGAAGGGAGTCCCAGAGAAGTACATGCAGTTGGTTCAAGAAATGTACAAAGAAGCAAGAACACAGGTTAGAAGCAGCGTTGGACTTACAGATTGGATTCCGGTTCAAGTAGGTTTACACCAAGGTTCGGCTTTAAGTCCATATCTGTTTAACCTAATTCTGGACAAAATGTCTTGTGGATTAAGAGACCAAGCCCCCTGGTGCATGATGTTTGCGGACGACATTGTGTTGTATAGTACCACCAAAGATGTCATAGAGGAAAAACTGGAACAGTGGAGGGCAGCCTTGGAAGACAGAGGACTCAGGATTAGCAGGAAGAAGACGGAGTATATGAGGTTCAATACAGATCTAGACTGTGAGATCAGAATGCAAGGGGAAACATTAAAAGAGTGGATGAGTTCAAATACCTGGGTCGGTGGTGACTGGAGATGGAAATCTGGATGTGGAAGTGTGACACAGGATTCAGGTAGGATGGATGAACTGGAGGAAGATGTCTGGAGTGCTCTGTGACCGCAGGATCAAGCCTAAGGTTAAGGGGAAAATATATTAAACTGTCGTAAGACCTACATCGCTGTATGGCTCTGAAACATGGCCTGCACGCAAAACGCACACAAACAGGCTTGACGTCACGGAAATGAAAATGCTCAGGTAAATGAGTGGAGTGACTAAGCGTGATAGAGTGGAAAATGTCAAAATAAGAGGAACATTGAAGGTTGTGGAAATATCTTTGAAGATACAAGAAAAGCGACTTCAATGGTACGGGCATGTGAGAAGAAGGGAGGAATCCTACGTGGGGAGGAAGATGCTAGACATGCAAATACAGGGAGTGAGAATGCGAGGCAGACCTAAACGAAGATGGATGGATTGTGTACGGGAGGACCTCAGAGAAAAACATTTGTCAAAAGAGGATGTGCATGACCGGGTTAAATGGAGGAGAGCTATCAGAAACATCGACCCCACATAGGAGTGGGAATGATGTAAAGAGAAAGAAGAAGAATATGTGAAGAATATATTTTATACAGGGATAGTCTCAGTAGAATAAAGCAGAGAGTTATAGAGGAGTAACACCTCTTTAAAAAACCTTGGTCCAGCTGGCCCGGCTGGTAGTACCTTGTAAGGGTCCCTTGCCAGGGTTACGGTGAAGTCCTCAACGGTACCTCCAGTGGAAAAGGTGAACTCTGACACAGTCTGGTTGGCGGATGGGGCAGCCTATTGCTCAGGTTTAATAGGGCAAACTATTGTTCATATTTATGAAGGGCAGATTTTGACTCAACGGCAAAATGAGCGGAGCAGGAGCCAATCACCCTTATGGCTCCCAACTGTCATAGAGGCGGAAGAGGTCAGGCCAAATGGACTGGTTGTAAAGGCGCACCTCATAAGTACTTGAGTATGCGGCAGTTCGTTGCAGTCTCTGTGTTCGGTCCTGCATGTCTCATTCCTTGTGAGCCGCAGGATAAGGCTCAGAGATCATAGTGTGTGGGTCTTGTCCTGGCAAGCTGAGATCCACCCTAAACAAATTCACGCCAGTGGCACTTCTTCCGAACGTCACTTACTTTCAAAGTCCAACGGCGATGGGCTATGGATGGTGGGGGCAGGTGTAACTGGAAGTCCCTAGTTCGGACCTGCACGTTGGCAGCAGATGTGTGATGGTCGTCTTCCGGAGACTCTGTGACTACTCGGGAATTCGGTCCTTCATCTGTGTTTGGGCAAGCCTATTTAGGATCACCGCTGCCCACCCCATATGGGGAAGGCCCTAGAAAAGGTGGGCTAAACATCAGAAGTCACAATCTTGGTCCGGCTGGGCAACCGCACTCAGCAGGTCACCCCTCATGCGGTCGAAACTCAAAAACTGTAAAGAATCACAAATTGATTATTGGATCATGGAACATCAGAACTTTGCTTGGTATGGACAATAACTAAAATAGTTATTAACAAGAAATGTACATCCGCCTGAATCAATACTATAAAAAATAATTAATTATTTAACTTGTTTTCAGTTTCAGTACATGTTTCGAGGATTAATTATATTTTATCCCCTTCATCAGCTATTGAAAAAGAAAAAAAAAGCATAGCACAGTAATAAGATACGTATTAAAACCTAATATGGGGCACCATAAAATTTAGGTTATAAGAACAGAATAAAATGAAATGAAATAGATGGAGACGGTGATCAGCTGCCCATGACAAATAGTAGTTCCGTATTGAAGCTTGAAATGGTAGATATGAAACACCAATACTTCACCAATCCATGTAGGTCTATAACTAATGAAGAGCCTGTATGCTTAAAGATCCAAATTTAGTTTCTAAATGTAACATTGTCCTAACCTCATGCACCATATGTTTTAAACTAACCTCTTTTTGCCAAGAGATCAATTTCCATCATGTCGGGTTTCTTAAAGCCGCTTTGTTTTGAAAAGGCTAAATTGCTGTGCTACGCTTTTTTTCTTTTTTTCAATGCTGATGAAGGGGATAAAATCTAATTAATCCTCGAAACACATACTGAAACTGAAAACAAGTTAAATAATTAATTATTTTGTCATAGTATTGATTCAGGCGGATGTACATCTCTTGTTAATAACTATTCTAGCGTATTAATACGGAACCACCGTGAGTCATTTAAATAATGTGATGGACAATAAAGTTAGACCTGAGAGAAGGTCAGATCTTGTAACCCACGAGTTATCAAGACTCAACGTTGACATTGGTGCTCTCAGTGAAACTAGGCTGTCTTCTGAAGGCAAGATTACTGAATCTGGAACAGGATATACCATCTTCTGGAAAGGAAAAGAGGAGGGTGAATGTCGTATTCATGGTGTGGGCTTCGCTGTGAAGACCAAACTGGTAAAATATCACCAACGTACACCCATTGCAATCAGCGAAAGGTTCATGACTCTCCGCATACCACTCTGAGGAGGTTCCTTTATGACACTCATCTCTGCCTATGCTCCTACCTTAGATTCTGATGATGAAGTAAAGGCTCAATTCTATGATCAGCTAAGTGAAATCATCTCCCAAGGTACCATCTGCAGATAAACTCTTGCTCCTCGGTGATTTCAATGCCAGAGTTGTGAAAGATCACAGGCTATGGAATAATGTGATGGGCAAACAGGGACTTGGAAAATGTAATGCTTCTTGGTTTTTGTGCAGAACACGAACCTTTCATTAGCAACACGCAGTTTGGCTACCTAACCACTTCAAAACCACGTGGATGCATCCTCGTTCCAAACATTGGCACATTCTTGATTATATCATTACCCGGCAATGTGATAAGAACGACACTCTTATTACCAGAACAGCAAGGAATATAGACGATTGTTGGACAGATCATAAACTTCTTATATGTAAGCTTAGGATATCCAACAGACCTAAACCACCTAGGAACATAAAAAATTTGCCAAGAAAGAAGTTTCATACATCCAAACTTCAGGATGAATCCATCTATAAACATTTTGGAAACAGGATCGTCACCCAGTTATCAGAAAACCCAGTAACGAATGACATTCAGCAAGAATGGGCCGCACTACAGAAGATTATCACACAGTCAGCTGAGGAAACCATTGGTTTTATAGTGCAGAAAAGACAAGACTGGTTTGATGACAACAATGAAGAAATTCTGTCTCTCATCAATGCCAAAAGGAATGCCTATCTTGCCCATCTTCAAGACCCAACTTCCAACACAAAGAGAGATAAACTACAGGAACTCAAGGGTAAATGTCAAATGCAGATAAGGCAGATTAAAAATACTTGTGGCAGCAGAAGGCTCGGGAACTGCAGAGACTATCGGATGCTCGAGACTTGAGGAACTTCTATGCAGTACTCAAGGAAATATATGGACCATCTCGCTCATCATCAGGTACACTGAAAAGCGCTGATAATTCTACTACCTTTACTGACAGTCAAGAAATCTTGGAAACCTGGAAGGAGCACTTCTCCAATCTCCTAAATCATCCATCAGCAGCTGCTGAAGACTTCCTTTGTGATGTGCCGCAACAACCTGAACAACTGTGATTGGCAGTACCTCCTACTTATTATGAATTCACTGCAGCTCTCGCCCAATTGAGACCCAGAAAGGCACCTGGCCCAGATAACATCCCTCTGGAACTAATTCAAGCCGGAGGTCATTCCCTCAAAACAAGGATTTTCACCCTTATCCTCAGAATATGGGAACCAAGAAAGGTACCTGGAGACCTAAAGAATGCCACTATCATCACTATCTTTAAGAAGGGTGATCGCAGTGTTTGTGGCAACTACCGTGGTAGATCACTGCTATCAATCGTGGGGAAGATTCTTGCAAGAATTCTTCTTAACCGCCTCAAGGTTATCTCTGAGAAGATCCTCCCGGAGTCACAATGCAGATTTAGAGCTTCCAGAAGCACAATTGACTTGATTTTCTGTGTGAGACAGCTACAAGAAAAATGTAGGGAACAGCAGAATCCATTCTTCTTAGTCTTTTATGACTTGGAAAAGGCATTTGATTCGGTTCCAAGGCCAGCCATGTGGGCGGTACTGAAGCGGTTTGGTTGCCCTTGGCATTTTGTAGATATAATCAAGGCTCTCCATGATGGCATGACAGGTCAGGTTTGCCATCAGAATAAGATGTCCGATGAATTTCCTATTACCCATGGACTGAAACAAGGATGTGTACTTGCTCCAACGCTTTTCGTGCTGTACTTGGCCGCAATGCATTATGATTCAACCACAAACATCCCATGTGTGGAGGTCAAGTATCGTTTTGATGGAGGGCTTTTCAACCTAACTCGTCTCCGCTCCTTGAGGAAAACTCAGGTTGCTAATGTTACTAATATGTTGTATGCAGATGATGCTGCAGCACCAACTCTCACACCAGAAGAGCTGCCAGAGTCAGTTAATTATTACAAAAGTGCATGTGATCGCTTTGGTCTTACCATAAATGTCAATAAGACTTAAGTCTTGGCACAACCTTCACCCGGTGCACCTCTTCCTCAGTTCAATATCTCCACTCAAATTTGCCATTAGAGCAGGTAGACCACTTTTCGTACCTGGGCAGTACCATTTCTGTGAGCTGTACCTGTGAGCAGGATGTGGATAAGAGAATTGGCACAGCCCATGTAGTGTATGGACGATTAGCGCACCGGGTCTTCATGAATAAAGATCTGTCGATGAGTACAAAGCTTATGGTGTACAAAGCAGTAGTCGTTTCTACATTGTTGTATGGCTGTGAAACGTGGACCCTTTACCGACGTGATCTTAGGAAGCTTGAGCGCTTCCACCTACAAAAACTTTGATCAATCCTGAGGATTAAATGGGAAGACCGCATGACCAATATTGCTGTTCTGGAAAAGGCTCAAATCAACAGCATAGAATCATCCATAATAGGTCACCAATTTAGATGGATTGGTCATGTCCATCGGATGGATGATGTGAGATTACCTCGTCAGATGCTATATGGTGAGTTATGCTATGGCACCAGACCTCATGGTGGTCCTAAGAGGCGCTACAAGTACCAATTTTATGCAGACCCTGAAATTGACAGGTCTTGATTCACAAACCTGGGACATGCTGGCTGAAGACCGCTCAACTTGGCGCCGTACCATCTCGGATACTGTAAAAACGTTTGAAAGGGATCGACGCACACATGAAGAGGCCAAGCGTCAAGCTAGGAAACTTCGAGCAGCCCAACCACGTCCTCCTCCAGCAATACTATGTGACTTGTGTGGATGCTTGTTCTATGCCAGGATTGGACTCTTTAGTCACCGTAAACACATCCACAAACTGGACTGAAGGAAGAAGATTTATACTCAGATTCGAGTTAAAGCCGATGATGATGATGTGAAGAGGTAGAGGTATTGGGATATTTCCTCGATATGCGACCTATGCAAATTGCACGAGATACCTCTGACGTGAAAAGACCGAAAGCCTAGTTCAATAACCATCCACCATTTCCATCGATAAATATAATCGTATCCATCAGCAGTGGCACTGTAGGTGGCCCCCACATAACTTGCCACACTGCCCGAGAAGAAGGACTGAAGGGGTGAACTGAATTATTGGAAAAACTTTTGGGAATGTTAGTTTCTCTAGGAAAGAGAAAGTCCTCTCTTTGCAACGCCTACCACTTCTATCAAGATCCTCAAGAAGAGAGTCGATGTCGAGCCACTCGCCATCTTCCAGCACATGTGTTTCATGAATCAGTCAGACCTACAGTTGAAGGCCTATTTCACATGCGAGCTCGCTCCTTATCCAATGGCCCTATTTTCCGACGAAGGGATATGTAAAGGCACAAAATCAGTTTTTTACGCTGCCTTCACTCAAGTCACAGAGAATGTCAGTGTGCAGGCAAAAACATTTGCTGTCGTCGATGGAGGATATCTCCTCCATAAAGTCGTGTGGCATCAAAATGATTCGGTACGGGCCTTCACAGCAAGCTACATATTTAACTACTTAGGGAGAAATGTTTGTGTAGTCTTCAATGGGTATCCTGAGAATGGCGCCCAAAAGAGCGCCAAATTTGCAGAGTGATCACGACGGTATTCTGCAGCATCAGCGGAAATTGTGTTTGACGCATCGACCATCATCACAGTCCCCCAGGAGAAGATGCTCTCGAATGACAAAAACAAGGTTCGTCTCATTGAGTATCTCTGTTCTGCTTTTGCTCTTGAGGGAATTGAGACAAAAATATCAAAAGAAGACGCAGACCGCGATATCCTCGTGACTGCTCAAAAAAAAAGTATCTTCAATGACCTCATCTTTGGAGAGGATGTGGATTTGCTTGTGCTCCTCTGCGTTCTAGGATCCACTAAAACAAACGTTTACTTTCAGAAGAGTGGCAGAGGTGAGGCGGGTTGAGTCCAATTTTCCACCTGCTCATTCAACCAAGGGGAAGTGGAGCTTCCACCTGGATTTGAACTTTTTATCCATGCATTTACTGGGTGCGACACCACCTCTGCCCTCTTCTGGCAGGGGTGCCTAGTTGCCCTATATGGAGGAGACGAAACGACAGACACCCTCAACGATGTATGTTTCCGTACTTTTGTGAAGACAGCAGCCAACGCCGAAGCGAATCTGGCCCATTTGTCCCCAATCAAAGAGGCTGCGTCGTATCACCACTACCGCACATACCACCAGGTGCAAAAATGGTGCAAATGCAAGAAGAGATGCCGAGGTGGCTGCACTTGCTTGAAAGCAGGGCTCAGATGTTCTGAGATGTGTGCTACCTGCTTTAGGAAAACTTGCCAGAAGCTGCCCTTATCATCATCATCGAAGACGACAACGATGACGAGCCTCAAGACAACCCTGATGATACACCAATACTGGAGTACCTACCTATAGGGGACGAAGACAACGACCCACCGATAGTGGAAGACCTACCTATTGAAGAGAGCAACGAAAGTGATGGCCCAGGGCCATCAGAAACAAGACGACTATGTGTCTAATTTGATTGACTGATTAAGGTACCGTACTTTTGATTACTTACGTTTATTACTTATGTTTATATTAAAATACATTTCACTGTTTTTAAATGATTATATGCCTTCTTTTTCATTACCAAACCAAAAAACAAAAGATAGGAAAGGTTATTGAACTGTTCTGGAAAAATGCGACTTTACCTTTGTGTTTTTTTTTAGTTTGAGGGAACTACGAGGCTTACAGACCCCGCTCTGCGCTTAATTTAAAGATAATTAAATTGCCTACAAATTATATTCTACAAGTTCTACTCATAGGATCAATGGTTTCGACGCAGTTCCAGTCCAAAGAAGGTCTAAAACTAAAATTTTCAATTTTTGGAAAAACTGGCCTATTTTCAAAGTGCCGTAATTCGGTAACCAATTGACCTGCAGAGCTCCGATTGTGCTTAATTTGTCACAAATGTAATGCTCTTAACAAACGTATAGAGTAGTGTTCGACAAAGAATGCATGGATTAGGAGATATAAAGCAGGATTTAAAACAAGACCAAACATTTTGCGGGTTTTGGTGGGTAAAAATTTTTCCACAACTTTTTGAGATTTGCAAACTTGGGTATACATAGCCCTAATGGGTCCAAACAACATACTAAAAATTCAGAGATATATCATGTTTTGTTAATTTATTGTAGTTTTTGACTGGCCTAATATCCATATCCTCAGAGAATGATAGATGGTAACCAAATATTGAATTGTTATTTTTTTCAAGTGGCTCTTCTGCAAGGGAGTCAGGGGTGCATGCAAAATTTATGCAGGTATCTTTCCTATTTGTGAAACTAATTTTCTTTTTGTTGGTTGTTTAGTTTGCCGTAAAGTTGTGGATGAGATAGAGAATGTTATCCAGAAGATTGATCCCAAAAGGAAAGTGGATGTTGGAAGCTATCGTCTGGATTCTTATGGAAACCAAAAGCAAAAAACTGTAAGTATGATAACTAAGGCCCGTATAGTTATGTGTTAAAATATTTTTTATTTAACTAAATTTTTTCTATTGCCTTTTTTATAAATAAATGCATATTCTGGCATATTTATTCATAAGTACATATTTTCTATATTTGGTGGTATGTTGTACTCCTTAAATGACAGCTGCCCACATTTTCGACCCTTGGCAATTCCAGTAATTTGCTTCTCCATTTCATGAAACACCCTTGTCTCTGTATTGTACTGTACTAGTATTTAAACAGAGGAATTTCCTGGTCATTAAATATAGCAAGAGGGTTGGTTGGTTGGTTCCTTAGTTTAGGGGCTGCGACAACGCGGTCATGTAGCCCCGTGTACTTTGGGTGTGTGTAGAATCTGTCTGATAACCGGTGTTAATTGTGATGACTGTATTAGTGTGTGTATCTGTTTTTTTTAATTCAAGTAGGGACTGCAACTTTGAATTTTCAAATAGTTCCTACTTTTGCCACCAAGCGCCACCGTCAACGACTACTAGGCCTAGTTCAGAACTAGCTACTAGACGCCACCGCAGTCGGCTCTTGGCAACGAACGTAGCAACCTAAGAGCGTTGTTTACATTCTTAACCTATCCAATTTAGTTTCACACAGGTGTAATTAGTGGAAAGATCTTTAACATGCCATAAATCTATGACATGGGACCGCCGGCTTTACTTCCCCACCGAAGGAAGGCATACTGAGGGATTTTTAACGCTCTTAAAAAATCCGACGACTTCGGCCGGATTTGAACCCGCGATCTTGGGCATAGAAGCTCAGCATGTTACCAACTACACCACCGAAGCCGCAGAGGGGCTGGGGTCAACAGTCTCATTAAGTCTCCAATAGTCCTTAGTCCATGAAATTACAGTGGCCTGCGAAACTTGTGAGTATGCCTCTAGAACTGATTTGCATTAATAACGAAAGTGCTATGAAAAGTTTTGAAGTGACCTTTTCTTCTGCTCTTTAGAATGAAATTCAAAGATAGCCCGATAAAATTAGACAAATCGAAGGATAAAAATCCCAGAGTTCTGAAAATTTGTACAGTTGTTCCTTGGTATCTAAATTTCAAGAAAATAAAATGTTCTTATGGGTGGGGGGTGAGCTCGAGGGATGGTGTCCCTTTAAAGGGGCCCTTTTTTAGTTTTTCGCTTGTATCTCAGTAACTATCACTCATAGGGAAAAGTTGTTTACATAAAACTTAAAGATAATTAAACTCTACTACAAAAATGGTCCTATGCTTTTTTTTACGTAGGACTAATACTTTGGGAGTTAAGGGGCTGAGAAGGTATCAACATTTCAAAAAATCGTGATTTATTTATTATAAAGAAACAATAAAGTGTCAGGGTCGTTTGTCAATCAAGCAGTCATCTTATCAAGGTCGTCAATCCCATCTTCATCCATGCTTGCGTCATCTACAAATGGAAGGCCATTGGTGCAGGATCCCTCGCAGTTTCCACTAGGGCTGTTACTTTTAATCGATTAATTTCAGATATCGATTAATCGAAACCGAATAATCGATTGTCGCAAATAATGATTAATCGATTGATTGGTTTTCTGTATTTTTTTTTTTTTTTTCTTTTTCCGATTAATCAATGTATTTCACACTTTTAACTACGCTCTCACAGAATCAACTAACTATGACACAACTTGGTTTCTTAATTCAATCCCTCGACATGGTTAGCCGGGGCAGTCCCATGATGGATGATGTTTTTGTTTCCTTTAGGGGCTTTGCAACATCGTGGTCACTTATCCCCCTGTACTGGGGTGTGTTTAAGACTTATCCGATAACATGTGTCACTGCGATGTCTGTACCAGTGTGTGTATTTGTAATTTAGGTAGACTTTGGGTAGGAACCGGCCGTGGCCTTAAATTAGGTACCATCCCGGCATTTACCTGGAGTAGAAATGAGAAACTATGGAAAAATCACTTCCAGGATGACTGAGTTATGAATCAAACCTGCCTCTTATCAGTTTTGCCTCACGAGGTTGAGTGTACCCCGTTCCAGCCCCCACACCAGAATTAAATTTCTTGGCAGAGCCGGGAATCGAACCCAGACCCCTGTGGTGACAGCCAAGAATGCTAGCCACAGAAGGTCTTGTAGATCCTCATCATTCTGCTTGGTAATAGCAACTCTTTGGAAGATAAGAAGTGGATCCACAACCTCCACTTCATTGTTAATTTTGATTGTGCTGCTCATGCAGGCTAAAGATAGGACTTAGTCTTTTCGAGCCCATTTGATCTCTCCGAACCTTTGCCCTAACAACTTCCTCATTGTGTTCTTTCCTTCTTCGAGGCTTTGTGGCAATTTACATCACAGTTTGCAACAATACCTGTTGCCAGAGATACTAGTACAGGTGATTCTGTAAAGGGATGATGCTAGGCAAACCACTCAAAGATCTTTTTCCTGTCTACATCATTTCTTGTTTGCAGTGATGCACGGTAATGCACAATCATGCTGCTGCCCTGTTGATAAGTGCAAGCCAGCAAAGTCCTCCAATGCAGAGCAAATTGAGGTTACTGTGGATGCCCCACAAACCCACCTTGCCAACACAGCATTTGTGAGTCCTCGCCCTCTTGCCAGCCTTCCATGAGTCTTCATGCCGTGCATTAGAGTCAGCTCTATAGTCATATCAGGCCAGATTCCTGATCCAGGAGAATCTGATCTACTCACTACAAAATGACCGTTTCTTGCGAATTAATCACCAGTTAATTTTTAACAATCGTTGGTTATTTTTCTATTTATTTATTTATTTATTTATTTATTTTTCGTATGGCTTTTAGTGCCGGGAGTGTCCGAGGACATGTTCGGATCACCAGAGGCTGTAGCTGCTTCTAGTGGACACCCATAGGGTGAGCTACAAGTTCCGTTCAATTTTAAGTAGTTCCAACTTTTGCTACCAGATGTCAATGATACATACTGTCGGGGAAATAAGTATAGATACTCGAGTTTAGAGGTCAATAAAACCTTTACCCTTAGTCTTACATAAGAACATCCTACACCAAAATTTTTCTTGTTTTATTTGCCGTTTAACGATATAGAGTAAATACCTGCATTGTATCTCGTTAAAATTTTATAGCAGATTGAAAAAAAAATGGACCGGTTTTTCTTACCATGTTCACGAAGCGCTCACTTAGAAGGATCATTACGTTAAAAGTGTTGATCGGATCGTAACGAAACTCTAGTACGTCTTAAAGGAACTTATTGTTAACGCGTATATGAAGTTTTAATCTGATCTGACGTTTCTTAAAATAGTTGTTGTGAATTTTGTAAAACATCTTTTTCTCGGGCATGGGTGGTCATAGCAGTATGAAATATGGCTTGTTATGAGGCTCATAGCAATGCAAGGCTTAACGTAAAACTACATTTTATCTACTTTTGATAATTGCTTTTATATCGATTGATATTTAATCGGGTGGTTATGTGAGAAGAATGTATCGTAGCAAGCGACGGGAACGATGCGCTCGGTCGAGGAAACTCGTGCGACGTTGCCCCGTGAAACATAATACGCGCGCGTTCTAAGCCGTAAGGTCTGTGAATTTCTGTTGTATTGTAATTTGTGTTAGGCCGGTATTACACTGCTAAAGAAATGTATCAAATAAATTTTATCAAATATTTTATAAAACTGAACTTTTATCAAAGTTATGCAAAGCAATTATCACACCATTACACTACATCAAATATTTTATCATAATTCAGCAAAATGGATGAAGGACAGTTCCGTGTTCACTTAACTATATTATGGTAGTTGAAATTCTGTGGTGGAAATACCGGTATATAAAAGAAACGGAAAGATAAAGTGAATGTCGATGGGTTAAACCATGGGTCATTCACGTGACAAGGAAGATATTTTATACGAGTAAAATCTTGGTGAAGGAGCTCCAGTACGAGGACTTGAAAAATGACATTAATTAAGATAAATTAAAAACCAGACGTGAAATTGACGAATTATAACACACAAATTATAATATATATTCGCCTCCGTGGTGTAGTGGTCAGAGTGCTTAGCTGCTACCCCAGAGGTCCGTGGTTCGATTACCGGCTCTGCCACGAAATTTGAAAATTGGTATGAGGATTGGAACGGGGTCAACTCAGCCTTGGGTGCTCCAAATGAGTAGAGGGGGAGGGGTTCGATTCCCACCTCAGCCATCCTTGAAGTGGTTTTCGTGGTTTCTCACTTCGTCTCCAGGCAAATGCCGGGATGATACCTAACGTAAGGCCACGGCCGCCTCATTCCCTCTTCCTTGCCTATCCCACCCAATCTTCCCATCCCTCATAAGGTCCCTGTTCGCTTTGCAGGTGAGGCCGCCTGGGCGAAGTGCTGGTTACACACCCCAGGTGTATACCCGATCCCGAAGTTTCAAAATGGAGGCGGTAAATGTGGGATCCATCGCGGAGTCCGAGGGAATAGCCAACCCTGGAGGGTAATACTATTAAGAAAAAATAAAAAATAAAATACACTATCATTCACGTCTATTTAACTTAGCTATTTAATTCTTCTTTATATCCTGAAATATGCATCCCTTATGTACAGCGCTAATAGCCTCTACTAATTTTACCTACAAGTTAGAGAAACTTGTCTTTTATTTCATTTCCACAAGAAGTTAAACATTTCCCAACACCTTTTTTAATAAGGGCTTTGGACCTCCATTGGCAGGTTTAAAAATGGTGTGTCAGCTGAAAAGCTATTATTATAAGATTAATTGTTTGAAGTAATTTACACTTTGAGATTATAAGATTATAAAACTGCTCCCTTATTAACTGTCTGAAAAATCACTGCCCGATGAATCAGATGAACTGTCATTTAAGTTTATAACAAGTGGCTCAACAACGGGGATGTCTTCTGTTAGCCAATCCTTTTCCCAGTAATGTTTCTCTATTTTTTTGGTGTGTTCGATGCATTTTTTCCATAGCTCCGGTGTTACAGACCTCAAGGCTTCTTTACAGAGATCTCGCATCACCTCCATTGATCTTCCTCTCTCCGCCTGGTTACTCATATTCACTTTAGCTATTTTATTTTTCACGTAGGACCAAACCAGCTCTATGGGGTTGAGCTCACAATGAGCAACTGGCAACCAGAAGAGTTCGACGTCAGGACGAACATTCTTGATTATCTGTTCCAGCTTCTTTTTAGGTGCCCTGAAGTGAGGTTTGGCAAGAACAATTAGCTCTGCTTTCGTCATACTTTCATACTTTTGGATTCTGGGAGGAAGAGGAATATCTTTAATTGCAGCGGCACATCTCTTCACCGTGGCTATCGACCTTCCAATACACTTGGATACTATTTGCTAAACCCTCTTATCATTATTACTTTGTCTCAGGGGGTACCGTTACGAGCTTTGCGGGAGTAATGGTAGCCATTGGTCTAGCAGTATGTGACGTCGCCTCACGGACATAGGCGAGTCCCACAGTACTGCAGCACCTGCATATATTTTGCTTGAGGCACGTTTTTTTAATATATAAGAGTTAATAGCTACGTAATTGCACACACCTTTCGATCTACTAATGTTAGAATATTTCTGAATGATGTTGGAAATGTTAACGGTGACTTAACACATAAATGAATATGAGTTAATTAACGGCTATGAAATGTTACACATCTTAGAATCCTACATTTCTGTTCTTAACTATTCATTTTAGAGGATTGGGACATATTGGTCATGAGTCTCATGTACTTGGACGTGTTGAATTTTCCTGATAACCTGTGTTTTTGTAATACAGTAGTATGTTTAATGGTAATTTTCAGCATTTAGGATTGACGTTGGTGCCTCAATACTTGAAATATGCACCATACCGACATTTTCCTGGAGGGAGTGTGGAGAACTCTCAGGAAAACCTCACACGGTGTCAGAATTCGAACATTTGATCTCCGTGCAGTTGTGGTGCATGACTTAACGAACATGGCTATGCTGTGGGGTCAGAAAATATGTCTAAAAATATTGGAAATGTCTATATTTAAACCAATCCATCACAGTTATGGTGGGTTAACATAGTCCATAAATGAATCAACAACAAACAACATTTCAAACATCGTGGTCCAGTAGCCCATTTACTTGGGTGCATGTGTTAAATCTGTCTGATAACCCAAGTCATTATGATGGCTGTACTGATGTGTTTATTTGTAATTGGGGTTAGGATTTCTGTGGTCAATTGTGTGTCTCAATTTCCATGTCTGGAGGTACTACTTCCGCAGAAGTCGACTCATCTGGAGATACTTTCATCCAGTTTTGGTATTTTCTTGGGTGACAACGTTTCAATCGTTGACATTGCTCTCTTACGCACTGTTCTCTTCTGGTTGCGCATCTCCCGTTTATGATTGACCTGTAATTGAATGGCCCACTATACTTGTATTATTACTATTATACCGACAGTAGTGGCTACGCTGGCTAAAGCGCAGCATTAGGCCATGGGGCCAAGCTCTCTGCTGACTTGGTAGACGCGTGGGTTCGAACCCCACCGTCGGCCGTCCTTGAAATGGTTTTCCGTGGTTTCCCATTTTCAACACCAGGCAAATGCTTGGACGGTACCTACTGACAGGCCACGGCTGCTTCCATCCACATCCTTGCCCAATTTCATTCATCTTCATCAATTCCATCTCTCATCCCGACGCGACGCGCAGGTCGCCCACGGGCGTCGCCTAGAAAGACCTGCACTCGGTCTCTCAGGAGGCCACACGAAAAAAAACTATTATTATTATTATTTTTATTTCACCAACGAAGCATGAGACGCCCATCTCGATTTATTTATATACTGTGCGTGTAAGGACATTATATAATGTTATGGTCTACGGTTTCAAAGAATGGATTGTGGTAGGAATTCAGAAGAAAGCGGTCATGATCTGAGAGGTAGGTACCATTATTGGCATTTACCTGGAGTTGAAATGGAAAACCACTTCAAGTCCGGCAAACGATGGAATGCAAATCCACATGTCTTCGATAATCAGGGTTGAGGCGTTGGCAAGGAGATACCATGCACTGAACGGAAAGAGCGGCTGCACTCTTGATAACTTGGGAGGTGCTGCACTAACTTACTCACTTGTGACCGTTATCACTTAACTAAGTGTGCAAAAAGAACTAAATCCATCAGAGACTACAGTGAAAACTAAATAGCATTGTAAGATCAAATTGTATTTAGAATTATATTTTCGTGTATTATGTAGGTTAAGTAATGCTCTTTCGAGCGCATCGTATTAAATTATTTAGGCTGTATGTTGTTGTTGATTTATTTAGGGCCTTTGAGACATCGTGGTCGTGTAGCCCCGTGTGTTTGGGTATGTGTATAGAATTTGTCTGATAGCGTGTGTTATTGTGATGGCTGTATTAGTGTGTGTATTTGTAATTCAGATGAGGATTTGGAAGGAGGTGGCCGTGGCCTTAATTTAGGAGCCATCCCGGTATTCGCCTGAAGTAGAAGTGGGAAACCACGGAAATTCACTTCCAGGATGACTGAGGTGGGAATCGAACTCGCCTCTTTTCAGTTATGCCTCACGAGGCTGAGTGTACCCTGTTCCAGCCCTCAGACCAGAATTGTATATCTTGGTAGAGCCGGGAATCGTAACCGGGCCTCCGCGGTGACGGCCAAGAGTGATAACCACTACGCAGCAAGGCGGACTTTCAGGCTGTATGCCCGGGTTTAAAAGTAGGTATTTTGTCATCATTATTTGATCATTAGCTTTTCTTAACGCGTCGTTGACGAACTTGCGTTGTAAGGGGAACAAAAAATTACCTTCGGGAGACTGGTGACATGACTAGCTTAGCTGGGTATGACGACTGTTGGACCTCGTATTATTATTCCCGTTTTACAACGGTGATGAGATGCGGTGAAAGTCTTTGCGGCAGATTGTTTTTACGGACAGATGCCCTTCTTGACTCCAACCTCATGAAAGGAGCTAATGAGAGATGACATTAATTACGGTGAATGAAACTCGGCAAGAATGTTGAAGGAAGCGGCCGTGGCCTGTCAGAAGGTACCGTCCTAGCATTTTTCTGAAGTACATAATAATAATAATAATAATAATAATATCGTATGGCCTCGAGTGCCTGGTGCAAGCTTTGTTATTTGACACCCAAAGGGTAGCTTGCATGTCGAATTTAGTTGTTCCTTGAAGCACTATGAAAGTCAAGGAGGTTAGATATCTAAGCTCCTTGACACTATAGCGCGAGAAATGAGGAACTTTTGCCATTATGACACGGCCTACTGAATTCAAATGGGTTCTTTGACTTGCCAACATCGTATGACATGCGAGTCGTAATGTTTACCGCCTTCCAAAAATCACTTACCACGGCCAGGAGCGAACCTGCAATCTTGGGGTTAGTAATCCGACACGATAACGACTCACCCACCGTGGCAAGCTTCCTGAAGTTGAACATGGGGAAACCACCAAAAACATATCAAGGACGGCCGACGGTGGGGCTCGAACGCACGTATACTGAGTCCGCAGAGAGCTTGGCCCCATGTCTTGTGCTGCGCATTAGCGAGCGTAGCTACCGCTGTCGGTCTATTCGTAGCAGATATATTTCTCAATATTAAAAAAACAGTAGTCTTTTTAACATACCTGTTGCTCAGTAGCACAATGTCCCAATGCCAGCCAGGGCCGTAGAGAGCGATCACGGGCCCTAAGATAACACAAAGAAAAACTCTTCGCTATTCTGCCCCATTAAACTTCAATCAACATTATCATCCGTGGAATTTAGCTTGCCCAAATGATTATTAATCTATTTTGGTTTTAGTTATTCAGCCACTCGCCTTTATTTTATATCATTGGTTGTTCTTTAACTTTACGATTTTGATCACTGTGCTTTAAAAAAATCAGTTTTCTATGTATCGGAACGTCTTCAGGCTCTACAAGGATAACCCACACTCCTTAAAGAAATACACAGTATGAAGTAAAGAATCATTTTTTTCTGAGATTGAATTAGAAACGTTAAGGACTCTTGAACTCTAACACGTTATAAAATGCATGACTTTGGCAACTTAACCATTTCCCCGGAAAACGAAAAACACGGTTATTTATAAAATTAATTACCGGTATATTAATTAATAATTATTGTAATGTCTTGTATACTGTTCACTGCCTGTGTTTACATCAAAGTGTGTCATTAGAAAATTTCATAATAGTTTTGACCTTAAATTAAATAAAGTTGTCCATCCTAAGTCCTTTTACCGCCTCGGCTCCCTCAGCTAAACTAAGCCCTGGGGCTACAGCCCCGCTTGCCCCTCCCTCTTGTCGGTCCTGATGCCAGTTAGGTATATTCTTCGAAGGAACTACACCAAAGCGTGATTTCTTCTTCAGAGGCAAACCCAATAATTTATTTTTGAGCTCCAGTTCGCAGTCCTGTGGTAAGAAAATGTGCAGAACAACGTCAGGTAGTTCTAACATTGACGCTATCGTTTCGCCTGCATCTTAAAATCCACAGCTTTCGAACTTCCTTATCGTTAGAAAAAGAGTGGTAAATCACTTCAGAATTTCTGCGGCCATCGTTTTGTACTCAGAAACGGCACAGTTACTGTGGCTAACCATTTCAAAAGCTCATTATTTCATATCGAAATGGATCATACAACTAAGTTACATTACAAAGCACGTTTCCTACTTCAGGCGACACTGGCTTGGCCGCGAGATGACGTCAGCGGAAAGGGAGCCGCCTGGCGACTGAAGCGGGAACTGCGATATCGGCCTACCTGATAGTATTCTAGTTACCTTGACTTTGTCTCTCGCATCTAAAAAAAACATATTGCACTTATAATCATGGCAAATTCTCCCTCCGTTAACTGCGGATTAGCTGGCATCTTGATCGATGTGCAAACAATAGATAATAAAGACAGTGATAGTTGCTGGTTGTTGCTAATGACTCAACGAAGAACAAAGGTCAGAGTTTGGTGTGCGTAGGAACGAGCGCGCAGCAACTGGCAACATTGCCAGGCTACTGCGGTACTATCGCCGCCCTCAATGGTCCGATTAAATATCAATCCATATAAAATCAATAATCACAAGTAGATAAAATGTAGTTTTACGTTAAGCCTTGCATTGCTATGAGACTCATAACAAGCCATATTTCATACTGCTATGACCACCCAGGCCCGAGAAAAAGTTGTTTTACAAAATTCACAACAACTATTTTAAGAAACGTCAGATCAGATTAAAACATCATATACGCGTTAACAATAAGTTCCTTTAAGACGTATTAAAGTTTCGTTACGATCAGATCAATACTTTTAACGTAATGATCTTTCTAAATGAGCGCTCCGTAAACTTGGTAACTTTTTTTTGTTCAATCTGCTATAAAATTTTAATGAGATACAATGCAAATATTTACTCTATATCGTTAAACCTCAAATAAAACAAGGAAAATTTTGGTGTAGGTTGTTCTTATGTAAGACTAAGGGTAAAGGTTTTATTGACCTCTAAACTCGAGTATCTATACTTATTTCCCCGACAGTAGTAGTGAACGTTGGAACTTTGATAGTGTTCCAATGAAATCTAACCTAGAAATTTAGCTTCACTCAAGTTTAATCTGTGGAAGGATCTTTTACATGCCATAAATCTATGACATGGGACAGCCGGCTTTACTTCCCCTCCGAAGGAAGGCATACTGAAGGATTTTAACGCTCTTAAAAAATCCGACAACATCGGCCGGGTTTGAAACCGCTATCTTGGGCACAGCAGTTCAGCATGTTACCAACTATGCTCCCGAAGCCGTTGGTTACAGGCAGCCTTAATATTATATCTGAAATACTCATAAGCATGGCGTATAACAATGAAAATGTGAATAAATCAAGATTTTTTGAAATGTTGGTACTTTCTCGGCCCCATAACTTCGAAAGTATTAGTCCTACGTAAAACAAGCATAGGACCATTTTTGTAGTACATTTTATTTGCTCTAAGTTTTATCCAAACAACTTTTCGCTACGAGTCATAAGTACTGAGATATAAGCGAAAAACTAAAATAGGGCCCTTATAAAGGGCCCCCCTTCCTCGAGCTCGCCCCCCACCCATAAGGACTTTTTGTTTTCTTGAAACTTGGATACCAAGGAACAACTGTACCAATTTTCAAAACTCCGGGATTTTTTCCTTAGATTGGCCTCATTTGTATAATTTTACTGGGCTAAAAAGGAAGGAAGGAAGCTTGTAGTTTAACGTGACCGTTAATCTGTAGATCATGAGCCACGGGACCTCCTTTTTACGTGGAATCCGAACCACAGGACATGGCATTTCACTTCGAAAATCTCACACGCAGTGACCGGGAATCGAACCCGGACCGCCTTGGTGAAAGGCATACAGCTAGACCGCTGAGCCACCACGCCCCTTTACTGGGCTAAGACAGCATATACTGTACATGATTTCGTATCGCGCATTTGCAGTACGTATTGTAGGATTCGAAAACTCAGGCAAGCCCCGGCATGTTAAAGTGGGAGCATTTGTACTGTAGACAGGATTATGGATTATTCAAGCAGCTGGACGTTTCAACTATGTTTCGAGTAACATAAATATCATACAAATTTAAGAACATATTTCGGAAACTTAATCACATATTTTCCACTTTTCAGCACATAAGTACATATTTCTGAAAAGTTAAGCACATAATTATCCGGGCCCTGATGATAATCCTCATTCTGTTATCAGTCCTCAGTCTCTTCAGGTTTGGTGTAGTGACTAGCATTCTTGACTGTCACCACAAGGTCTGAATTTCATTCCTGCCTTTGCCAAGAAAATTTATTCTGGTTTGAGGGCTGGAATGGTGTACAATTAGTCTAGTTAATTAGTGATTGAGGTTTTTAAGGTGCGGAACAGTGAGGTCATCTGCCTCTATACAATCAATCTTATGTGGCAGAACCGAGAAGATGTGAATTCGATTCCCACCTCGGCCATCCTAGAAGCAGTATTCCGTGTTTCCCCTTTCTACTCCAGGTAAATGCCAGGTACTCCAGGTACCTAATTTAACCCTAGAATACTAACATTATTCAATTGATGCACAATATTAATAATACGTTAAATTTACGTACATTTCGAACGTTGTGCTAAGGCACCATTTACAGGGTGGGCCGGAAGAAACTAGGTATTATTAAATAGCTGTGAAGTGTTTAATATTGATGGAATAATATTGGAAATAGTGGAAACATACAAAACATTGAATAGGATAGTGATTTTTCATCCCGCGTAGTACCAACGGTGGCCGCGAGATGCGGTACACTCGACAATAACAGAGATGACCGATCACCCGACAATAAGAGAACAAGAACAGATTCCTTCGCGCTATGAGGTGTGGAATTTGATCGTTCTTTGTCAATCGGCACAGTTGCCATTACTGGGTGGCATAGGATCCTGGAGTTACGGTGGAGAAGATGCAGTCTTGTCCAAAAGTGACCATGTGGTGTGGAATAACGGCTACAAATGTCATCGGCCATATCTCCTGCGTGACACAATTAACGGGGAACGCTACCTTCAAATGCTTCAGGAAAACATTTGACCCAAGACATCTGACTGGGAAAATACCACCGACATTATCTTCGTGCCCACCGCCTCACTTTGCAAATGTCGTGCGGAACTGGTAGAATGAGAAGTTTCCAGTACGTTGGGTGGGGAGACGTGCATCTCATGAATGGCCTGCAAATGATTCAGATCTGACACCCTGTGACTTTTTTTTATGGGACTGGGCAAAAGAGGAGTTGTACCGGACAAAACCTCGCACATTAGACGAACTGGAAGCACGGATTCGGGATGATCTTACCAACGTCCCACAACTTCCTCCAGAAAGCTGTGGATTCCATTCCTGGTCGTTTGAGGAGATTGATCGACGCCACAGGTGCCGTCATCAAAATGTAATGGAATTGTATGGTATGCAATCATATTCCTATATAACAGTGTTCATACTGTATTAATTTCAAATAAACAACTCTGCAAAAAATTATACGTCAATTTCAATACCTAGTTACTTCCCGCCCACTCTGTAGTTAAGTGATTGAAATTAATATATATTTCTTATGTAACACTAACTATATACTCTGAATCCTCTGTGAGCTTTAAAGTTTAATACGCTAAGTTCCATCTTAAATATGGGAAAGATGACCTCGCAGTTCTGCCCCTTAAAACAAAAATAACTAACATCTTAAATACAACAAATACAGAAGTAGTTTACTTTGACGTAAATAGCAGTACGTAATCTCTCCAGCCTCTTATAATGTCTCTGTTTTTATGAGGTTGTGTTTACAATTCCTCTGAAGTGCTGTGACATATCAAATTCCCCACCTCTTTGTTATTGCCATGGAGAAACCAATATGTTGTTAAATTCAAGGATAGTTTCCAGGCAATTCTTTGCCCTGTGGTTATGCCTCTAGAACTGATTTGCATTAATAACGAAAGCATTGATATCACCACCATAGACCAGTAGAAACACTGCTGGTAGATGGTAGGGTGGAGTCAGATATAGAGGGAATTCTAAGCATTTAACCCTCGGACACTCGCGCTCGTAATAGATTACTCGCGCGGGCAAACAGTTATTCGATCTGACGGACTTGCACACGTTATTTTTGGTGTTCAGTTTTAATGATATGATAAATAATAGTATATAGAAGTATTCTAAGCTAAATCTGAGGATTTTATGTAGGCTTTTATTTTCATATGGAGTATAAATACAAACCTAAGAAGAAATTCAATTTTACCCTACATCTTCGGTAAAACTGCAACAGAAATAAAACTAATTGAACTAGCACAGTTAAATTATTTTTTATGCAAACCTAAATACTTACATTAGTGCATATTTGGATTGGAATTAAACAGAAATAATACTAGGTTAGATAATTTCCTTAGAAAATCAGCACTTATTATGAACAATTTCAATATTTTCATTTATTTTTTTCTCGAATTTTTGAATTTTATTTTTGCCCTTTTGGCTACAATCTATAGCCCAGGAAAGCCATAAGCATGCTTACACAGATTTGTCACAGAAGCCTTCAGTGCAAATGGACACAATGATCCGAGAAGATTTTTATTGCATTTTGCGCATTGTTGCTTGTTGATTTTATCCCTTGCTTGTCCACACAAGAAGCAACAGCCTACTTTATTTCCACTACACTCAACCTATCACTGCGTTCATCTAAACACTGACTGATTTGAAAGTCATATACATGGCCACCTCTTGTGAGGCAACGTTTCCATTGTACGCTCAATTCTGAAACGGCGATGCTCGCGCGGGCTACTGTTGTAGCCCAGACGACTTCTAATGCATCTGGTGTCAGTTTGGTGCAATTAGTTCAGTCGGAAACACACCCATCTATTAAATACAGCATCAACAGGCTGCTACAGAGATTCTCAATATTCCTAGCAAAGAATATACTCTGCGCTACAACAAAATAAATGACTGGGCTACATCTGTAGCCCGAGCGAGTATCCGAGGGTTAAATTATCCATACACGTAAATTTTACGTATGTTAGTATTGTAGGGTTAAGGTCACGCCACCTCCTACCCAAATTCTAGCCCAATCACAAATGCATTCACCACTACAGTGTACGCACAAAGTCCGTATGCACCTACTCATCATTATTATTATTATTATTATTTATTTCTGCTGTCAGTACATATACTCATTATTTAATTATTTCTACTTACATTGTCAGATACCCATTGTTATCGACTTCGATTGTTTACAGCAGTTGGTGCCAAGATATTGAAAGAATGGCAGATACAAGTTATTATACGATTGAGGAACGTTTGCTGGCCGCTGTGTGGGTTCATGTGCGTAAAATTATTGGGAAATCAATTAAAGATGTGAAGGACGATTTCGTTGTGCGGTTTGTGAAAGCAGCACCAACAAAGAAGATGTTGTTAGCATGGCAAATGAGATTCTTTTTACCCTGCAGTGTTCGCGATGCGCCAAGAAGTGGAAGACCCTCCACAAAACTTGAACTGAACTTTGTGCTGACATGGAAAAATCTCTCGAACAATCTTCGGTGAAATCCATACGGAAACGTGCGTCAGATTTGGGGTACCGGAATCAACCCTGAGGAAACACATCAAAGTGAATCTGAAAATGAGGTGCTGGCGAAGTTTTCCAGATAATAACCCCAAGGATGTTGCTTAATAAGAACATCAGAACATGGCGGCATATTCAGCTGTGCAGAGACCCTGGAGGGACATATACGAATGGTTTAGATTCCTAAGATGTAAGTACAAATGTATATGTACACTGACGATACAAATAAATAATAATGGATGTCGAATTGGCAGGGGAAAAGCTAACGGAAGTAGGTGACTTCTGTTACCTAGGAAGCAAAATAACCAGTGATGGACGAAACAAAGAGGGTATAAAAAGTAGGTTAGCACAGCCAAGGAAAGCATTTCTACAGAAAAGGAATCTGTTGACATCGAATATAGCTTTAGGTATTAGGATGTCATTTTTTGAAGGCCTTTGTCTAGAGCGTGGCACTCTATGGAAGTGAAACTTGGACTGTTGGAGCAGCAGAAAAGAGGAGAAATGAAGGGTTTGAAATGTGGTGTTACAGGAGAATGATGAAGATCAGATGGGTAGATAGGGTTACAAATGAAGAGGAGTGGGAGTGGAGAGATGTTTCTGGCAACTGCTTATGACGAGTAGAGATAGGTTGATAGAACACAGTATAGTCTTCTAAGACACCCAGGAATAGCAAAGTTAGTTATGGAAGGAAGGGTCGAGGATAAGAACTGTAGGGATAGACCAAGGTTGGAATATGTTAAACAGATTCCGTCGGATGTAGGGTGTGGTAGTATTTTAGAGATGAAATGATTAGCTCAGGACAGGGAAGCATGGAGGGCTGCATCAAACCAGTCAAAAGACTGAAGGCTCAAACAACAAATACAAATGTACTGTATATGTACTAACAATACAAATAAATAATAATGAGTAGGGGTATACTGTGCCCTTATGAGACGTAGCAAGGAGGCTGGCGTGATACGACATTTGAATTCAGCGCGCTGAGCCGGGCCAAGGTCGCTACTCGTCATCCTTCTACCCTGTTTGAAATTAGCATCTGGCACGAGAGTTCGCGAGGAAATGCTTGAGTATAATATAGCCTACTTGTTTTTACGAATATATGGAAGTTGAAGGCATAAGCCCGTGTAAATACTATTTTAGGTTAATATTCTATTTATTTTGTGAAGATTTATTGCACAGAAGATACATTCCAGAACCTTCCACTGCAGGAGCTTGAGTAAGAAGAGAATCGCATTACATAATGTGGCTGCGAGAATCGATACTTGACCTTGGAGGTGTATATAAGCGTGAGCTTGGAGAGCCGAGGCATGCTTTTGTCATCGTAGTGAGGCTTATGCTATGCTTGTGTCATCGTGAAATTGCTTTGTGCTACGTGTATCAGTCTGCGAAGTTGCACCGCTGTTATAATTTTCAAAGGTCAAAATACAACGTTACTCTGCGTGTCTCTAAAGACATCTTCTGCGGCAAAAGTTATTACTTACACTAGTGCGTGTAAAGTGAATAATAACAAGCGATATTATGTCATACAGTGTTACCGTGCTTTGATAAATACTGTCAAAGTGATTGTGAAAATCTACATATTATGTGAATATTGGAATTTTAAGGTAGAAACCTTCCAACTAGATATGTGAATCTTATTTTTGCCATGAATTTCCTAATAATCCGTAAATTTGCGTCTATAATGTCATGCAAACACTTTAAGTTAGTTGTATCGTTACCTGAAGTTTACGCTTACACTTGTAGGTGAGGTGGTTCCTCAAGTTATTAGTTTGAACTAATTTCATAGTATAGGATGTCTTACCCTATGTTTTTAAGAGGCAGCAGGACTATTGATACCTCAAAAGCATTGACATTATTTAGTACATGTATTAACTCTTCCCATGTCTTTTCCGGAATATTCCGCGCCAACAATTTTCCGTTGCGTGTTGTTTACGATATATTCCGCAACATGTTTACGGAATATTCCGCGTGCTCTCATAAGTTTACAGATAATTACGGCAGGTGGCAGTATGGTATTAAATAACATACATGAACTTGTCTGGAACCGGAAATGACTACTTGAATCATTACTTTTACTTTTTTAGGATTCGTTTGATAGATACTTGAGTTTGGCGGTATCAGCTGATGCATCTTTAAGCCGATGTAAACAGTGAAACGGTGGGCTCGTACGACAAAAATGTGGCTACGATATCAAGTTATTTGTGTTGGTTTATTTGAAATAATTTAACAAACATAAATGAACAAACTTTGAAAGCGATTTTTTATTTTATTGAAACAGCGACTGAATAGTATTATTGTACATGGAACGGATCAAAGAAGATACTCCAGCTTTTGTGAGTGGGTGTTCTCACATATGGCGCTAGTGTAGTTAAATATCAATGAGTTATTAAATAACAATGAAGATATGAAATACACCAACACTCTCCCTTATTTAATAACTTTACAGACCCCCATGTCGTTACATAATTTTCGAAAACGAATTGAAAACAAAGGTTTGGTCAAAATATCCGCGAGCTGATTTTGTGTGTCAACTCTTGAAATGTCTATTTCTCCTGCTGTGACGAATTCACGAACAAAGAAGTGTCTGATAGGAATGTGTTTCGTTCTCCGGTGAAACACAGGATTTTGTGCTAGCCGGATGGCTGCTTCGTTGTCGACTTGCAGAATGGGCGTCGACTTCAACTGGCCTAGTTCAGTCAGAAGCCTCTTGATCCAGATGATCTCTCTTGCGGCTTCACTGGCAGCTTCGCTTGTGGATATGGCTACAGAGGGTTGTCTCTGGCTCATCCACGAGATAGGCGATCCGGAGTACAGGCACAGGACCCCTGAGGTTGAGCGGCCCGAACTGAAGTCGCCACCGTGATCTGCATCGCTGAAGCAATCAAAAGCCTCTTCTCCCAGGTTGGCTTTGTAGAACAGCCCAAGATCTGTTGTACCTCTCAAGTACCGCAGAATCCTCTTCACTCTGATCACGTCTCGATCGTTTGGTTGGTTCGTCAAGGTTCCTGGAGGCCACGCTGACAGCATACACGATGTCTGGTCATGTCCCGCACATGAGAAACATGAGTGCTCCAACAGCTTGTCTGTATGGAAACTCGAAGTTCTGAGGGCTCTCTTCTGCATCGTTGTCCTTTGTGATTGGAGTAGTCACAGCCTTGCAACTACTCATGTTGAATCTCTCCAGTATGGTTTCCGTGTAATGAGCTTGGCTCACACATATTGACTCATCTTATCCTTGGATGATTTCCAATCCTAGGTAGTACGATGCTGGCTTAGAAGTGATTTTAAACTCCCGTTTCAGATCGTCGATAAATTTATGGAGCTCCTGCTCATCTTCAGCTGCAATCATTCCATCGTCAACGTAGAGGACGAAGAACATCTTCTTTCGTCCTTTTTGCCTCACGAAGAGACAAGGATCTGCTTCACTTCGCCGAAATCCCAGGCTGACTATGTAGTTGCTGAACTTCTCATTCCAGCATCGAGGAGCTTGCTTCCGTCCATACCAGCTTTTCTTCAGGTGGCATACCCTGGCAGATCCATCACCATATCGTTCAGGATGTTGCGTATATATAGTTTCCTGGAGGTCACCATAGAGAAATGCCGTTGAAACGTCGATCTGTGCTAGTTTCATTTTCTCTTTTGCAGCAACACTGAGCAATGTTCTGATGATTGATGTCCTGGCCACTGGACTGAAGGTTTGGTTGTAATCCACTCCTTTCCGCTGTGAATAGCCTTTGATGACCAATCTGGCTTTGAATTTATCGACCGATCCATCGGCGTTCGTTTTAACTCGGTAGACCCATTTGTTTGAAATGGCTCTTTTTTTCTGGAGGCAGTTCAACCAGTTCCCAAGTTTTGTTCTCTTCAAGAGCTTTCATCTCACGACCCATGGCTTCCTTCCACTGGTCCTGTTGATCTGATCTCATGGCTTCACTGTAGGATTCAGGTTCTTGTTGAGGGCTTGAGAGATACATCAGGAAGTCTTGATACTTTGATGGAGGATTGAGAGACGAACGCTCACGAAGTCGTCGAACGATGGTTTCATCTGAGATTGGAGTAAACCTTTTTGTTCTGGTTGACTTTCAGCTTCGTCTTCATTATTCAGGTCCCAGAATTCATCTTCCTCCTCTTCGCTCTGCGTTTCGTCGTCAGCTTGTTGTTCTTCAGGGGTCGAATCTTGTTCTGGTTGAATAGAGGAGTCTAAGCTTCCCGGAAGATTGACGTCGTTCTTGTGCTGCAACACTTTCTCATCGAAGGTGACATCTCTCGATCGAATTAGTTTACCTTCCTCTTCACAAAAGATCCTGTAACCGTCATCGTTGTCGTATCCGATGAGAATTCCTTTGGTGGCCTTGAGATCCATCTTCTTCCTTTGCTGCTTGGGAACATGCGCATAGCAAGTAGACCCGATCACCCGAAGATGCTTCAGACCTGGTTTCCTGCCGTACCATAGCTCGTAGGGAGATGTTCCCTCAGCTTGGGAAGGTCCAGTCCTGTTAAGAAGGTAGGCTGCTGTCCGGATCATCTCGGCCCAAAGTTTTTGTGGAAGTTTTCCATGAGCATACATCATTGCTCGAGCAGATACGACCACGGTGCGGTTCTCTCTTTCGCTGGATCCATTTTGTTCCGATGTGTATGGCGTGACGAGTCGTTGAACAATTCCTTCTTTCTGCAAGATTTTTCTGGCATACAGGTTGTCGAATTCTTTGCCATTGTCACTCAGCAGCTCCCTGATGTTGTGTCTGAGAGTCTTAGCTTCTGCAAAGAATTGGGCTAATTTCTCTGGAACTTCATTTTCTCTGATGAAGTAAATAGTCCTGAAATTCGTGAAATCATCCTTGAAGAGGACGAAATACTTCTATCCTGACATCGACTCGTCGAATTGGCCGCACACATCTGTGTGAATCCGCTCTCCCGGTTTTGTAGTCCCAGACCTCGTTCCGAAAGGCAGACGATGAGCCTTGCCGTAGACACAGCCTTCACACAGTTCGCTGTCCACCTCAACGCGTATTCCCAGCTCTTTGATCAGGAGGGATCTCACGTGTCGCTTGTTCTGATGTCCGAATCGTTCATGGTAAAGTTGGAGATGGTTGTCCTTTTCTGTTGTGTTGACTTCCTTGAATGCAGTGTTGTTCATGCTCCTCACTCTCAGCTTGTAGATTCCACCGAACCGTTCACGAACTCCAATTAATCTCACTTCGCTGTTGACGACGAAATTGCAGACCTCTCTTGACGAGACGAACCTGCTGTCCTTGTTTCTGTCTTGGGCTGCAAGGACTGAGAATAGATTTCTCTGGATCCCAGGAACGCACCAACATCAGCCAACGTGAGCTTGTGCCGCTCGCTGTTAACTACTGCTTCGATGTCGATGTCACCTTCTCCAATGGCCGCAACCTTCACACCGTTCGCTGTGGTCACTGAGTGTTCTGTAGAAAATGGTTCAAATGTCCTAAAAATGTTCCTGTTACTAGAAACATGGCTCATTGCTCCATTATCTACAAACCAGTCATCAGAGTTGCATTCTGAGTTCATCACAGTCAAGGTTATAGCGATCAAAATTATGTTCATAATGTCGATTATTCAGGTACGTATTGACGTAACTATAACTTTGAAAGAATAATAAAATTTCCGCCTTTCAATACTGTTCATTGCTAATTACTTACAGGGACATGTTTCGAGGGCTAACACTCCCCCTTCATCAGCCTGTCCAACAAAACTTCACAAAGGAAAACTTTCCTTGTATAAGCACATGTAAATCACATGAAGAATAAATAAAATGTTCTCCAATCCATTATTTACAATTCCCGCTCAACGCTCCAAAGAAGATACTCTTAATGGATTACTAAGGCCTAGGTGCACCAAAACTTCTGAATTGGGGCGGTGCTGCGGGCCGCTGTCCCCACTGCGTCATCGTGGGACCACTCTGGTCCCCATGTTGCTCCTTGCAAACGTCAAGGCGGAGAAAACTTGTGGCCGCGTCATGCGCCGCCAAACTGCAGTGCGCCTGGGCGTGAACAAAAACAAACCGAATGCGCCTTGCGAAGACTCTTACAGCTGAGTGTCAGTGACGTGCTTGGTAAAAGGTGGCGGTTACGGTTGGGGGAGGTGGGAGGCTAAGGAAATGAGAATAAGTGAGGTTTATTGACGCACCGTGTATTGCTGTTATGGTGATTGATTACTACGTGGAATGAGAGGTGTCAATCTTTAGTATGTTATGAAAAATGATGGGTATGAGTAGTGGAATATAGTGGGAATTTTATCTATTACTATATAATTCGTCTATTAGTGTTCTGTATAAAATGCTGGTTTCAAATATTATTTCATTAAGATTGTGTGAAGGGTTAAATCTCTGTGCTTTATCAATTTCTATTTGTTCCAGAATATTCATGAGCGTGCCTTTATTTTCTTGATGTAAAATTTCTAAATCATTGTCTATGGTTGTGAATTTATGTCCAGTTTATGCCATGTGGTTGCCCATCGCTGAAAATTTATTGTGTTTGATGGCATTGACAGCGTTCAGAACCAATAACACTAATCATAATAAATTTTTCAACTCGCATATTCTCAACAAAACCAACAAATACAGCAATTCTGGTGTCTACAGGATTAAATGTAACGAGTGTAATGCCAATGACGTGGGACAAACGGGGAGAGGGTTCAACACCAGATTTTTGGAAAATGTCAATGCCATCAAACACAATAAATTTCCAATTCTCTAGGTTTTTGCCGTGTCTTGTGTGGGGTTTCGCCTAGGACACCAAGCTGGTTCATCGGCGGGCTCTTGGTGTCCCCGCCCGGACCCCCACAGGAGTAACGAACTGCGCACCACCTCCCTTTATATTAGGTGCAACTGCACCACTCGACTGCGAGAACTAAAAGCTCAAGCAGCCTTAACCTCCCTATGAAGGCTTCCAAAAAGATGGTATATTGGCTTTCACGGCCGGTGAATTAAAACTCAGCAATTCTTCTAGGTTTGTGCCGTGTCTTGTGTGGGGTTTGGCCTAGGACACCAAGCTGGCTCATCGGCGGGCTCTTGGTGTCCCCGCCCGGACTCCCACAGGAGTGACGAACTGCGTGCCACCTCCCTTTATATTAGGTGGAACTGTACCACTCGACTGCGAGAACTAAAAGCTCAAGCAGCCTTAACCTCTCTATGAAGGCTTCCAAAAAGATGGTATATTGGCTTTCATGGCCGGTGAATTAAACCCCACACAAGACACGGCACAAACCTAGAAGAATTGCTGAGTTTTAATTCACTGGCCGTGAAAGCCAATATACCATCTTTTTGGAAGCCTTCATAGGGAGGTTAAGGTTGCTTGAGCTTTTAGTTCTCGCAGTCGAGTGGTGCAGTTGCACCTAATATAAAGGGAGGTGGCGCGCAGTTCGTCACTCCTGTGGGGGTCCGGGCGGGGATGCCAAGAGCCCGCCGATGAGCCAGCTTGGTGTCCTAGGCCAAACCCCACACAAGACACGGCACAAACCTAGAAGAATTGCTGAGTTTTAATTCACCGGCCGTGAAAGCCAACATACCATCTTTTTGGAAGCCTTCATAGGGAGGTTAAGGCTGCTTGAGCTTTTAGTTCTCGCAGTCGAGTGGTGCAGTTGCACCTAATATAAAGGGAGGTGGCACGCAGTTCGTCACTCCTGTGAGGGTCCGGGCGGGGACACAAAGAGCCCGCCGATGAGCCAGCTTGGTATCCTAGGCGAAACCCCACACAAGACACGGCACAAACCTAGAAGTATTGCTGAGTTTTAATTCAAGACCCGTATTCAAAGTCAGGGGTATATTCTATTACATGCCAAGACACTGGTTGTCAATCTAATTACATTGGACAGAGCGGAAAACGAGTAGATACACGTTATAATGAACATAGGAATGCGATAAGGTACGGAACACATTCAGCCGTATGGGAACATATGTGGGACACGGGGCACAGCTTCACTAAAATCGAGACTGACCTAAAAATGATTCATCACGAATCGAAAGGCAGAGTTCTCGACATAAAGGAAGCAATCGAGATTCACCTAGCCAAACAAAACAATCCCAACAATCTAAATGAACACACTTCTATGGAGCATTCACGCCTTTTCGCTCTACTAAAAAACACACCCTGTCGAAAACAAGGCACAACTTAGCGATACAGCCAAGCTAGATAAAAAAAAGGGGGGAAATAGCGGTGGTTATAGGTAAATGTTATTTGGGTCAGGGTACTATGTACTTTCATCTGCAATAAACCTAGGCCGATATGCGCGGCGGTATTAAAGGTGCCGGGACGTCTTCAATAGACCGTGTACCGCTTAGTTTAAATGGCTTTTTTAGTCCACGCATGGCGAAGATAGTTCCACGGTCTTTAATAGTTGCAGACTCCTGTATTCAATAGCATACATTCTTATCAAGATTTGGCAACATCACACAAATAAACATGGCACTGACCTCAGAAAGAACATAGCAACTAAAGGGGGAGAAAAGAGAGAAACCAGTTCCGCCCAGTTAACACCCGGGGTAGTGGACCATAACTGGTGCCTGAGGAAACATGCAACTGCTTCAAGTTCCAGTTAAGGAGACAGCCCGATAAGTATAAGCCTACATTATTACAGTATAACCATAGTTGATTTTGTATAACCATATAATCACCACTAACAGACAAATTCCGGATTTTTATCACTATTTTAGAAGTTCACCTAACATTAGATATACCACATTTATCATATACCGACTGTTGCATTACCAACACTGCAACTAAAAAATTGTACATATTGTATATATTTTTCACCTGTAGTCTCAAACATAGATGTTATAGCCTAAGTGTAATGGATCTGATGATCGCTTGACGATCGAAACTGGTCATCCTAGTGTATTTATTAATCTTATGTAATTTATTTCAGGATTAGGGCATAACCCAGCTCTATTTGGGTACATTCGTGTTGACCGACTGAAAAGCACCAAACTTTTGTTTACTTAGGCAACACTGAAAAATGGCTTCAAACTTCACAACAGGGGTTTTTATTTGTCATATAAATGCATATTGCGAACATAGGTCATATTTTGACCATTTTTTGGTAAGAACGTCATATTTCGGTAGTTTGACGGCAGCTGTAGGTGTGCCATCATCCTCAATTTACCGAACGGGAACTAGTGTTTACAGAAATTGAATCTGGATGTCACAACGGCAGTTAATGCAAGAGGAATACCTTTTGTATGGAATGAAGGTTATACACCTCACTGCACCTCTTGCGCCACCACATTGTACTCGGCAGGATGGTCGCACTGGTAGAGACAGAAATAATCTAGAAAAACCCATCCCAGCAGTTGGCTAATTACATCTCCTTCTTTTACTTGAAACAAGCGCCAGTTTACGGTAAACCGCCCTCCAGTATGCATTCCATTATGCCTAAGAAAAAGCCTTCTACTAGTGTTAAGTTATGAAGCTTTATTAAGGAATTTGGAGAAGAATATTTTTGTACAGATGGTTCAGTTCTGTTTTGCAAGGTGTGTGAAGTGAAAGTCGTGGATGAAAAATCGGTTTAATATACAGCAGCAATGTAACACGGCAAAGCAGAGCTGCAATGCCAGTCGACAACATCAATTTAGTGATCATGCTTTATGGGCATGTATTCTCAGGTGTTTGAGAAGTGAGTCAAGGAAAATAGACTGTAAATAACCACTTAAACATGTATATTTAGAAAATTATATGAAAATAGGAACAAAATGCCTTTGGGAGTGGCGACCCCATTATAATAATAGCCTAAAATGTGAATGGCACTTCCAATGATTCGGAGAAGGTTAGGGCGTACCCTGCAGGCGACGCGCAGTTCCTTGGGTACTGGGAGAACTGGGAGATATGGGTGACCACTTACCAAAATGAAAGTGGGAATCATGAATGTCATGACCCTGACGGGCAAGGTGGAGGAGGTATTGAAAATTAGAATAAACAATCTAAGAAACAAAACGTGATGACTGTTTTCTTTTTGTTAAATATTAATGTAGGCATAATCCACATAGGCCTACCTCTAGCCTAGCATGTCTTATAAGACACTACAATCAAGTGTTATACGGTAATTATTATTTTACGTTTTCATGCCTATTTCAATATTTTAACCAATAGTTTTGTTTTTACTAGGCTTGTACAAAAGCAAGCGCTTGCCGACTTTTGTAACGACGATATTTTGGACGGGCATGTTAGACGTCGATAAAGACACTTCTGATTTAAGACATGAAAGCAAAGAAGAAATAGAATGGAATTTGACTGTTGGTGAGGTAAACGAAGATCCAGTTGATATCTAGTGCTGGAGTGATGCAAAGGAACTCCCGCAAGATTCCCACAGTCAAGCTAGTGTCTCTATAGTCACACTTATCTCTTATATAGAAAAATTTTCGATACCACATTTCTGAAGAAAACATAATATGAATTTTCGTTCTCATAAGCTTTCAGTTATAGCATTTTTGTTGTCCTGTGGATAATTCACGGTTTTCGATAATTCCCGGAAGTTCGTGCATTAATTGCCGCGAATTAACGAGAGTGCACTGTATTTCCTTTTCTCTTTAAGATTCCCGCTCTGGTTTTGTGACTTAGCTCCCCGTGTATCTAAATTCCATGATTGCCGCACCAGTTTTATGAATTGGCTCCCCGTGTATCTAAATTCCATTTTGTGAATATTTTGACTCTACACTACATGTTATAGGTACTGTATTTTCAAACTAGGTTGCATTTTGTAAGCATTTTCAATCTACATTGCTTTTTGCGAGTATTTTCAACCTCAATTGCATTTTGTAAGGATTGACAATCTAAATTACTTTATGGTAAGTCTTTGAAAGTAGGGGTACCGTTTTTGTTTGTTTTCTGAATTTCAATTGCATTTTGTAAGTATTTTCAACCTAAACCACATTTTGCAATTATTTTCAATCTAAATTGCATTTTGTAATTCTCATTTGCATTTTGTGAGTATTTTGAATCTAAATTACAGAGGTAGCCAAATTATTAGACTAAAGCTTGGAAAATAACATATTTAATTTTCTTGGGTAGCCTTACAAATGAAAATTAAACATGCATGTGCCCCAATACTTTGTATGCATTCCTTTGTTAGAAATAAGCGTTTTCACCCTTTTGGGCATACTTTCAATGAGTGTTTGGCAATTGTTTTTGATGTCATTGTCATGGTGCCAAATCCGTACTAAAGTTTCAATCAGCCCAATTTTTGTTGTAATAGTGGTTTTCTTGATTTTCTTCTCGACAATAGCCCACAAATTTTCAATGGGGCTATTTCCGGGCCACGGAAGCACAGAAAGATTATGTCACTGAGAAATTGGGTCACTTTCCTGGCCGCATGACAGGGTGCGCCGTCATGCATGAAGACACAAGGATTTTCCCCAAACCAATCTCTTATCTGGGGTAAGAGATGCTTCTCAAGGACTTTTGTATATTGGTCCTGCTTCATGGTACCCTCCACAATATATAATCTTCCGGTTCCATATACAGACATCCCACTCCAGACCATAACTTTCGTAGGATGTTTTCCTGTCTGTTGTATGCACTGGTGATGAAACTCTTCATCTGGCCTCCTAGGAACGTACTGTGACCGATCCAGTCAGGGTCAATTTCCGGCCCCTGATCATTCGAGAAACGATGAGACCGGAAGGTCAGCATGACGTCATGGCGTAACGTAGCGAGGTGTTAGAAACGAACAGCTGAGCCATGGGACAAAGCCTGACGGGTTTTTCGTCATGTGAAACTTGGAATGATGATTCTATAAGGTTGTATATATTTTACCTTTGACAGCAAGGAATTTCAATTTTATATTGTATGCGCACGATGTATGGGAGCGTTATTCATCATTTTGCCATTTTCATCGAAGGATGATGGCGATTAGGAAGGAATGGCCATCGCGATGGTTCACGAGGTAACCGCTAGAGTAGAGGGAATGCTCCAGAAGGTTGCAGCCCCTTCCCCCCTTTTTCTCAAGAGGAGGCTAACATGGTTCCGGAATGTTCAGTCATGCAGTGTGGCCCGGACGAGGAAGTTGATTATGCAACACGGCTAGGAGGAGTGAGTAATGCAGTGTGGTCGGACATGTAAGCCACGTGAGTTGAATTTCGCGTCGGGCACTGGATAGATTTTTGTATGTGCGTGGTTAATGCTCGTCGCCACATGTTGTAAGAAATCATTCGTGAAGCGCGGTGGAGTTGTGTTTGGGTGAAGTGTCGCCATCGCGATATCCATGTATCGGACACACCGGCACGCGTAGGGAGAACCAAAACTGATTGACGGAGGTATGTGTAGTTTATGCCACCGCCGCAATTGGGTTATGCAGAGTGCGTGTAATGTCACAGAATTCTTCGCCATTCTTTGTATTATGAAGTTTAATGCACGTGATCAGGGTCAGGTAATGGACATTAAAACGCTGAAGGAATGTACTGTGGCAATAATCTGATAAAGGTGTTTGCACCTAAACATTTGAGCGAAGGGCGGAATAGAAACCTGAATTATAACGCCGACCGGTTAAGTCATTTAAAGATGAACAGCCAAGCTGGCATTTAAGAGGCACGGTGTGAGCATAAGGAAAGGGTATATCTGCTTTAAGCTTGCGTTGAGGGTTGCAGGTGGTGCAGGCGAGGCGAACAGTCTAAACATAGAGTGTGGAATGCGAGCAGTTCAAGTTGAATGAACTAAGAACTGGTTATCAGTGTGTAGATGTGAAAGTGTTCCGGTGTAGTGGAATGTAATGTGGTCACACGGCAACGTGAACAGTATGGACGCAGACTCGAATATGTTGGGAATCTACACGGACATTTATACCCAAATTATGATGCACTAAACCCAGAAGGGGCTGCCATGGGATGAACGGTCGTGAGGAAATGGACGCGTGGGCATGGAACGAGATGACAAGAGACGCCGTCGCCGACGCTGATGGTGGAGAGGTGCAGTCGGGGGTGGTCATGGTCGTCGCCTGGAGATCGAGAGGTGTTGGGGGCGCATGCTTACATGGGAGCGCCGGGAGACGCTGGTGGAACGACGCTGTACGAATGGCCAAGAAACACAGACGTCTCTTATTCCCAAGGACCAGGATTCGTCACGACGCTGGATCCAAAGTAAGATATCTTATTCTCACTCCCGTTCACCGTAAAGAAGAGAATATCCACTTCGAATAGCCATGCCATGAGATGACTTGAGGTCGTATAACTTAATCCCATTCACATAGTTTAACGCTATTAATAATCAATGATTCTAGATTAAATAAGAGCATCATTTTTGTTTTCTGAAGGTAGTGCAATTATTCTTTAACTTCGAGTCGTTTTTGACTTTTGCAATAAACAGCATCAATGTTCGAAGTAAGATAAATAGTTATGCTTTGAAATATAATTATATAATAGCAATAATAAATTTTGGGAATGAGTAACGAGGATATGAGATGTCCATTTTTGATTAAAGGTTGTTGACATTGCACTATCTGAGGCATCTTAGTTAAAGGTTGATAACTACTGCTATAATCAGTACTGAAAACAGAGTTGATAATAATCACGTATAGCCATGAGATAGAAGTATTGTCGATATAGTGGCGCACGAAAGTTATGAAACGAATTTAATTCTAAAGGGTTTATGATGAATTACAGAAATGTGATAGAAAAATAAGAAGCTGGTTATGGTTGATAATCATCTCATAGGGGTTTTTTTGGACAGGATTTCATGCTATCGTACGACTTTGTTGTCCAGATAAGGTTGAATTACTGTCATAACGAATAGAAATAAGAAGTGATATCACTGGCCTAGTACGCCTGGTCCGCCGCAGCGCAGCGCTGGCTCCGATCTGTGCTGTAATTTAGCATTGGCGCTTACGAGACTTAAAACCTTGCGACCTGTTTTACATGTTAAAACACCGCAAGATATCCTCATAGGCGCTAATAAGTTCGACATCTACACTTACTTTACTGTGCCCAATTATAATTTAATAAGTCGTATCCTATAATAGTCCAGTTTCGACAATAAGCGAAGACAGAGAGCAAGTTCAAAATGCAATTAGTTTTGCCAGCTATCGGTAAATAAAAAAATAAAAAAAGAACTGAAAAATTAACCTCGCTATCAGAAAGGATTTCTACACATTTTACATTCCCTTAACAGACTTGCAACACAGCCAAAAATTAAAAAAAACAAAACACTACGAACGCAACTCGCGTAGGGCATTGACATTCAAAAGGAATATTACCTGAAATAAACAGGAACAATAAGAGAGAATATAATTCGCAGCGGAAAGTGAAACACATAATTCAAATGTTTAATAATAATAATAATAACACAATAATAACTAAACTGAGGAGTCATATTCTTTCTTTTAATTCTTACCTTCAGTTCGATACCTTAGAAAATTTCCTGGTAGGTTTTGACATTTTCCCTGATCTCAGTTCCTTCCGGAGTTCCTTCATCTTGAAGTAGAAACGACACTTCGTGTAGTGAAAGATCAGTTTTGGTACAGTCTCAATTGCATGTTGCTCATTACACCCCAAGCCTGAAGGTTGAATTGTAATGTTCTCCATGTTCTCCAAGCAATCAGAAAACAAGTCACCCCAGAAACCAGAGGGAGATGAGAGGTGGGCACTTACTGTCTCTTCTGCCTGAAGCAAGACATTAAATAATGCCTCTGAAGGGTGGCATAAATAGTTTTGTCTCACTTGAGAGCCATAGTCCCGTAAGTTTGTAAAGAGGGCAAAAGAATTAGTTGTTACTGCTGATGTCTTGATAACATCAACACAGGAAACACACTTCAGAATTCTGGGGGCCTGATGTACAATATAACCAGCTAAATTGTAAACCAAACATCTTTTAACACTACCAAGGGCACTGATGGGTGGATTTTCTCCCTGCACTGAAAGACTTTCACAACCACTTTCAAAAACCATCTTTTCCTCTAAACTGCCCAACACTGATGCTTTTATGTCCTTATTTTCCTTCTCAGTCTTCTTTGCTAGAATTCTGATCTGGTTGACATATGATGTTAAGGAGCATTCTGCCTTAGTTCCCAATTCCCTCCTTTTGATAAAACATTTTTTACTGGAACATAAATAGATTGCAACATGTGTAAGAGCAAGAAATCAACTGTTGAAGGATGGTCATCACAGGTCAATGATCGCATGATGCCAAAATGTCTCTCTAGTGGATCCTGATTAAATTTGCCTGTCAATACATAGTTTAAACCTTGACTCCACAAATAAACAGCAGTTTCCAGTGTGCTCTGAATAGTAACTCTCAATTATTCTAATGTTCTGTTGGAAGCAAAAGTACTATCTGAATTATCTAGAATTACAGACATGTCTAGTAAAATTTTATGATGTTTAGAATCTTTTCTCAATGCAAATGATGGTGTGGTGGAATTTAAAGCATCGGCCATATCATTCAACACCTGTGTGAATCTTTCAGTCGCTTCACTCTCTTCAAAACCTGGAATGCCAGTTTCTCTATAAAAATGTAAGGCCTTTGCCATGCTAGTGGTAAATAACTGAAAGGCAAGTCGGGCATTCATCCGCTGGAAGGAGGTTGGATGTATATGTGATAAAGTCAATTTACTGCATGCCTTTACACCAGCGAGTCCTAATGAATTGTCAGTATTATACACAAGTTCATAAAAGCGATAGTCCACTGTGTCTGTATCAAACATGACAGCACGCTTGTCATGGAAGTGGTTGCGTATACATTTTAAAATACCGGTATGTACTGCGTCTGAAAAAGCCCATACTTTCCTACTTCCATCAACAGGGTTAGAGAAACAACACTTAACATATCCTTTCTTTCCTGATATTTGTAAATGCCTCCAGGCCTGTTTGTTTGATTGGCTGCCATCACATGTGAACCCTACCACTTTACACCCTGCCTGTTCAAGTTGGATCATAATTTGTACTAATATTTTAGCCAAAAGCTCTCCAGGAGCAGCATTTTTACTAGCAAAGACAGCAACTGGTTGCACCCAACTGTGTAAGAGAGGTACAAACATAAAAACAAGGGCATGGTCAGCCAACACATTACACTTGTCTTCAGGTGTTACATTACCGAAGTCCACAAATCCATCTATGAACAAAGAGGACCCATTAAATTGTACATCTTCTCTTAGTTTCACCTCATCAAAAATGACAATCCCTGTCTTTTTATTCTCATCCCTTTCTTCACTGAAGTAGTCTTTAATGGCATCAAGAGCATTTTTATTTACACCATATGAGCATTTTAAACCCTTTAACAACCTCCTTAAATGCACCTCAGATGGAAGGGGCAGCAAACCATGTTTCTGGCAATGTCTATAACCCTTGGGTGATTTTATGTGCAGCAAAAAACTATCTAAAAGAAACTCACTGTCATACCTCATACCTTTCGGGCTCTTTTTCCGACACTTTTGCATCATAGTGTCCACAATAACTTTTTGTTTCCTAGATAGCCCTTCTTTACACTGACAGGCACCTTGTCCTGAAAGTCTGTGTTTCATCCTACCAAGTTCACTTTGCAGAACAGAAACTTTAGCCCTCTCTAACTTAATCGTTTTGTTTGCCCTAGCCAACTTCCGTTTTAAGTTCCTTAATTGTTGTTTTAATTCTAACACTTCAGATTGAGAATCATCGGATTTAGGCATGTTGGAAAACTGGATATTGCTGATGTCACAAGGGGATTCTGAATCAAATTTTGAACATTTTGGGGATGTCTTTGCCAGAAGATTATCTGACGATTTTCTTTTTTGGGGAGATTTCCTTCGAGTTAGAGTATGGACAAATACTTAGGCAAATTAGGAAATATATGTGGAACAGAATAGTCTTTCAATCGCCAGTTCGTTCTTGGGAGAAGTACTTCCTTCCCTTCTATCACAAATTTGTCAAATTTAACAATTAAATCTTCTGAAAAGTGAGCATCACAGATGTAGGACTTTTCAGTAAGTTCCCTATCCTTCCTTGGTTTGGCCCCTTTCCACTTGATAAAACGTTCCTTATCTTTAGGGGGTTTGAAAAACCGTCTTACCTCTTTACAGTCCCCATAGCCAGATCTGCATCCTGGTACAAAACAACAAGGCTTCTTCACTACTCACATTAAGCACTCATGGAAATGTAAGGGCTAAACTGCTGTTTACTTGCATTAAATAACAATAAAATTAACACACGAAGATAACCTCAACACACGACAAGAAATTAAATTCCCTTTCATTTAATGCTTCCTACAATAGCATTTCAGGTATTGTAACTGTTTCGCTTGCCCACACGTTGAGCGACAAGTGTAGCGTTAATTAATGCCCCATGTTGGTAGCAACAAGTGTAACGGTTTGGCTGCCCCTAACTGTTGGGTGATAAATGTAACTGTTTACCTTTGCCTAAGCTATGTTGTTTTAATGGGCGCCAAGACCTCAATGCAATGTTGAAATCTAAATTTGTATTTAACAACGTCTAGCTCTGGTAGAACACCTTCAAGAATCTATTCACTCAGATTGTGGTATGATTTGATCATTAACCCAACAAACAATTGTATCAGGAGAAGGAATTGGTCTATATCTAATGCTACCTACTGAAAGCAAAGATTGCATTGTAAAAGAAATGAATTTATTACATAAAACAAGTATAGCAAAATTAATAATAAGTATAAAATTTAAATTGGAGCGTTGCGATTTTAATATTACCGGTAGAAAATTACGTGAAAACGGAGTCTGATAAATTATTGATTTTACTCTTATTCCCAAGCTATGAAGTTACTGAAATATAAAACAAAGAGAAATGAGAGATTGCGTATTTCTGCGTCATTCGCGCTTACCACTGGAAATTGCCAAAGCATTTCCCTCGTACTGGATGATGCTGTGTGCTTCCCACAGTCTCCTGGACGTCGTCATCTCCGTCGATATTTGATGATATACTTGTAGATTTGGTGACTTTATGGTCCTAACAACGGAGCCATACCCTCGTACAACCAAACTGGTTAAGTTTTAAAAAGATAGTTCTCCACTCCACGGAACATCGGAGCGACACACACTTGCAACCGAACTAGTCAAGTCTTTCACAGATTGTCCCCCACTCCACGGAACATCGGAGCGACTCCCTCGTGCAACCATACTCGGCAAGTTCTACACAGATTGTCCTCGTTCCCCGGCGCGCCGAACGATATATGCACACGTCGGCTCCCCACCTCGGTACCGACTTCCAGCTTACGTGGTCTCCACTGATTGGCTGCTCCCCACGCTATACTTCCCCTTCTCTGGCTCATTACACACGGCGCGCGGATGATGAAGTCGATTTCCGTTCCAACTATCCGCCTTTTCTTGACGCTGCGACCCAAGCTTGCGTAATACTTCTTGACAAGAATCAGCCCGTATCTGAATTTCCAGTGAGTCATGTCTCTCATAATATCCTAACTGACGAAACTCCGTAAAATTCCGTAATCACCTAATTTTCTATGATATTGTCGTTCGTAATAATTTGCTTGATAGCGTTTTCTAAGACATAGAAAACCTATCTGTATGCTTATAATTTTTATAAAATGCTCCGAAAATACCTTAATAATAATTATAATAAATTAATAATAATAATAAATTAACATGAAAACTTCTCTTGACTGAACAATTTGCCGCGTAAATAAATATAGAATGGCATCCTACTGACTTATGCCAGTGGCATAAAAACCCCTCGAAAAACACGTTACAGTATTAATACTATGAGATAATAGTGTAAGCACTTGTATATCAATAAAAGTGTGTACAGAACACCACCAAAACACTCCGACCGATTAAATACTTAATATATCGCACATAAACACATAAACATATGTGGAAATCAACAATCTCAAATCGACTGAAGCGCTGCGTAGCGGCGATTGCCAACCCGATCCGTATTCATTACGTGCTATTGAGGGAGAAGAGATCACACTTCTTATTCTATTCGTTATGTTACTGTGTTAAGAGTGGGTTCGAGGCATGCTATTAAGAACAATTTGTGTGACGAGGCAGATTAATATAATATTCCGTCAAGTGTGACGAGTTAGATTGGTTGGTTCTTAAGTTTAGGGGCTGCGAAAACGCGGTCATGTAGCCCCGTGTACTCTGGGTGTGTGTAGAATCTGTCTGATAACAGGTGTTAATTGTGATGACTGTATTAGTGTGTGTATCTGTTTTAATTCAAGTAAGGACTGCAGACGATCAATTTTCAAGTAGTTCCTACTTTTGCCGCCAAACGCCACCGTCAACGACTGCTAGTTCAGATCTTAGCTACCAGACGTCACCGCAGACGGCTCTTGGCAACGAACATAGGAACCTGAGAGAGCGTTGTTTACATTCTTAACCTATACAATTTAGCTTCACACAGGTGGAATTAGTGGAAGGTTCTTTAACATGCCATAAATCTATGACATGGGACCGCCGGCTTTACTTCCCCTCCGAAGGAAGGCATACTGAGGGATTTTTAAAGCTCTTAAAAAATCCGAGGACTTCGGCCGGATTTGAACCCGCGATCTTGGGCATAGAAGACGAGGTAGATTAATGTGGTGTAATTTGATTATGTATAACGAGGTTATTCACGGGGCTATGTATGACCTCACTCTAGATGAATGTGCTACATTCCCTCATAGGGTTGAGTGTTGAACAGAGCAATGATGTACTTGAGAGTACGCTCTGCAGTAAGGTTACTCAGATCCTCACACACAGTAGTTGATTGAATGGCTGCGATTAAATGTTTGTCATGAAGATGAAATACACTGAGGTACTCTATGACGAGGGTTGTGACACTTTCTAGGCATCAGAACATGACATAATTTACTTTCATAAATTAACATGTTATTGGGGATCAAAGTTTTTGGGACAGCCATGAATATAAATCAGATAGAACAATAAGAATGTGTAGTGTAAATATTTAAACATAATTTGTGAGTGTAAATAATTTATATTATGGTTGGTTATAGAATTTCATGTTAGGTGATGACAATTTGATGTTAAAACATTTTTGATGCGATTTCGATTGATGCTCTTTAGATGGTAAATTTCAATTCAACACAGGAGGTTTGTCCATCGATGTATAAAGGTAGATTGTCATGATAAGGACAGTTATTGTGTTTTTTTTTTTCTGAGTTCATGCCACAGGTGAACTTTGGGATAAGTGGCCAGTGATTTTTTTTATTCACCAGTTTCAACCAAGCAAGCAAGGTGAATAGACGTGCAGTGAAGTGTAAGGAAGAATGGGAATCGCTATTCAGCAGTACCGGGCGGTCATCGGCCGCTGGCAGGCTAGAGTGAAGGAGGAAGTGTAATAGACTTAGCAATATGTTCCAGAGGAGCACTAGCCCTAATTAAGAGGTTCAGTGAATTATGCAGGGAGTGGTGACAAAATCAAAATCAAAAGGGAACCCACAAGTTAAAGCTAAAGAGAGAAAAGTAAATAGATTCAGATGGAGGGAGGAAAACTGCAGAGAGTTCCAGAACTACTTCCAGGGAGAAAATTTTGAGCTGATAAAGGTAGGGAAAAGTTTAATGATCAGTAATGATGAAATTGAAGGGGTAATACGTATGATTGAGAATGCAATTATGATGGCCGGGCGGAAAATGCGCGTGAAGGCTAGGGGAAAAGTAGGGAGAATTAAAGTATGGTACAATGAATCTTGTAGAAGGAAGAAAACCGAAGTTATTAGGGCACTGAAATTATACAAGAGAGGAGGGATGATACGATGAGAGTAGAATTTTGTCGTCTAAGGAAAGAATATAGGGAACTGCTCAGCAAAATGAAAGATGAATGGCAGGGTAAGGAAGCGACAGCACTAAATAAGGATTCTAAAGCTAACGAATGTAGGAAAGTGTGGAGCAGGATAAATTCTTACTGTAGGGGGCGCAGAAGTGGTGGGGGGAGCTCTATTAGTGATGAAGTATGGATTGCATATTATGAGAATCTGTTAAATGCTGAAGATAATTGGAGGAAGAGAGATGAGTTTGGCGTCCCGAGGGGGCTGGAGGCCGCTCTGCCTATGCTGGACCAAGTCATATCGATAGAGGAAATTAAGGAAGTAATGGCAAAAAGTAAAGGAGGGAAGTCAGGTGCTATTTCGGGGATAACAAATGAATTTTGGCAAGAGTTGAGTAACAATAGGTTCATGATGGACAGCTTGGTAAAAATCTTTAACAAGATTTTTGCTGGAGGTAGATTTCCGAGGGCGTGGCAGGAGGGGATAATTTGTCCAATATATAAGAAGCGTGGGGACAAACTAGACCCAGGCAACTATAGAGGCATAACTTTGCTTGATAATTTGAGCAAAATGTACACCGGGGTCTTATCCAAGCGTTTAATAGCATGGGCAGAGGGCTGTTCGGTGTTCTCGAGACTCCAGACAAGGTTCAGAAAAGGGATGAGGACCAGTGACAATATAATGGTGGTGAAAACGGTGATGGACAAGTACATAAGAAGGAAAAGAGGTAAGCTGTATATCACAGCTATTGATTTGGAGAAGGCGTTTGATTCAGTGAGCAGGGGAGCTGTCATGGCTAAACTGGGAAAAATCGGGGTGTCACATAAAATGAAAAGAGCAATTGAGAATGTGTATTCCGAAGTGAAATGTGCAATTAAAACTAAAGATGATGTAATTGTAGGAGAGATAAAGTCTAATATAGGATTAAAACAGGGATGCAAATTATCCCCGGTGCTTTTTCTGCTATTTATCAACGATATTTTCGATTCAAAGGGCTTTGAGCAATGGTCCAACCCTTGCTTGGACAATCATGATATCCCAGGCCTAGCTTTTGCTGATGACATCCTTCTGCTTGCTCTAACACCCTATAATATGCAATATAGTATTGACGAGATTGTGAAATACTGTGAGGACTGGAACTTAAAAATTAACCCGAGTAAGACCAAAGTTATGGTCTGCAAAAAGGGAGTTAAACTGGCTAAGAATGAAAAGTGGGTCATGTATGGGTCACAGTTAGAGACGGTGAAAAAACTTGAGTATCTAGGGACGATAATGGCGAGTAATGGAAAATGGACCGAACAAATTAAAAGGGCTAGCGGCATTGGCGAGTGTTAGAGTGTTAGAGCGTAAGTTACCGAATCTTGACTACAAAGTGTATAAGAATGTGTTTAACGCACTCATCGTTTCAAGAGCACTTTATGGAGTGGAAGTATGGGGTTTAGAGGAAGGAACGATAACCCTGGACAGTATTGTAAGTAGGTTTGCCAAGATAATTTTGGGGCTACCTAGTTGCACGGCGAATTGTGGAGCGAGAATGTTGTGTGAGGATGTAAGCATTAGACAACATATCATAAAAAAGGTCATAAAGTCTTGGATTCGTTTAAAAGCAGGTGGAGGGGGGAAGTGCTAAAGGTAGCCTGCACCAAATGAAACATCAGCATGAGGGCTACTGGGTGTACGGGGTAAGAAGTGTACTGGAAAGATTAGGAATGGGTTATCTATGGGATAGGGACTTTCAAAGAGAGGAAGGTAGGGTGTGTAAAAAAGTGTATAGAAGGGTTAATGACGTAGAGTTGCAGGTGCTAAGAAAAGAGTGCCCAGTAGGAGAACCTTAACGGAGTTCTGCGAAATAAGGAACTTTATGAGCATAAAGCCTCAATGTCTAATGAAAAGAGAAATGAGAGGGATAATTTGGTGGTTAATGGGGGTGTATAAGAACAAAGCATTGAGAGAAGTAGGAAAAGAGGACATTTGCCTGTTTTGTGGGAAGGTTATGGGTGCAGCGCACCTGATCAGGGAATGCAAGGAAATTAAAACGATAAGAGCAAAGTTTGTAGACAAATCAGATCTAAACAGAATAGAAAATGAAAATGAGTATCACACTTTAATAAAAATACTAAAAAGGAAATGGGGGAAAGCAGGTCAATTAGCAAAATATTTTAATACCATCAGGGCAATGTGGAATAAGAAAGCATTGGATGAGATTCAGAACAAAGATGCAGGTAAATTAAGCATTCAAGTACAGGAGATGGCTTCCTAAGCTATAAATCTTGTTAAAGCCTAGGAGAGCTTATCTGTATTAACTAGGTATATGATTACTACAGTACATCCACATATTGCTGTCTGTAGATTTTTCCTGTGAGTTTGATGATTTCTTTTTTCCTTACTACAAAACTTATCAGACTCTTACAGTCAGTAAGGGCTCGATAGGGAAATAAAAGTAATTCTTTCTGTGATGTGTCTCCCATGGAGAACTGTCAAAAAATGAACACTGTGTCCACATTTATGATTAAGAAAGAACTTTGTGCAGTCTCCATCAGAAAAATTACCCAGTGATATTGTGAATGAAGATAACTACTGCAAAGCATTATTAAGTTTTGAAATAACTAGGAAGCTATGAAATGCCGAATGAACATTTGGTTTAATTATCTCATGCCATAGTGTAAATTTATGTTATCTATGTGTTTATTGTCTGTATGTCACGATATGACTCTCTGAGTTAAAGTGACATTTAACAAGTAGATTTGGTTAAAATAAACAGTTCTTGTTATTTTCTTGTTAAACAGTTCTTGATTTTTTAAATTATTATTATGCTTGTGCACTAATGAAATAATGGTTGAGTTTTTTTTTTTTTTTTTTTTGCGGGGCAATCTCCTGGTCGGATTTTTGAGCAGGACACACACGAGTTGGATTAAGTGGTAATTCTTTCCGTTTAGAGACCATGAACTTTATTATTTTTATTTTATTTTGGACTTTGTCCCACCCTAACCTTTGATACTCGTGCGTGTTAGGCAGGTGGTATGTTTTGTTTATCCTTTGGTCAATAAAGGAGCAGTGTGTTTTTTACGAAGGTCTTTCATTTCTTGTTTGTTAATTTAAGTTAGGGTGTTTGCCTTTGAATATTGGTTCAGTTTATTCTCCATCCCCGACCCGTAAACGACCCGAGATACTTTGTCTCTGGCTCGCTTGAGCATTTCTATTATTCTTTGTTTGTTTTGAACCAAAATTCACGCCCAAATTTTCTTGCCCACTCCCTTGGCCGTTTCTTCCGATGGGGCCGGGATGTTAGCCGGGTGATCGCCTGTCCCATTGGAGAAACGGGCACAGTACTGACTTGTTTCTTCACTTACTTCAAATATAGATTCATCACTGAACCAAACCTAGAAACAAATTTTCATTTTAGTAGTGCAATGTTGGCAGTATTACAAGTAATAAAGGAACAATAATAACAACATTTTTTATAAGTTTCCAATGAGCATTGTTAAACCTATGATAAAAGTTGTTAATGTTTGTAAAACTACTATTTTGATGTTTCATACCTTCTTCCAGTCTGTAGACCAATCTTCCGGGCCCTTTGCCCATTCCAATCTCTTTTTTTGCCATAACTGGAGTGAACTTTGCTTTTCTTCTGGGTTGTCTAGATTTCAATCCGCTATTGTACAATGTTCTTCTTACAGTTCTAGCAGTTACATCTATGCCACTACTCTTCAAATTGTTTCTTAATTCTTTGTTCGTAGCTGAGCGATGGTTTCGTGAAATTTGGATCAGTTTTCGTACACCTCTAGGGCTTAATTTACTTTTCCTACCACATTTTCCTTTACGTTGTGAGTGGTAAACCTCGCCGTTTTCATACATTTTCTTAATTCTACTCACTGATTTTTGTGCAATATTGAGTCTTGTTGCTATCTCCTGCTGTGTGTAGTGTCCTTCAACAAGCAATGTTCTTGTTATCCCAATTTTCTTTGGCGGCTTCAGTGGCGTAGTTGGTAGCATGCTGAGCTTCTATGCCCAAGATCGCGGGTTCAAACCCGGCCAAAGTCGTCGGATTTTTTAAGAGCGTTAAAAATCCCTTAGTATGCCTTCTTTTGGAGGGGAAGTAAAGCCGGCGGTCCCATGTCATAGATTTATGGCACATTAAAGAACCTTCCACTAATTACACCTGTGTGAAGCTAAATTGTATAGGTTAAGAATGTAAACAATGCTCTTAGGTTCCTACGTTCGTTGCCAAGAGCCGACTGCGGTAGCGTCTGGTAGCTAAGTTCTGAACTAGTAGTCGTAGACTGTGGCGTTTGGCAGCAAAAGTAGGAACTATTTGAAAAATTCAAAAGTCTGCTGTCCTTACATGAATTAAATAACAGATAACGCACACTAATACAGTCATCACAATTAACACCGGTTGCCAGACAGATTCTACACACACCCTAAGTACACGGGGCTACATGACCGCGTTGTCGCTGCCCCTAAACTTAAGAACCAATTTTCCTTGGGGATATGTCACTTTTCCTCCCCATAACCTTAAAATTTCCTTGATAGGTCGATGTTATGCACTGCCTTCTAATCACGTCGCAAATATAGGTTTAAATATGTCAACATAAAGCACCAGAGCTCTCCTGATGGAATTAAGTGAAAGATAGTAACTAAACAATCACTAAATTCTTGGTAAATTTCAAACAAACAACCACATGTGCACAGAAATAAATAGTTCCTTGAGACAGCAGACAATCAATTGTAACAGTTTTGCCAAAATATGAGACAGAAAATCTTAAAAGCATTATCCAAATGTCCCTATATCATTGCAACATCTCCAGTGTCAGTTGCCACAGAAAAACAAATAAATGTGTAATCAGTAAATTTGAGTAATGGATTTTCAGACCTTTAGTCTAATAATTTGGCCACCTCTGTACATTTTGTAAGTATTTTCAGTCTAAATTGTATTTTGTAAGTATTGTCAGTCTAAATGAGTATTTTGAATCTACCATATTTTTTTAAAGTAATTTCAATTGCATTTTGTAAGTATTTTGACTTTTGCACTTAGTATTTCGAATCTGAAATGGCATTTTTCAATCTAAATTGCACTGTGTATTTTCAATTTCAATTGAATTTTGAAAGTATTTTGAACCTCGATTGCATTTTGTACGTATTTTCAATCTCGATTGCATTTTGTAAGTATTTCGTCTCTACATTGCATTTTGCACATATTTTGAACCTAAACTACATTTTGTATGTATTTTTCAATCTGTTCCTTTTGTGAGTATTTTCCTTCTAAATTACCTCTTGTAAGTATTTCCACTCTACATTTTGTGAGTCGTTTCAGTCCGAGTTCCATTTTTAAGTCCACCTTGGTTTTTGTTAAGTTTTCCATTTCATTGTCCTTTTTGCTATCACCCAGGCCATTTGGGGCCGATAACCTAGGTGTTGACTTACTTGACTTATGTCCTTTTTAGCTCCTCCAAAGAGCAAAGGGCTTCCACAAGAGCTTTCCAGCAAACTCTGTTCACAGCAGTCTTCTTCACCCCGTTCCAGGACCTCCCATTGGTGGAAAGCTCTTTTTCTACAGTTCTTCTCCAGGTTTTCTTTGGTCTCCCTCTTTTCCGGCTGCCTTGTGGGTTCCAATCCAAAGCTTGCCTCGGGATTAGCGTTGGGCTCCTTCTTAGGGTGTGGCCTATCCATCTCTATTTTCTTCTTTTGATCTGGGTTTCGCATTGACTATGTCCCGTTCTCTGCCATAGGTCCACATTGGAAGTGACATCTGGCCAGCGTATGCCCAGAACGGTCCGCAGGAATCTGATTACAGTCGTTGTATGGATTGTTTTAGCTTTGCTGTTACCTTCCATGTCTCACATCCATGGAAGAAAACAGACTTCATGTTGGTATCCAGCAATCTCAATTTGGTCCTCAGCGAAATCTTTTTAGATCTCCACACTCTGTAACGTTAATTAATGCCCCATGTTGGTAGCGACAAGTGTAACAGTTTGACCCTCACGTTGAGCGACAAGTGTAACGGTTTACCTTTGCCTAAGCTATGTTGTTTTAATGGGCGCCAAGACCTCAATGCAATGTTGAAATCTAAATTTGTATTTAACAACGTCTAGCTCTGGCAGAACACCTTCAAGACTCTATTCACTCAGATCGTGGTATGATTTGATCATTAACCCAACAAACAATTGTATCAGGAGAAGGAATTGGTCTATATCTAATGCTACCTACTGAAAGCAAAGATTGCATTGTAAAAGAAATGAATTTATTATATAAAACAAGAATAGCAAAATTAATAATAATAATAAGTTTAAAATTTAAATTGGAGCGTTGCGATTTTAATATTACCGATAGAAAATTACGTGAAAACGGAGTCTGATAAATTATTGATTTTACTCTTATTGCCAAGCTATGAAGTTACTGAAATATGAAATATAAAACAAAGAGAAATGAGAGATTGCGTATTTCTGCGTCATTCGCGCTTACCACTGGAAATGGCCGAAGCCTTTCCCTCGTACTGGATGATGCTGTGAGCTTCCCACAGTCTCCTGGACGTCGACATCTTTGTCGATATTTGATGAGATTCTGGTAGATTAGATAATTCTATGGTCCGTACATCGGACCCAAACACTCGTACAACCACACTGGTTAAGTTTTACAAAAGTTAGTCCTCCACTCCACGGAACATCGGAGCGACTCCCGCGTACAACCGTACTCATTAAGTTCTATACAGATAGTCCTCGTTCCACGGCGCGCTGAACGATATATGCAGCCGAATTCCAGCTTATGTGGTCTCCACTGATTGGCTGCTCCCTACGCGCTAGATCCCCACTCTGGCTCACTACACTCGGCGGGAGGCTGAAGTCGTTTTCCGTTCCATACATCCGCCTTTTCGTTAAGCTGCAACGCAGGATTGCGTCATGCTTCCCGACAAGATTAAGCCTGTACTTGAATTCCCAGTGACTCATGTCTCTCAATATACCCTAACTGACGAAACTCCGTAAAATTCCGTAATCATATAATTTTCTATGATATTGTCGTTCGTAATAATTTGCTTGATAGTGTTTTCTAAGACCTAGAAAACCTATCTGTATGCTTATAATTTTATAAAATGCTCCGAAAAATACCTTAATAAGAATTATAATAAATTAATAATAATAATAATAAATTAACATGAAAATTTATCTTGGCTGAACAATTTACCGCGTAAATAAAATAGAGAATGGCTTCCTACTGACTTATGCCAGTGGCATGAAAACCCCTCGAAAAACACGTTACAATTCGTCGCAGCTGGGCAAATGCTGCCTTTGACTTCCTTTTCCAATTTGTGATGTCCTCTTCTGTGCCTCCAGTTGAGGGGGCGTGGTGGCACAGCGTTCAAGGTGTTGGCCTCTCACCACGTCAGACCAGGTTCAATTCCCAGTCAATGCATGTGAGATTTTCAAAGTGAAATGCCATGTCCTGTGGTTCGGATTCCATGTAAAAAGGAGGTCCCGTGACTCATGATCTCGAGATTAACGGTCACATAGAACTACAATCTTCCTTCTTCCTTCTTGCCTCCAGTTGTTGATGCCATACTCCCAAGATAGCAGAAATATTGGACACCTTCACTCTGATTCCCATTCATAATTACAGGCTTGGCGTTCTTAGAATTGATACGCATTTCTCTGATATTGTTGATGTTAATTTTCAATCCAATTTTTTCAGCTACTTCCTTCAGTAAGTAAACTTTCTCTTGCATATCTCTATGTGCCTATGACAAAAGACAAATGCCGTCGGCGAAGTCCAGATCTTCTAGTCTCTGTGTTAGTCCCCATTGAATGCCTCGAGCTTTTCCTTCTGTAGCCCTTCTCATGACATAGTCAGTACCACCAAAAATAAGATTGGTGAGAGCAGACAACCCTGTTTCACTCCTGATGATATTCCAAAAGGTTCTGAGAGTTGGCCTTCATGAGCAACTTGTGCACTTTATCCTTCATACATAGCCTTAACAAGCTGAATGATCTTCTGTGGTATACCATAGCTCTTCAAAATTAACCACATATGCTCTCTTTTCACGCTATCAAACGCTTTCTCGAAGTCTATGAACAAGAGATACAATGGTGTCCGATATTCCAATGTCTGCTCAATGATCATCCTCAGTGTATTGATCTGATCAGTGCACAATCTACTCTCTCTGAATCCAGCCTGTTCCTTAGCATCTAGTGCTTCCCGAATCTTACTCAAAATAATCCTTGTGAAAATCTTACTAGGCGTAGACAACAAAGTGATGCCTCTCCAGTTATTACCTAGATGTTAGGCCCTTTAAAACAACAATTATCATCATCATCAGAAGAGTGGGAAGCATTAGTAACTGGCTGTGACGCAAAATGGTTAAGTTCTTGCATGCTGTCCCCAAGGTTATGAAATTGAATCCCAGTGCAGTCAGTTGGAATTAGAGGGAATACAAGCAACCCTTGTCTGTCGATTTGTTGGCATATAAAAGATCTCTTTCCAAGGCTAAATTCCAGCACCCCAACATATACTGTATGTGGATTTGTCCCTAAAAGTTCTGCACATTTACCTTTCTCCCCACTATTCTTTTTAATTGCAATTAAAACCACATTCTAGTCGTTAGAAATCATTACGATATCTTTTCAACCAGAGTATTCTCGTTCTCAATTAATGAATATTCAACTGATTGGATGATAAGTTTAATATTTGATAATATAATTTGAATATTGTAGGTTCCATATGCACGCTCAGAACTGCACCTGACTGAAGTTATGGAGACTGTTTGTAATAAGATGGATGACTACGTGAGGGCCACATACAAAACATCTGGGGAGCTGACTATGCTCAAGCTAATAACAGATTCTGGAACTATGAACCCAGAGATGAGCCAGGTGGATATCATTCAAGATTCTGATCTCAACAAGAGCCTCAAGTTTTATGTGAGTACTTACATTTATTGCTCTTCCAGGTTTTTATGAATCAGTTAATTATCTGCATCAAATTTGTCCAAGTTATTTCATTGCAACATCAAAAGGTATGTCATGACACCAGCTGGCAAGTGTGTGTATCAGTAAATAAACTTTACAAGTACTCAGAGTAAACATTAGATAAAAGTTAATAATTTGTGTGGCTCAATAGCGTCATGCAATTCTTCGAAATTGACACCACTTGGGTGACTGGCATGTCCGAGGTACTTTTCCAGCACATCTAACTAGAATTGAATCTCTTGGCAGAGCTGGAAATTTGACCATAGCTTCCAAGCTGGCAGCTAATTACTACACCATGCAGCGTACAACGATAGATAAGTTCAGGTGAATAGTGATGCTAGCAGGAGGCTGAGCTGCTCTCCCAATTTCCACTGTTCCACCAATGTTTAACTATGGAAGGGAAATGATTTCCTCTTCACAAGCTGGCTACATATATTCAGTGCAGTGGGTATAAAGGTTGCTACCACTATGAATGCACAATGGACTTGAAAATATATGAGTAGAGCAAATTGTCTCAACTTGAGGTGTGGCTCGTGTCGGGTTCGTAAAGAATCCACATTAACAACTGAGAACTTGGAACCTGACGCGGAGGGGTCAAAGTCCGGAGGCGGCATCAAGATACTGCTGATAGAATTGAGAGAGAGATCGCTTACTTGAAGCATTAATTAGAAGAAAGTGTAGCTGGGATGGAATTATTTCTGCGAAGTATGATGAACTTTTAACAGAAATAAAATTCAGTATGGAATTAGTGAGATCCCTGACGACGGAAGTACGCCAATTGAAAGAAGAAAAAGGGAAATGGGGACAAAATTATTTCAGACCTTGGTGCTAAAATTAAAGATGTGGAGCAAGAAAACAGACAAAATTATATAGGACTGTGCGGGGCAGTGCCAACCAAAGAAGAAAAAGTTGAGGATGTGGTGCACAAAATTGCAGAAGAAATGGACATCAACCTTAATCTCTTTGGCATAGAAGAAGCTTATTGTGTTCCAATGAAAAACAAAAATAAAACTGCTCCAATTGTTGTGAAAAGTAGTTCTAAATTTGCCAGAACTGGGTTTCTGAGCAAAATGGCCTATACAACACGGTAAGAAAATCTATATAATCGAAAGCCTGGCTCCATATTTCAGGAACCTCTTGTGGCAAGCAAAAGTAAAAGCTAAAGAGTTCGGTTGGAAATGCGTGTTGGTCAAGAATGGAAAAGTACTTGCCAGGAAAAATGAAGACGCTGCAATTATATGGGTAACAAGAGATGATGACCTGAAGAAAATAACGTCTTAGGGAGTGAGCATGGTTACGAGATGGTGACGTAATAAGGTGTTATTCCATTCATGAACAGTGAAGACTTAATCAGTGATCCTAATGAGAAGTGTTATAAGTTTGACAGTGTTCAAAATTACATCGATAATGGCAAATATATACGCTGGGAAGTGTCTTTAATATAGTGTGCTTAAATATTCAATCATCTAACAACTGGGATTATTTCAAGATATTATTTAGAGATTGCCAGCCCCGTGGTTTTGGGGTAGCACTCCTGCCTTGCACCAGGAGGTCCTGGGTAGCTGTCTGACAGTGAGGCAGCGCCCCGGTCACGGAGACCAAGATTAATGGCTGAGGGGACCTGACATGCTGACCAAATTAAGAAATATTACAAGAAAGAATTTAGTAGCCTCTTATGACTGATGGATATACGAACAACCCATGATATGTTTGATATAAATATATATTAATTACCGGTTATTATAAATTGTTTAGTTAGTTTGTAAATCTTAATGTGTTCACTCCCTCTAGCTTTTGGAAGTCCGAGGTCTGGAGGTGGGTCTCATGATTATGTAGTCTTAATGAATTACTAGATATTAGTTGTTGAGACTTTTACCAAGAGTTATTATAATGTATGTACTTAAAGCAGCTTCCACAGATAAGCCATAGGTTGGCTTTGTGGAAAATAGATATTTAAATTTAGACTTTCTATGTACTGTATTGAAGCCTCCGTGGCTTAGGCGGCAGCACGCCGGTCTCTCACCGCTGGGTCCGTGGTTCAAATCCCGGTCACTCCATGTGAGATCTGTGCTGGACAAAACGGAGGCAGACAGATTTTTCTCCGGGTACTCCGGTTTTCCCTGTCAAAATTTCATTCCAGCAACACTCTCCACTATCATTTCATTTCATCTGCCATTCATTTAATCATTGCCCCTGAGGAGTGCATCAGGCCTCGGCAGCCGGCACGGTTCATATCCTCGCCGCTAGATGGGGGCTTCATTCATTCCATTCCTGACCCGGTCGGAGACTGGAAGCAGGCTGTGGATTTTCATTTTTCATGTACTGTATTTAAATTGTAACCATTACATATCTTCATTTATTCACATCAACCCTCCCTACACAGATTTTGGACATCCACGCTTGTTAGGGTTGGATTAGGAAATTATTTACTTTGCATCTATTGTATGTATGGTGTGATATATTCTCTTTATATGTATGTACATAGTCGATTAATATCAACCCCCCTCTCCAGTTTGTGGAGACCCCAGGGTTGGAGTTGGGATGGAGAATTCATTTATTATTATTGTTACAGTCCACTATGTGGTGGATGGAAAGTACTGGACCATATTGCTATCATAACCCAGAATTAATTGAAAGCCTACGATACTATACCCAGTGTGGAATAAGAACACTGTTGACAAATTTGACAGAAAATATAATGTTGAACAATAAATATAATACATGAATAATAAATAACATACATTTGTGTGTGTGTTAGGTAGTCAGCCCGAAGGCTGGTTGGATCCTCAAAAAGCACCGCCGTTACGTTATGTGAGTAGATACCCACAAAAACCCAAGGCAGTGCTATATTGAGGCGTTCTAGGCAAGAAGAGGAGTGAGGTAGTTTGCCATTGCTTTCCTCACCGAGTCAGTACACCAGTACTAACCCTATGAGTAGAACCTTTCACAGCATCCTCAGGCACTGACGGTGCCCTGAATGCCATTACTAAGCACCACCCATACCTCAGTAGCTTCCATATAATCACAGCCATGAGTGAGACTGAGACATCGGTGAAAAGCCACCTTTTACTCTAGCCTGTGCCAACTAACAGATGCAAATGTACTGTATTCATCAAGAGATGGCAAACAGGCCAAACATACATTTATATCGACATAAATATGTGTATGTCTGTTAGGTAATCAGCCCGAAGGCTGGTTGGATCCTCAAAAGTACCGCCGTTAGGTTATGTGAGTAGATACCCACAAAAACCCAAGGCAGCGCTATATTGAGGCGTACTAGGCAACATGAGGAGTGAGGTAGTTTGCCATTGCTTTCCTCACTGAGTCAGAACAGCAGTACTAACCCTATGAGTAGAACCTTTCACAGCATCCACAGGCACTGAAGTGCCCTGAATGGCATTACTAAGCACCATCCATACCTCAGTAGCTTCCATATAATCAGAGCCATGAGTGAGACTGAGACATCCGTGAAAAGCAACATACATTTATATCGACATAAATATGTGTATAACAAATATTTAAAAAATAAGCGAAGAATCAAAGGACAAGGAAAATAATTAATCAAGGGGGAGTATGGTTAACATCGATTACTAACCAAAATATCAGATTTACCATGATGTTCCACAACATCAGTCAATAAGACGTTTGATAATATTTCAGATAGACTGTAAATCCGAACATATCATTATCGTAACCTTCAGTCATTAAATTGACACGCAACTTCACATACCTAAAAGATATCAAAGGACAAAAAAATAATATTTTAAGTTGCAATATGAGTCGATACTCATTGCAATCAGAAGCCTAGTGGACAATAAAATACGTATGCTGAGAAGATACTTACAGAGTCATAAGGACATACTACGTTTTGAGTACTGAAAAGGGAGGTTAAGTTACGTACATAACTTGTTGCATTTATAAGTAGGAAAACAGGACTCGAAAATATACTAAGTTGTTCATCGTTATCAACAGATCGAATATCTAGACCGATTTAAGAAACACACATCTAGGAGGGCCTAATAAAATCAAAACATACAATAATAAATGATATAGAAAATCGAAACAGTTACTTACATGATCAAATACCGGATGAGGCCTACCATCTTAACACTTACCAACTCACACAAATCACCAATATGTAAAGATCAAATTCCAGCTGCAATGTACAGCATACTAAATGAATTAGTAAAGAAGGACGATCAAACATTTCAATATATCTCAAACTCATATCATGCAGCCTCCATCACTACGTATATTTCACGGTTTGTAACCGAAATAATTTCTTTTCATAAGGTAAATATGAACATACAAGCCTCCTTGGCTTAGGCGGCAGCACGCCGGCCTCTCACTGCTGGGTCCGTGGTTCAAATACCGGTCACTCCATGTGAGATCTGTGCTGGACAGAACGGAGGCAGACAGGTTTTTCTCCGAGTACTCCGGTTTTCCCTGTCAAAAATTTCATTCCAGCAACACTCCACTATCATTTCATTTCATCTGTCATTCATTTAATCATTGCCCCAGAGTAGTGCATCAGGCCTCGGCAGCCGGCACAGTTCATATCCTCGCCGCTAGATGGGGGCTTCATTCATTCCATTCCTGACCCGGTCGGAGACTGGAAGCAGGCTGTGGATTTTCTTTTTTTTTTTTTTCAAGGTAAATATGAACATCTAGATAAATATATAATCTAACGAAGGCAGAAAATATTCAACATAAGATGTTATTGTAGCAAGGAGTATTACGGTAGAGTAGCCTTTAGGCTACTCCCAACTCAATCTTCTTTCCAAGATTAAAACATGTTTCCAGTCTGAGATTCAGATCGCTAATAATGATTGTCCTACAACAAAGTACATCAGCTGTTGCCCAGAGCAACGGTAACATTGATAATACTTTTGTTATTCCTCGAGATCGTAGATCGAAAGCACACTTCAAGACATTTCCAAAACCGACACCGCGCGCCTCCTGGTAGGGAGTGTCGTAACCAGTAAGACCAACTAAGGAGTCAGCCACCAGATAGGGTCACAATCCTATTTGATAACTTTACAAGCAGCAAAATTCGCACGTAGTACAAGATTGACCCACAGATGGAGTCCAAACTCATAATATGCATGACCCGATACATTTTCAAATCACCAAGTCTCCGTATTAAGATTTAGAATCGGCACAATTATTATTATTATTATTATTATTATAATTATTGTTGTCATTCTTACCTTGGTCTACCCCTACAGTTATTGGCCTCGACCCTTCCTTAACTAAGTTTGCTATTTCTGAGTGGCTTAGTTTGTGTCCTACCAACCTATCTCTTCTCTTCATTAACAGTCTCCTGTAACATCTCTCCTCGTCCACTCGTCTTAATACCTCTTCTTTTATTACTTTAGACTTAGCCTCCAATAATATAAAGCTACTCAATCGTGGCGTTCTCTACATAAACAATGTCCTCCTAGCAGTACGCGTATTTACTACTGCAGCGCTGAGTTGCAGCCAAACATTAACATGTGATGTAATAGCATTGCTATCACAAGCTAAAACCAGAAAAAATGTACCTTTACACTGTATTTACAATACATGAATACAATACACATTGTTGAATAGAATGAAGTAAAATATAAGACATGTTCATCTTCTAATAGTAGGGGTTTGTTTCAACTGCGGATTTCCCTTATTAGATAGCTCGCACTACTAACTCAACTAATGTCTGGTATGTACTGTACAGCACAAGAGTAAGGTGGATGGTTGCATTGAACATTTTTACTAGCGTACCATAGAGTTTCAGTGAAAAGGAATGATGTTTCCTAATTTTTGTGATTCTTTCTTCTAATAATCTGTTTTTCTTCTCAAGAAGTAGTCTCATGTCATTGGTGTAGCTAGTGACAGAGGGGTGCAGAAACTTTTGCATTTTTAGGTAGATTTCATTAGAAAGCTAACTATTGCAATGGGTACCATGTTTCGACTTCCGGAAAAATTTCGACATATCTTCGCGTTAAACTTCCCCCAGACCCCAAAACCACCGTCAGTTCAAAAGTTTATATATAATTTATGTAAATATATATATATATATATATCTATCACTTTCATGTGGCCACGATAACTACCGCAATTTTGCACCAATCACTTTGAATCTTTTACATAATATGTATCCCTGTAAAATCTTGGTCGAGTTCATTAATGGGCAAAATCGGTCGAAGGGGGTGGAAATGGGGGGCTTTTTTCGAAAAAGTGAAATATTGCTATAACTCTCTTAATATGTGTAATATCGAATCCATTCAAAGTTCATACTATGTGTCGGTTAAAGGTCAAAATTTTATGTTTGAAAAGTTTTTTTTGTTAGCACCAACCATTGACCAAAGGGTTGGGAAAAAGTGGGTTTTTCGGGAAACATTAATCATATCTCGCTTAATAGGCACAACATCAAAACTGTACAAAATGGACAATATTCCCCTAATAATTACCTAAAACTTTTGTCTGAAAGAATTTTCGATATGACCCACCATTACGCCAAGGGATGAGAGAAATTATTTCGGAATAATAAGAAAATGCGAAGAGCCATCAGAGGTTGCCATGACAACGGTTCTAAATTGATGAGGGATGAGCGATCAGAGGTTGCGTGACAACGCCATTGCACGAGATTACATTCAGTTTTCCATCTAACTCTGTGGGAAGCGGCTTCGGTGACGTAACTGGTATCATGCTGAACTTCTATGCCCAAGGTCGCGGGTTCAAACCCGGCTGAAGACACCAGATTTTTTAATAGAGTTAAAAACCCCTCAGTATGCCTTCCTTTGGAGGGGAAGTTCCAACGTTCATAGCCAGTTGCTAGTTGCGGTGGCATGTAGTAGGCAAGTTCACAGCTAAGTGTCATTGACGGTAGCATTTGGTAGTAAAATTAGGAACTGCTACTTGAAATTGACCGTCTACAGTCCTTACCTGAATTACAGACTAATACAGCCATCACAATTAACTCCGATTATCAGGCAGATTCTACACACACCCAAAGTACACGGGGCTACATGTCCATGTTGTCGCAGCCCCTAAACTAAGGAACCAACTAACATCTTTACGGGAGATAAAATTTTGCATGAAGAAGTAACAGACCGTTAGATAGTTACACATCGGTGTCGGAACCTTGCTTAAGGACAGTGTGACCACAAGTATAAAAAAGGACCCCAAATGACGAGAAGATTACCGTCCCCAAAAGACAATAAAATGTTAAACATATGTATAAAAAGACGAATAACCAAGTTAATTAAGCTCCAATTGTAAAATACTTTCTCGCAATAAATGAGGTCTAATCCTTCTACAAAAACCTCCATATTTCACCTATTTTCGCCTATCCCCAGGTTTGCCTGGTGAAACCTACCTCCGCCTTCCGGCGTGCTGAGAGGGATTTTTTTTATCCTGCTCAATTCCTCAGGATGATCGCTCGCTCCTCACTGTAGAATATGATTTTTAGCAACATGTGGCAACAGTATTTTAGTTAATGTTTGTGCCATTCTTGGACTGCCCAGCGTAACAGATATCATTTCGTCCGTTACTTCTTCCAGCGAAACAAAACCTGGCTTACAATACCAGAGACCACCTCGGTCTTGGAATTTTATTAGTGACATTACTGAAGATGACCTCAGGATACCGAGGGGCAGTTGACCTCGCTGTTCCGCCCCTTCTAACAACAGTAACTAACTAACTCTGGATACTACTAATTTTCTCCAGCATTCTTGACAAGATATAGGCCAGTGTGGTCCAACCCGCGGGCCTCGGGCCGCATGCGTCATGTTGGCCCTTGCCCTTCTTACTGCCCTTCACTCTTCGACAGTTATAATCCGTTGTACCCGTGGTCTAGGTACGTCATGTCGTCATACTATTTTTGAAAGGAGCGCCGAGTGGAGTTTTGAACTAGCGCTCATAGGCGGAGATCCAATCGGAGGAACGCGTGCGCCAGCATGGCGAATGAGGAGACGCCAAATGTGCTGGAACATTTTAAGCTACCTTATTTCTTTATGCTGGAAAGAAGAATGTTATGACATGATGTAGCCCCTAAATTTACACTGGTTATATTGAAGGAATCAGGGTGAAAGCATAATGCACTCCCGAGATATGAATGAAGGAAGTTTTGAGCATGACATAACTGCAGACTCACGTGACGCGCCTGAGCGATATATAAGATGCGAGGAACAGACAGCAGGCAGCTTGTCTCTCTGATCCAGTCGGTGTTAGTGTGGTCTAAATATGAGTGAGAGTAAACGTTATCGCCGTGAATGTTACGAGTTGCCGAGATGCACAGACCGGAATATTCTGGAAGGCCTGGAAATTTTCCAAGTGTAAGCTACGACCTTATTGCTTGTGGAATGGTGGACTTAGAATTCTTCAAACAGAAGTGAGTTAAACAAAACTTTATTAATATTGTGAACTGTTGTGTTAGAAGTGCTAGTTGTTAGATATGGGCCAGGAACTTTGTTTTTGGTCAGTGCATTACATTTGTGTGTGGAGACAGTTAATGGAACATGCGGGCAGCTATTAAGTGAAGCAAATATTTCAAAGTATTGCCGCATAGTAGAATATGAACTGTGAGGTTGAGGATATCAGGCCACAGCACTTTAAATTTAACCACCTGTTAATCGAGTCTGGCATTGCTTCCACTTTCTTATGCCGGGCTCCTCTCCGTCTTCTTTCCTGTCGACCTCCCTTGGTCAACTCTTGTTCTTTTCCGACCCTGACGGTATTAGGGTATCAGAGGCCTAGGGAGTCTTTCACTTTCCTGCCTTAGTTGGCCCTTGTCTCATCTTTCCTGATCCCTCATTCTTCGAGGGGTCAGACCTCTTGTTTTCTTTTCGTTATATTTCCGAGGGTCAGGCGGCCAGTACCGAACATGGCAAACTAAGAGAGAACCAATGGCTTTGGGCGGAGGAGTTCTTTCTTAGGAGGTTTGATGAAACCTTTGTAGAGGAAATGCTGCATAAATTCATTAGTTGCTGCCTTGTAGTTGTGGCAGGGGACTGCCAAAGGCTAAGGGAGTAAACCCCAAGAAAATCCTCCTATGCGATAGGCCTAGCAAGTCAGCAGAAGAGTTTTGTGAAGATTGCTTTCAACAAGAAAAAGAACCTCGGAAAGAGAATAGACCGAACTTACGCGTCCTCTCAGACAATTGTAAAGTATGATGACCGTAAGGCTGATGATATACAATATTCTGAGAGGAAACCCAAAACTAATAAGAGACACAAATACCGAATTGGAACTATGAACATTATATCATTAACGGGAAAGACAGAAGAACTCGTAGACATGATGGATAGAAGAAACATATCGATATTGGGATTAAGTGAGACCAAATGGAAAGGGATAGGGAGTAAGACTCTTCGGGGAGGATGCAAGTTGTACTGGAGTGGACAGAAGAAGGAAGCAAAGAATGTTGTTGGATTCTTAATTAGCGAGGGGACTGATGCCACAGCTGAAGTTATCTGCATGTTGTCCATGCAACTGGAGACCACTAAGTACACAGGCATACAAGTATATGCCCCACAGACAGGCTGCAGTGAGGAAGACGAGGAGAAATTTCGTCAAGACCTGGAAGATGCAGTTGATGAGGAAACCGTTATTATTAGGCCTATTGGAGATTTGAATGCGCAAGTTGGGGTAAGCAGATATGCATACGAGAACATCATTGGCCTACATGGATTTGGAAAAAGAAATCCAGAAGGAGAACAACTATTAGATTTGTGCAGAAGAAATGGTCTTATCATCAAAAATACATTTTTCAAAAAAAAGAGGCAGTCACAGGGTAACGCGGTACAGTTGGGATGGCCAGTATAGAACACTGATTGACTACGTAATCACGAATAAGGATGGTGGTAGATATATCACAGATGTAAAGGTCATCCCTAGTGAATGTATGAACAGTGACCATAGACTGCTGGTAGTAGACTTCAAACATTCGACCAATGAAACGCAGAAAATTATTATGAAAACACCAAGGGTATAAAACATGGAAATTGGAAGAAGCTCAACTAAAGGAAGAATATAAACTAAGAATTCAACAGAATCTGCCAAAGGGTGAAGTAACCAACGTTAATGAAGAGTGAAAGACCTTCAAAGACACCTTGTAACGTTCCCGGTCCTTCTAAGTGACCAAAGGTTACGTTCCAATATTGCGTTCTCCTGGAGTACAGTAGAAGAATCGCAACACGAACAAGCACCGCTTTACTCACACCACCAATAGGATACTTACCTCTTACCTGTTCATTAGCAATGATTATAATCAGCTCGTGTGGACGCCAGGACATCTGATACTTACTTTAGATGTGCCAGAGTATTTAATTGAAATAGTGATAGAGCACTCGAAACATCTTTCTCTCAAGCCGTGGTATAGCTGAGCCATTAACCAATTGTTTTATCGTTACTGGGAGAAGGTATGCATTATGTCTAAAGCTAGCTACTGGAAATGAAAGTCCTACCATTACTTAAGAACAAAACTTAATTGATCAAAATTATAGCAGCAAAAGACGTAAAGAGAGAAACAAAAGAATTTACAAAAAAAAAAAAAACTGGAAGTTATATTAAATTGGCGAGAGTTACAAAATGGAATATGAATTAAATTTAAACAAAAGCTGGATTCTAACTTGCCATAAACAGAATTACAGAGACTTGATTGGATTTAGTAAAGGAGCTCACGGCCGTCTTCTTCATAGTGGTAGTCTGGTTTTCCCTCTGATCTTGCTGGCGGAATGTTGTTTGGTTCTGCCTCAATATTGTGTAGATCCTTTTCTTGATACGGGCAGGGAACCAATTTGTCCCGTCTCCCGACTGACATATGTGAATGGCTTTGCTCCAAAATTCACTTTTGTGTTTATGATCAAAGACACGATCATATTCACGTCAGTAGTATTAATTTTAAAACTTCTTGAACTGATAAGTTGCGATCCCCCATATAAACTAAGAATTCAACAGAATCTGCCAAAGGGTGAAGTAACCAACGTTAATGAAGTGTGAAAGACCTTCAAAGACACCTTTGTGGGAGAGGCCAAAATCCTATGTGGAGTTACAAGTTCCATCAAAAGAAAGAAACAGACACCATGGTGGAATGATAGTTGGAACAGCTTTGAAAGAAAGAAACCAAATAAAGAAGGCACTAGACAAGGAAAAACAAAACAGGACGAAGAACGCATTGAACAAGAAATACTAAAACTCCAAGGAATGTACAGGAACAAGAAACTTGCTGTTAAGAACATTGTAAGAGAAGAAAAGAGAAGAAATGGAATGAGTTTGCAGACCAACTAGAAGAGGATAGCAGAGGAAATATGAAACTGCTATACAGAGTAGTGAAAAACAAGAGCAGGGATCAAGAGACCATAAAAGCAATAGATCGTGATGATGGAACTCTGGCACAAGAAGAGGGAGAAATCAAACAAGAACTCAAGATCTTTTTTGAAAAGCTGAATGGAGATGAAGAAAACATAACAAACAGAGAAGAGTCAAATCGAACAACCACGACTGAACCACCAATCACATGGCTGGAGGTTGAAAAGGCGCTCAAGAGCATGAAGAAAGAAAAGGCAGTGGGCATAGACGAAGTGAGTGCGCTTATGCTGAAAGCGGCGGGAATTCCAGCAATCCAATGGTTATACAGAATGCTCAACAGGATATGGGAGGAAAATACTATCCCAGAGGACTGGAAGATGGGCATCATTGTCCCTCTGTTCAAGAAAAGAAGCAGACTTAAATGCACTATCGGGGTATTACACTACTGTCTCATGCTCTGAAAATATTGGGAAAAATAATAGAGAACAGAATCAGAGATATTGTTGAACCTATTTTGGAGGAAGAACAGTATGGTTTCAGACCAGGAAGGTCAACTACAGACCTGATCTTTGCACTTAGGATGCTAATGGAAAAACACTGGGAGAAGAACAAACCTTAATTTCTAATATTTTTGGACCTTGAGAAAGCCTATGATAGTGTTCCAAGGGAAACACTCTGACAATGCATGAAAGAACTTTAAGTGAGAGACAGCCTCAGAGACAAAGTGAAAATGTTGTACAATGGGAATAGAAGTTGTATTCAAGTAGGACGTGGTTTGTCAGACTGGTTTGAAACAAAGAAAAGAGTGCAGCAGGGCAGCTCATTGTCACCGCTTCTATTCATCATCGCGATGGATGTGGTAATGAAATCTATTTAAAGGAAAGATCATGGAGACATTAGAACCTCCACATTTGCAGATGATGTTGCGATCTGGAGTGAATCAGAGAAGGAACTGGGTGAGAGGCTGCAAAGCTGGAATGAGGAGTGTAAGAAATATGGTTTAAACATCAGTGAGACAAAGACGGTGGCGATGTAAGTGTATGAGGAAGGAGCAGAGCCAATAGTCATGCTAAATGAAGTCAAATTGGACAGCGTTCCAGTTTTCAAGTACTTGGATAGCATTCTATCAAGTGACAACCTTGCAAAACATGAGGTAAACAATCAAATTAATAAGGCAACACAATTTTGCTGTGGGATGAGCAAATGCCCATGAAAACAAAGATGACATTGTACAAGTCCTATTATACACCGATTCTTACATACAGTCTTGAAACCACAACACTAACCAACAGAGATAACTCTAAACTCCAGGCAGCCGAAATGAAATTCCTACGTACCATGATTCAGAAATCCAGGAAAGACAAGATCAGGAATGAGAAGATTAGAGAAGAAGTAGGAATAGATGATTCTCTCCTCAATAAGATCCAGATCTCAAGACTGAAGTGGTTTGGTCACACGAAGAGGATGCCACCAAATAGAACTGCACGGAAGGAATTTGAGAGAAAAGTAGGAGGAAGACGACCCGTGGGATGGCCACGAAAGAAGTGGATAGATACAGTCAAGAATGATGTACTGCAGAGAGGTCATGATTGGGACAAGTTGGTGGAGGAGGAGTGGTACAAGAACAGGATGAAATGGAGGGGGCTCATATACCACACCAGGGCAACTGGAGTCGGTTCAAGATGATGATGATGATGATGATGATGACTCAGGACTTCGAAATTCTTTGTGCAACTATCAGCCGAGCGTGCTTAGCGCAGTGTGAGATACCAGTATCTAATGGAACGAATAACCATATGGTTTAAGGACAGTGAAGGACACTCTAAAATCATGTGTGCTGAACATCGTGAACATCTTACGAGTTGTATATTGGAACTTTTTGATGCAATGAAATTGCACTAAAAACCGAGGATGGGTTAGATACAAGGAAATGAAGAAACGACATCGCCGATACCAGCCCATGTGGGAAGCCGGAGAAAGGACATCGCCAATACTAGCCCGTGAGGGAAGGTTCCAGAACATCGTGATGGGGCAGGCAGATGGAGCGATATCCGAGGTCACTGGAAGTGCAGACCAGTGCGTGGCATGAATTATGTGGACACATGCTTGCGCTACATGGAGGAACTATTGGCTAAAATTTTCACCATCTGGCAGATGGTACAAATCTACATCATGAATGATTTGGAAGTAGTCATGCTGTAGTCTAGCCATGTTGTATTTTCCCAAACTTATAGGTCAGCGTATTCTAGAATTTATTTTTCTATTTATGAACAAGTCGCACAAGTTCAGATAAGCAGTGATTGTCAGTAAACAGTTTCTTTCATAGTTCAATTTAGTAACATTGTGCGGATATTATCGCATTATTTTGCGCTTCCTGATTCGTAACAGTGATAGGAGTAATTTTGGTTATTCATGAATAGATATTTTGAATGAGGAATTATTTGTGTGAATAAATATTAGGCAGTTTATAAGAATAAAAATAGTTGAGGACATGAATTATTGAGTATAGGGATAGTTGGAAGCAAATAATAATAATGAAACAATGGTAAATTAATATCAGTAATGAATTATGTTGTTGTTGTTGTTTCCTATGCCTAGCCCGGATTCCAATCCATCAGCTTTCTTGCCTTCCAATAGAGTTGTGTGAGGTTTCCTGAAGTTTTAGCAGTCACATATCAAGTTTGTTGCAATGTAACAGGTGCCCCTATCCATTTTACTTCCAGATTCGTGACAAAGTGTGCATTCTTCAGATCTCAGGATGTTGATTCGTTTCAGATGAGCTGCAAGGCAGTCATGGCCAGTGTTAAGTCTGAAGAAGGCTACAGCTTCTCTTCTTGGTGTTAATTTATATTGATCCCATTTAGCATCAATGTCCTTCCATAATTTGGTTTCTGCTGTTTTCTTTGCCATTACTTCATACCTGTTTTTGATAGTATTTTTCAAGATCCTTTTTGCTGACATAAAATCAGTGTGACTGACAGGTTGTTGTAGTGTGGTACCGTTTTTTGCTAATCTGTCTGCCTCTTCATTACCTGCTATTCCAACATGAGAAGGGATCCACTGAAATGAGATCTGTTTGTGGAATCTTTGAAGGGTTTTTATCATACAAAAAATGTCTTTCAGTTCTTTATTTTGAGGCTTATAATTTGAGGAGACGGCTTGGATGGCTGCTTTTGAATCTGTATTGATAACACATTTTTGATAATCAATGTTTCTGCCTAATAACTGATGGAGTGCATGTGAAATTGCTCTTATCCCAGCATCAACGTTTGTTTTGTTTTGGCCTACTGGGAAGTAGAGTGAGAAGAGAGATGAATGTATTCCTGCTCCAGTTCTATTTTCTTTGTCTTGTGAGCCATCAGTAAATATTTTTAGCCATTGATTAGATGGATATATTTCTTCTATTGTACAGAGGGCAGGTTGTTTTAGATCATGTGGTGGAGAGTCTTTCTTGCAGACCTCTTCTAGCAAAGTAAGATCTGTAGTCACTTGTATATATTCAATGTGGTTGACTGGCATGCAAAGTGGTTCAAGTTTTATTTGCAGATTGCTCTTATTGATATATTCTTCAGCGAGACTTAAGGGATCTTTTTGTGTTTTAAGATTGGGGCTAGAAACTGGTTTTTAGATCCATATCATTTGAGGTAGTCTTTGAATACTGAGGTATGCATTGACTGTTTGATGTTTCATCTCTTCTTCTATTGGTTAGTTGTGGGTATATAATTGCAAGGCGGTTATAGGTGTAGTTTTTATTGCGCCTGTTATGATTCGTAGGACATTATTCTGACACCTCTCGAGGCGCTCAATGTTTGACTGAGGTGCTGTAGAGAGTACTTCACTGCCATGTTTTATGATAGGTTTGATGTAAGTATTGTAGGTTTTGTTGAGTGTGTCTTGAGTGCTCCCCCAAGTAGCTCCTGCTAGTCTCTTCAGTAATTTCATCTGTTATGAAGAATAAGAATTTTCAATCTTTCCGCCTATTCAACACTTTAATTTGTGTCACATTTCAGGGGTACATGTTTCGAGTCCCGCTTTTGGACCCTTCTTCAGCCCACAAACTTATATTTAGAACCCATCTAAACACAAAGAACATCGAAAATCTTTACGATGACATAAAAACACACATACACAATAAATGGTTAAAAACACTGAAACAATATCCAAAAATCCAAAAAATAGCATGCATGGTTCACAAATTTCAGGTACACATTTTGCACTTGTTCTATTCTATGTAAAACGTCATTTGACACTATATAACGACATACACATTTGTTGACGGTCGATGTCTATAATTGGTATACTGTAGGACAACTTTGCAGCATATCTTGTATTATTCCTAAAACACTTCTATTGATGTGGCTGTAGACTAGGTTGGACAGCGATTGCTAAACCTTTTGATCAAATTCTTTGTTATAAATGTGGCATTTGGCAATCTGTCTTTGATAGATTGAAAACTCTTCTGTCACATGGTATGGAAAAAACAACAAAAGAATTTGGCATCTTGTTTGTTACTCTTGACCCGATGTCAAATGAAAACAGCCCTGCGAGATCATGTGGAGGTCAAGCTCTGCTTTGCGAGAGCAGCTTGCTACTCTCAAGAATAACAAACAAGATGCCAAATGCTTTTGTTGTTTTGTTGTTTTTTCCATACCGTGTGACAGAAGAGTTTTCAATCTATCAAAGACAGATTGCCAAATGCCACATTTATAACAAAGAATTTGATCAAAAGGTTTAGCAATCGCCGTCCAACCTCGTCTTCAGCCACATCAATAGAAGTGTTTTAGGAATAATACAAGATATGCCACAAAGTTGTCCTACAGTATACCAATTATAGACATCGACCGTCAACAAATGTGTCTGTCGTTATATAGTGTCAAATGACGTTTTACATAGAATAGAACAAGTGCAAAATGTGTACCTGAAATTTGTGAACCATGCATGCTATTTTTTAGATTTTTAGATATTGTTTCAGTGTTTTTAACCATTTATTGTGTATGTGTGTTTTTATGTCATCGTAAAGATTTTCGATGTTCTTTGTGTTTAGATGGGTTCTAAATATAAGTTTGTGGGCTGAAGAAGTTTCCAAAAGCGGGACTCGAAACATATACCCCTGAAATGTGACACAAATTAAAGTATTGAATAGGCGGAAAGATTGAAAATTCTTATTCTTCATAATTACTGTCAATACGGAACCTGAAATGAATAATATTTCTAATAATTTCATCTGTTTGCTTACCTTATCCTCCACATGTTGTATGTGTTCAGCTTCTTGTCCCTGATGATACCTAGATACTTTGTACTTTCACATTTTGGAAGGTTTTGATTGCTAAATTTGAGACTGAAAGTTGGATTGTGGTGTCTCAGGGAGAAAAACTGGTATACTGTTTGGGTAGTATTGATTTCCATATTATTGTTTTCAGTCCAGTTTTTGAGTTTTATAAGTGCCTGGTTCATTCTGTGTTCAAGAAGCATTTGCTGATTTGGGCTGTTACGTGCTGTGGTCCAAATGATAACATCGTCTGCAAACATGCTGATATTCACATTGCCTACTCCCTTTATTGTTTTTGGAAGATCGTTGATGTACACATTGAATCAAGTTTTGCTTGATACAGCTCCTTGTGGGAGGCCTAGTTTTGATTGCTTGCAACCTGAAGTTTTGTTGTTGTAACGAACATTGATCATTCTTTGTGAAAGGAATCTTGAAAACCAGTTTAACATACATCCATTTACTTTGAATCTGATAAGCTTCTTTAGCAGCATGTTTCGCCATACAGTATCATAGGCTCCTTTAAAATCGATGAAAACTGCAAGAACACTTTCTCTTTTGTTAAAGACTTCTTTAACAGCTTGTGTAAATCTCATTATTTGGTGGGAGGAGGACCTGTTTTGTCTAAACCCTGCTTGTTCTTCTGATAGAAGAGATTTTGTTTCCAAGTACCAATTGAGTCTATTTGTAATCATCCTTTACAGAATTTTTACCAGAATGGAGGTAAGTGCTATAGGTCGGTATGAGGGGACTTGGTTTTTTGGCTTGCCTGGTTTTAAGATTGGAATGATGGTTGCTTTAGTCCAGTCTTTAGGTAGGTTGTCATTTGATGTCCCAAAATTTGTTGAATATGTGTGGCAGTATGTTTAGAGCAGATGGACCTAGATTTTTTATGAATTCTGGGAATATCTCATCAGGTCCTGGTTGTTTTCTGACTTGTGTGTTCTTTATTGCTAACATTAACTCTTCCATTGAAATTTCATTGTTAAAGATATCGTCTGCATTATTATTCATGAATTTTTTTACTATTTTTTTGAGAGTCTTGTCTTCTTTCTTTTTCTGTTTTGATAGTCTAATTGAAGTGAAATGTTTACAGAAGTGGTTTGCTATTTTATGACGGTCTGTAATTTCCTTATCATTTATCATAATAGGATTCAAAGGAGTGACTACGCGTTTGTTGTTTAGAGAATTGATAAGTTTGTGAGCTTTATTGCTGTCTGTCCTGTAGTCAACTGTTGTTAGAAATGTGTTCCAAGATTCTCTTTTTGTTATTGTTATTGCTTGTTTTAATTTTGCTGTTGCTTGTCGCCATTTCCGTACATCATTTTGATCCTGAGTAAGTTCAGCTGTTCTTCTTGCTTTGTCTCTGGCGGACTTAAGTTTGTTCAATTCATCTGACCAGAAAGGTTTATATTTTGTTTGAGCACCTCTGGGTATGCACAGTTTGGCTATGTCTTTTATGGCTGTAGTAAATTTATTCAGGATAATGTTAGGAGGTGCATCAAGATCAATTTCCGACATTTTAGTTTCAAGTTTGTTTCTGAAATTTTCCCAGTCTGCCTTTTTAAAGTTCCACCGAATCTTCTGGTCTGCACTTGGAGCAGATTCACTGTATGATGTAATAGTAAGAAGGGACAATCTATGTCCACTGCATGGATCTTCGAGTACTGTTCGATGACTATGGTTTGTAAGATCTGTTGAGACTAATATGAGATCTGGGTAAGTTGTGGAACCAGAGTGGTGAATGAATGTTGCTGGGTCTTTGTTACTATATAATAGCTCAAGAGAGCTACTCTCTATAAGGTCTTTTATTGTTTTACCAGCTGAATTTGTGTAGGTGTAGCCCCAGACTGGAGAAGCTGCATTGAAGTCTCCTATAAAAATAGTAGCTGTTTTGATTTCTAAAAGGTGAAGATTCAGATTTTTATTGTTTGGAAGACTGTAAACACAGAATATTGTTATTTTCTTGTTGTTGATCCATATGGATAATTCGATAATTTCTGATGTATCTGTTGGGTCCATTTCTTTTACAATTCTGAATTTTGACATGATGTTGTTCTTCACTGCTGCAAATATTCTGCTTGCTATTTGTCTTGTTTTGAAGAGAGTGTAGATGGTATACCCTTGGATCTTTAAATATTGTATGTTTTCAGGTGTAGTGTTGGCTTCATTGATTAGAAGGATGTCTATGTCTCTGTCTATCATGATTTTCTTTACTTCCAAAAGTTTCTTTACTGATAGACCACCTGCATTCCATTGCAGTATTCTTACTTTGTGTTGTTTAGCTCTGAAAAGAGCAGTTTTATTTGTTTGCATTTGTTTGCTCATGTTTCTATATTTTGGAGCGTTTTTTGCCAAAATTGTTACTCATTTCGCACCACCCAGGGGACTCGTACAGCTTAAGATATGCTGCGGACGTGAGTAACTTCATTATTACTACAAATTAATTAATAATAAATGAGGAAAAATCATTAAGAATGATCATGATAATTGAATATGTTCAGATGTGGAGTTGGAAACATGAAACAATAGTTGTCAATTAAATTAGTTGTAAAATTTATTTGTTTATTTATAAATAGCTCAGACCAGATGTTGAATAATATTTCCAAGTTGAATAGGGGATAATATTTCAAGGAACAGCTATAAGTAGTTGAGGACTGAGTTAACTAAAGATGGTTTTTCGAGTATAATTAATGAAAGCTAATATCCCTATTGTTGTCAGAATGTAATGACAAATCAGATCGTGACAAATGTGTAATATTGAGAGTTTGGCATTCAGTTTTCTAAATGGGCATGTCGTGGACATTGCACCGATAGGTAATGTGATGTTTGGGCATCAGGCAGTGGGGCTTGAATGCGCCATGAATTTTGGAGTAGTGGTTGTTGTTGATAATGAATATGTGGGACACACAGTGAAGATTCATTTTTCTGAATGCATAAGTATGTGGTTTAAGGAGGTCACAATAGATCTGAAATACAAAGGGATTCATTTCTCTCATGTATACTCAAATTGCGTCTGATGCAGTTAAGGTCAGAATAATATGTCTTGCTACTGATCTGAAAATTATGAGGAAGGATTATTTCATTGGAATAAGATCGAATCCTTAATTTATGACATGCTAATAATTATGTATAAATAATTTATGCAACAGTTTTTGTTATTGCTAGCTAATTAATCATGAGTGGATAAATTATGATATTTTGGTGGATAGCGAAGCCTATGTTCAAGTATTTTCTGAATAATGTAAAATTGAAGTGAAATAGATTTTCAACAGTACCTTGCGTGAAAAATAAAATGGTAACAAATGTGTAAATAATGATCAACGTAAATTTATAAATGAATGTGGACATGATGGACATGCTTAAATATTAAGACATTTACCCAGTAGGAAGTGCATTTAGGTTATTTTTCTTTCTTTCATATCAGGAATCTCAGGGTGAGAAACTGATATTAATACACCCTGCAGATTTAGGTAGGAGAGTGTTTTCTACTTGTGACCTGAATTTTTTTTTTTGTAAAAGTGGTGTGTGTTTCTAGAAAATGTTGTGTGCTTCTCGTCCTTACTATATTCAGGCGTGAGTCTCGGACACAGTTCAGCACCACCTAGCCCTTACCCCTTAACCCCTGACATTTTCCGAGTCTTGTGTTCAACTGTCTTCGAGGCTCCCGCATATGTGGGCGTTTATCTTCGGATAAACGGGCACACCGTGGCGTGCCTACTTTAATTTTCACTTTCATTCAGTAATGTTATGAAGGAGCCAGGTGGGAAAGGAAAGATCCGGAAAAATACACCAGTAATCAGAATTGTCTTTCCACGAATACGTATGGCACGAGAAGTATGGCCTCCAGGCGACAACTGGTTGGCTGCTGATAAGTTCGCAATCGTTCATGTGCTGCGGCGGATTTCCCTATAAAAGGGAGCGCAGGGCTGTTGGAAGAGGTTGTTTTTGACGAGAGAGGTTGTTCGAGGGATATAGTACAATGAGAGTTTGTTGTCATCGTTGTTGCGAGAGCTGTACCTAATATGGCGGAACTTAATAAACGGCGTGTTGAAGATGAGAAACGACAATTTCAGTCAAAGCGGCAGGAAAATTACTTTTTTGTTGAACATAATGAAAAACCACAGTGTGTTATCTGTTCTCAAGTCTTGGGTGTTTCGAAGGAGTATAATGTGAATAGACACTAAACCAGCTTGAATAAATCAACACCAGGGAAGTGCCAGAAGTTGTGTGTTTAATGATTTGAAGCTGAAACTAACAAGACGGAAGAATATATTTCAGCAACCATTAAACACAGCCGGTTTAAAGGCATCTTATGAGGTATGTTTAGCTAGCTAAAAGTAACAAGTCTTTTAGGGATGGTGAGCTCTTTAAGAGATGTGCTGTAAAAATGGCATCTTCATTTGGAGATAATAGGATGGATAAAAATTTTGAAACAGTTTCCTTGTCTCATCAGACAGTTAGTAGAAGAATTAATGATATGGCTGCTGAAGTTTCAGGTTCTCTCAAGAGCATTTTGGAAAAATGTGAATTTTACTCTCTAACTCTAGATGAGAGCACAGATATAGCTGAAATCGGCCAGCTCCTTTTCTTTGTCAGAAAAATAAACGAAGAATTTGAAATTCATGAAGAACTGTTGGAATTAAGACCATTAGAAACTAGCAAATAAGGTATTGACATATTCAACGCATGATGTCATTTCTAAATATATGGAGATTTTGTGAAGTGCTCTCGCATTGCAACAGATGGAGCTAGAGCAATGGTTGTTCCTAACATTGGTTTAGTAGGACTGTGTAAAAAAAAAAAGGACTAAATTTTTTGTTTTTGCACTGCATTATCCACCAGGAGACTCTCTGTGGAAAAATTATAAGGCTCAGTGAGACAATGAAAACTTTTGTAAATGCTGTAAATTTAATAAAGGGAGGCAATAATGCCTGTAGACACTGAGCATTTATTGCATTCCTGGACAATTTGGAAACTGAGTATCGTGACATTTCATTGTACTGTGAAGTGCGTTGGCTAAGTGCTGGAAATTGCTTGCAACAGTTTTTTGGGTTGAGGAATTAAATTCTTGCTTTTCTCAAAAATGAAACCATTGGGCATGAGTATCCAGAAAAACTGGAAGAAATCCAGTTTTGAAATAATCTTGCTTTCCTGACAGATTTGACATCCCATCTAAATGCTTTAAATGTGAAACTACATGGCAGAAAATAAAATATCTACCAGCTATATGGACATCTTGAGGGCTTCTGCAAAAAACTTCATGTAATGCAAATTGCAATTAAGGCAAATATTATGGCACACTTCCCATCTTGTCAGCAGTTGAAGGAAGAGTGACATAAATTTTAGTATGTTTCATGAAATAATAATAGATATTGTACCCTCCCGGTCCTCCAGGATGCAGACTCTTATCTCAGGGCGTGCTCTGTTCACGTGGCTTTAATCTACACTCAACATCCTGGGATTTTATATCAAGGATCATGGGAAACTTACACTAAAATAATATGCCAGAGGTATCTTAACACAACAATATTTATTCATGAAGCATCATAATTAAGTTAAATCCCCCCTTAACAAAACAAGTATATCCCCTTACGTTACTGAAAAATTCAACAAAAAAGAAAAACTAAACACAAAAATTATATAAGCACTGGCCTCCTCAATGGGCCGACACAAATGTCACATGATCACATGTCCACAACTGTTCCAAAGGAACACCAAGACTGAAATGGTTCCAAAAACAATAGACATCAGAGTAATGTCATGAAAAACTAGTTCAGATAGCGCACTCTCATTTGCAATAGTTGTTTACAGGTGTGTTGGACAGGTTATCTTTCTCGATCATTTCCTTCATGACAAGAATCCAGTCATGATCGTCGCATATCGTTTTCCCGGTTACAGGTCGTGTGTGCATAAATTACAGCAACTTATCTTACATTTAATCCTATGACCAAAGCTAGGGTCCAAGCCCTTCCAAGCTTAACTGTTCAATAAAACAAACACAAACAAATGAAAATAATAATCAGTGGATCACCTCTAACAACAATGGTGGCCTATGCCCCATAATGAAATCAAAGAATTATTTATTTACATGGGTGCACGGAAACATCGCTACCGAAAGCAAGTTGAATCAAAAAAAAATCGAAATCCCCACATGAATATAATTGGCCAAGCGCCTGTGTCTGATTACCACGATATAACAAGCCATTCCGTTCTCACAACATAAACACTCTCTCAGGACCTGCAGTGGTCGACAACCTCACTCGTACAATAGTCTAACAGCCCGTATTTTGGAACTCTGTCTACCTGGCCTTCCCTCAAGGCTCACTTGAAAAGAACCCAGCTGAATGCAGTACTTTCTCCGTCCAGTAAAGGGGTCCTTCAGGTACCTCCCTCACAATCACAAGGAGCATCATTACCATTATCATCTCATCAAATTAATTTGCGGGCATTATCCATCCGCCTACGATTTACCATTGAAGACCACGGGCAAGTACCTCCATTTTCTTACCTTTTACTTTGCATTATCAGCTCAGTTCGCATTAACCCTTACCCTTACTCACTTACCAATCTTGGGTTGTCTCTTATCTCGACAACGGTCATCAGTCCCTATCTCTTTGTGCTCAGGCTCAAATATCATCATTAGAATTGGCCTGTTATATCCCTGAATGATTCCCTCCAAACTCACTTTTTACGTTTATTTCCTGCACTTGCAACCTCTTATCGTGCACCCCACAGACAAACAAATAACCCTTACGTTATATCAAACAACAAAAGATGATCACGCAGTCAAAATGAATAAAAACACACACTAAGTTCTAACAAATAAAATATATACAAGTTGCACACTCTCCGACCTGACGTTCCGGTAAACCTCTGCTAATTATAATGGCTTATAATCATGCCATGCATACCCCAAATTTAGGCTACTTAGCTCATGATCACGTGTCGGCTAATCCTTCCAATTGGCGTACCTTCTGCGGGCTTCTGATGACACATGTTCTCTTGCTGGGGAGGATAACTTTTAAGCACAATTTACAGTTTCATGCAAAAGTGAAGGATCGCCATGAAACTTTTTTTACACTATTTATGCACTGTTTCTGTACTAGCGCCTTCTATGAATTACAGCTAGGCGTGACCTACTCAATTCGGCCAATAGTTAATCTAGCTCCTACGCCACTGAATTTGCCTAGCCTATAGCACTGATGGATATCTTCTATAGTACGGACTTCACACGCACTGGTTTGTTCCGAACCATTTGCATGTCGCTATTATTATCAGAATACATGTCACTGTTCATTACTTATCAATTATTCACTTTTTGCGCTGAATTCGCGGTACTGACCAACGTGAACTATTGCCTATCAAGCGATCAAGAATCAACTGATTTTATACTTATAAAATGTATGCAATAATATGGGCTACGGTCTGGCAAGGGCTCTCGCCGCTCGACGATGGAGAAATCGACTGGCTTTACTGACACTAGGCAGGCTATTTAAGTCCTGAAATCATCAGGAGTTGTAGATTCTCAAAATTTAAATCGGGAGCAACACTCGTATGACTATGAAACTAGGTTCATTCGATTGCTCTTGTTTCTAATGTCCCAAAACTTGGTTTTATTTCGAAATCGGATCGTACATTCGGCCGCTAATTAGCTCCGCAGTAATTTTCATCGTCCAAGATGTTCGCGGTCTTTTGAAGCGTCCATCCGCCCACAATTCTGATTGGTTCGTTCAAATTTTCCTTCCTCCAGTTCTTCAGACCGAATTAATTCCAATACTGCTGTTTTCGTGACTTTTGAAATGAGATTCTTGAAGCTAAAATCGCCCTCTTTCCAATGCTGCAACTCATAATTTTGTACATTAATTATTTCTCTAATTTCCTTTAAATGGGAGGTGCTTATTTTTCAGTTTGGCAAGTGATCAGTTACCACCCGCACTTATGGTTGAGCGACCTCGATTCCTTGTTCAATCACATCTGGTGTCCATGTGTTGCGGCTGTGAGCTTCACTTCATTGATCGCTCTCAGGGAAAGTTACGGTATGTCACGTTCTGTGTGCTCCTTTGCCCTCCCTTGTTCCTCGTTTGGCCGCACCTACTTCCTTCTCAAATATGAGCACATTTGATAAATTTAACTTGGAACATTTATGCTGTATCATATGCATAAAGGTTTCATTCGCCCTTTGCAAAGAAAAAAATCTATATGGCACGTATGATTTTTTTCAATATTTTTCCTCAGTCTGCCTCACGGACATGGTGTAGCTCCGTCGTCACCCATCGTTTCAACATGCTTGTTCGCCCCTGCTGGTCGCGTGTTACGAAGTATCCTTCTTTTGCCTGTCCGCATTCTTGAGGGATTAGGGCGCGCTCGCGCGGCCCGTCTCAGGTAGTCATTGTTCTGGTCCCTCAGTGCTCTGGGTTAAAGCTTCCAGCTGCTTCATTGTGAACGGACGTAAACATCCTTGGGTTCTGTCTACTATTGATTTCCACTGCGATCCCCGTGCACTTGCTACTGCTTGCTATTGCATTTCAATTAGGTGTACACCAGCTGTGTTCCTTGGTTGATCGAACGGCTCTCTTTCATAGTACACCTTTAGATTAGAAATATTCATGACTGAAGTGTTCCCGCTGCTGATTTCCTGTAACTTATACGCGTTGTTTCCAAGATTCCTTGTGATTCGAAACGGTCCAGTATATGGGAAACACCATTTGCTGAATACTTTATTCGCTGGGTCTGATATGGGCGGCCGTTTCACCAGGACTAACTCATTGGGTCTTAACTCTCTGTGAAAACTTTTCCCCCTCACTCTTCTCAGTCTCCTATCGGCTTGTTCCCTCATGTATTTTACTGTGTTCTGAACTCTTAACTGGGGTGCTGGTTGTGGATCCACCGGGCAGTTTAGAACGGATGTCCAAGATCTCGGCAGTTGCTGGTTAAGATGTAGCGCAGGCTGTTCCAAATCCATGAGTTTGAGTATGCGTACACGCGAGTACTCAGCAGTAATGCTCGGAGCACATTAGGAGAGAGACTGGGGGTGAGAGCCAATACGTCACTGGGCGAAGGTCATAACACAAGTTCATGCACTTCCTGCCAATCATGATGTTTCAACCGCGAAGGTACCGCAGCCCCCAACAGCGGAGCTGTATTGCATGTTGCAGGTTTACTCACGGAAGGCGGCGAGTACTCCGCTGCTCACGCGCGAGTTGCTCGGCTGGAACAGCCTGATGTAGCGTTTACGGTACCTGTCCCGTTGATTCATGTTGAGTCATGTTGATGCAGATCTCAATGCTTTTAAGGGTATCGGCCCAGCGATGATGTTCCGTGGGTATGAACATCCGGATGTGCTTTGGAATTTCCTAAAACGCGTTCGCTTGGATTTCCTTGTGGGTTTCGGATGCTAGACAGGACATGCTTAATACCCAGTTCATTCAGTCCTTGTTTAAATTCTGCTGATGTAAAGTAACTCCCATGGTCGGATAGCATGAATTCTGGCTTGCCCATAGTAGGTATGACACGGTTCTTGATCCTACTCAAGACTTGTTTGGATGTGGTCTTTTGGATTGCACAGATGACTACAAATTTCGAAAATACGTCGACACACACCAGGACATGTCGCACTCCTCTTCGTCCTTTCGGAAGTGGGCCCAGGCAGTCCATAGCAACTAATTCAAGTGATTTCTGCGGTAACAACGGCTTAGGATGTTGTTTCATAAGGAAGTTGTTTGGTTTCGCTCGCTGGCAGGTATCACATGTCTTTAAGACATCTCGTATTGTGGTCCTCATTCGTGGCCATGTAAAAGCTTCGCCTATAGTGGCTTCCGTTTTGTCTAAACCCACCTGACCTAGGGTATAATGTACATGCCAGACAAACTTTCTCTGTAAAGAAGCGGGCAAAAGGATTCGTAATTTGACGTGATCCTCGTCTACGAATGTATGCAGCATGTTATTTACGTAGTGGTAATTTCTAGCTTGCGCTTCTGTTTCGCGGTATGCAGGGGTTACGGGTTGCAGTTCTCCTTTCAAGAATCTAATCATCAGCTTCATCCAAGGCTCGTCCTCTTGCTCCTGTGGCACTCTCATCAATTCCTGTAGGAAGTCGCGATCCTTGCCTGTGAGTTCGATATGGTGCACCAGCATCTCATCCTTCGCTGTCTCTTCTTCTGGATTTCGACTCAGCATGTCTGGTATTGCATTTAATTTCCCGGATACATGCTCTATTTGGATATCAAATTGTTGTGCATAGATGGCCCATCTGTTTATGCGTTCGCTGACCATAGCGGTTTTAAATAGAAATGTCAAGGCTTTATGATCAGTGCGGATCGTTATGGGAAACCCATAAATAATGTTACCCCACCGTTGTAATGCATGAATAATAGCCATATGTTCAAGCTCTGAGACCGTGTACTTCTTCTCATGCTTTCTCAACTTCCGACTAATGAAGGCTAAATATGAGCGCTCCTGTGGTTTTTCCGAGTCCTCTTGAAATAACATGGCACCAATGCCTACCTTAGATGCGTCTGCTTGGACTATGAATCTTCTCGAAAAACCAGGGTATCCTAACTTTATGCTGTTTGCCAATAGTTCCTTTGTGGCTACGAATGCTTTCTCGCAGTTTTCATCCCAAAACCCTCCGTTGTTCTTCTGTAACATGACTTGCAACGGTGCTACTACTTCGGTATAGTTCGGGCAGTTCTCACGAAAGAAGTTTTTTGCTCCCAAAAACATCCTTACATGTTTGACTCTAGTTGGGCGTGGGAAATTTCTGATGGCTTCTATCTTGATAGGATTAGGCTTTACCCCTTCTCCGTCGACAATGTGTCCCAGATACAATTTTTCATGTTGGAAAAATGTGACTTTTTCAAGTTTATTTTAAAGTTCGCCCCTTGCAGGTTCTCTAACATTTTTTCTAGATTCTCCGTATGCTCTTCAATGGTTTCTGAGGCCAAAAGAATGTCATCCACATATCTGACAGTCATGTTTTTGACTTCTTCTGTCAAGTTTCGGTCCAACGCTCTAATCAAGGCGGAACCGGCTGTCTTCACGCCACAGGGTAGCCTACGCCAGACATAGCTATGATTATCGAACAGGAACCCTGTTAATAGTTGTGATTTTTCCTCTAATTCAATATGCCAATAGCTGTTTGCAAGTTCCACTGACGAATAAATTTTCTTCCCATAAAATTTCTTAAGAACTTCTTTAATTAAAGGTGCACGGTCTATTTCTGAAACCAGTCGTGAATTGAGTGTACGAGCATCGAGACATAATCTCACTGATCCATTGGCTTCACTACCGCCAATATAGCGTTTAGGTAAGGGGTTGGGGTCTTCCTTATGATGTCCCCCGGAAGCATTTCATCGATAATCATCTTTACAGCAGCATGATGCTTTTCCGGTATTGGGTAGAGCCGGCTTTTGAATGGCGTCCAGTCGTCTACTTGCATGGCATATTTATAATTTAGAATTTTGCCTGGTAAGGTGTTAAATGCGGCTGCGTGCTCTCTTAAAATTTTATTTGGGCATTCTCGTCCTGTGGAATCTAGTTGTGCTTCGTTTAATTTCTCCCTTACAAGCATCTCGAAGTCATCCTTGTAGCCATCTTCTTCCACTGCAATCGTCCACATCTCATTTTCCACTTCTTTGGTTTCCAGGAATCCCGGGTTCGAATCTTCTTCCAATAAATTTTCCTCTTGTCCTTCCGGAATGGTTTCCAGCATCCAAATGTTGGCCTCTCTTTCCAAGTTTGCCTTATGCATGTTCAAGTTTACCGCCGATAGTCCTTCTGTATTCTGAAATGTTATAACGTTGTTGTGCATATCTATGACCGCCTCATAATCATAGATGAAGTCCGCTCCTAGGATAAGATTCACATTCATCTTAATCATGACCCTGAATACTTGAGAGAAGGTGTGTCCCACGATATCTACGTCTAGCTGCACCTGATGTTTGCATGTAGCAGTTTTTTCTGGAATCACTCCTCTTATTTTCACTTGTGGAACTGGGGTGTTTGTTACTTTCTGCTGCTCACTGATAGCTTTAACTAATGCTTCAGATACTAGGCATAGTTGTGAACCTGTATCTATAAGGCTCCTAACTCTCAATCCTCCAACTCTTGCGATGATTATTGGTAATTGTCTCAGGCATTGTTGCGTTGGCTGGTTAATTTCTTGCGTGAAGTCCTCGGGAGTCGCGATCCATTCCTCGATGTTGGCCACTAACCAATGATTTCCATTTGGTGCGAAATCCAGGCTATCTTGCCCATGCGCTATTGACTTTTTTTTTTTTTTTTTTTTGCTTGTTGCGCCCGTCCTTCTCGGATCACTTTGGCTCTCTCGATACTGTCGCGCTAGGTCGCTCTCGGCTCCTGTTACTTCCATATCTGGATTTTCTCGATTCTCCATTGTTATTTTCCATCGGTCTTTATCTGTCTCCTGCGCTCGATGTAGCTCTTCCAGGTACTGCTGTGAAGCTTAATGTCTGCTTTGCTACTCTCTTTGACTTCCTTCCGAGTATCCTTGGTTCGAGTCTCGCCCTTTCCATGGCCTATTATCTCGCCTGTCATATCTGCGCTGATGATATGGTCCTTCTCGTCCGCGTCCTCGCCAATCGTTTCTGCGTTGTTGTGGTTGCCAATCTCCGTTATTTCGTGGTCCCCAGCGTCTCTGATCTTCCCTCGGTGCATCTTACCTTCCCAAGGCGGTCCGGGTTCGATTCCCGGTCAATGCATGTGAGATTTTCGAAGTGAAATGCCATGTCCTGTGGTTCGGATTCCACATAAAAAGGAGGTCCCGTGGCTCATAATCACAAGATTCACGGTCACGTAAAACTACAATCTTCCTTCCTTCCTTTTCCATCATACCTTCCTTCCTGATTCCCGTGCTTTGCGTTAGTATTCGTGCTTTGGTCACGTGTGCTTATAAGCTCGGCCTGATGGACATGTGCGGTACTCTCTGCTGCTCTCACGTTCCTTGTATGAGGTATCATTGTTGTGTCATCAAGTTGACGTAAGACTTCCTCTGCGTGCTCGGCGCTAGTGATGTTTGCCGCTATTAAGAATTGCTGGACCTGTAATGGTAGCTGTTTCCCGATGGTCATTATTAATTCTGACTCTGGAGGCAAATTATCCAAATCCTTCATTCGTAGTAGCTGTGCTGCGAAATAGTCAGAATAACGGGTTGGTTGTGAAGCATGGTACTTCCGGCTGTAGAGTACCATCCTCAAATTTTGTTGGATCAATTGATTCCAGTATCTTCGTAAGAAGGAAAAAGAAGGAAGATTGTAGTTTTACGTGACCGTGAATCTTGTGATTATGAGCCACGGGACCTCCTTTTTACGTGGAATCCGAACCACAGGACATGGCATTTCACTTCGAAAATCTCACATGCATTGACCGGGAATCGAACCCGGACCGCCTTGGTGAGAGGCATACAGCTAGACCGCTGAGCCACCACGCTTGAAGCTCTCCATATCATCAAACGTGTAACGGAAACTTTTAAACCACGTTAACACTTTATCACCTAGCAGTATCTCTGTTATTCTTAATTTCCTAGCTTCCGGAACGTATCTATAAAATAATTGTCCAGTTCTTTTAGATAGGATCTCGGAGTCTGAGATCCATCGTTATTAAATTTTCTTGGCCGCTCATCGTGCATTCTAACGATTTGGACGTATTGCGTAGTTGGGTTGTTATTATTATTATTATTAGTAGTAGTAGTAGTAGTAAGCAGGTTTCCGTCCGGTGTGGCGGCATGTCCTCTGAACGTAGGGAACCCCTCGTTACTTTCACTCCTCGCTACCTGCTCGTGGGTGCGTGCGGCTGTTCCTTCCGTCTGAGTTTGGCACGTGCTACTGTTACAACCAGTCCCGTTATCTTCCTTGTTGCCAGTTGTCAATTCAAGGAGAATATCTGCTTGTTCTAGTGTTCTTAATTCCGTCTTCAAAATCTTTCGCTCATGTCCTGCAATCTTCCCTAACAGCTGTTGTTCGACCTCCATTATCCTCTTATGGTTCTCTTCCATTTGTTCAATTAGCTTCTTTCTGTCTTCTTTCCCTTCGATCCCAATTTGCCTGCATGTTTTATTAATTTCTTCCCGTACTTTGTCGTATCTCTCTTCTCTGTCAGTCATCTCTATGAGCTTCTAATTTATCCAATCTATCTCCAATCATTACATTGCATTCGCGTATATTTTCCCTTATTGCTTCTTGCTCTCCCTCGATTACGCTCCATTTCTCAGTTGCAGTCAAGGTTGCTTTTTCCATTCCTGTGATGATTCCTGCGATTTCATCCCCTAAGGTATGTATTTGTTTTTTGAGCTGATTTGACCTCATCATCTACTCCTTTAATCTTAGCCTGTAATAATTTCTGTTCCGGCCTTAACTCTTCGGTGTTGGCGTTACATGCCTCCTCTAGTTGTGCGAGTTTTGACGCTGTCTTCTCACTGAAAGCGATGGATTCCCTTAAGTTTTTCTCCAATTTCCCTAATCGTGCCGTCGTGTCTATCGTGACTTGAGCTAACTGCTTTGCGATTTGCCCTGTCAGTGTCTCTGTGTTGCGTGCGTTTTGCTCCGCTATTTGTTCGGTTATCTGACCTGTCAGTGTCTGTGTTGCGCGCGATTTGCTCCACTAGTGTTTCATTGTTGCGTGCGTTTTGCTCCGCTATTTGTCCGATTATCTGACCTGTCAGTGTCTCTGTGTTGCGTGTGTTTTGCTCCGCTATTTGTTCGGTTAATTGTCCCGTCAATTGTTCAGTTAATAACGCATTGTTCCGCGCGTTCTGTTCTGCACTCTCCTTCTTAAATTGTTCAAATTGTTCAATTGTTCTTGCCATCGAGCTCTCCACGATAGCTTTTATCTCCTCTACTGTCGCCATATTCATAAAATATATCACTTTTTTGAGAATATAGGGGCATGCAGCATGATGTTACCTTACACCACATTACAATGAGTCGCTGTAGATACCAATCTAATCTCCCTTGTCAAATTACTTCCCTTTATTTTAATTTTACTGATTGATGTGCATCTGACTGAAATTTGTTTCATGAATAAATCTTTAGTTTACCCTTTCGGTTTTTTACGTTACTGTTACCCAGTTTTGTTAATAGAAGATTAACTCAACTTTTCGACGTCCTGTCGTCCTATCACAATTCTTTTTGGAGTTTGTCACTAATCAGTCAAATTTATGTCGGCGCCCAGAGAATACTGCATCTACATTTAAATTGCAATTAAAATAAGTGTTCTCTGTATTTATTACTCAAACTCCATGCTTCTATTTTCCATTTATTACGGTTAATTAAACCCCACGTTGGGCGCCATGATTCATTGCCCAGTCATAAACCCGAACAAATAAGCAACAACAGAGCCCCACTCGCGGCGACATGATGACTGCCCTAGTCCAGTCACAACAAGCAGACAAAAGGTTCCAAATAGGCTCGCGCCAGGTTTGCACACATCCCACTTGAGCAACATGACTACGCAATGCACCGGCTAGCTTCTCTCTGGCATAACCTCCCTACTCCGTGATCCAATTAAACAACAAGTATCTATATGAACTCGAATAACTACTGTGTTATCACCAAATTCATATGTACCCTTCGGGTCCTCCAGGATGCAGACTCTTATCTCAGGGCGTGCTCTGTTCGCGTGGCTTTAATCTACACTCAACATCCTGGGATTTTATATCAAGGATCACGGGAAACTTACACTAAAACAATATGCCAGAGGTATCTTAACACAACAATATTTATTCATGAAGCATCCTAATTAAGTTAAATCCCCCTTAACAAAACAAATATATCCCCTTACGTTACTGAAAAATTCAACAACAAAAAACTAAACACAAAAAAAAAGCACTGGCCTCCTCAATGGACCGACACAAATGTCACATGATCACATGTCCACAACTGTTCCAAAGGAACCCCAAGACTGAAATGGTTCCAAAAACAATAGACATCAGAGTAATGTCATGAATAACTAGTTCAGATAGCGCACTCTCATTTGCAATAGTGGTTTACAGGTGTGTTGGACAGGTTATCTTTCTCGATCATATCCTTCATGCCAAGAATTCAGTCATGATCGTCGCAGATCGTTTTCCCGGCTACAGGTCGTGTGTGCATAAATTACAGCAACTTATCATACATTTAATCCAATGACCAAAGCTAGGGTCCAAGCCCTTCCAAGCTTAACTGTTCAATAAAACAAACACAAACAAATGAAAATATATAATCAGTGGATCACCTCTAACAATAATGGTGGCCTATGCATTTTGGAACTCTGTCTACCTGGCCTTCCCTCAAGGCTCACTTGAAAAGAACCCAGCTGAATGCAATACTTGCTCCGTCCAGTGAAGGGGTCCTTCAGGTACCTCCCTCACAATCACAAGGAGCATCATTACTTACCATTATCATCTCATCAAATTAATTTGCGGGCATTATCCATCCGCCTACGATTTACCATTGAAGATCACGGGCAAGTACCTCCGTTTTCTTACCTTTTACTTTGCATTATCAGCTCAGTTCGCATTAACCCTTACCCTTACTCACTTACCAATGCGGCTGTAGTCTCACTTACCAATCTTGGGTTGTCTCTTACCTCGACAACGGTCATCAGTCCCTATCTCTGTGCTCAGGCTCAAATATCATCATTAGAATTGGCCTGTTATATCCCTGAATGGTTCCCTCCAAACTCACTTTTTACGTTTATTTCCTGCACTTGCAACCCCTTATCGTTCATCCCATAGACAAACAAATAACCCTTACGTTATATCAAACAACAAAAGATGATCACGCAGTCAAAATGAATAAAAACACACACTAAGTTCTAACAAATAAAATATATACAAGTTGCACACTCTCCGACCTGACGTCCCGGTAAACCTCTCCTAATTATAATGGCTTATAATTGTGATGCCCTATCCGACACCTGTTGTAACCAACATCGTGCCAGGCATACCCCAAATTTAGGCTATTTAGCTCATGATCACGTGTCGGCTAATCCCTCCAATTGGCGTACCTTCTGCTGACTTCTGATGACACATGTTCTCTTGCTGGGGAGGATACCTTTTAAGCACAGTTTACAGTTTCATGCAAAAGTGAAGGATCACCATGAAACTTTTTTTACACAATTTATGCACTGTTTTCGTACTAGCGGAGCGCCTCCTATGAACTACAGCTAGGCGTGACCTACTCAATTCGGCCAATAGTTAATCTAGCTCCTATGCCACTGAATTTGCCTAGCCTATAGCACGGATGGCTATCTTCTATAGTACGGACTTCACACGCACTGGTTTGTTCCGAACAATTTGCTTGTCGCTATTATTATCAGAATACATGTCACTGTTCATTACTTATCAATTATTCACTTTTCACGCTGAATTCGCGGTACTGACCAACGTGAACTATCGCCTATCAAGCGATCAAGAATCAACTGATTTTATAGTTATTAAATGTATGCAATAATATGGGCTACGGTCTGGCAAAGGCTCTCGCCGCTCGACGATGGAGAAATCGACTGGCTTTACTGACACTAGGCAGGCTATTTAAATCCTGAAATCATCAGGAGTTGGAGATTCTCAAAATTTAAATCTGGAGCAACACTCGTATGACGATGAAACTAGGTTTATTCGATTGCTCTTGTTTCCAATGTCCCAAAACTTGGTTTTATTTCGAAATCGGATCGTACATTCGGCCGCTAATTAGCTCCGTAGTAATTTTCATCGTCCAAGATGTTCGCGGTCTTTTGAAGCGTCCATCCGCCCACAATTCTGATTGGTTCGTTCAAATTTTCCTTCCTCCAGTTCTTCAGACCGAATTAATTCCAATACTGCTGTTTTCGTGACTTTTGAAATGAGATTCTTGAGGCTAAAATCGCCCTCTTTCCAATGCTGCAACTCATAATTTTGTACATTAATTATTTCTCTAATTTCCTTTAAATGGGAGGTGCTTATTTTTCAGTTTGGCAAGTGATCAGTTACCACCCGCACTTATGGTTGAGCGACCTCAATTCCTTGTTCAATCACATCTGGTGTCCATGTGTTGCGGCTGTGAGCTTCGCTTCATTGTTCGCTCTCAGGTAAAGTTGCGGTATGTAACGTTCCGTGCGCTCCCTTGTACTGCCTTGTTCCTCGTTTGTCCGCACCGACTTCCTTCTCAAATATGAGCACATTTGATAAATTTAACTTGGAACAATTTTGCTGTATCATATGCATAAAGGTTACAATATCAAGAAAAGAGTTCCGGAACAGATTCCAGGATTTTGACTCTCTTAATACCAAAACTTGCACTGTTCAACAACCCCATGGATATTGAAGTGAGTGAGGTGCCCTGCGATCTTCAAATGGAAATTTGTGATCTTCAGTCAGACCCATTCTACCAGACTAAAAAGTGTGATCTCCCTGAAAATTTCTGGAAACTGATTTCTAAAGAACGTTTTCCTAAACTGCTAAAATTCTCTCTATGTGTTATTGCTGTTTGGCAGTACGAATGGGTGCGAAAGTATAGTGAGTTCCTCTCATAACTCGTCCGGCCAACGCATCGAGCTTATTTCCCTTGCGTTGACTGATCACTTCCTGTTACACAGCGCGCACTTCCCAGTTCTGGTCCGTGCTTATAACGTGTATTAAGTTAGCGTTGATCTGTCGCTCCAACTGTTCTCGAGTTGTGAAGTGTTACTTGGGGTAGAATTCTCATAAATTCCTCCACACGGTAGAGGAAAGGGTATTTATGTACGATAATTATGTGAAAACAGAGTCTTGCAGGGAAGTCGTTAGACGTTTCATAACACTTTTTCCAGGTGTACGCTCTCTCCATAGAGATACCGTGCGGAATCTCGTAAACAAATTGAGAGGAACTGGTTCTTTACTCGATAAGAAGCGAAGTGTTAAAAAATGTGTACTTAATGAGGAAAAAGTAAATGAAATCTCAGAAAGATTAGAACATCTCCTGTCATAAGGTACGACCTTAGTTTATTAATTCTTCCTTTCTTCATTTTAATTGTTATGTCATGTCATGCACGGATAAAGTGAGCCAAGTGCTGTTCTGTTCTTATTGCTATGCATGCCGAGCGGGGAGTGCTGAGTCAACCGGAGATAAACTCGGTGCGCTGGCCGGACGAGTCATGAGAGGGACTCACTGTACTTTTTCTGCTCTCAAACGAATTAAATAAAAAACGAGAAATCGAATTGAAAGTGCTTCACTGGAATCGAGCCTGAGACTTTGCATTACTGAACTTACAGTGGACATTGATACACTTGTATCAGGAAAGCAGTGCCAATCATCACATTGATTTCTCGACAGTAAAATGAAGTGGTATATTAAACTAGTAATATTAAGTTTCTTTTAATATAAATTTTAATAAATGTTTCTGCGTAAAATATGTAATACGATTTCTTTCTGGAATGTTTCTGGCCCTCACATTCCTATATACTAAAGTTTGATTGACCCTTAGGTAACTAAAGGTTGGACTTCCCGGATATTGGCTATGGTCATCAACAGCTCTTTGTTTTTGTTTTGTTGTTTCTTTGGGGGCGTTGCGACATCGTGGTCATGTAGCCCCGTGTGGACCTACATGGGTATGTGTAGAATTTGTCTGATAACCTTTGTCACTGTAATGCCTGTAATAGTGTGTTTTTGTAATTAAGGTAAGATTTGGGTACGAATCAACCGTGGCCTTCATTTAGGTACCATCCCGGCATTTGCCTGGAGTAGAAGTGGGGAAATCATAGAAAACCACTTCCAGAATAGCTGAGGTAGAAATCAAACCCGCCTCTCCTCAGGTTTTCCTCATGAGGCTGAGTGTACCCCATTTCTGCTCTCAGAACCTGGAATCAAACCCGGACCTCTGCAGTGACAGCCAAGAATGCTGGTCACTTCGCAACGAGGTGTACTCGACAGCTCGTACCAAATATACTCCAATATAGGCCATTGCAACACTCGTCATAGAAATATGGTAATTTAGCCCCGTGTCTGCTACCCTGTGTCATTGCATTTGATGATTTAGAAGGAGGTGGCCTTAAGTTAGGAAACCACGGAATACCATTTCCAAGATGGATGAGATGTGAATTCAACCCACCTCCGTTTTACATCATGAACCTGAGTGTACCCCGTTCCTGCCCTCGTACTAGAAAATTAATTTCTTGGCAGAGCCTGGATTCCATCGTGGATCTCTGGGGGCGACAGCCAAGAACGCTAGCCACTCCACTATACGACGAGGTAGTCAGGAGATTATCATCATCATCATCATCATCTGAACTGGAGCAAAAATACAAGGTCACCAAATTTTCAGTTGCATGGTCAGCGTAGGCTACATACCTTGTCTGCTTATTGCTTTAATCCATAATTTCCTAGTTGGCTCTCGACAAGGAAATTCATTAAAACTAGTTCCAGGAAGTTCATATCTAGAGCCTTGTTTGAATAATGGCACGCAACAGTATACTATCGTAATATAATGGTCTTATTTCAATAACATGACTTGTTTCGTGAGGATACAATATATATAAATACCACCAACTGAAATGATCATGTGCGGATGAAGAGCAGCGCTACTAGCGGCAAACATAGCATCTGCAGAGCGGACAGCTTCCAGGGGCTATTGGGCAGGCTTTTTTATTATTGGAGGCTGAGCTCTACCCACCTGATCTTCATAATTCTTCTGTAACACCACATTTCAAATGTTTCTATTCCCCTCTTTTCTGCTGTGCCAACAGTCCAAGTTTCACTACCATAGAGTGCCATGCTCCAGACAAAGGCTTTCATTATTGCTGATAAGAGGTCTATTCTATTACAGCAATCGTGGCTACAGGTGGGTCCATTCTTCTTCTTCTTCTTTTATTTAGCGTTTGTCCCACCTTGTGGCAGGGTCCGCTATGTGGGATCGTAGTCTCCATTTCCGTCGGTCATGGGCCATGTCTGGATGAAGATTGACAGCCTTTAGATCATTGTGAAGTGTATCGGCCCACCGTTGCCTTGGTCGCCCTCTGGGCCTCTTTCCAGCCACATCCAGTGTGTAAGCTGCTTTTGTCATTGTGTCGCCCTCTGCGCGCAGCACATGTCCAAACCATCTCAGACGGTTTTTCTGCATTTTTTTTCCCGATTGGAGCAACACCAAACCGATTTCTGATGGCATCATTTGAAATATGATCCAGCCTAGTGAAACCTGCTGACCATCTAAGCATCTTCGTCTCCATGACACTTAGGCGACGTTCTGCTTCCTTAGTAGATGGCCAGCACTCCGTGCCGTAGAGAGCGACAGGACGAATGACAGTCCGGTAGATCTTAGATTTCAGATGGTCATTCATCCTACGGTCACAGGTGACGCCAGTTGTCATTCGCCACTTCGTTCAGGCTGCGTGTATCCATGTGTTGACCTCGTCAGTAAGTCGCCCATCATCAGAGATAGTGGAACCAAGATACTTAAATTTCGCTACACGTGGTAAATCTTCTCCGTCAACAGTAATGGTGCCCACTTCTTGTGTATCGGATGTCATGTATTCTGTCTTCTTCTTGTTGAGGCGCAGACCATATTGCGCAAGTCGATTGTACCACTCTTGTGTTTTACGTTGGAGATCAAGCTTCGTCTCAGCAGCCAACATGACGTCATCTGCATAGAGAAGTGTCCATGGTAGCGGTTGGTGCAGGTCTGACGTTACAGTGTCCATCACAAGAATGAACAGCAGTGGTGATAAGGCGGAGCCCTGGTGGACACCTACGGTGATGCGGAAGTCATTAGACGCTCCCGCGGCAGCTAGGACATAGCTCCTTGGTTCTGCGTAAAGCAGCTGCACCCATTTAAGGTGTTCTGGGATGCCGTGTTGACGGAGCTCTAACCAGATTAGGTCATGTGGCACCCGATCAAAAGCCTTCTCAAGGTCGAGGAAAGCAAGATGCAAAGGTTTATTTCTTTCGGAGTATTTCTCAACCAGTTGCCGTACAGCGAAGATTGCATCTGTTGTGCCGCAGTTTTTCACAAAGCCTGCGTGGTTCCTTGTGATTTTGGCAATCGCACGAATTCTTTTGTCAAGGATACGCTCGAAAACTTTCATTGCGTGGCACAGAAGTCTGATCGGGCGATAATTTGAACATTCGGCAGGGCTTCCCTTCTTTTTGAAGATTGGTACTGTGATACTCCATTGCCAATCTGTTGGTATTCGACCTTCTTTGGTAATCCGTTTGAAGAATTGTGTTAACCATCCTGCAGCATCCCACTCCTTAGAGCACCATAACTCTGCTGGAAGATCATCGGGGCCGGTGGCTTTCCCAGGCTTCATCTCCTTCAGAGCAGCCTCAACTTCGGCAATGTCGATCTCCTTAATTGGTCCTTCAACAGCACAGGTGGTTGGGATTGGTGGATGGGGAAATTCTTCAGTCGAAATGTTCTCGAAGTAGCTCCGCCAGCGTTCCCTTGCTTTCTCCCAGTCTACTAGCAGTTCACCCACTCCATTGTTGTTGCCATAGAAATGTTGGATATCTTCCGTTTTTCGATGCCTCGATTTGATTATCCGATAAATGTCACGCTCGCCTTCACGCGTATCAAGTTTCTTGTAGAGGTCTGCATATCGCTCTGCTTTTGTTGAGGCAACAACTTTCTTGGCCTCACTACGGGCTACTTTATAGGCATTCCAGCGAGATGGATTTTTATCTGCAAGAAACTCATGGTACAACTGCTTCTTCTTATGTACCGCTTCCTTGACAGTGTCGTTCCAGAGCCACGTATCTTTCTCAATCCGCCGTCGTCCTGGTTTTGTTGTTCCGAGAATGGCATGTGCAGTTGCATGAGACGAGTCTTTTAGTTTTGTCCAGCTCTCTTCAACTGTCGTAATGGGTGGGTCCATTCTAATTCTGAAAATTCTGATACATACTGTATATTGATATGAGCAGTAAAGTGGGAATTTTATAGAGTTGTGAAAGTCTGCAAGGTATGTGAACACATTTGAAAATTACGTTTTTGGTTTTGCAATCTTCTGCCTTGACATAACGATTTTGTTGTCCGGATACTCGTGAGCACGCCACATACAGTTGCCTATGGGGAAAAAATGGTTTTGTCTAAATGTACACCTACTGCTGTTAAGTGTGTGTCATTGCGCTTTGTTAATAGAAATTGCTATTATTGTTTGAAGAGGGAACAGCACTCTTGCACCTGGAATGGCAAATCTATCGGAATCATCATCTTCATCTTGCACAGTTTCCAGCCACTGGCCGGGTCTGTCGGAATATGGGGAAATAGAAGTATTTTTCCTTAAGGTATTCTGGGTGTAAATTTGCCACACTTGTTGATGATTTGAACTTCGACATGTCGCTATTAACAGACCTGTAGTAAAATATCTCTCACCTTGGCCGCAGATGTACATTATGCAGTCTCTTCCAGTGTTACATCCCAGGGATTGAAATTCTCCAACCCTTTTGCCTCACATGTCTCTTTAAGTAATTAAATTTCCTGATTGTTGTTGATTGAGTCTTCAGTTTTTTGACTGGTTTGATGCAGCACTCCATGCCTCGCTCTCCTGAGCTAATCGTATCATTTCTACATAGCTACCACACCCTATATCCGAGGCAAACTGTTTGACCCTGGTCTACCCCTACAGTTCTTGTCCTCGACCCTGGGAGTCTTAATATGTGTCCTACCAACCTATCTCTTCTCTTCATTAGCAGTCACCAGAAACATCTCTCCTCTCCCACTGGTCTTAATACCTCTTCATTTGTTACCCTATCTACCCATCTGATCATCATCATTCTCCTGTAATACCATATTTCAAACGCTTCAATTCTCCTCTTTTCTGCTGCACCATTAGTCCAAGTTTCACTTACTTATAGAGTCACGCTCCAGACAAAAGCTTTCAAAAATGACTTCCTAATACCTAAATGTATATTTGATGTCAACAGATTTCTTTTCTGTAGAAATGCTTTCCTTGCCTGAGCCAACCTACTTTTTATATCCTCTTTGCTTCGTCCATCACTGGTTATTTTGCTTTTTAAGTAGAAGAAGTCTCCTACTTCCTTTAATTTTTCACCTGCCAATTTGACGTTAATAGGGGTTTCTGATTTCTTTCGGCTGCATCCCATTATTTTTGTTTTATATATTTATTTTTTCATCATGAATTCTTTCCTCAAGGCATGTGATATTTTCGATGTGAAATGCCATGTCCTGTGGTTCGGATTCCACGTAAAACGGAGGTCTCGTGGCTTATGATCGCGAGATTAACGGTCACGTTAAACTACAAGCTTCCTTTTTCCTTTCCTCAAGACAGAATCCATACCATTTAAAAACTCACTCAAGTCCTCTGGTGAATCTGCTAAGGTGACAATGCCATCAGCAAATCTCAGTTTTGAACAAACATTCATTTTCGGTTCCATATTGACAGTATGTAACGTGTTTTTCGAGGGGTTTTATGCAACTGGCATAAGTCAGTAGGAAGCCATTCTATATTTATTTACGCGGCAAATTGTTCAGCCAAGAGAATTTTTCATGGTAATTTATTATTATTATTAATATATTATAATTATTATTAAGGTATTTTCGGAGCATTTTATAAAAAATTATTAGCATTCAGATAGGTTTTCTAGGTCTTAGAAAACCCTATCCAGCAAATTATTACGAACGACGATATCATAGAAAATTATCTGATTACGGAATTTTACGGAGTTTTTGTCAGTTAGGGTATTTGAGAGAGATGACTCACTGGGAATTCGAGTACACGCTTAATCTTGTCGAGAAGCATGACGCAATCTTGGGTCGCAAGGTCTAGAAAAGACGAATTGTTGGAACGGAACCCTCCCGCCGAGTGTAATGACCCGGAGGAGGAGAAGATCGCGTGGTGGGTCAGCCAATCAGGGGAGACGACGTAAGCTAGTTGGGACTGAAGAGTGGGGAGCCGGCGTGTGGTTATATCGTTCGACGCGCCGTGAAACATGGACTATCTGTGAAATACTTGAGGTGTACGGTCGCAAGTGCGTGTCGCTCCGATGTTCAGTGGAGTTAGCGACGAACTTTTGTAAAACTTGGTTGTACGAGTGTTTGGGTCCGAGGTACGGACCATAGAATTATCTAATCTACCAGAATATCATCAAATTCCGACGGAGATGACGACGTCCAGGAGACTGTGGGAAGCTCACAACATCATCAAGAACGAGGGAAATGCTTTGGCAATTTCCAGTGGTAAGCGCCAATGACGCAGAAATACGCAATCTCTCATTTTCTTTGTTTTACATTTCATATTTCAGTAACTTCATAGCTTGGAAATAAGAGTAAAATCAATTTATCAGACTCCGTTTTCACGTAATTTTCTATCGGTAATATTCAAATCACAACGCTCCAATTTAAATTTTATACTTATTATTATTAATTTTGCTATTCTTGTTTTATATAATAAATTCATTTCTTTTACAATGCAATCTTTGCTTTCAGTAGGTAGCATTAGATATAGACCAATTCCTTCTCCTGATACAATTGTTTGTTGGGTTAATGATCAAATCATACCACGATCTGAGTGAATAGTGTCTTGAAGGTGTTCTGCCAGAGCTAGACGTTGTTAAATACAAATTTAGATTTCAACATTGCATTGAGGTCTTGGCGCCCATTAAAACAACATAGCTTAGGCAAAGGTAAACAGTTACATTTATCACCCAACAGTGTGGGCTAGCCAAACTGCTACATTTGTCGCCGACAACTTGGGGCTGAAAACCTAATAACATTTGTGGAAGGAGAAGGGTATATATTTCTGTGCCTGTATTTTGGGGGTTATTTGTCTGTATCAGTGTATATCATTATGGGGGATGAGAAAGAAAGACAGATGAGGTTACGTAGTGGTCATCAACGGGAGAGTGATGATACGAGCAGTATGTCGAGTGATGGTAGTACCGGGGTAGCGGAGGTAAATCCCGATACTGAAACAGGGAGTGTAGGCGGCCAACCAGAATTAAAAACTTTACTTCTCGAGTTCATGTATCAGAACAAAGTTAGTAGTGATGCCTTAAATGCAAAATTAGAACAAAACAGTAGGGAAAATAAAGAAAGTACAGATGCCTTAAACGCCAGATTAGAACAAAACAGTAGGGAAAATAAAGAAAGTACAGACGCTTTAAATGCTAAACTGGAACAAAACAGTAGGGAAAATAGAGAGAGTAATGAAACATTAAACGCCAGATTAGAACAAAACAGTAGGGAAAATAGAGAGAATAATGAAACATTAAATGCCAGATTAGAACAAAACAGTAGGGAAAATAGAGAGAGTAATGAAACTTTAAACGCCAGATTAGAACAAAACAGTAAGGAAAATAGAGAGAGTACTGAAAATTTAAATGCTAAATTAGAACAAAACAGTAGGGAAATGAGTGACAAATTCGAACTGATTAGAGGTGAGATCAGGGGGGTGATGGAAGAAAAGGCTAAAGAGATTATTGCAGATGTAGACAGAAAATTAGGAAAAGTACAGGAGGAGTTGGAAATTAGAATCAGTACACAGGCTGAAAATTTAAAAGAACTAGTGCAACTGGAAACACAGCAGGTCAAAAAGCAATTGGGGGGAGAAATTGACAAAATTCAGGTAGCAACTAAAGAGGTTAAGGAACAGCTGGGGGGTAGAATTGAGAAAGTCCACTCACAAATAGTTGCAGAAGTAAATGATTTAAGAGAGAGTAATAGAGAGAGCATTAGCAAGATTGAGGAGAAACAAGCAAAGCTATATGATAAAGTAGAAGAATCAGAAGGAAACATTAAATTAACAGTAAACAGTATTGAGAGGAAGGCTGAGGAGAAAATCACAGAATTAGAATTAAAATTAAAAGCTAGGATCAGGCAAGAAAATAGTCAGAATAGGCCAGTTTTTGTGAATAGCACACACAGGGAGGTAGAACTGGGTAAGTTCAGCAATCGACAGGGGTGCCCAATGGAGTTCATGAACACTATAGAAAATAAATTCGGGGAAAGGTTGGAAAATGGTAGTATTGAGTGGTGCCAGGTAGTTGAAATTTTAGAACAAGTGTTTGTGGGGGAAACGAGGAATTGGTTTGCTGTCTACAGAGACAAGTTTACTGATATCAATGATTTTAAAATGAAATTCTGTGAAAAGTTCTGGAATGAGGTTATTCAGTCGCAGCATCGTGAGGGAGTAGTGTGTGGTAAATATAACCCTAAAGGAAGCTCCACCATGACCGAATACTTTTTAGGGCAGGTATTAGTGTGTAAATATCTGGATGGCTTGAAGGAGGAAAGTGATGTGGTGAGGTTGCTACTTAGGCACTTTCCCTATAGGATCAAGGAGGCTGCTTGTATCCAGAATGTAAAGACAATATCACAAGTAGAAAATTTGTTAAGCACATTTGATGCACTAGGGAGAGGGGGTTATGAGGACAATTTCAATCGGAACCAGGGTAATAATAATAATAGACCTAATGAAGCCAGGCATCAGGAAGTTCAAGGGAACGGTGGCGAAGGGGCCAATGCTCAAAATAGAAATAACAATAATCAGCTAAATCAGAACAGAGGAAATGGCTATGGTAATCAGTATCAAGGGAGGAACAATGATTTCACGGGAAATCAAGGGAGAAACAATGATTTCAGGGGAAATCAAGGGAGGAATTATAACGACAATAATTACAACCAGAATAGGGGTCAAGGAAGAGGACAGCCTAGTGGTAGTAATATACAGCCAAACAATGACAACACAACTCAGAACAACCAGACCAGTGCAGTAGTAATTAGTACTACGGCCAGCTGTAGCGGTTCTTTAAACGCGAACCAGGCTGCGAAGTAAGGTCAGAATCTCAGTCTGTAGCATGCCCTGTCCATACAATTATACAGGAACCCTATGACCTAAATGTGAGAAATGAATTATTACATGAACTAAATGATGAAGGTATTATTCAGGAAGTGGTTAGTAAGAGCCCCATAGTTAAATTTAACGTGTCCGAGGCGTACACAGATGTTTTAATTGATAGTGGTTGTATGAAGAGTTGCATAAGTAGTGCATTTTATGATAAAATGAAAGGAACTGGAGTAAATTTTGAGGAGATGCCAATTAAAAGCACTTTTGTTATCACAGCTGTTGGGAAGAGGTCTAAAGTAATTTCTAAGCAAGTTTTAGTAGACATTAAAATTAATAATCATGTAGAGAAGCAGATTTGTCTTGTAATTCCAAATTTAGTATTCAGTGTTATCTTGGGTTCAGAGTGGCTAAGTAGAGTGTCTGGTAACTTATGTTATGATGTAGGGAGTTTGAAATTTAAATGGGGAGATTCTGAAGTAGAAGTAGCGTTCAATGACCATATTCAGAGGAGTAGTATTGTAGGTGTGATTTGTACTTTAAATGAGATATCGCCAGCCGTAGAGCGGGGTTCTCCATGTTTTGTGGGCAGTGTGATTACGAACGGAAGTCTAGAGGACTCGTTACGTGAGGCTGCATTTCAGGGAAATATAGAGGATGAACAGTGTGTTCGGCTCTATGATGTGTTATGGTGTAATAGGAGAGTTTTTGAGGATCGCATTGGTATGGCCAATTGCTATACACATTCATTGAACGTTATTGATAGGTCAGTATTCACAGGACATAGATATCCTGTACCTTTCGCTTATCAGAGTGCAGTTGAGGCACAAATTAATCAGATGCTTGAAGATGGGATTATTGAGCACTCGAACAGTCCATATGTTAATTCTTTGATCACGGTACCCAAGACCGACGGCACTGTTCGTATTTGTTTAGACGCTCGTTTGGTTAACAGTAGAATTAGTTCAGATCAGCTGAAATCTATGTCAATAGAAGAATTAATGCAAACATTTGAGGGGAAGAAGTATTTCACTTGTGTAGATTTGAGTTCCAGTTTTTGGCAAGTGCCACTTATGTACGAAGATAGACCATTTACAGCTTTTAGTCATAAATATAACCTTTATCAATTTTGTAGAACACCTTATGGGTTAAAGAGTAGTTCAGCAGCTTTAATTAGGGCTTTAAACATCGCATTAGGGGATGACACAGGAGAGTTTGTAACCATTTACATAGATGATATGGTAATTAGTTCACGCAGTTTTGAGGAGCATCTACGTCATTTAAATATAGTTTTTCAGAAGTTAGATCAGGCAGGGTTCACTTTGAAGCTGTCTAAGTCGTCATTCTGTCAGTCAGAAGTGACATTTTTAGGTCATAGAGTGTCGAGTAGAGGTGTAACACCAGAAGAAAGTAGGGTTAATAAGATACTTAACGCAGAGGTGCCACAGAATGTTAAACAGTTAAAAACTTACCTGGGAATTTGCAACTTTTTCAGGAGGTTCGTTCTTAAATACTCAGGGTTGGTAGAACCATTCAGGGAATTGCTTAAAAGTGGGACTCGGTGGAGATGGGAGTCCAAGCATGATCAGGCTTTTAGAGCGCTGAAGGAAGGTTTTGAGAAAGCTGTAGTGCTGAAATATCCGTTAAAAGATAAGGAATATGTGGTTATGACAGATGCTTCACATATAGGCATTGCTGGAGTATTATGTCAGAAAGATGATGAGGGTAATCTGTGCATTGTATCTTTAGCCTCGCGAGGACTGACAGCAGCGGAGAAAAGATACACGATTACTGAGTTAGAGCTTTTGGGTATTGTTTTCAGTTTAGGGAAATTTAGAATGTATTTAGTAGGGGGGAAATTTGAGATCCACACAGATCACCATGCATTACTGTATATGAGGACTTGTAAACTCAGTTCTAACAGAGTTAGTAGGTGGATTCTTGCTCTGCAGGAATACGAATTCACAGTAAAATATATTAAAGGTAAAGATAACATTCTTGCAGACATGCTATCGAGGGACACTAATTTATGTAGGGATTATCCTGTGGTTAAAGCAGAGGATGGTATTTTAATATGTGCATGTGTGGACAGTAGCAACAGGGCATCGTTACAGACACTGAGAAATATGCTAGTGGAGCAACGTGATGACGTTAAGTTAAAGGAGCCACTGGCTAGGTTGGAAATAGGTGAAGAAGAGTATGTGAAAGTAGGACGGTTCACGTACAAGATGCAGGATGGGCTTCTTGCAAGGAAATGTAGGAATAATCGGTGGGCAATATGTGTTCCTGCCACTTTGCGGGAGGAGGTAATTTGGTTCATTCATAGGGAATTAGGACACTTTGGTGCTGCCAAGGTCTTCTATGAAATTGGTCGTGACTTCATTTGGAGTAAAATGGGAAGGGACGTTAGGAGGATTTTAGCTAAGTGTGACACCTGTCAAAGGAGTAAATATCCAGTTAAATATTTAGTGGGGGAGAGATCTGCAGTTCTCACCAGTAGTCCCGGCGAACTACTGTGTGTGGATTTATTTGGCCCGATCGTTAAAGGACAGTACGGCTACGAGTACATTTTTATAGTTATTGACGCTTTTAGTAAGTATGTCAAGCTATATCCGCTAAGGAAAGCCACGGGACTAGCGTGTAGCCGTCTGATCATTAATAAGTATGTACCTGAGTTTGGCATTCCTCTCAGGATACTATCTGACAGTGGACCACAGTTTACTGCAAAGAAATGGAGAACCAGTATGCAGGAAGCTGGTATAACACACGTTCATTCCTCTGTAAGGTACCCTCAGGGTAATTCTGCAGAGCGTCCATTAAGGGAAGTGGCTCGTCTTTTTCGGACTCTAGTGCATGACAAGCATGCGGCCTGGGTTGGACATCTTCCCAAGGTCGAGACTTGGCTGAATTCTGTCCAGCATGAGAGCACGAAATTGACGCCATACGAAGTTCACTTCGGAAAAAGACCACAAAATGAACTAGCGAGGGTGTTGGGATTAAATGAGGGTAAGCAACCGGGGATGGATTACACTGTCCAGTTGGCGAAACAGAATTTATCTAAGTCAGCACAAAAGAGAATTCGCCAACAAAAAGAAACTAAATTTGACCTATTCGAGCCGGGAGACAGAGTCTTACTTAGAGTGCCGAAACAGTCAAATAAGCTAGAGAAAGTCATGTCCAAGTTCTTTTATCTCTACGAGGGCCCATTTATAGTTTCCAAACGTATTGGGAAAACAGCATATGTGCTGGAGAATAGTGAGGGAAACAGATTATACGGAACGTATAATATACATAGTCTACGAAAATATGTGTCATAAAGTGAGTGTGTTTAGCTGGCGAGCCAGCCTATCAAATGAGTAAGTGTGGTGTCTGGTGCGTGGAAGATCTGGTCTTAAGGCAGGCGTATCAGAAGTCACACAGGGGGGTAGTATGTAAGTAAATGAGAGTTTTTAAGGTACAGGGAAATATGACGGGATTGTCGGATGCTGTTGAGCACTAAATTGTCTCGATGCACCAAGGCCATTTTGGCAGCGCTGATGGGTTCCCATTTATCTCCAAGAGATGGGGGAGCGCTTGAATAGGGCTTGTTAGCTTAAGGCGTCCACGAGATAAAAGATGGGCCATCAGAATGCGAGACAGTCCTTCATGAAACTCATACATATCAGCACACGTGATTTCTGTTTACGGCCTCGCCATGTAAGATTTGTAAGTGTGTAATTTAAGGTAATTTGTACAATGGTATTATTTCTGTGTTGAGAACTAGTATTAAGTAGAATATGGTTAACGGGAACTTAACAAGACAGGGCGATTACGGCACAGAAATATTTGGTGTTATATGTAATGCGCATTTACTGTTTTTTTTTTCAGAAGTCAATATTAATTTAATCTACTTCAAAGAGAGATTAAGTATTATGGTCACGAGGCGCTGCCACAATAGTGTGATCGTGTGCTCAGTGATAAGTGGAATTAAATGTCACCATAAGGAGGGGACCTCCAGTGAAATTAGGAAGTTCTATGGTGATATAAATATATCAGAACACCTTCAATGCGTGTGATATGACATCATAAATACATAGTGCTCACACATTAATTATGTCTATTTCTCCAACATAGAGAAATTTGAGAGGCGGAAATATCCGTGGAACACTATTCCATATGTAAAACATTGGACTGGTTGCAAAGTGCAATCCATTGTGACAACAAACGTTGACGCAAAGTGCGTGAAGAAAAAATATGAGTGTATATATCTGTAATTTAGGGTGATTTCGTTTATGTAATATGTATTTTGGATGGGGTTTATTAACGTGTCTGGGATAATCGGATAATGGACCGTCGTCACGGTAAATCATCCGATGATCCGAGGCGAATATGTAACGTGTTTTTCGAGGGGTTTTATGCAACTGGCATAAGTCAGTAGGAAGCCATTCTATATTTATTTATGCGGCAAATTGTTCAGCCAAGAGAATTTTTCATGGTAATTTATTATTATTATTAATATATTATAATTATTATTAAGGTATTTTCGGAGCATTTTATAAAAAATTATTAGCATTCAGATAGGTTTTCTAGGTCTTAGAAAACCCTATCCAGCAAATTATTACGAACGACGATATCATAGAAAATTATCTGATTACGGAATTTTACGGAGTTTTTGTCAGTTAGGGTATTTGAGAGAGATGACTCACTGGGAATTCGAGTACACGCTTAATCTTGTCGAGAAGCATGACGCAATCTTGGGTCGCAAGGTCTAGAAAAGACGAATTGTTGGAACGGAACCCTTCCGCCGAGTGTAATGACCCGGAGGAGGAGAAGATCGCGTGGTGGGTCAGCCAATCAGGGGAGACGACGTAAGCTAGTTGGGACTGAAGAGTGGGGAGCCGGCGTGTGGTTATATCGTTCGACGCGCCGTGAAACATGGACTATCTGTGAAATACTTGAGGTGTACGGTCGCAAGTGCGTGTCGCTCCGATGTTCAGTGGAGTTAGCGACGAACTTTTGTAAAACTTGGTTGTACGAGTGTTTGGGTCCGAGGTACGGACCATAGAATTATCTAATCTACCAGAATATCATCAAATTCCGACGGAGATGACGACGTCCAGGAGACTGTGGGAAGCTCACAACATCATCAAGAACGAGGGAAATGCTTTGGCAATTTCCAGTGGTAAGCGCCAATGACGCAGAAATACGCAATCTCTCATTTTCTTTGTTTTACATTTCATATTTCAGTAACTTCATAGCTTGGAAATAAGAGTAAAATCAATTTATCAGACTCCGTTTTCACGTAATTTTCTATCGGTAATATTCAAATCACAACGCTCCAATTTAAATTTTATACTTATTATTATTAATTTTGCTATTCTTGTTTTATATAATAAATTCATTTCTTTTACAATGCAATCTTTGCTTTCAGTAGGTAGCATTAGATATAGACCAATTCCTTCTCCTGATACAATTGTTTGTTGGGTTAATGATCAAATCATACCACGATCTGAGTGAATAGTGTCTTGAAGGTGTTCTGCCAGAGCTAGACGTTGTTAAATACAAATTTAGATTTCAACATTGCATTGAGGTCTTGGCGCCCATTAAAACAACATAGCTTAGGCAAAGGTAAACAGTTACATTTATCACCCAACAGTGTGGGCTAGCCAAACTGCTACAAGTAGCATTCATGAATAAGGCGGAAACATCTTAAAGATTTATTCTTGAAATCTCAGTGTTGAAATTATTTCTCCTTGAATCTTTACTCCTTTTGGCATAGGGATGTGGCGGCCCCTTCGCCCAGTGGGAAACCACTGCAATCAGCCACCCGAGTATTGGTGGGAAAACCATACTTAAGTGGGTAAGGAGGAAATGCCTGCCCAAACCCTGACCATCTAGGGCACCCTGTCTCCAGGGGATAAATATGGAGGATGGGAAGGTAACCCAACAAACCACTCTACGTTGGGCTAATCACCCTTGTGGAGGTAAAGTGATTCAGAGAACTACAAGTAGCCTCGGATTGGACGGATACAAACGGCGACCGGAGTGGAAACAGAACACTAGATTCGGAACATGGAATATTAAGACAGTCGTTGGTAAAGAAGTGGAATTGATGCAGGAAATGATGGACCACAAACTAATAGTAATGGGAATAAGTGAGGTTAAGAGAAAAAGTAGCGGAATGAAGAGAATGGCAGAAGGGTACACTTTGAGGTACTCTGGAGTTGGGATAGATAATCGAGCAAAAGAGGGAGTAGGAATAATAACCAGTGAGCAGGTGGAAATGAGTGTGAGTGGATGGGAACCAGTTAATTCAAGAATAATAGTTGTCAATTTGGAATTGGAAGTGTCCTATATTCAAGTGTATGCACCAACAGAAGATTCCAATGTACTAGATAAGGAGGAATTCTATGCACAACTGCAATGGACCATAGACAAGGAAGTAGTCAGAGGATGCCATTTATTAATAGAAGGATATTTCGATGGGCGAATCGGTCAGGACAAAAGAAAAGTTCATGGAAATATGGGTAACCATGGAGGAGAGAAGACCTTAAATGACAGTGGTAGGCACCTAATAGAATTTTGCGTAGAAAATCAACTATTATTGGGAAATTCCTTCTTTCCTGATAAGCAAGTGCATAAGATCGCTTATGAAGCAGAGAAGCCAAAAGTATTATAGATTATTTTGTATACTCCTAAAATATCCGGAATAACATTATGGATGTGAAGGTTTAAGAGGGGCAGAACTTGCCATGGATCACAGTTTATTGGTGGCAAACACCAGGTTTAAAAGACCAGCCAAACCTAAAACTAAGAAATTTGAGACAATTAAGTTGTGGGAACTGCATAAGGAAAGATAGGAGACTCGGTGAAGACGAGATTACAAGGAAGAACAAATCTGGATGAAGACATGAACACTGTGTGGACTGATCTGAAAACAGTATTAATAAAGTCAGCAGAAGAAGTGTGTGGGAAATAGTGGTAGATACAAGGAAGAAAAGAACTAGTTCGTGGAACGAGGAAGTGACGCAGAAAGTGAAAGACAAAAAGGAAGCCTGGAAAAGATGTATAGCATCACGGACTGAAGACGACTTGAGAAACTATAAGGAAAAAGGGAATGAAGTGAAACGTGAGTTGAAGGAATCTTGGGAAGATTTTGGAAATATGGTTGACAGTGAGGCAAGAGAAAAGAAGTGTTTGGAAAACAATAAAAATATGGGAAGCCGATAAGGACAATTTAGGATGGAGATAAGCTGGTTTCAGAGAAGACAGCTGTATTAGAGGTGTGGAGAAGGCTCTATAAAGAAAAGTTTCAAAAACATGAGTCATTACAAGAAGAAGGAATAGCCTATAGGCCATATGAAAGGGTGCAAGATCCCAAAATTGAAGGGGATATAAATGAAGAGGAGGTAGGAATGGCAGTTCAACAAGTTAAGACAGGGGAAAGCAGCAGAAATTGATGAGATAGCCCCAGAATTAATTAAATATGAACGTGGTAAAATATTTAACTAAAATGTACCAGAGAATGTGGGAAAAGAACAGAATCCCTGAGGAATGGAGGAAGAACTTAATTGTACCATTACATAAGAAAGGAAACAGTGAAACACTCACACCTCCCCGCTGGAGTTGATTTAGCTTTAACTACCCCTTGAAAACAAACCTACAGAATTTACTGCCTTTAAATACAGGCTACAAGTGAATTTAACGTTTATATCCCGAATTTAATTGGGTGCCAAGATTGATCATATGGATCTTCCTGAATAAAATAAAATAAGTAACTGTTTCCGGACATTGAGACACCCTATCCCAGGTGTGGGGCATTATACATGCGTTCGCTGATGCAACCAGGATCATGCAAGACAGGAATAAACACTGTTACCTTTGAAAACCACCATATATTCTGGCTGTACTGGTTATACATATGTACACTGTTTACATACATGTTATCGACCCTTTAAAATGCACTTGTAATAATGTTTTTGTACAGTACCGGTACCTTATATTCACAGATTCTACGCTCTTAGAGCAACAACACTTCTGGTCAGTTTGATTCCAGGCTTTCAGCCTCCTATCATATTTACACTTGTACAGTTTGTACAGAAAATATACACTCTTTTCAACTGGTTTACTTTCACTTACTTTTCTCCTCGAACTGTTGTTTCACTTCTCCCTCCTCCCCATGACTTCAGGATGAAATGTTTATGAATGGTAATCATCCCTTTGGGCGTGGTAAAGCATTACCAATGGCCTATGGTATTTGGACCGAATAATGAAATATAATGTAGCTACCAATAGCCCCTAAGAGTTCAGTGGTTTGCTTTAAGTCTCTGCTTGTTCATGTTACGATGCCATGACCAGTAACAACGACCCTGATTCGCAAGTAGACATGGACTTTGCTGTAAAACAGTGGCGGCCGACAGACTCTTAGGCCGGGAGGGCGATCACAGTATTTTTCCCCGCACCTCTTCATAAATTGATAGAGGACAAAAATAGTAAAATCGAGTTACTTTTATATGCAATGAAAATATCGCGTTTTTATCATTTAGTATTACAACTATGATTTCATATGGTAACAACACTGAGAACCTGATGTGAAAATTACATATAAACGAAAACGCAAAACGTGAATCCCAGGGAGCTTGTGTTTTGGGTCTTTTTCTTTATCATAGCATTATCCTTGTGAGCTCAAAACTTGACAAATCCCCGTTTGCATGAATACACGAATTAAACAGCGATTTATCCAGTACATAATAACATAGAATACCGTATACAATATTATTCTTTTAATAACTCCAAACTCAAGCCTAAAGCGTTGGCTGTTAAAATGTGGACATTGGATTATCACTTGAATTCGGCATAGAACAAGAGTTTTTTTCTTTTAATATTCAAATTTGGAAATATACTTTAATATGCAAATTTGGAAATATACATGTGCCAGTAACAATCAATGCCAGTGTTCGAGCTGACAGATGAATTTTAGGAAAATGTACCTCCCGAGTCACATTATGTTTCATTTTCATTCATTACTAAACTGTTGAACTGCTTTTTACTCTGATAGATCACTTAACTTTCTAGCAGAGAGTGAATTTAACTGCAAATTAAAAACGGGAATAATAATAATAATAATAATAACGTGGCAGGAGTTTAAGCGTAACATTTATTACACATTGACAGAGTTTGAGAATTCTTGCCCAACTCTTTACTTTTACAGTTTTTAGTTTGAATACGGTTATGAATGCAATGACGTAAAACATACTGGTTATGTCAGGAAATAAAAGAAAATCTTGCAACAATGTTTTTCCATCATTGTTGGCAATACACAAACTATGAAAGATAAGAAAAATTACCAGGACAGGAGAATGTTCAAGTAAATAGACCTACCTTAATTGACTCTCTTGAAGATGAAGTCCATTCGCCGCTCTTTTTGCTCAGCAAAGTGGTTTATTACAAGCTCATTGAAGTCATTTGTGACCAATAGGTTCTTCTCAATAGAGCACATAGCTAAAGCGCACAGACGGTCTTCTTTCATTGTATTCCTACTAAAAGTTTTTATTCTTTTCAAAGTTGAAAAGCACCTTTCACTCTCTGATGTTGTCATGGGAATTGTGCATATAATTCGCAAGAGTTTTACTGTCTCAGGTAACACTGTCGCAAGATTGTTTTCACAAATGCAGGAAAGAAGTGTTAAGGCACCAGATGCATTTTCAAACTCATTTCTGCTGTATAAAACTATTAATTCCTGCCTGAGTTCAAGTGGATTTGAAGTGAATAACTTAGCGACCATTTTACATTCAGAGTCAGGAAACGACACTCTAAATTTTGAAAATAAGCTGGGCTGGAATAGCTTCGCTGCTGATAAATGCTCATTAAAACCGAAACGATCGGCAATCCCAGTTAAAATTACGTCGCACACCTCTTTTGCCACGACCCATTTGCTGCTGTCAAATCGAGCACGCTTTTCACTAGTGCCCGGGTTTGAACAACACACGCTATGCTCTGCACCCCACTGATCGAGAGAATTTCTAATATTCTGAATCGAGGACTTGAAGGTAGACACGTTCTTCAGAGCCTTTACACTGTCAATTTCCCTGTGCTGAAGTTCATTGAATAAAATATCAGCATGTGGCATAATTTTACTAAAAAGTTCGAGCCAAAAGAGAAAGTCCTGATCTTTTAAAATGTTTCTCAAACCTGTTGCTTTTCTGGTTGTCGAATAGTCATTACTGTCATCGTCCACAATCTTCTCTAGACACTCAATAAGTTCATTTTTGTAAATGAAGACAGTTCGTACGCATCGTGCCCTAAAATTCCATCTAGTGGCGGCATTTTTCGGGATCCGTTTCTTGACGATTTCATCTAGTACGGCTGTCCGTTTGGAAGATTTGGAAAAAAATGAGGAAAATCCCTCTAAATTACTAAAAAATATTTTTACCTGCTTATTTTGGATTGCACAACGCTCGATGATCAAGTTCAATTGGTGAGCATAACAATGAACAAAGTGCGCATTTTTGTACACGACCTTCATTCTTGCCTGTACACCCGTGTGTTGCCCGCTCATAACACTCGAACCATCATAACTCTGAGCTATTACTTTTTCAGGGAACGTATTCACCTTCAATTTCTCTAGTTCGGCAAATAAAGCTTGACTAATTCCATCTGCAGTATGATCTCTGGGCAGCACGAAGCTAACGAACCTTTCGTTAATTTTGCCATCCAGTTCATATCGCACAATAAAAACAAGCTGAGACAATGTAGCACAGTCAGTGGTTTCGTCAGCCTCGATCGTTAAATATTCTGTCCGAGATATTTCGTCACTGATCAACTGAAGGCACACAGAATAGATTGAATCGAGAAGCTCGTTCTGTATGGTTTTAGAAAGTCCCAGAAAAACACGACTATTTGTTTTTTCTATGTGCTCTTTCAAGGTAGAGTCTAACTCGGCCATTAAACTAACCAACCCACGAAATATTCCAGGATTGTCGGATGAATCGGTTTCATCGTGTCCTCGCAGTGCGAGCTCAAATTTTCCACAAAACTTAATGCAGTCGATCAGTTTACTGAGTATGTAACGGTTTTTAGAGACGTCCTCATTGAACTGCTTAATTTTCAGTCTATACGCACTGTCTAACTGACATCTGATGTCTACCTTACCCAGCATCGCAAACTCAATGCTATTGTTTATATGCTTTTCACTAGATTTATGTTTCTTAACTTTATCATTCAAGTGTTTCAAGTCCGTAACACCAGCTGATGTCCACACAGGATCGCCAGAATTCATAGCCAAGCATGTGAAGCAAAAGAACGCGTTTCTTATCTCACATCCGCACAGCCAGTCTGCATGATTGTACAATGTGCGATTGAATTTTCTGGTATAACCAGCTTTGCTTTTGCAAGGGTTCTGAACCTGTGAAATGACTAAATCAGGTTTCGGAGGTCCTAACCTTTTTAGTTCTAATTTACTCTCAAAAGAAAGTTTTCCGCGATTTAAAATAGCGTCCACAGAATTCATTTTGAAATGAAGAAATACTTAATCACGCTGAGTTTCAACTCTAGAGCACAGCCGTAACAAGAATTAAAAATAATTACGGTGCCGTATTATTATTATTATTATTATTATTACGGTATTATTTTTTTTATTTTATTTTTATTATTAAGCACCGATAGAGAAATCACAGAGTATCACTTTCGCCACAAGCACTTCCAAACCACAGTCGCACCGGTAATTTTAAATAAAGACACTACGTACAAAGTATAATGACTTACCAACACCGAGATTGCAACTGCTGAATATTACCACCGCTTTAAGACTTTCCAGCACGAAAGCGAAATAGCTCACTGGTGCCAACCTTCACTAACCGCAGGATGCTAACGAGAGGTCCGTTTTGCTTCATCCTTGCAATTTGAATCGAGATCCCTGGTCTCAGATGCTGCAATTTAATATAATTATATATTTTTTGTGTTCAAAGATAAAGATAATGATACTACATCATAGATTATTGTTATTTAATTTTAATTTTTATTATATTCAACCATGGAGATTTCTTTTATTCATCCATCTACTTTATTTGCTAATGGGGTAATTCCCCGGCTGGGCGCATGCAGTAGGGGGGTGTGAGAGGAAATGCTGCTGCTGTTCACTGTTGTCAAACCTGTGTCACAGCGGGTTGGGATCAGGCGACAGTGCTTGTCTAATGGAAGTTCAGCGTGCGGAAGCTGACAGCTGAATGATAATAATGACACATCTGACAACCCTGAACGACCTACTTCTTATTGGCTTCTGATGCTAGTCACAAGTTTTCTTACTAACCAATAGTAGTAGATACTGTTGCATGACGTCTAGAGTAGCGAGGGGAGATGATGTATTTACCGGTGCTACAGAGCTGTTAAGGACTCCGCCTGGCTTCAAGACAACTGCCTGCACACCGCGCCCACAGATTACCCCTCTGGCAGCCTGAAATCGTACCAGTCTCCATACTCCCGCACGTCTCAACCCCCCTCGCCCGAGCACAATCTTAGGGCGGAAGGCCAAGAGTCCGTAACTCCATACTGACCAGTGTGCTGTGGTGTGCTGCGCGCTGACAAAGCGTGATACCACCAACACAGTCTTCCTGATTGATAGAGCTACATGTAATTTTCTTAGCATTATTAGAATTCAATTTTTGACTTAAAATATCAAGAGAAAATGTAAATTCCTTTTCGTTCTCTAGGAAGGACACCGTCCTGGAGTCCTTATGGGCCAGCCGCTACTGCTGTAAAAGCAAGAAGACAATTTCAGCACACTGAACACGCCGTTTAAAACACTGACACCTGAATAACCTTCCACTCAGGGCTGCGCGTTGACCAGCTGGAACTATTTGGTGCGTGCCCGCTCCAAACGGATATACGTGGCAACATACGAACAATTGACGTTCGTAATCCACACGATCGCTCACGGAACGGCTCCGAACGTCATCTCAGTACTTTTCCACTGGCCGGTTCATGGGAGTTCACATTATTTATAGCCCAGGAAATACCTAGACTTGACACAACAAGTTGAATTATCGCTTAACTTTTCCAGGTGTGTCAATTTTCAGGCTTCGAAATTGATATTCATTTGTACCTTGCAGTACAACCAGCAATTGAAACTTTAACATTACTAGTTAAAATAAACACATTAACCCCAAACCAAAATGAAATAATGCTTCAAACTAACTGCACAAGGCAAAACCCGAGGGTGAGCTTATTTAACTGAATAAATTCGGTTACAACAGCTATGACTAATAATTACAGGGCCATATGTCTGTCATCTACAACCTACAAAGTCTACATTGACGTTTATAGCGTTGCCGATATCCGCTGTCATGACGTTGAATAAGACCGGACTCATCGGATCTCCTTGCAAGACCCTTCGTGTTTGTATGATGTCATTCGATGTAGTTATGCCATCATACACCGCTGCCTTGGGTTTTTGTGGGTATCTACTCACATAACGTAACGGCGGTACTTTTTGAGGATCCAACCAGCCTTCGGGCTGACTACCTAACACACACACACACCGCTATATAGTTTGCATCAAGGATAGACTTGATGGTTTGGAGCTCCTGACTTGATTTGCCTAATATGCTCTCCAATTTGTTTACCAATGTTGATCTGCTGATGCTATCAAAAGCTTTGGAGTAGTCTACGAAGATTACATATATCGGGGAGTTGCGATGAGCGAGTGATAGAGTTATTTCCTGAATAATTTCTTGCACCGCGTGCAGTGTTGATCTGCCTGGAGTGAATCCATATTGAAATGTAGGTATATTTGCATAAAGGTTTTGCGCGATGCGTCCTAATAGGACTTTGGAGAACAGTTTAAACATTACACTCTCTAGATCCTCTATAGGAGTTCGGGTCTTCTTTCCTTCCTTTGCCTTTGTAAAGTACTATTATAGTTGATCTTCTCCATTGATGCGGTATTGAATTCATCATAAGACATGTGTTGAATAGAGCAGTTTGAGGTTCTGCTATGTCTTGTAAGGTGTCTTTTAGATGCTCCATGTAAATTCCGTCTGGCCCAGCCGCTTTGTTATTTTTGTCGTTTCTTATAAGATGGATGACTTCATCACATGTGATCAAGTCAATGTCTTGCAAGTGATCTGGTGTCGATGTGAATTCTTTTGATATTTTATCTTTTTCTCCTAGAAGGCTGCTGAAGTGTAGTTCCCATTGATCAATATTTATTGGATAACTCGATTTTTGCTACTTCGAAGACCTTAAGATCTTATGTGGACTCCTTTCTGCTTCTGCTTCTTCGACGTGGAGATCATACGATAGTTTCTTTTCTTTTAGTAGCTGCTTGTATTTACGACGTTCTGAAGCGAACTCTGCTAGTGCACCATTTCCGTGTTCTCTAGCTGCATTAAGGCACTGTAGAGTTCTTTTCCTCATAGCATAGCACTCAGAAGACCTTAAGCACAGCCAGTCTGCATGATTGTACAATGTGCGATTGAATTTTCTGGTATAACCAGCTTTGCTTTTGCAAGGGTTCTGAACCTGTGAAATGACTAAATCAGGTTTCGGAGGTCCTAACCTTTTTAGTTCTAATTTACTCTCAAAAGAAAGTTTTCCGCGATTTAAAATAGCGTCCACAGAATTCATTTTGAAATGAAGAAATACTTAATCACGCTGAGTTTCAACTCTAGAGCACAGCCGTAACAAGAATTAAAAATAATTACGGTGCCGTATTATTATTATTATTATTATTATTATTACGGTATTATTTTTTTTATTTTATTTTTATTATTAAGCACCGATAGAGAAATCACAGAGTATCACTTTCGCCACAAGCACTTCCAAACCACAGTCGCACCGGTAATTTTAAATAAAGACACTACGTACAAAGTATAATGACTTACCAACACCGAGATTGCAACTGCTGAATATTACCACCGCTTTAAGACTTTCCAGCACGAAAGCGAAATAGCTCACTGGTGCCAACCTTCACTAACCGCAGGATGCTAACGAGAGGTCCGTGTTGCTTCATCCTTGCAATTTGAATCGAGATCCCTGGTCTCAGATGCTGCAATTTAATATAATTATATATTTTTTGTGTTCAAAGATAAAGATAATGATACTACATCATAGATTATTGTTATTTAATTTTAATTTTTATTATATTCAACCATGGAGATTTCTTTTATTCATCCATCTACTTTATTTGCTAATGGGGTAATTCCCCGGCTGGGCGCATGCAGTAGGGGGGTGTGAGAGGAAATGCTGCTGCTGTTCACTGTTGTCAAACCTGTGTCACAGCAGGTTGGGATCAGGCGACAGTGCTTGTCTAATGGAAGTTCAGCGTGCGGAAGCTGACAGCTGAATGATAATAATGACACATCTGACAACCCTGAACGACCTTAAGATCTTATGTGGACTCCTTTCTGCTTCTGCGATTAGTTTCTGTTCGACGTGGAGATCATACGATAGTTTCTTTTCTTTTAGTAGCTGCTTGTATTTACGACGTTCTGAAGCGAACTCTGCTAGTGCACCATTTCCGTGTTCTCTAGCTGCATTAAGGCACTGTAGAGTTCTTTTCCTCATAGCATAGCACTCAGAATCAAACCATTGTTCCGTGGCGTTTTTGTGGCAGCCTGCAGAATTATTTCGTTTAGGGCCTCAGTAGTCTCGTCTTGGGTTTTCTGCTTACTCATTATTAATGGTATTTGGATTCTTAATGCTTGCCATTTCTCTTCATTTATGTATCTTGATACTTTCGATTTGACATTTTTGTCCGTGAGGACCTGCATCGTTCCATTTACTTGGATTTTGGCTATCACGGGTAGATGTTTCCTGAGTGTGGTTTTTCCAGTTTCTAGCTGCCCATGGCCTTGATTGTTAGTGAAGATTAAATCAATCGTACTTTTTCCATTTGGTGCTATGTAAGTGTATTCTTCTTCCTTATTTAGTAATTTGAGTTGGTACTCCATGAGGAAATCTTTAACCTCTAGAGATTTTGCATCCTGTTTGTCTATACGACAATTTAGGTCTCCCATTAATATGATAGGTTTGTCATCGTCTGTGCTTTCTAGGGCTTTCCCTAGTTCATCGATAATTGTCTCCGGTTGTGTCTTAGGCTTGAAGTATACTCCTATTATATTGTTACGTGCCACCCCCTAGTGGCACTTTTGTTAACTGGATTACGGTGGGTAGAAAGCACAACACCAATTACTGCTTTAAAGAGAAGTTAGCTTTATTGCTTGCAGGAAGATAAACTACTCATCAGCAAATACAAGCAATTGGAACCTTACTCCAGTTACCTCAAGTCTCTTGCTTATGGAGAGCCCTTGCCCTCTTTCACTTGTCAACAAACCACAGAAGTTAATCCGTCCTAATGAGTACGGTGGCCTTGACAGAAACTACCTGCTCCTCTCCCTTATGTACACAGGCTACAGTTACTTACGATAACTTGCTGCACGCTGTTCACAAGCTGGGAAACAATGTCACTGGATTACGTAACTCGCACGGCACTACGCCACCATACGTCTGTCGCTCAGGATAAACACTCGCACTAGCTCGTAAAACACACACACCACTGCTTGACAGGTCGCTCTTATATAGCAGGCCGGTGACTCAATAAATGCTTCTAGACCCATCCAGGGTTCATGGCTTCTCGAGGTTTCTTCACTGGCTGAGTCACGAATATTCTGGACCATCCCTTTGTCCTAGTAGTCCTGTTGCATAAGGCGCACGCAATACACTGAGGCGGGGCACAGCCCAGCTCTGGGGCAGTTGTGACTCATGCGGCGAGCGATGACACAAACTCACAGCCGTAACACCACCCCCTTCCTAAAAGGCTGATCGTCCCGATCAATCATTGGTCCGTCTGTGTCCCTCCGTAGGCTGCCAGGCGATCTCGATGCACGATCTTCATCTTCGCCCTCGGGCTCCGCTGGATCCTGTAGACGACATCGTTGATCCGTTTCACGACTCGGTACGGGCCCTCCCAGGACTTCTGCAGTTTGGGGGACAGGCCTTTCTTCCGTAATGGGTTGAAGAGCCAGACCAGGTCGTCCTCGTGGAATCCGCCGGCATCCGTCTGCTGGTCGTATCGGGTCTTCATTCGGTCGGTCTCGATCCGCAGTTTCCTCCTCGCGAAGGCGTGCACGTCCTCCAGTTGGTCGACCAGTTCTTGACAATACTGGCTTACCGGGACCGGACCATTCCCAGGTCGGCCGAAGGCAAGATCGACTGGTAGACGGAGTTCCCTCCCAAACATGGCCCGGGCTGGTGTGCACCCGGTGGCTTCATGCACGGCGGCGCGGTAGGCCAGGAGAAATAGAGGAAGATGCCTGTCCCAATCCCTCTGGTGCTCGCTGACGACTATTCGGAGATGGTTCTCGATGGTGCGATTGAATCGCTCTACCATCCCGTCGGACTGAGGGTGTAGTGGCGTCGTCCTTTTCTTCCGGATTCCCAGCAGCTGGCATAAGTTCTGGAAAACCTGCGACTCGAAGTTCCTCCCTTGGCCGGAGTGCAGCTCCAGGGGTACTCCGTACCGGCTGACGAATTCCTTCACCAGGGTCTCGGCGATCGTCGCGGCTTCTTGGTTAGGGAGCGCATACGCCTCCGGCCATTTGGTAAAGTAGTCGCTGACGACCAATATGTAGCGGTTTCCTGCCTCGCTTAACGGGAATGGCCCAGCAACATCGATAGCCACTCTCTCCATGGGGCCGCCCACGTTGTAGGTCTTCATTGGACCCCGTCGTCTTCGTCCTGGGCCCTTGCTGGCTGCGCAATCGTGGCACCTCGCGCAGTGGTTCTCCACGTCGGTTCGTCATCCGTTCCAGTAGAACCACTCTCTCAGCTTCTCCAGGGTCTTCTTTATCCCTAGGTGTCCACCAGATGATCCTCCATGGACTTCCTTCAGGACTTCCTCCGTCATAGCCTTTGGAACGACGACTTGTTCCCGAGATGTCTTCCCGTCGGTGCTCTCCCAGGCGCGGCAGATGAGGCCATCCCTTAAAATCAGCGAGTCCCACTGCGCCCAGTAGGACTTAAACTTTGGGCTGCCGTCACTCACAATGTTCCACCCGGGTCTGGGGACACAAGCCCTCTTCCACTCGGCTATCAGTCCCAGGTCATCATCTTCTGCTTGTGCCCGCTTGAAAGATTCGCGGCTCCAGTTCCCTTGAAGTTCCACAGTAGTCCGCCGGCACTGTATCCCGGTGTTCTCCTCCCTCCTAGTACAGAAGGTGCAGTCTTCGGGGCACGGTCTTCGTGACAGGGCGTCGGCATTAGAATGCAGTAGCCTTTCCTGTGCTGGATCTCGAAGTTGTACTGTTGAAGCCTCTCTAACCACCGCGCGAGTTGACCCTCGGGCTGTTTGAATTTCAGGAGCCACCGCAGGGATGCATGGTCGGTCCTGATGAGAAATTCTTGCCCGTACAGGTACTTGTGGAAGTGTTCGATGGTCTTCACGATGGCGAGCAGTTCCTTCCTGGTGACGCAGTAGTTCCTCTCTGGCTTTGACAAGGCTTTGCTGAAGTAGGCCACTAGTCTCTCCTCGCCGTCCACTATTTGCGACAGGATTCCCCCTATACCAAAGTCGCTGGCATCGGTATCGACGATGAACCTTGTTCCAGGTCTGGGGTAGGCCAGAATAGGCGCGGTGCACAGAGCCTGCTTGAGTTGTTCGAAGGCACTGTGGCATTCTGCTGTCCATGTGAAGAGTTGGTCCTTCTCAGTCAGTCGATGCAGGGGTTTGGCGATGTCGGCGAATCCTCTCACGAAGCGACGGTAATAAGTGCAGAGTCCCAGGAAGCTTCGTAGTTGGGACTTGTCCTTCGGAACTGGCCACTCCCTCACAGCTGCGGTCTTTTCTGGGTCGGTGCGCACCCCTTCCTCGGAGAAAATATGCCCAAGGTACTGGACCTGCTTCTGGAAGAGCTGACACTTCTTGAGGCTCAACTTCAGCTGGGCAGCCCGTGGCTTCATCAAGATCTCCTTCAGGTTGATGTAGTGCTCCTCAAAGCTTCCTCCCAGAACGATGACGTCGTCTAGGTAGACCAGGCAGGTCATCCAGTGTAGTCCCCTCAGAATGGACTCCATTAGCCTTTCGAAGGTCGCAGGGGCGTTGCACAGACCGAATGGCATGACGGTGAACTGCCAGAGCCCGCTGCCCACCGAGAACGCCGTTTTCTCGCGGTCCTTAGGGTGGACCTCCACCTGCCAGTAGCCACTCTTCAAATCCAAGGTGGAGGACCATCTTGATCCTGATATGGTGTCCAGCGTGTCGTCGATCCGGGGTAGAGGGTAGCTGTCCTTCTTCGTGACGTCGTTCACCCGCCTGTAGTCCACGCAGAACCTGGTGGAACCGTCCTTCTTCACTAGCACGACCGGAGAACTCCAAGGACTATGTGATGGCTCGATCACCCCTTGCTCCGTCATCTCTTCTACCATCCGGTCGACTTCGGCTTGCTTGGCGAGGGGGACACGTCGGAATGGGGCCCTAATCGGTGTGCTGTCCCCAACGTCGATTCTGTGCTGGACCAAGCTTGTCCTACCGAAGTCTTTGCTCCCCACGGAGAAGACATCCTGGAATTCGCGTAGCAGGTCCTGAAGTTGGCGTGATTTCTCCTCGTCTAAATGGTCCTGGGATCCTTGGTACAGCTTCTGTAGTTCTTCTGGCAGGGTGCGTCTTCTTCGGTTGTCCGTCTGCAGGTGTCCGTCCGTCGTGTCTGTGATGCGGGCAATCCAGGTAACGGGCTCGCAGACTCCTAGGTTGGTGTCCCGGTGAACCGTAATATCGTAGTCGTTCAGGTTGGACAGACGGACGTACGCTGAGGCGTCGTGTTGATTAGGGTCTTGGCAACTAGTAATCCTTTTGTCTGGATGTCCTCATATTTTGGCTCGATGACAGCCGCCACTCCCTCAGCAGTTCCGTCGACAATTACGGCGGCGCTGACCTCCGTCCTGGCAGGAACGATGACGTCCTCTCTCAGCCTTACTCGTCGTGCGGTAACGGCCTAGTGTGCTGGTTGCAAAGCAAGTTCCTCACCTCCGAAGTGCAGAGTGTTGGTACTCAAGTCCAAGATGATGTTGTTCTGGTCCAGGAAGTCCAGTCCGATGATCACTTCGTTTGATACGTCAGCCACAAGCACTGGATGCTTCACCACCCGTCGACCAATGACGAGCTCCAGTGATGCTTCGCCATGTACCGGTGCGGTCTCTCCGGTCGCGGTTATTAGCTGGAGGTTCCTTTGTGTGGGTTGCACTCTCCACTTCGGGATCACGGTGGGATTGACGATGGTCCTCGACGCTCCCGTGTCGATCAGCATGGGCCAGCTCACTCCGTTGATGACTCCGTCGACCATCAGGCTGCTATTGTCCCTCCGTAATTTCGTCACACGCACTTGGACTGCCGGGGCTTGACGACTGTCACAAGCCAACCTTTGCCCCCCAAGGCTGGCTAATACTCGTTTCCCTGGGCCGCGCGGTTTTCAGACGACTGATTTCCCGTCGGATACCCTCGACGGCGGCGATCACCGCAGTCCTTGCTCAGGTGGCCTTTCTTACCGCAGGCCCAGCAGGTCGGTAGTCCTCTTCCGGGCCGCCTCTCCGGTTGTCTTCCGGTTGTGTCGTTGCTGGTGGTGCCGCGACTATCGAAGAAACGGCTTAGCGCCTCCATCAATTCGTCGGCCAGGGGCTTGGTCTCGTTGGTCTTTGCTGGTTCGTCGATGTTCACTTGACGCACCCGCGCGTGCATTCTAGATGCCTGTTTTGCCGTCTCTAACTCAAGTGCGTGGCTCAGCGCATCTGCCAGGGTCTTATTGCGCGCGAGTCGCTGCGCCTGTTGAGTGTCAGAGTCCCGTAGCCCGTCGGTGAAGGTCTGCGTCGCAATCTGTTCCAGAAAGTCGGCCGGCGCTGTTGGATAGGCGAGCCTTACGAGGCGTGCGATGTCCATCTCGAACTCCTGCAGGGTTTCCGCGTTCTTCTGTACCCGGGTCCGGAGCTGCATCTGGTAGGCCTGCTGAAGATGGCTATCTCCATATCGGGACTCCATATGGGCGATCAGTGAAGCGTAGTCCTGGGATCCAGTCGGGATGGCCTGAAGGACGTTAAGGGCGTCACCTCTCAGCGCTACAATCAGGGTGTCTACGACCCGGGAAAACCGTGAAAACCGGGAATTCTCAGGGAAATATGAATTTCTGGAATAATCAGGGAAAAATCAGGGAATTTCTTTGTTAATCAGGGATTTCTCAGTAAAAGTGGAAGCAATACTTTCGAATTTCGCGGGAAGTTATCGCTCGCTACTGATGACAGTGCTCAGCCAATGAGCACTGAGCAGTGCCTTCTCAAGCTCAACTGAACACATGATGTGGCAACCTTTCCGTTCGCCTTCTGCGCAGGGGGCAACTACGCCATTTTATTGGGCCTTGAGCATTTTGTTCGTTGCAATCAGCGATTTTGTCGGTAGATGTAGCAACTTTGGCGACAAAATATTTTAAATTTAGTAGTGTTTATACTAGCTTCGCTCGGAAACAGTTCTGAATGCATTTCGTGACAAGCGCTTTTTTTTTTCCGATGTCAATGAACTACGACCTAGGCCTAGATCCGTTTTACGGCTCGGCATGATGGGTTAAAATCACTGACTGGACTATCCATTATATTATTATAGAGATAGCATGAGCAACGAATTCCTGTCAGACGTAATATAAGAATGTGGCGGGGTGCATGCAACACAAATCCCCCTCCCGTCCAATCTAAAAACACGTATATTGGGCGATGTATTGAAGATAGAGATATGCTCTCTCGGACTTTTTTGTAGAACTTTTCATGCTGAAAAATTCTTACACTCATAGTAGCCTATATTGATATTTTTAACGGTTTGCCCAGCGTAGGCTTAAAAAGCGCACGGACGCCTGTTTTTTTTTCGACTGTTTCACTGATATCGTTACTGCTTGGCTTCCTTTGAATATCAATAAATTATTTCCTTTTTATACTAAGTAGAGATTTAGGGACTATTTAAACTCCCGTTAGCGATCGAATTTTGACTACTACTGGGTGATAATGGGCTACGTGAATTTACGTAGTTTTGTATTGGTGCGCGGACAACCAGCTACGTAAATTAACGTGTTCTTACAGTGCTTCATTCTTGTGTAATATTCTCCTCTCCTCCGTTCATTAATCAAAATACTACGTGTTATTTACGAACTAAGGTCTTTGTTCAACGAAATGCAGATAGGTATATTGTTGTCTTTATAATGCTTTCGGTACTGGAAGTGAGGTTTTATAACACTCGGTTACCGCGTGTATTGTCAAGTGTTAGCATGGCGCGCGCGGAACTGACAGTGCGATAATCAGTTCAGACGAGTCTGTTGACGATAATAATACGAGTGAAATTGGCAATGGTAGCCATGAAAGTAGTGACGATGAGGTTGATGCATGGACAAGCAAGTAAAATTACACGTATTTATGTTCCATCTTACTTATCATGCTAGGTGTACTTCAGTTGCCCGGTCCGCAGTAAGGAATAGAGTTGCGCGCGCCCGGGTAACAAGGTGTTAGACCTGGGTTGACAATACTGTTTGCGCGGCTTTTCCATCCAGCTATTCTTTGATTATTGTCTGCTCCTACGTTCCTTAGCTAGGCTAGAACTTATGTCCAATTTTGTTTTTAATTGTGCCCAGGAAATGTTTTTGCAACACCTTTCAAACTCTACTTTGTATTATCAAGCAGACTTGGTTAAATTATTTTTATCTGCTTCGGTGGCGTAGTTGGTAGCATGCAGAGCTTCTATGCCCAAGATCGCGGGTTCAAAACCGGCCGAAGTCGTCGGATTTTTTAAGAGCGTTAAACATTCCTCAGTATGCCTTCCTTCGGAGGGAAGTAAAGCCGGCGGTCCCATGTCATAGATTTATGGCATGTTAAAGAACCTTCTACTAATTACACCTGTGTGAAGCTAAATTTGGTTAAAAATGTAAACAACGCTCAGGTTCCTACGTTCGTCGCCAGGAGCCGACTGCGGTGGCGTCTAGTAGCCAAGTTCTGAACTAGTAGTTGTTGACGGTGGCGTTTGGCGGCAAAAGTAGGAACTACTTGAAAAATTCAATGTATGCAGTCCTTACTTGAACTAAGAAACAGAAACACACACTAAGACAGTCATCAGACAGATTCTACACACACCCAAAGTACACGGGGCTACATGACCGCGTTGTCGCTGCCCCTAAACTGAGGAACCAACCAACCTAAATTATTTTAGCTGATAATAGTGTGTTCTGGCCTGTTGAAACATCATTCATAATGATTTCATTCATTTAAATGTATTTATAAATTAATAAATTGATTAACTCAATTACTTTTGTCATGACGAGGTGGACCTAATTGAGAGTGAGAACTTGGAATATGCCTCCCTTCGTCCTTTGGATATGTGTAAATTACTGGGTAGGCCTATATTCAGACTTATGCTACCGAATATCATCATTCCTGCGACGTAGTATCAGCGACATCAATGGATAATGATGGTTTTACAAATTAAATATTGGTCTAAGATGATCATACTCATATGATACACACCTTGATGTGTGTATTCAACCTCCCGTTGTCCCTTTTATTGGGGGATTTACCGTATTGAAAGCAGCATGACTTCATAAACCTTGCTTATTTTACTGGACAATAAGTTCACTTATAATATTCTATTGAAATAAATTTATTTTCACAACTGTTTCCCTTGTGCCGCCATTGCTCACATCTATTTGGCTCCTGGAATTTCCGAGAACAGGAAACATAAAACATAATCCTATTTTCCATTTGCTTTCCTGGATTACATTTTGCTTCTTGTTCCTGGAGAGCGCTTAAAACGAACCCAAAAATGGCGTGCATTTCATCACACTTCCTGTTCCCGGGCGAATGTGTAGCAAGCAGTCTTTACTCAGGGAATTCTCTCATTAATCTTGGAAAAATCAGGGAATATTCAGGGAATTATTTAAAGATGAGTTGGTAGACACCCTGTACAATGAGAGCTGTAGCCTTTTCTGTGTTGTTCCAGTTATTTATGGAACAGGCCGCCTCGAACTGACGTAAGTAGGTGCTACACGGGACCTTTCCGTCGAAGGTTAGGGGCGTCACTCTGCTATGTCCCGTTCCTGATATTCCCGATGTAACGGTGGGCGGGCGTTGGCGCAGCTCGGCAACTTCCTCTTGAAGAGCGTTGAATTTCTTTTCCACCCCCGTCAGTGGGTGTTGGCGCAGCTCGGCAACTTCCTTTTGTAAGACGTTGAATTTCTCCTCCACCCCCATCAGCGGGCGTTGGCGCAGCTCGGCAACTTCCACTTGTAAGGCGTCGAACTTCTTTTCCACTGCCGTGACTTCCTCACGCAGACCCAGTTCTAATTTCTTCAGGTCCTGAGTCAACTTATTCTGACCGTCTTCCATCTTCTTCTGGCCGTCCTCTATCCTCTTCAGGTCCTCCGCTAGCTTATTTTGACCGTCTTCTAGTTTGGCAGTTAGGTCCTCGGCTAACTTCTTCTGGCCGTCCTCCATCTTCTTCTGGCCGTCCTCCATCTTTTTCTGGCCGTCTTCCATCTTGGCTTCCATGCCACTTAACTTTTCTAGCAATGCTGCGAATTGCTCTTCCATTTTAGATGTTTGTCTTGTAAGGGGCATGCACTCACAGGAAAATTAAAAAAAATGACCTGCTCGGGTTTTGAAACCAGGACCGTCAAGTGTTGTGCTTGTGCTTGAGTTCGTAATCCGGCTTCTGACACCAGTTGTTACGTGCCACCCCCTAGTGGCACTTTTGTTAACTGGATTATGGTGGGTAGAAAGCACAACACCAATTACTGCTTTAAAGAGAAGTTAGCTTTATTGCTTGCAGGAAGATACACTACTCATCAGCAAATACAAGCAATTGGAACCTTACTCCAGTTTCCTCAAGTCTCTTGCTTATGGAGAGCCCTTGCCCTCTTTCACTTGTCAACAAACCACAGAAGTTAATCCGTCCTAATGAGTACGGTGGCCTTGACAGAAACTACCTGCTCCTCTCCCTTATGTACACAGACTACAGTTACTTACGATAACTTGCTGCACGCTGTTCACAAACTGGGAAACAATGTCACTGGATTACGTAACTCGCACGGCACTACGCCACCATACGTCTGTCGCTCAGGATAAACACTCGCACTAGCTCGTAAAACACATACACCACTGCTTGACAGGTCGCTCTTATATAGCAGGCCGGTGACTCAATAAATGCTTCTAGACCCATCCAGGGTTCACGGCTTCTCGAGGTTTCTTCACTGGCTGAGTCACGAATATTCTGGACCATCCCTTTGTTCTAGTAGTCCTGTTGCATAAGGCGCACGCAATACACTGAGGCGGGGCACAGCCCAGCTCTGGGGCAGTTGTGACTCATGCGGCGAGCGATGACACAAACTCACAGCCGTAACAATATTTATTATTCGTGTGGATATGGATAGGGTGTTCGCAGTGCAGTCTATTACCTTGATTGGTTGTAAGTGGGCCTTTATGTAACAACTTATTCCGCCTGAAGGTCTTCCTCTGTCCCCTTTCCTAGCTAGGGAGTGGGCTCCGTAGAAATTGTTAATGGTTATATCACTTGTGCTGAACGTTTCTGTGAAGAGAAGTCCATCGTAATCCTGTAAGTTAAAAGTGGAGTTCATGTCAAGGACGGATTTCAGTCCTTCTACGTTCCAAAGCATTATGTTAGTATGGTTGTAGCTGATGTTGGTTGGGTGGCAATTGTGCGCTGAAGTATTCTTGGGTATCAAGTCTTGCTCCTTGGTCATGCGAACGAAATCGATATCGCCTGATAATTGCTCCCTCCGGCCATAAGTCCGGATTAGTGATCTTGCTCAGGTCTCTAAGGGGTATTCCTACTTTATAAGCTTTTAGGGTACCTTTCTTTTGGATTTCTTCATAGCCTGATAGTTCAGATATGTTCAGTCCCTTCAGATGACTAATCACCGTTTCACAAGTTGTGTTGCGGTGAAGATGTCCTATATAAGGCCAGGCTTTATGGTAGACAGCTTGGAGTATATTCGTGTTCTCTTTTGTGGGAAGGTTGAAGGATTGCTTGGTTCCTATAATAGTAGGAGTTTGTATGAATTGTGGCGTATTGCCACGCCTCCTCCTTGCGACTTCTGACCATATTCCTTTGTCACAATTTTGTTTCTCATCGATAGGCTGTTGCTCTCGAGGTAATTGTTCCTGTCTTTCGTTTCCAGTTTTCCTGTTCTCATCTTTTCTCTGAGTAATAGGGTCTCAGGTTTTCGATCATGTACTGAAGCTGTGTGCTTAGTTTTGCAGATATTTTATCTTCCATTGTCATCTCATTGGCACAGAATTTCTCATCTTCTCCGTGAGATGTCGTTGGCTGTAGGCTTATTGGCAACTCAAACTAACACTTGGGGCGCTGCGGTCGTCTGGATAAGTAGGGTAAAATTACTCAATAACACGCGTTTGACATGGAACACTTCTTATTTTTCGGTTATAATCAGTAAATGTGGTCCCTAAAATAATGACAGTGTTATTTTCAATTGTATATATATATATAACTGTGCGATACACGTGATCTAATTTGTGTGCTCCACTGAATTTTATGTGTCAATTGCATATTATCAAGCATCGGTTGTCTGCTGGTATTTGTTTTTGTGCAGTTCGAGTCATGGCGCTGTTACGTTTAAAAGCTATATCCCTCAAACTGTGTCGTGGGGTCGTTTATGGCACCGCTTCTCAAACTTACTTTTATTACAGTGGGCAGTTTTATCCAAGAATTTTTCCCTTCTATGTATCTCCCCGCCTACTTGCCTTTGTTTCATAGCCAGACTGGCAGGCGCCTGCGCAGTTTTCTTTCTTTGTTATTAGCAAGCGGAGCGGAAGTGGTGACACTTATGGCACCACGACACAGTTCGCGTTCTGAAGGCTGTGTGCGCGCTACTCTTACTAGTGCTGTTTGTAACTCTGTGAAGGAAGCAGTTGCTGTGCAGATGCAATGGCATCGTTTCGGGAGAGTGGTATTTCGGTTTCACATCCTAATTTTTCGAATGTAATTGAGGAGGAGCTAGAAATTGTGCTGAATGAGGACGATGAGGGAAGTGTTGAAAGTGACCGTGATGACCAAGATGTTGACTTCAATTCTGAACACGAGTCTGCTTCCGAGCAGGAATATGACTCTGATGACGAAGGTATTTCACATAATACGGAAGAAAACTCACAGTTAGTAGAAGAAAATCCATCAGCATTTTACGGTAAAAACAGGTACATGTGGTCCTCTGTTGAACCTTGTCGTAATATGAAGACACCTGCCCATAACATTGTTGTCAAAGTACCAACAATAAAAGGGAAAGCGAGACAGCTGGGAGATACTTGTACACCACTACAAGTATGGGAATGTTTATTTTGTGATGATATGGTGGAAAATGTAGTGAAGCACACAAATGAAAAGCTCACAACTTACAGAGTACGGTTTTCTAAAACAGACAGAACTGAAATGAGGGATACAACCAGTATCGAAATAAAAGCATTGTTTGGTCTCCTGTACTACAGTGCTATTTTCAAATCAAATAGTGAAAGCTTAGACTCCTTGTTCGCTGCAGATGGTACTGGTAGAGATATATTCCGGGCGACACTGTCTATGAGAAGAGTTCTCTTTTTGATTATTGTTTTGCGGTTTGATAATCAGTTGGATCGTTGTGAGAGGAGATGTACAGATCCTGCTGCCGCTATTCCGTGGATGTTCAACAGAATGGTAGAAAATTCCCAGAGTCTTTACAACATCGGATCCATGGCTTGTGTGGACGAGATGCTAGTAGGCTTCTGAGGTCGCTGCAAATTCAGGGTGTATATGGCCAATAAACCACAAAAATATGGTCTCAAAATTATGATCTTGTGTGATGCGCGAACAAACTACTTTCTAAGTGGATGTATCTACACGGGGAAGGATAGTGATGGGATTGGTTTGAATTTAGAAGAAAGAAAGTTACAAAAAGCAACGCAAAGTGTAGTGCGGCTTGCTGAAGTGATTGCCGGAACTAATCGGAACATCACCGCTGATAACTATTTCAGCTCAATAGAGCTTGTTTCGGAACTAAAACAAAGAAAGTTGACTTACGTTGGGACCCTCAAGAAAAATAAGCGGGAGATTCCGCCACACAGTTTCTTCCTAACAGAAGGCGTCCTGTGGGCTCATCTGAATATGGATTTACCAAACATATCACGCTGCTTTCACACGTGCCCAAAAAGGGTAAGGCTGTAATTTTGGTGTCGAGTATGCATCATGCTAGGTGGAAGGACCCTGAATGTAACAAAGACGAGATAATTGCATTTTACAATAACACAAAAGGTGGAGTAGACACACTGGACCAGAAGTGCGTTACGTTCGACACTGGTAGACGTACACGCAGATGGCCTATGGCTATCTTTTACACGATTCTCAATATAATAGGAGTCAATGCTCACATACTGCACACCTCATTCAAAGACAATAAGGTCATTACTCGTTTCCAATTCTTAAAACTTCTGGCAAAGCAACTGACTGAGCCCTATCTCAATGAAAGACTTGTGAATACTCGCCTACCTAGGGAGCTTAGGCTGACAGTATCTCGTATTTTGAAGACGCCACTTCCAAAGGACACTGCACGAGATAGCGAATGCCCTTCAAAGAGGAAGAGGTGTGCGATATGCCCTAGATCCCAAGGGAATAAATCTAATCAATACTGTGAAGATTGTGACCGACCAGTGTGCCAGACATGCCGATTTGTAGTCTGCCGGGAATGCAGAGGGGACGATTAAAAGTGAAAGTTCAGGTGTTGTGAAAATTTGTGGTGTAGGACATATGTGTGTAATTCTAGTTATTATCTATTATTCCATGTCTTAGGTATATGAAAATATACAATCCATATACGAGGGCAATTCAGAAACTAACCTCCGGTTGATTGAAAAAAATACACCAAGTTAAGTAAAAATATTTTAATATATACATCTTACAACTACATCTTTGCACTATTTTTCGACATAGTCTCCATAACGATTGAGGCACTTATCGTATCTCTTCACAAGCTTTGAAATTCCTTCTGCATAAAAATCACCCGCTTGTGCCTTGAGCCAGCCTGTGACCGCATCTTTGAGCTCTTCGTCGTCATCAAACCGCTGGGACCCGAGCCATTTCTTCATATGCATGAAGAGGTGATAATCGCTTGGCGCCAGATCTGGGCTGTAAGGTGGATGGTTGAAAACGTCCCACTTGAAGGACTCAAGAAGGGCTGTTGTTCTGCGAGCAGAGTGCGGACGGGCGTTATCGTGCAAAAAAACGATACCGGAAGTCAGCATACCACGGCGTTTGTTCTGTATAGCCCGTCGTAATGTTTTTAGTGTTTCCCAGTACACGTCTTGATTAATGGTCGTCCCACGTTCCATGAATTCAACATTTGGCGGGATTTTCTATTGCAGCACACATTTCAAACTGCCACAAAAACTAAACTAGCGCAGGTACGATGTTCACTCGACTACGGCTTGCTGCCGACTGACCTGCTGAGCACGTGAATGCACAGATGGCGCGCTACTCCCCCCACTACCCGCACTGTGACCAATCGGAGGTTAGTTTCTGAATTGCCCTCGTACTTTATTACAATCTTTAACACTAAAAGTCCTTTACATTTATCTATGTGTATAAAAGTACGTGTGGTTTGCAGTGACTTGGAACTTTTTTTCTTCAATGTGTATACTCATTTCAGAGATTTTTTCTATATAGATTTGTTTACTGATGTTAGATAGTGTATTATAATAAATACTGTGTCAATCAAAATCGAAATACCAGAGTTTTGTCCTAGAATATAGTTGGTGCCATTAGTGGCACCGCGACACAGTTTGTGTACTGATATTGTCACGACACAGTTTGAGGGATATTTGAGTTTGCCCACTGTACCATAGACTCTAGAAATTATTTGCTGCTTGGTAGGGCGAAGGGTTGAGTTTAACTTGTATTAAAACTCGGGGTAGACAGGAATTGCTTGATTTGGATGGTAAATATTTACCCTGCGAAGTCAAATTAGGCCTATATGACTCGTAGTGAAATGGCTTGGATATCGCAGAGTGAGGTGATACGGTTGGTAGGATTATTGGAAATGAACTAGCGAGCGGGAAAGGATACCTGACTGATGAAGCTTGGCTGTCCTCGGCTGGTGTAGGCCTAGGCTTGGCTGTCTTAGTACGGCTTGGCTCGCCGAGACTGTGCTTGGCTGTTTAGGTGCGGCTTGGCACGGCGTAAGTGAACAACCCGTCCTGTCGTCAGTGATTGTAGTGGTGAGTGGTCCAACCCACTCTTGTTGCCCGTATTTATTTGGTATCGTCACCTTTCGGCTATTGCTATTTGCATCTTTTGGAAAGTGATGAAAACGTATATTCACAGCCCTCTTATACATCGACTTACAGCCGTAAACTGAGCAATATACTTTGCTTTTACTCATTTTGCACTCTTATCAACGAGTAAAACTTATTACTTATGTATAATCACGAAGAATTTACCACGATCTGCTTACCAATACAAGAAACCATATACAAACAGTCACCACGTGACAAATGTACCCTACTTCGTAAGTTTCTCATTTTTACCGCTAGATGCCATATCAGATAGCTGGAGTTGCCAATTTCATCATGACAAAGCGCCAAGAGATCTGAATCTGGATTGATGTCATCAGATAGCAGCACGTGTCGCGTGAAGTTATTATCATTGGCCTCTTGTGTAATATCTATGTATGATTCCTTAACCTCTTTGAGGGTCTGCATGTTTTCATTAGTTATATCATTATATGTGGTTCTCATTGTAATAAAACATTCTCGAATAATACTCACCGCTTCCTTAATATCCTCTTTTGCCTCCTTCTTTAGATATTTGCCTGCTGCATCCGCTATATTCACTATATAGTCTGTATATAAACCAACAACAACAACAAGGATTTGAACCCAAATCTTGTACTATCAGAGCAGGTACACTTACACCACCATGGCTCACATTGCAACCAAGACTCTTTCCAAGTGTAAAGTGGAGAAGGTGCTAAAATCAGAATCTGACTTACGATTTTACACATTTTGCATTGTTTGCACATCTCAAATGTCTTACTATTCCAATGCATATCTTAAGGCAAACAGGGGTGTGACTGCTCAGTGATCAAGCTGATTGCCTCTCACAAAAGCAGACCAGTTTTGATTCCTGATTAATGTATGTATGATTTTCAAATTGAAACACCTTGTCCAGTGGTTCAGATTCCACATAAAAAGGAGTTCTTGTGGCTTATGTTCTCAAGGCTGTTACGAAGAACATAAAACTACAAACTTGTTTTTCCTTTTAACTGGGCAAACAATTTATTAAATTACCGTATGTATTTGTTTGTTTAATTATTTATGTATTTATTTATTTATTTTATTATGTATTTTTTTGGCCATTTTGGCAATGTGATATATGCCAGGTGATCACAAGGATTATCTGGCTCCAGTAATATTGTTGCTCGCTTAGCACCACCCAGGAGACATGTGCAGGGTAATGTAAGGTTATTCCTGTGGATGTGAGCAACGTGTGGGTAGTGATGTAAAATACCCAGGTATTTATAAATCGGGGTAAATACCCAGGGTATATACTCGGGTAAATACCCAATTTGGGTAAATACCCGGGTATTTTAGATTTTTCATCAAAAATCTTGTGTCGTGGTAAGTTGAACCTTAGAAAAGGGTACCGGTATGCAAACTATTCTACATTAACATTTTAGGTAACAACATTAGATAGTTAATCAAATTAAATATTATTAGAATTGGGACTTAAAAACAGAATTAGAATTGGGAATTAGATCGGGAGATATAAACTAACAACTCCACTACACTGAAAAAGTGCAGTAGAATTCAAACAAAGAATAGAGAATGGGAGGGAAGTACAGTGTCAGTTTGAATTCTGGGTAGGATGAGCTGAGCAGTGTTGCCAACCCACATGCTTGACGGCATACATCTTCACCCATTATGGAGCCCACATACTACAAAAACTTCCTGACATGCATTTATATTATTGTGAGTATGATTTTTAAAATTAATATTTTTTTTTTATATTTAAAATTGAATGAAAAATAACTTAAAGCACTTTTCCTAAACTTCTTATTTTTTTCAAATGTGCTTTCTATTGAATATAATTTTATAATTGTAATTTATTACCTTTTGAGTTTTGGCATACACATATTTCAATTAATATGCATATAGCCTACTCTTATTACTACAAAAGTAGCTTTTCCCTCCCACATCTTTGTTGCTCATTTCCAGTACCGTAATAAAACTCGACCTTCTCAATATCTTGGTATTTATTAAAAATGTATTAACACAAAACAACCAAAAGGTTTTATCCAATATTTTACTTTAGTTTAAGGAGAAAACACACTTAAAGACAAAGTTACAGTGCCAAATTTTAAATACCCAAAAATACCTGGTCGTCCATTTTCCTTTTCTTTTAGTTTGAAGGATCAATATTGTTCCTGATTTCAATTTAAGGCATCAAATACCTGTGTTTCAGTCCTTGTTTGTCCAACACTTCATCAACACAACAAAAAGTGTTGTACAAAGCTCAAAAAACTTAAAATACCCTCATTTTGGGTATTTAAATGACCACTGGGTAAATGCCCAGGTAAATACCCAATTTATATTTACCTTCCCACTGGGTATTTACCCGGCCCACATCACTACGTGTGGGACTACATAGGGCTCATCAGCAATAACACTGAGAATCTCTGCTCTTGGTTTGGTGTACCGTGTAGCAGAATACAGTGCCGCAGTGTGGATCAACAGCGCTTACACGAAGCTTGTTGATGTTCAACTTAACCAAACCATGTGCATTATAACAGGCACTTAAAAGAAACGCCTACATTCTGGCTTCCAATCCTGAGCCATATTGAGCCTCCTTCCCTGCGACGAGATTGTTCACTTGTGCGTGAATTCCCGAAAATAACTGCTTCAACATAAAGAGACTCCGTTCCCGTCATCCTCCACTACAAACTTGCCAAGTCAATAACAATAAATATAATATAAGTGATCGATGGACTAAATTATGGCAAACCAGCGCTACAAAGGAACAACTGAAGATGCCCTGTATCAAAACCGGGCCACCAGGATTTGATAAACACAGGAAGATTTGGACCACTCTGAATAGAATACGAACTAATTGTGGCAAATGCGACGATTCCCTACATAAATGGGGAATGACATCCTCCCCGCGCTGTGATTGTGGTGTTGAACGTCAAATGGTTCAGCACATTGTCCAAGCGTGCCCCTTACGAGCATTCCATTGTGACCCGCAGGAGTTCCTCTTCGCAACAAATACGGTTATTGAATACATCACAAATCTGGATATCTGTTTGTGACTCAGTGTATAGATTATTATGTAAATATCTATATAGACTATAATTATTTTTGTGCAATGTGTTTCCAAAAGGTAAATAAATAAATTATGTATTTATTTATTTATTTACACTGTTCTGAAAAGTACTTTGGTTCTTTTATAAAAATATTAGTTGTCTTTTTCACTTTCTCATTCAGATTTATTAAGCTGCATTTTACTCTCTTGCTCCCTCTCTCTTAAACAGACTGTCTAATGAAACATTATCTTAACATTTTATTTGTTTCAGTGTGAGGGCATTGTGGAAGAGAATGACGAGGCAATTCTCAAATTGTTTGGTAAGAATGAAGACAATATTGACATAAAACTGTGCAGTGAAGCTGCTAAGATATGTTCACAGTCGATCAGTGAAAGTGATGACTATGAGTTTGAATCAAGGGATGAACTCTGATGACAGACTGTTGTTAGGTGACCATCTTCAATGTTCCTGTACAAAACACCGTGGTTTCTTCATGTCTTCACTTCAGTATTTATTTTTTTGAGCTAGGTACAAGGTTATTATTTATAAACACTGTTCATTTTTAGATTTTGAGAAAAATGCATCAGTCAAAATTGCAAAAATCCTGTTAGACCGGTAAATAGCTGGCCCATGTTCATGACAGTTTTTCATTGGACTGAAATTGCCCATAGCCCACATTAGAGTTAGATTATATTGTTGTGTGTAAGGCAACTGCATATCATCCCTCTTCTGGCAAACTAATAAATGTACAAAGTGAGAAAATAAACACGATGCAGGTTTCACTACTTCTAATTCCCATAATTATAAAGTTCATGTAAATTAAAAATTGTTGAATGTGTAAATACATAATAACCTTTGGATACAAAACATTGGATGGGTGTAAATATTTTGAAACAGTAAACTACAGTGTAACCTTGGTTGTACATTTCTCAAGGGGAGCTGCAAATATGATGTACAAGTAGTCATGTGCTGGAAATAATTCAACAATGGGCTCACAAATGAATAAAAGAATACCTACTTCAGTAAAGCATAAGTAGAAACATATTTTCTATATGTTCTCTTTGGCTTAAATTGCCACCAATATTACCTATCTGTTAAGTTATCTGCCCATGTGAGATATTAGGAGCAACATGTTTAAAGTGTTAGACCAAGGTTCTTAACAAATTCTGGGAATATTTTATCTGGTCCAGAATGTTACCTGTTAATCCTTCCTGTTGCTACCTTTAATCCCTTCAGTGAGAATTCTTCGATATGAATTTCTTTTTGATTATTGCACATACCTTTCTCCAGTTAGCTAAATCTCTTCTCTTCTGCTCTTCATCTTTACCCTCAGAGTTCCCTGTTATTTCCCATACTTGAATATTATGTCTTTATTCAGTCATTCTTTTGTGCAAAAGGCTTGTATTTGTGTGTTTTCCCTCTTGGTATAGCAGTTTTTGCACTTTCTATAATATTCATCACAAAGTCTGGTAAGTAATATGTAAGGTGGATCGTTATCATCTATATCTCTTCGCAGACCATATATTTTCATACTAAATACATGCATGCCAAAAAGTTTTATTGACGTTCCACATTGTTCATAGACTTGGGGGGGGGGGGGGGGCGACAATGACTCGTTCAAAATGCAAAAAATTAATTCATGCAACAATCATATTTACCTACAATATGATGTATTTAAACAAAAGTAACACACAAAATGCTTCAAACAACACTCGTATACTCACATTAACAACCTACTGACCATATTCTGCACTAAATTCAACAAAAACATCACCAAAATACACGGGATTACTCAAACTCAACTAACATCAGGGGTACATAAACATTGAAAACAACATTTCCTGGCAAACACATGAGAAACACTGTGCAAACTATACATCTGCCTAGCTTAGATCAGCACACTTGTGCCTTCTATCGAGGATTTGTAAAGCTTATTGCAGCCTTTAGTCTGTGGCAGAAGCTTTGCGAGAAATTGTTTTATTTTTTATTTTTTATTTTATTTTAGAAATAAATATATAGCTTGGTGCTATGAAAATACTGTCTTGTCTAAGCGTGTAAAAACATAGAAATTTGTAACATTTAACTGACTGTTGATCTTGGCTGCAGAGCATTTGCCCACCACTTTGCCAGAAGGGGGACGAATTTGTTAGAAGCATATTGTTTCCATAATAGGATCATGACAATCCATCAGCTTCCCAGTAGTTAATGAAGTTTGAAAGAGCATCTGAAGGAACATTCCATTATCACTTCGCAGTATTAATATGTGATATGCTTGATGGTGATGCAGGAATGAAAATTTAAGCAACGATTTTTTTTATTATTTATTAAAATTCTATTTTTTTAATAATCATAAAAATATTTACCTTCTACAATCGAGACAGTGTTATTTTAGGTTAACATGGTACTGTGTTAAATATTTAGATATATAAAGCTATTGTTATCCCAGGGATCAAGACTAGTATGTAAACTGAAAATGAGTCTTCCTTCAAATTATTGTTGTCATTGCTGTGATATGTGAAAATATAATAAAAATATTTTTAATTAGACTTAGAGCAATTATAATACATTGCTGGTCAAACAATATAACACATCTATCTTTTGCATTGCCCTGTTGAGATTTATAACTTCAAAGCATTTTTTTCCTTCTGTGTGTGTCCTGTGTTTTTCTATTTTACTCCTTCTGCCTGTATCTTTCATACTTTTCCTGTCTTTCATTCTTGGGTTTTACATAAAAATAACTGTAGTATGTCGTTTATTCAGATCCCTCATTGCCTTTCTTATTCTTCTTCTTCTTCTTCAATATTGTAGTTGTTCATGTACTAACTTGATTCTTACTTCTTTACCTCTTTGCCACAAATAGGGATGGATGATCTTGTAGTTCCACCCCTTGAAACCTCAATAACTAACTCTTTGCAACCGTTTGCTACCTTTGAGTTATCTTAAATAATACTGTATTTCCTCGCATAATCGTCGCCACCGCGTAATCGTCGCACCCCACCTTGAAACACTAAAATAGGTTTATAAAATTTCATCGCATAATCGTCGCAAAGCATATTCGTACTTGTGCGCCAGTCAGTTGCACATGCTGCCGCGACTTCATAACCTGGCGCGAGTTTGTCAGAAGAAAAATATCTCGTCTTTATGCTTGCGGGCTATGAACTGTGACGCGAATGGCCAGCGCACATTCCGCGAGCTTATATGCCTAATCTGGCGTGATCTTTCAGCAGAAAGTAATCTCGTCTTTATGCCTGCGGGCTATGAACTGTGACGCGAGCGGCCAGCCTCATCACTTAGCACATTCCGCGAGCTTATAGGCCTAATCTGGCGTGACCTTGTCAAGAGAAAGTAATCTCGTCTTTTTGCCTGCGGGCTATGAACTGTGACGCGTGCGGCCAGCCTCATCACTTACCACATTCCGCGAGCTTATATGCCTAGTCTGGCGTGATCTTGTCAGGAGAAAGTAATCTCGTCTTTATGCCTGCGGGCTATGAACTGTGACGAGAACGGCCAGCGCACATTCCGCGAGCTTATAGGCCTAATCTGGCGTGATATTATCAGGAGAAAGTAATCTCGTCTTTATGCCTGCGGGCTATGAATTGTGACGCGAGCAGCCAGTGCACATTCCGTGAGCGTATAGGCCTAATCTGGCGTGATCTAGTTAGGAGAAAGTAATCTCGTCTTTATGCCTGCGGGCTATGAACTGTGACGCGAGCGGCCAGCGCTCATTCCGCGAGTTTATAGGCCTAATCTGGCGTGATCATCTCAGGAGAAAGTAATCTCGTCTTTATGCCTGCGGGCTATGAACTGTGACGCGAGCTGCCAGCTTCGTCAGCACATTCCGCGAGCTTTAACCTGTCGTGACCTTGTTAGAAGAAAGAAGCCTGTCTCTGACTGCAGGCTTTGTGCAATACTGACAAAAAAAAATCCTCACTATCATGTCTCAGTGCACGCAGTGTAGCCAGCGTATCCTGTACAGCAACAGAGGCTCCTCTCAAATCAAACGAAGGGGACTGCAAGTGACGTTATGTGGCAGAGTACGCTTAAGTACTTCAATCAAGCTAATAAAAGAAAAAAATAATTCTGTGCTGCATACAGAGTTGGTATAGAGCACAGCTTTTTTGCAGACTCAGATTCGGACCACTCGCTGATATCTGGCAAGGCATTAAGAAAAGTATAACAGCATCATGCCTTTCAACCCAGCGAGTTTCACACAAGCGTATAAGTTGGGAGCCTACATGAGCTTTCAAGACAGCATTTTTTCTCAGCAGATTGACTGAAGAAAGCAATAACTTCTTTCATAACAGCTGTAGCATTCCATACACTCTGAACCTTTGATGATTTTGAAATAGAATTATTTAATGCATGATTGTAGCACGATACATGCTTGGCATTCATAGCATCCCGGAGAATTTCTGATACAGCACCACATTCCTCGGAAGTCATAACTGCACATCCGTCTGTACCAACACCATCACAGTAGTTGAGATTAAGACCAAGGTCCTTTGCGTAGTCAATAACTGTCCGGGCTAAAGCATTCCCTGTTAACCTGACTTCTTTTCGAACTATATCTTGACCTTGATTATCTACGTGTGCATTCCGCAATGATTGAAATGAATCTACAAAGAATAGGAAATCTTCCCTTACAGTGCTGTTATAACTATAAGTGTCATTTGCTCGACATGTCCTCTGTATGTTGTTTCGTCAAAAATGATTGACCAGTACTTAGCATTCTTAATTCTTTCAATAATCACATTAGAAATTTCTTCTGCACAGCAATTAATTAGGACACTTTGTGTAGTCTTACTGATGTAAGTAGCACGAGAAGAAGCATTCTGTAAATGTTCCCTTAGTTTTGTATCCCCAGCCTGAATTCGAAAGTTAAGCAACGCCCTAAAATTACCTTCGTGGTTTACAGCTGTCGATTCGGAATCTAAGCACAGTTCCCCCATCGTCCCTGTGACCTCTAAAAGAGACTTTGACGCCCCATAATATAACCGTCTCTATTATTGGGCATAGCCTGGCACGATTTTCTTCAACTAACAGTCGTCGCTGAGAACTAATTGGATTTAGAATTTCATTTTCAGGAGCTTTGTATGTCCTGAGGAAATCCTTGCCTGATGCAACACAAATTCGGCGGTAGTTACTTCTTGCGTTTCTAAGTAGCCATCTTTTGCTGTGAGGTATTTAGAAGTTGTAAGAGCCTCCGTTACAAGTCTGTTAACTTTGACACCTTTGTTGTGTCCTACTTGATCTTGTGCAAAAAGAGCACAGTATTTACAAAAATAAACCTTTACTGACATTAGAGTATACCAGCCAATGGTATTTATCAATGTGCGATTTAGAAAGATATCAGATTTCCCCTCACCTTTTGAGTGTGTTGAGTTGGGCAGCAATAGTCATCCGTCGGATGCCTCGGCTTTTCAAGGAGCAGACACTTGGTGAAATCATGTACTTTTCCCAGCATGGAGTCCTATATCATTCAGGTTCTTTGGTGCTGACTCTGTAAGGACATCCTTTGGACGTGCTTCGAAGGTTTTGGACTCACTCTGTGCACTGCTGTCTGTCGTAAGAACCTTAGATGTAGAAGGCTCACAGATGACTGTTTCACTCGTAACTGGTCCTAAAACAATGATTAATTGAATAATATTTGTATAAATTAATATGTACACGTTTTATTTTATTTTTTAGTAATGAGTGGCGTTAGGCCATATTGGAATGTTAATTTAAATTCTTACAGCATCCAAGCATTATTAACCATTTTATAATATGTACATTTTGTTAAACTGTCATAGGAAGATAATTACTATAAGTTATGATAGTGTGACAGTTCACTGGCTTTATCAATGCAGAGCCTTAAGTTTTATAATGCTAATTTTACACTCACATTTGAGAACCATGAGTGACAAGATAGAATTAAACAAACTTGTATTTTCGTTATTAGTCTACCTTTGTTAGTGATAGGCCTAGCATGAAGGCATTCATCATGATGATGCTGAGAGTTGTAGTCTTGTGACTGATGTCGTATACTCATTTTTGGAATCAGTTGAAAGTACGAGTCGATCTTACTTATGTTCGTCCGCTTGTTTTTTGGAATTCCTATTAAAAATAATTCGTGTCACACAATACAATAATACACATTATGGACAAAGTATCAAAATGGCTATACGTCCATGCATTAGCGCTATCAACATATCCTCCCTGTGGGTGGGGGGTTTAGAATACACCCACGGTATCCCCTGCCTTGTCGTAAGAGGCGACTAAAAGGGGGGACCTTTGTAGGGGAGTGAGGCCGATCTAAACCCACCCCACCACCTCTCCCTCTGACGTCACATACTAACCCGCAATACTTTCAGCGGCAAAGCCGATATCTCGCGAACCCATGGTTTGATTTTGGCATGCGACATATCGTTGGACTCGGGCTGACGCCCCCTTTGCTATGGACCACTCGTTATATTTTAAGAAAAATGTTTTTTTTTGGAAAGTAGGTGATAGTTTGAAAACCAAACATGGTAGAAGGTTGTGCAATAGTTGAAACGAAACGTCTCTATGTCCTTCATTTTCTGTAATAAAACTTTTTTATTTTTTATGTTTTTTTGAAAAAAGTGCAATTTTGAAATTGCTATATTTTGGAAACTAACGAGTTTACAAATAAGTTTGTTTGACATAAATGAAACATCCCTACCCCCTCTACCCCAAAAATAAATTTCAAGTCTCTAGGATAAAAACATGTAAGAGTAGTGGGGTAAGGAGTTCTCCTTACAGTCGCGTGCGTGCTTGAATACATATGGCTATGTTGGAGAAGGGTTAGGTGGTGGGGAGGACTAGGGTCGAGTGAGGGGTCGTTTAGATGGTATCTTTTTTCGCTCTATTAGATGGTGGGGTCATTTTTTAAAATGGGTGAAATTTGGAAAAGCAATTTTGGGTTAAAACATGTTTTTTTGATATTTGGGTAATATTTGGGAAACGAATAAAGCTAGAACGATGTGCTTGGATTCATTTTTCTCATCGCGTTGCCCTCTTGACGATGATGTCTGTGTCGAGTTGGAGGAAAACCCATTTTGGGGTAAAACCATGATTTTAAACTTTTTATTATATTTGACGAATGCATGGTCGGATTTTATCAAATGAGGTGTCCAAGGACTCGTGGTAACGCCCTGTTTCCAATGTCATTGTTTTTATGTTTTTGTTTTTCAAAAAAATCCACAAAGGGCTTAACGCTGAAAATATTATTTTAAATAATAATTTAAAATTTTTAAAATAAAGAGTGTTTGTAGACAGAGAGCCGGTAGCGCTGGGCATGTGTTAAACGAGGCTATCACTGACCATGCTGAATACAGCAAATGGCTATTTCGTGGGGCAGCAGGGCGAGGGAGCGGTTTTTGAGATATTTACTATGACGAATGAATAATACCGACAGTAGTGGCTACGCTGGCTAACGCGCAGCATTAGGTCATGGGGCCAAGCTCTCTGCTGACTCGGTAGACGCGTGGGTTCGAGTCCCACCGTCGGCCGTCCTTGAAATGGTTTTCCGTGGTTTCCCATTTTCAACACTTTCACATGCTCGGACGGTACCTTCTGACAGGCCACGGCCGCTTCCTTCCACATCCTTGCCCAGTTTCATTCATTTCATCTCCCATTAACTCCTCTCCTGAGGTTGGCGTCAGGAAGGGCATCCGGCCGTAAAAATCATCGCCACAAAGACTTCCCTCGCATCTCATCCCCGACCCCGTTGGAAAACGGGAATATTAAGGGGTAGTCATACTATGACGAATGAATAATGGCGAATATTTCGAAAATCCCTCATGGTGATCTTTAAACATGTTAATAAACGGGTGATCAGTAATATGACAATTGATAATAATTGTTGACAAAGGGGCCCTATCGATGAAACAAACAAAAAATATTATTATTTAAAATCATTATAAATGAAAAATTGGTTGTCAAGATAAATGGTACTGCTGGGTGTATGTTTGAACAAGCATGTTGCCGACCATGGTGGCCGTGCCCGGAAGAAATGAATCGCTATTTTGGCGGCACGGGTGGGGCGGCTTATGACGCATGGTTTTCAAATATTTCCTATGACAAATGGAGGCTAATATTGCAAAACGTGTAAAGCGTGCTAAGATTTTACCCTGAAGGGGATCTTTAACATGCTAGTAAACGGTAATAATCGAGACCGCTGTCTGGCGCAGCAAATGGTTGTAGAATATGAAAACCCATAACATTCGTTCGACCAAGTCATGTGTCAAAACGGTAATGTAATTCATTGCCTTGGGATGTTATAAACTAAATATTGAACTGGGTGAAGTGATGTGTTGTAGGGTGAAAGTATGCGGTTAACATGATCATGTATTGAGGATGGTCGCTTGCTAATAATTATTATTATTACAGTAAAATGTTTAATAATAATAAGACTCACGTGTTTTCATTGCTAACCCACATACAGTCTTGCTTGCGTGACAATGAATACTGTACCTAGCCAGATGCCTTGTCAGAGCTGCTAATGCTGATAAGACAAAAATGTCTACGTGGTCAGGAAGTGCAGTGTTAGGTTACTTGGCTGGTAGAGGCTGGCAGTTCTGGCGTTTAAACAGCCGCCATGTTGGTTTTTATGCAGTGGTATTACCAATGTATAAGAGGCTGCCATTTTGGTTCCTTATTAAAAACATGAAACTAGTATAACGTACGCGAATCTCTTTGCGCTTGAGGAATGTGACGAGGCGTGGGAACATGTGCGAGAGAGAGAACCATTCAAGGTCAAAACGCTGAGAAAATGCAGACTCTCTGTTGCTAGGTTAACTGATAACAATTGTGTTGGTCATGCACTTACTGGTTTAGCAAACTGATGTATACAGTAGAGCTGTGAAAGAAAAATCCTTTTGTTTTCGGTAAGTACCTATTAATGACTATTTTAATAATGTAATGCTAATGAACCTTAAATTTTTTAGTTATTGATAAGGTAATTAATGATTTATTTTTGATTTATTTGTTTGCAGATAACCGGTATACCTTACATGTCTGAGAGAGAAGAAACCATTGCACTTTTGAGCCCACTAGAAGGAAACAGCAAGAAGCCAGTACAAGTCAAGGTGAGATTTTTTCAAACTAACTTGTTTCATTTTTTGTTTGTTCGATAGTTTTTATTTTCTAAAATGCATGTATTAACCTGAATTTAAGTACTTATAGCGGTTTATTTTATTTATTTATTTTTAGAAACTTTGAAAGAAAGGCAGTCGCTGAAAACCCGAGACGCACTTGAGCGAAACCATTGCCAAAGAGTGAACTATTTAAAACTCAGGTTAGACTAACATAGAATGTTATTCCATTTTACCACTACTGAAAACCCCTAAACATAAAATTCATTACCTGTACATGACTTGGACGATGATTGCTTTCTTGATTAATGGCTATGTATTGGCAAACGGTACAAGACCATATTGGTTGTTGACTGGGAAAATTACAAGGCCATGTTGGATTTTCTAAAAACAAAAATTTTAATTTAATTTATGGGCGGTTCCCTATGGACTCAACGAATATCCACAGGTTTGAACAAGATAATTTGGACAAAACGACATGACATTCATTTTTGTTTATATATTGGTTAACGGGGGATGTAAATGACTGCAGCTTTATAAAAAGAAAATAAGTACATGGGTTACTGTTAGTGCCGACATACAGTTTATTTTTAAATATTTGTTATGGTGTTTCGATATATTAATGCCAATTAACGTTACCGTTTTATTTACAAGTATTGATTGATTGTTTGATTGAGTGATTGGTTATTTTGTTTGTTTTTTAGGTGTCGCCATGCGCCATTAACGTAATGAACAGACAGTGAACAAGCATACATTGTGCGTTAAAATACTCTGTGCTCTTGTGCAACGTTAATAACTTACAAAAAAAAAGAGTTTTATTATAACACATGGCTTTACTACCAAATACAACAAGTAAGCAAGCCGGTTTACCACGTGGGTTAAATTTTAAATCAGAAAACGATCGTTGGTTAACATTTGAATCCTGGCCTGTAGGCTTTTTGTCGGCACAAAACTTGCTGGAGCTGGTTTCTATTACTTGAACCGAGAAGATGATGTGCGCTGTGTGTTTTGTCGTATTGAAGTTTCACACTGGAAAGAAGGGGATGATCCCTTTAGAGACCATTTGCGATGGTCTCCTTGTTGTCCTTACATGCTTGGAAAACAAGTAGGTAACGTACCAGTGTATCCATTTTACCGAACCACAAGGCCATTGGCTACTACTTACTGTCTGTCCACCAGCTTAAGAACCGTGGCAGGAATGCAATGAGTCAGCTGGAGACAGCTGGCCTCTGCATGATTGGCAATAGTGCCAACCTACAACTGACCCGTACGATTTCACAATTGAAACTAAACGAAAGTAGCAGTGAGTAACCATAGCGTGAATAACATCGGTGCTGAGTTGGCAATACCTGCAGCGGCACGTCCACTCAATCAACGCAGCTGGAATGCCTCTCCCCTTCAGCCCCCTAAGACCATGAGCTGGTGGACGGACAGTACGTTGCTGAATCACAAATAAATAATAATAATGATGTATTACCAGCCAACGGTAGTGTCGATATATGTGGTCCATATGCCATAGACAGTGTTGAATTGGCATTTGCTTTTGAAAAATTGGGAGTTTGCAAGACTAAAGCGCTAGCACACCCAGAGTACTGGTCTGTTGAAAAACGTTTGGAATCTCATAACAATGATTGGCCATTAATATTTAAATACCTTACAAAACAGCTAAGTGAAGCTGTATTTTTTATACTGATGAAGGGGATAAAACAATATGTTTTCATTGTGGATTTGCTTTAAAGAATTGGCAAATGACTGGTGACCCTTTTGTGGAACACGCTCGTTGGTTACCTAACTGTAGATACATGGTGTTGCTTAAAGGTCAGGAATTTGTGAACACTATTCGTAAAGAAAACGTAATTGCAGCACAAGACATAAAAGTGCCTTTAGAGCTAGAACACGCGGAGCAAATACATGAAGTTGGAAAAAAAAAAGACTTGTCTCACGAACAGATAAAAAAGTGTGACCAACAATTATGTAAAATGTGTTATAAGATGAATTAGGTGTTGTATTTTTGCCTTGTGGACACATGATAGCATGTGTCAAGTGTGCATTAGCACTTAACACTTGTGCTATATGCAGAAAAGTAGTATCTGCAACAGTTAGGGCATTCCTTGCATATATAGTATAATGTATTAGCAATGCATAGTGCAAAATACCTAATTGCACAATATTATTACAAGCTGTTTTAGTGCACAATATTATTACAAGCTGTTTTAGAGTTAATAGATATGCTTTTCTTTTGTTTATAGACTACTACAATGAATGTTTTGAATGCTGTGGGACAAGCATGTGGCTTAGAGACAAAGGAGCTCAGCGAATTGCCAACGCATATTCCATTCCGCATTATCAAGATTCGGAAATTGAAAACAGCATATGGTGATCGTGTATTTTGTGTATGTGAAAACTTTGAGACATTTCTGCCTACACGTTTTAATGATATGTCAGAGAGTGTTTTTGATGAAGTGAATAATGGTATACAACCTGTACACTTAATTTATGAAAGTTTTAAAAACAATAGGTGCATGGTTAATTAAATGAAAAACAAATGTGAAATAATAATGGAACATATAAGTGATGACAATAGACTGAAAGAAAAAATAAAATATGCGTATAGAATAATGTTTTAGCTTTTAGTATTGTCTTTAAAAATATTATCATGAAACAAATAAAATGTATATAAAGTTTGTAAATAAATGTAAATGATGGTACAATGTTGTTTTATTTTATACAAAGTTAGAATATTTAACATTGCAGAGTATACATTATTATGACAATAGGTGCCCACTGAATACAACTCTTTCTCTCTTTACGATAGTCTGTTATAGTTTTTAAACACAAGGCTTGTTGTAGATCTTTTTATATCTATGTCCATTGACTGGTGTTTTGAAAAACAGGGGAACTCGCAATGGTTTTATAGGCATAAAAACCTTATTGTTATTACTATTTAGTCATTTTGATCCTCTTGCAATACTACCTTTTGCATATCATGAGCAGATGACCTAGCTGTTCCACTCTTTAAAACAACAACAACAACAACACTACCTCTTCCATAGTTTGTGATGTTGATGGCTCTTGCGACGTGGAAGATGGATTAAACATAACTTTTAGAACAGGGGTTAAACGTTGCTCATTAAACAATCCACTATTTTGAGTAGCAATATGGTTTTCTTGATTTTTTTGTCGACAGCAACTGTGTTTCATCCAGTACACCACTTTTTTTTTTTAGCGTATGGCTTTTATTGCCGGGAGTGTCCGAGGACATGTTCGGCTCGCCAGTGTAGTAGCTGCTTCGAGACGGACACCCAATGGGTGAGCTACAAGTACCGTTGGGGAGGAAAGATGGGATGTAAGGACGAGGATTTGGAAGGTAGCGGCTGTGGCCAATAGTCAGGGACCAACCCCGGCATTTGCGTGGAAGGAAGATGGGAAACCACAGAAGACCATCTTCAAGGTTGCCGGCGGGGGGATTCGAACCTCCTCGCCTCCCGGATGTGAGCGACTGCCAGCAGTCATGCCGTAACGACCACGGCTAACCTACCCGGTTACACCACATTGATGATCACTGACACTTAAAACCTCACTATTTTTACTTTCTAGGTCACCACGACAATGTTTGGAACGTTGTTTTGAACAACGCCAAATATCAGTTCCATTTTCATTGGTTCGTTTTACAATATATGAATATCCTTTATAGTACGCATAAGGCTTACCATACGTAGTCACTGATACTTCCATGTCAACTGTCAAGCATAGACTAAGCTCTAGTAAAGTCAACTTGGTAATAAGAATAATAGTTTAATGTGAGAGCAAATATGGATCCAAAGAGTTGAGGTAAAAGTGGAAGCAAATATAAGAACCAAGAGTGGGGGGGGGGGGGGGGGGGGGAGTGGTAGCAAAGTGGTAGACCCATTACACAATAATTTCAGCACGACGAAGCTGTTTTCAATTTCTAGAATTTCCCAATCGTGACCGGTATGCCCAGCTTGTTGTAAAGCATGCAGGTGCCGAAGCCGTTGAATTAGCTTAAGTTACTGGATTTGTTCCAGTATGCAAATTTAACAAATGATTTTCTAGGTGTAAACAAAGCATTACCATTTTTATTTTCATTATCATCATCACTATGATCACTATTACTATATAGTACCTTTTGATCCTCTTGCAGTACCACTTCATTTATAGTATCTGTTGACTTTGATAGTGTTGAAGGTTTCTTGGACGTTGACAACTGTCCTAAAATGACTTTTTCAGGACATGATAAGTGATTTTCAACAAACTTTGCACTATTTTGAGCAACAATATCTTTTTGTTGCACTTGCCTTTTTACTTTGGTTAGAGTATTTTGCCCATTTAAATGTGTATTAATTTGTGATTTACAATGATGCTCGTTTGAATTAAGTACGATGGTGTCTTTTGTCTTAATCATTCCTGGACACTTTTTAGATCGTTGTTTTGAACATCGCCAAATAACAGTTCCATTTTTATTGGTTGTTTTTAAAATATATGTATATCCTTTATAGTAGACACATGGCTTACCATGGCTGTTCTTGAGACTTCCATATTAACTAATACACATGAATTAAATTTAGTAAATTCATTTTAGTAATAATAAAAATAAATAAAGTGGATTGATATTTTTGAAAGATGGATATTTTTAAAGTACCGGTACTGTAAAGAATAATTTTTTAGACTACAAGCGATTTACACTCACTCCTCAATGTCAAGATTTATACTGAACACAAATTTATAGAGATTGTCATTTTTATTCACTGTGATTCATAGTAGCCACGGTTAGTAGGAGCGATTTATACTGGGTGCGTTTTATAGCATGTTCAATTTATAGTAGGTACTGTGCTCTTATGTGGATATGAGCCTGGAAATTATTCATCTCTTCAAAAGTTTTCTAAATTGTCCCATGATAAAATATAGCGACTCTGGAAGTCGACACAAAACTGGTTTGTACATCGCAGAGTTAACCGAGCCTACCAATGAGAATATTAGCAGTCACGTGGGGAACTTGGAGCTAGACTGCGTCGTTCGAACAAAGATGGGACGAGCGTGCACGAGCAGAATCGAGGACTCCCGAAGGAGAGCCCACCCCAACACGCGTTGTAAGTGTGTCTGGAGTGTGGAAAAGGAAGACGCGGGCACAACGCGTGGCACGCTGCCAATGTGAAGTGACCTTACTTAAACAAGAGCAAGCAATGCAATGAGCATAGCTAATTACCAGGATGATTTTAACACATCGTAATATCATGGAAGATATTAAATAATAAATAAGAACTATTTATTATATTATCGGCTAATTATTTATGTAATTAAGGATTATTACGATCATCGGTAGTGAGCGACCAATCAGATCCTTGTTCTGAAAAGGACGCGGACTTGGAAATTTGATGAGGGGGGGGAATGAGAGAAGAATCGAGGCTGTTGGAGAGCGCTTGCCACAAGGTTCGGATACTCCAAGCTGGTTGCCGAGAGCGCTGGCATAGCCTGATCACCATGGATTGCAAGGCAGTGTCTAGTCTTGTGTGTACACTCTGTGGAAACAAACTCTACCATCTCCCATGCTTGTGTTGGGCTTAGAGCACATGTAATATTGTTATAATGTAGCCTATTCAATTTCAAATAAAAGCACTCAAGTGTTGCAGTTATTCGATCGTTATTTATAATAAGCTGCTATTTCATCAGGTTATGAGGCCCAGTCTACGGCAAACTGCGCGTAAGTGGATTAAAAGTCGGTTTAACGATCGCGTTAGTAGTGTGGTAGTGAGAGAGCTGCCTCACTTCTTTTTGAACCCTCCTCGTATCGGCCCCGAACCTGATATCTCGCTAACCAAACATGGGATTAGAACATACAGGGTGTCCTAACACTCGTAGTGACGCCCCCTACTTTCCTATAGCCTCTTTATTTAATTAAAAGACCAAAACTAAAAGGTCATTCGCGAGTAGTGGGGTAGGGTTGGTTTCCTCAAGTCGCGCTCGTGCTTGAATATGTATGCCTATGTTGGGAAAGGGTTAGGTGGTGGGGGAGGAGTAGGGTCGAGTGAGGGGTCGTTTAGATGGTATTTTTTCCGCTCTAGGTGATGGTGAGTTTTTTTTAAATGGATGGAATTGGGAAACGCCATTTGGGGTAAACATGTTGTTTTGACATTTTGGCGATGAATGTTTTTTTTATACGCATGCGCACTTGAGGAGTTTTGTAAGAGGGCGGGCTTTTTAAATGATTATTTATAAATGAATGTTTTTAAATATGTATTGAAATAAACCCCAAAAAACTAATAGGTCGTCGGCTTTTTACTATCTCGCTAACCAATAATCGGATTTAAACCTATGAGGTGTCGTAGGACTTGTGGAACTCTCCTTTTCTATGGATGGGGTATATCCGCCCCAAAATAAAAACTACCCTTACCCGGGGGATTAAATAGTATTTTTTTGTATGCCTACGAACTTGACGGCTTTTGTAAGAGAGCGGGCGTTATAAATGATTATTTATAGATGAGTGTTTTTAATATGTATTTAAATAAACCAAAAAAAACAATAGGTCTTCGCCTTTTTAGTATCTCGCTAACCAATAATCGGATTTAAACATATGAGGTGTCGTAGGACTCGTGGTGAACTCTCCTTTTCTATGGATGGGGTATATCCACCCCAAAATAAAAACGTGGTAGGGGGGAGGGGCTGCTACACTTAGGAAGTTGTGAGCCCCTGCGACCTTGGAATGGAACGAGCCATGCTAGGAGGGCGTGCTTGGATTCGTTTTTTTCGTCTCGTCGGCTCTTGACGGGAATGTAGGTGTCGAAAAGGTGAACATAGGGTTTTGGGTCTAAAAATGCGTTTTTCACATTTTTGCTGATTTTTGGAAAACTGAAAACGTGATGATGACGTGTGTGATAGTATTTTTTCGTCTCAATGTCCTCTTTACGGAGATGTAGGTACGGAGAAGGTAAAAAGCTGGAAACACGGTTTTTGATGTAAAAATGGGTTTTTGTGATTTTCCCTCATATTGCGAAAACTGAAAACGTGAGGATGACGTGTGTGATAGTATGTTTTCGTCTCATTGTCCTCTTTACGGAGATGTAGGTATGGAATAGGTAAAAAGCTGGAAACATGGTTTTTTATGGAAAATAAGTTTTTGTTATTTTCCCTCATATTGCGAAAACCGAAAACGTGAGGATGACGTGTGTGATAGTATGTTTTCGTCTCATTGTCCTCTTTACGGAGATGTAGGTACGGAAAAGGTAAAAAGCTGGAAACATGTTTTTTTAGTCAAAAATGGTTTTTTGTGATTTTCCCTCATATTGCGAAAACTGAAAACGTGAGGATGACGTGTATGATAGTATGTTTTCGTCTCATTGTCCTCTTTACGGAGATGTAGGTATGGAATAGGTAAAAAGCTGGAAACATGGTTTTTTATGGAAAATGGGTTTTTGTGATTTTCCCTAATATTGGAAAAACTGAAAACGTGTTGATGACGTGTGTGATAGTATTTTTTTCGTCTCTTTATTCTCTTTACGGGGATATAGATATGGGAAAGGTAAAAAGCTGGAAACATGGTTTTCTTATGGAAAAGGTGTTTTTTTTTGTTAATTTTCGCGTTATTTGGAAAACGAATGAGGCGATTTTTATGACGGGCATGTCGATGTATTTGTGTCGTTGTTCTGTTTACGGAGATGTAGGTATGGAAAAGCTGAAATCATGGTTTCAGTCATTTTTTTTTTCGAGATCGTTGAGGAAAACTGGGGAAAAAGTAAGAAACCAGATTTGTTTGTTGTTTTAAGGGGCCTAACATCGAGGTTATCGGCCAAAACCAGATTTGAAGTCACGTTATGTTATGCGCTATGATGTTGGTAAAACACCTATGCATTATTATTATTATTTGTCATGACTTGTCAGGGCTCACACGCAGAGAGAGAACATGCTTGATGAAATGAGAATTGAAAGCATTGAGGATGACCAACGGCGAGCCAGACAAGACGTCTTATCATCGTACGTGCCTCGCAGCAGAGAGATAAGAGGCAGGTGTCATTATACAGTGTGCGGCTTTATACTGTGTTTGTCATAGCCTAGGTTCATTATGGACTCATCATGCAACGCAAAGTTTGAAACGATGGGTGGGTGTATAACATTGATAAAAGATTGGCATGGGCTTGAACAAAGAGGTTATTGAACATGTAATAAACAAAAGGGTGGGAATAATGAAAGGTCATGTGATACATCTTTTTGGAAATGTTTTTTTTCTAAATAATTAAATAGGTTTTATTACAAAAAATTATGTTTATTGACCCATGAATTATACGTGGAAGGAAAACCTAACCACTTTACAAAATATTTTGCACCTTTCACTTTAATTACTCGTTCAATGAGATAATCGTTGGGATATAATGTTTTTTGCACTTCTTCATAATAGAATCGTCCCTGAATGGGTTGACCGCTCTGATCTTCTAAGAGATACGTCACTGGTTGACCTAGCTTGACTTGGCGAATTTTAAAAATTTCTGTCGACCATTGTGGAGTATACGATTTTGAAAACACACTTCTATGTTTACTAATGCGAACAAAATCTCCAATTTTAAGGCGATGTCGCCTTGGGTCTACCCTTTTTATAGGGTTAAACAGTCTATAGAGTCTGGGTAGGTTCTTGGTGACGAGGCGAGGTTTCATGCCGATGGTGGAATGAATGGTGTTGTTGTAGCGAGACACAAGTTGAGGTAACCAGTCTATCCATCGATAGGAACCATGTATTGTAAACTCTTTCCACATATAACTTTTTAATGTTCGATTGAAGCGTTCAACTACACTAGCTTTGAGATTGCTATAGGTGGTATAATGGTGAATATCCTTAGATTTGAGAAAACTGGAGAAATCCTTGTTGAAAAATTCTTTCCCCTGGTCGGTTTGTAACAAGTGAGGACGTTTTGATTGTTCAATAATATGTTGAAAGGCCTTTGTGACTAAGACACCAGTTTTATTTTTTACTGGTTGAACAAAAGCCATTTTGGAATAGACATCAATGACAGTCAACATATAGCGTACACCGTCGTTAACGTTAGAATAAGGTATCTTTTCATCCAGGTGTGCCTGCCAAAGTTCATCGATTCCTTTGGAAATGACACGACGACGTTCATAAATGCGTCGGGCTGGTTTATGCAATTCATGAGCTACGCCCACTTTGATGGGTGATGGCTTATAAGATAATTTTAGCATCTCGGAGTTGTTGTTCAATGTGGGCGATTTCCGCCTCATGTCCAGTGTGATCAGCTTGTTTTGATGCATGAAGCAAGTATAAGCGCTCTACTAACTGATTGGGATTATTCCAAAAGGTTATATCTAGGTAGGGTTATAATTTCTTAAACCTTACACTACAGGCAGAGTGATGTTTTTGCTTACCAAAGATGTTTGCAATGATGGTTTTATATTTTTGGGATATATTGGCATTGACCTGCTGAGAGGATTTATAGTTTCTCTTGTGAGCGTTGGTGTCTAATAAAATGGATTTATATTTAGCAAGGTCCTCGGACGCAAAATCTTGTGTCGAGGTGGTGCGAGAAAATAGCAGCTTAACAGACCTGGTGTTAATTTATAGTTGATCTTTTTAATGACAGCTTTCGTACGAGCAAATTTAATGGATGAATCCCCAATTTTAAAACTATCATTCTCATAGCGAACACCATACGTGGTATCTGTCTTTCCAATAAATAGAAGGGTCAGATATGGTTCCAGGGTTGCCCCATCATGTTTGATTAAAATGTTTTTGAGTTGAGCTTTATTTTGAGGGGTTGCCAAGACTTGTGAAAACGGAGACGATGTGGAGGAGGACGATGTTGCCGCTATGACAGAAGATTTTTGTTTTGTTTTTAGAAACTGTTGAAGGGGTGGGGATTTTTTTTTCTTTCAGGACTAAATACGCTTTCACTTTCACTTTGTTTATGTTGTTGTTCTTCTTCATGTTCTTGATGTTCTTGTTCACTAACATTAGAGGAGGAGGATTTTACCTGTCGTGTGGAATCTGTTTGAGTAAATTTTGAACTTGTTATGGGTTTGGTTTGAGAGGTAGCAACAGCAGTATCAGCAGAAGCATTAGGTTTGAATCTCATGGGATCAACCGATGATGGAGCATGTTTTATCATGGGTAAAGGATTGACGTTTTTTAAACGTTGCAATTCACGAAATTTATGTCGAATCGTATTTCGTGCCTCAATAATACGCTGCATGATTTGAACATGTTTCTTGTACCCTATGGCGTTCGCCATGGTAAAGGTAAAGACACACTAACAGGAAATGTCCAACCCTGGGTCTTTTTAAACAGAAATAAAATGATCAAAACCCAAGCGATAACGTCCCTCACATCGTTCACTCTGTTTATTTATGACCAAACAGGCATGGGGATGATGGTTCCAACACGAAGTACACAATTGCGTGAAAGCTGTAAAGGACATATCTGGATTCACATGATCTTGACAAATATGATGGAGATTTCTAGAGTCTTGGCGGAAGAGAACAATGAGATTGGCATTGTCACGAATCAACTGTTTGGGGATTTTGGAATAGGTCTGAGCCAGATAAAAACAATCCACTTGTTTATGGCGTCCCATGCTAAAATACTCGTGAATAGTCTGTCGTTGAGTGGCAATATCATCAAAAATTATAATGGAATCTGGTTGAATGCGGTCTGGTTGAATGACATCTTGAGGTGAGGTGAATGTAAAATAGCCCATGGCTTCTTTATTTAACGAAGACATAATTTGTTCCAGATACACGTACAGAGACTGGTACAAGGATTTGGCAAAAATATAAATATTTTGAAATCGTAGGCCATGAGGCGCGGTAATAATGTTCAGCAAAACATTGGTCTTTCCACGACCCGAAGGCCCTACCATAATACATCGAACGGTAGATGGGAATAGGGTGCCATGACGTTTAGGTTCGCACACGGACAGTGATAGCTCTGAAACCAAATCAGAGACGGGAAAAGCATGGGGTTGTGTCATTAATTCCATTGTGTCGACGACTGAGTTATTTTCATGTGTGTATAAGGTTTATATATATATATAGGCAAGCGGTGAGTAGGATAGGTTAGTTAACGTCTATCACCATGGACGTGTTTGGGAGAGCTCGTGTAACCATGGCCACGGCCGCCTCTTGGTCAAAACAGACACGAGAGGTGGCAACAAAAAGCTATGTCGATCGCAAAGTGCAAAGTGTCCATCACATGGCCCCGAGACTAACCGCTGAGGGCTATTCAGCCAATCATCATCGTATTATTGATGTGCAAGAGCCTCGAGACGAAAATGATGTCTGCACGAAACGTTATGTGACCTATCAAATGAAAAGGCTTTATAAATTTGTCCCATCTGTATTTTTAGTGTACCTGTCAAATCAAAAACTGGACAATGACAGAAACCATTCCCCACCACCACTGGTGAATGATGATCTTACCTATATGCTTGCTTCCGGTTTAAGTCGTTATCGACTGCATTATGATGGTGTAATTCATATTAAATATGCCATGCCTGATGAGAAACATTTAAAAATACAACTAAACGGTGATAGAGTGTTGGCTCACAACCATCAAAGAGTAAATGTTGGAGATGAATTATCCTTTCATCTTATGCTTACGTTTGAGGAAAAGGAAGCTGAGAAAACGGTGAATGATTTTCCGCTTTATATAGAATTGGAATATACTGCTATGAAATAAGGTTCTCTACGTTAGTTGTTATCGAATGTTTGCTGTGAAAGGTTCACCAAGTAGCAGCATGGTGAAAAAAAGATATGCTATGAACATGAAAAAAACAAATCTCAAAAAGAGAAAAAAGCCAGGTCGGAAACCAAGTCGATCTGCCTCACACCCAGTGTTAAAACTTTAATAAATCTAAAAAGAGTGGCTATCGAAAAAGCTTTACAAGCGGTGCGATTGTCTACAGCTCCGAAATCGCAGCATCATGTATCGATAAAAAGAAAAGGAAGAAAGCAAAATCGTGGGCGAGTCGTTCCTGTTGCTAAGCGTGGAGGTTTTTTGCCGGCTTTATTTGCAGGGTTGGCAGCTTTGGGGTCCCTTTCGGGTGGTGCCAGCGCTGTAGCGAAAACCATAAAAGCCGTCGAGCAAGGCAAGCAACAACTCAAAGAAAGCGAGCGACACAATAAAACGTTAGAAGCCATTGTGATGGGAGCTAGAAATGGCAATCCTTTAAAGCCAGTCTTTTATCCACAAGGTAGTGGCCTACCTTCTAAGAAAAAAAAAATGTCCATCATCGATAAGCGCTTAAGGCAACTGCCTCGTCATGCCATGACCCATGAAGAAGTGGAAAGCTATGCCAAACAACTAAAGATTTCTCATTTTTGAGGTGTATTTATGCGAAATGAATTACCCAAAGCACCGTGGAAAGAAGAACGAGCCATGATGAATTTAGATGATGATGCAGGCCCAGGAACCCATTTTGTAGCCTATGTGAAACAAGGTTCCACAGTATGGTACTTTGACAGTTATGGAAATTTACCTACCCCGATTGAGTTGCTACGTTATTTGGGAAACCGGGTAAAGATATTCTATAATGTGAATCGTCAACAAACCTTTGACAGTCAAGAGTGTGGCCGTTTGAGTTTACATTTTTTATATAAGAGGTCGCGTTAAGCCAACAGTTTCATCATTATGAATGTCAACGCCAAGACCTTTACCGTGCACAGTCGCGGGCCTGAAGTGTCCCTGGATTTTTCCCCCATTGAATTGCAACCAGAACAATCCTATGTGCTAGGATTAATTTCTTTGGAAAGTTACAACAGAATTTACAATATTCAACTGGATATTAATGATAAATTTTATTATGATGATTATATGTTGAGACTACCCCCTGGAGGTTATACCATCGACGATGTGCATGAAGCCATTAGCGTGTCGATGATAAAACAATTAGGAGTCAAACCATTTGCGGATGGGACACACAAATTTGAACTTACAGCCAATACAATAACTCATCGCTGTCGTATTTTCTCTACGTTTAACATTGACTTTGAAACACGAGTTCATTCTGTTGGTCCTTTACTAGGATTTAAACCAAGAGTGTTGGCAGCTCACGAACCCCATGAATCAGATTATCCAGTGACATTCATCGAGGACCATCACATTTCTGTGACTTGAAATATTATTAGAGACGTATTTACGAATCAAGAACAAAGCCATTCCCTGTATGATTTTATTGTCACCTCTCCTTGCGGCTATATTATTCGTGAAAACCCTTCAGTGGTTCTATATCATCCTGTGTGTGTCAGTGATATTAGTAATATTACCTTACGCTTAGTGAATAGAAACCAACAACTGATTGCTTTGGACGCCAACACCCCTGTGACCTACAAGTTGGTTTTAAAGACGCTATGAAATGTATCTATAAAGCAACAACAACGTCTACGAGGTCGGTTAGTTGCCCGCCGTGTATGAAACGGTTGACACGAGTAAACCGACATCGCTTACAACGCATTGGTTATACGCTACACCCCAATCATGAACAAAGAGCTGTTGCAAGTGTTAAATCCCATACAAGTGGAAGATGGCGTCGTGCGCATTGATATGCATTCCTATCAACCTCAAGCAACAGGACTGAATAACAATGACGAGATTCAATTCATCATTAACAATTAAGATATTTTTACTCTACCTCATGAAAGTGTTCTTCAAATTGAGGGTAATTAATGAAAGCAGATGGCAGCACACCCACAACGTCTGCGTTGGCGAATCATGGTTTGGCTTTTCTGTTTTCTGAAGTACGTTATGTGATAAATGATATTGTCATAGATATGACTCGAAATGTGGGCATGACTAGTCTTATGAAATTATATCCATCCTATAGCGAGGAGGAAAGTAAAACGCTTTCTATGGCAGGATGGTGTCCCAACAGTAGCAATGACTGGCTAGTTCATACCGATGGCACTTTTACAGGCTTCCTACCCTTAAAATTACTCCTTGGCTGTGCCGAAGATCACAAGCATATTATTTTAAACGCAAGACGAAGTTTGTATCTGGTGAGAGACCGCAGTGATTATAATGCATTGAAAGGAGCCTCTGACCAAGTGATAGACTCAAAAATTCAACTGCTTCGATTACTATGGAAAGTGCCCCATGTGACGCTATCGGATCGTAAAAAGCTAAGCATGTTAAATTTGGTGCAAAAAGATAAAGCCTTGCCTATCGCCTTTCGAAGTTGGTGTCTACATGAATACCCCTTGCTACCTACCACAGACACACATACGTAGTTGGAGTGTCAAATCGGCTCGCTCTACCGAGAGACCCCTCTGTGTTATTATTGGTTTTCAAACCAATAGAAAATACCAACAAAGCAAAGATGTCACCTTGTTTGATCACATTCACTTGAGAAATATACGACTATTTTTAAATAATGTTTGCTTTCCCTATGAGGGGTTGGAACTCAATTTTTCAAAAAATAAGTTTGGTCCCCTTTATGACATGTTCGCTAAATTTCAATCGTCTTATTATGAAAAACAGGATTGTCCTATGTTGTCGCCACAAGGGTTTAAAGCAAAAGCACCACTGATTGTTTTCTACTGTTCGTATCTAGAAGAATCTATGAAAATCACCACCATTGATATAAAGGTAGATTTTGAAACACAAGAAAATGTCCCAGACCATACCAGTGCCTACTGTTTGATTATTCATGCTAGACAAGTGAAATATCATCCTTTGTCCAATTATGTCACCAGCATGTAAGCCACATCTGGTCGAGTGAAAAAAAAGATAATCATTCATAGGATTGATGATAAGCTTCTGCATGCACAGTATCTGTTGTGCTCTGGCACTGTGCGCACATACAACAACAACAAACATCATGTGTCCCTCAATAAGCAACAGCTACAACGACAACAACGTGACAGACACACCATGGAATTTAAAATGTGAATTTAATCGTTTGAAAACTTTTGAAACATGGATAGTTCCCTTTATGGATTGTGGAGAATTGGCTGCGAGCGGATTTTATTACTTAAAACGTGGGGATGTGGTCAAGTGTATTTTTTGCAACATTGAAATTGGAAACTGGGAAATAGGGGATCGACCCTTTAGCGATCATCAGCGATGGAGTCCATGCTGCCCTTACCTCAATCGCTATGATGTGGGCAATATTCCATGGAGTTTGAATTATCCTGTTATTGTACCAGACCCTGCAAAACTAGGAGATACCTGTGGACAGTATGTGCAAACTATTCATTTGAATGCTGTTCCAAATTAAGCCAACAAACTTTTGTAATAAAAGTGTAAGTGTTTTTTATGTTATGAATAAAACCTCAAAAAATATTTTGCTGTTGTTCAATTCATTTGTTCCTTTTTTTTCTAAAGTTGTTGATTAGACGTCAATGAGGTAACAAATAAAAATAAAAAAAGCATGATGCGTACACTCATCGTGGATTGTCAGGGGTTTAAAATTGCAGACAACAAATTTATATTTAAGGAAGTCGCTTTTATCGATTGTAGTAAGTTTTGGGTGTCTAACCCTATTCATTTGGTGTTTAAACCTCCCTATGCTTTCGAGTTGCTCAGTGAAAAAGATAAAAAAAAACACAGCCAATGGATTGAAAATCATTTGCAGTTAGCATGGAACAAGGGTGACATTTCTTAAAAGTATCTTGACATTGTCATGAAAGCCCATTTGTCCTCGGCCAATGTCTTATTTGTTAAAGGGAGTGAAAAACGCCAGTGGCTTCAACCGTTTCTAAACTCTCACTGTCAATGTATTGACCTTTTAGATCTGGGTTGTCCATCCCTGCAAACGCTCATGGACACTTGTCCTTGCGACAATATTCAGAATAAAGCCTTAGCGCATGCATGGCAATTGTTTCATTGGCTCACCACGAGTGCCTGTTGGGAATTGTTCAATAAAATTAAAACTGAAAGTGTATCGTCCAATGATAGCAGTGAGACGTGTACACGTGAGGTGATAACATCAACGTTATAGACATGGACGCCACTACAATCGACAAGGCTATTGGAAAGTTCTTTGTGTGCAAGAAAAAACTGATTAGCTTTACACAACATGAATTATTAGCACTACCTGAATCATTTCTTTTTTATGTTGCTGCCAACGCTGTCAAAGAAATTTGGGAAAAGGCGCCTGCCGAGTATTGAATGAACTACAACCATGCAGTCATTTTTCCCATCACAAGCAATTAACCATGGCAAAAATACCTTCCATTCGACAGTGTGCCACATGCCAATTAATGAAATTATATCATGGTCATAAAACTCAGTGTAAAGACATTGTTTCATCATTCCATGGCTGTCATGCGGAAAACAACCACTACCTACCATGCTCGTCAGCAGCCGCCGACAAACAACAGCAAGAATAAGAAGAACAAAAATGTGGTTTTTTACCGATTGAAACCTCTATGTCCCAGGTGTACTGGCCGTGGAATTATTGATAACATCATTAAAAACTTACCATTCGAAGCTCACTTACCTGCTTACAGCTTTTGCGGCCCTGGTACTCGTCTTGAAGATCGTTTGAGGAGAGGGGATATGGGAATCAATGCTTTGGATCATGCATGTCTTAATAACGATAAAGCCTATGAAAACAGTGATCCCACATTAAGACGCATTGCCGACAAAGTCTTGTTAAGCATTGCCAAGCAACGATTAACAGCTTCGGATGCCAGTCTAGCGGAACGAATGGCAGCATTTATAGTGATTGGTGCTATGAAGAGCAAATTACTTTTGTCTAGATATGGACTTAAACGTAATGAATTTATTTAAAAAAAATGTATAGTATCACTGTTATCATGACAAAAAATAAATAAAAAGACAAGAGTCCATGTTGTGTTTTTTTTTTCATTATTATTATTCACTCATAGTTTCATCATTATAATTATAAATAAAATGGCATAAATGACAAACAATAAAAAAGGGACAGCAGTGCATCGTTATAAAAATTACTAATTGTAGTAAATCTATTTTTCAATCACAAACAATAAAAAAAGGACCAAAGTCCATCATTTTAACTAATAGTTTCATCATTATTATAAAAAATTACATACATGGTAATTGTACTAAACCTATAAACAAAAAATTCTACCATTAAGCATAAGTTTTGAAAATTTATTTTTATTATTATTTATCATTGTAAACGTTGAGCAACAATTAATAAACGTCAAACTGTTGAGCACCAAAAAATAATTTTATTTTATTACCATATAGTTATTAAAGAGTAGTGCATGAATAAACATTAAGTCACGGCTAGCGTACAGTACAATGATTATTGGTTTTCAATTTTTACAAAACGAACCATGCATCGATTATTTTTTCACCCTCATAAATTAAATAGACAGGGTGAATACTGGAATTGACATCTTCCATGACATTATCAGGTAGGTTATTAAATCGTGTGGGAAGAAATGTCTCTTGACAAATGCAAAGAGCTCGTTCACCAAATTTGGTTTTCAGTTTTTGAATTTTATGTATGCGAAAGGGTGTTTGCATAGGCAATTCACTCATTTTCTTGCGTGCAAAGCCACGAACTTGACCAAGGCGTCCATGGTTGTCTATAACCAAAGAAAAGAGTGTTACTTTCTAACACTCTCGTTCTTATATTACATCATCAACAACAACAATAACTTTGTCTGTACATCAAATTGTGTTGTTGTTTTTTTAAAGCCTGAGTGTTTATGACCTAAAGTTGTAGATAGATAGTATTGGATAAATTAACAAAAATATAATAATAATGTTTGTATCATTTTCAGTCAAAACATACATTTGGAAATTATTTAATAGGAAATGTTTTATCAAAATTAAGTGTGAATCATTTTCAAGATCTCTTGGAGGTAAATGCATGTCTCTGTTGTGAATGGGAATTAGCCTATCATTCCCTTGTCGAATGACTTGTATTCGTTTGCCCTGTAGTGCAAATTCACACTGCATTCTGTTAAATAAATAGTATCAACAGATACTAAGAGCAAACATCTGAATGCTGTTGGTAACCTATAAAAGGCAAAGTTAACACGCTATGCATTTAATAACCATGTCTACATCCAACAAACCAAGAAAGAAACAAAATTCAAAACTACAAATTTAAACCAGTGTGTATGTGTTCATCAACGTGAATAAACGATAAACTAAAACAAACAAAAAAATAGCCAAATGTATTCTAAACGTCAAGTATGCACCTGAAAGCCGAATGTAAACAAAAAGCCGTAATCATGACATGATGTTAGTTTCTAACAAATTTCATTCTATGAGGCGAATATTGATTGATAGGTAAGCTAAGACAAAGGTGGCGAAATGCTTGTTGTCGATAGGAAGTGATTCGTTCCTCAGCAGGAAATTTATAAAAATGAAAACAAAACATATGAGAGGTTATTGGAAAATAAACATTAAACAGGGGTTTTGTACATATTGTACACCAGAAATCTGCAAAATGATCCTCGTCAGCTAATTTAACAATCACTTGATTCATGGTTAAACCGTACCATGCTTTATGAATCACTTGCGTGGATACATTATTTTCAAAACCAAAATTTAGCATACAGGATTTACAATAGTGATGCCCTGGGTCATGAAACAAATCATCATCATTATCATCACGATTAATGAAGCTGTCATAAAACGTGGTATCAATGCGTACTTTCGTGTTTCTATATTCTGAAGGATAGGCCACACGTTGAGGATTATTATGAGACACCATCGTGGCATATTCATTGAACGTTGTGTGTTTTGTGACGATAAAACAATCTTCACCGTGGCTCATGATTGAATCTGAAAAGTAGTCGTTGCCGTTTACTAAGTGAATAAATAAAAAATACTATGTACTATATACACTGTCTGTCCCCTAATTCAATAGCAAAAAGAAAATAAAAAATAAGCAAAACACAAATAAATAACCATCTGTCTGTTGACGTCTTTAGCCGTAGGCGGAAAACATAACATGCAACAGATTTAAAAAAATATATCTGTTCAGATATTGGACTGGCGATGTTTTCAAATATATCACCACTCATAACTCTAGCCATAAAGTGAGAGTTTGTCCACAGTAAAAGCAGAAGATATTTGTTTTTTGTTCTTGCATGAGACCTACTAAGCCACAACCTAGTGTGGCCTATTAAGCTGTACCTACTGAGAAAGTGCACACTTTGCTGAAACATGAGGCCTACTAAGCGACACCAATAGTGAGGGTGGCTACTTGTTTTTTTTCCTAACCTAACCTAAAAAAGCCAACATGGTTTTTAATCTAGTCTGTGCGCAGTGAGCCATGCAAACGTTGATGTATGACTCTCTTCATGTGTTGACAGGCAAATAGCACAAGACATACAGTTTATGTACAACTATTTACAGGCATTCACACATCCATGCACACAGGTTAAAAAACAAAAATTATATGATACACTACAATTTTTTATTTTTATTCCGAGGCTCAAGATGGCATCTCGCATTTGATAGCAACCAAACCAAACACTTTCCGTGTTGTACAACAACAATAGCAACAACCATTACTGGTTGTAACCAAATGGGACGCTTGTCATCATATCCTGACACCACTGTCTCTTGTCGTCCAACAAAGCTAGTGTTTGTTTTCGCTGTTTCATTAAAAATAAACCATGATTTTTCGAGAGAATCCTAAACTGACTATGTGCCATGGCTGTGTGGGTCTGAAGGACATGTAAATAATCATCCACACAGTCGTTTAACCACATGCTGGCTAATCCCTTTGGCTCCCATAGATTCACATCGATCCACCTGTCGAAAACTATACATTTTCGGAGCGAGACCTACAAACTCAGTCATCATGGTGTCTGAACACTCATCTTTCATTAAACCAATTTCTTTTTTGTTCAGACGGGGGATATCGAACACGTTCTTCTCACTAAACGAGGACGTGTCAAACCATTTTGGGTTTTGTTTCATAACGACATACGGATCACAGTCACGGATATGGTAAATAAAACTATCCGTGTCTGTATATAACAAGGAAATGGTACCAAATCGCTGTATTGCAAAACCATAATGGAATTTATACATGTGCAATTTTGAAAAATCTAAAATGACTTGGCCTAAATAGATAGGCTTATTCATGACCACTTTAGTTTTGGCAAGTTCAATAGTCAGTAGATCATGCTCAATAATGTTTAACGATTTGAAATTTGGTTTTGCAATTTATTTTTTAGCTCCCCATCTGCCATGCCATGTGTTGACCAACTTAATGTCCCTATACTGCCGTACATTTTCCAAATTCTTGCCATAGATACAATTATTCATCAGTTTAAGAAAGTTTATTTGAAATGGTTGAGTGGCACTTTGTCTGTGACTGGTATTTAAATCCATGTATGGTTTCAACCACGGTTTCTGACAAAAAGAAATACCTCTATGGATTTTTTCAGGGTTAAGCCCTGGGCTAAACATTCTACCAGCATGTCAATATGCAACACATAGTGATTTTTATCATACAAGGTACCCATCAATTTCTTATGATTGCCCTTACTCTCGGGCGGCACCATTTTCTCTATGCAAAAGGGGAAATCACCATGTCGCTGTCTGTGATGGGGGGGATAAGCTAAGTCAACGTCAAGAACATACCCTACGTCCTGTTGCTTGCTGGCGCTATGCACATTAAAATCTTTAATTTCATTCTCAGACAGCCAGACAAAGTTTCTGTACGGTAGTGGTCGACTCATAGCGTGACCGTATAAATTGTTTACGTCGAAATACATTAGGTAGGATTCTGGTTCTCCGGGACAATAATCAGGCATGTAATGTTTATTTGCCTTGGCATGTCGCTGATTGAGCGATACGAATCCCCCACGAATCCCTTTTTCCATCATGAGTACCATATCGGGATCCGTCAGTAAATCAAGCTCAATGTGGGTAAATTTGAGGGCGGCGTCCCAACTTAACCCTGGACTGGTATAGTAGTGGGCGGGGTCAAGGCCATAGATCGTGTGACATAGCTGACGAAACGTTTCAAAAACGTCTGTCAACAACAACACGTCTAATTTTAAGTAGTGCATAGCATACTGGCCCATGGTTTCTATGCCAAACACTCGCCAAACACGATGTGCATGGGCATAGTCTTCTTCACTAATGATGCTTTGAGTTAACTGAGAAAAGAATTTTTCTCTTGGCGGCAAAGACGTTTCTTAAAGCACCTCGTAACTTTCCACATAATCATAAGGAAAATGGCCTTTACGAACACACAATTTAAATTGATTTATATCCGTAAAGTGGGAATGGGTATGTTCCAACTCATCTTCGCTTAAGCCTTTCACAAGACTATCCAGCGAACTAGACATAAACTGGAATGAGTCGAGAAAGCGAATGCTCATGCTTCCTTTTCTCCATGAAAGTGAGGTAAAGCTCTCATGGTTCTTAGCCAAAATGCAGAATTTGCTCTTATCTACATGAGCAAATTGTTTTACAATGAAGTGAAGGTCATACCGGGAGAAATTGTGTAAGAAGACAGGGAGGAAGCGAGATGTAGAGTACTTCAAATTGCATTCGTTATGGGCAGCACCTCTAAAATGCCCTGTCCTGTGGCAGTGGTCTCTTACTTTTTTCTCCGCCTAAAATGGGCTTTTCCCATATGTGGCAGGTGGTGGCTTGATCATATTCTCTTTGCTGTACGTCATTCATCTGAATTGGTACAGGGTTGTCCAAAATTTTTCTACTTTGCCTGCTAAAGCCGCCATTTGATCAACAAACCACCGCGCACAATCCTGACCTTTGTGACTTACATACTCACATTGCGATTTATCGTAGTGACAGACAACATAATAACCTACAGCAAAAGGCTCATGTTTCTGCACTGGATAGGTTGAGCTTGTATGGGGGCTTGGTTCACATCCCTGAATGGGAACAGTAAGGGCCTCAAAATCAGCGTAAACAGTAAATGGTACCATGTCTTGTTTATTAGTGGCCTTAAATTTTAAGACTGCGTCATTCCCTTCGGGCAAGACTAGCTTTACTGCCGTCTGCCCTTCACAGTCTTCCGTATGTCGTTTCAAAAGTTCATCAGTTCCAAAATACTGAAGACAGCGCTCACAAATATGTGTCTTACCATTATGGTTAGACACTTGGCTGCTTACTAGTTTTCCTAAATTCTTTATCCAACAATAATGGCTTTTATCCCCGTCAGACAGGAAAAGCAGGTGAATGTGATGTTGCTTTACCTGTTTGGTGGCATACAAGGGGCCCACAATATTGAATCCGTCGATGCCATACACCATGAAGGAGAAATTTGGATTATCTTTCTCAAATAAATGAATTTTATCTAGAGGCATGGGAAATGAAACACGCTCGAGATTGAGAGTTTGTTTCATGTGGTTAAACACATCTTTGTACTGCCCTGGTCTATCAACATTTCTGTCTTTACAGGGATGCAGACAGCTAACTATACTCCACAAAAAGCAATAATCGTCTTTATTGCGTATGTTGATCACTGCCTTTCTGGAAGCGATAAAGCTCGGTGTGGCAATATAGCTACTTCCTGCATTCAATGGATTGTATTTACAAATATTGATTTGCAAATAGGCAATGCTATTGAGGGCCAAGCCACTGGGACCCTGTTGCAACTTATCAAATTTAGTGTTAAGCGCTTGAATAGCTTTCTCCTGATACCACGTTTCCAAATTCTCAGCTATCAGTACTTTCTTCATTTTTGTACAAAGGTTGAAGGTGTGTTTCTCTTCAACATTATTTTTTATCAACGTAAATTCACATAGTAGTTCGAAATTTATTTTTAAAGCCTGATGCAATCTTAAGCCTTGTTCACATTCACTCAAAAAAAATGGGAAAACATAATTCCACAAAATCTTTAGGCGACAGACAGTGATTCACATTGTAAATTCGGCCGGAGCAAACTCGCGTTTTGAAATATTTGGCCAAAGGCTGCCACACTAACACTTCGCTCTCTGATATAGACATGATTATAAAATGGACTAATAAACGTGCAGACCTTACCTTAGAATATTTTAATCCAAAACCAGCAATTCCACACGGCCACACTTATCACTTTCACTGACTGGCACACAATCACACTCACAGGCACACAATGGTCGTAGCAATTTGATGATGATCCTTTACAATTGGCCCCAACAGGAGATGATCACCAACAAAGGTTTCTGTTGATTTGTTTCCAACGATTTATCTGAAAAACAAGCCAATACAATCCGTTATTAGTCATGGTTATATACATTAAACATGTGCATTCATTCATTCATTCATCCATTCATTCATAAGAGTTGCTAAAAACAAAAGGTTTCAAGTGTGCGCACATAGATAAGATACTCACTCGAAAATAACAAGGTCATTTACAAAGAAAAGAATTAATCTACTGTATATTCATAGCTCACCTTTCTTTTTTAAATATCGAATGCGTCAAGGTAGTTAAAACCTGTTCACTCCATACACGTCTTCATTCTGAAACAATAATAAATACACGCCATAAGTTTATATATTTCCGTGAAATAAATGGCATACATTTAACAACAACAACAAAATGGAACAACATGTACTCACCATATAATGAAATATAATGCTTTCAGCAAATGTGCTCTTTGCCGCCACTGTCACTGTCTCTCTGTCTGCTTTCCCAGACTTAATGACGTTTTTTTTTAAATCTGCAACAAACAATATCCCCAAAAATACAATCAGTCACTAACTTACTTTTCACGCATACACAAAATAACATTAAAACCAATCATGTCATAATTAACAATAATGAACCTACCTTAGTACAAGTATGGCCGCGGTTCACGTAATTTTTTTACAAAGAGCATAAGGCACTTGCATCCGTCGCCTTCAAAGATGATCACAAGAATGATGAGTCTCTCTTACCCTCAGAACATATATGTCTCCTCAACAACATACAAAGTTAACACTTTACTTTTTTTGCTCCTACGCGTAGGATGTCGTGGAGCGCTCAAGTCAGACTGATTTTCACAAGCTTTGCAATCTCTGCATGAGTGTGCGTGGGAATGCAATGATCAGCTTTTCGACAGAGCTGTATGTCCTTCATCACGATATCGAGTTACAGGTCTGGGTCAGATAACAGCCACCTTCATGCGAACAACAGGCTGTTATCTCTCTCTGCCTGCGAGGCACGTACGATGATAAGACCTGTGTCTGTCTGGCTCGCCGTGGGTCAGCCTCAATGCTTTCAATTCGCATTTCATCAAGCATGTTCTCTCTCTGCGTGTGAGCCCTGACAAGTCATGACAAATAATAATAATAATAATGCATAGGTGTTTTACCAACATCATAGCGCATAACATAACGTGACTTCAAATCTGGTTTCTTACTTTTTCCCCAGTTTTCCTCAACGATCTCAAAAAAAATGACGGAAACCATGATTTCAGCTTTTCCATACCTACATTCCCGTAAACAGAACAACGACACAAATACACCGATATGCCCGTCATAAAAATCGCCTCATTCGTTTTCCAAATAACGCGAAAATTAACACAAAAAAAACACCTTTTCCATAAGAAAACTATGTTTCCAGCTTTTTACCTTTTCCATATCTATATCCCCGTAAAGAGAATAAAGAGACGAAAAAAATACTATCACACACGTCATCAACACGTTTTCAGTTTTTCCAATATTAGGGAAAATCACAAAAACACATTTTCCATAAAAAAACATGTTTCCAGCTTTTTACCTATTCCATACCTACATCTCCATAAAGAGGACAATGAGAAGAAAACATACTATCATACACGTCATCCTCACGTTTTCAGTTTTCGCAATATGAGGGAAAATCACAAAAAAACATTTTTGACTAAAAAAACATGTTTTCAGCTTTTTACCTTTTCCGTACCTACATCTCCGTAAAGAGGACAATGAGACGAAAACATACTATCACACACGTCATCCTCACGTTTTCGGTTTTCGCAATATGAGGGAAAATCACAAAAACCCATTTTCCATAAAAAACCATGTTTCCAGCTTTTTACCTATTCCATACCTACATCTCCGTAAAGAGGACAATGAGACGAAAACATACTATCACACACGTCATCCTCACGTTTTCAGTTTTCGCAATATGAGGGAAAATCACAAAAACCCATTTTTACATCAAAAACCGTGTTTCCAGCTTTTTACCTTTTCCGTACCAACATATCCGTAAAGAGGACATTGAGACGAAAAAATACTATCACACACGTCATCATCACGTTTTCCGTTTTCCAAAAATCAGCAAAAATGTGAAAAACGCATTTTTAGACCCAAAACCCTATGTTCACCTTTTCGACACCTACATTCCCGTCAAGAGCACGACGAGACGAAAAAAACGAATCCAAGCACGCCCTCCTAGCTTGGCTCCTTCCATTCCAAGGTCGCAGGGGCTCACAACTTCCTAAGTGTAGCAGCACCTCCCCCCTACCACGTTTTTATTTTGGGGTGGATATACCCCATCCATAGAAAAGGAGAGTTCACCACGAGTCCTACGACACCTCATATGTTTAAATCCGATTATTGGTTAGCGAGATACTAAAAAGGCGATGACCTATTGTTTATTTTGGTTTATTTAAATACATATTAAAAACAGTCATCTATAAATGATCATTTATAACGCCCGCTCTCTTACAAAAGCCGTCAAGTTCGTAGGCATACAAAAAAATACTATTTCATCCCCCGGGTAAGGGTAGTTTTTATTTTGGGGTGGATATACCCCATCCATAGAAAAGGAGAGTTCACCACGAGTCCTACGACACCTCATAGGTTTAAATCCGATTATTGGTTAGCGAGATAGTAAAAAGCCGATGACCTGTTAGTTTTTTGGGGTTTATTTCAATACATATTTAAAAACATTCATTTATAAATAATCACTTAAAAAGCCCGCCCTCTTACAAAACTCCTCAAGTGCGCATGCGTATAAAAAAAACATTCATCGCCAAAATGTCAAAACAACATGTTTACCCCAAATGGCGTTTCCCAATTCCATCCATTAAAAAAAACTCACCATCACCTAGAGCGGAAAAAATACCATCTAAACGACCCCTCACTCGACCCTACTCCTCCCCCACCACCTAACCCTTTCCCAACATAGGCATACATATTCAAGCACGAGCGCGACTTGAGGAAACCAACACTACCCCACTATTCGCGAATGACCTTTTAGTTTTGGTCTTTTAATTAAATAAAGAGGCTATAGGAAAGTAGTGGGCGTCACTACGAGTGTTAGGACACCCTGTATGTTCTAATCCCTTGTTTGGTTAGCGAGATATCAGGTTCGGGGCCGATACGAGGAGGGTTCAAAAAGAAGGCAGCTCTCTCACAACCACACTACTCGCGTTCTTTGAGTGTGTGCGGTTACAAGATGGCTCAAGAAAGTGTCAAGTTGAGTATTCCAATGTAAATGGTGGAAATTTTATATTTTGGAAAACAAAGTTGCGAGCCGTATTAGTGCGTGATGATTTGTGGGAAGTTGTCAGTGAACCAGAGCCTGAAGTAATTAACGCGGTGTGGCAGAAGAAAAATAACAAGGACTTAGCGTACATTACATTGAGTGTTGAGGACAGTCAACTCATTCATTTTGAACATTTGAACGATGCGTGTGATGCATGTCAGGCTCTGTCGAGAAAGTACGAGAGATCCACGTTCGGAAGCAGGTTATATTTACGACGTAAACTGTACGGCATACATGATCGTGGTGGACCAATGAGCAGTCACATCGACGCAATTATGGAAGTAGTGGGTTTGCTGCGTGGATCTGGTAGGCCACTTGAAAATGACGAGATTTTTGCGGTTTTGCTGGTGTGTCTTCCAGAAGCTTATTCAGGGCTTGTCACAGCGCTCGAGGGCCGTGACGAGGCAGATTTAACGGTGGAATATGTTACTGGGAAAATGCTTGACGAATACCAAAGGCGTGCAGAAGCTGGTGTGCCTGAAAATTGTGATTCAGAGGTTGCGCTACAGTCGGCGGTCGCAGACTCAAGTAAGGTTAGTCGTGCTCATCAAAGTGGAACAACTAAAAATTCAAGCGGGAAACCAAATAAGGGTGGCAAAGAGACACGGGCATGTTACTTCTGTGATAAACTTGACCATTTAAAGGCAGATTGCTATCGATTCAAGAAAAGTCAACAGCAGAGATCAGCTGGTTCAGAATCGGCAAGATCATCGGTTGAGGTTAAGGTATGCAACACACAGATCTACGCCACATTTAAGGCACTAGATCATCAGCATGTTGCAGGTAGGCCTACTGGAGGATGGTGCATAGATTCAGGGGCAACCAGTCATATGACGAATGATAGGCAATTTTTCATGTCTATTCGCCACACAAGTGCTACAGTCTTTCTTGCTGATGGTTCATCCGTGGTAGCTGCTCGAATCGGAGATGGACAATTTTACTGTGAGGTACCAGGCGGGCACCTCCAAGAAGTACTATTGAAAAATGTGCTGTTTATTCCACAATTGGATGATAGTCTACTTTCGGTGAGGCGCATAACAGAGCAAGGTCACCGAGTGGCGTTCGAGTATGACACGTGCAGCATCTACAAAGAACATCAGGTCATCGCAGAAGCAAGGAACGATGCGAATTTATTCAGACTTCAGACTGTGGTACCAAGTTCGTCAGTTCATGTGGTGAGAGAAGCCGTATGCCTACACCAGTGGCACCGTCGATTGGGACATCGGGGTCCGGTTGCATTCCAGCGTCTGATCAATGATGAATTGGCTACAGGAATCCAAGTGTCGAAATGTTCGGAGAAGGTGGTATGCGAAGACTGCATCAAGGGAAAACTAACCGAAGCAAAGTTTTCTGAGAGTACATCCAGAGAGAAGGAGCCCATGCGACTCATTCATTCTGATTTTTGTGGGCCCATGCAGACTGCAACGCCAAGTGGAAATAGGTATTTTCTATCACGCATTGACGATTACTCCCGTTTTACTGTGGTGAGGCTGGTAAAATCCAAATGAGGTGGCAGGCGTCGTAGAAGACTACATTGCTGCAATGGATACTATATTTGGAAGGAAGCCGATTGCCATTCGTTCAGACAATGGCAAGGAATACGTTTCACAAAAACTGGAGAACTTTCTGCGGAAGGAGGGGATCCAACATCAGTTCACAGTCCCCTACACTCCACAACAAAACGGCGTAGCAGAGAGGAAGAATCGGTCATTGACAGAATCTGCAAAGTTCATGTTGTTGGATGCTGATCTGAACAACCGCTTCTGGGGAGAAGCAGTTTTGACCGCAGCTTATTTGCAGAATCGATCAACGAGCCGGTGTATCATCAAAACTCCAGTTGAATTGTTTACAGGAGTGAAGCCAGATCTGGGTCATTGACGTGTGTTTGGATCTAAGGTCTATTCGCTTGTACCCAAACAAAAGCGAAAGAAATGGGACAACAAAGCAATAGAAGGCGTTCTGATTTGGCTATGATGGAAACACCAATGGCTATCGGATTCTGGATCAAAAGACAGCCAAGGTTTGGATCAGCAGATTGGTGCGGGTAATTGCGAGTGTTGCCAAACATCCAGTTTCGGTAGGCAGTGCACCGAAAGAAGGGGATAATGAAATCACACCGCAGCATGTAGAGACATTGGAACATGTTTCGACACAGACGGAATCAGCTGACAACTCGACTCTGAATCCCAGAGGTACCAACACGGTGACTTTCAACAGAGGAGAGACTGTAAGCGGCATAGGAGATGAATGTGAGACTGAACCTGAAACTCCACAAATTTCCATGAAGAGTTTCTAAACGGCCAAATAAGGGTGTACCAGCAAAGAAGCTAACGTACAAGGTGCAGACGAATCACACCAGAGAGCCAGCCTCATGGAACGAAATGCTCAAAATGTCACCTCGTGAGCAAACGTTGAGGACTGCTGCTGCGGAAGAAGAAATAAGCTGCCTCAATCAACATTGTGTATGGGAATTAATGGAGCTTCCACCAGGGAAGAAGACTCTTTCTTGTAAGCGGGTATTTAAGGCAAAATTGGATGGTAACGGTCAGATCCACACTTACAAGGCCCGATTGGTAGCCAGAGGATTTTCTCAACGATATGGTGAGGATCACGATGGAACGTTTGCGCCAGTGGTGAAGCATGACACTATTCGAGTTTTATTCAATGTAGCTGCACAGAGGGGACTTCACGTTCGGCATCTTGATGTGAGAAGTGCTTATTTGAACGGTGAATTAAAAGAGGAACTATACAGGGTGTCCCACCTAACTCTGCGACCTCAAATATTATCGAAATGAAACAAGATATGTAAAATCTACTTGCGCAGGAATGTAGCCACGTCACGGGGCCACACAATGGGAGGATATGCACAATCCAGGAAATTATAACAATATTTTCAACGCAAAGTTACCTTTTTTTTAATGGAACATACATGTTTTTTCTAGCAAAATCATAAGTAAACATACAATTATTGATAACAGAATTGGTTTCACTTCTCTAAACCTCGTACTTTCTGAAATAACTTAAGTTGTAGAGGACGGTAAAGGAGACACTGTTTGGTGCGGTAACATTGGCAACCGTATTGTAGGTCCCTATTTTTTGTCAGGGAACACTAAATGGACAGCGATATGCATCATTTTTTCAAGACACGTTACCCCTTCTCATGGAGGACGTGGGATTGGAAACTCGTGTATCATTGTGGTTCCAGCACAGTGGTTCTGAACCCGTAGAAGTCTGCGGACCACTCAGCCTAAAATTGAATCATGTACGGACCACCCCCTCCCCCAATACACCTTATCAGTTGTAACCGTTCCTCAATAACCCTTATTTTAAAGATATTTCAATTCAAACCCTGATAGTCATCGCCGCGAATACATTCGGACGATTCTCGTTCTACGCATATCACTTCCGAAATACCCATTTATTGGCCACTTTTTATACGTGCTGGTGGACCCTTTTCACCCGCGGACCACTCCCGAGGCACTCGCGGACCACCGGTTAAGAACCACTGTTCCAGCATGATGGGTGCCCCGCACATTTCGCACGTGTTGCCAGAGATGTAATGGATGCGAAGTTTCCAAATTGGTGGATAGGACGTGGTGGTCCTGTGAGATGGCCAGCACGGTCCCCCGATTTGACGCCATTAGACTACTTTCTCTGGGGCGCATTGAAAGATAGAGTCTATCAGGAAGTCCCAACTACAATGGCGAATATGCAACAGCGTATTACTGCGGCGTGTGCGGAAATATCTGTGGAAACACTTGGATCAGTACAACGCTCTCATGTTCACCTCAAGGGGGCGTGGTGGCTCAGCGGTCTAGCTGTATGCCTCTCACCAAGGCGGTCCGGGTTCGATTCCCGGTCAATGCATGTGAGATTTTCGAAGTGAAATGCCATGTCCTGTGGTTCGGATTCCACGTAAAAAGGTGGTCCCGTGGCTCATGATCTCGCGATTAACGGTCACGTTAATCTACAAGCTTCCTTCCTTTCATGTTCACCGTCTACAGAAGTGCATTGATGCAAACGGTGGTCAGATTGAACATCTGCTAAAGTGACACAGTTTCATCAGTTAAGATGTTACTGCTTACTTTGTGAGGTTTGAAGCCATTTTTCAGTGTTGCCTAAGTAAACAAAAGTTTGGTGCTTTTCAGTCGGTCAACACGAATGTACCCCAATAGAGCTGGGTTATGCCCTGATCCTGAAATAAATTACATAAGATTAATAAATTCACTAGGTTTTCCCCTTCCACCCAGCTAACACTCGGGTTTAGTCGACTATAACTGGTGTCCAAGGAAACACGCAACTGCTTCAAGTTCCAGTTAAGGAGACAACTCGATAAGTATAAGCTTGTATTATTTCAGTATAACCATAGTTGATTTTGTAAAACGATATAATCACCCCTAACAGACAAATTCCGGATTTCCATCACTATTTTAAAAGTTTACCTAACATTAGATATACCACATTTAACATACACCGACTGTTGCATTACCAACACTGCAACTAAATAATTGTACATATTGCATATATTTTTCACCTGTATTCTCAAACATTGATGTTATAGCCTAAGTGTAATGGATCTGATGATGATCGCTTGACGATCGAAACTGGTCATCCTAGTGTATTTATTAATCTTATGTAATTTATTTCAGGATCAGGGCATAACCCAGCTCTATTTGGGTACATTCGTGTTGACCGACTGAAAAGCACCAAACTTTTGTTTACTGCTTACTTGTGAATGCCTTTTCCTTGCTGGATGTAATTTAAAAACATGGCGTTCCTTTTAGCTATAGGCCACAAATTTGTTTAGGAAATCGGTAATTGTACCTATTGTACTATGTGTACAGTTCTACACTTGTGTTAAACTTGACAAACATTGTCTCCATTGCCATCCTCTACAACGTTAGTTATTTCAGAAGGTACGAGGTTTAGAGAAGTGAAACCAATTCTGTTATCAATAATTGTATGTTTACTTTCGATTTTGCTAGAAAAAAATGTATGTTCCATTAAAAAAAGGTAACTTTGCGTTGAAAATTATATTGTTATAATTTCCTGGATTGTGCATATCCTCCCATTGTGTGACCCCCTGACGTGGCTACATTCCTGCGCAAGTAGATTTTTCATATCTTGTTTCATTTCGATAATATTTGAGGTCGCAGAGTTAGGTGGGACACCCTGTATATGGAACAGCCACAGGGTTTTGAGGAACCCGGTCAAGAGAGCAAAGTTCTGAAATTGCGGAAAATTCTCTATGGTTTAAAGCAATCGGCACACGTTTGTGGAACAAGACAGCTACAGAGACATTATCCAAGTTAGGCTTTCAGCAAGGGAATGCAGATCAGTGTCTTTATTCAAGAAAGGAAGAAGATGGAAGCAATACTTACATTCTGTTGTATGTCGATGATCTGCTGGTAGCCGGTCAGTCTGCACAATTAACTGATAAAGTTGGTACTGTACCCAATCGGTCACGGCAGACTGGCATCGAACTCGGGTCTTATCAGAGAAGACCAGGCACATGATTCTGCCTAGAGTCGAACCATTGATCTCTGAGGGGGAACAGTTACAGGGAACCCGAAGAGCAATGAGATGTATAATGACATATAATAATATCGCATGATTTCACGGCTTGTATGTGAAGGACATGAGAGAGAAGCTGGTATTCAGAAAGGTGTAAGGCAAGGCTGCAACTTATCACCCATACTTTTCAATCTTTACATTGAACAAGCAATGAAGGAAATTAGGGAAAAATTTAAAGTGGGAGTGAAGATTCAAGGAGAAATAATTTCAACTCTGAGATTTGCTGATGACATAGTCATCTTGGCAGACAAGCCTGAGGATTTGAATGAGTTTTTGAATGGTATGGACTCCGTCTTACAGAAAGAATTCATGATGAAAATTAATAAATGTAAAACAAAAATACTGGAATGCAGCCGAAATAAATCAGAAACCTCTATGGAGATCAAATTGGCAGGTGAAAAGCTGAAGGAAGTAGGATACTTCTGTTACTTAGGAAGCAGAATAACCAGTGATGGACGAAGCAAAGAGGATATTAAAAGTAGGTTGGCTCAGGCAAAGAAAGCATTTCTACAAAAAAGGAATCTGCTGACATCGAATATAGATTTAGGTATTAGGAAGTCATTTTTGAAAGCCTTTGTCTGGAGCGTGGCGCTCTATGGAAGTGAAACTTGGACTATTGGTGCAGCAGAAAAGAGGAGAATTGAAGCATTTGAAATGTGGTGTTACAGGAGAATGATGAAGATCAGATGGGTAGATAGGGTTACAAACAAAGAGGTATTAAGACGAGTGGGAGAGGAGAGATGTTTCTGGCGACTGCTAATGAAGAGAAGAGATAGGTTGGTAGGACACATACTAAGACACCCAGGAATAGCAAGCTTAGTTATGGAAGGAAGGATCGAGGACAAAAACTGTAGGGGTAGACCAAGGTTAGAATATGTTAAACAGATTGCCTCCGATGTAGGGTGTCGGAGCTATGTAGAGATGAAACGATTAGCTCAGGACAGGGAGGCATGGAGAGCTGCATCAAACCAGTCAAAAGACTGAAGACTCAAACAACATGTGAATATCATAGCTGTTTAAGGGAATAATTGTCAGGAATTGCAGTCATATGTACGTTTTCAAAGTATAGAAACGTGAAAGCAGGCCAGCTTGACAGTTTACTAATTGCAGCTAGCGAATGGGAGGAGATTCAGGGCGCCGGTGGAACTTTTTCCGTCTGGACCGAGGAGACAGCTCGAAATTAATGACCCTGGGAGTCCCCAATGGACAACGCTTGAGACTGTAGTGGGGATGATTGCCCACGGAAATTAATTGATTGCAGCCAATTGGAGCATCGAAATGGAGTGAAATGTACACCCAGGTGAATATATTCTAGGAGAGATAATTTAGGAGTGGTCCTACACCTAAATTAAAGCCTATATCTCCAAATGAGCGTGTTAACACCGAGCTTACGCTCGAGAGGAGTGATTTGGTGACCAGCCAGAGGGGAATCACCATGGTGGCGTCATGACGCGATGGAATAAGGCAATTAATTGTAATTAATTGGCCGAAGCGATCGCTTGCACGCAAGTGATTATGGGACCTCCACACCTAGATGAACAAGGTGTATACGTCATTTTGAATGGAAATACATTATTTCAAGAAGGGAGTCGCTCTCGTGTGTCCTGTGGACTACATTTTACGAGAAACCTTTATATAGGGGAGCAGCTCAGACCAAGCCAGTTATTCTTCAGTTGTCTTCGAGTTGTTCTTCGTTCGTCTTGAGTTCATCTTCAGTTCATCTGCAGTCTACACGTAAACTAAACGCTGCCAATAAGTGCGCGAAATGTTAAGAGTATATTTGAAGAACAATGGAAGCGTATCATACAGCTTCTAAATATAAATCATGAATCGCATAAGATTTAATTTACAGAAGATATTTGTCCATTGTTATACGCAAGTGTAGTTTGCTACAGTGTAGCAATAATTTAGGATGGTTTTGGACACTGAATACCAGGAGGTATTGTCATACTTATAAATGACGCAGTATCGTCAGGATCATTGCAGTTATGGGAGCCGAGAGGCATCACAAGTAATCATGACGGTGAGATAAACAGTATTGAAGGGAACGAGAATCGAACGCACGTACACGCAGATAGACTTTCACGGAGACCAGCGGTTGTCATAGTCATCGCATCTCTGGGGTCAGGCGTTAGGAGGAGTCCGACTAAGGATTAACCTGTGAAATAGTGAAAAAGTGTATATAAATATTATTATAGTGTTTTTCAAAAAGTGTTTATGTGTATTGTGATTAATATGTATTGTGTAAAAGTGAGAAAAGCCACTGATAAGAGTATGATTATCATGTGGGAAATATGTGAAATCAAGTGTCGTGTGAGATATAGCATGATGGCTTAAATCAAGCGTCATGGTAGGCCCGGAGCTGGCGTGCTGGTATAATCCAGCGAAAATGAAAAAGTGAGTACCAATTTACAATGTTATTCTAACTAAATAGTTCACCATACAACGAAACATCACTTTAAGAATAAGATGTAACAGTCACTTATTGTACGAGCTTTCACTACTCGTATTTGGTAGAATATGGCTTGGAAGGTGATTTGTTTATGGCCAGTCAGGCTAAAATTGTGATGAATGTAACGGTAACGTTAAATGGTAATAATAATAATAATATCTGGGGTCGGTAACAGTAAAGTGAAGTAATAGGCATTTCTGGCCTAAAGAACGTTCAAAGTGTGTCATGTCTAATATAAGGATACTGTATTTTGGTAAACAGTAGGAAAGTAACGTGAAATACCGCGAGATACGAGAGTTTTTCAGTGTCAATGAAGTGTTGAATGAATATTTAATATGGTCAATTCTTAGGATTGTTTTGAGAACCATTAAAGTAATGTAAGCCAGTAAATTTATATTTTGTTTTTATGAGCTATTTAAAGCTTTGGCTTAAGTGTATTGCAGAGAGGACGCGGGTACCTCAATAATTGAGTCATCTATGAGAAGTATTGTTTGAGCCGCATTGAGCGAGCAATGTAACGTAGAATCCAGTGATTTACGTAAATAAAGTTGCGGGGACCAAGCTAGCATAGCTTGCACGTTAGGTGAAAAGTTGGCTAATCTACGAGTTAGTATCGCCGTTGTGCATACTTTTATTATTCGCAGCGAACTGGATCAGAGCCTGTCTGTATCCATCGCTTGCAGGAATAATTGCCACAAGGGATGTTCTTCGAGACCCCATGAGCACATGTATTGGTTGATTTGCCCTGAGTGGTAAGAATCAAAGTTCGTCGTTTAGGAAACGCAGATTTCCTTATATTATTGAGACAGCTGCTGGTGAGAATCTTGTATTCTCATTATGATGCGCGTCCAAAGCCACTAGTATTCACCATAGAACGGCAAGGCTATTACAGAATTCATCCCCAGCCATGAATGTTAATTAAGGAGCCGAGTTGAGCCCAATACACTATAAATATAGGTGTTAAATAATCAGAATGACTCAATTACTTGAGACAATACTCTGGGTCACTCCACTGTACTGCAATTGTAAACAAAGATGATCTTGCTAGCAGATGAGAGGGGTGGGGGAGTAGTCCACTGAGACAGCGGCCATCTTGCGCGGCCAGCTGGAACTAATTTTATTGCCTGCTAGGGGAAGGGGAGGTCGGTCGGCCGGATCCCTGTAATTTTAAAAGCATAGTGGGACACTGAAGAATCTCGATATTTCGATATGTAATTAAGATATGATTGTTATGATGATGCCAATTGAATTAAATGATGTGTTTCAACACACATACAGTGTCGGATCATTGAAATCGGATAATATTTGGCCCAGTTATTCTCTGAGGAGGAACGCTGAACCAAATAAATTATAGGCATCTTCTTTTAAAGTGCATTTTTGCCAGTTCACGCTAATTTATGCAGACGGGTAGATGATTTCTAAGAACATGACACGTTTGTAACGATAATAATTTCGACCAGAGCCAGAAAATCGTTGTATGGTGAAGCTATAAACATTTCTATCCATGTGTATTTTGGAAGGGAAACGTACCACTTTTTAGCGTTTCATATTGATGGGAAAGAGGAAGATGATTCACACGACACAACAACATTTGTTAATTAAGGCATAGAATAATGAATTTATGCTAATGAAAGTAAATGCCCCTAAGAAACGGATTAATTTTTTATTATTACAGAATTAATGTCATTTTATGTGATATGTGACTTTTGTGTTGTCATACTCCTGTTATGTAAAATTGTGTCACATAAAGAACACTATGGAGACTCGTAGAGGTCTGAAAGTATCAATGATAGGATGCTAGAAATAGATTTGAGTGCAGTGTAGCACTAATTAAGAAGAGACTCACAAAATAACCCTGATTTGCATTGTGGGAAATTAAATGTAAATTATCCTGTGTTTGTATTTTGTTGTATAGCCATGACTTAATTGTGGTGTTTGAAGCCATATTTTCAGTGTTGCCTTAGTAAACAAGAGTTTAGTGCTTTTCAGTCGGTCAACACGAATGTACCCAAAAAGAGATGGGTTATGCCTTAATCCTGAAATAAATTACATGAGATTAATAAACACTAGGATGACCAGTTTCGATCGTCTGATCGCTTGACGATCGAAACTGGTCATCCTAGTGTTTATTAAGCTCATGTAATTTATTTCAGGATTAGGGCATAACCCATCTCTTTTTGGGTACATTCGTGTTGACCGACTGAAAAGCACTAAACTCTTGCCATGACTTTAGATCAGTAAATGTTTTATTTAGGAATATGTTGTTTCTTTCATGTAGAGTAGTTACCTGGTAGACTCAAATCCTGAGCATGTGGTCGTATGGTGGGCAGGAACGTCCCATACCTCGAAAGACCGTGAGTTAGCTGGGATACGAACACATGTTCCACATGATGACAGTTGGGTACAGTACAGAATTGCAGAATTAATTTGACATCAAAGACTTGGGTGATGTTAGTTACTATCTGGGAATTCAAGTGGAACGACAGGAAAATGGAACATTTTTTGCTAAACCAAAAGGCAAAGATCGCAGCTTTGTTGGAGGATCATGGCTTATCGGAGCCAAAACCAGCTGCGACTCCAATGGAAACCAATTTCTTGTCTGGTGAAGTGACTGCAAGTGCAGAGTTACCAAATAACACTCTGTACAGGAAAGCCATAGGGTCTCTACTATGCATAGCCATAGTATCCAGACCAGACATCGCAGTCGCAGTGAGTGTACTTAGTCGTCGAGTGGAGAAGCCTTCTCAACAGGACTGGAATGCTGTAACACGAGTGATGCGGTATCTCGCATTTTCAATACACAAGACACTTCTTTTATCTTCAACTAAAGACACAGAGCTCAATTGTTATATGGATGCTGACTGGGCTGGTGACAAAACCAACAGGAAATCTACAAGTGGTTATGTTTTCTTTCTTGGCGAAGAAGTTGTAGCATGGTCAAGCCGGAAGCAAACGTCAGTTGCCATGTCGTCTACGGAGGCGGAATACATTGCAGCATCATTTGCCAGTCGGGAGCTGCTGTGGCTCAGACAATTACTTATGGACAAGAGTTTACCGATTGTTGGTCCAATAACCATGTATGAAGATAACCAAGGTTGTATTAAATTAATTGAGGCAAATCGGTTTGGGGCTCGCACCATACACATTGATGTATGTCATCACCAGCTTCGGGATCTTCGAGAAAAGGACATCATAGAAGTGCTGTATTGTCCATCCAACAAGATGCTGGCTGATGTATTCACGAAGCCTTTGGCTAGAGAACCATTCCAGAACATTGTGGAACAACTGGGTCTACAATGATACGAACCTATGTCAGCGAGAAGGGGTGTTGGAGAGCGCTTGCCACAAGGTTCGGATACTCCAAGCTGGTTGCCGAGAGCGCTGGCATAGCCTGATCACCACGGATTGCAAGGCAGTGTCTAGTCTTGTGTGTACACTCTGTGGAAACAAACTCGACCATCTCCCATGTTTGTGTTGGGCTTAGAGCACATGTAATATTGGTATAATGTAGCTATTCAATTTCAAATAAAAGCACTCACGTGTTACAGTTAATCGATCGTTGTTTTATATAATAAGCTGCTATTTCATCAGAGGCTCTTAATACTTACGACTTCAGCGGAGAAGGACGTCTCAACAAGTTACTCAACAATACAACAAAGCGAATAGAGATTCACGAACGAAGGCACTTAGTTTGTGCAAGCAGATATATAAAGTCGACATTCAACGAAATTTAAAAGTTATTGAAACCAATCTACATTATTAACCATGTCTAAATTCCTGAAGTTGAGGGAGGAATTTACAAATGAATCTACAGGAGTTATAATGATAACTAAAAAGTTATGGGGACAGAACTGTGACGGCAGCAAGAATATTCGAAATGACATAACATCAATCTCGCGGGAGAGATTAACATCTCGTCTCTCTCATGCAGAAAATTCTACATCTACAAGTCATTTCAACAACTAAAATGACAATATATATCAGAACTTTGTCGAAAGAAGACAGAAGAATTCCAGAACGAGAGCGGCTAGGGTGGACCCAGCGACAATCAAGAGAGAAAGGGCTTTCCCATTCATACAAGAAGATCCACCAGCAGAAGGAACGGCAACATGTTGATGATAGAGTTCGAATCCCGGACCTGACCACATGGGAACTTCTGTAGGAGATCGTAGATGACAGCACGACATCATGCAGTCTCGCGCTATTGGAAACAATCCGTTTCTAAAGGATGGCGAAGAAAGCCCACTTCTAGTCATCTATAACGCAATACAAGGTAGTTGACGGACCAACGATATATCCCAATTTGTAGAGTATTTTAGAACATTTGAGAATATCCAACAACTATTTATTGATGCAATTTTTCTACGTTTTAAAGAATATTATTGTAATTTTCGAAGTTATATTTTCGTAACTACATCAAGCGGATGTTTATTCACGTTTTTCGTCGATTTTGAGTATTTAGAATCTTATTTGGAATTTTGCGACTTTCGAAATTTGAATGAGGAGATTTTACAGTTTAGTTCAGAATATTGTTATGGTAAAGTTTAAATGTGTTTAGATCACATTTTGTCAATTTTGAATTGTAAGATATCGTTTTTGTCAACGATAATAATAATGGAAATTTGTTCCGAGAGTGTTATACAGATATATATTTTAGAGAATGCGATTCTTAAAGATCTTATTTAGAGATCTATGTAAAGTCACGATCTGATAACTTATTAGACAGATTTGGTTATAAATATTTGGTGACTAACGATTATAAAGTATTAAAGTTTGTGAGAAATATATTAAAGGAAGAATATGTAAAGGAATACAATGTCAAGTTAACAAATACGAATTACAGCGTATTTTTGAAGTGATAAGAATGTGAAGAAAGATTTAAAGAAATATCACAGCTAATTGAAAGCTTTTATATTAATGTGAGTGATACAAAGAAATAAGATTGTTATTTGAAGACTAGTATTTTATCGTATTACCTGTTAAATTAATTCATTGATAGAACCAGTATTTTTATTAAATATTTTTACTAAGAATGTTTTAACTATGAGAAGTGAGTTAAGAAGTATATGTTTTTGGAAGAAACTGCGAAGCATCTCAGAGAGAGAGATTTATTATTCCCGTAGCAGACGGAGGTATTTGTTGTATGACAATGGGCAATTGTGAAGCCATTGGTCAATTATTGAAAGAATGTCTGTAGTCACAGACTTGCACATATTTTGAGGTTGAAATAGGATGTTTTATGAATATGCAGTATCATTCATGATTATTAGTATTGGAAGTTATTGCAATAGTCTCACAGAGTTGAAACTCCTTGAAATTCACAGGACAGCGGATCCTAGATGAAGTTGAATCTGAAAGAAATGATAGGATCAATGGATCTTTGTTGAAACTGAGAGTAAACTGAGATCTATTTAAATGGTTCTTAATCTGATATTGAATTTACGGTAATTATTCAACGTAGTGGAAGTTTTTATTTTTATTAAGTATTTTTATTATGACGACAGACCAGTTGTAGGAGGTCTATGAACTATGTCTCTACTTAATTGTATGGATTATAGAATCCCGAATTGTCACACTTCCACGAATAAGACATAGTATGGTGAAGGATTATTTTCTAAAGTCCGTTGAGAAACAGTAAAGAAATAGGAAGACAATTTAAGTCCATATTGTCAGTAAAGAAAGCGGTTGGACCGTTGTACATATTTTATTTTATATTGAGTAGTTGATGAACTACAAAGTTAATATTTGTGTTGTACATAAATTACATTAAGAATTTAAAGAAAGGTTTATTGTTACATTTACGCGCATTATAATTTTTTACTTGTAATTTAAATGTACTGATATCGCGTCAGGAGTTGGCAGTCGGGTTTGAACTGCAGGGGTCTTCCCGCTCACTGCGTAACGCGTATTCCAAAAACATTCAGTTGGTCAATACTTGCTTCACTCACTCAGCACATTCCTTCCTTCAGTGGCTGAGTCTCGTCTACTGCAATAATAACCATTGGCATGCGGCAAGCCGATATATTTAACTTAGGAATATGCGGGCCGCGCATGCGTACTGCAAGACCCCCCCGCACCCCGTCACAGCCTGTTCAACTGCCATCTCCTGCCGCGATGACAGTATATATAGATTTTTATCGCTTCCATGATAAGAATTTAAGTGATAGGAGGCGGGAGATAAATTGTATAGAGTAATGAATAGTTTTTGTAATGACGGAGATCTACGTCAGGGGTAACTTCATTTATTTTTGGGGATATATTTTTTTAACTTGATAACATTTTTCTTGTTATAAAACTCCCGTTTCCTAGGGAACAGCAGTTGTTTGCTGCTATTTAAGTCATGATTTTATTTAAGCTTATAAAAGCATTTGAAATAACTTTTATGGTTTCTTAAAGAAACGAACATGTATTTCATGTAACTGAAGCAATGACATTTGGTCATTTGATCTTATTTCAAGTTATTAATGCATATAATCAATGCTAGTGTTAGGAAACGTGTAATTGTTAAATGACTAAATACGACAGGCACGTTGTTACGATTCCCTTATCTTTTATAGGAAATTGGCATTATCTTTGTAGTTAAATGGTAATGGAATGTGCTGTAGGGTGGAAGTTCCCAAGGGACCTGATCCGTATCCTTAAGCCCGAGATTTTCATAGATTCTCATATTTCCTGAGTAGATAGAGAACCCTACTCTTCTGTAGTTAGTTACTATAGCACATTCCGTTTGAAAAATCCAGTTCCTTATACTGAGTGTTTTCGCCAAGTAGCTCTATGTTGTTTTCAGCCGGGACTTCAAGATGCTACAATCCATTATTATTTCCAGCCTGGGATTTTGGTGGATCATCCAGATATAAGGGTGCAGTATGATTAGGAGACGCGTTTGATACTGGGGTGTGTTTTATACTGATTATGATTTATACTCAACGCTATTTTTACTGAAAGCGATTTCACAGAGCGTAATTGATAAAAGACGCTATTTATACTGAATGCGATTGGTAGTAGGCTCGATTGCTAGTAGGCGTGATTGGTAGTAGGCGCATTTATGCTGTGAGGGATGTATTGATATATATATTATGATGGCTTACAACACACTAAGATTCCAACAAATTCTAAAGTACTATATGGTTAATGATTGACTAAGAGTGTGATAATGGTAGCTAACCTCACCTAATCTAACCTAATTTAACCTAACATCACCTAACCTAACCTAACTTCATCTAACCTAACCTCACCTATCTTCACCTAACCTTCCAACCCTCAGATCAAAATTAAATTCTAGGCACAGTCGAGTTGGAACCCAAGACCTCAGGGGTAACAACCAAGTATACTAGCCACTACACCGCGAGATGAGCAAATTATCATGCAACACAACACAAAATAAAAGTTTCCTGTAGTGTAACTGATTGGCATGAACCATAGTTGGGATTCAAACCCAAGACCTCAGGACTTTTGTTTTGAACATTATGAGAAATATTATTCCATATACATTTTTAATTTTTGGTGGTTTATTTCGATGGCTAACCTAACTTTACCTAACCTCACCTAACTTGACCTAACCTAACCTCAGCTCACCTCAGATATCACAAAGTTACAGTGTCTCAAATATGTATTGTGCATGGTGCAAACATTGACACTGTTTTTAATTTCCGAATCTTGATAATGCGGAATGGAATATGCGTTGGCAATTCGCTGAGCTTCTTTGTCTCTAAGCCACATGCTTGTCCCACAGCATTCAAAACATTCATTGTAGTAGTCTATAAACAAAAGAAAAGCATATCTATTAACTTTAAAAAAGCTTGTAATAATATTGTGCAATTAGGTATCTTAAAGAGAGAAAGAGTTGTATTCAGTGTGCATCGATTGTCATAATAATGTATACTCTGCTATGTTAAATATTCTAACTTTGTATAAAATAAAACAACATTGTACCATCATTTATATTTATTTACAAACTTTATATACATTTTTTTTTGGTTTCATGATAATATTTTTAAAGACAATACTAAAAACTAAAGCATTATTCTATACACATATTTTATTTTTTCTTTCAGTCTATTGTCATCACTTATATGTTCCATTATTATTTCACATTTGTTTTTTTTATTTAATTAAAAAGAACCAAGCGCCTATTGTTTTTAAAACCTTCATAAATTAAGTGTACAGGTTGTACAGCATTATTCACTTCATCAAAAACACTCTCCGATATATCATTAAACCGTGTAGGCAGAAATGTCTCAAAGTTTTCACATACACCAAGTACACGATCACCATATGTTGTTTTCAATTTCCGAATCTTGATAATGCGGAATGGAATATGCGTTGGTAATTCGCTGAGCTTCTTTGTCTCTAAGCCACATGCTTGTCCCACAGCATTCAAAACATTCATTGTAGTAGTCTATAAACAAAAGAAAAGCATATCTATTAACTCTAAAACAGCTTGTGCAATTAGGTATTTTGCACTATGCATTGCTAATAAATTATACTATTTATGCAAGAAATGCCCTAACTGTAGCAGATACTACTTTTCTGCATATAGCACAAGTGTTAAGTACTAATGCACACTTGATACATGCTATCATGTGTCCACAAGGCAAAAATACAACACCTAGTTCATCCTGATAACAAATTTTACATAATTGTTAGTCACACTTTTGTTATTGTTCGTGAGACAAGTCTTTTTTTTTCAGCCTCATGTATTTGCTCCGCGTGTTCTAGCTCTAAAGTCACTTTTATGTCTTGTGTTGCAATTACGTTTTCTTTACGAATAGTGTTCACAAATTCCTGACCTTTAAGCAACACCATGTATCTACAGTTAGGTAACCAACGAGCGTGTTCCACAAAAGGGTCGTCAGTCATTTGCCAATCCTTTAAAGCAAATCCACAATGAAAATATATTGTTTTATCCCCTTCACCAGTATAAAAAAATCCAGCTTCACTTAGCTGTTTTGTAAGGTGTTTTAATATTAATGGCCAATCATTGTTATAAGATTCTAAACGTTTTTCAACAGACCAATACTCTGGGTGTGCTAGCGCTTTAGTCTTGCAAACTCCCAATTTTTCAAAAGCACATGCCATTTCAACACTGTCTATGGCATATGGACCACATATATCGACACTACCGTTGGCTGGTAATACATTATTATAATTATTTATTTGTGATTCAGCAACGTAAGTAGTAGCCAATGGCCTTGTGGTTCGGTAAAATAGATACACTGGTATGTTACCCACTTGTTTTCCAAGCATGTAAGGACAACAAGGAGACCATCGCAAATGGTCTCTAAAGGGATCATCCCCTTCTTCCCAGTGTGAAAGTTCAATACGACAAAACACACAGCGCACAACATCTTCTCGGTTCAAGTAATAGAAACCAGCTCCAGCAAGTTTTGTGCCGACAAGAAGCCTACAGGCCAGGATTCAAATGTTAACCGACGATCGTTTTCTGATTTTAAATTTAACCCACGTGGTAAACCGACTTGCTCACTTGTTGTATGTAGTACTAAAGCCATGTGTTATAATAAAACTCTTTTTTTTTGTAAGTTATTAACGTTGCACAAGAGCACAGAGTATTTTAACGCACAATGTATGCTTGTTCACTGTCTGTCATTACGTTAATGGCGCATGACGACACCCAAAAAACAAACAAAATAATCAATCACTCAATCAAACAATCAATCAATACTTGTAAATAAAACGTTAACGTTAATTGGCATTTATATATCAAAACACCATAACAAATATTTGAAAATAAACTGTATGTCGGCACTAACAGTAACCCATGTACTTATTTTCTTTTTATAAAGCTGCAGTCATTTACATCCCCCTTTAACCAATATATAAACAAAAATGAATGTCATGTCGTTTTGTCCAAATTATCTTGTTCAAACCTGTGGATATTCGTTGAGTCCATAGGGAACCGCCCATAAATTAAATTAAAATTTTTGTTTTTAGAAAATCCAACTTGGCCTTGTAATTTTCCCTGTCAACAACAAATATGGTCTTGTACCGTTTGCCAATACATAGCCATTAATCAAGAAAGCAAACATCGTCCCAGTCATGTACAGGTAATGAATTTTTTGTCTAGGGGTTTTCAGTAGTGTTAAAATGGAATTGCATTTTATGTTAGTATTACCTGAGTTTAAAATAGTTCACTCTTTGGCGATGGTTTCGCTCTAGTGCGTCTCGGGTTTTCAGCGACTTCTACGGCGGTAAGGCTTTACTTTCCAAGTATCTAAAAATAAATATAATAAACCGTTATAAATACCTAAATTCAGGTTAATACATGCATTTCATAAAATAAAATAAAAACTATCAAACAAACAAAAAATGAAACAAGTTTGTTTAAAAAGAAATCTCACCTTGACTTGTACTGGCTTCTTGCTGTTTCTTTCTAGTGGGCTCAAACGTGCAATGGTTTCTTCTCTCTCAGACATGTAAGGTATACCGGTTATCTGCAAACAAATAAATCAAAAATAAATCATTAATTACCTTATCAATAACTACAAAGGCCGGCCCCGTGGTGTAGGGGTAGCGCGCCTGCCTCTCACCCGGAGGCCCCGGGTTCGATCCCCGGCTCCGTCAGGGATTTTAAAACTGACGTGAGGGTTGGAACGGGGTGCACTCAGCCTCGTGAGGACAATTGAGTAGCTGTCTGACAGTGAGACAGCGCCCCGATCACGAAAACCAAGATTAACGGCCGAGGGGACCCGACGCGCTGATCACGCGTCACCCCAATATCTGCAGGCCGAATGGCTGGGCAGCGGTCGCTTGGTCGGCCTTAGCCCGTCATGGGCTGGATAGTGCCAGGGGTTGACTTTTTTTTTGATAACTACAAATTTACGGTTCATTAGCATTACATTATTAAAATAGTCATTAATAGGTACTTACCGAAAACAAAAGGATTTTTCTTACACAGCTCTACTGTGTACATCAGTTTGCTAAACCAGTAAGTGCATGACTAACACAATCGTTATCAGTTAGCCTAGCAACAGAGACAGTCTGCATTTTCTCAGCGTTTTGACCTTGAATGCTTCTCTCTCTCTCTCGCACATGTTCCCACGCCTCGTCACATTCCTCAAGCGCAAAGAGATTCGCGTACGTTATACTAGTTTCATGTTTTTAATAAGGAACCAAAATGGCTGCCTCTTATACATTGGTAATACTACTGCATAACAACCAACATGGCGGCTGTTTAAACGCCAGAACTGCCAGCCTCTACCAGCCAAGTAACCTAACACTGCACTTCCTGCCCACGTAGACATTTTTGTCTTATCAGCATTAGCAGCTCTGACAAGGCCTCTGGCTAGGTACAGTATTCATTGTCACGCAAGCAGGACTGTATGTGGGTTAGCAATGAAAACACGTATGTCTTATTATTATTATTATTATTATTATTATTATTATTATTATTAAACATTTTACTGTAATAATAATTATTATCAAGCAACCATCCTCAATACATGATCATGTTAACCGCATACTTTCACCCTACAACACATCACTTCACCCAGTTCAATATTTAGTTCATAACATCTCAAGGCAATGACATTACCGTTTTGACACATTTGGTCGACCGAATGTTATAGGTTTCCATATTCTACAACCGTTTGCTGCGTCAGACAGCGGTCTCGCTTATTACCGTTTACTAGCATGTTAAAGATACCCTTCAGGGTAAAAATCTTAGCACGCTTTACACGTTTTGCAATATTAGCCTCCATTTGTCATAGGAAATATTTGAAAACAAAGCGTCATAAGCCGCCCCAGCCGTGTCGCCAAAATAGCGATTCATTTCTTCCGGGCACGGCCACCATGGTCGGCAACAGGCTTGTTCAAACATACGCCCAGCAGTACTATTTATCTTGACTACCAATTTTTCATTTAAAATTATTTTAAATCAAAATATTTTTGTTTGTTTCATCGATAGGGCCCCTTTGTCAACAATTATCATCATTTGTCATGTTACTGATCACCCGTTTACTAACATGTTTAAAGATCACCATGAGGGATTTTCGAAATATTCGCCTTTATTCATTCGTCAAAGTAAATATCTCAAAAAGCGTTCCCTCGACCTGCTGCCCCTCGAAATAGACATTTGCTGTATTCAGCATGGCCAGTGATAGCCTCGTTCTAACACATGCCCAGCGCTACCGGCTCTCTGTCTACAAACATTCTTTATTTTAAAAAATTTAAATTATTATTTAAAATAATAATATTTTCAGCGTTAAGCCCTTTGTGATTTTTTTAAATAACAATGACATTGGAAACAGGGCGTTACCATGAGTCCTTGGACACCTCATTTGTTAAATTCCGACCATGTATTCCCCAAATATAACAAAAAGTTTAAAATCATGGTTTTACCCCTAAATGGGTTTTCCTCCAACTCGACACAGATATCATCGTCAAGAGGGCAACGCGACGAGAAAAATGAATCCAAGCACATCGTTCTAGATTTATTCGATTCCCAAATATTACCCAAATATCATAAAACATGTTTTAACCCAAAATTGCGTTTCCAAATTTTACCCATTTTAAAAAATAACCTCACCATCTAATAGAGCGGAAAAAATACCATCTAAATGACCCCTCACTCGACCCTAGTCCTCCCCACCACCTAACCCTTCTCCAAAATAGCCATATGTATTCAAGCACGCACGCGACTGTAAGGAGAACTCTCCTTACCCCACTATTCTTACAAGTTTTTATCCTAAAGACTTGAAATTTATTTTTGGGGTTGACGGGGTAGGGATGTTTCATTTATGTCAAACAAACTTATTTGTAAACTTGTTAGTTTCCAAAATATAACAATTTCAAAATTACACTTATATAAAACACATAAAAATAAAAAAGTTTTATTACAGAAAATAAAGGACATAGAGACCTTTCGTTTCAACTATTGCACAACGTTCTACCATGTCTGGTTTTCAAACTATCACCTACTTTCAAAAAAAATTGGTTTAATATGACGAGTGGTCCATAGCAAAGGGGGCGTCAGCTCGAGTCCATCGATATGTCGCATGCCAAAATCAAACCATGGGTTCGCGAGATATCGGCTTTGCCGCTGAATGTATTGCGGGCTAGTATGTGACGTCAGAGGGAGAGGTGGTGGGGTGGGTTTAGATCGGCCACACTCCCCTACTGATCTTGGCTATACTTTAAGGACTCCGCGTTGGTTTTTGAATTGGACCCCCAGTGGGTGGGAGGAAGCGAATACATCCACGGTAATCCCTGCCAGTCGTAAAAGGCGACGTAAAGGGTTTCTCGGATCGGTCCCCTTTCGAGGGTTTGACAGTCAGCTCTAAAAGACATACATCTCTGCGGTATAACTCTCATTAGGTTATATCGCACTTCTTTCCGCTAATGCTTTCAGGGTCTGGCAACCAAAATTTCCATATGTGCGTGCTGTTAGGGGATGGGCCACTTACGCTTTCGACTACGCTCGAAAGCCTGTCCGGTCTTGGCCGCGCCGACAGTTGGGTGCGCCATATACCCGTGCAGTAGTATCCGCCTGACTACGCAGGTCCCCGCACAGCCGAATGTCAGAGCTGTAACATCCAGTATATGCCAAGGGGTACATGCCGATACGGCATTGTAAAACATGGGACCCCTCCCCCAGGCTGGGTAGCGCCTACTGTGACGGCCCGCGATCGGATGTCGGTGGCATTCGGGGAGGATGATCTGGCCATGGGTTCTAAAAGAAAAATCCCCAAAACAGGGTGGTCCAACACCCTAGTCTTTAACATTTGATTCCCTACGGAGATCAACCCCCTGGGAACAATCTGTGCGTGAAAATCTGGGAGCTAACACCCCCAAGTTTCTGGTAGATACCAGAACAGATGGGGGTGATTTCAAGATGGTTTTCTCGCCACATAGAAAGTGTCTATGGTGAGCTTGAGAAAATACAAAAGATGAGGAACGGTAGCTTGTTGCTCAAGCCTAGGACTGGTGAACAAGTTGAACAACTTTTGCAATGTGACCACTTTGGTGAGATACCCGTCAAAGTGGAAAAGCACATGTCCCTGAATCTGGTCCGAGGAGTTATTTTCCACCGGGACCTGATTCTGAACACTGACGAGGAGCTCAAGGAGGATATGCAGCACCGTTACGTGACTGATGACCGGCGTATTACGCGCAAGGTCAATGGTCAAATCGTGGATACTGGTGCTTTCATCATTTCCTTTGAGCTTTCGGTGCTCCCGGAGAACGTCAAGGTTACAAGTTACCGTTGTGACGTTCGGCCTTACATCCATCCGCCAATGAGGTGTTGTAACTGCCAGAAGTTCGGGCACATGTTATCCCGATGCTCGAGCCCTGAAATCTGCGGAATATGCGCTAAGGTACCACACGAAGCGGAAGAGTGCACAACACCATATCAGTGCACTAATTGCCCTGGATTTCATTCTCCTCGAGACAGGAACTGTCCTGTCTTCCAGAGTGAGAAGAAAATCCAGGAGCTCAAAACCCTGGATGGTCTCACCTACCAGGAAGCCCGCAAGAAGTACCATACCGCGATTGCTCCTGAGCCTACGATTGATTATAGGGTTATTTATTTAATCTTATGGTGAATTATATACAAAATTTACATTATACAACATTATCCACATTCTGCAACCAAGTTATGACATTTGGAGTGACATGAAAGAGTTCAGCAGGGTTCCCAGGGAACTAGAACAGAGGGCAGCGTCGGAGCAGATGATCCATTGTGTGCTCCTCTTGATCACAGTCGCACATTGCTGAATTGGTCCAACCCCATCTGTGTTGAAAGAATTTACAGCAGCCATGGTCGGTTCTGAATCTGTTAAGACGGCACCACAGTTTCCTTGGGAGGTCAGAACCTTTCAGTTCCTGTGTAGGATCAAGAGAATGGACACTTGTCCCGCTGTTTTAGTTGACCACTCGTTTCTCCAACTTTGGTTTAAATTAAACCCATCCACATACAGTATTTCTGCAGTAACACATGTTGGCCTCCTAGACCGTAGTCGCTGTTGTGAGGGATTGCAAAATTCATGGTATAGGGGTAAAGTAGGTGAAGCCCTGATCTTCTTAGCCTCGCTCAACAATGCGTGTTTCCTTCTTAGATTTGGTGGAGGAATGTGGCTCAGCACAGGCAGCCAATGGCAAGGCGTTGACTTAATAATACCAGTGATGCATCGCATTGTATCATTTAATCTTGAGTCTACTTTATGCACTTGGGCACTTTCCAACCACTCGGGTGCACAGTATTCTGCTGTTGAATAGACAAGGCTAATGCCAGTTGGGCGTAAGCAGTCGGCAGAGGCTCCCCAGGAAGTACCACTAAGTTTATGTAGGATGTTGTTTCTTGCAGCAATTTATGGGAGAGCTTGGTGAGATGCTCTTTGTAGGTCAGGGTTCTATCCAAAGTCACTCCAAGATAAGTAGGAAAGGGATTGTATCTAAGTTGTTGTCCGTCAAGCAAAATATTTGGTTTCTAATTTAGAAAACCGATGTGCAAGGTGGAAGCAAGATACTTCTGTTTTATTCAGGCTCGGAATCAATCGCCAGGACAGAAGGAAAGCTGACATTCTCTTAAGGTCTTCAGTAAGGCTGTTTTCTGCATCTTCAAAATTTCTGCTCTGCGTTACAAGCGCAATATCGTCAGCATAAATGAACTTTCTTGCCTTAGTATTTGGCAAGTCATGAATACACAGGTTGAAAAGGATTGGGGCCAAAACAGATCCTTGTGGGAGTCCATTATTCAGCTTCCTCTTGTGACTTTTAGAGTCACCCAAGAACACCACAAACTGTCTTTCACTGAGAATGTTTGATAACAAATTCACAATTTCAGAATATGGAATAACTTGAAACAGTTTGAAAAGTAACCCTTGTCTCCAGACAGTATCATAGGCTGCCGTGAGATCGATGAAGACAGCTGTGGATTTTAGATGGTTTTGGAAACCTGCTTCAATATGTGTTGTAAGGGCAAGAACTTGATCTGTGCAACTACGACCGTTTCGGAAGCCAGCTTGTTCAGGTGGTATGATATCTTCAATGTATGGTGCTATCCTGTTCAGAAGGACACGTTCCAGAAGTTTAAACATGGCGCTAAGCAGGGCAATGGGACGATAGCTTTCAGGATTGTGTTCAGATTCACCTGGTTTCAGAATAGCTATAACTTTGGATAGTTTAAACTGTTTGGGTAGGTGATTCTTTTCAAGGATATATGTGAAAAGAGAAGTAATCCAGTTTATACCGAGTGGACCCATGTGTATGATGAATTCATTATAGATGTTATCAGGACCAGCTGCCTTGTTGGTCTTCAACTGCTTGATAACTGCTACAACTTCTTCAACAGAAAACGCCCTGGATAGTTGATTATTTCTCTGGGCGTTCTTTTTGAGGAGAGTGAGGTTACGTTTCACCATTTTGGTGTGACACTTGTCTCGCTTTGCCCTTGTAAGATCTACCATTCTATTAGCAATGGTGTCAGGACTTAAAGTACCGTATATCTTTCTGGAGTTTTTCTTACCAGTCAGTCCGTGAAGTATTCTCCAAGCTTTTCTGCTCGACTTTACAAAATTCATTTCTGTAACAGTTGCTTCCCACTTCTCTCTCCTGCTTTTATTGAGGGACAGTAGTAGCTGAGTGCCTAATGATTGATCTCCAGTACTTTGATATTCTTTATACAAGTCCTCACTGTCCTTATTCCATCTAGGCACATATTCCTTCCTATAACCCCTAGGAATGTTTGCTTTTGCAGCCTTAATAACGAGTTCAACAAATTCGCCATAGTTGGTTGCTGTTGATTGTAGGTTCTTCTCAGTTAAGTTTTTATCAAGTTCCTTAGAGAATGCGTCCCAATTATCGCGTTGGAAATTCCATCTGGGTAAGGGCATCGAATTCACAAGAGGGATTTTCAGCCCTACCGCTACAATTACAGGACGGTGTTGGCTGTTTGGAAAGTTAGACAGAACATTTCGTGAGGTATATAAGGGTTGCGATAGTTGATCCATAGAAACAAATACTAGATCTGGGTTGTAGTCCCTATTCCAGCGTGCGGAATGGAAAGTACCTTTGTCCTTTACATCAATGACCAGATGTAAATTGGATATTTCTGCCTATAAAAGTAATGTTTCTCCATTATCATGTACTGTATCATAACCCCATGATGTGTGGTGGCTGTTAAAGTCACCAGTATAGATACATGGATGGTCAAAAGTAGGCAGTACAGCTAGAGTCCAGTTTATGCATGGAGGCTTGCACACATTGAAAATTTTTAGGCCTTTAACCTCAATCACTAATAGGAAGGTATTGTCTGCGACTGTGGACTCAAGAACTTGGACTGCAGTCAAGCTGGACTTGGCATAAGTGGCTATACCATACTGTGGGTGGTGGATGGCATTTACTAGGGTATAACTTGGAAGGTGTCCTCTTCTATGGAAGTCCTGCTCATCTTTGGTATGCGTCTCTTGGATATTAACGATGTCAATATCAAGATCCTGTAGCTGTTTATGTAGATAAACACATTTGGCTGAACTTAGGCCTTCAATATTGAGTTGCATAATGCGTATTGAGTATCCAATATCTCTAGTTTGGTGGTTCTGAAAAGAACCATTTTTACATTGCATTCTTGGCATTATATGTATAGTTCACCTAATATTGTTGCTCGTTTAGCACCACCCAGGAGTCACGTGTAGGGTTAAGTTATAGGTTACACCTACGGACGTGAGCAACATCAACCCCCATTATAGGGTTATAATACCAAATTTGGTACCGTCTACCTCATCTTTTGTACCAGCTGTGAAACCTGCAACTGAGTCTACTGTTAAAAAACCAGCACCTATGAATAAGACCAAAAGCCCGAAGGTGACTTCAACTCCACCTTCGGCCAAAAAGGAGGCTGTGCGAGTGAAGGCTGCTTCGCCCGCACAGCAGGGGAGGAAGTTGAAGACTTACTCCCGCTCATACGGTCGGCGAAAGCGGGGAAGAAGGGAGCCCGCACTACGCGTTCCCTTACTCCTCCAAAAAAGGGGAAGCCATCCGCCCTGCCAGCTGCGGATGTATCTGTGCCTGGGGACGTTCCGGCCCCCAAGTCTGCGCGAACCCCTCGGAGTTCCCCCTGCCGCCAACATGCGTCCCGGAAATCGTCCGCTGGGTCAGCACACTCCACGGCCTCGAACGAGGACATGGAGCTTGTGGTCGACTAGTTAAGTTGTAGCTTGCTGCTTCTTTTCCTTAGTTACCAAGTTCACACTATGGCACTGTTACAGTGGAATTGCAACAGTTGTGACAGGCCTGTGACTGAGCTCCGTCAGTTCGTAACCCAATACGCAGCGTCTGCACTTTCGTTCGCTCTGACTACTATAGCGAAGAGTTTCCGTTAACTACTCCTTTGGAAGCTATTGCAGTTCGCGTGTCTTTGCCTGTTATGACGACTGTCTGTAACTTGTACCTTCCGCCGAAACAGCTCCTTGATATTAACGCTGTCTTTGATCTTGTAGATCAGCTTCCCGCCCCTTTCCTACTCGTGGGTGATTTCAATGCACATCACTCGCAATGGGGATCAGCATTTCCGTGCCCCAGAGGCAGGGACGTGGAGGGCTTAATTCAAGGACTGGATTTATCATTGTTAAATACGGGGGAAGCCACTCATTTTAGCTTAACGCACGGCACGTACTCACACATTGACTTGAGAGTGTGGAGCCCATACCTGCCAACTTTTACGGTTTATCCGTAAAATTTACGGAAATTGCAGCATTTTACGGTTTTACGGATGAACGGTGTCATTTTACGATTTTGCGGACAAAAATTTGAAACGATAATTTACATTCGATAATACCGCCCACTTCCGTACAATCGATTGTTTGCGTGGGTCGAAGGCAAGTCCACGATAGTCGATAGCTCGTTCTTTGATATGATTCGTACTTTTAACCGTGTGATGGTTGTGTCGTCATTTGTAATTGAATTTGAAGCCGGGATAACCGTTCTTCCATGTGTCGACAGGCTCTGCTTCGCATATTCTTTGTTCCGCTCCGTTCGCTCGTTGCGATTTAAACCATATTCTTTGACCACGTTAGTTGTTCATTGTTCGCGAAGTTGGCGTTCCTTGAATGTTTTCGTCTCTTAAGGTTATGGCATATTTTAATGAAGCGTTCGAGTTTTTGTGCTATAACTTCGTAGTTTCTTGTATTCCTTGGACTAATTACATTCGTTCCACGTGTGTGTGTGTTTTTCTACCATGTGCATATTTTTTCTTCACGAGGTTGGCGTCGTTTTCATTTAATGGCTTTGTGTGTCTTGACATGTTTTAATGAAGTGTTGGCAGTCTTTAAGTGTTTTATGTTATAATTTTATGTGACGTTCAGTGATCCAGGTTCCTTTCGATGTTTTAGTAGATATCGAGAATGAACAAATCCAACAAGAAACAGTACTTCCAGACATTTAAAGAATCATACTCTGTTGATTTTCCGTGCATACTAAAATCAAGAAAGGGAGAAAAATTTGCCTTTTGCACGGTATGTGGGTGTGATATTAATATTGCACATGGTGGAAAAAACGATTTAAGTAATCATGTGAAGTGCGGTAAACACATTAGTTATGTTAAATCGAAGGAAGATAGCAAGAAAATCAACACCTTTTTTGCTAAGTCTGGAAACGTTGACGGTGACGTAATTAGGGCCGAGTGTCTGTTTACTTCCTTTTTGGTGGAACACAATGTGCCCTTAAGTGCGGCTGATCATGCTGATGCTTTATTTAAGAAGATGTTTCCCACATCAGAAGTTGCAAAGAAATATAGTTGTGGTCGCACGAAAACGACATGTATTGTAAATAAAATGGCAAAAGATGCATCTTCTGAAGTTGTTAAGGCCTTCAGAACGGACCGGATACAGATAAATCCCTTTTCTTTTCATCAGTGAGAAACTACTTTTATACTGCCTGTGACTACATCATCAACAAGTTTCCACTCAAGGATGACGTGTTAAAGAATGCTCAAGTTGCTAGGTTAGACAAAATTGAAGATGCACAGTTATCTTCCATTCGTTTTTTCTTGGAAAAGTTTCCTATCATGTTATGCAAGGAAGCGAATGAAACTACAGATGAGGTGGTGAATGAGCTTCAGAGGCAGTGCACAGCTCTTCAGGTAGATGACACTTTCGCTGCACATCAAGATGCTGAAAGTGATTCCAGTTGGGCACGAATATCAAGAATTCGTGGAGCCGATGGACTTCTTAAGTATAACCGAATTTCTAGAGTATTGCTCTCTATTCTCACCATACCCCATAGCAATGCAGAATGTGAACGTTTTTTTTAGCCTTGTGAAGAAAAATAGAACACAGTTCAGGTCATCCATGTCCAATGAATCTCTGGAGTCTATTTCTATTTTGAAGACCAGGAGTTCTGGTCCCTGTTATGACAAAACATTTTCTCAAGACTGTTTGCAGGAAGCTAAAAAGGCCACAACCATGACTTAAAAGTCGAACTAGCATGTGATTTGCAGTGTGTATTATATTATTTCTTGCCTGTGTTACGTTAAACAAGTTTTATTGTTTAAAGCCTTTTTCAATTATCGTATATCAGCTTAATCTATCAAGGAAGTCCTGTTATGTCTGCTCCAAACCAATATTCACCACGCCTGCTGCTGATTAACATGGATTTCTTCTTGATTGTTATGTTCATCTACAAATCATGTAAGTAGATATGATTTCATTGAAGTATCTTGTTTAAAGCATGAATTATTGTATTTTGTAGCCCAGAAGTATTATTATTTTCGTCAAGCCGGGGTATGTCGAAAATCGTTATTTTTTTTGTCGCGCGTGAGTTTTACTGATAGCCCTTTTCAAAAGTTGGCAGGTATGGGAGCCGTGCGTTAGTTCCCCATTTTGGTTGGTACGTACACGATGACCTCTGTGACAGTGACCATTTCCCGATCGTTCTTACTCTTCTTAGCCAGAAGCCCGTGGCATTCACCAGTCGTTGGGTACTTAAACGGGCAAATTGGCCATCATTTACGGAATGCGCTGTATTTGATGATCTGGGATGCCGGAGCTTCGATGACGAGGTACAGCTGCTGCCGCCGAGGAATCTATTCCATCCCTTTCTGGGACTCCTCGTCGCAAACTCGTCCCCTGGTGGACAGAGGATATTGCAGCGGCAGAGACCGTCGTCGAGCACATAAGCACTACCGTCGGCGTCCAACCATGGCCAATTTGGTAGCGTTTAAGAAATTTCGTGCTTAGGCACGGATTCTTATCCGCCAGAGTAAGAAACAATCATGGAAACGGTATGTGTCGTCTATTACGGCACATAGCCCCTCCTCTCAAGTGTAGACTAAATTGCGACGCATTTCGGGAATTCATACATCTTCAACTGTACCGGGAATTTCCATTGATAATGAATTGGTAACAGATCCTTACCGCGTTGCAAACCATCTCGCATCGTATTTTGTGGATATATCCGGTTTGATAACTATGATCCAGATTTCGTGGCTCTGAAGCGCGAGGCAGAACGTTCCTAGCTCAGTTTTGCTTCCCGCGCTTCGGAGGAGTACAACGTGCCCTTTACGGAGTGGGAACTCCACGGAGCGCTGGCGCTCTGCAAGGACACGTCTACCGTGCCGGATAATATTTACAACCAGATGCTTAAACACCTTAACGATGAGAGCATTCGTTATTTGCTCAGGGTGTGTAATCGTATCTGGTTGGAAGGTGTGTTTCCAGCGCAATGGCAGGACGATATAATTATACCCATCCTGAAGCCCTATAAGGATCCCAATTTGAAAGGGAGTTACAGACCTATTTGTCTCACACACGGTCTGTGTAAGCTCTTTGAGAGGATGGTCAATCGGCGACTGGTGTGGGTCCTGGAGAAACGGGGACTTCTGTCTGAATACCAGTGTGGTTTCAGGGCGTCTCGGTGTACCAACGACCATCTGGTACGCCTGGAGATCGCCATATACAGGACGCTTTTCTCCGGAGACAGCTTCTAGTCGCTGTTTTCTTTGACCTCGAGAAGGCCTATGACACCACATGGCGTTGCGGCATCATCTCTACCCTGCATCAATGGACATTCTGAGGTAACTTGCCGGTCTTTATTGCGAAGTTTCTGTCCCTTCGCCTATTCCGTGTCCGCATAGGGGGGACATATTCGCAATATCATGTACAGGAAAACGGAGTCCCACAGGGATCGGTGCTTAGCGTACCATTATTTGAGATTGCCATAACCGGTATAGTCGCTGCTGCTGGTCCAGCAGTGATACCGTCGCTATATGTAGACGACTTCGCTCTACATTATAGTACGCAAAATATGGCGGTCGCTGAACGACAGCTACAACAAGCTATTCGGTGAGTGGAACGCTGGACACTAGAGTATGGCTTTCGGTTCTCAACCGCTAAGACCTTGGTTGTCCATTTCTGCTGAAAGCGCACTCTCCATCCTGATCCTGATCTTTATCTGGGCAATGTAGCTTTGCCTGCTGTTGCTGCGTACCGGTTCCTTGGGCTCCTTTTCGATCACAAGTCATCGTGGAAGCCACACGTGCGGTGTTTGAAAACTGCCTGTGCTAAGAAACTTATGTTGTGATTTCTTAGTGGCACATCGTGGGGGGCGGACCGTGCGGTGCTCCTACGTTTCTATAAGGCACTTATTTTATCTTGATTAGATTATGGCAGTGTAGCATATGGTTCGGCCCGTAAGTCAGTGCTTGTTAAACTGGACAGTGTCCACCACGGTGGCGTTAGGCTGGCGACGGGAGCCTTTCGGACGAGCCCAGTCGTCAGCTTGCTCGCCGAGGCTGGCGTACCTCCTTTACACTTGAGGCGCCAACAAGTACTGCTGACCGCTGCTGCAACTATTCGACAGATGCCACTTCATCCAAGCTGTCCATGTTTGTTTACCAATCCGAATCGCCGGCTGTATGATGCGCTCGCCCGAGCCACTCGGCCGACAGGGATTCGCTTGGATGACTCGTACCGGCAGTTCCGATTTCCTTATGTCTCCTGTATCGTCCGAGTAAGGCCCCTCCGTGGATGGTCTCTCGCCCTGATATCATCCTGGATCTGCACACCGGCCCCAAGTCGGACACGGACTCCTCCGTCCATCGGAGGCTGTTCCAGTCCGTGGTGAGCCGATATCCAGGATCAGGGCTTCTATGCATGGACGGTTCGAGGGTAAACGAGAGATTAGGCTGTGCATTTGTGGTTGAGGATCGTCGGTTTCTCTTTTCACTTCACGGGGCCTGTGGCGTGTACACAGCGGAGCTCTATGCCGTCTTACAGGCTCTGCGGTACACGTTATCAGACGATCACCAGCACTCTCTTGTGTGTACTGATTCTCTGAGTGCGCTGCAAGCGATCGATGCGTGTTTCCCGAAGCACCCACTGGTCCGGCGTGTGCACGACCTGCTCGTCAGTGCGTGTAACGCTGGAATCGGGGTGACCTTTGAGTGGCTTCCTAGCCACATGGGTTTCGCGGGAAACGAGCTTGCTGATCAGGCGGCGAGAGAGGCATAAGGGTGCAAAAAGTGGGAGCCAATATGGGATCAAGTGTGGGAGCCAATATGGGAGCAAAAGTGGGAGTAAATGTGTGAACAAATCAGCTCACCTCGGATATCACCAGTGAGTGCTCATATCTACCGCTAGGTAGCGGAAACATACTTTGAGTGTTGTATGTAACTATCTTACAAAGTTTGACTGCATGCAAAACGTACTTGTATAAGCTGTGCATATAATTTTAATATACAATTAACACCAAGTGTTCAGAACTAACTTGTATAGCCTTGTCTAGGGTATATAGAGGATTCTTAGCAAGAAAGACTGACTAACCCAGGAGTGTAAAGCCTTGCCATATGCAGAAAGCACCTGTTGGCAGAAAATGGTTCCGGATAATAACGGACTTAATGAATATGAAACGTGTTTTGAGTGTCGTCTTAAATCCTATTTTATACGTTGTGATACGTGTAAGGATTTAAGCCGACACCAACGTCTTTTCAGTGTCGTCTTTTGAGTGTCGATTTAAATCCTTACACGTATCACAACGTATAAAACAGGATTTAAGACGACACTCAAAACACGTTTCATATTCATTAAGTCCGTTATTATCAGGAACCATTTTCTGCCAACAGGTGCTTACTGCTTATGGCAAAGCTCAGTTGCGTAGCCAGGATCGAGCAATGGGGGGGTTATGGGTACTCAAGCCAAATTCTACAAGCATTTCGTCCCGCGGCGTAGCGGCGCTCGTCAAACGTGCACCATGGTCGCGAGGGCAGCTGTGGTAAGTACGGATATCGTAGGTTCGAATCCCGGTGCTGACAGTGGTTATCATGAGTGTGTTTTTCCCCGGGTTTTGCCACGCTCCCTAGAGGAAATTGCCGGGATAGTGCCTCGCTCAAGTCATGAAGCGTCTACTCCATCCCTGTCCCAGATACATTTACACACACAACTACAATCATCACAGCAATAAAGGTTGCCAGACAACTTCAGCACACTCCCAACTACACGCGGCTGATGACCAAGGTGTCTTAAGCACCTCAAATGAATTAACAACAACTCTACAAGTATTTCCATTTCTCTATGAGATATTATTACACAAGAAAAGTTTCATGTATTTTGATCCCAAATTTTTCGAGTAATACAATATGCTCAAAAGACAAAAACGAATCAGTTCTTTAAAAAGTTAAGTTGATTTTGACCAAAATGTCTCACTTCAATGGTAAATATAGAACATTCCTGTTCCCCTGGCAGCAACAAAATTAACTCAAATATATATGTGCTACCAACAAGAAGACTGCGTATCTCTCAACAAGAGAAATTATTTACAGAGGTTTCAGCAAAAGTGGGCATGTCCTCTCACGATGTATGATATTGATTTATGAGTAATTCAATAGCAGTACTCATTTTTATGTTTACTCAGTTTTTCCAACAAGATCCTGTGCTTTATATTGCAATTAGCCCTGAATGACTAAAGTATCATTTTCGATGATTTTTGTCACCTACCAAGGTCCTTCTTACCTTACAAATGCTACATACAGCCGGAAAAAGTTTTAATTGCTTGCACAACTCATGCGACAAATTTCACTCATTCGTAACTGGGAGATAACCGTAATTCGGGGAATCGCTGGACATATATTTACGTAATATGAAGCAACTCGGCTGACGGTTATCTCATGCTCAAGATGTTAATAATGATCCCAAAATGTTAATGTACCCATCGAATTTTCTAAGTCTTAATTAAAGCGCGTTATTTTAAATAAACATTAGAATAATTGACATATAACATTTCTCCCGCCAAGGAAAGAAAAAAGAAGCTAATATTGTCCCGCTGTGTGGGATTCAAAATTATTTGGCGCTAGCCTCAGTTTGAAATAAGCTATAAGTTATTTCGCGGGGGAAAAGTTAGATTGGCAACCACGGGAGGACGGGGTTGTATTACCACAGTCTAAAATACACAGTCGCGAAGCTCGCTGCGCTACGAAATTGCATCCTCTTTGTAGGTGAAGCGACACTATCGCTCGCGGCGGCCAGCAAGCTGGCAACTGCCTTGAGCACGTTATTCGCGGACAGATGATTTCATTTTGCAAGGTTTATTTGAATTTTAACTCACCTGAGTGATTACTTCCATTGTGAACATAGGTCGCATCACCAACTACTACAGAAAAAAGCCACAATGTTGATATACTGTACACTTTTAATTCATAGAAACATAAAAAGAATGCTCTGTTTTTATTAGTTCAGTCCTCGATAAGTATCCGTAGGTACAGTTGTATGACGTATTTAATGAGTCTTACGTAGAATTCATAGTCCATACTAGTTATACATTCATGTATTTGTTTTAATGATAGTTGCTGGCATCTCCACATAAAACCAAGTCCACGATTCCTGGATGAAACGGGTAATCTCTAAATCCACTGAATGGATTTTGATGCGGTTTTCACCATTCAGCAAATAATTTTTCGAGGATGGTTTCTGTAGGAAAACATTCATTTATGACCAAAGAAGCCGAGCAGTAACGATTTCAGTGAACCGTGTCGAAGGAATACCTGCCATCCTTGCGCCTTGTAATCTTACGCTGGGTAAACCATTAAAAATATCCATATACTATGAGCGTAAGAATTGGTCAGCATGAAAAGTTCTACAAAGAAGTCCCCGACAGCATATCTTTATCTTTAATACATCGCCAACTATAAGTAATTTTAAGTTTTAATTTCTTCCAACACACTCCATTCAGTGTAAATATAAATTACTAGCTTCGGAGCGAGTTTATGAGCGAGCTCATCACCCCCAGCTTCGGCCAGCAATAACTGTCGAGTTAAGACTTCAGAGAAGAGAGTAGACTATAAGTGTTTGGAGTTTCGCTGTTCACCTCGGCTTTTCTGAATTGCGTCTGAGACCTACCGTCCGTGCGCCTTTTAAGCTTACACTGAATGACCCCTTTAAGATACCAGGCGAAGCCGGGGCGGGTTGATAATATGGATATAATATATAAGTAATATCAAATTCTTAACCGTATAAAAAGCTAGTTATTCCGTAAAATTGAGTAACATTATAGTTAATTAGTAAAAATACCAGTGTGGTTTGTGAAACGAAAAGTATATAAATATCCTAAGGTCTTAAATGGCTCAATTATAGGTACTTCGTATTTTTTCTGTGGGTTTGAAACCTTTCATTCCTGAATTTGACAAAATAATACAATGCCAATTTTACAAAATATCGGCAATAACATTGTGTATCGAACCTTCACAGCAGCCATGTGGGAGAGCAGGTATTTCATAAGAGAATAACAAACAGTGTACCACATCTAAGTTGTGCCGTCTGGCCTTTCGCAACATGTAGTTCGCAGTGGAAGTGTGTACCAATTAGTCTAGCGCTGGGCCCATTAAACCGGTCTAAGGTTATGAAGGTATCAGAGGCGATGGATTGAACGTACATTCACTGCCATGTGAATGCAAGTTCTATTCGAATGCGCTATTCATTATGGGCCTAGCTTAGCTTAGCCTAAAGAAAATAAAGACTAAATAAGGTACACATACTCAACACATAGGCAAAGGAGAGGTAATGTATTGACCAAAGAGATAACATCAAGAAATGACGAGGAAGCATTACATACTATGAATGAGGTTAAGTGGACGTCATACATGTGATGTTAGGCAAAATAACGGGCGAAAGGACCGAAACGTAAATGTTATGATCGATAGGAGATAACGGTAAAGGGGGGAACACATTTCGGAAAGTATACTCGTAAAGAGTAAAATTGCATTGGGAAAAATAAAGATTAAAAGGGCTAGACAAAGAGTCGGGAAAGGTGAGTCTACCGCCAAAGAAGCGAACGGTAGCTCAAATAGCCCTGAAGGAGATGAGGGAGTGCGAGGGGGACGGAGTATTAATAAAAGCGCGCGTAGATATGACGTAAATGAATAAACACAAAAAGGGGCAAGTAACCGATATTAAAAATAATTACGAGAAACGTATTGCAACACAAAATAAAAGATACCCATCAACAAAGTAAGTTACGTCAGAAAGGGATTAAGCCATACTCAATGACTTGCATATGAAAACGCAATCCTAAGATAAGAGGCAAACAAAAGATGAGAGGAATGGCATAGGTCTTACTGTTGAACACACGCTACTCAGTAAACCGGACCAAATACCTACACAAATGATACGACGAAATGGGGACAAAGAATAATGGGAACGAAACAGATACTCCATGGACATACTAGAAGAGGCGAATCGCCCTAGTATTCCATACGATGAGCAAAGACAAAAATACGTAACCTACCTTGGTAGTATCGGCATTAATCCGGCATCACGGAATTACATTAAATAAACTAGATGCGCACCTCTACGCGCACCTTTATAAAAATACAAACGAACAGGTAAAACGGAATAAAAATGCAAGGCATCTCGAAAACGAGGGCGGGTGCACACCAAAAGGTCCTACCAGAGAGATAAAAATCAGAAGACTGCCTATAAAGTAACAAGGGGTTGTCGGCGAACGGCTGATTGACACCTGCAAAAATAACAACCTAGTTTTGAAATCTACTGCGTTTAAACATCTTCCTCGGAAAGCAAAGACATGGAGACATCCAAATCCACTTATGGGTGAATTTCAACTGGATAATGTGGCATTATAAAAAAAATCAGATCGTGAAATCCAAAATGTGAAGGTCCTGCGTAATGCGAATATAGACTCAGATCATTATATGTACCTTATTAAAATGAAAGGTATTCCGTTTAGGAAGAAGAGAGCGGATGTTGAAGAGGAAATGAAAACGCAAAAGTACAACATCGGTGGTTTGAAGTCAAATAACAACACTTTTGCGGAAGCACTCCACAACAAACCAAAAGATGGAACATGGTTTACTTTAAGGAACGCCATTGTTACTGCGGCTTCGGAATCCATTCCTCTTGACAGGCCCGACGAGAGGGGGGGGGGGGGGGTCAGGCAGGGCTGGTGCCCCGGGGCCCGACCCTCACAGGGGGGCCCGGCGTCCGAGGAGGATGGGCCCAATCAGGCATTGATTTATTATGCCTTTATGTGACTTGAATTTTCTACTGGCAATCATTTAGTGAATGCAAAGAACTGTCTGTGAACAGAGTTACAAGGATTGAAAAACTTATTCTGCCAAGTGGACAATTTTCCTTTACAAAGCACTTGTGGGGAGAGCAACTGTCTCAAAGCGGTCAACTTAGGCGATGCGGCTTCGCTATGTATTGTTCTCAGATTCTAAATTTAGCTTATTCGGCTTATGCACCAATCCTTCAAATAACTTTCTCATCCCTTCACTTATTTCGCCAAGGCCACGAGAGCCTGGGCTGCCCTGTTGTGTTAGGTCAGGTAGCTCAATAGATTGAAGTTTGGTGCGTCACGTCAAGCTTAGATATTTAGAGGTGATAGTGTCTGAAATGAATATATTGTCTAGCTGGACGTATCGTATGCCGTGCAGGTAGGTAAGTAAAATAAATTTTAAAGTGGCGTCCACAAAGTAATTCACTTTATAGTTATTGTTGATTTAAGGGGCGCAAAAGCGATATCATCGTTCGCTAGTGATTCACTTTCGCACTATGAGAAAAATTATCATTGCTGGCTAAATATCTTGCGAAAGTGTGGGGTGATTCTGTTGTCAAACGTAGATAGAAGAAATGCATGCGAAATTGTTCATCTTCTCGCATACTGAATTGAGAAAACAATGCTAGCATTTGAATAATCTGTATGTTTAGGTGCAATATAATTATTATTATTACTGGTTCATTCAATACGATCAACAATCCTAGGTACTTGGGTTCGTGCTCAAATCATTTCTGATTAAGGGATTTATTTAAAACCTACATTACTATTGGTACTAGAGTTGCGAAATGTATACTTATTTTGCTTATTTCCATTCATACTTAAGATATGGGATCATATTTTGGGGTATGTCGCCAGATGTACTAAGCACGTTTAGGATACAAAAGAGAGCGATTAGAATTATGGCAAATGTACACTCTAGAGAATCATGTAGACCTCTGTTCAAAGATTTAAACATTCTCCCACTGCCCTGCATATATATCTTTGAAAGTATTATGTTTTTTAAAAAGAATTTAATGAATAAAGATGTTTTTCTTAAAACAAACAATGATGTTCATAGGCATAACACAAGACAAAATCAAAACATTCATATTTCACACATACACACAAGCATATATCAAAAAGGAACTTTTCACACTGGAGTTAAATTATACAATAAACTACCCCAGTATATAAAACTGGCCCCAAAAATAAAAACCTTTGATAGAATGTTGAAAGCTTATCTGCAGTGCCATTGTTTTTACTCAGTAGTTGAATATTTTAGCGTATAGGAGTGATGGAATCTATAACTATATTTTACTTTTTTAATTTAATTTTAATACCTAGCTGTATGTTGTTGTATTTATAGAATTAAGTTTTCATATTATGATAATAGAGTGAGGTGTAAATAGTTGTGCAATAAGATTGTATCTATTAAGATTTGCTATTATAATAAGTTATAAATAGTTTTAATCTTAGTAATATATACCTGTTAGTTCTTTTATTTTATGCATGTAAATTCTGACGTGTCCTATATCAAAAATGTATTGAATGCATGTATTTGATCAAATGGAATTAATAAAAATCTATCTATCTATCCAAAGGCTGAAACTAAGGTAATATTCGAGTATTTTTCTGGAATGAGTGTTTAATTAACCAGGAGTAAATGCAATTAAGCTAGGGCACTGAACTTTGTTTTCCATCCTCTCAAGGAACGTCAGTGTTACGGGCAGATGACGTATCTGTTCCGCCCCTTAAAACAACAATAAGTAACGTCAGGGGAATGCATGGCGATGGAGGAATTAATATATTGCATGTAGGCAACCGCGCAGACTTTCCTAAGACCCAATATTTGAACTATGCTTAATTTGGAAGAAAATTAAGATGAAGTATTGTCAAATCTATTATATAGAACAAAGTGTCCTGATTGACTGACTGACTCATCAACGCCCAGCCAAAACTATTACAGTTAGAAACATGAAATTTTGGGGATATGTTCCTTGTAAGTCGAAAAGGCCCACTAAGGAAGGACTTTTGGATATTCAGATTCTAAAGGGGTATTAAGGGGGTACGTCTGCATTTCATTGAATAACAAAATCTTCCGATTGGTTTCATTGGGGGATGTGATACTTGGCATATAAACTCATCATTCAAAATAAGCAGAAATACGACACGCATGTCATACGATGTCTTCATGTCAAAGGACCCATTTGAATTCAGTAGGCCGTGTTCATAATGGCAAAATTAATCACGGGAGTTTCCGCCAACACAAAGTTCCTCATTTATCTACTAGAAAGCGCTATAGTGTTCAAGAAGATTAGATATCTAACCTCCTTGACTTTCATAGTGCTTCAAGGAACAACGAAATTCGACATGCAAGCTACCCTCTGGGTGTTAATTTACAAATCATGCACCCGTCATCCGAGGCCATACGATATTATTATTATTATTACTCACTCACTCATCAAACTCACGGGGAAAAACAGCTTAAAAATAAGTAAATAGGTGTTCGACCGTTTTTTTCCATAAATCCAATTTAAGGGATTCATGGGGAGGGGTGAAATTCTGAAAAATAAACGTAAGAAAATGTGCTGACTGACTCACTCAGTCATCATCGCCCAGCCAAAATTATTGAAGTTAGAAACATGAAATTTTGGGGATATGTTCATTGTATGTCGAAAACGTCCACTAAGGAAAGATTTTTGGATATTGAGGTTCTAAAGGGGTTTTAAGGGGGGGGAGGGTAAACGTGCATTTCATTGAATAACAATATGTCACGAGTGGTTTCATTTGGGGATGTGATACTTGGCATATAAACTAATAATTAAAAATTAGCTGACACATGTCTAATGATTTTTCGATGAGGTGTATATTATGAGGTGAAAGGGATGAAAAATGGGGGTTGAAAGATTACAAACAGCGTGTATCTCTTGAACGACATAGGCGAGGAGTTTGAAACTCAGAGGAAAACAATCAGCTTAAATATAAATAAATACATAAATAGTTGTTCGACCGTATTTTAATAAATCCAATTTAAGGGACCCATGGGGAGGGGTGTGAATTTCTGGAAGAAAAACGTCCAATAAGGAAGGATATTTGGGTATTCTCACTCATCGACCAACCAAAACTATTAAAAATAGAAGAATGGCATTTTGGGGATATGTTTGTTGTGTATCGAAAACGTCTTCTAAGGAGGGATTTCTGGATATTCAGGTTCTAAAGGGGTGTTAACGGGGTTAAACCTGCATTTCATTGAATAAAAATATGTCACGACTATGACGCGAGCGAAGCCGCGGGTACCTGCTAGTGTTAATATAAATACAATTTTGTTTTGAGCTGGTGCAGTGACTATTATTATTATTGATCATTTCTACGCCATTTATTCCAAAGAGCAGCATCGATCTGCAAAGCACTTATTTTTCAGGAAGCGAAGAGATACTTTCCCTTGCGTATCAAGCCATTTCGTGATACGCTTCAACGTCTCAGAACAGTTAAACATAAAATGAGTTGCTCTCTTTATCTACGACTTAGAAATGGCTCCAGGTCCTGACGAAGCCGTGGCAGGAATGCAGGATTCGGCTTCCCGACTGCGGAGTTAAATAAGGTACATTCACGGCATTTGTCTGGAGGGAAGAACCACACTCAGGGTAACCGCTGTCATCACCGGGATTCGAACATCCGATCTTCAGACTTGCTGTAAACTCCCATCATGGTTGTTGGTGAGCTACACCGCGGGGTCTTTCTGGAAGGTGCGAGAGCTTTTACTTCAATATCGGAGAGTCATTCGTATAGCCACTAAATTTCAATGGTCACCAAATTTTTACTCCAAAATATCACAAAACTTATCACCCAAACGGCCTAAAATTCAATAATTTGGACCTAATTTCTGCAAAATTTTCAGGAAGAGGCTGCCCGGACCCCATCCGGAGCTTGGTGATATTCCATCTCCCAGATCCCCTGTGTGTCCACTCCCCCATAATCTTGGCTTAAATCCGCTTCTGATGGTCACCAGTCATCGATAGGGTTAGGGATTTTAGGAGAACTTGGCTCTAGTTTTTCTTACTGCAAAGCAATATTAAATTATAAAATATGGTTCAAATTCACATTTTCTTCTTTTATGAAAACAAATCACTGATCAGCTGCAATCTACTGATAGCACATAATTACTTAACGTGCGTATGACTACTGTATTTAAAAAAAACTTGCACTACAGCGCATGAATTAATTAATTATGAAAATGTATTTTGCTTTGATTAATGTACAAAGAAGTGTGATCACCGTTCAACCAAAACACTTACCAGTGTCGGGGGCGTGACTCTTCAAGAGCAGCAAATTTTAAGAATGTCAACATAAAAACACTATACGTAAAACGTATTTTAAAATAAATCTTGACTTAGTGTAAAAATCATGTTTTCATTATGAAAAGAGATTACGTTATATGTCACAGAGGTCGTAGTACTGCACAGTGTACAGTATACCCTTTTCATCTCTTTTAACATGCAGTTCAGTGCGCTGCACTTCCTGTTGATTAATTTTTGGGTCTGAGGACGTCGTGGTCATCAGTCCTTCCTACTTACTGTGCGTTTAGAACTCTGTCCGGCAATCTATATATGAAGTAAATAATATACTCTTAATTAATTTGGGATAGAATTGGGGAGGAAATGAATCTACGATGGTGCAACTACAGCCTTTGGCTATAGGGTTAAAACGATGTATCATGGAAAAGCTCTGACGGTGGAATTCGGACACATCTGTTTCCTAGTTCATAGAAAACAGCTCTTTTCAATGTGAATTTGTTCCCCAAGTTAAATATTGTAAAACCGATGAAATTACGGTCCGGCAAATGCATTATCTTTTCATATTTGTGTACGACAAAGGAGCATATTGCGTTTACGAGTATCACTGAAGTTCTAAAATTATTGATATCAAAAAGGATCTGCAGAACTTTAAATCTGAACACTGTGCATGCATACAGTGTTACCTCATCGGGGCAAATTTAGATCTGTCAAACGCCAAAACTAAACAGTATAGTGAATTTAATGAAAATTATTACCTAGTTCTCGATTGCCTTACTCTGATATTTCTTTCGGTTAATTGAAAATAATGCATTGGTACGCGCTTGTCAGGTATAAACATTGAATTTGCAAATACTTTTGCGTGCATTCCCCCAGTTTCACTGTTGTAAATTTAACATACCAGCATTAACTTATTTATATTGATAGTAATTCTCGCTCTGCTTGTGATAATACATATAGCATGGATTTAGTGGAATATATAATTGAAATATTATTATACAGTAGGTTGTTTATTGCAGCCAAAGGTCACATCAGGACATTCCAATTGAACGCCCGTAGGCTATCTAACAAGTTCAATTTCAAGTAGTTCCAATTTTGGCTAACAGACGCCACTGTAACTAACACCCAGCGGCAAACGTTGGAACTTGAGAGCGTTTCTAATCAAATAACCTACACATTTTGACTACACACTACAAATTGAAGTGGTAGGTTCTTTTAGATACCATAAATCTGCATTACATGGGCCCGCCGGCTTTACTTCCTCTCCAAATAAAGGCATAACGAAGGATTTCAACGCTTTTAAAAATCCGACGACTTCGGCCGGGTTTAAACCCACGATCTTGGGCATAGCAGCTCAGCATGCTACACTTATTATTATTATTATTATTATTATTATTATTATTATTATTATTACTTCAATACAGAACTAAAAGGGAAGAGACCGAGGGGAAGAACCAGAAAACGATGGATTGAGACCGTGAAATCAGAAGAGGGGAAAAAAGGGCTCTACTGGGGAGAAGTTTTAGAACGGAAGTTGTGCAAAGACAGAAGACAGTGGCGATCGCTTGCCTACCGCACCCGGGAAACTGGAGACGGAAAAGGAAGATGATTATTATTATTATTATTATTGCTTGCTGGTTTTTTATGTTCTTGCAAGTGATTTCATGATGAACATTTTGTGCATAAAACAGTTTGTGAAAATTTACGAGGATTATAATTTAAATTTACAGAATTAGGTTATAAAGGGGGGCCCGGGAGATTCCAGCCCCAGGGCCCGTCGCCGCTCTCTACGGCCCTGCCTCTTGATAGAACGCGCAAGCATCCTTGGTGGAACGGTCAATGTGATCACGCAATAGAGGAAAGAAGAAAAGCTTGGATCAAGTGGAATAACAAGAAAGACGATGTGAACCTTGAGAACTTTCTCTGCATCAGGAAAGAAACTTGTAAAATTTTAAAATTGGCAAAAAGAAATTTCCAGAAATCACAAATTATTCAAATTGAAGATGATTTTCAAAGACACAAAACAAGGGATTTCTATCAAACTTTTAAACACCAACTGTTCAAATACGTCGCCCCTACTCTTCACATCCGAGGATCTGATGGTAAACTTAACCTCAATAATAAAGACTGTGCTAAAGCTTTTGGAGAATATTTTGAACCCTTTTGAACACGGACATACCTACTGAACAACTTGCTTTCTATCCTAGCGTTGCATACCTCCGTCGAAGGAATAACACAAATCATCAAGGCGCTAAAAAATAATAAGGCCTCTGGGTAAGATAGTATTGTGGCTGAATTATGGAAATATGCAGATAATGACTCCATCATTTGTCTCCAGAAAACCATTGAAGAAATATGGCATAGTGAAAAGTTGCCTGAGGATTGGACTTCTGCCATCATTCATCCTATACATAAGAAAGGGGATAAATCCGACCCAAATAATTATAGAGGTATTTCACTGGTATCGGTAACGTACAAAATATTTGCAAGGGCTCTTCTGAACAGAGCAGAACCGATATTAGACCGTCAGTTAGGGGAATATCAAGCTGGGTTCAGGAAATCAAGATCCTGTCCTGAACAAATTCATAACATTAAGACCATAATTTCCTACTGTACGGTACGATCAAAACCTTATGTTGCGATTTTTGTGGACTTTCAAAAGGCTTATGATTGCATTCATAGAGACACAATAATTAACACCTTACGTGAGTTTGGCCTAGACAATAAATCAATTAATTTGTTCAAAGCAAGCTTAGAAAACACAATTTCTAAGGTCAAATTTCGTGGTGAATTGTCCGAAGCCTTTGCAATCAAGACTGGCTGTAGACAAGTTGATCTGGGATCACCGATGCTGTTCAACTGTGACTTGGAAAAAATTATAAGAGAATGGTTAACAATCTTACCAAATAATTATGGTATTCGAATTGGTTATAATAAAGAAGACCTGAATATAAACTGCTCGCTTTTGCAGATGACATTGCTTTGTTCGCTAATTCAATGGAAGAGGCCACTGACCAACTTAATAAACTACAAATCATAGCTGCTAAAACTGGACTTAAAGTGGCCTTCCATAAAACTAATTTTATCACAAATGTCAAAGATGCCTCAAAATTCATCACGATTGGTCTGCAAAAAATCAAAAAAGTCCGAAAATTTAAATACCTAGGCGAATGGATTACCCCTAATAATTCAGAAATAGCTGCCATTGAGAGCAGATGTAACAAATTGGAAGGTGCCTTTCAAACCTGCAAAAACATTTACAAAAGTAAAAGCTTGTCCCGGAATGTCAAACTTTGTCATTATAACACAGTAATTAGGCCGTCAGCACTGTATGCTGCAGAATGCTTACAGATGACAAACAAAGGCCCATTGAGATAATTAGAACTTAAGGATCGGAAAATTCTAAGGAAAATATTAGGACCTGTTAATGATAATGGTACTTACAGAAGAAGACATAACAATGAATTATTTGAACATATAGAAGATTTGGTGAGTGTGATGAGAAAAAGGAGAATGTCTTTCTTTGGACATTTGGAACGGATGGAGCATCATCGACTTTCATATCGAATACACTCATCAATCTCTAAAAAAAAATCCTATTGTAAATGGTCGATGCAAGTTAAAAAGGGCCTAACAGAAGCTCGAATCAATCAAGATCTGGTTTGGGATAGGAACCTGTTCAGAAAGGCGGTTAAATCAACCAGTAATCTGCACCCTTTAACATCTGTGATGCCTCGCCCTCACTGCAAGTGGACGGAAGAAAGGAGAGCTGAACATTCGTCAAGAATGAAGATCTACTGGCAGACAAGAAAACAAGCTTTACAGTGATCATATGAGTGAAGAACATCGTGGTCCATTGATGGCCGAAACGACTCCAAAAAAAAAAGGGGTTGTCACAGGAGACGGAAAATGAAGATAAAAAGGTAAGAGGTGTCACTAATCACGATTCGGCATAGCAAGAAATCACTATAACGAACCTTGATCAGCAATTATAGAAACGTCCACTGATCTGCTCGGCTATTCTGGCCAGTAATATCCAAGAAGAAAAGAGGACAATTCCTATAATTGTCACGCCGAAGAAAAGAGAAAAAGGAAGACTACAGGTGGAAAAGAAAAACGGTTCAGATTCCCACGCACTCCCCCAATATTTTTGTTACGTCCACCAAAATAGACGAACAAAAATTTTAACGATACAAACACAAGGAAGGGAGAAGGGAGTAAAAAAAGGGTACATCACGAAACATGACGGGAGGGAGCCTAGAAGTAGGGGAAGACGGGGAGGACTCAAAAGAATGTACTTCAATGAAGATAAATATAAAAATCAAGGTACGAAAATTTCACAATAAGAACTTAAGTTAAACCAGATAAAACAAAATAGTTAAAATAAAATAAGAACCCTAGCTTCCTCGCCAAAATGTTTTACAAATTTACAAAGTTAGAGATTTACAATATATAATAAATATAAGTACAATAAAGCTGTCTTCCATAATGTCTCAAGGCAGGATGTCAGAGAGCAGATATGATCATTAACTAAAACAAGAAAGAACGATTAATAGAGAGCGATATTATCTTATTGTAATAATAGGATAAAGTTGAGTGGCGACATCCACGATACTCCGACAAAGATTAATTAGGGACGAGGAAAAATGACTAGACGTCATCTATTTAAATATTATTCGAAGTAATAACCTGAAACGAAGTAGATAATTAAAATTGATAGCAATGCCATCTTGCGCCAAAGCACGTATACTTGAAGAAATAAGCTGAAAATCATGTCACAAGAGAAAAATAAACATTTAAGAGAAAGGGAAGAAATGTGACAAAGATAGATGGACTTAACTTACAAAACGCTTCAGCTGGGTGACATGAGCAGTAGATACTTGCTGCAGTCTGTCATCACTCACAAGCTCCACTGTGACAGGTGTGAGGAAACGAGTGATAATGCGCGGAGTAGACCATCGCATGCACAGTTTACTCGAGATCTGCGCCGCCGCATTACTCACAGGGTGAAGCTTCACCAGTACTTTGTCGTTTACCTGAAAAGAAATGGTACGTCTTCCAACGTTGAACCTCACAGCTACTTTGGTCCGAGCCTTTTTAAGTGCTTAACAGCAATGTCCCATTTTTGGGACACGGAAGAATGTCTCGAAGGTTCAGATAAATACTCTATGTTCCACTTGAGCAGTAGGGGAACCACAAGTGTCCTACCGAGAAATCATTCCGCAGGAGTAGTTTGAGTTGAAGAGTGGAACGAAGTGTTGAATCCCAGACAGAAATACTGAAGGTTTACGTCCCAAGAAACATGATCCGCGTTGTGGAAAACCGAAATACAAGCCTTCAAATTTCTATGGAAACGTTCAACTTGGTTCCCTTGGGGACGATAGGGAGACAGGAACACATGACGAATACCCCAATTGAAAATCATAGTCTCAAAAGTCTTAGATCTGAACATAGTAGCATTATCGGATACCAGATACTTGGGTGGCCCAAATATACCAAATATATATTTACTCAGGAAGTTTACGATAGTTCTTGTCGTAATTTCTCTCACGGGGAAAAGCCAAACGAATTTAGAGAAACCATCGATAACAGTGAGAATGGCCTGATTACCTTGTTTTGATCGGACGAGTGGACCAAAATAGTCTATGAATAAACGTTCTCCTGGTCGAGTCACAATATCTGCTTGTTGCAGACCGAACTTGGTGTTTTGCGCAGGCTTGGAACGTTGACAGATTAAACATTTCCGGACGAAACTAAAGGAATCAGACTTAATTGAAGGCCAATAAAACTCGTTCGAGATATTTCTGAAGGTCCTGTGCATACCGATGTGTGCCCCAAAAACCGGAGGAATGGTAATATGTTAAAAGCATGTCGCCAACAGCCTCTGGAGCAAAAATCCTAAATTTCGAAGATTTGGGTAACGTGTACCCGATAACGTCATTTCGAATACAAAACTCGGAACAAGAAGGATCTTTGTTCGTCATTTTGTCACGCAATTCCATACAATATGGATTCTCGGCTTGGAAGGTCCTGATATCCACAAAAGACCAAGGACAGTGTTGCATTAGAAACACAGGTTCAGGAGGTTTTGAAGGAGGGGAGGGGGAGTAACGGGGATAGTAACGTTTTCCTCAAACATACGTGAGAGACAGTCGGCAACAGAATTCTCGCTGCCTTTCACATGTACAATATTGAAATTGAAGGAAGATAGTCGTAGGATCCATCGGTTAATACGACCTAATTTCTTGACATGTGACAGACTCCACTTTAAAGCTTCGTTATCTGTATACACAGTGAATCGTCTATGTTCCAGAAAACTCCTAAAGCGTTCACACCCGAACATTACCGCCAAACTTTCTTTCTAAAAAATGGAGTAACGTCTTTCATGTTCATTCAGCATTCGACTAGCGAAAGCAATGGGGGCGAATCTCCCATCCACTTGTTGACTCAACATGCTCGAAACTGCCAGATCACTAGCATCACAATGCAGAAAAAAATCCGAATTAAAATTAGGGGATTGCAATACAGGAGCATTAGACAAACATTCCTTTAGTCTTACAAACGCACGTTCTTGCTCAGTTCCCCAAACGAAAGTGCTGTTCTTCTTCTTCAAGACATTTAAGGGGGCGGCAACATCAGAAAAATGTTTTATGAACCTGGAATAAAAGGTGAACATCCCCAACACACGACGTAAGGATTTCAAAGAAGTAGGACGAGGAAGTTCTTGTAGACATTTCACACGTTCAGGGTTAACCGAGATACCTTCACCGGACAGCACGTGACCTAGAAACTTTATCTGGGAACACCCTAACGAACTTTTCCTAGCATTTACGGTTAAACCTGCTCGTCTTAGACGCCAGAAAACTTCACGAAGATGACCGACGTGTTTCTCAAAAGTGTTACTATAGATTACGAGATCGTCAAGATAATTGAAAACGTACTGAAACTTCAAATCTCCCAATAGGTCTTCCAATACGCGACTGAGCACTTGGGCTCCGATAGCAATTCCCATTGGTAACTTCAAATATTCAAACAACCCAAAGGGAGAAGAAAAGGCAGTATCTTTGCGGCTCTGTTCATCCAAAGGAATTTGATAATACGCGGAATTCAAGTCAACTATAGAATAGAATTTCGCGTTGTGAAAGTGTTGAAACGCCGATTCCAGGGTAGGAAGTGGGAAATTATCGAATACCACCTTCTTATTTAATAGTCGATAGTCCACCACAAGACGACACTCATTTTCTTTCTTAGGAACTAAGAAGGCTGGTGAGCCATAAGCAGACTTGGAGGGTCTTATCACATTTCTTTCTATCAGATCACTTACATGTCTCTTCATGGCTAAAGGTTCGGGAGGGGAGCAAGGGAACTGGGCAGATCTCACAGGAATAGAATCAGTCAAATCGATATGGCATTCATACCCAAGAGCACTTCCCAGTTGATCAGAGATCTCGTCAGAACATTAATTCACCAAATCATATAAAATTTGCCGTTGATGAGATAATAAGGAAAGGGGTAATGCTATCACACAGTCAGGTAGAATATTAAACACTCCGGGCATAAAATTCTCAAAAGGAAACCTCTGGTTAGATGAAAAAAGAAAGTTTTATTTTATTTTATGTCTTCGGTAGTGGCGAAGTTAGGGCTCATGGCCCTCTCTTACACTTAACCACGAAATATGGTACCAGTACATAGCTTATGACAATATCGAAAATACAAAAAACATTATGATGATAATAAATTAATTATGCCATTACTAATATTAGTAAAAAAGGCACATGAATAATGATAGTAATAATTATAACAATACAAATAATAATGAAAAAAATGAAAATCCACAGCCTGCTTCCAGTCTCCGACCGGGTCAGGAATGGAATGAATGAAGCCCCTATCTAGCGGCGAGGATATGAACTGTGCCGGCTGCTGAGGCCTGACGCACTCCTCTGGGGCAATGATTAAATGAATGACAGATGAAATGAAATGATAGTGGAGAGTGTTGCTGGAATGAAATTTTGACAGGGAAAACCGGAGTACCCGGAGAAAAACCTGTCTGCCTCCGTTTTGTCCAGCACAGATCTCACATGGAGTGACCGGGATTTGAACCACGGACCCAGCGGTGAGAGGTCGGCGTGCTGCCGCCTAAGCCACGGAGGCTACAAATAATAATAATAATAATAATCACAATGTCACAGACCTTACTATAATATCCTAGATATAATCCTAGCTCAGTCATACGTCCTATCATCCATCACCATTCACACCCCCAATCAGCAGTATTCAACAGGTAATCTCAGCATGCGGCCTTAAATTTATTTATTGTTGTGGAATTTCTGATATCGGGAGGAGTTGAATTCCATAGTCGAGACCCAGCTACAACAAAAGAGCGGTAAAACATGGATGAGTGGTTGATGGGGATGGCGAGGGAAGAGCCAGATCGAGTGCTTCGATTATGATATGAGGACAAGTAACTAAATTTTGATGACATGTACGTGGGGGTGTTTTCATGCAGAAATCGATAGATGGATGTCAACAAGTGAAATTTACGGCGTTCATCAGGTTTAAGCCATGAAAGAGCACGGTAGCTTGGGGTTATGTGGGCATCGTATATTAGATTGAAAGCGAACCGAAGACAAGAGTTCAATGCTTGTTGGAGTTTCATTGTTTGTCCATGAGTCGCGTCAACGAGAACGATGTCACAGTAGTCTAGAATTGGTAGTATTAGTGTCTGGATGAGTTTAATCTTAATGTCTAGTGGTAAAATATTCTTATGGCGCACGAGTGGGTCAAGGGATGCGTATATCTTTTTACGTGTATTTCTTATATGTTGTGACCAGTCAAGAGTTTCAGTTAAGGTTAACCCAAGGTTCCTTACTTCTTTACTAAAGGGGATGGTGATTGAATTCAGTGTTACTGGAGGCACAACGTAGTTGTTTTTAATGAGTTTAGTAACTTATGAGAGCCGATGATGATAGTTTGGGTTTTCTTAGGATTGAGCAGGAGAGAGTTGTCATCGGCGTATACACTAAGTTGATGGATATCAGTGTTTATATCCCTTATTGCATTTGATATATTGTTGATACTAGTGTGGCAATATATTTGGAGATCATCTGCATAAAGATGATATTTATTATAGTTAATTGTGGAGGAGATATCGTTGATATAGAGCCACTGATCTCTATACATGGATGGCTGGTAGCTAAGGCAGCAGTAAGCCGAATAGACGATGACAGGTATAGCAAGATGGCAGCGAGCGCATGGTGCAATATTGCGAATCCGGCTCTGTGATTGGTTACTGGTAGTTTGATGTTATACATGTATTTATACTGGCAGTAAATATTTTGTGTTTCTTGTAGTAGTAAAATACGGGCTGAATTTGGTTATTTAAAGCGTAAAATTTTAGTTTTAAGTACCGGTTTAGTGACCCATCATCCCAGGCAAGCCGGTAATACCTTCACTTCTCAGGCAGATAGGTCGCTTAGCCGTAATTTTGAAGTTATTGTGAAGTTAAGTATACATATGCGGTGGTGCTGAAGCAGACGTGATCGGGCTAGGCTATTGCGTGTTTAAATTTGAACCCACTTCAGGGTTTTTCGGTTCTGGGTGCGAATAGTTCGCTTAATAGTTGTAAAACGGTGGGGAGAGTATATTTTGAGTAGGTTTTTAGTTGTGTTAAGTTTTATGTGGAGCTGAGGAGTGAAACTGGTTTGGCTTCAAGTGCATTTTTGGCTTTAATCTACTTCCCGTTATTATTAAGTTTATTGTTCTGCTAGCGTGATTAAAAGCTGTAGTATTTAATGTAGAGAGCTGGGATTACTTGGAGGAAGTGTTGGTTGTTTCATGGAAACAGGAATTCATTACTAATTACCGATTACGATATGTCGAATCTAGGCCTGTATAGTGAGCTACGTTTTTAGGTAAGTTACATCATTTGAAAAATGCATAATTTCGTGGCATATATACATGTATAAGGTACCGTATATACAATTTACAAGAATGTTTCCAGAAATTGTTTTTCACTCGTTACTCTGTTACTGATCGCTAACTGCGTGTACTCAGCACCTAAGTTGATATTTGTCAGCCGTTATTATACATTCATTTTTATTGATATTCCGGAGATTTACTGACCTCGGAATGACGTGTCAGTGATCCCAATGCTCTTATGCTATTAGTGAACATATCTCTATATTTTTATGTGCTCCAAAGCACCATTAATTACGATTTAAAATTGACTAGATTATCATTGCTTGCCCATAAGGAGGTCTCGAGAATGGGTAGACCAACATGGCGGACCGCGCGCTCAACCTGGCGTACTTTCTCGTGCAGCGGAGAGCTGCCATCAGCGATCCATGTATAGAGATCAGTGTATAGAGCACAAAAAGTAGGGGCCCAAGGACCGAACCTTGGGGGGTTCCTGCCTTTTTCTGACGCCACTGTAAGGTGGTGTCCTGTACAATCACACGCTGATTTCGACCCGTTAGGTAAGCAGAGGAAAAATTTATGGCTTCGGAGCCAAGAAGGGATTTTAGCTACTTCAATAGGGTCGGTATATCTATGGTGTCAAATGCTCTGCTGAAATCGAGGAGGGTGAGTATTGTTACTTGTCTTTGGTCCATTGCTTGTCTGATGTTATCAGTCACCTTAAGTAAGGCAGTAGCTGTGCTGTGGCCCTTCTTGAAACCAGACTGGAGTGGATCAAGTAGAGAGTGAGTGTTCAAATATTCCAGTATTTGAGTTTGTACTAACCGTTCCAGTACTTTGGAGAGAGCAGGGAGAATAGATACAGGGCGGTAGTCGGACGGTAACAGTGGGCAAGGTATCTTAGGAAGAGGGATCACGTTGGTGTATTTCCAGATAGAAGGCAGTGTGCCATTGTTTAAACAGTAATTAAAAATGTTTGTGAGAATGGGGAGAACAGCACCAATAATATAATGTATAAATTTTATAGGTATATCATCAAACCCGCTCGCCTGGGATCTAATGGAATACAACACTCTCTTAACTTCATTAGTGCTTACGTTACGAAATGCAAGGCTGGGTCGATCTGTTGGTGGAAATGATGGGCCGTGACTGGCAGCGTTATTTGGGCTGGATTGAATATCTGCATCCGTGAAATATGCATTTAGCTCGTCTAGTGGAATGTCAGGTATAGGAAGTTACTCCTGGTTTTTTCCTATGCCCAAAGCACCGAGTTGTTTCCACGCTCTAGCCGTGTTTATTCGGCAGGTTGTATCACGAACATACTTAAATTTAAGATTACGTAAAGTTTGCTTAATTTGGTTTCGAAGTACTCGGTACTTTTCAAAATCATTTGGTAGACCAGAACGTTTGTATTGTCTGAAAAGATTATCTCTACGTGACATCATTTTCTTGACTTCCGGAGTTAACCACGGCTTAGGTTTACGAGAAATCCTTATCTTTCTCCTGGGCGCATGTTTGTTGTATAGTAGTTGTAGTAGTTGTAGGTATCTAACCTCAATCCAGTTTTTTTTATAAAGTCGGCACCCAGCAAGACAGGTGCAGCTAAATTATCCATGACCTGAAACTCATGATCCCAAGAAATATCGTGGATTTTAACATGGCATGAAATTGATTCGTAGACATGAATGGGATTGTTAGAGGCTGAGACAAAATTATTTCGGGACTGGTGCAGACGTTTACATGCGTCAGGGATGTCCTCAATCACCGACCTACGTATAAAACTTTGACACGCACCACTATTTAAAAGGGCAAAAGAATGTATCTGAGAAATAGATATGTGAACCCACGGTTGAATTATTTTGGAAAAAGGTACGTCGGATATCACGGAATCATACTCCTTGCCAAAATAAATCTTCTTAGCCTCACGATTGGATTCATTATCGCAAAGCTTCACTAGTTTTCCAAGGGATTAGTAGCATTGCAACGAGGACAAATTGGTTTGATTACTCCTTGTAAACCACACCCAAAACAAAACTTCCCTTTTAGCAGTACTAAACAATCACGGTAGATATGTGACCCTTTTAAGCAGTTCCAGGATCGAACCGGGGACGTGGAAGCATTCACATGAGGAGGGGCATTTACATCAAGGTTATGGGAACGAGGGATACTACGTTGGACATGATTCACAGCATTAACGCGAACATTAGTTCTATGTGAATTGACAGAGTCGAAGGTTGTTTCAGTGTCGTGTCGACCAAGGAGCTGGAGTATTATTATTGCCACGTTCCCCACATGCAGGCATATCGATCTTATTACTACACTCATTCATGTTGAACGCTAATTCAGGAAACATACATTCAGAAGGCTGAGGAGGTGGGATATATCGATTACACAGTCGGGCAGTTGCTTCAAATTCACACCCTTGAATAAGAATGTCTTCAGTATCTAATACTGAAGAGCGGCGAATAAACTGTTTATAGGAGGGATGTAAATTACAATAAACAGTATTAATAGTTTCACTAGAAGACAGTGGAACTGGAAGACGAGATATTAGGATACGTATCGCTGTGACATAATCATCAATATTCTCCCCGAGAGCTTGGGTACGGGAGAAAATCTCATGCTTTAAGGCATGCTAAAAGTCAGATGGCGTGAATCTCCTTTTCAAAGCATTCACGAAACTAACCCATGAACTGAAGGGATACTGGACTAGACGGTACCATTTTAAAGAGTTCCCACATAATAAAATGGGAAGACATTGTATAATGCTATCAGGGACCAAACAATAACATGCACATAATTGCTCGATGCGCGTGGTAAATTCAAAGATTGAAGAAGACCCCTCTTCGCCCGAATATCTGATATTCCATTTGTTTATTATATTAGCGACATTTCCACCTTGAAAGTTTGAGTTATGTGCTAGCGGAATAGGCAATGTAGAAACTAGGGGGTCGAATTCCAACCAATCAAGTTTCGTCGAAGCATTGGTGTTGGCTAAATGCAACGCATCACTACTAGTAGGCGACTCGATTTCACACTTGATGTCGTTATTCATATCTGTCATTACACTCGCAGAAAAGGCACGAAAATATAATTGATAAAGGCCTTACCTTTTACAACGAAGCCCAAAAGAGTTTGCTACGGCAAGAAATTATCACCAGGATGATAATTCTTAAAAACTTCTTACCAAAATCCACAACAGTTTGTTCTTCTTTTATTCACAACAATCTCCAGCCATCTTTTAGTCTCGACACATGAAAAAAAACGATAAGTACCATATTGCCAACTTACACATACAGGTGGACCTATTTGTGGGCTAAGCGGTCCTCTTATGTCATTTTGGGGAATGAAAGTAGGTGTAGTTACATGTAGAGCGATACTTTCGAATAGTAACCACAAGCTCTGGCTACCATTTTGTGCCGTCTGGCCTTTCGCAAGATGTAGTTCGCAGTGGAAGTGTGTACCAATTAGTCTAGCGCTGGGCCCATTAAACCGGACTAAGGTTATGAAGGTATCAGAGGCGATGGATTGAACGTACATTCACTGCCATGTGAATGCAAGTTCTATTCGAATGCGCTATTCATTATGGGCCTAGCTTAGCTTAGCCTAAAGAAAATAAAGACTAAATAAGGTACACATACTCAACACATAGGCAAAGGAGAGGTAATGTATTGACCAAAGAGATAACATCAAGGAATGACGAGGAAGCATTACATACTATGAATGAGGTTAAGTGGACGTCAAACATGTGATGTTAGGCAAAATAACGGGCGAAATGACCGAAACGTAAATGTTATGATCGATAGGAGATAACGGTAAAAGGGGGAACACATTTGGGAAAGTATACTCGTAAAGAGGAAAATTACATTGGGAAAAATAAAGATTAAAAGGGCTAGACAAAGAGTCGGGAAAGGTGAGTCTACCGCCAAAGAAGCGAACGGTAGCTCAAATAGCCATGAAGGAAATGAGAGAGTGCGAGGGGGACGGAGTATTAATAAAATCGCGCGTAGATATGACGTAAATGAATAAACACGAAAAGGGGCAAGTAACCGATATTAAAAATAATTACGAGAAAGGTATTGCAACACAAAATAAAAGATACCCATCAACAAAGTAAGTTACATCAGAAAGGGATTAAGCCATACTCAAGGACTTGCATATGAAAACGCAATCCTAAGATAAGAGGCAAACAAAAGATGAGAGGTATGGCATAGGTGTTACTGTTGAACACACGCTACTCAGTAAACCGGACCAAATACCTACACAAAAGATACGACGAGATGGGGACAAAGAATAATGGGAACGAAACAGATACTCCATGGACATACTAGAATAGGCGAATCGCCCTAGTATTCAATACGATGAGCAAAGACAAAAATACGTAACCTACCTTGATATTATCAGCGTTAATCCGGCTTCACGGAATTACATTAAATAAACTAGATTCGCACCTTAAGCCTCCGTGGCTTAGGCGGCAGCACGCCGGCCTCTCATCGCTGGGTCCGTGGTCCAAATCCCGGCCACTCCATGTGAGATCTGTGCTGGACAAAACGGAGGTAGACAGGTTTTTCTCCTGGTACTCCGGTTTTCCCTGTCAAAATTTCATTCCAGCAACACTCTCCACTATCATTTCATCTGTCATTCATTTAATCATTGCCCCAGAGGAGTGCGTCAGGCCTCGGCAGCCGGCACAGTTCACATCCTCGCCGCTAGATGGGGGCTTCATTCATTCCATTCCTGTCCCGGTCGGAGGCTGGAAGCAGGCTGTGGATTTTTCATTTTCAAACTAGATTCGCACCTCTACGCGCACCTTTATAAAACACAAACGAACGGGTAAAAACGGAATAAAAAGGCAAGGCATCTCGAAAACGAGAGCGAGTGCACACCAAAAGGTCCTACCAGGGAGATAAAAACAGAAGACTGCCTAGAGAGTAACAAGGGGTTGTCACAGGAGACGGAAGAAGAAGATAAAAAGGTATGAGGTGTCACTAATCACGATTCGGCATAGCAAGAAATCACTATAACGAACCTTGATCAGCAATTATAGAAATGTCCACTGATATGCTCGGCTATTCTGGCCAGTAATAACCAAGATGAAAAGAGAACAATTCCGATAATTGACGCGCCGAAGAAAAGAGAAAAAAAAGGAAGTCTACAGGTGGAAAAAACGGTTCAAAGTTTGTGAGCATTATCCTGATGACATAAATTGGCTTGCTTCCAAAGGATTCGAGAATAAGTTTATATTATTGTTCAAAATCTTTATTCATTAAATCAGCTCTCTGACTATTAAAAATCCATTTTCTACATCTGAAAATTAAAATGTCGGCACGCTTTTGAGATGACATCTTTTACGTTTCCTTAGCCTACCGTTCGTTTTAATTCTCAGAATGCATATATATTTATATTTGATTTGCAGCCAATGGTCTTAGCAGGGCATTTCACATGAACGCCGGTAGGTTCCCCAATTTCAATGTCAAGTAGTTCCAACTTAAGCTACAAGACGCCACTGTCACTGAAACCCAACGGAGTACGTTCGAACCTGTTAGAGCGTGTCTAACTCAATAGCCTACATATTTTGTCTGCACACTTCGAATTGTAGTTGTAAGTTCTTTTACGTGCCATAAATCTATGGCATGGGCCCGATGACTTCGACTGGGTTTGAACCCGCGAACTTGGGCATAGCAGTTCAGCATGTTACCGACTACTCAACCAAAGCCATGCATAGATATCCTAACGAGACATGCTTCTGATTTTAACCGACTGGCTCCGTGACTCAGCGGTAACGTTCTCGCCTGCTCTCCCCAAGATTGCAGGATCTAATCCTGGCGCAGTCAGCTGGCATTTAAGGGTGCATGAATGGGAGGGAACCGTGTCTGTAGACTTACTGGCATGTTGAAGATCCCCTTCAGGGCAAAATTCGGCACCCCGGTGTCTCTAAAAGCCACAGTAGTTAAAAGGGACCTAAAACCAATAACATTATTATTGATTTATAACCCGTTAAAGACCTAGTTCTTTTGTTTGATTGTAAAGCTTTATAATACTTTCTACTGCGTATCCCAATTAATTGGGGTCGCCGGAGCCAATCAGGCTCATTTTGGTTTTGGCCGTGTATTTAAGGCCGGATGCCCTTCCTGACGCCACGTAATTTTTCAGGTAAAAATTCCACCCCACTGTCAGCGGGATTGGAACTCCGGCTGTCCAGGTGATATTGACGAGCAGCTAAGCCACTGCGCCATCACGCTCCCCTTGAAAATCTTTATTAGACTAAAATCCATAGATCAAATCTTAGATCTGTAGATAGACTGTTGTTATACGTTGTCATGAAGAAGTGTGTAGCATAAAATGGGGACCCGGGCTGAAAGCCGACAACAGTACATCACCACATACACAAATCACAAACTGCCGATTTTCCAATGGGGTGTCCTAACCCCCCGCCTTGGCTACGCCACTGCCCAAGGCTTTACACTCCTGGGTTAGTCAGTCTTGCTTGCTAAGGATCCTCTATATACCCTAGACAAGGCTATACAAGTTAGTTCTGAACACTTAGTGTTAATTGTATATTAAAATTATATGCACAGCTTATACAAGTACGTTTTGCATGCAGTCAAACTTTGTAAGATAGTTACATACAACACTCAAAGTATGTTTCTGCTACCTAGCGGTGGATATGAGCACTCACTGGTGATATCCGAGGTGAGCTGATTTGTTCACACATTTACTCCCACTTTTGCTCCCATATTGGCTCCCATATTTGCTCCCACTTTTGCTCCCATATTGGCTCCCATATTGGCTCCAACATTTCCTCCCACTTTTTGTTCCCATATTAATGCCAACTCTTATAACTATAAGCAGCAGCAAAATGTAAATGGAATAATATTTCTGATAATGTTCAAAACAAAAGTCCTGAGGTCTTGGGTTTGAATTCCCAACTATGGTTGTCAGCCAATGAGTTACACTACAGGAAACTTTTATTTTTGTGCTGTGTTGCATGATAATTTACCCATCTGGCGGTGTAGTGGCTAGTATACTTGGGTGTTATCCCTGAGGTCTTGGCTTCCAACTCAACTATGCCCAGAATTTAATTTTGATCTGAGAGTTGAAAGGTTAGGTTAGGTGAAGTTATGTTAGGTGAGGTTAGGTTAGGTCAAGTTAGGTTAGGTTAGGTGAAGTTAGGTTAGGTGAAGTTAGGTTAGGTAAGGTAAGGGTAGGTTAGGTTAGGTCAAGTTGGGTTAGGTTAGGTTAGGTGAAGTTAGGTTAGGTAAAGTAAGGTTAAGTGAGGTTAGGTTAGGGTAGGATAGGTTAGGTTTAAGTTTGTTATGTCTAGTTGTTTTAGAACAACACCACTTTTGCTCTCATATTTGCCTCCATATTTTCTTTGCACTTTAAACTATCTTGACTTGTGTATTTTCTTTTGCTGGCATATTTGTTGATATATTTGTTAGCATATTTGTTCCCTCTTTTTATATTTGCTTTGCTCCTACATTTGATCCCATATTTGATCCCACTTTTTACTCACCGTTTTTGCTCCCACATTTTCTCCCACTTTTGCTGACACTTTTTACCCCCACCTTTGCTCCCACTTTTTGCATGTATATATGCTCCCACATTAAACTATTGTTGTTATTTCCAAGTTGTCTTTACTAGAGATTAGTTTATGCTTGACAGTTGATATGGAAGTATCAGTGATTAGTTATGGTAAGCCTTATGCATACTATAAAGGATATTCATATATTGTGAAACGAAGCATTAAAAGTGGAATTGTTATTTGGCGCTGTTAATAGCAACGATCGAAACAGTGTCGAGGAATGCTTAAGACAAAAGGATTGGACATACTTTCTTCAAACAATCATGATTTTAAACTTAATAATCACGCTAGTCTAAATGTAAGGAAAACTCAAACCAAAGCAAAAAACCAAGTCCAAGGAAAAGATAGTGCTGCTCAATATAATATTAACCTCAAGTTTAATACACTACAACGCACTCAGGCTGTTAGCGAGTTGTTTAATGAGAAACCTTTAACACCTCCTGTAAAACCCATGTTCAGACACACACGCACATCTCAAAAGCCCTCAACTCTATCAGAGACAACATACACCATCAGGAAGTTGGTGGGAGAAGGTGATGGTCATAATAATAACATAACAATATTAAAGCACTCTAGCACATCTAAAATAGTACATTATGCAACGAGCCTATGATGGCTATAATTAAGACACGAGTATTTTTTATAAAACGAGCGTATGCGAGTTTTATAATTTCCATACGAGTGTCTTAATTACCATTATAGGCGAGTTGCATACGACTGTTTATGTTCGACGATAATTATAACTTTATTATACGTTTTAACATAAATATTCATAAATATCTGTTGAGAGTCAGCCACTTGAATTTTGTGATCGAAGAGCGAGCGCTGGGTATATCTCTGAACGACCGACGCATGCGCTCTGTGTGCTTGCAATGCCATATGCAGGCCATATGTTTACATCTGCCGTCCCTCAGTTATATTGTCACCGGAGTCGTTTGAAGGAAATGCACTGTGTAGAAATTAGGGTTGGTGATATTAAGGTACATGCTATTTCTTGTCTCATATTCGCCAGTTTATTTACGTGAACATATGGACGGTGCGTATTCCATGTCGGTAATTTATTATAGTTCGATGTTGTGTTTATGTCCGACATGTTGGATTTTGAGCGCATGCGTGAAGGTATCGTTACCTAATTGGTCAATGAACGAGCTCTGATTGGCTGGAGAAACTGTATCATAATGAAAAACAGTGTTATAATGACCATCATTATGATACAGTTTTCTGACACATAATAGTGAGGGTCGAACATAAAGAAGCTTTCAACACTATCAAAGGCAACTCAAACCATTGACCAGACTGTGGACACAGGTGGAAATTATGATGATAATGATGACGATGATGATGATGATCATCATTATGAAGATCATTATAATGGTGAGGTTGATAATGATCATGATGGTGATAATGATGAACTGCTTCCCGAGTTTTTGAAACCAATCATAAAAATAGCAAATGGAACGATCCTAATATATTAGTCGAACGTCTACAGCTGTTCCATGCCTGTAAACAGGCTGGTCAGATTGGTTATGAGGAAGAGCTATTAAAAATAGAAGATGAACTTCGTAAAGCTGGTATTATTGTGTAATGGGTCAACGTAGCAACACCCCCATCCTCTAAAAATAATTATCAACAAGTGTTATATTTAAAAACTATAACAAGCAAACATAAACAAAAAGAGCTGTATTCTGTGTGTGTATACCTATTGTAAATATATACCTATATGAATTAAATTAATTAACATAGTTTGTATATATATATATATATATTCTTTCATGTTGAGTGTATATTTGCTCAACCACTTTTTGGTTTTTCAAAGCAGATTTTTGTTTTATTTTGATTTTTCCGTAACATTACAGTTATCAGTCTTGTAAACTGGGTGATTAATATAGGGATAAAGGCATCTTTAAAAAATCACAAGCCTTACAGTTGTCACATATTATGTATAACATGTTACATGTTGTCCTACATTCCACATAGGGCTCTACCTTCTTAACAGTGAACTCTGTAGGTCATTAAAATAACTACTTGTAAAATAATTCCAGTGGCAAATCCTGTTAGCAAATATAATATATTAAATATTTTCACGCCATAGATAGACAACTTGAAAATCATTTATTGTAGGAATACCTTTAATGGGGCCACCAACGCTTCAAGTATGCAATATACATTCCAGATAGTGCTTCATTTTGGTCGATAGTGCCTCGAGTGCTTATATTAAATAACAATAATGTAAACGTATAAACATTTAATAAATCATAATTGTTTTCATTAAATATCATATAATAAATATTTTCACACCAAAGAATGACCATTTCAAAATCATTTATTGTAGGAATTTCTTTAATGGGATCTCCAAACCTTGAAGTAAACCATATGTGATATACATTCCACATAGCTACATAACCGACAGTACGTCGTGGTATCAATCTCAGACAGCGCGCGCGCACATTGTTTGTGTTGCATTTCAGTTCCATTTGCACTTCATTTCTTGAAAATCACCCCCACGCCAAAGAAATATATATAGCAAGCGAGTGGAAACATGTTACACATCAATAATTTTAGAAGTGCTCTCAGGTATTGTATGATGATTTTTTTTATTGCATAACTGTTTGTTGACTAGCATTTACTGTTACACAACATTATCTTTGGTAAGCTCTACATGAAATGAAAATCCACAGCCTGCTTCCAGTCTCCGACCGGGTCAGGAATGGAATGAATGAAGCCCCGATCTAGCGGCGAGGATATGGACTGTGCCGGCTGCCGAGGCCTGACGCACTCCTCTGGGGCAATGATTAAATGAATGACAGATGAAATGAAATGATAGTGGAGAGTGTTGCTGGAATGAAATTTTGACAGGGAAAACCGAAGTACCCGGAGAAAAACCTGTCTGCCTCCGTTTTGTCCAGCACAGATCTCACATGGAGTGACCGGGATTTGAACCACGGACCCAGCGGTGAGAGGCCGGCGCGCTGCCGCCTAAGCCACGGAGGCTTGTGGTAAGCTCTACATTCAGTATCCTAATTGTCTGTGGTATAAAGTCTTGTTTAACAAACATGGTCAGACGGTTTTGTCTGTAGGTCTAAGCCTCTGTTGTGTATGATTTCAAAAAATGATAAACAGCTTTCTAGAACTGTACTCACTGGTCAATAACCAACATAGTGGCCAAAATGTTTCCCTAATAGGTAACTCATGTTTGGTTAGTCAATTCTTATTGCAAGGCCAGTCAAGACCTAAAAAAATTAGTCTTAACGTATATATCAATCATCAACATCATATCATTAAACAAATCAAACCATCTTAAGGTATTTATTAAATTGAATTGCATTTTAGGAACCTTGCAAGCATTTTGCAACCATGAAGAGGAAAGTATAGACAGGAATTGTGAAAAGGAAACCGTTCAATCATTCATTGTCGTTTGTGTTAGAAACCTCAACGTAAGAGGTTATGAAAGTCTATGTGAGGGTGTGGTTTCTACAGCTGGATGCCTTTTCCTGACACCCACCTCAGAGACGAGTTTATGGGAGATGTAACTCAGCTATCATGTCAAATGTGGAGCTCCTAGTCTAGGAGAAATTCATGTTGAGGTATTCGTCTGCAGGGAGTGTGATAAACGAAACAAACAAAAAAGCATACATTTAAAGGGAAATATTATGGAATTTTCGCGTTCATGTAATGATATTTTAAAAAATGGTTAAATTTCATGGTTTGTAGACCACTTGGGTAAGTTTGGTAAATTGTAGTGAATTTTCATATATATTCCGGTAATTTTATATGAATTCGAGGTAGTTTAAACCATTCTTTGATAAATCAATGGCATTTCAATAAATTTGGAAGTCATTTGTTGGATTTTGCTGCAATTTGGTGAAATTTGCAAAATTTGCGGAAAATTTATTGGATTTTACAAAATTCTGGTCAATTTCACGATAAATCTCAGATAGTTAGGTATTTTAAAAATAACCTCTGTCACTGTGATGTCTGTATTAATGTGTGCCTTTCACAATCAAGGGTAGGAATGGGAAGGAGGTGGTTATGGACTTAAGTGTAGAGTCATTTATATTGACTGGGTGTTGTGGGGAAAATCGAACACTCCTCTTGTTAGTTTTTCAAGTAAGGGTAATCCATGCCACCCTTAAAAAGCTGCTAAGCATTGGCGGTTTGCAGCCATCTCACTATTGTTAACATGGAATGCTCATTACTTGTTATTTTAAGTACATGTTGTCATGTAGGTATGGAATTCATCCAAACATAACATGTTTTGGTTTTCTTTGCGCTTGTCTGTGGGCAACAATGGCATTTACCTGTAGTACAAGTGGAAAACCACATGAGTTGGACGTTTAGAAAACTCACTTCACCTCACCCCAACTGTTTGGAAATGGAAATAATTTGTTTTTGTCTTACTTTGGGGGTTGGAAATCATGGTCATCACTCCCATGTACTGTACTTAGGCAAAATAATAAGGGGTCATGTACACTATTATTAGCTGAGTATCGAATACAATTTTGCATACCCCTAGGACCAGTATCGCATTATTAAGGCAAGCCATGTGATACCGTCCTTAAAGCCAGTGATATAAAACAAAAAAAGGTCTTTATTTTTCACCCCCCCCCCCAAACATGGGCTTACATCTAGTGGTATGCGGGTTGGCGAGTACGGGGGCCCGAGCTGTGTGTTCGGCATTGCTTCTACTGAATTGTGCCGGGCTCGTCTCTGTCTTCTTTCCTTTCGACCACACTTGGTCAACTCTTGTTGTCTACCGAGCCTGACATTATTAGGGTATCAAAGACCTAGGGAGTCTTTTCCTTTTCCAACTTAATTGGTCGTTGTTTAATATATATACAGTATATATATTGGATACGCTCGTTGTGTGAGGTGTCAGTCTTCTTTTTATTTTCATGTTATTTACCACCCTTTGCTCAACTCTCACTAAAGGTAGGGTGTATATATATAGTCCCTCCACTTGTGGTGCACTTTGCATTTGGCTACACCCTCAGGGGGGCTTACGACTGATCAGTTTGGAAGTGGCGACCCCAAGGGATTCCTGAGCTGGCTTCGGTTTTCACCCTTTTATCCATTACCTCTGGGGCAGAGACCCTCCTCTTTTACTTTTCTATCTGCCTTTCATGGCTCTCCTTCCTGCCAACTCCCTCGATCCATATTCTTGAGGGTTGAGTGAGTGAGTGAGTGAGTGAGTGAGTGAGTGAGTGAACTCTACATGTGCTATCAGTCAGACAAGGAACCTCATACTTTCTGAAAACAGTGCACTATTCTTATCACCAAGTGTCACAAGTTCTGTCCACCTAGTCCGACCACAGCCGGCAACTAGAGCAAATGCGTTCAAACATGTGTTTTATTTAAAATGCAACTTTATCACTCTGCTGTCTCCACAGAGGTCCGGGTTCGATTTTCTAAAGGCTGCAACAGGGTACGCTCAGTCTTGTCAGGTAAAACGTTTTGGGTCAATTCATGAATCATGGAAAAGGGTTAGCTATTGTTAGTCCAAAACAACACCTTACTTCACCCTCTCCAATAATTAGGTATAAAATCTCAGGTCGATAACCTTAACGTAAGAGGTTATGAAAGTCTATGTGAGGGTGTGGTTTCTACAGCTGGATGCCTTTTCCTGACACCCACCTCAGAGACGAGTTTATGGGAGATGTAACTCAGCTATCATGTCAAATGTGGAGCTCCTAGTCTAGGAGAAATTCATGTTGAGGTATTCGTCTGCAGGGAGTGTGATAAACGAAACAAACAAAAAAGCATACATTTAAAGGGAAATATTATGGAATTTTCGCGGTCATGTAATGATATTTTAAAAAATGGTTAAATTTCATGGTTTGTAGACCACTTGGGTAAGTTTGGTAAATTGTAGTGAATTTTCATATATATTCCGGTAATTTTATATGAATTCGAGGTAGTTTAAACCATTCTTTGATAAATCAATGGCATTTCAATAAATTTGGAAGTCATTTGTTGGATTTTGCTGCAATTTCGGGTAAATTCATGGGGCATGGCAACAGGTTGGCCCTCCTGAATTTTACAATACCTCATACAACTCTGTAGCCTTATTTATTAGCTATATATACACATTAATCCGTAATTACCTAATAATAATTTTAATAATAATCCTCCATACACACGTCCATTAAAGCATGGTTTCACAAAACGCTTATGCTTTTAGATGTTTAATACCTTTTTCCCCTGTAACATTACTATTCCCTGTTTTAAAAGTGAAATAATCTATCGAGGTAAAAGCGTATGTCATCACCAATTCTTCAACTATCACACCGAATTTTAGGGTTCTTAGTTTGCAAGATATCGATTTTTTTCAATTTGGGGGTAGTTTTCACCCCCCTACTATTTTTCATCAAAAACAAAAGGTCTTAGGTTCAATTATCATTTTTACCCTTTTAACACCCTTTTACCTCCCTGTAAAATCACTATGTACTGTTTTAGGGATGAAATGACCTATCCAGATAAAAGCGTATGTCATAACATATTTTTGAGCTCTCACACCTAATTTTAGGTTTCTTAGTTTCCAAGGTATCTATTTTTCAATTCGGGTGTAGTTTCCCCCCGCCCCCTGCTATTTTTCCAAAAACAAAATATCTTAGGTTCATTTATCATTTTTAAGTGTTTAACACGTTTTTTCTTGTAAAATGACGATTTACTCTTTTAGGGGTGAAATGACCAATCGAGGCAAAAGCCTATATCATCACCTATTTTTAAAGCTAACACACCTAATTTTAGGGTTCTTAGTTTCCAAGATATTGATTTTTCAATTGGGGGGGGGGGGGGTAGTTTCACCCCCAAAGGGGGACGTCGCCCTAAGTACTAGGACCCCGCATACAACTGCCTAGCATGATTGGTTCGCGAGATATTAACAAAGGTGTAGTTAGGCCCTTTTGACAAAAATGAATGATACATTCAAAAACGGGGCGTCTCCCCAAGTGCTAGGATACTGCCTATGGCAAAATCCCATCAGGGGTTCAGAAAATATTAACAAAAGTGTAGTTAGGCCCTTTTGACAAAAGCCGTCAGTGCGCACGCATACAAAAATATATTATTTACCCCGGGTAAGGGTAGTTTTTATTTTGAGGTGAACGTACCTCGTCCATAGAAAAGGGGAGTTCACCGCGAGTCCTACGACACCCCATATGTTTAAATCCCATTATTGGTTAGCGAGATAGTAAGAAAGCAGATGACCTATTAGTTTTTTGGTTCTTAATAAATATTTAAAAACTCATCTATACATAATCATTTAAAAAGCCCGCTCTCTTACAAAAGCCCTCAAGTGCGCATGCATACAAAAAAAAAATATACTATTTCACCCCCGGGTAGGGGTAGTTTTTATTTTGGGGTGGACATACCTCGTCCATAGGAAAGGGGAGTTCACCACGAGTCCTACGACACCCCATATGTTTAAATCCCATTATTGGTTATCGAGATACTGAAATCCGGATGACCTATTAGTTTTTTTGGTTCTTAATAAATATTAAAAGAAACTCATCTATAAATAATGATTTAAAAAGCCCGCTCTCTTACAAAAGCCCCCTCCAAGTGCGCATGCATACAAAAAAAATCACTACTTCACCCCCGGGTAAGGGTAGTTTTTATTTTGGGGTGGATATACCTTGTCCACAGCAAGGGGGGGGGGGGGGGTTCACCACGAGTCCTACGACACCCTATATGCTCAAATCCGACCATGCGTTCGTGAATTATCACCAATGTTCGCCAGAAAGTAGTTTTGTCCTACATACTTGAAACTAGCTGTCAGCCTAGAGGGCATAGGGACCTTTCATTGACGTCAAACAAACTTTTTTCTCATCCTCACCGTTTCCAAAACAGCGCCAATTTCAAAAAACAACAATTTTCAAAAAAACAATAACCAACACACAATCTTAGTAAAGAGGACGTCACCCCATTCCTAAAGAACACATCGTTCTAGCCTAACAAGCTCATTATATATCGCCAAATGGTCAAAAACGCACGTTTACCTCAAATTGCGTTTCCAAATTCCACCCATTTAAAAAAATAACCTCACCATCAAATAGAGCCGGAAAAATACCATCTAAACGACCCCTCACTCAACCCTAGTACTCGCCCACCACTTAACCTTTTTCCAACATAGCCATACGTATTTAAGCACACACGCGACTTGCAAGAGAACATACACTACCCCACTAATCGCGAATGACCTTTTAGTTTTTGTCTTTTAATTAAATAAAAAGGCTATAGGAAATGAGGGGGGATTACTACGAGTTCTAGGACACCCTGTATATTCAAATCCCATTTTAGGTTAGCGAGATATCAGGTTCGGGGCCGCTACGAGGGTGGCTCAATAAGAAGTGAGACAGCTCTGTTATTATAACATTAGTTACGGTGGCGTCCTTCTGTGTACCATTAGCCAGGAGATCTCTAATGATGGTCTGGCGGCCGAGAGCTGACGTTCTGTTCAGTACTTGAAGTTCCAAGTACCTATCCGGGGGCACCACTGCGAGGAATACTGTACAAGAGATACAGGAAATAGAAGCTTGCTTACATGTGGACAAGAAGGTATTAAAAGTATTGTATTTCTTATTTCGTTATGTGCGTAACATCAACTCGACCCCGAAGATTATTATTAGAAGAAAGAAATTTAGTTATATTGATTGCCCAACGGTGGGGCATGTTGTTGTTGGTTGACCCCGACCAATAAGAGAAGAAGAGTTAAGTTTCATTGATCGCCCAACGGTGGGGCATGTTGTTGTTGGTCGACCCCGACCATTACTACTATTTAAATAGTTTCATTGGCGCCCAACTGTGGAGTGAATATTATTATAATAAAGAAAAAATTACCTATTTTAAATGTATTACATTGACGCACCAACGTGGGGATGGACAAAGGAAGCACCAATCACGATCCCGACTCATAACCAATATATTTAGAATTATTTCACTTCTCTGCAACTTCTTTCCACAAGTATACCTGTGTAAGTGCAGTTTGCATGTTCCCACAGGGTGTCGAGCGATGCGGGAAGAATTACGGGAATTTTAGTGACCCGGGGAAATTGCTAAGAATATACGGGAGTTTCGCTTTTGATCCGAGAAATCTTTAAAAGTCTCATAATGCCCTACTTCTTAGCCTCCGAATGCTCGTTAGAGTCCTGACACTGGGCCATCTTTGCAGACCGCGCCACCGACGCTTAGGTCACTAAGCGGGGTGAGAGCCCAGCCAACCGCCAATGCGACTGCTTTGTTGGCCGACTGCTCGCGCTGCGCTCGTTGCTAGACAAAAACGGTCAGGATTCAGCCTGCATTGTTATTCACCGAGGAGACCAGTTATTTTTATGTCAATGGGTATGTTTGCAAAGCTCATTGTGATGGGGAAGGATATTCAGTGGAAGTAGGAACCATTATGTTACTTCGCCTTCATCGCCGCTCGTCACTTTAACGAGATTTCTGCTGTTCTATGGGTTTGAGGTCGAGTCTGGGTACTGGGGAACAATGCGGGAAGGTACTGTCACACAATCAACACAGCTCTCGGCCGTTTGACAGGTTTCATTTTATCCTCACGGTCGAATATCGATAAATATTGCAAGGACTCGTGAAGACCAACTATTCATGGACAGGAAAAGGTGGCGAGGGCACGTTAACAGCACCCAGGCGACTGGAGCTGGAATTCGATGATGATGGTTGCAATGTTACGCAATCTTGGTTCGTTAGACAAGATTCCCGTTATCTGGGTCAGACACGGAGAAATGTTGCGATGTTTCGCAATCGGCGCCGTCTTGGACGAGATTCCGGTCAGACACGGAGAAATATTGTGATGTTACGCATCGGCGGCGTTCGTTGTCCGTTTGACAAGACTGCCCTTGTTCTTGCAGTCTGGCACGGATAACTATCACGATGTTACGCAATCGACGCCGCTCTCTGCCATTTAAATGTTATTATTAGGGTATAAAATTGATTAATTGTGTATAATTTCATTTGACTTCGAGATTCCCGTTATCCTCACGGCGTCCTCGAGACTGGATTATTAAGATGTTGCGCAATCCACACCACTCGCCGTCCGTTTGACGAGATTCCCGTTCTCGCGGTTGAGCATGGATAAATATCACGTTATGCAATCGACGCCGCTCGCTGTCCGTTTGAAGGGATCTTGGTTCTCGCGGACAGACACGGAGAAATGTCGCTATGTACGTTATCGACGCTGCTCTCGGCCGTTTGACGAGATTCACGTTGGCCTAGCAAAATGTAAGGTGGCGATTAGGTATCGGTGCCATTCGCAAGCGAGTTGACTTTATTCTTGCAGTTTCTACTCTGTGGTGGCGAGTTTACGGTAGAGCGCGGTCTGACTTTGGGGAAGTCGTGAGTACGGTACGCAATTGGATGTGATAGGTACCGTTCGTTTATGACAAGATTCCCGTGACTTTCGTGATCGCAAGTTATACTTCGTCGTAATCTGGATATGACTAATCCAGATGGACTGCATTTGTCTCTAGTACGTGTTTAGACGTCTCATCATGAATCAAAATAATGTCGCTGTGCAGTTACACTTACAGTACGCTAGAAGAACGTGATTTGCACTTTGAGATTCACTTTTCACCCATTCGGTATGCGAACTCTAGTCTCAGAGAATTTGATCGATTTTCGTTCGGGAAATACGTGAATTTAAAAACCGGTCACCACTAGACACCATGTGTCAGAAAGGATTGCAATATCTTCTGCAAAGGCCAGACATTTCATACTCACCAGTGGCTGCTTGGTGGTTTCTGGGGCTCTTTGGGTTTAGTTTTGCCGAATGCTTGGGACACCCGATCATACGGCTGTATATTTCAGCCATTTTATTGTATAGTAAATTAATAATTACTTTTAAATATTGACGTCCGATAGCGTAATGTGAAAATCATGTAATATAAAGAAAATGCAAAATGTGAATTCCAGGGAGCTAAAGTTGGAACCTATTGTACTTTTCCGATTATTACATTCTTTACTAATTCAAACCTTGATAATATTCTGTAGGTGGAAGACGTCAATTAATACCGTAAAGTAATACCGATACTACGAGTATTTTTCCTTTTCTTCGAATATACTCAGTGGAGTAACTAGGATTTGCTTCAGGAGGGGGATGACAGGAGTCAAAATTACATGAGACATAATAAAAGCAAATATACGATACCAAAAGTTATAAACTTGGTATTGAGCCCGTTTTCCCTCATCCTGGTGATGATTTTCTTGGAAACCATGGATTTTTCACGACTGAGATATGCTGAACGCACCCAGGAAGCATGTTTGAGATTCAGACTTACTTTTGACTCGGCCAAGATCCTGTGAATTGTTTCCTGATGAACTAAAGATGGAATCTTTATTATACACACTTGAATATAGCATTACACGTCATTCTGCATCATTTACCACGGTGCGGTGGTTTAATAATTGTTTATTTTTCATGAAGGTAAAGGTATATCCTCGCAGAGATGCGAACCGGATATAATTAGTTGCTACACGACTCTGGAAGTGTCGAGCCCGGGACATCAGCTTCCGAGGAGAATCAAACCCTGTTGTGCGTTGCTCACGCACAGACGTGCTATCTTGAAAGTCTAAGTAGACCTGGATTTAAGGACCAAAATAGTCCACCACCGTTGAAGAAATCCGAGTTCATCGAGTTTATTTATCCAAGTTCATCGAGTTTATTTACGCCCACAATGTGCTGGTGAACAATTAAGTTGTGAATAATAACAACGTTTGTGTAAAATTTCACGCCAGTTGGTGAAATTACAATTTTTGTCGGATCTGCACATGGTGAGAATTTTATCACGTGGCAGACATCCATCTTATAGGCAAGTTGTGAATATTGAATAGTACTTGTGAAACACAGTGATTTACGCCAATCATATTCTGTAAAACCGCGCCGTGCAAAGGCCGGAATTTTTTGCCCAACGATTATCGTGATACTTGACGATAGCCATTTAATCAAGTGTTAGAATTTGTGTGAAAGATACTACAAGTATCGGTAAATTCTGTGAGCAGACACATGGTCATTCTTTCATAAAGTCTGCAAAGTGTAGGGTCAGTGTAACTCACGCTAAACCTACGATTAAACTCAGTGAATAGACATATTTTACTAGCCTACAAAATGCTGCTACTCATCCACGTGGAGGTAACCTATTTCAACTTTACCACGATGCTGATGATGGCTTAAGCCATTCTTATGAAGGGGACGTCGAGGAACTGACTGCATTATAGATTGGAAGAAGAGGAAAAAAATAATGGCTGGACTTATAGCCATGGGAATGTTGGAATTTCCTTATGCCACGAGGAATGGATTGATCCCTCAAATTTCCTTGTTGGATGAGGTGATCCACATTTCGCCGTGAGTCTTGCATTAAATTCTCTTGCTATACATGTCATTTCTTCTTTTCGGATGTTTGTCGTTCAGGGTATCCAAAGTCAAAAAATGAGCTTCGTGAGAAAAAAAAATGACTGGGGTATCATGGTGGAGTAGTTCTTTAGCAACCGTAATGATGGCAGTCATATAGGTAGGTTTTTGTCTTTTGTAGTCACCGCATTGGTGTATTTTTGCTTCATGCGCTTCTGCATTCATTTCTTTCGAAGCTCATTGGTTATACAACCCTGTGGCAGGGTGACCGCTTTCTGGAAAACACAGGGAATTTAAATTGCATAGTATATACAGGGGGAAATTTTGGCACGATGATAAAATATGTCTTGTCATGTGATTGGGCTTAATAATAATGCATCGTTGGCGGTATGAATTAATCTTGCATACCCGATTAGTTTCCGTTAAGATCAAAGATTAAGTACCGTAATTTGACCGTTCTGCCATTTCTTCTTTTCGGATGTTCGCCGTTCAGGGTATCCAAAGTAAAAAAATGAGCTTCGTGAGAAAAAGATGACTGGGGTGTTTATGCCTTATTCCATATAAGTTGAGAGTAATTACAACACGCCAGAGCCGCGAAAAAGAGCTCTGACCTATACGAGCGCACTACCTTCGATTGAAATATTGGAGACACCATATCAAGTGTATACTGGTATTAACTTCACATCGGTAAGAGGTATGAGCACTTCTCCACGGCAATGGCGTGTTGTCATTTGACTCGCAAGTTATATCGAATAAGGTATAGTTGTGGTGTAACGTGATTCACTGAACAGGTGGCGCAAAATCTGAATTGAGTTTACTTATGTCCCAGGCATCCTTCCTGTACTGTCGACTTGTGTATGTAAATCATTTGCAGACTGTCAATGCGTTTTTTTTTAATAAGAAGCGATGAGCGAAGATATACAGGTAAATGCAATTTCTTTGGCTATAATGAGTAATAAAACAAATACTGCAACGACAATGGTTTACATAACCTAAAATTTACTCAACAACTAACAATTTTGTTTTTAGTATCTTTTGAAGATCATGGAGCGATAATCGAAATTCAATACAGAATAGCTGCAACCGTCAAAGTACCCAGATTTTCAGCCTTGGTTAGAAGAAGTTCTCAGCCATGCAAAACATACTTTTTGTAACGTGTGCAAAAAAAAAAAAAGATTGCGTTGAGCAAGATTGTCAAGAGCCACATGACAGAAAAAATTCATAAAGCAAGGATCACCAGCCAGCATGTGACTGCGCTTTTGTTAGATAGAGCCATACTTCAGTTCCGTTGTTTTATTTCCCGTGTCAATAAGACTGAGCTCGAACAATTTGATAGGAGTAAATCTCGCCTGGATCATTTTTATACTAAACAGTTCAAGGGCTTGGAAGAATATAAAGATGTGTGGCAGATCATAAACATCATCCTCATATGTTCTTATGGTAACGCCTTTGTAGAGTTTTTTTTTTTCATTAACAAAGAAATGCTAGTGGAAAACATTCACCAGGAAACTCTCATAGCGATGGAATTCAAGATGCAGGTGGAGAAGATGCCATAACCATTGATGATGACATGGTTCGTTACGATTGTGGGGCTATGGCTAAGGAAAAAATCGCTATCGAAGAACGAAAACGACGGGAAACGGAAATAGAGCACTTGAGTCAGTACGAGAGAGAGAGGAAAAGAAGGATGAAGTGTTAATGGCATTAAATAAAGAAAATGAAAAATTGCGCACAAAGCAACATGAGCTGGAAATGAAAATAAAAACATTGAAGAAATTAGAACTTCAAACGTATTCAAAGTCGCCTAAATATCTGTGATTAAATATTATACGATTATTTTGAAATGTGTTCAATGAAACCTGTGAGTTATTTAATTTGTGAAAGATATACGTTGTCGTGAGAGACTATATGTGTTACGTATTTTACGTTCTATAATAAATAAAAAAGTATTTACCGTACTTAAATTGTTATACTTTTTGAAAATAAACTATATGTGTTAATAAAAGGTTAAATTTAACACAGGGGAAAATTATAATAAAACAGGGAAAATAAATTTAGATAATCAGCGGTCACCCTGGGTGTGGTTACACACTGGTGCATCTTGTAATTTATGGTATTTTTCCAATATGAGGAACCCTGAAATTCTTATTTAGCTAGGAGCTATAATTTTTTCCAGACAGCTCATGCTGCATCCCATGTTAACTTTACTTAGCTGCTAATTCCTGGAATTATTTTACGCCACTGCCGGGCGTATCGTTTAATGAGAAAGAACCACTCATTCAATTTTTAAATGGATTATGTTATACATTTTTTTATGTGGTTTAGAATACCACCAGATTCGAGTGGAATCTTATACGGGTGTAATGAGCAGAGCAGTTGTTGCTTGCTCAAAACCCCGATTACACTAAACTATTTTATCATTTTAAACAACGCCAGGAGGTTAAGGTGTTGTAAGTTATATGTTTATTTCTGTGCCTTATGAGCACTGACATTCTTGAAACTTAACCGCAGTGGTGAGAAGTATCTTTCAAAGAAGCTAGCGCGAGCGGAGTATCTACGTTTCCGTTCTCTTTGAAATCGTAAAGGCAGTTACATCTTTGTACCTATTTATTCATTACCAACAACCTCATACAACGAGCTATTCTTTATCTACTCATGTGTATTTGTGATGGTCACAAGTGGACAGTAAAATATGAAGCCGATATTATAAAACTTTTAAGGACTTTTCCCCAGTGCAATGAAATCACATGTAGCGAGGAACACTCTATTGAGCCACAGGGAAGACGTGTGTGCTCAAGACCAAACAAACTCGTTATCAAACATTACCCACAAGCCCAGTGCATTCTCCTAGTGAGACCACGACTTCGATTGACTTGTTTCATACACATTTTTGTAATGGATTTCTTATCGAGCCTCCCCCTGTGGGTGGGGGGTATAGAATACATCCACGGTATCCCCTGCCTGTCGTACGAGGCGACTGAAAGGGGCGACCTTGGCTATTCTTTTAGGTTTCCGGCTTGTCTTGCGAATTGGACCTTCCGTGGGTGGGAGGGATGGAATACACTCACAGGTATACCCTGCCAGTCGTAGAAGGCGACTAAAAGGGTTTCTTGGCCCAGGTCCCCTTTACGGGTTTGACAGCCAGCTCTAAACGCAACATTTGTGCGGTATAACTCCCATTAGGTTATATCGCACGCTTTTCGTACATATTTTTGAGGTCTGGCACTCAAAATTAATATGTGCGTTCTGTCAGGGGAAGGGCCACCTAAGTGTACGACTACGCTCGAGAGCCTGTCCGGTCTGGCCACACCGTCAGGTGGGTGCGCCATATACCCTGCAGTAGTATCCGCCTGACAACGCAAGTCCCCGCACAGCTGCATGCCTGTGCTGGAAAACTCTCTCGTATACGCCAAGGGGTACATGTCAGTATGGCATGTCAAACATCTGACCCCCGGGCAATGCCTTCCAAGCTAGGCGGGCCTTGTCTTGGCTGGGTAGCGCCTACAGAGACAGCCCGTGATTGGAGTTGGTGGTATTCAGGGAGGATTCAATGGCCATGGGAAAAAAGCGCACCCCAACAGGGTGGTCCCCCACCCAAGTCTTTAAATTTTGATTGCCTCAGGGGTTCTACTCCTTGGGAACAGTCTGTACGTTTGAATATGGGTGCTAATACCCCCAAGACTCTAGCCGCGACCAGAACCGATGGGGATGATTTCAAGCTGGTCAAATCGATTTTGTTTTCTCGCCACATAGAAGGTGTCTATGGTGAGCTCGAGAAAGTACAAAAGATGAGGAATGGTAGCTTGTTGCTCAAGACCAGAACGGCTGAGCAGGTCGACAAACTTTTGACCTGTGACCACATATGCGATCTTCCCGTCAAAGTGGAAAAACATAAGTCTCTCAATCAGGTCCGGGGAGTTACCTTCCATAGGGACCTGATTCTGAATACTGACGAGGAACTCAAGGAGGATATGAAGCACCGGCACGTGACCGATGTCCGGCGCATTACGCGCATGGTCAACGGTCAGGTCTTTTACACGGGTGCTTTCAACATTTCCTTTGAGTGCTCAGTACTCCCGGAGAAGGTTAAGGTCACAAGCTATCGTTGCGATGTCAGGCCATACATTCCGCCACCTATACGATGCTATAACTGCCAGAATTTCGGGCACATGGTATCTCGTTGCTCGAACTTGGCAATCTGTGGAACGTGTGGTAAGGTACCTCATGATGCCGAGCAGTGCACAAAGCCCTATCAGTGCATCAACTGCTCTGGATATCATTCTCCTCGGGACAGTAACTGTCCTGTGTTCCTGAGTGAGAAGATAATCCAGGAGATCAAAACCCTGGATGGTCTCTCCTACCAGGCGGCTCGCAAGAGGTACCACACTACAATTGCTACCGCTCCCACGATTGATTATAGTAAAATTATACCTGGCCTGGTTCCATCAACCTCATCTTTGTACCAGCTGTAAAACCCTCAGGTTTGACTCCCACGATTCCGAGATCAGCACCCGAGAAATTGAATAGCAGCTCGAAGGTGGGGCCTGTCCCACCCCCGACCACCAAGCAGACTGTGCGGGTGAAGGGTCCTCTGCTCGCACAGCAGGGCGGGAAGTCCAAGACATCCCTCCCTCCCAAACGGTCGACGAAAGCCGCGCCTAAGCCGGTGGAGGCGACATCGTCGACCAGGGTCAGGAGTACCTCTCTTGGCCCGTCTACTTAGGAGAGAGGCGGGGAAGACGGGATTACGTACCGGGCGATCCCATCCCCTTCCGAACAAGGGGACGCCATCCGCCCCACCAGCTGCTGATACTTCTGCGCCTGGGGACGTTCCGGCCCCCAATTCTGCGCGCTCCACACGGAGGACCCCCCGCCGCCAACATGCGACCCGGAAATCGTCCGCTGGGTCGGTCCGCTCCACGTCCTCGAACGAGGACATGGAGCTTGTGGTCGACTGATAAGGGTTAAGTTGTAGCTTGCTGCTTCTTTTCCTTAGTTTCAAAGTTCACACTATGGCACTGTTACAGTGGAATTGCAACAGTTATGACAGGCATTTGACTGAGCTCCGTCAGCTCATAGCCCAATACGCAGCGAATATAGTCTGTTTACAGGAAAAAAATCTCAGGCCTGACCATCAGACGGTCCTGATGGGTTTCCGACTATACTCGAAAGAGCGAACAGACGCCGCCCGGGCCTCCAGGGGCGTCTGCACTTTAGTTCGCTCTGACTGTTATAGTGAAGATTTTCCGTTAACTTCTTCTTTCCCGTGTCATTGCCTGTTATGACGACTGTTTGTAACTTGTACCTTCCACCGAACCAGCTCCTTGATATGAACGCTGTCTTTGATCTTGTAGATCAGCTTCCCGACCCTTTCCTACTCGTGGATGATTTCAATGCACATCATCCACAATGGGGATCACCATCTTCATGCCCCAGAAGCAGGAACGTGGAGGGCTTAATTCAGGGACTGTATTTATCATTGTTAAATACGGGGGAAGCCACTCGCTTTAGCTTAACGCACAGCACGAACTCACACATTGACTTGAGTGTGTGTATCCGTGCGTTAGTTCCCCATTTTGGTTGGTACGTACACGATGACCTCTGTGACAGTGACCATTTCCCGATCGTTCTCACTCTTCTTAGCCAGAAGCCCGTGTCGTTCCCCAGTCGTTGGGTACTTAAACGGGAAAATTGGCCATCATTTACAGAACGCGCTGTATTTGATGATTTGGGATGCCGGAGCATCGATGACGAGGTACAGCAAGTCACTGATGTGCTTCTTGCTGCCGCCGAGGAATCTATTTCATCATTTTCTGGAACTCCTCGTCGCAAACTCGTCCCTTGGGGGACAGTGGATATTGCAGCGGCAATAAGAGATCGTCGTCGAGCTCATAAGCATTACCGTCGGCTTCCAACCATGGCCATTTGGTGGCGTTTAAGAAATTTCGTGCCAAGGCACGGATTCTTATCCGCCAAAGTAAAAAACAATCATGGGAACGGTATGTGTCGTCTATTACGGCACATAGCCCCTCCTCTCAAGTGTGGACTAAACTACGACGCATTCTGGGAATTCAGACATCTTCTACTGTACCGGGATTTTCCATTGATAATGAATTGGTTACAGATCCTTACCGCGTTGCAAACCATCTCGCATCGTATTTTGCGGATAAATCCGGTTCCGGTAACTATGATCCAGATTTCGTGGCTCTGAGGCACGAGGCAGAACCTTCCTAGCTCAGTTTTGCTTCGCGCGCTTTGAAGGATTACAACGCGCCCTTTACGGAGTGGGAACTCCGCGGAGTGCTGGCACTCTGCAAGGACACGTCTCCCGTGCCGGATAATATTCACAACCAGATGCTTAAACATCTTAACGATGAGGGCCTTCCGTATTTGCTCAGGGTGTTTAATCGTATCTGGTTGGAAGGTGTGTTTCCAGCGCAATGGCAGGAAGGTATAATTATACCTATCCTGAAGCCCGATAAGGATCCCGATTTGACAGGGAGTTACAGACCTATTTGTCTAACAAACGGTCTGTGTAAGCTCTTTGAGAGGATGGTCAATCGGCGAGTGGTGTGGGTCCTGGAGAAACGAGAAATTCCTGTCAATACCAGTGTGGTTTCAGGGCGTCTCGGTGTACCAACGACCTTCTGGTACGCCTCGAGAGCGCCATACAGGACGTTTTTCTCCGGAGACAGCACCTAGTCGCTGTTTTCTTTGACCTCGAGAAGGCTTATGACACCACTTGGCGTTACGGCATCCTCTCTACCCTGCATCAATGGAAATTCTGAGGTAACTTGCCGGTCTTTATTGCGAATTTTCTGTCCCTTCGCCTATTCCGTGTCCGAATAGGGGGAAAATATTTGCAATATCATGTAGAGCAAAACGGAGTCCCACAGGGATCGGTGCTTAGCGTAACATTATTTGCGATTGCCATAAACAGTATAGTTGCTGCTGCTGGTCCAGCAGTGGTACCGTCGCTATATGTAGACGACTTCGCTCTACATTATAGTGCGCAAAATATGGCGGTCGCTAAAACAAGCTATTAGGAGAGCTGAACGCTGGACACTAGGGCAAGCCTTTCTCCACTGCTAAGACCTCGGTTGTCCATTTCTGCTAGTGATGTGCGCTCGCAGTTGCGACATTCGATCCTGTCGCATCGGGAGGAAGCGTGGCGTGCCAAGCCTCCACCTAACAAACTGAGAGGCACCAAGGAGACAACGATGGTGTGGAAATCTTCCTTCCGATCTCTCCGGAATGAAGCTGTGGTACTCTGTCGACTCCGGATCGGCCATGGGATTGCTACGCACTCCCACTTGCTAAAGAGAGAAGACCCCCTATGTGTACTTGCGGCGCCCACCTAACCGTGGCACACATTCTCTTGGAGTGTGTGGATCTGGCCGATCTGCTAAGGACTCTTAAACTGCCTAATACCCTCTCCCTTCTTCCCCTTCTTCTCCGTGAGGACGGGCCATCAGTAGACCTCGTCATCCGGTTCATGAGGGAGAGTGGTTACTTTTTTAAGTTTTAATGTAAGTTAAGGCTTTTATTTCAGGTTAAGCCTGTTTTTTTTTGCGTTCACCTACTTTATTGTTCACTATGCCTTATTTGTTTTATTGTTTTTTACCATCCGCTTTTTTATTCTTTTTATTCAAATGAGGCATAATTGTTGGGACTGACTGTCTATTTTATATAAACCATTTTCGTTTCATCCATGGCAGTGATCTGTTTTTATCTTCATCCTTTCATTTCACGCCATTTCATTTCATTAGGGGCCGATAACCTCGATGTTAGGCCCCTTAAAACAACAATTATCATCATAATCATCATCTTATCGAGCCATGTTTGGTAGATGCGTGAGCATGACTAGGTCAAGAAGCAGCTGGTAATGCTGCATTGATACAGGGTGACTAATAAGTCACGTATTTTGATATTTCGCTAATGTTGTAAGCGATTGAATGTTTAATAATTTCGTGATCTATTAGATGATTAGAGTTTCTTATTTGATGAACCAGACATTGTATCAGGCTAGTTAACATTTTATTGTTAATTTTTATGCCGTGTTTAGACGCGAGAACTGATATACTCATATATTTGGAAGCCGGCAGTTCATAGCTGTGTGCTAGACTGACCGAGGTATTCTTGTGAGCTTAGAGAACTGCAAAAATTGCTGTTGTTGTTGTCGTCGGAGCTTTTTATAGCTCGTGTATTTGTGATGACGATTTTTGTCACGCACTACTTTTTTTGTAAGTACCGTTCAGGTAATTTACCTTTTGAAGCCTTGTGTCTTATGGTCATTCGTCATAAATAATGAACTAAACCAACAATGATAATAATAATAATAAAACTCTTAAATCATGAAACTCATTACTGTAAATCTTCGAAACTAATATGCTCATTAAATAATAATTATTAGTTAATTCTTGATCTGATTTTCCTACAGCTGACCGACGCATTGTGCTTATGAGTATTTCCTCATGGAAATGTTAGAAGCTAACACTATTTTTGACTGACTGAGATCACTGGCAACCCAAAGGTTTGTAATTAGGGGGGGGGGCGTAGTGACCTCCTGTGATGTTAGACACTGTCGTTACAGTGCATTCGCTAATTAACAGTACACAGTAGATGACGATTAGTAGCAAACAGCTTTCTAATCTGTTGTAGGCAGGTTAATAATAATATTATTGAGTGTCTTATTTATTTATGTGTTATCCTATTGTCCCTACTGCCATGTACTTTTGTTATTGTTGTACAATTGTTGTATTATTAAATTTGTTGTAATACTACGACTGTCATCTTAGCTTTAGAGTAGTTTTTCTTTTACACGGACGCTTGTCGCCGTAGTTTATTGTTAGTTAGGATTAGCTAGAATAGGTAACGTTAAATGTAAATACGGGAGTGGTACCAGTATCATTTAGATGTGCTGTCATGTTTGACTTTATTGCTGTATGATGTTTCTATCTGGACTCATCATCCTTACTTGTATCTTCAATCAGGGTTGTTTCTCGTACCACGTCACAAGTTTTGCTTTTGCTTTATTTCATATATTTAGGACCTGTCGAGAGGGATAATTTAATTCAATTAGGGGTTGTTTTTTATTTTAGCTTTGCGGATTAGCCGATTCTAACCCTCCGATAGTAGGATAGGGGTTTGATTCCTGAATAAATAATTTCTTCGAATTTTACTTAAGACTGGATGTTTTCATTTACTAGTTTAGTGTTTTGGTGGTGCATTTCTTTGGGTGTCATGGACATTGCTTTCTTTTGTACCCGATCCTTTCGGGATACTGAGTCTTGTGCCGTCTAGCCCATCAAGAAGTGCATCCGATCCTCTCAGGTGGTGTGTTTGAATGATGGGGAAGGCCACATACGGTTGGTGGTAACCAGATATCCTTCTCTAACGGGCACAGTGTCTACACTTGTTTCGTGTTCAAATTTGATACGTTGTAGGCTATTTCCACCTATCATTGTACTAAAGCTCAAAATTGAAAAATTGTTTAAGCAAGGAACATTTCAGACCTATTACATTATAGGAAACCTGGACTAGACGATGACTTGGTTCATTGAATGTTGTGAATGTGAATATTTAGTAACTACTGTATCATCTCTTATATAAAAGAAAGTGTCCTGACTGGCTCATCATCGCCCAGACAAAACCATTGAGGTTAGAAACATGAAATTTTCGGGATATGTTTGTTGTATGTCAAAAACGTCCAGTAAGGAAGGATTTTTGAATATTCAGGTTCTAAAGGGGTGTTAAGAGGGTTAAACCTGCATTTTATTCAATAAGAAGTGCGTCAGCGAATAATAAACGCTAACAGCATGTTCTATAGTCTGAATAACTTATTCAAATCTCGACAATTGTCGCAGAAGAATAAGATTCGGCTATACGTGACACAAGTACGGCCGGTATTTTTGTATGGTTGTGAAACCTGGGCGACGTCAGCAACAATCGAAGAAGCCATCTCTGCCTTCGTGAGGAAGGTACTTCGAAAGATTTATGGGCCCGTTTTCAATGCCATGGAAGGTAAATGTGAACGAAGGACGACCTGTATCAGCGGTTTGGAAAACCACAAATTGGCCGAGTATCTACTAGGACAGAAGAGGTTGCAGTGGTCTGGCCTCATCTTTCGATCTGATGAATCCATCCAAAACCGAGTCCTTCATTCATAACTTGCTGGAAGACGCCCAAGGGGACGTCCCAGGACGCAATGGAAGGATCGAGTATTGGCAATGATCAGCAAGTGGAGCCGAATGCGGTGGTAGATGAAACTAAAGACCGGCAGCGTTGGAATGCTATCTGCCGTAGATAGGCTACCTCTTCCTTCGCGACTGATTTTTGTTACCACTTTTTCTCTTCTTTTTATTTCTTTTGTTCTTCTGCTGTAGGCCTTAAAGGCCCATAAGTGCAATAAATGATGATGATGATGATGATGAAGAAGAATATCTCACGAGTGGTTTCATTTGGGGATGTGATACTCCGCGTATAAACTAATCATTAAAAATAAGCAGACAGACATGTGTCTAAGGGTTTTTCGATGTGGTGTATATTATGAGGCGAAAGGGGTGAAAAGTGGGGGTTGAACAATTCCTAACGGAGCGTGTATTTCCTAAACGACATAGGCGAAAAGTTTGAAACTCAGAGGGAAAAAATCACTTTAAAAATAAGTAAGTAGGTGTGAACCTTTTTTTTCTTTCATAAATCTAATTTAAGGGGCCCATGGGGAGAGGTGCAATTCTGGAAGAAAAACACCCTCTAAGGAAGGATTTTTGGATATTCAGGTTCTAAATGGGTGTAAAGGGGATTAAACCTGCATTTCATTGAATAACAAAATCTCACGAGTGGTTTCATTTGGGGATGTGATACTCGCCATATAAACTAATAATTAAAAATAAAGAGACATGTGTCTAAGGGTTTTTTGATGTTGTGTGTATTATGAGGTGAAAGGGGTGAAAAGCGGGGGTTGAAGGATTCTTAACAGAGCGTGTATCTCTTAAACGACATACGCGAGAAGTTTGAAACTCGGGGGGAAAAATCAGCTTAAAAATAAGTATAGCTGTTCGAACTTTATCTCACAAATCCAATTTAAGGGACCCATGGGGGGGGGGGGGGGTGAAATTCTGGAGAAAAGAACGCCCACTAAGGAACGATTTTTGGATATTAATTCATCATCGTTCAGCCAAAAATATTAAAGATAGAAACATGGAACTTTGGGGATATGTTCGTTGTATGTTGAAACGTCCACTAGGAAAGATGTTTGGATATTCAGGTTCTAAAGAGGTGTTAAGGGAGTTAAACCTGCATTTCATTGAATAAGAATTTATCACGGGTGGTTTCATTTGGGGATGTGATAGTCAGCATATAAACTAATCATTACAATAAGCAGATACGTGTCTTGAGGGGTTTTCGATGTGGTGTATATTATGAGGTGAAAGGGGTGAAAAGTGGGTGTTGAAGGATTCCTAACGGAGCATGTATCTCTCAAACGACATAGGCGAGAAGTTTGAAACTCAGGGGGGAAAAATCAGCTTTAAAAATGGGTAAATAGGTGTTCGACCGTTTTTTCATACATCCAAATTAAGAAACCTGTTCGCATTTCCGAAGGCTACTAAAGCCGGTAATTTATTCCTTTTATCTTTGTGTAATTTTTCGAGAGGAAAAGAAATTAATTAAAATGTCAGCTGTTGTTAACCTAACTAATTTGACATGTGCACACATGATTTCTATGTTTGTTCATTTGGGTCTACGTAGATTGACCATTTTGTTAAATGTTTACGATATGTTTCACTTACTTGTTCTGCATTTACGCCTGCATGGTTTCAAGACATATTCTTTAGGCCTATTACAGTTAAAATATTTCTTCCGAACTTCATAAGTTCTTCGATCCAAATGACAGCCATGTTGTCGTCACACCTTTTGTCTAACCGACAGTAGTGGCTCAGCTGGCTAAAGCGCAGCATTAGGTCATGGGACCAAGCTCTCTGCTGACTCGGTAGACGCGTGGGTTCGAGCCCCATCGTCGGCCGTCCTTGAAATGGTTTTCCGTGGTTTCCCCATTTTCAACACCAGGCAAATGCTGGGACGGTACCTTCTCATAGGCCACGGCCGATTCCTTCCACATCCTTAACCAGTTTCATTCATTCACCTTCCTCCATTCCATCTCTCATCCCGACGCGCAGGTCGCCCACGGGCGTCGAATAGAAATATCTGCACTCGGCCTCTGAGGAGGCCACACGACAAAAAAAAACTTACCTTTTGTCTCTGTTTCAACGCTTCTCATGGGTCACTGTGCCCTGCCGACCAATCACGTCTCCCGATTCATCGAAGGTCCCAGGCACTTCGAGTCCGAGCTCCTATATAGGCGCCGGCAGTTTGGACTTCTACACACGTTGCATTCAACACACCACACGTTGTCAACTTCGACACTTGCTGTCATCATGTCGAAACTATCGACAATTCAGCACGCTTTTCTTCATCTACATAATTGAAAGCTTCGAACTTGTCCTCATTTGGACACAAGCGTACTTTCTACTATAAACACTTCCTACGCCATGGGACTCCAACAAATTCATCACCGCTACAAGTTGCGGCTGATATGCCGTTAGGCTTTAGTTTCTTCAAAATTCTGCAAGTATAGTCATTTCTTCGACCATTCGTAAGTGTGCAAAAGTGTCTTACTTCAAGACAGCGTGTATTTTAGCTATGCTTCGCTAAAAAAAAATTAACTGCTCTCCTGGAGAGGTAGTGTTGTTAATTACCAGTCAGGTCTCAGTGTTTTTCAGCAGTTCACTACTTGTGTTAGCTCTTGCACTCAATCAGATTCCGAAACCAGCGCTCAATCTTATAATCACACCACTAACTCGTGGCGCATTGCACAAATTCTTTTGTCAACTGTGCAAGTCCAAGTCCAAGATTCTGCAGGCAACTGGCACTCTGCACGAGTCGTACTTGACAATGCTGCCACGCACGACTTCATCACTCTATCACTTGTTGAAAATTAGGCCTTCAGCCTCAATCTACTTCAATATAAATATCCGGTATCAATAACAGAACTCCACTACTTTGCATTTCGTAAAACTGAACATTAAGGATTCAGTCCATTTCGGTACTAGTCTTCGCCTTAATTGTTTATCTATTCCCGTCATTGGAAGTCCAACCCCCAGTCATTCTTTTTCAATCGATACTTGGAAATTTCCCTCAGATTTAAAATTAGCTGACACCTATTTTCATCCAAGTTCTACTGTTGACATTCTGCTGGGTGCAAATGTATTTTGGCAAAATCTTTTACTTGCTAGAGTTGGCATTGCTCCCGGCATCTTTGCTCATCACACAAGATTTGGTTGACTTGTTACTGGTCACATTCCACTTAAAACTGCCCAATCTACTTCACAGGGACACTGTACTCACACTGAACTAAATCAAAGTTTAGAAAAAATTTGGCAAATTGAATCCATTGATTCTACATTTCTCTTTCTTTAGAGGATGAACTGTGCGAACAACTCTTTCTCGAGACTACCATTCGTAATTCAGAGGGTAGGTTCATTGCATCAATGCCTTGCGTTCATTCTCCTCCCACTTTACTTAACTCTCATCCTAGGGCTCTTAAGTCTCTATTTGCAGTAGAAAACCAACTTAAGCAAGATCTCTCAGCTCAAAAGCAATATCTTGAATTTATAGAGGATTATGAAGCTTCTGATCACATGGAAGTTGTTAGTAATTCTAACATTACTGTTGAAAGCGTTTATTTAAACCATCACCTGTTTGGAAAAATCCTTCCACTAGAGAACAAATAAGAGTCGTCTTTAATGGTTCTGCTATTGACTCTAATGTAATTTCTATAAACGATACCTTATTATCAGGACCCGCTATTCAGTCTGATCTTTCTTCTGTCCTTCTTAATTTTCATTTATTTCCTATTGGTGTCATCACGCACATAAAACAAATATACAGACAAATCTTAATTGAGTCAGAACAAAAAGATCTTCAGAGAATAAGATTTTCAAGTGTTACTTATGGTATCAAGCCATCCGCTTTCCTCGCTATTCGTACCTTAAAGCATCTTGCTGAACAAGATTATTACTTATTTTCCCCCAGAGTTTCTGATCTTTTAAAAATTCTTTCTACGTGGATGACTTCCATGATTCTTTTAATACCATTTCCGAAGCACTCGAACTTTCCCAAGATCTCAAAACTCTACTCCACGGAGGAGGGTTCCTTCTTCATAAATGGAATTCCAATTCCTGAGAATTACTAACGAATCTCCTCTATAATAACATGTCTGATTCACCCGTTGAACTTATTGAAATGGATAATTCTACTAAAGTGTTACGAATTCATTGGCATCCTATTTCGGATTCTTTCTTCTATCAAGTTAACCTATTTACCTCGCTTCCCCAAACAAAGAGACAAGTTCTTTCTGAAATTCATAAAATTTATGACCCTCTTCAATTCATAGCTCCCGTTATAGTTTTAGCTAAAATGTTCATGCAAGAATTATGGTCTTTAAAAACAAACTGGGATGATCTTATCCCACCCTATCTCTTGCAGAGATGGCTTTCTTTCCGTCATAATCTTTGTGATTTATCTATCATAGATATCCCGAGGGTGTTAATTCCCTCTTCTTCCTCACCTAACATGGAGTTTCATCGTTTTGCCGACAGTTCTACTAAAGCCTACGGATGTTGTGCTTATGACGTTAATCGAACTTCTCCTTTATTTTTCTCTAACATTATTTGTGCCAAATCCAAGGTAGTCCCTTTAAAATCCATTTCACTACTTAGTTTAGAGCTTTCCGCAGCCCTCCTCGCTGCCGATTTAGCCAACAAGCTTACCCAAAATTTAAACTGTCAATTTATTCGCACTTATTTTTGGACATATTCTGCTATCACGATAGGTTGGATTGCTGAAAATCCTTCGCACTGGCAACCCTTTGTTGCCAACCGTGTGAGAAAAATTCAACATTTTTTTAATTCGTCTCAATGGAATCACGTTTCTGGCAAGGAAAATCCGGCTGTCATTATATCTCGTGGTTGTCCCCCTAAGCAATTAGCTAAGTTAAAATTGTATTGGCATGGTACTGCTTGGCTTCTAGGAGAGACTTCTAACTGGCCAATGGGCACACCTTCAGATTTAACAAACATTCCTGAAACTCGTAAAGTTGCTTCTTCTTTCGTGGCTTGTTTCCCCTTCTTTGCTTGAACGGTATTCTTCTTTTCAAAAGCTAATTCGTGTTGTAGGATATCTGCTCCGTCGGAAATTCTTTATAATTGATCAACCCTTATTTCCTCAAACCTTTCTTTCTACTATTGAACTTCAAATGGCCACCACCAAAGTCCTGTGGCTTACACAGCGTGAAATCTTTTCTCAGGAAATTAATACTTTGTCTAAGGGTCAGTCTCTTAAAAACACAGCAGACTCTTTGCCCTTTTTCCCTTACTCGATGAAAATGGTTTATTCAGAGTAGGCTGTAGGCTAGCTTTAACCAATTTTTCTGAAGAAAAAAATAACACCCTGTTATTCTTCCTTTGAAACATCATGTTACTCAACTAATCATTTGCCAGTTTCATTACCAACACTTACATGTTGGCACTAGAACATTTACAGTATATGATTAATTCGCGAACAGTACTGGCCTATCAACGGCTTGCATGAGGTTACTTCTGTTGTGCGTAAGTGCATTTCTTGCTTTAAAACAAAACCAAAGCTTCCTCAGCAACTCATGGCTGACCTTCCTTCTGTTTGCTCTGCTCCGATCAGACCTTTTTTGCTCACTCGTATTGATTACGCTGGTCCCTTCTTGTACAAAAAAAAAACAATCCCGAAGACAAACGAATAAGTTTTGGTAAACTGTGCATTTCTCTTTTTGTATATATGGTCACTGGTGCCATTCATTTGTAACTCGTTACAAACGTTTCCACTTCCTATTTTCTTTCTGCTTTCTCTCGCTTTGTTGCTAGAGAGGCATTCTTTCAGAAGTTTTTTCCGACAACGCCAGAAATTTCCATGGTGCTTCCGAGCAATGGAAGAAGGCTCTTTGTTCTTCACTTGCTAAAGAACAAATTTCCAACTATTCTCATTTAAAGAACTTTAAATAGCATTTTATTCCACCCTACGCGCCTCATCATGGCGTACGTTGGGAATCACGTGTCAAGTTGACAAAAAGCCATTTAAAAATCATTGGATCCGCTATTTTGTCCTTTGAAGAGTTTAACTCTTTAGTTATCCTTATCAAGGGTACTGTCAACTCCCGATCTCTAACCCCTCTCACTCCTGGCCATTTCTTGATGCGTGGTTTTTTAAACGCTCCACCTCCTCTCATAGATCGCAGGTTGGATCATTCTTTACCTATACTTTGGGAAAAAATTGAGGCTCTTAGAGCCAGGTTCTGGAAATTGTGGAAACTGGAGTACCTAAACTCATTACAGAGGAGAGGGAAGTTGCAGCTCTCTTGGTGCTTGGTGCTCTTAAGAGATCCAAGTCCTCCTCTTGTTTGGCACGCTGGTAGAATCGAGAAGTATTTTACCGGTCATGATGGTAGAGTACGAGTGGTAAAATTAACTGTTCCTAACGGAGACTGTGTGTTCGCATTTGCGAAGGCTACCAAAGCCTGTAATGTATTCATTTTAACTTTGCGTAATTTTTGAGAGAAAAAATGAAAAGGTCAGCTGTTACTTAACCTAACTAATTTGACATGTGCACGCATGTTTTCTATGTTTGCTCGTCTTAGTCTTGATTGACCACTTTGTTAAAATGTTTATGATATGTTTCACTTACTTGTTCTGCATTTATGCATGCATGGCTTTTAGGCATATTCTTTAGGCCTGTTACAGTTAAAATATTTCTACTGAACTTCACAAGTGCTCCAATTGACAGCCATATTGTCGTCACACCTTTCGTCTCTGTTTCAACGCTTTTCATTGGTCACTGTGCCCTGCCAACCTATCACAGTTCCCGATTCATCCAAATTTCTTGAACTTTTCTTCCGAGCTCCTATATAAGTGCCGGAAGTTTGGACCTCCACACTCGTCTTCATACACGTTGTCAACTTAGACACTAGCTGTCTGCAGGACACTACTTGATGTCATTGTGTCGAAGCTATCGACAATTCAGCACGCTTTTCTTAATCTACATATTTAAAGCTTCGAACTTGTCCTCATTTGAACACGAGCTTAATTCTATTTAAGAACTTCCTATGCCATGGGACTCGAACAAATTCAGCACTGCTACAAGCTTCAGCTGTTATGCCGTTATGCGTTAAGCCTTTTCAAATTTCTACAAGTATAAGTTTTTCTTTGACCATTTCGTCAGAGTACAAAAGTGTGTTCTTCAAGAGGACGTGTATTTTAGCTATGATTCGCTACAGCTTTTAAACTGCTCCTCCTGGAGAGGTAGTGTTGTTAAGGACCAACCAGGTCTCTGTGTTTTTCAGCAGTTTACTGCTAGTGTTTACAGTGTCATGCGAAATCATCGCTGCAAGAAACCAAACCAAAGATAAGTAAAAATGTTCCATTGAACCCTTTTATAACATGATTATCAAGATCTTCGAGTAAAACCTGCTTACCATTTTTCTACAGGGCTCTGTTCGCAGGCCGCACATACTTTGATATGGCCTTTCAGCTCTCTTATTCTGTTTAGTATTTTATTAAGGCTTTAATTTAGCCTTATATGGTTTCAGAAAAGTTCGAAGTACTGTTGATCTCATTTTTGCTGTACGGATTTTTGCTGAGAAATATAGGGAACGTGGAGTGGATCTTGTGATGGTGTTTTTGGACATTAAAAAGGCCTGCGATAGTGTTCCCCGTAACAAGATATGGAAATGTCTTGAAAACTTAAAAGTGACGTACTACCTGGTTGACAAAATAAGGATGTTATATCGGAGCTGTTATAGTTGTGTCCAAATAGGAAATGGTCGTTCTGAATGGCTTGAGACAAAAAGGGGAGTCCAGCAAGTAAGTGCCTTGTCACCACTATTGTATGCCACTGTTATGGACAGAATTTTAAATTCTATTAAGGAAACTACAAATGAATCACGAGCTTTGGTATTTGCAGATGACGTAGTCTTATGGAGAGAAACAGTGGAAGTACAGGAGAGAATGACTGTTTGGAATAACAAATTTAAATAATTTAGCCTGAAGATCAGCAAGGCCAAGACTGTTGAAATGACCATTAGCAGAGAGAGAGAGGAAAAGTTCGAACATATATTTGGAGGGAGCAAAACTAGAATCCGTTTCTCACTTCCAGTATCTTGGAAGTATGGTCTTCAAGGATATCACCCTCAAACAAGAAATTCTAAATAGGTCATAGAAAGCTTCACATTTCTATAACCAAGTTCGGCACTTACTTTGGGACAAAAATATACTCTTGGCAGCAAAGGCAACATTGTATCACACCTACTTTGTTCATATCCTTACTTATGGTATGGAAACATGTAAGGATTACAGTAGAATTCAAGCCACAGAAATGAGATTTATTAGGACTATGAACCAAAGTACCAGGAGAGACAAGATCAGAAGTGAGGTATACAGAGCAACAGCTGGCATCATGGTCCCTGTTACCAACTTTCTGGGGAAACACAGACTTCACTGGTATGGCCATGTAATGTGGAATGATAGCTCTAGAACAGCTAAGAAGGGAAGAGACTAAGGAGACGATGATTAGAGACAGTTCGATCAGAGGTGGAGAAGAATGGTTTTAACTGGAACGATGTCCAAGAACAAATGGTGTACCAAGATCGGGCAAGATGGAGAGCGCTTGTTTGCCACACACGGGAAACTGGAGATGGAAAATGATGATGATGATGATGATGATGGTTGCATGAATGATTCAACTGATCATTTGTTCTTTGAAAGGCTCTTTCTTGCCATTCACTGGTTTTTAAATCAATGGTTGCTTGCAGACACGTAGCAATTGTTTCTTTTTTCTATTCCTGTCTACATATCGACTTGATTGCATGTACAAGTTGATATGGTGTTCATTAACATTGCATGGAACTTTTTTCTTTGTGCTTTCTTGTTATAAAAAAATGTTAAAATAATTGTTGAATTCAGTTTCATATGTATATGGGGTTTGACCCTCTTGTTGGATTTATATTGGTGCATGATCTCATTTGTTAATAAATTTAATGCAATTAAGCAACTTGTTCTGCTCTTTAAACTTTCTGACCTTAATGTTTAAAAAAAAAACTTTGTAACGCTCAACTTAAGTGGAGCTCAAGACATCTCCTTGAGTTCTTTCTGATTCAGGAGGTCTTTGATCGACCGATCTTTACCGCTTGCTCCTCTGCTCCCCCTTGTATTCTCTAATTTTCTTCTTTTTCTCTCATTTTGTTATTTTTATTGTTGTCGCCCCTCTGGCAGTATTGTTCGCATTTGCGAAGGCTACTAAAGCTGGTAATTCATTCATTTTAGCTTTGCGTAATTTTTCGAGAGAAAAAAAAATGTCAACTGTTGTTTGACCTAACTAATTTGACATGTGCACACGTGTTTTCTATGTTTGTTCATTTGGGTCTAGATTCACTATTTTGTTAAATGTTTACGATCTTTTTCACTTACTTGTTCTGCATTTATGCCTGCATGGTTTTAAGACATATTCTTTAGGCGTGTTACAGTTAAAATATTCCTTCCAAACTTAATAAGTGCTTTAATCCAAATGACAGCCATGTTGTCGTCACACCTTTCGTCTCTGTCTCATTAGTCACTGTGCCCTGCCGACCAACCACGTCTCCCGATTCATCGAAGGTTACAGATACTTCTCGTCCGAGCTTATATATAAACGCCGGCAGTTTGGACCTCTACACACGTTGCATACAACACACACGCCGTCATCACTACACGTTGTCAACTTAGACACTTACTGTCTAGCACACTCACTGTCTACAGGACACTTGCTGACATCATGTCGTAGCTATCAATAATTCAGGACGCATTTCTTCATATATTTATTTGAAAGCTTCGAACTTGTCCTCATTTGGACACAAGCTTACTTTCTACTTAAGAACTTCCTACGCCATGGAACTCTAACAAATTCATCACCGCTGCAAGCTTCGGCTAATATGCCTTTAGGGTTTAGTTTCTTCAAAATTCTACAAGTATAGTCATTTCTTTGACCATTCGTAAGTGTGTTTAAGTGTGTTACTTCAAGACAGCATGTATATTAGCTATGCTTTGCCAAAATTTTTAAACTGCTCCTGGAGAGGTGGTGTTGTTAATGACCAGCCTGGTCTCAGTGTTTTTCATCTGTTTACTGCTTTTGTTTCAAGTGTTATGCGCAACCATCGCTGCAAGAAACAAAAATGATAAGTAAAAATGTTCCATTGAACTCTTTTATAATATGATCATCAAGATCTTCACTTAAAACCTGCTTACCATTTTTTTCCCTACAAGGCTCTGTTCACATGCCGCACATACAGTACTGTTTGTAGAAAGTGAAACACCCAAAAGAAATGGTCGGAGACACTCCCAGAACAGGGGTCGTGTAGGCCCGCGGTACCATACTAAGTGATTGAAATCGCAGAGAGATGGCGTGCACATTGGCCCTCCAGTGCCCTCTGTCGTGAGACCGGACAGGTCAGTGTTCCGCACAGCTCTGTTGGCGTGGGTCCGTCATACCAAATGGAAACGTGTAAGCAAGTGCAATGATACCTCGCCGACGTCACAGGGTGGACTATCAGCATGTGAGTGCGGTTGAAAGGGGCGGAATGCTTTGGCTCCGGGAGGCGGGTCTGTCGTTCCGGGACATTGTGGCTCGTACAGGGCACGCTGCGTCAACAGTAAGGCGTATGTGGATCCAGTGGAGAGAGGAGGGCTGTACACAGCGACGACATGTGACCACAGTGCGAGACGACCGCCATCTTCTCCGCATGGCCATATCGGACAGAACAGCGTCGTCCTCGGTGTTGGCTCGACGTTGGAGCACTGCAACGGGGGTAGACATGTCTGCGTCGACTGTGCGGCGCCGTCTTTTGAGGGCTGGACTGGTAGCACGCATTCCACTGCATCGGCTTCCATTGACTGGAAACCACCGACGCCTCCGACTTCAATGGGCACTTGCACGCCGACACTGGCAGGCTGAGTGGCGAAATGTAGTGTTTTCGGACGAGTCCCGCTTCAACCCGTCCTACAGTGATGGCCACTGTGGAGAACGCAGTCAGGCAGACTGTATTGTTGAGTGACATAGCGGACAAACACCAGGTGTAATGGTTTGGGGCGCAATTGCCCGCGGCACTGTCCCTTTTGCAGTCCGTTCCACACGCCATATTTCAGAAGGACAATACCCACCCGCATGTGGCGAGGAATGTGCATGCCTTCTTCGCAGAACGACGGATACCTCTGTTTCCCTAGCCTGCCCGTTCGCCTGACATGTCGCCCATCGAACATGTCTGGGATATTGTCGGTCGGCAACTTGTTTGTTCAGGTACACCTGCCGCCACTGTTGATGCTTTGTAGACGCGCCTACAAACCGCGTGGGATGGTATTACCCAGCAGCGTATTCAAGTGCTGTATGATTTCATGCCACGACGTCTAGCGGTTCTGAGTGCAGCACGGGGTGGCGCGACGCCATATTGAAGATCGACCGTCAACGTGCATGTACCGGACTGTCATTCTAATCAGTAATGTATTGTCATGTCCCTAATCTGTGGTATAAAGTGCAATGTGGTCACATCTCTTGTTCTTGGTGTTTCACTTTCTACAAACAGTAGTGTACTTTGATACAGGCTTTGAACCTTCTAATTCTGTTTAACGTTTTTCTTAAGGCTTTAATTTCCCTTATGAAGTTGCATGAATAATTCAACTGATCATTTAGTATTTGAAGGACGCTTTCTTGTCATTCACTTGTTGTTGAATCATTGCTTTCTTGTTTGCATTCGATGGTCTAACCTCTAATGCATACATGTAGCAAATATTTCTTTTTTCAGTTTTTGTTCATATATAGACTGGATTGCATATACCAGTTGATACTGTGTTTATTAATGCTGTTTGGAACTTTGTTCCTCTTTGTTGAAAAATATGTTAAAATTGTTGATCAAATACTGAATTGAGTTTCATATGTTTATTGGGCTTGGCACTCGTGGTGGATTTATAATTATGTATGATCTCATTTGTTAATAAATTTAATGCAACTAAGCAACTTGTTGTGCTCTTTAAACTTTCTAACCTTACTTTTTCGAACCCTCTTTGTACCGTTCATCATAACTTTGGCTCAAGGCATTTTCTTGAGCTCTGTCTGTTTCAGGTCATCTTAAGTCATCCGATCCCTACCAGAGCCCACGGAGAGGGTGAAATTCTAGAAGAAAAAAAAGGTCCAGTAAGGAAGGATTTTTGGATAGGTTCTAAAGGGGTGTTAAGGGGGTTAAACCTGCATTTCATTGAATAAGAATATCTCTCAAGTGGTTTCATTTGGGGATGTGACACTCGGCATATAAATTAATCATTAAAAATAAGCAGACACGAGTCTCAGGGTTTTTAGATGTGATGTATATTATGAGGTGAAAGGGGGGAAAAAGTGGGCAAAGAGGATCATGATTTGTGTAATTTTATGATGTGTGCTTTTTCATAGGAATTTATGTAAATGGATTTTGTGTATAGTCAGTGTGTTAAATATATCTCATTTAGTTTATATTTACGTTTGTGGTCGGAAACGGTGTTGTGATATTGAGTCGAAATTTATACATACAATGCGACGTAATGGTCGTGATATTTTGATATTTATATGCCATTGTTGAGTTATATTGTCTTTATTGTCTGATTGTTTTCGTTCTTTACCAAATTATTAACATTGTTATTCAAAATTAAATGATAAATAAGTCATAGCATTCATGAATGAGACGTTGCTAAATGTACTCTTCACAACTACATTATTCGCTGGTGAAGTCGCTACGGGTAATGCTTGTAGTGATATAAATTACTGTATATTAGGTAGCATATAGTTAACGTTAGGTTTTTACGCTCTCCTGTATACCAATGATTTTAAAGTTTCACTTTTCTGCCATCGATTGGTAGATTACTGCCTATATACAGGATGTAATTGATATAATGGAAGTCCGTTACACTGGTGATAGATGAGAATATTCTAATCTTCCTAGGTAAAAATTGGTCACCTATCTTGAAATTGAAAATTAATCGTTAAAAAGTCAATGTTTATAGTTTTTCCAGAAACTATTCAAGCAGTAGGTGGTGTGGCAGGCTGCGGGAAACGAGGCGGAGCGAGGTGTGATGACGTGCGGAGGGGAAGTTGTTACGTAATCGTAGCATTGACCTTACCGGTTGAGGGGTAGTATCAGCTGTTATGAGGATAAGCTGTACCCGTCTCGTAAGAAAATGTGTATTGCTATTGTTCTTGTTGTTGTTGTTGTGGAAATCGCACGCAATGGCATGGGACGTTAGGACCGGTAGTATTGTGTAGCCTACTTTGTAAGTGTGGGGCTCATTCATTGATGCTCATGTATAAAATAATTTCGATAATCAGCCCTGGTGTGTCATGAAATACAGTGGGTCAAAATTCCGACATCTCGTAGTCTGTTCAGAACTAGCATTTAAGACGGAAGAAAAATAATTGATGTTTTGTTTGAGAGGCTTGGTGATTCTGGTGTGGGTAGAATTTGTCTGATAACCAGTGCTATTGTGGTTTCTGTAGTAATGTGGGTATTTGTAATTCAGGTGAGGATTCGGAAGAAGGAGCCGTCTCCGTGGTGTTGGGGCAGCGCACCTGTCTCTCACCCGGAGGCCTTGGGTTCGATTCCCGGCTCCATCAGGGATATTAGAAACTGACGTGAGGGCTCGAACGGGGTGCACTAAGCCTCGTGAGGACAATTGAGTAGCTGTCTGACAGTGAGGCCGAGTCCCGGTCACGAAAACCAAGATTAATGGCCGAGGGGACCCGATGCACTGACCACGCGTCACCCCAATATCTGCCGGACAAATGGCTGGACAGTGGTCGCTTGGTAGGCCTAGGCCCTTCATGGGCTGTACTGCCAGGAGTTATGGTTATTGGGAAGAAGGCGGCCGTGGCCTTAAGTTTGGAACCATCCCGGCATTTGCCTGGGGTAGAAGTGGAAACCCATGGAAAACTACTTCCAAGATGTAATACTAGTACGGTAGTAGTATACATTTTTACCATTTGGATATTGCGTAATCGTGAGGACATATTGCATCATCATGACGTCATCTGATAGCCATGCGGGTGTGAGCATGTGCAGCGTGCACGTGCACATGTTAGCGTGGGAAGAGGTCGACCTTTAACCGCTTGAAGCAGATAACCTTTGGGTAACCGCTTGAAGCAGATAACCTTTGGCTTATTTATGCGATGGAGATAAAAATAATGGGTGTTGACGTCATCTGATACCCATGCAAGTGTGCAGCTGTGCGAGCGATCACGTGATATGTCTGTAGTGTTCGCGTGAGACGTGGTTGACCTTTAACGTCATTGGGTAAGAATGTACTCTTTGACTTCTTTAAGTAATAGTGATTAAAAAAATGAGATGATTGCGTCAGAAGCTTGTTTTGTAGCATTTGGTTTCTTGAGTGTAGGTGGGGGGTGAAGGATATATACATGCATGTGTGCGTGGATGAGTTTAACTTCTACGTTTGCGCGAAGAGAGTGTGTGTGTGAAAGAAATAAAGAAAGTCAACGACGAGGAACAAATTGTGTGTGATGGATGTTCTAACGAAGTTCAATAACTTAGCCACTTGCGTTGCGTATTCTAATAAGAAACTATCAGAACTAATAATTGATTTACCGTATGTGGTCCAAATTATTCGGGCTGTGGAGACGAGATTTGGAAGAAAAATAGTGGTGGACATTATCATTGAAGATGAAATAACAAGTGTATTTCTACCAGCAGTATTTGCAAAACTAAGCGCACCAGAGATCGATGAACTAAACTCACTTAGAGGCAAACTGATGTTGGTGTATTTGGGGTTGAAGAACCGCTCACATCAAGTTGTTTAAAAACTGTAAATTTTTGGTGAGTATATATATGCAGATTATATATGTATTGATTGATATAACGAATGATATATATTTAGTTGCTTATTATTTCTTAATTTGTTTAATTTTTTTCAGATTATCTAAAAACTAATAAAAGGAACAGCAAAATGAAGTGGAAAACTGTTCATTTTCTGAGTGGAACTGAACATCGATCGCACCCGGTAATAGAGTATCATCGTGTATGCTTTCATCAGTCTGAAGAAGAAGAAGAAGGAGAAGAAGATGATAATGAGGTGAGTCATAATGAGAAAGAAGCTTGTTTTAACAAATGGACATCTTCGAGTGGAATTTCAACATTTTCAGTCTCCGTTACTAATGTTAGCAAATCAGATGATAGTCAGCGAGAGGTGACAGAAACAGTTCTAAGATATTTGTTACAAGAATTATGTGAAGATGAACATTTTATTTGTTTCTTCGGATACAATACATTTGATGAGGTTTACAAAATTGAATTTTCCATGACTTGTTTTGAAGTAACAAAATTGAATGAGTATAGAAACAAATTGCTTGGTAAACTTCAGGACGAATTTCCCTTTGAAGCCATTCATTGTTCACTGGAGATTACAGGCAGTAATTTATCTCAATGGCTTGAATACACTTTAAAAGATTATAGGTTTATGGTGAGCCGATGTTACAGCAACTGCTGGTGGTGTATTAACAACAGTGCAAATTGGACAATTGCTTAGACAACAATGGCAACACCTCCTAGCAAACGTAGAAAGGTTTATATTGTATTACATAATAATAACAGTGAAAATATAAGAAACCAATTGGACAATGCATTTGAAAGTGTTTCTAATTTTAGAAGTGAACTAAACGGTTCTATTTCAATATCATACCAAATCGGGGAATACACTCAAACAGACTTGATTGAGAACAGTGATGAGTTGATTGAATGTTGGAGAGTTATTAGCGACCACATATTGCAACAAGCTGTGAATTGTGAAGAAATTACACTTCAAATAAAGGATGAATCTTTCTTAAGCTGTGAGTTAATTGAAACGGCATTCAATTCTAGAGTGTACACACTTGCAGTTTCAAATGTTAACAATGAGTTTTTGGATCCTCGCGAATTTTTAGCAAATGCTAATATTTGGTTTACAAAGTATGTTAAGAAAGCGTTAACTGTGCAAGCTTTAAAGGTGAATTCAGTTTTGTGTGCACAGTATGTGCTTCGCGACATATCAGAAACAAAATATTTTGCTGCCAAAAATAAAGTAGTTGTCGAATATACGGATGTAAATGAATTTTATAATAATCATATCACTGAAGGTACTTTGACAAAAATGAGCGAATTTGAAGCAAATGGCTCTAGGTGGGCTTTAGAAAAAATTCATAGTTTGAGAATTAATCTAAATAAATATTTTGGATTTCAAGTAGGAATGTCCAATACTAGTAGATTGCCTGATGTAATAGCCAATAAACATGCAGTTCTAAATTTGTATGATACAAAGGAAGCTTGTTTTGCGTGGAGTGTGGTTGCTGGTTTGTATCCAAAAACGCGAAACGTGAATCAACTTTCTTCCTACCCTAATTACAGAGATGTTTTAAATTTAGATGATATTCCAATTCCAATGCAAATGAAATATTTAAACAAGTTTGAAAATCAAAACAATATTTCTATAAATGTGTATGGAGCCCAATATGATGAAAACAATTGGGTGTGTATGGGAACAAACGAAGTAAAAGGAAAAAAAAACATTTACTATTGTACCTTTGTATGTATCAGATAAAGTATATGAAAGGAGTGTGGACTTATTGATGTTGCAGATTGGAAACAGTGAAAGTTATCACTTTTGTTTAATTAGAAATCTCGCTCGCCTTGTGCGTTCAAGCGTCACTAGCATTCGTAGACGGATTTATATATGTAGACGTTGTTTGTCATATTATTTTCTTGAGAATGAGTTAAATGTTCACTTTGCAGACTGTAAACAGTTTCCTGTTGCAAAAAGCATATTGCCAACTGACGAACAAAGATTTGTTAATTTTACAGAATTTAAATTTAAAGATACAGTTCCATTTATAATTTATGCAGACACTGAATGCGTTCTGTCGCCTATTTCCTCTTGTTTTCCAAATAGTGACATTAACCCATAAACATATTCCTTACAGCATTTCTTTATACCTTCATTGTAATTTTGATAGTGATTTGTGCAGTTTTAAACTCTTTAGGGGAAATAATTGCATAGAATTGTTTGTAAAGGAACTTTATAGTATTGTAGATAAACTTCAAACATATTATTTATCAGCTAAAGCGATGATAAAGAAGACGGAAAATGAAGAAAGATTATTTTTGTTAAGTAAAATTTGTCATATTTGCGAGAAACCTATTTCAGATAATGAACTCAAAGTACGCGATCATTGTCACATAACTGGAAAATATAGAGGAAGCGCACACAATAGTTGTAATTTAAATTACAAAGTAACAAAGGTTCTGCCTATAGCATTTCATAATCTAACGGCCTATGATGGACATTTTATAATTAAAGAAATTTGTGAGAAACAAGATGGTGAGGTGTTACATAATGCTGGTCATATAAGTTTGTTAGCAATGAATTTGGAACGTTATAAAGGGTTTACAAAGTATGTACGGGTTAAGAATGGATTCATTCAGTTAAGATTTATCGATACATATAATTTCTTGTCCTGTTCACTAGATCAATATTCATCTTCGTTAAGTGAAGATTCAAAGCAAATAACTAGACGTTATATTAATGATGATGCACAGTTTCGACTTACTGCGAGATAAGACGTGTTTCCATATGAATACGTCACAAGTATGGATGTACTTAACGAAACTAAATTACCTGAAATATCCAAGTTTTATAGCAGTCTTTATAATCAAACAATATCGAACGAGGTGTATGAGTTTGCTCAATCGGTGTGGGAAACGTTTTCCTGTCAAACATTAGGAGAATACGCCGATTTGTATTTAAAAGTAGACACACTTCTTTTGGCGGATGTCTTTGAATATTTTAGATCGAATGGCATGGAGACGTATGGCATTGATGCAGCTCATTTTTACACTGCTCCATCTATGTCTTGGTGTGCAATGAAAAAGATAACCAGTGTTCAACTTGAATTGCTTCAAGATATTGATATGTTACCCTTTTTTGAACGATCTATTCGAGGAGGTAATGTTCAGTGTTTAACACGACATGCGATTGCTAATAATAAGTATATGAAAACTTATGATGAGAAAAAACAAGAGTCCTACATAATGTACTTTGATGTTAATAATTTATATGGATATGCTATGATGGAATATCTTCCAACAGATGGCTTTAAATGGGTTGCAAATGTTGAAGGGTTTAATGTTTTAAATATTGATGATACTTCAGAAATCGGATATATCTTGGAAGTAGATTTGAGTTATCCTCAAGAGTTACATGACAAACATTCAGATTACCCTCTATGTCCAGAAAAGTTGACAAAGCTAATGGCTACCCTAGATAATAAAGAACGTTATGCTTTGCATTATAGAATGTTAAAGCAATGTATTCAACTAGGAATGAAATTAGAACCTATTCACAGAATAATCGAATTCAATTAGAGTCAATGGCTAAAACCATATATTTATGTGAACACAGAGAAACGAAAACAGGCAAAAGATTATTTTGATTTTTTAAATAAATTGATGAATAATGCAATTTTTGGTCGTTCACTGATGAATGTGAGGAAGTTAAGGGACATCAAATGGGTTACCAAATGGCATGGAGCCTATGGTGCTAAGTCTTTAATAGCTAAGGCTAATTTTAAACATAGAATTATATTCGATGAAAAATGTATGGTCATTGAGCAGACTAAAGATTTTTCACAATCAACCAGTATATGTTGGTGCATCTATATTAGATTTGTCTAAATGTAAAATGAATTACTTTCATTACAATGTTATTTTAGCAAATCCTGAATCAAATGTGAGGTTGTTATACACAGACACCGATAGTTTTATGTATATATTCTATTATGACATTTATGAGTTCATAAAACAGCATTCAACTTTGTTTGATACTGGAAACTATGAAACAAACAATCCTTTTGGCATTGTCAGACAAAATAAAGGTGAAATTTGTTTAATGAAAGATGAACATGCTGGAAGGATTGTTGAAGAATTTTTGGGGTTAAGACCCAAAATGTATGCAATAAAATTGTGTGATGAAATGAATAGTTTGTGTAAGGCTAAAGGCATTAAGAAGAGTGTGAGTAAAACTATGAATATTGATGAGTATCGAAAGTGTCTTTATAACAGAGATCAAGCCAACAAAGTTCAAGTTTGTATAATTTCAAAATCTCATTCTTTATTTACTGTTCGGCAAAATAAGTTGGCAATTTCATCAAACGATGATAAAAGACACATAACTGAAAACGGAATTGTTACTTTACCGTTTGGTCATTTTTCTCTGAAAAATGATTAGAAACAAATTTGAGATTAAAGCACTTCATCTCTCTTACTTACTTTATTTCTTTCACACACACACTTTTATTCTGTTAATAATACTAATTTTTGTGTGTTCCTTTGCTTATACTACTGTAGTAGTATGTGTAGCTGTAGATATTAGGGTCTTGAATGAGGTTGGTGCTCCGGGACACCAAATACCATACTATCCCGGTATGTGCTTGGATATCTCGTGGAAGAATCCGGGGATATCCAAACTCAGGATAGCCACTGTCGGTGCTGAGTTTTGACCTCCAATCACGGGACTTGCTGCTACGATTAAACGCGCATGCCTACACTGCGGGGGTAGGAAAGAAAGCAGCCGTGGGACATCCTAACTTTAGCCTCGTGAGATGGGACGGGAAATCATCTTGTGGCTGCCGATGGTGGGAAGTAAGGAAGCTTGTGGATTTACATGACCGTAAATATAGTGATCATGAGCTACTGGATATCCTTTTTATGTGGAATACGAACCATAGGGCATGGAATTTCACTTTGAAGATCTCACATGCATTGACCGGGAATCAAACCCGGTCCGCCGTGGTGAGAGACCAACAGCTGGACGGCTGCAGAATCACGCCCCGACTTGCACATCGGTCAGTCTCAACACTAGCACCACATGTAGATGATGATACAAATAATAATAATAACGGTCATATACGACGGATGATCGACTCCCGATGGACGAAACGTATCTTCAGTATGTTCGGCTCCAAACCGAAAACTACAATGCCATGGCATGTAAACGTCCAGAAAGATCTGAAAGAAATGGGGATACGAACAGAAGATGCACGAGACCGAAATCTTTATAGAGCAGCCATCAAGACGTTTGGGACTTTCTGGGACGAAAAACGGGCAACTGGTGCGAAATGGACAGATGAATGTCGTGCTAAACACAGTGAGCTCATGAAGTCAATGTGGATCAAGCGAAGAATGAACAAATGCCAGAATGTAAAATGAGGCTTATCGTGGTCCCTAGTTAGCCAATTAGCGAAATTGAATAATAATAATAATAATAATAATGATAATAAGAGCCGGCATGTGTAGCTGGTGGTAGAGTGCTAACCTTCCCGAGGGTGCGATCTACGTTCAGTCATGTAGTAAATGAATGTAGTCTAATACGATCATGTCCATGGATTTCATGGCACATACAAGAAATCCTACGTACATAAAAGTCTGGCAACTCGACTTACCAAAAACCCAAAAACATAAAAGAAGTTAGTGTGTCTAAAAGCCTATTATTACTATTATTAATAGTAGCAGCCTAATATAATAATAATATTATTAATATTTTTATTACAATTTCTGTACTGTCTTCACACAAAGATAGACCAACAGTTCCTTAAATTAATTTACCAATCTTTAGGACTTCCATTTTCTATGCATAGACCATGAGGCTGGCAAAATCCTAAGCAGTTTCCCCATCACTAGTCATGTAGCCACTCCCCATGAAGATGTGAATCAGCTGTTCATAGGCTAGGTTTGTGTATTTCAATGTCATTGGCAGACAAGACGAGGTCACTCAACTTCAGACTCTTGTCAACATTCCTTAGCGTTGGTAAGGAGGGCGACGGGGAGAAGTCAGCTGTGCTGCTGAGGGGAACGCAGTATAAGCCCTTTTCCAAGACATTGACCGACGATTTTTGTGATTTAATTCCACCTACAGTAATTAAGATACGTTTACATTTCATGAAGATATTTGCTTAGAATACCATCTTCTACCACCAGTGTAACGGACTTCCATTATATCAATTACACACTGTATACACCAAACTTAATACACGGTACCGTAATACAATTGAATCGGTCGGGGCTGAAAAACATTAAGTCAAAAATGGTCATATTTTTAAGAATTAGTATTCTGAAGTATTGACCCACAGGCTTTGAAACGGCATAGGAAAGAATTAAGTCAGCCTTCTTTTTAAACTACACACAAAACATTTTTATCAGGACTAAAAACCCGGAAGCTCACTGGCCAGGCAACATCCATCACAAAGCAATTTGTTTTGTGGGTTTAAGCCAGAAACCACTGCTACATATAGTGCGATCAGAGGAGAAAAGCATTAAGTCAACGACTTTCTGCCTTTCAGCGCCGCATTCCGCACTTAATATTGGCCGCACTGCAAGATCCCCGCGCGTTACAGTGCTATTGTAAATTACATTTGTATAGGGTTTAGATGGTTTTTATGATACAAATCCATTTTAAAATAAAATATCATGTGAAATATTCATTCTGGATGGCTTTACGCTGTACTACTGTTAACTGAACACGGAGCTGAAAGGCATTAAGTCACGTTTGAAAAATTGATTAGAAAAATATGTTTTAAAATTGATATTCCGCTAACACAAATATAACCTCAATAGTTGCTTCACAACATAGATGACTAACATAGTGTGTTCGTTAAGTTCTGTTCTATCAATGATGTTTTATCTGTTTCCTGAAAAGTAGTGAAAACTGACTTAATGCTTTTCAGCTCCAACCGATTCAATTTGGTATTAAAATATACTGTAAAGTTCAATTTCCGATCATTCTTTGCGAAATCACCGTGTCCTTTCTTATCCTTGACACAGTTAAAAAATTAATGAACCACAGTTTCCAAGAAGTAACGTAACTCAGTAATACAACTTAAATTCGCTTTTCAAAATAACACTATACCACTATTCCTCATGCGCGGATACAAACATAATAGCGACCATGAACGCCCGCAGGCGCCCCCTTGAAACTTAAAAAGTAAAACGATATGGACATCAGACTGAGAACGAACGTTTTTTGCAAATGTGCTCATTCTAATTAATTTTGTGCTAAATACAAATAGTTCAGATATTTAATTTTCTGTCAGGCGGAATATTAAATATAGCAGCAATGAGCGCATTAAGCCTGTCGGGCACACCTCAGAAATCAGTTTTTTTTAATACTACCGTATATTTGCTGAAGAACAGTTTTGCTACAATAGTAAATACACTCCTCCATTCTCTGCATACTGTATTACGTAATGGCGCACGATCAGGCGCAATGAGCCTGGCAGACCACTTTGGCAACAACAGCAAATGTGGAGGAGGGTCATTGACAAACTGGCCAATATGGACTTGAATGTCATGCAGAAAGAGGTTGGTTGGTTCCTCAGTTTAGGGGCTGTGACAACGCGGTCATGTAGCCCCGTGTAATTTGTGTGTGTGTAGAATCTGTCTGATAACCGGTGTTAATTGAGATGGCTGTATTAGTGTGTGTATCTGTTTTTTAATTTAAGTATAGACTGCAACTTAGAATTTTTCAAATAGTTCCTGCTTTTGCCGCCAAACGCCACCGTCAACGACTACTAGGCTTAGTTCAGAACTTAGCTACTAGACGCCACCGCAGTCGGCTCTTGGCAACGAACGAGCGTTGTTTACATTCTTAACCTATCCAATTTAGCTTCACACAGGTGTAATTAGTGGAAGGTTCTTTAACATGCCATAAATCTATGACATGGGACCGCCGGCTTTACTTCCCCTCCGAAGGAAGGCATACTGAGGGATTCTTAACGCTCTTAAAAATCCGACGGCTTCGGCCGGGTTTGAACCCGCTATCTTGGTCATAGGAGCTACTGAAAGGTGGAAGTATCTTCGCCCCCGCGAATGATGAATACGGGATAAGAATTTACTCGTGTGCCTGTCAAATCAGTTGCGCCCTCCGGAAGGTTAAATATCATCCTACATATCTCAGTTATGCTGAAGCGCTTTCGCATTTTGATCAACAATCGAGTAATTTACAAAGACATATTGTAATTTATATGCGCATATTTTTCGTTCGCGTGTACTGTGTTTACTATGAACGGCCGCCTATGTGGTTATAACATAATTTATATATTTCATTTACAGGTAAGTAATGTACTGTAATTTTATTTTATTAATGTATAATCCAAAAATGACATGGGCGCCCATGCGAGGAGAGGGGGGTGGGGGTGCCGTGTCCCCTCCCCTGGATTTCCGATATGTTGATATTTGATTGTTCATTGTCACACCAATTTATTTCATAAATGGAAGTTACTAATAGTCAACTGTTACAACAGAAAACTTCTTTAATGTTGCTGACGTAATATTTATTAACATTTTTTTAAATGTTTCTAATGCTGCCTACTGTAGACCACCAGTGGAAGCAACACCAATTTTCAAAATGGTATTTCCGAGTGTTAAATACCGTATTTCCCCAACACTATCTCGAGTGACAGCCACCACACATCGGCAATGGCGATATGAAAGCACGTTGTGGAGATATTTTTAGATATTGCAACACCGGTAGCAGATCTTAACCTGTTCGCATTTGCGAAGGCTACCAAGCCCGTAAATATTAATTTAAACTTTTCTAATGTTACGAGAGAGAAACCTAGAATTCAAGACGTAATTTGTTTTTTCATAACCTATAAATGTAACATGTGTTCCACGTGTTTATGTAATTATGTTCTAATTTATATATACCTTTTTTCTAAAGTACTTATAATATATTTAACACTTACTTGTTATGTATTCACATATTCATGATTGTAAGATACTTTCTTTAAGTACTGTTACAGTGACATTTCATAATTATGAAATCAGCTGCGCCGAAATATCTCAAATGACAGCCATTATCTGTTTCCTTCACTCTCATTGGTCGTCTTCCCAGCTGACCAATCACAGTGCTTCTTCCCATCGAAAGGCCTGGAATCTTTTCTTTTTGCTATATAAACAGCTGGATTCTTCATCATCTTTACGAATACGTCGGATCACTTCGAACTACGAAGTACTGTTTTCGTCCATGGCATATCACCGCTCCTGCGACACATCCCGTCGCAAGGACTTCAAATGACAACTAGTAATTTCTTCATTTAGTACATCGCCGTACCTGCGACACATCTCGTCGCAAAGAATACGTCGGAATCCGTCGGAAGACTTCGGGGACTTCGAATACTTCGCCTCCCGATCTCGTCGAGGCATTCTGCCTCTGAGGCGACATTTTCGTCGCTGACATCTTTACTCATGTTTGCTAGTCAAATATTCATCTCTGCAACTCAGCTGTATAAAACTTCAACTTTACTCGACAGAATGAAACTTCAACACAAGTAACTGCAATGCTTTAAAGCTACTTAAAGTGTTTGGATATGGTACCCACTTCCTTCAATATAGTCTCCAGCTATGGAACTTTGCAGTTTTTAAATATCAATCATCTTTTATTCAGTGCAGCATGTGTCTCCACAAGTGTTCAACCAAGTTAAAGTGCTTCGAAATGGCAACAGTTCTTACTGATTGCATTTTATTTTCGCTACCTAACCTCATGGTGAGGTATACAGTGTAACCTGGATCTTATGGTTTTCAAATTTCGGTATGGAAGTTCCGGGCATGGTTAACCTAACCAACAAATGGTCTACTCAGGCTATGGATAAGTAATACGTGTCATTTAACCTACACACATCAAAAAAAGTTTTGCATCACCTCGGTTCCAAGAGTTCCGGAACCGTTAAATACAAAGGGAATAGAGATCAACACAAACAACATTTCAGCTCGTTTTATTGCTCATGAGACCCACACATTGCATGTTGTATCATCATACAGCTAGACTTTCAGCATTTGTGGTCCAGATTGCAGTACACACCACTACCTCTAATACCCAGTAGCACGTCCTCTTGCATTGATGCATGCCTGTATTCGCCGTGGCATACTATCCACAAGTTCATCAAGACACTGTTGGTCCAAATTGTCCCACTCCTCAACGACAATTCGGCGTAAATCTCTCAGAGTGGTTGGTGGGTCAAGACGTCCATAAACAGCCCTTTTCAACATATCCCAGGCATGTTCGATAGGGTTCATGTCTGGCGAACATGCTGGCCACTGTAGTCGAGCGATGTCGTTATCTTGAAGGAACGCATTCACAAGATGTGCACGATGAGGTCGAGAATTGTCGTCCATGAAGACAAATGCCTCTCCAATATTCTGCCGATATGGTTGCACTATGGGTCGGAGGATGTCATTCAGGTATCGTAAAGCCGTTTCGGAGCCTTCCATGACCACCAGTGGCGTACGTCGGCCCCACATAATGCCACCCCAAAACATCAGGGAACCACCACCTTGCTGCACTCGCTGGACAGTGTGTCTAAGACGTTCAGCCTGACCAGGGTGCCTCCAAACACGTCTCCGACGATTGTCTGGTTGAAGGCATATGCGACACTCATCGGTGAAGAGAACGTGATGCCAATTCCGTGGGGTCCATTCAGCATGTTGTTGGGCCCATCTGTACCGCGCTGCATGGTGTCGGGGTTGCAAAGCTGGACCTCGCCATGGACGTCGGGAGTGAAGTTGCGCATCATGCAGCCTATTGCGCACAGTTTGAGTTGAAACACGACGTCCTGTGGCTGAACGAAACGCATTATTTCAACATGGTGGCATTGCTGTCAGGGTTCCTCCGAGCGGCAATCCGTAAGTAGCGGTCATCCACTACAGTAGTAGCCCTTGGGCGGCCTGAGCGAGGCCTGTCATCGACAGTTCCTGTATCTCTGTACCTCCTCCATGTCCGAACAACATCGCTTTGGTTCACTCTGAGACGCCTGGAAACTTCCCTTGTTGAGAGCCCTTCTTGACACAAAGTAACAATGCGGACGCGATCGAACTGCGGTATTGACCTTCTAGGCATGGTAGAACTACAGACAACATGAGCAGCGTACCTTCGTCCTGGTGGAATGACTGGAACTGATCGGCTGTCGTACCCCCTCCGTCTAATAGGCCCTGCTCATGCATGGTTGTTTACATCTTTGAGCAGTTTTAGTGACATCTATGAACAGTCAAAGGGACTGTATCTTGGATACAATATACACAGTCAACGTCTATATGCCGGAGATCTGGGAACCGAGGTGATGCAAAACTTTTTTTGATATGTGTATATGCTTACCTTCAAACTTTAAAACTAATTCCAACTTGTCAACAGGGCTCTGTTTACAGGCCGTATAAACTTTAAATGTTGAGCTTATCAGCTCCAGTAGTTCTGTATAAAGCTTCTCTTACTTATATTATTAAAGGCTGCAATCTTGCCTTTCTTAAACTAAAAGTGTTTTCAAGTGTTATATTTTGCTTTCAACGCATTTACTTGTTTTCCACTTGCTTCACTTGCTTTATGAATGTCCGATTGGATTTCACATAACGAATTGCTCTTGGCATTTTCTGTCAAAGATTCATGAGTGCCCTTCTAGCCTCTTTCTTGATACTGCTGCTTCAGGATTTGGCCCCTGAGCGCAATTACCCATTCAGGTTACCCTTCTTTCAGTGCGTGAATGAGACTTATGTGTTCAATCTTCCCACACCCTTCTGTTCTTTTCTTCTGTGTCTAGATTTTCTCCCCTGTTTTAGGGTCTCAATCTTTCACAGTTTCTTTCAAACATCTTGGGCTGAGCCCCCAAGTGTTTGAAAGTAGTTCATTTCCTTCTCTAGTCTTTTGTGCTGGAGCTTTCACTTCATCTCTTCAAGTATCTTGTGCTAGGCCCTCCAAGAAGTTTAAGTTGTTTTTTGCTTTTCTTTAGTATCTTGGGCTGTGCCCCCAATTACTAACCCAATCCGTGACAGAGCAGTAGTGGTATTTTAACAGTTCTATATCCTCCTCCTCACCCTCCTTGCAAGATAGCGGTGGCGCGCAACCACTTACATGGCGCGCTTTTCAAATAATGATGGTGAGCATGGCTTAATCTAGCCTATCCTAGTCAAGCTAACCTAGTTTAGCTGACTTAACCAAACCTCATTGAGAACATGCCAAGGGGCCTAAGTGCAAAACTTGGTGGATGGAGGACATGCCAAGGACCTAAGTGAAAAACTTGGTGGATGGATGTGTTTTAGCGCTGAGGCTAATGCATACACCCACGCACAGTATATGGGGCACACGTAACTACCCTATGTTGTTCTTATATGATTGTGATGCATGTTTTAAATTAAGTCAACTCTTGCAGTGTATGGCATTATGCGATGCAGGAGTCGCAACTGGACGCTAGACTACGCCAATCCTTTAGCCAAGTGAGATTTTTGATATCTTGCAAACCAATAATTGGATATGACTATGCGACATGTTGTTGGAATTGGGTTGACGTCCTCTTTCCTATGGTGCATGAATTTATTCAAATATCCCAAAACGGCAAGATTACTGATCTGAGATTTTATAAACTAATAATGAGATTTGAACACATGAGGTGTCCTAGAACTTGACACGATGCCCTCTTTTTATGGCTTTTGTTTTTTTTACAAAAGTCCTAAAACAACAAGATCATGGACTTTTGTTTGTCTTAATATATTGCAAACCCATAATGTTAGATGTTTATTGTGAGTGATGAAACATAGCTAGGTAGAGAAAATTATTGTAGGCTACATGTATGGTGACTGACACGTCTTTGACCATTGGAACTTGTTTTTCAGACTTGAATACTGTACAGAGGGAGTATAGGTTTAGAAAGCATGAGTGAATAAATAACAGACACACAGGTTTACACAAATTCCGCTTTATTAATCCAAGAATTGAAGGCTGTGCTAAATCCCAGCCATTTTACATACATTTTGTTCCTATTTTGTTTTAACACATTTTCCACAGGGTAATGTTTTGGAAACGCTGTCTTTTGGAGTTCTTGGAGACAAAACCTGCCTTTTATGGGTTGATGGTTGAGGTCCTCGAGTAAATAGGCGACTGGGCTGTTCTGACGAATATGAAATAGTTCTGTTCCCCAATTTGGCGTGTAGCCCTTGTCGAAGACAGACTTGAATTTGCTCACACGAACATGGTCCCCGATTTTGAGGAGGTGACTTTAGGGTGTGCCGTCTGGCCTTTCGCAAGATGTAGTTCGCAGTGGAAGTGTGTACCGATTAGCCTGGCGCTGGGCCCATTAAACCGGACTAAGGTTATGAAGGTATCAGAGGCGATGGATTGAACGTACATTCACTGCCATGTGAATGCAAGTTCTATTCGAATGCGCTATACATTATGGGCCTAGCTTAGCTTAGCCTAAAGAAATAAAGGACTAAATAAGGTACACATACTCAACACATAGGCAAAGAAGAGGTACAAAGAGATAACATCAAGGAATGACGAGGAAGCATTACATGCTATGAATGAGGTTAAGTGGACGACAAACATGAGATATTAGGTAAAATAACGGTCGAAAGGGCCGAAACGTAAATGTCATGATCGATAGGAGATAACGGAAGCAATCCTAAGATAAGAGGCAAACAAAAGATAAGAGGTATGGCATAGGTCTTACTGTTGAACACACGCTACTCAGTACTCCATGGACATACAAAAATAGGCGATACGCCCTAGTATTCCATACGATGAGCAAAGACAAAAATACATAATTTACCTTGTTGGTATCAGCATTAATCCATGGACATAATAGAATAGGTGATACGCCCTAGTATTCCATACGATGAGCAAAGACAAAAATACGTAACTTACTTTGATGGTATCAGCATTAATCCGGCATCACGGAATTACATTAAATAAACAAGATTCGCACCTCTACGCGCACCTTGGGAAAGTATACTCGTAAAGAGTAAAATTACATTGTGAAAAATAAAGATTAAAAGGGCTAGACAAAGAGTCGGGGAAAGTGAGTCTACCGTCAAAGGAGCGAACGGTAGCTCAAATAGCCCTGAAGGAGATGAGGGAGTGCGAGGGGGACGGAGTATTAATAAAAGCGCGCGTAGATATGACGTAAAAGAATAAACACAAAAAGGGGCAAATAACCGATATTAAAAATAATTACGAGAAAGATATTGCAACACAAAATAAAAGATACCCATCAAAATAAGTTACGTCAGAAAGGGACTCATGGACATGCATATGAAAACGCAATCCTAAGATAAGAGGCAAACAAAGGATAAGAGGTATGGCATAGGTCTTACTGTGGAACACACGCTACTCAGTCAACCGTACCAAATACCAACACAAAAGATACGACGAAATGGGGACAAAGAATAACGGGAATGAAACAGATACTCCATGGACATACCAGAATAGGCGATACGCCCTAGTATTCCATACGATGAGCAAAGACAAAAATACGTAACTTACCTTGATGGTATCAGCATTAATCCGACATCACGGAATTACATTAAATAAACACGATTCGCACCTCTACGCGCACCTTTATAAAAAACACAAACGAACGGGAAAAACGGAATAGAAAAGCAAGGCATCTCGAAAACGAGAGCGGGTGCACACCAAAAGGTCTTACGAGGGAGATAAAAAAAAACAGAAGACTGCCTAGAGAGTAACAAGGGGTTGTCACAGGAGACGGAAAAAGAAGATAAAAAGGTAAGAGGTGTCACTAATCACGATTCGGCATAGCAAGAAATCACTATAACGAACCTTGATCTGCAATTATAGAAATGTCCACTGATCTGCTCGGCTATTCTTGCCAGTAATAACCAAGAAGGAAAGAGAACAATTCCGTTAATTGACACGCCGAAGAAAAGAGAAAAAAGGGAAGACTACAGGTGGAAAAGAAAAACGGTTCAGATTCCCACGCACACTCCCAAAATTTTTGTTGCGTCCACCAAAACCGACGAACAAAAATGTTAACTAAACATAAGGAAGGGAGAAGGGCAGAAAACGGGATACATCACGAAAATGTGACGGGAGGAGCCTAGAAGTAGGGGGTGGGGAAGGCGTGGAGGACTCAAAAGAGTGTACTTCAACGAAGATAAATATAAGATTCAAGGTACGAAAATTTCACAATAAGAACTTAAGTTAAACCAGATAATAAAATAGTAAAATAAAAATAAAAACCCTAGCTTCCTCGCCAAAATATCTTACAAAAGTTACAAAGTTAGAGATTTACAATATATAATACATATAAGTACACAAAAGCTGTCTTCCATAATCTCTCAAGGTAGGATGTCAGAGAGCAGATATGATCATTAACTAAAACAAGAAAGAACGATTAATAGAGAGCGATATTATCTTATTCTAATAATGTGATAAAGCTGAGTGTCGACTACCACGATACTCCGACAAAGATTAATTAGGGACGAGGAAAAATGACTAGACGTCATCTATTTAAATATTATTCGAAGGAATAACCTGAAAAGAAGTAGATAATTAAAATTGATAGCAATGCCATCTTGCGCCAAAGCACGTTAACTTGAAGAAATAAGCTGAAAATCATGTCACAAGAGAAAAATAAACATTTAAGAGAAAAAGAAGAAATGTGACAGAGATAGATGGACTTAACTTACAAAACGCTTCAGCTGGGTGACATGAGCGGTAGATACTTGCTGCAGTCTGTCATCACTCACAAGCTCCACAGTGACAGGTGTGAGGAAACGAGTGATAATGCGCGGAGTAGACCATCGCATGCACAGTTTACTCGAGATCTGCGCCGCCGCATTACTCACACGGTGAAGTTACACCAGTACTTTGTCGTTTACCTGAAAAGTAATGGTACGTCTTCCAACGTTGTACCTCACAGCAACTTTGGTCCGAGCCTTTTTTAAGTGCTTAACAGCAATCTCCCATTTTTGGGACACGGAAGAATGTCTCGAAGGTTCAGATAAGTACTCAATGTTCCAATTGAGCAGTAGGGGATCCACAAGTGTCCTACCGAGAAATAATTCCGCAGGAGTAGTTTGAGTTGAAGAGTGGAACGAAGTGCTGAATCCCAGAGAGAAATACTGAAGGTTTACGTCCCAAGAAACATGATCCGCGTTGTGGAAAGCCGAAATACAAGCCTTCAAATTTCTATGAAAACGTTCAACTTGGTTCTCTTGGGGACGACAGGGAGACAGGAACACATGACGTATACCGCAATTGAAAATCATACTCTCAAAAGTCTTAGATCTGAACACAGTAGCATTATCGGATACCAGATACTTGGGTGGCCCAAATATACCAAATATATATTTACTCAGGAAGTTTACGGTAGTTCTTGACGTAATTTCTCTCACAGGGAAAAGCCAAACGAATTTAGAGAAACCATCCATAACAGTGAGAATGGCCTGGTTACCCTGTTTTGATCGAATGAGTGGACCAAAATAGTCTATGAATAAACGTTCTCCTGGTCGAGTCACAATATCTGCTTGATGCAGACCGACCTTGGTGTTTTGCGCAGGCTTGGAAAGTTGACAGATTAAACATTTCCGGACGAAACTAAAGGAATCAGACTTAATTGAAGGCCAATAAAACTCGTTCGAGATATTTCTGAAGGTCCTGTGCATACCGATGTGTGCACCAAAAGCGGAGGAATGGTGATATGTTAAAAGCATGTCGCCAATCGCCTCAGGAGCAAAAATCCTAAATTTCGAAGATTTGGGTAACGTGTACCCGATAACGTCATTTCGAATACAAAACTCGGAACAAGAAGGATCTTTGTTCGTCATTTTGTCTCGCAATTCCATACAATATGGATCCTGGGCTTGGAAGGTCCTGATATCCACAAAAGACCAAGGACAGTGTTGCAGTAGAAACACAGTAACCTTTTCCTCAAACATACGTGAGAGACAGTCGGCAACAGAATTCTCGCTGCCTTTCACATGTACAATATTGAAATTGAAGGAAGATAGTCGTAGAATCCATCGGTTAATACGACCTAATTTCTTGACATGTGACAGACTCCACTTTAAAGCTTCGTTATCTGTATACACAGTGAAACGTCTATGTTCCAGAAAACTCCTAAAGCGTTCACACCCGAACACTACCGCCAAACTTTCTTTCTCAAAAATGGAGTAACGTCTTTCATGTTCATTCAGCATTGGACTAGCGAAAACAATGGGGGCGAATCTCCCATCCACTTGATCACTCAACACGCTCGAAACTGCCAGATCACTAGCATCACAATGCAGAAAAAGTTCCGAATTAAAATTAGGGGATTGCAATACAGGAGCACTAGACAAACATTCCTTTAGTCTTACAAACGCACGTTCTTGCTCAGGTCCCCAAACGAAAGTGCTGTTCTTCTTCTTCTTCAAGACATTTAAGGGGGCGGCAACATCAGAAAAATGTTTTATGAACCTGGAATAAAAGGTGAACATCCCCAACACACGACGTGAGGATTTCAAAGAAGTAGGACGAGGAAGTTCTTGTAGACATTTCATTCGTTCAGAGTTAACCGAGATACCTTCACCGGACAGCACGTGACCTAGAAACTTCACTGGGAACACCCTAACGAACTTTTCCCAGGATTTACGGTTAAACCTGCTCGTCTTCGACGCCCGAAAACTTCACGAAGATGACCGACGTGTTCTTCAAAAGTGTTACTATAGATTACGAGATCGTCAAGATAACTGCAAACGTACTGAAACTTGAAATCTCCCAATAGGTCTTCCATTACGTGACTGAGCAGTTAGGCTCCGATAGCAATTCCCATTGGTAACTTCAAATATTCAAACATCCCAAAGGGAGTAGAAAAGGCAGTAACTTTGCGGCTCCGTTCATCCAAAGGAATTTGATAATACGCGGAATTCAAGTCAACTATAGAATAGAATTTCGCGTTGTGAAAGTGTTGAAACGCCGATTCCAGGTTAGGAAGTGGGAAATTATCGAATACCACCTTCTTATTTAATAGTCGATAGTCCACCACAAGACGAAACTCATTTTCTTTCTTAGGAACTACGAAGGCAGGTGAGCCATAAGCAGACTTGGAAGGTCTTATTACATTTCTTTCTATCAGATCACTTACATGTCTCTTCATGGCTAAAAGTTTGGGAGAGGAACAAGGGAACGGAGCAGATCTCACAGGAATAGAATCGGTCAAATCGATATGGCATTCATACCCAACAGCACTTCCCAGTTGATCAGAGATCACGTCAGAAAATTCATTCACCAAATCATATAAAATTTGCCGTTGATCAGATAATAAGGAAAGGGGTAATGGTATCACACAGTCAGGTAGAATATTAAACACTCCGGGCATAAAATTCTCAAAAGGAAACCTCTGGTTAGATGAAAAAAGAAAGCTGTAGATATCATCACTGAAGTCTAACCTCAATCCAGTTTTTTTCATGAAGTCGGCACCCAGCAAGACAGGTGAAGCTAAATTATCCATGACCTGAAACTCATGATCCCAAGAAAGATCGTGCATGAAATTGATTCGTAGACATGAATGGGATTGTTAGAGGCTGAGCCAAATTATTTCGGGACTGGTGCAGACGTTTACATGCGTCAGGGATCTCCTCAATCACCGACCTACTTATAAAACTTTGACACGCACCACTATCTAAAAGGGCAGAAGAATGTATCTGAGAAACAGATATGTGAACCCACGGTTGAATTATTTTGGAAAAAGGTACGTCGGATATCACGGAATCATACTCCTTGCCAAAATAAATCTTCTTAGCCTCACGATTGGATTCATTATCGCAAAGCTTCACTAGTTTTCCAAGGGATTAGTAGCATTGCAACGAGGACAAATTGGTTTGATTACTCCTTGTAAACCACACCCAAAACAAAACTTCCCTTTTAGCAGTACTAAACAATCACGGTAGATATGTGACCCTTTTAAGCAGTTCCAGGATCGAACCGGGGACGTGGAAGCATTCACATGAGGAGGGGCATTTACATCAAGGTTATGGGAACGAGGGATACTACGTTGGACATGATTCACAGCATTAACGCGAACATTAGTTCTATGTGAATTAACAGAGGCGAAGGTATTGCCTCGATTGTTGCAGTGTCGTGTCGACCAACGAGCTGAGTAGTATTATTGCCACGTTCCCCACATGCAGGCATATCGATCTTATTACTACACTCATTCATGTTGAACGCTAATTCTGGAAATATACATTCAGAAGGCTGTGGAGGTGGGAATTATCGGTTACACAGTCGGACAGTTGCTTCAAATTCACGCCCTTGAATAAGAATGTCTTCAGTATCTAATACTGAAGAGCGGCGAATGAACTGTTTATAGGAGGGATGTAAATTACAATAAACAGTATTAATAGTTTCACTAGAAGTCAGTGGATCTGGAAGACGAGATATTAGGATACGTATCGCTGTGACATAATCATCAATATTCTCCCCGAGAGCTTGAGTACGGGAGAAAATTGCATGCTTTAAGGCATGCTCAAAGTCAGATGGCATGAATCTCCTTTTCAAAGCATTCACGAAACTAACCCATGAACTGAAGGGATACTGGACTAGACGGTACCATTTAAAAGCGTTCCCACATAATAGCATAGGGAGGCATTGAACAACACTGTCAGGAACCAAACCATAGCATGCACACAATTCTTCAATACGTGTAGTAAATTCAAATACCGAGGAAGTGCCTTCCTCCCCAGAATATCGGATATTCCATTTGTTCACGATGTTACCAACATTTCCACTATGGAAGTTTGAGTTATGTGCGGCTGGAATAGGAAATGTAGAAACTATGGGGTCGAATTCCAACCAATCAAGTTTCGTCGAAGCATTGGTGTTGGCTAAATGCAACGCATCACTATTAGTAGGCGACTCGATTTCACACTTGATGTCGTTATTCATATCTCTCATTACACTCGCAGAAAAGGCACGAAAATATAATTGATACAGGCCTTACCATTAACAACGAAGCCCAAAAGAGTTTTCTACGGCAAGAAATTATTACCAGGATGATATTTTTTACAAACTTCTTACCAAATCCACAACAGTTTTTTTAACCTTTTCATTCACAACAAACTCCAGTCATCTTCTTGTCTCGACACATGAAAAACAAAAACAAACGATAAGTACCATATTGCCAACTTACACATACAGGTGGACGTATTTGTGGGCTAAGCGGTCCTCTTATGACATTTTGGGGAATGAAACTAGGTGTAGTTACTTGTAGAGCGATACATTCGAATAGCGACCAAGCTCTGCCTACCATTTTGTGCCGTCTGGCTTTCCGCAAGATGTAGTTCGCAGTGGAAGTGTGTACCAATTAGTCTAGCACTGGGCCCATTAAACCGGACTAAGGTTATGAAGGTATCAGAGGCGATGGATTGAACGTACATTCACTGCCATGTGAATGCAAGTTCTATTCGAATGCACTATACATTATGGGCCTAGCTTAGCTTAGCCTAAAGAAATAAAGACTAAATAAGGTACACATACTCAGCACATAGGCAAAGAAGAGGTAATGTATTGACCAAAGAGATAACATCAAGGAATGACGAGGAAGCATTATATGCTATGAATGAGGTTAAGTGGACGACAAACATGAGATATTAGGTAAAATAACGGGCGAAAGGGCTGAAACGAAAATGTTATGATCGATAGGAGATAACGGTAAGGGGGGGGGACACATTTGGAAAGTATACTCGTAAAGAGTAAAATTACATTGTGAAAAATAGACATTAAAAGGGCTAGACAAAGAGTCGGGGAAAGTGAGTCGACGGTCAAAGGAGCGAACGGTAGCTCAAATAGCCCTGAAGGAGATGAGGGAGTGCGAGGGGGACGGAGTATTAATAAAAGCGCGCGTAGATATGACGTAAAAGAATAAACATAAAAAAGGGGCAAGTAACCGATATTAAATATAATTACGAGAAAGGTATTGCAACACAAAATAAAAGATACCCATCAAAATAAGATACGTCAGAAAGGGATTAAGCCAAACTCATGGACTTGCATATGAAAACGCAATCCTAAGATAAGAGGCAAACAAAAGATAAGAGGTATGGCATAGGTCTTACTGTTGAACACACGCTACTCAGTAAACCGTACCAAATACCAACACAAAAGATACGACGAAATGGGGACAAAGAATAACGGGAACGAAACAGATACTCCATGGACATACTAGAATAGGTGATACGCCCTAGTAATCCATTCGATGAGCAAAGATAAAAAATACGTAACTTACCTTGATGGTATCAGCATTAATCCGGCATCACGGAGTTACATTAAATAAACAAGATTCGCACCTCTACGCGCACCTTTATAAAAAAAATACAAACGACCGGGAAAAAACAGAATAGAAAATCAAGGCATCTCGAAAACGAGAGCGGGTGCACACCAAAAGGTCCTACCAGGATAAAAAAAACGAAGGCTGCCTAGAGACTAACAAGGGGTTGTCACAGGAGACGTAAAAAGAAGATAAAAAGGTAAGAGGTGTCACTAATCACGATTCGGCATAACAAGAAATCACTATAACGAACCTTGATCAGCAATTATAGAAATGTCCACTGATCTGCTCGGTTATTCTGGCCAGTAATAACCAAGAAGAAAAGAGAACAATTCCGATAATTGACACGCCGAAGAAAAGAGAAAAAAGGGAAGACTACAGGTGGAAAAGAAAAACGGTTCAAGGGTCAGCGGTTATGATGGGGTAAAACAGTTTATCCAGTCGGGGAATATTTTTGTTTACCAGTCAGGGTTTTGTCCCAATGGTTCTGTGTTTTGTATCATAGTAACGCGACACTAGCTCAGGTAATAAGTCTAGCTAGCGGTAAGAGGCCTGAGTTGAAAACTCTTTCCACATATTGGTTTTTAGCGTGCGATTAAATCTTTCAACCACACTGGCTTTTAGATTGCTATACGTGGAGTAATGGTGAATATTCAAAAATTTGAGAAAACTAGAGAAATACTTGTTGAAAAATTCTTTGGCCTGGTCGGTTTGCAACAACTGGGGTTGACGTTTGGATTGTTGAATAATATGTTTAAAAACCTTGGTGACTAGCGGGCCAGACTTGTGGGGCACTGTTTGAACTAAGGCCATTTTGGAATACCCATCAATGACTGTCAACATATAGCGTATACCATCGTTAACGCTAGCATAGGGAAACATTTCCACCAAATCAACTTGCCAAAGTTCATCCACACCCCGTGAAACCACCTTGAGTCGCTGATAGTGATGCCTGGCTGGGCGATGCAACTCATGAGCGATGCCCATTTCGATGGGTGAGGGCTTAAACAATAATTGTGGCATTTCGAAGTTCTTGTTCAATTTCGTGAGTTTCCCAATCGTGAGTGGTATGGCCGGCTTGACGTGAAGCATGCAACAGCTGTAGCCACTGGATGAGCTTTCTGGGATTATGCCAGTAGGTAACATCCACAAGGGGTTTTAATGGTTTAAATGTCACTTCCGAAGAGCACTTTGACAGGTTGGAAACATTTTTGCAATGATGGATGTATATTTTTAGATATATTGGCATTAACTTGTTGAGAAGGGTCATACTGTCTTTTGTGGGCATGTGTGTCCAATAAAATGGATTTCTATTTGCCAAGGTCCTGTTGTGTATAATCATGTGAAGATGTGGTACGAGAAAATGACAGCTTTAACAGACCTGGCGTTAATTGATAGTTTATGTTTTTAATAACAGCTCTAGTACGAGCAAATTTTATCGATGAATCACCAATTTTAAAACCATCATCCTCATAGCGAACACCTTATGTTGTATCTGTCTTTCCAGTAAATAGATCTGTGAGGTAAGGTTTCAGTGTTGATCCATACTATTTTATTAAAATGTGTTTTAATTGATCTTTATGTTGAGGTGTGGCCAACAGTTGTGACAATAGTGTTTGCTTGGAAGTGGAAGGTGTTTTGACCATGGCCAATGATTTCTTTTTTAAAAACTCTGCAAGGGGGTTGTTTTTTTGAGGAGTAAACGCTTGATCATCCTCATCCTCAACGTCGCTAACACTAGCCAATTCTTCCTCTTCGCGTAGAGTCTGTGAGGCTTGTGAAACATTGGGTGGCGTTTCAGATGGCTTGAAAGAGGGTTTAAACATGGCTTTTAGCGGAGGTGCTAAATGTTGTTGAATAAACAAAGCATTATCCACACGTGATCATTTCAATTGACGAAACTTTTGGCGAATAGTATTTTTTGCTCTAATAATAATAATAATAATAATATCGTATGGCCTCGGGTGCCTGGTGCAAGTTTTGTTAATTGACACCCAGAGGGTAACTTGCATGTCGAATTTCGTCGCTCCTTTGAACGCTATGAAAGTCAAGGAGGTTAGATATCTAAACTCCTTGACACTACAGCGCTTTCAAGTAGAGAATGGAGGAACTTTGTGTGGGCGGAAAATCCCGAGATTAATTTTGCCATTGAACACGGCCTACTGAATTCAAATGGGTTCTTTAACATGCCAACAACGTATGACATGAGTGTCATGATTTTTGTCGCCATCAAAAATCACTTACCACGACCAGGGGCGAACCTGCAATCTTGGGGTTGGTAGTCCGACACTATAACCACTCACCCACCGTGGCAAGCTTTGCTCTAATAATATGCGTTTTCAATTGATTCTCTGCTAACGCCATGGTGTCTTGACAAATGACTTAGGTAAGGTGGTCATATACACTAGGAATAATTTTTTAAAAGAATAATCTCTAGCAATGTTAAAATTTTCTGTTGTTTTATCATGATCAAACTAAGAGATTTTGAATTTCATTTTACACAAGTTTTATGTTAATTGTTATGAAAAAATTATTTGTTGCTATTTACACACGGGTACTTAAAGTCCTCTATCTCTCGCATATTTTAACCAAAATCCATGAACCTTGAACAAAAACAATCTAACTTACATGGGGAATGTTCCCTACGTCTCTTGTCTGAATTAGTCACAAGTAAGGGTTTTAAAATTATATTACAATTTAAGTTTCTTGAAATGTTGTTTAACAAAATTGTTTAAAAAGTTGTTAAAATTACATTTTTATGAATATAATTTTCTTAGTGGTAGGGAACATAGATACATGTATTAGCTTTAATTTGAAATAAAAATTAAGCAGATACCATTTCTGTGACAAAAGTTAAAGCACTTTGAATGACTTCAAATGTCAGGAAACGAATTAATGAGTAAATCGCATTTAAAGTTTACTTAGTATGTCTTCACTCACATTCTGTTTTGATCACATCAGAAACCTCCTGGGACATTCACAGATCTTTCCTTGAAAGCTGTATGGTCCTCCTTCATCTTGTTATTTGCGCCCAGAGGGCAGCTTGCATATCGAATTTTGTCGTTCCTTGGAACGCTATGAAAGTCAAGGAAGTTAGGTATCTAAGCTCCTTGACACTATAGCGCTTTCTAGTAGAGAAAGGAGGAACTTTGTGTTGGCGGAAAATCCCGAGATTGATTTTACCACTATGAACACGGCCTACTGAATTCATTGGGTTCATTAACATGACAACAACGAATGACATGCGTGCCGTGATTTTTCGTATATCAAAATCACTTACCACGGCCAGGAGTGAAACCAGTGGGATAGAGAAAGAGAAAGTCAAATTTTCCACTATGAAGACGGCCTACTGAATTCAAATGGGTTCATTAACATGCCAACAACGAATCACCTGCGTGCCGTGATTTTTGTCGCCTATCAAAAATCACTTACCACGGCCAGGTGTGAAACCAGTGAGATAGAGAAAGAGAAAGTCAATTTTGCCACTATGTACACGGCTTACTGAATTCAAATGGGTTCATTAACAGGCCAACAACAAATCACATGCGTGCCGTGATTTTTGTCGCCTATCAAAATCACTTACCACGGCCAGGAGCGAAACCAGTGGGATAGAGAAAGAGAAAGTCAATTTAGGCTCGAAAGGAATTTTATAGATCTGCTGATACGCCAGACATGACAGCTGTCAGTCAGAACGGTTGCGCCCTCTTACAGTAAATAATTTATTTTGACATTAAAGATTAATGGTATATTTATGAACTATACATTTTCTAAAACTAGAAGAAATTTCCTACAAAATGGATATTTAAAAAAAGTGAAATTTCAGAAAAATAGTGTATATGGCCACATGTATTCAAAGGCTTTAACAAAGCTTCAAAGTCAGCATATACTGTATAACAAATGGTATTCGAAGCTGATTCTCAAAGTCCTTAAATTTTAGAGTGCTATTGCCAGGAGTAGTTAGTACTGTACAAACATGATTACAACCCCATTTTTGATGTTGAGTTAGTCGATCCTCTTTTCAAAAATATAACAACCAACCATCATGCAGCCACTTTTTACCATCGCATTTTGATAACTGACTACTAACAGGTCTACTGAATTGTTTTATCCAACAATAGTGGGCATTTTCACCTTCAGCTATGTATAGTAAATTAACATGAGCATCCTTTTTTCCTGAGTATAATATAGACGACCTACTATACTCTTGTTTTCAATTCCATGCACATTAATACTTACATTGTTCTGCTCTTCAAAACGTTTAATGTCTTTTATCTCCATAGAAATTTCATTTTTTAAAATCTACACTGAAGAATAGTGAGGATAAGATGATGATCTATCCATATTCTCCACTGCTGGATACAGAGCTCAGGTTACAGCCCACGCAAAACATGCTTCATCATTATTCAAAACGTTTACACGAGCTTTCTTCCGTTTAAGCCATACAGGAAAATCAATATATGATGATGCTCGAAGGGGGTTATATTTAGTTATTTATTCTTGCCACGGTGGGTGAGTGGTTATAGTGTCGGACTACCAACCCCAAGATTGCAGGTTCGCCCCTGGTCGTGGTAAGTGATTTTTGAAGGCGACAAAAATCACGACACTCATGTCATACGTTGTTGGCATGTTAAAGAACCCATTTGAATTCAGTAGGCCGTGTTCAATGGCAAAATTAATCTCGGGATTTTTCGCCAACACAAAGTTCCTCCATTCTCTACTTGAAAGCGCTGTAGTGTCAAGGAGGTTAGATATCTAACCTCCTTGACTTTCATAGCGTTCAAAGGAACGACGAAATTCGACATGCAAGCTACCCTCTGGGTGTCAATTAACAAAGCTTGCACCAGGCACCCGAGGCCATACGATATTATTATTAGTCTATTATTATATTTATTTATGTTGGTTTCTAAATAAAGTACTTCAACCAACGCCAGACTCCCTTTCCTTGAACTCTTCACTCTTCACTCTTCACAATGATAGCACTTGAAATATCTTGGTGCATATCACTGATATTAGTTGATTCGCTAAAAATTATCTTTTTTCTGTTAAAGAATTTGATATCAGTAATTTCACCTTCACTCCCAGTTTTTACATACAGCCCAAAGAGTTCAAAATTCATTTTAAATGAGCCTTTGAAAGCCTAAGTGGTGTAACTCCTCTCGGAATAACAGGAAAGTCTAACCTTTGTGGCTGACAGACGCAATGCTCACTTCCAATGCTTCACACACACTGGCCCTGAGCTATGCCTGCTTGCCATAAGGTTTAGACTTCCCTGTAATTCCGAGAGGAGTTACACCACTTGGGCTCTCAACGGCTCAAATGTTTTATGCTCTACTAATACATTATCTACTGTACCCGTTCGTCCGAGGCATGCAATGACCCATCTGCTATTACATCGCATACCTGGCATCCCAGGACAGATAGAGTTGAAGAAAACACAAAATAAAATAAGGAATGTGTAGGAAATTCAGTTGAAATATCACAAAAGCAGAGGGTAACACGAGATAAAATATCTCCAGGCCGTTACGGGCTTATAGTTAATCAGAATATCAAATAAAAAGGGCGCCATCAACTGAATACCTAGCAAACTACATCCTTCCATGTTAAGCCTTAAGTATGACTAAGTAAAGGATTGGGAAAACACATAATCATGAGATCACAACTTAAAATAAAATAAAGTTTATTTAAACTTGAGTGGTCGGACAGAAACAAAATAAATTCCTGCCTAGCAGTTTGGTAGATTATAACAGTTGGGATGTTAATGTTCTCTCAAATCATACCATCTCCGCACTGCTTCAAAAGAAAATATTCACGTGCAAAAAATAAAAATAGTTTAAGTTCTCTTGTGCTCTCAGGGTCACCGTAGAACTATGTCTTTTCGTCACTGACATTTTGTGAGCCCTAACACCTATCTTTGTTTCAGATAACATCAGGCACGTGAATTTCTATTACATATTATTAAACTTTCTATCACACAACAAATTTTATATCAACACTAACATATATTTAATCATTCATAAATTGCTCGAATGTCACTGTTCCAAACGTTGGAATCCTAATAATCACTCTTAAGATTAATAATAAATGTGTACACGTTATTTACACCACTTCTAACAACTACTCGGTTGTGAATCACAATTCTTTTCTAATCATCTGTCATCATCATCATCCATAGAAAAAATATTAACTGGTCCTCACATCGGCTATCGTTCAATTATCTGTTCTATACAAATCAGAATTATCAATTTCCTTATCATCAGATCATTCAAATAATTATTCTATTCATCATCTCATTAAATCATCTGCAAATCATCTCATTCAATTTGATTTAATTTCAACATCTTATTTAATTTAATTTATTTCAATCCATTCATTTAAATTATTTTTATAGTCATCAGCTTATTTAAATTTACTATAATCATCTTACTTAAATTTTAATAGAGTTCTCAGCTTATTTAAATGTATCTCAACTTATCAAATTTATTACGGTTATCAGCTTATTTAAATTTATTATTATTTTATTTTAATTATCAGCTATTTTAATTAATTATCATTTTATTCATCTATTCATCAATTTATTTAATTGATCATTATTCAATTTTATTATCAGGTCAGATCATCAATATGTTTAAGCTTCAGATAATAATTCCATAAATTCTTCTTCTTCTTATTATTATTATTATTAGTTTTATTAGAGAATCTTGGATTATAAAACTTCCAGAAAATGTTTAAGATCGGTTACCGAACGTTGCCCCAAAAATCCACCAGTTCCAGGCTATACCCTTAATACTCTCGATTGCCATGCCAAAAATGCGTTGCCTTCACTAAATCACATTGGATCTAATCATCCAAAACTTTATCACTTAAATTCACTTCATCAAATCTCACATTTTAACACCATTATTATTTCACATTACACCACAATTATTCAGCACACAGCATGAACTTCAAATATATACTAGACTGGGTTCGACGAACTCATGTCTGCATCAATAACTCACATTGGCAATATTATAAACCTCTCTTTGGCAACTTCACAAACTTGGCCAAAAATGTACCTTAACTCATCATACAGAATGATCCACAAATGAGCCACAGTTTTAGACGGTTGACGAAAATGACCTACAAGAATTGTAGTCAGTATTATCATGTCCAGACAACTTCTTGAACAATAAGAAAAATTACCAAAGTATTCGTAATCCAATCCAAGATTTATTTTAATCCAGAGTATAAAATCTCTGTTAAGATCCTCAAAATTTACTTCAAAAAGAACACCATCGTGTTATATTCATAATATCTGTTCATCATCTGCCTGTAATAAATTCTTAATGAGAAGGAACTCCTCGTCATAAAAGACTCAATTACTTGAAATCCTTATCAAAGGTATCAGCTCACTCACAAAAGAGTATCAAATATAAATATTAAATGGCTGTACTCTCAAAAGAGTAATGCAACAAACTATTGGATTGGCAATACAAGAATTACAAAATGTAACCCTGCTGACATTTATTTCTAAATTATTTAACAAAGATCAACTAATTTTGGACTGGTAAATCATTGTTTAATTCTCTTACTATCACAATTGCACTTGGATGATAATATGGTATTCCTAAGCGACGGGTAAGTTGTTCAACACCACACAGCTACTGAAGTAACAGGCCCCGTCTTCGTAGACTAAGATGATAAATTCCTATTTTGACAGGTCAGGCGATTAACACCACATAGCTACATAAAGTAACAGGCCCCGTCTTCGTAGACTAATGAGTGCACATGATTGGAATCAACAATATTCTACATGTCACATAAAAGCGATAGTGATTCGTTAGGGTGAATTAAATTCCACATCTCAAAAACAATCCAATAAAGAAAAATCCCTGATGATAAATCTCACATACTCGCTAGCATGCAATAAGCTGACAAAATCTAAACTATCCGACTGCAGGTCTCGAGTTTCTTAATACTCGATAAAATCACCATGATCAAAAATACTATCACTTCAAGAAAAATAAAGATCAAAATCCTGCCTAATAAAATCAATAAATAGCGAAAAAGTCGGATAAATGTGCCTGCCATCTCGTATGGTAACACCATATTTTAGCAAACTCCTCAAGATGAAGTAAGAAAATAGTCAAGCCATGTCGTAAAAAACATTCCTAAGGATATAAAAGTGCGCCCAGTGTCATGCTAGAAAATCATATCAGTAATGTCATAACTCTCACAATACCTTCATATTCCCGATGTTTAATATAATTTATTCCAAGATCGGCGATAATCCAATTGTACGCAACAGATTTCTTGAAAGATAGGCGAAATCGTCGTATTTGCCACTGGAAATGCATTTGGCCCCGTCCAAACGCACATCGTGATGTAGTCACTCTTCTCGATAGGAATCGAATCCGTCACTTTGCGTTGCCATCACGTCTCTTCATAAGCCTAGCCCCACATGGTAGAATGAAATATATCCATCACGGATATTGTCCAATAATTCCCACAAAGTTCAGTTCGAATGGGCACCCCATTCTATTCTCGGATGTGTTACGCCACTGTTCGATGTAAAATTGTCGATTGACATTAACTAACAATGTTCTCATCCACTGTGGTTGAATTGCATTAACAGATTTTTTTTTCAGAATGTAAGCATGTTTTCTTGACACCCTGTATCTGTGTTCAACGTGATAATTATTTCCGTAATTGTTCATGAACTAAAGTCATTTAGTGAACACCTCACTACTGCATAATGTGCATTTTGCATAACGCAGCAATGTGTAAGCTGCCCCATGGTCGCTTAAAATATGCGATGCTGAAACACATCATTTTTGTACGCCGTAATATCGGTGAAATAACTTAAAAATCCATTTGGTTATCAGTTGGGAGTGTATGAACTGTAAATACAATAAGTATCTGGACTGCTGAAAGTCTAAGACCAAATATCATGAACGTGAAAATGTCGACTGCAATGTTCCACAACGTGACCACAAACTGTCTCAAAATGTCGTCCAATACATGACATTTCCTGCTCCACTATCTGTGTGTAACACGAAGTTAATCACTAGCCTCATTTTACCCATGTTGTATGCGACTATTCGTTGTGAATACTGCTGCAATAATGTTCGTTATTCCCAATGAAATGCTGCTTATTTCGGCTGTAGATTATGAGCTGGTAAATGCGTTGCTGTTTGAAATACATGCTGACGCAACTCCACTGTTCAAAACTATGCTGTTCCCTATCACCAGCCGCCTTCGCCCTGCTCACAGCCATCGCGATACAATCTCCGGTCAGCCTGCTCGACTCTGTCGTGCTCCCAAAGTTACGCAATGCTAACTTTATGAAGTGAACCTGCCAGACAGGTGATAATTACTGCACTGCACTGTATTGAATACTGTAATACTTTCGACTTGCTACTAGAGCAGAATGTAATAGACTCTAGAGCAGAATGTAGTAGACTTTTATTTAGCGTATGGCTACAAACATCACTAAGAAAATACTATTTACAATGATAACAAATTACAAATTAATGTCCAGGCCACGAATATAGTCTATTGATCCCTCCGTCATCACCAGGAACTCTGTTGGATCGCCAGGAAAAGCTCTCAGAGGACATTCTGAAATTACATGCTGAACAGTCTGCTTTTCAGCACCACAGTCACAACATGGAGAAGCTATTTTCTTCCACTTGAACAAAGAATCGGCACACCTGCCAGTGTTGGTTCTTATGCGGTTAAGAACCGACCAGATCTTGCGTGGTAAATCTAAACCAGGTGGTTTGGTCGATATACATGGCATCTTCAGTTGTTCTGTAGTAGTATTACTCTGCCATGTGTGTCTCCAGCTGTCATTGATATTAAAGCCGTTGTTAACTAGCATCCTTCCTGTTTCTAAAGGTGGATTGCGAGAACGAAGCCTTCCTTTACCGATGGTTGGGATGTCTGCATGAACAGGGAGGTTAGGATTTTTCTGTAGATGTTTGTATTCACGGACAAGTGCACTCTCCCGTCGCAGAGATGGAGGTGGTATGTGGCTAAGTATGGGTAGCCAAAAAGTAGGTGTAGGTCTGATTGTACCAGTTATAAGACGCATGGTATGGTTGAGCTGAGTGTCAACAAGTCTTGTGTGAGTGCTATTCATCCAAGCTGGGGAGCAGTATTCCGCAACAGGGTAGACCAATCCCAGAGCTGAAGTACGAAGTGTTGATGCAGAGGAGCCCCATGACGTTCCACATAGCTTCTGGAGGATGTTATTCCGAGTTTTGATTTTGGCAGCTGTTCTTAATAGGTGCTGTTTGTAACTGAGCGTTCTATCAAGTGTGACCCCTAGGTATTTCGGGTTTCTGTTGTGCTTGAGTAGCCTTCCTTCAAAGTAGACCTTGAGCTCTTTGTTGGCCAATTTACTGTTTAGGTGAAACGATGAGACTTCTGTCTTATCCACACTTGGCAGCAACCTCCATTTGCGGAAATAATCACCAATAACTGACAAATCATTGGTCAATATGGACTCTGTAACTTCAAGATCTCTGTGCTTCACTGCGAGTGCCCAGTCGTCGGCATACCCAAACTTTCTTGATATGGTTTCAGGCATGTCTGATATGTACAAGCTGAAGAGAAGAGGGGCGAGAACAGATCCTTGTGGCAGCCCATTATTCAGCTTCATTTGTGAACTCATCTTGTTGCCCATTAGCACTTGGAAACATCGGTTACCGAGCATTTCATTGATGAGATTGGCAATTTTTAGGCATGGAATTACTTGTAGAAGTTTTAATATGACACCTTGTCTCCAGACAGTATCATATGCAGCTGTCAAATCAATGAATACGACTGACGACTTCTCTTGATTCTGGAAGCTAGCTTCTATGAAGCTTGTTAAGGAGAGGACTTGATCTGTGCAGCTGCGGTTAGGTCTGAAACCTGCCTGTTCAACCGGTACATGTTCAAAGATCTTGTGGCACGTTCTGTTGTACACCAATCTTTCGAGGAGCTTATATAGTATACTAAGTAAAGCTATGGGTCTATAACTTTCTGGTTTGTCATTTGGTTTACCAGGTTTCAGTAAGGCTATGACTTTTGCTCGTTTCATTTCAGATGGTATGTTGCCCGTTTGTAGAATGTTTGTGTAAAACATAGCAAGCCACTTTTTCACATATTTGCCACAGTGCAAAAGGAATTCTGCATGAATACCATCAAATCCTGGGGCTTTCCCTGGTTTCATTTCTTTTATGGCAGTCGTTACTTCTTCGATGCTGAATGGTAGAGAATATTCCGTTTCGGTTGTGCAGGCTGATTTGAGTGCCTTTAATTTCTTCTTAGCAGCAATAGTATGTGCTCTAACTTGAGGAGTTCTGGAAGTGGACACGATGTTGGCTGCAACTTGGTTGGGGGTAACAGCATCATACGTGCGGTCACGTGGGGTAGCACCACCTAGTTTTCTGAGCAAAGACCAAGCTTTTCTACTTGATGTACGGAAGTCCATGGATTCAACAGTCTCATTCCAATTTAAACGTCTAGCTGCGTCGATGTTACTCAGCAACTCATCTGCTATGTCATGATCGTTGCTTTCACAAAATTCTTTGTATAGGTTTTCGCACTCTTCTGTCCAGCCAGGAATATATGCCTTACGGAAACCTCGTGGAATACACTTCTTTGCTGTGCTAATTACAGCTCCAACGAACCGCTGGTAGTTTGAGCTAGTTGGTGGGATCCATCCTACACATTTATCCAGATTTACTGAGAAAGTGTCCCAATCCGCCTTTTGAAAATTCCATCTGGGCCTAGGAAATGCTCTTATTAAAGGGATACTAATCCCAAATTGAAGGCAAATTGGGCGGTGTTGGCTGTGTGGGAAGTCTCCAAGGACTTTTCTTGATACTGGAAGAGGTTGACTTTTATAATCAGACGAGACAAAGCAAAGATCAGGATTGTGATCCGTTTTCCAGGCACCTGATCTGAAAGTGCTCCGATCCTTAGCATCAAAGATGAGATGAATATCATGGTCTTCGGCCCAGTTCACCAAAGCGTTTCCATTTTCATTGCTGTGCCTGTATTTCCACAGTTCATGATGACTGTTGAAGTCGCCCAGATATGTTGTAGGGTGAGTGTGAGTTCTAAGCACTTTAGAAGGCCAATTGATGCCGGGAGGTTTATAAACATTGACTATAGTCATTTCTCCTATTCTTATGACAACTTCTTGAATATCATCGGCATAGCTTACAGAGATAAGATGTGCATTTTCTATATCTTGTCTGACATATGTTGCCACACCATAAACATTATCATAAGTGGCACCGAGTAAGTCATATCCAGGTATTTTTCCTCTTGAAGTAAGTTGAGCTTCGTTTGCTGCGTGGGTTTCCTGGATTGCAACTAAATCAATTTTGTTGTCAGCTAAGATCTTATGCAGCACTTGGCATTTTGCTCTACTAATGCCTTCAATATTCAACTGACAAACTCTTACACATTGTCCTAGCTTTCTAGAGGGATAGTCCTCAGAAGGACCATTTATGGACTCATTCATGTTCTGATACGTGATGTAATATTTACCAGGAGATCACGAGGATTGTCTGGTTGCCAGTATTTTGTTGCTCGTTTGGCACCACCCAGGGGACACTTGCAGGGTAATTAAAAGGTTAAACCTGCGGACGTGAGCAACAGCCATCCCCCTGTAGTAGACTGATTCCTCGTTTCACTGTGCTGCGATAACTCTCCTCGCTAAACACGTGACTCGCCACCCCTCAGCTGGTGTGAGGGTAGCCCCTACCTTTGTTCTCTGACGTCAGATATTTAGCCTCGGCCCATATCTTCTGTTATGAAGCCATTACTCACAAATAAGAATTTATCCACCTTTTCCAATGTTAATATCATTAATATTCAATATAATTCCATTCTATTCTGAGGTTAAATAATACGTCATTTCCAATTAATCTCCATAAATATCCAGTACTTCTCCCATGATTCCGTGCGTTTGAGGGGTAGTGACTTCTTCTCCCATAGTCTTCTACGTCATCTTCCCTCGTCGTCACTGGCTCGATCTCAGCGCAATCTTTTCTTCTAAGCAACAAAACTCAACTACAGCTGGCGTAGCCGATAGCCTCGATTAAATATCGGGTACATCTCTCCCTTACGTCTCCTTTTTTTAATTAATACTGAAGAAACAGATTAGTAAAAAAAATTTCAATCAGGTATTCATTATACGAGGCACGTCCCGAAAGTAAGTTCCGTTTGGTAATAAAATTAAATTGTGTACAGATACAGAAAAAATATTTATTGCACAACATTCTACACCTCTTAAACTACTTTTCCACATAACTGCCGAACTTTTGCAGGCATTTGTCATAGCGTGACACAAGTTTTTGGATACCTTCTTCATAAAAGTTTGCCACCTGTGTCTTCAACCAGTTGGAAATATCTTCTTTCAGCTCGTAGTGATTGTTGAAGTGTTGACCGCCAAGGAAAGACTTGAGATGTGTGAACAGATGAAAGTCGCTAGGAGCGAGGTCAGGGCTGTACGGAGTGTAATCAAACACGTCCCAGCCAAATCCCTGTAGGAGGTTTTTCGTCACATTTGCAGTGTGTGGACGTGCGTTGTCGTGAAAAAAAAAACACCTTTTGAGAGCAACCCTCGGCGCTTAATCTGTATTGCGCGGTGCAATTTTCTAAGTGTCTCGCAGTAAGCATCTGCGTTGATTGTTTGACCACGCGGTAAGAAATCAATGAGTATGCCTTTCCAGTCCCAGAACACTGTGCACATCATTTTCCGAGGTGTCAAGATTTGTTTCGGCTTAACCTTTGCTGGGGATGAAGTGTGCCTCCATTCCATTGATTGCCGCTTACTTTCAGGGGTGTCGTAAGAAACCCAAGTTTCATCTCCTGTGACTATCTGTGTCAGAAATTCTTCGCCGCCTTCATTGTAACGGGTCAAAAACTGAAGTGCACTACCCACCCGTTTTGTTTTGTGTTGCTCCGTAAGAATCTTTGGTACCCAACGTCGGCAAAGATTACGAAAGTTCAGTTTTTCGGTAACAATTTCATGAATTAGTGATCGTGAGATTTGGGGAAATTCCATAGCGAGAGCACTAATTGTAAACCTGCGGTTTTCCCGGATCTTGTCATCAATCGCGTGAACCAGTTCTTCTGTAACCAAAGATGGACGCCCACTCGTTCTTCATCGTGCACTTCACTACGTCCTTCATTGAACTGTCGGACCCATCTTCTCACCATTGAATCACTCATCGCATTTTGTCCATACACTTCGCAAATTTGCCGATAAATTTCAATTGGTTTCACTTTCCTAGCATTCAGAAAACGAATCACAGACCTGATTTCACAAGCGGCGGGACTTTCAATCAACACCGACATTGAACGAGTAAACATGCACAACAACGCGTACGTGGCTGACAGCGCTCTCCAAATGGCTCAAGTTTCTTCTCCTTGATACAGAGCGTCTACCGCGCATATGCGGAACTGCGCTGCAGCGGAACGTACAACTAGTTGAAGACATAGGCGGCACACGTCTATGAAGAAGGTATACAAAAACTCGTGCCACGCTACGACAAATGCCTGCAACATTTCGGCAGTTATGTGGAAAAGTAGTTTAAGGGTTGTAGAATTTTCTGCATTAAATAAATTTTCTGTATCTGTACACAATTTAATGTTATTACCAAACGGAACTTACTTTCTGGACGTACTTCGTATACAACATTTCATGTACTCAGGGCCGTGGAGAGCGAACACGGGCCCTAGGACACAGGTTTCAGGGCCCCTGCATACTTGTTCAGCCTGAGACAATATTTTGAAAATAGTAAGCTGGCTTTCTATTAACACATTAAAAAACTACATGGAATAAAGCATGTTCATATTGAATGTCAGTGTACTAGGTTTACAGTTATTCAACCATTCTTCTATTTTATGTCTAATTACTTGCTATTTTCTTCAAGATGTTAATCACCATGCACTTAAAAATTAATTTTCATTGAATGGCACCGCATTCGGTCACGACAAGAATAAGTCATAGCCTACTCCTTTCAGAAATGCATGAAGTAAATACTGTAGTCGTATTTTTCAGACATTGAATCAGAACTTTTCCATCATACAAAACTTTCGTGCTTTATAAATTACGTGAGGAATTTGGCACCTGTGCCCTTTCCCCGACAATGAAGTGGAAAACACAATGGATATTTATAAAATTTGCAATACACTCTCTTTGTACTCTTTCGGATGTCAAAATTCTCCGCGTGATTTATAAAATACGAAAGTGAACCAGTGAATATTTCAAAATACAAGTGAAGTTGCACCTTTTACCGTCCCGGGCCCCCCAGCATGTTCGGACCATGGGACTACAGCCCCGCTTGCCCCTCCCTCTCCTCTGGCCTGCATGTACTCGATATCTATCTAACCATCCTCAACTCAAGGGTAAAAGGGTAAAAGGTGCAACTTCACTTGTATTTTGAAATATTCACTGGTTCACTTTCGTATTTTATAAATCACGCGGAGAATTTTGACATCCGAAAGAGTACAAAGAGAGTGTATTGCAAATTTTATAAATATCCATTGTGTTTTCCACTTCATTGTCGGGGAAAGGGCACAGGTGCCAAATTCCTCACGTAATTTATAAAGCACGAAAGTTTTGTATGATGGAAAAGTTCTGATTCAATGTCTGAAAAATACGACTACAGTATTTACTTCATGCATTTCTGAAAGGAGTAGGCTATGACTTATTCTTGTCGTGACCGAATGCGGTGCCATGCAATGAAAATTAATTTTTAAGTGCATGGTGATTAACATCTTGAAGAAAATAGCAAGTAATTAGACATAAAATAGAAGAATGGTTGAATAACTGTAAACCTAGTACACTGACATTCAATATGAACATGCTTTATTCCATGTAGTTTTTTAATGTGTTAATAGAAAGCCAGCTTACTATTTTCAAAATATTTCCTATGCTGGATGCATTAAAAGTTCCAATAATTTCAATCGTGTCGATTTTATCAATCCTATAGCTGTTATTTCTATACGCTTCGTCAATTCGGAAGGGACCAGCGTACAATGGCGCGAATTTATGGTATATCCTCTGTTGAAGATTCGATGTAACTGGCTTCCTGATCAGCACCTCGTCACCTTCCTGAAATGGTTCATGAAACTTTCTTCCCGCGTGTCTTCTGGCCCTCTTCTCCGCCTGACTTCTAAGTCGTACTCCTGCTATTTCGACTCTTCTTTCTTGGGTAGGTTCCGGATCCACTGGAGCCTTCGCATTGCGGTCCCACGGCCTACTAGGTTTCGTTCCATGCTGAATAACGGACGGAATCTGTCCTCTACTTTCATGTATAGTGGAATTCAAACATAGAATAATGAAGGGAATGACCTCCATCCATCGGTGGTGCTGTCTTGACACGTATAAACGGTACATCTTGCTAATCTCAGGCATAATTCTCTCTGCTGGGTTTCCCTCTGGATAACGCACAGAATTAAATACATGTCTTATTCCCAAACGTTCCATAGCAGTTGAAAGTTCCATACTGGTGAATTGAGATCCATGGTCACTTAACAAAACCTCGGGTTTACCCATATTTTGAATTACAGTTTTCTCCAGTCTATTGATAACATATCTAGACGTAGCTTTTTGAATCGGACATAAAGATACGTATTTAGAGAATACGTCTACAGTAACCAAAACAAACTGGTTCCCTCTCGTCGAACGAGGAATTGGACCGAAAACGTCCGTAGCAAATAATACTCTCGGCTTGTTAGGTAATATCGGTCTTGGAACTTCCTTCATTAGTTTAGATGAATATTTGCTTCGCTGACATCTGTCACAGGTCTTAATGACGTTGCGGGATCGTTTGTCCCATTTGCCTCCAAACAAACGTCTCCTGGGCAAGAGCTAGAGTCTTGTCTACACCTACATGAGCAGCGGTTCGATGTACCATCCAAATAACTGGCTTGACAAGCTTGGGGGGGAATCACAACTCTAAGCTTGGTGTGATCGTTGTCTATATATTGATATATCAGACCTTCCATCATGTGATACTTCCTAGCTTCTAGCTCTGTGTGGTTAAAATCTGGATCGGCATTGTCCATCCTGCGTGTTAAGAAACGGTATATTCTTCGCAAAGGTGTATATCTATTCTGCGTCTGAGCTAGCTTTTTCAACATATCTAGGGTTTTCTGGTCTTCCTGAACCAGATCTATGTGGTTGATAATCACCTCTTCACAAGGGTTTCTACTCAAAACATCTGTCAACAGATTTAGCTTCCCTGGTCTATGCACAATGATTGGGTTAAATTGTTGCAGGAACTGTCAAATGTTCGGCCCTCCACTAATGGATAGATTTAATACACATAAAATAACTGAACTTTATTTATCTTGCCTTACATGCTGTCCGTTCCATTGGACGCCATTTTACTTAACTTCTTGAGTCAATGCCCTCTAGATCCTAGGGCTGCTTAATATATAAAATAAACAAAGACATCTCAGTCAGTGTTCCCAATATTCTCCCACCAAGTTAACGGATGTGGAACAGTTAACTTCACATAGTCCTGGGAACATTATACATTCTGCTCATACCTGAAACAAATTGGCACAAAACAGACAAGTTAATCAATATATCTTTTTGGCACTTTTACAATTCTTCCACTCCGTGTCCTGATTTCTTCCCCTACGTCACTCACACTACCACATGAAACACCACTATCTTCTTTAACAGTCAGTTCACTGTCTGAAGTAGAAGGTTCACTTCCTTGGGCTTCTAGGAGGAGGTAGAGTCTTTGAACTGGGCGCAGAAGCTCTCCAGATGTAGTCTTCAGGCGAACAAGACGGGTGACTCCATCCTTTCCGGGCAAAAGTTCTAGGACCTTTCCTAAAGGCCAATCTATTCTTTTTGAGTTGTCATTGCCAATGAGGACAACATCATCAACCTGAACAATTTTTTGCTGCTTGACATCCATCTGCTGTCGCAGTAGACCCAAGTACTCGCTACGGAACCTCTTTCTCAGATTCTCCTTAAGTCTTAATCTGTACTTCAACCTCTTGTTCAAACTGGAGGACTCGATGACATCAATCTCAGGCACAGCAGCTTCACGAATATCCTGAAGAAACATGGCAGGCGTTATTGCTCCTAGTTCATTGGAATTATCAGCTGTAGGCTATATGTCGGAGGTCTCGAGTTTACTACACTTTCACAGTAACATAGCACTGTTTCCATCTCCGAGTATGTAAGAGATGAACGTCCAAGTGTTCTCCGAAGTAATCTTTTCACTAGTCCTATCAACCTCTCCCACCAACCTCCCCACCAGGCAGCAGTGGGTGGGTTGAACTTCCACTTTATTCTCTCCTCTGAACAGTACTCATGTACCTTTGATCACTCAATTCGACTGAAGGCAGTTTCAGTACCAGAAAAGGTAGTCCCGTTATCACTGAAAATTACACCTGGTCGTCCTCTCCTAGCTACAAATCGACGAAATGCTTGCAAGAAAGCATCTGTTGACAATGACAGGAGTAGCTCCAAGTGAACAGCTCTGGTAACTCCACACGTGAACAAGCAAATCCACGCCTTTTCGTGGTTTTTCAGATGAAGAGGTCGAGCCAGGTCGATACCCGAAACTTCAAAGGCAGCAGCATCTCTTACACGTTCTGCTGGAAGTAGTGGAGTGGATACTACGAAGGGTTTAGCTTCCTGGCGCTTGCAGAGTGCACACTTAATTAACACTGACCGTAGTATTCTTCTTCCTCCCATCACCCAGAATCTTTCCCTCATAATCGAAAGCAGACCTTGAATGCCAACATGACACCTTCGAATATGAACATCTATAATCAGTCGTGACATAAAGGGATGATTTTGGGCAAAAGTACAGGATACCGAAAGTCATGGTTGTCGGGTCTATTGGAGATCTTGATTCGCAAGCGGAGGAGACCGTCATGATCTTCAAAGGGTTGTAGGCTGGAGATTCTGGGGTCCGTGGTACTGGGAAATGCATCTTTCTGAGCTAGTTTCAAGACCTTTATCTCAGCAGAAGTGACTTCTTCAGTAGAAAGTGGTCCCGTCTTCTTCATAAAATGTTCAGAGCCAGCAGCTCTGCAATTGTTTACAAAACGACCCATCCAAGCAACCGTTCTAATAATTTTCTCTCTCTTTGGAAAGTACCTGTAATACCAGTCACTTGGTAGAGAATCAGCATCTGCACAAAGCATAGAGGAAACAACAGTACTCTTTCTTTCTTTCTTTCTTGAATAATAACATCCTCTTCAAACTTGACTTCGGCCGAAGGCCAACAGCTACGCTTTTGGTGCAACCATTTAGGGCCCTCCCACCATGATGAATGAAGCAACTTTTTACCTGAACAGCCTCTAGATGGCAGGTCAGCTGGATTGCAAATCCCTGGAACATGATGCCACTATTCTGGTTGAGTCAGCTTCCTTATCTAATTCAACCGGTTCACCACAAAGGTAGCCCACTGATCATCTCTTCTAATCCATGCTAAGACTGTGGATGAATCACTCCAGAAATATGACTCACAGCTTTTGGGAAGATCTTCAATTATTGCTGCATGGAGCCTAGCACCTATCAATGCAGCAAGCAATTCTAGACGAGGTATCGTGACTCTTCGTTATCTTCCCTAGCGAACTTAAATATTTCAACACCTGTTAGGAATTCCTCACGTGTAAGTGAGTTGATAATACAGATATATAAAAGTGCTGTGGTGACCAGGGTTGTGAGGGGCTTTGACAGAGAGGGTTGGTTCGGGCCATTGAACTATAGATACTACTGGAATGCCGACTGAATGGGAGAAAAGTGAGGTTTTTGGTGCGAGTAGTTACGCCTGGTAGTGCACGTCAAGGAGGTGAGTGTGACGTACACGTACGGCGAGATACAAGTAAAAGAGATACTTTGTCAACTCCATGGTCGTGCATAGCTATCATCATAGAGTTTGCAAGCTCAACTCCTTTCATGAGAATCACGACATGTCAGCTGACTTGCAACCTAGAATTCAATGGTATGACGGTTTTTGATGCGACTAGTTACGCCTGGTAGTACACGTCAAGGAGGCGATGACCAGGAAGCAGTTTTCAGCGAGGGTTACCATGGGATGAGTTGTTCCACTAGTATCTATAGTTCAATGTTTCGGGCTTGAGAAAAAGTGTAGCCGTTTTACGTATTAAATTTTCTTAAAAAAAAAAACATTAACCTGAGTTATCCTGTTTATCATCTGGCCATTCTCTAATAATTCAGAAGTGGGATACGGCTGATTCGTTCGTGAGAAGAAAGGAAGTGTTTAGTGTCCGGTATTTCTTTCGCGATCGGTTTTGGTTTTGTGCGGCGGATTGTAGTGCAGTTTAGGCTGTGAATTCGTCAGATAAATTAAACAGTACGAAGTGGTGCGACGAGGCAATGTGTCGATATCGTTGTGACCGTGGAAGCTAGTCAATTGTGACGATGAACAATCTGAATTTGTTGGCAAGTTTGGCTGTGAGTACAGAGGAAGCGACAAATGGTGGCCAGAACACGGGTGACCAGTGCAACGTCGTCAATCAAGATACCGATCAGTTGGTTGACGCAAAGCAAACGGAGAACGGCGGTGCTGTCGGTGGAGGCGGCCCACCAGGTATGCAGCAAAACATTGGGATGAACGAAATTCGTATGGCCTTAGCGCAAGCGACGGCAGACAACGCGAGGCTGATTCAGACAATGCAGGCGGCCAGTCAGCAGCGGCAGTACAGCGTCTTGCCAGACCTTTCGCACAACATAGCCAATTTCAACGGCTTGGAAGGTTCCGCAGCCGCTAAAGCGTGGTTAAGTCAACTTGAGTCGACCGGAGTTTTACATCGCTGGACGCAAGAGGTGGCATTTGAGACGGCCCGCTCACATCTTGTTGACGCAGCGCGCAATTGGTTTATCAGCCAATTGGATGGAATTGTTAACTGGGCGACATTCCGGACAACTTTCAGAGAGACGTTCGTTGGGCAGAAAGCGTTGTCGCAGCGCTGGAAAGACATGGAAAACAGGTCTCAGAAGCAGAACGAAAACGTACGGGAGTACTTTTTCGACAAGATTCGTTTGTGTAAGGACGTCGGGCTGGAGACAAAGATGCAGGTGGCGATCGGGCTGTGGTCAAGGGAGATCAGTCACGTGATTTCAGGCAAAACGTATGCTGATCACAACGCCATATTACGAGACATCGAAGAACTGGAGGTGCTAGAAGAGACGCGCAGGGTGCGCATTGGCAGCAACTGAGGTTCATCGTCGGCAAGTTACCGGCATAAAACAGGTGATAGCAGTAGTAACAGTGGCGGCAGTGGCTTCAAGCGAGAGACAAAGACACTGGCAGAGGTTAGGTTGAATGTCAACACTGCGAGTAACAACGCAAATAGAGGATATAATTCAGGTGATAAATTCACGTGTTATCGTTGTAATAAAGAAGGTCCTTTAGCGCGTGATTGTTCAGAGAAGCAACTGGTTGAGTGTTTCTCGTGTCAGAGGTTTGGACATCTTGCTAAAGATTGTCGCGATAAGAAAGATGATACACTTGTCAAAACTGTGGACAGCACAAGCGCAGAAGGCAAATTTGTGAAGTTTATTAAGACAGTTTTAGTTGGGAACACGGATTTAGACGGGTTGACTGACTCGGGGTGTAGCGAATGCACAAATAAAGCTTCAGTCGTGATTCAGGGAGGGTTCGAGGTTATGCGTAGGGAAAATATTTTGAAAGGATTTGGCAAGAAAGAAAACGTAGTTACATCGCCCGGAGTTGTCAATGAAACATTAATGATAGATGGAGTCACGGTAGAGAATACGAGATTCCAAATTGTTTCTGATGACGTGCAAAGACGTGATGTGATTGTCGGGTTGAATTATATTCTGAGTCCGGGAGTAGCTTTCGTTCATTCAAAAGGTAATTTTCGTTTCATTAATGAGTCAAGTGATGACGGCTTGTTTGATATTCTTGAATGGAATTTTGTGAAACCAAAAGCAAAAGAAAATGTGACAATTGGACCGGGAGAGGTTAAATTCATAGATGTTATTGTTGACAAGCGTGAGTTTACGTTACCGGTAGCTAACTATAGCGATAACAAATGTGAAGTTCAGGCGAGTCAATTTCTTGACGAGAGCGCGATTCAGGCTGTAGACGACAGTCCGAAACTTGAAAAATCAGTAGAGCCAATCGTAGCGGATGAAATAAAGGTAGACGAGAACACATCAGTTGAACAGAAAAACCAATTACTTGAGCTTTTAAATGAGTATAGAGATTGTTTTGCGAAGAACGTGTCCGAAATTGGATGTATGAATGATTTTGAAATGGACATTGCTGAGATTCCAGGCAGTGTCCCTGTAAGCGCGAAACCGCACCGAGCAAGCGCGCGCGAGATCGTTGATGAGTATAAATCTGCGGGGTTGATACGGGAAACGACATCACCCTACGCGAGTCCTTGTTTGATGGTGAAGAAAAAGAACGGTACTCCCAGTTTAGTTGCTGATTACAGAGGTCTAAATGCACAGACAGTTCGAGCGCAGTTTCCCTTACCAAATGTAGACGAATGTCCTGAGTTGATTCATGGATCTGAGTTGTATGCGACCCTTGACTTATTTCATGGTTATCTGCAGATGCCGTTGAAAGAGAGCGTGAAGTGCAAAACTGCATTTATTACTCCAGATATAACGGGTGAGTTTGAGCGAGTCATGTTCGGTCTAACAAACGCACCGTTCTATTTCGCTAAAATGATGGATCAGGTTATGGGAAAAATAAGAAATAAAACTGCGATTAGCTATTTTGATGATATTTTACTTTTTGCGAAATCCTGGACAGAGTTAATAAGAAAGCTTCGTGAAATTTTCGAATTGTTTCGAAAAGCTGGATTAACTTTCAATTTAGCAAAGTGTGAGTTCGGGTTGCGTAAGATCGCGTACCTTGGGTATGAATTTAGCAAAGAGGGAATGCAACCGGGTTCGCTAAAAGTAGCAGAGATTAAAAAGTTTCCTGCTCCGACCGACGTGAGTGGAATCAGACGATTTATTGGTTTGTGTAGTTAATTCAGGAGATTCGTGGACAAGTTCGCTGTGTTGTAATGCCAATTTCGAAATTGCGGAAGAACGGAGTAAAGTTCGAATGGGGTTCAGAGCAAGCGGAAGCATTTGACCGAGTCAAAGATGTATTGGCGTCAAGTCCAGTGCTTCAAATCTACACCCCAAAGGCGGAAGTTACCGAACTTCATACTGATGCGTCAGCGATAGGCGTCTTATTGCAATCGGATACCATCGGGGATCTTAACCCGGTATATTACGTGAGTAAACGTAGAAGGAGCCTGAGTCTCGGTATAATTCGAGTAAATTAGAACTGTTAGCGATCGCGTATGAACTTGAGAGATTGAGACCATTCTTGATTGGTATTCGCTTCGTTGTGAGAACAGATTGTCAAGCGCTGATGTATATAAATTCGATGAAGACAAAGCAGCCGCCAGTTGCGCGCTGGTTAGCAACGATTGCTGAGTACGATTATGAGATTGAGTATCGAAGCGGTACGAGAATGCGCCACGTCGATTCTTTATCGAGAGCACCGGTAGATGATGTTGAGGATGTCGACGAAGGCGAGATTTTCAATGTAAGCACACGAGAAGATGAGATTCTATTGTATCAGCGATCAGACGAGCAGTTGAAACTCGAAATTGATGTATTGAGAAAAGTAGAGACAGAACGAACACGTGTGGAAAAAGGAGAAGTGAAAGGTTTTTGTTTAGTCAACGAATTGTTGTACAAAAAGCTACTCCACGGAGTAGAGTCATTGCGATATGTAGTTCCTAAAAACATGCGAAAACAATCGTGATCCGAAACCATGACTGTGCGAGTCATTTAGGTGTAGAAAAGACTGTCGCGTGAATTCAGAACGATTTCTATTTTGCAAATATGAGAGCGTACGTTAAAAGGCACATCCAGGCCTGTGTGGAGTGCATTCTAGCGAAAAACAAGTGTGGAAAACAGCCTGGTGTTCTTCACCCGATACCTCCTGGACAGCGTCCATTTTCCGTGGTTCATTTGGATCATGTGGGTCCGTTTCTACGACAGCGCGAGGTAACAAGTATGTGTTGGGAATAGTCGACAATTTGACGAAGTTCATCCAGCTGGAGGCGGTGAGGAATGTCAATGCGAGAACTACGGTGCGAAAAGTAGGGCAGTTTGTTGAGCGATTCGGAGCGATTGCTCGTTTTGTGACTGATCGTGGAGCTGCGTTCACATCTGCAGCATTCAAAGAGTTTTAATATTAGTACCGTATTGCAAAATTATAATTAGCTTTAAGATAAAGTGTGTAATATGATTCAGATGAAAATGTAAGAAAACAAATCTATTTTGTACTGTTAATCAAAAATTGAAATTTGTGATTACGTCAGGACTGGCCGAATGTTAGGAATTCCTCGGAGAATACATATTGTAAGTGAGTTGATAATACATATATATATAAAAGTGCTGGGGTGACCAGGGTTGTGAGGGGCTTTGACAGAGATGGTTGGTTCGGGCTTGAGAAAAAGTGTAGCCGTTTTACGTATTAAATTTTCTTAAAAAAAAACATTAACCTGAGTTATCCTGTTTATCATCTGGCCATTCTCTAACACACCTAAATCATTCTCTCTCTAATTATCCCTTCAGTTCAAGGGCAGATGTTATCTCCCGAACGGCTCGTCGTAGCGTAGCTCTGTAACATAGGATCATTAAAATAATTGAAGAATTAATTATTTTCGTCCGCGGAGAGAAATAACGATTTCGTACGGCGCAGTGAGCCCTGCAGGCTGAGTTATCTAGGCAACGCCGCGCTATGCTATTGGCTGGCGCAAGTGAGCGGGAGTAATCTGGCTCCTCCCTCATGTTCATAGTTGTTTTGGGTCTGGTATATCACAAGGTCGCCACTCGGTCTTCTCCTTGAGCACGCCGCATTCCCTGACTTCCAGTTACACTCAGTATTGTCCCAGTCCGACCCACTCATTCCCTACGCCAAGCGACGCTTTACCCGAATTACACCCCCGGCAACAACACCGCCACTTGAGAATGCGAATACCGGTAGTAAGAAGTACGTGATGTAGTTGGTTTTTATCTATTTTATTTTGTGGTTAGTAATAATCAAGTGAAATATTTTTATTTTTAAAATAAATGTTTTCTAAAATCATGGGCTCACACTACGAGTTTATCACTTCGTAGGTTTCAAGTGTCTCATGATTCTAATAAGAACAATGCGAAGTATTTATGATTGGTTGAGGAGAAGAGGATATACGTGATGGTCTGCTGTAACGGCCAGTACAAACTAGATATTTGAAAACAGTGCTATTTGAATTATTAGGCAGATTCAGATGTAGGAATATTTCCACAGTTTAATTTAACTTGGTAATTTGGGATTATCTGAAAACATGTTCAGGTCTTTAGAAAATTGGCGAACTGAATTAACAATACCATTTTAATGAACTACTTGATTTTTATTTTTGTTAGTATCACTAGTTCTTGCCTGCTTTTACGAACTGAACATTAGACGATGAATCACGAAGAAAAGCGAACTTTTAAGGACAAAACTCAAATAAGATATTCCTCCCATTCTGGCCATAAAGTAGCTAACGGTTTCGGAGCAGTCGAATTGTGAATTTCACGAAGCAAGTAAGAAATTAAACTAAAAGGTAATGTAGTGGATCCAAGCCCAGAGGACCAATTTATTTGTAGGGGCTTGGGAAGACCAAAATTGTGGGGTTATATTCAGGCCCGCCAGCTGTATGGTTTCCGTGACTTCTTTCCCTACGTCTCTGGCTCAATAACTTAGATTAAATTACTTGAATAGTGGACTGTATAGGTTGGTCAGTTTGTGTATAGCATTTCTTAACACACTTACTTACTTACTTCGGTGGCCACACGAACCGAAGTCTGTTCAAGGCCTCACTCTTTAGCCTCTTCCATTGGTCTCTGTTGCTAGCCATGTTCTCGTTGCCTCCCAGTGTCTCCAGGTCTTTCTTGACTCCATCCATCCACCTCAGTTTTGGTCTACCCAGGGACCCAGGGGTATCGTACCTTGTGGCTTCCTTTCTAGCACTGTCTTCACCATTTTCTCTTCTCTTCTCTTCCCAGGACATGTCCCAGCCATTCAATTCTTCTGCTCTTTATTACAGCTGTCACATCGGGTTCATTAAACAGCGTGTGGATTTCAATATTTTTTTCTTCTAAAGATTCCATTTTCAGACACTGGCCCAAAAACCTTTCTTAACACCTTGTTTTCAAAAGTTATAATTTTTCTCTCCATTTTCTTGCTCAGTGTCCATGTTTCCGCCCCATACATTAATACTAGTCGCACGATTGTCTTGTACATGCGGAGTTTTGTTGTTTTCGTTAATAGCCTGCTGGTAAATAGTTTATTCATTGAGAAGAGACACCTCTCTGCAGATTTTAGCCGGTTCATTACTTCCTCCTCCATGTTGTTGTTGGCATTGACTGTACTCCCTAGGCATTTGAAAGACCTAGTCTTCCTAAATTCCATATCTTCTATTGCCAGTATTCCCTTCGTTTCCTCTTCATTGTTTCTCGTTACAATCATACACTCTGTCTTATCTTGATTGATCCTCAGACCCACTCTTTGTGCTTCTTCTATTAGAACTTTAGCTGTTCTTTTTAGTTCCTCTTCCTCCTCCGCTAAAACCACAATGCCATTGGCAAACGCTAAGAGTTTCACTTCACCACCTTCAATCGTACCTCTTCCAATCGGTGATGATCTTTTTAGTGCTTTTTACAAAACTAAGTTAAACAGGCTGGGCGATATGCAATCTCCCTGTTTGACACCCGTCTTACATTCTCACTTTATGAGTAAAATTAGTCGTACGTAACTAGCATGTAAAAAACTAGAAAGTAACACTCGTTTATTGCTATGAAGAGGTTCATACAATTGAGAACTGTACCTGGTACATTCTGGGAGTGGCTTTGATGCCAATAGAAGCTTGTCATATTTTCTTACAGGTCGATACTGTCTACCTTCGAAAGGACCAGATATGAATTATACTATGTCAAGCCTTGAGTGCGATTGGGCATAATATTTGATGCTAGCCATAAGGTGTATGGTAGCAGTTTACTTGCAAGTTCGTAACATTGGCCCTTCATTGAAAATATGCCAGCTTAACGTCGAAGGCATTAGCAGAGCAAAGTGTGAACACCTAGCAAAGGTTCTCAAAGAACATCAGACTCACATCATCCTGCTTCAAGAAATCCACACCGAAAATGATCTCCAACTGCAGTCCAGAGGGAAGATTCCAGGATTTAAATTAGTGTCTGCAATTAACCATGCGAAGTACGGGATTGCCACTTATGTGAGGAGCGATATCACACACTATCAAGTCTTGCCATCTTCCTCAGATAATGAAATATTTACTACCTCAATCAAAGTCTGTGATTTGACAGTAGTCAACGTATATAAACCTCCTGGAACTCCCTGGCCATCTCCGCCAATTCCAACTTTGCAAAATCCAAGTATAATTGCAGGGGACCTTAACAGCCATCACACACTATGGGGATACAGGGAGAACGACAGAAATGGGGAAAAGCTTACTGACTGGATGGAAACTGAAAACCTTAAACTTATCTATGATGCCAAGGATAAGGCTTCCTTCTCTTCTGCACGATGGAACAAAGAATACACCCAGGATCTCTGTTTTGTAACGCACTCACAACACTCACTTAGCAACATACGACGCACAGTGCTCAACAAATTTCCTCACAGTCAGCACAGACCAATAATTCTCCTGTCTGGATTGCTTGTGTCTATTGTTCACTCCTGCCCGAAACAGAGATGGAGTTTTAAAAAAGCCAATTGGGATGAAATTTCTAAACAGATTGACTCCAACCTGCGATGGATAAGACCTATCCATAGCAACTACAGCAGATTCATCGGTGTAGTTAAAAGTGCAACAAAACGATGTATCCCAAGAGGATATCGTAAACAATACATCCCCGGCTGGAACGAGGAGAGTGAAAGGCTCTTCAAAGAATTTGAGGCCAATGGTGATCCAGATACGGCTTCAGAACTTTTACAATCCCTAGCTGAAAATAGGAAGAGAATTTGGCAAGAAACTGTTGAGTCCCTAGACTTCACTCACTCCAGCAGGGAAGCTTGGAGCCTGTTCAAGAAATTGGACACATCAAACAGCAAAATTAGACCAAAAACAAGCATCAGTCTAAATGACATGGCCAAGCATATGATCTCTACCTCAAAGATTTCAGTTGAAAAGCATCATAGAAGACACGTAAAGCAAATCTTCAAGGAAAAGAAACGTTTAGCTCTTCGATCCTCTGAATTTTCTGTCCCATTTCAACCACCAGAAATTAAGCAGGCCATAGAAAGTTTAAAACCTGGGAAAGCGGCAGGTGCTGATGGTATATATCCAGAGTTCATTCTACATCTTGGACCAGCTGCTGTCAAATGGCTTACTAACTTCTTCACGAACATTCTAGAGACAGGTCACCTACCATCACTCTTCAAGAAGACAAAAATAGTAGCTGTATTAAAAACATCTAAGGACCCAACAAAAGTTGAGAGTTACCGGCTAATAGCACTCCTCAGTGTCACAATGAAGCTTCTGGAAAGGCTGATTCATAACAGGATCTCTGAGACAATCAATCAGCATATTCCAGTCGAGCAGGCTGGATTCAGACCTGGACGTGGATGTGATGAACAGGTTGTAGCACTAGTTACCCATATTGAAAATGGCTTTGAGAACAAAATGGTAAGCACGGGTGTTTTCTTAGATCTGACAGCTGCATATGACACCGTGTGGCAAGATAAGCTCTTTCTTAAATTTATCAGTATCATCCCTTGCCTGAAACTCACCACATTACTCAGTAACATGCTGAGAAATAGGTACTTTCAGATATTTTCAGAAGACTCCAGGAGTAAACTACATAGGATAAATGGTGGACTCCCTCAGGGCTCTGTATTGGCCCCTCTACTATTCAACCTGTACTCATATGATCTCCCAGCAACGAAATAAAAAAAAATCATCTATGCAGATGACATCGCATTGGTCGCCCAACATCAACGCTTCGATGAGCCTGAGTCGATGCTTACATCAGACTTAAAGACCCTAGACAGCTACTTTCGTCAGAACAACTTTAGACCAAACCCTCAGAAAACTGTTGTGTCTACCTTCCACTTGTGGAATAGAAGTTCTGGGTACAAACCCACCATACCATTCAGAGGAGAGAATCTACAATACTGTAGTAACCCAAAATACCTGGGAGTCACCCTGGACATGTCGTTGACTTACAAGAATCACCTCTGCAATGTGTCAGCCAAGATCAAGACCAGGAATAACATTCTTCAAAAGCTGGCGGGTACATCTTGGGGTGCTAATGCTCAAGTCCTGAGATCCACTGCTCTTGCACTTTCTTATTCCGTCGCTGAATATTGTTGCTCAACTTGGCTTAACAGTGCTCACATTGGACTAGTAGACACCCAGCTGAACCAGGCAATGCGTATTATTACAGGGTGCATCCGACCTACTAACACACACTGGCTTCCCACCCTAAGCCACATACCACCTCCATCCCTAAGAAGATCACAGTCACTGCTTAACTTATGGAAGAAAATAGAAAACAATCCTCACCTCCCTATTCATTCTGATATAGCAGCTTCTCCAACCAAACGACTGAAATCCAGACACCCTTCTTGGCGTACTGCAATGATTCTACAGGACACCTCCTTTAATATATCGGACGCCTGGAAAGAACAATGGCATCTGCAATCCTCGTTACCAAATCATCACATCATTAAAAACCCCTGCAAGTGCCCTGATGGATTTTCCCTTCCCAGACGACAGTGGAAGACGCTAAACCGTATTAGGACCGGCCAAGGTAGATGTGGAGCCACTCTCTTCAAATGAGAAGCTTATTTCCGAAAGGTACCAAATCCAAAAAGTAATATTTTACAGGAGAGAGGAAAAACGCTCAGAGGGTAAAATTTCAACTGAAAATCCATTTGAGCACTTTTATTATGTTCAGATAGAATAAATGCATTGTTATACCAAGTATTTCTGTTTAGGCTTTTGCAGTTTAGGAAATATTCAATGAAAATTATGGATTTGGTACTTTTTGGCACTAAAACTCTAAATACTTGCAACGGAAATACATAAATTTCACTGCAGTCATCAGATCTTCGAAAAAACTGATTGCATTTGGTTATGCAATAATTAAATTAAGGTATTTACAGTGAAGGCATAGATTATTTAAATAATATTAAATAAAATTGAACAAAACAATGAAAATTATGCAAAGTAACATACCAGGGCTGAACTTTTGGAATTATGATTGTAGTTTGTGTCTAAAGAACATGAATATGGTAAATAACTTGTGAACTGCACAGGGCCGTAGAGAGCGGCGACGGGCCCTGGGGCTGGAATCTCCCGGCCCCCCTTTATAACCAAATTCTGTAAATTTAAATTATAATCCTCGTGAATTTTCACAAACTGTTTTATGCACAAAATGTTCATCATGAAATCACTTGCAAGAACATAAAAAACCAGCAAGCAATAATAATAATAATAATAATCATCTTCCTTTTCCGTCTCCAGTTTCCCGGGTGCGGTAGGCAAGCGATTGCCACTGTCTTCTGTCTTTGCACAACTTCCGTTCTAAAACTTCTCCCCAGTAGAGCCCTTTTTTCTCCTCTTCTGATTTCACGGTCTCAATCCATCGTTTTCTGGGTCTTCCCCTCGGTCTCTTCCCTTTTAGTTCTGTATTGAAGTAATAATAATAATAATAATAATAATAATAATAATAATAATAATAATAATAATAATAATAATAATAATAATAAGTGTAGCATGCTGAGCTGCTATGCCCAAGATCGTGGGTTTAAACCCGGCCGAAGTCGTCGGATTTTTAAAAGCGTTGAAATCCTTCATTATGCCTTTATTTGGAGAGGAAGTAAAGCCGGCGGGCCCATGTAATGCAGATTTATGGTATCTAAAAGAACCTACCACTTCAATTTGTAGTGTGTAGTCAAAATGTGTAGGTTATTTGATTAGAAACGCTCTCAAGTTCCAACGTTTGCCGCTGGGTGTTAGTTACAGTGGCGTCTGTTAGCCAAAATTGGAACTACTTGAAATTGAACTTGTTAGATAGCCTACGGGCGTTCAATTGGAATGTCCTGATGTGACCTTTGGCTGCAATAAACAACCTACTGTATAATAATATTTCAATTATATATTCCACTAAATCCATGCTATATGTATTATCACAAGCAGAGCGAGAATTACTATCAATATAAATAAGTTAATGCTGGTATGTTAAATTTACAACAGTGAAACTGGGGGAATGCACGCAAAAGTATTTGCAAATTCAATGTTTATACCTGACAAGCGCGTACCAATGCATTATTTTCAATTAATCGAAAGAAATATCAGAGTAAGGCAATCGAGAACTAGGTAATAATTTTCATTAAATTCACTATACTGTTTAGTTTTGGCGTTTGACAGATCTAAATTTGCCCCGATGAGGTAACACTGTAAGCATGCACAGTGTTCAGATTTAAAGTTCTGCAGATCCTCTTTGATATCAATAATTTTAGAACTTCAGTGATACTCGTAAACGCAATATGCTCCTTTGTCGTACACAAATTTGAAAAGAAAATGCATTTGCCGGACCGTAATTTCATCGGTTTTACAATATTTAACTTGGGGAACAAATTCACATTGAAAAGAGCTGTTTTCTATGAACTCGGAAACAGATGTGACCGAATTCCACCGTCAGAGCTTTTCCATGATGCATCGTTTTAACCCTATAGCCAACGGCTGTAGTTGCACCATCGTAGATTCATTTCCTCCCCAATTCTATCCCAAATTAATTAAGAGTATATTATTTACTTCATATATAGATTGCCGGACAGAGTTCTACACGCACTGTAAGTAGGAAGGACTGATGACCACGACGTCCTCAGACCCAAAAATTAATCAACAGGAAGTGCAGCGCACTGAACTGCATGTTAAAAGAGATGGAAAGGGTATACTGTACACTGTGCAGTACTACGACCTCTGTGACATATAACGTAATCTCTTTTCATAATGAAAACATGATTTTTACACTAAGTCAAGATTTATTTTAAAATACGTTTTACGTATAGTGTTTTTATGTTGACATTCTTAAAATTTGCTGCTCTTGAAGAGTCACGCCCCCGACACTGGTAAGTGCTTTGGTTGAACGGTGATCACACTTCTTTGTACATTAATCAAAGCAAAATACATTTTCATAATTAATCACAGGAATACAGTAGGCCTAGGCCCTTCATGCGCTGTAGTGCAAGTTTTTTTAAATACAGTAGTCATACGCACGTCAAGTAATTATGTGCTATCAGTAGATTGCAGCTGATCAGTGATTTGTTTTCATAAAAGAAGAAAATGTGAATTTGAACCATATTTTATAATTTAATATTGCTTTGCAGTAAGAAAAACTAGAGCCAAGTTCTCCTAAAATCCCCAACCCTATCGATGACTGGTGACCATCAGAGGCGGATTTAAGCCAAGATTATGGGGGAGTGGACACACAGGGGATCTGGGAGATGGAATATCACCAAGCTCCGGAAGGGGTCCGGGCAGCCTCTTCCGGAAAATTTTGCAGAAATTAGGTCCAAATTATTGAATTTTAGGCCGTTTGGGTGATAAGTTTTGTGATATTTTGGAGTAAAAATTTGGTGACCATTGAAATTTAGCGGCTATAGGAATGACTCTCCGGTATTGAAGTAAAAGCTCTCGCACCTTCCAGAAAGACCCCGCGGTGTAGCTCACCAACAACCATGATGGGAGTTTACAGCAAGTCTGAAGATCGGATGTTCGAATCCCGGTGATGACAGCGGTTACCCTGAGTGTGGTTCTTCCCCCCAGACAAATGCCGGGAATGTACCTTATTTAACTCCGCAGTCGGGAAGCCGAATCCTGCATTCCTGCCACGGCTTCGTCAGGACCTGGAGCCATTTCTAAGTCGTAGATAAAGAGAGCAACTCATTTTATGTTTAACTGTTCTGAGACGTTGAAGCGTATCACGAAATGGCTTGATACGCAAGGGAAAGTATCTCTTCGCTTCCTGAAAAATAAGTGCTTTGCAGATCGATGCTGCTCTTTGGAATAAATGGCGTAGAAATGATCAATAATAATAATAGTCACTGCACCAGCTCAAAACAAAATTGTATTTCTATTAACACTAGCAGGTACCCGCGGCTTCGCTCGCGTCATAGTCGTGACATATTTTTATTCAATGAAATGCAGGTTTAACCCCGTTAACACCCCTTTAGAACCTGAATATCCAGAAATCCCTCCTTAGAAGACGTTTTCGATACACAACAAACATATCCCACAAATGCCATTCTTCTATTTTTAATAGTTTTGGTTGGTCGATGAGTGAGAATACCCAAATATCCTTCCTTATTGGACGTTTTTCTTCCAGAAATTCACACCCCTCCCCATGGGTCCCTTAAATTGGATTTATTAAAATACGGTCGAACAACTATTTATGTATTTATTTATATTTAAGCTGATTGTTTTCCTCTGAGTTTCAAACTCCTCGCCTATGTCGTTCAAGAGATACACGCTGTTTGTAATCTTTCAACCCCCATTTTTCATCCCTTTCACCTCATAATATACACCTCATCGAAAAATCATTAGACATGTGTCAGCTAATTTTTAATTATTAGTTTATATGCCAAGTATCACATCCCCAAATGAAACCACTCGTGACATATTGTTATTCAATGAAATGCACGTTTACCCTCCCCCCCCCCCTTAAAACCCCTTTAGAACCTCAATATCCAAAAATCTTTCCTTAGTGGACGTTTTCGACATACAATGAACATATCCCCAAAATTTCATGTTTCTAACTTCAATAATTTTGGCTGGGCGATGATGACTGAGTGAGTTAGTCAGGACATTTTCTTACGTTTATTTTTCAGAATTTCACCCCTCCCCATGAATCCCTTAAATTGGATTTATGGAAAAAAAAAACGTTCGAACACCTATTTACTTATTTTTAAGCTGTTTTCCCCGTGAGTTTGGTGAGTGAGTGAGTAATAATAATAATATCGTATGGCCTCGGGTGACGGGTGCATGCTTTGTAAATTAACACCCAGAGGGTAGCTTGCATGTCGAATTTCGTTGTTCCTTGAAGCACTATGAAAGTCAAGGAGGTTAGATATCTAATCTTCTTGAACACTATAGCGCTTTCTAGTAGATAAATGAGGAACTTTGTGTTGGCGGAAACTCCCGTGATTAATTTTGCCATTATGAACACGGCCTACTGAATTCAAATGGGTCCTTTGACATGAAGACATCGTATGACATGCGTATCGTATTTCTGCTTATTTTTAATGATGAGTTTATAAGCCGAGTATCACATCCCCCAATGAAACCAATCGGAAGATTTTGTTATTCAATGAAATGCAGACGTACCCCCTTAATACCCCTTTAGAATCTCAATATCCAAAAGTCCTTCCTTAGTGGGCCTTTTCGACTTACAAGGAACATATCCCCAAAATTTCATGTTTCTAACTGTAATAGTTTTGGCTGGGCGATGATGAGTCAGTCAGTCAGTCAGGACACTTTGTTTTATATAATAGACTAGCAGTAGTACCCGGCTTCGCCCGGTGGAATGATGATAATATCTCAGTCTCCTTAACACTCAACGTGATAAATTATATTTATTTATGAAGACTACTACTGTACGGGTATATCAAACTTACAATCTAATGGAAATACATATTTTAAAAATCACAGGCTAGGTAGACTGCGGTGTTGCTTAGTAGTATAATGGACGTAACATCTAGGTCATTTGCCCTTTTGATGAGGATGATAATGAAGACTACTACTACTGAACGGGTATATCAAACTACTGTTGAATTGACACGACAAACTTACAGACTACCGTGATAGAAATATTTCAAAATTCACAGGCGATGAAGACGTATTGTGTGTGGTGATTAGTGGTATAATGACGTAACATCTAGGTCATTTGCCCTTATGATGATAATAATAAGGTAGTGAAAAATGACTACTAAACGAACATGGTGTAATTTTAAATCTGATATAGGTAATTCAGATTTCTACCTTCGATCTCTTCCAAAGTCTGAACCTTATTTTCTGGCTTAGGCCTATACTCGAAGCGTCTAGTGAAAGAGCTTATGAAGTACTGCTCGGGTCCAAGCTGCACGAACCAGAGAATATCGCAGTTGATGACGATATATGATGACAGACGTTCGGGGGGATTCCCGGTCCTATACATTGGCCGGTGAATCACTCACTCTTTCGTAACACTATAGTGGTTTGAGCAAAGGCCCTGTATGAACATCAGCATAGTCAGCAATACCAGGTAACACGGCGGCCTCCGGACAGTCCTCTCATGTCACCACGCGATGAATCAGCAAGCTATTCTCACACCTGCCCCCTCCTCCAACCCTCCATCCCCCAGGGTCTCACAACTTGTGGGACTTGGGTTTGCGACCACGGACCCCAGCTGAGTCCGGCATTGCTTCTACTTACTGGTGCCGGGCTCCTTTCAGTTCTCTTTCCAGTCAGCCTCCCTTGGTCAAACTCTTGTTCTCTTCCGACCCCGATGGTATCAGGGTATCCGAGGCATAGCGACTCTTTCACTTTCCCGCCTTAATTGGCCCTTGTCTAATCATTCCTGATAGCCTCATTCTTCGAGGTGTCAGCCTTCTTTTTATTTTCGTAATATCTCATGTCTTCTGCTCAAAGCCCTCAAGGAGGCAGGGTGTGTGTAGCCCCACCACTTCTGGTGCACCCTGGATAGTGCTAGATCCTCAAGGGCTCATGGCTGGTGAGTTTGGGAGCTGGCAACCCTGAGGGTTTCCTGAGCTGGGTCCGGTTTTACCTTTTTTTCCATTGCCTTTGGGACGGACCCTGTCCTCTTTCCCTTTCCTATCTGCATTTCGTGGCTCTCCTTCCTTCCAAGTCCTCAATTCTCATTTATCTAGGGTTGAGGGCATTTCATTCCTCCTGTCTTTTATTTCCCTTATTCCTTTCTTTTGTCCTTATCTTCTTCTAGCCCATAAGTTTTGTAGTTAGTTTTAGTATTAATTTCATTTTCACAATCCCCCAAACCATTAGGGGCGATAACCTCCATGTTAGGCCCCTTTAAACAACAATTATCATCATCATCATCATCATCATCATCATCATCATCATCATCATCATCACAACTGGCATTGTGCAATTGGGTTACTGTGGCATTTAAAACTTCCTGTTAAGTCCCTCACCCTTTTGTGTTACATACATAATTTGTAGCTAGAAACCTTCCCTGGAATCCACACAACAACTCACCCAAGTATCATCGCAATCGGATGAATGGTATATGAACGTATAGGGGACATACATACACTACAACTATTGAATTGGCACGTCAAACTTACAAACTAACGTAATAGTAATAATGAATCACAGTCGAGCAAGACAAAATTTGGTTGAGATGGGTGAAACGGTGTAGATTTTTAGCAAAGGGCCTAAATGCAGGGAAGGAGTGGTCTGCCCAAATTTTCAAGTAGAGAGGGTTACTTGTCGGGTTCCAAAGGGTATGTATGTAAAATTTGGTTGAGATGGGTGAAACGTTGTAGATTTTTGCCAAAGGGCTTAAATGCAGGTAATGGAGTGGTCTGTCCGAAATTTTAAGTAGACAGTGTTACTCGTCGGGTTCCAAAGGGTAAGTATGTAAAATTTGGTTGAGATGGGTGAAACGGTGTAGATTTTTGCCGAAGGGCCTAAATGCAGGGAATGGGGTGGTCTGTCCGAAATGTTAAGTGGACAGTGTTAGTCGCAGTGTTCCAAAGTGTAAATATACAAATTTTGGTTGAGATCGGTGAAACGGTGTAGATTTGGGGCAAAGAGCCTAAATGCATGGAATGGAGTGGTCTGTCCGCAATTTCAAGCAGACAGTGTTACTCGCAGGGTTCCAAAGGGTAGGTATACAAAGTTTGGTTCAGATCAGTGATGGTGTAGATTTGTGCCAAAGGGCCTAAATGCAGTGAATGGAGTGGTCTGCCCGCAATTTCAAGCAGACAGTGTTACTCGCAGGGTACCAAAGGGTACGAATACGAATTTGGGTTCTGATCGGTGAAACGGTGTAGATTTGGACCAAAGGACCTAAATGCAGGGAAAGGGGTGGTCTGTCCGAAATTTTAAGTGGTCAGTGTTACTCGCAGGGTTCCAAAGGGTAAGTATGCACATGTTGGTTCAGATCGGTGAAACGGTGTAGATTTGTGCAAAAGGGCCTAAATGCAGGTAATGGGGTGGCCTGTCCGAAATTTCAAGTGGACATGGTTATCTGCAGGTTTCCAAAGGGTAAGTATACAAATTTTGGTTCAGATCGGTGAAACGGTGTAGATTTGTGCCAAAGGGCCTAAATGCAGGGAATGGGGTGGTCTGTCCGAAATTTTAAGTTGACAGTTTTACTCGCAGGGTTCCAAAGGGCAAATATACAAACTTTGGTTGAGATCGGTGAAACGGTGTAGATTTGGGCCAAAGGGCCTAAATGCAGGGGATGGAGTGGTCTGTCCGCAATTTCAAGCTGACAGTGTTACTCGCAGGGTACCGAAGGGTAAGAATACGAATTTTGGTTCTGATCGGTGAAACGGTGTAGATTTGTGCAAATGGGCCTAAATGCAGGGAATGGGGTGGTCTGTCCGAAATTTAAAGTTGACAGGGTTACTCGTCGGGTTCCAAAGGGTAGTCTAAGTATACAAATTTTGGTTCAGATCGGTGAAACGGTGTAGATTTGTATACATAACAGACAGACAGACAGACAGACAAACTTTGTGCTTTATATATATAGATTTGACAATACTTCATCTTAATTTTCTTCCAAATTAAGCATAGTTCAAATATTGGGTCTTAGGAAAGTCTGCGCGGTTGCCTACATGCAATATATTAATTCCTCCATCGCCATGCATTCCCCTGACGTTACTTATTGTTGTTTTAAGGGGCGGAACAGATACGTCATCTTCCCGTAACACTGACGTTCCTTGAGAGGATGGAAAACAAAGTTCAGTGCCCTAGCTTAATTGCATTTACTCCTGGTTAATTAAACACTCATTCCAGAAAAATACTCGAATATTACCTTAGTTTCAGCCTTTGGATGCATTTCGCAACTCTAGTACCAATAGTAATGTAGGTTTTAAATAAATCCCTTAATCAGAAATGATTTGAGCACGAACCCAAGTACCTAGGATTGTTGATCGTATTGAATGAACCAGTAATAATAATAATTATATTGCACCTAAACATACAGATTATTCAAATGCTAGCATTGTTTTCTCAATTCAGTATACGAGAAGATGAACAATTTCACATGCATTTCTTCTATCTACGTTTGACAACAGAATCACCCCACACTTTCGCAAGATATTTAGCCAGCAGTGATAATTTTTCTCATAGTGCGAAAGTGAATCACTAGCGAACGATGATATCGCTTTTACGCCCCTTAAATCAACAATAACTATAAAGTGAATTACTTTGTGGACGCCACTTTAAAATTTATTTTACTTACCTCCCTGCACAGCATACGATACGTCCAGCTAGACAATATATTCATTTCAGACACTATCACCTCTAAATATCTAAGCTTGACGTGACGTACCAAACTTCAATCTATTGAGCTACCTGACCTAACACAACAGGGCAGCCCAGGCTCTCGTGGCCTTGGCGAAATAAGTGAAGGGATGAGAAAGTTATTTGAAGGATTGGTGCATAAGCCGAATAAGCTAAATTTAGAATCTGAGAACAATACATAGCGAAGCCGCATCGCCTAAGTTGACCGCTTTGAGACAGTTGCTCTCCCCACAAGTGCTTTGCAAAGGAAAATTGTCCACTTGGCAGAATAAGTTTTTCAATCCTTGTAACTCTGTTCACAGACAGTTCTTTGCATTCACTAAATGATTGCCAGTAGAAAATTCAAGTCACATAAAGGCATAATAAATCAATGCCTGATTGGGCCCATCCTCCTCGGACGCCGGGCCCCCCTGTGAGGGTCGGGCCCCGGGGCACCAGCCCTGCCTGACCCCCCCTCTCGTCGGGCCTGCGAACTGCACAATGGAAAATATTATCCAGTACTAAAAGAAATGGCTCTCATTGGCTGCATGGAGACGGTACGTATTGGCACATTCAGGCCACAGAATTTGGTACTTATTGGCATTGTCTGTCTGCGACATACGTGCCCCAGATGAAACATCAGGGGATAAATGAAAATGACGAATTAACTCTAGTGGACTGTATTTACAAAAATGTACATGTTACAAAAGACACAACACTTGATATGCGAAGGAGCTGTTGCTCCGAAACACAAACACATTCAGCCATGATGGCAACTTCACTCTCTGTCCAGGTCACTGCTGCCAACCTAAACATAAATAAATGTCCTTTGCCAACTGTGGAAATAACACAATTATATTCTGCCTGAGAGCAAACATACTCCCCACCTTGAAATACATGGATTTCAATAATCTGAAATGGAAACACTGAAATATTCCAATGACAAGGACATGAAACACTAAAATATTCACTAACTTAAAACACTGACATATTATTATTAGTCAAAATTATGTGTCTGCTCAATTGGTAGCGGAGCTACCTTGGAAACTGGTCGTTTAAAAATACCACTGTTGCACTTCACTGAAACCACTCTTACCACATTGTCTTTACCACCATGCACTTCTGTGATAACACCAAGGGGCCACTGGAGTGGGGGAACATTGTCTTCCCGTATCAGCACCACAGTACCTGGTGATACGTTGCTGGAGGAGGTCGTCCATTTGCTGCGCTGTTGCAGATGGGTGAGGTAATCTAATGACCATCTCTTCCAAAAGGATTGGAGTCTTTGTTGCAGAACCTTATATCTAGTTAACAAAGGCCGTTTACATAATGTTAAATCGGGTTCGGGAAGAGTCGTGAGGGGTTCGCCTATAAGGAAGTGACCTGGTGTCAAGGTAGATGCATCTGAAGGATCATTTGACAGGGTTAGAAGGGGACGTGAGTTTAAGCAAGCCTCAATTTGCGCAGTTAATGTAGCCAATTCTTCATATGTGAAATGAAGTGTTCCGAGAACTCTTCTTAGATGATGTTTGAGGGATTTCACTCCGGCCTCCCAAAGCCCTCCAAAATTAGGGGCATGAGGAGGTATGAAATGCCACTTAACTCCACAACTACTGTCGAAGTTACTGATCTCCTCTCTAGTCCGTTCCTGAGTGAACAATTTCTTGAGCTCCTTGAGCTCTTTACTAGCACCTTGGAAATTTGTACCATTGTCGGAGTACATGTTGCTGCATAATCCTCTTCTTGCGATGCATCTCCTGAGTGCTGCGAGGAATGCTTGAGTGGTTAGGTCGGAAACTATTTCTAAATGAATGGCCTTGGTGCACATACATATGAAAATGCATATGTAACCCTTGACAATGGTCTTGCTACGTGGATTGCTGATCTTCAAGTAGAAAGGGCCCGTGAAGTCTGTGCCGGTGTTGCGGAATGGTCTTGCTTGAGACACACGAACTGAGGGCAACTGTCCCATTACTTGCTGTGTAGTTTTGGCTTTGAACCTGAAGCATTTTGTACAAGTGTTAATAACTCTTCGAACCACCGACTTTCCATTGATGATCCAGTAGCACTGTCTGATGGATGCTAAAGTCAACTGGTTTCCTGAATGTAGGAGTCTTTCATGTTCCCTCTTGATTATTAAATCAGTAAACTGATGTTTAGCGGGCAAAATCATCTGATGTTTGAAATCGTAGTCTTGATTGGAGTTCTCTAGTCTTCCTCCAACTCTTAGGATTTGATCCTTGTCTAAAAATGGTACTAAACTTTGAAGTTTGCTACGTCTTGACACTGCATTGTGTTTCAAAAGATCAGCTATTTCGTCGCGGAATGCTATTGACTGGACTAGTCTAACACATGTCATGTTAGTTTGCTGCAACTCCTCTATTGTTAATGGACCATGTTTCCGTTCTGAAGGTTTGTGTTTAGTGTTGTGCACGAATCTTAAACAGTATGCTAACACTCTTTGTAGCTTGAGATGGGAAGAAAATCTTGTGAGCACGTCTGCAGGATTAGAGTGGACTGAACAACTAAGCACTATCTTGCGTTGCTCAGGAATCTCTGATTCAGGTTGTTCACTGGAAGTGGGCCAGTTCCGTTCCGAACACTGTAGCCATTCAGGGCCATGCCACCAAAGATGATTATTTAAAAGGTTTGTAGGATCAGTTCCTCGAGAAATCAGATCTGCAGGATTGTCTGCTGATGCTACGTGCTTCCAATCCTTGACCGAAGTGTTGCCTTGCACTTCAGCCACACGGTGCGCAACAAAAGTTTTCCATTTTGACGGTTCTCCTGCTAACCATGCGAGAACAATCTTTGAGTCTGTCCACAGATGAATGCTATGGAATTCAATATTGAGAACATGACACATCCTTTTAACCACTTGTGACAATAGTACTGCTGCACACAACTCTAGTCTGGGTAGCGTGATCTGTTTCAGTGGAGCCACTCTGGACTTGGAGCACAGGAAATGTGTTATTACGTGACCTTGATCTGTTGACGAGCGTAGGAATAAACATGCACCGTAGCCCTTCAAGGATGCATCAGCGAAGCCATGCAACTGCACCTGAGTACAATTTTATTGAAGCACAAAACTGTTAATATATATATTGTCAATCAAGGGTATTTGAGAATGCAGAGTACGCCATCTTGTAAGAAGTTCCGTTGGAAGTTCATCATCCCATCCTATCTTCTCTTGCCATAGTTGCTGCAGAAACATCTTGAATGCGATGACAATAGGACTGATTAGCCCAATAGGGTCATAAATTGACGACACAATCGATAACACCTTGCGTTTGGTCACTGAAGATCCACTTCCTTGTTCTTTCTGCACACCACTGGATATCTGTAGTTTGTCTGTCGCTGGATGCCAAAGTAGACCTAACGTCTTGATATTTTCTCCAGAATCAATCTGAAGGGGAAGCTGCGTCTCTCTGCAGTCCTTTGGAACCACCTCCAACAATGCTGGATGGTTAGAGCACCACTTGCGGAGCTTGAAGCCTCCCTTGGATAACAATTGGATCAGTTCACGTTGTAGGAGTATTGCATTGTCAACCTTACTTGTTCCTGAAATGCAGTCGTCTACATAAAAATCACGAAGAAGGACAGATGCTGCCTGCGGATACTGTTGTCCCTCATCATATGCCAATTGCCTTAAACATCTTATTGCTAGAAATGGAGGTGATGATGTGCCATATGTGACCGTCTGAAGTTGGTACTGCTTGATAGGCTCATTAGGAGAAGCTCTCCAAAGGATGCGTTGAAGGCTGCTGTCTCTGGAATCAACCTTAACTTGTCTGTACATCTTCTCGATGTCAACTGTAAAGCCTATGGCGTGAGTTCTAAATCTAGCGACAATCGAACATAAGTCTTGTTGAATAGTAGGACCCGTCATTAAAATATCATTAAGTGACTTTCCTGACCTCGATTTACAAGAAGCGTCGAAGACAACTCTAGTTTTTGTAGTAGTGCTGGATTTCTTGAATACCGGATGGTGCGGCATGTAGTATGCTACCGATGTTGCCATACTAGAATTAACAATATCCATGTGACCTAGTTCCTGGTATTCAGTGAGAAACTGGTCATAATCTACCTTCAGTTGCGTATCATTGTTAAGCCTACGCTCAAGGTATTGAAATCTGCTAGTAGCTGTTTGTAAAGAATTGCCTAATATACTTGGATCCTGCTTAAATGGTAGTCTGACTATGTATTTCCCAGATGCATCTCGTGTCACATGATCAGAAAAATGCTGTTCACATTCAATCTCTTCTTGCGACTTGACTGGCTCGTGAAGTTCTTCGATCTCCCAAAATCGTTGTACTTGGTTATGAAGGTGAACATCATTACGAAGGAAAAACGTTCCTGCTGCATTGTTTCTATTTCTCGAGGTGGATACATATGAACCTGACACAATCCATCCAAAATCTGTGTTTTGTAGGACTGGAAACTTCCCTGGTCTCGTCCTGTGTCCCCTCTGTAGAATTCTAAAGAATACATCAGCACCGAGAAGCATGTCTATCTTGGCTGGGGCATAAAACCTTGGATCTGCTAACTGAATATCATCAGGGAGCTCCCACTCTTCATAGGGTACCTGCTGACTAGGCATGTCGCTTGTAATTTTGGATAGGATCAGACATTCAACATTGTGGCGTGTATTGCTTATGGAAGATTGCACTTCAACGCTCACACTATACTTGGCTTCAGACATGGACTGAGAAATACCTTCGATGGGTGTGAGGTTCTTGGCCTTTCTTAAGCCCAAATTTTGAACCAAACTCTCGGTTACAAAATTGCTTTGACTGCCACTGTCCAATAAGCAACGAGCTAAGTGTAGCCTACCAGCACTATCCTTTACCTTTACTATTGCTGTAGAAAGTAGAACTTGAGTTTGTGGTTTGAGTTTCATAGTGCAATAACTGGAGGAGTTACCACGAACTTGAGCATTGTGAGCCTGGTTGGACTCGGGGTTTGAGCATCTGCTGATAGCTCCTTGCTGAGACTGTTTAGACGAGTTGGCATTGAATTGCTGATTCCCTGAATCAAAATGCAACAGTGAGTTGTGACGACCGTTGCAAGTTTTGCATGTTGACTTCGAAGGACAAGAACTTATAGCGTGTGATTCATGCAAACAGTTGTAGCAAAGCTTATGCTGCTTAACTAGGTTGTATCTACGATTAACATCATAACCTAAAAATTTATCACATCTGAAGATTGGATGTTGCCCCTTACAGGCTTCACAATTATTGTTAATTGCAATGTATGAACTACTTGTAAATGGTTGTTTCTAATGCTTGAAACCATGCTTAGAAGTTTTATCTTGAGACAATCTGCTGATCTTATCACTGTGACCCTTAGTAGGTGAAAAATCAATTAATTCAAGGGTTTGAGCCCGCCTTTCAAGATATTCTAACAACTCCGTAAGTGTAGATAGTTCCTTGGATTTGTTGCTCATTTCCTATTGCTTACGTGTGGCTTCAGGTAACTTGTCAAGTATGATTTGACCTATTAGGTTTTCATGTAGGGGAATATTCAAATTCAAAGACTCAACAGCCTTTAAATTGGACTGTACTTGATTCAAAAGTGTGCGTAGACTAGAAGATGATTCCCTTTGGACGATATCTGGAGATAACAGTAATTTGATATGTGCATTTACTATTACCTTTGAATTGCGGTATCGCTTGCAGACCGTTTCCCAAGCTAGCTCAAAGTTATCTGCAGTAAGAGGAATGTTTTGAATGAGTTGATGAGCATTGCCACGCAGTGCTGACATTAAGTAATGGAACCTTTCAACATTACCCAAAGACTGATTCTTCAGTATTAATGAATCAAACAGGTCATGGCAATGCATGAATTGTGTAACATCACCTGAAAATTCTGGTAACCGTATCTTGGGCAAACTGTACGAACCTGTATTACTACTTGTAGATTCTCTACCGTTGCTAGAGACAGATGAGGCATGTGTGCAATGGGTATTTAGTAACTGTTGTAGCTTAGCCCTAAGTTCATCATAATCATCTTCGAATTCACACCGGACCTGCTCATGAGGATTTTTGTCATCCAAATCCTCCAATTTGCTTTGAATTTCATTAAATTCTGGTAATAGAGCTAATAAACGTTCATTCTTCACATTTACTGTAATACTTCAGCAGGAGTCTCATTATTAAATTCATTAATTTGGGTATGGAGTCTCGTGAGGGATGCTCGGAGAACACCTCTGCGCTTGGTCAGTGACTTTATCTCACGTTCAGTAGACATGCTTAAAATGGTTCATGCACAGGAAGGATTGCTGAGTATGGGAAGGAATTGCTATGAAATGCCTTTGTTAACTTATCTGGTGTAGAGGTTCTTTCAGTCTGCGTCGTCACCCAACGGTCGGATATCGAAGACAGGACGTCTGAATGGAACTGCGTCTGTCAGGAATCGAAGGCTGCACCTCTGAATGGAACTGCGTCCGTCAGGAATCGAAGGCTGCACCGCTGAATGGAACTGCGTTCGTCAGTAATCGAAGGCTGCACTGCTGAATGGAACTGCGTACGTCAGGAATCGAAGGCTGCACTGCTGAATGGAACTGTGTCCGTCAGGAATCGAAGGCTGCACCGCTGAATGGAACTGCGTCCGTCAATAATCGAAGGCTGCACTACTGAATGGAACTGCATCCGTCAGGAATCGAAGGCTGCACTGCTGAATGGAACTGCGTCCGTCAGGAATCGAAGGCTGCACTGCTAAATGGAACTGTGTCCGTCAGGAATCGAAGGCTGCACTACTGAATGGAACTGTGTCCGTCAGGAATCGAAGGCTGCACTACTGAATGGAACTGTGTCCGTCAGGAATCGAAGGCTGCACTACTGAATGGAACTGTGTCCGTCAGGAATTGAAGGCTGCACTACTGAATGGAACTCGCGAGAACTCACGGATGGCCTCAAACATGCGTCCATTGATGCTTTCAACTGCACACCGAAACGTTCACAATACTGGATATGCTTTTACGAATATACAATTCATCATGATTAATTTTGCAAGTCCCGCTGCATGTATTAACTTATTCAAATACGTAGTAAATTTGTAATACAACAGCTACGTTGTAAACATGGATCAAGCAGTCTGGCGAGCGCTGCAGCTGGCGCGTGTATCGAAGCTTACCGATGCTAGCCGAGGCGACACGAAGCCAAAGCACAATGGTGGCTTCGTATGGCAGCCACTATGCTCACTTTTCAAAATAAAATAAGTTAGATCGAACTCACAAACATTGATAAATAAATTGCAATTGCGCCTGCATTGTTCACAATAATGTACTAGTATTGTCTCTACATACGTATTTCGCACTGGTTCACTTAAATACAGCAGTTTTAGCGTTTGTCGAGACCACATGGCTTCAGTTGATATAGCGGGAATCCTGCCCGTGTTGGACCAAAACATATGTCTGTCTGCGACATACGTGCCCCAGATGAAACATCAGGGGATAAATGAAAATGACGAATTAACTCTAGTGGACTGTATTTACAAAAATGTGCATGTTACAAAAGACACAACACTTGATATGCGAAGGAGCTGTTGCTCCGAAACACAAACACATTCAGCCATGATGGCAACTTCACTCTCTGTCCAGGTCACTGCTGCCAACCTAAACATAAATAAATGTCCTTTGCCAACTGTGGAAATAACACAATTATATTCTCCCTGAGAGCAAACAGGCATCAAACGAGATTTTCAATGCCCTGTTTGTTATGGATTTAGGTCGTTTTGGCAATTTCTTTTTCTTTCATTTGATGGAGCTTCCTACCAACGTACGTTTTCCATCATAATCTCAATTTTGATTTTTTGGATTTGGTATCTTTTGGAAATAAGCTTCTCAAATGGGGATGGAAGGCATCACCTCAATGTGACTGCGGAGAAGAGGAACAGACAATGGACCACATTACTTTCGTGTGTCCTTTACGTGCATACAGAGGCTCTATAGAAGACTTACACTGTGTCTCAAGCGAAGCCCTTCTCTGGCTCTCAACTTTAAACATGGAACTTTAGTTATGAACTTGAGATGGTAGTTGTACTGTATATATTGTATATAATATTGTATTCATCATACGCTAAATAAATAACTTGCATACAGAAACATTTTTTATCTGTAGCCTTTTCTTCATGCCGTAAGAAGCCATTCTTTTCCAACAATACTTTTTCTTGAGACGGAATACTCAATACCAACTTACTCCACTGCCATTCACTTCCACAGCCATCTCTAGCCACGAGTCAGGCACAAGGAGTGGGCTGCGCTCTCTCGGAAGAGTGGAGAAGGATCAGAGTAAATCAGAATGAGCATCCCATACAAGCAAGAGAAAGAATAAATATCGGCCATTGTGGCGCAAACATATAACCTAAAAAGAGGGCAGAAACATATTCTCTTATTAAAACCGCCTAGTCAAGCACTAAAGAAACGTTTAATTAAATTACTAAACGTACATGTTTCGGTATTTCATTGATACCTTCATCAGCGTGATTGATATTAAATCTTAAACCTAGTTAACAAAGCCAAAAAGAAATGGATATCCTTACAAAAATTGTTTTAAATAAAAAATGGAAAAGCTTGCAAATAATTAAATGCCATGTATTAAACATGATAGTAAAATGATGCTATTAAAATATGAGATCTACCTTATAAACTGCCTACGTCAATACTCCAATAATTTTGATCGAAAAACTGTAGCCTAGTGACAGAAGCCTTACAAAAATTGTTTTAAATAAAAAAACGGAAAAGCATGCAAATAATTAAAATGCCGTGTGTTAAAAAATGATAGTAAAAAGATGCTATTAAAATATGAGATCTACCTTATAAACTGCCTACGTCAATACTCCAATATTTTTGATCGAAAAACTGTAGTGACAGAAGATGTCGCTGTCAGAAGAATGAAGAAGCGCAAAGGATGTAGGTCAAATTGTCGCTTCAAAACAAAAAAAAAAAACAAAAAAAAAAAAAAATGTAATCCAGTCCTCCAACCTAAAACTTCAGTCGATTCCCAACTTAATGGCCCACTCTGTTGTTATAGTTGCTTAATGGGTGACGCAATGTGCAGGCTATTTACCAAACACAGCAATCAAGTATATTACCCAGTGTCGACTTTAGGTGGAATACTGTTACGAGGAACGTAATAGTTTACGGTATTACCTTCTCCTAAACTTCGATGACTCAGTTGGTGTGTATAGGGCAATATAATGTGCAGGTTATTTACCAAACACACCAATCAAGCATATTACCCAGTGTCGTCTTCAGGTGGAATACTGTTATGAGGAACGTAATAGTTTACGGTATTGCCTTCTCCTACACTTCAATGACTCAGTTGGTTCTTATTTTTGTAAGGATATCCATTTCTTTTTGGCTTTGTTAACTAGGTTTAAGATTTAATATCAATCACGCTGAGGAAGGTATCAATGAAATACCGAAACATGTACGTTTAGTAATGTAATTAAACGTTTCTTTAGTGTTTGACTAGGCGGTTTTAATAAGAGAATACTATCAGTCAACACGGTTATTAATTATTACCATTGCCATAATGGTCAATGTTTACGCATTTTATGGGCAGAAACATGTTATATCAATCCACAACATGCTCCCCCCGTTGAAACAGTAGATGTTTCAAAACAATAACACACATGAAATTACAATCATAATACAATTTTACATACTAAATCCCTAAATAATTCAAACACTTAAATACAATCACGGTAGAATCACAAGTTTGTTCACTGGTCGCTTCATGCTGCCTCCTGTAGCAGTCCTTACACCGACCAGGCGAACAAGACCGTCTTTTCCTGGGAAAACTTCTTTGACCTTAGCAAGTTTCCAGGATAGTGGAGGCAGGTTGTCTTCTTTTAGCAAGACTACTTCTCCTGGCTGAGGAGTAGTGCGTTCCGACTGCCATCGTTTGCGTTGTTGCGGCGAATTAAGATAGTCAACTGACAATCTTTGCCAAAGCTGTTGGCTGATCTGTTGCACTCTTTGCCATCTCAAACGAGTATTTACAGAGCAGTCTGTCAGATCAGGCTCAGGAAACGTCATGAGTGGACCGCCTATCAGAAAATAACCAGGACTCAGGTAGCTGGGATCACTGTGGTCATTTGAAAGGATGGTAAGAGGTCTAGAATTCAGACAGGCCTCTATTTGTGTTAAGAGCGAGGACATTTCTTCGAACGTAAGAATTGAATTTCCAGCGACTCTTCGAAGGTGATAATTCATAGATTTCACTCCAGCTTCCCATAATCCGCCGAAATGAGGAGAGTAGGGTGGAACGAAATGCCACTTGATACCTTCTGCAGCTGCGAATGAATGAATTTGTTTGTTGTGTTCCTCCACTAGAACCATATTTCGGAGCTCTTGTAACTCCCTGTTAGCTCCAACGAATTTAGTGCCGTTGTCGCTATATAAGTAAGAACTTTGCATCTTCTGGCAATGAATCGTTGAAGTGCAGCGATAATTGAATCTGATGTTCGTGAGCTTACTAACTGCTGATGAATTGCCTTCGTAGAGAAACAAACAAATAATGCTACATAGCATTTCATTGTGGTCCGGCTTTTGAGAGAACCGACCTTGATTTGCATTGGCCCAGCATAATCAATTGCCGTGTGGAGAAATCCACGAGAAGGTGTGACTCTTGCCACAGGTAATTGGCCCACGAGTTGCTGAGTAGTAGCTGCCTTCATTCTGTAGCAAGGCAGGCATGTATGAATGACTCCTCTGACTACTTGGCGAATGCGAGGTATCCAATATCTTCGTCTTAATGATGCGATGAGTAATTGAGGTCCTGAATGTAGGATGTAGTTAGGTTGTATTAGACAGTGGAATAAAGGCCGAATTGTTAATGTTAACAGATATTTAATTTGAATAAACAGACACTGATACACTGGCACACTCCATTATCACAACGGTTCGCAACACTTCGCCGAACAAGAACGTGTGGTAGCGCCACAATCGCACCAACGGGCCAATCACAATAAGAAAAACAAAAGAGAATCAAAGCACTGAAATTGCTGACAACCTACCAGCAATAACAACATAGGAGACGAATGTGTTCACCCTTTATGATGAGCTAAGTAAAGTGATGAGCAGGAGGTAAAATTAATTGCTGCTTACTGTCTAGTAAGCTAGTTGAGAGTGGCGTAGCAGTCCACCTACACGAATAGAACATTTTCATCTAGAAAAGGATGAAGATCCCGAAGGTCGCTCTTGGTAGTGATCTCTGTATGCTCTTGCAGAGATGCAACTTCCTTTCTGTAGACTTCCTGCTGTGTCATTTTAATGCACCAATGCAGTGAAGTTTGGAGATCTTGTGCAGTTAACTCACATCTATTTGTTAGCTATATGCTGATTGTTATGAACAAATCTCAAGAAATAAGAAATGATTCCTAGCAGTCGAGTTAATGATGAGTACCGTATTTGACCAGTATGCTTTCTTTGTTACATTGCAGAGATAATTCAACAATGATAGGTGACCGTTGTCCTGGAAGTTCTGCGCCTGTGACATTTGGTGTGAATGTCGGCCAGTCTATAATAATAATAATAATAATAATAATAATGCATTTTATTAATCCCTTAACGAGTCAAGGACTCATATACAAAGGAATTGTACAGTTTTATCTTGTTGGCGACAAATTACAATACAATGTTTAGTTTACAAAGTTTTCAGTATGAAAATATATACAACATTTTGTAGCTTTCATAAGTTTTTGTACACAATATGTTTTTCTTTTGTCTTCTCAGATTATGAAATTTCTTCAAACTGACATTTTATAATCATTCCACATAAACTGTTTTAGCCTCCTTTTAAAGATTGGTAGACTAGGTGCAATTTTTATATTTTCTGGTAGTCCATTAAATTTTACAAAGGCACTATACTTAATGCTATTACTGCCATATTGTTTGGAATTGATATGGAAAAGTGTTATGTCATCTGCATGTCTAGTTTTGTAAGCGTGTAAATCAGATTGTTTAGTGAAGTTTAAATTTGTGTGTATTCTGTTGTGTAGGATTTGGTATATTAGGACATTTGATTTGATTTCTGCATTTAGGGCTACTGGTTGAATTTTACTCGTAATATAAAGGTGTTTGGTTGGTGTTAAAAAAGGGTAGTTATAAATATTTCTTATGGCTCTATTCTGAATTACCTCAATTTCCTTTTTTAGGTAATTTGAGCATTTTATCCAAATTGTATTCAAATATTGTAAGTGGCTATGGATTAAGGAAAAATACACTTTCCTGAGTAGATATTTTGGGATATAGTAGCTCAATTTTTTTATCATCCCAGCGGCAGGTGATATTTTTTTTACTAATGCATCAATGTGCTTTTGCCAGGAGAGATTTTCATCTATTATTAAGCCTAGGTATTTGACAGATGAGACCCTTTTAACTGCTTTTCCATTCAGCATTATATTCTGAGTGATGTCTAACTTTGTTCTACGCTTTGATATTATTAAATAATTTGTTTTATCTTCATTTATTGTTAATTTATTTGACTGGGTCCAGCCAAGTATGGTATTCATGTCCTCCTGCATGTGTGTAATCAGCGTGTTGGTGGTGTACGCATTGTAAAAGATGCTTAAGTCATCTGCAAACAACGTTATATTACCATGAAAACGGAGTGTTGCTATGTCATTAATATATACTAAGAAGAGGGAAGGGCCCAGTATTGATCCTTGGGGCACACCGTGGGTAATATTAACTTCCTCACTTCTGTAGCCATTTATTTCAATATACTGCTTACGATTAGATAGGTAATTTTTAAACCATGTCCAAGCTACTCCTCGGATACCTGCTTTATCAAGTTTCCCTAAGAGAATTTCATGGTCAACAGTATCAAACGCCTTTCTCAGGTCTATGAAAAGGCCACTCGCTGTCATCTTATTGTCTAAGACATCCTGCAAGTTAGAGATAATATCAATTGTGGCTATTTCTGTGCTTGAGTTTTCTCGGAATCCATATTGCCCTTTGTAGAAGTAATCATTTTTATTTAAGAAATTAACAATTCTGTTTTTACTACTGTTTCGAGTACCTTGGATATGGGTGGGAGGATGGAAATGGGCCTTTAATTGTCCGGATTGCTTTTGTCACCTCCTTTATAGACTGGTATGACTCGTGCTATTTTTAGATCATCAGGCACCAGACCAGTCTCTAACGATACATTTATTAAAGTAGTTAGTGGGCTACTTAGCATGTCAATGGAGTTTTTTAACAATTTCACTGACATACCATCTTTGTCTTGGCTACTTTTCATTTTAAGGCTTAATATAATATTGCGAATTTCCATCTCATTAGTCGGGGTCATAAATATGGAATCTATGTTGACATTAATTTCATTAACGTTCTTCCCTGGGGGGATGTTTATGGCTAATTTGTGTGCTATGTTTATAAAGTGAGTGTTTAGAGCATTGCAAATATTTTCTTTTCCTGTGAAAGATTTACCGTCAATTATTATCTCACTGGGACCATCTTTGTTTTCAGTTGTGCGGTTGTAGATCATTTCATTGATTACTTTCCAAGTATCTTTTATGCTATTGGCATTCAATGTTAATTTGTGTTCATAGTATGAGGATTTCAGTTTCCGTTTTAAAGCTGTCACTTTGTTCCTACATATTATGTGCTCTTCCTTTAAGAGGTTATTGTTTCTGTGAATGCTAGTTTTAAGTTTAGCATGTAGTAGGTCCCTTTGTTTTATTAGTTGAATTAATTCTGTTGTTATCCATGGGTTTTTGTGGTTCTGGTGTATTTCCCTCAAAGGTGAGTCAGTGTTTTCTTTGTTGGGTGTCTGTGTCAAGATTTTGTGTTTCATGGCGATGTAAGTTTCGTTTATATCATCTAAGCAGTCTATTTGATTGAGATCATTAGAGAATTTGTTTTTGTTCATGTACCGGTAATTTTTATTCACGTTTTTTGAACTAGACCTTTGCTTGTTGGGGGCGTATTTAAATGTCTAATGAAGGAAGAATTAACCACGATGGTCCATTCCACCAGAATTGAAGATTCTGTAGTGTCACAGGGTTAGTGTCGCGAGATATCAAATCTGCCGGGTTTGCCTGTGATGATACAGGCACCCATGTGCTGTCGTAGGCAGGGGCGGCGCGAGATATAAGCGAACTACGCGGCCGCGGTTGGCGCCGTGAGAAGGGGGGCGCCGCGGCGCGCCGAAATATGAAGTTAGGGGCGCCCGGAGCTAGTTTGTAATGTTGTAAACATTACGAATTATAATTTTTACAACATTAACAAACTGTAATGTTTACATTATAAACAATGTAACCAGTTAACCTAACCATTCTGTTTATGTTCCGTCTTTTCAGTTTTATTTCACTATTCCACTAACAAACAAAACGAAATAATATTTGAAAAATTCAGCATAACCATTTTAAAAAGTTGCCGCTTTACGGGTGATGCTACTTATGAAACAAACTTAGAACTATTACGGAACGCCTGGAGCCGTTCGGTCGAAGTATGACCGCTCGCCGTTCACGAAAGGGAGAACACCCCTTTAGTATTAGTATTATATACCTATTACTACTTTTATTTTATAGATGTAAATTCTGACGTGTCCTATATCAAAAATGTATTGTATACATGTATTTGATCAAATTGAATTAATAAAATCTATCTATCTATCTATCTATCTATCTATCTATCTATCTATCTATCTCGTCCGCGTGACTCATACGTCTCATGTCTTAATCCGCTCAGTGGCTCAGTATTGCCAGCTAGCTAACAGCCTTCACTCACCGTTGTAGTTTGTAGTGTGTTGATGTGTTGACGTTAGCTGCACTGTCTTATTTTCCCTTCTTACATGAGGAGATGATTTTATAGACACATGAAATGTCCAGTAATAAAAAGCCATCAGGTGCATTTCACCGCAAAAGAAAGTTGCAGCATTCTAAAGAAGATGAGAATCAATCAAAAGCGCTGAAAAGTTTTTTTGTGCCTTCGGCTTCATCGTCATGTGTAAAAATGATCGACGAAACAACTAAGTTAACTGAATCCGTTCATAACGATGAGGATGACGACAAGTTCCCAATATCAGAGCTGCCTGGACCATCAATGAGTGAAGAATCCCTCAAAAAAGTAATTGTATCTGTAAATAATTTTAAGTTATATTTTTTTGCTAATGACTCTGAATGCCTAAATTAATTTAATCTAAATTGATGAGCGTTTGTAGGTATAAACAATTTACCCTTATAACATAAATTATAATAATATTATTGATTTAATAGCATTACTTTACTGAATACTGTCGTAATTTATTTTAAAGTATTATAGCACTAATCCTTAAGTAGTATTAATTTATACTTAAGTTGTATATTTAGAAAATAAATTTATGAATTGACGGTAGCTTTAGAATATAAATTGGTGCTTATGTATACTTGACAAACAGCTATTTTTATTGCAGGATGAGGATCTGACACTGACTACAGGGACACAGGAACACAGGACTACAGGAACTACCATTTGGCTATGACATAACCAGGACCGAAGGTGTTGACGAGGATTCATCAGAACTTACAGACCTGACGTCTACAAGTCAACAAGCCATTGAAACTTAAACTCTAAGTTTATGTTGATACAATACAATGTGTTATTTATTAGGTATTTCTTTAAGAATTACAATTTACAATAGTTTAAATTGAATCATAGTTAACGGAGTACAGGTTTTGTTAAAATATAACTAGGCCTAGTAGTCCATAGTTAGTTTAGCCTCTGTTAGGTTGAGGGAGGAAAGAAGGCAGAGAAGGAAAAGGGACACCTTATATTTTTTGTATTAAGGGGAGACTGTACCTTTTCCGATTCAATGCTTTTTAATGAAGATTTCTTCAAAATTTAAGTAAATATCAAATAAAACTACTGAACCTACTATTCCAAAATTTTATATACTTATTAACTTACTACATCCATATCTTCCTGATAAACGAAAATTGTTATAAAAGTTTATACATACTACTTACTTTTAACAGTTTGAAAATGTTCAATTTTTTTTCTTACAATTTTTATAGAAATAAAAATATTTTTGAAAATGGAAATATTTATTAATATTAATAAGATTTTGGTTTAATGTACTCATCAAGTACCCAAAATTATGAATACAAAGTTTAAGGTCTCTATGTATTACGGCTTTTAAACTATGTATAGCTAAAGATAAAAGTTTTAAGGTCGGTGGTTTATTTGCGGAAACTGAGCGCAGAAACGTCATCAGTTTTTTCAAATGACTGTGGAGAATGGTCACCTAAAATAAACGATGATGTAGGAAAAATTCTTGTTGAGCGAGGACCACAGCAGGTCACAGACCAAGAATTTCATGTGGACCTTAAAGGTAGGCGATTTTCCTCAAAGCATTACACAAGGAAACTTTGCAACGGAGAGCAAGTCCGCAGGATTTGGTTAATATATTCCATATAGAAAAACGCAGTTTTTTGTTTTGCTTGCAAACTTTCTGAAAATGATAATTCTCTTCTTGCTGGTGGCCAAGGATATTCTGACTGGCAAAACTTGAGCAAAACTTGGACTAGTCATGAGATATCCCCTATTCATATTCAAAACTGAAAATGTTGGCGCGAACTCTCTTTACGTTTACGTTAAAAAAAAACTATTGACGTGGAAAATGAAAGACTTATTCGTGCTGAAACTGAACATTGGAATCAAGTTCTAAAACGCCTACTATATATTGTATAATTTTTGGGAACTCAAGGATTGGCCTTTAGAGGGAAAAAAGACATCCTATTTGAACGTAATAATGGAAATTTCTTAAAGCTGGTAGAACACATAGCTAAATTTGATGGTTTTATGGCTGAACATGTGAGAAGAATAAGTTCAAAAGAAACACACGTACACTACTTGAGCGAGAGTATCCAAAATGAGTTTGTTTGTTTCTTGTCGGTCAAGATTCAAGCTAACATTTTACAGCAGATACAGCAAGCAACGTACTATTCTATTATATAACACTGTACTCCAGACATTAGCCACACCGAGCAAATGACTCTTGTTGTAAGATTTGCAAAAAGTTTAGCAAATGAGGATATTTCAATTAAGGAACATTTTTTGGGCTTTGTTCCCATTACAAATTCTTCAGGTGAAGGCCTCACAGAGGTATTGCTCAAACAGTTAGAAGCACGAGGCATTCCTTTAAAAGCCATGAGAGGCCAGGGGTGCGACAATGGTTCCGCAATGAAAGAAAAACATGTTGGTGTCCAGAAGAGAATCCTTGATTTAAATCCTAGAGCTTTTTATGTACCATGTGGGAACCACTCCTCTAACTTGGTCATTAATGATGCAGCCCTGTCGTGCAATATTGCTGTGGACTGTTTCAGCACTATACAAGAATTTTTTTTTCCAGTTCTACTCAAAGATGGAACATTTTGCGCAAACATTGTTCAAGTCTGACAGTAAGACCACTCTGCAGTACTAGATGGGAAAGTAGAATTGAGGCATTGTTGCCTTTGAGGTACCACATTGAATAAGTGTATGATGACTTATATGAAGCTTCTTAAGATCAGAAACTTGATGCATTTGGTAGGAACACTGCCGTAGGACTTTAAAAAAAATCTGCAAAACATCTAGTTTCTATGCTGCTTAGTGACATGGCATGAGATCCTGCATAAAACCAATATGGTTAGTAAACTGTTGCAAAAAGTCACAAATGACCAACAAAGTTCAATGGATCTCATTAAAAGTGTAAAATCATTTCTGGAAAAGATGAGATCAGATCAAGGACTAAAAAGCGTCATTACAGATGCAAAGAACTTGCAAATAAATCGAGGTTGATGCTAACTTTGAAAAAGAAACCCTACTTCGGCCAAGAAAAGTAAAAAACAATTCTCTTATGAGAGTGAAGATGAAGCTGTACGTTCTAAAAAAAATCACTTAAAGTTAACTTCTTCTTTGTCGTACTAGACATTAAGGGAGAGATTTGAGCTAATGGAACACCATAGTGAAAGTTTCAAATTTCTTTATGACATTGCTAGCTTCGAGGAGAATTTGAACGAACAATAGTTTAAGAAAGCCTGGAAGCACCTTCAAACCGCTTTGAGGGATGGAGGAGACTGTGATGTGAACGGAGATGATCTGTTCTAAGAACTGCAAATTTGTCCACCAATGCTACCCCCTGGAAGTCACCCAGCTGGATCCTTTTCTTTTATAACCAAATGTGGTTGTGTGGACATTTACCCAAATGTTTTTTGTTGCATTGAGGATTCTGCTGACGCTCCCGGCATCAGTGGTCAGCGGAGAAAGAAGTTTCTCGAAGTTAAAACTTATAAAAACATACTTGCGATCAACTTTAAGCCATGAGCACTTAGGTGAACTAGCTACTTTGGCCATTGAAAATGGTTTGTTAAATGAAATGGAAACAGATTTGCTGCTGAACGAGTTTTCTAAAGTGAAAGCCAGGTAAATCTCGTTTTAATTTTAAAAGATTTCAACAGTGTGCAAAAAATCAACAATAATTGTCATTCTATGTAATAATAATGACCTGTAAATAAATGTTTGGTTTTAAGTGATTTTTTGTCTATCCCTTTGCCTTTTACCTTTTGGCCATATAACACGTTTAGTAAAAATATTAAAGGTACTCTGATGAGTATAAGGGGGTAGGGGGCGCCAAAATGTTCTTTGCTTACACTACAAAAAGACCAAGGGCCGGCACTGGTCGTAGGTTAAATCTTGGATTTCAGCCACACGGTTGGCAACAAATGTTTTCCATCTAGTAGGTGGTAATGATAATCAAGCAAGCACAATGGTTGAATCAGTCCACAAAATGTTTTTAGAGATATCCAAATTTAAGATAGGCTCTGTTTTGTGCACTATACCAGACCCAAAACAACTGTGAACATGAGGGAGGAGCCAGATAACCTCGCTCACTCGCGCCAGCCAATAGCATAGCGCGGCTTTGCCTAGATAACTCAGCCTGCAGGGCTCGCTATGCCGTACGAAATCATTATTTCTCTCCGCGCACGAAAATAATCAATTCTTTAATTATTTTAATGACCCTATGTTACAGAGCTAAAACTTTTGAAGCTGACTGTCCAAACCCCGTTACGCTACGACCAGCCGTTCGGGTGATAACATCTGCACTTTTACTAAAGGGATAATTAGAGAGAGAATGATTTAGGTGTTGAAATATTTAGGTTCGCTAGGGAAGATCAATTCTGCAGTGGAGCTTTAACAAGTGCTGTTAGCTGAAGTTTTGAACTCATAACAATGTCACTTAGCAAGCCGAGTGGCAGCCGAACAGTTTTACACAGCCAGGCAAGAAATATAATTTTCAGGGTATAGCCTTTAAAAGAAGATTTCGAATACAGAAGTACGTGAAAACACAAAATCTGATAACCTATGTTATTGTGGTGTCAGCAATTATGATTTTTGGTGTTGTAATTGAGTCGAATAAAACTCACCTCTTCACCGTTTTACCTCACGAGGCATAGCGTACCCATTTCTAACCCTGAGACCAGAACTAAATGTCTTGATTGAGCCGTGAATCAAATCCGGACCTCACGGGTTGTTGTTGTTGTTGATGATGAAGATGATCGTTTTAGGGGCTTTGCTACATCGTGGTCATGTATCCCCGTGTATTTGGGTGTGTGTGGAATTTGTCTGATAACCTGTGTCACTTTGATGTCTGTACTAGTGTGTGTATTTGTAATTCAGGTAGGATTTGGGTAGGAAGCGGCCGTGGCACGTTAGGTACTGAGACCGTATTTTGTAATGAGTTGGATCTATGTTGGACATGTGTACTCAGGTGCATTCCTGCGGCGCTATTTGCACGGCACACAGCGCATGGATACTCTGTGGCGAGGTTAGGAACAACTAGGCAGCCCGCTCTACTTCCTTGAGCACGTGCTTTGTTTTAGTACAAGAGAGGTCTGCAAAATGGAGACAGCAGTAACGTCAATCTGATGCAACATGATATACTTTGATATAGTAGCCATGAAACAGAATATTAATTGACAAATGCATTATGTTTAGAGAAGAGGAAACTTGAATGTATTTCACACATACATAATGCAGATAACAAAATATCAGAATATTATCGAACATGATCCAGTGTCGATATCGATAGTCAATATCGTTCCTCAACGAACAGCACTATGGGTTTCGCAGAGCAGTAAGCAAAGATCTGTCCAGGCAGAGACACGATATTGCAATATACTTCGCTGGAAGTACGACACTCATATCGTGCGCGAGCAACATGGACGTGAATTTACTTAAAGTTAGACAGTTCGTACCGCAAATTTTTATGTCTTAGCTTATTATAGCTGAAGACTGTGTTAAACTTCATCATCAGGAGCAGTGAACTTTGTATTCACCAGGTCTTGTGTGATATTTTCTATGCCAGTACAAGTCTTTATTCTACAACAGTACAGTTTACAGTATACAAGCATATTATCATTATGAATTCAGAACAGAAGTTGATTGAACGGATACTTCACCAAGACATGACTATGTCACTTATGGGCTAAAATGGAAGGCAGGAATGCAATGCAATAGTGGAATTGACTACTTAGGATGATCACCAGCACCAAATATGGATTATTATAACAGCAGAAAACTCTTTAAGAAGAGGTGGAAGACGTCTTGGAGATGTTTATTGTACATTCATACTGTAACTGCATGAAATATAATGGCATACTACGAATAAGCTCCAGCTATATCTTGGGAACGTGTGAGAGCGATGAACTTGTTTCGCGAACAGCTGTTTTTCCTTTTCAAACGTTCGGACTCGGGTTCGGTTCTCTACAAGATCCAGTCGTATCGAGGACTACGCGACCTGATGAACGAGGGTTCAGTTCCAGAACGAGGACAGTATGTTTCTCGCATACTCATATTTCAACCAGATGGCAACGTACAAGGTAGCTGACCACCCATTTTCATAGTAGACAGTATGAATTAGACATACGATTGTTCCTTTTCACCAATTTTTCTTAGTAGTTAGAAAATGCAATCCAGGGCTAGACCCGATTCTCTATCGCTTCTGTCTTGTAGTGTATTTTATTTTGTAGTTAACATTAATATTTTATAATGCTATTTTTATGCATTAATTCACTTCTTTTTCTTTCTAAATTTGAGCATTTAATGGAAATATATAACTTGTTGAGAAGATTAATATGAAGAGTAGGGAGAAGACTACGATAACTTTATATAAGAATAGTAGTTAGCAAGCAGATGGCCAATACGCTACGTATACTTGAAGATTATTTGAACATACATTTCTACGAATTTCGAATTTTGAATTTGAACACTTATGCATTTCATGCGAGTTTCTTTAATAGTCGTGCGGGTCTATTTTTCATCAAGTGCAGTATAAATATGGAAACATAATGATTTATAGAGCAGATATTTGCGATTTATGGATTAATTTTGGCAATCTACAGCTTTTGAGATTTTCCTTTTTGGAATTGTCTTCGACAGTATTAGATCGTTCAGTTTCTATTTTGTTCATGATTCGTTTGTTGAACTCCATCCTGGTTAAGCGTTGGATTCTAGTAGTTTTCGTGTACCTTCTTAAGACAGGCTCATTACTATGGTGTAGGATCTTTCGTGTTTCTTTGGGTGAGGATCTCCAGTCGAGTTTTTGTCTAGTAGAGCTGAATCATTCTTTTTACAGTGATCTATCCACAATTTCTTGAAAGATATAATTATGAGCATGATATTATAATGAGAAATAAATTACTATTGTAAAATGATTGTGTAAAATATTTTCGTTACAATGCGAAATGATAATGTCGAAAATTCTCAAGCACTGTTATTTGAACAGCTGATTATATTATATTTACCTTAGTTCTGATAAAAATTGTCCATGATACTTTAACTTATGTTAATTTGATGCACGATATTTCATGACTTTTATGTAAAAGCTTATTTGAACTTAATGATGTTTGGAAAAATGTTTACAAGCTATGGAGAGCTTATCTATGAATGAAGCAACGTGTGTTTGCGAATTTGATTGTTATAATGAGATATTAGACATCAATGGATGATCTATGTAATTTTTCTGTCCAGTATAAATTAGCTATTGAGCTATGTCTGAATACAATTAAGTGTATATTTTGAACGTGCAGTATAGTCACGAATATTAATACTAGAAGGCTAGTATGAGGTTAATACATCCAACATTTAAGTAAAACAGCATTGTGATAATTGTTCTAGAATGGATTGTTCAAATTAATAACATTTGTTTTTGGAGAAAGGTTAATTGGAAAGACGAGTAATAATATTGATATAATCCTGTAATAATAACCACTAAAAGCTTTAGAAATAATAATAATAACATGAATAACTATGTGATTTAAAATGTTAACATTTTTATGCTATGATAATGCGTTCGATAAACTTAACCATTCGTCGAACATGCCATGATTTGACTTTAACTAATACTATAGAATGCTTATTGATGGAATCGAATTTATTACTGATGAAGAATTTGAACGTGTACAATAATGTATAAATGTAAATAATATCATAAACTTTGAGGATCATTTAAATATGTAACGAGTGTATATAATAATGTTTAAGTATTTTTGAAACTGTCTTTACATGCGATTAGGATGCTGTATTTTGATAGCATTTTTGATTATGTTTCGATGCTAATTTCATTATGAGATTTCTACGCTTCAGTAGAGGCGAATTATGTTGTTTAGTGGAGAGATAGTCCACCATGCAACAGTCTTTAGATTAATAAACTGTTGGTCAATTTTAAATACTTCGGATATCTTGGTCATTTATACTAGAAATAGGATGCGCTACAAGGACCAGTGGGTCAGATTTTAGGATGCCTAGCGCCACGCTCGAGATTAATTTAGTCATTTTTAGAGTCTCGTTAGCTCACTTTGAGTTATTTTTCGTTTTTATTTCATCGACCACTGGCATCTTCCTATCGCATTCTTTATAAGAGAGGTATCCTTATCCCTGGTTGATCCTAGTTGGTAGAATTTTAGGGGCATTTCAGCCGGGCGCTTCCAAATTCTACGATCCAGCAGTTCCATCGGATTTCAACAGGTAAGACCACGTGGATACGGGTGCAGTACCATCCCGGCATTTGCCAGGAGTAGAGGTGCGAATCCCCAGAAAAACCACTTCCAGGATGGCTGAGGTAGGAATCCAACCCACATCTTCCCAGTTTTGTATCACGAGGCTGAGTGTACCCTGTTCCAGCCCTCAGACCAGAATTATATTTCTTGGGAATCGAACCCGGGCTTCCGCGGTGACAGCCAAGAATGGACAGCTAGTGTGCTAGCCAGTACACCACAAGGTGGTCTCCAATAAACAAAAACTGATCCCAATAAATAGTTTTCTGTATTTCTATTACCGTATAAAGAGTCCACAAGCAATGTTAATCAGAATGACTTGGGGTGTAGATTACGTCATGTGAAATAATAACGTTGTTGTTGTTGTTTCATTTGAGGGGCTAGGACATCTTCGTACTATAGTCCCGTGTACTTGTCCGAAAAATTGGGCTATTGTAGTGTCTGTATTAGAGTGTGTGTATTTGTATGCTTGTGAGGATTGGGAAGGAGGCGACCGTGGCCTTATGTTAGGAACCATCCCGGAATTTGCCTGGAGAATAAATGAGAAACCACTTCCAGAATGGCTGAGGTAGGATTCTAACCCATATATTCCCAGTTTTGCTTCACGAAGCTGAGTGTACCCCGTTCTAGCCCTCAGACTAGAGTTACATTGCTTGGCAGAGCCGGGAATCGAACCCGGACTTCCTGGGCCACAGCCAAGAATGCTGGTCGCTACACCAGGAGTGCACGAATAACGTTTGTGAGATATCTTATATCTGCCTCATATCACAATTATAAATATGTGCGCACTCCGTTGTGAGCATAGATATTCGTAGGATTAGGCCCCCTTGCTCGTACATGTTCTTACATTCGGAGCGCATTGTGTTCACGGAGGAGGTCGTGCGTATACTGCGAGTGTAGAGCTGTGTCATCTCCGCCAGTCTCACTGTGGCAACAGCGCATAGCTGAACGCACGCTACTGGGCGAGCCCATGTTCACAGTTGTTTTGGGTCTGGTATAGTCGCGTGAGTAACAAAGCTCCACGAAGTTCAAGTCTTGGCAATGTTACTTGTTTGAGAGGGGCTACACGAGATTTTGAGCAAAGCAATCTCGTCTGAGTCTCTCCTTGTTGTGAAGTAGAAATATGTAGAGACAGGCTCCATATGCCTTCTCGCTGGCATCGCAGAAGCCATCGAGTTGTATGTGAGACAATGTACCTTTGACTAATACAGTACATGTCTGTCAACCTGAATGTCGTTGAGCATATACAACTGTGAATTGAGTTGATGACACCGTGTACTGAGTTCAGTATCAAGTTTATTGGCCCAGCCAATGTTGTGTAGCCATAATAAATTGTTGTAAGAATATCTTGTAATCGATTGCTACAGAACTGATAAGTCCCAATGGATCAAAAGCCGATCTCTCTTAGTGACTGGTGAATCCCTTGTGTTGGTTTAGTACTGTGCCCGTTTAAATCATAATGCTCACCTGTTGGAAATCCTAAGATGGAGTGGATCGTAGAATCTTGAGGTTCCGGCTAGTAAGACCTGAAAATCCTACCGACAAAGACACCATGATCCTACTTCAGTCTCTACGATTGTGTTATGGATCAATTACACTCATCTGGAATGGTGACTACCTGTGGAGAGTGAGAATCTTACCACTTCTCGGGTCGGATGGGTTAAGGGTGCCTAAAATATGATCCAATTCCACAACACAACCTCCTTATAACTAAAATGAATCCACACGAAACGCCACGTAGAAAAATAACGAAGTGAAAATTTATTAAATAAACAATTAAATAAGAAAAATAAAACAACAATTAACAATTAAATCAGGGTCGCTTGCCCCTTAAAACGATTAATTTAAATTCAGACATGACTTCACTATATGCACATCAGCTGAATAGAATGATCTGTTGTGATCTAATTCACACAAATCAACGTTTAATCGTATATCTTTATTATATAATTCTACGACACTTGTGTATGTCACTGAACTACTCCTAAACGACTGGACCGATTTTGATGGAATTTGGTATGTATATTGGGGTGGGTCCATGTATGGCTTAGATACACAATCTGACCCGGTAGTTGGAATGAACACAATTTTAGAACCACAATTTACACACAATTTTAGTACCACAATATACAGTAAAAAACAGTCGTCATGGAAACCACTAGCCTTGGCCTTTGTCTTTGGACGGGTTGTCTCTGCACGTTAGAGCCACCTGGTCGCAACCTGATCAACTACCGCCATTACATACACTCCGCCCGTGGCGGAAAGTTGTGTTTTATACCAAAGGTGGCAGCGATGTCGAATTCTACTGTTTGTCTCTGCACGTTAGAGCGTTACAAAGTCCCATATGCGTTCATATACCATTTATCCGATTGCGATGAAACGTGGGTGATATATTGAGTGAGCTCCAGGGAAGGTGTTTGGCTTAGTAAATCCATTTTACAATAGATAGCGTACGAATAGATTCAACAAATGAGCGACGACGCGCGAAGCGTTTCAAAAAGGTCCCGTAAGCGTTCAAATACCATTCGTCCGATAGCGATGAAACTTGGGTGAGATGTTGTATACACTCCAGGGAAGGCTTCTGGCTTAGTAACTCAATTTCACAATAGGTAAGTTAGCGCCGACTAGATTCAACAAATGTGACGACATGCGAAGCGTTTCAACAAAATACCGTATACGTTTATATTCCATTCATCGATTGAGATGAAACTTTGATGAGTTGTTGTGTACACTTAAGGCTTCTAACTTAGTAATCCATTTCACAGGAGGTTGCGCACGAGTAGATTCAACAAATGAGCGACGACGTGCGAAGCATTTCAGCAAAGTCACGTATGCGTTCAAATACCATTCGTCCGATAGCGATGAAACTTGGGTGAGATGTTGTGTACCCTCCAGGGGAGGCTTCTGGATTAGTTAATCCATTTTACAATAGGTAGCGCACGAGTAGATTCAACAAATGAGCAACAACGCGCGAACGTTTAAACAAAATCCCGTATGCGTTCATATGCCATTCATCCGATTGCAATGAAACTTGGGTGAGATGTTGTGTACACTTACGTGAGGGTTTCTAACTTAGTTAATCCATTTCACAGGCGGTTGCGCACGAGTAGATTCAACAAATGAGCGATGACGGTCGAAGCATTTCAATAACGTCCCGTAAGCGTTCAAATACCATTCGTCCGATTACGATGAAACTTGGGTGAGATGTTGTGTACACCCTACGGAAGGTTTCTGGCTTAATAAATCCATTTTACAATAGGTAGCGCACGAGTAGATTCAACAAATGAGTGACGGCACGCGAATCATTTCAACAAAGTACCGTATGCGTCTTTATACCATTTATCCGATTGCGATGGAACTTTGGTGAATTGTTGAGTACACTTCAGTAAAGGTTTCTGGATTAGTAAATTCATTTCACAATAGGTAGCGCACGAGTAGATTCAACAAATGTGCGATGGCGCGCGAATCGTTTCAACAAAGTCCTGTATGCGTTCATATACCATTTATCCGATTACGATGAAACTTTGGTGAATTGTTGTGTACACTCCAGGAAAGGTTTCTGTCTTAATAAATTTAGTTTTTAATAAGTAGCGCACGAGTAGATTCAACAAATGAGCGACGGCGCGCGAATCTTTTCCACAATGTCCCGTATGCGGTCATATATCATTCATCCGATTGCGATGAAACCTTGGTGAATCATTGAGTACACTCCAGAGGTTTCAAGCTTAGTAAATCTATTTTACAATAGGTAGCGCATGAATAGATTCAACAAATGAGTGACGGCACGCGAATCGTTTAAAGAAAATCCCGTATGCGTTCATATGTCATTCATCCGATTCCGATGATACGTTGATGAGTTGTTGTGTACACGCCAGGGAAGGTGTTCAACTTGGTAAATTCATTGTACAATATTGGTAGCCCACGAGTAGATGTAACAAATGAGTGACGACGCGCGAAGCGTTCCAACAAAATCCCATATGCGTTCATATACTATTCATCGATTGCGATGAAACTTTTATGAGTTGTTGTGTACACTTACGTGAAACTTTCTAACTCAGTAAATCCATTTCACAGTTGGTTGAGCAAGAGTAGATTCAACAAATGAGTGACAGCGAACGAATCATTTAAACATAATCCCGTATGCGTTATATGCAGTGGCGTACCGACGGGGGGGTTCAGAGTTGACCCCCCCCCCCAGAGATATTCCTTTACTTGAATCTATATATTGTCCCATCTATCACCTGTTTTACGGCATCGCTCGTTAGGTGTCTTAACTCCCGCATACACCTTAGGTGTGGTTACCGTCCTCACTTAATAAATGCCCTGCACCCTACTCGCATTGTTGGAGCTACCCATGGATCAGTTTTGTTGTTGGAGTGTGCGATCGGTAAGTCTTTTCATGTCGCTTCGGGTTGCTTTAATTGTGTGTGCCCGTTTCCTTATAGATAATTCAGTAAAAGAGGAGTTTTTGCAATTTATTCCAATTAATGATACAGATAAAATAATCAAGATAGTCAGATTTTGAGAGCCAATAGCAATTGCAGTAGGAACACGGAGAGCAAAACATTATTTTTCTCTCACATAATATCAATATTTTAAGCAACCACGTCACTATGGTCATAATTAAACCACTGCATCGTATCAGTCTCAATATTTATTTACTGTTGTCCATACTTTTTAGAATTTCTTTTCATTTTTTTATTGTGTCGAAAAAATGAGACCTAAAATATTTTTCATGCAAAGAGAGCGGTTATTTAATTGTTGTTTTTTATGAATATTAATCAAAGTATCATTTTAATTATGATGATGACTGTCGTTTTAAGGGGCGGAACAGCAAGGACATCTGTCCCTGTAATACCGGTAATGTACACAATTACCCTATTATATTAATGAACCCCCCCAGAAGGAAATCCTGCGTACGCCACTGGTTATATGCCATTTATCCGATTGCGATGAAACTTTGGAGAGTTGTTGTGCACGCTCCCACGAATGTTTCTAGATTAGTTAATTCATTTCACGATAGTTTAGAGGCACTTAACATAAATTTTAAAAACAAATTGTATCCAAAAGCACTTCAAGAAAAGAAGTTACAACACTTTCTTTGATTGGCAGGACAACGTCTGCCGGGTCAGCTTGTCTTGTATATATATAAAGGAATGTCTGTGTGTTCGTCTTTTATGCGTTCATAAACCATTCATCCGATTGCAATCAAATTTTGGCGAGGTGTTGGTAACACTTCCGGGATGATCATAGGCGTACTTAATCCATTTCACAATAGATAGCTCGCGAGTAGTTTAAACAAATGCGTAATGGCGATGCGTTCATATACAATTCGTCCGATTGCGATTAAATTTTGAAGAGTTGTTGTGCACAGTCCCGGAAAAGTAATAGGCGTAGTAAATCCAATTCACAATAGATGGCGCGCGAGTAGCTTCAACAAAATGGCGTGCGTTTGTTTCAAGAAAGTCCCACATGTGTTCATATACCATTCATCCCATTGCGTTGAAACTTGGGTGAGAAGTTCTGTACACTTCAGGTAAGGTTTCTGGCTTAGTAAAACCACTTGACAATAGGTAGCGCACGAGTAGATTCAACAAATGAACGACGAAGGGCGAAGCGATTCAACAAAGTCCTGTATGCGTTCACATACCATTCGTCCGATAGCGATGAAACTAGGGCGAGAGGTTGTGTACACTACAGGCAAGGTTTCTGGCTTAGTAAATCCCCTTAACAATAGGTATCGCACAAGTAGATTCAACAAATGAGCGACGACGGGCGAAGCGTTTCAACAAAGACCAGTATGCGTTCACATACCATTCGTCCGATGGCGATGAACTTGGGTGAGAGGTTGTGTACACTACAGGCAAGGTTTCTGACTTAGTAAATCCATGTTATAATAGGTAGCGCACGAGTAGATTCAACAAATGAGCGACGACGCGCGAAGCGTTTCAACAAAGTCCCGTATGCGTTCATATACTATTCGTCTGATAGTGATGAAACTTGGCTGAGATGTTGTGTACACTTCAGGGAAGGTTTCTGGGTTAGTAAATCCACTTAGCAATAGTTATCGCACAAGTAGATTAAACAAATGAGCGACGACGCGCTAAGTGTTTCAACGTAGTCCCGTATGCGTTCATATACCATTCGTCCGATAGCGACTTAACTTGGGTGAGTTGTTGTATACACTCCAGGGAAAGTTTTAGGCATAGTAAATCTATTTTTCAATAGGTAGGGCACAAGTAGATTCAACAAATGAGCGAAGTCACGCGAAGCGTTTCAAGAAAGTCCCGTATGCTTTCATATACCATTCGTCCGATAGCGATTAAACTTGGGTAAGATGTTGTGTACTCATCAGGGAAGGTTTCTGGCTTAGTACATCCACTTTGAAATAGGTATCGCACAAGTAGATTCAACAAATGAGCGACGGCACGCGAATCGTTTCAACCAAGTCCCGTATGCGTTCATATACCATTCATCCGATTGCTATGAAACTTTGGTGAGTTGTTGTGAACACTTCCGAAATCATTATAGGCATAGTCAATCCAATTTGCAATGGACAGCGCGCGAGTATTTTAAACAAATGAGTGTTTGCGATGCGTTCATATAGCCTACAATTCATCCGATTGCGACCAAATTTTGGTGGGTTGTTTGGCACACTTCCGGGATGGTTATAGGCATAGTTAATGCAATTAACAATAGATAGCGCACCAGTAGTTTAAACAAATGAGTGTTGGTGATGCGTTCATATACAATTCATCCGATTGCAATCAAATTTTGGTGAGTTGTTGTGCATACGCCAGGAAAAGTTATAGGCATAGTAGATCCAATTAACAATAGATTCAACAAATGAGCGATGACGGGCGATGCGTTTCAACAAAGACTAGTATGCGTTCACATACCATTTGTCCTATAGCGATGAAACGTGGATGAGAAGTTGTGTACACTTCAGGGAAGATTTCTAGCTTAGTAAATCCATGTTACAATAGGTAGCGCACGAATGGATTCATATACCATACTCCAGGGAAGGTTTCAGGCTTAGTAAATCCATTTTACAATAGGCAGCGCACGAGTAGGATCAACAAATGAGCGAAGATGCGCGAAGCGTTTCAACAAAGTCATGTATGCGTTCATATACCATTTGTCCGATAGCGATGAAACTTGGGTGTGGGGCAGATGACCGTGTAGTTCCGCCCCTTAAAACAACAGTAACTAACTAGTAAACTTGGGTGTGATGTTGTGTACACTTACGGGAAGGTTTCTGGCTTAGTAAATCCACTTTACAATAGGTAGCGCACGAGTAGATTCAACAAATGGGTAACGGCACGCATATCGTTTAAACGAAATTCCGTAGGCGTTCATATACCATTCATGCGATTGCAATGAAATTTGGTTAAATGTTGTTTCCACTCCCGCGAAGGTTTCTGATTTAGTAAATCCATTTTACAATTGGTAGCAAACGGGTAGATTTAACTAATAAGCGACAGCGCGTGAATCGTTTCAATAAAGTCCCGAATGCGATCATATACCATTCATCCGAGTGTGATAAACTTTGGAGAGCTGAGTATAGTCCTGCCAAGGTTCATGAATTAGTAAGTCCGTTTTCCAATGGGTGGCGCACAAGAAGATTCAACAAATGAGTGACGGCGCGAATCGTTTAAACAAAATCCCGTATGCGTTCATATGCCATTCATCCGATTGCGATGAAACTTTGATGAGTTGTTGTGTACACGCCAGGAAAGGTTTTCGAGTTAGGAAATCCATTTTACAATAGGTAGCGTACGAGTCCATTCAACAAATGAGTGACGGCGCTCTAATCGTTTCAGCAGTCCCGTATGCGCTCATATACCATTCATTTCATTGCGATGTAACTTTCGTGAGTAGTTGATCACGTTCCCGTGAATGTTTCTGAGATAGTAAATTATTTTTTTATGATAATTTAGAAGTGGTTAACGGAAAAAGAAGAAAATATTGGGAATCCAAAAGCACTGCAACTAACAAAGTCAAAACCCCACGTCAAAACGTTTCCCAAACATTTAATACACGCGAAATAAATTATTATTAAATAATAATAATTACACTGAACTTTAAACATTTTCAAATAATTATATATAACATTTACATCGCTTGACTTATTCAAGTTTAGTAGTTTAACTGGCTGTTAACTATCCTTATTATTAATATAAAACTTGTTAATATTATTACTGTTGACTTCATTAAGATAACTTTACCATATGGTTTATATAGGGTTTATTGTCAATTCTAGGCTAATATGACTAAGCATCTAAGTGAGCTCATATGATTATTATTCACAATCCGGTTTGATAGTTTAATAGGAATCAATAAACAAGGTTAAACTCCACCTCGCTAACTTTTCCACCAATATCTCCCCTTATCTATCCCTCAATACCGTTCACAAACAGGTATATTAGAGTTTAGTTTCAACAACTCACTTTCCGATAAACATGCTTCAACAAGCTTCAATTTTCTTATACCAGCATAATAATACCTTAATACTCCAAAATACGGAAGTTCCCTCGCGTTTGCATTACTTATATCATCGTTGAATTCCATTATATCGTAAATACTTGTATACGGCATTACATCGCCTCGTATACCTCACTATAAATTAAATATAACTAGGGCTCGGATTCGAGCATATTTGCATATTTTTCCCTGAATAGTACACATTGAAAGAAGCCTTTCGGTGGTAATTTCACCTCTCTGGGACCAACAGAATTGAAATTTATCGAGCATATAAATGCATAAAACCGCAGTTTTCAGAATAGAAGCATATAAATGCATATTCTTGTGGTTTTCGTTTCTGACAATCCATAAGGTTCGAAAACAGAAATAATTATTGAAAAGCCTATCTGGTGCGAATAATAGAACCGTAGGCTTTTAACCTTTTGTGAGGTCGTTCTCGTCATTGAAACTTTTATTGACTGATTTAAGAAAATCATTCAAAACTGAAAACATAGAAAATTTCTTGTTGTACAGACCAATGCAGATCTACTTCATTGACTCGTCTAATTCTGAACATTTTGTAAATGAACTTTTAAACTGTATTTTTTATAAGAACACATCTCTTATATATACTTGTAAAACTTGAATGCGAGTATATTGCAGTGTATCATACTGTTACGGCTGGGAGTTTGTTTCATCGCTCGCTGCATGAGTCACAACTGCCCCAGGGCTGGGCTGATCGGCCTCAGTGTATTGCGTGCGCCTTATGCAACAGGACTACTAGGACAAAGGGATGGTCCAGAATATTCGCAACTGAGCCAGCGATGGAAACCTCGAGAAGCCATGAACCCTGGATGGGTCTAGAAGCATTTATTGAGTCACCGGCCTGCTATATAAGAGCGACCTGTCAAGCAGCAGTTGTGTTTTACGAGCTAGTGTGAGCGTTTATCCTGAGCGACAGAAGTGTGGTGACTTGCGAAACCCCTAGTGAAGCCGTTTCTCTTGACAGCGAGGAAGTGAGAAGCATACAGGGGACTGCCTGTGTTTTGAGTGAGTGTGATTTCACTGAGTGTCTGAGATATTGTGGTTACGAAATCCAGTGACATTTTTTCTCAGCTCGTGAACAGCGAAGCTGTGCGTAGCAAGTTATCGTAAGTAACTGTAATTTGTGTACAAAAGGAAGAAGTTACATTTAGTACTGTCAAGGCCACCAGGCTCATTAGCGGGAGGATTAACTTTTGTGGCTCATTGACAAGTGAAAGGGGGAAGTGTTCTCGACTTGAGGAAACTGGAGTAAGTTTCTAATTTCTTGGAATTGCTGATGAGTAGTGTAACTTTCTGGCCGAAATAAAATTAATTATTTCTTTAAAAGGAACATCTTGTGTTGTGCTTTCTACCCACCGTAATCCAGTTAACAAAAGTGCCACTAGGGGTGGCACGTAACAACTGGTGTCAGAAGCCGGATTACGAACTCAAGCACAACACCTGACGGTCCTGGTTTCAAAACCCGAGCAGGTCATTTTCTCTAATTTTCCTGTGAGTGCATGCCCTTTACAAGACAAACAATTAAAATGGAGGCGCAATTGGCAGCATTGCTAGAAAAGTTAAATGGCATGGAAACCAAAATGGAGGCCGGCCAGAAGAAGATGGAGGACGGCCAGAAGAATTTAACCAAGGACCTAACTGCCAAATTAGAAGACGGCCAGAAGAAGCTAGAAGACGGCCAGAAGAAAATGGAAGACGGTCAAAATAAGTTAGCGGAGGACCTGAAGAAGATGGAAGACAGCCAGAAAAGTTTAGCCGAGGACCTAACTTCCAAATTAGAAGACGGTCAGAATAAGCTAGCAGAGGACCTAACCGCCAAATTTCTGGATGGCCAGAAAAATCTGGAAGAGTGTCTGCTGACGAAATTACAGGAAAGTCAAAAGAAATTGGAACAGGGTCTGCGTCAGGAAGTCAACACCGTCTGCCAGGGCCTACGTGAGGAAGTCACAGCAGTAGAAAAGAAGTTCGACGCCTCACAAGAGGAAGTTGCCGAACTGCGCCAACGCCCACTGACGGGGGTGGAAGAAAAATTCAACGCTTTACAAAAGGAAATTTCTGAGCTGAACCAACGCCCGTCGACGGGGATGGAAGCGAGATTCAACGCTCTTCAAGAGGAAGTTGCCAAGCTGCGCCGACGCCCGGCCATAGGTACACCGGGAATATCAGGAACGGGACAGAGCAGAGTGACGCCCCCAACCTTCGACGGAAAGGTCCCGTGGAGCACCTATTTACGTCAGTTCGAGGCAGCCTGTTCAATAAACAACTGGAACAGCACGGAAAAGGCTACAGCTCTCATTGTAGCGCTGAGAGGGGACGCCCTTATTGTCCTTCAGGCCATCCCGACTGGATCCCAGGACTACGCTTCACTAATCGCCCATATGAAGTCCCGATATGGAGATAGCCATCTTCAGCAGGCCTACCAGATGCAGCTCCGGACCTGGGTACAAAAGAACGCGAAAACCCTGCAGGAGTTCGAGATGGACATCGCACGTCTCGTAAGGCTCGCCTACCCAACAGCGCCGGCCGACTTTCTGGAGCAGATAGCGACGCAGACTTTCACCGACGGGCTACGGGACTCGGACACTCAACAGGCCTGCGACTCGCGCGCAATAAGACCCTGACAAATGCGCTGAGCCACGCACTTGAGTTCGAGACGGCAAAACAGGCAACCAGAATGCACGCGAGGGTGCGTCAAGTGGACGTCGACGAACCAGTAAAAACCAACGAGACCAAGCCCCTAGCCGACGAATTAATGGAGGCGCTAAGCCATTTCTTCGATAGTCGCGGCACCACCAGCAACGACACAGCCGGACGGCAACCGGAGAGGCGGCCAGGAAGAGGACTACCGACCTGCTGGACCTGCGGTAAGAAAGGCCACCTGAGCAAGGACTGCGGTGATCGCCGCCGCCGAGGGTATCCGACGGGAAATCAGTCGTCTGAAAACCGCGCGACCCAGGGAAACGAGTATTAGCCAGCCTTGGGGGGCAAAGGTTGGCTTGTGACAGTCGTCAAGCTTCGGCAGTCCAGGTTTTGTGACGAAGTTACGGAGGGACAATAGCAGCCTGATGGTCGACGGAGTCGTCAACGGAGAGAGCTGGCCCATGCTAATCGACACGGGAGCATCGAGGACCATCGTCAGTCCCACCGTGATCCCGAAGTGGAGAGTGCAACCCACACAAAGGAACCTCCAGCTAATAACCGCGACCGGAGAGGCCGCACCGGTACATGGCGAAGCATCACTGGAGTTCGTCATTGGTCGACGGGCGATAAAACATCCAGTGCTTGTGGCTGACGTATCAATTGAAGTGATCATCGGACTGGACTTCCTGGACCAGAACAACATCATCTTGGATCTGAGTACCAACACTCTGCACTTCGGAGGTGAGGAACTTGCTTTGCAACCTGCTCACGAGTCCATCACCGCACGACGAGTAAGGCTGAGAGAAGACGTCATCGTTCCCGCCAGGACGGAGGTCAGCGCTGCCGTAATTGTCGACGGAACTGCTGAGGGAGTGGCGGCTGTCATCGAGCCAAAATATGAGGACATCCAGACAAAAGGATTGCTAATTGCCAAGACCCTCATCAACACGACGTCTCGGCCGTACGTCCGCCTTTCCAACCTGAACGACTACGACATTACGGTTCACCGGGACACCAACATAGGAGTCTGCGAGCCCGTTACCTGGATTGCCCGCATCACAGACACGACGGACGGACACCTGCAGACGGACAACCGAAGAAGACGCGCCCTGCCAGAAGAACTACAGAAGCTGTACCAAGGCCCCCAGGACCATTTAGACGAGGAAAAATCACGCCAACTTCAGGACCTACTACGCGAATTCCTGGACGTCTTCTCCGTGGGGAGCAAAGACTTCGGCAGGACAAGCTTGGTCCAGCACAGAATTGACGTTGGGGACAGCGCACCGATTAGGGCCCCATTCCGACGTGTCCCGCTCGCCAAGCAAGCCGAAGTCGACCGGATGGTAGAAGAGATGGAGCAAGGGTTGATCGAGCCATCACATAGTCCTTGGAGTTCTCCGGTCGTGCTAGTGAAGAAGAAGGACGGTTCCACCAGGTTCTGCGTGGATTACAGGCGGGTGAATGACGTCACGAAGAAGGACAGCTACCCTCTACCCCGGATCGACGACACCCTAGACACCATATCAGGGTCGAGATGGTTCTCCACCTTGGATTTGAAGAGTGGCTACTGGCAGGTGGAGGTCCACCCTAAGGACCGCGAGAAAACTGCGTTCTCTGTGGGCAGCGGGCTCTGGCAATTCACCGTCATGCCATTCGGTCTGTGCAACGCCCCTGTGACCTTCGAAAGGCTAATGGAGTCCATTCTGAGGGGACTACACTGGAAGAACTGCCTGGTCTACCTAGACGACGTCATCGTTCTGGGGAGAAGCTTCGAGGAGCACTACAGCAACCTGAAGGAGATCTTGTTGAAGCTACGGGCTGCCCAGCTGAAGTTGACCCCCAAGAAGTGTCAGCTCTTCCAGTAGCGGGTCCAGTACCTTGGGCATATCGTCTCCGAGGAAGGGGTGCGCACCGACCCAGAGAAGACCGCAGCTGTGAGGGAGTGGCCAGTTCCGAAGGACAAGTCCCAACTACGAAGCTTCCTGGGACTCTGCACTTCTTACCGTCGCTTCGTGAAAGGATTCGCCGACATCGCCAAATCTTTACATTGACTGACTGAGAAGGACCAACTCTTCACGTGGACAGCAGAATGCCACCGTGCCTTCGAACAACTCAAGCAGGCTCTGTGCACCGCGCCTATTCTGGCCTACCCCAGACCTGGAACAAGGTTCATCGTCGATACCGATGCCAGCGACTTTGGCATAGGGGGAATCCTGTCGCAAGTAGTGGACGGCGAGGAGAGAGTAGTGGCCTATTTCAGCAAGGCCTTGTCAAAGCCAGAAAGGAACTACTGCGTCACCAGGAAGGAGCTGCTCGCCATCGTGAAGACCATTGAACACTTCCACAAGTACCTGTACGGGCAAGAATTTCTCATCAGGACCTACCATGCATCCCTGCGGTGGCTCCTGAACTTCAAGCAGCCCGAGGGTCAACTCGCGCGGTGGTTAGAGAGGCTTCAACAGTACAACTTTGAGATTCAGCACAGGAAAGGCCAACTGCATTCTGACGCCAACGCCCTGTCACGAAGACCGTGCCCCGAAGACTGCACCTTCTGTTCCCGAAGGGAGGAGAACACCGGGATACAGTGCCGAAGGACTACCGTGGAACTTCAAGGGAGCTGGAGCCGCGAATTTTTCATGCGGGCACAAGCAGAAGATGATGACCTGGGACTGATAGCCGAATGGAAGGGGGCCTGTGTCCCCAGACCCGGGTGGAACATTGTGAGTGACTGCAGCCCAAAGTTCAAGTCCTACTGGGCGCAGTGGGACTCGCTGGTTGTGAGGGATGGCCTCATATGCCGTACCTGGGAGAGCACCAACGGGAAGACATCTCGGGAACAAGTCGTCGTTCCGAAGGCTATGACGGAGGAAGTCCTGAACGAAGTCCATGGAGGATCATCTGGTGGACACCTAGGGATAAAAAAGAAGACCCTGGAGAAGGTGAGAGAGAGGTTCTTCTGGATCGGATGCCGAACTGACGTAGAGAACAACTGCGCGAGGTGCCACGATTGCGCAGCCAGCAAGGGCCCAGGACGAAGACGACGAGGTCCACTGAAGACCTACAACGTGGGCGGCCCCATAGAGAGAGTGGCCATCGATGTTGCTGGGCCATTCCCGTTAAGCGAGGCAGGGAACCGCTACATATTGGTCGTCAGCGACTACTTTACCAAATGGCCGGAGGCGTATGCGCTCCCTAACCAAGAAGCCGCGACGATTGCAGTGACCCTGGTGAAGGAATTCGTCAGCCGGTACGGAGTACCCCTGGAGCTGCACTCCAACCAAGGGAGGAACTTCGAGTCGCAGGTGTTCCAGAACCTATACCAGCTGCTGGGAATCCGGAAGACAAGTACAACGCCGCTACACCCTCAGTCCGACGGGATGGTAGAGCGATTCAATCGCACCATCGAGAACCATCTCCGAATAGTCGTCAGCGAGCACGAGAGGGATTGGGACAAACATCTTCCACTATTTCTCCTGGCCTACCGCGCCGCCGTGCATGAAGCCACCGGGTGCACACCAGCCCGGGCCATGTTTGGGAGGGAGCTCCGTCTACCTGTCGATCTTGCCTTCGGCCGACCTGGGAATGATCCGGTCCCGGTAAGCCAGTATTTTCAAGAACTGGTCGACCAACTGGAGGACGTGCACGCGTTCGTGAGGAGGAAACTTCGGATCGAGACCGACCGAATGAGGACCCGATACGACCAGCAGACGGATGCCGGCGGATTCCACGAGGACGACGTGGTCGGGCTCTTCAACCCATTACGGAAGAAAGGCCTGTCACCCAAACTGCAGAAGTCCTGGGAGGGACCGTACCGAGTCGTGAAACGGATCAACGATGTCGTCTACAGGATCCAGCGGAGCCCGAGGGCGTAGATGAAGATCGTGCATCGAGATCACCTGGCAGCCTACGGAGGGACACAGACGGACCAATGATTGATCGGGACGATCAGCCTTTTAGGAAGGGGATGTTGTTACGGCTGTGAGTTTGTTTCATCGCTCGCCGCATGAGTCACAACTGCCCCAGGGCTGGGCTGATCGGCCTCAGTGTATTGCGTGCGCCTTATGCAACAGGACTACTAGGACAAAGGGATGGTCCAGAATATTCGTGACTGAGCCAGCGATGAAAACCTCGAGAAGCCGTGAACCCTGGATGGGTCTAGAAGCATTTATTGAGTCACCGGCCTGCTATATAAGAGCGACCTGTCAAGCAGCAGTTGAGCGTTTATCCTGAGCGACAGAAGTGTGGTGACTTGCGAAACCCCTAGTGAAGCCGTTTCTCTTGACAGCGAGGAAGTGGGAAGCATACAGGGGACTGCATGTGTTTTGAGTGAGTGTGATTTCACTGAGTGTCTGAGATATTGTGGTTACGAAATCCAGTGACATTGTTTCCCAGCTCGTGAACAGCGAAGCTGCGCGTAGCAAGTTATCGTAAGTAACTGTAATTTGTGTACAAAAGGAAGAAGTTGCATGTAGTTCTGTCAAGGCCACCAGGCTCATTAGCGGGAGGATTAACTTATGTGGCTCATTGGCAAGTGAAAGGGGGAAGTGTTCTCGACTTGAGGAAACTGGAGTAAGGTTCTAATTTCTTGGAATTGCTGATGAGTAGTGTAACTTTCTGGCCGAAATAAAATTAATTATTTCTTTAAAAGGAACATCCTGTGTTGTGCTTTCTACCCACCGTAATCTAGTTAACAAAAGTGCCACTAGGGGTGGCACGTAACAATACATACAATTAGAAAATAAAGCTCGTATTTAAAGGTATGTTATTGGTTTTTTTCTTTTCACTTTCCTTTCTATAGTTTTTAACGGTGTTTTTCGAGCATATTCTGCATATTTAACCACATATAATGGGGGGTTTCGAGCATATCTATCGAGCAAATAATGGGTTTATAATGGGTTTTTCGGGCATATAAAGGGTTTTTCGAGCATATCTATCTAGCATAAAACACATGGTTTTCGAGCATATCTGGAGATTTTATCGAGCATATCGATCCGAGCCCTAATTATAACCATTGTATATCATCGCAGATTTTCCTTTTTCACCAGTCAGAGTGTTTATTAATCCAGTGGTAGAATTATACCAAGGCTGTATCCAAGTCATGGAAGAAAATCAGCGCAAACTGCAGCGAGTTCCTCTCATAACTCGTCCGGCCAGCGCATCGAGCTTATCTGCCTCGCGTTGACTGATCACTTCCTGTTACACAGCGCGCACTTCCCAGTTCTGGTCCGTGCTTATAACGTGTATTAAGTTAGTGTTGATCTGTCGCTCCAACTGTTCTCGAGTTGTTAAGTGTTACTTGGGGTATAATTCACATAATGCCTCCACGTGTGTACACGGTAGAGGAAAGGGTATTTATGTACGATAATTATGTGAAAACAGAGTCTTGCAGGGAAGTCGTTAGACGTTTCATAACACATTTTCCAGGTGTATGCTCTCCACATGGAGATACCGTGCGGAATCTCGTAAACAAATTGAGAGGAACTGGTTCTTTACTCGATAAGAAGCGAAGTGTTAAAAAACGTGTACTTAATGAGGAAAAAGTAAATGAAATCTCAGAAAGATTAGAACATACGCCTACAAAATCCCTAAGACGACTTGGACAAGAAGCCGGGGTTTCGAAAACCTCAGCATGGCCGGCTACGAAAATGTTGAAACTGAAGCCATACAAGATTACTGTAGTACACGAACTGCTTCCACGTGATCATGATAAGCGGGTACGATTTTGTAATTGGATGTTACGAAACGATCATGATGAAACAATTGATCCACCCTTAATATTATTCTCGGACTAAGCTTGGTTCCATTTACACGGTTATGTTTCGTTGGACGAACTGAAAGAACATATCCGGAGAGAAATAGCCTCAATTACCGAAGACGAACTTATGCGTGTCAATCGGAGTTTCCTAAGACGATGCCGGAAATATGTGGATGTAGGAGGAGAACATTTCCAACATCTCCTGTCATAAGGTACGACCTTAGTTTATTAATTCTTCCTTTCTTCATTTTAATATCAGCTCATGTCATGCACGGATAAAGTGAGCCAAGTTTTGTTCTGTTCTTATTGCTATGCATGCCGAGCGGGGAGTGCTGAGTCAACGGAAGATAAGCTCGGTGCGCTGGCCGGACGAGTCATGAGAGGAACTCACTGTATTAATTAAGCAGAGAGGTTTGGCAAAGGCCAGCCTAAGACGCATAACGAATTTCGTCAAAGGATTTCAAGGTACTCATGATTTAGAACATATTCGTTTCCGCTTAGATCAAATAACAGATGTATGGCATAGATACGACTAATTCCAATCTGAACTTGAATTGTATGATGAACGTCAAGATCATAGCGTAGAGAGAGATGAGTTTGAAATTTAATTTACTGCGCTTAAGGTAGAGATGACTGCTCTAGTCAAGCCGGCCTCATCTGTAATGAATGCAAATAGTGACAGTCAATCAGCTGAAACTAATGCTACTTGTCATAGCAATAGCATACGCTTGCCTACCATAAATCTTCCTTGGTTTTCTGGTGACTACAAGACATGGGTTCAATACCGTGATAATTTTGACAGCTTAGTCATTTCAAATGAATCCTTATCAGAAGTGCAAAGGCTTCATTATTTGTTATCGTCGTTGAAGGGTGAACCCCATCAGCTGTTGCAAAATCTCGCTATTTCCAATGTCAATTTCTCAATCGCTTGGGGCTTAGTAAACCAGCGTTATAATGATCCAAGATTAATAGTGGTTTAACATGCTACGGAATTATTATCACCTCCTTGTTATAGTAAAGATTGTGCTTCAGAATTACGTCACCTTGTCAATCACATGAGGCGTAATATTAACGCTGTAGAGACATTCTGCACAAAGAGCCAATTCCACGAAGTACTGTTAGCTCAACTCACGCTAGACAGTGTTGAACCTGCTTCAAGGAAATCATGGGAATTAGAAACTAGTTCGCAGGACATTTCTGAAATTGATGAGCTTCTGTCTCTCCTGGAAAGTCGATGCCAGGCTTTAGAACTCAGTCAAACTAATCACTCATCTCAGGCACACTACGGTGTCAATCATACGTCTGGTACGGCCAGGGCGTCAAATACATTAAAGCAAAGAACCATTCTCGTGCATTTGTAGCCATAAGTGGCAATAAGTGCTCCTATTGTCAACAAGGCCACACTATGCCTAACAGTCCTTCATTTAACCAATTAAGTGTCCACGAGCGACACAACGTTGTGAAACATAACAAACTCTGTTTCAATTACTTGAAAATTTCGCATTAGTACAGGGCTTGCCAGTCTAGTATCTGTAGGAAATGTGGTAAAAGACATCACACACTTCTCCATCAGGAACACCAAGTACGTGGAAGCACCAGCCCTCTCAATCACGACACACTGATATCACATCAATCTGCAGACACTAGTCAGGTTCCTGCACCTTATCCCAACAATCAGTTGCCTAATAGCAGTTACTGCACACTAAAGATGAATCTGAACACTCAGGCTCTTCTTTCAACTGCTATAGTAAAAGTGAAAGATCATAAGGGTATGCTACACCCCTGTCGAGCCCTGTTGGACAGCGGTTCTCAAACTAACTTCATCACTGATTCCATGGCACGACTTCTCAATCTGGAACGATGCAAAGATGTCATGCCAATCCATGGCATAAACAATGTGGAATCTCATACCACCCACAGTGTCAGGGTCGAAGTACACTCCAAAGTGTCTAATTTCAAGGGGAATATCAGTTGTTCAGTACTGCAAATAACAACTGGGTATATTCCATCAACATTCATCAGCACTGAAGGTTGGAACCAACCCAGTGATATTGCCCTTGCTGATGATAGATTCTATCAACCTGGAAGGATAGATCTACTCATTGATTCAGAACTATTCGTATGTCTGTTGCGGGCAGACAAACCTACTGAACCCGTAAAAATCAAGGAGGTGCTCGCTTGTCATCCAATGCGAAGCTGGATTTTTGAAAAGTGAACGGCGGCTTAAGATCATATCACAGTCCCGCCAGTGAGTTCTCTAAGATTATATACAGCAAGCTTGAAACATGTTATGGATATAACAAACTAGCTTTTATACGTAAGTGTGCAAACTTACCTGCTTTTCTCGGGTCTTTGTCGAAAGGGAAAAAGACATCCTATCTATTTTAGGCTGTTCCATAACTTGTCTCATTTATAGAGTAATAAAAGAACACCGAATAAACGTGTAGAAAAATATAAATGTATTAATAGAACTAAATAACAATTCAAAATCTACGTATCACCCTAAATTTAAATATACATTTACGCCACTGACACTCAAATAAAATATTTCCTACATTTATACATGCGTAAACTGTTGAAATTTAAAGACGCTCTGCCGTCTGCAAGTGTTAAAAATGATCCTCTACATTTTATACTGCTGCTCCTTCAAAGCGAGCATTCCATTTTAAATTATTGGCATATTTCAGTCGCGTGTCCGTGAAAAATTGGACTTGTTATGTCACAGCCTTCTTGTCAGTCCTTCACACCACAGGTGTGAGAATTTCATTAATTTGTTTCTCGACCCCTGTCAGAAACGGGATCTGCTTGTTTCTCAGCTGTTGTGGTCGACACTAGACTCACAATGCTTGCAAATGAATACGCAAACGCAGTCCTCGCGTTTTATAAAATATAGCTTTACAAAAACTGTCATATCTCAGCTAATTCTAGTTGAAACTCATTCACACTTGAAATAATCATTGTCTGGCTGCGTGGCTCAGGGGTAACGTTCTCGCTTGCTGAGCCCAAGGTTGTAGGTTCGAAACCTGGCGCAGTCAGCTGGCATTTGAGGGTGCGCAAATACGAGGGAGCCGTGTCAGTAGATTTACTGGCACGTTAAAGATCCCCTTCGGGGCAAAATTCCGGCACCCCGGCGTCTTTAAAAGCCAGTGTAGTGAAAAGGGACGTAAAACCAATAACATTATTATGAAATAATCATTCTTACAATTGCGATCGTTGTTCGTGACCAACGATACTAGCATACACACTGTATTAACAATAAAAATCAAACTCTCATTTGAAAAACATTCACTCCTTCTAGCAATAACCTGTCAGAAACATTTAAAAATTATTATTATTATTAGCAAAATTAAAAACCCTTAATATTAACAAAATAAAATAATTATACACTATATACAAGTGTCTACCGCTCTAAGACTTATTCTTGAGCGATACGACCGCGTTAGTTTCATTATCAACGCTCCTTTCTCATAGTATCAATTACTATAGCCTTCTATTTACACAATGCTTGACCACTTTCTTTTCATATCAAGTTAAAAGACATTATCGGTATCTCAATGACCGATCATTCAAGATGAGTTCATTTTTGTTACAACTCCAGTTTAATAAAGTTAATAATAATTTATAGAACAGGGACATTATAGCCTTTCCTAATGAAGTTCCGCCAATAAACGACATTCGTGTCGCAGATCTGATCACATGAGAAGTCTTCACTGACTCTCTTCAAAATACAACAATGCTACTTTTATACAATCCTCAGTACTTCTTGACAATAAATACGGTAATCCCCTTCGTATTACAAATAAATATTTATGGCAAAAAACCTCAATAACTCTACTATATAACTCACATGTCATTAACACAATTGTTCTCAACAATGGTTCCACTGTACTGGTATAGCTCTCTCCTCGCTTAGATCTTATTGTTGTCTCAACAATACAACATATCAATGAACAGCGATATATGTTCTATAATTACATTGATCGTTCTCAAACGATGGTATTAATAGATCTTTCAAGATTTACTAAACAAAATTACTCAGACATAAAACACCATGTCTCCAAATATTTAATAAAAATATACATGTTTCCTCTTACTGGCTATTTCTGAAAAGTGCACGGTTGCAATACTACGTTGACACATAACGTAGTGTTACACGTGTGCCTTGATAGCATCTCGTGTTATCTTATCGCTCAATAAGGATCGATCACAACCGGAAAAAGTCTTAACTAAACTTTCCTAAGATCGAATAAGTTAGTTCTCTAAAGATATGTCTCTAATCATTTATATTTAATGAAGAGCAATGCCTTCATTTCAAATCCATATATGTTTGTCATTAACTGAATGTATCTTCATTCTACACAAAGAATGTTCATAACTATTCACTTTCACGTCGTATTCTTAACTAATGTAGCTTGCTTAGATCGTCGAATTGTTTCTAATAATAGGTGATATTTCACATTATACTATACCCGGATCGTTCACATGTCCGTGACATTGTTGACATTTTTATTTTGGAAAGAAGAGTTATTAGTTGAAGAGATTGAGGGAATGGATGGTTTGAATAACGCGCGGAGGAGACTCAAGAGTGCTGAGGGAAGCATGCATCGCAGGGGCGAGTGACGTGTGATTATGACGTGGAGCCCGCATACGTCACGATAAATATTTTTCTGGAATTACCTTTAGGAGAAGAAATGGACGCTAGGAAATCAGCACACTTTACTGGCAATTACAAGAGAAGGGATTTGAGCTATCAAGCGTTAAAATCGGTCCAGTAGAAGCCGAGATATAAGATGGAAGGGTCGGGAACAATTTCTCGCTAGACTATATAAAGGCCACGATTCTTAACATAGTCACATCATTACAACGGAGCATTTGCTCATGTGCGGAACTACGTAACGTGAAGTGACAGTATACACGCCAAGATTGTGACGGTCGGAGGACTTAGTCGCCGTACCAGTGGTCAGCACGACTTAATTTTGTTCGAGTGAACAAATTTAACTTTTGGCAGCGAATGGACTTAGAATATTCACTGACTTTCAAGTCACATATTCTACAGTCAGGTGATGGTAGTGTCGAAACCATTCACAGAAGTTAGCCTACAGAACGATGTATTTCTTGTGGTGACTATACATCAGGCACTTCGAATTTCATCAGGAGAAGTTTTATTTCATCAGTTCGTTTATGCAGCTTATAGGTGTTCCTATCTTAGCGCGCAAACGAAACCACATTATTTATGAGATTTATTCTCAAATCTACAAGAGTACTGTACCAGTCTATGACTGAGCAACTTTTCGTCATGTTACACGGTACTGGTGATGGCGGGAGTTATTTCGAACGAGTGACTGCGATTATCAACATGCGCCACTAAAACTACTCGTAGGATTGGTAGGACATGGAGACGAACGAGGTATATGGATATGGCAGATGGCCACGGGAAGACACTGTTGGAATAGTGTCCACCGCAGGACGCGCCCTTCCTCTACATTGTGCCCAATGGACACGGCTGACAAGCATCGAACCGGGGTCTTTATCACAAAAAGACCAGGCCCATGATTCTGCGAAGAATCGAATCATTGATCTCTGAGGGGGAACAGCCACAGTGAACCCGAGGAACAATGAGTTATAACTGCGTATAATTATAACAGCATGATTTCACGGCCAGAACGGGAATATTATAGCACTAAAGGCGGATTATTGCAGAAAATACAAGCATATGTACGTTTAAGATGCTAAGAGCTCAAGAAAGTGAGCCGGCTTGACAATTGACAAAGGGAAGTTGAAAGTGGGTGGAGTAGACGTGACGCCTATGCACTACTTTCGGCGTCGCTGGAGGCTGAAGGCCGTGATTAACGACTAAGAAAATCCCCCTTCAACAAGGCAGAGAAGCGAAGTGGGGGTGGTCGCCCACAGAAATTAATTAATTACGGCCAAATGGAGCAATGAATTGAGATGAAATTTACACCCAGATGCATGTATTCTAGGGAAGATAATTTAGGAGTGTCCTCACGCCTAAATTAAAGCCTGCATCTATAAAGGAATCTATGCACAGACCTAATCCGTGGCAGAGGCAGGATTTGTAATGGAGCCAAGGGGGAAGAACAGGGGTAGCATCATGACGCCGTGGAAGAAAGCAATTAATTATAATTAATTGGCCGAAGCAATTGCCTGCACGCGAATGAATTTGGAACCTCCATGAATAGACGAATAAGGATCATACTTCACTTTGTCTGAAAATGTATTATTTTAAGAAGAGAGTCGCTCCTGGAAATCCAGTGAACTACTTTTCATCAGGAAGCTTTATATGGGAGAAGCTCGAGCGGAGAGTCAGTTCGTCTTGACTCAACCCGTGTGGTGACACGCTGTCGGATCACGCAAGAAAGTGCGCGGAATTTGTAAAGTATTGACGCTCAAATGTACTAGCAGTGGACAATGAAAGGCGCATCATGCAGCCTAATAGCAGTAATTCTGCATCATATAATAATTAGTCTACAGCAGACGTATAAGCAACAGGATACGCGAGTATATAATCAGTACAGCGTAGAGATATTTCAGGATGATGTTCACAGACAATGAACATAACCGCAGGAAGTGTTATCATGGGTAAAACGTACTATTGTAATGAACACTACAGTTACGGGAACCTGGAAGGTATCATAAGTAGTCGTGACCTAGGATTGAACAACTTTGCAGTAGAGGAGACATAAACTGTAGGTGACGGGAGACGAACACACACACGCAAGATAGACTTTCAAGGAGACCAGCGGTTGTCAGGAGTTAGCTGCATCGCATCTCTGAGGTCAGGCGATAGTGGGAATCCGATCAAGGATCCGTGTGTGAAAATTGTGCGAGAATTATGTATAAAGTTATATTACAGCGATCTTTAAAAGTGTTTATGTTTATAAGATAAAAGAATGTGTATTGTGTTAAAGTGAAAATGCCAGTAGTGAAAAATATAATTACCATGTGTAAAGTCTATGCAATGTGTCGTGTGAAAAATATCAAAATGGCTTAAAACAAGCATTATGGCCGGCGAAGGGCTGGCATGCTGGACTAACCCAGCTAAAATGAAAGTGAGTACAAATTTAATATGTTGATATGATTTAATAGCTCACCATACAACGAAGCATTCCCTCAAAGATTAAGAATTAACAGTCATTTGTGTACGAGATCACATTCCTCGTATTTTGGTAAAAAAAATATGGCTTTGAGGATGACATGCTTACGACCATTTAGGCGTAAGACATTGATGAAAGCAACGGTAACGTTAAACAATAATAATAATAATAATAATCTGGGGTCGGTAACAATAATAAATATATAAATCGGCATGTCGGGCCTGTAGTACGTGCAAAGTGTGTCATATCTAGCGTAAGAGTACCGTGTTATTGTGAAAAGTAAAAAGGAAAGTTAAAGATCGAGATAAAGAGAGCTTTTCAGTGTCATTGAAATGTTAAATAAATGTTTTATTATGGTATATTCTACAGGGTTGTATTTGAGAGCCATTAAGGTAGTCAAATGTATGCCAGTAAATTTATACTTGTTTAAGAGCTACGTAGAACTTTGGCTTATGAGTAAGTGTATAGAGGACGTGAGTGCTTTAAGAATTGAGTCATCTGTAAGAAATATTGTTTGAGCCGCGATCCTCGAGCATGTAACGTAGAATCAAGAGATTTACGTCAATAAGTTGCGGGGATCATCCGAAAATAGTTTGCGCGTTGTCGAATCTAGTCGGCTAATATTCGAAGCTACGATATAGTATTGCCTTAGAGCATACATGTGTATTCGCAACAGAGTTGGGACAGAGTCTGTCTGTATCCACTGTTAGCAGAGTCTTCGGCACCAGGGATAACTGCTAGACGCCATAGGTAGGCCGATATATTAATTGATCTGCCCTCAGAGGTAAGACAAATGGTTCTTCGTGTAGGAAACGTTGATTTCCTCTTGTTATATGCATGCCCGTCCAGTGAGATAACAGTGAAACTTATCTGAGACGCGCGCTAAGCCACTGATGTCGACCACAGAACGGCCAAACTATTTCGTGATCCATCCCTTGCCTTGAATAGTAATTAGGAGCCGAGATGAGCCCATTAAATACTCTAAATGAAGGTATTAAATAATTAGATTGACTCAATTCCTAATGACACGACCCATTCAGGGTGCCTCTAGCACAGCTGCACCATTGAGTGAAAACATGACCGTGCGGGAAGTCAGGCGGGGTAGCAGGTATAATCCACTAACCCGGCAGCCATCTTGCATAGGACGGCCCATGACTAATCCATTGTTCGCACGAAAGGAAGTCAATAGATCAGATCCTTTTATTTTAAGATTGTAGGGGGACACTGAAGAATCTCGATATTTCGAAAAGTAATTAAGATATGCTTGATATGATGATATCAATTGAATTAGATGCACTGTTTCCATACACATGCAATGTTGGAATGAAGTAATCGGATAACATTTGACCCAGTTATTCTCTGAGGAGAAATTAACAGCACCAAATAAATAGAAGCATTTTTGTAAAGAGTATTTACCCAGCTCACACTAATTTATTCATAAGGGTAGCGTAATTTGAATGATATGACACGTTTGTAACGATAATGTTTTGACCAGACCCAGAAAATCGTTGTATGGTGGGTGCCGTCTGGCCTTTCGCAAGATGTAGTTCGCAGTGGAAGTGTGTACCGATTAGCCTGGCGCAGGGCCCATTAAACCGGACTAAGGTTATGAAGGTATCAGAGGCGATGGATTGAACGTACATTCACTGCCATGTGAATGCAAGTTATATTCGAATGCGCTTTTCATTATGGGCCGAGCTTAGCTTTGCCTAAAGAAATAAAGACTAATAAATAAGGTACACATACTCAACACGTAGGCAAAGAAGAGGTAATGTATTGACCAAAGAGATAACATCAAGGAATGACGAGGAAGCATTACATGCTATGAATGAGGTTAAGTGGACGTCAAACATGTGATGTTAGGTAAAATAACGGGTGAGAGGACCGAAACGTAGATGTCATGATCGATAGGAGATAACGGTAAAGGGGGGAACACATTTGGGAAAGTATACTCGTAAAGAGTAAAATTACATTTTGAAAAATAAAGATTAAAAGGGCTAGACAAAGAGTCGGGGAAAGTGAGTCTACCGTCAAAGGAGCGAACGGTAGCTCAAATAGCCCTGAAGGAGATGAGGGAGTGCGAGGGGGAACGGAGTATTAATAAAAGCGCGCGTAGATATGACGAAAAGAATAAACACAAAAAGGGGCAAGTAACCGATATTGAACATAATTACGAGAAAGGTATTGCAACACCAAATAAAAGATACCCATCAAAATAAGTTACGTCAGGAAGGGATTAAGCCAAACTCATGGATTTGCATATGAAAACGCAATCCTAAGATAAGAGGCAAACAAAAAGATAAGAGATAGGGCATAGGTCTTACTGTTGAACACACGTTACTCAGTAAACCGGACCAAATACCTACACAAAAAGATACGACGAAATGGGGACAAAGAAAAACGGGAACGAAACAGATACTCCATGGACATACTAGAATATGCGAAACGCCCTAGTATTCCATACAATGAGCAAAGACAAAAATACGTACTTACCCTGATGGTATCAACATTAATCCGGCATCACGGAATTGCATTAAATGAACTAAATTCGCACCTGTACGCGCACCTTTATAAAAAACACAAACGAACGGGAAAAAACGGATAGAAAAGAAAGGCATCTCGAAAATGAGAGCGGGTGCATAAACAAAAAGGTCCTACCAGGATAGAAAAAAACAGAAGACTGCCTAGAGAGTAACAAGGGGTTGTCACAGGTGACGGAAAAAGGAAGTTAAAAGGAAAGAGGTGTCACTAATCACGATTCGGCATAGTAAGAAATCACTTTAACGAACCTTGATCATCAATTATAGATATGTCCACTGATCTGCTCGGCTATTCTGGCCAGTAATAACCAAGAAGAAAAGAGAACAATTCCGATAATTGACACGCCGAAGAAAATAAAAAAAGGGAAGACTACAGGTGGAAAAGAAAAACGGTTCAGATTCCCACGCACACCCCCAAAATTTTTGTTGCGTCCACCAAAATAGACGAACAAACATTTAATTAAACATAAGGAAGGGAGAAGGGATTAAAAAAATCTGGTACATCACGAAACGTGACAGGAAAGAACCTAGAATTAGGGGAAGATGGAGAGGACACAAAATAATATACTTCAATGAAGATAAATATAAAAATCAAGATACGAAAATTTCACAATAAGAACTTAAGTTAAACCAGATAAAACAAAATAGTTAAAATAAAATAAAAACCCTAGCTTCCTCGCCAAATATTATACAAAAGTTACAAAGATAGAGATTTACAATATAAAATAAATATAAGTACACAAAAGCTGTCTTCCATAATCTCTCAAGGTAAGATGTCAGAGAGCAGATATGATCATTAACTAAAACAAGAAAGAACGATTAATAGAGAGCGATATTATCTTATTCTAATAATGTGATAAAGCTGAGTGTCGACTACCACGATACTCCGACAAAGATTAATTAGGGACGAGGAAAAATGACTAGACGTCATTTATTTAAATATTATTCGAAGCAATAACCTGAAAAGAAGTAGATAATTAAAATTGATAGCAATGCCATCTTGCGCCAAAGCACGTAAACTTGAAGAAATAAGCTGAAAATCATGTCACAAGAGAAAAATAAACATTTAAGAGAAAAAGAAGAAATGTGACAGAGATAGATGGACTTAACTTACAAAACGCTTCAGCTGGGTGACATGAGCAGTAGATACTTGCTGCAGTCTGTCATCACTCACAAGCTCCACAGTGACAGGTGTGAGGAAACGAGTGATAATGCGCGGAGTAGACCATCGCATACACAGTTTACTCGAGATATGCGCCGCCGCATTACTCACAGGGTGAAGCTTCACCAGTACTTTGTCGTTTACCTGAAAAGTAATGGTACGTCTTCCAACGTTGAACCTCTCAGCTACTTTCGTCTGAGCCTTTTTTAAGTGCTTAACAGCAATCTCCCATTTTTGGGACACGGAAGAATGTCTCGAAGGTTCAGATAAGTACTCTATGTTCCACTTGAGCAGTAGGGGATCCACAAGTGTCCTACCGAGAAATCATTCTGCAGGAGTAGTTTGAGTTGAAGAGTGGAACGAAGTGTTGAATCCCAGACAGAAATACTGAAGGTTTACGTCCCAAGAAACATGATCCGCGTTGTGGAAAGCCGAAATACAAGCCTTTTCTATGAAAACGTTCAACTTGGTTCCCTTGGGGACGATAGGGAGACAGGAACACATGACGAATACCCCAATTGAAAATCATAGTCTCAAAAGTCTTAGATCTGAACGCAGTAGCATTATCGGATACCAGATACTTGGGTGGCCCAAATATACCAAATATATATTTACTCAGGAAGTTTACGGTAGTTCTTGACGTAATTTCTCTCACGGGGAAAAGCCAAACGAATTTAGAGAAACCATCGATAACAGTGAGAATGGCCTGATTACCCTGTTTTGATCGGACGAGTGGACCAAAATAGTCTATGAATAAACGTTCTCCTGGTCGAGTCACAATATCTGCTTGATGCAGACCGACCTTGGTGTTTTGCGCAGGCTTGGAACGTTGACAGATTAAACATTTCCGGACGAAACTAAAGGAATCAGACTTAATTGAAGGCCAATAAAACTCGTTCGAGGTCTTTCTGAAGGTCCTGTGCATACCGATGTGTGCCCCAAAAGCGGAGGAATGGTAATATGTTAAAAGCATGTCGCAAACAGCCTCAGGAGCAAAAATCCTAAATTTCGAAGATTTGGGTAACGTGTACCCGATAACGTCATTTCGAATACAAAACTCGGAACAAGAAAGATCTTTGTTCGTCATTTTTCCACGCAACTCCATACAATATGGATCCTCAGCTTGGAAGGTCCTGATATCCACAAAAGACCAAGGGCAGTGTTGCAGTAGAAACACAGGTTCAGGAGGTTCTGAAGGAGGGTAGGGAGGAGGAACGGGGATAGCAACGTTTTCCTCAAACATACGTGAGAGACAGTCGGCAACTGAATTCTCGCTGCCTTTCACATGTACAATATTGAAATTGAAGGAAGATAGTCGTAGGATCCATCGGTTAATACGACCTAATTTCTTGACATGTGACAGACTCCACTTTAAAGCTTCGTTATCTGTATACACAGTGAAACGTCTATGTTCCAGAAAACTCCTAAAGTGTTCACACCCGAACACTACCGCCAAACTTTCTTTCTCAAAAATGGGGGTAACGTCTTTTATGTTCATTCAGCATGCGACTAGCGAAAGCAATGGGGGCGAATCTCCCATCCACTTGTTGACTCAACACGCTCGAAACTACTAGATCACTAGCATCACAATGCAGAAAAAAATCCGAATTAAAATTAGGGGATTGCAATACAGGAGCACTAGAAAAACATTCCTTTAGTCTTACAAACGTACGTTCTTGCTCAGGTCCCCAAACGAAAGTGCTGTTCTTCTTCTTCAAGACATTTAAGGGGGCGGCAACATCTGAAAAATGTTTTATGAACCTGGAATAAAAGGTGAACATTCCCAACACACGACGTAAGGATTTCAAAGAAGTAGGACGAGGAAGTTCTTGTAGACATTTCACACGTTCAGGGTTAACCGAGATACCTTCAGCGGACAGCACGTGACCTAGAAACTTTATCTGGGAACACCCTAACGAACTTTTCCCAGGATTTGCGGTTAAACCTGCTCGTCTTAGACGCCCGAAAACTTCACGAAGATGACCAACGTGTTCTTCAAAAGAGTTACTATAGATTACGAGATCATCAAGGTAATTGAAAACGTACTGAAACTTCAAATCTCCCAATAGGTCTTCCAATACGCGACTGAGCACTTGGGCTCCGATAGAAATTCCCATAGGTAACTTCAAATATTCAAACAACCCAAAGGGGGTAGAAAAAGCAGTAACTTTGCGGCTCTGTTCATCCAAAGGAATTTGATAATACGCGGAATTCGAGTCTACTATAGAATAGAATTTCGCGTTGTGAAAGTGTTGAAACGCTGATTCCAGGGTAGGAAGTGGGAAATTATCGAATACCACCTTCTTATTTAATAGTCGATAGTCCACCACAAGACGAAACTCATTTTCTTTCTTAGGAACTAAGAAGGCAGGTGAGCCATAAGCAGACTTGGAAGGTCTTATTACATTTCTTTCTATCAGATCACTTACATGTCTCTTCATGGCTAAAATTTGGGAGGGGAGCAAGGGAACGGAGCAGATCTCACAGGAATAGAATCGGTCAAATCGATATGGCATTCATACCGAACAGCACTTCCCAGTTGATCAGTGATCACATCAGAAAATTCATTCACCAAATCATATAAAATTTGCAGTTGATCAGATAATAAGGAAAGGGGAAATGGCATCACACAGTCAGGTAGAATATTAAACACTCCGGGCATAAAATTCTCAAAAGGAAACCTCTTGTTAGATGAAAAAAGAAAGCTGTAGGTATCATCACTGAAGTCTAACCTCAATCCAGTTTTTTTTTTATAAAGTCGGCACCCAGCAAGACAGGTACAGCTAAATTATCCATGACCTGAAACTTATGATCCCAAGAAAAATCGTGGATTTTAACATGGCGTGAAATTGATTCGTAGACATTAACGGGATTGTTAGAGGCTGAGACAAAATTATTTCGGGACTGGTGCAGACGATTACATGCGTCAGGGATCTCCTCAATCACCGACCTACGTATAAAACTTTGACACGCACCACTATCTAAAAGGGCAGAATAATGTATCTGAGAAATAGAAATGTGAACCCACGGTTGAATTATTTTGGAAAAAGGTACATCGGATATCACTGAATCATACTCCTTGCCAAAATAAATCTTCTTAGCCTCACGATTGGATTCATTATCGCAAAGCTTCACTAGTTTTCCAAGGGATTAGTAGCATTGCAGCGAGGGCAGACTGGTTTGATTACTCCGTGTAAACCACACCCAAAACAAAACTTCCCTTTTAGCGGTACTAAACAATCACGGTAGGTATGTGACCCTTTTAAGCAGTTCCAGCATCGAACCGGGGACGTGGAAGCATTCACATGAGGAGGGGCATTTACATCAAGGTTATGGGAACGAGGGATACTACGTTGGACATGATTCACAGCATTAACGCGAACATTAGTTCTATGTGAATTGACAGAGGCGAAGGTATTGCCTCGATTTTTGCAGTGTCGTGTCGACCAAGGAGCAGGAGTAGAACAAGACCAACTACAATCCTCAGACCTTAATGTAGAAAAAACATGGCGGCGATGGTTGCCTTACCAATAGCTAAGATCATGTCATCGGGCTTGTCACAGTTCGTGTAAATTATTATTTTTATTCACCTAATATCATAAAAGATATCGCAAGACGAGACAAGGTTCCGAAGAAATATGCATCAATAATTTAGACTTACCTGAATTAATTTATCTATATAGTGCTGGCCTCGAATTATAGGTTTCTTCGTCTTCACCCAAGGGGCAGCTACAATAGTCTCACTGTTTCTGTGGTTGAATAAGACGCTTTTTGGCGAGTTATCACGATTTGTATTTAAGTTCAGTAATTATAGATTAATATTATTAGCAAAAAATCAAACAGATTCTGAAGTAGGAGAGAAGAAAGTACCCGGTTACTGAAGTGCTGTCCCAGCACATGCAGAGTATTTGTGCACACAATCGGAATGAGAATAGTTGCCTGAAATAATCGAACCAACACCATAGAGATACAATTCAATTAAGACCTCTCGTGGAATTGTCTAAAATCTCGGGTAAAACATCACACCGAATTAGTTGATTAAAATATGCAAAGAAGTCGTCGTGTGGATATCTGAACATAATTATGGAGAATACTACACACAAGGGACACGATAATATGTTACCATCTAACCTATTAAACATTCGCTGTTACCGTTTGGAGTAGTTGTACGCTGTAAATAGTTGATTTAGTAAAGTACTATAGGTTGGAAAGCACCATCTCCCTCTTACGGAATTATCGCGGCACACCATCTCGCAATATAAGAACATAATTGGCAAGGTACTCACAACACTTTATTACACACATCATAATAAAAATAACTTGCAAGCTGTAAGAATCACAAAAGTATGAATAATGACGGAACACAATGAGTTCACTGTTTGGCACAGGGGGAACATCTTCCTTAACCGATAAAAGAGTTCACTGTATTATTTGGCGTGTATACAAGGCAGTGTAAAACATCTGCCAGACTGGTAAGGATTTACGGAGGCACATATTGCTGAGCGTTCAAGATAACTTCAATGGTTTGGTCTAGCCGTAGATACTCATTGCGTTTTCCCTTTACGTACTTAAGTTCGGCACTAAGCTATTATTATATTGCCACTAACTAGCAAATCATTGCGGTGTATATTCTTGAGTCACTTCTATTATGCTTTAGTCTTAGGTACTTCAACTTCATACTTAACATCCGAAGTAAATGACACAATGCCATCGGTTGACTGGACAATCATCACACAAATGAACCAGTCCATATTAGTAGGTGCAATAGGCCGAAGCTGGCACAGGGGCTAATGGGCAAGATGGCCGCTATACATGGTCTCTTATGGAACTAACTCTTGGGAGATGACACATGGGCTAGTGGGCAAGATGGCCACTCCGCGCAACTCTAGAGGACTTGAGATGACTGGTACAGAGGCTGTTGCGCAAGATGGCTGCCAGGTGAAACTCTCTTATGTTGGAGAACTTGACGAGGCTGGCCGGATGCCCTTCACTACCTATGCTCTTTCCAATCGCCTACTTTCATGAAACTGGGGCAGTGTTTTATAGACAACTCCCTTATGTTAGAGGACTTGAGCAGGCTGGCCGGATGCCCTTAACCTCCTATGCTCTCCCCAATTTCCTACTTTAATAGGCAAATCCTCCTACCATTATGCTAGCGGTTATGTTGGTTAACACTGTACGTGAGAGTACATACTTCAAGCCGACCAGGACGTTAGAAGGTAGAAACCGCCATTAACATCACAGCAAGGGTTGGAGCCTTGTCTTATGGAGATGTAGCCAGTACTCTACTACCCTCTGTGAGGGCTCTAACATCAAACCAGTCAAAGCTTGGGGTATGCCCTTGAAGTCAAACTCCTGTAAAGTTAACTACAAATGCTATACGTAAACTCTTATCACAGGTGTATCAACAAGCTTTGCAAACTTGGATGACGAGTACACCTCAAAGGTCTACTCTCCCTTCGTAAAGGGCACCGCGCATTATAGTTAAGTATACAGAAGCTAAATCTTTACAAAAAAAAACACGAAAACTCCAGTAAGTTAACTAAAAATGCTATACGTAAACTCTCATCATTGACATATCAACGAGGTTTGCAAGCTTGAATGATGAATATGTCTCAGAGGTCTACTCTCCCTTCGTGAAGGGCACCGCGCATTATAGTTCAGCTTAAGGAGCAAGTTCTGGATGTAGATGTCTCTCCTCTTTTCTCCGGGCTTGAGACCGGCTCTAGGGGACACACTTCCTCCTCCCCTAGAGGCAGAGTTAACACCTATCAACCCTATATTTACTTAACATAAGATAATTTTTTGCCATTGTATTCCATTAGCCTTAAGCACCAAAGCCCTTCAGCACACACACACCTGTAGGCTTATGAAGAAATTAATCTCACGCTAGAGACCTTACCAGACATACACAGGTTTACGGAGAAATTAATCTCACGCCAGAGGCCATATCAGTCATATATATATATATATATATATATACATAGGCTTACGAAGAAATTAATCTCACGCCAGAGGCCATATCAGTCATATATTTATATATATATAGGCTTACGAAGAAATTAATCTCACGCCAGAGGCTGTTTTACATACAACAAACACATGTTATAGGCTCTGCTGCTAAGACTTATGGAGAACATTCCATACTTGTAAACTTCAAAAAAAAAAAAAAAAAAAACGATTTTATTTGAAAAAATTGTTGATAGATGTTTCCTATTGCTAGGATTCTTTTAGTCGTAGATAAATTAAACAGATTCAGTGATTGCGTAATGCCCATGTGCATGTGTAGCTATTCCATCAGCGGCAATCACTCTCTTGTCATCATCTGGACACAAGGCGATCTTGTTTAGTTGTACTGACGATATTTCATGATGCTTCGACATGATAACATTCATTGGTATTCTCTTTACCATTTTTGTCATAAGGCAGTCCTTATAATCTTGAAAACTGATACATTTCCTAACAACACCCCTGCTAATACCTCTAATCTTCTTTACTTCTACTCCATCGATGTCTAGGGCATACATCTTAGCTCTGAGACCGACAAATTTTCTAATAATGTGCGCACAAGCTTCATCTTTAAATTTTCCCAACGCCTTTTTGTTCTTTACAGAATAACATATATGATTATTGGGGTAGTCAGACGTATCCAAATGCTCTAGGAAACACAACTTGTCTTGGTATACATCTTCGGTCTTTACTAAATATATGAAGGAATCCGTGTCCATGTATGCGAGTTTAATATTTTCAACCCCATAATAAGGAAGCAGTACATTATAGTGGTGGGAATACATCAAAGTTTTTGAAATATCCAACACGCACATACCAATATATATAGGCTTATCGAACACAATGCTACGTTTAGCCATATGAAAAGCAGCTAGATCAGGGCCGTAAATTGTTCTGTCTATAAATGTTGGTTTAGCTATCAGCTTTTCTGCCATCTTACTGTCAGTAACAAGGCGTATGTCTAATCTATTACGAATATTTTCCATAGTTTTCCCAAACATTGCATTATTGAACAATTTATACAAATCCTTCTCGAAATCATTTTTAGCCTGTTTCCGTAGATTATTATTAAATTCAACGTATGACTTTAACCAAGGTAGCTGTTTAAAGCTTAACGCGCGGTGAATCTTAATTAATTTTAATCCATGATCCAGAGCTTGTTTAAGAGCCATATAGTGAACTACGTAACGCCTTCGATTTCCAAGATGGGGGATTAGTTTCTTTAAAGATGTTTCCTTTGGCTGTTTACACTCTGGTAGAAAGGGTAAATCATCGTGTAGATCATGAAGTTCAGAAGGATAATCAACGTCTACTTCTAAGATGTAACCGAGAGAATCATCTTCCTTTAGTGTATCCAGATCAATGCTGTCTGGAGAGACCCACTTAAATCCTCCGTAAGGGAGGCGATGACACATTGCCCAGCCGTATTGGTTGTTTGCATCATCGTAGGTAATAAATTGAGACGGCTTCTCTGAATCGAAATTCTCCATGTATTTATTATTAGCTTCAGCATATCGATGAGAAACCTGGCATAATCCTCCACGTATTCCTGATTCTATCATTAGAATCTGATCGTAATCCTGTAGTAACTCGAGCTGAGTACCTGTATATAAGAGCATGGCATCCCACGTAAGACCTGGAGAAGTAAAATAGTGTGCAGGATCGACTTTATGAGTTTCAAGTGTTTTATTTCTGAATGTTTCAAACAGGTCTGCGAGAAGGAGTACATCAGATGTTAGGTAAAGGTCGCTATATTCACCTAAACTTTTAATTTGGAATTGTTTCCACACATGTAATGCATGTTCATAGTCTTCTACACTGATGTCTTCCTGATTTAATCTGTTAAAGAACTCCTCCTTAGGTGGTAAGCTTTCTTTGTTTAATTTTTCCCAAGAGTCCACGTAATCATAAGGATATACACCTTTTCGGGTCATTAGTGCTGAATTTTCCACCCCAAAGTACTTACTCGTCTCAGGGTATGATGTTAGATTGCCCACTAATTTTGATAAACTGCTTGGCATGAAGCGAAACGTATCCAGAAATCTAAGCTTCACATTACCAACATGTTTGGTAAATGAGAGGTAGTTTTCTTCTGAGTTGGGAATAACTTCTACTCTCTCCGCAGTACACCCCAACTGTTTCACAATGAAATGAGAATCAAAGCCGCTAAGGTTATGTAAGAATACAGGGATAGGGTTCCGTGTTTTGCATCTCAAATTACAGGTATTATGAGCGCTTCCACGGTATACACCTGTAAGATGGCAATGATCTCGAACCTTCCAGTCATTCTCAGGGAACTCCTTATGACACAAATAGCAGGTTACAGATGACTGAAACTCTGCTTCTTGATCATCAGTTAAAGCCTTCGGAACATTTAAGCTGTAGAGGCGATTGATTTCGCTAGCTATGGATATTAAATATTCCATAAACTTCTCTGCAGCGTCAGGACCACGATAAATATAAGGTTCCCTTGGAAGGTTAGTCTCTAAGTGAGCTACAGCTGCCGAAGGTTTTACATATACACCAAAGCTCATAGGTACATGGCTCTGGTATGTGGCTGTGTAGCTAATCTCTGGATTAGGTAGACATGTTTGATGAGGTATGAGTATACTCTCAAAGTCAGCATAGATTACGTAAGACATTCTAAGCATTTTCTCTACATTGATAAATTGTAGAATGGGCTTTTTAGTAGGCATTTTAACCCTTGCAATGTCATGCAGAAAACACAGTTCTCTATGTCCTTCTAATTTATCTAGACCACTTTTTCCATACCGGTTATCAAAATGCGTAAAGCAACGTTTACAAGTATATATCCTATGTTGATGATGAGTTAGTTGATATCCCATCAATTTATCAAAATCTTTGATAAATACGTAGTGATGTCGACCAGTATCATCACTAATTAGGAGTAGATCGCGATGATCTACTAGTTCTGTGTCAACAACCTTGAGAGGAAACAGGTTACAATCATCATCAAGCCCAAACACATTCACTGACATATCATTAGATTTCTCAAATTTTGAGATATCAGCCAGCGATGTAGGGAATGAGACACATGAAAAATTATATTTTGATTCTAAATCCTTATATTTGCTAACACGTTGAGCATTTGTTTTAATGAACTTCGCTAAGATAGCATACATAAAACACCTCTCATCTTTTAAGTTTCGAGGGTTGATGCAGGCTTTTTTCGCTTCCAAACCAGGGGGTAGAGGAATGTATGTACTGCCACGCAAGGGATTATACTTGTTTATCCTTAAACGGACCCCCTCAACAGCTAGCAAAGCCCAGTTACTACCCTTCAGCTGAGATTCCTCCATTTCCCTAGCTAATTTTTTAAAGTGTGTTTCTAAGAGCATAGTTAAGTCTGTTTCAAGAAATACTGCCTGATTACGAGTTTTGAAGGAGCGGTCTGCAATATCACCACTAGTTAAATGAATAAATCTACACTCGGCCAACATATTAACCTTTAAAGACTTGTGTACACATAGTTCCCTTTGTATAGCATGAATGATTCGCTCTTTTGACTCTTTCAAATAAGAGTTTAAATCACCGCACGATTCACATCTAATAAAATATGACTTTAATCGACCCTTGAAAGAGGATTCATACTCACAAAGGTCTTTACTATCAGGAACCATAGCGAGCAATTCATGCTTAGTCGGTTCAGTATTAACCTTCTTAGCAGGTGACGCTACACTACAAACCTCTTCATGACGACGTCCGTTATAGGCATTGCCGAATCCGGCCCCACATGTGTTGCGCTGATGGAATAGCCCACAAGACACTTCATGACGCTTCCTATGATAGTCACGGAGGAAAGTTTTTCCACACTCCTTACAAGCATAGCTCTGAATAGTTTCCTCCATGTTAGACATTGTCTTCTGATAACAGCTGCTTCTTCTTTAATAACAGATCTACCTGAGGAAGAGAGAAAGATACATTTTAACTTAAATTTTAGGTACATCTAGGAAGTGGTATTTAATTTAAGACCGCGGTTGTCTCAATTCTAGTATCAATTACAGAATACAGACACCACAATAACACAGGTTATCAGGCAAAAATTCCATACATCTCTAAGACATTAGCTGATGACCACGCTTTCAGAGTTTGGAAAGGTCTACCTCCCGCTTTTCCCCAATAATTACAGCTACCATAGACAAATCCCACATACAGACCCAAATTACGCATGAGAGCAGATGACCTCGAAGTTCAGTCCTTTAAACATAACTACCTTACTCCTCACCTTGCCTAGTATGCTTCATTATAGTTCTGCCAAGTTTTTTTTCTTCTCACATAACCTGGATCCAACCAACCTCTGGGCTGAAGAACCAACAGACGCCCAAGTGGTAAGATTAAAAAATATGTCACCTCAAATAAACCACATACCGATTTTGCACTGGGTTCCTCCTTTATATATAGCCACGAGGAGAGTTCGATCCCTATCTCAGTCATCCTGGAAGTGGCTTTTCCGTGTTTTCCAACTTATACACCAGGCAAACTCTGGGTAGGGGTAGAGGTTGTTCCGGTCTTAAGGCTACAACCACCTCCCCCAATCTGAACCCCAATTACTAATACAGACACCATAATAAAAACAGGTTATTACACACACAAAAATCCACATACACCCAAGTACACGGGGTAACATACCACGATGTCGCAAAGCCCCTAAATTAATCAACAACGATAACACTAACCTCATCCTCCCTAGTCATAAACAGCATAGCAGAAGGTCTAAAAGGAGTATGGGAATTAAGCATTTGTTCTAGAGAGAGCGGTCAGTATCCCCTCTATCATTGTATGTTCTCCTGATACATGCACACGTTCACTGTGATGAATAAACCCATTGAAATATATATAAGACCAGCTCGTGGTGTAATGAATGATCAGTCCCGGGTTTGATTCCTGGTTCTACCAAGAAATTATATTCTTACTGAGGGCTGAAACGGAAGAGGGGCCCACTCAGCCTCGTGAGGATAACTGGGTAGCGCATGAGTTCGATTCCCTCCTCAGGCATCCTTGAAGTGCATTTCTGTTACACAGTTTTAGCCCTCAATTACAAATTACATAAACTGATAAAATCATCACATTGATACAGGTTATTAGACAGCTTTCACACACACACACACTGGCTGCATGAGTACGCTGTCGCAAAGACTGTAATAAATCAACACATCAACAACAAAATCAAAAACATGAATGAAGATGAATAAAACTAGCTAGCTAGGCATGGATGTGGAAGGAAGCGGCTGTGGCCTATTAGAAGATACCGTCCTAGCATTTACTCGGAGTTGAAAATGATAGGAGTTGATTATTTAATCTTGTTAGTTGTTTCCAAACTGGAGGTCAGTTACTACCCTCCATGTTATGTTAACCAGAATCAGCTACTTACTGCGTGTAAATCAAGGCAGTAGAATGGTACTTAGGGCAAGAGTCCTTAACACGATGTGATATGCTTGAGAGTTTACAGTAAACTAATATTAAATTCAACCCAGGTCTTTCTTTATATACTAAATCCCCTTGGCTTTATCCCCTCCCAGGTCAGGTACCCTTAGTTGGAGATCCGATACTACCCCATGTATCATGTTAGCCGGAATCAGATACTGTATAGCCTAATATTGGGTAGTACAATGGAGCCTAGAATGCTTAACATGAAGTGACCTGCTTGACAGTTAACAGTAAACTGTTGATTGACGCCTCATTCTACCCCAGAATTTTGCTTTTCTACAACTTCACGTTCATACTAATATTACTAAGACAGACTGGTTTTCGATTACTGTTTAATCCATGAGAGATTTTGTAGGTGGAATGCTATGTCAAGGAGGTCCTATGGTTCATGATCACGAGATTAACAGCTGTGTAAACCACAAACTTTGTTTATTTTTCATAAACTGGTGCGCGCCTCTTACAAGTGCGGTATTCTTCCTGCACGCGATTGCCTTCAACTGAACACTCTTAAATACTTCTGCGACCCTAATACAAACAAGCAACGATTTGCTCCTAACAGTATGTTGCTATTAATTAATTTAAAAAAAATTGTCAACAGCTCTGTTTAGTAAACTATACAATGGCCTAGATAATAACAATAATAATAATAATAATAATAATAATAAATACATATCTTTATTGCATCGTATTGAAAATGAAAAATCCACAGCCTGCTTCCAGTTTCCGACCGGGTCAGGAATGGAATGAATGAAGCCCCCATCTAGCGGCGAGGATATGAAGTGTGCCGACTGCCGAAGCCTGTCGCACTCCTCTGGGGGCAATGATTAAATGAATGACAGATGAAATGAAATGATAGTGAAGAGTGTTGCTGGAATGAAATTGTGACAGGGAAAACCGGAGTACCCGGAGAAAAACCTGTCTGCCTCCGTTATGTCCAGCACAGATCTCACATGGAGTGACCGGGATTTGAACCACGGACCCAGCGGTGAGAGGCCGGCGTGCTGCTGCCTAAGCCACGGAGACTCTTATTGCATCGTATTAATTATACAAAAAAAAAATGAATAATAATATGATGTTTAAGGTGAATACTATTCAAAACCCCACTTCTCCGAGTAAAACACCCACCCCCTTTCAAGCCCTCACCCGAAGATAATATCTGAGAAAACTTCTTGTTAGCAGAAACAACACACAAAAAACTTTTGACTGCCAAAATGAGACTACAGTATTGTGATTCAATCTGAACATGTATTATTTTAGAGTACTGAATCAGCTACTTACAATGCTAGCCTAGAATGGTTATCACGATGTGATCAACTTGGTAGTTCACAACAAACTAACAGTACTCAAGCAAGGTCATCCCTTATATCCTAATATACCCTGGGCTTGAACTCCTGCTAGAAGAAATGCATTAATCTGATAATTATTTTATACGGTGCAGCGTTTCAATACAACATAGAAATTACACTTCACAAACTGGAGACGCTCTTCTTACTTGGATACCCAATGACCGTTGGTGTCGGAAAATAACAAGAGGTGACCAAGGGAGGTCGACAGGAAGGAGCCCGGCACAAGTAAGTGGAGGTATGCCAAACTCAGCTTGGGTCCTCAACCCATGTCCTACAAGTTGTGAGCCCTGGGGGAAGTTTGTAGTTTTACGTGACCGTTAATCTTACGATTGTAAGACACAGGGCCTCCTTTTACGTGGAATCAGAACCACAGGACACGGCATTTTACTTTGAAAGTCTGACATGTGCTGATCGGGAATTGAACCCCGTCCGCCGAGGTGAGAGGCTAACAGCTTGACCGCTGCGCCACAGCGCCCCTTTAAGTTATATATTAACAAGAGTAAACTACTTATTATGTAATGTTGCGCAGCGTTTATAGTATAAGATACTTACCAGCACAGCAACTATCTCCAGATGGTCCTTTGACAAGGTCACTTCACTACCTCACACTAGAGTTGAATTTGCTAAATTATCGCTGTTTATAAATTTCGCTGAATGCTTACCTGCGTATGAGTGATACACCGTTTATATTACATTAACTAGTAATATAGTTAATTTTCAGTTATCAAAGACACTTGATATCATCTCGCATAATGTTTCACACCAATGGATTGCTGTATTATTGTTAAATTGGTTGAAAGGCAAAGATTATAAGAATTATTTACATTATCCGAAAAGATTCTAGGTTGTAAGCCATGAACATGATCTCTGGGTCGACCTTGGGCCACTGGCAGTGCACTGCTCTCTTCCGTGTTACGTAACAACAAACAAGATGTAACCAGTCAGCAGGGAGAGAGCAGTGCACTGCCAGTGGCCCAAGGTCGACCCAGAGATCATGTTCATGGCTTACAACCTAGAATCTTTTCGGATAATGTAAATAATTCTTATAATCTTTGCCTTTCAACCAATTTAACAATAATACAGCAATCCATTGGTGTGAAACATTATGCGAGATGATATCAAGTGTCTTTGATAACTGAAAATTAACTATATTACTAGTTAATGTAATATAAACGGTGTATCACTCATACGCAGGTAAGCATTCAGCGAAATTTATAAACAGCGATAATTTAGCAAATTCAACTCTAGTGTGAGGTAGTGAAGTGACCTTGTCAAAGGACCATCTGGAGATAGTTGCTGTGCTGGTAAGTATCTTATACTATAAACGCTGCGCAACATTACATAATAAGTAGTTTACTCTTGTTAATATATAACTTAAAGGGGCGCTGTGGCGCAGCGGTCAAGCTGTTAGCCTCTCACCTCGGCGGACGGGGTTCAATTCCCGATCAGCACATGTCAGACTTTCAAAGTAAAATGCCGTGTCCTGTGGTTCTGATTCCACGTAAAAGGAGGCCCTGTGTCTTACAATCGTAAGATTAACGGTCACGTAAAACTACAAACTTCCCCCAGGGCTCACAACTTGTAGGACATGGGTTGAGGACCCAAGCTGAGTTTGGCATACCTCCACTTACTTGTGCCGGGCTCCTTCCTGTCGACCTCCCTTGGTCACCTCTTGTTATTTTCCGACACCAACGGTCATTGGGTATCCAAGTAAGAAGAGCGTCTCCAGTTTGTGAAGTGTAATTTCTATGTTGTATTGAAACGCTGCACCGTATAAAATAATTATCAGATTAATGCATTTCTTCTAGCAGGAGTTCAAGCCCAGGGTATATTAGGATATAAGGGATGACCTTGCTTGAGTACTGTTAGTTTGTTGTGAACTACCAAGTTGATCACATCGTGATAACCATTCTAGGCTAGCATTGTAAGTAGCTGATTCAGTACTCTAAAATAATACATGTTCAGATTGAATCACAATACTGTAGTCTCATTTTGGCAGTCAAAAGTTTTTTGTGTGTTGTTTCTGCTAACAAGAAGTTTTCTCAGATATTATCTTCGGGTGAGGGCTTGAAAGGGGGTGGGTGTTTTACTCGGAGAAGTGGGGTTTTGAATAGTATTCACCTTAAACATCATATTATTATTCATTTTTTTGTATAATTAATACGATGCAATAAGAGCCTCCGTGGCTTAGGCAGCAGCACGCCGGCCTCTCACCGCTGGGTCCGTGGTTCAAATCCCGGTCACTCCATGTGAGATCTGTGCTGGACATAACGGAGGCAGACAGGTTTTTCTCCGGGTACTCCGGTTTTCCCTTTCACAATTTCATTCCAGCAACACTCTTCACTATCATTTCATTTCATCTGTCATTCATTTAATCATTGCCCCCAGAGGAGTGCGACAGGCTTCGGCAGTCGGCACACTTCATATCCTCGCCGCTAGATGGGGGCTTCATTCATTCCATTCCTGACCCGGTCGGAAACTGGAAGCAGGCTGTGGATTTTTCATTTTCAATACGATGCAATAAAGATATGTATTTATTATTATTATTATTATTATTATTATTATTATTGTTATTATCTAGGCCATTGTATAGTTTACTAAACAGAGCTGTTGACAATTTTTTTTTAAATTAATTAATAGCAACATACTGTTAGGAGCAAATCGTTGCTTGTTTGTATTAGGGTCGCAGAAGTATTTAAGAGTGTTCAGTTGAAGGCAATCGCGTGCAGGAAGAATACCGCACTTGTAAGAGGCGCGCACCAGTTTATGAAAAATAAACAAAGTTTGTGGTTTACACAGCTGTTAATCTCGTGATCATGAACCATAGGACCTCCTTGACATAGCATTCCACCTACAAAATCTCTCATGGATTAAACAGTAATCGAAAACCAGTCTGTCTTAGTAATATTAGTATGAACGTGAAGTTGTAGAAAAGCAAAATTCTGGGGTAGAATGAGGCGTCAATCAACAGTTTACTGTTAACTGTCAAGCAGGTCACTTCATGTTAAGCATTCTAGGCTCCATTGTACTACCCAATATTAGGCTATACAGTATCTGATTCCGGCTAACATGATACATGGGGTAGTATCGGATCTCCAACTAAGGGTACCTGACCTGGGAGGGGATGAAGCCAAGGGGATTTAGTATATAAAGAAAGACCTGGGTTGAATTTAATATTAGTTTACTGTAAACTCTCAAGCATATCACATCGTGTTAAGGACTCTTGCCCTAAGTACCATTCTACTGCCTTGATTTACATGCAGTAAGTAGCTGATTCTGGTTAACATAACATGGAGGGTAGTAACTGACCTCCAGTTTGGAAACAACTAACAAGATTAAATAATCAACTCCTATCATTTTCAACTCCGAGTAAATGCTAGGACGGTATCTTCTAATAGGCCACAGCCGCTTCCTTCCACATCCATGCCTAGCTAGCTAGTTTTATTCATCTTCATTCATGTTTTTGATTTTGTTGTTGATATGTTGATTTATTACAGTCTTTGCGACAGCGTACTCATGCAGCCAGTGTGTGTGTGTGTGAAAGCTGTCTAATAACCTGTATCAATGTGATGATTTTATCAGTTTATGTAATTTGTAATTGAGGGCTAAAACTGTGTAACAGAAATGCACTTCAAGGATGCCTGAGGAGGGAATCGAACTCATGCGCTACCCAGTTATCCTCACGAGGCTGAGTGGGCCCCTCTTCCGTTTCAGCCCTCAGTCAGAATATAATTTCTTGGTAGAACCAGGAATCAAACCCGGGACTGATCATTCATTACACCACGAGCTGGTCTTATATATATTTCAATGGGTTTATTCATCACAGTGAACGTGTGCATGTATCAGGAGAACATACAATGATAGAGGGGATACTGACCGCTCTCTCTAGAACAAATGCTTAATTCCCATACTCCTTTTAGACCTTCTGCTATGCTGTTTATGACTAGGGAGGATGAGGTTAGTGTTATCGTTGTTGATTAATTTAGGGGCTTTGCGACATCGTGGTATGTTACCCCGTGTACTTGGGTGTATGTGGATTTTTGTGTGTGTAATAACCTGTTTTTATTATGGTGTCTGTATTAGTAATTGGGGTTCAGATTGGGGGAGGTGGTTGTAGCCTTAAGACCGGAACAACCTCTACCCCTACCCAGAGTTTGCCTGGTGTATAAGTTGGAAAACACGGAAAAGCCACTTCCAGGATGACTGAGATAGGGATCGAACTCTCCTCGTGGCTATATATAAAGGAGGAACCCAGTGCAAAATCGGTATGTGGTTTATTTGAGGTGACATATTTTTTAATCTTACCACTTGGGCGTCTGTTGGTTCTTCAGCCCAGAGGTTGGTTGGATCCAGGTTATGTGAGAAGAAAAAAAACTTGGCAGAACTATAATGAAGCATACTAGGCAAGGTGAGGAGTAAGGTAGTTATGTTTAAAGGACTGAACTTCGAGGTCATCTGCTCTCATGCGTAATTTGGGTCTGTATGTGGGATTTGTCTATGGTAGCTGTAATTATTGGGGAAAAGCGGGAGGTAGACCTTTCCAAACTCTGAAAGCGTGGTCATCAGCTAATGTCTTAGAGATGTATGGAATTTTTGCCTGATAACCTGTGTTATTGTGGTGTCTGTATTCTGTAATTGATACTAGAATTGAGACAACCGCGGTCTTAAATTAAATACCACTTCCTAGATGTACCTAAAATTTAAGTTAAAATGTATCTTTCTCTCTTCCTCAGGTAGATCTGTTATTAAAGAAGAAGCAGCTGTTATCAGAAGACAATGTCTAACATGGAGGAAACTATTCAGAGCTATGCTTGTAAGGAGTGTGGAAAAACTTTCCTCCGTGACTATCATAGGAAGCGTCATGAAGTGTCTTGTGGGCTATTCCATCAGTGCAACACATGTGGGGCCGGATTCGGCAATGCCTATAACGGACGTCGTCATGAAGAGGTTTGTAGTGTAGCGTCACCTGCTAAGAAGGTTAATACTGAACCGACTAAGCATGAATTGCTCGCTATGGTTCCTGATAGTAAAGACCTTTGTGAGTATGAATCCTCTTTCAAGGGTCGATTAAAGTCATATTTTATTAGATGTGAATCGTGCGGTGATTTAAACTCTTATTTGAAAGAGTCAAAAGAGCGAATCATTCATGCTATACAAAGGGAACTATGTGTACACAAGTCTTTAAAGGTTAATATGTTGGCCGAGTGTAGATTTATTCATTTAACTAGTGGTGATATTGCAGACCGCTCCTTCAAAACTCGTAATCAGGCAGTATTTCTTGAAACAGACTTAACTATGCTCTTAGAAACACACTTTAAAAAATTAGCTAGGGAAATGGAGGAATCTCAGCTGAAGGGTAGTAACTGGGCTTTGCTAGCTGTTGAGGGGGTCCGTTTAAGGATAAACAAGTATAATCCCTTGCGTGGCAGTACATACATTCCTCTACCCCCTGGTTTGGAAGCGAAAAAAGCCTGCATCAACCCTCGAAACTTAAAAGATGAGAGGTGTTTTATGTATGCTATCTTAGCGAAGTTCATTAAAACAAATGCTCAACGTGTTAGCAAATATAAGGATTTAGAATCAAAATATAATTTTTCATGATGTCAGTGAATGTGTTTGGGCTTGATGATGATTGTAACCTGTTTCCTCTCAAGGTTGTTGACACAGAACTAGTAGATCATCGCGATCTACTCCTAATTAGTGATGATACTGGTCGACATCACTACGTATTTATCAAAGATTTTGATAAATTGATGGGATATCAACTAACTCATCATCAACATAGGATATATACTTGTAAACGTTGCTTTACGCATTTTGATAACCGGTATGGAAAAAGTGGTCTAGATAAATTAGAAGAACATAGAGAACTGTGTTTTCTGCATGACATTGCAAGGGTTAAAATGCCTACTAAAAAGCCCATTCTACAATTTATCAATGTAGAGAAAATGCTTAGAATGTCTTACGTAATCTATGCTGACTTTGAGAGTATACTCATACCTCATCAAACATGTCTACCTAATCCAGAGATTAGCTACACAGCCACATACCAGAGCCATGTACCTATGAGCTTTGGTGTATATGTAAAACCTTCGGCAGCTGTAGCTCACTTAGAGACTAACCTTCCAAGGGAACCTTATATTTATCGTGGTCCTGACGCTGCAGAGAAGTTTATGGAATATTTAATATCCATAGCTAGCGAAATCAATCGCCTCTACAGCTTAAATGTTCCGAAGGCTTTAACTGATGATCAAGAAGCAGAGTTTCAGTCATCTGTAACCTGCTATTTGTGTCATAAGGAGTTCCCTGAGAATGACTGGAAGGTTCGAGATCATTGCCATCTTACAGGTGTATACCGTGGAAGCGCTCATAATACCTGTGATTTGAGATGCAAAACACGGAACCCTATCCCTGTATTCTTACATAACCTTAGCGGCTTTGATTCTCATTTCATTGTGAAACAGTTGGGGTGTACTGCGGAGAGAGTAGAAGTTATTCCCAACTCAGAAGAAAACTACCTCTCATTTACCAAACATGTTGGTAATGTGAAGCTTAGATTTCTGGATACGTTTCGCTTCATGCCAAGCAGTTTATCAAAATTAGTGGGCAATCTAACATCATACCCTGAGACGAGTAAGTACTTTGGGGTGGAAAATTCAGCACTAATGACCCGAAAAGGTGTATATCCTTATGATTACGTGGACTCTTGGGAAAAATTAAACAAAGAAAGCTTACCACCTAAGGAGGAGTTCTTTAACAGATTAAATCAGGAAGACATCAGTGTAGAAGACTATGAACATGCATTACATGTGTGGAAACAATTCCAAATTAAAAGTTTAGGTGAATATAGCGACCTTTACCTAACATCTGATGTACTCCTTCTCGCAGACCTGTTTGAAACATTCAGAAATAAAACACTTGAAACTCATAAAGTCGATCCTGCACACTATTTTACTTCTCCAGGTCTTACGTGGGATGTCATGCTCTTATATACAGGTACTCAGCTCGAGTTACTACAGGATTACGATCAGATTCTAATGATAGAATCAGGAATACGTGGAGGATTATGCCAGGTTTCTCATCGATATGCTGAAGCTAATAATAAATACATGGAGAATTTCGATTCAGAGAAGCCGTCTCAATTTATTACCTACGATGATGCAAACAACCAATACGGCTGGGCAATGTGTCATCGCCTCCCTTACGGAGGATTTAAGTGGGTCTCTCCAGACAGCATTGATCTGGATACACTAAAGGAAGATGATTCTCTCGGTTACATCTTAGAAGTAGACGTTGATTATCCTTCTGAACTTCATGATCTACACGATGATTTACCCTTTCTACCAGAGTGTAAACAGCCAAAGGAAACATCTTTAAAGAAACTAATCCCCCATCTTGGAAATCGAAGGCGTTACGTAGTTCACTATATGGCTCTTAAACAAGCTCTGGATCATGGATTAAAATTAATTAAGATTCACCGCGCGTTAAGCTTTAAACAGCTACCTTGGTTAAAGTCATACGTTGAATTTAATAATAATCTACGGAAACAGGCTAAAAATGATTTCGAGAAGGATTTGTATAAATTGTTCAATAATGCAATGTTTGGGAAAACTATGGAAAATATTCGTAATAGATTAGACATACGCCTTGTTACTGACAGTAAGATGGCAGAAAAGCTGATAGCTAAACCAACATTTATAGACAGAACAATTTACGGCCCTGATCTAGCTGCTTTTCATATGGCTAAACGTAGCATTGTGTTCGATAAGCCTATATATATTGGTATGTGCGTGTTGGATATTTCAAAAACTTTGATGTATTCCCACCACTATAATGTACTGCTTCCTTATTATGGGGTTGAAAATATTAAACTCGCATACATGGACACGGATTCCTTCATATATTTAGTAAAGACCGAAGATGTATACCAAGACAAGTTGTGTTTCCTAGAGCATTTGGATACGTCTGACTACCCCAATAATCATATATGTTATTCTGTAAAGAACAAAAAGGCGTTGGGAAAATTTAATGATGAAGCTTGTGCGCACATTATTAGAAAATTTGTCGGTCTCAGAGCTAAGATGTATGCCCTAGACATCGATGGAGTAGAAGTAAAGAAGATTAGAGGTATTAGCAGGGGTGTTGTTAGGAAATGTATCAGTTTTCAAGATTATAAGGACTGCCTTATGACAAAAATGGTAAAGAGAATACCAATGAATGTTATCATGTCGAAGCATCATGAAATATCGTCAGTACAACTAAACAAGATCGCCTTGTGTCCAGATGATGACAAGAGAGTGATTGCCGCTGATGGAATAGCTACACATGCACATGGGCATTACGCAATCACTGAATCTGTTTAATTTATCTACGACTAAAAGAATCCTAGCAATAGGAAACATCTATCAACAATTTTTTCAAATAAAATCGTTTTTTTTTTTGAAGTTTACAAGTATGGAATGTTCTCCATAAGTCTTAGCAGCAGAGCCTATAACATGTGTTTGTTGTATGTAAAACAGCCTCTGGCGTGAGATTAATTTCTTCGTAAGCCTATATATATATAAATATATGACTGATATGGCCTCTGGCGTGAGATTAATTTCTTCGTAAGCCTATGTATATATATATATATATATATATATTTATATATATATGACTGATATGGCCTCTGGCGTGAGATTAATTTCTCCGTAAACCTGTGTATGTCTGGTAAGGTCTCTAGCGTGAGGTTAATTTCTTCATAAGCCTACAGGTGTGTGTGTGCTGAAGGGCTTTGGTGCTTAAGGCTAATGGAATACAATGGCAAAAAATTATCTTATGTTAAGTAAATATAGGGTTGATAGGTGTTAACTCTGCCTCTAGGGGAGGAGGAAGTGTGTCCCCTAGAGCCGGTCTCAAGCCCGGAGAAAAGAGGAGAGACATCTACATCCAGAACTTGCTCCTTAAGCTGAACTATAATGCGAGGTGCCCTTCACGAAGGGAGAGTAGACCTCTGAGACATATTCATCATTCGAGCTTGCAAACCTCGTTGATATGTCAATGATGAGAGTTTACGTATAGCATTTTTAGTTAACTTACTGGAGTTTTCGTGTTTTTTTTTTGTAAAGATTTAGCTTCTGTATACTTAACTATAATGCGCGGTGCCCTTTACGAAGGGAGAGTAGACCTTTGAGGTGTATTCGTCATCCAAGTTTGCAAAGCTTGTTGATACACCTGTGATAAGAGTTTACGTATAGCATTTGTAGTTAACTTTACAGGAGTTTGACTTCAAGGGCATACCCCAAGCTTTGACTGGTTTGATGTTAGAGCCCTCACAGAGGGTAGTAGAGTACTGGCTACATCTCCATAAGACAAGGCTCCAACCCTTGCTGTGATGTTAATGGCGGTTTCTACCTTCTAACGTCCTGGTCGGCTTGAAGTATGTACTCTCACGTACAGTGTTAACCAACATAACCGCTAGCATAATGGTAGGAGGATTTGCCTATTAAAGTAGGAAATTGGGGAGAGCATAGGAGGTTAAGGGCATCCGGCCAGCCTGCTCAAGTCCTCTAACATAAGGGAGTTGTCTATAAAACACTGCCCCAGTTTCATGAAAGTAGGCGATTGGAAAGAGCATAGGTAGTGAAGGGCATCCAGCCAGCCTCGTCAAGTTCTCCAACATAAGAGAGTTTCACCTGGCAGCCATCTTGCGCAACAGCCTCTGTACCAGTCATCTCAAGTCCTCTAGAGTTGCGCGGAGTGGCCATCTTGCCCACTAGCCCATGTGTCATCTCCCAAGAGTTAGTTCCATAAGAGACCATGTATAGCGGCCATCTTGCCCATTAGCCCCTGTGCCAGCTTCGGCCTATTGCACCTACTCATATTAAGCGTATTATCACATATTTACATACGATTGCAGTATATTAACGCGAACTGGACTTTACAGACATACAGAAGACACTAAAAATTACAGACGAGCGACAGTTTATCGCAACTTTCATCAAACGAAGCTAATCAAAGCTAAATAGTGTATCCCAGCAACGAATGTAAACAATATGCCGGGGCTTCAGCATACGCCATTTTCACACTTTCGAGACCTGCATTAAGGTCTGAGTATTGTAGTTGGTCTTGAGTAGAATTATTGCCACGTTCTCCACATGCAGGCATATCGATCTTATTACTACATTCCTTCATTTTGAGCGCTAATTCGGGAAACAGACATTCAGAAGGCTCTGGAGGTGGGATATATCGATTACACAGTCGGGCAGTTGCTTCAAATTCACGCCCTTGAATAAGAATATCTTCAGTATCTAATACTGAAGACCGGCGAATAAACTGTTTATAGGAGGGATGTAAATTACAATAAACAGTATTAATAGTTTCACTAGAAGGCAGTGGATCTGGAAGACGAGATATTAGGATACGTATCGCTGTGACATAATCATCAATATTCTCCCCGAGAGCTTGGGTACGGGAGTAAATCTCATGCCTTAAGGCATGCTCAAAGTCAGATGGCGTGAATCTCCTTTTCAAAGCATTCACGAAACTAACCCTTGAACTGAAGGGATACTGGACTAGACGGTACCATTTTAAAGCGTTCCCACATAATAGCATAGGGAGGTATTGAACAACCCTGTCAGGAACTAAACCATAGCATGCACACAATTCTTCAATACGTGTAGTAAATTCAAATACCGAGGAAGTGCCTTCCTCCCCCGAATATCGGACATTCCATTTGTTCACGATGTTACCAACATTTCCACTATGGAAGTTTGAGTTATGTGCTGCCGGAATAGGCAATGTAGAAACTATGGGGTCGAATTCCAACCAATCAAGTTTCGTCGAAGCATTGGTGTTGGCTAAATGCAACGCATCACTATTAGTAGGCGACTCGATTTCACACTTGATGTCGTTATTCATATTTGTCATTACACTCGCAGAAAAGGCACGATGATATAATTGATACAGGCCTTACATTTAACAACGAAGCCCAAATGCGTTTGCTACGGCAAGAAATTATCACCAGGATGATAATTTTTACAAACTCCTTACCAAATCCACAACAGTTTGTTTTTCTTTTATTCACAACAATTCCAGCCATCTTTTTGTCTCGACACATGAAAAACAAAAAACAAACGATAAGTACCATATTGCCAACTTACACATACGGTTGGACGTATTTGTGGGCTAAGCGGTCCTCTTATGTCATTTTGGGGAATGAAACTAGGTGTAGTTACATGTAGAGCGATACATTCGAATAGCGACCAAGCTCTGCCTAACATTTGTGCCGTCTGGCCTTTCGCAAGATGTAGTTCGCAGTGGAAGTGTGTACCGATTAGCCTGGCGCTGGGCCCATTAAACCGGACTAAGGTTATGAAGGTATCATAGGCGATGGATTGAACGTACATTCACTGCCATGTGAATGCAAGTTATATTCGAATGCGCTTTTCAATATGGGCCTAGCTTAGCTTAGCCTAAAGAAATAAAGACTAATAAATAAGGTACACATACTCAACACGTAGGCAAAGAAGAGGTAATGTATTGACCAAAGAGATAACATCAAGGAATGACGAGGAAGCATTACATGCTATGAATGAGGTTAAGTGGACGTCAAACATGTGATGTTAGGCCCCTTTCACACCGAAGATGCAAGACGCAAGATGCATGCATCCTGGATGCAAGATGCATGCATCTTAAACACCATACTATGTAATTGAACGAGAGGTTTCACACCGAAGATACAAGTGCGTCTAGCATCCTGGATGCAAGATGCACTTGCATCTTGAGAACCAGCCGGCTAGAGATTTCAGCGTGCATCTTTGTTGTGCTGTCTTGCATACTCCCCCCTCCCTTGGAAATCTCACTCCACCCGACTCTCGACAAAACTGTATGTGATTCACACCGTTGCACGTGTGCTTGGCTCGCGCCATTTCTTTTGAGTTTCATTAATTTCATACTTCATTTAGACGTTGTGTTCCAAGTACGAAACTTCCATCCACCCTTCAACTATGTTACCCGACAAGGAGAACTTCAACGTGACCTTTGTTAAAGCAGTCGAAGACTATGCTGCAATATACGATACTACATGTAAGGGGTACTCAAATAGGGTTGACCAAGAGAAATCATGGAAGGCCCTGGCACAAAAATTCGAATCAAGAGGTAAGAGAGCTATGTACTTATAATTTATTTGCGTCAGTGAAAAAAAGAATCAACAATTTTAAATAATTCATAAATAAATCAATTTCAGTAAAAAAAAATACTTATTTTAACATCAATTATCTCTATTTCAATGCCAATTACGTTCTGTTCTGCCAAGGTAATGAGTTTTCTGGTTTAGAAAAGTAGTCGCGGAGGTAATCACTATATTATTAAGGATAAGTGCGCACAATGAGCATTGCATGAATTATTTACAAAATTCTGTACTTTTAGTACACACGAGAGCGTGGTAAGTATCGCATGACTTTTGACACAATTTACAAATGCACTCTGGTGTGGGCACATGGAACACCTCAGTCTTGCACCTGTGGTGAAAACCGTGCACCGTGAATCGGGTCACTGTGTGTCTCAACTCATAGGCAGTGTCCTTCCATTATGTTGACGTCATGGCCGTCGTGGAGTAAAAACCAATTGGGATCTCCTTCCTTTTTGCAAGTAGTTCTTGTAGCAAATCGTTGTATTGTCTTGTGGATGGTAGTTGGTGAACCAGTCGGAGTTCTTCTATAAAGAAACGTTCCCACGCTAGTTCATACGCCAGTCTCGATGGGGCATATTTTGACAAACAAGCAGTCTTTTTAAGAATAAGGCTTTCACTTTCTCTAAGTCTTTCAGGTTATTTTTGCTTAAATTAACCCATATTATATCCAATTTTTGCTTTAAAGAGTCGCAGTGCCGATTGCAAAGACATATCCCTGAGAAGACTAATGTCGTTCATTGATCAGAGAGCACAGATAATTTTATCTTTGATGTGACGTGTAAATAATTTCTCTTGTATTTGCAAAGTTATTCCTAGATATTTGTAATGACTGGTTTGAAGCAAAGGTTCATCTCTGAGATAAAGAATGTCATCTTTGGCTGTTCTTCCGCCCTTTCTGAATATCATTGCTATCGTTTTCTGAAGTTTTATTTCAAGATCGTTGTTTTGGGCCCATATTGCAAGTTGATTCAAACTGTTTTGTAGCTCTTCTCTTGACGACGAGGTCAGAGCCATATCATCGGCATATATGATGATTTTTACTTTGTAGGAACGTAAGAGACATACCACATCTGCAGTCGCGATATTAAATAGAAGTGGACTTAGAGGGTCACCATGAAGTACTCCCATTGTTTGATCGATAGGATTAGATATAGTTATTCCGTTACCTATTTCTACCGGGTTGTTGTGTAGAATATCCTTAATCAATCTGATGATGTAGTGGTGCTCTAGACCAATCATTTCTATGAGTTTCTTTACTAGTATGCCTCTATTAATGCGGTCGAAGGCTTTAGAGAAGTCTATGAAAACTGCATATACTTTCTGTTTTGGAAGTCTTAAAGTGTCCTGTATTATGTCGAGCAAGTAATTGACAGCCTGCAGTGACGATCTCTGCTTGCGGAAGCCAAACTGCTCTTCCGGAAATTTATCGTCTATCAGTAGTGTCAGTCTTGTTGTATTTTCATCATAAGTTTGAAGAGAGTATCTTCCAATGCATAGATCTGCATATGTTTTCAGTGTTGTTTCCATTTCCTGCTTTCTCACAGCGTGAAGAGCATTGATTGTTCGTTTCCTTATTTGAAAGCATTCTTCATTAAACCACGGCTTGGCTTTCCTGGGTCTTTCTTCAACTGAAAGCGCAGAATTCCGCATAGAATTCTCTAATTTCCATAGTGCTTCATCAATGTTTCCTGCAATTATGGTATCATGTATGTCTGAGACCCTAATTGTTTGCAATTTGGTGAGATCCAATTTCCTCAATACTTTGCTTTTGGATCTTAGCGAAGGAGTTATCTGCATTTCCTGATAGAAAACTGTGGCAATGGGTAGGTGTTTTCTGACGGTGACATTGTCAATCGCATGCTATTGGAGAACGGTGAAAACCTTATGAATGAATACGAGGTCAATTGTAGGCTACTTGACCCATTTTGACATATGTATGATTTTGTTTCTTTATTGTTAGTCAGTGCAAGGCCTTCTTGTTCCATGTAATCTCTATATTCCTTTGCCGTAGAACGTTGCCCCAGTGGCGGTAAACCACGAAAAGGATGTCGTTGCTCATAGGCGTTGGTGAGTTGTTCATACGTAGGAATCGAAAGAAAACCGTCATGGGCCCGAATAAAGTTATGCAGAATACAGGCAGCTTTCATAATATGTTCCACTTCTGTGGCTTCACATTGATTTTGAGTCACAAAAAGTCTAAATTTTGAAGCAAGCGTTCCGAAACCACATTAAACACTCCTCCTCACCCGGCCATGACATGTGGTAGTTGATCGTTTTCATAGCATCATTGCTCGTTTTCGTTGGGTAAGGTCTCATCAAGTAAGTTTTCAGTGGGAATGCCTGATCACCAATGAAATAGAAAGGAAAAGCATTGCCATCAAGATCGTTCGCTAAAGGTTGTGGAGCCGGTATGTTTAGTTTGTTAGACGGTTCAGTAATTGCTGAGACACATTAGCAGGGCTATGCTCTCCAGCATTATCCTAGTATGGGTGCTGCCATAAACGATTCCTTCTTTGTCTTCGTCTCCTTCTGACTGCACAAGCCAGAATTATAATTTCGTCGTCTGAAGAGTCGGATGATTGATTACGGTATTCATTTCTCAAACTCACGTACTAAACTAAACAGAGATACGGTAATGGATATTAACAGAAGGTGCAAGTGGCACGTGCGTCTTTGGTGTGAAAGCCCTTTCATCAAGATGCAAGATGCATGCATCCTGCACCCTGCATCTTCCGTCTTGCATCTTCGGTGTGAAAGGGGCCTTAGGTAAAATAACGGGTGAGAGGACCGAAACGTAGATGTCATGATCGATAGGAGATAACGGTAAAGGGGGGAACACATTTGGGAAAGTATACTCGTAAAGAGTAAAATTACATTGTGAAAAATAAAGATTAAAAGGCTAGACAAAGAGTCGGGGAAAGTGAGTCTACCGTCAAAGGAGCGAACGGTAGCTCAAATAGCCCTGAAGGAGATGAGGGAGTGCGAGGGGGAACGGAGTATTAATAAAAGCGCGCGTAGATATGACGAAAAGAATAAACACAAAAAGGGGCAAGTAACCGATATTAAAAATAATTACGAGAAAGGTATTGCAACATCAAATAAAAGATACCCATCAAAATAAGTTACGTCAGGAAGGGATTAAGCCAAACTCATGGATTTGCATATGAAAGCGCAATCCTAAGATAAGAGGCAAACAAAAAGATAAGAGATAGGGCATAGGTCTTACTGTTGAACACACGTTACTCAGTAAACCGGACCAAATACCTACACAAAAAGATACGACGAAATGGGGACAAAGAATAACGGGAACGAAACAGATACTCCATGGACATACTAGAATATGCGAAACGCCCTAGTATTCCGTACAATTAGCAAAGACAAAAATACGTAACTTACCCTGATGGTATCAACATTAATCCGGCATCACGGAATTGCATTAAATGAACTAAATTCGCACCTCTACGCGCACCTTTATAAAAAACACAATGAACGGGAAAAAACGGATAGAAAAGAAAGGCATGTCGAAAATGAGAGCGGGTGCATAAACAAAAAGGTCCTACCAGGATAGAAAACAACAGAAGGCTGCCTAGAGAGTAACAAGGGGTTGTCACAGGTGACGGAAAAAGGAAGTTAAAAGGAAAGAAGTGTCACTAATCACGATTCGGCATAGTAAGAAATCACTATAACGAACCTTGATCAGCAATTATAGAAATGTCCACTGATCTGCTCGGCTATTTTGGCCAGTAATAACCAAGAAGAAAAGAGAACAATTCCGATAATTGACACGCCGAAGAAAAGAAAAAAGGGAAGACTACAGGTGGAAAAGAAAAACGGTTCAGGTGAAGTTATAAAATATCTATATCTATGTGTATTTTGGATGGGAAGGTGTACCACTTCAGCGTTTGAAACTTATGGGAAAAGAATACGATTCGCACGGGACAACACTTATTAAACAAGGCATAAGCTAATGAATCAATGTTATATAAAGTAAATGTTCCGTGTAAAATGGATAAATCTTTCATAATTGCAGATTTAATGTCATTTAAATATAATTTGTGTTTATTGTGTTGTGATATTCCAATTTGTGTTAAATTGTGCCACGTGAAGAACAATATGGACACTCGCAAATGTCAAAGAGTATCAACAATAGGATGTTTAGGATAGACATGAGTGCGGTGGAGCACCAATCTTGATGACAAGGGACTCACAGATAATTTTGATTTTTGTTGTGGGAAATAAATGTAAAGTATTTTTTTTGTGTTTTGTTTTGCTTTGCCATGAATTACTACCATTAAATGTTATACTTAGGAATATGTTGTTTCTTTCAAGTAGAGTAGTCACCTGACAGACTCAAATCCTGAATATGTGATCGTATAGTGGGTTGAACGCCCCATACCTCGAAAGATCGTGAATTAGCTGGGATACGAACACATGTTCCATATGATGACGAATGGGTACATGGAGGACATGTTATTGTACTAGGATTGAGTCACAGGTACTACTAAAAGTCGGCCAAGGTATTAAATGGTAGAGACAAGTACAGCAGCACAGCTAGGGTATATTAGAAAAAGGCCGCGTCCCATAGTTAATAAGCTTTCACGTTCGAAATAAATGTTGATATTTCTCCATGAGACATGCTTAAATGTAAATGTAAAAGCAATGATCCATCTTATTTATCATGTCGCCCGTGAGTGGGGCCAGTTGAAAATACAGGTCACCATAGGCGCATGATCTCTTTTATTTATCATGGCATGGCCCGGCGTGGGGCATTCGGCAATAAAAACCACTCCCTGGACGGTTTTACTAATAAATCAGAACTTGGCCGATGTCTTGCAATGGGGCAGCCATCATCCCCTTTTATTTATCATCGAGCCCAGATACGTGATGGCTTATGGGATTCAGAGAAAACCCATAATAATAGTAAGGTTTCCATGGGGGAAAACCATAATAGTATATTTTTCCTCAAACTGTGTTTGAGCGATTGTGAGTCTTTTTAGGTGATACTCAGACATTAGACATTGTTGTCAGACGAGTGAATGTACGGACGGGTACGAGGGTCTAAACCCATTCCATAGGTGGTCACAGCACTGTGCTAAAATGATTGTTGTTGTTTTCGCGACATCGGAATTCTTTTCCCAATATAACGCACCAGCATGCACAGCAAAGGCCTGCCTATATCTCAAAGATAAGAAATACAGGATGGCCGGTACTGAAGGGGTACTAAATGTATCGCAGGGTTGAAGGAACATTTTGATTCTACTCATGCCAAGAGTAGGGAAGATGCTAAGGCAATTCAAGATGCAATAACGGGTAGATTGGATACAGTAAACAATGAGTTGGATGCTAATCAAAATGAAATGAGCCAGATGTTGGCTACGGTAAATACTCAGTTAGAAAATAACCTATTAGAGGTCAGTCGAAGATTAGATTCAAATTAATTAGAGGTCAATAAAAAATTGATGATGTTAAAGAATCTATTAAACAAGAGGTAACTAAAAAGATTGTTAGCGTGGTTTCAGAGATGCAAGCAAATAATGACAAACGCTTTGAGTCAATAGAAGTAAAGCTCGAGAATAATCTGCAACTGTGCAGAGAATCGCAACGTGAGGTCAATGATAGATTAAACGATATGTCCATAGAGCTTAAAGATATTCAGAATCGGAACGAAGCGAACACTAAGCGGCAGCAAGAGCAGTTTAATACGTTCACTCAGACCGTTGATCAAAGGCTTGAAGATAGCGACGAAAAATGGAGTAAACGTATGGCAGGCTACGCAAAAGCTGTAGATGAAGGGTTACGGAAGCAGGATCAGAATATCCTTGACCAATGCAAGGAGATCAGTGAAATAAAAACTTCCGCCAAAGAAAATAAGGGAATAATCGTAAATATGAAGACGCAGGTTGGAAAAGTTCAAAAAGAGTTAGAACAAACTCAAAACGATCTAGCAGTTATTCATAAAAGGCAAGATGAGGACCAGGGAGAAATTGCCAAAATAAGGACCGAAATCTCCAATATGCACGGTCACATCCAGAAAGAGGTTACAGGTTTACGAGAAGAGTTGGAACTTCGAGAGGGCTTGAAAAATGAAGCCACTGATAAAACGTTTGCCGAGGTAAGACAAGGTTTAGCGGCGGAAATTTCTCATATAAAAGAGAGCCTTAAAGATGACAAGGAGAAAATATTTTCTATGGCAGAGGAAAATCGTGATCGCCTGAAAAAAATAGAACGAGAAGTATTAGCTCGTTTAGAAAGAGCGGAAAACAGGCACAGCCAAATGGAAACCAGAATGAACGCACATGAGGAGTCCATATTGCGAAATCTTAGATCTAATGAAGGAAGCATAGATGAAAATAGTAGAAATAGACGGGCAGATATAGAGGTACAGCCCACTCCGAAAAATACAGCCATGCCAAGTGACAGCCCGTATACCACACCTGGTTTACCTATTGCTATGTCCACACCGCATGAAAATGCTGTACAAAATCAGATAGTCACTGTGGTAGGGGCTAATGACGAGAAACCGAGAAAGTATTCTGGGAGTAACACAAATATGACACCCAAATACTGGCTCAAAGAGGTTTCCGAATACTTAAATGACACAAAGGTACCGCCAGAGCGAAGATTAAGAGCTATCGAAAAACTGACTGAAGGTGAATGCGGCTTATGGTTCAGAAGTTTTCGTTACACGTTTGACACAGTAGAAGAATTCCGCCAGGCATTTTTGAGAAGGTACTGGGATGCAAACATCCAGCAGAATCTAAGATTGGACTTGTACTCCAGACGCTATAGTACAAATACTCCAACGAAATACGCTGAATTCTTTATAGCAAAATTATGCCGTTTTAAAGAGCTTGACGAGACACCTAGAGAACTAGACCTTTGTCTAGCGATAGCCAAGCAATTACCATATGAAGAGCAAAGACTATTAATCTCGGCAAACGCCAAGACAGCGATTGAGATGGAGGAGGTACTCAGACAGCTCGATCTCACCACAACGCAGCATATGAGGCAGAGTTGGAACACGGAACAAGTCCACATGACTAGTGCACCAACCGAACTGACTAGGGTGCAGACCATAAGTAAATCTACTAGCACAGGAACTGAGAAGTCAGACTGGCAACGAGAAGAAAGGGAAAACCAGAATTGGAGGCCAGCGTACAGAGGGAGATCGAACCGCGGACACCGAGGAAGGAAAACTTGGAATCAGCGCGATACAAGAAATCAACAGCCTGATAACAGGAGAAATTACGGCCGAGATGGAAATTATCGAGACTGGAGATCCCAAGAACAGAGTCGCGGGTTCGATGAAGAAGCAGAAGAACGTTATCACGCATCATTAAAATATACGGAGGAGCGTGGAGATGATAACAGAAAATCGCAAGTGCATTGGGATGAAGCAATTAAAAATAGAAGGTCACCCGACATCTATAAGAATGATGACGGAGCAAAGAGTCTGGAACTTCAACAGCACGAAGACAGACAGAAGAACTCCACAAGAAATGGAGCAATAGAAAAAAAACACCAAAATTAAATGACCAAAAAGGAGAGATAAATGCAGAGTGGAATACAGTGAATGTGGTTAACTGGATTGCTAAACCTGAGGAACTCATTGAAGACCGAGAGGAAGGGCCGGTCACTGTAAGAAGGGAACAACCCATTATAATTGTAAACATTGCAGGCATGAAGATAAGGAGTCTTCTAGACACTGGCTCGACTGTATGTTTAATTACCCAGGCACTGTATAATGAAATCCAAAGTAAAATCCACGTATTGAAAATACCAATTTCAAGCGTGATGATAAAAGGCGTGATACCAGATAAAGTAATGATATGCAGATACCAAGTATTTTTAGATTGACAGTTAGGGAACTCTATTTTTTCACAGAGCTTCCTACTTGTGAATAAGCTGCCTTTTAACATTATTGTTGGCATGGATTTCATAAGAGAATATAAGGTCATAATAGATCTCTCACAAGACATTGTTATGTTCCGCGTGAGTGAGGAAAAGGAGAATTTAGAGAGCTCATTAAAACTTAGTGAAATGAGACCAGAAGAGTACGTATGACATACAAACGGAGATATGACCGGGGATGCAGTATTGACAACAGAAGACATCGAGGGAGAGTTGGCAACACTGGCCGCAGACATTGAAAAGGACCTCGAACCACAATTCGGAGAATGCCTTGAAGAAAAGCTAGGGGAAGCTAAAATTGGTCCAGTGCATAAGCAGATGTTAAGGGAACTGTCATTTGAATATAAAGGAGTCTTCTATTTGAGACCTGGCCGAATCAAGAATTTCCAATATGTGTTCCAAGTTAGTGACTGGACGCCATTCAGACAAAATCCTTACCCAGTAGCCGAGAAACATTATTTAAAGGTCAAGGAAGCAATACAGGAGATGCTGGAGGCGGGCGTCATTGTGAAGACAGCCACACCTTATGTCAGCCCACTGGTAGTTGTACCTAAACAGGACGGAAGTGTAAGGATATGCCTGGACTTGAGAAATTTGAATTCCAAGGTTATACCGGAATTTGACCAAGTGCCACCCATAAAGGAGATCCTCAGAAGATTCAAAGGAACGACTATATTCACAAATCTTGACATTACTGCAAGCTTTCGCCATCTTGCACTGGAGGAGAAAACAAGCTTATTAACCGGTTTCTTATTCGCTCAGCATACATACTCGTTTTTGCGATTCCCATTTGGATTGAAAACAGCGGGTTCAGCGTTGATACGAGCGCTTGATCGAAACCTGTCTGAAGAAGTAAAAGCAACAACCATAAGCTATGTAGATGATATCCTGCTGACATCAGAAACAGTCAAAGAACACATCAGAGATCTACGCAAGCTATTGGATGACCTAAGTCAGGCTAACTTTAAGGTCAATCTGAAGAAATCTAACTTTGGTCGGAGAGAAGTTAAATTCCTAGGCCATGTAGTAGATGCGCAAGGAGTTAGGCCAAATCCGGGAAAATTGGAGGTCATTAAACATTTCCCGAGACCAACGACGGTGAAGAACGTCAGGCAATACCTAGGCGTTATTGGATTCTTTTCGAGTCATTGCCCGAAATATACCGAGACCGTGGCACCACTCCAAGATTTACTGAAGAAAGGGGGAAGGTGGCGATGGACCGAAAAATGCGAGGAAGCCTTCGTGAAATCTAAACAGACGCTTTTAGATTATGTTAAATTGGGATATCCTGACAACACCCAGGAATTTATTATTCAGACTGACGCATCACTTATAGGCATTGGGGCGATGCTTCACCAGGAAAATGTGGACAGGCCAGAAGAGAAAACTTATATTGCATTCATAAGCAGAAGATTGAAATCTAATGAAAAGAATTATACGGTCACGGAGATTGAATTACTCGCAATACTATATGCTTTACAGTATTGGCGAAAGGTGATTTATGAGTTCAGAATCGTATTGAGAACGGACCATAAATCCCTAACATTCCTGTTGAAAACTGACTTGTCAAGTCAAAGATTGACGAGGTGGTCCTTGTATATACTGCAATTTCAAGTGGAAATCGAGTATTGCCCGGGGAAGGACAATATTATACCTGACTTGCTAAGCAGATACCCGACAGCTGATGAAGAGGAAGCTCTAGCTATCGACATAGAAGATAGAGACCAGAAAACATTAGATGATCTAAGGGACATCACCGTTTTTCAACGTGAAGATCCCTGGATACGGTTAATGATTAATTACTTCGAGAGGAAGCTTGTCAGAGGAACCCCGATGTATGTAGAAGCCGAGGCACTATCAACGGAATATTTATGGTTTAACCAGATGCTACACAAATGGAGCGATGCAGATCACACTCGACCCAGGATTGGTATTCCGCTAGCATTGCAGAGAAGACTAGTATGGTTGGCACACAGAGCTTTTGGCCACCCTGGCGTAGACAAGTCTGTTGCCCTGTTGAAAGAAGCATTTATTTGGCCAAAACTTAGAGATACAGTCAGAAATACGATCAGGACATGCGATATTTGCCAGCGAGTAAAGCCTAACTCGTATTTAATGAGGCAAAAACCAATACCTCTCCTGCCAGAGAAGCCATGTCAGCTTCTGGCATTGGATAATTTCGGCCCTCTTCCGAGAGGAAGAATGGGAAATAGATACATCCTTGTTGCACTAGACGTGTTTTCTAATATGGTAGTCCTATGTCCAATTCAGAAAACCAGTACGAAACAGGTACTTAAAAGACTGAAGGAAAGAGTCATTCCTATACTAGGGCAGCCGGAGAACATATTGTCTGATCATGGTAGCAGTTTTACCAGCGTAGAATTTCACAGGGAGCTGGAAAATTTGGGAATAAGACAGATTTTGTCCACAATTCGACACCCACAAGCCAACAGCGCGGAAAGAGTGATGAGAGAACTGCAAAAATAAATGAAAATATACTGCTCTACAGAGAACTGGAAGTGGATAGACGTACTTGAAATTATCGAGTATTGTATTAACAACACAGTGCACGAAGCGACAGGGGAAGTACCCGCGAGCCTACACCTTGATTGGAGACCGGAGAGGCCATGGAACAACGTCATTCGGACACCTGTAGACGCGCAGCCTGGACGCGAGTTGAGGATCCAGAGAACATTCGAGTATCTCAAGAAACAAGCGGACAGACGGCAGTGGAGGAATAGAAGGAAACGCTACCACAGGCCACTACTCGTGGGAGAGTACGTCTCATTGAAAAAACCAGCTAGTTCAGACCCAGAGAACAGCAAATACAAAAAGTTTCAACATAATTATCACGGGCCCTATCTGATTATAAGGGACTTGCAAAATAATGCCTACAGAATTAAAGATGAAGAAACAGGCAAAGAGGTAGTGGTAAACGCTGCCAACCTCAAATTGTATAGCCCACCGGAGGAGTATGAATCCACAGGAGAGCAAGCCATGCACACCCAAATGTACGGGGAGTCAATTTATATGCACGCAGAGAGTCCTCAGAAAGGCCTACACCAGGTTGAAAGGAAACAAGACAGCCAGCTCGTAGACCCAGGGGGAACGAGGGAAGAGTGCAGCTGTCAGTTGGAAGAGTTTTATAACCAGTTACGGGAAGCAGCGAGAGAGCTCCAAGCGATGAATGAAGTGCTAAGGAAAGAGAACAACGAAATACGAGACGGCAGACATAGAGGAGTGGGGTAACGAGACGACCCACTGCCCGGGAGCACTGACCGCCTAACGTAAACACTGTCTGCAGAGTCGATGCAGTCTGGAGGCTCGAAAGAATTCACTTGTAAAATGAATTTTTCGAACTTAGCAGGGGTAAGGTGTGCCCAATGGACACGGCTGACTAGCATCGAACAGGGGTCTTTATCACAAACGACCAGGCCCATGATTCTGCGAAGAATCGAATCATTGATCTCTGAGGGGGAACAGCCACAGTGAACCCGAGGAACAATGAGTTATAACTACATATAATTATAACAGCATGATTTCACGGCCAGAACGGAAATATTATAGCATTAAAGGCGGATTATTGCAGAAAATACAAGCCTATGTACGTTTAAGATGCTAAGAGCTCAAGAAAGCGAGCCAGCTTGACAATTGACAAAGCGAAGTTGAAAGTGGGTGGAGTAGACGTGACGCCTATGAACTACTTTCGGCGTGGCTGGAGGCTGAAGGCCATGATTAACGACTAAGAAAATCCCCCTTCAACAAGGCAGAGAAGCGAAGTGGGGGTGGTCGCCCACAGAAATTAATTAATTATGGCCAAATGGAGCAATGAATTGAGATGAAATTTACACCCAGATGCATGTATTCTAGGAAAGATAATTTAGGAGTGTCCTCACGCCTAAATTAAAGCCTGCATCTATAAAGGAACCTATGCACAGACCTAATCCGCGACAGAGGCAGGATTTGTAATGGAGCCATGGGGGAAGAACCAGGGTAGTATCATGACGCCGTGGAAGAAAGCAATTAATTATAATTAATTGGCCGAAGCAATTGCCTGCTCGCGAGTGAATTTGGAACCTCCATGAATAGACGAATAAGGATCATACTTCACTTTGTCTGAAAATGTATTATTTTAAGAAGAGAGTCGCTCATGGAAATCCAGTGAACTACTTTTCATCAGGAAGCTTTATATGGGAGAAGCTCGAGCGGAGAGTCAGTTCGTCTTGACTCAACTCGTGTGATGACTCGGTGTCGGATCACGCAAGAAAGTGCGCGGAATTTATAAAGTATTGACGCTCAAATGTACTAGCAGTGGACAATGAAAGGCGCATCATGCAGCCTAATAGCAGTAATTCTGCATCATATAATAATTAGTCTACAGCAGACGTATAAGCAACAGTATACGCGAGTATAGAATCAGTACAGCGTAGAGATATTTTAGGATGATGTTCACAGACAATGAACATAACCGCAGGAAGTGTTATCATGGGCAAAACGTACTATTGTAATGAACACTACAGTTACGGGAACCTGGAAGGTATCATAAGTAGTCGTGACCTAGGATTGAACAACTTTGCAGTAGAGGAGACATAAACTGTAGGTGACGGGAGACGAACACACACACGCAAGATAGACTTTCAAGGAGACCAGCGGTTGTCAGGAGTTAGCTGCATCGCATCTCTGAGGTCAGGCGATAGTGGGAATCCGATCAAGGATCCGTGTGTGAAAATTGTGCGAAAATTATGTATAAAGTTATATTACAGCGATCTTTAAAAGTGTTTATGTTTATAAGATAAAAGAATGTATATTGTGTTAAAGTGAAAATGCCAGTAGTGAAAAATATAATTACCATGTGTAAAGTCTATGCAATGTGTCGTGTGAAAAATATCACGATGGCTTAAAACAAGCATTATGGCAGGCGAAGGGCTGGCATGCTGGACTAACCCAGCTAAAATGAAAGTGAGTAAAAATTTAATATGTTGATATGATTTAATAGCTCACCATACAACGAAGCATTCCCTCAAAGATTAAGAATTAACGGTCATTTGTGTACGAGATCACATCCCTCGTATTTTGGCAAAAATATGGCTTTGAGGATGACATGCTTACGGCCATTTAGGCGTAAGACATTGATGAAAGTAACGGTAACGTTAAATAATAATAATAATAATCTGGGGTCGGTAACAATAATAAATATATAAATCGGCATGTCAGGCCTATAGTACGTGCAAAGTGCGTCATATCTAGCGTAAGAGTACTGTGTTATTGTGAAAAGTAAAAAGGAAAGTTAAAGATCGAGATAAAGAGAGCTTTTCAGTGTCATTGAAATTTTAAATAAATGTTTTATTATGGTATATTCTACAGGGTTGTATTTGAGAGCCATTAAGATAGTCAAATGTATGCCAGCAAATTTATACTTGTTTTGGAGCTACGTTGAACTTTGGCTTATGTGTAAATGTATAGAGGACGTGAGTGCTTTAAGAATTGAGTCATCTGTAAGAAATATTGTTTGAGCCGCGATCAGCGAGCATGTAACGTAGAATCAAGAGATTTACGTCAATAAGTTGCGGGGATCATCCGAAAATAGTTTGCGCGTTGTCGAATCTAGTCGGCTAATCTTCGAAGCTACGATATAGTATTGCCTTAGAGCATACATGTGTATTCGCAACAGAGTTGGGACAGAGTCTGTCTGTATCCACTGTTAGCAGAGTCTTCGCCACCAGGGATAACTGCTAGACACCATAGGTAGGCCGATATATTAATGATCTGCCCTTAGAGGTAAGACAAATGGTTCTTCGTGTAGGAAACGTTGATTTCCTCTTGTTATATGCATGCCCGTCCAGTGAGATAACAGTGAAACTCATCTGAGACGCACGCTAAGCCACTGATGTCGACCACAGAACGGCCAAACTATTTCGTGATCCATCCCTTGCCTTGAATAGTAATTAGGAGCCGAGATGAGCCCATTAAATACTCTAAATGTAGGTATTAAATAATTAGATTGACTCAATTCGTAATGACACGACCCATTCAGGGTACCTCTAGCACAGCTGCACCATTGAGTGAAAACATGACCGTGCGGGAAGTCAGGCGGGGTAGCAGGTATAATCCACTAACCCGGCAGCCATCTTGCATAGGACGGCCCATGACTAATCCATTGTTCGCACGAAAGGAAGTCAATAGATCAGGTCCTTTTATTTTAAGATTGTAGGGGGACACTGAAGAATCTCGATATTTCGAAAAGTAATTAAGATATGCTTGATATGATGATATCAATTGAATTAGATGCACTGTTTCCATACACATGCAATGTTGGTGTGAAGTAATCGGATAACATTTGGCCCAGTTATTCTCTGATGAGAAATTAACGCCACCAAATAAATAGAAGCATTTTTGTAAAGAGTATTTACCCAGCTCACACTAATTTATTCATACGGGTAGCGTAATTTGAATAATATGACACGTTTGTAACGATAATGTTTTGACCAGACCCAGAAAATCGTTGTATGTTGAAGCTATAAAATATCTATATCTATGTGTATTTTGGATGGGAAAGTGTACCACTTCAGCCTTTGAAACTTATGGGAAAAGAATACGATTCGCATGGGACAACACTTATTAAACAAGGCATAAGCTAATGAATCAATGTTATATAAAGTAAATGTTCCGTGTAAAATGGATAAATGTTTCATAATTGCAGATTTAATGTCATTTAAATATAATTTGTGTTTATTGTGTTGTGATATTCCAATTTGTGTTAAATTGTGCCACGTGAAGAACAATATGGACACTCGCAAATGTCAAAGAGTATCAACAATAGGATGTTTAGGATAGACATGAGTGCGGTGGAGCACCAATCTTGATGACAAGAGACTCACAGATAATTTTGATTTTTGTTGTGGGAAATAAATGTAAAGTATTTTTTTTGTGTTTTGTTTTGCTTTGCCATGAATTACTACCATTAAATGTTATACTTAGGAATATGTTGTTTCTTTCAAGTAGAGTAGTCACCTGACAGACTCAAATCCTGAATATGTGATCGTATAGTGGGTTGAACGCCCCATACCTCGAAAGATCGTGAATTAGCTGGGATACGAACACATGTTCCATATGATGACGAATGGGTACATGGAGGACATGTTATTGTACTAGGATTGAGTCACAGGTACTACTAAAAGTCGGCCAAGGTATTAAATGGTAGAGGCAAGTATAGCAGCAAAGCTAGGGTATATTAGAAAAAGGCCGCGTCCCATAGTTAATAAGCTTTCACGTTCGAAATAAATGTTGATAATTCTCCATGAGACATGCTTAAATGTAACTGTAAGAGCAATGATCCATCTTATTTATCATGTCGCCCGTGAGTGGGGCCAGTTGAAAATACAGGTCACCATAGGCGCATGATCTCTTTTATTTATCATGGCATGGCCCGGCGTGGGGCGTTCGGCAATAAAAACCACTCCCTGCACGGTTTTACTAATAAATCAGAACTTGGCCGATGTCTTGCAATGGGGCAGCCATCATCCCCTTTTATTTATCATCGAGCCCAGATACGTGATGGCTTATGGGATTCAGAGAAAACCCATAATAATAGTAAGGTTTCCATGGGGGAAAACCATAATAGTATATTTTTCCTCAAACTGTGTTTGAGCGATTGTGAGTCTTTTTAGGTGATACTCAGACATTAGACATTGTTGTCAGACGAGTGAATGTACGGACGGGTACGAGGGTCTAAACCCATTCCATAGGTGGTCACAGCACTGTGCTAAAATGATTGTTGTTGTTTTCGCGACATCGGAATTCTTTTTCCAATATAACGCACCAGCATGCACAGCAAAGTCCTGCCTATATCTCAAAGATAAGAAATACAGGATGGCTGGTACTGAAGGGGTACTAAATGTATCGCAGAGTTGAAGGAACATTTTGATACTACTCATGCCAAGAGTAGGGAAGATGCTAAGGCATTTCAAGATGCAATAACGGGTAGATTGGATACAGTAAACAATCAGTTGGATGCTAATCAAAATGAAATGTTCCAGATGTTGGCTACGGTAAATACTCAGTTAGAAAATAACCTATTAGAGGTCAGTCGAAGATTAGATTTAAATTAATTAGAGGTCAATAAAAAATTGATGATGTTAAAGAATCTATTAAACAAGAGGTCTTTCTTTTCTTTATTCGTGTCAGAAGTATCGACTTTACACATAGATATTTTAAAATACACGATATATACATTGCTACTATACAAATATACAGATATACACATATAAACAATCCTACTGAGCAACAAAATCGGAAGCTAGATAATTCTTGCCCAGTATTGGGCGACGTCAATAGCATTAGAGGAAGCTGTAACCAAGTCTATCACAGTGCACTTTGTGGGACATAAGACACTGACATAAAGGTAACTAAAAAGATTGTTAGCGTGGTTTCAGAGATGCAAACAAATAATGACAAACGCTTTGAGTCAATAGAAGTAAAACTCGAGAATAATCTGCAACTGTGCAGAGAATCGCAACGTGAGGTCAATGATAGATTAAACGATATGTCCATAGAGCTTAAAGATATTCAGAATCAGAACGAAGCGAACACTAAGCGGCAGCAAGAGCAGTTTAATACGTTCACTCAGATCGTTGATCAAAGGCTTGAAGATAGCGACGAAAAATGGAGTAAACGTATGGCAGGCTACGCAAAAGCTGTAGATGAAGGGTTACGGAAGCAGGATCAGAATATCCTTGACCAATGCAAGGAGATCAGTGAAATAAAAACTCCCGCTAAAGAAAATAAGGGAATAATCGTAAATATGAAGACGCAGGTTGGATAAGTTCAAAAAGAGTTAGAACAAACTCAAAACGATCTAGCAGTTATTCATAAAAGGCAAGATGAGGACCAGGGAGAAATTACCAAAATAAGGACCGAAATCTCCAATATGCACGGTCACATCCAGAAAGAGGTTACAGGTTTACGAGAAGAGTTGGAACTTCGAGAGGGCTTGAAAAATGAAGCCAGTGATAAAACGTTTGCCGAGGTAAGACAAGGTTTAGCGGGGGAAATTTCTAATATAAAAGAGAGCCTTAAAGATGACAAGGAAAAAATATTTTCTATGGCAGAGGAAAATCGTGATCGCCTGAAAAAATAGAACGAGAAGTATTAGCTCGTTTAGAAAGAGCGGAAAACAGGCACAGCCAAATGGAAACCAGAATGACCGCACATGAGGAGTCCATATTGTGAAATCCTAGATCTAATGAAGGAATCATAGATGAAAATAGGAGAAATAGACGGGCAGATATAGAGGTACAGCCCACTCCGAAAAATACAGCCATGCCAAGTGACAGCCCGTATACCACACCTGGTATACCTATTGCTATGTCCACACCGCATGAAAATGCTGTACAAAATCAGATAGTCACTGTGGTAAGGGCTAATGACTAGAAACCGAGTAAGTATTCTGGTAGTAACACAAATATGACACCCAAATACTGGCTCAAAAAGGTTTCCGAATACTTAAATGACACAAAGGTACCGCCAGAGCGAAGATTAAGAGCTATCGAAAAACTGACTGAAGGTGAATGCGCCTTATGGTTCAGAAGTTTTCGTTACACGTTTGACACCGTAGAAGAATTGCGCCAGCCATTTTTAAGAAGGTACTGGGATGCAAACATCCAGCAGAATCTAAGATTGGACTTGTACTCCAGACGCTATAGTACAAATACTCCAGCGAAATATGCTGAATTTTTTATAGCAAAATTATGCCGTTTTAAAGAGCTTGACGAGACACCTAGAGAACTAGACCTTTGTCTAGCGATAGCCAAGCAATTACCATATGAAGTGCAAAGACTATTAATCTCGGCAAACGCCAAGAGAGCGATTGAGATGGAGGAGGTACTCAGACAGCTCGATCTCACCACAACGCAGCATATGAGGCAGAGTCGGAACACGGAACAAGTCCACATGACTAGTGCACCAACCGAACTGACTAGGGTGCAGATCATAAGTAAATCTACTAGCACAGGAACTGAGAAGTCAGACTGGCAACGAGAAGAAAGGGAAAACCAGAATTGGAGGCCAGCGTACAGAGGGAGATCGAACCGCGGACACCGAGGAAGGAAAACTTGGAATCAGCGCGATACAAGAAATCAACAGCCTGATAACAGGAGAAATTACGGCCGAGATGGGAATAATCGAGACTGGAGATCCCAAGAACAGAGTCGCGGGTTCGACGAAGAAGCAGAAGAACGTTATCACGCATCATTAAAATATATGGAGGAGCGTGGAGATGATAACAGAAAATCGCAAGTGCATTGGGATGAAGCAATTAAAAATAGAAGGTCACCCGACATCTATAAGAATGATGACGGAGCAAAGAGTCTGGAACTTCAACAGCACGAAGACAGACAGAAGAACTCCACAAGAAATGGAGCAATAGAAAAAAAACACCAAAATTAAATGACCAAAAAGGAGAGATAAATGCAGAGTGGAATACAGTGAATGTGGTTAACTGGATTGCTAAACCTGAGGAACTCATTGAAGACCGAGAGGAAGGGCCGGTCACTGTAAGAAGGGAACTACCCATTAATTGTAAACATTGCAGGCATGAAGATAAGGAGTCTTCTAGACACTGGCTCGACTGTATATTTAATTACCCAAGCACTGTATAATGAAATCCAAAGTAAAATCCACGTATTGAAAATACCAATTTCAATCGTGAAGATAAAAAGCGTGATACCAGATAAAGTAATGATATGCAGATACCAAGTATTTTTAGATTTACAGATAGGGAACTCTATTTTTTCACTTCCTACTTGTGAATAAGCTGCCTTTTAACATTATTGTTGGCATGGATTTCATAAGAGAATGTAAGGTCATAATAGATCTCTCACAAGACATTGTTATGTTCCGCGTGAGTGAGGAAAAGGAGAATTTAGAGAGCTCATTAAAACTTAGTGAAACGAGACCAGAAGAGTACGTATGACATACAGACGGAGATATGACCGGGGATGCAGTATTGACAACAGAAGACATCGAGGGAGAGTTGGCAACACTGGCCGCAGACATTGAAAAGGACCTCGAACCACAATTCGGAGAATGCCTTGAAGAAAAGCTAGGGGAAGCTAAAATTGGTCCAGTGCATAAGCAGATGTTAAGGGAGCTGTCATTTTAATATAAAGGAGTCTTCGTTTCGAGACCTGGCCGAATCAAGAATTTCCAATATGTGTTCCAAGTTAGTGACTGGACGCCATTCAGACAAAAGCCTTACCCAGTAGCCGAGAAACATTATTTAAAGGTCAAGGAAGCAATACAGGAGATGCTGGAGGCGGGCGTCATTGTGAAGACAGCCACACCTTAAGTCAGCCCACTGGTAGTTGTACCTAAACAGGACGGAAGTGTAAGGATATGCCTGGACTTGCGAAATTTGAATTCCAAGGTTATACCGGAATTTGACCAATTGCCACCCATAAAGGAGATCCTCAGAAGATTCAAAGGAACGACTGTATTCACAAATCTTGACATTACTGCAAGCTTTCACCATCTTGCACTGGAGGAGAAAACAAGCTTATTAACCGGTTTCATATTCGATCAGCATACATACTCGTTTTTGCGTTTCCCATTTGGTTTGAAAACAGCGGGTTCAGCGTTGATACGAGCGCTTGATCGAAACCTGTCTGAAGAAGTAAAAGCAACAACCATAAGATATGTAGATGATATCCTGCTGACATCAGAAACCGTCAAAGAACACATCAGTGATCTACGCAAGCTATTGGATAACCTAAGTCAGGCTAACTTTAAGGTCAATATGAAGAAATCTAACTTTGGTCAGAGAGAAGTTAAATTCCTAGGCCATGTAATAGATGCGCAAGGAGTTAGGCCAAATCCGGGAAAATTGGAGGTCATTAAACATTTCCCGAGACCAACGAAGGTGAAGAACGTCAGGCAATACCTAGGCGTTATTGGATTCTTTTCGAGCCATTGCCCGAAATATACCGAGACCGTGGCACCACTCCAAGATTTACTGAAGAAAGGGGGAAGGTGGCGATGGACCGAAAAATGCGAGGAAGCCTTCGTGAAATCTAAACAGATGCTTTTAGATTATGTTAAATTGGGATATCCAGACTACACCCAGGATTTTATTATTCAGACTGACGCATTACTTATAGGCATTGGGGCGGTGCTCTACCAGGAAACTGTGGACAGGCCAGAAGAGAAAACTTATATTGCATTCATAAGCAGAAGATTGAAATCTAATGAAAAGAATTATACGGTCACGGAGATTGAATTACTCGCAATACTATATGCTTTACAGTATTGGCGAAAGGTGATTTATGGGTTCAGAATCGTATTGAGAACGGACCATAAAGCCCTAACATTCCTGTTGAAAACTGACTTGTCAAGTCAAAGATTGACGAGGTGGTCCTTGTATATACTGCAATTTCAAGTGGAAATCGAGTATTGCCCGGGGAAGGACAATATTATACCTGACTTGCTAAGCAGATACCCGACAGCTGATGAAGAGGAAGCTCTAGCTATCGACATAGAAGATAGAGACCAGAAGACATTAGATGATCTAAGGAACATCACTGTTTTTCAACGTGAAGATCCCTGAATACGGTTAATGATTAATTACTTCGAGAGGAAGCTTGTCAGAGGAACCCCGATGTATGTAGAAGCCGAGGCACTATCAACGGAATATTTATGGTTTAACCAGATGCTACACAAATGGAGCGATGCAGATCACACTCGACCCAGGATTGGTATTCCGCTAGCATTGCAGAGAAGACTAGTATGGTTGGCACACAGAGCTTTTGGCCACCCTGGCGTAGACAAGTCTGTTGCCCTGTTGAAAGAAGCATTTATTTGGCCAAAACTTAGAGATACAGTCAGAAATACGATCAGGACATGCGATATTTGCCAGCGAGTAAAGCCTAACTCGTATTTAATGAGGCAAAAACCAATACCTCTCCTGCCAGAGAAGCCATGTCAGCTTCTGGCATTGGATAATTTCAGCCCTCTTCCGAGAGCAAGAATGGGAAATAGATACATCCTTGTTGCACTAGACGTGTTTTCTAAAATGGTAGTCCTATGTCCAATTCAGAAAACCAGTACGAAACAGGTACTTAAAAGACTGAAGGAAAGAGTCATTCCTATACTAGGGCAGCCGGAGAACATATTGTCTGATCATGGTAGCAGTTTTACCAGCGTAGAATTTCACAGGGAGCTGGACAATTTGGGAATAAGACAGATTTTGTCCACAATTCGACACCCACAGGCCAACAGCGCGGAAAGAGTGATGAGAGAACTGCAAAAATAAATGAAAATATACTGCTCTACAGAGAACTGGAAGTGGATAGACGTACTAGAAATTATCGAGTATTGTATTAACAATACAGTGCACGAAGCGACAGGGGAAGTACCCGTGAGCCTACACCTTGATTGGAGACCGGAGAGGCCATGGAACAACGTCATTCGGACACCTGTAGACGCGCAGCCTGGACGCGAGTTGAGGATCCAGAGAACATTCGAGTATCTCAAGAAACAAGCGGACAGACGGCAGCGGAGGAATAGAAGGAAACGCTACCACAGGCCACTACTCGTGGGAGAGTACGTCTTATTGAAAAAACCAGCTAGTTCAGACCCAGAGAACAGGAAATACAAAAAGTTTCAACATAATTATCACGGGCCCTATCTGATTATAAGGGACTTGCAAAATAATGCCTACAGAATTAAAGATGAAGAAACAGGCAAAGAGGTAGTGGTAAACGCTGCCAACCTCAAATTGTATAGTCCACCGGAGGAGTATGAAACCACAGGAGAGCAAGCCATGCACACCCAAATGTACGGGGAGTCATTTTATAGTCCTCAGAAAAGCCTACACCAGGTTGAAAGGAAACAAGACAGCCAGCTCGTAGACCCAGGGGGAACGAGGGAAGAGTGCAGCTGTCAGTTGGAAGAGTTTTATAACCAGTTACGGGAAGCAGCGAGAGAGCTCCAAGCGATGAATGAAGTGCTAAGGAAAGAAAACAACGAAATACGAGACGGCAGACATAGAGGAGTGGGGGAACGAGACGACCCACTGCCCGGGAGCACTGACCGCCTAACGTAAACACTGTCTGCAGAGTCGATGCAGTCTGGAGGCTCGAAAGAATTCGCTTGTAAAATGAATTTTTCGAACTTAGCAGGGGAAAGGTGAGCCCAATGGACACGGCTGACTAGCATCGAACCGGGGTCTTTATCACAAACGACCAGGCCCATGATTCTGCGAAGAATCGAATAATTGATCTCTGAGGGGGAACAGCCACAGTGAACCCGAGGAATAATGAGTTATAACTGCATATAATTATAACAGCATGATTTACCGGCCAGAACGGGAATATTATAGCATTAAAGGCGGATTATTGCAGAAAATACAAGCCTATGTACGTTTAAGATGCTAAGAGCTCAAGAAAGCGAGCCAGCTTGACAATTGACAAAGCGAAGTTGAAAGTGGGTGGAGTAGACGTGACGCCTATGAACTACTTTCGGCGTGGCTGGAGGCTGAAGGCCATGATTAACGACTAAGAAAATCCCGCTTCAACAAGGCTGAGATGCGAAGTGGGGGTGGTCGCCCACAGAAATTAATTAATTAATTACGGCCAAATGGAGCAAAGAATTGAGATGAAATTTACACCCAGATGCATGTATTCTAGGAAAGATAATTTAGGAGTGTCCTCACGCCTAAATTAAAGCCTGCATCTATAAAGGAACCTATGCACAGACCTAATCCGCGGCAGAGGCAGGATTTGTAATGGAGCCATGGGCGAAGAACCGTGGTAGCCTCATGACGCCGTGGAAGAAAGCAATTAATTATAATTAATTGGCCGAAGCAATTGCCTGCTCGCGAGTGAATTTGGAACCTCCATGAATAGACGAATAAGGATCATACTTTACTTTGTCTGAAAATGTATTATTTTAAGAAGAGAGTCGCTCATGGAAATCCAGTGAACTACTTTTCATCAGGAAGCTTTATATGGGAGAAGCTCGAGCGGAGAGTCAGTTCGTCTTGACTCAACTCGTGTGGTGACACGCTGTCGGATCACGCAAGAAAGTGCGCGGAATTTATTAAGTATTGACGCTCAAATGTACTAGCAGTGAACAATGAAAGGCGCATCATGCAGCCTAATAGCAGTAATTCTGCATCATATAATAATTAGTCTACAGCAGACGTATAAGCAATAGTATACGCGAGTATAGAATCAGTACAGCGTAGAGATATTTTAGGATGATGTTCACAGACAATGAACATAACCGCAGGAAGTGTTATCATGGGTAAAACGTACTATTGTAATGAACACTACAGTTACGGGAACCTGGAAGGTATCATAAGTAGTCGTGACCTAGGATTGATCAACTTTGCAGTAGAGGAGACATAAACTGTAGGTGACGGGAGACGAACACACACACGCAAGATAGACTTTCAAGGAGACCAGCGGTTGTCAGGAGTTAGCTGCATCGCATCTCTGAGGTCAGGCGATAGTGGGAATCCGATCAAGGATCCGTGTGTGAAAATTGTGCGAAAATTATGTATAAAGTTATATTACAGCGATCTTTAAAAGTGTTTATGTTTATAAGATAAAAGAATGTATATTGTGTTAAAGTGAAAATGCCAGTAGTGAAAAATATAATTACCATGTGTAAAGTCTATGCAATGTGTCGTGTGAAAAATATCACGATGGCTTAAAACAAGCATTATGGCAGGCGAAGGGCTGGCATGCTGGATTAACCCAGCTAAAACGAAAGTGAGTAAAAATTTAATATGTTGATATGATTTAATAGCTCACCATACAACGAAGCATTCCCTCAAAGATTAAGAATTAACAGTCATTTGTGTACGAGATCACATCCCTCGTATTTTGGTAAAAATATGGCTTTGAGGATGACAAGCTTACGGCCATTTAGGCGTAAGACATTGATGAAAGTAACGGTAACGTTAAATAATAATAATAATAATAATAATAATAATAATAATCTGGGGTCGGTAACAATAATAAATATATAAATCGGCATGTCAGGCCTATAGTACGTGCAAAGTGCGTCATATCTAGCGTAAGAGTACTGTGTTATTGTGAAAAGTAAAAAGGAAAGTTAAAGATCGAGATAAAGAGAGCTTTTCAGTGTCATTGAAATGTTAAATAAATGTTTTATTATGGTATATTCTACAGGGTTGTATTTGAGAGCCATTAAGATAGTCAAATGTATGCCAGCAAATTTATACTTGTTTTGGAGCTACGTTGAACTTTGGCTAATGAGTAAATGCATAGAGGACGTGAGTGCTTTAAGAATTGAGTCATCTGTAAGAAATATTGTTTGAGCCGCGATCAGCGAGCATGTAACGTAGAATCAAGAGATTTACGTCAATAAGTTGCGGGGATCATCCGAAAATAGTTTGCGCGTTGTCGAATCTAGTCGGCTAATCTTCGAAGCTACGATATAGTATTGCCTTAGAGCATACATGTGTATTCGCAACAGAGTTGGGACAGAGTCTGTCTGTATCCACTGTTAGCAGAGTCTTCGCCACCAGGGATAACTGCTAGACACCATAGGTAGGCCGATATATTAATTGATCTGCCCTTAGAGGTAAGACAAATGGTTCTTCGTGTAGGAAACGTCGATTTCCTCTTGTTATATGCATGCCCGTCCAGTGAGATAACAGTGAAACTCATCTGAGACGCGCGCTAAGCCACTGATGTCGACCACAGAACGGCCAAACTATTTCGTGATCCATCCCTTGCCTTGAATAGTAATTAGGAGCCGAGATGAGCCCATTAAATACTCTAAATGTAGGTATTAAATAATTAGATTGACTCAATTCGTAATGACACGACCCATTCAGGGTACCTCTAGCACAGCTGCACCATTGAGTGAAAACATGACCGTGCGGGAAGTCAGGCGGGGTAGCAGGTATAATCCACTAACCCGGCAGCCATCTTGCATAGGACGGCCCATGACTAATCCATTGTTCGCACGAAAGGAAGTCAATAGATCAGGTCCTTTTATTTTAAGATTGTAGGGGGACACTGAAGAATCTCGATATTTCGAAAAGTAATTAAGATATGCTTGATATGATGATATCAATTGAATTAGATGCACTGTTTCCATACACATGCAATGTTGGAATGAAGTAATCGGATAACATTTGGCCCAGTTATTCTCTGAGGGGAAATTAACGGCACCAAATAAATAGAAGCATTTTTGTAAATAGTATTTACCCAGCTCACACTAATTTATTCATACGGGTAGCGTAATTTGAATGATATGACACGTTTGTAACGATAATGTTTTGACCAGACCCAGAAAATCGTTGTATGTTGAAGCTATAAAATATCTATATCTATGTGTATTTTGGATGGGACAGTGTACCACTTCAGCGTTTGAAACTTATGGGAAAAGAATACGATTCGCACGGGACAACACTTACTAAACAAGGCATAAGCTAATGAATCAATGTTATATAAAGTAAATGTTCCGTGTAAAATGGATAAATCTTTCATAATTGCAGATTTAATGTCATTTAAATATAATTTGTGTTTATTGTGTTGTGATATTCCAATTCGTGTTAAATTGTGCCACGTGAAGAACAATATGGACACTCGCAAATGTCAAAGAGTATCAACAATAGGATGTTTAGGATAGACATGAGTGCGGTGGAGCACCAATCTTGATGACAAGAGACTCACAGATAATTTTGATTTTTGTTGTGGGAAATAAATGTAAAGTATTTTTTTTTTTGTGTTTTGTTTTGTTTTGCCATGAATTGAAATGAAAATCCACAGCCTGCTTCCAGTCTCCGACCGGGTCAGGAATGGAATGAATGAAGCCCCTATCTAGCGGCGAGGATATGAACGTGCCGGCTGCCGAGGCCTGACGCACTCCTCTGGGGCAATGATTAAATGAATGACAGATGAAATGAAATGATAGTGGAGAGTGTTGCTGGAATGAAATCGTGACAGGGAAAACCGGAGTACCCGGAGAAAAACCTGTCTGCCTCCGTTTTATCCTGCACAGATCTCACATGGAGTGACCGGGATTTGAACCACGGACCCAGCGGTGAGAGGCCGGCGTGCTGCCGCCTAAGCCACGGAGGCTTCCCATGAATTACTACCATTAGGAATATGTTGTTTCTTTCAAGTTGAGTAATCACCTGACAGACTCAAATCCTGAATATGTGATCGTGTAGTGTGTTGAACGCCCCATACCTCGAAAGACCGTGAGTTAGCTGGGATACGAACACATGTTCCATATGATGACGAATGGGTACAACATCAAGAATGAAGTAAGACAACTATTCATGTACTATCCACTAACCTGTAGTATTAGAGAATTCCATATTTTTGAACAGTCACGTTCAGAAATCAACACACATTTTTCACCGTAGCTAGATTTTCGATTGTATTTGTCTGGATGACAAATGGATCTGCTGTCTGACAATTTATTTTTCGATGTACGATTTTTGTCAGGACAGGCATTAGTTCATGTTCCGACATGAAATATTTCGATTACTCCAAGGGTTAGAAGTATTTTTCTTTAATTCTTATTATGAGAGCAGAAGTAATTGCGGCTTGGATTATTTAAATAATTTGATTTACATAATAATAATAATAATAATAATAATAATAATAATAATAATAATAATCAAGTGTGAAGTGAATAATTTAATAATATTATAAATAATTAATTTAATTAATAATTATCGTATGGCTTTTAGTGCCGGGAGTGTCCGAGGACATGTTCGGCTCGCCTGAGTCTGTAGCTGCTTCCAGCGGACACCCTAAAGGGTGAGCTACAAGTTCCATTCAATTTCAAGTAGTTCCAACTTTCGCCACCAGATATCAATGATACCTAGTGGCGAACGTTGGAACTTTGATAGAGCGTTCTGACGAAATCTAACCTAACAAATTTTGCTTTACACAAGTTTAGTCTGTGAAAGGATCTTTTACATGCCATAAATCTATGACATGGGACCGCCGGCTTTACTTCCCCTCCGAAGGAAGACATACTGAAGGATTTTTAACGCTCTTAAAAATCCGACGACTTCGGCCGGGTTTGAACCCGCTATCTTGGGCACAGCAGTTCAGCATGCTACCGACTACGCCACCGAAGCCGCTATATTATAAATAATATCGATGCTATTTAAATTTATAAATAATTAGGGAGTGATAATACCGAACATTAGGAACTAAATTAAATTAATTGTTAATTGTTTATTGTGATTAAATAATTAACGCATTAAATAAAAATAATAAAAGATGTTAATAATAATCATTTACGGATGAGATTTAAATATTTATTTATAAAAGGAATAGGGCGATAATAATCTTTTATGACATTGATGATGCCTAAATTATTTTTTTGTAGTAATAATAATAATAATAATAATAATTTGTGAATGATTTTAATTAGTTGGAAGGACTTAAATTAAATAACTTTGTCTATTTTTAATAAAAGTTTGGAAGTTTAAATAAATTTAAATGAGTTTATGGATGAAGAGAATGAAGTAGTAAGATTTTTGAGCTCAGAATTATTTTTTCCAAAAGCACTTAAAAATATATATATTCGGATGAAAAGAAAGGAACGGCAGGTATTTAATGTATCAAGTTAGGGAAAATTTATGTAAATGGGAGGCACAGAGATATTGACCAGAATTTATTTAATTGGTAAAATAACACTGAAGAACACAGTCTAATAATTGACAGAATATTACAAGAAAAATAATATATATGATACAAAAATGAAGTTATGTGCAGAATATTTTAGTGATGATTTTTGTGTGCATTTGGCGACACTTAAAGTTGTGGAGACCTTGGGGGTCATCCAAGTGGGTTTTGTTCCCGTAGTTGTGGGCACACAAGGACGTGCGTATGTTTGAAAGAGCCTGTGGGCTAAATTGTAAAAGAAGGGTTAGGCAATGTGGACCGCCCCATATTCTTGTCAGATTTCACTATTCTGTTAATCCAAATATTATATTTTTTTTCTGGATCAACTCGAAGTTCCGATGGTATGCCTAAATAAATAATTGAAGAACATGAATTTAGATTTGTTGATCCTGACCGGGGGAAAAAAATAAGATGAAAAGTGCAAATGAATTAAAATAAATAATTAATGAATTTTTATTTTGGAATAATAATATTAACAGTGGAAATGAGCAAATAAAATATTCATCAAGTGAGAGGCTGAGAAAACTTGTTATAAATAAAGTGAAGGGAAATTTTGAAATTAATTAATTAATAATAATAATAATTTTTTGATTATTTTAATTTGTAAGATTATATGAAAATTTTGGTGATAGAAAATTTTGATAACATAAAATTTTGGTGAAGAGTTAATGATTTAATCTGCTGATGGTGGATAGCAATAATTTATATTGTTTACATCAATATTTGTGTAATGTTAATAACATATGAAAATAATTTAAAATTTTTGTGACATTTAAACAAATGAAAGTGAGGAAAGAAGAAAGTTAAATTTTCAAAATATTATGAAAAGTTTTTGAACAAATTTCGTTGTTTTTTTGGAAATTGAAAATCTTTATGAACAATTATTAACATTCGACTTTATGTCAGTCGAGTATTGATATTGTTATGAAACAACGAATCAGTGATATGATAATTTTTCCAAATAAGTCTAATTTTGGAATAACACCGAATGAATCAAGTGACTATTTTTTTGAGAAATGTTTTGCTACGAATATTTGAAATATCAGATGCAATCTTTCGAAAAGTGAACTACGAACATGTAAATATTAGGGATCACTCAGAACTCTTTATTGAACGGTGATCACCAGTGTAAATATTCTTTTTGATTTTTTTTTGGATATCAGAATGGACTAATTAATTTCCTGATTATCATATCTGCGACATTCTAGTAATATTTTAGGGACTGTTGATTTCTCATGTGTGATTTGTTTTATCTTTGTTGAGGTTTTTGCCATTCGAATCATATTTTTATCTATAAATAAATTGAGATTTTAAAGGAATGTGCTAATTCAAAATAATTTCTCACCTTACCTTACTTGTGAATTACCGAGATCAGGGATGCCGGATTAGACCCAAGTATTCACCTAGATAGACCCTGAGATATATTTTCTCGTGCTAATCTGATGTCGGTATTTTACAAAATGTGGTCGTTGGATCTCGGTCCAATCGGGCACAATACCACTCGTAGATTTCTTCTCCTAAATATATATTTCTTCTTACAAAAAGAACACCCAAGTTCATTTTAAACAAAATGAATTTAATGAATGTCCTAGACTAAATGACAGAAGTCTTGAATAAAAATTGAAATCGTAGAATACTGACTTCCTTAAAGATTTTCCCAACGGAAAATACATTTCTCAATCAGTGACTTCAGTTCAGAAACTGAATCGTCAAATATTTAACAAGTATAGAAGATAACTGACATTCATCTTAACCAGACTCAAAGAATAAAATTTACTAAACATCGAAGTGAAAATATATGAAGCAAATATGGAGAATTGTTGTTTCCAAATGCCTTTAAACACACTCAAACAAAATAATAATGGGAAACATCTCTACCTTGGTCTTGTAGAAAATTGATGTTCATTGTCGGGTATCAGAAAATACCCAACTGGAACGTCATCCAGGCATGATTTGTTGAAATCAAACCCAGTCCCCTCCATCGGATACGAGTTGCTTCCTCGAGAATGGCAATGATTCCTTCTCGGCATATTCGTCTCCTCCTGGTATCGAACCTCGTTCCTCGGACTTGAGTTCCATCTCCAACCATCTTCGGGCTGATATCTTCTGTCCTCCGTTGGTGCTTCTTCAATCGCCGACATCTCTAGAAGTTCCTCCATCATCATTGAGCAATATATTCTGGACAGCATCATCGTTACAAAATAAATTCGTAAGTTGAATGTCGATTCACTATCGTAGATGGTAAAGTTCATTTGGTTGGTCAATGAAAGATTATATCTGCTCATAGTCGAGAATGAATGTACAAGAAAGTACATTAAATGTACTGGATGGAAGTGTACATAATGCATCATGTTGTCTCGGCATTCTATTTATCTAGATGTTATAGATCTTCTCATTGTTTCTTAACGTTGTTCCACTGTTGCTATCACAACTCTGCCTTGATATATCCCAAACGCGTAATAGTTTAATACATCATCACACACATACTTAAAAAGTCATAAACCAATTCCACTTCATAATTGTCTGTAGCCATCATAATGTTCATACACAATAAAGTCACAATGTTCATACAATATGACTGTACTTACTTCGTGCTGGAACGTGGATTTGCTTGGGTTGAAGTCGCACTGCACTAAAATGATATTCTCCGCTCGGAGTTGAGTAACTTTTTCTGACAACAGGAAGTCTCAATTATCTCTTAAAATACTCGATGGATTTTAATGAATCTTCTTGTGGTGAAGCCTTATCACTGGATAAATAAATTGAAAACACTTATATCTCGACGAAGTCGAACACTTGTCCGCTATTAAGCAAAATATCCGCCGCTCAACTTCACCTAGTTTGAAGCGGGGCTCTCGAAAATATTGGCCGGTCAACACCACTGCCTATTGTGTCACGTATGACCTCACTCAGTATCACGTCTACGGGAATGAATTACCTCCGGACGATACGTCTTGTCGCTATGAAGTCAGTCGAGAGAAGAACACTCTTGGCTGTCGTTCCCCCTTCAACTCGTCTGAAATTCGCGCTATTGTTAATCCCGCGCAGTTAGTGGCGCACACTTGCAATAATCCTTATTACAGTGTAATTCCTCCGTTTAACGTCATTCAAAGTAGTAATAATATCTTCTTTTAATTTTCTTAATGTTTTCAATGGAGTAAAATTGTTACATAGGGGTTAAATGGCATAGTTAATCACATTAACTTGATAAAAATCCATGTCTACTTCCATAAACCCTCCTCTAATTGGCTGAAGCATACGGTATATCCAATGATATATTTTATAACAATTAACTGGTAATATTTCGCGCTATTTTCTTGTTGCTATGCTCTTTCCAATGATCGAGAATATTCTGGGCGTCTCTGATCACGTGATGTGTTTCTCCCATAGCTTGCGTTCACTAACAAAACTCGACTTGAGCCAACTTCCAAGATTTATATTCCAATGTTAAATTTTATCATGGGCTCGGATAATAACATCATTTTCATCATAAATCATCCAAATTTCGGGCGCAGTACGAGACCAGGTCATTATCCAGTTCTACAAGACACAGAGCTCGGATACATCCTCTCCGGTCAAGTACAAATGCAGAACGCAACCAAATATCTACGACAAACTCAAAGAACCTTCTTGGTTAGAAATCATGATAATTTGGAAAAGCAACTGCAGAAGTTTTGGGAAGTTGAAGAATAAACCAGACTCCTTCTACAAGAGAAGAACTACAATGTGAGCGACAATTTCAACAAAATGTCAGCAGAGATGGCATGGGCAGATATATAGTTCGACTACCAATTCGCAACGATGACAGGCAACTTGGTGATTCATACGGCCATGCATGCCAGCGGTAGACTTCTACAATTAGAGGATCATTTACAAAGACAGGCTACCCTGCGTGCAGCATACAATCAATTTCTTCAGGAGTATGAAGATCTGGGACACATGAAGAAAATATAAAGAGGTCAAGAGAAGGCAGGACAAGTCTATTACTTACCTCATCATGCTGTCTTCAATCCCTCAAGTACCACCACCAAGGCTCGAGTAGTCTTTGATGCGTCAGCAAAAAAAACCACTGGTTTTTCTCTCAATGACATACTTCTTGTGGGATCTACAGTACAACTAGATTTGCAATCCATTATTCTGCGCTTCAGAACTCACGAAGTCGTATTTAAAGCTGACTTTAAAGCTGACATACCGGTAACTAAGATGTACAGACAGGTGAAGGTACACCCAGAAGATACTGGACTCCTGAGAATATTGTGGAGAACGTCTCCAGAACAGCCAGTCACTACATATTGTACCCATTCCGCCCTGGTATGCGATGTCCCAGCTGCCATAGCATCGCACATCAGGTGTCCCGGGACAGAGGGAATCGAAACAATAAATGAACAAGGAATGTATCGGAGATCCAGTTGAAATTTAAAACAAACACAGCTGTGGGTAGCACGAGACCAAGTGTCCCTGGGTCGTTTACGGGTTTAATTTAATCATAATGCAAAGCAAAGGGCGCCATCAACTGGATTCCTAACAAACCACATCCTTACTGGTGAAACCTTAATATCACACAGGAAAGGACTGGGAAAAATACGTCGTCACGGGATTATATAAAATCAAATAAAAGAAAGTTTATTGAACTGGTTGACAAGACATGATATATGAAAATTCCTGCCTAGGATAATGGTAGATCACGACAGTTATGATGCAAGTGTTCTTGATCAAATCTGACCATTTCCATTCTAACCAATAAATATTTCCGTTCACGTGCTCATAAAAAGTTTCTTGGTTCCTCAGGGGCACCGAAGCACTATATCACACGCCACAGATTCATATGTGAACCCTGAGTCCTATCATCGTTAATTATATAACAATCTGCACGTGAACTTTAAAGATTTACACTTATTTTGCACATATTTACATTTAAACTATATTTAAGCATTCGTAAAATACAGAATATCCTGGATTCCAACCTCACTGGAATTAATAAAGTTTACGAGTATTCATAATTAATTAAAGTTATTAATTAATAGCATCATCCTAATCATTTAATTGTGTTATCATCTTTATCAACACAAATGACCTTAAATATTCATTATTTCAAACATTTCACTTTCGACAATCATTTATATTCATCGTAATCAATGCATTAAAAATTATTTATAATCATCCTATCAAAAATTATTTACAAACATTTTAATCATTTTTCATAATTTATTATCATAATTATCTGGCATCCCAAAGTATTGAGAAAATCATTAACCACTTGTCAAATCAGCCGCTACTCAATCAGCTGTTCACTTAAATTTCTCAACTCATCATCAGGTCAGATCAGCTGTTTCACTTATAATTCAGAGTGATATTCAACCATTAATTATCAAAGAAACTTGGATTATCTAAATCTCCAGAATAACATCTAGGATCAATTTCTGAGGAGTCGTCAAACTCAATCATACTGGTTAGAAAGTATTGCCAGACGTAATTATTCTCTTATATTTTATGGTTTGTGCCTATATTTCACTCAATTGTCATATCAAAATTTATTGCCATAACTTCTCCACATTGGATATTATTATCCACTAATAACCACTTGAATTAATACTTCATGAACCACTTCCTTAATTATCATAAGTGAACATTATCAATTTACCATAAATTCATCATAAACTATTCAGCGCACAGCATGAATCAAGAATAAGACTTGGTTTACACTAACCTTCAGTTAACACCATTTATATATCAAAGTGGTAACCTCACAAACATTGGCAATCTTTATACAAACACTTGGCAAAAATATCTAAAGGCAACATATTTAATAATCCACATCAACTGTAATACTGGCTTCAGGCATTTATAAAGTCGACCCATCAGAACTGTGATCACTATAACTGTGTTTGACAACCTCTTAAACAACATGTAAATCACTGAAATAATTATCTATCCAACCTAAGCATTAATTAACCTCAAAGGTATCATAACTCTGTAAAATCTTTGAAATCTGTGTTAACAAACACCATCTGTGTTAGACCAATTATATATTTATTATTGCTGTTTCATTTCTGCCTGTGATAGATTTATGAAACAATCGTACTCATGTTACAGGAAAAAACCACTTAAAATCCCTGGTTAAGGCATAATTTAATCATCAGAAAAATATTAAACTGACTGTACCGCTACAAAAAAAACTATTGGATCCCTCACACAAGAATCACAAAGTTTGACTCAGCTTAATTTATTTTTACTATACTGGATACGGATCAGTTAATACATGACTTGTTAATTATTGTTAAATTCGCTTACAATCCACATATCATTCGGATTATATAATGATTTCCCTAGGTACAGGTCAGATGATTAGACACCACACAATTGCTCTAGTCAAAAGGCCCTGTTTCGACGGCTCAGATGATAATTACCTAACAGGTCAGATGATAAGACACCACACAATTGCTCTAAGCAAAAGGCCCTGTTTCTACGGCTCAGATGAGTGAATGCATGGGACTGGAATCAACAATAACTTTATTGTCAGATAGTAGTGACACTGTTTCGCTAAAGCGAATCAAATTCAATAGCTCAAATGATCCAATCAAACAAGAAGAAAAATCCCTGGTTACCAACTCCACACAATCACTAGAATGCAAAAAAAAACAATCAAAACCCCGACTGCAGGCATCAAGTCTCATAAATGCTCGATCAAGAAACTGTACTGTACTCTAAATATTCTACAACTCGCTACAAAAGATGATCAGATACTATGCTCAATAAAATCGGTGAGTAGCAAAGATCAGTGAAATGCCCCTCTTATCTCACATGGCATCCACCATGTATCAGCGAATTCATATAGATGATTTTCAAAATATAGCCAATGATGCTCAAAAACATTCCTACAGATATACCGGTGTGCCCATGACCATGCTAATTCATATCAGTGTATTCAAATAAACGCTCACGTTACCTTCATTTTACTCCAGATGGTCTGAATATTCATTCTAAAGATCGACAGTAATCCAGATATTCGTGATTAATTTCTCGCAAGATCGACGATTTATTCATCCTGTACCTCGGATCAGCATTCCCCTCGCCCCAATGCAGATCTCGGTATGGTCACTCGCCTGGGTAGAACTCGAACCCGTCACTCCGTTCTGCCATCCTGCCTCTTCTTATGCTTAGCACGCCATGTTACTGTATGAAATGTTCATCTCGAAATTTCCAATCTCGACCACCGTAGCCGATTGCTTCAAGTACATATCGGGTACATTATGAACTTACTATAGTTACGAATGGTACGGCATCGGCACCTTATCTTGCAACTAGGTGTCTCCGGCAACTACCTGAAGATGAAAATCACAGGTTTCCGCGAGCTGCAGAGATTTTAAAGCGAGACTTCTATGTGAATGATGTGCTTATTGGATCAACCACTATAAATGATGCTCAAATTCTCCTTCATGAACTTATTGAACTCCTCAAGAGAGGTGGATTTCACAAACGAAGTTTTGTTCAAATCATTTAGCTTTACTAGATGCCATTCCTTCGACATTGAAACAAACTGAGTACGCTCTTCAATTGGACACTTCAACCGAAGTGAAGACATTGGGATTATTGTGGCATCCCACAGAAGACACATTCATGATTGGTACTGTACCCGAAAATACCTACCCTTTACCAGATGGAATCCCTCGATGGTAACTGGATCGTAGTACCTGAAAATCCCCGGCTAGAAAACCCCCCAGATCCTACCAACCAGTGAAAGGAGTATTAGGGTGCAAGTAGTTCCTAACAGAGGTGGCATTGATTAAAACGAAAGAATCACAGGAGACGGCTCATAAAACACTATAATCATGAAAATAATAATATCAGGAGCGTGGGGAACTCTAGAAATACCTAGCTATAGCTATCTCAATGCGAGCTCTTAATACCTCTATAAATCATCACACCACACGATTAAAAGAAACTAACAAATTTATTCAAGAAATAAACTGACTAAACGTCCGTGAATGGACACAAAAATAAATATCCTCTTCTAAATTCATATGAAAAATATGGAACATAATGCAGCAATAAGCCCCCATGGACTGGACTGCATTAACCCCTTTTCTGACAACAAGATTAAATTATTTACACTTGACGATCCAACAACAAAAGTATAACCCTAAAGTATCACCATCATGGTACTTCCAAGATTAACATATTAATCATGCAGATGAATATTACTCTTTTATACATATACACAACAAATTCTTACACTCTCAAGTGTAAACGCCATTGATTTCGTATTTCTGCATCCACCATGTCATAATTGTCATAATTCATTAATTATTATCTGGTACATCAACCAAGCAATTAAGCAAAGAAGACGAATAATTATTAATCCTATATTTCAAAAATTTCAAATATTATTCATTATTACTTTTATAATCATTATTTATTATTTCTGTTTCATAAATCATCCCTTCTTATACTTGTTTAAATACTCTTAATTTGACACAATCGCAGGGATAATTAGATGGCGAAGACAAGAGCAAATTTTGAGGCTTTCCTAATATATATCCATGACTGGAATTACGAATTCAACAACAAATCAATAGTAATGAATGCATTGAGAACTATGTTCTTCCCTGAACTTCTTTAATCTAACATAATACAACTGAGATACTGTAATAATATTATAGTCATACATGACATCGACGATTGCTTAATAACAGTGGCTAATACCACCTACTTCACGAAGAATATTCTTTATAACCTGTTTTATACATTTTGCTCCCATTGGCATCACAAAAACAAATGTACTTCACTGAGTACTTCAATATATATTTCTTTTTACCTTCACAGACGTTATTACCCCTATATCACCCTAATGGTGATTATTAAATTCATTTACTAGTATCTGGTTTTATTCAGTTGTGTATATCGAAAATGTTTCGTTGTATAACATCAATCCATTAGAATCAATTCAAATGTGGGTCGTTAATATATTCCACTGGACTTCAAAAATCTTACCTCACAGAATTATACTCGAAGTCACGTAAGTATACGCCTCCACTTAAAATTAAACCCTGGGATCGGTATCAGAATAGTTAATGTTCCTCAATAAATTCTCATGTTGATATATTCCACTCAGAAAACTCATAATACTCCTTATTAAGTATAACAATAATCTATGGTGTACCAAAGTAGACGTAGTAACACAACTAGAAGTCAAAATCTATCAGTCGAAATTAGAAATATTCCTCTCAATTGAAGTCACGATGACCGAACTGGACCTATGCCATGAATCTAGGTAACGACTCGATATAGCGACTATTGATTCATTAGGAACCAGTACGATTAACGATCCCAAGAGAAAATTTCCTTACTCCAAATGAATAATCAAACTTCTAGCGGCTTCGGTGGCGTAGTTGGTAGCATGCTGAGCTTCTATGCCCAAGATCGCGGGTTCAAACCCGGCCGAAGTCGTCGGATTTTTAAGAACGTTAAAAATCCCTCAGTATGTCTTCCTTCGGAGGGGAAGTAAAGCCGGCGGTCCCATGTCATAGATTTATGGCATGTTAAAGAACCTTCCACTAATTACAACTGTGTGAAGCTAAATTAATACAGGTTAAACATTTGACTAACGTTCTTAGGTTCCTACGTTCGTCGTCAGGAGCCGACTGCGGTGGCATCTGGAAACCAATTTCTGAACTAGTTGGTCGTTGACGGTGGCGTTTGGCAGCAAAAGTAGGAACTACTTGAAAATTGATCGTCTGCAGTCCTTACTTGAATTAAAACAGATACACACACTAATACAGTCATCACAATTAACACCGGTTATCAGACAGATTCTACACACACCCAAAGTACACGGGGCTACATGACCGCGTTGTCGCAGACCCTAAACTGAGGAACCAACCAACCAAACTTCACATTCCAAAAATCTTACAAAAGTACTATCAAAAATGCTAAGCGCATCTGCAATGTCTGAGACCGCAACTATCAAACACGAAATAGAGTGCGTCTGTTAAACTCAAGTCAACGCTTGATTTTAAAAAATATCGAAATATTTATAAGTATCAAAAATATCTATTACACAAAATTAATTCGATTCCACCTAGGAAAGTATTAGTCTTCTTCCTAAAAATGTCCTCTTCTCTACAATAAAGAAGGTCATAAAAAGTTACTGAGTTTAATTAATATCAAAGTTGAAATCAGAATATCAATTATCAAAATTTAGAAAATGAGAGCGCTTGTTATTCAAGCCTAAACTCGATTGAGAATGAGATCAGAAATGAAAGAAATTTCAAGCCTAAACCTCACTTCAATCTAACTACGGAAAACATAAAGGATGGCAATGTGATCACTCATAAATGTCGATACTTTGCCACACTACATAAGTATTCTTTCTTCTACCTTTCTGAAGCATCTCGGAGTCGAATTAGAGCATGGATATGCCCTACCACATAATTCCATTACAAACATCAGGATAATGTAGTTCCTCCTCGCCTCCGGCATAGGAACCCGGGACCTCCATATCTCCTTCCCTTGGTTCACAGCTGGTAGTGGGAACGCTCCCTCGTAGTGGAAGTGGCTGTTTTCCTCCATCGACAAGTTCTAATACGCCCGAAAGAACTTAAGTTCGCATTCACAATATCGCGAGACCCGAGCGAGAACACTGCTGGTGTTAATATCAGCTGCGGTTGCATGGCGTCGAAAGTTCATTGCCCATATGCAGTTAAACCGCGTGGCGTGTACACTACAACTTGAATACGGCATTGTGATTACTTGTAGTGTTCATATCATTGCTTGGCGAGCAATGCCCACGTTTTATACTTAGCCCGACATGGCTAAAATGTCAATATTCTTGTTCAAAATTCCTCTCAACGTCTTGGTTTTCATTATGACTTACATATTGAGAAAAATCCACATAAAAAGTTCGAATAGCAGAACTGCGGTAAATACAGAATTCTTGCAGTATTCTTGGTGAACGTTGGGTAGATTATTGGCTGAGGAATAACCCACCCACCAAGGAAAGATGATTAAGAAAAGGAAGTGGGTTTCGGACTGGAGAAAAAGGATAGCGAAATAGGATGAGAGTTCCACAAAAGTTATAAATTTAGCTTTAAATACACTCAGAGGCGGTTGCCACCGCAAATCCGCTCTCGGATACCTAAAGTGGGTAAGGGCTTGGTCTAAGCTGACGGGAAACACAGCTAAGACTTGGACGGTTTGCCAGAGAAAGGCTTTAGTTTATTTCCTCCCAAGCACGCATAAGACTACTATAGGGAAGGGTGATAGTCTGGCAATACAAATAATAGCAGATTTGTTCTGTATTAACGATGGCATGCACTTGAGAAGAGTCAGGGAAGACATGATCTTGCTTAACCGTTGTATTTTCGAAATTATGAATCCAAAAACAAATATTTAATTTATTTTAAAAAGCAAAAGAAGTTTATAACTTTAACAAACATATATTCAATCTGGTTAACAAATTTGGGGTCACAGACCTCAGATAGCATTAAACATTTGCGCCAGGCAATTAACAATTTATGAGGTTTTAAACCTTATATATGTACTAAAATCTTTGTAAGATTTAAAAAAGACAAATGAAATGCTTAAAGTTTAAACATCAAATTGAGTACAAGGAGTGTACTTTAAGGAATTTACAAGTAATTATTTTAGAAAAAGTTACAACTTCGAAAATAACAAAAAAGGAAGCAAGTAAATGAAAAAGAAGTTCCTATTACTTCTTATGTTTATGCGGAATTACTTCTATGACAATTATACAAAAGAGGGCAGGTCACTTACTGTGAAACCTGAAGAAAAAAATCAACAAGGAAGGTTCTAGACTTCCTGTATTTAGATAGAAATCACTAGATAAATGGGGCAGGTTACCCTTTCGTGAGACCTAGAAACAACTCACTAATGAGTTAAAAGAATTGTATTCTCTCGTTATAAAAGAGAAACAATGTAAACGGACGATCGCGACGCGGTAGAAAAGTGGGACAAGCACTAGTTATCACTATAGTCTTTTAAATAGATGAAAAGTTCGATGTAGAGACACGAAAGTTTATGTAAAGAAAGTTATTGCAATGATGAAAATAACTGGTTGCACTAGGTAGGCGAGAGTCTATTTCTTGAGAAAGTTGGGAATTACAATTAAATGCGCCATAGAACATTCCAACGGTGGACGAAAGTTTGCTATTGCAGTAATTTATAAGGAAGATTCCTCATTTTAAACAGTATTTTCACAAGTGAGTGAAAAATACCTGACGGCAAGACTCGCAGATAGAGTATAGGATCTGGAAGGTTCCAGAACGATCTTAATAGAAAATGGGGCCAAAGATAATCCAGCGGAGGAACTTGCTTTGTAATTTATAGACAGCGGGTATTAGATAATATCCCACGTGGTGAGAAGATTTCTCATTTAGCAAGCATAAGAAATGCTGCTTTTCACCAAGATTGGCTTGATTAGACAAAAGCCCAACATGGAAAATCCCGCGAAGAATGATTACCGCCCCACAAGTAATCTCACGCTGTCTATAAAATAATCAATAAAAGCATGTAGATAAAATTGATGAAGATGAGGTTAAAACCTTAAGTCTGTACTTATCTTGGTTGCATGTTGAAGGTGAAGTTCCCCTTGACAATATTTAATATGCCAACATGGCGTAGAAAGTAGAGTTTGCCTCTTGGTTCGAGGAGACTGGCTCGAGTTGAGCCTTAACTGAGTCGACGGCCGGCGCACAAGTGAGACCCACTCAGCAGAGCACGGAGGGTCCAAGGAAGGGAAAGAGTGGGGGTAGGAGACAAAAGGAGAACATATAAACATAGCCAACATTACAACAAAAAATTGATCTTCTCTTGCTGAGCCGGTCTTCAAAGAGTTGATAACAGATGATACTAGCACAGCATGGTGAGTAAAAAAGTAGACGTAGTTCTCTTGCTCACGGAGAAAATAGCTGGCGATGGTAACAAGATCTGGTGGCCAGATGGATAAGTAAATCCTCTTGCACCAGGAAGAATTGAGGAGCTTCAGAGATTCGCTGCGAGATGACGCTAGGTGGGTCATAGAAGATATATATCTAGAACAGACTCATAAAAGATATAAGCGAAGTGATCACCACAGAGAAAATAGAAGATCACTGTTGGTGTTTGACAAAGAGGAAGGAATGAACATGCAAAGAGCATTAAAAATTAGATTCTCACGTACCGTGTATTCAAAGAATACACCAAACGTAGAAACGAAAACACCAAGACTTAATGCAGTGGCTTCGGAATAAAATGCTGTTATGTATCAATGCACGCTGCCCTCTACTCAAACGTATGTTTTCAACAACTTGAAATGAGACAGAGTTCTTCCACGCTGCATTGCCTGTATATGATTCTCGGCATGCTTATGTTTCAAAGTCCCTTCGTCACTTGACTGAATATCACGGTATTCTAGCCGAACACGGCACTCCCGTATATACTTGATTAAACCCGGATTTGATGTAAGCTTGTCGAAGCTAATGCAAGATCTGATTATCTCTCTGACCTGCAGCGAATCACAGCAAGACATGACTTCCCCCTCTCCTGGGCGTGATACATATCGATCTTATACACCATGACGAATGATTAATACACTCCATTACTACTCTATAGAATATTTCCACGGAAGAGGGTATGCATTACCTTTCCGCTAGATAATCATGAACTCCAATGCAAACTAGACATTTTAAATATGTCTTATTTCCATATCATAAGGATATTATATAGATCTCGAGCTGTCCACTCGAATGACAAATCAATATCCACCGACCGCTCCATGTGTCAAAAGTTGAAACTTGAGCTCGGGGACAGTCGCGGAGAATCGGGCTTGCTCGGGCGGATGTACACATGTTCGTCTCAGCTGCCAGTGACGTACTTTTAACTGGCTCACGGGCGGTTTGTAGTAGAAGCATCTTGAACGAACATGTACCGTATTTCGGACCAATAAATTAAGGTATAGCACTGAGTACGACTTTATTGAACCTCATGTATGCAGCAGTCGAGGATCGAACCTGCTTTTACGTAAGAATTGTATCTTTTCATTTAAAGGAAATAGGTATACTATACGCCATACATGCGTGCAGTTAAACGCAGTCAAGGAGCTGCGGACGTGCTATAAGTTTTAAAAAGCAAGAAATGAAAAGAGAAATGCACCAATTTGTAATCTGATAGTTATAACATGGAGAGAATGAGATCTGGTTGGTGCAGCTAACTGACATTTCGACGAGACCTTGACAGGTTACGCTGGCCAGAACACGTTTTATGAGTGTATGAGAGAGATAGACAGAGTCTTCCGCGACTCGAGTATTTTGCACGCGACCCGTTGACACGCGCGGACGAGCTCAGTTCATGCCACGCGACACCTATGATGATACAATACACGATGGAGTCACGTGATCTTAGCCCACCCAATCAAATAATTTACATATATTGGCGTGGATATAATTATGATTCTTAATTATAATAATTATAAATAATTAGAGCATGGAAATATGAAGCTACATGGAGATCAACATTAATTGACTGAAGATTATTTTAAGATAAAGCATCATTGGAGAGATATTCAACTGAGAGGTTGACATGAATTGTTTGCGCGCTTAGACGCCATCTTTTTTGCAGAGGGGGCAAGACTTGCTTCGACACCCGATTCATTCCACTCCGACCGATTGAAACGACAAGTCTTGCTATGTTGGGCTCCACTAGATATTATTGAAGCTGAGACAGCGAGGAAGGCAGAGCTACCGGGAGTCGAGCGACTTCGTCCAGTCTAGCAATTGAAGGAAGATCCGTTGAAATATAAGATGAACAAATGAACATATAATCTGACGTCAAGACAGAATATTGTATTATGATGATGACATATGATTTCTTTTGTTATTATTATAATTATTATTATTATTATTATTATTATTATTATTAAGAATAATCAATATTACATCCAGCAATACAAGAAAATATATACACACATAGCTTTTTAAGTAATAGGACATACGTCCGTACATTGTTCAAGAAATCGCGTGTGCTATATACACATTGTCCTTTGCACTACAACATTGTATAATTCACTTGTTCTCTTGATCACTGGAGTCCCGTTATATTAAATATGTACAATCTTCAACATATCATAACTTTAGTCTATTTTTGATTATTATCTAAGTAAACGTATTAGTCTAAAAATGTACATTCAGAGATCTATGTGATGAATATCAAATTCAGCCGAGTTAGGGAAGAATACATGTAAGCTATACCACGTAAGGCAAGGCCTTGTGGGTGGCATATTAGGTCTACTTACCTAATTATAACGTTAAGTGTTCATGTTAAAAAATATATTACATATACTGTATTTATTAAAATAAGCATTGTGAAATAGCTAGGTAGCAATGGTAATGCTAATTTATAGATTAAGCTACTTTAATATATCTTTAATGACATTTTTATTTTCTCGAACTAATATCTTTGCGTTACGTATAAACCTTGTAGATTTATGTAACTGCTCTTTTATGGGTTTAGGAAAGATATTGTAAAATTTAGGAATAAAGTATTGAAAATTACGCTTTGCAATAGATAGATTTGGTTTGAAGAGGACAGACATATATCCTGTTCTACCTCTAGTTTGGTAGGTGTGGCTCATGTTTATGACTGAATTTTTATTTTTATAGATATATTTATGGACTTCCGTCGCGTAAAGTTGTCCTATATTCATGACGTTTGCTTCCGCATACAATTCATTAGTAGGATATAACCTTTCCTTTTTATACATGATACGCAACACCAAGTTTTGCATTACTTGAGCTTTTTTTTTAAATAGTTTGATAAGCTCCTCCCCATGCAATTATTCCATACGTGAGAGTAGACTGAATAAGTGCAAAGTAGATATCTCTCAGTAGTTTAATATTGACAATGTGTTTCAGACAATGAAATACATAAACTGTCCTCCTTATTTTCTTTGTGATGAAATTAATGTGCGATCTCCACTTCATGTCTTTATCAAAATAAATTCCTAGGTATTTTATATTTTGTATGCGGTTGATTTTTATGCAGTTGCAGCTTGTATTACAGTTTTCCCGATGTACTGTAAGCTCGTTGAAGCAATTTTGATTGTTTTTTAATGTGAAAATAATAAATTTTGATTTATTTACATTCAGAAACAATTCATTATTATCCAGCCATAATTTAATCCCTTTTAAAGCTTCGGTTGCTTCTTGCCGCTCTATTTCCCATGTATTCCCTTCAACAAATATAGCGGTGTCATCTGCATAAGTGATGATTGAACTATTTTTTTGATTATTTATTGATTTTTCTATGTCATTAATGTATATAATAAAAAATAGTGTCCCTAAGAATGTTCCTTGTGGTATGCCCCTTTTTACTTGCATCGGTGCACTCAATGTGTCATTTATTTTTACATATTGGATTCTGTCAGTAAGGTAACTTCCGATGAGATTAAGAGCTGTGTCTCGAATACCATATTTTTTCCATTTTTTGGAGAAGAATATCATGTGATACAGTGTCGAAAGCTTTAGTAAGATCTAAAAATATTCCTAGTGATGCTGTGGAGCAATTTAATTTTTCTTGTATTTGTTTAGTTAGTGTTGCAATTGCATCCACAGTACTTCGACTTTTTATAAATCCATATTGCCTTGCTGATAGAATGTCATGATTCAGTAGAAACTGGAAAATATTGTTCTTGATACATTTTTCAAATATTTTTGCTATTATTGTAATCAGAGATATCGGTCTATAATTTTCCATATCTATAGTATTGCCTGATTTTAAGATTGGTTTAACTATTGTTGACTTCATTTGCTTTGGAAAATAACCTTCTGTAAAAGATTGATTTATGAGATTTAAAAGCGGTTTCACTAAAGATCCTATATTTTGTTATATAACCTTTGCTGAAATATTGTCTATTCCCATAGCTTTACTGTCACTTATGTCACCTAGGATTTTTTTTCAAATCAGTGGAATTTACCGGGGCCATGAAGCATGAGCTCTTATTGCTAGTTATGTTAAGTGTGGGGTTTCCACTTTTCTTTATAAATTTGGACATCTCGGTAGTCTTATTTATGAAATATTCATTAAATTTATTCGCAATTTGCGTGTCACTTTTGTAAATTTCATTCTGATACCTTATTTCACTAATTTGCTCTTTTTGATTAATTCTCTGAGCTACCTCATTAACTATACCCCAAATCTTTTTAGGATTTCCTGAACTAGCATTTACTAAATGTCTGTAGTAATCTATTTTTGCCCAGTTTATTAGCTCATTTAATTTGTTTCTGTATTTTTTATATTTCCCTCTTAATTCTTCATTATTTTTATTTGCCATATAATCGCGGTATAATTTATCTCTAGTATTAATGGACTCTACCAATGCAAGGGTTATCCACTCTTTTCTTTTGACTCGCTTTGAGTTTAACTGTTTAGTAGATTCATGGATGCAGCTTTGTATTGTTTCAATAAATATATTTACTTTAGTATCCAAATGTCCTTCTCCAAGTTTATTATCCCAGTTGATGTTGTTTAACTTCTGTTTTAGTTCCACATAATCTAATTTATGTCTTTGATAAATCCTAATGTTTGGTTTATTTTTCTGACAACTAACTTGATTAAATTTTAGGCTAATTATTGTTGTATTGTGATCAGTTATTTTGCTTTCCGAGACGATAGAGAGAATATTTTCATTTGAAAGCCTACTTTTAAGAAATGCGTGGTCAATGTACGATTTACTAGTTTCAGTTTCTCTAGTTGTACCATTGATTATAGATCTGAAATCAAATTCATTAAGAAGGTTTAAATAATCATCTGAATCTTGATTTTCGAATAAATTAATATTCATGTCACCAATTATTAATTCATTTTCTAGCTGACAATTTGTTTTTATATAGTTATTTAAATTCTCCAGAAATAATGTTTTGTTGTATTTTGGTAGTTTGTACACCCCTGTTATTGCTATTTTGTTGTCGCTTTTATTAACAACCACTCGAATAAATTTGAAATCTTTATATGCTACACATTTAACTTCATGCTGTAATCCATCTTTTATCATGATGACTACTCCATCATTCTGATTTATTTCACTTTCATTATAGTACGATTTATAGCAGCTATGTTTAGTAACATTTGCGTTACTTAATTTCCACGTTTCCTTTAAGACCACAACGTCAAATATATTTTCATAAGCCTTCAGAGTAACGTCTAAGCTATTCTTGTGTTTTGCAAGACTTCTAATATTAGAATGGATTACTTTTAAACTATTGTTATCTTCATGTCTATCTAAGAAGTATTTACACTCACCTATACTCCTCCCCACCTCTGACCGAATTTGATATTTCACATAATCGTCTGCATATGTGTTCATACAATTGAATGAGGAAAAGTGTTAAGTGTTAGCGGTCAAGTTATTGTGAGCTATCTTGGAGGGAGGGGTGGAGTGGAATTCAGCTGTTGAGGGGATGAAAGTGAAAGGTCAGTTTGAAATAGCACCAGCAACACGGCAGGGGAGGTATGCAATGAACAGTTATGCGGGAGAGAGACAGACAGATTGTGGTGTGGGTTATCTTAGAGGGTGTACCAACTTTTGCTTACTAAAACAATCTATTGCTATATGTTAAGTGGCCTTACTTTAAGCTTTGGGTAACTCACACATCTTTGTAACACAGTGCTTGCTGCCATTTGTTTTCTTCACGTAAATTACGCCATCGTAAGTCCATACGTTGGATTGCTGAAAACTTGCAATTCCCGCCTTCAAAATCGCTCGTCTTGTGGCTGTGAGATCTTCCCTGATTGTCACCGGGGTACCTTTGAGCTGTTTCTTGTTTTTAAACAATTCATGCCTAGCACGATACGTCGCCAATTTTACTATGATTGGCCTGGGTTTGGTCCCAATCTTGGGGCCTAAGCTATGGCTTCTGTCTATGTCCACAAGAGCGATGTTTGCCTTAATGTCCCCGGCAAATTTCAGCACTAAATTATCTGTGTCCTCGTTAGGATGCTCCGGCACACCAAAGATACGGAGATTTTGCCTCCTTTGGTATTGCTCCAGTTCGTCGTGTTTGGAGTTGCTTTCCGATTTGAGATCTTCGATCTCTTTATCCCGTTTCTTTATCTGAACTTTGAGGTCCTCACAAAGATTCACATTGAATTGGATCGTTTCCTCAAGTTTACTTAATACACATTCCGTGATCTTATCCACTACAGTACTTACAATTAGGTCCACAAATGATTTTGACTGCAAGGAATCCTCCATCACACGCCGTACTACTTCCTCTATGGAGTTGGTAGAACTGGAACTGTCGTTACCTGTCTGATGCTTCTGCTGCTGCTGTTGCTGCTGCTTGCTCTTCTTAGAAGACATTTCACTATTTAGTTTTTACGATTTATGTAAATTAAAGGATGATGAGTGTGAAATAATCTCACCAGCTCAAACTTATATACTGAATTGATTCACACTATACTTTCTTTTTCCTCTCTACACTGTGTTTACACCTGCCAAGTACACAATTTCCAAAAGCCGATCCTTAGTCGTGTTACTCACTCTGCGCCACGACAGACAAACTTAACACAGCCAAGAAGGCAACTGACTACAATTATATTTCCACGAATTCTCGAGATATACCCTAAATCTCATGAGAACAATATTCGACAATAATACTTCGAAATATTAAGCAATTATTCTATATGTCGACAAATTTGAGTCAGCAAGGATATTGTAATATGAACTCTACAGAGGGAGTTATGACTTGGTAAACGCTATAATGGGGAAATAATCTACAAACAGTGATGTGGACGCCAGGGGTGACATAATCAGACGAGAGGAATTATGAAGATGAACTACCGTACCATATTTCCAACTGTAGTTCGTTGATGTCACAAATTGCAATACTATTATTGGAGATTTCGATAACACCATGCAATTCTCGCAATATCATCGTAATACCATATCAATTCACCGAAGAACATCTAGAAAGCAGCCGTATGAAGAGAATAACGACAGAATCATTTGATTCAGAAAGGAACGTGAAATCCCAGAATGAGTTCCGATATACGAGGCTAGGAAGGAGCAATGGTTCAACCCCGGTCTTACGAGACGATATGCTGGAGCGGACCGCACCAGTTGATCCACGTTGCGGCCAGACAAACAGGCTGGCTTCGCTCGCAGGTATTTGGAGAATGCTGTCAAAGGAATGTCGTTCTCAGCTGTTCATTGCTAACGCAGATTGTCAAGAGTTGTACGTGCAGAAGGTATTTGAGGGTTTACGATTCATTTAGTAGTTGTTGCCATGTTATGTACATCTTGTGTTGACCAACATTTTTGTGACCAGTTTATTTTTCATAATTTTAATAGTTTGTTTAGTCATATTAGGTGACATTCCAGTCATATTAAAGTTTGTAATATTTTTACCTCACCGTGTGTCGTTTTGACGTTCTGTAAATTCTTTTATTGATTCCTCGTCTGATTTATTGATCGTAATTAGATTTCCGATATGCGTAAATGAGTTTCATAGATCGTGGAACGCTACAAATTGCTTTATATTGTTTTAAACGCTACAAAATGCTTTATATTGTTTTGAACGCTACAAAATGCCACATGACGTTACACAAGGCTTTATATCGTTTCGGAAAGTTTTTGAAAGGTTTTAAAACATTTTAATATAATTTATTAAGTATTACCAGCACATTACTCGATGCTGTGGTAAAATGTATTAGACATTTATGGGATGTTATGCAAGGCTTTGAAAATACTTGAATGTATTTCCTTATTTGAATCTACGGATTTTCACTATATGTTTGACTAAGTTCAATGGTGAACGATATTGTATTATTCAGGGAAAGCTATCAGCTGTTATCAAAGAAAGAAAGAAAGAAAGAAAGAAAGAAAGAAAGAAAGACAGAAAGAAAGAAAGAAAGAAAGAAAGAAAGAAAGAAAGACGTATTGTGATGAAGGAGCGATTCTAGCTCATTGTAAAACGAAAGACTTAATAATGCTAATGCAAGCATAAAATGTAATTGTGTTACGAGATGTAATTGATACACTCATTTAATATGTGAAATAAAATGAAGAGAATGCTGTTAAACCTTTATCTCAGTAGATGTTGGTTCAGAATGGGAGGAAATTGAGTTATATTTATTAATTCGATGGCATATACAGACGTAAATCTTCAAGGTATTTGGTTAAAATTGTAACGTGGTTGATTTATGATATGTATACGACGAATGAGAATTTGATATCGCAATTGAATCGCTGCAGTAAAAGTATTGAAATGAAAGGTTGTATAAACAAATGCGTTGTATTATGGAACAAGTTAATGGTAATTTAAAGGCACGAGGACGATTGTATAAACGCTAGTGAAGTATCTTGTAAATTGAAAGTTATTTCATAGTAATTTAGTTACAAGTAGTACCACCGCATTTAATTGTTAAATGAAGAGATCGTGAAATTCTATAAAAAGGGAACGGGCAGACTAAGAAGTGGCTGTCGATATTTATTCATTTTGATTTTCTCGCATCCCAGGTGTTGTGTTGAAATGGGTTTTATTATTATTATTATTATTATTATTATTATTATTAGTAGTAGTAGTAGTAGTAGTAGTAGTAGTATTGTTGGAATTCCGGGCATAGTTGTGGAGAGTAGAGAGTCGTTATTGGAGTCGTATGCGCAGGTGGTGAGACGCAAATTTAAGGAACTTGTTCAACGCAGCGATGAAATATTATGTCTACGAATGTAAGCGATTTGTATAAAATAATGTGTGTAATATTAATGTTGTCAGTGGAACAACAACGTTAATGCGATATTTGCAATGTTGTAATAAGTAGTACCACGAGCTGCAATATTAGGAGGTAATATTAACCACGAAGATAGTCTGATATTCTGCTCATCTGATATAGTTCTTATTAATTTTTATGGCAATTTGGAACAGCAATTACCTTAATTGTTTGTTGCTGATGTTCACTTGGATATGACATACTTACTGATACTGACTGGATAGTTGTGGATCTTATTAACGAGAAGTTTTATTGAAGAGGAAGATCTAGGAAGATCTAGGAAGTAAACATCTAGCAGGTCATGGTACAAAGGTGTAAATATTGTAAATATTATAAGTAGAAGCAACGTTAATAGTTAAAATAAGTTTTAATAGAATACGGAATAGTTAGGATTGTGTTCTAGCAAGAAGTGATGTATAATCTCGGAGCATTAGAATGTAAATGGTAGTAGTTTCCTTTAAGATGAAGCGAATCTCAGATCTACAGTTTGAATAGCAAGTTGATCCACGTTTTAAACGTTTCTAGACTTGATGTCTATTTTTGAGGATATATTTTATTTTGAAGTAGGTCAAGGTGATGTGCTTAGTTGTGACATAATTCCCAATTGTTTTAGAGAAGGCGAAGCTATTATTTCGTATATGCAGGAAATGCATTTGAGCATATGATTTTGTTGTTTTTCTTATGTTGATTTTTATGAATAAATATCGACAGGCACTTCTTAGTCTGCTGGTTCCCTTTTTATAGAATTTCACGATCTCTTCATTTAACAATTAAATGCGGTGGTACTACTGGTTAGATAAAGGCGCCCACTTAAATTTAAACCGTTCTCCCTCGAGATTCCGAGAGTCTTGTCCTACAATATTTTATAGTAGGAATTTTTATATGTAGCTAGGTAGTAGTACTATCGTGTTTTAAATATGATTCACCGAGAAATTACTAGTTAACCATCTAGTGGGATTTGTTGGTTTATCTAGCTGGGTATCAGCAGTCATTGCGATCCTTCCCATCCTCGTATAATAGGTGGTGGCTATGTGAATTTCGGGTATATAAGAGTATATTTAATTGGCTCATTCCCAACGTGGGGCACGTTGATGTTGTTTATGGGATATAGCCAGATATTTAATTGTCTGTTACCCATTCGTGGAGTAGTCGATGTCGTTTGTGGAACGATCGATTGTTTGAAGATGTTAAATGTCGATCCCAATTATGGAATATGTTGAAACGAATAGACATAACCATTTTAGTAGAGTACTGTGAAGTTGCGAGGCATATTTTGAATTGTTATACCAGCTAATGACGTATTTTAGCCACAGTAACGTAAAAGTAAATTCAGTGTTAATGTAACTGCGATGATTAAGTAAAGTATAATTGTTAAGTGAAGGAAAGATCAAAGGTATAGATCACATTCGGGTATGATAGTCGATGTTAGGCACGTATATGAGTAGTGTATTTGAAGTGTTCCACTGGTCTATAAATCTTTTAAAGTTGGTCACCCTGGATATTCACAGCATTGGTTGTAGCTGATTTTCCCCAGCTTTGTCCAAGAGGATAACGAGAATGTCGTCCAGTGATCTGGATGCCATTAAGGCAATGTTGGTAAAGTTGCAGGAAGGCCAGACCCAAGCGGCTGGTGATTTGGAAGCATTGCATAAGTTTGCCCACGACAATGCAAAGAAAATAGAAAAGGACATTAAGCAGGCTGTTGTTACAGTTAGGTGTGACATGAAGGGATAATGAGCCCTTGCCCAATCCCTCACGAAATCTAGTATAACCCTAGTTCAGGAGGAAAGCAAGCGAGCTCAGGAAGAACCTAGGTTAGTGGCAGAGAAGGCACATGAAGAGATTAAGGCAGCTTTAGAGAAGGCACAAGAGGAAGGAAAGTTAGCCCAAGAACATAGCAAGTTAGCGCAGGAGGAAAGCAGACTAGCGCATGATGAAAGTAGAAAGGCCCAAGAAAGAGAAGATAAAGCCCAGAAAGAAACTAGGATAGCTTTAGAGCGAGCCCAGGATATTTCCAGACGCATTAGTGATAAAATAGATAAAGTAGCTATTGATCTAGGCACCCTTAGAACAGATGTAACCTAGAAAGCGGTAGAGGCTCAGATAGAGAGTAGTGAAAATATCATCAGGCTTCAAGACAAATTACATACAAGCATTGACTCAACAAAATCTGAAAACAATCAGCACTTTGAACACTTTTCAGATCCCCATGATGCAATGAGTGGCAAATTGAATGATTTGCAAGGTATTGTAAGTGATTTGCAGGTAAAAATAACCGATCAGAAAAAGCTGATTGAGGAAGTAATAAATGTTGATGTTGCAGAATGTATTGTAAAAGCTGTAAATAATTTGAAAGATGATGTATTGAAAGCTAACTGTGGCTATATTCTAGAAATACATGCTAAGGTATTGAAAGATGTTGATCGTGTATAAACTAATAATAACGTAATCGTAGCCGATCTAATTCAGGAGTTATATAAGCGCATGAACCAAATAGGACAGTCTAGCGCTGCATTAATTTCCGAAAATGTAAATAAAACAGACTTAGGCAAATCGGAGGAATTGAACGCTATTAAGAAAGCTGTCGAGAACGTAGATTTAGAATTAACGAAAATAAGGTCAACTCAGCAGTCAGGTATATCGGCACTTAATGGAAAGAGATACGAGCGACGCAGAAGTTCTTAAAACAGATGTTAGGAATGATATGAGAGAGGATCTCAGGAAGTTCTTTAAAGAACGCGAAGAAAGGTCACGTGAAGAGCGTAATATTTACGTACCGTCTCGGTAGAGACTGGAAGACGATCGAGAAAGCATAGATAGCCACGAACACACCAGGCAAGTTATAAGGTCAGGATTAGAACGTATTCGGAGGGAGTACGATGGTGTAGGAAGAACATATGATCAGGGTTATGAGAGAGGAGCTCAAAACGTAATAATATTGAGGAACATAGATGACAAGCCTATGTAATTTTCCGGTAGTGGAAATGTGACAGCCGTAGAGTTCCTACGTGACATGCGTTGTTACCTGGACGACAATCGCATCCCAAGCGACCACGAGATGAGAGTGGTAGAGAAGTGCCTTGAAAGGGAAGCACTTCTCTGGCACAGAGCGTTTAGGTACAAGTATCATAACTATGAAGAGTTTGCGGACGCCCTTCAAAAGAGATTATGGAGCATAGAATTGCAGCAAGATGTTAGAGCGGAAATTAACTCTAAAAGGTATCCCTATTGGACACCTACTCGATACGCAAGGTTCTTTACAGAACATTTGGCCCGGCTACAGTATTTGCAACCCCCATTAGCCGAGGGAGAATTAGTACAGGCGATATCGCGTCAGCTTGCGACAGAAGTGCGCAGACATCTTATAGCCGCTGATGTGTTTAGAAGCGATGGCAGAAGATTTATGACGTCCTGACCATACGAGTACGGTATCGAATCCACCAAGTAGCAGAGGAAAACAGGAGCATCGTGTGAAGTTCATACTGTTCTTGTCGACCAGAAGCAACAAACGGAGAGAGATACGGACAGAATAGGTCCCGTGAGAACACCTTATTATAGGCAGAACCGATACGAACCAAGTTATCGGGGACCTAAAGACAGGAGGCCATACCAGAACCGATATGGAAACAATGGACAGCGAAGAAATGGTTACCATCGCAACAATGAATACCGTAGAAGCAACTATTACAACCCTGATATTAGGCAGAGTGGAGAAGGATACCGTAGATATAAGAATTGGAATGATGACCAGTTCGGGAGGAGGCAACAGCAGAAACAATACTCGAAAAACCAAGGCTGGCGAAACAACGATAACGTGCAACGATTCTATAATGAAGGAGAAAGGGAAGGTAAGGAGTATATTGTTTTATCCTTTATGAAGGTAGAACTAGGGGAGGTGTGTAGGGTGGCGTATCTCAAGGGGACGCGCGGTCAAAACGAGCCTGATCGGGTGATTGGGAGGGTTGGTCTAAGTGTATCGGGGAGGTGGACGAATCTCTAAGAATTAACGATCAAAATATAGGGGCGTTTCGTAATCAGATGTAACGTTTAATAAGCAGTGAGTAAGGCGCGAGTGATGGGCAGGGTTGGCAAGTTGCTTACAGTGCAGTATAGCAGGGGTAATGTCAGTGTCGATAAACAAACTGATATCGCTTACGCAGCGATCTACAAATAAACAGATGAATTATAAAGTGAGGGCGGGGATCAGTCCGCTAACAATGAGATAAGCACCAGATATAATAAATGTGATTGTTTAATGTAGGGCTTTATAATAAATGTACTAGCTTCACTAAATGTAGTGACAGCTCAACAAGATGGATGCAGTAATACAATTCAAATCAGGGGAAGCAAAGGGTAAGGAGTTAGCTTGTGTAGGAGATCTGAGTTTCACACTCACCTGGGTACTCTGGAGTCGGTCGCCAATCGGGCAGCACCACGGTGGAACAGACAATCCCCCTCTGAGGGATGGATCTATTTATATGTGCTGGTGTGCTGACTGTTGCTAGTTGACACATACTTGTTCTACTTTGCAACTCTTGTATGTTTGTTGATGAATGTGGTAATAGTTTAAGCAAGAGTTGGTACATGCCTGCAACCAACTTGTTATAAAATGTTGTAGCTGGTGTAGAGTGAATTGTTGTAGCTGTTGCTTGATTTACAGCCAGGGGTGTGAGATTGGGGGTGATGTGGGTGTGATTGGGTTGGCTGTTATAGGGGGTGGTTTGTAGATGTATATCTGGAAGTAGCTATGGATAGTTAAAAGATGTACCTGGGAGTGCCCTATGGGCTCTCTAAGTGTAAAAATTCTCCGTCCTGTTTTAATTGGCATCGGCGCAAATTGTATTAGACGTAGGGTGGTGTTTTCTTCTTCTGGGTCCTCCTCCTGTCCTTTTTCCTCTTCTTTTCTTCTTTCTTCTTCCGGTCCTAGTCGCGTGGATGGTTCGTAGTCATGTGGAAAGTGTGGTTGTGAGTGTACCTTTGTAGCATTGTGGTGTGTACTCAGGTAGGGTAGGTTTCAAGGGGTGGAACAGTGTTTATAAAATATTTCTTTGAGCTGTTGATGAAGATAAATCAATAGCAAAATACATTGGCATTTAGTGGTATAAGGATACAATATGTAAAATAAAAAACTGGCATGGGATGAAGGGAATGTGATATGGTACCAGAAAAAATTATTACAGTGTTGACATACAATATCCTACAATGTTAAAACATAAAGTGTAAGTGTGGAAAAAGAGAAAATAATGTTAACAGTGTGGTTTACAAATATTGGTAAATACATGACAAGGAAAAATATACAATCGTGATGCTAAGTAATGCTAAAAAAAATATTGCAGCGTGTTCAAAGTGTTACAGTATTTGGCATAAGTGTGCAATGTTAAGCAAACAACAAAACAAATAACAAGGACTGACATGGGTATATAGGATTGTGGCTTCGGTGCCAGAAAAAAATATTATAACAGATTAGTACATAACATATTTCGTGTAGGAAAGATAAGAGAAAAAGTAAAATGGGTACTCCATTAGGGTTTTAATTGGAAAAACGATAAAAATGTTTTATTAGGGAATTTGGAGAGTGCTGGATTACCCGTACATTGTGTTGTTAAGAAGGCAGAAATGATGCGTGTCACCAAAGGTAGAATACATAAAAAGTGTACAGACATGTAATGTTGGAAAACTTGCATATCAAAAAGAAAATCTTGAGTGTTGTGTTGTGTTGTTCAATCATATAATGTATATGTATGTAAAAAAAACATAATTATAGGTAATACAATTATGACGAAAATAACAATACTATAACAATAAATACCAATTAACTATTTCGTTGTATTGGAGCTCCTTCGATGTGTGCTTTGTACCCTTAAGTGCTAGTACTAGTACTTATAGCTAGTACCCTTATCAGCTAGACTTAAATTTTAGTCTTAGTGTTTAGCTGGCTATTCTATTGTAACCTGTGAATTTCCCTCCGTGGGCGGGAAAATTCACCTTGATAGCGAAGGTCGGTACTCACAAACCTATGCCGCCACTAGCTATCGCAAAGCGTGTGTTCGCCGGTGATACTTAACGTCCCCAACTATCACTGTACGAACCTGTCGACATCCTACTGGTATAAAAGAAAGGAGATGAGTGTATTATAGTGTTGTGTGGGAAGAAACGACGTAAAATAAAAGACAAGTGTAATGTGTGTGTTGTAAGAAGAGGAAGACATGTTTCTGCTTTATGGCAGTGAAATCGCATTTACAAATACTATGTACATGGTTGCGCCATCTGTGAAAGAAATTATAAGTGTTAATAGTATGTTGTCATGAGTTAAAGACATACCCTTACCCTATGGCAGTGAAAGTGTGAATGCAAATACAAAATTTTTGGAACATTGTTGGATGGGTTACCTATAGAGGAAAATGCAATTATTAGAGATGTTATCCGTGGTGCAGGTTCCCTCTGGGGAGAGAAAATCTCAGTGCTATCTGTAAGTAAAGCGCAAGTGTTAATTTTAGTTATGACACAGTTGTTATGTCATTTCTGTTCTTCACGCAGCGCTGGTTACTTTGTGTGTCTTCGGTGCGGCCGGTGGTGTACATTTCATCCGGGCGCCTTAAATTTATGATTACTTGTAACCTTATACTACGGTACTTATTTATACCTGGGACCCCGTGTGGGTTTACCAAGCTAATTCATAGCCATGGTCGCTAGTTGGCAGGAGAGTAGCGAAGCTACTCCGTCCTCCTATGCCTCTTACGTATGCTAACTTATTGTGTAAGTCCTTACTCCTATGATCGGTGTATAGGTGGTGACAAATAGAGAGAAGGGTGCATTTGTATGCTATTTTAATTTATTACTAGCTGAGGTCTTAGCCTATCTACGTATATCTATAAACCCTTTGTGTGTCTAGGTGAAAGAGTGAATTGTTGTAATGTAGTGTAGTGTAACAAATGTGTTTTATCGTGTTATTGGGGTGTAAGAAAAAGGGGTGGCGCTTTGAGGCATTTACATTACATGTTATAATGGTCATTTTTTTTGGTATGGCGGTGGAGCTCGGCTGAAATTGAATGCACAGTGATTAGTAGAAATGCTCTGGCCATAAATACACTCGTCGTGTTCGTCACGTAGCGCTATTATTGGCTGGTCAGCCCATGTTGGTCGACGCAGACGTCTCTTCGGGTGCCTTATATACTATATGTATATATTTTATGCATTTGTCTTCGAGTGTCTTTGCCTAGTGTGAGAGACGAGCAGCTAGTGCCTCACGTCCATCGTCTACCTTCCGTGTGCTCACTGAACTATAGCGTGTAATCTAACTTGTCATGCCATTCCTTTAGATATGTCTGCGTATTCCTTGGACATGTCCTCCCCGGGGCTTCTGCAGGTATGATCATATAGGCCGTTTCGCTCGTTCGTCATTTATTTATCGCATGTATTCATTTCGTCGGCCGTCGCCGGGAATCATTTAATATTATCATTTGGTCTTCGGACTTACTGCTTCTTTGGTCTTACGGCCGATAAATCATTTATATAGGCCATCGTATTCATATATCGCATTTTATATCGCTTTTCCGGACTTATTGCCGGTTAATCGTTTATATCATCGCGGAAAATTCAATATTTCGATATTCAACGTCCTATTTGGCGGTCTGGATTTGGCATCTATATCAACGCCCATTGGCGAAAATGCATCCAATTATCGTTTTATTTCGATATTCAACACCCTATGTGGCGGTCGGGATTTCGCATCTATATCAACGCCCATTGGCGATAATGCATCCCCCTTATCGTTTTATTATTCATTAATTATATTCATTTTCATTATATTTTTCTACTGCTCGCTGCAGGAATTTGTCTACCAAGCAACGGTGACTATTACTTAACCTTATAGACTAACTAGAATTATAACTAGTGTACGGCCTATAATTGGCTTCAGGCACAACCTGGACACGTTTGATAGTTTTGTGTTGCTGCGCCTCGTACAATGTGTGTGTGTGTATTTGAACATTTCTCGTTACTGGCTGGCCTAAATAAGACGTCATCACACAGTGCGATTGATGTTACCTTTTGTTAAGGTTGAACGCACCGTCGGCCACTGACCTTGGCTATGGGTCCTAGCCGCGGTTAGTTCTTCCTTAACATGTTTGTGTTCTGTTCTCTTCTTCCGTGGTACTGTCCCTAGACCTTGTATTTAAGTACATTGTGTCACTCAAGTTGTCTTTTGGGGTGGGATTCCAGTGGGATGGTGTGATTGTTGTGGGATGTTGGGCATTAAAGTGCATGTGCTGCTTTTACGCTCTGGCTCAACGGATTCCCACGCTGATATCATCGCATAATGTTCTGGGTATTAGTATTTTTTCTTGGATACATGCTTAGGTTTGTTTTTGGGTAATGAAGGTATGTTATTGTTTTTGTTAATTGTTGGTCTTACCATATAGAGTAGGATGGTATAGCATTATTGGGCTTCTCCTTTTTCTGGCCCATGTTTATTTTGCTTGAGGATGTATGTTATTTACTGGGGATACATGCTTTGTTGAAGGAGTTGGAGCGTGTGTTAATTATTGCTCCGGTGAGGATCGAGATTTTTGTTATGGGGATTCTTGCATGCGGGTATTGTTAGTTTAAAATATGGACGTTAATCAAATTAATGAGGTATTGTGTTAATATCTTAGCCATTATGCATGTATCGAGCGTTTTTATTCATTTCCGTGTGTTTTATATGCGGTGCAGCTGGATCTCTGTCCGTGGATAAAATGCCCTTTCTCTTGTATTAGGCCTGCGGTGGGGGTGGGGGATTTAGCATATTATCACTAATAATAATAATAATGATAATAATACCCCAGGTGCCAGGTGCAAGTTGTATAATTTGATACCCCTATGCCGATATATTCCTTAGTGTATTGCTCCCTTCGTTTCGTACTGTTTCTTACTGTAAGTATGTAAAATCTGTGTTCGATCTGAGGATGTTTATAATTATCCTGTATATTCTTCCTGATCATAGTGTCTAATTACTATCTTGTCTAATCGGAAAATCTGTTTCCTGTTAGTAGTAGCGTTTTGATCAATGTTTCTGCGGTGCTATCAATAATACGAGGGATAGTGTATTGGTACTAGTACCTCCTGACCTTGTTTACATTCCTCGGTGCCCTGCTCTTCGTGTCCGTATGACGCGTGGATTCTCATTGTTATAGTTTATTGGGAATTCCAATATGGCGGCTACTGAGGTGCGAGTGATAAAGTCTGGGACAGCTTAAATGAGTTACTCAATCAAGACAGGGTAGGCAACATTAACAGCCGTTCCCTATGCCTACGTAAATGTTGGTTTATGGTTGCATTTCTTGAAGGTAAGTTGTTTTCAGCTGCGAGCACATTGTCGCCAACCCTGCTTAAAATCCCGCCATCTCCAAAGACCATAATACCAGTAAATTTCCGTACCACACAGTTGCCGACATGTTTCTGGCAATAACTCCCAGAATGCATTTTTCACAAAGTCAGCCAACATTATAATTACGACTGTAACTAGTGACTTATTATTTAAATAATTTCACAGTTTTCTTTGGAAATTCAAGTCTAATGAAGTTGTAACAAGTTGTACAAGGTAAGTACTAGTAATATACATCGATTAAAACAGTTTATACAGTTATTATAGACTCTTGATATGTGTGTGTCAAATCCACTTGTCTGAGATGTTTCGAAGCTTTTATTTAATTAATTTTTGGATAAATTCTTATTTAGATTTCATCATGACGCCTAAAAAATACGAGAATAAGATTGGAGATGGATTGGAGTAACTCTATAAAGATCACTACAATTTAAGTAAGTAGGCCTAGCCTAGACCTACACAATTTAAAGTACAGAGTTATTTAATCGTTGTTTTATTTACTTTTATATTCAGTCAGAGCACAAATAACATAATAAAAAACCTTAATGGTCTTTGGAAATTTTGAAATAGTCTTCCGACTGCATTTTCCGTATAGCACCCCGATTCTGTAAGAAATGGTTAAGCTATAACAAGTCTTTAGGACCCGTAAAGACTCGTTAGCAGTCGAATTGGTATTCTGTAACGCCAAATCGCATCCATGTTGTGACGTAGGTCTTACCGCTGAACCATCCACCGTAAAAGCATGTTCCGAGGACTTGTTAGCCGTTTTCTAGTCAATGGTTAGCTTATTTGCAACGAAAAATCAAAGATGGAAGCGAACAGCTGATATGTATGTTATCACTTAATGGCTTGAATATTAAGTTATTCATTAAAGATGGTCTAAGGTAAGTGCAAAACAATATATTTTTGATTCTTCAAGTTGTGCAAATATCTTTCTTTGACGATTATGGTAAATAGCATACCGGTACTTTTTATGAATAATGTCCCGTGTAATGTTATTTAACTTACACTTTTATTTTTGTTTTCAGATGCAGTAAGCGATCTAAAACGATTATTTGATGGAGAAGAAACTGAAGCGCTATTTTACTACTTTGGAAATAATTAGCTTTCATTTTAATTGCAGAATTCGAATCATACTTGCGGAAGCTTGTAGTCAGTAGTCCTCCAAGCTTGTTTCTAGGTTATGGAAATAATTGCTGTGTGGAGTTTAAAGACACCTACCTAATGTGCGGCAACTGTGCTTTTAATTATTTAAATTAAGGCTGCAAATGTTACATTTCTTCTCGGCCTTGGCCTATGCCAATTATAATTATAATTAACTTAATTGTGGTGAAGAGACATGACAATATAATTATCATAATGGACTTTCACAAACTGAAATTAACTCATTTACCTAAGAGAATGAGAGGAAATGTTATCTCCATCGTCAGAACTGGTAGTATCAAAGCTTTCAATCCTGATCCAGTAAGTATTTAAACAATAGGCTATCGTTTAAAACCTTGGCAAATAGCCTTAGTAGGCAGGCTGGAACATAAAGAGCACTAGTATTGTACTATGCTTTCATATTGAACTAATGAGGGAAGTTAATGTTACATACATGTAATGCATGCAGTCGATTAACAGTGTAGGGGAGAAATAAGAAATATCAGACACTAAATGAACTAAAGTTTTTGGTCAGTCTGCTTGGCAAGTTGTCATTGCGAAGGGAGGACTTTCATGTAAAAGATTACATCGCATGCTACTGCTGGAAATTAAAACCATAGCACTGGCTACACGTAGTTGCTCTAAATGTGTCACCTGAGCCCAGTATGTGATATTAGGATCTGTATTCCATTTGGCCTGAAGCAGCATCTGCTGAGAATTGCAATACAAGGACTATGTTTTTTTTTTATAGAGTCTCTAAATTACTCATGTGAATTGTTTCTGTAGACACTCATATGGTGTATTATCAGTAGGCAATTAAAATGTGATAAGTCTTATTGCTGTTATAGGTGATTCTGGCCACTTGGTTGAGTCTGTTATTTATTCCAAATTTAAATCCTGCTAGGCTAGATTGTTCTTACGAGGAATAAACATCACAAATGTTCCAAATAGTTCTCACAGTTTTAATAACCTGGTATGACACAGCTCGGTCATCTAAATGGATCAGATGAGAAAGAAAATTAACAACATGGTGCTTTGGGAGTTTGTCTAACATCAAGGTACGTTAATTTTCTTCATTTCATTGTGTTATCATTTGAGAACTAACCTAAATGCAACAAGGTGTAAAGCTTTCCAAGAGTGGAGTTTACCTGAACCGCAGTAAAAAATTCTTAAACTACTCAAATTAGTCAAAATACCTGCAGTAATGGTATCTTGAGACGATATGGTAATAGATGTTTACTCCTTCGCTGTCTGTAACCCACCCAGCCATTCCAAATAGGATCACGACTTATGTAGATGAAATTCCATCTGACTTTGCCATTTTTAGCACCATGTACAGTACTGCCAACCACACGTATTCGATACTATATCGCATTCGGCAGACCAATGGTTTACGCCTAGACCAACAATTGTTAGGTAGCGTTAGCTAATATAAACACCCCTGGTTTTTGTCACGCACAGTGGGGGTAGTCACGCGTCAGTAATCTTTATCCAGGCCAATGGTTTAGCCAATTATCTTTTTTCACATAATTACAAAGGTGTCATGTGGTGTATTTTGTATCAAACATGTTGGCGACGTAATATGACGTCAATTTGTCAGCCACAAACATCTGCCGTCGTTGACCAAGCTACAAATAAAAACCATCATTTAAACAATATTAGTGAAATTTGACAGTTTTTTTAAGGGGCGGAACTACGAGGTCATCTACCCCCTATGATTTATTATTAATGTAGTTATTGCTGTTTTAAGGGGCAGAACTGCGAGGTCATCTGCCCCTATTCTGAATGTAAGTGGAACGCAGGTTATACACTTGCAGCAGACATGAATGCGGCTTTTACATATCTTGTGTCCTGGTTTCATCTTCTGGGCGATTACTTATTGAAATTACAAACCCTGGTCACTACTGCACCTCATATATGTGCTAAAGTTCGTAAATATATGTTTTTATTTATTGCTATTTTAAAAACGACAGCCATGTTTCGACAGCGCTTGTATCTCGTTCAACTGTCAATAAGGTGCACTTCAGCGGCACACACCGAGGCGCACACATTGTTGCGAACATGTGAGATACAAAATCACCGTTGATAAAAAGAAGTGAGATACAAAATCACTGTTGATCAAAAAAAAAATTCATCTGGACGCGTTAGGTTGTAACCATTGTCAAAACTCACTGGTCTGAGCGTGTTGGCTGTAACTATTGTCAAAAACCATTGGATTCGACAAAACGAAGGTTAGAATGGCTGGATGTTGGTGTGGCATAGTACCGCAAGGGCGAGGTTGGCAGAACTGTTTTGATTATGATTGATGTGAACAGTGGCTGCCACAGCTGAAATTTTGCCTGGATAAGTCGTGATCCTATTTGGGATGATTGGGTGGGTCACAGACAGCGGAGGAGGAAACATCTATTAAAACATCATTCCCCGATTTATTTCTCCTCGTTGGTTGAACTATACCTTCCGATACACCAGCGTTTGGGGAATATTTAGGGAGAACAGTGACGTCACCGTGATCTCACGGATGGCGTATTGCTATCGGTCACGCTATTGGTTGGCTGACGTATTGCTATCGGTAACGCTATTGGTTGTCAGCTGATTACTACGTCAGTTCGTCGGGAGATTTTGCTGGAGTGGGTTCGCCATTTTTGTGTTGTCTCGCGATCGCGTTTTCTAAGCGTAATATTAAAATAAATATTCCCGTGAATAACCTGTAAAATAAGATTTTGATATTAGCAGTGTCGTGTGCTCGATTGTGTTGACGATTTGTATTAAAATTGTTTAAATCCTGAAGTTGTTGCATTAAACTAAAAGCCGTTACTTGTGGTGGAAAATCAGTGCTTCTGCTTGTATATGTGGAATAATACAGCATTTGGAATATATCGGTGAGTTTTTACGTTGTTCATACATATATTTTGGTTGTTGCATTTAATACGAAAGTTGTCTAAACGATAATATTACGTCAGGAACGGTGTTGGCGAATACGCCTGTTAAAATAGTAATGGATTTAGACAAATTGGCATGTACATGAACACCTGCAAAATAGATATGACAATGTTTTGTATTAGACCTATCGGAATCTTTAATTGAACTATATAGCTCAAATATAGATTTCGATACATAGAAAGAAAATGACGGTTTTTGTGTTTGCACCCAATATTGGAAAACATAAAAATACCAACCTATCGGAGGGGAGGGGGTGGGGTGTGGGGAGGGGTGTGTGGGGGGGGGGTGTGGGGGGGCGCAGCCCCCCAGAAAAAACAACATTATTGACCACAATGTTTTATGATGGCATTGACCTGTATCGGAATCTTTAATTGAACTATATAGCTCAAATATAGATTTCGATACATAGAAAGAAATTGACGGTTTTTGGGTTTTTCCACGCAAAAAACTCCTCTTACGTGAATTTGCGAATTCTTTTTATGTATCGGAATCTTTAATTGAACTATATAGCTCAAATATAGATTTCGATACATAGAAAGAAATTGACGGTTTTTGTGTTTTTCCACCCAAAAAACTCCTCTTACGTGAATTTGCGAATTCTTTTTATGTATCGGAATCTTTAATTGAACTATATAGCTCAAATATAGATTTCGATACATAGAAAGAAATTGACGGTTTTTGTGGTTTTTCCACCCAAAAAACTCCTCTTACGTGAATTTGCGAATTCTTTTTATGTATCGGAATCTTTAATTGAACTATATAGCTCAAATATAGATTTCGATACATAGAAAGAAATTGACGGTTTTTGTGTTTTTCCACGCAAAAAACTCCTCTTACGTGAATTTGCGAATTCTTTTTATGTATCGGAATCTTTAATTGAACTACAGTATATAGCTCAAATATAGATTTCGATACATAGAAAGAAATTGACGGTTTTTGTGTTTTTCCACGCAAAAAACTCCTCTTACGTGAATTTGCGAATTCTTTTTATGTATCGGAATCTTTAATTGAACTATATAGCTCAAATATAGATTTCGATACATAGAAAGAAATTGACGGTTTTTGTGGTTTTTCCACCCAAAAAACTCCTCTTACGTGAATTTGCGAATTCTTTTTATGTATCGGAATCTTTAATTGAACTATATAGCTCAAATATAGATTTCGATACATAGAAAGATATTGACGGTTTTTGTGTTTTTCCACCCAAAAAACTCCTCTTACGTGAATTTGCGAATTCTTTTTATGTATCGGAATCTTTAATTGAACTATATAGCTCAAATATAGATTTCGATACATAGAATACGTGAATTCGCGGAAATTTTTCATGTATCGGAATCCTTAGTTGAACTATATAGCTCAAATATAGATTTCGATACATAGAATACGTGAATTCGCGAAAATTTTTCATGTATCGGAATCTTTAGTTGAACTATATAGCTCAAATATAGATTTCGATACATAGAATACGTGAATTCGCGAAATTTTTTCATGTATCGGAATCTTTAGTTGAACTATATAGCTCAAATATAGATTTCGATACATAAAAAAATTGACGTTTTTTGGTGTTTCCCCACCCAAAAAACCCCTATTACCCAGGCTTTTCCCGTAAGCTTGCCAGAGGAGTATTTCGTGACGTCATTGATGACGTCACGGAAGCCGCCATTTTGTTTTAGGGGAATTTTATACGCGGCCGTATCGCAATGTATAGTAGTCCCTCATCGTTTGATAAGGTACTATACAAAATGTTATCGCTCGTTCTATTTTCATTCAGTGCTACCAAACATTTGCCACGCTGAGCGTGTCTTTTGTCTGAAATTAGCTAAAATACCTTTTCTCTCATACTGCTGAGCTCTCAAGGTGAAGTGTACAGCTAAACGCCGGAATCTGTATGGTGCGTTTTATAATAGTAATTTTTAAAAAAATGCATACCAATGGCTTCTGCCTGGGCCAATAATAGGTGGAGGGCTGCGTTAGCCATGTGCACGAATACACCCCTGGTTTTTGTCTCGCAAAGTAATGTTTGTTGTGCACTGCTGTATTTGATGATTTTTGTGAGAGTGAAATTTCTTAAATCCAATCCAATGGGCTTTGCCTATACCAATTATTGCTACATAGCCGTTAGCCATACGCCTGGTTTCTGTCATGCACAGTGGGGCAATCGTGCATCAATAATATTTATCCAGACCAGATCTGTGTGGTGTATTTTGTATCCCACATGTTGGCAACTGTGGTGATAGTTTAAAATTTGAATACACTTATCTTCCGTTTAGTCAATACATTTTTGTGTGTTTATTTACGCCCTAGGACATTAACTAGACGGAACATGTATTTCAAATTTTAAACTATCATTCGTCAATACGGACCAATCGTGAACAATGTTAACCCCAACCTGTGGTGATGTCAATGTGTGCGTCTTATAAATAGTTGAAGAGACCTCGTTGCACTGTCGAACATGGCTGCCATCGTTGAATGAGCCATTATTATTAATACATATTTCTCGTGCAGTAGTGACCGAGGTTAGTAATATCAGTTGGCGATGTCCCCCAGAAAACGAAACCAGGCATGAAAATCTTCCATTTGTACTTACATCTTAGGAATTTTAAAGATCATATTTGTCCCACCATGGTCTCTGCACAGCTGAAGAAATCAAGCGAATCCACCTCACTTCATGATCTGGGCCGGAATGATACAAACGCATCTGTTTGAACCATTTTTTTTTTATCGTTCTAATGACAGGCTCATCCCGCAGCTGCAAAATGTGGGAATCTTAAACAGTGTTAGGTTTCAACACGATGGGGTGCCGACTCACTTCGCAGTGGCTGTTCGACAAAGTCTTTGGGAATCGCTGTTTCATATTACATGCAACACCATCATTCTGTGACTAAGCAATTGGTAATGCATTCTTAACGAGAGGTATGGCATGTCAGCAGTTCGCTTATGTCAACGAGTTGATTACTCTGACTCTCAAACTCCGGTCTATCATGCGAAATAAGAGGTTCATTTGGAGGCTTTTATATGCTGGTCTACCAAATTAATGTACACTTGTATTATTTGCTGGGTAACTTTATTGTATTTTTAGTGGTGATCGAAATGACAGACTACATCAAAGGCGTCTGCCTGACTGAGTAATAAATGAGATTATTAATCTGTAAACTGAAGATGGTTCATACTTTGCATGACATGAGGTTAGGCGTTCCTTAGTGTGTTGTCCATTTGTGACGATTGAGTCTGATAAGTGATTGCATTTATTGGTCTTGCTCAGTAGTATAGGAAGGGCAGTTTTCTCATTTCTTGAGAGTATTTCCAGACACTTCCCAGCATGGAAATTTAGCAAAATACTACGCAAGACTGCTCCTCAAAAAAAGAAAAGAAAAAATAACATTACCGGTTTTATTATTTAAAATAATTATTCTTGTTTTCGCATAAGTATGTAGCCGGATTAAATTGTTTTGTTACACTATAATGGCTAACTTGAGTTTAAGAATGTAGTGTATAGGCTACACAAGTACATCTCCAGGTCATGATACAAAAATAAATCGGGAAATTTGTTTATAGTTTTTTGTCACAGTACTGGTAACAATATCAGGGATTGATTTTCAATTTTCCAGGATTCTCTGCCAAAAATTCTGTGAAACACCTTCCAGTGCCCTGGTCTGAAGGAGACGACGAAGAAACAAACTGAATTTGATTGCTCTGTAAACTGCTGTATTTTCAAATGTTTAATTTTATGTTATAAATTAAGTGTTCTATTTGAATAATAATTTGTTAAAGAAACCATTGTGTATGATTTGAGCCTTGCTTCCTGAACTGCTGCAATCCTAACACCAACTGTTCCTACCAGAACCAGTAGGCATTCCTCCTAATTCACGAGGTTTCTGTTTTCCTCCTTTATGTCCTTATGAAGGTTCTGCAATTAGAAAGTAGACTGTTTCATACTACTGTATGTGATAAGAATGTCAAGAATTCAGGTGAGAGTTATGTTATCCACATAATATTTCAATTTAGTTAGTCTTATCTCATTCCCAGCAGTAGTAGTATTTAGGGACAAGGTGTTGCCTTTGGGGACATGCTAGGGATGGATCAACCCCTGCCCCCTACTCCCCAAAGATTTTTAATCTGCATGGTGCTGATACAAACCTCTGTTTTCTCTCTCCCCCCTTTCCTTCATGTAATAATACATTGAGTGCGAGGATCAAAGGTCATACTGTTAGTTGAGTGCCTCCTCCCTTCTGTGTAGAATCTTGGAGCATTGAGTTACAGTATTGAGATTGCTATGCCCTAGGGCCATATAGAGACGAAAGGATTAGGCAAGGTAGAATATATTGAATTTAAAAGAAGGCTAATAAATAACTTCATCTGAAGAAAACTGGAATAAATTCCATTAAGTGGTAAATATTGCTAAAATGTAGAATGTAGTTTTATTCTGGGATAAGGAGTTAGAAGCACATCAATGGCCTACTGATACTTGCTTTCTACTAATTTGCAAACTTGTAACTTAACATGTAGACCTATTGTACGCAAAAGTCCTAGACTTATAAATTGACGGGTGTAACGGATTCTATGGTTAGTTCCAGTGGCATGAGCAGCTCTTCATCATTCCAGGTGCAACAGATCCACATAATGCACCCATACCCCACTCCTTTCTGCTCACAGTTCTTAAAGTGAGAAGTACCTTTAAGGAGAATAATACTAAACTGCAGTCTAAATGATCCTGATCTTGGCTTCCTACAATTTCCACGGACCTCTTGCCACCTCAGTTTTATTATTGAAGGCTGGTATTATGATGGATCATTAAATCACTCTTTGACTTTCTTGGCTGCAACCAGAGGAGCAATGTGGTGTTCTGACTTAGAACAGACTATAACACTACAGTAGGCCTACCGTGAAGAAAAACTGGCATACCATTAACTTCTATTGTGTTACTGCCCAAAGAGTTGATACCTCAATTCTTGGAGATTTTTGAGCATTATTCTAAATGTATACACCTATTCTTAACAGTATTGTTGTTCATGTGTTAAACTGCTCTCAGTAGTCAATTAGGCCTACAGGTAAGTTGCCCAATAGCTTACTGGCCACATAAAACATTTATCTTAAGTTTCTGTTACAGTTCATAATGTAATCAACCAGAAAACACGCTATTTGATTCCTACTAAACTAAAATGAATATTTATGTGGACAGGCAATGTAATTTCTCTTCGAAAGGGAGTTGGGTGTATAAGGTTGACATGATCCGTTGAATACTATAAATAAGATACCCCTAAATAAAATAAGGTATTAATTAAGGCAATAGCTAAATAAATTCCTAACTGAAATAGATATTCATGTGAACAGACAGCGTAAATGTGTTCGCAAATGGGGTTAGGTGTACCGTATCGTATCAGGTTGAAGTAATCCGTATGAATGGTCAATGCATACGATAAATAAAACACCATAATAGGCGAAAGTATGGGTTAAGGCAATATGGAACATAGGAAATAGTTAAAAATAAAATGATACAAACTAATTGCGATATAGAGTGGTTTGAAATCGTTGAAATAACGCGCCAATCGATTTACCCGTCATCTAGTGGAAGGCTTTCGTACTATGAAGATGGCTATGAAATCCTGATCCTGAACTCGTAACAAGCGTCATAACAAGGTGCCTTACAGAATACCACTTGGAGCCTCGCTAGCCATTTGTTGTTATGCCTATGGTTATGATTCCGTCGTAACAATTTTGGTGGGTTGTTAAGGAGTGAAGTTACAGAATCGGGGTATAGGCCTAATTCAAACATAACCTAAAATATAGCCTATGTAAGATCTCTCTCGGGAATGTATTCTTAGGTTCAATTCGCCTTCTAATATAGTAATGTATATTATTCTCGACTTCCAAATGCCGTCAGCCATAATATTATAATACATTGCACATGTAACTCTTTAAGCTTGGAAGTAGGCCTAGTCTATGATTCGCACTCGGTTGGTGGTAGTGTATGTATTGGTGATTATTTATGAAGCTTATAACTTATGTACTTGGCTACTGACCTATAGCCTACTTGGTAGTAGCCAGATAAAATATTTATATTAGGCCTATTTTTATTTGTTTCAGTCATGGTTGCGACAGAGTAGTGTGATGCCCTTCAACGAACTTCAAGGGTTGTGCAACATGAATCAATCATCATTCTGAAGAGCCATATACTCACATGTGCATGGTATGTGTACTGCGCTAGAGTCCCATATGCAAATTTTCAGAGAATACCAACAATATCTCATAGCTCTCTTTTAGTTCTCGACATAAGTTACTGCGCCACTGAATGTCTGGGTGAAAATTACTGATGTACTAATGTTGGGTGAGACAAAGTCATTGTTCGCTACTTGGTTAGATGACACGGTTTGGGCGAAGCCACTGGTTGCAATAAGTTATAAATATTGGTCGCAGCTATAGCCTACTTGTATTATTAATTCTGAATGAAAGTAGAAAGTGGCTTATACACCTGCATCGGACATGATTGTGACTGTATGCTGTGATGGCTGCGCTAGAATTAGTAGCACACAGGTAACGATATTTGTAGGTTATACATTATACGGTAATAGAAAACTAAAAATTTCATAGATCTCGTAGGCCTATACTACCCAGCCTGGACATTGGACGTGAATAATGAAATAAAAGGCAAAACCATTGGTCTGGATAAAGATTATTGATGCTTGCCCCCACTGTGCATGACAAAAACCGGGGGTGTTATATATTAGCTAACGCGGCCCGCGTTACCTCAATTTTTCATATTAAAGCATTGTTGTTGTTTCTTATGGCTAGCCCAGATTCCAATCCATCAGCTTTCTTGCATTCCAATAGAGTTGTGTGAGGTTTCCTGAAGTTCTAGCTGTCACATCAAGTTTGTTGCAATGTGGCAGGTGCCCCTTATCCATTTTACTTCCAGGTTCGTGACAAAGTGTGCATATTTCAGTTCTCAGGATGTCCCAAATAGGATCACGACTTATATAGATGGAATTCCAGCTGAGTCTGCCATTTTCGCTGTTAATTATGCACAAGTACAGTATTGCCAATCCCACACTTACATGTGCATTATATGCCGTATAAGCGCGGTACCATGAAACAAAATAGCGCCAAGTTTGAACCAGTTCGCAATGGATTGTGCAAGCTGTTTTTGTCTAAACCAATAATTGTTAATTCATTAGGCCATACAAACACCCCTGGATTCTGTCACGCACAGTGGGGGTAGACACGCATCAATAATTTTCATCCAAACCCAAGGTTTGTGCCTAGACCAATAACTTTTAGGCAGTGAGGCGCTGGTTTTTTCCCGATTAGTTCGAAACATGAAATTCTTGCGATCAGCGTTCATTACAGTGGTAAATACTGTTCTACATACAACAAACCTAACCTGGGGCTTATGCCCAGACCTCCTTGCTTGTAGTGCAATCGGTAATTTTCGTCCAGACAGTTGTCTAAACAAGTAGCGACCAATGGTTTCGTCCAGTCAGTCGTCTAACCAAGAAGAGCTCGTTTATTTCTTTTTCTCACATAATTACAACATTACATGTGTCGTCTAATTTAGGCCTATTTAGTATCGGATATGTTGGTAACTAATGACGTCGATGTGATCGCTCACTGCGGCAGTTTCACATACCAAATATGCTGTCGAACATGGCTGCGGTTGTTAAATATACAATAAATAAAAACACATGTTGAAGTGATTTAGCACATATATCCGGTGCAGAAGTGATCAAGGTTAGTAGTTACAATTGATAATGTCCCCCCCTCCCGCCAGATGATGAAATAAGGTATGAAAATGATATATTATCAAAGTGAAAGCGAAAAGAAAAAGGAGTGATACATGGTACAGAATTAATCTGAAATTTCACTACAGTATATGTCGTTTTATAAAAGGGCATAGCGGGTGGGTTACAGACAGCTAAGGAGAAAGCATCTATTAGGACATCACTTCCATAATTATTATTCATCATTACACAAGGTATTTAGGCTAAGTTAAGTATTCTACTTGGTTCATCACTCCTGAAGTGTTACCTCTATTACGTATGTCGTTTTGCCTTGAACATTTTTGGTTGAAGGCAGGCTATTATTTTATTTTAGAATATGCACTGAAAATTTGATGTAATCAGCGTAACCGCAGCCTTCGTAAAGAGGTTTACGCAGGCCAGCGCGTATCCCATTTTTGAACAGCTGACTGCGGTTGACTGTAGCGTTGGGGATCTGCACCATAGCGCTGGCCAACAGCGGGGCGCACTTGAACTCGGTCAGTGATAACACTATGTATTGTATTCGTCATGATAATGCTATTATTATGATCATGTAGAAATGAGTGGAAGTGTAGAGGACGTACCCATTCGCAACAACGCTGCCTCAGTTCAATTCCCTCTCATATATTCCGCTCTCGCAATTTAAATAACTCAGCTTTCCACAGAAAATTGTTTTGTGTTGGTATCTTATAATTATAATTTTCAAGATATTACTCCGTCGATAAAGCTTGCCTTTCAACGCCTGTACTTAACTCGTCAATTTCTCAGTGAATTCATTGAATTTTCTACAAGTGGCTTTTAATGTGCCGTTTGATGAGAGGTCAGGAGACTATTCTACCAACCATCTCGCGTTGTGCGGCTAGCATTTATTGGCAGTTGGTCCAGGTTCAATTTCCAGCTCTGCCAAGAAATTTTAATTTTGGTCTGAGGGATGGAACAAGGCACACTCAGCCTCATGAGGCAAAACTGAGAAAAGGAGGGTTCGATTCCTATCTTAGCCATCTTGGAAGTGGTTTCCACGCTTCTACTCCTGGCAAATGCCGGGATGGTTCCTAAATTAAGGCCATGGCCACCTCGTTCCCAATCCTCATCTGAATAATAAATGCACACACTAATCCAGCCATCACAATAACACAGGTTATCAGACAAATTCCACATGCCCAAGTACACAGATCTACATGACCATGATGTCACAAAGCCCCAAAATCAACCAACTGCTGCTTTCTACCATTCCGAGACGAAATCTTCGAGTTGCCATTAGTCTAATGCCCCTAAAATCCACGACTAGTTCGAATGGTTTTAGGCCTAAGCATTGGATCAACCATCTTCTTGCATCTCAATAGGGATTTGCCAACAGGCTTTCAACAGCTTGTCTCAATTCTGCCTTCATATATGTAGGCCTATTGGCAACTCCAGCTATCTGATTTAACATCTAGCGGTAAAAATTAGAAACTTACCAAGTAGGGTACATTTGTCACGTGGGGACTGTTTGTATATGGCTTCTTGTATTCGTAAGCAGATCGAGGTAATTTCTTCGTGTCTTTATACATAAGGAATAAGTTTTACTCGTTGATGGAGTGTAAAATGAGTAAAAGCAACGTATATTGCTCAGTTTACGGCTCTAAGTCGATGCATAAAGAGGGCTGCGGATATAAGTTTTCATCACTTTCCAAAAGATGTAAATAGCAATAGCCAAAAGGTGACGATACCAAATAAATACGGGCAACAGGAGCGGGTTGGACCACTCACCACTACACTCACTGACGACAGGACGGGTTGTTCACTGTTTACGCCGAGCCAAGCCGTACCAAGACAGCTAGGCCTACACCAGCCGACTACAGCCAAGCTTCATCAGTCAGGTATCCTTCCCCTCCCTAGTTCATTTCCAATTATCCTACCAATCGCCATCACCTCGCTCTGCGATATCCGAGCCATTCCACTACGAGTCATATAGGCCTAATTTGACTTCGCAGGGTAAATATCTACTCTGCGAGAACCTGCCACCAGTCCGATATTCTACACCAAACCCACCAGCTAACCATCTAAATCAAGCAATTCCTGTGTCCCCCGAGCTTTAATACAAGTTAAACTCATCCCTTCGCCCTACCAAGCAGCAAATAATTTCTACAGTCTATGGTACAGTGAGCAAACTCAAATATAGCTTTTAAAGTAACAGCGCCATGACTCGAACTGCTCAAAAACAGATACCAGCAGACAACCGATGCTTGATAATATGCAATTGACACATAAAATCCAGTGGAACACACAAATTAGATCACGTGTATCACTCAGTTATACATATATACAATCAAAAATAACACTGTCATTATTTTAGGGACCACATTTACTGATTATAACCGAAAAATAAAAAGTGTTCCATTTCAAACGCGTGTTATTGAGTATTTTTACCCTACTTATCCAGACCGACCGCAGCGCCCCAAGTGTTAGTTTGAGTTGCCAATACATGCAAGAAATGAGTACGGTACTTATCAAAAATAAAGAAATAATACGCTAATATGTACCCTACTATTATATTTCTCTCCTACTCCTAAATCCTTCTCTGAACACTCATCTTAAAACAGAATGGTCTGCATTTTTGGACTAATTATAAAAATATAGCCTATAAGAAGAAATGAACATGCTCATCTTTAGCTCCCTGGCTAAAATAATTGAGTAAGTATTAATGTTTCTGTTCTTATGCATTTTATATGATGCTTTAAAAATCAATCTAGAAGAGATAATTTAAGTTAACTTCACTACCATAATACTGCTTAAGAGTTACTGTCGAGGACTGATGACCAAGATGTCCCTAACTTGAGCAAGGACTGCTTCACAACTTCATGTAAAACGTATTTTCGTAAAAGAGCCTTTACTTAGTTTGGATCATTTGCGATACGTGTTACATGGATGTGTGTGCTGACTTTTTGGTGTTAAATTATGTAAGTTGGCAACACCAAATGTGGCGGCCATGTTGGTTTTCTAGTAACTTATTTAAGGTGTCCTGGACTATATGTCGGTCTCAGCTAAGGTTTATGTCACCACGCAGTCTGGACTCACTGTTCCTCGCCTGGCGTTATCTGACTACCTTTTGGGCGTGTCTAGTGACGCGTACTGCTGTCCGCCAATCGTATGGTGAAGAAAGAATGGCCGCTATCTTTGCGTACTGTGTGGGCGTGCGAAGAAAATGGTGCGCAATCCTAGTTAATGTCGGCGTTGTATTATTTGTTGTAAATGATAATAATGACTATAATAGTGATAGTAATGATGATAATAATAATAATTGATACGTGACTAATATTCTTGGAAATATTGCCACTTGTATCTTTTAAAAAGGTGATCATCGGTAGTTGCATGTATCGACTTCTGGTGGAGAAATTGGAAACTATGCTACGGCCAGGCGACTGGGTTAACTCAGGTTGTGCCGACTAGATGGCAAGTCAGTTCCTACTTGCACTGCTGGATCGATATCGATTGGTATTCCCGTGGATCGAACTTATTGTCATTGCGAGGGAGTTGTATTTTGTTATTAAAAGTGATTATTAACCAGGCTCCACGATGTGAAGTCACGAAGAGTAAAAGTTCCCGAGAATTGAGGGGAGGATTTGCCTTTTTAGGCATCCGAACCCTGGGACCTATCAACGACATGAACAGTTATTTGCTTCCAGTTTGTTCGACATTTTAATTTATATCCAAATATTACCAACTAAATTATCTTCTGTCAGATATGAAGATGCCAACCAAAGTCCGCAAACCGTGCCTCAGGGATATTATATTATGGCTTAACATAGCGGAGTTGGAGTTGTGTGGGATGTGACCTGTCTACGGTAACGTGTGCTAAATATCTTCTTGTAATATGTAGGCCTAACTTACTTGAGGTTACTCCATTTTTCCTTCTATACCAGCCTTCAGTTCCTCTTTTCATCTTTGAAGACGTCCCAAACTGTTCTGCTTTGAAGAACGTCTGTCATCTTTTATCAAATATCGAGCATGTGTCTAACTATTTTAATTAATTTTTATTTTTCCGCTTGATCGATATATAATAGTGTGCATAATAGAGGTCTGTTTTAAATAGTCTTGCACTTGACGATTAGGTATTCTTGGCTGGGACAGTAAGTTTTATTCCATGACTGCAGATAGTCAGCTGATCATGTTTGAGCACATATTTGATGGAACTTTCATCTACGTACGTATTTGGTATATTTCCTTATTTTGACTGATCTAAATTATTAATTATGCAGGGTTTAACTTCTAACATTTACACGATCCTTCGTTTTCTTGGTATTTATCTGAGTTTTGTTAATCTTTATCCTTCTGGCCTACTGTTTATTTGTTTTCGGGGACATGTTTTTAAAATGTAATTGTTTTATGTAAATTATATGTGAATGTCCTTGAAGAAGACTGCGTTTTATTTATTTTAACATTAGTTTATTTGAATTAGTTTTCTCCTCACCTATTGTTTAATTATGAAACCTCTGAGGTTATCTTAGCACGCCTTCCACGAAATCTTGTTTTATTGGTAGCACTGTACGAAACATCACTTCTCTAACATTACCTTAAGTAAATGTAAACATTACCATTACAATAATTTATTTTAAAACTGCTCAATAATAATAATAATAACAATGGCGTAAGTGTTGCCCTTTCATATGGGAAGCCGTCTTCTTTTTGTGGCCTTCTTATATCTGAATATGTTTATGTTTCGGAGTGTACCTACGTAGGGTTTATAATGTAATTGCTCTTTATATTTTATATTTTATGTTGTGGACTTATATTTTATGTCCTACCGCGGTTTTCCCACTTCTACTCCGGTGAACATTTCCTCATTTTGTCTGCCCCACTGTGCCGCCCCGCTTTGGCGATTCTTACTGTACATCCCTGTGATTTGTTGATTTGAATATATTTTTCCATGTTTTTGTATTTCTGCTTCAGGAAAATGATTCCTACTTGTGTCCTTCGTTGCCTTGCTATGTATGTGTTTGTCGGTGTTTGTGTTCCGACCGTCTTTTCCTTTGTTATTTAGTGAGTGTGAGTGCTAATTGGTGTCCCCCTGATCTGCCTATTGCTAAAAAAAAAGTATTCAAATGTCTTGTCTTGCTTTCCTTCTCTGCGTAATCCGGAAAATGTATATGAGGATGCTGTGCCCTTTTCTTTCACTGTATAAGCAGGAAAATGTGTATGAGTATGCCGTGGCCTTTTCTTTCCCTGTATAAGCCGGAAAACGTATATATGAGTGTACTGTGGGCTTTTTCTTCCCTATATAAGCCGGAAAAATGTATATGAGTGTAGTAGAGTGTTGCGCGTAAATGTATTTGTCAGTGTACAACGTATTTTAAGAGCGTGTCTTAATATTGAACTTATAAGATCATCTGCCATTTTTGTAAGTTTTTAATTATTGTTTTTCAACAGACTCTATACGATCTGCCATCGTTGTAGTCCATTATCAAAACTGGCCACAAGTCTTGTCAGTCAATAACCTATCGTCCTTATATACGATTATCAAAACAGTCGATACGGCTCGCTTTTAGGCGTTAAATTTTTTGCCTTTTATAAATTTAATTTAGAAATATATTGGAATAAGGCTTCAAAATGATCTCTATGCGAAAAATATGTTTCTCAGCGTATTGGTGTATTTGTTTAGGAGTGGATGCGATTACAGGATCATTTGCCTTTTTTTTTATAAATTTTTAATTATTGTTTTTAATAGACTCTACAAGATATGCCATCGTTGTAGCCTATTATCAAAACTGGCTACAAATCTGGTCAGTCAATTACCTAGCGTCGTTATATACGATTATCAAAACAGTCTATAAGGCTCGCTTTTAGGCGTTAAACTTTTAGCCTTTTATTAATTTAATTTAGAAATATTGGAATAAAGCTTAAAAAATGATCTCTGTGTGCAAAATATGTTTCTAAGGGAGTAGTAGGGTTTACTTCCCTTTGGATATTGCATCATCATGACCAGAAATTGCGTAATCCTGATGACGTCATGGGTCCTTAGAGCGAGCACGTGGTCCAGGTGGGATCAGGTGAATGGCTAATGGTTAGGATGACCGCCATGCCTTGTGTTCGCATGGAGAGGACAGCAGAGGTTAGTTGTGTATCATGGCTATTAATTATTGATTGATTATTGAATTATATTTTGGTAATTGTTAAAGGAAGTGTAGAGAGTCTTGGGTGTCATAACTTTTGAATGAGAGTGTACGGTGAGGCGCTCGACATAGCCGGCTCGCTACCAGACATGTGGTGTGCAGCTGTTCCGTTTTTTGCTCGCGCCGTGCGGCAAGCCATGAGACCAGCCAGCGCTCCCCACACATGTGGTGCATGGTTGTTAAAGTTTTTGCTCGCGCTTGCTAAATAAGTAAACTGATGTTGTAAAGCTACACTCTGTTTAAGTACGGCATATATTACCAGAGCGTGGGAGTGGAGTTGTGTTACTCCTTGTCGCTATGTTATGTCTGTTTAATTTAAATGATGTTAACATTTTTTGTGTTCTGGCTTGCTTCATGATCTCAATCTGGTTAAAGTGTTTTATATGACATGTATAACTTTGAGTGTGTGAAATGAATTTCGATCTGTTTGTTTTTAGATTCCCAGACGTCATTAGTCAAGTCTGTAATTTTTAATGCGAGAACGAGATTGGATGTCGGTTCCCAGAGCTTCATGTGAAATGTTTTAAAGAGCTTTTTTGACGCTCTAACTTCTTAATATATAAGAGGAGATTGCTGTGGAGCAGTAGTTAGATATCACAATCAACATGAGTCTGTGTGAGAGCCTAGTACAAAAGTTGAGCAAACTGCAAGGAATCAAGTCATTGGCAAATTGCGCCAGAATCCAAGGATTGAATTTCGTTGTCAGTGCCACGAAAGTGGAGGAGGTAGCGTGGTATGATACGCTGTCAGCAACTGAAAAAGAGATTTTTAGTTGCGAGATTTTAGAGTTGGTGAGAGACCCGCGCCACGTTGAAGAGATTACTTTTAACGGGGTGACGGAACATAATTTAAATATAATAATTGAAAAACTCAGAGCGATTGGGTTAAGCTCGCTCAACCTGCATGATCTTCCTCCCAACGCGTTTGATCCTACATTGGCGGAAGAGCTAATGGCCGTGTTTGAACGGCCATTAGAGGAAGAGCATATGGAAGAAGTGGAAGAAGAAGAAGAACATCGAATGGAAGAAGAAGAACATCGAGTGGAAGGAGAAGAAGAAGAAGAAGATCAACAAGAAGAAGAAGAAGAAGAAGAAGATGATGATGATGATGATGATGATGATGATGATGATGATGATGTTCAAATTTTAAATTAAATTCAATGGACGGTGGACAGTGGATTGAAATGTGCAGTGTAATTTTTTTTTTAAATATATTTATTTGATCATTTGTGGTTTACATTAATTATATAATATGAAATAGTGAAAAATGATATGATCTTCGTTCTTAAAGTGGTAAGTAGTTCTTTTTCCAACAAGCTGCGGAGAATTGAAGATGCTGTGTTGTTTGCAGAGTTGAAATATGCTGGTCTTGTGCACGGGTAAGTACAATCATTCTTTTCTTTCTTGCGTGTGTTGGTTTTAGTGAGCTGAAAAATATATAGAGACTCATTAATAATAATAATATTAATAATAATAATAATAATAATAATAATAATAATAATATTTTTGCGAGGTATAAAAAAGACTTACACTGTTGTAATTAGAAGATATTTTTGTTGGGGATCCATGAGTTGTGAGTTGAATCGAATCCAAGCCAAGATACGAAGGCTCGGGTTCCTTTTCTACGTAGTACTTTGTCGACTAAGTAAATATTAGGATATTTTGTTCGTTGTAACTCTGCTTCATAGAACGCTCCGAATATCTGCAAATTTTTATTATCTTTTAAAAGATATGTTCGTGGATTAGTATTTTGAACTTTATAAATTGTAAATAATTCCGTTGTCCAATTAGCTTCGTACCCCTTAGTGAAGTGTTTCTTGATTTTTGATATTCTTACAATGTCACCGATTTTATATTTTGGTTTTCTTAAAGTTTCATTATATTGTGTTGGCAAGCTGGGTGGATTGTTTCTTTTCACATCAATAGGTTTCATGCCGATGCTGCGATGTATTTTGTGATTATACTTTACTAGTAACTCAGGCAAAATATGTACCCATCGGTAAGAACCTCGTGTTGTGAATTCTTTCCACATCGATTCCTTAAGAGTTCGATTAAATCTTTCTACCACACTCGCTTTAATGGAGCTGCCAGTGGAATAATGCTTTAGATTTTGTTTCTGAGACCATGTTTTGAATTCACTGTTATAAAATTCCGTTCCTCGATCGGTGTGAAAATAATTCGGCAATCTTTTACTTTGAGAATAAACAAATTTTAAGCTTTTTACAATCTCACTTCCTTTTTTGGTTTTAAGAGGAATTGCCCATGCATATTTCGAGTAAACGTCAATAATGGTTAATAAATATTTAAATCCATTATTCCATTTTGCAAGTTTGGACATGTCCACAAGGTCAGCTTCATGGAGGTCATCGATTCCTTTGCTAATAACATGACGTCTTTTAAACTTTTTTCTAAGCGGTGCGTGAAGTTCTTTTGCAATTTCTCGTCTGATTTCGTTCATAGTTATTTTCCAAACAATGTTTTATAACATACTGTGCATTGTTTTACAAACGTTGGAATTTTTATTCAATATATCCAGCATTTCTTAGTTCTTCTTCAATTGCAAAGATTTCGCTGTCTAGTCCTGTGTGACCTGCAGCTTTCGATGCAATTAATTTTTTAAGTCTTGATACCAATTTGTTTGGTTCATTCCAGTGAACGAATTCAATATTGTTTCCGCCTTCAAATTTCCAAATGGCTTGTGGCGCGATGTGTTTTTTTTTGACCATATCCAGTATGCATCGTAGTATTTGCTTCTTCTTCATTTTCATCTACTGTTTTTATAATTCTATCTATGTCTTCAGTGAGAAGGGGTTCAATTATATGTCTATACTTATAAGATTGCGTCCCTCTTGGAGCTGCATTGCTTGTATAATTTCTTTTGTGCACGTTTGAAACATTTAATAATTTCAAATATGAAGTTAAATCACTCCTATCTATTAGAGTGGGCTCTGGTACTTTCCTTTGAATCAATTCAAGTAGACCTTCTGTTATAGGAAATTTTTCACCACCAACTTTTATCCACTTTTTATCAAAGAAAACTCGTTCGCGTCCCAAGTATTGTTTATCATTTCTTATCGTTATACCAAATGTTCTATCCACGTTTTGTTTAATGAACGGATCAAAGTAGCGGTTAAGTAGTGAAATTATTTTGATGCTATCTCCATCTTCTTCGTCTGAAGTAGCAGTGGATTCAGAATCGTCATATTTTCCTTTTCTTTTTCGATTTTCTTTATTTTGAGTTGATGTATTAGCAATAGCTACAAGTTGATTTAATGAAGTTGTTACTGGTTTAAAGTTAGTCTCTATATCTAATTCTTTTCGTCTAACATCATTTTGAAGTGAAAGATACTTGTCTTTAACATCTTTTTTTAAGCGAGAAAGTTTATCCTTTACTCGACTTTCAGCTTTAATCTTCGAGCTCTTCTCCATGACTAAACGGAAATTGTGGCTGTTTTACTTATTTATAGTATATTCAAAATCGATTTGAAGAGGAAGATCATCAGTTTTATGTGTTTTAGGGTCTCTAAGTCGAAACTGAATTTCATCTTGCTCTTCAACAACAATATCACTGCCATCCAGTTCAATCTCTTGACGTATATTTAAAATTGCATACACAATTGGAGATCTTGGTGAAACAAAAATTGGTTTTAATACACCTTTGTAGGGAAGTTGATACTGTATGTTATGATTATGAAGCGTGTATACTGGTGAATGGATTGATGGTGTGTTGGAGAATTTCAGAATAAATTTTGATAAGTTCTTTTTCTTTACTTCATCTTTTAATATACCATATTCTTCTTTGGATGCAGTAAAACTTTCGAGTGGTTCTTTGTTAACCATTTGCTCAATTTTTTCTAGTTCAGTTTTTAACTTGTTATATTCTTCTTTGGATTCAGCAGCATAACTTTCAAGATCTTCTTTTTTAACAATATTGAGATTGTTAGCAACACCCTCAATACGAGTTTGTAAATTGCTTAAAATTTCTTTTAGTTGATTAACTTCAGTTCGTGAAGCAGCATAGTGTTCTACAAACCGTTTATTTGTCACATCTTGCTCGTTAACAGGAAACTCAACATTTGTTTGTTTTTGATGTTGTAGATTGTTTACAGTTTGTTTCAATTGATCAAATTCACGTCGGGAAGCGGCAAATTGTTCAACAAACGTCTTATTTGCAACATCGTTATCGTATATGGGATTGTTTACGTGAGTAATTCGTTTATTCATCATATCTAAAGTTCCACCATCGTCTACGTTTAAAAAGTTTTGTTTATTAAATTTAGTGATTAAGTCTTCTAGATCTTTTCGCGAGGCAGCAAAGTTTTCTAAGTAATATTTGTTTATTGCATCTAACGAATCGATTGGTTGAGATATGTTTGTTATTCTTCTATTTAACATATCTACAGTTTCATCATCTCTGTTTATATTCAAAAGAGATTTTTTAATTTCATCGAGTTCATTTGTTACATGAGTTTTAAGAAAAGAATACGTTACAGCATCTTGATTTTGAATTGGATCTTTAACATTTCTTATTCTTTTGTTACCCAAGTCGAGAGTATCTTGATCATACGGAAAGTGATCTTCTGAAAATTCTCGCACTAAACCATGAATGAATTCTACTCGTTGTAACACTTCGGTTATTCGGGTCTCAAGAAATTTTTTATATTCGATGTATGTTGCTGCATTGCAATAAGGTTTACTGCATCATTTGCAGATGATGGTAAAGCTAAGCCCGCGAGACGTTTGTTTTGAAAGTCAAGTTCTTTTTTCTCTATTTTACAAATTGAAAAAATTAAACCTTTAAGGTCGTTAAAGTTTCGTTGTATGTCTTCTTTAGACTCGATTTTATTTAGCTCATTTAATAACTTCAGTACATAACCTTTGTTGCATGCATCTTCAACATGTATTGGCGTTCCAACATTTTTTAACCGTTTGCCGTTAATACTTAGATGTCCGTCGCTTGTTGTTGTTGTTAGTTGATTTCCATATTGCAGTAGCTTATCATCAACATATGATTTAGTTGCAATATCATGTCGTGAAGTCGGTCGTCCGATAGACACATTATTGGTTTTGTTAAACGATGTCATAGTTAAGTTGTTAACCACGCAAAAGCAATAACACGAATGGCCATTTAGCTCTTTTTGAAGTCATATTTATAACTGAAAATAAACATCAAATCCATTGCGATATCGACCATTTTGTAACTCGCTATCTTTATCGATAACCAAAAAGCCAAACTTAGAGTTTTGCCAACAATACGAACAAATATCAAAGAACTGTTCATAGCTCATATCTGTATTTACATGATCGTTATATACATGGCGCAAGTTTGTTCCGTCTTGTTTAAAAAGAATTAAAAAATTAGCGTTATCTCTAATTAGATGTTTAGGTATACAAGAATATGTTTGACAAAGATAAAATACGTCAACGTCGTGATGACGACCTCTACTGAAATAATCTTTCATGTGTTGTTGTTTATTGCTGGCTACATCATCAAAAACAAATATAGAGTTTTTTCTAGCCATTTCTGGAGGCATTACTTCATCATTATCGGAAAAAAATCACTTTTTATTTCTTTTATGGAGTCCAAAAACTTTTTTAATTCAACATATTTACTTTGAGCAAGTGATTTAGAATAAATATAAACGTTTTCAAAACGAACTCCATTTTTATGACACAATAAATTTAGCATTACGTTTGTTTTGCCACAGTTCGATGGACCGCAAATGATACATCGAATTGTGTTCGGTAGTAAAACACCATGCTTTCTTTTTTCACTTTTACTCTGGTTTTCAGCATTAGTAAATGAAATTACTGGTAGAGTGTTTGACTGCTTAACAAACTTCAACATGTCTACGTTTACGTCTGAGAATGCACACTGCACAAAAAATCACATCACATCAACATATATTGCTTCCACACGTATCATAACTTGTATTATATGGAATAATAGTAGGATTTTCAGGATTTAAATCAACGTTGCCGACGTAAAACCCTCTTATATATGGACAATATGGCGCCCATTTTTCATGATCATTTAAAGGATTATCGTTTTCCCTCCAATTTTCAATTTCAATCTTACAGAATATACATTTCACCTTATCACCATGACCAGTATAATAAAATCCTGCTGATGCTAAACAAAATTCGTTTGGACAGGGAAGAGGCCAATTTTGAAAAGTTTTAAGTCTTTCATATTCACATTTCAATTCTATGCTAGGAGAAATATTGTTTACGTAGGGGCAAGAAAAAGCCCATTTCTTATGCTCTTCAAACGGATCATCATCTTCTTCCCAATAACTAAGTTGCAGATTACAGAAAGCACACCTAACCATATCCTTATATCCAAAATAGAAAAATCCTGCCGCTGCTAACCATGCAGTGTTCGTAAAACTGTCTGAAGACCAGGTCTTAAATGTTTTTAGCCGATCTCTTTCAGATTTTAAATTCATTTCTTTTTGACTCAATATCATTTGCATTAACTGTTTTTTGGAATACTTTACACAATTAAAATACTTCATGATGCTGGTTTACTTCACAAAGAAAAGATGTTCACCACACAAAGCTAAATGCGAACTGAGATGAATCAACAAAACACGTTGGCTAATATGCTTGATTTGCATGTGTTGGGTTGGCCGAGCGGTCTAAGGCGTTAGACTTAAGATCTAATTTTCAGAAATTGAAAGCGAGGGTTCGAATCCCTCACCCGACAATATTATTATTATTTTATTTACATGTAGAGTGAGGAGGTAATTGATCATTAATAAGAACTTTATTATGAAATGATACAAAAGACCTTTTCTTCTTTATTCATTTAGAATTACAATTAATACAATTTTATTTGTCTTGAAGTAATCTCATTCATTTTTTAGTTGTCCAGTTGAGTGTGGGTGTGTTGAGATGATCTTCTTCTTCTTCTTCTTCTTTTTAGTTGTCCAGATGATTATTTTCTGTAGACAAAAAATATACACAGTGTTAAAAAGCAAACTAAAACAAAATATGTATAGCGGTCAACGACACTAGTAGATTTAATTAACCACCTTTTATAGATAGCGATTACAGTTGTCACATTTGCAGCGAAGATGAAACAGTTGAAATTTCCTCTTTAGATGATCTGGTAGATGTTCCCACTCTAGACGAATTCGTTGTGGTTCATATATAGTCAGTACGTTTATAGGAAAGTAGTTCCAATCAAACTTATTAAAACCTCGAAGTCCATTGTTTCGAAACTTGTTTATTATCGAACACACGATTTTCATGATGCCATCAGAAGAATTTAACCAATGTTGAACAGCATTGACATTGAATTTAGCACAACTATTGCTTCCCATTGCTAGAGATGGTAAATGTTTTGGACAATCTGTAGGTAAACGATGGCTATGCCTCAACATTAGGTCTGACATTCCATCAATCGTATTAAGATCGAATAATGAGTCGGGGGAAAGTGCTTTTAGTGCAAACAAAGAAAATTCCTGTGGCAAATTATATACAACTAAATAGTCATATTTATTCTTAATAGACTCAAAAAAAGAAGAAAGAGTTTTTTCACAATATGCTGCAACCCATGTGATCACGGGGCTGAATGAAGGTATATTGTCGTTATTTAACATACAGTAAGCAAGTTCCAAACTGCCGTTTGGTAGCTTGCGAATGTCTGCAACTATTGGTTGCTTCTTATTCCACGTAGGGAGCCGTGTCCGTAGATTTACTGGCACGTTAAAGATCCCCTTCGGGGCAAAATTCCGGCACCCCGGCGTCTCTAAAAGCCAGTGTAGTTAAAAGGGACGTAAAACCAATAACATTATTATTATTATTATTATTCCACGTGCCAGCATCAGTAGAAGGAGAGTTTGTTGTTGTCAATTCCATGATTGCAACTAAAGTGAGAATACTTGTTTACTTGCTTGCTTATAACTTAGCAAATATTGGTTTAGATAATTACTTCATTTGTTAATGGTCTGTAAGATATTTGACGATCATGAATAAGAACACAATAAAGAGTTGTATCTTCAGGTATATTCTCACTTGTCTCGATTTCAATTCGCACATCGACTGAAGATGTCTTCACTGCTTCCACTTGTTCGAGACAATTAATTACAATAATCGGACAAAGAGACTTAAATTCATCTCGTGAAACTAGAGTCTCTGAACGAACATCATCGATCTGATAATATACATTACGAAATTTAACAAACATGTCATACAATTCACTGTAGTCATTTATGGCAATTTCAGAAGTTGGCATTTCATAGGGATAAAAAATTGAATTTAAAAAAACTCTTATAGATTTAATGTTACAATGGTCGAAATAGGAAGAGCATGTGTTTAGTAAATTTCTTCTAGTTTGAAAACCTAATAAAAATTGACGTGGTTTTTGAGTTTCAGAAGTTGTCATTACAGTCCAACTATATTTAGTTGTTCTAGGAAGAGAAGGCAAGACATGAACATCCCATGATCGAAAACCAACCTGAATGGGAATATTTTTCTGCATTAGTTTTAATCTTTTAATTTGTTCTTCGTCCGATAATAATAAAACGGGAATTTTTAGATAAACTTTAAATAACTTGACCTTAGAAAGATCGTTTTCGGTTGTCGATTGCAACGCACGTGCGTCACTTGACGATCGGAGAAGTATTACCTCATGCTTGCAGTTTAAAATCGGCTTTCTGTAATCCTCTGCTAAACCTAACAGGTTGCTTAAAGGAAGTATTATATGAAAACGTTTTGTGTTACTATCAACAATATTTGCTTCACTTGCTGGTGTTGTTAAAGAGGGAAAATAACCAGCATTTTGTAAAGCTGTATATTCGTTTTTTTGAATATGATGCAAAGGTTTTTATAGAACTTGTTATACCTAGATGGCGTGTACGATCAATTTCTTTACCATTTAACGTGATGCGAATTTCGCTAAAAAGATTAGCCCCAAAATTTTGGTCAGGATGCGCTGTAGTAGAAGCAGCTGGATTTATGTTAGAAGTAATAATTTGACCTTCTAAGTGAAGAACACCTTCTGATAATAAAACTATGTTTTCTTCATTTTGAATCGGTATTCGAATTTCATCATTATTTTCGAATTTATTAGCTGAATAAGGTTGATAAACTCTTTCTTCTCGTCGCACAACTCTGTTGTCAACCTCTCTTTTATCTGTTATGTTAAACATGCTAAACATGTTAACAGCTTCAACTATAGATAGAAACTAAATAAGATTAACAATTGCATAAATATTTATATTGAAATTAAAGTACGCGATAGCCTAAAGACTGTAAGAAATGTTTGTTGTTACTCGATAACTGTTTTTTAGATTTCAAGGTGCGATGTCGTTGTTGTTTTTTTTTACAAATTTTAGCTGATTGATTTATATTATTTTTTCGAATCAGAGTTGACTTCTTTTTTTTCAAACTTCGAGTATTATATAGTATAACCATATTTGTGATTGTTTTCTAGTATGCTTACTCAAGTAGAATGAAAACATAACAGTATTTCATTACTTTATATAGCAAGATATCGTGCTGGACGAATAATTAATTCTACAGTTAAATCTTCATCTTGCAAATCAATGAGCTGTTGAAGATGATCTTCAAGTTGCACAGATACATGTTGAATAACCTTGGTGTTCATAGGCAAAAAATTAATCGTTGTTGGTTGTACAACAATCGGGTAACCAGCAGGAACATGAGCTTTAAAATTATATAAAGAGTGTGTTGGTTTATGGTTCAAATAAGAACTCGTACCAAGCACAAGGTTGCAACATACTCGAATACTATTAACAGTGTTAATTTTAATCATATATTCAGAATGATGAGTTGTGTTTGCCTTGAACTTTCTATGAGAAAAGCCTAACAAATCTGCAATAGAATCTGCAACACCAAAATCTATAGCAAACACTTTCGAATGTAGTTTACAATGATAAAAGACTTTATCATAATTAATATAAAAAGATGGGAATTTGTCTTTGTCACCTAATAAATGTTCAACTAATAATTCATTAATCTTTTCACTTAATTGTTTTAACGTATAGCTAGCATTGGGTATTATTAAAATCGCTCTATCCGCTTCGTTCAACTTTATAGCCAAAATGTTATTATTCTCGCTAATTGTTACTTCATTATCGATTCTATTTCGATGAATTTCAATTTCTCTTTTATTCTCTTTAGGGTAAACTTTCTTTTCAATACCTAAAGGCCCTGCTACACTGTTGGCTACAGTGAAATCAATATTAAACGGGGAAGACAAAACGAGACGGTTGTCTCTTTTTCCATCTATATCCTCTTCCACATACAATTTTGTTTTTTCTAAATGTTCTGGTATAAGTTTCGACAATGAGTGATAACTAAGTAAATCATCAAAAGCTGAGGCTAGATCTTCAAATTCATAAATACCCGGTGGTACCACTAAATCAATTGATAAAAAATTAGTAAAATGAATGCGAAATTTATTATTTCTGTTGGTAACATTTCGAATAGAATTAGATGTATACAATCCTGCAAGTGCTATTTCAAAAAACTCTGCTCCTACAAGATGAATCGGGTTCTCCAATGTAACATCAATCTTCGAGCCTTTACCTTCAAGAGTTATCCGTCTTTCGAAAGCCATCTTTGAAATGTTTAAAGACGGTCTGTGTTTCCCTTATTTATACAATACAAGAAGACTAAACATAAATGTCCACAAATCGAAGAAGTAATCGATTGATTTGAATGAAAATTATATTGCAGATAGCAATTTTTAAGATATGTTAAAATTTCTAATGGTGGTCTTAAATTACCAATACTATCAAAATAATACACATATTTACCACGTTTACTGAAAGCCACCCAATGTGAACCGGATTTATCCAACGGTTCAAGGTTAACAATACAGTTTTCATTTTTGCGAGGATATCTTGGTAACGTATCTCGCATAAAGACTCCTCTAAAATTTGGAATCTTTAATTGATGTGCGTATTTAGCTAAATCGAAATTACTTAATGCTTTATTTGGTATTTGGTTAATTATCTTTTGTATGCAGGAGGATTTAAATAAAAGCCTTGACCTCCTTTTCCTTGCATTGCTTCTATCATTCGATTGTGTCTTTTCATTTCTTTTAGTTCTTCTTGAGCAGCTTTCGCCTTGTTTATAGCAGACGCCACCCCTGCTGCTCCGCCTGCTAGACCCCCCAAGCCCGACAAGGCTGCAAATATCGGAAGTAGGGGTAAAATACCACCTTGCTTTTTCGATGTTCTTCTTTTTTTTAATCTTTTCTTGTTTTTTTTATTATTTAAGTTTCGCTTACCTCCTCCAATTTTAGACTTAGCTTTCATGATGCCACCCACTGTTAGTGCAGCCGCTCTCTCTCCAAATGATGCGTCACGGGATTTTACACGAGACCAAGCTTTTGAAGCTAAAATTTCATCAGCCTCTCTTCTTTTGTTTGAATCTTTATGCTTTGCGTAAGCAATGTAAGTATGAAGTTAATTTGTTTATTAGATATATGTCATTGTTTATTAGACTGTGGTGTGTGAGTGTGTCTGGTGAGGGTGCATGTGAGTGGGCCTGGTGACGGACTGTTTTAGTAGTAGTATTTGTTGGATTTTTTTTCGTTAGTAGAATTTTGGTATTTAATTGTTAGTAGAAGGTTAGTATTTTGTAGTAGAATTGCTCTTTACTTATTCTGAAAGGGAGTAGCAGCCTTTCAGAATAAATCAATTCTTTACTAGTCTAATAGACGGTTAAGATATTGATAATATAATCCAACTAATGGCTACACTGCGTTCTGCTGCACGGCTGAAAGCAACGGGAAACTACAGCCGTAATGCTATTCCCGAGGATATGCACCTCTCTATGCATAAATACATGTGATGATGGCCTCCTCCCTTGTAAAATTTCAATCCGGAGGTAAACTAGTCCCCCGTTCGGATCTCCGGGTGGGGACTACTCGAGAGGGGGTTAACATCACAGAAGTGACAAAGAGGAAATCTGACATTCTATGGATCGGAGCGTGGAATGTTAGAAGTCTGCTAGGAAGTGGAAAGTTAGAAAACTTAGAAAGGGAAATGGATAGGTTGAGGTTGGATTTGGTTGGGATTAGTGAAATGCGCTGGCAGGAAGAACAGGACTTTTGGTCAGGAGACTATAGGGTCATTAGCACTAAATCAAACAATGGCCAAGCAGGAGTTGGTCTCATATTGAGTAGGAAACTTGGACAGCGGGTAGAATATTATGAGCAATACAGTGAACGGATTATTGTAGCAAAAATCAACACTAAACCTACGTGCACTACAGTGGTACAAGTCTATATGCCTACCAGTCAAACTGATGATGAGGATGTTGAAAAGGTCTACGAAGAAATAGATGACATTCTGAGGTATATCAAAGGTGATGAAAATGTTATAGTAATGGGAGATTGGAATGCTGTGGTAGGAAAAGGGAGAGAAGGGAAGATAGTAGGAGATTTCGGATTAGGTGAAAGGAATGATCGAGGAAGCAGGCTGATGGAATTCTGCACCGAACATGAGTTGGTCATAGCTAACACCTTATTCAATAACCACAATAGAAGAGTATACACATGGATGAGACCAGGAGATACAGGGCGTTACCAAATCGACTTCATTATGGCCAAGCAGAGGTTTCGAAACCAGATTTTGGATTGTAAAACATATCCTGGTGCTGACATAAACTCTGACCACAATCTGGTTGTAATGAAATGCAGATTAAAGTTGAAGAAACTGATGAAAAGTCAAAAGCCAAAAAGGTGGGCAATAGACAGACTGAAAGTAAAGGATGTAAACGAAAGATTCAAGAAGAGTATAAAGGAAGGACTAATCAAAACCCCTAAACAAACTTCAATTGCAGACGAATGGGCACTTTTGAAGAATGAAATAACAAAATCCGCAGAAGAAAACATTGGTAGGAAAGAAAGAATAGGTAGAAAACCGTGGATCACTCAGGATATACTAGAATTGATGGATGAAAGGCGGAAACACAAGAATCTAAGAGATGAAGAGGGGAAAGCAGAATACAGACGTCTGAGAAATGAGGTTAACAAGAAGTGCAAGGAAGCGAAAGAAGAATGGTTGAAAGAGAAATGTGCAGGTATAGAAAATTGTCTGAAATTAGGAAAAGTAGACACAGCTTATCGAAGGATTAAGAATACTTTTGGGGAAAAGAAGACTAAGTGCTGTAATATTAGGGACACAAATGGAAAGCCTCTAACAGATAGGGAAGAAAAGCTTGAGAGATGGAAAGCTTACATAGAGTGCTTGTATAAGGGAAAGGAGATTGAGAATCATGTAATGGAAAGGGAGGAGGAAATTGATGAGGATGCAAAAGGAGATTTAATATTGAGATCAGAATTTGACAGAGCATTAGAGGACTTAGGCAGGAACAAAGCACCAGGCATAGATGATATACCGATTGAGTTGCTACGCTGCATAGGAGATGAAGGTCTGATCAGGTTATTTCACTTGGTGTGTAGGATTTATGAGACAGGTGAGGTACCCCCTGATTTCAAGAAGAATGTTATCATCCCTATACCAAAGAAAGTGGGAGCTGACAGATGTGAAGATTACCGTACAATCAGCTTGATTACTCATGCTTCAAAGATCCTGTCTAGAATAATTTACAAGAGGATTGAAAGCCAGATCGAAACGGAGTTGGGTGAAGACCAGTTTGGTTTCAGGAGAAATGTAGGAACAAGGGAAGCTGTACTAAGTCTTAGGCTGATTTTGGAAGGTAGAATAAGGAAAGATAAGAGAACGTTCATGGCATTTGTAGACTTAGAAAAGGCTTTTGATAACGTTGATTGGACTAAATTGTTTGACATTTTGAAATCTATTGGAATAAAGTACAGGGATAGGAGGGTGATATACAATCTATACAGAAACCAGACAGCAGTCATTCGAGCTGAAGGATATGAGAAAGAAGCTGGTATTCAGAAAGGTGTAAGGCAAGGCTGCAACTTATCACCCATACTTTTCAATCTTTACATTGAACAAGCAATGAAGGAAATTGGAGAAAAATTTAAAGTGGGAGTGAAGATTCAAGGAGAAATAATTTCAACTCTGAGATTTGCTGATGACATCGTCATCTTGGCCGACAAGCCTGAGGATTTGAATGAGTTTTTGAATGGTATGGATTCCGTCTTACGGAAGGACTTCATGATGAAAATTAATAAATGTAAAACAAAAATACTGGAATGCAGCCGAAATAAATCAGAAACCTCTATGGAGATCAAATTGGCAGGTGAAAAGCTGAAGGAAGTAGGAGACTTCTGTTACTTAGGAAGCAGAATAACCAATGATGGACGAAGCAAAGAGGATATAAAAAGTAGGTTGGCTCAGGCAAGGAAAGCCTTTCTACAAAAAAGGAATCTGTTGACATCGAATATAGATTTAGGTATTAGGAAGTCATTTTTGAAAGCCTTTGTCTGGAGCGTGGCGCTCTATGGAAGTGAAACTTGGACTATTGGTGCAGCAGAAAAGAGGAGAATTGAGGCATTTGAAATGTGGTGTTACAGGAGAATGATGAAGATCAGATGGGTAGATAGGGTTACAAACGAAGAGGTATTAAGGCGAGTGGGAGAGGAGAGATGTTTCTGGCGACTGCTAATGAAGAGAAGAGATAGGTTGGTAGGACACATACTAAGACACCCAGGAATAGCAAGCTTAGTTATGGAAGGAAGGGTCGAGGACAAGAACTGTAGGGGTAGACCAAGGTTAGAATATGTTAAACAGATTGCCTCGGATGTAGGGTGTGGTAGCTATGTAGAGATGAAACGATTAGCTCAGGACAGGGACGCATGGAGAGCTGCATCAAACCAGTCAAAAGACTGAAGACTCAAACAACAACAAGCAATGTCGTGCTCTTTGCACGCTTTATCTAATATATTTATTCCTGGATCACCACGGCTCAATCGCTTTTCTAATTTTGTTCCAGGTCCACAATATTCATATCCCGGGATGTGTAATTCCACGGGTAAATTATCAATAGTTTTATTAAGTACACGACTAATTAATGATCCACTTCCTGTTCGTTTATATTGAGTGGTAGAGTTGCTCCTCTTACAACGCACCATTACTAAATGATATGTAATATAAAGTAATTATACATATATATATTTTTCTGGAAAATGGGAATGGTGGGGGGAGGTGTTTTTTTAAAATAATACACACAAAATTTGGGTTATTATTTATTCTTTTTTTCATAAGCATAGGAACACACAAAAAATTAGTAATATTAACAGCATAAAAGTGTGTGTGTGTGAAAGAAATAAAGTAAGTGAGATGAACTGCTTTAATCTCAATTTGTTTCTAATAATTTTTTCAGAGAAAAATGACCAAACGGTAAAGTATCAATTCCGTTTTCAGTTATGTGTCTTTTATCTTCGTTTGATGAAATTGCCAACTTATTTTGCCGAACAGTAAATACAGAATGAGATTTTGAAATTATACAAACTTGAACTTTGTTGACTTTATCTCTGTTATAAAGACACTTTCGATACTCATCAATATTCATACTTTTACTCACACTCTTCTTAATGCCTTTAGCCTTACACAAGCTATTCATTTCATCACACAATTTTATTGCATACATTTTGGGTCGTAACCCCACAAATTCTTCAACAATCCTTCCAGCATTTTCATCTTTCATTAAACCAATTTCACCTTTATTTTGTCTCACAATGCCAAAAGGATTGTTTGTTTCATAGTTTCCAGTATCAAACAAATTTGAATGCTGTTTCATGAACTCATAAATATCATAATAGAATATATACATAAAACTATCGGTGTCTGTGTATAACAACCTCACATTTGATTCAGGATTTGCTAAAATAACATTGTAATGAAAGTCATTCATTTTACATTTAGACAAATCTAATATAGATGCACCAACATATACTGGTTGATTGTGAAAAATCTTTAGTCTACTCATCTCGATGACCATACATTGTTCATCGAATATAATTCTATGTTTAAAATTAGCCTTAGCTATTAAAGACCTAGCACCACGAGCTCCATGCCATTTGGTGACCCATTTGATGTCCCTTAACTTCCTCACATTCATCAGTGAACGACCAAAAATTGCATTATTCATCAATTTATAAAAATTCCTTTCAAAATCATTTTTGGCATGTTTTCGTTTCTCTGTGTTCACATCAATATATGGTTTTAGCCATTGGCTCTGATTGAATTCAATCATTCTGTGAATACGATCTAATTTCATTCCTAGTTGAATACATTGCTTTAACAATCTATAATGCAAAACATAACGTTCTTTATTATCTAGGGTAGCCATTAGCTTTGTCAACTTTTCGGGGCATAGAGGGTAATCTGAATGTTTGTCATGTAACTCTTGAGGATAAGTCAAATCTACTTCCAAAATATATCCAATTTCTGAAGTATCATCAATAGTTAAAACATCAAAGCCTTCAACATTTGCAACCCATTTAAACCCCCCCGTTGGAAGATATTCCATCATCGCATATCCATATAAATTATTAACGTCAAAGTACATTATGTAGGAGTCTTGCTTTTTCTCATCATAGGTTTTCATATACTTATTATTAGCAATCGCATGTCGTGTTATACACTGAACATTTCCTCCTCGAATAGATCGTTCAAAAAAGTGTAACATATCAATATCTTGAAGCAATTCAAGTTGAACGTTGGTTATCTTTTTCATAGCACACCAAGACATAGATGGCGCAGTGTAAAAATGAGCTGCATCAATGCCATAAGTTTCCATGCCATTCGATCTAAAATTTTCAAAGACATCCGCCAAAAGAAGTGTGTCAACTTTTAAATACAAATCGGCGTATTCTCCTAATGTTTGACAGGAAAACGTTTCCCACACCGATTGAGCAAACTCATACTCTTCATTCGATATTGTTTGATCATTAAGGCTGCTATAAAACTTGGATATTTCAGGTAATTTAGTTTCGTTAAGTACATCCATACTCGTGACGTATTCATAGGGAAACACGCCTTTTCTCGCAGTAAGTCGAAACTGTGCATCATCATTAAAATAACGTCGTGTTATTTGCTTTGAATCTTCGCTTAACGAAGATGAACATTGATCTAGTGAACAGGACAAGAAATTATATGTATCGAAAAATCTTAACTGAATGAATCCATTCTTAGCCCGTACATACTTTGTAAACCCTTTATAACGTTCCATATTCACCGCTAACAAACTTATATGACCAGGATTATGTAACACCTCTCCATCTTGTTTCTCACAAATTTCTTTAATTATAAAATGTCCATCATAGGCCGTTAGATTATGAAATGCTATAGGCAAAACCTTTGTTACTTTGTAATTTAAATTACAACTATTGTGTGCGCTTCCTCTATATTTTCCAGTTAAGTGACAATGATCGCGTACTTTGAGTTCATTAACTGCAATCGGTTTCTCGCAAATGTGACACATTTTACTTGACAAAAATAATCTTTCTTCATTTTCGGTCATCTTTAACATTGGCTTAACCGAAAAGTAATATGTTTGAAGTTTATCCACAATACTATAAAGTTCCTTTACAAACAATTCAATGCAATTATTTCCCCTAAAGAGCTTGAAACTGCACAAATCACTATCAAAATTACAATGAAGGTATAAAGAAATGCTGTAAGGAATATGTTTATGTGTTAAAGTAGAGTTATGAATGTCACTATTTGGAAAACAGGAGGAAATTGGAGACAAGACGCATTCAGTGTCTGCATATATTATAAATGGAACTGTATCTTTAACTAGATATTCTGTAAAATTAACAAATCTTTGTTCATCAGTCGGCATTATGCTTTTTGCAACAGGAAACTGTTTACAGTCTGCAAAGTGAACATTTAACTCATCCTCAAGAAAATAATATGACAAACATCGTCTACATATATAAATCCTTCTGCGAGTGCTAGTGACGCTTGAACGCACAAGGCGAGCAAGATTTCTAATTAAACAAAAGTGATAACTTTCACTGTTTCCAATCTGCAACATCAATAAGTCTACACTCCTTTCATATACTTTATCTGATACATACAAAGGTACAATAGTAAAAGTTTTTTTCCTTTTACTTCGTTTGTTCCCATACATACCCAATTGTTTTCATCATATTGTGCTCCATACACATTTACAGAAATATTGTTTTGGTTTTCAAACTTGTTTAAATATTTCATTTCCATCGGAATTGGAATACCATCTAAATTTAAAACATCTCTGTAATTAGGATAGGAAGAAAGATGATTCACGTTTCGAGTTTTTGGATACAAACCAGCAACCACACTCCACGCAAAACAAGCTTCCTTTGTATCATACAAATTTAGCACTGCATGTTTATTGACTATTACATCAGGCAATCTACTAGTATTGGACATTCCTACTCGAAATCCAACATATTTATTTATATTAATTCTCAAACTATGATTTTTTTCTAAAGCCCACCCGGAACCATTTGCTTCAAATTCGCTCATTTTTGTCAATGTACCTTCAATGATATTCTTATTATAAAATTCATTTAAATCAGTATACTCGAAAACTACCTCATTTTTGATAGCAAAATATTTTGTTTCTGATATGTCGCGAAGCACATATTGTGCACACAAAACTGAATTCACCTTTAAAGCTTGCACAGTTAACGCTTTCTTAACATACTTTGTAAACCAAATATTAGCATTCGCTAAAAATTCGCGAGGATCCAAAAACTCATTCTTAACATTTGATACTGCAAGTGTGTACACTCTAGAATTGAATGCCGTTTCAATTAACTCACAGCTCAAGAAAGATTCATCCTTTATTTGAATTGTAATTTCTTCGAAATTCACAGCTTGTTGCAATATGTGCTCACTAATAACTCTCCAACATTCAATCAACTCATCACTGTTCTCAATCAACTCGGTTTGAGTGTTTTCCCAGATTTGGTATGATACTGAAATAGCACCGTTTAGTTCACTTCGAAAATTAGAAACACTTTCAAATGCATTGTTCAATTGGTTTCTTATATTTTCACTGTTATTATGTATTACAATATCGACCTTTCTACGTTTGCTAGGAGGCGAGGTCATTGTTGGTGTTGTCTAAGCAATTGTCGAATTTGCACTAAAGTTAATACACCACCAACACTTGGTGTACCATCACTGATGTCTAAGCATACGTCCAATTTGCACTATTGTTAATACACCACCAGCAGTTGCTGTAACATCGGTTTACCATAAACCTTTAATCTTTTAAAGTATATTCAAGCCATTGTGATAAATTACTGCCTGTAATCTCCAATGAACAATGAACAGCCTCAAAAGGAAATTCATCCTGAAGTTTACCAAGCAAATTGTTTCTATACACATTCAATTTTGTTACATCGTAACACGTCATGGAAAATTTGATTTTGAAAACTTCATCAAATGTATTGTATCCGAAGAAACAAATAAAATGTTATTCATAATGTTGAATTTTGGGCTTATGCCGTGTTTTATTATATTGCAATTCGACGCGTTTCGAAAGAAACCATGTCTTTCATCGTCAGGAATAATCTGGAATACGACAATGTTGCTAAGAGAAAGCAACGAAGAACATATAGAAGGTGCCTAAAGATGGACGCCATTATAGCCCCATGTTAGGGACAACGGAAAGCAGCAGTGAATTACTTTCTCAGGGTTCTGATAATAGGTAGCCAGGATTCACTGAGATTGTAGCCGGTGTCGCGGTTGAAATTATCTGGGTGTTTACGTATTTCAACCGCCTCCCTGATGATTCTGGGACGATATTGCTTTATACGGGCAAGAACATCCACCCCTTGGAACATGACATCATGGCCAGGTGTTAAAGCATGATCGGCAACAGCTGATTTATCAGGTTGAATGAGCCTGATACATCTATTATGTTCCTTAATGCGAGTGCATATTGTTCTCGAAGTCTGCCCGATGTAAACCTTGCCACAAGTACAGGGAACTCTGTAGATACCCGGTTGTTGCAATTTAGGCAAACTGTCCTTAGTTGGTCGCAGGAGTTGCCTAATCTTAACAGAAGTTCCAAATACAGTCCGTATGTTGTATCGACGTAGGATTTTAGCAATACGATCCGTTGTGTTATGTATGTACGGAAGGTAAGCAGTTCCTCTTACATCTCTTTTCTCAACTGACGTCCTATTATTATTTGTTGGTTTCAGAACCGTAGAAATCAAAGCCTTGCTATAACCGTTGCTCTCAAAGGTGGTTCGCAGGGGGTTAATTTCTTCTTGTAAAGAAGACACTTCACAAATCCTCCTAGCCCTGGTAGTTAGAGTTGTAAGGATACCATGTTTCTGGGCAGGGTGATGGTGAGAACTTGCGTGGAGATATCTATTGGTGTGTGTTGGCTTACGAAAAACGCTGTGTCCTAAAGATCCATCCTCTTTCTTGGTGACGAGAACATCTAAAAAAGGTATTTTGCCGTCAGATTCCTTTTCCATGGTGAAACAAATAGAAGGGTGCTGGAGATTAAGGTGATCCAGGAAATGGCTAAGATTTTCCTCACCTTCCGTCCAAACAACGAACGTGTCATCCACATAACGCCACCAGATCTTCGGTTTGAAAGGAGCCGACGACAAAGCTTTCTCTTCAAAGTTCTCCATGAAGAAATTAGCCACAACAGGAGAGAGAGGACTACCCATGGCCACACCATCAGTCTGCTCATAAAAATTCCCATTCCATAGAAAGTAGGAGGAGGTCATGCAGTGATAAAAAAGTCTTGTGATGTCTTCAGGAAAAAAGCCATTAATGAGAGACATAACACCATCAATAGGTACTCTCGTAAACAGAGACACCACGTCGAGACTCACTAGAATATCACCCGGCTGAAGTGTTATAGCTTTTAACTTTTCCACGAAGTGTGTGGAATCCTTAATGTACGAAGGCGTGTTACCCAAAAGCGGCTGAAGTAGTCTTCCTAAGTATTTGGAAAGGGCATATGTAGGAGAACCAATCGTACTAACAATAGGTCTAAGAGGAACATCTTCCTTATGTATTTTAGGAAGACCATAGAGTCTCGGAGGAATAGCATCCCCTGGAAGGAGAGTCTTCGCTGCATCCGCTGGAATAGATGATTGCTTGATCAATTTGACGGTGACATTTGAGTAGCGAGTAGTAGGATCACGACTATTAATCCTATATACAGGATCTGATAACAAAGACGAGATCTTGGAATCATAATCAACCTTATCCAATACCACTGTCGCGTTACCCTTGTCAGCGGGGAGAACGATAATATCAGAATTGTCCCTTAGATCTTTAAGTGCCCGGCTTTCGCCTTGTTTTAAGTTGGTGTTAGGTGGCTTAGCTGTCTTGAGAACTCGGGAACATTCTTGTCTGGCTTCCTCGGCCTCTTCAGGTGTGAGGTGATGTACTGAGGATTCTACGGATGTAATAAGTTCTTCAATAGGAATTCTTCTAGGTCTCAATTTTGCTGTAGCGCCTAGAAGAATTCCTATTGAAGAACTTATTACATCCGTAGAATCCTCAGTACATCACCTCACACCTGAAGAGGCCGAGGAAGCCAGACAAGAATGTTCCCGAGTTCTCAAGACAGCTAAGCCACCTAACACCAACTTAAAACAAGGCGAAAGCCGGGCACTTAAAGATCTAAGGGACAATTCTGATATTATCGTTCTCCCCGCTGACAAGGGTAACGCGACAGTGGTATTGGATAAGGTTGATTATGATTCCAAGATCTCGTCTTTGTTATCAGATCCTGTATATAGGATTAATAGTCGTGATCCTACTACTCGCTACTCAAATGTCACCGTCAAATTGATCAAGCAATCATCTATTCCAGCGGATGCAGCGAAGACTCTCCTTCCAGGGGATGCTATTCCTCCGAGACTCTATGGTCTTCCTAAAATACATAAGGAAGATGTTCCTCTTAGACCTATTGTTAGTACGATTGGTTCTCCTACATATGCCCTTTCCAAATACTTAGGAAGACTACTTCAGCCGCTTTTGGGTAACACGCCTTCGTACATTAAGGATTCCACACACTTCGTGGAAAAGTTAAAAGCTATAACACTTCAGCCGGGTGATATTCTAGTGAGTCTCGACGTGGTGTCTCTGTTTACGAGAGTACCTATTGATGGTGTTATGTCTCTCATTAATGGCTTTTTTCCTGAAGACATCACAAGACTTTTTTATCACTGCATGACCTCCTCCTACTTTCTATGGAATGGGAATTTTTATGAGCAGACTGATGGTGTGGCCATGGGTAGTCCTCTCTCTCCTGTTGTGGCTAATTTCTTCATGGAGAACTTTGAAGAGAAAGCTTTGTCGTCGGCTCCTTTCAAACCGAAGATCTGGTGGCGTTATGTGGATGACACGTTCGTTGTTTGGACGGAAGGTGAGGAAAATCTTAGCCATTTCCTGGATCACCTTAATCTCCAGCACCCTTCTATTTGTTTCACCATGGAAAAGGAATCTGACGGCAAAATACCTTTTTTAGATGTTCTCGTCACCAAGAAAGAGGATGGATCTTTAGGACACAGCGTTTTTCGTAAGCCAACACACACCAATAGATATCTCCACGCAAGTTCTCACCATCACCCTGCCCAGAAACATGGTATCCTTACAACTCTAACTACCAGGGCTAGGAGGATTTGTGAAGTGTCTTCTTTACAAGAAGAAATTAACACCCTGCGAACCACCTTTGAGAGCAACGGTTATAGCAAGGCTTTGATTTCTACGGTTCTGAAACCAACAAATAATAATAGGACGTCAGTTGAGAAAAGAGATGTAAGAGGAACTGCTTACCTTCCGTACATACATAACACAACGGATCGTATTGCTAAAATCCTACGTCGATACAACATACGGACTGTATTTGGAACTTCTGTTAAGATTAGGCAACTCCTGCGACCAACTAAGGACAGTTTGCCTAAATTGCAACAACCGGGTATCTACAGAGTTCCCTGTACTTGTGGCAAGGTTTACATCGGGCAGACTTCGAGAACAATATGCACTCGCATTAAGGAACATAATAGATGTATCAGGCTCATTCAACCTGATAAATCAGCTGTTGCCGATCATGCTTTAACACCTGGCCATGATGTCATGTTCCAAGGGGTGGATGTTCTTGCCCGTATAAAGCAATATCGTCCCAGAATCATCAGGGAGGCGGTTGAAATACGTAAACACCCAGATAATTTCAACCGCGACACCGGCTACAATCTCAGTGAATCCTGGCTACCTATTATCAGAACCCTGAGAAAGTAATTCACTGCTGCTTTCCGTTGTCCCTAACATGGGGCTATAATGGCGTCCATCTTTGGGCACCTTCTATATGTTCTTCGTTGCTTTCTCTTAGCAACATTGTCGTATTCCAGATTATTCCTGACGATGAAAGACATGGTTTCTTTCGAAACGCGTCGAATTGCAATATAATAAAACACGGCATAAGCCCAAAATTCAACATTATGAATAATAACACGGGCCGTGAAAGTCTAAATGACAAATAAAATGTTCATCTTCACATAATTCTTTCAATAGATATCTTAGAACTGTTTCTGTCACCTCTCGCTGACTATCATCTGATTTGCTAACATTGGTAACGTAGACTGAAAATGTTGAAATTCCACTCGAAGATGTCCATTTGTTAAAACAAGCTTCTTTCTCATTACGACTCACCTCGTTATCATCTTCTTCCGGTTGTTGAAAGCATACACGATGATACTCTATTAGCGGGTGCGATCGATGTTCAGTTCCACTCAGGAAATTAACAGTTTTCCACTTCATTATGCTGGTTGTTTTATTAGTTTTTTAGATAATCTGAAAAATTAAACAAATTAAGAAATAATTAGCAACTAAATATATCAATCGTTATATCAATCAATACATAATATATATATATATATATAATCCAATACTCACCAAAACATGTCGATGTGAGCGGTTCTTCAACCCAAAATACACCGTCATCAGTTTGCCTTCGAGTACTGTTTCAAAATGACTTGATGTGAACGATTCTTCACCCCCAAATACACCAGCATCAGTGTGCCTCCCATTGAGTTTAGTTCATCGATCTCTGATGCGCTTAATTTTGAAAATACTGCTGGTAGAAATACACTTGTTACTTCATCTTCAATGTTAATATCCACCACTATTTTTCTTCCAAACCTCGTCTGTACGGGGCGAATAATTTGGACCACATATGGTAAATCAATGACTAGTTCTGCTAGTTTCTTATTAGAATACTCAGTACAAGATGATAAGTTATTGAACTTCGTTAGAGCTTCCATCACACAATTTGTTCCTCGTCGTTGACTTTCTTTATTTCTTTCACACACACACACTCTTCGCGCAAAAGTAAAAGTTAAACTCTTCCATGCACTCATCCATTTATATATCCTTCACCCCCACCCACACTCCAGAAACCATATGCTGCAAACTAGCTTCTAACGCAAACATTTCTTTTTTTCCACTATTGCTTAAAGAAGTCAAAGATTACATTCTTAGCCAATGACGTTAAAGGTCAACTCTGTCTCACGCGAACACAGCAGACGAGATCAATCACACTGCTGCACATGGTCAAACTTGCACGGGTGTCAAATGACGGTTAGCATCCAAAGCAAAAAACAATAACAGCTGCACACCACATGTGTGGATGGGAACCGCCTCTCCGCTCAGCCAACCCGACGCGGACAAAAAAACATAACAGCTGCACACCACATGTGTGGATTGCTGATAGTAGCACACATGCTCACACTCGCATGGGTGTCAGATGACGGTTAACATCCTAATAAACAACCCCCATGACGTCAACACCCATTAACTTTTTATCATCATCGCACAAACAAGCCAAAAGGTCAACCCCTTCCCACGCTAACACGTGCACTGCACATGCTCGCTCCTGGACCATGTGCTCGCTCTAAGGACCCATGACGTCATCAGGATTACGCAATTTCTGGTCATGATGATGCAATATCCAAAGGGAAGTAAACCCTACTACTTAAGGGTATTGGTGTATTGTTTCATAGTCCCATGTCATATATTAGTAGTCAGTTTGACTTTCAACGAAAAAAAAAAAGATCCAGAAAATTTGAGTGTTGTGTGAAGACTTTTTTTTTTTTACCACCGGGCGTGCCGGGTGCGGCCCTCGTGTTTTTGATTCCTAAGTCCTACTGTTTGGCTGCGTGTGCAGTTTTCGCCATTCGCTGCGGTTGTGTGTAATACTGCTGATAGGTGTTTATGTATATGGCTTCCGCCTTCCTTCGTGGCATGTGCAACTAAGTCTGGAATAATTTTACATGTTGTGTATTGGCTTTCGGTAATGTTCTGATTACAACTGTGTAGCTGGCATGTCTCTCCTGTCCTGTTTGCCAATTATGCCCTTGTTGTCTGTCGGCCTGTTTCCTATGTGTAATTTACACCATGTATTGTTTTTGTATCCCTGCGCTGTTTTGACTATTGTCTGCAAAAATGTAGCTCCGTGCGCTTGGGTACATTTTCCGAATTGTAGTGTTCCCACCTGTGGTTACTGATCTTAGATGACTGCCACTTTTGCTCACTAGTCGTGGACGCGTATGCAATGTAGGTCCTGTGCTCTCTGCATCCTTGGTGTTTTCTAACCTGTGTTATAATGTTGTCTATGTATTATAACGTTGTTTGTTTTCTATCTTGGCCCATCGTGTCGTTGTTATATGTTGGCTTATTACTTGCGCATAATTTATTTTCTGTGATGTCCTGGATCCGTGTTCCGCAATGTTTTTCTTGTTCCCTGAAAATCTATCCCCATGTACTTAGGTGTGTTAACCTGTGTTATTGTTCTGTCCGTGCGTTACAGTGTTGTCTGTTCCTCACTGTCCCACGGCTGTCTCCTGAAAATGGTTTTCCTAATGTGTGCAATGTAGTATAATGAACGTAAGTGAGAATTGAAATGTGGTGTTCCTATTTGCAATGAACACTGTTGTGTTTTCACATAGTTAATTAAGGTATTTTAAAAGTACAAACAAATATCAGTATCTATACAATATCACATATCAGTTGTTCATGTACATAATTATATTATGCATATTATAGTCCTGGTCCATCATTCTCTTCAAATAAATGATCTCTGTTTCCTGTTAGTAGCTCTGTGATAGGTATTTTCTACCGCTAGGTTTTGTCTGTGATCTGAATCAGTTTTCGTGTGCGTTTTCTAACTTTTCCAAGAGTGTAGGCATACCGTGTCATATGTTTTCTAACTTCGTGTCAAAGCGTTGTATCGTCTGGTAAAATTAATGTAAGTGTGTTGTACAATGTGATCGGAAAGGTGTGCGTTATGACTGCTGTGAACCTCAAAGGGTTCCTAGTTCGGTGCCTAGGCATATTACTCTAGTGTGTGTGCAGTTTTATGCATCAACCGCGTATGTTAACCTATTGTACATTTTTCTACCTGTAGGTATTATCCCGTGGGGTGAGGGAGGGCGTGGGGGTTGTATGATCTTTCGGTTTTGATCTTTGGCCTTTGTGGCTATATAGGCTGTACGCGGCCTTTGGGAATACTGTTTATGTGTGGATCTACCGTTTAACTACGCGTGCCTCTTAACGACATGCAGGTCGTGTTAGCTGTGTATTAGGGTAAATTATTTTCAGTCGGTCGTATATTCTACTGTCTCTCAAGTGTTCTCTGTGTAATTGTTTATGTATGGCATTTGATTGCCTGTGTACGACCCTTAAGGGTATATATGTTGCTTGCGATCGTGTTCGGTACCCTGGGGGTTTGTTTGGCTCTTAATCCATGTTATTTTTGCGGGTGGGGTGCGTTTCTAGTGATCTATATTAATTAGGCGGCCTGGTTAAAAAATGGGGGCTTGATAATAATTGATTTAACGGGGTGCAATAATGATATTTTCAACTAGGGTGGTGAACTCCGTAATTGATATTTGAGCGTAACGGGATAGCTCAGCAGTTTGCTAGACGGTGGAACGTGAATGAAAAGGGTTAGCAAGTGCTAGCAGCGGGCTGCTTGCTTGCTGTGGCTACGCACTGGGTACTGCTGACTCGTGCTGGCGTATCATATTACTATTCCCGCATGTGTCACTGTGGTAACTACGGGCCGTTATCGCACTTGTTATTGAAATAATATTCGTGTCCCCATTACAGATTGGAATACATAAGATACATAAATTACATGATCACTATAGCACATATAATATCACATCATAATTCCCTACCGTTCACTAATCTTTTTGTATTTGGATACAAATGATTTCTGTGAATGCCATGAATCCTAAGTAGCACCTGTGGTATGGACATGCGTTTAGGGGTGGGGCATTGTCTACTAATTATGTGTAACTGTTGGGATGTGTTGGCCGTCAAGCGCCTTATGTGTTCATGTCTGGCTCTCCCCTATAAGGTCGAGGGTTTGATGTCTGGGGCTTTCGTGCCTAACGAGGCATTTTGGGCCCGCTCACCATGTGTGTGTCGATCAGTTTAAGGTTTAGCTGCACATGTTCGCGAAGTAAGTCCTTATAATCGGCATGTAATCCAGCGAATTCTGACCTTAATCTTTGAAGGGTCACGTAATGTGGCAATGGATCGTATATCGTGTTTAGTCGGTCATGAACTCTATTGGCCTAAATTTTTATAGATACATACATGTAGGTATTGGTGCGATGGAGGATTTATTTCTGATCCTTGAAACTACTGTGTCTGCTGTATTCGTTAACTGCGCATTGTGTTTAGGGCTAGTTAATTATTGTAGTCCTTATATGCACCGTCTTTGATTGTGCATGTTCCTTGATAATATATTTATGTTTCGAAACATAGCTCCCAGTGCCTTGCATTTGATTATTCAAACGGTGCAACTGTTTCCCTTTAAGATTTGTATAAGAGGGTGGGACTATCCGTGTGAGCGGTTACGCTCTCCCTATAAGGGGTTGTGTTCTTAAAAATATATATAATATATTTATGTATTTTATGTATGCGTATATATCACATATATTACTAGACATGCACATATATCATTGTGAATTGCTTATCAGTTAACTCTCTCTGCTGCCATAAAGGGTTTTCTATTCAGATCTAATTCAATGTGCCAATATGTAGCCAGTGTTACCTGCTAAGGGCTGCATGTTCCTCTATAAATTTGCTTCTTTAAGTATGTATGTTTGTATGTACGTGCCTAATGGGGTGTATTTTATGTATATATGTTTGTAGTGCTCTTGCATGGTCCTCGGCTCGACTCTTGCCACCCGTGCCTAGTTAGGCAAGAGTTATTTATATGAATGAATCGTTTCTTCAGCGCCTGTATTGCTTTGTAGTGTTTCCGTAACTTAGCGTGGTCCCGTGTTAATTGTTTGCCATCTTTCCCTATTGGTGTGCCCGTTGTTCTCATGTTTTCGTGGGCCTTTTTGAGGTAGTAGTGTTTCGCACGTAGCCATCTGTGTTCCATGTTTAACCTTGTGTGGGTCCCAACTAATTGTGCTTGTAATTTGTTAATTCCTACGGCCCTCGTGTTGTTTTGTATGTGGCTATTACCTAAATGTGTGATAATCTGTAGCATTTTTGTGTAATGCTTGGTCAGGGATTCGTGCGTAGTTTGTATGCGTGTATGGTCTACGCGTATCTTATCGTGCCATGTTGTTAGGTTTTCGTATTTGCTTTGGAGCATGGCTGTGCGGGATAATGTCGTCATGTCAGCTTTCAAATAACTCGGAACTGTGTAGATATGTTGTAAGTTTATGTAAATGTGTGCTTGTAGGGGTGCTATAATCTTCCTTGTTTCTTTCTTCCTGTAGAAAGGAAAATCCATGCGAAACCAATTGAACCTATCTCGCTGTAATTTCGCTTTAATGCAAGTATCTGTTATCAGAGTCGAGGGTCCTGTACTCAATGGTACCTTGTGGTCCATTTTCTATATCTTGGGGAGGGTGAGTGGAATAATAATTAAGGTATCGTACTGATATTCAGGGCTTGCCTATTCACTTCCGGAGAATTTACTCGCGAAAAAATTTTCTACTTTGGGGTGCTTGGCTTTGCAAGAGGGTGTCAGCGTTCGTACCACGGATCTCGTTGTCTGAGTCTCCTAAAACGTGGTACCTGGCAGCCTCCACCAATTGTTTTATCCTTTATGAGGGTAGAACTAGGGGATGTGTTGAAATTTAATTATGTTTACAGCTGACTATAACCTCTACTGTAAATCTAAGTTGGCAACAATGTGATCAAAAATTATTTTATTTTATAAGTTGGCAATTGTTTTAAACCAGAAAGAAGATGTACAGCTAATGGCGAAATGTATTGTGTAAGATATTGTCTGTGAAATCTCAAGCCATCAGCCATCAAAATTGTATCCATATCGAATGTAGGGAAGTTTTTGGTAACTCATAAACATGCGTTATGCAATAGAGTCAAAAGGTATGATATTGTCGACTTATTTAATATGTATTTTTCAACTTGTATTTGAATGAGGTTATATGTTGGATGGAAGCACACCTCAAGTTTACAAAATGTTCATAATGTTAGAAGAAGTTTGTAACTGCGAATGTAAACCATTATTGTATTATTTCTTTGTTTGCCAGGCGCCTTTTGATGATACTTGTTGTTTAATTTGATAAATAAAAGGACGTCATTCATATTGAAAACGACTTGATCATTCATCCCTGCTCGGAGCATAAGAATTACAACAGGATGTGTGTAGGGTGGCGTGTCTCTAGGGGACGTGCGATCAAGCCGAGCCTAATCGGGTGATTGGGAGGGTTGGTCTAAGTGTATCGGGGAGGTGGACGAAGCTCTAAGAATTAACGATTAAAATAAAGGGGTGTTTCTTAATCAGAGTTAACGTTTAATAAGCAGTGAGTAAGACCAATGCCACCTAAATAATAAGGCCTCCGCACTGGCTGACCAGCGCTAGGCAGCTCGACCAACAGTAGTCAATCGCGTTGTTTGTGGAGCGTTACAAGGTCGGCGCATAAGTTGTACTTTTTGCTGTAGTTTTAATAATTATTGTAGAAACAAAAATCAAGGAAACCTCAAGGACAATGTGCCCAGAAAGACAAACATATTTTCCCATAGCAACTGACACTAATCTTGATAAATCACCTATGTCCAAATCAAAATATCTGCCTACTGGTCCTTTACTTCTTTTCTGCTTCAGCTTTCTCATAATCAGGGCTAGGATTTATATGTAAATACGGTACTTATTTCTCTATTACACAGATATTCATATCCTATTAACTTATCTCCATCGATTATGTTGTCCTCTTTCAAATTAAACAAATTTATTTGACATGTTTCTCCATATTTCTGACTTCAGGACATACATGCACAATAAATAATTTTACATATTTAGTAAATTGCAATCCAACCGACAGTAGTGGCTATGCTGGCTAAAGCGCAGCATTAGGTCATGGGGCCAAGCTCTCTGCTGACTCGGTAGACGCGTGTGTTCGAGCCCCACCGTCGGCCGTCCTTGAAATGGTTTTCCGTGGTTTCCCCATTTTCAACACCAGTGAAATGCTGGGACGGTACCTTCTGACAGGCCACGGCCGCTTCCTTCCCCATCCTTGCCCAGTTTCATTCACCATCATTCATTTCATCTCTCATTAACTCCTCTCATGAGGTTGGCGTCAGGAAGGGCATCCGGCCGTAGAAACCATCGCCACAAATACTTCCATCCCATCTCATCCCCGACCCCGTTGGACAACGGGAATAATAAGGGGTAGACATACAAGTAAATTGCAATCCAATATCTTTACATATTTTACTCTTATGAATAAAAATATATAGAATTGTAGTTTTCAGTGACTGGAAATACGACAGCACAGGACAAGTTTACAGTTATGTAATGAAAAGAAAGATTTCTGAAGTACGTAGGTGTAACGATAGCAATTCTTATGAAAAGAAGCTTCAAGTTTGAAAATTTAGAACATTTCATGGCATACTGTTATGGTAGGCAGGAATAATAGGAATAATCGATGAATGAAAGCAAGTGAAATAAAAGAAAATTGGATAATTTGATTTATAAATCCAGTATTTTTAATGCATTTATGTGGGTTATAGAAGTAACAAAATTAGTATTATGGGGATAAATTTGTCTTTTGTCCATATTTCATAAAATATATTTACATTTTGACATTTTTTAGATTGTACATATTTCTAAAATATATATACATACATATGTACATATATTGACACTTTTTAGTACATATAAATCCTAGCCCTGCTCATAATTTTACCTTAATGTAGCCTATATCATTAATTGAAGATTTAGCTTTGGCAGTCCTGATGTACCAGATGGGTGAAGCATATTTCTTAACATCTATACATATCAGAAAGTCAATAAGCTTATTATTGATTCCCAAGATTAAGAAATTTACTCCTATTGTAATTTCAAAAACAACCCTCTCAAAATGTGAATTGAATCTATTTTGAAAAATTTTAACCCATTTAAACTAATTTTTTAACCTTCACTTACATCTTTTAAGAAATTTTCTAGTAGCAAAATGTAATTTTAATGTAAAATCTGTTAAAATAATAGTTAAGAATCTGAAGATTTCCAATGCTCTCTCTATTCTCTAGCTACAAGAACAGTAGGCTCATAAGTTGAATTGTTGGTGAGAGTTAATTACGTTCCTGCTGTACAATGTAGTCTCGGCTAAATATGTTACAAGATAAAACTGTATTGTATTGTATTTCTGTCTGTAGCCAAATTGTTGATAAATTTTAGTAAATACCTGCAAAATTCAAAACTTTTAATTAAATTAATATTCTGTAATCCAACGCCAGTAAAATAATACTAAAAATTGAACGAGTGGAAAAAGGACAATATTCAAAGAAATGGGATAATATTCCAGCATATTTAATCATTATTAGTCGCTAACTGATGACACATTTTGAGATATAACTTCTTGCTACTAGTACTACAATTGACAATTAGTGAATTTTTCAATGCGACGTATAGTTTCGACAGATGATCGTTCTTTCTTCCTCTTGGAAATGGAATGTTATCGTTTTTCGACTCAGCTGTTCAATTATTCTCTTCCATTTTTGCCTTTCTCCCTTCATTTAAAAGTGAGGTTAATAAGTTCATAACGTTCTGAAAATCATAATAAACATCATTATCGTAATAATTACGGGCCTTTTTTGTTATTATGATGAAACTGTTTATTTCTTTTTCTCCCTCAGTATAGAAGGAGTTTCAAAGTTCAAGCATTACTGGAAAGCGTATTTTATGAAAGGTAAGGAAGAAGGTAAATTCTACGAGGTACGGGTAATTTAGCAATGCTGGCTACTCAAAGACTTGCAGGCTATGCAGTGTTCATTTACAGTTGTACAGTGCAACAATATGAGCGTTTTCTTTGCGAGTAGAAACATCGTTTGAAGGGCCGGGAGGAATGACTACTCTTGGTGCGCGTGCTTCCGATCGCGGAGGCCTTATTCTCTAGGTGGCGTTGGTAAGACGCGCGCGATGGGCAGGGTTGGCAAGTTGCTTACAGTGCAGTATAGCAGAGTGTACGCACTAGCGTGAGTGTAGGGCAATGTCAGTGTCGATAAACAAACTGATATCGCTGACGCAGCGTTCTACAAATAAACAGGTGAATTATAAAGTGAGGGCGGGGATCAGGCCGCTAACAATGAGATAAGCACCAGTTATAATAAATGTGATTGTTTCATGTAGGGCTTTATAATAATTGTACTAGCTTTACTAAATGTAGTGACAGCTCAACAAGATGGATGCAGTAATACAATTCAAATCAGGGGAAGCAAAGGGTAAGGAGTTAGCTTGTGTAGGAGACCTGAGTTTCACACTCACCAGGGTACTCTGGAGACGGTCGCCATTCGGGCAGCACCACGGTGGAACAGATATTCCCCCTCTGAGGGGTGGATCTATTTATATGTGCTGGTGTGCTGACTGTTGCTAGTTGACACATACTTGTTCTACTTTGCAACTCTTGTATGTATGTATGTTGATGAATGTGGTAATGGTTTAAGCAAGAGTTGGTACATGCCTGCAACCAACTTGTTATAAAATGCTGTAGCTGGTGTAGAGTGAATTGTTGTAGCTGTTGCTTGATTTACAGTCTGGGGTGTGATATTGGGGGGAGAAGTGGGTGTGATTGGGGTTTCTGATATAGGGGGTGGTTTGTAGATGTATTTGTGGAAGTAGCTATGGCTCCCCAGGTATAACAATATAAAAATCTCCGCCCACAGGAAAATCGAGATGCACAAAACCAAAGAAATAATAATGCAAAACCGAGACCCTCGACGAGTAGGCAAAACCAGAGCCAAGACTCGAAGAGGGGACAAAAAAACTTCGATTTCAAAGAAGGAGGAGAGGGGATTAAGATCACACTATCCAAGCATGAAATAAGTATTAATGAACATTATCAAGCGACTGATGACGATTTATTGTATGGAAGAGAGGAGTCAGGAATGGAAAGAGTAGCGAGACTACCCATTATACAGATTGAATCGCAAGGAGAAATTCTTCGAACGTTGATGGACACAGTGGTAACTGCCTCGATTTTATCGGAAGAGTGCTATAGCCGACTTAAGGATGGTGAATCGATTATTGCCATGCCCGTGTCTGCCATCAAAGTGAGATGCGTTTTCAACGATAAGACCATGAAATATAGAGTGCAAGTTCTGATGGAATTTAAGATCAATAACCACAAATATGAGCAGATCTGTATAGTCTTAGGAAAAATTAATTTAGATGTGATTCTCGGGATTGATTTTATAACCAAGACTGGTGCAGTTATAGACCTCAAGAATGGCATTATAACATTCAACGAAAGGGATATTGAGAAAGAAGACTCAGAAGAACTGGAAAATGAATACCTTATAGAAAATGAAATTTCAGAAGAGAACCTAGAGAAAATAATTATTGAAATTGAAACTGAAAAACCAGCCCACTATGGATTAAAGATAGAAGAAGCTGAATTTTATCAGGAAAAATTGGAAGGGTTTATCCAGGAGTTTACCGATGTTTTCGACGAGAAACCCGGATTAATCAAGGGATTTAAATATCAAATAAGGATGATTGACAATTCGCCGTTCCAAAAGAAAATGGATCCAATTCCGGAGAGAATGAGTTTCATGATGCAGTGGAGAGGCTTGGAATAACTCGTTTATATATAGTAGATCAGACATCGACACAACGCAACAGAAGGCATATATCCAGAATAATTGACCAAAATCAGATCATCCCTGAAGATATTATCAGAGCAAATCGCCTCGCAAATGAAGGGCACATAACTGAAGCATTGAAAATAGTCACAGATTTAATACAATTAGCTAGTCTTCCTATAAAGAAAAGAAGGGCTCAAATCTGGTTTGACAAGAAATGTTACGCCAAGCGAAAAGAAACTCTACAAGCACACTACAAGTCAAGGACACAAGGCACGGACGAAAATCTCCAAATATATGCACAACATAGGAAATTCCATAAATAAATCCTACAAACAAAAAAATTAGAACACATTGAAAGAGAAGCAAAAAATCTAGCAAGGAAGGCCCAATTCGATCCTTTTCTTGCTCTACGAAGACCAGTAACACTCCGACCAAATGAAATTACCATGAGAGAATGGAAGAACATTTTAAGTCCCTTCTAAATCAAGAATCCAAGAGATGTAATTTCTCATCAGATAGATCTTCTTCAGATGAGGATACGTTAATTAAATCCTTGGAAGAAATCAAAGCATTGATAGTTTGCGGAAAAACAAGAAAGCTCCTGGACCAGACCTCATTTGCACAGAACTACTAAAGCAGTCACAAGACATACTCTTACCATTTTGGACCAATCTCTTTAATGCATGCATAAGATTCGGGACCATTCCAGACAGCTGGAGAATTTCCTCCATCAAAATGCTCTACAAGGGAAAAGGGGACACCAGTGATCCCAATTCATACAGAGGTATTGCACTTGAGAACAATATCTTCAAGGTATTTATGAAGATTCTCACAACGAAACTAACACCCATAGCAGAAATTCCAGATTGCCAATTTGGTTTTATGCGAGGAAGAAGCACAACACAGGCAGTAACTTATCTTTTAAGTGAAGTGCAAGAATCTTTAAGAAAACCTAAAGGAAAATATTATACAGTATTTGTGGATTATTCAAAAGCTTTCGGGAACTACTTATCCATTCCACTCCGAGCGATTGAAACGACAAGTCGTGCTATTTTGGGCTCCGCCAGATATTATTGAAGCTGAGACAGCGTGGAAGGCAGAGTTACCGAGAGTCGAGCGACTTCGTCCAGTCAAGTAATTGAAGGAAGATCCGTTGAAATATAAACTGTACAAATGAACATAAATCTGAAGCAAAGACAGAATATTGCAGTATACAAATCTAACACAGCCAAGAAGAAGACTGACTACAATTATATTTCCATGAATTCTGGAGTTATACCATAAATCTCATGAGAACAATATTCGACAATAATACTTCGAAATATTAAGCAATTATTCTATGTGTCGACAAATTTTAGTCAGCGAGGATATTGTAATATGAACTCTAAAGAGGGAGTTATGACTTGATAAACGCTATGATGGGGAAATAATCTACAAACAATGATGTGGACGCCAGAGGTGACATAATCAGACGAGAGGAATTATGAAGTTGAACTACCATATTACCAACTGTAGTTCGTTGATGTCACAAATTGCAATACTATTATTGGAGATTCCGATAACACCATGGAATTCTCGCAATATCATCGTAATACCAAATCAATTCACCGAATAACATCTAGAAAGCAGCCGTATGAAGAGAATAACGACAGAATCATATGATTCAGAAAGGAACGTGAAATCCCAGAACGAGTTCCGATATACGAGGCTAGGAAGCAGCAATGGTTCAACCCCTGTCTTACGAGACGGTATGCTGGCGCGGACTGCACCAGTTGACCCACTTTGCGGCCAGACAAACAGGCTGGCTTCGCTCGCAGGTATTTGGAGAATGCTGTCAAAGGAATTTCGTTCTCAGCTGTTCATAGCTAACGCAGATTGTCAAGAGTTTTACGTGCAGAAGGTATTTGAGGGTTTACGATTCATTTAGTAGTTGTTGCCATGTTATGTATATCTTGTGTAGACCAACTTTTTTGTGACCAGTTTATTTTTCATAATTTTAATAGTTTGTTTAGTCATATTAGGTGACATTCCAGTCATATTAAAGTTTGTAATATTTTTACCTCACCGTGTGTCGTTTTGACGTTCTGTAAATTCTTTTATTGATTCCTCGTCTGCTTTATTGATCGTAATTAGATTTTCGATATGTGTAAATGAGTTTTATAGATCGTGGAACGCTACAAAATGCTTATATTTTTGGAACGCTACAAAACGCTTCATATTGTTTTAAACGCTACAAAATGCTTTATATTGTTTTGAACGCTACAAAATGCCACATGTCGTTACACAAGGCTTGAATCGTTTCCGACAGCTTTAGAAAGGGTTTAAAACATTGTAATATACTTTATTAAGTATTACCAGCACTTTACTCGATGATGTGGTAAAATGTATTAGACATTTATGGAAGGTTACGCAAGGCTTTGAAAGAACTTATATATTTTAAAATACTTGAAAGTATTTCTTTATTTGAATCTACGGATTTACACTATACATTTGACTAAATTCAATGGTGAACGATATTGTATTATTCATAGAAAGCTATCAGCTGTTGTTAAAGAAAGACGTATTGTGATGAAGGAGCGATTCTAGCTCATTGTTAAACGAAAGACTTAATAATGCTAATGCATGCATAAAATGTAATTGTAATACGAGATGTAATTGATACACTCATTTAATATGCGACATAAGATGAAGAGAATGTTTTTAAATCTTTATCTTAGTAGATGTTGATTCAGATTGGGAGGAAATGGAGTTATATTTATTAATTCGATGGCATATACAGACGTAAATCTTCAAGTTATTTGGTTAAAATTGCACCGTGGTTGATTTAGGGAATGTATACGACTAATGAGAATTTGATATCACAATTGAATCGCTACAGTATTGAAATGAAAGGTTGTATAAACAAATGCGTTGTATTGTAGGACAATTTAAAGGTAATTTAAAGGCACGAGGACGAATGTATAATCGCTAGTGAAGTATCTTGTAAATTGAAAGTTATTTCAGAGTAATTGAGTAACAAGTAGGCTTTTTGATTTTCTCGCATCCCAGGGGTGTGTTGAAATGGGTTATTATTGTTTTTATTATTATTGGAATTCCGTGCGTAGTTGTGGAGAGTAGAGCGTTGTTATTGGAGACGTATGCGCAGGTGGTAAGGGGCAAATTTAAGGAACTTGTTCAACGCAGCGATGAAATATTATATCTCCGAATGTAAGCGATTTGTATAAAATAATGTGTGTAATATTAATGTTGTCAGTGGAACATCAAGTTAATGCGATATTTGAAATGTTGTTATAAGTTCCACGAACCGCAATATTAGGAGGTATAGTTAACCACGAAGACAGACTGATATACTGCTCATCTGTTATAGTTCTTATTAATTATTATGGCAATTTGCCAATTACCTTAATTGTTTGTTGCTAATGTTCACTTGGATATGACATACTTACCGATACAGACAGGAAAGTAATGTTGTGGATCTTATTAACGAGAAGTTTTATTGAAGATCTAGGAAGCGAATATCATGCAGGTCGTGATATAAAGGTGTAAATATTGTAAATATTATAATTAGAAGCAATGTTAATAGTTTAAAATAAGTTTTAATAGAATACGTTTTATTAGAATAGAATACATTAAGAATGTGAACGAACAAGAAGTGACGTATAATCTAGGAGCATTAGAATGTAAATGGTAGTAGTTTCCTTTGAGAACAAGCGAATCTCAAATCTACAGTTTCTGTAGTTTAAAATAAGTTTTAATAGAATACGGAATAGATAAGAATGTGATCTAGCAAGAAGTGATGTATAATCTAGGAGCATTAGAATGTAAATGGTAGTAGTTTCCTTTGAGAAGAAACAAATCTCAGATATACAGTTTGATCAGTAAGTTGATCCACGTTTTAAACATTACTAGACTTGATATCTATTTTTTGAGGATATATTTTATTTTGAAGTAGGACAGGGTGATGTCCTGAGTTGTGACGAAATTCACAATTGTATTTAGTTATAGAAGGTGAAGGTATTATTTCGTTTATGCAGGAATGCCTTTGAGCGTATGATTTTGTTGTTTTTCTATGTTGATTTTTATGAATAAATATCGACAGGCACTTCTTAGTCTGCCCGTTCCCTTTTTAATATAGAATTTCACGATCTCTTCATTTAACAAATAAATGCGGTGGTTCTACTGGTTAGATACAGGGGCCACTTAAATTTAAACCGTTCACCCTCGAGATTCCGATAGTCTTGTCCTACCATACTTTACAGTAGGAATTTTTGTATGTAGCTAGATAGTAGTACTATCGTGTTTAAATATGATGCACCGAGAGAATCGTAATTAACTATCTAGTGGGATGTGTTGGTTTATCTAGCTGGGTATCAGCAGTCCTTGCGATCCTTCCCATCCTCAGATAATAGGTGGTGGCTATGTGAATTTCGGGTACAGTACAAAACCAACATTATCTTACTGTGATAGTGATGGGAATACAAGGAATTCACCAGTCACTAAGAGAGATGTGGCATCTGCAATCGCATCAGTTTTTGATCCATTGGGAATTGTCAATCCTGTAGTAATCAACTACAAAATATTCTTACAATAGCTATTGTTACACAACGTAGGCTGGGATAATAAGCTGGATACCGAACTCAATACACGTTGGCATCAATTTAATTCACAATTATCTATGCTCAAAGAATTAAGGTTGATAGGCATGTATTATTCAAGGGTACACCATCGCAAATACAATTTCACGACTTCTGTGATGCTAGCGAAAAGGCATATGGAGCCTGTCTCTACGTCCGTTCTACATCGCAACAAGGAGAGACTCAGACTAGATTGCTTTGTTCAAAATCTCGTGTAGCCCCTCTAAAACCAGTAATATTGCCAAGACTGGAACTTTGTGGAGCTTTGTTACTCGCGCAACTAGTGCACAAAACAGTGCCTATCCTAAATTTAGATATATCTAAAGTCATCTTGTGGACTGATTCATCCATTGTGCTGGCATGTTTATCACCACCACCTACGAGATGGAAAACGTTGTTGCTAACCGAGTGGCTGAAATCCAAGATTTACCTTACGACAGCACTTGGAAACATATATCATCACAGGCTAAACCGGCAGATTTGATATCACGAGGCACTAATCCTGTGACACCACAGAACCTTCAACTTTGGTGGAATGGGCCATCATGGCCAACTCTTCCTTCAGCAGACTGACCTACATTCATCCCAAATGTTACAGGCGCAGAACTTCCAGAAATGCGAACATTTATCATTGTTGCATTATCTCGGCAATGTAACAATGAAAGCATACTGACCAAATACTCACCATTGACTCAACTACTAAGAGTTGTCAGTTATTGCCTGAGATTTGCTCGTAACACTCGGCACCTATCCAACAAAAGAAGGTGTGAATTAACTGCACAAGAACTCCAAACTTCGCAGCATTGGTGCACAAAGATGACACAGCAGGAAGTCTACAGAAAGGAAATTGCATCTCTTTTAGAACAAAAAGAGATCGCTACCTAGAGCGACCTTCGAGATCTTCATCCTTTTCTTGATGAATATGGTTCTCTTCGAGTAGGTGGACGGCTACGCCACTCTCAACTAGCTTATGACAATAAGCATCAATTAATTTTACCGCCAAGGCATCACTTTACGAAACTCATCATAAGGGATGAACACATTCGTCTCCCACATGCAGGACGTCAATTATTCATCGCATCATTACGACAAAGATATTGAATACCTCGCAGTCGACAAGTAGTTATAGGAGTCATTCATACATGCCTGCCTCGCTACAAAATGAAAGCAACTACTACTCAGCTACTCATGGGCCAATTACCTGTGGCAAGAATCACACCTTCTCGTGCTTTCCTCCACGCGGCAATTGATTATGCTGGGCCAATGCAAATTAAGGTTGGTTCTCTCAGATGCCGGACTACAATGAAATGCTATGTCGCATTATTTGTTTGTCATTCTACGAAGACAACCCATCTGCAGTTAGTAAGCTCACTAACATCAGACGCATTTGAGAAGCTTATTTCCAAATGATACCAAATCCAAAAAAAAAAACGAAATTGAGATTATAATGGAAAACGTACGTTGGTGGGAAGCTCCATCATATAAAAGAAAAAGAAATTGCCAAAACGAACTAAATCCTAAATCCATAACAAACAGGGCATTAAAAATCTCGTTTGATGCCAGTAAGTACCAAATCCTGTGGCTTGAATGTGCCAATACGTACCGTATCCATGCAGCCAATGAGAGACCATTTCTTTTAGTACTGGATAATATTATCTATTGTCCAGTTCATAAGTTATTTGCCATATTCATGTTATTTAGACACAAACTACAATCATGATTTCAAACGTTCAGCACTAGTAAGTTACTTTGCATAATTTTCATTGTTTTGTTCAATTTTATTTAATATTATTTAAATAATCTATGCCTTCACTGTAAATACCTTAAATCTAATTATTACATAACTAAATACAATCAGTTTTCTCGAAGATTCTGATGACTGCAGTGAAATTTATGTATTTCCGTTGAAAATAGTTAGAGTTTCAGTGCCAAAAAGTACCAAATCCGTCATTTTCTTTGAATATTTCCTAAACTGCTAAAGCCAAAACAGAAATACTTGGTATAACAATGCAATTATTCTATCTGAACATAATAAATGTGCTCAAATGGATTTTCAGATGAAATTTTACACTCTGAGCGTTTTTCTTCTCTCCTGTAAAATATTACTTTTTGGATTTGGTACCTTTTGGAAATAAGCTTCTCATTTATCGCTGCACTTAAACGTTTCATTGCAAGAAGAGGCAAGGTTCAAGAGTTCAAGAGTTATATAGCGACAACAAACATCAACGAACAGTGAACAATCAAGTGTTAATTTATTGAATGTATTTAAGTGTTTATGTTTCAGTGTTTAGTACAGTATGTAAGTTTGAATTATGTTTGTAATTGTTTTTGTGCATTGAAACATCAATTGTTTCAACTGAGCGGAGTATGTCTAGATTCGGATGACATATTCCTGCCCTCAATTTATGTTTTGCGCCACTAGGCCGGTAACTATTCTTTCTCTTGTCACAATGGGATACTAGCTTTGGTCTGCTCTGGCACGGCCGACTGAATACGAGCTGCGCTCTATACCGGCCTTGACAATCCCAGTTAGAGCCCATGCATAACGTGTAATTGGAAAATTTCTACTCGGCGCCGATAGAGCGCACTCCCATCCCATTGTAGGCGCGATTAATAAACAGCTGTACAGTACGTTTATTAAATGTGTAATTTCAAGAACCACTGGATGGATTTTGATGCGGTTTTCACCTTCTGTAAAGGTAATCTCGAGGAAGATTTGTGTAGAAAATAATTTATTTATGACCAAAGGGAGCCAAGCAGTAACGATTTCAGTGAAAAGGTGAAAAAAGAGTCTGGCGTCCGTGTGATTTTTAAGCATACGCTGGGCAAACCGTTAAAACTATCAATATACTATGTGTGTAAGAATTGTTCAGCGTGAGAAATTCTACAAAAAGTCCGCGAGAGCATATCTCTATCTTCGATACATCGCCCACTATAAGTGTTTTTAGTTTGGACGGAAGGGGGATTTGTGTATCATGCATCTCGCCATTCTTAAATTACGTCTGACAGGAATTCCTTGCACATTCATAACTGTTCCCGGGCAAAGCGGGGCGGGTTGCTAGTGACACTATATAATTATTATCATTATAATTTCCGCATTATCAAAATTAAAATTATATCACAAAATAAAATAGCGTTCTAATAAATCTAAGAGAAATTAGACATACCTTGCACCTTCTTCGGGTACAAGGACACAATTCCAGCACCGTCTCATCAAAAGGAAAGAGAGGATAAAAATTACAGCTGGGAACAAGTAGCAGCCAATCGTGTGTTGTGTTTTGTGCTAAGAGATCTTTCGACAAATTATCAGATACCGTGTGCCTTCTTTTTCACGAAGCAGCTGTCACGACGGGACTTACATAAACTCCTGCTGGACGTTGTTCTTGAGGTTGAACAATGCGGTTTCATAATTGTAATAATTGTCTCTGATAATCACAAAACTAACACTACAATGATGAGGCATTTAGGGGGAGGGAATTTGGAACCAATGGTCAATCACCCATACGACGAGTCTAGGAATTTATTCCATAGTTTTGATCATTGTCACATTCTAAAAAAAAACATTAAAACGCAGTTTCTGTAACGAGAGATGACTGATGATAATGGAATAATTTCAGGGAAATACTTGTCATTACTATACACAATGCAAAAGGATGAGATCGTCAAACCGGTCAGACACCTCACTAAAAACACATCGAACCCACTAAATTTGAAAAAAATGAATGTTCGGCGTGCCAAGGAAGTGTTCTCGTCAGAAGTTATTGGTGCCATTAGTACACTGAAAGAAAATAATTATAGGCATGCACCCGGAAGCGTACACATTCATGGACGCAGAAGCAACCATATTTTTTTGAAAAACGTTAATAAATGGTTCGCTATGCATGACGTAAGCATCACATATCATCATATTCAGTCTAGAAATCCAGATAAAGGGCATTTTTTCTCATTAAATGACAGTCGCCTTAACTGGCTAGAGGAATATTTTCTTTCTTACCTTGAAACTTTGAAAGCTGCTAGTAACGCTGCTAGAAAGGACTTCCTGAGTTCTGAGACTTACGAAGCTACCTATACAATTAATCACGGATTCAACTGTCCAGTACATAAGGTATCTTCTAAAAATGAGTAGAGGAAAGTCGCCAAATATGGGGAGTTTTTTTATAGGGCTCACATTAGACATAAGAAGGAACGGAATAATTTTGGTTTTCTCACCAATGTAAACTTTAGGCGATATACTATGTATATTACAAATATGGGCACATTTGATGTTGTAATACCCTCTGATGTTATTGTTAACTTTTAAAGTGCACTTTCCCCGTATTAGGCAACCGGGTTTCGAAATATGGGGAGGTGAGAAACCTCACGGTTTTTATTTATAATAGGTACACTAAATAGTATACCCTACTAATTAAAGCATTAATTCTGACAATGTAATGAAATCATGAACACAAATAGTACAAAAATACAAAAATGAATATTTTAAGTTAATAACAGTCCTAGTTTCCTGTTGCCGAACTTCCGTTCAGCAGGAAAATTCATAAACTTTAATGAAAACCGAGTGATTCTGATCGAATTCAACTGGAACGAGGTGCAAGGTATGTCTAATTTCTCTTAGATTTATTAGCACGCTATTTTATTTTGTGATATAATTTGCATTTTGATATTGCGGGAATTATAATGATAACATATAGTGTCACTAGCAACCCGCCCCGGCTTCGCCCGGGAACGGTTATGAATGTGCAAGGAATTCCTGTCAGACGTAATTTAAGAATGGCGAGGTGCATGCCAAATCCCCCTCCCGTCCAAACTAAAACACTTATAGTGGGCGATGTATCGAAGATAGAGATATGCTCACGGGGACTTTTTTGTACAATTTTTCATGCTGAACAATTCTTACACTCATAGTATATTGATATTTTTAACGGCTTGACCAGCTTAAAAGCGCACGGACGTCAAGTTCTTTCTTCGACCTATTCACTGAAATCTAAAATCGTTCCTGCTTGGCTCCCTTTGATCATAAATATATTATTTTCTACAGAAATCTTCCTCGATATTACCTGTACAGAATGGTGAAAGCCGCATCAAAATCCATCCAGTGGTTCTCAAGATTACCCGTGATATCCAAGAATCGGGTACTTTGTTTTACACTAAGTAGAGATAAGTTTAGTCGAGCAATGCTTGGTTCACAGCGCTGTGTGACCAGTTGAGTAACTAACGAGATTTCATGTAAAAGGTCTCATTGTCTAGGCCGGTATGAGCGCAGCTCGCATTCAGTCGGCCGTGGCTCTGGTCGGTTCTTTCTCCATTTGTCCGCGAGAGCGAAGCGCAGGACTTGGGCCTGAGCTCGCGGCCTAGACGGTGGTGGAAAAGAATTCTGTGAGTGGATCAGGACTAAGGATTCCATGGCAAGAGAAAGAATAGATTGTTGCACAAAAGAATGACTTCCTATAGCACGTGAAATGCGATCATTTATCCCTGCTAAATACGCAGTACTACTTGCAACTGACACCCGGTTAGTTCACTATATTATTAGCCAGACATAAGTAGGTCTGTATATAATATAATTGGCTTCAATACGCTACAAGAAACTGGCAATCTTACATTCACACAAGTGTATGGCATTGCTCAGCTGTTTAATGATACTTACGCTGTTAGACAAGCTGCTCAAGCAACTAATGGCACTCACAGAAATTATAAGGTACAGTTTATAGTTGTATAAACCAATGCAATAAATGAGTGTGATTTTTATCCTTCCTTACTATAAGGACGACTCGTTAATTCCATTCCCGTAAGCATTTATGGCAAGAGGTAGATCAACATCGACAATTGACCACACAAATGATCATCTCCGGACTAGAGCACAGATATTTATAATCACGAAGGACTGGGGAGAATGTGTAATGCTCAAACTGACCTAAAATAAGTCCACTTCTCTAGTAGCTATTCTGTGTCGTTCCTCCCTACCAGGATCCAGTCCGCTTCAACTTGTATTATCTCTTTATTACCATCGAACTTACTAGTCCAAACAGCTGTTTACTATTGCCACATAACTTGTCATTTACAGCAGCTTTTCCTTATAATAATAATAATAATAATAACAAGTGTCGGACACTAAAGGTGGTGAGAGGAAAAGTACAGAAGCCCGGGTATGAGCTGGAAGATGGACAGCATATTAGGGCTATGTTGGCAGAAGACACCTACAAATACTTAGGAGTAAAACAAGCTAAGCATATTGACCATGTGTCAATAAAGAAAGATCTGTCCTGTGAATTTGTCAAAAGATTAAAACAAATTATAAAAACGCACTTGAACAGCAAAAACTTAGTGAAAGCTGTTAACACGTATGCTGTACCTGTGCTGAGCTACTCCTTTGGCATAATCAAATGGTGCAAAACGGACATCGAAGGACTTGAACGAAAAATGAGAACGATGCTCACAAAAGGAAGGAAACACCACCCACGATCTTCAATAGAGCGATTGACTCTACCCAGAAGCCTAGGTGGACGTGGGTTCGTTGACATTGATAATCAGATGAAACGGCAGATAGTCAGCCTTAGGGAGTACTTCTACGCAGAAGCGAGGTCATCTGTACTTCACAGAGCCATCAGTGAGGCGGACAGATCAACGCCACTGGTCTTGTGTCAGCAAGAGATTCAACACCTCCTACATACTGACCTTCAGAAGATGGAAGCATGGAAAGCAAAACCTTTGCACGGAAGACATCCAAATGAGGTGAGTCAAGCAAATGTTGATATAACTGCGTCAAACTACTGGCTCACTTCAGGACAGATCTTTCCAGAAACTGAAGGTTTTATGCTAGCAATTCAAGACCAAGTCATCCCTACAAGGAACTACCTCAAGTTCATTGTAAAAGATCCCGCTGTACCAGATGATAAGTGCCGCTACGGATGTCAACAGTCAGAAACAATACAGCATATTACATCTGCATGTAGATATTTCCTGGCAACAGAGCACAAACAAAGGCATGATGCAGTTGCTAAAATCTTGCATCAGGAGTTGGCTGATAAGTTTCAGCTTTTGAAAGGAAAGAAAGTTCCGTACCACCAATATCAGCCAGAGTGTGTTCTTGAAAACAATGAATACAAACTGTATTGGGACCGAACTATTTTGACTGATCAATCGGTATCACACAACAGGCCGGATCTGGTGGTTGTAAACAAGAAAACCAAGCAAACTACATTGATTGATGTTGCGATTCCTAACAACAAGAATCTCCAGTCAAAACACATTGAAAAGATCAGCAAATACAGCGAGTTGGTCGACCCTATCAAAAGACAATGGCATGTAGAGCGAGTGAAGACCATACCTATCATTGTCTCGAGTACGGGCGTGATCCCAAGTACCTTGCTCCAAGGCCTTAAAGAACTGGATCTGGATACTGGGCTCTACAAACTAATGCAGAAAGCAGTAGTTCTATCGACAACCAGAATCGTTCGGAAGTTCATGGGTAGCGAAATTCTAGCTTAGAAGTTGCTGTTTCCGTAGCTATATTTTGGTTCACTGGAGCCCGTATAGTTACGTTGTAATATACCAGAAATGTGTTATATGTTCTGTATAAACCGAAAATAATAATAATAATAATAATAATAATAATAATAATAATAATAATAATAATAATAATAATAATAATATCGAATGGCCTCGGGTGCCTGGTGCAAGCTTTGTTATTTGACACCCAAAGGGTAGCTTGCATGTCGAATTTCGTTGTTCCTTGAAGCACTATGAAAGTCAAGGAGGTTAGATATCTAAGCTCCTTGAACACTATAGCGCTTTCTAGTAGAGAAATGAGGAACTTTGTGCTGGCGGTGAATCCCGAGATTAATTTTGCCATTATGAACACGACCTACTGAATTCAAATGGGTTCTTTGACATGCCAACATCGTATGACATGGTGTCGTAATTTTTGCCGCCTTTCAAAAAATCACTTACCACGGCCAGGAGCGAACCTGCAAGCTTGGGGTTAGTAGACCGACACTTTGACCACTCACCCACCGTGGCAAGCTTTTCGTTATGTAAGCGATTATTGACGTTTATGCTGAAAGATCTCCTATTAGTTTACATTGAAAACTACTGTGTCGTTCAAAATTGCCATTAATTATTTAATAAAAATACAATTGTTTGTTTCAACACACTGATCTATCTTCAGAATTACAATATTGCAAAATCACGATAACAATATGCGTCAAGTTGCAAATTGTTCCTATCTTATCACCGACTTCGGGCGGCTCTACATACATTCGGCTCAAACAGTCAGCTATCACATTTTCAGTTCCTCTTATATGTTTACCGAAAACTTGAAAGATAAAATTCTGGTAGCCCAGCGCGCTATACTTCAGTCGTGTGTTTTGGACAGATCCGCACCCTCCACCTCCACATTCCTCCACACAAGATGGCGGCGGCATGAGTCCAACCACTTACATGGGGCGAAATATCGCGAACCCATGGCCGGATTTTAACAAATGAGGTGTCGTAGGACTCAGGCTAAGGCCCCCTTTCCTCTGGACAATGTATTTCCACCCCAAAATAAAACCTACCCCTACTAGGGGGTGAAAGAGTAGTTGTTATTGTAAACTTTGCTTTGCACAAGCAATATGCATGCAGTTTAATGCTATGATGAAATTAAACGTTGTTCCACGAGAAAAACATGCATACAACGGGATGTCGCTATGATTTAACTTTTTCACGCATGCGCACTTGGGGTTTTGTAAGGGGGCGGGCTTTTTGGATAATGTTTTATGGATACATTATTTAAAAAAATTGACCTACATATCCAAAACTAATGGGTCATCTGCATTTTAATATCTCATGAACCAATAAGGCTAGGGACTTGTATGAGGGGTCGTTGGACTTGGGGTGACACCCTGGTTTTGAATGTATTATTCATTTTTGTCAAAAGGGCCTAACTGCACTTTTGTTAATATCTCGCTAACTAATAATCAGAGAGGGTCAAGTGAGGTGTCATGGGATTCAGGATGGCCAACCCTTTTCCATGACCAAAGAATTTACCCAAAAGATCTAAAACAGCAAGGTCATTGACCTAAGATTTTATAAACTAACCATCAGAGAGGGTCAAGTGAGGTGTCATAGGACTCAGGATGGCCAACCCTTTTCCATGGCCAACGAATTTACCCAAAATACTCAAAACAGCAAGGTCATCAACCTAAGATATTATAAACTATTCATCGGAGAGGGTCAAGTGAGGCGTCATAGGACTTAGAATGCTTAACCCTTTCCCATGACCAATGAATTTACCTTAAAATCCAAAACAGCAAGGTCATTGACCTGAGATTTAATAAACTAATAATTGGATGATGATGATAATTGTTGCTTTAAGGAGCCTAACATCTAGGTTACCGGCCCCGAAACTAATAATTGGATATCAACATGTGAGGTGTGATAGGACTTAGAATGGTCAACCCTTTCCCTAGGCCAATGAATTAACCCAAAATACCCAATACATCAAGGTCATCGACCTGAGATTTTATAAACTAATAATCGGATACGAACATGTGAGATGTTTACCATGAGTGATGAAACATAGCTTGGTAGAGAAAGAATTAGTGTAGGCTACATGCTTGGTGACTGACAAGTCTTTCACCATTGGTACTTGTTTTTCAGATCAAACAGCAGTACAGAGAGGGTATAGGTTGCAGGTATGGGTTAATAAATGACAAACGGTGTACACAAAATCTGATTTATCGATTCAAGAATTAAGAGTAGACTATCTTTAATAGATTGGTTAAAGAGGATAGCTAAAACATAAAATGGTGACTACATCGATCTAAACTGAACCAAGCTGAATCAAATCCAACTAAACCGAACTAAACCGATCCAAACCTAATCGAAAACAAGCCAAATGTTTAAGTGTAAAACTTGTGGGTGGATGTGGTCATTGGTGATGTCAAAAAGGAAAGGGATAACGCTCTACCTATAGAGGGTAAGGTAAAGCTAGTGCATGGTGCTAATGCACACACCCAAGTACATGAACCACACACAACTATCCTATGCTGTTTTTATGGATTGACTGTTAAAACTTGCTCAGTGGTTACTGGAACAAGATGGTTGCTACACATAACAAGCTTTAAATACTCGAGGCTAATAATCGAAACACACACACTCGCTTGTTCTAAATTAAGCTGTCTTGCTGGCAGTGCTCACACAGTAGGCAGATGACAGAAATGCTTGGATAACAGAAATACAATCATTTCCGGTTGTCTAATGTTACCAGCTAACCATTTTGTACTGCAGTGAAGAGCATATGTGCCTCTTGCACTAGAGATTTAAACTCGATTTCCAGCTCTAAGGCCTAGATAGAATAAAACTAAGAAAAAAGGGCATGGTGGCGCAGTGGTTAAGCTATTAGCCTTTCACTAAGGTGGACTAGGGTTTGATTTTAAGTTCATATGCATGTCATAAACATATTTAAAAAAAGCAGAGATATTGTTTAAAACGATTACACTTGTCTCTTTCCAAATTATTACTTGGATTACACATACAAAGGTGGACTGGGTTTGATATATAGTTAATGATACCTATCGCACACTAAATTGTAAGTAAGCCAAAAAAAAAAAAAAAGGCGTAGGTAGAGAAGTAGTAAAATCGCTATATGTAGAGACTACCTAGCGATTTTGTGAACTAGCAAAGCTATGTCGCATAATCAGTGCAGAATACAATCCAGCAACCAAAATTTGTATATTGTGGAAAAGAGAAAATGTACTTTTGCCTTGATGGAAAACAAAGTGTGCAGACAAATGACCTACGCATTAGCCTACCATGGGGTTTTAACTACGAGGAGGAGGTATGATTTTTATATTTTATTGTTTAGAGACATGGCTTTTTGTAACCAGTAGATTTAGTATTTCGTAAATACTTATTTTTGTAATTGTAAATAGTTCATTTTTTACAAATAGTGGAAACCATTTTTTTGTAATGGTAAATGTTAAATATATAACTAAAATTTCTTTGGGATGAGTGTGCATGTCAATGATGTTTTTGGGGATAAATAGAGTGGTTGTGTTTGTTCTTAAAGACAGGATTGGTTGTGTGAATGTATGACTACACAGAAAGAGAGAGAGAGAGAGAGAGTGTAAAACAGCCTTACCTGCAGTAGTAATAGTAGACCTCTATGTTTTGCAAACATATAGACAGACTGTACCATCGCCATGGTCAAGCACTCACTCTAACACCATTTACAAAAACTAAAAATGACAAAATCATGTTTCGCAAATATGAACTTTTGACATACACAAAATAAAAAAATAAAAATGTGTAAACAACAAATTGGAAAATCCACGTTTCCATAGCATGAAATTCAAAAAATTCATACTGACATTTAAAAAAATGCAAATGGAAAATTGACAAATTGCAATGTGTGATATGTGAAAATGAACAAATGGCTATCATTATTTAAAAAAATTAAAAAAACATGGTGATCTATCTTTATTTAAAAAAACATGGTGCTCTATGGTTGAGGTGTGAATCAAACACTAGGCTTCTTGCTAATAAAAGAGATAGAGAAGGAGACATTAATCAAAATCTTATATTATTTATTCGTACTCTCTACTTATTTGGACCACCCGAGTCTGAGTAGACTTATTTAGTCGTCATACTACTTTTAAAAGTTTGTGTTAATGCTAGGAATTGAACCCAATTGCATGTAGAAGAGATCGATGGTTAGAATATGTTAAACAGATACCCTTGGATGTAGGGTGTGGTAGCTATATAGAGATGAAACGATTAGCTCGGGACAGGGAGGCATGGAGATCTGCATCAAACCAGTCAGAAGACTTAAGACTCAAACAACAACATGTAGAGCTCACCAAAATAATGATGTGTAACGGTAAATGTTAGTCAACGAACAGTAATGCATTACTAAAACCCATGACACGATACCTAACAGCTTTTCTAAAATTATTTTAAAATGCCTCTAACCCTATATTAAAGACCCAGTTCACTAGACTCATAACTGCAATGTTATAGTGAAACCAACAAAAATCTATATTTCAAAACAAGCAAGTGGTTTAGTCAATGCATACTGGAAAAGTTTTATAAACACTCAAGACCACAAAACTAATTAAATTAGTAACTGTCAGGTTGACCGAGTGGTTAAGGTGTTTGAATTAAGATCAAATTTTCTGTACAAGGAAGCAATGGTTCGAATCCCTTACCTGATATAACTATTGCCTCATCATGGTTTGGCCACACTGTATTATTATGATACTCAACACACAAACCATAGATAAAGTGTATTGTCTAAGGCCACTCTCTTTCCGAACATAGTCAGAGACTGTTGATGGTTAACAATTGCATTAATAGTGGGACATGGGGATAGAAATTAAGAAAAACAGACAATACCCATACATTATTTTTATTTATTTAATGTAAGTACTTGCACAATAGTTATATATAAAATACAACTCTCTTTTGTCTATTACTATCTAGTCCTTTTTGATCCACTTGCATATTAAGGGCAGATGACTTTGTAGTTCAGCCCCTTAAAACAACAAAAACACTACCTCTTGCATAGTCTGTGATGTTGATGACTCTTGAGACGTGGGAGATGGATTAAACATAAATTTTACAACAGGGGTTAAACGTTGCTCAATAAACAATGCACTATTTTGAGTAGCAACATCTTTCTCTTGTCCTAACTTTTTATAATTCTGATGATTTTTTGTCAACACTGCCAGTGTTTTGTCTGGAGCACTACATTGATGATAACTCACACTTAAAACCACACCATTGGTACTTTCCATATCGCCTCGACATTTTGTTGACCTCTGTTTTCAGCATCGCCAGAATATTATTCCTTTTAAATTTTGTCGTCTATAGTTATAAGAGTTGCATTTATAAAGTACGCGTTGTTTACCTTGGTTAGTTATAGTAAGTTCCATAGTAGCAACTAACCTGTTAGTATGATTTGCTCACTACAAAGGTTATAACTGTTCTGGTAATAGAATGATTTAGCGTTGGCTTTTATATTTAATATGTACAGTTTAAAGTGATAGAAAAAAGATAGAAAAGTGGTAGAAAAGTGGAAGCAAAGTGGTAGAAAAGTGGTAGCAAAGTAGATAAGTGGTAGAAAAGTGGTAGCAAAGTATAAAAGTGGTAGCAAAGTGGTAGAAAAGCGGTAGCAAAGTGGTAGAAAATGTTACATGTATTGTTAAGAAATAGTTTAAGCCGTTACATGGATTCATTACACAATAATTTTGGCATGTCGAAGCTCATTTTCTATATCCAATAGTTCTTCCTCATATTAAGTATAACTAGCGTGATTACAGACATACAAGTACTGAAGCCGCTGGATTAGCTTACTGGGATTTCTCCAGTAAAAAAAATTATCAAATGATTTCTTGGGTGTAAACAGAGCATTACAATTATCATCATCATCATAATCATCATTATCATCATCAATATAATCATAATTTCTTTATCATCATCACTATTACTATCTAATCCTTTTTGTTCATCTTGCAATGCAACAAACTTTTGCATGGTTTGTGATGCCTTTGATAGTGTTAGGGGTTTCTTAGACGTTAACGGCTGTCCTAACGTGTGTTTTTCAGGAGATATTAAATGCTCTTTAACAAACAATGCGCTATCTTGAGCCACACTATTTTTTTCTTGGTCTTGTTTTTTTACCTTGGCATTTTTTCCATTTAAACCAGTATCATAATCATCATCATTTATTGAACAATTAATTCCAACGAGCCAGAGGCTCTTACATAGGAATTGTACAATACAAATTTATTGGCGTCTACTACAATTTTATATACATATATTCCTTACATACACATTTGCTGCGTGATTAAGTTAATTTTCGACAATGATACTAGACCTAACACTGTAATTAGCTTACCAAAAGAAAATGTACAATGTAAATAACATAAGAATAACAGTAAAATAATAATTAAATAATATTTACAAATCACTCTTTCACCGAAAAAGCTAAAAAAAGACCACTGGAAAAAAATGGACGGAGGAACGTAAGAAGGGGCATAGCGAGTTCATGAGGAGATTTTGGGAGGAGAGGAAGGGGAACGCTCCATCAACCCGAGTCAACAAGTTCAAGCGCGCTCCCTAAGTGGGCAAAACGAAGAAAGAAGAAGAATTAAATAATAATTAAAATAATAAGTTTATCAATGCAGAGTGAAATGAGACATGATGATTCACTAAATTTGGCTACCTACTTTATTAGGTACCGACTCCAAAGTAGTCTCTTTAATTTAAATTTGGAAGTCGACAGATTGGAAATTGATTTTAAATCGCTTGGAAGATGGTTGTAAGATTGAATGGCTGAGAACTTAAAGCTACAGTTACCAAATTTATACGAGCGGATTTGAAAGAGAGCGAAGTCATCTGCTTGTCGCGTGTTATAAGTATGAATGTCTGAATTTAGGGTGTAGTCACTGTTATGCAGCACATTGTTTTACTTAATTCTGTGTATTAGTATTGCTGACCTTAATTCTGCACACATTGACATTGGCATTATTTTACTCTTGGCATATAAATCTCGACTGTATGTATTAAAGGGTAGGTTATATATATTTGTATCGCTCTATTTTGTATTACCATAAGTTCATGCAGGGCTGTCTTTTTACACTGAGTCCAAATTACATTTAAATACTGCAAGTGACTGTGTACGAGTGAGTAATATACTGTGATTAGAAGTTTTCTAGGGATTAAGTATCTCAATTTTCTCAACAGCCCAGATGCCGGAGCTATCTTCTTCGCAATATAATGAACGTGTGCTACCCAGCTTAGATGTTTATCAATGATTAGCCCCAAATATTTAAAATGTTCGACCTCGTTTATTATTGTGTTGTTGCTATATATATATGATTATGTTCAATATTTTTCATACTGGGTTTTGTCATTATCATATATTTTGTTTTCGTGACGTTCATAATCAATTTATTAATATTGAGCCACTTGGCTATTGCGTTTAAGTCTTCTTGCATATTATTAATTATTGTGCCCACTTTGCTACCAGTATAGAAAACATTCGTATCATCAGCGTAAGGCATAATTTGACCTTTTAAATTAACTTTACTTAAATCATTTATATATATTAAAAACAGCGTAGGGCCCAAAATAGACCCTTGAGGAACCCCACACGATACAGCCTTTTCCGCACTTTGATAGCCATTCATGGCAACATATTGCTTTCTTCCACTAAGGTAGCTATGGAACCACTCCAATGCAACGCCTCGAATTCCAGCATTCTCTAATTTTGATAATAGAATTTCGTGATTTACTGTGTCAAAAGCTTTAGCGAGATCAATGAATAACCCAGCTGCTATCTCGTTGCGGTCAACGCTTTCCTGAAGCATTGAAATAAGATCAGTAATAGCCAGTTCTGTACTGGAGTTCGCAACAAAACCATATTGGGCTCTATAAAAAAATTGTTATTCTGCATAAACTTCACTAGCCTCACCTTAACAATGCTTTCCAGGACTTTGGAAATAATTGGTAGTATAGATATAGGTCTATAGTTCCCTGCATCACTTGTATTTCCTCCTTTGAAAATTGGTATTACTTTAGCAATTTTTAGAGCTTGTGGTACTATGCCACTAGTCATAGATTCATTAATTATAGTAACAAGCATCGTTATTAGTTGATCATCAAACGTTTTAACCACACTAGCTGAAATCCCATCGACACCACAACTTTTTTTATTTTTTAGATTCTTAATTATACATTTAACTTCAACGTGATCTGTTGGATATAGAAAGAGTGATTCTGACTGGTAGTTAGCATTCTGACTTGTACAGTCCGGATCAGTTATCTGGGATGCAAGATTGCTGGCTATGCATGTAAAATAGTCATTGAATGAGTTAGCAATCTCCTGTTTATCTGCAACGACCGTGTTATCTATCATAAGAGATGTGCAAGTTTTAGAGCTATACCTTTTGTTATATATAATTTCATTCAAGATTTCCCATGTTTTCTTTACGTTTTTATCATACAAGTTTAGCTTTTGTGAATAATAATCTGCTTTTAGTTTCCTTTTCAATGATGTTACTGCATTTCTGCACATAATTTATTCTTCTTTTAGGGAGATGTTATCTTTGTGTTGCCTGATCTTGAGTTTTTGGGGTAGTGTGTTGCGTCGCTTAATCAATATTATCAATTCAGATGTAATCCATGGACTTGCATCATCTGTATTTGACAATATTTTCTGATTGTTGGAATTGTGCTTGCGTCTTTTTATAGTTCCTTGCATTTGGTCAATAAAAGCACTGTACATGTTGTTGATCGTAATATCCTGGCTAGTTTGTGTGATATCATTATTATCGTTTGTTTCGTTAGCCATACAGTTAGGACTAATCAACGAAGTGAAAATTTTGTTATGAGAATGGGTTCTTTTGTATGGCCAGTCAGTGTCTGTGATGATTATATTGTGGTCACTTATGTCTGTATCCACATTGGATATTGTGAGCTGCATTTTGTCATTGTTTACTACTACATGATCGAGAAGAGTTGATGATGTGTCAGTCATACGTGTTGCATATATTTTGTTACAAAATGTGAATCCATAGCTTGTTAAAATATTAAGGTATCGCATTTTTAGGAGGTCGTCAGTAAAAGTGTTAATATTTGTGTCACCTATGAAAAGACAAGGAGTATTGTAGGTCTGAGAGAGGAAATTTTCCAAAGATGTTAGAAATAAAGCTGGATTAGATCTCGTTGGGTTGTATCCTCCAATGATGGATAGATTGTCTGATTTGATTTTACCAGTTGAGGTGTCTCGCCATATCACCACCCAGATTAAGCTATGGTTCAATTCACACTTATTAATTAGTTTAAAGTTCCATTTTTTATGTACAAATAACTCCGTCCCAACTCCTCTCATATCATCTCTGTGAGCTAACACACCAGAGTAGTTGTTTAAGTTGTAATATTTAGCCTCGTTGCTCTTAATCCAGGTTTCAGATATAACCAAGACATCTACTTCACCTAAAATATGCAGGAGTATTTCCAATTCGTCCAGCTTATTTTTAACACTTCTACTGTTAAGATACACAATTTGTAGGCTGTTACAGTCATTAGTGATAGTTTTACATTTAATAGTGTAATCATGCACACTCACAAATTTTAGTTCTCTGTAGTTGGTAGGATTGGAGTTGTATATCTGGTCCGTCGTTATCGTCATGTTGTCTCCGGGATGGTCTTCTACTGTTGGGTAGTTAAGAAGAGTTGTTATTACAGGAGGGGCTTCCATTGTCAGGCTTAGGTGTCTTCTTAGCTAGTTCGCTCTGAAATTTACGGATGTCCTCCATGCTGGTGATGCGAAAAGTGCTTCCACTTTCGTCTTTATTCACAAAGATTTTACAGTCCTTCGTCCAAACATATTTACAACGATGTTGCCGGAGGTCTCGTGCTTGTTTGTGCAGATATTTATTCTGCGACGTCAGGTGTTCATTTATATAAACACTCCGTGACTTTGCCTGAATCCCAACATCAATGGAAGTCATTCTCGGCTTGAATTTCTTAGCCGTTAATAGTTCGTCTTTTATTAAGCGACTACAGAATTTTACCAGCAGAGGAGGCGGTAGTTCTGCTTTCCTTTGAGGGAGTCTGTGGCACGCATCAATTTTGAGATTTACAATGATGATAGATTGAAATAAGTATGTTGGAGCCTTTTGCTTTAATCATTCCTCGACACTTTTTAGATCGTTGTTTCGAACAGCACCAAATAACAGTTCTATTTGTATTAGTTATTTTGACAATATATGTATATCCGTTATAGTAAGCACATGGCTTACCATAGCTAGTCGTTGATACTTCCTTGTCAACTGTTAAGCATAAACTAATCTCTAGTAAAGTTAACTCGATAATAAAAATGATAGTTTGTAGTATGTGCAGTTTAAAGTAAGAGCAAAAGTGAGAGTCAAATGGTAGAAAAATGTTAGCAAAGTGGTGGAAGAGTGGTAGCAGTTTATAGTAGTCATGAGTTTTTACCAGAATGTGATTTGTGTAAATGTAATTTCTAAACGTTAGCAGTGAGTAGGCAGTTAGTATTGGTTCTGACAAGCGTAAACAGTTCTCCAATGAATCAGAGCTCAAGATTTTCATTAAGAAACAGTTGTGTAACCAATTAGGTATCGGTACTTGATAGTTTCACATATGAACAAAAAATCCAACATATCTGACATGAATTACATGATTTGAAAGTTGACGAAGGATATCCAATCAACCATTGTAGTTACAATGTCAAACACAAAGACAAAATCCCCTTGCAGTTTTAAGTTACAGGAAAATATTATGAAATAGGCTACCGTATGCAAGAAATTTGGAAATACACATCAGAAGTTTGCAGCACCATCCTTCTAGCCTATATAAATTATCGACATGGAAAGTGCACCGCCCTATTAAAATAAACATATTCTTGGCGTGCCTCCTAGCTGCATCACTGGAACCAACTAGAAAAGAAAGGAGTACGCAGTGGAAATGGATGTTAATTTCTGACCTGTGCTGGGCCCGTATTTGTAGGCCAGATGTGCCGAGCGACTCCAGACTCCGTGAAGGTGGTCCCACGACGAGTGGTAGGAATACCCTCCTGGTGCTAGAAAGCTAGAATAAGTTAGGCCTAGGTTTGAAGATCGAGATGGAGAGAGAGAGCGAGCAGCCCGATTGTCAAACACTACTAAATAAGACACTAGGATAAAGAAATGGAAATTTAATGAAAAGTAAAATCGAACACACAAAGAAACCCGGCCAGAATAACTCACACAAAGAAAAGAGTACCCTTCACCTAGGGGTCAAATACAGTCACTTCATGAGGGGAAGATGATTATTAAGAATAAATAACTTATAATAATAAATAACGGAAACAAATAAAATAAATACCTGTGCTCACTTCCAAAACAAATGATTTAAAAAGTGAGGAAGTAAATTGACCAACAGGCAATCCAGCCGGTCGCTGGTGAACAACAATCATTTCTCCGACTAGAGATGGATGGTTGCCATGGCGACCACAAATAACAAACATAGCAAAGATAAAACAAGGGGCTGTGTGCGTGTCGCAGAGGCTGTGGCGAGCAGGAGGGATGCGATCGAGCTGGCAGTCCCCAGAGAGAAGAAATGCAAAAACCAAAGATACTACAAGGAGAAACAAATGACGTTAAGTGTCCGTGAAATATATCAATGATACACACACGCAATCAAACACACAAAATGCCAGCCGACGATGCAGAAATAAAACACAAAGCAACTCGTGCTTGTAGGTAGTCTAGCAAAACATGCTAGACGAATATGGTCCCCTACTTACTTTCCGAGTTCGAGCTGAATACGCTAAGGCCTACTTAAAGTTACCGCCGTGATTCAGTTGCCCGAAGCATGGAATGGAGGAAATACATGTATGTATGTCTACCCCTTATTATTCCCGTTTTTCCAACGGGGTCGGGGATGAGATGCTATGGAAGTCTTTGTGGCGGATGATTTTTATGGCCGGATGCCCTTCCTGCCACCAACCTCATGAGAGGAGTTAATGAGAGATGAAATGAATGATGTTGAATGAAACTGGGCAAGGATGTGGAAGGAAGCGGCCGTGGCCTGTCAGAAGGTACCGTCCCAGCATTTGCCTGGAGTTGAAAATGGGAAACCACGGAAAACCATTTCAAGGACAGCCGACGGTGGGGCTCGAACCCACGCGTCTACCGAGTCAGCAGAGAGCTTGGCCCCATGGCCTAACGCAGCGCTTTAGCGAGCGCAGCCACTACTGTCGGTTAATGGAGGGAATACATAAGGGCTAAAATATATGGTGTCATGCCTCGTGTTGGGAGAATGGTCGAAACGCCAACGTCCACAATCCACGGGAGACCCATTCGAAGACATGCCCAATCAAAACAACTTCAATGCACCTGGCAGGAAGAAAAACATACACTCACAAAATCACTCGCAGATATATTTCACGGCACAAATAAAAGGTTAAACCGTAGACCCAAACTAAACAAAACAGGAGACCGCCATTTCGATTGGTTCCACAGCAAATCCAAGCACACGACGAAGACCGAAAAGAAAAGTTAAATATAGGAAATGAGCATAGATGCGTTACTTACATGAGTCAAGGGAAGGCTACGGCGTAATGACAATGTTAAATAAAGAGGAAAAATATTACATTTTAAATAATAAGGCGGAGAGCCTAAAGGCAAGTCCGGACAGGAAGTATCTCACATGGTGTTTGAGTCAGCCGGGACGGCCGCCAAGGAAATGAAGAAAAGAGAGATGTTTAACATGGCTCAGGATCCACGACCCCCCCCCCCCCCAAAAAAAAAAATAATATAATAAATGATTATTCTTTTTACATCACTAAGCACCGCCGCTTTGAAATAAATCAAGTCGCAAGTGTTCCAAAATACACAACATCCTTATCACACTGGTGGTTTGTCAAACAACTATAACAGTACACAAAATAAGAGGGGGAGGGGGATCGATATAACAATGTTATAAAAGGAAGTAATATATAAAAATAATCAGATCGCTTCGGCGATCGCAATATCAGGACAGAACTCCTTTTGGGTCCCCAAAGGCGCGCGTTCCTTTGACGATCCCTGGGCTTGCCATAATGGTATTACGGTTGGCCTGAGCGTTAGAATGAGAAGAAAAATAGATAGAGAAACGGACGGAAATCATAAACAAAAGACTTTCGCCATTTGACGCCGAAGTCTGTCGTTCCCCTTAAACCCATCATGAAAGTGACGTATTAAAATAACAAAGAAACGAAATAATGTGTGCATTATTTATAGAATATAAATTCTCTACTGGCCGAGTTCGCAAAAATACATATTTTTTTTACAATAAATGCTAAATTACACAGAGTATATAGGCCTATTTCTTCTTGTATTATTTTCTTTCTTGAGCTTGAAAATTTGTACTTGACTCTGCCTTGGTCAAAATTGGTTCAATAATAGGCAGGCCAAGGAGACGCCATATGGTTACTAGCTTCCTTGAATAACATAATCAAATTATGATTGGCTAACCTAAGCAGAAAAAGGACAACATTAATCATAGCAAATTAGAAGGTTATACAATAAATGGTTTCAATTGAGGTATGTGAGCTCTGGATACGTCGGTGGGATTCTCCTTGGAGATCAATTCAGCAGTGGCAGGTGTTAAGAATCTAGTGATAGTTTTGAGCCTGCTCCAGCGAAGCATTAGCTTAGCTGACTCCTTATTCTTGGCCGAACTCCGTGGGTGCAGGCGCACTAGCACGTTATCATTCACCTGAAAACAAACAGGCTGCCTACCCTTGTTATAGCGAGACGCCACGTGATCTCGTGCCCTTTTCAGATGCCGTACAGCAACTTCCCATTTTTCTTTAACTGAGGTACGGCGGGATGGCGCAGCCAGATAATCTATTTTCCACTGAAGCTGAAGTGGGTCAACAATACGCCTTCCTAAAAACAATTCCGAAGGGGTGGAATTCGTCGATTCATGAAGAGCAGTGTTAAATCCTAAGGAGAAAAACTGAAGATTTGCGTCCCAACGTGACTGATGTGCGTTGTGGAACGCACTCAAGCAATCCTTCAAGTTACGATGAAACCTTTCAACGTGATTTGGCTGAGGGTGGTAGGGTGACAAAAAGACATGATCAATTCCCCAAGGAAAACACATTGATCTAAAAGACTTCGGCCGGAAAACGCTCACGTTATCGTACATTAAAAACTTTGGAGGACCAAAAACACCCGAAATATGGTACGTGTGGTGATTTCCCTGACAGGAAATAACCATACAAATTTGGAAAATCCATCAATGACAGTAAGTATAGCTAGATGACCAGAAGATGACCTAACTAGGGGACCAAAATAATCTATAAAGAGGCGCTCACTAGGATACGACATCGTTTCAGCGTGGTGAAGTCCAATGCGAGAATTGTTTGCTGGCTTAGAACGTTGACACGTAACATATTTTCGGACGAAAGCAAAAGCATCCGCTTTCAAATGAGGCCAGAAGAATCCCTGGGAGATTTTACGGAAAGTCTTCGTCATACCTAAATATAATCCAAAACAGGATTAATGGAAATACGCCAAGAGCATACTTCGTATATTCTCTGGCACGAAAATCCTACATTTCGAAGATCGAGGAGTGGTATGCACTATTACATCATTGCGCAATGAAAACTCAGATACACCAGGATCTTTTCCGAGATTTTTTTTCACGCAGTGAGACACAAGATGGGTCATCTGCTTGGTATGTACGAATGTCAGTAAAATACCATGGAATGCGTTGGAGAAGATTCACAGGCTCGGGGATCTCAACAATGGGAGGAGGTTCCTCAAACATGCGTGACAAACAATCCGCTACAACATTTTCACTGCCTCTGACGTGAATGAAGTCAATGCTGAAAGAGGATAAACGAAGAATCCAACGATTTATACGACCCAATTTTTTGACATGCGAGCGCATCCAGGACAGAGCTTCATTGTCGGTATACACTATGAAATGCCGATGTTCTAGAAATGATCTGAAACGTTCACAGCCGAATACGACAGCCAGTCTTTCTTTCTCGAAAGTGGAATACCGGCGTTCGCAATCGTTCAGCATCCGACTGACAAAAGCGATGGGTGCCAAATTACCATTCACCTGCTGACTAAGCACACAAGAAACTGCGACATCACTCTCATCACAATGTAACTAAAAATCTTTACCAAAATCCGGAGTTGGAAGGACGGGAGCAGAAGAAAGGCATTCTTTCAATTTCTCAAAGGCGAGACACTGGTCGGGGCCCCACACGAATCGTACATTCTTCTTCTTCAAATAATTCAGGGGCGCTGAAATGTCCGAAAACCCCTTAATGAACCTACTGTAAAAGCCTGCCATTCCCAAAACACGTCGGACTGCTTTCACATTCGTGGGAGTAGGGAACTCTTGGATACATGGGATACGCTCAGGGTTTACTTCTAAGCCCACATCCGAAAGAATGTGGCCTAAAAAAATTGATTTGCTTCGAAGCCAAAGAGATTTTGTCCGGGTTAACAGTGAGTCCGGCTCTGCGAAGACGACATAGGACTTCACGTAAATGGATCAGATGATCCTCAAAAGACTGACTGTAAATCACGAGGTCATCAAGATAGTTAAACACAGATGAATACTTTAAATCTCCAAATAACTCGTCCAAAACCCTACTCAAAACTTGTCCGCCGATAGAAATGCCCATGGGTAATTTATTGAACTCGAAAAGGCCGAACGGAGTGGAGAACGCAGTTACCTTGCGGCTCTCGGGATCTAGAGGAATTTGATAATATGCACAATTCAAATCTAGGACGAAATAATACTTCGCCCCGTGAAAATACTGAAAAGCACTTTCCAGAGTTGGGAGGGGAAAGTTGTCGAACACCACCTTAAAATTGAGTCGACGATAATCAACTACTAATCGAAAAGTACCCTCTTTCTTAGGCACCAGGAATGCTGGACTACCATAAGATGACTTAGAAGGGGCTCACATCACCGCGTACCTTAAGATCATCAATATTTCTCTCATGGCAATGGGTTTGGGTGGAGAGCACGAAAATGGCGCCGACCTAACTGGAACCTCATCAGTTAAATCAATATGACACTCGTAGCCTATAGCCGAACCCAGTTCCGACGTGAGAACATCAGGAAATTCATTCAACAAATCAGATAAAGCGTCACGTTGACTCGTGAATAAAGTAGGAGGGATTTGAACAGCTGCGATACCAGAAAAACTACAAGGAAAACTCGCTTCATAAGAATTAAAATGAAACCGCTCCTTCGATTTAAACAAAAAGAACTGGAGGAATGATCCGAAAAATCAAGCCTCAACCCTGCTTTGTGCATAAAATCAGAACCTAAGATCATAGGCGTGGATAAATCATCCACAACATGGAAGTTCCAATCCCAAGAATAACCACATATCTTAATATGACATGTTACAACGCTAGAAACAGAAATAGATGACTTCACCGCAGAATAAAATTTTAACCCCGTATCATGTGGACAAATCTGTGTAACAGGAAGCTGTTCCGCGACGGAGTGCTGAATAAATGAACGTGAAGCACCAGAATCCAGTAAAGCGGGTATCGAAAATTTCTTAACACTTACAGGGACCCAAGGACAGAAGTTTCCGGTCGTGGAAATGTTCATTTCCCGGCGAACTTCATTGCATGGCCACTCCGGTGGGTCTAAACCGGGGACCCATGCTCGTTTCCCTGACGCGAAGCACATCTAGGACAGGCTACGTGCGTCAGGTCACGAAGACCACATGCATGACAAAACACACGAGAGGGCGCACGGCAGGAATTAAAATGATGACCTAAACGATCACAATTCCTGCATCTAATACGATTATACATGTTCGGGTTTCGACGTAACTGTTGATCCTGAGGAGCGGGATTCGCAGAAGAAGTAGCATTGGGAATATTCCCGACAATATGCGAGCGGGGACGGTTAACTGCCCGGTCCTGCTGACGAGATATTGAAGAAAGGTGCGCAGTTCTATGAATCTGGGATTGCGCGCATGCAGTCTCTGGAAACAAACTGTCAGAGGGGAGGGGTGGGGGTACATATGACTTGCGCAGGCACCGATTGAACTCACATTCACGTCCTTGATCAACAATGTCAGCCACACTATACACACTGGACCGGCGTATGAAAGACTTGTACTCAGGTGCCAGATTTCTATACACAATATCGACAGTTTCAATAAGGGGAAGGGGCTGCGACAACCTACTTATTAAAGTTATTAGCCCAGTAAAAATCGTCTACAGGCTCTTCCAAACCCTGGGTACGGCGATGAATTTCAGCCTTCAAGCCATGTTCAAAATCATAAGTCGTAAACCGCTCCTTTATTGACTTACAGAAATCAACCCACGAGATGAAAGATCCGTTGGTAAGTCGATACCATTTTAAACCTAAACCACTCAATAATAATGTTAGGCAGACAACAATGTCATGTGGTTCGAGGTCATAACAATGGCAGAGTTCACTGACCCTGTCTAAGAACTCAAATACAGACGAAACTCCGATTTCAGCTGAAATTGAAATTCCCCACTTGGACACTATTCTGGTAACGCCTCCCTTGCGATGGCCTTCACTTCAGTCAATGGATTAGTGTCTTTCCCACAGACACTTTCCAACGATCGCAGATCATCGTCAGACTGGAAGAGCTCCTTTTTCACGTTACAACCTGGGAGAGAATACATGGCTAAACTACAGAAGTACTGCTAGCTACAATTCAAAACAATAACTACAAATGTCTTGCCTCCATCCTCCGCCTGAAATGAGTACGAAACAAGAAGCAGGGTTGGTTAGTACATTACCAATGCTGGGGTTCGTTGATAGGGTCCAAATCATTGCACTCTCCATACAGTTTGTTATTTTTAAGGTTCATACTCCTTGGAAATTCACATCGACTCACAATATTTGTTTGCATAGTATACAATAGGGCACATGAAACAGAAAAAAAAACATTGAAAAATATGCAGTGAAATATTAAAATCCAATTGATATTGCTAAGCGACCAGGAGACTTAACTTCGCAACTGCTACCATCTGGGAGAGATGGAGAGAGAGAGCGAGCAGCCCGATCGTCAAACATTACTATATAAGACACATGGATAAAGAAATGGAAATTTAATGAAAAGTGAAATCGAACACACAAAGAAACCCGGCCAGAATAACACTCACAAAGAAAAGAGTGCCCTTCACCTAGGGGTCAAATACAGTCACTTCATGAGGGGAAGATGATTATCAAGAATAAATAACTTATAATAATAAATAAATAACTTCCAATAAAAATGATGTAAAAAGGGAGGAAGTAATTGACCAACAGGCAATCCAGCCGGTCGCTGGTGAACAACAATCACTTCTCCGACTAGAGATGGATGGTTGCCATGGCGACCACAAATAACAAACATAGCAAAGATAAAACAAGGGGCTGTGAGCGTGTCGCAGAGGCTGTGGCGAGCAGGAGGGATGCGATCGAGCTGGCAGTCCCCAGAGAGAAGAAATGCAAAAACCAAAGATACTACAAGGAGAAACAAATGACGTAAAGTGTCCGTGAAATATATCAAAGATACACCCACGCAATCAAACACACAATGCCAGCCGACGATGCAGAAATAAAACACAAAGCAACTCATGCTTGTAGGTAGTCTAGCAAAACATGCTAGACGAATATGGTCCCCTACTTACTTTCCGAGTTCGAGCTGAATACGGTAAGGACTACTTAAAGTTACCGCCGTGATTCAGTTGCCCGAAGCATGGAATGAAGGGAATACATAAGAGCTAAAATATATGGTGTCATACCTCGTGTTGGGAGAATGGTCGAAACGCCAACGTCCACAAACCACGGGAGACCCATTCGAAGACATGCCCAATCAAAACAACTTCAATGCACTTGGCAGCAAGAAAAACATACACTCACAAAATCACTCGCAGATATATTTCACGGCACAAATAAAAGGTTAAACCGTAGACCCAAACTAAACAAAACAGGAGACCGCCATTTCGATTGGTTCCACAGCAAATCCAAGCACACGACGAAGACCAAAAAGAAAAGTTAAAATTAGGAAATGAGCCTAGATGCGTTACTTACACGAGTCAATGGAAGGCTTCGGCGTAATGACAATGTTAAATAAAAAGGAAAAATATTACATTTTAAATAATAAGGCGGAGAGCCTATAGGCACGTCCGGACAGGAAGTATCTCACATGGCGTCTGAGTCAGCCGGGACGGCCACCAAGGAAATAAAGAAAGGAGAGATGTTTAACATGGCTCAAAAGTGTGCACTATCCCTAACATTAGACTCTTTAAACCAATTTATCAATAACACAAGTCAACAAACAAAACATTTTGTGTTGAGTCTATTATTTAATGCACATATTCTGTCTACATTGAACCGTAACCAAACACGCCATTCATAATTAATTAAGTTTGCTTTCATACTTTATGTAATGAAAAATACATATTTAAAGTTTTGGCAGACTGTTCAAGGGGTATCGGCTTTGAACACATAAGAGGGGGAATATTTTAAGACTTAACCTCAGCTCACCTAACATAACCTAACTTTACCTAACCTTGTCATACAGGTAAGAAACGGGTTACGCTATGCTTTCGACTACCGAGTTTCAGCTACTTTTCAAGGTTACTCTCCCGAACATTGCCGGAGACTGCTGATAAACACCTATGTTCCCACGGCCGAGGGCCGCGCGCAACATAGGTTTGTGCCGTGGGAACATAGGTGTTCATCAGCAGTCTCCGCAATGTTCGGGAGAGTAACCTTGAAAAGTAGCTGAAACTCGGTAGTCGAAAGCAGAGCGTGACCCGTTTCTTACCTGTATGACAAGGTTAGGTAAAGTTAGGTTATGTTTGGTGAGCTGAGGTTAAGTCTTAAAATATTCCCTCTATTATGTGTTCAAAGCCGGTACCCCTTGAACAGTCTGCCAAAAATTTAAATATGTATTTATCATTACATAAAGTATGAAAGCAAACTCAATTAATTATGAATGGCGTTTTCGGCTACTGTTCAATGTAGACAGAATATATGCATTAAATAATAGACTCAACACAAAATGTTTTGTTTGATGACTTGTCTTATTGATACATTGGTTTAAAGAGTCTAATGTTAGAGACAGTGCACACGTTCCATGTCGATAATTTATGTAGGCAAGAAGGATGGTGTTGCAAACTTCTGATGTGTATTTCCAAATTTCTTGCATAGCCTATTTCATAGTATTTTTCTGTAACTTAAAAGTTTATGCTGATTTTGTCTTTGCGTTTGATATTGTAACTACAATGGTTGATTGGATATCCTTCGTCAACTTTCAAATCATGCAATTCATGTCAGATATGTTGGATTTTTTGTTCATGTGTGAAACTATCAAGTACGATACCTAATTGGTTACACAACTGTTTCATAATAAAAATCTTGAGCTCTGATTCATTGGAGAACTGTTTACGCTTGTCTGAACCAATACTAACTGCCTACTCACTGCTAAGGTTTAGAAATTACATTTACTCAAATCACATTCTGGTAAAAACTCATGACTACTATAAACTGCTACCACTCTTCCACCTCTTTGCTAACATTTTCCTACCATTTGACTCTCACTTTTGCTCTTACTTTAAACTGCACATACTACAAACTATCATTTTTATTATCGAGTTAACTTTACTAGAGATTAGTTTATGCTTAACAGTTGACAAGGAAGTATCAACGACTAGCTATGGTAAGCCATGTGCTTACTATAAAGGATATACATATATTGTCAACGGAACTAATAAAAATAGAACTGTTATTTGGTGCTGTTCGAAACAACGATCTAAAAAGTGTCGAGGAATGATTAAAACAAAAGGCTCCAACATACTTATTTCAATCTATCATCATTGTGAATCTCAAAATAATACTGATTTAAATGGACAAAATGCCAAGGTAAAAAAACAAGACCAAGAAAAAAATAGTGTGGCTCAAGATAGCGCATTGTTTGTTAAAGAGCATTTAATATCTCCTGAAAAAACACACGTTAGGACAGCCGTTAACGTCTAAGAACCCCCTAACACTATCAAAGGCATCACAAACTATGCCAAAGTTTGTTGCATTGCAAGATGATCAAAAAGGATTAGATAGTAATAGTGATGATGATAAAGATGATGATTATATTGATGATGATAATCATGATGATGATTATGATGATGATGATAATTGTAATGCTCTGTTTACACCCAAAAAATCATTTGATAAATTTGTTTACTGGAACAATCCCAGTAAGCTAATCCAGTGGTTTCAATACTTGCATGCCTGTAAACAGGATGGTCATACTGAATATGAGGAAGAACTATTGGATATAGAAAATGAACTTCGACATGCAAAAATTATTGTGTAGAGAATCCATGTAATCGCTTCAACTATTTCTTAACAATACATGTAATATTTTCTACTACTTTGCTACCACTTTTCTACCACTTTGCTACCACTTTTCTTCTTTGCTACCAATTTCTACCACATTGCTATCACTTTGCTATCACTTTGCTACCACTTTTCTACTTTGCTACCACTTTTCTACCACTTTGCTACCACTCCTCTACCACATTTCTAACACTTTTCTATTTTGCTACCACTTTTATACCAATTTGCTTCCACTTTTCTAACACGTTAAACTGTACATATTAAATATAAAAGCCAACGCTAAATCATTCTATTACCAAAACAGTTATAACCTTTGTAGTGAGCAAATCATACTAACAGGTTAGTGGCTACTATGGAACTTACTATAACTAACCAAGGTAAACAACGCGTAATCTATAAAGGCTACTCTTATAACTATAGACGATAAAATGTAAAAGGAATAATATTCTGGCGATGCTGAAAACAGAGGTCAACAATATATCGAGGCGATATGAAAAGTAGAAATGGTGTGGTTTTAAGTGTGAGTTATCATCAATGTAGTGCTCCAGACAAAACACAGATAGTGTTGACAAAAAATCATCAGAATGATAAAAAGTTAGGACAAGAGAAAGATGTTGCTACTCAAAATAGTGCATTGATTACTGAGCAACGTTTAACCCCTGTTGTAAAATTCATGTTTAATCCATCTCCCACGTCTCAAGAGTCATCAACATCACAGACTATGCAAGAGGTAGTGTTGTTGTTGTTGCATTGTTTTAAGGGGCTGAACTACAAAGTCATCTGCCCTTGATATGCAAGTGGATCGAAAAGGACTAGATAGTAATAGACAAGAGAGTTGTATATTGTATATAACTATTGTACAAGTACTTACATTAAATAAATAAAAGTAGTGTATGGGTATTGTCTGTTTTTCATAATTGCTATCCCCATGGCCCACTATTAATGCAATTGTTAACCATCAACAGTCTCTGACTATGTTCGGAAAGAGAGTGGCCTTAAACAATACACTTTATCTATGGTTTGTGTACTGAGTATCAAAATAATACACTGTGGCCAACCCATGTTGAGACAATAGTTATATCAGGTAAGGGATTCGAACCATTGCTTCCTTGTACAGAAAATTTGAACTTAAGTCAAACACCTTAACCACTCGGTCAACCTGACAGTTACTAATTTAATTAGTTTTGTGGACTTGAGAGTTTATACAACTTTTTCCAGTATGCTAAACCACTTGCTTGATTTGAAATATGGTTTTTTGTTTGTTTTACCATAACATTGCAGTTATGAGTCTAATGAACTGGGTATTTAATATAGGGTTAAAGGCATTTAAAAATAATTTTAGAAAAGCTCTTAGGTATCGTGTCATGGCGATTAGTAATACAAGGCACGTCCAGAAATTAAGTTCCGTTTGGTAATAAAATTAAATTGTGTACAGATACAGAAAAATTATTTATTGCACAACATTCTACACCTCTTAAACTACTTTCCCACATAACTGCCGAACTTTTGCAGGAATTTGTCATAGCGTGGCACACGTTTTTGGATACTTTCTTCACAGAAGTTTGCCGCCTGTGTCTTCAACCAGTTGGAAACATCTTCTTTCAGCTCGTCGTCATTGTTGAAGTGTTGACCGCCAAGAAAAGGCTTGAGATGTGTGAGCAGATGAAAGTCGTTAGGAGCGAGGTCAGGGCTGTATGGAGGGTGGTCAAACACGTCCCAGCCAAATCCCTGTTGGAGGTTTTTCGTCACATTAGCAGTGTGTGGACGTGCGCTGTCGTGAAGAAAAAAACACCTTTTGACAGCAACCCTCTGCGCTTATTCTGTATTGCGCGGCGCAATTTCCTAAGTGTCTCGCAGTAAGCATCTGCGTTAATTGTTTGACCAGGCGGTTAGAAATCAATGAGTAAGATGCCATTCCAGTCCCAGAACACTGTGCACTTCATTTTCCGAAGTGTCAAGATTTGTTTCGGCTTAACCTTTGCTGGGGATGAAGTGAGCCTCCATTCCATTGATTGCCGCTTTCTTTCAGGGGTGTCGTAAGAAACCCAAGTTTCATCTCCTGTGACTATCTGTGTCAGAAATGCTTCGCCGCCTTCATTGTAACGGGTCAAAAACTGAAGTGCACTTCCCATTCGTTTTGTTTGTGTTGCTCCATAAAAATCTTTGGTACCCAACGTCGGCAAAGTTTACGAAAGTTCAGTTTTTCGGTAACAATTTCATGAATTAGTGATCGTGAGATTTGGGGAAATTCCATAGCGAGAGCACTCATTGTAAACCTGCGGTTTTCCCGGATCTTGTCATCAATCGCGTGAACCAGTTCTTCTGTAACCAAAGATGGACGCCCACTTCGTTCTTCATCGTGCACTTCACTACGTCCTTCATTGAACTGTCGGACCCATCTTCTCACCATTGAATCACTCATCGCATTTTGTCCATATACTTCGCAAATTTGCCGATAAATTTCAATTGGTTTCACTTTCGTAGCATTCAGAAAACGAATCACGGATCCGATTTCACAATCGGCGGTATTTTCAATCAACACCGCCATTGTACTAGTAAACATGCACAACAATGCGTACGTGGCTGACAGCGCTCTCCAAATGGCGCACGTTTCTTCTGCTTGATACAGAGCGTCTACCGCGCATATGCGGAACTGCGCTGCAGCGGAATGTACAACTAGTTGAAGACACAGGCGACACACGTCTATGAAGAAGGTGTACAAAAACTCGTGCCACGCTACGACAAATGCCTGCAACATTTCGGCAGTTATGTGGAAAAGTAGTTTAAGGGTTTAGATTTTTGTGCAATAAATAATGTTTCTGTATCTGTACTCAATTTAATGTTATTACCAAACGGAACTTACTTTCTGGACGTATTTCGTACATTACTGTTCGTTGACTAAAATTTACCACTACGCAACATTATTTTGGTGAGCTCTACATGTTGTTGTTTGTGTCTTCAGTCTTTTGACTGGTTTGGTGAAGATCTCCATGCTTCCCTGTCCCGAGCTAATCGTTTCATCTCTATATATCTACCACACCCTTCATCCAAGGGTGTCTGTTTAACATACTCTAACCTTCGATCTCTCCTACAAGCTCTTGGGTTCAATTCCTAGCTTTAACACAAACTTTTAAAAGTGGTATGTCGATTAAAACAAGTCTACTCAGTCTCCGGTGGTCCAAATAAGTAGAGAGTGTTTGATTTACACCTCAACCATAGAGCACCATTTTTTTTTATTAAAAAAATGATAGAGCACCATGTTTTTTTTTTAATTTTTTAAAATAATGATAGCCATTTGTTCCTTTTCACATTTTACACATTGCAATTTGTCAAATGTACATTTGCATTGTTTTTAAATGTCAGTTTGAATTTTTTCAATTTCATGATATGGAAACATTAATTTTCCAATTTGTTGTTTACACATTTTATTTTTTATTTTATATATGTCAAAAGTACATATTAGCGAAACATGATTTTTTCATTTAAGTTTTTGTAAATGGTGTTAAATTGAGTGCTTGACCATGGCGATGATACAGTCTGTCTATGTGTTTGCAAAACATAGAGGTCTACTACTACTACTACTGCAGGTAAGGCTGTTTTACACTCTCTCTCTCTTTCTTTGTAGTCATACATTCACACAACCATTCCTATCTTTGAGAACAAACACAACCACTCCATTTATCCTCAAAAACATCATTGACATGCACACTCATCCCAAAGAACTTTTAGTTACACATTTAACATTTACCATTACAAAAAAAAATGGTTTCCACTATTTGTAAAAAATGAACTATTTACAATTACAAAAATAAGTATTTACAAAATACTAAATCTACTGGTTACAAAAAGCCATGTCTCAAAACAATAAAATATAAAAATCATACCTCCTCCTCGTAGTTATAATCCCATGGCAAGCTAATGCGTAGGTCATTTGTCTGCACACATTTGTTTTCCATCAAGGCAAAAGTGCATTTTCTCTGTTCCACAAGATACACATTCTGGTTGCTGGATTGTATCCTGCACAGTTTATGCGACATAGCTTTGCTAGTTCATAAAACCGCTAGGTATCTCTCTACATATAGCGATTTTACCACTGCTCTACCTACGCCTTTTGCTTTTTTTTTGCTTCTTTACGATTTAGTGTACGATAGGTAGCATTAACTATATATCGAGCCCAGTCTAGTGGTGAGTTTGTGAGAGTTCTAATGCCACCTCCTCCACACCCTCCACACAAGATTGCGGTGGCGCAATATCTCTCGAACGCATGGTCGGATTTTGACGAATAAGGTGTCATTGAACTCGGGCTGATACCCCCTTTCCAATGGACAACATATTTCCACCCCAAAATAAACCCTACTCCTACTAGGGGGTGAAAATGTTTTTTTTTTATAAAATCTCGCTTTCCAAGTGCAACATGTGAGAGTTTGAATGCCAATATGGAATTAAACGTTGTTCAGCAAACCAATAATCAAAGAGGGGCATGTTAAGCCTTGAGATGAGGGCCCCTGTCATTGTTGACGAGTCCCTGTGGATGGGTCCTTGTTGACAGGTTATTGTTGGCGGGTCATTGTTGACAGGTCCTTGTGGACGAGTCCTTGTGGACAAGTCCTTGTGAACGAGTCCTTGATGACAGGTCCTTGTGGATGAGTCCCTTTGGACTGGTCCCTACGGACTAGCCCATGCATTTATTTAAATTATGTCAAAGGGCCTAACTACATTTGCGTGTAAAGCAGTGGGTTGAACTGACGTTGTTCACCAGTCCTCCACTACTGTAATGTGATAACGATATGAAAGGAAAGTGACGAAATACTTGTGAACATACAAGGGATCTAACTTGGGGGATGGATGTGTTCTAACGAGTAATTTGTAGTTGAAAGAGAATAATACATATTCTTAAGATGTTAAAACTGTGGAGATGGCACGTGCAATAAGACGTCTTGTTATACTTCCTGTGTCATATTACAGACATGGCAGAGAGCGCACAGATCTGTTCCTATGACTAACGCTGCAGTAATTTGAAACCGCAAGTGTTCATGAAGACAATGGGTGATGATCATGCAAAGTTAGCAGATATAAGATATTCACAGGTGTTCCTCCCGGTGTCATGTTGCTGACATGCCAGAGAGCGCACACTGCGGTTGCTATGACTGACGTTGCAGTACTTTGAAACCTCAGGTGTTGACCAAAACAATGGGTGATGATAATGCAAAGTCAGCAGTCATTGGATACCACACAGGTGTTCCTAGTGTACTTTGGACTCTCAGCTGTATTGGGAAAGTAATTGCAATGATCTGCAAAAAAACTGCTGACACGAGCGATGAGAGTTTATATAAGAGAGGTGTCATATATTTCCCTACTGTCAGTCTTTATTACTCGCTTTGAGTGAACAGTGCTCTATTACTGCTCAAGAGTTGTCAAAAAGCACTTTTGGTAGAAAATCATTAAATTATATTGCATTGTAAGTACTTATTATTAATGGATTCTCGTCTTTCATTACTAATTGATGTTGAAGTTATTGATTGGAATATATTTATTGATTGATTGATTTGTTTACAGATAATTGGGTACCTGTAGGTTACCACATTCCTACAATCTGTTCATTCAGTGGCAGCAGTTGATAAATTATAAAAAGGCAAGTGCCCCTCTAATAACTTTTAAAACAGTTAGAGTGATATTTTCAAATGTTCACCACTTCATGTCAGTGAAAACGGTATATTTGGCAGTCAAAAGTTGGAACTACTTGACCATGATGTGCAAAGCTAATTTTGTAGGTTAGATTTTGATTATCGCTCTACTTAACCGACAGTAGTGGCTACGCGCGCTAAAGCGCAGCGTTAGGTCATGGGGCCAAGCTCTCTGCTGACTCGGTAGACGCGTGGGTTCGAGCCCCACCGTCGGCCGTCCTTGAAATGGTTTTCCGTGGTTTCCCATTTTCAACACCAGGCAAATGCTGGGACGGTACCTACTGACAGGCCACGGCCGCTTCCTTCCACATCCTTGCCCAGTTTCAATCGCCTTCATCAATTCCATCTCTCATCCCGACGCGCAGGTCGCCCACGGGCGTCGCCTAGAAAGACCTGCACTAGGCCTCTCAGGAGGCCACGCGAAAAAAAAACAAGAAAAAAAACCGCTCTACTAAGTCTGAATATTCATTGCTAGGTGTCAGTGACAGAGGGAATGTTTAAAGACTTAACCTCAGTTCACCTAACATAACCGAACTTTACCTAATTTAACCTTGTCACGCTACGTGTTTTACAAGTTTAAACTTGTTTTAAGACTGGCTATGACGTCACACTTAGCTCACTTAACTGGCGATCGCTGGTTTCTATCATGTGACATGTTCTACAAGTATAGACTTGTTTTAAGACTGGCTATGACGTCACACTTAGCTCACTTAACTGGCGATCGCTGGTTTCTATCACGTGACATGTTCTACAAGTTTAGACTTGCTTTAAGACTGGCTATGACGTCACACTTAGCTCACTTAACTGGCGACCGCTGGTTTCTACCACTCTATCAAGTAAAATGTTCACCGCTAGGTGTCAGTGACAGTGGTATATAGTAACCCCCAGTTAGAACTACATGAAGTTAGACTTGCTAGGTGTTCACAGATCGATTTAAATACCCTGCTATAACCATTGACTGGAATATAATTAAACTATTTATATTGTACTTTGTTTTATCATTTATTAACATTTATGATTTCTTTCTTTTATAGGTAATTTCGAAAGTGATCATAATGTTCAAGTGTGGTGACTGTAAGAAACAGTTCTCAAGACCTGACATCCTTCAACGACACACAAATGCTAAACATGACATTAAAATGTTTGTGTGCAGTCATTGTGCTACCATATTTAACAGACAAGATAGTCTTGAACGGCATGTAAATTTAATGCATGTCAGTTCAGCACCTTTTTCATGTTCAGTTTGTGATCTTGGTTTTTCTGCTGTAAAGCGATATCAATCCCACATGGTTGAAGTGCATGGGGGACAACAGGAATTAAAAACTGTCCATCAACTAGCACAGAACCTTTAAATGAATGTGATGCTCAAAAGCGTAAACGTTCTCAAGATTTTGAAAATAGTTGTGCAACACAAAGAAAGAAGAATGGTGAACCTTCAATAACACATTGTGATGTATGTAATATTGATATACCTTCTTCAATCATTAATGGACATTTACGCAGTATTCATAAAAAAATTACGCTTGCCATGAAATAAATTCTGGAAATATTCAACAAATTGGTAGTGCATTTAAAAGTCGAATTGCTAGTTATAGACTTTATAGTAAAGAAAAAACTCAAAGTATTGAATCATTTTAAAAAAACGTTCAACCTACTGTGTTTGGCTTGGTAGGTTATGTTTTATTAGAGCATAAAACAATTAAAATGAATTTTGAACTTTTTGGACTCTATGTAAAAAAGGGAGTGAAGGTGAAATTACAGATATCAAATCTTTTAATACAAAAAACATAATTGTTAGCGAATCAACTAATATTAGTGATATATACCAAAATATTTCAAGTGCTATCATTGTAAAGAGTGAAGAGTTCCAGGAAAGGGAGTCAGGCTGGGCGTTGGTTGAAGTACTTTATTTAGAAACCAACCTGAATAAATATAACGCCCTTCGAGCGTCTTCATACATTGATTTGCCAGGATGGATCAAACGAAAGAAAGCTGTTGTGAACGTTTTGAATAATGATGACGCATGTTTTGCGTGGACTGTAACCTCAGCTCTCCATCCAGCAGTGAGGGACACGATGAGAACATCATCTTATCCTCACTATTCTTCAGTGTAAGATTTAAAAGAAATAGAATTTCCTATGGCGATAAAGGACATTCAACGTTTTGAAGAGCTGAACAATGTAAGTATTAACGTTTATGGAATTGAAAATAAGATTATAGTAGGTCCTCTATATTATACTCAGGAAAAAAAGGATGCTCATGTAAATTTACTGTACATAACTGAAGGTGGAAACGCCCACTATTGTTGGATAAAACATTTAAGTAGACTTGTCAGTAGTCACGTTTCAAAACACAAAGGTAAAAAGTGGTTGTGTGATGGTTGTTTGCTACATTTCCAGAAAGAGGACCAACTAATTCAACACCAAACATGGGGATGTAATCATGTGTGTACGGTATTACCGACTCCTAAAAATAACATTCTAAAATTTAAGGGTTATGAGAAACAGCTTCGAGTACCATTTGTTATATATGCTGACTTCGAGGCTTTGCTAAAAGCATTTAATACATGTTCATCGAATCCAGCCCAACCTTTCACCAACACTACTCACATTCATGAACCTTTTAGCTTTGCATATTATATTAAATGTAGTTACGATGACTCGTTAAATAAGTTTGAGCTCTATAGAGGACCTGGTGCACCTAAAGTTTTTATGGAAAGGCTTGTGAAAGATGCCATTCGTATATCCTCTATTTTAAATACGATCATTCCAATGGAGCCACTAACTTCATCAGAGCAAATGAATTTTGAAACTGAAACTAATTGTTTTATATGTGGTGAATGTTTATATACAGACAGGGTTCGCGATCATGACCATTTAACAGGAAAATATCGTGGTGCTGCTCACCAAGAATGTAATTTAAATTATAGAGTAAGTAAATTCATTCCGGTCATTTTACATAACGGTAGCAAATACGATAACCAATTTATCGTTAAAGAATTTGGAGCTTCAGATGTGAAAATTGATGTGATTGCAAATAATAAGGAACAATACATATCGTTCACAAAATACATCAAAACTATCAATAAAAACGATAAAACTGCGACTTTTAGATTCATTCCGCTTTATGCCGAGTAGTCTTGATAAGCTGGCTAGTAATTTAAAATCAGATCAGTTTCATGTAATTCAACGTGTCTTTCCTAAAGAAGAAGATTTTAATTTGATTCGTCAAAAGGGTATATTCCCTTATGAATATATTAACTGTGTGGAACGTCTTGAGGAGTGTTCTTTACCACCGAAAGATGCATTTTACAGTTCCTTAAACACAAGTCATATCAGTGATCAGGAATATTTACATGCACATTGTGTATGGACACAGTTTGACATTCAAACTTTAGGAGAATTTTCAGACATATATTTGAAGACAGATGTGTTATTATTAGCAGATGTTTTTGAAAATTTTCGGAATGTTTGTATGAAAACTTATGACCTTGATCCTTGTCAATATTTCACTGCTCCTGGGTTAAGTTTCAATTCAATGTTGAAAAAAAAACAAAAACGAAAGTAAATTTAGAATTAATGACTGATATAGACATGATCAATTTTATAAAATCATCAATTCGAGGTGGATTAAGCCAATGTAGTGGACGGTACTTTAAAGCGAATAATAAATACATGCCTAGCTACAACCCTTGTGAAGAGTCAAAGTATATTGTCTACCTCGATGCAAGGAAAGTTGATGATGAGTGGACATGAACAATGAAAAGGATTGAGGAATTGGTATTTCTTTGTATTCTATTTTGTAAAGCCCTATTTGTAGTGAAATAAAAACAAGGTTTACCAGATCACAATGTCTTTTAATTGTAAAAATGGTGATAGCCATTTCTTCATTTTCATTTTTTCACACATGAATATTTACAATTTCCACTTTACATTTTTTACATTCGCATTGTTTAGTTCACACATTCTGTACATTTTGTTGTTGTTGTTGTGAAATAAAATAAGGTTCACCAGACCACTATATCTTTTAATTTAAAAAATGGTGATAGCCATTTCATTTTTTTCACACATGGATATTTACAATTTCCACTTTACATTTTTTACATTCCCTTTGTTTAGTTCACACATTCTGTACATTTTTTAAAATCTTTTTCGTAATATAAAAAAGCAAACATTTTACACTAAAATGTATTACTTATCTTATTTTTACTAAACTACAGTAGCCTAACATTATACATTCTACTTACAGTTTTTACAAAAAATATTACAATATAAAACACACTACAAATATTACAATATAGTGATCATTAGACTTAAGTAAAGTAATAGTCGTCAATGCGACTGTTTCCCCAAGCAAGAGTATCAAATGTGTTGGGTATAATGAATCGTTTGTTGTCTTCATTACTTAAAGCAACTTTGTTCAGCAAATTGGTATGTAGCTGATGATTTTTACTTCTAAATACACTCATTTTCTTATATAATACAGGTGGGTTACTAACTATACAGTTTTTATAATCACTTATATCTAACTCTTTACTAACAACATTTTTTTCACTCCTTTTAATTTTTTTTACTACTACATCATCAATTGTTATATAGCTGTATGATTTAGATTTTGTGCCTACAAAGGTGGCTATGATAACACCAGCACATTCATCCTTAAATTTCCCAAGAACCTTTTTGTTAACTAGAGGCAAATGGTAAATATTATCCTCTGGGTAGTCACTTGTATCAAACCTATTTAGCTCAGTTTTGATATCCTCATAAAAATCATCAGTTTTGAACTCATAAATAAAAGAATCGGTGTCTGTGTAGAGTAATTTAGCATTATCAAGATAGTTTTTCTTTTCATAATCATAGTGAAATTCATACATAAGTGTTTTTGACAATTCCAGAATGGTGTAACCCACATATATGGGTTTGTTGTAAGTTACTTTAAGACGATTCATTTGTATTACAACTCAATCCTCATGAATAATTGAACAGCTATGAAAGTTAGGCTTGCTTACTAAGTTGCTCGCACCATACCTTTTACCATCATTCTCCCACTTTGTTATCAGCTTTACATCAACTCGTTTATCAACATTCTCCATAGTCTTTCCAAAAACACTATTATTCATGAGTTTATAAAAATATTTTTCAAACGCGTTTGTTGACTGTGTTCTTAAATTATTGTTTAGATCAATATACGGTTTGAGCCATGCTGACTGATGAAATTGCAATACGCGATGAATTTTAGTTAATTTCAATCCATGCTGTAGACACTGTTTCAAATTTTTATAATGTATTACATATTTACATTTATCATTTACATTAGCAATTAACATTTTTGTTCGTGATGTGATGTATGGAGATTTCATATTCTCAGGACAAAATGGTAAATCATTATGATCACCATGTAACTCTTTAGGGTACTCAAGATTTACCTCTAAAATATATCCTTTATCATCGTTATCATTAAGAGTGTCAACATGTAAGACATCAATTTCAGGTTTTGTCAGCCAGCGAAAATCTTTCAGTGGTAGATATTGACTCATAGCCCAACCATATTGGTTATTTGCATCGAGGTAGACAATATACTTTGACTCATCACAAGGGTTGTAGCTAGGCATGTATTTATTATTCGCTTTAAAGTACCGTCCACTACATTGGCTTAATCCACCTCGAATTGATGATTTTATAAAATTGATCATGTCTATATCAGTCATTAATTCTAAATTTACTTTCGTTTTTTTCAACATTGAACTGAAACTTAACCCAGGATCAGTGAAATACTGACAAGGATCAAGGTCATAAGTTTTCATACAAACATTCCGAAAATTTTCAAAAACATCTGCTAATAATAACACATCTGTCTTCAAATATATGTCTGAAAATTCTCCTAAAGTTTGAATGTCGAACTGTGTCCATACACAATGTGCATGTAAATATTCCTGATCACTGATATGACTTGTGTTTAAGGAACTGTAAAATGCATCTTTCGGTGGTAAAGAACACTCCTCAAGACGATCCACACAGTTAATATATTCGTAAGGGAATATACCCTTTTGACGAATCAAATTAAAATCTTCTTCTTTAGGAAAGACACGTTGAATTACATGAAACTGATCTGATTTTAAATTACTAGCCAGCTTATCAAGACTACTCGGCATAAAGCGGAATGAATCTAAAAGTCGCAGTTTTATCGTTTTTATTGATAGTTTTGATGTATTTTGTGAACGATATGTATTGTTCCTTATTATTTGCAATCACATCAATTTTCACATCTGAAGCTCCAAATTCTTTAACGATAAATTGGTTATCGTATTTGCTACCGTTATGTAAAATGACCGGAATGAATTTACTTACTCTATAATTTAAATTACATTCTTGGTGAGCAGCACCACGATATTTTCCTGTTAAATGGTCATGATCGCGAACCCTGTCTGTATATAAACATTCACCACATATAAAACAATTAGTTTCAGTTTCAAAATTCATTTGCTCTGATGAAGTTAGTGGCTCCATTGGAATGATCGTATTTAAAATAGAGGATATACGAATGGCATCTTTCTCAAGCCTTTCCATAAAAACTTTAGGTGCATCAGGTCCTCTATAGAGCTCAAACTTATTTAACGAGTCATCGTAACTACATTTAATATAATATGCAAAGCTAAAAGGTTCATGAATGTGAGTAGTGTTGGTGAAAGGTTGGGCTGGATTCGATGAACATGTATTAAATGCTTTTAGCAAAGCCTCGAAGTCAGCATATATAACAAATGGTACTCGAAGCTGTTTCTCATAACCCTTAAATTTTAGAATGTTATTTTTAGGAGTCGGTAATACCGTACACACATGATTACATCCCCATGTTTGGTGTTGAATTAGTTGGTCCTCTTTCTGGAAATGTAGCAAACAACCATCACATAACCACTTTTTACCATTGTGTTTTGAAACGTGACTACTGACAAGTCTACTTAAATGTTTTATCCAACAATAGTGGGCGTTTCCACCTTCAGTTATGTACAGTAAATTTACATGAGCATCCTGTTTTTCCTGAGTATAATATAGAGGACCTACTATACTCTTATTTTCAATTCCATAAACATTAATACTTACATTGTTCAGCTCTGCAAAACGTTGACTGTCTTTTATCGCCATAGGAAATTCTATTTCTTTTAAATCTAACACTGAAGAATAGTGAGGATAAGATGATGTTCTCATCGTGTCCCTCACTGCTGGATGGAGAGCTGAGGTTACAGTCCACGCAAAACATGCGTCATCATTATTCAAAACGTTCACAACAGCTTTCTTTCGTTTGATCCATCCTGGCAAATCAATGTATGAAGACGCTCGAAGGGCGTTATATTTATTCAGGTTGGTTTCTAAATAAAGTACTTCAACCAACGCCCAGCCTGACTCCCTTTCCTGGAACTCTTCACTCTTTACAATAATAGCACTTGAAATATTTTGGTATATATCACTAATATTAGTTGATTCGCTAACAATTATGTTTTTTGTATTAAAAGATTTGATATCTGTAATTTCACCTTCGCCCCCTTTTTTACATAGAGTCCAAAAAGTTCAAAATTCATTTTAATTGTTTTATGCTCTAATAAAACATACCTACCAAGCCAAACACAGTAGGTTGAACGTTTTTTAAAAACGAATCAATACTTTGAGTTTTTTCTTTACTATAAAGTCTATAACTAGCAATTCGACTTTTAAATGCACTACCAATTTGTTGAATATTTCCAGAATTTATTTCATGGCAAGCGTAATTTTTTTATGAATACTGCGTAAATGTCCATGAATGATTGAAGAAGGTATATCAATATTACATACATCACAATGTGTTATTGAAGGTTCACCATTCTTCTTTCTTTGTGTTGCACAACTATTTTCACAATCTTGAGAACGTTTACGCTTTTGAGCATCACATTCATTTAAAGGTTCTGTGCTAGTTGATGGACAGTTTTTAATTCCTGTTGTCCCCCATGCACTTCAACCATGTGGATTGATATCGCTTTACAGCAGAAAAACCAAGATCACAAACTGAACATGAAAAAGGTGCTGAACTGACATGCATTAAATTTACATGACGTCCAAGACTATCTTGTCTGTTAAATATGGTAGCACAAAGACTGCACACAAACATTTTAATGTCATGTTTAGCATTTGCGTGTCTTTGAAAGATGTCAGGTCTTGAGAACTGTTTCTTACAGTCACCACACTTGAACATTATGATCACTTTCGAAATTACCTATAAAAGAAAGAAATCATAAATGTTAATAAATGATAATACAAAGTACAATATAAATAGTTTAATTATATTCCAGTCAATGGTTATAGCAGGGCATTTAAATCGATCTGTGAACTCGTAGCAAGTCTAACGTCATGTAGTTCTAACTGGGGGTTACTATATACCACTGTCACTGACACCTAGCGGTGAACATTTTACTTGATAGAGTGGTAGAAACCAGCGGTCGCCAGTTAAGTGAGCTAAGTGTGACGTCATAGCCAGTCTTAAAGCAAGTCTAAACTTGTAGAACATGTCACGTGATAGAAACCAGCGATCGCCAGTTAAGTGAGCTAAGTGTGACGTCATAGCCAGTCTTAAAACAAGTCTATACTTGTAGAACATGTCACGTGATAGAAACCAGCGATCGCCAGTTAAGTGAGCTAAGTGTGACGTCATAGCCAGTCTTAAAACAAGTTTAAACTTGTAAAACATGTCACGTGACAAGGTTAAATTAGGTTAAGTTAGGTTATGTTAGGTGAACTGAGGTTAAGTCTTTAAATATTCCCTCTGTCACTGACACCTAGCAATGAACATTCAGACTTAATAGAGGGGTAATCAAAATCTAACCTACAAAATTAGCTTTACACACCATGGTCAAGTAGTTCCAACTTTTGACTGCCAAATATATCGTTTTCACTGACATGAAGTGGTGAACATTGGAAAATATCACTCTAACTCTTTTAAAAGTTATTAGAGGGGCACTTGCCTTTTTATAATTTATCAACTGCTGCCACTGAATGAACCGATTGTAGGAATGTGGTAACCTACAGGTACCCAATTATCTGTAAACAAATCAATCAATCAATAAATACATTCCAATCAATAACTTCAACATCAATTAGTAATAAAAGACTAGAATCCATTAATAATAAGTACTTACCATGCAATATAATTTAATGATTTTCTACCAAAAAGGCTTTTTTTTACAACTCTTGAGCATTAATAGAGCACTGTTCACTCAAAGCGAGTAATAAAGACTGACAGTAGGGAAATATATGACACCTCTCTTATATAAACTCTCATTACACGTGTCAGCAGTTTTTTGCAGATCATTGCAATTCCTTTCCCAATACAGCTGAGAGTCCAAAGTACACTAGGAACACCTGTGTGGTATCCAATGACTGCTGACTTTGCATGATCATCACCCATTGTTTTGGTCAACACCTGAGGTTTCAAAGTACTGCAACGTCAGTCATAGCAACCGCAGTGTGCGCTCTCTGGCATGTCAGCAACATGACACCGGAAGGAACACCTGTGTAATATCTTATATCTGCTAACTTTGCATGATCATCACCCATTGTCTTCATGAACACTTGCTGTTTCAAATTACTGCAGCGTTAGTCATAGCAACAGATCTGCACGCTCTCTGCCATGTCTGTAATATGACACAGGAAGTATAACAAGACGTCTTACTGCACGTGCCATCTCCACAGTTTTAACATCTTAAGAACATGTATTATTCTCTTTCAACTACAAATGACTCGTTAGAACACATCCATCCCCAATTTAGATCCCTTGTATGTTCACATGTATATCGTCAATTTCCTTTCATATCGTTATCACATTATAGTAGTGGAGGACTGGTGAACAACGTCAGTTCAACCCACTGCTTTACACTCAAATGTAGTTAGGCCCTTTGACATAATTTAAATAAATGCATGGGCTAGTCCGTAGGAACCAGTCCAAAGGGACTCATCCACAAGGACTCGTCCACAAGGACCTGTCAACAAGGACTCGTTCACAAGGACTTGTCCACAAGGACCTATCCTCAAGGACTTGTCCACAAGGACCTGTCCACATGGACTTGTTCACAAGGACTTGTCCACAAGGACTCGAACACAATGACCTGTCAACAATGACCCGCCAACAATAACCTGTCAACAAGGACCCATCCACAGGGACAAGTCGACAATGACCGGGGCCCTCACCTCAAGGCTTAACATGCCCCTCTTTGATTATTGGTTTACTGAACAACGTTTAATTCCATATTGGCACTCAAACTCTCACATGTTGCACATGGAAAGCGAGATTTTCTAAAAAATACAATTTCACCCCTTAGTAGGCGTAGGGTTTATTTTGGGGTGGAGATATGTTGTCCATTGGAAAGGGGGTATCAGCCCCAGTTCAATGACAACTCATATGACAAAATCCGACCATGCGTTCGAGAGATATCGCGCCGCCGCCAATTGTGTGGAGGGTGTGGAGGAGGTGGCATCAGAACTCTCACAAACACACTTATCAGTCTACTTCTGGATTTGTAATCCAAGTAATAATTTGAAAAGAGACAAGTGTATTCGGTTTTAAGAATTATCTCTGTTTTTAATATGTTTATGACATACATATTAACCTGAAATCAAACCCTAGTCCACCTTAGTGAAAGGTTAACAGCTTAACCACGGCGCCACCATGCCCTTCATTCTTAGTTTGATTCATTCTAGGTCTTAGAGCTGGAAATCGAGTTTAAATCTCTAGTGCAAGAGGCACATGTGCTCACCTCTGCATTACAAAATGGTTAGCTGGTAGCATTAGACAGCCGGAAATGATTGTATTTCTGTTAGCCAAGTATTTCTGTCATCTGCCTACTGTGTGAGCACTGCCAGCAAGACAGCTTAATTTAGAACAAGCGAGTGTGTGTGTAAGATTATTAGCCTCGTGTATTTAAAGCTTGTGTGTAGCGACCATCTAGTCCCAGTAACCACTGAGCATGTTTTAACCGTCAACCCATAAAAACAGCATAGGATAGTTGTTTGTGGTTCATCTACTTGGGTGTGTGCATTAGCACCATGCACTAGCTTTACCTTACCCTCTATAGGTAGAGCGTTATCCCTTTCCTTTTTGACATCACCAATGACCACATCCAACCACAAGTTTTAAACTTAAATCCTCGGCTTGTTTTCGATTAGGTTTGGTTCGGTTTAGTCGTTTACTTGGATTTGATTCAGCTTGGTTCAGTTTAGTTCGATGTAGTTACCATTTTGTGTTTTAGCTATCCTCTTTAACCAATCAATTAAAGATAGTCTACTCTTAATTCTTCAATCGATAAATCAGATTTTGTGTACACCGTTTGCATTTATTAACCCATACCTGCAACCTATACCCTCTCTGTACAGCAGTTTGATCTTAAAACAAGTTCCAGTGGTGAAAGACTTGTCAGTCACCATACATGTAGCCCACACTAATTCTTTCTCTACCTAGCTATGTTTCATCACTCATGGTAAACACCTTACATGTTCGTATCCGATTATTAGTTGTTAAAATCTCAGGTCGATGACCTTGATGTATTGGATATTTTGGGTCAATTCATTGTCTTAGGGAAACGGTTGACCATTCTAAGTCCTATGACACCTCACATGTTGATATCCTATTATTAGTTCATTAAATCTCAGGTCAATGGCCTTGCTGTTTTGGAATTTGGGGGTAAATTCATTGGTCATGGAAAAGGGTTAACTATTCTTAGTCCTATGACACCTCACTTGACCCTCTCCGATGATTAGTTTATAAAATCTTAGGTTGATGACCTTGCTGTTTTGAGTATTTTGGGTTAATTCGTTGGCCATGGAAAAGGGTTGGCCATCCTGAGTCCTATGACACCTCACTTGACCCTCTCTAATGATTAGTTTATAAAATCTTAGGTCAATGACCTTGCTGTTTTAGGTCTTTTGGGTAAATTCCTTGGTCACGGAGAAGGGTTGGCCATCCTGAGTCCCATGACACCTCACTTGACTCTCTCTTATTATTAGTTAGCGAGATATTAAGAAAAGTGCAGTAAGGCCCTTTTGACAAAAATGAATAATACATTAAAAAACAGGGTGTCACTCAGAGTCCAACGACCCCTCATACGAGTCCATAGCCTTATTGGTCCATGAGATGACCCATTAGTTTTGGATCTGTTGGTCAATTTTTTTAAAATAATTTATCTATAAAACATTATTCAAAAAGCCCGCCCTCTTACAAAAATCCCAATTGCGCATGAGTAAAAACAAAAGTGTTAAATCATAGCGGCATTCAGTTGTATGCATGATTTTCATGTGTAGCAACGTTTAATTTCATCACAGCATTAAACTGCATGCATGTTGCATGTGAAAAGCAAATTTTACAAAAAAAATCTCTTTCACCCCTTAGTAGGGGTAGGTTTAATTTTGGGGTGGAAATACATTGCCCAATGGAAAGGGTGCTTTAGACTGAGTCCTACGACACCTCATTTGTTAAAATACGGCCATGGGTTCGCGAGATATCGTGCCATGTAAGTGGTTGGATACATGCCGCCGCCATCTTGTGTGGAGGAATGTGGAAGGAGGTGGTGGGTGCGGAACTGTCCAAAACACACTACTTACATCCAGTCTTCCTGGGTCTTCCAAGGACCCAGCTTAGCGCCTGGTTATCAGTCTCATGTTGAAATTCTACATGCTCGACATACAATTTGAATTTCTCAAGAGCAAACATGACTGCTAACCCCTCAAGTTCGTACACTGAGTACTTCATTTCAGCATCCGACAAGGTCTGGATGCATAAGCAATAGGAAACCTCTCATCATCATGCTGTTGTAACAGAACAGCAGCGACTGCTCTAGTTGACGCATCAGTTTGTACGATGAATGGCTTACTGAAGTCTGGAATAGCAAGAATCGGAGCTTTGATTAACGCCAAATTCAAATCTTCCAAAGCAGATTCTTGAGAATGCCCCCAACTAAAGTCAGAACCCTTCTTTCTAACATACAGTAGTAAGTGGAGCGGCTGTATGTGCAAAATTGGGTATGAATTTACGGAAATAGTTCAGCATGCCAATGAAACGGGCAACTTCTTTTACGTTCTTAGATTTTGGGAAATCCCGGAAAGATTGTGTCCTCTGAAGATGACACAATACGTCCCAGAAAAGAAATTTGAGGTTTTCCAAAAGACACTTTTGAAAGTTTGGCCGTTATTCCAGCTTGTTTAAGTCTTAATAAGACTTCTCTCACGTGCTCAAAATGCTCTTCGAAGGTTTTACTAAACACTACGACATTGTCCAAGTAGTGGTATACCGATCTGAACTTAATACCATCGAAAATATCATCGAGCAAGTGACAAAGCACAGCTGCGCCAGTCGACAATCCGAAGGGAAGTCTCTGAAATTCATACAAATTCCAGTCAGTAGTGAATGCGGTGACTGCTTTTGATTTCGCCGTTAAAGGAATTTGTAGATAGGCCCTCTTTACATCTAATACGCTGAACATTTTAGCACCCTGAAACCAGCCGAAGCATGATTGCAGGTCAGGCAAAGGATATGTTGTAGAATCTCTTTCTTGTTCAAGGCTTGATAATCCACAACCGGCCTAAACTCACCATTAGGCTTAGGAACTAGAAATATAGGAGATGAATAAGGAGATGTTGATATTCTTACTACCCTTTCTTCCACCATCTCTTCGATAATACCCTTTAATACCTTCATCTCAGGGGGAGACAGACGATACGCAGGCGAATGAACAGGGATAGAGTCCGATAATTCAATTTTATATTCCATGATATTAGTAGTTCCTAATTTGTCGGTTAATACATCTGGAAATTCTAAACTCAACTGTCGTATATAATCGGCCTGATCTTTACTTAGATAATCAAATTCCAAATTCTCGACAGTGATTTGTATAGACTCTTCCTGAGCAGAATTAATCACAAAACAACTTCCAGAATCATTAAAATGAATTTTCAGGCTGGGTTTGAACTTGAACCAACACGAATTGGATCTCAAATCTATCAATAATCCAACGTGATATAGGAAATGAGCACCAAGAATAACGTCGCAGGATAAATTCTTTACAACCTGATGTGATAGGCTATCACTAACCATTGGATAGACCAATTAAAAGTCTCCATTATCAGACTATTTTGAGTGAATTCAAAATAGAACAATGTTTGAGCGTTGAGGAACATGGGCTAGGAAATATAACACAAGAACAAGAACAGAAAAGAGCAGGTGGCTTTAACATATATATTCAGAGAATAGAACATGCATTGTCATATCTTTACAGGTTAACACAATTTGAAAGAACAATGTAGGCCTATTCTTTCCTAACAAAATAATTGCAAAGATCCTTAAACAATAAGACCGGGTAATTGCTTTTATGCACAACTTAAATAAATTTATCTTGTGAATGAAGAGGGTAGAAATGCAGCTTATAAAGAGTGCTGAAGGGTGACAGGGAGCAAATCCTGCCTTAACTTTGAAAGAATGCAGAGGAAACTGAAAGCAGTTACCATGAAAAGACATAGCCTATTAAGGGGGCTATTGGCTGACAGGGGCCTAATCCAGCAGTACCCTATGAAAAAGAAATGAAGGAAACTGGTCAGACAGTTACATAGAAAAAGCATAGCTTATAAAAGGAGCTAGCCACTGACAGGGGCCAATCATGCGTTGCCTATGTGCCCTTGTATATAACAGCGTCGTATATACGAGAATCAAACTTCGGGGAGCGTTCAGTCCGGGCATGCTTTCACTAGAGCTCAAATACCAGACGGCTGCTTACAAATACAAGGACCATATGCAAAACTACAAACAAGAAATGAGTGAAAAACAAATAAAATTACCACCATTTAATAACTGAATAAAAACAACAAAACATAAAAAAATATAACATAAACAAAGTCCACCCTGAACTTTACTCCCACTGTACAAGAATTTACACAGATCTGAGTGGCCTAGAAAGGTCCACTCCAAAGAATTAAAATTGTGGATCAAAATTCCACTTGTCTGATTAATATGTATGCACGCGTATAACTACGCTAGAGAAGAAATAAGTACTTTTGATGGAGATTTGCTCACAGATGGAACAGCCAATATGCTTGCAAACCCCCATACTGCAAACCATTATTATGGCTTTATGGGACACACTCGTAGAATAACATACCAACAATTATAATTTTACTGACACACGCAACCATTTAAAATTTATAAACTAATTGATCTCCATCGAGATCGCAGTGAGTCAGGAAACTCCCAGCAAAACAGAAGCTTGCCCAATGGCTCATATTGCTCAACACATACATGACAACAACGTGACCGAACATCGAGACCACCCGAGGTCAATGAACATGACAATAAATAAACAAGAAATAAGATGCCTAAAACCCGATGATATTTACATGAAATAAAAGCATGGATAAGCTAACACGCTGGGACTCGATCAATCAAAACGCGAACAGCACCCATTTACCGATTACAATTCTTTTATCATTAAACAGGCTTTATTTTAATATATAAGATAAACAATTACGAAGAACGTAGACCTGGTCCGTGAATACTAATGAGCACAGCTTGCTCCTTATCTGATGGAGTGCGCCGGGTAGAAATACCTTCACTTACCACTCATTAACGTCTGTGTTCAAAACCAGCCCTCCTTGTCGAAGCTTTGAGTCATGCTATTTATAACAAGAGACTAGACAGTCCCGTTACGCCACCTGTTAATCGCGACACAAAATTTCACACACTTCTGCCAATTCCAAAGAATTGCAAGAACATCGTAAAAGGGGATTCCAACATTTTCCTCGCAAGGATTAAATGCTTAACCTGGACATAGCTTCAGACAGAACCAGGGTTCCCGAAAACTCCTATCCCATAAAACATATATTTGCAGACTCAACAAAGCATTTAGGGCAGAACACAACACAAATCTACCACGGGCCGACACTCCAATCAAATATCATAGATTTTGTGTACCAAAACACTAAAAGAGAAACTTACTTCATCAACAAATAAAGTCATTGGGCATATGACCCCTCACTTAACAAAAATGCAACAAACGGCAATTAACACACAAGCCTGTGTAACAATAAAAATCTATACAATAAAAAGATTTCCCACCAATTCTATTATCTACTCTAGTTAATTCAGTTTCGCTTCTGTTATGATATCGGTTCCCAATTTGCGTCGCTTAGCCGCGCATTTTACGGTAGCGACACGCACTCGAGTACGCTTGCCCCGTGTACTTGACATCAACAAAAAAAATCTTCACACAGATAGAATACATGCCACGTTGCTCATGAACTAAACTAAAGTGTGTCAATACCACAAACCAACTACAATAAAACACGAAGACAAAAATAAAATAAAATATTTACACAAAATAATATGTTCCCACAAAACCATAACCAGTTTGTCAAATAATAAATTATTTCAGTACTCATTCCTCTTTCTGCGTCGTCTCATCGAACATCGCCTGACATTCTCTCTCCAAAGTGTTTAGCTCATCTCAGACCACATGGAGCCGTAGAAACGTTGGTTCGATGTCTTTCTCTGGGTCTGGAGTTCCATCTTGACGTTGAATAAAAATAAAATGTTATTTATAGTCACACGTAATTTTCTATCTAAATTTTGCCAATAGTTACTTTATTCACCATTTGTCTAGTGCAAAATTAAACGTAGACTTTCCCTAATAGTTGTAGTCGTGGGAGACTACTAAAATCTTACCGATACACAAATTTCACACTCAGCTGTGCGCACACAACTTTATTATAATGTTTTCAATAATGACCCTATCTCTGATAAATTTAACACAGTATATCTTCACGGTATGGAAAAGAATAAGTGATCACCTCACGGTGTCACCAAGAATCAACCTCGTCGTCACTCAGACGACAGTATTTATGTGAATTTAGCAAAAGGACGGAGGGAGAGGGAAATCTATCACTAACTTCTATAATAATGCGACTATTGGCATGCAACAGGTATCAAACAGTTTGAAATATTATACAGGTCACAATGGGGCTATCGTGCTCTGGAATCGATCATAGATTTCGTTAATCCAATCTTTCCCGCTTTCAACTTCAAGCCGGCGTCAGACGCTCCCTTGGCGCTAAAATTGGTGACCCTCTCTGATTGGTAGTTCATGACGTCAATATCGCAGTTTAGAACAGAAGCCTCTGTCCTATGATTGGTTGAAAGTTCCTCTCATCTCTCTCATCCAGCAACTATCTTACTCGTAACGCTAGGGTGACAAAGAAATTACGGTCTGAAATGAGTCAGGACCCCAACACACCTTTGTCTGATAAAGTGTCTGTCAAACATTCCGATCTCGTCACTCCTTTGTTTCAGGACTGGGCACGTTCAAACGTACTGTCTCCACATAAGCTTGACATTTCGCAGTCCAGTCTGGCCTTCCTGTATGATTCTGGCAGTAAAATCAGAATATAATGAAATGAATAATTAGAATCATTAATATGCGTAGCTTATTAAGGGTTCACAACTCCCTTAGTTGGAAAAAATCGAACTTAGAGATAAAGTCGATTTTTCTTCCCTAAGTCACATGGTGCAGATACTGGGTTAGCCTCCCTTCAAAGTGCTCAGTCAGTCCGCCTCTGCTAGTTGACAAGTGTTTTCCTCGTTCCAATGTTTACATTCTCGCCCATTCATTAGGACAATACCAGTGTGCTGCTCACTTGCCCAGCGCTTCGCCTGGGGCTATTTGTTGCTTGAAGACTATTCCCCTCTCTGTTGCTCGTCTGTCGACATACCTGTCAACTCTGCTTGCTTCAAGATGTAAACAGGACAGACGATAATCACTTCCTCGATGTCGTGCTGGCTTCTGCTTGCCCCCCGTTTACTTGCATGATGTTGGACGATCACGTATTTAATTCGCTGCGTTATTTCTGACTTCCCAAGGCTCTCTGGTGTGATAAATTTTTAGATTTGCACTATTATATACAGACATGGTTCCTGTGCTTAATTCTTTGACTCGATATGCATTATTTCCAAGATTCCTCACTATGCTGAACGGCCCAACATACTTGGCACAGAACTTGTTGAATATCTTCTTTGCTGGATCAGATACAGCGGGTCGGCGTACGAGGACAAGCTCGTCTAATTCTAGCTCACGATGGAATCTCTTGTTTCTCACGCGGCGCAGCCTCCTGTCTGCCTGGTTCCTCATATACACTCTGGTGCGCTCAATTCTTAAATCATGAGCTATATTGTGATCTTGTGGGCAATTAATGATGGTACTCCATGATCTCTCTGGATGCTGATTCATGTGTAATACCATAGGAATCTGTCCTGTCGATTCGTGCTTCGTAGAATTCATGCACGTCTCTACATCCTTGATCTTGTCCACCCACTTGTGATGGTCGTTAGGAATGAAGATTCTCAGGTACTTAGTGACGCATTTAATTGCCCTTTCCGAGGGATTAGCCTGGGCGTGGCGTATTCTAGATAAAATGTGCTTTACGTCCATATCCTCCATTCCTTTTTTAAATTCGGCGCTCGTAAAGTAGCTGCCATGATCAGATAATATGAATTCTGGTTTTCCAAGGATGGGAATAACTCTATTTCGTATGCGGCTAAGTACTTGTTTTGAGGTAGTTTTCTGGATTGGGCAAAGTACAACAAATTTGGAAAAAACATCCAGACAAACTAATAGGTGTCGGCATTCTCGCCTTCCCTTAGGAATTGGACCGAAACAATCTAGTGCCACCATTTCACAAGGTCTCTGAGGAAGCAGTGGTTTGGGGTACTGTTTCATCAGATAATTGTTTGGCTTTGTCCTCTGACACGGGTCACATGTTTTAATAACCTCACAAACAGTCGTCCTCATGCGTGGCCAAGTAAACGTCTCCCCAATGGTCGATTCAGACTTGTCGATTCCAATATGGCCGAGACTTTCGTGGACATGCCATGTCAATCCTCGCTGTAATGACGCTGATACCAAGATGCGATATTTAGAGTGCTCTGCATCCACAAATTTATGGAGTAAATTGTTAAAATAGTGAAACTTTCCTTCTTTAGCTCTGGCTTCACGAAATGCGGGTGTTCCTGGCGGCAATTCCCTTCTAAAATATTGGATCATTAGATACATCCATGGCTCCGCTTCCTGTTCTCTCTGGATTTCCCGTAGCTCCTCCAAAAATGCATGATCCTTGGGTGTTAATTCAATATGTTGAACACTCGCTGCTTCAACATTGTCAGGCTCAGGGTTCCTGCTAAGAGCATCCGGAATTACATTCATTTTTCCTGGGCAGTGCTCAATCTCGATATTAAATTGCTGTAAGTAAATAGACCAGCGTGTGACACGTTCACTAGCCATAGATGTTTTGAACAGAAACGTCAGTGCCTTATGGTCCGTCCTGACAACAATGGGGTACCCATAGATGATTTTTTTCCATTGTTGGAAAGCATGGAGAATAGCTAGTAGCTCCAGCTCTGTTACAGTGTAGTTGCGCTCGTGTTTCCTTAATCTGCGGCTGACAAATGCCAAATATGAGCGTTTGTGAAGGTTGGCCGGATCCTCTTGGTACAGCATAGCTCCCACTCCAATTAATGAGGCATCCGCCTGGATTATAAACTTGCGGCCAAAATCCGGATAACCGAGCTTGATACAATTTTCCAGCAAAAGTTTGGTCGCTTGGAATGACTTTTCGCAAACAGCATTCCAAAGCCATTTATTACTTTTTTTTAACATCTCGTGCATGGGTGCTACTGTTTCAGTATAGCCAGGGCAGTTCTCCTTAAAGAATCCCGTTACGCCTAGGAAAGCACGGATGTGTTTTACTCTCGTAGGAGTCGGGAAATTCTTTATAGCCTCGAGCTTGGCAGGGTTTGGTCTGACTCCCTCCTGGTCTATTATGTGGCCTAAATATAGAATCTCGCTTTTGAAGAAGTGCGATTTCTTTAAGTTGATTTTAAAATTTGTTGTTCTCAAATTTTCCAACAATTTATCCAAATTTCTCATGTGTGTGTCAACGTTGTCCGATGCCAGCAGGATATCATCAATGTAGCGAACGGTCATCTCTTTCACCTCCTCAGTAAGATTTCGATCTAAAGCTCGTATCAACGCACACCCAGCAGTTCTCACGCCGAAAGGCATACGGACAAAATAATACGTTTGGTTATCAAACAAGAAGCCCGTAAGTAGTTGTGACTTCTCATATATACGACGCTGTTATATACAAGGGCTATTGTATATACGGACTATCGGACGCCAGCTTCCCGTTAACGTTCAGCAGGTATTGGTCGCAGCTAACGTTTCAGACGCGGTACACGCTGAACAGATCCTGCGCCAGATAGATGAAACCACGTCCCACTTACACAATAGAGTTGGTAGACAGGTCGAAATGGTAAATACAACCGAGGTGATTAAGCCGAGCCAGATAAAAACAAGATCCCAGGCTACCAATACAAATACAAACATTTCAACACCCGTGAGAGGTCAGGATGATGTCGAGAAAAGACAGCGCCAACATTACGATAACAACCGTAATAACAACAGACAGTTCCAAGGACAGAATAGATTCCAACTAAGGGAGTTGTGATGAAAAAAAATCTGAATACTTAGTTTGCTGAGTAGATTGGTACTTTCTGGAGTACAATTCCATTCTTAACCCCTGTTGATATGAAGACGACCAATATTTTCGAAGGAAAGCATGCTTGAATGCATCTACGCTTTCAAACGTGTATTTGAAGCTCAAGTACCACGTTAAAACATTTCCAGTTAAAAAATTTTCCATCATGCGCAGTTGCCGGGCGGGAGCTATATCATTATCATTATAATAATGTTCGACTTCCCGCAAGAATGCCTTGGGTGTGACTCCAGAATTTTCCATAAACTTAGCCGGTTTGAATTCATTAGAACGGATGATTTGTTCAAGTTGAGGGTGCTGATTACCGTCATGTGGTGTAGAACTTCTCCCTATGTGATTACGAAATTCTTCCGTGTTCCGAGCAAGTGGACTTTCCGTGTCAACCTGACTACCAGTTGAATGAGTCGCCCCCGGGCTATCTCTGTCTCCATCTCTCCCCTTCACGCCTAATGACCCTGCATTATGTTCCATAGAAAATAATTCTGCTTTTATCAGCCTGTCACCTTGTTCTTTAAATTTTGCTTTTATCTCATCTTCTAACGTCTGTATCCGCGTGTGGTTCTCCTCCAGCTTCTTAATTACCGCCAACCTTTCTTCCTTGGAGTCCTTACATATTTTTTGCCAATCCTTTCTAACGTTTTCTATCTTCAGATTATTAGTGTCCTGGCTCACTTCGATCCGTTCCAAGCGATCCTCCACGCGTACATTGTTTTCTTCAATAGTGGCTTTTAATCCCTCCCGGTCTACTTCTCCATTTTTCCAGCGATCTGTTGATTGGTTTTCGAGACGGTCTATGTCGTTTATAAGGCCGGTCACGTTTTCATCTACCGCCTTTAACTGTTCCTGTATAACTACGGTTATTTTCTCCACTTTATTAAATCTGTTTTGTAACCTGTCCTGTGCAGTTATAATTTCGCTATTTTTAGCTGTGCATGCCAATTCAATCTGTGCCAATTTTGCCAGAACTGTATCGTCTAAGTTATTAAGTTTAGCGTTAAACTGGTCCTCAAGTTGTTTTATCTGTTTAACCTGCTTCTCATTGTTCTTACTTACATCTAAGGCGAGTAGTATAAGCTGTTTCCTTGTATGTTCTTTCATTTCAACCACTACATTATCGAGTTGCCCAGTGTTACGACTGTTTTGCGCGTCTAGTTGAGAGTTTATTGATTCACTTTGTTGTGTCAATTGAGAACTAATATTATCATTCTGTAGAGCTAATTGTGTATTAATACTATCATTTTGAAGCGCTAATTGTGTGCCAATAGATTCATTAATTTGGGCTTTGATCACCGCTGACTGTTCAACCCTACTACTGTCTATTTGTGCCTTAAATGTTTCACTCTGTGCTATTAATTCCGCTGATTGTTCAGCCCTGCTACTGTCTATTTGTGCCTTAAATGTTTCACTCTGTGCTATTAATTCCGCTGATTGTTCAGCCCTGCTACTGTCTATTTGTGCCTTAAATGTTTCACTCTGTGCTATTAATTCCGCTGATTGTTCAGCCCTGCTACCGTCTATTTGTGCCTTAAATTCAGCCGTCATCTCCTGCCGTAACAACACCATTTGCTGCTGAGTGCGTGCCGCAGCGCTCTCTACAACCTGTCTTATTTCGTCTAAAGAAGCCATCACCACAATACACTTGAGAAAATAGAGAAAATGCCAATTGGCGATGTTCTCCGATACATGCATACATATTAACACACATTTATATCAATTTACACATACTCAGTTCGTTTAAATTTATAAACACAATCCCATAAATCCAATAACATCCCTGAGTATCCTTCATTTTACATAATTTAAAACTTAACCCACACATTCAGTTATTAAATGCTAGCCTTACAAAACGCTACAAGAACAGACTAATTAATCAAGTATTAATTGCCTTGGAAAAGCTACACGCCTTCCTATTACATACATGGAGTTGTCTTTCTATGCAAAGCTAATTTTTATCATTAATATGGGCGCCCAGTCTCACGATATTATCTTTACAATTAATGCAAGAAATAAAAACGTGTACTGTATTTTACATTGCAACTCCTCATTTTACTGTATAATTCACTCACTTGGCGGTAATACCTTCGCCATAACTACGTTACTTAAAATTATCACATTCGGTGATTCAAATACTGTCACATTCCGCCTTCACTTGTGGCGTGTCAGTTTATCAAAAAAATGCGCTAGAAAAGCCTAAAACAGTGAAATTCCCCACGTTGGGCGCCAGCGTTGCCTATGTGCCCTTGTATATAACAGCGTCGTATATACGAGAATCAAACTACGGGGGGCGTTCAGTCCGGGTATGCTTTCACTAGAGCTCAAATACCAGACCGCTGCTTACAAATACAAGGACCATATGCAAAACTACAAACAAGAAATGAGTGAAAAACAAATAAAATTACCACCATTTAATAACTGAATAAAAACAACAAAACATAAAAATATAACATAAACAAAGTCCACCCTGAACTTTACTCCCACTGTACAAGAATTTACACAGATCTGAGTGGCCTAGAAAGGTCCACTCCAAAGAATTAAAATTGTGGATCAAAATTCCACTTGTCTGATTAATATGTATGCACGCGTATAACTACGCTAGAGAAGAAATAAGTACTTTTGATGGAGATTTGCTCACAGATGGAACAGCCAATATGCTTGCAAACCCCCATACTGCAAACCATTATTATGGCTTTATGGGACACACTCGTAGAATAACATACCAACAATTATAATTTTACTGACACACGCAACCATTTAAAATTTATAAACTAATTGATCTCCATCGAGATCGCAGTGAGTCAGGAAACTCCCAGCAAAACAGAAGCTTGCCCAATGGCTCATATTGCTCAACACATACATGACAACAACGTGACCGAACATCGAGACCACCCGAGGTCAATGAACATGACAATAAATAAACAAGAAATAAGATGCCTAAAACCCGATGATATTTACATGAAATAAAAGCATGGATAAGCTAACACGCTGGGACTCGATCAATCAAAACGCGAACAGCACCCATTTACCGATTACAATTCTTTTATCATTAAACAGGCTTTATTTTAATATATAAGATAAACAATTACGAAGAACGGAGACCTGGTCCGTGAATACTAATGAGCACAGCTTGCTCCTTATCTGATGGAGTGCGCCGGGTAGAAATACCTTCACTTACCACTCATTAACGTCTGTGTTCAAAACCAGCCCTCCTTGTCGAAGCTTTGAGTCATGCTATTTATAACAAGAGACTAGACAGTCCCGTTACGCCACCTGTTAATCGCGACACAAAATTTCACACACTTCTGCCAATTCCAAAGAATTGCAAGAACATCGTAAAAGGGGATTCCAACATTTTCCTCGCAAGGATTAAATGCTTAACCTGGACATAGCTTCAGACAGAACCAGGGTTCCCGAAAACTCCTATCCCATAAAACATATATTTGCAGACTCAACAAAGCATTTAGGGCAGAACACAACACAAATCTACCACGGGCCGACACTCCAATCAAATATCATAGATTTTGTGTACCAAAACACTAAAAGAGAAACTTACTTCATCAACAAATAAAGTCATTGGGCATATGACCCCTCACTTAACAAAAATGCAACAAACGGCAATTAACACACAAGCCTGTGTAACAATAAAAATCTATACAATAAAAAGATTTCCCACCAATTCTATTATCTACTCTAGTTAATTCAGTTTCGCTTCTGTTATGATATCGGTTCCCAATTTGCGTCGCTTAGCCGCGCATTTTACGGTAGCGACACGCACTCGAGTACGCTTGCCCCGTGTACTTGACATCAACAAAAAAAATCTTCACACAGATATAATACATGCCACGTTGCTCATGAACTAAACTAAAGTGTGTCAATACCACAAACCAACTACAATAAAACACGAAGACAAAAATAAAATAAAATATTTACACAAAATAATATGTTCCCACAAAACCATAACCAGTTTGTCAAATAATAAATTATTTCAGTACTCATTCCTCTTTCTGCGTCGTCTCATCGAACATCGCCTGACATTCTCTCTCCAAAGTGTTTAGCTCATCTCAGACCACATGGAGCCGTAGAAACGTTGGTTCGATGTCTTTCTCTGGGTCTGGAGTTCCATCTTGACGTTGAATAAAAATAAAATGTTATTTATAGTCACACGTAATTTTCTATCTAAATTTTGCCAATAGTTACTTTATTCACCATTTGTCTAGTGCAAAATTAAACGTAGACTTTCCCTAATAGTTGTAGTCGTGGGAGACTACTAAAATCTTACCGATACACAAATTTCACACTCAGCTGTGCGCACACAACTTTATTATAATGTTTTCAATAATGACCCTATCTCTGATAAATTTAACACAGTATATCTTCACGGTATGGAAAAGAATAAGTGATCACCTCACGGTGTCACCAAGAATCAACCTCGTCGTCACTCAGACGACAGTATTTATGTGAATTTAGCAAAAGGACGGAGGGAGAGGGAAATCTATCACTAACTTCTATAATAATGCGACTATTGGCATGCAACAGGTATCAAACAGTTTGAAATATTATACAGGTCACAATGGGGCTATCGTGCTCTGGAATCGATCATAGATTTCGTTAATCCAATCTTTCCCGCTTTCAACTTCAAGCCGGCGTCAGACGCTCCCTTGGCGCTAAAATTGGTGACCCTCTCTGATTGGTAGTTCATGACGTCAATATCGCAGTTTAGAACAGAAGCCTCTGTCCTATGATTGGTTGAAAGTTCCTCTCATCTCTCTCATCCAGCAACTATCTTACTCGTAACGCTAGGGTGACAAAGAAATTACGGTCTGAAATGAGTCAGGACCCCAACACACCTTTGTCTGATAAAGTGTCTGTCAAACATTCCGATCTCGTCACTCCTTTGTTTCAGGACTGGGCACGTTCAAACGTACTGTCTCCACATAAGCTTGACATTTCGCAATCCAGTCTGGCCTTCCAGTATGATTCTGGCAGTAAAATCAGAATATAATGAAATGAATAATTAGAATCATTAATATGCGTAGCTTATTAAGGGTTCACATGACTAGCTCGGCCTCACTTAAAGGATTATCCAGATCTTTAAATTTTAGGAGCCCTTGTATATAACAGCGTCGTATATACGAGAATCAAACTTCGGGGGGCGTTCAGTCCGGGTATGCTTTCACTAGAGCTCAAATACCAGACGGCTGCTTACAAATACAAGGACCATATGCAAAACTACAAACTAGAAATTAGTGAAAAACAAATAAAATTACCACCATTTAATAACGGAATAAAAACAACAAAACATAAAAAATATAACATAAACAAAGTCCACCCTGAACTTTACTCCCACTGTACAAGAATTTACACAGATCTGAGTGTCCTAGAAAGGTCCACTCCAAAGAATTAAAATTGTGGATCAAAATTACACTTGTCTGATTAATATGTATGCACGCGTATAACTACGCTAGAGAAGAAATAAGTACTTTTGATGGAGATTTGCTCACAGATGGAACAGCCAATATGCTTGCAAACCCCCATACTGCAAACCATTATTATGGCTTTATGGGACACACTCGTAGAATAACATACCAACAATTATAATTTTACTGACACACGCAACCATTTAAAATTTATAAACTAATTGATCTCCATCGAGATCGCAGTGAGTCAGGAAACTCCCAGCAAAACAGAAGCTTGCCCAATGGCTCATATTGCTCAACACATACATGACAACAACGTGACCGAACATCGAGACCACCCGAGGTCAATGAACATGACAATAAATAAACAAGAAATAAGATGCCTAAAACCCGATGATATTTACATGAAATAAAAGCATGGATAAGCTAACACGCTGGGACTCGATCAATCAAAACGCGAACAGGACCCATTTACCGATTACAATTCTTTTATCATTAAACAGGCTTTATTTTAATATATAAGATAAACAATTACGAAGAACGGAGACCTGGTCCGTGAATACTAATGAGCACATCGTGCTCTGGAATCGATCATAGATTTCGTTAATCCAATCTTTCCCGCTTTCAACTTCAAGCCGGCGTCAGACGCTCCCTTGGCGCTAAAATTGGTGACCCTCTCTGATTGGTAGTTCATGACGTCAATATCGCAGTTTAGAACAGAAGCCTCTGTCCTATGATTGGTTGAAAGTTCCTCACGTCTCTCTCATCGAGCAATTATCTTACTCGTAACGCTAGGGTGACAAAGAATTACGGTCTGAAATGAGTCAGGACCCCAACACACCTTTGTCTGATAAAGTGTCTGTCAAACATTCCGATCTCGTCACTCCTTTGTTTCAGGACTGGGCACGTTCAAACGTACTGTCTCCAAATAAGCTTGATATTTCGCAATCCAGTGGATTGACAGTTGCCCAGCCTCAGTAGTTGACCTGAATTCATAGTGTAGGTGTTTATCTATCGGTATTTTCGAGTTCATTGTAGTCAGGGGCGATTTTAGTTTTGGGGAGGATCAATCTCGACATTTTATAGCCTCATATACTGAGTGGAATTAATGATTATGATATACTGACTATTGAATTTAGTAGTTGAATTAATTAAAATTCAATTAATGCAATGGTATGCTGAAATACAACAGTGTATTTGAAGAACATCCAAGATTTTGCGAAGCAAATCCCAGGGAGGACTTCCTACTAGTCAAATGATTTAATGATAACATATACTGTATTACATAGTTGTAAGGCAAGTTTTCTTGATTCTGCGGTCACCAATTAAGGGTGTTAAAACTTACTGTCGGCGCAGGAATTATGTGCACCTGAGTTTGGAGATAAATAGCAAAGCAACCGAAAGGCCTACAGAAAAATAAGTAACATCCTTGTTTATTTCTGCGTTGATTGATGATAAAGGTATTTTAGAAACTCATTTTAATATCCTTTATGGCAGGTATAACGTAATAAGTACCGGTTTTTTGCGGGGTTCGTGCGAAGTGTCGACTTTAGAGATTCACAACTATTTAATCAGTTGTGCTACAGCACCCAAATTTGGATATGTGTTAGTCACATAGGTTTTCTATCTATATGTGAAGTTTTGAAATTTGTTCTCTAACACAAACAACGAAACAATCAATTATGTGAAAGGCTCGTATTTCGAAACTTGACTCCCGCAGAAGTTCGTTCTTGGGTGCGTTGTAATCCATATATAATAAGCGTTTGCGATATGTAACTATCCGTGATGTAAATAAATGGGTTTAGTTTATATGGATTGATATTTATTATGCTTTTGGTGACTTTTGTTGGCAAGCGAGTTCCGCAGGAAAGTTCGTGCTGTGTTGCCGCGTTAGCTTGCTCTGACCCGCCCGAGAATGCAACTGACTGTTCAGCACTTCGTTCACTCTGCTTCATCATGCAGTAAATCTTTTGGAATGTAGTACTGTACCTACATTTATGTTAAGTAGATGAAAATACTTGTACTGCGCCACCTGTAGGACGTTTTGTGACATGGTGTCTGGCAGTATACCTTTTCAGTTGGTCTTTGTGTTCCGTGGATTTTAGTGGTGGAAACTCATTTAAAATTTTGTATACTGTACATTACTTTCTATTAAGCTGAATCTCGGCGGTAATAAGATACATGAAAAACAGAGAAAGCCAGTCCAAGGAACATGACGTGACAATCAATAAAGAAATGAATTAATTAATTCATTCATAAATAAATAAATAAAAATATTGATAATAATAAAATTAATAATTACTAATTAATTAACCAGATTCCCCATTTTCAACTCCAGGCAAATGCTGGGACAGTACCTTCTGACAGGCCACGGCCGCTTCCTTCCACATCCTTGCCCAGTTACACTCATCTTCATTCATTTCAGCTCTCATTAACTCCTCACATGGGTTTGACGTCAGGAAGGGCATCCGACCGTAAAAAACATCCACCACATATAATTTCATCGCATCTCATCCCCGACCCCGTTGGAAGCGGGAATAATAAGGGGTAGACATGCATACACTAGGTAATTCACAAGTTCGTAACAAAATGAATACGAAAGGGAAATGATATGTTTTTATAGTGTAGGATGTCTGCTCATAACACAATTACTTTATTAGTGTTTAGTAAAGGAAGCAATTTATTACAAACAAACTCTGAATATTTAGCTAGTACAAAATTAAACAATAAAAAGAAATACATTATATCAAAGACTTATTTTGTCATCTTTGGATGAGTGGCCTTGAATAACGGAAGGATCGCATTCTTCGCCAGTGTCAACATCCACTGTTCAACTCTGCTCTTAAAATGTGTCAAAGGAAGTATTTTATACTCATCAGTGAGTCACTGTTTATCTTAGTATCTCTGGCATTGACTTAATGTGTATTTTCCAGTTTCACTCAGGATATTGTGGAATAGATACCTTCACAATGCCTCCTAGAACCCCGTTTACGGAGTGTGAGATTACTATGATTTTGAGTGCTATTTGTTTCTTCAAGTTAGAGGGCGTGAAAATTGGCGATAAGCGATATCCAGTGCTCCAGCAAGTCGCTGATTGTCTTGGAGTGTCCCTTCGCTCGGTTAAAAAGGTGAATGCTGAGAATGTGAGGGATGAAAATCCAGGACCAGCCAAGAGGGAAAGACGAAATACATTTAACTTGAACATGCTCGGTGCCGAGACACCGCTAACCAGGCAGTGAATGCGGCAACAGCGCACGAACCTTCCTGCGGACCTCGCTTGCCAACAACAGTCACCAAAAGCATAATAAATATCAATCCATATAAACAAAACCCATATATTTACATCACGGATAGTTACATATCGCAAACGCTTATTATATGTGGATTACAACGCACCCAAGAACGGATTTCTGTGGGAGATCAGTTTCGAAATACGACCCATTCTCATAATTGATTCTCTCGTTTTTAGCCTACTTTTCACATTTTACAAAAATGAGGAAAAAGTAGACTTATGAGATCGATCCGAAAAAATGTGTGTATGTCTGTCCTTCTGTCTGTCTGTCTGTCTGTGTGCGTGTCCCCCCCCCTATCAACACCTATACCGCTGCAGCAATCGAAACCTACTTTAGTATGAGTAATGATGTATACCGGAATATTTCACGTCCATAGTTGAAAATTATGTCAGTGCTACCAACTGCTGAAAAAACGCACTAGAAATTTGAGCTCCTTGTTGGATATCTTGGAAGATATGCATGGGAGCTATTCCAAAATTGGCACACATGTAGTTAATACTATTGCAGTTTAATTTCCAGGAAGCCATGCATGACAGTGTAGCCAAAATAATTTTAAGCCTTCTGATAAGTCCAATTTGAAATGCATATAACTTCTATACTATCAATGGGATTTCAACCAACTTTTGTATGTAATATGTGCACATAAACAGATATGACTGAGCGTATTCGTAAGAGCCACCAGGGCTGCCAACTGTTAATAATTGCTCTCTTTATTTTTTTATCCAAATACCAATATATCAGAAAGTATGCAAGCCGACAGCTTTTAAACTATGCACACGTATAGTACCTGACATTTTCGATTAATTTGGAGTAACTTATATACGTCAGTTCTACCAACATGATTATAAGCTTGCTGATAGGTCCAATTTTAAAATACATGTAACTTCTATACTAACAAATGGATTTCATCCAAAATTGGCACAACAAGATATCGTAATATTTCCGACTATTTCTAACCAGCACACGCATGACATTGTTGCCAACATGCTTTTAGGCGTGCTGATAGATCCAATGTCGAACTGCATGTAACGTCCATTGGACTTCAACCAAATTTTGTATTCTGTACCTTATGAGATGAAACTAAGAATATATTCAGTCACCAGGGCTGCCAACTGTAGTGCTCTGTTAGGTTACATTATACCAGGAATGTTTTGAACTATTTCGACATTTCGATATTACCAACTTAATTTCGTCATTATTCTAGATAGATTCATATACTGTAGAATAGTCATTGGCATGAAAAGGAGGCTCTTTAGTTCGTCACGGAACTTCATGTTTGTGTTGGAGATCAAATTTTGAAACTTCACATATACACAGAAAACATATCTGTTCTAAATTTAATGTATAAATGTGTAAAATATGTAAATAATATTTAATAATTCAACAGCATCCTAAGGGTATAACGATTAATAATTATGACGATTATAAATAACTATAGCTGCGATTTATCATGAATATGATAACATTATTATTCGAAGTGAATCCAATAATTCCAGTTCTTTTTATGGGATCAATTATAATAAATTCATGCTAGGAAATTGGAATATCTTTCGAATAGTGGACACCTCATTTTGTTGGTGAACCACGTGCTACATTCCTTGATGTTAATCCATGGCTTTTGTGGATTAATAATTTGGCGTTTTGACGACAGTGTTTTTTTGTCATGTTTATTCAATGAATAAATTTTGTTCTTTTTCTGATTTTATATTATTACGTGATGCTTTATAGAGGTGGTGGAAGGTCGCGTTAAGAAGGCCATCGCTAGATATTTCTAAGGTATACCACCCTCTCGAGACATTCCTTTCTGGAGGAATCTTGTGTTCTTTGAGCTAGTTACTTTCTTTGAGCCAAGGTCATTCTTAATGCAACCTGTTAGGATTACTGGTTACCCTATTATCCCTTTACTTGTTGGTAGGACTTGGGGGTTTTTCTAGCCGGGGATTTTCAGGTTCTGCGATCCAGCTGTCATCGAGGGATTCCAACAGGTAATTGCAGGTAATACGGGTACAGTACGTTAGAAAACTTAACATTACAATCAGACATGGCATTCATAGGTACATTAAATGAGACGAGGCACCATGATTCAAATAAGGATTCGTAATATCACCCTCAATCACATCACATTCACTAAATAAACTACCACCAGTCTGTACGGACTTCGCATAACGAGAAAAGTTTGATCTTAGGTTAAGTGGGGTTATAATCACAACATCATTTGAAATTGATGTAGGTAACATGATACATCTTTCTTTAAAATTACCCTGGTTATCAGCATTTGGCCTAACAGCACACGATATATTCCTATAAAAGTTTCATAGATGACCCTATCTGATTACTCACATCTGAAGGAGTACTATTTTCAACATTATTCACCGTGGCCTGGCTATTATGTAACGACACAGATTCAATATTCTCAACAAAATCAACACCAGCACTTAATTCACAAGTATCACCACAGTTAGAAATAGCACTCTCCGAACACACAATAGATTCATTCAAATCATCATTAGTCACCTCACAGAATTGTTGATCATAAATTTCAGCTAGCTTTGAACGCAGATCAGTTAATTCTTCAGAAAATGAAACATCACTCGGGGACCAAATATCAATCAAAAGTTTCTTTTTTCAGTTTATCTTCAGTCCGCACATACCTTGAAAGACAACTTGCATTTTGAAGAGGGATCCGACCAAGCCTCGTGGCTTGTCTCTCTCGAGACCAACATTTAGCACAACCTTCTTTCTCAAGCGATCATGAAACAATGTTTAGTTTTTCGCGTGTCACCACTGATGCTGCGCCCGTTACACAGTCTTACCACCACAACATTTGGCGGTAGATTTAAAAACACATGGATTTTTCAGAGTCCATCTTCCAGTTCAGTTGGTGCGGCTTCCCGCCACCACGATAATTTTAAATTAGCGCCGAATGACGACAGCTATCACAGACTCCTTTTAAGGTTCGTTTTTCTATCATTTTAAATGATTAAGTCGACTTCGCTGGGATCTGGCGTTACGTTGCGGTGACGGGACGAAATATACCGAGAATGCACTGAGGTGTGTGACGACATAGTACTGCTTGAGCTTCCTCCTTTCCCCGCGCGCTCCGGTGAGCGTGACGTCATCCAGCCAGCTACCTCCTTTGACCTTGGTTTGCACTTGCTTTTTTATTTTTTATTTCTAACGGACTTTTGAGTTCTTGCAGCATTTGTAACATTTAAATTTATATAAAGTCTAGTCTTTCAGACTGACTATCAGTGTTTTTTTTTTCAAATGTGCCATTGTTAGCAGATGACTATTATTGAATTTAGACATACACTTTTTTTAATTGATGAATTTTCCAAAGGCATGATCGTCCAAATAAATACAAGGTTTTCAAATTCTTAGTCACCAATCTGCCATCAGTGGCGTACCACTTCTTCCTGTAGATGGGTGGGCCACAGGAGATGAACGCTCAATGTACCGAACCGGTCCATTCTCGCCTCCCCAAACTCCGCCACCGGGGGAGCATAAATTATAGTGAGACGATAGACCAGCACTCTCGATCTGCCCCAGAAGTGGCCAAGGATACAGGTAGGTAACTGGCTTCGGGACCACATTCGTCTGCCAACAGATCACCGGAATACCCCCACCAGGATGTTGAGTGAGCTGCCAGTTGTCAGCCGACCTCATCGCCAAAGGCAGCGACCAAGCTCGAACCAATGTATGGTACTTCCTCGCACCATGGACACACTGAAACAGTCACCAAAAGGCAGAAATCCGACCACAACACGCCATCCTTACTTGTCACCCTTCCACCTTCTTCTGAAGACTTGGTCACGCCTTCCCAGTTCCGAGAAAAGTTCATATCCAAAAGCTTGTCGCCTGTTACTACTTCCAAAATTTTCAACATTTAATTTAGAAACACACGCGCACACGGGACCCGGACTGTGTTTCGAATTGTTCTACATTTCTTTCTTGAACACCATGACCAAATTTAAACCTCCCACAAAAGAGGATACCATTACAAATCAAAAGTTAAATTTAAACGGTCCTCCTAACCTTACAACGCCTAAGTTACAGAAGTTACTTACATCTCGCAAGATACTGACCATAGTTTACGTTAAATTTGACAGCCAAGTGCATTAACCAGAAAAAAAAGTCATTTACTTTCAGGGCTTTCAGTTACCTAATATCCATAGCAACAGTTATATTAATCCTTACATACTTCAAAAAATCAAAATTATTATATGAACTCTCATATCAAACTTTAAACTACTGTAATTTCAAAATGCAGTGACCAAGAATTCAAAAGAAATATATTTTCACAATAAATTAACACAATCCATACAGTAACCACGCAACTTGAGTACACCCCAGACTAATTTAAGCATGCCCGGTTACTCAGCCCATCAAATCCAGACAGAAAATTTTCAGAAGACAGTGCAACTAAATCAATAGGGTATTAGAGGTCTAGCTAATAAATGGATAGAGTCATACTTAACAAGGCGTGAACAAATAGTAAGCTTGAAACACAAGGATGATGGAAACAAATTACTTAATGAAACATTCTCCACTGAGGGAATAATTAAATTTGGAGTACCCCAGGGATCGGTTTTGGGTCCACTACTCTTTCTTCTATATATCAATGATATAACACAGAACGTTCGTTCTCATAAGGAAATTTTGTTTGCGGACGATACAACACTCGTAATAAAAGGTGAAACTAAGCAGAACTTACAACAGTCTGCTGACTCTGTTACAGAAGAGTTATCCAAATGGTCACAAGATAATCGCCTCATAATAAACTATAAAAAACAGTATCTCTAAATTTCCACACTATACAGAATAGGAATCCTGCGAAGCCCAATATAACATTAAATGGTCATCAAATTGAAAATAAATCAGAAACAACATTTTTAGGACTATGGATACAACATGACTGGAAATGGAATAAACATATACAATATTTGAATACTAAACTGAACTCGATGTGCTTTGCTTTACGTATTTTGAAAACTTGCACAAGCATGCACACATTAGGAAATACTTATTTTGCTTATTTCCATTCAAACTTAAGATATGGGGTCTTATTTTGGGGTATGTCATCAGATGTACTAAGCACGTTCAGGATACAAAAGAGGGCGATTACAATATTATGGCAAATGTAAACATTAGAGAATCATGCAGACCTCTGTTTAAAGAGTTAAACATTCTCCCACTGCCCTGCATTCATATCTTTGAAAGTATTATTTTTTTAAAGAATATAATGAATAAGTTAAAGATGTTTTTCTTAAAACAAACAATGATGTTCATAGGCATAACACAAGACAAAATCAAAACATTCATATTTCACACACACAAGCATATATCAAAAAGGAACTTTTCACACAGGAGTTAAATTATACAATAAACTGCCCCTGTATATAAAATTTGCCCCAAAAATAAAAACTATTGAAAGAATCTTGAAAGCTTATCTGCAGTGCCATTGTTTTTACACTGTAGTTGAATATCTTAGTGTATAGTGAGCTATTCAGTATCGCCGTGTTTATCTGCAAGAATCTGTTCTTCGGGGTCGTGCTCAGTTCATCGGGTGCTATAATATGTTCGCCAAAACAGGAGCTCTACTGAATGAAGGGTCATATGATAAAAACACTAAACCTAGGTAAGAACGAAGAAGATGAAAAGTAAACAAATTTAATGACTGAATTTAAGCATAAACAAAGAAATATAACACAACAAACTCCTCCCTGACGTAACAAAAATAACATAATAAAATGAGGGGTTACTCAGACCCAATCCTCATAATGAAAACTGTGGATACCTGATCCACCGGCTCGTACCAGAAATTGTATGTGTTTGTTCTGATTAACTAAAGGAATGAGTACTTGGATGAGTGTTCGTTTACAGCGGGTAACAGCCACGGTGCTCACGAACCTCCATCTCGCAAGTCAACATTTATGGGTATAGGACTACTCTTAAGAGAAACAACTAAATTAATTCTGACACACACAAAAATTAATGCCTAATATTTACAAGAATCTCCCAGATTCTCCCCCTCAGTGCGATGACGCATCTGACAAATGAGCTGCCTGCAAGGCCAATTGCTCAACACAACAAACAAGGAAAAGACAGCATCGCACGTGACTGCACGGGTCACTGATACGAAACATTAACATGAAATAAAAACCAACAACAACAAAAGCCTCGCCGGCTGAGATTACCTTACATGAACAAATAATGCACGATAAGCTAACGCTTCGGAGATTATAGTACGATGTAGACAACACCCCATTTACTCATAAATGTTATTTACAATTGATCATTTCCTTTCTGAATACAAAATGTTAAAATGAACAGGCCAGCAAGCACTGCTCCTGCTAATGACCAACGGCCGTCTTATCTGATCAAGTCGCCTCAAGATGTGTTTACTCACACACTCCACATTACTATCACATGTCAGTTCCCAAGTGTGTCTAAAAATAACGATTTGACCCATTGGCCTCGTTAACCACGTAGATTCAACACCAACAAATCTCACCCATTTACTCATATATGGCAAGAAAACATCATATCCATATTTGCGCCTCGCGAGGTCACAAACAATGAATGAATCTAGCTTATTGCGGCAAGACGGAAATCAAACGCCATGCTGACTTTCCCGCAGACAATACCAGTATAAATCACACATGACACTACTTGGACTGAATAAAAATTCACATCTAGGAGGTCGGTTTAATCCAGATCTTCCTACATTCGCGTACAAGACTCTCAAAACTTTACTTTCAAGTTTAAAACCTCGAGTTAGCTGATTGCTACTCGGAACAAAACTATATTGCAACAATGGAAATTTATCAACAATGAATCTGATCAATCGTAAACTCTACACAAAGATCAAAATCACCCCCAGTCTATTTTATATTATATTAATTCAGTTCTACTTGTGTCGCACTACAAACTCCGATCAACGTTACTTAGCGGCGTTACGTTACATATGCGTACACGGCAGTACACATAGTTACGTATATTACAACAATAGAAATATAAAAATATCTACAAATTAGTGCTAGCTGTTTTCCAAGCAACTACAGTGTGTCAGACAAATAAAATAAACACTACGTTAATAACACACAAACATATATTTACACAAATTGGTCCCATATACCATAAATTGACTTGTCAATAATAAACATATTATTTTAGTACTCAGCCTTCAGCAAACTCAGCGTCATCGGACATCGGCAGCCATCTCCCCACTTAAATGCTTTTAGGTCATAGCAAGCATTTCAACGAAGTGATGATGATTCCTTACAGCTTCAATGATCGACGCTGCCATCTCGCCTGCTGATACAAAAACGTTTGTCAAATTAATACAACTCGATTTCTGTCTACTAAATTCACCTTTTGAGTACTCGGTTCCCCGAAACAGTCTATTGGCGAATTGTCGAAGATACTGGCCCTACAAAATAGTACAGTGACTAGCTATCAAACACTGAATTTAATACATTTCGCTAAATAAAATCTGTGTCCTCATGACACACAAATAAAAAGTCAGCCTGTGTCTTCCGACACACAAAATAAAATCAACGTTACGTCCTCAGACGCACAAATAAAAAGGTCGACGTTACGTCCTCAGACGCACAAATGAAAGGTAGGTTACGTCCTCAGATGCACAAATAAAAGGTAGTCTTCGTGGCTTCTCACGCCACTTATATATGAATCGTTCACTGAGAGCCTATGGAGAAGGAAAGGTAAAAATTGTTTCCATAATAATTGTCTTACAGACTTTTAATAAACATCATTAAACTCGTAGAAATGCGCAGGTAAAAGTCATGCTAATTTAATCGAGAATCGATCATAGGGATAATCTGTGTCCATTTTCCCGCCATAATCCGAGCTCTTGAGCGTGACGCCAGGTGTCCCGCGTTAAAGTAGCATTCTTCTCCTATTGGTTGGCACTCACGTAGACCTCGTGACTTTTCTTACAGCACCCCGCCCTGTAGGAGTGTCTAGTTGATCAATCAGCCTCTCATATTATTGCATTTCTTTTGGCTAGGCGCGAAACAGAACAAGAAAAATACCAAACGCATGTGTCATCTCGCGTCTTCCTATTTTGAGCCAGCCTGCACCTGCGTTCTGATTCATTGCTCGGCTGGGTTACTTTCACAAATTCCACTAGCGATTAAGCTTTGTCTCTCTGCACCCAGGTATATTCTTTCTGTCTCCAACCAATGCTTATAGTTTCACCATTTCTGTCTGGTCTTCATGATACTGGTAGAAATATTTAATATTGCAGAAATAAAACATAGAATCATTTATACTATCAGAGTATAAAGGGTTCACGACTCCTCCACTTTCAAAAAATCGAACTTAGCATATAGTCGATTTTTTATACAACTTTCGTACGCCAATTTGTATTTCAGAAATTCAACCCCTTTTTAATGCCTTGCCTAGCCGCTCCTGTCTTGAGTGCCATTCATACTCGTTTTACTTCCTGCTTGTATTACAACATTTCAGCCTGAGTGCTTGCCGGGCGGATGCCAGAGGCAATTTCTTCGCTTGTCTTATATCTTCCTCTCTCTCGCTCGCTGTGTGTCATCACTGCTGCTCTGCTCGTTAAAGTTTGTCAACACGGCTCGCACTTCCTCCTTCTTCGTACGTATACAAGTGACCCCGTACACTTGGATGTCATAGGACGTCCATATACTCAAACTGTATCATTATTTCGGCGCTCCCAAGGTTCGCTTGTTCTATAAAGTTTTAAGTTGTCGCTATTGTAGACAGACATTGTTCCTGTACTTAGTTCCTTTACACTCTACGCATTATTTCTCAGATTTCTCACTATAGAATAGGTTCCCACAAACTTTTCACGAAATTTACTGAAGATCTTCTTCTCTGGATCAGTTGTTGCCGGGCGACGTACCAAAACAAGCTCTTTTAATTCAAGTTCCCGGTGAAACCTCTTGTTTCTTACTCGCCGCAACCTGCGATCTGCCTGTTTTCTCATATATACTCTCGTTCTCTCTATTCTTATGTCATGTGCTATCATAGGATCTTGTGGGCAGTTGATGATATTTATCCACGATCTCTCCGGATATTCGTTCTTGTGTAAAACCATAGGAATCTGTCCTGTCGACTCATGCCTTGTAGAATTCATGCATGATTCTACATCCTTATTTCTGTCTACCCACTTGTGATGTTCATTGGGAATGAACAATCTCAAGTAAGATGTTACGCATTTGATTGCACGCTCGCTAGGATTTCCTTGAGGTTTGCGGATACTACTTAAGATGTGTTTTACCCCCCTTGTCCTCCATACCTTTCTTGAATTCGGCGCTCGTAAAATAGCTACCATGGTCCGATAAAATAAATTCTGGTTTTCCAAGGGTTGGAATGACTCTATTGCGTAAGCGGCTGAGTACCTGCTTAGACATTGTTTTCTGGATGGGACACAGTACTACAAATTTGGAGAATACATCCAAACAAACTGATAAATGGCGGCATCCTCGCCTTCCTTTCGGGATCGGACCGAAACAATCGATCGCCACTAGCTCACATGGTTTCTGAGGTAACAGTGGTTTAGGATACTGCATCATTAAATAGTTATTTGTCTTTGTCCTCTGACAAGGATCACAAGTCGTAATAACGTCACATATTGTTGTCCTCTTACGTGGCCATGTAAATGTCTCTCCTATGGTCGACTCGCATTTGTCTATTCCAAGGTGTCCGTAACTTTCATGAGTATGCCAGGTCAGTCCTCGCTGTAAAGATGCAGGTACTAATATACGTAATTTGGTGTGCTCATTATCTATCCATTTGTGTAGCAAATTGTTGAGGTAAACATATCTTCCTTCTGTTGCTCTTGCTTCTCGAAAAGCAGGTGTTCCTGTATGTAGCTGTCTTCTAAAATATTGAATCATTTGCATCATCCATGTTTCTGCTTCTTGCTCTCGTTGGATCTCACGTAACTCCTCCAAGAATTCACGGTCCTTCGGTGTTAACTCTAGGTGTTGTATCATCGCTGTTTCTTCATTGACAGGCTCTGGGTTCCTGCTGAGTGCATCCGGGATTAGATTCATCTTCCCTGGGCAATGTTCAATTTCAATATTAAACTGCTGAATATAGATAGACCAACGTGTCACACGTTCGCTAGCCATCGACGTCTTAAACAAGAATGTTAATGCCTTATGATCTGTCCTGATAACAATGGGGTACCCATACACTATCCTTTTCCATTGTTGTAGCGCATGAAGTATTGCCAACAATTCCAATTCCGTTACAGTATAATTGCGCTCGTGCTTACGCAAGCTACGGCTTACAAATGCCAAATATGATCGTTGTTGCAGGTTAGCTGGATCCTCTTGGTAGAGCATTGCACCTATACCAATTAGTGAAGCATCCGGTTGGATTATAAATTTGTGTTTGAAATCTGATTATCCTAATTTAATGCAGTTTTCCAGCAGTAGTTTGGTTGCTTGGAATGACTTCTCACAGTCAGCATTCCATAACCATTTATTACTCTTTTTGAGCATTTCTTGCATTGGTGCTACAGTCTCGGTATAACCTGGACAGTTCTCTTTAAAGAATCCCGTTACGCCTAAGAAATCTCGAATGTGCTTGACTATCGTACGTGTAGGGAAATTCTTTATCTCCTCGATCTTAGCCGGGTTTGGCTTTACTCCCTCCTTGTCAATGATGTGACCCAAATATAATATCTCGCTCTTGAAGAAATGCGATTTCTTCAGGTTTACTTTGAAATTTGAAGTTCTAAGGTTGCCTAATAATTTATCTAAGTTCTGCATGTGAATATCAATGTTGTCGGATGCCAGCAGAATGTCATCAATGTAGCGCACCGTCATCTCCTTAACCTCATCGGTTAGATTTCGATCCAGGGCTCGAATTAATGCGCAGCCCGCTGTTTTGACTCCAAAAGGCATGCGGACGAAGCAATATGTTTGATTATCGAATAAGAAGCCAGTGAGAAGCTATGACTTATCATCCCATTCGATATGGTGAAACGAACTAGTCATATCGACGGATGTATAAATACTCTTGTTTTTAAAGCCTTTTAATACGTCTCTGATGATTGTAGCTCTGTCATACTCAGGAAAAATAAGTCTCATGTTGAGATATCTGGCATCTAAACAAAGTCTAATAGATCCATTTGGTTTTGTGACTGCCAAAATCGCATTTAAATAAGGTGTCGGGGTATTCCTTATCACTCCAGTTTGTAACATCCCATCTATAATAATTTTTACTTGGCCTCGATATTTTTCGGGAATGGGATACAGTTTACTTCTGAATGGTGACCAATCCTCGATTTGCATTGAATATTTAAAATTTACTATTTTCCCTGGTACTGTATCGAATGCTGCTTTGTGCTTCCTTGAAATTTCTTCCAATTGTTTTCTGTTTTCACCCCCAAGTTGAATGTATTTGAGCCGCCCCGGTAGTAGCTCTTCAAATTGTGCATCGCTGTCATCTCCTTCTGTTAATAGAGATCATATCTCCTGAGATTCATTCTCCTCATCAAGTTCCACAACAGCTCCTTCTATGATGTCATCTTTCGCCTTTCGTACCTCCTCTTCCGTCTCTTCCAGTATTGCTTCCAATGCCCATGAATTCACGTTCCTTCCGGTAGTGATTTCATCCATATGCAATCCCACGTTCTTCAATTGATCAAACTCTTTGAAACTGACAGTGTTCTTGTGCAAATCTATCACAGCTTGATAGTCACAAATAAAATTTGCACCAAGAATAATGTTGAAATTCATCTATGCCATGATAATAAACGTTTGCCCAAAAGTGTGTTCTAATATGTCCAGATCTAAGTATGCCTGACGTTTACAAGAGACGGTGCGTTCAGGAATAACGCCCCTCACTTTGAGTTGTGGTACGGGAATCATAGGAATATTCTGACTCCGTCCCAACTCTCGAACCAAAGCCTCCGATACATGACTGATCTGCGACCCTGTGTCCAATAAACATCTTATTTTAATTCCACCAATTCTTGCGTAAATAACGGGTAATTGTTTAATTTCATCGTTCCGTGGTTTCACCGTCTCCTCCAGGCAATCTTCTGGCAAAGCAAACCTCTCCTGGATGTGAGCTACTATCCATTCCTCTTCACATTCCGGCTGTCGCATTCTGAGGCAGTCTTCTTTATCAACATTTTTTTTAGCTCCATTGCGACTTCCATCATCCTTTCGTCGCGCACGCCCCTGACGTTCCTCTTGTCTCAGTAGACTTCCAGCTTCCTCGGTATGTGTATCCGGATTGTTCATGTTGTTAATAGCCTTTTCCCATCATCCTTGCTCTCCACCTTCGTTAGCGTGTAACTCCTCCAGATAACTTTGCGATTGAGCATGCCTATCATTCCAGTCGTTACGGTAATTTTGCGACTCTCCTTGATTTTGGCCTCTCCTATCTCTCCATCTTTGATTTCCATTGTAATCCCCGTATCTTCCATAAGGCCCCTCATTTCTTCGATTGTTGCGCCATTGTTGGAATCCCCTCTATTGGTATCTATTGATGCCTTGATATGACCTATTGTTGTAATTATTTTAATTTCGCTGGCACGGTCTATTTTCTATCTCTTCCTGATTTCGCCCAGGGGATGACGTACTCGTATTTGAACCCTGTGATCTAGTATTTGCTTGTGTTGGTTTTATAACCTCAGTTGTGTTGACTAACTCCAGTTGTCTTCCTCCTCTGTGATGACTATGAGATGTAGTCTCATCTATTTGGCGTAATACTTGTTCAGCGTGTAAAGCCGAATTTACATTTGCCACTACTAATACCTGCTGTATATTTACCGGTAATTGCCGTGCTATTGTCATCACCAGGTCCGCCTCATTTAAAGGGTGGTCAAGATCTCGAAATTTAAGCATCTGCATATTAAAGAAATCTGAGTACTTCGTCTGCTGGGTAGTTTGGTACTCCCTAGAGTAGAGCTCCATCCTTAAACTCTGTTCAATGCCGGGGACCAATATTTGCGAAGAAACGCATGCTTAAAACCCTCCATAGTTCCATAAGTGTATTTAAAGCTCAAAAACCATGTAAGAATATTTCCTGAAAGAAATCTCTCCATCATTCTCAATCTACGTGCTTCGGATGCGCCAGTGTCATTATAAAAGTCCTCGACTTCTTTAATAAAGGCTTTAGGTGTCACCCCTGAATTTTCTGTGTACCTTTGAGGTTTATATACGTTCGAGCGAATTACTTGAATAAGCTGCGTGTGCTGCTGACCATCGTGTGGAGTGGAATTTCTTTCGACATTATTGCGAAACCCGTCTGTGTTCGTAGTTAATGGGCTCTCTGTTTGAGCTCGACTTCCAGCTGTACTCGTTGCCTCCGGGCTAACTTAGTCATTCTCCCTATCTTTAATTGCTCCCTTGTTAAATAATGTGGTTTGTCCCATCGATCTTAGTTGAGCTTTAATGATCCTGTCTGTCTGTTCTATTAATTTACTCTTAATTTCTTGTTCTAATGCTTGAATACGAGTGTGATTTTCGCCTACTGTCTTAATGATGGTTAATCTCTCTTCCTTGGAATCATTACTCATTTTTCGCCAATCTCTCCTGATTTCCTCTTTTATTATGCCTATTTTCTCCTCCATTTGAAGTTGAATGTCTTCCTGATTGCTTTCTATCTGGTTCAGCCTATCTTCCAACCGCACATTATTTTCATCAATGGTACTCTTTAACTGATCTTGATCCGATTCTAGGTTTTTCCATTGCTCCGCTGATTTTATTTCCAGTCGATCCATGTCTTTAATTAAGCCGGATATATTTTCATCTACCGCTGATAATTGTTTCTGAATGACCTTGCCGCTTTTCTCCATTTCACTGAATCGCCCTTCCATCTTATCCTGAGCTGCTTTTACCTCGCTGTTATTCATAGTACAAGCCAATTCTATTTGCGCTAACTTAGCTAAAACCGTTTCATCAAGAATGCTAAGCTTTTGATTAAAAATGTCTTCCATTTTCTTAATTTGATCTAATTGTTTCTCGTTGTTTTTACTAACGTCTAGGGCCAGTAATACCATTTGTTTATTTGTGTGTTCTTTCATTTCCGCAGTTAACGAAGCTAATTGGTTCGCGTTTTTAACATTCTGTGCTTCTAATTGAGAATTGGTAGTGTCATTGATTTCACTTTTTAATAACTTCGCTTGCTCCACACTATATTCATTTTGTTCTACCATACTGTTGTTTAATTGTGTCCGAAACGACTCATTCTGTTCTGACATTTTAGTGTCTAACTTTTCACTTTGTTCTAACATACTGTTGTTTAATTTCTCGCTTTGTTCTGACATACTATTGTTTAATTTCTCGCTTTGCTCAGATATTTTACTGTCTAACTTCTCACTTTGTTCTGACATACTATTGTTTATTTGTGTCCTAAATGATTCACTTTGTTCAGACATTTTAGTGTTTATTAACTAGTGTGTCCTCTTCGCGGCACTTTCAATAATCGCCTGTATCTGCTCTACCGTTGCCATCTTATACACTTTATATGAGAAATTAGGGAAATGGCATGAAGTAATGTCCTTTGACACACAAATACATTCTTAATACACATTTAATTCACTTTACCCTACTCAGTTCATTTACTTTTACATTTAATCCCACTAGTACCTTGCATCATCGAGTAGTTCTAATTTTATTCAATTTAATTTAACCCATACACGTCTTCAGTCATTAAATCGTCATCCTGATCTGATACTAACAACACACACATTAACCAAATATTAACTGTCTTTCAAAGCCACAGGCCTTCCTATTACATTCATGGAGTTTGACTTTTCACAAAAAATCTAGTTTTAACTTTAATCATTGGGCGCCCGGTTATCACGTACTTTACTTTAACACTTAATTCAATAGACAAAAACGTGACCCGTATTTTACATTGCAAACTCCTGATTTTAATTTATAATTCACACAGTTAGCGGTATCCTCTTCGCCTCATTTACTTTACATAAAAATATCACTTTCCGGTGATTTAAACACTGTCATATCTGCCTCCACTTGTGGCATGTCAGTTTTACTCAAATACGCCATCTAACGTGTTCTAGCAGCGAACTAGAAACAAAAATGCACCACATGGTGTGCCAGTTTGTATCCAATACTGCGCTTACATCAACATGTGCAATTTTGCCACTACAACACCGTAAAACAGCCCCTTCGTTGGCCACGCCAATTTGTATCCTATGAGCCCTTCAGTATCGCCGTGTTTATCTGCAAGAATCTGTTCTTCGGGGTCTTGCTCAGTTCATCGGGTGCTATAATATGTTCGCCAAAACAGCAGCTCTACTGAATGAAGGGTCATATGATAAAAACACTAAATCTAAGCAAGAACGAAGAAGATGAAAAGTAAACAAATTTAATGACTGAATTTAAGCATAAACAAAGAAATATAACACAACAAACTCCTCACTGACATAACAAAAATAACATAATAAAATGAGAGGTTACTCAGACCCACTCCTCATAATGAAAATTGTGGATACCTGATCCACCGGCTCGTACCAGAAATTGTATGAGAGCGTTCTGATTAACTAAAGGAATGAGTACTTGGATGAGTGTTCGTTTACAGCGGGTAACAGCCACGGTGCTCACGAACCTCCATCTCGCAAGTCAACATTTATGGGTATAGGACTACTCTTAAGAAAAACAACTAAATTAATTCTGACACACACAAAAATTAATGTCTAATATTTACAAGAATCTCCCAGATTCTCCCCCTCAGTGCGATGACGCGTCTGACAAATGAGCTGCCTGCAAGGCCAATTGCTCAACACAACAAACAAGGAAAAGACAGCATCGCACGTGACTGCACGGGTCACTGATACGAAACATAAACATGAAATAAAAACCAACAACAACAAAAGCCTCGCTGGCTGAGATTACCTTACATGAACAAAAAAAATGCACGATAAGCTAACGCTTCGGAGATTATAGTACGATGTAGACAACACCCCATTTACTCATAAATGTTATTTATAATTGATCATTTCCTTTCTGAATACAAAATGTTAAAATGAACAGGCCAGCAAGCACTGCTCCTGCTAATGACCAACGGCCGTCTTATCTGATCAAGTCGCCTCAAGATGTGTTTACTCACACACCCACATTACTATCACCTGTCAGTTCCCAAGCGTGTCTAAAAATAACGATTTGACCCATTGGCCTCGTTAACCTCGTAGATTCAACAGCAACAAATCTCACCCATTTACTCATAAATGGCAAGAAAACATCATATCCATATTTGCGCCTCGCGAGGCCACAAACAATGAATGAATCTGGCTTATTGCGGCAAGACGGAAATCAAACGCCATGCTGACTTTCCCGCATACAATACCAGTATAAATCACACATGACACTACTTGGACTGACTAGAAATTCACATCTAGGAGGTCGGTTTGATCCAGATATTCCTACATTCGCATACAATACGATCAAAACTTTATTTTCAAGCTTAAAACCTCGAGTTAGCTGATTGCTACTCGGAACAAAACTATATTGCAAGAATGGCAATTTATCAACAATGAATCTGATCAATCGTAAACTCTACACAAAGATCAAAATCACCCCCAGTCTATTTTATATTATATTAATTCAGTTCTACTTGTGTCGCACTACAAACACCGATCAACGTTACTTACGGCGTTACGTTACATATGCGTACTCGGCATTACACATAGTTACGTACATTACAACAATAAAAAAATAAAAAAATCTACAAATTAGTGCTAGCTGTTTTCCAAGCAACTACAGTGTGTCAGACAAATAAAATAAACACTACGTTAATAACACACAAATAAATATTTACAGAAATTGGTCCCATATACCATAAATTGACTTGTCAATAGTAAAAATATTATTTTAGTACTCAGCCTTCAGCAAACTCGGCGTCATCAGACATCGGCAGTCATCTCCCCTCTTAAATGCTTTTAGCTCATAGCAAACATTTCAACGAAGTGATGATGATTCCTTACAGCTTCCATGATCGACGCTGCCATCTCTCGTGCTGATCCAAAAATATTCGGCAAATTAATACACACTCGATTTCTGTCTACTATATTCACCTTTTGAGTACTCGGTTCCCCAAAACAGTCTATTGGAGAATTTTCGAAGATACTGGCCCTACAAAATAGTACAGTGACTAGCTATATAACACTGAATTTAATACATTTCGCTAAATAAAATCTGTGTCCTCATGACACACAAATAAAAAGTCAGCCTGTGTCTTCCGACACACAAAATAAAATCAACGTTACGTCCTCAGACGCACAAATAAAAAGGACGACGTTACGTCCTCAGACGCACAAATGAAAGGTAGGTTACGTCCTCAGACGCACAAATAAAAGGTAGTCTTCGTGGCTTCTCACGCCACTTATATATGAATCGTTCACTGAGAGCCTATGGAGAGGGAAAGGTAAAAATTGTTTCCATAATAATTGTCTTACAGACTTGTAATAAACAGCATTACACTCGGAGAAATGCTCAGGTAAAAGTCATTCTAATTTAATCGAGAATCGATCATAGGGATTAACTGTGTCCATTTTCCCGCCGTAATCCGAGCTCTCGAGCGTGTCGCCAGGTGTCCCGCGTTAAAGTAGCATTCTTCTCCTATTGGTTGGCACTCACGTAGAACTCGTGATTTTTCTTACAGCACCCAGCCCTGTAGGAGTGTCAAGTTGATCAATCAGCCTCTCATACTATTGCATTTCTTTTGGCTAGGCGCGAAACAGAACAAGAAAATTACCAAACGCATGTGTCATCTCGCGTCTTCCTATTTTGAGCCAGCCTGCACCTGCGTTCTGATTCATTGTTATGCTGGGTTCCTTTCACAAATTCCACTAGCGATTAAGCTTTGTCTCTCTGCACCCAGGTATATTCTTACTGTCTCCAACCAATGCTTATAGTTTCTCCATTTCTGTCTGGTTTTCATGATACTGGTAGAAATATTAAATATAGCAGAAATAAAACATTGAATCATTTATACTATCAGAGTATAAAGGGTTCAATAGAAACGATGAAAACTATAATTATATTTTACTTTTCTATTTTAATTGTAATCCCGAGCTGTAAGTTGTTGTATATATAGAATTAAGTTTTCATATTGTGATAATAGAGTAAGGTGTAAATAGTTGTCCAATAAGATTGTATCTTAAGATCTGTTAGAATAATAAGTTATAAATAGCTATTGTAATAGTAATATATACCTGTAAGTTCCTTTATTTTATAGATGTAATTGCTGACGTGTCCTATATCAAAAATGTATTGTATACATGTAATTCATCAAATGGATTAATAAAAATCTAATCTAATATAAAACCGAACAGAAATGAACCCAAGGCCTTGGCATAGCAACGAACTGGGATCCCGCATACATACAACAATTCATCCAAGGCACAAACATCTTCAAAATTACCGGATACAACTTCCCAATAAGCATTCACCAACCCACAAAACATAAATTCCCTAACTATGCACAAGTATGCAAAATAAGTAGTCGCCAAGGTACCATAACACACGCCAAAAATACATTTTCATAAACACTCACCGTCATAAACACTATCATACCTGCTTACCCGGCCCAGATGAAGAAATTGAAACGAACATAGAGTACACCATCTTGGAGAACCATGTGGGAATACCAGCAGCTCTGAGGAACACCAAAACTGACCTATAGTCAGCATCCTCCTTCCATAACCTGAAACTCACAAAAACGTTGACGCCTTCATCATCGCTGCTTCGCTGTTCCAACCAGGCGAAACAGAAGGGCCAAATCATCCCTACCTTCGCTCGACCCAGCACGTTTCCCATACAACGACTAAATCGAGCTGGAATTGGTAGGCACCCCAGCATAAACCAGGCTTACATACTTGGCTCGTCTATCTAAAGATTAACAAAATGAAACACTTAATAAAAATACGACCTAACCTGAATATAACCAACAAAACAACTCTTTGACCCACCCCAAATCAAAAACATAACTAAAATTACTGCACACACACTAACACAACATACACAATACAAACACATCCCAGTCGCTCGGTCACAACAAGCTCCAAGGTACCAGTTGCATGATGCTCACATCAACACAAACACACGAGAGCACCACAGTGACACTCGACATCAAAAGAAAGCAGCACACATCAAAATCAAAACACTGCGCGATGGTTCAGACGTGACTGGACATCCAACACCAAGCTACATCACGAAGCACTTCAAATGACCATACAGCAACAAATTAAATAACAAGGTGGCACACCGATGGAAACGGTGGTTAAAACAGGAGAAACATTTAACCACTACACTATTGCAATTGCAGATTACAACCATAATTTAGAAGATTACAACTACGTGACGATCACATCAACACCAAAACCACATGGGAACGTAACCTGAAAAACAAAAGGAGAAGATTCAAAAAGAACAAATACAGATGACAAGAGAGCAGAAAGGAAACCAAACGCTCGGACAGTGACAAACAACTTACACTCATAAGAAGCATGACTCTCTGTTGACTGCGCGCATCAACAGATTACCAAAACACAACGCCTGACCGCAAGAAGCCTAGCACACGCCAAGGAACAGTAACTCAAAAGGAAATTTACCTAAACGAAGACACAGATAATAATTTCACACGAGGGGTAGATTACAGAAACAGGAAAAATGAATTTGAGGACCCCTACCCTCCAATATTTCAGACACTGACAAGAAGCCATCACTTACACGTAGGCCGAAACACAAAGAGAAACACACCAAAGTTTACAGGGTTGCACACCACCAAATTAAAAGTTAAGAGCGTACACAGAATTTACAGAAGATCACGTCCACGAAACAATTATTGCATTGGATATTTAATAGATAATTTCAATTCCAACAATGCACTGGGACAAATACCAGCTGACGTCACTATCTGTTTTCAACAGAGGACGCACTGCACACTCCACAAATTCGACACCAAAATATTGCCAATTCTTACACATCCCAGACGACGTGAGCATCACAGAAGAACTCGAAACATAATGACGTAACCAGACAGGCACCTAATTTTTAGTCAAGACTACACTACCCTACCAAAAAATGAAAGACTGGGGCTTACTCAGTTGGCATTAGTGGTCGGATCCATCCACACAGGATACCTCCAAACATGCACCCCGATTCTGTAACTTCACTTCTTAACAACCCACCAACATGATACGACGGAATCGTAACCATAGGCAAAACGACAAATGGCTAGCGAGGCTCAAAGTGGTATTCTGTAAGACACCTTGTTATGACGCTTGTTACGAGTTCAGGATCAGGATTTCATAGCCATCTTCATAGTACTAAAGCCTTACACTCGATGACGGGTAAATCGATTGGCGCGTTATTTCAACGTATTTCAAACCATTCTATATCGCAATTAGTTTGTATCATTTTATTTTTAACTACCGGTATTTCCTACGTTCCATATTGACGTCAGAAAAGTTGGATGGCGCAGCCACGCGGTAGAATGTTGAAGCTGTAACATTGTGACTGGTGTGGTTTATTTAGATGGTGAAGCATTGACGTCGTGATGGAAACAGAAAGAAATTTGTCAAATTCGAGGAGGTACTGCTCTGTATACGGTTGCAAATCGTATAAAACGGGTACGAAATATCTTCACTACTTTCCTGTACAAAAAGTTCAGAGAGAAAGATGGGCTTCGGCGCTGTCAATTGGAAAACATGTTATATGTTACATGACAGTGTGCAGTGTGCATTTTTGTGAAGACTTCTTCTTTCCACCGGTACTGTTGATTATTGATAGTTATTGTCCCTAATTTGTATTCACATGGATTTAGCTACATCAAAAATACTGATAAACTTGTAGCCTATTACTTCTGTGCCGTACATAGAATGTAATCCGCTCTTCGTAAACTTATTTTAGGGGTTCTTCCGATTGACGATAGCCGAATGATTAGAAAACTTATGAAAAATGCTGTTCCTAGCCTTAATTTGCCAGAGAATTTATATTCTTGCCTTTGAACAGCAAGTATGTAGGCCATTGAAGTATGATTTGGCTTAAACTCTGTTTTTGGCTATGATCTCCCTACTGTTGAATTTAGTTAATTAAAATGTAAAATCTTAGTTTTAAGTACCGGTTTGGTGACCCATCATCCCAGGCAGGCCGATAACACCTATACTACTAAGGCAGATAGGTCACTTAAAGAGCCGTAATTTTGAAGTTAAAGTGATGTTAAGTATACATATGCGGTAATGTAGCAGGAGACCGGATCGGCCTAGGCTATTCTAAGTTTAATTAGTTCCCATTTCAGGGTTTTTCAGTTTTGAGTGCGAATAGTTGGTTTGAAAGTTGTACAACAGTAAGGAGAGTATGTTTTGTATAGGTTTTAATTTGTATTATGGTTTATGTCGAGCTGAGGAGTGAATTTGGTTTGGCTTAAAGTGTAGTTTTTGATCTGTTCCGTTTGCTTATGACAAGTTCAAATGGAGACTCCAGCTTTGTTAAATATCTGTATTTTAAACATTTAATTAAATATATTGATAAAAAGGATGCCTCCATTTTAACTTGCCTGTGGCAAGAGAGTAATAAATTAATATTCTTGCCTTTGAACAGCAAGTATGTAGGTCAATATTTGCAATATTGAAGTATGATTTGAGCATCCCAAGTAACGCTTCTTTGAACCCAAGACATTCATGCAAATTCAGGGTTGCTTGATTCAATTTATTATCAGGGAGTCGTCCTTTGTGTTATGTGAGATATATATATTGTGAAATTAATTAAAACATCGATACCACTAGGCTCCCAAGTACAGGCTTCATATAGGCCTATGTAACAGCAGACAGTAAATTAACTATCTACATGCGGGTAATATTTTTAACTGGTAGTAATTAGCTGCATTTAAATTGATTATAAAAATATGTCTATCAATGAAAGAAAATATGTAGTATTTTGCCATCATAAATAATTAGAAGCCATAACAAACGCACACCCAATTACTTCACGTCACTATATCGCCGCCATATTGCAAACAGCTGACCGTAAGCTCCTCCCCCGTTTCGGACGTCAATTGTCTTAACCCATACTTTCGCCTATTATGGTGTTCTATTTATCGTATGCATTGACCATTCATACGGATTACTTCAACCTGATAAGATACGGTACACCTAACCCCATTTGCGAAAACATTTACGCTGTCTGTTCACATGAATATATATTTCAGTTCGGATTTACTTTAGCTATTGCCTTAATTAACACCTTATTTTATTTAGGAATATCTTATTTATAGTATTCAACGGATACTGTATTCCAGCGGATCATGTTAACCTTATACACCCAACTCCCTTTCGAAGAGAAATTGCATTGCCTGTCCACATAAATATTCATTTTAGTTTAGTACGAATCAAATAGTGTGTTGTCTGGTTTATTACAACATGAACTGTATCAGAAACTTAAGTTCAGATAAATGTTTTATGTGGCCAGTAAGCTATTGGGCAACTTACCTGTAGGCCTAGGCCTAATTGACTACTGAGAGCAGTTTAACACATGAACGAAAATACCATTAAGAATATGTGTATAAATTTAGAATAATGCTCAAAAATCTCCAAGAATGAGGTATTAACTCTTTGGGCAGTAACACAATAGAAGTTAATGGCGGGGGGGGGGGGTGATGGTTCAATCTAGTATGCTAGTTTTTCTTCACAGTAGGCCTACTGTAGTGTTAAAATGAAACAGTCTGTTCTAGTCAGAACACCACATTGCTCCTCTGGCAGCAGCCAAGAAAGTCAAAGAGTGATTTAATGATCCATCGTAATACCAGCCTTCAATAATAAACCAGAACAAGTGCCCTGCAGGTAAAACTGAGCTGGCAAGAGGTCCATGGAAATTGTACGAAGCTAAGATCAGGATCACTTCGACTGCAGTTTAGTATTGTTCTTCTTAAAGGTACTTCTCACATTAAGAACTGTGAGCAGAAAGGAGTGGGGTATGGGTGCATTGTGTGGATCTGTTTCACCTGGAATGATGAAGAGCAGCTCATGCCACTGGAACTATCCATAGAATCCGTTACACCCGTCAATTTATAAGTCTTGGACTGTTGCAAACATAAGCCTACCGGTACGTGTTAAGTTATAAGTTTGCAAATTAGTACAAAGAATCAATAGGCCATTGTTGTGCTTCCAACTCCTTATCATAGAACCAAACTACATTCTACATTTTAGCAATATTTACCACTAAATGGAATTTATTCCATTTTTCTTCAGATTGTTATTTATTAGCCTTAAAAAAAATTAAATGTATTCTACCTAGCCTAATCCCTTCTCCCTTCCGCTCTATATGGCCCTAGGGCTTATTGGTTCTAATGGGAACAGCTGGTGTTAGGACTAGAAGCAGTTCAGGAAGCAAGGCTCAAATCATACACAATGTTTTCTTTAACACATTATTATTCAAATAGAAAACTTAATTTATAACATAAAATTAAACATTTGAAAATACACAAGTTCGCAGAGCATTGGTAAAATTCAGTTTCTTTCTTCATGTTCTCACACAGACCAGGGCACTGGAAGGTGTTTCACAGATGTTTTGGCAGAGAATCCTGGAAAACTGAAAATCACACACTAATGAAAGTCTAACCTCATGTCATGCAAAGTATGAACCATCTTCAGTTTACAGATTAATAATCTAATTTATTACCCAGTTAGGCAGATGACCTTGATGTGGTTAGTCATTTCGATCACAACTAAGAGTAAAATTTAAGTTACCCAGCAAATTATACAAGTGTGCATTAATTCCGTAGACCTGCATAATAAAAGGCTCCAAATGAACCTCATATTTCACATGTTAGACCGGAGTTTGACAGTCAGAGTAATCAAGTCGTTGACATAAGCGAACAGCTGACGTGACATGCCTCTCATTTACAATGCATTACCAAGTGCTTGGTCACAGAATGATGGTATTCGATGTGATATGAAACATATTGCAGGCAGCTTCCACACTAAGAGATAGTAGGTTCGAATGCGACTTTAATCATTGGCATTTTAAAATTGTTGAAATACGATAACTCTCCAGTCCTCAGTGTCTGCTGAGGCTGTTATAATTGAAGTTAAATATGACAATCACTTTAATTACACTGATGCCTTTGTAGCCGGCTCGATACGGAATCGAACCTGTTCGAACTGTAAGGCGAACCCACACATAAAGTATGCAGAACACTGACGGCCCAGACGATATTCTCTGCAAGCTTTCACTCACGTACGGATTGTGTGAACGTATTAATGCTATTAATGGTTCGAATCCGACTGTTGGCAGCCCTACAGATGGTTGTCCGTGGTTTCCCATTTGCACACCACGCACATGCTGGGGCTCTACCTTAATTAAGGCCATGGCCGCATCCTTCTGCGCGTACCCTCTTCTATCCCATTGTCACCATACGACCTATCTGTGTCAGTGCAACGTAAATAATAATAATAACATAATAACACTGTATTAATATAGATTATTCACCACCCCCATCTCTGATACGCCTTTGGCTTATGGGAAGGATATAATACTGTCGAGAATATTAACAAACACATGTTCCTGCAAGGGAACAAATTAATCACTTTTATGCATATACTGTTGCCGCGCCATTGTACGAAGAACGTGTTGTGACCCGTCGCCTTTGTTCTGTGCACTCCAATGATGTTCTGTAGGCAGTTTGTATATTCTGGGGACACATGTGCATCGAATCATCACACAAATGCAGATTGTGGCCGTCTCCACATTACAGATACAGTTTGAAGGGGTTATATCAGTGGCGTAGCGTGAACTTTTGAGCTGGGGACGCCAAAGTTTATAACGACAAACTAAGGAAAAAATCAAAAAGCTAATATGAAAGATACTGTCACATACCTCACACAGTCTTGTACATCAGCTCCATTCGTCTTTTCTTCTTTTCTGCGAAAATGTCAATGATGTGTTCAAGAAATGCCGGCTCTGATGAAAGCTCACCTAATAACTGTTTTTCAATGGCCAGTGAATTTAAACACGACAAGCGACTATTACTCATAGAATTTCTAAGGTATGTTTTAATTCCTTTCAGCGTGCTCATTCTGCGTTCACTACTAGCTGTAGTAGTTGGAATAGTCAGTACTAAGCGCAGTAGTTTAGTTACTTCCTGATAGATGGAGTCGAGACCGTTGGCAACAATATATTTTAAAAGCTCTTTTGGAGCTAAATGCATTGTCTGATCTCCATAAACAATGTGAAGTTCATTTAGTAGTTGGTTAACATTAAAGAATGGATACCGTTTTACCAAAATATCTAATTTGACCTGGGGGGAATGTTTCAGTGTATTCTTTAAACTTCTTTTCTTGTACTAACTCAATGAAATTTAGATGATTAAGATCTTCAAATCTACTTTTCATTTGAGCTGTTAGTGAATCTACTATTTCAAAAGTTAGCACTCTCAAAGTGTTCTTTTTATTGCCATCATACATTACGTTTTCATTCAACTGGATGCTTTTTTGAACGCATCTGTCAGTGAAATCTTCATTTCTTAAGTTTTCTATTCTTTTGACGACAGCCTCTATCTCATTATGGCAAGTTACAATACTCACTGTCGATGATTGTAACAATTTGAAAAGATGATCAGTGTAAATGAAACAAGCTTCGAATACACATAGCAAATATACAAAGGTAGGGTCATTCATATGTCTTTTGAGACCAATGGCACAGTTCACAGAGTCGTCGTCCCATTCGCTATTTTCATCATCAATAATTTCATCAAAAGTACTATACAATCCTTGGAAATGTTTCATAATGGTGAAAACTGCCCTCGAATGAAAATTCCATCTCGTATTGCTAGCTTGTGGAAGCTTAAATCCTCTTTCGGTCAACAAAACCGTCCTTTTAGAAGACTTGCTGAAAAAACTATGAAAAGCAGTCAAGGCACAGACAAACAAACGAACCTGTTTTATTGTTTTTGAGCCATACAGAAGTACCAAATTTAATTGGCGGGCGTAACAATGGACGAAAAGAGCATATGGGCAAAACTGTTTCACTAGCTTTTGTACTCCTCCTTGTCTGCCTGCCATTACAGCTGCGCCATCGTATGTCTGGCTTACAACTTTTTCTCCATTTACTTCCCAGTCAAGTAAAACTTTGTGCACGATTTCTGATAATCCCGCAGCTGTTTTATTCTTGGGAACGTCATAAAAGCCAACGAATCTCTCTTCTATTCTATCATCCACACAATATCTAAATATTATGCTCATCTGGCTCTTACACGATACGTCTAATGTCTCATCCGCTTGTATGGAGAGAAAGGGGGCTTCATTTATTTCTGATTTGATTTTTTCATTTAATGCAATTGTTGTAACTTCTGTCAAGTCATTTTGAATGTCTGGATATGTTCCTTTTAATAATGATGATGCCTGTAAATGGTCTCTAACTATAGATTAATTTTGAGCGATCAGGTTCAACAATTGCAAATAATTCCCCTTGTTAATAGAACTTTCATCTTCTCTATGCCCATGGAAGGCTAGTTCTTGTGTACAGAGAAATACTACTGATTGAATGAGTCGTCGCACATACTGCCTGTTCGAAGACACGATCTCATTATGTTTTACTGCTTGTAGTCGAGCAGCTTCAGATAATGCATACTCAATGCGAGTTTTACCTAGCAGATGAAATGCTTCACAATGTAACAAGTGGTGTTTTGAAGACTGGTGTTTTACAGCCTTTTTAATTAAATTACTCAGGTCTGAAATTCCTTCCGTGCACCATTCAGTATCTTTCGCTCCAAACATAAGGCAAACGTAACAAAACATTTTTTTTTTTCAACACAGCCAGTTAGCCAGAAAAACCTGTCATACCAAGAAAGCTGAAAACTCCGTGTGCGATTTTTACCGACTTCTTTAATTGATAAATTTGGCTTTGGTCTTTTTGTTTTTAATTCACATCGCTGTTCATATAATAAAGTGCTCAAAGGAGTTGCCTTTAAAAAATTAATAACATTAGAGTCAGGTGAACTTACTTCAGTCATATTGGCGGCATTAAACACACACACGCACAATTAAAAGAAACTACACTTCTACAGTTCGAACTATAGCACTAGCGCAGCGATTGGTCTATTGAGTTAACAGAACAATGATCATACAATTCAAACGCCAGCAAACGCCAGCGTACGGTAGCGCTTCCCTTCCGAGAAACAAGTATGAACTGGCGCTTGCGCTGCAACGTGGCCTGCCCAGGGTGGTACATAACTCTTGACGCCAAGAAGGTCTGGCGTACAGACAAGAAGAGCAACGCACAGCAGTAGACCGCGGCTGGGCTAAGACTAGTTATATGGGGGGTACGGATGTAAAATAACTAAGCGCCATGTAATATGTTAACGCCGCATTTATATCAAATAAAAACAATGTTATATTTTACTCTCTGATGAATACACGTTTTAAATCAGGGAACGCCCGGCGTATCGGCGTATTATAGCGCTACGCCTCTGGGTTATATGCACAAACTACCACTGCAGTGCACAGAAAACACAGGACGAGCCGGTACCGCCCAGCACAATACTCGAAACACAGACTTTTTGAAGTTTCTGGGCTGATAAGAACACGCCGATAGGTCGCGGCGCGCTCAAAAGCTCGTGCAATGTTAGAACAAGTTCTAACTCTGACGTCATCTGTTCGAGCAGTTCGAGCCGGGCTCAAGCACATCACTAACACTGTCCTCCTAGCAGTGACCACTGCAGCGCTGAGTTCCCACCTAACATTAACATGTAATAGCATTGCTATCACAAGCTGAAACCAGCAAAAATGTACCTATACACTATATTTAGTGTACATGAATACACATTGTTGAGTACAATGAAGTAAAATATAAAATATGTTCATCTTTTAGTGATAGGAGTTCGTTTGAACTGCGGATTTCGCTTATTAGATAGCATGCACAACTGTCAGGTATGTACAAGAGTACGGTACTGTAGATGGTTTCACTGAAAATTTTTACCAGCGTACCATACAGTTTCAGTGAAAAGGATCAACGTTTCATAATTTTTGTGATTCATTCTTGTCATAATTTGTTTTTCTTCTCAAGACGTAGTCTCATGTTATTGGTGTAGTTAACGACAGAACAATTTTATCCTGCTCAGTTTCTCAGGATGATCACTTACTCCGCACTGTAGAACATGATTTTTAGCAACATGTGGCAACAGTATTCTAGTTAATGTTTGTGCTATTCCTGGACTGCTCAGCGTAACTGATATTATTTCGTCTGTTACTTCTTCCAGCGAAACAAAACCTGGCTTACGATACCGGAGACCACCTCTCCATCTGTCTTTAAATTTTAAATTAGTGACATTACTGGAGATGGACTCTTGACACCGAGGGGTAGTTGACCTCGCTGTTCCATCCCTTAATACAATAACTAACTCGGGATACTACTGATTTTATCAAACACTCTTGACATGATATAGGCTAGGTAGGCTATGGTCTTCAGCCTGTTGTTATTGTTGTTTCTTTAGGGGCATTGCAACATCGTGGTCATGTAGCCCCGTGTTCTTGGGTGTGTGTAGAATTAGTCTGATAACCTGTGTCACTGTAATGTCTGTAATAGTATGTGTATTTGTAATTGAGGTAAAATTTGGGTTGGAAGCGCCCGTGACCTTAAATTAGGTACCGGTTCTATCCCGGCATTTGCCTGGCCCGAATTCACCAATCAGTACCTATATCCGCTGCACTGTAAAGGATTGCAGACACGTAACTACCCAGCTCACAAACTTACCATTGTCTGCTAAGTAAAAATTGGGAATTCCAAGAACACACAGGGTAGATCTATAAAAGAAAATAGTACTACCAGCGTAGGTACAAATTTCTACTATCATTTACATTTGAGCAAATCGAGAAACTCCAATCTCGAGGGGTGATAAGGTCTGTCTATAGTGAGCGCCTGTATCTTACCTAGCAGTACTATTTTCGGCGATGACAAAATGAAAACGATGTCAGCTAAGATAAAAATTGGCTGATTCGCTAAGGAGCGCCAGCCGTTTATTGTGCTAAGAAAAAAAAAATACAGACATATACTGACTGCCTGTCTATCAATAGTGTCTACCTGACACTGCAATAAATAAACTCAAAATAAACTAAAACGTGGCACTAATATAACATGTCCTGAAATTAAAGATTGGAGAATTCGGTACTCCATTTAAATATGAGAAAAATTATGAAACGGCGTGATTTCAAACATTACCCTATATTATACATTCCGTTTCATATTTGAACTGTAGTTCCACATCTAAATATGTAAAATAAAAATTTACTCAGTATTAAATATATTCATATATACAATAATTCGTGGTTCGCACAAATATACACTCAACTGTGTTGAAGTGATTAAATTACCTATAATACAAATGAGTCTTTAAACTCAACGTCCGTAACAAACACCGTAACTCTATCGGTTGAAAGTATAAATACTAGTCTGAATCAATAGAACATAGGTGACAAACATTTAAGTTAAGCACTGTTCTTACTTTGTCTTCTCCCATTTGATCATTAAATCTCGAAAAATTCCTGAAATTCTTTGCTCGGTTTACATTTTTTTGATAAACGTGAATACTCGAAGTGCATGGCATTTGACCTTCATTACACACTTCTCTTCCAAAATTATACAACAATCACATTATTTCTTAAACACCCTGTACAGAACTTTCCTCGAATACACTTAAACAATGTCACATTCGCTGTGATCAAAACTAGAAAATCGAGACTCCTCAGTCTCCTTTCGTGAAAATACGTAACTCATTTTCGTCTACTATTCCTTTCTTGCACGGTATTCCAAATCTAAACTCCCATTTCAGTGCATTTTCTTACTCAATGCAAAGAAAATTAGTAACTTTATTAAATATCCACGTCAATTGTGAATATTGTTCAAGAAACAAACTTTAACAATCTCCTCTATCCTTATACAAAATTTCATCGTGCCTATAACTTCACTTCTGTAATTACTTACTTCTGCACAGTTACTTTTATATCACCCTGTGATTTAACTTTCTTAACTCCTTTTCACGTATTTAAATTCAGTTTTACATTATTGCAACTTTCAAACAATTATCAGCAAGAATTCATATTTAACAAATGATATAAGTGTGTCTTCCTTTCGTGAAAATATTTAAGCCTTAACTATCTTCGTGGAATATTTGTTTAACAAATTTATCTAGGCTTTTTAATGCTCTAAATGTTTTATTGGACATGTATATAATTGTTCTTGAAATACCTTTGTTACTAGGAAATATGGTTTATCACGTTACAGCATAGTTCTACATATCTATCTGTTTCATTACAGGGAATTTGGTATTCATTGGTTTAATTATCTATCAAGTATTTGGACTATCGTTTATCAGATTTTGTGTCGTGTAACAATTCAATTTTGTTCACAATTGGTTTAAAATAAATTTCTGACACTCGAATCAACATCATGAGTTGTCGAAATATTTGACACTTCGTGACATAGCTTTTTGAATATACGGTACTTAAATTGTTCAATATACGTTCCATCGCTGCACATAAAACAGATTTATTTAATTTAACGCAAGTATCTATAATTCTAAACGATTTTATATTGAAATGATTTTAACGTTAACAACTGCGATACGCAAATAAAATTTCGTCCAAATGACGGAAATTTTCAATGGAAAATAACTCCTAAGAAAATACGAAAAATACTAGATAAAAATCTACACAATTTTAAATACAATCACAAAATTATACGGTTGCTCAATTAGGATAAACACAGAACATGACTACAATTCTACCAAATATAAATCAATCTCTTCTCTACGTTGAGTTGAAGACGGTCTCAGATGTACCATGTCTCGTCTGGCAAGCCAAATGTGTGTGTGTGAGTGCACCGCCCACAGCTATGCGGACCGGTTGTGACGGGGCCTGCTGGACATCTCTCCCAGTGGAACAAGGTCGGTGACATAACTGGGTTAGCGACCGCGCCGTGAAACAGCATGTCTCTTCCGCACTCCCTCGCTCGTCTCCCGCACGTTGTCCGGATCTTCTTACGATACCCCTTCACTGCGCCGACATCGCTTCTCAAGGTTGAAATTCGATTGTTTTTTAAAAGTCTTTGAAAGTATACTGGATGTATATGAACTCGTGTTAAGAAGTAGAGATTTGTCCTGCATTTCTGCGCATCGCGTAGATGTTCCGCTGCGCCGTCCATGTTGTGGAATTCTGGATTCAACTCTTCATTTTTGTAGCTTCTACTTCCCTTTAATGTGCACTTTAGCACGTAGTCATACTCATTTTAATGATTACACTGATACAACTTCCCCGTTGCCAATTCACGAACTGCATTCTGTATAATCCAAGTATGAGCTAAATTGTAGGAATAATGAGGCTCTTCTGTAGAAGTGAAACGTTTGCATCTGTCTGCATGCGATGTATAATAGCTTCGTTTTTGAAATACTGTAATATCAAGCTGTGTTTCAATATCACTGGTCTATATGCTGTGCTGGTCTGCGTTAGAATGTTCCTTGCTCTGCAAGTCACAGCCTTCTGTACTCCACACTCGTCCTCTCCACTTTCGTAATGCGTAGCACTATTCTGGAAAACTACTAGTTTCTCCACTCGCAGTCTTGTCTCGTCGCGATCTGAATTTGGAAAGAACTGCTCGTCCTTGCCCTCTGTGTACGGCAAGTTCCTCGCTCTGCCTCCCCTCTTGCGGTGTGACGTAGCTCCATAAACTTCTCCTCACTCAGTGTGTCATCAACCTTGATCCCTTCTCCCCCTGCATGACGTTTCTCTCACTTCTCGTGGTGTGACGCACTCTTACAATGTAGGCCTCCCTACATTCAGATCATAAATATACAACCATATTTAAATCATTCCTTTTTGCCTTCCGTAATTGTTTAATTATAAATGATGCATAGTATTTCACTATTTCAACTCAGGTTTTCCATATCTCACGAATTTTGAGGAATAAAAGATTTTAATTCGTTCTTTTGTTTTTCCTGGGTCCCAGTTCATATCCCGTCTGGATCTTTGGTATTGGCCTTAAATAAATTCGGGCGCAATTCCCCGTTGCCAATTTAAAGTAAAGTATAGCCTGTACTTTCTTTAATAACAGTTGGTTTCTCTGTTCTTGGGACTGAATTTATTTATTTACTGAATCTTTGGGTAAAATCTCTTTAATTTGGAGTGGTTAAATTTTCCAATGGATCTGTTGTCTTCAATCCTTGCGATCTTGTAGCAATTGTTACCATAGACTGTATCTACCTTGAAAGGTCCCCTAAAAAGACTACTGAACTTGATGTATACCTTCTTCAGTACGTCTGCTTTCACAGGAATCCCGACTAATACAAGGTCACCTTCTCGTAGCGGGCCGCTAAATCTCTTCCCTTGCAAGCGTTTTAATCTCTTCTCGGCCGCTTTGTTGAGCTGGACTCGTGCTGCTTCGATTCTCTGGTCCATCGGTGGTTCGTTATCTTCCGGAATGTTGAATATTCCGTTCCAGGGTCGTATGGGTTTCTCCTCAAAATGTAACATTAATGGAATTTCGTTGGTGCTCTCATGTCTCGTGTTATTTATGCAAAATTCTACTAGGGGTACAATCTTCACCCAATTCGCATGATTTTCTGCACTATACAAGCGAATGTACTTAGAAAATTCAAGCATTGTTCTTTCAATGGGATTTGTCTCTGGGCTGCGAACTGATGAGAATAGGTGAACAATATCCAACCTATCCATCGCTCCTTGGAATTCTGCAGAGGTAAATTGCGTTCCGTGGTCCATTAGAAGTCTTTCTGGTTTTCCTAACTTAGGAATAATGTTTCTCCCCAAGTGGTATAAAACAGTTTTCGTTGTGGCTTTTTGCATTGGATTAAGCATTACAACTTTGGAAAACACATCCATCGTGACTAGCACATATTGGTTTCCCCTGTCTCCTTTAGGTGCAGGTCCAAAAGTATCCTGGCTAAACAGTTCCAGTGGTTTAGTAGGAATAATTGCCTTAGGTCGTTCCTTCAATAGTTCAGAGATGTATTTGTTTTTCTGACACAGTTCACAAGATCTGACCACTATGGTAATGGACTCTCGCATGTTAACCCAATATAACTTTTCTAACATGGTATAGTATGTTTTGTCACCTCCTCCGTGACCTATGCTTTTGTGCACTAACCAAATTAGTGGCACAATAAGTTCAGGTGGAATAGCAATTCGCACCTTCGTGTGTCTAGCATCGATGTATTTGCATACGATTTCTCCCACGAGAATGTAAAGTCTAGCTTTCCTTCTAGTTTCGAAATATGAGGCGTGCCTCCTTGTCATTCTCCCTGACAAGAATCTATAAATGTTCCTAAATGGTGCATGCTTCTTTTGAAAGAGAGGAATCCTTCTTAGTTTATCCAACGTTTCCTGATCTTCTGCGTCCGTCTGGATAACGTTAATTCTCACATTATTTTCAGGAGTCGGATGTCTGGAAAGAATATCTGCCAGTAGGTTGTCTTTTCCAGGAACATGGACTATCGTGGCATCAAATTGTTGTAAAAACATAGTCCACCTGGTCATCCGATCGCTTGACAAGTCGGACTTTAACATGAACTCCAGTGCTTTGTGATCCGTTCTGATTACAATCTTGTGTCCCAGCAATAATTTTTTCCATTGTTGTAGGGCATTTATGACGGCTAAAGCTTCAAGCTCCGTCGTGAAATAATTTAACTCGTGCGTGCGTAACTTCCTGCTGCTGAAGTAAATGTAGTGATGGTTGCCGTCTTGATCCTTCTGATACAAGACTGCGCTAATACCAATTCGTGAGGCGTCAGTTTCTACTATGAATGATCTTTCGAAGTCTGGGTATTCTAATTTGATGTTGTTTTTGAGCATTTCCTTTGCTTGAATAAAGGCATTCTCGGCAGCTGCATCCCATTTCCATCTATTGTTTTTCTTCAGGAGCTCATGTAATGGAGCCATAATTTCTGAATAACGTGGGCAATGACTACTGAAGAACTGGCAAAGACCCGCAAAAGCTCGGATGTCTTTGATCTTCTTGGGTTTGGGAAACTTTAATATTGCTTCTATCTTGTCTTCATTCGGGTGGTAACCGAATCTGTCTATCGTATGTCCAAGAAAGTTGATCTTTTCTTGAAAGAAATGGCATTTATTCAATTTTACCTTCATGTTCGCACTTCTGAGGTTTTCAAATAGCTTTTTCAAATGCATGAAGTGTTGCTCTGGCGTTTCTGAAGATATGATAATGTCGTCCACGTAGCAAATGGCAAATTGTTTTACTTCATCACTTAATTTATCATCCAAGGCTCTAATGAGTGCTGGGCTTGAATTTACCAACCCGTATGGTACACTCTGATACACGTAACAAGTTTGGTTAAACATGAACCCCGTGTAACATTTGCTGTCTTCTGTAAGCTCTATTTGATGAAATGCGGCAGTTAAATCAATCACTGGGAAACAGGTTTTATTCTTGAATCTCCTCAGTAGTTCCCTGATTTTTGCTGGCCTGTCATATTCTTTTAACAAAAGAGTATTAATGCCTCTGGCATCTAAGCATAGTCTCAGACTTCCATCTGCTTTCTTTACGACTGTAAGAGGGTTTAAATAAGGAGTGGCTTGCTTTCTTATTATACCGTCCTTTTCTATGCCTTTTATTAGCTCCGTCACTTCTGATTGATATTTCTCCGGTATCGGATACAATTTCTTTTGAGAGGGTGTGTTATCTGCGAGCTTGATCTGATATTTATATCCTCTGATAATGTCTGGTTTATCATTAAATACATCTGTAAAAGTCGTGACCAATTCTTCTAATCTCTCTCTCTCTCTCTGATCTTCAAAGTTCTCAATTTTCCTACCATAGTGAGGTATCTCTTCTGCTTCGACTTCCATGACCATTCTTACTAGATTTTCTTCTGTAGTTTCGTCAATCAGACTACACTCATTCTCCTCCTTCTTCGAGTTTTCTGGCTGATATTGGCCTTCATTAAATTTTATGACTCCGTTACGCAAGTCAATCACGGCTCCCGTCCTCTTTATAAAATCAATACCTAGAATAGCATCGAAATTTATCTGGTTCAAGACTATGAATATCTGCTCGTATTTGTATTCATTGATGGAGAATTCCATTAATGCCTGGACTTTACACTTCATGGTCTTATCATTGAATACACCCCTGACCTTGATAGTTGAAACGGGCATTGCTGTGAGTGAATTACCGTCTTTTAATCTGTGAAAACAGTTCTCCGACAAAATTGACGCTGTCGCCCCCGTATCTAGGAGTGTTCTCAGGCATTCACCTTCTGATACTATTTCTATGATGGGTAGCCTCGCTACTCTTCCTGTTTTCGGCTCTTCTCGCTCATACAGGAGATCTTCGTTCGTGGCTTGATACAACTCGTTTATCTCGATTACATGTCTAGTTACGGTGATGTTCTCGTCCTCCTTTACTCTTTGGAATTTGAAGTTTTTTTGTACCCCTCCTGGGTCTTCATTGCTCCGGTCTCTGCTTGATCCGGGCTGATATTCCTGATTTTGGTTACGCTGTCCCTGATTTTGGTTTCTTGCGTTTCCTTCTTCCCTTTCTCTAAGGTTCCTCAGGTATTCTTGACTTTCTCTCTCTCTATCATCGTAATTCCTCCTCACGTTATTGTTGTTTCTCCATCCTCGGTTTTGTTGATTCTGCTGTTGTTGCGGTCTCGAATAGTTGTTTGTGTTCCTCCAGTTTTGATATCCTCGATATCCGTAATTATTCGTCGGGTTATCTCTATTGTAGTATCCCTCTCGGCGATAATCATTGATCCTTTGGTGGTAGCTGTTTCTCCATTGATTTTCGTTCCATCGCTGATTATGGTATGGTCTCCCTTCTCTAGGTCTCTGATAACCAGTTTGAAAGCGATTTTGTCCATAAATTCTCGATCTAGTTGGTCCTACTCCATTTGTATTGTCTTCCGTCTGTTGCGTTTGATCAACATGGATGGTGTGGATCTCTCTATGTTCCGGATTTCTGGTTCTTTGGTTCTGGTTTCCGGTTGAGTTGTTGGACACATTGGACGTGTGATCCAGTCTCCTCAAAATTACTGCCATCCCCTCTAATGTTTTGACGTTTGCCGAAATGAGGTGCCTTCTAACTTCAGTTGGTAACTGGCATGAAATAGCATGTACTAGGTCTTCTTCTGCCAATGGAGGTTGAAGATATTGCAAGCGTGCTAATTGTTTTGTAAAGAAGCTTGCGTACTTCGTCGGACTAGAGTAAGCATACTTTTTCGAATAAATTTCGGCGCGTATGTCTTGTTGAAGTTCCTTGCTCCAGAATCGCTTCTGTAGAGCAATAGCGAATTCCTCGAATGTATGATAAGTATCCCTGAGAGCTCTGTCCCAAACTAATGCCTCTGAGTCCAAATATTTCTTTACTACCCTCATGTGTCGTTCAAGAGGTATTCTGTTATCCTCTAGATATGATCTCATGCCTCTAAGAAATTCCACAGCAGTGATATTTCCAACCCCGCTGAATTTATTGGGCTTTTCGTCGTTACTCTTGATGACGATTATGTTCGCATTTGACCTACTCTGGTAAGGTTCAAAGTCTCCTCCAAGTTCCCCTGTTTCTGTTCGAAATGGCTCTCGAATGAAGTTAAAGCTGGATTTCGGAATCTGCTGTTGACTATCCACGCTTTCCTTATCCTCTTCTATCTTATCTGTCCTAGCCTCTAATTTCCTGATTTCTTCCTTCAATTTTCATCTCTTGCTTCAAAGAATCTAGTTAAGTCCTTCCTGATCTCCTCCCTGACTTCAGCTCTTAACGTAGATGAAAATGTAGCGTCCTCAATCGTGAGTGACCTTAATTGTTGTTCCAATTCGCTGGTTTCCTTTTCCTGCCTCGACCTAATTTTCGCCAGTTCTATGTTTATGTCATCAACTGTACGTTTAACCCTGTCAAATTCGTCTGAATTACTTAAATCTGCTTTATTTACTGTACCCACAAGTTACCTTCAGAAACACAAACAGAAAAACGATTTAAAAAAAACAGAGAGCAACTAGGGTATGTGTGTGGAACGGCTGGACAAATTACCATACCCAGGTTGCATTTAAATTGAGAGAAGAGCACTAAAACTAAACTTGAAGAAAACACGAATCACATTTCATAACATTAAATATAATTGAAGGAAAGAACATCTTACATGCATGTTAAAAAAAGGATGTAACATAAATAGTAATAAAAAGAACAAACAAATTAATAATCAAGAAGCAAGGAACCAATAAAATTAAGAAGGAGATGGAATTTAATTACCCAATTTCAATGAAGAAGTTCAATTATGCGAGAACCAATTATACCCTACATCAGTAGAATTAGATTCCGAAGAAAAAATATACATTATCATCGTATAGGTTCGAAGAATGACAAGTTCAAACCACCAAGAAGATATCTCTTGGAAATTAAAAAGATAATTCTTGAAATCTTTTAGTTACTCAGGAGCAAAGGCAAGGTACGTGCGTACGGCATGAAAATCCAATATGACTGACCTCAAGTCGACATGAAAAATTAATTACATTGTTTCCGAGAAAAACGAGATCGGATAACAATCCCGGAGAGTATCCAGGCAACGGACCATGGAAAAAATAAAAATACATATCATAAGTGGTGATATTTTAAACAGAGTCTTTAAGAGACCACGCTAACGAGACGAGGAAAAGGAAAATTAACTGTTACGAAAAAAAAAATTAAGGTTAGGAAAATTCCTCGCTCAAAACAAAATGAGATCTGAACATTACACAGAACGGCACGTCAGAAAAAAGATAAAACACAACCCTCCCAAAATACATATAAATAAGTGTATTACATCAAGTTAAAAATAAGGTATTGGAACTTTCTCTTCATGCTTAGGCCTACTCGGTTCTACAAACCAAGTGACTTACTAACGGCAAAATAAATGCCAACTGCGCTAAGATAATTATTCAACAGCTCAAGACTGCAACATATAAAATATGTAGAATAACACCAACACAAATACTCGTATCGACGACCAATTCACATTTTCAGGTCACAAATAGTTCCAATAACTTTTAACACAAACAAACCTTAATAAAGAGATGTATTCCTGTAGCCAAACTTCATACATTGCGTTTTCTTCATGTCTACATATTTAATCCGATGACAGAGATTTCTCAACGGTGGGCGGTAAATGTAAATCACGTAGAGACGAAATTATATCGGGGAAAGGAAGTTTACCTGGCCTAAGGCCAGATAATCCCCGTTTTACACCAGAGATTTAGTTCTCACATCTTTCCTTCTTGCAAGAATTCCTTCAACTTCATTTGTTTATCTCAACAACCAGCACAAAATGGCCGCCGTTCGGGCTCGAACGGAGCCGATCGTGAGACCTCGAGTTCTCAAAACTTAAGTGCCAACATTAGCCACACGAGCGAGCCATCGACAAGACAGACACGCTGAAGGTTGCCGGCTCACTAGTTCGGACAGTCACCAATAGATACCGTGAAGATCAAGTTTGCAGCAGCAGCCGCCCGCGGATACGACTGGAATGCACGTTAATATTTATTAACGGGTCATCTCTCCCCCACACAATGCTGGACAATAGGCAACAATTGTTCACAAGTTTATGGTTGGGGGTAAAAGATACACCGAGAAAATATGACCTGAAAACATACATCAGTTCTCACAACACCTAGTACACCAAACTGATCGTTCCATGATTAGATACACCCAAGTTTTTTCATGCATCTGAAAATCACCAACATGCGTAAAATTCCAACTCTTACTTGGCAGTAGTACAATCTTTTTTTTGGATACAATAAAATACAGAAATAAGTCTTCATAGGATGGAGGAGACTCGGTCATTCTCAGTGCTGAGGTCACGGCTTAGCATCACGACGTCCGGGCCCTGGACATTCGCGACAGTCACAACGCTCTTCAAACAGGATGACGATATCACCAACATTTGATCTGAAATCAAATCGTACTCCGACAGCAATGGTCCATTTCTTTCTTCATCACACTTTTTGATTAACATCAGTTACGACAAGTCCATAGTTTAAACATGATTTAGGAAAAATTTTGGCTACAGAATATACATAACTAAGTTTTAACTAAGGTTTCCCCATCAAATTTTTGAGATTCCTTGCTTTTACAAATTTAAAATACAACTTTATGATCATTAATTTGAAACATCACAACCTCTCTTAACATGAGACATATGCACCCTAAATATTTTCTTTTTCTGAGGGTCCTTTACAAGTAATGTCACCGGAGTGATAAAACTTATAATTTCACAAGGGCCACGGAATCTTGTGACTAGCTTGCCAGATTCTCTAGAACCAACTTCCTTAACAGAAAAATTCTTGACAAAAACCATGTCCCCAATCTGAAGTGACGTAGGTTTACGTCCTCTATTATACCTCTGTTGAAGATTCTCGTGTGCCACCTTCATATATGTTTTGGCCTTTTTCCAAATAGAACGTACGTTCTCATTCATGACTTTATCAGGCAACAATTGATTAATAGTCCACAAATTAGATATAGGGGAATTTGGGACGAAGGAGAACATTAAATTGAAAGGGGTGGTACGATGAGATTCATGCACCGCAGTGTTGAACGAATAAGTCAACCAAGGAATGCAACTGTCCCATAATCTATGGTCCTTATGATGGTAAGCAATTAACGCAGCTCGAAGATTCCTGTTCACCCTCTCAGCATACGATCCTTTAGGATAATAGATAGAAGATGTCACATGGGAAATGGATAACTCGAAACAAAAATTGCGGAAAACATGTGATGTAAAGCATTTCGCGTTGTCTGATACCAGAAATTGGCAGGGGCCAAAAACAGCAAAAATATGGTTAAGACATTTAATTACCGTTTCAGTGGTAGCTGAGCGAGTTGGGAACAACCAGTTAAAACGACTGAAGCCATCCGTACAAACCAGTACAAAACGGTTACCCAGCTTCGACAGCGGCATCGGGCCGACAAAATCTACAAACAATCTTTCCATTGGTTTATCGGAAAGTTGAGACGATAACATTCCAACCTTAGTGTTAGGAGATGGTTTTGCCAATTTACATGTTGTACAATTATTTACCAGTCTTCTGATGTCACCATCCATACCCTTCCAGATAAAATTTTGCCTCACCTTTAATCTGGTCTTATATACTCCTAAATGTCCACCGATAGGAGACTCATGAAAGTATTTAAAGATCTCGCCTACTAAAACAGTGGGAAGAACAATCTTAGGTGTTCTATCAGAACGGGCCAAACAACACAAGATGCCATTCCTTAATGAATATGGTTTTACAACTTCACCAACCTCTAATTTTCTTATAATCTCACTTAGAACTGGATCTTCCTTTTGATATTCAGATACATCCCGAAACAACATGGGACAGTTAGACAGAATTACGTTTGACATGTTATGTTCCAAAATTGCGTTACACTTCACATTTTCCTCAACCTCAACATTAGTGTCACCATACATCCGACTTAAACAATCAGCGATGACATTTTCACTCCCTCGGATGTGACGTACAGAGAACTTAAAGGAAGAAATTCGAGTGGCCCAACGAGCTATTCGACCAGTTTTCCTAGGTCTGCCAAGAACCCAACTCAAGGCTTGGTTATCTGTTTCTAACTCGAAGGGTACATGTTCGATATACAACTTGAACTTTTCAAGAGCATCCATGACGGCCAAACCTTCGAGTTCATAAACAGAGTAATTTCTTTCTGCATCATTCAGAGTGCGGGAAGTGTATGCAATAGGTAATCTACCTTTTCCATGGTCTTGTAGTAACACTGCACCAACAGCACTATTGGAGGCATCAGTTTGCACAATAAAGGTTTTGGAGAAATCAGGGATGGACAAAATAGGTGCATTTATCAAAGCTAATTTCAAATCTTCAAATGCTGCTTCTTGCGAAGGACCCCAAACAAAATTAACTCCCTTCTTCCTCAACATATTTATAGGAGCAGCACGCTGAGCGAAATTGTTAATGAACTTACGGAAATAGTTCATCATACCGATGAACCTTGATACACCTTTAACATTCTTAGGGGGCTTAAAGTCACGAATCGCTTGGGTTCTCGAATGATCCACAGAAATTCCAGACGATGTTACGATATGTCCCAAAAATGAAATCTTGGGTTTAGCAAAGGAAACTTTAGATGGTTTTACGGTAAGACCAGCTTTCTTTAGACGAGACATAACCTCACCAATATGTTCCAGATGATCATCAAAGTTCTCACTGAATATGACTACGTCGTCTAAATAATGATACACAAACTTGAACTTGATTCCATCAAATACCATATCTAGCAATCGGCTTAGGATGGCCGCACCCGTGGAGATCCCAAATGGTAAACGGTTAAAATGAAAGAGATTCCAGTCAGTGGAGAAGGCTGTTAGATGTTTAGAATCTTCAGTTAATGGAATCTGAAAGTACGCGCGATTCAGATCTAAAATCGTATACCAGTTAGCACCCCTAAACCATGCAAAGCAAGATCTCAGATCAGGAAGCGGGATGGACTGCTGAATAACCTTTTTATTAAGAGCTCGATAATCAACAACTGGGCGAAATTTACCGTCAGATTTAGGCACCAAGAAAATAGGTGACGAATACGAGGAAGTAGACTTACTAATGATCCCTTCATCTAACATCTCGTCGATTATCTCTTTCAAGATTTTCATCTTGGGAGGGGCTAGTCTATACGGTGGCGAACTGACTGGAATATAATCAGAAACGACAATCTTGTATTCCAATAGATTGGTCACCCCTAACTTATTCGTCAAAACCTCAGGGAAGGATGAACACAGTTCACGAAGTTTATCAGCTTGGTCAGGTTTAAGATTTTCAAAATTAAACTCCTCAATGGTGTCAGAACCAGATATAACTTTGGAGGAATTCACTCCGGAAAAACTAAGACAAGGCTTGAAGTTTAATTTTAAATTAGGCTTAAAACGAAACCAACATGACCTGTTTCTAAGGTCTAGTAACAACCCAACATGAGACAAAAAATCAGCACCCATAATGGCGTCGCAAGATAAATTATTTGCAACCCAAAAATCATATCTCCAAGTGAAATTTAAAATGCGGATCTTTAAGTTTACCAATCCTAAAACTTCAAGACTAGAACTGTTCGCTGACACAAAATTGTTCGGTTCTTTAATAAGTTTTCCAAATTTGCATACTGACCTCATATTTTCAAACCAATTTTTACTTAAAAATGATTTCACACTACCCGAATCGATCAGAGCAGTAACAGGTTCGTTATTTACCCAAATATCAATAAATGGGGAACAATGTTTAGAAACTTCAGAAATGCGACTACATAACCTCACTTTAGGTTTAAGACTTCTGACATCGTCAAAATAATTATTTACCTCCATAGAATTTATTTTAGAACTATTTGACGCATGGCAATCCGAAGAAGTCTCCTTACGATTTAGTCATGGGTTATGTTTAGGTCTCCTCGTACACCATTTAGCAATATGTTGAAATGATCCACAAGTATCACATCTTCTCCTGTTATTCGACGTGCGATTACCCGAAACGAAGGAATTTCTATTTTGGAAACGAGGGCCTCGCGAGCTATCATAACAGATAGGATTTCCAGAATCCTGAGATAGATTAGAATTAAAATTAGGTGGAGGAACATTGGCAACTCTCAAGGAATCGGAATGTTTGATAATACCCGAATTCAACACAAATCTGTTTAAATCAGAGAAATTTACGGGAATACTGCATGTTGTCAAGTATGACCTGCTTTCTGGATTAATCCCTTCCAATATAGAAGCCACAATTTGTTGTTCACTTAATTGTACAGAAAAAACTCTAGCATAAGACTTGATATCAGTTACATAATCATTTAAAGACTCTTCGAATCTCTGAACTCTATAGAAAAAATTATGCATCAGCATACTCAAAGCACGACTAGGAATAAATGAACTTAATATTTCACGATGAAATCGATCAATGGAATAACAACCTTCCATGGCTACAATTAACTTTTCTCTCAATAAACCAGAGGTATAAGGAAAGATCAGGTTGAAAATTTGACTATCAGGACACCCAAATCTTACAGCATTGTCAGCAAGGTCAATAAATTGCTTTAAAAATTTTATTAACAGGTTAGCATCGTTACCGTTGCACATCTCTAGATTTTGGATGCAAGCATTTAAAGGATGAGGTACACTACCAAACTTAATTCCCATTTTAAACTCCCCACGAGGATTATTATTTACATTAGATGACACATGTTCTAAATTAATAGGATTTTCAGAACATAGGGGCGATAATCTTTCATCATTCGACCTAGCATTAGATAAATTACCCCTAACCTGGTTGCTCGCAGCACCAGAAATGGACACATTAGCAAAGGAAACATTTATATCATCAAGATTTTCAAGGTTATGACGTGATGAGGTCGACCCTGTTCTGACATTGCTACACTCAGACCTAACCTCAGATATTCTGCACGCACTTGGATAGTTTTCCTGATTATACATAGTTGCAGGTTCACTATGATTCGACAAAGATCCACCAAAACTTCCTAAATTGCCTTCAACACTGATATTATGCACCAATTCGTTCAATCCACTAATAGAAGGAACCCCTTCATTTGCACACACACCAGGGTTAACACTCGCACTCTCACTATTATTTGGGAATAACGCAAAAAAGCAATCAACAAGTTTAGCACGCAGAGAAATTAATTTTAAATGGAATTCAGGATCTCTATCCTGCCAAACTTCTATTAAATCACGAAGGCGATGGTACCAATGTGAACAGCGGACCTTAAATCTGATAAGTTGAGAACTAGACGGAGCACAGTCAGAGTTTAACGAATGAAAAACCACAATTAAACTTTCAACAGATGGTACAATAAGGGACTTACCTAACGTCCAGTCAAATTTCCTCCAGTTTGGTACACGTACAGGATTATCCGAAACTGCATTCAGTAATATCAGATACTTTTCCCTATTTCCAGAGGAAGTAGAACCTCTAATCAGGAGTTCATAGATAATTTCTTCTTTGGTCAAACTGTAAGCTGCCCTAAGATTCCGTTGCTCCATTTATAGTCGACATGAAACATAAAATCACATAGGATTAATACAAGATTTTTTTCAGAATAAGTAACCCTTTTATGCCTATGCTTTCTCCAAGTCAAACCCAGTACACATTCTCTCAACAAAATACAAGGTGGAAACAAAACCACGCGACTAGGTACCAAAATATGTACCCACAAGTTACCTTCAGAAACACAAACAGAAAAACGATTAAAAAAAACAGAGAGCAACTAGGGTATGTGTGTGGAACGGCTGGACAAATTACCATACCCAGGTTGCATTTAAATTGAGAGAAGAGCACTAAAACTAAACTTGAAGAAAACACGAATCACATTTCATAACATTAAATATAATTGAAGGAAAGAACATCTTACATGCATGTTAAAAAAAGGATGTAACATAAATAGTAATAAAAAGAACAAACAAATTAATAATCAAGAAGCAAGGAACCAATAAAATTAAGAAGGAGATGGAATTTAATTACCCAATTTCAATGAAGAAGTTCAATTATGCGAGAACCAATTATACCCTACATCAGTAGAATTAGATTCCGAAGAAAAAATATACATTATCATCGTATAGGTTCGAAGAATGACAAGTTCAAACCACCAAGAAGATATCTCTTGGAAATTAAAAAGATAATTCTTGAAATCTTTTAGTTACTCAGGAGCAAAGGCAAGGTACGTGCGTACGGCATGAAAATCCAATATGACTGACCTCAAGTCGACATGAAAAATTAATTACATTGTTTCCGAGAAAAACGAGATCGGATAACAATCCCGGAGAGTATCCAGGCAACGGACCATGGAAAAAATAAAAATACATATCATAAGTGGTGATATTTTAAACAGAGTCTTTAAGAGACCACGCTAACGAGACGAGGAAAAGGAAAATTAACTGTTACGAAAAAAAAAATTAAGGTTAGGAAAATTCCTCGCTCAAAACAAAATGAGATCTGAACATTACACAGAACGGCACGTCAGAAAAAAGATAAAACACAACCCTCCCAAAATACATATAAATAAGTGTATTACATCAAGTTAAAAATAAGGTATTGGAACTTTCTCTTCATGCTTAGGCCTACTCGGTTCTACAAACCAAGTGACTTACTAACGGCAAAATAAATGCCAACTGCGCTAAGATAATTATTCAACAGCTCAAGACTGCAACATATAAAATATGTAGAATAACACCAACACAAATACTCGTATCGACGACCAATTCACATTTTCAGGTCACAAATAGTTCCAATAACTTTTAACACAAACAAACCTTAATAAAGAGATGTATTCCTGTAGCCAAACTTCATACATTGCGTTTTCTTCATGTCTACATATTTAATCCGATGACAGAGATTTCTCAACGGTGGGCGGTAAATGTAAATCACGTAGAGACGAAATTATATCGGGGAAAGGAAGTTTACCTGGCCTAAGGCCAGATAATCCCCGTTTTACACCAGAGATTTAGTTCTCACATCTTTCCTTCTTGCAAGAATTCCTTCAACTTCATTTGTTTATCTCAACAACCAGCACAAAATGGCCGCCGTTCGGGCTCGAACGGAGCCGATCGTGAGACCTCGAGTTCTCAAAACTTAAGTGCCAACATTAGCCACACGAGCGAGCCATCGACAAGACAGACACGCTGAAGGTTGCCGGCTCACTAGTTCGGACAGTCACCAATAGATACCGTGAAGATCAAGTTTGCAGCAGCAGCCGCCCGCGGATACGACTGGAATGCACGTTAATATTTATTAACGGGTCATTTACAATATATGTCAGCGTGGCTACGTTATTGATTTGAAGCGTATCTATCCGCTTGGATAGATCTTCACGTACTCTACTAACATTTAGGTTTGAACTTAATTCTATGGCCTTAATATCATTAGATAATTTATGATGGATTTCAGATACAATTTTAGTGGTGACTGTTACGACCTCCCCCTTCATGTCCGTAACAGCCTTTACAATAGAGGCATTTATGTCTACATTAATGCCATCTTCAATCAATTTCCTTTGACCTTCCAACTTGACCTGTAATTCACCAACAGTATCATTTAGACTGTCAAGTTGATCCTTGAGTCTGTTCTGGGCCCCTGATATGTGTACATGATGTGTAGTGTTTTCTTCCTTAATGGAGCTAATACTAGCCTGTAATTTTTCCTCTAGCTCTATTATGTGGTTACTGTTAGCTAATTTCACTTCTAATACTTTGCTTATCATGTCGGATCTTAAAATTCCTACTTCTGTTTTAGTAAGACTAATGTCCGGTTTGACTTGGTCAAATGAGGTTTTTAATTCTTCCTGTGCATTACCTGCCCTTTCTAAAATTTTCTGAGCCTTTTCCTGATTTTTCCTAACCTCATCATGAATTTTCCTGGCTTCTTCCTGCGCTTTTTCCTGATTTTTCCTAACCTCATCATGAATTTTCCTGGCTTCTTCCTGCGCTGCTCTTATTTCGGATTGGATTTTTCTATCTTCTAATCTAGCCTGTTCCTGACTCAATCGGTCCTCTTCGCGAGCTTTTTCTTGAGCTAATCTCATCTCCGCTCTTATCCTTTTAGCCTCTTCTTCTAACTTTCGGTCTTCCTCTCGTGCTTTTTCTAATGTTAGCCTAATTTCCTCCTGTGCCTTCTCTTGAGCTAACCTGATTACCTCCCATTTCTTTTCTCTAGCTAACCTAGTTTCTTCCCTTTCCTTTTATCTAGTTAGTCTATCTTCCTTTCTGGCCTTTTCTAAAGCTCACCTGGCTTCCTCCTGTGCTAACGTTATACTAGCCTTGGTAGGCGTTTGAGCAACCGACAACTCGGCCTTGACTTCGGATTTCAGAGTAGCTACAGATTTCTGAATCTCGGCTTTCATTTGTTTGGTGTTAGAGTGTGTTAATTGGTGGAGGGGTTCAATGTCTTTGGTCAATACACTTGGACCTTCTTTCATATTCTCCAACATCGTCCTTATGAACGTCATGTCGTTCGCTGACAAAATTTCTTCTTCCTTGAGACTAAGGGAAGTATCAACTACAAAAACTACAAGTGAATATCCAGAATTGACCAACGTATACATTTTATACAAGTGATGGAATGCATTGAACATCTTAATACTACTTAAGTCTATTTAAAACGCGAGTTAACACGTATATTTTATTGTCCCATTTTACTGAACCGACATCATTACATTTTATCATCCGACTTAACTTATGTTTAACAACGTGAATTTACTTTTTAATTTAATATTACATGGCCAATTGTCATTAGCTGGATCTAGAAATATGCCTCACAACTGTAAAGTACTCCACTAATCTGCTGATGTTGCGTTCACCTCAACAATCATTAAATTTGGGATCGGCATTTCTTTTATCTCGAAACGTATATGGCCTCACTCTCGAGTGCTTCCAACTGCCTCTCTCGAGTACCCCTTTCGATCGCCCCACGGACGGGCCGGCCATTTAAATCTACTATCTATATGCGCCCGAATTCACCAATCAGTACCTATATCCGCTGCACTGTAAAGGATTGCAGACACGTAAATACCCAGCTCACAAACTTACCATTGTCTGCTAAGTAAAAATTGGGAATTCCAAGAACACACAGGGTAGATCTATAAAAGAAAATAGTACTACCAGCGTAGGTACAAATTTCTACTATCATTTACATTTGAGCAAATCGAGAAACTCCAATCTCGAGGGGTGATAAGGTCTGTCTATAGTGAGCGCCTGTATCTTACCTAGCAGTACTATTTTCGGCGATGACAAAATGAAAACGATGTCAGCTAAGATAAAAATTGGCTGATTCGCTAGCCGTTTATTGTGCTAAGAAAAAAATACAGACATTTACTGACTGCCTGTCTATCAATAGTGTCTACCTGACACTGCAATAAATAAACTCAAAATAAACTAAAACGTGGCACTAATATAACATGTCCTGAAATTAAAGATTGGAGAATTCGGTACTCCATTTAAATATGAGAAAAATTATGAAACGGCGTGATTTCAAACATTACCCTATATTATACATACCGTTTCATATTTGAACCGTAGTTCCACATCTAAATATGTAAAATAAAAATTTACTCAGTATTAAATATATTCATATATACAATAATTCGTGGTTCGCACAAATATACACTCAACTGTGTTGAAGTGATTAAATTACCTATAATACAAATGAGTCTTTACAACTCAACTTCCGTAACAAACACCGTAACTCGATCGGTTGAAAGTATAAATACTAGTCTGAATCAATAGAACATAGGTGACAAACATTTAAGTTAAGCACTGTTCTTACTTTGTCTTCTCCCATTTGATCATTAAATCTCGAAAAATTCCTGAAATTCTTTGCTCGGTTTACATTTTCTTTGATAAACGTGAATACTCGAAGTGCATGGCATTTGACCTTCATTACACACTTCTCTTCCAAAATTATACAACAACCACATTATTTCTTAAACACCCTGTACAGAACGTTCCTCGAATACACTTAAACAATGTCACATTCGCTGTGATCAAAACTAGAAAAACGAGACTCCTCAGTCTCCTTTCGCGAAAATACGTAACTCATTTTCGTCTACTATTCCTTTCTTGCACGGTATTCCAAATCTAAACTCCCATTTCAGTGCATTTTCTTACTCAATGCAAAGAAAATTAGTAACTTTATTAAATATCCACGTCCATTGTGAATATTGTTCAAGAAACAAACTTTAACAATCTCCTCTATCCTTATACAAAATTTCATCGTGCCTATAACTTCACTTCTGTAATTACTTCTGCACAGTTACTTTTATATCACCCTGTGATTTAACTTTCTTAACTCCTTTTCACGTATTTAAATTCAGTTTTACATTATTGCAACTTTCAAAGAATTATCAGCAAGAATTCATATTTAACAAATGATATAAGTGTGTCTTCCTTTCGTGAAAATATTTAAGCCTTAACTATCTTCGTGGAATATTTGTTTAACAAATTTATCTAGGCATTTTAATGCTCTAAATGTTTTATTGGACATGTATATAATTGTTCTTGAAATACCTTTGTTACTAGGAAATATGGTTTATCACGTTACAGCATAGTTCTACATATCTATCTGTTTCATTACAGCGAATTTGGTATTCATTGGTTTAATTATCTATCAAGTATTTGGACTATCTTTTATCAGATTTTGTGTCGTGTAACAATTCAATTTTGTTCACAATTGGTTTAAAATAAATTTCTGACACTCGAATCAACATCATGAGTTGTCGAAATATTTGACACTTCGTGACATAGCTTTTTGAATATACGGTACTTAAATTGTTCAATATACGTTCCATCGCTGCGCATAAAACAGATTTATTTAATTTAACGCAAGTATCTATAATTCTAAACGATTTTATATTGAAATGATTTTAACGTTAACAACTGCGATACGCAAATAAAATTTCGTCCAAATGACGGAAATTTTCAATGGAAAATAACTCCTAAGAAAATACGAAAAATACTAGATCAAAATCTACACAATTTTAAATACAATCACAAAATTATACGGTTGCTCAATTAGGATAAACACAGAACATGACTACAATTCTACCAAATATAAATCAATCTCTTCTCTACCTTGAGTTGAAGACGGTCTCAGATGTACCATGTCTCGTCTGGCAAGCCAAATGTGTGTGTGTGAGTGCACCGCCCACAGCTATGCGGACCGGTTGTGACGGGGCCTGCTGGACATCTCTCCCAGTGGAACAAGGTCGGTGACATAACTGGGTTAGCGACCGCGCCGTGAAACAGCATCTCTCTTCCGCACTCCCTCGCTCGTCTCCCGCACGTTGTCCGGATCTTCTTACGATACCCCTTCACTGCGCCGACATCGCTTCTCAAGGTTGAAATTCGTTTGTTTTTTAAAAGTCTTTGAAAGTATACTGGATGTATATGAACTCGTGTTAAGAAGTTGAGATTTGTCCTGCATTTCTGCGCATCGCGTAGATGTTCCGCTGCGCCGTCCATGTTGTGGAATTCTGGATTCAACTCTTCATTTTTGTAGCTTCTACTTCCCTTTAATGTGCACTTTAGCACGTAGTCATACTCATTTTAATGATTACACTGGTACAACTTCCCCGTTGCCAATTCACGAACTGCATTCTGTATAATTTCCAAGTATGAGCTAAATTGTAGGAATAATGAAGCTCTTCTGTAGAAGTGAAACGTTTGCATCTGTCTGCATGCGATGTATAATAGCTTCGTTTTTGAAATACTGTAATATCAAGCTGTGTTTCAAAATCACTGGTCTATATGCTGTGCTGATCTGCGTTAGAATGTTCCTTGCTCTGCAAGTCACAGCCTTCTGTACTCCACACTCGTCCTCTCCACTTTCGTAATGCGTAGCACTATTCTGGAAAACTACTAGTTTCTCCACTCGCAGTCTTGTCTCGTCGCGATCTGAATTTGGAAAGAACTGCTCGCCCTTGCCCTCTGTGTACGGCAAGTTCCTCGCTCTGCCTCCCCTCTTGCGGTGTGACGTAGCTCCATAAACTTCTCCTCACTCAGTGTGTCATCAACCTTGATCCCTTCTCCCCCTGCATGACGTTTCTCTGACTTCTCGTGGTGTGACGCACTCTTACAATGTAGGCCTCTCTACATTCAGATAATAAATATACAACCATATTTAAATCATTCCTTTTTGCCTTCCGTAATTGTTTAATTATAAATGATGCATAGTATTTCACTATTTCAACTCAGGTTTTCCATATCTCACGAATTTTGAGGAATAAAAGATTTTAATTCGTTCTTTTATTTTTCCTGGGTCCCAGTTCATATCCCGTCTGGATCTTTGGTATTGGCCTTAAATAAATTCGGGCGCAATTCCCCGTTGCCAATTTAAAGTAAAGTATAGCCTGTACTTTCTTTAATAACAGTTGGTTTCTCTGTTCTTGGGACTGAATTTATTTATTTACTGAATCTTTGGGTAAAATCTCTTTAATTTGGAGTGGTTAAATTTTCCAATGGATCTGTTGTCTTCAATCCTTGCGATCTTGTAGCAATTGTTACCGTAGACTGTATCTACCTTGAAAGGTCCCCTAAAAAGACTACTGAACTTGATGTATACCTTCTTCAGTACGTCCGCTTTCACAGGAATCCTGACTAATACGAGGTCACCTTCTCGTAGCGGGCCGCTAAATCTCTTCCCTTGCAAGCGTTTTAATCTCTTCTCGGCCGCTTTGTTGAGCTGGACTCGTGCTGCTTCGATTCTCTGGTCCATCGGTGGTTCGTTATCTTCCGGAATGTTGAAGATTCCGTTCCAGGGTCATATGGGTTTCTCCTCAAAGTGTAACATTAATGGAATTTCGTTGGTGCTCTCATGTCTCGTGTTATTTATGCAAAATTCTACTAGGGGTACAATCTTTACCCAATTCGCATGATTATCTGCACTATACAAGCGAATGTACTTAGAAAATTCAAGCATTGTTCTTTCAATGGGATTTGTCTCTGGGCTGCGAACTGATGAGAATAGGTGAACAATATCCAACCTATCCATCGCTCCTTGAAATTCTGCAGAGGTAAATTGCGTTCCGTGGTCCGTTAGAAGTCTTTCTGGTTTTCCCAACTTAGGAATAATGTTTCTCCCCAAGTGGTATAAAACAGTTTTCGTTGTGGCGTTTTGCATTGGATTAAGCATTACAACCTTGGAAAACACATCCATCGTGACTAGCACATATTGGTTTCCCCTGTCTCCTTTAGGTGCAGGTCCAAAAGTATCCTGGCTAAACAGTTCCAGTGGTTTAGTAGGAATAATTGCCTTAGGTCGTTCCTTCAATAGTTCAGAGATGTATTTGTTTTTCTGACACAGTTCACAAGATCTGACCACTATGGTAATGGACTCTCGCATGTTAACCCAATATAACTTTTCTAACATGGTATAGTATGTTTTGTCACCTCCTCCGTGACCTATGCTTTTGTGCACTAACCAAATTAGTGGCACAATAAGTTCAGGTGGAATAGCAATTCGCACCTTCGTGTGTCTAGCATCGATGTATTTGCATACGATTTCTCCCACGAGAATGTAATGTCTAGCTTTCCTTCTAGTTTCGAAATATGAGGCGTGCCTCCTTGTCATTCTCCCTGACAAGAATCTATAAATGTTCCTAAATGGTGCATGCTTCTTTTGAAAGAGAGGAATCCTTCTTAGTTTATCCAACGTTTCCTGATCTTCTGCGTCCGTCTGGATAACGTTAATTCTCACATTATTTTCAGGAGTCGGATGTCTGGAAAGAATATCTGCCAGTAGGTTGTCTTTTCCAGGAACATGGACTATCGTGGCATCAAATTGTTGTAAAAACATAGTCCACCTGGTCATCCGATCGCTTGACAAGTCGGACTTTAACATGAACTCCAGTGCTTTGTGATCCGTTCTGATTACAATCTTGTGTCCCAGCAATAATATTTTCCATTGTTGTAGGGCATTTATGACGGCTAAAGCTTCAAGCTCCGTCGTGAAATAATTTAACTCGTGCGTGCGTAACTTCCTGCTGCTGAAGTAAATGTAGTGATGGTTGCCGTCTTGATCCTTCTGATACAAGACTGCGCTAATACCAATTCGTGAGGCGTCAGTTTCTACTATGAATGATCTTTCGAAGTCTGGGTATTCTAATTTGATGTTGTTTTTGAGCATTTCCTTTGCTTGAATAAAGGCATTCTCGGCAGCTGCATCCCATTTACATCTATTGTTTTTCTTCAGGAGCTCATGTAATGGAGCCATAATTTCTGAATAACGTGGGCAATGACTACTGAAGAACTGGCAAAGACCCGCAAAAGCTCGGATGTCTTTGATCTTCTTGGGTTTGGGAAACTTTAATATTGCTTCTATCTTGTCTTCATTCGGGTGGTAACCGAATCTGTCTATCGTATGTCCAAGAAAGTTGATCTTTTCTTGAAAGAAATGGCATTTATTCAACTTTACCTTGATGTTCGCACTTCTGCGGTTTTCAAATAGCTTTTTCAAATGCATGAAGTGTTGCTCTGGCGTTTCTGAAGATATGATAATGTCGTCCACGTAGCAAATGGCAAATTGTTTTACTTCATCACTTAACTTATCATCCAAGGCTCTAATGACTGCTGGGCTTGAATTATCCAACCCGTATGGTACACTCTGATACACGTAACAAGTTTGGTTAAACATGAACCCCGTGTAACATTTGCTGTCTTCTGTAAGCTCTATTTGATGAAATGCGGCAGTTAAATCAATCACTGGGAAACAGGTTTTATTCTTGAATCTCCTCAGTAGTTCCCTGATTTTTGCTGGCCTGTCATATTCTTTTAACAAAAGAGTATTAATGCCTCTGGCATCTAAGCATAGTCTCAGACTTCCATCTGCTTTCTTTACGACTGTAAGAGGGTTTAAATAAGGAGTGGCTTGCTTTCTTATTATACCGTCCTTTTCCATGCCTTTTATTAGCTCCGTCACTTCTGATTGATATTTCTCCGGTATCGGATACAATTTCTTTTGAAAGGGTGTGTTATCTGCGAGCTTGATCTGATATTTATATCCTCTGATAATGTCTGGTTTATCATTAAATACATCTGTAAAAGTCGTGACCAATTCTTCTAATCTCTCTCTCTCTGATCTTCAAAGTTCTCCATTTTCCTACCATAGTGAGGTATCTCTTCTGCTTCGACTTCCATGACTATTCTTACTAGATTTTCTTCTGTAGTTTCGTCAATCAGACTACACTCATTCTCCTCCTTCTTCGAGTTTTCTGGCTGATATTGGCCTTCATTAAATTTTATGACTCCGTTACGCAAGTCAATCACGGCTCCCGCCCTCGTTATAAAATCAATACCTAGAATAGCATCGAAATGTATCTGGTTCAAGACTATGAATATCTGCTCGTATTTGTATTCATTGATGGAGAATTCCATTAATGCCTGGACTTTACACTTCATGGTCTTATCATTGAATACACCCCTGACCTTGATAGTTGAAACGGGCATTGCTGTGAGTGAATTACCGTCTTTTAATCTGTGAGAACAGTTCTCCGACAAAATTGACGCTGTCGCCCCCGTATCTAGGAGTGTTCTCAGGCATTCACCTTCTGATACTATTTCTATGATGGGTAGCCTCGCTACTCTTCCTGTTTTCGGCTCTTCTCGCTCATACAGGAGATCTTCGTTCGTGGCTTGATACAACTCGTTTATCTCGATTACATGTCTAGTTACGGTGATGTTCTCGTCCTCCTTTACTCTTTGGAATTTGAAGTTTTTTTGTACCCCTCCTGGGTCTTCATTGCTCCGGTCTCTGCTTGATCCGGGCTGATATTCCTGATTTTGGTTACGCTGTCCCTGATTTTGGTTTCTTGCGTTTCCTTCTTCCCTTTCTCTAAGGTTCCTCAGGTATTCTTGACTTTCTCTCTCTCTATCATCGTAATTCCTCCTCACGTTATTGTTGTTTCTCCATCCTCATTTTTGTTGATTCTGCTGTTGTTGTGGTCTCGAATAGTTGTTTGTGTTCCTCCAGTTTTGATATCCTCGATATCCGTAATTATTCGTCGGGTTATCTCTATTGTAATATCCCTCTCGGCGATAATCATTGATCCTTTGGTGGTAGCTGTTTCTCCATTGATTTTCGTTCCATCGCTGATTATGGTATGGTCTCCCTTCTCTAGGTCTTTTGATAACCAGGTTGAAAGCGATTTTGTCCATACATTCTCGATCTAGTTGGTCCTACTCCATTTGTATTGTCTTCCGTCTGTTGCGTTTGATCAACATGGATGGTGTGGATCTCTCTATGTTCCGGATTTCTGGTTCCTTGGTTCTGGTTTCCGGTTGAGTTGTTGGACACATTGGACGTGCGATCCAGTCTCCTCAAAATTACTGCCATCCCCTCTAATGTTTTGACGTTTGCCGAAATGAGGTGCCTTCTAACTTCAGTTGGTAACTGGCATGAAATAGCATGTACTAGGTCTTCTTCTGCCAATGGAGGTTGAAGATATTGCAAGCGTGCTAATTGTTTTGTAAAGAAGCTTGCGTACTTCGTCGGACTAGAGTAAGCATACTTTTTCGAATAAATTTCGGCGCGTATGTCTTGTTGAAGTTCCTTGCTTCAGAATCGCTTCTGTAGAGCAATAGCGAATTCCTCGAATGTATGATAAGTATACCTGAGAGCTCTGTGCCAAACTAATGCCTCTGAGTCCAAATATTTCTTTACTACCCTCATGTGTCGTTCAAGAGGTATTCTGTTATCCTCTAGATATGATCTCATGTCTCTAAGAAATTCCACAGCAGTGATATTTCCAACCCCGCTGAATTTATTGGGCTTTTCGTCGTTACTCTTGATGACGATTATGTTCGCATTTGACCTACTCTTGTAAGGTTCAAAGTCTCCTCCAAGTTCCCCTGTTTCTGTTCGAAATGGCTCTCGAATGAAGTTAAAGCTGGATTTCGGAATCTGCTGTTGACCATCCACGCTTTCCTTATCCTCTTCTATCTTATCTGTCCTAGCCTCTAATTTCCTGATTTCTTCCTTCAATTTCTCATCTCTTGCTTCAAAGAATCTAGTTAAGTCCTTCCTGATGTGCTGCCTGACTTCAGCTCTTAACGTAGATGAAAATGTTGCGTCCTCAATCGTGAGTGACCTTAATTGTTGTTCCAATTCGCTGGTTTCCTTTTCCTGCCTCGACCTAATTTTCGCCAGTTCTATGTTTATGTCATCGACTGTACGTTTAACCCTGTCAAATTCGTCTGAATTACTTAAATCTGCTTTATTTACAATATCTGTCAGCGTGGCTACGTTATTGATTTGAAGCGTATCTATCCGCTTGGATAGATCTTCACGTACTCTACTAACATTTATGTTTGAACTTAATTCTATGGCCTTAATATCATTAGATAATTTATGATGGATTTCAGATACAATTTTAGTGGTGACTGTTACGACCTCCCACTTCATGTCCGTAACAGCCTTTACAATAGAGGCATTTATGTCTACATTAATGCCATCTTCAATCAATTTCCTTTGACCTTCCAACTTGACCTGTAATTCACCAACAGTATCATTTAGACTGTCAAGTTGCTCCCTGAGTCTGTTCTGGGCCCCTGATATGTGTACATGATGTGTAGTGTTTTCTTCCTTAATGGAGCTAATACTAGCCTGTAATTTTTCCTCTAGCTCTATTATGTGGTTACTGTTAGCTAATTTCACTTCTAATACTTTGCTTATCATGTGGGATCTTAAAAATCCTACTTCTGTTTTAGTAAGACTAATGTCCTGTTTGACTTGGTCAAATGAGGTTTTTAATTCTTCATGTGCATTTCCTGCCCTTTCTAAAATTTTCTGAGCCTTTTCCTGATTTTTCCTAACCTCATCATGAATTTTCCGGGCTTCTTCCTGAGCTGCTCTTATTTCGGCTTGGTTTTTTCTATCTTCTAATCTAGCCTGTTCCTGACTCAATCGGTCCTCTTCGCGAGCTTTTTCTTGAGCTAATCTCATCTCCGCTCTTATCCTTTTAGCCTCTTCTTCTAACTTTCGGTCTTCCTCTCGTGCTTTTTCTAATGTTAGCCTAATTTCCTCCTGTGCCTTCTCTTGAGCTAACCTGATTACCTCCCATTTCTTTTCTCTAGCTAACCTAGTTTCTTCCCTTTCCTTTTATCTAGCTAGTCTATCTTCCTTTCTGGCCTTTTCTAAAGCTCACCTGGCTTCCTCCTGTGCTAACAATATACTAGCCTTGGTTGGCGTTTGAGCAACCGACAACTCGGCCTTGACTTCGGATTTCACAGTAGCTACAGATTTCTGAATCTCGGCTTTCATTTGTTTAGTGTTAGAGTGTGTTACTTGGTGGAGGGGTTCAATGTATTTGGTCAATACACTTTGACTTTCTTTCATATTCTCCAACATCGTTCTTATGAACGTCATGTCGTTCGCTGACATAATTTCTTCTTTCTTGAGACTAAGGGAAGTATCAACTACAAAAACTACAAGTGAATATCCAGAATTGACCAACGTAAACATTTTATACAAGTGATGGAATGCATTGAACATCTTAATACTACTTAAGTCTATGTAAATCGCGATTTAACACGTATATTTTATTGTCCCATTTTACTGAACCGACATCATTACATTTTATCATCCGACTTAACTTATGTTTAACAACGTGAATTTACTTTTTAATTTAATATTACATGGCCAATTGTCATTAGCTGGATCTAGAAATATGCCTCACAATTGTAAAGTACTCCACTAATCTGCTGATTTTGCGTTCACCTCAACAATCATTAAATTTGGGATCGGCATTTCTTTTATCTCGAAACGTATATGGCCTCACTCTCGAGTGCTTCCAACTGCCTCTCTCGAGTACCCCTTTCGATCGCCCCACGGACTGGCCGGCCTTTTAAATCTACTATCTATATGCGCCCGGATTGCAGACACGTAACTACCCAGCTCACAAACTTAACATTGTCTGCTAAGTAAAAATTGGGATTTCCAAGAACACACAGGGTAGATCTATAAAAGAAAATAGTACTACCAGCGTAGGTACAAATTTCTACTATCATTTACATTTGAGCAAATCGAGAAACTCCAATCTCGAGGGGTGATAAGGTCTGTCTATAGTGAGCGCCTGTATCTTACCTAGCAGTACTATTTTCGGCGATGACAAAATGAAAACGATGTCAGCTAAGATAAAAATTGGCTGATTCGCTAAGGAGCGCCAGCCGTTTATTGTGCTAAGAAAAAAAAAATACAGACATATACTGACTGCCTGTCTATCAATAGTGTCTACCTGACACTGCAATAAATAAACTCAAAATAAACTAAAACGTGGCACTAATATAACATGTCCTGAAATTAAAGATTGGAGAATTCGGTACACCATTTAAATATGAGAAAAATTATGAAACGGCGTGATTTCAAACATTACCCTATATTATACATTCCGTTTCATATTTGAACCGTAGTTCCACATCTAAATATGTAAAATAAAAATTTACTCAGTATTAAATATATTCATATATACAATAATTCGTGGTTCGCACAAATATACACTCAACTGTGTTGAAGTGATTAAATTACCTATAATACAAATGAGTCTTTACAACTCAACTTCCGTAACAAACACCGTAACTCTATCGGTTGAAAGTATAAATACTAGTCTGAATCAATAGAACATAGGTGACAAACATTTAAGTTAAGCACTGTTCTTACTTTGTCTTCTCCCATTTGATCATTAAATCTCGAAAAATTCCTGAAATTCTTTGCTCGGTTTACATTTTCTTTGATAAACGTGAATACTCGAAGTGCATGGCATTTGACCTTCATTACACACTTCTCTTCCAAAATTATACAACAATCACATTATTTCTTAAACACCCTGTACAGAACTTTCCTCGAATACACTTAAATAATGTCACATTCGCTGTGATCAAAACTAGAAAAACGAGACTCCTCAGTCTCCTTCCGTGAAAATACGTAACTCATTTACGTCTACTATTCCTTTCTTGCACGGTATTCCAAATCTAAACTCTCATTTCAGTGCATTTTCTTACTCAATGCAAAGAAAATTAGTAACTTTATTAAATATCCACGTCCATTGTGAATATTGTTCAAGAAACAAACTTTAACAATCTCCTCTATCCTTATACAAAATTTCATCGTGCCTATAACTTCACTTCTGTAATTACTTCTGCACAGTTACTTTTATATCACCCTGTGATTTAACTTTCCTAACTCCTTTTCACGTATTTAAATTCAGTTTTACATTATTGCAACTTTCAAAGAATTATCAGCAAGAAATCATATTTTACAAATGATATAAGTGTGTCTTCCTTTCGTGAAAATATTTAAGCCTTAACTATCTTCGTGGAATATTTGTTTAACAAATTTATCTAGGCTTTTTAATGCTCTAAATGTTTTATTGGACATGTATATAATTGTTCTTGAAATACCTTTGTTACTAGGAAATATGGTTTATCACGTTACAGCATAGTTCTACATATCTATCTGTTTCATTACAGCGAATTTGGTATTCATTGGTTTAATTATCTATCAAGTATTTGGACTATCTTTTATCAGATTTTGTGTCGTGTAACAATTCAATTTTGTTCACAATTGGTTTAAAATAAATTTCTGACACTCGAATCAACATCATGAGTTGTCGAAATAGTTGACACTTCGTGACATAGCTTTTTGAATATACGGTACTTAAATTGTCCAATATACGTTCCATCGCTGCGCATAAAACAGATTTATTTAATTTAACGCAAGTATCTATAATTCTAAACGATTTTATATTGAAATGATTTTAACGTTAACAACTGCGATACGCAAATAAAATTTCGTCCAAATGACGGAAATTTTCAATGGAAAATAACTCCTAAGAAAATACGAAAAATACTAGATCAAAATCTACACAATTTTAAATACAATCACAAAATTATACGGTTGCTCAATTAGGATAAACACAGAACATGACTACAATTCTACCAAATATAAATCAATCTCTTCTCTACCTTGAGTTGAAGACGGTCTCAGATGTACCATGTCTCGTCTGGCAAGCCAAATATGTGTGTGTGAGCGCACCGCCCACAGCTATGCGGACCGGTTGTGACGGGGCCTGCTTCACATCTCTCCCAGTGGAACAAGGTCGGTGACATAACTGGGTTAGCGACCTCGCCGTGAAACAGCATGTCTCTTCCGCACTCCCTCGCTCGTCTCCCGCACGTTGTCCGGATCTTCTTACGATACCCCTTCACTGCGCCGACATCGCTTCTCAAGGTTGAAATTCGTTTGTTTTTTAAAAGTCTTTGAAAGTATACTGGATGTATATGAACTCGTGTTAAGAAGTTGAGATTTGTCCTGCATTTCTGCGCATCGCGTAGATGTTCCGCTGCGTCGTCCATGTTGTGGAATTCTGGATTCAACTCTTCATTTTTGTAGCTTCTACTTCCCTTTAATGTGCACTTTAGCACGTAGTCATACTCATTTTAATGATTACACTGGAACAACTTCCCCGTTGCCAATTCACGAACTGCATTCTGTATAATTTCCAAGTATGAGCTAAATTGTAGGAATAATGAAGCTCTTCTGTAGAAGTGAAACGTTTGCATCTGTCTGCATGCGATGTATAATAGCTTCGTTTTTGAAATACTGTAATATCAAGCTGTGTTTCAAAATCACTGGTCTATATGCTGTGCTGATCTGCGTTAGAATGTTCCTTGCTCTGCAAGTCGCAGCCTTCTGTACTCCACACTCGTCCTCTCCACTTTCGTAATGCGTAGCACTATTCTGGAAAACTACTAGTTTCTCCACTCGCAGTCTGGTCTCGTCGCGATCTGAATTTGGAAAGAACTGCTCGTCCTTGCCCTCTGTGTACGGCAAGTTCCTCGCTCTGCCTCCCCTCTTGCGGTGTGACGTAGCTCCATAAACTTCTCCTCACTCAGTGTGTCATCAACCTTGATCCCTTCTCCCCCTGCATGACGTTTCTCTCACTTCTCGTGGTGTGACGCACTCTTACAATGTAGGCCTCCCTACATTCAGATAATAAATATACAACCATATTTAAATCATTCCTTTTTGCCTTCCGTAATTGTTTAATTATAAATGATGCATAGTATTTCACTATTTCAACTCAGGTTTTCCATATCTCACGAATTTTGAGGAATAAAAGATTTTGCCTATATAAGTTGTGTTCATATATGCATTTGCCTGGCATATAAGTGGGAAACACTTCCAGAATAGCTGAGGTAGGAATCGAACCCACCTCTCTTTAGGTTTGCGTAATGAGGCTGAGTGTACCCCATTCCAGCCCTCAGAACCAGTAATCGAACTCGGACCTCCGCAGTGACAGCCAAGAACGCTAGCCACTACGCAACGAGGTGGACTTGACAGCTCGTACCAAATACCCTCCAATATAGGCCATTGAGCTCTCGTTATAGAAATTTGGTCATTTAGCCCCGTGTCTGCTACCCTGTGTCATTGCGGCGTGTGCATTTGTAATTCCGGTGATGATTTGGAAGGTGACCTTTAAGTTAGGAACCATCCCGGCATTTGCCTGGAGTAGAAGTGGGAAACTACGGAAAACCAGTCCAGGAAGGATGAGATGGGAATCTTACCCACCTCTTTTCAGTTTTACCTCATGAAGCTGAGTGTTCCCCGTTCCAGCCCTCAGACCGGAATAAAATTTCTTGGCTGAGCCTGGATTCCAGCATGGATCTCTGGGGGCGACAACCAAGAATGCTAGCCACTACACGACGAGGTCATGTATCATCATCATAAGAACTGGAGCAATAATACAAGATCAACTAACTTTCAGTCGCATGGTAAGCGTAGGCTACATACCTTGTCTTATTGCTTTAATCCATGATTTCCTAGTTGGCTCTGGACTAGGAAATTCATGACAACTAGTTCCAGGAACATTATTTCTAGAGCCTTGTTTACAAAACGGCACGCAACAGTATACTATCGTAATACAATGGCCTTATTTCAGTAATATAACTTGATTAGTGCATACACAAATGTGTATAAATACCGCCAACTGAACAGATCATGTAGGAGGATATGCAGCGCCTCTAGCGGCAAACATAGCATCTGCAGGGCGGACAGATCCTAGAGACCATTGGGCAGGCTTTTTTTTATTATCGGAGGCTAAGTACCAGGTTGTTAAAACTGTGAGAACTCTGGAACATTTGTCAATCAAAGCAGGGTGTTGTTAATTCCTCGTAAGAACATCTAGCAGCATTTAAATTTGGTATAAATAACCAAGACTTAACGGTAGACATTCAGAAGAGGTACTTTTCAGTACAAAATTCTTAAAGTACTGAAATTAATAATAATGTTATTGGTATTACTTCCCTTTTAACCACTGTGGCTATTAGAGACGCTGGAGTTACGGGATTTTGCCCCGAAGGGGATCTCTAACTAGCCAGGAAATCTACTGACACGGCTCCCTCGCATTAGCGCACCCTCAAATGCCAGCTGTCTGCGCCAGAATACGAACCTGCAATCTTGGACCCAGCAAGCGAGAATGATACCGCTGAGTCTCGCAGCCAGTCAGTACTGAAATTAACCAAATTACCTGAATTAATAGTCGGGAAAATATCTGGAGATGATGTAGTAATAGATGTTTAATCCTCTGCTATCCGAGACCCACCCAGCAATCGCATATATGAACACAACTTATATAGGCAAAATTCCAGCCGATTCAGCCATTTTTAGCATCATGTACCATATTGCCAACCCTACGCATTCGGTACTATATTGCATCCGGCTGACCAAAGGTTTTCGCCTAGGCCGATAATTGTTAGGTAGCAGGGCCGCGTCAGCGAATACAGGGTCTTTATTTTTGCTTGGCAAGGTGATTCCGCTCGACCATAGCCGGCTGTTACAGGTTGGCGCGCGCGGTCCGGCCGTATTCACACGCTCTTGCTGCGGTAGACGTGTGAGCACTGAGATAATTGGTTGTTTTATAAAGCTACTGTGTACTGCATATCGTATTGTATAGTGTTTTATTGTAATTGTGTATAGTGCTGTAATGCTTTATGTGAAATATTTGTTACGTGAACGAATACCTGCACAACACGAACACAAAGTGCAGGAAATCATGCACTAGAAGACAAAAGTTTCAAGTGAAATTGAGTAAAATTTCCAGGGAGACCCATTCCTATAAATCGGACAATAAACCAACTTGCTAAAAGATTCAAACGTACAGATGTCTTTATTTCATTACTGTAAACATGGGGAGTAAAAATGCATGATACTGATTTTAAGTACCGTATTCTGCTGTACATATGCGGGCGCGGTCGCTGGTAACTGAGCCGTCACTGGCGGAACGCTTGAGCGAGAATGTTCTTGCCAGGCAAATATAAAGGCCCTGTATACACACTAGTGATGGGAAGCATGATGCAGAGCTCTCGATCCAGGCTGAGCAACCGATGCAGTCCGTGCCTTGTAATGCTATCTCGATGCTGTATGTGACGTCAGGCGCATAAGGTTTCACTCTGGAACTAGAGCTGGCAAGCGTGATTTAGAGCTCTCGATGGTTGAATCGAGACATCAGGCGCTTGCTGTGTGCTGTTCTTCGCCTGCAGTGTGTTTGCCTGCCAATCACTGTGCTCGCCACAGTGGATGAATGATTATCGTGTCGGTCTACCAACTCCAAGCTTGCAGGTTCGCTCCTGGCCGCGGTAAGGCCGGTATTACACTATCAAAGGAATTTTATAAAACTGAACTTTTATAAAAGTTATACAAAGCAATCATCGCACCATTACACTACATCAAATATTTTATCACAGTTCAGCAAAATGTATGAAGGACAGTTCCTTGTTCACTTAACTACTGTATGGTAGTTGAAATTCTGTGGCGGCAATACCATTATATACAAGAAACGGAAAGATAAAGTGTACGTCTATGGGTTTCAGCCTATTTAACTATTTAATTCTTCTTTATATCCTGAGGGCAGCGCTTATAGCCTGGGCTATTTTACCTACACTTTATATCTGTTATTTATGTTTTATATTGTATAAAATTCATTATGTAACATTTCATGCATATCACACTCTGATATGAGCATCGTTGTTGTGGTAATATTCCAAAGTTAGCATGGTGCTCATACATTTTATAAAATGAATTTTATAAGACCACCTTTTATAAATGATTTCCCCATTACACTGCCATATCTTTTATAAAAGGTATTTTATCAAAGATCTTTGACAAATTTCTTTGATAGTGTAATACCGGCCTTCCACCGCTGAGGTCCGATTCGAGCATGACTCGAGAGTACTGACGTGAGTCTCGAGTATCTCGAACGAGAATTATGCTCATCACTAATAAATACCCCTGGTTTTGTCACGCACAGTGGGGGTAGTCACGCATGAATAATTTTTATCCAGGCCAATTTAGTTAATTTGGGTTCGTATTTCCTATCTCTATGTCTTGGTATAGGCTATGTCTAAGTGATGGCCCATTTCATTAGAATGATATAGGCTACTGCATTCCAAGTTGATCGACTGCATGCATTACATTTAACATTAACTTCCCTCATTATTTCAATATGAAAGCCGACAATACTCTTTATGTTCCAACCTGCCTACTAACGTACCGTACTAAGCTACTTGCCAAGCTCTGTTTAAATACTTACTGCATCAGGGCTTGACACTACCAGTTCTGATGAAGGGGATAAGATTTCCTCTAATTCTATCATTTCCTTAGATAAATGAGTTAATTTCAGTTTGTGAAAGTCCATTATGATCAAGTTGTCATGTCTCTGTCACCACAATTAATTATAATTTACCAATGGCATAGGCCAAGGCCGTGAAGAAATGTCAACATTTGCAGCCTCTCTTCAAGCAGTGATAATTTAAATAATTAAAAGGACGAGGACAATTGCCGCACATTAGGAAGGTAGGTAGGTAGCTATTCGTCTCATACTTCTGACAGCAATTATTCCCATAACCTAGAAACACGATTCGAGGACTACTGACTACCGGTACTTAAGCTTCCGCAAATATGATTCGAATTCTACAATTAAAATTAAAGCTAATTCTTTCAAAAGCAGTAAAATAGCACTTAAGTTTCTTCTCCAGCAAATAAAAATCGTTTTAGATCTCTTTTATTCGTACAGCATCTGAAAGAAACAAGAGTGGAATATTACACGGGATGACATTAATCATATTAAGTAAGATATTTACCTTAATCGTCAAAGAAAGATATTTGCACAACTTGAAGAATCAAAAATATATTGTTTTGTACTTACCCTAGCCCATCTTCAATAAATAACTTAATATTCAAGCCATTAGGTGATAATATACATATCAGCTGTTAAATTCCATCTTTGATTTAACGCCACAAATGGGCTAACCATGGGCTACAACACGGCTAACAAGCCCTAGGAACATGCCTTTACGGCGGATGGTTGAGCGGGAAGACCTACGCCACAACATGGATGCGATTTGGCGTTACAGAATACCAATTCGACCGCTAACCAGTCTTTAGGGGTCCCAAATACTTTTTATGGCTTAACCATTTCTTACAGAATTGGGCTGATGGTCACCGCATTTGAACATGGATGATCATATGAAAGAAAAGCAAACAAAACAAAGATTAGAAATACAATAATAGTATTATCTTAACCTAATTACGTAACACTGGTCCTCGTGCTACATAACCAAATACAAAATTTCAAACTGTACCTAACCCACAATTTACCCTTTCAAAATTACAAAGCAAAACAAACCTAAAGACACACCAGATACCCATAGAAACCGAGAACAAGGACACATAGAACCAGAACAACCAGACAAGACACAACGAGCAACTCCAGACAACCAAGACAAGAACAATGCTCTAGCTACCATATTTTGAAGACAGAAAGGGAATAAAAGAACAATCCTAACCACGCTCTTGCGACCATAAATGTAACCCCCAACCGACACCAACCAAGCAAGCATGACAAAATAGACAATAGATGACAGTTTTGCCAGGAATAAGAGGAAAACACAAGCTTACTTACCTCTCTCCGGTCAACTCCGCAGGGAGGTACTCTTCTCCTAACTCGATCCTACGAAATTTGCCCCTAAGAAAACTAACCCACAGGGCCGAGACAGGAAGAAGGATACTGGACAGATCCAGAGAGTGGTCGGGAACACTAAACGAGGCCGTGTTAGGGATAGGTGCCTAGGGATAGTTCGCTAAGAAATGAAAGGGAGTCTAGAAAACAACAATTTACTCAGAATGAATTTAAAAAAAACAATTACAAGGATGAACAAAGAAAACCTAAATCTAGTGTGCCCAATTACATTTACATTTAGATGAGGGGTTAATGAATTCAGTACAGAAAAAAAGTAGGCAGGATACAATATTTAATCATACACAGAGACCACCAATAAACAAATATAGGAAGACATCAAAGCAAGGCACAAAAACTAAACCTACCCTGAAAAAACAATCAAAACAAAATTAACAAAACAAAACCCCCTCCCCCGGGCGCCCCTCAACATAAATACATACACACAAGACCCAAAAATACTCTTCCCAAGTAAAGCAGAATTACGTCAATGAAAAACACCAACAAGAAATGAAGCCGAACTACCATCAAAAGCAGAACCAAACCTGATGAACAACATAACCAATTCCCCCCTCCCAAAATTTTACAAGAATAAGGAACAGGAAGCCAAAGACACCCAAAACCCAGCAGAAAGAGGCAGGGAAAGGGCATGACAGGGGAAAGTAAGTCTCTCCCGAGAGGGAACCAAACATGCAACAAAACACCCATTCAAAAAAGCTCCGTCAGAAATAAAAGACTACAGCCCCTGACCACGCCACCTGAGAACACGCACTTAAACTTACCCTCCCAAAATTAAACTTGACACAATAATCCCGCTCGGATAACAAGCAAACCATGAAAGGATTGACCCTAATCAAAACCAATACCCGACGCTCAAAATGCCAAGCCGAAGGAACAACAATAACCCCTGAATCCCACCCGTCGAGGACCATAAAATACCCCCTAAATAGAATAAAAACTGAATTTTATAACACTAGGTGGACCAGAAGTTACGAACAATTATGAAAATAAATATTGTTACTGTACCCTTAGTTACCTACCATTACCTGCTGCATCCCACGAAGATTGCCGGATCGTAGAACCTGGAAATCCCCGGCTAGAAAAACCCCCAGGTCCTACTCAGAAGTGAATGGGTTAATAGGGCACAAATACACCTAACAAAGGAGTATTACGAAATACCATGGCCACAAAAGCAAAAGTAGCTCAGGAAACAAGAAATTCTAGATAGCGAAGCACCTCGCAGGCGTGGAATACCCCGAAATACCCAGCGATGGCCTTCCTAATACAACCTTCCACCACTTCTTTAAAGCATCACGCCATCAATTCTTTAACTAAAAAAAGTATTCAAGAAAAGTATACAAGAAACATGAAAATCCTAGCATTCAATAGAATGCCAAAAACACCCCTCCAATAGGGTATGCCATCGGAATATCAACAAGAAATCGCCTCGTATCCAACTTGACACGTTAAAAATCTATACAACATCTAATATCATGAACAAACCTAAATAAAATTATTTTAGGTTGTCGCACATCCTAACACAATTTATATTTCATTTGCAAAGGTATAATATATACAACATATAAAAATTGTCAAATTGTTCAAAGATTTAGCTATTTACATAAATTATAATTCACATTAACTTAATGCATCACGTATGAATTTTTATTTTATTAACCATATGTTAATATTTTATAAGTTAATTTTCCCATGAATAACTTGGTTTTATCAGTGATTTGATTTATTACTTGGCGTGGCTTGTTGCAACCTAGCAATTCATTTTAATTCCATTATAATATTTCAAATTTGTCGAATGCATATTTAAATCCAAGGAGCAATAAAGCTAATTGAAAGTTTTAATTGTCCACTCCACGTGAATTATTTTAGAACAATCAATTAATTCATACTGTTGGCATTTATATTAACTTTATCAAAGATAATCTATCCATCTGAAATAATTCCATTGCAGTTTAATGCTTAGAGTGATTGTAGCAGTGAGGTATAAACATCTGTGACGAAACAGCTGATCTTACACCCTATTACATGGATTAATTAAACAATTATTCGACGACGTAGATTTCATAAAAATCTATAATAATTGGCTCTCACTGGCTCAATTCCAACAATATATTTTCTATTTAACAGTTTCATCTCTGTTACTCATAATACTAATTTTAGCACTACCCTCTGGTTTGCTGAACCATAATGTACACCTAAAAATGGTGACCTCCTATTCTATACTTCAATCAATGGGCTGTATCACTCATCAGTGATCACAAAAGTACATAATAAAATTTTTAACCTCATAATTATGCTGCACAGAAGTAATATTCACTCTCCCTAGTTAAATCAGAATTCAGTAACTTCGCTGAAATATATTCAAAATGGTATAAATGTATCCTGACTATATTAAAGTCATGCCTTACAATATTTCATTACATACCGTGTCCTATTATTAATTTATATAGACTTTCTTAAAGTCTAATCTAGAAAATTGCGTATAAAAGACATACGTCAACATATCTCCAATCAAATGAGTAATCGATAATAATAATCATCATGTTATTAAATCTCAAATTACAAAATGCACACAAAATACGTGGCTTACTCAAAGTGAAAATTGATCAATTCAAAAACAGAGTTCAACACTCATTCAGATGGACTCAACATGTTTAACAATGCCCCCTACGCCATGAATCTTAGTTAACACAATTAAGTTAAATTCTAATTGATTCATTAGGACACACTGTGAACATATTTTGCCTCTCAGAATTAAAGTGAAGTCCCTACAAAAGGGGGGGGGGGCGTGGTGGCTCAGCGGTCTAGCTGTATGCCTCTCACCAAGGCGGTCCTGGTTCGATTCCCGGCCAATGCATGTGAGATTTTCGAAGAGAAATGCCATGTCCTGTGGTTCGGATTCCACGTAAAAAGGAGGTCCCGTGGCTCATGATCTCAAGATTAACGGTCACGTTAAACTACAAGCTTCCTTCCTTTTTTTCCTACAAAAATAACTGAACAAAAATCCTAATAAGTCCTGACCTTAGAAACACCCTGTGTCGAAACGACCTAAGAAAAGTTCGTTAATAGTGTGCTCATTCAGATATTTAATTATGTCAATGTTAACTCACAGTGAGTGAATAATAAACCACTCTAATCAGCTATAAAAAATTTATAGTTCGGTCATAAAACACCAACAGGTGTGAACACACACAAAATAGTTAAAAAAACACTTGGAAACGCATATCTTCTCCTATAATTTGTCTTCTCGACAATGAAAGTGCAAGTTATTACTACTAAGTTAAGCCAAAATAATTGCCACATATTTAAACAAATGGATGCATTGATTTAATATAAACCAAAATCCGGGTAGGCAGAAAGTCAGAAACGACAAGATGTCGAGCCTAGACCCCTGTCCATCCATACTAAATATCAAAAACAAAGTATGGCAATTATGGTTACTCTACAATAACCCGCTAAGCCTCTACTGAATAAACTGAATTCCTTCTAACTTCAGCCACGTTCTGATGCGATGTCAAAAGGATATAGTAATATGCCGTGGTAAAGATCTTCAATCTCCTCCAAGACACTATCTCCATTCTCCAACGATCTCGGGCCTCAAACCAGGAACTTGATCATCACCAAGCCCCTTTCACGTCCAATCGACCGTACGCCCCTGCCGAGCGATGGCATTTCGACAAACGATTACGAACAGGCGTCTTTCGGTTGAAGTATAACAGTACATTGCAGCGAGCAAGCGTTTGCTTGTAACCATGAGTAATACTCATCTCTCTTAGAGGTGCGTAAAACATTTTCACAATGTCAAGTTGTCTGGAACAGATAATCGTGTCCCCAGACCACATGTTGCGTTATGGTTAACTTATGAGAAGTCTCCGCTACACTGCCAAATAGTGCCTGCGTCAATGATTTAGCCAACCATGACTATACGCAAAGAAATTTCATTGTATATTCCCACTGATGTCTGATTGTCCAACATAATGCACGGGAAATATACTGTTTCTCTTTCAACAGAGCTGTGCAAGAATTACAGCCTGTTATAACGACACTCAACCGGTGTATAGGGAGTCAATGTTCCCGCATCGACTGATAATGCACAATGGCTTCCAGCCGCACTGCTTCACTACGCCTAGTATCAATCCGCGTGGTAAGAATGCGTGAAATGTCTTTGCTCATACTTAGGAGCTTCGCTTACAATGTGAAAATGCTTGTGCATCATGTTCACGTACTTAAAATGCACAGTCTATCCGTTGAGTTCATTCGGAATATTAACGTTCTGTGTAACACACTTCTCAGCACACGATATCACTTCAAATATACTCCCGTAATCCCGAGATAGTTCCGACTCAAATTCGCATAATGATCTGTCTACTCCACTCCTGCCACACCGCGCACGTCGCCTCTTACCCCCTTCCCGGGGTATCCTAGTTCAACGTTCCTCGCCGGTAGAGTGCAATATAATCACTTCTCTATAATACAGGCTTTTAATAATGCAATAAATACATGTTTACACTTTCTAGTATTCTGACATGGTATTTAGCCTAAATCATACTGCGTAAAATATTCTATTTCGCCATAATGTTTAATTCATTTCCTTAAAGCAGGTATCGAGATTTTCTTGACGTCACGAAGTTCACATGTTCAATGTGACATGACTCCTTTTCTTTCCAGCGACTTTCTTCGAGCAGTTTCACGCATCCTCGGTTACCTCCGGCTTCCTTTCCAAGCATGCCATTGACGTGACGGTAGCCACCATCTGTTCCTGCGCGGAATACCGTTCGGAACTCATCAAATAGTGGCGCGCGAGCTATGAAATAAATGATACAGTACCTCGTAAAAATGTACGCGGCCAAAATGCAAACATAACCTAAAACCTGCACCACGAGGCGACCGATAGCCCACGTTATACATTCCGAAAACGAACACCAGAACACACAACCTTTAAAATAACTTCAGTTACAAATAAATAACATAACTTAGCCTCGTGCATCCCCTTTTACAATTAACAGTCTTACGCAAAATTTCGGAAGTTCTATCCAGTCAAGATTTTTCACCTTTTTATAATCGAAAGGTTTTTTTTTTTTTCAGTTTATCTTCAGTCCGCACGTACCTTGAAAGACAACTTGCATTTTGAAGAGGGATCCGACCAAGCCTCGCGGCTTGTCTCTCTCGGGACCAACATTTAGCACAACCTTCTTTTTCAAGTGATCATGAAACAATGTTTAGTTTTTCGCGTATCACCACTCATGCTGCGCCCGTTACACAGTTTTACCACCACAACATTCGGCGGTAGATTTAAAAACACATGGATTTTTCAGAGTCCCTCTTCCAGTTCAGTTGGTGCGGTTTCCCGCCACCATGATAACATTAAATTAGCGCCGAATGACGACAGCTATCACAGACTCCTTTTAAGGTTCGTTTTTCTATCATTTTAAATGATTAAGTCGACTTCGCTGGGGTCTGGCGTTACGTTACGGTGACGGGACGAAATATACCGAGAATGCACTGAGGTGTGTGACGTCATAGTACTGCTTGAGCTTCCTCCTTTCCCCGCGCGCTCCGGTGAGCGTGACGTCATCCAGCCAGCGACCTCCTTTGACCCTGGTTTGCACTTGATTTTTTATTTTTTTCTAACGGACTTGGAGTTCACGCATCATTTGTAGCATTTAAAATTATATAATGTCTAGTCTTTCAGACTGACTATCAGTGTTTTTTTCAAATGTGCCATTGTTAGCAGATGACTATTATTGAATTTAGACATACACTTTTTTTAATTGATGAATTTTCCAAAGGCATGATCGTCCAAATAAGTACAGGGTTTTCAAATTCTTTGTCACCGCTCTGCCATCAGTGGCGTACCACTTCTTCCTGTAGATGGGTGGGCCACAGGAGATGAACGCTCAATGTACCGATCCGGTCCATTCTCGCCTCCCCAAACTCCGCCACCGGGGGAGCATAAATTATAGTGAGACGATAGACCAGCACTCTCGATCTGCCCCAGAAGTGGCCAAGGATACAGGTAGGTAACTGGTTTCGGGACCCCATTCGTCTGCCAGCAGATCTCCGGAATGCCCCCACCAGGATGTTGAGTGAGCTGCCAGTTGTCAGCCGACCTCATGGACAAAGGCGGCGACCCAGCTGGAACCAATATATGGTACTTCCTCGCACCATGGACACACTGAAACAGTCACCAAAAGGCATAAATCCGACCACAACACGCCATCCTTACTTGTCATCCATCCACCTTCTTCTCAAGACTTGGTCACGCCTTCCCAGTTCCGAGAAAAGTTCATATCCAAAAGCTTGTCGCCTGTTACTTCTTCCAAAATTTTCAACATTTAATTTAGAATCACACGCGCACACGGGACCCGAACTGTGTTTCGAATTGTTCTATATTTCATTCTGGTACACCATGACCAAATTTAAACATCCCACAAAAGAGGATACCATTACAAATAGAAAGTTAAATTAAAACGGTCCACCTAAACTTACAACACCTTAAGTTACAGAAGTTACCTAACCAAACAAACTCTTACATCTCACAAGATACTGGCCATAGTTAACGTTAAATTTCACAGCAAAGTGCGTTAACCAAAAAAAAAACATTTACTTTCAAGGCTTTCAATTATCTAATATCCCTAGCAACAGTTATATTAATCCATACAAACTTCACAAAATCAAAATTATTATATGACCATTCATATCAAACTTTAAACTGCGGTAATTTCAAAATGCAGTGACCAAGAATTTTAAAGAAAAATATTTTCACAATAAATTAACACAATCCATACATTAACCACACATCTTGAGTACACCCCAGATTAATTTACAATACATTCAGTTACTTCGCATGCCCGGTCACTCAGCCCATCAAATCCAGACAGAAAATTTCTGAAGACAGTGCACCGAACAGAAACGAACCCAAGGCCTTGGCATAGCAACGAACTGGGATCCCACATACATACAACAATTCATCCAACACACAAACATCTTCAAAATTACCGGATACAACTTCCCAATAAGCATTTATAAACCACAAAACATAAATTCCCCTAACTATGCACAAGTACGCAAAATAAGTAGTCGCCAAGGCAACATAACACACGCCAAAAATACATTTTCATAATCACTCACCGTCATAAACACTATCATACCTGCTTACCCGGCCCAGACGAAAAAATTGAAACGAACATAGACTACACCTTCTTGGAGAACCATGTGGGAATACCAGCAGCTCTGAGGAACACCAAAACTGATCTATAGTCAGCATCCTCCTTCCATAACCTGAAACTCACAAAAACGTTGACGCCTTCATCATCGCTGCTTCGTTGTTCCAACCAGGCGAAAGAGAAAGGCAAAATCATCCCAACCTTCGCTCGACCCAGCACTTTTCCCATACAACGACTAAATCGACCTTGAATTGGTAGGTACCCCAGCATAAACCAGGCTTACATACTTGGCTCGTCTATCTAAAGATTAACAAAATGAAACACTTCATAAATATACAACCTAACCTGAATATAACCAACAAAACAACTCTTTGACCCACCCCAAATCAAAAGCATAACTAAAATTACTGCACACACACTAACACAACATACACAATACAAACACATCCCAGTCACTCGCTCACAACATGCTCCAAGGTACCAGTTGCACGATGCTCACATCAACACAAACACACGAGAGCACCACAGTGACACTCGACATCAAAAGAAAGCAGCACACATCAAAATCAAAACACTGCGTGATGGTTCAGACGTGACAGGACATCCAATACCAAGCTACATCACGAAGCACTTCAAATGACCATACAGCAGCAAACCAAATAACAAGGTGACACACCGATGGAAACGGTGGTTAAAACAGGAGAAACATTTAACCACTACACTATTGCAATTACAGATTAAAACCATAATTTAGAAGATAACAACTACGTGACGATCACATCAACACCAAAACGACATGGGGACGTAACCTGACAAACAAAAGGAGAAGATTCAAAAAGAACAAATACAGATGACAAGAGAGCAGATAGGAAACCGAACGCTCGGACAGTGACAAATAACTTACACCCATAAGAAGCATGACTTTCTGTTGACTGCGCTCATCAACAGATCACCAAAACACAACGCCTGACCGCAAGAAGCCTAGCACACGCCTAGGAACAGTAACACAAAAGGAAATTTACATAAACGAAGACACAGATAATAATTTCACACGAGGGGTAGATTACAGAAACAGAAAAACTGAATTTGAGGACCCCTACCCTCCAATATTTACAGACACTGACAAGAAGCCATCACGCACACGAAGGCCGATACTCAAAGAGAAACACACCAAAGTTTACAGGGTTGCCAACCACCAAATTAAACGTTAAGAGCGTACACAGAATTTACAGAAGATCACGTCCACGAAACAATTACTGCATTGGATATTTAATAGATAATTTCAATTCCCACAATGCACTGGGACAAATACCAGCTGACGACACTATCTGTTTTCAACAGAGCAAGCAGTGCACACTCCACAAATTCGACACCAAAATATTGCCAATTCTTACACACCCAAGAAGACGTGAGCATCACAGAAGAACTCGAAACATAATGACGTAACCAGACAGGCACCAAATTTTTAGTCAAGACTACACTACTCTACCAAAAAAAATGAAAGACTGTGGCTTACTTAGTTGGCAGCAGTGGTCGGATCCATCCACACAGGATACCTCCAAACATGGTCACCGCATTTGAACATGGATGGCCATATGAAAGAAAAGCAAACAAAACAAAGATTAGACATTCAATTATAGTATTATCTTAACCTAATTACGTAACACTGGTCCTCGTGCTACATAACCAAATACATAATTTCAAATAACACCTAACCCACAATTTACCCTTTCAAAACTACAAAGCAAAACACACCTAACGACACCAGACACCCATAGAAACAGAACAACCAGACAAGACACAACGAGCAACTCCAGACAACCAAGACAAGAACAATGCTCTAGCTACCATACTTTGAAGACAGAAAGGGAATAAAAGAACAATCCTTACCACGCTCTAGGGACCATCAATGTAACTCCCAACCGACACCAACCAAGCAAGCACGTCAAAATAGACAACCATATGGTAGTGTTGCCGCGCTTGCAGGAATAAGAGGAAAACACAAGCATAATTACCTCTCTCCGGTCAGTTCCGCAGGGAGGTACTCTTCTCCTAACTCGATCCTACGAAGTTTTCCCCTAAGAAAACTAACCCACAGGGCCGAGACAGGAAGTAGGATACTGGAGAGCCGGAGAGTGGACGGTAACCCTAAACGAGACCGTGTTTGGGATAGGTGCCAAGGGATAGTTCGCTTAGAAATGAAAGGGAGTCTACAAAACAACAATGTACTCAGAAAGAATTTAAAAAAACAATTACAAGGATGAACAAAGAAAACCTAAAACTGATGTGCCCAATTACATTTACATTTAGATGAGGGGTTAATGAATTTAGTACAGAAAATAATTAGGCAGGATGCAATATTTAATAATACACATAGACCCCCAATAAGCAAAAAGGCTATATGAAGTCGTCAAAGCAAGGCACAAAAACTAATCCTACCTTGAAAAAACAATCAAAACAAAATTAACAAAACAAAACCCCTACCCCGGGCGCCCCTCAACATACATACATACATACACACAAGACCCAAAAATGTCCTTCACAAGTAAAGCAGAATTACGTCAATGAACAAACTAACAAGAAATTAAGCCGAACTACCATCACAAGCAGAACCAAACCTGATGAACAACAAAACCAATTCCCCCTCCCAAAATTTAACAAGAATAAGGAACAGGAAGCCAAAGTCGCAAAAAAAACAGCAGAAAGAGGCGGAGAAAAGGCATGACAGGTGAAAGTAAGTCTCTCTCTGAGAGGGAACCAAACATACAACAAAACACCCATTCAAAAAACTACGTCAGAAATAAAAGACAAACGTCCCTGACCACACCACCCGAGAAAACACACTCAAACTTACCCTCACAAAATTTAACTTGACACAATAACCCGTCTCGGATAACAAACAAACCCGGAAAAGATTGACCCTAATCAAAACCAATACCCGACGCTCAAATGCCAAGCCGAAGGAACAACAATAACCCCTGAATCCCAAAATCAAATTTAAACCCGTCGAGGACCTGAAAAATACCCGCCAAATAGAATAAAAACTGAATTTCATAATCTGCGGTAAATTTCTTCACTATAATGATAGTGGACTTTCCCCTATATATATTATTACAAAATAAATATTGGTACCTCGTTAAGATGTACGCAGACAAAATGCAAACATAACCTAAAACCTGCGCCATGAGGCGACCAATAACCCACGTTATACATTCTGAAAACGAACACACACACACTTTAAAATAACTTCAGTTACAAATAACATAACTTAGCCCTAAAGTTGAAAATGGCTTTCTTAAAGAACAAAATGGGCATCTTAAAAGGCAATTTAATGACTTGGAGCAATACTCTAAGAATTACAACCTTGAAATCGCCGGGATACCAGTCTCCGAACAGGAGCATGTGTATAATATTGTGGCTCAAGTGGCAGGTGCAGTTGGTGTTGAAATCGAAACTGATAGGGACATTGAATATTGCCACCGACTTCCAGCCTTTACGGATAAGGATGGCAAGAAGAAAACGCCCCTCATAGTAGCAAAATTTTATTCCCGCCAAACTAAAGACATGATCATGAGCAGGAAACGAAAACATGGGAAACTTCTTTGCACATATGTCAAGATCAAGGGAGACTCGACAGTGTATGTAAATGAACATTTTACCAAAGACAACCAAAACTTATATTGGCTTGCCAGGAATTCTAAACGGGCAATGAATTATACATTCGCATGGACCAGGAACGGGAAGATCTTCACGAGGAAAAATGAAAACAGCCCGATTCTACAAATCAAGACTGCAGCTGACCTACCAACAGTTCATGGGAATCAAGGAAACTGAAGGTATGTTTGCCTGAGCCAAGTGATCAATCAATATTTTATGAAATTTTGTTTCTAAGTGAGTGAAAAGTAATTATGGAAGTACCCTGAAATAATAAAAAAAACACGGTATGAAATCAGATAACGAAGTAGACCTTAATTTTCAATATATTACTTCAAAGATTGTAAACAGTACTCAAGACTTGAACAAATTAATTAGTTTTACTGCAGGAATTAAAATCATGCACCTAAATATATGTGGCATGATAACAAATTTTGAAAGTATGCTAGTTATGCTCGATCAACTTGATCATAAACCAGATGGCATTATACTGTCTGAAACTCAGCTCATTGAGGATATAAAATGAAAATCCACAGCCTGCTTCCAGTCTCCGACCGGGTCAGGAATGGAATGAATGAAGCCCCCATCTAGCGGCGAGGATATGAAGTGTGCCGGCTGCCGAAGCCTGTCGCACTCCTCTGGGGCAATGATTAAATGAATGACAGATGAAATGAAATGATAGGGGAGAGTGTTGTTGGAATGAAATTGTGACAGGGAAAACCGGAGTACCCGGAGAAAAACCTGTCTGCCTCCGTTTTGTCCAGCACAGATCTCACATGGAGTGACCGGGATTTGAACCACGGACCCAGCGGTGAGAGGCCGGCGTGCTGCCGCCTAAGCCACGGAGGCTCCCGTTCATTGAGGATATACCACTTGCTATTTTAGGATATAATGAATACTTCATACCACCTCAAAATTCTACCCATGACAGCATAAAGATATATGTGCATGAAAACCTCATACAAAATATTAAAATATCTACTGTAAAAACACTGAAAGCTGCAAATGCTAGCCTACTCACCTTCAGATATAATAAAGACAGTTACTTGGTACTTGCTATATACGGATCACCCTCCACAAGCCTAAAGAAATTCATAGAAGAACTAGGAAATACTCTCCAACACTTGCCTACAGCTACACACAGTATAATAATAGGAGATATAAATATTGATATTTTAAATCCTACAAGGCAATATTCACAAAATATTAAAAATGAGTATTTAAATGTATTACATGCAAATGGATTCATTTCGTACATAAACTCACCAACTAGAATAACCCCAAAATCCAGAACATGTATCGATCACATACATGTTAAGTCCCACAGAAACAGCAACTTTGACCCTTTTGTTCTGCATACCAGTATCACAGATCACAGTCTTACATTTCTCATACAAAATAAATCTCAAAAATACACTCCACAAACAGGAGAAAATACATTGAACAATGTAAGAATAAATTATGAAACTCTAAAAAATCCTTAACTAAGGAAACTTGGGAATCTATCATAACTGAACATGATGCTAACAAAGCAGCTGATAGTTTCATTAAGTTACTGACTCAATAAATCTCTGAACACTCTACCACCATAAATAACATAAGATCAAATTTTTAAAAAATTACTCCATGGATCACAACTGGAATTTAACTTCTATTAGAATAAGATATAAATTACATCAGAAAATTGTTAAACAAAGGGAGAGGTCTTCAAACAGTGATGAGGTCCCAGAAACTGTTAATAAACATAAATTGTACAGAAACTGGATAAACAGTCTTGTTAAAATAGCAAAAGAAAGGTACTATTCCAAACAAATTATGTCCAACTCTAATAATTCTAAAGTCCTTTGGAAAAATATTAATGATTTAACATGTAGGAAGGGAAATAAATCTTCAGCTGTTGACAGAATATTTATCAGAGACCCACAAGAAATATCCCAACCAGCTGCCATTGCAAACAAATTTGTCGACTATTTTAGTAACATAGGTTTAGAACTTTCTGACAAAATAAGTAATACAAGAAAGGAACCTGACAACACAAATGCACGTGATAACACTGCAAAATCTCAACCTGAGTCTATCTTTATATACCCATAACAAAATCAGAAATATCAAACCACATAGCTGACGCATCCCGAATGCGAAGTGGGGCTTTGCTCTTTTCAGAGACTCCCTTCAGTGTAATGTAAATATAGTGTAAGGCACTGATGAATAAATATGAAATGAAGTGAAATGCTCTAGAAGATAACTCAGCAAATGGCTATGATAATATCTCTAGTAAAACAATTAAGATAATTAGTTCAGAAATTCTACCACCACTGCACCATATTTTTAATTTATCACTAACGAAAGGAAAATTTCCAGACTCATTCAAAATTGCCATCATAATCCCAGTCCATAAATCAGATGATAAAAGAGAGTTAAATGACTATAGACCAATTTCCCTCACAACCCACCTCTCTAAGCTACTAGAGAAATGCATCAAGACCAGATTACTTAACTATCTGAGTAAGTTCAACATATTGTCACCAAATCAGTTTTGTTTTAGGCCAAACACTAGCACTCAAGATGCAATATTCTCCCTTACTGATTATTTGTATAAAGCCATTGATAGTTCTAAAAGAACAATTTCTGTTTTCCTGGATTTAAGAAAGGCTTTTGACACCGTAGACCACAATATACTCATTAGAAAACTTGAAAAGGAAGGTATTCGTGGTACTCCTCAAGAACTAATAAAAAGCTTTCCTTTTAACAGAATACAAAAGGTACGAATCAAAGATACTCTAAGTAGAAGTGCTGAAGTAAAAATTGGAATTCCCCAAGGAACAGTTTTTGGTCCTATTCTTTTTCTGTTATATATTAACGATTTGTGTGAGCTGAACTGTAATGCGATGATTACCTCATATGCTGATGACACTGTCATCACAGTCACAGGAACAACTTGGGAGGACACTTTAAATAGAACTCAAGAAACCCTTGCTACAGTCCAAAAGCGGCTAAGAAACCACCTCCTTACCTTAAATGAAACCAAAACACAATACCTATGCTTCTCACACAACAAAACATTACAACCCACATACAATTTAACACTAAAGATCTACACACCAATTTGTAACAATGGAGAAAGATGCAACTGCTATACCCTACAGAAGTCAATGAATGCTACATATTTAGGGATTATTATAGATAGTCATTTAAAATGGAATATGCATGCATCAAAGTTGGCCAATAAACTCCAAAAGTTAATTTATATATTTTACAGAATCAGAAATATCCTTTCAGCAAAAGTCTTGAGAACTGTATATTTTGCCTTAGTCCAGTCACAACTACAATATGGAATAAATGGTTGGGGTGGAATACCTGTTTCACATTTGGCTCAGGTAAATACCTGCCAGAATTTCATTCTAAAAGTTATGTACAAAAGGCCACCAACTTTTCCAACATGTGAACTGTATCAACGAAGCATGTTGCTTAACATACGACAGTTATTTGTTCAGTCATCAATCATATTTATACATAAAAATATGAAGCTCTTCTCTAATGGACAAAAACTTGAAATGTGCACTAGACTTCAAGACAGAACTGGAATAAATATCCCTCGTCGAAACACACTACTTGGCCAAAGGAATTTAAGTTGTTTTAGCACTAGGATATACAATATATTGCCAGTAAATGTGACAAATAACACCCGGAATATATTGAAGAAAAGGCTTTTTATATGGCTCCTTAATAACTTTGATAGAGTAAATGAACTTATAAATTTTCACCAACATATTTAACCAACTCGGTCACAAATAAGTTCATTTTCTTTTATTTTTAGTATCCTTATAATTAATACTTTTACTATAAACCTTTCTTATTATTATCAGTCAAATACCATGCTGCAAATAAATTAAGAAATTGTGTTCATGAAGCCCACGCACAAGTTTATCTTATGTGGGATTCACCCTGTATTTTGATACAACATCTGTATATGTACATGTTTTCTGTCAGTGAATAAAAAAGTGTGCTCGTCGTTTTACGATTAACTGTCTAACGCAAAATTTCCGAAGTTCTATCCAGTCAATATTTCCACCTTTTTTAAATTCAAAAGTTTCTTTTCTTCCTGTTTATCACCAGTCCGCATGTACCTTGAAAGACCACTTGGCCCACTTGCATTTTGGAGAGGGATCCGACCAAGCCTCGCGGCTTGTCCCTCTCGAGACCAACTTTTAGCACAACCTTTTTTTTTATCAAGCGATCATGAAACAATGTTTAGTTTTTCGCGCGTCACCACTGATGCTGCGCCCTTTACACAGTGTTACCGCCCCAACATTTGGCGGCAGATTTAAAAACACATGGATTTTTCAGAGTCCCTCTCCAAGTTCAGTTGGTGCGGCTTCCTTCCTTCCTAAAATGACCAATCATTAAGGCATCTGATTATTACTGACCCGTTTCTATTTTATAAACTGGTCGCGAAGATTCCTCGATATTTAAAAGACTGCCATCTGCCGACGAATGTTTTAACCGATATTGGTTCTTACGCTATTAAAACGCACCCGTTCCGTACTCTTAGAGATCTTAATTTAAGGAGCGCTACATTGCTCAAGAATGGACTTTCTAATTATTACGGAAAGAGAGTTGAAGAGAGAGGAACATTACGACAGAAGTTAAGATGATGTGTATAATATGTGTTTCGTAACGAGGTTTAAATTCGTCTTTTTTTTTGAAAAGTTCTCGCTTGCGTCTCCGCGTTCCCGATTGTATTCTGAAAGATTTATCTTGGAAGAAGACCAGTTGCTTACTTGATGATAAGTATTATGGAGTTGTCGACTTGTGAACTTCAGGGAACGTCAAGGAAAATCTAAGTCCTTTATTTATTTGAAGTATCATCAATGCTTGAAGTACAACAAGCCATTCGAGTAAATAACGTCCAATATTTGGTGTTAAAATGTCCCGAGAATCTGTAACGTTTTCCACTAGTGACCCCACTGTTGGGTGACAAGCGTAACGTCTTTGGTAGCCCTGCCTTCCACTTTAAAATACCTATATAAGAAGCTCCACAGCTGAGCAGCCAAGTGTAACTGCTTCCCTGACGGGTGCTTACCTTTCACTTTTATGTCTAAGATAGATTGATTGAATGGTCGCCAAGGTGCTAACATCACGTTTAAACCTAAATTTATATGTATCAACACATAGCTTGCGTAGAACACATGTAAAACTCTTCACACTCAGACCGTAGTATGATGGAATCATTAACCCAGATAACATTTGCATTGGGAGAAGGAAGTTGTTTTATATCTAATGCTACCTACTGGAATCAAAGATTGCATTTTATAAAAAAATAATTTAATACTCAAAAACAAGATAGTGCAATATTAATAATAATAAAAATTATGGAGCTTAAAGAATTGATCATTACCACGCGCAAAGTATTTGAAATGGAGGTCGGATGAATTGATTGAATTTACGTTTATTTCCAAGCTTGAATTTACTGAATTTACGGTGACAAACAAATTAAATAGAGAGATGCGTTTATGTCATTTCCGCTCACCATTGGAGGAGCTTTCTCCCACGTGCTAGATGTTCCCGTCGAGAATGATGCACAATGGTGATCGTCGCCATCGTCTTCGTTTCTTCTGCGTTGATACTTAATTGAGGTTGAAGATACTGTTTTGTGGTGGAACTAATTCCGTGAGCCACAATACATGGCATGCCAAGACACAACAGCGCGTGCAATCCCCATGACGATATAGTCAGTGGAGTATGTCAGTTTTTAGATGTTCACCGTGGAACGTAAGTAAAATTGTATGTCCGTTCGGTACAAAATTGTAACAAGAATAGTATCTCTCTTCACGGCGGGCTCTGACTATATCTCCGAGCCAAGCTACCCTCTCCAGCGTTCTACTTCCAGACTCCTGCCCGGTCGGCTTGACCAATCAGCGTGCGTTTTCATAGAGTTGAATTCACTCGGCTATGGCCTGCTCTCCTCTTAATTAAATGGGCACCCCAAGCGCTCGTTCCCGCCAACAAATATCATTGCCCTCGACCTGACGCTCCGTGCAGATTTCCGTTTTCTTCAAACTCGTAGTTCATACCACGTTTTCCAAGTTGAAACTGTTCCCTCGATTTCGACATCACTTATTGTTCACAAGACTATTCCTGTAGCCGTAATTCCCGATGACGCACAGCTCTCATATGCCCTAAACTGAATAATAAAAAGTTCTAACTCTCCGCAATCAAATAATTTGCCGTGTAATAGATATCGGAATAATCCGATTGATAGTGTTTTCTAAAATTAGAAAACCTATCTGAATTCGTAATAAAAATTAAAAGAAGCTCCAAAATAAAATACGACACTAATAATAATAATAATAATAATAATAATAATAATAATAATAAATATAAATTGAATTAAATGAATTAAATTAACAAGGCCAAATAATTGCCACGTTCACACAAACATTAATGATTCCCATCTGACTTATGTCAATGACGTAAAAGCCTACGAAAACATGTTACAAATCTTTCAAATATTTAACCTAAATTGAAGATCGTTTATTGTTTGAGGTTATCTTGTCGTTTTGTTCATATTCCTCCCCTTTTAATGTAGACATAGCGTGGCGAGGAATCGTGTTGTTGCTTGGGGTGTAATTAAATTAGGGTTACTCGCCGTTGTTGTTCTTGTTTCGTTTCCGTTGATTTGATTTTCTCCCTTGTTTTATCTACGTGTGTTTGTCATCAAAAGTGATTGTAATTATGGGAGGTGTTTCTTACTGGCTCCTAAGTCCTTGTGAGAGTATGGGATTTTTCAAGGTCTTTAGGGGCCGGTAATTTAGGATTAGTTCACGGTTTTTCTTGGTGTCTCGACGGGGAAGGGTGTGTTGTTCATCGCTTTGTTAGATATTTCTGTATGGTTGGAACACACACCAATTTATTTAATATATCAAATGTTGTTATTTTTTGATGTCTGTCATTTGTCACCCTAAGGATGGCCGATTAGGTTTTTATTTATTCTTAGGGACTGGGCAGGCATTAACTATGTTTGTGTCAGAAATATGTTTCATTTTATAATCACGGTTTTGGACCTATGTTTAAGGGTGGGTTAATGTCATTTGTTAAAGTGGGTCTTGACTGAAAGTTGAGGGTCATGCTAGTTCAGTTCTTGTTTGTGTTGCTTTTAGTCAAGAAGCAACACGTGAACCCATTACGTTTATTAAATGAGATGTATTGGTTATTCTTTCGAGTGGTGATAAGTGTGTTTCTTGCATCTGTCGGGAAGGTGTATTGGTGCTCATATTGCCTCAAGTTAGATAACCGAATTTTGTGCTTTCGTTCGGAAAGGAGCCTTATTCTACTAGTTCATGAAATCGTTTTCGTTGGTTATTTATTTGGGATTGTTCTTTGTCTTTGATGTTATTAACTGAACTGATCTATGTTTCTTACGCGTTTGGTATGGCACTGATGTTTTTATTTAGTCAAGTTTGGGTACGTGTTGTTGTTCCTGTGAAGTAGTTTGTTCTTTGTACCGTTTTGATTTGATAGGTTTTTTATGGTATGGCATACGTTTAAATAAGGGTGGCCATTTAGACGGTTCGTGGGAGACACGTCTTCAAAAGCTCCTCAGAATATTCTTTCTGACTACGTTCCAGTAGTTAGCCTGTGGTGGAGCGAAAGTATTATTTTATTTAATTTACTTATTTCCCCTTTGCATAAATGGTGTAAACGATCTTCAATCCGTCGAGTATTAGGTTTCTCTACGTCAAGATCTTCTTCTCCTTTGATAAATTTTTGTATGTGTTTTATATTTATGTTTTTCACATTCCGATATTACGTGTACGTTCTTTTTCAGCCCCGTTATCATCCTCATTCTCCATTCTCATTCTTGATGCGATAAGTACTCAACATAGGCTCAACGTCCCTCTGAGGCCAGTCCCCACTCTGCGCATACGAGGACCTATTTCAGTTCCCCTGTCTCGCCATCGAATGTGTGGCTTTATAGTAGCACCCTTAAAACGCCTAATTACAGTTCCGGTTTAACAAATGTTAATAAAGGTTTAATAATCAAAGGTTATATTTCATTTCGCAATTACTTTTCCAGCCAATCGAGTCTGCTGTCTATCCCCTCAATGTCGGAACTCTACTCACTCCTCTGAGTAATAACAAACTCAATATACACTTGACAATGTTTCAATATATAACACAACAGTATTTAAAAGCAACCAAAGCCAATACGGAATCACCCTCGTATTGCTATAACATATAATTTCTCCACAGAGAATCCTCTACTAATTCACGTTATCCCAACTTTATATACGGCATTACCTTCCTCGTATATAATTTACAAACTCATACACTTGAGTAACTACAGTCTATTACAACCTCATAGTAGAATTGCATTGATTACCGACAGTAGTGGCTACGCTGGCTAAAGCGCAGCATTAGGCCATGGGTCCAAGCTCTCTGCTGACTCGGTAGACGCGTGGGTTCGAGCCCTACCGTCGGCCGTCCTTGAAATGGTTTTCCGTGGTTTCCCATTTTCAACACCAGGCAAATGCTGGGACGGTACCTTCTGACAGGCCACTGCCGCTTTCTTCCACATCCTTGCCCAGTTTCATTCACCATCATTCATTTCATCTCTCATTAACTCCTCTCATGAGGTTGGCGTCAGGAAGGGCATCCGGCCGTAAAAACCATTGCCACAAAGTCTTCCATCGCATCTCATCCCCGACCCCGTTGGAAAACGGGAATAATAAGGGGTAGGCATACTAGAATTGCATTGATTCAAACTTACTGTTCCATACAGTGGCGACTCCTGATTTTTATAATGTGTAGGACGTAATAGGATGAAGTCCAAAGATAAATTAATGAGAAAGGTTGAAAATTAAAGTTACCGGTAGGCTATAGCCTACTGTAGTTCGAATTTGTAAAGGGAAGAGCATGATAATAATAATAATAATAATAATAATAATAATAAAAGTAATATCAGTCTGTAAAATATATAGTGAACAACACAAAACATACCTGGTTAGTGGAGTATTTGAATTTCTGATCGATTCTCCTGTCCTTATTTTCCGCGAAGATATCGATGGTTGCGTCATGGAATTGATGTTTTTCTTTCAAGTCCCGGAAGAAAGCTTTCTCGATAGAAAGTGATGCTAGACCATTGAGACGTTCTTGTGCTGTAGAAGTTCTGCAGTATGTTTTAATGCGCTTCAACACAGAGAAGCTCCTTTCTGTTGAGGCACTAGTAGCGGGAATAGTCAGAATTAAGTTGATTAGTTTTGACACTTCCGGTAATGTGTCAAGGAAATCGTTTGATACAATGTAATCATTCAATTTTGATATGGAATTTAATCTGAATGACGGTGAACTGAAGACGTAAGACAATTCAGAATTTAGTCCTGGACTGTCGAAAAAGCTGCCATATGGCGATTTCATTAGAGAATGAAGATGATTAATGGGAAAACAGTGAGAATATTCCTCAAATTTGTCGACATTTAAAAGAGCGAAAAATGTCAAAGAATGAAGGTCTCCAAATCTCTCTTCAATACGTGCTGAGAAGTGATCAACTATTTCAAAGTATAGGCGGCGAAATGAGGTTTTCATGTCATCTTTATTGTCAGTTCGTTGCTTCTTTGTAACAGGAGCGTCTTTGTTATGCAGTTTAGCCCACAATTCATCAAACTCCTCATGACATGACTTCATAAACTCTTTAAATTCTTGGATTTTACTCTCACAAAATATAACGTCACATATCTTCTTTTGCAAAATTTTGAAAAGTATTTCTGCTTTAGGTAGAACCAAGTGAAAAATTTCCAACAGAAAATTGAACTCAAAATCAAGAAGGTTCTTAAGAAATCCTTTTGCACAAAATCGTGTTTCAGGATCGAACGGCATTGTGTCATTCTCAATTATTTGACTGAACAACTGAATCAGTTCTGTTTTGTGGTTGTAAATCATTTCCACTAGTCTATTGTTGTGTAACCATCTGGTTGGAGCAACAGAAGGAAAACGGGCATTTACTATCTCGTCAAGAGCATGAGTTCTTTTGCTTGAATTGGAGAAAAACGACGCGAAACCGGAAACGGTCGAGAAAAATATTTTACAATTTCTGATCACTTTTACACAGTCCTGCAATACTAAATTTAGTTTGTGTGCATAGCAGATAGTGAGCAATGCTCGTGGACACTTTGACTTTACTCTCGCGGCTAGTCCGTTTTATTGGCCAGTATTGACAGATGCGCCGTCATAGGTTTGAGCAATTAACTTACTACTGCATTGAAACTCATCTAAATGATTAAAGACATGTGTTGCTATTCTTTCGGCACTTCTGTTATTGCTCAAATCAAGGAATCTTATGAATCTTTCTTGAATTTCGCCCTTAGGATCAACATATCTGAACACTATACTTAATTGCTCCTTTCTTGATATGCCCATTGTCTCAGCTACAATAATTGCAACAAACTGCGCAGCAGAGATTTCGGCTTTTATGTTCTGCATTAAGTGCTGAGCACAAGCGTCGATTAAGTCATTTTGTATCATTGAACCTTGGCCTGAGAACACAGTACAATTTTGTAGGTGATTATGCAAATTCACGTCGCGTTCTGCCATGTATTGAATCAACTCCCTGTAATTGCCTTTATTAGCAGAATCTTCCGATTCATTATGGCCTCGAAAAGGTAGCTCCTGAAGCGCCAGGAAGCAAGTAGCAACTATTAAACACTTCATAACGTACCTATTACCTTTCACTTTTTCATTGTGTTTGTCTATTGACTCTTTATAGGCTTTGCTAAGACAGCATTCAATTCTAGTATCTGAGTTTTGCAATTGTTTCAGTGAGATTGCCGCTGCAATGTGTTCCTTACTTTGTTGATGCCGCTTTCGTAATACATTTCCTAAATTATTGAAATCAGCTACGCCACTGCTCTTCCAAACATTTTTCTGAACAGTAAATAGTAAGCAAGGCCAACAGTAAAGCTTATTTAATGCCTTGGACCCACATAACCAAGGTATTTCTGCATATTTGGAAACGAAAAAAAAATTTTTTACTATTTTCCCACCTGTTTTTTTGAATTGACATAAGTTAGGCAGGGGAGGAGTAGGTCGTCCCTTCGAGATTAGTTCTTTCTTCTCCGCATGGCTAAATGAACTGAAAGGTTGCAGAAAAAGCCGCTGGATAACACAGTTACGGTCACATGGCTCCTCTATTGCACCTGTTAGGCTACTGCTATTTGGTTCTGGTCCCGAAGTACCTGGCGTATTCACGCTGGCCATCATTTAAAAAAGACTACACTCGAGATAAATCAACGCACTTTAATAGGCTACTTATTAATTTAAAATAATTATTATAGCTGGGCTAAATTGATGCTATTAGACTCAGTCTAATATTAATTATTCAGTCGCACAGCACTATTACGAACACATTACACAACACAATACAATACAATACAATCGAACTACAATATCACTCAAATGATGAGCACACGGTGAATACAGACTGCCGTATCCATTCTGACCGCGCGAAATCGTAACCAATAAGCCTGCAGTGCTGGTTAGAATGTAACCAATAGCGAGACTTGAGGATCTCAGTCGACGTCCTCAGAGCGCCATTAAAGAGACCATACCTGCCCCTCCCCCCTTAAGGTCTCCCATACATTTCTTAAGCTATAAACACGTGATTTGAGGATGCAGGGCTCTCTTCCTCAGTTTTTACTCCGGGTGGTGAAGGTCACACTTCGCCCATCTAGGGGTGACATGTAGAACTAGTTACAAGTCCTGACTATGACAGTGACACAGAGCTTATCGAGAGGGCGCGCAAGTTAGCCCCAAATACTATTTTACAAAACATATTTTTTTAAACAGTTACAGCTGAGAGTGGACTGTAGGATGATCCTCACGTCCTACATGGAGGAATCGCCACTGGTTCCATATAATTGTTGTCTATACAACAGCTTTACATTGTTGATACACATATCTACTGATATTCTGCAGTACTCATAATCTCGACATCTTAAGTTGCTAATGGAAAGACCATTCGAAGGTTTACTATATAGCGCCTCTTCATACTGATATTCTTCATACACTGTTGTAACGTTACGTTCACAAATTACATAACGTTACAAACTGTGCTATATAAAATTAAATGTTATGGAAGTATCGAATTAAGATCAATGGCGAATGGAATAAGGATTTCCCTATAATATTCTAAGTCAATTGAAATTATGTCATCTAAGAAGACCTCTCTCTCTATATATAAAGTTACACTTGAGAACGTTCAAAGCTTTCTTCCAGGTTAAATGGTTAGTCATAACCACGAATTAAATTCCTTGTAGGAATATCATTGCATACATCAATTTTCGTTGCTTATACATGACGAATAGTTCTTGCCAGATCGTCGTATCTAATGTTTAACTTAAATATCACACGCATATTTCTTCTCATAATAAAGTTGCTTCTTAGAGATAAGATACCCAAGTCATTTAATCCAAAATGAATTTAATGGGCATCATAGACTCAAACACTGTCTGAAATTCTCATAAACCAAAAATACTGACTTCGTAGATTGATTTAAGAATGTCTTAAATTATTAAGAATAATTAAATAAATCTCCAAATATAAATCAAGTTAATTCAAAAACTGCATCGTTGAAATTACTTGTACAGATGAATAAAGACCATCATCTCACATGCTACAGAAGTTGAAATTCCTTAAACGTCGACTGAAAATACATCGGATACATGGAGAAATGTTGTTCTGAAATGTCACCAAAATACTACACTACAAATGAAAATGGTTGGTCTCTACCTTATGAAAATTTTCTCGATGATCAAGGAAGGTATTTAAGAAATACCCTGATGTTGGATGTTCCATTGAAGAAAGGCTCTGCTGCAGGTCTGCCCTCGATGATGAATCTGCGACCTCGGGTAGTACTGGGTTCCTCCCCGGAATGATTCCACGCATCCACTGGGATTCGAACTGCGGAACTTCCTATCGTTCTGGATTCCAAGTTTCAAGCAATCGCTGGGACACCCTAGCGGCTTCTTTCTTCAAATGATGATCTCTCCGACGTCCTCTCATTTCAATAGACCATGTCATATTCGAGCAATACAGTCGATCGATCTCCATTGTTGAAAATAAAGTTCGAAAACTATAGATCTGATCGTAAATGCTGATGAAATGTTGATATAGTTGTTTTATGAATTCAGTATAATACTCTTAATCTTGTAGTAGAAGTACATGAGAATGCATTAATGTACACGTTGGTAAAGTACATAATGTATTTGACATCGTAGTCAAACATGATGTCGTACATGGTTTGTAGTTTAGTTTTGCTTTAAGTCGTCAACCCATATCTCTGTCAAGTTATATCCCAAGCGCATTTTAGTTTACTCCATATTCGAAGTCATCTCTAAATTGTTTAATGTAGTTCTCATCTTAATGTTCATAATCGAAATCATAATGTCTGTTCTGTAGCAACAATTCCCTTTACTGATCATATAACACTTAGTATAGTTCAGTGACTTACGTCCTCTTGAAGTTGTAATGTTTAATAGCTTTCACTGCTAACTTGCTATACATAAACGTTCTGTTCTGCTCTGAGATAAGCACTTTTATTCGGCAGGAATATATCTGCTTATAACTCGCTTAAATTCATAATCTGCGGTAAATTTCTTCACTATAATGATAGTGGACACTCGCCTGTATATATTATTACAGAATATACCGTATTATTAATGAAGACTAACTTCTTACTAACTTCACAAGCCATAAGAAGTGACTTGGCTTGACTGTGAGTAAATTTCACTAAATCGCTTCACCGGGCGATACCCACAACGACGGTCTCGTTGGCGCAAGATTCTCCGCACTTAGTATCGGGCTCACTTAGCATCGAGATTGATTTCAAACTACGTCCGTACTCCACGAGTTCTGAAGACGAAAGACCTCCTTTCCTCAGTCGGAGATTCTCTGCTCGACTCTCGTCCGGGCCATTTTAACATCGCGCTAAAACTTTGCTTGTATATAAGTAAAAATTCAGAATTTCACGACTGGCGTTGAAATAGGAATCTATGTTTCGCGGGCTTATAGGCCGTGTTCTAAGGACATTTTGTCGTCCTGACGTTTCGCTGAAAACTGCGTTCAGCATGTTCACAAGTTACATTAAGCGAAGTAAAACAAGTAAACAAAAGATATATAAATAGTCAACAACCCACACATAGATCCTACCATAGCAACGGCGTACCACATAAAAGTAATGCATCAAGGACAGGGCTGCTCTGCTGTTGCATCTTCTCGTCTACGACGGTCAATGAGGGCAGGCTAGAGGGGATTAAGGACTGGAAGCCAAGCTCTGTTCACACGTTCTGCTTCCCCCTTAAAATTGATGCTGTTAGTATGCTTCAGGATTTCAATGGCCTCCCTTTGTAGCCTGGCATGATAAGACACCGTGGTGGACAGAACTTCGGTGACCCCATATCTTATGTCGTGACCTGCGAGTAGCGAGTGTGCTGCAACAGTGGATTTATCTGTTTGTCCCAACCGGCCATGTCGTTCGTGCTCCTTGAGGCAAGTGGCAATACTTCTTTTCGTTGTTCCAATATATACTTGGGCACAATCACACGGGATTTTATAAACCCCTGCCGCGGTATGAGGATGTCGCTTATCTTGAGCGGACCTAAACACGTCCTTAATTTTTTGCGTAGGCCTGTATATGGTCTTTATATCATGGGACTCGAGTAGCCTCCCTATTCTGTGCGTGACCTTTCTTATATATGTAAGGAAAGCTCTAGCAAGGGCTGCTTGTCTCCAATTACCCTTGTAGTTGGACGTCTTGGATGGAGTGCTCGCTGGATATATTTCTGGCTGTACCCATTGGGGCGTAGGGCTTCGTTGAGGTGTTTAATTTCTTGGTTTAGGCACTGCTAATTAGCACTAATTAGGGCTGGTCCACTGTTAATGATACACTGTTAATGGAACACGTTCGAACACCCAGGTTGTCTGGTCGAATCAATTTGATAGAAGGAGGCTGTGAGATCTAATACAGAGAAACATGCCTTTCCCTTAAATTTCCTCAGGATCACGGATCTTTGGTGGACTGTCATTTTCAGGTAGGACCTTTAAGTTAATTGTCCTTACGTCGAGACAAAGACGTAGTTGGCCATTATTCTTCTTAACAACAGTGATAGGATTAATATACGACGACGCTTGTTTCTTAATAATGCCATCGGCTTCCATTTTCTTGATTATCCCTCGTACTTCTTCATAGTATTTCTAGGGGATTGGATATATTCTCTTATGATAAGGGGTGTCATCTGTTAATCTGCTCTTGTACTTATAATCCTTAATCAATCCAGGTTTTTCATCAAAAATGTCATGAAATTCCATAATCAAGTTTTCAAGCTCATCTCGGATCTCCTCAAAGCCTTCTGCTTTAGACGTATACAACTCCCTGTCTTTCTCTGCCTCTTCTATGACATTATTATGTATTTCTTCCCTATATTCCATATCTAGATTGTTTTCAATGTCCTTTTCTTCTGACTCTGCTTTGTCTATATAGCCCTCGCTAAGTTTAATAATGCGGTTCTTCATATCTATCACTGCGCCAACTTTAGTAATATAATCAATTCCTAGCACTATATCAAAATTGATTTTGCTTACTACGATGAAAATATGCTCATATTTCCGTCCATTTATCTCAAAACACAGTAAAACTTGTATTTTACACTTGACCGATTTATCCTGAAAGATACCACGAACTTTAACAGAAGATGCAGGTAAAATCGTCATAGTGTTACCCTTCCCAATAGCTTTTGATAGCAGTCCTCAGAGAGGATGGAAATAGCTGCGCCAGTGTCCATTAGAGATTTTCATGACTGTCCTTCCACGTTTAAATTAATAATAGGTAATTCACAAGGTATTTCTTCCTTAACAATTTCCTTCTCATATATTAAGCCCTCATCGGTTACTTCATAAATTTCGTTTATCAATACTTGGTGTAAAGGCATAGCATCTATAAAACTCTCTACTTACGTTTGGTAATTGGAGTTTTTTTGTACATGAGTGTCGTTCTCATGTTGACCCTGATTACTAGTGCTAGGCTGGGGATCAACTTGAGTAGTTTCTTGGGCCCGCTTTTCCTGCCTAAGATTCTTCAAATATTCCTTTCCTTCCTTATGACTCTCGTCATATTGCTCCTTAGTAAACACGCCGTCTCGATAGTTTTTGTATCGGCTATAACCTTAGGTATTTCGGTTATTCCGACTATAATTACTGTTATTATTATTATTATTATTGTAACGGTAATTATAATTGTGGTAATATCCATTTCTACGTGTGTTTTCATTAATATTGCGACCATTTTGCTGTTGATACGGCCCTCCTTCGTGAAACCTGCGGTATCTTGGCTCGTATCTTCGGTCTCTGAAATAATTGTTCCTTTCCGGACCTATTCTTCCTTTCTCCTGTTCCTTCTGATAGTCTGTTTGCTGTATCTGGTCGATATACACCGTATTTATGCCTCTCTATTCCTGTCTCTAGTGTCTAGACATAACATTTGGCGTTGGACTAGTATAATCTAGCTTGAGTAACGTTCGTCTAAGCTAGCCAAATCCTTAATACCTGCTGATATGATAAATCGCTGGACCTCAACTGGAAGCTGTCTGGAAATTGCTTCTCTAAGCTCTCCCGTCGACAATGGTGGCTGTAAAATCTTAGTAGGGCTAATTGATCCGTAAAAAGTCTGTGTAGCGTGTTGGAAGTGTACTCGAGTATTTACGCGAATAAATCTCGGCACGTAAGCTATTCTGAGCTTCTATGCTCCAGAACCTTTTTACGAGCGATTCAGAAAATTCTTCAAAATCTACGAAGGTGTATCGGAAAGCACTGAACCACGCTAACGGTCCCCTGCTAGATATCTCTCTACGACCTTCATTTCACGTTCCTTAGGAATGAGAGCTTCCGTAAAGTAGTCACGAAGATTAAGTATGAACTCGATCGGAGTGAAGCCATCTTTATTTGCGAACTGGCGAGGCTTATCTTCAAAATTTCTTATGACGGTTACGTTCCTAGTCTAATTTGCTAGAATACTCGTCCTATAGTCCCTGTTCTCTCTATCGGGCTCTTGTATCCTCACTTCTGGTCGTTCTATTGACCTATACTGCCTTAATTCTGGTCAAATTTCTCTTTCTTCTATTTCAATGCTATTCTTTCCATTATGGCTTTCCTATTGTTCTAAATCTTCTTTCTCTTTCTCTTCCATAGTCTCCTTCACATGTCTTCATACTTCTTTATTCAATTATTCTCGATAGCATTCTAAGCTCGTAACATCACCAAGATTTAAACTCTGCAATCTTGTTCTAATCTCTTCTATATCGGTGGCTTTAACTTCCCCTATAGTGTTGACTTTATTGACTACCATATCTATCTTTTCATTTAATTGATCTCTAATAGTCTTAGACTCCTTCTCTAATTCCTGTCGAAATTGATTAACATCCTCAATTTGTGTCTTTTGAAGACCATCAATACGTTTGCTTAGATCGGTTCGAACACTAATAACCTCTCTGTTAATCTAAGTTGAGTACTGGCTAATTTTCTCTCCAAGCCAACCTGTATCTCTTTTACAAACTCGCCACTGGATTTATTCTCTCATTTTTCCACACAATAACACTTGCTTTAAGCATTTCAGTAATATATATTTCAATATCTTCTTTAAGGATTTTATTGTGGTCTGTAACTTGGGTGCGTAGTGAATCTACGTTTACCTTTAAATCTTCTAAGGCCCTAGTCGTTATCTCATAATCGTTGGCAACTTGAGTTTTAGAACTATCTAAATCAGTCCTAATTTAGCTTTGGAATGACACGCTACTTGTTTCCATATTATTTAATGTACTCTGCATACCCAGAGAACTGTTTTGGATTTTGATGACCCAATCCTTTAAATTAATTGCTTCAGATTGCATTCTGTTAATGTCTTCCTGAATACCTGTGACATCTGTGTGAACATTCCACATCAGTCCTAACCTTACTAATATCTGACTGCACAGCAGAAACATCGATAAACATATTATTTACTTCCTTCTGCATCTTATTAATGTCGGTCTGTATCCATTTACATAGGTCTGGACATTATTTACATCAACTCTTATACTAGTGACATCACTTTGTACAGTATCAACTTTAGTTTGGACATTAGTAACATCGCCTTTCACAGTAGTTACATAACCTTGGACCCTACCTACGTCCTCTCGCATCTTATCCACTTTATCCTTTACCTCAGTAGAGCTGGTCTGTAAACGCGGCATGTTATCATTTTCATTTTTGCACTTGTCTGCAGTCCATCCAAGGAAGATTGCACTCCCTGAATTTCTTCCTTGAGACTGTCCTTGACACTCACTGCTACCCTATCAGTAATGTTTTCTACCACAGTCTCTACAACCTTGGCAACGACAGTGTCAATGTCCTCCTTTCTATCTTTCTTGACTTGTTCCAGGTCCCGCTTCGCCTCCTGAAAACCCTGCTCAACAACTTTTGTACTCTCCTGAAATTTACATTCAACACCCTTAAGACTGTCTTTCAAGTTCTCCCTCATACTCTCCTTCAAATTCTCCTGCAGACTCTCCTTCATCTGGTCCAACATCCTTTGGACATCCTCCGCTGAAATGACCATTGCTATGATACAATAAAGGAACTGCTGTAGGGATATATCAACAAAAAAGTATGGTGACGACATTTAGAGCAACATTTTCTACCACGAAATTGGGTATCTTACTGTCTAGCTAAATTCTTAATACTAATTATATTGGGACTTATTAATAACCTTTCCGTAACTATGCGACTTAAATTAACTATGATTCCTAACAAAGCGTACATTTACTCATGTCAAAAAACCAGTTAATTTTACCTTAAACATGGCTAACATAGGCCATGAGCCAGTCTGAAATGAAATAAATTCAGATCGTAGGTTATCTTCTTGTATTTCTAACCCATAGCATTCCTTTCTCAGGTTTATATTAGATCTGATCTATGTTTGAGCTCAACATTACTAATTAACACAAAACACCTATATTATTACACTCAAGTCCTCAAATAGGCTGGTCTATCAATCACCTATCAAAAACCTTTCGATAGCCTTCAACAGCCTTTTCGATGGCTTTTCGATAGCGCTATAAAGTTAAGTTCCCCTTTTCGCTATAATGGTCGGACCAACGCCCTTTCGAGGGCAATTCGAACGCTCTTCGAATGAACTTCGAACGCCCCGCGTTCGGGCAAACATTTTTACTAGCTGTAGCCGTATACACGAGGGCTATTCCAAAACTAAGGTCCGGTTAAAAAACATCCGAAATAAAAATTGTTTCCAAAACAATTGTTTTATTGACATTCCTTACGTCTTTTTCCATTTTTCTACATAATTTCCATACTTATTTAAACATTTGTCACATCGTTCCACAAGCTTTTGAATGCCGAGTCGTAGAACTCGGTCGCCTGTGAAGCTAACCAGTCTATAACAGCGTCTTTCACTTCATCATCTGTGTCGAAGCGCTTGCCGCCAAGAAACTCCTCTAGGTAGCGGAACAGGTGGAAATCACTTGGCGCCAAGTTTGAACTGTGTGGTGGGTGGTCCATCTGTTCCCATCCAAATTTCTTGATTAGAGTTTGCGTGTCATTCGCAGTATAGGGTCTGGCATTGTCATGCAACAAAAACACTCCAGACGACAAAAGACCACGTCGCTTATTCTGGATTGCACGTTGAAGTTTAGTCAGGGTAGCGCAGTAGGCGTTGTCCCTCTTTCCATAAAGTCGACTAACAATACTCCATGCCTATCCCAAAACAACTCGTCTGAAATCACTGATGGTCTGCCAGAGCGGGATTCATCGTGCACATTTTCCCGCCCTTCATTAAAGGCTCGCACCCACTTGCGCACTTTACTGTGACTCATTATGTTAGGACCGTACACTTCGGTAATCTGCTGATGAATTCCCGCCGCAGAAATGTTTATTGCAGGCAGAAACCGTATCACTGCCCTTACTTCACAATCGGCGGGCTGCTTAATTGTCTTAAACATTGTGAACTGACACTATCAACAGCACACAGGAGCAGTGACAACGCTACTGGCGGCTTTGACGCACAAGGCATGCCATGAGTCGGCTTGCATGCGTATTTTGCCCTTGGCGCCGCTTTCAAATATTTACGGCGAATCGGACATTGAAATCACCCTCGTATCAAAGAGCCTCTTGCTGGAATCCGAAGATCTACAGGATCGTAGAATTATGAAAGTCACCGGCTAGAAAAACATTCATAGATCTACCAGCAATCGTTCCTTGACTACACACAGCTGCAATGATCATGTTATGGTATAAAAAATACACTGGGCGGTAAAAGTGAGAATCTTACCATTTCTTGGGGAGTGTAGGGTTAGAAGGAATCGTTACCTGTTCAGGGGCAACAAAAATACAATCTCTCCACTAGAGTTAAAATAAGTCACGCCACGAAGATTTAGAAAAGAACGAGAAAAGTTTATTAACAAAAACCTATAAACTAATTTAACAATAAATAAAAATAACAATGTACCTTAAAACGAGGTGAATACGATCAGTGGGGTGAAAGGGATCAAAACTTTGTTGGTAAACATAAACGTATATTACATGTACCACATAAACCGGAAGGCGGTTGTTAGCAGTTGGTGTTACTTGTGTTGGTACAACGCTATGCTAAAACATGTTTTCCAATTATTACCTTGGCAGCACTTAACAGTATACACATTCAACCAGAAGCTACAAGTTTTTCGAAATTAGCTTGGTGAAATAACTTTGTGTGGAACATGTGCTTGCACTAGCATTTTGCAAAATTTGTGTTTTATATTTGGATAAGGTATGTTTAGTGAATTCATTTCAAGTATCATCTTCAGTTTGCATATTATCAGTTGTGATCAAATCTTATTTGTTTTTTGCCTTTTTTTCTGACTGGCAGGTGAATGGGATCAGATACTTTGATGTTAAGTTTGAGTATGCCGTGGCACTACAAACCAGATCCACACAGCAAGGTACACCGCAAAGCTGACCTTAACTCTATAGAAAGACCTATAAGAAATAAGGACCAAGTGTAGAAAGGCGGCAAATAAATTCTCAATTCCAAGAAGTGCTGAAGGAGACTGGGTCCTAGTAGGTTTTCCTCCAGATACCAGGAAACAAGGCACAAGCAAGCTGCATTATTTAGTAGGCAAAATTATGCGGTCTGTAAACAGTAAAGATGAGAAGAAATTCGAAGGGATGTTTGTTTGATGCAAATCCACAAGAGACTTCCAAGGACACATCTATGTGTTTCCGGCTGTGGAGGAAATTACTTGCTTCTCTTTTGAGCAAATAGTTGGGAGACTGAAGGGCCCAGAAAATATCCGTAGGGGGCAACATAAGTTTGCATTCAATTATAACACCCTATACTGTAGTTGTGTTTATCATCAATTTTATAATTTACGTAGTGAATAAGTTGTCATTCAACTAAATATGTATATTTTTAAGTAATAAATTGTTTTACAGGTCATTTCTCCATCGGCAGTTTAATTTAAATATGATCTGATATTTCTAGGAGTAGTCCAGAGTCCTAAATAATGATCCCTTTCACCCTACAGTTCATCCGAATAGGATTAGTCATAGAAATCAAGGAGTGATCCTATTCACCCCACCTGGTGTGGTGTATGGGATCACGAAATTAATTAGGTATATGCACTTAATTCTTAGGGATAGAGGCATATTTACCAACACTATACAATCTATTGATGCGGACTCATGTTTCAATTAAAATAACACGAAATAAAGTTCAGTGGTTCAAAAGTTACTGATAGTCAAAGTTCAAAAGTGATCCCATTCACCTCGTTTTACGGTACAACGAGGATCGAACTCCTCCCTTCAGAACACATAAATCATAGTCTCCACGACTTCACAACATGTATACTAATACATTCACACTGTTTAATGGGTTGTTGAACTCCCAACAATCAAATAATAAATTCTTCTACTCCTACAGCTTTTAACAAGGAAGCTGGAGTTACGCGTCTTTCAATGACAGGCTTTTGTTTACATTCCTACTCGGTTCATTCAACCAGCACACCTGCTATGAGTTACGTAATCTCGGCTCGCTAGTATGCAGGACCCTACAACTGGTTTGATACATTCGGAGCTGCTGTCTGCTCAACACGCAAAACTTGTCAACCCGCTGGCCCCCTTTCAATACTGTTCCATCTCTTTTACATCCATTCACACTTTCTAAAAGTGGAGTATCTCAATCTTATACACTCTCAAAAATAAAACGTTTAAAATGCACACATGCTTACAACTGTTCACTTTTTCTTAGACTAAGCGAACTCTTGCATTCTCTCACACCATTTAAACAAACTATACACATGACTGTCCTGGCATTCTCTAATGCTATCAAATACACTTGAAATGTTTAAAATAATATACTAATTAACTAATAAGTAATGGAATGTTTATAATATTTACACTAAATTATAACGAAAGTTTAATTGTTTATAACAATATCTCAACTTAAGATAATTAATATTTATAATAATTTAAAGTTAAAATTTACTACTTACAATAGTATTAATCCTTCCTCTAACTTTGTTTAAAAATGTCTCAGTTTAAACTCTCTCCTATCTCTGTTTAAGATTGTTATGCCTTTGGTCATACTCTGGTAAACTGTTTAAGATTATCTCTATCTAAGATTGTTATGCCTTTGGTCATACTCTGGTAAAATGTCGATATCAAGTCTAAAATGGCCAATCCATTAAGATAAGGCATCTGATTATTACAGTTCCGGTTTAATAAATGTTAATCAAGGTTTAATAATCAAAGGTTATGTTTCATTTCGCAATTACTTTTCCAGCCAATCAACTCTGCTGTCTAACCCCTCAATGTCGGAGCTCTACTCACTCCTATGAGTAATAATAAACTCAATATACACATGACAATGTTTCAACATACAACACAACAGTATTTAAATGCAACCAAAGCCAATACGGAATACACCCTCGTATTGCTATAACATATAATCTCTCCACAGAGAATCCTCGACTAATTCACGTTATCCCAACGTTACATACGGCATTACCTTCCTCGTATATAATTTACAAACTCATACACTTGAGTAACTACGGTCTATTTCAACCTCATACTAGAATTGCATTGATTCAAACATACTGTTCCATATAATTGTTGTCTATACAACAGCTTTACATTGTTGATACACATATCTACTGATATTCTGCAGTACTCATACTCTCGACTTCTGAATTTGCTAATGAAAAGACCATTCGATGGTTTACTAGGTAAAGATACTTTGTCATATTAACCTCTGTTTCTAAACATATAATAAAATACTATATAGCAACTCTCCATACTGATATTCTGCATACACTGTTGTAAAGTTACCTTCACAAATTATATAACGTTACAAACTGTGCTATATAAAATTAAATGTTATGGAAGTATCAAATTAAGATCAATTGCGACTGGAATAAGGATTTCCCTATAATATCCTAAGTCGATTGAAATTATGTATTCTAAGAAGACCTCTCTTTCTATAAAGTTACATTTTGGAAAGTTCAAAGCTTTCTTCCAATTTAAATGGTTAGTCATAATCTTGAATTAAATTCCTTGTAGGAATATCATTGCATACATCAATGTTCGTTGCTTATACATGACGAATAGTTCTTGCCAGATCGTCGTATCTAATGTTTAACTTAAATATCACACGCATATTTCTTCTCCTACTAATGTTGCTTCTTACAGAATAAGATACCCAAGTCATTTAGTCTAAAATGAATTTAATGGGCATCCAAGACTCAAAAACTGTCTGAAATTCTCATCAATCAAAAATACTGACTTCGTAGAATAATTTAAGAATGTCTTAAATTATTAATAATAGTATAATTGCGCACGAAAGTGCATTCAAAAAATACATAAATACATAAATATCATAAACTCTGTAATTTAGTTCACATTTCATTATACTCAGTGAGAGAAATTTGTCTTTGCTTGCATAAGGTGATATGGTATCTTTCACACACTGAATGGCACAGGCTGCATACGCAAGTATCGTCTGGCTCATGAAAGTGAGTCTTTACGCAGATCAAGTGGTGGTAACCGTGCACCGCCAACCGGGTCAGCACGTGTCGTAGTTTTTGGTTGGGTCCTTACCCTACGGGTATAACAATAAGCTCATAAGGTGATACTGAATTAAATTATTAAGAATAATTAAATAAATTTCCAAATATAAATCAAGTTAATTCAAAAACTGCATCGTTGAAATTACATGTACAGATGAATAAAGACCATCATCTCACATGCTACTGAAGTTGAAATTCCTTAAACGTAGACTGAAAATACATCGGATACATGGAGATATGTTGTTCTGAAATGTCACCAAAATACTACACTACAAATGAAAATGGTTGGTCTCTACCTTATGAAGATTTTATCGAAGATCAAGAAAGATATGTAAGAAATACCCCGATGTTGGATGTTTCATTGAAGGAAATCTCGGCTGCAGGTCTGCACTCAATGATGAATCTGCAACCTCGGGTAGTACTGGGTTCCTTCCCGGAATGATTCCACCACTGATCTCTATACACGGATGGCTGGTAGCTACGGCAGCAGTAAGCCGAATAGACGATGACAGGTATAACAAGATGGCAGCGATTGCATGGTGCAATATTGCGAATCCTGCTCTGTGATTGGTTACTGGTAGTTTGATGTTATACATGTATTTATACTGGCAGTAAATATTTTGTGTTTCTTGTTGTAGTTGTAAAATGGGCTAAATTTGGTTATTTAAAGCGTAAAATCTTAGTTTTATGTACCGGTTTGGTGACCCATCATCCCAGGCAAGCCTGTAATACCTTTACTTCTCAGGCAGATAGGTCACTTAGCCGTAATTTTGAAGTTATTTTGAAGTTAAGTAACTATACATATGCGGTGGTGCTGAACCAGACGTGATCGGGCTAGGCTATTGCGTGTTTAAATTTGATCCCATTTCAGGGTTTTTCGGTTCTGGGTGCGAATAGTTGGCTTAATAGTTGTAAAACGGTGGGGAGAGTATATTTTGAGTAGGTTTTAGTTGTGTTAAGTTTTATGTGGAGCTGAGGAGTGAAATTGGTTAGGCTTAAAGTGCATTTTTGCCTTTGATCTACTTCCCGTTATTATTTTAAGTTTATTGTGCTGCTAGCGTGATTAAAAGCTGTAGTATTTGATGTAGAGTGCTGGGATTACTTGGGGGAAGTGTTGGTTATTTCATGGAAACAGGAATTCATTACCAAGGACCGATTACGATATGTCGAATCTAGGCCTGTGTAGTGAGCTACGTTTATAGGTAGCCTACATCATTTGAAGAATGCATAATTTCGTGGCATATATACATGTATACCGTATATACAATTTACAAGAATGTTTCTAGAAATTGTTTTTCACTCGTTACTAATCGCTTATTGCGTGTACCGGTACTCACCACCTAAGTAAGTTGATATTTGTCAGCCGTTATTATACATTCATTTTTATTGATATTCCGGAGATTTACTGACCTCGGAATGACGTTTCAGTGATCCCAATGCCCTTATGCTATGAGTGAATATATCTCTATATTTTTATTTGTTCCAAAGCACCATTAATTACGATTTAAAATTGACTAGATTATCATTGCTTCCCCATAAGAAGAGCTTGAGAATGGGTAGACCAACATGGCGGACCGCGCGCTCAAGCTGGCGTACTTTCTCGTGCAGTGGAGACCTGCCATCAGCGATCCATGTATGGAGATCAGTGGATTCCACGCATCCACTGGGATTCGAACTGCAGAACTTCCTCCCGTTCTGGATTCCAAGTTTCAAGCAAACGCTGGGACACCCTAGTGGCTTCTTTCTTCAAATGATGATTTCTCCGACGTCCTCTCATTTCAATAGACCATGTCATATTCGAGCAATACTGTCGATCGATCTCCATTGTTGAAAATAAAGTTTGAAAACTATAGATCTGATCGTAAATGCTGAAGAAATGTTGATATAGATGTTCTACGAATTCAGTATAACGCTCTTAATCTTGTAGTAGAAGTATATGAGAATACATTAATGTACAAGATGGTAAAATACATAATGTATTTGACATCGTAGCCAAACATGATGTCGTACATGGTTTGAAATTTAGTGTTGCTCTAAGTCGTCAACTCATATCTGTCATGATATATCCCAAGTGCATCTTAGTTTACTCCATATTCGAAATCATCTCAAAATTGTTTAATGTACTTAATGTTTATAAACGAAATCATAATGTCTGTTCTGTAGTAGCAATTCACTTTACTGTTCATATAACACTTACTATAATTCAATAACCTACGTTCTCTTGAAGTTGTAATGTTGAATAGCTTTCACTGCTAACTTGCTATACATAAACGTTCTGTTCTGCTCTAGGATAAGCACTTTTCTTCTGCAGGAATACATCTGCCTGTAACTCGCTTAAATTCACAATCTGCTGTAAATTTCTTCACTATAATGATAGTGGACACTCGCCTATATCTATTATTACAGAATATACTGTATTATTACTGAAGACTAACTTCACAAGCCTTAATAAGTGACTCGGTTGACTGTGAGGAACTTTCACTAGATAGCTTCACCGGACGATGCCTAGCTTTAACCCGCAACGGGTGTCTCGTTGGCGGTCAAGATTCTCCGCACTAAGTATCGGGCTCACTTGTCCTCGAGATTGATTTGGAACTACGTCCGTTCTCGACGAATTATGAAGACGAAAGGCTTCCTTTCCTCAGTCGGAGCTTCTCTGCTCGACTCTCGTCCGCGCCATTTTAAAATCGCACTAAAACTTTGCTTGTACTTACTCAAAAGCTTATTTCTGTCTACTGTGGACCATCAGCGACTTTTAAAGTATTGTTACATTCATCTTATTATTTCCTATATTATTCTAATACATAAAATCTCCTTCTTAGGGCCTAAAAGTAATTATTTCATCATGTGGACAAGGCATTCAGTAATACTGACTTCCATTAGACCTCTCCTCATTGGCTGTCTGTTTATATCCAATAGCATAATTTATAACAATTAATACTGCAGAACCGCGGCAAATTAATGTTACTATGGGACGCTTGACCTTGTCGCGCGCCATCTCTTGCATCACATATCACCTGACTATGCCGTGGTACGACTGCAACTCACCAACAAACCCGTTTTCTGACACATCCAGATTCAATTCTCCAAAGCTAAATGTTACTATGGGCTTGTAAAAATACTCTCATTTTGGTCATGAATAATTCAAAATCAGGGCTTAGTATGTAGTGTTGAAGCTTTAACTATATTTCGGTTTTAAATAGGGCTTAATGCACTACATTTTAATGTTATACAGTTTGTATTTTATGTGTTTTAAAGTCCATTAAATTTAGCGGTATGGATTATCCGTTTTTTTTTCGATTAACCGTTCACCCCTTCGTGGGCATTAGAACGGATAATCGCGGTTTTACTATACCTTGATTTTAAAACTCGTTAAATATTAAAAATTAAAATTCGAACGTCTGCTTGACGGGCAAGCAAGTACGTGGTTTAGTGCCTTTCGATACTCGTTCTCAGGGTATCAGGACTTCCGCGAGACATTATTAAGGACGTACTGGTCGAGTGACATTCAAATCCATCAGAGCTGAGATGTACACTAAGAGGTACAGTTCTGCAACACCAACACGCTATGCGAATTATTTTTCAACGCAGTTAGCCAAGTTTCGTTGCTTGCAGCCACCTTTGCCCGAGCAAGAGCTCATAAACACCGTGACAAGGCAATATCCAGCAGATGTCAAGAGGGTGTTGATTGCCGCTGGAGCGAAATAATTTTTTAGAATGTGACCAAATCGTGAGGAGGCTCGACTCAAGTAGCGAACAATTCGCTATCCATAGACCCAGCGGAGATACCAGAAACGTCAATGTAACGACTGTAGACAAGGTTTCACAAACATCTAAGGCAACCCAGGTTATGAACACACCTTACCAACAAACGAACATAGGACCCGATCGCCGATCTTGGAATAGGGCACTCTATAACAGAGACCGGCAACCATATCGAACGCAGTGGGGTAGAAGGTTCGATAACAGGGCGACCGACAACCGTTTCCAGGAAAATATCGACCGCCGAGGGAATGGAAACACACCTCGCAACCAGCAGTCAGGAAACATACGAAGGGACTATTGATACAGCGGAGGTTATCGCCGTGATCGTGACCCCTGATATCGACAAGATCAATATCCCAGAAACGAAATAGATCGAGATTGGTGTGGAAGAGCGTAGGAGAGTAAGGAACACATTGCGCGACTCCAGAAGCAGGAGAAGAAGGAAGAGGCAAACAAGAGCCAAAAATCGAGGGACGACTCTCGTAAAAGGAAGAACCACCAGACTGTTGTGTCGGATGTCCACCATATACAGATAGACCCAAATACATCCGATTCCGACTCCGACGATGACTTCTACGTTCCCTCGAAGGCAGAGGAAGAATGCTGGGATGCACTCCAAGCATCGATGAGTCAACCCCGACGGGATAAGTGACGCCGACTGAAAGATAGTGATGGAGGAGGATTTGGAGATCTCTTCAAGGAGGATGCTTGATGGATCCCTGGATGCCTGGATTTTTTAAGGACGTACGACTAACGACGAACGACGAATTAAGATTTCTACCGCCGAAGGAAGATGGAGAAATATCACCAGAGTTAAACCAGATATTTTCGCAAAAAAATGCAACCCTTACATATTTATTTGAAACGACGGAGAGGCATATGAGCCCGCTGTGCTCATGTCCTGGTGTTATTTTCTATGAGTGAATGTTCGAGTGTTTTGCTACAACACCGAACGCGGCCAGGAGCATGCACGAGCTCCAGATGAATATTAAACATTCTTTTGACTTTGGCAAGAGTGTCGTATTTCTTCGAATATTTTTTCTGAGCATTTATTACAACAGATTTTTATTCCACAAGACTCAGCATTTATAACAACGTAATTATGCATGAATTAAACACTTGGATGTTTATGATGATTTATAAGGTAAAGGTAGTTACATCGCGGATATGCAAGTTGGATTTAATTAGTCGCTCAACGACTAAGACACTTCCGCGAGCCTGGAGTGCAGTCCCAGCGTTCGCCAAACCAAGTATTGAATCCGTCTAGGATAGACGCGATTGTGTGTGGGTCTCAGTACCCGCTGAAATAAGTCCGCTACAATTTGAGCGGGGAAGTGTTATCCCTGTTTATCAGTGTGGTATAAGCACCGTAGTCGTGTCGACCACCTCCAAACCATATGCAAACTAACAGAAAAGGTACAGGAATAAAACCAGCAAATCTACATCGCCTTCATCGATTATAATAAAGCCTTTGACTCATTAGAGCACGAAGATGTGCTGCAGGCCTTAATCAACGCGGTATCCCCATCAAATACACAAGGTTTTTAGGTAAAATATACAAAAACAGCTCAGCAAAAGTAAGAACAGAAAGAGAAGGAGAATGGTTCCAATTCAGAAGAGGAGTGAAACAAGCGGACCCTCTATCACCAAAATTATTCACAAATGTACTGGAATATCAATTCAGAAAAATGAAATGGAAGCACAATCATGGAATAAATAAAGACGGCCAGAAACTGACACATCTAAGATTTGTGGACGACAGAACGCTAGTAGCAAGGTCAGCAAAAACACTAGAAGAAATGATCAATGAGCTGGACAAAATAAGCAGAGAAGTAGGCCTCACAATGAACCCCACAAAAACAAAAATAATGACAAATGGAATACAAGATCCAATTCAAGTCCATCAATCACCACTAGAGTATGTGCAACAGTATGTGTACCTAGGACAAAGCATCTCCCTGAACAAAGACACAGAGAGTGAAATCAAACGCCGTATAGAACTGGCGTGGAACAAATTTTGGCCGCTTAAGTTCTTACTCGCAGACAAGAGACTAAAAGTGAGCACAAAAGCAGAAATCCTAGACAAATGTGTTATTCCAACACTACTTTATGGTTGTCAAACATGGTCCTTGACCAAAAAAAACTGAAAAAGCAGCTACAGGTACGGTATATCAAAGAAGAATGGAGTGTAAGATCCTAAATGTTTCTCTAAGAGACAGAATCAGGAACGAGGAACTAAGAAGAGGGACAAACATACGCGACGTGGTAGAAAGGGCAGAAAGCCTAAAATGGTAATGGGGAGGACACGTATCACGCATGGATCACCAGAAATGGACGCATCGCACCACAATGTGGGACCCGAGAGAAGGTCGAAGAAACGTGGGACGCCAAAAAAACAGATGGGCAGACTACTTTAGGGCTAAAGTGGGAAACAAATGGTCGAGAGTGGCAAGAGACAGGGAAGCATGGAGACAGCTGGAGCCAAACAGGAATCAACATGCTCCAAACAGGACAGAAAGACAATGACAGTGAGTGCAACAAGACAAAAGCTCCCAAGGATGCTCACTTTCGAAGCCTAATCACGAGCACGTCCCTGTGCAAACAGGAGGCCTTTGCCCTTACGGGATGTCTATAGGCTAATTTTATTATTATTATTATTCTTTTATTTTTCTTTTCTTAGTCGTTTACCCTCCAGGTTGGTGGATCCCACGGAATCAGCGAGGGAACTCACCACTACCGCCTCTACGGGCAGTGTCCTAGAGCTAGGAACATCTAATCGGAGTGGATACAACTGGTGAGGTGTGAGGTGTGATTGATTGATCAGGATGGATAGGCAAGGAAGATGGAAGGAGGCGGCCGTGGCCTTAAAGAAGGTACCATCCCGGCATTTGCCCGAAGACGAAGTGGGAAACAACGGAAAACCACTTCGAGGATGGCTGAGGTGGGAATCGAACCCCTTCTACTCATTTGGAACACCCGAGGCTGAGTAGACCCCGTTCCAGTCCTCATACCACTTTTCAAATTTCGTGGCAGAGCCGGGAATCGAACCCAGGACCTCCGGGGCGGCAGCTAACCATGCTGACCGCTATGCTACGGATGCGACTATTATTATTATTATTATTATTATTATTATTATTATTATTATTATTATTATTATTATAATGTAAAACGTTATTTTGAAAACACATGCATTAAGACGTGCAACAAGCTCCAAGTACTATTGGAAAAATGTATGAGTTATTGTGTTGGTTAGTTATTGGAGTTATAAGGGGCGAAACATCTAGGTCATCTGCCCCCGTTTTTGTGTCGGCTTCATAACAATGCATGGGAACTTAATAAGGGCAGTGACTTTATCCCTTTTTAATTTATATTGTTTTCTCCCTACCTTGTCCATGCAATAACAACTAAGTTAACTGATGATAATTTTGAGGCACACCACATGGCTTCTTAAAAAAACACTTGCTGCAATATTCAATATCATTGAAATATTATAATTATTTTTATTACGGTATCATTACTGATACGTGACTGTGTCGCAACTTATAAAGTCTGTCTAGTACTGGATTGATAACACTGCTCCATCTGTTACTGTGAATGGGAACTACGATACCTTAGCGCCCGTCTGGAGATTATCTTTGGTAAACCCAGGCATGTGTTGCCTTTCTCCGCTACCAGATGGCGGGTAGAGCTCTTCCGCTCCAGTACCTGTATGGTGGAGCGCTCCGTGTCGGCCGTTGGAACTAACATTTGCGACTTCCGGAGACTAACATGGCCGTCTAAAAGTTTATTTACAAATTATTGTAATTATGTCTTGGTGTTACGATATAATTGAACTATCGATCGATCTGGTAACTGTTGATTACTCTTCGAGTGTGAGTGTTGGTGATGATTGTTGTCAGATCTACAACGAAGAAAGCCACGTGATGTAGGAACCTTTAAAGTTAGCTCCTAAAAGGAGCCTAGTCTAGTGGCTAGGCAAATGTTGTTGGCCTCGAGAGAGCTTGATACTATTGAAAATGAAATAGACTTCGAGGGAGAGCTTCTTTAATTTTAAAAGGGGAGGGGGGGGGGGGTGTATTTATTATATTATGTTTCGGCCAACATTTAAAAAAGAAGGTTTGTAAACTTGGAAATGTACTAAGTAATTGAATTTATTCTCGAAGTGACTGGTAATTGCGCAGTATTGTTTTTTGTTCGACATGCTTTATATTATTTGTGATATCCCTGTAAAAGTTTGGAGCTCCTTTCTTTCCTTTCTTCTTTGGTGCTGGTTTCACCAATTGTATTGTGCCTCTGTTGTAAGCTGCGTATTTGTTGGTTAGGATACCATGTTTGGATCGAACAAGGCTGCGTAGTGTCAGGTTTTGACTGTAATAATTCAGTTACTTTTATTTTATTTTATTGCATGTAATTGGTGAAGGTTTTATTTGTCATACCAGGCGTTCAGCCCTGTAGGTCAACTGACATTCATTCTTGAGACAGTCCTATCCGAATTTTAATAACCTCTAAATTTTATAGTATTTATTAATTTATTTATTAAATTTAATTTCTTTTCTTCCGGATAGGACATGTAGAATATTCCTTGGAATAATGTTTTATTACCATCTTAGTGATGGACATTCTTCTTCCTGTCAGGTTACCATGTGAACCATTTGACATGGTTCTTAGTTATCATTATTAAATGTGATGTTTTTTTTCTCATGCTGATGGGACTTGAATTTGATATCTGACTGAAACTAGTCACACTGATAAATGGCTCTCATATTATCAACCTTCTGTAATTATTTTCTTCTTGATTTTGGGTCCTACATTGACCTTATTTAATTTGGTTCTGGGGTTACCACCGCCTAAATGAGAATTTATGGTTTTACCAATTTTATTTGTTTTAATTAGAATTAACTTCATGGATTTTCTGATCTCTTGTCTGGTTCGATACAAGTCAGGCTTTTAATTTCACATATAAATATTAATTGGATTCTTCACTTATCTAAGACAATTTATTTGTTCATCATATGTCCTTGTAGCATATTCTATTGTAATTTTGTCAAATTTTGTTAAAATATATTGGTTACCCTAAGAGTGTCTTGGTGTTCTCTATTCACAGTAGACTTGTATTTTGAGTCTCTTATTACTTTGGGTTACATTTGGCCCATCACGCTCCTTCCACATTTTACTTAATCTGTTTTGTTGGTGCGGTAGCGTACCTTACTTCTGGATTATTTTATTCTCTTGTTTTTTAAATGATCGTATCAGGTCAATTACTAATACAAGTATGAGTATAATGCTCAGACAACAGAACATGGTTTCAAAACATAATTTCACAAAGCGAAATTAGGTTTTGGATGAGGATATGTGAATGATGAGTACGGTAGGTTATTTCAGAAAATTCATATGCGTACTGTTGAATGGACTGATTATAAGCTATGCAGATAAACTTGTTATTTTAGGAATTGTAGATAATCTGGAAGGTATCAACATGAATGTTAGGGAATAACCCATCTCTTTTGGGAAAACTCTTGTTGACCGACTGAAGAGCATCAAACTTTCACGGGTAGTTTTCTGTCACTGCCAACTTCATCTAGCTGCATTAATTTAGCGTGGATCTATCACTTTTCAGAAACAACCAACACTCCTGAGGGCGAAGAAATGTTTAAGTACGGGTAGGGAAAAACTACATGAGCCCTCCCAGATAATCATTTAAAAATGAATGTTTCTCATCATATTGGTATTATAGGCTACAACACAAAACATTAGAAATGCACAAGACAAGATCCATGTATCAAGCTACTACGATCCACATGGAAAACTTACATGAATGTATGGGCAGAAATAGCAATTCATCACTATACTCTGTATTGTTAGTTAATTAAAAGGCACACGGATTAATAGTTGAATACTAGATGTATTTTGGCACATTTCTACACGACTGAGTATATATAGCGTGGCAAGTTAGACTTGGCCTGTCATGGCGGAGTCTCTTCAAGGAGGGGAATTGGTGGGATCACTAGGCGCGTGCGATTTCCCCTCTTTGCTGCAACAGTTCAACTCAAAGAAGTTAGCACGTGGTGAACTGAGCGCACCAACTTCACACACTCCTGACAGCAAGCTTGTTGCCGTGCTTGTCAAAGAACAGAACCGCTCCGTCTTGCATCGCATGCCTTGACATCAACTGTACTCTGCCAAGGTTCTGGGAAGAATGACTACTTGGCAACATCTAACTAGCGCGTGGCGAAGTATGCGCTCACTGGTTGACAAAGAATCCTGGCGGGGGGATGACGTAATGCACCTGGACGCACATGCGCGTTGGAAGGTTTAGGTCTAACTTGCTCCGTTATACATACATGTTGACCAAAGAATACAAACAGGAACAGGAAGCCACAGCCTGCTCATCACAAAGTCACTGTAAATAAAACATAGTGCAAAACAAGCATTACCAACATACGTACTAACTAAAATTAAAAACTAAAGTTGTACAGAACAATTGATTATCTTTATGATAATAAGACATTCTAACACCCTCACTTAGGCTGTTTGCCAAATAGCCAAAGTGTACACTCTTGCACACTCTCACTCGGAAGTGACGTCAGCGAGTGGTATTCCAAATACGACCTAGTGCAAGTGTACGAGCCCAGTGCGACAATTTTGAAGGAGCAGACTCGGTTCGTTCACTCGGTGCAGGCTCTGTGATGTCGCCATTTTGACAGAAAATCTGTATTCGCACTTGACATGATCAATTGTGAATTTCAGACGATACAAGGAGGGATACTTATATTTAATTGTAAGTAATTATCTTTTACAATAGCGGTGATTGTTTTTAACATACTTGCAATGTTGAATACAATTTGTATGTTAGTAGAGTCCCATAACCTGCGAGGTTAACCAAACTTTCCATGGCCTTTCGAACATTTACTCATAATGTTTTCCATTTTATATTCTAGGGTCGATGACGGAGTATTACGTGCAAAGAAAAACTGAAACTTATTTTTCAAAACGGATTTAGTTTCTCACGGGTGTGATGTCATTTGGCAAATTTGAACCGTCAGCACCAGTAGGGGGCTACTAGGAGTGCTAACCCACAAGGTGCTCAAAAAGTTATTACACACTTTTTGCTTATTCATATCTCGTGAACCCATGGTCGGATTTTAACAAATGAGGTGTCGTTGCACTCGGTCTGACGTCCTCTTTCCTATGGATTACTCGTTATATTTTTCAAAATTTTATTTATTTTTGTTTTGTTTTTGAAATTAGGCGATAGTTTAAGAACCAAACATGGTAAAACTTTGTGCCATGGTTGAAACGAATGGCGCTTATGTCCTTTATTTTTTATAATAAAACTTTTTAATTTTTTATGTTTTTTTTCTTTCAAAACACTCATGTTTTCAAATTCTCATATTTTGAAACCTAGGAATTCTACATAAAAGTTTGTTTGACAAAAATGAAAGGTCCCTACCCACTCTAGCCCCCCAAAAATGTAAACTCTCTAGGATAAAAACTTGTAAGAGTAGTGGGATGAGGGGGCTTCTCCTTACAGTCGCGTGCGTGCTTGAATACATATGGCTATGTCGGAGAAGGGTTAGGTGGTGGGGGAGGACTAGGGTCGAGTGAGGGGTCGTTTAGATGGTATTTTTTCCGCTCTATTTGATGGTGAGGTTATTTTTTTAAATGAGTGAAATTTAGAAACGCAATTTGAGGTAAACGTGCGTTTTTGTCATTTTGGTGATATTTAATGAGCTTGTAAGGCTAGAAGGATGTGTTGTTTAGGAACGGGGTGACGTACTCTTTGCTAAGAATGTGTGTTGGTATTTAAAAAAAAATGAAAATGTTTGTTTTTTGACAATGGCGCTATTTTGGAAACGATGAATTTTGGGGAAAAGTTTGTTTGACGTTAATGAAAGGTGGACAGCAAGTTTCAAGTGTGTAGGAGGGAAAAAATGATAGCCTACTTTCTGACGAACATTGGCGATAGTTTGAAAACCAAACTTGATAGAACGTTATGCCATGGTTCAAACGAATGATCCCTATGACCTTTATTTTTTATAATATTATTTTTTTGAAAAAAGTCGAATTTTGAAATTTCTATATTTTGGAAACTAGGAATTCTACAAAAAAGTTTGTTTGACATAAATAAAAGGTCTCTACCCATTCTACCAAGAAAATAAATTTTAAGTCACTAGGACCAAATGAACTATGCATTTTAAAACTTTTTTATTTATTTTTAAATAAAGAGTGTTTGTAGACAGGGAGAGACGATACCGTTGGGCATGTGTTACAACGAGGCTATGACCGGCCATGCCGAATACAGCAAATGGCTATTTCGACGGGGCGATGTATGGCAGAACGACAGAACGAGGGGTCGCTTTTCGATATTTTCCTATGACGAAAAAATAAAGGCGAATATTTCGAAAAATCCCTTATGGCGATCTTTAAACATGTAAGTAAACACTGACCAGTAACCTGACAAATTCATAATGGTATGAGACGAATAAAAGCAAGGCTTTTATAGTCGACAACAACTTGAAGAACATGCTTTGTATATTAGAATGACCAGCCAAGAAAGAAAAATCCGCTTGGGGTCTGGCCGCCTCAAGCTGGTCAGCTAAGAGAATGGAATGTCAGTCAAGCTGACAACTCTGTTGGGTAGCGATAGCAGGTTGGAACAATGTTGTAACTCTGTAACGGAGATAGCATTTCTCATCCTGTCAGCCAGCCAGGCCCCGAGCAGAAGCGGGTGAGAGGGGAGAGGAAGGAAACCTCTACACAACAGGAAATCACGTGATCATTGCAGAGGGGTGAGAGGCGGGGCCAGAGGTGCGGGGAGAGGTGAGGGGTGGAGTGGAGAACCCATGACAGCCAATAGCTGAACGAGTTGTATGTCAACATGGAGTAAAGCAGTGAGACGCAGGTGTGGAGAGAGAAAGAGAAACATGTATAGACATGCACGAAGCGCGGAGCGCCGTACACAGAGCTCTCGTACAACTTGATTCAATAAAATAAATACATAAAAAGTACGCAGGTTCACACAACATGTAATTTATTGATCCAAGAATTAAAGGTAGAGTTTAATCCTAACCATTTTACATATAGTTTATTTCCTTTTGGTTTCAACACATTTTCCACAAGGTAATGTTTAGGAAACATTGTTTTCAGAAGTTCATGGAGATAAAATCAACCTTTTATGGGTTGATGGTTGAGGTCCTTGAGTAAATAGGTGACTGGGCTGTCCAGGCTGACTTGACGAATTCGAAATAGTTCAGTCCCCCACTGAGGCATGTAGCCCGTATTGAAGGCAGACTTAAATTTGCTCACACGAACAAAATCCCCTATTTTCAGTCGGAGACGTTTGGGTTCTGCTGTTTTTATGGGATTAACAGTCTATCCAGTCGTTGAATATATTTGGTCACGAGCCGTGGCTTAGTCCCAATCGTTCTATGTTTGGTGTCATTGTAACGTGACACTAGCTCTGGTAACATGTCCAACCAGCGATAAGTGCCCTGAGCTGTAAACGCTTTCCACATATGCGTTTTTAATGTTCGGTAAAACCGCTCGATCACGGTGGCTTTGAGATTGCTGTACGTGGTGTAATGGTGAACATCCTTAGATTTGAGAAAACTGGAGAAATCCTTGTTGAAGAATTCTTTTCCCTGGTCGGTTTGTAGCAACTGAGGTTGACGTTTGGAGTGTTGAATAATACAGTATGCTGAAAGGCCTTGGTGACTAGTGGACCAGACTTGCGACGCACAGGTTCAACAAAGACCATTTTGGAATAGACATCAATGACGGTCAACATATAGCGTACACCGATGTTAACGCTAGCATAGGGTATCATCTCAACCAAGTCAGCCTGCCAAAGTTCATCCACACCTCGTGAAATCACCTTGAGTGGCGGATAGTAACGCCTAGCTGGGCGATGCAACTCGTGGGCAATACCCATTTTAATGGGCGAGGGCTTAAACAATAATTTTGGCATTTCGAAGTTCTTGTTCAATTTCCTGAATTTCCCAATCGTGACCGGTATGGCCGGCTTGACGTGAAGCATGCAACAACTGTAGCCACTGGACAAGCTTATTGGGATTATGCCAGTAGGTAACATCCACAAGGGGTTTTAATGGTTTAAAAGTCACTCCCGAAGCGGACACTTTATGACGACCACTTTGACTAGTGGGAAATATTTTTGCAATGATGGTTTTATATTTTTGAGATATATTGGCATTCACTTGTTGAGTGGGATCATACTGTCTTTTGTGGGCATGGGTGTCCAATAAAATGGATTTATATTTGCCAAGATCCTCTGGCGTATAATCATGGGAAGAGGGAGTCCGAGAGAATAGAAGCTTTAACAGTCCTGGTGTTAATTTATAGTTGATCTTTTTAATGACAGCTTTAGTACGAGCAAATTTCATCGATGAATCACCAATTTTAAAACTATAATCCTCATAGCGAACACCATACGTGGTATCTGGGTTTCCAATAAATAGATAGGTGAAATAGGGTACCAGTGTTGATCCATAATATTTTATTAAAATGTTTTTCAGTTGACCTTTATGTTGAGGGGTGGCCAAGAGTTGTGAAAACGGAGACGATCTGGAAGGGCAAGGTGTTTCGACCATGACCAAGGAATTCTTTTTTCTTAAAAACTCGGCAAGGGGTGAGGCCTTTTTTGTGGGGGGGGGGCGTAAACACTTGTTCCTTGTCATCCTCAACTTCGCTAACACTAGTCAAATTTTCCTATTCCTGTTCCTCTTCCTCAGGGTCCTCGTGCAGCGTCTGAGTGGCTTGTGAAACGGTGGGTAGCGTTTCAGATGGCTTGAAAGAGGGTTTCAACATGGCTTTTACCTGAGGTGTTAAATGTTGTTGAATAAACAAAGCATGATCTGCACGTGATCGTTTCAATTGACGAAACTTTTGGCGAATAGTATTTTTTGCTCTAATAATATGCTTTATCAATTGACTCTCTGCTAACGCCATGGTGTCTTGATAAATGACTTGAGAGGGAATGAGACAGTGCCTTAAATAGCAATAAAATGATCAAACCCTAAGCGCTACCGTCCTTGGTTGAGTTCACTTTGTTTGTCAATGACCAAACAGGCATGACGTTGAGTGTTCCAGCACTTGGCACACAATTCAGTAAACATTTGAAAGGTCATATCCGTATTTACATGTTCATTATAAATGTGGCGACTATTCCTCTCGTCTTGGCGAAATAAAACAATGACATTCGCATTGTCACGAATCAATTGTTTGGACATTTTAGAATACGTTTGTCCAAGATAGAAGCAATCGATATGTTTGTGACGACCCAAGTTGAAATAGCTTTGAATGATGCCTTGTCGTTCAGTGGATACATCATCGAAAATCATGAGTGAATCAAGCTTTACCTCATCCGGTGAAATAACATTTTCTTGCATGGAAAGTGTGAAATAACCCATATTCTCATTTTGTAATCCAGACATGACTTGATCCAGAAACACGTAGAGGGGTTGGTCGAGAGATTTTGCAAAAATATAAATATTTTGAAAACGCAGACCATTGGGCGCTGTGAAGAGCGTTAGCAAAAGATTGGTCTTTCCACAGCCGGAAGGCCCCAAAATGATGCAGCGATTGGAAGACGGAAACAGTGAACCATGGCGTTGTTCACGTGATGTGGGGCAGAGATGGGACACCATGTCCCCCACGGGGAATGACTCTTGCTGCTTAATAACTTTATTTCAACTAAGGCTTAGCCAGGCTAACAGGCTGTCTATATACATGGCACCGAGCCTTGTCATAGAAACAGTAGACTCGTCAGGTTGACGATGGATGTCCTTGGACGTGCGTTGATGGCCAAAGCTAGGTCTGTCCCCATACATGATCCTAAACAAGAAACAGATCCTGCTAATAAACACTATGTGGATAGGTCAGTAGTGTCACGCACAAAACAGGGAGATTATGACCTTAAGGGAAAGCAGTTAACCCATGTGAAACAACCTCAAGTGTCTACAGACGTTACTACAAAAAGTATGCGGATAACAAGGTGTATGCATTTTATGATAAAGGGCCTCAGCTTACAGGGAATGGATTTACCGCTAATCATCACCGCATTATTCACGTGGAAGACCCGCAAGACGAAGACGATGTCTGTACCAAACGTTACGTGACCTATGAAATGAAAAGGCTTTATAAATTTATCCCATCTCTATTTTTAGTGTATCTGACAAATGAAAAACCTGTTAATGACAGAAACCATTTACCGCTAGTCCATGACCAGCACGCAACGTATGTGCTTGCTTCGGGTTTATGCTACTATCGATTGAACTATGATGGAAGCATTCACATGAAATATGCCATACCTGATGAGAAACATTTACAAATAGAGATAAATGGTCATAGGATGTTGGTCCATAACCATGAAATGGTCAATTCAGGGGATGAACTATCCTTTCATCTCATGTTGACATGGGATGAAAAGCAAGCGGGAAAAACCATACTCGATTTCCCACTGTATGTGGAATTGGAATATACAGCCATGAAATAACAACCTGACGTTAGTTGTGACTTAAACTTTCTTGTGAAAGGTTGTTGGTCATCATCATGGTGAAACAAAGATATGTGGTGAGAAAGACTAAAAAGACTAAAAATAAGACCCTGTCCTTGTCAAAGCATGGGCTTAAGGCATTCATGGACAAGCCCTTGCGAAAGAAAACAATAAAAAATAATGTGTTGACCATAAGGAAAGCCCTTCGAGCAGCACAGAGACGTGTTATTCCAAAACGTCAGCGATAGGGTTCAAATCAAGGGCGAGTGATTCCCGTTCCCAAGCGAGCGGGATTTTTACCTGCATTATTTGCCGGTTTGGCTGCTCTGGGTTCACTTTTGGGCGGTGCCAGTGCGGTTGCGAAAACCATTAAAGCCGCGCAAAAGGGCAAGCAACAACTAAAAGAAAGTCAGTGACACAATGAAACCATGGAAGCGATTGCTATCGGGGTTAGAAATGCCAATTTAAAGCCATTTTTTAACAACAAGGATTTGGGATTTCACCATATCGAAATACAAAAAAAAAATCTCAGCCATAGCAAGACATGCCCTGACGCATCAACAAGTGGAAAGCTATGCTAAACAACTAAATCTTTCTGATTTTCGAGGTGTGTTTATGCGAAATCTATTACCCCCACGACCATGGTAACAGGAATGTACTGTTGTCAATTTGGATGATCACTGAGGACCAGGAACGCATTATGTAGCTTATGTCAAAGAGGGATCCACCGTATGGTACTTTGACAGTTTTGGGTATTTGCTCCCGCCCATGGAACTAGAAACCTATTTTGGAATCAGGATTGAGATATATTATAATGTGAAACGTGAGCAAACGTTTAACAGCCAACAGTGTGGACGTTTGTGTTTAATTTGTTTATATAAGACACAGCATAAACAAAAACGTTCACAGTATGTCGGTAGAAAGTAAAACGTTTATACTGCATGGACATGGGCCTGAAGTCAGCCTAGACTTTTACCCGCCCATCGAATTGAGTGAAAGATCTTATGGTTTAGGACTTGTTTCACTTGAAACGTACAGTAGAATATACAACATACGTGAAAATGAGAACAACAAGTTTTATTATGATGATTCTGTTCTCACCCTGAAGTCTGGTGGATACACGATAGATGACATTTATGAACACATTTATGTGGTGTTGATCAATGAATATGGTTTAAAGTCATTTCTCGATGGAACGCGTAAGTTTGAACTTGTAGTAAATATCAACACTCATCGCTGCAGTATTTTCTGTACATTCAAAATTGAGTTTAAAACACGCCCCCATTCCATTGGTCCATTACTAGGATTTAAACCACGCGTGTTGGAGCCCAACAAAAAACATGAATCAGACCATGAAGTGAAATTCATTGAGGACCATCACATGTCGATGACGTGTACTATTATTAGCCAATTGTACACGAATCAAGAACCATCGCATTCGCTTTATGACTTTATTGTGACATCATCCAATGGGTCTATTATTCGTGAAAATCCTCCAGTGGTGCTTTTTCATTCTGTGGCTGTCGATGGTATTAGTAATATAACATTAAGACTGATCAATTGAGATCAACCACTCATTGATCTAGATTCTACCACACCAGTGACTTACAAGTTGGTGCTAAAGCGAATATGAAGTTGGTGTATAAAGCAACAACACCGTCTAGGAATGGTGTTAGTTGTTTGCCACGTGAATACACCTTAACATCTCAAGACAAGCAGATTTTACAGCATTTGGGTTACCACGTCAATCCCCATGATGAATTCTATTCTAGAGTTAGCGAACCGCATCAAGGAGCAATCAGGAGTGGTAAGAATTCATCTCCATTCCTATCAAGCTCAAACACCTGGACTCAATAACAATGATGAAATTCAATTTGTTATCAACAACCCTACCGCATGAAAGTGTCATTCAGATTGAAGGTCGGCTGACCAAAGCCGATGGCTCTACACCCACCACATCCACATTAGCCAACCATGATTTTGCCTTTCTGTTTTCTGAGGTGCAGTATGTCATTAACGATATCGTGGTGGATAGCACACGAAATATGGGTATTTCCAGTGTCTTGAAACTATACCCCTCTTATAGTGAGGAAGAAGGTAAAACACTTTGCATGGCAGGTTGGTGCCCTGACTCGACCAATGACTGGATGGTACACACCAATGGCACCTTTACTGGATATTTACCTCTTAAACTCATTTTAGGCTTTGCCGAAGATCACCTGCGCATTGTGGTCAACGCAAGGCAAGTGCTTTATCTAGTGAGAGACAGAAGTGATAATAATGCACTCAAGGGAGCCGACAATGCCCCCATAGATTCAAAAATTCAACTACAACGCTTGCTATGGAAAGTGCCCCATGTGAACCTTGATGATAGCAAAAAACTGGACATACTCAAGATGGTAAAAAGAGATAGATTTTTATTAATTCCATTTGATCAAATACATGCATTCAATATATTTTTGATATATGACACGTCAGAATTTACATCTATAAAATAAAAGAACTAACAGGTATATATTACTAATATTATAACTATTTAACTTATTATAATAGCAAATCTTAATAGATACAATCTTATTGCACAAATAATTACACCTCACTCAATTATCATAATATGAAAACTTAATTCTATAAATACAACAACATACAGCTAGGTATTACAATTAAATTTAAAAAGTAAAATATAATTATAGATTTCATCGCTCCTATACGCTAAGATATTCAACTACTGAGTAAAAACAATGGCACTGCAGATAAGCTTTCAACATTCTATCAAAGTTTTTTTTTTTATTTTGGGGCCAGTTTTATAAACTGGGGTAGTTTATTGTATAATTTAACTCCAGTGTGAAAAGTTCCTTTTTGATATATGCTTGTGTGTGTGTGTGTGTGTGTGTGTGTGAAATATGAATGTTTTGATTTTGTCTTGTGTTATGCCTATGAACATCATTGTTTGTTTTAAGAAAAACATCTTTATTCATTAAATTCTTTTTAAAAAACATAATACTTTCAAAGATATATATTGTACCCAATCGTCATCATATGGAACATGTGTTCGTATCCAAGCTATCTCACGGTCTTTTGAGGTATGGGACATTCATGCCCACCATACGATCACATGCTCAGGATTTGAGTCTGTCAGGTGACTACTCAACTTGAAAGAAACAACATATTCCTAAATATAACATTTAATGATAGAAAATCATGGCTATACAACATAAAACACAAACAAAAGATACTTTACATTTACTTCCCACAACAAAAATCAAAGTTATCTGTGAGTCTCTCCTTAAAATTAGTGCTTCACCTCACTCAAGTCTATTCCAAACATCCTATTATTGATACTCTCTGACATTTGCGGGTGTCCATAGTGTTCTTCGCGTGGCACAATTTAACACAAACTGGAATATCACAACACGATAAACACAAATTATCTTTAAATGACATTAAATCTGCAATTATTAAACATTTATCCGTTTTACACGGGGCATTTACTTTCAGTAACATTAATTCATTATCTTATGCCTTAATTAACAAGTGTTGTGTCGTGCAACTCGTATTCCTTTTCCCATCAATTTGAAACGCTGAAGTAGTACACTTTCCCTTCCAAAATACACATGGATAGAGATGTTTTATAGCTTCACCATACAACGATTTTCTGGGTCTGGTCAAAACATTATCGTTACAAACGTGCCATGTCAATGAAATTACTCTACCCGTATGAATAAATTAGTGTAAACTGGGCAAAATACACTTTACAAAGATGCCTATATTTATTTGGTGCAGTATTCCTCCTCAGAGAATCTTCTTCTTCTTCCTGGCGTTGTTCCCAATTATTTTTTGGGGTCCGCCACTCTGCACCTCGCTCTCCATTTGTTGCGGTTTGCTGCATCTGTAGGACGAAGACCTACGATGCGCATATCGTCGTGTAGGGTATCCATCCAACGCCTTTTTGGTCGTCCTGGAGGTCTTTGTCCATCAGGCTCGAGAGCAAGTGACTTGCTTACAATGGACTCTGTATTTGCTCGGGCTACATGTCCGTACCAACGCAACCGAGTCTCCCTCATTTTGGCTGGAATAGGGGCAATTCCAAGAGTATTGCGGACGTCTTCGTTCTTAATATGATCCAGTCGTGTAATTCCCAAGGACCATCTTAGCATCCGCATCTCCATTGAGTACAAAGCTTGTTCATGTTTCTTTGTATTTGGCCAGCATTCAGCTCCATACAAAGCAACAGGGCGGACGACTGATTGATAGATCTTAGTTTTGAGGCGCAAAGGGATCTTGCGGTCACAGAGAACGCCTGTGACCTGGCGCCACTTCATCCATGCAGCATTCACTCTTGCACGGGCATCCGAGACTGTATCACCATCAGGTCTCACAACGGAGCCAAGGTATCGGAGATGTGAAGCTTTTGGTAGTGGGGTGCCATCCACTATGATGGTCCCATCTGTCTGGGAACCACATTCAAGATACTCAGTCTTAGTGAGGTTGAGCCGTAGTCCAAATTCACAGAGCCTCGCATTCCAGAGGTTGACCAATTGCTCTAGATCATTACGGGTCTCGCTTGCAAGCATGACATCATCGGCGTACAGTAATGTCCACGGTGGTTGCCTCTGAAAATCGGCAGTCACTGTATCCATGCATAGGATAAACAAGAGTGGAGATAGTGCAGATCCCTGGTGAACCCCAACTCGAATATCGAATTGTTTGGTGAGTCCAGCAGCACTGCGTACAGAGCTAGTTGTATTATTGTAGAGGAGTTGGACCCAACGCACATAAGCTTCTGGTACGCCATGAGATCGAAGAGAATACCATATAAGCTGATGGGGAACCCGGTCGAATGCTTTCTCCAGATCCAGAAAAGCCATGTGAATTGTCCTTCTTTTCTCCATATACTTTTCTATCAGAAGCCGCATTGCATGGATAGCATCAGTTGTTCCGCGACCTTTCATGAATCCACATTGGTTAGGCGAGATGGTAACAATGCTACGTAAGCGAGTGTCAATCACACGTTCTAGAATCTTCATTATGTGGCATAAGAGACGAATGGGACGATAATTGGCACAGATAGTTACATCGCCCTTGCCTTTCCATATTGGTATTGTGACGCTAGTTTGCCAAGCTGACGGGATCTGGTGGCTCGCAAGGCATTTGTTAAAGAACTCGGCTAGGAACTCTGCAGAGGCATGACCCAACTGCTTCCATAGCTCTGCAGGAATATCATCAGGGCCTGTTGCCTTGCCATTCTTCATTGCGTGGATCGCAGTATTGACCTCGGCAGGTGTGATAGGTGGAACTGCACCTTGTACAGGTTCGGCTAATGGAATCGGTGGGTGAGGGAACTCTTCATTACAGATAGTATTGAAGTGTTCATGCCATCGTTGAAGGATCTCTGTTGGTTTTGTTAGAAGATGCCCGTGCTTATCCTTGACATGCATGACATGTCCTATGTCAACTGTGGCACGATGACGAGATCTGGCTAGCTTGTAAATATTATTGACCCCAGTAGATTCCTCTAGTTGTTTGTACAATGTACTTAGTTGCTTGGATTTAGCAACTGCAACAGCGTGTTTTGCATCGGATTTGAGCTGACGATATTGAGTTAGATCAGCATCGGTTCTTGATCTAAGCCACTTTTTGTAAGCAGTTTTCTTAGATTTCACTGCTCGTTGCACGTCTTCATTCCACCACCAAGTTTGTTTATCAACAAATTGTCGTCCCGGTTTTGTCATACCCATTACTTCCTTTGCATTTGCGTGGATGTTTGAGGTGAATTCATTCCATGTTAGTTGATCAATGTTGTCTGGAAGAGGACCAATAGAATCTAGAAGTAGCAATTCATGGCCAGGTAGTTTCCACCACTTTATTCGTTCAGTATTGGTGATAGGTCGTGAAGGAGTACGAAGAGTAATATGGAAATCTAAGATCAGGGGCTTATGTTGGGGAGCAACATTTTCTGAAGGAATTACCTTGGAGTCCTTCACCAATCTCAGATCTCTTCTACGCACCAACCAGTAATCAATTTGAGTTTGATGGCCACCACTGTTGTATGTGATGAGATGTGATAACCGTTCCTTGAAGAAGGTGTTCACCACCACTAGGTCACAAGCCTCGGCACACTCTAAAGTACGCACACCAGCTGCATTTCGCGTCCCATGACCACAACCACCATGTACGCGTTCAAATCCATCACGTGATCTACCAACATGACTATTGAGATCACCACCAATAAGCAAAGACTCATTAGGATCAACTGAATGTATTAATGTCTCAAGATCACCCCAGAATTTGTCTTGTTCTTCCTCCTCAGAGAATAACTGGGCCAAATATTATCTGATCACAGCGTTCCAACATGATATGTGTGTGGAAATAAAGCATTTAATTCAATTGGCATCATCACATCAATCATATCTTAATTACTTTTCGAAATATCGAGATTCTTCAGTGTCCCACTACGCTTTTAAAATAAAAGAATCAGGTCAACAGACCTCCTTTCCAAGCGGACAATCAATTAGTTCCGGCTGCCTGAGAAAGATGGCCGCCGGTCTAGTGGCCTTCCTGCCACCCCATCTGGCTCCTTGCAAGGTCAAGTTTATTTACTGGTGCAGTTACACTGGAGGTACCCTGAGTGGGTTGTGTCCCTAGTAATTGAGTCATTCTAATTATTTAACACCTACATTTAGAGTATAATGGGCTCAACTCGGCTCCTAATTAATATTCATGGCAGGGGATGGATCACGGATAGCTTTGCCGTTCTGTGGCGACATTAGCGGCTCTGGCGCGCATCTCAAGTGAGTATCAAAGTTCTCTCACTGGTGCAGCTGCCTATAATAAGAGGAAATCGGCGTTTCCTATACGACGAACCATTAGTCTTACCTCTAAGGGCAGATCAATTAATACATGGGCTCACACAGGGTCTCTAATAGTTATCCCTAGTGGCAACAATTCTGCAAACGGTGGATACAGACAGTCTCTGTCCCACTTCGCTGCGAATAATACAAGTATGCTCCAAGGCGATACTATCTCGTAGATATCGAAGATTAGCCGACTAGATTCGCCTAACGCGCAAGCTATGTTTGGATGATCCCCGCAACTTATTGACGTAAATCTCGTGATTCTACGTTACTTGCTCGCTGTACGCGGCTCAAACAATACTTCTTATAGATGACTCAATTATTAAAGCACTCACGTCCTCTCTGCAATTACTCTTAAGCCAAAGCTTTATGTAGCTCCTAAAACAAGTATAAATTTACTGGCTTACATTAACTACCTTAATGGTTCTCAAATACAACCCTGTAGAATTTACCATAATAAACATTCATTCAACAATTCAATGACACTGAAAAAGTCTCATTATCTCGATATTTAACGTTTCATTCTTACTGCTTACAATAACACAGTAATCTTACGTTAGACATGACACACTTTGCACGTACTCTAGGCCTGACATGCCCATTATTTATTCATTAATGTTACCGACCCCAGATTATTATTATTATTATTATTATTATTATTATTATTATTATTATTATAACGTTACCGTTACTTTCATCAATGTCTTACGCCGAAATGGCCGTAAACAAATCATCCTCCAAGTCATATTTTACCAAAATACGAGGGCTGTAAGCTCGTACATAAATGAATGTTAATTCTTAGTCTCAGAGTGATGCTTCGTTGTATGGTGAGCTATTTAATCATATCAACATATTAAATGTGTACTCACTTTCTTTTTTGCTGGGTTAGTCCAGCACGCCAGCCACGAGCCTACCATGATGCTTAGCTTAAGCCATCATGATATCTATCACACGACACATGGTATACACTTCACACATGATAATCATATTTTCCATCACTGGCTTTTCTCACTTTGACACAATACATATTATTTTACCACATACATAACACTTTTAAAAATCACTGTAATATAACTTTATATACAATTCCCGCACTATTTCACACATGGATCCTTGATTGGACTCCAACTATCGCCTGACCTCAGAGATGCGATGCAGCTAACTCCTTACAACCGCTGGTCTCCATGAAAGTCTGTCTTGTGTGTGCGTGCGTTCGATTCCCGTCACCTACAGTTTATATCACCTCTACTGCAATTCTGTTCAATCCTCTGTCACGACTATTTGTGACGCCTTCCAGACTCCCGTAACTGTAGTGATCCTGACAATAATGTGTCATTTTTAACTATGACAACACCTCCTGGTATGTTCGTTGTCTATAAACATCCTAAATTATCCCTACGCTGTACTGAATTTATACTTGCGTATGTTATTGGTTAAACGTCTGCTGTAGACTAAATCTTACACGATACATAATTACTGTTGTGAAGCTGCATGATGCGCTTCCATTGTTCTCCAAATATACTTTTGAGCGTCGATACTTTATAACTTCGCGCACTTTCTTGCGTGATCTGGCAGCGTGTTAGTTCACGTGTTGAGTCAAGACGAACTGAAGACGAACTAACTTCCCTGCGAAGCTTCTCCCTATATAAGGCTTTCTTGCGAAACATAGTCCACTGGACATTCAGGACCGACTCCCTTCCTGAAATAATACATTTCCAGACAAAGTGAAGTACAACTCTCGTTTGTCTAGGTGTGGAGGTCCCAAAATCACTCGCGTGCAAGCGATCGCTTCGGCCAATTAATTACAATTAATTGCCTTCTACCATGGCGTCATGACGCTATCCTGGTAATTCCCCCTCTGCTGATCTCCAAAACCTTCCTCACGAGCGGAAGCAGCCTGTTCAGAGGCTCGTTGATAGATGTAGGCTTTAATTTAGGCGTGAGAACACTCCTAAATTATCTTTCCTAGAATATATTCTCCTAGGTGTGAGTTTTATTTCATTTCAATGCTCCAATTGGCTGTAATCAATTAATTTCTGTGGGCGACTGCCCCTCTCTACTCTTATGCCTTGTAAGCCGGTGGATCCCAGAGTCATTAATCTTGAGCTGTTCCTGCGGTCCAGACGAAAATTAGTGTCTTGGCGTCACCTAAAAACGCCCCTTCACTAACTACGATTAGTCAACTGTCAAGCTGGTTTGCTTTCTAGCATTCAGGCTTCTAAAACGTACATGGGCTTTGTATTTTCTTGCAAAGATCCACCTTAAAAGCTATGATATTCCCGTTCTAGCCGTGAAATCCTGCTATTATGATTATATGCAGATATAACTCATTGCTCTTCGGGTTCCCTGTAGCTGTTCCCCCTCAGAGATCAATGATTCGATTTTGGGCAGAATCATGGGCCTGATCTTCTTTGATAAGACCCGAGTTCGATGCCAGTCTGCCGTGTCTAATTGGGCACAATATGCAGAGCAGTGGGAGAATGTTTAAATCTTTAAACAGAGGTCTACATGATTCTTTAGAGTTTACATTTGCCATAATTCTAATCGCCCTCTTTTGGATCCTAAACGTGCTTAGTACATCAGGCGACATACCCCAAAATATGATCCCATATCTTATGTATGAATGGAAATAAGCAAAATATGTATTTCTTAATGTGTGCATGCTAGTGCAGGTTTTCAAAATACGTAACGCAAAGCACATCGAGTTCAGTTTAGTATTCAGATATTGTATATGTTTATTCCTTTTCAAGTCTTGTTGTATCCATAGTCCTAAAAACTTTGTTTCTGATTTATTTTCTATTTGATGACCATTTAATGTTATATTGGGTTTCGCAGGATTCCTATTCTGAATAGTGTGGAAATTTAGACATACTGTTTTCTTATAGTTTATTATGAGGCGATTATCTTGTGACCATTTGGTTAACTCTCCTGTAACGGAGTCAGCAGACTGCTGTATGACCTGTTTAGTTTCACCTTTTATTACGAGTGTTGTATCGTCCGCAAACAAAATTTCCTTATGTGAATGAACGTTCTGGGTTATATCATTGATATACAGAAGAAAGAGTAGTGGGCCCAAAACCGATCCCTGGGGTACCCCAAATTCAATAATTCCCTCATTGGACAATGTTTCATTAAGTAATTTGGTTCCATCATCCTTGTGTCTCAAGCTTACTATTTGTTTACGCCTTGTTAAGTAAGACTCTGTCCATTTATTAGCTAGATCTCTAATACCATATTGATTTAGTTTGGTAAGGAGGATTTTATAGTCAACAACATCAAATGCTTTCGATAAATCCAAGAATAGGCCAGTTACATGTTCCTTATTGTCAATTAATTTCAGTATACAATTACTACATTCGTAAATTGCTGTCTGTGTAGATTTTTCCGTTCTGAATCCATGTTGTGAGTTTGATAATATTTTATTTTTTTCTATGAAACTTATCAGTCTCTTATACATAATTTTTTCCACAATTTTTGCAATACCAGTTGGTAAGGTAATAGGACTATAGTTATCTAATTCATCTTTTGAACCGTTTTTGTGCACTGGAATTACTTTTGATAACTTCAAAATATCCGGGTAAGTTCCTGAGAGAATTGAACTGTTTATTAAGTGCGTAAGTGGATTTATTATATTTCCTGCACATTTCTTTAAAATTGCATCAGGGATGCCATCAATGCCAGCACAGAATTTATTTTTAGCTCTTTTATAACTATTCTTACCTCTTCACTTGTGACATGATTTATAAATAAAGAATCACTGCATATATTTATTTTATTATTAGAATTTAGTGTATTTACCTGTGATTTATTTAATAATTTTTGTGGAATTTCCAGAAAATAGTCATTAAAAGTGTTTGCTATTTCCTCTGGATTATTAATCACTTTATTATTTCTGGTCAGTGTAATGTTCCTTTGTATTTTACCAGATTTTCCAGTTTCTTTCTTTATCACGGACCACATAGCCCTGTTTTTATTAGATGATTGCGAAATAAAATTATCATTATGCATTTTCTTTGCTAGTCTTATTACCTTATTTAATATGCTAGTGTATTTTTTGTAGTATAAATTGAATTCAGGTGTTGTGTGGTATTGTTTATATAATTTGTGTAGAAATTTCTTTCTTTGACATGAATTTACAATCCCTGTTGTTATCCAATTGCTAGTTTTGTTATTTTGAACCGTTCTTCATTTAAAGGGGAATGCTATTTCAATATAGTGTTTTAGGGTACTGTAAAATGCATTAAATTTATCATTTACATTTTCTAGTTCATAAATTTCTGACCATGTTTCCTTATTTAATAAGTCATTGAAATATGTAACATTTGATTCAGTGAATGACCTGCACTTTGATTTTACTCCATTATCATTATTATTGATTGTTTCGGATACTTCAAAACTCAGTATTTGTCCTTGGTGGTCACTAAAACCCGGATAATAGACTTCTATTGAATGGTGATATTTATCTGTATTTATAAAAATTTCATCAGGAGTGGTTTTACTAAATTTTGTTATTCTTGTTGGGGTATTTACTGTAGGTTTCAGTCCATAGGAAATTAGTGACTGTGTTAATAATTCACAATTTCTATCAAATTTTAAGAAATCCACATTTACATCCCCACAAATTATTATATCGAAATTTACTTTGCTCATGTTATTGAGTAACAATTCTAATTTATCTATAAATAAAGGAAACATTCCTGACGGAGAACGGTATACGCATACAATTATTAACTTAAACTGCTGTATTTTTACGGCAGAGAATTCAAAATCCTGTTCCATAATTAGATAATCATAAGCTGTTATCTGTTCATGATCTAAATTATTTCTTAAGAAGATGCAAGTACCACCATGGCTAATATTAGATCTAGAGTATTTACTAGCTTGTATAAACCCTGGGAATTGAATTAATTCGAGTTGTTCCTCTTTCAGCCAATGTTCTGAAATACATAGTGCTGAGATGTCTAAGTTCATTTTTAAGCATTAGATTTATGTAATCAATTATATTATAAAGAGACTGGACATTCTGGTGGTAAATTTTAAATTTGTTACTTTTGCAAGCTTGTGTTGGTGATTTATTTACATTATTATTATCATAATTGTTATTATTATTGTTGCTAGACAAATCCGAAATACCATTGTTACACTCCGTTAAATTTGACTTCAAAAGATCTGATTGCCAAACCTCTCGTTTGGCTTCTTCTAGCAGTTTCCCTGCTTCCACTCTAATGATATTACTGTTGAATTATTCTTACCATTTGAATTTACAATTTTGCAGATTTCTTCACTAAGATACTTTTTCCTAATCTATTTAAGTGTAGGCTATGCCGAGTGTGGAACTTCCTGTCTAATTTACTTACATCTACAATTTGGACATTTCGAAAACTCTTACAAATTTTATGAATTTTTCCATTTGTAGATATGCCTCTACCCTTGGAATTTAGAAGCTGAGAAGTCCATGAGTACCCGCTATTGTCAACCACCAACAGCCCGCTATACAGAGAGACCTCTCTACATGATCGTGGGTTTTCAAACGAATCGGAAGTATCAACAAACCAAAGATGCCACGCAATTTGATCACCTGCAATTGAGAAATGCACGTCTTTTCCTCAACGGAGCTGTGTTTCCCAATGAAGTACTGGATTTGGATTTTTCAAATAATTAGTTTGGTCCCCTGTACGACTTGTTTTCTAAATTTCGATGGTCGTATTATCAAAATGAGAACAGCCCCATGTTGCTACCCCAAGCGTTTAAGGCAAGAGCGCCACTGATTTTCTTTGACTGTTCTTACCTGGAAGAGCCTGTCAAGCCATCCAATATTGACATTCGACTAGATTTTGAAACGTATGACAATGTACCAGACAATACGACGGCCTACTGTTTGATTATTCATCACAAACAAGTCAACTATTATCCACTGCCCAACCAAGTGACGAGTGTATAAATAACAAGTCAACCCACGTCAAGCCGCTCAGTCATGTCTTGCTTTAAAGCATCAAGAGACGTCACATCCGTGAATTTAAAATCTGAGGAACAACGTTTCAAGACTTTTGCAACGTGGCCCAAGCCTTTCAGTAACCCTCAAGCCTTGGTGGCCGCTGGATTCTATTATTTAAAAACAAGAGATGAAGTAAAATGTGCCTTTTGTGCCATCACCGTAGACCAATGGCAAGAGAGCGATGAACCCATGCAGGAACATCAGCGCTAGTCACCCGCCTGCCCCTACCTGTGCAGAATGGAGGTGGGAAATATACCCTGTCATTCAAGTTATCCTTCACTCGTTCCTCTGAGTGATGAAAAAACAAGTTACGATACATGCGGACTCTATGGTGTCAACGGTGCTTTGGTGAGCAGCTCACCGTCAAAAACGCCTAGTTTAGAGACATTGGGACATCATCGGTGTTATGGACGTTATAAACACAAAAGACTGTATTGTTGTATGAGTTGGTATCGTCCCTATCCCAAAATGACTAAAGCCTGTAAGACGTGTTGTGATAATAAAATGATGTAATTAAAAATTGTGGTTGTTAATATTATTTTTATGTCCCCCTATCCTACCCTAACCTCATTTTTTTAAAACTAGCATGGTAGGCGAGTCCATGTCATGGGCATACCTTAGTGGTCAATCGTCAGTCAGTCGTCAGTTGCACTTGGTCCAGGCAAGCGGCAACATGTTGCGCACACTCATTGTGGATTGCCAAGGGTTTAAAATTGGTGACAACGAATTTATATTTAAACAAGTGGCCATTATCGATTTTACCACGTTTTGGATATCGCAAGCTACGTATTTAATATTTAAACCGCCCCATGCTTTTGATTTGTTGTGTGAAAAAGACCGTAAACAAACCGAGTGGATTGAAAATCATAGGCAACTAGACTGGAATCAAGGAACCATTTCCTATAAATATTTGGACGTGGTCATGAAAGCGCACTTGTCCTCGGCCAATGTGGTATTTGTGAAAGGTAATGGAAAACGTGTATGGTTGCAGCCATTTTTGGCGCCTTACTGTCAATGTATCGACCTCATGGACTTGGGCTGTCCATCCCTGCCGACGCTCATGGATACTTGTTCCTGTGGCAGCATTACCCATACAGCCCTAGCACATGTGTGGCATCTCTTTCATTGGTTAACCACCCTTGCCAGCTGGGAGTCGTTGAACAAACTTAAAAATCAAGATGTACCTGTCAATGACGCCAGTGAGATTTCTACAAACAACGTGTAAACTTCTACAGAACGTGATACCATGGAGAAAGGCAATGCTACGGACAAAGCCATCGGCAAGTTCATTGTGTGCAAAAAGAAACCAGACTGTTTTACTAAAGAGGAACTATTGGCGCTCCCTAAGTCGTTCATTTATTATATGGCCGCCAACGCGGTGAAAGAAATCTGGCAACATGTACCAAAATCATGGACTCAAGACCCTGTATTGAGTGAATTGCAACCCTGTACGGATTAGGATCACCATAAGCAAGTGGCCATGGCAAAAATACCCTCTATGCGTCAGTGCGCGACTTGTCAGCTAGTAAAACTGTATCACGGTCATAAAAGTCCATGTAAAGACTTTGTAGAATCATTCCACGGGTGTCATGGCGAGAAAAAGCAACAACAACAACAACATCAACACACATCGTCCACAGAGGAGGAGGAAGACCAAACCTTTTCACCATCCATGGAAAAGGATATGCCAGACCTGTACTGGCAATGGCGTCATTGACGAAGTGATTCCATACTTACCTTTTGAAATCCATATCCCAGGGTATCGTTTTTGTGGCCCTGGAACTCGTCTCGAAAAACGTTTGCAGCGTGGTGATGTACCCATTAATCTTTTGGATCAAGCATGTAAAGAACATGAACGTTCTTATCGCCATAGTCATTCTGGTTTAAGACATGTGGCAGATAAATTTTCATTGAAAAAGCTAAACAACGTTTCACATCCTGAGATGCCTCAGTGGGAGAGAGGATGGCTGCCCTGATTGTGATGAGTGCTATGAAAGGAAAGTTGATGATGCATGGACATAAACATTGAGTAATTGAGGAGTGAGGAATTGGGATTTGTTTGTATTCTATTTTTTCTTTTGTCAATCCCTATGGCTATGAAATAAAAACAAAGGTTTACCAGAGCATGATGGTTTTTTTATTTAAAAAAATCGTGATGTTGATGGGCTGATTTTCCATTTTCACATTTCACACATGATGAATTCACACATTGCCATTTGCCAATTTGCAATTTACAGTTTTTAAAAATGTCTGTTTCAAGTTTTGTGTTTTTGATGATATGGAATTTCCATTATGTTGATTACACTTTTAAACAATATCCGTTTGAAGTTTTTCTGAATTATCATATTTCACACATGGCCATTTCCAGTTTTTTTAATGTTCGTTTCAAGTTTTGCGTTTTTGAATTTTGATGATATCGAAACATGGATTTTCCATTTTGCTGTTTTTCCATTTTTCCATTTGATGTATGTCGAAAGTTGAGATTTGTCAATGATGTTGATGCGAGTGCTTGATCATAATGAATGATAATGCAGTGTGTGTTTATGGGTGTTTGGAGAAACGTGGAGGTCTACGACTACTGCAGGTAAGACTGTTTTACAAAAATAAAGTCTATTGACCACTACATTTGAAAGAAAACAAAACTATTGACAAAACAAAATGACTGTATAAGTGACAATTTCCCCCTCCCCACCCACACTACCTCACCGTGTTTGCTCTGTTCATACATACACACCAGTTTTCCCTCTACTCATACATTCACACCTGTCTTTGGGAACAAACACAACCACTTTATTTATCCCCAAAAGCACATTCTCGACATGCACACTTATCCCAAAATAACTTTTCATTATAAATTTAACATTTTACCATTACAAAATTAAAAAACAAGAAGTTACTAAAAATACTATTATCCATTGAATATTTACACACAATAAATAACACTTTTGTACAGCTTTAAAAAAATTCAAACTATTTACCAATCAAAAAATTTAAAAAAATAAGGTTGCATAGAACTTTATAAAGAGCAAAAGGCCTAAGTGGGTTGCTACTATTTACAAAATCTACTATTTACAATGTCAAAAACCAATATTTACAAAATACTAAATCTACGAGTTACAAAAAGCCATGTCCCTAAACGAACAAACAGAAAAATCACACCTCCTCCTCCTTACGATCGTAACCCCAGGGCAGGCTGGTGAGCGGGTCATCAGCCCCCACACGTTTGTTATCCATAGAGGCGAGGGTGTGTTTTCTCTGTTCCACAAGATACAAATGATGGTTGCTGGATTGTATCCTGCACTGTGTATGGTACATAGCTTTACGAGTGCGTAAAACCACCAGGTAGTCATCTACACGTAGCGATTTTACCACTGCCCTACCTACACGTTTTGCTCTTTTGGCTTCCTTACAGTCTAGTGTGCGATAAGCATACATTTTCAAGCTCAAACCTACGAATTCCGTCATGACGGAATCACGGCATTCATCTTTAAAAACGCCCATTTCCTTCTTGTTTTTTTATGGGCAGCTGAAACACGTTGTCAGTGCTATACGAAGAGGTGTCGAACCAGTCACTATGCTGTCTCATGACGTCATAGGGGTTGCAGTGGCGAATGTGGTAAATGAATGAGTCCGTATTGTGAACGAAATCCACCATGTTGCTCTGCTCCGATTGGGGATGTTTAAATGCCGAGATTCGCAAAGCAACCTGGGAAGTATTTGATGTATGCAAAATATTGAAATGTATTCCAGCATGCATTTGTAACACACCCATAGCTAGGAAACATTCTTCATATTATTGTATCTGATATAAAAGGAACTATCATTATGGCCTTGAGCTAAAATTTACCACAAGCAAGAGTCGAACATCTTCAACTCCTAACGTCTTTGACAAGTCGTGACGCAATAGATGAGGGGGAAAACTTCCCCACGCCCCGCTTTGAATCATCAGGTGACTACGCGGTGTGCGCTCTGTCGGTACTAAATCACGGGTCATTCGAGAATTCTTTTTCACTGGCTAAACAAACACATGTGTGCGCGGAAATGAGGTTTCCAGTACGTGCGGAAGGCGTGTGTTTGCACTATTTAACTAACCATCACAATTTGGCTGGTGATACGCCGATACTTATAATAATTCTTTACCAGTGTTAAGCAAAGTAAAATCAGTGTTATTCTACTAGTGGCTGAAATACTGTAAGTAGTAATTGAACTATTATTATTCAGTGGACACATTCAAAGCACCTTAAATCGGACTGGAAATTTACCGCGGAACGCAGGCCAGTACACATGGATGTGCAACTTATTACAACTTGCATCACATGGCAGACTTTGTTGCTTTATGACACCAGTTACACAGATAGACAATGTTGTACCACATGTAACGGAATACGATCAACATTTAATTGGATTGCTAGCAAGTACATTCATGAATAATGAGCAGTATTGCAATTACACCACTTATTCCACACTAATAAAATAGTCGGAACATTTCCCCATCAGTGGCGTACAACCAATTTTGATTTAAGGGGTTGTATGAAGTCATCCACGATGCCACTTGCAATTAAGAACGGTAACATGGGAACACTAATAAAGACTTTATTACGATTCAAGATGATGACTTAAACAATCAACAGGGAAGCTTAATGGCCGGGATGAGTCGTGATCTGGGGGACTGAATTCACGTTAGATCAGACGTCACGACGATGGATATATTACGAGAGTACCTTAAGCGGCGATCTTGCAAAATTAAGAATAGGGCCAAGATTAACCACGTCGGAGGAAAACACATAGGCAACACATTCTCCGTCACCCAGGGCGTGCTTTCAGACCACATGTCTGAAATTATATGACAAGCCATTACCATGTTATAATAATGTTCTCTCTTCCAGATGACTGAAATATTTCGAATGAATTCCCAAACCAAAGAGCAAATAATTTATGGATATTAAGAGTAATTTCACACACATATTTAAGATATTTAATAAAATGTTTTATGGTTGAATTCCATTTTCTTATCAACTTATTCTGAACTTAGTTTCGTTCTTACTCGTGGCGTATTTTACCTTGACGGCGATTGCAAGCGGATCGATAAACTTTTTCAGAGCTATTTTTGAAACTTGATAATTAATTCTTGGCACAGTAATTATCATCTGGATTCATGATCTGTGATCCTAAACCCTACTGTAATTAATTCAGATTGTATAAGAATACGAAGCCGATTATGATCGTAAACATTATGAGATTCTGACCAGCCTTACGATTGCCATTTAACAACTTTTATAATGGTTTAAGGATTACTTGACATTATGTCAAAAAGATTTTGGAAATGCATTTTGAATAAAGCACAATTAATAGTTGTAGACACTTTCTAGTGGTCTAAGAGTAGCAACTGTTGGAAATGAATATTCCATTCCAACGTATTAATAGATTAATATATAATTAATTTCTTCGATGATAAGAATGTTTGTGATTATGCCAGGATGCAGGGTCTATGCAGTCCTAGGTCAAATGGAATTAGTATGTGCTTTATATTATAGTGATATTTATATTTCCAATTTTGGGAAATAGTGCAATGACAGTTTTTTCTGTCCAATTTGTCGTCATTTTGTGCACTGTTGTTAGGGTTAAATGAGCTGGTCAATTCAATTAAATAATTATGCAGATCATAGGCAATTCTACAGTATTCTAATGTCTTTGAATGTAACTGTTACATCATCGCAGTCTGAACAATTTAATTAATCCCATAAGGATATTTTGAATCCAATTTCTTATTTGAGAGTGCCTTGAGTGATTAGAATTCCTTTGTAAACCAATTTTTGAGTGGCTACGATAGAACAATGCTACTTTGAGCTAAGATGTTTTCCATAAGGAAACTTGGAATTATTGTGGTAATATAATGATAATAATAATTTATTTCCTATAATTAATTCAATCCAATTAATTAATTAATTAATTAATTAACGGTCATTAATATCAATCTAATGTATGTAAATATCAGGGATGTGTATAATTTGTGTGTGAATTATTAATTTAGTTTGTTTAATGGGGGAAAATGTTTTTTTTCTTCAAAGCTGAAACTGACAGTGACGTGTTTTTTAATTTATATTCAGCTAAACATCGAACTCTATAACTCTGATTAATTTTCTTTTGTGAGAACTTCCCATTTAAGTGAAATAGGGCAGCTCAACGGCACAGATGGACATTATGGATACTGGTATCCCAAGCTAATGATTTGCCTTCAGTGATAGGAGTGTTTATATATTTATTTTGTTCGTCTGTTCTAAAATAAATTTAGGATCCTGATTGTAACCATTTCAAATTATTCCTGTAGTTTGAACTTCTCCCGGATCAGTGATCCTTTTCTTTTTCTTATTGGTGAGGTATTTGTCCTATTGAACCTTGCATGCCTATCCCTTTAAACGACCCGAGATATTCGATCTCTTGCCTGCCCGAGCTAGTTGTTATGATTTTTTTATTGGACAAATATTTCCAGTACTTAATTTTTTTTATCGCCTGTGTCCCTTCTTCGGTTTTTCGTTGAAATCGCTGGGCCAACGTGACGTCGGGGAAACGGGCACAGGGATTTGGCACCCTAAACGCGAGGGCGACGCTAGGTTAGGCAGCAATTTGATGCCGAGAGTGATTAGCTCGACGTTTTGGTAACTTTCTTTTTGCAGTCCATTATTTTTGGGATAGATGGATAGTCAGACGAGTTCTGATATCTAGCAATGTCATTGAATCGGGATTTTTTATTCAAATCTAGATGTTGTTTGTTTAACTTATCAGGTAAAGATAAATGTCAGGATAATTGGAAGTTTGAGAAATCGATGTGCTATATTTATTAGACGTAAAACTTGTTTGGAATTCATTCGAATATATTCGGTCTCATGGTCTTGGTTCGTCATCTTACTATTAAGTTTCCCTAGTCTTAAGTATATTTATATATTTGTGTAATTATAATGGCTGGTGCAGCAGAAGCAGAAGGACCCCAGGGCTTTATTGCTCAAATCCAAAGGGGCTTTGACAGACTGTATGAGGATTTGAATGTGGTAAAGAACACTTTAACTGCTGATAAGCAGGAACTTAAAGATAATTTGGCTGCTGATAAGCAGGAACTTAAAGATAATTTTGCTGCTGTTAAGCAGGAACTTAAAGATAATTTAGCCACTCATAAGCAGGAACTTAATGTACGAATAACTACATTAAATGAAAGTTTAGCTACTCATAAGCAGGAACTAAAAACCGATATTGACAATTTATTAAGCAAAGTGCAGTTGATTAAAGATGATACACAGGATATTCATGCTGATATATTAAATTTATGAACTGATATATTAAAAGCCAATATGGAAATGGAAAGTATTAAATATTCTATAATAGATATTAAATCAGATATTCAGTCATTAAATACAGATACTCAAATGGTATCTAGCGATGCAAAGAATTTAGATGTCCGTTTGCAGACGCAAATTGAGCAAGTGCAGACAGATGTTGAAAAAAGTAATTCAGACTTAGACAAAAAGTTAGATGCTTGTGATACAAGACTTACCCATAATCTCAAAGTTCATAGAAAGGAATTGCTTACCCACGTATCAGGTCAAGTTAACGCCGTCAAGACACAATTTATAGACAGATTGCAAGGTTTAGAAAAGAAGTTAACCGACAATTTAGATGGTTTAAGTAAAGATTTGTCAGAACATAATGAGAGAGTACAGAAGAAAAATGAAACAGTAGTTAAGAATTTGCTAACAGTCACTGACACTAATTCTACGGAGATAGCAGATATCAAAGAGAAAGTAAACCAGCTAACAGAGAAATGTAACAACAATTTCGAGCACGTACGTAATGAGCTACAGACACAGATGAGGAATAGTGTAATTATTACAGCGGCAGATATGGAAAATAAACGAAGGTTAGAGCCCGACATGGCCACAATTCGGATATCGAATCTGGTAACCGAACAAAGCAACATGAAAAATAATGTTAGCCACACTTATGAGCAATCAGGACAAACATTACAATCAGATAGTCCCAATGTTTTAAGAACATCAGGTAGTCCCAATGCTTTAAGAACGTCAGATAGTCCCAATGTTTCAAGAACATCAGATAGTGCCAATATTTTTAGCACGTCAGACAGTCCTAATGCTTGTGGAACGTTAGATACGGAAGGGAATAGATCCAATTCAACTACGAAGGGACACATCACGATAATTCGAAACATTGATGATCGACCTCGCAAATTTATTGGGGGTAATAACTTGACACCGATGGGATTCCTGAGAGATATTCGGGATTACATGGATGAAAACAGGATATCCAAGGGCAGAGAGCTCAGAATAGTTGAAAGACCCTTGGAAGGAGTCCCTTTAAATTGGTTTAGGGCATTTAGATGTTCCTTTATTAATATGGAAGACTTTAGTCAATCATTTCTACACCTTTTTTGGAGTTCAGATGAACAATTGGATATTAGAGCGGAAATGTACTCTAAGAAATATGCCACGTCACATCCGACAAGTTATGCGAATTACTTCACTCCGCAGCTCGCAAAGCTACAGTTTCTAACCCCACCTTTACCACGCCAGGAACTGATAAGAGCCATAACGAGGCAATTTCCCATCGAAGTACAGTGCATGCTCATAGTATCGGGAGTAGAAACCCTTGAAGATTGTGAAGAAGTTCTTAGGCGTATGGATCACGCTACTCTAGGCCAAAACGGTAGACATGACAGAGAGGAAAGTCGGGAAATAAATGCAGTCTTAATGGATAGGACAGCTCAAACAGAAAGACCAGCGCAACAAGAAGAGAAGACATCGAGTGATTCTGACTAACGGCAAAGTGATTATCACTACAACCGTAGAAACGATTATAATAATCAGAGAAATACCCCGTACAATCGAAGATATTCAAGGTATCGTAACAAAGGACAAAATAACTGGTACCAACGCGGGAGGTTTAACAGCTACTCCAACCAGAATTATAGGTCTCAAGAAGAGAGGAACAGGCGAAACAGTAACAATTTGGACACAAGGTAATCAGGAAAGCCGAGAATATATATAACAATTAAGAAATACTCGACCTTCAGCACCAGCAAAAGAAGAGTTAAACCAGCCTAGTACTAGTGGGCTGAATCAAGAAAAAATCCGAAAATAATTCAATCAATCCCCACGCGCATAGACTAGGTTAGAGAGAGCTTGGAACGCCACGCCGAAAAGAGAAATAAATGACAGGCACGAAGAAAATTCAGAGAACCTCTACGGGAAAACGATTTAGTCCTGATAAGGAGACCAGTATCCTCCAACATACCTATGAGAGTCTATAAAAATTCGCTAAGCTTTATTACGGTCCAGTAAAGATTGTTAGAATATTCGGCAACAACAGTTATCGTTTGGCAGAAATACACTCCGACCGAGTGATTGGAAACTACAACGCTGGAAATCTAAGAAAATATTTCAAACCAGAGGATTAATACTGGACAGACATGTTTGATTTCTTCACATAATCTTAGCATATTGATGTTTTATAAGTCTTCTTACCAAAACTTATAAAAACCAGGAGAGGGGAACATGTGACCGAAATCCACCATGTTACTCTGCTCCGATTGGGGATGTTTAAATGCCGAGATTCGCAAAGCAATCTTGGAAGTATTTGATGTATGCAAAATATTGAAATGTATTCTAGCATGCATTTGTAACAGACCCATAGCTAAGAAACATTCTTCATATTAATCTAGCTGATGTAAATGGAACTATCATTATGGCCTTGAGCTAAAATTTATCACAAGCGAGAGTCAAACATCTTCAACTCCTAACGGCTTTGACAAGTCGTGACGCAAGAGATGAGGGGTGAAAACCTCCCCACGCCCCACTTTGAATCATCAGGTAACTACGCGGTGTGCGCTCTGTCAGTACTAAATCACGGGTCATTCGAGAATTCTTTTTCACTGGCTAAACAAACACATGTGTGCGCGGAAATGAGGTTTCCAGTACGTGCGGAAAGCGTGTGTTTGCACTATTTAACTAACCAACTGGGTAGATTATTGGCTGAGGAATAACCCACCCACCAAGGGAAGATGATTAAGAAAAGGAAGTGGGTTTCGGACTGGAGAAGAAGGATAGAGAAATAGGATGAGAGTTCCACAAAAGTTATAAATTTAACCTTTAATGCACTTAGAGGCGGTTTCCACTGAAAATCCGTTCTCTGATACCTATAATGGGTAAGAGCTTGGTCCAAGCTGACGGGAAATACAGCTAGGACTTGGGCGGTTTGCAAGAGAGCGGCCTTAGTATATTTCCTCTCAAGCAGGCACAAGACTACTATGGGGAAGGGTGTTGGTCTGGCAAGACTGAGAGTAACAGATTTATTGTATGTCTTTTCAAAGAAATTCGTTTTTGCAAAGTAATTCGAAGAATGCCAATAATTGGAATCAAGTTTGGTATTTCCAGTTTTTGAAGTTATAGAGTTCCTGAAAAAGCGACCAAGTGCTTCCAGGAAGGATAGTGATAAAAAATTATACCTTGGAGAGTAATTTTGGTAAGTGAACCAGTGGTTGCATTTGGAAATGGCTAAGCTTTTACTCAGCGAGAGGCCGGCTAAAAGTTTAGGCAAAGAAAAACACTTATCTTTTGGAAAACTGACCATAAGTTTTCGGAGAGGATCTCCACAAGCAGGTAGCTGGCGTAGCGAGCTTTACTTGCCTTACTGGCCAGTTAGAATTAGCTATTAAAGCTAAGAGAAACTTTAACGAGATTGTCACTAAGAGTTCTTGCTCAAATGCAACGAGTGGTGAAAGTCCTATAAATAGATTTAATAGCATCGAGTAGGGAGAGCCAAGGAGGACAGGATCTTGCCTAACCGTTGTATTAGAAAAATGAGAAGGCAAAAAGAAACGCTTAATTTATTTAACAATTCAAAAGAAGTTAATAACTTTAATAAATATATTTTCAGACCTCAGAAAACATTAAATGTTTGCTCCAGGCAATTGACAATTTATTAGGTTTCAAACCTTATATATGTTCTAAAATCTTTATTAGATTTTAAAAGACAAATGAAGTAATTAAAGTTTAAACATTAAATTGAGTACAAGGAGTGTACTATAAGAAATTTCTGAGAGAATATTCTAGAGAGAGTGACAACTTCGAAAATAACAATAAGAAAAACATGAAGAATAAGATAGAAGTTCCTACAACTTCTTATATTTAAGCTGAATTACTTTATAACAATTATACAAAAGAGAGCAGGTCACTTACGGTGAAACCTGAAGAGAAAAGTCAAAAGGAAGGTTCTAGACTTCCTATGTTTAAGTAGGAATCACGAGCCAAATGGGGCAGTTTCCATTTCGTGAGACCCAGAAATAACTCACTCAAGAGTTGAAAGTATTGTTTTCCCTGCTTATAGGGAAGAAACAATGTAAGCTTAAACCGTGTATAAAACACGTAGTTATACAGAGGTTAATTAATGATAAACAAGCAAAAATGGAAGGGCACTTCGTTATAGTGACACCTTATAGAAAAGTTACAATTTTATTAATATGGTTTGTTAGTAGAAGGTTGAGGAAAGATCATTGGGATTTAGGATCAATGTTCATGGCCTTATTTAATGTAAACGGACGATCGCGACGCGGTAGAAAAGTGGGACAAGCACAAGTTTATCACTATAGTCTTTTAAATAGATGAAAAGTTCACTGTAGAGACACGAAAGTTTATGGGAAAGAAAGTTATTGCAATGATGAAAAGAACTGGTTGCACTAGGTAGGCGAGAGTCTATTTCTTGAGAAAGTTGTGAATTACAATTAAATGCGCCATAGAACATTCCAACGGTAGAAGAAAGTTCGCTATTGCAGTAATTTATAAGTAAGATTCTTCAATTTTAAATAGTATTTTCACAAGTGAGTGAAAATACATGACGGCAGGACTTGTTGATAAAGTACAGGATCTGGAAGGTTCCAGAACGATCTTAATAGAAGAATGGGGCCAAAGTTAATCCAGCGGAGGAATTGGATTGGTGATTTATAGACAGCGGGTATTAGATAATATCCCACGTGGTGAGAAGATTTCTCATTTAAATAGCTTAAGAAAAGCTCCTTTCTAGTAAGGTTGGCTTATACAAACAAAAGCTCAACATGGCAAATCTCGCGAAGAATGATTTTTGCCCCAAAATAAGTAATCTCACGCTGTCTATAAAATATCGTTAAAAGCATGTAGAAGTTAAAACCATGAAGATGAGGTTAAAACTTGAAGTAGGTACTTATCTTTGTTTCATGTCGAAGGTGAAGTTTCCTGTGACGGATGCCTAATGTGCCAACATGGCGTAGAGCGTAGAGAGTGTCTCTTGGTTTGAGGAGACTGGCTCGGGTTGAGCCTTGACTGACCGAGTCAACTGCCGACTTAGAAGTGAGACCTGCTCAGCGAAGCACAGAGGGTCCTAGGAAGGGAAAAGAGTGGGGGTAGGAGACAAAAGGTATACATATCAGCATAACCAACTTAAGAAAATTAAATTCTCTTGAGGAGATGGTCTTCAAAGAGTTGATAGCAGACGAAAATAGCACAGCATGGTGAGTGAAAAAGTAAACGACGTCCTCTTGCTCATGGAGATAATAGCTGGCGATGGTACCGAGATCTGGTGGCCAGATGGAAAAAGAAGTCCTCTTGCACCAGGAAAAATTGAGGAGCTTCAGAGATTCGCTGCTAGATGACGCTAGGAGGGTCATGGAACAGTCTAGAACAGACTCACAAAAGATATAAGCGAAGTGATCACCACAGAGAAAATAGAAGATCACTGTTGGTGTTTGACTAAGAGGAAGGAATGAACATGCAAAGAGCATTAAACTTTATATTCTCTCGTACCGTGTATTCCAAGAATACACCACCAACACAATTTGGCTGGTGATACGCCGATACTTATAATAATTCTTTACCAGTGTTAAGTAAAGTAAAATCAGTGTTATTCTACTAGTGGCTGAAATACTGTAAGTAGTAATTGAACCATTATTATTCAGTGGACACATTCACAGCACCATATATCGGACTCGAAATTTACCGTGGAACGCAGGCCAGTACACATGGATATGCAACTTACTACAACTTGCAACACATGGCAGACTTTGTCGCTTTATGACACCAGTTACACAGATAGACAATGTTGTACACATGTAAGAGAATAAGATCAATATTTAATTGGATTGCTAGTAAGTGCATTCATGAATAATGAACATAATTGCAATTACACTACTTATTCCACACTAATAAAATAGTCGGAACATTTCCCCATCAGTGGCGTACAACCAATTTCGATTTAATGGGTTGTATGAAGTCATCCACGATGCCACTTGCAATTAAGAACGGTAACATGTGAACACTAATAAATACTTTATTACGATTCAAGATGATGACTTAAACAATCAACAGGGAAGCTTAATGGCCGGGATGAGTCGAGATCTGGGGGACTGAATTCACGTTAGATCAGACGACACGACGATGGATACATTACGAGAGGACCTTAAGCGGCGATCTTGCAAAATTAAGAATAGGACCAAGATTAACCACGTCGTGGGAAAACACATAGGCAACAAATTCTCCGTCACCCAGGGCGTGCTTTCAGACCACTTGTCTGAAATTATATGACAAGCCATTACCATGTTATAATAATGGTCTCTCTTCCAGGTGACTGAAATATTTCGAATGAATTCCCAAACTAAAGAGCAAATAATTTATGGATATTAAGAGTAATTTCACACACATATTTAAGATATTTAATAAAATGTTTTATGGTTGAATTCCAATTTTTTTTAATTAACTTATTCTGAACTTAGTTTCATTCTTACTCGTGGCGTATTTTACCTTGACGGCGTTTGCAAGCGGAACATTAAACTTTTTCAGAGCAATTTTTGAAACTTGATAATTCATTCTTGGCAAAGTAATTATCATCTGGATTCATGATCTATGATCCTAAACCCTACTGTAATTAATTCAGATTGTATAAGAATACGAAGCCGATTATGATCGTAACATTAAGAGATTCTGACCAGTTGTTAACAACTTTTATAATGGTTTAAGGATTACTTGACATTAGATCAAAAGGATTTTGGAAATGCAATTTGAATTAAGCACAATTAATAATTAGTTGTAGACACCTTCTAGTGGTCTAAGAGTAGCAACTGTTGGAAACGAGATATTCCATTCCAACTTATTAATAGAGTAATAATTAGTGAATTACTTCGACGATATAAAAGTTTGTGATTATGCCAAGATGCAGGGTCTATGTAGTCCTAGGTCAAATGGAATTAGTATGTGCTTTATATTATAGTGATATTTATATTTCCAATTTTGGGAAATAGTGCAATGACAGTTTTTTTTTCTGTCCAATTTATCGTCATTTTGTGCACTGTTGTTAGGGTTAAATGAGCTGGTCAATTCAATTTAATAATTATGCAGATCATAGGCAATTCTACAGTATTCTAATGTCTTTGAATGTAACTGTTACATCATCGCAATCTGAACAATTTAATTAATCCCATTAGGACATGTTGAATCCAATTTCTTATTTGAGAGTGCCCTGAGTGATTAGAATTCCTTTGTAAACCAATTTTTGAGTTGCTACGATAGAACAATGCTACTTTGAGCTAAGATGTTTTCCATAAGGAAACATGGAATTATCGTGGTAATATAATGATAATAATAATTTATTTCCTATAATTAATTCAATCCAATTAATTAATTAACGGTCATTAATATCAATCTAATGTATGTAAATATCAGGGATGTGTATAATTTGTGTGTGAATTATTAATTTAGTTTGTTTAATGGGGAAAAAATGTTTTTTTTACTTCAAAGCTGAAACTGATAGTGAAGTGTTTTTTTTAAATTTATATTCAGCTAAACATCGAACTCTCGAACTCTGATTAATTTTCTTTTGTGAGAACTTCCCATTTAAGTGAAATAGGGCAGCTCAACGGCACAGATGGACATTATGGATTATTGTATCCCAACCTAATGATTTGCCTTCAGTGATAGGAGTGTTTATATCTTTCTTTTGTCCGTCTGCTCTAAAATAAATTTAGGATCTTGATTTTAACAATTTCAAATTATTCCTGTAGTTTGAACTTCTCCCGAATCAGTGATCCTTTTCTTTTTCTTGTTGGTGAGGTATTTGTCCCATTGAACTTTGCATGCATATCCTTTTAAACGACCCGAGATATTCGATCTCTTGCCTGCCCGAGCTAGTTATTATGATTTTTTTATTTGACAAATATTTCCAGGACTTAATTTTTTTATCGCCTGTGTCCCTTCTTCAGTTTCTCGTTGAAATCGCCGGGCCAATGTGACGGCGGGGAAACTGGCACAGTATCCATATACAAAAGAGAGACGTCCTCAAAATGGCGTTTTGCAAACTCATAGTGGAATCGATACATGACCGATTTGGAAAAGTCTAAAATGACTTGGCACAAGTAAATGGGCTTATCCATGGTCACACTGGTCTTAATCAATTCAATAGTGGCCAAATCCTCATCGATAATGTTGATCGATTTAAAATTTGGCTTGGCAATGTACCACCGGGCACCCCACCGGCACCCAGACATTGACCAATTTAATGTCTCGTTATTTGCGGACATTTTCCATGGACTTGCCATAGATGCAGTTGGTCATTAATTTAAAAATTTAATTTCAAACTGCTGTGTTGCCATTTGTCGGTGCTCTGTGTTGAGTCGACTGTATGGCTCGAGCCATGCTATTTTAGCAAATTAAATACCCCTGACGATTTTATTTAACACTAAGCCTCGCGTGAGGCATTGCACCAACATTTGGATATGTAGCACATACCGATTTTTGTTGTAAAGTGTGCCCATGAGTTTTCCAATTCTCACTTTATTGTCAGGGGAACCATTTGCTCTAGGCAGAATGGAAAATCGGCATGTTCATCATAAAAGGATGAGGGATATTCAATATCCACTTCTAAGACATATCCACGGCCTGTTTCTTGACTAGCCATGTTCACATCAAATTCTAACACTTGTTTCTCTGTCAGCCAAGCAAAATCTCCATAGGGCAAAGGCTGACTCATGGCGTAGCCATACAAATTATCCACGTCATAGTACATTAAGTACGATTCTGGTTTGTCTGGTGAATAATCAGGCATGTAGACATTGTTCGCTTCGGCATGGCGTTGGTTAAGCGACACAAAGCCACCGCGAATGCCCTTTTCAAAGAATAGAACCATGTCTACATCAGTGAGTAAATCCAATTCTACTTGAGTGTATTTCAAAGCGGTATCGAACGAAAGCTCAGTACTCGTTTAATAGTGAGCCGGGTCAAGACCATAAATGTGCTGACACAACTCATGGAATTTTTCAAACACATCGGTGAGCAGAAATACATCCAGTTTTAGGTAATTCATAGCATATTCACCTAGCGTCATAATGTCAAACACTTGCCAAACTTGACATGCATGTGCATAGTCTTCATAGGATACGAATACTGCGTGTTAGTTTCGAGTAAAATTTATCTTGTGGTGGATTTTTTTGGTGCTTTAACACTCCCAGTTGTTGCAGAAATCATACGGGAATGTACCTTCCCGAATGCATAATTGAAATAGTTCAGGATTATTCAAATGCATTCTGGTATTTTTAATTCCTCCTCATTCAAGCCATTCACAAGACTGTCTAGCGAGGATGCCATAAACTTAAAGGAATCCAAAAATTGAATGCTAAATTTGCTCAACCGCCATGTCAGGGCTGTAAAACGCTCATGGCTTTGGGGAATAATGCTAAACGAGCCCTTGTTGACATGACCCAATTCACGAATCAAAAACTGAATGTCATAATTTGCCAGATTGTGGAAAAAGACACTGATGAACGAGGAGCTGGAAAGTTCAAATTGCATTTGCTGTGCACAGCTCCACGAAACTCTCCCGTAAAGTGTGAGTGGTCTCTGACTTTTTCCTCTCTGCCTAAAATAGGCTTTTTGCAAATATGGCATGTCGTGACATGCTCATACTGCTGCTGCTGTTCTGGAGATAGGCTCATGGGTACTGGGTGGTCCAGTAATTCCTGTACATCATGAGCCAACTTTACAAGTTCATCCAAAAACCATCTGGCACAATCTGGCCCCTCACCGTATTTGTAAACAGATAGTGTGGGGTCATAGGCACAAACCACATTAAATCCTATGGCAAAAGGTTCATGTTTTTGAATGGCTGTAGTTGAGCTAATGGTGGGATCTGGTTCACATCCCGCCATGGGTGTGGTGAGAACTTCGAAATCTGCATTCACCACATAGGGAACAGTGTCACGCTTATGAATGTCCTTAAACTTTAACACATCCTTGTCCCCTTGTGGCAATATCAATCTCACCGCATTTTGAGAAACGCCATCTACCCTATGGCGTTCGAAAGAGGTAGGCGTCCAAAAGTATTGGAGACAACGGTCACAAATATGCTTTATACCATGTGCTTTGGACATTTGGCTGCTTAGCAATCTACTTGAGCTTTTAATTAGACAATAGTGATTTTCCTCTCCTTCAGACAGATATAAAAGGTGAATGTGGTGTCGTTTTGGTTCTTTTGTGGCATAAGGAGGACCCTCAATCTCATTACCATCAAGGCCATACACCATGAACGAAAAGTCCTGATTGTCTTGTTCAAACCTATGGATTTCGGTTAAGTCCATAGGGAACGATACTTGAGTTAAATTTAATGATTGTTTCAATTCTTGAAACTTGGCCTTGAACTTTGCTGGTCTCTCAACATGACGTTGTGCTGGTTGCAAATATGCAGCCACAGCCCACAGAAAACAATCATTGTCATGGTTCTCAATATTCATCACTGCCTTTTTTGAAGCTATTGCTGGTAGTGTTTTAATAAAGCTAGACCCAGCATTCAACGGATTGAAATGACAAATGTTGATTTGTAGGTAGTGGATTTTGTCTAACGCTAGACCACTGGGTACTTGTTGTAGTTTATCAAATTTAGATAGCAAGGCATTCATCACATGGCTTTGATACCACTCTTTCAGATTATCAGCTATCAAAAGCTGTTGCATTTTACTGCCAATATAAAATGTTTTCTTATGCTCACCGTCCTTGTTTTATATGTGAAATCGCACAAGAGTTGTGAATTGACCTTTAAAGTCGTATGCAACCTTTGCGCTGTACAAATTTGTTCTTAAAAAATTTCGAAATAAGATTCCACAGGGTCTTTTGGAATTAAAATCTCACTAACATTGACCACGCGGCCAGAGCAGACACGCTTTTTAAAACAGGGCACGAGGGGCTCCTAAGTTAATGTATCGGTAGCAGTGGCAAAAGACATGATTTTTATAAAAGAAACAATCTCACCCAAGTTTTCAGCCGTAGACTGCCTGGTAAGCAATAGTCCCAAACACACACGTTCCTGGTTTTCAGCAGTGGTTGTTGTGGTCACACTCTAAAAAAAGAAATAAAATAAACTATAATAAGTATATCTATTTCAAATAGTATGTTTCATAAACGAACAAAAAACATGTTATACATAACAAAGATCTTACCTTGCTTTTTATAAAAGCCTTGCGTTTGCCTTTTCCTAGGTTCAAGTGGAATGGGGTTTCTGTCTTTTGGCACAACAGGTATGCAGATTATCTAAAACAAACAAAATAAAACAATCCATCAATAAAATGGTAAACCAATAATAATTTAAACTTTCATTACCATTAAAATAAGCTAAACAGTAATAATAATAGAAATAATAAAAATACACTTACCTCTAATATATAATGTATCCAATATCGTCACTAACTGCGTTGAGTACACGAATGCATTCACTTTTCACGGTTAATATACAGCCTATGTGTGTACACTATACACATCAACACAGGAATGACAGACAAGGCGCTATGACAAGCTAAACACTCTAATACCTCAACTCTCCCCGCCCCCACTGGCTCCTCCCCTCGCCCCTCACCACTGTTGCCAGGCTTTTGGCATAACAATCACATGATTTCCTGTTGTATGTAGATTTCCTTCCTCTTCCCTCTCCCCTTTCCTCTCTGCGGCGCCCTGCCTGCTGCTGCTGCTGCTGCTCTGCTCCCCTGGCTAGACGTTATCACTTTTACAGAGTTGCAACATTGTTCCAATCGTGTTGAGAGCTTGACTGACATTCCATTCTCTTAGCTGACCAGCTTGAGCCGGCCAGACCCCAAGCGGATTTTTTTTCTTGGCTGGTCATTCTAACATACAAGGCATGTTCTTCAATTTGTTGTTGACTATAAAAGCCTTGCTTTTATTCGTCTCATACCATTATGAATTTGTCAGGTTACTGGTCAGTGTTTACTTACATGTTTAAAGATCGCCATAAGGGATCTTTCGAAATATTCGTCTTTATTTGTTCGTCATAGGAAAATATCGAAAAGCGACCCCTCGTTCTGTCGTTCTGCCATACATCGCCCCGTCGAAACAGCCATTTGCTGTTCAGCATGGCCGGTCATTGCCTCGTTGTAAAACATGCCTAACGGTATCGTGTCTCTCTGTCTTCAAACACTCTTTATTTCAAAAATTTTAAAAAGTTTTAAAATGCATAGTTTTTATGGTCCTAGAGACTTAAAATTTATTTTCTTTGTAGAAGGGATAGAGACCTTTTATTTATGTCAAAAAACTTTTTTGTAGAATTCCTAGTTTCCAAAATATAGAAATTTCAAAATTGGACTGTTTTCAAAAAAAAACATAAAAATAAAAAAGTATTATAAAAATAAAGGTCATAGGGATCATTCGTTTGAATCATGGCATAACGTTCTATCAAGTTTGGTTTTCAAACTATCGCCTACTTCCAAAACCAACAATTTTCAAAAAAAATACCAACACACATTCTTAGCAAAGAGGACGTCACCCCAGAGCCAACAATACCTCATTCGTTAAAATCCGACCATCCGTTCGCCAATTATCGCCAATGTTCGCCAGAAAGTAGGCTATCATTTCTTCCCTCCTACACACTTGAAACTTGCTGTCCACCTAGAGGGCATAGCCACCTTTCGTTAACGTCAAACAAACTTTTTCCCAAAATTCACCGTTTCCCAAATAGCGCCAATGTCAAGAAACACACATTTTCAATTTTTTTAAATACCAACACACATTCTTAGCAAAGAGGACGTCACCCCATTCCTAAACAACACATCCTTCTAGCCTTACAAGCTCATTAAATATCACCAAAATGTCAAAAACGCACGTTTACCTCAAATTGCGTTTCCAAATTTCACTCGTTTTAAAAAATAACCTCACCATCAAATAGAGCGGAAAAAATACCATCTAAACGACCCCTCACTCGACCCTAGTCCTCCCCCACTACCTAACCCTTCTCCAACATATCCCTATGTATTCAAGCACGCACGCGACTGTAAGGAGAAGCCCCCTCATCCCACTACTCTTACAATTTTTATCCTAGAGACTTGACATTTATTTTGGGGGTAGAGGGGGTATGGACCTTTCATTTATGTCAAACAAACTTTTATGTAGAATTCCTAGTTTTCAAAATATAAGAATTTGAAACTTTGAGTGTTTTGTAAAAAACATAAAAAATTGAAAAGTTTTATTATAAAAAATAAAGGATATAAACACCATTCGTTTCAACCATGGCACAACATTTTAACACGTTTGGTTTTTAAACTATCGCCTAATTTCAAAAACCAGAAATTATAAAACAAAATTTGAAAAATATAACGAGTAATCCATAGGAAAGAGGACGTCAGACCGAGTGCAACGACACCTCATTTGTTAAAATCCGACCATGGGTTCACGAGATATGAATAAGCAAAAAGTGTGTACTAACTTCTTGAGCACCTTGTGGGTTAGAACTCCTAGTAGCCCCCTACTAGCACCAGGGTAGATTATTAGCTTGGGAATAACCTAACCCCCAAGGGAAGATGATGAAGAAAAAGAAATGGGTTTCGGACTGGAGAAAAAGGATGGAGAAATAGGACGAGAGTCGAACAGAATTTATAATTTTAACTTTAAGTATACTCAAAGGCAGCTGCCACTGCAAATCCGCCTTCCGATACCTAAAGTGGGTAGGGACCTGGGTGAAACTAACAGGAAACGCAGCTGGCACTTGGGCTATTCGCAAGAAAGCTGCTATAGCGTATTCCCTCTCAAGCATAAATATACCTAGTATGGGGAAGGGTGGTGGTCTGGCAAGACAAAGAGTAACAGATTTATTGTGTATCTGTTTGAAGGAGTTTGTTTCTAAACAAGTATTTTGAAGAGTACGAAAAATTTGAATCCGCCTTGATATTTTAGTTCTTGAAATTGTAGAATTTCTAAAGAGCGACCGAATGCTTCCAAGGAAGATAGGGAAAAAGCAATTATACCCTTGGGAATAATTTTGGTAAGAGCACCAATAGTTGCATTTAGAAATGACTAAGCTTTTACCCAGCAAGGCGCCGACTAAAAGTTTAGACAATGAGAAACAATTAAATTTTGAAAAACCAACCATAAGTGGTAGAGAGAATCTCCACAAACAGGTAGCTGGCGTAGCGAGTTATGCTTGCCTTACTGGCCAGTTAGAATTAGCTATCAAAGCTAAGTGAGACTTTAATAGGTTAATAACTAAGAGTTCTTGCTCAAATGCAACCAGTAGTGAAAACCTTATCAATGGATTTATTTTTATTAAGGAGGGCACCTAGGAAGAGTCAGGGAAGACAGGATCTTGCCTAACCGTTATGTTTGGGAAATGATAAATCAAAAGAACAAATCTTAATTTATTTAACAATGTAAAAAGAAGTAGTTTATGTAACAAATATATAATTTTGATTTTGTAAACAATTGGGGTCGCAGACCTCCGAAAACATTTAAAGCTTGCGCCAGGCAATTGACAATTCTTTCGGATTTAAACCTTTTATATGCTTTAAAATCTTCGTAAGATTTGGAAATGTTGTTAAGATTAACAAATGGGAAATATAAAGATAATTAACGTAATTAAGGTTAAACAATAAATCAAGTACAAGATGTGTACTTTACAGGATTTCTAGATAGGTATCTTAGAAATATGAACAAATAACAACTTCGAAAGTAATAACAACAAAAACAGGAAGAAATGAAATAGAAGTGTCTATAACTTCTTGTATTAATACAGAACTACGTGGGTAGAATATGCATAGGAGATTATACAAATAGGGCAGGTCACTTATTGTGAAACCTGAAGAGAAAAATTGAAAGGAAGTTTCTAGAACTCCTATGTTTAAGTAAGGATCACGAGAAAAATGGGGGCAAATTTCCCTTTCGTGAAACCTAGAGATAACTCACTTTTGAGTAGAAAGAATTGTATTCCCAAATTAGAAGGGAGACACAATATACTTTAAGGCGTGTACTAGACACGAAGTTTTACATACATTAATTCGTTGTACGTGGAGCAAATAAGGGAGGGCACTTATTGAGAGTGACACCGCATTGAAAAAAGTCCTGAAGTAACAATTTTATTATTTTTGTTTGTTAGTAAAGTGTTTGGCAAAGATCAAATGGGATTGTGGAAGAGTGTTCATGGCCGTATTTATTGTACTCGGAAGAACGCGACGCGGATGAAAACTTGAACAGGCACTGTTATCACTATAGTTTGTTGATATAGTTGAAAAGTTCACTGTAGTAGCACAAAACGTTGATGGCAAAGAAAGTTATTGCAATGGTGGAAACTAACTAGTTACACTAGATTTGCGAGAGTCTATTGCTGGAAAAACTTGTAGGTTATAGTTGAATGCACCAGAAAAATCCCAACGGAGGAAGAAAAATTAGATATTGTTTAGCAGTTCATAAGGAAGATTCCTTAGTTTGAAAAAGTATTCCCATATGTGATTGGAAAGTACTAGAAGGTTTAACTTGTAGATGAATTGTTCGGCATAGAAAATTCCAGAACATACACGACTGATGAATAGGGCAGAAATTAGTCCTACGGTGGAACGAGCTAAGTATTTTATAGACAGTGGCTAATTTAATGGTGTCCCACGTTGTGAGAAAATCTCTCATTTAATAAGCATAAGGAATGATGCTTCATGTTAAGATTGGCTTAGATAGACAAAAGCCCAACATAGAAAATCCCGCGAAGGATGATTATTGCCCCACATAAGAAATCTCACACTTCCTATAAAATGATCATTAAAAGCATGTAGCTATTTAAAATCAATTAAAATAAGTTGAAGAACGTTGAAGTAGTACTTAGCTCATTTCTGATGAACGGTGAATCCTTAGGTGACCGTTAGTCAGGAATTCACAACATGGCGAAGATTTGAAAGTTTGTCTCTCGAGGTGAGGAGACGAGCTTTAGTAAAGCTCCGACTGACTAGTTTGACTTCAAACGCACAAGTGAGGCCAGCTCAACGAAGTGCGGAGGGACCAGGGAAAAGAGTGGGGGTAGGAAACAAAAGGAATACATATAAGAATAGCCAACTTAAAAATAATGATTTCTCTTTGAAACGGTCGTCAAAGAGTTGATAGCAGGCATCACTAGCGCAGTCTGGAGGGTGAAAAAGTAGACGAAGTTCTCATGATCACGGAGATGATAGCTGGCGATAACGACGAGATCTGGTGGCTAGATTGATAAGGAAGTCCTCTTGTACAGGGAAGAATTGAGGAACTTCTGAGATTCGCTGCGAGATGACGCTAGGTGGGTCATGGAAGATATATATCTAGAACAGAATTACAGGTAGTGTGAGAGACATATACCAACAAAGAGAAATCAGAAGATCACTGTCGGTGTTTGCGAAAAAAGGAAGGGATTAACTAAAGCAAAGAGAAGCAAAAGCTTATTCTATCTTACCGTGTATTCCAAAGAATACACCAAGCTGGGAGGGGAAAACACCAACAGAGAACAAAGACAAGAAATTAAGATCTTAAAGGTGAAGGAGCAATTAAAGACAATGGTCTTATGATATATCCATTAGTGGTCAAGATCTTGGCTACCCTAACTCTCCCATCCCTTCCAGGGTAACACTTGGTCACTCTACCAGAAATCCAGACCAAGGGAGGAGAAACATCCCTAACCGGGACCAAGTCCCCCACTTTAATGTCGGGATTGGAAAGAAACCACTTCTGTCTCCGTTGCAAGGAAGTTAAGTATTCCAAATTCCACCTCTTCCAGAAAGAATTACGGAGGGCTTCAAGTTTACGCCAAACAATAGGTAAATTAGAATATCTGTAAGAGTTGGGAAGGGGAGGAAGGACAGAAAGAGAAGTGCCAATAAGGAAGTGACCAGGTGGGAGTGGAAGCAGGTCATCAGGGTCATTGGAAAGCGGAGTTAAAGGGCGATAATTGACAACACCTTCAATCAGAACAGACAGCGAATTAAATTCTTCATAAGTCAGAATGCGATTACCTAAACCTTTCTTAAGTGACGTTTAGTGAGCTTTACGCAGGATTCCCACCTACCACCGTGATGAGGAGCTTAGGGAGGTATAAAACGCCATTTGAAACCCTTTGAGTAGGAAAAATTAGAAATCTGTTCCATGGCAGGAGAAGATGTGAGAGCTTTCTTCCTCAAGGAAGCTGCCTTGAAAAGTGGAAGCGTTATCAGAGAACATCTCCGAAGGAACACCACGCCTATCAGCGAAGCGAGAGACAGCTGATAACAAGTAAGACGTAGAGGCATTCGTTACTAGTTCCAAATGGATCGCGCCAGTAAACATGCAAACAAAGAGAGAAACATAGAGCTTACCAAACAATTTTCGTTTAGCTTCAGGGGAATTGCGTTGATATTGGAACGGGCCCATATAGTCCACACCAGTTAGAGCAAATGGACGTATAGGAGAAGAGCGAAAAGAGGGCAGATAGCTCATTAATTGAGTATTGACTTTAGGTTTAGCTTTGAAGCAAGGAATGCATATGTGAATTACAGAGGAAACTTCATGAATTCCATTTATAATCCAGTACTTTTCCCTTAAGAGGCAAAGCAGTGTGCGTGAACCAACATGCAGATTACGATAATGAAAGTCACGTATATTTAAAGAAGTTACGTGATGTTTAGGCAAAATAACAGGATGCTTTTTGTCCTAAGAAACCAAAGATTGCGAGAGCCTACCACCTACCCTGAGTAACCTATTGTCATCAAGGAACGGGGCTAAGGCACGAAGACGACAGGATTTGGGAAGAACCTTTTTAGAAGAAAGTAAAGACAATTCAGAAGAAAAGGCTTCTTGCTGTGTTAGTAGCAAAACCTTAATGGTAGCGAGATTCAATTCATGATTGGTAAGGTGTGGTTTGGGGATAAGAGGTTGGTCAACCACAAGATATTTCCATCTAAGAAGATTGGCAACAATTGGAATTAATTTGTGAAAGGAAGAATAGCGGGACTACAAGGGATGAGAAACGTTGGAAACAAGACACGAAGCAGTAGATTTAGATACTTTAGCGTCAGGCAAGTTGGAGTTTGTAGCTGGAGGTTTAGAAGGCCAACAAGAAGAGTCTTCGATTAACCACGAGGGCCCATGCCAGTACAACTGAGAGGTTGCCAATTGAGAGGGTAAACAACCACGTGAGATTATGTCAGCGGGGTCGTCAGCGCTGGGCACATGCCTCCATTGACATCCCGAAGAGAGGGTTTGAATTTTGGAAACCCTGTTTGCAACAAAAGTTTGCCAATGAACGGGGTTTTTGGCAATCCAAGAAAGGGTGATCATGGAATCGCTCCACATATAGATTTGCGAAAATTCGACCTTTAAGACTTCCCGTAATTTCTTAACAAGTTCAGCGGCCATGAGTGCAGCACGCAATTCAAACCTAGGCAAAGTGATAGTTTTAAGAGGAGCCACCTTCGATTTGGCACAAACAAGGTTGGAAACTGAAGATCCATTTATCAAACCGCGATAAACCAAATATGCACAGCAACCGTAAGCTTTTTCGGAACTGTCCGCAAACACATGAAGGAAAATAGATGCATTAGGATGAGCGTTAATTAAATTCCTAGGAATTTCAATAAGGGAAAGATCAAGCAAATTGCTGCGAAAAGAGAGCCATCTGTTAAGAAAAGAAAGGGGAACAGTTTCGTCCCATTCACATTTGAGCGACCATAGCTCTTGCATGAAAAGTTTGGCTATGACAATAACCGGGGCAAGGAATTGAAGCGGATCAAAAAAATTGCCAATTTCAGAGAGAATTTGTCTTTTTGTCTTAGGGAGCTCTTCTGCAAGCGAAACTTTATAGATGAGAGTGTCAGTGCTAGTGCACCAATGAACTCCAAGAGTTTTTATGGATTCGGAGTCTCCACAAATTTCGACGGACGAGGGGTATACATCTCCAATAGGAAACTGGACGAGAAACTCATGGGAGTTGGAATTCCACTTATGAAGTGGGAATCCTCCATTCTTTAGCAATGCCTGAAGTTCTAGTGACACGAAAGAAGCTTCCTCCAGAGTGGGGAAGGACTGCAAGTAATCGTCAACATAGAATGATGTAGTTAGTGCTTCGGAAGCTTTAGAATCAAATAAATGACCATCTTGAGAGGCTAACAAATGTAGGGATTGGATAGCAAGGAAAACGGAAGGTTTTAAGCCATAAGTAACCGTCTTTAAGCGAAATACCTTAATGGGCTTGCTGATTTCGTCGCGCCACAAGATTCTTTGGAGATCTCGTTGTTCAGGCTGAATTAAAACCTGACTGTACATCTGTTTGATGTCCGCTATAACAGCTATGGGAAATAATCGAAAGTTTAAGAGTTTAACAGATAAATCGGACTGAATAGCAGGACCAGAGTGAAGAGTATCGTTAAGACTGTTGCCATTAACGTCAGGTGATGAACCATTGAAAACGACTCGGATTTTATCTATTACAAGAGGGTTTTTCCACACGGGATGATGATTTAAGAAAACCGTTTCAATACGGGGGTGCAATTCGTCATCAGATTTGCTGACAACTTCCATATGATCCAAGCTTTCATACTCATCCATGAAATCAGTATAGTGCTGTTTAACGAGAGGTTCTTTCTTGAATTTGCTCTCGATAGCAAAGAGAGCTTTTCGAGTTTGGGTTGAGAATTAATAAGTTTGGGGGGATTATGTAATCTTGGCATCTGAACAATGAACCGGCCATCAGGAGAACGAGTGGTGGTGTTCAGAAAAAGTTGCTCACAGAATTCGTTTTCTGAAGAGGTCACGTTAGGAGAATCAACGCTTTCAAGCCTCCAGAATTGTTCCAAGTCAGTATTAGCGAAATAACATTGCGATGCGGGTTGGGGAGAATAATGAGGAAGTTGACCGGTGACGATCCATCCAAAATTAGTGTCTCTGGCAACCACGTTTGAGGATAACTTGCGAACCTGTTTATGAAGGCAATTCCAGAAAACATTGGCACTAAAGAGTATGTCAATGGGGTTTTGTACATTGAACAGAGGATCGGCTAGCCTTAAATGCGAGGGAATGCTTAAACCTGAAATATCAACAGAGTGACTTGGAGTATCTTCTCCTATGCTATTGAGAATGAGACAATTCAGTTTGAGAAAGTTATTTCTGTGACAAATGTCTCTTATGGTTAGCTTTGAAAACTATAAAGCTTGCGATTTTGAGCTGTTAATGCCCGATACGTTAATAGAAGTGGGGTTTACAGGTAGGCCTAGTTTTTTGATTAATGAATTAGACACGAAATCGTGGGTTGCCGCCGAATCAAGAAGACCGCGTGCACGGACCCAGTTGCCAAAGTTATCCAGAAAATCGATTTGGACAGTGGAAATTAGTACTTGGCATTTTGAATGTAAGATGAAGCATTGGAACTGATAACATTGTCACTTTTCTGAGAAGTAGATGCGGTCGATGACCTTGCTTGATCATGACGATGTAGTAAAGTGTGATGAATTTTTCACAATGGAAGCAAAGTCTGGTGGACTTGCAATTTGAAGCAGAATGCGTGGGTGCTAGGCAGTTGAAGCAATGTTTATTCTGGGAAACTAATTTTCTTCGGTCGTCGACTGACAGTTCTTTAAAAGATTTACATAGATATAAGGCGTGGGAATCTTTACAAAGTATGCACTTTAATGGTTCATTTAAACTCTTACGGGGTTCGCTTTGAGTGTTTAAAACGAGAGAACTAGCAATACGGCGTTCACTAGACCTAGTTGGGCAACCAGTGGCGTTTGACTTGAGTTTAGATGAGCTGGACCCAGGTTTTTGGGTACTAGACGCTAAGCGTTCGCTTTTAGGTTTAAGAGACATTGATTCAAATTTAGAACTAGCGGATGAGGGTTCACTTTGATTAGCTAAAGCAGTTAAGAGTTGGCATCTAGCATTTATGAAAGTGACTAAATGCTCGTAAGAGTAATCGTCTACTCTGTAAAGTTCAATCTCCCAAGCTTTGAAGGTAGCAACATCGACTTTAGAAACCACTAAGTGTATTAAGAAAGTGTCCCAGTGTTCAGTGGGTTGATCTAATTGGGATAGAGCTTTAACGTGAAGTTGTGTTGTATCAATGATAGTACGCAAACTAGTGACGTCATTGTGCTGTGACGCAGGTAAGTTAAATAGAACCTTCATATGGCGTTGAATACGTAACCGTGAATTACCGTATTTTTCTTTCAACAAGTTAAAGGCAATGGAGTAGGTTTCGTCACTTAATGGGAGTGCTTCAACTAACTGCAGAGCTTGACCTCGGAGGATAGATCTCAAATAATGAAACTTGTAGATGACTTGAATGTCTTCATTGTCATGAACAAGAGAACAAAATAGTTCATAGAAAGAATCCCAAGTAGATTCGTCTCCAGAGAAGTGGGGTAAATCAATCTTAGGTAGGATTGGTTTGGGCTTGTGAGTGCCCTCACGAAAAGAGGTTTGTTGTTCGTGAAGGGAACCAAGAACAGAACCATCTTTTTTCTGTTCTTCTTCGAGTTGGCGTATTAGTTTAAAAGCAGAACCTATACCTTCGTAATATTGATTTTCCACTTCGACTCGATCTTCAGTTTGATTGAGCATACAAGTTTCGATTTCAGTTTGGATCTTACAATAATTTTCATATGAACGTTCAAAATCTTTTACGCGATGTTTTAACAAATCGAATTGAGCTCTTTGATGTTTTTTCTAAATCGGGTAATTTGCCCTTTATAGGATGCTGGTTTAGAGGTAAGTTTTTCATCCTTATCCTTTTCTATATGAGCCATGACAAAATAGGTAAATTAAAGTATAACTTACGAAACTGTGGAATCTTGGAAATGCTGTCAGACTGGCAGCAGCAAATAAGTTGAAAGAAAGGGACACACCAAAGGTGACAGGAGCGGCCTCTTTCTCCTTCACAGGCTTTGCACGGTGAAGCTATAGCTGAAAAATTCAAAGAAGATATTAACGATTTGCAAAATATTGTAAAATAACCCTTGACAAATATTGCCTGATAAGTACAAAGTCATGAATGGACTCTCCCGGGTTTCTCAGACCAAATTTTGGGTAGATTATTAGCTTGGGAATAACCTAACCCCCAAGGGAAGATGATGAAGAAAAAGAAATGGGTTTCGGACTGCAGAAAAAGGATGGAGAAATAGGACGAGAGTCCAACAGAAGTTATAATTTTAGCTTTAAGTATACTCAAGGCAGTTGCCACTGCAAATCCGCTTTCCGATACCTAAAGTGGGTAGGGACCTGGGCGAAGCTAACAGGAAACGCAGCTGGAACTTGGGCTATTCGCAAGAAAGCTGCTATAGCGTATTCCCTCTCAAGCATAAATATACCTACTATGGGGAAGGCTGGTGGTCTGGCAAGACAAAGAGTAACAGATTTATTGTGTATCTGCTCAAAGGAGTTTGTTTCTAAACAAGTATTTTGAAGAGTACAAATAATTTGGATCCGCCTTGATATTTTAGTTCTTGAAATTGTAGAATTTCTAAAGAGCGACCAAATGCTTCCAAGAAGGATAGGGATAAAGCAATTATACCCTTGGGAATAATTTTGGTAAGAGCACCAATAGTTGCATTTAGAAATGACTAAGCTTTTACCCAGCAAGGCGCCGACTAAAAGTTTAGACAATGAGAAACAATTAAATTTTGAAAAACCAACCATAAGTGGTAGAGAGAATCTCCACAAACAGGAAGCTGCCGTAGCGAGCTATGCTTGCCTTACTGGCCAGTTAGAATTAGCTATCAAAGCTAAGAGAGACTTTAATAAGTTAATAACTAAGAGTTCTTGCTCAAATGCAACCAGTAGTGAAAACCTTATCAATGGATTTATTTTTATTAAAGAGGGCATAAACCTAGGAATAGTCAGGGAAGACAGGATCTTGCCTAACCGTTATGTTTGAGAAATGATAAATCAAAATAACAAATCTTAATTTATTTAACAATGTAAAAAGAAGTAGTTTATATTATTATTATTAATCTTGATTGGTCACATTGGACCACTTGAGTCGTTCCACAATCACTTCTTCTTTGAAGGTAGTACTGCTTGGTTCTTGCGCTCTTTCCAGTACTTTTTCATTCTTTCAGATCGGGATTTTCTCAACTCATCTGAAATCTCCATAGGCTTTCTGTGTGTCATTTCTGCAGAAAATTTGTGAGTTTTAAGTATGGTGTTAATTTTATTTTTCTCCTCGGCATCTGTTATCTTGAGTCCAACTGCTTTGAGATCTTGTTGGATTTCTTGGATCCATTTACCTCCAGTTTTCTTTCCTAGATTTCTCATCACCAGTTGGCGTACAATTCTGTTTTCTGGAAGCCGTAAGATGTGAAAAAATATGAAATTCTTTTCTTCTTCATTGTGCTGGTGATTGGATCAATCTCACGATAGACAGTTTCATTTGGGAGAATCCTCCAGACTCCCTCAACCTGATACTTTTTATTTATGCACGTTCTAATGATTCTTCTTTCCGTTTTGAGGAGCTGATCAGTTCTTTGTTCATTTTTAATTTGGAACAGTGTTTCACAAGCATAAGTGGCTTCAGGGAGAGTTACAGTTTTATAATGTTGGATCTTAGTAGCTATTGATAGGCATTTTTTATTATATGTTGACCAGGTTAGAGATTGTGCCTTTTTCATTTTATTTGTTCTATTTATCCAAGTTACTTTTTCGTTTAAGTTATGTGTTATAATTTCTCCAAGATACTTAAATTGAGGAACTAGGTTAATTTTATGATCATTTATATAGACTTCATTTATATCTAAGGGTTTCATAGGCATGATCTCAGTTTTTTCAAAGGATATCTGTAATCCTATCCCTTGAGCAATTTCTTGGAGACTAGTGATCTGAGTACAAACCTCTTCCTTGTCTAGTGCTAAAAGAGCCAAGTCATCTGCAAATCCTAAGCAGTTTATTTTTATTGATGGTTTTGTTCCAATTTTGATCTTAGGAGGGTTTTCCTTTTGCCAAACCTTCATGATATAATCAAGAGCCACATTGAAAAGCAGAGGGGATAATCCATCACCTTGTCTGAGACCAGTTTTTACTGTGAAAGCTGTTGATATTTCTCCCCTAAATTTAACTTTCGAATTTGTGTTTGATAATGTTAATTGAATGATTTTTATCAATTTAGGATGGAGACCGTATGATCTGAGGATTTTTAGCAGTGTCAGTCTATGAATACTATCATAGGCTTTCTTGAAATCTATAAAAGTGATAAAGAGTTGCTTATTTCTGTTTTTGTAATATTCCATTATTAATTTCAGGCTAAGGATTTGGTCTGGACAACTTCTGTAAGGGCGAAATCCTCCTTGATATTCTCCAAGTTGTGGTTCCAGAATGTTTTTGATCCTGTTGTAAATTATACGAGAGAAAATTTTATATGTGCAGTCCAGAAGGGTAATTCCTCTGTAGTTATCTGGGTTCGTTTTGTCTCCTTTCTTAAATAATGGATGGATTATTCCTGTGGTCCAGTGTGCAGGAATTTCTTCAGTAATCCACATTTTAATTAGATGTTGATGAAGATTTATAATCGCAGGTTTACCAGCATTTTTCCAGATTTCAGCAAAGACTAAGTCTTCGCCACAAGTTTTGTAATTTTTTTGTTCTTTAATTGCGAGTTCTACTTCATTAATGTTTGGAGGATTTATTAAATCAGGTGAAGTTAAAATAGGTGTATCAGTGTTTACTTGCAGGGTTTCCAGTGGATCATCACAATTTAACAGTTTCTCGAATGCTTCTGCAAGGATCTCTGTATTTTCTTGGTTAGAATGTGCTAACTTTCCTGTTTGATTTTTCAACATTAATGTTGGAGCTTCAAATTTTTTTAGATATTTACCAAATGTTTTGTAATAATCTCGAGATTGCTTTTTCTTGAAATCGTCTTCTATCTTTTCCAGTGTATTTTTAAGATGATTACGTTTCGTTTGTCTGATGATTTTATGGGTTAATTTTCTTTGTATAGTTAGTTCTAAATTTGATTCTTCTGACTTTAGAGCTTGATGTTTTATCCATGCTTGGTGTCTTTTCTCTATTGCTTGATCACAATCTACATTCCACCATTCATGTTTTTTCCTTGGATTTATTGGTGCTAACTCCTCTGCTATTGATTTTAATTTAGTGATTAATTCGTCCAATGTTTTAGTGTTGAGAGACTCTTCTCCTGTTCTTTCACAGTACTCTATATTTTTTATTAAGGTAGATGGATCAAATTTCCTCCTATTGTTATTATTAGTTTTTTTCTTGGCCATTGGAGTTAATTTTATTTTTATCTTTACCACATAGTGGTCTGATCCTGAGTCAACTCCCCTTAGAACCTTGACATTGTGAATTTCGCGATGGTGAAATTTATCCATGCAGACATGATCCAACTGCCATTCACCCCTTCTGAAGTCAGGATGTTTCCAAGTTTTCAATTTATGGGGCTGTCTTTTAAAACATGTTGATTTAGAGATTAATTTGTGGTTTCTACAAATTTCGACTAATCTTTGACCATTTTTATTGGTTCGTTTATGTGCTGTCCATTTTCCAATTATATCTCTATATCTTCTTTCTTGTCCAAGTTGCGCATTGAAATCACCAAGGAGAATTTTGATGTTTGATGAAGGGATGTTTATTAAAGTTTGATCCAAAAGATCCCAGAATTTTTGTACTTCTTCTCTGTCCTTAATGGTGTTGTTTTTTTGATTAGTAGGAGCATGTGCATTAATAATTGTATATGTTTTATTTGCCGATTTCAAAGTTAGGGTCGTAAGTCTGGAGGATTGAGATTTAAATTCTGTTATCGAGTCAATGATTCTGAGATCTATTAAGAATCCGTTACCAAATTGTGGACAATTTTTCATAACTCGTTTTCCTGGAATTCCTTTATATAGTCTATATCCTTGTGATTCCAGATGGCCTTGATCACTATTTCTAATTTCCTGAAGGGCCATAATTAGAATTTTATGACTTCTCATGATATCCGTGATGATCTTCAATTTTCCAGTTTGAACCAGAGAGTTAACATTATGTGTAGAAAAGAATGAGACTTGTTTAGGTTTGATTTTCCGTAGTATTTGTTTGTTTGCTTTTTGATGAGTTTTCAGACGCTCCGATTCGTCATTATCTTCCGCATGACAGCCCACCGTATCCGAATGCTGTCTTTTCTGTAATCTATCATTACAGACGGCGGAATTATTCTTCAAATGACTTTTCTTGGTCGACTATCTAAGGTTTCACCTTGAGGGGAGGATAAATCCTCGAATTACAATCCTGAATGTTATTCAGAAAGGTGAAAGAACTGAGAAAATAATTCTCAGTCCCCCCCAACACTAGTCTGTTCACTGACCCAGTTTCCCGCTGGGATTGATTACCCAACCTTCCACTGGGTTGCTCAGCTTAGCAGGGGACACCACGTGCAGGTCAGTGTTTGGAGTTGGAGTGGAGAGGTTATGAGGATTCTCTTCTGCTGAATCCTTGTATTACTGATTTTGTTGGTTAGTATCATCACATCACACTCCCTTTGTCCAGGTCTACATATTTATAGACCTCCCCAGGTTGATTCCTAGGGCCCAAAGAAGTAGTTTATGTAACAAATATATAATTTTGATTTTGTAAACAATTGGGGTCGCAGACCTCCGAAAACATTTAAAGCTTGCGCCAGGCAATTGACAATTCTTTCGGTTTTAAACCTTTTATATGCTTTAAAATCTTCGTAAGATTTGGAAATGTTGTTAAGATTAACAAATGGGAAATATAAAGATAATTAACGTAATTAAGGTTAAACAATAAATCAAGTACAAGATGTGTACTTTAAAGGATTTCTAGACAGGTATCTTAGAAATATGAACAAATAACAACTTCGAAAGTAACAACAACAAAAACAGGAAGAAATGAAATAGAAGTTTCTATAACTTCTTGTATTAATACAGAACTACGTGGGTAGAATATGCATAGGAGATTATACAAATAGGGCAGGTCACTTATTGTGAAACCTGAAGAGAAAAATTGAAAGGAAGTTTCTAGAACTCCTATGTTTAAGTAGGGATCACGAGAAAAATGGGACAAATTTCCCTTTCGGGAAACCTAGAGATAACTCACTTTTGAGTAGAAAGAATTGTATTCCCTAATTAGAAGGGAGAAACAATATACTTTAAGGCGTCTACTAGACACGAAGTTTTACAGACATTAATTCGTTGTACGTGGAGCAAATAAGGGAGGGCACTTATTGAGAGTGACACCGCATTGAAAAAAGACCTGAAGTAACAATTTTATTATTTTTGTTTTTTAGTAAAGGGTTTGGGAAAGATCAAATGGGATTGCGGATGAAATGTTGAACAGGCACTGTTATCACTATAGTTTGTTGATATAGTTGAAAAGTTCACTGTAGTAGCACAAAAAGTTGATGGCAAAGAAAGTTATTGCAATGGTGGAAACTAACTAGTTACACTAGATTTGCGAGAGTCTATTGCTGGAAAAACTTGTAGGTTATAGTTGAATGCACCAGAAAAATCCCAACGGAGGAAGAAAAATTAGATATTGATTAGCAGTTCATAAGAAAGATTCCTTAGTTTGAAAAAGTATTCCCATATGTGAGTGGAAAGTACTAGAAGGTTTAACTTGTAGATGAATTGTTTGGCATAGAAAATTCCAGAACAATCATGACTGAAGAATAGGGCAGAAATTAGTCCAACGGTGGAACGAGCTAAGTATTTTATAGACAGTGGCTAATTTAATGGTGTCCCACGTTGTGAGAAAATCTCTCATTTAATAAGCATAAAGAATGATGCTTCATGTTAAGATTGGCTTAGATAGACAAAAGCCCAACATAGAAAATCCCGCGAAGGATGATTATTGCCCCACATAAGAAATCTCACACTGCCTATAAAATGATCATTAAAAGCATGTAGCTATTTAAAATCAATTAAAATAAGTTGAAGAACGTTGAAGTAGTACTTAGCTCATTTCTGATGAACGGCGAATCCTTAGGTGACCGTTAGTCAGGAATTCACAACATGGCGCGAAGATTTGAAAGTTTGTCTCTCGAGGTGAGGAGACGAGCTTTAGTAAAGCTCAGACTGACTAGTTTGACTTCAAACGCACAAGTGAGGCCAGCTCAACGAAGCGCGGAGGGACCAGGGAAGGGAAAAGAGTGGGGTAAGAAAGAAAAGGAATACATATAAGAATAGCCAACTTAAAAATAATGATTTCTCTTGATGAAATGGTCTTCAAAGGGTTGATAGCAGGCATCACTAGCGCAGCCTGGAGGGTGAAAAAGTAGACGAAGTACTCTTGATCACGGAGATGATAGCTGGCGATAGCGACGAGATCTGGTGGCTAGATTGGTAAGGAAGTCCTCTTGTACATGGAAGAATTGAGGAACATCGGAGATTCGCTGCTTGATGACGCTAGGTGGGTCATGGAAGATATATATCTAGAACAGACTTACAGGTAGTGTGAGAGACATATACCAACAAAGAGAAATCAGAAGATCACTGTTGGTGTTTGCAAAAAAAGGAAGGAATGAACTAAAGCAAAGAGAAGCAAAAGCTTGCTCTATCTTACCGTGTATTCCAAAGAATACACCAGCACCCACATAAAATTCCCAGATAGGTAAGAATATGTGATTTCTGAATAATAATAATAATAATAATAATAATAATAATAATAATAATAATAATATTAATAAATAAACTGGGTTAGGTAATAAGTTTGTTTTTATAGCAAGGACCATTTAATTACTGTATTTATGCTAGCTGCATTTAACGTCTGGCAATTGGATGCAACATGTGGTTTATCCAGCTTGCCACTCCTGCAGATAGTTAAGTTACTGTAGTTTTAGGGGGCGGCACAACGAGGTCATCTGCCAATACCCCTGCAGAAAAGTTCGATATTCCTCCCCATAAAATAACAGTTGGTTACTCCTGCGAGTGAGTGAGTCTTGTTATAAGTGTTTGTATCTAGTTGAATGAGGAATTCCATGTAGGCCTACTTCAATCTCTACAAACTGCCTCCACATTATACTTGTAATTGAGAGACATATTTGTCACCTCCATCTGTTTTCCTTGCTGTAAGATCTTTTCAGTAGCGTAATATTATGGTAGCGCTGAATGAAGATAGAACGAGCAGCGGCGGCTCGTGGGGGTAAAAGTTCGGTGCAGCCCAACACACGCTCGTGTGCTGTAAACGCATACATTTTGAATAGGTGTGTTGGGTCATCTAGCTAGGAGGAAATCTGGTATCGGGGTGATGCATTGGGAAGACAATGGCATACAAATCAACCGCTGTATTATTTTCATGCACTTACTTTAAATAGCACAACATAAGTATAAAATTAACTAAAAGAGCAAATATTACTCACATTCGGTCACGTCTATTGCTTGTATGTTAAATCTATTCTTCGGTCCTTTGAAGCAGCGAACTTGTCTATGATGTCATCGTAAAAGGGCTATGTATTCATCAAGTCGTTGAGCAGTGACTTCTCTATGGATATGGTTGCCAGCGCAGTCAGCCTCTCCTGGGATGTTGAATTCCTTAAGTATGTTTTAATCCGCTTAAGGCATGAAAAGCTTCTTTCTACTGAGGAACTGGTAGACGGTATAGTAAGTATTAAACAAAATAATTTATACGCTTCTTTGAACACATCGTTAAGTTCATTCTTATTGAGCGACAAAATTATTTCCTCCAAACTGGTATTTTTGTAGGTAGAATCAGAATAGACGTACTGAAGTTCGTTTTTTAACCTGTGTGTGTCAAATATCGTGGGATAAGAGATTTTTAAGTTCTCTAGGGCATCAAGTGGGAGGATTTTAGAATATTCTTCAAACTTAGAGCTATCTCCTAAGCAAAGAAACTGGAGCTTCTGCATATCTTGAAATCTTGTATCAATTTCTACGGAGACTATATCCAATATCTCAAAATACATCACTCGATACTTAAGGAAAACCTCGTTTTCTGTTTTAAACCAGAATTTCTTTTAAGTTCAATTTTAGTTTTCTTCTCAGCCATTGAAAATAGGTTTTAAACGTTTCTTCATTCCTTTTAGCTAGTATCAGTTGCCGCGTAGTGTTTATTTTTGAGATGCAGAAGAAAATGTCCAGAGACTTCTTTTGGAGCACGTTAAATAATATATTAGCAAGCTCAAAAATGGCATTGAATACTATTGATAAAAATGTGAATTGGAAGCTATTAAAGTTATTAAACAACCCCTCTGATTGACGAATGGTCTTTTCGTCTGACTGAGGGTCGTGCATAAGTCTTTCAAAAATATCTTTCAATCCCTCCCACTCCTCGACAACCACGTTTAAAAGTTTTCCATGTGACGACCAACGTGTATCCACACCTGATGGTATTCGTTTTGCAATTACTGAATCAGCGACGAAAGTTTTTTTGGCTGATGAATGAAAAAATGATAGTATACCACTCGCAAAAAAAATACGGCACTCTGATATGTTGCTAATACTTTGCTGTACCACTAGATTTAATCGGTGTGGCAAACAATGTACAAATAATGCTTGAGGGGCATCTTCCTTGACCTTAGTTTGAAGACCGTTTAGATGACCTGCCATGACACTAGCTCCGTCATAACACTGGGCAATCAATTTAGTTTTGTAAGAAAATTCACTCAAAACAGTCTGAAGCAAGTGGAACGAAGTAATCGCTGTATGGTCCGAACTAACATCATAAAAGCCAAGAAACCGTTCAACTAGCGCACCTTTGTAAGTAATATACCGAAGTATCACCGAACACTGCGATTTCTTTGTGATGTCAGTTGTATCGTCGACCTGAACTGAAAAGAAAGGGGTTTCTAAAATTTCTTCTTTCACAGCATCCCTAATGAAGGTATAGATGCAGTCTATTAGCTCACACTGTATGGTTTTCGATTCTCCGCTAAAAACTTTCTTTATCGAAGCATAATGCTGTTGCATTTCCAATGAGCTGCTACAGACTAGAAGTTTCAACAGTTCTTTGAAATTCCCTCTATTTACGGAGGAGTCGCTCTCATCATGGCCTCTAAATGCCATTTCCTGTTTAGACAGAAATAAAACTGCATCGACTGGTAATCGCATAAAAAGTCTGTTAAGCCTCACATTCCCATTGACCTTTGTGATGTAAAGACGAGCATTTTCTCTTAAAGCGTCAGCAATTTGATTCTGATTCTTTTTAAGTTCTTTAAATCCCACGGCACTTTTTATATGCTCCGAGGAACCTTCGTGCTTTTGGAAAGACCTAGTAGCACAGGACATATTTTCAAATCCTGTGTGATTCGAGACTCCCTGTTTCACTCCTACAATAAGACAAGGCCAACAAAAGAGTTTCTGCAAATACTGACTACCGCATAACCACGGATAACTACTATACCAAGATACCTGGAAATTTCGCGTGTGCACCTTTCCGGGGGCAGAACCAGTTTTTTTTGTGATATCAAAAGTGGTTGGGGTTGATTGTTTGATAACATTTCTTTTTTATCCTCCTCCTTCCATTTAGAAAACGGAGTTTCTCTTAAAATACAAACTAAATCTACGGACGGTTCCATGTTAAAACACGCCTTGGAGGGAAAACTATTATTTCACACTATAAGAAAAGATTTAAATACGACCTCTCACTCTACATAGGTACTCGTACTTATATTTATAACGTAACTGAATTTCAAACGCACTTCCTCTCCAAACATATACCAATAATTATGTTAAGCTTAGAACAGTACGGTAACTATAAAAACGCCACTGCTACTGTATGCTCTCCAAAAGCGTTCGTTCTATTTACACTTCACTCACAATTAATGCGCCACACGGCCACGAATCACAATTTAACAGCACAATTTTTACTGTTAAAGAATACTTCTTACACCACACGTTGCTTCTTGTTACAACTGTTCCCGAACAGTCTACCAGCGGGGAGCCAGAGTTATATTCGGGTGCGTTCGGATAATATCGTTACAGCTCGTGTGAAGCAGCCCAATATCCCGCTTGCTCGAACGGCTGCACCAAGCCACACCAAGCGGAATAATTCCGCATACATAATGCAGGCGGTTTGGCGCGTTGTCATGGCAACCGTTCAGTTATACGTCACAAGTCAGCCCATACTGCTGTGAGCATTAGTAGGGCTGCACTCATCCCGCAAGGCGCAATCGTAAGGAAACCGACTGCGGGGTTTGCTTAATTTACTAGTAAGTAAGAGCGCTACGCCGGTTGTGAAATCACAACATATAAAGCGCACTCTTCGTTCTTATTAACGAATACGGTAGGTTTTAAAGAGAAACTATAGGGATTCGGAAAATGATAAGACAATTGGTTTGAGAAATGTTAGTACAGCCGGGCTGTACCTGATGCACCCGAAAAGCCGCTGCTGAGAACGAGCGATAACATTTTCTATAATACATGAATTAGCTAAAATACATTATCAAGCAATGAGAAATATATCAGAGAACGATGTTTTAATAGATGTTTCTTCCACCGCCGTCTGTGACCCCCCAAACCATCCCAAATAGGATCACGACTTATATAACCAAAATTACAGCTGTGGCCGCCATTAGTCCAAATCAATCATCGGTTGCGGCACGGCTGAATGGGAGCTGCGCTCATACCGGCCTAGACAATGAGACTTTTTACATGAAATCTTATTAGTTACTCAACTGCTCACTCAGCGCTGTTGACCTAGCAATGCACGACTAATAAGACTTATCTCTACTTAGGGTGGAATTCAGAGACATTTCTTGAGGACACCTTGAAGAAGCCTTTTAAGGAAGTTATTTGCATTCAGAGAGCCATTTGAAGCCTTTCTTAAGGAGACCTCAAGGCTTCCTTGAGCAGAAATACTATTCAGAGACATTTCTTGAGGAAGCCTTCTCCTTGCCGTGTGCTAAGGTTGGTTACAAGCTACCTTAAGGAATCCTTATCACAAGAAAAATGGCGTATTCTTGGCGGACGACTATCTTGATTATACTAAAGCATTATTTGATGACGAAGACGTGCCAAGACGATATATAAGAGATTTCTAGAATCCATAGAAAATATTTTCTGAGCTGCCGTTTTTCAAAAGATGTTGTGACAAACGTGATTTTGCCTTTAGTTCACTTTGAAAGACGGCGAAGCAGAAGATGACTTCCACTTCCTCCAATGTTACAGATTTTAGTTATTAGTCTACGGTTTGATGCCACGATAAACTTTCAGGTATCGGTAATAGGAACATTCGAAATAAAACCAAATAGCGGTACGAAAAGTACCTAATTAAGGTACGGTAAAAGTCCCCATTCTTTTGTTGGTTAGGTACGGTACGGTACCACAGTGTAAGTTAATTTTTTTAAGTGTATTATTTGTTTATTTAAAGATATTCTGACTGTATTGCATTAATATTCATCACACACAATAATTTGGCTCCCGTCCGTTTGTATTTTCCACAGGAAAAGAGCCGTAATTTATGCTATAGGCCTACCGGTAGGTCAACTGTATCGTATCAGACTGATATGTAGGCCTACGTGTTTATTATTAATTAGGTTAAACATAAGTTACATGATTAGCCTGTTGGCCTATTTTGATGCCAGCCATTCATACCTCCAGTACTGATACACGGCCCTAAATAACCTACAATACCGGTAATGTAAAGTAGCCTATTAGCCAATAGCCTACCGTACCGTACCTTAGGAATACGTACGCAAGAAACACGCATTAGATGACTTCTCGTAATAATCCTGTTTCCTGGCCTCATTATTGGGTTAAAAGTGGTTCGATACAAACATGCACACTACTGATAGGTCTATAATTCGCAATCTACTGCACGAGGCTGATTACCAAGACCCTACAATGAATTAACAACAATATAACACGCAAAATAGTGATCTCAGTAGGGAAAACCATTTTGCTTCTGACTGCATTAATTGGAGACACATCCCAGACAATAAATGGAAAGAGTACCGTAGCCTACCGTTCTTTGAATATCCTGTGAAAAATGAGTGTCTTAATAGCCTAGATGAAAGTCATGAAACAGGCTGTTGCTGTTTCATTCAGGGCCTTGAACATCATGGTCATCAACCCCATGTAGGCTATGCAAATAATCTGCCTGATATCGAATGGGTTATTGTGTGTCTGTGTATTTGTAATTGATGATAGAGTTAAGGAGAAGGTGGCTATGGTCTTATAGGAGCCATCCCAGTATTTCCCTGGAATTGAATTGGAGAATCGCAGAAAACCACTTCTAAGATGGCTTACATGGGGATCGAACCCATCTCTTCTGTTCTTCCTCATAAGGCGCGAGTACCTTGTTCCAACCCGCAGGCGAGAATTAGAAAGCCGTAGGAACTAGGTTCTGACCAAATACATACCCCGAGATGTTCCAATTCAGACGTTTTAGGCTAATCCGAAGGCCATGTTTCATATACCGTAGGTCAATGGATCAATAACCTGCTCGGGTCCAAGCTCTGTGAACTTGTGGGGTGAGGAGAAAAAGCAGGGAAGGGTCAGGCGAGAAGAGAAGGGTCTGTCAACATCCCGCCGTGATATCTGGTATTCCTTTCTATTCCAATACTGCTAACATAGGGCCGTTGCTCAAACCACTGTGCTATTACGAATGAGTGAGTGAGTCACCGACCAATGTATTTGGTTCTGTATGGACCGAGAAACCTCATCACTCGTCAACACCACCTATCATAGTCCGCGATGCACATTCCTCTCAGGTTCACGCAGCTTAGACCCGAGCAGTAGTTCAATGGGATATTTTTCTGGGGAAGATGACTTTAGTGTTCCACCAAAAAAGCTAGCCTATGTTACAGACTAGTTACATAAAACTTCCAGTTGATAATATACATTGTCTGAGAAAATGAATGTGGACTTATCTTCCTTACCACAAAAATATAATAACTTTCTGATTGACGACACAATAAAATTTTATTGACCATGTGTAGGCTATGTCTCACCAAAATGAAACCGTGTCATTAAACTCGAATCGTACAAAAACAATACTGTAACTAGGCCCTCACCCTTTTTCTTTTCTGACTGTATATGGTGACCGTCGGGGAGTGAGCCTATCTAGCGCATGAAAGGCTGTCTTATATCCGAGCATTTGGCAAAGCAACTTCGAACATACAGTATGTAAGAATCCTGAACTCTCAGGAAAAATATGATAGGAGGCAGAGGAAATTCTAACAAATGGGGCATTTAACAAATCAGAGGGTGCAACGACTGTACCCACATACCTATCAAGAGCCATGGTGGGCCAATAGCAGAAGTCTATAGAAACCATAAAGGTTCCTTTTCTCTAGACATTGAGCTCACGATTCGAGAATATTCAAAACAGCTTCATCAAGTTAAGATTCAATGAATGTGCACGTAGGTCTTTGGATTCTGGGGAGCATACACCAATTAGATGCTTAGGGGAACTGCAACCTATTAGAAATTCTATGTCTAAACGTACAAAACTCAGGACGAAGCAAAAATAATACTTTGGGATACTAAACGATAACTCACTACTCAAGTTTGGTGAACACAAAGAACTGACGACGATGATGCATGAACATAACATATCAATACTGGCATTGCAAGAAACACGATATCAGGACAACGATGTAATGGACACAAAAGGATATAGAATCTATAATGGAGTTAGGTAAAAATATGCCAGTGTTTAGCATGGCGTTTGCTGTAAATAAGAATGTTATCAGCTCAGTGGTTAACTTCTGTAGTGCTTCAGAGATTATCTCTTCTAACCGCAGCAGAAACGCACATGCACCCAGCAATGAGGACAACAGGCTCAATCCCGAGTAAGTGTCGTTGTGTTGGCAGAATTGCCAGAATGCTACAACTAGCGCTTAGAGACAGCCCAGCGGGGCAGTCAGCTGTTACTCGTCGAGACAGACCAGCCCAGACCAGCACAGTGGGGCAATAAGAACGTACCCGAAATGTAAATAGGCTACATATTCTTTCCCTTTGCTTCTACATAACTAAAATGATAAATGTCAATGAATTAGAACCTTAGCTATCATATAATTACATTTTATTGTTACATACCGTATCTGACCATAATGACGTTTGTTTTACATATTTTCAATCTCTAATGTAAAATTACATATTCTGTGTTTTTATTTTACATATTTGATCAAAATGACATCTTTTAATCATAATTTTACTTTATATATTTAAAATTACATTATTCTGTATCTTACTGTAAAAAAGAGTATTTATTCGCAAGTGAAATGCACGGTATTTCTAAACAGTCGGTAAATATTTGTTCACTAGAAACTCAGTTACATGAATCGAATTTTCCAAGCAATTCGTAAGCTGTTGAGAAAGGACAAGGGAAGAAATATATTAGTGGAGATAAGGGCATGGAAATTCGCATAGCACCCTGTCGGAAACTCAGTGGCTGGACTTTAGTTTATTTCAGTTGTCCAGTGAGTGCCTGAGACTCTACTTTTCAACCTGTTAAACCTCCCACCCCAGAAACAAAAAGTGCTCCAAACAATACTTATTTTTGAGTTCGTAAACATTTTCTCAGACATAATGAAATTTATTTATGTTTGCTATAATATATATTTACATAAAAATCCTAGCCCTAATGATCCGTCTAGGTTGTGAAGTTACGGGAAACTTACGTTCTTATTGCCCCACTGCGCTGGTCTGCCTCAACGAGGAACTGCTAACTGGGGATGGATGATCGGTAGCGGTCGTGGGTATTCGGGTCGCTTCGTCAGCCCCGCTGGGCTGTCTCTAACCTGAGGTTGCCCAACACCCTCTGAAGGAAGGCCAGAGTGCTCTGACGTCACCAGACCGCAAGGCTGAGAGTGTGGTCCGTTGATTCGAGGCAAGGCAGACATGTTGGATGTTTGTTTTGAGGTTTTGAGTTGTTAAGTGTTGTGAATTTGTGTTTAAAAATCGAAAAATGTATCTGCGCTGCTGTGTGACTGGTTGCAGTGGAAACTATGTTATTGGATCTAAGGTCCACGTGTTTAAATTGTTATGTGAAAGAAGATTTTAAAGTAAAATTGACTTCACATCATTCCAAGAAATTTTATGCCAGCTCAGAACATTAGGCTATTGGTAAGTAAATATATTTTATGTTATCAGTGGTCTTATGTTTCGGTATAAATATCTGTTTCTTTTTTTAAAATTGAATTTAATTTCCAACTGCATCATTGGGTTTTATTCCCGAATTCTAGATGTCAATATCAGTAGACCTAACCTATATTTCTAAAACTGTACTATATACTTCCCTACTTAGGATGGTTCAGGACTCATTAAGGCCTAGGTTAGGCTTTTTATCTCATTAATTGTGTAGCTTAGAAATAAATAAGAAAATTAGTGCCTCTAATATTAGGCCTATGCTGAAATATCATGAATATAGGCTACATTGGAAGAAGCCAACTTAAGTGCAGAAGTACCGTACATGTACAGGTTATAATATACTTGCTTTTCTTTTCAGGTGTGCCCTGGACATTTCAAAGCAATGGAAATGGATGTGCTCTTGGAAACAAGTTCATTCAATGAAAATGGTGAAAAGTTCACTGTTTCCCCTTAAAATACCTCAACCTGCTAAGGAACCTTTCCTAGATGCCCATCATATTTTACTAGGGTTCCATATGCCCAAAGAACGTGCCATTGCAGCAAGCAGGGATTCATACTGTATATTGAATATGAATCCTCGTGTAAGTTTATACTACGGTACTTTACAGTAGATCATAGGCTAGTTAGTATAAGTTAATAAAACATATAAGCCTTCACCTTTTAGCATGGACATGATTTAGGGCGGGGTTATCTGTGATCAGCGTGGATACATTTCATACTGTTAAGTTACCATGCCAATAAGAGTTTGTTATCTAGACCTCCGATACGGTTACCTAGGCAGCAAATATTCATCATCTAGGCCTAACAACATATGTTTCTCAGTGAACAGGTGGAACTTCATGTGTATTAGGCCTATTAAGTTATTTGGAATGTTATTGCAAGAGAAAATTCTGTTCATTAAAACTGCTTGAGAAGAGAACCTTTCTTTGAACCTCACAACTTATTTAATACAGATGCGTGACTATTCCCTCTCTGCGTGACAAAATCCAGGGGAACATATAGGCCTATGGCTAAAGCGCTACCTATTAAATAATGGTTTGGCAATGGCAGATATCGAACGTAGAAATCTCAATCCCTCTATCGATGTTAACAATTTCACTACAGTTCATCGCAACTCCAATGACACAGTCTAAATACAACAACTTCTAAGTATTTTACGCTCAAATACTATGGTACCGGTATATTGCTGGTCCAGTCTTGAAGAATTTGCTAATACCCAAAATAGGAACCAATAAGGAACTTTTAATTAAATTATATGGATATCCATTTCTCTTAACACTTGGTAACCTAGTTCATAATCCATTTTTGCTGATGCTGAAGAAGGTACAGTAACTTACCGGTATCAATGAAATGCCAAAACATGTAGCCTACATTGTTAAATAAATATTACATGTTAGTATTGACAACCTGAGGTTCATTCCACTAGCCAATATGGTTAACCATAATTACAATAAAATGGGCAATATATACGCATTCTAATACTGTATTTGTCCATAATTCACGCGTAGGCTATAATGGCCGACACAGCTGGAATTTTAGTATATAATTCGTGATCTAAAAAGAGGTGCGGTGGGTGGGTTATAGATAGCGAAGGAGTAAACTACCATACAACATTTCCAGATCCAATTTGTATCATTACAGAAGGTAGGTATTTTGGCTATTATCCTCCGCAGTCTATAACACACCCACCTTTCTCTTTTTAGATCACAACTTATAGGCCTATAGTAAAATTACAGCTGTGTCGGCCATTATCCGCGTGAATTATGCACAAGTACAGTATTGCTAACCCCATGCATATGGTACCAATAATTACTAGGTAGTGCGGGTCACGTTCGCCATATGTGCACCCCTGGTTTTTGTCACTCCCAGTGGAATTAGTCACACATATGACCGACCTCATGACAGGTGTATTTTGTAGGCCTATTTTACATGTTGGCAACACGAACGTGACATCAATGTATGTACCTAGGTACGGTAACAGTTGAAGAGACCTGATGCACTTGAGGAACATGGCTGCCATCGTTCAATGGGCAAGGAAAAAAAGCACATATTTTCAGTGCACTAGAGCTCGAGTCAGCCCGTAAGGCGGTGCGCAGAACACAACACTACCATTACGTCATGCCTCACTCCCATCCCACCAATCACAGTCAGTCTGTCTTGAGAATCTGAGCTAATGTGTAGTGAGAAAATCAAAGTGATTATATCGTAATATTTAAAGATCCAGTGCAAGTGATTGTGTACATTTCGAGTGCTATGGAAGCAGTGGCAAGTAAACGACAGATTTTGCATAGGCAAGGTCGAGAAATAGTTTATAAAGTGCACGAATACATATATGCTCCCCTGGTTTTTGTCACACACAGTGGGATTAGTCACAGGCAAAGAAAATTTGCAAATTAAGAGTTCTAAAAATATTGTTAGTGTTATATATTTCCACACGATACAGCAATTTTTGTAGCAAGAGTATAACGACTTCACTTATAATGTTGCTTGCAGGACGACCTGTGTTATCGGTAGGGTTTACATTTCTGGATGGGTGTGTCAGTGTCCAGTGGCTTTAACAGTAGGCCTATTTAAGTGGTGGATTCATCTTTTGACACGAACTGTAGAATTTGTCACAATTTGAAAAGCCACACTGAAGGTTGCATGCAGATGATACACAGTGAAAATATCAACCACGTAAGCATAAAATGCTTGTCGATAATATTCATTGGTACACTGGCATTCATAGGTCCTTGGTGTTTTGGCGAACTTGTGCTAAATGTCAGCATTCCACAGAGCATATGTGGAATCACCAGTTAGTCGTGTTTCTCCACTTTGTTATAAATCCAATTATAAACAGGCAATTTTTTAAAATATTATATGTATAGGCCTACTGTACGGTATATATTTTGCGCACTCCTTGTTTAACTGTTTTGCCTGGAAAATAAATGCAAGCAGTTTACTTTGTTTCATGTCACTGTGTTTAAAAGACGAGGGCATTAGGTGTTGAAATCAATAACATCAAGAGAGGCAAGGCATGCAACACTGTTTAAACGTAAGTTATTGGGTAAAATGGTACAAGCTAGCTCAAATTATCTTGTGTTGCCATTTTCCTGACCATACTAAACAGCAGTGAGTTCCTGAGTTCTTAGCATCATGTAAAATCTACATTATGTTGCAGATTGCCATCTGCCGTAGGAGTTATTGCACTTGAATTGGATGTACTGGTCAGGGTCTGCATCCAGGAGAGACCAGCATCCTCCCCCATATGATTGGAGAAAGAAATCAGTGATAGAAATAAAAGAATAAAGAAGGTGGACTATTGACATTTATCACAGATAGAACTGTCCTCCTGCTGCCTGAGGACTTACAAGATGTGACTTTCATAGGGTGAAGAGAACATTAACTGTTATGTAGTCGTAAATTTCAGTGGCATTCATTTGATTTATTTGTGGACAGTGCAATGACTATACTTCATGTAACTTATAGGTGTATAGCAAGTGTCTTTCTCATCTTTTGGTAAGCGCATAAAACATTTTTTATGTGACATCTTATGCAAAGAGAACTGGAACGTTGTTTGTCATCTCATAGAATGAGATCTTACCTTATAAATTTTATTGCAAATACCGGTATTCATTTTTCTATCTTTATCTAATTCAGGCATTGTAACATTGCTAGCCTGTTGTGGTGGACATATTTCATATTATGATCATATTTTCATTCTCTTCAGGAAATGTAGGCAGTTCTCAAATCATGTATTACTAATGATTAATGTTCTCCATTTTTCTTGTTCATCTTTCACTTGATGTAAATAACTTAGTTTCTAAAATATGATTCTGTAATGAATGTAGCCTTCTGTTTATTGCTTAACTGTAACAACAGAAATTGAGGTTATAATGGAAACATCATAGCCTAGATCTAAAGTTGAATAAAATTTTGTAAATTTAAATTACCCATTATGTCTTCCCGAACTTTACAAATATCTAGTGATACCTGTCAAATTGTGAAATAATGAACTGCCTTAGTTACAGTATCAGTACTTTTTGAAGTGATATTTTAGCCATGTTCTCATAAATTTCAATCAAAGAGTGCCATATCCACGAGTTATGTAGGCAACCCGATTAGAGTCCCTGACTGTGTCAAGAGATCAGTAACCAGCCATCCTGAGTCGCTGTTTACGTTTGGTAGGGTGGCTAGGTCCTTTCCACTCCTCCTCCTGCCACAGCATCCGGTAGGTCCGATTTACCATCACTGCGCTGGGACACCAGACCAAGACTTCAAAATTCTTGACAGCCAGGAATCGTACACGACCTCCGGGGTGACAGCCAACAATGCTAGTCAATGTGCCATGAGGTGGTCCATAACATTTTATACACTTTCTTTAATATAATTCCCTCCTTGTTTCCTTTCCTCGGTGTAGGCTACTGTATATTTACCAGAACACAATCATCGTAAAGAGTAGGCTACCTGTATTAATCTTACATGCTACTCATGCTATTAATGATCATGGTGATGATAATATTATTACAGAAATCAAATACAATAAAAAACATGTAAATTGCAATTAAAAAATAACCTTAAATATTGTTCGCTATGCAGAGTAGATTTAGTCGCTATCTGCTCGTGCGCAAGTTGCAAGTGTATTTGATGGTAGTAGTGCTAAAATGTGTTGTTGATTAATTGAGGAGCTTTGCGACATATAGCCCCATATACTTGGGTGTCTGTGGAATTTGTCTGATAACCTGTGCCACTGTGATGGCTGTATTAGTGTGTGAATTTGTAATTCAGATAAGGTTTGGGAAGGTGGCGGCCGTGGCCTTCAGTTAAGAACTGTCCCGGCACTTGCCTGGAGTAGTAGTGGGAAACCACGGAAAACCACTTCCAGGATGACCTCGGTGTAGATTGAATCCACCTCTTCTCAGTTTGGGGCAGATGACCTCGTAGCTCCGCCCCTTAAAACGAGGCTGCGTGTACACCGTTCCAGACCTCAGTCCAGATATAATTTTCTTGGCAGAGCCTGTAATCGAACCCGGGACTCTGCGGTGATAGCCTAGAGTGCTAGCCACTACGCAACGAGGCGGACACTTCTAAAATAGGATCCGATCATGATTTCTAGTTAAATCAACAGTACCATATTTTCTGTAGTGACTTTCTCTTTACGAATGTATGTAGTCTCTGTCCTGTCATTCTCTGTCAAAACATAACACTCCACACACACCATGAAGTATCGTTTCGTATGCTTCTCGGCCAAGTGGAAGAATATAATTTAGCGTTGGTATGCTGAGTCCAGCAGTGGAATATAAAATTTATCGCACTGAGAACAGCGCATAATACGATGCATTTCGTCAGCTCAAACCTACCAGACCACACTGTGTGACGTCACCTACGGAGCGCGCAGGCTTGTAGTATAGAGCTTACACTTTCTTTCGTTCTTTCACTTGCCATAGGACGCGCCACCGGCGTATGGTTATGCATTACCAGCTTCCGGTTTAGTAGACAGGTAAAGAAAGCAATGGGAACTGTGCACTACAATTTTCCTTGCAAGTAACTTAGCAAAATATTGTTGTTAGGAGAAATAAAAGTTGTAAAATACATCAAGAGCGATATGATCTTCCGCTGTGTACAATGAGAAAGCTCTGCATGTGTTTATTCCTTATGTATTAATGATGCGAAATGTCTGCTAACATTGTGCCGCTTACAACACTCGCAGTTTCTAAATGTTGCACATATTCCCGTCAATTTACAACAGATTATGTTTTTTTTTGTTAAGATCTTGACGAAGAAAGTGTCTCTCCAATTGATGATGATGATAATTGTTGTTTTAAGGGGCCTAACATCTAGGTTATCGGCCCGTCTCTCTCTCCAATTGAATGATTGTATTTAACTGTATGCACGTCGTATACGGTACTCTTGGCAAGGTTGTTTTTCTCACAGAGCAACTTTACATTGTAGTAGGCACGTATTTGTATTTAGTTTTCTGGCAACTTGTTTTAAATTATTGACTAAAATATTTCTAAAGACAGACAATCCATGCCTCCATTCGAAGGTTTAGGGTTGAATAATTCATGCAAATTGAAGTTCATTCGTTTGTGAAATTGACCCTTTCAATGATTACCGTATGGTACCGTACAGTACTTTACGTAGACATTTCTTTAAAAAGTTTGTCGCCAGTTGTTTGCTCTATTAACTTACGGTAATATTTTCCATAATATTGAAAACTAGGCACAGTTGGATTTTAAGGTGCACCCGAATGTGCTATCAAATATCGCTTTCTTGCAATAGGCCTAAGTACGTAGAATATGTATGTAATTATAAAATGATTATTGGTTAAATAAGTGTTAATAGGTGGGCTATTATAATTATAATGATTAAATAAATGTTAAAGAAGAAACAACGAGTTGTTAGTAAATATTAGGCCTGCCGGTACGGTGAATAGCCTATAACTAGTTTCGTCACGTTTTAACATTTAATCGGGTCAAGTTAATACATAATATTCCAATATAACAACCGGATAGCAAATTATTATAATATTCTCACATATAACATATTTCATTGGCACCAATTTAATACGATTGTAGTCTAAGATATGTTACACAACTGCCGTTTGATATGTGCAGATCGCACACTTTGAAACCAAGCGGTTTGTTATGGTCGTTTCTGTTGCGAATTTTTACTAATTACTCTTTTAGGAGACACTTGTTCTTGGAATATTCAAGAAAGGCTAACCCTCTAGTGTATATTTCATAAGTTGAACGCCTAAAAACAAAACCACAATTCGAAATAATAATGAAAATAATCACGGACGATTCATTGCCAATGAAAATCAAATGGAGATTCACGGACCGGAAGTTCGCTATGCATAAGCTTCGGTGCCATTTTAACTCGTGGAAGCTCTATAGAAGGTGTTGGGTGGCCCCGTCTCTAGGCACGTTTTTATACAAGAGTGACCGACTGAACTAATAATTTCATGATCCTTGGTCAGAACAGTCGCTGCCAGAGCCAGGATCCGATCCTGGATTTAACACTTCTGGCTACGCCTTAATGTTACTATCTTATTGTTAGTTTCATTTATAGTAGGTTGTTTTCTTAATTAGGCATCTGTCTCAACATTTTTAAATAATCAAAATTTAAATTTAACTTGTTTCAAGGAGCAGTTTTTCTCAATGTTCTGCCACCTAACCAATAACCATCTGTAAGTTACGTGAATAAAAAACTCTGTGTCTCAATTTCGTTTTTCTGCCAACATGCTCCAAAAAGGCTAGGGCCTTAATCAGTCACAGTGCAACAATGGCAAATCTTCTTGGGATAAAAAATTAACTATTTGCGAGTAATCATCTTCTTATTCTGATTACTATTATTGTTTAAAGAGGTGGGACATCAACGGGATGTGCCCCTATCTTTTTATTCTACCGGCTAAGTTACATAGACGTCAATAGCCTACAAGTTCAGCAGCTGTTTGCAATGTTCCATAGTTTACTATTTATTTTAAATACATAATGCATGGGTTCATTTTCATAGGTATTTATTTACATACTGTACTGTACAATTAATAAATACATTTCATTTGGGACAGGAAGTCTGCTGTTTCAGAATTAATTCCTTGCTGACTTGCTTAACATGTAATTCTTTTTCTTGCGCCAACAGGGTTTGTATCCGAAGACTCCTTTCTTGTATGCTAGTTTTTTATTCAGAGCCACTGCATGAGGCTCTCAACTTCTCTTCATTGGAAATGGCTCTGAAACACATAAAACCTACATGTAACTCATTATGAACAAGGTCTGGAATTCCTTTGATAGTTCATGTAAAGTATAATTATATTAAATGGGCACTGTTATAAAGAAAACATTTTACTGTGATATAATTATAATTAATTTCATGGATATGTGGTGAAATCTTCATAGGAATGTGGTGTGATGAGAGTCCTTACTGTTGAAAGAGTTTGACCTATTCACCGCCCTTACAAAAGTAATTTAAAGGTTGCACTCTATTTAAGTTTCTGGCAAGTACAATTTATGAGAATACCCTCAAGAGGTTCATTTAATAGATTTTTTTGAAATTTCTCATTGCTCTAAAATACAAATCAGATAATATAATGCACAACACAGACTGCTTTGTGTGAAATTAAGCCATGAAAGGTAAAATTGTAATTACTTAATTTACAGGTAGAACTCAACTCGATCTCACTGGACAGGGAGTGGTCGTGGCCTATCAGGAAGAAAGGAAGCTTGTTGTTTTACGAGTCCACTAATTTTGTGATCATAAGCCACGTGACGTCCTTGTTATGTGGAATCCAAGCCACCACATTTCTCCTCATCAGCCCCGAATTTTGAGGATGGTAACTTCCATTACCACTACCAACTACAGCATGATTCATGTAAAACGATTTTATTTGCATAGGAATACTCCGAAATGTTTCATTTACGTACCGTACTTATTTATTTTTATTTATCTTAAGGCTTTTAGTGCCGGGAGGTTCCGAGGACATGTTCGGCTCGCCTGAGTCTGTAGCTGCTTCCACGGGACACCCTTATTAGGGTGAGCTACAAGTTCCGTTCAATTTCAAGGAGGGGCCGATAACCTAGATGTTAGGCCCCTTAAAACAACAATTATCATCATCATCTCAATTTCAAGTAGTTCCAACTTTCGCTGCCAGATATCAATGATACCTTGTGGCGTACGTTGGAACTTTAATAGAGCATTCCGATGAAATCTAACCTAACAATTTAGCTTTACACAAGTTTAGTCTGTGAAAGGATCTTTTACATGTCATAAATCTATGACATGGGACCGCCGGCTTTACTTCCCCTCCGAAGAAAGGCATACTGAAGGATTTTTAACGCTCTTAAAAAATCCGACGACTTTGGCCGGGTTTGAGCACGCTATCTTGGGCACAGCAGTTTAGTATGCTACCAACTACGCCACCGAAGCCGCTATTTACGTTCTGACAACCTTCAATTTCAAGTAGTTCCAACTTTCGCTACCAGATATCAATGATACCTAGTGGCGAACGTAGGAACTTTGATAGAGCATTCCGATGAAATCTGCCAGATATTCTGGACATTTAAGAGGCTATAGCATGTTACTAGCATCCTCCATGTCAAAATAAACATGATCCCTCAGTATGCCTTCCTTCGGAGGGGAAGTAAAGCCTGCGGTCTCATATCATAGATTTATGGCATGAAAAGAACCTTCCACTAACTACACTTGAGGGGGCTGCGTGGCGCAATCGGTAGAGTCGCTGAGCTTCTAACTGAAAGGGAGTGGGTTCGATCCCCACCCAGGTAGTGGATTTTAGAAACAAAACTACCACTTTCGGAAACGCAAAGAGCCCTGGGGTTCACTCAGCTTACACAAGAAATGAGTAGGGGCGTGGTGGCTCAGCGGTCTAGCTGTATGCCTCTCACCAAGGCATGTGCATGTGAGATTTTCGAAGTGAAATGCCATGTCCTGTGGTTCGGATTCCACGTAAAAAGGAGGTCCCGTTGCTCATGATCTCGCGATTGACGGTCACGTTAAACTACAAGCTTCCTTCCTTCCTTCACAAGAAATGAGTACCTGGGTAATTCCTGGGAGCAAAGACGGCCGGGCATGGAGCTGACAATTCCATCTCATCTAGTGTTGATGTCACAAAGAGTAGAAGCCTCTACCTTCCACTACTCCCCAGGGGCGGATCCAGACACTGGTCTTGGGAGGGGCGGTCATGATATCTGTCCTCAAAATGGAGAGGGGGGGGGGGGTAATATACCATAATTAGATATGCAAATTTAAAAGTTAACAATAAACATCGAATTATTTGCGCATACTTTTCCCAAAATGTGATATTTTTTCGAAATGTGAAATTTTTCGTTACTTTCCTACTTTCTGTGTGGTCACTAAACAATATTGTGTTTGCTCATACATACCTATACTTACGTACACTCTATCAGTATCGGACTGGCCCTATGAGGCCTCGATGGGAGCGGGAGAGTAGGGGCCTTCCCCTCCCCACTCCCCAGTGACTTGCTCCAATTTTTACGCGGAAAAATATTTTTATGCGGAGTTTACTGACACGGGGATCGCGCGCATTGAAATACTGTGATCGTAATGAGCCCCCTTCGGAACTTACCCCCCCCCCTTCCCAATTTTAGATACAATATGATAAGCTGATGTTAGAGGCCTACTGGCACAAGGGCCGAGGTCATTAATTTTAAGGCCCCGAGGCCCCTTGATGCCTCAGATGCCTTGAATGGTCCGAGCGGGGTCAAAAGTTCCCCGGACCTCCTCATAGGTAATGATTGACTTTGTCCCTTTTGCGAGTAGCCCTCTCTCTCTTAAGTTGTAAACAAAGACGCAGAATATATTAGCTAGCTAATAACTGGGGTCACAGGCCTATTTGCGCAAGGGCCTAAGGGGCGGGGCTCGGCACTCAGAGTCTCCTAGAGGCATCGATGGGAACTCCCGTTCTTCCCAATTGGCCAGTTCAACACTGCACTCTATTTTATCATTTGCCATGCCAATAATATCGCTAGAGTGCTTTCGTAAAGATAGACTTTTAATTTTATCCAAAACGCTATCATACCGGGTTCATAGTTTATAGTTACTGTATTTATGTAATTAAAGGGTACGAGAGTAAAATCAGAGTTATATAGTTTGCTGACTGACAACCGTAAAAAATAACTATACTGTATAGCTTAGGCAATAGCTTCAAGATTAAATACAAACCAGGCTCGAGGCCCGAGGAATTTTAATCGATCGACGAGAAAAAGATTGTTAAAGACACAATTTAATCAGATTTACGGGAGTTTAAAACCATATTTAACCTTTATTTTAGGGGTATAGGTCGAGCGAAATAAGAACAAGGCTACCCAAAATTATGACAGGTACATGTGTATTGCTAATTTTACGTAAATATTACAAATACGGCAATTTTGTTCATAAAAACAATTTTAAGCCAAACAACAAACTCTAGTCACCGGTATGTTTTTTTCGCGTACCGATCAATCACGCGAGATGGGTCAGCATAAACACCGTAGTGGACGTGCAACAAAGCAAGTCCGTTTAATCGTCCATCGGGCATAGTTGACCGCAACCACGTTTTCAGCCTTCTCAAAGAAGAATATGACCTTTCCGATGAAGCGGCGCTGCCGGGTAAAGTAGCATAAATCTTGAGACATCGATGAATATTGGGGTACAACTCTTTATCACAGGCAATTAAAGCTTCCATAGCTTTCTTTCGGATGTTTGACCCCGATTCAAGCTATCGGGACCACTTTGCCTTCCACATACGAAGTTCAGCCTGTAGAAGCCTTGCCGCAAACGCGGCAGAATGTTGATGGAGAAGTTTGAAGTACTTTGCAGCGATTGTGTCCATATCCGCTGACGTCCATGATGATACTGGCATCATTGCTGATAGGCAGTGCAACTCCTGCGTTGCTTAAGGAAAGCGAGTGTTTAGGTCTTCTAGGACGTAGTCTAAAATGGGTATGAAAACGGCCCGACGAAAGTACTCTTCTACGGTTGACGCTGGATGATTTTCGCGGTGCTTTTGCAGTCGTGCGATGCGTGGGAGCAGAAGTTCGGTTCCAAGTTGTTTTGCCAGAGGTTCTGCTTCTTGGAAGAGCTCAGCAAATTGTATTTCGCACTCTTCGCGCCTCTTGCTCAACACAGTAATAGTGTCGTCTAGCGCATCCTGGGCTTCCTTCAAGTCTATTTGCCCTTTTTGAAACAAAATGCTGAGTGTTTTAATGTCTCCAAGGATTTCTGACAAGCAAATGACGGTAACTATAAAATCACTCTCACAAAGAGCAGCTATGAGCGTTTTTGCCTTAGAAGCACTTTCTGAATCCTTCCATAAAGTAATCGAATCTAAACTCTCGACTATGTTCGGGAGTAAAGAGCGAAATTGTACAAACCCGTCGAGCCGTTCGATCCACCGCGTCTCACAAAGTCCACATAAAAGTTCACCTAGAGTTGCTTTAAATACATAGGGGCGTTTTGATGACGAATCAATGAAGTAATAGTGGCCTTCATAACTCCTATTGCATTTCGCACGGCGACGACTTTTGAGGACTTCGAAATAGACAAATTCAGAGCGTAGTTATAACAAGGGCACCTAATGGCATGCTCTGCTTCGGTTTGCACCTCGGCGACAGCACCACAGGCTTCTGATGCCATCATAGCGCACCCGTCAGTACCAACGCCAACACACCGACATAGGACAAGACTGTGATGCTAGAGAATACTAAACACAGTTTTACCCACGTCTCTGCCGGTTACGGTAGGCTCTGGGACTCTTTGGTTTCTTGTTTCTTGCTGGTTCTCTCTTTGGTTTGCGTTTTCTTCTTCTCCTCTAAGTTCTTGCATCTGTATCTTCATTTCTTGTTTGTTGGTCGTATTCATCTTCATCCTCTGGTTCTGCTACATTCTTTCTTCTTTTTTTATAGTAGGCTCTGCAATTTCTTTGGTTTCTTGTTTCTTGGCTTTATTTTTGGCTTGGAATTTTCTCTTCAAATCCTCCTAAGTTTCTTCTCAATCTTTATCTCTTGCTTGTATTTCCGTTTCTGCTGTTCTCTTATTTTTTTCACACATTTGGACTTACATCGTCCTTTTCTGTTTCTGGTTCCTGAGGTCTCTTCATACCAGCGGCATCTAGGATTTATTCTTCGGTTTCTGTTTTCTTTGGTTATTTTCCTTCCTGTAGCTCTCGCTAGGTTTCTGTTTCCGTCACGCTGTTTGCTTTTTCAGTATTGTCATCATTTAGCTGCTCTTCTCCAGTTTTCGGATTTGGCGATTCTTGCGCTAGCCCTTCAGTATTAATTTTATTTCTCTTTCCATCGACATTCCCTTCGTTTCGGGCGATACCTTCCTGTTCGGATACTGGGATTTCGTCTTTTTTTCTTCCTTTTACTTTCCCTTTAATTAAGTCTTTTCCCCCTTAAACGGTTGTGCACTGTTTCTCGGAGATTTATAAAGCGTATGAAGTCATCATACAATTCACCTCGATAGACATATCTCAGGCGCGGGTGTAGCGGGCCGAAGAGGATTGTTCGTTTGTACTCGGCTCCGTTCGGTCAGGCGTGGGCGTGGCGGCTGCGCTGTGCTGAGTCAGCTCGGCTCGTCACAACAATAGCAACAGTGCGAGCGGGGTAACGTCGCGGCTAGGTAATTTAATTTATATTGCACGATTATTAACTGAATACTAGTTAGGTTAAAATCGTTGTTTATAGTTCGTTTTGTGCGTCTCCTCCTTCGCTTCTCTCCTCCCCCTTCTCTCCTCTCCTTCGCTTTCCCCCCTTTTCCTTTCCCTTTACCCTCTTTTCTTTTCTCTTGGAGGGGGCGATCGCCCCCCATCGCCCCCCGCTGGATCCGCCCCTGGGTACTCCCAGGGCTTCCATGGCCTGCACGGAGTTGGCTTTGCTTTGGCTTTACTAACTACACTGCACTTGTGGAAGCTAAAATTTGTAGGTTAGGCTGATAAGGCTTTATTTTAGTTCCAACGTTCGCCGCCAGGTGGTGACTGCGATGGCATTTAGTAGCCATGTCCGCAGCTAGGTGTCGTGGATTGTAGCATTTGGCAGCGAAGGTAGGAACTACATGAAAAAAATAATCGTCTGCAGTCCTTCTACCTGAATCACAGATAACACACACTAATACAGTCCTCACAATTAACACCAGTTATCAGACAGATTCTACACACCCAAAGTACACTGGGCTACATGACCGCGCTGTCGCAGCCCCTACACTAAGGAACCAAACAAAATAAACATGAAATGAAAATCATGTGTTTTATATGAATCACCCTGTACTCACAAATAATTTACATACTATAAGAAAAAAAAGGAAAATAATAATAAAAAAAAGGGAAAATAGAGTAAGAAGTGCCCTCAACCCTTCAAGAACGATGATGGATGGACTTTGGAAGGAAAGGGAATATGTAGAAAATCCATCCCAAAGCCACTGGGAAACAGATCGAGCTTAGAGTTGCCAATTCCCAGGCTCACTAACCATGATCATGTTAAGCAGGTGATACCCTGGTTAATGTCTCGTCTCCCTAGTGTCCAAACTATGCAAATTTTGAAAATGCTCCTTGTGCCCAACTAATGGAGGTAGCTCATTTTCATGACTTTCCCACATAAATCATTAGTATAAAAGCAAATCTTGTGGTTGATTTTAAGTTCAAATGAATATTTGTCGAGATATAAATGAACACAATTTACCATTTTTGTTATCCCATTAATTACCTATTATTATAAAATTAAAAAATATTTACTGACGAAACTAAGAATATTCCAGTAAAACTAAACACTTATCGTATGGATGCATATATATAGAATGTGTATAAAAAAATTGCAACATTGAAGCTGCAAATCTGATAGGCAAAGGGCAAATGTTGTCTAAAAATGGGAAAGTAAGATAAATGCACTTTTATAAAAGACATGCATATTCTTCTGGTAGTCAGCTTTCAATTTTCTGTAATTATTATTGGATATTGTTCTGATTTTACACACAGCCCTCCAATACAGTACTAATCTACACTATTCTACTGAATTATACTTTTCTATCTCCAACAGTTAAGGAGGTATAATAATTTTTAAATGAAAATTATGTAAATTTTGAAAATGCTCCTTGTGCCCAACTAATGGAGGTAAATCATTTTCATGATTTTCCCGCCTAGATCATTAGTATAAAAGTAAATCTTGTGGTTGATTTTAAGTTCAAAGAATACTTGTTGAGGTATAAATTAACACAATTTACAAAGTTTGTAATCCCATTAATTACCTATTATTATACCTTCAATGTTTAGTTGACAGACACGTAGGACAGATCCCAAGTTCCTAGTGGCAGTTTGGCCCTTAGAAGGGCAAAACTGAAGTGTGTTGCTTTCATCTAAACAACAAAATAGCTAATAGGGAGCTGAAGGTGTACATGGACAACCAGCAATTGAGACACAATAGATACCCTAAATATCTGGGGGCACATTGGATAGAACGCTGTCTTACAAACAACATCTCCAGAATGTTGCTGCAAAAATAGGAACCCGCAGCAACATAATTCATAAGCTATGTGGAACAACTTGGGGATCCTCAGCTGCAACTCTGCGATGCTCAGCTCTAGGTTTCGTATACTCGACTGCAGAATACTGTGCTCCTGTCTGGCTCAATAGTGCTCACACAAAAATTGTAGATACCCAACTGAACAGCACAATGCGTCTCATCACTGGCACCATCAAATCTACTCCCACACATTGGCTACCAGTGTTAAGTCATATTCCACCTCCATATCTCAGACGTAAAGATGTTCTCCTAAAAGAATTCAATAAAATAATGAACAATCCAGGACTGCCGATACATGATGACATCAGCGATGCAATTACTGGTCGCCTGCGTTCCAGAAAACCATCAATACGAGATGCCATGAACTTGAGGAACAGCAACTACCAAACGTTCGTTGAGTGGCAGAAGAGACTCAACAACAAATGTTGTCCAACAATGCCTCCTGTGAAGAAGACTCCGCCACCTGGTTTCACCCCCCCCCCCTCATAGACTATGGTCCATATTGAACCGGATACGAACCAACCATGGGAACCGTGCAGCATTCCACTACAAGTGGAACAGAATTTCAACGCCTGAGTGTGACTGTGGTGCTACAGAACAGACGATCCTGCACATCATCACCGAGTGCAGCAAAAGAAAGTACAGTGGCAGTGCTAGTGACTTTGCTCTCGTGACCCCAGAGACTATTGACTATATTCAGAATTTGGATATACATGTATAAATTCCTACTATATCTCTAGCCATAAGCTAAATAAATAAATAAATACCTATTATTATAAAATTAAAATATATTTAATATAAAAACTAAGAATACTACAGTAAAACTAATCAGAATCACTGAACTTATGGATGCATTGATATAGAATGAGTATACAAATTTGCAACATTATAGCTGCAAATCTGATAGGCAAGTTGCTAATTTTGTTCCAAAAAATGGGAAACTGAGGTACGGTCCATGCTTTCATGAACAAGGTGATTGAAAGAAAGTTTTAGAGTCACCATCTGACAGAATTGTAGTGTAGTACATCTGCCCATAAGGCATGTGCGGCAAATATTTCCATGGCTACAAAACTATCTTCATGTCACTGAAGTGTAATTATACCAACAAATTAAAAAATGGATATTTTTGCGATTGCTGACCAAAACTCAGTCGTAGTGTGCCTTAAGTACAAAGTCAAGGTTGAAAACATAAAAGAAACTTCTATATTTCATGCAAAAATGTACCCTGGAGAAGTCACTGAGCGCTGTACGCATTGCAGCACTGCATTTACTACCCCCCGGCTCTTGTCCGGACACACTTCCCCCTGATACACCCTCCCTCTGAGCCTTGACTGCAGGTGAAAGTTACCGTACACATGAAAAGTAGCATTCTGACAGCCACGGCTAGTAACGATGGTTGGTCCAAACTTCACCTGCATTATACACATAATGTATAACCTACATGGCTATCTGTTTTACAAATCCCATACTCCATAGAAATGGGAATAATATCGGGTAGGAGAACATTGTGCTGCAAACAATCTTAAAACTATCTCTTTGACAAACCTGTTGGGCTTTCATAATTCGATGTACTGGTGCCAGCCTTTTCTGTTTCCATGACCAGCTCGATGATAGACTCTCCTTATATTGATGCTGCCCCTTCAACCTGCCTATCTTGTGTGACTGCCCAGGGCAAACAGTATTTCGATATCCATCTGCCCCAAGAGAGAATTCACAGCTGGGTCATGTTCTAGAGCTCTTTATTCGTCACACAATTGCTTTTCTCGTAGTCCCAATTTTTTGCTTATTTGTTCAAGCATTTTCTGAAAAGAAAATTCATTATGTTAAGGTACCGGTAACACTCAAGAAAAAACACCAATTAAAAATATCAGAAAGAAAGGATAAGTATTATGGCCATTAACATTACACTAGTAAAAGTACCGTAGCCCACGGGTTAAGTTTATGGCACTGCTTTCAAAAAGCAGTAATTTCATTACAAGAGACTGGCATTTTTCTATTTTTAATCAGAATTAGAAGTCCATTACAACTTTATTTACAATAGTTCCCTCTCCTTTAATGTTCATTATAATAAATAACTACGGTATCGTTATTTTTCTTTGAATGTTATAGTTATGTAAATATATTTTTGTGCAGTTCATGAGCTGAGAAGCAATAATGTATGCTACAATTTGTACAGTCTCAACACAATATTATGTGCATTTAGCAAATATTGGGAATAAGTACCCTCGGTTTTCCGATGTGTGACAGTGTGCCTACCATCGTATGTACACTTATGCAGTACAACTGTAATCTATCCGAGAAGGAAACATTTTAATTCAGATTCTCCCTTGCAAAATGGGGCTATTTTGTCCTAACCATGCTCATGCTCCACAGGATAGGCCTATGTAACTTAGTGGTTTTCTCTCCACAGTGTTCCCCAATACTTTCCTCTGTAATATACTCCTGTGTTGGTTATGGTAGCCCTTAGTGGCAATTAAGTTGCTCTTTACTGCCACTGTCCTTCTATGGCATATATAGTCCATAGAATACCATGTTATACAATTGGGAGGCTCTCGATATGCCAGCATTCCTATCTCGTACACTTATTACACACCTAATAAGACCGAGAATATCCAATACCTCCGGATTTTGGTTGCTTATTACGCGAGGGCCCTAATAGGTTATGGTACGGTAACCTTAAAAGTAGGCTACTACTTTACGTTTTTGCTACTCTTTCATTTATGTTCCTTTTAGTCAGTAGGCCTATTGGATGTATTGGTGCTTTAAAATAATCAACAGGTGCGTCTTACTTCAGAAATAATACGAAAATTGAGGAAATCTTACCTTGTGCTCAGGCACGTAGTTGAACGCCTCCGTCATATTTTGACATGTTCTCTTCTTTTTTCCACGGTAACTCCGTCCGTCTTATTATTTTAAAGTATATTTTTATACTGGAGGACGATTTGCACAACAAAATGTTTATCCTCTAAACACAACAATTTCTTTATTAGGGTCTACTCCACGTTTGAAATACCGGGCCGCGAAGATTGCTTCATAGCTTGTCTGGAAACAAAAGCTACACTGACCGTTGCCAAAAGTCTCAAAAAGTAATATTGAAATAAGTACGCGCTAATCACACATGTATCATACGTGACTAGCTGACAATCAATTATAATGTTTAACATATCAACGTTAATATCATGCAACATCAGATTATATTGTAAGACACGTCAACTTTAATACTTATTCGAATAACACTAGTGAAACTTTTCGTGTGTGATTGGTACCAGTGGATCTTACTTTCGAGGAAGCCTTGAGGAAGCCTTGAGGATCCCTTGAGTAAGGAGACCTTAAGGAAATGACTCTGACGGTAAAATCAATCACAAGGAGACCTTCAGATTGGAGGAAGCCTCAAGGTCTCCTTAGTCTCCTCAAGGTGTCCTCAAGAAATGTCTCTGAATTCCACCCTTAGTGTAAAACAAAGTCCCCGATTCTTGGATATCACGGGTAATCTCGAGAACCACTGGATGGATTTCGATGCGGCTTTCACCATTCTGTACAGATAATATCGTGGAAGATTTCTGTAGAAAATAATGTATTTATAATCTAAGGGAGCCAAGCAGGAACGATTTTAGATTTCAGTGAATAGGTCGAAGAAAGAACTTGACGTCCGTGTGCTTTTTAAGCTTACGCTGGACAAACCGTTAAAAATATCAATATACTATGAGTGTAAGAATTGTTCAGCATGAAAAATTGTACAAAAAGGTCCGCGTGAGCATATCTCTATCTTCGATACATCGCCCACTATAAGTGTTTTTAGTTTGGACGGGAGGGGGATTTGGCATGCACCTCGCCATTCTTAAATTACGTCTGACAGGAATTCCTTGCACATTCATAACTGTTCCCGGGCGAAGCCGGGGCGGGTTGCTAGTGACACTATATATTATCATTATAATTCCCGCAATATCAAAATGCAAATTATATCACAAAATAAAATAGCGTGCTAATAAATCTAAGAGAAATTAGACATACCTTGCACCTCGTTACAGTTGAATTCTATCAGAATCACTCGGTTTTCATTAAAGTTTATGCATTTTCCTGCTGAACGGAAGTTCGGCAACAGGAAACTAGGACTGTTATTAACTTAAAATATTCATTTTTGTATTTTTGTACTATTTGTGTTCATGATTTCATTACATTGTCAGAATTAATGCTTTAATTAGTAGGGTATACTATTCAGTGTACCTATTATAAATAAAAACCGTGAGGTTTCTCACCTCCCCATATTTCGAAACCCGGTTGCCTAATACGGGGAAAGTGCACTTTAAAAGTTAACAATAACATCAGAGGGTATTACAACATCAAATGTGCCCATATTTGTAATATACATAGTATATCGCCTAAAGTTTACATTGGTGAGAAAACCAAAATTATTCCGTTCCTTCTTATGTCTAATGTGAGCCCTATAAAAAACTCCCCATATTTGGCGACTTTCCTCTACCCATTTTTAGAAGATACCTTATGCACTGGACAGTTGAATCCATGATAATTGTATAGGTAGCTTCGTAAGTCTCAGAACTCAGGAAGTCCTTTCTAGCAGCGTTACTAGCAGCTTGCAAAGTTTCAAGGTAAGAAAGAAAATATTCCTCTAGCCAGTTTAGGCGACTGTTATTTAATGAGAAAAAATGCCCTTTATCTGGATTTCTAGACTGAATATGATGATATGTGTTGCTTACGTCATGCATAGCGAACCATTTATTAACATTTTTCCAAAAAATTATGCTTGCTTCTGCGTCCATGAATGTGTACGCTTCCGGGTGCATGCCTATAATTATTTTCTTTCAGTGTACTAATGGCACCAATAACTTCTGACGAGAACACTTCCTTGGCACGCCGAACATTCATTTTTTCAAATTTAGTGGGTTCGATGTGTGTTTTTAGTGAGGTGTCTGACCGGTTTGACGATCTCATCCTTTTGCATTGTGTATAGTAATGACAAGTATTTCCCTGAAATTATTCCAGTACCATCAGTCATCTCTCGTTACAGAAACTGCGTTCTAATGTTTATTTAGAATGTGACAATGATCAAAACTAGGGAATAAATTCCTAGACACGTCGTATGGGTGATTGACCATTGGTTGCAAATTCCCTCCCCCTAAATGCCTCATCATTGTAGTGTTAGTTTTGTGATTATCAGAGACAATTATTATAATTATGAAACCGCATAGTTCAACCTCGAGAATAAAGTCCAGCAGGAGTTTATATAATCCCGTCCTGACAACTGCTTCGTGAAAAAGAAGGCACACGGTATCTGATAATTTGTCGAAAGATCTCTTAGCACAAAACACAACACACGATTGGCTGCTACTTGTTCCCGGCTGTAATTTTTATCCTCTCTTTCCTTTTGATGAGACGGTGCTGGAATTGTGACCTTGTACCCGAAGAAGGTGCAAGGTAAGTCTAATTTCTCTTAGATTTATTAGCACGCTATTTTATTTTGTGATATAATTTTAATTTTGATAATGCGAAAATTATAATGATAATAATTATATAGTGTCACTAGCAACCCGCCCCGGCTTCGCCCGGGAAGTTATGAATGTGCAAGGAATTCCTGTCAGACGTAATTTAAGAATGGCGAGGTGCATGATACACAAATCCCCCTTCCGTCCAAACTAAAAACACTTATAGTGGGTGATATATCGAAGATAGAGATATGCTCTCGTGGACTTTTTTGTAGAATTTCTCACGCTGAACAATTCTTACACTCATAGTATATTGATATTTTTAACGGTTTGTCCAGCGTAAGTTTAAAAAGCGCACGGACGCCAGGCTCTTTTTTCGACCTTTTCACTGAAATCGTTACTGCTTGGCTCCCTTTGGTCATAAATAAATTATTTTCTACACAAATCATCCTCGAGATTACCTTTACAGAATGGTGAAAGCCGCATCAAAATCCGTCCAGTGGTTCTTGAGATTATACATTTAATAAACGTACTATACAGCTGTTTATTAATCGCGCCTACAATGGGATGGGAGTGCGCTCTTTCGGCGCCGAGTGGAAGTTTTCCAATTACACGTTATGCATGGGCTCTAAGTGGGATTATCAAGGCCGGTATAGAGCGCAGCTCGCATTCAGTCGGCCGTGGTTGTGGTCATGAGTATTCGGGTCTCTTCGTTAGCCCCACTGATCCGCTGGTCTGTCATCAAAACAATACTGCCAACCTCGCCCTTATGGTACTAAGTAACACAAAGAAGCGCCCAGTTCAGCCTCTAGTGCGCATCATTCGTGCCCAGCACTCAGTTCACCACTCTAATTAGGCTAGCGTGTGCAGTGTTTCGCTTCTCTGTAACGATTCTTTTTTTCCACGGTTGAAATGAGTGTTTTATGTTATCTGCTCTGTAATTACTATGCAGTAGGCCTATATCGCTCCGATGTAATAAATATGTGTATTTTTTTCGCACAACTGTGCTTTGGACAATGGTTACAGCCTAACGCGCCCAGTTCAGTGGTTTTGGGTCAACCGTGCCCCGCTACCTAGGCGCGGCCACACCCACACCTGACCTTCTAACCATCGTTTTGTCCAATCCAATGGTTTTTGACCATGGTTACAGCCTAACGCGCACATACCAATGGTTTTGTGCCAACCGTGCCTTGCTAGCTGCGTGCGGTCAAGGCCACACCTACACCTGACCTAACCTTTGTTATGTCCAGTCCAATGGTTAGGCTACAGCCTAACGCGCACAGACCAATGGTTTTGTGTCAACTGTTCCCCGCTAGCTGCGCGCGGCCAAGACTACACCTGACCTTCTAACCTTTGTTTTGTCCAATCCAATGGTTTTTGACAATGGTTACAGCCTAACGCGCACAGACCAATGGTTGTGTGTCAATCGTGCTCCACTAGCTGCGCGTGGCCAAGGCCACACCTACACCTGACCTTCGTTTTTTCCAATCCATTGGTTTATGACAATGGCGACAGCCTAACGCGCACAGACCAATGGTTTTGTGTCAACCGTGCCCCGCTACCTATGCACGGCCAGACCGCACCTGTACGTAACCATTCTAACCTTCGTTTTGTCCAATCCAATGGTTCTTGAAAATGGTTACGGCCTAACGCGGCCAGATCAATGAGTTTTGACAATGATTTCAGCCTAACGCGTCCCGATGATTAATTTTTGATCAACAGTGATTTTGTATCCCACATTTGGGCAACAATGTGTCTGCCTCGGTGCGTGCCGCTAGAGTTAATCTTGATGACAGTTGAACGAGATGCAAGCGCTGTCGAAACATGGCAGCCGTCTTTAAAAAAGCAATAAATAACATCACATATTTACGAACTTGAGCACATATATGAGGTTCAGTAGTGACCAGGGTTGCTAATTTAATTGCGTAATATCACCCTAATTTTGAAACGAGGACACAAGGTATGAAAAAGTCACATTCACATTACGAGGATGAACATGTCCACAGAGCATAAAGTGCCGGAAGCAGAGTTGCTTATCAAAGTTATCTCATTCACTTCAAGAATAACAGCATTAAGCATTCTTCCAAATCACACTGCGTTTGAACATCAAAAATATGTTCTGGCGGTGTTTTAAACCTCTCTGTTCTGAAGTCATGATATCGAGCTACAGTCCAGTGGCTGCCTTCAGTAACTCTTTCCTCGTGTCGGGAACAAGAATTTGGAATAATTGTCCTCGTGACGTTAGAAATTGTACATACGGTGACTATGCCCCTGCAGTTTGGCTTTGGTCACCACAATTATTGTAGTTGTGATAAGAATAGAATACCCTCTGTTCCAAATGTAATGTTTATACTCGTATTTTTTGCACATAGATGCCAACAACCCATTTTTGAACTCGGTGACTGAACATGCGCATGTGGGTAGATTATTAGCTTGGGAATAACCTAACCCCCAAGGGAAGATGATAAAGAAAAGGAAGTGGGTTTCGGACTGAAGAAAAAGGATGGAGAAATAGGACGAGAGTCCAAAAGAAGTTATAATTTTAACTTTAAATGTACTCAAAGGCGGCTGCCACTGCAAATCCGCTCTCCGATACCTAAAGTGGGTAGGGACCTGGGCAAAGCTAACGGGAAACGCAGCTGGAACTTGGGCTGTTCTCGAGAACGCTGCTTTAGTGTATTCCCTCTCAAGCATACATATGCCTACTATGGGGAAGGGTGATGGTCTGGCAAGACAAAGAGTAACAGATTTATTGTGTATCTGTTCAAATGAGTTTGTTTCTAAACAAGTAATTTGAAGAATGCCAATAATTAGAATCGGTTTCGATATTTTAGTTTTCGAAATTGTAGAATTCCTAAAGAGAGACCAAATGCTTCCAAGAAGGATAGGGTTGAAGCAATTATACCTTTGGGAATAATTTTGGTAAGTATACCAATAGTTGCATTTAGAAAGGGCTAAGCTTTTACCCAGCAAGGCGCCGACTAAAAGTTTAGACAATGAGAAACACTTATATTTTGAAAAACCAACCATAAGTGTTGGAGAGAATCTCCACAAGCAGGAAGCTGGCGTAACGAGCTATGCTTGCCTTACTGGCCAGTTAGAATTAGCTATTAAAGCTAAGAGAGACTTTACTAAGTTACCAACTACGAGTTTTTGCTCAAATGCAACAAGTGGTGAAAACCCTAAATAGATTTATTTTCATTAAAGTGGGAAGAGTCAAGGAAGACAGGACCTTGCCTAACCGTTATGTTTGAGAAATGATAAATCCAAAAACAAAGATTTAATTTAAATGTTGGGTAATAGTTTGGTAACAAATATATAATTTTGATTTTGCAACAAATGGGGTCACAGACCTCCGAAAACATCTAAAGCTTGCGCCAGCAATTAACAATTATTTTGGTTACAAACCTTTTATATACTTTAAAATCTTCGTAAGATTTTGAAACGACGAAGATAAATAAATGAAAAATTTAAAGATAACTAACGTAATTAAAGTTAGACAATAAATCAAGTACAAGGTGTGTACTTTAAGAATTTCTAGATAAGTATCTAGAAAGAGTAACAACTTCGGAAGTAACAACAACAAAAAACAGGAAGAATAAAATAGAAGTTTCTATGACTTCTTATATTGATGCTGAAATACTTGGTTGGATTATGCATAAAAGATTATACAAATAGGGCAGGTCACTTATTGTGAAACCTGAAGAGAACAATCGAAAGGAAGTTTCTAGAATTCCTATGTTTAAGTAGGGATCACGAGATAAATGGGGCAAGTTTCCCTTTCGTGAAACCTAGAGATAACTCACTTACAAGTTGTAAGAACTGGATTCCCAAATTAGAAGGGAGAAACAATATAATTTAAAGGCGCGTACTAGACACGAAGTTTTACAGACATTAATTCGTGGTACATAGAGCAAAAAAAGGGAGGGCACTGATTGAGAGTGACACCTCATTGAAAAAAGACCTAAAGTAACAATTTGATTATTTTGGTTTGTTAGTAAGGGGTTTGGGAAAGAACAAATAGGATTGAAGAAAAGTGTTCGTGGCCGTATTTATAGTATTCGGACGAACGCGACGCGGATGAAAGGTTGAACGAGCACTATTTTCACTATAGTCTGTTGAAATAGATGAAAAGTTCACTGTAGTAGCACAAAATGTTTATGGCAAAGAAAGTTATTGCAATGATGGAAACTAACTAGTTACACTAGATGTGCGAGAGTCTATTGCTTGGGAAAGTTGTAGATTATAGTTGAATGCGCCAGAGAAAATCCCAATGGAGGAATAAAATTTAGATATTGATTAGTAGTTCATAAGGAAGATTCCTTAGTTTGAAAAAGTATTCCCACATGTGAGTGAAAAATACATGACAGTATAACTGGTAGATAGAATGCAGATTCTGGAAGGTTCCAGAGCAATCATGACTGAAGAATAGGGCAAAAGTTAGTCCAGTGGTGGAACGAGCTAAGTATTTTATAGACAGTGGGTAGGTTAATGGTGTCCCACGTTGTGAGAAAATCTCTCATTTAATAAGCATAAGAAATGCTGCTTCCTGTTAAGATTGGCTTAGATAGACAAAAGCCCAACATAGAAAATCCCGCGAAGGATGATTATTGCCCCAAATATAGAAATCTCACACTGCCTATAAAATGATCATTAAAAAGCATGTAGCTATTTAAAATCCATTAAAAAATTGATGAACGTAGAAGTAGTACTTAGCTTTGCTTCATGGCGAAGGTGATGCTCCCTGGGACGGTTGAGATTAAATTTTAACATGGCGTAGAATTTAAAAGTTTGCCTCTCGAGTTGAGGAGGCGAGCTGGAGAGGAGCTCTAACTGACGAGGTCGACTTCCGACGTACAAGTGAGACACGCTCAACGAAGCACGGAGGGACCAGGGAAAGGAAAAGAGTGGGGGTAGGAGACAAAAGGAATACATATAAGAATAACCAACATTGAAACGTTAATTTCTCTTGATGAAATAATCTTAAAAGAGTCGATAGCAGGCAACACTAGCGCAGCCTGGAGGGTGAAAAAGTAGACGAAGTTCTCTTGATCACGGAGATGATAGCTGGCGATGGCGACGAGGTCTGGTGGCCAGATTGATAAAGAAGTCCTCTTGTACAGGGAAGAATTGAAGAACTTCAGAGACTCGCTGCTAGATGACGCTAGGTGGGTCATGGAAGATATATCTCTAGAACAGACTCACAGGTAACATAAGAGACATGAACAGCAAGGAGAAATCAGAAGATCACTGTTGGTGTTTGAGAAAAAGGAAGGAATGAACTATAGCAAAGAGAAGCAAAAGCTTTCTCTATCTTACCGTGTATTCCAAAGAATACACCAGCATGCTTGTAAGGTGCAGTGTAATTGCCCATGGCAAATATTGTGCGCTTATTTGCAATGTAGATGTTCAACTCTTACATGCAAACCACAACTAATTTGCAATTGCGATCGCAACTTGTGCTAACTCCCTCGTTAGAAGAGGTGGATTCGATTCCCTCCTCATACATCCTGAAAGTGGTTTTCTCTGGTTTCCCAATTCGACTCCATGCAAATGCTGGAATGGTTCCTAACTTAAGGCCATGGCCACCTCCTTCCCAATCCTCACCTGAATTACAAATACACACACTACTACAGCCTTCAGACTTTTCTTATACAAAGGCCTTCACACAAAAGTACATGGGGCTAAATTACCACAATGTCCAAGCTCCTCCAATGAAGCAACAATATGGTATGACTACTCTCTATGCCAGTGTTCCAAACTTTTGTTGAGGTGCATGTATAACAATTTTTCCTTATGGTATGACGGCATAATTTTGAAATGTTTATAAGCACCTAATTTGGCTACATTGGCAGGTGAGGAATTTGTCAAGGAAGCTTATAATAAGCCCCATTATATTGACAAGAGTCGCTCGTCCGCTGTGAACGCAGTAACATATCCGTCGCTTTCGTCTGGTGTTTGTGTGTGCGGTGAGCGGTGTGGTGTGCGATTTGCTATCTATATTTAAGTGTGTTGTTCCGTCTTTATTTCCCTGTGCTTGGTGACGATTTATGTAAGTACTATACATTCGGAAATTCTTCGCCGCAATGTCGGAGAAGAGTGGGGGAGGTCAAATAGGCCTCCCGCCGGAAAATTCGTCGGCGGTTATTATTGATGGTTACGCCAACATTGAATCAATGAATATTGTGGATGAACATGAGAATACTACAATGTCGGAAGTTCGGGCTACTCCTGTGGTCCAAACCCCTGTACAACCTCGTACCCCTCCCAGTGACTATCGATACTTCCCAAATCATACGGGACCGTATATAGTTTTCGTTCAAGGCGTTGAGCCTCAGGCGATTGGACATCTGCATCCAATGGCTTTGGGACGTTTGTTTTATGAACGTAAAATCCCAGGAATTCAAGAAATCCAACGAAAAGGGCGCAATCGGGTTCAAATTCAATTTAAGTCACTTCGAGATGCCAATTCATTTTTGGAACATCAGGTGTTAAAGGATAGGAATCTAATGGCCTTTATTCCGTCGTCAAGCGTACAACGAGTGGGACTCATTCGGGGGGGTGGATACCTCCCTTACGCAGGAGGAATTAATGCGTTTCATTGACTCTCCCGTACCTATCGTTCGCTTACAACGTTTTTTTCGTACTAAAACCGTAGATGGAAAATCGGAAAAAAATAGCAACGGGCACCGTGAAAATTTTTTTCGAAACTCAAAACTTGCCGACTCATGTCAGCATCTTCAATGTTCTGTTAGAAGTAAGTTTGTACATTTTTTCACCTCTTCGATGTCAGAAGTGCCAGAGGTATGGCCATGTGCAACTTCACTGTCGGGCTCGGGGCCCTAGATGTGGACAATGTGCGCAGGAGCATTTAACGAGTGAATGCAAAGAAGTGATATTCAAGTGCGTTAATTGTCAGGGGAACCATATGGCGGGGGCGGTGCGCTGTGAGGTGCATCAGCAGCAAATTGAGATAAAGAGGCTGATGTGTACTGAAAACAAATCATACAATGAAATTGTGAAGCGCCAGACAAGTACCCCTTTTCACCCTTTAGCACTCCCCCAACAATTCCCCCCTTTGGCAGCTTCATATAGTGGGCAACGATCTGATCCTCCGCGCAAGCGTAAATTTACTGAGTTGGTACATCCGGCTCCGAAATTGATAGCACCCTTGGGATATGATAGGTCGGCATATCTGCAACTGATAAACACCCCAACCGTGGAACGGATATCGCCACTTGAGAAGCCCAGCGAACCGGGCACATCTGGTGTCCAGCGACTGGAGCCCGATTCGGGGCCCGATAAGTCTGCTCCTACTCAAATCATCCTCGACGAATTTACCGAACTCATGGATCTTTTAGGTCACAATGCACAGTGGGCGCACTGTGTTAAAAAGTTATTAGATAAAATACTGCCATTACTTCCGCCTCTCGAAAAGCCACGACCACGGGGCACTGGTACAGTCTGTCAATAGTTTCTAACCTTTCTTTTTTGGGTTGTATTCGTTTAGTCTCTTTCTTCATCTCATGTTGTTCATAGGTGAAGGATGTGGCTGCTGCAGTGGAACTGTCGGAGTGTGGTAAATAAGAAACATGAATTGCTTCATTTAATATCGACATATCACCCTGAGATCGTATTTATCCAAGAAACGTGGCTATACCCACACTATCGTTTTCAAATTCCCAATTATACGGTCTTTCGTGAGGATGGTCCGGGATACGGAGGCTTAATAACCCTCTGTAAAGCGGATTTACAAATAACGCCGCTGTCTTGGCCTTATCAACTCCCCTTTTGTTATCATCAATTTTTTCGGGTGGGGGAAATATATGTTAGTCATATCTATTGCCCACCACGTGTTCAGGGCAGGCAACAACAGTGGCACATGTATTTTAAATATGTGTCACAACGATCTAAGCATGTCATTCTAGGAGATTTTAATGCACACCATGGACTCTGGGGCAGTGAACGAACTAATGCCAAAGGTAGACATATTGCTCATGCGATTTCCACATTTTCATTAAATGTGTTAAACGACGGTTCTCCTACGCGATTGACACCCCCGGGCAGTCCAAAAAGTGTGGTCGATTTAACTCTCACTACCCCGGACTTGTCGCATAAATTAGATTGGAGCACAATCGGGGACACGCATCAGAGTGATCACTTCCCTATTTTAATTTTTTACGATCGCACTGGGGTAGCACCATCGATACACCGGGGCACTAAAATAACTCGTTCCTTAAAATACTTTGATTTCAACTTCTTTCAGACATTCATTCAGGATAATCTGGGCCGTATCCCACCCCTCCCACGTCAGAAATACTCTCTTTTATATGACCTTATTCAGCAATATTTGGATTGTTATCACCCGAAGCGGCCAATTCCGTATAGTAGGTTCCAACGCCATGGGGCTATACAGTGGTGGGATGCAGAGTGCGCCTTACTAGTAAATAGACGGAAGGCGTGTTTACGAAAATATCGGAAACATGGTACATATGACAATTATATCCTGTTTAAGCGCGTCACAGCTACGCTCCAACGAGTATTTAATGAAAAGAGACGCGATGCATGGAAGAATCACATCAGCTCATTAAATGCCACAACCTCTTTAACTAAGTTATGGTCTACCATCAAAAGTTTGTCCAATACGAGTTATATGGGGCCGCCAACAGGACTTAGCCGGCAGGGTTTTCAAGAATTTTATATAAATCTCACGCCAGATACAGTTATCAATAAGGGCCCGCTTCCGTCTTATACCGCATCAGATCATTTCCATGTTTTACTACAACCTATAACACAAGTGGAAATTCAATCTGCCCTGAGAGGTACGAAATCGACTAGTCCTGGTGTCGATTCCATAACATATCAGATGGTTGCCTATCTTCCCGACAAGGCACAGGAGATGCTTATTTCTGTATATAATGAAGTATTACGTTTTGGCACGTTTCCCACTGAGTGGAATATCTTTGAGGTGCTGCCTATCTTAAAAATTTCGAAGGACGCACGTGACCCTCAGAATTATCGTGGGATCAATTTAGGCTCCTGTGTTAGGAAGATATTTCAAAAAGTATTATTGCAACGTTTGCAATGGTGTATGGAATATTACAACTTATTCTCTAAGTATCAATTTGCATTTCGTAAACGTAGCAGTACTGTAGATGCTCTTTCTATTTTCTTAACTGATGTCTTATTAGCTAAAGGACGCAAACATCATACCATTGCTGTTTGTCTGGATATTAAGGGGGCGTACGATGCCGTAGATCCCATGATTTTACAACGGAAACTGCAGGAGCTTCGGTTCCCCTCTCCATTTCTGTGTATTGTTCACAATTTTTTAACTCATCGGCGTCTCATATTACGTACCCCCGAGGGGATGCTGGACCACCGTCAGACGTCTCAGGGCTTGCCGCAGGGGGACATTCTTAGTGGGTTTCTGTTTTCCATTTATACTCAACAATTAGAAGCGGTGATTTTGCCTTATGCCCGTATCATACAATATGCGGATGATTTTATGATTTATTGTTCCCGTGACACTTTATATCAATGTCGAACAGATTTAAATCTTGCTTTAACTCTAGCCCATGAATGGCTAAGTAATCATGGCTTGGAAACATCTCCGGGTAAGAATTCTGCTATAATTATCACGCATCAACGGCGGTACGATCAGACTCCTATTTTATTTCGACAGGGTACCATAGACGTTGTGCGCAATATCAAATATTTAGGCATTTATATTGACGATAAACTCCGGTGGACACGGCAGGTACAATATCTTGAAGTTACAATCGAAAAACGGTTACAGGTCCTTCGAGCTTTGACAAGGCGTCGTTGGGGTGCGGACCCCGCATTATTATTGACAGTGTACAAGAACATTATTCGTTCACAATTAGATTACGGCAGTTTCTTTTACGATCTAATGGCGAACAGTCGCTTGTTAATGTTAGATAGGCTACAATATAAAGCCATCCGCATAATTCTAGGGGCTTTGGCCTCCACCCCCACGAGTGCATTGTTGGTGGAAGCCGGTGAGTTACCTTTATCACATCGACGCACATTTATAGCGAGCAAATATTTGGCCTACAAATTGTCGTTAGTGGCGTCTCCGATTATCTCTAAATTACAACTTCTGACGGAATATTACGCACAAAATCGTTTAGATCGCTCACATAAACCGGCACTGGTCATAGCTAATGAGATTTTACAACCCTTCAGGAAGGATGTGTTACAAACCCGTTTAGCACTTCCATATACCATCCCCTACAGGGTTTTGCATACCCAACCTAAGATTCTGCATAATTCCTTTCCATTGCTATTTCAAATGTTCAAGCATCATCCGAATATCATTTCTCGTGCATTTCGAGATATTCAGGATTTGTATTCCGATTATACGATTTTTTATACGGATGGTTCAAAGATGGTTCGACCGGATCGCGTGGGGTCGGCTTTTTACTCTCCTGATTTACAGGTTAGTCGCACTTATTGCCTCCCCCCTCATCTTACAATCTTTACAGCTGAACTCTTTGCTATACGCCAGGCTTGTCACTATATTCATGCCCATCGTTTACATCACGCGCTAATATGCACGGATTCTTTGAGTGTTATTAATGCCTTATCTCATTTTCTGCACTCAAATAATTGGTATCTCTACCAAATAGTGCAATATTTCCATACATTCACACTCACAGGACAAGACGTGGTCATCATGTGGATTCCTGGGCATTGTCATATAGCAGGAAACGAAACAGTCGATCTCTGGGCTAAGAATGCGGCATGCGGTCAGGGAACAGTGTATAATATCGGGATACCGTATCCGGATATAGTACCGATAATTCATCAGCGAGTCGTTAGTGCTTGGCAAAATGAATGGACCGAGATAGCAAAATGTAAAGCAAAACATTTTTTCTTAATAAAACCATCCGTAACTACAGCGCCTTGGTTCCGGGTCGGAAAATATTCGCGGCGTCATATTATTACCATCATTCGAATGCGGTTCCAGCACGCTCTTACACCAGTAGCTTTGGAGCGCATGCATCTCAGGGACAATGATAGGTGTGTATGTGGTAGGGCACGAGGTACATTACATCACATATTGTTTCAGTGCGAAACCTTCAATCCGCAGCGGGACATTATGTTGGAGAAATTGAGGCGACTTGCTTATCCCTTGCCGTTAAACATCGCGTCACTTGTACATAGTCCTACAGTTCCATTGGTGGATGCTATTATGTCATATTTGGATCACCTTCCATTTCAATTGTAAAATCATAGGTGGGCTCCTAGGGGGTCCTTCCCGTTATTCTTTCTGGTGCTCCTGGGTGTGGTTTTTCGGCTTTTGGTCACCCATATAAATATACGGATAGATCTTGTTTCCGTGATTTCTCATATTTGGCGTGTGCGATAATTATATACATTTAGACATCAGTGCTAAAGATCAGCTTCGATAGTGACGAGGATAATGTGGACATCAGTTGCAATGTGATAAACGAAGTTCACGAGATTAGTGGTTTTGAACATATGGACTAATTTGCTGCGGCATTTTACTGCGATGGCTACTGTAGACTATTCCCTGCCGGATGTTATTGGGCGAAGAAGCTTCTGTGTCCAGCAACGCAACACAAACAACAACAACATATTGACAACATTTACATTCTCTCCCCTCCATCCAGCTACCCTGTCGATGCCATCTGCCTCCAGGACAGGATCTACACCAAGACTGAAGAAATGGGAGACCTCCCTTGTGGAATTTCTGCAATAGGCCTATACATAGGAAGAAAACAAAAATGTGTAATATGAAGAGTCAATAAAATAGAGAAATGAAATTTAATTTCAAAATCATATGTGTACAGTTTACATTAATTTAAATGTGTTCCAACCTTTTATTCCTGAAAGAATTTATAAACAGTAAAAATTGCAACATTATAGACTTAACTCCATGTGTTACATCACAATTTTGCATAATAGGCCTGTTTTCATTCAACAGGATGTGCTGCCTGAATTAGGCGCATGGCGCAGAGGTAATGTTTTCGCCTGCTGTTCCTAAGGTTGCAGGATTGAATCCTGGCTCAGTCAGTTGGTGCATAAATGAGAGGGAGTCGTATCACAGATTTTCTGGCATGTTAAAGATACTCTTTTGTGTGGAAATTCTGGCACCCTGGCATCTCTAAAAACTGCAGTACTTAAAGGAACGTAAAACCAATAACATTAATATTTGATTAAGGATGTTCCAAGAATGAAGCATGACTGTCCCGCTATACTACTGTAGAGCTTATTTTTTCTTTAAACAAAACGCTAATTAAGAATAGTTTTCAGTGCTGAGGAGTGGAAGTATTATTTTGTTAGAAGCTACCTAATGATTGATGTAAGTTACTCTATGCCTTTTGAAAAAATACTTTTTATGAACCTGTTTGGATTACATTGTTCTTCTGCTCGATTTGAAATCGACTCTAAAATCTGCTTTTTCTAGGGTGAATTGAAATTGAAATGGCACTTGGACAACACACCAGAGTAACTTAGCTGCCTTTGTGAGTGTATGTTTGTCATGCCTAATAATTAAGTTATTCACTAGATGTGAAAATACTCTCTATATAAAGCAGGCTAAACGTGGGCACAGTGTTCACTGGTTCAGTGAAACTCTTAGAAAAATAGCAGAAAGAAGGCAAAAATACAATAAAAGTACTAATTTTAAAATGTTATTTATGACTAGCTCGTCCTTCCATTTCTTGCCATTACTTGTGTGCACAACAGAATTCATGGCTTCTGTAGTATAGTACCACACTTAACGCAGACAATGCGATGCAGGCGTTATACCACACGTCTTATTTACCTTCTTTTGACGAGCTGGGAAACATTTATCGCAGGTAAGAATACAGACTCTTAAAACTATGAAGTGTGTGGAAATGTCCACAAGTTGTTATTGCAGGTTTCTTAAACTGATTATTAAACTAAGAGGAACACATACCATAGCCTATGCTCTTGGTTTTGGAAGCTGTACCATAACATGGCGGTAGGTAATTATTCTCAAGCTAGTAGTTTTAACGTGGCCTGAAAAGTTATGATTGGTCAGGTATGCGGTGCAGCCTATAAAGCCCCATGTCTAGCCTACGACATGCAAGAGGCCTGTCTGTTTATATACTGACATTTTGCAGAATAATTCTAGCACCCTGGGATCTCAAACCGTTGCAATTATAGAAAACGTTAAACCAATACTATCAAATTTCACAATTTTGAGCCACAGCATCTCCTTTTTATGTCGACTATGCTTTAATCGGGAATCGAACCTGGTTCTCCAAGATTATGTACCAGGATCGTTATTGTGTCCTTATCAATACCTTCTGATAGGGATTACAGTACACCTCTACTACACAAGGAAATGAGAGTGGGATGAGATTCAGGATTCATGAAATGCTCCCCAATGAAAGAGATTGAACGCTTTCCCAGTTTATTCAGTAGGTAGCCTTGGCCTAAGTGAATAATACATTTTACGCCACTAACAAGTGATTGAGCACTATCTCATTGGACTAAATGGAAGTAAAATACTAAAGAAAGAAATGTAGGATTCATTCTTAAGCAATACACTGCAGTAGCAGGTAGGCCTATCTGGGTAGAAATGCTGCAAATTATATTATCCTTCATCAGACATGGAAGCCTTTACATCCCACGGCTAGTCATTAGCTTACTTTTCTCACATACTTAGGTTGCCAGAGCCAAATACACGATGTACCCCTTCTTATTCGCGATAATCAGATCGCAATGAATGTAAACATGAGACGGTCAGCTGTTCGTGCCGCCAGCCATCATACATCGCGCGCCGCGCTCAGGGAGAGCGAGTGCAGATACGTTCCAAATTACCGAGTGTTTACACTTCGAGTGTGGACAGAGTGATCGATGCAAGTGTACACGAGAGTGTGGAGTGCGAGTGCAGAGTGTTCATCATTTGGCAAGCAGCCTTCGATTGTTTTTACACACAACACATGAATTAATCTGCCATCCCCATAGATGCAATGCAAAAATCATGTTTTGCTCTTGAAAGTGCTTTGGTTAGCACATCAGCAATCATCTGTTCATTTGACAAGTATTGATCACTGACAACACCACATTTAACCCAATGCTTTATTTGATGGAACCTGACATCAATGTGTTTACTTTTGCTGCCAGATGATCGGTTCAAACACATATTAATAGCTCCTTGGTTATCATTAAATATTTTAACACATTTGATTGGGACTGATAATTCCCCAAGAAGACCTCTTAAATACACACCATCCCTACCACATTTTCTAGTAGAAACATACTCCGCAAAAGTTGTGCTATCTGCAATAGTCACAAATTTTCTATCAACAGCACAAGCAGCAAAATCAGCATCTGCATAACCAGTTAAACTACAACCTCCTTTACAATATTTTAGCACTAAGCCCATTGTACCCTTCAGGTATCTAACCACTCTCAGGGCAGCATTGAAATGTTCATCATCATTCCAACTGTTGAACTGGCTTAACTAACAGCAAAACATATGTCAGGTCAGGTGCCCACCGCCAGATACATAAGGGCACCTATCAATATTTGATACAGTGGATGATTTGTAGAATTCATTGGCCTGACAAGTTTTACACGGAGTGCTAGGGGCGTGTTCACTGGTTTACACTCCTCCATACCATAGTTTTTGACAATGTCGAGAGCATAGCTCTCTTGTTCCAACTTAACTGAAGGAGGTTTCCGGTCTCCTGTCACTCTCATACCTAGACATTCACTTACAGAACCCAAGTCCCTTATTTTGAAACATTTAGACATGTTTCCTTAAGTTTCTTAGTTTCCTGCTTACAGTTTCAGAAAATATAGAAGTCATCAATGGTGTTCGTGTGAGCAAATATCACAATGCCATGTCGCTGATAACAGGGGTAAAAAAAATATACCACGCTTCCCGCGTTTTGGAATATTAGCGTCAATCCGTCCGCCAAAGGAAAGTTCGGATAACGAACCGTCGTAGGCCGCCCCACCGTCCTGTCAAAATAGCGATTGCTCTATTGAGCACGGCCACCGTGGCCGGCCACAGGCTCGTTAAAACACCGCCAGCGGTACCGTCTCTCTCTACGACCACTCTTAGTTAAAATTTAAAGGTATAATAATAATAATAATAATAATAATAATATCGTATGGCCTCGGGTGACGGGTGCAAGCTTTGTAATTTGACACCCAGAAGGTAGCTTGCATGTCGAATTTAGTTGTTCCTTGAATCACTATGAAAGTCAAGGAGGTTAGATATCTAAGCTCCTTGAACACTATAACGCTTTCTAGTAGAGAAATGAGGAACTTTGTGTTGGCAGAAACTCCCGAGATTAATTTTGCCATTATGAACACGGCCTACTGAATTCAAATGGGTTCTTTGACATGCCAACATCGTAAGACATGCGTGTCGTACTTTTGCCGCCTTTCAAAAATCACTTACCACGGCCAGGAGCGAACCTGCAATCTTGGGGTTGGTTGACCGACACGCTATCCACTCACCCACCGTGGCAAGCTAAAGGTAAAAATGTTTTTTTTAACATGTCATCAGGCCCTTTGTCAACATTTTGTTTTGGAAAATAAATACTACATTCAAAAGGGGGGCGTCACCACAAGTCCTTGAACACCAAGCACATCGTTCTAGCCTTACTGGTTTCAAAATATAACAAAACATTTTTACCTCAAAATCGGTTACCCTCATTCTCGTCACAGACATCCTCGTCAAGAGGACCACGCGACGAAAAAGCAACTTTGTTGTAGCCTTATTGGTTCGTGAGATATCAGCAAAAATTAAAAAAAAAACCTAGCCTTACAGTAGTCGCATATGATGTGTAACATCTGACATAGAAGAAACCTCACGTGAAAATGTTGATACACGGGTATTTTCTTCTTCTTCGTCGCGAATGGGTCTCTTAGGACCACGCGGAATCAACAATGGTTAGCCTTTCTTGCAGCCCAGTACTCCTTCATACGCAACGAATGGGTTTGCTTCCGTTGTGCAGACCAGATATGGTGGTATGGCCGTCTTTCTTCCTCCTCGAAACCCCGTGTGAGTGCAAGTGTTCTGATGACATTTCGGTCTAGGAGATTTGGCGATCCTAATTCTTGCAAGTCTTTTTCAGTCTGTTTGTACCAGTTTGATCTAGTTGTTTTGTTTTTCAAGTATGTGTGAATTTTGTGAGTTAGTCTATTTGGGTCCATTCTTTCCAGGTGCCCCAAGAATTGGATTCGTCGCATACGCATTTTGTCTGTGATTTTGGAGATGGTTTTATATATTTCAGCATTTGGCTTTGGAAGATGAACACCATCTTTGATTCTCGGCCCTAAGATTTTCCTCATTATTTTACGTTCCTTCACTTCCAACTGATCTCGAAGTGTTCTATGTTGAAGAGTGAGAGTTTCTGAAGCGTAGAGAGCTTCGGGCCCGGTCACTGTTGTATAATGTTGAATTTTGCATTTCCAGGAAATACTCTTTTTGTTGTAAGTATTTTTCGTTAACTGAAAAGCAGTTTCCATTTTTTGAATTCTTGTTGTTATGGACCTCTTCTCATTACAATTGTCGGTAATCCATTCACCCAAATATTTAAATTCCTTCACACGAGATATATGGTCAGTACCAATTTCAATTTCAGATGGGGCATTCTTTATATCTGTCATAAATTTTGTGTAATCAAATGAGATTTGCAATCCAATTTTCTTTGCTTGTTCTTGTAGAAGTTCAAGTTGGTATTGCGCATCAGAGATGTTTTGGGCATGTCATCAGCAAATGCCAAACAGTCTAATTCTATGCCTTTAAGTTTTGGTCCTATCCTATGCGTCGGTGCACCTGCTTTTCGCCATTCTCGTACAACCTTCTCTAGTGCACAATTGAAAAGCAACGGGGACAATCCATCTCCTTGTCGGACTCCTGTGTCAATGGGGAATTCTCTGCTCAGTTCTCCCATAAATTTAACCTTAGATTTGGTTTCCATGAGTGTTTCCTTAATAATATTTGTTGTCTTTTGATCTAATCCAAATTCTTTGAGTATTTCGAAAAGGGATTCACGGTCGATGCTATCATACGCCTTTTGGAAGTCAACAAATGTAATGACATAGTGTTTGTTCGATGTATTGCGGAAATATTTCATTGAGTTTTTTAAATTGATAATTTGTTACACACACCTTTCCTGAAGCCACCTTGGTATTCGCCGATTACTGGATCCAATTGAATTTCTGCACGATTCAGGAGAGCTTTAGACAAAACTTTGTATGTTATGGATAGTAATGAAATTCCACGATAATTGTTGGGATCCGTCCGATTTCCTTTCTGCGGTATTTTATACTATTATTGGCACAAATATTAATCTATTGTAAAAGGGAGTGTTTTACAGATATTGTAGTTTATAATACGGAACTCATTTTATTAGATGATTTGAAGCTTCCACCAGCACTAGCCTAAATAAAAATACGATATGGATCAACTAGATTAATAGACTCGACTCCGCTCATTACCTTAAATTCCTTATAAGCAGGTCCTCTTCATTCACAGACCAACACGTAATTTCTTATGGATTCTGTTAAAATGTGTCATATTGATATGATAAATATCGTTTAAAATGATAATCTGGTAGCAAAAATATCTACCCCGTCCGGGTTTCGAACCCAAGATCTCTAGATTCACAGTCATAAGCACTAACCCCACGGCTATTTCGACTACGCAAATTTTGTGCACAAGATGGTGACTTATTTCCACGTCCCAATAATACTGCATTACGGAATTAAGTTTCATTTATATTTTGCTTGTTTCGATAATGTTCCTGCGTGAAATTGAGTTTAAAATGTCTTATGCATAGGCCCTCTTGTGAGTAAAGAGAATGTATTCAGTAATAGTTCAAGAAGGTTTGCTCAATTCTCGTATAACCACAACGATTATATTATACTAGCGGACCCGTGCGAGAACTCTCGCATAATAGATTGTGTGCGTCCCCGTGTACGGATTACCCGCCCGGTTTAGTGCTCTGCGGGCTATAGGCGACAGAGTTCTCGCAGGGGCTATCGTCTTGTTTATTTGTTTAAAAGCACTTAATAAACAAATAAACTATTTCCGTTGACATTTCAAGAAATGCAAGATTTTTCCTGTAGGCTACTATTGAGACGACTTGGAAGATTTTGGTACTAACCACATCTTCTAACTCCTTCTGGTTTAGGAGCTTGAGTTTTGTGATACATACACCTTAGTCTTAGCGTATTATATAATAAGATTGATGACTGCATTACCGTTATGTGGGTTAATATTTGAATAGCCATTGTGCAGAAACATAATACCGGCAATGCCGACTACTTACAATGTTTGATATTAAGGCATTTTACCATTTAAATACTGATATGAAGACTTCGAACACCATGGCATTTTTTCAATCACTTGACACCAGAGTTCGCATGAGCGTTTTCCGTTCAGTAGGCCTATGTCACATACATTCCACATGGCCGAGAGTACGTCATGGTATCAATTTCCGACACCGCGCGCACATTGTTTCTCGTACCACTAACAGCTGGGTCTTACCACTGCCCGCTGGATCGATCGATCGTGCGGGCAGTTCATACTTCCGTTTTCCACCACTGCCAGCTAGTACACTTCCGTTCGATCGATCGAGCGGGCAGTGCATACTTCCGTTTTCCACCTCTGCCAGCTAGTACACTTCCGTTCGATTGATCGAGCGGGAAGTGCATACTTCCGTTTTCCACCACTGCCAGCTAGTACACTTCCGTGACATATTCCATTCTTAATGGTTTAATTTCAAGCTGGAGACCTGTTCCTTCATTCATCTTTTAAAAGCTTTCTGGCAAGATGATGTTTCGGCACAAAATTGCAGCTTCATGGTTTTTTGGGGCTCATCTATGGTGGAGTATTGTGATCCATGACATTTATCACTGGTGAATTGTAATTGGAATATTAATATAATCTGGAATGCTGCCACGGAGCAGATTATGTCTCATTTAGCATCTACAGACCGCAGTAAGTTGAACTACCACAAAGCTGAGCCATTGTATTTTCATTGACATCTGCAAGCCACGGTATAGCTTATGGTTTATTTCAAATGTGCTATTGTCGTCCACATACTCTACTTCAGAAGATTTGGGACCACTTTAAGAATGCACAATTTCTGTGATCAACAAGAAAGGGTCAAATTTTAGAGTGTGTTCACACTATATATATATTTTTTTTTTCTCTCCAAATTTCAACTACTGTATTTCTTTCTTCCTTTCTTTCCTTCTTTCATTCTTTTATTTTTATCTTATTTATGTATTTTATTTCCTTATGTTTCTTTGGATAAACATATTTCCCCTTTCATTATGGTGCACAATAATAGGGTTTTTTGAAGGGAATATTTTATGAGTGTTCAGCTATCCGACCACCTGTTTGCCTTGACTTTTTTATCTACACAGGCTGATGAAGGGGCCAAAACAATTAGGCCCCGAAACATGTACCAATGACCACTTGTATCTTTTTACCAGCCCTTCTTGGGCGACTGATTTAAAACTTCCCAAAATCATCCTCCTATTTTTGATCGGAAGTACTTCATCATATACCACACAATTGAAATGGCAGGGTCGTGGAGTGTTGGACACACATTTGGTCAACCTAACTGGTATCATTTGGGCGTTCAACTATTAGGTGTAATTCCCTATAAAGAAAACTAATTATAACCTTCAAAATATGTGTATTAATATCAACTTTAAACATATGGCGGGGACTCTCGTCGAACAGACTATGGTTTACTATCTTCTCTCCTCGGCAATGACGAAAACATGTGACCCAAAATGAATGTTGGAATATAAAGATGTTTGTTACTCACTCATCGACGATCTAGCAGATAATCTACGAGACATGCTCGATAGATCAGTTCTCCCCAGCATTTCTAAGATTTTCCACACGTGGTTTGAGGTTAGAGATGTTTACTGGTTTACATAGCCACATCTCTGCGAGAGAAATGAATGTGCTTCCGTACCCAACTTGAATTGTGCTAACAGAGATAACATCGTTGTGATATGTAGCCGTTTCGAGTACATTCACAAGCCATGCTTTCAACAAAACTGTTTCTCCAAATAGGCCTACGCCAAATTACGAGAACGCGACCTTTCCAATCAGACGCTACAATAGAAGTGAAGCCTCGCTTGACGAAAAACCCACCGCTCATCTTGTAAACACATGTTTTCGTCTTTCTCCGCCAGGGTCATGATACCCTCCAACCCATACAAAATACACCAATAATCTCGAACCCATGTATATTTCTTACAACTCGTGGCGCGAAACTCTTCTCTGACGTCAGAACCTTACACAATTTACACAAAGCTTTCTTCAAGACAAGGGACGTTATTCTCGGCCCAATCTAAATTTGGCCTAGAGTTTCCTGCTGTTGCAACATCTTGTAGCTTACCTACACAATCCGCTGTCTTGTATACTGACATCTCCCATACAAATTAAATGAAATATTCCTGACTGAGTCCCCGAGATACACAAGATATATATACACTAAATAAAATGAAATTCTACAACCTAAATGATGATGATGAACAAGAAAAGAAATGGTATGAACAAATTACCCTAACCTGACTTCTCTTGCAGTCAACCAAATAAGGGTTTGGGAACATTGTGACCGGAACAGTCACAATACGCCCCCATGTGATTCACACGGGTGAAACAAGTGTGGAGCACAAACACTCAAACAAGCAACGCACTGAAAACACAAAGAATTACACTATTACATAAATAAACCCTGGAAGACATATATACATACACACTTGTCAAATTTTCACACATTCTCACTCTCTCGAATGTCTTATTGTGTCCATTTCCTAGCCTCACTGATTTCTCTCAAGTGTCTTAGGTCTACCACTTCATTTTCTTCGTCTCATCATGAGACCCTATCGCTTCACAAGCCATGGTATTTGCCTGCACAGGCCTTATCATACCATCTATCCATCTAACACTCGATGCCACTTTGCTGGTTAGCATTCTTCGTCACATCTCTTGAGTTTTGTCATGCCATCACGTTATGTTGACTGATTCTCTAAGAGTCCATGCCATATTATTTTACAGAGTGATATCTACGGAGATTCCTAATATTATGTGTACTGACAGACTTACCATCCTGGTCCGTTAAACTATAGGCACACTCACCAATACGTTTAACCACCTTAAAAGGCCCCTGAAATAGATGAAAAAACTTCCCTATCTCCTTATCTACAGCTGAAGACGGATATGGAACCCTCAGAAGCACCTGATCGCCTACTTCAAAAGAATCAAACTTTACCCGCTTCTGCTGGCGCCTACGCTTATTCCCTGCCTTGATTAAGTTGTCCCTAGCCAGCTGGATACAAACATCCTTCCCAATCTCCTCTCCCGTGACCAAACCTAGCATTCTAGCAAGCTCATTGGTAGGCTTCCTACCATACTGAATTTCATAGGGAGTGCATTTTACACTCTCATGGAACGTACTATTGAACCATCGTTCAATATCTCCTAACTTGGAGAACCACGCATTGTGGCGATTGCTCACATAGGTGCGAAATACTCTCCCTAATTCTCTCATAACTCGTTCGGACAAATTCCCTTGAGGATATCGAATAGATGAGAATATGTGCTTGATACCCAATTCACTCAACTTGGTTTTCCAGATCTTTGAGGTGAATTGACTACCGTGGTCTGATAGTATCCTGAGAGGCACCCCAAACTCAGGTACATACTTATCAGTGATCTGTAGGACACAACCCTTCCCGGTCGCTTTTCTCAGGGGATACAGTTTGACGAGTTTACTGAATGCGTCAACAACCACGAAGATATACTGATATCCAAACTGAGCTTTAACCAATGGACCATACAGATCGACACAGAGTAAATCCCTTGGTTTTTCTGTGATCACCATTTGCCGAGGTCCCTCAAGAAACCTCGTTGGGCATTTACACCGTTGACACGAGTCACAACTTGCCAGAACTTTCCTAATCTGCCTTCCCATGTTCTTCCAAATGAAATGCTGCTGAACAGCAAAAAGAACCTTGCTTGATCCAAAATGCCCTAAAGCCTTGTGATGATACCAAATCATCGTTACCTGCAATGAGCTTGGCACACACACTCTCCAGGCACCTTCATGGCACAGCCTAGCCAAGAAACCACACTCCAACTTGTACCAATACTTTCCAACCTTAATTCTACTATCCACATCCATACCTCTCAACTGAGTCAAGATATCACCTAAGACCTCATCCTTCTCCTGCTCTACAAGCAGATTCCTTAAGCAGCGTATCTCATAATCACACTCGCTTACCTTGGTTACGCAGATAACAACACCTTCCTGTACCTCCAGTACCTGATGACCCTCATCACCCCCAATGTTTCTACTCATGAAGTCAGCCACAATGTTCTCAGTACCCTTAATATGCCTTACCTCAAAGTTATATTCACTTATAGCCAATATCCACCTTGACATCCTGTTCGAAGTGAGCTTGCAGGATCCAATAAAAAGTAATGCATGATGGTCAGTCAGTATCTGCAACTTACTGCCCAACACATAACTCCTAAACTTCCCTAGAGAGTATACGATTGCTAACATCTCTATTTCAGTAATTGTATATCTCTTCTCCGCCATGCTTAGCCCTCTGCTTGCTAATGAGACAATCCCTAGATTGCCCTCACTATCCTCCTGACACAAAATGCCTGAGATGCCTTGCATGCTCGCATCAGTCATCAAAATGTAGGGACAATCCAGACGAGGATACCTAAGCATGACAGTCTCTACAAAGCCTCTCTTCAACTCCTTAAAAGCCTCATCGTGCACCTGGGTCCATACCCACTTAGTACCCTGCTTCAGCAATTCCCTAAACGGTTCTACAAGACAGGAATATTTAACTACGAATCTACGAAAATAATTGAAAACCCCTAATATTGACCTCAATTGTTTGGCGTTACGTGGTGTAGCAGTGTTGTGAATCTTGTCTAATCGTGACTGTTCGGGAGACACCCCTTGTGTTGTGATAGTATGCCCTAAAAATGTGATTGATGTTGTGCAAAACAGAGACTTCTTAAGTTTAATTGTAAATCCCCCGTCCCTTAATTTCCCCAAAACAATGTCTAAGTGATCCAGGTGTTCCTTTAATGTGTAAGATGCAACAATTAAATCATCTATGTACATTGTCACAAACTCGTGTGTGTCCCTCCCTAACACTAGATTTAAGGCCCTAATCAACGCTGAACTGCTGGTCTTTGTTCCGAAAGGAACGACCCTGAATTGGTACAAACCACTCTTAAAGCTAAACGCAGTCAACTTCCTGTCCTGTTCTCTCAACGGTACCTGCCAAAATGATGCACTCAGATCCATAGTGGAAAACCATTGCTTACCATTGAATTTCTGAACCAGTTCCTCAACACATTCTGGCCTCTGTTGGTCCCCAGATATCCTACAATTGAGCTGCCTGGCATCAATACACAACCTGACCGAGCCATCACTCTTCCCAACCACAACTAAGGGATTCAGATATGCACTAGTTGAAGGCTCAATAATACCCTGATTCAGCATAATGCCTATTTCTTTCTCCACAGCATCAGCAAATTTGTGAGGTATCGGGTACTTGGGTCCTGAAAATGGAGAATGATCTACAATTTCGAACTGATGCGTATAGACATGTGTTAGCCCTGGCTTGTCACTGAAAACTTCTTGGTTTAGCTCTAAAACCTCTAACAACTTATCCCTCTCCTCAACACTTAAACCACTCTTATCCACAGCCTGCTGGAGTTGATCACACTTATCACCCTCCACAGCAATGTGACATAAATCCACAACTTCCTCCTCATCGTCAGCCTTACCTTCTGCCATATCCCCTACAGTGACCTCAGTAACACATGCCTTTACTGTCTTATCTACACTCTTGCATTTCATTCTCATCTCCTGGCTTATATTCCCCCTCACAAAGTTGATGACACCCCGGTCAAAATCAATAACAGCACTATGCTCGTTAAGCCAGTCTATCCCCAAAATCATTTCATAAATTAGGTTAGGAATTACCAAGCAAGTCTTGTGGTCAACTTCATTACCAAACCTCATGGGCAACAATACCTGCTTTCCCACTCTTTGGGATTTATTACCAACAGCAGTTACCACATATGTCGACTTAACTGGAATTTCTTCCAACTTACCACCGTCCTTGATTAAAGTATCATAAAATCCCTTACTGATGACACTTCTCTCACTCCCCGAATCCACCAATGCCTGCACTCTCTTACCTAGTATGCTCAACTCAACAGTTGACATAAAAGCCTCCTTCTCCCCGATACATGAGAACTCCTGCTGGTCAGCTAGCAGATCCTCCCGACTCATAGGCATAAAATCCTCCTCACCCACAATAACACACTGCTTGACTTCATTTCTTACGGACTGCCTGACTGACCTCCCTGCACAGCCCGTTCGGAGTTTAAAGCTCCTTGACCACCTTGTTCTTGTCTCCTCTGGTTCACCTGTACTCTTTCGTTACCACCTTCCTGACGCCCCCCACCTCTCTGATAGTTACCTTCCTGTCGCTGTGAATTATCCTGACGCCCCCCACCTCTCTGATAGTTTTCCTGCCTCTGCTGATAATCTCTTTGCTCCTGATTAAATCTACCCCTATTAAACTCCTGATTATTCCCCCTATTGCCCCTAAATTCCTGTTTGACCTCTGGCCTCTCCATGTGCTGCTTGCCTAAAACGTCAAAGCTCGTAAGAAGCTCTTCCAACTCTTCTACCGTCCTTACCTTCTGCATACAAGCTGCCTCCTGAATTCTAGGTGGGAAGTGCTTCAACATGACCCTAACCACATCACTGTCAGAGGTCAGCCCATCCAAATTCTTCCAAATAAGTACATGTGCCAAAAAATATTCTGTCAGGGATACCCCTTCTCTCTCCTTATATTTCCCAAAAGTTAATTTTTCCCTTTCCCTGGACTGTACCCCCTCCCCCCAGAACTTAGCTTTGAATTTATCCCTGAATTCCCTTAAACTATTCATGTTAGGCCTGTATATTTGGAACCATGCTTTCACATCCCCTTGAAATGAGTTAGACAAGATCTCCAACACTGTTTCCCATTCGACAACCCCGTCTTCTAGATCCTTGCTGAATTTCTTCTCAATGGTTTTTAAAAACTCCATAGGGTTGAACTGCCTTGAGTTAAATTGTGGCAGACCAGGGTCCCTGAGTAGCAAACTAGATGGCATCACAACCCTTTGACTCATCGGTCGCTCTTTCAACTCTCTCCTGACCTTTATCAGCTCTTCCTGCAGCTTTTCGTTTTTCTCGGTCAATGCCACCTGCTTCCCTCTCAGACCCTCAATCTCTCCCAACTTATTTTCAACGGCACCTACTCTATCTAAATATTCCCTCTTATTCCCACTTACAGTGTTGCATATCTCATCACACTTTCCCGTTACATTCTGTACTTCTGCCCTTGAACTAGCTATCTCTGACTTAATTTTCGTTATTTCCACATCTTGCTGGTTCTGATGGCCTTCCATTCCTTCTAGCCTACTTGTGATCCCAGCCTGATTCCCCTGCATTTCTGCCCTGATTTCCTCTCCCTGTTTGCTAATTTTCCCACTTAATTCCAGGTTCATACTCTCCATTCTACTATTAAGGACAGACTTATGGTCCCGTATTTCTTTGCTGAGACTCTCTATCCTTGTGTTCGTGGCCCTGTTGCTCTCCTGAATTTCCTTACTTACAAATTCCTTCACTTCTACTATCTGTTTGGTCACTGACTCTACCTTCTCATTTACAGAGCCTACCTGCTCCTTAATTTCCTTACTCATAGATTCTCCTTGCTTCTTAATCTCTTTTATTTCACTCAGTAGCATTTGGATCAAACTATCGTTCATAATCCCCCCATTTACATTTAAGTTACTACCTTCAGCGATCAGCTGCGACTCAGTAGTAACAATGGTAACATATGTTCCCACTGTCTTTTCCACATCTTCCTCACTGCCACTTCCCCCAGTTTCCTGATTACCTGACATTTTACTGTTTGATTTACACACAACCCTTGACCTTAATTCTAAATTGTCTGATGTGGACATACCCCTTAAAACAAAACAAATTACTGTGAACCCTAATACTCCTAAGGTGTCTATCGGCTGTGTGCATATGTGCCCTAATGATACCTGCTAGGTTTCCCTACTCTTTCCCCACGTTGAGGTGCTATGTTGTATCTTTTTACCAGCCCTTCTTGGGCGACTGATTTAAAACTTCCCAAAATCATCCTCCTATTTTTGATCGGAAGTACTTCATCATATACCACACAATTGAAATGGCAGGGTCGTGGAGTGTTGGACACACATTTGGTCAACCTAACTGGTATCATTTGGGCGTTCAACTATTAGGTGTAATTCCCTATAAAGAAAACTAATTATAACCTTCAAAATATGTGTATTAATATCAACTTTAAACATATGGCGGGGACTCTCGTCGAACAGACTATGGTTTACTATCTTCTCTCCTCGGCAATGACGAAAACATGTGACCCAAAATGAATGTTGGAATATAAAGATGTTTGTTACTCACTCATCGACGATCTAGCAGATGATCTACGAGACATGCTCGATAGATCAGTTCTCCCCAGCATTTCTAAGATTTTCCACACGTGGTTTGAGGTTAGAGATGTTTACTGGTTTACATAGCCACATCTCTGCGAGAGAAATGAATGTGCTTCCGTACCCAACTTGAATTGTGCTAACAGAGATAACATCGTTGTGATATGTAGCCGTTTCGAGTACATTCACAAGCCATGCTTTCAACAAAACTGTTTCTCCAAATAGGCCTACGCCAAATTACGAGAACGCGACCTTTCCAATCAGACGCTACAATAGAAGTGAAGCCTCGCTTGACGAAAAACCCACCGCTCATCTTGTAAACACATGTTTTCGTCTTTCTCCGCCAGGGTCATGATACCCTCCAACCCATACAAAATACACCAATAATCTCGAACCCATGTATATTTCTTACAACTCGTGGCGCGAAACTCTTCTCTGACGTCAGAACCTTACACAATTTACACAAAGCTTTCTTCAAGACAAGGGACGTTATTCTCGGCCCAATCTAAATTTGGCCTAGAGTTTCCTGCTGTTGCAACATCTTGTAGCTTACCTACACAATCCGCTGTCTTGTATACTGACATCTCCCATACAAATTAAATGAAATATTCCTGACTGAGTCCCCGAGATACACAAGATATATATACACTAAATAAAATGAAATTCTACAACCTAAATGATGATGATGAACAAGAAAAGAAATGGTATGAACAAATTACCCTAACCTGACTTCTCTTGCAGTCAACCAAATAAGGGTTTGGGAACATTGTGACCGGAACAGTCACACACTAAGTGATCATTTATATTTATTACAATAAAGGTATTGATTAGGTGGAACTTTTGCAAAATATTAATACTAAGAGTAGATATTAACCATGCAAAGTCAAATTAGGCCTATATGACTCGTAGTGGAATGGCTCGGATATCGCAAAGCGAGGTGATGGCGGTTGGTAGGGTTATTGGAAATTAACTAGGGAGCGGGGAAGGATACCTGACTGATGAAGATTGTCTGTCCTCGGCTGGTGTAGGCTTGGCTGTCTTGGTACGGCTTGGCTCAGCGAAACTGTGCTTGGCTCTCTAGGTGCGGCTTGGCTCGGAGTAACAGTGAACAACCCGTCCTGTCGTCAGTGAGTGTAGTGGTGAGTGGTCCAACCCGCTCCTGTTGTGCGTATTTATTTGGTATCGTCACCTTTCGGCTATTGCTCTTTTGGAAAGTGATGAAAACTTATATCCGCAGCCCTATTATACATCGACTTACAGCCGTAAACTGAGCAATATTCTTTGCTTTTACTCATTTCGCACTCTATCAACGAGTAAAACTTATTACTTTTGTATAAAGACACGAAGAATTTACACGATCTGCTTACTATTACATGAAACCATATACAAACGGTCACCACGTGACAAACGTAGGCTACCCTACTTGGTAAGTTTCTCATTTCTACCGCTAGATGTCATTCTCAGATAGCTGGTGCAACACCAACTAGAGAGAAAACCTTGTGATACGATTTATGACGTCATAGCCATCCAGCCGTCAGCGAGCGCGCTACCCAGCACTGCTACTATGAACAACCTGTGAGGAAACGCGACTGAGTGTTTATGTGTCAAATTACGTTCTACAGACGCGAATAAATAAATAACGTAACCATAAATGAAACATATGGTCAGAAGTTGATGCGATCGATACATTACTCTAGCTAATAAATCGACGTTTTCGATCATAATCGATAAGTATGCATTTCGAACCTTGCGAGTGTGAACTTGACCGAAAACACTGATGTCTCAATAAATGCGATATATAGAAGAATTCAATAGAAAACTTGAAAAATATTCACCCCATTTTAACGTGAGATGTCGACTACACAACAAATAACTAATTAATCTGTAACAGTTAAAACAGAAATTAATATCTAGCCTACAGTATAGTCCATCATATCTGTCCAAAGGTCTAGGTTTGATTCCCATCTCTGCCGAGAAATATAATTCTAGTTAGTTATTGTTGATTATTGTTGTTTTAAGGGGCGCAATTACGAGGTCATCTGCCCCTAAAAATACAATTCTGATTTGAGTGTGAAACGAAATTCACTCAGCCTCATGAGATAAAACTGAACTGAGAAGAAGTGGGTTCGATTTCTCCTTTCTCCTCCAGGTAAATGCTGGGATTGTTCCTAGCAGAAGACCATGGTCACCTCCTTCCCAAGGGCAGATGACCTCGTAGTTCCTCCCCTTAAAACTACAATACCTAACCTTCCCAATTCTAGCATCACAATACACACATACAAATTCTACCCATATCCAAGTACACATGGCTGATGACAGTGATGCCATTACCCACTTACAAAACAACAACAACAACAACAACTAGCCACAGAAAGTTTTCTTGCGTGATATGAAAACAGGCTAGTAATGGCATGCCTATGACAGAAAAGGTTACCTACTGAAATGGAACAGAGCAGCAGTCATGAGACATATGAACATTTACAAAAGAGGAAACTTTTTGTTTTGATGATTCATATAGGGGCATGATGTGGTAATAATTTAGAAACAAACACTTGATATAGAGTAATCCTACTGATATCGCGTCAGGAGATGGCAGTCCAACACGCTGCGACGGGGTGCGGGGGGGCTTGCAGTACGCACGCGCGGACCTCATATTCCAAACTCAAATATATCGGCTTCGCGCATGCCAATCGCTGTTATTGCAGCACACGACACGCAGCCAGTGAAAGAAGGAATGTGCTGAGTGAGTTAAACAAGTAGTGACTAACTTATGTTTTTGGAATGCGCGTTACGCAGTGAGCGGGAAGATATCTGCAGTTCAAACCCAACTGCCAACTCCTGGCGCGATATCAGTACAGTAACAGTTTTCGTATGGCAATATTTACAATATCAAGCATGACATAAGCTTACCCGACAATACATAAAACATGCTAATTACCAGTGATCTTAGCACTTTGTTTTCAACAGAATACAATAAGTCATCTGCAAAAACATGTTGTTCTCATATTTTCTATGTTACACAAACTGTGCTGTTTTGTAAAAATAAAACTAAAAACTAAAAGATGACCATATCTGTCCTTCACTATTTAAATAAATATAGCCTTTTCATAAGATCCTTTCTACTTTTCAATACAAAATTGTTGTATTCCCTATTATATTGGTAGCACTGAATGAAAGTAGAACGAGCGATAACATTCTCTATAGTACATGAATTAGCCAAAATACCTTATCAAACGATGAGAAATAAATCAGGGAGTGATGTTTTAATAGATGTCCACTGTCTGTGACTCACCCAGCCATCCCAAATAGCATCACGACTTATGTAGGCAGAATTCCAGCTGTGGCCACCATTGTCCACATCAATCATCATCAAACCGGTATTGCCAACCTCGCCCTTACGGTACTATGCCACACCAACACCCTTCGATTTGTCCAATCCAATGGTTTTTGATGCGTCCAGATCAATGGTACCCCGCTAGCTGCGCTCGTCCAAGGCCACTCCTACACCCAACCATTCTCACCTTCGTTTTGTTCGTTTTTGTCAATGGTTACAGCCTAACGCGTCCAGATAAATGGTTTTGTGCTGGCTGCGCCCGGCCAAGGCCGCACCTACACCCGACCTTCTACCTTAGTTTTGCCCAATCCAATGGTTCTTGACAATGGTTACAGCCAACGCGCCCAGACCAATGGTTTTGTGTCAACCGAGCCGCGCTAGCTGCGCGCAACCAAAGTCGCACCTACACGCGACCATTCTAACCTTCGTTTTGTCCAATCCAATGTTTTTTGACAATGGTTACAGCCTAACGCGCCCAGATCAATGAGTTACAGCTTAACGCATCCCGATGATTTCTTTGATCAACAGTGATTTTGTATCTCACATGTTGGGAACAATGTGTGCGTGCCGCTAGAGTGAGCCGTGATGACAGTGGAACGAGATGCAAACGCTGTAGAAACATGGCAGCCGTTTTTAAAATAGCAACTTTAGCACATATATGAGGTTCAGTAGTGACAATTCAAATTGAAATCAACGGTAGCTATGAATGAAGATAGAAGGCGCTATAAAATTCTCTAAAATACATGAATTAGCCAAAATACCTTATGAAACGATGAGAAATACATCAGGGAGCGATGTTTTAATAGATATTTCCTCCTCTGCTTTCTGTGACCCACCCAGCCATCCCAAATAGGATCACGACTTATATAGAGAAAATTACAGCTGTCAGCGCTATTGTTCAAATCAATCGTCATCAAAACAGTACCATGACAGTTCTGCCAACCTCACCCTTATGGTACTATGAAAAACAAAGGAGCGCCCAGTTCAGCAGGTAGTGCGCACCACTTAGTTCATTACATCGTGCGCCGAATTGAATCGTTTATTCACCATGGATTGTGGAAATTGCCTCATAACGATCTGTAATTTCTATCGGCGATTCTATGATCAACTGTAGTAAATATTTGGTTTTTTTCCGCACAACTGTGGATTTGAAAATATTTACAGCCTAATGCACCCAGATCAATGGTTTTGTGTCAACCGTGTCCCATTAGCTGCGCACGGCCAAGGCCGCACCTACATCCGACCATTCTAACCTTCGTTTTGTCTAATCCAATGATTTTTGACAATGGTTACAGCCTAACGCATCCAGATCAATGGTTTTTGAAAATGGTTACTGCATAACACGCCCCGATGAATGTTTTTTTTATCAACAGTGTGTGCTGCTAGAGTACGCCTTGTTGACATTTCAACGAGATGCAAGCTCTGTCAGAACATAGCAACCGTTTATAAAAAGACCAATAAATATAAACACATATTTATGTACTTTAGCACATAACTTATATGAGGTGCAGTATTGATCAGGTTTCCTAATTTCAATGTTGATGCAAGTGTATAAGCTGCGTTTTACTTTCATTTAGAATTAATATTATATTATTTACAGGGTGGATACATTTTTAGGCATTTGCACCTTCAACAGTCCTTATGTGAACACTTCCTAAAAATACTCTCTAGCATGTATGTTACATTAGATTAAAACTTTTAAAATAGGCCTACATTAACGTTCATCCAATGAAACTAGATGTAAAGAAACTTGCAAGACTTCATTCCAGATTGTGTTCCATTTTATCTGTGAAATTGAAACAAAAACCCTCTTAAAAATTGTATGTTAAAATTGCATGAAATATCCCATTTAAAGCGTACACTTACCCTCTCCATTCTAACCTTCGCTTTACAACCACCATTCTCCAAAACACTCTGCTGCTTTCAGAGCTATTTACGACTTTCTGGACTGGACGTTTAATGTGACTGTACCTAGAGTTTATTAGTTGTATTTTAAACTGACATCTCCACTTTAGGACAACTTCTTGCAATCAGTTTAACGTTTGGTGTGCTAACACTACACTACCTATTGTAAATGCCAATTCATTGTTCATCCTATACTTCAGTGGCGGCCGGTAATAAGGTTGCAGTGATACACAACGACCAGATTAATTCAAGAAAAACAATTAATACCATAATAATATTTTTAGTAATAAAAGCTGTACGTTACCTTTTATATGCATAGGAATTCATAATTCTGTTCTTTAATAATTCAGGAAATCTTATAGTAAGTTACTGTGAACTGTCTGAGAAAGCAAAGCGTGCCAACCGTCTAGTAGTGCTCATTGCCAGGCCCGAGCACCGACCAGATCTCAATAGTGAAGGGTATGGCTGAGATGCTAGACCGAGTAGGTCCTATCCCAACAGTTAACTCGGCTGGCCGTTGCCCGCTGATTGCAACAAGGGAGCCGAGGAGCGGACGGAGACATCTGAGATGTTCCGTCAACTGCCGATACCATGTCTTGCAGGTTTTCATGTAACCTAACTGTTTAATCCAGTGATCCAGTGATAATGTGATGTTCTCTGAACTGCGGCATTCGTGATGAATGAGGTACATCCGTTTTACCGCGCAATTGAATACAGTTTTCTTTGATATCAAGCAGTCTTTTACCCCTCCCCCCCCCCCCTCATTAATGAAAAAGGACAACACCCATAACAATTATCCACCAGCCGCCACTGCTATACTTACAGATTAGTAATTAGCCATGTACAGAAGTGGATCAAGTAACACAATATTAATTGAACCAGAGGGTCATTATCTTAGTGCGCCCTGGAAATCGCGGCAAACTATGGCGTCATTTGGCTGGTCAGGTGTGGAGCGAGTGGACCTCGCATTACCCTGCTCCGCTGACTCATATCGTTAGATCACACGTGTTTTGTCATTTATATGGGAGTGTATCTGCAAAGTTTAGAAGTTAGTGTTGCACGTTTAGTGAGTATTGTGATTACTGTGATTGGTGGTCATGCCTAGACACCAATTCACATTGCACGAACGTGTGTATATCCATAATTCGTATATGAAAAGCAGAAAGTCTTGTTCTGAAACAAGATGAAAATGTCGAATCAAGTTCCCAGGAAGACCTGTGCGTAATGCCAGTACAATTAGGAGGCTCGCCAAACGATTCAAGAAAACAGGCACCGTAAATAATAAACATTTTAACAGACAACGTTGTGTTCTTACAGAACGGGGACACCAAGAGCCAGCTGATGAGCTAGCTTGGTGTCCTAGGCGAAACCCCACACAAGACACGGCACAAACCTAGCAGAATTGCTGAGATTGTTGTCCATTCTTTCATAAGAAGATGTCAGGTGTGTGTTACAAGAGAGGGAGGACATTTTCGGCATCGACTATGAGCACTGTACATATTATTGAACATGGTTGGTAAAAGTGTTCAAGTGTGCACCAACCACCGACTGAACATTGTACGCGTGCCCACGATCAGCGCCAGTCAACGCCGGCTTAGCTTGCCGTGTTTACCGGGGCGCACAATGATAACGACACTGTACATACAATGAAAGAATATTGTAAATTTCCTAATTTCTACTGGCCATGAACAGTTATTGGACAAGCTTCCTCCTCTTATGCTGAGCCAAAGTTTTGGGTGAAAACCTGTCGTTAACATTGTGTACAAAATTATTAATCAAGATATTACTGGCAGTGCCCAGTACAGTCTTTTCAATTAATGCCCTGGCATGCTTTGGGCAGCTGTGCCCCATAAACAGTACAGTGGGCAGACATCTTTGTGTTACATTCACCAAAACACTCCGCTGGTTGTAGTGATGCAAAAATTCTGTCTTGTAGCTATTGAGTAGCTTACTCATAACAACAAAAGTAAATGCAGCACAGTTGAGTACATCTGCATGGGGATAGCATAGTCTCCTCACTTATTGGCATTTATTAGGCTGGCGTGATCACTCTGGCCTGCCTCATCGCAAAGAAAGACTTTGCAATAATTGCAATCATATCGCTTTAAAAAAAACATACGAGCAATAACCACTGATGTAGTGTAAGAAAGGCCAATACTCATCTTGTAGGACTTCTACATCACTATCATCAGCAACACAAGCATCAAAAGCACGTAAAATGTCACATGTCTTGTCTTCTTCAAAATACTCGCTCACTGCAGCATTGAGGTTCAGGATGCTCTGAAGGCGCAATTTATTCTCCACCTCAAACACTTGCCTCAGGGAAATATTGTACTGGCTCCCTGCCAGTTGGCGATATTTTCCAAATCAAGCTTCTAGGTTATATGTCTGTATGAGACAAGCAATTCCCAGGAATAGTTCTTCAATTTACGCTTTGTTAGCAAGTGAACTTGCTCTTTTAAGAAGTCTAATGTATCCTTCTTCTCCTAGGGAACTTACTCTCTAAGTTCTTAAATAAACTGTCAATAACAGATATAGTATCCTCAACACTTTGTTGTTCATATGCATCAGGACCAGCATACACTGAATGGGCATTCCTTATAAGTTCTTCAATTTCTAGCTCTGTACCTAACTGTCTTGGTAAAGGCATGGTATTACAACGTTTCACTTCTGTATTCGATACATACGAGGAGGCACTCAAACCTTCTGTTATCTTAATGCAGCAACTCAAGTGTGGACTAGGATTTTCCATCATTAAAATAAAATATATACAAGATTCCTCTCTAATGAAATTCCACTCAGGATGAAGACTCACACTGTTTAACTTCACCTTCAATTCCTGAAAGTTTCTAAATGAAACTGCTTCCAGATTTTCCGCCAATGTCTGCATACTTTCAGCGAGAGCCTTCGATAAACTTTCATTATCAATCCTACGCCTCCTATCATCTGGATCTTCTCGGCAGACAGTTGCAGTGTCAGTTAAATACTCTGGGCAGTTGGGGAACTGAGACGGGACTGCTCCTAGGAATTTAATTCGAACATTAACTTACGACACAATCATTTTATCACAGTCTTGCATTACATTAATTACTCTATTTATTCTAAATTTATTCAATCTCCAACCTAATTCACACACACCTCTTCCCCCACCCCTATAAGAAATGTTATGAATTAGATTACTGCAATAGAAAAAAAATCAGGGCCTGCTACAGGTTATCAGTCTCAAACCTCGTGCATTTAGCTTGCAATTCAAATCCCAATAGAAATGTGAATACTATCCATATTAACACCCACTTATACCTCCCACTTGAAATTGATAGCCCCATAAAACAAATAAACCTAACCTACGACATTAGCCTGCAGCACATAATTTAGGTTAGAAAATTCTGACTTCTACATCTAAATGAATTTTCGTGATCAGAAGAGCTAGTCTATGCTAAAATTTAAGGGTAGGACTATCTGCTAACTAACCTCTAATCAGTCTCGGTTTATACAACGGAGCAGTAACTAGCTTTCCACTCTTTTCATCATACATACTAGTGGCATAACGAATAGAATATAAAGTGTGATCTCTTCTCCCTCAACAGCATGTAATGAATACGGATCGGGTTGGCACTCGCCGCTACGCAGCGCTACAGTCGACTTGAGATTGTGGATTTCCACATATGTTTATGTGTTTATGTGCGATATATTAAGTATTTAATCGGTCGGAGTGTTTTGGTGGTGTTCTGTGCAAACGTTTATTGATATACTAGTGCTTACACTATTACTTCATAGTATTAATACCTGAAATGCTATTGTAGGAAGCATTAACTGAAATGGAATTTAATTTCTTGTCGTGTGTTGACGTTATCTTCGTGTGTTAATTTTAGTTGGTTGGTTCCTTAGTTTAGGGGCTGCGACAACGCGGCCATGTAGCCCCGTGTACTTTGGGTGAGTGTAGAATCTGTCTGATAACCGGTGTTAATTGTGATGACTGTATTAGTGTGTGTATCTGTTTTTTTAATTCAAGTAGGGACTGCAACTTTGAATTTTCAATTAGTTCCTACTTTTGCCGCCAAACGCCACCGTCAACGACTACTAGGCCTAGTTCAGAACTAGCTACTAGACGCCACCGCAGTCGGCTCTTGGCAACGAACGTAGCAACCAAAGAGCGTTGTTTACATTCTTAACCTATCCAATTTAGTTTCACACAGGTGTAATTAGTGGAAAGATCTTTAACATGCCATAAATCTATGATATGGGACCACCGGCTTTACTTCCCCTCCGAAGGAAGGCATACTGAGGGATTTTTAACGCTCTTAAAAAATCCGACGGCTTCGGCCGGGTTTGAACCCGTGTGTTAATTTTATTGTTATTTAATGTAAGTAAACAGCAGTTTAGCCCTTACATTTTCATGAGTGCTTAATGTGCGTAGTGAAGATGCCTTGCTCTTTTGTACCAGGATGCAGATCTAGCTATGGGGACTATAAAGAGCTCAGACGGTTTTTCAAACCTCCTAAAGACAAGGAACGTTTTATCAAGTGCAAAGGGGCCATACCAGGGAAGGATAGGGAACTTACTGAAAAGTCCTACATCTGTGATGCTCACTTTTCAGAAGATTTAATAGTTAAATTTGACAAATTTGTGATTGAAGGGATGGAAGTATTACTTCTCCCAAGAACCAACTGGCGGTTGAAAGACTATTCTGTTCCACATATATTTCCTAATTTGCCTAAGTATTTGTCCAGTATGGTGTAAATAAAAATGCTCTTGATGTCATTAAAGACTACTTCTGTGAAGAAAGGGACGAGAATAAAAGACAATGAGTTAAAAAACATGTATGTACCGTAAAGTTGAAGGAGGCGTGATCAGTTTTAGACAATAGCCTACTCTATGAAGGGGTCATGACTATGCCTTCTATGTCTGTTTACTGTTAAGTTCTTTTGAAATGATGGTAGTTTACCGATTTTGGTGTTTGTGGAGTGAAATTTATGGTTATTATTGAATTTTATAATAATCTACGGTAAAGTTGAAAGTTGCGTTCGTACGGCTTTTTTTTTTCTGTGTTGCAAGTCTGTTAAGGGAATGTAAAATGTGTAACAATGTGAAGAAATCCTTTCTGATAGCGAGGTTCATTTTTCCGTTCTTTTTTTTTTCCTTTTTTTTTTTACAGATAGCTGGCAATACTAATTGCATTTTGAACTTGCTCTCTGTCTTCGCTTATTGTCGAAACTGGACTATTACAGGAGACGACTTATTAAATTATAATTGGGCACAGTAAAAAAGTGGAGATGTCGAACTTATTAGCGCCTATGAGGATATCTTGCGGTGTTTGAACATGTACAACAGGTCGCAAGGTTTTAAAAGTCTCGTAAGCGCCAATGCTAACTTACATCACAGATCGGAGCCAGCGCTGCGCTGCGGCGGACCAGGCGTACTAGGCCAGTGATATCACTTCTTATTCTATTCGTTATGCTAGTGGTCTATTGAATCTCATGTGGCTTGAAATGGATGGCACACACCTACAAGAAATGAGACTTGGTTACAAAGTTCCTTCCTCCCATTACACTAAACTTGTGCGAATTGGAGCATAAGTATTGATGTAACACGTACCATAGAATATTTCGTAGGAATAAAATCCTTGCGGTGAATAGCTCGTATCCATTTCGACTTTTCACCTTCATCATTAGGAAATGAGAAAACGTTTACTTTCGGTCCATTGGCGTAATTGCCTTTACAATTTCTAACACTGCACTAATAACCATTAAGTATAACCGGGTAGGAAATCTGAGAAAATCAATACCTGGGACTGTAAACACAACACACAACACGCGGAAACCATACCATAACCTGCAAACTCGAATGTTATGCCTCAATGTCCACGGCCGGGCTTCCGTGACGTCACTCACTTATCAACTTCACATCGCAAGGCTTTCTCTCTAGATGGTGTTGGCTGGTGTTGCCAATTAATTTTCATTAATGTGATGTCATATGTTTTTGAGGTGCTGCCATCTGTTGGTAAAATAGTTCCGAAATGCCCTAGAGGTGTGATTGTGAGTTTTGTATATAAATTTGGTGACTGGGTTCTTTTTCGGTTATTTATTAGAAGAACTTTCAGACACGACGGAATTGTTGTTTATGCCGTTCATAATGGTTTTGCGGTTATATTGGTAGCAGGCTTATTTATAAAGTTAGTACAATCTTTCAAATCTTTAACCTCAGTAACATTTTTGTGAGGTTATTTGTAGATTTTATTTTATTGTCATGGCATCTTGTTCATAAATGTTAAATTACTATTCCGTGCAAAATTATATGAAAGTCCTAAGAAAGATCCAATATTTTCTTGGGTCGACGATCGATCATTGCTAAAACTTCGTGTGTTATTACTTACAAGTGCAAACTTTTTTATATTAACTATGTAGAAAAATTACTTTTGCAGGTAATGCTCATGTTTGAAGCTGACCCCTCACACTATCAAACATGCTCCATTCTGGCCCACTGTTGCGAGGGGATAGCGACGGTGCATCTCGCACGACACCTGCCGTCGGGCGTTTTGGTTGCTGTCAAAAAGTTCAACATGGATAAATCGAGAGAGGAGGCTAGCCTTATTCAGGTGTGGATGGCCGATGAGCACTTGTTTATTGTTCTTTGAGAAAAACTTTCAAAACTGTTTATAGTACAGTACAAGAGGAGTTACAGTAAATGGTCAAATTATTAATTCTGAATGAAAGTAGAATGCTGCTTAAGGTCTACCCACAATGCGCAGACGGTAGTGGGTAGTTGGCAGTTGAAGTCAGACCCGTGCTCTCTTATGGCGTCGTGCACAATGTGTATGCTCTGAATTGCCAATAATGGTCGCTGACAGCTGTCAAAGCTGGCACGTGGGGAAATGCTGAGTTGCCACTGAGGCAGATCATGACTCATAACATTCCAAGAGGCTTGCAGGAAGACACAAATCCTGGGGAAGTTAGCCCCCCCCTGCCTCACGCTATAATGACCGTGACGAGTGAAGACACACTGAGTCAAACCATGTGCTTACTGCTGTGTCGGCATACATTGCAACATTGCTTGCTGTTGCTATGGAGACCGTTACCCCTCTCGTCTCCACTCCTCACCTCACCATTCAAGTGGATGACAGCTTTCACTGAGCATCTTTTGTAAATCAGAGTATAGTTGTATGTCGGTAGTTGATAGTTGACAATCGGCAGCGTGCAGTCGGCTGTCGCCAAGTTTATCTTTGACTGCCAACTGCATATTTAAGAGCCAATTAGAAAAGATCACAAGCTGACATCACTTTGTCGTTTTCCCGCTCGTCATCAGCTGTGTAGTTGACTAGATGTATTTGTGGTATATTCTTTGCATAAGTTCGTTGTTTTATTATATATTAAGATGACTGAATGTGCTGACCTTGGGATAGAAGATATATTCATTGATCTTGTGAGGGAATGCCATTGGCTGTATGACATGGGTGAGTCCAAGTATAAAGACAACCTTTTCAAAGATAAGACGTGGAGGCTCATTGCCGATGCAATGGGTTGGAAAGGTATGATCATTTATATAACAATAACTTCCATTATTTAATTTATCGACAAGAAAATTGACAACTTTCTCAAGGAATAAATGAAAGTCAAGTTATTATTTACTCCTAGCATTTTAACGACTGCGCATTGTGGGTGGCTAGGTTGTGAACTATCGACTTCCGACTGAAGCTACGGACTATCAACTACCCACTACCGTCTGCGCATTGTGGGCAGGCCTTTAAGGTCTACCCACAGTGCGCTGTCGGTAGACGGTAGTGGGCAGATGAAGTCAGAAGTCGGTAGTTCACAACATAGCCACCCACAATGTGCAGTCGTTAAAATGCTAGGAGTAAATAATAACTTGACTTTCATTTATTCCTTGAGAAGGTTGTCATTGCTGACAACCTAACCTAAAATTTGCAAGTATGCATGACTTGGAGCGGTACGGTTTATTTTTATGGCTGCTAACTGGTACAGCATTGTTAAAATTGTGGAAAAATACTCGTACATCCAGTATCCCCTCTTGTAAATAATTAATAACAAATCCAACTCTGAATTAGGCCTACTGTTTTTTGAACAGAATTGTTTTTGTGTAGCTGGTCATTTTTATTTGAACGCCTGAGGGCTCCCAACACGTTCAATCTATTACTACATATGATGACTGGGATAGAAGATATATTAATTGATCTTGTGAGGGAACGCCGTTGGATGTATGACATGAGTGAGCCCAAGTATCTAAAAGGAAACTGATCATTGATTATAATGTTTTCCTTTGTAGCAAATGTAATTTATGTTTCGTCATTACAAAATGTATTTTGGCTAATTTCAGTACCGGTAGGCCCTACTTTAGAAAATGTTTTCGTACGATGAGCTCTCATTCAGCGTTACCTTCCGCTGCATTACATTTGCTACAAAGGAAAACATTATAATCAATGAACAGTTTCCTTTTAGATACTTGGGCTCACTCATGTCATACATCCAACGGCGTTCCCTCACAAGATCAATTAATATATCTTCTATCCCAGTCATCATATTTTTATATACTGTAATTATGCGAAGAATATACCGCGAATACAACTAGTCAACTACACAGCTGATGACGACAAAGTGACGCCATCTTGTGATCTTTTCTCATTGGCTCTCAAATATGCAGTTGGCTGTCAAAGATAAAATTGGCATCAGCCGACTACACGTCGTCGATTGTCAACTATCTACTACCGACAAGCAACTTCACATTGTGAATGACGCCATAAGAGAGCACGGGTCAGCCTTCAACTACAGTCTGCCGACAGCGCATTGTGGGTAGAACTTGATACACTTGCATCAGACATGAATGTGACTTTTACATACCTTGTGTCCTTGTTTAATCTTCTGGATGGTATACGTATTGAAATTAGGAACCCTGGTCACTATTGCACCTCATATATTTACTAAAGTACGTAAATATGTTTTTATTTATTGCTCTTTTAAAAATGGCTGCAATGTTTTGACAGCGCTTCCATCTTGTTCAACTGTCAACAAGGCACACTCGAGCGGTACACACCAAGGCGCACACATTGTTGCCAACATGTAGGATACAAAATCACTGTTGATAAAAAAACACTCATCGGGATTGGGCTATAACCATTGCTAAAAACCATTGATCTGGATGCGTTAGGCTGTAACCATTGTCAAAAACCATTGAATTGGACAAAACGGATGTTAGAATGGTCGGGTTAGATGCGGCCTTGGCCACGCCCAGCTAGTGAGGCACGGTTGACGGAAAACCACTGATCTAGGTGCGTTAGGCTGTAACCATTGTCAAAATCCATTGGATTGGACAAAACGAAGGTTAGAATGGTTGGGTGTAGGTTCGGCCTTGGTCGCGCGCAGCTAGCTGGGTACGGTTGACAAAAAAAACATTGATCTGGGCGCGTTATGCTGTAACCATTGTCAATAACCATTGGATTGGATAAAATGAAGGTTAGAATGGTCGGTTGTAGGTGCGGCCTTGACGTCCGGGTATCCTTTTGTTGCAGGTTACAGATAGGTTATGTTTTATCCACCTAACTTCCACTTCAAGATGGCATTTTGCGCACGGAAGTGTTTTGGTACTAAAATGTGTTGCAATTGCTTCAGCAACTTCTTAGGTTGATCATAGAACCGCCGATTGAAGTTAGTGATTGTTATCAGGCAACTTCGACATTCCATAGTGAATAAATGATTCAATTCTGCTCACTATCAAATGAATTGACTGCTGCACTAGAGAATGAACTGGGCGTTTCTTTGTTTTATATAGTACGGTAAGGGCGAGGTTGGCAGTACTGTTTTGATGATACTAGCGCTTTGAGACAAAGAGGCGGGGCTAACGAAGCTACCTGAATACTCACGACCACACCCGATGATGACTGATTTGAACAATGCCGCCCACAGCTGTAATTTTTGCTATATAAGCCGTGATCCTATTTGGGATGGCTGGCTGGGTCGCAGACGGCGGAAAAACATTGTTCCTTGATTTATTTTTCATCATGTCGTAAGGTATGTTGGCTAATTCGTGTATTATAGAGAATGTTATCGCGCGTTCTACATTCATTCAGGGCTACCATCAAATTAGCTATATGTGTAGTTTTGAAGCCATTCTTTTTAGTGTAGCCTTTACAAACTATTTTTGGTAACACTCAATGAGACATAATCGTACAAAAAAAAATTCTAAAGTACTGAAATTGGCCAAAATACCATTTCTCATAATGTAGTAATAGATGTTTATTCCTCTGCTGACCATAACCCACCCACCTTTCCCCTCTTAGATCACGACTTATATAGTAAAATTCCAGTCGTTTCGGTCATTAGCCGCGTGAATAATGCTCAATCACAGTATTGCCAACCCCACCCATATGGTACAGGCCGGACGTTTGTTTTAGACGAGTGAAAAATCTTAATGGAAGCCTGGAGGCGAGTTACTACAGTACCTGTGTTGATGTTATCAGCTGCCCCATGATGTCACGCTGCTACTGAAGTACAGTCACTGGCAAATATAATGGCGTTCAGTTCGTATTTAACATTTCACACAAAGCACAATCAATATACAAAGTAGTTTATAACTTTCTTCCAGATTGTTACTTAGAACACAATCACACACTAACGTCTATGGAATGGACAATCAATCATCCCCTATTTCTTCTACACCGGACATGCCTTCGTCTTCAGCGTCTTCTTTTGCCATGGGATCGTCCTCATTTTCGGTCTCGTCGTCACTACTTTCCAGTCCGTTATCTTGAATTATAATTCTCTCTATTCGATCTTCCACAATCACATCGTTTGCAAAATATTCCCGTTCAATATCTTCCACTTTAAGACATACCTTTTCCCATTCTGTTTGACCGATTTCTTCAAACCTCTGCCGGCACAACATTTCGACATCTTTTATTTTGAATGTCACATTTCTACTAGCAACCCATTGTTTGACGTCTGCCCAAATGAGCTCAATGGGATTTAGGTCTGGGTGGTACGGTGGAAGTCTCAAGGCCTTGTGATTATTTTCAGCTAAAATTTGGTCAATTAAGTATGTTTTCTGTGCAGGCTTGTGAGCTAATATTAAATCATATAATTTAGTTTTAGTACAGTTTTCAGGAAATGGAATGGTGTATTTCGTTAACCAGGACTGCATATCTGTTTTCAAGGAATTGGAAGTTGGAGGTTTATCTAGTTGTGTATTGTGATAGGACGCATTGTCGACAATGAGGACAGAGTTAGGGGGTAAATTAGGAATTAACTTTGTTCGGAGCCACTTAACATAATTATCAATGTTCATTTCTTTATGAAAATCTCTAGTTTTCAAATGTGATCTGTAAATAAGAAGTGCATTAGGTACAAATCCAAACCTTCCGCCAGCATGGACAATAACAAGACGCTCACCTTTTGACACCGGAGCCATCAAACCTGAGCTACTGTCATCGGACCAACTTTTCAGGATGGTGTGGCTACTATGAATATATGTCTCATCCTCATAAACAATGGGTCGTTCTTCAGATCGGTATTGACGAAGACAAGTCAGGTATGTTTCACGAAGAGAACGAATGTTGTGTCTTTCAATAAGCACACGTCTGTTAGATCTTGTTTTCCTCCACCGGAAACCTAATTTTTTTATTATTGTCTTAAGACTAGTGGTTTTACCTTCGAAATTAATAGAATCTCTTAATTTCTGCAGCAGTCTTCTTATTGTTGGTGCAGCCTTTTCTTCCATGTAATAATTGTAAATAGTACGGCGAATGACACACTTGTCGAAATCATCGATATCTGTTATTCTTTTTGGGACATTATGTTCTTTTCCAGGGGTGCCGAAAGACGTTCCTTCATCTTCACGGACTTTCTTTTCCCGTAATACTCTGAAAACAGAAGTTTGCGATACGCCAGTAGCAGCAACTCTTTCTTGCACTTTTTTAACCTCTTTGTAGTACTGTGGTGAAAATCGGTCCTTTACGTTTGCTTCCTCCTTCATATAATCATGAACATTTGCGATGATCTCCCGACTTTGACTGTGAAGAGTCTTTCCTTTCAATTTTGAAATTATAGGCGGCATGTCAATAAGACTTATTACCGCATCACAATCGGTACCGTACCTGACACGTGCACTTCTCCGTCACACCACAATTATAATTACCGTAGAATAATAATAATAATAATAATCGTACCACAATCTGTAACTAAGTTATATCACGTTCACTTCCGCACCATACAATACTTCGATGTTGACTGGACTGTACTCTGGTATCGTCATCTGCTCAAGTCTGGAATTCTATTACGTCAGAAAGTGCGGTGGTGACAGTCGTGAAGTGAGAGGGTGACAGATTGACAGTGTGCAGGCTCACTGGCTGGATTCAAGGTCAAGGGCAATCGTCTAAAACAAACGTCCGGCCTGTACTAATTGTATAGGTGGTCTAGGTATCGATCTGTGAGGGGTTCAAAGGAAAGGAAGGTTTTGACAATGGTCACAGCCTAACACGTACAATCCAATGGTTTTTTGACAATGGTTACAGCCTGACTTGTCCAGATCAATGGTCTTTGACGATAGTTACAGCCTAAAGTGCCGTCAACAGTGCCCCGCTAGCTTCCCGCGGCTAAGGCTGCATCTCAACCATTTTAACCTTCGTTCTAGCCTGCGAGCTGCGTTAACCTTATAAACACCCCTGGTTTTTGTCACGCACCGATAACATTCTATCCAACATGTGGGATTCAAAATACACCGCACAGGTCTTGTCTGGATAAAGATTAATGCGTGAGTACCCCCCTGTGCGTGACAAAAACCAGGGGTGTATATGACTTGCCGTGGCCCACAGGGCTGGCTACCTAAAAGTTATTGGTCTAGGCAAAAGCCATTGGTCTGGATTTAACAAATCATTCAGTAGTACTGTAAGCGCAGGATTGGCAGTACTGTATTTGTCGATAATTCTCACGCACAATGGCAGACACAGCTGGTATTTTACTATATAAATCGTGAACTAGAAAGGGAATGGCGGGTGGGTTATGGACAGCGGAGGAGTAAACATTTACTACTACATCATTAGAAAAGGTATTTTGGCTAATTTCAGTACCAAAGAAAATTTTATCGTACAATGATGTCACGTTCAGTGTTACCAATTGAGAAATATTACATTAAGATATCATCACACAATAACATGGCTTTATGTACAAAAAAAGGGGGGTACTTAATTGGATGACATGTTTCGATCGTCAAGCGGTCATCTTCAAATCGCGCTCACTTAGGCTTAATTAATGTACGATGTTTATGAATTACACTCATACACAAATATATACAGTATACATTGTCTAGATTACATAAGTTCGTAAACTTTTGTAATGCATCAATCTTATTTACAGATGTTATTGTTCCCTTCTATAGTTGTTGGATTATTGTTAATTTTATTTTAAGTATGTTAACCTGTGTTCTATTGAATTATTATTGTTACTAAATTCAGGAATGATTTGTCTACACTATTTTGTGTACAGTGAGCAAGAGTGGACGCCACACTTTGCCTGGGACACTTATCAAAGAATTACCTCTATAATTATTGGCAATCGTTCCTTTTACCTTGCTCACAAATTGGGGTGATGACTGCTTTTGTCAGATATCATTCCTAAATCCAATGCCAGGTCGATTATTTTATGCAACAATTACAACCTTGCCTCCCCTTTATACCATTAGCAGCTGAATTTTATCTACCCCTGCTGATTTGTGACATTGTAGTCTATTTACAATCCCCTCTACTTCCTTTTCTCTGCCCCTTGAAATTTAACATTGATTGTGATGATCTAAAAAAACGACAGCGGTAGCTACGCTAATGCGCAGCGCTAGGCCATGAAGCCAAGCTCTCTGTGGACTCGGTAGACGTGGATCCGAACCCTACCGTCGGCCGTCCTTGAAATGGTTTTCCATGGTTTCCCCATTTTCAACTCCAGGCAAATGCTGCGACGGTACCTTCTGACAGGCCTTGGCCGCTTCCTTCTACAACCTTGCCCAGTTTCATTCACCTTCATTCATTTCATCTCTCATTAACTCATCTCATGAAGTTGGCGTCAGGAAGGGCCTCCTGGCGGGTAAAAACAACTCACCACTTAGACTTTCATCGCATCTCATCCCCGAGCCGTTGAAAATGGGAATAATAAGTGGTAGACATACCAGTACATACACATTGTGATGATGTAAAAAACGTTCTTCTAAATCGAGTAAATTAGGTTGTCTCTTTAGTTTTAGTTGAAGTTCTAGTTATGGTATTGAGTCCATGCAGTAGTAGACGCAAGGTGCCATATTTTTTTTAGGAATATATCATGGAGCAGAAAATTAAAAGCACATTCTTCTCTAAGAATTAGATTATCATGTCTGCAGTGATGACCTACAGTAAGAGGTTTTCAGCTAGGCTATTAAGTTAATTAAATAAACACTGTATAGATGAAAAGGAAGCTTCTAGTTTTACTTGACCATTAATGCTGTATAGTAGTTGTGTAGTAAATTATAACAATGCATCCAGGGATTGAACCTGCAGTCTTTGACTCGGGCTATTGTGTACTCTTTACCTTACATCTGTATGACTTATACTTAATGTGATCCAATAGTCTGTCTTTGGTCATATCTTCTTCGAGAGACTATTATATACATAATCGTTGTGGTGTTTGAAACCATTTTTCAGTGTTGCCTTAATAATCGAAATTTGATGTTTTTCAGTCGGTCAACACGATTGTACTCAATTGTGATGGGTTATTCCCTAATCCTGAAAAAAAAAAACTTACATGAGATTAATAAATACACTAGTGTATATTTTTTTTTAGGATTAGGGAATAACCCGTCACAATTGGGTACAATCGTGTTGACCGACTGAAAAAGATAAAATTTCGACTATTGTAATCGGTTAAGGAAACCACTTGTCTCACTCCGTATAATCACTATCATTATTATTTGCTGGGCAGTTGTTATCATAAACAAACCATTCAGGCTACTGTTCAATACGTTTTAACTTGTATGCGAATGTTGCAGCACGAGATTATTCTGACACGTCAACTGCAGCACCCAAATATTCTTCTGTATCATTCAGCATTTGTAGCTGGTCCTGAGGTTTATGTCATATCACCACTTATGGCATTTGGCAGTTGCCATGATCTGCTAACGAACCACTTTGTGGATGGCTTGCCTGAACTCGCTATAGCATTTATACTGAAGGATGTGCTGCAAGGCCTGGACTATATTCATCGCAAGGGCTATATACACAGGTGAGGACTGTGCTCTTGGTGTATCTGCCTTGAAATTCTCATGGACTGGATATTGTGAAAATGTCACATTAATCCTTGGAAACATCACATAAGAAGACGGTTAGCTATTTAGTTATTGTTGTTTTAGGGGGCGGAACGGCGAGGTCTTCTGCCGCCTATAATAAGACAGTTAATTAAGAGAGTGATATGTGGTGTGCTTCTGATAATCTGTTTTTTTTCCATTGTATGTAAACTATTGATGGTGGAAAAGCATTTTTACAGGAGGGACCCATTAGTAGATGGAGTGTGGCACTTACCTGTAAATATTGACAAAGTTACAGTAGCCTATTGTACTGACCTATGCTTTTTATTAAATTTTATTTACTGCAGTATCTGAACATTTTCTACAACCAATTTGAATAAAAATTGAATTTTACTGCTTGCACTACATGTTAACTGTGTGCAAATTATTAAATATCCAGGAAGGTTAATACAGGAGCCATTAAAGCTTTTGGGGCATGCCATCACGACGTGAGAAACAAACCACGAAATGCACACGATTGTTGCGACATCACCCAAGACACTTGTGATCTTGTTACCATATGGTAACGCTAGGCGGATACATGGTCAGTGGTAAGGCAAGATATTTTCTGTAGCACATTCATATGAAATGAGTTAGAATACATTTCATGCATTTATACACAAAACGTTTTTCCATATACAGCTTTTTTTAACAGTGCATGCCTTGATATAATATGTTTTACGTTACCGTAGCATATTTTTTATGCCAGTACTGTATTCAAGACCATACTTTTGCCGAGATATCTGGCTCCAGGCAGTGTTTCAGAAAATACAATACGAGAATTATTTAGATATTTCCGAGGTCTAGACTGGCTGCGTGGCTCAGCGGCAACGTTCTCGCTTGCTGTGCCCTAGCTTGCAGGATCGAATCCTGGTGCAGTCAGCTGGCATTTGAAGGTGCGCAAATGCGAAGGAGTCGTGTCAGTAGATTTACTGGCACATTAAAGATTCCCTTCGGGTCGAAAATTCCGGCAACCCAGCATCTCTAAAAGCCAGAGCAGTTAAAAGGGACGTAAATCCAATAACATAATTATTATTTAGAAGTCTGACCTTGGCAGAAATATTGGAGGAGGTGGAAAAGGAGTAATGATGACATGATTATTGCTCGCTGGCATGAAAACAGCACAGTAACTGTTGCCTCTACGACTCTTCCTGCTTTTTCCCCCTCGACCAGGTCAGAAGGTTCTCTCGGGCTGAAAAGAAAAAGAGTTACAATCCCACGTCCTCTCCTGATCGGCACCTATAGCAAATTTATGGGAGGAACGAACCTTATGGATGAAAATGTGAACTGATATCATCTGTCAATAAGAAACAAAAAGTGGTGGTGGGCCATATTTTCTTGGCTTCTTGACAAGAGTCTCCAAAACGCATGGTACATCATTACTATGTCACGGTAAAGGACAACTCAACTGGAGTTCAAGTGGGAAGTGGCGCAATTCTATGTGAAATCGTACGGCGTGGAACCACGTAGAGCCAGGTGGCTGTCAACAGCACGTGCAGTACAGGGCCGCGACATTGAAGACTTGTGATATGACGGAAGCAATCTTCTGGTCATCAACGTCCCTGGACATAAGCGGAGGCGGTGTGCCGGTGAATTGTGTGTAAGCAGTGTCTGTACTGCATGTTGTAAATGTAATGTGGGACTGCATATCATGCTTCTTGCCATTCCACAACATGTAACTAGTCACTTGACTAGATGATCGAAGGTTCAAAGGTGTCAAAATACTTGCTCAGTGTTTTTTAAAGTGTAATATTATCAAGATAAGTATTTAGCAACAAATATGAAATTGGTACATTATTGTATTTATAAATCACCATTCAGAATATGCAGTAAGGGTTTTGACAACACAAGCGCCTAGCGTTACATATATATACCGTATATACCCGAATGTAAGACGAGTTTTTTTTCCCACTTTTTGTGTTATGAAAATTTGGGGTCGTCTTAAATTCAGGGTATTAAAAAAATATATATATATATTTGCAAAGTAGTATGTATACGGTGTTGGCATCCTGTAACTCGCAACAAATCATTGCGTTAATGAAGATTAAAATATGGTTTGTTATGTTTAATTACCATGCACATACGAATAGCGTACATTTTGAGGTTAGGATTTACGCATACACGTCATTTTAAGCGGATAAATTATATGTTCGAAAGCATACAGAAATATGTTTTAAAACAATCTTTACAAGAACAATCAGTGAGTTTTACGAGCAGTAATTGAGTGATCAACGTATCTTAATTTAACCCTAGAACTGCTGCAGGTTTATCTGTCAAATGCTGCAGTAAATTCCCATAAAGTACACACTAAAGGAATTTGGTATCTGTAAGCGTACTGTGTTCATGAATATGACTTATCATTCATCAATAGAAAGCTGAAAGAATGTTCTTTATTATATTGATATAGGTGAATCATTCAGACTCGTCAGTTTGAATTAATCATAAAAAGTATTTTATAAAAAATAAAAAAATAATTGACTTTTCTGCTCCAGAAAACCATATTGCCGAGTTAAATGTTCGTCAGAGACATCATAAATGAAAAGTTCATACTTTTTGTTACTAATTCAAGAACCAGTTTCAAATAATTCCTGTCATTCACTAAAAAGAAAATTATTTTTATAAAAATATGACATTTCTCGATTTTGAAGTACATAATCGGCGCGCGGGAAGGCAAGTTAACAGGCCCAGGATGATGAACGATAAACGGTACATTTTTACCTGGAAAGTCACTTTCTTCGGGTTGAATATCAGTCTAGTTCACACTTACCCCTTCACGGCTAACGTAAGGCATGTGTACAGGGTCTGTCGGAACATGATAAACATCGCTTGCATTGATGGGAATTTTCATAACTTGCATGACATCCTGTTCGCCGGTATCACTGCCACTACTTTCACCTTCTTCATTTTCATACGAATCCACACAATAATCATTGTCATCGTCCATACTATCACACGAATCGCCAAAAATCAAGTGCTCAATTTCTGAATCGTCTACATGGTTGGCGGCCATTTTGCTGAATGCAACTTCAATATCAACATGGAAGTACTTCCACTTCTGCAGCCAAATAATAGCTTGCATACTGTCATTTGTTTAGCAAAGACTTACACAACGAAAGATAAAAGCATCGGGAACCAGCATGACTTGAAAATAGTGCCATCTGAAGGCTAACTTTAGTACTATATTTGAATTCCAAGACCGTCTTTCAGAGAGACGGTCGCACTTGATTAAACAACACACCGTCTTCCTGGAAGACGGTCCGCAGTTCTAGGGTTAATAACGTCTCCCATTCTTGAACAAAGAAATTATAGAGTTTGTCTTGGAAAAGTGGGCAGAGGGATTTCCGATAACACGAGACGTTATAAAAATGAAAGCAAGACCTTGAGGGCATATATTGTGCAAGTTATGAGTTAGCAAGAATTTTTTTGAAAAAATCTGTAAGAGGCAGTTGATAACTAGGCCTCGTCTTATATTTGGGGTCGTCTTACATTCGGGTATATACGGTTATTATTTCCGGAACTTAAGATGCCACCTTCATAAAATATGGTTTGAGCAGTTTAATAACTCCCTATGGTATGACTTATTAATAAAAAGCAAACTTTTCAAAAAGTATTAATTCGGGCGTTCATGGGTTAAGCTTACTCGTTGCAACTACATAGAAAGTAGTCCTGTCAGTCTTTCATGGACAAGAATAGCTTCTTCTCCGTCCAAGGAATCGGTGAAGTAGCAGTCTCAAAATACGCTGTCCGCGCACATGCTGCCAGCTCAAATGAGACGCGAGGCCTGGGGAAGTGTAGCGCGGGGAGTGGGGGTACAACTTTGGTTCGGTCTACCTGCCCGCATTCGGTGAAGTGTGTTTGTACTGGGCGGACTGCAGTGCAGCATAGCAATGGCAAACCTTAAGGCTGGATCAGTGTTGCGATCAGGGGAGTGCCGTATTGTTCTGACAGTATATGAGAACTTTTTTTTGCCCGTGGTGGTAAAACTGTATCTGAGTGCGTTGCAGAGACCTCTGCTCATACAGGAGTTGGGAAAACTACTATATAAAAGATACGGAAAGAAGTGAACATGATACAAGAGAGGGACAGACAACTTCATTTTGATACACCGGGTAAAAAACATCCAAATCGAGCCCCGCCGTTTGCAGATTTTGATGAATTTACGCTGGAGGCAGTGCGAAGGATAATTCATCATCAGTTTTTCATGAAGAGGCTGCTGCTGTCTCTGTCACAGTTAAGCTTTACTCTCTAATAATATTAAAAATTCATAATTATTACGAATATTATTATTATTATTCACGTTGCTAAATGATTTTTTACAACAAATTGTACAGGTAATACAGTCCAAAGAACATACAGTAAAATAAGACTAGTAATGTGCCCTTTCTTCTTAATAACTGATATATCAATAACATTTTAGAGCGTGGAGTTCATTCATTCGGATGACACCATACCGAAGGTTGGCAGAAGCACACTTCATAAGATCATGACCCAGAAACTCAACTTCAAATTCGAGAGAAGGGGAAGGAAAAGTCTTTTGATCGAAGATGATAGAATTACCGCGTGGCGACACCGATACGTGACGAAAGTACGGCAGTTCCGTCGTGAAGGGCGGAACGTATACTACCTCGATGAGTCGTGGGTCAATGCCGGACACACGATCCCGCGAGTTTGTACAGATACCACTGTTGAGAGTAGTAAGGAGGCCAGGAGACGAGGGCTTACAACTGGATTGCCAAACCCAAAAGGGAAGGGAGAGAGGTTAATCTTCCTACACGTAGGCAATGAAGAAGGCTTTGTACCTGGATATTTCCTGACCTTTGTTGGCAAAAAGTCAGGTAAGGTAGAACGTGATGTATTTAAACAAAGATAATATGGTTATGGTATTTACGTTTCTGGTGATATAAAGTTCCATTTCTTTTACACAGAGGACTACCATCAAGAAATGAATGGGGTCGTATTTGAGGTCTGGTTTACAAAGACACTTCTGCCCAAGCTTCATCCTCATAGCATGATCGTAATGGATAACGCACCCTATCATTCAGTTAAACTTCATAGGGTTCCGGTGCGCGGGTGGAAAAGGCAGATATTCAAAGATGGCCTCAGGACCATGACATACCGTACACGAGAGAGATGATAATTCCTCAGTTGCTACAGCTCGTAGATAGGGTGAGGGATCAGTATGGTGGATATCGCATTGTAGCAGCAGAAGAAAAAGGGCACTTTGTTCTGCGTTTGCCGCCTTACCACTGCAAGCTTAATCCCATCGAGCTTGCCTGGAGGAACAAAAATTCAAACTTTCTGACGTGGAACGGTTGCTGAATGATGCTGTGGTCGAGGTTACTGCGGACTTATGGCAGTCGTTTATACAGCATGTCAAAGAAGTGGAAGACAAGACGTGGACAATTGATGGCTTAATGGAAGAGCTTGCTGTCGACGACATGGTAATTTATTTGGGAGAGGACAGTAGCAGCAACAGCAGTGATTATGTTGATTCTATTGGCAGTGGTATGTCTGATATAGAACCACTGCAGTAACAGATTGTTGCAATTCTTTATGTTTATTAGGCTATAAGTGTGTTTTATGAACTGTATGGCCATTCTTATCGGCGTGACTTCACCTGATTTGATCTTTGTGTGATCTCTGCCTTCGTTTCTACAAGGGAAGTTATAACGTACTGTATTATCTTATTATATAATACGCTAAGGCTCAGGTGTATGTTTCACAAAACTCAAGCTCCTAAACCAGAGGGAGTTAGAAGGTGTGGCTTGTTCCAAAATCTTCCAAATCGTCTCAATAGTATATGAAAAATCTTGCATTTCTTCAAAAGTCAGCGGAAATATATTTATTTGTTTATAAAGTGCTTTTAAACAAATAAACAAGACGATAGCCCTTGGCGGAACTAAATGGCGTACAGCCCGCGTAGCACTATGGCCGGACGGGTAGTCTGTACACATGGGGCGCTCACAACCCATTATGCGAGAGTTCTCGCACGGGTCCGCTAGTTAGGTTATAATTCTGTAATTCTGTCAATACATGTCAGTACCAGGAATCAAACCTGGGGTCACCACGGCGAAAGGCAGGCGTGCGACCCCAACCCCATTATTTCTGTAGTTAAGTAAATGATCTGCAAACCATATCAGCCTATTAATCTTTATTATTTACAACTGCATTAAGTTATTAAGACCATGAACAATACAGATAAGAGGACTATTATTGCCGGCGCAAAACCTTCTAAATTGCGCACGGTTCTAGGAACACTGAATTTTGAACGACGATTACAACAAAACAGCTGGTGTGATTACAGTCCAATTTTCAGAACAATTAGGACAACACTTTCCTTAAGAGTCCCTGCAAATATCAGTGTCACGTGTTACTTCTAAGAGGAGTTGTTGTACATTTTTACTGATCTGCCGTATCTCTTCACAGAACGGTCCAAACAGTTCATTTCTCAGCTGTGCGTTTAGTTCTCGTTCAGAAGTATGATTTAATGTTTTTTTTTTTCATGTTAACTGATGAGATGTAATTTATTTCTGTTGATATTTGTGTAACAAAATGTTAAGTCCACAACCTGCTTTCTGTAGCTAGAGTGCGGCCAGCGGCTAGGCTCCGCCCATCAGGTTCCCCTCTCACTACATCCGTGTGATGAAATGCGTGAACCTACTTCACAGGGGTATAGATATCTAGTTTCATTAAGAGGCAAAGTATATTGTTGGCATTTGGCCAAAATAACTTGTATCTAACATTCTCAAATCACTACATCCATATCACTCACGGGTTCTATACAAATGAATCATTAATCAGTGTCTATTCTTCCTTCATACCTTGCTAGTGAGGCTACTCATTGTGCTGAAAAACAAACATGCAATGATTCCGTCTTCCTCTAATATAACCTCCGATTCCATGAACAATGAGCACTTTATTGCTCCACTCTACACCTCTCCTTCTCCACAGCTATTTTCCTTCGAATACAAGGTAGAGCAATTCCTGCAAGACAATAGTTTGTCAACTGGAGTAGACTTTAAAAAGCCAGTCACTAACCTGCAAGTCTCATTGAGGGCCACATCCACCTGTCGGGCATGGGATGAAGAATACCAAACAGGACATGCATATTCTCCGACGGAATAACAAAAGTGCCATTGCAAATGTTTGCAGTTATTTATGTTATTTATTACAGCAGAATATTATGTTCCTGTATGGCTAAATAGCAATCATACCAACAAACTCGACACCCAACTCAATACAACTATGCGCACGATCACAGGATGTCTAAACACTACTCCTACATTTTGGCTCCCAACTTTAAGTCACATTCAACTACCTGAACTCAGAAGACAGGATGCTTTGGTACGTGAATATAAGAAAATTTTGGACTACCCTGACCTTCCCATTCATGACTTCATCCGAAGTGCAATATCTGACAGGTTAAAATCCAGACAACCAGCAATAAAATCTGCTATGGAACTTTTTAACAAGGGATTTGATATAAGCGATAGATGGGAACAAAAATGGATCCAGCATGCACCAGCAAAGTAATAATCAGTATAAATACTCACAATAAACCAGAGGGATTTGATCTGCCTCGACGTATGTGGAAGACTGCCAGCAGGTTTCGCACAAACCATGGAGTGTGTAAGGACTTACTCTACAAATGGAACAAAATTCCCGATCCTACGTGTTTGTGGAGCGACACCCCAGACCATACAGCACATTGTGCAGCAGTGTAGTATTACGTCATACTCAGGGGATTTAAAGGATTTTCTCGTGTTGACTCCAGATGCTGTTAAGTGGATAGACAATTTAAATTTTACATTATAAGTGCCAATTGTGACTGTAGGTTACACTAACATTCTCTGTTTTGCTTTAATTGTAATAATGTCCTAATATTTGTGATGGTAACTTATGTATTCTGAATATTGTTGTGTTTTTACAATGTGTTACGATACGCTAAATAAATAATAACTATGTTCTAAATCAACTGTTCGTATTTAAACTAGTGGCCTAATTGTTGTTAATACAGAAATGATACACTGCACTATACTAGAGCCATCCTAACTTCCGACTTGAAGTTTCAGTGATAGGTCACAACTACACTCTAACCAGCCAATCACAGGCAGCCATTCGAATGGATATATCGATATAAATCGAGTTTTGCTGACGACGTTGCCAGCTAACTTCTTGCGCTCACATGTTGTTGTCAGCTGTTTGCACTGTGCTCTGTTAGTTTAATTGGCGGTCTTTGTGTTTTCTCGTATTTCTCGTATATTTTTCTTTTGACAATATTCTAGTCTGTTGTTATTTAATAGCTTAGTATTTGTTTGTCGTTTGACATAGTGTAGTATAATTATGTGTAGTTGTAGGTTAGCTTTAGGTTAGTGAGGGTTTGTGTTATTTCTGTCGTGCGTGTGTGCAATAGTGTCATGCCGGGGTCTAGCGCGCAAACGCCAAGCGCCAAGAGAGGAAAGGCCTTAGGACAAGGGACTCCAATAAGGAGTCAAACCCGGGAAATTATTAGTAATGTGCGAGAGTACTTTGAGAGGGAGAAAGACAATGGGGAAACTCTATTACCTGTTGCTCAGGCAGTACAGAGAACAGCTGATCAGAGGCGTGGTGGCTCAGCGGTCTAGCTGAATGTCTCTCACCCAGGCGGTCCGGGTTCGATTCCCGGTCAATGCATGTGAGATTTTCGAAGTGAAATGCCATGTCCTGTGGTTCGGATTCCACGTCAAAAGGAGGTCCCGTGGCTCATGATCTCTAGATTAACGGTCACGTTAAACTACAAGCTTCCTTCCTTCCAGAACAGCTGATGCGACTAAGGTTCATAGAAGCACAGTAATAGGAATTGGGAAAGAGAAATTCCATGCGGAGGAACAGGCAGCCGGACCATCTAAACTAGAAACGCCAGTCAAGAAGAGAAATAGGCCTAAAACAGTGACTGATTTGGATGCTTTCCAACAAGACGCTATTCGCCGTCATATTTATGCTTATTACCGCAGAAAAGAGCATCCGACAATTGAGAAATTACTCCGTTCTCTTGACAATAGCGATCTTTTTCGCGGAGGGAAATCTTCTCTGAAAAAAGTAGTGAAGGATCTGGGATTCCGATATATAAAGGTTAACGGGCGGAGAATACTAATGGAAAGAAGTGATATTGTAATGTGGAGGTGCAGATTTTTGATGGAGATTATGCAAGAAAACTTTGATTCTAGTGTGGCTGGATGAAACGTGGGTCAACGCCTCTCATTCCCGGGGAAAAGCCTGGACAGATGATTCCATGGAAGGTACATTGGCAGTGCCTGTTGGGAAAGGGGGGAGAATAATTGTAATTCATGCTGGTACGTCACAAGGTTTCGTGCCGAATTCTCTTCATGTGTTCCGATCCAAGAAAACTGGTGATTATCATGAGGAGATGAACAGTACCACATTCCAGAAATGGTTTGAAGAATTGCTGAACAACTTGCCTGAGAAGAGCACAATTGTTATGGACAATGCCCCATATCATAGTGTCATTCACGACAAAGCTCCAACAATGGCAGCAAGAAAGAATGTGCTCATTGAGTGGCTGACGAGCCCCAACATTCCTTTACGTGACGACATGAAGAAAGGGGAGCTCATGAAACTCGTGAAACTGAACAAGCCACAGTTTCCAGTGTATGAAGTGGACGAAATTGCTAGGCGACACGGACATTAAGTTATCCGACTTCCCCCTTATCACTGCCATCTCAATGCCATCGAACTTATTTGGGCCCAGGTGAAAAATTATGTCACAGTTAATTACAAACTCTTCACGATTTCAGAAGTAGAAAGACTTCTTTCACAGGCTGTGGACAATGTTAGGGCGGACGATTGGGAGAGAGTCGTGAGACACACGAAAGGAGTCATTAATGAAGCTTGGGAGAAGGAAGATATCATTGTTGAAGACGTGGAAAGATTTGTCATTTCTTTGGGGTCAAGTGATAGTGATAGTGATGGTGATAGTTCAACAGACGGCAATAGTGACTCCGAAATGAGTGGTGTAATCCCTTTATAGGCTCCGGACGCGAGGCGGCAATGGTGAGTAATTTATTTGTAACAATTTTGCTCTGCTTCATTATTAACCGCAGTATATGTGTAATTTCTGCTACTATGTACTTATTCACGAGTATGATGTTGTGTGTAAACATGTCTGTTCACATTACGAGTGTTTTGTTAAATTTGCGGCTATAATCATGTACATCAGCTGATTCGCGTTAGTGAACTGGCAACACCGTATCGCCAGCCGGTGAACTGTCAAGTCGGAAGTAACGATGGCGGCACTATAGAATGGAATAAGGTTATGTCAACTTATCTGGTTTTAGAAGCTGAGTCCTTTCCAGTCTGGTCTCGTACCAAGCTCCCCTCAAAACCTTTGACCCTAGATTCAATATCTCGGAATATGTGCATGGAACGCACTTCCAATTTGGCATACTGGGAATTCAAGATGCGTTACACATATTTAGGGTAAATTTTCTTAGTTAGTGCTACCAAGATAATTCTATGCAATCATATAGGTTCCAAGTTCAACTGCATATAACTTCCATATTAACAAAGGGTGTTAAACCAAATTTTGTATGTGTAATGTCACCAGGGGCGGCACGAGATATAAGCGAACTACGCGGCCGCGGGTGGCGCCGTGAAACGGGGGGCTCCGCGGCGCGCCGAAATATCAAGTTAGGGGCGCCCAGAGCTAGTTTGTAATGTTGTAAACATTACGAATTCTAATTTTTACAACATTGAAAAACTGTAATGTTACATTATAAACGATGTAACCAGATAACATAACCATTCTGTTTATGTTTCGTCTTTTCAGTTTTACTTTACTATTTCACTAACAAACAAAACAAAATAATATTTGAAAAATTCAGCATAACCATTTTAAAGAGTCGCTGCTTTACGGGTGATGCTACTTATGAAACAAACTTAGAACTATTACGGAGTGCCTGGAGCCGTTCGGTCGAAGTATGACCGCTCGCCATTAACGAAAGGGAGAACAGCCCTTCCACTAATGACTTCGACTCGTCCGCGTGACTCATAGGCCTCTTGTCTTTATCCTCTCAGTGGCTCAGTATTGCCAGCTAGCTGACAGCTTTCACTCATCGTTTTAGTTAGTAGTGTGTTGATGTGTTGACGTAAGCTGCACTGTGTTATTGCCCCTTCTTACATGAGAAGATGATTATTTAGAAACACGAAATATCCAGCAATAAAAAGCCATCAGGTGCATTTCACTGTAAAAGAAAGTTGCAGCATTCTAAAGAAGATGAGAAGCAACCTAAAGCGCTGAGAAGGTTTTTTTGCGCCTTCGGCTTCATCGTCATGTGCAAAAATGATCGACGAAACAACTAATTGTAAGTTCATTTTCATAACGATGAGGATGATGACAAGTTACCAATATCAGAGCTGCCTGGACCATCAATAAGTGAAGGATCCCTCAAAAAAGTAAGTGTAACTGTAAATAATTTTAAGTTATATTTTTGCTAATGACTCTAAATGCCTAAATTAATTTAATCTAAATTGATGAGCGTTTGTAGGTATAAACAATTTACCCTTATAACATAAATTATAATAATATTATTGATTTAATAGCATTACTTTACTGAATACTGTCGTAATTTATTTAAAGTATTATAGCACTAATCCTTAAGTAGTATTAATTTATACTTAAGTTGTATATTTAGAAAATAAATTTAGGAATTGAGGGTAGCTTTAGAAGCTATATTGGTGCTTAAGTATACTTGGCCAACAGCAATTTTTATTGCAGGATGAGGATCTGACACTGACTACAGGAACACCATTGGCACTACCAATTGGCTATGACATAACCGGGACCGAAGGTGTTGACGAGGATTCATCAGAACTTACAGACCTGGCGTCTACAAGTCAACAAGCCATTGAAACTGAAACTGTAAGTTTATGTTGATACAATACAATGGGTTATTTATTAGGTATTTCTTTAAGAATTACAATTTACAATGGTTTAAATTGAATCTTAGTTAACGGAGTTCAGGTTTTGTTAAAATATAACTACAGTAGGCCTAGTAGTCCATAGTTAGTTTAGCCTCTGTTAGGTTGAGGGAGGAAAGAAGACAGAGAAGGAAAAGGGGCACCTTATATATTTTGTATTAAGAGGAGACTGTACCTTTTCTGATTCAATCCTTTTAATGAAGATTTCTTCAAAGTTTAAGTACATATCAAATAAAACCACTGAACCTACTATTCCAAAATTTTATATATTTATTAACTTACTACATCCATATCTTCCTGATAAATGAAAATTGTTTTAAAATTTTATACATACTACTTATTTTTAACAGTTTGAAAATGTTCAATTCTTTTTCTTACCATTTTTTTGAAATAAAAATATTTTTTGAAAATAGAAATATTTATTAATATTAATAAAATTTTGTTTTAATGTACTCATCAAGTACCCATAATTATGAATGCAAAGTTTAAGTTCTCCATGTATTACGGCTTTTAAACTACGGTATGTACCGGTATATCTAAAGATAAAAGTTTTAAGGTTGGTGGTTTATTTGCAGAAACTGAGCGCAGAAACGTCATCAGTTTTTTCAAATGACTGTGGAGAATGGCCACCGAAAATAAACGATGATGTACGAAAAATTCTTGTTGAGCGAGGACCACAGGAGGTCACAGACCAAGAATTTCCTGTGGACATTAAAGGTAGGCGATTTTCCTCAAAGCATTACACAAGGAAGCTTTGCAACGGAGAGCAAATCCGCAGGATTTGGTTAATATGTTCCATGTTGAAAAACGCAGTTTTTTGTTTTGCTTGCAAACTTTTTGGAAGTGATAATTCTCTTCTTGCTGGTGGCCAAGGGTATTCTGGCTGGCAAAACTTGAGCAAAACTTTGAGCAGTCATGAGAAATACCCTATTTATATTCAAACCTGCAAATGTTGGCGCGAACTATCTTTACGTTTACGTTTAAAAAAAACTATTGACGAGGAAAATGAAAGATTTATTCGTGCCTAAACTGAACATTGGAATCAAGTTCTAAAACGCCTACTATGTATTGTACAATCTTTGGGGAACTCAAGGATTGGCCTTTAGAGGGAAAAAGACATCCTATTTGAACGTAATAATGGAAATTTCTTAAAGCTGGTTGAACACATAGCTAAATTTGATGGTTTTATGGCTGAACATGTGAGAAGAATAAGTTCAAAAGAAACACACGTACACTACTTGAGCGAGAGTATCCAAAATGAGTTTGCTAGTTTCTTGTTGGTCAAGATTCAAGCTAACATTTTATAACAAATACAGCAAGCAACGTACTATTCTATTATATTAGACTACTCCAGACGTTAGCCACACCGAGCAAATGACTCTTGCTGTAGGTTTTGTAAAAAAATTAGCAAATGAGGATATTTCAATTAAGGAACATTTTTTGGGCTTTTTTCCCATTACAGATTCTTCAGGTGAAGGCCTCACAGAGGTATTGCTCAAACAGTTAGAAGCACGAGGCATTCCTTTAAAAGCCATGAGAGGCCAGGGGTACGACAATGGTTCCGCAATGAAGGGAAAACATGTTGGAGTCCAGAAGAGAATCTTTGATTTAAATCCTAGAGCTTTTTATGTACCGTGTGGGAACCACTCTTTGAATTTGGTCATTTATGATGCAGCCCTGCCGTGCAACATTGCTGTGGACTGTTTCGGCACTATACAAGATATATTTTTTTTCCAGTTCCACTCAAAGCTGGAATATTTTGCGGAAACATGTTTCAAGTCCGACAGTAAAACCACTCTGCAATACTAGATGGGAAAGTAGAATTGAGGCATTGTTGCCTTTGAAGAAGTGTATGGTGCCTTATATCAGGGGCGTATATAGAAAAAAATCGGCGGGGGAGGGGGAGAAGAGGGAGACGGTTCGTCGCCATCTCTCTCGTCCTCCTGCTGACGGGGTGGCTACTGTCTCTGCTGGCCTTTCTGCTCCCACTACCACCAAGGGGGCGAAGCCTGCTGAAGCCAAGCCCGTCCGTATGGAGGAACTCCCCTATAGGAAAGAAAATAGATCGGCGGAGGAGAGGGGAACGGTTCAGCGCCGTTTCTCTTCCTCTCCTAAAGGCAGGGCTGCTCACGTATCTGCTGGCCATCCCGCTCCCACCACTACCAGTGGAGCGGTGCCAGCAGGAGCGACCTTGTTTTATAAGGACCCGGCGTCTGTGGGGAAGGGACCATCTACTTCCCCAAACACACGTCGGCGCCGATCCAAGAAGAAATCTCTTCGGGGCGTGTCGGGGACAGACACCCAGTCTTCGGACCGGGAGGAAGTCCCTCGACACCGCTCTCGCTCTTCCCCAAGAGCGAGACTCGTGAGGTCCGACGACGACCGCGCGCAACCCAAGAGAGCGCCCGCTCCATTTTCTTCGTCTTCGGACGGAGATGTGGAGATTGAGGTGTGCTCTCCTGCCCCATCATCTCCAACTAGAGATGGGGAAGGGTGGCAAACGGTCAAGCATAGGTAGAAGACCAACTTCTACTTAAGTCCACACCATGGCACTATTACAATGGAACTGTAATAGCTATTCTGTTCATCTCGCTGAGTTACGACAATTAATATCTTCGTTTTCGGCAACCATTGTCTGTCTTCAGGAATCCAGGTTTCGTCCTGGACATGAGACAACAATGCGTCACTTCAAACTCTTCTCTAGAGACCGGGTGTACGGAGCTGTGGCCGCTGGTGGCGTCTGCACTCTCGTCCACTCTAGCCTCTTTAGTGAAGAGGTGCCGTTGCGTACTCAGCTAGAGGCAGTTGCAGTTCGTACTTCGTTGCCAGTAATGGCAACAGTATGTAACGTGTACATCCCGCCTGATTCTCAGCCGGATTACGACCAGCTGGTGGATCTAGTCTCTCAGCTCCCCCCTCCTTTTCTCCTTCTGGGAGATGTTAATGCCCACAACACCATCTGGGGCTCCGCTACCACTAGCGGTAAAGGGAGAGATTTTGAGAGGCTGATCAGGCGGCTGGACCTGTGCCTGTTGAACACAGGGGAACCTACGCACTTCTCTATTGCACACGGTACTTATTCAAGTATCGATATTACCCTGTGCAGTCGTGCGCTGGTTCCCCTGCTACAGTGGGGTGTACACGATGACCTTTGTAATAGTGACCATTTTCCAATTATCGTTACTCTTCCGAACCAGAGAGCCATCGAGTTACCAAGTCGATGGCTTCTCCGTCGGGCTGATTGGCCAACTTTCACGGCACGTGCGGTGTTTGCCGAAGATACCTTTGAGAGTGTCGACGATCATACCATTCACATAACGAATGGTATTTTGGCTGCTGCTGAGGAAACAATACCTTCCTCGTCCGGCAACTCACGCCGGAAGCTTGTCCCTTGGTGGACAGCCGAGATTGCAGCAGCCATTAAAGATCGTCGACGTGCTTTCAAATGCTATCGGAGGCAAAACACTATGGCCAACCTTATCACCTTCAGAAGGATGCGTGCTAGAGCCCGATATCTGATTCGGGAGAGTAAGAAAACGACGTGGGAAAAGTATGTGTCGTCCATGACGGCGCATACTCCTTCATCTCAAGTGTGGACTAAGCTTCGTCGGATCTCTGGACTCCCGACATCACTGTCGATACCCGGAGTGTCCATCAATGGAGACATCATCACGGACCATCTCGCCATTGCCAACAGCATTGGCTCGCACTTCTCCGATGTATCCTGCTCCGGGAGTTACGATCCTACGTTTCTGACTCTGAAGCGGGAGGCAGAGACTCACCCCTTGTCCTTTGCCACTGCTGCTTCGGAGTCCTATAATGTACCATTCTCTGAATGGGAACTGCGCAGTGCGCTTGCACTGTGCAGGGATACGGCTCCTGGACCGGATAACATACATAATCAAATGTTAAAACATCTGTGCGATTCCAGTATTAAAAAACTGTTGATCCTCTTCAATCGTATATGGATTGAAGGGGAGTTTCCATCTCAATGGCGAGAGGGGATCGTAATACCGATTCCTAAGGCTGGAAAGAATCCCAAGTTTGTAAGCAGCTATAGGCCCATTTGTTTGACAAATGGCCTATGTAAGCTGCTCGAAAAGATGGTGAACCGTCGACTGGTGTGGTTCTTGGAGGATAAAGGTCTCCTGTCTGAGTACCAATGTGGATTTCGCTCTCATAGGTCCACCACTGACCATCTGGTGCGACTTGAGAGCGCCATACAGGAGGCTTTTTTCCGAAAGCAGCACCTAGTCACGGTTTTCTTTGACCTAGAGAAAGCCTACGACACCACATGGCGCTACGGGATCCTTTCCACCCTTCACAAGTGGGGACTCCGTGGTAACTTACCGACTTTTATTGCGAATTTCATGTCCGTCCGACTCTTCCGTGTAAGGGTCGGTAGGACATTATCGCAATATTATACCCAAGAAAATGGAGTTCCTCAGGGTTCAGTGCTGAGTGTCACCTTGTTCGCGATTGCCATTAATGGCATTGTTGCCGCCGCCGGGTCCGCGGTAGTTCCATCGCTGTATGTAGACGATTTAGCTCTGCATTACAGCTCTGGAAGTATGGCAGTCGTGGAACGGCAATTGCAGCTAGCTATCAACCGGGTCGACAGGTGGGCTCACGACCGGGGTTTTCGTTTTTCAGCAGCGAAAACCTCCGTCGTCCATTTTTGTCGGCTACGGAGGCTACATTTACACCCTGAACTACATCTCAGGGATGCTGCGTTGCCGTTGGTTGACACTTATCGCTTCCTGGGGCTCCATTTTGACAGCAAGTTAACGTGGCAGCACCATATACGGCAATTGAAAATGACATGTCTCAGGAAACTGAACATGCTCAGGTTTCTTAGTGGCACTACGTGGGGGGCTGACCGTGCGGTGCTGCTACGGTTCTACCAAGCCCTCGTCCTGTCCCGGCTAGACTATGGTTCTGCGGCATACGGTTCAGCAAGGCCGGCAACCTTGAAAATGCTGGACAGTATCCACCATAGTGGCGTTAGGCTGGCTACCGGTGCCTTCCGGACCAGCCCGATACCCAGCCTACTTGCCGAATCGGGTGTTCCACCTTTAAATTATAGACGCCAACATATGCTTTTAGCATATGCTGCCAATGTGCGTCAAATGCCGCAACACCCGACCTATCAAGCTCTCTTCGGTACCCAAAACCACCAGGGGTACGCCAACCGGCCTCGTGCCACTCGGCCGGTTGGTATTAGACTTGATAGCTCGTGTACTGAAATAGGAGTGGCTGTAGGTCCCTGTATGATCCGGACATCTAGCGAGGTGCCTCCGTGGCAAGTCCCGCGTCCGGAAATTCGGTTAGATCTTCACCAAGGTCCTAAGGTGAACACGGATGCGTCCGTTTACCGGAGGCAGTTCCACAGCATAGTTCACCAATTTCCGGACGCTGGCATTCTATACACGGATGGTTCGAAGGTGGACGAGAAAGTGGGTTGTGCTTACGTTATTGACGGTGCAAATACCAAGATCTCTTTGCCTGAGGCCTGTAGTGTGTTTACTGCGGAGCTCGTTGCCATCTATGAAGCTCTGCAGTTTGCACTACAGGATGCACGAATCCACTTTCTCGTGTGTACCGACTCTTTGAGTTCGTTGCAGTCAATTGCTACATGTTTCCCGCAACACCCCCTAGTGCAGCGAATCCACGACCTACTAGCCGGGCTGTGCCACGCTGACACTCGAATCACCTTTCTGTGGCTTCCAAGCCACATGGGAATTGCGGGAAATGAGTTAGCGGATCAAGCTGCAAAAGAGGCGGTATCACTACCACCTCGACCAATGGAGGTACCCGCTAGAGATATTCGCTCTCAGTTACGCCTACAAGTTCTGGCTTTTTGGGAGAGTCAGTGGCTAGCTGACCCACTGCCCAGTAAACTGAGAGCGATCAAGGGAACTACTCGCGTGTGGCGGAGCTCCTTCCGGGCCCGGAGAGAGTCCGTCATTTTGTGTAGGCTAAGGATAGGTCATACAAGATCCACCCACTCATACCTAATGAGAAGGGAAGACCCCCCACTTTGTACCTGTGGAGCCGTATTCACCGTGGCCCACATTTTCACCCAGTGTGTGGATCTTGCTGAGTTACGAAGAAACCTTGGTTTGCAGACGACACTCAAACTTATATTAGCCGATGACGCGGTGGCTGCTGATCGCGTTATCCGCTTTATAAGTGAGAGTGGGTTAGGGCCAGCAATCTAAATTTTCCAGTGAACATTGACTCAACGACTTGTTCGTTTTTGAATGATAATTTTTTGTTTTTTCCGTAATTTTTGTTTATTTTTATAATTTTTTATTTAATTGTTTGTTTTTTGTTTTATTAATTTTTGGTCTTTTTAAATTTAGATGTCCACCTCAAAATTTTAAATTCAACTCAAAATTTGTATTCTTTAATCTGTGTTAAGAGGGGCAGATGACCTCGTAGTTCTGCCCCTTAAAACAACAATAACTAACTAACTAACTATCCTGGAAAATTGTGAGTATTCTCAGGGGATTGTCACCGCAAAATACCCAGGAATATCAACCACTACCTTAGAGCATATAACTTTGTGTAATTATTTTAGATAAGATTCAAAGTTTATATAGCCTACAATATTAATGGCAATACAAAAAAAGTTGTAAGATACAACACAACACACAAATAACATTTTATAATTAATGAACTTTCTATTATGATCTATGGTTCTATGGAGTATGAATGGCAAATATCTAAATATTTGTCAATTTATTAAGCAGAAAGTTAAACAGTTTTTTTACATGTATTTCTCAAAAAACATACTGTGGAATTCACAGCTTTACCTCACAAGGCTGAGTGCACCCCGTTCCAGCCCTCAGACCAGAATTAAAATTTCTTGGCTGAGCCGGGAATCGAATTCGGATCTCCGGGGTGGCAGCGAAGAATGCTACCCACTACACCACGAGGTAATCTAATTTCAATCTTAATATTGTTTATAACTTAGCCAATAAGTTAAGATTAGGGTACAACCAAATTTACAATTGAGGCATCCATTTCCAAAACTGCACCTTGTCCCAAAATTTTTGAAATTAAGATATTGGTATCACTGTCTTCCTCTCATTCTCCTCTTTTGAAGTATGCGTATTCTACAGATACAAAACGACTCCAAACCCTTTACAAGTGAGGTTGGAATTCGTGTCCATTTCCAAAGTGCCCCTTGTCCATTCAATATGGCGGGATATAAATCACTGGTGTTATACAGAACCACAATGACCCTTGTCCATGCAACACTGTAATGCAATGAGAGATGCCATTTCCAAAGTGACCCTAGTCCAGTATATGAAGTAGTTTCAGCACCTGTCATAAAATTGCCTCTGAATATTAATTTGCTGTCCTTTTATGAGAGTAAATTTCTTTTTAGATGTTGGTAATAGTAGGTTTAGCCTAAATAAAAGACAGGGATAAATTCTGACGATCTGATATGCCGTGAGCTGACGTCAACAGTGTACGTCTCTGAGTGCATTTCGCGCTATAATGTATTGTTTATTTACCGCGAATGTTTGACCAGTTTTCAGTGTTTTAACTTTTGGAAGTAATTCTTTGTGTTGTTCTTATTACAATTGGTGAGTTTGTGACTATGAACGAAGGCATTTCTAACAGTGGACCTGAACTTTCTTTGAAACAGAGAGGCAATGTGAGACCTTCTCCTAAAGGCAAAAGACGCAAAAAGAAACGAAATACCGCTGCGTGGAGAAATAATGATAAAAAGGCCAGACATTCATCTCAAAGGCTTCCAATTCTTCCAAAGTGTGACCATAAAGGAAGGAAAGACTTCTATGACAATGCAAGATGTACGTAGGTTCCACCAGATGTTCTACCCACACCACTGTGATTATAAAAGTGTTAAAGTTGATCAGGATAATATTATTTTAAAATATACTTCTACAGAAAAGCCTGAACGTGATAGAAGCAGGGGCGAACGTAAGCAAAACACCCAATACTGGCACAAGTACTTTATGCCCATGAAGTGTGGTGATTCGGTTAAACAAATCCAGATTTGCCAACGTGCTTTTTTAAGTATTTTCTTAACATTGACAAAAAAAGAGTGCAGAGGATTTGTAGATTCCACTGGCAAACAGGACTGCCTGCAAGAGAAAATCGAGGTGGTGACCATCGTTCTCATTTGTACACTGATAAACCTAACAATGTCAAGATGTTTGTTGAATCCTTGGTACCTATTGACAGCCATTATTGCCGGAATAAAAACACTTAACAAAATGTACCTTGATTCCACTCTCACCATTCGACGACTATGGGATGCTTATAACAGTGCGTGTGCTAATGACAACCTGAAAGTAAACTATGAGTTCTTTAGAAATATTTTTGCAATGAATATAACATAAGTTTCAACACTCCAGCAACTGATAAATGTTCCAAGTGCATTCAATATGAAGAGAGGCTTAAGGTAGAAACCAACAGGTCCTTGGAGATTGAATTTGAGTGCCATAAACGTAAAGCCAATGCATTCTTCGGACACCTCCACACACATGTGGAAAAATCAGTCACATTTTCTTTTGACTGTCAAAAGAATATGCCGTTACCTAAAGTACCTGACCAAGCTGCTTATTACTCTAGGCAGCTCTACTTGTACAATTTTGGCATCGTTCAAGGAACATCGAAGGATTCACAAACTCGAGCAAGGTATTTCTATACACTTGGACAGAAGCAGATCATCACAAAGGGTCTTCTGAAATTGCCTCTGCCATTCATCATAGACTCATTCACAGTGATTTAAGTGAATATGAAGTAGTGCGACTTTTTGCAGATGGTTGCGGGGGTCAGAATAAAAACACTACATTGATTTCTATGCTGATGAAGTGGTTAGACTCTGATGCTCCCCCAAATATTCGTGAAGTGCAGTTATTCTTCCCAGTGCCAGGGCATTCATTCATGCCACCTGATCGAGTCTTTGGTCGTATTGAGAAGGACTTGCTAAACATGGACACAATAGTCGAGGTTGAAAAATACTATGAAGTGTTTAGGAAACATGGGACTGTTCTAAAAGTAGGAGAAGACTTTCGAATGAACGCCTGGAAAGACGCTTCTGTTGGTATTGTGAAGAAGCCAAGCCAGTGGCACTTTCGGTTTTCCACCTGCAAGAGATTTATTGTAATGCGAGGAAATGTACCAACGGCCCGAGTGCTTGTACGTGGCGAGGTATCCTACAGCACTGATACTGGTGTAGGTAGGAAAGTTTGTCGCCCAGGGAGAAATGCTAGATATATTCAGCCAGCTATTATTCCATCTGGTGTGCCACTGAAGCAGCCCAAGAGAGACGATGTCAGGAAGCTACTTCAGCTCCACTTTGGTCCTACATGGTACAACCTTCCAACATTCTAGTTATATGAAACCCTCCTTCTGTCAAATACTGTGCAAAATAAGGACGAAAGTTCAGAAGAGGAACATGATGGTGGTTTGATGGATGATATTGATGACATGGTGTAACATGATGGCATTAAGGAAATAACTTCAATGAAGATTAATATGTTTAGGAAATTATTTACTTTTGCTATTTTCAAATAAAATAAAATAAAATGCAATAAAATTCTTGAGTTAATGAGAATACGGAGTATCCATATTTCCAGTCATATAAATGAAAAGTATGTAATACAGAAACAATAAAGGACCTTCTTCAGAGCATACAGGACCAAAATGCCCTTTGTCCGTTAGTCAGTTCCAAAATGACCCTTGTCCAAATATTTTTTAATGATTGTGGCGTGAATATGCTCTGCTTTACCCAAGAAACTATCTAGATAGGTCATATAGGTCATTATTAACCAAACAACTCTGGAATGAGCATGTTCTAACAGAGAAAGAACATTCCAAACGTTTTTTCTTGTTTGCCAAAAAAAAATGTGCTTGTGGACAAGAGGCTGTTTGGATATGGACGCCACAATTATTTGATGCTCTTACCGGAGCAACACTTTCTTAATTTTTATTGGCTTTTTTCCGGGGGGGAGGGCTGGAGCCCCCTCGGCCCCCCACCTTATATACGCCCCTGCCTTATATGAAGCTTCTCAAGATCAGAAACTTGATGCATTTGGTAGGACCACTGCCATAGGACTTTAAAAGAAACTGCAAAACTTCAAGTTTCTATCCTGCTTAGTGACATAGCATGAGATCCTGCATAAAACCAATATGGTTAGTAAACTGTTGCAAAAAGTCACAAATGACCTACAAAGTTCAATGGATCTCATTAAATGTGTAAAATCATTTCTGGAAAAGATCAGATCAGATCAAGGACTAAACAGCGTCATTACAGATGTAAAAGAACTTGCAGAAAAAAATCGAGGTTGATGCTTACTTTGAAAAAGAAACCCTACTTCGGCCAAGAAAAGTAAAAACACAGTTCTCCTACCGTATGAGAGTGAAGATGAAGCTGTACGATCTGAAAAAAAAAAAAGCATTTAAAGTTAACTTCTTTTTTGTCGTACTTGACACAGCAATAGCCTCATTAAGGGGGAGATTTGAGCTAATGGAACACCATAGTGAAAGTTTCAAATTTCTTTATGACATTGCTAGCTTCGAGAAGAATTTGAACGAACAACAGTTGAAGAAAGCCTGTAAGCACCTTCAAACCGTTTTGAGTGATGGAGGAGACTGTGATGTGAACGGAGATGCTCTGTTCGAAGAACTGCGAATTTTTTCACCCTGGAAGTCACCCAGCTGGAGCCTTGTCTTTTATAACATAACGTGGTTATGTGGACATTTTTCCAAATGTTTTTGTTGCATTGAGGATTCTGATAACGCTCCCGGTATCAGTGGCCAGCGGAGAAAGAAGTTTTTCGAAGTTTAAACTTATAAAAACATACTTGCGATCAACTTTAAGCCAAGAGCACTTGAGTGAACTAGCTACTTTGGCCTTTAAAAATGATTTGTTAAATGAAATGCGAACAGTTTCACCGCTGAACGAGTTTTCTGAAGCGAAAGCCAGGAAAATCTCGTTTTAATTTTTAAAGATTTCAACAGTGTGCAAAAAATCAACAATAATTGTCATTCTATGTAATAATAATAAGATAGGATAAGATAGGATAAAAATGAAGCTGCCTAACACAGAAACACAAAGTGGAGAAGAAGAGTGGAACAATTTCAGACAGACATTTGTTGAAGCAGCAGTTGAGGTATGTGGGAAAACAAAAGCAAAGGTTAAGGAAAAGGAGACCCGGTGGTGGACAGACAAAATAAAGCAAGAAATAAAAGAAAGGAACAAGGTGAAGAAAGAAATGGATAAGGAAAAGCAAAAAACATATCAGAAAGATGAGGATAGGATAGAAAGGTTACATGTGGAATACAAAAGATTAAAACTACAAGTAAAAAGGAGTATCAGGAAAGAAAAAGAGAAATGCTGGGGAGAGTTCACCAACAAAATTGAGCAAGATAGTAGAGGAAATCAGAAACTACTGTATAGAGTAATAAAATCGAAAAGAGCAGACCAAGAAAAAATCAAGGCATTAGAGAGAGAAGATGGTTCCATAGTACATGATGAAAAAGGTCTTCAGAAGGTGATGTCTAAGTATTTTGAAAAGCTTTATAATGGGGATGACTTCCCAGAGGAAGAACGAGATAAGAAAATGGAAATAGACGGAGAAAAAGAAGAGAACCCAATAACATGGTTGGAACCATGGTGTAACTACAATGGTGAGGCGGATCGCTCCCTCTCTCTCATGCGGATGACGTCAGAACGGGGGCAACTGCGAGTTGTGGCTATAGGCGGGAGTCAAGCGCGTGATCAGCAGTCGATTGAAACATGCTAATGTTGACAAGTGTGTGCGTTGCTAGTGAAAGTATTGTATTTCTTAATCTCTGTCGACGGAAAGTGGGATGCAATGCAGAATTGTGCTATGTATGGTTGCAACAACTACTCCAGGAAAACAAAAGGGTCTAATATAAAATACTTTGTATTTCCACAAGACAAAGATGTAGCGAGCTCATGGGTCAGAGCTTGCAGGAGGGAGGACATGTTTAATTTAAAGCATGGTAAGTTATGATTTCTAAAACTAATCTGTCTGTCGTGAACAGAACAGTAAATCATTCTTTAAATTATTTCTCTCTAAAATTAAAACATTGCAATAGCTCTGGACGCATTTTCAAACTGAGATATTAAAGAATATTATAGAAATGGATAGGCAAACCAAATAACAATTACGAGTGGAGATTATTAGGGTCTATTATTATTATTAGCATTATTATTATTATTATTATTAACATTATTATTATTATTATTTCAGCTCGAGTATGTTCTCTTCATTTCACTAAAGACAGTTTTGCTATTCCACTTCGACAGCAATTGTTGAACTATACTCCAGTGCACAGTTGAACTTTAAAATTAGATGCCATTCCGACTGAAAATCTACCAAAATCCACTCAAATTACACAAAGGAAAATGAAAAGATCTCTGGAAGAAACTGAAAGTCGGTCGATAAGGCTGGAAAAGAGGCGTCGTAAAAGTGTTATAAGTGAAATTATACATAACAATGAAACACTCACCGAAGGAATACAATCTAAACATGCCTGCTTGAATGCGAAGGAGTTAATAAGGTAAGCTTCTTTTTGTTTTTGAACATTGAAGTCTCATTTAATAATAAAAGGTGAATTTGTTTATTTTACACGCACAATACAACTAAGGTTCATTATGATACTTGGAAGAGAGGTAACTAGCGGAGTCGAGCACTGCTTTCACCAGATTGTTGAGACATTGATATCATGAGTTTAATTAAAGCCTGGTGTAGCTATAGTATTAATCTAATCTTGACCTTCATGAAGCCGTAGTTTAGTGGTCATATGAAAGAAATATTGCTCTTGTGAATAGAAACGTAGGCTACTCTAGTTCCAATATAAGTTCAAAAAATAAACCTGATAATTCAACGAATGTCTTTCCTTTTAAGCACTCGTTCTCATGAAGATGAGGTCAACACTTTGAAGAAATTAGTTGAGGAGGTACGTGAGGAATCCGAAGCTTGGAAACAAAAGTACGATGATTTATGTGCAGACCATTCGGCGTTGAAGAAAGAAATCGCCGATCTGAGGAACAGTCGTTGCAAAGAAATTCAGACGATACTGGGTAAAGTCTTCACTCCAGGTCAAATAAAACATTTATTAAGTACAGAGAAACGTAAGAAAATTAATTGGTGTTCTGACGATATAGCGGCGGCTATATCACTCAGAAGTGTGAGCCCTAAAGCCTACCGGTTTTTAAGGGCTAATAACTATCCCTTTCCAGGACTGACGACGTTACGTGATTGGGCTAAATGTTTGAATTTAGAGCAGGGTGTTTTGCAAGATGTTGTGAAACTAATGAAATATAAATCAGCAGGACTAACCGAATTGGAACGCTTGACTGTATTGACATTTGACGAAATTTATATTTCAAATCACATGTGTATCGACAGAAGCAACCAGCAGAAAATTGGCCCTCACAAAACTTGCCAAGTTGTCATGGCACGAGGTTTGATTGGTCAGTGGAAGCAGCCTCTTTATTATGCCTTTGACCAAAGAATGAAAAAAGATATTATTCTTGGAATAGTATCGAATCTACATTCTGCAGGCTTCACTGTTGTAGCCATTACAAGCGATATGGGGTCTGGGAATATGGGCTTGTGGTCAGAGCTTAATATTGGACATAATAAGGAATGTTTCTTCAATCATCCAAGCAACGATTCCTTAAAAGTGTTTGTGTTTGCAGACATTCCTCATTTATTGAAACTTGTGAGAAATCATTTGTTAGATCAGGGATTTGTGCTGCTCAATGGAAAAAAAGTGAACAAGGAATGTTTGGAACTACTAATCCTATGTCTTCTTCTGAACTCACTATTGCGCACAAAATTAGCAGATATCATTTAGATTTAAAGGGATCAGAGAGACAAAAATTTCGGCCTGCAGCTCAAGTACTTTCAAACCAGGTATCAAAGGCTCTTGAATGGTGTGGAGGGAAAGGGTTGATGAAAAACATTGACTGGGAAGAAGCGGCTAGATGTATAAAATTAATAAATGACTGGTTTGACTTATTTAATGCTAAGAACAAATTTGGGAGTCATTCTGAAAGAAATGCATTTGGTACTGATTTAGACAAGCAAATCAGTTTGCTAAATAATGTTAATGAGTTGATAACGTCCATGAGAGTTGGCCGACATAATGCCTTACTCCCATTTCAAAAAGGAATTCTACTAAGCAACACGTCTCTAGTTAACCTTTTTAAATATTTGAAGCCGATATACCAAGTCGAGTACATAATAACTGATCGTCTAAATCAAGATATTTTGGAGAACCTTTTCTCGTATATTAGAGGAATGGGAGGCTCCAATGATCACCCATCCCCTCTGGACATTAAATATAGATTGAAATGGTACATTTTGGGCAAGCACTCTGCTTCAATTTTTACTGTAAATAGAAATACAGAGGAGGATATTGACGAAAAGTGTCTGATTAAACCAATGGAAACAGAAACTGACACCTGTTTCTCGCAGACTGCGTTAGTGAATGTTGCCAAACGTATTCCTGATATCGTGGATGCTCCTGACGAAGAAAAACTAGTTTCTACTTTATTTGTTGAATCAAATTACGAAACTGAGGAAATGAACATGAGTTTGTTTGAAATGGCCGATCATCAGATTGAATTGTTCGATGAATTTGATCTCTCGGATTTTAAAGATGAAATGAACCACGAAGGTTTAAAATACATTACAGGATATGTAGCACACAGATTCAGGGATAAGTACAAAAACTTGGGAACATTATCTCAAGAACTTGAACCCAGTAAAGAAGGCCCAGATTGGATCCAGTTTATTTCAAGGGGAAATGTTTTGTATCCCTCTAATGAACTTATGGAAGTTGCAAAGACAATGGACGCTGAGTTTCATAAATTTGATGGCAATTCGCTATCAACTGATAAGTTTATATTCAATGAATTAACCAGCAGGACCTTGAGAAAATTGCCTCATATTAATATTGCATATGAGGTTATTCACTGTTTAGCTCGAACCCGAACATATATTAGGTTGCGTGACTTAAACAGAAAAATAAGTTTCGGCAATTCACAGAGAAAATTGAATCGCAAAATGTGTAAATTCACCAATGTGAAAAAATAGTGGATCTCGTTAAAGGGCCATTACTATTGTTTAGAGGTACGCCGTATTCATAATTACCAACATTATTATCAGTGTTTACAATACAAAGTATGTACAGTGTTATAATAAATGCTTTTATTAATGCCTTCAAGTTATATTATTATGATCAGAGCCGCATTACAGAGTGCTGTGTCACCGAACGCAACGCTCCCGTTGTGACGTCATCCGCACGAGAGAGAGGGAGCGATCCTCCTCACCATTGTAGTTACACCATGGTTGGAACTTGAAAGGACAGTGAAAGCAATGAGCAAAGGTAAAGCAAGTGGAAAAGACGAATTCAATGCTGATATGATTAAGGCAGCAGGAAGCATTGGACTACAGTGGCTATACCGAACCCTCAATGCCATATGGAAGGATGAAAGGATACCTGAAGATTGGCAACAAGGAAGCATTGTACCACTGTTCAAGAAAGGAAATAGGAAGAAATGTGAAAATTATAGAGGTATAACATTGTTATCACATGGGCTAAAAATAATGGAGAAAGTCATAGGCAAGAGACTGAGGGATATAATAGAACCTCAGTTAGAGGAAGAACAGTATGGCTTTAGACCGAATAGATCAACAATAGACTTGATATTTGCAGTGCGAATGATAATGGAAAAGCATCTAGAAATGAACAAGGAAATCATCTTTATATTTTTGGATGTGGAAAAAGCCTATGATACAGTTAAAAGAAAATATGTATGGGAATGCCTACTGAAAAGGAATGTACCAAAATCACTAATTAACAAGATAAAAATGTTGTATTATGAGAGTAAGAGCAGTGTACAAGTGGGTAGTGGTGATTCTGAAACATTCTATACAAAAAAAAAAAAAAAAAAGGCCTCAAGCAAGGAAGTGCACTGTCACCATTATTATTTGTTATATTGATGGATGAAATCATAAAACGTGGGGCGTGGTGGCTCAGCGGTCTAGCTGTATGCCTCTCACCAAGGCGGTCCGGGTTCGATTCCCGGTCAATGCATGTGAGATTTTCGAAGTGAAATGCCATGTCCTGTGGTTCGGATTCCACGTAAAAAGGAGGTCCCGTGGCTCATGATCTCAAGATTAACGGTCACGTTAAACTACAAGCTTCCTTTTTTTTTCATAAAACGTGTAAAACAGAGTATCAGTAGTGATGAAGTGAAGGCCTTGGTATTTGCAGATGATGTGGTGATTTGGGGAGAGGGAGAAAAGGAAGTACAAAGGAGATTGGACATTTGGAATGAAAAGCTGAAGGAGTTTGGAATGGTAATTAGTAAAAAGAAAACTGTAGTCCTGCACTGTGGAAAAGAGGAAAAGAGAAGCCAAGTGAACATAGATGGAGAATGGTTGGAGAATGTGGAACAGTTCCCATATCTGGGTAGCATTGTTAACGGAGGTAATGAAATCAACCCTGAAATTAACAACAGACTAAGTAAAAGCACAACATTCTATCATCAGGTCAGAGAGCTTTTATGGGATGACAAAGTGCCCAGGAGAACGAAATTAACACTATATAAACAGTACTTCATACCAATTGTAACATACGGACTGGAAACGCTGGTAACTAACAAGAGACAAGATAGTAAGATCCAAGCAGCAGAAATGAAATTTTTAAGAACATCTGTAAAAAAGACAAGAAGAGATAGAATTCAAAATGTTAAAATCAGAGAGGAGCTAAATGTGGAACCGTTAGTACAGAAGATACGGAAAGCAAGACTGAGATGGTTCGGACATGTGAAGAGAATGGGAAAGGAACGAGCGGCAAGAAGGGAGTTGGAAAGAGAAGTTAAGGGTAAGCGATCAGTTGGAAGACCAAGAAGAAGATGGATGGATCAGATTTGGAAGGACATCGGAGAAGCTGGATTGGATGTGGAGGAAGTAATGGACCAGGAAAAGTGGAAGGACAGAAACGAGTGGAAGAGGCTTGTTAACCACACCCGGGCGACTGGAGTGGGACATTGATGATGATGATGATGATGATGATGATGAAATAAATGTTTGGTCTTAAGTTATTTTTTTGTGTATCCCTTTGCCTTTTGGCCATATAACACGTTTAGTAAAACTAGTAAAGGTACTCTGATGAGCATATGGGGGAGGGGCGCCAAAATGTTCTTTGCTTACACTACAAAAATACCTAGGGCCGGCACTGAATGTCACATGATATATATCTCTGTCTACTTTTAGAGTCACCAGGGCTACCAATTGTTGTTAAATGCTCTCCATAATTTTGAACCCTATTATTACGTACACCTCGCGATTCGTGAAATTTTCAAAAGTGTTAAATATGATGGGAGAAAGGCATATAGGACATGTGTTACAAATTTGAATGTAATTTGGAACCCTATCTATTTACGAAATTTTGACATTTCGGCTCCATATACAAATTTTTAGGTTCATTCGTGAAATTTATCGCAACTAGAGAAATAATGCATTAAACCGTTATCCGACTTTTATTACAACCTTTTCAAGGCATGGATGCGTAACATCAGTCGTATATACGGCATCCTACACCTAATTTACCTCTTGTAAAACGTTCAATTATTATGTTAATACATTTTAATTATCCTTTCTTAAATTCTAAGTACGGCTATACCCTGTAAATATGTATTGTAAATTTGTATAACCTTAAATACGTAATGTGAATACATCTAACCTCAAAATCTGTGTAGTCGAAAACTGTAAAAATTTCTGTAAGATTCGTATATTGGGTATAATCCACTATCATTCTGATACATATGGAGGGTTCTGGAAACTTACTGTAATGTTTTATTATTCTGATACATGTAGAAACATTAGAAATTTTGTAGACTTCATTCACTGTGCTTTGTGTATAATATGTATTGGAATATTCAAGTTGGGTCTACGCTAATCGCGAGACCGGTCAATCGATTGTTCCTTGTATGTTCGAGTGTGTTCCTTTTAGAATGTTGCAAGAACACTTCCAGAAGTCGATAGTTCTAGACCATTTGTCGAAGTCTTGGTCACACGCAAATTTATCAGGATAGTTCACCATACCTCCGAAAGTGAGCTTATATGAACGAATAAAACAGTTCTCGCAGGACGGAATGTTGAGGTCTGGAGAAGTAATGCTCTGTAGCTTTTGCAATAAAAGAATACCATGGGAAACTTCTGATGCCGTAAAAAAGCACATTTCTAGCCGCTACCGCTGGAAAGCAGCAAAGACACGCAAGCGGCAGACAACAATGTTCGAGGCAGCTGAATGTTCAAAAGAAGCAAAGGTACGTAACATTCAATTGTTATATTCTTGTGAATACTTTTATTTCGTTGCGGGTGACGTAACAACCATGGTCTGTTAAGGTACGTCCACACCAAGATGTTTTAGTCAACTTTGTTTGTTTGTTTTTTTATTTTTTATTATTATTATTATTTTTTTTTGCGTATGGCTTTTAGTGCCGGGAGTGTCCGAGGACATGTTCGGCTCGCCAGTTTTGTAGCTGCTTCGAGACGGACACCCAATGGGTGAGCTACAAGTACCGTTGGGGATGGAAGGAGGGAAGTGGGAATGTAAGGACGAGGAGTTGGAAGGTAGCGGCTGTGGCCTATAGTTAGGGACCAACCCCGGCATTTGCCTGGAAGGAAGATGGGAAACCACAGAAGACCATCTTCAAGGTTGCCGGCGGGGGGATTCGAACCTCCTCGCCTCCCGGATGTGAGCGACTGCCATCAGTCATGCCGTAACCACCACGGCTAACTCACCCGGTAACTTTGTTAATAAACACTGTTAACAAACAATGTTCAGGAACATTTTTGACTGTTAATAAACAAAATAGCGTGTTCATTAACTTTTTGAGCATGTTGATAAACAAAATATCTTTAACTTTTGTGAATGAAACTTTCCATTAGCTTTTCGTGTTTTCGTTAACATTTAGGTTCGCACATGCTCACTGATGCAATTAGAACACGCAAATTCATAGTGCAGAATATGATGCTTTCTTATTTCTTCTAAAAATTGACTCAAATCGCAAGCGGAAGATCTAAATACAGTATTTAATTCTGTATATTCTTCTTCTTCTTTTCTTCCGCTTTTCCCACACCTGTGTGGTCGCGGATGCAAACTGTGATGCCCAAGTGGATTTGGCCCTTGTTTCACAGGTGGATGCCCTTCCCACCGCCAAGCCCCTCTGTGGAGGGATGGCATTCACTATTTTATATATCTGTGGTGGTTGGTTGTGATGCATGAATTGTTGATAATTTAATTGCACAAAGTAATTATTTGATTTTTTCTGACTTTATTAGGCTGCCAAACTGGATTTTGTCTCTTCGGCCGTAGAGATGATGGTATCAGTTAACATTCCCTTGGAAAAGGCAGATCTCCCACTTTCAAGGAATGGGTGAAGAAGAATGTTTTAGGCGGTGGAGACCTTCCAGGAAGTAATGTTCTTTGTAGGGAATATTTGCCTCTCTTGGCAAAATCGAGGAAGGAAAAGGTTGTTATGGCCGTACATAACAAATAAGTTGCTGTCATGTGTAATGAAACAACCGACAAGATGGGCAGGGCAATTTTCGTTTTTCTGCTGTCTACAGTGGAGCCTCCCGCATTACAGGACCAGTATGTGGCGGCAGTCACTTCGTTGGAGGCAGTGAATGGATGGACATGTGCTCGAACGATTACAGATGCACTGCGCATCACGAAAGTGAACTATGACCAAGTTGTGGCCTTAGTAACTGACTGGGTTGTCACTCCTCTTGCCAGAAGACTCTTCACATTCAATGCTGGGCACATAAGGTCAATCTGGTTGGTGTTGTGGTGAAAGAATGTCTGTCGTCCTTGAACAAATTAGTTGTTTCCATTAAGCAAACATTTCTACATGCCAGAAAGAAACGGTACGCCTTCCGACAGTTCCTGCAGGAGAAAGAATCGGGGGCTGGGATGTTTCCAATTCCTGTTGCCACAAGGTGGAATTCCTGGCTGGAAGCAGTTGAGTGGCTGGCAGATAACTGGACATATTCTTTTCGAGTTTTTCCAAACCAATGATGGAAAAGAATCATTCACTGCTGCATCTTCGCATCTGCAGAATATAACAAAATCGGAGTTAGAAATACTTTATGTGCAAGCTCTTTTCGTTAAATCTGTAGCATCGGTGATGAAACCTCTATTGCTCAGACTGGAGACAAATTCCAAACCAATTGCATCAGAAGTGTATCCCAAACTTAAGAATTTGAAGAAGCATTTACAAGTAGTTGCTGCAGGAATGTTCAGCAACAAGCTCCAGGAGGAGCTGGATGCCCTGAAAGGTAATCTTAGGGGCAGAGCGATGGAGGAAATAAAGAAGACTTCAGGCCATATGCATACAAAGTTAGACAACCTAATGTTGGGGGACCCAACCCATACATTTTTGGAGCCAGTGTCTGAGCTCTTCTACAGGCAGAATATCTTTTCACTGTCTGCAGCAGGAGACGAACTGAAGGCCCTATTCAGCAAAATACCATCACTGAAGGGTATTCCCGTTGATAAAGGAGTGCTCGCATATAGGGATCTTCAGGATATTCTGAAGAAGAATGCAAAAATAGCGGTGGAAGATGCTCTTCAGGCAATGCGTGAGGATCATCAACCCTTTGTTGATGGTGCATTAAGGGCACTGTGGGTTCCAGTGTCAAATGTAAATTGTGAAAGATTCTTTTCAAACTTTTCTTATGTGTTGACGGATTTCAGAACTAATCTAACAATGACAAATTTGGAATTGCTGTCATCCTAAAATTATGAATGTAAAACATGAAAGGAAGCAGGGAGGAAAAGTTTGTAAATATCTTTTTTGTCTTTAATGTTTGCGATTTCTGTCTTTTGTACCGATAATTTTGAAGTTACAATATAAATATTTGAAAGTACTGACTGCCTTTCTATTTCCCTAAGATCCATATTATCTAAGAATTTGTCTTTTCTACCCTAGAATTTTTGTTTCCTACTCGAGAATTTGTATTACCTACCCAAGAATTTGCCCTCGTTACTCAATAATTTTTTCTCTTTTTACTCAAGAATTCAGCACCATTTCATTCAAGAAATTCTAGTGTCCCTACCTATTATCAATGTATGCAGGCAAACCGCTCAAAATTTGGCACATTTGTATAGACGATAATTTTGCAAATTCATTTTGAGCAACCAATATGTTAGTGTTGCTAGCATAATTCTAAGCATTCTGATAGGTTCAATGTTTATTTGCATCTAACTTCCATGACATTTAATGGATAACTTAACAAAATTTATATAAGTTTATACCGTAAGGGATATATTTGTGTGCATTTTCTGTTGCAGCATATCTACCAACTACCTAATAACTCTCTCTGAGCATTTAAGTCTTGGCTCTCACTATCTCAGATTCCATGGAAGGAAGCTATTTCAAACAAACTGTAGTGCTTTATTAGGCTATATTATTTCAAGTATAATTCAAGCAAATCATAAATGCCAGTATTACCAACTTAATTTTGTTATTATTTTAGATAGCCTATATAGATCAGTCATTGGTATGAATCTTACATTTTAAGAAAAGTAGGCTCTTTAGTTCATCACGGAACTACTTGTTTAAGTATGAAAACCTTTTGAATCATTGACTTCTACGGATGTGAGCTTTTTAAGTGATCCTGTCCTAAGTTATCTCACCCACACTAATACAATTTCATGTTGTGCATTGTACTGTATTTGGAATGTGCCATGAATCTTGGTGCCACTTGAATATTTACATTCTGAGTCGTTTGTGCCTGTTGCTATGGTTTATGTGCACTGTATTTATGATCCAGTGCAAATTTCTTTGATGATGTCTTTAGAAATACCAATGACAACGTATCACTTGTTTAGGATGCGGCTTAAATTTGGTTTGCTTTCGTTCGTGTGTGGTGAACTTGCTCCTCATGGCTGGCATTCAGTTTCTTATAAAGTTATAAGGTTTATTAAGGTTTAACAATACTGTATGTGGTGAATAGGTCTGCACTGATTTAAATATCTTTGTACACACCCAATTTGTGTCACATGTCCAATACAAAGTTAATTTTTATGAGAGTGGATGTGCCTTTCAAAACACTGGTTAGCTTTACGTAGTTGATTCAAAGTGATTAAGAACCTGTAAATTATTTTAGGTCAGTGCGTGCTTGTCACATCTTAGTATCAGCTAGTGGCCGTGCCTGTCTATCTGGACTACGCTATTCATGTCAAATCGTGGAGAATGGCCGCTGGCAGAAAAGTATCCATTCGTTTCCTCATAGTACAGCTCGTAACCTCAACTGGCTTAGTCCGGAGTTATTAGAGCAGGTAAGCTAAAATATTTTTTTGCTATAATTTTATGCATATACTGTCTTAATTTTGCCTGTTGTTATCATAGATTCTGTCAATATGTACAGAACCTACAGGGATACAACGAGAAATCGGACGTGTACAGCGTGGGGATGACTGCATGTGAATTGGCCAATGGTGTGGTGCCATTCGCGGATATGCCAACCACTCTAATGCTGACAGAGAAAGTGCGTGGCTGTTCTCCTCAGCTTCTGGACTGTTCAACGGTTCACTTATATGAAGACCTAGACCCTGCAGGAGATAACCAGCTGCATGGTTAGTGTAAATATGTACAGTACCTCTGATGGCTCTGCCTGCAGTTAATTAGTCTGAAGAGGGCTGGACACTCAGGATAAGTTTAGGTGGGATAGTTTTTATACAGGGTGTCATTTATGTACTCGAGTACCTTTAAGGGGCGTGTAGGGGATGGGTATAGGATCAATTTGGGGTAGGGAACCTGGGGTCGGAATGGCCTCCTAACCCTAGAAAACAGGTTTGTTTCAGGCCCTCCGCCCCTGTAAAGTAGGGAAGCGCGCCATGTGTTACTTTGAGGTCAGGCACTCTTTCGCTGTCAACGGTCTTGGCGCGACCACTGCTCAACGCTGTGCTAGCCGAGAGCTGCATTCCTCTTGCCAATTGATAGTTCCGTCGTCTTTAACTATTACAGAAACACACGTAAGTCGTTGATACTAATAATCAAAAGGCAATTGATTTACAGAATCAACGATAGTTTTAAAAAATCAGCACAGAATAAACACGCACTGTGACTATGACCCCCTCCTACCCCTCTAAAAAATAAAGAAAAAGAAAAAAATGAAGGCATGGCACCCCAGGAGAAACGAACCCGGTACCACCGTGGCACCACGCCTCGCCGCTATCCTCTCGGCTAACGCAGCGTTGAGCGGTGGTCGCGCCAAGACCGTTGACAGCGAAAGAGTGCCTGACCTCAGAGTAACACATGGCGCGCTTCCCTACTGAAACAAACCTGTTTTCTGGGGTTAGGAGGCCATTCCTACCCCAGGTTCCCTATCTCAAATTGATCCTATACCCATCCCCTACACGCCCCTTAATGGTACTCAAGTACATAAATGACTCCCTCTATAAGCAATCATTGAGCATAAAAAATATGACAAATAAAATTGAACCCAGAACTACTTTGAACATGAGAGAGGAGCCTGATACACTTGCCCTCTCACGCCTGCCAACGGAAATAACGCACCATTGCTTAGATAAATAATTGGGTTGCTCACTCTGCCATCCAATATCTTTATTTCTTTCCACGTATGAAAATCATTACAGATTCATTATAGATGCTATGTGACTGCTAAAAATCCAACAGGTGGCTATCCAACCTCTGTGATGCTATGACTGGACATTCAGGAGATACCAACTCTCCTTAAACTAATGGGATAATATAAACATCTCCTTCTCCTACATGGAGTGAGGAAGATACGAAGATGCTGAGACGACGTGCAGAATGCCATGTAGTATAGATGACATATGAAATAACACTCAGCCTTGCATGGGTTTGAATAATGTGTTCTTGAATAACTTTTGTATGACATCTTACAGGAGGTTTTGCTCTATATCTGCCTGTCACAGTCATAAGATTGCATGCAATTCATTGTACCATAAGCATTGATAGTCTTAGAGTTATAGCCTCCATCACATATAAATAAGGGGAGGGGATGAATATTCCTTAATTCAGTGTGTCCTGTGTTTTAAGGAGAACATAGTGAGACTTTCTCTCCCTTCTGCTGGTAGTCTCTGTTTGCTTCAACAATAACACTCAGTAGGAGGCACTCGACTAAACAAGCGTATTTTCACAATTCTGCGCTTACCATAGTTTTGTGTACACACTGTTAATGAATTGGGACTGTAGGATTACAAAGAAACAAAAATAGTTAGCTCATCTGATCTCGACGATCGCAAGACAGGTGGTAGGAGGAAAGTCGTGATTAGGCTGTCGGAACTTAGCAGATTGTGTTTAGCCAGCACCCATTTGATTTTACAGTTTTTACCTTCTGTATAGTTTAATAAATGTTATTGATAATTGAAGTTGGGGTGACAATAGAAACTGTTGAGAGAAATACTGATTGTGAAAAGGCAGAACATGCATTCTAAAAAAGTAAGTGAGGGGATGAATATTCCTATCTTGGCTTATAGGTCCAGAAACCGAGTGAATGATTTGTGATATATTTAAATCACCTTCTCATGTTATGATTAAATGCTAATAGTGGAAGTAGTCAAGTCACCAAAACTTGCTTATGTCTGAGGAAAGGAATTGGATGCAGCTTTCATGGTTGTCTTCCTCTCCAGGACAGTTTTTGGCATTTATTTCAGTCAGGGTTCTATCGATGAAAAAAATCTTTCTATTTTTATATTTTTAATACATTTCCAATGACTTTGCTCTATATACTAGGTCAGTCTATAAGTATCAGCATTTAAAAAAGAATGATTTTAGGTTGGCTGCACGGCATTGTGTGCTCGCCAGATGATAGAATGGCACTGTCTCTCTTCCCTTGTGGCAGGTTTTAGTGTCATCACCTCAGTACATTTTGCGCTGTTGCAAAGTAGACATGGCTGCACCACTCTCAGTTTGCACCAAAGAAGAACTATGTTCCAGGAACTGAAATCCATAGAAGAATTTCAGCACAATGGGGGGACAATGTTTTATTACAGCGAAGTGTTTTTGAGTAGATTGAACCATTCCAAAAGTGTCGATCAAGCGAGACTAATGAGTAGGACGCCCACCCACATCCCCTACTGATGCCAACAAGCAAGTTCACACCCTGATTCGCAATAACCGAAGACTGGTTTTTGATGAAGTGGCAAACAAAATGCACGTTATTCATGGAGTCGTGGTTCTGCATATGAAATCTTGCATGACAGGCTCAATCTTCGTGAAGTCTGTTCAAGATGGGTCCCAAAGTTGCTTACTGAAGAGCACAAGTGCAATTGTGTGAGAATAGTTAGTTAGTTATTGGAGTTTTAAGGGGTGGAACAGCTAGGTCATCTGCCCCTTTGTGTGAGAATCTGTTAGCACCTACTGTACTGCAAATCTAACATAGTTGAATTTTTATTTTTAATGAATCACTGGACGTGAAACTGGGGTTCATCACTTACAACCAGATGGTTGGTTCCTCAGTTTAGGGGCTGCGACAACGCGTCATGTAGCCCCGTTTACTTGGGTGTGTGTAGAATCTGTCTGATAACCGGTGTTAATTGTGATGGCTGTATTAGTGTGTGTTAACTGTAATTCAGGTAAGGAAAGCAGACAATCAATTTCAAGTAGTTCCTACTTTTGCTACCAAATGCCCCAGTCAACAACACGTAGCTGTGGACTTGGCTACTAGATGGCACTGCAACCGGCATCTGGAGGTGAAAGTTGGAACTTAATAGAGCGTTAATCAAATCTAACCTACAAATTTAGCTTCACACAATTGTAGTTAGTGGAAGGTTCTTTTACGTGCCATAAATTAAACAAGGGCTCGCCGGCTTTAGCCTACTTCCCCTCCAAAGGAAGGCTTACTTAGTTATTGTTGTTTTAAGGGGCAGAACTAAGAGGTCATCTGCCCCTAAAGGAAGGCATACTGAGGGATTTTAAACGCTCTTAGAAAATCCGACGACTTTGGGTTTGAACCCGCGATCTTCAGTACAACCAGAGAGCAAATGCCAGAGCATGAAATGGGAACACCCCGACTTTCTGGTTAGAAAGAAGTTAAAAAGTCAACCCTCTGTAGGGAAAGTTATGTTCACAGTGCATACCTGCCAACTTTTACGGTTTTCCGTAAAATTTACGTAAAGGCAGTGTGTTTTACGGTTTTACAGATGAACCATAATATTTTACGGGTTTACGTACCAAGATCTTTTTAAAATTCACGCTAGAACAAGCTTCTGCATGCTGCTGATACATGCTGTGTGACCAGCGCATATGTGATGCATCGCTCTGAACTATATTCATCCGATCGTAACAGTCTTCGACTGGTAATACATGATGCGTCCTGATTAGCCTGAATCCTAGTCGATCGATATCGATTTGTTTGTGATGAATGTGTAACTTCTCTATACAGGGGGTGGTGAGGTTGTATGGGGTCATATCTGGTGTTGGCACCCAAAGGAAACACAATCAATCCCTGGTAATACATAACTCTGGCTTGGACACATTTCCTTCACATCTGCCTATATTTATTTATCTCATATTCCATATTCCACAATTGTAATCTCTTCTATATTTTTCTTTAAAGCAAGCCTTCATACATCCATTATCATCTAAACATAACATACCATACACTTCATAAAACATAACACTATCTTAAAAGAATACATAACCTCCGACTCAAATGGCAAAGCCCCCTGTTACCCATTGCTGGGCCACTACAAAGAATCCAATAGCTCAAAGCACTAGACTCTCTGCAGTACCCCATTAACAGGTGGCCATGCTTCTAACCTAAATGTGACTAGATATACAGTCACATAAATTGCCCCCCTGTGATTCGCACGGGTACAAGTGCGAATCACACATATACAAATCACAAAATACATCAATTACAAAAATACACATCTAACATACACTGAATAAAATTACCGATAAACATTATGTCCACATTGCACTCTCAAAGTAGAGCAAATTATAGATAGAGGTGTTAGAAAGTGTTGTTATTTTTTTGAAGATTTGTTGATTTAAAATTCAAAAGGTGGTGTTTTGTGTTTTTATTATTTTTTCGGGGGATGACATGTTAAAATTTGGAAAGCGATAAGGTTTGTACAATAAGTGCATTTAAAAATATAAACAATTAATAAAACAAAGTAAAAAACAAAACAGCAGGGTAAAACGTTAAACATGGCTATGGAAGAATGAGATAATACTTATATGGAAGTCACATTTTTATTTTACATTCACCATATCGAAACACATTTCAGTGAATACCTTTTTCAGTTTTATCCAAATACTGCGGTGAAATCACTGGAAGTAGATCATGGTTCAAGTCTCAGCATTTGCAGCTGTCAATTTTCGCCTCCTATCACTTACTATGAGACTGTATTTCGAAAATGACCTTTCAGAATCCACATTTGAACAAGGATACCACACACACTTTAATGCAGCTGTTGCATAGTCTCGGTGAGCAGGCCTTAATCCCATGAGGATCTCTGGAACATTCACATTATCTTCATGACGCAGTTGGTTCTTGATTGCAGTCAGGTAAATGCTGTGAGCCTCTAAAAACTGTTGAGACTCCATCTTCGTAAGAAATGGGGCATTCTTCTTAAATTGGAGCAGTTCTGTGGGAGATACGTTCTTAGGTGCATGCCGAGGATCAAACAATGACCCGATGGCTTCTACAGTCTTCCTGGCTGGATCCGTGGTCCTTAAAGTCCTGACTTTCACTAGAGCTGACTGGGCAACACACGTAAGCTTGGACTTAACCTTTATCTGCATCTTTTGAGGAAGCTGTTCCAAGTTCTGGAGGATCGTATGATTGAACATTCCACCATCGCCTAATAGCTTGAGCTTTACCTCAAGGTCATCTAGCTTCCCAGCCAGTAAGTGAATTGTTGGGTACTTAGATCCCTCCAAGAAATTAAGCAAGTCCATAAGAGAGGCACCAACAACAGAAACATACAATGCTTGTAATTGTATAAATTGTATTGTTGAAGTCGATGCTTGTTGGAAAAATTTGACCCCAGAATTTGAATCTTCCAATGTTTTGAAAAATTCTACCAGATCTTCCACATGCGTGGCCATATACATTGCAGCCTTAAACCATGAATTCCATCTTGTACATACAGGCATTGGGAAAGCTAGAATTTCATTCTCTTTTTCTGTGTTTTCATATTTCTCCCTTAGAAATGCAACGTAATTGCTTTTTCTTTTTCGCTAATTTAAAAAGGCATTCTTTGTCTTTACTATAGACATGTTCAATTCGTCCAGCTCGTTTTCAAATACGCAGCCGATAAGATTGACTTTATGAGCCCAGCACTGGACATGACTTAATTCTTCAATCAATCCTTGAAGAGTAGTTACACATTTTGTCATGTAGCGTGCTGAGTCCGTAACTACTGTCACTACACGCTCCCGTTCAATTTCATAGGAATTCAAGGTGTCTAATATCGCATTGGAGCAATTTACGCTATTGGCAGAATCTAGAACAACAGAGGCAGCCAGATGGGTGTTCATTTCAGTTGATGGTACTGATGGACGAAAAAGAATGTTGAAAACACACCTACCATTCTTGTCAGTTGTTTCGTCACATAGCAGAAACACGTCTTTGTTTTTTATATCTTCCCTAATTTCTTCCCTCCTTCTTTCGCCAATCATGGGGATGTATTTCTGACGAATCTGATTTGCTGATGGTAAATCTCCACTTCCGCGAACGCACTTATTAAACCAAGTACGGATAGCAGGATTGTCTAGTTTCTCTACTGGTATATTAGCTTTCACAAACGCAGTAGTAGTGTCCAAAATAAACTCTTCTTTCATATCCTTCACACGACTAGCATTTGATAATGTTTCTTTCAAGGTGGCCACTCTAGGAACACTAACTTCAAGACGCGAATTTTCTCGGCGTTTTGAATGCTTCTCCGATTTGCAATGTTTGTCTAATGCATCTTTCCTGCGATAATCTTACCGACAATCACAATATTTGCACATAAGAATGCCACAAGAAATTATAAATCCTTCATTCTTATATTCTTTAAGTCTGTCTGTGGCAGAAGCAGCTACCTTCGGCATTTTTAAACTCAACTGAGTGATGCCCAGTAACAAACACTGTTATCACACGGTTGACTGTAGTCACACGCCAGTATAAATTCGTAACTACACGCAAAATTTATTTCTGAATTCGTGTCATAATATTTAAATTACGTCGCGTCTCATCTTCCTGTACTGCTAAGTTCGGAACTAATACGACGAACACGTGGTCGCCAACTGATTCACGCAAATAACACACTAGCTTCGATGATAACGCACAATTTGCGCACTTTTTATTAAATTATATAGAATTCTCTACTATAATTTACACTCGCTACCGATGTAACAGGAGGCAAACGTAGTTTACATTATGAACAACTATCACATAACCTTTTGGAGGTAGTCGGCCAAACTATTCACGCCGCGATATAACAGCTGTTTACCACAGCGCTAAAATCCAACGAGTAACGAGAATATCGACAGTATATCGTAATATGACGTATATCGTAGTATTACCCCTCGCGAAACTATACAATCGATCATTCTCTCGAATTGAACACCAACCAAATTTGATTATCGGCTTGTGGACAAAAATGTTCGGATTGGTGTGGGGGAAAAAATATGAAAATTTGTTTTTATTTCGCAGATTGCGGTATTTGTGGTGTTATTCACAAAATTCGCGTTATTTCGCGATTTAATTTCTCTCCTGGGCGGCACGAAGCATGTAAATACGTGAAAATAAAACATCCTAACCTCTAAATATGACTTTTCGTTTTATGGCGAATTAACAAAAACTAACACCTCTAATTATAGATCATCTATATACACTTTTCTCCAGAACTTTAGTCCAGCCTACTCCTCCTAGAAGAAACTCAACCTCTGCTGCCTTCAGAGTCTCAGTAGCTATCATTTCTATTAGTTCTCCTCATTTTCCTATCTTCCAACCCACCCATCTTCTTCTTCTTCTTCCTCTTGTTTCCATCTGTGATGAAATAGATGAGCTTCTAATTTATCTTCACAGAACCAACATAGTCCTTCGATAAACACACTTCATCCTGTGAAGTCGATGTTTTATACCTAATCAAGTCTGCAATTTTCTTCGTATTAGGGCTATCTTCATAAATTCCAAGTTTCAAATTCTTGTTCAAGTTCTCATAGAAATTCTTGTAGTCATCATTGTCCTCTACTAGTTCTTCCAGGAGCTCAATAATTTCTCATGGAACATTAAGAAAAGACCCTCACCATCTACAACACCTATAATGAAGTTCTAATACTCTGAGATATGATCTCCACAGTTGTCCATGATGAAGATGCAGCACATATACAGCTTGATATTATAATTTTTCTTCTTGGTCTTCATCTTCTTTATTACCACCTGCCTTCTTTCCTTCTTCCGCTTCACCTTTTCCCTCCTTCCATTCTTTCATCTGCTTCTTTTCCTTTTTCAGCTTCTATGTCTTGTAATTCAACTTCCTTTCACCTGCTTTCTTTCCTTCTTCCTTGTTCTTCCTTTTCTTCTGTTCTTCTCTTAGTCTTCCGCCTCCTTCTCCTGCCTTCCATCTCATCCTTTTCTTCATCCACCGTGTCATCCCGCCTGTCCTCCTCGACAATTTTCTCCTCGTCTTCCTTCTCCATCACTTCTCTCTCCTTCCCTTCCTCATTTTTCTCTTCTTCCTCATTTTTCTCTTCTTCCTCATCTTCCTTATTCTGCTCCACGATTTCTTTCTTCTTATCTTTTCTCTTTCCCTTTTTTTTTACCTTCGAATTGAGCCACTATGGACGACGGAGTAACAATCAAAATCAATGTTTCGTTCTAGATTGTCTGCCAGCTTTGATGTCCTGCCAGTATCTCTTGAGCCCATCACTCAGCACCTTCTTCCGATCTTCTGAAAGAGGTCCCCTCCGTCTTTTGGGTTCTGCCCCTACCTTAAATCCCTGGTAATTTTTGATTAGGTGTCTGAATTCACACCTGTTCATAATTTTGCAGTCCGGAATACCAATTTCTAGAAGGTCTTTGTTACATTCTTCAAACCATGCCAATTTTTTCTTCTTTGGTTTCACGAAATTCCAAATTTTCTTTGTTAGACGATCGTTGGACATTCTGAAAATGTGTCCATAGAACAACAACCTTTTCCTTTTTATTGTTGACGTTTCTATATAACTCTTGGTTCGACTTCAAACGTATGTGCCCGTCAACCCATCTGTTGCCTAACATTTTTCTCAATACCCTGCGTTCTCTTTTGACCAACTGGTCGACTAGTCCCCGCCTGTTCATAGTCAAAGTCTCCGAAGCATATAATGCTTCAGGTTTGACAACCGTGCTGTAGTGTCTTAATTTGGCTCCAATGCTCAGCGACTTCTTATTATAGAGATTTTTAGTCAGGTGATAGGCTCTGTCTAATTTCCAGATTCTAAGATTAATTGCTTCCTGTTCTAGGCCATTTTGTTGGATTACCTCACCCAGGTATTTAAATTTCTTTAGACGATCTTTCCTTGGTTTATTTTCATCCATTCTGGTCCATCACTGATGTTTGTCATGTACTTTGTCTTCTCAAAGGAAATCTGTAAACCTACTTTCTCAGCCATCTCTGACAACCGATTAATCTTTACAATGGCTGATTTAATATTGTTGGCAAAAATAGCTAGGTCATCTGCAAAAGCCAAACAATCAACATGCACCCCTTTCAGTTTGGGCCCTAGCCTGAATCGTTCTTCATTCCCTTCTTCCCGACTCAGTGTCTTCCTCCATTCACGAATGACCTTTTCTAATACACAGTTGAAAAGGATTGGAGATAATCCATCACCTTGTCTGACACCAGTTTTGATTACAAAGGGATCTGAGATCTTGCCAATGAATTTTACTTTTGACACTGTGTCGGTCAAAGTCTGTTTAATCAGATTTCGAGACGTGTCATCCACTCCAAATTCTTCCAGAATATTCAGTAGCGATTCGCAATCAATTGAGTCATACGCTTTCTTAAAATCAATGAATACGACCGCATAGTCATACCTGCCTATCGTCTTATACCTAATGATGTTTTTCAGGTTAAAAATCTGTTCCGGAAAAGAACGTCCCTTTCTGAAACCGGCCTGGTACTCACCAATCTGATTATCAAGATATTCTTCGATTCTGTTCAGGAGTGCTTTGGATAGGATCTTGTAGGGAACAGATACAATTGATATACCCCTGTAATTATTAATGTCCTTCTTATCCCCCTTTTTGTGGAGAGGGTGAATTAATGCAGACTGCCACTCTGTGGGTATCCTACCAGTTCTCCATATCTCCTCAAAGAGCTCAGCTAATATATTCAGAGTATCTTCATTTGCCAGTTTTAGAAGCTCTGCCACAATGGAATCCTCTCCCGCTGCTTTATTATTCTTTAAACCATCGATAATCATTTTAATTTCTGTCTTAGAAGGTGGATGCGAGTTGGCCATTACTTGAGTAGGACGGTCTATGAGTAGCCTATGTTTTGGTTCATCACAATTGAGTAATTTCTTAAAGGACTCAGCCAAGATACGACAGTTCTCCTTGTTGTTCTGACCTAACTTTCCATTTTCATCTCTGAAGCACAAGCTCGGTGCTTGATACCCTTTCAGATTAGACTTGAAAGTTTGATAGAAGTCCCTGACATTATTCTTCCTGAAATCCTGATCAATCTGTTCCATCTGTTGTTTTTCATATGATCGCCTTGCAATTCGGAAAACCCGGGCTTCGTCTCTCCGACTGTCACAAAACGAGTTATAATCTTCTTGTCTCTTCGTTGAGTTCCATTTCTTCCAGGCATCTGTTCTTTGTACACATGCACTATCACAGGTCTCGTTCCACCATCTGTGTTTACGCTTCTGTGCTGTCAAGATTGAAACGTTGGCTGCGTGTTGGATTGTGGAGGCAATGTCAGTCCAATTCTTAGATTTAAATGTTAATTGCTGGTGGTATTGCTCCAATACTTCTTGATCAACCTTAAGTTTTGTCACATCATACCTGTGAAGTTTATTTCCAGCTTTTGGAGCCTTTCTAAAAGGAATGAAATTCATTTTAATCTTGGAGAGATAATGATCTGAATCAAATTTGGCCCCTCTCTGTACTTTAACATTCATAATCTCCTTCATTGCTGTCCTGGATATTGCCACGTGATCAATTTGTTTCTCTCCGTTCAAATTGCCAGGTGAACGCCATGTCTTCTGTTTACTTGGTTTGTGTTTATAGAAAGTTGACTTTATCTGAAGATCAAACGTTCTACATAGTTCGACAAACCTTGTTCAATTTTTGTTGATCATTCTGTGAGCAGGATATTTTCCTACTGTCGATCTATATCTTGCTTCTATTCCCAGTTGAGCGTTGAAGTCGCCCAATAAAACCTTGATGTTCTTTATAGGTATTTTCTCCATCTCCTCCTCTATAAGGTCCCAGAATTGTTCCACTTTCTCGGGATTACGCCTGTTGTCTTCATTAATTGGCGCATGTGCATTGATCAGGGTATAGCCTTTGTTACCACAGCGTAGAGTTAGGAGTGATAGTCTTTCTGATGGGCTAGAGAAGTCCACAACTGCACTGATTACCTTCCTATTTACAGCAAATGCTGTTCCAAACATTGGCATATTCTTGCCTATCTTCACTGCTCTCTGTCCTTTATAGACCCTATAGCCCTCAATGTCAATTACATCTTCGTCCTGATACCGTGTTTCCTGCAAGGCCAGGATTGAGATGTTATGTTCGTCCATCATATTTGTCAGTTCCTTGTGTTTACCAACTTTGAGTAATGAGTTGACATTTAACGTTCCAAAATAATATTTCTGTTTCGTCTTCAATTTAGTATTCTTTAAGCATCTACTTGCAAGCTCCCCGGAATCCAAAGGCTTGCGTGCACTCCTAGGAGCGGTGGATTCCCTTAAACAGTTACCACCTGGGGTAGTGTCTTCCTTTTGACGACTTTCCATGATGCTTGATTGTTAAGAAATATGTGGGTTGGATTGCTCCTTCCCGTTAGTAGAACCAAGGTTGTAAGCCCCAGAGCTTGAAGATAGTTCCTCCGCTTTATCCGCCGTTGGGACACGAGGTCCTCTTCCGCCTTCTAAACCGTAGTCTATCTTCACCTGTAACCCCGGCAGGGACCCATACAAGGTACTACCAGCCGGGCCAGCTGGACCAAGGTTTTTTAAAGAGGTGTTACTCCTCTATCACTCACCCTTAGTCCTGGCTTGTGACAGGCAGAGCCTGGCTTCCCAAAGGTTGGGACCAGGTTGGCGAGTTTCCCTTTATTCCTTTTATCTTTTCTTTTTTCTTCTTCTGATCCCTCACTCTCTCATCTTTAACCTCGCCTATTTCCTTACTCATAGACTCTCCTTGTCTTTTAATGTCTCCTATTCCCTTACTTACAGATTCTATTTTCTGACCCATAGACTCTCCTTGCTTCATAACCCTTTTGATGCCAAGCTATTAATGGGTGGATATGCTAAGAGTGCCAAGCCAAGTTTACTGAAATTACAATGGTTTGATAAAAATAATCTCCTACCAATAATTATCAAGATAAAAGGTTGACATCTTTTTCTTTAGCAGGCAAACATATTTTGTAACGGAATGGATGCTAATTAATTGATATTTCACTTTATTTTGTTCATTAAAAATACTAAAAAATATATATTTAAAAATAATAAATTACATTCGAAATTTTAATAAAATGTTGACATCCTCCACAATCTAAATACTATATTTTGTTATATACATGCTATTACTTATGGAATGATACATAAATGTTCCAAATTTGGAGTAGTTTTATCAAATAGTTTTTTTGAGTATGATCAGTTTCTACAAAAACATGCTCAATGTTATTTTATTTGCTACATTTGTGGCCTGGGAAACACTCCCCATGAACTGCTTTTTCACACTTTATACACACTGTTCTTGTTCTTCTTCTCTTCCCAGTTCCAGTTTTATCTCTCTTGCTGCAAACAGAGCAGTCTCTCTCCTTCTTATCAGGTAGCTTCCATAGTTTACAATCATGTCCATCTTCTGAGGAATGCCCAGCTCCAGTGATCTTTTCCTGCAGCCATTCATTAGCCAGTGAATCAATAATTTTTGTGGTGAACACCAGACGCGACATAGACTTTGCACCAGCAGATATGTTTTCTTTATAAATTATGTAGGAGTTGAGCACCATTCTTGAAAATATGTTGAAACACACCTTTTTCCAGTATTTGACAGGACGCCGCTCATCCAGGTATGAATATAACATCATGTCAGAAGTATCTATTCCACCCATGTAATAATTATACGAGTGAATGATGGTGGGATTTTTAATAGTTTGTCTTTGTCCACGGCGAACACGGTCACGACTTGAAACCCCTGCTTTACTGTGTGTTGATACCAATAGAACTGGAAAGCGCTGCGACTTTTTCTCTCGATACGCGGCTGCAAGAACTGGACCCTGTCGAAAGTACTTCATTTTGCCAATTTGAAATTTGTTGTGGAATGTCACTGGAAGAAATTTCCTATTGCGACGAATAGTTCCTGTCACAAAAGTATGCAGTTTGTATAGTTCTTTAGCCAAAGGAATTGACATGAAATAATTATCCATGAAAATATGATAACCTTTGGAGAGGTAATTTCCCATTATTAACAATTTCAAAATCACAGTGTGAGCTAACCCAGGTTTTTTTAGTTCTGCTTTGTCTTCAACTGCTTGCTTTGCTCCACGGTATATAAAAAATGCCAAACAATAATTTGCCACGGAATCACGTAGCATCCAAAATTTGATACCCCAGCGATGGTGGTGTTCATTAGGCAAGTACTGCATCAGTTGGGTGTGTTTTTAGTACCTACCAAACTCTCATCTACACTGAGCTGTTGATGGGGGATGTAATGTTGTCGGAACAGTCTGTTGGCATGGTCTAACAGAGGTTGTATTTTTGCACACGGGTCATAGCCAGGTTGGCCTGGAGTTGGAAGGTTTCTATTATTCACTAAGTGAGAGAATTTCAAAATCAACTGAAAGCGATTTCTTGGAAACGCATCATGATACCATGGCAAATTTTGTGACGGTGTTTTAAACCAGTATGAGGCCATTGTGGGTTGTTGAGCAGGCAGGCAATGAATGCTTTCATTTCGTTACTGTTACAGTTTTCCATTTACAGGCTCTTGAAAAAGGGGACAGGTTACCATGGCTTTGGAGAAAAGTTTGGGCGTACCTGTTGGTTTCTGTTACAAATAGTTTTAACAGGGATGTAGTGAAAAACATATAGAAGTAAGCCAACGGTGCTGAGGTAGGGAGCGGTGCATGTTTTGGTCCTTGTACTTCTTGATAAGAGAATGTGGCATTAGGTGGATTGTCAGTGTCACTTGTAACCTCTTCCCAATCACTGGTTGAGGTGTCACTTGATTTATCATCGGAATCTGAACCTGGTGAATCACTGTCGATATTGTCAGGCGTAAATCCTACCTGTGGCAGAGGTATTCCTGTGTCCCGGCCTTGGCGTTGCACTCGCACGGGCTGCTGACTCGGCGGGATAATATTGTCACTGTCGTCATCAGAATAAAAGTCATCATCAGTCGAAAATTCACTCTCGCACACTTCACTCAGCGTTAATACATTAGTTATTTCCTTTCCGTTCAAAGAACTAGCCATATTTATCACCAAGTAACTTAATTACCTCCAAGCAAGAACATAAACAATCACGACTTCAAAAGATAAAACACGCGGCAAGCCAGCTGATCACAGCATGCTCTAAGAGTGCTTATTATTAATTCAATAGTTCACGGAACTTAAACACATCGACATATACAGAGTGAGAATGATTCCCGCGTTGTATTGGTTACAACAGCAAAATCTCTGCGTTATTGCAAACATCGCTAAAATGTTTAGAAAAACGGGGCCGATAGATCGGCCCGTGGCACTTTTAGCAGAGACTCCCTGTGTCGATAGATCGGCCCGCTGGCACTATAAGGGTTAATAGTCTCATTCACCTCTTATAACAGCTTACTCAGTAGCATTTGGAGCACATCCCGATTCATATCTTCAGCCATTCCTCTTTCTACTTGCATTGTACTCACGTTATCTTACTCATATTTCATCTTAATTGTGTCCCCTTTCGACATCAGAGCCCCAAAAGGAACTTCGACACCGAAAGATAGTCACAGCGCCCCTTTCCCTATTTCCATTACACTGCTACCGGGAAAAGGGAGGAAGAGGACTTGCGGAATAAATCCGGGAAGTGGGCGCCTGGGTGGGAACACAGCGGTCCAATGTGGGACTCGGGGTGTTACTAACCCTTGTAGAAAAATAGAAATAATTAAAACCAAAAAGGAAAATCTATATTCTGAAATTAAGGGGACAAAATACATGCCCGTAGGCTGGTTTGGAGGCAATCAACAAACAGTCAAATAAAACCCAATGGTGGGCAACAATGACTTTATGGGTAACTGGCAACAGGACACATGTTGCGTCATGTTGCATCTTCAAATCTTTCAAGTATCTCTCAAATATCTGCTTCAGCAGAACTTCTTCAAATTAATGATTCATTTCAATATTTAATAATCACCTGCATATTACTTCAACACGCGTCTCATGATAGACACCTGACCATCAGGTTAAAACATGACCACACATGATGTTCAAAACCCGGCAATCCAAAGCAAGGGGCTGTTGGGTAGGTTTTTGCTAGGAATTAACCTTACCCACAAGGGAAGATGATGAGAGAAGTAAAGGGAAGTGGGTTTCGGACAGAGGAACAAGTGTGGATAATAGGACGAAAGTCCAACATCAAATACAAACAATTTTTAGAGAAAAGTGTCACCGCAAAGCCCGTGAAATCACTAAAGTGAGTGGGGACCTGAACACAGCTAACAGGAAACGCAGCTAGAGCTTGGGCTATTTGCGGGCGAGAGGAGGTGGTACCTTCCCTTCCAAGCCAAGATTCGGCTACTATGGGGAAGGGTGGTGGTCTGGCAAAGAAAGAAATGATGAGTTTCCTGTGTATCTTTTCAAAGGAGTTTGTTTTAAACAAATATTTTGAAGAATACAAATAGTTTGAATTGGCCGTGATGTTTCTTAAAATTGTGGAATTTCTAAAAGGCGACCGAATGTTTCCAAGAAGGGTAGGGATGAAGCAATTATAACCTTGGGAAAAATTTTGGTAAGAGCACCAATAGTTGCATTTAGGAATGGCTAAGCTTTTACCCAGCAAAGCGTCGACTAAAAGTTTAGACAATGAGATAAACTTAAATTTGGAAAACCAACCATAAGTTGTAGAGAAAATCTCAACAAGCAGGAAACTGGCGGAGCGAGCTATGCTTGTCTTACTAGCTAGTTAGAATTAGCTATCAAAGCTAAGAGAGGCTTTAATAAGTTTGTGACTAAGAGTTCTTGCTCAAATGCAACAAATAGGGGAACCGTTATTAATTTGATTAGTGAGTTTTTTAAATTTAAGCCCATAGGAAGAGTAGGGGAAGACAGGATCTTGCCTAATTGTTATTTTATAGAAAATGATAAAGCAAAAGGATAAAGTTGGATTTATTTAACAATGCAAAAAGTGTGATCAATTTGACACATATGTAATTTGATTTTATAAACCATTGGGGTCGCAGACCTCCTAAAATCATTTAAAGCTTGCACTAGGCAATTGACAATTTTTTGGTTTGGAACCTTTTATAAGCACTAAAATCCTCATAAGATTTTGAAATGGTGCTAAGATTAACAAATTGAAAATTTAAAGATAATTAACGTAATTAAAGTTAAATAATAAATCAAGTACAAGGTGTGTACTTTAAGAATTCCTAGATGGACATCTTAAAACTATGAACAAATAACAACTTCGAAAGTAACAACAACAAAAAACAGGGAGAAATGAAATAGAAGTTTCTATAACTTCTTATATTGATACAAAAATTATAGTTTATACAAATAGGGCAGGTAACTTATTGTGAAACCTGAAGAGAAACATTAAAAGGAAGTTTCTAGAACTTCTATATTTAAACAGGATCACGATAAAAAAAAATGGGGCCAGATACCCTTTCGTGAAACCTGGATTAAAGAGATTAATGAAAGGTTTAGTATTTAGAACATAACCCATTCTTGTACTAGCAAGAAAAGAAAATAGATTAATAAGCAGTTTCTAACTGCTGGTATTTAAACAGAATGAATAAGTTGTAAATGGAGAAAAGTTGGGAGAGCGCCTATGGTTTGGCGAGGCCTCATTGAAAGATACATAAATTTAAAGATTAACCTAATTTGTTAGTAAAGAGTGGTGAGGAAGAGGAAATAGGAACTTTGTAGAGAAAGTTCTTGGCCTATTTTATTTATTTCGGACGAGCGCGACGCGGATGAGAAGTCGAACGAGCACTGTTTCCCTATAGTCTATTGACATGGTTGAAAAGTTCACTATTGTAGCACAGAAAGTTTAAAGAAAGGAAAGTTATTGCGATGGTGAAAAATAACTAGTTGCATTAGATTTGCGAGAGTCTATGGCGTTGAAAAATTTGTAGGTTATAGTTGAATGCAGCAGCTAAATTCCCACGAAGGAAGAAAAATTAGGTGTTGATTAGCTGTTCATAAGGAAAATTCCTTAGTTAGAAAAAGTATTCCCATATGTGAGTGGAAAATACTAGAAGGTTTAAGTTGTAGATGAATTGTTTGGCATGAAAAATTCCAGAACAATCATAACTGTTAAAATGGGCAAAAAAAAAGTCCAGCGGTGGAACGAGCTAAGTTTTCTACAGACAGTGGGAAATTTAAAGATGTCCCACGTTGTGAGAAATTATCTCAGTTAATATGCATACGAAATGCTGCTTCATTTTAAGATTAGCTTAGATAGACAAAGCCCAACATCGAAAATCCCGCGAAGATGGTTATTGCCCCATATTTTGCAATTTCACACTGTCTGTAAAATGATAGTTAAAAAGCATGTAGCTATTTAAAAGCAATTAAAATGAGTTGAAGAACGTTGAAGTAGTACTTAGCTCATTTCTGATGAACGGCGATTCTCTTGTTGACCGTTAGTTAAGATCTGGTCATGGCGTCCGATTTAAAAGTTTGTCTCTCGAGGAGAGGAGACGAGCTCTAGGTAAGCTCCGACTGGAAGTCTTGACGACTGTAGCACAAGTGAGGCCAGCTCAACGAAGCGCGGAGGGACCAGGGAAGGGAAAAGAGTGGGGGTAGGAGACAAAGGAACATACATAATAATAACCAACATTCTAAAAATTAGGTATCTTGATGAAATGGTCTTCAAAGAGTTAATAGCAGGCGCCACTAGCGAAGCCTGGTGGATGAGAAAGTAGACGAAGTCCTCTTGATCACGGAGATGATAGCGACGAGATCTGGTGGCTAGAGTGGTAAGGAAATCCTCTTGTACATGGAAAAATTGAGGAACTTCAGAGATTCGCTGCTAGATGATGCTAGGTGGGTTATGGAAGATATATATCTAGAACTGACTCACAGGTAATATAAGCAAAGTACACCAACAAAGAGAAACCAGGAGATCACTGTTGGTGTTTGCAAAAAAGGGAGTAATGAAATAAAGCAAAGAGCAGCAAAAGCTCACTCTGTCTTACCGTGTATTCCAAAGAATACACCAGCTGTTTGCCATACTTACGTATGAACCTGGTACCTACACCAAAATCCTATCATTACAGGTTTCAATATCATGTTGTATTTCAAAATATTAACTGGGGCTGAAAGAAAGAACATTTCTTAAATAATAATGATCAACATGCCTAAAGTTATGGAGGCACCTCTATCAGATTTAAATGTGTGGCATCGTACAACACGTGATCACAGCAAACATTGCGTAATTAAACAAGGGGCCAAATAACTTAGATTATGGGCCCATATCATAATAGATATTAAAATTTAATAAACGTAAGAATTATAACATGCGTCAAACCAAATTCATAAACAGCAATAGATTGCCGATATGCCACAAGGAAAAGCTATGCAAGTCTTTTAGGCGCGGCTTGCCCTCGACACTGGCAGCATCAAGATCTAAATAATTAAAGAATATGTCTAAGTTTCAGTCCGTTTATCATATTAACAGTTCATTACAATACTTTTCGTTTAATCCATTTGAGTATACCGGCACTTTAGACGCCGAGGCACGTCTGCCTACAACACACGTCCGTTCATTCCATCATCAGGCTCGGAATTGTGCGTCAGCTCGCGAGAATTACCTTCTCCTGGCCAGAATCCCTGGCTCGCGCATGCGCGCTGGACACTTAGTGCTGCGATTGCCAAGCAACGGAGAGAAAACAGACAGAAGACGGTAGAAGTACGAACTTTAATATTACCAATTTCTTAACACCACAGTTCATTATTTTCATATGGCAAGACCTGCGAATCAGTTCGTTTTATGTTGGCATAGAAAAATATCTCATCAAGTCTTTTGTGATTGGTAAGGCATTTCAACTTGTATAAGTTTTAAATTGCGCCGATTTTAGGTACAGTACCGCACATCGAAAATGTCCAATATCTTCAACAATGTATGATTTAGGAATTTCACTGTCGGCATGCGATTTGGGTGACCTAGGGTCACAGATACGAGTCTCCACGGAGAACACACTCTCACAATAAAGTTTATTTTCAAAGTTCAGTTTCCGGTCATCACTTCATGGCGACCACGGTGTGCGAAGCTGGAACTCCAGGGTGTCCACGGGACACGAAGCTGGGCTCCGGTGTGACGAAGGGGTACGGAGCTGGGGCCGAAGTCGTGAGACGATTAACCAATCGGTTCATTAATCACCATATTTCTTCATTTCCCTGTTCGTTCCCCACGTTGGGCACCATTTGTAACTTCTCTATACAGGGGGTGGTGAGGTTATATGGGGTCATATCTGGTGTTAGCACACAAAGGAAACACAATCAATCCCCGGTAAAACTGTAACAATTCTGGTTACAAAGCTCAGCTCTTTTAGGTTAAGAAAATGGCGCTTGCTGGGAGTGCTGTTTGCATCTCTGTGTGGCATGGCAGGTGGCCTTGCCAATGAAATTTCTTTTCTATGTTCCTTTTTTGATGTTGTTTTGTTTTTGTTTTTCTTATTCCATGACTATATATGATAATGGGAGTTTCATGAGGTATGTTTATTGAGTTGCTTTGGTGATAAAAAGAAAAGGAGAGAATAATATTGTTAGGAAGAAATGAGATTAATGAAAGAAGAAAGGAATATTGGTAGAGAACAAGATGTGTGGAAAGTTATGCATTATTGTAAGTAAAGATACATTTTTTTTTAAATTGCTCTCCCTTTGTGTATATACAAGCATGCCCCGATAACCATAAAAGAAGAATGTACAGTCACAATACATAACTCTGGCTTGGACACATTTCCTTCACATCTGATACCAATCATTTATATTTATTTATGTCATATTCCATATTCCACAATTGTAATCTCTTCTTCTATATTTTTCTTTAAAGCAAGAACTCAGACATCCATTATCATCTAAACATAACATATCCATACACATCATAAAACATAACACTATCTTAAAAGTGTACATAACCTCCTACTCAATTGGCGACTTTACTTGTGGCGTGGTTTGAGGTTCCTGAAGTGCTTCACAGAGTGCGCAAGTGGTCTTGTGGGCGAGAGACGAATGGAGGCACGTTGTTTTGTGCCAGAATGTTATTTACCGAGTGGAAGTGTCAACGATTTGTGTTTGATAAAACGTATATATTACCGTAATTCGTATTGAATATACCTCCAATATAGGCGTAATGATGAGGGTTGTAAAATGTAGTGCATTACCAGAACCGGTTTATGTTCTTATAGTTACGGCACCGTGTTCGTAGATATGACAGTTTCATTGTGCGAAATGAAACTTTATTTCTAAAGCAGCTGACATGGACCAAGTCGTTAGAGAACCTCAAAACGTTTAGTTTGAACTGTGCTACGAAATACGTACCGGTACGGTAGGTGATGATGGTTCTCAATGACTAATGAAAGAAGGCTGTAATCTGTGCATACATGAATTATTGAAGATGCTTGGTGTGCCTATCAAGGTTATCTAATGACTTTTAAGGGTGGCTGTTTTGCTAGACAGAGGGAAATCTCCTCCAAGAATACTTTATTCGTGGTGTGACGGCTAGCTTTGTTAGCTGTCATCCCGGAGGTTTGGGTTCGATTCCCGTCTCTGTCAAGACATTTAATTTTGGTCTGAGGGCTGGAATGGAGCAGGCTACACTAAGCCTCGTGAGGCAAAACTGAGAAGCGGTGGCTTCGATTTCCACCTCAGTCATCCTGGAAGTGGTTTTCCGCGGTTTCCCACTTATACTCATGTCAAATACCGGATGGTTCCTAACTAAAAGGCAATGACCCTTTCCTTCCCATATCTCACCTGAATTATAAATACGCACACTACGACAAATACCGGTACCACAATAACAAAGGTTATCAAAGAATCATCCCACACTCGTTCAAGTACATGGGGCCATATGATCACGATGTCCAAGGCCCTCAAATGAAACAACAACAACAACAAAGGCTAAACCTAGGGGAAAGTGCATAGATCCAGAACCGGTGATGAAACCTAACAGCAAGAGGACAATTCTTAATTCCGTCAATTTTCCAAATTCCACAGATATACAAGTAGGCTTCTTAAAAAACAGCTGTAAATTTTAATTTATGTCTGAATTTACTGCTGCTAGTTAGTTATTGTTGTTTTAAGGGGCAGAACAGCAAGACTATCTACCCCCAATTTACTGCAGTGAGGATAATAGCAACCTAGGCCAAATTCCATGTGATGTCTTTTTACAAGCAAATAAGAGTGTAGAACTGTACAGAATCCTTTTGTACGCTGCTTTATAAATCATACTGGTATTTACAGTAGGCCTAGGTCTACATATAGATATATTTCATCCTCAGTTTTTGACTGACGACCTGGATTTAAGGCCACATAGCTCTTAGGCCTATACACCAATCTTCCTCTTTTCATTATTTTTAGCCTGTTAATTGCCAAGTTCATAAAACCTTTGTAGGCTACTACCAGTACAGTACCGATATGTCTAATTTAAAAACTGATATTAAAGCAACTCAACCGGTATATCTTTTTTAAATAAAAACGACTTGTATCGGAAATCTGATACCGTATTTTGAAAGAAAGGTTACCTTAAGCCAGTTAATTTCAAAAATGTCAACTAAAGATAACGCCCAAGGTAATCCTCCAGAACTGCTGTAGGCCTACCGGTATGTGACAGTAACTAAGCTCATAATCCTCACCTAAAATATCGGTATTTTTCCCTAGAGTTTTCAATATGTTAGAATAACTAGAAATATTATCTTAGGCTATGCCTACAGCTGCGAATTGCACTTATTTTACTCTGAATTATGGCTTGTAGGCACTGCACTGACACCATATTCATCAATAGGAAGATAATTAGTCAAAAATCAGAAATTAATCTCGTTAGTTTATTTCTATACTAGCCTATTATTTTAACATACCATACCAAGCGTTTAACAAAGAGAGTGTGAATAATACCGTCTTATATCTACGCGTAGGCCTAATTTATATGCCAGCTCAGGACGTAGTGGCTTCAATTTTATTGGAGAAGAAAGCGGGAAATACATTTGGCACAGCATCATCACTTAAAAATTTTCTTCCAGGCAATACTGGCCTTCGTGGCTTGTAATCTAAAGGTAAGAAATGGGCTAAACATACTCTCATGTGGGCTGATATGTGTGATTTCCTTTCAGCACGAAAAATTTTGAAAAGCCACTATTTCCTCAAAATACGACCAATGACAAGGACGTAAACGTTACTTTGTAGTTGCCACATCTGTTTTTGCACTGGGGCACTGCACACTATTGAACCATTATTCTATAATGTATAAAACAACGAATATTTAAGAGTAATTCGTAACTACAACTCACACAAGATAGTCATGGCTGCCCACAAGATCGGTTTGTAAACAAAGTCACGTGATAGCGTGACGTCAGAGGGCGGTACTGTTCTAGTCGTCCATTAACAAAGCCCCCTGTTACCCATTGCTGGGGCACTACAAAGAATCCAATAGCTCAAAACACTAGACACTCTGCAGTGCTCCATCAACAGTTGGCCATGCTTCTAACCTAAATGTGACTAGATGTACAGTCACAAATGAAAGCTCTGGGATAACCGTTTGCTTGTTTTTAATGCGTTGATTAGTTCGATAACCTTTATCGTTCTGTATAAAAAAGAGTTTTTCTTCTTCACCACGAATTACAAAGCGTAGGTCGTGTTGTAGTCTCAAATATATGTCCAGAAATAACGCAAAGTAATTTAATGTCGTAATCTTGCAAAATGATACTGTTTTGAATAAGAAGTGAAATGCCATGTCCTGTGGTTCGGATTCCACGTAAAAAGGAGGTCCCGTGGCTCATGATCTCGAGATTAACGGTCACGTTAAACTACAAGCTTCCTTCCTTTTTGAATAAGAAATCGCGAAGAAGCTTCGAAATACATTTTAAAATCTCTCCGTCTTGTAAATTTGCGACATCCAGTATGGTTAATTCGAAATTCCATTAATGTTGGTTCTTTCTTCGAACTTTGGTTTCATCGGATATACAATCTAACCGGTTATCTCGAAAACTTGTATAATTCGTGATTCGAATTTGAAAGAAAATGTGCCCCCTTGTATTAGGTGCAATCCTCTCAGAATAATCCGTAAAATTCGATACCTACTTCGTACGTTCATCCTTCAAAATCACATCTCAGCCGGACGATGACTTGCTTGCGGGAATATCGTCAAACGGACCGAGACGACGCCAGTTGCGTAATATCATAAAACCAGTGCCCGATCGCGAACTTGTGATAACGAGGACTGCAGCAATCCTGTCAAAGGTGATTGGGCACCCATCACGAAACATTCTGAAATCTACTCGCCCCTTTTCCCATGACCGTATACTTAAAAGCGTACGTGGAGCGAGAAGTGCATCAACGTACTTAGAAATGACTATGTAGCATCGCGATACTCTTTCTTCTCGTGATCCACCATGAACGCTCAACCACAGCATAGGGACAGCAGGAAGCACGCCGCTGACCATACTACATGTCCATAACTTCTCATGAATTTTAACCATGCCCAACCTCGAGCTTGACTCCGCCATTCTGTCAGGACAGATAGGCAGACAATCGTTGAACGTCCGGGTGCGGTACCGATTGCATATTATTGCGTTCTCAGTGTCCACTGCGAGGACAGCGTGAATCTCGTAAAATGGTCGAGAGCATCAGCGATTGAGATACATCACGATATTTCTCCGCATTCGATGACGAGGACAACTGGATTGTTGTCAAACGGACAGCAAGCGGCGCTGATTGCGTAATAATGCTATATTTCCCCGTGCCCGATTTCAAGGACAATGGAAATCTCGTTGAACGACTAAAAGTGACACCGATTATGTAAATCGCAATTTTTCTCCATGTTCTATCGCGAAAACTACGGGAATCTCGTCAAACTTCTGAGACCAGTGCTGATGGTTTAACATCTTGATATTTCTCCGTACTTGACTGCGAAGACAGTATGTGAACGAATTTTTAGCCTGATTAAGAAGAACAGGACACAGTTCATTGATGTCCAATGGAACTCTGAAAGCCATTCCATTTTGATGACCAGAAGTCCTGAAACATGTTATACAAACACATATTCAATTGACTTTCTGAAGAAAGCTCGTAAATCACACCTTTATAATGTCATGGGTTAGTGTAGTGTTTTATATTAACCCTTTCCTTGTTGCATTTCCAAGCATGATATCCCCAGAAATCACCCTATTATTTTTGAATATAGAGCACTGTGGACATGGGTATAAACTCTTGTACATAACATTGGAACTAAAACAGTACATTTAAATAAAATACAATTTAAACGTGAATTACCAACAGTCTTGCAAACTGTACACATATTTACATTGTTCACCGTTTTATTTGCTGAGGTCCCTGGTTCAAAACAACTTCCGCATCTTTTTAATTCTCTCAGAATTAGTCACATTGGCTTGGTTGTAGGCCACCGTCACCACCAGCATATACAGTACGCTGGTTTACTGTATCCTCATCAATATCACTGTCACTATCATTTAACTGATCATTTACATCTAGATCACACAGAAAAACACTTCGACACAAGCTTTTTGAATCGCTAACATCGCTTCTATTCAATTCTGTTAGGACATCGACATCTGAGAGACCAGCCATGTTTCCTAGCAACAGGTGGGAGAAAGGTCAAGGAACAAACATTTATTGTTACCGCTGAAAGCTTGCCACGGTGGGTGAGTGGTTAACGTGTCGGACTACTAACCCCAAGCTTGCAGGTTCGTTCCTGGCCATGAAAGGCGACAAAAATCACGACATGGATGTCATACGCTGTTGGCATGTTAAAGAACCCATTTGAATTCAGTAGGCCGTGTTGATAATGGTAAAATTAATCTCTGGATTTTCCGCCAACACAAAGTTCCTCCATTCTCTACTAGAAAGCACTATAGTGTCAAGGAGCTTAGATATCTTAACTCCTTGACTTTCATAGCTTTCAAAGGAACGACGAAATTCGACATGCAAGCTGCCCTCTGGGTGTCAATTAACAAAGCTTGCACCCGAGGCCATACGATAAAAATTAAAAAAAAAAAAAAAAAAAATGCTACAAGCAACACTATGCCTTCTAAATGCTGTCCTATGCCTGCCTGACACATTACCTATAGTTCACAATTAGTTTTAATTCCATACCAATACGAGAGGTGGCAGGAGAATGCCAGAACATACACAGGCGCTTTAGCAGGGAGCTGTGACTTTCATATCCAGGCGTATTCAGGTGCTTTGAGAAGGAAAGGGCTAATGCTGTTGAACTCATAATTTTCCGAAGTGAAGAAAATAAATGAAATTTGTCTTGTCAAATGAATCTCTGGGGTCTATTTCTATTTTGAAGACCCAGGAGTTCTGGTCCCTGTTATGCCAGCACCTTTTCTCCAGACTTTTTGCAGGAAGCTAAAAGAGCTATGAATTTTAAAGTGCAAGTAATTTCCAGTGAGAGATAACTGATAAGTGTATTACCTAGGCATATTATTTCAAGGAAGTCCTGTTATATCTATGCTCCAAACCAAAATTCACCACACCTGCTTCTTGAGGGTCATGCTCGTCTACAAATAATTGACGTATGATGTAAATAGATAAGAGTTCATTGAAATATCCTGTTTAAAACATGAATTGCTGTTTTTTTTCTGCCCAGGAGGATTATTGTTTCAAGCTGGGGTATGTCAAAATTTGTCAGATTTTTTGGTGCACACCAGTTTTACTGAAAGCCCTTTTTGAAAGTTTGCAGGTATGACTGTGTTTTGGGATTCAGAAGGACCAATTCTGGAACATACAGTGATATGCTTTGCAGCAAGTTGAAGTCTGCAATTTGCAACAAACGTTGAAGTAGATTGTTGGATGACAATGAACGCCCACACCATTCACTTTCTTCACTATTTTTATTTTGAAGCACCCTGCATACAGTCCCGATCTCAGATTACCATCCGTTTGGTCCACTTAAAAAGACCTTAAGTGGCCGTCAATTTACCTACGCAGCTTGCTGCTCTACCGTTGATGTCATTGTAAAATTTGCACTTTTGTTATAATAAATTATTAAAATTGAGTGCAGATATTTCCTGACTGGTGGTGGTGGCGATCATTATTTTAAGGGGTGGAATATGAAGGTCACCTGCTTCTTGTACAGTCGCATTAAAGAAGGGAAAATGGAAGTGTTGAAAAATCAAGGGAAGGGCCATGGAAGGTGAGAAAATGAAAATCTTGCTACCTTCACATTGCGACCAAAGTGCAGATAAATAAATACCAATAAACTTAACTCTGGAACTATACACCTATTTTTGGGGGAGCATCACAAATCATACATAAAGGCAGTGAATACCTCCACAAAATAAAACACAAATTTTACACAGATTCCTGTCAACACATGAATACTTACTGTATTTGCAAATTATAAAAGCACTGCAATAATTTAAAGAAGGAAAAGTTCAATATTAATCCGAGTTATTGGACTCGGACCTGCATAATTCTCATAATATATGTCCGTCGCTTTTCTGAGCGATAAATTTCACACGCACTCAACATCTAATACAAAGTTATATATTAAAACATGCCAAAACTAAACTGGCTATAACAATGAAGAATAACAATCAACCATACTTTGGGACACACTATGCCTCAAACACATATTTTGACATACAAACAGGTGTACTTATTAGAGGTAAAGACACCAAATGAAAATATGAGAAGATAAAAGAGAAGTCATGTTAGCTGGATGCTGTAAGAGTCGCTTAAATCAAACTATTGTGGTGCCCCTGTGTGGTTCCAGGGTTAATGATGGTTGAAATTGGTGAAATACTGTATAGTTGTGAGTTTGAGAATGAAGATAGATTGGAGAATATGAGTTTTAGTTCTGTTCTCTTTGTGTTTGCAAGAAACTATCCTTTATATTTATTCTCTAATGATGTTTTTGTTTTGTCCAGCAGTGAAACGGTACCCTTCAATACTGCATCGTCCTCACCCACCTATTAAAAGGAGAGGTAAATTAGCTTCCATCATCCTATCTCTTCCTTCAATTGTCTATCCCACATGTAAAAGATTCCTGGTAGCTAGTTGATGTTAATTGTAGACATTCAATCAAGATTCAAAAAGTTTAAAAAAATTGAAAATTTCAAAAATAATTGTTTAGCCTCGTCTGTTGCATGATGCACTCTCATGCTGAGCTGAAAAATTATTTGGTGAAGATCTTCGAGGTAATAATATAATAATCTACTAACGTGACTTCAGCCGTATGGCAGGTGCTAGGTCAAGAAATTGTAATGTGTCAGTGTGTGAGATCTGTTGCACTCATTTGGGGCAATGAGAAATGAATGATGATGGAGTATCACTGAAATAAAATTGACAGAGGAAACCAGACCGACCTCCATCTTGTCGGGCACAAATTTCACAGTACATGCACCGACACAGATGTGAACCCTGGATGCAGTAGTGAAAGACTGATGTTTAATAATCAGAGCCATGGAGGGTAAAAATAATAATGTGCCAATTTTAATGTCCAGTTTGCATCTAGTAGGGAAACTGGAACTCTAAATGGGCAACCTATGTCCAAGATTTAAAAAAAAAAAAAGGAATTGTCTTGTCACCAAATGTGATGCAAAAAGTCTTATATGAGCCAACTTCATCATCATCATCAATATCCTTCCAGCGGGCCGGGTAGGATTCCTCCATCTAATTCTATCATTGTAAAATTCTTCTCTTTGTATACCTTGTGACGTTCCTTTATTATAGAAGATCTTCATTGATCTAACCACCTTCTTGTAGGACGTCCAATGGGTCTTCGTCAAAGTCAACAAGTCAACCCCTTGCACTACAGCCCATGAAGGGCCTAGGCCGACCAAGCGCTCGCTGCCCAGCCATTTGGCCTGCAGATATTGGGGTGATGCGTGATCAGCGCATCGGGTCCCCTCGGCCGTTAATTTTGGTTTTCGTGATCGGGGCGCTGCCTCACTGTCAGACAGCTACTCAATTGTCCTCACGAGGCTGAGTGCACCTCGTTCCAACCCTCACGTCAGTTTTAAAATCCTTGACGGAGCCGGAAATCGAACCTAGGGCCTCCGGGAGAGAGGCAAGCGCGCTACCCCAAAACCACGGGGCCGGCTTCTTCTTCCAAGTACTATCTGGGAATTTGCGTCTCTGGTATCCTTTGCACATGAGCAAACCATTTCAGCCTTGTAATGCGCATTCTTTCTTCCATAATTATGTTCACTTGCATATCCCTCCTTTTGCAGTCATTTCCAATTCTGTCCATTCTCTTTTATAGCTTAGCAGATCTTAAACATTTCATTCCAAATGCTTGTAAATTTGCTAATGTCTATCTTCTACCACAACTCTCTAAGCCGTATGTCATAATTGGCTGCTCGGCTCTTATGGGAGTTGCTTTATCCCAAACTATATTTAGCACTTGGTAAAGACATCAAATGAAAATGTGAGAAGAAAAAAGACAATTCATGTTAGCTGGATGCTGTAAGAGTCGCTTAAATCAAAGTAGAACCTTTTGACACTCTATTTTGAACTTCTAATTTAGCACTCCCGTGATTCAAGATGATGCTTCCAAGCAGTGCCGGATTAAGGTAAAATGAGGCCCAAGTCCCTCAGATTTTTGGGCCCCCCCTTTTTTTTTTTTTCAAATAATTTTTATTTTTTAGCACCTGTACATTTAATAAAGTATATACAATAGTTCTTTTTCTCAAGATGAATAATACACTTTTTATTAAATCATATATACATACTGTACATTTCAATTGAAACGATCATCGTTATTTGAAAACATTTCAGATGATTTGATGAACAATTTAACAAATCATACTATTTTTTACTTCTGTAAAATGTAATAAAAAAAAAAAATCTGTTGTTTTTTTTTTTTTTTTTTTTTTTTTTTTTTTTCGGTCAATGAAATCTTCTACAATGTTATCAAAATCAATTTCCCGCTGAACATCTGACTCGATATACATTAAACTTAGTATGTCTAATCGTTCTTGTGACATGATACTTCTTTGCACAGTTTTGATCTGTTTCAATTTTGAGAACGAGCGCTCCGCAGAACAATTCGTTATCATGAGGGTCAGGAAAATGCGAAAAGCAATTTCAACGTTCGGAAAAACAAAAAACTTGTAGGAAGCTTTTTTTGTTTTTCCGAACAGACTCAAGCTTGTCTCGAATAAGAATTCTGAAAGTTCAGAATGAGTGAACTCAGTTTTTAAAGGACATTGTAATTTAATATAATGCTGAAACTGTCTCAGTTCTGGATAAAATTTTTCTAAATCTTCGGAATAAAATTTTGGGGGCCCTAGGCCTGGGCCTAGTCGGGCCTAATGGGTAATCCAGCACTGCTTCCAAGATAACTAAAGCTTTCCACACATTCAATCCTTTCTCCATCACGTCTTAGGTTACATTGGGCGAGTGTTTTGCACACTTTCATTATCACTGTTTTCTGCTTACTAACAATTAACAACTCATTAAACTTATCACTCCAATGATTCAACCTCCTCTGCACCTCTTGCCCTGTCTCTCCCCAAATGCCACGTCATCCGCAAATTTTCAGGGTCTACTGCTTTGATTTCCCTAATAATTACATCCATGAGTGCAATTAAAAGAATAGGTGATAGTGCACTGTCTTGTTGAACACCCCTCTTAATTCGAAACCATCGTGACCTACCATCTTCTATTTGAAGACAGCTTTCATAATCTTCATATAATGATTGGATATTCCGAATTAAAGAAATTGGGATCCCTAGTTTGTTTAAACAGTCCCATAATTCACTTCTGTGCACTGTCATAGGCCTTCTCTAAATCCAATTTCACAACACTCATGTCCCTTCCTCTTTCCCAATACTTTTCCATTAATTGTCTCCTGGCAAAAACTAGGTCTGTTGTTCCGCTATTGCATCTGAAACTATGCTGTTCCTCTGCAAATGGTGCTCTATCCATCTTCTTAATCTTTTCTACTATCTTGAGACAGTGTGACAGTGGTGTCATTTCTCTATACAGTAGTTTGAACAGTACACTTTCTCCTACTCCCCTTCTTAAAAATGATATAATCAATCCTTCTTAAGTCATCTGGCATCTTATTTTCTTTCCAGATTACTCCTAGTGCAGGCTGCTTTGATTGAATCTGCTGGCAATCCATCAACTCCTGGTGTCTTTCCTATTTTAATGAGTTTCAAAGCATTTTCTGCCACTGCCAATGTAATTGGGATTTCTTCTTCTCCATGTTGTTCAATGGAGTTATGACTTTCAGACCTCACTTCTACCTCACCATTTAACAGCTTGTCAAAATCTGCTCTCTTATTCCCTCATCATTTCTGAATATAATTCTGTCCTATGTTTCAATAGCCTTAATATCCTCTCTGTCCAATCTTCTACTCTTCAATATTTTGTACATTTTCTGATTATCCCTTGAGTTCAGCTATTTTCTGGAAATCATTTGGTTAGCCTCTTTCACTCCGCCAACTACTTTCTTTCTCTTTTATGCTTGCTTTAGTTTTGCCACATACCTCCTCTGCACAGTCCACTAACGCAGTTTTGAACAAATTTTATTCTTCCTGTGCACTTTGTGTTTCATTTCTTGGTAACTTTTGTGTTACCAGGTCTTGGGGAACCTGTTTATTCACCTCATCTTTTAATTTCCACTCTTTTATTATGATAGTTTTTCCTGTACTTACTGTACGAGCAACCTTATAGTTCAAGTCCTCCACTAGGAGTCTGTGGTCACTATCTGGACACTTGCTGGGAATAACTTTGGTGTCTCTCACGCATTCTCGTAATAATAATTTATCTGTTATCACATAATCAATAACTGTTTTAGATCCCCCTTCCCAGCTGTATCTGTTATTTTACAGCTATCTTGTTTCCTGAAGAAGGAATTTTTTATTATCGGGTTATTTCTTACACAGAAGCCTAGGACTTTTTTCACCCATAATATTTTTTACTCCATATCCAAGGGTGCCCATCATCTCTTCATAACCTGATCTATCTACTCCAATTTGAGTGTTTAAATTCCCTATTGGCTATTATGATATATATATCATATTCAAGGTGTAATGGTTATTAATGCCCCATGTTGGTAGCGACAAATGTAATGGTTTCCTTTGCCTAAGCTATGTTGTTTTAATGGGCGCCAAGACCTCAATGCAATGCTGAAATCTAAATTTGTATTTAACAACGTCTAGCTCTGGCAGAACACCTTCAAGACTCTATTCACTCAGATCGTGGTATGATTTGATCATTAACCCAACAAACAATTGTATCAGGAGAAGGAATTGGTCTATATCTAATGCTACCTACTGAAAGCAAAGATTGCATTGTAAAAGAAATGAATTTATTATATAAAACAAGTATAGCAAAATTAATAATAATAAGTATAAAATTTAAATTGGAGCGTTGCGATTTTAATATTACCGATAGAAAATTACGTGAAAACGGAGTTTGATAAATTGATTTTACTCTTATTTCCAAGCTATGAAGTTACTGAAATATGAAATGTAAAACAACGAGAAATGAGAGATTGCGTATTTCTGCGTCATTTGCGCTTACCACTGGAAATTGCCAAAGCATTTCCCTCGTACTTGATGATGCTGTGTGCTTCCCACAGTCTCCTGGACGTCGTCATCTCCGTCGAAATTTGATGATATTCTGGTAGATTAGATAATTCTATGGTCCGTACATCGGACCCAAACACTCGTATAACCACACTGGTTAAGTTTTACCAAAGTTAGTCTTCCGCTCCACGGAACATCGGAGCGACACGCACTTGCAACCGTACTCGGCAAGTTCTACACAGATAGATCTTGTTTCACGGCGCGCTGAACGATATATGCACACGTCGGCCCCCCCCCACTCCTCAGCCGGCTTCAGCTTGCGTGGTCCTCTACTGATTGGCTGACCCACCACGCGATCTTCCCCTCCTCTGGGTCATTACACTCGGCGGGAGGGTTCCGTTTCAACAATTCGCCTTTCCTGGACGATGCGAGCCCGCTTGCGTAATACTTCCCGACAGGATTAAGCTTGTATTTGAATTCCCAGTGAGTCCCGTCTCTCAAATACCCTAACAGACAAAACTCCGTAAAATCCCGTAATCAGATAATTTTCTATGATATCGTCGTTCGTAATAATTTGCTTGATAGCGTTTTCTAAGACATAGAAAACCTATCTGTATGCTTATAATTTTTATAAAATGCTCCGAAAATATCTTAATAATAATTGTAATAAATTAATAATAATAATAAATTAACATGAAAAATTCTCTTGGCTGAACAATTTGCTGCGTAAATAAATATAGAATGGCTTCCTACTGACTTATGCCAGTTGCATAAAAACCCCTCGAAAAAAACACGTTACATATTCGCCTCGGATCATCGGATGATTTACCGTGACGACGGTCCATTATCCGATTATCCCAGACACGTTAATAAACCCCATCCATCATCATCATCTTGCACAGTTTCCAGCCACTGGCCGGGTCTGTTTGGAACACAAGCCTCTCCAACGTCTTCTGTCTTCCCACCATCTCTCAGCCTCCACCCTTGTCCAGTCTTCTCCTCTCTTCTTCACGCTTTCTTCCACCCCCTTCAGCCACCTGTCTCTCGGTCTTCCCCTCGGTCTCTTTCCTTCCCACTTCGTCTCATGTACTCTCCTGGGTATCCTCTTCTCCTCCATTCGTTTTACATGTCCATACCATCTAAGTCTAGATTTCTCTATACCATCCTGTAATGGTTCCTCCTTCATTAATTCTCTGGTCCTCTCATTTCTTATTCTGTCCATCTTTGTAGCTCCAATACTGCTTCTCAAGAACCTCATCTCACTGGCCTGTATTTTGCTCCTCTCCCTTCCTTTCATAACCCAGGTCTCCGAGGCATACGTCAGGATAGGGACATAGTACGTCCGATATATGATCTTTTTGCTGTTCTGAGGGACATCCTTGCTCCATAACATGCTTCTCACACTCCTCCGAAATGCTTCTGCCTGCCTCCCCCGCTCATTTATTTCTCTATCGTTTCTTCCATTATCTTGTATCAGGCTTCCCAGATACTTAAAACTCTCCACTTTCTTCAGCTGTTCCCCACCAATTGTTATTCCCGTTGTGGTTCTTTCCTTCTTCCTTGTTGTGATCACCATCTCACTCTTATTTATGCTAAATTTCATCCCATATCCTTGTATTACTCCTTCCCACACGTCCAACTGTTCCTGTACCTCCTCCTCCTTGTTTCCCCAAATCATCAAATCATCTGCAAACACCATTGCTTTCATCTTTCCGTCCCCAATTACTTGTGCCACTCGGGTCATTATGTCATCCATCACCACAATGAAAAGTAACGGTGACAGTGCACTTCCTTGTTTCAGGCCGTTTCTTTGTTCCAACCAGTCAGATCTCTCTCCTCCCACTTTCACACAGCTCACGCTTCCCTTGTACATCTCCTTTATCCTCTTTATAGTCCATTTCTCTACTCCTCTATCCTCCAGGGACTTCCATACTTTGTTTCTGCATACACTGTCATATGCTTTCTCAATGTCCAGGAAGGCCATCAGTAGATCTGTTCCATATTCATAGTGCTGTTCTTGTAACTGCCTTACAGCAAAAATCAAATCCACTGTGGACCTTCCTGCTCTGAAGCCATGTTGTTCTTCCCTCATCCCTCCTTCTATCCTTGTCCTAATTCTCTTTTCCAAAACTTTCTCGAAGATCTTTGCACAATGACTCATCAGTGTTATTCCCCGATAGTTTCTGCAATCTGTTCTACTACCTTTCTTGAAGATCGGGACAATGATTCCTTTTTTCCAGTCCTCTGGGGTCTTCCTTTCCTTCCATGCTGTCCTCATCACTCGGTACAGCCACTGTATCCCCACCTCTCCTGCTGCTCTCACCATCTCCACACTCAACTCATCCACACCCGGTGCCTTCCCTCCTTTCATCTTGTTCACTGCATCTTCCACTTCTTTCCATGTTAAGTCCTTTTCTGTTTGCAGTTCATCTTCCTCTTCCCCGATTTCTTCCTCCTCACCATCTTTTCCATTTGGGTTCAGAAGTTCTTCAAAATATTCTTTCCACATTTTCTTCAGTTCTTCCCTATTTTCTATCTCTTGTCCCCTTTTGTTCACCATTCTAACATAATCCGTGGGATCCTTCCGCCTCTTATCTTTCACCATCCCATACAGGACCTTTTTTGTACCTTCACTATCCTCCTCCATCATCTTTGTCCACTCTTCCATCCACTTCCTTCTCTCCTCAGCCACCACTCTCTTCGCCTCCTTCTTTCTTTCCTGGTACTCTTCCCTTGTCTCTACCGTCCTATTTTGATACCACCTCCTAAAGGCTCTATTCTTTTCCCTTACTATATCTTTTGTCTTCTCATTCCACCATGGTGTTTCCTTCCACCTCTTCTTACTACTTGTCCTCCCACATACTGCTTCTGCTGCACCCACTAGTGTCTTCTTAAATCTAGCCCATTCCTCTTCCACCCCTCTTTCTTCATCTGTTGGAATTCCTTCCTTTACCATTTTGAGGTACTCGACCCTTCTATCCCCTTCTTTCGGTTTCCATATCCTTATACGTCTTTCCTGGTTCTCAGTCCCTTTCTTCTCCTTACTCCCTCTCAGGTTCATTACCAGTAATCGATGGTCGCTATCCAGGTTCTCCGATGGTATAACCTTGATGTCCGTGATGTTCTTATTTAGTTCTTTCTCATACAGTATATAGTCGACCACCGACTTCCTGGTCAAGTCATCACTGTACCATGTGATTGTGTGGCTCTCTCTTTTCTTAAACCAGGAGTTCCCAACTAGCAGGCTGTTCCTCTGGCAGAAGTCCAACAGTCTCTTTCCTTCCTCATTTCTTCCACCCCAACCCTCTGATCCTAGAACACTCTCATAACCTTGTCTTTCTCTTCCTACATGGGCATTGAGGTCCCCCATAACAATCATATTTCTTCCTACCAGCTGCTTCTGCAATTCCTCTTCAAACTCCTCCTTCTCTTCAGAAGCGCAGCCTACTTGTGGAGCATATACTTGCACTATTTCTACGGTCTCTCCCCTCAGTGCTACTTTCACTTTCATCATCCTATCACTTATTCTCCTCACTTCTTCTTTCAAACCATCTCGTACTACTACTCCCACTCCATTCCTCTTTCCCTCTTCGTTCCCACTCCAGTACAGTCTATAGCCTTTTCTCAGTACTCTGCATCCTTCCCCTTTCCACTTTGTTTCTGCCAATCCCAATAAATCCAACTTCCATCTTTCCATCATATCCACTATCTCCTCCACCTTCCCCGTCAGCGTTCTTAGGTTTAAAGTTCCAAATCTTAGTCCGTGTGTACAGCCGTGTCGTCGTCTATTAAATCCATCCTGTCCGAGGCTCGTTCCATTTTTGAAAGCATTTGGTTTAATCCACTACTGGCTTGCTGGGCCTATCGTAGCTTCACCAGAGCCCCGTTAGCCGTCACTTTTCAGGGTTCCTGTAGGACCTTCACAGCTACCGTAACGGTCCCGGGGCACACGAAGTCCCCACTGTACTTCGCCCCTACAGGCAATCCCCTACTTTGTGCCGTTGCCCGTCTCCCACGACGTGGACGAGGGGTTGGACTTATGGGAGACGTTAATAAACCCCATCCAAAATACATATTACATAAATGAGATCACCCTAAATTACAGATATATACACTCATAATTTTTCTTCACGCACTTTGCGTCAAAGTTTGTTGTCACTATGGATTGCACTTTGCAACCAGTCCAATGTTTCTCATATAAAATAGTGTTCCACGGATATTTCCGCCTCTCAAATTCCTCTATGTTGGAGAAATAGACATAATTAATGTGTGAGCACTATGTATTTATGATGTCATATCACACGCATTGAAGGTGTTCTGATATATTTATATCACCATAGAACTTCCTAATTTCACTGGAGGTCCCTTCCTTATGGTGAAATTTAATCTCACTTATCACTGAGCACACGATCACACTATCGTGGCTGCGCCTCGTGACCATAATACTTAATCTCTCTTTAAAGTAGATTAAATTAATATTGACTTCTGAAAAAAAAACAGTAAATGCGCATTACATATAACACCAAATATTTCTGTGCCGTAATCGCCCTGTCTTGTTAAGTTCCCGTAGACCATATTCTACTTAATACTAGTTCTCAACACAGAAATAATACCATTGTACAAATTACCTTAAATTACACACTTACAAATCTTACATGGCGAGGCCGTAAACAGAAATCACGTGTGCTGATATGTATGAGTTTCATGAAGGACTGTCTCGCCTTCTGATGGCCCATCTTTTGCCTCGTGGACGCCTTAAGCAAAAATACCATGTACAAGCGCTCACCCATCTCTTGGAGGCAAATGGGAATTCACCAGCGCTACCAAATTCTGGCCTTGGTGTATCGAGACATTTTAGTGCTCAAGAGCATCCGACAATCCCGTCATATTTCCCTGTACCTTAAAAACTCTCATTTACTTACATACTACCCCCCTGTGTGACTTCTGATACGCCTGCCTTGAAGACCAGATCCTCCACGCACCAAATACCACACTTAGCCTACTCATTTGATAGGCTGGCTCGCCAGCTAAACATCCTCACTTTATGACACATCTTTTCGTAGACTATGTATATTATACTTCCCGTATAATCTGTTTCCCTTACTATCCTCCAGCACATATGCTGTTTTTCCAATACGTTTGGAAACTATAAATGTTTCTGCGTCACCTGCTTCCAACCTTGCAAGTGGCTCCCTTAAATGAACGTCATCACGTTGCTCTTCCTAGCATATTTCTCAGTATCTGTAACGATGCCCTGTTGCTACTGTCCACACATGCTAACCCTACTTTCCTCTGGTGTCACACCTCTACTCGACACTCTATGACCTAAAAATGTCACTTCTGACTGACAGAATGACGACTTAGACAGCTTAAAAGTGAACCCTGCCTAATCTAACTTCTGAAAAACTATATCTAAATGACGTAGATGCTCCTCAAAACTGCGTGAACTAATTACCATATTATCTATGTAAAAGGTTACAAACTCTCCTGTGTCATCCCCTAATGCGATGTTTAAAGCCCTAATTAAAGCTGCTGAACTACTCTTTAACCCATAAGGTGTTCTACAAAATTGATAAAGGTTATATTTATGACTAAAAGCTGTAAATGGTCTATCTTCGTACATAAGTGGTACTTGCCAAAAACTGGAACTCAAATCTACACAAGTGAAATACTTCTTCCCCTCAAATGTTTGCATTAATTCCTCTATTGACATAGATTTCAGCTGATCTGAACTAATTCTACTGTTAACCAAACGAGCGTCTAAACAAATACGAACCGTGCCATCGGTCTTGGGTACCGTGATCAAAGAATTAACATATGGACTGTTAGAGTGCTCAATAATCCCATCTTCAAGCATCTGATTAATTTGTGCCTCAACTGCACTCTGATAAGCGAAAGGTACAGGATATCTATGTCCTGTGAATACTGACCTATCAATAACGTTCAATGAATGTGTATAGCAATTGGCCATACCAATGCGATCCTCAAAAACTCTCCTATTACACAATAACACATCATAGAGCCGAACACATTGTTCCACCTCTATATTACCCTGAAATGCAGCTTCACGTAACTAGTCCTCTAGACTTCCGTTCGTAATCACACTGCCCACAAAACATGGAGAACCCCGCTCTACGGCTGGCGATATCTCATTTAAAGTACAAATCACACCTACAATACTACTCCTCTGACTATGGTCATTGAACGCTACTTCTACTTCAGAATCTCCCCATTTAAATTTCAAACTCCCTACATCATAACATAAGTTACCAGACACTCTACTTAACCACTCTGAACCCAAGATAACACTGAATACTAAATTTGGAATTACAAGACAAATCTGCTTCTCTACATGATTATTAATTTTAATGTCTACTAAAACTTGCTTAGAAATTACTTTAGACCTCTTCCCAACAGCTGTGATAACAAAAGTGCTTTTAATTGGCATCTCCTCAAAATTTACTCCAGTTCCTTTCATTTTATCATAAAATGCACTACTTATGCAACTCTTCATACAACCATTATCAATTAAAACATCTGTGTACGCCTCGGACACGTTAAATTTAACTATGGGGCTCTTACTAACCACTTCCTGAATAATACCTTCATCATTTAGTTCATGTAATAATTCATTTCTCACATTTAGGTCATAGGGTTCCTGTATAATTGTATGGACAGGGCATGCTACAGACTGAGATTCTGACCTTACTTCGCAGCCTGGTTCGCGTTTAAAGAACCGCTACAGCTGGCCGTAGTACTACTAACTACTAAACTGGTCTGGTTGTTCTGGGCTGTGTTGTCATTGTTTGGCTGTATATTACTACCACTAGGCTGTCCTCTTCCTTGACCCCTATTCTGGTTGTAATTATTGTCATTATAATTTCTCCCTTGATTTCCCCTGAAATCATTGTTTCTCCCTTGATTTCCCCTGTAATCATTGTTCCTCCCTTGATTTCCCCTGAAATCATTGTTCCTCCCTTGATACTGATTACCATAGCCATTTCCTCTGTTCTGATTTAGCTGATTATTATTATTTCTATTTTGAGCATTGGCCCCTTCGCCACCGTTCCCTTGAACTTCTTGATGCCTGGCTTCATTAGGCCTATTATTATTATTACCCTGGTTCCGATTGAAATTGTCCTCATAACCCCCTCTCCCTAGTGCATCAAATGTGCTTAACAAATTTTCTACTTGTGATATTGTCTTTACATTCTGGATACAAGCAGTCTCCTTGATCCTATAGGGAAAGTGCCTAAGTAGCAATCTCACCACATCACTTTCCTCCTTCAAGCCATCCAGATATTTACACACTAATACCTGCCCTAAAAAGTATTCGGTCATGGTGGAGCTTCCTTTAGGGTTATATTTACCACACACTACTCCCTCACGATGCTGCGACTGAATAACCTCATTCCAGAACTTTTCACAGAATTCCATTTTAAAATCATTGATATCAGTAAACTTGTCTCTGTAGACAGCAAACCAATTCCTCGTTTCCCCCACAAACACTTGTTCTAAAATTTCAACTACCTGGCACCACTCAATACTACCATTTTCCAACCTCTCCCCGAATTTATTTTCTATAGTGTTCATGAACTCCATTGGGCACCCCTGTCGATTGCTGAACTTACCCAGTTCTACCTCCCTGTGTGTGCTATTCACAAAAACTGGCCTATTCTGACTATTTTCTTGCCTGATCCTAGCTTTTAATTTCAATTCTAACTCTGCGATTTTCTCCTCAGCCTTCCTCTCAATACTGTTTACTGTTAATTTAATGTTTCCTTCTGATTCTTCTACTTTATCATATAGCTTTGCTTGTTTCTCCTCAATCTTGCTAATGCTCTCTCTATTACTCTCTCTTAAATCATTTACTTCTGCAACTATTTGTGAGTGGACTTTCTCAATTCTACCCCCCAGCTGTTCCTTAACCTCTTTAGTAGCTACCTGAATTTTGTCAATTTCTCCCCCCAATTGCTTTTTGACCTGCTGTGTTTCCAGTTGCACTAGTTCTTTTAAATTTTCAGCCTGTGTACTGATTCTAATATCCAACTCCTCCTGTACTTTTCCTAATTTTCTGTCTACATCTGCAATAATCTCTTTAGCCTTTTCTTCCATCACCCCCCTGATCTAACCTCTAATCAGTTCGAATTTGTCACTCATTTCCCTACTGTTTTGTTCTAATTTAGCATTTAAAGTTTCAGTACTCTCTCTATTTTCCTTACTGTTTTGTTCTAATCTGGCGTTGTTTTGTTCCAGTTTTGCATTTAAAGCGTCTGTACTTTCTTTATTTTCCCTACTGTTTTGTTCTAATTTGGCGTTTAAACTATCGCTCAATTCCCTATTGCTCTCTTTATTTTCCCTACTGTTTTGTTCTAATCTTGCATTATTCTGTTCTAACTTTGCATTTAAGGCATCACTACTAACTTTGTTCTGATACATAAACTCGAGAAGTAAAGTTTTTAATTCTGGTTGGCCGCCTACACTCCCTGTTTCAGTATCGGGATTTACCTCCGCTACCCCGGTACTACCATCACTCGACATACTGCTCGTATCATCACTCTCCCGTTGATGACCACTACGTAACCTCATCTGTCTTTCTTTCTCATCCCCCATAATGATATACACTGATACAGACAAATAACCCCCAAAATACAGGCACAGAAATATATACCCTTCTCCTTCCACAAATGTTATTAGGTTTTCAGCCCCAAGTTGTCGGCGACAAATGTAATGGTTTCCTTGCCCCTAACTGTTGGGTGATAATTGTAACTGTTGACCTTTGCCTAAGCTATGTTGTTTTAATGGGCGCCAAGACCTCAATGCAATGCTGAAATCTAAATTTGTATTTAACAACGTCTAGCTCTGGCAGAACACCTTCAAGACTCTATTCACTCAGATCGTGGTATGATTTGATCATTAACCCAACAAACAATTGTATCAGGAGAAGGAATTGGTCTATATCTAATGCTACCTACTGAAAGCAAAGATTGCATTGTAAAAGAAATGAATTTATTATATAAAACAAGTATAGCAAAATTAATAATAATAAGTATAAAATTTAAATTGGAGCGTTGCGATTTTAATATTACCGATAGAAAATTACGTGAAAACGGAGTTTGATAAATTGATTTTACTCTTATTTCCAAGCTATGAAGTTACTGAAATATGAAATGTAAAACAACGAGAAATGAGAGATTGCGTATTTCTGCGTTATTTGCGCTTACCACTGGAAATTGCCAAAGCATTTCCCTCGTACTTGATGATGCTGTGTGCTTCCCACAGTCTCCTGGACGTCGTCATCTCCGTCGAAATTTGATGATATTCTGGTAGATTAGATAATTCTATGGTCCGTACATCGGACCCAAACACTCGTATAACCACACTGGTCTTATGAGGAAGTCCCGGCACCTTTAATACTGCCGCGAATATGGGCCTTGGTTTATTGCAGAAGAAAAGTACATCATACACCTGATCCAGATAACATTTACCTATTAATAACCCCCTAATTTCCCACCGTCAACGCTTAGTTCGAATGGGATATGCTCCACGCGTGGCGAGGGCTAATCCACGGTCTTTAATAATTGTAGACCCACCTCATTCAATAACATACATCTTATCTAGGTTGGCAACACCTCACATAAACACATCGCTATCACTCCCCACAGCACGTAGGAGCAGGGGGGAGAAAGCAGGGAAAAACCAGTCGTTAAGATAACCACCGCAGTCTACCGCACAGTGAGTTCCAGTGAGCACGAAAACTGCGAGTAGCTGTTGTACGGAAGACAATCAGATAAGTAGTTAGCCTAAAATTTTATAGTTTAACCATAGTTTACAACCATATAATCTCTCTAAAGTACAATCTACGGATAGCTATCACCATTTAGCATTTCACCTAACATATATACTGCATTTAGCATACATTGACAGTTGCAGTACCAATACTGCAACTAAATAATTGTACATATTGTAAATATTTTCACCTGTATTCCAAACATAGATTTTGTAGCCTAAGTGTAATGGATCTGATGATGATCTCTTGACGATCGAAACTGGTCATCCTAGTGTTTTATTAATCTCATGTAATTTATTTCAGGATTAGGGCATAACCCATCTCTTTTGGGTACATTCGTGTTGACCGACTGAAAAGCACTAAACTCTTGTTTACTAAGGCAACACTGAAAATATGGCTTCAAACACCACAATATCTGGCATCTTGTACTGTATTTTGCTTTGACATCCAGCACACCTCTTTAGGAGGCACCCTGTATTCTTATATGGCATCTTGTATATCTCTTTAGAAGTCATCCTGTATTCTTGTGTGACATCTTGTGCACCTCTTTAGGAGTCACCCCCCTGTATTCTTCTCTGCCATCTTGTACACCTCTTCAAGAGTCACCTTGTATTCTTATCTGGCATCTTGTATATCTCTTTAGGAGTCGCCCCGTATTCTTATCTGGCATCTTGTACTGTATTTTGCTCTGACATTCTGCATACCTCTTTAGGAGGCACCCTGCATTCTTATATGGTATCTTGTATATCTCTTTAGAAGTCACCCTGTATTCTTGTGGGGAGGCACCCTGTATTCTTGTCTGACATCTTGTGCACCTCTTTAGGAGTCACCCTGTATTCTTTTCTGCCATCTTGTACACCTCTTTAAGAGTCACCTTGTATTCTTATCTGGCATCTTTTATCTCTCTTTAGGAGTCACCCTGTATTCTTATCTGGCATCTTGTACACCTCTTTAGGAGACACCCTGTATTCTTATCTGGCATCTTGTACACCTCTTTAGGAGTCACCCTGTATTCTTATCTGGCATCTTGTAAACCTCTTTAGGAGTCACCCTGTATTCTTTTCGCTTCGCTCAAAGCCCCAGGTCGCTCGACACCCCAGGACTCTTTCAACAGACTCCATTAACCATTAACTTCGGCTTCCCGCGTGGCTGCATGACGTCACGCACTCTCCGTCCTTTACCCATTAACTTGGCTTCCCGCGCGGCTGCATGACGTCACTTCTGTCTCCGTAACGCAACCGTCTCCGTCCCGCTTAACTTTAGACTCAAGCATAACGACGAAGTCGACAAGATCATTTGAAATGATAAAATGGAACGAGCCTCGGACATGACAGATATATTAGACGACACGGCTGGAAACACGGATTAAGATTTGGAACTTAAAACATAAGAACGCTGACGGGGAAGGTTGAGGAGATGGTGGATATGATGGAAAGAAGTAAGTTGGATTTATTGGGATTGGCAGAAACAAAGTGGAAAGGGGAAGGAAGGAGAGAACTGAGAAAAGGCTATAGACTATACTGGAGTGGGAATGAAGAGGGAAAGAGGAATGGAGTGGGAGTAGTAGTACGAGATGATTTAAAAGAAGAAGTGAAGAGAATAAGTGATAGGATGATGAAAGTGAAAGTAGCACTGAGGGGAGAGACCATGGAAATAGTGCAAGTGTATGCTCCACAGGTAGGCTGCGCCTCTGAAGAGAAGCAGGAGTTTGAAGAGGAAATGCAGAAGCAGCTGGGAGGAAGGAATATGATTGTTATGGGGGATCTGAATGCCCATGTAGGAAGAGAAAGACAAGGGTATGAGAGTGTGCTTGGAGCAGAGGGTTGGGGCAGAAGAAATGAGGAAGGAAAGAGACTGTTGGACTTCTGTCAAAGGAACAGCCTGCTAGTTGGGAACTCCTGGTTCAAGAAAAGAGAGAGCCACACAATCACATGGTACAGTGATGACTTGACCAGGAAGTCGGTGGTCAACTATATCCTGTATGAGAGAGAGTTAAATAAAAACATCACAGACATCAAGGTTATACCATCGGAGAACTTGGATGGCGACCATCGATTGCTGGTAATGAACCTGAGAGGGACTAAGGAGAAGAAAGGGATTGAGAACCAGGAAAGCAGGAAAGACGTATAAGGATATGGAAACTGAAAGAAGGAGATAGAAGGGTCGAGTACCTCAAAATGGTAAAGAAAGGAATTCCAACAGATGAAGAAAGAGGGGTGGAAGAGGAATGGGCTAGATTTAAGAAGACACTAGTAGGTGCGGCAGAAGCAGTATGTGGTAGGACAAGTAGTGGGAAGAGGTGGAAGGAAACACCATGGTGGAATGAGAAGACGAAAGACATAGTAAGGGAAAAGAATAGAGCCTTTAGGAGGTGGTATCAAAATGGGACGGTAGAGACAAGGGAAGAGTACCAGGAAAGAAAGAAGGAGGCAAAGAGAGTAGTGGGTGAGGAGAGAAGGAAGTGGATGGAAGAGTGGACAAAGATGAGGAAGGAGAATAGTGAAGGTACAAAAAAGGTCCTGTATGGGATGGTAAAAAATAAGAGGTGGAAGGATCCGACGGATTATGTTAGAATGGCGAACAAAAGGGGACAAGAGATAGAAATTAGGGAAGAACTGAAGAAAATGTGGAAAGAATATTTTGAAGAACTTCTGAACCCAAATTGAAACCACGGCGAGGAGGAAGAAATCGGGGAAGAGGAAGATGGACTGCAAACAGAAAAGGACTTAACATGGAAAGAAGTGGAAGATGCAGTGAGGAAGATGAAAGGAGGGAAGGCACCGGGTGTAGATGAGTTGAGTGTGGAGATGGTGAGAGCAGCAGGAGAGGTGGGGATACAATGGTTGTACCGAGTGATGAAGGCAGCATGGAAGGAAAGGAAGACCCCAGAGGACTGGAAAAAGGGAATAATTGTCCCAATCTTCAAGAAAGGTAGTAGAACAGAATGCAGAAACTATCGGGGTCATTGTGCAAAGATGTTTGAGGAAGTTTTGGAAAGGAGAATTAGGACAAGGATAGACGGAGGGATGAGGGAAGAACAACGTGGCTTCAAAGCAGGAAGGTCCACAGTGGATTTGATTTTTCCTGTAAGACAGTTACAAGAACAGTACTACGAGTATGGAGCAGATCTACTGATGGCCTTCTTGGACATTGAGAAAGCATATGACAGTGTATGCAGAAACAAAGTATGGAAGTCCCTGGAGGACAGAGGAGTAAAAAAATGGACTATACGGAGGATAAAGGAGATGTACAAGGGAAGCGTGAGCTGTGTGAAAGTGGGAGGAGAGAGATCGGACTGGTTGGAACAGAGAAACGGCCTGAAACAGGGAAGTGCACTGTCACCGTTACTTTTCATTGTGGTGATGGATGACATAATGACCCGAGTGGCACAAGTAATTGGGGACGGAAAGATGAAAGCAATGGTGTTTGCAGATGATTTGATGATTTGGGGAAACGAGGAGGAGGTACAGGAGCAGTTGGACATGTGGGAAGGAATAATACAAGGATATGGGATGAAATTTAGCACAAACAAGAGTGAGATGGTGATCACAACAAGGAAGGAGGAAGGAACTACAACGGGAATAACAATTGGTGGGGAACAGCTGAAGAAAGGGGAGAGTTTTAAGACTTGGGGAGCCTGATACAATATAATGGAAGAAACGATAGAGAAATAAATGAGCGGGCGAGACAGGCAGAAACATTCCGGAGGAGTGTGAGAAGCATGATATGGATCAAGGATGTCCCTCAGAACAGCAAAAAGATCATATATCGGACGTACTATGTCCCTATCCTGACGTATGCCTCGGAGACCTGGGTTATGAAAGGAAGGGAGAAGAGCAAAATACAGGCCAGTGAGATGAGGTTCTTGAGAAGCAGTATTGGAGCTACAAAGATGGACAGAATAAGAAATGAGAGGACCAGAGAATTAATGAAGGAGGAACCATTACAGGATGGTATAGAGAAATCTAGACTTAGATGGTATGGACATGTAAAACGAATGGAGGAGAAGAGGATGCCCAGGAGGATACACGAGACGAAGTGGGAAGGAAAGAGACCGAGAGACAGGTGGCTGAAGGGGGTGGAAGAAAGCGTGAAGAAGAGAGGAGGAGAGATGGTGGGAAGACAGAAGACGTTGGAGAGGCTTGTGTTCCAAACAGACCCAGCCAGTGGCTGGAAGCTGTGCAAGATGATGATATTCAAGAAACTCCTCTTTCTCAACATCGCTACATCCTTATTGTGGGGCATATAACTGAATTGTCAAGAAACTGTTATTACCCATATTTAGTCTGACTGATGATTCTTTCATTTACATATGAGATATCTATATTAAGACTTAAACATCTTTATGTAGTACAAAACAAAGTTCATTCCTTGCTTCTTTGTTGTTGCCATGCCAGTATAACTTGTAGCCTCTCTTAGTTTCTTTGAGTTCATCCCCTTCCATTTTATCTCACTTAGTCCTAATCTTCCTCCTTGCCATTATGATCACTATCTCCTCATACCAATGAGTCAATGTCATTTCATTCAGTGTTCCTACTCTCATCTTGTTTTTCTGCTATATTCTTTTCCATTTGGTAAGTCTTCTATTCTTATTTCATTGCACGTTCCCAGGATGAGCATCAGCCTCCAAGGGATCTCATTAATTCCTGAAACGCTAGATGTATTGTCTTCATTTGGTATACTCGAATCGATGCTTGTGTTTTCATTTAAATTACAGTAAACTCTCACTAATTCGGACAGGTTTTCATCGCCTGACATCATTCGCACCAAGGCCATCTATAATCAAATGTTCTCGAAAGAGAATCAAAATGAATATTGTCTGTTGAGCCATTATAATTAACACATAAAGTGATAAAAATGTCCTTCATAACTCAACAAATTGCTAGCGTTTCGCCCCAGTGTGCCAATTGGGCTCTTTAGTTGGTAAAGGCTACTGCCTTCATTCAGAATCAAACAAATTGTGATACCTACCTGCAATCTTGGGATTAGGAAGGGATTACTCTACCACTATTGTTCCACCAAATGAGCTATATACCTATACTCTGATTTACAAAAGATGAACGGTGAAAGCCGTCACCCGCTTGAAGGGTGAGGTGAGGAGTGGGACGAGAGGGTTAACGGTCTCCATAGCAACATAGCCATAGCCATAGCCAAGCAAGGGAAATGGTATACTTTTGCAATGTATACCCACACAGCAGTGAGCACATGGTTTGACTCAGTGTTCTACTGTGTCTTTACTCTTCACTGTCATTAGTATTATCCCGTGTATGTATTGAAGTGCATTTGCTTATTATTTCATAGGCTACATTAAGCGTTATCATTCTGTGTTTGTTGGAGGCGTGTGTATATACAGATTTTGAATTCATTTCTTTTATTCTCATCGCATCATCGTGTCTATTTTCGTTGTGTAAAATGGCATCGGTACGTGCTCGCGGAAGGCCCAGGATCCATTCTCCGCATCATAGAACAACTCAGGCCGTGGTGTGACTCTCCATAGCCAAGCAAGGGAAATGGTATGTGCTGTGAGGAATTTTATGGAGGAAGAAGAGGAAAGTATGCGCTTACTAGAGGAACCACTGATTCCATTTGTTCAGTTGAGGAAAAGAACTGCAAAGGCTCTTGGTGTGAAACTACTGTGTACCGAGTGACGAAAGAGAAGTTCCCGTCTGATGATGCTGGCCCGTCTAAACTATCAACTCCAGGGAAGGGGTGGTCACTAATTTAGATGGCTTTCAACAAGATGCTGTTAGACAGCATAATGTATAGCTATTATTTTAGGAAAGAAATTCCCACAAGTCGGAAGCCTTTCTTCGCTGAATTAAGTGTTGCATGATCTGGGATTTAAATATAAGAAAATTAATGGCAGAAGGTAATCATGGAGAGGCCAGATATTGTGGCTTTGTGTCAGTTCCTAAGTGAAATTAAGGACAAAATGTTATATTGTGTGGTTAGATGAAACGTGGGTCAATGCTGGTCACACAGTGTCTAAGAGTTGGTGTGATGTCAGGCAGAGGTCAATTTATTATTCTACATGCCGGGTCATCACAAGGCTTTGTTGATAATAAGCTTTTGGTCTTCAGGTCGAAAAGAACTGGTGATTACCATGAAGACATGGACCATAACCGGTTTTTAAAATTGTTCCAGGAACAATATTGTTACCCAACATCCCTGAACACAGTGTTATTGTAATGGACAATGCTTCGTACCACACAGTGCAGATATACAATTGTAATGGACAGTGCTTCGTACCACACAGTGCAGATAGACAAAGCTCCAACAACTTCAAGTACGAAGCTGCGAATGTTGGAATGGCTCTGCCGCCATAATGTACCATGTGACAGCTCTATGACGAAAGGAATCCTTCTCAACCCTATATGGCAGCACAAGCCTAAACCCATGTACCACGTGGATGAACTGGCAAGAAAGCATGGCCATGAGATCATCAGGCTGCCCCCATATCATTGCCACTTCAATCCTATAGAAATGATAAGGGGTTAAGTGAAGGGTTACGTAGCACGGCATAATAAAAATTTCACACTCCGTGAGGTTGAGAAGATTACGGTTGAGGCTATTAGGGAAGTGGCTTCAGAAAACTGGAAGCGTGTAGTGTTAAAAGTGCAACGAGAACTGGATGAGGCCAAGAAACGTGAATGTATACTCTATGATGGGGTAGATCGGTTCATCATTTTCCTGGGAAGCAATTCCGGATCCGATTCAGACACAAGTGACGAAGAGGGGGCTATGAAAGGAGTAGAACCCATAATTAGTAGCAGCGAGAGAGACTAGGTAAGTTTTTTCTTCTTTCCTCGGTTTTGGCCATCTTTGGACCGTATAAAATAACCCATTGCATTCACTGTCTCTTATTTATTTTGTTCTTTCTTGCCTTTCAGTAGTTCTTCATTACTTCTCTTTGTCTCCTTCTTCTCTCTTCCGTCCAGATGTTAACCCGCTTCTTCTTTTCATTCTCCTGGAAACCCTTGCAATTTTTGATCATATTTCTGAAAAGTGGTCTGTCCTGAATAATATCTACAATATTGTTACTTCCATCTCTTTCATATCCCTTTTTATACTTTGTACCCATTGATCACCATTCTTCCTTTTGTATACATGACTGAAAATTTGTTTTGTGAGTCTGGTGTTACTCATCCTCATTACGTGTCCAAAGAAATTAACCGTCCTTTTACTGATCGTATCGTAGATTTTTTCAATTTCTTTATTTTTGTAGAGGTTGTCATTTTTTCTGTATCTGGACTCTCCACTTTCTGTTTTTAATGGTCTCAATATTTTTCTAAGTAGCCTTCTTTCCTTTTTCTCTATCTCTTCTTTATTGCCTTTTTTAATGGAAAACATACAGTACATTCTGAAGCATAGAGACTTTCCGTAATTAATTACCGTATTGTAATGTCGGATTTTAGTTGCAATAGAAAGATTTTTCTTATTGTAGGTATCCTTCGTCAGTTGAAAAGCTTGTTCCAATTTTCGCATCCTTGCTCTATTTGCTTCTTTGTCTAGTCCATTAATTTGAATCATTTCTCCCAAATACTTAAACTTTTCTACCTTGTCTATTTTTTCAGAGTATTGTTATTAAAACTGTACAAGAATTTCTAATATTCGTCATAATTGGTAAGTTTCATTATTTATTTATTTTTTTATTATTATTTTTATATTATTTGTATTTATTTATTTTATTATGATTATAATTATTATCATTGTGTTCTCATTTTGTTGTATTGATTGTGCCCTTTCACATGAATATGGCTGACACACCACAGTTTCCAGTATTTGTGTCTTCCTGGAAGCCTCTTGGAATGTTATGAGTCATGATCTGCCTCAGGGGCAACGCAGCATTTCCCCATGCTATCTTTGACAGCTGTCACCATTCATTATTGGTAAATCAGAGTATAGTTGAAACCAACAGAGATGCTAAGTTTGAACAGATGCTACATCTTAAGTCATCATCATCATCTTGTACAGTTTCCAGCCCCAGGCTGGGTCTGTTTGGAACATAAGCCTCGCCACTTAGTTCTTTCTTCCCACCACCTCTCCGCTGTCACTCTGGTCCAGTCCTCGCCTCTCTTCTTGACACATTCCTCCACTCCTTTCAGCCATCGATCTCTTGGTCTTCCCCTTGGTCGTTTCTTCTGCATCTGCATCTCATGTATCCTCTTGGGAATCTTCTTCTCATCCATTCTCTTTAAGTGTCCATACCACCTCAGTCTTGATGTCTCAATCCTACCTTGCAAGGGCTCCTCTTTCACCATTTCCCTGACCTTTTCATTCCTCACCCTGTCTCTTCTTGTTACTCCGATCCTACTTCGCAGGAACTTCATTTCACCTGCCTGTATTCTGCTTATATCTCTTTTCTTCATTGTCCACGTTTCTGAAGCATAGGTCAGTATCGGGATATAGTAGCTTCTGTATAACACTTCCTTACTTTTTTGTGGGACATCTTTATTCCACACTAAGCTCCTAATGCTTCTCAGAAATGCTTCTGCCTGTCTGCCACGTTCCGTAATCTCTTTGTCATTTCTCCCATTTTCCTCCACTATACTTCCCAAGTACTTGAGACTTTCCACCTTCTTCAGCTGTCCACCTCCAAGTGTTATCCCACTCATTGGTCTGTCCTTTTTCCTGGTCGTTAACAGGATCTCACATTTACTGATGTTGAACTTCCATCCGTACTCTCCCACTGTTTCTTCCCAAGCCTTCAGTTGCTCCTGAATTTCCTCCTCCTTGTTTCCCCAGACCATGAGATCATCTGCAAACACCATTGCTTTCATCTTCTCTTCTCCTATCTTTCCTGCTATCCGTGTCATTACCTCGTCCATAACCACAATAAAGAGAAGGGGTGACAGCGCACTACCCTGTTTCAGGCCACTCATTTGTCTGAACCAGTCTGTTCTATCCCCTCCAACTTTCACACAACTCACACTTCCACAATACATCTCCTTCACTCTGCCTACAGTCTCTTTTTCCACTCCCATGTTTTCCATCGCTTTCCAAACCTTCTCCCTACACACACTATCATAGGCCTTTTCGATGTCCAGGAAGGCCATCAACAGATCCTCTCCAAATTCGTAGTGGTGTTCCTGGAGCTGTCTCACTGAAAATATGAGATCCACTGTTGATCTCCCAGGTCTGAATCCATACTGTTCCTCTCTCAATTTTCTCTCCACTTTGGCTCGTATTCTACTTTCTAATATCTTTTCATATATCTTGGTACAGTGAGGTATGAGTGTGACACCCCTGTAATTTCTGCACTCCTTTCTGCTTCCTTTCTTAAATATTGGGACAATTAATCCTTTCTTCCAATCTTCTGCGGTCTTTTTCTCCTTCCATATCACCCTCATCACACGGTACAGCCACTGTTTCCCAACCTCCCCTGCTGCCTTCACCATTTCAACACTCACTTCATCCACACCTGGTGCCCTTCCTCCTTTCATCTTGTCTATAGCCATTTCCAGTTCTCTCCAAGTCAGGTCCTTTTCCATTCCTGTGTTGTCTTCTCCATCTTCCAATGCATTGTCTTCCTCCCTATGACCATTTGGATTCAGCAAATCCTCAAAGTACTCTTTCCACACTGTCTTGAGTGTCTCTTTGTTGTGTACCTCATTTCCGTTTTTGTCCATCATTACCACATCCTCTCGCAGACCTCTTCTCTTACTTTTGACCATCCCATAAAGAACTTTCTTATTTCCTCTGCTGTCTTCCTCCATCATCTCCGTCCACTTTACCATCCACTTCTTCCTCTCCTCTGCGACAATCTTGTTTGCTTCTTTCTTCTTTATCTTATAATCTTCCCTTGACAGATCAGTTCTTTCCTGGAACCACACTCTGAAAGCCTTGTTCTTCCTTCCCACAGCTTCTTTTACTCCCTCATTCCACCATGGTGTCTCTTTACACCGCTTTCTGTTGCTTGTTCTACCACATACTGCCACTGCAGCTTCTACCATTGTGTTTTTGAATTGCTTCCATTCCTCTTCCACTGTTTTAGGATTGTCTGTTGGCATCCCTTCCCTTATTATCTTCTGGAATTCTTCCTTGACTTCCTTTTCCTTGAGTTTCCATACTTTAATTCTCCTTTCCTGGTACTCTGTCCTCTTGCTATCCTTAACAACTCCCAGGTTCATTACAAGTATTCTGTGGTCGCTATCTAAGGCCTCTGATGGTATTACCTTTATATCTCTGACACTTCTCTTCATTTCCCAGTCGTACAGCATGTAATCTACCAAAGATTTCTTTGTTAAATCACTGCTGTACCACGTTACCTTGTGGCTTTCTTTCTTCCGGAACCAGGAGTTGCCTACCACTAAACTGTTTCTCTTGCAAAAATCCAGCAACTTTCTCCCTTCTTCATTCCTGCTACCCCATCCTTCTGCTCCCAATACATTTTCATATCCTTGCCTTTCACTTCCTACATGTGCATTCAAATCTCCCATGACAATGATGCTCTGACCATTCAACTGCTGTTGTAGCTCCTCCTCAAAGTCTTCCTTCTCTTGAGCTGTACATCCAACTTGAGGGGCATATACCTGGGCTATCTCCAGGCTTCTTCCCTTTACAGTTACTCTGATCTTCATGATCCTGTCACTTATTCCCTTTACCTCTTCCTTCATTCCATCTCTCACAACTACTCCTACTCAGCTGCTCCTTCCTTCACTGTTCCCACTCCAGTACAACCGGTACCCTTTCCTCAGTTCTCTGCGACCTTCTCCTTTCCATCTTGTTTCTGCCAAGCCCAGTACATCCAGTTTTCTTCTCTCCATCACATCTACAATCTCCTCCACTTTTCCTGTCAGTGTCTGTATGTTTAATGTCCCAACTCGTAGTCCATTAGCATATCCGGGTCGTCGTCGTTTGCATCCGTCCTTTCCGAGGCCTGTTCCTGGTTTGAAAGCAAATATGATATCCACTACTGGCTTGCTAGGCCTATCGTAGCTTCACCAGAGCCCCGTCAGCCGTCACATTTCAGGGTTCCCATAGAGCCTTCACAGCTACCGTAACGGTCCCGGGGCACACAAAGTCCCCACTGTACTTCACCCCTACAGGCAATCCCCTACTTCATGCCGTTGCCCGTCTCCCACCACGTGGAGGAGGGGTTGGACTTGTGGGAGACGCTACATCTTAAGTAACATTGTAAATTACATGAACTGTTTTAATGGTAAATAGGTTACAGTTTCTTTATGAAAACTTTATGAACTTTATGGCTCTTACCTGATGTATGATTGAATGTCTACAATTATTCGAGTTTTTGTGAACTATGATATATTGTGAGATGTGGAAGGTTGCAGGGATGGACTGGAGATCTTCTGTTATTACTGCCGGTGACAATACTATATTTTCACAAGTATGACATGCACTACCTTTTTACCAAACAAAACGGGTGACAAACATTGGATAAAACAAAATTTCTTACAACGAACAAATATCAACTGATTTTAAACATTTGGAAGCATCCACAGAATTAGTATGCAAAATGTTCACGTAATTTATTGTTAAAATAATATTTTATGTCATTAATCACAGCTTGATTTTTGGAACTTTACTCTGCTCAGTTTTGTCAATCTCGAAACTCTGCTGGCTGTGCTGTATGTTATGTGGCAGGTTAATCCCTACATTTCGGTCAGTCATGGTTAGGCTGCGGATTTTGCATATTTGCATGTTTTATTTTCCTTAAACGTAATGATATGTATATAGAGTCTTTGCAGATGATGTCTTGATTTGGGGACAAAGTGCCAGGGATGTTCAAGAAAAACTGGTTGCATGAAGGAATATGGATTGAAAATAAGTCAAAGACAGTAGTGATGACAAGAGGACTGTCTAATGCGTTGTTTCCCAACCTGTGGTTCGCGAACCAGGGGGTTCGCAAAATATTTCAAGGGGTTCGCCAAACACTTTTCCATAATGGCGGGTATCTTGGTTAGGCCTATTACTGTTTCCTTAATTTCTGTGGCATTGTCATATTATTATTATTATTTTAAAATTAAATGAATCCTGTAATGCCCCTTGTTACAAATGTGTAACATCGGCAATTTATCACATTATTTCCACAATAAATTAATATTTACCGTGAATGCCTGATATACAGTTATGTAACAACGTTAGGAATGCATTTTGATTTCGCTACAATGGAAATTTAATCTGTTAGCTTCTTTGTGTTCTAACAAAACTAAGAACAGTACTGCGACCCCACTAAGGAACAGTTACATGTACGTTGTATATTTAAAAGTCAGTGGTTCACCCAACTCAGATTGTTGTAGAAGGGGTTCGCGAGTCGAGAAAGGTTGGGAACCGCTTGTCTAGTGTAACCATTTACTTGAATGATCAGCCTCTACAAATTGTTGATCAATTTAAATATCTTGGTAGCACACTGAATAAGGAAGTAACAATTAGAACTAGTAATGCAGCCACCTTCTATTCACAAGTTAGAACACTACTGTGGGATAATAAAGTGCCCAGGAAGTGTAAACATATACTGTTTAAGACATACTGCATCCCGATTCTGACTTACGGTGTAGAAATATGCACCCTGTCCAGAAGAGAAGAAAGTAGGATCCAGGCATCCAAAATGAAGTTTATATGAACAATGCTTCAAAGGACAAGCAGATACAAAGTAAGAAATGAAACAAATAGGACCGAGGCTGGCATACAGTAGATATCAGTGCTACTAAATATTTGTAGAAGCAATGATTAGGATGGTATGGGCATCTTCAAAGAATGGGAAACAAGAGGACACCAAATGCTTACGTCAACAAGATTATCCCAGGAAAAAGACCAGTAGGAAGACCAAAGAAGAAATGGTTGGACCAACTCAAGGATGATCTTGAAGACAAAGGGCTGGACTGGAGAAGAGCTCATGAAGACCAATTATTCATTGACAGGAAAAGATGGCGAGGACTCGTTAACAGCACCCGGGCGACTGGAGCTGGATTTTGATGATGATGATGACATAGATATAGAGTTCCCATTATTTTGGATTACTGTGCAAAGTTTTACTTTGCATATTTATACTATTTTACTACAAACATAAAGATTGTATCCTGTAAAAATATAAACCGCGAGATAATAATTACCATATATTGGCCTTGACTCTCTTCTTCCCATTTCACCATCCGTTCGTTTAATTAGCACAGAAACTGCATTGTTGCAGAACTCGCCCTACTTCATTTTTGCTTGTCCTCATCTGTTTTAATCGCATGGTGCTTGAATTCTGCTACAATTGAAATAATTTTGAACAGATTTTGCTGAACTAGAATTAAATTGTAAGTAGGATTATGTGATCTTCTCTAATGAGACTTCTTTCAATTGTCAGAGGTTGGACCATTCATGTTTACAGACGAGGGGCCTGTTACGACCAAAGTTATATAGCTAAGGGTTCACGCAGTGGCTGCATGCTGTCTCGTTCGGGGTGGATACCGTGATGGAGCTGGAGTGCCTTATGATGTAGATAGGCTTCTTAAACAATATTCACACATTCTGCAGAGCGCTATCCAGATGATATAATACTAGTTCGTGCAAGACAATTCCCCAGTCTACACGAGCAGTAGTGTTCACGGCTGGTTTTCTGAGCAAGACTCTCTGAACTGTTCAACTAGGTCCCTCGAGCTCCATATTTGAACCCCATTGATGATGTATGCGCAAGATAGAAATGCCATATATGGAAACATTAGCCTCACTCTCTCCTGCACTCACATGATGCTTCGTGGGGCGTTATGTTGCATGCATGGGAGGAGATCGCCTTTGGTGAGTATTTAGGAAGTTTTTCGAGTTAATACCACGCCGGCTCTGTCAAGTTGTTCAAGCCGATGGATACTGAACAAGGTATTACGTCATTGCACTGAACAAAATCATTACATATACTTGGTTAATGCAACAACAACAAACAAACAAAACAAAAAAGTAATTCGTGGAATAGGACTTGCCTTGATGGGCGGGTACACATCCTCGGAGCTAGCTGGCACTCGCACAAATAAGCTTAATATTGAGAGGCTATTCCCCACTGTGCATAGCACATAGCAGTCCTTCTCGGAGCCAGTGAACTAGGCGTTCATTGCAAGTATTCGGAGTGACAATACAAAGACTGTTAGTACGGTATAGTGCAGTTACACAATACCCGATCATGACAAAATTTTGCAATCGTCAGTTTTTGATTGTTCATTTGTAATATCCAAATAAAGAAAGCTTCTCTGTGTAAAATAAATGAAAAATTTATTTGCTTTAGTCGGTGCACCTTTCCCTAACTTTTTGAGGATATTAGCATGCATATTTTCATTGTTTTTAGTGCGTATAAATCCGTAGCCTAGTTATGGCGCAGCAGCTCATCCTCTTACCTTTCATCTTCCTGATGTTTTTGGAGCAACCAGTGTTTCTGGTTGCAGATCAAGGTGCTGAAAGTAAATTATTAGTTCTATAATATTGGTTCTAGCATAAGTTAAATTAAATCTCCACATATTATGCATCACAGTTTTGGGAGTAAACATTTTTGAAAAAACGTGCGGAGGGTGCTTGAGAAAATATGGTACTTTATATAATGTAACATTGCGAGCATTTGAAAGCTCAGTGGGAGTGTGTTGTGAGACGGCCCCCTGTGCACAGAGCAGCATCCAGACTCTGGCGTAGGAGACAGTGTGGCCAGCACGAGCAATGTGCAATTCAAGGCACTGCAGCAGCGCCGCTTCTCCGAGGCCTTCCACCAGCTGGCTGAGCTGTGCTTGCAGCGGGATTCCGCTCATCGTCCTTCGGCAGGCCATCTGGTGGCCCATTCCTTCTTCAAACCCTGTCGGCGTGGAGGACAATCTCTTCCTGAGTTACTGCATCCCGTCATGCCCATCTCCGATCGTAGGATTGACAGCCAAGGTAACAAACATTATACATAGCTATAAAGCTCGTCATTCTGATCCATATTGATGTCTTCTAATAAGTTTATTTATTTATTTATTCATTTATTTATTTAACTTAATACATATAATTGTCTACTTCATTTGATCACGATTTGGACATGTTTCTGTCTTTTTGTGACCTCCTTCATCTACAATATAAGTACTTCACAATACAAAATCTTATCAAACATTGCCCAGGGGCTCACATCTTGTGGGTATTGGGTTGGTGACCACCTCTCCGTCTTCTTTCCTGTCGACCTCCCTTGGTCAACTCTTGTTCTTTTCCGACCCCGAAGGTATTAGGGTATCCGAGGCCTTGGGAGTCTTAATTGGCCCTTGTGTCATATTTCCTGATCCCTCATTGTTCTAGGGATCAGCCTTCTTTTTCCTTTCATTACACGGGGCTACATGACCGCGTTGTCGCAGCCCCTAAACTTAAGAACCAACCTTTCATTATATTTCCTTTTTCTTTAAGATCCCGCACTGTTTTTGTAAATTGGCTTCCCGTGTATCTAAATTCCATTTTGTGAATAGTTTGAATCTACACTGAATTTTGTAGGTATTTTCAATCTAAGTTGCATTTTGTAAGTCTTTTCGATCTAAATTGCATTTTGCGAGTATTTTCAACCTCAATTGCATTTTGTAAGGATTGACAATCTAAATTGCTTTTTAGTAAGTCTTTCAATGTAATAGGTGGAACTTTTGTGAGTATTGCACTTTGTAAGTATTTTCAACCTGAACCGCATTTTGCAAGTATTTTCAATCTAAATTGCATTTTGTATGGTGGGCATTTTGTAAGTATTTTGATTCTCAATTGCATTTTGTGAGTATTTTGAATCTAAATTACATTTTATATTTTCAATCTAAATTGCATTTTGTAAGTATTGTCAATCTAAATGAATAGTTTGAATCTACCATACATTTTGTAAGTATTTTCAATTTCAATTGCATTTTGTAAGTATCTTGAATTTCAATTGCACTTTGTGAGTATTTTGAATCTCAACCAGCCTTTTTCAATCTAACTTGCATTGTGAATTTTCAATTTCAATTGCATTTTGTAAGTATTTTGAACCTCAATTGCATTTTGTACGTATTTTCAATTTCATTTGCATTTTGTACGTATTTTGAACCTAAACTACATTTTGTGCGTATTTTTCAATCTACTGTATTCCTTTTGTGAGTATTTTCCTTCCAAATGACCTTTTGTAAGTATTTCCATTCTACAGTTTGTGAGTCGTTTCAATCTGAGTTCCCTTTTGTCGGTATTTTCAGTCTAACTTAATTTTTGTTATGGTTTCCATTTCATTGTCATTTTCGCTATCATCCAGACCATTAGGGGCTGATAACCTAGATGTTGGCCCCTGAAAACTACAATTATCGTCGTCATCATCATCATCATCTTATCAAACATACACCTGCAAGAAATATTAGAAGATCAGTTTCTGAAAATACAATGAAAATTTACATTAAAATGTCATTCAAGATTTTTTCCTGCTGTCTTATATCTCTCACTTAGAAATAACTTTGCCTGTTATTGGACTTCGTCCTATAAACAATATAAAACGACTTGTCCTATTTAAAAGATTCTTGTTAAATACGTGCCGGCTGTGTGGTGTTAGGGTAGCATGGTAGGGCTGGAACGGAGTGCACTCAGCCTTGTGAGGATATTTGAGTAGCTGTCTGACAGTGAGGCAGCGCCCCAGTCACGAAAACCAAGATTAACGACCGAGGGAATCCAATGCGCTGACCCGCGTCACCCCATAATCTGTAGGTCAAATGGCTGGGCAGCGGTCGCTTGGTAGGCCTAGGGCCTTCATGGGCTGTAGTGCCACGGGGTTTGGTTTGTTAAATACACTTGTTTGCTTATTCTTGTACTATGACTGTCTTCGTTTTGTATCCTTAAGAGGAATAGTGTTGTGTGAAAGAATTTACTCTATTTATTATCATTGTTGTAATTGTAAATTAATAATCCTTTGAGCAATTCTTAATTTATCTACTGTCTGAAAACTAACACCAAGCCTAATGCCCGTTGCTCACGGTAAAATTTTCCTTCAAATTTATTGTACAAAAATGTAATTTTATAAAATTTCTGTTGCTCACGGTCAAATTCAAGTTTTATAAAACCTTGGAAAAAACTTTCCATAAAATAGGACATGTTCTATTCCGTAAAATTAATTTTGCAAAACGAACCAATCAAGGATGCTGACATACGATGATGCTGGTGCCACGTGGTGAGAAGATTGTGAAGCTCGCTTGTAAACAAACACTTCGAAAATGGCAGGCTCCGGTTGGACTAAGGAAGCTGTTAGTTATTTACTGGACGAGTACGAGAAATATCCGTGTTTGTATGAGGTTAAAACGCCCCTATACCACAGTAGAAATGCAAGAAGGGAGGCAGAAATCTCAATCGCCGAATGTTTCACAAATTCGACCGAACACAAGCCAGGCTGATGTGAAGTCGAAGATAAACGGGCTTCGAACTCGCTTGCAGTCTCATTTCAGGAGAAATGGCTTGCCTCATGTTAGTGTCCTGACGAATAATTTTGGGACCAACAAGATCTAGGAGTTTTTTAAAACTGCATTCCTCCATTCTTAGAAAATTCCTATATGAATTCTGATCTTCTAACCTCAACTCATTTTCAACCAAGGACAGCATTCCTCTACTCTTCTCTTCTCTTCTTTTTATGCATTCCCGAGTCCAGCACTTCCTAGCATTTCTTTTCTTCCTTTTTACCACTGTACGACATATAATTGTAGCTAAAGCAGCAATTTTTGCTTTGTTTGTTGGAGCCATACTCTCAAACCAATGTGTGTTGAACAGCTGGTTCTTGGTTCAGAAGTAGATGGCGATCCTGATTCATCCACGGATTTTATAAAATAATTTTACCGTGAACAACACAACTTGCTTTCGTCAAATTTTTATAAAATTAGTCGTAAAATAAATTTTGAGAAACATTTTACCGTGAGCAACGGGCATAAGGGTGTTTTGAGATATTTTTATGCCACAGACCTATATAAAATTAGCAATATAAGTTATAGATTTCCTGGTTCCTTATTCTTCTTTGTACATACAGTATATTGAAACAAACACTTAAAAAAACGTAAGAGTGTCTTTTTACAGCCGAGGGCCCTTCATGGCGCCAACCTCATGAGATAGAGGTAATGACAGATGAAATGAATGAAGGTGAATTAAACTGCGCAAGGAGATGGAAGGAAGCGGCAATGTCCTATTAGAAAGTTTCGTCCTGGCATTTGCCTGGAGTTCAAAATGGAAAACCTCGGAAAACCATTACAAAGATGACCGACGGTGGAGTTCGAACCCTTGTCTACCAAGTGCGCAGATAGTTTAGCCCCATGGCCTAGCGCTGCATGTTAGCAAGCGTAGCTACTACTGTCAGTATAATAATAATAATAATGATAAATTTAATAAGTTAATTTTAATATCTAACTGGCTACGTGCTTTTTTTTTTTTTTTTTGCTGTCATGGTCATTGCTGTCCTGATTTCCCATTTTAAAGCCTGTGAAAGGTACTTTTCAGAATCAGTAATGTCCTTTGTGTTCATTGCAGGAATGCTATGTTTTGTATCATTTTTGGTTAGAAATAGCTAGTGCTGTCATCGCGGCAGGAGATGGCAGTTGAGCACACTGTGACGGGGTGCGAGGGGTACGCATGCACGGTCCATCTATTCCTAACTTAAATATATCAGCTTCCCGCATGCCAATGGTTGTCATTGCAGCAGGCGACACTCACTCAATGAAAGAAGGAATGAATGTGCTGAGTGAGTGAAGCAAGTATTGACCAACTGAATGTTTTTGGAATGCGCGATACGCAGTGAGCGGGAATACCTCTGCAGTGCAAACCCGACTGCCAACTCCTGGCGCGATATCAGTACAATGGTTATGAAGAAACTGGGACCCAAGTTGTAAATAGGCTCAACTGTGTCTGCATTTTCATTTTAAGATAGTGTTAGTCTATATGCAAACTTAATATTATACCGATGAATGTAATAATCATTCAGGGAGTGACATCTTTTGAAGATTTCAGCCTTGTTGTGACAACTTGGAAAATCTCCGCATGATGGTTCTGGCATATAAATAAAACCCATTATTATTATTATTATTATTATGCTGGTGACAGTGTGATAGAAGTTTCACCAGAAAATCGTGTGGCGTCACGAAGAGCATTATCATCATCAGGGGGGGGGGGGGGGGGGGGGGGGGCGTGGTGGCTCAGCGGTCTAGCTGTATGCCTCTCACCAAGGCGGTCCGGGTTCGATTCCCGGTCAATGCATGTGAGATTTTCGAAGTGAAATGCCATGTTCTGTGGTTCGGATTCCATGTAAAAAGGAGGTCCCGTGGCTCATGATCTCAAGATTAACGGTCACGTTAAACTACAAGCTTCCTTCCTTCCTTCCTTATCATCATCAAGGCTGGATGCCCTACCTAACACCAGATGAAACTTCCACCACACTGTGACCAGTATTTGAACCCCAGCTGTCCGGGCGTAAGATTAGCAGCCAAGCTACTGCGCCATCATGCTCATTGCCGAACTGAAATTAACTATCAAGTCTATGAATGAATTGGTTCTTCTATCCTCAAATAGAAATTGTATGTATCTCCTTCAATAAACTAATTAAAACTACAGTAATATCATACGTGGCAATGATCTTACCCTTCGTCTAATTCGCCAAGACTCAGGCGAAGAATATATTAATTTAAATTCTCCTAAAACTCCCAAATGTCAGAAAACAAGGCACAAGAACTGCATGAAGAGCACCAGTTCCTTCTTTTATTTAGGAGCCCATTAGGATGACCTCCTAAAGCTTGAGAAGGGAGTACAGTTTAAGGCTTGGTAGCAGAGTACTGAAGAGTAGGAGCACAGTGCATGTTATCGGCCCAAATAAGCTGCATGATTACGCTTATGGTAGAAACTAAATGAAAGTGAAACTCACCAGGTATATACATGCTCGGGATAAATAAATAAAGAATGAACTTCACCGGTATTTATAGTAGATGTTAAAAGTGATTTCCTTGAGCTGCGATGCAAGCTTCATATCAGTTGCAATGAGATTTCGTAACACTTTGCAGTTCATGGACGCTGATGGAATGCACTGTGTTCCTAATTTCTATTTTTAATTCTTTTGCAGTTTGAGAATTAATCCTGTAAACATTTCCTTTAAGATTTCCCATAGATAAAATCACAGGTGCTTAAATCTGGCAAACAAGGGGATCATAGGTACAGTATTTACTGAAGATTTGATCATCGTGGAACATTTGTTGCAATCGTCACATTAGACTTTGTGCCGTATGGGCCATCGCACTATCCTGCTGGAGACGGCCGTTGGTTTTGACTTAGGGATTCTCGAAGGCACCTTTCAACTGGTTTCTTCTTGTGCAAATAACACTTGACCAGAATTATTTTCTGTGCTTTGGTTTACTTAATCATCGCAATAATAAATCTTACAACACGCCTTAAAAGTTCAATAATTACTAACAAACTGAGCGAGAGAGCTGCATCAGCTGTCAACACTTCTAATCAGGCGAAGCTTAACACAAGTATTATGGTACTTGCTGAGGAATTGAGTACATCGAACATATGTGAGCATTTATTCTATTATATTCTATACAGTAACGATACAAAATGTGCGGTATTGTTGTAATAATAGATATTGTTCAAACAATACAACCTTCAATGAAAAAGTGTACATGGAAGACTCAAGTGGTCCAATGTGGCCAATAAAGTTAATAATGATAATAATAATAGATATTCATGGCGTAGGGAAGTGGCGACCCCATCGCCCCAATCAGCCACCCGAGTATTGGCGGGAAAACCATAACTATTCAGGTTAGGAGGAAATGCCTGCCCGCCGCCGGATAACATCTTGAGGCCCTCCAAGGCTAACAACCTTGGTTGCATTCATAATGAGCAATTTGCTCCAAGCTAAACTAAAGCTTCTTAAGCATGATGGTAAAACAAACAAAGTGGCAACTTTTCAAAGAAATCCACTGTCGCCCACGAGCGACGCATGCATCCCATTCGGACTCTGGGGGGATGCAACGTCATGCTAAAGACGAGTCGGAGCGTCTTGAAAATCCTGAACAGTCAGGAAAGCTGAAACCTAAATCTAAGAGTTTTTTTGGCAACGCTCAACATAAACTCTCTAATACAAACTGGTAAGATGAAACAGCTGACCAATGCCCTTCACGAAAATAAAATCGCAATAATGGCCTTGCAAGAATTTCGCTTCACTGACGAAGATACATTTGAGTCTGATGAGTATCGGTTCTTCAAGAGCAAATCCTGTAAGAGGGTAATGAAGAACACCCCTATCTTCGGTACAGCCTATGCTGTCAACACCAGAATCCTTAGGTCAGTCTTGAATTTTGAAGCTGTTAACGATAGGTTATGCCTGCTATCTCTGCGGTGTGCAAACGCTAGTCAATATACATATACGCTAGTCAATGTACATGCTCCAACTAATGAACAAAACAAAAAAGAGTTGGAAGACACTGATAGATTTTGGAACCTCTTGGATGCTAGATTGGCAAAAATCCCGAAACACCACGTCAAGATCCTAATGGGTGATTTCAATGCACAGGTAGGATGTGAACGGAAATACAGGTATGTCGTTGGGCTCGATCCAACGCACAATAGAACTAACAAGAATGGAGAACGCCTCATTGAACTATGTAATAACCATAACCTCCAGCTGATGTCAACACACTTTCGTCACCTACCTAGTAAACAGACTACATGGAGATGCCCGAAAAACATTAGGAGAGTTCCAAATAGACCATGTTGCTATATCTCGAAGATCTAGTCCGGAAATCATGAACGTTGCCATAAAAAAAAGGGAATGAACATAGACTCAGATCACTATGTATCGGTAATTAAGTTCCGGCCCATTCCACTAAACAAAAAGAAAAACAAACTTACCTTAATCCGCTTCGACACAAACATGCTCAGAGATAGGGAGAATGAATTAAAAGAAACTTGCCCAACCAGTGGAAAAAGACTTCAATAGCACGAGAAAGCAGATGATACACGCTGCAAAAGAAGTAGCTGAAATCAAGAAGAGGAAGGAACACGCATGGTGGAACAATAACTGCGAGAAGACCTTAGAGGATCGTCTAAATGCTTGGAAAAAGTACTACACCTCCAAAGAGGAAGAAGATTGGAACATCTATAAAGACCAACGAGCACAAACAGCAAAAATAATACGCAGCAAGAAACGTAAGTATGAAAAAGAACAAATGGACAAAATTGAAAAAAACTTTCACAGAAATGAGACCCGTGAATACTACAGGGATTTTAAAAAGAAGATACAAGGATAAAAGGCACCTTCCCTTTGTTTTCTAAGAAAAGATGGAGCTCTAACAACATCCAACGAAGAAAACTGCGAAATTGTAGCCGGGTATTTTAACGACCTCCTAAATTGTGAAAAGCCACCCAACCCCATCAAAATAAACAAACAAATGAACCACAATTTGCCATCTTCTCCACCAAATCGCGATGAAATCAAACGCCACATAAAGAGGTTGAAAAATAACAAGGCTCCTGGTGAACACTCCATGATTGCAGAACTGTGGAAACATGGCCCAGAAGAAGCAATTGACATCCTACACAAACCATTGTAGATATATGGGAGACAGAACAACTCCCAGAGGACTGGAGGTTAGCTTTGATCCATCCTTTACACAAGAAAGGAAATATAAGAGATCTGATCAACTACCGTGGTGTTTCTCTTCTGTCAGTAGCTTGCAAGATCCTGTCACTTCCCATCCTTGAAAGACTGGAACAGTAAGTTGAACACAAACTCGGGGAATACCAAGGGGGTTTTAGGAAAGGCCGATCGACTGCAGAACAAATCATTAACCTAAAAACCATAATTAGGTACTATGTGTTGAGAGATCGAACGTATGTATCGACATTTGTTGACTTTAGGAAAGCGTACGACTGCATCGACCGTGTTGTGTTGATTAACATACTTGCAGAAATGGGAGTCGATGAGAAACTGCTGGCGATAATAAGGGCAACCCTAATTAATACTGTAACGTGTTTTTCGAGGGGTTTTTATGCAACTGGCATAAGTCAGTAGGAAGCCATTCTATATTTATTTACGCGGCAAATTGTTCAGCCAAGAGAATTTTCATGTTAATTTATTATTATTATTAATTTATTATAATTATTATTAAGGTATTTTCGGGGCATTTTATAAAAGTTATAAGCATACAGATAGGTTTTCTATGTCTTAGAAAACGCTATCAAGCAAATTATTACGAACGACAATATCATAGAAAATTATGTGATTGCGGAATTTTATGGAGTTTTCGTCAGTTAGGGTATATCGAGAGACGTGACTCACTGGGAATTCAAGTACACGCTTAATCTTGTCGGAAAGCATGACGCAATCCTGGGTCGCAGCGTCAAGGAAAGGCGAATGTATGGAACGGAAAACGACTTCTCCCTCTCATGCGCCGTGTGTAATGAGCCAGAGGAGGGGAAGTAGCGGCGTGCTCAGCCAATCAGTGGAGACCACGCAAGCTAGAAGTCGGATGAAGAGTGGGGATGCGACGGGTGCATATATCGTTCGACGCGCCGTGGAACGAGAAGAATCAGTGTAGAACTTGCCGAGTATGGTTCACGCGGAAGTCGCTCCGATGTTCCGTGGAGTGGGGGACTATCTGTATAGAACTTAACGAGTACGGTTGTACGCGGGAGTCGCTCCGATGTTCCGTGGAGTGGAGGACTAACTTTTGTAAAACTTAACCAGTGTGGTTGTACGAGTGTTTGGGTCCGATGTACGGACCATAGAATTATCTAATCTACCAGAATCTCATCAAATATCGACAAAGATGTCGACGTCCAGGAGACTGTGGGAAGCTCACAGCATCATCCAGTACGAGGGAAAGGCTTCGGCCATTTCCAGTGGTAAGCGCGAATGACGCAGAAATACGCAATCTCTCATTTCTCTTTGTTTTATATTTCATATTTCAGTAACTTCATAGCTTGGGAATAAGAGTAAAATCAATAATTTATCAGACTCCGTTTTCACGTAATTTTCTATCGGTAATATTAAAATCGCAACGCTCCAATTTAAATTTTATACTTATTATTATTATTAATTTTGCTATACTTGTTTTATATAATAAATTCATTTCTTTTACAATGCAATCTTTGCTTTCAGTAGGTAGCATTAGATATAGACCAATTCCTTCTCCTGATACAATTGTTTGTTGGGTTAATGATCAAATCATACCACGATCTGAGTGAATAGATTCTTGAAGGTGTTCTACCAGAGCTAGACGTTGTTAAATACAAATTTAGATTTCAGCATTGCGTTGAGGTCTTGGCGCCCATTAAAACAACATAGCTTAGGCAAAGGTAAAACGTTACAATTGACACTCAACGTGTGGGCTAGCAAAACTGCTACATTTGTACGCTCAACGTGGAGCAAAGTAAATACCGTTTCACTTGTCATACCAGCCTAAGGAGACCTGCTACAATACCACATCCAAAGTCAAATTCCAAGGATGTTTCTCTGAACCCTTTGAAATCAAGACAGGCGTTCGACAGGGAGATAGCCTGTCACCTCTGTTGTTCAACTGCGTACTTGAAAAGGTAATACAGAATTGGCAACAGAAGGTAAAAGAAGGAGGCCTTTAAAAACCTTTAAGGATCGGGACAAAGAAAAACGGAGTGGAAATAGATTGCTTAGCATTCGCTGATGATATAGCCCTGATGACAGAAGATTTCGAAAGTGCAACAGAACAGGTCAATATATTGAAGGAAGTAGCAGAACAAACAGGATTACAAATTTCCTTTCAAAAGACAGAAGTAATGTCGAACATCAAGGATGATACAGCACAACTAAACACCAAATATGGAACGATATCTTGGGGAATGGATCCAGCAAAATGGCCTTGACAAGGAAGCCATAGAAGCAAGAATCAAGAAAATGGAAGTCGCTTTCCAAACCACCCGCAACATATATAACAAAAAGTGCTTTTCTATGAACACAAAAATTCGTCACTACAACACTGTCATCAAACCAGTACCGCTATATGCATCTGAATGCCTTATCCTATCCGAGAAATGTTTGCTCGCAAAGTTAGAGAACAGAAAGAAAGATCCTACACATCATACTTGGCCCAGACTTCAAAAATGGCATCTACATCAGAAAATCCAGGCAAGAAATACCTACTCGAGGATAGAGAAGATCACAGACACAATGCGAAAATGCAGAGTTTGCTTCTACGGTCATATACGACGGATGATCGACTCCTGGTGGACGAAACGTATCTTCAGTATATTCGACTCCAAACCTAAAACTACAATGCCATGGTATGTTAACGTCCAGAAAGATCTGAAAGAAATGGGGATATGAGCAGAAGATGCACAAGACCGAAATCAAGACGTTTGGGACTTTCCGGGACGAAAATGGACAACTGGTGCGAAATGGACAGAAGAACGTCGTGCTAAACACAGTGAGGTCATGAAGACAATGTGGATCAAGCGAAAAATGAACAAATGCCAGAATGTAAAATGAGGCTTATCCTGGTCCCTAGTTGGCCAATTAGCGAAATTGAATGAATGAATAATAGATATTGTAACACACAGAGCAATGTAATGTTCTACATATTTTCCCTTCACGAACTCGCATAATTGATTAGAAAACACGGTGAATATTGACGGTGAATCGCAAGCAGTGCGTTTAAATGTATATTTGGGATTTAATTAGCCTATCTCTAACTAGGTTTGTTTATGTTAAAAGTTAGTTTGGACTTTCAGCAAACGTTAGAGCTCACGAAAACTATAGGTCATTGCTTTGGAAAACAAGTTAACCTATGGGTGAAAATACGCTTGCATCTTATGCCAAACTGCTTCTGAAACCAACTTTAAAAGCTTGGCCCCCTAGCAAAACTTTTAGTTATTTATATTTTTCTATGGATCTTGGGACATCAGCTTCTCTAGTACCAGTTTTAAGTATCTAGGATACCTAGAAGTGTGCATTAATTAATGTCTATTTTCATTTCTGCCTTTATCATACGTCATTACAACATGATATTACCTCCTCAACATCTCGGAAATTTTCCTCAACACTTCCTCGGGGTTTTATGTTAAAAGTTAACTTGGACATTCAGGAAACGTTTTAGCCCACAAAAACTATAGGTCATCGCTTTGGAAAAAGGGTAAATCTATGGTTGGAATAATGCTTACTTACACCGTTCTTCTCCTAAGCCGCTATTTCAAATCCTTCTAACTCGGATCCCCTCGAAAAATGTAGAATATTTTACTCTCTTATAGCGATCTTGTGAGTATCAGCTTCACTGGTACTAGGTTTCATATTTCTAGGATCTCTGGAAATCCCTCATTGATTCATGTTTATTTTCAGAATTTACCTTTACCTACACATCGCTCCAACCCGGCCATGGTAACATTCACGAGCTTATAAGTTTGGCCACTCGTATCACGGTGGTGAATTTCTCACCTCAACGCACGGAGCCTATATGGAATTTCAATGATGGGTACAACTGCTAGTGTTATATAAGGGAAGACATTTAATCTGGATGTCCTGGGTTCTACCCCTTATTATTCCCCTTTCATGTGGTAGTGAAACTAGGTTGTCTTCTGAAGGCAAGATTACTGAATCTGGAACAGGACATACCATCTTCTGGAAAGGAAAGGAGGAGGGTGAATGTCGTATTCATGGTGTGGGCTTCGCTGTGAAGACCAAACTGGTAAATTTTCACCAACTTACGCCCATGGCAATCAGCGAAAGGCTCATGACTCTCAGGAGGTTCCTTTATGACACTCATCTCTGCCTATGCTCCTACCTTAGATTCTGATGATGAAGTAAAGGCTCAATTCTATGATCAGCTATATGAAATCATCTCCAAGGTACCATCTGCAGATAAACTCTTGCTCCTCGGTGATTTCAATGCCAGAGTTGGGAAAGATCACAGGCTATGGAATAATGTGATGGGCAAACAGGGACTTGGAAAATGTAATCCCAATGGACTGTTGCTTCTTGGTCTTTGTGCAGAACACAAACTTTTCTTTACCAACACGCAGTTCCGGCTACCTAACCGCTTCAAAACCACGTGGATGCATCCTCATTCCAAACATTGGCACATTCTTGATTATATCATTACCTGGCAATGTGATAAGAAGGACACTCTTATTACCAGAACAGCAAGGAATATAGACGATTGTTGGACAGATCATAAACTTCTTATATGTAAGCTCAGGATATCCATCAGACCTAAACCACCTAGGAACATAAACATTTGCCAAGAAAGAAGTTTAATACATCGAAACTTCAGGATGAATCCATCTATAAACATATTGGAAACAGGATCGTCACCCAGTTATCAGAAAACCCAGTAACGAATGACATTCAGCAAGAATGGGCCACACTGCAGAAGATTATCACACAGTCAGCTGAGGAAACCATTGGTTTTATAGTGCGGAAAATACAAGACTGGTTTGATGACAACAATGAAGAAATGCCTATTTTGCCCATCTTCAAGACCCAACTTCCAACACAAAGAGAGATAAACTACTGGAACTCAAGGGTAAATGTCAGACGCAGATAAGGCAGATTAAAAATACTTGGTGGCAACAGAAGGCTCAGGAACTGCAGAGACTATCAGATGCTCAAGACTTACGGAACTTATATGCAGTACTCAAGGAAATATATGGACCATTTCGCTCATCATCAGGTGCACTGAAAAGCGCTGATAATTCTACTACCTTTACTGACAGTCAAGAAATCTTGGAACGCTGGAAGGAGCACTTCTCCAATCTCCTAAATCGTCCATCAGCAGCTGCTGAAGACTTCCTTTGTGATGTGTCGCAACAACCTGAACAACTGTGGTTGGCAGTACCTCCTACTTATCATGAATTCACTGCAGCTCTCACCCAATTGAAACCCAGAAAGGCACCTGGCTCAGATAACATCCTTCTGGAACTAATTCAAGCCGGAGGTCATTCCCTCAAAACAAGGATTTTCACCCTTATCCTCAGAATATGGGAATCAAGAAAGGTACCTGGAGACCTAAAGAATGCCACTATCTTCAAGAAGGGTGATCGCAGTGTTTGTGGCAACTACCGTGGTATATCACTGCTGTCAATTGTGGGGAAGATTCTTGCAAGAATTCTACTTAACCGCCTCAAGGTTATCTCTGAGAAGATCCTCCCCGAGTCACAATGCAGATTTAGAGCTTCCAGAAGCACAATTGACTTGATTTTCTGTGTGAGACAGCTACAAGAAAAATGTAGAGAACAACAGAATCCACTCTTCTTAGGGTCGGTTCCATCAACCTTCATTAAAATTTTAACGACACGTTAAAGTAATTTAACGGAAATGTTAGCAAAATGGTGTTCCATCAACCAACATTACTGCTAACAAATCGTTAACCTATCCGTTATTTTAACATCCCATTCTTGCTCAGTTAAGGAGTTTAACATAGTGTTAAAATTGGTTACAAGCAAATACAGTATGCCTTTCGTGCTCAGTTATTGTATTATTTATTTTTGATTACCGTATTTGAATAATGCTACAGAACAAAAATTCTTGCCAAGGTCTCATAAAAAAGTTGCAACTGTCTGAAAATAAGTTTCTGGAGATGTGTTGTGCATAAATACAATAAGGACTTTACCTTACAACTGGCCACTTAAATGATATGGCTAGGCCTAATCTACAAATTAGCCTACATGTAGTGAAATTGGTAACTATAGCCTATTTTGATTTGCATCCAAAGCTTTCAGTTGATCAGCATGAGTGTTGATTTGTAGTTTTCATTTTCACATAATTTAGATAAACAGTGTCACGATGCAATTTAAATATAAACGCACATACAATGTTTGATCTATAAATAGCCTAAAAGTTGACCATAAAGATTTTAAATTTTTTAATAGGCACCTGATTATTAGAAAAACTGAGCTTCACAGATTTGAAGCAGCAATGGGGCAAGTTAAAAAAAAAAGACAACCACATGTAGGCCTACGATAAAGCGACCCCTAAAAAGCAATTTTTGTCTCATGGGAAGAACAGCTGTCAAATCGACCCTGCTAAAAGTCGCCTAGTTTGTAATGCAGGGTACTGGTTATATTAAGAAATTAATTACTGGTAGTATTTATTAATAAATAATTCTCCTTTGTAAAATGGCAGCCGCATACGATCATATACAGTACGGTACTTCGAAATCGGCTTTGCGACGCAGAGTAGGCCTAATTGACTCAATCCCATCTGAAAAGCTTTTCTTTTGTGGAAGTAAAGCATTGATATGGCAATTGTTGAATTTGAAGAGCTCAGTGGAACTGAGCAATTAAATTACTCATCTCTTAGCCTCAATTATTATAAAAATAACTTAAAATATGAGAAAAGAGCACACCCATCTACTCATCACATATTATAGCATCTGTTTGTTTGTTTATGTTTCCATCGCCCTTATGCTAGTTCCAGATAACGGCAGCACCGTCGCTTGAGTTCGCGAATAGCAAACAAATGAATGCAAGTTGACTAGACACAGTTCAGAAGTCTGAAAAACCATCCATGCCGTTCACTGCTTCCTTGATCCTTACAGCAAGTGACATTTAACGCATCGTTTGTTAACCGACTTGTTAAAAAGTTTTGTGGAACACGTAATCCATAACAGAATGTTAACTAACGTTTTGTTAGCCAAATTTAATGCAAGGTAGATGGAACCGGCCCTTAGTCTTTTATGACTTGGAAAAGGCATTTGATTCGGTTCCAAGACCAGCCATGTGGGCGGTGCTGAAGCGGTTTGGTTGCCCTCAGCATTTTGTAGATCTAATCAAGGCTCTCCATGATGGCATGACAGGTAAGGTTTGCCATCAGAATAAGATGTCCGATGAATTTCCTATTACCCATGGACTGAAAGAAGGATGTGTACTGGCTCCAACGCTTTTCACGCTGTACTTGGCTGCAATGCTTTATGATTCACCCACAAACATCCCAGGTGTGGAGGTCTAGTATTGTTTTGATGGAGGGCTTTTTAACCTTACTCGTCTCCGCTCCTTGAGGAAAACTCAGGTTACTAATGTTACCAATATGTTGTATGCAGATGATGCTGCGGCACCAACTCTCACACCAGAAGAACTGCAAGAGTCAGTTAATTGTTACAAAAGTGCATGTGATTGCTTTGGTCTTACCATAAATGTCAATAAGACTTAAGTCTTGGCACAACCTTCACCAGGCACACCTCTTCCTCAGTTCAATATCTCCATCTCAAATTTGCCATTAGAGCAGGTAGACCACTTCTCGTACCTGGGCAGTACCATTTCTGTGAGCAGGATGTGGATAAGAGAATTGGCGCAGCCCATGCAGCATATGGAAGATTAGCGCACCGGGTCTTCATGAATAATAATAAATACTTTATTGCACACAATGTGCATGAACGTGGTTCTTACGAACCATCATTAATATAAAATTTTGTCGTTGTCACTGTAAATGCCTCTATCCGAGGGGTGTCCATATATTTCCAATTTTCACAGAATTTCGTCAGAGACACCTCTCTGCACTTGCACGTCCTCAAGTGGTATCTGTCGCAAGGACCCTTACAAAGCTTGCACACGCATAGTTCGTCTGGTTGGTGATAGACGTCTCTCATGCAGATCCGGTGGTGGAAACCATGGACCGCAAAGCGCGTCAAGATATGTCTCAGCTCGTAGGATCATGAATAAAGATCTGTCCATGAGTACAAAGCTTATGGTGTACAAAGCAGTAGTCATTTCTAAATTGTTGTATGGCTGTGAAACGTGGACCCTTTACCGTCGTGATCTTAGGAAGTTTGAGCGCTTCCACTTACAAAAACTTCGATCAATCCAGAGGATTAAATGGGAAGATCGCATTACCAATATTGCTGTTCTTGAAAAGGCTCAAATCAACAGCATAGAATCATCCATAATAGGTCACCAATTTAGATGGATTGGTCATGTCCATCAGATGGATGATGTGAGATTACCTCGTCAAATGCTACATGGTGAGTTATGCTATGGCACTGGACCTCATGGTGGTCCTAAGAGGCGCTACAAGGACCAATTTAAGCAGACTCTGGGACATGCTGGCTGAAGACCTCTCAACTTGGCACCGTTCCATCTCGGATACTGTAAAAACGTTTGAAAGGGATTGATGCACACATGAAGAGGCCAAGTGTCAAGCTAGGAATCTTCGAGCAAGCGAACCACGTCCTCCTCCAGCAATACTATGTGACTTGTGTGGACGCTTGTTCTATGCCAGGATTGGACTCTTCAGTCACCGTAAACACATCCACAAACTGGACTGAAGGAAGAAGATTAATACTCGGATTCGAGTTAAAGCCGATGATGATAGAGAACAAGGTAAAATTAGTCTCTTTGGGGCAAATGTTTTTTCTGATGCCAACTTCAACCCCAAGGGGAATGTAGCATTGGAGAGTTATTGATTGGATTGAGGCAATGAATGCTTTGTCCTTATCTCTCTCTCTCTCTCTCTCTCTCTCCACTCCACCTGCCTCTCATTGTATTTGTCCTTTATCCATGTTTCTATCCTTTCCTGTCTATTGATTGGTTACATCATGGGAATTAGTGGGTAATTAAAAAAGTCGCCTTGTACAGTATGAAGTGACGAAATTGTTGGTCTGTACTGGACCCTGCTAGCCTCGGCAAATCACATCAGCAAAATAAATTCATGAGATGGAGAGGCAAATTAAATCAAATACTGTTCTTCTGTTACATCTCATGAGTGTATGTCAATAAGCAGAAAGGAAATGTGCAATCACCCATGCAATAGCAAATGAGTACACACGGGTGTACATTAGGTTCCAATGAAATCAAGTGTATAATAGTGCAATATGCTGTAGTCTTTCTTCTTCCTATCATTTGTAGTGTGGTTAAGATATATCACCTGGGTGTCTTCCATTAAAGAGCATAGTATTCCTATTTAATAAGGCTCTAAACTGTATCAATGTCTTGTTTTGAAATGCATCTTGCATGAGAAAAAATGTACTTCGAATATGGGATGGCTTTTTTCCATAGAGATCTGAGATCTCGCACATAATAAAAAATTGTCCTTATTAAAATAAAGTTTAACTTGTATGAAGAAGCAAGGTCTTTGTTGATTCCATCGCTTCTAGGTAAAAGTAATTGAAAAACAGCCAAAACATGTTTCGGCTTATTTTTCTAGATTGTCGTTTTGAATTGAAAATAAGAAATAACCATTCCTCTGTCGTCATGATCTGCCACATGACTTGTGTTGTTATTTGTAGCTGGCAGTGCAAGCACTGTAATGTCAACTTTGGTTGTATTAACTATATGAATTTTGAAACATGGTAATGAATTCAAACTACTGTACGTATAATAAATTGATACTGCATAAATATAGAACAGACCTGCTTAATATACGGCACATACAATTGAAGCTGATGTTCACACTGCCTGTCATTAGCCTACTTTCGATTTTTGCAAAAAATGAAAGTAGACTTATGAGATCACTACAGGGCCAAAAATTGTGGGTCTGTCTGTGTGTGTGTATGTATGTGTGTGTGTGAGTCTGTGTGTGTGTGAGTGTGTGTACTCTGAATGTCTGTCCCCCCCCCCCTATCAATTCGAACACGGTGAAACCGAATTGAACGAAATTTGGTACAGAGGTAGAACAAGCAAAGGGCACCTCAGTGTCATGTTTTATATCACCGCCATCTTTACCAAAACTGAATGGCGGCCACTCAAACGTTCAAAACGTAAAATCAAATAGCGACTAACCAAATTATCCGATCTCTACCAAATTTGGTAATAACATACCTTCATATAGGACGCGTCTTGTGACCAAACTACAAGGTCATCCGCCATACCATTTCAGGATGCCGGCCGTGCGAATTATGCAAACTTTATAATCCATATCATGGGACCCACCAGTTCCGATTATCAAGCCGAGAATCGATTTAACTGTTCTAAAGGAAGAGGCACGTTCGAAATTAAAAGTTTATTTTGTAATACTATAGTGCAGAAGTGATTTTGAAAAGCTGAGCCGTCTCGGTAAGAAGACAAGATGGCAGCGGATATCTTGTGCCTGACTTATATTTCACTAATTTGAGTATTGTATGCAATATAGCGTACTGATACAAAATAAATAAACTTTGTATGAAATGCTTTATATATAAATAATATACTCCAATGATGAAATCGTTAGGTCTAAATCATTATTTGCTAACAAGTTCTATGTAAGTCATTTTATATAGATCAATGTTCGTTGGCACAAATGGCTCCGTGGTAAAGCGTTGGTCTATCATTCATATGCCTATGGTTCAAACCCCATCAGTGTTAGGTTTTTTGCTTGAAATTTTACATATTTGTTGCTTTGTAATGACTCGGACGTTTTAAAATTAAGCGTTATATTGTGCATATTACGGTGCAAAACATATATTTAATTAAAACATAATTCACCAGCAGATTTGCTCGAGACATCTAGCAGCCAAAAAGGTAACTGCACGCCGGCCTACTTATTAACTTCCAGATTTTATTGAAAAGTTTCTTCTTATGGCCGATAGAATGCTCTTGCCCTGTTAGGATTATATTGTTTGATACTTCTCCACTAGATTTCACAACTGGTCTACATGGGACTCCATTGATAGTATACCATTGGCATTCTATGCGCATCAAATTTGAAGAATGACAAGATGATACTATGATACATTTTTACTTCTTATTTTAAAGGGTTTGTAACAGCCTATTGTGCGTTATTTGAAAATGTTATTTGAAGTAAAGAACAAAACGATTTCACATAGTAACTGAATTCTAGCCGCTGGTGCTAGTTCAGGTTATTAATACTTTTATTTCAGGCAAATAGCAATCGAAAATATCCACATAGTTTGTATACACACGTCTCTGTAGGGTCATGGAAAGATTTGTTAATTCAATTAGCGTTGTGAAAGCCATGCACAACCAGACGTGTAAAGACATGCCTCAACTCAAAGTTGGATGTTGCCCACGGCAGGTCGATTATGTAATAATAACAATAATAATAATGTTATTTGTTTTACGTCCCTTTTAACTACTGCTGCTTTTAGATACGCCGGGGTGCCGGAATTTTGGCCCGAAGGGGATCTTTAACGTGCCAGTAATTCTACTGACACGGCTCCCTCGCATTTGTGCACCCTCAAATGCCAGCTGACTGCGCCAGGATACGAACCTGCAACCTAGGGCCCAGCAAGCGAGAACGTTACCGCTGAGCCACGCAGCCAGTCCGGTCGATTATGTCTCCAGATCCATAACATTCTTGAGATACTTCTTATCTATCTTTCTTCAATGATGGTAGTAGTTTCTTCTAGGTTGTGGCGTTTGGTAGAGGTAAATAGTTTCTAAGGTCTTCAACCAAGAAATGATTCTATTATACTCTTTGATAATAACGAGTTATAACTATACTCATACATTTAGGAGAAAGTAGGCTATATGTTCTTTACTGAACATCTTGTTTTTCCCTTCAGAAAGGCAAACTGAGCTAAGGAAACATAAGAGTTTATTTTCAATCATTTATTTAAGAAACTTTTCCAGTCGGTCAACACAAGTTTTGTGGCCAATAGGGATGTATAGAACTAGCACCGATAGAGCGCACTGCTGTTGTACTGGGTAGGCGCAAGGCGCTCTTCATTTGTCTCCTATGTTCTCATGCCGCTAATATCCACGAATTTAAGTTGTTTAAATTGTTATTTTCGTAACTATGCCGAGCTATTGCAGTGTTCCTCTTTGCAAAAATCAGGGAAGCCCGTTTTCGTTTCACCAATTTCCACAAAATAAAGAAATGAGGAAGAAATGGTCACATGCTTTTAGAAGGAAACATTTTGGTGAGAAAAATCTGACCGAATATATTAAAGTGTGTTTCCATCATTTACAACCCGATGACTTCACGAAAACTGTGTTGGATAAGTGTGACTTACAATGGAAAATAATTCCTATTTTGTACCTATAAACTGATTAGACATTTCGATAACATCCACTGAATTTATGCGTTTGTAGGCCTATTTGAAGGTGAGAGAGCAAGATAAAAACCGGGCGCTGTTCTACCGCTTTTTCCGTGGACCACGAACACAACAAAAATAATTATTTAAGAAGAGGTCATACACAAGAAAATTGCCGGATTATCACGATAAGCCTACAATATCGGAATCTGCAGAAATCATCTCCATTGAAGTACGGGAAAAAATCGTCAATATACACGAAGAAATGAAAGTAACATTTCTGACTCCCATTTTCAAAGACATCAATAGGCTACTCGGTCAAATACTTCAAGAATAAATGTCGCAACATTAACAGTCACAAACGTATTATGGTTGGTTTCTTGAAATCGGAATTAATCGTCAATTTCCATCTGCCTGACGGAGAATGTGGCAGCGACTGACTTCTACATTCTTGAGACATAGTCAGATGAATGGAAACAGTTCGTGGCCCTAAAGCAGGGATTCTCAAACTTTAAAAAAATTGTACCCTCAAGTCCTTTTTCAGGGGTAAGGGAACGATTCTTATTGCGAAATTGACAAAATTACATAAGAACCAAACGTTGCGATGCATTTTCGAGGTACATACTTAATTACCGGTATCGACTTTCTTTGATTATGTTTACCTTAAAACACGACAGTTTCATGTAAGCTATCAACCTAAAAAAATACATGAATCGAAGTCTGTAAGCAGGGGGAGCAAGTGAATATTTAAATCTCAATTTATGATTTAAGTCTTTTGGAGATATATTTATCAATATAGGCCTACAATACTCTAGTAATTGTAATCTTTAGTAGAAAGCATGCTGACTCATATTCATTATTTGAATAATAAAGCGTGTTAGAATTTTGTTATTATCGCTGTAGGCTATTAATTCTTCCTTCCTCCTGCTGGTTTTAGTGCCTCTAGTCCATAGCTCATTTTGCAGCTGTTTAACGCTTAAACGCTGAAAATCGTTTATCATATATTAGGAGATATACCTATAGAATTAATTAGTATAGTCTGAGAGTAAAATTAGAGAAGATATAATTTACTTTAGCTTAGAAAACTCGGTTTCAATTTACACATTCGTCGCAGCTGACTGGGAGAAACATAAGACGATCGCCTTGCGCTTACCCAGTACTACACGAGCGCTATCTGGCGCGAACTTTCTCCCGCTACATCCCTATTACATAAGGCACAAAATTTGTATTGACCGATTGGAGACCTTTCTAATAGAACTAGGCAACACTGCCAAAAAAAAAAATGGCTTCTATCACTTCTTTCAATCACCTTGAGGCAATAAAAATTCTCTCAAAAAGACCAAAGCATTACTGACGTATACAAGTTGCATGCTATTTCAATAAGAACAATACTAAAACAAAAGTTTGGTGTTTTTCAGTCGGTTAACACGAATGTTCCCAAAAAGAGATGGGTTATGCCCTAATCCTGACATAAATTACATGAGATTAATAAATACACTATGATGACCAGTTTCGATCGTCAAGCGATCATCATCAGATCCATTACACTTAGGCTATAACATCTATGTTTGAGAATACAGGTGAAAAATATTTACAAAATGTACAATTATTTAATTGCAGTATTGGTAATGCAACTGTCGGTGTATGCTAAATGTAGTATATCTAATGTTAGGTGAAATGCTAGAATGGTGATAAAAATCTGGAGTTTGTCTGTTTTAGGTGATTAGCCTATATGGTTATAAAAATCAACTATGGTTATACTGTAATAATACAGGCTGATAATTATCCGGTTGTCTTCCTGGCTGGAACTTCGAGCAGTTTCGTGTTCACTCTAGCACCAGTTTTGGTCGACTGAACCCGGGTGTTAACTGGACGAAACTGGTTTTTCCTTTCTCCCCCCTTTGTTCCTATGTGCTTTCTGAGGTCAGTGCAATGTTTATTTGTGTGACGTTGCCAAATCTAGATAAGAATGTATGTTATTGAATACAGGAAGATCTACAACTATTAAAGACCGTGGAACTGTCTTCGCCACGCGTGGACTAAAAAGCCATTCGAACTAAGCGCTGCCCGGTCTATTGAAGACGTCCCGGCACCTTTATTACTGCCACGCATACCGGCCTAGGTTTATTGCAGAAAAAAGTACATATAGTACGGTGCAATTAGACTCAAACCTCAACATCCAAAGTAAAAGTTTCCCTTCAGCACCAAATTGTTCTATACAGTCCACATGTTGTTCGGTAAAAAGTGACAGTCTCATCATTTTGAGCGTCGGGTTTGGTGGGGAGGGGGGCAAGAAGTTGATATATCAGTAGTTTTTAACAATTTTTCTTAAATATTTCCAAAAATATGCCATTTAGCGCAAAATGTGTCACATACAAAAATAATTTACATTAAATTGCGAACAAAAAAGGTCCCATGCATAATCTTGTTAAAGCGAACGGTTCCAGAGTTACGGAGGGTGTAAAAGTGGACCTTTTTTTTTTTTATGAAAGAATATGACATTATCACTAAGGAAACTAATTTTGTTTATACAGGATTATGTTTTGTAAAAGCAAATACCGATTTTATTGACTGGTGGTATACAAAACAAAAGTTTGGTGCTTTTCAGTCGGTCAACACGAATGTACCCTAAAGATTTGGGTAATACCCTAATCCTGAAAAAAATTAAATGAGATTAATAAATACCTACCATCTCATGTATTTGAACTATTTTGGGTACATTCGTGTTCACCGACTGAAAAGCACCAAACTTTTGTTTACCAAGGCAACACTGAAAAATGGCTTCAAACCTCATAATGACCGGTGGTATGTTAGTGATAAGCCCTTGAAGGAACGTCAACCTCACCACCTTCTCAAGGGGCGCTACTTTTTAAGGGAAACGAGGCTTCCACAGACCTGAGCCATATAAAGCTGTGGTACGGAGAAACCCACTCTGAACTATTAAAACTAATAAAAATGTGGAATGTTAAATTCGACCTTAAATTATTGTAAAGTAGGCTATTCATCAGTATTCAGTCCTCTTCAAACAAAGCACTTTCATGTTCTAGATCTTCATCTATGATGTTCGTGTCCCTGTTATCACATCCTAGGCCTGAGCAATTTCCGCATATGCTCGAGCAGTTTAGACCACTCTTTCTGCACTCGCAATTACGGACGCATTCGTCTTTGCAAGCGCACACTATGAGGGAAAATAATTCCTGGGGAGCTGCAGGACGTGCTGTAGTAATTGGTCTCAGGTGTTCGCCAATCTTCCACCACCACTCGAGCGGATTCTTCTTCTCATTCAGCCACTGCTGCACCTGATGGTAGGTTGTAAATGAATGCTGCCTGGAAGCTGCCGGAGTGGGGGGAAGTGCAGCCAACTTGAACAATGATTGTATAGGCTGCTTTGCAATAGCCTGCAAGTAACACTGGTAGCGAAAACAATCTTGATCTTTAGTGTTCTTGGCTCTAAACATCGCAAGAAGGAAATGCTTTCCAGCGTCAGCTTTGGAGTCGTTGAAGACCAGAAGTTTAGTACGAAGAGCTATGTTGGCTTGCACTTTCCCATATGGTGTAATTTTCATTGAAGTTTCAAGTTTGTATACAGCGTGTCACCGCCATTTAGATCACTCTTGATTCCAATCTTCATATCGCATTAGTTCGACAGTAGTCCGTGTCACTACTTTATGCCTTCATTTATGTCGAGAGCAGTCAAATTACAGAGGATCCAACCTTCAGGTAATCCTTCTGCCGCGTAGACAATCCGAGGGAATCCCACACAAAGGAATAGAATTATATCAATAACCTTCATCTCATACACAGTAGCGATACCTGCTTCGTAATGAGCCCAAGCCCATCAGTCAATAGCCTGGCTGCTTTTTTGTAATCCCTAACTTGGCACTTTCCGACTAATTTACATCATCTAAATATATACATATCCCTTTTACTTATAATTAACATATTAGTATATATGAGGTAATGGTGCGGACGAAAATAAGTAATACTGTGTATTGCTTGATATCAAAATGAGATGATTAAATTAATATAATGATTAATGGTGAGGAGTGCCTGTGCAGATCCAAGATCTGTCACAGTATAACCACATAGTTGGCAGAGAAAGACGAACAATAAAAAATGACAGCAGAACTTCACTAGAAATAACAAACACATTCAACGGGTCTCCAATGCGAATGAGGGAAAGAGAGTTAGTTAGTTAGTTATTGTTGTTTTAAGGGGCGGAAAGGAAAGAGAGTAAATGAGATAGTGTGTGCGTGGGAGGGGCAGGCGGCCGGTGCAGGGTGGAGGTGGTCGACCGGCCCCTTACGCACGGCTTTGAAACACTCTCACCTCCTCGCTGGAGTTGATTTAACTTTAACTACCCTCATTACCACAAACCTACAGAATTTACTGCCTTTAAATACAGGCCACAAGTGATTTTAACATTACTCCCGACTTTGAATGGGCGCCAAGGTTGACCATATGGGTCTTCCTGAATAAAATAGGATAAAATACGGTACATACAGTAACTGTTGCCCCGACTATGAAACACTTTCTCCCAGGCGTAGGGCATTTGGCATGCGTTTGCTGATGTACCAGGTTCATGCAAGACAGGAATATAAACACACATGAATTTTAAAAAGATAATCTATTGGCTGTACTATACACATATATACATAATATACAACACAAAATACCCTTCATACACTCGGTGATTTAGACAGTACCTTGCCACTGAATTTAGGCTCTGGGAGCAGGAAAACACTTACGGCCATATCAGACCCAGGCATAACAGCCACCTACGTATATACACACATTGTACCGTCCGTACACAAAATATCTACACACGTTAGACTGGTTCACTCTACTTTCTTTCTTCTCGAACTGCTCATTCACGTCTCCATTCTCGCATGACTTCGATGAAATGTTTACGACTGATTATCCTTTTAGGCGTGGCAAGTTATTACCGACAGCCCATGGTATGGATGGACCCATGAAATGCACGTAGCCTCCAATAGCCCGTAAGAGCTCAGTGGATAGCTAAAGATAAGTCACTGCTCGATCGTATTACGATACCATGATCAAGTAATAACGACACTAATTGCAAGTAGACAACGGACTTTCGCTGTAAAAGCAAGAAGACGATCTCTAACTGTTCGTTACGGAAACCATGTCACGTAAAACGACCCTGGGCGCTAGAAGATCAGTGTTCTGCCGATAAAGCAATAAGACGACCTCGGAACACCAGACACGCCATTATATGCACTGGCGTAAGGATCCATAACCCCAATGTTTCTGCCGGAACTAAGTCGTGCGTGGCCCGCTCCTAGCGGAACATCCGTGTCAACACATGAACATCAGACAGTCAAAATCCACACTGACGTCACACAGTAGTTTTTCACGTGCCAGTTCATCTCAGTTCATGCTATTAATAGCCTAGGTATTCCCACACAAGCCGAATTACTGCCTGTCTTTTCCGGGTATGTAACAAATCCAGCACTCGAAAATACCAATTCATTGTACCTTTATAGTACAGCCACGAATCTAACATTTAACATTACTAGGTCAAAATAAAGCCATTAACCCCAAACCAAAATGAAATAATGCTTCTACTTAATACAGTCTTATATCCTTATTCCCAAAACGTAATAAATCGCAAAATCCCGTATTTTATAATATCAAATATCCAAAAACCGATAATTAATAAACAGTGATCCTAGTTGGTGTGGACCATCCAAAGATGAATCCGTCCACACAAAAACACACACAGGCACAATAAAAATCACCTCTGTAACCCCACGTTAACCCGATATAATAAGATACGAATAAAATACCCCAAACTAATTGCACAAGGCAGAAAACCCTAGGGTGAGCTACTGTAACTGAATAAATTCCGTTACAGCTTTGTACTGGCGGCCGCGCTTGTACTAAACCGGTTTTTGTTCCCTGTATTTTACGCTTCTAACCCTTTGTGGTGCCTCAGCCTCTTTTGGACTACAATACGATTGTACAATATTACTTTTTAATAAAATTGTTTAATTATTTCTGTTTACATAGTAGTTATAATTTCATTTTTCCAAAAAATTTAACAAAATGCGAAAAATTGCTACTTTGCACCCTCCGTAACTCTGGAACCGTTCGCTTTAGCAAGATTATGCATGGTACCTTTTTTGTTCACAATGTAATTTAGATAATTTTTGTAAATGACACATTTTACGCTAAACCCCATATTTTTCGAAATATTTAAGAAAAACTGATAAAAACTATTAATTTACCAACTTCTGCCCCCTCCCCCCAAACCCGACACTCAAAATGGTGAGACTTTTTACCGAACAACATGTGGACTGTATAGAATAATATGGGCTTGGAGGGAAACTTTTACTTTGGATGTTGAGGTTCGGCTGTTTTTAGGACTAATTGCACGTACTAATAGTACACCTGATCCAGATAACATTTACCTATTAACCACCGCTATTTCCCCCCTCTTTTTTATCTAGATTGGCAATATCGCTAAGTTGTGTCTTGTTTCCGACAGGGTGTGTTTTTTAGTAGAGTGAAAAGGGGTGAACTCTCCATAAAAGTGTGTTCATTTAGATTGTTGGGATTGTTTCGTTTGGCTAGGTGAATCTTGATTGCTTCCTGTATGTCAAGAGCTCTGCCTTTCAATTCGTGATGAATTATTTTTAGGTCAGTCTCGATTTTAGTAAAGCTGTACCCTGTATCGACCATATGTTCGCATACGGCTGAATGTGTTCCGTATCTTGTCGCATTCCTATGTTCATTATAACGTGTGTCTACTCGTCTTCCACTCTGTCCAATGTAATTAGCTTGACAACTGGTGTCTTGGCATGTAATAGAATATACCCCTGATTTTGAATACGGGTCTTGTTTATTTAGATTACTATTTTGCAGGTGCCTCCCGGTCGTATTGTTCGTTGTGAATGCTATTTTTATGCCTTACTTTTTGAGAAGATTCGTGATTTTATATGTGTTCGTATTCACATAGTTGAAGCGCGCAAATTTTTTCTCCTTACTGTCCGGTTTGGGAATCGTTTTATCTTTATTTTTATGTTTGGCTATAATTTGGTCTATTTTGCTTGGTGGGAAATTGTTTTCCTTTGCTATTTGCTTAATGGTTCTTATTTCCTTATTATAGTTGTCTTTTGTCATGGGTATTGTGCCCGTTTAGACCGAAGTCCGACGACCACATATGCATTTCACCAAAAATCAGTCAGCACAAGAATCAAAATATCCCGGGGCGCCAGATGGGTTAAAGTGACTACAATAACTCAACAAAATAAATTGCTTTACTGATTTTCGACTCGATGCAACAATAAGGATAGAAGGAGATTTTCTGAAAATAACACAACCTGTAAAATTATCTAATTTTATTTAAAACGTTAAAAATTACTGAAGGCATGCCAAAAATAGCATAATAGATGCATGACGAATCAATCGTTATATACAAGATTTACAATTCCACCAACACATGAACACTTGGCAATTGAGACGAAGGTCAAATTAATAGTCCTGTTGACTTCGTTCAAAAGAATTATTTACAGTAGTAGGGTTTTGTCAGTGCAAATTTAATTGTCCTTCCCGATTCCTATCTATTAGAGGTTTTAAAGCGGCAATGAAATGTAACGCTCGTTTAAATGTAACTCAACTGATTTATTTAACACAAAATACATGAACTGTTTAAATGCGTTGTGCCGTGAACAGATCATAAAACGAACTGTTAAAAAGTTAGTTGAGGGCGCTAGTTGCGCCTATCGATCAGGATGGAGGGCGATACCGGCAGGTGCCGATCTCACCAACACTTCCCCTCGACCAGCAGCCGGAGTCATCCTGGTGCATGTGGTCTCTAGCCAAGGCTTTGAGCACATTTCTCGTGCTTGGGCCTTGACAATCCTTTTGTCAATATGTCGGCAGGCATCTCATACGTTGGAGTGTACTCCACCGAAACCACCTTTTTGGCCACGGCATCTCGGACGAAATGCCTGATGTCGATGTGCTTCGTCCGTGAATGAAACATAGGATTCGACGTCAGCTTCTGCGCACCTACATTGTCGTTCTTCACTGGGACAACATCTATCGGTTTTCCGAAGTCTTTCAGGAGTTTCCTCATGTGTAGAGCTTCCTTGGTTGCTTCTGTTAAGGCCATGTATTCGGCCTCCGTCAACGACAGGGCCACAGTAGGCTGCTTCCTGGACTCCCAACTCACTGCAGCGCCGCCTAGTGTGAACGCGTATCCGGTGTACGATTTTCGATCCACCAGGCAGCTTCCCCAGTCAGCGTCCACGTACATCACCGCTGGATTTCGAGTACATGAGGCCGAGATCACGTGTGTTAGCGAGGTATTGCAAGATACGTTTTGCAGCCTTCCAGTGCTGCTGTCCGTGACAGTCGTTGAACTGAGAGAGAACTGACTGCATGGGATATGTCCGGCCTCGTTCCCACTGATAGGTACATTAGAGCTCCTATCAACTGTCGGTAGGGGACGCTCTCCGCTTGTTCGCCAGGGTTCACGTCTTCCTTCTGCAGCATCGTACCTGGATCAATGGGAGTGCTGACAGGCCTGCAGTCTGCCATTCCGAATCTCTCCAGGACCTCGTCTATGTATCCTTTCTGGCTGAGTTTCATCTGGTTGGCGCTCCTCTCGAACTCCAGCCCCAGACAATACCGCACGTCCCCCAAGTCCTTGATCTCGAACTTGGTATTCAGAAAGTCTCTCACCACGTCGATCTTCTTGTCGTCTCGAGCCATGATCATCATGTCGTCGACATAGATGATTATATAAATCCTATCTTCGACCGGTCCGATGTGGTACATGCATGTATCTGCATCCGAGCGAGTCGCCTTGAGATTTTTCATCTCTTCCTCGAGACGGTGATACCAAGCGCGTCCTGCCTGTCGCAGTCCGTACAACGCTTTGTTTAGTGAGCACACCATGTCATGATTGGTCAACTTCACCAGCATCTCATCTGCGGTCTTTAGCACAGTCTCGTCAACCGACTCTTCTTGAACAGTATGGGCAAGAACGCCCTCGAAGTGGTCCGGGGCCTCCATGAAGATTTGCTCCTCAACTTCTCCGTTCAAGTACGTCGCCTTGACGTGTAGCTGTCGGATCTTTCGATTATCTTGTACAGCTAACGCCACCGCAGTCCTTATTGTGCTCAGCCTTGCGACTGGAGCGAACGTGTCGTGAAACTCTATCCCTGGTCTCTGCGTGAAACCCCTCACTACCACGCGCGCCTTCCGCTTGCTGATAGTGCCGTCAGGGTTAAACTTATTCCGGAGAACGAATCTGCTTCCTATCACACGTTGCCCCTTGGGACGGTCGACCAGCTTCCACGTATTGTTCCGAATCGGTGAAACTGCTTCTTCTGACATTGCTTCGATCCACGTGGGTGAGTCATCTCCGGAGATAGCCTGGGTCACTGGGATTTCAGCGACGTTGGCCGCTTCCCCTGGTCGATCACCGTAGTCTTTGCGGGGTCGCCCAGATTTTCCAGTTCTAATCAAACGAGGCCGTCCGCCTTTTCTCCTAGATGATGCCGCTTGTTGCTCATCGGATTGGATCTCCGGTTCAACAAAGTAATCGTCGTCAGGAAAGCCTATGATGCCATCGGAGAATTCCCATTCAGCAACATCAGGTTGGTTTTCTGCCGGAACTTCGTCTCTCGACACCAGCTCGAACTCCAGTTCATGGATCGGATCCTCTGGTTCAATGCGTACTTTGTCCGGAGAGTCACGCAGGAACAGATCATCGACTGATTTCTTAGGCGCGGTCATCTCCTCACGAAAAACAACGTCTCTCGTGATCTCGATCTTCTTCGTTTCACCAGATTGCAGGAGTAAACATCGTGCTGCCTCTTCAAGGGTCCGATTTTTTCTCTCGGCCACACCATTTTGTTCAGGCGTATATGGTGTTGTGAGACGGCGCTCGATCCCCTCAGATTTCAAGAACTCATCAAATTCCCTGTTGACATATTCACGTCCATTGTCAAACTGTACGCACTTTATTTTCAGACCGTGCTGCTTCTCAACGAAAGCCTTGTACTCTCGGAACATTTGCAACGCCTCGCACCTCGTCTTCATCAACCGTACCTCTGTCCATCTCGAGTAGTCGTCCGTAAATGTGATCATGTACTTGGATCCACCGTTCGACACAACACCCACAGGGCCACAAACGTCTGTGTGAATAATATCGAGCTTACCGGTCACACGATTTGACTCTTTCGGGAAAGGTATTCGAGTCATTTTGTATTTCGTGCAAATGTCACACGTTAGATTTCCACATCTCCCTTTTAGTTGCACACCTCGAATGGATCCGCTCTTCACTGCCGTATCGAGATCACGAAAGTTGACGTGACCCATCCTTCGATGCCACAGCTGCGCCACATTCTCGTCGCGCTTGTCTTCTGTCACTGCGTTTCGACATTTTTCCAGTGTGGTGCCCTGTACGTAGTACAGATTGTCCTTGCGCTTTGCAACTAACCTCGTCAGTCCATTCTGGTCGAAAACTTCCACCTTCTCTTTGCCAAAAACAACCGAGAAACCACGGTCTGTCATCTTCGAGACTGATAAGAGATTAGTGCGGATCTCAGGAATGTGCAAAATCTCATTGAGAGTAACGTTGCAAGTTTTACCGTCTACACTTGTTGCAATTTTTGCAGTTCCTCGGGCCTTTATCTCTGCGAGCGCGCTGCTCGCTAACTTCAGCTTGCCAGTCTCGCCCTTGTCCATCTCTGTAAACACAGTCGCATCACCGCACAGATGAGACGTGCACCCACTGTCGAGACTCCACAGGTTTTCGACGCTGCTCGTTGCGATCTGGCACGTATCAGGTTCCTCGACTGATAAGAGTGACGCGTCTGACAGTTGATTTTTGTTGACCTTAACATTGCAGTCCACTGCCTTATGTCCCTTGATTCCGCACTTCGAGCATTTGAACGGAAACGATTTCTCCTTGTCACTCTTACCACCGGAGTAGCCGTAGTTTTTGTTTTGAGGCTTCGACTGTGGTTTCCTTGAAGGACCTTTCTTCTTCGCGTACATGGCGCCTTGATTTTCCATCGGTGTTGACGAGGCAACTCTGGCATCGTGTTTCTTCGATTATCTTCGTACGTAATTTCTCAGGCTTCGGTAGATCGTCCCGGCTCTCGATGGCAATTCTGAAATCTTCAAAACTTGCCGGCAAACAGTACAGCATCATTGGTCTGGGTTAATAACTACATCCATGTCAGCCAACTTGTCGACACAGTCAAAGTAGTTGTTGAGGTGCTCACGGATGTCACCACCTTCAGTCATCTTTTGCAAGGTTAGACTCTTCAACAACGTGGCCTTGCGAGCCAGCCCCTTCGACTGAAACGTATCCTCATGTTTCTGCCATATCTCGCTTGATGACCTGCAGTTCTTCACCAACTTGAGCTGGCTTGGTCCGATGGATAGGATTAGGTCTGACATGGCCTTTTCATCCCTAGTCGTCTACTCGGTCACTTGGGCTGCATTGTCCTCACCCGGCTCGGTTTGACTGAAACGTATCCTCATGTTTCTGCCATATCTCGCTTGATGACCTGCAGTTCTTCACCAACTTGAGCTGGCTTGGTCCGTTGGATAGGATTAGGTCTGACATGGCCTTTTCATCCCTAGTCGTCTACTCGGTCACTTGGGCTGCATTGTCCTCACCCGGCTCGGGTTTGACGATCTGTTGACGATCTGGCGGTTGACATAACCCCACGCGTCATTCTTTATCAGAATGGCGCGCATTTGCATTTTCCAGGTGTCATAATTCGCGCCCTAAGGCCTCGATGCGCACTGCACCGTTTGAATTCATTGTCTCACTTCAATCGTGCCGCGTGTTAATGTCCGGAACACTCACGATTGTTCACAATAAATTTGCTGTGCCGCGTGTTATTGTTTGAAACACTCACAACCGGCCATACACTTTGCGTTGCATGCTATTGTCCGGAACACTCGCAAAAAGGCCTACGGAATTTCGTGTCTTGCGCGTTTGTACACAACTCGCACGTTAAGCAAGATTTCTTGCGTCACATGTTATAGTCCAAAACACTCGCAATAAGCCAAAATTCGTGTTGCGTGTTATTGTCCAAACACTCGCGATTGGCTTTTTCACTGTTCACTCACGATCAAGCACACAATATTCGAGAAGACGGCGTTTGTTCCTTCTCGCTTTGTCGATGTCCAGAAGTTTCGAGAGAGAGCAAGATGTCTACCGATTCGACCCGTTCTTCTCATTGTGTGTCCGCTTGATCCCGCTGTTTCCAGTTTTCAGTTAATTTAAATCTGAGCCAATCGTTCTGGGTCCATAACCTATTAGAGGTTTTAAAGCGGCAATGAAATGTAACGCTCGTTTAAATGTAACTCAACTGATTTATTTAACACAAAATACATGAACTGTTTAAATGTGTTGTGCCGTGAACAGATCATAAAACGAACTGTTTAAAAGTTGTTGAGGGCGCTAGTTGCGCCTATCGATCAGGATGGAGATCGATACCGGCAGGTGCCGATCTCACCAACACTATCTTATTTGAGTATTCACATATTGAAATGAAAGAGAATTTATCACTTGATGAAAAATATATCACTGTTTCAGTTTTCCAAAATTATAGTAGCAAATTAACTAACACTTCAGGATTCAGTTATCTCAAGATTTGTTCAAATACAAAGTTATTAACAAGGAATACAACACAATATCATTTACATGGACACTCGAGCATTTGGATTCGGAGAACTTCGATAAACAGAAAATATTTATTGAATCATCTGTTCTCGATCCAAAATCTATTCAGAGCTCTTGACTCAATTATCAATATAATGGTCAAAATATTATTATCCACAAAATATAAATTCAATTCAATTGTATTCAACCATTCAATCAATTAACTATCACTTGGAAATATTATTTAGAAAATTTATCATACAAGAATATCATTTGTTGTTATCAAAATTACAATTATTTGACAAAATGTCAAATATGTTAATCGTTAAATTTATTTGCATAATGTTTATATTTTTACAGGATCACAACAATCCACTCAGTTTGTAGTGGTTGTTAAGAAGTAACAGTTTTAAATAATTTACAGCATCGGCCCATTCGATTTAAATGCGTCAAAAATCACATAATCATAATTATCATCTAGACAACGGTAAAGTCTTTTCATAATGAAAGGTACAATTTTAACGATAAAATTTTCGGGCTGGCAATTACTAGGAATATTTCTAGAACTCGTGGGTAAAATGTGAATTGACACTGATGGCTCAACAAAATAACCTTTGGTTATATCTCGACGAAAGTGTGGCTAAATTCAACTCCTCCACTAATTTCAAAGACATCCAACCTACAATATGGTTGATGCTTCATTTCAACAACCTCATTCCAGCGAATTAATTACACAATCAGAATGGCATATTTAACTCTTTGCACACACAATAATTATTTCTTCCCAAATTATACAGAATAATCAAGCCTTTGCTCGTTACAACAACTGGAAGATTTATAAGTTAGTAAACTCCCCCAATGAGTTTACAATAATAATTTTACCGTCAGTTTAAAACATGAATAACTCCACACCGTGTCTATTTTTAGCCAAACGTTTTATCAAAAGACGTTGCTCAATAATGATTTTATATTTGTACAAACTCTAGCAAAAACCCTGTTTTATACATGCTTTTGGCTTCCCGTATCATTACTTTCCGTGCCTTCTCAAAGATTTAAATGCATAATGCAAGCGTAAAATACTTCCACTGAATTAATATGTTATTTGTTTGTGGGCATGCGTTAACCACTAACCTTCGGAATCAACAAGTATCCGATCTTAGAAAATTGTTTTAAATGTCAAATGTATAGATCACACTACATGATAATGATTATTATTATTAGAAATCACAAATATTCTTATTAAATCAACATTATTATTATTTCCTCAACAAATGGATTTAAAGTTGTTGAACTGTTCGGGGAATATCATCCTCGACTTCTTAATAATGGATAAATACCCATTCCTCAACTTAAATTTAGTATTAAATTTTCAGTTACGACGGCTGATGAAAATATCAAAATAAAATAAATGCTCGTTCGGCTCGTCCATAAATTTCGAATCATTGACTTCTGAGTGTAAAAACTGCTCAGATCAAAGCTTCTATTGCAACAAAAAAAATTGTAACAATAAAAACATCGATGAAAAGAAAATATGTGTTGGTAAGACTGTAGAAAAATTGAGAAATTCCAGCTAACTACGCATAAAAATAATGCAAATTGTAGCTTACATTCCTGTAGATCTTGATGCTGGTAATCTGGTCTGAACCAGATTATTTCAGTCTTCTTGTCCTCATTAGGACACGTATTTATAATCTTGTATCGGCCTCCATTTTATACCCGCAATGGTCTTAGACATAGCGGTATTCATACTTGTAGCCTGAGTATCTTGATGAAAATAGTTAGTAAAATGTGCTGCTCAACAGCTGAAGTAATCTTGACTGGGGTTAGATCGAAAAGATCCATGATGAAAAATTACCAGTTTTAACTCGACCCAAATGTAATGCCTTCAATACTGTCACTACTCTTACAATCTTATGCAACACATGTTCAAGTTCTGAAGATCTGTTCCCTGGGCAAAGTTTCTCACTCTCTAGACAATGCTATGCATGCTGGTTTCCCTATGTCGGCTAGTGAGCTGAACTGTGCAAGACTGGTAGGTGAACAGTACTGACTTATTTTGGTTGGTCAAAAGTTATTAAGTCCAAGACTTATTCTGGTTGTTTGGATGAAATGATCCAAGTTAAATTTTAGTGGACAGTGGAAAGCAAAATATAGACTAAGTCTATTCATATGTCCATCATAGCAGTAAATTATTACCAATGCCACAAAGTCTATCACCTCGGTGATAACTTTTGAAAAGTTCGAAGATCACTATAATGTTAAACACTTTCATAAGACCAGTAACTATGTACTGTCGTCGAAATCTCTAAGTCCCAGCAACTGTGTGCTAGTATTAACGTAGATTTTGCAACCATGTGCACGAAGATTATTTATACAGTATAACAGTGTTCGGAGCGACGTAGAGTATTTAGAGACAGAGCTCTTGCGAAGAAGTGACTGTACTTAGCTCTGGCACGCAGGCTTTATATACCCCGCAAGCGGACTCCTCGAGGTCAATGCGTGAAATATGCTGAAACTAAAACATCTCATATCTCAGCTTCCGCTCAATCAATTTCCTCGAAATAAATCACATTCTTCCTCCCTTGTCCGTGCCGGTAATCTGATGTTAGTCTCAAGATTCTACTCCATCGGGAAATATTTAATGGCAATTTAGCCTCGACTATGACGCTCTCGCCTACGTCACTTAACCATTTCTTGGCTGCACAAAGCTTCCATTTCCTTCTTAGAAGGTTCGGCGCGCTCTATTCAAACTTTCAATTCTGGACTTGGCATTGTGGCCTGAGCTCTTAAATCTGGGCAACTGGATTTGGGCACAGTATGTTTAAAGCCCTGTGCACCATTGAGTTGAACCCCGCTAATTTGTGTGTACTGGGTGATTAGACTGATTATCGATTGTATGCGAGGTTTGTGTGGCTTTCCGGAATATGGAATATGAAAGTTCGTTATCTTTACGTTCAATGGTTATGTCGAGATAATTTATTTTTCGGTCTGTTTCGGATTCCTTAGTGAATTTGATTTTGATTGAGTGGTGTAGGCTATTAATGGATTGGAGAATAGTTTCTTCGCTTGTTAGTTCAGTATCGTAGATGCAAATTACATCATCTATGTATCTTTTCCATAATACTATTCCCTTTGTTGAAGTCTTTCCTAAGAACTCATTTTCTAGTGCATTAATGAAGATGTCAGCGATTAGTCCGCTTAGTGGTGATCCCATCGCTAGGCCTTCTGTTTGTGTGTACATTTTATTGTCGAATTGAAACATGTTTTGGCTGAGGATGACCCTCAGTAATCTCAATATCTCTTCAGTTTCTTTTGCCGAATTGTTGGATATTAAGTTGTTTTCGATAGTGTTGATTGCATGAATAATAGGAATATTGGTGTACATGTTAGTTACATCGAAAGATACAAGCCTCAAGCTAGGTTTCATTTGTAGGGTGTTCAATGCTGTTACTAATTCCGTTTTGTTCTTTACAGAGTTGTTTTTGTCGTTGGAAATCGGTACGGTTTTAATTGGTAAGTATTTAGGGGTGAGATTTAGTTCTATACATTTTTTTTGGAACCAAATTGACTTGTCTAAGTTCATGAGTTTAAGCCTGAGTGTTTTGAACCTCTTGGCTTCACGATTTGCCGATTACCCCAGCCTCTATAATTTCAACTAAACAAGCCAAAGCGCTTCGGATAAAAAACGAACTAATATTTGTATACATAAGAAATCAAAAAATCAACCAACAACTATACGATACTGAATTGCAACTATGTAACTTCTGGCATGCATCCCAATGGGACAGTTTTACCAAGCACCTACATGACACCCTCAAAATCAGAGCAACGAGGAAGCACGAAACGCTAGAATATAAACTAAGAAAACTAGGAGAAACACAGAACAATCAATCTAATGAACAACACGAATAACAATGAATTCAATTTCTACAGCAGGGTAAACAACAGAACGAACGTAACCTTTTCTCAAGATGAAATGAATATGTTAGACAAACGTTTGAAATACAGCTGCACAAACGACACACGAACCATAATATAAAACAGTTAATCACAGATATCGAGATAGCCAGTCACAAGCTCCCAGCAGAAGACAGGGAATTAACCAAAAATCTTGCCACCAACGAAGCCCAAAAAATCCTCAAACGAGAGGGCGAAAGCAATAACAATCAAAACAACAAACAACTAAAAGAAATAAAGTCATTGAAACAAAAATAAAAGAGCATGACTTAATCATCACAAAAGCAGATAAGGGAAATACCACAGTAATTTTGAACCAAACAGAATACATTGAAAAAACAGTCGAATCCCAAACAACAACGAAATAAAGGAATTAGCAAAAGACCCCACCAACAAATTCCAAAAACATATAAAAAGTGCATTAAAAGAAACAGAATACATATTGACCAAAGCTGAAAAATCAAAACTAATAAAAATGAACCCGATAATACCATCACTGAGGGGCAACCTAAAATACTCAAAAAGGAGTGCCCAATGAGACCAATAGTCAATTGTAGGAATGCTCCTAATTACAAAATCAGCAAAGAGTTACTAAAAATCTTAAAACACCACCTTTCCAACGACAAAAACAACTCTGTAAAGAACACAATGGAATTAGTAACAGCATTGAACACCCTACAAATGAAACCTAAATTGAGGCTTGTATCTTTTGATGTCACTAACATGTACACCAATATTCCTATTATTGATGCAATCAACACTCTCGAAAACAACTTAAAATCCAACAATTCAGCATAGGATTACTGAGGGTCGTCCTCAGTCAAAACGTGTTTCAATTCGACAATAAAATGTACACACAAACAGAGGGCCTAGTAATGGGATCACCACTAAGCGGATTAATCACTGACCTCTTCATTAATGCACTAGAAAATGAGTTCCTAGAAAAGACTTCAACAAAGGGAATAGTAATATGGAAAAGATACGTTGATGATGTAATTTGCATCTACGATACTGAACTAACAAGCGAAGACACAATTCTCCAATCCATTAACAGTCTACACCACTCAATCAAATTCACTAAGGAATCCAAAACAGACCGAAAAATAAATTATCTCGACATAACCATTGAATGTAAAGATAACGAACTTTCATATTCCATATTCCGGAAAGCCACACAAACCTCGCATACAATCGATAATCAGTCTAATCACCCCAGTGTGCACAAATTAGTGGGGTTCAACTCAATGGTGCACAGGGCTTTAAACATACCCATGTCAAAAGACAACTATAATAAGGAAATAAGAACCATTAAGCAAATAACAAAGGAAAACAGTTTCCCGCCAAGCAAAATAGACCAAATTGTGGCCAAACATAAAAATAAAGATAAAATGATTCCAAAACCGGACATTAATGAGAAAAAAAATCGCGCGCTTCAACTATATGAACGATAACACATATAAAATCACTAATCTATTCAAAAAGCAAGATATAAAAATAGCATTCACAACGAATAATACGACCGGGAGGCACCTGCAAAATAGTAATCTAAATAAACTAGACCCGTATTCAAAGTCAGGGGTATATTCTATTACATGCCAAGACACTGGTTGTCAAGCTAATTACATTGGACAGAGCGGAAGACGAGTAGATACACGTTATAATGAACATAGGAATGCGATAAGATGCGGAACACATTCAGCCGTATGCGAACATATGTGTGACACGGGGCACAGCTTTACTAAAATCGAGACTGACCTAAAAATAATTCATCACGAGTCGAAAGGCAGAGCTCTTGACATGAAGGAAGCAATCCAGATTCACCTAGCCAAACGAAACAATCCCAACAATCTAAATGAACACACTTTTATGGAGTGTTCACCCCTTTTCGCTCTACTAAAAAACACACCCTGTCGGAAACAAGACACAACTTAGCAATATAGCCAAGCTAGATATAAAAATGGGGGGAAATAGTGGTGGTTAATAGGTAAATGTTATCTGGATCAGGTGTAATATGTACTTTTTTCTGCAATAAACCTAGGCCGTTATGCGCGGCAGTATTAAAGGTGCCGGGACGTCTTCAATAGACCGGGCAGTGCTTAGTTCGAATGGCTTTTAGTCCACCCGTGGTGAAGACATTTCCACGGTCTTTAATAGTTGTAGATCATCCTGTATTCGATAACATACATTCTTATCTAGATTTGGCAATTGCACTGACCTCAGAAAGCACATAGGAACAAAGGGGTGGGGAGAAAGGAAAAACCAGTTTCGTCCAGTTAACACCCAGGTTCAGTCGACCAAAACTGTTGCTAGAGTGAACACGAAACTGCTCGAAGTCCCAGCCAAGATAAGTATCAGCCTGTATTATTACAGTATAACCATAGTTGATTTTTATAACCATATAATCACCCCAAACAGACAAACTCCGGATTTTTATCACCATTTTAGCATTTCACCTAACATTAGATATACTACATTTAGCATACGCCGACAGTTGCATTACCAATACTGCAACTAAATAGTTGTACATATTGTAAATATTTTTCACCTGTATTCTCAAACATATATGTTATAGCCTAAGTGCAATGGATCTGAAAATGATCGCTTGACGATCGAAACTGGTCATCCTAGTGTATTTATTAATCTCATGTAATTTATTTCAGGATTAGGGCATAACCCAGCTCTTTTTGGGTACATTCGTGTTAACCGACTGAAAAGCACCAAACGTTTGTTTACTTAGGCAACAATGAAAAATGGCTTCAAACCACACAAAGAACAATACTTTTCGTGCTTCATGTAGGACATGCATATGTGAAAGAAAGTAGGCACTTATATCTTCTTATTTTTACCCTTTCTCATGTTCTTGAAGTATCTTTATCCTAATAATTAGATGAGATGATGCATCAAATCATTGTAAGCCATTGATCTTCTTTTCAGAAGCATCAGCCAGAAAAGATCCAACCACTCCTATACTATGTTGTTTTTTGAGGTAAAATTGCTATGTTAGGCTATTTCATTTGTATTGGATTTTTTTAAATGCAAAACTATTTTATAAAGAGTCAAAATAAACACACATTTGATTTTTTACAGATGACCTGGCATCCATTCTTGCAGCAGAAAAGTTGGCTGAATTGGAAATTGAGCCTGACCAATGGGACTTCTGAGTTTTGTGTGAAGTGATGTGTTTAGTTTGCTATTCAAATTTCTAGTACCTAATGAATTAGTGGTCATAATGAGAGTGCGAGAATCATGAAACACATTCCACAAGTTCTTTAATAAATACTCTCCAAATATTGTGCCATATTTGGGAATTTTTGTAAGTTTGTCTCATTGTTAGTGAAACGTCTATTGTGTTGTTTCCACTTGCCATTCCTCCTTTATAATTATATATATATTAGTCGTATATTCAAGCTCGAAAGGAAAAAATAAATACCAAGAGCAACTTGCCCCATTAAGTCACTCTTTCTCTCTATTTTTTTCTGTTCTAACTGGAAAATATTGCCTGTATTTTGCTTTTTTATTATGATTTCCCTCTGCTGTATGACAATGTTATTCCTTTAATTACTATGCAGTCTGTAGCTGTCTAGCAAAATTCCTTGCAGTATAGTGCAGTGTCTTCATTTGTGAAATGATAACCTGCCTTTGAAAAGAAAGCGACTTCATTCAAGGGGGCGGGAAGGTGGGATCATAGACAGGGTGTTCATTTCAGAAGTTAATTTTCTCTAGGCTTCTCTTCTGACCTAAGCATTATTTATAATTTGCATGTTTTGCAACCCACTCTAATGGAGATTCATACTAAAGCAATGTACTAATGGTTTTAAAAATTGAGTGCTTCAAACTTTGCAAAATAAACATTTAACTCTGCCTGTCTACCCCGAGATACCATGGGGTCGAGTGCTGAAATCGTCTATCATGAGATCCCAATGCAAACAAACAACACAGAAATACCAGACATGCATTTGAACTAGTCCTGGCACAAGTGTGTTAATCTTAGGTAGTGTATGGGTAAGGAGATGAAATTCCGTCAGGGAAGTCAATCTTCCTTTGCAGTATGACACATGATATCGATCACAGGGCTCATTATGCAATTCATATATACATGTAGCTTTATTTGGAACGTGAAAGTCATTTTTCTGCATATCCTGTCCCATTGCGAAACACATCACAGTGTGATGTAAATTGTAGTCTGCTCTCTAGTCCATCCATATTTCTTTTTTAACGAAGTTCTGCAAGAAGTTCCTGATAGGGAGCAATAGATGGGAGCTGCATTTGTAGTCTGATTTGTTCAATACAGAATGGCTCTGCAGCCAGAAACAGAGTGAATGCTGTACTAATAGCTATGAATGACACACAGTATTTACGTTCAATGGACCATACCAAGTTTTGTCTCGGAGTGACAAACATTTTAAAGTTATGACACCAGTCGGTAAACCAACTGTTAGCATAGACTGAAGCCAGCCTTTGTGCTATCCGTAACGACATCAACAAGCTCAGGAGGAACTACCCAAAGTGATCGTTGCATCACTGTTCCAGCTACTACCCCATCAAACCCTGCCACTCCTGGACCAGCCATGTCTGCCATGCAGCAGTAAACCAAGACTAAACGATCAGAAAGGTGTGTTACCCTTCCCAAGAAGTATACAAACGTTTTCACTGGGGAGTGAGTATGTGGTGACCATGATTAACATTTATATTCCATGAACATTTTTGTAAGCGTAATACGTGCAGTACTTCACTTGTTATTAGTAATCTATGTAGTTTCAAGTATTGCAAAAATAAAATTCAATCTTATGTTGTTAGTGAGTGAACAAGATATTGTACGTGGTTATCATTAATAACTAACCACAACGTAAACCATCTTTAGTTACTGCTATGAAGCTCTTAGGGGCAGATGAGAAGGAAGTAGACGATCCATGCATTTCTAAAGACTTCCAAACTGTTTGCTCCAGTTACTACATCATCTGCATATACTGTATATAAAGAGATAACTTCTCTTCCAATGACAAACATCACTTTCTTTAGGAAGATAGACTTAACTTGTTACATTTCATTTAAGTTGCATTTGGTCTGATGTGGCCAGATCAGTTCTATACTGTAGGTTAAAATAGTTATCAGTGTGGAAACCAAGAGCTTAGTTAAGGGGCGGACCAGTGATGTCATCTGCCCCTGAGAGCTTCATAGAAGTAACTAAAGATAGTTTACGTAAATGCTGTATGTCATTCATAGCTATTAGTGCAGCAGTCACTCTGTTCCTGTCGTCTGGAAAATTAATCCCAAATAGTTATATTCTTGACGGTTATCGGTAAATCACCAGGCCTGTGATAAATCTAGTCTCTTCGAAATTATTCCTCCCTTATGGAAGACCATGTGGGCTGTTTTATTCTCGTTAATCTGTAGTGTTCTTCTCGGCCCATCGAAGTAGACGATCCATGCATTCCTACAGAACTTCCAATCTCTTTGCTCCAGTTACTAAATCATCTGCTTATATATAGAGAGGTAGAGGGAAAGATTTTGAGAGACTGATCAGGGGAGCCTACACACTTCTCTATTGCACACGGCTCTTTTTCAAGTGTCGACATCATCTTGTGCAGTCGTGCGCTGGTTCCCCTGCTACAGTGGGGTGTACACGACGACCTTTGTACTAGTGACCATTACCCGATTGTCGTTACTCTTCCGAACCAGAGAGCCATCGAGTTGTCAAGTCGATGGCTTCTCCGTCGGGCTGATTGGCCAACTTTCACAGCATGTGCGGTGTTTGCCGAAGATAACGAATAGTATTTTGGCTGCGGCTGAGGAAACAATACCTTCCTCATCCGGCAATTCCTGCCGGAAGCTTGTCCCTTGGTGGACAGCCGAGATTGCAGCAGCCATTAAAGATCATCGACGTGTTTTCATATGCTATCAGAGGTAAACCACCATGGCCAACCTTATCACCTTCAAAAGAATGCGTGATAGAGCCCGATATCTGATTCGGGAGAGTAAGAAAACGACATGGAAAAGTATGTGTCGTCTATGAAGCTTCGTCGGATCTCAGGACTCCCGACATCATTGACGATACTCAGTCTCCATCAACGGAGACATCATCACGGACCATCTCGTCATTGCCAATAGTATTGGATCGCACTTCTCCGATATATCCTGCTCTGAGAGTTATGATCCTACATTTGTGGCTCTGAAGTGGGAGGCAGAGGCTCACCCCTTGTCCTTTGCCACTGCTACTTCGGAGTCCTACAATGTACCATTCTTCAATGGGAACTGCGCAGTGCGCTTGCACTGTGCGGGGATACGGCTCCTGGACCGGATAACATACATAATCAAATGTTAAAACATCTTTGTGATTCCAGTACAAAACAACTGTTGCTCCTCTTCAATTGTATATGGATTGAAGGGGAGTTTCCATCTCTATGGCGAGAGGGGATCGTGATACCGATTCCCAAGGCTGGAAAGGATCCCAAGCTTGTCATCAGCTATAAGCCCATTTGTCTGACAAATGGCATATGTAAGCTGCTGGAGAAGATGGTGAACCGTCGACTGGTGTGGTTCTTGGAAGAGAGAGGTCTCCGTCTGCTGTCTGAGTACCAGTGTGGATTTTGCTCCCATAGGTCCACCACCGACCATCTGGTGCGACTTGAGAGCTCCATACAGGAGGCATTTCTCCCCAAGCAGCATCTAGTCACAGTTTTCTTTGACCTCGAGAAAGCCTACAACACCACATGGCGCTACGGATTCCTTTTCACCTTTCACGAGTGGGGACTCCGTGGTAATTTACCACTCTCAATTGCGAACTCAATGTCCGTCCGACTCTTCCGCGTACGAGTCGGTAGAACATCATCGCAATATTACACTCAAGAAAATGGAGTTCCTCAGGGTTCTGTGTTGAGTGTCACCTTGTTCGCGGTTGCCATAAACGGCATGGTTGCCGCCGCCGGGCCCATGGTAGTTCCATCGTTGAATGTAGATGATTTAGCTCTGCATTACAGCTCTTGAAGTATAGCAATCGTGGAACGGCAATTGCAGCTAGCTATTAACTGGATCGACAGGTAGGCTCACGACCGGGGTTTTCATTTTTCAGCAGCGAAAACCTCCGTCGTCCATTTTTGTCGGCTCCGGAGGCTAAATTTACATCCTGAACTACATCTCAGGGATGCTGCGTTGCCGTTGGTTGATACTTTTAGCTTCCTAGGGCTCCATTTTGACAGCAAGTCCCGTAAAGATTAACTGGAGGGTTATCCATTTTTTAAGTCCGTATTGACGCTTACAAATCAAATATATTGAGTAAAAAGTTTCCGCCCAATCAATACTTTTTCTGAAAAATTTTTTTACTTTTTTTCTCACATTAGGGACATGTTTCGAACAAATAATTTGTTCTTCTTCAGCCTATACATATATCAACTTAGTAATTATCTTAGACATTTGCATAATTAAAATACATGCACATTAGACAATTCATTAAGAGTATACAATTACATTCATTAGGAAACATACAACTAAAAAAACGCAATGTTAAAATACTTGATAACACATTAAAATATTTGGAAAATTTCTTGTTCCCATTTGTACTGGATGGCCTTGTTATGAAGGCTTATTAAACGGTTATAGGCAGCAGTTCAATAAAGGCTCAGAATCATCCCTCTGGTTTATTCTTGCCGGTGATGTATTGATGGGTTTACATGGCCTTTGGTTGATTTTCTTTAATATCTGCGTCATACGGATTGTTGGTTTTTTGTTGGTAAGGCGATCCTGCCGTGAGTTGTTTATTGTGGAGTAAACTGTAAAGATACGAAATTTAATTAAACTGAAAGATGCGTCTGAGAAGAAGAATAGATATGTTTGAAGGGGCTAATCTGTAACTTACTGGGTGACGTCTTGAATGTGACTTACGGGTTTAACTGAGTGAAATCTTCTTGCCTGGTGCTGTAATGAGCCAAAGGACTAGTATCAGTAAGTGTGTGTGAAACGGAAACTGTTGCCGCATGAAGTTGCATTGAACGGCTTACCTGTCCTGCCTGTGAGATGTGTAGCGTGGAGCCGTGTTACACTGACTGAACTGCTATGCGCTGGCTGAGGCAAATGTTCACGTAGTGTGTGGCGGGGAGGGGAGGGTAAGGAGAGGCGAACTTGTCTTGGCTGAGTGGAAACAGGTGTGTGGGTGTGACGCGTGACGTCATATGTTTTGATTAGTAACTTCATGGGGGGTGCAGGGTTAGCGTTGATGTGGGAGGGAGATTGGTTTGATTGTTATTCGAAAACGTTTGTTTATACTGTTTGGAGTCTGGAAAAAATTTGTTGATATTCTCATACAGAATGTTTACTTCGAAGTTGATTTCGTTGAGATTGTGTGTTGGGTTGTTGCGCTGCGCATTATCAATTTCTATTTGTTCAAGCACGTTCATTATTGCTCCCTTCTTGGCATAGTGGATGATCTCCATATCATTCTGGATATTTGTAAATTTATGTTTGGTGTCCTGCATGTGTTGTCCCATGGCCGAAAATTTTCTATGTTTTATGGCGTTAACATGTTCGTAATATCTTGTTGTGAAGCTACGTCCGGTCTGTCCTAGGTAATCTGCTTTACATTGTTGGCATTTAAGTTTATAAATGCCTGACGAATGATATTTGTTTGAATCGTTTACTTTCTTGGAGTTAAATATTAGTTTGTGGTTGTTATTATTGGTTCTAAAGGCGATTTTTGTGTTGAATTTCTTGAAAATGCTTGTTACGTCGTAGGTGTGTTGGTTGATATAAGTGAAGACGGCGAAATGTGTTTTCTCTTTCCTTAAGGGGGTGAGCTGAGATTGAGGTTTGTTTTTGATTTTGTTAATGATTTTTACTATGTCTGGTCGAGTGTATCCATTGGCTTCAGCGACTTGAAAGATTGTGGCTATTTCTTGCTGGTAATCTTGTTCTGACATGGGAATGCTGATTGCTCTGTTGATGTAGCTGACAAACGCCGCCCTTTTGTGACCTTGGGGGTGGTTGGAATTCTTTCTGATTATAGTGCTTGTTTGTGTTGGCTTTCTATATATGCTGTATTGTATTTTTTCATTCTTAGTGGTTATGTTGAGATCTAGGTAATTGATTGAGTTGTTGACTGTGGGGTCACCTGTAAATTTAATGTTAACATCAATGCTATTCAGTTTGTTGAGTAGTTGTTCGAAGTTAATGGTATTTGCATCCAGAATTACAAAGATGTCATCCACATATCTCCCCCAAAAAAGAATGCCCTCTATTTTATTAATGATGTCATTGGCTTCAAGATGGTCGATGTAAATGTTGGCAAGGATGCCTGAGGCTGGGGAGCCCATCGCCAATCCTTGGTTTTGTTGATATATTTTATCGTTAAACTTGAAATAGTTATTGTTAAGAGTGAAGCTAAGGATCCCCATGAATTCATCTATTTCTACTTTCGATAGTTTCTCATTGTCTAGAAGGTTCTTTTTGATTATTTTAATTGTTGTTTGGACCGGTATGTTAGTATACATGTCCTTAATGTCTATGGTGTGAATGGAGTGTGTGGGCTTGATGTTTAGATTCTTGGTTCTCTCGCAGAATTGGAGGGAATTCTTGAAAGATTTATTAGCTTTGAAGGCATAGTTAGTACGAAGGAATTTCTGTAGATTGGACTGTTCCTGTAGTTGACTATTGGTCTAATTGGAATGTTGTCCTTGTGGATTTTGGGGAGTGATCTTAGGGTGGGAATGCTGGGGTTCATGTTAATCAAACTGTTACCTTGTTTTTCGTTCATTATGAAAGATGTGTCTTTGATTATTTGTTTAAGCTTTCTTTGGGTGGTTGCTGTTGGATCTTTGTTTAGTTTAGTAAAGTTTTTGTTGTTGAAAAATTCTTCAGTTTTCTTAACATAGTCCTCTTTGTTAATAATAACGGTGGTGTTGCCTTTGTCTGCTTTTGTAATGATTAGATTATTTTCTTTTACCTTTTTATTGAGCTGTGAAATTTCTGATCTAATTGTTGTGTTGTTATTGGTTTTATTGCGTTCTAAAACTTTATTTATTCTTTTGTTTACTTCGTGACGTGCTCCGTTTTGTTCGTCAATGGGTAACTTCTTAATCGCGACCTCCGCTTCTGCGATGAGTAATGTGCTGTTTTTTCTGTTGTGTCTAGCTTCCCAGTTGAACTGGGGACCTTTCTCAAGGATTTGTAGCTCTGTTTTTGTGAACTCGGTTTGGGAAAGGTTTATTGTGGGTTCTTGAAACTTGTGGATTTGTGGTGTCGGAACCTGTTCTGTTGTGCTGTTATCTACATTCGTGAGGTGGGTGAGTTTATTGTTCAAAGATTCTCTTTTTTTGTTTATTACGTTCTCAATAATGTTATGAGTGTAGGTGAGGAACTCGTTCCACTCTTTTGTTCCGGAGTTATAGGCAGCTTCCAGGTGGGTGATGTATAACTTATTGTTAATGTGATTTTTCTTCATGTAAAGGAATTTAAGTTCTCTTTGTAGCAACTTTCTATTGATTATTTCTTGGGTCCTCTTCTCATACGCTGTTTGGATCTTTTTCTTTTGCATGCATTGAATGTGTTTAGGAACGAGTTTAAGGTTCCTGCATTTCTTAATGAATTCTATGTCTTTGATAATTGTTGATAATTTAACTTTAAGATCTTTGTATTTATATCGCAACCTTTTGGCCTGGCTCGCCTTATCATGAAGATTAACTAGAGGGTTATCCATTTTTTAAGTCCGTATTGACGCTTACAAATCAAATATATTGAGTAAAAAGTTTCCGCCCAATCAATACTTTTTCTGAAAAATTTTTTTACTTTTTTTCTCACATTAGGGACATGTTTCGAACAAATAATTTGTTCTTCTTCAGCCTATACATTTCATTTCATTTCATATTTATTCATCAGTGCCTTACACTATATTTACATTACACTGAAGGGAGTCTCTGAAAAGAGCAAAGCCCCACTTCGCATTCGGGATGCGTCAGAGCCCCCACTATATATACTGGGTTATATTTACATATGTACACAAGATGGCAATTAGTGAGAATCGAGCAATGATAAATTATTTACAGTATACATTAGAGGGATGGTAAATTTATATAGGATAAGGCAGGAAAACAAGAGAAGAGGTCACATAAATATTGTAAATGGAGATACACAGGAAACACTAGCACAACAAAGAATCGGGGCATAATTTATGAGGAACAACCTACTTCATGAACAAATAATGCCGCAGCTTCCTCTTGAACTGAACGGCATTATTGTTGCTGGCCTTCAGGGAACACGGTAGGCTGTTCCATGCACAGACCGATCTATTTACAAACCCCAGTTTGTACGACTCAGTCCTGGGTAGTGGGGCGTACAGCGTAACTCCGCGGCCCTTCTGAGCTGATCGGTAGCCAAGGGAAATTTTGTCTAAAATAGCAGATGAGTCTGTATTATTAAAAAGTTTTCTCAGGTATAACAAATCAATTTGGGTAAATAGGTTCTCAATAGATGGAAGGCTACATTTTTGGCGTCTGTTTTTAGAGTCTACGTCGGAATTTTTCGAAAGAATGAATTTAGTGGCACGATTTTGTATCTGTTCAAGCTTAAGGATATTTCCCTTGGTACCGGGGCTCCATGAAGGGCACGCGTGAATTAGCAGCGGTCGTACTAGACTCAGGTAGGCGGTCCTCTTCACTTTGGTACGGCAGCCACGTAGATTTCTGCTTAGCATACCCAGTTGGCGTGCAGCTTGGTTCCTCACTGCGTCGGTGTGGGTGTTCCATTTCAGGTCGGAAGTGATGTTGAGTCCAAGAAGTTTGACGCACTGCACACGGGGAATCGGAGTGTTTTCAAAGTGATAAGGGTTGGCCGCTGGAATTCGATTACGGGTTAGGGAGATTAGATTACTTTTGGAAGAATTGACAGCCAGGCCGTTAATTTTGCACCAGACACTGATGTTATTTAGATCCTCCTGCAGGGCGGTGAGGTCACTATTGTCTTTGATCTTGCGATAGAGGGTTGTGTCGTCGGCATATTGGTAGATGTTTGAGGAGACTGCATGGGGAAGATCCAACATGAATATGTTGAAAAGTAGAGGACCAAGGACAGATCCTTGAGGGACACCAGATGGGACCAAAACAGTAGAGGAATGAGCGCCTTGGAAGACTACTCTCTGATGCCGGTTTGTAAAAAAGTCAGTCAACCACCCCACTAGTTTACCACCGAAGCTGTAGGAGCGCAGTTTATCAAGGAGACGTGAATGGGGAACCTGATCAAAAGCCTTGGTCCAATCGAGAGTAACGAGATCCACTTGACCGCCTGGTATTCTTTCCAAAGTTTGTTGCCAGTCGTCCACAGCTGATGTGAGTAGCGTTGTACATGAACGTCCAGGTAGAAACCCATGCTGGTGTTCGTTAAGAGAACCTGTTTCTTTCAGGAAACGCAACATCTCCCTCGATAGCAGACGCTCCATTACCTTACACAATATGGATGTCAATGATATGGGGCGGTAGTTGGTTACTGATTCCTTATTACCAGTTTTGTGGACAGGAACAACATTGGCGATTTTCCAATCAGATGGTAGTTTCCCATATTGAAAAGAGGTGTTAAATACTGTGCAGATGGATGGAGCGAGGGCCTGAGCACACGTTTTGAGAATTCTTGCGGGTATATTATCAGGCCCAGTAGCGGAATTGGGGGGTAAAGATGACAACAACTTGCAGACCTCATCAACGGAGAAATAAATGGATTCAAGTTTAGGGAAAGGAATATTTCGATCTATTATATAATTTTGTGATGGCGTAAAGGAAGAAAAGTTCTGAGAGAAGGAGGAGCAAAATGATTGAGCAATCTCCGCGGGTTCAGATACAATTTTGCCATTATACGTGAAATTTGTGGAGGGCGTGCTTCTTGATCTGGAGCTGATATATCGCCACAGAGATTTCGTGTCCGAGGAGCCCAAATTCCAGATGAAATTGCTATGGCTGTTTCTAATGGTGATTTTTGTTAAATTCCGTTGGATCTTGTACTTATGGAGATTAGTGGGGGTAGGGTTATGTTTCCATTTTTTGTACAATCTATTTCTCTTTTTTAACATTAGTACAATCTCATTGGTAATCCAAGGAGATCGACGATTGCCATTTAATTTAACTTGTGGAATGCACTGTTGTACACACTGCCAGAATATACTTTTCCACTCTGTCCAGAGGGTTTCTATGTCAACGGTGTGCACTACCGGAAGATTGGAGCGAAACAGAGAATTTAATAATGACCAGTTTGCTTTGTTGTAGTTGAGAGCTGTTTTGTATATTTTCTTCAATTTTGGGTGGAGTAATTTCAGTTCAACCCTGGTTGCTTCATGATCACACACGCCTTCAATTACTTCAACGGAGTCCACTATGTCCACATTATCTGTGAGCACTAGGTCCAGGGTGGTTCTGCTATGGTCCGTGATTCGAGTGGGTTGCTTTACCAGCTGCTGAAGAAATAGGCCGTAAAAGCATGATAGAAATTTTTCAGAAAGAGAATTAAGAGCTTTCGGAGTATCGTTCGAGAGCCAGTCAATTTGAAGGTTGAAGTCACCTAGCAGGAGAATAGCGAAGAATTTATTCTGTAGCGCCTGTGCTCTTGAGAGGGAGCGAAGAAGGGCTTCGTTGTGGAGGTCTTTAGAACCCGGGGCTCGGTATGCAGAGCCAACCAGAATGGGACCCTGCTTGGTTGTAATCTGTATCCAAACTACCTCCGCCTCTACTTCGAGTTCGGGCACGCTTCTGGGTTGTAGCTCTGGGAGAAAAGCTATGAGAACTCCACCACCTGTGGAGGGCCTGTCATTTCTAAATATTATGTAACTGTCCGAAATCACCTCATTGTTGTAAATGGAGGGATTGAGCCAAGTTTCAGACACACAGATGAGTGATGGGGCTTCTTCTATCAACCAAGCATCAACGAGAGGTTTGCGTTTCGGATGCATTATGCTGCGTGCATTAAAATTTAGAACTGAAATATTGCTAGTTGATTTACGGTATTGAGATGATTGCGTGGAAACCGAATTAGTGGAGCTATCGAATAGTGAGTTTGACAACTGCGGCATGGAGCACTGCCAGCAGAAGAACGAATTTTCACCTCTTGATATTTTTCTAGATTGACCTGCAGTCAATTTGGCACAAGTACGATGCACAAACTGTTGACATTCTGAGCACTGAATCCGGATCTGGTTTACTCGTCCTACAGAGTCACACTTCACACATTTTACAGTTACTGGGCCCGGATTAACTTGCACGTCACCAGCCAAGGCCAAGAGAAAGGGTCCCCAACCACAGCTGTGAGAGATGGGAGGGAGCGGCTGACGAGGGTGGTCTGACTTCAGCCGTGCAACCTTGAGCCAGGTAGGGTGGCGGGGCGGCAGTTCAGGCACTGGCCGAGATGATGAACACAATACTAACGAACTAAATTCACATTTGCTACTTACGAGAATGTCTTCCCAGCACTTTGCGTTCACGATCGAACTTCTTATATCCACACACTCACTCAGAGAAACTTTAGAACTCCCTATCACTCTATTTACAAACAAGAAAATTAAATATGTACGGAGCCAACTCACTGCCCGTCTCTCACTCGCCGCCATCTTGCATTCAACTTAGTAATTATCTTAGACATTTGCATAATTAAAATACATGCACATTAGACAATTCATTAAGAGTATACAATTACATTCATTAGGAAACATACAACTAAAAAAACGCAATGTTAAAATACTTGATAACACATTAAAATATTTGGAAAATTTCTTGTTCCCATTTGTACTGGATGGCCTTGTTATGAAGGCTTATTAAACGGTTATTGGCAGCAGTTCAATAAAGGCTCAGAATCATCCCTCTGGTTTATTCTTGCCGGTGATGTATTGATGGGTTTACATGGCCTTTGGTTGATTTTCTTTAATATCTGCGTCATACGGATTGTTGGTTTTTTGTTGGTAAGGCGATCCTGCCGTGAGTTGTTTATTGTGGAGTAAACTGTAAAGATACGAAATTTAATTAAACTGAAAGATGCGTCTGAGAAGAAGAATAGATATGTTTGAAGGGGCTAATCTGTAACTTACTGGGTGACGTCTTGAATGTGACTTACGGGTTTAACTGAGTGAAATCTTCTTGCCTGGTGCTGTAATGAGCCAAAGGACTAGTATCAGTAAGTGTGTGTGAAACGGAAACTGTTGCCGCATGAAGTTGCATTGAACGGCTTACCTGTCCTGCCTGTGAGATGTGTAGCGTGGAGCCGTGTTACACTGACTGAACTGCTATGCGCTGGCTGAGGCAAATGTTCACGTAGTGTGTGGCGGGGAGGGGAGGGTAAGGAGAGGCGAACTTGTCTTGGCTGAGTGGAAACAGGTGTGTGGGTGTGACGCGTGACGTCATATGTTTTGATTAGTAACTTCATGGGGGGTGCAGGGTTAGCGTTGATGTGGGAGGGAGATTGGTTTGATTGTTATTCGAAAACGTTTGTTTATACTGTTTGGAGTCTGGAAAAAATTTGTTGATATTCTCATACAGAATGTTTACTTCGAAGTTGATTTCGTTGAGATTGTGTGTTGGGTTGTTGCGCTGCGCATTATCAATTTCTATTTGTTCAAGCACGTTCATTATTGCTCCCTTCTTGGCATAGTGGATGATCTCCATATCATTCTGGATATTTGTAAATTTATGTTTGGTGTCCTGCATGTGTTGTCCCATGGCCGAAAATTTTCTATGTTTTATGGCGTTAACATGTTCGTAATATCTTGTTGTGAAGCTACGTCCGGTCTGTCCTAGGTAATCTGCTTTACATTGTTGGCATTTAAGTTTATAAATGCCTGACGAATGATATTTGTTTGAATCGTTTACTTTCTTGGAGTTAAATATTAGTTTGTGGTTGTTATTATTGGTTCTAAAGGCGATTTTCGTGTTGAATTTCTTGAAAATGCTTGTTACGTCGTAGGTGTGTTGGTTGATATAAGTGAAGACGGCGAAATGTGTTTTCTCTTTCCTTAAGGGGGTGAGCTGAGATTGAGGTTTGTTTTTGATTTTGTTAATGATTTTTACTATGTCTGGTCGAGTGTATCCATTGGCTTCAGCGACTTGAAAGATTGTGGCTATTTCTTGCTGGTAATCTTGTTCTGACATGGGAATGCTGATTGCTCTGTTGATGTAGCTGACAAACGCCGCCCTTTTGTGACCTTGGGGGTGGTTGGAATTCTTTCTGATTATAGTGCTTGTTTGTGTTGGCTTTCTATATATGCTGTATTGTATTTTTTCATTCTTAGTGGTTATGTTGAGATCTAGGTAATTGATTGAGTTGTTGACTGTGGGGTCACCTGTAAATTTAATGTTAACATCAATGCTATTCAGTTTGTTGAGTAGTTGTTCGAAGTTAATGGTATTTGCATCCAGAATTACAAAGATGTCATCCACATATCTCCCCCAAAAAAGAATGCCCTCTATTTTATTAATGATGTCATTGGCTTCAAGATGGTCGATGTAAATGTTGGCAAGGATGCCTGAGGCTGGGGAGCCCATCGCCAATCCTTGGTTTTGTTGATATATTTTATCGTTAAACTTGAAATAGTTATTGTTAAGAGTGAAGCTAAGGATCTCCATGAATTCATCTATTTCTACTTTCGATAGTTTCTCATTGTCTAGAAGGTTCTTTTTGATTATTTTAATTGTTGTTTGGACCGGTATGTTAGTATACATGTCCTTAATGTCTATGGTGTGAATGGAGTGTGTGGGCTTGATGTTTAGATTCTTGGTTCTCTCGCAGAATTGGAGGGAATTCTTGAAAGATTTATTAGCTTTGAAGGCATAGTTAGTACGAAGGAATTTCTGTAGATTGGACTGTTCCTGTAGTTGACTATTGGTCTAATTGGAATGTTGTCCTTGTGGATTTTGGGGAGTGATCTTAGGGTGGGAATGCTGGGGTTCATGTTAATCAAACTGTTACCTTGTTTTTCGTTCATTATGAAAGATGTGTCTTTGATTATTTGTTTAAGCTTTCTTTGGGTGGTTGCTGTTGGATCTTTGTTTAGTTTAGTAAAGTTTTTGTTGTTGAAAAATTCTTCAGTTTTCTTAACATAGTCCTCTTTGTTAATAATAACGGTGGTGTTGCCTTTGTCTGCTTTTGTAATGATTAGATTATTTTCTTTTACCTTTTTATTGAGCTGTGAAATTTCTGATCTAATTGTTGTGTTGTTATTGGTTTTATTGCGTTCTAAAACTTTATTTATTCTTTTGTTTACTTCGTGACGTGCTCCGTTTTGTTCGTCAAAGGGTAACTTCTTAATCGCGACCTCCGCTTCTGCGATGAGTAATGTGCTGTTTTTTCTGTTGTGTCTAGCTTCCCAGTTGAACTGGGGACCTTTCTCAAGGATTTGTAGCTCTGTTTTTGTGAACTCGGTTTGGGAAAGGTTTATTGTGGGTTCTTGAAACTTGTGGATTTGTGGTGTCGGAACCTGTTCTGTTGTGCTGTTATCTACATTCGTGAGGTGGGTGAGTTTATTGTTCAAAGATTCTCTTTTTTTGTTTATTACGTTCTCAATAATGTTATGAGTGTAGGTGAGGAACTCGTTCCACTCTTTTGTTCCGGAGTTATAGGCAGCTTCCAGGTGGGTGATGTATAACTTATTGTTAATGTGATTTTTCTTCATGTAAAGGAATTTAAGTTCTCTTTGTAGCAACTTTCTATTTATTATTTCTTGGGTCCTCTTCTCATACGCTGTTTGGATCTTTTTCTTTTGCATGCATTGAATGTGTTTAGGAACGAGTTTAAGGTTCCTGCATTTCTTAATGAATTCTATGTCTTTGATAATTGTTGATAATTTAACTTTAAGATCTTTGTATTTATATCGCAACCTTTTGGCCTGGCTCGCCTTATCATGAAGATTAACTGGAGGGTTATCCATTTTTTAAGTCCGTATTGACGCTTACAAATCAAATATATTGAGTAAAAAGTTTCCGCCCAATCAATACTTTTTCTGAAAAATTTTTTTACTTTTTTTCTCACATTAGGGACATGTTTCGAACAAATAATTTGTTCTTCTTCAGCCTATACATTTCATTTCATTTCATATTTATTCATCAGTGCCTTACACTATATTTACATTACACTGAAGGGAGTCTCTGAAAAGAGCAAAGCCCCACTTCGCATTCGGGATGCGTCAGAGCCCCCACTATATATACTGGGTTATATTTACATATGTACACAAGATGGCAATTAGTGAGAATCGAGCAATGATAAATTATTTACAGTATACATTAGAGGGATGGTAAATTTATATAGGATAAGGCAGGAAAACAAGAGAAGAGGTCACATAAATATTGTAAATGGAGATACACAGGAAACACTAGCACAACAAAGAATCGGGGCATAATTTATGAGGAACAACCTACTTCATGAACAAATAATGCCGCAGCTTCCTCTTGAACTGAACGGCATTATTGTTGCTGGCCTTCAGGGAACACGGTAGGCTGTTCCATGCACAGACCGATCTATTTACAAACCCCAGTTTGTACGACTCAGTCCTGGGTAGTGGGGCGTACAGCGTAACTCCGCGGCCCTTCTGAGCTGATCGGTAGCCAAGGGAAATTTTGTCTAAAATAGCAGATGAGTCTGTATTATTAAAAAGTTTTCTCAGGTATAACAAATCAATTTGGGTAAATAGGTTCTCAATAGATGGAAGGCTACATTTTTGGCGTCTGTTTTTAGAGTCTACGTCGGAATTTTTCGAAAGAATGAATTTAGTGGCACGATTTTGTATCTGTTCAAGCTTAAGGATATTTCCCTTGGTACCGGGGCTCCATGAAGGGCACGCGTGAATTAGCAGCGGTCGTACTAGACTCAGGTAGGCGGTCCTCTTCACTTTGGTACGGCAGCCACGTAGATTTCTGCTTAGCATACCCAGTTGGCGTGCAGCTTGGTTCCTCACTGCGTCGGTGTGGGTGTTCCATTTCAGGTCGGAAGTGATGTTGAGTCCAAGAAGTTTGACGCACTGCACACGGGGAATCGGAGTGTTTTCAAAGTGATAAGGGTTGGCCGCTGGAATTCGATTACGGGTTAGGGAGATTAGATTACTTTTGGAAGAATTGACAGCCAGGCCGTTAATTTTGCACCAGACACTGATGTTATTTAGATCCTCCTGCAGGGCGGTGAGGTCACTATTGTCTTTGATCTTGCGATAGAGGGTTGTGTCGTCGGCATATTGGTAGATGTTTGAGGAGACTGCATGGGGAAGATCCAACATGAATATGTTGAAAAGTAGAGGACCAAGGACAGATCCTTGAGGGACACCAGATGGGACCAAAACAGTAGAGGAATGAGCGCCTTGGAAGACTACTCTCTGATGCCGGTTTGTAAAAAAGTCAGTCAACCACCCCACTAGTTTACCACCGAAGCTGTAGGAGCGCAGTTTATCAAGGAGACGTGAATGGGGAACCTGATCAAAAGCCTTGGTCCAATCGAGAGTAACGAGATCCACTTGACCGCCTGGTATTCTTTCCAAAGTTTGTTGCCAGTCGTCCACAGCTGATGTGAGTAGCGTTGTACATGAACGTCCAGGTAGAAACCCATGCTGGTGTTCGTTAAGAGAACCTGTTTCTTTCAGGAAACGCAACATCTCCCTCGATAGCAGACGCTCCATTACCTTACACAATATGGATGTCAATGATATGGGGCGGTAGTTGGTTACTGATTCCTTATTACCAGTTTTGTGGACAGGAACAACGTTGGCGATTTTCCAATCAGATGGTAGTTTCCCATATTGAAAAGAGGTGTTAAATACTGTGCAGATGGATGGAGCGAGGGCCTGAGCACACGTTTTGAGAATTCTTGCGGGTATATTATCAGGCCCAGTAGCGGAATTGGGGGGTAAAGATGACAACAACTTGCAGACCTCATCAACGGAGAAATAAATGGATTCAAGTTTAGGGAAAGGAATATTTCGATCTATTATATAATTTTGTGATGGCGTAAAGGAAGAAAAGTTCTGAGAGAAGGAGGAGCAAAATGATTGAGCAATCTCCGCGGGTTCAGATACAATTTTGCCATTATACGTGAAATTTGTGGAGGGCGTGCTTCTTGATCTGGAGCTGATATATCGCCACAGAGATTTCGTGTCCGAGGAGCCCAAATTCCAGATGAAATTGCTATGGCTGTTTCTAATGGTGATTTTTGTTAAATTCCGTTGGATCTTGTACTTATGGAGATTAGTGGGGGTAGGGTTATGTTTCCATTTTTTGTACAATCTATTTCTCTTTTTTAACATTAGTACAATCTCATTGGTAATCCAAGGAGATCGACGATTGCCATTTAATTTAACTTGTGGAATGCACTGTTGTACACACTGCCAGAATATACTTTTCCACTCTGTCCAGAGGGTTTCTATGTCAACGGTGTGCACTACCGGAAGATTGGAGCGAAACAGAGAATTTAATAATGACCAGTTTGCTTTGTTGTAGTTGAGAGCTGTTTTGTATATTTTCTTCAATTTTGGGTGGAGTAATTTCAGTTCAACCCTGGTTGCTTCATGATCACACACGCCTTCAATTACTTCAACGGAGTCCACTATGTCCACATTATCTGTGAGCACTAGGTCCAGGGTGGTTCTGCTATGGTCCGTGATTCGAGTGGGTTGCTTTACCAGCTGCTGAAGAAATAGGCCGTAAAAGCATGATAGAAATTTTTCAGAAAGAGAATTAAGAGCTTTCGGAGTATCGTTCGAGAGCCAGTCAATTTGAAGGTTGAAGTCACCTAGCAGGAGAATAGCGAAGAATTTATTCTGTAGCGCCTGTGCTCTTGAGAGGGAGCGAAGAAGGGCTTCGTTGTGGAGGTCTTTAGAACCCGGGGCTCGGTATGCAGAGCCAACCAGAATGGGACCCTGCTTGGTTGTAATCTGTATCCAAACTACCTCCGCCTCTACTTCGAGTTCGGGCACGCTTCTGGGTTGTAGCTCTGGGAGACAAGCTATGAGAACTCCACCACCTGTGGAGGGCCTGTCATTTCTAAATATTATGTAACTGTCCGAAATCACCTCATTGTTGTAAATGGAGGGATTGAGCCAAGTTTCAGACACACAGATGAGTGATGGGGCTTCTTCTATCAACCAAGCATCAACGAGAGGTTTGCGTTTCGGATGCATTATGCTGCGTGCATTAAAATTTAGAACTGAAATATTGCTAGTTGATTTACGGTATTGAGATGATTGCGTGGAAACCGAATTAGTGGAGCTATCGAATAGTGAGTTTGACAACTGCGGCATGGAGCACTGCCAGCAGAAGAACGAATTTTCACCTCTTGATATTTTTCTAGATTGACCTGCAGTCAATTTGGCACAAGTACGATGCACAAACTGTTGACATTCTGAGCACTGAATCCGGATCTGGTTTACTCGTCCTACAGAGTCACACTTCACACATTTTACAGTTACTGGGCCCGGATTAACTTGCACGTCACCAGCCAAGGCCAAGAGAAAGGGTCCCCAACCACAGCTGTGAGAGATGGGAGGGAGCGGCTGACGAGGGTGGTCTGACTTCAGCCGTGCAACCTTGAGCCAGGTAGGGTGGCGGGGCGGCAGTTCAGGCACTGGCCGAGATGATGAACACAATACTAACGAACTAAATTCACATTTGCTACTTACGAGAATGTCTTCCCAGCACTTTGCGTTCACGATCGAACTTCTTATATCCACACACTCACTCAGAGAAACTTTAGAACTCGCTATCACTCTATTTACAAACAAGAAAATTAAATATGTACGGAGCCAACTCACTGCCCGTCTCTCACTCGCCGCCATCTTGCATTCAACTTAGTAATTATCTTAGACATTTGCATAATTAAAATACATGCACATTAGACAATTCATTAAGAGTATACAATTACATTCATTAGGAAACATACAACTAAAAAAACGCAATGTTAAAATACTTGATAACACATTAAAATATTTGGAAAATTTCTTGTTCCCATTTGTACTGGATGGCCTTGTTATGAAGGCTTATTAAACGGTTATTGGCAGCAGTTCAATAAAGGCTCAGAATCATCCCTCTGGTTTATTCTTGCCGGTGATGTATTGATGGGTTTACATGGCCTTTGGTTGATTTTCTTTAATATCTGCGTCATACGGATTGTTGGTTTTTTGTTGGTAAGGCGATCCTGCCGTGAGTTGTTTATTGTGGAGTAAACTGTAAAGATACGAAATTTAATTAAACTGAAAGATGCGTCTGAGAAGAAGAATAGATATGTTTGAAGGGGCTAACTGTAACTTACTGGGTGACGTCTTGAATGTGACTTACGGGTTTAACTGAGTGAAATCTTCTTGCCTGGTGCTGTAATGAGCCAAAGGACTAGTATCAGTAAGTGTGTGTGAAACGGAAACTGTTGCCGCATGAAGTTGCATTGAACGGCTTACCTGTCCTGCCTGTGAGATGTGTAGCGTGGAGCCGTGTTACACTGACTGAACTGCTATGCGCTGGCTGAGGCAAATGTTCACGTAGTGTGTGGCGGGGAGGGGAGGGTAAGGAGAGGCGAACTTGTCTTGGCTGAGTGGAAACAGGTGTGTGGGTGTGACGCGTGACGTCATATGTTTTGATTAGTAACTTCATGGGGGGTGCAGGGTTAGCGTTGATGTGGGAGGGAGATTGGTTTGATTGTTATTCGAAAACGTTTGTTTATACTGTTTGGAGTCTGGAAAAAATTTGTTGATATTCTCATACAGAATGTTTACTTCGAAGTTGATTTCGTTGAGATTGTGTGTTGGGTTGTTGCGCTGCGCATTATCAATTTCTATTTGTTCAAGCACGTTCATTATTGCTCCCTTCTTGGCATAGTGGATGATCTCCATATCATTCTGGATATTTGTAAATTTATGTTTGGTGTCCTGCATGTGTTGTCCCATGGCCGAAAATTTTCTATGTTTTATGGCGTTAACATGTTCGTAATATCTTGTTGTGAAGCTACGTCCGGTCTGTCCTAGGTAATCTGCTTTACATTGTTGGCATTTAAGTTTATAAATGCCTGACGAATGATATTTGTTTGAATCGTTTACTTTCTTGGAGTTAAATATTAGTTTGTGGTTGTTATTATTGGTTCTAAAGGCGATTTTTGTGTTGAATTTCTTGAAAATGCTTGTTACGTCGTAGGTGTGTTGGTTGATATAAGTGAAGACGGCGAAATGTGTTTTCTCTTTCCTTAAGGGGGTGAGCTGAGATTGAGGTTTGTTTTTGATTTTGTTAATGATTTTTACTATGTCTGGTCGAGTGTATCCATTGGCTTCAGCGACTTGAAAGATTGTGGCTATTTCTTGCTGGTAATCTTGTTCTGACATGGGAATGCTGATTGCTCTGTTGATGTAGCTGACAAACGCCGCCCTTTTGTGACCTTGGGGGTGGTTGGAATTCTTTCTGATTATAGTGCTTGTTTGTGTTGGCTTTCTATATATGCTGTATTGTATTTTTTCATTCTTAGTGGTTATGTTGAGATCTAGGTAATTGATTGAGTTGTTGACTGTGAGGTCACCTGTAAATTTAATGTTAACATCAATGCTATTCAGTTTGTTGAGTAGTTGTTCGAAGTTAATGGTATTTGCATCCAGAATTACAAAGATGTCATCCACATATCTCCCCCAAAAAAGAATGCCCTCTATTTTATTAATGATGTCATTGGCTTCAAGATGGTCGATGTAAATGTTGGCAAGGATGCCTGAGGCTGGGGAGCCCATCGCCAATCCTTGGTTTTGTTGATATATTTTATCGTTAAACTTGAAATAGTTATTGTTAAGAGTGAAGCTAAGGATCTCCATGAATTCATCTATTTCTACTTTCGATAGTTTCTCATTGTCTAGAAGGTTCTTTTTGATTATTTTAATTGTTGTTTGGACCGGTATGTTAGTATACATGTCCTTAATGTCTATGGTGTGAATGGAGTGTGTGGGCTTGATGTTTAGATTCTTGGTTCTCTCGCAGAATTGGAGGGAATTCTTGAAAGATTTATTAGCTTTGAAGGCATAGTTAGTACGAAGGAATTTCTGTAGATTGGACTGTTCCTGTAGTTGACTATTGGTCTAATTGGAATGTTGTCCTTGTGGATTTTGGGGAGTGATCTTAGGGTGGGAATGCTGGGGTTCATGTTAATCAAACTGTTACCTTGTTTTTCGTTCATTATGAAAGATGTGTCTTTGATTATTTGTTTAAGCTTTCTTTGGGTGGTTGCTGTTGGATCTTTGTTTAGTTTAGTAAAGTTTTTGTTGTTGAAAAATTCTTCAGTTTTCTTAACATAGTCCTCTTTGTTAATAATAACGGTGGTGTTGCCTTTGTCTGCTTTTGTAATGATTAGATTATTTTCTTTTACCTTTTTATTGAGCTGTGAAATTTCTGATCTAATTGTTGTGTTGTTATTGGTTTTATTGCGTTCTAAAACTTTATTTATTCTTTTGTTTACTTCGTGACGTGCTCCGTTTTGTTCGTCAAAGGGTAACTTCTTAATCGCGACCTCCGCTTCTGCGATGAGTAATGTGCTGTTTTTTCTGTTGTGTCTAGCTTCCCAGTTGAACTGGGGACCTTTCTCAAGGATTTGTAGCTCTGTTTTTGTGAACTCGGTTTGGGAAAGGTTTATTGTGGGTTCTTGAAACTTGTGGATTTGTGGTGTCGGAACCTGTTCTGTTGTGCTGTTATCTAAATTCGTGAGGTGGGTGAGTTTATTGTTCAAAGATTCTCTTTTTTTGTTTATTACGTTCTCAATAATGTTATGAGTGTAGGTGAGGAACTCGTTCCACTCTTTTGTTCCGGAGTTATTGGCAGCTTCCAGGTGGGTGATGTATAACTTATTGTTAATGTGATTTTTCTTCATGTAAAGGAATTTAAGTTCTCTTTGTAGCAACTTTCTATTGATTATTTCTTGGGTCCTCTTCTCATACGCTGTTTGGATCTTTTTCTTTTGCATGCATTGAATGTGTTTAGGAACGAGTTGAAGGTTCCTGCATTTCTTAATGAATTCTATGTCTTTGATAATTGTTGATAATTTAACTTTAAGATCTTTGTATTTATATCGCAACCTTTTGGCCTGGCTCGCCTTATCATGAAGATTAACTGGAGGGTTATCCATTTTTTAAGTCCGTATTGACGCTTACAAATCAAATATATTGAGTAAAAAGTTTCCGCCCAATCAATACTTTTTCTGAAAAATTTTTTTACTTTTTTTCTCACATTAGGGACATGTTTCGAACAAATAATTTGTTCTTCTTCAGCCTATACATATATCAACTTAGTAATTATCTTAGACATTTGCATAATTAAAATACATGCACATTAGACAATTCATTAAGAGTATACAATTACATTCATTAGGAAACATACAACTAAAAAAACGCAATGTTAAAATACTTGATAACACATTAAAATATTTGGAAAATTTCTTGTTCCCATTTGTACTGGATGGCCTTGTTATGAAGGCTTATTAAACGGTTATAGGCAGCAGTTCAATAAAGGCTCAGAATCATCCCTCTGGTTTATTCTTGCCGGTGATGTATTGATGGGTTTACATGGCCTTTGGTTGATTTTCTTTAATATCTGCGTCATACGGATTGTTGGTTTTTTGTTGGTAAGGCGATCCTGCCGTGAGTTGTTTATTGTGGAGTAAACTGTAAAGATACGAAATTTAATTAAACTGAAAGATGCGTCTGAGAAGAAGAATAGATATGTTTGAAGGGGCTAATCTGTAACTTACTGGGTGACGTCTTGAATGTGACTTACGGGTTTAACTGAGTGAAATCTTCTTGCCTGGTGCTGTAATGAGCCAAAGGACTAGTATCAGTAAGTGTGTGTGAAACGGAAACTGTTGCCGCATGAAGTTGCATTGAACGGCTTACCTGTCCTGCCTGTGAGATGTGTAGCGTGGAGCCGTGTTACACTGACTGAACTGCTATGCGCTGGCTGAGGCAAATGTTCACGTAGTGTGTGGCGGGGAGGGGAGGGTAAGGAGAGGCGAACTTGTCTTGGCTGAGTGGAAACAGGTGTGTGGGTGTGACGCGTGACGTCATATGTTTTGATTAGTAACTTCATGGGGGGTGCAGGGTTAGCGTTGATGTGGGAGGGAGATTGGTTTGATTGTTATTCGAAAACGTTTGTTTATACTGTTTGGAGTCTGGAAAAAATTTGTTGATATTCTCATACAGAATGTTTACTTCGAAGTTGATTTCGTTGAGATTGTGTGTTGGGTTGTTGCGCTGCGCATTATCAATTTCTATTTGTTCAAGCACGTTCATTATTGCTCCCTTCTTGGCATAGTGGATGATCTCCATATCATTCTGGATATTTGTAAATTTATGTTTGGTGTCCTGCATGTGTTGTCCCATGGCCGAAAATTTTCTATGTTTTATGGCGTTAACATGTTCGTAATATCTTGTTGTGAAGCTACGTCCGGTCTGTCCTAGGTAATCTGCTTTACATTGTTGGCATTTAAGTTTATAAATGCCTGACGAATGATATTTGTTTGAATCGTTTACTTTCTTGGAGTTAAATATTAGTTTGTGGTTGTTATTATTGGTTCTAAAGGCGATTTTTGTGTTGAATTTCTTGAAAATGCTTGTTACGTCGTAGGTGTGTTGGTTGATATAAGTGAAGACGGCGAAATGTGTTTTCTCTTTCCTTAAGGGGGTGAGCTGAGATTGAGGTTTGTTTTTGATTTTGTTAATGATTTTTACTATGTCTGGTCGAGTGTATCCATTGGCTTCAGCGACTTGAAAGATTGTGGCTATTTCTTGCTGGTAATCTTGTTCTGACATGGGAATGCTGATTGCTCTGTTGATGTAGCTGACAAACGCCGCCCTTTTGTGACCTTGGGGGTGGTTGGAATTCTTTCTGATTATAGTGCTTGTTTGTGTTGGCTTTCTATATATGCTGTATTGTATTTTTTCATTCTTAGTGGTTATGTTGAGATCTAGGTAATTGATTGAGTTGTTGACTGTGGGGTCACCTGTAAATTTAATGTTAACATCAATGCTATTCAGTTTGTTGAGTAGTTGTTCGAAGTTAATGGTATTTGCATCCAGAATTACAAAGATGTCATCCACATATCTCCCCCAAAAAAGAATGCCCTCTATTTTATTAATGATGTCATTGGCTTCAAGATGGTCGATGTAAATGTTGGCAAGGATGCCTGAGGCTGGGGAGCCCATCGCCAATCCTTGGTTTTGTTGATATATTTTATCGTTAAACTTGAAATAGTTATTGTTAAGAGTGAAGCTAAGGATCTCCATGAATTCATCTATTTCTACTTTCGATAGTTTCTCATTGTCTAGAAGGTTCTTTTTGATTATTTTAATTGTTGTTTGGACCGGTATGTTAGTATACATGTCCTTAATGTCTATGGTGTGAATGGAGTGTGTGGGCTTGATGTTTAGATTCTTGGTTCTCTCGCAGAATTGGAGGGAATTCTTGAAAGATTTATTAGCTTTGAAGGCATAGTTAGTACGAAGGAATTTCTGTATAAATTGAGACGTTCTGTAGATTGGACTGTTCCTGTAGTTGACTATTGGTCTAATTGGAATGTTGTCCTTGTGGATTTTGGGGAGTGATCTTAGGGTGGGAATGCTGGGGTTCATGTTAATCAAACTGTTACCTTGTTTTTCGTTCATTATGAAAGATGTGTCTTTGATTATTTGTTTAAGCTTTCTTTGGGTGGTTGCTGTTGGATCTTTGTTTAGTTTAGTAAAGTTTTTGTTGTTGAAAAATTCTTCAGTTTTCTTAACATAGTCCTCTTTGTTAATAATGACGGTGGTGTTGCCTTTGTCTGCTTTTGTAATGATTAGATTATTTTCTTTTACCTTTTTATTGAGCTGTGAAATTTCTGATATAATTGTTGTGTTGTTATTGGTTTTATTGCGTTCTAAAACTTTATTTATTCTTTTGTTTACTTCGTGACGTGAGTAATGAGTTGCAACAGCTGTTTAAAGCACACAGGTTCACTGCACACACTGGGAGAGGACTACAGGTTTAGTCTGGGAGCGCCTAAAGTCTTTAGCATTTGGACCATTCAAATGGGAATACTATTCTATTTCCGTTCCACATATGACAAGAGGCAGAACAGGACAAGTCTCCTATTCGTGACTACTCGTGTGTGTCGGAGCTCTTTCCGGTCATGAAGAGAGTCCCTCATTTTGTGTAGGCTAAGGATAGGACATACAAGATCCACCCATTCGTACCTAATGAGAAGGGAGGACTCCCCCCCACTTTGTACCTGTGGAGCCGTTTTCACCGTGGCCCACATTTTAACCGAGTGTGTGGATCTTGCTGACTTACGAAGAAACCTTGGTTTGCATATGACCCTCAAACTTTTTTAATATAGTTTTTATTACTCATTTTGTAGCTAAGGTGAATAGCCATCCCATATTAATGTTTATATGCATGTTTTTATAAATTAAGTATGTCTTAGGTATGTACTCAATGTTGATGTCCTTGTAAGGCTGAAGAAGAGTGCAAAGGCACTCGAAACATGTCCCTCAAGAATGAATTATGCTAATAAAATAGTTTCATTTTTACAAAATAGTATTGATTGGGTGGAAAATTTGACCCACAAGCTTAGAATTTGTAAGTGTCAATACGGACCTAAAATGGAAAATATTCCAAGTAATCTTAATGATAAGGAGAGCCAGGCCAAGAGGTTGCAATACAAAAATAAGGACCTTAAAACGAAACTATCAACCACTATCAAAGACATCGAATTTATTAAAAAATGCAAGAACTTCAAACTTATTCCCAATCACTTAAAAAGTATGCAAAAGAAAAACATTAATAACGCATATGAGAAGAAAACCCAAGAATTAATTAATAACGGATTACTTCAAAGAGAAATTAAATTCCTGTATATAAAAAAGAAAAACTACCTCAATAATAGATTATACCTCACCCACTTGGAAGCTGCTAGCACATATCCAAGGACGAAGATTGGGACGAGTTCCTTTTCTATACACATAACGTCATCAAGAACGTAGTAAAGAAGAAAAGAGAAACTCTAAATAATAAGCTCACACATCTTCTGGTTCAGTGGGACGTGTGTCTTTGGCACATGATCCTTGCACAGCACTATCACTCAGGCACGGACTTAGCTCAGTGACACACGTCACAAACACGCTGCGCAAGCACAGGTATGACAATATCTTTTCTTATTCCAATCAGCAGCTTACCCACCTATTCATACAGTCTCACTGACGGTTCGTTTTTGTCTACTAATTACAGCTTCCAAGCAGTAGAGGTTTACATCTATCTCTACGGATAAGTCTAAACACAACAGATCCAATTGCAATAAATTTAACCAATTTTTCGCATCTCTCATCAAACACAATACACCGGTATACATTTCCTTTTTCTTTTTCTTTACTTCACAGTTGATCCCACCCACATGATCGCCATCTAAGGCATGGTTCGTCTTACCACATTTATGGATCAAGTCAACAACAAAGCAAGAATTAAAGATTTGCAACAATGTCCCTCACTATTCTAAAAGGATGTATCAACAGCAGTAAATTCCATAGCATGTACATGATGGGCATAGGGACACAGACTAGCCCATTAGACATCGCCCAAAAAGTCCTACCAGTTAAGAAAGGGCATTTGTAGCCAGACTACACTCCCCTTAAACAATAGTGTATATGTAGAGTAAAGTTTTATAGTTTTATGGTTCTTTAATCTAGTTTTTATTACTCATTTTTTTTTTGCTAAGGTGAATAGCCATCCCATATTAATGTTTATTTTTTAAATTAAGTTTGTCTTAGGTATGTACACAATGTTGATGTCCTTGTAAGGCTGAAGAAGAGTACAAAGGCACTCGAAACCTGTCCCTCAAGAATGAATTAAGCTAATAAAATAGTTGCATTTGTACAAAATCGTATTGATTGGGCGGAAAATTTTACCCACAAGCTTTGCATTTGTGTCAATACGGACCTAAAATGGAAAATTTTCCAAGTAATCTTAAACTTATATTAGCCGATGATGCGGTGGCTGATGATCTCGTCATCCGCTTTATAAGTGAGAGTGGGTTAGGGCCAGGAATCTAAATTTTCAAGTGTACATTGACTCGACGACTTGTTCGTTTTTGAATGCTGAATTTTTGTTTTTCCGTAAATTTTGTTTATATTATAATTATTAGTTTTATTTAATTTTTTTAAAATTAATTTTTGGTCTTTCATATTTAGGTGTCCACCTCTCAATTTTAAATTCCATTCCAAATTTGTATACTTTAATCAGTGTTAAGAGAGGCAGATGACCTCGAAGTTCTGCCCCTTAAAAGAACTAGCTATAACTTTTCCAATGACTTGAGGATATTGGTGATGTCAGTTGTTGAACTGCAGTGGACTAGTTGGACCACCCTGTAGGATGCCATTTATGTGCTCAATAAGGTTTGAGGACTGAAGGCCATCGGTGATAAACACGGTATTGTGTTGCAGAATGTTGGTTTTTATCAGTGCCAGATAATCAGATTCACCGACCATAGTTAAAGCCCTGCGCAGATGCGGATATCCGCAAATATTTTCGCCACGCGGATATAGTTTGCATGGCTGTGCAGATAGCGGATAATGTTTTGAGTAAATTTGTGGATAGTATTTAGAATACAAACTTACGATAATATTACATATTTGATATGCCAATCTACAGCTTCATGCTTAAAAGAGGAATACTCCTATAGCCTATTGCGTACAAAATATTCAGGCCCATATTGCACTTATACAAGAGAAGATTATTTTACTCATATGCTTTCAAGTACATTTTATTAAGTACCATATGTTTGTAGTAGATGGTCTTGACATCTCATCATCATCAATTCTCACTGCCATTATTACTATACGTACGAGATATAATGCTGTCAGTAAGCTTGTTAGTTCATCGTGGTGACATCATTAACATTCCTCATGTCAGCTACTTCGCTGTCTAAGCTATCCTGGAAGATATGGTTCCAGGTTTATCTGTAGATTTATTTCCAACTTGGCACTGAAGCACAAGTTATGACATCAACTATGCGAACATGGATGGGTCAAGAAGCAGAAGGATGATGACTGACTTGGACGTTCCAGCCAAATGTCAATCCCTTTCCCCAAGCATAAAGAGAAGTTCACTTATTAGTGAATGTTACCACGACCGTGAGTATGAACATCATTTCACCAACATGGATAAACTATCTATTAAAATAAAACAAGGTGAATATTCAATAGCGCATGAAACAAAGCTGAAGTCAACAATATGGCAGACATTTGGTTACGTTTTCAATGGAAACGAAAAGGTGAACGATATAGTAGGTTGTTTTACCTGTAAAAAAGTGTATTCATACTCAGGACACAAATAAGGCACATCAAACTTACTGAGACACAAGTGCGAAAGTGGCCAAAAAAGTATAGCCAATTTTTTGTCTAAAGCGGAGGTCAAGGAACCAGAAGTGTCATCCAACTTGAAGTCCCTTGCAATTAAGCAAATTGTCAGGAACGACTTCCTCCTCAAATGTCTAAATGTGTTGGTTTAACACTTTATGCTTTATCTAATAAATTAAACATCATCATCATCATTATTTCCCCTTATCCAGCTCCTGCCGGGTCGGGGTATTTATGGCACTTTCCTCTGTCCTTCCACTATCTTGTCCCAGTCCAGATTTCTTTTTCTTACGCTGTTCTTCACTGAATCAATCCACCTTGTTCTAGGTCTTCCTCTTGCTCTCTTACCCTTGCACTTTGCCTCCAGCATCTGTCTTGGTATTCTATTTTCCTCCATCCTCTTTACATGTCCAAACCACCTTAGTTTATTCTTCTCAATTCTCTCATTTAGTTTTCCAATCCCAACTTCCTTCCTAACATCTTCATTCCTCACTCTGTCTTTCCTTGTCTTTCCTATCATACTTCTTAGGAATTTCATTTCACTGGCTTGGATTCTACTATCTTGCCTGCTTGTCAGGGTCCAAGTCTCAGCTGCATAAGTTAATATGGGAACATAGTACACTTTATACATTACCTCCTTGCTTTTCCTTGGTACTTCCTTATCCCAAACAAGTTTTCTTACACTTTGATAGAATGCATTGCTCTGCTGTACCCTCCTGCCAATCTCCATGTCCAACCTACCAGTTTGCATCAATTCACTTCCTAGGTATTTGAATGTGTCCACAATTTCCAAACTCTGACTTCCAATTTTCACAGTGCCCTTTCCTTGTCTTTCCCCTCTTGTCATCACCATGGTCTTGCTTTTCTCTATACTGATTTTCAGGCCGTGCTTCTGAATATTTTCGTTCAGTGCATCTAGTTGTTTTTGCACTTCTTCGGTGTTCCTTCCCCAGACCACAATATCATCTGCAAATAACAGTAACTTTATTTATTTATGTCCATATGCTTCCTTTGTTTCCTTTACAATTTCATTCATCACCATTATGAACAAGAGAGGTGACAGCACACTCCCCTGTCTTAGTCCAGTCTTGTTCCTAAACCAATCTGTCTTTCCAACTGGGGTCTGTGCCCTGCTAACACAGTTGTTGTACATTGCTTGCACCATTTCCAACATTTCTCTTCCCAGTCTCTTCTTAACCATCATTTCCCATACCTTCTCTCTGGGGACACTATCATATGCCTTTTCTAGATCTATGAAAGTCATGATCAAATCCTCTCCATATTCCCAGTTCTTTTCCATCACCTGCCTCAAGCTAAAGATTGGGTCCACTGTGGATCTTCCACTCCTGAAGCCATACTGTTCCTCTTGCAACTCTCCTTCCACCTTTCTTCTCATTCTTCTTTCTGGGGCAGATGACCTCGTAGTTCCGCCCCTTAAAACAACAATAACTATAACTATTCTTCTTTCTAATATTCTTTCCAGTATTTTTACGATCTGTGATAAGAGGGTGATCCCTCTATAGTTATCACACACCTTCTTGTCCCCCTTCTTAAACACTGGTATTATTAGCCCTTTCTCCCAGTCTTCTGGTACACATTTCCGTTTCCACACACACTTTAGCATTCGATACAACCATTGCATACCAACAGGTCCAGCAGCCTTTACCATTTCTACACTGATTTCATCCACCCCTGTTGCTTTTCCCATCTTAATTTTCTGTTCTGCTAATTCCACCTCCAGCATTGTTATATCATCTTCTGTTATAGAGTCGTCAGATTGTGTCACTTCCATCTCACCTGTACAATTGCTCACATTCAATAGCTTATCGAAATACTCCTTCCATCGTCCCTTTAACTCTTCTGGGTGTGTTAACAACTCTCCATCTTCCTTTTTCACCAGCTTTGTGGTAACTCTTACTTCTTAGAAGCCCATACAGCATCCTTTTACTGCCACTTACATCTGTTTCCATTCTTCGTGTAAATTCTTCCCAACTTTTCTTCTTTTCTTCTCCTACCACTTTCTTACACCTCCGTTTGCTGTCGTGATACTTCCTTTTGCTTTCTTCTGTTTGATCTCGGTTCCATTCTTTCCATGCAGACTTCTTTTCTTTCACTGCTTTCCTCACTTCCTCATTCCACCACGGTGTCTCCTTCTCTTTCACTCTTGTTGACGTCCTACCACAAGCACTCTCTGCTGCACCAACGAATGCCTTTTTAAAGTGGGACCATTCCTCTTCTATGTTTTCCACTTCAGTAACTGGGATTTGTTGCTTCAATCTCTCCTGAAAATCTTCCTGTACAGTTTTGTCTTTCAATTTCCATACTTTTATTTTACTTTCTCTGATCTCCTTTAGGTTTTCCAATTTTTCCCATCTAAATTTCGCCACCACAGCTCTATGGTCCCCATCAAATGCTTCTCCTGGTAAAGCTGTCACATCTATCAGCTTTCTGCGATTAGTCCTTTCCACCAGAAAGTAGTCAATTACTGATTTTGTTCTTCTATCGCCCCAACCAGATCTCGTAATTTTCCTGCTGTTTTTCTTCCGAAACCATGAATTACCCACTATCAGTCCATTCCTTTCACAAAAATTTACAAGTTCCTCTCCTTCCCGGTTCTTTTTCCCATATCCATATGGTCCAATGACTTCTTCCTTTCCTTGTCTCTCGTTTCCGACTTGTGCATTCATATCTCCCATGATCACCACTTCTACATCTGAAATTACTCTTTCTACATCCTCCAGGAATACTTCAATATCTTCTTCTCTGTTTCCAGTCTGTGGTGCATACACTTGTATGAAGTCCATCACGTCATTTTTCATCTTCATTCTAATTTTCATTATTCTGTCACTCACACACTTGACCACTTCAACATACTCCTCCAGTTGTTTCGAGGTTATCAGTCCCACGCCATTTTTTGCCTCTTGGCCACCACTCCAGTATAATGTATATCCTTTCCTCAATTTCTTCCTTCCTTTACCTTTCCATTTCACTTCACTCAGCCCCATCAATCCAACATTCTCCCTCTCCATGAAGTCTACCTCCTCCTCCACCTAGTGGGGGCGTGGTGGCTCAGCGGTCTAGCTGAATGCCTCTCACCAAGGCGGTCCGGGTTCGATTCCCGGTCAATGCATGTGAGATTTTCGATGTGAAATGCCATGTCCTGTGGTTCGGATTCCACGTAAAAAGGAGGTCCCGTGGCTCATGATCTCGAGATTAACGGTCACGTTAAACTACAAGCTTCCTTCCTTCCTTCGCTTCCTCCTCCACCTAGCCTGTCAGGGTCATGACATTCATGATTCCCACTTTCATTTCGGTTACTGGTCGCCCATTTCTCACAGTTCCCCCAGTACCAAAAGAACTGCGCGTCGCCTGCAGGGTATGCCCTAACCTTCTCCGAATCATTTGAAGTGCCATTTCCATTTTAGGCTATTATTAAGATGTGGTCGCCACTCCCAAAGGCAAAAAAAAAAAAAATTAAACATAATATTGAAAAATCAGAACGTTTTGCGTATCCGCTCAGGACTCTAACCATAGTCTGAAGTTTGTCAACTTAACATGTCAAGGGCTTCTTAAAATCCACAAAGATGCCTTGATATCTACCTCTATGGTGACGAAGTTCCTCATCATTATCTTATCAAATGATATGATAAAATGGTCCAGCTAGCTCAAATATAAATTGCCAGCGTTTCGCTCCAGTGTACCATTGGGCTGGTCAGTTGGTATGGTACACCTCACCATGACGCGTGGCTAGCACATACTGAGGAGGCCATTGCAAGACACAAAATACATGTAGTATTAACATCACGAGCAATGCCACTGTGCTACGGGAGTCAAACTCCCTTTCACAAAAGCAATATAACCTTACCTTGGTATTCCAATTTCGTTTCGAATATTCCCGAAGGAAATATGATGTAAGTTTCCATTTGAGCAGATGTATTATCAAATAGGGAATTTGCTACGTCCTCCGGGGGATGCGATCTTCATTCTGCCGTCTTGTACCTCCTTCGGATCCTGTCGGGTCCGATGGCGAAAGCGGTTTGGCCGGTCCGTTCTGACGGTTTCTATTCCCGGGTTCGAGGCTCTTTCGTTCACGGCGCGTGCGGGTTTTCGACTGGCACACAGAGGTCTGAAAGAACCGAACACGTGTCGAGTGTACTCCAAAGATGAACGAGATGGAAGTGAACTACGGAATGAATACACGTTTCTTGAGAGGGGTCGAAAACCAAAAGTAACACATTTATTGATTAGAAAGATCCAAACATGTATTAAGATGATGTGAGTACAGAGTACTCGTCACACAGGTTATACTGTTACTGAACGGTCAAGGATCCACATCAATAAGAGTTTTAAAATAACCTACAGTAGTTGGAGGAATAAAAGCAAAAAGTGTATGAGATGGAGGATGAGATAATTGAATGAGGAGTTTCATTACTGTCAGTTTGGATCCTCAAAACATATGAAGGCAGTTAAACATTACTGCGAGAGACATTATACATTTAAACACAATACACACAATTTAAACATGACCCTAATTACGGAGAATTGCCCTGACCAATTTATGTTACGTTAGGAGATTGCCCAAGAAACTAACGGGGTTTACTACCTGTACACGTACAACTTAAAAATAGGTCGATAGTCGATTCGCCCCACCACTGGCTTGTCACAGCGAACGTGACAAGAAGACATACATTGCACAATTGCCCGACATTCAGTGTCTAGAAGCTGTCACCAAACAATGCAACCCTTAAAATCAATGGTATGTCACTCAACAAAAGACAAAGACAACAAACCACCCAACAAAATAAATTACGCATTAATACAACATCACGAAGCAACTTACTAACACAAAATGTGACACACCTAGCCCCTGAAAACAAACTCGAACCTGGTGAACAGCAGAACATAACCTACAATGGCCCAAAGCAAAACAGAACTGAATCTCAAAAAAGTCTCCACGAGGTACACCTTCTTTTAGGAAGAATCTACGAGATTCGCACACCTAACGTCCTTGCGACATTCGTGTTGAAATCAATTTCCGGAATCTCAAAATCTACATGCCACGTCACACATGAAAGAATGTCCAATAGATCTCGGTTAATACCGCATGAGAATCACAACATCGCTCTCGACTGGCAAGCAATAGGCTACAAACACTACAACAGGGTGAATAAAGTAATAAGTGGTGGAACTTCCATATGAGTCAATGGTTAAGATGAAGTAGTAGTACGGTGCAATTAGTCCAAAAAATGGCCTAACCTCAACATCCGAAGTAAAAGTTTCCCTCCAGCTCGAAATTGTTCTATACAGTCCACATATTGTTTGGTAAAAAGTTACACCATTCTGAGCGTCTGGTTTGGAGGAGAGGAGAAGTTGGTAAATTAGTAGTTTTTATCAGTTTTTCTTAACCCTGCGTTACTCGAGCACGGTCTCACGGTCCGGGCGTAGGTTTTATTATTTTTATTGTTTTATTACCCAGCAATAAGTTGGCAAAAAGTGTGGCGAGCCGGTATAGCTTCAGTTTCCAATCCCCCAACCCCACCCCTACTGTTTTGTTCAGTCTGCGGTGTGACCTTGAGTTGTAACAGTGCTGTTTTCTCCAAGCCCAGTTTGTCATTTCGTGCGTGAGTAAATGTGTTTGTGCTTTTTCAACTTTTTAGTATAGACAGTTATGTCTAAATCCTAAACAAAATGGACATAATGAGGAGAATAGGATTCTTCGTCTACTAAATGAAGTGTCAAGTGAACCTGATATATTTGATGATCTTCTGGAAGAAACAGATTCAGACTAAAAAGTTTCAGATATTTACAGAGTGGACTATATGCTAACCAAACACATTTCTTTACATTCACGTTTTCTAAGATGTTATTTTCAAAAGCAATGTTGTTTGATAAGTTATTTTCAGTAAAGAGGTTTTTCAGTTGTTAGTTCTTTATTTATACATTTTTAGTTTATAATTATTAATTACACATATTATAGTAGGCTTGTACTTACGTAAAACAGGTAATTACCACTAGCATACTTGTATACTTCTTATGTAAATTAGAGTTTGCCAAAAATATCAGAATTTGTTCATTATAACCCAATTTTAACAATGAAAAGAAAACACGGTCTCTGAGTCCGTGCGCAGGCATTGGTGTAACTGTGTTAGCGTGGTAACGCAGGGTTAAATATTTTGAAAACTATGTGGTTTATCGCAAAAGGTGTCGTATACAAAAATAATCTACATCTTCCTAAAGTGAACGGTTCCAGAGTTATGGAGGGTGTGAAAGTAACAATTTTTCATATTTTTTTTAGATTTTTTGGAAAAATGACATAACTACTAAGGGAAACAGAAATAACTAAACAATGTTATGAAAAGGTAATATTGAATAATTGTATTGTAGTCCAAAAGAGGCTGAGGCACCACAGAGGGTTTGAAGCGTAAAAATACTGGGAACAAGAACCGGTTTAGTAGAAGCGCGGCCGCCAGTACGAAGTAACTTATATAGCTTTGGGGCTGTTAGGTTGAGTGGATATTTTAAATGCCGACTTTTCATGGCAACTGCTTGTCCCTTTATCAAGATTTGTAAAGAATGAAGGAATGAGTAAACAATGGCATATAGCCTCCATAGATAAATGATATAAGATAGGAAGCCATGTCGAAACAAATAGTTACTCCATGACCTCCAGAGAACAAGAACCGGTTTAGTACAAGCGCGGCAGCCAGTATAACGTCATGCCAAAGATAATGTCCAACAAATGATGAACGGGAAAGCTTACTTCAGGGTCATTCGTGCTCTTACTAGTCGAAGAGGTAATCATTACTGTATTTTTGAAAACTAGCGAAGCTTTCATTAGTGTGGATAAAGATGAGCTTAATTTTATCTATTCAACTTTCAAGCATGGTAATGCATCTTCTGAAGAGATTACGCAGTCAGCTGCAGCGAAGAGCTTTGTAGACATTTTGGAAAATCAACTTCAACGTTCAAAAGAATCAGGACGAACACAAAAACTGTGGATTCAGTTCATAGAAATGGTCCAGCTTGTTCGAATGTTTATTAAAGCTGAGAGGAGTAGGGACTTCCTCCTTCACTCTCACTGTGTCCATCAAATGCTCCACATTTTCCATGCGTCTGGTCACTTAAACTATGCTAAATCTGCACATGTTTCCCTACAAGACGCGCTGGAACTTCTTGAACTCAATGAGCCCAGAAAATGATGGTTATTTCACCACCCGACGTAGTGAGAAATTTTGGTTTGTAGTCTGGAGTGACATGACCACTGAACAGGTTTTGACGAGATCCATAAGTAGCATTGGTGGATTGACCGGAGGCAGAGGAATAACAGCAAGAACTATTGCAACTTGGATCAACTCCAACTTGTTCTCGGATGAGTGAAGCAATGGAAGAATTTACCGATGTGCGCAACATCTCTTCAGAGCTGCACGTGGAGATATGAGAGACAAGGCAGAAAATAAATTGCAAGGACTTGCAAACTTTTATTTCTTAGCTTGAGGAACACAATCAGTTTTCTAAAACACCTGAACTCTCTTCCCTATCAACAGGAGTTGTAACGGATGAAAACGTGAACTGTGATAAAGCGTTTGAAGTTGGAACACTAGCCTTGAAATAGATTGGGAACAAAACATTCAATGAGATACACTTGAAAAGAAAGTTAGCTGTTAAGTCTCTAGCTTCTATAACCAAGTCTATGACAATTTATTAACAACAACACTGTGTGTGTGAACCCTAACACTCTTACATCGGATGGTGTGCACAGTAAGGAGTGATGAGAGACTTGAAGAAATATTTCAGTTTGAATTACGTGCTTATCCTCCATCCCTCTTCGACGAATCTGGCTTGATGAGGAAGGGAAGCTTCAATGGTGACTGTTTTGGTTCCAGATTCAAATGAATCATCAATCACCCCAGATTCAGAGAAAGTGTCCTACATCATTGATGAAGGTCACCTTCATAGTGTTGTCTGGCGACGCCCAGCTACCTTCAGACAGATTTGCGAGCAATACATAGATTACATAGTTACTCATTATGGGTCAGCAACTGTTGTTTTTGATGGAAACGAGCAAGGAAACACAAAAGATGAAGAACACTTAAGCAGATCACGTTCTATCACTAACATTGAAGTGAAAGTAGAAGGCTCAATCCATGTAAATATCAATCAAAGTGAATTTCTAGCTAACGCTAAACACAAAATGTGCCTTATTTCTCTCCTTACAGTGCACTTGCAAAGAGGTGGTTGCACAGTTCATCAAGCATTGGGTGACTTAATAGTTTTAGCAGCGATTGATGAAGCTAAGAAAGGAGTTGAAGCTTGTGTAATTGGTGATGACACAGACTTACCGGTACGAGTCTTGTTGACTGTCCACGCATCCTCGGAGAACAAATTGAAAATGGTGGTACCAAAGAAAGGCAATCAGCAGGAAAAAGTGTACACTATACATTCAGTGAGGCATTGTGGATATGATGAAAGGTGTACTCTTAGCAACCAACGCCTTCACAGGATGTGACACTGTATCAGCTATCTACAAGAAGGGGAAAATTACACCGTATAGGAAAGTGCAAGCCAACATAGCATTTCGTATGAAACTTCTAGTCTTCAACGACCCCAAAGCTACCCCCAGTGCAGTGGCTGATGCTGGAAAGCATTTCCTTCTTGCGATGTTTGGAGCCAAGAACACTGAAGATCTAGATGGTTTTCACTACCAGTGTTACTTGCAGGCTATTGCAAAGCAGCCTATGCATTCATTGTTCAAGTTGGCTAAACTTCCCCCCACTTCAGCAGCTTCCAGGCAGCATTCATTTAGAACCTACCACCAGGTGCATCAGTGGTTGAATGAGAGGAGGAATCGGCTCGAGTGGGGGTGGAAGAAGATTGGCGAACACCTGAGAATTGGGAGAAATAGCCATCTTTCAAGGTCCGTATTGACAATTTGACTAATTTATTGATTATTCAATGGTCCGCCAATCAATACCTTTACAATGAGGTGTGCCGGTGGGCACTAAAAACTGGACATGTTTCGAACCTTGTACATTCGGTTCTTCTTCAGCCGATTTGAATTGGCACAGAAAAAATCACAGACAAGAGTAATGACATCATACAAGCATACATAAAAACCCTTAAAATACACATTAAAACAATTAAAACACAATTTAAAAAACTTTCTTCACTTCATTTAAACCACTGTGCTATGAATTTGTCCATGCTGTGGAACAGCTTGTGTTGAAATGCGTGGAGAGAGCGATTTTGTCCGTGCGTTCTGATGAATTTAAAAAACATGCTTATCTTCTAATTTTCATAAAGTCCTTTCAGTTGGCTTCTGTTCAGTTCTACTTGACGAGAACATGATGAGATTCTATGAGTGGTTAGAGTTTAGTCAAATGTGGATGAAAAGTGGAAAGTTGTCCCAATTGGGCAGTTCCTGCGAAGCTTGTGGGTCAGCGTGTTGGCATAATGCGGCCACTGTGTGGATCATGGGTGCGGGTTTTGTCTATCTAAGCCAATCTTAACAGGAAGCAGCATTTCTTATGCTTATTAAATGAGAGATTTTCTCACAACGTGGGATACCATTAAATTACCCACTGTCTATAAAATACTTAGCTCGTTCCACCGCTGGACTAACTTTTGCCCTATTCTTCAGTCATGATTGCTCTGGAACCTTCCAGAATCTGCACTCTATCTACCAGTTATACTGTCATGTATTTTCCACTCACATATGGGAATACTTTTTCAAACTAAGGAATCTTCCTTATGAACTACTAATCAGTATCTAATTTTTCTTCCTCCGTTGGGATTTTCTCTGGCGCATTCAACTATAATCTACAACTTTCTCAAGCAATAGACTCTCGCAAATCTAGTGTAACTAGTTATTTTTATCATAGCAATAACTTTCTTTGCCATAAACTTTTTGTGCTACTGCAGTGAACTTTTCAACTATATCAACAGACTATAGTGAAAACAGTGCTTGTTCAACTTTTCATCCGCGTCGCGTTCGTCCGAATACAATAAATACGGCCATGAACACTTTTCCACAATCCTATTTGATCTTTCCCAAACCCTTTACTAACAAACCAAAATAATAAAATTGTTACTTTAGGTCTTTTTTCAATGAGGTGTCACTGTCAATAAGTGCCCTCCCTCTCTTGCTTTATGTACAACGAATTAATGTCTGTAAAACTTCGTGTCCAGTACACGCCTTAAATTATATTATTTCTCCCTTCTAATTAGGGAATACAATTCTTTCAACTCGTAAGTGAGTTATCTCTAGGTTTCACGAAAGGGAAACTTGCCCCATTTGTCTCGTGATCCCTACTTAAACATAGGAGTTCTAGAAACTTCCTTTCGATTTTTCTCTTCAGGTTTCTCAATAAGTGACCTGCCCTATTTGTATAATCATTAAAAGTAATTCTGTATCAATACAAGAAGTTATAGAAACTTCTATTTTATTCTTCCTGCTTTTTGTTGTTAATTTCGAAGTTGTTACTCTTTCTAAGATATTTACCTAGAAATTCTTAAAGTACACACCTTGTACTTGATTTATTGTCTAACTTTAATTACGTCAGTTATCTTTAAATTTTTCATTTATTTATCTTCGTCATTTCAAAATCTTACGGAAGATTTTAAAGCATATAAAAGGTTTGAAACCAAAAGAATTGTTAATTGCCTGGCGCAAGCTTTAGATGTTTTCGGAGGTCTGCGACCCCAATTGTTTATAGAAATCAAAATTATATATTTGTTACAAAACTACTACCCATCATTGTTAAATAAATTCAAAATTTATTTTTGGTTTTATCATTTCTCTAACATAACGGTTAGGCAAGATCCTGTCTTCCTTGACTCTTCCCACTTAATGCAAATAGATCTATTGATAGGGCTTTCACCTCTTGTTGCATTTGAGCAAGAACTCTTAGTAAAGTCTCTCTTAGCTTTAATAGCTAATTCTAACTGGCCAGTAAGGCAAGCATAGCTCGCTACGCCAGCTTCCTGCTTGTGGAGATTCTCTCCAACACTTATGGTTGGTTTTTCAAAATATAAGTGTTTCTCATTGTCTAAACTTTTAGTCGGCGCCTTGCTGGGTAAAAGCTTAGCCATTTCTAAATGCAACTATTGGTATACTTGCCAAAATTATTCCCAAAGGTATAATTGCTTTATCCCTATACTTCTTGGAAGCATTTGGTCGCTCTTCAAAAATTCTACAATTTCAAAAACTAAAAAATCTCGAAGCCGATTCAAATTATTGGCATTCTTCAAATTACCTGTTTAGAAACAAACTCTTTTGAACAGATACACAATAAATCCGTTACTCTTTGTCTTGCCAGACCACCTCCCTTCCCCATAGTAGGCATATGTATGCTTGAGAGGGAATACACTAAAGCAGCTTTCTCGAGAACAGCCCAAGTTCCAGCTGCGTTTCCCGTTAGCTTCGCCCAGGTCCTTACCCACTTTAGGAATCGGAGAGCTGATTTGCAGTGGCAGCTGTCTTTGAGTATACTTAAAGTTAAAATTATAACTTCTTTTGGACTCTCTTCCTATTTTTCCATCCTTTTTCTCCAGTCTGAAACCCACTTCCTTTTCTTTATCATCTTCCCTTGGAGGTTAGGTTATTCCCAAGCTAATAATCTACCCACCTGTAATCAGTAAGTTAATACTTCCAATTTTCACGAGAGAAAATTCGAGAATATCGGTTGTCATTTGTTTTTTATAACCAAAAAATTGTCACGTGGTGGTAACCTATTTCGTAATTTATTTATTTATTCTTCTATTCTAAATTAAATATTATGCTTTTTACTTACATATTTTTTACTTATGCAAACTCGATTGTAAGACACATTTTTAGTACTGTTTTAGTGATATACCACTTCCTCGCGTCAAGCATGGTCTAACTGCACTGACAGCCATTTGTTCAGCTTCATTGTTCGACCTCTCCGCCTCGGCCAATCACTGCATTTTTCGTCACAGAATATTCTGGAACATCAGCTGGGTTGCTATTTAAGCAACCAAGTCCTGCAACGTGTGAGTCCTCGTGAAGACTCCTTCGAATACTTCAAGTGCTTGCTCAAGCACAAGTCTTCTGTTCATCAAATGGCATAACCTTGCCGCACCTGCGACAGTTCGTCCGGAACTTCTACAAAATGACAACAAGTCATTCTTACTCGCACAACTTCTCGTTGTGAGTGATTACTTCGATTTCCGACTCGTACACCAGTCTCCTGCAACCAAGACTTCTATCGCCATGTGGAAATACGTCTAAGCACTTCATCTGGAAGCTTCGCTTCATTTTCTCGTCATGTCTTAAAACCAAGAACTTTTCATAACCATACTTGGTTACTTCGTCGTTTGTTCAACGGCACATTTTGCCAAGCAAAGCCTCCGTCATGTTTGTTATTCAAACATTAATCTATTCAGTGTAACTTTTAACAAGTTATAAAGTGCATTATGCAATTTCCTCGAGTGAATAGGCCTAGTGCCTGTATAAATGTTTTCTAAGTTTTCATCAGTGGAACTTCTACAAATTTTAAGATGTGTTCAACGGTCTGTTATCTTCCAGTGATTAAATCTACGGAAGTGCTTACGACTTGTTACAGTGCATTTCATGTCTAAATTTCTGCTCACATCAAGTACGGTATGTTACTACTTGAGCATTCATTGTGTCACCTGTCATGTGTGTGGCTGTGCTATCCATGGTTGTTTAACCTACAAGTTGACTTCAGGAAGAGATAAGTAACATTTATTGTTATTCGAAAGTAAAACTGGTTTATCACATTTCTTTTCTCTGGGCTTCATTAGTAAGCCGTACAAAATTGATTACGAGCATTTCTGCTCAAGGTATTTCTGTAAAAATATTTTTTCTTCAGGCATCTAACTTGACTTTTTGTACCTTTTTGTAAGATACTACAACTGCTCATATGCATTGCTTTACCGGTAATTGTTATATGAACCTCCGACTAGGGTTGACATAACGGCTTGCTTTTGCCATTTTCCAGTTCGCACTTAATGCCGTTTTCATGGTTTTCTTCTTGCGACAGGACTGCTGGAACCCTGTTCGCCATAATCCCTTTAAGATTTTGTTTTCATTAAGATTGCGGCAGGATTTGGCCCCTGTCCACCATAGCCCTTTTAAGGTTATGCTTCTCTTTCTGTACATTACTGATTATATTAGAGTTTGTGGTTTTTAGCATTTGCGAAATATGTTGAAACTGTCAGTGTATGTGCCTTCATCTTATATGACCTCTGAGTGATTTTTAGCGATTTCGAATTAGCGATAAAATGCGAAATTTGGTTCAACTGTACATTGCGGTACAGCGGCGTCGGGGGAGTTTTCAGGGAGATCGGTGACGTCACCGTGATCTCACGGCTGACGTATTGCTATCGGTAACGCTATTGGTTGTCAGCTGATTACTACGTCAGTTCCGTGGTCAGTTCGTCGCGGGATTTTGCTGGAGTCGGTTCGCCATTTTTGTATTGTCACGCGATCGCGTTTTCTAAGCGTAATATTAAAATAAATATTCCCGTGAATAACCTGTAGAACAAGATTTTGATATTAGCAGTGTCGTGTGCTCGATTGTGTTGACGATTTGTATTAAAATTGTTTAAATCCTGAAGTTGTTGCATTAAACTAAAATCCGTTACTTGTGGTGGAAAATCAGTGCTTCTGCTTGTACATGTGGAATAATACAGCATTTGGAATGTATCGGTGAGTTTTTACGTTGTTCATACATATATTTTGGTTGTTGCATTTAATATGAAAGTTGTCTAAACGATAATATTACGTCAGGAACGGTGTTGGGGAATACGCCTGTTAAAATAGTAATGGATTTAGACAAATTGGCATGTACATGAACACCTGCAAAATAGATATGACAATGTTTTGTATTAGACCTATCGGCCTATAGGTCTTGTTTTTGTGTTTGCAGCCAATATTGGAAAACATAAAAATACCAACCTATTGACCACAATGTTTTATGATGGCATTGTGTTTGGTGTATTTGCAGCCAACTTTGGAAAAGAAAAAAAGGTTAATGTATTGGTGTCAACCGGCGATTATTACAGACCGCGATCGTTTGCGTATGAATATATTATATAAACAAATTGGTTGTTTTTGTGATGTTATTAACCACTTGACGAAATGTTTCTCTGGCAAGATTATGGGAAAAACATGTAATTTATTTATCGGCCTACCTCAATTTGGCATGCCGTACATACGAAAATATTTTAATTTAGGGTTACATTTATGACATATTTTTAAAATTCCGTTTCGGGATATGTAATTCGCCTATATAGTTGAATTACAGATGATATTAAGCGTCGTAATTAATTTAATTTTATATTTATAAGACATTGTATCGAAAGCCGTAATTGACCTATATAGCTTAATTAAAGATTTCGATGCAATGTTTTATTAATATGAAATTATACTAATTACGATGTGTATCGTCATCTGTAATTGATCTACATAGGCGAATTATAGAATTAGAGGCGTAAAATTAAAAATATCAACTGAAATTACGATGTGTATCGGAATCTGTAATTGACATATATAGGCCAATTAAAGAATTCGATGCGGAAATTGTAAAGTATAACGTTAAATTGCGAAATTTTATTCAGTATCGGAATCATTAATTGAGCTATATAGGTAAATTATAGATTTCGATGCAATGTTTTTTATTTACGAAAAGAAAATAATTAGCATGTGTATCGGAATCTGTAATTGATCTACTTAGGCCAATTATATATTTCGATACGGAAATTGATTATATATGACGTGAATTTGCGATTTTTTTAATGTATCGGAATCTTTAATTGAACTACATAGCTCAAATATAGATTACGATACATAGAAAAAAATTGACGGTTTTTGTGTTTTTCCTCCCAAAAAACTCCTCTTACGTGAAATTGCGAATTCTTTTTATGCATCGGAATCTTTAATTGAACTATGTAGCTCAAATATAGATTTCGATACATAGAATACGTGAAGTTGCGAATTTTTTATGTATCGGAATCTTTAATTGAACTATATAGCTCAAATATAGATTTCGATACATAGAATACGTGAATTTGCGATTTTTTTAATGTATCGGAATCTTTAATTGAACTATGTAGCTTAAATATAGATTTCGATACATAGAAAAAAATTGACGGTTTTTGTGTTTTCTTCACCCAAAAAACTCCTCTTACGTGAATTTGCGAATTCTTTTTATGTATTGGAATCTTTAATTGAACTATATAGCTCATATATAGATTTCGATACATAGAATATTTGAATTTGCGATTTTTTTTTAATGTATCGGAATCTTTAATTGAACTATATAGCTCAAATATAGATTTCGATACATAGAATACGTGAATTTGCGATTTTTTTTTATGTATCGGAATCTTTAATTGAACTACGTAGCTCAAATATAGATTACGATACATAGAAAAAATTGACGGTTTTTGTGCTTTTCCACCCAAAAAACTCCTCTTACGTGAATTTGCGAATTCTTTTTATGTATCGGAATCTTTAATTGAACTATATAGCTCAACTAAAGATTTCGATACATAGAATACGTGAATTTGCGAATTTTTTTATGTATCGGAATCTTTAATTGAACAATGTAGCTCAATTATAGATTTCGATACCGTACATAAAAAATTGACGTTTTTTGGTGTTTCCCCACCCAAAAAAAAACTATTACCCAGGCTTTTCCCGTAAGCTTGCCAGAGGAGTATTTCGTGACGTCGTTGATGACGTCACGGAAGCCGCCATTTTGTTTAGGGGAATTTCATACGCGGCCGTATCGCAATGTATAGTAGTCCCCGAAATTTTACAATTTATGCGAAATAGATGCGAAATTCTCGGTTTATTCAAAATAAACATATATCTTTTTAAAAATGATGCGGTGTTTTTCTCAAAAATAAGATAAATAACAACATATATTTCAGGGGAAAGAATTATTACGGCGCCTTAGAACTGCAATGTGTGGAATATCTTTCTACGGCCAAAGAGCAGTGAAACTACTTGAGCCATGCATGGGTTTCTATTGTATCAGTTAAACACGGGATGAACGGATTAAAATACACGAACACATGTTGACTTAGATTGTATTGAACAAGAACACAGGATACAGAGTTCAGACAAAAGGAAATGAATATAAAGCCAAAGAATATACAAATGACAAACGATATTTACATGCGAGCGAGATTAGAAAGTACGAGAAATATTCATTCTCTTCAACACTCCCCCTTAATCTAGCAATGCTGCATATTTAAATACATAACCACTCACAGATTTTCTGTCAGTAAAATTATTTCCAAAAGAAGCATCAACAAAACCCTTGACATCACATTCTGATTTTTTTTATACATGATACCAACATCCACCGTACCCTTCAAGTATCTGAACACTCTCTGGACAAATGTCCAATGTTCCTTACCATCAATTATTGAACTGACTCAAATAATTAGTTGCATACGCAATATCTACCCTGGTACAAAAGGAAAGGTATAACAAAGCACCGATGGCCTGTTGATAGATAGGGATAGGATTTGTCACAGGATGTGGATTTCTCCAACAACAAACCTATTTCCGTTGGAGTTTTCACACGAGTACAATCTGACATGATAAATCTATCCAACACATCTAACAGATAACACTTCTGATCCAATCTAATACAATCTTTGCTTCTTTGAACTCTCATCCCCAGAGACTAGTCCCAAATCTTTGATCTTAAAATGAGAATGCAACTCAGACTTCAGTTTCTTCACTTGGACATGATTATTAAAAATACAAAAAAATCATCAACATAGAGGGCAATAATAACAAAAGATGATGAATCTTTACAGTAATATACACATGGTTCATACAGAGACTTCTTATAACCGATTTCAGTAAGAATTTCATGAACCCTCTCATACTAAGTGCGAGATATTTGCTTCAAGCCATGAACAGCTTTTCGAAGCTTACAAACTTTAGAACAGTCACACTCATAGCCTTCTGGGGGGTACATATAAATATCATTTTTAAGAACGCCATTCAAAAAAGCTGTTGAAACATCAAGGTGATGAACTTCCAGATCCATATTTACACCAAGAGCAAAAAATAATCTCAATGTACTAAACCGCACTACAGGTGCAAAAGTTTCCAGATAATTAACTGCGTACCGTTGAGAACAACCTTTAGTCACTAACCGTGCTTTAAATTTAGACACATTACCTTCAGTATTACGTTTCACTTTAAACACCCATTTGCATCTTACAATATTTGTTCCATCAGGTTTCTCAACTAATGTCCATACATCATTATCATGAAATGACTTGAGTTCTTCCTCCATCGCCTTTTTCCATTGCATGCCATCCTTACCACTAAGTGCTTCAGACACAGTGGTTGGTTCCACATAACCACCACTTTCAGCAAAATAGACCTCATAATCAGGAAATTGTTTTGGAAGTCTCTCCCTTAAAGGTCAATCTCCTCATTGTCATCATCATGAATTACAACAATGTCTTCATTAACCTGAGCAATACCTGGAACAGCAATGTTGTCACTAACCTGACCAGTAACTGAAACTTCAACGATTGGCAGGTTATTATCCTGTCCAATTCTGTTTTGATCATCATTTACAAAGTCATGCAACGGAAAATACATTACATCGCTCATTTCAACAGTTTTCTCAGCACATATGGTGAATTTATGTCCTACAAATTTAACACTGTGCTCTACAAATATATATTTAGGTTTACTGGGATCAAACAGACGGTAACCTTTCTTTTCTCCATCATACCCAACAAACACAAAACATTTGCTTCTGGGTTCCAATTTGCCAGTATGCACCTGTTTTGGAACATGAGCATAAGCATCGCAACCGAATATTTTCATATTCTCATGACTTACAGCTTTACCAGTCCATAATTCCTCTGGTACAGCATTATCAACTTTACTATGAGGACTCCTGTTCAAAATATACACTGCCGTATTGGCTGCTTCCGCCCACAGTTTTTCAGAACATCCTGCTGTAAACAACATGCATCTAACCCTTTCCATAATGGTACGATTGTGACGTTCAGCTACGCCATTTTGTTCAGCTGAATACCTTACAGTTTTCTGTTGCACAATCCCTTTTTCCTTGAAATATTTGTTCAGGTCAGAATTGACAAATTCCTTACCATTGTCAGATCTAAAAATCTTTGGTGTCTTACCTTTCTGAGTTTCACAATATGCAACAAAATCCTTGACTTTCTCCTTGTCTTCAGATTTTTGTTTCAAAACATAAACAAAAATCTTCCTGGAAAAATTGTCAATTATTGTCATCATGTATTTAACACCATTCCAGGTCTCAGGGAGTGGCCCACACAGATCAGAGTGCACCAAGTCCAAAAAAAACTTTCACTCCTCGAGTGACTTACCTTTGGAAATGACTGCCTCTGCTGCTTCCCGAGAACACATGGTTCACACAATTCCTTTGGTATTTCCTTAAATTTAACATCAGACATTTGACTTAAGACCTTTAATTTCTGTTGTCCAACGTGGCCCAATCGTTGATGCCACAAATTCTAATCAGACACATCAGCAACAAAGGCAGACATATCTTGGTTAACATTCAGATAATACAGACCATTCAAAACTGAACCAGTAGCTAGCACGCTACCATTCACTGAGCAATTCTCTGAATCCAAGATTTCACATCCATTTTTGTTAAACACAACAACAGCAGCCCTTGTAATCATCTGACTTACCTACAGCAAGTTAACACTCAGTCCTGGAACATGCATCACGTCTGACAGATTATTAATACTGTCGCTTACATTCAGTGCAATGTCACCAACTCCTTGTACAGACAACTTATCATTATTACCAATTACAATGTTTATATCAGGATCATCATTCCATTTATAATTTGACATAAGTTTAACATTAGGAGACATGCGAGAACTACAACCAGAATCAATGACGAAAGAATTCTTTGGTACGTGAGCAGTTAAAGCACAAAACAGACTTTTATTGGATTTTGGACACTTCGGTGCACTTTGAACTTTTGTCTTCTGTGGACAAGTATCTCTTCCGTGACCCTGTTCACCACAAACCCAACACTTCCAACGACTCTTGTCAACTGCTTTTTCACTAGAGTTCTTTGGTCTCTTGACATACCTGACTTCCTTCTCGGTGTTGCTGTGCAGGGATGCCCCATCAGCTGACTTCTCAGCATGATTTCGGCAAATGCTTTCGTCCAACAAGATAGACTTGATGCGGTCCAACTGTAGTTCCTCCGATGTTGAGGTTACGGTCATAACTAAGTTATCGTATTCATCAGGAAGACCTCGAAGTATCATAGCAGCAACAAACTTATCAGCGACAGGCTCATCAACAGCTGCTATCTTCTGTGTAACTGACATAACCTCACCAATATACTTGTCCATGGAATCGAAATCTGATAACTTGAGCGAGCACAGATTTCGCATCACCGTGATACACCTCCACTTTCCTTTATTTTCAAAAGCCTTTTCAAGGGCATGCCAGGCATCCTTAGCTTTTGCACAGTCTCGAACATGGGGATAATTGTGAACAGCCACCATGAGACATATATCCGCCAGCGCTCTCTCGTCACGCTGATCATGAGTAGTAAGCGTTTGTTAGACTCTAAATATTGCATCATCATGACCAGAAATTGCGTAATCCTGATGACGTCATGGGATGACGTCATGGGTCCTTAGAGCGAGCACGTGGTCCAGGAGCGAGCATGTGCAGTGCACGTGTTAGCGTGGGAAGAGGTTGACCCTTTGGCTTGTTTGTGCGATGGTGATAAAAAGTTAATGGGTGTTGACGTCATGGAGGATGTTTATTAGGATGCTAACTGTCATCTGACACCCATGCGAGTGTGAGCACCAAAACAAAAGGTTATTCGCGGGTAGTGGGGTAGTGTATGTTCTCTTGCAAGTCGCGTGTGTGCTTGAATACGTATGGCTATGTTGGGAAATGTTTGGTGGCGGGCGAGGACTAGGGTTGAGTGAGGGTTCGTTTAAATGCTATTTTTCCCGCTCTATTTGATGGTGAGGTAATTTTTTAAAATGGGTGGAATTTGGAAACGCAATTTGAGGTAAACGTGCTTTTTTGACATTTTGGCGAATTTAATGAGCTTGTAAGGCTAGAACGATGCATATAGGGTGTCGTAGGACTTGTGGTGAACCACCCCTTGCTATGGACGGGAGTATATCCACCCCAAAATAAATCTACCCTTACCCGGAGGTTAAGTAGTGGTTATTTTTGTATGCATGCGCACTTGAGGGCTTTTGTAAGAGAGCGGAATTTTTAAAAGATTCTTTATAGATGAGGCTTTTTAAAAAATTTATTAAAAAAACAAAAAACTAATAGGTCATTCGATTTTTAGTATCTCGCTAACCAATAATGCGATGTAAACATATGGGGTGTCATAGGACTCGTAGTGAATTCTCCTTTTGTATGAATGAGGTATGTCAACCCCCAAAATAAAAACTACCCTTACCTGGGGTGAAAGAGCAATTTTTGTATGTATGCACACCGGTGGCTTTTGTCAAAAGGGTCTAACTACACATTTGTTAATATTTTCTGAACCCAGGATGGGATTTTCCCATAGGCAGTATCCTAGCACTTGGGGTGACACCTCGTCTTTGAAAGTATCATTCATTTATTTTCTTGTCAAAAGGGCCTAACTACACTTTTGTTAATATCTCGTGAACCAATCATGCTAGGGACTTGTATGAGGGGTCCTAGCACTTGGGGCGACGTCCCCCTTTATGGGGTGAAACTACCCCCCCAAAATTGAAAACTCAATATCTTGGAAACTATGAACCCTAAAATTAGGCGTTATAGCTTTAAAAATAGGTGATGACATAGGCTTTTACCTGGATTGGTCATTTCACCCCTAAAACAGTAAATAGTCATGTTATGGGGAAAAAACGTGTTAAACACCTAAAAATGATAAATGAAACTAAGATCTTTTGTTTTTGATGAAAAATAGCAGGGGGGGTGAAAACTACCCCCAAATTGAAAAATCGATACCTTGGAAACTAAGAACCGTAAAATTATGTGTAATAGCTTAAAAAATTCGTTGTGACATAGGCTTTTACCCGGATAGATGATGTCACCCCTAAAACAGTAAATAGTGATTTTACAGTGGGGAAAAAGGTTTTAAACGGGTAAAAATGATAATTGAACCTAAGATCTTTTGTTTTTGATGAAAAATAGCAGGGGGGTGAAAACTACCCCAAAATTGAAAAATCGATAGCTTGGAAACTAAGAACCGTAAAATTATGTGTAATAGCTTAAAAAATTCGTTGTGACATAGGCTTTTACCCGGATAGATGATGTCACCCCTAAAACAGTAAATAGTGATTTTACAGTGGGGAAAAAGGTCTTAAACGGGTAAAAATGATAATTGAACCTAAGATCTTTTGGTTTTGATGAAAAATAGCAGGGGGGTGAAAACTACCCCAAAATTGAAAAATCGATAGCTTGGAAACTAAGAACCGTAAAATTATGTGTAATAGCTTAAAAAATTCGTTGTGACATAGGCTTTTACCCGGATAGATGATGTCACCCCTAAAACAGTAAATAGTGATTTTACAGTGGGGAAAAAGGTCTTAAACGGGTAAAAATGATAATTGAACCTAAGATCTTTTGGTTTTGATGAAAAATAGCAGGGGGGTGAAAACTACCCCCAAATTGAAAAATCGATACCTTGGAAACTAAGAACCGTAAAATTATGTGTAATAGCTTAAAAAATTCGTTGTGACATAGGCTTTTACCCGGATAGATGATGTCACCCCTAAAACAGTAAATAGTGATTTTACAGTGGGGAAAAAGGTTTTAAACGGGTAAAAATGATAATTGAACCTAAGATCTTTTGTTTTTGATGAAAAATAGCAGGGGGGTGAAAACTACCCCAAAATTGAAAAATCGATACCTTGGAAACTAAGAACCGTAAAATTATGTGTAATAGCTTAAAAAATTCGCTGTGACATAGGCTTTTACCCGGATAGATGATGTCACCCCTAAAACAGTAAATAGTGATTTTACAGTGGGGAAAAAGGTTTTAAACGGGTAAAAATGATAATTGAACCTAAGATCTTTTGTTTTTGATGAAAAATAGCAGGGGGGTGAAAACTACCCCAAAATTGAAAAATCGATACCTTGGAAACTAAGAACCGTAAAATTATGTGTAATAGCTTAAAAAATTCGTTGTGACATAGGCTTTTACCCGGATAGATGATGTCACCCCTAAAACAGTAAATAGTGATTTTACAGTGGGGAAAAAGGTCTTAAACGGGTAAAAATGATAATTGAACCTAAGATCTTTTGTTTTTGATGAAAAATAGCAGGGGGGTGAAAACTACCCCGTATATGAAAGGAGTGTAGACTTATTGATGTTGCAGATTGGAAACAGTGAAAGTTATCACTTTTGTTTAATTAGAAATCTTGCTCGCCTTGTGCGTTCAAGCATCACTAGCACTCAGAGAAGGATTTATATATGTAGACGTTGTTTGTCATATTATCTTCTTGAGGATGAGTTAAATGTTCACTTTGCAGACTGTAAACAGTTTCCTGTTGCAAAAAGCATAATGCCGACTGATGAACAAAGATTTGTTAATTTTACAGAATTCCGAGTTAAAGATACAGTTCCATTTATAATATATGCAGACACTGAATGCGTTTTGTCTCCAATTTCCTCCTGTTTTCCAAATAGTGACATTCATAACTCTACTTTAACACATAAACATATTCCTTACAGCATTTCTTTATACCTTCATTGTAATTTCGATAGTGAATTGTGCAGTTTCAAGCTCTTTAGGGGAAATAATTGCATTGAATTGTTTGTAAAGGAACTTTATAGTATTGTGGATAAACTTCAAACATATTACTTATCGGTTAAGCCAATGTTAAAGATGACCGAAAATGAAGAAAGATTATTTTTGTCAAGTAAAATGTGTCACATTTGCGAGAAACCGATTGCAGTTAATGAACTCAAAGTACGCGATCATTGTCACTTAACTGGAAAATATAGAGGAAGCGCACACAATAGTTGTAATTTAAATTACAAAGTAACAAAGGTTTTGCCTATAGCATTTCATAATCTAACCGCCTATGATGGACATTTTATAATTAAAGAAATTTGCGAGAAACGTGATGGAGAGGTGTTACATAATCCTGGTCATATAAAATTGTTAGCGATGAATATGGAACGTTACAAAGGGTTTACAAAGTATGTACGGGCTAAGAATGGATTCATTCAGTTAAGATTTTTCGATACATATAATTTCTTGTCCTGTTCACTAGATCAATGTTCATCTTCGTTAAGCGAAGATTCAAAGCAAATAACACAACGTTATTTTAATGATGATGCACAGTTTCGACTTACTGCGAGAAAAGGTGTGTTTCCCTATGAATACGTCACGAGTATGGATGTTCTTAACGAAACTAAATTACCTGAAATATCCAAGTTTTATAGCAGCCTTAATGATCAAACAATATCGAATGAAGAGTATGAGTTTGCTCAATCGGTGTGGGAAACGTTTTCCTGTCAAACATTAGGAGAATACGCAGATTTGTATTTAAAAGTTGACACACTTCTTTTGGCGGATGTCTTTGAAAATTTTAGATCGAATGGCATGGAAACTTATGGCATTGATGCAGCTCATTTTTACACTGCTCCATCTATGTCTTGGTGTGCTATGAAAAAGATAACCAACGTTCAACTTGAATTGCTTCAAGATATTGATATGTTACACTTTTTTGAACGATCTATTCGAGGAGGAAATGTTCAGTGTATAACACGACATGCGATTGCTAATAATAAGTATATGAAAACTTATGATGAGAAAAAGCAAGAGTCCTACATAATGTACTTTGACGTTAATAATTTGTATGGATATGCGATGATGGAATATCTTCCAACGGGTGGCTTTAAATGGATTGCAAATGTTGAAGGCTTTGATGTTTTAACTATTGATGATACTTCAGAAATTGGATATATTTTGGAAGTAGATTTGACTTATCCTCAAGAGTTACATGACAAACATTCAGATTACCCTCTATGTCCAGAAAAGTTGACAAAGCTAATGGCTACCCTAGATAATAAAGAACGTTATGTTTTGCATTATAGATTGTTAAAGCAATGTATTCAACTAGGAATGAAATTAGATCGTATTCACAGAATAATTGAATTCAATCAGAGCCAATGGCTAAAACCATATATTGATGTGAACACAGAGAAACGAAAACAAGCCAAAAATGATTTTGAAAAGAATTTTTAAAAATTGATGAATAATGCAATTTTTGGTCGTTCACTGATGAATGTGAGGAAGTTAAGGGACATCAAATGGGTCACCAAATGGCATGGAGCTCGTGGTGGTAGGTCTTTAATAGCTAAGGCTAATTTTAAACATAGAATTATATTCGATGAACAATGTATGGTCATCGTGATGAGTAGACTAAAGATTTTTCACAATCAACCAGTATATGTTGGTGCATCTATATTAGATTTGTCTAAATGTAAAATGAATGACTTTCATTACAATGTTATTTTAGCAAATCCTGAATCAAATGTGAGGTTGTTATACACAGACACCGATAGTTTTATGTATATATTCTATTATGATATTTATGAGTTCATGAAACAACATTCAAATTTGTTTGATACTGGAAACTATGAAACAAACAATCCTTTTGGCATTGTGAGACAAAATAAAGGTGAAATTGGTTTAATGAAAGATGAAAATGCTGGAAGGATTGTTGAAGAATTTGTGGGGTTACGACCCAAAATGTATGCAATAAAATTGTGTGATGAAATGAATAGCTTGTGTAAGGCTAAAGGCATTAAGAAGAGTGTGAGTAAAAGTATGAATATTGATGAGTATCGAAAGTGTCTTTATAACAGAGAAAAAGTCAACAAAGTTCAAGTTTGTATAATTTCAAAATCTCATTCTGTATTTACTGTTCGGCAAAATAAGTTGGCAATTTCATCAAACGAAGATAAAAGACACATAACTGAAAACGGAATTGATACTTTACCGTTTGGTCATTTTTCTCTGAAAAATGATTAGAAACAAATTGAGATTAAAGCAGTTCATCTCACTTACTTTATTTCTTTCACACACACACTTTTATGCTGGTAATAATACTAATTTTTGTGTGTTCCTTTGCTTATGAAATCCTAGACTAGGAGTTCCACATTCGACATGATAGCGGAGTTTCATCTCCCATAAACTCGTCTCTGAGGTGGGTGCCAGAAAAGGCATCCAGCTGTAAAAACCACACCCTCACATAGACTTTCATAACTTCTTACGTTGAGGTTCATAACACTACGTTGATTGATTTATCGGTTTCCTTTTCACAATTCCTGTCTATACATTCCTCTTGAAGGTTGCAAGATGCTTGCAAGGTTCCTAAAATGCAATTAAATTTAATAAATACCTTAAGATGGTTTGATTTGTTTAATGATATGGTGTTAATAGTATTTTTAGGTTTTGACTGGCTTTGCATTAAGAATTGACTAACCAAACATGAGTTACCTATCAGGGAAACATTTTGGCCACTATGTTGGCTATTGACCAGTGAGTTTAGCTGTTTATCATTTTTTTAAATCATAAACAACAGAGGGTTAAACGTATAGATAAACCGTGTGACCATGTTTGTTAAACAAGACATTATACCAGAGACAATTAGAATACTTATGTAGAGTTTACCAAAAATAATGTTGTGTAACAGTAAATGCTAGTCAACAGTTATACACTTCTAAAAAAAATCATCATACAATACCTGAGAGCTCTTCTAAAATTATTGATGTGTAACATGATTCCACTAACTTGCTATGTATTTTTTGGCTTGGGGGTGATTTTCAAGAAATGCAAATGGAACTGAAATGCAATACAAACAATGAGCGTGCCTGGTGGCTGAGATTGATACCACGACGTACTGTCGGTTATGTAGCTATGTGGAATGTATATCAAATATGGTTTACTTCAAGGTCTGGAGATCCCTACAATTCCTACAATAAATGATCTTGAAATGGTCATCCTATGGTGTGAAAATATTTATTAGGTATATATATTTACTGAAAACAATTATGATTTATTAAATGTTTATATGTTTACAGTATTGTTATTTAATGTAAGCACTTGAGGCACTACCGACCAATGGGAAGCAAAAAGTGGGAGCATATATGGGATGAAATGTGGGAGCAAAGCAAATATAAAAAGTGGGAGCAAATATGCTAACAAATATGTCAACAAATATGCCGGCAAAAGTATATACACAATTCAAGATAGTTGAAAGTAAAGTATATACACAATTCAAGTTAGCATATTTGCTAATAGCCAACATAGTGGCCAAAATGTTTCCCTGATAGGTAACTCATGTTTGGTTAGTCAATTCTTAATGCAAAGCCAGTCAAAACCTAAAAATACTATTAACACCATATCATTAAACAAATCAAACCATCTTAAGGTATTTATTAAATTTAATTGCATTTTAGGAACCTTGCAAGCATCTTGCAACCTTCAAGAGGAATGTATAGACAGGAATTGTGAAAAGGAAACCGATAAATCAATCAACGTAGTGTTATGAACCTCAACGTAAGAAGTTATGAAAGTCTATGTGAGGGTGTGGTTTTTACAGCTGGATGCCTTTTCTGGCACCCACCTCAGAGACGAGTTTATGGGAGATGAAACTCCGCTATCATGTCGAATGTGGAACTCCTAGTCTAGGATTTCATAAGCAAAGGAACACACAAAAATTAGTATTATTACCAGCATAAAAGTGTGTGTGTGAAAGAAATAAAGTAAGTGAGATGAACTGCTTTAATCTCAATTTGTTTCTAATCATTTTTCAGAGAAAAATGACCAAACGGTAAAGTATCAATTCCGTTTTCAGTTATGTGTCTTTTATCTTCGTTTGATGAAATTGCCAACTTATTTTGCCGAACAGTAAATACAGAATGAGATTTTGAAATTATACAAACTTGAACTTTGTTGACTTTTTCTCTGTTATAAAGACACTTTCGATACTCATCAATATTCATACTTTTACTCACACTCTTCTTAATGCCTTTAGCCTTACACAAGCTATTCATTTCATCACACAATTTTATTGCATACATTTTGGGTCGTAACCCCACAAATTCTTCAACAATCCTTCCAGCATTTTCATCTTTCATTAAACCAATTTCACCTTTATTTTGTCTCACAATGCCAAAAGGATTGTTTGTTTCATAGTTTCCAGTATCAAACAAATTTGAATGTTGTTTCATGAACTCATAAATATCATAATAGAATATATACATAAAACTATCGGTGTCTGTGTATAACAACCTCACATTTGATTCAGGATTTGCTAAAATAACATTGTAATGAAAGTCATTCATTTTACATTTAGACAAATCTAATATAGATGCACCAACATATACTGGTTGATTGTGAAAAATCTTTAGTCTACTCATCACGATGACCATACATTGTTCATCGAATATAATTCTATGTTTAAAATTAGCCTTAGCTATTAAAGACCTACCACCACGAGCTCCATGCCATTTGGTGACCCATTTGATGTCCCTTAACTTCCTCACATTCATCAGTGAACGACCAAAAATTGCATTATTCATCAATTTTTAAAAATTCTTTTCAAAATCATTTTTGGCTTGTTTTCGTTTCTCTGTGTTCACATCAATATATGGTTTTAGCCATTGGCTCTGATTGAATTCAATTATTCTGTGAATACGATCTAATTTCATTCCTAGTTGAATACATTGCTTTAACAATCTATAATGCAAAACATAACGTTCTTTATTATCTAGGGTAGCCATTAGCTTTGTCAACTTTTCTGGACATAGAGGGTAATCTGAATGTTTGTCATGTAACTCTTGAGGATAAGTCAAATCTACTTCCAAAATATATCCAATTTCTGAAGTATCATCAATAGTTAAAACATCAAAGCCTTCAACATTTGCAATCCATTTAAAGCCACCCGTTGGAAGATATTCCATCATCGCATATCCATACAAATTATTAACGTCAAAGTACATTATGTAGGACTCTTGCTTTTTCTCATCATAAGTTCTCACGACACATGTCGTGTTATACACTGAACATTTCCTCCTCGAATAGATCGTTCAAAAAAGTGTAACATATCAATATCTTGAAGCAATTCAAGTTGAACGTTGGTTATCTTTTTCATAGCACACCAAGACATAGATGGAGCAGTGTAAAAATGAGCTGCATCAATGCCATAAGTTTCCATGCCATTCGATCTAAAATTTTCAAAGACATCCGCCAAAAGAAGTGTGTCAACTTTTAAATACAAATCTGCGTATTCTCCTAATGTTTGACAGGAAAACGTTTCCCACACCGATTGAGCAAACTCATACTCTTCATTCGATATTGTTTGATCATTAAGGCTGCTATAAAACTTGGATATTTCAGGTAATTTAGTTTCGTTAAGAACATCCATACTCGTGACGTATTCATAGGGAAACACACCTTTTCTCGCAGTAAGTCGAAACTGTGCATCATCATTAAAATAACGTTGTGTTATTTGCTTTGAATCTTCGCTTAACGAAGATGAACATTGATCTAGTGAACAGGACAAGAAATTATATGTATCGAAAAATCTTAACTGAATGAATCCATTCTTAGCCCGTACATACTTTGTAAACCCTTTGTAACGTTCCATATTCATCGCTAACAATTTTATATGACCAGGATTATGTAACACCTCTCCATCACGTTTCTCGCAAATTTCTTTAATTATAAAATGTCCATCATAGGCGGTTAGATTATGAAATGCTATAGGCAAAACCTTTGTTACTTTGTAATTTAAATTACAACTATTGTGTGCGCTTCCTCTATATTTTCCAGTTAAGTGACAATGATCGCGTACTTTGAGTTCATTAACTGCAATCGGTTTCTCGCAAATGTGACACATTTTACTTGACAAAAATAATCTTTCTTCATTTTCGGTCATCTTTAACATTGGCTTAACCGATAAGTAATATGTTTGAAGTTTATCCACAATACTATAAAGTTCCTTTACAAACAATTCAATGCAATTATTTCCCCTAAAGAGCTTGAAACTGCACAATTCACTATCGAAATTACAATGAAGGTATAAAGAAATGCTGTAAGGAATATGTTTATGTGTTAAAGTAGAGTTATGAATGTCACTATTTGGAAAACAGGAGGAAATTGGAGACAAAACGCATTCAGTGTCTGCATATATTATAAATGGAACTGTATCTTTAACTCGGAATTCTGTAAAATTAACAAATCTTTGTTCATCAGTCGGCATTATGCTTTTTGCAACAGGAAACTGTTTACAGTCTGCAAAGTGAACATTTAACTCATCCTCAAGAAGATAATATGACAAACAACGTCTACATATATAAATCCTTCTCTGAGTGCTAGTGATGCTTGAACGCACAAGGCGAGCAAGATTTCTAATTAAACAAAAGTGATAACTTTCACTGTTTCCAATCTGCAACATCAATAAGTCTACACTCCTTTCATATACGGGGTAGTTTTCACCCCCCTGCTATTTTTCATCAAAAACAAAAGATCTTAGGTTCAATTATCATTTTTACCCGTTTAAGACCTTTTTCCCCACTGTAAAATCACTATTTACTGTTTTAGGGGTGACATCATCTATCCGGGTAAAAGCCTATGTCACAACGAATTTTTTAAGCTATTACACATAATTTTACGGTTCTTAGTTTCCAAGGTATCGATTTTTCAATTTTGGGGTAGTTTTCACCCCCCTGCTATTTTTCATCAAAAACAAAAGATCTTAGGTTCAATTATCATTTTTACCCGTTTAAAACCTTTTTCCCCACTGTAAAATCACTATTTACTGTTTTAGGGGTGACATCATCTATCCGGGTAAAAGCCTATGTCACAGCGAATTTTTTAAGCTATTACACATAATTTTACGGTTCTTAGTTTCCAAGGTATCGATTTTTCAATTTTGGGGTAGTTTTCACCCCCCTGCTATTTTTCATCAAAAACAAAAGATCTTAGGTTCAATTATCATTTTTACCCGTTTAAAACCTTTTTCCCCACTGTAAAATCACTATTTACTGTTTTAGGGGTGACATCATCTATCCGGGTAAAAGCCTATGTCACAACGAATTTTTTAAGCTATTACACATAATTTTACGGTTCTTAGTTTCCAAGGTATCGATTTTTCAATTTGGGGGTAGTTTTCACCCCCCTGCTATTTTTCATCAAAACCAAAAGATCTTAGGTTCAATTATCATTTTTACCCGTTTAAGACCTTTTTCCCCACTGTAAAATCACTATTTACTGTTTTAGGGGTGACATCATCTATCCGGGTAAAAGCCTATGTCACAACGAATTTTTTAAGCTATTACACATAATTTTACGGTTCTTAGTTTCCAAGCTATCGATTTTTCAATTTTGGGGTAGTTTTCACCCCCCTGCTATTTTTCATCAAAACCAAAAGATCTTAGGTTCAATTATCATTTTTACCCGTTTAAGACCTTTTTCCCCACTGTAAAATCACTATTTACTGTTTTAGGGGTGACATCATCTATCCGGGTAAAAGCCTATGTCACAACGAATTTTTTAAGCTATTACACATAATTTTACGGTTCTTAGTTTCCAAGCTATCGATTTTTCAATTTTGGGGTAGTTTTCACCCCCCTGCTATTTTTCATCAAAAACAAAAGATCTTAGGTTCAATTATCATTTTTACCCGTTTAAAACCTTTTTCCCCACTGTAAAATCACTATTTACTGTTTTAGGGGTGACATCATCTATCCGGGTAAAAGCCTATGTCACAACGAATTTTTTAAGCTATTACACATAATTTTACGGTTCTTAGTTTCCAAGGTATCGATTTTTCAATTTGGGGGTAGTTTTCACCCCCCCTGCTATTTTTCATCAAAAACAAAAGATCTTAGTTTCATTTATCATTTTTAGGTGTTTAACACGTTTTTTCCCCATAACATGACTATTTACTGTTTTAGGGGTGAAATGACCAATCCAGGTAAAAGCCTATGTCATCACCTATTTTTAAAGCTATAACGCCTAATTTTAGGGTTCATAGTTTCCAAGATATTGAGTTTTCAATTTTGGGGGGGTAGTTTCACCCCATAAAGGGGGACGTCGCCCCAAGTGCTAGGACCCCTCATACAAGTCCCTAGCATGATTGGTTCACGAGATATTAACAAAAGTGTAGTTAGGCCCTTTTGACAAGAAAATAAATGAATGATACTTTCAAAAACGAGGTGTCACCCCAAGTGCTAGGATACTGCCTATGGGAAAATCCCATCCTGGGTTCAGAAAATATTAACAAATGTGTAGTTAGACCCTTTTGACAAAAGCCACCGGTGTGCATACATACAAAAATTGCTCTTTCACCCCAGGTAAGGGTAGTTTTTATTTTGGGGGTTGACATACCTCATTCATACAAAAGGAGAATTCACTACGAGTCCTATGACACCCCATATGTTTACATCGCATTATTGGTTAGCGAGATACTAAAAATCGAATGACCTATTAGTTTTTTGTTTTTTTAATAAATTTTTTAAAAAGCCTCATCTATAAAGAATCTTTTAAAAATTCCGCTCTCTTACAAAAGCCCTCAAGTGCGCATGCATACAAAAATAACCACTACTTAACCTCCGGGTAAGGGTAGATTTATTTTGGGGTGGATATACTCCCGTCCATAGCAAGGGGTGGTTCACCACAAGTCCTACGACACCCTATATGCATCGTTCTAGCCTTACAAGCTCATTAAATTCGCCAAAATGTCAAAAAAGCACGTTTACCTCAAATTGCGTTTCCAAATTCCACCCATTTTAAAAAATTACCTCACCATCAAATAGAGCGGGAAAAATAGCATTTAAACGAACCCTCACTCAACCCTAGTCCTCGCCCGCCACCAAACATTTCCCAACATAGCCATACGTATTCAAGCACACACGCGACTTGCAAGAGAACATACACTACCCCACTACCCGCGAATAACCTTTTGTTTTGGTGCTCACACTCGCATGGGTGTCAGATGACAGTTAGCATCCTAATAAACATCCTCCATGACGTCAACACCCATTAACTTTTTATCACCATCGCACAAACAAGCCAAAGGGTCAACCTCTTCCCACGCTAACACGTGCACTGCACATGCTCGCTCCTGGACCACGTGCTCGCTCTAAGGACCCATGACGTCATCCCATGACGTCATCAGGATTACGCAATTTCTGGTCATGATGATGCAATATTTAGAGTCTAACAAACGCTTACTACTATCATGTCCCTCCGACACATCTGTGCCTCGGACACTGGCCCACAATCCATGCTTTTTGAGATAATTTGACATCCCAAATGACCAGTTCGAATAATCTTCCCGACCACTCAATTTCGGAAACCCATAAGCACAAGAACTCGAAGCATGTTCACTCATTTTGCCTTCTCACTTTTAAGTTCGCTGAAGAAAATGATCACAGAACACCGTTATGTCTGGGCCCATAACCTATTGAAACTACTTGAGCTATGCATGGGTTTCTATTGTAAAACACGGGATGAACGGATTAAAATACACGAACACATGTTGACTTAGATTGTATTGAACAAGAACACAGGATACAGAGTTCAGACGAAAGGAAAAGAACATGAAGACAAAGAATATACATTTGACAAAAGACAAACGATATTTACATGCGAGCGAGATTAGAAAGTACGAGAAATATTCATTCTCTTCAACAAGAAGAAACAGCTTTTAAGCACGCGTTCATTCACTTTGTGTTGACCCTTGATAATAGTCGGCTGTTTTAAAATACGGTGGCGATTTATTGACTGGTAGCCATGGGTCGAAGCGAAGTGACGATCAAACAGCGTGCCGAGAGTTACAAATCAGAACATTTTTATGTAAACGATACAGATTTTTTTTTTTTTTTTGAAGTGTTGGGTTTGTGGTGAACAGGGTCATGGAAGAGATACTTGTCCACAGAAGACAGATATATTGATGTGCCGACTTTGCAATCAAAGACTTGTGAGGACGAAAAATATGTTTTAGATAAACACTGCAAGAGCAACAACCATGTGCTACAAAAGGAGCGATTTTGTTCCCAAGCAGCATGTGAACAGCGTGGCGTCAAGCGGCAAGCCACAATAGCAGAAATGGATCGAGAGACAAAAAGGCAAAAAGCGAGAAACAAACATTCATTGAGGATACTGTGAAGATGTGCCTGCAGACTAATATCCCCATCCACAAGCTTTACCATCCTGCTTTCCGAGACTATCTTGAAAAGTAAGTTCCTATTTCAGATGTACTTTTGGGTGTTATTTATATTTGTGTTTAAAATACATCTTGAGTGGTAAACCCTAACGTTCTGTGAAATATTAATAAACTAGCCATATCCCCCTCCCCCTGTCAAAAAAGAAGCATGTGGATGGTTGTTTTGAAGTATTGCGATTGCTATACGGCCTTGTTGAATTTTAGGTTAGGTGTCTTAAACTTTCGACCAAAAACCACGTGGATGCACGTTTCCTAATATGACTACTTCACGTGGAATTTTAGGTTAGGTTATTCAAATTTTCGACCAAAAAAACCGTGGATGGACGTTATTTTAAAATGTGTTTGTAAATTTGTAAATATGCATATTTGTTTGTGTGTTAATACTACTTGCAGTCTTATGTTGTTGTTTCTCTTATTTTCCATAGTGGTTTATTTAATCCTGCAGTTGCAGGGCAAAACAGTGCTCTGGAACCCAAATCACTTGTGTCTTGGAAGCATAAGTTGCCATTTTTAGTAGTGTCACTGTAGATCAGTTTGTCGAGGGCTGCGAGGCGTATCACCAACAGATGCTGCAGAACATTAAAATAGAAAAAAATATTGACTCTCTTCAAATGTTGATGGCACTTTAAGTTAAAGTTTCCTTCCTTTGCCTCGGTAGCACTGCAGTGAATTTGGGCCCCTACGGACAGTATTGATGTAGAGAGTTTTTTTTAGCAAGTACAACATGATTGTGACTGATAGGCGGTCTCGAATGAAGGAGGAAACTGTTGGCATGTTGTACTTCAGTCATTTACATTCCTCTTCCTTGTAGGTCTGTTGTACAGTGATAAATGAATACGTTCAGAATAGTATAGTTCACTTTGAAACTGTGTTTGTAAATTTGTAAATATGCATATTTGTGTGTGTGTGTGTGTGTGTTAATACTTCTTGCACTCTTATGTTGTTGTTTCTCTTATTTTTCATAGTGTGTTCAAAACTGTATGACAAACAATGTGTGATTAAACAGTATGATTTTACTCCGAACTGTTGTGTATGCAATTTCGCAAATTATGCCTGTGTTCTAACCAATTTGCTACAAAACGCTAAATTTTAGAAGTATAGATACTAAAAAACGCTAAATTTGACAATCGAAACGCTAAATCTCTGATTTTTAAAAGCTAAAAACCACGAACTCTACTGATTATACTTCCAGTTCTAATGTACTTTCCTATTTCATTCTATCTTGCTAAAATACTTCATCTTTCTTTAAGATTGACATCTGTTTTCTTCTCTTTCAAACAGCTTGGGTTGAGGCCCCAAGTGTTTGAAAGAAGTGAGTTTTTCTACCATAACTTCCTCTTTAGAGCCTTCTCTGCTCTTCAAATCAATGGGGCAATGTCCCACAGAATTTGTAGTTTCTTCAGTATCTTGGGTTAGGTCCCCAAATACTAACAGTGCTAGTCAGTAACGCTTGCATTTATGTTAACCTCAATCAAGTTCTCTCTTATTCTTCACCAAACAGTGAAAACACTTTTCCATATATTATTGTTAAAACAAATGATATTATATTTATATATTATATTTATACTCATGTTATTGCTTTCAAAATAAATATGTATCTGTTTATGCAACTTGTTCTCTCTTTCTTTGCTACTTGCTATAAATGTGTTTCTACCTCATTAATCATAACGCTCAATTTAGTTTTGACTCTGACCATTAGTCTGAGTTCACCCTGATACGGGAAGTCTTTAATTGACTGATCCAATACCAGATGTGATAAAAGGGACACGAACATCATAGACGAATATCTAGAAGAGGAGGGTGCTATGTTTGAAGAGGACTGACTACTGATGAATACATTACATTAATTTAAGGTCACATTTAACATTCTACATTTTTATTAGTTCAGAGTGGGTTTCTCCGTACCTCAGGTTTATATGACCTAAGCTTGTGGAAGCCTCTTTTCCCTTAAAAATTAGCGCCCCTTGAGAAGGTGGTGAGGTTGTCGTTCCTTCAAGGGCTTATCACTAACATACCACCGGCCATTAACATCGGTATTTGCTTTTACAAAACAAGTTCATGTCAAATAAAAAATAGTTTCCTTAGTGATAATGTCATATTTTTTCCAAAAATCTCAAAAATACGAAAAATGTCTACTTTTACACCCTCCGTATTTCTGGAACCGTTCACTTTAGCAAGATTATGCAAAGGACCATATATGTTTGCAATTGAATGTAGATAATTTTTGTACATGTCACATTTTGCACTAAACCGTATAGTTTTCGAAATATGTAAGTAAAACTGATTAAAAAAACTACTAACAGGGTGACCGCTTTCTGGAAAACTTAGGGAACACAGGGAATTTAAATGTCATAGAATAAACTGGGAAAACGTTGTAACGATGAAAACAATGTCTTGACGTATGATTGGGCTTAATAATAAAGCATCGTTGGCGGTATGAAATAATCCTGCATACAAGATTAAGTACCGTACCGTAATTTGACCGTTCTGCCTTTTCTTCTTTACGGATGTTCGCCTTTCAGGGTGTCCAATGTCAAAAATTAGTTTCGCAAGAAAAAAATGTTTAGCCTGTACCTTATTCCATATAAGCCAGAGCTGCGAAGAAGAGCTCTTGTCTATACGAGCACACTACCTTCGATTGAAATATTACAGACACCGTATCAATTGTAAACTGGCTTTAACTTCATGTCAGTAAGAGGTAAGAGCTCTTCTCCGCGGCTCTGGTGTGTTGTCATTTGACTCTCAACTTATATGGAATAAGGTATAGTTGTGGTGTAACGTGATTCACTGAACAGATGGCGCAAAATCTGATTTGAGTTAACTTATGTCCCAGGCACCAGGCATCCTTTGCAGACAGTCAAAGCGTTTTTAGCCTATATTCATTTTATGAAAAAATTGTCTTTTGAGATCACCTTTTGTCCGTGTGTGTATATGCGTGTGCATATGTGTGGTGTTTGTCCTTAATAACTTCTAAATAGCTGGAGCGATTTCAATGAAACTCGGTAAGGTCATAGCACTATTTCGGCCGACCCCGACCGTGCCCTTCAAATATTATTACGTCTCACCAATCCAACATGGCGGCTGTGCGAAATATTTCACCAGCATTCAAAATCTCCGAAACTATTGCCGATATCAACCTGAAATTTTGTATGGTGATAAAGGCACTAATGGAAGTTCACCTATGAGACTTTCAAAAACCTGGTAACTACAAAACCAACATGGTGGCCAGGCGAATTTGAGACTTTAAAAATAGACCTTTATCGCGATTTAACCATCCAAACGCAATGAAACATGGTACAGCAAATTTTTATACATATTGCAATGCACCGGCTTCTAATTTAGTTCAATTGTTTACATAACCTCAAGATGGCGGCTGTGCGAAATATTTCACCGGCATTCTATATCTCCGAAACTATTACTGATATCTTCCTGAAATTTTGTACGGTGATAAAGGGTACTACTACAAGTTTATCTATGTTACTTTCAAAAACCTGTAAAGTACAAAATGAACATGGCGGCCAAGCGAAGTTGGTACATTTGAACAGACTTTTCTCACAATTTAACCATATGAGCGAAGTGAAATATGGTGCAGTAGATATTTATACACATTCTAATGCACTGGAATCTAATTTAGTTCAATTGTTTACATAACCTCAAGAAGGCGGCTGTGCGAAATTTTAAAATTAGGTTTTTATTTCTTGTGCCCTAATCATGCGATTGAAGTTTGAATACCACACGTGTACAATAATCTTCATGTAATAGTACATAAATAAAAATCCAACATGGCGACCATCTGAAATATTTAGACGATTCTCAATATCGGCGAATCTATTACAACAATCAAACTGAAATTTTGTATGTTGATAGAGGCAATAAACATGAGTAGGATATATGGCCATTGGCTGTATAGTTCTTCACGGAACTACTTGTTTTTAATAAGAAGCGATGAGCGAAGAGAAATACAGATAACTTTAATAGAATATCTTTGGCTATAATGAGTAATAAAAGAAATACTGCAACGACAATGGTTTACATAACATAAAATTCACTGATCAACAATCAACACTTTTATATTTAGTATTTTTTGAAGATCATGGGGGGATCGTCGAAATTCAATCCAGAATAGCTGCAACCGTCAAAATACCCAGATTTTCAGCCTTGGTTAGAAGACGTTCCCAAATATGCAAAACATGCGTTTTGTAACCTGTGCAAAAAACAGATTGCTTTGAGCAACATGGGCAAGAGAGCTATCACTAGCCACATGACATGAAAAATTCACAAAGCAAGGATCACCAGCCAGCATGTGGCTGCGCTTTTATCAGATCGAGCCATACTTAAGTTCGGTCGTTTTATATCCCGTGTCAAAAAGACTGAGCCTTCATATTTTGTCATGGTAATGCCTTTGTGGATTTTTTTTATTAAAAAAGAAATTTTAAAGGAAAACATTCACGAGGAAACTCTCATAGCGATGAGAAGAGCATGGGATGGAATTCAGGGTGCAGGTGGAGAAGATGCCATAAACATTGATGATGAAATAGTTCGTTACGCTTGTGGGGCTAGGGGTAAGGAAAAAATCCCTAAGAAGAACGAAAATGGCGGGAAACAGAAATAGAGCAGTTGAGTCAGTACGAGAGAGAGAGGAAGAAGAAGAAGAAGAAGAAGAAGAGAAAGGATGAAGTGTCAATGGCATTAAATAAAGAAAGGAAGAATTTTGCACAAAGCAACATGAGCTGGAAATAAAAACATTGAACACTGTAATAAGGTTCTAGAAGAACGACAAAAAGCGTGGGAGAAATGGAATTCAAACAAAAATCAAGACAACAGAAATAATCTAATAGAAAAAAGAAGAATGGCTACTCATACTTTCAAAAGGGAAAGAAAATTGTTCTTTCTGAAAGAACGACAACAAATAGAAGATGAATTTAAAAACAACAATGTGAGAAATTTCTACCAGCTATTTCGAAAACAATTGAATAAATTTGAAGCCCCCACATTATTACTTGTAAATCCAAAGGCAAAACAAATATCACATTCTAATCAAGAGAATTGTAATATAATGGCAGAGTATTTTGAAGACCTACACAATTGTCATAAGCCGGAAGACAAGTTTATCACCAACACTACTAACATTCAAAATAAAATTTCTATAGCACCAGACTTGGACGAAATTAAAGAAATTGTACGCAACTTGAAAAACAACAAAGCCGCTGGTGAAGATGGGATTAGGGCAGAGTTGCTGAAAGCCATTAATGATGATATAATCATACAATTGAAAGATATAATTGATAAGATCTGGGAAAATGAAAAAGTTCCTGAAGAATGGAAAGTCGCCATAATACACCCTATCCATAAGAAGGGGTCTAAATCTGACCCGAATAATTATAGAGGCATATCGCTTGTGTCAGTAGCATATAAAATTCTTTCCAAAGCTTTACTCAATCGTGCAGAACCCCAATTAGACGTACAAATATGAGAGTATCAAAATGGCTTTCGTAAACATAGATCTTGTGTTGAACAGATATGGAATCTTAAAACTATTTTGCAAATGAGACAGTTAAGAAATAAAGAAACGAAAGTTACTTTTATAGATTTTGCAAAAGCCTATGATTCCATTAACAGAGAATCTCTCATCAACATTCTAAAAAAAATTGGTTTGGATCCTAAAACTACAAACATTATTCAGGATATGCTAATAAATACCACGTCCAAAGTCCGATTTCGTGGGGAGTTCTCCAAGGCTTTTGAAATAAACATAGGAGTCAGACAAGGTGATGGATTGTCACCATTACTTTTTAACTGCGCCTTGGGAAAGGTGATCTGAGAGTGGAGGAAAACAGACACCAAAGGGGTTAAATTAGGATATCAACGAGATAACATCTATATAGATTGTTTGGCTTTTGATGACGACATTGCTCTAATTACTGATACACCGGGAAATGCCAAAATACAAATTGATAATTTAATACAACAAGCAAATAAAATAGGTCTACAAATTTCCTTCACAAAGACAGAATTTATATCCAATGTCAAAATTAGTCCTGATAAATTATGTATTCAACAAAACGGAATCAAAAGAGTGAATTGATTACAATACGGTTAGAACAAAGAAAATGAATATAGCTTTCCAGCTCACAAGGAACATTTATAAGAAAAAAGCATTACCTAATACTATTAAAATTAAACATGATAATACTGTTGTGAAACCAGAGGCCTTATATGGATCTGAAACACTCAAATTAATGAATAAAGGTGAAATTAACAAAATCATGGTCATGGAAAGGAAAATAGTTAGAAGTATACTTGGCCCTAGGAAAGTAGGAGCAGGTTACAACAGACCTAGACCAAATGCAGAAATTTATGAGCATGCAGAAAACATGCTACATACCATGCGAAGAAGAAGATTATCCTTTTCTGGACATTTACAAAGAATAAACGATGATAGATTGAGAAAGAAATTTTTCAATAAAATTATAAAACATAAGATACAGCCAGCTTGGTTTTAACAGACCTTGAATGACCTTAAAGAGGCCAATATACAAATTGAAGACATACCTAATAGACAACTCTTTCGGAACAAAATTAAAACAGTCACCTTCAAGGAGGAACTAGAGAGAAGCAGGAAACAGCCACACGACGTTGAGGAGCTCCGGCGACAACAATCTGAAAGAATGAAGCAATTTTGGGTGACGAAGAAGAAATCATATAGCAAAACTTGATGTATTGATTTAACGTGCTCTATTAAGGGCTATTCGATTAAATAAATAAAAACATTGAAGAAATAAGAAATTCAAACGTATTCAAAGTCACCTTAATATCTGGGATTAAATATTATACCTAAATATTTGTGATTATTTTGAAATGTGATTAATGAAACGTGTAAGTTATTTAATTTGTGAAAGATATACATTGTCAAAAGAGACTATATATTATGTGTTATGTATTTTACGTTCTATATTAAAAAATAGAGTATTTACCGTACATAAATTGTTTTATTTTTTGAAAATAAACATAAATAGTATTCTTATAAAAGTATAATCTATGTGTTAATTAAAGGTTAAATTTAACACAGGGAAAACACAGGGAAATTAACTTTAGGTAACCAGCGGTCACCCTGACTAATTTATCAACTTCTCCTCCTCCTCCTCCTCCCCCCCCCCCCCCCCCCCGAAACCCGACGCTTAAAATGTTGTAACTTTTTACCAAACTATATGTGGACTGTGAAGAACAATTTGGGGCTGGAGGAAACTTTTACTTTGGATGTTTGCGTTTGGGTCTAATAGCACCGTACTAGTAGTTCTAAATTTCAAAACAACGCGCCGCGCCGAGCATAAGGTCTGAAGCACATGACGGGACGGCAGTAAAGCAGTGATACATTACCGCGCGCAAATTGTACTTACTTTTTATTTCTATGCTTGTTTTAAACTTCTGTTATCAATATGCCAGGCTGCTTTGTGCCTGCTTTGTAAGTCTGGGTATAAGAAAGGAGATGGTCGGCACTTGTTTAGACCACGTCAAAACTGTTTGGAAGAATGGAACAGAAAAATTCCACGAGCTGACCGACAATTAACTTTGAGTGACCGTCGGTGTGTGACTTACATTTTAGTGATGACATGATTATTAAAGTGGATTATTTCATAATAGATGGAAAGACTGTGGAATCAGTTCGTGATAGGTGGAAGCTAGCCGAGAATGCTGTGCCGCATAATTTTCCGGGGATTCCTAGTTATTTAAGTTTCAAACGTCGTAAGAGGATAGGTCCGATAAAACGCTCACCTCTTTCAGAAAAGAAACAGTGAGGAGTCACAGTTCCTCAGGATGTCGTAAATGAATCGGTCAGTGTCAGCATTGGGATTGAGTGCTATGGGAAACTTGATTCTCCGCCATGTAATAATTTCGCGAGTGAAGTAATGCGATTGCGTTAGGAGGTAAAACGTCTAAAGCGTATTGTCGTTCTTAACCGAAGGAAACGATATGAGCATTCGAAACAAATAGCAAAATTAAAATCTTTTATTCTGAAATATAATGTGATTGGTATATCGGAGAAGCAAAAACTTATCGTTCGCACCAGGATTAAAATGAATGAAGCTAATTCGCATGGAATGCGTTACGAACCTGAATGTATACTAGAAAGCTTACTCCTACTGATTAAGTCTAGGAAAGTGTATGAACAATGCGAGAAGCATAAATTTCTCCCATTACCGTCAGTTTCATTGCTAAGAAAGATGTCTCGTGGACTGAAGTGTTCCTATGGTGTAAATCCATCACTAAAGAATTTGAGGGGGGTGACGAGAATCACCGTAACTGTGTTCTTATATTTGACGAAGTGAAGTTAAGAGAGGATATCGGATTAACTCTTCAAAGTGCAGTTTTCATGGATTTGTAAACATGGGTGAATTTAATAATAATATGTTTATTGCAGCAAAATTGCCATACAAATTAACATAAACACTAATCACAACAAAAATTGATCAATGATACATATCTTTCTGTACATGTAACGACATGTTATCTGTCACATAACTCTCCACAGAGATGACACATACAGGTCGCACATGGGTCATGGATTCTCTCTCTCCGGCATAACTTATGGTGGAAACCATTCACGGCAAGCCTTGTGACAAGATTCTTAAGATGGTAATTCGCCTCCTTCCAATCCTTTCTAATCATAGCATTTGTACTGTAGAAATCGACCCAGATTTCTCGTTTTTTTTCTTGGTGTTCAAGTACTACTTCTTCATAAACTGGCGTGGATGATAGCAGCATTTTCAATCGTAGATCTTCGAGCAACATTGTTTCATTCGTCATTTCGTAAACCAGTCTGGATTTAGAAAGGAAAGTGCTCGCTTCAGGAACGTCGCTTTAATTTTCTTAATGTCTTTTAAATTATTTCTTGTAAGGTACTGCCAAATTACTTGTATACCATAAGTGATTATTGGTACAATTTTGGTATTAAAAAGCTTCATCGCAGTTTGAATTGAGATCTTACAGAGGTTATGCCTTTGTACTTCACATGCGCCGTATAGGTGGTTCCTTGGGTTTGCAGTATAACGCCCAGGTATTTGAATGTATCACATTGTTAAGTGATTGGTGATCTAGAATGATTACATAATCCATCGCTTTTATGCCTCCTCTTCTGAACGTCATTTTTACCAACTTATTCCTGTTTATAGTTACGTCTGTTTCTTTGGCCCATGACGTCAACTTGTCAACAGCTGTTTGTACGGAAGTTTTTGACACCGAAGTCAAAGCCATGTCATCAGCATAAATGTAAAGCATGACATCGTCTGCTTTAATTGCTCTTACCACGTCGTAGGTAGCGATGTTGAATAAGATGGGATTGAGAGGGTCCCCTTGTAAGACGCCCTGGTTAGGATCTGTCAATGCGAGACCTCCTCTTTCGTGAAGGACTAGAAGTGAAGCTTCTAGTCTAATAAGCAAATGAACTTTACTAAGTAGGAAAAGATTGAACATTGATAAGTAACTAGTAATGGAAACAGTTTGCCAATAACAGTGGTATTTTATTCAAAAACAACTTTCAAAAGATTAACAATAAATATATAAACATGTAAATGGAAATGTGACCTGCGAAAGGCCAACAACAAGTGAACAGGATTTCATAAGCTTTCAAAAAACTCTCAAAAGATTAACAATAAATAAATATATAAACATGTAATGGAAATGTGACCTTTGACAGGCCGACAACAAGCGAACAAGATTTCATAAGCTTTCAAAAACAACTCTCAAAAGATTAACAATAAATAAATATATAAACATGTAATGGAAATGTGACCTTTGACAGGCCAACAACAAGTGAACAAGATTTCATATGCTTTGAATGCCAACAGACCTGAGAATAAGTAACCACTTTGTGGCCAGTTAGTCTAAAGTAAAACTATGCAGGGTAAAATAGTGAGTAACTATAGTGCTCAATAATGACTTAAAATCTAGCCTAGGACTGCACACTGAGAGTAGGCTAGTTTATTTACAGAAAAATCAACATTAACATGCCAGTAGGGATAACAGCCCGCTAGTCGCCTGATAGTTACAAGGCGAGGTTGTTTGCAATTGAAATGGGAGCATTCCCAAAACCTTGATAGATTAAATAGAGAAATAACCATTCACTTCGTCAAATAGGTGAACTGGTGTTAAGCCCAATAGTTTATACAAAAATAGAGAAAAGGATGATTTGTTTTGAAGGATAGTTAACATGCGAAAGAGAGAGCCCAGTTGTTTTCTCATAGCCCACAATTTAAAGGCATAATACATGCTTAAACCACTTAATAGAAGGAAATAAGTTGAGTTGGGTATAGTTTGACAAGTTATTTAAGTCATGTAACATAACCCTAAAAAGAAAGATACATTTTTAAGTTTAGAAATGTTTTAGGTTATAATAAACACTTAGCTTGTTGGCGGTGGTGTAGAGGATTTTCCACATAATAGGAATAGAGGAAGAACGTGTTGATCACTTTTTTCCGTCTTAGAAATGTTGAAGACTTCGTGCCCAGCACAGAAGAAAATTTGTTTATCACCTTTGCTCAAGACAAACTGACGTACTGTACCCTTTTACCTACCAATACCTGTTGAATCCCTGGATAGCAGCTGGATCGTAGAACCTGAAAATGCCCCGGCTCTAAAGACCCCCCAAGTTCTACCAACAGACACAGGGATAATAGGGCCACTCGAATACCTAACAGGATGTATTAAGACTGACCAAAGCTCAGAAAAAGAAAAGACTAGCTCAAAACACAAGAATTCTTCAAGAGGAAGAAAGAATCCCAAAGGTGTGGAAAACACTAAAATACCTAGCGATGGCCCCCTTAATACACCCTTCCATCACCTCTATAAAGCATCACGCAATAATTAAAACCAAGTAATAAAGGAGTTTATTGTAAGAATAAACAAGACAGAAAAATATCAATTTTGTCGATACCACGACCAATCAAAAGATCTCATTGATAATACTGGATTGTCTTTCAAAAAAAAGTTACCCATTATCTCAACTAAGGCATATTAATAATAATAATGATCAATCAATCCCATATGGTAAGCATTTACAAAAAGAAAAATATTATAAGACTTGAATACATTAAATTAATTTCGGTTCCTTAACGGAAATAACATCTTATACAAAAATATCCTGATTATAATTAATAATCCTACACGACATCTTCAGTAACATTATATGTTCTTGTTATTAAACGAAGAAATTCATATGGCATATTTACAGAATATAATTTACACAAAATTCCAGAATAATTTCAATTATTCTCTTCCCACTGACTTGATGTCACGACATTCCTTTCTGCTTAATATTGTTTCATTTCTAGTTTTAGGGTAATTCTGCCGAACAGTTAAGCTAAGCAAAAATTAATCATAAATTCAGCCTTAAATAGTTATCGGTTTCCTTATTAAACATACATATTATGGCAAAATTGTTATATTAGTTTTACTGGAAATATTTAACCGGATATCCACTCAAGATTCTCAATAATACTGCTCAGAAAAATATTAATCTTCACACAGGCATTTTCACGATAACAGCGATAAAGTTAACAATGACCAAATATTAACCATACTAGGTTAAAAACAACACCTCTCTGGGTTAAAACCCCAATCAATCTAATCCTGATTGGCACACCTGGCTCAATCCTCAACAAGAAAAATATGCTTTACAAAGCATTGCATCAATATACTTAAACACAAAGACATTACTCATAGTACATGCCTCTCTAAAGTCGAACATGCACCTATAATAGGAGCCTTACTGTTATAAATCCACAATTATGAAAATCAGCTGTTTATAGAAAAATCCTGAACACATGTGCGAAAAAAAAAATGATTCTGTAACAGATTACGAATAAAGCCCAGTGGATTTCAGAAATATTCCACCTATCTTTAAAAACTTGCCTTACATTGATGTATTACATGATCCATAATTCTTAAACGTATGACTTATAGTAAGTCGTCCCTGGGATTATCCTCGCAAATTTGGATGTCGTTCTAATACCCTCTTAATAGAGAAAAACTATTGCACCAAAGGCAATGATATCAATTTAATCCAGTGTTAACTTCATAAGAGAAAAAAAATATAACACTCACCAACCACACAAACTGAGGTTGTAAAGTGATCTATAAAGATAAATTCAATCTCAAAATAAGATCTTCCCTGAATTTCCCGAACGCGAAAATGTCGATGGATTAGACCTACAGCATAGATCTAGGTTAGCGACAAAGGCTAAGCGACTAATGACCCATTAGGCAATCCATTCCGAAAATCACGCTCAGAAAATACAAGTTAAATCTGTTATTAAATTGCAGAAAAAAAAATTAGTCAAAGGACTCGAAGTAACATTTAGAATATCAGGATCCGAAAACTTCCTAATATCGTAATCAGAATACGAAAAGGAAAATTCCCCTCAAAAAATACGATGATCCAAGCGAAAGTGCTTAAAGAATAATACAATAGAATATGAAAAACTCAACCAAAGTTCTCAAAAGAAAATTGTGTTACTAAAATGTTCTTACACAAGAAAAAACTGTAGATCTTCTTCCTACATTTGTTTCTCGACAAATAAGAATGAGCATATTAGTTTAAATACTGTAAAATACTACTGAAATTGTTAATTTATTCATCAAAATTACACAAAGGATGCACTCATTTTTATGAGTCAAAATCCTGGCATCATAGAAGGTCAGTTTCGAAATAAACATCGAACCTGCACTTTCTACTCAACCATTTAATCTACAAAATCAAACATGGCAATGTGTGGTAGTTCTAAATGTCCACGCTACGCTACTGTAACAAGTTGAAGTGATCTGTACCTTTGGCGAATCTAGATGAGGAAAAAAGGATATCGTTGGCCATACTAAGCTCCAGACCAACAGAAAACATGCTGGACTCCAACTGGGTTTCCACAGAACGAACCAAAGTCCTCCTAGGCTCGAACCACACCCGGTCGGTCGAAATAGTTCCAACATATCCTGGCGATATCTTCCCATACATATTCGAATACCGACGGACGGACCGCACAAAGTTTATCAACTCGTCACGAAGCGAGGGTGAACTCGAACAGTCACTAACAAGTTCCAATATATGAACGCAAGTGTGAACAAGTTCACAAGGGTCGACGCGGCCCCTTGCATCACGAGAGTCGCTTGCACACTTCATGCTAAATGAAAGTTGCTGCCAACATGTCCCCGCTGCACTCTGCTAATGTAGTATTCTTAAATCAATTTAGCCTACCATCATAATGGATATAAGCTTCATATTGTTCCTTCCCTCTGACACCTTGCTTGAGAATGTGCTCTTTTCAAAAAGTATAATCACTGTGAAGAGTGAATCAAGTCTAGGCTGCATTTCCACGACGGTTTATATGCAGAGTTTCGTGACACATGACAGCTGAGCTCGCGGTCGGGATTGTGAAAGTATCCATCCGCATGGCCCGTTAGTTGCTGTAGATACACGGTCGCAAAGATAAACTATTACATGTTTAAGACCATGTCTGAGCCCTATTAAACACGTTTCTACTTCACGTAGAATGCTGAACGAACTAGCGTATACACTTCAGCACGGTCACACGTTTTTAAAACTCCCGTTAGCTGGCGACTTTACTTTCACTGTTTTCAGGCTCAAACCTGTACGCTGTCAGTTTCTATACTCATTGCTCTCTCCACGAGGTCGTCTTGGTCTCACATCCGCTCCCCCCACTCCTTCACACGTCACGACTCGATACGAAATATATCGCAGTCGAAACGTAATCAGCAGTGAGTTTACAGATCATCTTCTGTTCTTCATACTTTCTTAATAATAGCTTTCTGCCATGGAAATATACACACAGACGTATGTAGCTGCTTACATATAGCGTTAAATATGCTTTAATTTGTATTAATCACTCTCAGGTGAATCGATCGATATAGTGTTAGACACAGTCAACATGGTTATTATCGATGACCTTCGGGTTTCTCGTCGGAAACACGAGCTCTGCCGATCTCTTTCTTGATAGCATGGCTTTTGCTCGCTGTAGACCAGCTGTAATTATAGACTTCAGAGGCTAGTTAGGAAGTTACAGGGTGTTCCCAAAATACTGTAACCATGTCTGTACTTAAGACCTTTATGAATAATGGTGCATTTTCCCTTTGATACCTTAAATAAAAGTCTCCTCAACTTTTATTTACACCATTCCAGGTAATCTCGGCATATGTAGCATTATTCAGTCAACACTCAGACTATCTTCTGCACATATCTTTTCAGGTTTTTTGCATTGAAACGACCTATCATTTCTCTTCCATTTAGGCTTACTACCTCATAACAATTATTTCATTTTATTATAGTGACTTCTCTGTCATGGTAATCTCTTTCTTGTCGTCGTGAACAGATAGAATGCGTGACATCTCAGTGCTCAATTTCTTCTTGAAAATGTTTTTTCTTTGTCCCGGTCAGGCGTTCTTTCTGAACTCTGACCTTCTCTGCTAGTACTGGGTTGTGACTTATCCGGATTTTCATCCTTTCTTTCCTTCGATTTTCTTCCTTCAACCTCCGTGGACTTATCTCGCCCTCTCTTGAGCCTCTCCTGTTGCACTTTCTTATCGGATGCCTCCGTCCGATAATTGTTGTATCTTGAGTACCCTTGATTTTGTCTCTTATCTCTGTTGTCACGGGTATCCCTATCATTCCTATTATATCTATTATCTCGATTATTTTGATCATATCTGTAGTTCCTGTTATAGGGCGTTTCTCGATAATCATTCCGGTTTCGATCATTATCTCTTCGATAGAAATTTCTCTCCTCGTAGCGACGTTGCCATGGTCTCTCCTGGACGTCCCTACGTTGGTTTTCCCATCTCCTCTCTTGCTGATGGGTATTTCTAATAGGACCCATTCTATCATCTCTTCTTTGCCCAAAACGATCCGTCTGCTGTGTACGGTTCATCATTACCGCATTTACAACTTTCGATTCCTGCCTGGCATTTTTGACTATGGTAGGTTGCGTCATCATACTCATATGATCTAATCGACGTAACAAGTCATCTAACGACGTTAAAGACGATACTCCGGAAGAAATAATTGATCTCCTTACTTCCGCAGGCAATTGACGTGAGATAGCTTCAAGGAGTTCTTCCTGGGTTAACGGCGGCTGAAGAAAACGGAGTTTAGCTAACTGACACGCAAAGTATTCAGCATAGCTGGTTGGTCCTGTACTGGAGTACTTGCGTGAATAGACTTCCGATCTCACATTTTGTTGGACCTCGATCGACCAAAATCTTTGTATGAAGGCTTCCGAAAACTGTTCAAAATTGTCAAATGTGTAACGAAAAGCCCTGAACCATTGTAACGGAGCATCGGTAAGAAACCTTTCCACCATACGTAGCTCACGCTCACGTGGCACATGTGACTCCAAAAAGTAATCTCTTAATGTCCTGACAAATTCGATTGGTGTCATTCCATCCAAGTTGCTAAACTTCCTAGGTTTGTCATCAAAGTATCGTATTATGGTTACATTCGGTGTCCTTTCCAATGATTTCGAAGTATAATCACCCACGCCTACGTTGGGGTTCGGAGAACTATAAGTTTCCCTGCTTGTTCGAATGGGACTCAGATGTTCCATTTGACTGAGCCGAACGTTGGGTTCGTTGTTGGAAGATTCCTGCATCATCCTTTCCCTACCATCAGGTACTATCACTTCAGGTTGTTCAACTACAACTCGAAAATCGGACTGTAAAAGTGATCGCAATTGATCTTTTAGCGTATCTAAATTGATATGCCCCTCTAGATTAATTTGCTCGAGACCCTTTCTGATTTCATTAATCTCGGAAGTTTTCTTCTCCCTGACCTCATTTAACTCTATCTTACTTTGGTCGACTTTAGTTTCAACACTGTTAATACGTTTCTCTAAATCGGATATGTTATTAACCTGTGTATTTTGAATTCCATCCATTCTTTTGCTTAGATCTTCCCTAACTTTTATTATGTCTTTGCTATTAGTTGCAAGACCAGTGGCAAGTTTAGATTCTAACTTAGATTTCTCAACTTTAAAACATTCCTCATTAATTTTCATGATATCTTGACGAAATGTTACAATATTATCACTTATGATCCCTTTCAAATCGATGTCAAAATCATCCCTGAGAAGTTTCGTATGATCAGTGACTTGAGCTCGGAGTGTCCCCATTTCACATTTCAACTGCTCCAGGCTATTCTGGGTCTGATTAGTGTCATGGGAAAACTGTAGCTGAAGTGTTTCTAAATTTTTTTTACTGAGCTTCACACTCTTTTCAAAGTCTAGTCTAATCTCAACTTGAAACTCTTTATTAGATTTTTCTAGCTCCATTAACTTAACCTCCGTCTGATTTTGACTAGATTCGATTTTTTGGACCTCTAGCTCCATTTTATTTTGACTGGATTCTATTAATCCCACATCTGTTCTTAAATCATTGATTTGGGATTGCATAATCCTTACATTAGAGTTTACATCCTTTACTGTTTCCTCAATTCCCCTTTGACTAGTCTGAACATTGTTAAGATCTGTTTGCATTGATGTTTGACTATTTTGCATTGATGTTTGACTATTTTGCATTGATGTTTGACTAGTTTGGATATTGTTAAGATCTGCTTGCATTGAAGTTTGACTAGTTTGGATTCTTTCTTGGGCAACCTGTACCAAGCCAACATTAGCCCGTAGTGTACTGATATCTAGTTGTGTTTTTCTATTATCGTCCTGGATATCTTCGATATTAGATTCTACACTGGTAACCTTCTTTTCTACCCTTTTAGAACTGTCATTGATAGCCTTCAAGGAGGATTGCATAGTATCAATTTCCCCCCTGATACCTTCAGCAACTGCATCTTTTATCACTCCCTGACTTTGAATAACAGTTTCAGACATATGGTCTAATGCAGATTTAGTTTGGACCTTAATATTTTCTATGTCCTGATTCAAATTGTCCATTTTATGTTGAATAATTTCAAACATCTTCTTAACGTCACCAACAGTCACCATATTACCTTCAGACATGCTTCACTACACTTCACAAGAAATAAGAATACCACACCAACAAAGCACAGCGAGAACATCGACAAACAACCACCATTTACCATACATGCTCATTCTTATTGTCTGGCGTTACCTTAAAATAAGCTTATGTCTAAACACAAAGTGCCCCATTTCATTTGGGATCGACCATATACAAGTGCGTGTTGGTTTATATCGGTGAAGGTCTATGATTCTACCATTACTTAAATTTTAAATTTACTACAAATACTTCTATTTTTAATGATGTCAGCAATGATCATCAGCCGGAAACAAGTAGAACAAATTATTAACAGAGCGTGTGGCACCACTCCAATACATAAAATAAAATAAAAATTAATAATGGTTGCAATACCACTTGTAAGTCAAGTAGCTCGAGTATCCTCGTGATTGCTTTGTTCCATAGGAATTCCAATAGTTCGTGCCAAAATATTGGTTCACCATTATTTTATCGCCTTGATTCATGGTCACACAAGAAACACGGTGTTCCAATTCGCGATCTGTGTTACATGATCATAAAACTAATTTCCACTTTGTACTTTCAGTTTCAATTTTGGCAGAATTATGGCATTCAACTCCCTGGTATTCGCTCTGGTATTCCAGTTTTTCGAAGCCCCTGAGCTGGGCGCCACCTAATGTACCCTTTTACCTACCAATACCTGTTGAATCCCTGGATAACAGCTGGATCGTAGAACCTGAAAATGCCCCGGCTCTAAAGACCCCCCAAGTTCTACCAACAGACACAGGGATAATAGGGCCACTCGAATACCTAACAGGATGTATTAAGACTGACCAAAGCTCAGAAAAAGAAAAGACTAGCTCAAAACACAAGAATTCTTCAAGAGGAAGAAAGAATCCCAAAGGTGTGGAAAACACTAAAATACCTAGCGATGGCCCCCTTAATACACCCTTCCATCACCTCTATAAAGCATCACGCAATAATTAAAACCAAGTAATAAAGGAGTTTATTGTAAGAATAAACAAGACAGAAAAATATCAATTTTGTCGATACCACGACCAATCAAAAGATCTCATTGATAATACTGGATTGTCTTTCAAAAAAAAGTTACCCATTATCTCAACTAAGGCATATTAATAATAATAATGATCAATCAATCCCATATGGTAAGCATTTACAAAAAGAAAAATATTATAAGACTTGAATACATTAAATTAATTTCGGTTCCTTAACGGAAATAACATCTTATACAAAAATATCCTGATTATAATTAATAATCCTACACGACATCTTCAGTAACATTATATGTTCTTGTTATTAAACGAAGAAATTCATATGGCATATTTACAGAATATAATTTACACAAAATTCCAGAATAATTTCAATTATTCTCTTCCCACTGACTTGATGTCACGACATTCCTTTCTGCTTAATATTGTTTCATTTCTAGTTTTAGGGTAATTCTGCCGAACAGTTAAGCTAAGCAAAAATTAATCATAAATTCAGCCTTAAATAGTTATCGGTTTCCTTATTAAACATACATATTATGGCAAAATTGTTATATTAGTTTTACTGGAAATATTTAACCGGATATCCACTCAAGATTCTCAATAATACTGCTCAGAAAAATATTAATCTTCACACAGGCATTTTCACGATAACAGCGATAAAGTTAACAATGACCAAATATTAACCATACTAGGTTAAAAACAACACCTCTCTGGGTTAAAACCCCAATCAATCTAATCCTGATTGGCACACCTGGCTCAATCCTCAACAAGAAAAATATGCTTTACAAAGCATTGCATCAATATACTTAAACACAAAGACATTACTCATAGTACATGCCTCTCTAAAGTCGAACATGCACCTATAATAGGAGCCTTACTGTTATAAATCCACAATTATGAAAATCAGCTGTTTATAGAAAAATCCTGAACACATGTGCGAAAAAAAAAATGATTCTGTAACAGATTACGAATAAAGCCCAGTGGATTTCAGAAATATTCCACCTATCTTTAAAAACTTGCCTTACATTGATGTATTACATGATCCATAATTCTTAAACGTATGACTTATAGTAAGTCGTCCCTGGGATTATCCTCGCAAATTTGGATGTCGTTCTAATACCCTCTTAACAGAGAAAAAATATTGCACCAAAGGCAATGATATCAATTTAATCCAGTGTTAACTTCATAAGAGAAAAAAAAATATAACACTCACCAACCACACAAACTGAGGTTGTAAAGTGATCTATAAAGATAAATTCAATCTCAAATTAAGATCTTCCCTGAATTTCCCGAACGCGAAAATGTCGATGGATTAGACCTACAGCATAGATCTAGGTTAGCGACAAAGGCTAAGCGACTAATGACCCATTAGGCAATCCATTCCGAAAATCACGCTCAGAAAATACAAGTTAAATCTGTTATTAAATTGCAGAAAAAAAAATTAGTCAAAGGACTCGAAGTAACATTTAGAATATCAGGATCCGAAAACTTCCTAATATCGTAATCAGAATACGAAAAGGAAAATTCCCCTCAAAAAATACGATGATCCAAGCGAAAGTGCTTAAAGAATAATACAATAGAATATGAAAAACTCAACCAAAGTTCTCAAAAGAAAATTGTGTTACTAAAATGTTCTTACACAAGAAAAAACTGTAGATCTTCTTCCTACATTTGTTTCTCGACAAATAAGAATGAGCATATTAGTTTAAATACTGTAAAATACTACTGAAATTGTTAATTTATTCATCAAAATTACACAAAGGATGCACTCATTTTTATGAGTCAAAATCCTGGCATCATAGAAGGTCAGTTTCGAAATAAACATCGAACCTGCACTTTCTACTCAACCATTTAATCTACAAAATCAAACATGGCAATGTGTGGTAGTTCTAAATGTCCACGCTACGCTACTGTAACAAGTTGAAGTGATCTGTACCTTTGGCGAATCTAGATGAGGAAAAAAGGATATCGTTGGCCATACTAAGCTCCAGACCAACAGAAAACATGCTGGACTCCAACTGGGTTTCCACAGAACGAACCAAAGTCCTCCTAGGCTCGAACCACACCCGGTCGGTCGAAATAGTTCCAACATATCCTGGCGATATCTTCCCATACATATTCGAATACCGACGGACGGACCGCACACAGTTTATCAACTCGTCACGAAGCGAGGGTGAACTCGAACAGTCACTAACAAGTTCCAATATATGAACGCAAGTGTGAACAAGTTCACAAGGGTCGACGCGGCCCCTTGCATCACGAGAGTCGCTTGCACACTTCATGCTAAATGAAAGTTGCTGCCAACATGTCCCCGCTGCACTCTGCTAATGTAGTATTCTTAAATCAATTTAGCCTACCATCATAATGGATATAAGCTTCATATTGTTCCTTCCCTCTGACACCTTGCTTGAGAATGTGCTCTTTCCAAAAAGTATAATCACTGTGAAGAGTGAATCAAGTCTAGGCTGCATTTCCCCGACGGTTTATATGCAGAGTTTCGTGACACATGACAGCTGAGCTCGCGGTCGGGATTGTGAAAGTATCCATCCGCATGGCCCGTTAGTTGCTGTAGATACACGGTCGCAAAGATAAACTATTACATGTTTAAGACCATGTCTGAGCCCTATTAAACACGTTTCTACTTCACGTAGAATGCTGAACGAACTAGCGTATACACTTCAGCACGGTCACACGTTTTTAAAACTCCCGTTAGCTGGCGACTTTACTTTCACTGTTTTCAGGCTCAAACCTGTACGCTGTCAGTTTCTATACTCATTGCTCTCTCCACGAGGTCGTCTTGGTCTCACATCCGCTCCCCCCACTCCTTCACACGTCACGACTCGATACGAAATATATCGCAGTCGAAACGTAATCAGCAGTGAGTTTACAGATCATCTTCTGTTCTTCATACTTTCTTAATAATAGCTTTCTGCCATGGAAATATACACACAGACGTATGTAGCTGCTTACATATAGCGTTAAATATGCTTTAATTTGTATTAATCACTCTCAGGTGAATCGATCGATATAGTGTTAGACACAGTCAACATGGTTATTATCGATGACCTTCGGGTTTCTCGTCGGAAACACGAGCTCTGCCGATCTCTTTCTTGATAGCATGGCTTTTGCTCGCTGTAGACCAGCTGTAATTATAGACTTCAGAGGCTAGTTAGGAAGTTACAGGGTGTTCCCAAAATACTGTAACCATGTCTGTACTTAAGACCTTTATGAATAATGGTGCATTTTCCCTTTGATACCTTAAATAAAAGTCTCCTCAACTTTTATTTACACCATTCCAGGTAATCTCGGCATATGTAGCATTATTCAGTCAACACTCAGACTATCTTCTGCACATATCTTTTCAGGTTTTTTGCATTGAAACGACCTATCATTTCTCTTCCATTTAGGCTTACTACCTCATAACAATTATTTCATTTTATTATAGTGACTTCTCTGTCATGGTAATCTCTTTCTTGTCGTCGTGAACAGATAGAATGCGTGACATCTCAGTGCTCAATTTCTTCTTGAAAATGTTTTTTCTTTGTCCCGGTCAGGCGTTCTTTCTGAACTCCGACCTTCTCTGCTAGTACTGGGTTGTGACTTATCCGGATTTTCATCCTTTCTTTCCTTCGATTTTCTTCCTTCAACCTCCGTGGACTTATCTCGCCCTCACTTGAGCCTCTCCTGTTGCACTTTCTTATCGGATGCCTCCGTCCGATAATTGTTGTATCTTGAGTACCCTTGATTTTGTCTCTTATCTCTGTTGTCACGGGTATCCCTATCATTCCTATTATATCTATTATCTCGATTATTTTGATCATATCTGTAGTTCCTGTTATAGGGCGTTTCTCGATAATCATTCCGGTTTCGATCATTATCTCTTCGATAGAAATTTCTCTCCTCGTAGCGACGTTGCCATGGTCTCTCCTGGACGTCCCTACGTTGGTTTTCCGATCTCCTCTCTTGCTGATGGGTATTTCTAATAGGACCCATTCTATCATCTCTTCTTTGCCCAAAACGATCCGTCTGCTGTGTACGGTTCATCATTACCGCATTTACAACTTTCGATTCCTGCCTGGCATTTTTGACTATGGTAGGTTGCGTCATCATACTCATATGATCTAATCGACGTAACAAGTCATCTAACGACGTTAAAGACGATACTCCGGAAGAAATAATTGATCTCCTTACTTCCGCAGGCAATTGACGTGAGATAGCTTCAAGGAGTTCTTCCTGGGTTAACGGCGGCTGAAGAAAACGGAGTTTTGCTAACTGACACGCAAAGTATTCAGCATAGCTGGTTGGTCCTGTACTGGAGTACTTGCGTGAATAGACTTCCGATCTCACATTTTGTTGGACCTCGATCGACCAAAATCTTTGTATGAAGGCTTCCGAAAACTGTTCAAAATTGTCAAATGTGTAACGAAAAGCCCTGAACCATTGTAACGGAGCATCGGTAAGAAACCTTTCCACCATACGTAGCTCACGCTCACGTGGCACATGTGACTCCAAAAAGTAATCTCTTAATGTCCTGACAAATTCGATTGGTGGCATTCCATCCAAGTTGCTAAACTTCCTAGGTTTGTCATCAAAGTATCGTATTATGGTTACATTCGGTGTCCTTTCCAATGATTTCGAAGTAAAATCACCCACGCCTACGTTGGGGTTCGGAGAACTATAAGTTTCCCTGCTTGTTCGAATGGGACTCAGATGTTCCATTTGACTGAGCCGAACGTTGGGTTCGTTGTTGGAAGATTCCTGCATCATCCTTTCCCTACCATCAGGTACTATCACTTCAGGTTGTTCAACTACAACTCGAAAATCGGACTGTAAAAGTGATCGCAATTGATCTTTTAGCGTATCTAAATTGATATGCCCCTCTAGATTAATTTGCTCGAGACCCTTTCTGATTTCATTAATCTCGGAAGTTTTCTTCTCCCTGACCTCATTTAACTCTATCTTACTTTGGTCGACTTTAGTTTCAACACTGTTAATACGTTTCTCTAAATCGGATATGTTATTAACCTGTGTATTTTGAATTCCATCCATTCTTTTGCTTAGATCTTCCCTAACATTTATTATGTCTTTGCTATTAGTTGCAAGACCAGTGGCAAGTTTAGATTCTAACTTAGATTTCTCAACTTTAAAACATTCCTCATTAATTTTCATGATATCTTGACGAAATGTTACAATATTATCACTTATGATCCCTTTCAAATCGATGTCAAAATCATCCCTGAGAAGTTTCGTATGATCAGTGACTTGAGCTCGGAGTGTCCCCATTTCACATTTCAACTGCTCCAGGCTATTCTGGGTCTGATTAGTGTCATGGGAAAACTGTAGCTGAAGTGTTTCTAAATTTTTTTTACTGAGCTTCACACTCTTTTCAAAGTCTAGTCTAATCTCAACTTGAAACTCTTTATTAGATTTTTCTAGCTCCATTAACTTAACCTCCGTCTGATTTTGACTAGATTCGATTTTTTGGACCTCTAGCTCCATTTTATTTTGACTGGATTCTATTAATCCCACATCTGTTCTTAAATCATTGATTTGGGATTGCATAATCCTTACATTAGAGTTTACATCCTTTACTGTTTCCTCAATTCCCCTTTGACTAGTCTGAACATTGTTAAGATCTGTTTGCATTGATGTTTGACTATTTTGCATTGATGTTTGACTATTTTGCATTGATGTTTGACTAGTTTGGATATTGTTAAGATCTGCTTGCATTGAAGTTTGACTAGTTTGGATTCTTTCTTGGGCAACCTGTACCAAGCCAACATTAGCCCGTAGTGTACTGATATCTAGTTGTGTTTTTCTATTATCGTCCTGGATATCTTCGATATTAGATTCTACACTGGTAACCTTCTTTTCTACCCTTTTAGAACTGTCATTGATAGCCTTCAAGGAGGATTGCATAGTATCAATTTCCCCCCTGATACCTTCAGCAACTGCATCTTTTATCACTCCCTGACTTTGAATAACAGTTTCAGACATATGGTCTAATGCAGATTTAGTTTGGACCTTAATATTTTCTATGTCCTGATTCAAATTGTCCATTTTATGTTGAATAATTTCAAACATCTTCTTAACGTCACCAACAGTCACCATATTACCTTCAGACATGCTTCACTACACTTCACAAGAAATAAGAATACCACACCAACAAAGCACAGCGAGAACATCTACAAACAACCACCATTTACCATACATGCTCATTCTTATTGTCTGGCGTTACCTTAAAATAAGCTTATGTCTAAACACAAAGTGCCCCATTTCATTTGGGATCGACCATATACAAGTGCGTGTTGGTTTATATCGATGAAGGTCTATGATTCTACCATTACTTAAATTTTAAATTTACTACAAATACTTCTATTTTTAATGATGTCAGCAATGATCATCAGCCGGAAACAAGTAGAACAAATTATTAACAGAGCGTGTGGCACCACTCCAATACATAAAATAAAATAAAAATTAATAATGGTTGCAATACCACTTGTAAGTCAAGTAGCTCGAGTATCCTCGTGATTGCTTTGTTCCATAGGAATTCCAATAGTTCGTGCCAAAATATTGGTTCACCATTATTTTATCGCCTTGATTCATGGTCACACAAGAAACACGGTGTTCCAATTCGCGATCTGTGTTACATGATCATAAAACTAATTTCCACTTTGTACTTTCAGTTTCAATTTTGGCAGAATTATGGCATTCAACTCCCTGGTATTCGCTCTGGTATTCCAGTTTTTCGAAGCCCCTGAGCTGGGCGCCACCTAATGTACCCTTTTACCTACCAATACCTGTTGAATCCCTGGATAACAGCTGGATCGTAGAACCTGAAAATGCCCCGGCTCTAAAGACCCCCCAAGTTCTACCAACAGACACAGGGATAATAGGGCCACTCGAATACCTAACAGGATGTATTAAGACTGACCAAAGCTCAGAAAAAGAAAAGACTAGCTCAAAACACAAGAATTCTTCAAGAGGAAGAAAGAGTCCCAAAGGTGTGGAAAACACTAAAATACCTAGCGATGGCCCCCTTAATACACCCTTCCATCACCTCTATAAGGCATCACGCAATAATTAAAACCAAGTAATAAAGGAGTTTATTGTAAGAATAAACAAGACAGAAAAATATCAATTTTGTCGATACCACGACCAATCAAAAGATCTCATTGATAAAACTGGATTGTCTTTCAAAAAAAAAGTTACCCATTATCTCAACTAAGGCATATTAATAATAATAATGATCAATCAATCCCATATGGTAAGCATTTACAAAAAGAAAAATATTATAAGACTTGAATACATTAAATTAATTTCGGTTCCTTAACGGAAATAACATCTTATACAAAAATATCCTGATTATAATTAATAATCCTACACGACATCTTCAGTAACATTATATGTTCTTGTTATTAAACGAAGAAATTCATATGGCATATTTACAGAATATAATTTACACAAAATTCCAGAATAATTTCAATTATTCTCTTCCCACTGACGATGTCACGACATTCCTTTCTGCTTAATATTGTTTCATTTCTAGTTTTAGGGTAATTCTGCCGAACAGTTAAGCTAAGCAAAAATTAATCATAAATTCAGCCTTAAATAGTTATCGGTTTCCTTATTAAACATACATATTATGGCAAAATTGTTATATTAGTTTTACTGGAAATATTTAACCGGATATCCACTCAAGATTCTCAATAATACTGCTCAGAAAAATATTAATCTTCACACAGGCATTTTCACGATAACAGCGATAAAGTTAACAATGACCAAATATTAACCATACTAGGTTAAAAACAACACCTCTCTGGGTTAAAACCCCAATCAATCTAATCCTGATTGGCACACCTGGCTCAATCCTCAACAAGAAAAATATGCTTTACAAAGCATTGCATCAATATACTTAAACACAAAGACATTACTCATAGTACATGCCTCTCTAAAGTCGAACATGCACCTATAATAGGAGCCTTACTGTTATAAATCCACAATTATGAAAATCAGCTGTTTATAGAAAAATCCTGAACACATGTGCGAAAAAAAAAATATGATTCTGTAACAGATTACGAATAAAGCCCAGTGGATTTCAGAAATATTCCACCTATCTTTAAAAACTTGCCTTACATTGATGTATTACATGATCCATAATTCTTAAACGTATGACTTATAGTAAGTCGTCCCTGGGATTATCCTCGCAAATTTGGATGTCGTTCTAATACCCTCTTAATAGAGAAAAACTATTGCACCAAAGGCAATGATATCAATTTAATCCAGTGTTAACTTCATAAGAGAAAAAAAAATATAACACTCACCAACCACACAAACTGAGGTTGTAAAGTGATCTATAAAGATAAATTCAATCTCAAAATAAGATCTTCCCTGAATTTCCCGAACGCGAAAATGTCGATGGATTAGACCTACAGCATAGATCTAGGTTAGCGACAAAGGCTAAGCGACTAATGACCCATTAGGCAATCCATTCCGAAAATCACGCTCAGAAAATACAAGTTAAATCTGTTATTAAATTGCAGAAAAAAAATTAGTCAAAGGACTCGAAGTAACATTTAGAATATCAGGATCCGAAAACTTCCTAATATCGTAATCAGAATACGAAAAGGAAAATTCCCCTCAAAAAATACGATGATCCAAGCGAAAGTGCTTAAAGAATAATACACTAGAATATGAAAAACTCAACCAAAGTTCTCAAAAGAAAATTGTGTTACTGAAATGTTCTTACACAAGAAAAAACTGTAGATCTTCTTCCTACATTTGTTTCTCGACAAATAAGAATGAGCATATTAGTTTAAATACTGTAAAATACTACTGAAATTGTTAATTTATTCATCAAAATTACACAAAGGATGCACTCATTTTTATGAGTCAAAATCCTGGCATCATAGAAGGTCAGTTTCGAAATAAACATCGAACCTGCACTTTCTACTCAACCATTTAATCTACAAAATCAAACATGGCAATGTGTGGTAGTTCTAAATGTCCACGCTACGCTACTGTAACAAGTTGAAGTGATCTGTACCTTTGGCGAATCTAGATGAGGAAAAAAGGATATCGTTGGCCATACTAAGCTCCAGACCAACAGAAAACATGCTGGACTCCAACTGGGTTTCCACAGAACGAACCAAAGTCCTCCTAGGCTCGAACCACACTCGGTCGGTCGAAATAGTTCCAACATATCCTGGCGATACCTTCCCATACATATTCGAATACCGACGGACGGACCGCACACAGTTTATCAACTCGTCACGAAGCGAGGGTGAACTCGAACAGTCACTAACAAGTTCCAATATATGAACGCAAGTGTGAACAAGTTCACAAGGGTCGACGCGGCCCCTTGCATCACGAGAGTCGCTTGCACACTTCATGCTAAATGAAAGTTGCTGCCAACATGTCCCCGCTGCACTCTGCTAATGTAGTATTCTTAAATCAATTTAGCCTACCATCATAATGGATATAAGCTTCATATTGTTCCTTCCCTCTGACACCTTGCTTGAGAATGTGCTCTTTTCAAAAAGTATAATCACTGTGAAGAGTGAATCAAGTCTAGGCTGCATTTCCCCGACGGTTTATATGCAGAGTTTCGTGACACATGACAGCTGAGCTCGCGGTCGGGATTGTGAAAGTATCCATCCGCATGGCCCGTTAGTTGCTGTAGATACACGGTCGCAAAGATAAACTATTACATGTTTAAGACCATGTCTGAGCCCTATTAAACACGTTTCTACTTCACGTAGAATGCTGAACGAACTAGCGTATACACTTCAGCACGGTCACACGTTTTTAAAACTCCCGTTAGCTGGCGACTTTACTTTCACTGTTTTCAGGCTCAAACCTGTACGCTGTCAGTTTCTATACTCATTGCTCTCTCCACGAGGTCGTCTTGGTCTCACATCCGCTCCCCCCACTCCTTCACACGTCACGACTCGATACGAAATATATCGCAGTCGAAACGTAATCAGCAGTGAGTTTACAGATCATCTTCTGTTCTTCATACTTTCTTAATAATAGCTTTCTGCCATGGAAATATACACACAGACGTATGTAGCTGCTTACATATAGCGTTAAATATGCTTTAATTTGTATTAATCACTCTCAGGTGAATCGATCGATATAGTGTTAGACACAGTCAACATGGTTATTATCGATGACCTTCGGGTTTCTCGTCGGAAACACGAGCTCTGCCGATCTCTTTCTTGATAGCATGGCTTTTGCTCGCTGTAGACCAGCTGTAATTATAGACTTCAGAGGCTAGTTAGGAAGTTACAGGGTGTTCCCAAAATACTGTAACCATGTCTGTACTTAAGACCTTTATGAATAATGGTGCATTTTCCCTTTGATACCTTAAATAAAAGTCTCCTCAACTTTTATTTACACCATTCCAGGTAATCTCGGCATATGTAGCATTATTCAGTCAACACTCAGACTATCTTCTGCACATATCTTTTCAGGTTTTTTGCATTGAAACGACCTATCATTTCTCTTCCATTTAGGCTTACTACCTCATAACAATTATTTCATTTTATTATAGTGACTTCTCTGTCATGGTAATCTCTTTCTTGTCGTCGTGAACAGATAGAATGCGTGACATCTCAGTGCTCAATTTCTTTTTGAAAATGTTTTTTCTTTGTCCCGGTCAGGCGTTCTTTCTGAACTCCGACCTTCTCTGCTAGTACTGGGTTGTGACTTATCCGGATTTTCATCCTTTCTTTCCTTCGATTTTCTTCCTTCAACCTCCGTGGACTTATCTCGCCCTCTCTTGAGCCTCTCCTGTTGCACTTTCTTATCGGATGCCTCCGTCCGATAATTGTTGTATCTTGAGTACCCTTGATTTTGTCTCTTATCTCTGTTGTCACGGGTATCCCTATCATTCCTATTATATCTATTATCTCGATTATTTTGATCATATCTGTAGTTCCTGTTATAGGGCGTTTCTCGATAATCATTCCGGTTTCGATCATTATCTCTTCGATAGAAATTTCTCTCCTCGTAGCGACGTTGCCATGGTCTCTCCTGGACGTCCCTACGTTGGTTTTCCGATCTCCTCTCTTGCTGATGGGTATTTCTAATAGGACCCATTCTATCATCTCTTCTTTGCCCAAAACGATCCGTCTGCTGTGTACGGTTCATCATTACCGCATTTACAACTTTCGATTCCTGCCTGGCATTTTTGACTATGGTAGGTTGCGTCATCATACTCATATGATCTAATCGACGTAACAAGTCATCTAACGACGTTAAAGACGATACTCCGGAAGAAATAATTGATCTCCTTACTTCCGCAGGCAATTGACGTGAGATAGCTTCAAGGAGTTCTTCCTGGGTTAACGGCGGCTGAAGAAAACGGAGTTTTGCTAACTGACACGCAAAGTATTCAGCATAGCTGGTTGGTCCTGTACTGGAGTACTTGCGTGAATAGACTTCCGATCTCACATTTTGTTGGACCTCGATCGACCAAAATCTTTGTATGAAGGCTTCCGAAAACTGTTCAAAATTGTCAAATGTGTAACGAAAAGCCCTGAACCATTGTAACGGAGCATCGGTAAGAAACCTTTCCACCATACGTAGCTCACGCTCACGTGGCACATGTGACTCCAAAAAGTAATCTCTTAATGTCCTGACAAATTCGATTGGTGTCATTCCATCCAAGTTGCTAAACTTCCTAGGTTTGTCATCAAAGTATCGTATTATGGTTACATTCGGTGTCCTTTCCAATGATTTCGAAGTATAATCACCCACGCCTACGTTGGGGTTCGGAGAACTATAAGTTTCCCTGCTTGTTCGAATGGGACTCAGATGTTCCATTTGACTGAGCCGAACGTTGGGTTCGTTGTTGGAAGATTCCTGCATCATCCTTTCCCTACCATCAGGTACTATCACTTCAGGTTGTTCAACTACAACTCGAAAATCGGACTGTAAAAGTGATCGCAATTGATCTTTTAGCGTATCTAAATTGATATGCCCCTCTAGATTAATTTGCTCGAGACCCTTTCTGATTTCATTAATCTCGGAAGTTTTCTTCTCCCTGACCTCATTTAACTCTATCTTACTTTGGTCGACTTTAGTTTCAACACTGTTAATACGTTTCTCTAAATCGGATATGTTATTAACCTGTGTATTTTGAATTCCATCCATTCTTTTGCTTAGATCTTCCCTAACATTTATTATGTCTTTGCTATTAGTTGCAAGACCAGTGGCAAGTTTAGATTCTACTTAGATTTCTCAACTTTAAAACATTCCTCATTAATTTTCATGATATCTTGACGAAATGTTACAATATTATCACTTATGATCCCTTTCAAATCGATGTCAAAATCATCCCTGAGAAGTTTCGTATGATCAGTGACTTGAGCTCGGAGTGTCCCCATTTCACTTTTCAACTGCTCCAGGCTATTCTGGGTCTGATTAGTGTCATGGGAAAACTGTAGCTGAAGTGTTTCTAAATTTTTTTTACTGAGCTTCACACTCTTTTCAAAGTCTAGTCTAATCTCAACTTGAAACTCTTTATTAGATTTTTCTAGCTCCATTAACTTAACCTCCGTCTGATTTTGACTAGATTCGATTTTTTGGACCTCTAGCTCCATTTTATTTTGACTGGATTCTATTAATCCCACATCTGTTCTTAAATCATTGATTTGGGATTGCATAATCCTTACATTAGAGTTTACATCCTTTACTGTTTCCTCAATTCCCCTTTGACTAGTCTGAACATTGTTAAGATCTGTTTGCATTGATGTTTGACTATTTTGCATTGATGTTTGACTATTTTGCATTGATGTTTGACTAGTTTGGATATTGTTAAGATCTGCTTGCATTGAAGTTTGACTAGTTTGGATTCTTTCTTGGGCAACCTGTACCAAGCCAACATTAGCCCGTAGTGTACTGATATCTAGTTGTGTTTTTCTATTATCGTCCTGGATATCTTCGATATTAGATTCTACACTGGTAACCTTCTTTTCTACCCTTTTAGAACTGTCATTGATAGCCTTCAAGGAGGATTGCATAGTATCAATTTCCCCCCTGATACCTTCAGCAACTGCATCTTTTATCACTCCCTGACTTTGAATAACAGTTTCAGACATATGGTCTAATGCAGATTTAGTTTGGACCTTAATATTTTCTATGTCCTGATTCAAATTGTCCATTTTATGTTGAATAATTTCAAACATCTTCTTAACGTCACCAACAGTCACCATATTACCTTCAGACATGCTTCACTACACTTCACAAGAAATAAGAATACCACACCAACAAAGCACAGCGAGAACATCTACAAACAACCACCATTTACCATACATGCTCATTCTTATTGTCTGGCGTTACCTTAAAATAAGCTTATGTCTAAACACAAAGTGCCCCATTTCATTTGGGATCGACCATATACAAGTGCGTGTTGGTTTATATCGGTGAAGGTCTATGATTCTACCATTACTTAAATTTTAAATTTACTACAAATACTTCTATTTTTAATGATGTCAGCAATGATCATCAGCCGGAAACAAGTAGAACAAATTATTAACAGAGCGTGTGGCACCGCTCCAATACATAAAATAAAATAAAAATTAATAATGGTTGCAATACCACTTGTAAGTCAAGTAGCTCGAGTATCCTCGTGATTGCTTTGTTCCATAGGAATTCCAATAGTTCGTGCCAAAATATTGGTTCACCATTATTTTATCGCCTTGATTCATGGTCACACAAGAAACACGGTGTTCCAATTCGCGATCTGTGTTACATGATCATAAAACTAATTTCCACTTTGTACTTTCAGTTTCAATTTTGGCAGAATTATGGCATTCAACTCCCTGGTATTCGCTCTGGTGTTCCAGTTTTTCGAAGCCCCTGAGCTGGGCGCCACCTAATGTACCCTTTTACCTACCAATACCTGTTGAATCCCTGGATAACAGCTAGATCGTAGAACCTGAAAATGCCCCGGCTCTAAAGACCCCCCAAGTTCTACCAACAGACACAGGGATAATAGGGCCACTCGAATACCTAACAGGATGTATTAAGACTGACCAAAGCTCAGAAAAAGAAAAGACTAGCTCAAAGCACAAGAATTCTTCAAGAGGAAGAAAGAATCCCAAAGGTGTGGAAAACACTAAAATACCTAGCGATGGCCCCCTTAATACACCCTTCCATCACCTCTATAAGGCATCACGCAATAATTAAAACCAAGTAATAAAGGAGTTTATTGTAAGAATAAACAAGACAGAAAAATATCAATTTTGTCGATACCACGACCAATCAAAAGATCTCATTGATAAAACTGGATTGTCTTTCAAAAAAAAAGTTACCCATTATCTCAACTAAGGCATATTAATAATAATAATGATCAATCAATCCCATATGGTAAGCATTTACAAAAAGAAAAATATTATAAGACTTGAATACATTAAATTAATTTCGGTTCCTTAACGGAAATAACATCTTATACAAAAATATCCTGATTATAATTAATAATCCTACACGACATCTTCAGTAACATTATATGTTCTTGTTATTAAACGAAGAAATTCATATGGCATATTTACAGAATATAATTTACACAAAATTCCAGAATAATTTCAATTATTCTCTTCCCACTGACTTGATGTCACGACATTCCTTTCTGCTTAATATTGTTTCATTTCTAGTTTTAGGGTAATTCTGCCGAACAGTTAAGCTAAGCAAAAATTAATCATAAATTCAGCCTTAAATAGTTATCGGTTTCCTTATTAAACATACATATTATGGCAAAATTGTTATATTAGTTTTACTGGAAATATTTAACCGGATATCCACTCAAGATTCTCAATAATACTGCTCAGAAAAATATTAATCTTCACACAGGCATTTTCACGATAACAGCGATAAAGTTAACAATGACCAAATATTAACCATACTAGGTTAAAAACAACACCTCTCTGGGTTAAAACCCCAATCAATCTAATCCTGATTGGCACACCTGGCTCAATCCTCAACAAGAAAAATATGCTTTACAAAGCATTGCATCAATATACTTAAACACAAAGACATTACTCATAGTACATGCCTCTCTAAAGTCGAACATGCACCTATAATAGGAGCCTTACTGTTATAAATCCACAATTATGAAAATCAGCTGTTTATAGAAAAATCCTGAACACATGTGCGAAAAAAAAAATGATTCTGTAACAGATTACGAATAAAGCCCAGTGGATTTCAGAAATATTCCACCTATCTTTAAAAACTTGCCTTACATTGATGTATTACATGATCCATAATTCTTAAACGTATGACTTATAGTAAGTCGTCCCTGGGATTATCCTCGCAAATTTGGATGTCGTTCTAATACCCTCTTAATAGAGAAAAACTATTGCACCAAAGGCAATGATATCAATTTAATCCAGTGTTAACTTCATAAGAGAAAAAAAATATAACACTCACCAACCACACAAACTGAGGTTGTAAAGTGATCTATAAAGATAAATTCAATCTCAAAATAAGATCTTCCCTGAATTTCCCGAACGCGAAAATGTCGATGGATTAGACCTACAGCATAGATCTAGGTTAGCGACAAAGGCTAAGCGACTAATGACCCATTAGGCAATCCATTCCGAAAATCACGCTCAGAAAATACAAGTTAAATCTGTTATTAAATTGCAGAAAAAAAATTAGTCAAAGGACTCGAAGTAACATTTAGAATATCAGGATCCGAAAACTTCCTAATATCGTAATCAGAATACGAAAAGGAAAATTCCCCTCAAAAAATACGATGATCCAAGCGAAAGTGCTTAAAGAATAATACACTAGAATATGAAAAACTCAACCAAAGTTCTCAAAAGAAAATTGTGTTACTAAAATGTTCTTACACAAGAAAAAACTGTAGATCTTCTTCCTACATTTGTTTCTCGACAAATAAGAATGAGCATATTAGTTTAAATACTGTAAAATACTACTGAAATTGTTAATTTATTCATCAAAATTACACAAAGGATGCACTCATTTTTATGAGTCAAAATCCTGGCATCATAGAAGGTCAGTTTCGAAATAAACATCGAACCTGCACTTTCTACTCAACCATTTAATCTACAAAATCAAACATGGCAATGTGTGGTAGTTCTAAATGTCCACGCTACGCTATTGTAACAAGTTGAAGTGATCTGTACCTTTGGCGAATCTAGATGAGGAAAAAAGGATATCGTTGGCCATACTAAGCTCCAGACCAACAGAAAACATGCTGGACTCCAACTGGGTTTCCACCGAACGAACCAAAGTCCTCCTAGGCTCGAACCACACTCGGTCGGTCGAAATAGTTCCAACATATCCTGGCGATATCTTCCCATACATATTCGAATACCGACGGACGGACCGCACACAGTTTATCAACTCGTCACGAAGCGAGGGTGAACTCGAACAGTCACTAACAAGTTCCAATATATGAACGCAAGTGTGAACAAGTTCACAAGGGTCGACGCGGCCCCTTGCATCACGAGAGTCGCTTGCACACTTCATGCTAAATGAAAGTTGCTGCCAACATGTCCCCGCTGCACTCTGCTAATGTAGTATTCTTAAATCAATTTAGCCTACCATCATAATGGATATAAGCTTCATATTGTTCCTTCCCTCGGACACCTTGCTTGAGAATGTGCTCTTTTCAAAAAGTATAATCACTGTGAAGAGTGAATCAAGTCTAGGCTGCATTTCCACGACGGTTTATATGCAGAGTTTCGTGACACATGACAGCTGAGCTCGCGGTCGGGATTGTGAAAGTATCCATCCGCATGGCCCGTTAGTTGCTGTAGATACACGGTCGCAAAGATAAACTATTACATGTTTAAGACCATGTCTGAGCCCTATTAAACACGTTTCTACTTCACGTAGAATGCTGAACGAACTAGCGTATACACTTCAGCACGGTCACACGTTTTTAAAACTCCCGTTAGCTGGCGACTTTACTTTCACTGTTTTCAGGCTCAAACCTGTACGCTGTCAGTTTCTATACTCATTGCTCTCTCCACGAGGTCGTCTTGGTCTCACATCCGCTCCCCCCACTCCTTCACACGTCACGACTCGATACGAAATATATCGCAGTCGAAACGTAATCAGCAGTGAGTTTACAGATCATCTTCTGTTCTTCATACTTTCTTAATAATAGCTTTCTGCCATGGAAATATACACACAGACGTATGTAGCTGCTTACATATAGCGTTAAATATGCTTTAATTTGTATTAATCACTCTCAGGTGAATCGATCGATATAGTGTTAGACACAGTCAACATGGTTATTATCGATGACCTTCGGGTTTCTCGTCGGAAACACGAGCTCTGCCGATCTCTTTCTTGATAGCATGGCTTTTGCTCGCTGTAGACCAGCTGTAATTATAGACTTCAGAGGCTAGTTAGGAAGTTACAGGGTGTTCCCAAAATACTGTAACCATGTCTGTACTTAAGACCTTTATGAATAATGGTGCAGTACGTAGGCCAAGTATCGATGTTAACTTATATAGATTTCGTAGAACTCGGTTTTGATCACTTTTTTCCGTCTTGGAAATGTTGAAGACTTCGTGCCCAGCACAGAAGAAAATTTTTTTATCACCTTGGCTCAAGACAAACTGACGTAGGCCAAGTATCGATGTTAACTTATATAGATTTCGTAGATTTTAGAATGCACTGCGGGTTTGACTAGAAGCATTTTGCAATGCATCAGCACACAGCGTTGAGACACTTTCAAGAGTTGTGCGAACAGCATGAAAACGACTGAAGATGAGTGACTGGCATGGTGACTTGCTGGAGCTAGACTGTTGATGTAGGCAGGCTTTATACCAGCCAACGCGCTGGATGCGTGATGTGGACAGATGACGTCGGCCAATCCGAGAGCGTGGACCTTTCTCTAAAGCCGCTGAAGGCCAATCAGAGAAAGGGGCCAACTGAAAATGAACCTCGTGACCAACATTACTTCCGGAAAAGTTCAGTATCGCGGAACACGTGCAAGCTGGTACAAATTGAGAAAAAAAGGAGATAATGGCACTGACAGGTAAGAGGTTATGTTATAATAAAAATAAGTGAACTTTGTAAATTTCACTGAAACGTGAACATACTGCCAGAGGGGCAACAGAGAAAAACAAAAACAAATATAACATGAGAGAGAAGAGCTAGAGTGGCAGAGGGCAAATGACTGAAATAGGACGAACACAGTGTCCTGATGAAGTTTTAAGTTTGACCACTCGAACTCTAGCATCTCTGCCATAATAGCATTTTATAACACGACCAGTTTTTCATACAAGAGGAGGACTTAGGTCTTTGAGAAGAACCAAATCACCCTCCTGAAGGTTAGGCCGAGAGGGCTGCCACTTGTTCCTCCTTCGGAGCGAGTGAAAATACTCAAGTCTCCACCTCTTCCAAAATTGAGCTTTAAGGGATTCTATCTTTCTCCACAAAATAGGCAAAGACAGATCAAGTTTACGATCAAGCAACGGAGGAGACGCAGCTAAGGAACTGCCCACCAGAAAATGACCTGGGGTCAAAGGAAGGAAATCACAAGGATCGTTGGAAAGAGGAGAAAGAGGCCGTGAGTTGACAATTCCCTCAATGAGGATAATTAAAGAATTGAATTCTTCGTAAGTTACAATACTAGAGCCAAGAGTTTTCTTTAAATGATTTTTTGTGAGTTTCACACACAGTGGCGGTTCTAGAAGCTTAAATCTGGGGAGGCCCAGACATTTTCCCGGATCGATCTCATTTGTCTACTTTTTCCTCATTTTTGCAAAATGAGAAAGGTAGGCTAAAAACTATCATTGGTAAAAAATAGCATATTTCACTGTCACATAAATTTATTCTTCTGTTTCCACTCTGGGCAAACTGGTTCACTATATCAGAAGGGTCGTGAAGTAATTTTCCACTTAATTCTCTTTCAATTGAAAGAATTGCGAGATTGGAAAGCCTCTTTGTTGCCATTGTTGCTCTTAAATAGGATTTTATTCGTTTCACGACGGAGAAACTGCGCTCAGCAGAAGCAGATGACACAGGAAGAGTCTGCATCAACTTGAAAAATAATAGTAGCTGTGGAAAAGCAACTTCCATTTTCAGAAGTTCAGAAAAAAAGAATGTGAAAGTGTTTGGATATTTGCCTCTAAATACATTCTTAGCTTAACTGATTTCAGTCTGTAGCACCTTACGGTCTGTGAAGATTAGATTATACTTTTCACAGAACGTGAGAATATATATATATATATATATATTCAAAATTTAAAATTTTTCACTTCTTGGGTTACAGGCATCCATTGCATTGCACACAAAATCATTTTCAGTAAATCTACGCAGTAACTCTTCTACCATGTTGTCTAATATTTCAAAAAGATTTCTTTTACATGTCTGATAATGTGACATTTTCCTCTTCTTTCTCCGCAGAGACTGGCATTAATAAAACGTGGTCTGAAAAGTTCTTTGGAATACTTGAGCCTCTAGATTGCTTATAAACTTTCACGCCTAACGACTGAGCAGTGTCACATGTAACCGCCCATAGTTACTTAAAATAATCATCATTTTGTTTTTCTTGCAACGATTTTACAAGACCATAGATCAATCTATGTGCCCCTCTGAAGTCCACATGTTTTTGTTGTAAGAACATAGAGGCTCTATTGGCAAGCTCGAGAATATCAGAAAAGATTTGTAACACAAACATCACCTTCACTTTACAAAGCTGTTTCAACAAACCTTTTGCTTCTGCTGCCTCGTTCTTGTTGGCTGATTTGGAAAAATACTCTAGAGCTGCTTTAACTGAAGCAAAACGTTTCTGAAAATACATTACTCCTCTATATTTACATACCCATCACGTGTCACTTTGAAGAGGTATCTATAAAACACGTTCTCCTGGATGAAGATCACTCTGTATCTCAACAAACTTTTGGTGTCTTGCAGTAGATACAGACTGAAAAGCATAAATTGCTTCCAGTAAACCAAAAGTGTCCCTTACCACGTCTACAAACTGGCTTTGAAACGTCCACCAAAACTAAATTTAAGCGATGTGCATAACAATGCACGTAAACACACGGGTTATTGACCTTTTGTCGGAATAAACGTTGCACTCCATTTATCTTCCCTGATATAACCGCGGCTCCATCATATGCTTGTCCAATGCACTTACATGGATCGAAACCCACTGAAACAAGGTATTCTAAAGCTGAATTAGCTATACTTTCGGCATTCAGTTGAGACAAATGTATAAAACCAATGAAACGCTCCTCTATAGAATGTTGCCCTACATATCTGACACATACGGACATCTGTTCCACTTTACTAACAACTCTAACTTCATCCAGGATTAAGGAAACATAACCATTGTTATATTTTTTCGTCTCTCCTCCAATATGTTCAACTATTATATTAGCTGAGATATCAAGAAATTCATTTTGAGAATCTTTAGATGAATAAGTTGCATTCTTTGGTAGACTGTTTACTTGTGCTTTCACTTTCTAGTTTAATTACATTCAAAATTTCATCAAAATTCCCTTTATTATTAACACTATCATCATCCGAAACTGTTTGGCGATGACCTCTAAGCCCAATGTCTTGCCGAGCACAAAGTAATGCGACTTGAGCCATTGTTGCCACAGCTGAGCGGTTACGCAATATAACCAGAGGTTTCTCGCTTAGCTTCGAAATCACTGTGCCGCTATGTTCACTTACCAGAAAACTGTTTCGCTTTACTATTGATGATTTATAACATTCACTATCAGCATGCTTTGCACGTTTTTCTCATATTCTTTTCCAATTGCAAAATCCAGATTTACTGAAAACATGTTCAGCATGCTTGAATCAGATTGAACGAAATGACGACACAGAAAACAGCATCTTTGTTCTCAGGGTATTCAATAAATGTATACCTATCAAACCATTTACTGTTAAAACTTCTGTTCTTATTGTATAGTAAAGTTTGTTTATAAACTGATTTACGTGGTTGGCATGGACCATCATAGATCGATGCACTGATATAAAATGGTACTGGTTCGTCTATATATTAGAAACAGTTGCACTCACATTTTTATCACAGAGTTGGGGAGATATCGATGCACTTGTATCGCATGGAGGTTTGTCTACATTGGAAACTTCTGAACTTGCATGTCATAAAGTTGGTAAAAGAGTTTAATACTCTTGGTGTATGCACTACGCATTTTAAATATATTATATTTATACACGATTTCAATTGTGTGTTTAAATTACATATAATAAAGTAAATCTTGAAATTGAAAGAAAAATTAACTTAATTAAATGCATTAGTTTGTTTTATATCAGATAAATTGTATCTGTAAATTATCAATTTACTTAGTAACCAAGGAATTTTAAAATAATTATTTCACTAAAACTGGGGGGGGGGGGGCAGGGCTAGAACCGCCTCTGTTCACACAAGATTCCCATCGTCCGCCCTGATGGGGAGCATAGGGAGCTATGAAATGCCATTTGAATTGGTTTAAGTGCGAGTAATTGGAGATTTGTTCTTTCGCACGAGGGGAACAAAGGGCTTTATAACATTGCTGCGAAGCTCCAACAAAGGTTTTGGCATTATCAGAGAAGACTTCTGAAGGAATGCCCCTTCGTGAAATGAATCTAGAGAAAGCGGAAAGAAAATATGAGGTGGAGGCACTAGTTACGAGCTCAAGATGAATAGAGCCAGTGACCATACAGACAAATAGAGAAACGTGTAGTTTTCCAAGGATTTTCCTTTTAGCACTAGGGTGATTTTTTGATACACAAACGGACCGGCGTAATCAATGCCGGTGAAGGAAAAAGGTCTGCAAGGAGCTGAACGAAATGGGGGAAGGTCAGCCATGAGTTGCTGATGAGGTTTAGGCTTAGCTTTGAAACAAGTAATACATTTATGTATAAGAGAAGTGACTTCGTGTAAACCATTAATAGGCCAGTATTTTTCCCGTATCAAGCATAGAAGGGTTCTAGAACCAACATATAAGTTTTGATAATGAAACTGACGAATGATTATCCCAGTGACATGATGTTTAGACGGTAGGATAATAGGGTGCTTTTTTCATCAGAGAAGTCAGAAAGAGAAAGTCTGCCGCCCACTCTTAACAAACCATCGTCATCTAGAAAAGGGCATAAGGCAAAAAGCCTGCTGTGTTTCTTGAGATTTTTACCTTTAGCCAATATGTTTATTTCGACTGAGAACGCCTCTCTCTGTGTGTGCCAAAGAACTTTGATGGTGGCAATTTGCTGTTCAACAGCCGAAAGAAAAAGCTGAGGGAATAGAGGTTGATATAGTACTAAAAATTTCCATCTGAGCACATAAGCAGTGATGCGCACTATTTTTTGAAAAGAAGAGTAACGTTCCAACAGGGAAGGAGTGTTGGCAGTTACAAAGGCAGAAGCTTTTTTGCTGATTTCAGGAATATCCTCTAACGGGAAATTAGAGTTGGAAGGTCGGTTTTGAATTCTTTCAGAAAGCCATGAAGGGCCGTGCCAGTACAAACAGGATTGAGATAGTGACTTAGGTGAACAACCACGAGAAATGAGGTCGGCGGGGTTGTCTTTGCTAGAAACATGGTTCCATTGTTCTGGTTTAGAAACAGTTTGAATTTTCTCAACTCTGTTAGCTACAAAAGTTTGCCAATTAGAAGGAGGTTTAGAAATCCATGCCAAAGCAGTAGAGGAATCTGTCCAAAAATATGTGTGCGAGAACTTACAGTTAAGTGTTTGTTTGAGTTTGTTAGCTAATTCGGCAGCAAGTAGTGCGGCACAGAGTTCAAGACGAGGTAATGAAACGGGTTTCAAAGGCGCAACCTTAGATTTAGCACTTATCAAATTGGAGAAAAAAGGGGAGCGGCTTACAATGTAAGCACAACATCCGTTTGCTTTGGTCGAACTGTCAGCAAAAAGGTGCAAATCCTGGACAAGAGAGCAAGAGAACGGAACTAGCACTCTAGGAATGTCTATTAATGAGAGATCACAAAGACTGTGCAGAAAGGCAAGCCACTTTTGTAAAAGCGAAGGAGGAATGGGATCATCCCAATCCGAGTTCAATGACCATAGCTCTTGCATAAAGATTTTAGCTAGGACAATTACGGGTGCAATGAACTGAAGCAGGTCATATATCTTAGCTATTTCTGATAGCACTTGTCTTTTGGTTTGTGGAGGTGAGGAAGACAAATTTACTTCGTAAAAGAATAAGTCAGCTTTAGGATACAAGTGTATTCCCAAAACTTTAGTAGCATCCTCCAACTGACAAAGCTCTACTGGAGTATTAACAGGATAATGTGGCAAGAGATTGGATAGAAGTTCCTCAGAATTTGAGTTCCAACGATGAAGTAAGAATCCTCCTCTGCTAAGTAAAGATTTTAAACTTTGAGAGAGTTCGATAGCCTCAGATATCTTAAAAGAAAAAAGAAAGTCATCAACGTAGAAGGAAATTTTTAACAAAATAGGAGTTTCAGAAGGAAACGAATGACCATCTTGGTCGGCAAGATGTTTCAAAGTACGAATGGCAAGAAAAGCCGATGGTTTAAGCCCATACGTTACGGTTTTTAATTTAATGATCTTGATGGTTTTAGTAGGAGCATCACGCCAGAGAATTCGTTGAAGATTTTGTTGTTCGGAATTAATCAGAATTTGTCTATACATTTGTTGTACGTCGGCTATGATTCCAATTGGAAATACACGAAAATTTAAAAGAATAGACGGGAGATCAGACTGAATGGCAAGTCCAGTTAGGAGAGTGTCATTTAAGGTAATGCCATTGGCATCAGGGGCAGAACTATTAAAAACAACTCATATCTTTTCTTTGGTGGAGGGATTCTTCCATACGGGATGGTGATTTAAATACAATGAATCTAAAGATGGGTTGAAATCTTGAACAGTCTCCATATGGTTAGAAGCTTCATAATCCTCCATGAATTCAAGGTATTGTTTACGAGTGGAAGGATCTTGCTTGAGTTGATTCTCAACTGCAAATAAAGCTTTAAGAGCTTTCGGATAGGAATCACATAAAGAAGGAGGAGAAGAAATGAGTGGCATTGTGACAATGAATCTGCCATCTGGGTTACAAACAGTGGTTTCTAAAAAATGTTGTTCACAAAATTCATCTTCTGATGAAAGAGAGGGAACAGATTCAATGGACTCGATTTGCCAAAATATTTCCAGACGCTGACGAAGATCTGCATTAGTGAAATGGCATTGAGAGGAACCTTGAACAGTTTGAAGAGGAATGTAACCTGTGATAAGCCAGCCAAATTTAGTATGGTGGGCGTAGATACCAGATGAAATATTAACCCTTGACGGAAGAAGATTTTGCCAAAATGTGTTAGCGCCAAAAAGAATGTCAACGTTAGAGCTTTTATAGAATTTAGGGTCAGCCAGTTTTAGATCAGAGGGAAATTTCCATTCGTCAACGGAAAAAGAGCGACTGGGAGTAGGACTGCCAATACTCGGAATGGACAGACAGTTTAGATGAAAGTTAGTGCCATATTGGACTGAATCTTTCACCTGCAGCTTGACATAATTTAAGGAAGTAGACTTGCTGTTGTTGATGCCAGATATTTCAATATTGGTGGAGAGTGGTTTGAGACCTATCCTTTCAACTAATTATGAGGTTATGAAGTCATGAGTTGCAGCATTGTCGAGCAAGGCTCGTACTAAGTGCCAATTGCCGGAAGAATCTTTAACTTGGACCTGAATCTTAGATAACAAAACTTGAGCACTACGCCATGTGGGGGTTGTTTGATTGTAGGATTGGGCAACGGTATTTACAGTAGAAACAGAAGAGCTAGGTGGAGAAGCATCCCTAGTGAGGCTCAGCGCAGGTTGGGCACTAGGATTTGAAACTGTTCCAGGAATAGACCGTGGCTTTTCGAAGCGGTGTAAGGTAGAATGATGTCTTAGATTGCAATGCATGCAAACTCCTTTCGAAGGGCAATCCGCTAAGATATGCCTTGAAGAGAGGCGGTTAAAACAACATTTGTTTTGCGACACAGCTTTTCTACGATCGTCAACTGAAAGGCCTTTGAAGGTATTGCAGAAATATAAAGGGTGAGAATTATTGCAAAGAATACATGAGGTGTTATTACCTTGTATAGAGAAAACATGAGAATGTGAAGACTTTTCCGAGAAATGCTTGGTGGGTTTACTTTTGCTGACATCGGTGGAACCTTCAGCTTTATTGATTAAAGCAGAAATAATTTGACAACGTTTCTTTATGAAAGAGATCAAAACTTTAAATGTGGGTTCAGGTTTGTCCACTAAATCGGATTCCCATGCTTTACGAGTATTAAGGTCAAATTTGGAGGTAGTGAGATGTATAAGAAATATATCCCAGTGTTCAACAGGTTGTTTAAGATGTTCTAGGGCTCTTACATGAAGTTCAACGGTGTCTCCCAGACTTCTAAGGGATGATAAATTATCAGGGCGTGAAGCTGGTAAATTAAACAAGGCGTTCATATGGCATTGCCATATCGCTGTTGGATGAGGTCAATAGCTACCGAGTAATTTTCTGTTGTGAGAGGTAAAGCTTCAATTAACTTTAAAGGAGGACCCTGAGGAAGAGACTTTAAATAATCAAATTTTTGAATCTCAGGGAATGATCTATTATCATGTATTAGAGAAGAAAAAAGTTCAAAAAAGGAATCCCGCTGTTTTTCCTCCCCTGAAAAGGTAGGAAGTTGGATTTTAGGAAGAAACGGTTTGCTAACTTCGGTGTTTTGATGGGTTGCTAATTGCTTAATTAAATCCTTAGCTTCGCCGTACATATTGTAATACAGTTCTTCAACAGAACTGCGATCCTGTTCTTGATCAGGTTCGATTGTTTCAATTTCGGTTTGCAACACATCATACTCTTGAAAATGTTGCTGATAAACGTTAAAACGTTGAACTAGAACGTCATAATTGTGATCATCAAAAGATTTGGAAACCAAAAACTGCTGAAAACGAGTAAGTTTGTTTTTACAGGCGGTTCTTTTGGCTACAAGCTCCTTAGGAAGAGACATGGCGGAACTTTGAGTACTTTCACTCACCGATCTGCTAGACTGCCGAGCGTCTGAAGTGGAAGTAGTAGTATTGGTACTGGTAGAGGTGGTAACAAGGGACATCTCCGCTCACCCCCAACACAGCTTTCATAGCGATAGCTGAAAAATACAATTAGCATTAATAACAGAAGTGAAAGCTGCAATAGCTTATCGAATTGCTTGGCAACCTGTTTCATACAATAAACAATTATGACGGTTATTTAAAGGTCCCGGGTTTCGGCACCAACATGGTTAGGATCTGTCAATGCGAGACCTCCTCTTTCGGGAAGGACTAGAAGTGAAGCTTCTAGTCTAATAAGCAAATGAACTTTACTAAGTAGGAAAAGATTGAACATTGATAAGTAACTAGTAATGGAAACAGTTTGCCAATAACAGTGGTATTTTATTCAAAAACAACTTTCAAATGATTAACAATAAATATATAAACATGTAAATGGAAATGTGACCTGCGTAAGGCCAACAACAAGTGAACAGGATTTCATAAGCTTTCAAAAACAACTCTCAAGGGATTAACAATAAATAAATATGTAAACATGTAATGGAAATGTGACCTTTGACAGGCCGACAACAAGCGAACAAGATTTCATAAGCTTTCAAAAACAACTCTCAAAAGATTAAAAATAAATAAATATATAAACATGTAATGGAAATGTGACCTTTTACAGACCGACAACAAGCGAACAAGATTTCATAAGCTTTGAATGCCAACAGACCTGAGAATAAGTAACCACTTTTTGGCCAGTTAGTCTAAAGTAAAACTATGCAGGGTAAAATAGTGAGTAACTATAGTGCTCAATAATGGCATAAAATCTAGCCTAGGACTGCACACTGAGAGTAGGCTAGTTTATTTACAGAAAAATCAACATTAACATGCCAGTAGGGATAACATCCCGCTAGTCGCCTGATAGTTACAAGGCGAGGTTGTTTGCAATTGAAATGGGAGCATTCCCAAAACCTTGATAGATTAAATAGAGATATAACCATTCACTTTGTCAAATAGGTGAACTGGTGTTAATCCCAATAGTTTATACAAAAATAGAGAAAAGGATGATTTGTTTTGAAGGATAGTTAACATGCGAAAGAGAGAGCCCAGTTGTTTTCTCATAGCCCACAATTTAAAGGCATAATACATGCTTAAACCACTTAATAGAAGGAAATAAGTTGAGTTGGGCATAGTTTGACAAGTTATTTAAGTCATGTAACATAACCCTAAAAAGAAAGATACATTTTTAAGTTTAGAAATGTTTTAGGTTATAATAAATAATTTGGATAAATGCATGGGCCAACCCATAGGGATCAGTCCAAAGGGACCGGTCCAAGGGGATTAGTCAAAAGGACCTGTCAACAGGGACCCGTCCACAGGGATCCGTCCACAGTGACCCGTCAGCAGGGGCCCGTCATAAATGACTCCCTTCAAAAAGGACCCGTCCAGAGGGACTAGTCAACGGGGACCAGTCCAAATGGGCAAATCAACAGGGATCAATCAAAAGGTGTTATCACCTCAAGCTCTGTCATTATTGGTTTGCTTATCGACAAGCGTCGCTTGGAATACTTTTTAATCACCCCTCGTGGGTCAGCCGCCATCTTTAAAAAGGTCGTGGGAACATAGGTGTTTACCAGCAGTCTTCGGAAAAAAGTCCAACAATACCTCATACAATGCCCTAGTCTTATTGGTTCGCGAGATATTAACAAATGTGCACTTAGACCCTTTGTCAAAATTTCAAAAATAGATTCAGTGTTGTGCAATCAATAACTTTAACTACATACTTGTTTTTGTTGACCAAGAAGCCTTGAGTATCCATCATCGGTGTATGAGACATGTTTACGCTTGCATAAATCAAAACCAACTGACTACTCACTACTTGGGTTTAGAAATTACATTTACTCAAATCACATTCTGGTAAAAATGGTGCCTACTATAAACTGCACCCACTTTTGCACCCACTTTTACATTCACTTTTGCACTCACTTTTGCACCCACGTTTGCACCCACTTTTACACTCACTTTTGCACCCACTTTTGCACCCACCTTCGCACCCACTTTAAACTATTATTTCTATTATCGAGCGAAATTTATTGGAGATTATTTCATGCTTGAAAATTGATATGGAAGTATCAACGAATAGTTATGGTAAGCCATATGCATACTATAAAGGTTATTCGTATATTGTAAAATGAACCAATAAAATGGAACTGTTATTTGACGTTGTTCAAAACATCGTTCAAAACAGTGTCAAAGTGAGTTAAAAAGTAAAAATAGTGAGGTCTTAAGTGTGAGTGATCATGAATGTAGTGTGACTGATAAGACATCGTTGCTGTTTAAAAAAACTCTTCAAATGTTAAAACACTAGTCTGAAAAAAAGATATGGTAACCCGCGTGTTGTGCAATCAATGATAGCCACCTATTTAAATATATACTGTACTTGTTTTCATTGACCTTAAAGCCTTGAGTATCCATCACCAGTGTATGTGACATGTTTACGCTTGCATAGATCAAAAACAAATGACTATTCACTACTGGGGTTTAGAAATTACATTTACTCAAATCACATTCATGCCTACTATAAGCGGCGCCCACTTTTACACCCACATTTACATCCAATTTTGCACTCACTTTTGCACTCACTTTACACTCCCTTTTACACTGACTTTTGCACCCACTTTTGCACCCACTCTTGCACCCACTTTTGCACCCACTTTTGCACTCACTTTGCACCCACTTTTGCACCCACTATTGCACTCACTTTACACTCCCTTTTACACAGACTTTTGTACCCACTTTGAACCCACTTTTGCACCCACTCTTGCACTCACTTTTGCACCCACTTTTGCACTCACTTTGCACTCACTTTTGCACCCACTTTTGCATTCACTTTTGCATTCACTTTTGCACCCACTTTTGCACTCCCTTTTGCACCCACTTTTGCACCCACTTTTGCAGCCACTCTTGCACCCACTTTTCCTCTCACTTAAAACTATTATTTATGTTATCGAGTGAACTTTACTAGAGATTAGTTCATGCTTGACAATTGACATGGAAGTATCAACAAATAGCAATGGTATGCCATACGCATTCTATAAAGGATATACATATATTGTAAAACGAACCAATAAAAATGGAACTGTTATTTGGCGTTGTTCAAAACATCGTTCAAAACAGTGTCGAGGTGAGCTGAAAAGTAAAATTAGTGATGTCTTAAGTGTGAGTGATCATCAATGTAGTGTACCAGATAAAACATCGTTGCTGTTTAAAAAAACTCTTCAAAATGCTAACACACTTGTCCCAGAAAAAGATATTGCAGCTCAAGATAGTGCATTGTTTGTTAAGAAAGTCTCCTCAGAAAGTCGTGTTAGGACAGTTGTCAATGTCTGAAAAACTCCCAACATTATCAAAGGCAACACAGACTGTGCAAAATGTGGTATTGCAAAAGGATCAAAAAGGACTATATAGTAATAGTGATGAGGATTATAATGATCATGATGATGATGATAATGATGATGATGATAATGATAATGGTTATGATGATGATGATGATGATGTTGATGATGAAGATAATAATGATAATGGTAATGCATTGTTTACACCTAAAATCATTTGTAAAATTTGTCTACTGGAACAATCCAAGTAAGCTTATCCGGCGGCTTCAGCAACTGCATGTCCATAAACAGGCTGGTTATACTGAATATGAGGAAGAACTATTGGATATAGAAAATGAGCTTCGTCGTGTTAAAATTATTATGTAATGGATCCACATAACCGCTTAAACTATTTATTAACAATACATGTTATATTTTCTACCACTCTGCTACCATTTTGCTCTCACTTTTGCTATCACTTCAAACTGTACATATTAAATATAAAAGCCAACGCTAAATGATTTTATTATCAGAACAGTTATAACCTTTGTAGTGAGCAAATCATACTAACAGGTTAGTTGCTACTATGGAACTTACTACAACTAACAAAGGTAAACAACGTGTACTCTATAAAGGCTACTCTTATAACTATAATCGTCAAAATGTAAAAGGAATAATATTTTGGCGATGCTCAAAAGAGAGGTCAAAAAGATATCGAGGCAATCAAAAAAGTAGAAATGGTAAGGTTTTAAGTGTGAGTGATCATCAATGTGGTGTACCAGATGAAACACTCTTGGTGTCAACAAATAATCATGACAATGCTAAAAAGCTAGTACAAGAAAAAATGTTGCTACTCAAAATAGTGCAGTGTTTATTGAGCAACATTTAATCCCTGCTGTAAAAGTTATGTTTAATCCATCTTCCACATCTCAAGAGTCGTCAACACCACAGACTATGCAAAAGGTTGTGTTGTTGTTGTTTTAAGGGGCTGAACTACAAGGTTATCTACCCTTCATATGCAAGAGAATCAAAAAGGACTAAATAGTAATAGAGAAAAAAGAAATGTATTTTGAATGTAACTATTGTACAAGTACTTATATTAAATAAATAAAAATATTGTATGGGTATTGTCTGTTTTTTCTTAATTGCTATACACACGTCCTACTATATTAATGCCATTGTTAACCATCAACAGTCTCCACCTATCTTCAGAAAGAAAGTGATCTTAAACAATACACTCTATCTATGGTTTGTGTACCGAGTATCATAATAATACAGTGTCGTCAAGCCATGTTCAGGCAATAGTAATGTTAGGTAAGGGGTTTGAACCCTTGCTTCCTTGTACAGGATTAGTTTTTACTCAACAGCAACCCAGAATACTGTACTTTGAAACATGTCACATCTCATTACAAAATGTCAACTGTATCGTTTTCTAAGACCCCCAGCTGCTGGCTAGTAGCTAGCAGACTGTGCAACAGAAACAGTGTCACCATGTTCATCCTTTAAAAAAATTCAACATTTATTATTCTTTTTCTTATTATTGTTCATTAAGAGTAGTGTAAAGTTGTCTTTGTGACGTAACGGTTATAATAGTTAGCTGGCACTCTAAAGCTCTTGAGTTCAATTTGAGCTTTAACTTAAAATTTTAAAAGTATATTAGGACTAAAACAGGTCTACTCAGTCTCGGGTGATACAAATAAGTAGATGTGGTTTGATTCACACTTTAACGATAGAACACGACGGTTTTTTTTATTTTTTTAAAATAATGATAGCCATTTGTTCATTTTTTTTTTCATTTTCACATTTCACACATTGCCATTTGTCAATTTTCCATGTACACGATTTGAAAATGTCAGTTTGAAGTTTTTGGATTTCATGATATGGAAACAAGAATTTTCCATTTTGTTGTTTACACATTTGTCAATTTCCCATTTACATTTTTTAAATGTCAGTTTTAAGTTTTTAAATTGTGTTGATATGGAAACTTGGATTTCCTATTTTTTCCATATCACAGACGACACGTTTATGATTTAGTCCATGCTGAAAGTTTTTTTTTGTAAAACACACATTTGTTGATTTAAATTTTCTTGAAATCACCTTAATGGAAGTGCTTGGCCATGGCAATAGTGCATTCTCTTTCTGTTTGTTTCCAAAAACATATAGGCCTACTACTACTACTACTACTACTACTACTACTACTACTGTAGGTAAGGCTGTTTTACAAAATAACACCTATCTACTGCTGCATTTAAAAACACAAGTGTTAAAAAATACAGTATACTATTTACCATTTGCTATATACATTAATTACCCCTCCATCCTACCTTGCCGTGTTTGCTTTGGTTGAAAAATCAATGCTGCCCACACACACACACACACACACACACAAGCTTTCTCTCTCTATCTATCATTCTATCTATAGTCATACATTCACCCAACCATACCTGTCTTTGAAAACAAATACAACCACGCTATTTATCCTTGACATGCACACTTATCCCAAATAACTTTTAGTTATACATTTAACATTTACTATTACAAAAAAATGTTTCCACTATTTACAATTACAAAAATGAATATTTACAAAATACTAAATCTACTGGTTACAAAAAAGCCATGTCTCTAAACAATAAAATATAGAAGTCACACCTCCACCTCGTGGTTATAACCCTATGGTAGGCTAATGCATAGGTCATTCATCTGCACTCATTTGCTATCCATCAAGGTAAAAGTGCATTTTCTCTGTTCCACAAGATACAAATTTGATTGCTGGATTGTATCCTGCACTGTTTATGCGATATAGCTTTGCCAGTTCATAAAACCGCTAGGTAGTTCTCTACATATAGCAATTTTACCACTGCTCTACCTACGCCTTTTGCTATTTGGCTTTCTTACAGTCTAGTGTGTGATAGACAGCATTAACTGTATATCAAACCCAGTTCACCTTTGTATTTTTAATCCAAGTAATAATTTGAAAAGACACAAATGTAATCAGTTTTAAACGTTATCTCTGTTTTGTTTTGTTTAATATGTTTATGACATGCATATTAACCTGAAATCGAACCCTGGTGAAAAGGCTAACAGCTTAACCACTACACCACCATGCCCTTGTTTCTTAGTTTGACTCGTTCTAGGCCTCAGACCTAGAAATCGAGTTAAGACCACCAGTACAATAGCTAAAAGTGAACACTACAACACAAAATGGATAGCTGGTAACATTATACAACCGGAAATGATTATATTTCTGTTAGCAATGCATTTTGTCATCAGCCTACTGTCTGAGCACTGACAGCAACACAGTTTAATTTAGAACAAGCGAGTGTGTGTGTATAGATTATCAGCCTCAAGTATTTAAAGCTTGTTGTGTGTAGCGACCATCTTGTCCCGGTAACCACTGAGCATTTTTTTGGTGTTTTAGCTATCCTCTTTAACCAATCAATTAAAGATAGTCTACTCTTAATTCTTGAATCGATAAATCAGAGTTTGTGTACACCGTTCGTCATTTATTAACCCATACCTGCTTCCTATACTCTCTCTATACTGCAGTTTGATCTGAAAAACGAGTTTCAATGGTAAAAGACTTGTCAGTCACCATACATGTAGCCTACACTAATTCTTTCTCTACCTAGCTATGTTTCATCACACATGGTAAACATCACACATGTTCGTATGCGATTATTAGTTTATAAAATCTCAGGTCGATGACCTTGATGTATTGTGTATTTTGGGTAAATTAATTGGCCATGGGAAAGGGTTGACAATTCTAAGTCCTATGACACCTCACATGTTGATATTCGATTATTATTTTAGTAAATATTAGGTCAATGACCTTGCTGTTTTGAATATTTTGGGTAAATTCGTTGGTCATGGAAAAGGGTTGACCATCCTGAGTCCTATGACACCTCACTTGACCCTCTCTGATTATTAGTTAGCGAGATATTAACAAAAGTGCAGTTAGGCCCTTTTGACATAAATAAATAATATATTCAAAAACGGAATGTCACCTCAAGTCCAACGACCTCTCATACAGGTCCCTAGCCTTATTGATTCATGTAATATTAAAAAGCTAATGACCTTAGATCTTTTGGGTGAATTCGTTGGTCATGGAAAAGGGTTGACCATCCTGAGTCCTATGACACCTCACTTGACCCTCTCTGATTATTAGTTAGCGAGATATCAACAAAAGTGCAGTTAGGCCCTTTTGACATAAATAAATAATATATTCAAAAACAGAATGTCACCTCAAGTCCAACGACCTCTCATACAGGTCCCTAGCCTTATTGATTCATGTAATATTAAAAAGCTAATGACCTTAGATCTTTTGGGTGAATTCGTTGGTCATGGAAAAGGGTTGACCATCCTGAGTCCTATGACACCTCACTTGACCCTCTCTGATTATTAGTTAGCAAGATATTAAGAAAAGTGCAGTTAGGCCCTTTTGACATAAATAAATAATATATTCAAAAACAGAATGTCACCTCAAGTCCAACGACCTCTCATACAGGTCCCTAGCCTTATTGATTCATGAGATATTAAAAAGCTAATGACCTATTAGTTTTGGATCTTTCGGTATTTTTTTAAAAAATAACTCATCTATAAATCATTATTCAAAAACCCCGCCCGCTTACAAAAAAAACAAGTGCGCATTCGTAAAAAACAAAAAAACAAACATGTTAATTCATAGTAGCAATCGGCTCTTCACATGCGTTTCATGTGGAACAACGTTTAATTTCATCATAGCATTAGAGACCATGGGCCAGTCCATAGGGACCAGTCCAAAGGGACCGGTCTAAAGGGATAAGTCCAAAGGGACTCATCAACAAGGACTCATCCACAAGGTCTCGTCCACAAGGACCTGTCAACAAGGACCTGTCCACAAGGACCTGTCAACAAGGACCTGTCAACAAGGACTTGTCCACAAGGACTCGTCCACAAGGACCCGGCAGCAATGACCCCGCCAACAATGACCCGTCAACAATAACCCATCCACAGGGATCCGCTCCCCCACCCTCTTACAAAAGCTATGAGTGGGCATGCGTAAAAAACAAAAACAAGCATGTTAATTCATAGTGGCTTTCCACCGAATACAAGTCTCTTGTGTAGAACAACGTTTCATTCCATATTGGCATTCAAACTCTCACATGTCGCACTTGGAAAGCAAGATTTTCTAAAAAATAAAATTTCACCCCCTAGTAGGGGTAGGTTTTATTTTGGGGTGGAAATATGTTGTCCATTGGAAAGGGGGTGTCAGCCCGAGTTCAATGACACCTCATTCATCAAAATCCGACCATAAGTTCGAGAGATATCGGACCGCCGCCATCTTGTGTGGAGGAATGTGGAGGTGGAGGTGGAGGTGCTAGAACCCCCACAAAACCACTACTGCGGTGGTGTAGAGGATTTTCCACATAATAGGAATAGAGGAAGAACGTGTTGATCACTTTTTTCCGTCTTAGAAATGTTGAAGACTTCGTGCCCAGCACAGAAGAAAATTTGTTTATCACCTTTGCTCAAGACAAACTGACGTACGTAGGCCAAGTATCGATGTTAACTTATATAGATTTCGTAGAACTCGGTTTTGATCACTTTTTTCCGTCTTGGAAATGTTGAAGACTTCGTGCCCAGCACAGAAGAAAATTTGTTTATCACCTTGGATCAAGACAAACTGACGTAGGCCAAGTATCGATGTTACCTTATATAGATTTCGTAGATTTTAGAATGCACTGCGGGTCTGACTAGAAGCATTTTGCGATGCATCAGCACACAGCGTTGAGACAATTTCAAGAGTTGTGCGAACAGCGTGAAAACGGCTGAAGATGAGTGACTGGCGTGGTGACTTGCTGGAGACAGACTGTTGATGTAGGCCAGGGCAGGCTTTATACCGGCCAACGCGCTGGATGCGTGATGTGGACAGATGACGTCGGCCAATCCGAGAGCGTGGAGCTTTCTCGAAAGCCGCTGAAGGCCAATCAGAGAAAGGGGCCAACTGAAAATGAACCTCGTGACCAACATTACTTCCGGAAAAGTTCAGTATCGCGGAACACGTGCAAGCTGGTACAAATTGTGAGAAAAAAAAGAGAGAATGACACTGACAGGTAAGAGGTTATGTTATAATAAAAATAAGTGAACTTTATAAATTTCACTGAAAAGTGAACACGCCCGTCGTTTGGTCGATCGGATCTGAAATAGCGATCGTGTCATCAATTTCTATGCTGTTGCTTGACAAAATGTCTTCAATGAATTGCACCATAGGGTTTTCCTCTCCCAAATTATGCTCTAGTTTATTTATTAGTTTTATTATATTCATTGTGTCGAACGCTTTGGTGTAGTAGGTGTGTGTAGACCCATGGCTTGTCTTATGTCTTATATCCTTTGATCTTAATCTAGGTATAGTGTGGTGCTCCGGTTTTAGGATGGGGTCATGTGGGGCGGTAGGAAGTAAAATCGCATTTGCCACTTAACGCTGGGCTCAGCGGATTCCCACACTGATACGTTTTCACAATGTCCTGAATGTTTAGTCGATCGTTTGGATGCATGCGAGGGTTTATTAGTAAGGTGCAATGGTGTATTAGTATTTTGTTATTTTTGTGGAGATTTGTCATGCATACTGGGATGGTATCTTACTGGGCTTCTCTTTTGGGCCCTTCTTTCTCGTTTTCAGGATGTTTATTACTAGGGATTCATGCTTTGTTTATGGATTTGATAAAGTGTCCGTTATTAGGTGTCGCATGCAGGTGATATTAGTTTGATAGTGGGTATGTTAGTTTTATTAATTGGGCGTCGTGTTAATATCTTGAAATATTATGCATGTATCCATTTTTTTTTCTTATTTCCGCGTATCGCCTGTGATACGAGCCATGTGCGTTTAAGATGAGGTGCAGCCGTCCCTTTGATCATTGATAAAAATGCTTTCCCTTGTTTAAATGACCATTGTAAGCCTGGGGTGGTGGGAGATATGATGTATGCCTGTCTACCTCATGGCGTGTATAGGAAATTTCAATATGGCGCAGACTGAGGTGCGAGTGAGACTTCGGCCCCAGCCCATGTTTGTGTCGTCACGCTGTCTGTCTTCATTGCCTCTCGGCTGGTGTTATCTAGATGCGTTGTGGGCGGAGTCTAGTGACGCTTACTGCTGTTTGTCAAGTGTATGTTAAAGTAAATGGCCGCATATCTGTGTTGCCGTATTGTGTGGGTTGCGTAGGAAAATGGCGCGCCGCTTTGGGTCGGTAGATGCTGCCGTTACATTAATTGTTGATAACAATAGTAATAATAATACTACTAATAATATTGCTTCTGAATTATAATATTATCGTTATTGTCGCGTGAAAACTGTGCTTTCGGTTTCTAAATGCCTCTATTTGTGCTACTATGTATCTTATGAAAGTTAATCACTCCCTCTCTCTCTCTCTTCACTAAGGGCTGTATTTACCGTGTCATCACCTTGTTATGGGTTGACATTTGATATGTGTATGTGTCCACTGTGCGTTAATTTGTAATAGCATCGTTATGTTTATGTGTGTATGTCCGTGTTTTTGACAGCCTCATGTGGGCTTTTAGTGTTTTTTCCTATCTACTCCGGGGAAATAGCGTTTCGTTTGTTCGGGTGTATGCTAGCTTGTCGGCTGTGGAATTTGTCCCTTATTGTATTTTAAGGACCCTATATTGATGGCACGCTCTGTGTCGGTAATCAGTATTGTACTATAGTGTCCGTGGTTTCCCATTTCTACTTCGGGAGAATGAATGATCCCTGTATCTAAGTGTTATTATGGCTAAATGTGCCTGTGTTTTGAGTGTAATTAATGTTATTTGGCGTTGTAAAGTGTCCATAGTGTTGTTCCTTTTGTAACTTGTGTTCCGTGGTTTATCACTTCTAGTCCAAGGAAATGCTTTTCACTGTGTCTTGAGTTGCCTTGCCACCTCGCTTTGGCGCTATGTAGTGTGTGACTGATAGCTTTTCTTCCCTTGTAATGTATTCATTGTTTCTGTTTGTGTGCCCCGTCTCCTTAGGAGTGGGTCTGTATGTTTGCTTAAGTATCACGCCTCTATTACATCGTTATTGTGTTCATGCTGTTTGACTTCCTGCGCCTGGCGTCAGTGAAATTTATTATTTGTATGTTTGTGTTTTCCCCTTGTCTATCCCGGAAAATGCTTCTCAGCGCACTGGGGTGTGTTTTCTCCTTGTCTATCCCGGAAAAATGTTTCTCGTCGTTCTTGGATTAGTGTTTGGCCGTGTGGCAGCTTATCGTATCTAACTGAAACCTATGTGTCAATGTGTCCGCAGGTGTCTCCTAATGTATGTATTTATGTCTTTCCCTACCCTTATAGTGTAGGTCCATACTATAATTTGCTAAACGCGTGTGTCTTTCATTCTAAAGAAAAACTGGTCGGCTACGCCTTGGCGTAATTAACTGAATATGTGTATTAGTGTATTCAGATTTGTGCCCTGATATTCAATATATTGGATCATATGCCTTTGTGAATATTTAATTATTATTGTATTTTAATAAGGTTGTCTGGCATGTGACCGGAATCCTTATATCCGATTAAACTGTATACCCAAAAGCATATTAGATACGTAGGTATGAAACAGGCTATACGTTTTGTCAATCAGATGTCATGTAACTGGCATCCTTACAATCGATTAGACTGTTATACACAAATCGTATTAGATATGTTGGTATGAAACAGACAGTAACTTTTGCCGATTGGCTGTGCATTGTGCCTTTGTTAAGTTGACTTAATTTAGAAGAACAATATATATATACTGCTCAAAAAAATTAAAGCACCACTTTTTTCAAAGGCCACCAAATTTTGAAAAGTTGACCTACTAGCTCGAAATCTCAGTATGACGTTTGTTCTGACGCCTACCAAGCATATGCTTCAGCACAACTCCCCAACTTGAGTAGTTTCGGGGTAGCACCCCGAAAACCAGCCCATTTTCGAAAACCGCAAATTGAAGTTTGCGAAAAACGCTGCAGGACTTGTCGCAGGTTGCCAAACCAGTCGAAAATGAATGAGTCTTGCTCTTAAAGGTTCCACAAACACGTTGAAATCGTTACATTTGACGTTTGGGCATTTTCAACCCCCTTCATCATCCCCTAAACATGGACTACCATTGGGGGCGTCTGAGAAGGTACCGGGTGAGTTTAACCATCTGAAAACCTGCACACCGTCCTCAGTTGCTGATTGCAGTAAGTTCTTAAGGCCTCCGGCAATGTCCACACCCCCTAACACCCTCAACTGGCATGGGACCAAACCACCCCCTCTCGATTCACCCCTAAGGAAGGTTTTAATCGAGATGTTTATCAGTGCTGTGAATGCGGGGGTCTTCCGCTACCGTTTCAAAAAAGGAGCTGTGCCTTTGTCACCACCCCTTCCCCTGCAACCCCCGTTTGTATGATTTTTCGAATCAGGCCCTTTTTAAGGGCTGAAACGAGGACTTAATCGCTGAAAGGGCTATAAAGGTCCTTAGAAGTAGTGGTGACACGAAATCAACCCCTTCCGATCGATGATTGACATTCCGTCCCCCAAATTCAAAATTTTTGCACCCCCAACCCTCCCTGTCTGGACGCGTAACGCGTCATGGCAGAGTTTTCAGAGTTGGATGAAAATGAAGCTTATGGCCTGCAATGGAGCCCAAAACAGCAGGTTGGATAGAAATTCATCGGTAGGTTGGGAAACGGGACCAAAATTTTTCAAAAAAGTGTACAGCCTACAGTAAGTACGCCCATGCATAGGCAACCCACATCACGTCCGTGCGTGTGGGTTGCCTATGATCGGCAATAGATTACAAAGTTTGGCAATGGGAGAAAAATGACGTGATGTGGGTTGCCTATGCATTGGTGTACTTACTAGAGGCTGTTAACTTTTTTGAAAACTTTTTGGTCCCGTTTCCCACCCTGCCGATGAATTTCCATCCAACCTGCTGTTTTGGGCTCCATGTCAGGCCATAAGCTTCATTTTCATCCAACTCTGAAAACTCTGCCATGACGCGTTACGCGTCCAGACAGGGAGGGTTGGGGGTGCAAAAATTTCAAATTTGGGGGACGGAATGTCAATCATCGATCGGAAGAGGTTAATTTCGTGTCACCACTACTTCTAAGGACCTTTACAGCCCTTTCAGCGATTAAGACCTCATTTCAGCCCTTAAAAAGGGCCTGATTCGAAAAATCATACAAACGGGGGTTGCAGGGGAAGGGGTGGTGACAAAGGCACAGCTCCTTTTTTGAAACGGTAGGGGAAGACCCCCGCATTCACAGCACTGATAAACATCTCGATTAAAACCTTCCTTAGGGGTGAATCGGGAGGGGGTGGTTTGGTCCCATGCCAGTTGAGGGTGTTAGGGGGTGTGGACATTGCCGGAGGCCTTAAGAACTTACTGCAATCAGCAACTGAGAACGGTGTGCAGGTTTTCAGATGGTTAAACACACCCGGTACCTTCTCAGACGCCCCCAATGCTAGTCTATGTTTAGGGGATGATGAAGGGGGTTGAAAATGCCCAAACGTCAAATAAAACGATTTCAACGTGTATGTGGAACCTTTAAGAGCAAGACTCATTCATTTTCGACTGGTTTGGCAACCTGCGACAAGTCCTGCAGCGTTTTTCGCAAACTTCAATTTGCGGTTTTCGAAAATGGGCTGGTTTTCCGGGTGCTACCCCGAAACTACTCAAGTTGGGGAGTTGTGCTGAAGCATATGCTTGGTAGGCGTCAGGACAAACGTCATACTGAGATTTCGAGCTTGTAGGTCAACTTTTCAAAATTTGGTGGCCTTTGAAAAAAGTGGTGCTTTAAATTTTTTGAGCAGTATATAAAGGCGATAGAAAAATGATCCTTTTAAAGAAAATGTGCCCCTACTGTATAATATTAATGGATCGTGTTTAGGAGTTAACTATTGGACTCCGTTGAAATATGGAGTTACTGCATTCAGTGAAAATTGTCTGATATTTTGTTGGCACTACAATTTATTAAACTGTAAATCCATTTGGCATTTTATGATAATATATGGGCCCTCTGTGCAGATAAAGTCTAATGAGACTGGCTTATTGCGATTGAGCAATAACCTCTGCTACGTAGACAAAGAATGTATGATCTAACTTATTCGTAGGCTAATGATTCCCTAGGATAGGTAAAGTCTAATGAGACTGGCGTACCGTCGTGGACGGTACCCCCTATGTCGACGGCTAAGGTGAAAAAACATAACTAAATAATGGTCTACCACAGGGATCTGTTTTGGCCCCATTGCTCTTCAATTTGTACATGCATGATTTACCTGTCACAACATCAACCAAGTTCATATATGCTGATGACATCGCTCTTGTAGCACAGAGTAATAACTTTGAAGATGGTGAACAAATCCTTACAGAGGATCTCAAGAAGATGTCAACTTTCTTTAAGACCTGGAGATTGATCCCCAACACTTCAAAAACTGAAGTCTCTTGTTTCCATCTATCGAATCGTGCTGCAAACTACCATCCAAGAGTTTTGTTCAACAAACGAAATCTAAGGTACAATCCTTTTCCGAAATATCTTGGAGTCACTTTAGATAGATCCCTGTGCTACAAAGAACGCATCACTAAGCTTTTCCACAAATTCTCCGCAAGAAACAACATATTGCATAAGCTCAGTGGTACATCCTGAGGAGCCTCTGCTGACTGTTTACGCTTATCTGCCATCAGTCTTGTCTATTCGGCCGCTGAGTATTGTGCACCCGTCTGGTTGGAACGCGTACATGTGAAGAAGGTAGACACAAAATTGAATGATACAATGCGTTGCATTACTGGTTCCATCAAATCAACTCCATGTCACTGGTTACCCATGCTGAGTCACATCCCACCACCTCGCTTAAGGAGGAATCTAGCTCTACTAAGGGAGGCTAAGAAAATCTTTGCATCACCCTCTTTGCCATTGCACCAACAATTCTGCCATCCATCACAGCAACGACTGCAATCTAGAAGACCAGTAAGTGTCACTGCGGGGCAGCTCATTGCTGCTGGATTTGATCTAAATGAAAGCTGGAAGCATGAGTGGTCATCTATAACATTGGGAATAAGTGCCCACCATCTTGATCCCACAAAGAAACCGAACGGCTTTGACTTACCGAGGAACCTCTGGTGCCGCATCAACAGGCTGAGGACTGGATATGGTTGCTGCAGTTATTTCAGGTACAAGTGGGGCTGGATCAGCTCACCAATGTGTGAGTGTAACCTGGAAGAACAGGCGATCGAACATCTGGTCCAACGCTGTCGTCTTTATTCGTACCATGGCATTCCTGACGATTTGTTCGCTCTCACACCCGGTTTAACCGAATGGTTGAAAATGATGGACTTTAAAGTTTGAATATTACCTTGTTATGCATAGGCTAATTGTATATTGTATAAATTACCATACGATTAAATAAATAACTAAATAAATAGGTGAAAAAATGCATGGATTTGAAACGAATTGTACTTGCCTGGATAAATATCAGCAATGTATTTGCCAAAGTGGCTTAATTTGTAAAATCAAAGATACAGAGAGGAAAAATATTGTTCTGTTTTGGGAAACCATGTTACTGATTAGGTGTGCCGCGTGTGGCTTGCTAACTTGTGTTCCCTATCTTGTATTGTGCAGCCCTGCCGAGTGCACGCGCGGTCTCGCTGTCGCGATGGCCGTCCACTTGGTTACCGCTGATAAGTGTTTTTGTATCATGTTTCACTTCCTTGTTTGCATTGTATGTCGGTCATTGTGTCGAAATGTATTTGTGCAATATGTATTTAACTATGAATATGTATCTGTCCCCATGTAATGTTTTGTAATCCTTGTACGTTCCATTCTTTCCCTTGCTATGAATTTTAAGTGTGCTCTGGTATTGCCGTTAAGGTGAACGCGTGAACTTAGTTGTGATCTGGGACTAGCGTTTTGATGTTTCTTTCTCCATTAATGGAATCAAAAAATATACACAGTATAGTCCTGTGGGATATGCAACACGTGCCATACATTGTACATACATATTTCACTATAATTCCATGCTTAACAGTAAACTCTCACTTTTCGATTAAAAAAAAAAGGCTTGTCATCTAGCATTAACTCAATATGCAAGTATATAACTAGTTGTCGTCGTCGTCGTCGGCTTTAACTCGTTTCCGAGCATACATATTCTTCCAAAACAGTCTAAAATAATCTAAGGTTGAGGTCTGTGGGCATGTTTGCGGTGACTGAACATGCGTGCATGAAACAAACGTCCACACAGATCACACAGAACTGTTGGTGGAGGGCGTGGCTGTGCTGCACGGAGCTTTCGTGCTTCTCGCTTGGCCTTAACAATTCTACGACGTTCTTCTTCAAACATTTTGACAGCAGCCGGGATGGTCTGGCGCCAAGTTGAACAGTCTTTAATAAGCTGGTCCCAGGTTTGTGGATTGAGTCCTGTCAACTTCATATTCTGCTTAAATTGGTCCTTGTATCGTCTCTTAGGGCCTCCATGAGGTCTGGTGCCGGAGGTGAGTTCACCATACAGAACCTGGCGTGGTAGTCTCGTATCATCCATCCGATGGACATGTCCAATCCATCTAAGTTGATGACCAATGATGGATGATTCTACACTATTAGCAAGCGCTTTCTCAAGAACATCAAGATTGGTGATGTGGTCTTCCCACTTTATCTTAAGGATGGATCGAAGTTTCTGTTGATGGAAGCGCTCAAGCTTTCGGAAGTCATGTCGATTGAGGGTCCAGGTTTCACAGCCATACAACAATGTAACTAGTAGGCCTAATGTATGCCAGGAGTTTCGTGTTGTTTCTGCCACTCGTGTGATTGTGTGTGTGGATTTCGTGAAATTTGTGTGTCTAGTGCCGGTCCGTACCTTGGTTCGATTTCTGGCATTTGTTCCTAATCATTCCGTTTGTGCTCCGTTGTAACTCTGGTGGCCATGTGTATGACAATTTGTTGGGTATTTAATTGTGCATGCTCCCTTATTAATTGTTTATAAGCCGAGTGTAGTTTCTCGCGCTTTGTATTTAGTTGTTCAAGGGTGGCGTTTGGCTGCAATTGAGCGTACATTGTATTTAATCGGTCATGTATTCTGTTAGCCTTCAAGTGTTTTACATGTAGCTGTACATGTATGGCATTTAATTGTTTGTGTTTGACCCTTAGCCGTATATTTGTATGTTTTGATCGTGTATTTTTTAATCTAGCCTGTGTCGCTTCTAATCGCATATGTGCTGAATGTAATCTTGTATGTATTCTCCATAGTCACGGTTGTTGTCTATTTAAAAGCGTGTATACCATGTTTCTTCGCCTATTGTCTGCAATGTAGGCGTTTACCCTTGTCGTATTGTTTGATAACCCTGTTGGCTCTGCATGTGGTCCCATGTTGAAATGTTTCGTGTATGTTTTCGCTCTGAGACAGGGTGGGTTTTCTAATTGGCTAATTTCCGTGTGGGGATGGTGATGATTCCGTATGAGTTAGCTAATTGCGAGTTTTCCCAAATGATCTGCCCGTGTTCGCTATTTGGTATTGAGTGTGGTTTCTAAGAGTTAATCTATAAGGTGCGTTCAAAAAGTAACGAGCCGGAGGCATAATTACAGAAACCAGTACGTGTATGTTAGAAGTATTGGCCCTCGCTGTTGAGACACTTGTCCCACTGTGACACGAGGCGGTGAATGGCTGTCTCATAAAATTCCCTGGGCTGCGATGTGAACCAGTTCCGCACGTACAGCTGGACGTCGGCGTCCGAGGTGAATCGTTGGACCCGCAGAGCCCTTTTCAGGGGACCAAACATGGCGTAATCATAGGGAGAGAGGTCTGGACTGTGTGGAGGGTGGCCGAGACCTCCCGTTTGAATTTCTTCAGGAGTGCCGCGACTGTGTTGACCGTATGAGGTCATGCATTGTCGTGGAGCGACTACGGTTGCTATGGCTTTCACTGTCACTCGGCGGTCCTGGGTAATGAGTGCATCAACCAGCTGGACCTTGTCATCGGTAATGCAGGGGGGTGCCCCACACCGGGCATCATCGGCTAACGACTCCCGTCCTTCCCTGAAGCGCTTGTGCCACGCCTTGACCCTTGCAAGGGGCATGCAGTGTTCGCCGTACACTTGTGACATTCGGCGATGAATGTACGTTCCCCCTACTCCTTCCGCTGTCAGAAACCGAAAAACACCTTTTTGCTCTTCGGTTGACGCCTCCATGTCAATGTTTGCAATGCGACTGGCAGCGTTGGACGATTGATGCATGCAGCTGCTTGCTTTGTATCGTCGAAATGCACGCGTGCCCTCCAGCGACGGGCTGTGACCCTCCACGCTCTGGTCGGAACTACACCTCGTTGCACACGCCACAATTAGCCGATGTAGTCACCGGTTTGCGCATTCCAGCCTCCGGATCGTTACATTTTGAACGCACCTTATATTACATGCCTCTGGTATCCATTTGGATGGCCCTGTATGCCCATGCTGTGGTGTCTGCAATAGGGTAACTCTAGGTGCTCCCCTGTATATCCCCTGCTTGTCCTGGCTATTAGAGTGTGTCCGGGCGCGCTAGGTGTTCCTGTTGGAGTAGGTAATAAAACTGTTGATGAATTCACATCTTTATTGTTATTTAATAACTCTTTGAAATTTAACTACACTAGCGCCATATGTGAGAACACCCACTCACAAAAGCTGGAGTAACTATTCTTATCTTTTTATCTTCATTGATCCGTTTCAGTCGCTGTTTTAATAAAACCAAAGATCGCTTTCAAAGTTTGTTCATTTATGTTTGTTCATTTATTTCAAATAAAGTAACAGGTTATGGGTTCAGTCACGCATTGAGATAAAGTGCGTAATTAGACGAAATAAAAAAAAATGTGCGCGATATTTTGACGAAAACTCCGAGAAGCCAATCTTGAGGTTAGGACCAAGTGCACACACAATGGATTCAACCAGGATAATCAACGTTGGCCTTCTGGAAGGAAAAGCGAACTGGAACACATGGAGATACAAAATAAGTATTTGCCTACGAGGGATCACCGGAGCTATAGATGTAATTGAAGGCAGGTCAGTGAAACCAACCTCACTTTCTGAGGTCGCAACCACTGAAGCAAAGGCGGCGTATCAGTGTAAGCTTGATATTTTTAATAAGGCGGATAGCCACACATTGATTGTATTAATCACTAACATGTCAGAAGAGACGTCACAAAAAATCATGCGTCTCACGTCAGCTCGGGAAGTGTGGTTAGAACTCCACAAATTATTTGACGGCGTCTCTGAAGATAAAGTGTACAACTTATGCCTGCAATTCTTCAGCTACAAAAAGGCAAATGAGGATGACATCGCAACGCACGTTTCAAAATTAAAGAATCTGTGGAGCGAACTAAAGCAGGAAATGTCCAGAGATGCCGAAATCAACTCTGATCTGCCAGATGTATTTATGATTTGTAAAATTCTAGGTACACTGCCTGTTAGAAAATATAAGTTGTGGTGCATTGTCTTTCAGGTTGCCTCTTTGGACTCCGGGTTGCTGACTTGAAGTGGCATGTCTCCACGGGTGTTCAGCTTTGACTTGGCGTTTTGTTGTCGTAAAAAAAAATTGTGTTCCAGTAAAAAGGAAAGTTAATAAATTGGAGTCGGAATATGTAAACCTATGTTCTTAATTCTATATATTTTTAACATTTGGTGAACCCAGACGTGATTGGAGACGTGAATAAATTACTGCCAATAAGTATTCCTATCCAAGAAGAGAAGGAATAACATGGAACGGCTAAAGAAAGGTAGGGCTCCTATTGCACAAAGTGTAACAAAGAAATTTCAATGCATTAAAGAGTTACTTGCTACAGAAATTACCTCGCAGAATAGTGACTTGTTGAAATAAAATTTTAATCGTTTGGAAAGTTTAAAGGAGGAACTTCATGAAATTGACGTGAAAATAATGGATCATTTATAAGACAATGATGCGGAGGACAATGTTATTTTAGCTGAAAGAGAAAGTACTGAGAAATACATTGATGAATTTTAGGTTATTAAGGTACAAGTAAACAATACAAATTTGCTCCCCGTGATTAGTTCAGCACCTAGTGAGAGGTTCGGAAATGAAGGATATAATCATATCAATAAACGAAGGTCCTTTAAGTTACCCAAAATTATGCTAAAGACATTTAATGGAGATCTAAAGGAATGGTTAGGTTTTTGGTCTCAGTTCAGAAAGGTACACGAAGATGATACTTTGCACGACAGTGACAAGTTTCAGTATTTATTACAGGCAATGAAACCTGACAGTCAATTGTTCTTAGTTACCCTCAAACAGCAGAAAATTATACAAAAGTCATTGAAACATTAAAAGAACGATTTGGCAGGGATGATCTTCTGATGCAAGTCTATGTAAGAGAACTGTTGAAACTAGTAATTTCAAATGCTACTCAAAAGGATAAACTCCCCCTTTCAACATTATCAATTACATTAGAGTCATATTTACGGTCACTCAGTACCTTAAACTTGACAGACACAGATCCAGGCTCATGGTTATTTCCCTTAGTTGAGTCGAGTCTGCCAGAAGAAACGTTACGGGCTTGGCAGAGGAGTCAATTTTCGAAGCAATGTGTTAGTGAAATAGAACCTAGGATGTCTCGACTTGATTGTTTAATGGAGTTTATCAAGACTGAAGTCCTAAATGAGCAACAAATCTTGTTAGCACAGTCAGGTTTCGGTAGCACAGAAGTGAAAGAAAAGACTGTAAGGGAGAGATGTTTTTCAAAAGTAGACAGGAAGCATATTAAAGATAAGATGAGTACCGGTACACCTACAGTGGCAGCACTTAGCAATACTTCAGAAGACTTATGTATATTTTGCGAAAAGGTCCATGACAGCGAGAAGTGTTACAAAACAACAAACATGACAGTTGAGGAAAGAAGATCGAAGGTTAGAGAAAAGAAGCGTTGCTTCATATGCTTGCGATCTAATCATTTGTCAAAGAACTTTAAATCGAACATCCGGTGCTTGGTTTGTTGTAAGAAGCATGCCACGGTTATGTGTCCTGATCTTTTGCAGAAGGATAAGGATGAATCGAAGAAAGAAGAAGTCAGTCAGCGTCACACAACTTCTAATATGGCTTGTCACACATCTGTCCGTCAAGTAATATTACAAACACTGATGGTTACTGTCTACGGCAATGGCAGATGGAAAACAGTGAGAGCTTTCTTGGATTGTGGCTCTCAGAGATCCTATCTTTTGAAGAAAACAGCTGAAGAACTCGGATTGATAGCATGTGCTGAAGAATTGGTTTCCCATGTTCTGTTCGGTGGAAGCAAGACCTTGGAAATAAATCACAATAAGTACACAATTAAGCTACAGACACTAGGCGGTAACGTTGCTTTTGTGATCGAAGTCTGGGATCAGTCACGTATTTGCCAGTCAATCCCACGAGTTTCAGCATGTTCTGCCTTGTTTCGTGAACGAAGAAAATATGGATCAGCGATGTGGGTGATAACTGGCCAGAAATTCAGCTCCTTATTGGAATGGATATCTATGCTAAAATTCTAACTGGAAATGTTGTTCGGCTTAGGAGTGGTCTTACAGCCATAGAAACAAAGCTAGTATGGGCTTTGGGTGAAGAACAAACTGACAACTCTCCTGAAGTGAACATGGCGAATACAACAATCACGATGGCTTACAACGATGGCTCAATCACAGACAATTGGTGTTCAGGATACGGTAGAAATCAAGTCAGCTGAAGAACAGGATCGAGAAGCGAAACATCTACTCAATACTTAAACCCAAAAAGAAGATGGACGTTATTAGTTGGTCTTCCTTGGAAGGAGGGGCATCCAGAAATTCTGTCCAATTTGCAAATAGCAGAAAGAAGACTTCAGTCGACTACGCAGAAGTTGGAAAAGACAGGTCTCTTCTCACACTATGGCAAGATATTTGAAGACTGGATAGCAGAAGGCTTTATTGAAAAAGTACCACAGGAAGAGGTTGAGAAATCTTGTCGTTATCTTCCACACCGACCTGTAATCAAACCTGAAAGTCTGACTACTCCAGTTCGACCAGTTTTTGATGCTTCATGCAAAACAGACAAAGGGCTTTCACTGAACGATTGTTTAATGAAACGTCCTAACTACGGTCAAATTGTCCCTGAAATTCTTTTAAGGTTTCGAGAGAAAGAGCTGGGTGTTACTGCAGATATAAGGAAAGCATTCCAAATGATTGAGGTACGAGTTGAAGATCGTGATTATCTCCGATTTTTATGGTGGAAGAATTTCAGAACTATGAAATTGAAGATTTATAGACATTCAACAGTTCTTTTTGGAGCCACATGTAGTCCATTTATATTGGGTGTTGTATTAGATCATCATCTTTCGACTGTTAGTAATAAGGATGAACAGATAGCACGGAAACTGATGAAATCTATGTACGTAGATAACTGTGTAACATCAGTTGATTCTAAAGAAGAATACAATATGTTTCGTTCTGAAAGCACACGGATTCTAGCTGAAGCCAAGATGGAGCTGAGATGCTGGGAATCTACAATAAGAAATTGTGAACTTTCGAAGATCGAAAGCAACAATGAAGATATTGAAAGCAATGGATGTGTCACAAAGGTATTAGGCATGAGGTCGAACAAGAGACTGGATACAATGGGGGTCTGTATTGTTGCTCAATTTCCTTTCTCCCAAGATATACTTACCAAGAGGGATCTACTTTCAGTAATAATGAAAATTTATGACGTCGTTGGATTTCTAGCCCCTGCGATTCTCCCGTTCAAATTATTGCTACAGGAATCGTGGAAAATAGAAGCTACAGAGAAGTCGAGTAAAAAAAGGTTTAAATCAAATTGGGACTCCCCTCTGCCTGACGTAATTTCGAAGGAGTTCAAACAGCGTTACCAGAAAATTGGCCACTTAGAAGAGATAGAGGTTCAAAGACTGATAACTGGAGGAAAAACAGACAGACAGTCTTGGTCATTGCATACTTTTGTTGATGCCAGTCAACATGCCTACGGAGCAGTAGTGTATTTCAGAACTGAGGATGAGAAGGGTATATCAGTTCAGTTAGTACTAGCTAAAGCTCGAATAGCACCTCTCAAAAGGGTCACTATTCATCGACTAGAATTGTTAGGTTACCTTATAGGAGGTCGTCTTTCTTCATTAGTCAAATCATCCCTTTCGTTGGAAAATGTGAAAAGTTATTTTGGAGTGATTCCACGACCGCGCTTGCATGGATTAGAAAAAATGAACCATGGCATAACTTTGTTGGCAACCGAGTCATGGAAATAAGACAGCTGACTGACCCACAACACTGGAGGCATGTATCTGGAATTTATAATCCTGCCGACTTACTATCAAGAGGGTGCTATCCATCGGAATTGGCCAATTCCAAATGGTGCGAGGGACCACTCTGGTTGAGAGGTCCTGAAGAGGAGTGGCCTGTTTATTACACCAATGAAGGCACATATGACGAGGATCTCATTGTTTCAGAAAAAGAGAATAACACAGACGAGCCTGTAACAATGATGGGCATTGATCTGAAAAGAGACCTCACCTATTCTCAAAGAGTAAGAATTATGGGATGGGTATTAAGATTATACAACAACGCTCGAAATAGTAGAGAGAGGCAAAATGGTCCACTAACGTTTTTAGAATTAAGGGAAGCAGAATTATTTATTATAAAGTGTGTACAAGGGGAGTCATTTCCTCGAAATGGTGATATAATCTGCTGATTGAAAGTAATTCAAGACAGTGTGAAGACAAAGATTACAATGAGGAATGACCTTTCCAATTTCCGATTTCCCTTGTTATTGCCCAGGAATCATGATGTAGTTGATGCCTTGATCAGTGAACAAACAATTTTCGATAGAAAATCGGACTTGCAAACATCAAGGCAGAGTTCGTATGTGACAAAAAGTGATCGTGAAGTGATACCTAACAGCAAGTACTCTGACTGAGCTGGAATAGGTTGGAAGACCACATAGAAAAGTATACTTTTGAAATTGTTCCCACAATTCCAAGGTGGGAGGATGTTAGAAAATATAAGTTGTGGTGCATTGTCTTTCAGGTTGCCTCTTTGGACTCCGGGTTGCTGACTTGAAGTGGCATGTCTCCACGGGTGTTCAGCTTTGACTTGGCGTTTTGTTGTCGTAAAAAAACAAAGAATTGTGTTCCAGTAAAAAGGAAAGTTAATAAATTGGAGACAGAATATGTAAACCTATGTTCTTAATTCTATGTATTTTTAACACTGCCAGAAGAATATTTTTCGTTCAAGTCTAGCTGGATTTTGATGTTAAAAAGGGACAGGACAGTCGACAACCTGACCAATAAGTGGTGTGCGTATGAGAGGGCGCTCATAGGCAAAGGAGAATCACCTCAACAAGAAGCACTCTACTCGGATTCGTCCAAACAGAAAACCCAGCAGCAGAACTCTTCGCAAAACTATCTCCAAAAGAGCCACAAAAAGAAAATAATCTGTCCTTACTGCAGGAAACGTAACCACGCTATTAAACGGTGTAGGAAGTGGATCGATGATGGACGACCACCCAAGCCCAGCAACTCAGGAACATCAGAAAGCGGTACCAACATGATTTTGGTCGCTATAACCTCGACTGTGATGAACTCAGAATGCAACTCTGACGACTGGTTTGTAGATAATGGAGCAACGAGCCATGTTTCTAGTAACAGGAACATTTTTAAGACATTTGAACCATTTTCTACGGAACACTCAGTGACCATAGCGAACGGTGTGAAGGTTGCGGCCATTGGAAAAGGTGACATCGACGTCGAAGCAGTGGTTAACGGCGAGCGGCACAAGCTCACGTTGGCTGATGTATGGTGCGTTCCTGGGATCCAGAGAAATCTATTCTCAGTCCTTGCAGCCCAAGATAGAAACAAGGACAGCAGGTTCGTCTCGTCAAGAGAGGTCTACAATTTCGTCGTCAACGGCGAAGTGAGATTAATTGGCGTTCGTGAACAGTTCGGTGGACTCTACAAGCTGAGAGTGAGGAGCGTGAACAACACTGCATTCAAGGAAGTCAACGCAACAGAAAAGGACAACCTTCTCCAACTTAACCATGAACGATTCGGACATCAGAACAAGCGAAACGTGAGATCCCTCCTGAACAAAGAGCTGGGAATCCGCCTTTCGGAACGAGGTCTGGAACTACGAAACCGGGAGAGTGGATTCATACAGATGTCTGCGGCCAATTCGACGAGTCGATGTCAGGATACAAGTATTTCGTCCTCTTCAAGGATGATTTCACGAAGTTTAGGACAATTTACTTCATCGGAGAAAAGTCTGAAGTTCCAGAGAAATTAGCCCAATTCGTTGCAGAAGCTAAGACTCTCGGACACAACAACAGGGAGCTGCTGAGTGACAATGGCAAAGAATTCGACAACCAGTATGTCAGAAAAATCTTGCAGAAAGAAGGAATTGTTCAACGACTCGTCACTCCATACACTCCGGAACAAAATGGATCCAGCGAAAGAGAGAACCGCACCGTGGTCGAATCTACTCGAGCAATGATGTATGTTCATGGAAAACTTCCACAAAAACTTTGGGCCGAGATGATCCGGACAGCAGCCTACATTCTTAACAGGACTGGACCTTCCCAAGCTGAGGGAACACCTCTCTACGAGCTATGGTACGGCAGGAAACGAGGTCTGAAGCATCTTCGGGTGATCGGGTCTACCTGCTATGCGCATGTTCCCAAGCAGCAAAGGAAGAAGATGGATCCCAAGGCCACCAAAGGAATTCTCATCGGGTACGACAACGACGATGGCTACATGATCTTTTGTGAAGAGGAAGGTAAACTAATTCGATCGAGAGATGTCATCTTCGAGGAGAAAGTGTTGAAGCACAAGAACGACGTCAATCTTCCGGAAAGCTTAGACTCCTCTGTTCAACCAGAACAAGATTCGACCCCTGAAGAACAACAAGCTGACGGCGAAACGTAGAGCGAAGAGGAGGAAGATGAATTCTGGGACCTGAATAATGAAGACGAAGCTGAAAGTCAACCAGAACAAAAAGGTACTCCAACCTCAGATGAAACCATCGTTCGACGACTTCGTGAGCGTTCGTCTCTCAATCCTCCATCAAAGTATCAAGACTTCGTGATGTATCTCTCAAGCCCTCAACAAGAACCTGAATCCTACAGTGAAGCCATGAGATCAGATCAACAGGACTAGTGGAAGGAAGCCATGGGTCGTGAGATGAAAGCACTTGAAGAGAACAAAACTTGGGAACTGGTTGAACTGCCTTCAGGAAAAAGAGCCATTTCAAACAAATGGGTCTACCGAGTTAAAACGAACGCCGATGGATCGGTCTACAAATTCAAAGACAGATTGGTCATCAAATGCTATTCACAGCGGAAAGGAGTAGATTACAACCAAACCTTCAGTCCAGTGGCCAGGACATCAACCATCAGAACATTGCTCAGTGTTGCTGCAAAAGAGAAAATGAAACTAGCACAGATCGACGTTTCAACGGCATTTCTCTATGGTGACCTCCAGGAAACTACCTAGTCTTACCATAAATACTGTCCCAAACGTTTAAGTAAATTGAAGCAAAATGGTAAGAGATATTTTAATAGCCTAATAACAAGTGTTACATAGATGCATTATGAACCATAACCACAAATAATTATTCAAAATGGCCACCATTTGCACGCACACAGTCCTTAAGTCTTTGTGGTCACTCATCAATGGAATTACGCAACACATCAACTGGAAAATCTGCAACTGCCTTCCGAAGAGACTGCCTTAAGCTTTCAATATTGGAATGTATTTTCTTGCAAGCCATCTCCTGAAGCTTGGATCACAATTTGTAGTCCTAAGGGGTTAAATCTAGACTTGCAGACGGCCAATCTGAAGTGGAAATGAAATCAGGAACATTTGCCTCCAACCAGTGCTGGGTTGTCCGTGCGTTGTGCGCTGGAGCTGAGTCCTGCAGGAAGCTCCAGTTCCGTCCATGGAAGAGGGTGTTGCTGAGATTCTTGTCCAGTCCCTCAAGCACTGTCTCCTGGTACACTTTTGCTGAAGTTTTGACTCCCTTTTCACAGAAATGGAGCTCCGTTGTGCCCTCGAAGCTCACACCCCACCGCACCTTAACTGATGAGGGATGATGACCCCTCTGGATCCTTGGTGCCTTTTCACCAGCTTCTCTAGAGGAATGGGCATATACCCTGTCGTTTTGGGCATTGAAAGTCTCCTCAACACTGAAAATCTTTTCATCCGTAAACAGGATTCGACGATGACCATTAGCTGCGTAACACTTAAGTAAGCGCTTTGATTTTAGGAGCCTCTGGCGCTTCAGTTCATTTGTCAGGAGATGTCCTTTGCGTCGTTTGTAAGCACTGAGTCCCAAGTCAATGTTTAACGTGCGAGACATACATTTTTGATATCTGTAACTCACGAGCCATCACTGACTGTCTCCTTAACCGGATTTCGTCGCACACGAGCCGCCACTACTTTGATAAGTTCTAGCGTTCGTACTGTGCGTGGTTTTCCTTGCCGCGGGCGATCTCTCACAGTTCCAGCCTCAACAAATCGATTTATAGTGCGGTAAACAAATTTCTTACTAATTTTCAACTTCTGGAGGGTTTTGAAAATCTCCCCTGGCGATTGCGCTAACTTGTGTAACAATATCACGGCCACACGATTCTCATACTCCCCCCATTCCATCTTGAAAACTTCAAACTGACAACTGTACACTTCTGCAGCTCAATGAACGACTCATGCCTCACAATACCGGTTTTGAAGCCGCTCCTTCGTTCGGGCGGAAGTACAGCCACCCTCAAAAGTTTGGACAGTATTTATGGTAAGACTAGGTATATATATGCAACAACCTGAAGGATATGGTGATGGATCTGCCAGGGTATACCGCCTGAAGAAAAGCTTGTATGGACTGAAGCAAGCTCCTCGATGCTGGAATGAGAAGTTCAGCAACTACATCGTCAGCCTGGGATTTCGGCGATGTGAAGCAGATCCTTGTCTCTTCGTGAGGCCAAAAGTACGAAAGAAGATGTTCTTCGTTCTCTACGTTGACGATGGAATGATTGCAGCTGAAGGTGAGCAGGAACACCATAAATTTATCGACGATCTGAAACGGGAGTTTAAAATCACCTCTAAGCCAGCATCGTACTATCTAGGATTGGAAATCAACCAAGGAAAAGATGGGTCAATACGTGTGAGCCAAGCTCATTTACACGGAAACCATACTGGAGAGTTTCAACGTGAGTAGTTGCAAGGCTGTGACTACTCCAATCACCAAGGACAACGATTCAGAAGAGAGCCCTCGGAACTTTGAGTTTCCATACAGACAAGCTGTTGGAGCACTCATGTTTCTCATGTGCGGCACTCGACCATACATCGCATATGCTGTCAGCGTGGCCTCCAGGAACCTTGACAAACCAACCGAACGAGACGTGCTCAATGTGAAGAGGATCCTGCGGTACTTGAGAGGTACAACAGATCTTGGACTGTTCTACAAAGCCAACCTGGGAGAGGAGGCTTTTGATTGTTTCAGCGATGCAGATCACGGTGTTGACTTCAGTACGGGTCGCTCAACCTCAGGGGTCCTGTGCCTGTACTCTGGATCGCCTATCTCGTGGATGAGCCAGAGACAACCCTCTGTTGCCATATCCACAATCGAAGCTGAAATCGTGGCTGCCAGTGAAGCCGCAAGAGAGATCATCTGGATCAAGAGGCTTCTTACTGAACTAGGCCAGTTGAAGTCGACGCCCATTCGGCAAGTCGACAACGAAGCAGCCATCCGGGTAGCACAACATCCTGTGTTTCATCGGAAAACGAAACACATTCGTATCAGACACTTCTTTGTTCGCGAATTGGTCACAGCAGGAGAAATAGACATTTCAAGAGTTGACACACAAAATCAGCTCGCGGATATTTTGACCAAACCTTTGTTTTCAATTCGTTTTCGAAAATTATGTAACGACATTGGGGTCTGTAAAGTTATTAAATAAGGGAGAGTGTTGATGTATTTCACATCTTTATTGTTATTTAATAACTCATTGAAATTTAACTACACTAGCGCCATATGTGAGAACACCCACTCACAAAAGCTGGAGTAACTATTCTTATCTTTTTATCTTCTTTGATCCGTCCCATGTACAATAATACTTTTCAGTCGCTGTTTTAATAAAACCAAAAATCGCTTTCAAAGTTTGTTCATTTATGTTTGTTCATTTATTTCAAATAAACCAACAAAAACTCTTCTGTGAGCATGAAGTGTTCCTGTTGGCGTAGGTAATAAAACTCGTCTGGGTGCATGAAGTGTTTCTGAATGTGTATTTGGGAAAGTGGGTTTATGTGTCTTGGCCATTTTGTTCTCCTCCCTTTTTGGGGTATCAATCGCATTAATTTCCATGTTCTGCAATTGTTGTGTGAGTTCGTGTATCTTTTTTTGTAGATCATGCGTGTCCATTTTTATGTGCTGATTTATTGCTTTCTCCGTTATCTCGTTGCCAGCCCTATCGTGTATAAATGGGGCTGCAGGCTTATTGGCTGCTAGTATGAGCTGCATGTTTTTCGTTTGTAATTTCGTATATTGTTGCCACAGTTTGGCGTAATCCTGCCTTAATATTATCCCTTCTTCCAGTATTAGTGTATCCACTGTTTTCATGTTTGTGTAGGCTATGTTTAGGTGAAAATGCTCCTTGTATAGCTGGCTGTGCCTCCCGTGTAATCTGTGATGAGTTCTATTCAACTGCGCACATATGCTATTAATATTTACAGTTGTTGTGTTCCCTTGAATGCCTTCACTGTCTACTTGTGTGTAGGCTTTCAGAATACTATTGTACTGATTGTCTGGGAATTTTTGTATCTTTCTCAGGTGGTTCTTCCTGTATTCTTTGGTGCCCTTCTTCTACTTTCTTGTGTCCCCTTAGGGGCTATTCTCACCGGAAAGTATAGACATGGTGTATGTATGTGAGTGTGTAAGTGCTGGGGGTAGCAACTTTCCCTTGCTTTAATTATGCGCAAGACGGAAATATGTGTGGTGCCGATTGGTATCTCTCAAACGGTTTGTCTCCGCTTTTAGTCAAACTTTAATGGAGTGAGAAATAGGAACAACAGAAGGTCCTTCTACTTAGTAGTATTTGGCTATCCTGTTTCTCGCCTTTATGGGGGGGTTGGGATGCGTAGCTAATTTATCGTGCTTGGGGCTATAGCCTAATTCGCTCCATTACTTCGCTTGGCACTCGCAAAAAAAATCTAAATTCTGTACTCGCCTGGCTGCAAAAGGTGTACCCGATCGTAAACTACATAACTCGTTTTATGAGTTCTCTTAAATGTAGTACTCGGCACCTCTACCAAATTGTTATAGTTATTCTTGAAATGTAGTACTCGTCACCTCTACCAAATTGTTATTGTTATTTTTGAGTGTCTATAACGTCGTGTACTAGAAGAGGGTGAGCGTGACAATGAAAGAGGTGGTGACTCTCTGTGTATCTGATTATTAAAATAATAGGGTGGCTTACGATTAAGCGTAGTGGCTAGTAAACAATGACAGGACGGCTGCCTTGAAAAGTGCTGACGGGAGACCTTGGGAGGCAAGCGCACGGCTAAGCTAACTTGCAGTACAATGTCAACAGGCGCTGGACTGATAGTTCAGAGTCAGCGTAATCTAAATGTTATTACTAAGCGGAAAGTTAGGACAGGCGTTTCAATAAACGAAGACAGACAGCAAGTTATAAAATAAATGGGTGAGTTTACTGGGGGTGCCGTAAGGGCATCAGACAGACTTCGCTAGGATTACTCTACTGAGTGATAGTTCACCAATAATGATGAGGCGCTTACAAAGTTTGTAGGGTAAGGTGGTGAAAAGGATAATGTTGGGAGTTTACCAGAGCACCCACTAACCTTCGATCAGATGAACGTCGTCGGCAACCAGCTGGGCGTGAAGTCGGGTAGACGAGACCCTTTGCCCTTTGGGCAAGCGCCCTATTTATTCCTAATGCTCTTGCTGATCGTGCATGTTGAAGTGTAGCTGCTCCACTTTCAGTATTTGCAGCTGTGTTCGACCAGTGTGTGACAACATGTCGTAATTCTGTAGTAAGTTTATTAAATGTTGTAGGAGTTTGGTAATGAAGCGTTTATGGTTGTTTCCTTGTATCCTTGTGTGTTAGATTTGGGGTGAAGTGTGTAGAGAACTGGGGCAGATTGTAGCATTGTCTGTATCACCTATTTTTATTCGTAGATTGTAGATTGTAGGTGTATTAGATATTAGATAGATGTACCCTGTGGGTTATACCCCAGGGTGCAACAATACCTTACCCGGTTCATAGGCCTTTTTCGTTTTCAATGATCCAATTATTTCTTGAACCTCCTGTTGTGTGAATAACTCAATGTTTGTTCTATTTCAGTCATAAACAGCTGTTTTGCTTGGTCTGGAGTCCAGAGACTGCAATACTTCACTAAAGTGTGCTTTCCAAATTTCCATAGGAATGTCTCTTGGGAATGTTGGTCTCTTCTGCTTAAGTGTTATGTAGGGATTCCTTACCGCTTCTTCTATTTGTTTCGCTGCTATCAATTCATAATAGTTTCGTTTGGTTTCCCTAATTAATTTTTTGTATAGTCTCCTACGCCCGAAGTATTCAATGTATAAGTGGATGGCTCAGTAAGAGCTAGATGAGGCCATTCAAGAGTTGTTTTCCGGGCATGGTAGCATGCTTCATTGAACCATGGTTTAGCCCTCTTCTTAATAATCGGGTGAGTTCTTGTGGCACTTGCTATGATGGATTCTAGTTCCTTTACAGCATTGTCTGTTTCACCTTGTTTTATTCGTTGCTGTACCTCCTGAGTTTGTGAGGAAGCATGTTCTATTATGTCCACGTTCAGATCTCTTGACCATCTCATTGCCTCTCTAAAGAATATATCCTGCTGTTCTAGGATGAGAATCTCTATAATATCTTCCTCTTTATACCAAGGTTAAAAATATACACCTATCAGTGTGCAAAGTTTTGTCTTATTACAATCATCTCTGCTGTTTGATATACTACTTGAAACGGGGAAAACCTTGGCTTTAAAAAAGGCGTAATTCCACCCATTGGTCTGCCTGGTTGTCCATGTGTAGCAAAAGTATGTACTGTGTAGAAGCCTCGAGCTGTCCACTGGCTGCTCTGGATTCACTTTTGGGTGGTACTAGTGCAGTGGTGAAAACCATTAAAGCTGCACAGCAGGGCAAGCAACAACTAAAGGAAAGTCAGCGACACCATGAAACAATGGAAGCGATTGCTATGGGGGGTAGAAATGCCAATTTAAAGCCAGCCTTTTACCAACAAGGATTTGGGATTTCACCATCTCGAAATAAAAAAATAAAAACTATTTAAACCTCAGCCATAGCAAGACATGCCCTAACTCATCAACAAGTGGAAAGCTATGCCTAACAACTAAAGCTTTCTCATTTTCGAGGTGTGTTTATGCTAAAACAATTACCCCCCACGACCCTGGAAACAGGAATGTGCTGTTGTAAATTTGGATGATCACCGAGGACCAGGAACGCATTATGTAGCTTATGTCAAAGAGGGATACACCGTATGGTACTTTGACAGTTTTAGGAATTTGCCCCCGCCCATGGAACTAGTGACCTATTTTGGAAACAGGACCGAGATATATTATAATGTGAAACGTGAGCAAACATTTAACAGCCAACAGTGTGGACGTTTGTGTTTATTATTTTTATATATAAGACGCAGCATAAGCAAAAACGTCGACAGTATGTCAGCAGAAATTAAAACGTTTACACTGCATGGACATGGACCTAAAGTCAGCCTTGACTTTTACCCGCCTATCGAATTTTGTGAAAGACCGTATGGTTTGGGACTTGTTTCTCTTGAAACATACAATAGAATATACAACATACGTGAAAATGTGAACAACAAGTTTTACTATGATGATTATGTGCTCAGCCTGAACTCTGTTGGATATACGATAGATGATATTTATGAACACATTTATGTGGTGTTGATCAATGAATAAGTCATTTCTTGATGGAAAGCACAAGTTTGAACTTACAGGAAATACCAGCACTTATCGCTCCACGTTTAAGATTGACTTTAAAACACAACCCGATTACATTGGTCCATTACTAGGAATTAAACCACGCGTGTTGGAGCCCAACAAAAAACATGAATCAGACAATGAAGTAAAATTGATGGAGGACCATCAGGTGTCGGTGACGTGAATAAATCAACAACACCGTCTAGGAATGGTGTTAGTTGTTTGCCACGTGAATACACTTTAACATCTCAGGACAAGCAGATTTTACAGCATTTGGGTTACCAAGTCAACCCCCATGATGAATTCTATCCTAGAGGTAGCGAACCACATGGAGGAGCAACAAGGGGTGGTAAGAATTGATCCCCATTCCTATCAAGCTCAAACACCTGGACTCAATAACAATGATGAAATTCAATGCGTTATGAACAACCAAGATATTTACACCCTACCGCATGAAAGTGTCATTCAGATCGAAGGTCGGCTCACCAAAGCCGATGGCTCTACACCCACCACATACAAGTTAGCCAACCATGCTTTTGCCTTCCTGTTTTCTAAGGTGCACTATGTCATTAACGATATCGTGGGAGATAGCACTCGAAATGTGGGTATTTCCAGTGTCATGAAACTATACCCCTCTTATAGTGAGGAAGAAGGTAAAACACTTTGCATGGCAGGATGGTGTCCTGACTCGACCAACGACTTGATGGTACACACCGATGGCACCTGTACTGGTTATTTACCTCTTAAACTGATTTTAGGCTTTGCCGAAGATCACCAGCGCATTGTGGTCAACGCAAGGCAAGTGTTTTGTCTGGTGAGAGACAGGAGTGATAATAATGCACTCAAGGGAGCTGAAAATGCATCCATAGACTCAAAAATTCAACTCCATGAGTACCCGCTATTGCCCACCACCAACACAGTTGTGCTGTAAAAACAGCCCGCTATACAGAGAGACCTCTCTACATTATCGTGGGTTTTCAAACGAATAGCAAGTATCAACATCCAAAGATGTCACGCAATTTGATCACCTGCAATTGAGAAATGCACGTATTTTCCTCAACGTAGCTGTGTTTCCCTATGAAGGACTGGATTTGTATTTTTCAAAAAATAAGTTTGGCCCCCTGTACGACTTGTTTTCTAAATTTAGATGGTCGTATTATCAAAAAGAGAACAGCCCCATGCTGTCATCCAAAGCGTTCAAGGCAAGGGCGCCACTGATTGTCTTTGACTGTTCTTATTTGGAAGAGTCTGTCAAGCCATCCAATATTGACATTCGACTAGATTTTGAAACGCATGACAATGTACCAGCCAATACCTCGGCCTACTGTTTGATTGTTCATCACAAACAAGTCAACTATTATCCAGTGTCCAACCAAGTGACGTTTGTATAAATAACAGGGCAAATCATGTCAAGCAGCTCAGTCATGCCTTGCTTTAAAGCCTCAAGAGGTGTCACACCCATGAATTTAAAATCTGAGGAACAACGTTTCAAGACTTTTGCAACGTGGCCGGTGTCTTTCATAAACCCTCAAGCCTTGGCGGCCGCTGGTTTCTATTATTTAAAAACAAGAGATGAAGTGAAATGTGCCTTTTGTTTCATCACCATAGACCAATGGGAAAAGAGCGATGAACCCATGCAGGAACATCAGCGCTGGTCACCCGCCTGCCCATACCTGTGTAGAATGGAGGTGGGAAATAAACCCTGCCATTCAAGCTATCCCTCACTAGTGCCTCTGAGTGATGAAAAAACAAGTTATGATACAAGTGGACTGTATGGTGTCAACGGTGCTTTGGTGAGCAGTTCACCGTCAAAAACACCTAGTTTAGAGACATTGGGACATCATCGGTGCCGTGGACGTTACAAACACAAAAGACTGTATTGTTGTATGAGTTGGTATCGTCCCTATCCCAAAATGACAAAAGCATGTAAAACGTGTTATGACAATAAAATGATATAATAAAAAAATATTTTGTGGTTCTTGTTATTCTTATTATTATTTTTCATGCCCAACGTCCTACCCTACCTTCAATATTTTTTAAACTACCATGGCATGTAAGTCAATGCCATGGGCACACCTTAGTGGTCGATCGACAGTCAGTGGTCAGTTGAACTTGGTCCAGGCAAGCGTCAACATGTTGCGCACACTCATTGTGGATTGTGACGGGTTTAAAATTGGTGACATCAAATCATATATATTAATTCAGTAGTATAGATCCCTTCAGCGGCGCTCACAAGCGACCGATCGTGAAAATGAGCATTCAAATGAAAGAGAATAGACATTAGCAGTGACGAATTGCACTCTAATTCCATAAATATCACTAATTTTTTTAAAAATGACTTTAAATAATGTACGAAATGTGCGATTTGCAGATACTGTTGATGTATGAAAATACGCTCCATAATTTCTGTCCACTTCACATTTTGGTCGCTGTGACGTCCATTTCATGTCATCTTAACATTATCAGGTCTTTCCTTTATCATTTTGCATGGATTTCAGAAACAGTAAATCAAAGAAATGAGTACTACTCAAATCGTATAATTTCATAAATATTGAATAACCGGTGAGTGTTACAGCACACTCAGCACACAAATGACATTATCAGTGACAAATAACATTCTAAATTCTTAAATATCAATTTTTGTAAGAAGTGTTCGATTTGCAAAACCTATTGGGGAAAGTGTGGTTTATGAACATGCGAGATTTCTCTCACGAGTCCGCTAGTTTATATTTAAACAAGTGGCCATTATCGACTGTACCATATTTTGTGTATCACAAGCTACGCATTTGGTATTTAAACCGCCCCAGGCTTTTGAATTGTTGTGTGAAAAAGACCGTAAACAAACCCAGTGGATTGAAAATCATAGGCAACTATACTGAAATCAAGGAACCATTTCCTATAAATATTTGAATGTGGTCATGAAAGCGTATTTATCCTCGGCCAATGTGGTATTTGTGAAAGGTAATGAAAAACGCCAATGGTTGCAACCATTTTTGGCGCCATACTGTCAATGTATCGACCTCATGGACTTGGGCTGCCCCTCATTGCAAACCCTTATGGACCACTGTCCCTGTGGCAACATTACCCATACAGCCCTGTCACATTCGTGGCATCTCTTTCATTGGTTAACCACCAATGCCTGCTGGGAGTTGTTAAATAAAATTAAAACTCCAGATTTACCTGTGAATGACGCCAGTGAGATTTCTACAAGCGACGTGTAAACATGTACAGAACGTGATACCATTGAGAAATGGGATGCTACAGACAAAGCGATTGGAAAGTCCTTTGTGTGCATAAAGAAACTAGACAGTTTTACCAAAGAGGAATTATTGGCACTCCCCATGGCATTCATTTATTATGTGGCCGCCAACGCTGTGAAAGAAATCTGGCAACATGTACCAAAATCATGGACTCAAGACCCTGTGTTGAGTGAATTGCAACCCTGTACGGAATACGATCACCAAGTGGCCATGGCGAAAATACCCTCGATGCGACAGTGCGCAACTTGCCAGCTGGTCAAACTGTATCACGGTCATAATAGTCAGTGTACAGACTTTGTTGAATCATTCCACTGGTGTCATGGCGAGAAAGATGAGCAACAACAACAACAACAAACACAAACATCGTCCACAGAGTAGGAGGAAGACCAAACCTTTCCACCATCAATGGAAAAGGATATGCCAGACCTGTACTGGCAAAGGCGTCTTTGACAAAGTGATTCAATACTTACCTTCCGAAATCCATCTTCCAGGTTATCGTTTTTGTGGCCCTGGAACTCGTCTCTAAAAACGTTTGCAGCGTGGTGATGTACCCATTAATCTTTTGGATCAAGCATGCAAAGAACATGACCTTTCTTATCGCCATAGTCATCCAGGTTTAAGACATGTGGCAGATAAAAAGCTAAACAACGTTTCCCATCATGTGATGCCTCAATGGAAGAGAGGATGGCAGCCCTGTTTGTGATGAGTGCTATGAAAGGTAAGCTGATGATGCGTGGATATAAACATTAAAAAGGTGAGGATTGAGGAATTGGGATTTGTTTGTATTCTATTTTTGTAAATCCCTATGGCTATGAAATAAATACAAGGTTTACCAGTGCACGATGTTTTTTTTTATTAAAAAAATGATGTTAATTTTTTCACATTGACATTTCACATATGGACAATTCACACATTGCAAATTGCCATTTCCAATTTACAGTTTTAAAAAATGTCCGTTTCAAGTTTTGCGTTTTTGATGATATGGAAACATGACTTTTCCTAATTTGTTGATTACACTTTTAAACAATGTAAGTTTGATTTTTTTTGAATTTTCATATTTCACACATGGCCATTTCCAGTTTTTAAAAAGCCAGTTTAACGTTTTTGAATTTTGCTGATATCGAAACCTGGATTTTCCATTTTGTTGTTTACACATTTTCCATTTGGTGTACGTCGAAAGTTCATTTTTAAATTTTGTTGTCAATGATGTTGATGCAAGTGCTTGACCATGGCGATGCTGCAGTGTGTTTATGGATTTGCGGAAACTTGGAGGTCTACGACTACTGCAGGTAAGACTGTTTTCAAAAATAATGCCTATTTACCGCTACATTTGAAAGAAAACAAAACTATTCAAAAAACAAAATTACTATTAACCATTTACATATAAGTGTTGATTTCCCCCTCCCCTCCCACCCTATCTTACCGTGTTTGCTCCGGTCATACATACACACCAGCTTTTTCTTTCTACTCATACATTCACACAACCATACATGTCTTTGGGAACAAACACAGCCACTTTATTCATTCCCAAAGCACATTCTAACATGCACACTCATCTCAAAAGAACTTTTTTTAGTTTACCATTTAACATCTTACCATTACAAAAAATACTAGTCATTTAAGTTACTTAAAATGAAATATTACTCATTTCATATTTACAAAAACAGCAACTTTGTACAGCTTTAAAAGAATCAAACAATTTACCATTTTCAAATTCCAAACCCAATCAAAAAATTAAAAAATTGGGTTGCACTGGGCTTTTAAAGAGCAAAAGGCCTAAGTGGGTTGCCACTATTTACAAAAAATACTATTTACAAAATCCTTATTTACAATGACAAAAACCAATATTTACAAAATACAAAAATACTAAATCTACGAGTTACAAAAAGCCATGTCCCCAAACGAACAAAAAGAAAAATCACACCTCCTCCTCCTTGCGGTCATAACCCCATGGCAGGCTGGTAAGCAAGTCATCAGCCCACACACGTTTGTTATCCATGGAGGCGATGGTGCGGATTCTCTGTTCCACAAGATACAAATGACGGTTGCTGGATTGTATCCTGCACTGTGTATGGGACATAGCTTTGCCAGTGCGTAAAACCGCTGGGTAGTCGTCTACACGTAGCGATTTTACCACTGCCCTACCTACACATTTTGCTCTTTTGGCTTCCTTACAGTCTAGTGTGCGATAAGCATACATTTTGGAGGCCGAACCTACAAATTCCGTCATGACAGAATCACCACATTCATCTTTTAAAACACCCATTTCCTTCTTGTTTTTATGGGCAGCTGAAACACGTTGTCAGCGCTATACGAAGAGGTGTCGAACCAGTCACTATGTTGCCTCATGACGTCATAGGGGTTGCAGTGGCGAATGTGATAAATGAATGAGTCCGTATCCATATACAAAAAAGATACGTCCCCAAAATGTTGTTTGGCAAACTCTTAGAGGAATCGATACATGATCGATTTGGAAAAGTCTAAAATGACTTGGCCCAAGTAAATGGGCTTGTCCATGGTCACACTGGTCCTACTCAATTCAATAGTGGCCAAATCCTCATCGATAATGTTGATCGATTTAAAATTTGGCTTGGCAATGTACCGCCGGGCACCCTACCGCCCGTCCTAGACATTAACCAATTTATTGCCACGGTATTTGCGGACAATTTCCATGGACTTGACATAGTTGCAGTTGTTCATTAATTTTAAAAAAATTCAAACTGCTGTGTTGCCATTTGTCGGTGCTCTGTGGTGAGTCGCATGTATTGTTCGAGCCATGCTTTTTGAGCAAAAGAAATACCTCTATGAATTTTCTTCAACACTAAGCCTTGGGCTAGGCATTGTAGCAACATTTGGATATGTAGCACTGTGCCCAAATCCACTTGTGCACATTGGTGATTACAGGCACATATTCTAAGTCCCAGGCGGAAGGTTTGAATAGCGCGCGACATTTGTTCTAGATTGGAATCGAAGGAATATGCAGGCAACATAAAGGTTAGTGACGCGTGCCGCGTCATAATCGAGGCTATATTTTTAGTTAAATATTTCCATATTGGATAGAATCTTGGAAGGCATATAATTTTACTGGCACGGGAAAACGAAGAAGAATGAGCCATATCAGAAGAAAATCGGATCAGTGGAAGCCGAGATATGAGCAGTTTAATGATAGAGGACTTACTCCGCTGTGACGTCAGAGGAGAGCTCTGTACAGTATAAATTACGGGCCCAGCAGCACTCAGTACTTCACTTCTTCACAGCGCACGGTCGCTGAGACTACATAGTCAGTTCTTCGGAGCGCATGGTCGCTAAACTCTTCGCTGATAGTTCGCCGAGTGAATATTTAAACAGTACATGGTTACTGGTACTACGTTACTTCATACTTTGAAATATTGGACCAAGTAATGGTCGAAGGTGTTAGTATGTTTTTCAGACAGTGGAACATTGTTTATTTTTTGAAGGTAACATTTCAAGTGATAGACATTATCATGCAGTCAACACTTGGTAAAATCCAACTGCAAACGGACATCTGGTAGACTTAGTCTACACAATCCACTTTCAATTATTTTGGAGTATTTTTACTTCCAACTACCAGAGGCAAGCTTTGTCTTGGTAACAGAAAGAACAACCACGACATTATATCAGTACTTTACTAAATACCATTCTTGCTTGGTAAGATCACTTAGCCGACATTGGAACCAGCTGTGCATAGCGCTGTCTGGGGAATGCATAACTCCACACAGGGACAACAAGAACATCAGATCTTTTACCACAGCTGAATAAGATTGTAAGAGTATTGATATCGTACTGAATGTATCACTGTTGCGTCTATGTTACGTCTGGTAATTTTACCAGTGGCTTCGGTGGCGTAGTCGGTAGCATGCTGAACTGCTATGCCCAAGATAGCGGGTTCAAACCCGGCCGAAGTCGTCGGATTTTTTAAGAGCGTTAAAAATCCTTCAGTATGCCTTCCTTCGGAGGGGAAGTAAAGCCGGCGGTCCCATGTCATAGATTTATGGCATGTAAAAGATCCTTTCACAGACTAAACTTGTGTAAAGCAAAATTTGTTAGGTTAGATTTCGTTAGAACGCTCTATCAAAGTTCGAACGTTCACCACTAGGTATCATTGATATCTGGTGGTGAAAGTTGGAACTACTTGAAATTGAATGGAACTTGTAGCTCACCCTTTAGGGTGTCCGCTGGAAGCAGCTACAGACTCAGGCGAGCCGAACATGTCCTCGGACACTCCCGGCACTAAAAGCCATACGATAAATAAATAACCATGGATCGTATAGATCAAGTCCCTTTCAAGATAGCTATGCTATTGTTGTTTTAAGGGGCGGAACTACGAGGTCATCTGCCCCAAACCTTTCAAGATAATAGCTTCAGCTATTAGAGCTTTCAACATGAACAGTATTCTTCAAGATTACGTCGAGGCAACGAAGAATCTAGCCGTTATGTCTTGCAAGACATATTGCGGGTAGAAAATGGAGGCCGATTCCAGGATTTAGGTACGGGTCCAAATGGGACCGAAGAATGGAATAGTCTGGTTCTAACCAGATTTTCATCGACAACATCTACAAGAATGTAAGCTACATTTGAATTATTCTTATGCTTAGTCATTCGTAATTCTCTATTTCTACAGATTTATCAACACATATTTTTCTTTTGTAATTTGCTGTCGCAAATTAGGCTTCGAGGCATTGGAGGCCTAGGTCTGGATATTTCCTGCGTTCAGATATTTGGATTCGATGATTTGAATCTATGGACAAGCATCACGAGCATTTTAGTTTGATTTTGTCATTTTTCTAATCGCGGTCATCAGCCGTCGGATCTGTAATATTAAAATTTATTTAGGTTGAGGAATGGATATTTTCCTATTTAAGAACTCGAGCTTGAACGTTTCTCGAATTGTTTTGTGAAGCTAATTCCAGTTTGGAAATAATAATAATAATAATGATTTAATAATAATTAGTATTATTATTATTATCATCATTTTCTGAAATACCGTATTAATAATAATAATTTTGAAACTGATAATAATCATGTCATGTAGCTTGCCACGGTGGGTGAGTGGATAGCGTATCGGTCTACTAACCCCAAGATTGCAGGTTCGCCCCTGACCGTGGTAAGTGATTTTTGAAAGGCGGCAAAAATACGATACGCATGTCATACGATGTTGGCATGTCAAAGAACCCATTTGAATTCAGTAGGCCGAGTTCATAATGGCAAAATTAATCTCGGGAGTTTCCGCCAGCACAAAGTTCCTCATTTCTCTACTAGAAAGCGCTATTGTGTTCAAGGAGATTAGATATCTAACATCTAACCTCCTTGACTTTCATAGTCAAGGAACTACGAAATTCGACATGCAAGCTACCCTCTGGGTGTCAAATAGCAAAGCTTGCACCAGGCACCCGAGGCCATACGATATTATTATTATTATCATGTCATGTTATATGGATGTATCAATTGGATATGCGAAACAGTTAACTACTTCGGATCATTGTTTTTCCGACGGTTAGTGGTTAGGTGCACGCCCACATTCTGAAATAACAGAATAATATTGGAAGCATTTAATAATTGCGTTATACAGTCAAATCATGTAGAGACACGGAAGGTTATCACAATGGGAAGAAAACTGAATGTATAAATTAGGGTTTGCTAGAGTTTATATAAATAATACATTATTTGGGTAACGTCATTTTATGAAACGTTTGACTATGAGTAGACACGATATAAAAATACTAAGATTTAATGTGATGGTGAAATTTTTAGTAAACTCATTTGAGGAGCTTACTAGCTTCCTAGTCTTTCAGTTAGATAACAAGCAAGGGCTTGGTTATCATAATAATGTATAATATGAGGAGAACTGTTGTGTGTGGAAATAGTTGAATTTTGTCATTCAAATTGTGCAATTACCGTAAAACGAGGTGAATAGGATCAGTGGGGTGAAAGTGATCAAAACTTTGTTGGTAAACATAAACGTATATTACATGTACCACATAAACCGGAAGGCGGTTGTTAGCAGAACGCTATGCTAAAACATGATTTCCAGAAGCTACAGAAGTTTTTCGAAATTAGCTTGGTGAAATAACTTAGGGTGGAACATGTGCCTGCACTAGCATTTTGCAAAATGTGTGTTTTATATTTGGATAAGGTATGTTTAGTGAATTCAAGCCTCCGTGGCTTAGGCGGCAGCACGCCGGCCTCTCACCGCTGGGTCCGTGGTTCAAATCCCGGTCACTCCATGTGAGATCTGTGCTGGACAAAACGGAGGCAGACAGGTTTTTCTCCGGGTACTCCGGTTTTCCCTGTCAAAAATTCCATTCCAGCAACACTCTCCACTATCATTTCATTTCATCTGTCATTCATTTAATCATTGCCCCAGAGGAGTGCGTCAGGCCTCGGCAGCCGGCACAGTCCATATCCTCGCCGCTAGATCGGGGCTTCATTCATTCCATTCCTGACCCGGTCGGAGACTGGAAGCAGGCTGTGGATTTTCATTTTTTAATGTTTAGTGAATTCATTTCAAGTATCATCTTCAGTTTTCATATTATCAGTGGTGATAAAATCTTATTTGTTTTGTGTCCTGCCTTATTTTTCTGACTGGCAGGTGAATAGGATCAGATACTCTGATGTTAAGTTTGAGTATGCCGTGGCACTACAAACCAGATCCACACAGCAAGGTACACCGCAAAGCTGACCTAAACTCTATAGAACGAGCTAGGTTAGCTATAAGGAACAAGGACCAAGTATAGAAAGGCGGCAAATAAATTCTCAATTCCATGAAGTGCTGAAGGAAACTGGGTCCTAGCAAGTTTTCCTCCAGATACCAGGAAACAAGGCACAAGCAAGCTGCTTTATTTTGTAGGCCAAATTTTGCGGTCTGTAAACAGTAAAGATGAGAAGAAATTCGAAGGGACGTTTGTTAGATGCAAATCCACAAGAGAATTCCAAGGACATATCTATGTGTTTCCAGCTGTGGAGGACATTACTTGCTTCTTTTATGAGCAAATAGTTGGGAGACTGAAGGGCCCAGAAAATACCCGTAGGGGGCAACATAAGTTTGCATTGAATTATAACACCCTAGTTGTGTTCATCACCAATTTTATAATTTACATAGTGAATATGTTATCATTCAGCAAAATATGTATATTTTTAAAGTAATAAATCGTTTTACAGGTTTTTTCACCATCGGCAGTTTAATTTAAATATGATCTGATATTTCTAGGAGCAGTCAAGAGTCCTAAATAATGATCCCTTTCACCCTACAGTTCATCTAAATAGGATTAGTCATATAAATGAATGAGTGATCCTATTCACCCCACCGCACTTAATTTTTCGGGATAAAGGTGAATTTACTAACTATATACAATCTATTGACGTCAGAAAAGTTGGATGGCGCAGCCACGCGGCAGAATGTTGAAGCTGTAACATTGTGACTGGTGAGAAATATTTAGATGGTGAAGCACTGACGTCGTGATGGAAACAGAAAGAAATTTGTCAAATTCGAGGAGGTACTGCTCTGTATACGGTTGCAAATCGTATAAAACGGCTACGAAATATCTTCACTACTTTCCTGAACAAAAAGTTCAGAGAGAAAGATGGGCTTCGGCGTTGTCAATTGGAAAACGTGTTACATGTTACATGACAGTGTGCAGTCTGCATTTTTGTGAAGACGGCTTCTTTCCACCGGTACTGTTGATTATTGATAGTTATTGTCACTAATTTGTATTCACATGGATTTAGCTACATCAAAAATACTGATAAACTTATAGCCTATTACTTCTGTGCCGTACAAAGATTGTAATCCGCTCTTCGTGAACTTATTTTAAGGGTTCTTCCGATTTACAATAGCCGAATGGTCAGAAAACTTAAGAAAAATGCTGTTCCTAGCCTTAATTTGCCAGAGAATTTATATTCTTGCCTTTGAACAGCAAGTATGTAGGTCATTGAAGTATGATTTGGCTTAAATTGTGTTTTTGGCTATGATCTCCCTAGTTGAATTAAGTTAATTAAAATGTAAAATCTTGGTTTTAAGTACCGGTTTGGTGACCCATCATCCCAGGCAGGCCGGCAACACCTATACTACTCAGGCAGATAGGTCACTTAGCTGTAATTTTGAAGTTATAGTGATGTTAAGTATACATATGCGGTAATGTAGCAGGAGACCGGATCGGCCTAGGCTATTCTAACTTTAATTAGTTCCCATTTCAGGGTTTTACAGTTTTGAGTGCGAATAGTTGGTTTGAAAGTTGTACAACAGTAAGGAGAGTATGTTTTGTATAGGTTTTAATTGGTATTATGGTTTATGTCGAGCTGAGGAGTGAATTTGGTTTGGCTTATAGTGTAGTTTTTGATCTGTTCCGTTTGCTTATGACAAGTTCAAATGGAGACTCCAGCTTCGTTAAATATCTGTATTTTAAATATTTAATTAAATATATTGATAAAGAGGATGTCTCCATTTTAACTTGCCTGTGGCAAGAGATTAATAAATTAACATTCTTGCCTTTGAACAGCAAGTATGTAGGTCAATATTTGCCATATTGAAGTATGATTTGAGCATCCCAAGTAACGCTTCTTTGAACCCAAAATATTCATGCAAATTCAGGGTTGCTTGATTCAATTTATTATCAGGTAGTCGTCCTTTGTGTTATGTGAGATATACACACATCAAAAAAAGTTTTGCATCACCTCGGTTCCCAGATCTCCGGCATATAGACGTTGACTGTGTATATTGTATCAAAGATACAGTCCCTTTGACTGTTCATAGATGTCACTAAAACTGCTCAAAGATTTAAACAACCATGCATGAGCAGGGCCTATTAGACGGAGGGGGTACGACAGCCGATCAGTTCCAGTCATTCCACCAGGACGAAGGTACGCTGCTCATGTTGTCTGTAGTTCTACCATGCCTAGAAGGTCAATACCGCAGTTCGATCGCGTCCGCATTGTTACTTTGTGTCAAGAAGGGCTTTCAACAAGGGAAGTTTCCAGGCGTCTCAGAGTGAACCAAAGCGATGTTGTTCGGACATGGAGGAGGTACAGAGATACAGGAACTGTCGATGACAGGCCTCGCTCAGGCCGCCCAAGGGCTACTACTGTAGTGGATGACCGCTACTTACGGATTGCCGCTCGGAGGAACCCTGACAGCAATGCCACCATGTTGAATAATGCGTTTCGTTCAGCCACAGGACGTCGTGTTTCAACTCAAACTGTGCGCAATAGGCTGCATGATGCGCAACTTCACTCCCGACGTCCATGGCGAGGTCCAGCTTTGCAACCCCGACACCATGCAGCGCGGTACAGATGGGCCCAACAACATGCTGAATGGACCCCACAGAATTGGCATCACGTTCTCTTCACCGATGAGTGTCGCATATGCCTTCAACCAGACAATCGTCGGAGACGTGTTTGGAGGCACCCTGGGCAGGCTGAACGTCTTAGACACACTGTCCAGCGAGTGCAGCAAGGTGGTGGTTCCCTGATGTTTTGGGGTGGCATTATGTGGGGCCGACGTACGCCACTGGTGGTCATGGAAGGCTCCGAAACGGCTTTACGATACCTGAATGACATCCTCCGACCCATAGTGCACCCATATCGGCAGAATATTGGAGAGGCATTTGTCTTCATGGACGACAATTCTCGACCTCATCGTGCACATCTTGTGAATGCGTTCCTTCAAGATAACGACATCGCTCGACTACAGTGGCCAGCATGTTCGCCAGACATGAACCCTATCGAACATGCCTGGTATATGTTGAAAAGGGCTGTTTATGGACGTCTTGACCCACCAACCACTCTGAGAGATTTACGCCGAATTGTCGTTGAGGAGTGGGACAATTTGGACCAACAGTGTCTTGATGAACTTGTGGATAGTATGCCACGACGAATACAGGCATGCATCAATGCAAGAGGACGTGCTACTGGGTATTAGAGGTAGTGGTGTGTACTGCAATCTGGACCACAAATGCTGAAAGTCTAGCTGTATGATGGTACAACATGCAATGTGTGGGTCTCATGAGCAATAAAACGAGCTGAAATGTTGTTTGTGTTGATCTCTATTCCCTTTGTATTTAAAGGTTCCGGAACTCTTGGAACCGAGGTGATGCAAAACTTTTTTTGATGTGTGTATATATATATATATATTGTGAAATTAATAAAAACATCGATACCGCTAGGCTCCCAAGTACAGGCTTCATATATGTAACAGCAGACAGTAAATTAACTAACTACATGTGGGTAATATTTTTAACTGGTAGTAATTAGGCACTGCATTTAAATTGATTATAAAAATATTTCTATCAATGAAAGGAAATATGTAGTATTTTGCCATCATAAATTAGAAGCCATAACAAACGCACACCCAATTACTTCACGTCACTATATCGCCGCCATATTGCAAGCAGCTGACCGTAAGCTCCTCCCCCGTTTCGGACGTCAATTGATGCGGACTCATGTTTCAATTAAAATAACACGAAATAAAGTTCAGTGGTTCAAAAGTTACAGACAGTCAAAGTTCCAAAGTGATCCCATTCACCGCGTTTTACGGTAAGTCGCAGGAATGAAATCGTCGTTACGTGAAGCATCGACCATTGTTAGAGTTAGATGGCTTTTATAAAATATGTTGGAAAATATGGAAGTTAAATATAATTACGAATCACACTTTCGTCGAATTTGATAACCAATGGTTATTTCATGCAACCATCAAAGTTATGTTTCACATTTGATTCTCGTGTTCTACAGATATTTTCCCAGTACTATCTTGTCAACCCGAGTATATTGTAGATAAACCTTTAATTTCGATGATACAATATTGTCAAATACAATATGCGATCAGGTGACTATTGACACATAAATAGAATGGGCCGGTGCTAAAGTTTATATTGTTATTTAATGAACATCCACTATCATTTCAAGGATATTTGTGATCCTATTGAAGTTATAAATATTGTAAAATAAAATATTTTGTAAAGATTAATATTTTCATATTCTGCAGAAGAAAAGAATTACAATTTTGATAATAGTAGGCTATTTGTTGCTATTTTGATGACAATTTTCAGATTAGTATTTTCAATTATATGAAAGTTTAATGTTTGGATGATTTAGTTAACATTTAAAGTAATGTTTTGGTTAATATTTTTTAAACCATGAATTCCTAGTTGAATCATGCACACATAATTGTTATTTTCGGATCGAGAACAGATGATGTAATACATTTTCTGTTCACCATCGAAGTTCTTCGAATCCATGCTCATAATGTTGTTAATTAATGATGCTCAGATGTCCGACAAATCCATATTTTTGTGTTATTTCATGGCTATGTTATGTAATGTACCGATTTTGAATAATGATTCCTGGAAAGTGATAGTTTTCCGTTTAAAGAAAACTCAGAAACAAAGTGATTTTGACAACAAGTGAAACAGTTAAATATTAATTTTCTTTCAACTAGTGAATGCTAGTCAAGTAGGATTCAGGCTGGACGATTTAATTTTCCCTGAATATCCTACTGTTGTATATAACAATAATTTGGACAAAGTCAACCGGACTGATATTCTGGCTTTGGTTCAAATCCAATAGTGTTCATGTGTTGATGATTCTGTGTTTTTGTATATAAAGTGTATAAATTTTAATGCATTTTCAATGCTTTTATGGCATTATTTTAGAGTAAAATTTTAAATTCTGAATAAAATGAGATTATTTTGGGAATTGTGATATTTTCAAAGTCTCCCTTCTATCGTTACTGTTGCATCGAGCCGAAAATCAGTAAAGCGTTTTAGATCTTGTTTAGTGTTGTAACTTTAACCCATATGGCGCCCTGAGATGTTTAGATTCTCGTGCTGACTGATTTTTGGTGAAATCCATATGTGGTCGTTGGACTTCAGTCTAAACGGGCACAGATCATACCGATTTTTGTTGTAAAGTGTGCCCATGAGTTTTTCGTTTAAAGAAATGTACTCATGAACAAAGTGATTTTGACAACAAGTGAAACAGTTAAATATCAATTTTCACTTTACTGCCAGGGGGAACCATTTGCTCTAGGCAGAATGGGAAATCGGCATGTTGATCATACAAGGATGAGGGATATTCAATATCCACTTTTAACACATATCCACGGCCTGTTTCTTGGCTAGCCTTGTTCACATCAAATTCTGACACTTGTTTGTCAGTCAGCCAAGCAAATTTCCCATAGGGTAAAGGCTGACTCATGGGGTAGCCATACTAATTATTCACTTCCTAGTACATTAAGTACGATTCTGGTTTGTCTGGTGAATAATCAGGCATGTAGGCATTGTTCGCTTCGGCATGGAGCTGGTTAAGCGACACAAAGCCACCACGAATGCCCTTTTCAAAGAATACGACCATGTCTGCATCCGTGAGTAAATCCAATTCCACTTGAGTGTATTTCAAATCGGCATCGAACGAGAGCCCAGGACTCGTATAATAGTGAGCCGGGTCAAGACCGTAAATGTGCTGACATATCTCACGGATTTTTTGAAACACATCGGTGAGCAGCAATACATCCAGTTTTAGGTAATGCATAGCATATTCACCTAGCGTCTTAATGACAAACACTCGCCAAACTTGCCATGCATGTGCATAATCTTCATCGGAAACGGTACAGTGTGTTAGTTTCGAGTACAATTTCTCTTGCGGTGGGAGGGTTTTTTGGTTTAACACGTCCCAGCTGTTACAGAAATCATACGGGAATATACCTTTCCGAATGCACAATTGAAATTGCTCTGGATTTTCAAAATGCTTTCCAGTTTATTTTCATTCCTTCTCATCCAAGCCATTGACAAGACTATCTAGCGAGGATGCCATAAACTTAAAGGAATCCAAAAATCGAATGGAAAAGTCGCCCAATCACCATGTCAGGGCTGTAAAACGTTCATGTTTCGGGGGGATAATGGAAAACCATCCCTTGTTGACATGACCCAATTCAGGAATCAAAAACTGAAAGTCATAATTTGCCAGATCGTGGAAAAACACACTGATATATCGAGGAGCACGATACTTAAAATTGCATTGGCTCCACGAAACTATCCCGTAAAGTGCGAGTGATCAAGAACGGTGTCTTCAGCACTGATCAGTGCCTTTTCGAAAATATGGCATGTAGTGGCATGCTCATACTGCTGCTGCTGTTCTGCAGATAGGCTCATGGGTACTGGGTGGTCCAGTAATCACTGTACATGCTGAGCCAACTTTACAAGTTCATCCAAGCAAATCTGGCCTCGCACGGGATTTGTAAAAGGATTGTGTGTGGTCATAGGCACACACCACATTAAATCCTATGGCAAAAGATTCATGTTTTTTGAATGGGTGTGGTTCAGCTGAGGGTGGGATCTGGTTCACATCCCGCCATGGGTGTGGTGAGAGCTTCGAAATCTGCATACACCACATAGGGAACAGTATCACACTTATGAATGTTGTTAAATTTCAAAAGAGCTCTGTCCCCTTGTGGCAATATCAGTATCACCGCTTCCTGAGAAACGCAATCTACACTTTGGCGTTTCCAAAGCGTAGGGGTTGTAAAATATTTCAGGCAACGATCACAAATATGTTTTGCACGCACATGCTTAGACATTTGAGTGCTTAGCAAACTACTGAAATTCTTAATGAGGCAATAGTGATTCAGCTCTCCGTAAGACAGATAAAAAGATGAATGTGACGTCGTTTCGGTTCTTTTGTAGCATAAAGAGGACCAACAATCTCATCACCATCAAAACCATACACCATGAACGAAAGGTCCTGGTATCTTGTTCAAACCTATGTATCTCGGTTAAGTCCATAGGGAATGACACTCTAGTTAAATTTAAATTTTGTTTTAATTCCTGAAACTTGGCCTTGTAGGCCTACTTTCCAAGTCGAGAACCATTGCGGTCTTTTTCTGGCATCAAATATGCAGCCACAGACCAAAGGAAACATTAATCGTCTTTATTTTCAATATTCACCACAGCCTTTTTCGAAGCTATTGCTGGTGGTGTTTTAAATAAGATAGACCCAGCAATCAACGGGTTGAAATGACAAATGTTGATTTGTAAGGGATGGATTTTGTCTAATGCTAAACCACTGGGTCCTTGTTGCAGTTTATCAAATTTTGATAGCAAAGCATTAATGACATTGGATTGATACCACTCGGTCAGATTATTGGCTATCAAAAGTTCTTGCATTTAGTGCCAATATAAAATGTTTTTATGCTCACCGTCCTTGTTTTTATAGATGAAATCGCACACGAGCTGTGTATTGACCTTTAAAGCCGTATGCAAACTTTGCGCTGTACAAATTTGATATCTAAAATTTTCGAAACAAGATTCGACGAAGTCTTTTGGGATTAAACTCTCACTAACATTGGCCACGCGTCCAGAGCAGACACGCTTTTTAAAACAGGGCTTGAGGGGTTCCCAAGTTAATATATCGGTAACGGCAAAATACATTATTTATATAAAAAAAACAATCTCACCATAGTTTTCAGCTGTAGACCGTCTGTTAAACAATGGTTGCACTCTCGCTCGTTCCTGGTTCAGCAGTGGTTGAGGTATCAGCGGCATTTATAGTGGTCAAGGTTTTCCAACACTCTAAAAAAATTAATAAAATAAACCACCATAAGTATATCAATTCCATCTAGTACCTTTGTACAGCCTAACAGAAAAAGACAATCAAACAGGTTATATATAAGAAAAGAAATCCTTACCTTGCTCTTTATAAAAGCCTTGTTTTTGTCTTCTCCTAGGCTCGAGTGGAATGGGTTTCCCTCTTTCCGTCTCTCTCTCTCTTTCAGCGCAACAGGTATGTAGATTATCTAAAACAAACCAAATTAAACAATCCATCAATAAAATTGTAAACCAATAATAATTTAAACATTTATTAACATAAAATAAGCCAAACAGCATTTAACGATACAATTACCTCAAATATATAATATATCCAATATCGTCACAAACTGTGTCGGGGCCCACGAATCTGTTCACTTTTAACACGGATAATACACAGTCTATGTGCACAGTGTAACGTTTAAAACAGGAATGACGAACAATGCGCCAAGACAGCTACAAGACTTCCTCACCCAACCCCTTTGCTCCCCGCTCCTCTGGCCCCTACCCTCCCCCTCCCCTCTCCCTCACCGCAGTTGCCAGGCTCTTGGCATAGCAATCACGTGATTCCATGTGTGCAGGTTTCCCTCCTCTCCCCTCTGTCTGCGGTCCACTGCTGTGGCTCTGCTCGGCTGGCTGGCCATTATCACCTTTTACAGAGTTGCCAGATTGTTCCATCTGTTATCGCTAGCCAGTGGTGTTGTCAGCTCGACTGACATTCCTGGAGCGCGATGAATATTTGCAACTCTTCGTTTCCAAAATAGTGACCATTTTTCAAAATTCATTTTCTTTTGTCCTACAGACTTCAAACTTGGTTTCTGCCTAAAGGGGCTAGGGACCTTTCATTTATACCAAACAAACGTTTTTCTCATCTTCACCGTTTCAACTAATTAAGGACTTATGACCAGGTGTTTAACATGGAAAGACCTATAAATATTTTGGAGTTTAATATTTAATGTTAATACATTTAATGTTAATACATTAAATATCCCAAAATAGTTGGCATGTGGAACTAAAGGCATAGCGACGTAGATGACAATCTGATGCTCTGATTTAAGATTTTCGAGATTGAGATGCCACCACGAATAGAAATAGTTGGCATCCGGAACAGAAGGCATATAAGAACTGAATGAACATCGAAATATAGGCTTGTTGCTCTTAGTAGGGCCTAAGATTGTACCAGTTCCAGAGATATGACTACATGTATTATTTCAACCCCGTGGTACAATACTTTAAAGCTTTACTAATTTATTTTTAAGATACTGTTTTATGTTCAGCGAACCATAATAACTAATAATTGTTTCAGAAGAGGAATATTTACAATATATTTTCATAGATATATTTTCAGAAGATTAACCATATAATTGCCTAAATTTTCATAGATAATTTTAAGGATTTATAAATGTTTATTCCAAATTATTCTTTTAAAACGTATTGTAAGGATATACATTTTTAATCTAAGTTTTTCCTTAGTATTTTTCTCTTAATTGTGCTGAAGAAGAAACCATTGTTGTTTCGAAACATGTACACTTCAAATAGTCTATAAATTGTAGATATTTAAGTGTGTTTTTGTTAGTATTGATTTGGCGTATAATTAACTTAAGAGTTATTATGTCAATACGGATCCAAACAATTTGCTATTATGGCAAATATTTTTGCTTATTCATTATGACCTGTGAAATGATACGAGCTAAATGATATTAGTCGCATGCCAGTGAGCCAATTATTATGGAAGTTAATTTTCGGAGCGTCCCATCCACCTAACTTTGTCCTGAATCGTTTAAATAGTGTGTCTTGTGCTGGTGAAATTATTACTTTCTGATGTGTCAGAGGACACGGACGATTACCTTTGAGGTGTCGTGGGCGACACGACGTATTACTTGGTGTGTCCAGTGGGGCACTTATATTTTCTTTGCGTGTCGAGTGACACTGAAATACTCTATCTTTTGAGTCACACATTATAACATTGTAAGTTGTGTGCGCGCAACTAAAGTTTGCTTCAAGATAAAGCCTGTGTTTAGGTGGTTATAAAACTACAGATTTAGGGGAGTAATCTACGATATTTTGTTATAGGACTTTTTGGCGAATTGAGTAGCCAAATCAAGCAAAATTAGCTAGCAATTTAGCGTGTGAAATTTTAATAAAAATCTTTTCAAGCATCAAGATGGCAACCCAGGACGTTGGAGGAAGACTGGTCCAATACTGCTGCGCTTTGGGGATGATGACGAGCTAAGCACATTGAGGAGAGGATGTCCGGAGACGTGATCTGATGTGCTGACAGCTGAAGGAATGAGTACAAGTCGATTATGGTATTCATGGGATTAATTTTTGTAAATATTTGCTTGTATGTTGTTAATGTAGAATCATATTATGTTTGTTTTACTGACACACAATTTTATTGCATGGGGCAGCATGACATATTGTTTTGTAATGTAATTAGGTGTGTGAATTTTTATTTTTTGTAATTCTTGTATACGGGATTTCACGCTCGCGGTGTGCGTGGACGCTCGCGTATAGAAGCTAAATAACACAATTTGGAGCTAACGTCATGACAAGAAGTGTAACCGAATTAATCTACCTTAAAATACACTACTGGGGGAAAATAATATTTTAATAGTGGATTTGTAATCACTCACGCTAGTGAATTAATAATTGCCATGGTTGCAATATTTTTTGCGAAAAGCCATATGCTTGCTCGAGTCGATTTTTCTTTATTTAAATTTTGGAGTGTCTCGGACACCAAATTAGGGAGCTCTGATCCAGCGCCGACCTGGTGGTTTTATGAGTGTCAGTCCAAGTGAAGTGAGTCATATGTGTTTGATAGGATATTGCTTGCGGGAGGTGCTTAGAGCACGCTTCGCCATGCCGCAGTCCTAATTTCGGCAATCCAACCCTGCGGGGTGATTGTTTGATATATATTTTGAGTCTTGCAGTACCTAGAGATTTGTCGAGATGCCTGTGTGATTGATTTATGTACGCGTTTTCAGATTGACCACATAACGGGATCCTGGATGGTATGGGTCGCCTGTTGTTATTATTATTATTTGACACAAGCTTGGACTAGAATGTAACAGATGTTTGTGGAGTGAGAGAGAGGGTAGTCCACTGCAGGCGAGATCAGAGATAAGCGAGCGCTGCTCATTAGTGAGGCGGACATTGGTTCTGCATTTTCTTTAATGTTTTCCTTTAGGAAAGGCCTGAATGATTATAAATTAATTGAATATGTAAATGGGAGATGTCCACGTTATGTTGTTAATTTCCAAGTGTTGATTTAGTTATGCTTTGATTTCATGTAAATATTAATTTCATCCTGGCATGTTGTTGTTGTTGCCATTGCTTCGTTTATGTCTCAGTTCAGCGACCTCGTCTGGTCTTGTTTATTATTGTCACATTGACCTGATTAGCCTTGCAAGCTTTGTGTCTGGTTTCGGCAGTTCATTATGGTTTGATTTGTGCTTCTGCACTTGTAGCGATTTCATTGGAAATCTGCGCAATTTAATTATATTTTTTCGGGTAGCATGTGTCAGTATTATAGTGTAAGTGTTCAGCCATTTAATTGTCCATGTCCCATGAGCCATAATGACGATTTGCAGTACGGGGATTCACGACCAATCTGGCTGATCCAGTTGCAAGCGAACCTGCCTCATTACGTACTCATTCCCTTCTAATGTTAGTAAACACTGCACACACACTTTAATGAGAAAGGTGGACTTGGTTTATCCACATATTTTTGTGAGAAGTGGACTGATTTTCCACTTATTTATTTCTTGTAATTATTCTTGTGTTTATATTTATGGGAGTATACTCAGGGAGGAGTTTGAGTTGTTATTTTTGTTTGTTTTTATTCAGTCATCAAATATTGTTTATCTTACTCATGTTCCACTCATTTATAGTTTATAGTTTACTTTATAATCCTTGAGACTAACGAAGCAAGATGTTTGTACTGAACTTTATCTAAGACATAGCCAAGAACTGAACGAGACCCCAGAGACAGAATCTTGTTCATATTGCTTATTATAAGGGTACATAGGGATAAACTCGTGCGCCACGTGGGGAAAATTCATGTTTTAGAGTCTAAATTAGCATACTTTGGCCAACAGATTGTTAACGGATAAAACTAGAGGCAAAAGTGAGAGAATTCAGATCACCGGGAAGTGATAATTTTGATTAACGTAAATACGGCGAAGGAGTTACCGCCAAGTGAGTGAAAGTAATATTAAAATCAGGTGTTTGCATAATTAAAATACTGTAAACGTTTTTATTGTTGGATTAATTGTTAAAGATAGTATACGTGAATTGGGCGCCCCATTAAAATTTTAAATTAGCTTTGTTTAGAAAACCAAACTCCATGTATGTGACAGGAAGGCTTGTAGCCTTGTAAAGACAAATTAATATTTGGTTAATTCGTCTATTTTGTAACATCAAATAAAGCTAGAAAATTTAATGACTAAATATGAGGGTGAAATGCTAAATTCAAGTAGATTAAAATACTCAGAGATGCAAATTGATTAGCAGGATTAAATGGAATAGATAAATGAACTGAGTATGGTAAATGAAGTAAATGTATATTAAAATGTGTGCGTGTGTCAGAGAAAGTCACCCATATGGCATTCTCTCTTATCTCTGAATAGTATTTGTGATATAGCTACCTTGGATCAGATCAAGGACGTAATTGAGCTCGTTACAGCGAGAACGCAGAAACAATTGGTTACGTTAAGAAGTGAATTGAATAACAGTATGGCTGAGCAATCAGCTGAAATAGGATCACAAGTGAATAACAGTATGACAGAACAACTAACAGTGCAGAGTGAAACGTTTAAGACACAGATGAACGAAACAATTAATTTACAGCTAACCGCACAAAGTGAGACAATTAATTCACAACTAGCTGCGCAACGCGATCGTAATAGTGAGCAATCCGCACAATTAAAGACACAGATGAGCGAAACAATTAATTTACAATTAGTCACACAAAGCGAGGCAATTAATTTACAACTAGATGCACAAAACAGTAGGAATACAGAACAGTTAGCCACACTCACAGCTGAGATGAAGGAATACACAAAGGAACAATTGGTACAACTCGATCAGGACGTCTGTAAAAACAATGAAAAATAACTAGGTCAGATACAGCAGTTTGAGGATAAATTCAATCATAAACTTCAGGATTTAGATGAGATGGTTCAGGCAAAGTTAGGGCAAATAGAACTGGCATGCTCAACTAATACTAATGAGCTCAGGACAGCGCAGGAAAAACTGGAGAGTAGGTTAGACAGGATGGAAAACAGCGCACAGGCCATGCTACATCAATTATCGGCCGTAGATTGGAACGAGGCCAGCTTAATTAAAGAGATGGACCTAATGGAGATTCAATCTGCAGAACGATGGAAGACTATTGAGGCGGACCAGGATGAACCAAAGAGCACTATTAAGGAAAATAATACGCGTCTTGAAGAACGTTTAGAAAAATGGAAGTTAGTCTGGATGCCACGAAACAACAGGTTGATGAGAAATTGGACCAAATGAAAGAGAATATTCGGAAGGATTGGAAGAAAATGAATACGGATAGTAAAGAGGAAAGACTCTCAATTATAAGGAAGTTAGGAGATAACCACACACGTATTCAGGCTTTAGAAGAGGAAACGAAGACAAAACTTAGGGAACAAAATGACAGGATTATTAAAGCTGAACTTCAGTCACTAGAACGAAACACGTTATTTTCCTCGTTAGATGACAAGGGGAAGGAGGCGAGCATGAATAGCCTCGAGCCAACAAACACAGAGGGGAGGTCATAAGGCAGGAGAGAGTCCATTCAGAGTGGATACGGAGGGATTTCGCAATTACGCTAGCCGAAGTTCAACTCCTCAAGATGGACAACCACACACACAACTTATACAGGTTATTAGAGGCAATGAATTTAAACTATCAAAATTTGTAGAAGGAACGGGCGTGACACCCAAAGCCTTCCTAAAAGAAGTTCAGGACTATTATTTTGATAATAACATACCTCCTGCACGTCAGTTACGCATGATGGAGAAGTTTCTTGGAGGCAATGTTTTAACGTGGTATTACGTTTTAACCCTTTATAGGTCTGTGGTCTATATATTAATCACCAATCATATGAAGATGATTCAATCTCTCAGACTAATTGCAACAAATTTTCTTGTAGAAGTGTTAATATTTCTGAAAAGCAAATAATATTTCTGTGTGTCCTTTAATTATGGCACTAGATAAAATTTTAACTAATAAATATAATGAAAATTATTAACAAAATTAACAATAAAATAAAACAGAAATGACAGTCAAACATGACCATTCGTGTGGATGAACACTAACATTAAATTGCAATGAAAGATAATTAAGGAATCAGAAAATTACGATTATAAAATAATAGAATTAAAATTATTAAAAATTATAAAAAGTAAAAATTTTGAAAAATAATATATTCATAATATTGAAGAATAATTAAAATTATAATAACTCAAATCAAAATTGGTGTAATAATGAAAACTTAAATAAATAGAAATGATTTTTATTTTTAAATAATAGTCTGCCCTATAAAGGGTTAAGTACACGTTCGAAAATATGGATAGTTTCAAAGAGGCGTTTTTAAAGAAATACTGGAGCGCGGCATATCAACAGAGTCTCCGTATGGAAGTCTGCTCTCGCAAATATCCAGGGGGCGATAACCTCGATGTTAGGCCCCTTAAAACAACAATTATCATCATTATCATCATCGCAAAAGCCTCCGTGGCTTAGGCGGCAGCACGCCGGCCTCTCACCGCTGGGTCCGTGGTTCAAATCCCGTTCACTCCATGTGAGATCTGTGCTGGACAAAACGGAGGCAGACAGGTTTTTCTCCGGGTACTCCGGTTTTCCCTGTCATAATTTCATTCCAGCAACACTCTCCACTATCTTTTCATTTCATCTGTCATTCATTTAATCATTGCCCCAGGGGGATGCGTCAGGCCTCGGCAGCCGGCACAGTTCATATCCTCGCCGCTAGATGGGGGCTTCATTCATTCCATTCCTGACCCGGTCGGAGACTGGAAGCAGGCTGTGGATTTTCATCATCATCGCAAATATCAGACTACTCAGCAGACGAAATATTCTGATTTCTTTTCATCCCAGATGTTAAAGTTCAAAGATATGGATAATCCATTGAATGAAGCGGATCTTATCATGACTATCGGACGTCAACTTCCGATAAATGTACAGCAAGTGTTAGTAGCCGCTATTGTAACTACAGCAGTACAGGCAGAACAAGTTTTACGACAGATTGACGAGACAGCATCTCACTTGCATCATAGAGGGGGAAGACAACTGGACTTAATAAACGCAGCAGAGGTCGTTAAGCCTAGCCAAGTTAACACCCGAAACCAGTCTACAAATACAATGTCAACACCGAGGATAAGTCAGGAAGAAATTGCAAATAGATCGCACCAGAGATACGAAAATACAGGGAATAATAGGCAATTCCAGGGTGAAAATAGATACCAGCAGAGAGGTTACCAGCAGTGGCGTAACAATAGAAGCCAGGAGGCGCCTTATAGACGGTACATCGAATCTCATGATAATCAGAGATGGCGTGACCATAGGTATCGCGAGCAAGCAGAACCACGGGAATACAGGAGCGACTGGAACGATAGACACGCTGTATTGCAGCGCTATCTTGAAGAGCTGCATACACCTGAAGGGAATGAGCAAGGACGTTGGGAACGTGCCATCGACAAGAGGAAAAATCCCGACACTCACACAGAAGGAGCCGGCAGCTTGTTACGCCAGCAAGATCGACAGGGTGTACACGACACCAAGATGATGGGGGTCGTAGGAACAAAAAAGATCCAATATTTACAAAAGGAGATAGCCTGAGGACGCAACAGTTGGTGAATGAAGAAGGATGGGTCGTGGCCCGCATCGAGGAATGAATTTCCTTACCAGAAGACTGCCTGGAAGGAATTGTAAAACCGCAGAATGATACTATCAAACAATTGCCTGTTATTTATGCCAGGATTGGTGGCTTAAGGGTGAGATACTTAATGGACACGGGTTCTCAAGTCAGTCTAGTATCTGAGGCCTTGGTTCAAGAGTTAGGGCGGAACCATAATGTCCCTATGATTCCTGTTACTACTACTACTCCTCGGCGCTACAGTCCATGTAGGACCTTGGCCTCTCCAACAATCGTGGCCCAATCCTGACGATCTTCTTTTCGTTTCCTCCATCGTCTTACTCCCATCTTGCGTAAGTCGTCCTCCACGTCATCCAACCATCGTTTCCTAGGTCTTCCTTTGCATCTTCTTCCACCTGGATTTCTTCTATAGGTCTTCTTAACCACTCTATCACCTGCTATTCTCTCCACATGCCCCAGCCATTTTAGCCTATTACTCTTTACTTACGAAACTATATCTGGATGACTATATAGTTCTTCCAATTCTTTGTTTTCCCGTATTCTCCATCTTCCTGCCTCATTCAATGCTCCATAAATCTCCCTCAGTATTTCCCTTTCCCATCTTCTCAAAAGCTCCTCTTCTGTCACAGTCATAGTCCATGTTTCCGAGCCGTACATCACCACTGTTCTTATAACTGTTCGGTACACTGTCACCTTTGATCTTCTACTGAGGATGCGTGCTTTGAGGATTTTTATCAGTGCCCAATAAGCTCTATTACCATTTGCAATTCTTGCTTTCATTTCTTCTCTTGTGCTATTATCTTCACTTACCAGTACTCCCAAATACTTGAAACTTTCACACCTCTCAAAATTCACCCCATTTAGGTTAATAAATAAATTTATATTTTTATCTTTCTCCATAGTATTTCTCCTAGATAATAATAAATATTGAGTTTTGTTGTAGTTCACTCGTAATCCTACGTCTTCTGATTCTTTTTCTAACCGTCCCATCCCTTCTTAAAGATCCTTCAGTCTTCGTGACAGCATACCTACATAATCAGCAAACGCTAGGTTTTGGCTCTTACGGTTTAAGAGCGTGCCTCCTGGATTGCTGATATCTACCTTCCTCATTACTCTCTCTAGTACTATATTGAACAGCAGCGTGGACAGTACGTCTCCCTATCAAAAGCCTTGTTTTACCTCAAAAACATTTGAGAGTCTTCCTTCAACTTTAACTCGACATTTTGTGCCAGTAAGAGTCATTTGCACCAATCTGATTAGTTTGGGTGGGAATCCCATGTCCATCAAGGTCTGATACAGAGTTTTCCTTCTTACACTATCATAAGCCTGTTTGAAATCCACATATAGTTGGTGCATACCCACATTATATTCGTAACACTTCTCCATTATTTAACTTATTGTGAAGATATGGTCCGTCGTCAATCTACCCTGTCGGATTCCACACTGGTATTTTCCAAGTCTCTCTTCAACAAGAGGTGAAAGTCTCATAGCCATTACCTTGGTTAGGATTTTATACACCACACTATGCAGTGCTATGCCACGATAATTTTCACACTTTGCTTTATCATTCTTCTTATGGATTGGACAAATAATGGCCGTGTTCCACTGTTCTGGCAACACCTCCTTCTCCCATATCTCCACAGTCAACTGGTGTACCAGCTTTGCCAAAAGTTCCCCACCACACTTAATCATCTCTACTGAAATATTATCACCTCCTGGGGCTTTGTTCTTCCTCAAGCTTTTAATTGCCAAACTAACCACCTCCAGCGTCGGTACGGGTACTGGCATTGCATCAGTGTTATCCTTGCACCATGGTTGGTCATTCTCTTGATCCTCCTGTTCTAGCAATACCGTCTCTGCAGTAGTATTGAGCAGCTCGCTGAAATATGCAGTCCATCGATCTAAAATCTGTTCTTCTCCTATGAAATTTCCTTCTTTATCTCTGCAGAAAACTGCACGGGGTTGAAAGCCCTTCTTCACTTCCTGCATTTTTTATAGTACTTTCTTACTTCTTGATTATTGTATTCTTCTTCTAGCTCTTCAATCCATTTCTTCTCTGATTCCCGTTTCTTTCTTCTACAAATTCTATCTGCCTCTTTTCTTTTCTTTTTATGTTATTCTGTATTGTTTCTCGTTGGTCTAAGTATCATTTTCTCCCTTGCAGCATTCCTCTCCATTATAGCTATTTCACATTTTTCATCGAACTAGATTTGTATTTTAATCCTTTCTTCTGTCCCCAGTACTTCTGCAGCTTCGGGTTGTGCGTCCCTCATTATACTCCATTTTCCTTCTACTCCCTCTAAATTCCAATTTTGTTTAGTCTCCAACTACTTCCGTAAATGTGTTTCATATTGTTCGGCAGTTTCTTTTTCTTTTAGTTTTAAGACATTATACCTTCTAGGGTCTTTCCTCATCTTTCCAAATCTGCACACTGTTATATGCTGTCTATATTTTACTCTTACCATGAAATGGTCAGAGTCACAATCCGCTCCTCTACAACTATCAACTTCGAGTATATCAGATGCGAGTCTTCTATCAATTACCACATGGTTAATTTGGTTGAATGGTGAGCACCACGTTACTTTCCTTATATTCTTTCTCTGAAGCCATGTACTTTTCACAATCATTTCATTTCCGATGACAAAGTCGATGAGTCTCTGTCCATTATGATACCTCAAGCTGACTTTCCTTTCCTACCGTCTCTCTAAACGCTTCTTCTTTTCCCACCTTTGCATTGAAATCACCCAACACGATTTTTACATGTTGCCTTGCTATACCCTTGAGTTCCTGTTCAAGCTGACTGTAGAACGTGTCTTTCACCTCATCCTCTTCTGTGGGAGAATATACACATATAAAGGTGATATTAAAGAATCGTGCTTTCATTCTCAAAGTATATATCCTTTCATTTACAGGCTTAAAATTCAGTACTGCTGTTTTATATCTATTATCCACGAGGAAACCCGTGCCACCTATTCTTCCACTCTCGCCTCCACTATACATTATTGTATGGTTATCACTTCTCAATATACCATCTCCTCTCCATTTGATCTCATGGATCGCTGCCACTCCTATACTATATTTCTCCATCTCTTCCTTACGGCCCTTCAACGCTCCATGTTTGTTCAATGTTCTCACATTCCAGGTTGCTATGTACATATTATTTTTCCGTTTACATTTTCCTTTACCTTGCATAGGTCGTTCATCATTATCATCAGTCCGGCTATTTTTGTATTGGAGTTTCATAACAGGCTATTTTTTCGATATGGGGTGGTTAGCCCCATGATCAACCCCCAACCTGGATGACCAGGGTATCCCTCTTTGTATGACCCATCACCTTTGACCTGTCTGGCATTGGAGGCCCTACTAGGAGCTCACGCTCCTGCCGGCATAGCTCGCAGGATCATTTGGGCTCTCAAGCCTCCACATCACGTCAAGATGAGGATACCATCGTGAGGGTATTATTCCTGTGCCCCAACTAAAAGTGAGAGACGTTATACCTGAACGCACGGTCATTTGTAAGTACCAAGCCTATTTAGAGTTAAACATTTTGGAGCATAATTTTGGTCAAACGTTCATTGTCATTGCAAAGATGAATTTCAATATTATACTTGGTGCGAATATCATCTGTGATTATCAAGTGGTGATTGATCTTCACAAGAATAATGACAGCTTTAAAGAATTTGAAAATTTGAAGAATGTGGGTCTACACATGGATAAAGTTACTACAGACAGGAATGTAAGTTCGTGGACGCTGGAGGCAATACAGGAAGAAAAAGATGAAGCGGTATTGGAGGCCGAGAATGACGTGATAAACACAGCTGTTGTGGAACTTGACGAGAGTGAATCTCAGGAACTATGGTCCTTATTGACGGAGGAAGATGACAGTGCAGAACAATTTGAAGTGTTACTACAGGAGCGGCTCAGAGACATTAAACTAGAGGGTTAACACAGAAAACAGCTCGAAGAGATTTGAAGAAAACACAAAGCAGCATTTGACACTGTTCCAGGAAAATTTTTGAATTTTCAATACTCTATGCAGGTTGGTGATTGATCACCTTTCAGAAGTAAACTGTATCCCATCCCTGAAAAACATCACAGCCAGGTGAAGGAGATTATAAATGGAATGCTACAGGCAGGAGTTATAAAGAAGACACCAACACCATATTTAAATGCAATTTTAGCTGTCACTAAACCGAATGTATCCATCAGACTATGTTTGAATGCCAGAATGCTTACCCTACGATTGATATTTCCGGAATATGACACAGCGCCACGCATCAGAGACTTATTAAAAGGATTTAAAGGCAAGAGTATCTATTCTTCTGTAGATCTGACGATTAGCTTTAACCATATTGAGTTGGATGAGAAGTCACAGCTATTAACTGGCTTCGTATTCGATAACCAAACATTTGTCTTCGTCCGAATGTCTTTCGGCGTGAAAACAGCTGGATGCGCTTTGATTTGAGCACTGGATCGTAATCTCACAGAGGAGGTGAAGGAGATGACAGGCCGTTACATTGACGATATTCTGCTAGCGTCAGACAGCGTTGACGAACACATGAGAAATTCGAATAAGCTTTTAGAAAACCTCAGAACAACCAACTTTAAAATTAACCTGAAGAAATAGCATTTCTTCAAGAGCGAGATATTGTATTTGGGCCACATCATAGACCAGGAGGGAGTGAGACCAAACCCCGCTAAGAATGAAGTGATAAAGAACTTCCCTACACCTACGAGAGTGAAGCACATTCGGGCTTTCCTAGGCGTAACAGGTTTCTTTAAAGAAAATTGCCCAGGTTATACAGAAACCGTAGCATCCATGCAGGAGATGTTAAAAAGAATAATAAACGGCTGTGGAATGCCGAGTGTGAAAAAGTCATTCCAAGCGACTAAATTACTACTGGAAAATTGTATCAAATTGGGATATCCGGATTTTGGCCGTAAATTCATAATTCAGGGGGATGCTTCACTGATTGGTATAGGAGCTATGCTGTACCAAGAGGATCCAACTAACCTTCAAACCCGCTCGTACGTGGCATTTGTTAGCCGTAGGCTACCCAAGCACGACCGTAAATACACAGTGACAGAGCTGGAGCTTTAGGCTATACTCCACGCTCTTCAAAAATGGAAGAAATTGTATATGGATACCCTATTGTTATAAGAACCGATCACTGACGTTCTTATTTAAAACTTTTATGGCTAGTGAACGTGTAACACGATGGTCCATCTACATTCAACATTTTAACATCGAGATCGAGCATTGCCCAGGCAAGATGAATGTGATTTCAGATGCACTCAGTAGGAACCCAGAACCTGATGGAGAAGAAACAGCAATAGTACAGCACATTGAGTTAACAGCGAAGGATCGCGAATTCTTGGAAGAACTGCGAGGGATTCAACGTAGACAGGAAGCCAAGCCTTGGATGCTTCAGATGCTTCAGTATTTTAGAAGAGAGTTGCAACCCGGAACTCCTGCATACCGAGAAGTCAGAGCTAAGAAAGTAAAATATCATTATTTTAATAACCTACTTCATAAATTTGTGGATATATAATATCGTATGGCCTCGGGTGGATGAAGACCACACTAAATTTCGCATCATGGTACCAGCATCTTTACAGCGGGGATTGACTTGGCATGTACACGAGAGCTTAGGTCACATTGTAATAGACAAGACAGAGGCGACTATTCGAGACATTTACTTGGCCGCGCATGAGAACGACCATTTGTGAGGTGGTTAAGGCCTGTGATCCATGTCAGAGGACAAAACCCAATAATCACCTGATGAAGCAGTACCCCAAACCACTGCTACCCCAGAAGCCATGAGAACTAGTCGCACTGGACTGCTTCGGCCCAATTCCCAAAGGAAGGCGAGGATGCCGCCATTTATTAGTCTGTCTGGACGTATTTTCAAAATTCGTGGTATTGTGTCCTATCCAGAAGACAACATCCAAACAAGTGTTAAGCAGAATTCGAAACAGAGATATACCAATCCTAGGCAAACCTGAACTTATCTTATCAGACCATGGAAGCTACTTCACGAGCGCGGAATTCAAGAAAGGAATGGAGGACATGGGTGTCAAAAACATACTATCTTCTATAAGATATACACAAGGAAATCCTATCGAAAGGGTTTTCAAATGTGTAGCTAAGTACTTCAGGGTATTTATACCAAATGAGCACCACAAATGGGTTGACAGAGTCAAAGTCATCGAAGTATGTATGAATTCTACAAAGCACGAATCGACGGGACAAATTCCTATGGTCCTACACATGAATCAGTATCCAGAAAGATCGTGGAGCACCGTCATCAACTGTCCACAAAATCCTATATTAGAACATGACCTGAGAATCCAGAATACTAGAGAACATTTGAGAAATCAAGGAGATAGGAGGCTACGCCGCGTGAGAGGCAAGAGATTTCACCGGGAACTAGCCATCAACGAACTTGTTTTGGTACGGAAGCCACCGATATCTGACCCTGCGAAGAAGATATTTAGCAAGTTTTGTGTCAAATACAAGGGGCCCTTCAGCATCGTGAGGAATCTTGAAAAAAAAACGCCTACAGAGTGAAGGAGCTGAGCACAGGAACCATGTCAGTGTACAACATTGCTAATCTTAAGATTTACCAAACCAGAGAACCTTGGGAATCCAGAAATAATGCTGCAAATAATAGTGTAAATGTCCGTTATTGATTTAACTACACGGGGCGAAGCGAATGACTGCACGGCGAGAAGGAAGTAACGAGCTACCTGTTTTGTTTACAAACAGAGACGCGCAGGCTGGTTGGAGTGACACATTGCGAGCAAGAGAGAAGAAGATAGTCTCCGAGTGAGAGATGGCTCAGGCGATAAGCAAGCAAGGTTGGAATGTCATAATGAGCGCACAGTGAGAGAGGAAAACAGGACGGTATTCAGGTAGCAGGAGCGACCTGACTTGGACATTTTGAGGGAGTCTGTCACACTATTTTGACTCAGATGAGTTATGGAAGTGAAATCGACTTTATTCTAAGTTAGATTTTCTCCAATTAGGAGGTAATGAACCCTTTATATGCCGTTCATGAAAATGATTCCTAATTTTATTCATCTTGCATTGAAACTACTAACAGCCAAGTAGAGAAACCAGACAGAAATTGTGAAATATTGGAGACTTACTGGCGACAAGAACAGCGGACGTGGTATTTGGAAATACAAAGGGTTGAATCCTGTGAGGAATTTATGAAAGCCATCCCAGAGCTTGAAATACCATAAGGGCAGGCGCAGAAAACTGACGGCTTGCGCGTGGGTTTGAGTCATGCTAAAGTTATTTCGCTTTGTCTTGTAGCTCTAGGAAAGAGGCAGATTCATGGAATCTTGAGAGTGAAAGAGGTTTTGGCCACACCTTGTGGGTGGTACCATCAGTAGCGGCTATTCAGGTGAAGGGAGTGAAGAGCCTCTTCACTAGCCATCTCGGAAGATAAATGTTATATTTTCTTATTTAAATGAAAATGTTGCAGTTGTCTTGCGCTATTTTATCGTGTAGTGTAGTGTTATTTCTACAGTCCGTTGCTAGATGGTACGCAAGCGAGGCTGTATGACGACCTCGTGTCAGTTGAACTCCCTGTCGCTAGATTGTAGTACTGTCGTAACTTGGAGGGGAATCTGCAGGAGACGAAGTATCGTGTTTACGTCAGCCACTTCGTCTCGTTGCCGTGGCAACCTGACATCGGGTGTGACGTCATTACCTGCCGTTAGACAGTCGAGTGAAGACGTTGCTGTGTCTCCAAGGCAATACGTCAAGTCCAGTTGTTGAATGTTGGCATTGCGTCAGGCTTCTTTTCTTTATGCTGAAGCTTGTATTTATTTTCCCAATAAATAGTATTTATTTACAACGTTACTTACCCTGTTGTCGATGAAAGTTGATGGCTTTTAGTGTAATAATATTTCCAGTGAAAGACACGGTATTACTTTTATTAGAAATTCCCTTCAGTAGGTGGAAAGACGATGACACAGGAGAGTTATTAAATTGTGGACGGCCAAATTAATTAATATAACTGTGCACTAAAAATATATTAAGAAAACCGGCAAATCGTATAGCCTTCATTGCAAGGGAACTTGGTTCGAACAGTTCACATGTTTGTGCAGTAGTATTCTTAAAAACAACCTGTTCTGTTAGCCTTGCTTACTTTTTAGTAACAAATGTGGTGTGTGGAATCAACATGTTTCTGTGATTTCCAAAACATAAGGCCTACGCGCGGATTGAACAAACACAAAGACAGAGAGGAACATTTGAAGATCCGGTTACAGATTAGAATACTCAAAAGAAACACTAACACGTTATCTGACGCCTTGAGGGAAAATGCAAGAAGTAGTGGGGTAGTGAGAGTTCTAATCCCCCCCACCACCTCTCCCTCTGACATCACATACTAACCCGCAATACATTCAGTGGCAAAGTCGATATCACTCGAACCCATGGTCCGATTTTGACATGCGACATATCGTTGGACTCGGAGTGACGCCCCTCTTTCCAAAAAAAGGAAGGAAGCTTGTAGTTTAACGTGACCGTTAATCTCGCGATCATAAGCCACGGGACCTCCGTTTTACGTGGAATCCGAACCACAGGACATGGCATTTCACATCGAAAATCTCACATGCATTGACCGGGACAACTTATTTCAAACCCAAAATAAAACCTACCCCTACTAGGGGGTGAAATTGTAATTTTTTAGTGAAAGTCTCTTTTCAAATGCGACATGTATAAGGTGCGCTGCTAAAATGAACTTAAACGTTGTTGCTCATAGAGCGCATGCATTTTGCTGGATGCCGCTATGAATCAACATTTTTGTTTTTTGTGTTTTACGCATACACACTTGAGGATTTTGTAAATAATTATTTATGGATGAGTTTTTTTTTTAATTTAACGAAAAGATTGAAAACTAGTAGGTCATGTGCTTTTTAATATCTTGAAAACTAAAAAGCCTACGGACTTGTATGAGGGGTCGTTGGATTTGGGATAACGCCCCGTTTTTTAATGTAGTTTTGATTTTTGTCAAAAGGGCCTAAGTGCACTGTTGTTAATATTTCGAGAACTACGAAGGCTACGGACTTGTATGAGGGGTCGTTGGATTTGGGATAACGCCCCGTTTTTGAATTAGTTTTGATTTTTGTAAAAGGGCCTAAGTGCACTGTTGTTAATATTTTGCGAACTAAAAAGGCTACGGACTTGTATGAGGGGTCGTTGGATTTGGGATAACGCCCCGTTTTTTAATGCAGTTTTGATTTTTGTCAAAAGGGCCTAAGTGCACTGTTGTTAATATTTTGCGAACTAAAAAGGCTACGGACTTGTATGAGGGGTCGTTGGATTTGGGATGACGCCCCGTTTTTTAATGTAGTTTTGATTTTTGTCAAAAGGGCCTAAGTGCACTGTTGTTAATATTTTGCGAACTAAGAAGGCTACGGACTTGTAGAGGGGTTGTTGGATTTGGGATGACGCCCTGTTTTTGAATAGATTTTTTGATTTTTGTCAAAAGGGCCTAACGCCCTATTTTTTAATCTGTTTAAATTTTAATTAAGAGTGGTCGTTGAGAGAGCCGGTACTGCTGTTATGTGTCTCAACGAGCCTGTTGTCGAGCACAGTGACCATGCCCAGAAGAAATGAATTGCTATTTTGGCGGAATGGCGGGGCAGCTTATGACGGTTGGTTTTGTGATATTTCCTATGACGGATGGAGACAAATATTTGAAAATGCGTGCTAGGTTTTTTAAACCCTAAAGGGGATCTTTAACGTTTTAGTCAACGGTGATGAGCGAGACCGCTCTCTGACACAGCAGACAGTTGTAAGATATGACCAAGTGGTTCTTGAACGTGGTGAAAGTATGTGGTTAACATGGTCATGTATTGAGGATGGCCGCATGCTAATGATTATTATTATTATTGTTACAGTAAAATGTTTAATAATAATAATAATAATAATAATAATAATAATAAGACACAAAATCCTGCTCTCTGGAGACTGAATACACGACCTGGCCAGACCTTGTCAGAGCGACTGCTGATAACACCAGAATGTCTACGTGGGTAGGAAGTAAAGGGTCAGGTTACTTGGCTGGTAGAGGCTAGCAGGTCTATCTTTTAAACAGACTTGGTAGAGGCTAGCAGGTCTGGGCGTTTGAGCAGAGACCGCCATGTTGGTTCCTAGACAGTCGTACTAGCGATGTATAAGAGGCAGCCATTTTGGTTCTTTATTAAAGACATGACACTAGTATAAGGTACACAAATTTTATAAAGCTTAAGGAATGAGGAGAGGCGTGGGTACACCTGTGAGACAGAACTTAGTTCAAGGTCAAAACGCTGAGAAAATGCAACTCTCTCTGTTGCTAAGCAGACTGATAACGATTGTGTTAGTCATGCACTTGCCATTTTAACAAACGGACGTATAGAGTAGAGCTCTGAACTGAACTTTGGAATAAAATCCTTTTGTTTTTGGTAAGTACATATGAATAATTATTTTAATGATAGCATGCTAATGAAACTTAAATTTATAGTTATTGATAAGGTAATTAATGATTTTTTATTTATTTGTTTGCAGATAACCGGTATAGCTGTCATGTCTGAGAGGAAGACCATTGCACTTTTGAGTTCACTAGAAGAAAACAGCAATAAACCATTACAAGTCAAGGTGAGCTTTTTTTACTAACTTGTTTCGTTTTTGTTTGATATTTTTTTAATGAAATGCATTTAATAACCTGAATTTAGGTATTTATAGCGGTTTATTTTATTTATTTTTAGAAACTTGGAATGAAAAGCCTTACCGCCGTAGCAGTTGCTGAAAACCCGAGACGCAGTAGAGTGCAACCGTTGTTTCCAGGCAGTGAACTATTGAAAACTCAGGTAACTTAAAAATGCTATTCCATTTTACCACTAATCAAAATCCATAGACAAAAAAATATTCATTACATGAACTTGAAAAAAATCGCGCACTTCAACTATATGAACGATAACACATATAAAATCACTAATCTATTCGAAAAGCAAGACATAAAAATAGCATTCACAACGAATAATACGACTGGGAGGCACCTGCAAAATAGTAATCTAAATAAACAAGACCCGTATTCAAAGTCAGGGGTATATTCTATTACATGCCAAGGCACTGGTTGTCAAGCTAATTACATTGGACAGAGCGGAAGACGAGTAGATACACGTTATAATGAACATAGGAATGCGATAAGATGCGGAACACATTCAGCCGTATGCGAACATATGTGTGACACGGGGCACAGCTTTACTAAAATCGAGACTGACCTAAAAATAATTCATCACGAATCGAAAGGCAGAGCTCTCGGCCTAAAGGAAGCAATCGAGATTCACCTAGCCAAACAAAACAATCCCAACAATCTAAATTAACACTCTTTTATGGAGAGTTCACCCCTTTTCGCTCTACTAAAAAAACACCCTGTCGAAAACAAGACACAACTTAGCGATACAGCCAAGCTAGATAAAAAGGGGGAAAATAGCGGTGGTTATTGGTAAACGTTATGTGGATCAGGGTACTATGTACTTTCATCTGCAATAGGCCGATATGCGCGGCAGTATTAAGGGTGCCGGGACGTCTTCAATAGACCGTGTACCGCTTAGTTTAATTGGCTTTTTTAGTCCACGCGTGGCGAAGATAGTTCCACAGTCGTTAATAGATACAGACTCCTGTATTCAATAGCAGACATTCTTATCTAGATTTGGCAACGTCACACAAATAAACATGGCACTGACCTCAGAAAGAACATAGCAACTAAAGGGGGAGAAAAGGGAAAACCAGTTCCGCCCAGTTAACACCCGGGGTAGTCGACCATAACTGGTGCCTGAGGAAACACGCAACTGCTTCAAGTTCCGGTTAAGGAAACAACCCGATAAGTATAAGCCTACATTATTACAGTATAACCATAGTTGATTTTGTATAACCATATAATCACCCCTACCAGACTAATTCCGGATTTTTATCATTATTTTAGAAGTTCACCTATCATTAGATATACCACATTTAGCATACACCGACTGTTGCATTACCAACACTGCAACTAAATAATTGTACATATTGGATATATTTTTCACCTGTAGTCTCAAACATAGATGTTATAGCCTATGTGTAGTGGATCTGATGATGATCGCATGACGATCGAAACTGGTCATCCTAGTGTATTTATTAATCTTATGTAATTTATTTCAGGATTAGGGCATAACCCAGCTCTATTTGGGTACATTCGTGTTTACCGACTGAAAAGCACCAAACTTTTGCCCCCTAAAACATTGGACCCTATACGTCACCGCCTCAAAATTGGAGATTTTGTTCGTGTGAGCACATCTAAGTCTGCCTTCGATAAGGGCTACACGTCTCAGTGGGGGACCGAACTATTTCGAATTCGTTAAGTCAACCTGGACAGCCCAGTCACCTATTTACTCGAGGACCTCAAACTTCAACCCATAAAAGGCAGGTTCTATCTCCATGAACTTCAAAAGACAGCGTTTCCAAAACATTATCTTGTTGAAAAACTGTTGAAACAAAAAGGGAATAAACTGCATGTGAAATGTGAAATGGTTGGGATTTAACTCAACCTTTAATTCTTGAATCAATAAATTACATGTTATGTGAACCTGTGCACATTTTATTTATTCATTTATATATTTATTTATTGTATTATGTTGTACTAGAGCCCTGTGTACGTCGCACAGGTTTTCAGGCATGTCCACACATGTTATCAGCATCACAACTTTCTTTCTCTCTCCTCACCTGTGTCTCGCTCCTCCCCCTCTCCCCTGCCTCACCCTCCACTCCATGTTCACACACAACTCGTTGGACTATTGGCTGTCATGGGTTCTCCACTCCTCCCCTCTCTGCGGGAGCCCTGCCCGCTGCTGTCTGCTTGGCTGGCTGGCCGTTATCACCTTTTACAGAGTTGCCAGATTGTTCCACCTGTTATCGCTAGCCAGCGGTGGTGTCAGCTCGACTGACATTCCTGGAGCGCGATAAAAATTTGCATCTCTGTTAGCCGGCTCTCAGCCGGCCAGCCAGTCTCCAGCAGATTTTCTGTTTGCCGTTCTGGCTGCCAGTCAGACATACAAAGCAACTTATTGTTGTTGACTATAAAAGCCTCGCTTTCATTCACATCATACAATTATTATCATTTGTCATGTTACTGATCAGCAATTACTAACATGTTTAAAGATCACCCTGAGGGATTTTGAAATATTCGCCTTCATTCGTTCGTCATAGGAAAATATCGGAAAGCGACCCCTCGTCCTGTCGCTCCCTCGAAATAGCCATTTGCTATAATCACCATGGCCGGCGACTGGCTCGTTCAAACACACCACTGCGGTTCCGTCTTTGTCTCTACGACCACGCGTGATTTAAAATTTAAAAAAGCTGGTAAAAAATTAAAAATATTTTTTCAACGTTAAGCCCTTTGTAATTTTTGGGGAAAAATACTAGCACATAGGAAAGAGAGCGTTACCCCGGTCCTTGGACACCTCGTACACGCCTCTGGCATGATTGGTTCGCGAGATATAACAAATGTCTAAAATCATGGTTTTACCCCAAAATGGGGTTTCGCTTCTACTCGACACAGGTATTGTCAGCAAGAGGGCAAAGCGACGAAAATAATGACATATCAACTTTTGTTCTAGCTTCATGGGTTCCTTAGATATCAGCAAAATGTCAAAAACACAGGTTTTACCCCAAAATTGCGTTTCCAAAATCCACCTATTTAAAAAATAACCTCACCATCAGATAGAGCCGAAAAAATACCATTCAAACAATACCACGCAGGCCCATATACGACTATTCCTTCACCATTTTGCAGCATAGCCATACGTATTCAAGCACGCACGTGACTGTAAGCAGAACTCGCAACCTCCCCCTACAAACAGTTCCTGCCCTAGAGACTTGAATTTCATTTTTGGGCTTTTTCATTTATGTCAAACAATTGTTTTTGTAAAATTCTTCGTTTCCAAAATAGTGACTGTGCCAATATTTGGCACTATTCTCTGGTCGAACGTACAAATTATACTTTGGCATGAAAATTGAATTGAGCGGCGGAGTTAGTTTTGGCTGGCCGCGATAGGTGGCATCACTTGCCGGTGCTGTCTAGGACAAGAATTGTAGTTTCTCTCACTGTCCGGTAGGAAGAGCTATGATCTAGCGATGATGTATTTGAACACCTCGACGTTGATTTATTTATGATTTTGGAGGCTGGTATTTTTCAAGACATGCATGATATTCGTACTGATGTTGTTAGGCATATTATCATGGATCTACGTGATTATATAAATACATAAGAAAGCTGAAATTCTACGATATGTGAAGTAATTGAAAGATATTATCCCTCTTCGTCAAATTTATTGGCTGGTTACAAATTGTAATCTTACAGGAGATAAACGTCCGGAGATGATTTGCATGTTATGGAATTAATGTAGGCTATTTGTCATCGTGAGTATTTGTGACTGTATCGACTGGCAAGGTAAATGTATTTATATGGTATTATTCTACGTTGCATGAAATGGGTCTTCAAGGTTATGCATTTAAACTTAATGTCATCCTCGTGTATTCACACTGGTAGGCTAACTGACACTCATATTTGTTTGCGTAATTTGTTTTGTTCTGTTTTCTGTTAATATGTAAATGCATTTAATTACGGGTAGTATGCCTAATGGTCTGAGTAATGTTTAATTAATGTGGGACTTGTTTTGATGTGCTAACAGCGCTAGTACGGTTATCATTTATCATCTGTTTTTCATGATGGCTGAGGTTGTATTGTGTTTTAACTATGAGGGATCATCTGTTGTTAAAATATGAAGAGAATTTGGTAGCCATTGAGATGTAAAGACGAAAATTGGATTAGCTCCGTATATTTTTGAGTTGGAGTACATTAATTCTTCAGTTTTAGACAACGTATTATCTTTGAAGTAGTAACATACGTAGGCCTAGCTTCGTGACCCTTGTAGGCACTGGAATTAATTAATTATTTGTGGGGAAATATATGATATACGGTATGATGCATTCTGTAGAGGCATAATGAAGCAATGGAATGTTTAATTCGTCGTCGTCTTGATATTTGGCTTGGCTTCTCGCTAACAACAACAGATGATTGGGTGTGAGCTCCGCTTATTTACTTCGTCGTAACAACATTTGGTTGACTTGGCAAAATATTTATGACAGTGAACTGGAAGAAGCGAGTACTTGAATGGTCAGAATCCACATCTATATTTTGTAAGTGTTTTGTTAATGTTTTTGTCTGCATGTTTGTTGTCAATATATTATGATATTACCCGATTACTTTAGTATTATTTGTGGGTTCCGGGGTTCAAGGGAGGTTTCAGACAATTACCCTCTGAGTATGGACGTACATTGGCCAAGTCGCTTTACTCCCAATTCCATTACTTTATGTAGTGGGTCAAATGTTTTGATAGCAGAGCGTGGTTAGATTTTGTACCACATTCAGTACTTGTTTGAGGCTGGTCTTTGGATCTTGGGGCTTGGAAATATACTTGGGCCTAAGGTGTTATATTTTAATGTTTGTTGTTATTGTTTTATCATTGTATAATTTTGTTGTTATTTATGTTTCATGTGATAATATACTGAATGGACGAGAGCATTATAAAAGCTGCATCATATTTATCCAAAGAGGAACTGGCTTATGAAATACAAATAAGGAATGGCAACCCTAACTTTCATCGAGAATTGGATGTGATTCTTCTCAAGTCTTTAAAGTCAGCTCCTGTTGGTATTCTTCCTGATCAACTTTCTTATGGGACAAAAGTGGGTCTGATGTTGTGATATCTGTTTCAAACCTATTAGTGTCCTGTGATGAGTTAGAGCAAGTTGCCAACCCTACGGCATATCGTGTGAACAAATTAAAATATCGTTCTCTACACTGGATCAATCGTTTAGTGAGCTTAATTGGATATTGGTCTATGAGTGATGTTGATTTTTCTGCCAATCTAATTGGGCTACGTGACAAGCTGATAGAAAGTTTTAATCGGTTATCCTCGAGTGATATTACTGGTAATGTTAGTGAACCTGTTGTATGTTCTGAAAGTGTCTGCTCATATGTTAGTGATTCTTGTGAAGGGGTTGTGAATAATAGTAATTTTATTGGTAATTTTGAGTCAGGGTCGATGGAGAATAATGAAAATATGTTAGGCGCTTTGCAAACTAATAATACTACTGTGGTAAATAAACAAATAGGCTCATCCAGAAATACACCTGAGGTCATGTCGAGCCCAAATAATTGTAATGCTGGTGGTAATTCACATTTAGATAAAAGATGTAACGACTTTTCTAGTTCAATTTCTTGCCATGACGTTGGTAGTGCTTTGAATAGGTTAGGATCACACCGTACTTGTACTGATAAGGAAGTGCAAACTGTTGATAGCTTATTTGGTGAATGTGACGTGGTAGAAAGAGTGAATAGGCTTAATCTCTCTGATAATCGAGCCTCGACTAACGTTGTTTCTCTAAATAAACTTATGACTGATGGTCAGGTTAATTTTACTTGCCTTCCTAACCCATTGGCTCTAATTTTGAAAGATTTTCATGTGTGCTATGGCACTGGTATTAATTTATTTGTGAAATTTTTGAAGAAATTAGTGGAATTAAGGGATTGTGCTGGTGTATTTGGTCTATCCGAGTTACAAGTTTTGAAAATCATCTTTCCATGCACTGAGTGAATGTTGCGAGGAAAACTGATTGAGAGCTTGAGTGCTGGTCATTCTTTGGATATTTTCCATAGAGAGGTTTTGAAATATTTTATCACTCCACGTACCTTGGCAGATTTGGGTAGAGATTAAGTATTTCGTGTTCAGCGTATGAGTGAAACCTTAAATGAGTTTTTAATGGATATTAGAACTAATGCAAAGGTTTTGGCATTTGAGTTGACTGAAGAGCAGGTTGTCAATTCATTAGTCGAAGGTATGAATCCCATTTATCGTTCATTCTTGTCCATGCATGCCAAGCCCAAGAATTTCGCTGATTTTAATGAAATTATTATATCTGCGGAGAAGATTAAGAATGCTAACCTGTTGCGTGTAGATGATTCTTCCTTTTCTGGTAATTATCTTAAGGGTTTTCAGGTTATGTGCCTCTTATAAATAATTTTCAGCCACATGGAAAGATGCAGCTTGTGGATAATTGTAGTAGTCTTGTTCCTTATAAGAATTTACAGGGAAGGCGGGAGTTCGTGCCTACAAATGTTCAAAGCCATATATTTCAGGGGCGTGCTGACCAGAGGTTTAATGGGAGTAGAGTCAGCAAAGGTAAGAGATGCGATTTTTGTGGCTCGTATGACCACGTTAGTCGAGGGTGCGATGTAGATTATGATAATTTAATCTTCGTTGTGGTGTATTGTATTGTCTAAATTGTGTAGATAAATTCTGGTCATCAGGGCATGCATGTGTTGTATGTGTTATTGATGTGTGTATTTGTCTACACGTGTGGTGCACCTTCTTCTAGATTCTGCAAATCTGTAAAGGTTTTTCTTGTTTGTTTTTGTCTAAATTGTGTAAGGTCTGAAGTGACAAACTTGTGTAAATGTAATTGAGTGCATGAGTGTGGGTGATTGTTATTAGTTTGTTTTGTAATCGGGTGGGTCTCTTGGTTGTTTCTTAAGGTGAATTAAGGTTAGGGTTTGTTTAGCATAATTTACAACTGAATTTAAGCCGTTCGTATAAAATGATACTATGTTGGGATGTCATAGGTAAGTAATTACAAACCTCTTCTGTTCTCCGAGTGATGACTTAGTCATTTATCTGCTTGTTGATTTATGAAGGTAACTACTTGCCGAAATGTTGTTTGGTGACGGTAAATCATGCTATGCCAGGGTAAAATGCGGCTAGTATGACATGTTGATTTCATAGGTTTATTTAAGGGTTATTATTTATTTTGTGTATGTCGATGTCCTAACCGTGTGTTAATTTATATTCTGGAAAATTGTGGGGAAATTGTGGGTGGTAAATGGATTTATTAATTTTGGGAGTTTGTAAGGTCGTGTGATTTGAAAGAATGCTTGGGTACGTTTGTAGCTTGCTGGTCTGCACGTGTGGTCAGCTGATCATCATTCATTTAGGGTCTTCTGTTGGTCATTTATTGAGGGATTTCTGTCGAGTCTGTTCTTGTTTTGGTCTTGTTCGCTGTATTATTTATTTAGTTTGATGTACTAGGCTATATCAAGAGTGAATAATTGTGTTGTTTATGTTTGGTCTAAATTGTGCATTTCCAAAGTCGGACATTCAGTATGTATAAATATGAGTACTTATATTTGGTGTGATTTGTTTTGTTTTGGTAAATGGGTTGGTTTTCTTGTTGTTATTTTGTGGGTGTCCAGATAAGTGTGGATGGCTATGAATTTAAGGGGTTAAAGGTCATTGTATTTTATTTAGGATCATGGATATACGTTAGCATTTTGTTGACACATCTGTCAACTTAAGTCTACCAGATGAATGTTATGGGGGTTCATTTGCTTAGATTTGAGTTGAATATGATGGTAAGTATTTATAAACAATTCTCCTAAGTCTTCAGTTGATTGTGTGGGCTCAATCTTATTTGCTGTGAGACTAAGAAATAAATAATTTAGGTTAAGTAATGTGATGTGATATGATGAATTGATTTATGGTGTTTGATCAATATACGGAGACTCACTATAGGCCTCATGAAATGCGTGCTTCGTCTCGTTTACCTAGTTTCTGTTTGGTCTGAGTCTGTATATGAAAGGGTATTTATGTATTTGTGTTTTGTGTGGATGAGTTGACAAGTGCTAATTCATATTCTGGTTGTTGTTTCTTAATTATTTGAGGGTTGTAATTGTAATATTTTTCTGGGGATTTTTAAGGTTATGTGTCATGGTGTAAGATTTGGTGTGATTCTGCTTTGGTATGCACGTGTGTCCTGTTATTTGATTAATAATAGGGTATTTCTATTGTTCTTCTTGGAATTTTCTTGTGTTTTTCTGCTGTGGGTGTTTCTTTGGCATTATATTTTTCTGTATTTTGGACAAATAGGTTGAACGGATATGCAATGTGAGACATTTACCTTCGTCTTTTGGGAACATTTTGTTTTTAATTTGTGAATATGAGAGCTCATGCGCCATTCAGCATTATTATTGGAACTTATTTTTGGAAAGTGCTGTTATTTTTGCAATATTTTTCGGGATATTGTAATTTTCTGAAACATGTGTGCAATTTTCTGTGTTAATTGAGGGTTATTGTTAAATATTTCGCTTGTAAAGTTGTGGATTCTTGATAGTACTGGCTTATTGCTGTAAAATCTGATGCCATCATGTAATATTTTCTTGTAATTTGTTTCTTTGTAAATATTATGTATCTAGTTTATGTCCTCTATGGAACTTGGGCGGAGTGTATATACGCTTTTACTCTTTGACGATGTTAGTTGTAATTGCTCAATGTGTTAAGATGTAGATTGAGATGTGTGTGCATATTAAAGTGATATAAAGTGCTTTATTCAAAACATAATAGCTATAATGTGCTTTATTAAGAACATAATAGTTGGCGACGAGGAATTGGGACTTGATTCACCGGTACAGATATAGCCTAAATCAATGAAGTACGGTATTTACGTCAGGTCTGCTTCAACGGCCACGTGAGTAAAATCAATTAGGCAAATCGACATGAAATTTACCCAGAGTACTTGTTAACGATCCTAAGCAACTCATCGTATATTCAGCTGGGTGTGCCTTCATGCCACATATTCAAAATACCGTAATATTTATCGCAGTTCGAACTTTGAGGTTATGCAGTATTTTTTAAAATCTCAAGCCCAGAACAATATTCGGTCATCGATCACTACCCAGTGTGTTTTAAATCGGTTATCTTGAAACATTTTATTATATTTGAACTGTGATTTTTAAAAATTATTTCCGTGTTCCGTCAAGATGGACGCAAATCAGTTTCAACAATTACTGAACATTTTTACCGATTCTCAAGAGAAGTTACTTGAAAGGTATCAAGCTCACCAGTCCGTCACAACCCCACAAGCCACTAATATCACACCGTTTGAAAATTTTGATACTGAAAAGGAAAAATTTGTGTCGTATTTAGAACGATTTGAGAATTACGCAAACTTTAACAATGCCACCGAATCAACAAAGAAAGCTGAACTCTTGTGTACATCAATAGGGGCAATTCATTATAACAATCTCTCAGCATTTTTAGGCCCTGATAAACCAATCAAGTCTCTCGGTTATAATGACCTAGTAAAACATCTCAAGCAAATACTGTCACCTCAAGTCTCAACCGTGGTTTCCCTACACTATTTTTTGAACGTCAATCAAATAGAAAGTCAAAATATTGCAGGATTTGTTGCCACTCTCAGAAGCCACTTACTCGACTGTGACTTTTATATTCAGTGTACGTGTGACGCCAGAATTTCAATCGCGGATGTTTTTCTTCGTGCACAATTTATACGTGGCTTGCGAGATAATTGGATCAGAGAGAAACTTCTTCAGTCTAATGACACGAAATTTGATGATCTCCTGAAGAAGGCTATAGCCTTGGAAGCATCGCGGTATGAGAGTAATCAGCTGTCAAAACAGCCCACGGCACCGTCAGACCCTGTAGAGGACACAAACAAAGTAACAAAAGCCACAGGTTCATATAATGACCGAAGTATGAATCAATATGGCAGTGATACTCAGTCACGTTTTGTTCAACAGCCTAGCCCAGGCTCTCACTCACGTTTACAGTCCAGGGTCCGCCGTAGTTCTGTCAATTATAGAGCACTAGGTATTGATGGATTATGCCTGAATTGTGGAAATTCAAACCACAGGTCAAGAGATTGTCGCACAAACAGAAACTCTCTTAAATGTAGGTCATGTAGGAAAGTGGGACATGTTGCAAAAGTTTGTATCACTACACTTCTTCAACAGTCAAATACACACAACATTGCAACCGAAAACATAAATGACAACTTGCATGACTACCCCGAAACCAATTTCGGGATAGGACAACTGGAATGCATCGAAGATCTCTTTGACGTAGGGCAAGAATCGGATAAATATTTTATCACTGTTAAACTCAACAATAAATCACAAAGATTTGAAGTCGACACGGGAGCAAAATATTCACTCATCCCAGAGAACGAATGTTCAACCTTGGGTCTTTGTTTGCAATTGATCATGTTATCAAACCCAGAGGAAAAATTGTTGTCACGGTATCATACAAAGGAACAGAAATTGTTGCAGATCTATTTGTAGTTCCGCAAGGCCATGCCGCATTGCTTGGTCGTGTTTGGATCAGGGGCCTCGGCCTTGATCTGAAGGAAACATGCCGCTTTAAAATTCGTCCCGAATCCAATTTCACATCATAGTGGCGCTGGCCGAGTTTAGTTTGTATAACACCAAACTGCCAAATATCACGGTTTTTCTGGTGAATCCGGACTTGCACTCTCTCCCCCACTTTGAAAGAGCGAACAGGGGGTGAGAAACTGGATGTAGTCAAGCTCTTTTGGTTTGGAAGTAGAGCATCCAACCGGATACGTAGCCGACGTTTCAAATATAGTTCAGCTGGAGACTGTCCACATGCCAATGGCGTTGCTCTGTATTGAAACAAGATGTTCTGTAACTTAGTCGATAATGGTGCCGGGTCATTTACAGCAGCACAAAGTCGTCTCTTCAAAGTTTGGATGTTTCTCTCGGCTAGCCCATTGGTTGCTGGGTGTCCTGGTGCAATATATTTCTGAAAAATCCTTCTCTCCTTGCAATAGGATCTGAATACATCACTCGTGAAGATAGTGGCATTATCTGACACAAGGACATTCGGGTACCCATGTACGGTAAAGATATTGTCAAGCAGACTGATAGTAGTTGCAGTGGATGGCAGTTGGCCAGGATATTGGACCAATCTATGTAACCTTCGGACGAAACTGTACCTGTCATCGTTTATTCAAGATGCCATTTGTATTAATGTTGTTGGAAATTGTACAAAGAAAACCTACTCGATGTATTCTACACTTAAGTATTCGTTTATGTTACTGGCATGACATGTTTAAGTGGTTTATGGTGCTGATGAAAACTGAAAGGAACTTTTCATTAAGTATTTCACATTTTGAAGCTACTGAGTTTGTGATAATTGGCAAAAACTTCATTTATCCTTAAAGATTTGCATGATTCTGCATGTTGATACACTTGTACAATTTACGTCGTCTCGGTTCTGCGAACCATCGACCATTTTTGGGCCTGGGAGTCTGTGCCGATATTTGGCACTATTCTCTGGTCGAACGTACAAATTATACTTTGGCATGAAAATTGAATTGAGCGGCGGAGTTAGTTGTGGCTGGCTTCGATAGGTGGCATCACTTGCCGGTGCTGTCTAGGACAAGAATTGTAGTTTCTCTCACTGTCCGCTAGGAAGAGCTATGATCTAGCGATGATGTATTTGAACACCTCGACGTTGATTTATTTATGATTTTGGAAGGCTGGTATTTTTCAAGACATGCATGATATTCGTACTGATGTTGTTAGGTATATTATCATGGCTCTACGTGATTATATAAATACATAAGAAGAAACGTGAAGTTCTACGATATGTGAAGTAATTGAAAGATATTATCCCTCTTCGTCAAATTTATTGGCTGGTTACAAATTGTAATCTTACAGGAGATAAACGTCCGGAGATGATTTGCATGTTATGGAATTAATGTAGGCTATTTGTCATCGTGAGTATTTGTGACTGTATCGACTGGCAAGGTAAATGTATTTATATGGTATTATTCTACGTTGCATGAAATGGGTCTTCAAGGTTATGCATTTAAACTTAATGCCATCCTCGTGTATTCACACTGGTAGGCTAACTGATACTCATATTTGTTTGCGTAATTTATGTTTTGCTCTGTTTTCTGTTAATATGTAAATGCATTTAATTAAGGGTAGTATGCCTCATGGTCTGAGTAATGTTTAATTAATGTGGGACTTGTTTTGATGTGCTAACAGCGCTAGTACGGTTATCGTTTATCTTCTGTTTTTCATGATGGCGGAGGTTGTGTTTTAACTATGAGCGATCATCTGTTGTTAAAATATAAAGAGAATTTGGTAGCCATTGAGATGTAAAGACGAAAATTGGATTAACTCCGTATATTTTTGAGTTGGAGTACATTAATTCTTCAGTTTTAGGCAACGTATTATCTTTGAAGTAGTAACATACGTAGGTCTAGCTTCGTGACCCTTGTAGGCACTGGAATTAATTAATTATTTGTTGGGAAATATATGATATACGGTATGATGCATTCTGTAGAGGCATGATGAAGCAATGGAATGTTTAATTCGTCGTCGTCTTGATATTTGGCTTGGCTTCTCGCTAACAACAACAGATGATTGGTTGTGAGCACCGCTTATTTACTTCGTCGTAACAACATTTGGTTGACTTGGCAAAATACAGTATTTATGACAGTTAACTGGAAGAAGCGAGTACTTGGATGGTCAGAATCCACATCTATATTTAGTAAGTGTTTTGTTAATGTTTTTGTATGCATGATTGTTGTCAATATATTATGATTTTACCCGATTACTTTAGTATTATTTCTGGGTTCCGGGGTTCAAGGGAGGTTTCAGACAATTACCCTCTGAGTATGGACGTACATTGGCCCAGTCGCTTCCCTCCCAATTCCATTACTTTATGTAGTGGGTCAGTGACCATTTTTCAAACTTCATTTTCTTTTGTCCTACAGACTTCAAACTTGGTTTCTGTCTAGAGGGGCTAGGGACCTTTCATTTATGTCAAAAAACGTTTCGCTCATCTTCACCGTTTCCAAAACAGCGCCAAATTCATAAACAACAATTTTCAAAAAAAAAATACCAACACGCATTCATAGCAAAGAGGACGTCACCCTAACGCCATCAACACCTCATTCGTTAAAATTCGATCATGCGTTCGCGAGATATCGGCAAAGTTCGTAGGAAAGTAGGCTGGGGAGGAGGACCGGCCTTACCACACTACTGCTAGTTTTTCACCTGGAGTCCTGAAACTTGGTTTGAGGGTAAAGGGTGTAAAGCCCATCAATTTATGTCAAACCAACTTTTTTGTAAACTTCACCGTTTCCAAAATATACGAATTTCGAAATTGGACTTTTTCAAAAAACTCGAAAAAATAAAAACGTTTTGTTCTAACGATCAAGGACAAAGAAACCATTCGTATGAACCATTGTACAACGTTTTATCATGAATAGGTTTGGAAATATCGCCTACTTTCAAAAAAATCCATTTTTTTAATATAACAAGTCGTCCACAGGAAGGGGGTTGTCACCCCAAGTCCTACAACACCTTATTTGTCCAAGTCGGACCATGAGTTTGTGAGCTATTAATTATTTAACATTCGCTTGGCCGCCATGTTCGTTTTTTCGGCACAGCCGCGTCGAGTGAAGCAGAACCCTCACTACTAACCTACTAACAGCATATGAAGGGTTCAGCTTATAGACTGAAGCAAATGGATGTGAAAGAAGTCATTAGAAATTGGATAATCGTCACTGCTTAAACCTGTTATACGTCCAAAATGCCTCTCAGCAGGGTCTAGATTTAAATTTGCAGTTAAAACTTGCATGTATCCTTAGGTCCAAAGAAATTCAGCTAAGTCAAGAGAGCTTCTGACGGTGACTCTGAGAGATTCCAATGTCCGGTTGATGCAAATGAGTTATCATTACGCTGAATAACATCATTAAACTGTTTCAAAGCAATATGATGCTTATCATCTCATTTAAGTCCCTCAATCGTCAGTTTCAAATCCAAAGCATCAAATACATTGTTCATGTCTTGAGTGAATGTTTCAGTTCCCTCACTGTTTTCAAAACCACACACACCAAGTCCTCTGTAAAATGCTAACCCTATAGCAAATGACCGACTAAAGAGCTGAGTTGCTAATCAGACACTGGAAGACTTTGGGATCGATGTGCAAAGATGTTAAACGTGGCACCACCCTTTTCCAACATTAGGTGTGGTTTCGGTGTCGTACAACTTCCTGTAATATTCAAAATCTATCATGTGGCCATTGCAAATGACTTTCCCGAATTTATGAAAGTTATTTCGTACACATTTCGAAGCCTCCGTGGCTTAGGCGGCAGCACGCCGGCCTCTCACCGCTGGGTCCGTGGTTCAAATCCCGGTCACTCCATGTGAGATCTGTGCTGGACAGAACGGAGGCAGACAGGTTTTTTTTCCGGGTACTCCGGTTTTCCCTGTCAACATTTCATTCCAGCAACACTCTCCACTAACATTTCATTTCATCTGTCATTCATTTAATCATTGCCCCAGAGGAGTGCGTCAGGCCTCGGCAGCCGGCACAGTCCATATCCTCGCCGCTAGATGGGGCTTCATTCATTCCATTCCTGACCCGGTCCGAGACTGGAAGCAGGCTGTGGATTTTCATTTCGTACACATTTCACTTCGTGGCAGAAGTCTCCCGTGGCAAAAAATGTTTGTATTTGAATCGCTGGGATTCAAAATAAGATTTCTCACATCTGCTTTTCCTGTAATGACGAGCTCCTTCCAGGCCTTTTTGTTGAGTTGACTTCCATCACAGGTGAAGGCTACTACCCTGATATTACTGCTTTCCAACTGTATAACGATGTGTAAAATAATTTTTGCAATGGTATAGCCATTAGTCGCATTCTTGATCAGATAAACTGCAACAGGTTGTACCCAGTTTTTCATTACAGGAACAATGAAAAACACTAGTGCATGGTCACCGAGAACATTTTATCTTCCTGTTTTTTTGTTTTTTTTTGTTTTCTTTCTTCCGTAGTGAATGTGTAAAGTGATCGACGTGCCGAACTATGTCTCCAAGATTTTCGAACGTATAAAAGGGTAAACCGGAGTTTTATACAATTCAAAAGGGTGCTACGTAGCTAAGAGAGGCTACTTCTGCTGAGGACAACTAGGCAACAACAGTATTAAAGGTAATTAAGAAGTAATCCGGCACCAAAAAATACTGAATGTTTTAGTGAGGTTAGGTGGGTCACACCACAACAATTTACAAACCACATATTTGAAGAACAATCCCTTGATAAATGCCTTACAACAGACGATACATTTACACCACGTGAAACGCGTAAGACAAAAACTCATAACGGACTGCAAACACCTTCCTGCAATAAACGCAAGCAAACATAGACAGTACCGTAACTCTCATTACGGACTGCAAACATCTTCCTGTTATAAATACAAGCAAACATTCGCTAATAAATCCCATACATCATAAGGTACAAACACGTGACCCAAGTGCAAATAGTCATTCCCAGGCAACAAGAGGTTGCATACAAAATAGATTGGCCAGAGAGCGACTACAATACAATATAGAGTAAAGGAGCACAAAATAGAACATTTCTCAGAACACAGACCCACAAAAGGCCTACACATCAACGCCATAGCAACCCACAATGGATCATAGGCAAAACAAAACTGGCATATGCACGAAATGCGATTCGTAAATCTCGAAAGAAGAAACCGCAGTATGCTGTGATGGAGGCTGCAACAGCTGGTTCCACGAGGAATGCACACCTATGACGACAACAACATAATTCAACGCCCTACACTCAAAAAAGAGATCGATTATATGAATGTGCGAGACCTGTCGAACACGCCTGCAATCGCATGGTCTCCCCCGATCGACGCCAAACAGTCAAGAAATAAAGCAAGAGGTAAAAGAGATAGCCATGGAAAATAATAAATCCTGTGAAGACATCAAGGAAGACATCGATGAGATATCAGAAACCCTCATGAAAAGAATGATGCTCATCCTAGGGACACAGCTGCAACAGGCAGAAATACTAGCAATAACAGGGAAACAAGACCACCATAGAAGCCAGGACAACACCGTAACAACAGAAACAGAACAACCATCAAACTCCCCAACCATCACACCAGAAACACCAATATACCATACCAAATCATTTTAATATACAGTAATCAAATATTTTATTAACACAACTCAACATCGCATCCAAAGACATTCCAAAGACACTACACTCAAAGATAACAAAACCGAAGCTATGTAAATCAAAACACTGTCTATCTTCTACAGGAAGTCGATTGTTCGAACGAGCTTTAGTTCACTTTCTCCACATTCTCCCACCTTGCAAAAGGTAGTTTTGCAACACACATTCATAAACTGAAGTAAAGATTCCAAAGTTATAGTTGAACATTGAGCTCAGGAATGTGAACCACTATAAGTCTAGTTTCTTGAGTTGCCTAACAGTTCTCCCACAACGAGTCTTGAATTCACTCTCCTTTTCAGTTCCAGAGTTACTGCAGGGAATGACTTCATTAAGGACCCGCTCACTTAGTCGGTGTTCTGAAGTGTTGATAGAATCACCTTTGTTAAGACAGTTTATCTCTAACGAATAAAGTCGCTGTACTGGACGAAGTAGAATGCCAGTTGCTCTCTTAATTTTAACCAGACGAGTCACATTGTCTCTTCCTGGTAACAGCTCCACCACTCTTCCTAAGGGCCAGTTGATCCGTTTCTTGTTGTCGCTCTCCACCAGTACTTTGTCTCCTACTTGTATGGATCCCTGTTGCTTTTTGCTCCGTGATCGGAGAAATCCCAGGTATTCTCTTTTGAAGCGATTTATCAGGCTCTCCCGAACAGCTTGTAGATAACGCCATCTGTCGTTTAAACTGCTGGTTTGAATTTGGTCTAAGTCGGTTACATCATTACCCTCTAGGCTCTGTAGGAACATGGAAGGTCTGTGTGGCTTGAGTTCATCTTCTTCAGGGAGATAAGTCAAAGGTCTGTTGTTCATCAGGTTCTCACAATCGCACAGAAGAGTACACATTTCCTCATAATTTAGGCAAGCTTTACCCAAATTACGGCGAAGCAAATCCTTTAGAATCTTAATCAACCTTTTCCAGAATCCTCCCCACCAGGCTGCAGTAGGAGGGTTCAGCTTCCATTTAATCTTCAGAAGGCTGCACGTCCTCTCTATTTCAGTCCAATCCAATTGCTCCATGGTTCTGCAAAGTCCGGTGAAATTCGCCCCATTGTCCGAATACATGGTATTCACTCTTCCTCTTCTTGCTACAAATTGGCGTAGTGCTTGGATATATGCTACCGTACTAAGTGAAGTGCTCAATTCCAGATGTACAGCCCGTTAAACTGCACAAGTGAATATCACAATCCATCCCTTTTCTCCTCCTCGTAGAAACACAGGACCGGCCAAGTCAGTGCCCGTGATCTGGAAAACACTCGATGCCTTGAATCGATCCTGTGGCAGCGGAGGAAAAGGTACCTCAAAACCCTTAGCAGAGTTACGACGACAGATCACGCATTACCGAATAACTGCTGCCACCGTCCTTCTTCCTCTAATTATCCAAATCCTTTGGCGCAACAAAAGAAGCAGTGTGTGCGTCGCAGCATGGTTATGGAATCGATGAAAATGTTCAATCATTCTTTCAACCATCACATGTTTTGATGGAAGTACAACTGGATAGGTATACTCAGGAGTGTCGTCAGAATCAATGACTCTTGACTTCATGCGTAGAATTCCTTCATCGTCTGTGAACACCTCCAGATTCTTCAGTGGTTCTTTTCTCTCTTCTTCATAAAGCGTTTCATTCTGGATAAGGAAGTACAGTTTCTTCTCAGCATAGAGAAACTCTTCGCTATCAATTTTCGTGAGATACGTGGTCTCTACGATTCCTTTGTCTCAATCTCAAAATCCAAGCAATGGTCCTAATGATTTTGATGTATCCAGAGAATCGTGAACTTAATTGGTAAAATCGTTTCCACAACAGTGTTCTTAGCAGCTACAACTGTTTTCCTCCTTTCCCTGTTGACTTCTTCCAACAATGGTTCAGGACGATTAAATACCCATTCTACTTTACATTTAAGCCAAGACGGACCCTCCCACCATCCGGATCTCCAAAGATGTGTTGGTGAACACCCTCTAGACAGGAGATCTGCTGGATTGAGGCTGCCCGGTATGTGTCTCCATGAACTAGCCTTACTGTGCTCATGAATTTCCTTTACCCGATTCTCTACGAACACCGACCAAAGCCCTTTATTAGCAATCCAAGCCAAGACTACTGTTGAATCGGACCAAAACACTGTGTGTATGTCATTCCGGTGTAGGCATCGAAGGCTCAACCGAGACATTCTAACTCCAAGGAGCGCTCCCATCAGTTCAAGGCGGGGTAGTGTCAGTTCTTTGAGAGGCGCCACTCTAGATTTATCCTTCAGAAGATTCAGTTTGATCTTACCTTCTTCTTCCGTTCTCAAAAATATGCAACAACCAAACGCTCTTTTGCTAGAGTCGACAAATACATGCAAAGTGCTGTTGTCGTTCAGGAAAATCCTTCTAGGTATCCGACAGTCATGTAGGTATTGCAACTGCTGAGTCCATCGACAGAATTCCTCACAAATGTCTCCTGGTAAAACCTCATCCCATCCTATACTTTTCTGCCATGTCTTCTGTAGAATGAGCTTGGGAATCAGAGTTACTGGGGCCGAAAATCCAATTGGATCGAATATTTTTGCACGCTGGATAGTACCACTCTTCGGGTTACTAAACCTGTAGTCGGGCTGAAGTTACATCCAAGTTCATCTACGTCGCAATACCAACGAAGTCCTAAGACATTCTCAGTTTTACCAACACCACAATCAAAGGAATTCACCCATCCCCTCAAATTAAAGCCTGCGGATAACATCAATTCTTGTGCCTTTAAAATAAAGGGTCCAATTTCTTCCTTTGAAGCGACTCCAGTAAGACAGTTGTCCACATAAAATGCAGGTTTCATTTTTGTAGCTACTTCCTTCAAATGAGTTGGGGGCTCGTCCAGAAGGTTGTTCAGTACGGAGACCAATAGGAAGGGACTGGAACAAACACCAAAAACCTCCCGGCAATGTCGTAAAGTGGTGATCTTATCATTATCCCACCAGAGAAAACGGAGCATATCCCTGTCTTCAGGATCAATTATAATCTGCAGGAATGCCTTCTCTATATCAGCTATTAGACCTATAGGATAGGTTCGAAAATTGGTGAGCACTGATGGAACAAGGTCGATGAGGTTGGGTCCAGGCTCGAGGCAATCATTCAAGGAATGACCATTTCTGTCTTTGTTGGAAGCATCGAACACCGGCTTTATCTTTGTAGTGCCATCATCTTTCAGCACAGCTCTATGAGGCAAATAATGTGTAGGTCCATCCAAAACTTCGTTTTCAACAACTTCGATAATTCCTTTGTTTACCCATTCCTGTAACACCTCATCATAATCCTGAAATTTCTGCATCCCTCGTAACTTTCTTGAAGTGTTCAATAATCGTTTCTGAGAAATTTCACGATTTGTTTCCAGAGAAGTACAACCATCAATCCAGGGTAGTTTGACAATGTAGCGCCCAGATTCCTCTTCTCTCTTCACAGTCCCATCGAAGATCATCTGAACTTGTTGTTCCCTTTGTTCCTTTTTTATCTGTTCGCCAGGATCTTTAATACCCAAAGTCTCAATTTCCCACAGATCCACCATTCTTGTTGATTGAGTTAAAGTAAGTAGAGTGTAAGACGAGGCAGTAGCTGAGGTGATCTCAGAAGAACCCATAAGTGTCCACCCTAAACAAGTTCTCACAGCCACTAGACTCTTGTTTACATGTACAAAATCTGGCGTGATTATCTGAGCCCACACGTCAGCTCCTAACAATACCTGTATGTCAGTACTGTTGCTACCATTATCTTGACCAATATCACTAAGTTCGACTCCCTTGTCCCTCAGTAAATTAAACAAGTCAGCATCAACTAGGGGAGCACCTCCACAGATACTATCAGAGCCTAACACTGCAACCTCACATCTGTTTTCCTCGTTCATACCCAGCAATGTTATTTGATAGGACTCGAAACAAACAGGTGCTGTTTTCCTACTCCAATTAATTCTTGCCTTAGTGTTACCTTTCCAGTTTGTTCCAACTCTAATTTGTTAGCACAAAACTTCTGTATGTAGCTTCTCTGCGATCCACTATCACACAGAATTCTTACTCGGTGCGTGGATCCACCAAAAACTACCCTGGCAAATAAAGTCTGCAGATAGGTCGCATGTCCTTTATTACTACCTGCCATCATGCTAACTGTTTTTGGAACCGAATCACCTTTTGGTTCTTCTGAGGCTGTTTTCGCACACATCAAAGCGTAATGTTTCCCCTTGCAAAATGGGAACTTCACAAACATCTTACACTTAACACTGACATGTCCCGGTCGTAGACACCTAAAACAAGCTCCCTTTTTCTTTAACGTTCCTTGGCGTTCTTCTTGAGAATAATCAATAGCTACAGCACAGTCTTGAGAAAGATGTGAGGTTCTGCTACAGAATATACAAGCCGGATCTTTGTTATTTCTGTTTCCCTTACGAACTGAAACACCCTCTATTGAAATTAAAGAAGCCGCTGAATGTACGTCCCTATTCTTAGTCTTGGTCCTATCATTTTGCTTAACTTGATCCGTCCTCTCGTTAACTTCAAAGAACTACCGGTATGTCTTAGCTTAAGCCGTTCTTCACCTTCTACCTCAGTCTTTAAGAAGGCTAATAATTCACTCAAACAACAGTCAGGTTCCTTGGTAGACGTTTCTTTTGATACACGATACCTGCCCCAAGTTCTAAACATAACCTCTGGCAAGGCACTCTCTACTAGTGGAAAAAACATTGCAGCGTATTTCTCCTTTGTTACGCCCAAGGAATCAAGTGCTCTCAACTGTCCCTCCAGACTGTCATACAGTTGGGCTATGGATCTTAAACTATCCTTCTTTAACACCAAGGATAAACGTTCCCTAACATAGTACTCAATGAGTAACTCATCCTTCCCATACCTAGACTTCAACAATTCTATAGACTTTTTGTAGTTTTCCTTTGAAGGAGGAAAGTTTTCTACCAACTTCTGAGCACACGAACCAGGTTCCATACACTGAATCAAATAAACAAATTTGTCTTCATCTTTAAGGCTGCTATCTTCAAGTATTTTAGTAAATTGCGGCCAAAACCCAATCCAGCACTTCACATTTCCATCAATTTTTTTCAGTTGTTGTTTTGGTAGTCTTAGTAGTCTCTGATTAGAAGTATGTGAACAGTTGCTCGTATTAGCTTCAGAAACGGCTTGATCTCCAACTTGTAAGGCGTGCACTTTTTCCCTAACCTTAAAATATTTCAAGTCGTACTCACTGCGACTGTTGATCTCTGTTTCAAGCACGATGTCTTCAAGGTCTTCCTTTTGCAGCAGCTCATTATATACTTCATCATCCAGACGTTTTAACTTCTCGTAGCGTTCCACGAGTGAAGCATATCTGCTACGAATCTCCACGTGGTCACAATCCGCAAGCGTCAACAGTTCTTCAAGTTAATTCACTTCACGTGTAAATACGCCGCGTAATACTCGACGTTCGGTCATCGTTGTTCTGATTTATTTGATGTTGAGATTGCCAGTAAGTCCTGTCACGGTCGCCAGTTATATACCATACCAAATCATTTTAATATACATTAATCAAATATTTTATTAACACAACTCAACTTCCCATCCAAAGACATTCCAAAGAAACTACACTCAAAGATAACAAAACCAAAGCAATGTAAATCAAAACACTGTCTATTTTCTAAATCAAAACACAGTCTATTTTCTACAGGAAGTCGATTGCTCGAACGAGCTTTAGTTCACTTTCTCCACAACCAAATAAGAATACCCACCAATACCAAGTCAGATCATTATCAAACAAAGAATGGCCAGGATTACCAAACAGAAACACCAATCATGACACCACAACACACAAAGAGACTAGAAGACAAAGCGTCATCCCAAGAAGACCCCACAACTTGGCATGGGAGGTTCTGAAGTAGGCAGACTAAGAGCAGCACCACACTCAGCCTGGGTCTTCGTAGGGAGACTAGACCCCGACACAACCGAAGAGGATATCACAGATCACCTCACCCAAACCGGAATCAAGACGATCATCAGCTGTGAACAACTCCCCTCTCACGGCACAAGCAAGGCCTTTAAAATCGGTGTGCCCATAGGGGAAAGGGAGTCAGTTATGCAAGCGAATCTCTGGTCAGACAGAGTGGTTGGTTCTTAAGTTTAGGGGCTGCGACAACGCAGTCATGTTGCCCCATGTACTTTGGGTGGGTGTAGAATCTGTCTGAAAACCGGTGTTAATTGTGATGACTGTATTAGTGTGTGTTATCTGTTTTTTTAATTTAAGTACAGACTGCAACTTAGAATTTTTCAAATAGTTCCTACTTTTTCCGCCAAGCACCACCGTCAACGACTACTAGGCCAAGTTCAGAACTTAGCTACTAGACGTCACCGCAGTCGGCTCTTGGCAAAGAATGTAGAAACCTAAGAGCGTTGTTTACATTCTTAGCCTATCCAATTTAGCTTCACACAGGTGTAATAAGTGGAAGGTTCTTTAACATGCCATAAATCTATGACATGGGACCGCCGGCTTTACTTCCCCTCCAAAGGAAGGCATACTGAGAGATTTTAACGCCCTTAAAAATCTGAAGGCTTCGGCCGGGTTTGAACCCGCTATCTTGGGCATAGAAGCTCAGCATGCTACCGACTACGCCACCGAAGCCGCTTCAGACAGAGTAATATACAGAACTTTTCGATTTCAAAGGCAATAACTTCAAAGGCAAACAGAAAGTATACTCCTCGAACACCACGGAAAGACCCAGTGCAGACGATGAGACCAAGTTAACAGCCTTGCTATTGAATGTAGAAGGACTGACAAACGTCACACGGCTCTCAACACAACGAGCAATATTTAACGAAGAACAACGGGAGCCCGTTTCGACTAACAGAATCTACTCTGCTGCCATCAACAAACATACCACAGACTGCACGACTCAAACAACGATCGATTAAGACACTACTGTGGAATATGGAAGGTCTGAAAAACGCTAGCAATTTACTCCCTGATAATTTCTTCATGACATATGACATTGTGCTCCTGACTGAGACACTGCTAACGAACGAATGGACAGCTCGAGGCTTCTACACAGTACATACTTTTGCTACACATGGACAACGAGGCAGACCAATGGGTGGAATTACGCCTCTTTTAAAGCCAAGGTTTTCTCCGTTTCAAGTAGTATATCAAACAGCAGAGATGATTGTAATAAGACAAAACTTTGCACATTGATAGGTGTGTATTTTTAACCTTGGTATAAAGAGGAAGATATTATAGAGATTATTGGCACTGGCTTACAACAAGCACAAAACCAAGAACTAGTAATACTCACTGGAGATATGAACTATAGGATTGATTTACATAACAACAAGGCAGAAGCAGTTTTGACTTACCTACAGGGGGATGGTTTGAGCCTGATCAATAATAAAAACGAGAAAACTTACATTTGTCACAATGGGAGTAGCACTATTGACATAGTGTTTTCTAATCTGAAGACAGTTATTGAATGCGCAATAAGGAAACATATGCCAGTTGTGACATGTCTCATCCTAAAACAGCAGGATATATTCTTTAGAGAGGCAATGAGATGGTCAAGAGATCTGAACGCGGACATAATAGACCATGCTTCCTCACAAACTCAGGAGGTACTGCAACGAATAAAACAAGGTGATACGGGCAATGCTGTAAAGGAACTAGAATCCATCATAGCAAGTGTAACAAGAACTCACCCGATTATTAAGAAGAGGGCTAAACCATGGTTCAATGAAGCATGCTACCATGCCCGGGAAACAACTCTTGAATGGCCTCATGTAGCTCTTACTGAGCCATCCACTTATACATTGAATACTTCGGGCGTAGGAGACTATACAAAAAATTAATTAGGGAAACCAAACGAAACTATTATGAATTGATAGCAGCGAAACAAATAGAAGAAGCGGTAAGAAATCCCTACATAACACTTAAGCCGAAGAGACCAACATTCCAAAGAGACATTCCTATGGAAATTTGGAAAGCACACTTTAGTGAAGTATTGCAGTCTCTGGACACCAGACCAAGCAAAACAGCTATTTATGACTGAAATAGAACAAACATTGAGTTATTCACACAACAGGGGGTTCAAGAAATAATTGGATCATTGAAAACGAAAAAGGCCTATGAACCGGATAAGGTATTGTTGCACCCTGGGGTATAACCCACAGGGTACATCTATCTAATATCTAATACACCTACAATCTACAATCTACGAATAAAACAAGGTGATACAATGCTACAATCTGCCCCAGTTCTCTACACACTTCACCCCAAATCTAACACACAAGGATGCAAGAAAACAACCACAAACGCTTCATTACCAAACTCCTACAACATTTAATAAACTTACTACAGAATTACGACATGTTGCCACACACTGGTCGAACACAGCTTCAAATACTGAAAGTGGAGCAGCTACACTTCAACATGCACGATCAGCAAGAGCATTAGGAATAAATAGGGCGCTTGCCCAAAGGGAAAAGGGTCTCGTCTACCCGACTTCACGCCCAGCTGGTTGCCGACGACGTTCATCTGATCGAAGGTTAGTGGGTGCTTTGGTAAACTCCCAACATTATCCTTTTCACCACCTTACCCTACAAACTTTGTAAGCGCCTCATCATTATTGGTGAACTATCACTCAGTAGAGTAATCCTAGCGAAGTCTGTCTGATGCCCTTACGGCACCCCCAGTAAACTCACACATTTATTTTATAACTTGCTGTCTGTCTTCGTTTATTGAAACGCCTGTCCTAACTTTCCGCTTAGTAATAACATTTAGATTACGCTGACTCTGAACTATCAGTCCAGTGCCTGTTGACATTGTACTGCAAGTTAGCTTAGCCGTGCGCTTGCCTCCCAAGGTCTCCCGTCAGCACTTTTCTGGGCAGCCGTCCTGTCATGGTTTACTAGCCACTACGCTTAATCGTAAGCCACCCTATTATTTTAATAATCAGATACACAGAGAGTCACCACCTCTTTCATTGTCTTCTAGTACACGACGTTATAGACACTCAAAAATAACTATAACAATTTGGTAGAGGCGCCGAGTACTACATTTCAAGAATAACTATAACAATTTGGTAGAGGTGCCGAGTACTACATTTAAGAGAACTCATAAAACGAGTTATGTAGTTTACGATCGGGTACACCTTTTGCAGCCAGGCGAGTACAGAATTTAGAATTTTTTCGAGTGCCAAGCGAAGTAATCGAGCGAATTAGGCTATAGCCCCAAACACGATAAATTAGATACGCATCCCAACACTCCCATAAAGGCGAGAAACAGGATAGCCACATACTACTAAGTAGAAGGACCTTCTGTTGTTCCTATTTCTCACTCCATTAAAGTTTGACTAAAAGCGGAGACAAACCGTTTGAGAGATACCAATCGGCACCACACATATTTCCGTCTTGCGCATAATTAAAGCAAGGGAAAGTTGCTACCCCCAGCACTTACACACTCACATACATACAACATGTCTAAACTTTCCGGTGAGAACAGCCCCTAAGCGGACACAAGAAAGTAGAAGGAAGAACCACCTGAGAAAGATACAAAAATTCCCAGACAATCAGTACAATAGTATTCTGAAAGCCTACACACAAGTAGACAGTGAAGGCATTCAAGGGAACACAACAACTGTAAAGATTAATAGCATATGTGCGCAGTTGAATAGAACTCATCACAGATTACACGAGAAGCACAGCCAGCTATACAAGGAGCATTTTCACCTAAACATAGCCTACACAAACATGAAAACATGGGATACACTATTACAGGAAGAAGGGATAATATTAAGGCAGGATTACGCCAAACTGTGGCAACAATATACGAAATTACAAACGAAAAACATGCAGCTCATACTAGCAGCCAATAAGCCTGCACATAAAAATGGACACGCATGATCTACAAAAAAGATACACGAACTCACACAACAATTGCAGAACATGGAAATTAATGCGATTGATACCCCAAAAAGGGAGGAGAACAAAATGGCCAAGACACATAAACCCACTTTCCCAAATACACATTCGGAAACACTTCATGCACCCAGACGAGTTTTATTACCTACGCCAACAGGAACACTTCATGAACACAGAAGAGTTTTTGTTGGTTTATTTGAAATAAATGAACAAACATAAATGAACAAACTTTGAAAGCGATTTTTGGTTTTATTAAAACAGCGACTGAAAAGTATTATTGTACATGGGACGGATCAAAGAAGATATAAAGATAAGAATAGTTACTCCAGTTTTTGTGAGTGGGTGTTCTCACATATGGCGCTAGTGTAGTTAAATTTCAATGAGTTATTAAATAACAATAAAGATGTGAAATACATCAACACTCTCCCTTATTTAATAACTTTACAGACCCCAATGACGTTACATAATTTTCGAAAACGAATTGAAAACAAAGGTTTGGTCAAAATATCCGCGAGCTGATTTTGTGTGTCAACTCTTGAAATATCTATTTCTCCTGCTGTGACCATTTCGCGAACAAAGAAGTGTCTGATACGAATGTGTTTCGTTTTCCGATGAAACACAGGATGTTGTGCTAGCCAGATGGATGCTTCGTTGTCGACTTGCAGAATGGGCGTCGACTTCAACTGGCCTAGTTCAGTAAGAAGCCTCTTGATCCAGATGATCTCTCTTGCGGCTTCACTGGCAGCCACGATTTCAGCTTCGGTTGTGGATATGGCAACAGAGGGTTGTCTCTGGCTCATCCACGAGATAGGCGATCCAGAGTACAGGCACAGGACCCCTGAGGTTGAGCGACCCGTACTGAAGCCAACACCGTGATCTGCATCGCTGAAACAATCAAAAGCCTCCTCTCCCAGGTTGGCTTTGTAGAACAATCCAAGATCTGTTGTACCTCTCAAGTACCGCAGGATCCTCTTCACTCTGAGCACGTCTCGTTCGGTTGGTTTATCAAGGTTCCTGGAGGCCACGCTGACAGCATACGCGATGTCTGGCCGAGTGCCGCACATGAGAAACATGAGTGCTCCAACAGCTTGTCTGTATGGAAACTCAAAGTTCCGAGGGCTCTCTTCTGAATCGTTGTCCTTGGTGATTGGAGTAGTCACAGCCTTGCAACTACTCATGTTGAAACTCTCCAGTATGGTTTCCGTGTAATGAGCTTGACTCACACATATTGACCCATCTTTTCCTTGGTTGATTTCCAATCCTAGATAGTACGATGCTGGCTTAGAGGTGATTTTAAACTCCCGTTTCAGATCGTCGATAAATTTATGGAGTTCCTGCTCACCTTCAGCTGCAATCATTCCATCGTCAACGTAGAGAACGAAGAACATCTTCTTTCGTACTTTTGGCCTCACGAAGACACAAGGATCCGCTTCACATCGCCGAAATCCCAGGCTGACGATGTAGTTGCTGAACTTCTCATTCCAGCATCGAGGAGCTTGCTTCAGTCCATACAAGCTTTTCTTCAGGCGGCATACCCTGGCAGATCCATCACCATATCGTTCAGGTTGTTGCGTATATATAGTTTCCTGGAGGTCACCATAGAGAAATGCCGTTGAAACGTCGATCTGTGCTAGTTTCATTTTCTCTTTTGCAGCAACACTGAGCAATGTTCTGATGGTTGATGTCCTGGCCACTGGACTGAAGGTTTGGTTGTAATCTACTCCTTTCCGCTGTGAATAGCATTTGATGACCAATCTGGCTTTGAATTTGTCGACCGATCCATCGGCGTTCGTTTTAACTCGGTAGACCCATTTGTTTGAAATGGGTCTTTTTCCTGGAGGCAGTTCAACAAGTTCCCAAGTTTTGTTCTCTTCAAGTGCTTTCATCTCACGACCCATGGCTTCCTTCCACTGGTCCCGTTGATCTGATCTCATGGCATCACTGTAGGATTCAGGTTCTTGTTGAGGGCTTGAGAGATACAGTCTTGATACTTTGATGGAGGATTGAGAGACGAACGCTCACGAAGTCGTCGAACGATGGTTTCATCTGAGGTTGGAGTACCTTTTTGTTCTGATTGACTTTCAGCTTCGTCTTCAATATTCAGGTCCCAGAATTCATCTTCCTCCTCTTCGCTCTAAGTTTCGCCGTCAGCTTGTTGTTCTTCAGGGGTCGAATCTTGTTCTGGTTGAACAGAGGAGTCTAAGCTTTCCGGAAGATTGACGTCGTTCTTGTGCTTCAACACTTTCTCCTCGAAGATGACATCTCTCGATCGAATTAGTTTACCTTCCTCTTCACAAAAGATCATGTAGCCGTCGTCGTTGTCGTATCCGATGAGAATTCCTTTGGTGGCCTTGGGATCCATCTTCTTCCTTTGCTGCTTGGGAACATGCGCATAGCAGGTAGACCCGATCACCCGAAGATGCTTCAGACCTCGTTTCCTGCCGTACCATAGCTCGTAGGGAGATGTTCCCTCAGCTTGGGAAGGTCCAGTCCTGTTAGGAATGTAGGCTGCTGTCCGGATCATCTCGGCCCAAAGTTTTTGTGGAAGTTTTCCATGAACATACATCATTGCTCGAGCATATTCGACCACGGTGCGGTTCTCTCTTTCGCTGGATCCATTTTGTTCCGGAGTGTATGGAGTGACGAGTCGTTGAACAATTCCTTCTTTCTGCAAGATCTTTCTGACATACTGGTTGTCGAATTCTTTGCCATTGTCACTCAGCAGCTCCCTGATGTTGTGTCCGAGAGTCTTAGCTTCTGCAACGAATTGGGCTAATTTCTCTGGAACTTCAGACTTTTCTCCGATGAAGTAAATAGTCCTAAACTTCGTGAAATCATCCTTGAAGAGGACGAAATACTTGTATCCTGACATCGACTCGTCGAATTGGCCGCAGACATCTGTATGAATCCGCTCTCCCGGTTTCGTAGTTCCAGACCTCGTTCCGAAAGGCAGACGATGAGCCTTGCCGTAGACGCAGGCTTCACACAGTTCGCTGTCCTCCTCAACGCGGATTCCCAGCTCTTTGTTCAGGAGGGATCTCACGTTTCGCTAGTTCTGATGTCCGAATCGTTCATGGTAAAGTTGGAGAAGGTTGTCCTTTTCTGTTGCGTTGACTTCCTTGAACGCAGTGTTGTTCACGCTCCTCACTCTCAGCTTGTAGAATCCACCGAACCGTTCACGAACGCCAATTAATCTCACTTCGCCGTTGACGACGAAATTGCAGACCTCTCTTGACGAGACGAACCTGCTGTCCTTGTTTCTGTCTTGGGCTGCAAGGACTGAGAATAGATTTCTCTGGATCCCAGGAACGCACCATACATCAGCCAACGTGAGCTTGTGCCGCTCGCCGTTAACCACTGCTTCGACGTCGATGTCACCTTTTCAAATAGCCGCAACCTTCACACCGTTCGCTGTGGTCACTGAGTGTTCCATAGAAAATGGTTCAAATGTCTTAAAAATGTTCCTGTTACTAGAAACATGGCTCGTTGCTCCATTATCTACAAACCAGTCGTCAGAGTTGCATTATGAGTTCATCACAGTCGAGGTTATAGCGACCAAAATCATGTTGGAACCGCTTTCTGATGTTCCTGAGTTGCTGGGCTTGGGCGGTCGTCCATCAGCGATCCACTTCCTACACTGTTTGATAGCGTGGTTAAGTTTCCTGCAGTAAGGACAGAATATTTTCTTTTTGTGGCTCTTTCGGAGATAGTTTTGCGAAGAGTTCTGCTGCTGGGTTTTCTGTTTGGACAAATCCGAGTAGAGTGCTTCTTGTTGAGGTGATTCTCCTTTGCCTCTGAGTGCCCTCTCATACGCACACAGCTGATTGGTCAGGTTGTCGACTGTCCTGTCCCTTTTTGACATCAAAATCCAGCTAGACTTGAACGAAAAATATTCTTCTGGCAGTGTTAAAAATATATAGAATTAAGAACATAGGTTTACATATTCTGACTCCAATTTATTAACTTTCCTCTTTACTGGAACACAATTCTTTGTTGTTTTTTTTGACGACAACAAAAAGCCAAGTCAAAGCTGAACACCCGTGGAGACATGCCACTTCAAGTCAGCAACCCGGAGTCCAAAGAGGCAACCTGAGAGACAATGCACCACAACTTATATTTTCTAACATCCTCCCACCTTGGAATTGTGGGAACAATTTCAAAAGTATACTTTTCTATGTGGTCTTCCAACCTATTCCAGCTCAGTCAGAGTACTTGCTGTTAGGTATCACTTTACGATCACTTTTTGTCACATACGAACTCTGCCTTGATGTTTGCAAGTCCGATTTTCTATCGAAAATTGTTTGTTCACTGATCAAGGCATCAACTACATCATGATTCCTGGGCAATAACAAGGGAAATCGGAAATTGAAAAGGTCATTCCTCATTGTAATCTTTGTCTTCACACTGTCTTGAATTACTTTCAATCCGCAGATTATATCACCATTTCGAGGAAATGAATCCCCTTGTACACACTTTATAATAAATAATTCTGCTTCCCTTAATTCTAAAAACTTTAGTGGACCATTTTGCCTCTCTCTACTATTTCGAGCGTTGTTGTATAATCTTAATACCCATCCCATAATTCTTACTCTTTGAGAATAGGTGAGATCTCTTTTCAGATCAATGCCCATCATTGTTACAGGCTCGTCTGTGTTATTCTCTTTTTCTGAAACAATGAGATCCTCGTCATATGTGCCTTCATTGGTGTAATAAACAGGCCACTCCTCTTCAGGACCTCTCAACCAGAATGGTCCCTCGCACCAGTTGGAATTTGCTTTCAAGCATAATGTATGCCTTTTTCACTGTCTGCTCACTACGTTAATGGCGCATGACCACACCTAAAAACAAACAATATAACCCATCACTCAATCAATCAATCAATACTTGTAAATAAAACGTTATCGTTAATTGGCATTAAATAAAAAACACCATCAAAAATATTAAAAAAATAAACTTTGTCTGCACTAACAGTAACCCATGTACTTTTTTTTTATCAAGCTACAGTCATTTACATCACCCTTTAACCAATATATAAACAACAATCAATGAATGTCAAGTAATTTTGTTCAGATTATCATGTTCAAACCTGTCGATATTCGTTGAGTCCATAGGGAACCACCCATAAATTATATTTAAATTTTTGTTTTTAGTAAATCCAACATGGCCTTGTACTTTTCCCGGTCAAGAACCAATATAGTCTTATACCGTTTGCCAATGCGTAGTCATTAATCAACAAAGCAATCATCGTCCCAGTCATGTTCATGTAATGAATATTTTTTTGTCTATGGATTTTAAAATGGAATAGCATTTTTAAGTTACCTGAGTTTTCAATAGTTCACTGCCTGGAAACAATGGTTGCACTCTACTGCGTCTCGAGTTTTCAGCAACTGCTACGGCGGTAAGGCTTTTCTTTCCAAGTTTCTAAAAATAAATAAAATAAACCGCTATAAATACCTAAATTCAGGTTAATATATGCATTTCATTAAAAAAATATCAAACAAAAATGAAACAAGTTAGTAAAAAAACTCACCTTGACTTGTAATGGTTTATTGCTGTTTTCTTCTAGTGAACTCAAAAGTGCAATGGCCTCTCTCAGACATGACAGCTATACCGGTTATCTGCAAACAAATAAATAAAAAATCATTAATTACCTTATCAATAACTATAAATTTAAGGTTCATTAGCATGATATCATTAAAATAATTATTCATATGTACTTACCAAAAACAAAAGGATTTTATTCCAAAGTTCAGTTCAGAGCTCTACTCTATACGTACGTTTGCTAAAATGGCAAGTGCATGACTAACACAATCGTTATCAGTCTGCTTAGCAACAGAGAGAGTTGCATTTTCTCAGCGTTTTGACCTTTGAAATAATTTCTGTCTCACACGTGTTCCCACGCCTCTCCACATTCCTTAAGCTTTATAAAATTTGTGTACCTTATACTAGTGTCATGTCTTTAATAAAGAACCAAAATGGCTGCCTCTTATACATCGCTAGTACGACTGTCTAGGGACCAACATGGAGGTCTCTGTTTAAACGCCCAGACCTGCTAGCCTCTACCAAGTCTGTTTAAACGACAGACCTGCTAGCCTCTACCAGCCAAGTAACCTGACCCTTTACTCCCTACCCACGTAGACATTCTTGTGTTATCAGCAGTCGCTCTGAGAAGGTCTGGCAAGGTCGTGTATTCAGTCTCCAGCGAGCAGGATTCTGTGTCTTATAATTATTATTATTATTATTAAACATTTTACTGTAATAATAATAATAATAACAATCATTAGCAAGCGGCCATCCTCAATACATGACCATGTTAACCACATACTATCACCACGTCCAAGAACCACTTGGTCATATCCTACAACGGTCTGCTGTGTCAGAGAGCGGTCTCGCTCATCACCGTTGACTAACACGTTAAAGATCCCCTTTAAGGTTTAAAAAAACCTAGCACGCTTTTTCAAATATTTGCCTCCATCCGTCATAGGAAATATCACCGACAGTAGTGGCTACGCTGGCTAAAGCGCGGCGTTAGGTCATGGGGCCAAGCTCTCTGCTGACTCGGTAGACGCGTGGGTTCGAGCCCCACCGTCGGCTGTCCTTGAAATGGTTTTCCGTGGTTTCCCATTTTCAACACCAGGCAAATGCTGGGACAGTACCTTCTAACAGGCCACGGCCGCTTCCTTCCACATCCTTGCCCACTTTCATCCATTCATCTCATCTCTCGTCCCGACGCGCAGGTCGCCCACGGGCGTTGACTAGAAAGACCTGCACTCGGCCTCTCAGGAGGCTACACGACAAAAAAAGGAAATATCACAAAACCAACCGTCATAAGCTGCCCCGCCATTCCGCCAAAATAGCAATTCATTTCTTCTGGGCATGGTCACTGTGCTCGACAACAGGCTCGTTGAGACACATAACAGCAGTACCGGCTCTCTCAACGACCATTCTTAATTAAAATTTAAACAGATTTAAAAAATAGGGCGTTAGGCCCTTTTGACAAAAATCAAAAAATCTATTCAAAAACAGGGCGTCATCCCAAATCCAACGACCCTTCTACAAGTCCGTAGCCTTCTAAGTTCGCAAAATATTAACAACAGTGCACTTAGGCCCTTTTGACATAAATCAAAACTACATTAAAAAACGGGGCATCATCCCAAATCCAACGACCCCTCATACAAGTCCGTAGCCTTTTTAGTTCGCAAAATATTAACAACAGTGCTCTTAGGCCCTTTTGACAAAAATCAAAACTGCATTCAAAAACGGGGCGTTATCCCAAATCCAACGACCCCTCATACAAGTCCGTAGCCTTTTTAGTTTGCAAGATATTAAAAAGCACATGACCTATTAGTTTTCAATCTTTTGGTTAAATTAAAAAAAACTCATCCATAAATAATTATTTACAAAATCCTCAAGTGCGCATGCGTAAAACACAAAAAACAAAAAGTTGATTCATAGCGGCATCCAGCAAAACGCATGCGCTCTATGAGCAACAACGTTTAAGTTCATTTTAGCAGCGCACCTTATACATGTCGCATTTGAAAAGAGACTTTCACTAAAAATTATAATTTCACCCCCTAGGAGGGGGTAGGTTTTATTTTGGGGTTGAAGTAAGTTGTCCATTGGAAAGAGGGCGTCACCCCGAGTCCAACGATATGTCGCATGTCAAAATCGGACCATGGGTTCGTGTGATATCGACTTTGCCCCTGAATGTATTGCGGGTTAGTAGGTGAGGTCAGAGGGAGAACTCTCACTACCCCACTACTGCAAGACTACAGTGGTTGCAGAAAGTTTGGGGAGAGGTCTAAATTTCGTTTGTTGGACATTTGTCCCTAAAGTAACAGCATTTCAGTCATTGTTTTACTTGATATTATTAGTCATCTATATGAGGGGTTTTCGTTTACAATTTCGCTGCTCTAGGTCTAATAGTTTTGGAGGCGAATTTTTTTTTGTAAACAAGGCTAAAAAAACGTTTTTTCTTAGTAAAATGTTTTCTTTCTCAAAAACTGCTAGTCCTACTGCTATGAATTTTTACTGCTGTTTTACTACTATGTAGCAATCATAAAAATAACAACCTGGGAAAAAATACTACTTATTTGGTCGCCTCTCAAACAAACTTTCTTCCCCCGTACGGTAATTTTGGCGGCAAAATTGGTCAATTTCGTTTCGCGATAACTTCCGATTGGAAACACTTCGAGCTATTCTGACTACGCAGTTGTTTTCTCCGTGTCTTGTTTGTGATGGATCGGCTGTGGGTACTTTCTCGAAATGTTGCCAATCGGAAGTTATCATGGAACGAAATTGACCAATTTTGCCGCCAAAATTACCGGGGAAGAAAGTTTATTTGAGAGGCCATCAAATGAGTAGTAATTTCCCTACCTAGGTTGTATTTTTATGTTTATGATTGCTATATTGTAGTAAAACAGCAGTAAAGATTTCATAGTTGTAGGATTAGCAGTTTTTGAGAACGAAAACATTTTATTAGTAGGAAAAAACAGTTTTTTAGCCCTGTTTACTAAAGGTAAAGCATTCCATCTCCAAAAGTATTAGAGCTAAAGCAGCGAAATTTTCAATGAAAACCCCTCATATAGATGTCTAATAACATCATGTAAAACAATGCCTAAAATGTTATTACTTTAGGGACAAATATGCATCAAACGAAATTTAGACCTGTCCCTAAACTTTCTGCAAGCACTGTATGTGGACTTAGATATAATGAGAATGTGACTCTAAATAGGCTTGTAATTGGAGTTGTTCTATACATGAGGTCTCACTCTCGTCATAACCTCTAGAAGAGAGTTCCTATGAACTTTAAGCAATTATATTCATTCTATTAATGCAGGCAATGGCCATGCATTTTCTTTGCAGAGCGGGTCAGGGAAGGGATTTTGGAAGAAAACCGGCCATGGAACTATTGAAAGGAACCGTCCCGGCATATGCCTGGTGGTGAAAGTGAGAAACCACAAAAATCATTTTCAGGACGACCGAGTAGATATTTTAGCATTAAAATACGAAAAAAAATGTCAATATTCACAAAAGCAATCAAGCACTGCTGAAATTAGAGTTTCGCTCTTCACCTGATTTTTTATCTACGAGCCGCCACTGGGTACCACACCAGAAAATCAGCAAATTCTGTAACATGAAGAACCAATAAGGAGAGAAGACGCATCTTTTGGCGCTAAGGTCGCGTGCCTATGCCGACCACGTGGATTGAGTGGGAATTAATTACTGGATGAACGTGCGATCGATTTTCACGCAGTTTGGCTTCATTATGACCTGTGAAATGATACGAGCTAAATGATATTAGTCACATACCAGTGAGCCAATTATTATGGAAGTTAATTTTCGGAGCGTCCCATCCTCCTAAACTTGTCCTGAATCGTTTAAATAGTGTGTCTTGTGCTGGTGAAATTATTACTTTTTGATGTGTCAGAGGACACGGACGATTACTTTTGAGGTGTCGTGGGCGACACGACGTATTACTTGGTGTGTCCAGTGGGGCACTTATATTTTCTTTGCGTGTCGAATGACACTGAAATACTCTATCTTTTGAGTCATATATTATAACATTGTAAGCTGTGTGCGCGCAACTAAAGTTTGCTTCAAGATAAAGCCTGTGGTTAGGTAGTTATAAAACTACAGATTTAGGTGCAGTAATCTACGATATTTTGCTATAGGACTTTTTGGCGAAGTGAGTAGCCAAACCAAGCAAAATTAGCTAGCAATTTAGCGTGTGAAATGTTAATAACATTCTTTTCAAGCATCAAGATGGCAACCCAGGACGTTGGAGGAAGACTGGTTCAATACTGCTTCGCTTTGGTGATGATGACGAGCTAAGCGCATTGAGGAGAGGATGTCCAGGGACGTGATCTGATGTGCTGACAGCTGAAGGAATGAGTACAAGTCGATTATGGTTTTCATGGGATTAATTTTTGTAAATATTTGCTTGTATGTTGTTAATGTAGAATCTTGTTTGTTTCGTTTACTGACACACAATTTTAGTTTTGTAATGTAATTATTTGTGTGAATTTTTATTTGTTGTGAATCTTGTATACGGGGTTTCTCGAGCGTGGTGTGCGTTGTCGCTCGCGTATAGCAGCTAAATAACACAATTTGGAGCTAATGTCTCATGACAAAAATTGGAACCGAATTAATCTAGCTTACAATGCAGTACTGGGGGAAAATAATATTTTAATAGTGGATTTGTAATCACTCACGCTAGTGAAAATAATTGCCATGGTTGCAATATTTTTTGCGAGAAACCATATGCTTGCTCGAGTAGCTTTTTCTTTATTTAAATTTTGGAGTGTCTTGGACACCAAATTAGGGAGCTCTGATCCTGCGCCGACCTGGTGGTTTTATGAGTGTCAGTCCAAGTGAAGTGTGTCATATGTGTTTGATAGGATATTGCTTGCGGGAGGTGCTAAGAGCACGCTTCGCCATGCCGCAGTCCTAATTTAGGCAATCCAACCCTGCGGGGCGATTGTTTGAAATATATTTCGAGTCTTGCAATTCCGAGAGAATTGTCGAGATACCTGTGTGATTGATTTAGGTACGCGTTTTCAGATTGGCTACATAACGGGATCCTGGATGGTATGGATCGCCGGTTATTATTATTATTATTATTATTATTTGTCACAAGCTTGGACTAGAGTGAAATAGATGTTTGTGGAGTCAGAGAGAGGGGAGTCCACTTCAGGCGAGATCAGAGATAAGCGAGCGCTGCTCATTAGTGAGGCGGACATTGGTTCTGCATTTTAATCAATGTTTTCCTTTAGGAAAGGCCTGAAAGATTATAAATTAATTGAATATTTTTTTACCCTTTAGGAGGGTAGAACTAGGGGGTGCGGGTGTGGAGGGTGGTGTTTAGCTAGGGGGAGTGTGAAAGGTGTTTTAAACCGTCGGTCTCTCTGCCGGGATAGTGGATCGGAAGGTGTTGGGGGAGCGGGCGAAGCTCTACGAGTTAGCGATTATAATGAAAGGATGCGTTTCGAGGAGACGGTCGACTCTAGAAAGGTCAGAAGGATCGACCTGACAACACTGTAGCTACGGTTGTTGTCAGTCATACTTCGTCGCGAGCGCGTGAACAGCTGTTTGCTAGCGAGGGAGGCGACAAAAACTACTGAATTAATACAGTATTGGACAAACTTACTGTGCCCGTATCTATCACGAGGCCTGCTTGTCAAAATCCCAATATGGAGAATGGATCGAAGATTCTCGAAGGCCCCGGCTCAAAACCTAGAAGATCTTCCGACAGGCGCCTCAAAGATAAATACACAGTGGAATGTTGTGTTAGGAGCAAACTACACAAAAAGCTCGATATCCTTACCATAGTCTCAGGTCGGAAAAGGTAAAGGAAAGCGCCACAACCAAAGAAAACCCCATCCCCTAACACAACGCTAGCTATAATTAAATTAAACCACGGAAAACCGACGTATAAAAGGATGAAATAAAGTTTATTGTCTAAAGCAACAATGAAACAAAATAAATGAAACAAATAAGAAATTAGAATATACAAGAGACGCGAGTGCCTCCATGGTCATGGTGTTCAGATCGCAAATGATCCACACTCATCACCTGATTCCTATCTAAGAAGTTCTTAAAATAAAAGAAAAATTATGACTGTTATTTTTTTCTGTCAAAAGACGATTCTAAAATAAATAAATAAATAAATAAATAAATAAATAAATAAATAAATTGTTAACATTACTATCGAGAAATCTATACACTGTAGAACTTCCGTACAATAAAGAAAAATTAAAACTTGGCTGGACGTCAGTCCCTAAACGATCAGCTGCTTATACATGCAAGTCTACGTATCAGCGATCAGCTGGTTCTCAAACAAGGGCTCCATTCGTACTTGTGGTTGAACCCATAATCACAGATTCTTACAGTCCGCAAATCCACAAACTTTTACATAACTATAACACTTCACAAGTTCTGAAACAACAGAGGAGAACAATATACTTCTCCACAATCTACTTATTTAGAGAGATTTGCACTTAATGTCTGTCCTAGACATTCCTTCACTTATCCTGGAGTGTTCAAACCCCTCCAACATTTCTCGAACTGTATTATTCATCCAGAATAATTCTCAAACTTCTTTTCTTTAATTCTCATGCAAATTCAAACTTATTCATGACGTTGCGATTCGCAAATTAAATTTAAATAAAGTTTAAACAAAATTTAAATATTTATGTTAATTACATTCCAAAAGTTTAGATAAACTATCCAATTGCGTTAATATGTGTTAATAATATTATCATTATTCATTATATTAATTTAAATAAACTTCCAACATTGTTTATGAGAGTAGGTTAATCATTATGTCTAACCGTTTCATAAAATAGTTTATAGGAACTATATTTAATCCACCTTCGTTAATTGTTAATATCACTCAATATTTATCTTTATACTGCAAGTTTAGATCGGTTTAAATGTTTATATCAGTCTAATATGGTCGTACAATTAAGTAAAACTCATATGATTATTATGTCAATGATTCGAGTTAATAGTTTAATAATAATTAGGACCACATGGTCAACAAAACTTCATCTTACTTTTTCACAGGCTGCACCTAACTATCAGTACTTTGTCAGGATCCAACAACATACCTGAGTTCCAAATAACTCGAATTCCATACCTACAATGCTCCAAATAGCATGTTTCCCTTTACAACAATTTCAATGCATTACCTCTTAACAAAAAAAATACCCATCGTATTTCATAATTCAATAAGCTAACATTAGCTATTTCCATCCTTTCTTTCTTTAATAATTTCACCAATAATACGGCATTACCATAATAATTCACCTTAATATATCCTCGTAGTTTCTTTTCCGTATTGTAAAAATTAGTATTTGTATTCTCACTCGTTATCACAATGGTATTTGTTGATTATAATGCTTATACAGGTTAACAACCTTTAAATACTTGTACTGACTTCTTGTTGGTAGCAAATTTACTTAGTAACGATCTTAGTAGTGTGAATAAATGTTTCCAATATTTAATAATAAGACAATTGTACCGACGTACTGGTCTATACTTCCAATTCTAATACCATTGCAAAGTTATGAAAACAACAATCGTTAACGTTGCAACGTAAAAGAAATAATGACATAAGTACTTTGGAAAACGACTCCTCCAATTATCAACTGGATTTAGACGAACCTAATATTCAAAAATCTCTGAAAAACACATCCTGAAAAGATTTGATTTAATCCTACTATTTGTTGAAGATAGAACAATGCTATCTGTCCAGAATAAAATAGTTAACTGACATTACGAATATCATTAAGTGTTCAATGTTAAGTTTTTCAAAATCCACACGGCTTCAGAAGAAAATCAAATTTCTTTCACAAAGTCATAAATATATCCGGAGTTGAATTCATTAAAAATGTTGATAAGATCGACGTGTTCTTCCGCTACGATAATTCAGTCTTCTTACAAGAAAAATACCCAAGATCGCATTATTCCAAGCATATGGCAAAATTTAAGAATTGTCAACGACAATCGTAAAAATTTAATGATATTAAATTCAAAAGAAATTCAACTGAGTTGAATTATAAAAATATCCAAAAGATCTCCAAAGAGAAAAACAAATTAAATAGATAATCTCAATGTTCCACCGCAGAACAATCGACGACAAAGCTGGCATGAAAGCCATGACATCCAACTAATCATCGAGCTATAAAAACCTCGAAGAATCAAAGACACACAAAATAATGGAAGATTTGTGCTCAATAGAATTGTCAACTTCTCAAACTACAAGTAATAGAAATCGTCGATTCTACCTGGTGTTGAATCTGGCAGGTTCAGAGGAACTGAATACATATCCTGATGGACTGGTATAACAGCACGAGTGGGAACTCGAACTGCGGTCCGCTGCATCTCTGGGGCTCGAACTTCACTCCCCTGGGCTGAACCTGCTCGTTCTGGAAATCGAACTGCTTCCTGCTCGGCTCTGGTAGTCTATTCTGGTTTCGGTGGGATAACCCTTCCGATCTTGACAATTCTAGCAGTATCATGACGAGTCTCCGACGAGTTTTAAAGTTGATCATCGTAAATGAGTAATATCGTTGATAAACATTCATGGTGAGAGAATGTAATAAACTTCCAAAAGTGTGAAGTCATATCATTTCAATGAACGTTCCATGACGAACTACAATTCTCTCGTAATGGCATCTACTTTCTGTTATCTGTATTCCAGGCGCACGTAATTAGTTTAAACCATCATCCCCATCTTCATATCGAATTCAAATATCACTCGAAATCGTTCTAATGTACAACACATCGCGTATAATTGTTCAATGCGGCTATCAGTTTACTATGCTGACTCAATGTTCCTTCACACTGTTCTGTAGCAAGGCATGTTCTGGCAGCTGTACCGCAAGTCCCTATTTTAAACACCCTCACTCGCTTGCAATGCATATACGATGTTACTGGCGATACGTTTTTCAAACACGCACTGTTTCTGAGTTGATAAACAATATCTTCTTACTAGACTCGCTGAAATACACTGCTGACTATCGGTAACTTCATTACACACACGCATGTAGTCGTGGAATTGTTTCATTGTCTGTACTTTCACTGTTATAAGCTTCGATTCAACATCGCACAGTTTCATTATACTGCAAAGCTAGTCCGGGCCTCTTCCCTCAGCTGGGCCCACGGTGTGGTCGGCTCGATAGGGCAGACAATGCCCACTCCTTCAATTTTCACCTAGAGTGCCACATTCAGATCGACACCTCGCTTACCTCACGTCTCGATTTCATCAGACAGAATGCACCTCCCCTCTCCTGCTTGGACTCCTCCATCGCCGCCAACTTGCTCGGGGAGGGGGTAGACTTCGCGTATATGAATAAGGCAGTGAAACATAGTACAGCGATTATCTACGTCCTTATAATCATAACTGAAGCTTCCTAATTAATATAGATGTCTTCTCGAATGATATAAACTTCTTAATAATGCTAATTACTGGACATACATATAATGTGATCTTTATAAGCTATTTCATGTGATGAGGTTTCAGAATCTTCCGAGTAGAACCAAGCTTCCTGATTGGTTATCGCGTTACCTTCACAGAACTCGAAGATACCACAATAATCTCAATATAGGCGCGGTCCAGTTCATTACCATAAGAACATGACCTTCTCCAGCCGTCCCTAGATACAATTTAAATTACTCAATTTAACACAAACTCAATTCTTAGAATGAATCCAATATCATTTCTTCCATACAACACCTATTACCATTGGGGATAAAAATGACCACAAATATGACCGGAAATAAGCCGAATTCAGGCTCATTATGTATATGTTTAGCAAAACATCTGTTTATTTTTATTTACATATGAACAGTGTTACAATCGTAAATAAGTGAATAACGTGCACATGATCACGAAAAGTTGTTATACGAGTCAGGCAACTGATATTAGGCGTGAATGACACGGAAATAATTTACCAACATAAATGGGTTTAGCAAAATAAAGACAATTCTTTAAGGCTTCTTTTCGTATTTTACTAGTCCGAAGTACGGTAATAAAATAAATTGGCGGTGTTATAATAATAATATGGAGTAAGTAGATGCAATTGAGGGTTATGTGATGCAAAAATGTAGGCTATCTCCCATAACATCTTTACACTGTAGGCCTATAAACCCTCAATTCCGCCACACATGTATGTAGATAATTTACTACCATTATAGAAATTCTCTGTTGCTGCTGGTATATCATAAATGTATCAGATTACTTCTGATTCCTTCCTAAAGTGTCTGCAACTTCTTCATCCCATAACCAAGTTTGCTGACATCAATACCATCATTTCTTGCCTGTGAATATTTGTTTAGCAATACATTGGCAATAACTGAAAGTATTTTTTCACTTAGTAGACTAATTTCCACTCCACAAATGCACACATCATTTGGAAAACCAGTATCACCAAACAAAATTGTTTTAGACACAACTACTAGCACCCTCTTTTGATTTTGACACTTCAAGAACCTGTCTTCATTATCATCATTGGAGATCAATGCACTTAGGACACAGCTAGCAGTGTCAGCAATGTGGTACACTAGGTCTGATGGAACAGTGAGACCATCTCTGATAAAGGTGTCAACGTAAGGATCATTTGTAGAGGCCTCTTTTCCTACTAAACAATCAACACAAAGTGAACATTCTAGCTTTGAGGATACCTGGAATGCAGCATAACCTGATTTACAATATACAGAAGACAGGGAGAGTCAACTTCAAAGTAAAAAAATATTTGTTTCCTTAACAATGCTTAAAAATGGGGCTACATTTGCAGAACCTGTTCCTTTCGTATTTACATTTTGTAAGTTATTGTAAGTGTCAAAGGACCATTTCAGAACACCATACTTGGCAGATTTTATGCCTAAGAGAGATTTCAATCGCAGTTTCTTTTCTGCCTATAAAACTTGAAGAAATGAAACATTGTAGTTTCCGCCCGATAACTGTGTGTAGCAACTGAAGCGTTCCTCAAGATTGTCTGTTTGTAACTTGCCAGGCAGCACAAACTCTACTTAAGGGTTTGCAAACTGTACTCAATAAATTCAATCAAAACTGAAGTGCTCTGAAACAAAGTCTTATGGGTATCACGGGTTAACCCACCTCCCTTAACGCATTCCCAGTGTTGCAGCCATAGTAAAAACTGCCTAATGAATGCTAGGCGATCGTCTTCAACACTATGTAAATATACTATGTTCCTGGAATGCTGACGTTCAGTTCAGTACTGGAAATTTGAGTCCAAGTACCTATGCAGGGGCACCACGGGCAGGAATCAGCTGAAATAATCAGGTGTCTTCTTAAAATCGTAGACTCTTTGTTGACTTTCAAGGGCAACACAGCCGTTGGAGGAATCAAAGAAATGGACTGCCTCAAGGTAGTGTTCTGGCTCCTATCCTCTTTAACATATAAACAAATGACCAGCCAACACCAGTAGGTACTCAAAGCTTTATTTATGCGGATGATCGTGCCATTACCGTCCATGCGGATCAGTTTGAAGTTGTGGAAAGACGTCTATTTGAAGCTCTAGAGGAACTAAGTGATTATTATAGAGGAAGCCAATTGAAACCAAACCCTTTGAAAACACAAGTCAGCGCTTTCCATCTCAAGAACAGACAGGCAAAGAGGAAACTGCATGTAACGTGGGAAGGCATGCTGTTGGATCACTGTGTAAATCCCAAATATTTAGGGATTACATTGGATCGTGCACTTACGTATGAAAGACATTGTCTAAACACTAAAAATAAGGTATCCGCAAGAAACTGCCTCCTTCGCAAATTATCTGGTACTTGCTGGGGGACTCAAGTTCAAACAATAAGAACCACTGCTTTAGCACTCTGTTACTCTTCAGCAGAATATGCATGTCCTGTGTGGTATAGGTCGTGTCATACCAAGCAGGTTGATACTGCATTAAATGAAACGTGTAGACTCATCACTGGCTGCCTGAGACCCACGCCATGTGATAAACTGTATTGTTTAGCAGGCATTGCACCCCCAGATATCAGAAGAGAAGTTGCAGCTAAATGTGAGAGATCTGTTGATGTATCTCAAGCACATCCATTGTATAGACTTCAACCAGCCCACTCTCGACTGAAGTCCAGAAGAAGCTTTCTTCACACAACTGAGTGCCTAACTGACAAACCTCAGGTTTTGAGGATTACATCTTGGTTGACCAGAAGCCCCCACATTACTCAGTGGATGGCTCCATATGAAAGGCTCCCAGCAGAGGCTTGGACAACTTGGAAGTCTCTCAACAGATTGCGATCTGGGGTTGGCAGATCCAAGTCCAACATTCGTAAATGTTTTTTTTTTTTTTGCTGCGACTCGGTCCTTTGTGAATGCGATGAAGAACAGACTATGGGTCATCTGCTTCAGTGCAGTCTGTGTTCTATACGGTGCACCATGGAGGATTTGGTGAAGGCTACACCAAATGGACGTGACATGGCAAAATATTGGTCATGCATTATTTAGAACCTTAAATGTTCAAGTTTTGTCACTTTTGTTGCCCATTTTGTACATAATTTCTTATGTAATATTTTTGTTCGTGACACGAGTAAATAAATCTTCAACACTGTAAAAGGGATTTGCCCATTCATTTCTTTTTAGAGTACCTATTAGTTTCAATTTAACATTTACAATGGTCCACCACTTAAGGGTTATGAGAATAAACTGACAAGTACCTTCACTCGAAACAATTCCAGAATCAATTTGAAATTCGGCTCTTAAAGCACTGTAAGTTGACTCGTGGAAAATATTACAAGCTAGTGAAACCTGTCTTTCTAAGTTACTCGGATACAACGTTTTGTGATTCAGTTTATGTGCTGGTCTCAACAGTGGGCTGGCAAATTTACCACGGAGGTATATTTGTTTTTAAGTCTGAAAATTTTGCTATCAAAAGGGTGTTGGGTTCCTCAAAATCTGGAAATCTTTAATATCACCTTCGTGAAAATGGTTTATGCAAAATACAGACCATTTCGAAGGTTTTCAGTCCTTCCGAGGAATTTTCCTAATCCAGGCCTGGCGCAGATTTTCGTCACTTGGGAACCTAAACACTGGCGTGTAGCCTCCCTTATATGGATAATTTGCGTTACAGTTGGGGACACAACATTTATCTGGCATTGTTACGGTGCCAAAACATACCTGGAAAATCAAAGTTCAAAACATGAAGTACGACATGTGGTAATTCCATGTAACGTGTATGCCATATTTGCCAGATACAAAGCACACTCGTCAGTGTGTTCTCGATTAGGGATTACAGTTTAAAAAAAACTCAACTGGAAGGGTAGAATAAACGCTACTATAAAGCGTATGGACGTAAAAAGCGTAACAAACAAAATATTGAAGGAAATATCCCGGTTTGATAAACAAGAACACCTTCGTGTTCCCGCCTGCAAGGATATGACTGATGAACATGTTGCCAAGTCTCAGCCTTCCGACCTATCTAGAGTCGACCGTGTCCAGGATAAAGGTAACGTTTAGCCAAGACCAACTAGCCAAGACCAACTACAATACTCAGACCTTAATGCAGGTATTGAAAGTGTAAAAATGGCGTATGCGGAAGCCCGAGATATTGTTTGTTTACATTCGTTGCTGGGATACAATATTAGCTTTGATTAGCTTCGTTTGATGAAAGTTGGGATAAACTATTGCTCATCTGTAATTTTTAGTGTCTTTAGTATGTCTGTTTGGCCTGTTTGCCATCTCTTGATGAATACAGTACATTTGCATTTGTCAGTTGGCACAGGCTAGAGTAAAAGGTGGCTTTTCACCGATGTCTCAGTCTCACTCATGGCTGTGATTATATGGAAGCTACTGAGGTATGGGTGGTGCTTAGTAATGGCATTCAGGGCACAGTAGTGCCTGTGAATGCTGTGAAAGGTTCTACTCATAGGGTTAGGACTACTGTTCTGACTCAGTGAGGAAAGCAATGGCAAACTACCTCACTCCTCTTCTTGCCTAGAACGCCTCAATATAGCGCTGCCTTGGGTTTTTGTGGGTATCTACTCACATAACGTAACGGTGGTGCTTTTTGAGGATCCAACCAGCCTTCGGGATGACTACCTAACAGTATGTCTGTTAAGTCCAGTTCGCGTTAATGTACTGCAATCGTGTGTAAATATGTGATAATACGCTTATTATTGACTGGTTCGATTGTGTGATGATTGTTCAGTCGACCGATGGCATTGTGTCATTTACTGCAGATGTTGGAAGTACCTAAGACTAAAGCATTAATAGAAGTGTCTAAAGAATATACCCCGCAATGATTTGCTAGTTAGTGACAATATAATAATAGCTTAGTACACTTCAGTACCGGTAGTGTCGAACGTAAGTACGTAAAGGGAAAACGCAATGAGCATCTACGGCAAGATCAAACCGTTGACGTTATCTTGAACGCTCAGCTTCATCTGCCTCCGTAAATCCTTACCAGTCTAGCAGATGTTCTACACTGCCTTGTATACACGCCAAATATTACAGTGAACTTCTGTTTTATTGGTTATGGAAGATGTTTCCCCTGTGCCAAACAGTGAACTCATTATGTTCCGTCATTGTTCATACTTTTGTGATTCTTACAGCTTGCAAGTTATTTTTTATTATGATGTGTGTAATAAAGTGTTGAGAGTAACTTGCCAATTATGTACTTATATTGCGAGATGGGGTCCCGCGATAATTCCGTAAGAGGGAGATGGTGCTTTTCTACCAAAATTACTTTAATAAATCTAGTATTTCCAGCGTACAACTATTCCAAACGGTAACAGCGAATGTTTAATAGGTTAGATGGTAACATATTATCGTGTCCTTTGTGTGTGGTAATCTCTATAATAATGTTCAGAAATCCACACGACGACTTCTTTGCATATTTCAATCAACTAATTCGGTGTGATGTTTTAGCCGAGATTTTAAGCACTTCTATGAGAGGTCTTATTTGAATTGTATCTCTATAGCGTTGGTTCGATTATTTCAGGCAACTATTCTCATTCCGATTGTGTACACAAACACTCTGCATGTGCTGGGACAGCACTTCAGTAACCGGGTACTTTCTTCTCTCCTACTTCAGTATCTGTTTGATTTTATGCTATTAATATTAACCTATAATTATTGAACTTAAATACAAATCGTGATAACTCGCCAAAAAGCTTCTTATTTAACCACAGAAACAGTGAGACTATTGTAGCTGCCCCTAGGGTGAAGACGAAGAAACCTATAATTCGAGGCCAGCACTATATAGATAAATTAATTCAGGTAAGTCTAAATTATTGATGCATATTTCTTCGGAACCTAGTCTCGTGTTGTGATATCTTTTATGCTCTTAGGTGAATAAAAATAATAATTTACACGAACTGTGACAACCCCGATGACATGATCTTAGCTATTGGTAGGGCAACCATCGCCGCCATGTTTTTTCTACATTAAGGTCTGAGGATTGTCGTTGGTCTTGGTTTAGCGAACTAGGTGTAAAACGCGGCGAGCAAAGTTAACGGATTGCTGATAGCGCAGTATTACAGAGTGTACAAGCGTGCTTGTTTAGAGGGCAATGTCAATGGTGACAAACAAGCTGATATCGCTTACGCAGCGATCCTGTGGTAAGCCGGTGAATTTGTAATGTATGAGGAGGGAATCAGGCTGTGAGCAATGAAATGATAATAATAATAATAAACAACTGAGCAATTATGATAAAATATGCTTGTTTACTGTAGGCTTGTAATGAGTGCATTAGCTTTCCTAAATGTAGGGATAGCTCAACAATGTGAATGTAGTGTTTTTACAGTTTGAACAAGTATGGTAATGGGGAAAGGAGTTAATTGTGTTTAGGACACCTGAGAGATACACTCACCTGAGGTACGTTGGCGTCGAAGATCGCTCGGGCAGCACCACGTTGTAACAGACCGTTTCCCTCTGAGGAGGGGATCTATTTAAATGTTTCGGAGTGCTGACTGCTGCTAAATTGCCACATTGCGGTTCTAGTAAACAGTTCCTGTGTACTTGTTGATGGATGTAGCAAGCGCTTGTGCAAGAATTGTGGCATGGCTCTGCTAGCTTGGTGTAGAAAGAAGTGATTGGCTGTTGTTGTTGCTTGTAGCTATGGGGTGGATTTAAGGGTGAAATGGTGTTGAATGTAGGACAGATAGACGAAAGTGGCGTAGATAATAGGGGTGTAATTGTAGATGTTTGTAGACAATTATGGATGTCTGGAGTGTAGAGTAAGTTGTAGATTAGTCGTAGATTTGTAGGCATATGTGGATGTACATCTTAAGGGCATTAGGTGTCCTTAAAGGTGCAACAACTCCTCCTTCTGGTTTAGTCTGCGACCTCGCAGACTGTACTTAGTCATAAGGGGTGGTTCCCTTTCTCCTGGCTCCTCTTCCTGTTCTCGTCCCTCTTCTTCTTCTCTTCTTTTCTTGTTTCGGCCCTCTTGGTCCTGTTGGCCTAGATGATTCGGAAAGTGTGGCTGTGTATTTGTACTGAACTCAAATTTTAAATGGCTCAGGATGGAGAGGATGCTATTTCGGATGATTTGATGAAATTTGGAGAAGAATGCAGTATTTTTGAAGAATTATGAAATGATAAAAATTTATTATACAAAGGGAAGCTTAAGATTGCAAACGACGACAGCAAAATGGCGACCGAAGCCATTACTAGACAGTCCCGTGGCGTATTTTTTGTTAGTTCGCTCATAGCAACATGGAGCTATGAAGAAGAAATGCGCTGATTGGCTAATCGAGTTACTGCAGACACGATAGAAGGAGAAACTGATCGCGCCTAATGAGGAGCTTGATCGGAGGTGTATACTGCTATTTGGTAAAGAAGAGAGAAACCGCATAATTTAAACTATAGGGAATGTATCTTAATTAATAAGAATCATGTTTTTCACTCAGGAAAGGAAGTTTAAGGATTCAGTATTAAGATCTATGCAGAGAATGATTTGCCGCGACTTCTAATGAGACGCCCACCCATTACTCTTTGGCGAGCGAGGTGACGCGCAAATAATCAGGGTCTTTGTGGAGTGACTGTGAAAGAGGGTGGACCTGCGACACTTGGGATCCGGAAGGAAGCGTGTGAAGTCCAGGGTAGTTACATGAGAGGGGCATGACGGCAGGGGAGCGATCGCCCCGTTCATAGCCTAGGAAGAAAGTTCGTTGGTCATGTATGAAACATCAAGTCGGTCAAATATCAGTTCTAAATCGAATTAAAGCATCGAAAGTTCGACAATACTATAGAGAAACATTATATGTATATTCTATAAAAAATTGATAAAGAAATTCGAAGGATTAAATGCAGTTTTCTTTGTTGGAGACAGTCTAAAGCACGTATCTCAACGCAAGGAAACTTTGGGAGCGCTTTGAAGCAGGGACAATAGCGAGCCTGTGCGGAGAATGGCTAGTCGCGTGTTCACTCGAGTGCATTCTGAGAACATTGACGCTGAACTATTGTCAGTTATCATCCAGTTATAAACTTAGTGTCGAGATGATATTCATGCAAATGTTAAGGAGAATGATTGACTGCGTATTTAACGTGAACGAGATGGTGAATTAAACCATAGATGCGTAGGGGATGAGAAAAGGATTGACAGACTAGAATATCAGGCAACCGATATTAAATTAAATTGTCAAAATGAAGCATAACTACCGCCGAGCTACAATCCAATACTACGATACGGAAACATACTATTGCGCCATGAAGAATATCTAACAGATCCGAAGCGAAGTAGACCATCCCACTTCGAGACTTGAGAATTGGTACGGCATCGCTGTAGAAGATTATGTCCGAGTTCGTGACCAGGGAAGACAATCCGAGACTGGAGGCCTGGGGTCGAGCCGTGACGAGGCCATTTTTCGGAGGAGGAAGAAGTGCTTCGAATATGGAATTACTAGTGCCGATAATAATTTTTACCATATTATTTCTTCCAGATATCATATTAAGGTAGAAAGAGCAATCATCTTTTGTAGATGTTGGTATTAGTAGTTCGCAGCAGATAGAATATTGTAGAGCATGGCACCATTTCAACACTTGTGTATTTGAATTTTTATGAGTGATTTTTCGGAATATTTTCCATTATGGATATTTAAATTATCTTTTTATGAGAATTTAAATCCACGTAGTGGATATTATCGTTTGGATTTATGATTTTTCATGCTTCTAGATTTAAGATCGTTTCTTTAATTATTATTTTAAAAAAATCATTTCGGATCGTAAATTTCTTTGGGAATTTTATTTAATTCCATTGTATTTAAGCTAATTTTATTCAAGCAATTTAGATCAGGAGAAGATCTTTTATTGGAAATGAAATTCTTTATTCAACATTTTCTATTTTTATCGCTGATCTTAGGAGAAGTTATATCATTATTGAACATAGTTATGCCAGTGATTACTAACGTCGAGTTTGAAGCTATTCAAAGAATTATTTGATCGAACTATTTGGCTTTGTTGAAGAGTGAAATATTGTTTTAGACACTCTAACATTAGCAATTAATAAATAATAATAATTTATCGATGGATAAATTATTTTATTTTGAGAAATCTTATCCACTACGACATATCAACACCATTGAAGATTCTATAAACTTTTGCAACATTATTTAAGATTGTTGTTGACTTATGATTGCAAGATCGCAATAATTTGGAAAGATCAGAGAGGTGTAACAAATGTATATACTTATTAAATGTTAACAACAAATATTGGAATTTAAAGTAACAAGTACAAGTAAACCATTATGTCATCGCTGTTAATTAAGGTCGATAATTACGAATTATTTTAACAACTGAAAAAGTTATACACTCTAACCAATATGTCAGAATTTATTAACGAAAGCAAAGCATATTATGCAATTTAAATAAGTTGTTATGAAGAATACTGTACTACGATTTGAAGTGAAGAACTATTGAAACTATAATTGTTTAATAGCAAGTTCATGATAATATTATACGGACTTTACTTGTATTATTGAGAGAGTAGTCGCTTGTCAAGTATTAAGTAAAGGTTTATATAGTATTAAGGTGGAGAGAAAGCCAGTATACGTATTGTGAGCGTATATTTGAAACGTATAAGTAACTATATTTCAGTAAAGATTTAAGAAAGACCTTTAGTGTAAAGAACCATTGTAAAACGACTATCAGTTGAATTGATTAGTTCAATTGGCGGAATATACTTGGGAAACGGATTGAAGATAACAATGTTGTTAATTATTATTATTTTCTATCAAGGATTATGACTATATTTTATATGAGCTTAACTTAATCGTTCGGCTATACATATATGCCCAATTGTGAAATGAAACCACAGTAACATGATGACAATAATTGTGATATGACTTAGTGAAATTGACGCTTTTTTGAGAGTAAGAATTGCAAGGAAGTGAGTTTGAATGAAGGCCAGGTGATTGAGAATCGCCATAAACGTTGTAAAGGACGTATAACATTTTATAAATAATATTTATACATAATATTAATAATATTTAGGAAAACTAAATAACATAACAAAGTTATCTAAATAACTTACTCGATAAACAGCTGTTATTAAATAAATAATAATAATATTATTTATTGTTCGGATTAACATGATTAATAATTACTTAAATAATAAATACTTTGCAAACTTTATTAATATTCAGAAAATATTAATACTCTTTTATTTAAATATTTAATAATAATTTCCATTATTACTAATTAAATAATTTAGAGACTTTTACTTGACAATTAAATTTTTGTTTAATTTATCAAGAACATTTTAAACATTTAAACAATAAAGAAGGAGTGATGTTCGAAGGACAGGACGATGTTTATTGATTACATCGAGGATGTTTATTGCCATAAAGAAGTGATCTTATGATGGATCAGTATTAAATAATTTTCATTATTATTGTAAATGGATGGTTTTGTAACAGTAAGGAGGAATGTCAGTGGAAGACATTGGTTGTATTAACAACAATATTTGTTTAAAATTTTAGTCGAGAGGGAGAGAATTTAAGTGAAGTTGTTCTAACAGCTGATTGATTATGTTTTTTACTATTGAGAAGTGAAGTACTTCTAACTTCAGTTGGACGTTGATTTTATTTTAATATCTGATTATAAGATATTTTTAACAATCATTTTTACGGATCACATATAAACATTTAGAGATTATTTGTTAATTTAATTTGTTCGTTTAAAATCTTTTAATACATTTAATTCGTTCGTTTTTATAACCACGTCTTGAATGATTTATTTAAATTATGAAGAGGTTATGTTTTGGTGTATTTGAGGTTTAGTTGAACCACTAGTTACGCCCACTTAACCGAGAATGGTAAGTTTCTCGTACTCTTCTTTTATTCAGTTTATCCACCCACTTTTAGATTACCAAAACATAATCGTACGATTTGTGTATCTCCCATTTAGCTCTTGTTGGTAGGATTTTCAGGTTTATTTAGCCGGGAGCCTCAAGATTCTGCAATCCAGCTGATCATCGGAATCGACAAGTTGCCTTTATGGTTTAATCGGGTACAGTACCTTGGTGTCGTAGCTGTAGAATTGTGGTGTACTCTCAGGTAGGTTAGGTTTGAAGGGTGGTACAGTATTTATATAAAATTTGTATGATGTTCTGATGGAAATGATAATGTGCACAATGTGTTTTACAAACATGGGTGAGTACACGACAAGGAAAAATATACAGTTGTTGTGGTATGAAAATAATGACAGTGTGTACAAGGTGTTACAATATTTGGTATACAATGGTGAACGAATATCAAGGTCTCTGTAAAAAAAACTGGCATGTTATGTACGCGGTCGTGGCTTTGGTGCCAGAAAAAATTATAAATCATTATTTTGCATTAGTACATGAGATAGCTAATGTAGGCAAGATGAGAGAGAAAGTAAACTGAACACTCCATTAGGGTTGTATGTGGAAAGGTAGTAAAAATGTTTTATTTGGGAGTGTGGAGAGTGTTGGAATGTCCGTACATTTTTAAGAAGGTAGAAATGAAATGTGTTAATAACTGGTATTACACATAAAATACATAGAATGTGTAAGAACATGTAATCGTACCAAAGTGAACAAAGAAAGCTTGTCTGTGTGATGGTTAGTAATCATGGTAAAAGTATATTTATTTATTTATCGTATGACTTTTAGTGCCGGGAGTGTCCGAGGACATGTTCGGCTCGCCTGAGTCTGTAGCTGCTTCCAGCGGACACCCTAAAGGGTGAGCTACAAGTTCCGTTCAATTTCAAGTAGTTCCAATTTTCGCCACCAGATATCAATGATACCTAGTGGTGAACGTTGGAACTTGGATAGAGCGTTCTGACGAAATCTAACCTAACAAATTTTGCTTTACACAAGTTTAGTCTGTGAAAGGATCTTTTACATGCCATAAATCTATGACATGCGACCGCCGGCTTTACTTCCCCTCCGAAGGAAGGCATACTGAAGGATTTTTAACGCTCTTAAAAAATCCGACGACTTCGGCCGGGTTTGAACCTGCTATCTTGGGCATAGCAGTTCAGCATGCTACCGACTACGCCACCGAAGCCGCTGGTAAAAGTATATATCTTAATAATAATCACATTAAGAATGATCATAATAATACTAGCAGTCATAGCAATAATAATAATAATAACACATAATAATATAGCATGATACTAGTGTTTGCACCTTTTGGTGTAATAAAAATGTGTAGAGTCCTCTCTCTTGGCCAAATTTATATTCCTTATGCGCGCTAAACCATTTAGGGCCCAACTTATAATCTATTTTTCTAACTAGTCTTAATTTTACTCGACCGTCCTATAGTATCTTAGTGAATATAGGCTACTCCCTGTGGGTGAGCGAACCTATCTTGGTAGTAAGGGTCGGCATTCACAAATCATGCCGGCTCTTACTCCCGTAATGTGATACCACATGGTAGGTATCATCTTTTATCCGCCTATGGACAATAAGCATCCAACAGGTACTTATGACCCTGGTACGGATTTATCACCATAAATTATGGAAGATTAGTGTGCAGTGTAAAAATGAAGGATAAGTGTAATGTGCGTCGTGAGAAGACATGTTCGTGTTTCGGCGTTTGAAGGTATATTCACAATAGCTATATACATGGTGTCGCTATCTGTGAAAGAATAGAGAGTATGCATGTGATTAGGGTAAATATCTGCTTGTCTACTTATCTGAAAATAGAATGCATAATTATGAGCACTCGCCAATTGTCAGGTCATTCATGCAGCGCTGTTTATGTCCAAGCTGCGATCGGTCGGTACCCTCTGTTGGGGCGTGTTGCATGCTATTTTGACTTAGGACTATCTGCAATCTTATAATACGTACTTACATTTATAACCCCTGTGTGTGTGTCCAGGTGAGAGTGTGAATTGTTGTGATGTAGTGTGCTGTAACAAATATGTTTTATCGTGTTATTGGAGTGTTTACATTACCTGTTATAATGATCATTTTCTCCTGTGCTGGCGGTGGAGCTCATAGCTGGAATATAATGTACAATGATTAGTGGACATACTCTGGCCCAAAATACGCTCGTTATGATCGTCGCGCAGCGCTGTTGTGGGCTGGTTATCCCTGGTTGTGGCCGTGACGTAGACGTATTTTCGGGCGCCTTATCTATTATACCTAACTACTACATACTAGCTTATGTGTCTATCTTCTAGCGTCTTAACCTATCTGTAGCTGTTGATGCACCCTTGTCAGCTGTTGTCTCCACCTGGGTATTTCCGGGATCCTAACCACGGCCTCCGTGTGAGAGACAAGCAGCTAGTGCCTCCTGTCCTTCACCTATCCTCTGTGTGCTCACTTAACTGTACCTAATAATCTACTGTGTCATGACACTCCTAAGGCCATATTACTCGTTGGACATGTCCTTCCTATCATTTGGCATGTCCTCCGTATTCGTTTGACCTCCCTATCATTTGATATGTACTCCGTATTCGTTTGACATATTCTCCCCGGGTTTTCGCATGTATGATCATAGAGGCCTTTTTGCTCGTTCATCACTTATTGGACGCATATAATTCGCTTTTAAATCGCCTCTCCAGACTTATGGCCGGGTAATCATTGGTCACTGGGCTTACCGCCGTGGATCAAGCGGTCTTACGGCCAGGAAATCATTCATATCATCGCGGAAAATTCATTTATTATTCGTTAATTCTTCGCCTGCTCGCGTGCAGGTCTTACCTACCCCGCAGTGGCGGATATTACTTAATTACGGACGAACTAACTTATCCTAATGAGCTCTGGGTCAATGTCAGGCGTCCTGAACCTTCCTCGCAGCTGGCTGGTCAAAAATGACGGCATAACTCAGCGCGGTGGATGTTGTTGCCTTGTTAAAGTTAACGTCGTGTCGGAAACTGAGTTGGCTATGCTCCTATCCGAAACTAGGTTTTGCCCTAACTTGTCTGGTCTCGTAATAATGTCCGTCTCCCTTCCCCGTGGTCTGCTCCCTTCGTTTGTAGTACTGCCCTTATGTATGCTTTTGTGTGTAAGTACCTTGTGTACTCTCAGGTTTTGTGTTCGGGGGTGGGATTCTTGTGGGAAGGTGTGATTAGTGTGGGGTATCGGGTAGTGTAGTCACATGTGCTGCTTTTGCACTCTGAGCTTAACGGATTTCCCCGCTGATGTCCTTTACATAAGGTCTAGGGCGTTAGTAGGTCGTTTGTGGATACATGCATGGGTTTGTTAATGGGTTATTATGGCGTATTAGTACTTGGTTATTCTCGGGTGCATGCATGGGTTAATGCGTGGGTAATTGTCATGCAGGCGGGGATGGTATCTTATTGGGCCATTTTCTCCTTGTTTTCCGGCCTTTCTTTCTTTCTTTTGGGATTTTCGTTACCGGGAATGCATGCTTGTTAAAGGAGTTTGAGCATGTGTTAGTGCTCGGGGTGGGATAGAGGGTTGTTAAGATGTTTTTTTCGTGTGGGCTGTGTTAGCTTTAAAAATGTAGGTATTTTAGTTATGTTAATAGGGTATTTTTGTTTGTATTCTTTAACCGTTATGTATGTATCGAGCGTTTTTGTTTGTTTATTTCCGTGTGCCTCTATCTGGGCATGTGCTCTGTGCATCTGGGGTGAGGTGAAGCTACCCCTGTATTCCTTGATAAAATGCCCTTTCTCTTGTTAGCAAAATCATTGTAAGATTGGAGTAGTGGGAAATGTGTTGTATCTTCGTTTACGTGTGGTTCATGTGGGAAATGTGCATATGGTGCTTGTTGAGATTCGATTGAAACGTCTGCCCTCCCATGGTCCAGGGTCTGTGTGCTGAGTGTTAGTGCTATGTGAATCGGCGCTCTCCGGGCGACTGCGCTTAATGCCGCTGCATTATAGATGTCCTAGAAAAGATTTAGGTGATGATTTTCATGCTATTTCCGTTCATATACCATTGTTATCGCATGTTTTATTCTCTTCATAGTAGCTTAGTAAAAATAATAATCATAATGTTTCGGTGTTGACTCGCCTAGGGTTTAAAACGTGAACTGTATGCGAGCTTATTGTTGATATCGTATTAGCCGCGCAGCGGCCTTTTAAATGTCGGCGTGGTTTTAAATATGGCTGCCGTTAACGTAAGTGGCGCCCCGCAGTCTAGCTGTGCTGCCTGCGTATCTATACTGTGGGTGGGGTTACAGTGATGTGCTCTACCATATCCACCTCTCTCGTGTCGTCGCTATGCAACGCGCTCGCTAGGGGTCACGGCACATGGTATCTCGCGTAGTTCGTCACAGCACCTCAGGAGAGCATGTGTCCGGTCGCTGACTGACCGTGATTTTCATTGCGGTGGATTGTTTACCTGCGTGTCGCTAATGACTGTAATGGGATGTCCCGTTCGAGTCAATGGATGTAATTGTGGTGTTGATGGCGTTAATGATGTTAACGATAATACTAGTAATAATAATAATAATCGTGATAATGTCTCTGGATTATAATATTTGCCGTTCGTGTGGGAACTGTGCTTTCCGCTCCTAAGTGTCAGTATTTATAATAAAATGTTGTTCACCTCTGGTCGGTAAATACTTGCCGTTTCCTTGATTATCATTACTGGTGGTAATAACGCCGATTATGATAATAAAAATGTTATGTCCTGTTATTGAATAGTAATGAATTTATAACGTAAGCTGTAAACTGTATACGAGTATGCCGTGGCCTTCTCCTTCCCTATGTACGCCGGAAAATGCATATGAGTGTGGTAAAGTATATTCCCTACCTGTAGTAATGTGCGTTTTTTTGTCAGTCTATAGGTGTAAAGAAAATATGAGATTTGTGTGAAGACTCGTGTTTACCGTTGGCGTGCCAAGTGTGGCTTTCCTGTTTTGGATTCCTTGCGGGTACGTGTTTACTAATGCCTATCACCTAGCTGCGTGTACAGTTTTCGTCATTCGCTGTGGCTGTCCGCAATAATGTTGATATGTTTATGTATTTGCCTTCCGCCTTGCTTCGCGGTATGTGTAACGAAGTCTGGAATTTTGTTTATATGTCGCGTGTTGGCGTTTGGTAATTTCTTGCCTGCAATTGTGTGTTGGCATATCGCCTCTGCCGTGTTGGTCAATTTCCTGTGTGTAGTGCATTCTGTATATTGTTTTCATGTCCCTACCATGTTTTGACCATTGTCTGAAACAATGTAGTTCCACGGGCTTGGGTATATCTTTCGAAATGCGGTATTCCTACCTTCTGTTGCTGATCTTAAAAAAATATCCCTTTTGCCCATCAGCTTGTGGATGCGTATACAATGTGGGCCCTGTTCCCTCTACCCTGTTGGCGTCTTCTAACCTGTGTTATTGTGTTGTCTAAGCGTACCTTTTTAAAATATTAATTCGTTGGGTAGTTGGAATTTATTTGATTGTGTTAATTAAACGTGTTTTTGCTGACATATCTGTGTTAATCACGTGTTTAACGACATACCTATCCTATTTCCTTATGAGTTTTGTTAACCTAGTGTCTTGTTTAATGGCGCTATTTTACAGTGCCGTTTCCTGCCAATAGTAATTAAAATATACATGCTATGTTCCTGTGGAACATATAATATATATATATCTTATACGTACATGCACATTTCACTTATGACTGACGCTTGGCAGTAAGCCCTTTCTTTAAATTTGTGCAATTGTGTATGTGGATTTTCGTGGCATCTATATGTCTGGTGACCGTCCGTGTCTATGAGGTCTTGAGTTCGCGTCTGGGATTTGGTTCTTTCCTTTCCCTCGCTAACTGGTTTAACGCTTAGCGTGTGCAACCGTTATAACGCTATGCTGTGAATTAGCGCCTGTCGCGGTGATTTCTCCTTCATTCCTGTAAGGATCCTGGTTCGATTCCTAGTGTTTAATTGTTGTAATTACTCCCTGGAATATGTGCTGTGTCCGTTTATCTGTGTTGGATCTATATGTCTGCATTTAAGGTGTGCGATAAGGCTGCTTTGCACACGAAAGGTTCCTGGTGCGATTCCTAGGCATGTTTCTCCGCGTTCTTGGTGTTCTCTAAACTGTGTTACTGTGCTGTCTGTTTATTTTCGGTTTTAATGCTGGTGGTCCTGTTTATGTTAATTATTTAAATGTTTAATTGTGTATGTCTTATCGCTAGTTTTGCATGTTTTCTTTCCAAGCTATCTGTGATCTGAATGAATTTTCGCGCGTCTTTTATATCAAATGTGGTGGCATGCCGTGTCGTATGTTTCCTAGCCTGGTGTCAAAGCGTGGTACCGTCTGACCAAATTAGTGTAAGTGTGGTGTGTAATGTGGTGAGAAATGTATTTTCAGGTCGGCCCCGACCCATACGGCCCTTAGGTTGTTGCCCTGCATGTTACTTTACAGTGTGTGTGTGTGTAAATTGTTAGCTCCCATCCTTTTGCTGACGTACGCAGTTTTCCGACGTGCTGGTCGAGTTAGCAGTAAATTAGGGCAGATTGTTTTCAGTCGGTCGTATGTTTTGCCACCCTTTAAGTGCCCTCCGTGTGTGTCTGTGTATAGCACTTAATTACCTGTGTGTAACCCTTAATAGCATATTTGTTGCTTGCGATCGTGTTCGCTACCCTAGTGGTTTGTTCGGCTCTCGGTCGCTATTACTTTCGAGGGTGAGGGTCGTTTCTATTGGTCTAGGTTCCCTAGTTGGTTTGCCTAGCTAATGCGGGTTTGAGAATTATAGGTATTGGTGTCATATCTCTTTAGCGGGTGTTTAGTGACGATAACTATTTATGGGGTGTCGAATTTGTTATTGAACATTTGGGGATGATCACTTGTCTGCTTGCCGACCAGTGTAGCGTGTATGGTGAAAGAATTGCCAGGGGACAGAGTATCGTCCCGAGGCAGTTCCGTGCCTGATACTGCTGAGTCATATTAATGGCTCATATTCTTATGCCCGCGCGTGGCACTGCGGTAACTCCAGGCCGCTATCGCATTTGCTTGTTAGATTCATGTCCGTGTCTCCCACTATACATTAAGATACAATAAGTACATAAATTACATGATCACTCTGGCATATATAATACCAATAGCATGTATAATATAATTAATAGCTGTGGGATCCGTGTTTTTTTGTTTGTTCTGGGAGTACCTTGGTTCAAGTTTTACATGTTGTGTTGACGTAGTGACTGCCTTAGTATTGCGTGAGTGTGTTGGTTCAGAACCTTTCCGCTGTGTTGATGTATTAAGTGTTCTGTAAAGGCGTTGGTTCGATTTCTGTCTCTTGTTTGGGTGCGACGAATGTTTCAGTGTCTTGAGAGGGCGTGAGTTCGATTCCTGGCGTGTCCGAGCATGACATGTGTACGTTAATGATGGTGAGGTTTAATTGTGTATGTTCCCGTATCAGCTGTTTGTATACTAGATGCAATTTCTTGCTTTCTATGTTGACATTCTCCATAGTGGGATTGGGGTGTGACTGCGTAAAGTATTTAATTTGTTGTGTATTTTGTTGGCTCTCAAGTGTTCTCTGTGTAATTGTTCGTGTATAGCATTTAATTGCCTGTACGCAGTTCTTAAGAGCGTATTTGTGTGTTCTGATTGTGTGCTCCTTAATTTAGCTTGCGTCACCCTTAACCGTGTATGTACGGCATGCACTCGTGCGTGCTGAATATTTAAAAGTGTATTTAGCATATATTGTCGGCCATTGTTTGGAATATAGGTGCGCGTTCCTGTGTTAGTGTCTGGCAACCCTGATGGCTGTGCATGTGGTCCCATGGTGTGTACGTGCAATGTGGGCGTTGGGTATCTAACTATATGTACCTGCCTGGATGTGTCGTTTGATGTCTGCAATTTATGAGGGTTACTCTACCATATGCCTCAGGTATCCATCTGGGTGGTTCTAGGCGCCCCTCCTCTGGTGTCTGCAATAAGTGTGAGTCTTGGCTTTATCCTACTAAATTCCTTCCTAGGCACTTTGAGTGTTTGTGTGGAAGTAGCTAATGGTATATGGCGGGGCGTGTGACCCGGGGGGGGGGAGGTAGTTAGCAGTGCCCTTCTGGTTGGCTGAATTGCGGGGCTGGGGAGCAATATACGCCGGGGTTCCTGAATAATTTGTCTGTGAGCCGGTAATGTAGCTCGTGTAGGTGTATGCGTGGTTGGCGAATGTATATTTGGAATCGTGTGCTTGGGCCACTGTACCCTCCTTCCTAATTGGGGTGTTAACTGTGATCCTCATGTTGCTAAACTGGTGTATGATTTCCTCAATCTCCTTCTTTAGGGTCACAGGCTTGTGCATTTCTAAGGTTAACACCATATTGCTAGCTTGCAATTTTGAATGGTCTTGCCAAAGTGTGGCGTATTCCTGTGTTAATTGCCTGCCCTCGCTCCCTACATGTGTACCCCCTGTTTGCATTTTTACGTGTTCTGTTGTGAGTTTGAGGTATTCCACGTGTAATTCGTAGTGTTGTTCGTGTAATCGATAGTGTGTCCTATTGAGCTGCGCACATACGGTGTCACTTCTGGATTTAATTTTATCCTCCTGTGCGTATTCCTCGTTTGTGTGAGCATAGGCCTTGAGAATCCGATTGTACTGATTTTTAAGGAATTCTTGTACTTTGCGCAAGTGCGACTGTTTAGCCTGAATCCTCTGGTGGCTTGCTATCAGTTGTTGATAGGCATGTATATTCTGGAGCATGGCCTTGCGCGCTAATGTTATCATGTTGACTGTATGTGATTACTGACTTTCTATTTGGAATTTTCCTCTTCCTACTTGGGTGATATATGGGAAATTTACTCAGAGTTCGTTCGGTTTCCAAATGGCTCGGGATAGTGTAGATATGTTGTAAATGTATGTACATGTGCACTGTAGGGGGGCTATAATCCTCCTTACTACCTGTGGCAAGGAAAATTTATGCGAAACTACTTGAACCTATTTCGGTGTGATTTCGCTTTAAGGCAAGTGTCTGTTATGATAGCTGAGAGTCCTGTATTCAATGGTACCTTGTGGTTCCCTTTGTATATCATGTATACTAACTAATGTATCGGACTAGTATTCGGGGCTTGCCTGTTCGTTTCCACGGAATATACTCTCGAAAACTTTTTCTACTTTGGGGTGTTTGGCCTTTGCGAGAGGGTGTCAGTAACCGTACCGCGGAGTTCGTTGTCTGAATCTCCTGAAACGTGGTACCTGGCGCCTCGACCACTTGTTTTACCCTTTAGGAGGGTAGAACTAGGGTGTGTGTGGAGGGTGGTGTGTAGCTAGGGGGAGAGTGAAAGGGGTTTTAACCGTCGGTATCTCTGCGGGGATAGTGGATCGGAAGGTATTGGGGGGAGCGGGCGAAGCTCTACGAGTTAGCGATTATAATGAAAGGATAACGGATTGCTGATAGCGCAGTATTACAGAGTGTACACGCGTGCTTGTTTAGAGGGCAATGTCAATGGCGACAAACAAGCTGATATCGCTTACGCAGCGATCCTGTGGTAAGCCGGTGAATTAGTAATATATGAGGAGGGAATCAGGCTGTGAGCAATGAAATAATAATAATAAAAATAATAAACAACTGGGCAATTATGATAAAATGGTCTTGTTTACTGTAGGCTTGAAATGAGTGCATTAGCTTCCCTAAATGTAGGGATTGCTCAACAATGTGAATGTAGTGATTTTACAGTTTGAACAGGTATGGTAATGGGGAAAGGAGTTAATTGTGTTTAGGACACCTGAGAGATACACTCACCTGAGGTACGTTGGCGTCGAAGATCGCTCGGGCAGCACCACGTTGTAACAGACCGTTTCCCTCTGAGGAGGGGATCTATTTAAATGTTTCGGAGTGCTGACTGCTGCTAAATTGCCACATTGCGGTTCTAGTAAACAGTTCCTGTGTACTTGTTGATGGACGTAGCAAGCGCTTGTGCAAGAATTGTGGCATGGCTCTGCTAGCTTGGTGTAGAAAGAAGTGATTGCCTGTTGTTGTTGCTTGTAGCTTTGGGGTGGATTTAAGGGTGAAATGGTGTTGAGTGTTGGAAAGATAGGTGTAAGAGTCGTATATAATAGGGGTGCAATTGTAGATGTTTGTACACAATTATGGATGTCAGGAGTGTAGAGTTAGTTGTAGATTAGTCGTAGATTTGTAGTGAGCCCGTCAGAGGAGCTGCCAGGACAGCCAACAACCGCAATGACTTCCATAACATCTCATCCGCCAGACCTAACTGCCGAGAGGATCAGCTGAACTTCCAAATAGGCCAAAGCGGCACGAAGAACTATCGTCCACGGGGATCGTGGTACATGGTTACGAAAGGTCATAGACTGTCTACGAAAAGGTTCACCTTAAAAGCTAGACTGAGAAAGGAAACCTCCAGGCTTATGTAAAACATCGTGAAAATTTATTGTAAAATTGACAAACCCCTATCATAGTTCGGAGGGTTTCTATCGGCTAATCCGCAAGCTAATGAATAATCAAAAATAAAGAGCAGGTCCCTACCTGAGAAGTTACAGTAAACCCTCACGAAAGATCTGTCTCACAATAATAAAGCAACAACAGCAACACTAGGAAAATGGTACGACGAAAAACCCCTAGGTCAAGTTACAAGATCAAGCTAATATCGGAATTTACATTTAACAGGGTAGCAAAACAAATCTAAGTTAGGATGATACCATCTCCACATTTACATTTAATATTAATTCATCTAGCTAGGTCCTATCAATTAATTACAAAATTTACGGCGGTGACGTCCGTCATATCAAACAATTACAATCAAAGCTATGTGACAAGCCATAAAAAAACATCTAAGACATTCTTACGAACTAGGTGCTAATCATCACACAAAAGGGTAACATAGAGGATTCGTACACTTTTACATCAACAAATACATACAAGACCACAGTTTTATTCAAAGCCTACCTACACCTTGGTTTACTGTTTTTAAGCCATAGTCATTTAACGTGTGTAATTACGGTGACGACTGCGTAGTGAAGACTACGTCTAACATCGTATGGCCTGCGCTCCACGAGCTACGAACACAAGGTTCGAGCAAGCTTCAGTCGCAACAAAAAGTGTCAGCTGTCCTAAGTCCTTTCCTCCAGGAAATACCTTCATTAGCACGGCTATGTCAGCAGGTTCCAAATGCAAATGAACAAGGTTTAATAGAAAGGATTCGTTAGTTATATTTTGTTTATCAAAATTATGCGTTTTATTATTAAGATGTCGGTTTAGATTATCGTTGGTTTATGGCGAATAATAGCTGACAAGCCTTGGCACGGAGCGTCTCCCTGAGATCATCTCTGCCAAAAAGCCTCGACTCAAAAGTCGAGCAATAACAACTCGGACACACAATAACACAAGTTACCAGCGGCGCACAGCTCGCGTTCAATAACTCTGGGACGGGCCTGGACACATCAGTTACCCTCCTTAAACATCTGGTCCACGGGAACAGTCCCGGACATGGTACACAAAATACCTTCACACATGAAAAACCTCCTTCACGGGGCTAGCCTCCAACATACTATAAGAAACCTGACATAACTGTACTCGTCGAAACAACGGTACACGCAAAAGGCGTTTAACTAACAAATGATAATCTACAGAACATATGCTCAGATACAGAAGTGGACACTGGGTTCCATGAGCTATCAATGCAATGAAAAACAAATGAATGCTACAAGCATTCTGTCCTGTGTTAATATAAGTCTGTCTCACTTAGAAGCAAGCGCTCTCAGTCGGGCGCTGGGAAGTATTCAAAAACCTGTTCGTGTCACAGGGGGCTACAAGCTCCCTGTACTGTATGACACAACACATTGACTGGGCCGGCAGTTTAAGCAAGAAAATAACTGTAAAACTGGCCTCATAATAATACCTTTACCATAGGATATAAACCTCGAAGAATGTGTGCATTAAAAGCACGCTATAAAGCTGAATACAAACATATAACTCTGTCTTTCATAGCAAAGACGTTTAAAAGATAGCAATGTCACTCATTGCTGGAGCTCTTAGCTCTCAAAGATAAAATACTCTTCATTAGTTACTTGTATCAAACATTCAAATAAATCACGTGTCATCACACTTGACACTAACAAAATAATATTATGACGCAAACTCCACACTCTGCTGGATCTGCTTAATGATACGTTGGGAACTGGGTTCGATGCTAGGCAACAACGAAACGTCCCTTTTACTTGCAAGGTCCACACTTGACCTGGATGGCTATCTGAGCTCATCTCGAATGAAATATAATGCAGTTACAAAACTGGTAATTACAGTCGATTACCCAAATGATACGACTACTCTAATGAAGTCAGGGGCGTAACATTGACTGGCTGCAAAAAGTGCAGTTAAAGAATCATGACCATGGCATCAGTTTGCCATAACAAGAGTCTGCTAAGACTCGGAAAATCACCCCAGATAGGGTCAAACAAAGTAGCCTCGAAATGACTACAGTCACGTTTAGCAATAGACAGAAATTGGCGTCCTATGACGTCCATCAGGTTGCACCAGGGTTGAACAAAATATCAAACCCAAGGGTGACTCACAATCACTGTAAATAAATGACATCTAATTATGCTAATTACATTCCCTACCTATGAAATGGCTGTCACTAAGTTCGGCTGATTTACAATCTACACTAATCTAACTATACCACCAATGACTAGAACAAAGAAGGGTTGTACAAACTCACGATATGAAGGAGCCCACACTTAGCTCTCTGTCCAACGACAAGGGTTGATCAAAAGCACCTCTGGCTTTCAGGATTGGCATCGTCCTTATCAGAACTTCCATCTTGGCTCTCCCAAAGACCAGGGTTCGGTCTGTCCCTGTAATTGACATCGTGAATGGGTTGGTCATGCCTAGGAAAAGCATCCTCGATTCCTTCCTTCTCGTTCGACGTTCTTGAAGTTCCATAATCATGCTCGTTCCGTCCGAGACATCTCCCTCATACCATAATGGTACTTAGCCCATTATCTCCGACTCGAACATGGTGTTGTAAATGTCGAACACGTGGTCGGTAATATTAGACATCATGTAGTGCATTATTATTTGAAAATTACGGTATACTTCGTAGATATCACAGGCGTTAATCATATATCTGGTAACACAGCCTCTACACTTTGCAGATATCATTAACAAATGGCCATGCACTGATCTGCTGTTTCACACGTGCGCAGACGCTACTTTGGCAATCACGTGGCATCCGTGAAATAGGCGTCGTTTTCTTGTGGATAAATCCACCGTAGCAATTTATATATAATGTATTTTTAGTATAACACTTGTCTAATGTAACAATATCGCAATTACCTGTATATTTCGCACCAGGCTCTTGGCCCTCCACAGATCACGTGGGTATAAAAATGTGGTGCTACAGAAACGTCGTAAATGCACAATACTTGCCAAATAAGTTCACTTTACTATTCGTGTTGATCAACTACACTTTATCAACTGTGATTCGCAATACAATAGTGCTCGATGGCACTTGATAATGATTCCTCGCTAAAAAGCGGACATTTCCCACGTCTAACACGACGGGTATTATAACACGCCTCAACAGGGCGGATTCTCAAGACGTAGTGCACGGAACTGTGTTCCTCGTGGAATCATGTCGTCAAACTAAGTCGTTGAGCGACTACTTACATTCCTATTTCCGTATCTGCAATGATATTACCATACCTTAAAGTGAAAAAACATTCTCCAAAATGTTTCAATAATACTGAATGACGAAATGGAATATTCTGAGTCTCGTAGAAAGCTAAAATTGATTAATAAGACCTCAGATAAATAATTAGCAGACTTCACCAAAGTCAAAAGTGCGATTCTCCGCTACTCCAAAGAGAATTGTATAAGCTCTCAGCTTCTCGTAGCTTTCTGTGTGTGTTCAAAGGTAGTACATCCCGTCATAAACGTGTTGTCATGAAATATATCACATGCACCTTAGCTCAGCGGGTTCAGTAGGCATATGTGGATGTACATCTAAAGGGCATTAGGTGTCCTTAAAGGTGCAACAATATGTAAATGGGAGATGTCCACGTTATGTCGTTAATTTCCAAGTGTTGATTTAGTTATGCTTTGATTTCATGTAAATATTAATTTCATCCTGGCATTTTGTTGTTGCCATTGCTTCGTTTATGTCTCAGTTCAGCGACATTGTCTGGTCTTGTTTATTTTTGTCACGTTGACCTGATTAGCCTTGCAAGCTTTGTACCTGGTTTCGGCAGTTCATTATGGTTTGATTTGTGCTTCTGCTCTTGTAGCAATTTCATTGGAAAACTGCGTAATTTAATTCTATTTTTTCTTAAGGGTAGCATGTGTCAGTATTATAGTGCAAGTGTACAGCCATTTAATTGTCCATGTCCCATGAGCCATAATGACGATTTGCAGTACGGGGGTTCGCGACCAATCTGGCTGATACAGTTGCAAGCGAACCTGCGTCATTACGTACTTATTCCCTTCTCATCATCATCATCTTGCACAGTTTCCAGCCACTGGCCGGGTCTGTTTGGAACACAAGCCTCTCCAACGTCTTCTGTCTTCCCACCATCTCTCAGCCTCCACCCTTGTCCAGTCTTCTCCTCTCTTTCTTCCACCCCCTTCAGCCACCTGTCTCTCGGTCTCTTTTCTTCCCACTTCGTCTCGTGTACTCTCCTGGGTATCCTCTTCTCCTCCATTCGTTTTACATGTCCATACCATCTAAGTCTTAGATTTCTCTATACCATCCTGTAATGGTTCCTCCTTCATTAATTCTCTGGCCCTCTCATTTCTTATTCTGTCCATCTTTGTAGCTCCAATACTGCTTCTCAAGAACCTCATCTCACTGGCCTGTATTTTGCTCTTCTCCCTTCCTTTCATAACCCAGGTCTCCGAGGCATACGTCAGGATAGGGACATAGTACGTCCGATATATGATCTTTTTGCTGTTCTGAGGGACATCCTTGCTCCATAACATGCTTCTCACACTCCTCCGAAATGCTTCTGCCTGCCTCCCCCGCTCATTTATTTCTCTATCGTTTCTTCCATTATCTTGTATCAGGCTTCCCAGATACTTGAAACTCTCCACTTTCTTCAGCTGTTCCCCACCAATTGTTATTCCCGTTGTGGTTCTTTCCTTCTTCCTTGTTGTGATCACCATTTCACTCTTATTTATGCTAAATTTCATCCCATATCCTTGTATTATTCCTTCCCACACATCCAACTGTTCCTGTACCTCCTCCTCCTTGTTTCCCCAAATCATCAAATCATCTGCAAACCCCATTGCTTTCATCTTTCCTTCCCCAATTACTTGTGCCACTCGGGTCATTATGTCATCCATCACCACAATGAAAAGTAACGGTGACAGTGCACTTCCTTGTTTCAGGCCGTTTCTCTGTTCCAACCAGTCTGATCTCTCTCCTCCCACTTTCACACAGCTCACGCTTCCCTTGTACATCTCCTTTATCCTCTTTATAGTCCATTTCTCTACTCCTCTATCCTCCAGGGACTTCCATACTTTGTTTCTGCATACACTGTCATATGCTTTCTCAATGTCCAGGAAGGCCATCAGTAGAGCTGTTCCATACTCATAATGCTGTTCTTGTAACTGCCTTACAGCAAAAATCAAATCCACTGTGGACCTTCCGGCTCTGAAGCCATGTTCTTCCCTCATCCCTCTACTACCTTTCTTGAAGATCGGGACAATTATTCCTTTTTTCCAGTCCTCTGGGGTCTTCCTTTCCTTCCATGCTGTCCTCATCACTCGGTACAACCACTGTATCCCCACCTCCCCTGCTGCTCTCACCATCTCCACACTCAAGTCATCCACACCCGGTGCCTTCCCTCCTTTCATCTTGTTCACTGCATCTTTCACTTCTTTCCATGTTAAGTCCCTTTCTGTTTGCAGTTCATCTTCCTCTTCCCCGATTTCTTCCTCCTCACCATCTTTTCCATTTGGGTTCAGAAGGTCTTCAAAATATTCTTTCCACATTTTCTTCAGTTCTTCCCTATTTTCTATCTCTTGTCCCCTTTTGTTCACCATTCTAACATAATTCGTAGGATCCTTCCGCCTCTTATTTTTTACCATCCCATACAGGACCTTTTTTGTACCTTCACTATCCTCCATCATCTTTGTCTACTCTTCCATCCACTTTCTTCTCTCCTCAGCCACTACTCTCTTCGCCTCCTTTCTTTCCTGGTACTCCTCCCTTGTCTCTACCGTCCTATTTTGATACCACCTCCTAAAGGCTCTATTCTTTTCCCTTACTATATCTTTTGTCTTCTCATTCCACCATGGTGTTTCCTTCCACCTCTTCTTACTACTTGTCCTCCCACATACTGCTTCTGCTGCACCTACTAGTGTCTTCTTAAATCTAGCCCATTCCTCATCCACCCCTCTTTTCTCATCTGTTGGAATTCCTTCCTTTACCATTTTGAGGTACTCGACCCTTCTATCCCCTTCTTTCAGTTTCCATATCCTTATACGTCTTTCCTGGTTCTCAGTCCCTTTCTTCTCCTTACTCCCTCTCAGGTTCATTACCAGCAATTGATGGTCGCTATCCAGGTTCTCCGATGGTATAACCTTGATGTCCGTGATGTTTTTATTTAGTTCTCTCTCATACAGTATATAGTCGACTACCGACTTCCTGGTCAAGTCATCACTGTACCATTTCCTTCTAATGTTAGTAAACACTGCGCACACACTTTAATGAGAAAGGTGGACTTGGTTTATCGACATATTTTTGTGAGAAGTGGACTGATTTTCCACTTATTTATTTCTTGTAATTATTCTTGTGTTTATATTTATGGGAGTATACTCAGGGAGGAGTTTGAGTTGTTATTTTTAATCGTTTTTAATCAGTCATCAAATATTGTTTATTTTACCCATGTTTCACTCATTTATAGTTTACTTTATGATCCTTGAGACTAACGAAGCAGGATGTTTGTACTGAACTTGATCTAAGACATAGCCAAGAACTGAACGACACCCCAGAGACAGAATCTTGTACATATTGCTTCTTTCGAGGGTACAATACATACCAGTGAAAGGAGTCCTATCTTCTCAAGCTAATTGTTAAGACGTTATTGACAATAAGCTTTATTGCTTTCTGTTGCAAATACGGTCAATGGCGAGAAATGAGATGTGTAAGAGCAGAGAGGTGAAGGATAATATTTGTCAGCAGATTTAAAAAAAACATTTCACTAACAGACAATGAACCAGAACTTGAACCAATAAACCTGTCAGTTAATAACGACAGTTCTGAGAGAGCAGGTGATAACGTTATTTATTATTTGTGTGGTTACCTGGTTCATACTGCAGCAAAGAAGATTGTGAAATGTACTTCCTGCATTAGGTCATTGGAAAGAGATTCTGAAACATTCAATGTTGCTAGTGATGTATGTATCCTCTCCAAGCTGAGAGACTATGGTGAAAGTAAATCTAAATTCTTAAATACCCGTCCTTATCTTTCTTTCACTTGATGAAACGTGTAGATGCAATAGTGGAGGAAAAGTTGGAGCAAGAAGGCGCGATGTGGGGTGATATATTTTCAGATTGTGTGGATATGATCTGTGAACTTCCTGTGTTCCGAAATGTGTGCTGCTCAAGTAATCACCTGTTACTATATTTCCCTAGGATAGTGTTTCATTATATTAAATGCCAGTTCATTTTCGGGGCGAAAGAAATGTCCAGGGAACTGAGATCCAGATCGTCTTCAAAATCAGCGGGAAAAATAATGAAAGTCTCTTCTGTTTAGAGGCAAGCTCTACTCCTCTTAGAAATTTATTTTAGTGTGTTCTGGATAGTATTTTAATATGTTCGTATTCCCTTGAAGATTTGCTTCTGTTATTCACAACTTGCTTAGTATTTAGTGCAATACTTCTTTTAATAAACAACGAGCCGGACAGGCCAAGTTACGCTAGTACCACCTAGCGGTGGAAATGGTCAACTACTGGAGTTCCTTCACTTATTACTTTATTCGCCCTGAATACAAGAAACGAAGAACACAAAACTAGATCCCTACTCGCCAGCCGATCCCCTTACTAGATAATCTTTACCACCCGCAAAAATATCAAACTAGTCTTGAACCGGAATTATGAAGGAAAGGTATTCCTTTCACTTAAAACAAAACCTGATGTCCGCCCTGTCCCAAAGAAAATTAAAAACCAAAGTCAATCCAAGGGAACTCTGACGAGACAACGTATCATACAAACCAGGCCTACATACAACTCACAAAAACAAAACTGATGTCCGTCCTGTCCCAAAGAAAATTTAAAACCCGAAGGCAATCCGAGGGAACTCTGATGAGACATCTAATCATATAGGACAATGCCCACATGACCTACAAAACAACATGCCTGAATAACCTAAGAACAAAGGGTATCAATCCTTAAAACCACTCTAAGAGTCCCATAACCTCGTAGGGAGTTAAGAATTGGTAGAAATACAGTTCCATAACATAATTAAAATTTATGGCATACGGCCAACGTAAAGGGAGCACGTAGTAATAAGAATAATGCAAATACGTTCTCAAACATAAAAATAAACAAAACAACACATGATATCCCAGAACGTATGTCCCCATAATGAATAACGACATAGATCATCTCAAGTGCATGGATACTTAAAAAATAGGCAGCTCCTAAATTAACAACTAAAAAATTACAGAGAGATTTAAATTTAAAGAAGAATAAATATGAATTTCACATAAATGGCGCTCTCCCTTTAAATAGAAAAACTAAATCGCCTAATGACCGAGGGATCCGTACACCTCGGGATCCATCAACTAACTAGACGCACGACAAGTGACTGGCTAAACTGAAAAATATAAATCTGGAAGTTCTTGTAGATCACAGGTTGGAGCCGGGAACGGGGAAAGGATACATTTCATATTAAGAACGAATAACTAAAGGCATCTTGCCACAGGACCAAAGAAACGACTATTACTCGTCCCAGGACAGGATCAGTTATCCCAGGGAAAATATTAAAATGAATAAATATGCCAAAATTATCCCGGGCTTCAGATACAGCATCTTCTTGCCATGGCGCCTAAAAGTCGAAGGATGTCGTTTCCTCCTTTCAAGATGAATTGTTGTCTACCCATCTGCATTCATGAATAGATGCAAACGTCAGTTGGCCTGGCGTTTACATAGGTTTAGCCACGTCTAGGTTCCAAGAATGATTAAATTGAGAGAGAGCAGGATCGTAAGTTTCGTAAATTAGAAGTTTTAAGATTTAAGACTTTACCACGACATGTACCATGCCGATAATTGAATCAGCACAATATAAAGAGAAGGGGGATATTCAAGACTGTGCTAACTACAGGGGCGTTAAGTTAATGTCCCATACCACGAAAATTTGGGAAAGGGTGATAGCATTGGTGAGGAACAATTTGGCTTCATGACAGGAAAAGGGACCACAGATTCAGTGTTTGTCCTGAGACAAGTAATGGAAAAGAATCGTGAAAGACAGAAGGGATTACACCTCGCATTCATGGACCTAGAGAAAGCATATGACCAGGTGCCCCGGGGAGAAGTCTGGAGACCTTTACGAGCGAAGGGTGTACAAGAGAAGTACGTGCAGTTGGTTCAAGAATTGTATAAAGTAGCAAGAACACAGGTTAGAAGCAGCATTGGACTTACAGATTGGATTCCGGTTCGGGTAGGTTTACACCAAGGTTCGGCTCTAAGTCCATATCTGTTTGACCTAATTCTGGACGAAATATCTTGTGGATTAAGAGACCAAGCCTCCTGGTGCATGATGTTTACAGGTGACATTGTGTTGTGTAGTACCACCAAAGATATCATAGAGGAATAACTGGAACAGTGGAGGGCAGCCTTGGAAGACCGAGGACTCAGGATTAGCAGGAAGAAGATGGAGTATATGAGGTTCAATACAGATCAGAATGCAAGGGGAAACATTAAATAGAGTGGATGAGTTCAAATACCTGGGTTCGATAGTGACTGGAGATGGAAATCTGGATGTGGAGGTGTCACACAGGATTCAGTTAGGATGGATGAACTGGAGGAAGATGTCAGGAGTGTTCTGTGACCGCAGGATCAAGGCTAGAGTTAAGGGAAAACTATATAAAACTGTCGTAAGACCAGCATTGCTGTATGGCTCTGAAACATGGCCAGGAAGGAAAACACACACAAACAGGCTTGACGTCACGGAAATGAAAATGCTCAGGTGGACGTGTGGAGTAACTAAGCGTGATAGAGTGGAAAATGTCAAAATAAGAGGAACACTGAAGGTTGTGGAAATATCGAAGAAGATACAAGAAAAGAGGCTACAATGGCACGGGCATGTGAGAAGAAGAGAGGAATCCTACTTGGGGAGGAAGATGTTAGACATGCAAATACAGGGAGTGAGAATGCGATGCAGACCTAAGCGACTATGGATGGGTTGTGAACAGGAGGACCTCAGAGAAAAACAGTTGTCGGAAGAGGATGTGCATGATCGGGCTAAATGGAGGAGAGCTGTCAGAAACATCGACCCCACAGAGGAGTGGGAATGATGTACAGAAAGAAGAAGAACATGTTCTTATAAAACATTTCCTCATCCAAGAGCAGATGCAGTGGAATGTTTTAATTGTTGTAGGATGTCTGTCACATCATTTCATGAAGTGTGTGCAATTTTGAAAGAAAAGCTGACCCGGTCTCCATATATGTCACTAGCATGTCCCATATTGCTGGATGCTATCTTTCAAAGATATATTATTCCATGTCAATTTCAGAATGATCCATGGGTAGGTAATGTCGTCACGCCAGGAGATGGCAGTTAAACACGCTGCGATGGGGGTAAGGGAGGGTCTTGCAGTACGCATGCGCGGCCTGCCTATTCCAAACCTAAATATATCGGCTGGCAGTCAGTTGCTGCTACTTCCTGCATGATAATTTGTTATCGGGCTTAACGTGTGTGTTTATTGTTACCTTCCTTCCAACTGTCGATATTCTTACAAGCCTTTGGGTTTACTTTGAGCCTTTGGGTTTACTTTGAACAGTGTGGCAGTATCAGGTACAGTAATGGAAACAGTGACCAACTTAATGTTTTTGGAATGGGCGATACGCAGTGAGCGGGAAGACAACTGCAGTTCAAACCCGACTGCCATCTCCTGGCGAGATATCAGTAGTTGCGATTGCTTTTCAGATGTGGTTGGGCAGTATGCATTATGTTGGATGGCTGTTGTAGTGCAACATGTGTCTCAGTTGTAACCAAAATTATTCAGTTACATACTCACCCTCGGGTTTTCGCCTTGTGCGGTTAATATTATTATATTGAGGACAGGAATAATTATTGTATAATTATTACCTGGTCAAGTCACTATTTCATTTTGGATATGGGTATCAATTTTATTTATTTAGTAATTCTGTAAGTATGTATTAGTGCCGTGGTGTGTGATGTGTGAAAATGGGGTTACCAAAATGGCCGCCTTATTGCCTGGGCTAAACATATTTTATATAGTGGCCTTAGTTGTTGACAAAACTCCTTGACAACGCACTAACAATGGACCTGATAGAAAGCTTGAGGAAGATGGAGTAATATGTAGAAAGCTTGGGAAATATGCAATAACAAGAATAGAAGAGTATCAAGTATTATGATTTAGTTTGTCCATGCAGACAGACAAGTATTGAGGGTTGTGTTTCCCAGAGATGATGGAGTAATAAGAATAAGGAAAGAGACTTTTCTGGTGGTAGTGCCAACAAGTCAGGAGGAAGGCTTCGAGTTGTGTTTGCAATTGCCAGACTGGATCATCGAATATTGAGGAAGATTATCCGAGAAGGAATTTAATGTCACCACAGTCGGAGGAAATTGATGTGTATGGGGAGATGGGAATTGAGTTGCCAGAAATTATGGAAGGAACAAGATGAAAAGAGGCATCCTAAACACAGAAACGATTAGGATCGAGAAAATGATGTTCATTGTGACGTAACAACCAGAAAGGAAGGATATTTTGATGAAGAAGAGACATATTGTGTAGATCATGACTTCAACATTCTTTTTCCCCTGGGATTATCCCAAACTAGAGCCATGAGTGTTTGGTGCTATATACAGTATATTGAATGTAGGTTTTACTTGTATCTCAAACATGTCCGAGATACAGATCTTTTCTGAATGTTAAGGTATTAATAAATCGGTGTATATTTTAGTGAAGTTATTTTACTTTTGTGTGATTCATTTAGCGAATACATCTCCCTACTACCCTGAGGTGGCAAGCTAGGTTATAAATAAATTACACAGTCTGAAAGGGACCTTAGGGTACACAGATCTCTATATAATTCAAAGTTTGTCTGTTCTTTGAGAATACCCTTTTAAAATTATTTTTTCATATGTTTGATTTTCTTTGAATTTGTCATGAATGTTCCTCGATGTCTGTTAGGATTTTAAATTTTATCAGTTTTAATGGTTTTTCAACGATTCTAGCCTAAACAGCTAAATATTAAGTAAGTGTTAGTAAGGTTATTAATAAGTTAGTGTATTTGTTTTGTAAATACAGGAAATAACATTTATTTAATAAGACAGTTTAAACAAATAAACAAGACGATAGCCCCTGACAGAACTGTTGAGCTCGCATACCAATACAGCCGGGCATATATATAATAGGCCTATGGGTGTGAAATATTGTACATTGATTGGTTAAAGATCGTAAATATTCTGTAGCTTTGTAATATATTGTATATAGAGGGACAAAGACTGTACATCCTTGACAAACAAATCAAGGCTATGAACACAATAGTGGCCAAATCCACAAATTGGCTACGGACTAGTTTTCAATGTTATTCTACAGATTACAGCAAAAGTAGTTCCAAGTAATTCTGTTACATCCCAACACTGCTCATAATGCAAATGGAATCTGAAGTAAGCTAGACAACTGCTGTAAACCAGAATGATGCAATAAAACTAGCAAATTTCCCCATAGTCGTTTTATTAGACCTCAAAATCACAGTATAAGATATGCATGAAGATAATCAACAGGTATAGAAAATAAATTAAGAGAAATAATATAGTGTAAAAACAAAGGGGCCATTCAAGTATTATATCTCCTTCCCCCTGCAACTTGCTCTTAACAAAGCCTTAAATAACTCTTCTCTAGTCTTATCTCGGAACAATACTTGGATCATCATTTAATAACTAGCTTATCCTTAAACAAGCTGTCTACAAACTATTGGCCTTCAACATGAGCTGTAAAGTATGCCCCTTGTTATAAAATACTTGAATGGTCCAAGTCAATGGTAAAACATATAAAACTTTTTGAAATCACAGCACAATCCTCCCATAATTCGGTCATCATACTTAATATCTATTGTCAGGGTCATCATAATGCTAGATACTTCACAATATAAGACATCATTAAGGTCTTTAGAAAAATATATATTTTTTGAAGTGGAATGTTAATCTTGTACTATGTACAGTGTTAGAGTGCTTATTTGTGCACTTTCCACCAGATGGTAAAATCCTCTTAAGATTTTCCATGGGAAGTCTTCTGGAAGCTGTAGTACCTGGTATGATGATTTGTCATGTCTTAAGGTTTCCTCTTCCTTACAAGTAGTTCGTGTTCAAATGGATTCTTCTAAACATTCTTCCACGTTGATTACACTGCAACATTAGTCAACAATGCTGCCTTATACCTAATTGTACACACCATAAAAACCAAGGTAAAGCTTGAATAATGCTGCATGTTAAAACAAAACTAACTACAACACCGAGTGATTCTATATTCATAGCAAATCTTTTTTGTAAATATATCTGTTATTCCAGTTGAGTTATGGAACCATAATAAAGAATATGAGTGGAGTTTGGGACTCAACTTTGCGACCAAAGTGAAAATGGGAGGTACGGAGGGATAGTGAAAACGTGGTGTGGTCTGTTCTGTTCCTGAGGACAGGCAAGCTGCCATTTCATTTAAGGGCTTGGATATTGTGGTACTGTGCCTTGCTATTGTGGAATAAATGTCAAATTCAAAGTTTGCTCGGTTAACCTTGGATGATGTGGAATGTACAGTCACACTTTTCATAACGGCACAGTTTTACTTTTTTTTTCTTGTTTAGTTCTCAAACCCAGAGCCAAACCTCAAAGGAATGAGTAGAGTACCCTCGTTTAATAATCCCTGGCATCGTTGTACAGGTTTTCATGTAAACCCACCATTGGGACTTGGCGAAAACAGTTACCAAGCATGTGCTAGCTTTAACATACACCAAAGAATCTATATAAAATTTTCATCATCATCATCATCGATTCTTCACTCCAGCAGGCCCCTTCCATAGCTGTCTGTCCTGCCACCATTCTTCTTCCACCACTGTCCTCCATTCTACGCTCCTCTTAGGCAAAGCTCTGTGGAACTGCTTCATCCACCCATCTCGAGGTCTACCTCTCGCCAATTATCTCCCTTTCGAAATAGGCTTTGGGTGTTCTACTCGAGGGCCTCCTCATCAGATGACCGAACCATTTCAATCTCGACACCTCAAGAATGTTGGAGGCTAGAACTAGATAGTCTCCTTAACCCATGAGATTAGTGACTACATGGATAATTCTCGTCAGGTGCGTCCACGTCCCGGGGGTGGGCAACGATACTATAGTAGTAGCTAAGTTCTGATGAGGACCCAGTCCTATGGGGTATAACAAGGCCCCATGCGCAGGGATAGGTGCGAAGACCTCAACGACAGCGATGGGGAAGAATGTGTAATTTGGTACGGCAGAGCTGGCGGAGGAGGCAACCCATCCTTCGTTAAGCATGCTACAGAAGTAGTGCAAAACGTTGGTTAGTGAGAATTAATTATGCGGCATAGCACTCTCAAAAGCTTTCACTTTCATTAATAATGGCCACAAAAATTGCTAGAGATTTAATATTACTAAAATGTTATATATGTCAACACTCGATACAAGGCTTGTTTTAACATTGAAAGCAAGTCTATTTATTCAACTGCTGGCTTACTACGCCTAACGCTGCCCAAGTTTTTCTTTTAGGGTTTACTTCCTTAGCCTTTGAGAATCCCTTCTCATCCCACAAGACAGTGGGTTTCATCTGTACCAGAATAAAGAACCAGACAATAGAGCGCTAAACGCCAAATTCACGTACCATGATACGTACTGGTACTGGCTTGAGGCTTGGCTGGAAATGATAAAGATATTGGTAGTGTGCAGCACCTATCGGAAGGATAATCATATGTTCCTGCTGAGGTTTGTGAGAGAGATCTCAAAATAAACTTGTAAGGAGAATCACAATAGTTGTTGGAATTCCAACTGGTATTATTAACTGTAATTAATTAATAAATTAAGAAGAAGAAAAATCCCACCCACAGTACATGGGTCCGATGAGAACATTGTCCTAATCCCCTAAATGGATAAACAACAACAAATAAGCAAGCAACTGATCCATTAAATATTTTGAAGAAATGATAGCAGATAAATACACTGAAAGTTAATTTTAGATACATTTTTATATTATTGCACATGGTTTATCTTTGAGATACTTTTAGTATTTTTCCTACAGTATAGCGGCTTCGGTGGCGTAGTTGGTAGCATGCTGAGCTTCTATGCCCAAGATCGCGGGTTCAAACCCGGCCGAAGTCGTCGGATTTTTTAAGATCGTTAAAAATCCCTCACTCTGCCTGCCTTCGGAGGGGAAGTAAAGCCGGCGGTCCCATGTCATAGATTTATGGCGTGTTAAAGAACCTTTCACTAATTACACCTGAGCGAAGCTAAATTAGGTTAAAAATGTAAACTACGCTCAGGATCCTACGTTCGTCGCCAGGAGCCGACTGTGGTGGCGTCTAGTAGCCAAGTTCTAAACTAGTAGTCGTCGACTGTGGCGTTTGGCGGCAAAAGTAGGAACTACTTGAAAAATTCAAAGTCTGCAGTCCTTACTTAAATTAAGAAACAGATAACACATTTAACACCGGTTATCAGACAGATTCTACACACACCAAAAGTACACGGGGCTACATGACCGCGTTGTCGTAGCCCCTAAACTGAGGAACCAACCAACTACCTACAGTATACATATGTCTCGTATTATTTCAAATTACCGGTACTTTTTAAATTTAATTTTTATATCCTACATGCTTAACCCTTTAGCTTTCAAGGTAACGATCCAACGGTACCCATGAGTCCTGCGAAAACTGACATGGTAACGATCCGTCGTTACCCATCTTTATTATTATTAGTTCATTATTTACGCGCCAGATAGGAGCATTTTTTTAACGAAATATGAAGAGTACAGTTTTAACTCACGTTATAATCCGTTGGAACTGCAGGCTATCTGTATTTATCGATATTCTTAGAGTCTGAAACATGTGTTCACTGGAGTTCCATGTCTTGCTTACATCGTGATTGGCGGCAAACTTGCGTTCATTTCTCTCCGTTTTCGTACGTGATTATATGGTGAAATTAAGCTGTATCATAGGCAATGTATTTAGTTTACTTGTTAGTTCATTATTAAAATAGTTTTCTTAGGTAATTAGGTGCTTAGTGATAGCGTAGTGACAGACATAGTTTACTTAGGTTAGACCTAGTTATTTATCGCATGCAACATGGCGATGTGAGTTCAATTAGCTGACAATGATGTTTCTCTGTCCAAATCGGAAAGTTTAGATGATAATAATCCAGCATCTCCAGACATTGATGTTAGTGTGGATAGGGATGTGTGTTTTATACAAAAATTGCTGACATTTTTCAGTGCTTCATCACTTTAAAAATTTGAATCTATCCTTGGATCTAATGAACATAGAATCTTGATATTTGCCTTGCTAGTAAACAATAATATAGCCTTCCTTCTGACATAAATAACAAACTTAGGCTGTGAATGGCATTTCCAAGAATTACTTCCAAACTTTGAAAATTTGAAACTTGTAACTTTGTTTACAAATTTCTTATTATTTTAACATTAAGCCCTTTTGGTTTAGATACATGGCTTACTTGCAGTGATAATAAGTGATGTATACTCTATAAGTTTACCAACTTTCATGTTGATATCTTGATATCTTCATGTAATTTTAAAAGACATGTATACATAGTGTGGTAAATATGGCTGACAGTTTTCACACATCCATCACCTGAGAGCTTGAAAGCGAAAGGGTTAAGCATAACTTCCAAGGTCTGATTATGGCATTTTCAAAATTGTACTGTATGGGAAATTTTAAAAGCACCTCAGTCCAAAAGCAATAACATAAAATTCCTGCAGTTCTCATTTATTACAGACTACATAACACCAAAAAAAGAGACATGGCCATGATAACTTTCTAAACTGACAATCCAGTTCTTATCAACACATGGTTATTTCAAAATTTTCTGGGTAAACTTGTAATTACACTGGGATACAATTCATTCCTAATGTGATGTAATAAACAATGTTAAACATTATAAATTATCATAAATATAAGTTTGGCACAATGATATAAATTACACAAAATTGTGGTCAAGATGTTTCTTCTTCCTTTCAATTAAAACATATGTACCTCTCAGTCATAATTTAAAGCTTTACTTTAGAGCTGAACAGAATACTGCAAGACAGAAGAATATCATCTCTGACATTTATTTAAATTTATTTATACTGCATCTCAGGACATTGTTGGACAAAATATTCTCTGCTTTTCCAAGTAAGGCTTGTTCAAGCTGGGACAAAAAAATCACAAAGACAAATCACTTCTGTTATGATGCAGAGATGTAAGATTGGTATTTGGAATTACATGCCCATTGGGAAATCAGTTGAATTTCTTTCCATTTTATTAATAGAAATTAAATAGCTTTTCAGTATGTTTTTTACTTAAAATAGTTTGCCTTCTTAATTAAAATACATAAATGAGACCTCTCATAGTTAAGGAAATGCAACATTTTCATTCAAAATAATACATTTGTATGGACATTTTTTACTTACCACCAAATATCACAGATGCTTATATTGTTCTTTCAGTAGATACATGTTCAATATAAAATGTTATATGGTAAAGTTACTTTGACCATCCAAAGAACCCGAAAAGAATATACACTGTACTTTAAGATAAAAAGCCATGGCTGCTACATTTCCCCAAATCATTTGCATGTACATTTTTCTTATCTGCTGATTTGCAATGTAGCCATCATTGACTATTAGAAGATAACTTATTAATAGTTTATATGCAAACAACAAAATATAATTAGCCAGTTTCATGGGAAGGAAGATAAAGAAGTCACACAGGAAACTAAAACATGCTGCTATGCAAATGTAGGTTCACAAGGTTCCTCCATTCCTAAAAGTTTTCATGAACAAAAGAAACTAGTTAACTTTGAGATAGGAAATCTGGGATAAACTCTGTAATCCAGGTAATGATGCCTCATGAGCATTTGTGACTTAAGTCATTTAGTACCTTCGCGATAAAAAATACTAGTGGTCTGCAAGAAGTATCAGCTCCAGTCCTTTATAATTAAGCAATTGAGAACAGCAATACACAGTCACTCGAGTGCAAAGGCTTTTGCACTGCAAGTACTGTATGTTGTATCCAGATCCTACACTAACCTGTTCTATCACTTTAAATTAAAGAGTTATCGATCCTGTTCTTGCAGGACTTGGCATGGCAAGTGTTACCTTATTTCCAGAATAAAGTAAGAAATCTCACTACATAACTATAGAGTTAAAAATGAGACAGCAGTTGGGATTCAAACATTGTTACGAAGTTTAGGTGATAATATTGTACTATTAAGTAACATGTCACTTTTGGCTTAAGTACTTCCTCACATTTAATCGTTACTCCAGGTAAAAACCACTAATGTGTGTGTGCAACTTTTCTGTCAGGATTTTGTGCCATATTCTCTGAACACGACTGAATGTAAAGGAGAGGTCACAGGTGACCAGCTCCATCCAATCTATAAGCAGAAGTTGAACTAATATTGTTTTCTTATATACAGAGGTCTAAATAATCTACCATAGGTGATTAGCATGTGTATCTTGATGTACATGTCATATTGTTGTGCAAGTTCTGTATGGTATTTAATTTTCCATACCAAAGATGTGGGTTAAAGGATAATTAAAGTAGCAAATGTTCTTCAGTCTCCCAAAATTTGCAGCATATAATCTCTGGGTGCCACATTTATCACTAAAATAGAGACTTGGGACAATATACAGTAATATTGTATTATGAACCATATGATGATGTGTGATGGTGACCCCCAGTGTTATATGGTGTTCTGTACCAATCCGTTCCTGTTAAATAATACAGATTTATCTATTTGAGGACTCACTGAATGAGCACATCAACAAAGTCAAAGGTCTGTATTTGAGTCCAAGCTACCCCTCCCACCCTGCAAACAAATGGTCTGATGGTGATGAGAATAAAGCCAACTAATTTGGAGATAAATGAAAATTTGAAAGAATGACATGTCATTGCAAGGATAATGCAGCTTTGCTAGCATCCTCGGAAGAATCACACTAAGCTACAGGAACTAGGCCTACTACACAATATGTTACATAAATTATACCTGCCTTTGTATCTTTGAAAATGAAGTACCGTATTTGGAAGTTTGATATAGAATTTTTGCAAACTAGAAGAATCTAAGACCCACCAACTTCCAGAGCTATGCTTGCTAAGGTAGAAATGCATAATTGGGCTTGAGAACAGACATGCTCCTTCTCTTTTTCATGTTTGAAAGTGGAGATCAGCAAAGCTTTGTTTGAAAGTAACTCTTATGAACCAATGATAGCTGCCTGGAATATCGAGCAGATCAATTATACGCAATCAATATTGCAGAGCCACTTATGCTTCAATCTTCTGACCAGTGTAATAGTGTGCTTCTGTTCTCTAAATGCTGGAAAGGCAACTTGTGTCATGACCCAAGATAACCTCTAATTCCCAGTACATGTTAAAATATAATGTATGTTAGTCTATTGCCACAACTCCTCCTCATTCCATCTTCAACCTAGTTCTCATTAGATTTTCAACAGCATTCTTCAGTCCTATCAACTTTTGGGATAATATACATCTTTTTTGAAACTACTTCCTTACCCTGGCAGTGGAGATTTTGCTTATTTACTGTATTAATTCTTATGCATTTCCTGCAGTTTTTAAAAATATTTTACTAGAATGTAGAGGTATAGTAAAAAGTCATATTTCTTCCCACAGTGGATACTCCTGAGATTGGTACATTATTGAAATCTGATTTGCTTATCCAGATTAAAATGTAAAGACTAAAAAGTATTCTGTTAAAATTTAAGACTGATGTCTTCCAGATTTTCACAAGTCCCTTAATTTCACACAGGCATTCCTATGTACATCACAAACTGGACATGATTTTTAACTTATTGCAGTGTTTGCTGTGTATTACATATGTTACTTCAAGATGTCAGTATGAATCATAGTGAAGTAATGATTTTTGTACATAAACAAGATAATGCATCAAATAAATAAAATAAAAACACTGATCTTTTAAATCAATATTAAGTATTCTACTCTAAAACTAAGGAGTACTGTCCTGCATATCATGATCAAAGAAAAATAAATGTTATTCCTATTTCACATAAAAGGAAAGCCCAGGTTTGTAAGATAATCTAAATCTAAATTAAAACAAAAAACAGTCATTTTACTAACATTGTTGAACCCAGCAAAATTCACAGCTTGTTTCATCCTATGTGTGATGCTTGTCTTCTTTGTGCTCATTGTGTCATAAGTTGGCAAGCACCTACTACTTGACTTACTGTGACTGTACACACAGTACTCTGCAGTGTTGTAAGCAGCCCCTAATGTCTGTGCTGACAGTGCCAGAAATGGGAGAGACTGCCTTACTGTATTGCAAGATACAATACCAAGAAGATGGTTGCTTTGCATAAAATAGTGATAGTTACGCAGGCAGAATCTTACACTGACCACAATTGGCCATTACAGTAGCTTGATACCTTTCCACTTGGATGGTTGTATTATATATGTCATATTTTCTCCTTAGTAAATATGTTGCTTGCTTTAGCACCACCTCTGCATTGGCTGCCGAGTCTGAAATGTAACAACAAAAAAAGGACATGAAGAAACTAGCAAAATTTCTCCTTCAAGATAAACACTGCATAGGAACACCTATCAAGAGAAAAAAGAGTTGGAGCACTCAGCTAATTCTGTTTGGGATGATGATGATGATCATCATTAAGATAAGGGTTCAACATTTTTTCAACTTCTTTTAATGACATTCTATATCGCAATAATGCCATAATTTGTTTAATTATGGTATGTGTCAAGATACATACACTGTATAACAACAACAAAAACGCACCGGGAAGACGTTGTCCGATTGTAAGGAAATTACATATGCGAAGACATTCGGACCGAACATGCAACTGATTAAAGCTTCGTGTCCAATGAATGAATAGAGCGAGCTCCCGCGCATCCAAACTGCGCATGCATCAGGTGTATATAACGCACACGGCACATTTTGCTATGCGTATGCTCAAAGTAGCTGTTGCATTTGACTGCAATATCTGAACGTCGGCTGTAAGAATGGCAGATGTCAGAGTTTGAAAGAGGTCGTGCGATCAGATTGAAAGAAGCTGGTTGGTAAAATCGAGCTGACGCTGGACATTTGCGTCGAAGTAAATCGGCGATCAGAAGAGCTGGCAAGCGTGGGTCAACAACGGCAGTTATCAGCGTCAGGACGGCAGTGGTCGACCGAGGGCCAGAACAGCACGGGAAGACAGAGCGATTGTTAGAACAGCTGTCATAGCACCGGAGTCGTCGTTATCAATGATCCAGCATGTGACCCGCACACATGTGTCCTCCATGACCATCAATAGACGCCTGAGCGACAGGAATTTGGGCTCGCGCCGCCCGTTACGCCACTTACCACTCACGCCTCTTCACTGTCAAGTCAGATTACAATGGTGCCGCACTCAAGCAATGTGGAACTGCGCTGACTGGGGACGTTTAGTCTTTAGTGACGAGTCCTGTTTCCAACGGTGCCCTGACGACAACCGCAGACATGTTTGGAGAAGTCCAGGCCAGCGCGGGGATCCTGCCTTGACTATCGCATGCCACATAGTCCCATAACAGGGAGTGATGGTCTGGGGTGCCATCTCCTTTGATAGCCGGACCCTTCTGGTAGTAATTCCTGGCACACTGACAACACAGCGGTATGTAGATGACATTCTACGGCCGGTTGTGTTACCGTTCCTTCAGCGACATCCAGGCCTTACTTTCCAACAGGATAATGCCCGGCCGCATACGGCACATTTTGCTATGGACCATCTTCAAGCTTGCCCTATCCTTCCTTGGCCAGTTCGGTCGCCTGATCTCTCTCACAAAGAGCATATTTGGGACGTCATGGGAAGGCGATTGCGAACATCCCGGAATGTCGCCGATTTAGCCCAACAGTTGGAGACCATTTGGCAAGAAATTCCGCAGGACACCATCCGGGAATTTTATCAGTCCATGCCACGTCGAGTGACAGCTTGCATCCAGGCCAGGGGTGGACCAACACCTTATTGACGTCCTCACTTTGTAAGGCTCTAACTCTGCAATAAATAATTCGATTGTTCTGCAGTTTTGATCGTTTGTTTGTTGTTCTATGCCTGTTCCTCACATCTACCGATTTTTATCGCCATCGGACAATTCCTGCCTGGTGCTTTGTTTTGTTGTTGTTATACAGTGTAGTTTAGTTTGCTCGCACATCAATTGATAATTCTTCTACAGTATGTTTTTATATTTGGTATTTAAGTAAAGAATAAAATATATTTAATTTTGAATGACATTATTTGATTAGTGAAAAGGAAAACGTATAGTTTTACGTGACCGTTAATGTCGCAACGAGGCACGGAATCTCCATTTTTATTTAAAATCCAAACTACAGGATGTGATATTTCACTTCAAAAATCTCACATGCACTGACCGGGAATTGAACCCGGTCTGCCTTGGTGAGAGGTAAGCAGCTTAACCATTGCACGACCACAACCACTAGTGAAAAGGGGAGTTGTTATCGATCCATTTTGGGGCTTGCAACATCGTGGTCAATTTAGCCCTGTATACTTGGGTGCATGTGGAATTTGTATAATAACCTGTGCTTCTGCACGTGGGGAGGGAGGAATTTGCAATGTAGTGATATTTCAAAGGAAATACTCTATATTTAAAATCATTATTCCTGGATTGCTTTTTATTTTTATTATAAGAGTCTTCAACTCACACAGTTTGATCAGTAGCATAAATGTCGGCCCTACTTATCTATGTAAAAACATCCTATTTTACGTTAAACTGTAAGCGAGATGCGCCTACACCAAAGAAAATCAAAACCTATAGAGCATCCAGCGTTTAGAAAAGACTGTGGGTCTTATGGGCTTTTACTTTTAACGGAAATCCCCCCCACACTGGTTTTGTTACCTCATCTTTTGTCATGAAGGAACTCTGAACATATATATTTTTCGTCATAATAGCTTCCTACAATTATCTGCCAATTGATTACCTTTGTTATTGCATACGAGTATCGTTCATATTACGTCTTAATAATTTAAAGATTTTCGAGGTTAGCACGCTGGAAAGAAGAGCCTCGTCCTGTGCTGCATGCTCACCCGGAGTGGAGCACGTGCTCTGTTCCGCTGGCAACATAAGTTCTAAAGCACTATCCGTCATTGGTGTTATTGTTGTGTGTCCATTTTATTTTCTGTTCGATCGAATCAGGGCTGCCGACCCGCTATCTTCCGAATGCAAGTTCAAAGCTCCGCGCCCCTAACCGCACGGCTAACTCACTACAATATTACAAATATTAATAGTAGGGGAGTGATGGCGCTTCCAACTCACTCCAGAACCCTCCTCTTACCACTACTAAGCCTCAGCCATGTTAAATATATCTCGAACGCATGGTTCGATTTTGACAAATGAGGTGTCGTTGGACTCGGGCTGACGTCTTCTTTGCTATGGACCACTCGTTATATTTTTGAAAATTTTTTGTTTTTTTTTGTTTTCGAAAAGATGCGATAGTTTGAAAACCAAACAGGATTGAACGTTGTGCCATGGCTCAAACGAATGGTCTTTATGGCCTTTATTTTTTGTAATAAAACTTTTTTACTTTTTATGTTTTTTTGAAAACACTCGGATTTTGAAAATCCTATATTTCGGAAACTAGGAAGTTTACAAAAAGGTTTGTTTGACGTAAATTAATGGTCCCTATGCCCTCTACCCCCAAAATAAATGTCAAGTCTCTAGAGCAACAATTTGTGTTTTGTAAGTAGTGTGGTAGTGGGGGAGCTGTCCACTAACTTATTGAGCCCTCCTCGTATTTTCCCCGAAGCTGATATTTCGCTAACCAATGGTCGGATTTGAACATACAGGGTGTCCTAGCACTCGTAGTGATGCCCCCTACTTTCCTATGGGCTCTTTATTTAATTAAAAGATCAAAACTAAAAGGTCATTCGCTTTTAATATCTCGCGAACCAATTATGCTAGAGGTGTGTTCGACAGGTCCAAAGACTCGGGCTGACGTCCTCTTTACTATAGACCACTCGTTATAATTTTTAATAAAATTGGAAACTCGATTTTGGGGTAAACAAGTGTTTTTTGTGATTTTTGCCGATATTTCACGAACGAATAACGCTAGAGACATGTACGACGGGTCCAAGGACTCGGGGTGACGTCCTCTTTGCTATGGACCACTCGTTGTAATTTTAAAAAATTTGGAAACTTGATTTTTGGGTAAACACATGTTTTTTGTGATTTTTGCCGATATCTCACGAACCAATAACGATAGAGACATGTACGAGGTGTCCTAGGACTCGGGCTAACGCTCCCTTTCAAATGTGGTAGATATTTTATTTCCAAAAAATAATTCACAAAGGGCCTAACGCCATACATCTTGAAAAAACGTTTTTTTTTCTTTACCTGTTTATAATGTTTATGAAGCGTGGTGGTTGAGAGAGACGATACGGCTGGGTGTGTGTGTGTTTCAACGAACCTGTCGCTGACCACGGTGGCTATGCTTAATAGAACAATCGCTATTTCGGCGGGTCGGTGTATGACAGAGCGAGGGTTCGTTTTCTGATATTTTACCTTTGACGTGTAAACGGTGATGAGAACTTGATTCTATGTTGGTCGAAGCGAGTACAGAAAACCAACTTGCCGACGAGCAGGAGGTGAAGGTCATTTGAGCTTATTGGAAGGCATTGATCTGACTTGACAACAAGTGCAATGGAAAAATGACCATGACGCTTGAAAGTGAAATAATCTGACCATTGTGGTGGCAGGGGAGTGCGAAAGGCATGCACACACATGTGTGAAACCACATGTAGGCTAAACCAGTGACATCCTGTTTTGCTTCGTACGTGACAAAATGCAAGTCCATGTGAAATTTGATCTACCGCAGGTGTTCACCTTGGACGTTATCTGTCCACGTGCGCGATAACTGTTAACAAGTCACAACCTGTTTTGCTTCGTACGTGACAAAATGCAAGTTGACGTGAAATTTGATCTGTCACAGGTGTTCAGGTTGGACGTTAGCTGACCACGTGCCTGATAACAGAATGTTCAAAGCGTGGGGGAAAAAAGATTATACATGCAACGTAGCATATACACACATCAAAAAAAGTTTTGCATCACCTCGGTTCCAAGAGTTCCGGAACCTTTAAATACAAAGGGAATAGAGATCAACACAAACAACATTTCAGCTCGTTTTATTGCTCATGAGACCCACACATTGCATGTTGTACCATCATACAGCTAGACTTTCAGCATTTGTGGTCCAGATTGCAGTACACACCACTACCTCTAATACCCAGTAGCACGTCCTCTTGCATTGATGCATGCCTGTATTCGTCGTGGCATACTATCCACAAGTTCATCAAGACACTGTTGGTCCAAATTGTCCCACTCCTCAACGACAATTCGGCGTAAATCTCTCAGAGTGGTTGGTGGGTCAAGACGTCCATAAACAGCCCTTTTCAACATATCCCAGGCATGTTCGATAGGGTTCATGTCTGGCGAACATGCTGGCCACTGTAGTCGAGCGATGTCGTTATCTTGAAGGAACGCATTCACAAGATGTGCACGATGAGGTCGAGAATTGTCGTCCATGAAGACAAATGCCTCTCCAATATTCTGCCGATATGGGTGCACTATGGGTCGGAGGATGTCATTCAGGTATCGTAAAGCCGTTTCGGAGCCTTCCATGACCACCAGTGGCGTACGTCGGCCCCACATAATGCCACCCCAAAACATCAGGGAACCACCACCTTGCTGCACTCGCTGGACAGTGTGTCTAAGACGTTCAGCCTGCCCAGGGTGCCTCCAAACACGTCTCCGACGATTGTCTGGTTGAAGGCATATGCGACACTCATCGGTGAAGAGAACGTGATGCCAATTCTGTGGGGTCCATTCAGCATGTTGTTGGACCCATCTGTACCGCGCTGCATGGTGTCGGGGTTGCAAAGCTGGACCTCGCCATGGACGTCGGGAGTGAAGTTGCGCATCATGCAGCCTATTGCGCACAGTTTGAGTTGAAACACGACGTCCTGTGGCTGAACGAAACGCATTATTCAACATGGTGGCATTGCTGTCAGGGTTCCTCCGAGCGGCAATCCGTAAGTAGCGGTCATCCACTACAGTAGTAGCCCTTGGGCGGCCGGAGCGAGGCCTGTCATCGACAGTTCCTGTATCTCTGTACCTCCTCCATGTCCGAACAACATCACTTTGGTTCACTCTGAGACGCCTGGAAACTTCCCTTGTTGAGAGCCCTTCTTGACACAAAGTAACAATGCGGACGCGATCGAACTGCGGTATTGACCTTCTAGGCATGGTAGAACTACAGACAACATGAGCAGCGTACCTTCGTCCTGGTGGAATGACTGGAACTGATCGGCTGTCGTACCCCCTCCGTCTAATAGGCCCTGCTCATGCATGGTTGTTTACATCTTTGAGCAGTTTTAGTGACATCTATGAACAGTCAAAGGGACTGTATCTTTGATACAATATACACAGTCAACGTCTATATGCCGGAGATCTGGGAACCGAGGTGATGCAAAACTTTTTTTGATGTGTGTATATAAAGACATGTCGTTATCATTTCCACGCTCACTTAGGTGACTACCTTTGAACACACTGCATTGCATGAAACCCCTGGTCTTGTTTAACAGTTTTGGTGTTGGTGGAAAATACTTAACCTTGTTGTGAGGTAGGTATATATTTATTCATTTATATATTTATTGACATATATATATATTTACATGCAATTATTTATTGATTAGGTAATTAACGATTTTATTTATTTGTTTGTAGATAACGTGTATAGCATACCTGTTGTGTGTCTGTGGGAAAGAGATTAAAGAAAGAGAAAGACAGACAGATAGAAAAGGAAACCATTTCCACGCTAGCCCACGAGACGAGAATATAGCAAAGCATTACACGTGAAGGTGAGATTTGTTTTTTTTTAATTTGTAACCTGTTTGATTTTGTTTTGTTTATGAAATGCATAAACTATATGGAATGGATATAACTTATGGTGGTTTATTTTATTTCTTTTTAGAGTGTTGGAAAACGCTTGACCTCTGTTAATAACCAGGAACGTGTGTGTTTGGGACCATTGTCAAGCAGTCTACAGCTGAAAACTCAGGTGAGAGTGTTCTTTCTAAAATAATGTCATTTGCTACTGCTACCGATAGCCTAACTTGGGAACCTCTAAACAGTTGTTTCAAATCACGTGTGTGCTCTGGCCGCGTAGTCAATGTTAGAAAAAGTTTGATTCCCAAAGAATTTTTACAATCTTGTTTTGAAATTTTTAAAATTGAAATTTGTACAGCGCAAAGGTTGCGTACGGCTTTAAAGGTGAATACAGAACTAGTGTGCGATTTCATATATAAAAAGAAGGACGGTGAGCATAAAGAGACATTTTATATTTGCAGTAAAATGCAAGAGCTATTCATAGCCCATAATTTGGAACAGTGGTATGAAACCCACGTGGTGAATGCCTTACTATCAAAATTTGATAAACTGCAACAAGGACCGAGTGGTCTAGCCTTAGACAAAATTCATCATTTACAAATCAACATTTGTCATTTCAACCCGTTGAATGCTGGGTCTAGCTATATTAAAACACCACCAGCTATAGCTTCGAAAAATGCTGTGGTCAATATAAAGAATCGTGACAATGATTGCTTTCTGTGGTCTGTGGCTGCGTTTTTGCAGCCAGCACAACATAATGGTTGTCGACCAGGAATGTACAAGGCCAAGTTTGTTGAATTGAAACATACTTTAAATTTAACTCGAGTATCGTTCCCTATGGACTTAACCGAGATCCATAGGTTTGAACAAGATAACCAGGACTTTTCGTTCATGGTCTATGGCCTTAATGGTGATGAGATTGTGGGTCCTCTTTATGCCACAAAAGAACCGAAACGACATCACATTCATCTTTTATATTTATCTGTAGGAGAGGTGAATCACTATTGCCTGATTAAAAGCTTGAGTAGATTGCTAAGCAGACAAGTGTCTAAGCACACTGGTGTAAAACATATTTGTGATCGTTGCTTGCAATATTTTACAACCCCCACGCTTTTGGAACGTCATAGGATGGATTGCGTTTCTCAGGAAGCAGTGAGATTGATATTGCCACAAGGGGACAAGACTGTGTTAAAGTTTAAGGACATTCACAAGCGTGACACTGTTCCCTATGTGGTATACGCAGATTTTGAAGCTCTCACCACACCCATGGCGGGATGTGAACCAGATCCCACCATTAGCTCAACCACACCCATTCAAAAACATGAACCCTTTGCCATAGGATTTAATGTGGTGTGTGCCTATGACCCCACACAATCCGTTTACAAATACCACGAGGGGCCAGATTGTGCCAAATGGTTCTTGGATGAACTTGTCAAGTTGGCTCATGATGTACAGCAATTACTGGACCACCCAGTACCCATGAGCCTATCTCCAGAACAGCAGCAGCAGTATGAGCATGCCATGACATGCCATATTTGCAAAAAGCCTATTTTAAATAGCGAGGAAAAAGTCAGAGACCACTCGCATTTTACAGGGGAGTTTCGAGGACCTGCGCACAGCAAATGCAACTTGAACTTTCTAGCTCCTCGTTTCATCAGTGTCTTTTTCCACAATCTGGCGAATTATGACATTCAGTTTTTGATTCGTGAATTGGGTCATGTCAACAAGGGCTCGTTTACCATTATTCCCCAAAACCATGAGCGTTTTACGGCCCTGACATGGAGGTTGGGCGACTTTAGCATTCGATTTTTGGATTCCTTTAAGTTTATGGCATCCTCGCTAGACAGCCTTGTGAATGGCTTGAATGAGGAGGAATTAAAAAATACTAGAATGCATTTTAATGATCCTGAGCAATTTCAATTGTGCATTCGGAAAGGTATATTCCCGTATGATTTCTGCAACAGCTGGGACGTGTTAAAGCAAAGAAAACTCCCACCACAAGAGAAATTTTACTCGAAACTAACACGCAGTACCGTTTCCGATGAAGACTATGCACATGCATGTCAAGTTTGGCGAGTGTTTGGCATGAAGACGCTAAGTGAATATGCTTTGCATTACCTAAAACTGGATGTATTGCTGCTCACTGATGTGTTTGAAAAATTCCGTAACTTGTGTCAACACATTTACGGTCTTGACCCGGCTCACTATTATACGAGTCCTGGGCTCTCGTTCGTTGCCGCTTTAAAATACACTCAAGTGGAATTGGATTTACTCACTGACGTAGACATGGTTCTATTTTTTGAAAAGGGCATTCGTGGCGGCTTTGTATCACTTAACCAGCGCCATGCCGAAGCAAACAATGTCTACATGCCTGATTATTCACCAGACAAACCAGAATCGTACTTAATGTACTATGACGTGAATAATTTGTACGGTTAGGCCATGAGTCAGCCTTTGCCCTATGGAAAGTTTGCTTGGCTGACAGAGAAACAAGTGTCAGAATTTGATGTGAACATGGCTAGCCAAGAAACAGGCCGTGGATATGTGCTAGAAGTGGATATTGAATATCCATCATCCTTGTATGATGAACAAGCCGATTTCCCATTCTGCCTTGAGCAAATGGTTCCCCCTGACAGTAAAGTGAAAATTGAAAAACTCATGGGCACACTTTACAACAAAAATCGGTATGTGCTACATATCCAAATGTTGGTGCAATGCCTCGCCCAAGGCTTGGTGTTGAAGAAAATCCACAGGGGTATTTCTTTTGCTCAAAAAGCATGGCTTGAGCCATACATGCGACTCAACACAGAGCACCGACAAATGGCAACACAGCAGTTTGAAATTAATTTTTTTAAATTAATGAACAACTGCATCTATGGCAAGTCTATGGAGAATGTCCGCAAATACCGTGACATTAAATTGGTGAATGTCTGGGAGGGGCAGTGGGGTGCCCGGCGGTACATTGCCAAGCCAAATTTCAAATCGATCAAAATTATCGATGAGGATTTGGCTACTATTGAAATGAGTAAGACCAGCGTGACCATGGATAAACCCATTTACTTGGGTCAAGTCATTTTAGACTTTTCTAAATCGGTCATGTATCGATTTCACTATGAGTTTGCCAAACGCCATTTTGAGAACGTCTCTCTTTTGTATATGGACACGGACTCATTCATTTACTACATTCGTCACTGCAACCCCTATGACGTCATGAGGCAGCATAGTGACTGGTTCGACTCCTCTTGCTATAGTGCTGACAACGTGTTTCAGCTGCCCATAAAAAACAAGAAGAAAATGGGCGTTTTAAAAGATGAATGCGGTGATTCCATTATGACGGAATTCGTAGGTTTGGCTTCGAAAATGTATGCTTATCGCACACTCGACTGTAAGGAAGCCAAAAGAGCAAAAGGTGTAGGTAGGGCAGTGGTAAAATCGCTATGTGTTGATGACTATCTAGCGGTTTTACGTACTGGCAAAGCTATGTCTCATACACAGTGCAGGATACAATCCAGCAACCATCATTTGTATCTTGTGGAACAGAGAAAACGCACCCTCGCCTCCATGGATAACAAACGTGTGTGGGCTGATGACCTGCTCACCAGCCTGCCCTGGGGTTATGATCGCAAGGAGGAGGAGGTGTGATTTCACTGTCTAATCGTTTATGGGACATAGTTTTATGTAACTTTTAGATTTAGTATTTTGTAAATATTGTTTTTTTGTCATTGTGAATGGTAGATTTTGTAAATAGGGGCAACCCACCTGGACCTTTTGCTCTTTAAAAAGTTCTATGCAACCTTATTTTTTTAAAATTTTTGATTGGTGATTAGTTTGATTCTTTTAACTCTGTACAAAGTTGAGTTTTTTTATTGTAAATATGAAATAAGTAAGATTTTTAGTAACTTTAATAACTAGTATTTAATTATTTTTCATAATGTAAATGATAAACTAAAAAAAAGTTCTTTTGGGATGAGTGTGCATGTCGAGATTGTGCTTTTGGGAATAAATAAAGTGGTTGTGTTTGTTCCCAAAGACAGGTGTGAATGTATGAGTAGAGAGAGAAAGCTCGTGTGTATGGTTGACCAGAGCAAACACGGTGAGGTAGGGTGGGTGGGTGGGGAGGGGTAAATAGTCTTTTATATACTTATTTTGTTTTGTCATTAGTTTTTTTTCCATTGAAATGTGGCAGTCAAAAGACATTATTTTTGTAAAAACAGTCTTACCTGCAGTAGTCGTAGACCTCGACGTTTCTCTAAACACGCATTAACACATTGCAGCATCGCCATGGTCAAGCAATTGCATCAACATCATTGTCAAATCTCAACTTTCGACATACACCAAATGGAAAAATGTGAAAACAGCAAAATGGAAAATCCATGTTTCCATATCACCAAAAACGCAAAACTTAAAACGGACATTTTTAAAAACTGGAAATGGCCATATGTAAAATTTGAAAATTTAAAAACTTCAAACAGACATTGTTTAAAAAGTGTCATCAACAAACTGGAAAAATCCATATCATCAAATTCATAAAACTTGAAACGAACATTTTTCACATCTGTAAATTGCAAAATGACAAATGGCAATGTGTGAAATGTGTAAAATGAAAAAATCAGCCATCAACATCACGATTTCTTAAAATTAATAAAAACACAAAACATCGTGCTCTGGTAAACCTTTGTTTTTATTTCATAACCATAAGGGGATTGACAAAAGAAAAATAGAATACAAACACATCCCAATTCCTCACTCCTCAATGTTTATGTCCATGCATCATCAACTTTCCTTTCATAGCACTCATGACAATTAGGGCTGCCATCCTTTCACCTACTGAGGCATCACTGGATGTGAAACGTTGTTTAGCTTTCTTCAATAACAATTTATCTGCCACATGTCTTAAACCAGGATGACTATGGCGATAAGAAAGGTCATGTTCCTTGCATGCTTGATCCAAAAGATTAATGGGTACATCACCACGTTGTAAACGTTTTTCGAGACGAGTTCCAGGGCCACAAAAACGATAACCTGGAAGATGGATTTCGAAAGGTAAGTATTGAATCACTTTGTCAATGACGCCATTGCCAGTACAGGTCTGGCATATCCTTTTCCATTGATGGTAAAAAGGTTTGGTCTTCCTCCTCCTCTGTGGACGATGTTTGTGTTTGTTGTTGTTGTTGCTTTTTCTCGCCATGACACCCGTGGAATGATTCAACAAAGTCTTTACACGGACTTTTATGACCGTGATACAGTTTCACTAGCTGGCAAGTCGCACACTGACGCATAGACGGTATTTTTGCCATGGCCACTTGCTTATGGTGATCGTAATCCGTACAGGGTTGCAATTCACTCAGCACAGGGTCTTGAGTCCATGATTTTGGTACATGTTGCCAGATTTCTTTGACCGCGTTGGCGGCCACATAATAAATGAACGACTTGGGCAGCGCCAAGAGTTCCTCTTTGGTAAAACTGTCTAGTTTCTTTTTGCACACAAAGAACTTGCCGATGGCTTTGTCCGTAGCATTGCCTTTCTCCATGGTATCACGAGCTATAGATGTTTACACGTCGCTTGTAGAAATCTCACTGACGTCATTCACAGGTAAATCTTGAGTTATAATTTTGTTCAACAACTCCCAGCAGGCATGGGTGGTTAACCAATGAAAGAGATGCCACGCATGCGATAGGGCTGTATGGGTAATGTTGCCACAGGAACAAGTATCCATGAGCGTTTGCAGGGAGGGGCAGCCCAACTCCATGAGGTCGATACATTGGCAGTAAGACGCCAAAAATGGTTGCAACCATTGACGTTTTTCATTACCTTTCACAAATACCACATTGGCCGAGGACAAGTGTGCTTTCATGACCACGTCCAAATATTTATAGGAAATGGTTCCCTGATTCCAGTCTAGTTGCCTATGATTTACAATCCACTGGGTTTGTTTACAGTCTTTTTCACACAACAAATCAAAAGCATGGGGTGGTTTAAATAGCAAATGCGTAGCTTGCGATATCCAAAACGTGGTACAATCGATCATGGCCACTTGTTTAAATATAAATTTGTTGTCACCAATTTTAAACCCTTGGCAATCCACAATGAGTGTGCGCAACATGTTGACGCTTGCCTGGACCAAGTTCAACTGACGACTGACGGACGATCAGGTGTGATCATGGCATGGACTTACCTGCCATGCTAGTTTCAAAAAAGAAGGTTAGGGTAGGACAGGGGGACATGCAAAAATTAGAATTTAAGAATTACATCATTTTATTATCATAACACGTTTTACAGGCTTTTCTCATTTTGGGATATGGACGATAGCAACTGATACAACAATATAGTCTCTTGTGTTTGTAACGTCCATAACACCGATGATGTCCCAATGTCTCTAAACTAGGCGTTTTTGATGGTGAGCTGCTCACCGAAGCACCATGGATACCATACGGTCCACACGTATCGTAACTTGTTTTTTCATCACTCAGAGACACAAGTGAGGGATAGCTTGAATGACAGGGTATATTTCCCACTTTCATTCTACACAGGTAGGGGCAGGTGGGAGACCAGCGCTGATGTTCCTGCATGGGTTCATCGCCCTCCTGCCATTGGTCTATGATGATGGGACAAAAGGCACATTTCACTTCATCTCTTGTTTTTAAATAGTAGAATCCAGCGGCCGCCAAGGCTTGAGGGTTTATGAAAGGCACTGGCCATGTGGCAAAAGTTTTGAAACGTTGTTCCTCAGAGTTTAAATTCATGGATGTAACGTCTCTTGAGGCTTTAAAGCAAGACATGACTGAGCGGCTTGACGTGGGTTGAGCTGTTATTTATACACTCGTCACTTGGTTGGCCAGTGGATAATAGTTGACTTGTTTGTGATGAATAATCAAACAGTAGGCCGTCGTATTGGCTGGTACATTGTCATGCGTTTCAAAATCTAGTCGAAAGTCGATATTGGATGGCTTGACAGACTCTTCCAGGTAAGAACAGTCAAAAACAATCAGTGGTGCTCTTGCCTTAAACGCTTGGGGTAGTAGCATGGGGCCGTTCTCTTTTTGATAATACGACCATCGAAATTTAGAAAACAAGTCGTACAGGGGGCCAAACTTATTTTTTGAAAAATCCAAATCCAGTCCTTCATAGGGAAACACGGCTCCGTTGAGGAAAAGACGTGCATTTCTCAATTGCAGGTGATCAAATTGCGTGGCATCTTTGGTTTGTTGATACTTGCGATTCGTTTGAAAACCCACGATCAGGTAGAGAGGTCTCTCTGTATAGCGAGCTGTTTTTACAGACCAACTGTGTGTGTTGGTGGTGGGCAATAGCGGATACTCATGGAGTGCCCAGCTTCTAAATTCCATGGGTAGAGGCATATCTCTCTTTACCATTTTGAGTATGTCCAGTTTTTAGCTATCTTCAAGGGTCACATGGGGGACTTTCCATAGCAAGCGTTGTAGTTGAATTTTTGAATCGATGGGGGCATCGTCGGCTCCCTTGAGTGCATTATTATCACTCCTGTCTCTCACTAGGTAAAGCACTTGCCTTGCGTTGACCACAATGCGTTGGTGATCTTCGGCAAAGCCTAAAATCAGTTTAAGAGGTAAATATCCAGTAAAGGTTCCATCAGTGTGTACCATCCAATCATTGGTCGAGTCAGGACACCAACCTGCCATGCAAAGTGTTTTACCTTCTTCCTCACTATAAGAGGGGTATAGTTTCATGACACTGGAAATGCCCACATTTCGAGTGCTATCCACCACGATATCGTTAATGACATACCGCACTTCAGAAAATAGAAAGGCCAAACCATGGTTGGCCAACTTGGATGTGGTGGGTGTAGAGCCATCGGCTTTGGTGAGCCGACCTTCAATCTGAATGACACTTTCATGCGGTAGGGTGTAAATATCTTGGTTGTTGATAACAAATTGAATTTCATCATTGTTATTGAGTCCAGGTGTTTGAGCTTGATAGGAATGGAGATCAATTCTTACCACTCTTGGTTGTTCCTCGATGCGGTTCGCTATCTCTAGGATAGAATTCATTATGAGGGTTGACGTGGTAACCCAAATGCCGTAAAATCTGCTTGCCTTGAGATGTTAACATGTATTCACTTGGCAAACAACTAACACCATTCCTAGACGGTGTTGTTGCTTTATACACAAACTTCATAGTGGCTTTAGCACCAACTTGTAAGTCACTGGTGTGGTAGAATCTAGATCAATGAGTTGTTGCTCTCTATTGATCAGTCTTAATGTTATATTACTAATACTATCGACAGCCACAGAATGAAAAAGCACCACTGGAGGGTTTTCACGAATAATATAGCCATTGGGTAATGTCACAATAAAGTCATAAAGCGAATGCGATGGTTCCTGATTGGTGTACACTTGGCTAATAATATTACACGTCACCGACACATGATGGTCCTCAATGAATTTCACTTCATGGTCTGATTCATGTTTTTTGTTGGGCTCCAACACACGTGGTTTAAATCCTAGTAATGGGCCAATGGAATCGGGGTGTGTTTTAAAGTCAATGTTGAAGGTAGAGAAAATACTGCAGCGATGAGTGTTGGTATTGCCTACAAGTTCAAACTTGTGCGTTCCGTCGAGAAATGACTTTAAACCATATTGATTGATCAACACCACATAAATGTGTTCATAAATATCATCGATCGTGTATCCACCAGAGTTCAAGGTGAGCACAGAATCATCATAGTAAAACTTGTTGTTCACATTTTCACGTATGTTGTATATTCGATTGTACGTTTCAAGAGAAACAAGTCCTAAACCATAGGGGTTTTCACTCAATTCGATAGGCGGGTAAAAGTCTAGGCTGACTTCAGGTCCACGTCCATGCAGTGTAAACGTTTTACTTTCTGCCGACATACTGGTGGCGTTTTAGCTTATGCTGCGTCTTCTATAAAAAAATTAAACACAAACGTCCACACTGTTGGCTGTTAAACGTTTGCTCACGTTTCACATTATAATATATCTTGATCCTGTTTCCAAAATAGGTCACTAGTTCCATGGGCGGAGGCAAATTCCCAAAACTGTCAAAGTACCATACCATGGATCCCTCTTTGACATAAGCTACATAATCCGTTCCTGGTCCTCGGTGATCATCCAAATTGACAACAGCACATTCCTGTTTCCAGGGTCGTGGGGGTAATTGGTTTCGCATAAACACACCTCGAAAATGAGAAAGCTTTAGTTGTTTAGCATAGCTTTCCACTTGTTGATGCGTCAGGGCATGTTTTGCTATGGCTGAGGTTATTTTTTTTTAATATTTCGAAATGGTGAAATCCCATATCCTTGTTGATAAAAGGCTGGCTTTAAATTGGCATTTCTAGCCCCCATGGCGATCGCTTCCATCGTTTCATTATGTCGCTGACTTTCTTTGAGTTGTTGCTTGCCCTGCTGCGCGGCTTTAATGGTTTTCGCCACTGCACTGGCACCGCCCAAAAGTGAGCCCAGAGCAGCCAAACCGGCAAATAATGCAGGTAAAAATCCCGCTCGTTTGGGGACGGGAATCACTCGCCCTTGGTTTGAACTCTGTCGCCGACGTTTTGGAATAACATGTCTCTGTGCTGCTCGAAAGGCTTTCCTTATGGTCAATACATTATTTTTTTCTTTTTTTCTTTCGCAAGGGCTTGTCCACGAATGTTGTAAGCCCAGGCTTTGCCAAGGACAAAGTCCTTTTTTTAGTCTTTCCCACTGCATACCTTTGTTTCACCATGATGATATTGACCCACAACCTTTCACAAGAAAGTTTAAATCACAACTAACGTTAGATGGTTATTTCAAGGCTGTATATTCCAATTCCACATAAAGTGGGAAATCGTTTATGGTTTTTCCCGCTTGCTTTTCATCCCATGTCAACATGAGGTGAAAGGATAATTCGTCACCAGCATTGACCATTTCATGCTTATGGACCAACATCCTATGACCATTTATCTTTATTTGTAAATGGTTCTCATCAGGTATGGCATATTTGATGTGAATGGTTCCATCATAGTGTAATCGATAGTGGCTTAAACCCGAAGCAAGCACATAGGTCAAGTGTTGATCATGGACTAACGGTAAATGGTTTCTGTCATTCAAAGGTTTTTCATTTGTCAGATACACTAAAAATACAGATGGGATAAATTTATAAAGCCTTTTCATTTCATGGGTCACGTAACGCTTGGTACAAACATCGTCTTCGTCTTGCGGGTCTTCCACGTGAATAATCCGATGGTGATTAGCGCTATAGCCATTCACTGTAAGCTGGGGCACTTTGTCATAAAACTCATACACTTTGTTATCCACATACGTTTTCGTAGTAACGTCTGTAGACACTTGAGGATGTTTTACATGGGTTAACCGCTTTCCCTTAAAGTCATAATCTCCCTGTTTTGTGCGTGGCACTACTGACCTATCCACATAGTGTTTATTAGCAGGATCTGTTTCTTGTTTAGGATCATGTATGGGGACAGACCTAGCTTTGGCCATCAACGCACGTCCAAAGACATCCATCGTCAACCTGTAGTACCAGTCTACTGTTTCTATGACAAGGCTCGGTGTCCTGTATATAGACAGCCTGCTAGCCTGTCTAAGCCTTAGTTGAAATGAAGATTATTAAGCAGCAAGTCATTCCCAGTGGGGGACATGGTTTCCCATCTCTGTCCCACATCACGTGAACAACGTCATGGTTCACTGTTTCCATCTTCCATTCGCTGCATCATTGTGGGACCTTCCGGCTGTGGAAAGACAAATCTTTTGCTAACGCTCATCACAGCGCCCAATGGTCTGCGTTTTCAAAATATTTATATTTTTGCAAAATCTCTCTACCAACCCCTCTACGTGTTTCTGGATTAAGTCATGTCTGGATTACAAAAAGAGAATATGGGTTATTTTACATTTTCCATGCAAGAAAATGTGATTTCACCGGATGAGGTAAAGCCTGATTCACTCATGATTTTCGATGATGTATCCACTGAACGTCAAGGTATCATTCAAAGCTATTTCAGCATGGGTCGTCACAAACATATCGATTGCTTCTATCTTGGACAAACGTATTCAAAAATGTCCAAACAGTTGATTCGTGACAATGCCAATGTCATTGTTTTATTTCGTCAGGACGAGAGGAACAGTCGTCACATTTATAATGAACATGTGAATCCGGATATGACCTTTCAAATGTTTACTGAATTGTGTGCTAAGTGCTGGAACACTCAACGTCATGCCTGTTTAGTAATTGACAAACAAAGTGAACTCAACCAAGGACGGTATCGCTTAGGGTTTGATCATTTTATTGCTATTTAAGGCCCTGTCTCATTCTCCATCAAGTCATTTGTCAAGACACCATGGCGTTAGCAGAGAGTCAATTGAAAAAGCATATTATTAGAGCAAAAAATACTATTCGCCAAAAGTTTCGTCAATTGAAACAATCACGTGCAAATCATGCTTTGTTTATTCAACAACATTTAGCACCTCCGCTAAAAGCCATGTTGAAACCCTCTTTCAAGCCATCTGAAACGCTACCCACCGTTTCACAAGCCACGCAGACGCTGCACGAGGACCCTGAGGAAGAGGAAGTGGAAGATTTGACTAGTGTTAGTGAAGTTGAGAATGAGGAGGAACAAGTGTTTACGCCTCAAAAAAAGGCCGCACCCCTTGCAGAGTTTTTGAGAAAAAAGAAATTCTTGGCCATGGTCGAAACACCTTGCCCTTCCAGGGCGTCTCCGTTTTCACAACTCTTGGCCACCCCTCAACATAAAGCACAACTGAAAACCATTTTAATAAAATATTATGGATCAACATTGGAACCCTATTTCACCGATCTATTTATTGGAAACACAGATACCACGTATGGTGTTCGCTATGAGGATGATAGTTTTAAAATTGGCGATTCATCCATTAAATTTGCTCGTACTAAAGCTGTCATTAAAAACATCAACTATAAATTAACGCCAGGACTGTTAAAGCTGCTCTTTTCTCGGACCCCCTCTCCTCATGATTATACGTCAGAGGACCTTGACAAATATAAATCCATTTTATTGGATACCCATGCCCACAAAAGACAGTATGATCCTGCTCAACAAGTGAATGCCAATATATCTCAAAAATATAAAACCATCATTGCAAAAATGTTTCCCACCAGTCAAAGTACTCGTCGTAAAGCGTCCGCTTCGGGATTGACATTTAAACCATTAAAACCCCTTGTGGATGTTACCTACTGGCACAATCCCAATAAGCTCGTCCAGCGGCTACAGTTGTTGCATGCTTCACGTCAAGCTGGCCATACCGGTCACGATTGGGAAATTCAAGAAATTGAACAAGAACTTCGAAATGCCAAAATTATTGTTTAAGCTCTCACCCATTAAAATGGGTATTGCTCACGAGTTGCATCGCCCAGCTAGACGTCACTATCCACGACTCAAGGTGATTTCACGAGGTGTGGATGAACTTTGGCAGGCTGACTTAGTTGAAATGATATCCTATGCTGACGTTAACGACGGTGTACGCTATATGTTGACCGTCATTGATGTCTATTCCAAAATGGCCTTTGTTGAACCTGTGCGTCGCAAGTCTGGCCCACTAGTTACCAAGGCCTTTCAACATATTATTCAACACTCCAAACGTCAACCTCAGCTGCTACAAACCGACCAGGGGAAAGAATTTTTCAACAAGGACTTCTCCAGTTTTCTCAAATCTAAGGATATTCACCATTACACTACGTACATCAATCTCAAAGCCAGTGTGGTCGAACGGTTCAACCGAACATTGAAAACCCATATGTGGAAAGCGTTTACCGCTCAGGGCACGTATCGCTGGTTGGACATGTTGCCACGTTACAATGACACCAAACATAGAACGATTGGGACCAAGCCACGCCTCGTGACTAAAAATATTCAGCGATTGGATAAACTGTTTAACCCCATAAAAGCAGCCGATCCTAAACGTCACCGACTGAAAATTGGGGATTTTGTTCGTGTGAGCAAATTTAAGTCTGCCTTCAATAAGGGCTACACGCCTCAGTGGGGGACTGAACTATTTCGAATTCGTCGAGTCAACTTGGACACTCCAGTCACCTATTTACTCCAAGACCTCAACCATCATCAACCCATAAAAGGTAGATTTTATCTCCATGAACTTCAGAAAACAGCATTTCCTAAGCATTATCTTGTGGAAAAAGTGTTGAAACAAAAAGGAAATAAACTCTACGTCAAATGGTTAGGGTTTAACTCTACGTTTAATTCTTGGATCAATAAATTACATGTTGTGTGAACCTGTGCAATTTTTAATTTATTTATTCACACATGTTGTACACCACCTATAGCTCTATGTGTACAGTCCTCAGCTCCACATATTTCTTTCTCTTTCCACCTGTGTTCTCTCATACATTACCCCTCCCCCTTTCCCTCCCTTCACCACCCACCCCTGCTGTTCGCAGCTCTTGCCTATCTATTGGTTGTGACATCATTCCGACAAGTTGCATCATACTTTTTACTGATTCAGCGATTCCCACGCTTTGAACATTCTGTTATCGTGCACGTGGACAGCTAACACCCAAAGTGAACACCTGTGGTAGATCAAATTTCACGTCAACTTGCATTTTGTCACGTACGAAGCAAAACAGAATGTGACTTGTTAACAGTTATCGCGCACGTGGACAGCTAACGCCCCAGGTGAACACCTGTGGAAGATCAAATTTCACATGGACTTGCATTTTGTCACGTACGAAGCAAAACAGGATGTCACTGGTTTAGCCTACATGTGGTTTCACATGTGTTCACATGCCTTTCGCTCTTCCCTGCCACCACAATGGTCAGATTATTTCACCTTGAAGCGTCATTGTCATTTTTTCCATTGCACCTGTTGTCAAGTCAGATCAACGCCTTCCAATAAGCTCAAATGACATTCACCTCCTGCTCCTCGGCAAGTGTGTTTTCTGTACTCGCTTCGACCAATATAGAACCAAGTTCTCATCACCGTTTACACGTCAAAGGTAAAATATCAGAAAACGAACCCTCGCTCTGTCATACACCGACCCGCCGAAATAGCGATTGTTCTATTAAGCATAGCCACCGTGGTCAGCGACAGGTTCGTTGAAACACACACACACCCAGCCGTATCGTCTCTCTCAACCACCACGCTTCATAAACATTATAAACAGGTAAAGAAAAAAAAAAGTTTTTTCAACATGTATGGCGTTAGGCCCTTTGTGAATTATTTTTTGGAAATAACATATCTACCACATTTGAAAGGGGGCGTTAGCCCGAGTCCTAGGACACCTCGTACATGTCTCTATCGTTATTGGTTCGTGAGATATTGGCAAAAATCACAAAAAACATGTGTTTACCCAAAAATCGAGTTTCCAAATTTTTTAAAATTACAACGAGTGGTCCATAGCAAAGAGGACGTCACCCCGAGTCCTTGGACCCGTCGTACATGCCTCTAGCGTTATTGGTTCGTGAAATATCGGCAAAAATCACAAAAAACACTTGTTTACCCCAAAATCGAGTTTCCAATTTTATTAAAAATTATAACGAGTGGTCTATAGTAAAGAGGACGTCAGCCCGAGTCTTTGGACCTGTCGAACACACCTCTAGCATAATTGGTTCGCGAGATATTAAAAGCGAATGACCTTTTAGTTTTGATCTTTTAATTAAATAAAGAGCCTATAGGAAAGTAGGGGGCATCACTACGAGTGCTAGGACACCCTGTATGTTCAAATTCGACCATTGGTTAGCGAAATATCAGCTTCGGGGCAAATACGAGGAGGGCTCAATAAGTTAGTGGACAGCTCCCCCACTACCACACTACTTACAAAACACAAATTGTTGCTCTAGAGACTTGACATTTATTTTGGGGGTAGAGGGCATAGGGACCATTAATTTACGTCAAACAAACCTTTTTGTAAACTTCCTAGTTTCCGAAATATAGGATTTTCAAAATCCGAGTGTTTTCAAAAAAACATAAAAAGTAAAAAAGTTTTATTACAAAAAATAAAGGCCATAAAGACCATTCGTTTGAGCCATGGCACAACGTTCCATCCTGTTTGGTTTTCAAACTATCGCATATTTTCGAAAACAAAAAAAACCAAAAAATTTTCAAAAATATAACGAGTGGTCCATAGCAAAGAAGACGTCAGCCCGAGTCCAACGACACCTCATTTGTCAAAATCGAACCATGCGTTCGAGATATATTTAACATGGCTGAGGCTTAGTAGTGGTAAGAGGAGGGTTCTGGAGTGAGTTGGAAGCGCCATCACTCCCCTACTATTAATCTAAACAAAACAACAACAAGAATAAAATTGAATGAAACTAAATTATAGCTTAACTAATTTTAAAAAAGGATATGATCAACAGTATTGCTGACGTAAAAATTGTAAACATCGTCAGCATACAGTACATCCGAGAAGGAAGGAAGGGTTGTGCAATCAGTAATGCGTCATATCACAACGGAATGAATGTCGTTATTATTTGGTTCTCTTCGCGTACGGTATCCTTAATACTGGTCCAATCCGTTAACACCAGCAAAACTGCTCCTTCCTGGGCGCGTTCTATTTCAGGTAGCTGCTAGGGTTGTGTTGTCTCGCTAACTTATGAAAGGACAGTACTCGAAGCGGGTGAACATAACGTATGACGTCAGCGCTACCTCTGCCTAGAGTTAGCAACACTGTCGCCATAAGGCTCCACAGTCTTTTCTAAACGCTGGATGCTCTATAGCACGACTTTGGTCCTATCATTAAAAAAAAAACATTAAATAGCCTAGTACATACAGGTCACATGATATGGCTAAATAACAATAAATAAATATTACACTCCTAGTTTTCATGCCTTTTGCATACCTGCCTGCCCAAATGTAATGCTGTTTGCATTAATTTCCGACGATGTATGAGATTCCCTAGAGTAAAAATATCTCCACTACCAACTCAAGTCATGAGTTTTAACAGGTCTCCCTTTATAGATTCCCTGGTGCGTCCATTTATGATACAGAAAATATGATCTGAGATGAGCTCATTGGGCTCCGATGTTCAATAACCAGAATATTATACATCCACATTTTTGACGATAAATACAAAACTGAAAATATACATTACCATCATTAGGCCAGTTCTAACTTACGGTGCAGAATCATGGAGTTTAACAAAACAGAAGGAACACCCGTTGCTGGTTTTCGAAAATAAAGTACATAGGAAAATTTTTGGACCATTTTGTTTTTACTCCGCACCTCAAAGCTGGAAAAAAAAAGGTCAAATAAAGACATGCACTCACTATCACAGCAAGCACCAATACTTAACGTCATTAACTCCAGAAGACTTCCATGGGCTGGTCATTTACTAAGGATGAGAGATGATAGGATGGCCTTACAAATCTTTAAGGAAGAACCAAGAGGAAAAAGGCCAGTAGGAAGACCACGTAGTTCCTAGAAAAATGAAATCTCTAAACATTGTAGACATCTGAATGTGGACAACTGGGAAGAACTCGCCCAAAACAGAGTTCAGGAGAGGTAATTTGTGAAATTGGCGCGGGATCTTCGTGAGCCATAGAAGCCTTCTGAGTGAGCGAGTATTATTAAGTATTTGGAACGATTATGGCACCAGTGCGGGCGTACGTACACGAAACCTTTCAAATCCATCATAAATTCACGGTTCGTGTATGGTTATTGTTTGTGTTGAACATAGAGTTGTTTCTATTCCCACAACTGATTGCTCCATCAGTAATGAGCATTTGCGTTACTCTTAAAAGTAATAGTTATAAATGTGTTGTTGTTCGAGTCTTCAGTCTTTTGACTGGTTTGATGCAGCTCTCCATGCCTCCCTGTCCTGAGCTAATCGTTTCATCTCTACATAGTTACCACACCCTACATCCGAGGCAATCTGTTTAACATATTCAAACCTTGGTCTACCCCTACAGTTCTTGTCCTCGACCCTTCCTTCCATAACTAAGCTTGCTATTCCTGGGTGTCTTAGTATGTGTCCTACCAACCTATCTTTTCTCTTCATTAGCAGTTGCCAGAAACTTCTCTTCTCTCCCATTCGTCTTAATACCTCTTCGTTTGTAACCCTATCTGCCCATCTGATCTTCATCATTCTCCTGTAACACCACATTTCAAACACTTCAATTCTCCTCTTTCCTGCTGCACCAATAGTCCCAAGTTTCACCTCCATATAGCGCCACGCTCCAGACAAAGGCTTTCAAACATGACTTCCTTCTACATTCGATGTCAACATATTCCTTTTTTGTAGAAATGCTTTCTTTGCCCGAGCCAACCTACTTCTTATAACCTCTTTGCTTCGTTCATCGATGATTATTTTGCTTCCTAAGTAATAGAAGTCTCCTACTTTCTTCAGCTTTCCACCTGCCAATTTGATGCCCATAGAGGTTTCTGATTTTATTCGGCTGCTGTTTTAAAAAAGTAACTTTCCTACCCTCCCGTTACCGTAAAAAGTAACTTGCTAGTAACAGTGTTACCAATAACGCGTTGCTTCCCAAACCGGGTACATTTGATTGATGTCTTAGTGGATTACTTCCAAACTGCGATGAGAAACTCCGATCTAATCCGATGCTGATCCCACACCAACTTTTTACTAAACCAATTCCAGTAAACTCTGCTGGATGAGTTTCGGTCCAATGAATAATATTGCGATTGCTTTAAGAAATAAAATTCTCATAAACCATGGCATCGTCTGTTTTACTCATAAAATTGATGCTCCTCGTAAATGCTTCAGAAAAATATATGAAAATAAGAAAGAAACAGGTGGCTTAGAAAAGTAAAAGCGAAATGGAGTTAAACAATGATTAGTAGTATGGAGCATTCAGTAAAACCATGAGTCGATTTTATTTTTCAAATTAGGCTGTGAAGGGTTTAAGTTTTCTGGCAAAGGCTGAAATGAAATGACGATTTACTTTGAGAACAAGAGACAGTGACAACATTATTCAACATCTAAGGAAAATTTCAAATTATTTCATCGATCAATCTATTAATAACATTTACAGAAGACGTCCAATACCACAAGGAATTTCACAACACGACTAAATTAAAATTAACACATCTTGAATCCAGGATTATAATCTCTAAATACTGTAGTATAAAACAAAGTCCCCGATTCTTGGATGTAACGGGTATTCTCGAGAACCATTACATGGGTTTTGATGCGGTGTTCGCCATTCTGTAAAGGATTTCTCAAGGAAGGTTTCTGTAGTAAAACATTCATTTATGACCAAAGGAAGACGATCAGTAACGATTTCAGTGAATCAAGTCTGCCGTCCGTGCGCATTTTAAGCTTACGCTGCTGGGTAAACCGTTAACAATATTTATTGGTACTGTATATAGGCTACTATGAGTGTAAGAATTGTTCAGCATGAAGAGTTCTACAAAAACGTCCGCGACAGCATATCTCTATCTTTAATACATCACCCACTATAAGTGATTGTAAGTTTTCATTTCTTCCAACAATCTCCATTCAGTGGAAATTTAAATTACTAGCTTCGGAGCGAGTTTACAAGCTAGTGTGCGAGCCTATCACCCCAATTTCGGCCAGCATCTAACTGTCGAGTTAAGACTTCAGAGAAGTATGTGTTTAAGAGTTTCGCTTTTCACCTCGGCTTTTCTGAATTGCGTCTGGGACCTGCCGTCCGTGCGCCTTTTAAGCTTACGCTGGGTAAACCGTTCAAGACACCGGGCGAAGCCGGGATGTAAAACTAATATAATTATGTCCGTATATTATTAATGTTCATATTATTTATGCATTACTCATTGTCCAGTGCGGCAGCCCATAATTGTGGGAAGTCTTTCAACTGAATGTAAATCACCCTGTTAGTGGTGATGTAGGACAACATATTTAAGATGACGTGGGGTATAATAAGAATAATTGGATTAATAGATTGGGCAAGATTAGGGTAGGGTGAAATGTCATAATGGACGACTGCCCTACTTGAATACTACCTGGCGATTTTCAGCAAATAGTCTTAAGTTGGCAACACTGCTTATTCACTAACCACCGAGCTGAGGCTTTTGTTTTTTAATTATCGAATTTGGCCAACTATGGACCGCAAGGAACTCAAGACTTATTGGCTTTCTCTTCTCTTCCCAGAACTTCATCCTGCCACTTATTTTTGTTTTCTCTCCTCCTCGGAAATGATCCGTTTGGGTCTCCTGCTTGGTGGTTTCTCTTGAAATGATTTTACTCCGTCAACTCGACTGCGGAACTCTCTTCTATCGTAGGCCATCGGTGGAGTAATTCCAAATTCCGCTGCATCCCTCTTCACCTCATCTACCCATTTAGATGTAACCTTTAACCCCATGATGTAGCTGAAGATCCGTTTGGTCAGCCTGCCTTCATTCATTCGTAATAAATGTCCGTAGAACTTAAGCCTCCGCTTCTTCATTACGTCTGTGATCTTTTCAGTAAACTTGTAAAGTTCTTCATTTTTCCTCTTCTTCCATGTCCCATCTGTAGTCTTCTGTGGTCCAAGTATTTTTCTCAGAATCTTCCTTTCTCTCTTTTCTAGTACTTGAAGTTCTCCCTTTTTACTTAAAATAAGACACTCTGAAGCGTACACTCCTTCAGGTTGTACTACCGATTTGTAGTGTCTGATTAAGCTCGTTTGTTGTATTTATTCTGGGTTAGTTTGTAGGCCAGGTCCAGTTTTCTGGTTCTTCCTTTGATTGCTTCCTTATCCAGTCCGTTGGGTTGGATCAATTCCCCCAGGTATTTAAACTTCTCTGTCCTCTTAATCTTCCCATGATTTACTTCCATATATTTCTCATTTTGGTGTCTGCACTCCATATATTCCGTTTTTTCATAGGAGATTTGAAGACCTGTTCTTCGAGCTATTTCATGAAGACTGTCAAGCATCTTTCGAGCATCTTCTCGGTTGTTGGCTAAGAGAGCAAGCTCATCAGCAAAAGCTAAACACTTGACTTTAAGATTCTTATTAAATATAAAAATTATTTGTTCAACAATTCACCTACTATAGGTCTTACCGAGTCACGTTCACACTACCTACAGTGGTGGCTACGCTCGCTAAAGCGCAGCGTTAGGTCATGGGGCCAAGCTCTCTGCTGACTCAGTAGACGTGGGTTCAAGCTCCACAGTCGCCCGTCCTTGAAATAGTTTTCCGTGGTTTCCCCATTTTCAACACCAGGTAAATGCTGAGACGGTACCTTCTGACAGGCCACGGCCGCTTCCTTCCACATCCTTGCCCACTTTCATCCATTCATCTCATCTCTCATTCCGACGCGCAGGTCGCCCACAGGCGTCGACTAGAAAGACCTGCACTCGGCCTCTCAGGAGGCCACACGACAAGAAAAAAAGAGATTGTGGTGGATGTACTAATGTGGGTATTTCTAATTGAGGCTAGGATTGGATAGGAGGTGGTTGGTCATGGCCTTAAATTAGGTACCAACACTTGCCTGGAGTAGAAGTGGGAAACCACAGAAAACCATTTCTAGAATTGCTGAGTTGGGAATCGAACCCATCTCTTCTCAGTCTGTCTCATGAAGCTGAGTGTGTCCAGTTCCAGCCTGCAGACCTGAATTAAATTTCTTGGCAAAGGCAGGAAATGAACCCAGACCTCAGAGGTGACACCCAAGAATGCTAGCCACTACACCATGAGGTGTTCTGGGGTTAATTTCCCAAAACAATACTGTACATTTAAATACTTCCCTAGTAAACTATAAGGTGCGTTCAAAAAGTAACGAGCCGGAAGCTGGAATGCACAAACCGGTAACGACATAGGCTAATCGTGGCGTGTGTAACGAGGTGTGGTTCCGACCAGAGCGTGGAAGGTCACAGCCCTTCGCTTGAGGGCATGCGTGCACGTCACGTGACGATACAAAGCGAGCAGCAGCATGCATCAATCGTCCAACCAAGACCAAGACAGTATATCATTCGACATGCTTCCTGGTGTGGTTGAAGACTGTGGGGCACCCATTGGGCACACACTTTGCGCAAGTGCAGTCGTTCCTTCATGATGGTGTGCACACTTCCGACGCTCAATCGGACCACGGCGGCTATGGTGTTCACTGTCACTCGGCGGTCCTGGGTAATGAGTGCATCAACCAGCTGGATGTTGTCATCGGTAATGCAGGGGGGTGCCCCAGACCGGGCATCATCGGCTAACGACAACCGTCCTTCCCTGAAGCGCTTGTGCCACGTCTTGACTTTTGCAAGGGACATGCAGTGTTTGCCGTACACTTGTAACATTCGGCGGTGATGTCCGTTCCCCCTACTCCTTTCGCTGTCAGAAACCAAACAACACCTCTTTGCTCTTCGTTTGCAATGCGACTGGCAGCGTTGGACGATTGATGCATGCTGCTGCTCGCTTTGTATCGTCACGTGACTTGCACGCGTGCCCTCTAGCGACAGGCTGTGACCTTCCACGCTCTGGTCGGAACCACACCTCGTTACACACTCCACGATTAGCCGATGTCGTCACCGGTTTGCGCATTACAGCCTCTGGCTCGTTACTTTTTGAACGCACCTTATAATAGATATCCTCACAGAAGGCTAACCCATTATTGCATCAAATTAACGTGCTAATACTGATTGAAATAGATGTACTTTCACATTTTGTCAGAATCTGATTACCTCTATACATTAAGTAAGCTTACTGTTTTAAAATGTTGAACTTTTCGTTACAACTTTGTATTTATCCCGGACGAGGTATGAACTCAATCCTTAGTATGTCAAAGTGAATGATAGATATCTTGCTTGATTGAGACACATGCATTAGAACTGCTTTGTGATATATCCACATCAGGAAGGCCGCCTTCTCACCTCGTAATATACATAGATTAGCAGTAGCAAGCGAGTCACCTAGTCCTTCTCGCACCTAGTCTTGTTATGTAAACAGATGGATCCAGATTGCACAATTTCCTTATTACCAGGATTTGAGACTTGCTCTTAACCCCCTCACCACTTAGTATTAAAAAAATAATTTGTAGCATAGTTTCATTTTCGGGGTATCATCTACTTAAAGAGCAGATGGTAAAGAAATCCAGGACATTGAAACAGAGTGGACAGGATACAGGGATGAAGTACTTGTCTTGGGATGACAGTGTGTAAAGACAGGAAAAAGCACACATCCTGGAGGAAGGATATAGTGAATTTGGCTTGTAAAAGAAAAATGAAGGGCTACAAAAATGGCTCCAAACAAGGAATCTGGCAACCAAACAAATAATAGTTGAGTCCAAAAGGAAATCATGGCAGGATTTTGGAGATAAATTAAAATCGTTACGTCAAGTGACAGGAAAACCATTTTGAAATGTTATATTTTGGTGGCTTCGGTGGCGTAGTTGGTAGCATGCTGAGCTTCTATGCCCAAGATTGCGGGTTCAAACCTGGCTGAAGAGCGTTAAAAATCCCTCCGTATGCCTTCCTTCGGAGGGGAAGTAAAACCGGCGGACCCATATAATAGATTTATGGCACGTAAAAGAACCTTCCACTTACTACAATTGTGTGAAGATAAATTTGTAGGTTACATTTGATTAACGCTCTATAAGTTCCAACGTTCGCTGCCAGGTACCGGTTGTGGTGTCAAGTTCGTGGCTAGGTGTCGTTGATGGTAGCATTTGATAGCAAAAGGAGGAACTACTTGAAATTGATCGTCAGCAGTACTTACCTGAATTACAGATAACATGCACTAATACAGCCATCACAATTAACACCGGTTATCAGATAGATTCTACACACACCCAAAGTACACGGGGCTACATGACCGCGTTGTCTCAGCCCCTAAACTGAGGAACTAAACCAACCGGAGTGTTATAAAGAATCTTAGAAATGGAGGGAATAAGTAGAGTGTTGGATAATTCAGGGAAACACATTGTAGATGCCCTGGGAAGATGGTAAGAATACTCTGAGAACTTGCTGAATGTTAATGGAGACTTACCTGGCAATGTGGCAGATTTTGAGATTGTGCAGGAGGAGAATGAGGACAAGAGCAGTATCATGGTTGGGGAAGTAGAGAGTGTGGTAAATAAACTACCATGTCACAGCAGCAGGGGTAGATGAAATTCGGCCAGAAATGGTAAGGTATAGTGGAAAAACAGGGATAATATGGTTGCATGGGATAATTGAATTGGCATGAGATTTTGGAAAGGTACAGGAGTGGTAATAGTCCACTTTATAAGCAACGTAAGAGCAAAGATTGCAACAATTATAGAAGTATGTCATTGATAAGTGTACCGGGCAAAGTGTACTCAGGGATCGTAGAAAGGAGAGTTTGAGCGTTGACTGAGAGTCAGAGGGAAGAAAACCAGTTTGGCTTTAGACCACAATGAGGATGTCAGGATCAAATTTTTAGTATGCACCAAATTATAGAGAAATGCTACGAGAGGAACAGAAGTTTTTTGTTTTGTAGATCTAGAGAAGGCGTATGATACAGTGCCATGGGAGAAGATGCTGAGCTTCTTGAGCAATTATGGTATCCAGGGAAGGCTGCTACAGGCACTCAAAAGTATTGATGTTGATAATCAGGCAACAGAGTTGTTACAGGAGTGAGGCGAGGCTGTAATCTTTCACCACTACTGTTTATTATATATATGGACCATTTGCTGAAGAGCACAAACTGGCTAGGTGAAATTCAATTAGGTGAAAACCAGATAAGCCATCTGGCTGGTTGTAATGACAGACTCCGTCAAAAGCTTACAAGCCAACATGTTAGAGCTTGAACAGAAATGCAGGAAATATGGTACGAAAATCAGCATTTCAAAAACGAAGGTTATCTCCAGGAATATTCGAATTCATCTTGGGTTCGTAATGACAAGTTACTATATTATGACAAAGAATAGGTGGATACTCAAAATTCTTTGTCATATTTGAACGAAGGTTATGTCAGTAGGGAAGAAATGCAAGAAAATAGAATGTCAGGTGGGAGGAACTAAATTGGAACGTGTGGACCTTCTCAGGATGGTGTTATGGGGAAAGAAATACAGTCGGGATGCAGATAAGCCAATGCAGTGCAATCTACAGTATTCTGCAAGAAAGAAGTTATCGTATACACTCAAATATTACCTGCTCCCAAATAATCCCCGCACCCTCATTTTTGTATGGAAATTTTAAAAAAATACTCAGGGAATAATGTGAGTGCACTAAGCATCAACAGCGTCCGTTTCCCAAGTTAGGGTCGGCTGCAAGGGCGTCGGTTCTCCATGTAAGGGGCGGCCTGAATACCTGCTAGCAGTAGCTCTAAAATGTCTTTGGGAGTGGTGACCTCATTGTAATTAACGCTCCTGAATAAGATTCGGAGTGGCCAACCTTGAAGGCATTCAGTCTTCACCCCTAGTAAATCTCTTGACTAGTTCACATACGATGATAAACAACGACGCAGATGTCACTACCCCAGGGAGTATCCAATCTCCCGTCACCAATGGTGGCGCATTCAGGCCTTCGGACTCTGGGGAGCCTGACCTCATCATGCGGGGAAAGTCGGAGTTCCCCAATACCATCAACCTATTGAGACCCAAAACTATCACACACATTGGAACTATCAATATTCAAACTCTTTGTAAGACCGGAAAACTCATGCAATTGACCGATATCCTGAATAATCGCAAAATTTCAATAACAGCAGTCCAAGAAACCAGATTTACTGATGATATGGCTTTTGAGTGAGGTTATAGAATAATTAAGGGGAAGCCGGTGTCTAAGAATGCACATGGTTCTAGGGTTTTTGGAACAGCCTTTTTAATAAGACGTGATGTGATAGATTCTATCGTCGGATTCACATCAGCTAGCGAACGTATCCCCGTGTTATCTCTCAGATGCGGCAACAAGGAATACTCTATTGTAAATGCACACGCCCCAGTTAATGATGTCAACAAGAAGAACCCTTAACCCTTAACTATGGATGTGCGGTCAACATGACCGCAATGGAAAATATAAACACGTCCCACACCTCGCTTATCGCCCTCCCAGTATATTTGCTTGCAGTACCTTTCTATTTTAAAAAAACCTCTCCACTGCACTTATCTTATCTGTCATAAGTAACTGTGCAGCCGCGATAACAAGCTGATAAGTTTCGTAGCGACCTGGGTGACCGCACGTCCATGGTTTGAAGCAGTCTTCAGTTGATAGTGATGTGTGCAGCAATGAGTCAGCGTGCAGGTACATCGGCGAGTGTCCGAACATGTGATGAAAGTTACGAAGGAACAATTACCGAGTGGTTTGAAGAAGACAGGAGTGACGTAGACGATGGTGATAGTGAAATAGTGAGTGATCACAATACCGATACTGAGACAGAAGAAGAGGTAGAAGAAGATGAAAGGTCCGCGCTACTGCCTGATGATTCACATTCTAAGTGTTTTTATGGTAGAAATAGATACAAATGGTCGTCTTCGGAACCTCCACAGAATGTGCGTACCCCTCGTCACAATATCGTGATTCACCTTCCCGGTTTGAGAGCTCCAGCTCGAGTTGGAAACAGTGTGGATCCTGTCACAGCATGGACACTAATATTTAGTGAAGAAATGGTGAACTTCCTAGTGCAATTAATGAGAAGCAATTACCGAAAGTCTACTCGACCAGAATTACAAAATGTTGATGCGGTTGAAATGAAAGCTTTTCTAGGCCTTCTTATTTATTCGGCGGTTTTCAAATCTAACAAAGAGGACATCACTTCAGTCTTCGCAGCTGACGGTAAGGGCTGTGAAGTATTTCGTGTTGTGATGTCGGGTACAAGGTTTTCCATTCTTCTGTGCAGCCTACGTTTTGACAACCCTGAAGACAGAATGCAGTGGAGAGAGACAGATCCCATTGCACCCATATCTGAGCTTCTGAATATGTTGATTCAGAACTCTCAAAAGTGTTACTACATTGGCACAAATACAACAGTAGTCGAGATGCTAATTGGTTTCAGAGAAATACGGAGTGAAATTGATGTGCCTAACCGATGCGAAAAATAGTTATTTGTACAATGCATATATTTATGCAGGGAAGGACATTGATGGAATAGGTCTTTCAAGGGAAGATGGGAAATTCTCGAAGCCAACTCGGGCAATTCTTCGTTTATTGGAACCAAAACAGGGCACAAATAGGAATATAACAGCCGACAATTGGTTCACCCCAGTAGAGCTTGTTCAGGAGCTCAGGAAAAGAGGACTCACTTATGTTGGGACAGTAAGGAAGAACAAGAAGGAAATTCCAACTAACTTCTTGCCTTCCAAGCAGAGAAAGGTCGGTTCCTCTTTGTATGGCTTCACGAAAGACATAACTCTTCTCTCACACGTTCCGAAAAGAAACAAAGCTGTTTTGTTAGTATCCTCTATGCACCATGGGAAAGCAACTGATGCGGACACGGGGAAGGAAGAGATGATTCAATTTTATAATTCTACGAAGTCTGGAGTAGATACTTTGGATCAGATGTCAGCCAACTACTGCACAGGTAGAAGAACAAGAAGGTGGCCGATGGCAGTCTTCTTCCGTATTGTCGATATTGCAGCTGAGAATGCGAATATCTTGCATCAGTCCTATCGCGAGAGCCCCCAAATGACCAGGCAACATTTTCTGAAAGAACTTGCTGCTCAACTCACTAGGCCACTCATGATGAGAAGATTATCAAATCCCAGGATCCCAAGAGATATTCGAGGCGCTATCTCTAGAATTTTGAGCATCCCTGAGGAGCGTATCAACATTGCCGAGGAGAAGCTTGAAAAACGGATAACTTGTCGTCTGTGCCCACCAGCAAAGAAGAGGAAAACATATTACAAGTGCTACAGATGTGAAAAACCAGTGTGCTTGGAGTGTACAAGAAAGATCTGGTTCGAATGTGCTGAGTGAGAGTAACATTGAGGGTCAAGTTCAGTGCTTGCAATTTCTACCCCAACAAGAGATCGGTCTCATGTGTGATTAATTTTCAGTGCAGTGGTTATTAAACATCTTTAATACCCAAGTTAGGGTCCATTTTTGTTGATAGAGTAAAGGATGTGTGTGTTTAAATGGAACAGTGCATTCTGAGTATCGTAAATTGCTGTGACTGTAATCTGAAGGTATGAGGGATCTATAAATTAACAAATGGAAAATATTGTTGTGGTTTTGGGTTGAATAAAGTGTAGTTATTCAAATGAAAACAGCTAGAAATTTCTATCATTAACCGTCCCTTCCGTAATCACATTCATTTTGATGCGGTCCCTGTGACCTCACATCCATGTTGATGTCACAGAAAATGTACGTCCATAGTTAAGGGTTAAAAGGTCCAAAGTTTCTGGCAGTTGCTAGAAGACAAGATCAGTAAGATCCCCGATCACCACGTCAAGTTCCTAGTAGGTGACTTCAATGCTCAACTGGGGAAAGAACGACAGCACCAAGACATACTGGGGCCATATATAGCACATAGACGAACAAATACCAATGGCAAGCGCTTAATTGAACTATGTAGGTTGTATCAATTGAAGATCATGTCCACAGTTTTTCCTAGAAAGGCAAGATACCAGACCACCTGGCAGTCACCAAACACTGCTATGGGATCGTTTCAAATCGATCACGTTGCAATCAGTGTAAAGAGTTCGAAAAGGTTGGAATGTTGACTCTAACCATTTTTTCACACAAATTAAGACCAGATTATTACCTAAACGAAAGATACCTCCTACCATAATTCCACCAAGGGTTGATCCTCTATTCCTTATGGAGAATAAAGAACGCTTTAAAATCTGACATCATGCAAAATGAAATGAAAGACTGGAACCACCTGAGGTCCACTATATGCAAAGCGACCAATAACCTCGGACAACCTCGAAGGAAGCGACGCCATATATGGTGGAATTTTGAATGTGACCTTGCAGTTGATGAGCGTGCTGCAGCTTTTTATGAAGTAGAACTCGACAAAACGACAAGAAGATTGGGAGAATTTCACAGTGGTGCGGAAACTGTCGAGCAAGACCATAAGGCGTGTGAAGAGATCTTACGATAGGTCATGACTGAAAAAGTTGGATGAAGAATTTAAAATGCATAACACCAGAAACTTTATCAGGTCTTCAAAGAGGAACTCTCTGGGTATAAACCACAATGCCTTCACTTTTAGGATATAGCCGGGGAGCTGGTCACCAGTAACCGCGAGAACGTGGAACTTCTGGCAAACTACTTTGAACAATTGCTTAATTGCAAAGAGCCCACGGACAGATTGCCTGTTGAAGATCCTCCAGAGATACACCTGCCATCTAACCCACCAACTGTGCAGCAAGTTGCTAATGCCATCAACCATCTTAAGAACTACAAGGCACCCGGGGAAGATGGCATCATTGCAGAAGCCCTGAAAGCAGGTGGAAATACGATGCAGATGCCCTACACCAGATCTTAATCGAATGTTGGGAGACTGACAGGATCCCTGATGAATGGAAATCAGCTATCATACACCCTTTACATAAGAAAGGCGATCACAGTTATGTCAACAACTACCGTGGGATATCTCTGCTCTCAATATCATACAAAGTGCTCTCCAGGATTTGACTGGACATTGTAGAAAGTCAATGTGATCAAACAATTGGTGAATAACAAGGAGGATTTTGGCGTGGTAGATCCTGTACCGAGCAGATCTTCAATCTGAAAACCATTCTACAACTAAAATAAGTGAGGAGTACGGACATCACTGTGGTTTTCGTCGACTTCGCAAAAGCTTACGATTCCAATGATCGCCAGACACCCTTCTCAATACTCCAAGAACGAGGTGTGGATTGTAACACATGCACGCTCATGAAACAGACTCTCACGGATACAACCTCTAAGGTGAAGTTCAGAGGAGAACTATTTCGGATTTTCAAGATCAAAACCGGAGTACGACAGAGTGATGGCCTCTCATCCATTCTGTTTAATCTGGTGCTTGATAAAGTCATCAAGACCTGGTAATGCACATTGAGGAATCTAGGAATCAAACCATTGGAGCTGGGATCCGAAGAATCCAGATCAGGTGCCTTGCCTTCGCAGATGACATTGCAATCTTAGCCAACAACTCTAAGGATGCTGTCATAGCTGTCCAAGCCCTGCACGAGATAGCAGTGAAATCTGGAATACAGATATCTTACGATAAGACCAAGTACTTTGAGAATCGGCACTCCGGAAACACCCCTTTGACAACCATACATGGAACGATTGGAAGAGTCAATTGCTTTTGTTATCATGGTGAATGGGTCCACCCCAATGGTAGAGATGGCACCTCCATCTTAGCAAGGCGTAACAAACTCAACCCAGCATACCAACTATCCCACAATTTGTACAACAAGAAATGCATTTCGAGGAATGCTAAGATCTGTCACTACAGAACTGCTGTCAGACCACAGTTTCTGTACGCTGCAGAGACCCTCTTGATGAACAGAAAAGGCATCATGGATGACCTGGAGAAAGCCAAAAGACATATCCCCAGGAAAATTCATAGCTCGAGATTGCTCCCAGATGGAACCTACCGTTTAAAATCTAATTCTGACCTGTATCAACAGTTAGAATCAGCCAATACCAGTATGCGACGTAGGAGGCTCAAGTTCTATGGGCATCTACAACGAATGAACAGCAACAGGCTTACCAAGAAGATCTTCTCCTTGGTTAAAAGCTACAATACTGGAAGCCTGTGGCTTAATGAAGTACTAATGGACTTGGATTTGGCTGGAATTGCTGACCTTGATGTAGAAGATCGTTCTAAATTTTGTGCTATGGTCGAGTCTTGGACTCCACCACCTAGAGTCCCTAAATGTTGGAAGCCCCTTTCGCAGGAGAGAAAGGAGAATTTATTAGCAGGGCTGAAGAGATATTGGGAACGGAAAAGAGCATCGAAGAAGAACTAGTCATAAGCGCTCCGTAGTGGGTTAAATAAATGATAATAATAATTAATAATAATCCTACGGATTATGTTAGAATGGTGAACAAAAGGGGAAAAGAAATAGAAAATGGGGAAGAACTGAATAAAATGTGGAAAGAATATTTTGAAGAACTTCTGAACCCAAATGGAAACCACGGCGAGGAGGAAGAAATCAGGGAAGAGGAAGATGGACTGCAAACAGAAAAGGACTTAACATGGAAAGAAGTGGAAGATGCAGTGAACAAGATGAAAGGAGGGAAGGCACCGGGTGTGGATGAGTTGAGTGTGGAGATGGTGAGAGCAGCAGGAGAGGTGGGGATACAATGGTTGTAGCGAGTGATGAAGACAGCATGGAAGGGAAAGAAGACCCCAGAGGACTGGAAAAAGGGAATAATTGTCCCGATCTTCAAGAAAGGTAGTAGAACAGAATGCAGAAACTATCGGGGAATAACACTGATGAGTCATTGTGCAAAGATGTTTGAGAAAGTTTTGGAAAGGAGAATTAGGACAAGGATAGAAGGAGGGATGAGGGAAGAACAACATGGCTTCAGAGCAGGAAGGTGCCACAGTGGATTTGATTTTTGCTGTAAGGCAGTTACAAGAACAGCACTATGAGTATGGAACAGATCTACTAAATGGCCTTCCTGGACATTGAGAAAGCATATGACAGTGTATGCAGAAACAAAGTATGGAAGTCCCTGGAGGATAGAGGAGTAGAAAAATGGACTATAAGGAGGATAAAGGAGATGTACAAGGGAAGCATGAGCTGTGTGAAAATGGGAGGAGAGAGATCGGACTGGTTGGAACAGAGAAACGGCCTGAAACAAGGAAGTGCACTGACACCGTTACTTTTCATTGTAGTGATGGATGACTAATGACCCGAGTGGCACAAGTAATTGGGGAAGGAAAAATGAAAGCAATGGTGTTTGCAGATGATTTGATGATTTGGGGAAACAAGGAGGAGGAGGTACAGGAACAGTTGGACGTGTGGGAAGGAATAATACAAGGATATGGGATGAAATTTAGCATAAATAAGAGTGAGATGGTGATCACAACAAGCAAAAAGGAAAGAACCACAACGGGAATAACAATTGGTGGGGAACAGCTGAAGAAAGTGGCGAGTTTCAAGTATCTGGGAAGCCTGTTACAAGATAATGGAAGAAACGATAGAGAAATAAATGAGCGGGGGAGACAGGCAGAAGCATTCCGGAGTAGTGTGAGAAACATGTTATGGAGCAAGGATATCCCTCAGAACAGCAAAAAGATCATATATCGGACGTACTATGTCCCTATCCTGACGTATGCCTCGGAGACCTGGGTTATGAAAGGAAGGGAGAAGAGCAAAATACAGGCCAGTGAGATGAGGTTCTTGAGAAGCAGTATTGGAGCTACAAAGATGGACAGAATAAGAAATGAGAGGACCAGAGAATTAATGAAGGAGGAACCATTACAGGATGGTATAGAGAAATCTAGACTTAGATGGTATGGACATGTAAAACGAATGGAGGAGAAGAGGATGCCCAGGAGGATACACGAGACGAAGTGGGAAGGAAGGAGACCGAGAGACAGGTGGCTGAAGGGGGTGGAAGAAAGCGTGAAGAAGAGAGGAGAAGACTGGACAAGGGTAGAGGCTGAGAGATGGTGGGAAGATAGAAGACGTTGGAGAGGCTTGTGTTCCAAACAGACCCGGCCAGTGGCTGGAAACTGTGCAAGATGATGATGAGGACTCTACTACATATCATTAAATAAAACCTAAGGAGGTACACTATCATTACTTAATAAGGTCCGCGGATAACACCCTCTTTTTTTTTCTCCAGAATTTTCGGCTTCAAAAATAGGGGAGGGTATAATAGGTGAAAATTTCCCTTGATATAGGTTAGGATAGCGTGGTACAGGGAGTCCTTTTAAAATCTTTGTGACGGAGTACCGAGGTTCAGGAGCACATGCAAGCGGAGACAGTGAGCCCAGTGGCAGCAAGGGCCAGCAAAGGTCCACGGATGATATTGAGCAATTGCTTCCGTCTGAGGCCTGCTATCGACACACGACAGTCACATGGGAAATCCTGCGGGTCGCGGCCTAAAAAGCGAAGTCTTGAAAAGAACTCACAAAGGCACACAAAGGAGCACCTAGCATCCTTAAATCAATACACAAACTAGTTATTTTAACCAAAACTTTATTTACAAAAAGAAAAGATAATAGCACATTTAAATAGCCACTCTCTTGAATCATCACAGCTGACTGGTCACAGGACTAAGGCACAGCTGCAGTCGCACAGCAGTGTGTGCGCCGAGTTCAAGGTTACGCAGTGTTGCAATGTTACGCGGCAACTACCTGAAATACGAAAGATTTGTTTCTAATACCAACCGACTTTTATCAAGTACTTTGCAGTATACGACCTATGACGAGATTTCATTTTAGCTATTTCGAACACTAGTTTTACATTTACTGATGCCATGCTATCACTCAACTAACGAAACTGACTCTTGTGCTAGGCTTGCGCGACCGGTCACGCCACTATACGGAAATAAACACTACACCCGAACAAGCACTAGCACCATATAGCGGATACTCGCGCGTGACGGGCAATTTAAATCTTTAAGATTTCGATTGCTCAATTAATACCTGCACCCGATTTTGTATAAAAATGTGCGGGTAGTATTCGGGTATATACAGTAGTGTAGCAACGAAACTCTCCCAACATACCTTAGTATTTAGACTGACCTTGCTCTGTGGAAGAGAGAGTTGGGTCGATTCAGGATATTTGATACATAAGCTAGAGGCAGCTGATATGACGGTAGCACGAATGATTGCTGGAACAAATACTCGTAGATGGGAGCAATGGCAAAATGGTACTTGTAATGAAGAGATAAAGGCTAAATTAGATGAAGCTGTTCATACGAGCCGAATCAGATTGTGGGGTCATGTGAAGAGATTGGAAGAGGAGAGATTACCTACGGCATTAATGAGTTTGGCTGTAGAGGGTAAGATGTAGACCTAGGAGGCAATGGTTAGATTTAGTGTTGAACCGTTTCCTAGGGTGAAGAAGCAGAGGTGGCCGCAGTGTTAACTGCTAATAGGGTATCTTGGGGACGACTTGTTTGCAAACAGAGGCTTGCAGACTAGACTGGAGGCTAAAAGGCAAAACAGTCTCAAATGTATCTATTTAATTATGAATATTTATGCCATTCATTCCAGAAGTTTTGATTTATTTATTTAAATAGTAGTTTTGATGCCAACCCATAATAAACGACAGACAGACAAACGTTAAACTGAAGATATATTTGGTCATTATACACCTTATCAACACGATGCACTTGGGTGTGTGCTGAAACCTTCAGATAAATCGTGTTATTGTGGCGACTATAGAAGTGGTAATTATTAGGAATTAATATTATAGCTTTCAGTTGGTCAACACAAAAATCATTCCAATTACTGGAATATGTGAAAAATTTCCTGAATTAAATTACATGTGATTAAGATTTATATATATTGTTGCAGACTGTTGAAGAGGAAGAAGAAGAATATATAAATCTTAATCACATGTAATTTAATTCAGGAAATCTTTCACATATTCCAGTAATTGTAATTGAGCCGTGTTTTCGGCTCATGACATGTTACTTGAAGACATTTTATGCCCTAAGTATTAATTTGGATTTCAAACTGGCACGCTCTGCCAGTAGGGTTCCGCTCTGCTTATTCTTGTGGCTAACAGATGGCTGTGTGGTATGTATGGCGTGCCTGTTAAATCATGCTTGGTCAGATAGAGTGAGGTTGGAGTGGTTTGGACTTGAAATATTCTAAATGACATGATCCTAACGGTTGAAAAGACTTAATTGCCCGCGTAAATGTGTGTCGTGGAGTAGTGTGCACCAGTTGTCTTTGGCATTGTTTAGTAATCGCAGCAAGTATTCTAATGGGACCCTTTTAAAATTTGGTGCCGAGTGCACTTTTATTCGTCGTTTGTTTGTCAGCCATGTTGGTTGGTGGGTTCTCAAGTTTAGGGGCTGCGACAACGCGGTCATGTAGCCCCGTTGTCAGCCATGTTAGCTACACAAGATCTGCATGGGAGCTTGACTGAGAAGGTGGTGTTTTGAACGTCTCTCTGATGGGGGATAATTCCCTCATCAGAGAGGACTGTGCTAAAGAAGAAATCTGATGTTCGCATATAAGGAGCATTGAAAAGGGAGAAAACCAAGATGTGAGGTTATTCGGAAGAATATACAGCTGGAGTGTGTATAAACATGATGCATGGAAATCTATTCAACTGGTTGTGGTGGCCATGAAAAGGAAGGCGAAGCTAGTGTATATTATAACCCCTAGAGGGTAAATTGTTTTATCTTCAAGCATCCCTGGGTTAATTACAATAAGGTATGTCTAATTATTTGTTTTTATTTCTCCTTGTATTTCTTACAATGATTATTTAAAATATGCACTGTGTTTGACTAGTGAGTGTGGAGCCATTTAAACTATAATGGCAGTGCTCGATATGCAAATGTTATATTTTGCAATGCTATAGGCATATTTTTACGTTATTCATATTCCTTATCGTACGTTTTATTTCTTCTTTAAATCCAGGACACGTTTATTTTATTTATTAATAGTTTATTTTCATCATTAGTTAAGTAGTTTATTTATTTTATGGATCCGTGTAAAGATTTTTTTTTTATTAGTGATTGTAAATATACTTCACCTTGAAACTCAGCAATTCTTCTAGGATTGTGCCATGTCTTGTGTGGGGTTTCGCCTCGGACACCAAGCTGGCTCATCGGCGGGCTCTTGGTGTCCCCGCCCGGACCCCCACAGGAGTGACGAACTGCGCGCCACCTCCCTTTATATTAGGTGCAACTGCACCACTTGACTGCGAGAACTAAAAGCTCAAGCAGCCTTAACCTCCCTCTGAAGGCTTCCATCATCATCATCATCTTGCACAGTTTCCAGCCACTGGCCGGGTCTGTTTGGAACACAAGCCTCTCCAACGTTGTAACGTGTTTTTCGAGGGGTTTTATGCAACTGGCATAAGTCAGTAGGAAGCCATTCTATATTTATTTACGCGGCAAATTGTTCAGCCAAGAGAATTTTTCATGGTAATTTATTATTATTATTAATATATTATAATTATTATTAAGGTATTTTCGGAGCATTTTATAAAAAATTATTAGCATTCAGATAGGTTTTCTAGGTCTTAGGAAACCCTATCCAGCAAATTATTACGAACGACGATATCATAGAAAATTATCTGATTACGGAATTTTACGGAGTTTTTGTCAGTTAGGGTATTTGAGAGAGATGACTCACTGGGAATTCGAGTACACGCTTAATCTTGTCGAGAAGCATGACGCAATCTTGGGTCGCAAGGTCTAGAAAAGACGAATTGTTGGAACGGAACCCTCCCGCCGAGTGTAATGACCCGGAGGAGGAGAAGATCGCGTGGTGGGTCAGCCAATCAGGGGAGAAGACGTAAGCTAGTTGGGACTGAAGAGTGGGGAGCCGGCGTGTGGTTATATCGTTCGACGCGCCGTGAAACAAGGACTATCTGTGAAATACTTGAGGTGTACGGTCGCAAGTGCGTGTCGCTCCGATGTTCAGTGGAGTTAGCGACGAACTTTTGTAAAACTTGGTTGTACGAGTGTTTGGGTCCGAGGTACGGACCATAGAATTATCTAATCTACCAGAATATCATCAAATTCCGACGGAGATGACGACGTCCAGGAGACTGTGGGAAGCTCACAACATCATCAAGAACGAGGGAAATGCTTTGGCAATTTCCAGTGGTAAGCGCCAATGACGCAGAAATACGCAATCTCTCATTTTCTTTGTTTTACATTTCATATTTCAGTAACTTCATAGCTTGGAAATAAGAGTAAAATCAATTTATCAGACTCCGTTTTCACGTAATTTTCTATCGGTAATATTCAAATCACAACGCTCCAATTTAAATTTTATAGTTATTATTATTATTAATTTTGCTATACTTGTTTTATATAATAAATTCATTTCTTTTACAATGCAATCTTTGCTTTCAGTAGGTAGCATTAGATATAGACCAATTCCTTCTCCTGATACAATTGTTTGTTGGGTTAATGATCAAATCATACCACGATCTGAGTGAATAGAGTCTTGAATGTGTTCTGACAGAGCTAGACGTTGTTAAATACAAATTTAGATTTCAACATTGCATTGAGGTCTTGGCGCCCATTAAAACAACATAGCTTAGGCAAAGGTAAACAGTTACATTTCTCACCCAACAGATAGGAGCTAGCAAAACTGCTACAACGTCTTCTGTCTTCCCACCATCTCTCAGCCTCCACCCTTGTCCAGTCTTCTCCTCTCTTCTTCACGCTTTCTTCCACCCCCTTCAGCCACCTGTCTCTCGGTCTTCCCCTCGGTCTCTTTCCTTCCCACTTCGTCTCATGTACTCTCCTGGGTATCCTCTTCTCCTCCATTCGTTTTACATGTCCATACCATCTAAGTCTAGATTTCTCTATACCATCCTGTAATGGTTCCTCCTTCATTAATTCTCTGGTCCTCTCATTTCTTATTCTGTCCATCTTTGTAGCTCCAATACTGCTTCTCAAGAACCTCATCTCACTGGCCTGTATTTTGCTCTTCTCCCTTCCTTTCATAACCCAGGTCTCCGAGGCATACGTCAGGATAGGGACATAGTACGTCCGATATATGATCTTTTTGCTGTTCTGAGGGACATCCTTGCTCCATAACATGCTTCTCACACTCCTCCGAAATGCTTCTGCCTGCCTCCCCCGCTCATTTATTTCTCTATCGTTTCTTCCATTATCTTGTATCAGGCTTCCCAGAACACTTAAAACTCTCCACTTTCTTCAGCTGTTCCCCACCAATTGTTATTCCCGTTGTGGTTCTTTCCTTCTTCCTTGTTGTGATCACCATCTCACTCTTATTTATGCTAAATTTCATCCCATATCCTTGTATTATTCCTTCCCACACGTCCAACTGTTCCTGTACCTCCTCCTCCTTGTTTCCCCAAATCATCAAATCATCTGCAAACACCATTGCTTTCATCTTTCCGTCCCCAATTACTTGTGCCACTCGGGTCATTATGTCATCCATCACCACAATGAAAAGTAACGGTGACAGTGCACTTCCTTGTTTCAGGCCGTTTCTTTGTTCCAACCAGTCAGATCTCTCTCCTCCCACTTTCACACAGCTCACGCTTCCCTTGTTCATCTCCTTTATCCTCTTTATAGTCCATTTCTCTACTCCTCTATCCTCCAGGGACTTCCATACTTTGTTTCTGCATACACTGTCATATGCTTTCTCAATGTCCAGGAAGGCCATCAGTAGATCTGTTCCATACTCATAGTGCTGTTCTTGTAACTGCCTTACAGCAAAAATCAAATCCACTGTGGACCTTCCTGCTCTGAAGCCATGTTGTTCTTCCCTCATCCCTCCTTCTATCCTTGTCCTAATTCTCTTTTCCAAAACTTTCTCGAAGATCTTTGCACAATGACTCATCAGTGTTATTCCCCGATAGTTTCTGCAATCTGTTCTACTACCTTTCTTGAAGATCGGGACAATGATTCCTTTTTTCCAGTCCTCTGGGGTCTTCCTTTCCTTCCATGCTGTCCTCATCACTCGGTACAGCCACTGTATCCCCACCTCTCCTGCTGCTCTCACCATCTCCACACTCAACTCATCCACACCCGGTGCCTTCCCTCCTTTCATCTTGTTCACTGCATCTTCCACTTCTTTCCATGTTAAGTCCTTTTCTGTTTGCAGTTCATCTTCCTCTTCCCCGATTTCTTCCTCCTCACCATCTTTTCCATTTGGGTTCAGAAGTTCTTCAAAATATTCTTTCCACATTTTCTTCAGTTCTTCCCTATTTTCTATCTCTTGTCCCCTTTTGTTCACCATTCTAACATAATCCGTAGAATCCTTCCGCCTTTTATTTTTTACCATCCCATACAGGACCTTTTTTGTACCTTCACTATCCTCCTCCATCATCTTTGTCCACTCTTCCATCCACTTCCTTCTCTCCTCAGCCACCACTCTCTTCGCCTCCTTCTTTCTTTCCTGGTACTCTTCCCTTGTCTCTACCGTCCTATTTTGATACCACCTCCTAAAGGCTCTATTCTTTTCCCTTACTATATCTTTTGTCTTCTCATTCCACCATGGTGTTTCCTTCCACCTCTTCTTACTACTTGTCCTCCCACATACTGCTTCTGCTGCACCCACTAGTGTCTTCTTAAATCTAGCCCATTCCTCTTCCACCCCTCTTTCTTCATCTGTTGGAATTCCCTCCTTTACCATTTTGAGGTACTCGATCCTTCTATCCCCTTCTTTCAGTTTCCATATCCTTATACGACTTTCCTGGTTCTCAGTCCCTTTCTTCTCCTTACTCCCTCTCAGGTTCATTACCAGTAATCGATGGTCGCTATCCAGGTTCTCCGATGGTATAACCTTGATGTCCGTGATGTTCTTATTTAGTTCTTTCGCATACAGTATATAGTCGACCACCGACTTCCTGGTCAAGTCATCACTGTACCATGTGATTGTGTGGCTCTCTCTTTTCTTAAACCAGGAGTTCCCAACTAGCAGGCTGTTCCTCTGGCAGAAGTCCAACAGTCTCTTTCCTTCCTCATTTCTTCCACCCCAACCCTCTGGTCCTAGAACACTCTCATAACCTTGTCTTTCTCTTCCTACATGGGCATTGAGGTCCCCCATAACAATCATATTTCTTCCTACCAGCTGCTTCTGCAATTCCTCTTCAAACTCCTCCTTCTCTTCAGAAGCGCAGCCTACTTGTGGAGCATACACTTGCACTATTTCTACGGTCTCTCCCCTCAGTGCTACTTTCACTTTCATCATCCTATCACTTATTCTCCTCACTTCTTCTTTTAAACCATCTCGTACTACTACTCCCACTCCATTCCTCTTTCCCTCTTCGTTCCCACTCCAGTACAGTCTACAGCCTTTTCTCAGTACTCTCCTTCCTTCCCCTTTCCACTTTGTTTCTGCCAATCCCAATAAATCCAACTTCCTTCTTTCCATCATATCCACTATCTCCTCCACCTTCCCCGTCAGCGTTCTTAGGTTTAAAGTTCCAAATCTTAGTCCGTGTGTACAGCCGTGTCGTCGTCTATTAAATCCATCCTGTCCGAGGCTCGTTCCATTTTTGAAAGCATTTGGTTTTATCCACTACTGGCTTGCTGGGCCTATCGTAGCTTCACCAGAGCCCCGTTAGCCGTCACTTTTCAGGGTTCCTGTAGGACCTTCACAGCTACCGTAACGGTCCCGGGGCACACGAAGTCCCCACTGTACTTCGCCCCTACAGGCAATCCCCTACTTTGTGCCGTTGCCCGTCTCCCACGACGTGGACGAGGGGTTGGACTTATGGGAGACTGAAGGCTTCCATAAAGATGGTATATTGACTTTTACGGCCGGTGAATTAAAACTCAGCAATTCTTCTAGGATTGTGCCGTGTCTTGTGTGGGGTTTCGCCTAGGACACCAAGCTGGCTCATCGGCGGGCTCTTGGTGTCCCCGCCCGGACCCCCACAGGAGTGACGAACTGCGCGCCACCTCCCTTTATATTAGCTGCAACTGCACCACTTGACTGCGAGAACTAAAAGCTCAAGCAGCCTTAACCTCCCTATGAAGGCTTCCAAAAAGATGGCATATTGACTTTCACGGCTGGTGAATTAAAACTCCTTGTTTTATTCAAATTCGATTATTTCTTTCTTCATAAAAGATATTCACATTTCTTTAAGAGTTGAAAATGCTTCCCCGTCTTGCTAGGCTATTGATTTAAATTTATAGATGCCCAAAACAGTTTTTTGGAAGCAATATAGTTCGTAGATGGACACCAAATAACCTTCCGCATGCATAGTTCATGACTGGCAGTGAATGGTATTAGGCGTGTATTAGACTGAAGGCTGCGATTCTCGGAACATTTTGAAGAAATATTTACTATTGTTTGGTAATATTACCAGTAAGCGATTTCTAATTAAGGTATGGCAGTACCAAGCATAGTCTACAGAGTTTGAAATTAATTGTCTTATGTAACGTAATGTTTTTTTTATGGAACTGATATCCATTGTTGTCAATTTTTGTAAAGGTGCTTGGGTGTCCTCACATAGCTGTGTGATTTAAATTCATTTCATTTTAACTTAATTTGTTTATCTTATTTTGTTATGGAATTGTTAGATTTTCCTTTAATTCAATTCGTGTACTAGTCCATGTTAGTTTTTCAATTTGTCATCAGCACGTGTGTGCCTAGTGAGATAGTAGGTATACTAAGTCCAAGCCTAGATCCATTTATTTTCGTTTTGTTCCTTAGTAGAAGCACACCTTATCTGCCTTATCCTTATTCATGTAAATTAAACGTTAGGTTTTGCTTTTCAAAATAATCTTTATTACCTTAAATCAGTCTGTGTCACTATTCATTGATCAGGACTAGTCAGGGCCTGGAGGTACCAAGTTGCAGATTTTATGAGTATCCCCCTTGTCCCTGTCACTCCATCCTGGGGACATACATCTTTTTCAGGGTCGGCACTTTCAGCAATAGCACAGTGTGGACCGTACTGAAACCAAGTAGCAGTGACCCAGCAAGTTTGTCCACGTGGGGAGAAATCCACCAGACGGGTAAGTTGGGGTTGTGGTTTTCAGGTGATTGGTGTCCTCCTAACGTCGTTCCGTTTTCTCCGTCTTTTGTGAATCTTCTCGAGGACATCTACGCTTCCTCTTTGCCCCCCTAACCCTGGGTGAGGTGAAGTAATGATTTTTGTGTTGACTGACTGAAAGCTATAATATTAATTGTTAATAAGGCAACACTGAAAAATGGCTTCCAAGCTGTAATTAATAGGGTTGGGGATGAAGTAGGTGCCCCGGGACTTGAAATAAGTAACTATCCTGGCATTTGCCTGGAGGAAGTGTGGAAAAACCACTGTCAGCAGCAATATCTCCAGACTTGCTCCAGCTCCACATCACGGTCATGGTGAGGGATTTAATGTGCACAGTTATGTTGCAGGTTTGGGACATAAGAAGAATCCAGTTCAAGGAATGGGCAATTTCATGAATGGGTGCAATGTACAGTATATAGCAGCTCTAGACATCACAAGCCAAATAAGGATGTTGCAAAGGTGGTGGATACCACCCCAAGCAGTATTAAACATAGAATATAAAGTGTTTTTTACTAAAAGAACAAATATGCAAAAGGTAAACAATAACATATTTTTGTTATACGAGTATATTCTTCATGGAACATTTCAATGCTATTTTTGCATAGGTTCCAATGAGCTGACCCTGTGACGACTACTCACCAATAGCAAGGTGCACAGCCAGATGACAGTTGCCTGCAGTGAGGCTCCAGGCGTGGAGTCCATGAACATTACGCACCCCCTCTATAGAATGTAACTGTGAACTGAGAGCCGTGTAATCCACGTGGCGGGGAAAACCTTCCATAAGCACATGCGTTGCATCACGTAGAACAGATGTAGTGGTCAGCAGCACCAGCAGGGAGAATAAGAATGTACAGATTGGGTCTGCCACCTTCGCCCCAGGCTGCAAACAGACAGGTACAGATCTTCAAGTGGGAACTGCATCTTAAACACACACTCTTAAGAGGAATACATACAAATATGGACAGAATTTTGTGCACCAGACTCCCACGACTGGATGCGGGCAAACTACAAACTAAGACACTTGATAACTAGGTACTCTGTGCATGGATATCATCATATGATCTGCAAAATCAAAAGTTTCCATGATCCTGGAGCCGATTGATTGTAAGTGCAAAAGGTGTGGAGAGATATCACGTGGAAATCTGTGACATGAATCTTTGACACAGGTTTGTCTAGCACAGGAGAACTGAAATTGTTTTGTACAATATAATTTGACCATTGGCTACAATAAATGATTTATTACAATATAATGCATGTGAAAAACATAGAAGAGTCAAGATCCATGTCACCAAATCATGCCTGTCAGCTGGCATACATGTGTTTAGTATGTCAATGCCTTGGCCACTTGATGAGAAGATAAGTGGTGAATCAGGGTGAAACAAACAAAAATATGACTTTCTATCACTAGAGAAGATGACATACATTATTGTTACTGTTTTGGTTGAGTGAAAAATTTGAGAAAGGAGGGAAAACAACATTTCATTTGTAAGAAGCCGAATTGGTACTCTTAGCATGACGAATAGAAGGACCTAGTGTGAGGACTCCGCCATTGTAGCACGGTAGTTTGTGGTCCCGCCGCTACAAGCACTGCAAGCGATAATATTTCTTATGCGGCTTTGTTAATTTAATAGTTCAACATGCCGTACTGTTTTTTGCCTGGCTGTAAGTCAGGGTATGGTAGAGTAGTTGACGATATACGATTTTTTTCACCACCGAAGAATAAAAATCAATTTGAAAAATGGGCCAGAGCTATTCCACGAAAGGATACGGAGTTAACGCGAAGTATTAGAATTTGTCAAATTACCGACAGTAGTGGCTACGCTGGCTAACGCGCAGCATTAGGTCATGGGGCCAAGCTCTCTGCTGACTCGGTAGACGCGTGGGTTCGAGCCCCACCGTCGGCCGTCCTTGAAATGATTTACCGTGGTTTCCCATTTTCAACACCTGGCAAATGCTGGGACGGTACCTTCTGACAGGCCACGGCCGTTTCCTTCCACATCCTTGCCCAGTTTCATTCACCATCATTCATTTAATCTCTCATTAACTCCTCTCATGAGGTTGGCGTCAGGAAGGGCATCCGGCCGTAAAAACCATCGCCACAAAGGCTTCCATCGCATCTCATCCCCGACCCCGTTGGAAAAACGGGAATAATAAGGGGTAGACATACAATTAGAATTGGTCAAATTCATTTCTCTGATGATTTGATAGTAAAATCAGGTAATTTTATAGTGAATGGTGAAGAAGTGGAAATCTCTCGTGTGTGGTGGAAGTTACGTCCTGGAGCAGTGCCTCATTTTTTCCCTAATTTACCGAAGTAGTGAGAATAAGTCCCGTAAAGCTCCCAACAGGGATAAGAATCTCGACACCACCAGAAAAAGAAGAAAGAAGATTGAAGATGGGAGTGGAGCAACGAATGAGGCATTAAAAGGTCAGTCCAATGTTGATAAGAATTTGGGTCATTCTAGTGTACTTACTGATCCTGAAAAGACTATAATATTGATCAAAAGGCGCCTAAAGAATGCTAACCGTAATTTAATTCGCGTTAGATCCTGCCTCAACTCGGCAAAATCGAGAATTAATTTGCTGGAGAAGCAGGTTCGAAATTCACAGGCATTTAATTACAAAGATAACGAACACCTTAGCAAGAAGGAAAAGATAATAGACACTATGCTCAAGAAATGCCAGGAAAAATCTCCCAATGGAATGAGGTACAGCAATTAATTCATTTTAGAGTGTTTATTGTTGAGAATAAAATCACCGAAAGGATTGTCATTGTCGGCGACATTATCTCTTGCCTCTGCCTTCAGAAAGTCGCTTGAGGAAACTTTGTAAAGGACTTAAGTGCCCTTATGGAGTTAATACGCCTCGTATAAATGCTATTTCAGACAATTTTAAGGAAGAAAAGAATGATAATTCACGTTACGGTGTTGTAATTTTCGAAGAAGAGAAGCTAAGAGAAGAAATCGAGTTAAATAGCTTTTCTGATAAAGTAGAGTGATTAGTTGATTTAGGTGAACACACACCTGACCTCCAGAAGAACGTACTTGCAAATCTCGCTCTAGTGTTCTTGTTCGTACCTTTCATGCATATATTGGGTGCAACCAGTTGCTGTTTATGCAAGCAGAAATGCTACTCCAGGGGACATTCTCGCAAAAAATCTAATATAGGTGATTTTGCAGTTAGAAGAGGCTGGGGCGAGGGTGGCTGGCTTTACTTGTGATGGTAGTCAATCAAATAAAAAGGCCAGGAAATCGTTAGGAGTCAGTGGCAAGACAAGCTCTCTACAACCTCACATCCTTAATCCTGTAGATGTTACGAGAAAGATCTGGGCTTTCTCCGACTGTATACTCCAGGAATCTGTGCGTTCCGTAACATGTAATGAAGACCGTAGTTCTTATATCCGTTAATTATATTTTCCATTGTGCCCTGCCATGCTATTTTAATTGTAACCGCTAATTACTTTTTAAAAGGGTATTAGTTACAAAGTAATTCGTTTCCCTAAGACCAGCTGACCCCGGCAGTGTGGAACTTGCCCACTCTAGCGCTGCCTTGCGGGGCGCGCTTGAACTTCAGGAGTCTTCTCACTTTCTCCTTCTATTCGTCATGCTCTTAGTGTAGTTTTGATGGTGCCAGTAAAGAAATTATTGTGCCTGATGTTGACATTAGTTGTGAATAGACACAAGGAAAAAGGAGAGGGATATTTAAAACAATAAATTATTCGTGGATCCTTGGGCAAGGTGACATAAGTCGATTATGTTATTTGCTGTATCAGCTGGTCTATTAGATTTATTACGAGCAACATGAATGAAACACTGAAATGTTGACTGAAAGTATGACATACAGTATGCTTTTTAATATAGTCTTTCCTGGAGAGAAACGAAAGCATATCACAACTATGTCAGAATTATTAATGAAATATTGTATAGTATGTCCCATATCCCTGGAGCACTTGCTGTACATACTTACAGGGAATATACTTTTTCAAAGCACATGTGGATTTAAGATACCAGCACATGAGGCACAAGCCTACCAAAGGAAGATTGGTTGGTTCTTAAGTTTAGGGACTGCGACAACGCGGTCATGTAGCCCCGTGTACTTTGGGTGTGTGTTGTAGAATCTGTAAGATAATCGGTGTTAATTGCGATGACTGTATTAGTGTGTGTTATCTGTTTTTTTTTATTTAAGTACTGCAACTTAGAATTTTTCAAATAGTTCCTACTTTTGCCGCCAAGCGCCACCGTCAACGACTACTAGGCCAAGTTCAGAACTTAGCTACTAGACGCCACCGCAGTCGGCTCTTGGCAACGAACGTAGAAACCTAAGAGCGTTGTTACATTCTTAACCTATCCAATTTAGCTTCACACAGGTGCAATTAGTGGAAGGTTCTTTAACATGCCATAAATCTATGACATGGGACCATCGGCTTTACTTCCCCTCCAAAGGAAGGCATACTGAGGGACTTTTAACGCTCTTAAAAATCCGATGGCTTCGGCCGGGTTTGAACCCGCTATCTTGGGCATAGAGCTCAGCATGCTACCAACTACGCCACCGAAGCTGCACAAAGGAAGATTAGTTATTGTTGTTTTAAGTAACGGTACTACGAGGTCATCTGTCGCAAAAGGAAGATTAGTGCATGGGTGTAAAGTAAATACAATCGTCATGGTGTGAAGAAAAGAAAAGCCAAATATCATATTATAAAACCGGATGAAGAAAATATTTTAAAAGGCTGATCATCCAGGGTACCAACATGTTTCTGTGGCACGTGCTTTGTGTGGAAAGCTGTTTCGGAGTGATACATTACAATACTGGTGTAGAGTACTGAACCCGTATTTAGGAAGCTCAGGATAAGTCACGAGGTGAGGATCGAACTGTACTTGCGTGATAATTTATGTCTCAACTCTAAGGGAAGAGATAGGCATCCCACACCACATATAAGCATTCAGCATAGTTTGAAAGATGAAAAGAAATGATGAAACAACTAGATCAGCTCATTTATGTGAGAAGAAAGGTGAATTTTATATAATTGAATGTATTACAATGGGCTATGATAAATATTTGACGACCTGGAAACTGCATAAAGTTGACAAGTTAGTGAAGCCTCGCTCAAAAACCGGTTCGGAACAGGTCACGTGCCAGACAAGGGAGAGTCACGAAGCCGCGTGCGCCGTTAAATGCGCCAGCACGAGCCAAGAGCCGCGTAAAGAAGACACGTGGGAGACAATACCAATCAGAAAATTATACATTCATGAGAAGTAATTAGATAACAATTACTCTGGAATACTTTTAAAAATGATTTGAAATTATAAAAATAGATGGGAATTAATAATGGACATGCCAGTATAAATAGATTGTTGAGATTGTAACCGAATTTATTTGGTTACAGCGTTCACCTTCACATTTTCGGTTTGTTTAATGTTGTATTGAGGTTAGGAAATGGCTACCTTTTGCTGGGCACTGCAAGGAGTCTAGCACTTGAGCTATGGGATTCTTTGTGGTGACCCAGCAATATGTGGTAGGGGGCTTTGCCCAATGAAGTTTCTTTGAAGTTAGGTTATTCTATATTCCTTTCAAGTTAGTCGGTTGTTCAGATTTCTTCTTGTTAAAAAAAAAAAAAGGAATAATGGGAGAGGTTCTCTGTTGGTTAAGATGAAAAGAAATGTAGTAGGTTTGTTGAGAAATATGGATTACTCCGCTTGTTGGGGTGAAAAATGGATGGCTTGTTTTAATTGGAGTGGGTTATATTAGGTTTGGAAAATAATGAATGTATAGGAAGGTTAAGAAAAATGAGGAATAAGATTAAGTGTTTTGGACGTATGTTCATATGTCTTGATGTATGCTGATGTAGAAAAAGATGTTTTAAGAAAATGCAAGAAGATAAGAATGGAGCAGAAGAATACTTATTATGAGGGCCTTTTCCTCATGAAGGTAGTTGTGGATACTCTGCGAGAGATGCAGGCGCTTGCTTACAAATGACGAACAAGCATTGATAGTTTTGATTGCCAGAGAACATCTAGTAAGGAGGACAGAAAGAGACGTTTAATAAAACGCAAGAAGAAAAGAAGGGAGCAGAAGAATATTAAATATTGTGGGGGGCCTTTTTGTCATGAAGGTTGTTGTGGATATTGTGCAGGAGATGCGGGTAATGGAAGCTTGCTTACATGTTGACAAACAAGTATTGATAGTTGTGATTCCCAGATAACAACCAGAAAAGAAGAATTGACAAGAGAGAGAACAAGGTGAAGGAGGACGTCAAATGGAGGAGGAGAATAAAACAGAAGACACGGAGGAAGATGAGATAGAAGATAAGGTGAAGAAGTGGTGGAGGACAAGGTGGACGAGGATGACAGGGAGGAGGACAAGGTGGAGGAAGAAATGGACCAGATGGAAGGCAAAGAGAAGGAGTAGGAAGACTAGGATATGTCAGGTAGATGAAGATAAGAGATTGAGGAGGACAAGGTGGAAGAAGAAAAAGGAAAAGAAGATAAAAGGAACAAAGGAAAAGAGGAAAGAAAAGATAAGAAGAAAGGAACTGTTGAGCAAGATAAGGCAGATGAGGAAAATGAGGAAGAGAAGGAAAGAGAAGCAGGGAGGGAAGGTGAAAAAGAAAAAGAAGAGAAAGGAGAAGAAGGAGAAACAGAAGAGAAGACAGAAGCGCCATGCAGAAAGGTTGAAGAATGAGGAGGAGGACAGTCCCGCTGAGAATGAAGATAAAGTTCTCAATCTTGATAACTTCATAATTTTGGATTCTGTTAGTGATGATGACGATAATTATGATGAAGACGATGATGAGGAGGAGGAAGAGTCACCAATAATACTAACTGATGATGAACATGTCATCTCCAACACAGTCAATAAGAAATGATAAAGAAGCGATGTGTGTGCTACTGTGAACGTAGTGTTTATTGATAGTTTTAGTCAGTGTATGTTTGATGTATTTTTTAAATTTATTTATTTGTGTGAGGGTCGAGGATGCATCTATAACCTTGAGTAAGAGATTTATCCTCGAGGGGGCGTTCTATAACAAATGTATTCGGTTACAGCGTTCACCTACCCGTTTTCGGTTTGTTTAATGTTGTATTGAGGTAAGGAAATGGCTACCTTTTGCTTGGCACTGCAAGGAATCTAGCACTTGAGCTATGGGATTCGTTGTGGTGACCCAGCAATAGGTGGCAGGGGACTTTGCCCAATGAAGTTTCTTTGAAGTTAGGTTATTCTATATTCCTTTTAAGTTAGTCGGTTGTTCAGATTTCTTCTTAAAAAAAAGCTTGTTGGGGTGAAGATGGATGTCTTGTTTTAATTGGAGTGGGTTGAATTAGGTTTGGAAAATAATGAATGTATAGGAAGGTTAAGATAAATGAGGAATAATATGAAGTGTTTTGGATGTATGGTCATATGATGTCTTGATGTATGCTGATGGAGAAAAATATGTTTTAAGAAAATGCAAGAAGATAAGAATGGAGCAGAAGAATACTAAGTATTATGAGGGGCCTTTTCCTCATGAAGGTAGTTGTGGATACTGTGTGAGAGATGCAGGTAATGGAAACTTGCTTACATGTAGACAAACAAGTAATAAAAGTATTATATTTCTTATTTCTTTGCGTATTTAACGCTATATCGACCCCGAAGATTATTATATTATTAGAAGAAAGTAATTTAGTTACATTGATCGCTCAACGTAGGGGGGTTTGTTGTTGTTGGTTGACCCCGACCATCAATACTATTTAAATAAATTACAAGATGAAGACGAATAATGCAGATATTTGCAAGTGAAATGAACCAAGAGTTTAGCCGCAAATTTTCATGAGATAAGCTATCATATTTTGATAAGGTAGGGGGTTAGCGTCCCAACGAACTAGGTCTTTTGTCGTTAAAGCTGCAAGAGGGAAGACATATCGATCCGACGCAAATATAGTGCGGGAAGTGTGAAATAAGTTGGCGGAGAGGTCGCGTCCAATTACGGTCAAGCATTATTATAAAGACGGTGAATGTTTTAAGCCTACAGATAGAACATAGAATATTTTACGACTATAAGAGAGCATCGAAGGAATACAAGTAAATTGTAAAGTGAATATTATTAATATGTCGAAGAATGTTATCAAATGAGAAACATGTTGTTATGGTCCTTTGAGCTAGATTGATTCAATAAAATTATGTTAAATGGTCCAGCTAAGCTCAAGTATTATTATCAGCGTTTCGCCCCGGTGTAATATTGGGCTCGTTAGTTGGTACAGTACACCTCACAAAGGACCATAACAACACGTTTCTCATCCGAGAACATTCTTCGACATATTGTACCCTTCTGAGTTATGCTCAAAAGGATATGAAGCAAGGACTCTAGGATATTCTTAAACGAAGCTATGAGAGGAAGAAAACACAGAATTAGGAAATCACTGAAAAGAAAAGAATCCAGACGAGAGATTCGAAGTGAGGGAGAACCCGTAACCCCTTAAATAAAGGGATACATGATTTCTTATAATATTTGTACTGAGGGGAGATGAAGTAATGGAAGCCTGGATGGCGACATCAGGATGAACCATGCAGCTTATCTGAGTCAATTGCCCAGCTGCAAGATGGCGCACGATGACGACATTGGCCTATGTGTGCCCTCGATAGGAAGTCCCGTGATTTGAAATCGTGCAATATTGCAGGATGACTAATTCTGATAGTGAGACCTCCATGTAGAGAGGGGATTCCCTAAACTAAGCTTCCAACAACAGAAATATAGCCATGTCAGCTATGGGCAGAGCCTATACATGACGAAATAACCCCAATTTCGAGAAAGGAGGAGAATTATGAACGTTTAGGCTTGCCAATATGAAGGATTCTGGAAAATAGAATTTCTAAAGGTCTAAAATCTGCAAATATGCGTGCTCAGCGATGACGTCGTTTTGCTCGGCGCACGGATCTAGGCGGAGAGATTGGAAAAATAAGTCCCGCCCACACTAGACCAAGTTATTTGGAAATTTTTAGAAATTAAACCTATGATCGGTTTTGGAAAATCAACATATTTTTGAAACGTTGAGATCCTAAGGAGTCCGAATATATGAGTTTCAAGACCATAAGACGTTTGGTTTAGAAAGTAATTTCAAGAAGATGGACAAGGAACTATTTTGTTCCAGTTCTCAATAAATAGCCTGCCAGTCCAACAGAAAGTATTCAGTCTTCGCCGACCATATAGGCAGGTCGTGCTGAATCACAACGATATTCAGTCTTCGCCGACCATATAGGCGGGTCGTGCTGAATCACAATGATATTCAGTCTTGTGCGACCGCGGGAGCGGGTTGGTACTGTTTCAACCCACGATTTTCAGTCTGGGTGTTCCTCTGAGGAGGACACGCTGTTTCACAACATATTCAGTCTACAAGTAACCGCAGTGGCGTATAATACAGTTCAAATTAATATACAGTCAAAGTGAACCCAGTGAGGAAAACGCTGCTTTAAAACACGCAATTCAGTAAATTAGTCTGAAAGCGATAGACAGGCAGTAGATTGTCTTAACGAGTGTTGGAGGACTTAGTGCAGCCTCGGAAAATCACGTTATATAAACAGGAATTTGTTGCGTGAAGATCAAGTTAAATGGTTTTATACAAAACCAAAGTACGCCAATAAGTGCAGAACTAATCCCGAAGTGAGAAAGCGGTAGACAGGCAGTAGGACAAAACAGGAACGTGTCGTATGAAGTCACATCATGCATGTCATGATAAAGGAACACTAATAAGAGTGTAAAATAATCACTAAAGTGAACAATAAGGCAAGAAGACAACAGTTTAAGACTAGATCAGTCTTAAAGTTGATTACGAACAATCCAAGGAATAGGATTCCGAAAACAAAACAAGTGAGAAGGCAAATGCCTTATTTTGAAGCGTGTTAGGCTTTAAAGAAAGTAATAGAAAATTAGGATCTGAGGATACGGTCAAGCGACCAATAGAGATTAGGGAAATAGCCAAGTGAAGTCGGACCGATAGAAGCAGATAGAGGAATTTAGAGACTTTCATTGACGCATCGGAAAGAAGAGGGTGTTCAGAGACTATCAATCTAGGCCTTAGGAGTCGAAGAATAGGACAGGGAACTCGCCTATATCTTCAGTTTGGGAGGATGCAGAATAGGTGAAATATGTGGAAAAGTGATACCATAAGTGAAAAGCTAATACGAAGGCTAAAGTGTATATAAAATTTGTGTCATTTACATGTTATAAGGTGTCATATTTTGAAAGTGTGTTTATAGTGTTAACTATATATTTTAGTGTAAATTCAATATGTTGAATAAGTTCCTGATAAGGAAAATAAGTGTAACAAATATGAGGGAAGAAAGTATTATGAAAAGTGCCTATGTGGTAAAGATGAGTGGTTAAAACCACTGAAGGTGGACCAGCATGATCCATAACCATGAGGATCAGCATGATACATAATCATTGGGATCCAGGGAAGTCTCCAAATATGTAAGTACCAGTTATTAATTATCTATTGTTTTGGGGGAATTCGTGCCAGTATAAGTTATAAAAAGGTCATACTTATCTAAAATAGGGATTCAAGATGTGAAGTGTGTGTGACGAAACGTACGGGTCTGAACGATAAATGAATTGTGTAATTATCAAGTTACAGAAATGTTTAAATAAAGCTCAGTGGAGTTATATGTGTTTTAGATAACATTGTACGTACATTAATGGTATGCTTATATATTGTCTAAGCATGAATACGAAGTAGAAACTTCAGTAAAGAAATAATGGTTGAATTATGATATTCAAAAATCAATGGAAAGAGTAGAGCCTATAGGCTCTATAAAATATTGTTGAATTATTATATTCAGAATTTAAGGGTGTCAAGAATTGAATTATAATAATGAAGGGCTAAATTTTATGGTAAAAATAATGTTAATAACGGAAATTAATAATGACAGCTAAGATTTAAAAATCAGACTCGAAAAGCTTTACTCAAATAATATGTAATTACGCTGTTAAGCGAATATGGATTGGAGCTAGGAATTGCTACCAATAATGCCAGGAAGGACTGAAGTGTGGATTGAGTTGTGCGCAGTGAAGTGAAGTGAATGTATGCTGTGAGCAGTTGTGAAAGGGTGCCATACTGGTAATTATGAATTGCGTGCAGAGGTTTGCCTGTAGTCCCACCCTGAATGTCGCTAATATGAGGAGCCTGAGGTTAAAATTCTTGCTCCATCGACGTATCTTCGTGTCCTCCGAGAATGGATATTTGCCTAGGAGTTGAATAAGATGATGACCAAGGGTCACATCCATTAAGAACCCCTTATATAAATAAATTGATCCTTCCTTACACTCGGCAATGTGGACACCCAGCATTTAGTTACCTCACCTGTGCAAATATCAGGCGGATAATATGGCCGCGCCAGTATAAAGTTAATGAGATGATTGTGAAGGCTTTTCAAGGCTAAGTTATTGTATACAGTCAATGTAGCTGGCCCAAAGAAAATATTCCAGACAGCTTGGCACGCCCTATAAATCAGTTCAAGGGTTTGACACATTTTATGAAGGTTTGCCAGCCGAGGGCCGGGCCGAACCATATGATAGCTTGCGTACGCACTTAGAGTTAAAGAATTTGTAAACATGGGAGACACGGTTGGACATTATCACCGTGATCACATTATTTAAGAAGTAATCTTGTTAAATATCGTTCAGAGCCCGATCAACAAAGAGTATTGTTATAATTTTATTGTAAAATCCCAGTGTATGACAGAATCAATGAATGAATAATCCCGAGTAAATATTAAATCTTAAGTAGTCAGGGATTCTGCTTAATTTGTGCAAATCAGTATTTTCTAACCTCAAGGAAGGCACGAATTCTTCCCAACAATGCAAAGCAGTACTATTTAGAATGATAGAGAGATGAAAACTGAAATTTATGTGGACCCAAGGAATAAAAACTTGAATTTGTGTGACCCAATAAATCGATAATTATTATTATCATTATTAGAGATAACTTGTAATGCCATTTAATACTCAAATGAGTAAAAATATGTTGTTTAACAGGGTCTAAAGTTGTAAAAATAAATATGGAGCCATAGCGAGCCCATAAGAACTATTGAAGGAAAGAAACCTTATGTAAGCGAAACTTTGTATCAGGTTCAAGGGAACCTAATTCATTGAGTTTAAATAATGTTTTGTGATGATTCCTTGTTCAATTAAGGACAAGTGTGAAGGATTTGTGTAATTATGATTTTTATGTTATTTTTGAGTATTTTTGTAGAGCCTATTTTTGAATTTAATTAAATATGGTTTTATTGTGATTTTTGGTTTATTTCAAGTGTTTCACCTAATGCTTTAATCCAAAATATGTGTGACATATTGTGGGGATGAATGTACTACGCCCCGACCATTGAGCTAGCGGATGTATGCTCACGTATTACTTGTTCGCAAGGGCACAATATCGATAACCAAAGTAAGGTTTGCATTTGTTTTGAGAGGCAGACTATACTTCCTGAAGTGTTTTGGCAATGCTCGTGACGTCGATACAACATATTATTATGTGTATCAAGATGTCTTGCATTGGCCTACTCAAGATTGATTGGAATATTTTCCATGTTAGGTCCGTATTGACGCTTCCAAATGCAAAACTTAGTGGGATCAATTTACCGCCTAATCAATACTGTTTATACAAATAAAATTTATTTGCTTAATACATTCAAAGTAGGGACATGTTTCGGATACGTTGTACCCTTCTTCAGCCTATACATCAAAACAACATTGTACACATATCAAAGACATTCTTATTCTACACAAACATGCTTATAGATGTCTCCATAGTGGAGTGGCTGTATGCCATTGCTAAAAAGTGAAAAATAAAACTTAGATTAAAACTATAAAAACTATGCTAAAAAATATACACTGAGTTTACTGGAGTGAGTAGTCTAGCTACGTTTGCTCCTTTAACTGTGGCAGAAAGAAATTATGAAGATGCATAAGGGGCCTGTCAGCGTCCCTTGTAATCTATCATGTACATGCTATAGTAGAATGGTTCCTTTCTTACATCCGTTTAGAACTTTGATAGGAACTGTATTGTGGTATCTTTGCCCTCTTGCGTTGCATCTAGAGCGTGCACGGTGACTTGAGTCAGTGTTGGTAATAAGACGAACCATGCCATTGAATGCGTACGCATGAGTAGGTATCAACTGTGAAATAAAAGAAAATTTTGAAAAACCGACGTATTGCGTTTGAGAAGAAAACTCTTGATTGTAACAGACGATTAAAGATGATCTAAATTTAATGAGAAAATTAGACTTGAGGATGTCATTCAAGCTTAGTCTCTTTCAAAGGAAATGGGAAACCACCTCTGCTTGGATGCTGTAATTAGTAAGACACGAAACCGTCAGTGTGAACGCATTAATATGTGGGCTATGCTAACGGGGATGGAAGGAAGAAAAGATGTTTATCTTACCTGTGCTAGTGCAGCGTTGCTTGCCAATGTGTGTCACAGAGTTAGGCTTGTACTGAGGTTGAAACAGCTGTGTGGCTTACTCTAAGACGGTTGTGCAGTGCAAGGTTAAAGAGTAGGCCTACTGCAGACAATCCATCTCCTTGCTTGACACCCATATTAATAGTAAAGGGTTTACTCAATTTATTTCCAATTTTCACTCGTGCCCATGTGTTATCTAGTGTCATCCTTATCAGCCGGATTATCTTTCCAGGTATCCTCATTTCTCCTAGTAATTCATATAGTCTTTCTCTACATACACTATTGAAAGCTTGTTTAAAATCTATAAAGAGCATGTCGAGGTCAATAAAATGTTCATGAAACTTTTCCATCATCTGCCTAATTACAAAGATTTGATCAGTTGTACTCCGGTTAGGTCAAAAACCACACTGATATTCACTCGGAATTTCTTCTGAAAATATCTTCATTCTTTCTTTCAAGATACCTGATAGGATCTTCTTGTAAATAACATTCAATAGAGTGATACCTCTGTAATTCTCACATGCTAGTTTATCTCCTTTCTTAAATATAGGACATATTATTCCTCCCCTCCATCCCAGATTGTTTCCAATAGTTTATGTATTCTAACTTCCAATGCCGCTCCTCCATATTTTATCATTTCTGCTACTATACTGTCTTCCCCTAATGATTTGTTGTTTTTCATCTTCATTACATTTGCCACTTCAAATCTTGTAGGACTCATAATACTTGCATTCTCATTCTCTGATTCTGATCTAATTACTTCTTGTCACTCATTTTGTTGCCTATGTTCAATTTCTATCTCTACACTTTCACTTAGAAGTTCCTTAAAGTGCTCAGACCATCTATCTAACACTTTGTTCTCATCATTCAGTATCATCCCCTGTTTATCTTTGCATCTTCTTTCCCTCGGTTGGAAACCGTACCCCATTTTACCAATTGCCGCATAGAATTTTCTTACTTCACTACCCTGGTTTAATTCTTCTATTTCTATAAATTGTTTCTTTGTGTGTTCCTTTTATTTTTTTCTATATATTTTGTTGGCATTCAACCTCAGCTGCCTATATTGTTGACAGTTGCTTCTTGTTTCTCTCAAGTTCATATTTTCTCTTGCTCTATTCTTCACTTCTATTGCTTCCCTACACTCTTGATCAAACCATTCATTCTGGGTTTGCTGCCTCTTTCCCATTATTTCTTCTGCAGCTAGTTTAAATACTTCCTCTATTTTCTTACCCTCTTCATTGAGATCAACTCACTCTTTTTCTTCTTCTAATTTCTTTTGTATTTCTCGCTGATATTCCTCTTTAATTCTTTCATCTCCTAGTCTTTCAACGTTTATACTGTTCTTCCAGGTTTCAGATTTAGTTTTCGTTTTAGCCAGGTTTTGTCCAAGTACTGCTTTGACTAGATAGTGATCTGAATCACAATTTGGTCCTCCTTCCTTGCCGTCTTACATCTATAATTGACGAAAGGTATCTTGCATTGATTAACACATGGACTATTTGATTCACGGTTACAGAATCAGGAGCCTTCCAAGTACCTAGTTGTATTCGTTTGTGTGGGAAACATGTGCTTTTGATCACCATATTGTTCCTGATGGCAAAATGCCCAAGTAGTGTGCCATTTTGGTAACTAACATCATGTAGTGTATGTTCCCCTGCACATCTCATCGATAGATCCTTCCCAATCTTTGCATTAAAGTCACCCATCATTATCAATGTATCATATCTCAGTATCTCACCGCATACCTGTTCTAATTGTTCATAGAACTAATCCTTCTCATCCTCATCTTTCTCTTCAGTTGGTGCATACACTGACAATATGGATATGTTCCTGAATCTTCCTTTGATGCGCAATTTACAAAATCTTTCATTTATGTCTTCATATTCTATAATACTATTCCTTACTACCTTGGATACCATAAATCCTGTACCATGTTGTCCTGTTCTGCTATTTGGACCACTATACAATAGTGAATATTCCCTTTTATCTATACTTCCTTGCCGTCTTACCTCTTGTAATGCTACAATGTCTAAATTAAATTTAATATCATTCATCTTTCCTGGTCTCAACATCGTTCTTACATTCCACGTCGCAATATACAAATCTCTTTTTCGTAATCCAGGCCAAAGTTGTCTTCTATTAAGTCCGTCCTTCCGAGGCAATTGTCCTTGTTTCGTAACAGGTTCTTTTTTATGGTGTGGGGTTGTTAGCCCAACGTCCAACCCCCAACCTGGAGGGCCAGAGTATCCCGTTTAGTCTGGATCATCACTTTCGACCTGTCCGGCTTGGGAGACCCTACCAGTAGCTACGCTACCGCCGGCATAGCTCTCAGGATCATTTGACCACGCAAGGTAAGGATACCATTGGTGGAGATGCTCTGGGTACCGGACTTGAGAAATTTTATAGTCAAAGACTTTTATATAAAGCTTCGACTACTGGAAGTGAAATTGTGCATACCATATGAATAAACTTACTAGTAACTGTAAGTATTCATTGTTGCTTGTATTTTTTTTATTTACTCTATCGTGTATCTTCTCCCTGAACGTGGTGATCTAATAGCTGACTATTGACCACTATTGTGGAGGGGGAGAGTTGATACGTTGCAAAACCGGTGTAGGGTACCAAGCGTTGGTTAAATAGGAAGAAGGTTTCTTCTAAGAAGAGAATAGAAAACGTACCTCAACGCCATCTATTGGCAGAAACTTCAGGCTTGATGATCGTCGTACCAATGTGAACAGAAATACTGTACGCTAACTCCACCTAGTGAGGGGAGTTAGTACTAAGAATTATACATATGGCCGCGAGATAGTGTGCGGTGTACTATCTTGACCTGTTTTTGTTGTATTGATGTGTTGATCGTGACATCGAACTCTTATCGATTTATCTCAAAAGGAAACCTATGGTTAGGTGAACCAATCCTAGATAATAATCCATCTAATCTTAATCCTTTGTTATCTATGATTATCCGGGATAAGTAGCCGATACAAGATGGATTGATTTTGAAGAACTGTGATAAAGGGGTTAGGTAGCCTTTTGGTTATCTAATGACCTTCCCCTTGTATTCTTGACACTATTTAAAAGTAGAAGATACTTGTATCGTCCTCTGCAGGAATTTGAATTCTGTTCTTTAACCTTCTTTTGAAGTTATGATACATTGAAGAAAGACTAATGGCCTTCAGAATGCTATGAAAGGTATGGTAAAACCTTGTTAAAGGTTACTGGAAATATTTTCAGGATGTTTAGTGGTGGTCAATGTATGTTTGATGGTTTGAGATATATAATGATTGTTACTTTAGCAAAATCTACTGTACAAATATCATATTGTTACTGTGGAGTAAATAACCTACAATATGTAAGTTGGTGAGTGTTGGAAGATAAGTATATGGTACTATTCTATTAAAATAGTTCCATTAACCTACAGTATTATATGAAAATGTAAACATTTTGGGGGATTTCTATTCACGTAATGATCGGTTCTACCAAGCTGTGTAGGGCGCAGATCTTCATCTTTCTCTGAGCAAGGATTTGTTAATGTTATTATTTAATTAATTTTTATTTTCTCGTTTATCCTTTTCTCAAATTAATAAGATTCCATTTGAATCCTGTGTAATGTATCAGAGTATCACCTATTAAGATACTTATTTTATTCATGTAATGTCGTTGTTTCCTTAAGTATCGGGTTAGGTATTGTTAAAGAATTGTTTTTTTCTTAAAACAATTAACACTTTTGTTTTTGAACTTGAAATGAGAAGACATATTGGATGGCATTCCATAGGGACATGTTTAAACTCCTAATAATTTCATGATTTTAAGCATTTCTAATTAATTTCGACCCTTGATTGGACTTATATTTTCTGTTACTGTGCTATATGCACAGATAAGGTAATTGTACCTTACTTGATTTATTTCTCTACTTTATCTTCGATATAGTTCCTTAGGGATTGATCTTAGGGTTTTGATTCTACATCATCTTGGTCGTATTAATTTATTATTCTTTAGTTTACCGATTCCTCGCTTAGATTAGGTTTATTTGTATTAATTTTCCTGATTGTATTATTTCTTTATTTAATTGGTGTTATATTATGCATGTGAGAGTTTTGGTTTATTATTTATATTACCCTGAATTTTTTCTGTGTTTATAATCGATCGTAAACTTAGCAGTAGATAGTCTCTCTAATTTAATTATCCTAGTGTAAGGTAGCAATTTGGCCCAGCACTTTCTGCTTTTACTTTGTCTCTCCTAACCTGTCACAGGGGAAGGGGGTATCAGGAGGATCAAAGTTTTGCAAAAATACAACCAAGGTTTTGGAAAGAGAACAATCAAGGCGTTCCCGACCAGAAGGGCGAAGTCAACAAATGCATGTTACGTAAAAATGCCATTACAATTTTCTACCAAGGGCGAACTCGATATATTCTTCTTCTTGTGTGATTTTATCCAAAAACATAGATGGTAATAAAACATAACTTTAAACACATTATTCATTTATTATAATTGACACTTGACATGAATGGAATAATAATAATAATAATTACCACAAAGGAATGCATACAATCGATTTGTTATGCTCAACAGAAGTATCGCCTTCACAATATTTGATGCCATTTGTGATGGTTGAACAGTTTGTTGTTGTTTTGGCTTATTTAAGGGGATTTGCGGCATCGTAATCTCGTGTACTTGGGTGCGTGTAGAATTTGTATGATAACCTGTGTTTTTGTGATGGCTGTACTAGTGTGTGTAGGCTATTTGTAAATTGGGGATAAGATTGGGAAGGAGGCAGTGGCGGGTCGTGCATTTAACACTAGGCGGGGCTGCATGTATAATTACTGAATTTTACCTTATACAGTATATACGAGGTGACTGGGTTAAAGGTATAATAATATAAAATTTAATAACTTGAGAAATAATGGAGATATTTATTGGTGGTTTGTCTCTACAACTAGGGTAACTCAAAATGTTTTCTGTGTTCGCTTGCGGTGGTACCACATGCGCATGCGCGTAACTGCATTGTTCACGAGAAGCGCGCCAGTAGCCATGTGGACTCCACAGCAGGTGTTCTGTGTGCTTTCAATCTCAGAGCTAAAAACAGTTACACTAGTACAACGTAGATTTAGGCGTGACCGTGAGTATGGACTGTTACCAACAGATGATGTTCCCACTTATGTAACAAGCAAGAAATAGGACAGGCGCCTTCCAGAATCTGGGAACTTGCTGTCGGTGTCGGACCGCCATGCCAAGCACGCAGTTTCAGAGGCTACTGTTGATTTAATCCGTGAGTCCTTCAAGCGGAGCTTTCGTAAGTCAATTCGACAAGCAAGTAGGCAGTTACAGTTACCTCGTTTGACAGTACACGATGTCGTCCACAAAAGGTTGCGCCTATGGGCGTACAAACAGCAGTTTCGTCAGAAAATCAAACCTCAGGACAGGCCGCTACGGAAGGCATTCGCGGAGACAATTCTGGCAAAAATTGATGGAAAGGAGGCATTCCTCGATTTGGTCTGTTTCTCGGACGAGGCTATATTCCATATTTCCGCCATGGTAAACAAGCACAATTGCCACATAAGGGGGAACTGAACCCCCCACGTAGTGATAGAGTTGGAACGGGATTCTCCGTGGTGTGGATTGTTGAAGTACAGGGTTATTGGCCAATTCTTCTTCGCGGAGCCTACAGTTAGTGGAACATGTTACCTACACATGCTGGAGCAGTATGTTGTGCCACAACTTCCTCGTGACGTGCTCTTTCAGCAAGATGGTGCACCATGCCATTATGCTTGTGAAGGATTTCCTGAATCGTGAGTTTCCAGATCGCTGGATTGGGAGAGGTAGTCCAGCAACTGCTTGGCCCCCTAGAAGCCCCGACATTACGCCACTTAATTTTTTCCTGTAGGGGTTTGTCAAGAATCAAGTGTACCAGACACCAGTTCGTGATCTACCAGATCTGCGTCATCGCATTCGTGCAGCTGTCGCAAATGTTACGCATACAATGCTGCAGAACACTTGGAGTGAAGTGGAATACACATTAGAAGTCTGTCGAGCCACTAATGGTGCGCATATCGAGATGTATTAGGTAATGGGAATACTAGTTGCCATTTTTGGTCCGTATTGACGTATATAAATTATTTAATCAGTTTGCAGCTTTCCGCCGAATAAATACAAATTATGTTTGCACTATTAGTACGCTAAGTAAGGTACATGTTTCGAACCATATAAAAATCGGTCCTTCATCAGCCTCAACATATCAAATGAATGGCAAACACATCAAAAACACTGAACAATATCAAAAATAAAATGCATGCACACGAAGACATTCATAAACACATATTAAAACGTTCCATTAAAACTGTACAACATATTAAAAAACACATATTAAAAGTACTGAAAGTCCATTTGACTTGTTCAATCGTCAACATTTAAATATGTGCCGTTATGATTGGAGATCTTGTCCTGTTCCATTATCTGCTTCTTGGTTTCTTGTCTGTATGTGCAATAATGTCTTTCATTTAGCAAAGGGAGTCCTATTGTCATGTATAGGGAACGGAAATGGACCAGTAGTCCCATTTGAGTAGTTCCAATATGAAAAAACTTTTAGGTTGATTCCAGACCGCACCAAATAGTCCTCTGTTGAACGAAAAAAAAAAATTATTTAGTGAATGGACTTAAGCGATGATACTCCAATTTGATCAAACAGAAACGACTGCTAGAAAATCCTTACCTCCCAGTGCATGCAGTGAACATGCACGCTTGAATCAGCTGTAGCAACTGAGGTGCTGCATCCAGGCGAGGCGAGGTGAGGTCACGTGAGACATGTAGGGGTAGAGATTACCACTGGTGGAAGCAATGAGCGGAGGGGCGGGGAGGTACTTGGAGAGGGAGGGGCAAAGGAGGCTGGGTGGTATTACGATCCTAGATCTGTTTATTTATGTTTTTTTTTAATGTTTGTTGTTGGTGACATAGTTTGTCAATGTTTCATATAAAACTTTGCTATCGAAATTGATTTCATTCAGATTGTGTAACGGGTTGTTTCTCAAGGCCTAGTCTATCTCAAGCTGTTCCAAAATATTAAGCATAATGCCTTTGCTGCAATAATGTAAAATTTCTAAGTCTTCCTCAATTTTCGAAAAATTGTGGTTGTATTCCTGCATGTGATTATTAATGGCTGAGAATTGTTTGTGCCTCGCAGCATTGAAATGCTCATTATATCTTATTTTAAAACTACGCCCCGTTTGACCTATGTAATCTGCATCACAGTCCTTGCACTTTATTCTGTAAATATCGGATTTCTGGAATTTGTCTTGTTTGTTGATCGATTTGGAGATAAATAAGTGTTTCATAGTGGTGTTGTCTGTTCTGTATGCTATTCTAACCTCTTGTTTCTTGAAAACGTTCATGATGTTATGAGTTAGCTGATTTGCGTATGTGAAAACTGCAAAAGACTTCTTCTTTTCTATTGGTTGCAAACTTGTGACTGGTTTATTTTTAATTTTGCTTAAAAGGGAGTCGACGTACATTTTGCTAAAACCATTGGCTATGGCGATCTGGTATATGGTAGAAAGCTCTTTATTACAATCTTGTTCTGAGGGGGGTACGTTAATAGCTCTGTTGATATATGCCCTGAAAGCAGCTTTTTTATGGCTGGCCGGGTGATTTGAATCTTTCCTAATGGTGGTGTGCGTTTGGGTTGGTTTCCTGTATATTTTAAATCGTAGGCCCATGGTGTCCCTAATGACAGTTAGATCCAGGTAGTTTATAGACTGTTTTATTTCGGATGTTGAGGTAAATCACATCAATCACATCACAACAGAGCTAAACCAAATTGATAATAGCATCAAATTTACCACAACATGAAAGACATTATTGCACATACAGACAAGAAACCAAGAAGCAGATAATGGAACAGGACAAGATCTCCAATCATAACGGCACATATTTAAATGTTGACGATTGAACAAGTCAAATGGACTTTCAGTACTTTTAATATGTGTTTTTTAATATGTTGTACAGTTTTAATGGAACGTTTTATATATGTGTTTATGAATGTCTTAGTGTGCATGCATTTTATTTTTGATATTGTTCAGTGTTTTTGATGTGTTTGCCATTCATGTGATATGTCGGGGCTGATGAAGGACCAATTTTTGTATGGTTCGAAACATGTACCTTACTTAGCATACTAATAGCGCAAACATAATTTGTATTGATTCGGCGGAAAGCTGCAAACTGATTAAATAATGTATTAGGTATGTAAAGAAACATTTTGAGTTACCCTATTCGTAGAAACAAACCGCCAATAAATATCTCCACTACTTCTCACGTTATTAAACTTTATATTATAATACTTTTAACCCTGACACCTTGTATATATGAGCTACATTCGGTGAGACTTGTAGGTTGAAAATTTGTTGATAACCTTCTTATTGAAATTTGGTATACTTCTCATCAAAGTAGTTTCCATTGACAGCATTGCCAGAGCTTTCAGTCTTTCTTCACCCATAGTGCTGTGGAGGTACGTTTTTATCCTCTTCATGGCTGAGAAACACCTTTCTGGTTCACTCATGGTAGTTGGCAGAGTTCCTGAAATGCGAAGAAGTTTCACTACTTCTGACAGTGATGACTGAAGATTGTTCGAGATGGTGAACTGAAGCAGCTGGATAGCACCAGACAGTGATCCGAATTCTTCTCTGGAGTATAAAACAGATAGTTCAGTTTGTAGTAGTTTTTCTTTGTCAAAAGTAGGAATAAGTCATACACAGTCATTTAGCTCTTTCTCAGGAAAATCTGATTTGAAGGAAGAAAAATTTAATGGCATCACCGAGTTGACACTTGGAGATGATTTGTAAATTGAAACCGGCTATTTGCCTGGGTTATGAAGACATCACATACTTTCTTGGCCGCAGACACACTTGTCGCAGTTTCCTGTACATGGCATAGTTTGTTGATATTTCCGGTTTCAGAATTTGAAACTTGGCAACAAATTTTTGCTACATCTGCCTGCCGATTTTGAAGTTGATTGTATAAAATATCAACATGAGGCATGATATGATGAAAGAATTTCAGCCAGAAGTCTAACTCTTCATCCTGAAAGTACAAAGCCGATGCTTCTCTGACTGTGATGTCACTTGAAGACTCAGATTCCATCAGTAGTTCAAAGCAATATATTAAAGCACCTTCTTTTCTCGAATACAGTATTGACTGTTCTTGATTTAAAATTCCATCTTGTGGCTCCAGCAGATATCCGTTTAGCCACACAAGAATCTAAAACAGACGCTATTTGGGGTGACTGGGAAAAGAATGCTGGTATTGAAAACAAATTTGCAAAAAAAGATTTTGCTTTCGTGGTTTGCTTAGCAGCTCTCTCCATTATCAAATTAAGTTGGTGTGCAAAGCAATGTATAAAATGGGCGTTCGGTTACACTTCCTTACTCTCATCTGCACGCCACTAACGGTACCACTCATAACAGATGCACCATTGTACGTCTGGGCAATGAGTTTATTCTTCTTATCTTTCAGAATAATGCCAAGCTGGGTAAAAATACACTCTGAAATAGCCTCTGCATTTCGATCAGAAGGATTAAAAAATCCCCAAAACCGTTCTGCAGCATTTCGTAGTGAATCACAGTACCTTAGCACAAGAACAAGCTAAAATCCATCCGACACATCCGTCGTCTCGTCAGCCACGATTGCTACAAATTCAAACTCTGATACCTCTTCCAAAATAGCCTCTCTGCATACCTCCAGCATACACTGCAACAATTCTTCCTGGATCATTTTCGATGTTCCTTTGAAACACGAAGCACTCTCTAGATGTGACTTAAAAAAACAGTCTATTTCACTCGTGTATTTAATTAAATTCAGAAATATACCAGGATTCTCGGAGTCTGGGCTCTCGTCATGTCCTCTCAACGCCAGTTTGTTTGACCCACAAAACTTAATACAGTTCATTATTCTGGATAGTACTTGCCGATTTTTGCTTACTTCATTGTTATGACGCTGTACAGCTTCCTCATAGGCCTTACTTAGACCCTGGCGCACATCTACGGAACCTAGAAGAGCTAAGTCTACCACACTGTTCACATGTTTCTTTATTTTATCACTAAGTCTCTTCAAATCACAAACTCCTGTATCAACCCACACACTGTTTGTTCCTTCACTGCCACTTCCAAAAATAAGGCACGGGAAACAAAAAAGTGCATTTTGAACATCGCACCCACACAACCATTCATGTTTACTATATACATCTGGATTGAAAATTCTTGTGTACTCTTTGTCACGGCTCTCCTGGGAGATTTTCAATTCTGGGGTAGGTCTTCCTCGAGCTTTAATATCATACTTTTCATTTAGGGTTAAACTGTTAAGTTTCATAGTTTTAAAAAATTGCACTGAGTTTACAATACTCATGTTGTTGTTAAAAGGCAACTATCGGGATCGGTGGACAAGACACACTGGTCTGCAATGCATGCAGACCACTAGACCGGGGTTGGCGGGCGCCTTATAGCGCACATGGAGGGGGAAGCGGATTCGAAGCCTTATGGCTAGATAACAGTGCTATGCCCTGGCAGTCCGAAGAGAGGGAAGGGGAATCATATGACATTATCATGTGAAGAGAAGCATTCAATTATTGCGCTATTCCGCAGTTGAATATCAAGTGGTAAGGAACTTGCAGAACTGATTGGCAATAGTTCCCAATTGAATATGTAATGTTGCTTCGTGTTGTCACCGAATTTATTCGGTTACAATAGCTCACCCTCGGGTTTTTGCCTTGTGCAGTTAGTTTGGGGTATTTTATTCGTATCTTATTATATTGGATTAAAATCCGGGATGGAGCGGTGATTTTTATTGTGCCTGTGTGTATTTTTGTGGACGGATTCATTTTCTGATGTTCCGGGCCGATTAGACTCATTGTTTATTACTTATCGGTTTTTGGATATTTGATATTATAAAATACGGGGTTTTTGCGATTTATTACTGTATTATTTGGGACTGTATTATTTTTGAGTAGAAGCATTATTTCATTTTGGTTTGGGGTTAACAGCTAGAGATCAGGTCTTCTTGCTTTATAGGCTGAGTCAAAGTCTTCTTGAGCCCAGGGTCGACTTATCTGGCATGGTCTGGTAATCGAACAGCAGAGACTGTATTATTTGGGACTGTATTATTTTTGAGTAGAAGCATTATTTCATTTTGGTTTGGGGTTAATGGCTTTATTTTGACTAGTAATGTTAAAATTTTCAATTAGTGGCTGTACTATAAGGTACAATGAATCTGTATTTTCGAGGCTTGGAAAGTTGCATACCCGGAAAAGTTTAGCAGTAATTCAACTTGTTGTGGCAAGTTTAGGGAATACCTAGGCTATTAATAGCGTGAACTCTGATGAACTTCCCATGGAAAAATACTGCGACCACGTTCGGAGCCGTTCGGGTCTGTCCGTGAGCATTCAAGTGAATTATTAATGTCATATGTTCATGTGTTGTCACGGATGTTCCGCTAGGAGCGGGCCATGCACTATATAGTTCCGGCAGGATGAAGCACAGGCTCTTGTAATGTATTCGTTCACCAGTGTTTATAATGGCGTGTTGAGGTTTCAGAAGTCGTCTTATTGCTTTATTGGCAGAGTCCAGATCTACTAAGCACTCAGGGTCGTTTTACGTGACAGGGTTTCCGTAACGAACAGCTAGAGATCAGGTCTTCTTGCTTTATAGGCTGAGTCCAAGTCTTCTTGTGCCCAGGGTCGATTTATCTGGCATGGTCCGGTAATCGAACAGCAGAGACTGTAACTAGACATCCACTGAGCTTTGTGCTGTTGGTTGACTACATTTGTAATAAAAATGGTTGAGTTCATAGACCTTGGGTTGCTGATCATATCGCACCCTAAAGGACGTTCATAAACTCACTTCATCATCTGTTGTGGAAGTCATGGCGTGAAAATCAACAAGTCTGGCGTGTGTATATTTTGTGTACTAACTGTACAAGTGAGAAATGTATAGGAGGCTGTCATGCCTAGGTCTAGATTAGATTTTTATTTATCCATTTGATCAATTACATGTATACAATACATTTTTGATATAGGACAAGTCAGAAATTACATAGAAAATAAAAGAACTTACAGGTATATATTACTATTACTATAACTATTTATAACTTATTATAATTACAGATCTTAAGAGCTACAATCATATTGGACAACTATTTACATCTTACTCTATCATCACAATATGAAAACTTAATTCTCTACATACAACAACTTACAGCTAGGTATTACAATTAAAATAGAAAAGTAAAATATAATTATCGCTCCTAAATGATGCGGCATTCAACTACAGAGTAATGACCGTAAGTGTTTTGTTGCTCTCAGAGCGTGAATTCAGTGGCAAGGTACTGTACAAAAATGATTACAAGTGTATTGAAGGGTATTTTCGTGTTGTATATTATATATATACACACACACACACGTGGAGTACAGCCAATTCTTGTATGTGTTTATTCCTGTTTTGCATGAACCTAGTAACATCAGCGAACGAATGATCAAAATGCCCTACGCCTGGGATAAGCCAGACTCAAAGTTGGGAAACAGTTATTTATTATATTCTATTTTATTCAGGAAGACCCATAAGGTCAACCTTGGTGCCCATTCAGAGTCGGGAAATCAATTTTAAATTCACTTGTGGCCTTTATTTAAAGGCAGTTAATTCTGTAAGTTTGTGTTAATGGGGGTATTTAAAGTTAGTAGCATGCTGAGCTTCTATGCCCAAGATAGCGGGTTCAAACCCGGCCGAAGCCGTTGGATTTTTTAAGAGCGTTAAAAATCCCTCAGTATGCCTTCCTTCGGAGGGGAAGTAAAGCCGGCGGTCCCATGTCATAGATTTATGGCATGTTAAAGATCTTTCCACTAATTACACCTGGGTGAAAATAAATTGGATAGGTTAAGAATGTAAACAACGCTCTTAGGTTGCTACGTTCGTTGCCAAGAGCCGACTGCGGTGGCGTCTAGTAGCTAGTTCTGAACTAGGCCTAGTAGTCGTTGACGGTGGCGTTTGGTGGCAAAAGTAGGAACTATTTGAAAATTCAAAGTTGCAGTCCCTACTTGAATTAAAAAAACAGATACACACACTAATACAGTCATCACAATTAACACCGGTTATCAGACAGATTCTACACACACCCAAAGTACACGGGGCTACATGACCGCGTTGTCGCAGCCCCTAAACTAAGGAACCAACCAACCAACCAAAGTTAAATCAACTCCAGCGTGGAGGTGTGAATGTCTCAGTGTAAATTACGTACGTGTGAAAATCGGGGGAGGCTGCAGTCCTGCAGACCACCCGCTAAATCCGCCACTGGAAGGAGGTAGCTGTAGCCTTATGTTAGGAACCATCCCGGCATTTGCCAGGCATAGAAGAGGGAAACCACGGATGGCTGTGGTGGGAAATGAACCCGCCTAGTCTCAGTTTTGCTTCACGAAGATGAGTGTACCTTTGATTGAGCTTGGAGTATCTAGTGAAAAGTGGGTTTGGAGTGGGAACAACACGATCTCTCTCGAGTTCGCCCTCCTGTTCTGCACAACTACTGGTCGAGCTTAACTCCCCTGATTTGCATATGTCCAATTTTCATAGTATATCCGGGCGAACTCAACTACACTCACCTATAATTTTCAAAAGAAAAATATGTATTGTCCGTTGAGCCCTTATATATTTAAACACAAATTGTGCTGAATGTGTGCTAAATGTGGTGAGGTGTGCTTTAACCAACTGAAGAGCCCAATTGCACACCGGGGCGAAACACTGTCATTTTGATGAGTTATGCCGGAACATTTAGCACAATTTGTGTTTAAATATATAAGGGCTCAACGGACAATACATATTTTTCTTTTGAAAATTATATATTCAATGCCAAGGTAAGGTTATAATTGCTTTGGAGTGGAGTTTCGACTCCCATAGTGCACTGGCTTTGCTCGTGACGTGGATACACATGTATCAAATACGTCTTGCAATGGCCTTCCCAGTGTGTACTAGACAGTGTCTTGGTGAGGTGTGCTTTAACCAACTGAAGAGCCCAATTGCACACCGGGGCGAAACACAGTCATTTTGTTGAGTTATGCCGGAACATTTAGCACAATTTGTGTTTAAATATATAAGGGCTCAACGGACAATACATATTTTTCTTTTGAAAATTATATATTCAATGCCAAGGTAAGGTTATAATTGCTTTGGAGTGGAGTTTCGACTCCCATAGTGCACTGGCTTTGCTCGTGACGTGGATACACATGTATCAAATACGTCTTGCAATGGCCTTCCCAGTGTGTACTAGACAGTGTCTTGGTGAGGTGTGCTTTAACCAACTGAAGAGCCCAATTGCACACCGGGGCGAAACACTGTCATTTTGTTGAGTTATGCTTGAACATTTAGCACAATTTGTGTTTAAATATATAAGGGCTCAACGGACAATACATATTTTTCTTTTGAAAATTATATATTCAATGCCAAGGTAAGGTTATAATTGCTTTGGAGTGGAGTTTCGACTCCCATAGTGCACTGGCTTTGCTCGTGACGTGGATACACATGTATCAAATACGTCTTGCAATGGCCTTCCCAGTGTGTACTAGACAGTGTCTTGGTGAGGTGTGCTTTAACCAACTGAAGAGCCCAATTGCACACCGGGGCGAAACACTGTCATTTTGTTGAGTTATGCCGGAACATTTAGCACAATTTGTATTTAAACTACACTCATCTACAACAATGTTTACTGTTACCAATTGCGACGAACACATAAATTAAAAAAACTCACATGTTGAGTTCGCCCTTCTGGTCCGGAACACCTCAATTGATAAAAGATAAGTAGCTTAACAAGAACATTTTAATTTTGTTCATTTAGGTATTAGAGTTCATTTATATTGCACATTGTTGGACAAAATTCCTTTGTCCTGTAAAATTCCTTTGTCCTGTACAGTAAAGCTTGTTACTTTGGGGTGCCAAAATATTTTGAAATGGTTTTAGTGTTGTATTGGTGAGAAACTCAATTTTTCAAGGTTGATGGGATTCGAGTGTCTTTGATAGATTTTCCTTGGAATTGATAGGTTTCATTTTGGCAGGTTCTTTGTAGTTGTGCTGCATTGTTTCATCAAACAATATTGGTGTTATTATTTGGAAGAGGCAGAAACCCACCAACCTGGGCCCAATGTTTGGGAAGCCAGGCTCTGCCTGTCACAAGTCAGGACAAAGGGCAAGTGATAGAGGAGTAACACCTCTTAAAAAAACCAGGGACCAGCTGACCCGGCTGGTAGTACCCTGTAAGGGTCCCTTGCCAGGGTTACGGTGAAGTCCACAACGGTTGCTACAGTGGAGAGGATAATCTTCGGTACAGTGTAGATGGCGGATGTGGCAGCCCAGTGCTCGGGATTTATAGAGTAAAAGGTATTATCCTCAGTCTGAGGATAGATATAAGTTGTAGCGTCTGATTCGGAGCGGGCGGCTACGAACGGCGTCTGTACCCCATGTGAGGGGCGGCCGAATTTATATGCTGGCAGTAGCTTTAAAATGCTAGGCGTCAGACTCAGCGACAAGTCGGCCGAAATTTAATTGTCGTATCATGATGAACCAAATAAATTGTAGTATCCAGGCTAGGACGTCCCCCGCAGGCGACGCGCCCCGACCCCGCCCGATCGGGGTGGGAAAAGGACGAGGGCTACCTACCCAAGGCCTGGGCAGGCTAAAGAAGCACGGCTCGATTACTAGATATGCGACAATCAACGTTGGGACATTAACTGGGCGCAGTCGTGAGTTGGCTGAATCGCTCCACCAACGCAAAATTGATGTAGCCTGTATCTAGGAAACAAAGTGGAAAGGCACAAAGGTGCGTGATATTGGTGATGGTTACAAGCTCTTCTACAATGGCAAAACATCAGAAATGGTGTGGCAATTGCCATCTGTGAACGGCTACGGAATAGTGTCACCAGAGTAATCCGTATCTCTGATCGCCTGATGAGCATCCAGATAATTACGGACGCAATATCACTCCATATCGTCTCATGAGGAAGTGAAGAAAGCAGTGAAAGAAAAGAAGTCTGCATGGAAAGAATGGAACCGAGATCAAACAGAAGAAAGCAAAAGGAAGTATCACAACAGCAAACGGAGGTGTAAGAAAGTGGTAGGAGAAGAAAAGAAGAAAAGTTGGGAAGAATTTACACGAAGAATGGAAACAGATGTAAGTGGCAGTAAAAGGATGCTGTATGGGCTTCTAAGAAGTAAGAGGAAAGAAAGAGTTACCACAAAGCTGGTGAAAAAGAAAGATGGGGTGTTGTTAACACACCCAGAAGAGATAAAGGGACGATGGAAGGAGTATTTCGATAAGTTATTGAATGTGAGCAATTGTACTGGTGAGATGGAAGTGACACAAACTGACGACTCTATAACAGAAGATGATATAACAATGCTTGAGGTGGAATTAGCAGTACAGAAAATGAAGATGGGAAAAGCAACAGGGGTGGATGAAATTAGCGTAGAAATGATAAAGGCTGCTGGACCTGTTGGTATGCAATGGTTGTATCGACTGCTAAAGTGTGTGTGGAAACGGAAATGTGTACCAGAAGACTGGGAGAAAGGGCTAATAATACCAGTGTTTAAGAAGGGGGACAAGAAGGTGTGTGATAACTATAGAGGGATCACCCTCTTATCACAGATAGTAAAAATACTGGAAAGGATATTAGAAAGAAGAATGAGAAGAAAGGTGGAAGGAGAGTTGCAAGAGGAACAGTATGGCTTCAGGAGTGGAAGATCCACAGTGGACCCAATCTTTAGCTTGAGGCAGGTGATGGAAAAGAACTGGGAATATGGAGAGGATTTGATCATGACTTTCATAGATCTAGAAAAGGCATATGATAGTGTCCCCAGAGAGAAGGTATGGGAAACCATGGTTAAGACGAGACTGGGAAGAGAAATGTTGGAAATGGTGCAAGCAATGTACAACAACTGTGCTAGCAGGGTACTGACCCCAGTTGGAAAGACAGATTGGTTTAGGAACAAGACTGGACTAAGACAGGGGAGTGTGCTGTCACCTCTCTTGCTCATAATGGTGATGGATGAAATTGTAAAGGAAACAAAGGAAGTATATGGACATAAAGAAATGAAGTTACTGTTATTTGCAGATGATATTGTGGTCTGGGGAAGGAACACCGAAGAAGTGCAAAAGCAACTAGATGCACTGAACGAAAATATTCAGAAGTACGGCCTGAAAATCAGTATAGAGAAAAGCAAGACCATGGTGATGACAAGAGGGGAAAGACAAGGAAAGGGCACTGTGAAAATTGGAAGTCAGAGTTTGGAAATTGTGGACACGTTCAAATACCTAGGAAGTGAATTGATGCAAACTGGTAGGTTGGACATGGAGATTGGCAGGAGGGTACAGCAGAGCATTGCATTCTATCAAAGTGTAAGAAAACTTGTTTGGGATAAGGAAGTACCAAGGAAAAGCAAGGAGGTAATGTATAAAGTGTACAATGTTCCCATATTAACTTATGCAGCTGAGACTTGGACCCTGACAAGCAGGCAAGAGAGTAGAATCCAAGCCAGTGAAATTAAATTCCTAAGAAATATGATAGGAAAGACAAGGAAAGACAGAGTGTGGAATGAAGATGTTAGGAAGGAAGTTGGGATGGGAAAACTAAATGAGAGAATTGAGAAGAATAAACTAAGATGGTTTGGACATGTAAAGAGGATGGAGGAAAATAGAATACCAAGACAGATGCTGGAGGCGAAGTGCAAGGGTAAGAGAGCAAGAGGAAGACCTAGAACAAGGTGGATTGATTCAGTGAAGAACAGCGTAAGAAAAAGAAATCTGGACTGGGACAAGATCGTGGAAGAAGAATGGTGGAAGGAAAGAGGAAAGTGGAGAAGTGCCATAAATACCCAGACCCGGCAGGAGCTGGATAAGGGGAAATGATGATGATGATCGTCTCATGTTATGCACCACAGACTGGGTGCCAAGCTGAAGAACAAGACAAATTCTGGGGTGATCTTAAGGCATTAATACATTCAGTTGATCCTAATGAGCCTTTGCTTATTGGTGGTGATCTCAATTGTCATGTTGGTAGATCACGTGATGGTTTTGAACGCGTACATGGTGGTTGTGGTCATGGGACACGAAATGCAGCTGGTGTGCGTACCTTAGAGTGTGCCGAGGCTTGTGACCTAGTAGTGGTGAACATCATCTTCAAGAAACGGTTATCACATCTCATCACATACAACAGTGGTGGCCATGAAACTCAAATTGATTACTGGTTGGTGCGTAGAAGATATCTGAAATTGGTGAAGGACTCCAAGGTCATTCCTTCAGAAAATGTTGCTCCCCAACATAAGCCCTTGATCTTAGACTTTCATATTACTCTTCGTACTCCTTCACGAGCTATCACCAATACTGAACGAATAAAGTGGTGGAAACTACCTGGCCTTGAATTGCAACTTCTAGATTCTATTGGTCCTCTTCCAGACAACATTGATCAACTAACATGGAATGAATTCACCTCAAACATCCACGCAAATGCAAAGGAAGTAATGGGTATGACAAAACCTGGACGACAATTTGTTGATAAACTTGGTGGTGGAATGAAGACGTGCAACGAGCTGTGAAAAGAAAACTGCTTTCAAAAAGTGGCTTAGAACAAGAACCGATGCTGATCTAACTGAATATCGTCAGCTCAAATCCGATGCAAAACACGCTGTTGCAGTTGCTAAATCCAAGCAACTAAGTACATTGTACGAACAATTAGAGGAATCTACTGGGGTCAACAATATTTACAAGCTAGCCAGATCTCGTCATCGTGCCACAGTTGACATAGGATATGCCATGCATATCAAGGATAAGCACGGGCATCTTCTAACAAAACCAACAGAGATCCTTCAACGATGGCATGAGCACTTCAATACTATCTGCAGTGAGGAGTTCTCACACCCACCCATTCCATTAGCTGAACCTGTACAAGGTGCAGTTCCACCTATCACACCTGCCGAGGTCAATACTGCGATCCACGCCATGAAGAATGGCAAGGCAACAGGCCCTGATGATATTCCTGCAGAGCTATGGAAGCAGTTGGGTCATGCCTCTGCAGAGTTCCTAGCAGAGTTCTTTAACAACTGCCTTGCGAGCCACCAGATCCTGTCAGCTTGGCAAACTAGCGTCACAGTACCAATATGGAAAGGCAAGGGCGATGTAACTATCTGTGCCAATTATCGTCCTATTCGTCTCCTATGCCACATAATGAAGATTCTAGAACGTGTCATTGACACTCACTTACGTAGCATTGTTACCATCTCGCCTAACCAGTGTGGATTCATGAAAGGACGCGGAACAACTGATGCTATCCATGCAATGCGGCTTCTGATAGAAAAGTATATGGAGAAAAGAAGGACAATTCACATGGCTTTTCTGGATCTGGAGAAAGCATTCGACCGGGTTCCCCATCAGCTTATATGGTATTCTCTTCGATCTCATGGCGTACAAGAAGCTTATGTCCGTTGCGTCCAACTCCTCTACAATAATACAACTAGCTCTGTACGCAGTGCTGCTGGCCTCACCGAACAGTTCGATATTCGAGTTGGGGTTCACCAGGGATCTTCACTATCTCCACTCTTGTTTATCCTATGCATGGATACAGTGACTGCCGATTTGCAGGGGCAACCACCATGACATAACTGTACGCCGATAATGTCATGCTTGCAAGCGAGACCCGTAATGATCTAGAGAACTTGGTCAACTTCTGGAATGCGAGGCTCTGTGAATTTGGACTACGGCTCAACCTCACTAAGACTGAGTACCTTGAATTTGGTTCCCCGACAGATGGGACCATCATAGTAGATGGCCCCCCACTACCAAAAGCTTCACATCTCTGATACCTTGGCTCCGTTGTGAGACCTGATGGTGACACAATCTCGGATGCCCATGCAAGAGTGAATGCTGCATGGATGAAGTGGCGCCAGGTCACAGGCGTTCTCTGTGACCGCAAGATCCCTCTGCACCTCAAAACTAAGATCTATCAATCAGTCGTCAGCCCTGTTGCTTTGTATGGAGCTGAATGCTGGCCTAATACAAAGAAACCTGAACAAGTCTTGCACTCAATGGAGATGCGGATGCTACGATAGTCCTTGGGAATTACACGGTTGGTGTGGGGGTTACAGTGGTTATATTTGGGAGAATATGAATAGCGATTACTTTTAGTGGACTAATAACACTACACATTCACTGTAACGGCATGCCATCTTCGATCCTTTATTGCAATGCAAGGAACACCAAGGTACAAGATACTACACTTACACGGCCACCACGACCATCATGGAACATACATAGACTATCGTCAGGGAATACTACAGTTCCCCACAGCTGGATCATATTAAGAACGAAGACGTCCAGCCAAAATGAGGGATTCTTGGTTGCGTTGGTACTGGCATGTAGCCTGAGCAAATACAGAGTCGATTGTAAGCAAGTCACTTGCTCTCGAGCCTGATGGACAAAGACCTCCAGGACGACCAAAAAGATGTTGGATGGATATCCTACACGACTATATGCGCATCGTAGGTCTGCGTCCTATAGATGCAGCAAACCGCAACAAATGGAGAGCGAGGTGCAGAGTGGCGGACCCCAAGAAATAATTGGGAACAACTCCAGGAAGAAGAAGAAGATTTGGAAGAGGCAGATGGACCTGTTAATGCAAGAAAGTCTATGAAAATGCAGGGGGTCCTGCATATATAAGTGTAAGTGTGTGAATAAATGTTTTTGCCGCTGTGGAAGACCACGTGGTGAGTGGTAGGTACTGACGATGACCACGGGAAGGGTCTGGGACCGTTGTTAAGTGAGTGTAGGGGTACCTGGTTCCCATGTGTTGCAGTGTTGCAGTTTGGAGGGTACAGTGGAAGTATGTATGTGAGCTTGGCACCTACCCCCACCCCCCAAATCAATTGGCCTGTTTGTTACATGATACTTATTTGTTGTGACATTTTGTTTCATGGGCATACCTTTATTAGGAGTGCCTGGTGGCACGGTTGGTGAAATAAAATGTCTGAGATTTGCATTGCATATCACAATGTTTTGTTTAGTTGTTTGGGGTAGTAGTATGGGTCCCGATGAAGTTGACGGACTGTTTTGACTAATGTGTATTTTTATTTGTGGGGTGAGCGTTTGTGAATAAAGAAAAGCACTGGTGGGTATAAGTTTGAGGGTGGCTGGTTTTGTTACCGACATGTAACAGTCCAAGTATACAGTGACCAGATGCTTTCATTATTCAGTGCTGGGGTAAACATGTTGTGGTTTTAGTTTTGGTGATTTAATGATTCTGCTGTTGGAGATTTGGTTAATTTGGCTAACTCTAGTATGCACATTTGTTGGGATTTGGAATTTTTGTAAATTTTATTAAGGTACTTGGTTTGTGCCTGGTCATCTGGACATGCCATTATGTGATAAGTGATAACACTCATTCATGGGCTCACTGATGCGGTGGTGTACTTGGGATTTAACTCAACTGTAATTGTAGTGGCTGGCCATCTCGTTTTGTAGGGTTCGATTTCAATAGGTGGGCTTTGTGTTCGGAAGAATGATTTTTGTTTTGGGGCGTTAGTAGTGCCATTTTCAAGTATCACATTTGTGTCATGCCATTAAGTAAAATTGCGTTGTATACTTCAGACAAACCATTTTGGAGTTAATTTATCTGGCACCCTCCTTCATTTCTCTTTACCCAGTTAACACATGTCCAGTCTTTGGGCCACACCTCGGCAAAACCATCTTAAGCTAGCTTCTCTACTTTGATTTAATTAAGTTTTTCTTGTCAGCACCAAGTGTGATACACGAGGTCTTTTAGAAGCCAACATAGTACGACTCAGACCGTTTTGGATTTTTCCCACCCTTCAAAAATCCCAATACCTTGGCTGTAAATCGAACTGAGCTTGAAATCAGAAGGTGAACACACTGCCACTTATTATTTCCATTTCTATGGGGCAGGGATGAGGCGAGGTGAGCATCTATGCCAACCTTATCAGGGGCGTAAATGAGAATGCTGACAGTGAGGTTCAAACCCAATCAGTTTCCGAGTTTAGATATAGTCTGACTCCATGAGTTAGCATGTTAATGCGTGCAACTACACTGGTCAATTTAGCCATACGCATGTAATGGACGATGCAGGATTTATTTCAAATTTGGTTAACCAGACGACGCTTACGGTACTTTTCAAAGAATGTGCACCACACTTCTCAACACTGACCTAGTTTATTTATTTATTTATTTATTTATTTAGTGTATGGCTTTACAGATACAATTTGTACAGAGATGATAGTTAATTTAGAAAAGGAAGACAAACTATATATTTATATCTAAATCGTTTATATAAATAACTGCATCTGGTGATCCATGAGCAAAATCAGTGATGTTGCCACTGTACTTTCTTTTAGGACACTTGGTGATGATATGCTGAATGGTCTGCTTAGGGGCACCACAATCACAGGTGAAGGAATTATTTCTATTTACAATGGAAGTCTGCACAGTTGCCATGACCCGTACGAATCCTGTTGTGAGTTGACCATGTTTTCCGAGGAAACTCAAATCCAGGTGGCAGCGATGATCCAATGTGTGGCAAGACTGATCCAGGCCTAGTATCCTGCCTTCCCTGCCATTCTTTAGTTATGCTGAAGTTGGTATTCTCCAAGTCCATTGCAGTCCTTGTTGATTGATTTCGAGATCATAGATGATTCAGGCAAACATCAGCAATGGCACAGTGTATTGGTAGTTGTGGGTTATCCATTATTTTCTTGAACTCCCTGAGGAGAGCGCTTTTACGTAGAATATCTGGTGGAGGGATGTGGCTGAGGATAGGTAGACAATGTGTGGGTGTAGACCTTATTGTGCCAGTGATTAGGCACATGGTGGTGTTGAGCTGGGTTCTATGAGGTTAGTGTGAGGGCTATTCAACCAAACTGGGGCACAGTACTTTGCAGCTGAAAACACACGTCCCAAAGCTGTACATCGAAGTGAAGTTGCAGATGAACCCCAAGTTGTGCCACATAGTTTTTGGAATATATTGTTGTGGGTTCTTCCTTTGGATTGAGTATTGCGGAGGTGTTGTCTAAAGAAGAGTGTTCTATCTAATGTCGTCGTCGGCCGCTAATCGTATCCGAGTTTACGTTTCTCGCCTGCAGTTCCATAATCTTTAGTCCAGACAATGAAGATGGCTTATCAGGCCAATTCTCGCATAGAACATGCGACCACATATGTTGCATCCGATGGAGGGTGGAGGACGTGGTAGTATTTGAGTTATCGTCTTCCTCTGGCGAATTTCCTCTTCCTGTCTACGACGTTCCTGCTCAAACTGTGTAACTGCAGCTGAGATGGTAGCATGCCAGCGAGGGCGATCCAGTGCAAGAGTATGCCAAGTATTTGGGTTTATCTCTACACAGTCAACACACACTGACATACTACTAATACAGTTGAACTTTGTTATAATGACACTGGTTTCAGGAACAACTCAGCTATAACGTCATGTTTTCTGTGGTACAGACGTATTCCTCATAAGGATTATGTTTCTCAGCTTTGGTTAATACGAGAAACGTTTATGTGTTCACCTTGCATATAAAGTAATTTTCAGCCTTAGTTTGCAATAAGATTTTCCAAGAACCAATGTACAAAGAAATGTTGTTGTTGAAATCTGTCAGCCTTGCACATTCCTTTCCTTTCCGCCATTAGTGCATACTGCTTCCTCCTGTGAACACAACCTGCTTCAATCCCAAGGTCAATACTGAAGATCCCTGCCTCATTGTAACCCTTGCGCATTCCACAGAACTCATAACAGTAAGTACTTGAAGACAGTTTTCAAAGCAGTTCACGTAGTGCACGCATTTTAGCGCAACACGCCCAGTAAAATTAAGTTTTTACCTTGAAAGAAAGTGATTAGAAGTGAATTTATAAAATAAAATTAGGCTAATTAAATTTGTTGTTTTTCATTTTCTTCCTCACTAGGTTGTAAATATGAATCTCGATTAAGACACTCTATAACATAATTTAAAAGGTCCCCTGTATGTTGTTATAACAAAGAACAATTGCATTTTAGAAGTAGGAGGAACTACATAACACTTATATTATTTGTACATATGTACAAGTCATAAAAACACAATAAAAGGACATTCCAAAGGGAGTCAAGTCATCTATGCGCGCACACTCCGGCATGCTCTTATAACGATTTTTGTTTTTTGATGAGCAATACCAATTTCAGAGTAAACAGAAATGGTGGTGTGTAAGGAAGTACCATATGATGTTCGAGATGAATTAGCAAATTTACTAAATTGATTAATTTTTCAGATAATGCTCATGGTCAGAAAATGCATGTAGATATATTGAGATTCCCTTGAGTATGGCAACCTGCTTTTTAGTGCTGTACTGAAGATGACAAAGGTGCATCAGTTTACATAATGAAGACATTTGAGTGCATTATATTTACAGTATCTTGCCTAATTTACTAGCACAAAACAATTGTTATAAAATAAAACTGGTGTGCAGAGACAAACATAGGCCAGGAAAGTAGCTCCTTAGTAGCTATGAAGATTTAATGGGAAAGGTAATGCACACTCACTCACATAGAACTTGATGACAACGGATGACACGAAGACGCCCACACTCTGAATGAGGTCACCCAGCACGTGGATAACTGCTGCTCTCACATTGATGTTTCTGTGAGTATGAGTGTGATGGTGGCCAGCACACATCCCATGTAGTACCAGGCCCATGCTGCAACACACATACAATGAATACAGTAAAATCTTGTCCAAGGTGTAAGTCTAAAGAATGTTAAGCTCCAGGGTGCCAGTGATTCTCTTTCTTTCGCTTTTCTTCCATTCCATCATTTGCTTTGGCATCATCTTTTTATTTATCCACTTGACATATCCACACCATCTTGGTCCATTTTTCTCTATAAGTATAAATACTTTAACTTTTCCTCTTTTTTTTATCTTCGTATTTATCCTAATTTCCCACTCTCTCTCTGTCTGCCTTGAGTAAATCACTGCTCAGGAATTTCATTACAGCTGACCATTTCAACTTACATACCTCTTTGCAATCAGCAGGTTTCTGCTATGTATGTCATTGTAGGTGGCACAAAATAGGATCTTACATTATTAGTGTGCATTAGATGGTGGAGAAGGCTAAATAATACCAGAAAGAGCTCTACATATGCTTCATAGGTTACAAAAAGACCTTTGACTGTATAAATAGCAGGAAGATGTGCGGGTTGGGCATACCAGAACATTTCATCGTCTTCATTTGTCTCCTTTTGCGACGAAAAGCCACTCGAAATGGTTTCCCATCAGTAAGGAGGTTGCGTACACTCACATTACCTGTTAAACTTATATACTGAGTACATCATGAGAGAACTTGGGCTGAATGAGGCCTCTTATGGATAAGATAAGTGGTCTGAATGTAAACAACCTGCAGTACGATGACAATATCACTTTGATAGCCGAAAATAGGGATGAATTGAAGGATATCATAAAGAAAGATAAAGAGCACAGTGAAAGGTTGCGATCGTATCTTTATATCTGTAGAAAAAGATCCTAACAACAGGCTATCATCAAATATCACATTAAATGAAGAAGTCATCAAAGTGGTGGACCATTTTTGCCTGCTAGGATCAACCATGTTAGTCCTGAAATTTGCTGGAGATTAGCACTTGGCCAGCTGGTATTCAAAGGCCTAGATAAGATCACCAGATGCTTTATTGTTTCTACTCACACTAAGGTCAGAATGGCTAAGGTCCTATGGTTGTAAAAACTGGACGGTAAAAAAGCAATATAGGAAATTCACTCGAGCTTTGATGTTAGCAAAGAATTTTATGTATTCCTTGGACAACCGAGAATACAAACAATTGGGTGATCAAGAAAATCAATTCAGATCTGTCTCTTAAGGCATTGATTGCAAGATTACAGTTGTCACACTTTGGACACATTAAGAGCTGATCTGAAGCCTTGAAATAAAAACCATTTTTTTTTTTTTGTCATGTGAAGGTGTTCTATTACTATAGATTCATGAGTATTGGAAACATGATGTGTGTGTGCTAATAACAATGTAGCCCTTTATAAAATAATTTTATTAATGCAGCCAATGGCCATGTACTTTTCTTTTCGGGACAGATCAGGGAAGGGATATTGGAAGGAAATCGGCCGTGGACCTGTTGGAAGGAACCGTCCCGGCATTTGCCTGGTGGTGAAAATGGGAAACCACGAAAACCATTTTCTGGACAGCCGAGGTGGGATTCGAACCCACGCCCTCCAGATGCCAGCGAGGCACAAGGTAGCGCTTTAGCGCTCTCGGCCACCGCGGCCGGTAGTAGCTCTTTATGTATATGGCTATACCTCATCCTTTACATTGAAACAAGAAGACAGTAAATTATTTCAATTAAAAAGCTTATTATTGGTTTCATTTCTTTTAATCAAATGATATTCACATTAATAAGTTCTGTCAGTACTTTCAATGCATATAACTACTAACGGCCTGTTTTTCAATCGCTGGGCAAAGTTCGGAGTAGCGTGCTCCCAGAATTAAACGCCATATTGTGTTTTTCAATTGCTAGGCAGCGCTGCCAATAGAATAAATATGGTGGGCAAGTTGGTCATATTTAATCGGTGCTATTTGTGCTGGATAAGCATTAAACCTTCGGAGCAGTGACACTCGGTAGTAGCTTGTTGTCTTTCTCCTACTAGCTGTGAACACTATGATTTGTATCATGGATTTGTATTCTAATTGTATGAATCTTTATTTCATGTGTAAACTAAATATAATCCACCAAGTTTGCCACCTCAGGATAGTGGGGCAATATACTTGCTAAAATGAATCCACAAGAACAGAAGTAGACCAACTTCTTACAAAACACACTATTTATTCATAAAACAAGCTTCCATAACCTGGATCACTCACTCAGCATTCACAACTATCTTTTATTCGTCTCCACTAGGTCAAATTACTTAATATCTGGTCATTCTCTGGCAATCATAAAATTTTCTTTCTGTGCATCTTCTTACTAGATGTAACATCTTTTTTCCCAATCCTCACCAACATACCACAGAACATCACATATCATTCAACTATCATCATTTTTGTTCACCAAAGCAAGCATCCATTCCGCATGGCATTCTCGCTATCAAAATAAACACACAAACATGGAAACCTTGCCAAGTCAAAGAAAACCTTGCTATTAGCCAAAGCCACCTGGTCCACCAATAGTCCAGTCAACTGGCGCTCAAAAAGGGGTTTACCTACGGAGTTTTAGGGGAGTTTTGAAAATTGGTATATTTATAGATTTTGACGTGCTCTTTCTGAATTTTTACTTTGCTAACAATTTTTTTTCCGGGAAACCGCCGCCATATTGAAAAAATGGCGCTCCAAAACAGTTCTACGACGATATTTTCTTTCTGACTCACTTTACGGTGAAAATAGTTATGTAATAAATGAAACTAGAGAATATTTCCTATAATTTATGTCTGAACCGTTTTTTTTTTTTTGGATGAAATGAATAGTTTCGGCGTACGAGCGCCGCAAAGTTAATTCCAACACGCGTATTTCGTATACCAAGGATAAATATTTACTACGCGTTGAAAAACCGGCCTACTATGGCCTGCCTATGCCTAACGGTCTGTAGCAGGTATCACCGCCAGCTGGATCGCATACCCCCTGGCTGCTTTAAGTTGCGATCCAGCCGGCAGTGCAGGTATAAAGGAACACTCCCCCTTGACCTTGAATCGCTTCTACGAAACATCTGCCGGCAGAGCTCAAATATTTTGCCTGAACATCAGTACGAGTGCGTCGTTCAACAGTGTCGGTCATGCATTTTCAGAGCCATGGCTTCTGAGGAAGGGAACTGTTTCATTTGTGAAAATCCATTGCAAGGAAGTGAGGTGATTGCAGTGAAGGAAAATGGACAGGAGACATTTCGTCAGTCAAGTGTCAAAAGAAAGGATAACAAGAGGAAGCTCTTGGCGAGACTGAAATCGGTAGTGGTTCATAACGCGTGTCGAAAAAGCTACAACAATGAGAGATCAATCTCTGCATTTGTGCGTAGAGGAGGTGATGTCGCATCTGGGCATCCACAACTGCGATCCACTACTGCCTCAACATTCTCATTCAAAGATCATGGTTTCTTGTGCGCTGTTGAGATAACAGCAGAGTTTCTAGCGAAACAGAAACGGATGGCTCTGCGCGATCGTAGTATTGTGTATAGCCTTCATAAATTAGGAATGAAAGACAGTATTTCAAAAATTGCTGGAGCCCGTAATGATGATCGGGGTCGAGAGATTGTTGAGCGTCTCGAGCAGATCAACGTTTTGCAGAAAGAATGGGAAATTGGAACTTACATCTTGACACTGTCCAGAAAATGCTGCCTTATTTTCATGCCAGTGACCATTTCTTATATGCAAAGTCTTGCCACTTATATTTGCAAGATATGCTTGGTTTGAAGGAAAGAATGTCAGCCGAAGAATTCGAGTGTTTCACGAGTAAAGGATACTTTACAATTACACGTTCCGACAAATTTTGGTGTGGTACGTGGTCAGATACGATGATTGAGCAATCGTTGATGAAGACTATGAAAGGCCTTGGCGGTTCTACTCATGGACGAGGAATCAAGGGCAGCGTGCTTTCCAAGTGGACTTTGGGAATGGTGTTCCTGCACAATGTTTGCGACGAGGTTGAACAATTTTGCAAAGTAGCCTTTTCAACTTCCGAGCAGCATGTCGAGATAACAAGCTCGCGGATTAGTCGTGACGATGGCGATGTACAAAAACTAATGGATTGGTTGTGCCAACATTTTCCTTTTCTAGAAATAAAAGAACTCATGTCAATAAGCACTGGAATTATCGGAGATGAGAAAATAAACTGCCACATGTCTCAAGAAGTGGGTATTGATAGCATTTCAAAAATTGTCTGTGAGAATTTCCATAACGTAAAATTCAAACGGAATGATAGAGTGAAATCACTTGGCGTTATGAATGCACGATCACGGAAATATTCATCAGTAGATATACTTTGTGACAAGATAATGATCCCATCTGTGTCGCAAGACAAATTTCTGGGCAACGATGCAAACTAGAACCGCCTCATTGGAATGTTGAAAGCAAAATTTGAAGCTGCGAACTACATGGTCAAGCAAGCCACGGAAAATGCAGATTCAATAATAATCAATACGGCAATCAGCGTTTCATCTACATTCGATTTCGTTATAGTTGTAGGCGAAGATATAGATCTTCTTTGACGGCTTTATCTGTGGCTACGCGTTCAAACATATATGTTCTGAAACCAGGGAAAGAGACGATTTTCCAACGGATATACTCAACCGCAAGTATCATCCATAAAACAGCCGCAGATAACATTGTATTCTTGCACGCCTTCAGTGGATTTGATACATTGTCTGAAATTTTCAATCAAGGCAAAATGAAATGTGCCAATGTACTCCGGAAGAACCGAGATGTAAACAAGCTCGTCCGGGTTTTCAAAAACCCAAATACTGACCCAGAAAGCATTGCTGAGGCTGGAGAATGCTTCCTCCTTGCGTTGTACGGTTGTGGCGTAAAAAGTATGTCGTTGACCACCTACAGTTATACATGCTTCACGAAGTCAGCATTCAAAAATAAATTTAATATTTCATCGCTGCCACCGACGGAAGCAACAGCACAACAACATTCCTTCCGAACCTACCACCAGGTTGAGCAGTGGTATGGAGTTGGAAAAAATGCAGAGCAGCAGGGATGGAAGAAGAGCAAGAATGGGCTAATTCCTGTCGCAACACTCGAGCCCCCTGCTCCAGCAAACTTGCTGAAACTAATTTCTTGCAAATGCAGAACGGGATGTCGAGGAGCCTGTGGATGCAGAAAGGCTGGACTAAAGGGTTCCGTTATTTGTGCGAATTGCAATGGCACCTGTGATAATTCGGTTATTGATCTGCTAGACAGCGATGAAGAGGAAGAGACGGAGACAGCTCTTCAGCGAACCTTCGACGAAATCGAGTAAGAAGGTGATGAAGTCGAAGAAGAGAACTTGGGAGAACTTCCTATCCATGAGGTTTTGCACAGTCCTAAAGACCAAGAACTCGCAAAACCTGGTCTATCAAGGATAGCGAAGAGAAGGAGAATGCGCTAAATTGATCACATGTGGATTAGGTCTACTGGGGATACCACTAAAAATAAACGCGCCAGGAACTCTACCTCATGTTGGAGTGGAAATGAGTTTTTTGGCCAATACGCGTGTTGGTGTAGACTTTGCGGCGCTCGTACGCTGAAACTATTCATTTCACAAAAATAAATGTTCAGACATAAATTATAGGAAATATTCTCTAGTTTCATTTAAGCATAAATATTTTCACCGTAAAGTGAGTCAGAAAGAAAATATTGTCGAAAAACTGTTTTGGAGTGCCATTTTTTCAATATGGCGGTGGTTTCCCGGAAAAAAATTTGTTAACAAAGTAAAAATTCGGAAAGAGCATGTCAAAATCTATAAATATACCAATTTTCAAAACTCCTGTACAACTTCGTAGGCAAAACTACCAAATGATTGGACTACAATAGCCAGACCACCACGAAGAATCTCTATGGCACTGAACAGACAAGATTCTCCATGGTGCTGCACCAATAAGTGGCCATGGCTGGCAACCAGATAAAACAAAAATAAATAAACACTACCAACAAACTAGAAGCAGTCTCTGTAACCTACTATAAAGTTCAGTTACACATGGCTTGTTTTCGTTTATCAAAAAGTGCTGTGATGGCAGCACTAGAATTATCAGCTTCGGTACACACACAAGTGACGATATTTGTATACATTATACGGCAATAGAAAATTAAAAATGTCAAAGATCTCGTATACTACACAGATTGGACATTCTTAAAATTGTGACTTGTCTTGTAATTTACACTCTGTTTTCATACCGGTACTATGATGAATGTATAGATTGAATTGGAGACATGCTACTGTCACACTTGTTTCAACAAACATCACGTATTATTTTATACTGTAAATTAAGAGGAGGGATGAAACCATAGTCTCTAGCCTATCTATATACTACTAGAAATCATGTTCAATACAATCAAATTCCTCAAATCCTGCTTGCTGCAACATATTGTAATAAAAAAGAGATAAATCGTAATTTCATGTAGATTCTGTTAAAATGACTCATAATGATATGATAAATATCGTTTAAATCGATAATCTGGTAGCAAAAATAATTGCCACGACTCGGGTTCAAACCCGAGACCTAATGATTCTCAGACCAAGACGCCATCACCACGGCTATTACAACCACGGAAATGTTGAGTACAAGACAGTGACTTATTTTCACGTACCGGTAATATTATGGAAGTAATATTTTATGCTCTATTAATTTTTTTTTTTTTTTTTCGATAATGTTCCAGAGTTTTAAATTCGTTATGAATAGGCCTACTTGACAGTAAAGGGAATGTGTACAGTAGTCCATGAAAGGCTAGCCCAGTTCTCGTATAAACACATCGATATACAGTATATTATGTTTATAACTGCTTTACCGCAATGTGGGCCAATATCTGAATAGCCATTGTGCAGGAACATAATACCAGTATTGCCGACTAGTTACAATGTTTCATATTAAAGCATATCATTATTTAAATACTAATACGAAGACTGAGACCATGTGGTTTGTGTTTCTATCAGTTGTCACCAGAGTTCGCATGAGCGTTAACCGTTCAGAATTTTCAATTTAGACGTATCACATAACACGTACTGTAGGTGTTCGTTGATACTTCCAACGAGTAGTAGCTCGCCGAGTAACTTTGCATTTAAAAACATGTTTTGAATGCCGAAGGGATAAAAGTGTTGAGCAAAGTTACTCGGGGAGTGGATGCCCATCACTTTTATCCAGAGATTGAAAAACAGACCCTAAATAAAAGTACGCAAACCCATTAATATATACAGTGGAATCTCGTTAGCACGTTCTCGGTTACGACGTTTTCCCGTTTAGCGCGATGATTTTCTCAAGTCCCAGTCCCAATTCTACAAAATACATGTTGATATATCCCCTTAATACGTTCTCTATTCCCGCTTACGACGATCAAATTTCCGTTGTACTATTTGTAAGCAAACCTGATTTTATTCTTATTTCATTATAAAATTCGGCTTCTGGAAAACACGACGCGATATTGCCTCATATTCTCTGATAGTTATTGACAGTGTAGATGATTTCATTGTGTTTGACGGCGTAGAAGTGGCTATAGCTATGACGCAACGGCAGGTGACGTGTCTCTCTCCCGCTGCTCTTTCTCTACTTTCTCAAGTCCCTATCCTACTAAATTCATGTTGAAATATCCCCTTAATACGTTCTCTATTCCCGCTTACAACGATCAAATTTCCGTTGACTATTCGTTAGTGAACCGTATTTTATTCTTATTTCATTATAAAATTCGGCTTCTGGAAAACACGACGCGATATTGCCTCATATTCTCTGCTAGTTATTGACAGTGTAGATGATTTCATTGTGTTTGACGGCGTAGAAGCGGCTATAGCTATGACGCAACACAGGTGACGTGTCTCTCTCCCGCTGCCCTTTCTCAAGTCCCTATCCTACTAAATTCATGTTGATATATCCCCTTAATACGTTCTCTATTCCCGCTTACAACGATCAAATTTCCGTTGAACTATTTCTTAGTGAACCGTATTTTATTCTTATTTCATTAAAAAAATCGGCTTCTGGGAAACACGACGCGATATTGCCGCATATTCTCTGATAGTTATTGACAGTGTAGATGATTTTATTGTGTTTGACGGCGTAGAAGTGGCTATAGCTATGACGCAACACAGGTGACGCGTCTCTCTCCCGCTGCCCTCCACCCCTTTCCCTTTGTTTATTTCTCACGTAGGCACATTATTGTCTTCGTATTCCGCACTATTGTCTTCTAGTTCTTAGTGTTCACGTCCAGTTATGACCTATTTTATTGCGTGTTTCATAATGGATAAGAAGAAAGTACGGCAGATAACTAATGATGAGAAGATGAAATACATTCGAGACGTGGAATGCAATCCTCACATGAAGCGTGTGGATATAGCGCGAAAGTGGAACATTCCTCCGTCTACACTGAACACGATTCTCGGCAAAAGGAAGGAAATCGAACGTGCATTTGAAGAAGGAATGAGCGGCAAAAGGAAACGTGTGCGAGAGGGACAGTTTCCTCAACTAGAAAGCGCTTTATTGAAGTGGTTCAAGCAAGCCCGTGCTTCAAACATATGCGTGCGCGGTCGCCGGTACTGAGCCGTCACTGGCGGAGCGCGAGAGCGAGAATGTCCTTGCTAAGCAGAAATAAAGACCCTGTATTATACTGTAGTGTAGAGGTACAGTAATTCATTTTTATGTTATTTATTCCGTGTAAGTTACTGATAACCTATGTTTATGTCGTGGCTGTAGTAGTGCATACAATCACTTACTAAGGTCGGCGATTTGACGTCCATATATACGCCGCGTTCTTTCTTATACGTTGTAAATGCAGTATGGCGTTTTTCGGTAGTACGTTTTCCCGCATATGACGTCCAAATTTTTCAGTCCCTTGAAAAACGTACTAACGAGATTCCACTATATATATATATATATATATATATTCTGAAAGAACACAAAAAATGCTACAGGATGAACATACTCTTATTCGATATATGATCACCACGTGTGGCAACAGAGCAGTGATGACGTTGAGGCCACTCATCAATAGCTGCGCGAATTGTGTCCAGTGGAATTCTTTTGACAGCTGACGTGATTAACTTTTTCAACATATCAACAAGAGTTTAGTGCTTTTCAGTCGGTCAACACGAATGTACCCAAAAGAGATGGGTTATGCCCTAATCCTGAAATAAATTACATGAGATTAATAAAACACTAGGATGACCAGTTTCGATCGTCAAGCGATCATCATCAGATCCAATACACTTAGGCTATAAAATCTATGTTTGAAATACAGGTGAAAATATTTACAATATGTACAATTATTTAGTTGCAGTATTGGTACTGCAACTGTCAGTGTATGCTAAATGCAGTATATATGTTAGGTGAAATGCTAAATGGTGATGGCTATCCGGAGATTGTACTTTAGAGAGATTATATGGTTGTAAACTATGGTTAAACTATAAAATTTTAGGCTAACTACTTACCTGATTGTCTTCCGTACTACAGCTATTCGCAGTTTCCGTGCTCACTTGAACTCGCTGTGCGGTCGACTGCGGTGGTTATCTTAACGACTGGTTTTTCCCTGCCTTCCCCCCCTGTCCCTACGTGCTGTGGGGAGTGATCGCGATGTGTTTATGTGAGGTGTTGCCAACCTAGATAAGATGTATGTTATTGAATGAGGTGGATCTACAACTATTAAAGACCGTGGATTAGTCCTCGCCACGCGTGGAGCATAACCCATTCGAACTAAGCGTTGACGGTCTTATGAGGACGTCCCGGCACCTTTAATACTGCCTCTAATATGGGCCTTGGTTTATTGCAGAAGAAAAGTACATCGTACACCTGATCCAGATAACATTTACCTATTAAAAACCCCCTAATTTCCCCCCTTTTTTATCTAGCTTGGCTGTGTCGCTAAATTGTGTTTTGTTTCCGACAGGGTGTGTTTTTTAGTAGCGTGAAGAGGGGTGAGCTCAAACACCACAAATCAACATATCAATATTAGGATGCTGTTTTTGACATGCTATCGCCTACAGCTTCTGCCACAGAGAATAATCCAATGGATTGAGGTCTAGATGTCCACTAGGCCAGTCTGCAACAGCGATGAACCATGCTTTGTGTGCAGGAGCACTACTGAAAAATCCACGATTTCCCTTCAAACAGCTTTGAATTGATTCGTGGTATCACTTTTTCCAACATTGATTCATTATTTATTTATTATTATTTAGGCTATCACTCGTGATACGAGTATGATTGTCTTCCAAGTTACATTTATGTAAATCTTCGCTGTAATCCAACATTAGGCCTAATCATATTGCCCGAGTTCTTTGGTGACTGTACAGTCCGATCCGAGAACCACAGACTCTTCCACAATATTGGCACACAAGGTCTTGAGCAGCCAGTGGATCTTGGGGGTTGATCATTCTGCGAATCATGCGCTCTTTCCTGGCATTTCTTTTTTCAGCCAGAAGCCTTCTTCTCTCTTGTTCGAAGTGCAAGTGGCCTTGATGGACGTTGCGGCGCCACTCTGATCGGTCGGATGCGACAGCCTCCCAGTTACCTGTATCAATTTGATATTTCTTCAAGTTGGTCTTCAGAACATCTTTGTAGCGTTTTTGTTGCCCACCCTGCTTTCTCTGACCGACATTAAGCTGGCAATATAAGATTTGTTTTGGGAGGCGGGACTCAGGCATGCGAACTACATGTCCTGTCCATCGACGTTGGTGTTTTATAATGAGAGCCTCTATACTAATAGTGCTAGCTAGCTTCCTCTAAAACACTTGTGTTAGTGCGCCGGTCTTGCCATTTAATACCAAGAATTCTCCTAAGGCATCGTTGATGGTATTTTTCTAAAGATACGAGGTGCCTTCTGTAAGTAACCCAGGTTTCGCAGCCATAAAGCAGAGAGGGAACTACAACAGCTTGATAAACGTATAATTTTGTTAGAATCCTAATGTCGTGGTTGTCAAACACGCGAACGAGCAAACGACCAAAGGCTGCACTGGCACATTGGAGGCGGTGTTGAATCTCAGCGTCAATGTTCGCATTTGTTGATAGGTGACTACCCAAATAGGGAAAATGATCTATATTCATTAGTTTATGTCCATCAATCATGATAGCAGGAGCAGTAGCCCTGTCATGTGATGTAGGCTGATGAAGAACCTGTGTTTTATTGGTGTTTATGTCCAGACCAATGCTTCTGTATGCCTCATTGAACACATTCAGGGTGGTTTGAAGATCTTCATCTGAATTTGCTAAGATGACATTGTCATCAGCATACTGGAGATCAAGAACAGATGTAGCTGACACTTTAGTTTTTGCACGTAATCTGTTGAGATTGAATAAACCTCCATCTGTCCTGGATATAATTTCTACACCCTTTGGAATCTTTTCTTGGACCAAATTTAGTACAACACTAACATATATTGAAAAGAGTGTGGGGGCAATCACACATCCCTGTTTGACACCCGTTGTAATCTTAAATGGCTCTCCAGGGCCATTGCTGTTAAGGACCGTGCCATTCATATCATCATGTAGTAATCGAAGAATTTGAATGAATTTTTGGGGGCAGCCAAGTGTGGCAAGAATCCTCCATAGCATTTCTCGATTGACCGAATCAAATGCTTTAACAATATCTATGAAAGCCATATATAGAGGGCGTCCTTGCTCTCTGGATTTCTCCTGCATCTGCCTAGCACAGAAGATCATATCAGTTGTGCTTCGATTAGGTCGAAAGCCACACTGAGTTTCAGGCAGTATTTCTTTGGCTGCAGAAGTCTTTACTCCACCTTCACAAAAATTCACCTCGACTAATATAAGTTTGAGTGTCATCTGCAAACCAAGGTTTCTTCATAGCTCAGCAAGATCCACACACTTTGTTAAAATGTGGGCCACGGTGAATATGGCTCTACAGGTACAAAGTGGGGGGTCATCCCTCCTCATCAGATATGAGTGGGTGGATCTTGCATGACCTATCCTTAGCCTATGCAAAATGACGGACTCCCTCCGTGACCAGAAAGAGCTCGCCACACGCGAGTAGTTCCCTTGATCGATCTCAGTTTATTGGGCATTGTATCAGCTAGCCACTGATTCTCCCAGAATGCCAGCACTTGTTGGCGTAACTGAGAGCGAATATCTCTAGTGGGTACCTCCATTGGTCGAGATGGTAGTGATACCGCCTCTTTTGCAGCTTGATCTGCTAACTTGTTAACTGACAAATATTCTTATTATATAAATGTGAAAATTGTATTATCCTTTTTGAGTAGGATTCCCTTTTCGAAAGTTATCGTAACGCAGAATACTTCTGTTCACAATGTTGTAAATTTGATTTGAAATGTCTCATGAAAAACATTCTGTTATTCCTGTTCTATGAAGATAGAAAAATAATATATAATTCCAGTGCTTAAGAAATGATTCATGTGGAATGTAAGATGACCTTCGTGTGGTCTCGTTTTCAATTTATACTTTCATCCTTGTAAAAGGTGTCACAGGATCTTGATAGAAAAAGGAAAACAAAATTTAGTAGGAAAGAAAGAAAGAAAGAAAGAAAGAAAGAAAGAAAGAAAGGGGGGGGAAAAAAAGGGGGGGGAAATCAGAGCAAATAAAAATGTACCCAAGGAGATTTTGTTTCATTTAGGGACCTGGGCATCATGGTCATTTTATCTCCATGTACTTGGGTATCTGTAGAATTCGTCTGGTATTTGTAATTGAGGCGAGGAGACTGCTATGACCTTAAATTGGGTACCAACTAGGTATCTACCTGGAGTAGACTTCTTGGATTAGTATTGTCTTTCTAGGTCGAGGGTACCCCGTTCTAGAATTACATTTCCTCAAAAGAGCTGGGAATCAAATCCAGACCTCAGGGGTGACAGGTAAGAATACTAGTGTAGTGTGGTACCAGTGTCTGTTCGATTATTTGTTCCTCTTTGATACTGTTGTTTGTGGAACTGTTTTCAAATGCTGTACCATGCTGTAATAATGCATAAAATTTCAAAGAAAAAAAATATTTCGAAAATTTCCCGGCTAGTTCTACCTGGTTTCCCAGTGTACCATTGGGCTCATCTGTTGTCTAATACATGTCACTAAAAGGCCACTGCAAGGCTGCTATGAACCACGAGCAGTGCCAATGAACTAGGAGAACTGTGCTCCCTGTGATGGGATCGTGCGATGGAGATAATTTGAAAATTAGTTCATTGTTGTGTACGTATACTTATTATCGACAAGTCTGGGACGGTGAGCATCATGTTTTCTTTTTACATTGTAAATGTGACATGTTTGTCGGTGGAATTAAGTATTAACTTACTATCCTACTGATTGCTTCCTAGTCAACCCCATTTAAAGTCTTGGATAAATTTTTGCCACACATGACATTTGTCCTCCTCCTTCTAGAATTTCTCCTACCTCTTATTGCAGCCTCACAAGCTACATCTAGCCAACTATCATCCAGCTGTTCTTTCTTGCAGAAACCATTCTAACATAACCAGTTACTTTTCCTTCTCACGACTTGCATACAACACATCAAACCAGCCAATACTTATCGGCCTTACCTTTATTTCTTTTTATTTTTTAAACTTGCACATTAGCTTCAATATTGTTTAAGCAATTCATCATGTAATAAGCAGAAGTAAGGTAAAATAATTATTAGACATTTGGCATGATTAAAAACTTGTTTTAAACTAGACTTTCTGAAGTCTTGAGAAGATGATAATTCTTTATTTAAGGGGTCTATCATATAGGTCATTGGCCCCTAATGAAATGAAATGTTAACAAGATGTTCAGTAAAGAACATATAGCCTACCTTCTCCTAAATGCATGGGTAACTCATTGTCCTCTTCAAGGAGTATAATTGAATGTTGGTTGAGTGGCTTGTTGAATAACAACGTGCTGTATTATATATTGATTGATTGAATCATCACCTAAAGTATGGAATAGCGAGCAAACAATAGCCTCCATTTTGACCCAACTGGACAGCACGACCCAGCACAATACAGCACGGGCGGCCTGAACTGTTAGTCACTGCTATGGTATAATAATTATATTATAAGATGTTAATATCCAACGGGTCACCTCCTTGAGGACATTTTAAACCACCCTCTGTACGATAAACGGATTTGGTGAGACCGACCTTGTTGAATCGTAAGTAACGGTTAGGCTATAATACTTGTATGATTCATACGTCTGTCATGTTCAAACTATTTGACTGATTACCTTGTAGTTTAGGCAGAAGACATTTCCCACATTAACGTACATTTTTGTAAAATTTGGTAGAGATCGGATGATTAGGTCAGTCGTAATTTGATTTAAGCTTTGAACAAATGTCAACAAATGCCATTACGTTTCCGTCAAGATGGCGGCGATATCAAACATGACACTGAGGTGTCCTTTGCTAGTGCTACCTCTGTACCAAATTTCGTTCAACTTAGTTTCGTCGTGTTTGAATTGATACTGGGGGACAGATATACACACTCACACTCACGATTTGCACACATACTAGGCCGCCATCTTCAAACAATTCGGCTGATGACCTTGTAATTTGGTCAAAAGAAGCTTCCTATATAAAGGTATTATGCCCGTTCATGACCCTGGGACACACACGGATCGGTTCCAGCCTCCCGTTGATCCGTTCCAAGCCCGCAAACTGACCTCAGGAAGGATGCACCCCGGGAACCAGTCATCTCGCACGAGACGCCTAATAAATCTCGGGGGGATAAATCAGGTTCGAGGTGACCGGCTCCGAAGCACAATCGGGAAGTTGGACAAAAGAAATCCAAAGTAGTAGTTAAAATTTGAGCCTCCATCATTTATTACGACAAGAATGCAACACATACAACATAACTTCCAAACTCAAATGTCTTCAAATGACCATATAAATATCCGTGTTACTACCATGCCATGCGCTGCCAGACTCTTTAATCATTTGTGAACCGCTATTATCATGTAATTAATGCTTTATAAATAAACTAGCAGAAGTACCCATTCTTCGAACGGTCTTTAGTATTAACAGCCAGACGTAATCAATTGAGCTACTGTTGCAATGGTTAAGAGGCTTGGAACCTGTTTGACGACAAAGATAAATGATTAGTTAAAATATGCTCAGAAAATAAATTTAGCTTACCTAACCTGTACTTCCTGACGTGAAAATAAAATTAAAAACCTCGTAGACGAAACGCAATACACGTCATGTTGCTGTTTGGAGATATAATAGACCTTCTGTACGACATATCCCACGTTTAAGTCGTATGAAAAAAATCTATGGTAACCCCTGACCCCCTTAGGCGCATTGATGAATTTTACAGTTTTAGTTGGTTCCGTGATAACCTTATTGCCATTTGCAAACGTTCACAGAAATTTAATAAATGGAGTGGCATTACTTCTTTCAGAAATAGATGGAAAGTTGGATGTCACCTTTTGAGATGCTTTTGTCATGGCTATTGGCGTGCATTCCTTCAATAGTTTATTAAATGAAATTAGTTTTCTTGGAATATCAGAAACTGTTGGTATTAGAGGCTTAAAATGTAGTTTTCGGGGACCCTTTACGGCTATTTAGGGTCCCCGAGTTTTGTTTCTGACACCAAGGGGCAGAAAATAAGCTTTGTCTCGTCGTTGTAGGCCGTAGTATAATAATAATAATAATAATAATTATAATACTTACTTACTTTCCGTGTCCGGGAGACACACTAAATTATTCCTTTCCAGAACTCGGCAGCTCTTATCCCTCGGTCTGTGGCCAACATAAGGTCTTCCTGGCTGCAGGTTTCATTAAGATCTTTGCACGTGAGCAGGTGTTGTGGAGTCTGGATTTCTCCACAGGCACATCGTGGATCTTCTGCATAACCCCACTTCACAAGGTTGCTACGACACTTAGGCACTCCTGTTCTCATCCGGTTCAAGGACCTCCAGGTGGTATAAGGCAAATGACTACCACTGCTCAGTTCTTGTTTAGGGGTAAACCCCTCTGGTACTATTTGTTTCCAGAGTGACACACGCCGGACGTCTGGCTTGGTATGGAGGGGTTCTGTTCTCTTAATAAAACTCTTCCTGGATCTTAGGCGAGGAGTGTCACCTTGTGGTTGAACATAGAATGTCTGGAATCTGTTTCAAGCTTTGTCTCTCTTTCTCTACTGCCACCCTGCGTCGAATAACTGGAGGTGCAATGCCAGTGAGAGGGTAGATCTTCTGCACTGGAGTAGGTCCCAGACATCCAGTGACAATACGTGTGGACTCGTTAAGAGCTATGTCCACTTGCTTGGTATGGGCAGATGCTCCCCACACTGATGATCCGTACTCTCCTGCTGCGAAGCAAAGTCCCACTGCTGTTGAACGTAGAACCTGAGGGTTCGCTCCCCATGTTGAACCTATCAACTTCCACATTATGCTATTTCTTGAGCTGATCTTGCACTTCAATTCTCTACAAAGTTTCCTGAAGTTCAGGGTACGATCAAGCTTGGTTCCCAAATATCGAGGTGTTTCACAGCTTTCAAGTGTCACTCCTTTCCAGACAACATTCAACTTTCTCCGGGCCTCTTTGTTGCGAAGATGAAATGCGCATACTTGTGTCTTTCCTGGGTTAGGTTTCAGGTGATTCTGGGTGTAATAATTGTCTAATCTCTCAAGAGCATTGGACAGTTTTTCCTCCACCTCCTCAAAGCTCCTACCCTGTACAGCAATAGCGGTGTCATCCGCATAAATAAATCGCCTGGCCTCTAAATATTCTGGCTGGTCATTTGTATAAATGTTGAATAGTAATGGGGATAACACACATAATTATAATAATAATATAACAATATAGAGACAGGGACGTAACAGACCTTCCGTACCACACCCGCAAGTGTAAATCGCGTGAAAAAATTCTTGAGTACCCCTTGACCCCCTTAAACGCATTATATGTATTGATGAATTTTACAGCTTGATTATGTTCCGTTATAACCTTATAACCGTTTGCAAACTATCTCAGTAATGTAATAAATGGAATTATATTGCGTCTTACAGCAATAGATGGACCTGTGAATTTCTGTTGCCATGGTTACCGGATTGCATTCTTTCATTATTGTATTAAATGAAATTAGTTTTCTGGGAATATCTCAAAAACGGTTTGTTTTAGGGCCTAAAAAGGTGGTTTTCGGGTCCCTTTAGGGCCCCCGAGTTTCGTATCTCACACCGAAGGGCTGAAAATGAGCTTTGTCTCGCCCTTCTACGCCTATTTCAGCAAGTGTTTTAAGGGGGTAGGCCCCCTTTTATAGGAGCTACAGAGAAGAGTTACATCAATGATTAGTGTCGTGCCTCTGAAGGATATCTGTGCCACATTTTACGTTGATCCACCCAGCCGTTCTCGAGTTATAAGGGAACATACTTGTCCACAGACAAACAGACAAAAAAATATTTTCGTGCGCATCTGTCATAAAACAGTCTGAAACGCATAAATAACGCAAATTTCCGTAGAAATTCAGAAAAAACAGACAAACTTTCATTTTTATATATATAGAGATTCGAGGTTTTATACTAAATTCAAAATATATCATAATTGTTCATAAATAAATACATAAATCAATAACATCAATAACGTTACTGAAGCATGTTATAGACTTTCATAAATATCACCATCATCATCATCTTAAACAGCTCCAGTCACCCGGGTGCTGTGAACGAGTCCTCACCATTTCTTTCTATCCATGAATAGTTGGTCTTCATGAGTGCTCTCCCAATCCAGCCCTTTGTCTGCCTAGTCACCCTTAATCTGCTCTATCCATTTCCTTTTAGGTCTTCCAACACATCATCTTCCTTTGATGTTCAGATTGAAGTATGCCTTTGCCTTTTGTTCATCTTTCATCCGTTGGATATGTCCATACCACCTCAGACGAGACCTCTGTAAGGTCTCCATTACAGTGGTGTTAATACCTGCTTCTGCATGATTTATTTCATTTCTTACTTTTATCACCATCATCATCATCATCATTTCCCCTTATCCAGCTCCTGCCGGGTCGGGGTATTTATGGCACTTCTCCACTTTCCTCTTTCCTTCCACCATTCTTCTTCCACGATCTTGTCCCAGTCCAGATTTCTTTTTCTCACGCTGTTCTTCACTGAATCAATCCACCTTGTTCTAGGTCTTCCCCTTGCTCTCTTACCCTTGCACTTCGCCTCCAGCATCTGTCTTGGTATTCTATTTTCCTCCATCCTCTTTACATGTCCAAACCACCTTAGTTTATTCTTCTCAATTCTCTCATTTAGTTTTCCCATCCCAACTTCCTTCCTAACATCTTCATTCCTCACTCTGTCTTTCCTTGTCTTACCTATCATACTTCTTAGGAATTTCATTTCACTGGCTTGGATTCTACTCTCTTGCCTGCTCGTCAGGGTCCAAGTCTCAGCTGCATACGTTAATATGGGTACATAGTACATTTTATACATTACCTCCTTGCTTTTCCTTGGTACTTCCTTATCCCAAACAAGTTTTCTTACACTTTGATAGAATGCATTGCTCTGCTGTACCCTCCTGCCAATCTCCATGTCCAACCTACCAGTTTGCATCAATTCACTTCCTAGGTATTTGAACGTGTCCACAATTTCCAAACTCTGACTTCCAATTTTCACAATGCCCTTTCCTTGTTTTTCCCCTCTTGTCATCACCATGGTCTTGCTTTTCTCTATACTGATTTTCAGGCCATACTTCTGAATATTTTCGTTCAGTGCATCTAGTTGTTTTTGCACTTCTTCCGTGTTCCTTCCCCAGACCACAATATCGTCTGCAAATAATAGTAACTTCATTTCTTTATGTCCATATGCTTCCTTTGTTTCCTTTACAATTTCATCCATTACCATTATGAATAAAAGAGGTGACAGCACACTCCCCTGTCTTAGTCCAGTCTTGTTCCTAAACCAATCTGTCTTTCCAACAGGGGTCAGACTTTTATCACCATAATATGTGATAATTGTTTATAAATAAATAAATTACATTATAAATGTCGTTGAGGCATGTTATAAACCATTATTAATGTGCAGAAGCATGTTATGGATTTTTATAAATATCACCAAAATGTGATAATTGTTTATAAATAAATACATTTCATTATAAATGTTGCTGTGGCAAGTTATAATCTATCATTAACGTTGCTGAGGCATATATAGATTTTTATAAATATCACCATAATATAGTAGTTCCGGAAGAACAATGACATAACTGTCAAAACTGCAATTGTGCAGGAGACACGAAAAACAGATTGATCTTTTGTTAAAATTCAATTATGCAAAAGATTAGTTTTGTAGGAAATTGTAACCAGGGATAAGTGCAACATATACAAGCTGACTGTAAGGTAAAAAAAGTTTTCAAAAGAATTTAATTATTTTCGCTAAAATTTGACCCCTTTCCTGCAAATGAGTCATTGTTTTTCTGAAACTGTGATCAATATGTAATGACGTTTTTCAGTAATATCTGGAACAAAAAATCCCCACGTTTCAAATATTACACCCCCAGGGGCTCAAATCTAGTGGGACGTGGGGTAATATGACTATTAATGGTAGTACCACAATTATAAACTCCACTGTTGATTATATAAATGTAAAGACTATAGTAATAAGTTATGCAAACTGTCCATTTTACAATACAAAATTATCTTTTTATATATCACTTGATGTCAATATACATTTTTGTCAATATACATCAAGTGATATATAAAAAGATAATTTTGTATTGTAAAGTGGACATTTTGCATAACTTATCAAAATCAATACGGGAAAACTTGGAAAAATGACTAAAGTCATAGATATTTATAGTAATAAGAAAAATATCTGGGTGGGCGCCAACTCATATATGAAATCTACGAGTAATAAAATATCTTGTTTAAATAAAGAGCACAAGTACTCTACAATCTCAAGGCATGAAGTATTTTTAACACCAACCAGGACCACAGTGAAGAAAGCAAGTTTATATATGAGTAGCCCAGATGCAAAGGCCGCTAAGTGCACTTTTTGTCGATTTTGAGTTGGGCATATCGTCACGTTCGTCTTTTAACTGGCTACACGATGGAATAAGTTTCAGGGTGCATATCCGCTCAAAACCATTGAAAATGGCCAACAAAAATCGCATTCGTTTGCATAAACCGCTAAATGCATGATGGCTACGGTTGCAAAGCCAGTTTAATATTCCACGTGTCCAAAGACCGCTAAGTTCCGTAAGTATGGCGCCTGCCTTGCCACATACGGCTGCAAAACACGCTAACTGGTACAAGAACTGCCAATATTCCTCCCACAGAATTTCTTTACAATAAATAATTATTTATTTCGATCTGGAAGGATAGTTTTGTGTTTCAGATTACAGTTGGCTGCACTATCGAGGAAGCGTACGCAACAAATGACATGCTGCCTTGTCGAAATACACCGTGTAAAAGCACATTTGATTGACAGGTTGTTTCTTGGTTGTGAGCATTTCAAGCCAGAAAAATGAGTGATCTTGTTGATTTAAGTGAAGCAGTCATTGCATTTGTGGACTGTAATACTATTGTGGATGTTCCAAATACGGAGAGAAGAACAGAAACGGCAGAAGTAGTGGGAGAAATAGTGCAAGTTGCAGTAGTTGAACGCGTTGATATCGGGAGTTGAGAACAACTTCTTACGTCTGGTTAGAATATCATCAACATGCCTAAGCTTCAAACCAAATAGCGTCGACACTTCTTCACAATCTGGCCAGCATAAATTATTAAGATGGAAAATATTTCGGTTTTTCTCTGATGGCTGTGGGGGTCAGAACAAAAACAAGACTATGATCAGCATGCTATCTCACTGGTTACTGCTAGAAGCTCCCGCATGTCTACAGTTATGGTTCCCAATAATTGTGGGCCGCTCATTTATCCCACCTGACAGAGTTTTTGGAAATATTGAACGGCAACTTCGCAAAGTGAGTGACTTTGAAAATCCTTCCGGATTCATCAAGCACATTGAGAAATTTGCGACAGTAGTTCGCCTGGTACAAGATGAATGTCCTGTTAGGGATTGGAAAGCGAATATGGATGGCATGGTAAAAAAAATCCGGGTAGTAAGCATTTCCAATTCCAAAAAGCGAAGAAAACCGTGTTCACAATTAGTAAAACAAAAAAATAACATGTCTGGTCTGAGGGGAGCCGTTCTACAATTTTGAGGTGGTACGAATTTTAACAAAACATCCTGGTCCCTCACCAATTCAAGAAGGTGTTGCACTCAATGAAACTAAACTACAAGACGTCTGACGGCTTTTAGAGCTGTACTTCGGCGAAAACTGGCCAGTGAACGGCAACCTAAAATTCTTCAGTGAGGTCTTCCAGGAACTAGAAACCATTCGCAACAATATCGTCCGACCTCAAGAGGAAGAAGACTAAGAACTAGCAGATTTTGAGCTGATGAACGGTGTCGAGGATGACCTGACATAACTTAAGTGCCATTTTTGCTTGTTTTGTGCACTTTCTTAATTTGTAAATTTTTATGCTGTCTAAATGACGTTGCACGGTGTTTAAGATGTATTTAAAAAGGAAAAATCCTTTTATCGCACCCGACGTGGTCTATTTTTTCAAAATATATTTTTCCTGATAAACCAAATTGTAACTAAAATAGTTATTTATTAAAAATCTCATCCAAATGACATACGGTACGTAAAACAATAAAATAGCAGGTTTTGCAACCTAAGTTTCATTAACGACTCTCATTGTCACGGGTGCAAATGTCGTTAACTGCACAAAACGGGTGCAAAAACCGGTAAGTCAATATTTTAATTTATGTTTCGGGACAGAAGATCCAACCGTAGATTTCACAGATTTTAACTGAATAATAAATGTTTTTATGTTGATTTTCAGGGGTAAAAACTATGGTATTAGCTTAAATAGTTTGGTCGTAGCAGTTTTTCGTCATTTACTCGGTTTCGTTTATAATGCACTTAGCGGCCTTTGCAAACGGACTACTCATATATACTGTAATATAACATCAATGCATCAGAATGTTACTTACAGATTGAGGGGGAATGCTGTATATCATATAAAAGATACCTGTATTGCCGTAGTAATGGAATATGATTTCCTGGTTTATCTTTATTAAACTTATTCTTTTTAGAAGGAGCAATTTCATGACCAGTAATATTATACAGTCAAGATACAGTCGTTACATGAATCAGAATCTTCCGATTTGATATAATCACATACAATATATCTATATATCATATCATACAATTTTCTACCTAAAATTATCAGCATCAATTGTTCACATTCTCTATGTCTCTCTCTCAGGGTGTCTACGACCCGGGAAAACCGGGAATTCTCAGGGAATTATCAATTTCTGGAATAATCAGGGAAAAATCAGGGAATTTCTTTGTTAATCAGGGAATTTTCGCAGTTTGGCTATATCCCGTAAAAGTGGAAGCAATGCTTTCGAATTTCGCGGGAAGTTATCGCTCGCTACTGATGACAGTGCTCAGCCAATGAGCAGTGCCTTCTCAAGCTCCACTGAACGCATGATGTGGCAACCTTTCCGTTCGCCTTCTGCTCAGGAGCCAACGACGCCATTTTATTGGGCCTTGAGCATTTTGTTCGTTGCGATCAGTATTGCCAATTTAGCGATTTTGACGGTAGATGTAACGCTCCGCTCTCTTAGCATTGTCGTTCATGGTCCTGCCACTGTGTGGCGTGGAAGTCGCTCCAGACCTCAACACGTCCGAAACTCACGAGGTTAGTACTGTAATATCCTGTGTGTGAGAAGTCATATATGCGAGGGAATTTGTTTCTTTGTAATATTTTACAAATGTCTGTGTTAGAGGCTATGCAGTGCCTTGTATGTGCAAAGAACTACATTTTCTACTGCTTCGAGAAAATGTCGTACTGTTTCGTTCCAGGATGTAAATCGGGTTACGGAAGGAAAGCTAATGGTAGACCTTTTTTCACATCACCAAAAGAAACAAACCTGTTTGCGAAATGGGCGAGAGTTATTCCGCGAAAGATAAGCGATTGTCGATCAAAAGTAGAATAATATGTGATTTAATTGTAAAGGCGGACTGTTTCTTAGTGAACTGTGAGAATGTCAACTTCCTCGGGTGAAGTGGAAATTAAAAACAGGATCAGTACCTCGCATTTTCCCAAATTGACCGAAATATCTATCCACTGATTATGAAAGGCACCTAGCAGGAAACAATTCAGCTAAGGATTGGGAAGGAAGCGGCCGTGGCATTAAGTTGCGAATCGTCCCAGCATTTGCCTGGAATGGAAGTGGATACCTCGAAAAACCACTTTCAGAATGGCTGAGATGGGAATCGAACCATTCTCTTCGCAGTTTTGCCTCACGAGGCTCAGTGTACTCCATTCCAGCCCCCACACTAGAATTAAAATTTCTTGGCAGAGCCTGTGCCTCCGGGGCGACAGCCATGAATGCTAGTTGCTACACCATGAGGTACTTCATTTGATTGTTTTATATGCTCAAAAGTGACAAGCTATGTTTAAAAATATTCTTTTATAGCCTAGTTGTTCCTTATTTTAGGGGCTGTGTCATCGTGGTCATATAGCCCCATGTATTTGGCTGTGTGTGGAATTTGTGTGATATTATATGGCTGTACTAGTGTATGTATTTGTAAATTGGGATTAGGATTGGGAACGAGGTGGCCGTGGCCATAAGTTAGGAACCAACCCAGCATTTACTTGGAGTAGAAGTGGAGTAACCACGGAAAACCACTTCCATGTTGGATGAGGTGGGAATCGAACATCCTCTTCTCAGCGCTGTCTCACGAAGCTGAGTGCAACCTACTCCGTTCAAGCCCTCACACCAGAATTAAAGTTTCTTGCCAAAGTCAAGAATGAGACCGACATATAATAATAATAATAATAATAATAATAATGGCCTACCTACCAATAAAATAAACTGCCATCCAATTATTCGCTTCCGTTACCATCCTCCTGATCAATATTATGGTTAGTATCCGAGTCTCCGGATCTTGTTTCGAATGTTATATCATTGGGCACGCTTGAGCTATCAATCCCACATGACATAGCAGCCAACACAGAGTTTTTTTTAGGCTCGTCATTTCACAACTCCAAGAAAATGCTTACTAAGGTATGGTGTAAGATGTCCCGAGACGATAAAATCATAACTTGAACTGTTGGCATCACATTAAAGCTAAAACGAACCATGCAGCTGTCAGACCCATGCACTATAACGGAGGGTTTTAAAAGATATTTCTACATAGGGACTGAGAATATTAATAATAACTTTTTGACAGTATTTTTCATAAGTTGTAATAATTTGTTGTAATCAGTGAAACCGCAGCCTTTGTAAAGAGGTTTACGAAGGTTGCGGTGTATACCATTTTTAACAGCTGACTATGTAGCATTGCTGGTCTGCAACGCTAGCGCTGGCCAAGAGCGGGGCGTGGATGAACTCGGTCAGTGATAACACTATGTATTCTATTCGTCATAATACTACTATAGCGCCAAGGCTCGAAATATTTCCTTTCCCCTGACGTCAAGCTCAGTTTACATTTGAAAAATACAAATCATAGGCTATCCCATTAAATCAACATTACGACCAACACGTCGTTTCAATAGATCACCAATAATTACGAATGATGGTGTCGTCATGATGCCTGTCTCAAGATAGAAATCGGGAACTAGCCTATAAGGATATTTGGAAACAAATGCCTCGCTTACAACGAATCTGGAGCTGTCAAACATGAATTGATCTTACCTAATGTTAACCTACAGGGGTCCATCAACCAGAAAAGAATGATGAACTTAAACGAACAGTACGATAACCACAAGTACCCAAACGAAGAATTAGTTGACACAATACCTTACTAGTAGATCGTCGCGGGGTACCTTCTTATATGGATCCATTTTCATTTTCCATGGGGGCGTTCTCCGGAAGTGTTGCGACGTGTGCCAGCGCCACCGGCAGGTCTTCTCCTCATTATGCCAATCACCGGAATCCCTGCTGTCAAAATCCCATCGGGTTGTCTAGCGTCTCATGTTGACAGGATCGAAGACCAAGTAGATGAGGCGTCTCTTCATTTCCACTGATGTTGCAGCACGTACCGACAAAGATCTTCCACCCCGCACGCTGTTACAACAAATATCCCAGATGTGATCCAAATAGTGTTAACGTGTCTGTCCATGTTTGACGTCACGTTTCACCAATTATGTTCCGAAAGGCACAGTTTCAAATGAGTCCCGATTTACTCCTCCGATAAAATGATATATCAATTACCGTTCTAATAAATTACATGCACTCGCAATTATTAATTCACGTCACTTTCAGCAGCCAGCTTAACCAGTAAATATTGTACGGTTACAGTTCCCGTAATTTGCGTGTACTCGTGATACCAGTTCGCAACACTTTCACATGATCATTCAACCATTTAATAGTCCCACTTACAATTTCGTAATAACAGTGTAATCTGAAGAACACCTTGTGTACATACCACATACATGAGTGAATAGTTCGGCCGGCTATTCACAAAACCACCGATCGGCATACCATCTCGTTCTGCACGAAGGGCTTGCAGCCGTTTCACATCGCAACTCAATGCTTCAATGCACCTGCTTGGCGCAACTGACTACACACATCGTGTCGCCTCACTCAAGTCAAGTGTTCGAGTCCAGTGCAGTCCAGACCCACTTCCGCGTTCTAAGTGCGTTCTAAATTAACTTCCGCTTCTGGAATATTCCACGCTACACGCCATCTTGTTTCAACAGGCAGATAATTATGGAATATAAATGAATAAAGGCAGAAATAAATAAAATGATTCGAAACATCTTCCTCGAAAACAATATGAACGTAGCAGACAACTAAGAAATGGTGTCGTGCATTCAATTGATCACCCACGACAAGCGGTGTGTTCAAATGAGGCGACTTACTCAGATGCTTCCCTCACATGCTCCGGTCGTTTAATCGTCCATGACGTAACGGGGACAGTACGTTGTTGCAAAATTTGGTAGAGATCAGATGATTAGGTAAGTCGTAATTTGATTTAAGCTTTGAACATGTGGGTGGCCGCCATTACGTTTCCGTCAAGATGGCGGCGATATCTAACTAGAAAAATTATGGGAAAATTATATATAAAACATGACAAAGAGGTGTCCTTTGCTAGTGCTACCTCCGTACAAAATTCCGTTCAATTCTGTTTCGTTGAGTTTGAATTGATAGGGGGAGGGGGGACAGATATACACACACGCAATTTGCACACATACACGGCCGCCATCTTCAAACTATTTGGCTGATGTCCTTGTAATTCGGTCAAAAGACGTTTCCTACATGAAGGTATGTAGTTGCGAAATTTGGTCGAGATCAGATGATTAGGTTAGTCGTAATTTCATTTAGGTTTTGAACATTTGGGTGGCCGCCATTACGTTTCCGTCAAGATGGCGGCGATATAAAACATGACACTGAGGCGTCCTTTGCTAGTGCTACCTGTGCACCAAATTTCGTTCAATTAGGTTCTGTCCTGTTTGAATTGATAGTGGGGAACAGATATACTCACTCACACACAGACAGACTGACAACTTTTGGCCCGTGTAGATCTCATAAGTCAACTTTCATTTTTTGCAAAAATCGAAAGTAGGCTAAAAATGTTATTCTGAAGTCTTGCTCTATGTTAGATGTAAATACACAGGGAATTTTTTACTGTAACATCATGGTGCATAGTGCAGCACAAGGGTGAAAGAACATAATATCAGCTTGGCGATTGTCATTCATCCCTTCCCAACATACACATGGGCCCTAATATGTATTTCTATCCTTTATTCCCAGTCATCATCATCACCTTGAACAGTTTCCAGTCACTGGCCAGGTCTGTTGGGAACATAAGCCTCTCCATTGTCTTCTGCCTTCCCACTGTCACCACCTGGGTCCAGTCCTCTCCTTTCTTTCGCATGCAGTACTCCACACCCTTCTCTTGGCCTACCTCTTGGTCTTTTTCCCTCCATTTTCATCTCATGTATCTTCCTGGGTATCCTCTCCCATCCATTCGCTTAACATGCCCATACCATTTAAGCCTTGATTCCTCTATCCTATCCTGTAATGCTCCTTCCTTGACTAATTCTCTCATTTCTTAATCTGTCCACCTTTGTGACTCCAATACTGATTCTCAAAAATTTCATCTTACTAGCCTGTATTCTGCTTCGCTCCCTTCCTTTCATAACCCAGGTCTCTGAGGCATACGTCAGGATTGGAACGTAGTACGTCCTATATATGACCCTTTTGCTGTTTTCAGGGACATCCTTACTCCATAACAGGCTCCTACCACTTTTCCTGAATAATTCTGCTTGCCCCCTCCGCTCATTTATTTCTCTGTCGTTTCTTCCATTTTAGTGTATCATGCTTGAAACTCTCTACTTTCCTCAATTCTTCCCCACCAATTGTTATTCCTGTTGTGACTCTCTCCTTCCTGGTTGTGATAATCCACTCGCTTTTGCATATGCTAAACTTCATCCCATATCCATATACTATTTCTTCCCATACATCCAACCGAGAGGACCAGAGAATTAATGAAGGAGGAACCATTACAGGATGGTATAGAGAAATCTAGACTTAGATGGTAGGGACATGTAAAACGAATGGAGGATAAGAGGATACCCAGGAGGATACACAAGACGAAGTGGGAAGGAAAGAGACCGAGAGACAGAAGGCTGAAGGGGGTGGAAGAAAGCGTGAAGAAGAGAGGAGAAGACTGGACAAGGGTGGAGGCTGAGAGATGGTGGGAAGACAGAAGACGTTGGAGAGGCTTGTGTTCCAAACAGACCCGGCCAGTGGCTGGAAACTGTGCAAACTTGTTTCCCCAGATCATCAAATCATCTGCAAACGTCATTACTTTCATCCTTCTTTCGCCAATCACTTCCGCCACTCTGGTCATTATATCGCCCATCACTACAATGAAGAGTAGCGCTGAAAGTGCACTTCCTTGCCTCAAGCCATTCTTCTGTTCCAGCCAATCTGATCTCTCTCCAATCTGATCTCTCTCCTACTTTCACACAGCTTATACTTCCATTGTATATTTCCCTTATCCTCCATATAGTCTGCTTTCCTACTCCTCTCTTCTCCAAAGCCTTCCATACCTTAATTCTACGTAAACTATCATATGCTTTTTCAATGTCCAGGAAGGCCATCAGTAGGTCTATTCCATATTCATAATGTTTTTCCTGCAACTGTCTTGCAGCAAAAATTAGATCTACTGTGGACCTTCCTGCTCTGACGCCATGTTGTTCTTCTCTCATCTTTCCTTCTATTTTTGCCCGAATTCTCTTTTCCGAAACTTTCTCAAAAATCTTCGCACAATGGCTCATCAATGTAATCCCCCGATAATTAATTCTTGCACTCCTTTCTGCTACCCTTCTTGAAGATTGGGACAATTATTCCCTTATTCCAGTCCTCAGGGGTCCTCCTCTCTTTCCATAAAGCCCTCATTACTCGATATAGCCATTGCATCCCCACCTCTCTTGCCACTCTCAGCATCTCTACAGATATCTCGTCTAGACCTGGTGCCTTTCCTCCTTTCATCTTCCTCACTGCGTCCTCCACTTCCCTCCATGTTAAGTCCTTTTCTGTTCCTGGTGACTCCCCTCCTTTCATCTTCCTCACTGCATCCTCACCTTCCCTTCATTATAAATCCTCTTCTGTTCCCAGTTCCTCTATTTCTTCATCAGGGTTACCATTCGGGTTCGAGAGTTGTTCAAAGTACTCCCTCCAAATGATCTTGAGTTCATCGTTATTCCCTACTTCTCGACCAGTTTTGTTCACCATTCAAACGTAGTCAGTCATATCATTCCTCCTCTTACTTTTAACCATCCCATATAGGACCTTTTTGGTACCTTCACTATCCTCCTCCATCATCCTTGTCCACTCTTCCATCCAATTTCTTCTCTCCTCAGTCACCACTCTTTTCACTTCCTTCTTTCGTATTTGGTACTGCTTTCTTGTCTCTGTTGTCCTATTTTGAACCACACCCTAAAGGCTCTATTCTTCTTCCGCACTATATCTTTTGTTTCCTGATTCCACCATGGAGTTTCTTTCCATCTCTTCTAGCTGCTTGTCCTTCCACTGCTCCTGCCACCCTTACTACTGTCCTCTTGAATCTACCCCATTCCTCTTCTACTGTCTTCAGTTTGTAACTTATATAAATCTTGTGAGCTAGCCACCTCAGGTAGTGGGGCAATATGCTTGCTTAAAATTACATCCACACAAAGACCAGGACACCAACTACACAAAATTCACACTCTATTTATTTATCAAAAGCAAGCTTCCATTACCTGCATCTGTTGTGCAGCATTAACAACAATTATTATTCTTCTCCTCCTCCACATTTTTTACAGACAGCCTCTGTATTTCTTCATAAAAGTATCGATTTCCGGACCAGAGAGCATCACTTTTTACATAAAACCAGCCTCCACTTTTTCTGGCAGCAACTACACAAAATCAACACTTCACACGAAGCGTAATTCAATCCATCATCAACAAAACTAGGTTTCATACACAATTTTCTTTTAACTCCAACTAGCCTCCATCTTGCCTGAATTCCCCACTCACAACAGCTGATTTCCATGACAACCTCACCATGCCAAGGAACCTTTTGACAATCTGCCAAGGCCACCTGGTTATTTTGCACAGCCACCTACCAGCAATAGCCAGACCACCGCCGAGAATCTCTATGGCCAAAACACATAAGACATACTGCGGTGGACCTACCATTGTGGCCACGGCTGGCAACCCGATAAAAATAAAATAACCAAATAAATTAATAGAAAAAAAAAAAAAAACAAGTATTGACTAGGCGGACCTGAAGTATAAGGATAATTATTTATCTTTTCACTTAATCTTGTCAATACGGAACAATGTCAAATGTTAACGACCTTGAAGTTAACATTTCTGAAAAGACTGTATACGCCGCAGCATCAGTGGTGATGCACGAAATGCTGGAACTTTGTCTTATGATCGTTTGAGAAAGAAGGTTGTGTAAAAACGTTGGTCGCGAGAGGGAAAAGCTGCTAGGCTTGGGGTCGGATCCCTCTTAAAAACGCAAGAGGATGTCGAGGTACGTGTGAACTGATGGCAAACCAGGGAGAGACCTTTTCAAAATTTGAATAAATGGTGCAAGCAATGTACAACAACTGTGTTAGCAGGGTTCTGGTAATGTATAAAATGTACTATGTACCCATATTAACGTATGCAGCTGAGACTTGGACCCTGACGAGCAGGCAAGAGAGTAGAATCCAAGCCAGTGAAATGAAATTCCTAAAGTATGATAGGTAAGACAAGGAAAGACAGAGTGAGGAATGAAGATGTTAGGAAGGAAGTTGGGATGGGAAAACTAAATGAGAGAATTGAGAAGAATAAACTAAGGTGGTTTGGACATGTAAAGAGGATGGAGGAAAATAGAATACCAAGACAGATGCTGGAGGCGAAGTGCAAGGGTAAGAGAGCAAGGGGAAGACCTAGGACAAGGTGGATGGATTCAGTGAAGAACAGCATGAGAAAAAGAAATCTGGACTGGGACAAGATCGTGGAAGAAGAATGGTGGAAGGAAAGAGGAAAGTGGAGAAGTGCCATAAATACCCCGACCCGGCAGAAGCTGGATAAGGGGAAATGATGATGATGATGATGAAGGCGGAAAATGTGACCGGATAGGACCTCGAACTTTTAGTGATGTGAGAGACTGTTAAATTGTAAAAGGGACGGATACACGCGGTTAAGTGATGTTAATTTAAAACTGAAGTTATTTTAAAGTGTGTGTTTTATTTAATAATGTATAACGTGGGTTATTGATCGCCTCGTGGCAAAGTTTTAGGGTTATGTTTGTTGTTTGGCCACGTGCGTATTTCAAGAGGTACCGGTACCAATTTTCATTTGTCATCATCATCTTGCACTGTTTCCAGCCACTGGCCAGGTCTGTTTGGAACACAAGCCTCTCCAACGTATTCTGTCTTCCCACCATCTCTCAGCCTCCACCCTTGTCCAGTCTTCTCCTCTCTTCTTCACGCTTTCTTCCACCCCCTTCAGCCACCTGTCTCTCGGTCTCCCTCTCGGTCTCTTTCCTTCCCACTTCGTCTCGTGTATGCTCCTGGGTATCCTCTTCTCCTCCATTCGTTTTACATGTCCATACCATCTAAGTCTAGATTTCTCTATACCATCCTGTAATGGTTCCTCCTTCATTAATTCTCTGGTCCTCTCATTTCTTATTCTGTCCCTCTTTGTAGCTCCAATACTGCTTCTCAAGAACCTCATCTCACTGGCCTGTATTTTGCTTTTCTCCCTTCCTTTCATAACCCAGGTCTCCGAGGCATACGTCAGGATAGGGACATAGTACATCCGATATATGATCTTTTTGCTGTTCTGAGGGACATCCTTGCTCCAGCTTTCCCCCGCTCATTTATTTCTCTATCGTTTCTTCCATTATCTTGTATCAGGCTTTCCAGATACTTGAAACTCTCCACTTTCTTCAGCTGTTCCCCACCAATTGTTATTCCCATTGTGGTTCTTTCCTTCTTCCTTGTTGTCATCACCATCTCACTCTTATTTATGCTAAATTTCATCCCATACCTTTGTATTATTCCTTCCCACACATCCAACTGTTCCAGTACCACCTCCTCCTTGTTTCCCCAAATCATCAAATCATCTGCAAACACCATTGCTTTCATCTTTCCTTCCCCAATTACTTGTGCCACTCGGGTCATTATGTCATCCATCACCACAATGAAAAGTAACGGTGACAGTGCACTTCCTTGTTTCAGGCCGTTTCTCTGTTCCAACCAGTCCGATCTCTCTCCTCCCACTTTCACACAGCTTACGCTTCCCTTGTACATCTCCTTTATCCTCCTTATAGTCCATTTTCATTTGTCTTAATTGTTATTTACTTCAGGTCCACCTGGAGTTATTAAATTCTTTTTTTATTCTATTTTGGGTGTATTTTTCTGGTCCTCGATGGGTTAAATTTTCTTTTGGGAATCTGTGGTTAATTGCTGTTCCTTTGACTTGGCATTTTTAGTGTCGGTGATTTGGTTTTGATTAGGGTAAATCTTTTCTGGTTTGTTTGTTTGTTATCCGAGAAGGATTTTGGTGTCATGATGGATTTGCGAGGGTAAGTTTGTGTGTTTTTTTTTGTCGGGTGGTGTAGTCGGGACTCTTGGTCTTTTATTCCTGACAGAGCATGTTTGTTTGGGTGTTTTGTGGTGTGTTTGGTTCCCTCTCGGGGAGAGACTTACTTTCCCCTGTCGTGCCTTTTTCCTCCCTCTTTCTGCTAGGCTTTGGGCGACTTTTGGCTTCCTGTTCTCTTTCTTGCTAAATTTTGGGAGGGGGGAATTGGTTTTGTTTTGGGGCTGGTTTGGTTCAACTTGTGATTGTAGTTCGGCTTCATTTCTTGTTGGTTTTTTCATTGACGTAATTCTGTATTATTTGGGAAGGTTATTTTTGGGTCTTGTGTGTATGATTGTTGAAGGGGCCCCGGGTAGGAGGTTAATTTTTAATTTTGTTTTGTTTGTTTTTCAGGGTAGGTTAAGTTTTTGTACCTTGCTTTGATGTCATTCAAATATACTTTCCTTAGGGGGTCGACGTGTAAGATTAAATACTGTATCCAGGCAACTTCCTTTCTGTAATGTACTAATTTCAATACCCCTCATTTAAATGTAAATGGGCACATTAGTTTTAGGTTTTCTTTTCTTTCTTTCTATTGTTTTTGGAATTACCTTGAATACATTGTTGTTTTCTAGACTCCCTGTCATTTCTTAGCGAACTATCCCTAGGTACCTATCCCCAACACTGCCTCATTTAGGGTTCCCGTCCACTCTCTGGCTCTGTCCAGTATCCGTCTTCCTATCTTGGTCCTGTGCGTTAGTTTTCTTTGGGGCTAACTTCGTAGGATTTGAGGTAGGAGAAGAGTACCACCCAGCGGAACTGACTGGAGAGAGGTAAGTATGCTTGTGTTTTCCTCTTATTTCTGCAAGCGTGGCAACACTGTCATCTGGTTGTCTATTTTGTCGTGCTTTCTAGATCGGTTTCTTAGTTGAGGGGTAACACTATTTATATCACTATCGTACAGGATATAGTCAACTACCGACTTTCTAGTCAGGTCATTGCTATACCAAGTATCTTGTGGCTCTCTCTTTTCTTGAACCAGGATTTTCCCACCAACAAGCCATTCCTTTTACAAAAATCCAACGATCTTTCACTTTCCTCATTTCGACTGCCCCAACCTTCTGGCCCAAGCACTTTTTCATACCCTTGTCTTTCCCTTCCAAGATGTGCATTTAAATCTCCCATTATAATCACTTTCTTTCCTCTCACCTGTTTCTGCATTTCCTCTTCAAACTCTTGTTTCTCTTCAGCAGTGCAGCCTACCTGTGGGGCATACACTATTAGTACCTCTACAGACTTCTGTTTCAGTGATATTTTTACCTTCATCATCCTGTCACTTATTCTCACCACTTCGTCTTTTAACCCATCTCTCACTACTACCCCACTCCATTTCTCTTTCCTTCCTCATTCCCCCTCCAATATAGTCTACAGCCTTTTTTCAATTCTCTCCTTCCTTCTCCCTTCCACCTTGTTTCTGCCAGCCCCAGCAGATCCAACTTCCATCATATCCACCATCTCCTCCACCTTCCCAGTCAATGTTAGTATATTCTGCATTCCGAATCGTACTCTATGATCACAGCTAGGCCGTCGTCCATTGTATCCATCCTGTCCGAGGCCGGTTCCCTTCTTGAAAGCAAAAGTCTTATCCACTACTGGCTTGCTGGGCCTATCCTAGCTTCACCAGAGCCCCCGTTAGCCGTCACTTTTCAGGGTTCCTATAGGACCTTCACAGCTACCGTAACGGTTCCGGGGCACACAACGTCCCCACTGTACTTTTCCCCTACAGGCAATCCCCTACTTTGTGCCGTTGCCCGTTTCCCATGGCGTGGACGAGGGGTTGGACATATGGGAGCCTTTATTCCTAGTATTGGGATTATATTGTGTTGACTGACTTAAGGGGGAACCAACACCTTTAAGCTCCAAAAAATGACATTTTTCAAAAATATCATATTCAAATAGAACAACAATTTCTCTTTCATTCTTTTCGAAGTGAAATGCCATGTCCTGTGGTTCGGATTCCACGTAAAAAGGAGGTCCCGTGGCTCATGATCTCAAGATTAACGGTCACGTTAAACTACAAGCTTTTTTCTCTTTCATTCAGTGAAAGAATTGGTTTAATATCTCGAATAGAACAGAAGTTATAGTAAAAGTACAATATGACTGACATCTGCCAGTGAAAATTAAATTTCCTGTCAACGCCCATTTTAATGAGCAATCTCCATTCCTCAAAATTGACCCTTTTAGAATATTCACTTTATCTATCGAATTATGTTGATAGCACTGAAATTATAAAATTTGCACAAAATGTTGTTGTTGTTTGAGTCTTCAGTCTTTTGACTGGTTTGATGAGCTCTCCATGCCTCCCTGTCCTGAGCTAATCGTTTCATCTCTACTTAGCTCCGACACCCTACATCGGAGGCAATCTGTTTAACATATTCTAACCTTGGTCTACCCCTACAGTTTTTGTCCTCGACCCTTCCTTCCATAACTAAGCTTGCTATTCCTGGGTGTCTTAGTATGTGTCCTACTAACCTATCTCTTCTCTTCATTAGCAGTCGCCAGAAACATCTCTCCTCTCCCACTCGTCTTAATACCTCTTTGTTTGTAACCCTATCTACCCATCTGATCTTCATCATTCTGCTGTAACACCACATTTCAAATGCTTCAATTCTCCTCTTTTCTGCTGCACCAATAGTCCAAGTTTCACTTCCATAGAGCGCCACGCTCCAGACAAAGGCTTTCAAAAATGACTTTCTAATACCTAAATCTATATTCGATGTCAGCAGATTCCTTTTTTGTAGAAATGCTTTCTTTGCCTGAGCCAACCTACTTTTAATATCCTCTTTGCTTCGTCCATCACTGGTTATTCTGCTTCCTAAGTAACAGAAGTCTCCTACTTCCTTCAGCTTTTCACCTGGCAATTTGATCTCCATAGAGGTTTCCGATTTATTTCGGCTGCATTCCAGTATTTTTGTTTTACATTTATTTATTTATTTTCATCATGAATTCTGTCCGTAAGACGGAGTCCATACCATTCAAAAACTCATTCAAATCCTCAGGCTTGTCGGCCAAGATGACGATGTCATCAGCAAATCTCAGAGTTGAAATTATTTCTCCTTGAATCTTCACTCCCACTTTAAATTTTTCTCTAATTTCATTCATTGCTTGTTCAATGTAAAGATTGAAAAGTATGGGTGATAAGTTGCAGCCTTGCCTTACACCTTTCTGAATACCAGCTTCTCTCTCATGTCCTTCAACTCGAATGACTGCTGTCTGGTTTCTGTACAGATTGTATATCACCCTCCTATCCCTGTACTTTATTCCAATTGATTTCAAAATGTCAAACAATTTAGTCCAATCAACGTTATCAAAAGCCTTTTCTAAGTCTACAAAAGCCATGAATGTTCTCTTATCTTTCCTTATTCTACCTTCTAAAATCAGCCTAAGACTTAGTACAGCTTCCCTTGTTCCTACATTTCTCCTGAAACCAAACTGGTCTTCACCCAACTCCGTTTCTATCTGGCTTTCAATCCTCTTGTAAATTATTCTAGACAGGATCTTTGAAGCATGAGTAATCAAGCTGATTGTACGGTAATCTTCACATCTGTCAGCTCCCACTTTCTTTGGTATAGCGATGATTACATTCTTCTTGAAATCAGGGGGTACCTCACCTGTCTCATAAATCCTACACACCAAGTGAAATAACCTGATCAGACCTTCATCTCCTATGCAGCGTAGCAACTCAATCGGTATATCATCTATGCCTGGTGCTTTGCTCCTGCTTAAGTCTTCCAAAGCTCTATCAAATTCTGATCTCAATATTAAATCTCCTTTCGCATCCTCATCAATTTCCTCCTCCCTTTCCATTACATGATTCTCAATCTCCTTTCCCTTATACAAACTCTCTATGTAAGCTTTCCATCTCTCAACCTTTTCTTCCCTATCTGTTAGAGGCTTTCCATTTGTGTCCTTAATATTACAGCACTTAGTCTTCTTTTCCCCAAAAGTATTCTTAATCCTTCGATAAGCTGTGTCTACTTTTCCTAATTTCAGACAATTTTCTATACCTGCACATTTCTCTTTCAACCATTCTTCTTTCGCTTCCTTGCACTTCTTGTTAACCTCATTTCTCAGACGTCTGTATTCTGCTTTCCCCTTTTCATCTCTTAGATTCTTGTGTTTCCGCCTTTCATCCATCAATTCTAGTATATCCTGAGTGATCCACGGTTTTCTACCTATTCTTTCTTTCCTACCAATGTTTTCTTCTGCGGATTTTGTTATTTCATTCTTCAAAAGTGCCCATTCGTCTGCAATTGAAGTTTGTTTAGGGTTTTTCATTAGTCCTTCCTTTATACTCTTCTTGAATCTTTCGTTTACGTCCTTCTCTTTCAGTCTGTCTATTGCCCACCTTTTTGGCTTTTGACTTTTCTTCAGTTTCTTCAACTTTAATCTGCATTTCATTACAACCAGATTGTGATCAGAGTTTATGTCAGCACCAGGATATGTTTTACAATCCAAAATCTGGTTTCGAAACCTCTGCTTGACCATAATGAAGTCGATTTGGTAACGCCCTGTATCTCCTGGTCTCATCCATGTGTATATTCTTCTATTGTGGTTATTGAATAAGGTGTTAGCTATGACCAATTCATGCTCGGTGCAGAATTCTACCAGCCTGCTTCCTCGATCATTCCTTTCACCTAATCCGAAATCTCCTACTATCTTCCCTTCTCTCCCTTTTCCTACCACAGCATTCCAATCTCCCATTACTATAACATTTTTATCACCCTTGATATACCTCAGAATTTCGTCTATTTCTTCGTAGACCTTTTCAACATCCTAATCATCAGCTTGACTGGTAGGCATATAGACTTGTACCACTGTAGTGCAGGTAGGTTTTGTATTGATTTTTGCTACAATAATCCGTTCACTATATTGCTCATAATATTCCACCCGCTGTCCAAGTTTCCTACTCAATATGCACAAAATATAGCTGGAATATTTTGGTCTAATTTGTTGTTGTTGTTGTTTGAGTCTTCAGTCTTTTGACTGGTTTGATGCAGCCCTCCATGCTTCCCTGTTCTTAGCTAATCGTTTCATTTGTACATAGCTGCCACACCCTACAACTGAGGCAATCTGTTTAACATATTCTAACCTGGTTCAGCCCTACAGTTCTTATCCTCGGCCCTTCCTTTCATAACGAACTTTGCTATTCCTGGGTGTCCTACCAACCTATCTCCTCTCTTCGTTAGCATTAGCAAAGATAACTAGTTTTAAAAGAAATAAGAGGCTATGACTGTAGGAAAACACTGATAAATCCGGCGAGGAAGGACCAGTTTACGCGGCAGGGGAATTTTAGAACATCCCAACCATGTGAAACTTTCGTCGCTCATTTCCCGTAAGTTTATAATTTTCATTCCGTTTCCCTAATAACTCATGAACTTACAAAGATATTTCAGTGAAGTTTTGTAGTTACATTTCAACGATAGTTATCAACAAAATGTACTAGAATGGTTGCCCTAGCCATTATAGTTTATTAATAATAAATTATTTACTAAGAAAATTTTATAGATTTTTAGACCTATTATTTAAAAAATCTCAAAATAATATTTCTTCTTGAAATATTTTTATCATTCTAGTACATTTTGTTGCCATGACATCTTACTTACTTAATTCCTGCCGCTCCTTCCGGAGCATAGAGCCTTGGCGAAATTTCTCCACGCAGTACGGTTCCTGGCCATTCTCTTCACTTGACTCCAGTTATTGTCCACCTCTGCAATTTCATTTTCGATCGTCCTCTTCCAGGTCTTCTTAGGTCGACCTTGCTTCCTGACGCCTTGAGGATTCCAGTCTAGCGCCGCCCTCTCAATAGCTCCGTCCGACTTCCTTAGTGTGTGACCAATCCAGCGCCATTTCCTCTCCTTGATCTGGATGCTAATCGGTTGTTGATTGGTGATGGTCCAAAGATCTTCATTTGAGATTATGTCCGGCCACCTCACATTCATGATGCGACGCAGACATCTGTTAATGAACACCTGTAGCTGGTTGTTGATCGGTTTTGTGACTTTCCATGTTTCACAGCCGTAGAGAAGAATCGACTTTACGTTGCTATTGAAAAGGCGGAGCTTGGTCTTCCTGGAAATGTTTCTATTTCTCCAGATGGGGTAGAGCTGGACAAAGGCACCATTTGCCTTCCTGATACGGCTTCGAACATCTTCCTCTGCTCCCCCATCATTTGTGACTATACTTCCAAGGTAGAGGAAGGACTCAACTCGCTCAATGTCCTTTCCGTTGACTGTCAAACTAGTCGTGATGTCAGAATTTATCCTCATCTCTTTGGTCTTGTTGGTGTTGATCATCAGTCCTGCACGTTCTGCTTCTCTCTGCAACCTCCCCAGCTTATCTTCTATGTCTCGGTACCGTTGTGCCATAAGACAAATGTCGTCTGCGAAATCCAGATCTTCAAGCCTGTCATTTATACCCCATTGAATACCCCTCTTCTGTCCTCCCATTACCTTCTTCATCACACTATCCAGGACCAACAGGAACAGAGTGGGGGAAAGGACACACCCCTGTCTCACTCCGGAACTGACCTTTATCTTTTCTGTTAATTTGCCTTCGTGAAGAACCTGGCACTCATACCCTTCGTACATCTCTTCCATGATTCTGATGATCTTTGTTGGAATTTTATATTCGTCGAGGGTCTTCCACATGATTCTTTGATTTACGGAGTCGAAGGCTTTCTCGAAGTCAACAAATGTGAGGTAAAGGGTATTCCGCCACTCCACACTCTGCTCCAGAGATCCACACAGCTGCGATGTTGTCGAAATCCAGCCTGTTCCTTCCGAAGCCTTTTTTCGACGCAGTCTTTTATACGATTCAGGATGACTCTCGCCAGCACTTTGCTTGGAATGGACAGCAAGGTGATACCCCTCCAGTTGTTACAGTTTGTGGTGTCCCCTTTCTTCGGCAACTTGACTATCAACCCCTTCTTCCAGTCGGTTGGTATTTTCTCCTCCTTCCAGATCTTCTCCAACAGCGGGTGCAGCAGATCGATGGTAATATCCAGGTCTGCTTTCAGTACTTCCGCTGGGATATTATCCAGACCTGGTGCCTTCCCGCATTTCATCTGCTTCAACGCTGTCCGTATTTCGCCCCGAGTTGGGGAGTCGAGGCTGATGCTTGGTCACTTTCTGCTTCCTCTTCATCTTCTCCTCGCTGCTTACTTTCTGGTCCTCTATCTCTATTAAGAACCTCCGCAAAGTGTTCTCTCCATCTTGTCAGCTGCTGTTCACACGTCGTGAGGATCTCGCCCGTCTTGCTCTTCACAGGCCTAGTTTTATTAAAACCTTTCTTCGAAAGCACCTTTGTGATGCCATAGAGCTCCTTAACGTCCCCCCTTCTTGCCGCTTCTTCTGCTTTCTCCGCCTGCTCATCAATCCACCTCCTATGATCCTTCCGTACACTCCTCTTTACCTCCCTGTTTGCTGTTGAATACTTTGCTTGTGTGAGTGCCTTCTGCTGCCTAGTCTTGCAGGTGTTGAGCTTGGCCTTAATCTCCTTCCTATAATTTATCTTGTCCCAGGTCTGATCGGATATCCATTCTTTCCGCAGGTAGTTCTTGTACCCGAGCTGCATCTCACTGGTTTCCACGATGATATTCTTTACCTCGCTCCACACAGTCTCCACGTCCTTCTCTGACTCGGAGTCCAACACCTGGAATTTATTTCTGAGCTCCAGTTTAAATTGGTCCAATCTCTGCTGGTTCTTAAGCTTGCCCACATCAAACTTGTTGAGCCGAGTGTTAAACTTTTGGCAGACTGCGACGATCTTCATGCGGAAGTTGGCAACCACAAGATGATGGTCACTACCAACGTCCGCTCCTCTCTTGTTCCTAACAGCTTCCAAGCTTCTTCTGAACCTCCTGCTCACCGCGATGTGATCAATTTGATTTTCTGTGACTTGATCAGGAGACACCCAGGTGACCTTGTGGCACCACCTATGAGGAAATACCGTGCCACAAATCACCAAATCCTGACTGGCGCAATATTCCGTAAATTTCTCCCCATTGTCATTCATCTCACCAAGGCCATGTTTACCCATGATCTGCTCCAACCCCTCATTGTTTGAGCCCACCTTCGCGTTGAAGTCTCCCATAACAATGAGAATGTCCTTCTTACTTGTTTGTCTTGTGACATCTCGCAGCATTTGGTAGAATTCTTCCTTCTTCTCTGGCTCCGATTGTTCTGTAGGGGCATAGCATTGGATGATGATCACATTCCTGATCTTTGTCTTGAACCTAGCAAACATGAGCCTACTAGAAATTGGCTTCCACTCCATAAGGCTTCTCTTTGCATTTCTGTTGAGCAGCAACCCCACTCCAACCCTGTGTTCTTCATCATCGCCCCCACAATAGAGAAATGTAATTCCATCTGTTGTCTGTATTTCACCAAATCCTGGCCACCTCACTTCACTCAATCCTAGGATATCCAGCCCATAGTTCTTCATCTCTCGTGTCACTTGTTTCAGTCTGGTTTTCTCCATCAAGGTCCTCACATTCCAGAAACCGATTTTCGTAGTCCTCTTCATGCCAAAAGTCGTCATCAGGTTATCCGTCCGGTTTTGTAATTTCGCTTCAGTTTCCGTAATCAGCTTATTTAAGAGGAGCGAGTGATTAACCCACTGCCTTCGAGTGCCTTGGAGGGGCTGCCACCTTAAGCCTGAGGCACCAGGCTGATTTTCTTTCAGGGTTTCTTCCCTTAGCCTTTGAAGAACCAACTCCAAACTACAAGGCAGCAGTTGTTTCACCAGAGCCCCGTTAGCCGTAATTTCTTCAGGGTTCCTGTAGGGGCTTCACAGCTACAGCAAGGTGATACCCCTCCAGTTGTTACAGTTTGTGGTGTCCCCTTTCTTCGGCAACTTGACTATCAACCCCTTCTTCCAGTCGGTTGGTATTTTCTCCTCCTTCCAGATCTTCTCCAACAGCGGGTGCAGCAGATCGATGGTAATATCCAGGTCTGCTTTCAGTACTTCCGCTGGGATATTATCCAGACCTGGTGCCTTCCCGCATTTCATCTGCTTCAACGCTGTCCGTATTTCGCCCCGAGTTGGGGAGTCGAGGCTGATGCTTGGTCACTTTCTGCTTCCTCTTCATCTTCTCCTCGCTGCTTACTTTCTGGTCCTCTATCTCTATTAAGAACCTCCGCAAAGTGTTCTCTCCATCTTGTCAGCTGCTGTTCACACGTCGTGAGGATCTCGCCCGTCTTGCTCTTCACAGGCCTAGTTTTATTAAAACCTTTCTTCGAAAGCACCTTTGTGATGCCATAGAGCTCCTTAACGTCCCCCCTTCTTGACGCTTCTTCTGCTTTCTCCGCCTGCTCATCAATCCACCTCCTATGATCCTTCCGTACACTCCTCTTTACCTCCCTGTTTGCTGTTGAATACTTTGCTTGTGTGAGTGCCTTCTGCTGCCTAGTCTTGCAGGTGTTGAGCTTGGCCTTAATCTCCTTCCTATAATTTATCTTGTCCCAGGTCTGATCGGATATCCATTCTTTCCGCAGGTAGTTCTTGTACCCGAGCTGCATCTCACTGGTTTCCACGATGATATTCTTTACCTCGCTCCACACAGTCTCCACGTCCTTCTCTGACTCGGAGTCCAACACCTGGAATTTATTTCTGAGCTCCAGTTTAAATTGGTCCAATCTCTGCTGGTTCTTAAGCTTGCCCACATCAAACTTGTTGAGCCGAGTGTTAAACTTTTGGCAGACTGCGACGATCTTCATGCGGAAGTTGGCAACCACAAGATGATGGTCACTACCAACGTCCGCTCCTCTCTTGTTCCTAACAGCTTCCAAGCTTCTTCTGAACCTCCTGCTCACCGCGATGTGATCAATTTGATTTTCTGTGACTTGATCAGGAGACACCCAGGTGACCTTGTGGCACCACCTATGAGGAAATACCGTGCCACAAATCACCAAATCCTGACTGGCGCAATATTCCGTAAATTTCTCCCCATTGTCATTCATCTCACCAAGGCCATGTTTACCCATGATCTGCTCCAACCCCTCATTGTTTGAGCCCACCTTCGCGTTGAAGTCTCCCATAACAATGAGAATGTCCTTCTTACTTGTTTGTCTTGTGACATCTCGCAGCATTTGGTAGAATTCTTCCTTCTTCTCTGGCTCCGATTGTTCTGTAGGGGCATAGCATTGGATGATGATCACATTCCTGATCTTTGTCTTGAACCTAGCAAACATGAGCCTACTAGAAATTGGCTTCCACTCCATAAGGCTTCTCTTTGCATTTCTGTTGAGCAGCAACCCCACTCCATCCCTGTGTTCTTCATCATCGCCCCCACAATAGAGAAATGTAATTCCATCTGTTGTCTGTATTTCACCAAATCCTGGCCACCTCACTTCACTCAATCCTAGGATATCCAGCCCATAGTTCTTCATCTCTCGTGTCACTTGTTTCAGTCTGGTTTTCTCCATCAAGGTCCTCACATTCCAGAAACCGATTTTCGTAGTCCTCTTCATGCCAAAAGTCGTCATCAGGTTATCCGTCCGGTTTTGTAATTTCGCTTCAGTTTCCGTAATCAGCTTATTTAAGAGGAGCGAGTGATTAACCCACTGCCTTCGAGTGCCTTGGAGGGGCTGCCACCTTAAGCCTGAGGCACCAGGCTGATTTTCTTTCAGGGTTTCTTCCCTTAGCCTTTGAAGAACCAACTCCAAACTACAAGGCAGCAGTTGTTTCACCAGAGCCCCGTTAGCCGTAATTTCTTCAGGGTTCCTGTAGGGGCTTCACAGCTACCGTAGCGGTCTTGAGGCACACAAAGTCCCCACTGTACTTCACCCCTACAACACAACTTAATTACGTTGCCCATCTCCCACGACGAGGATGAGGGGTTGGATTTGTGGGAGACACCATGACATCTAGGAATACATTAAAAAAAACAATAATTAAAATGTAACAATATTTCCGAGAGTTACTAAGGAAACCCCATTCTTGTGTACAATATACAGCTGCCATTTTGTGTGCATACATATCCATGATGATGCAATTTTCTAAATATTTAATAGCTGGTTTGTGTTAAAATTGTATTGTATGAAGACTGTGTTAAGTGATAACTCCAAACAGTTTATCAGTGCAAAGAAAATAAATGTTAAAAATTCACTATTTTGTTTCTGTCGAAGGGGTTGGTCCCCCCTTATAAGTTGCAATATCAATGGTATTTGCAGTTGGATGTCTTTTGTGAACTCAACCTTATCAGATAAGTAAATGAGAGGAAATTAATGAAGAATAATGAAATTGGGCAAGGAGTTGGAGAGAAGTGTCTGTGGCCAATAGGAAGGCACCCACCGAATTTGATTTAACGTCGAATGGTCTGAAGTTCCAAGTCCCGAGGAATATAACAATTTCAGTCTATTTGGAAGTAATTCAGCTAGTAGGTCCTATCATATAAATGTGCAACTCACTCGGTGGATCAAGGGTAGACTGTCCCTTTTATGATCCCAACATCGTGGTTTCGATCCCCAGCTATGGAAGCTGGATCTTTTGTAAGGACAGGAAAAATCCACATTGTTCCGAGTCTATGAAGTTGTCTTGTAAAAGACTGCTCGTATCACATTTTGCGATTACATGACAAAAAAATTAATTAAATCTCAGCAATAGGTCAGGTTGCTCAATATAGTTACAGTGCTAGGTGGCAGAGCAAGTGAAATGTCAACTTTGGAGATAGATCACCTAAATGGTGAAGCCATACGATGATTAGTATTATATAAATGAGCAATAATGAAACTACCAGAGTTAGATGGGAGCATGTAAATCAAATATCCAGATTTTTTTGAAGTTCAACTACCCCATATTTCTCCATAAATTATCAGAAATGACTTAATAGCTGCAGACAACAAAGACACAGGAGAACTTAAGTAAGACATACAAAATGTTGATGACAACCCCGACAGCTGCCACGATCATCATGGTATCTGCATCGATCGAGAAGTCCCCATGGATGAGCCTTTCGACTGCGAGGTAGATGAACACTCCGGTGAGGATCCAGATAAGCACCACAGATATCAAGGCACCCAACACTTCCGCACGGTGATACCCGAACGACAGCGACCGCGTGGCAGGCTGCCGGCCCATCCAGATGGCAAGCAGGCTTATGACGAAGCCCACAAGGTCTGAGAGGAGATGTGCTGCGTCCGTCATCACAGCCAAACTTCCCGCCATGTATCCTCCCACAATCTCCGATATCTGCAGCACATGATTTTACATATAACTACTGGGTAGATTCGAAGAAATTTCATCTATTTTCTGTTCACTTTAGAAAAATGACCAGCTGCGAAAAATTCATAACACATTCTAATGTTGCATTATTTACCATACTTCGTCATTTAGCCCAATAAGAAGTATTTCATTGTTTTTCGTCAATTTTACAGCATTAATATAGTAATTGGATGAATTTTGGGATATTTTTAATGTATTACATGTTTCCCATATAGGAAAATCTCTCTTGTAGACAAGCAACCCAACCAGTGGCAGTTGCAGTTAGTGAAGAAGCAAAACGTTGGGGTTGACCTGTTTTGGTAAATTACTGGACAAACAGTTCAAGTTAAATTAGTAATACTTAACACTAATTATATTAATCACACTATATTAAGTTTGTCACAAGACTGCATGTTTTACACTTGCATAGCCTATTATAGTTCTGGATATATTTAAAAAATTAAACTAGCAATTTTAACTACCTAAATTTCCATACAGGTTAATGTATAATGTATTGTATTTTTAAAAATAGCAATAAGAGTGCAGAGGGTTAACAGGAACCATTACAATATGATCTCCTAAGTTCAGTTCGGTCAAATATTTTAAAAATGAATTTTAAAGCATTTCCCATATTTTGAAGGGTATTTTATTGATCATTATACATGAATTTATAAGGTCATTAACATCTACACACAACATTACCAGGAATATAATTATATCAGCCAAGACCTGTGATGGGAAATTAATGTCCTGGTGAATTATGTTTGCTATGCCTATCACTTATATGATTTTCCATTGGGTTTTATCTGAACCTAATTTACTTTCATGGAATGAATTAATGAAATTTTGAATACTTCAAACAATATAACAATGCTTAAAGAGATGGAGAGAGAAGAGAACATGTAGATTTAACTCTTGCAGGTTGTTTGGTACCATATTTCCATGACATATAACATGGGGTTACATCTGTCTAAATCTGAAATCACAATCTTCCTGATCACTTTGATACAATGTTATAAGACTTCAATGAGACTTCATAAGGGAACAAAATGTGAGTCACTTGATGGAGAGAAATACAGGTAGTGTCTTGCCAGCCTTTATACAGCATGTGGGGATGAGCAAGTCACAAGACGGCTGAACATCAGAGAGTTATTCAGTTGAAGACTTCCAGCATAAGAAGTGATACTCCATTTTGTGCCCTTCTACCCAGTCTGACAAGGAAAAGGCATATCATTGCAAAAACTACAATAACTAAAAAAGAAAAGAAAAAAAAAGCCAGATTGTAATGTATTCTTGAATAATACTACAGTATATAGGTTAAACAACAAATAGCCCAACAACTGTGGATGCCTATTGTAATCAGTTTAATGAATAATTTGGTAGAAAGTTATTCTTAACCTTTATACGTAATAAATATTTGATAGGGCGCCAGCGAACAAACTGATGGTTTGTAAGCAATATAATATCAATGGTAGAGCATAGAAGACTCGTCTTACTCGAGTTGTAGGGTGAAATATCACCAACCAGATTTCAATAGATAAGAAGGAAGTGATCATATACTGTGATGTGTTCTATGATACCGCAAGCAATATAACAAGAAAAGAATTTATAGATAGGCCTACTAATATAATTTGAAAACTTGTTGAAAGTAGTAGTATATGCTTACCACGCTTTCCTGTTTATTCATGGATTATATATATAGGTTAACCAAAATTTCTCTGAACAATAGGTTAATTAAATTACTTGTTATGTGTATTGTTCTGGGCATATTCGAACAACATAATATACTTTATATGTAAGTCTCATTATTTTTATTTGTATGCATCCAAATAATTCATAGTTTATATCTTGGTTTTAATAGCTTTTCTTCCATATGCTCTCCCAACTAACTTTCAAATATTTATCCCAAATATTTATCCCTCTGTTGATGTCCATCTCACGAATAATAATAAAAATATCACTCTTTACACTATTCTTTGATCTCGATATAAATATAGTTACAAATGTCGTCACCACTCAAGTCCATTAGCAGCAGTAGCCATTTTGCATGTTATAAATACAAAGTCTGTAGTGTATCCACTTGATACCTACTTATAAGTTCTATTCTCTTTGCAATTCTTAGTGTCGTATAGAATATGTTACAAGATGTACAGCAAGCAACTCATACATACCTTTTGCTCACTACAGTTTTTCTTTAGTTCTCGAGCCCAGAGGCTTACTAGATTTTAACAGTGACATGGTATCCGCCAATTAAGGATGGAAGGAGAGCGCCTTAGTGTGAATACAGAAGCGTCTGCATCATTTTGCAGGAGCATTAAGAAAGTTATAGAAGAGGAATATTTTCTTCCTGATCAAATTTATAATGCGGATGAGAAAGGGCTAATGTGGAAATGTCTTCCTACAAAAACTCTCACTTCACAAAAGGAAAAGTCTGCTCCCGGACACAAATCTTCAAAAGAACGAGTTAGAATCATGCCTCCAGAAACCACAAATTGAAGCTTCTAATGATAGGGAAAGCCAGGGAGACTGAAGCCAAAACCATCAGATTACTAGGGAAATATTTCTCAATTGGTTTCAAGAACATTTCATACTGAGCCCGCCTAAGCTCATGCTGGTGATGATTTTCAGAGGAGCAAGGAATACTACAACTGAAAGTTACTAAACGTACCCCAGAAGCTTATCTCAGCTTCAGGAGATCTTTTGACTTTGTTTGGAGGACTGGATTATTTTATACTAGTTCGCAGATTTTTATCTTCGATGTGCATATTTGAAAGAAGCATTATAAGTAACTCTGCATAACAAGCCACTTTTGATTGGTCTAATATTTACTGCATTTTGGTAATTTATTTATTTATTATTCTCAACGGCAAAGCCAATATATACATGAAAAATACAACAAGAATGATAACATTAAATAATTAATACATCAAGCAAAGATAGATAAACTAATTAACAACTGATTTAACAACAATAACAAGAAGAAAAAAAAAGCTATTATAGGTAACGAAAAACAAGAGCAAACTTAAAATAACAACAAATAAGGGTAACAATAATAACAGAAAATGAAAAACAGAGATAGCTAATAAAAAGAATTGAATTTAACAATAAAATAGTGGTAGTAATGGAAGCAAAGGTTAAAGTCGGCGAAAACTGACAAGATGAGCCCATGCTTTATCTATGACAAATCTTTGGCTGAACTTAGAGGGCAAAAGCTGAGAAGGAAAAGTGAGATCAATATCAAGGGCAGGGTGGTGGTTATCCTCCTTAACAATAGGATCCAAAGCACGAGTGACTACACAAGGCAAATCACTGACAACCAAATTCAACTGAGAGCCCCACATATTGACTATCCCACTCTGTTGGCGCATTCCAAGAGTGTTGGACATGTCATAAAGCAAGTCAGATGAAGACGTAAGGGCAAGCAGCACTATTCAAATTAAAATCACCAGCTAGAAGGAGACTGGGCTCATTACCCAATTGAGTACGAAGTTGTTCAATTGAGTCACAAAGTAATTGATATTTTCTAACAGGCTGATTCGAAGGCACATAGGCAGCAACAATAATGAGTTGAAAGTGACCAATCTTAACAATCACACCTATAGCTTCAGATTAATCACTCGCAAAATTAACTAAAGAAGCAATTATTTTGAAGTGAGTAGCAATCATAACACCGCCACCACCTAATTTAGAACTGGTTTTAGTAGATCTATCACATCTACAACTATTGAACTCCTTGAGACCCAGCTCAGCATCAGTAATATCAGGGTTAAGTTCAGTTTCAGTAAACACAATCGTTTCAAAATCATTAAGGTTAACATTATTAACTAAGTCAGTAATAAGTAAAAATGTAGACTTTCACGACCGGCGTTGAAATAGGAATCTCCGTTTCGCGGGCCCGCGAAACGGAGATTCCTATTTTAAGTCAGTAATCTTAGATCTAACACCATTTACGTTCTGATAATATAACTTGAAACATGAATTGCCGTTGGGTGAAACTAGTTTTTTTTAGCCTTATCAGATTTAACAATCATAGGGATACCGCTCTTATATTTAATGGTAAGATTATTCTCACCATCCGATGATGTACGAGAAGCAAGTTCAAGACGTAGTTTTTTTAGAGAATCTAATTCATTGGGAGTGCGGTCTCTGGAGAGCTTGACATCCTGAAGGGAAGGATCAGTAGAACGAAGACCATCAAGCGAAAAATTACTGAGCATCAGGTTCCTATCATGTTCCGTAGGAAAAACAAGTTTGAGAGGTCTAATCTTCGAGGTTGTTTATTACCAACCCGAAATAACTTAATACTATCAGTCTCCACTTGCAGAACTGAGCAAATGAGTATTTTAGTAACCATGCCTTTGTCGTGTGCTTTCAAATCAACAGCAACGCTGCTTTGTAACTCAGGGACATTAAAAACGATGATATTTTTCTTCCTGTAGTTACGTTCATTTATCTCAGCCATAATATTATCCATGTTTAAGCCTCCACCATCAGGCTCACGCTGTTCCAGAGAAGTGACTCTCTTATCAATTTCATCAAGCTTAGGTTCAATGGCTGTGAGCTTGTCCTGAATTGCCTTTATTTCAGACTTTATGATGCGAGTATCGTTTGGGACTACTGAAGCAAGATCATCTACTTTAGACACCAAAGTGCTCAAGATCACAGTTATGTTAATAGAAGATGATTTGGGAGTACAGTCAGCCCTGGTGCAGTGCCATTTATTAGCAGAGTTTCCAGCTAGTTTTGAGTATTCAGATTTAGAGACTCCGATACAGGACCTATGAAACCATCTACTACATGAATCGTCACACTGAAGCCCCATTTCATGATCACGGACTTTCTTTACGCAAACAGCACGGACATTATCACCAAGAGACAGCATAATGAGTGTCAACTTGAATTAAAAGTAGTAGATAACGTTTAGTTGCGTAATAATTGTAATAAAATACTGATTATATAAATAATCTAACCAAAAAACAGTGAAGATTATTCGGACAAAAGTATATCATCGCAGAAACGCGAAGCACATGGAACTAGTTGCTAAATGACTTCGACAGTAGTCGAAGCCGGAACACGCCGTGCCAGGCAGACGCGACAACCCTTAGTGCGTTTGAAACGTGCAGACGTATAATTTTGACCGTTCATGTAGACAGAAGGTGCAACCGTCTTATAATTGGACCAGTGAGTCCGTAATCTACAGATTATAAAGACATCAAGTATTATTTCGGCACTTAAGTGCCTGTGAAAGCGTATTTCCGAAGTAAAATCACGGGAGTGAGATATTTTCAAGAAAACAGTGAAATTCTAATTTTCGTGCTAAGATCACATGTGAATCGTCACACCACATGGTGAACAGAGAAAATCTTCGAAGTGTTAAAAATATTTAGAATATTGAGCGCTATTGCTTACTACAGTATTTCTGCTACAAGTAAGAATCACTCCGTGCCAAGGCTGATCTTTTGATTCCACGGATTACACTGATATTCCAGTGATTGTGCTATTCCATAATTATCAAATCTGTGTTACCAGAATAGCTTCAGTGAAAGCGAGCACATGATCAATTTTGCTTACAGCTTGCAAAGTGTAAAGCCAGTTTTAAGAAGTGAAACCAATAGAATCAGTGAATTTTCACCTTATTTCACCAATTTCTACCAAAATTTCGAAATGTCGAAACTAGTCCACGTGATGTTTAACCCCAGTTCCATGATGATGACCATGAGGGCTTAAACACCAGTATGGAGGCGCCATTGATCACCTAAAGACACCTCAGGATGGAAGCCGATACAAGGATTACGATGACCATGGCCAAGGAGTTGCAATCTTACTCCTGGATTGAAGGAATGACCCCTAAAATTATACCTTATAAAAGTTATAAGGGTAGAGGTGAACAACTGTCGCCGTGAGTTTCGTTTAATTTCCTCTTTGTATTTGGTTATGGATCAGGGCTGGATTAGTTTTAGACAACCGTACGCATATAGTCATTTAGGTAGGTTTTCTTTTCTTCTTGTAGCCGTCACTGACGGCGGGTTTCATTTTTATGGGCTTCCACATGCTTTGGTGTTAGCTCAGGTCTAGAGTTAGACACCTCACGGGTTCAACCCGGGTGCAATATTTGTAACTTTGTGTAGTCCACATAATGGGCATGAATTTATTGGCAACTCAAACTAACACTTGGGGCGCTGCGGTCGGTCTGGATAAGTAGGGTAAAAATACTCAATAACACGCGTTTGATATGGAACACTTTTTATTTTTCGGTTATAATCAGTAAATGTGGTCCCTAAAATAATGACAGTGTTATTTTCAATTGTATATATGTATAACTGTGCGATACACGTGATCTAATTTGTGTGTTCCACTGGATTTTGTGTCAATTGCATATTATCAAGCATCGGTTCTCTGCTGGTATTTGTTTTTGTGCAGTTCGAGTCATGGCTCTGTTACGTTTAAAAGCTATATTTGAGTTTGCTCACTGTACCATAGACTCTAGAAATTATTTGCTGCTTGGTAGGGCGAAGGGATGAGTTTAACTTGCATTAAAACTCGGGATAGACAGGAATTGCTTGATTTGGATGGTAAGTATTTACCCTGCAAAGTCAAATTAGGCCTATATGACTCGTAGTGGAATGGCTCGGATATCGCAGAGCGAGGTGATGACGGTTGGAAGGGTTATTGGAAATGAACTAGGGAGCGGGGAAGGATACCTGACTGATGAAGCTTGGCTGTCCTCGGCAGGTGTAGACCTAGGCTTGGCTCGGCGAGACTATGCTTGGCTGTCTAGGTGCGACTTGGCTCGGCGTAAGTGAACAACCCGTCCTGCCGTCAGTGAGTGTAGTGGTGAGTGGTCCAAACCGCTCTTGTTGCCCGTATTTATTTGGTATCGTCACCTTTCGGCTATTGCTATTTGCATCTTTTGGAAAGTTATGAAAACGTATATTCGCAGCCCTCTTATACATCGACTTACAGCCGTAAACTGAGCAATATCCTACTTTGCTTTTACTCATTTTGCACTCTTATCAACGAGTAAAATTTATTACTTATGTATAAACACGAAGAATTTACCACGATCTGCTTACCAATACAAGAAACCATATACAAACAGTCACCACGTGACAAATGTACCCTACTTGGTAAGTTTCTCATTTTTACCGCTAGATATATCAGATAGCTGGAGTTGCCAATAACTTGGAGCAGTAATTTTCTTTAATCAGCTGTTTGCTGAAAGCACAGTCATGCTTTGAAGCTCCCTTTAATGGGAAATATTCATACGTCAATGTAGCAGGTTGTATCATTTAGATGCAGGGAAGATAACGCATCTACATCATTATTGTACATAATTTTTGTATGGTCTTAGAACCAGATTCAAGCAGAATCAGAACAGTGTATGAGTGTGCTGTAGGTTAACACACTCTGAACCCCTCATTACACTTTAAACGTATCATTTGCAATTAATACCTTAGGTGAATGGTGTTTTATAACATTTATAGGCTTGGATGTGCATAGCACACAATATTTTGTATTAATAATTTTTCGCCATGCAGTGGAATATCTTCCAAAGACATTTCAGAGTAGGCATGTCTTTCTTTTGCTACTCTTTGCCCATTTAACGGCTAACCCATGTTTACCAGTGATTTTTAAAGGCGAACTAGAAAGCCTAAGATATATAATGAACAGTGTTATTATACACTCCTATGTAATTGATGAAAACTATGAACTTTATTCAGTGAAATCTACACGTTTTTCTAAATGTTTTGATGGGCATTGCTATGCAATGAATGTGAGGTGCTGCTATGAGTAGACACTTGAGCTGAACAGTATGGTAGATGTCGACGCTTAAGGTTACAGTAGACTACAGTTAGATTTCCCAGCAGCCCTTTGGAGTTACCGAGTGAGACATTAGACGTATATGACACAGCTCTCTTTTGCATTGCCTGAAGGGGAACTTTTATCGAGACATTCTTGGTGCTCGTTTGGAATGTAACTTATGTCACAGCAATTGTTAAGTACAGGGTGACCAGAGAGTCACGTCTTCAATTATTTTGTTATATTCGCATGGTGTTGTAAGCGAATGAAGGATGTTTATTATATTATGATGAATACTCTCAGAGTAATTCTTAGGAATGAACAACTGTTCATTTAGGCTATTTATTCTCACTTAAGGTGATAGATGATTATTGCCGTGTTTTGACACGAAGATGATGGGGTGGTTACCGTTTTTAGCATGCCAGCAGATTCAAATTGTGTTTGACTGCTGAGGTTACCTCTCTCGTATCCGGCTGAGGGACGCGATGAGATACTACTTGAATGGTTTGATAGAGCTTTGAACGCCCATCTGGTAGTCGTGTTATTGTGGACCTGAATTATATTTTTATGATATTGGAGTCGCTTAGAGCTCATGACAGTAGTGACTTGTCAGGTCACTCGTCTCGTAAGCATCTGGTACAGACTTACGACTAATTTCTATAAGATTGTATTAGTGTAGCAGGCAGAGGCCGCGTGTACTTTAGGACTTGCATAGTTGGTCATTCTTCATAACTAAGATACTCATAAACGACGATAGTAATAATAAATACCCATAAATCATGAAAACTCACTTTATTAACCCGACGCGGGTTAAAACTACTATTAAATAATAACAGCTGTTTAACATTGATCCTTATTGACCTTTCGCTGGACCAATGCAATGTGCTTGATGATAGACATTCCTGAAGGGATGGTTTACAGAGGAACAACACGTTTAGACTTGACAGGAGCCAGAGGCTCATTCGGGGTGATTAACTCGAGGGTCGAGTACCCTTTTTGATGACATGCTGTGATTCTAGCATGCTTTGAGTAATTCTTACACGCTTTTAGATGACGAGTGGAACAAAGAGTCTCCATTTCGCAGTAGGAAGGGCAATAAGAATATTTGTTTATGTTTATGTGTTGTTACTCTATCGAATTTCTGGAAACTATATTCTTTATTGATGGTATATTGGCTTTCACGGCCAGTGAATTTAAACTCAGCAATTTTTTATGCCGTGTCTTCTGTGAGGTTTTGCCTAGGAACACCATCCTTTTAGAAGCCTTCATAGGGAGCTTAAGGCTGCTTGAGCTTTCAGCTCTTGCAGTAAAGAGGCGCAGATGCGCGTCATAAAAAGGGAGGTAGCGCGCAGTTTGGTACTCCTGTGGGGGTCCAGACCGGACACCAAGAGCCCGTTGATGAGCCAGCTTGGTGTTCCTAGGTAAAACCACACACAAGACATGGGATAAACCTAGAAAAATTGCTGAGTTTTAATTCACTGGCCATGAAAGCCAATATACCATCGTTATGGAAGCCTTCATAGGGAGGTTAAGACTGCTTGAGATTTTAATTCTCACAGTAAAGGGGCGCAGGTGCGCTTCATAAAAAGGGAGGTAGCGCGCAGTTCGGTACTCCTGTAGGGGTCCGGGTACGAGCACCAAGAGCCCGCTGTTGAGCCAGCTTGGTGTTCCTAGGCGAAACCCCACACAAGACACGGCATAAACCTAGAAAAATTGCTGAGTTTTTATGTTCTTTATTGGATGCAGTACATGGAGTTGCAACAGCCTGGGGAAAAGTAAAGCCATGCACCCTATCTCAATCATTGAGGAAGATTCTCGTACAAATAGAAGAACAGTTCTCAAGAAAGTCTCGCTCATGCTAAGAAAGCTGAAGGGGTCGAAGAAATTGATGAGGATAACTTAACTCAATGGTTTTTGAGTGACTCGTTTGAACAAGGCTTTCAACAGGTAACTGATGAAGACATTGTGAATGTCTGTGTTGGAAATGGTAGTGACGTTGACAGTTTAAGTGAGGTTGAAGAAAAAAAAAAGTGATGCAAGTGTTTCTCATTATGTGGCTCTACAGTGTATAGAATACTCCATTGGATTATATGGAACAAAGGGGGTTAGAATATAGTGACATCATTCAGAGATGTCACGGGTGTTCTTTGTGATAAGAATATGCCTATCCGCCTAAAATCAAATATAAACCGCATAATGGTGAGACCAGTTGCATTATATGGTACCGAGTGTTGGCCAGCACCTAGAAGTGCTGAGCACTCCATGTCATGGAAATGCGGGTGCTGCGAAGGATCATTAGACATTTCTCTGCTCGACCATATCCCCACACAACGATTCGACATATAGCTGGCGTGGCTCCACTCAATGAGAAAATGCAGGAATTGAGACTCCGTTGGTATGGACAGGTTGTCTGTGCACCACAAAGTTCAGTCATCAGCTCGGCCTACCATCTAACGGTCGACAACCAGAGACAGCGTAGGAGACCGAAATTGCGGTGGCTGGACACTATTAACGCAGATTTATGATCAAGAAACTCTAAATCGCGGGAAGCATAAGATCGCAAGAAATGGCGTGCATTGATCCAAAAAGCGGACCCAGTTCCTACAGGATGACGCTAAGAAGAAGAAGATTGCCACACGCAAAATACGTCTCGAGTGTAGGAAGCAGATGAACAACCAAAAGCAGAGAACCATTACAGACTTCTTCAGAGCACAATAATGTGGATGAGTTATCTTTATAAATGTATTAAAGCCTACTTTATATGGTACTGTATTTTGAATAAGGTAGCAAGTAGGGACCCTCTTGAGGTAGCCCTACCCAGGGAGTGACGCCCCTGCCTATGCGAGTCCCAGAGCACACTGACCCGGTGTGTAGCATCTGGTAAGGGTCCCTTGCCAGGGTTACGGTGAAGACCTCAACGGCAGCTATGGTGGAGAAGATAGTCTTCGGTACAGCATAGATGGCGGAAGAGGCAACCTACTGTCGACCAAAGTATTATGTGTACTAGAGTTTGAAGGTTGTTTGTGAAGTAACCAATAGACCTACATAAAATCCAATACCATCACAATTTTCGTCGTTCTATTTTACGTTAGTTCATGTAGGTTTGGATTTTTAAATTTATATTTTAATATTTTTTTTATCGCAGTTGGAACACAAAAAGTGCACGATTTTAAGCGTGTTTCAACCATGCGTCACATTTAAGAATTATTACCTCAAAAGCCCGTCATCAGATTGAATACAAATTTTAACACAATATACATTGGAATGTTGTATAACTGGTTTATTAATTTGACAATTTTGTGTGTCCAAGAAACAAAGTTGTTATCATTGTTGTAAGGTAACTTTTTCTCGGCTCGGGGTCGTTGGAAAATGTAGTTCTTGGTTGCATTGTAATCATTATACATCAAAAAGTTATGCTGTATGACTGTGAAATACGTAAATTAATTCACATATTTTATATCGGTTTGTATTTGTACGGGGAAATAACACATGGTTCACCAGCTAGCCGCTCCGGGAAAAGTTGTACAGCGTTGCTGAGATGGAGCCCATCACTTCCGAGCGAGACGCGCCATGATGCATGTGGGCACCATTTCGGCAACGCTGTACAGCTTTTCCCGGAGCGGCTAGCTGGTGAACCATGTGTTATTTCCTCGCACAAATACAAACCGATATAAAATAAGTGAATTAATTTACTTATTTCACAGTCATACAGCATAACCTTTTGATGTATAACGATTACAACGCAACCAAGAACTACATTTTCCAACCACCCCGAGCCAAGAAAAAGTTACCTTACAAAAATGATAACTTTGTTTCTTGGACACACACAATTTTGAAATTAATAAAACAGTTATACAACATTCCAAATGTATATTGTGTTACAATTTGGATTCGATCTGATGACGGGTTTTTGCGATAATAATTCCTAAATGTGACGCATGGTTGAAACACCTTTAAAAACGTGCATTTTTTGTGTTCCAACTGCGATAAAAATATTAAAATATAAATTAAAGATTCCAAACCTACATTGTATGTCTACCCCTTATTATTCCCGTTTTCCAACGGGGTCGGGGATGAGATGCGATGGAAGTCCTTGTGGCGATGGTTGTTACGGCCGGATGCCCTTCCTGACGCCAACCTCAGGAGAGGAGTTAATGAGAGATGAAATGAATGATGGTGAATGAAACTGGGCAAGGATGTGGAAGAAAGCGGCCGTGGCCTGTCAGAAGGTACCGTCCCAGCATTTGCCTGGTGTTGAAAATGGGAAACCACGGAAAACCATTTCAAGGACGGCCGACGGTGGGGCTCGAACCCACGCGTCTACAGAGTCAGCAGAGAGCTTGGCCCCATGGCCTAATGCTGCGCTTAAGCCAGCGTAGCCACTACTGTCGGTATTCCAAACCTACATTAACTAACGTAAAATAGAACGACGAAAATGATGATGTTATTGGATTGTATGTAGGTCTATTGGTTACTTCACAAACAACCTTCAATCTCGAGTGCACATAATACTTTGGTCGACAGTAGTGCTCAGGTTAAAATGAGGAAGGCTCTTCCTCAGCGACGGCGGAGAAGATGGACTTCAGTACGGTGGGGCTGATGGAAGAGGCAGTCTAATTGTCCAGGGCTAAATGGATATTTCCTGTTGGAGGGCAGCAGCTCCAACAGTACCATGTAGTGGCACATGAAGGACTTCATTAGTGGTACTACAATGGATGTGAGAAGCGCAGCTGTAGCAGCCTCCACGGTTCTCACACTGCGGCACAGAAAGGAAACGGAAGTCCTACTGCGCTATCTTTCCAAATCTTCCAATATGATTATGGTTACAGTTACTAAAGAAACGGCCCGCAGTCCGGGGCACCCCATAAGTGGGGAGAGGGTGCTAAGAATCCCCCCGAGGTCAAGTAGTGATAAGTTTCAAATAAAAAAAATAAAAAAATGCCACATGGATTGTGCGAAGTCTATATGGCTGGGAAACTTGCAAACGTTGAATCAGAAATGCAACGCTTGGATATCAAGATTTTGGGCCTTAGTGAAGTTCGATGGCCTGGGTAAGGAACACAAAACACTAGTCATGGAGTTCTGTATTACTCTGGTGGTAACGATCCTCAACATCAATATGGAGTAGCTGTGCTCCTCTCGTCTGATCTGGTGAAGTCTGTCATCGATTTCATTCTCTTTGGAGAGCGAGTCATGTTTCTTAAACTGCAAACTTCCCATCGTCCCATGAATATTATCCAGGCCTATGCTCCAACTGGCGATAAGGAAGACGAAATGGTAGAAGAATTCTATTCCATTCTAGAGGAGGTAACTTTTGTCCTTGGTGATTTCAATGCTAAGATAGGACTCGGTGCTGAGGATGGAATTGTTGGACAATAAGGCCTTGGCGAGAGGAATACCAGAGGTGATTGTCTAGTACAGTTTTGTTCAGAACAACAGCTCTCTGTTATTAATACCTTTTTCAAGCTACATCCCCGGCGCTTGTATACATGGACGTCTCCTGCAGATTGTGAAGGTCATATTGTCAGGAATCAGATAGACTTTATTCTCATAAAAAGTCATCTGAAAAGATACGTGAAAGCTGTCAAAACCTACCCTGGGGCGGATGTTAATAGCGACCATAATCCCGTCGTCATGGACTTAACACTTCATCGTTTCGTCAAGAACATACGCTCTGACAGACCTAGGCGCATCGATTCGAAGTGCCTTGACAACCCCTTAGTTCGGTCTCAAACAACCTTGAAGCTCGAAGATCGTATGAATACAATAAACAACTTGGAAACAGAGGATTCACAATGGACTGCATTAAAGAACGTACTCATCGATACTCAAGAGAGTGAGTGATATAGGACATTCGAACAGCTCAAAAAAGCAGCCATGGATGATAGAAGAAGTTCTACAACTCATGGACCAAAGATGGAAAGAGAAACATGTTAATAAAGTCCAATACCAAGAACTAAACAGGACTGTGAGGAGGAAGTGCAGGGGAGCAAAAAAAACTATGGCTCGTGGAGAGATGCAGAGAAATAGAACATCTCCAAGAGAAACATGACTTGTTTAATCTCCACAAGAACATCAAAGAACTTGCAGGGAAATATCACAGGCCGTGCAGAGCTATACTGAGGGATGACAAGAACACCATTTTGGTAGGAGTCGAAGACAAGTTGAAGTGTTGGAAAGAATATGCTGAAAACCTATTTAGTGATGTAAGGCCAGATAAACCACCTTGTATTGGTGAATGCAGCGAAGCAAGTCCAAGTACAGCGAGTTTGTTTTATATGCGACGGGGACCCTCGCTTGCCCGCGTTGCGCGTCTGTCTCCTGCCAGGCACTTTGCCGTTATGCGGCGCTCACGCGGCACCGAGTCATTGAGTATAGGAATTTGTACTTAAATTTATACTTCAAGTTTTTGACGAACTGACTTACGGAGAGCGATTGTCAACTTATTTTCAACAAGATTCTGCCACTGCTCACATTGCCGAAGCATCCATGACAGAATTGCGTCGCATTTTCGGTACTAGGATTATAAGTCGGAACGTGTGGCCCCCGCGAAGTCCAGACTTATCACCATGTGACCTTTATCTGTGGAGGACGCTTAAAAATAGAGTGCAAGCGAGAAATCCTCACACTATAAATGAGCTTAAAGGCTATATTACAGCTGAAATAGTCAATCGGTGCTGAGGATCTTCAGAAAGTAAATTACAATTTCATAAAGAGGTGCCAGTGATGTGTAGCAGTGAATGGCGAACATTTTCAGCACCAGCTGTGAACTAGGTAGTACAAATTCCTATACTAGTCAGAGCCGTGCGAGCGCCGCATAACGGCAAAGTGCCTGGCGGGAGACAGACGCGCAACGCGGGCGAGCGAGGGTCCCCGTCGCATATAAAACAAACTCTCTGTATAAGCCGAGAGGAAGTACTGTATGCAATCAAACTCCAGACGAATGGAAAAGCTGTAGGTCCGGACAAGATGCATGCAGAAACTCTCAAACTTATTGCTGAAGGCCATGGCAGAGGACAAGAGCTGCTAACTTCTTGTTTTTCAACGCAATATATAAATCTGGTAGAATTCCATCTGACTGACTAAGATCTTCTTTTGTCACCATACCTAAAAAGGCTAGTGCATCATATTGTGATGATTATCGTATGATCAGCCTAATGACCCATGTGCTAAAGGTATTTCTGCGTATCATCCACAATCGAATCTACCTTAAATGCGAACGCTATGTTGGTAATACTCAGTTTGACTTTAGGAATGGACTGGGTATTCGCGAGGCTCTTTTCTCCTTGAATGTTTTGACCCAGAAATGCCTAGATATGAATGTAGATGTGCACGCTTGCTCCATCGACTAGCGAAAAGCTTTTGATTGCGTATCTCATGAAAAACTTGTTGACATTTTAAAATCTACTGGTGTAGATGTTGATGATCTTCGTATAATTTCCCATCTGTACTGGAATAAAACGGCAGAGGTCAAAATAGAAGGAACTAGTACCGAGGACATAGCTATACAAAGAGGTGTCCGCCAGGAATGTGTCCTGTTCCAGCTCCTTTTTAACATCTACTCTGAAACTGTGTTCAGAGACGCTATTGAAGATGTTAATCTAGACATCAAAACCAATAGCTATGTCATTAACAACAACCGATTTGCTGATGACACGATTGTGCCAGCCAGTAACCCTGGTGATCTTCAAATTATTATAAACAACATCGTGAGGACCAGTGAAACCTACGGTTTATCCTTGAATATTAACAAGATCAAGCTGATTGTATTCTCGAAAACACCAAAACAGGTCTCCCTTCACATCAACAAAACCCTCGTCCAACAAGTATCTTCCATCAAATATCTTGAAACTTTAGTGAACCAGCATTGTGATTCAAAGAGTGAAATCTTATCCAGGATTGGACGAGCAAAACATATGTTCAATACCATGAGGACCTTATTCGAATGTTACGTTGCTATGTGTTTCCTGTCCTTTTGTATGGTTTCGAAGGATGGTCGCTCAGCCCATTAGTGGAGAAGCGGATTGAATCTTTTGAGATGTATTTATACAGAAGAATACTCCGAATATCTTGGGTAGAAAGGAAAACAAATGAAGAAGTCATCAACATCTTGAACAAGAAGAAAGAGCTTCTCACAACCATCAAGGAGCATAAGCTCAGCTACCTCGGGCACATCATGAGAGGTGAACGATATGAACTTCTCCGGCTGATCATTCAAGGGAAGATTGATGGGAAAAGATCTGTGGGAAGACGAAGAAATTCCTGGATGAAAGACTTGGGCGGTGGTATGGACATACGTCTATAGAAATCGTCCGTGCTGCCGTTTCGCGTGTAATGTTGATCAATTGGATTGCCAACCTTTGGAGGGAGACTGCGTCATAAGAAGAAGTGAACTGAAAATCCACAGCCTGCTTCCAGTCTCCGACCGGGTCAGGAATGGAATGAATGAAGCCCCCATCTAGCGGCGAGGATATGAACTGTGCCGGCTGCCGAGGCCTGACGCACTCCTCTGGGGCAATGATTAAATGAATGACAGATGAAATGAAATGATAGTGGAGAGTGTTGCTGGAATGAAATTTTGACAGGGAAAACCGGAGTACCCGGAGAAAAACCTGTCTGCCTCCGTTTTGTCCAGCACAGATCTCACATGGAGTGACCGGGATTTGAACCACGGACTCAGCGGTGAGAGGCCGGCGTGCTGCCGCCTAAGCCACGGAGGCAGTAAAGAAGAAGTATTTTGAAATAAAATAATAGAAGGCATTCTTCTTGCAATAAACACATGCTTTTGGATTATCCATGCCATTCACCCCGGTCATTAGCCTGGAAAATCGAGAGTATAGTTCTTTTTTCAGGTGTTTAATGCCTTAATATTGTGCCCGTCAGACGAGCTGTCAGGGTTGCCAACAACCGAAATGACTTCCCAGACACCTCACCTGCCGGACCCATGTGCCGAGAGGATCAGATGCATTTCTTATAGGCCAGAGCAGCACGAGAAACTATGATCCAAGGGATCTGGGATAACATGGTGGCTAAAGTCATAGCCGGCCTAAGAAAATACACCTTAAACAACTAGACTGAGAAAGGAAAATCCAGACTTAAGTAAAACTTGTGAACACATTTATTTTAACATTTGCAAGCACCTATCCTAGTTCGGAGGGTTTATATCGGCTAATCCGCAAACTGATAAACAAAGAAAAATAAAGAACAGGGCCCTACATGTAAACTAAGGTAAACCCTCGCGAAAGATCTAATTACAAAGCAACAGCAACGCTAGGAAAATGGTACGAAAAGAAACCCTAAATAAAAATACAAAGTTCAAGTTATTAACAGAATCTACATTTAATAGGGCGGCAAAAGCAAATCTAAGTTACGATGATACCATTTCCTTATTTACATTTAACGTTAATTAATTTAGCTAAGTCCTGACAATTAATACAAATTTTACGGCGATGACGTCCGAAAAGCAAAAACAATTACATCAAAAGCTACATGACAAGCCATAAAAAAATGTTAAATACCCTCTTATAATATATGTGTTCATCAACACAAATAAGGTAAACATTGGGATTTACACACATTGTAATAATAAATAAAACACAAGACAAAATTCATATTATATTCCTGCCTACATGTTGGAATACTCTTTGTATCCAATGTCATCTAAGTGAATGTTATTTAGGTTGGCAATGGCGTAGTTATAACTACGACTTATATCGCATGAGTGTCGTGCTCCACCAGCTGCGAACTAACGGTTAAGCAAGACTCCGTCGATTCCAAATAGTGGCATCTGTCCTAAGTCATTTCCGCCAGGAAATGTATAACATCAACAAGGTGTCGGTCAGCAGGTCCAAAATGCATGTATCTCAAGTTTAGCAGAAATAAGTAAATAGTTAACAGCTTGTTTAGAGTAATTATGCGCTTGATTATTATTTTCGTAGGTTTAAATTCATCGTCGGTTTATGGCGATAGTGCTGACGATCCTAGACACCTGGGATCAGCAGTAGCGTCTCGTGCGAGATCAATTATCTGCTGTCACATCGACATAAAAGTCGGAAATACCTTCATCGAGCTCCCATCGCTCGGGCAAACAATAACACAAGTTATCAGTGGCGCTCGGCTCATCTGATTAACCTCGGGCAAGCCTGGGAAACACTTCAGTCACCTCCCGTAAACAACGAGTCCACAGAATAAAGTCTGGACATACGTGCATTAACAGCACTAAATACATGAATAGCCTGGGTGTCTAACACTAGCCTCACAATAAAGAATAAACCTTAACAGAATAGAAATGTACACTCTTCAATAGTGTCAAAATGTAGTCGCTGCACTAGCGAACAAGCGTGTGGCGTTTGCCAATCATTCATCACAAGATCAAACATCTGATTAACACAAAATGGCCGCTTAGACCTTGATCCATATGAATGAAATACCAAAACTAACAGAAAGGAATGCTGTAAGCATCCGTCTAGGGTCTGAATAAATCTGTCTCATATCTGAGTGCGCTCGGTGTATGCTGAGAAATATCTACACCTGTTCATGACAATGAACTTTGGCTCGTAACCTGCGTCACATGGGACGGCTATAACAACACACTAGATTCAACTGTAGGCAGCAACTCTGTTCAAAGAAAGTCCTATGAGAAACTGGCCTTGTAATTCATCCCAGTATAACATTTTAATCACATAACTATACTACGTAAAAGGCACGCCGTAAAAATATACACTATAAGACGTGGCATGTCTTTTCAAACAAAGAATAGTAACTGGTAGTAATGTTACTCGATCTGAATGTCTTCGACATTAACAGAGATGTCACTTCATGAATGTTTATCATATTATAACCAACAAAAACCTGTTGATCACTTGACACAAATAAATACAGAAAAATACGCAAATTCTCATATCTGCTGAGTTTGGTAATGATACGTTGAGTACAGGGTTCGATGCTCTACTGCATACAAGTTAATTCCCTGACTATGTTCTTCACTAAGAACTGGATGGCATCAAAGCTCATAAAAATGAAATATTATAGCATAGTTACAAAACTGATGGTTACACTCGACCATCTACTGATACGGTCTAATCTAAAGGGATCAGAGGCGTGACATAATATCAAGAAAATGGGTGTCACGGAAAATAACACTGACAATGACGGCCAATCGTCATGCCAAAGAAATATACACTAAATCCCCCATACCAGGGTTAAACAAAGTAGTTCAAAACTACAGTCACGTTTAGTTAGCGAGGAGACTTGACATCTCTCGACGTCCAATAGAATGCACCTGATTGAACCAAGTTCAATCACAAGGGTGTCTGACAATCACTGTAAGTGAAAGACAAAAATAAGTGCTAAAATACTAAATCCTACCTAATGGCTGTCATAAGTTCGGTTGGTTTTACTAATCTACTCTACCACAAAAAGAATCATACAACGAGAAGGAACAGACTCACTGAATTAAGGCATCTTCACCCCGTTCTTTCCAACGAACTGAGGGGTACAATTACCCTCTGGTTTCCGGACAAAGGTTGTCCAAACTAGGCCTCCATCATAGGCCTTATCCATGACCAGGGTCTTGATGCGTCCTCGTCGTTGACGTAATGATGTCGTCTGCTTCTCTCCCATTGTGGTAGTGGTCATTCTTCTTGTTCCGGCACGTTCATCTTCTTCTCGTGCGGTAATCCTAGATCTTCCGTCATGTTGTAGTTCCTTAGAACGGCTCCTTCACATCATGGGGGTCCTTATCTCATCATCCCCATCGAAGATAAGTAGATAATCACTTTGTACACGTGATCATTAGAATGATGCATTGTAGATGATTAATTTCACTTGAAAATATGCAATTCACAGATTCTACACAGCGCAGATGTTATCAAAAAATGGCCCATACCATTTGCTTTTCACTTCACAGATTTTACAATCACTGAATCTCGTGGCATCTACGTAATCCACGGTTGAAATTGATCGCATTAGCGGCTGTAATAATTTTCACTATTTGTGGCGTTCAAACAAAACACTTGAACGATTATTTGTTCACAGATTCTAATACAATTCGTGTCCCTCGTAGACATAGAATTTTATAGAGCACGTGGTTAAAAGGTGGTGTTCCACGGCGTAAAGATTTTCACTGTTTTTCACAAATTCACTGATATTATCAATTATGCACATACAGGCTTTAAATTCCACTCGATTGCACACTAATAAATGCATAAAGACACAACGATGAACGTCGATTATATTCTTCGCCTACTGGCGGACTGTTTCCTCGTCTTAGCAAGACGGACTATACTACACGTCCTATATGGACGGTAAACCATACTCGAGTGCAAGGTGCGGCGTTCCTCGTTGCAGGATCTAGTGAATACTTGAGTCATTCAGCGACTAATTCCTTCTGGTTCGCGTGTCTGCGAAGATAATACTTTAACGAAAAATAAAAACACATTCACCTCAATGTTTAGAATATGAAGAATGACGAAATGAGATGATGTGAGCCTTGTAGAAAGTTGAGACATGTTAATAAGGACTCAGATAAAAATATAGTAGATTTCTTCAAAGTCAAAAGAGCAACCATAATCCTCTCCAGGCATGTCAGCGGCATGGCTGGTCTTCGGGTGCGTTCAAGGATGATGCATTCCATTAACAAAATGCGTTGCAAGGAAAAATATCACTGAGCATGAACTCAGCGGCCTCAATATTTACCAGTGATAGTTACCACACTTACTAAGTTTTTGATGTTTTTTGTTTGTTTTTGGGGTGCAGAGACTGTCTGTGGGCATCACTGTAGGTTTAGTAGTGTTTTATAGAGCTAATTTGTCTTGTAGATTTGGATCTGATGATGCTCACTTGATGAGCGAAACATGTCATCCCTTTGTATTCTCCTTCTTCAATAGTCCATAACAATATATCTTAGTCACATGTAATTTATTTCAGTTTTTTTCTTGCATATTTCAGTAATCACTTATAGTTGATGGTTGTGCTGTTAGGGGTTAGGGCACTTTCTATGTCCTTGGAAGGGGAAACCGTTCCTAAAGGCAGAAGATCCTACAGAAGGACAATGGCATAGAACCTGGACCCCAGGTTGGGGGTAAGTGTAGATGGGGCACTTTAAGCTGCAGTGAAAGCAACCTGTCTAGAAGAAGGCACTTTGATAACAAACCCGGTGGTCCAGAAACCGTAGGTGGCAACCCCACCACTGGACTCGAGCTCATCAGGCTGATATCCTGATAGTTTTAAATTACACTTATCAAAGAAAGAAATAAAGGAAAATACAGGAATGATCTTAAGGTTGACGACAAAGGCTTTATTAAAGGACTGATTGGTTTTCGAATTGGTACCGTACATTGAATGTTAGGTCAATCATGACAGGAGGAATGAAGCAGCTGGAATCAGTGCTGGGTAATTACGGGTGTATACTAACAGCAGTCCAAGAGACAAGACTACCGAAAGGGATCATGAATGTTGGAAATCAATATATGATGTTTAATAGTAACGAAGATCGACCTGAATGGACTTCGGGAGTTGGAATTGTTGTACATAATAAGATATCTTCTGCTGTAAGTAAGTGGCTGCCCATAAATGATCGAATTTGTGCACTGATCTTGAAAGCATCCCCGTATAAGATATGTGTTGTAAATTGTCATGCACCATCAGAAGATGCGGGGGAGGAGGTGAAAAACAACTTTTATGCAGAATTGGAATCTACTGTAGATCATTTACCAAAACATGCTATTCATCTCAGGGTGACTTTAATGCACAAGTTGGACGTGAAGACGAATATCGTCCAACCATCGGACCAGATAGTCTCCATGTCATTAGCAATGAAAATGGTATCAAAATGATCACATTTGCATATGACAGAAGAATGGTCATCAGCAGCACATATTTTCCACGTAAAGAAATACATAAAGCAACATGGATATCACCAGGTGGAGATACGAGGAATCAGATTGATCACATAATAGTAGATGGTACACACCGTGGGTGTGTTGAACAAGTACGAACATTCCGTGGAGCGGTTATGAATTCAGATCATCTTCTAGTAGTAATGAAATTGCGCCTCAAGCTGTCTACCGAATGGCGAAAGCGAAAGCAAGAAATGGTCATCCAGGACAAAGATAAATTGGCCCTTACGTCTGTGAGGGAAGAATATCAAGAATATCTACATCAAATACATTAGAAGATGTGGAAGGGCAGTGGTCTGTTTTGCGGAGGGCAGTTCTACAAAGTGCAAATGAAGTTTTGGGACAGCGACCAAAAACCAAAAACAAACCCTGGTTTGATAATGAGTGTCAAGTCGCAGTGAAAAACAGAACAATAAAAAGATTGCAATGGGTGAAATATCCATCGGAAGATACTAATGCAGCGTATATGAAAGTGAGACGTATGACATATCGACTCATCCGACAGAAAAAAAACGGGGTCATGGTAAGGCACTCAGGGCCGTGGAGAGCGGCGACGGGCCATGGGGCTGGAATTTTCCGGGCCCCCCTCTATAACCAAACTCTGTAAAATTAATTTATAATCCTCGTAAATTTGCACTAACTGATTTGGCGCATTATTTTGCACAAAAAGGTCATCACCAAATCAATTATTACAAGAACATAAAAGCCAGCAAGCAATAATGATGATAATAATTATAGCATGCTGAACTGCTATGCCCAAGATCTCGGGTATAAGTCCGGCCGAAGTCGTCGGATTTTTAAGATAAGTGTTTTGGTTGAACGGCGATCACAAATCACTGTGCATTAAACAAAGCAAAATATATTTTCATATTAACCACAGGTATGCTCATACGTAAGTCAAGTTATTTATTATGTGCTAGCCGTAGATTGCAGCTGATCAGTGATTGTTTTCACAAAAGAAGAAAATGTGGAATTGAACTATATTTTGTAATTTGCAGTCAGGGGACTTATAACTTAATATTGCTTTGCAGTAAGCAAACCTACAGCCAGGTTCTCCTAAAAATCCCCAATCCTATCTATGACTGGTGATCATTGGGGGCGGCTTTAAGCCAAGATTATGGGAGAGTGGACACACAGGGGATCTGGAGGTACGGATTATCACCAAGCTCACAGTGGGGTCCGGGGGTCCTCCGGAAAATTTTGCAAAATAATCGGTCCAAATTATTGAGTTATAGCCCATTTGGGTGATTATTTTTGTGATATATTGGAGTAAGAATTTGGTGACCATTGACATTTAGTGGCTATAGAAAAGACTCTCCGATATTGAAGTAAAAGCTCTCGCACCTTCAAGTAAGACCCCACGATGTAGCTCACCAATGACCGTGATTGGGGTCTACAGCAACTCCGCAGATCAGAGGTTCGATTTCCGGTGCTGACAGAAGCTACCCTGAGTGTGGTTTTCCACACTACCTCCAGACGAATGCTGGGATAGTACCTTATTTTAAGTCCAGGGACACCTACCCTACTCTTAACCCTAATAATTACAGTAATAGTCGTGACGGACAACGCATTCCCACTTTTCCCAGTCGGCAACCAAGTATACGGCATGCGATTGATCATGGCACAGAGGCCATAGCACAGCACAGTGTATACCCTGCTTTTCGTCCAGCAGTGGGTGGTTTCAAGAGGGTCTATGTTTCTACTTTCCAAGACAAATAGTTACAACAATATTGCCAGTACACCTCTCTTATTATACAACCACTAGCCTCCCCTTCAGTCTACACATTTCGCACTTTTCTCGGTTTTCTATTTTGTTCACTGTTTGAGAATCTTACAATACCTCATTAATATTTGTGAAAACTACTGCTTTACAGTCAACTTCATTCAATCACGTGGAGGCCTTCAGAAACAAACCGAAAAATTAACGCGTCAGCAAATACTGAATTATATCTACAGTGCTAGTTGATGCAAACGATTCCCAACCCAGCGCCAATGGTTCATTGCCCGCCAGTGATACTATACCAGACCCAAAACAACTGTGAACATGAGGGAGGAGCCAGACTCACTCGCCCACCCGCGCCAGCCAATACCATAGCGCGGCGTTGTCTAGTTGAAAACTCTTGGCTCGCTGTGCCGTACGAAATCTTTATTTCTCTCCGCGTACGAAAATCATTAATTCTTCAATTATTTAGATGAACCTATGTTACAGAGCTGAACATTTTGAAGTTGACTGTCCAAACCCCGTGACTCTACGACCAGGCGTTCGGGAGATAACATCTGCCCTTGAACGGAAGGGATAATTAGAGTGAGGAATGGTTAGATGTTGAAATATTTAGGTTCGCTGGGGAAGATAACGAAGAGTGACAGTATTGCTGTATCAATTCAGTAGTGGAGCTTAAAGAAGTTAGTGCTGTGAGCTGAAGTTTGAACTCATAACAATGGTCCTTAGCAAGCCGCGTAGCTTTCGAACAGCCAGGCAAGAAATATAATTTTCAGGGTATATGGCCTTTTAAAGAAGCTTTCGAATACAGAAGTACGTGAAAACACAAAATCTGACAACCTGTGTTATTGTGGTATCGGCAATTATGCTTTTTTGTTTTTGTTTTTGTAATTGAGTCGAATCAAACTCACCCCTTCACAATTTTACCTCACGAGGCATAGTGTACCCGGTTCTAATCCTGAGACCAGAACTAAATGTCTTGATTGAGCCGTGAATCGAATCCGGACCTCACGGGTGAAAGCAAGAGTTGTTGTTGTTGTTGTTAATTTTTTAGCAGTTTTGCGACATCGTGGTCACGTAGCCCCGTGTATTTGGGTGTGTGTGGAATTTGTCTGATAACCTGTGTCACTGTGATGTCTGTACTAGTGTGTGTATTTGCAATTCAGGTAGGATTTGCTTAGGAAGCGGCCGTGGCCTTACGTTAAGTACCATCCCGGCATTTGCCTGGAGTAGAAGTGCGAATCCGCAGAAAAAACACTTCCATGATCGCTTAGATAGGAATCCAACTCACATATTCCCAGGTTTGCATCACGAGGCTGAGTGTACCCTGTTCCAGCCCTCAGACTAGAATTAAATAGCTTGACAGAGCCGGGAAGCGAACCCGGACTTCCTGGGCGACAGCCAAGAGTGCTGGTCGCTCCACCAGGAGGTGGATAAGTGCACGAATAACGTTCGTGTGACATCTTATATCTGCCCCATTTCACAACTATAGCCTACGTAAATATGTGCGAACTCCGTTATAAGCATAGATATTCGTAGGATTAGCCCCCCCCCCAGCCCAGTTCGTAGTCTACATGCACATACATTCGGAGCGCCTTGTGTTCAGAGGGAAGGTTGTGCGTATACTACGAGCGTAGAGCTGTGTCATCTCCGCCAGCCTCACTGTGGCAACAGTGCTCAGCTGGACGCTCGCTACTGGGCGAGCCCATGTTCACAGTTGTTTTGGGTCTGGTATAGACCTACTAGCTACCAAGTACACGGGTTAAATGTCGCAATGCCACCGCACTCGGGAAGCCGAATTCTCCATTCCTGCCGCAGCTTCGTCAGGACCCGGAGTCATTTCCAATTTATAGATAAAGAGAGCAACTCATTTTATGTTTAAAGGTATCTCTTCGCGTCCTGAAAAATAAGTGTTTTGCAGATCGGTGCTGCTCTTTGGAATAAACCGCATAGAAACGTCCAATAATAATAACAGCCATTGCACCAGCTCAAAACAAAATTGTATTTATATTAATATTCGACAATACTTCGTCTTAATTTTCTTCTAAATTAAGCAGAGTTAATAGCGGGACAAACGCTAGGAAGATGAAGATGATGAAAATATTTGGTCTTAGGAAAATCTGCGCGGTTGCCTACATGCAATATATTAATTTCTCCATCGCCATGCACACTACTGACGTTCCATGAGGGGAATTGGAAAACAAAGTTGAGTGGTTCAGTCATTTTTCTCCTGGTTAATTAAACGCTCAGTCCTGAAAAATACTGGAATGTTACCTTAGTTTAAGTCTTTGGATAAATTTCCCAACTCTAGTGCCAATAGTATTATAGATTTTCAACAAGTCCCTTACTTAGAAGTGATTTGGCGCACGAACCAAAGTGCCTAGGATTGTTGATCGTGTTGAATAGACCAGTTATAATAACGATTATACTGCACCTAAACATACAGATTATTTAAATGTTAGCATTGTTTTCTCAATTCAGTATACGCATTGGCATGCATTTCTTTTATCTACGTTTGACCAACAGCATCATCCTACCCTTCACAAGATATTTAGCAAGCAATTATAATGTTTCACATACCGTAGTGCGAAAGTGAATTACTAGGGGAAGATGACCTTGCTGTTCCTCCCCTTAAATAAACAATACTATAAAGTGAATTACTGTGTGGACGCTACTTTAAAATTTATTTTACTTACCTTCTTGCACGGCATACGATACGTCTAGCTAGACAATATATTCATTTCAGACACTATCACCTCTAAATATGTAAGCTCGACGTGACGCACCAAACTTGAAACTCTTGAGCTAGCTGACTAAACAAACCAGGGCAGCCCAGGCTCTCGTGGCCTTGGCGAAATAAGTGAAGGGATGAGAAAATTATTTGAAGGATTGGTGCATTAGCCGAATAAGCTAAATTTAGAACAATGGAAGGCTCTTTCTGTCTTCAGGTATATTCTGACAACAATACTTAGCGAAGCCCCATCGCCTAAGTTGACCACTTTGAGACAGTTGTTCTTCCCACAAGCGCTTTGTAATGGAAAATATTGTCCACTTGACAGAATAAGTTTCTCAATCCTTGTAACATTTTCTCAGACAGTTCATTGCATTCACTAAATGATTGCCAGCAGCAAATTAAAGTCACACAAAGGCAATAATAAACCAATGCCAGATCTGGCCCAACCTATTAGGACGCCGGGCCCCCCTGGGAGGGTCGGGCCCCGGGGGTACCAGCCCTGCCTGTCCCCCCCCCCTCTCGTCGGGCCTGAAGGCACTACTGACAGCAATAGAGGAATCCAAGAAAGCATCGAGATCCTTCTTTAGAATGGTTAACCCTGCGAGGGGAATCTACAAGCAACATACACTAATACTAAAGGACGAAGATGGAGAAATTGTACCTCCTGAAGAACATGCAGATCTATTTGGAAAACATTTTGATCAGTTACTAAATGTTCATGTTGAGATGGATGCTATAAATGCACAGGTGCCAATGATGACGGCGGAAATGCAAGTACCTGAGCCAACTATTGATGAGATAAGACATATTGTGGAATCTAAAGCACAACAAAGCTCCGGGAGGAAGTGGAATTACTGCCGAGTTGATTAGGTATGGTGGAGCAGTGTTAATGAAAAATCTGCAACAATTAATTGTTAATATTTGGAGGAAAGAAGTTATTCCAAGTGAGTGGAAAAGAGCCGTGATATGCCCCATTTTTAAGAAAGGTGATGCCACACAACCTTCTAACTACCGAGGGATTGCCTTACTCGAGATAGGATATAAAAAATTTACCTCACTGCTTATGAATCGACTTAGGCCATTTTTGGGAGACATTATAGGCTCATACCAATGCGGTTTTGTATCTGGTCGGTCTACTATCGACCACATCTTTACATTGAGGCAACTCATGGAGAAATTCTACGAATTTGACAAGGAATTGCATTTAATCGTTATTGATTTTCGTCAGACCTATGACACTATAAACCGTATAGTATTATGGACGGCTATGCACGAGATGGGCATTCCAATGAAGTACAAAAGGTTGATCAAGACATGTTACTCTGACTCTAGATGCCAGGTGCGGTTTGCAAATCAAGAATCAGAATCCTTTAGCGTTCAAAGTGGACTAAGACAAGGAGATCCTCTAGCCCCAGTCCTTTTCAATATAGCATTGGAAAAGATTAAACGTGGAACTGGTTGGAATAGGGAAATGGAGATGGTCGGATCCGACATAATTCTTGCATTTGCTGATGATGTGGTGATCATGGGGAACACTTTGGATCAGGTAACGACTGATACATCAAGATTCCTACTGGAAGCAAGGAAAATGGGGTTGGTGGTTAATGAATCGAAAACAAAATACATGATTATATCACGTCGACAGAATATTCCGATCGCTATCGACGTTGGAATGCACAAATTTGAGACAATTGAATCATTCAAATATTTAGGCTTCATTCATTCCATTCCTGACCCGGTCGGAGACTGGAAGCAGGCTGTGGATTTTCATTTTCATTGTCAAACAAAAGTGAAATAGAAAAGGAAATAAGACAAAGAATCACAAAAGCTACTCATGTTTCCTATAGCATGAATCGAATTTTCACGTCACGTCTAATATCTCAGGAAAACAAGATCCACCTATACATGACCCTAGTACGACCTGTTTTAATGTATGGTTGTGAAACGTGGGCGACTCCAAGAACTTTTGAAGAACGTATATGTGCATTTGAAAGAAAAATGCTGCGGAAAATCTATGGCCCAAAATACTGCCCAGAAACTGACAGTTGGGAAAGACGGAGAAAAGAGGAGTTATATCGACGTTATAAAAAGACAGACATCAGTAGAGAGATAGAGAGAAGACGATTACAATGGTTATGACACATTATCAGAGCAGAAGGTACTCTCCCGAACCGTGTGTTCAATTTTCAGCCAACGGGAAAACGTCCAAGAGGTCGACCAAGAACGAGATGGAAAGTTCGAGTTATGCTGGCACTGAACCAGGTAGATCCAGATGCAAGTATGGAAGATGCCAGGGATAGAAATCGTTGGTCTAATATATGCAACCATTATTTGAGAAGCTGAAATCATTCTTCCTGTTATGAAGTACAATACTATATATTATGTTATGCTTGCTATTTATATTGTAATCAAGAATTGTATACCCTTGTTTTTCTGCTATGGGTCTTAATGGCCTATCACATGCAATAAATGATGATGATGATGATATTTCAGTAATTGGAATTGTTTTGTGTTGACCGACTGAAAGTTATAATAGATCAAAGATCTATGAAATTAATCCAATGTCATGAGACGTGGTATTTAAGAGTAAGGAGGCTACAAAGTTTTCAATTTGTGTAAAGAAATAGGGTGGGTTGTGTCAAACTATCCACAATGTTAGTGTCAAAAGGAAACTATCTAACAGTATCGGTGAGTAAAGAAAGGCTGTTTATAATGACAGGATCTTCTATTATAACCTGCTCACTGAAAAAAACAAAAAAAAAACATGTGGGATTGCCTTTTGGATGGTAGTTTTGCCTTCCAAATTGCTAATGGAGGAGTAAATTATGCTAAATCAGTGATCAATGAAGAATAAAACATTTAATGAAGAATAAAACATTTACCAACACAAGAATCTACAGTAAAGAATCAATGTTAGCACATTCTTTGTTGAAAAATACCAATCGAGTTGGCCAGCAATAAACATAAAATAGTTCAAACGCATTTTGTATTTATTGGGTGGAAATTAATAGATTTGTTTTAAATTAATTTTGTTGTTGTTGTCGTGTGGCCTCCTGAGAGGCCGAGTGCAGGTCTTTCTATTTTAAATTAATTTATGAACACAGACGCTTAGGAATGCGAGAGGTGAAAAGCCCAGGAAGATAAGAGATCCTCGCCTACAGGAAAGTCTCCCCAGTCAAGAGCAGACAGTGGTGAATGAATTGCTCTCAACCGGACCGCGTACGACTCAACCAGTAGCCTGTACAATACAATCCGAACTGACCATTTAACAACAGTCACATATTCACACTAAGCAAGCAAATTTGGAGGTCAATCACCACTTTCAGAATCTTAACAAAACATCACATAGACTATAACTAAGAAAAATATTGACTAGTTGCGTTATTTTAACTAACACTGCAACTAAATAAGTGTACATATTGTAAATACTTCCACCCATACTTTTAGACATAGATTTAATAGCCTACGTTTAATGGTTCTAATGATGATCGCTTGACGATCGAAATCTAATGTATTTCTTTTCAGGATTAGGGTATAACCCATCACAATTGGGTACAATCGTGTTGGCCAACTGAAATGCATCAAATTTCGATTATTAAGGCAACACTGAAAATGGCTTCAAACACCTTAGTGTAAACTTTTAGTTCAATTTTTCGCTGACAATATGTCGAATGATAGAACTTCCAATTAGCATTAGAGACATAATCTATGAAAAATAATTTCCATTATCTCCTCCTCTTTTTGAACGTGTTCTATTCCTGATAAACCAATTACAATTTATGGAATGCAGGAGAGTAGTGGTCCAGTAGCTTGCTTGGTACCGGTGTGATAGTCAGGGAGTGGTTCTCCAAGGGTATTGTTGAAAGATGATGGTCAATTATAACTACGGAATATAAGTTTCATAAATTTACATAGCAGCGAAGAATATGGCTACTAATATACAAGTGTAGCAGAGGTATGGTGGAGATTTATTTGAGTACTTGTGAGCAGTTAGGACATATGCTCATGGAAGAAGACTGTTTGCCTGCATAGCAAAAATAAATAACACCTTGCATCCTCTACAGCAGGGGTTCCCAACCTGGGGGGGGGGGGGGCTTTATGAAGGGGGGCGTGAAGTGATTTCCGAATTAAGTTTTTCTTTTAACTCGAATATTACAATTTTGTAAAATAAACATTTTTCGAATCTCTCCAAGGTATTGTCGCTCCAAGTCAATCGTTCAAAAGCACTGGTAATTGCCAACTGTCGGCACAAACCTCTGCGGAGCCACGAGGTTGGAGGTGAAATAAGGAATTTGCTGTGTTGGAAGGAGCAAAATCATGCCTATTTTATTGTCTCGTTGGCGTATCTTTGTGATTTCTTTGAAGCTTTGAACAGTTTGAGCATAAAGCTCCAACGCAAAAACTCCAATATTATGCATTCCTGGAAAAAATACAGTTATGGAAACACCGGCTTCAGTTGAACAACTTCTCATCCTTTCACCGCCTTAATGAAGTTTTGCCGGAAAATGAACCTGATCGTAATAAACTTACGTGCAAATTCAGTCACATTTGGATTCCCTGGCACAAGAATTCAACTTCTACTTTCCTGATAACTCGTCGGAAGAATGGTCCTGGATGTTAACAAGAAATTTGTTTGCCATTGACATTGAAGCACTGCCAGCACAGCTTCAAGAAGAGGCCATGAAGTATGAACCAAAGCTAAAAGATGATTCTGAAATATTAGGACTGGGTTACTTTTGGGTAAACGATATTGCAGTGTATCCTGTAATAGCCAAATCTGCATTGCGTGTCATTGTCCCATTTTCAAAGACATATTTATGCGAGTCAGGATTTTCAACTCTGAGTGTCATAGAAACAAAGGAGCGCTGTCGGCTTGACGTTGCAAGTGATTTCCGCTGTGCTCTGTCAAATATCAAACCAAACATATCGAATCTTACCAAGAGAAAACAGTGTCAACCCTCTCACTGACATTTGTTGACTAATTTAAGGATTTGTTGTAAAAGTGTGTTCTTTGTATTGTGCTAAAATGAAGTTAGGATGTAATAGATCGGTCTATTACATTATGTACTGTAGTGTTATTAGGTTAGGTCTATATCCTCCGCGTCAATCGAAGAGGTTATAGAAGCGATAAGTGGTGGGGAAGGGGGGGGGGGGCACGATGAACTCCCGTATATGAAAAGGGGGGCGTCAGCTGATAAAGGTTGGGGACCACTGCTCTACAGTATATAACCTGACTTCCAATGACGCATGCTACAGGCTATATAGTAACTGTATTAATTTAGCTGTATCTAATCTTGTCAACTAAGTGAAATACTGTACCTAATTAAAGCTTAAATAAAGCCAATATAATACAAAGAAAGCAAGAGTTTTGTTTACTGATAGAAGGCTAATCCGAGTTATATAAGTCACTTGGCAGAAACACCAGCAGGATCAGACTACTGAGATAAGGTCTATTAACAAAAGAACCACTGAGGCTGCATTTTTAGTGTACATTCAGCAGGACTTATCAGTAGACAAGACCTTAACACACTTATGAATGCATCAAAATAAAAAATTGTTGCTTTTAGAAACATACAGTACTATAATATTTCATCTTCATGAATTTTAGATTATTCTTTCTTATTAAAAGTTAGTATTTAGCAATTTCTTAAATTTCCATGCATACCACTGTTTCTTCTCTTAAAACAACAATCAATATCATCATTAATTATATGCATAAAATAATGGATGGGAAGTCTTTCCTCTCAAGTGCTGGTACACTGTATATCTCCACTGGTAGCACAGAAATGATGATCATCAATCAACTTCAGGAGATCGAGTGAATACTGTATATCAGATTGCTGTCTCAGAAAAGGAGTCATTCATGGGCAAGGATGGCAATATTTAGTTTCAGAAGAAAGCACAGAGTACATTAAAGAGAGATGAATAAAATCCAGTTAATTAGGCTGTTGGTTAATCAGGGCAGCTGCCTATTTGGCTCAAGCTTGGATGACAGAATCAAACACTGGTAACTAAAAAGTTAATTTGCATTGCTTTCTTAAAACATACTTTTTAGGATAATAGCTAACAATGTGCATCAACATTGCTACCCAGTGCTCCATAGTTCAGCTATTATATCATGGGTTGACAAATAAGCTATCTTGGGCATGGAAGATTTGTGCATGCAGGGGATATAGGTTGAAGTTCCGACACTCTTTAAACAGTAATGCTACAAAGTACGCCTGTCTTAACTCTTAACTAGAGTTGTGCGGTCCTGGGGACCGCACCACTTTTTCCACCCCTAATTCTAGGAACACTGTCAGCATTGGAGACATGCGTGTCTCAGTAGCTTTCTCATTCTCAGTCTACCGCCTGTTATCACGGTAGTCAGTGTTGGAGGTGCTGTGGTTGGCTTCCGTATTGTTAACACGACGTTCAGGAAGTCGCACGACTGTGAGTGTGCAAGTCAGTGACAGACTGAACATTTTTTTGCGTTCTCTGTGTTTATAGGTTTTCCGCATCTGTTGATGACATTAACTAGTGAAGTATGTCTAGTGACCCTGGTCCATCGCGTGTGAATACGAACGATCCTAAATTTCATGAAAAGGTTTCAAAAATTATCGATGACACGATGACCTAGGAAGTGATGTATCCGACGTTGACATTTCTGACGAAGAGGATGGTGATTTTATACATAGCGAACATGACTGACTCCTGTGTGTCGGGCGACGGTGAAATTGCGAAGGAGAATCGGAAAGTGAAAATAATGAGGAACACGATAGGAAATATTTTTATGGCAGAAATAGATTCAAGTGGTCGGCAGTGGAACCAAACAGGAATATCAGAACTCCAGCTCACAATATAATGAAGATCCCAGCACTTTGCCCCGATCTAAGAAGACATACCCCAAGTAGACGCCACTCGTTGCTTAGACTTATATTTTCAGTGATGACATGCTAAATGAAATACTCGTGAGGACAAATAAAAAACTGGAAAACATCCGGAGAAAATACTCGAATGCTGAAAGGACAGAATTGAGACCTTGTACATTATGTGAAATGAAGAGCTTCCTTGGCCTTCTCATCTACACTGCAGTATTCAAATCAAATAACGAAGACATTCGCTCTCTATTCTGTACAGATTGAACAGGTAGAGATATTTTCCGTGTTACAATGTCATCAGCAAGGTTTGCTGCAATTCTCAACTGTTTGAGATTTGATAATCCTGATGACAGGGATTTACGTAAGATTTCTGATCCAGGTGCTGTTATAACGCACATTTTACAGAAATTCAATGAAAATTCGCAGTGGCGGCCGGTGGCATAATAAGCTGGGTGTGGCACCAAAATTTCCGATCTCGCATTTTGTATGGGAAATTTATACAAGTAACAAAAATGTATTAACGTTAGATAGTCTAAGAAACTACATTTCCCCGAAGGTTAAGCCTCTCAATCTTCGGAATAATAAACATTCTCAGCATAAGAACATGACAACCAAAAAGTATGCACAGCAACGAAAATTGTTACAACTAACAAAGACGTGCAGCATATTCATAAATTAGTTCAATTTTTCGAACATTCCTTTACTTACGAGCAAATGAAAGACGAGCCTAATTATACATGTTGCGTATTCGAACTCACAGAAATATAAGTTCCAAACAAATTTCACCCTCAACAGTTGGTAACACATAGACACCACGAGAGACTCGGTTATCGATTACTCGATCTCACGAGAGCCTTACATACAGTACATTATTGCGCACTGATCTGTACATTGTTTGGTTTTCTGATAATACATTGTCATGTGGTTGATCGATTCGTGGAATTGTCAGTCTTAGAAAATACGAAACTTAGAAAACACAAAAATACAGAACTATTATGGTTACTTAAACTTACACAAAAATACAGAACTATTATGGTTACTTAAACTTATCTCACTTGAATTGGAAATTTGCCCTCCTGTTTCTCATCGATGTAAACTTGTTAGTCACTCGTTGGTTGAAGTCTGGAATCTCCATCACAAGATCTCTTTCAATAGAAATCATCGCCAATGCCGATAATCTTTCCTGGGTCATGGAGTTCCTTAAGAATGTCTTTATTCTTTTTAAGGTGGAAAAGAACCTTTCTGCTTCAACAGACGTCATAGGAATAGTCAGTATTAACTTCAACAGTTTCAAACTCTCGGTGAACGTTTTCCCTAGGTTGTTGGTTATTATAAACTCCGCTAGACTAACAGCGCCCGACAATGATCTAAATTCTTGTGCTAAATAGATGCAAGATAGTTCATGGCATAGTTTCACTTTGTCCAAAAATGTATACACTAAACATACTGCCTTTAAGATATCTTCTGGAAACTTGGAAGAACACAAGGGGAACTTCTCTGGGAAAAACAGTGATGAAGCTACAAGATGACCTGAGAAGCTAAAACGATCTTTAGCCTGGGAATTTATCACATCGCACACTTCTATTGATTCTCTTTTCCACTCAGTCTTGTCCACTTTCCTCTTCTTCGATGAGCAATCAATAGGTTCATTAGCACTAGTTAGATCAATGTCTTCTCGGATCTTGGTGATATTTATTTCAAATGCTTTAATAGCCTTATGCGCAGAATACACATCAATGTCTCAGTGTTGTAGCTGACTGAAGAGAATTTCGACTAGTGGCATAACTTTATGGAAGAAATCCAGCCAATAATTGAAACTAGCACTGGAAAGTACCTTTTTATGACCAAGAGCTTGGCAAATTGTAGTTTCACTCATTACAGTGTCGCCTTCCAATATCTCGTTCATACACTCGATGATTTCTTTCTTGCGCTCATAAATGGTGTTAACGCATCTTGATTGAAAATTCCACCTAGTAGGACAAGCTCGTGGTAAACGCTTCTTCACTATATCATCGAGTATCGTGGTCCGCTGTGGGCTGTTGGAAAAGAATGCACATATTCCTTGCAAACTTGAAAAAAAATATTTTCACATTGCGGTTGATTGATGCCGCCTTGCTCATTACAAGATTAACTTGATGGGCATAGCAGTGCACATATTCTGCATAAGGATAGGATTTTTTCACTATAGCTTGAACCCCACCAGAGGAACCAGACATCACGTGCACTCCGTCATACGTCTGTGCAATCAACTTTTGCGGAGTTTAATTCAATTTCTGCTTTTCTAATTCTTCCAATAAACACTCTGCTAATGTATGTGCATCATGTTTTGAGGGAGAAAGGAAACTCCAAAACCGTTCTACTGGTTTGCCTCTTACTACGTAACGGTACACAACAGCCATCTGAAATATGTTTGAAATATCACTAGTTTCATCTGCTATAATGGCTAAAAATTCAGATTCCTTTATTTGCTTTGATATTTCTTCCTGGCAAACCTCCAAAATAATCTGTAAAAGTTCATTTTGGATTGTTTTGGACGTTCCTTCGAATATAGTTGCCCTTCCCAAATGACCTTTCAACACAGCATCCAACTCAGCGCTAAAATTAATTAGTCCTCTGAACACAACCTGGATTTGTTGATGTTTCACTTTCATCATGACCACGCAAGGCCAGCTCGATAGAGCCACAGAAACGAATACAGTTTATTATAATATTTAACACATACCTATTGTGCCTAACGTCTTCGTTATATTCCGCAATTTTCCTTCTGTAGGCACTGTCTAATTGTGCAGCTACGTTAACAGTTCCAAAAAGAGTCAAATTCAAACAGTTTTGTATGTGAACAGCTGAAGATTCATGTTTCTTTATTTTAGTACTTATGTGATTAATGTCCGTAACTCCTATTTTGGTCCACGCGGATTCTCCACCAAACAATAGACATGGGAAACAAAATACAGCGTTTTTAATATCGCATCCGCATAACCAATCATTATTGTCATAAATATCTCTTTTAAATACCCTCTTATACTGCCGATTTCCAGTTTTGATATTTTGGACAATACTTAAATCCGGCAATGGTCTACCGAGTGTTTTTACTGTAAGTTTATCCTCATCAGTAAGCAGAGAAAACTGTCTCACTAGTAAATTACTTACACTATTCATTTTCATTCACATTCCACAGTACATTTTAGTCCTTGAAAAATTAATGTTTGAAACTAAACATTTATCTACAATAATATACGACGCGCAGGTCACCCACGGGCGTCAGCTAGAAAGACCTGCACTCGGCCCCTCCGGAGGTCACACGATCATCATCATACAATAATATACTAACTTACGGTACACAGATGATAAATGTGTGTTGTATATCGGGAAGTGGCGCGAACCCATAGGCAAACTAAACAAAACGCCGAATTCCGCTAGGCTAGAAATTTGGTAGTGAACACAAAGGCCTACTCACAGTCAAGAGTCAACCAAATAATAATGCACAGTAGAGTATCTGCCAGGAACCAAAACACTCAATCAACTAAATACAAAACTATAATCGCAACTCAAAACATGCAAGAACAAGAGTGGTAAAATTAAACCGCTACAGTAATACCAACAATACGTCGCAAAATAGTTCAGCCACTTATCTACTTATAGCAATGGTGGCGTCCTTAGACTCGCTTTACAGTACAATTGACAAAAATATTAAATGAACTTATGATGCGAAAACATCTAAAATAATTGAGAGTGACCCAAACCAATGTTTGCCTTTGAAATTCCGATATTGGTACTGTTGTGGGTGGTCCATGGAGGAAAGAAAGGAAGGAGATGCCTTCGCTGTGCTGCCTAGCGCAAGCTCCTGAAGCCAAGCGGCTCGCCCACTTTGGTTGCAAGAAAATGGCTGTCCCTATGCTTAAAGCCGTAAACCACTCCAACTAGTAGCCTAATGGATTTTAGTGACATAAAACTGCAATGACAGGTCAAGATTTTTTCTTGGATTGGCAGAATACACTCTGTACATCACGGTACTTGGCACAAATAAGCTGCGTTATCGTTTTAAAAGCCAATTTAAATATAAATATGAGAGCACCTTTGCGAGGCTAGTTTTGTAAGGAAGACGCAGCAAAACGTAATAATACGCTGAAACACTGATTAAATTGAATACAGGTGTCTGAAGATGCGAGTTATACCTAAGAAGGAACATCTTGGGAATTAATGATGTTGTTGTTGTTGTTTGAGTCTTCAGCCTTTTGACTGGTTTGATGCAGCTCTCCATGCCTCCCTGTCCTGAGCTAAACGTTTCATCTCTACATAGCTACCACACCCTACATCCAAGGCAATCTGTTTAACATATTCTAACCTTGGTCTACCCCTACAGTTCTTGTCCTCGACCCTTCCTTCCATAACTAAGCTTGCTATTCCTGGATGTCTTAGTATGTGTCCTACCAACCTATCTCTTCTCTTCATTAGCAGTCGCCAGAAACATCTCTCCTCTCCCACTCGTCTTAATACCTCTTCGTTTGTAACCCTATCTACCCATCTGATCTTCATCATTCTCCTGTAACACCACATTTCAAATGCTTCAATTCTCCTCTTTTCTGCTGCACCAATAGTCCAAGTTTCACTTCCATAGAGCGCCACACTCCAGACAAAGGCTTTCAAAAATGACTTCCTAATACCTAAATCTATATTCGATGTCAGCAGATTCCTTTTTTGTAGAAATGCTTTCTTTGCCTGAGCCAACCTACTTTTTATATCCTCTTTGCTTCGTCCATCACTGGTTATTCTGCTTCCTAAGTAACAGAAGTCTCCTACTTCCTTCAGCTTTTCACCTGCCAATTTGATCTCCATAGAGGTTTCTGATTTATTTCGGCTGCATTCCAGTATTTTTGTTTTACATTTATTAATTTTCATCATGAATTCTTTCCGTAAGACTGAGTCCATACCATTCAAAAACTCATTCAAATCCTCAGGCTTGTCGGCCAAGATGACGATGTCATCAGCAAATCTCAGAGTTGAAATTATTTCTCCTTGAATCTTCACTCCCACTTTACATTTTTCTCTAATTTCCTTCATTGCTTGTTCAATGTAAAGATTGAAAAGTATGGGTGATAAGTTGCAGCCTTGCCTTACACCTTTCTGAATACCAGCTTCTCTCTCATGTCCTTCAACTCGAATGACTGCTGTCTGGTTTCTGTATAGATTGTATATCACCCTCCTATCCCTGTACTTTATTCCAATGGATTTCAAAATGTCAAACAATTTAGTCCAATCAACGTTATCAAAAGCCTTTTCTAAGTCTACAAAAGCCATGAACGTTCTCTTATCTTTCCTTATTCTACCTTCCAAAATCAGCCTAAGACTTAGTACAGCTTCCCTTGTTCCTACATTTCTCCTGAAACCAAATTGGTCTTCACCCAACTCCGTTTCTATCTGGCTTTCAATCCTCTTGTAAATTATTCTAGACAGGATCTTTGAAGCATGAGTAATCAAGCTGATTGTACGGTAATCTTCACATCTGTCAGCTCCCACTTTCTTTGGTATAGGGATGATTACATTCTTCTTGAAATCAGGGGGTACCTCACCTGTCTCATAAATCCTACACACCAAGTGAAATAACCTGATCAGACCTTCATCTCCTATGCAGCGTAGCAACTCAATCGGTATATCATCTATGCCTGGTGCTTTGTTCCTGCTTAAGTCTTCCAAAGCTCTATCAAATTCTGATCTCAATATTAAATCTCCTTTCGCATCCTCATCAATTTCCTCCTCCCTTTCCATTACATGATTCTCAATCTCCTTTCCCTTATACAAACTCTCTATGTAAGCTTTCCATCTCTCAACCTTTTCTTCCCTATCTGTTAGAGGATTTCCATTTTTGTCCTTAATATTACAGCACTTAGTCTTCTTTTCCCCAAAAGTATTCTTAATCCTTCGATAAGCTGTGTCTACTTTTCCTAATTTCAGACAATTTTCTATACCTGCACATTTCTCTTTCAACCATTCTTCTCTTGCTTCCTTGCACTTCTTGTTAACCTCATTTCTCAGACGTCTGTATTCTGCTTTCCCCTTTTCATCTCTTACATTCTTGTGTTTCCGCCTTTCATCCATCAATTCTAGTATATCCTGAGTGATCCACGGTTTTCTACCTATTCTTTCTTTCCTACCAATGTTTTCTTCTGCGGATTTTGTTATTTCATTCTTCAAAAGTGCCCATTCGTCTGCAATTGAAGTTTGTTTAGGGTTTTTCATTAGTCCTTCCTTTATACTCTTCTTGAATCTTTCGTTTACATCCTTCTCTTTCAGTCTGTCTATTGCCCACCTTTTTGGCTTTTGACTTTTCTTCAGTTTCTTCAACTTTAATCTGCATTTCATTACAACCAGATTGTGGTCAGAGTTTATGTCAGCACCAGGATATGTTTTACAATCCAAAATCTGGTTTCGAAACCTCTGCTTGACCATAATGAAGTCGATTTGGTAACGCCCTGTATCTCCTGGTCTCATCCATGTGTATATTCTTCTATTGTGGTTATTGAATAAGGTGTTAGCTATGACCAACTTATGCTCGGTGCAGAATTCTACCAGCCTGCTTCCTCGATCATTCCTTTCACCTAATCCGAAACCTCCTACTATCTTCCCTTCTCTCCCTTTTCCTACCACAGCATTCCAATCTCCCATTACTATAACATTCTCATCACCCTTGATATACCTCAGAATTTCGTCTATTTCTTCGTAGACCTTTTCAACATCCTCATCATCAGCTTGACTGGTAGGCATATAGACTTGTACCACTGTGGTGCAGGTAGGTTTAGTATTGATTTTTGCTACAATAATCCGTTCACTATATTGCTCATAATATTCCACCCGCTGTCCAAGTTTCCTACTCAATATGAGGCCAACCCCTGCTTGGCCATTGTTTGATTTAGTGCTAATGACCCTATAGTCTCCTGACCAAAAGTCCTGTTCTTCCTGCCAGCGCATTTCACTAATCCCAACCAAATCCAACCTCAACCTATCCATTTCCCTTTCTAAGTTTTCTAACCTTCCACTTCCTAGCAGACTTCTAACATTCCACGCTCCGATCCGTAGAATGTCAGATTTCCTCTTTGTCACTTCTGTGATGTTAACCCCCTCTCGAGTAGTCCCCACCCGGAGATCCGAACGGGGGACTAGTTTACCTCCGGATTGAAATTTTACAAGGGAGGAGGCCATCATCACATGTAATTATGCATAGAGAGGTGCATATCCTCGGGAATAGCATACGGCTGTAGTTTCCCGTTGCTTTCAGCCGTGCAGCAGGACGCAGTGTAGCCATTATTTGGCTTATATTATCAATATCTTAACCGTCAATACGACTAGTAAAGAATTGATTTATTCTGAAAGGCTGCTACTCCCTTTCAGAATAAGTAAAGAGCAATTCTACTAACAAAAATACTAACCGTCTACCGTACTAACAATTAAATACCAAAATTCTACTAACGAAAAAAATACTAAAGTTCCACCAACAACAAATACTACCACTAAAACAGTCTGTCACCAGGCACACTCACATGCACCCTCACACATCACAGTCTACTGAAACAATGAACTATAACTAATAAACAATGCAACTGCTACCAGACACACTCACACACCACAGTCTAATAGAACAATGACATATATCTAATAGACAAACTAACTACCTACTTACAACTAAAACTAACTACATACTTACTGTACTGTTATTTGAATTGACAATATTTACAAAATGCAATTTAGTTAGAAAATACTTACAAAATGTAATTTAGATTCAAAACAGTCACAAAATGCAATTGAGAATAAAAATACTTACAAAATACCCACCCTACACAATATTGGCATTTATCGAAGGATTGATTAATTATCTTAATGTCTTTCAAGTGCTGTGAGCCATTGTCTGTGGTTTTTCTTACACATACTGCACAGTTCCTGATTACTATGTATAGACATGAACTATATTGCAATGTAATAAGGTTGGGCACAATAGCAGATATTTTAGTGTGAGCTCCACCATCATCATCATCTTCATTTCCCGTTTCCAGCTTCCTGGGTCGGGTTGTGAATTAAGGACCTCCATCGTTGCCTATCTCTCCACCACTCCTCTCCTGATTTTAGTACATCCTCGGGTTTTCCTCCCTTCTTTTCTACACACTCCCACACTGTATCTGCCCATCTCTTCCGGGGCCTAAGCAAACATTATTAGGCTAACATTATCAAAATTCAAAACATCCAGTTCAATTGCTCTGACGACAACTTTATTACCCCCAATGATATTAACTAGCGGCTTCGGTGGCGCAGTTGGTAGCATGCTGAGCCTCTATGCCCAAGATCGCGGGTTCAAACCCGGTCGAAGTCGTCGGATCCTTAAGAACGCTAAAAAATCCCTCAGTACGCCTTCCTTCGGAGGGAAAGTATAAATGCTAGTAATATGTCTGCTAATTTGAAAGCTAGCATGAATGAAAGTATGAAGGAGATGGAAGCTAGGAATACTAGTCGAATTGGTATTTTGTAGCTAAATTTGTAGGTTATTTGGTGAGAAACGCTCGTATCAAGTTCCAAAATTCGCCCCTGACATTTAGTAGCCAATGTTAGAACTACTTGAAATTGAACTTTCATTCATTTCTTCTCTCGTTAACTCCTCTCGTGAGGTTGGCGTAGGGAAGAGCATCCGGCCGTAGAAACTATCAGCCATGTGGAATTTCATCACATCTCATCCCCGACCCCGTTGGAAGCGGGATTAATAAGGCGTAGTTAGTACATATTTCGATATCTCCTTTAGAGTTTATCAGGGTGTCGAGCGATACGGGAAATACGGGAATTATACGGGAATTTTAGTGACCCGGGAAAAATACGGGAATTATACTGGAAATTCGCACTTGATACGGGAAATCTTCAAAAGTCTCATAATGCCTGACTTCTTAGCCCCCGAACGCTCGGTAGAGTTCTCCTGCTCAGTCTTCTATTTCGCCAGCAGACTGCGCTGCCACCCGCAATTTGCGTCACCGATAGAGCACTAAGCGGGATGAGAACCCAGCCAACGTCGAATGCATGCTTTGCCTGGCCGATCGCCGGCCGTACCCTCTCCGCGCGCCGCGCTGGTTGCTGACAATGACATGCAGGAGTTAGTCCGCATTGTTATTCAGAGGAGACCTGGGTTTCTCGACAAGAGCAGCCCTTAAAGAAGTTACAGCTTAAGATCTCAGAAAATTCCAAACGCGTATGTGCTGCAATTTCGCACCAACTGCCGAAAATTGTACATTGGTATCCTATGGCTGAAAAAATCAGAGAGGTCAACTCTTGCTCACAAGGGACCCGTACTATTTCCTGCCTGGACCGTATAGGGGTCGCTGAGACTCTTAAGTTGGAAGAAGTTAGGATCGTCATTGCCCTGGAAATTCTTTGTAATCAGAAGAAGTTGCTTTCTGGCGCAATGGCTGACCGCTTCAAGAGCAGCTACTCCGCACTTCTGAGACTGCCCTCCGTCACTGCGCGTTTGAAGCAGTTCGACGGAAAAGAGCCACGGCTCGACGTGCTGTGGTCTGAAATAGTGGCTTCAGCAGTTCCTGCCAAAAAAAAACGATCTCTCAAGCTTCGTTAAAATGATACTGATTTTGTATCACAACAATGCAGCTCTAGACAGAGGTTTCTCCCTGAACAAGGAGTGCATGATCGTCAATCACAGAGAATCAAGTCTGATTGGCATGCGTATACTGTTCAGGACGCTGTGATGGCAGCTGGTGGAGTAGAAAAGATACCGTGAGCAAGAGTCCATACTGCCCGAAACTCCTACGCCGTGTTCAAGGAAGCAAAACAGGTGCAAATCGACGGCTAAGGTGGCAGTCGAAAGAAAAGCCACGAAAGATCTCCAGGAATTGGAGGAAAAAAATAGTACTGTCAAAAGAACTTAATTTTGTGCTGTGTATAACTGAAGTTCCTAGTAACAATCTTGTATTTGTCAAAGTGACTTATTTAATTTCGTTTTGCATTATTTTATTTTCTATTATCTACTTTGATAAAATAAATCTGAATTAAAAAGTATTCGCGGCATGTCGCGTGTGGAATGTTACGGTTTTTAGCCTTTCCATGATCTTCTTTCGCAGGGAAGATGCACATAGCCTACTAAATTGTTTTCAAGTCCGTGCAAACACTCAATCCAAATGCGTCACACATGCATAAATTTCAAAAACTACAAACAATATCTCACAGCTCTCGACATTTTACTATCAAACACCCGTCACCAACATGTGACTACAAAATACACAAAACACGTGGCAGAATTCTTCTCGTATGGGCAGGCATTGTTTCAGTCGCGGTAGGCTATTTACACCAAATTGAGTTTTATGTTCTTTTGGTGTTGAGGCATTCATCAGTTTTTAGGCCTAATTTCGAGCACAGCCACTTTCACTCATTGGTCGTACACATTTTGATATTCAAGTATACGAACTTCAAAATTAATAAACAGAACAATTAAAAAAGGACGCATATTTGCACAAAAATACGGTATAGCCTATACGTTTCGGTACCGTACGGTATTTTCTCAGTGGGGGGTAGAAAGTTGACGATTAGCCTCGAATTGATTAATCACGTAGGCCTACCGTAATTATTGACCGACAGCCGTGTGATAATTTGGGATTTCCAGAGGAATGATTTTTATTTTTTTTGGTATATAGGGTAGGCCTACACATGCTGAGATTAGAATTGAAGATTTTTTAAAACAACTTATCGCTACTGTTATTACGTTTCCAAAGTTGCATAACCGGAGCGCGATAAAAACCAGGGCCAAAATAAGGTTTAGCCATGCACAATGTCTCATGCAAGTCACAGAACACCGAATACGTGTTAAGGTTACGCCCACTTTGGTTGCAGCGCTTGGCTTCACTCGTACGAGCTCAGGGCATCTCCTCTTATTCTTTCCTCCATGGGGTGGTCTGAGTGGTGTAGCATACCCTAGTGGTGTGGAAAAGAGACTACCGTCACAGGATAAGAGAAAGGTGGGTGGGATGTTTCCATTTGCGCACAGTGGTGCAATCTAACGGGCCATTTGGAATTGAGTATTGTCAGGAGGCTGGCAGCTACTTCGCAACTCCCTGCGACCCATCCTGGCCGGCATGCTATGTACAGGCTTGGCCTCGTCCAGCCTCGCCCTGTACGCCGCGCTGTCTGCTTGGGAGTCGCCACAAGAGAGCTAACCCCCTGGAGTTTGATTTGAAGGCGGGAGCTTGCCGGTAGCTTTAAAAGGTGCAGTGTGAAGCATTAGGATAAATAATAACAAAAGATCGTTTAATTTGACACATTTCTGAATACGTTAGATATAATAAACTAAAACATTAAGGGTAAAAAATGACGGAATTATGTGTAATATTAGTGGGAGTTGTGCAACACTGCAACAATGTCAGGAGCCGCCACTGAAAATTCGTAGAGGTCCTATACTACATAAGGGCTAATGCTACTGTGAATGAAAGGCTAATAGCCTTCAGAGGCCGCTGTAAATTTAAAATGTTTATTCCTTCCAAACCAACGAAGTATGGCCTGAAGCTTCAATGTCTCGCCGATTCGAGGACCAACTATGTGTACAACACTTATCTTTACTGCGGGAAAGGTACTGATGGAACAGGACTTTCGCAAGACGAGAGGAAATATGCTGTTCCTACTCAGGCTGTCCTGAGGTTGTGCAAGCCGATAGCTGGCAGTAACCGAAACATTACCGCTGATAGCTGGTATGTTTCAATTGAACTTGCGGATGTGCTGCGGAAGAATGGTTTGACATTAGTGGGAACTATGAGAAATAACCGAAAGGAAATTCCTGCATCTTTCTTGCCGTCACGGAAACGTGAAGCTGGAACAACACTGTATGCTTTCACCAAAGACATTACAGTAATTTTCTTCGTGCCTAAAAAGGGAAGAGTGGCAATTCTCGTATCAACAATGCATCACTCCAGAGAAGACGACAAATAAACTAAAAAATCTGAAATCATAGCCCACTATAATAACACAAGAGGTGGTGTTGATACCGTAGATGATTGGAGTGCCAAATACTGTTCAAGCCGCCGTACACAGCGCTGGCCAATGGCTGTTTTTTTTTTCGTGTCCTCGATATGAGTACTACTATCAACTCATATATTGTTCACCAGTCGTTCAAGGAAAGAACTGCACTTAGCAGGATGAACTTCATAAAAGCTCTTGCAAAACAACTGAATGAACCTTCATTGCGAGAAAGAATAATGAACAAACGCCTTCCACGAGAACTGCGATTTTCTATCGGTCGAGTTGTGGGAGCTGAAGTAGATCTCCATGAAGACCTACACCAGAAGGACAAACTGCTGAGGGATGGAAGGAAGACATGTCGAATTTGTCCGCCAAAAAAGAAGAGGAAGACAAGATACTTGTGTCGCAAGTGCAGAGTTCCAATTTGTTTGGAATATTCATGTAAGGTGTCCGCAGTGCGCGCAAGGTGAAGCTGAATATGGTCACTTTGAGTAATGCAGATTTTTCTGTAAAATTTATTGTTGGGAAAACTTATCAATTTTAACATCAGTGAGTCCTGTATAACATTAAATTACAATATTCAAGTTATTAGGAAGGAACAACCTTTAGTTATTACGATTTGTGACCATGTCTGCAAATTTTTATGGTGATTTTGAGTGTAATATGAACAGATTACTTTCACAAAGTTGGAACTTCATTTTGTAAACCTGTTGCATTATATGTTTTATTAGGGAATACATATGTAGTACAAAACGCAGAAAAAAGTGTAAGAAGGAATTTTTTACGTATTTGACCCACAACTATAGTTGTGTCAGAAATATTCACGACTGCGATTAAGGGTTGAGACTTTTTTCAAAATCAATTCTTAGGACTCTAAAACCCTTTAGATCAGATGTGTCCAACCCGCGGCCCTCGACGCCATCGCATGCGACCCCCAGTGATATTTGCTCTATCACATCGCGTTCGGCCCGCAGTGATATTTGCAAGTTATAATGTTATTTATGAAATAAATAATTCTACTTGAAATAAGATAAACTTGAAAAAGCAAGACTTTTTCGGTTCACAAGACATGTGTTTGTGAAAGTTAATCTTACTCAAAACATGGAGAAATACCCAGGACCCAGCCAAGATTTAGGTCGATTTCATTAGAAAGCTAACTATTGCAATGGGTCCCATGTTTCGACTTCCGGAAAATTTCGACATATCTTCGCGTTTCACATCCCCCAGACCCCAAAACCACCGTCAGTTCAAAAGTTTATATATAATTTATGTATGTATATATACACTGACCGGCAAAAAAAGTGGAACAGTTAAAAAAAGTAATATAAATAGTATAGAATTAGCCATGAAAAATATTTAATCACATTTTAAAAGCTTTTCACGCATTAGAACAAACATCTGAAACATCAGTGAATAGAAATTGATAATATGACATTTCTTAGGGTGGTTTATTACCACCAATTACCCCCATCTTCGATAAGCCTATCCTAATGGTTTTATGGCGGGAAGCGCACTGTAAGCGTTTACGGTTTATGAGTGTTGCCGCTCGCTTATTGTTGTTCTAGGGATAACAACTGGCATTTGTTGAACACGTGTGAACCATTGTCATACATTTTAGCAAGTTATCCATGTGCAGTTCACACTAAAACGTGTCTCTTAGCCGTGAAGGACCTGCACAGGCAGTTGCATTGGTGGAGGATGGCTGCAGCTTCGGTTATGTTGCTGACGTCATTGGATCATCTCTCGGTAGCATTCACCGTGCAGTGCAATGTTACAGAGAACTCCAAACATACGACAGGAGACGAGGGTCAGGCCGTAGAAGATGCACAAGTGCCAGGGATGACAGATTTCTCACCCTGCAAGTTCTGCGTGATCGCCATACCACAGCAGTCCTGGCACGAAATCAACTGGAAAATGTCAGAAATGTGAGAGTGAGTGAGCGAACAGTAAGAAGAAGGTTTGAAGAAGCTCATCTTTCGACCAGGAGACCTGCACGTGGACTCGCACTCGAACGACATCACAGAGAGGCGCGTCTTCGCTTCGCAAAGCAGCATCTGGGATGGACCCACGAGCAGTGGGTCTCTGTTCTCTTCACTGACGAGCGTCGCTTTAATCTTAGATCTCCTGATGGAAGAGAAAGAGTGTGGAGAAGGCGCGGAGCGAGGTACAGCCCTGTTGCTTTTTCCTCCAGGACTCCATTTGGAGGTGGCTCGGTCATGGTGTGGGGTGGCATCAACGTTATGGCCCGCACTGAGTTGATGTGCATCGATCACGCGACACTCAATTCCCAAAGGTACATCGAAGAGATCCTGATGAACCATGTGATGCCCTTTGCGCCTTTCATAGGTCAGAATTTCATGCTGATGCAGGATAATGCCCGCCCTCATACTGCTCGCTGTGTTGTACAATATCTGCAGGAAGTGGGGATTCAAACCCTGGACTGGCCACCTCGTAATCCTGACTTGAACCCCATCGAACATGTATGGGATATGCTTGGAAGGAACGTCAGACAGCGTGACCATACCACCTTGGCACAACTGAGAACATCGCTGCTGGAGGAATGGGATTGCATCCCGGCAGATGCCATTCGACGAGTTGTGAACAGTATGCCTGAGCGTTTACAAGCTGTCATAGACGCTAAGAGTGGAAACACTCGTTTTTAGTGACCAGTTTTCTCGTGCAGTGCAGTGCAAACATTAATACTGTTTTGTTTGGCAATACGTTTGATAAAAACCAGCCTAAAAGAACATTACTAAAAATAGAAAATTGTAAGATTTTCAAAATGTAACGAAATTTGTGAGTTAAAGCATGTTGTAAAACATGTTTCGGTATTTTCTGTAGCCAACAATCTAAAATTTACATGAATAATGCAAATATTGGAAAACAGATACATTTTAGTGGAATAAATTAAGAAATCACATAAAAATTAAAGTGTTCCACTTTTTTTGCCGGTCAGTGTGTGTATATATATATATATATATATATATCAGTTTCTTGTGGACACGATAACTGCCGTAATTTTGCACCAATCACTTTGAATTTTTTACCGAATATGTATACCTATAAAATCTCGGTCGAGTACGTTACTGGGCTAAATCGGTCGAAGGGGGTGAAAATGGGGGGCTTTTTTCGAAAAAGTTAAATATTGCTATAACTCTCTTAATATGTGAAATATCGAATCCGTTCAACGTTCATACTATGTGTCGGATAAAGCCCAAAAATTTATGTTTGAAGAGTTTTTTTATAGCACCAACCATTGACCAAAGGGGTGGGAAAAAGTGGGTTTTTCGGGAAACATTAATCATATCTCTCTTAATAGGCACAATATCAAAACCGTACTAAATGGACAATATTCCCCTAATAATTACCTAAAACTTTTGTCTGAAAGAATTTTTGATATGACCCACCATTATGCCAAGGGATGAGAAAAATGATTTCGGAATTATAAGAAAATGCCAAGAGCTATCAGTAGTTGCCATGGCAATACTACTAAATTGATTAGGGATGAGCCATCAGACGTTGCCAAGATAACGCACTTGCACGAGATCAGATTCAGATTTCCATCTGACTAAGTGTGAAGCGGCTTCGGTGACGTAACTGGTAGCATGCTGAATGTCTATGCCCAAGGTCGCGAGTTCAAAGCCGGCCGAAGTCGTCGGATTTTCTAAGAGCGCTAAAAATCCCCCAGTATGCTTTCCTTTGGAGGGAAAGTTCCAACGTTCGTTGCGAGTTGCTGGTTGCGGTGGCATCTAGTAGCCAAGTTCACAGCTAGGTGTCATTGACGGTAGTACCTGGTAGCAACATTAGGAACTACTGCTTGAAATTGACCGTCTACAGTCCTTACCTGAATGACAGACTAATACAGCCATCCCTAAGTACACGGGATTACATGACCGCGTTGTCGCAGCCCCTAAACTGAGGAACCAACCAAAATCTCTGCGGGAGATATAATTTTGCGTGAAGAAGTAACAGACCGTTACATAGTTACACATCAGTGTCGAAACCTTGCATAAGGACAGTGTGACCACAAGTATAAAAATGGACCCCAAATGACAAGAAGGTTACCGTTCCCATAAGACAATAAAATGTTTAAAATAAGCATAAAATGACGAAAAACAAAGTTAATTAAGCTCCAATTATAAAATACCTTCTCGCAATAAATGAGGTCTGATCCTTCTACGAAAACCTGCATATTCTGCCTATTTTCGCCTATCCCCAAGTTTGTCCGGTGAAATCTACCTCCGCCTTCCGAGAGGACTTTTTTTATTTATGATCCTACCTACCCCGCATCACTTTGAAGTCTCCGTGCATTGTTAACTGCGGTAATGTTGTTACTTTCCAAGGCGATTGTGTGCCAGATGTTTTATTGTCGTTAACTTTCAAGTTAGTTTACAATTTGCAGTTGTTCGCTCACATTGTATTACTATCTTATTAAAACCGCCTAGTCACAGCATTAAACGTACATGTTTCGGAATATCAATGATTCCATCATCAGCGTGAAAAAATACTAGACTTTAAAAAGTGATAACAGCATCAAGAAAATGGATATCCTTACAAACCAGTTTTAAATTTAAAATAATGAAAGCATTCAAATATACTAATTGACATGCAAATGGAAAAATACCTTAAAATGCTTTTTTGATATTCTATTAATATCTCGAATAACATAGACTTCTCTTTTCGTAAAATGTAGATAAATAAAAAGGTAGTATGTAAATCATAGTTTCAATTTGAAAATTTTTCGAGAAAGAAAACTTAATCAAATACTGTCAAAAAATCTGTCAGAAACTTCAAAATGATACTTTCACTCTGTAGACTATCTGATTCACATGTGACCATAAAGTGCGGAAAAACATATATGTACGTAGTATGAAATGATTATCAATTGACTTGTCAAAAATATTGTTACGGCTGTGAGTTTGTGGCATCACTCGCCGCATGAGTCACAACTGCCCCAGGGCTGGGCTGTGCCCTGCCTCCTGTATTGCGTGCGCCTTATGCAACAGGGCTACTAGGACAAAGGGATAGTCCAGAATATTCGTGACTGGACCAGCGATGGAAACCTCGAGAAGCCGTGAACCCTGGATGGATCTAGAAGCATTTATTGAGTCACCGGCCTGCTATATAAGTGCGACCTGTCAAGCAGTTGTTGTTGTTGTTGTTGTGTTTTATGAGCTAGTGCGAGTGTATATCCTGGGCGACAGAAGTGTGGTGACTTGCGAAATCCCTAGTGAAGCTGATTCTCTTGACACCGAGGAAGTGATTGTGGTGCTTGTGAAACAGTGTATAGTACAGTGACAGACCTAGTGCAGCTATTTCCAGCTAGCGTACGGGACCGGACTCATTAGCGAAGAGGATTAACGGTGGTCTGTTGACAAGTGAAAGGGAAAGTATTCTCGACGTGAGGAAACTGGAGTAAGGTAATAATTGCTGTTGAGTAGTGTATTTTTCTGGCTGCAATAAAATTAATTATTTCTTTAAGCAGTAATTGGTGTTGTGCTTTATACCCACCGTAATCCAGTTAACAAAGGTGCCACTAGGGGGTGGCACGTAACAATATCTTCTTATGAACAGTTGCCTTCTAGGTGGAATATGAGATAAGTCAAGTATCTAGATATAGCCTCTTCTAACCTTCAAAATGAATTGAAGATGTTTCTTACTTGTTGGTTGTCTCCTTCTATGTGAAATGATTATCAATTGACTTGTCAAAAAATATCTTCTTATGAATTGTCACCTTCTAGTTGGAGTATGCGACAAGTAAAGGGTCTAGGTTTAGCCTCACTTAACCTTCAAATGAAATGAAGATGTTTCTTACTTGTTGGTAAATTATGACAATTCATTCTTTAGGGTTTGACTAGGCGGTTTTAATAAGATAGTACTATCAGTCAACACGGATATTAATTATTAAGTTACCATTGTCATGATGGTTAATGTTTACGCATTTCACATTGTATTGTCAGTTAGATTTTGATATGTTTATGAGCTAGCGAGAGGTTTGAAGAATATAATTAATTCTGTGATTTTTATAAGTGATAATTTTGGCTTTTAAGTGCAGCAGCAAGAAAAGAAAAGTTTCAGACGAAGGTAGATCATTTCAAATAAAGTGGGCAAATCAGTACTCTTTTACTGAAGTAAACAAGTGAATTTGCAGTGAAAACTTTTCTGTGTTTAACGAGTATAACATAAAGCAACATTACGACACCAAATATGCGTCTTCATATGATAAATTTGAGGGTAAATTTCGTAAAGACAAGGTATCTGAACTAAAAAAAAACTTTCGGGACAGAAGTTATTTTTTAATAATGTGTCACTTCAAATTGAATCTCTGGTAAAAGCGAGTTACGCAGTAGCAGAAATTATTGCAAAAAATCTTAACTATTTTCAGATGGCGAGTTTGTTAAAGAATGCATTGAGAGAGTTGCTGATATTGTATGTCCAGACAAAAAGCGCAGTTCGCAAAATTAAGCTTGTCGCGACAGACTGTAACTCGCCGAATTGACGAATTAGCGTCCAATATAGAGAGAACCTTAAAAATACCGAGCCACAAATTTCCAGTTCTAATCTCTGGCACTTGAGAATAGTGATGCTAGCGATACTGCCCAATTAGCAATTTTCTTAAGGGGAGTTGATAAAGATTTCAATATTACAGAAGAGTTAGCTGCTCTTGTCCCTCTTAGAGGCACCACTAAAGCCGATGCATAAATGGGGGGGGGGGTTCACTGAAACCTTGAACCGGCTTGGCTTGAAATATACAAATCTATCTGGTGTAACAACAGACGGAGCTCCTGCGTTTGCAGGAAAACGAGAAGGGTTAGTTATATTACTACAAGCAGAGGCAGCTAAAGTAGGAAATATTTCTGTAATGCAATATCACTGCTTAATAACAAGAAAACCTTTGTGCTAAATCCCTAAATTTAGTTAGTGTTTTGAAAGTTGTTGTAAAAGTAGTGAATCTCATTCGTTCACATGGTTTGCGACCTAGAGAATTCCAAAATTTCTTACAAAATCTTGATTCAGAATTTGAAGATATTGTTTATTATACTGAAATAAGATGGCTGAGCCGTGGCAAAATGTTGAAGCGAGTGTTTGACCTAAAAACCGAAATACAAACATTTATGGAGGAGAAGGGAAAACCTATTGATCAATTTAAAGACTCAGAATGGATGTGTGATTTTGCCTTTCTGGTAGATACAACAACACAACTGAACGAACTTAGTTCAAGTCTCCAAGGTAAGGACCAATTATTGATCACTACTATGATTGATCACGTGAAGGCCTTTGAAACAAAACTGCAACTTTGGGAATCACCAAATAAGAAACAATAGCTTTGTGCATTTCCCAGCCCTACAAAACTATAATAATCAAAATTCTCAAAAGTATGCAGAATTCATATCAGAATAAAGAACCGAATTCCACGTTAGATTTCAAGACTTCAAGGAGAATGTTGTAAGTTTCAATATGTTTTCTTCCCCTTTCTCCATTAATATAGACGGGGTTCCTGAGGATCTGCAAATGTAATGCGTGGATTTTCAACGCGTGTCAGACCTAAAGAATAAGTTTAACAATGTCCCCTTACTACAAATCTATCGAGACTACTTTCCCAGAGAAAAATATCCAATTCATTTTGCATCACTTTTCGGTAGCACATACATATGCGACAGTGGCGGCTGGTGACATTGTTGCAGCGTTGCACAACTCCCAATAATTTTACACCTAATTCGTAGTTTCTTTTCCTTTAATGTTTTAGTTTTATAGATCTAATGCACTCAAAAATGTGTTAAATTCATCTATATTTTGATATTATTTATCCAAATGCTTCACACTGTACCTATAAAAGCTGCCGCCTTCAAATCAAACTCCAGGGGGTTAGCTCTCTTGTGGCAACTCCCAAGCAGACAGCGCGGCGTACAGGACGAGGCTGGACGAGGCCAAGCTTGTGCATAGCATGCCGACCAGCATGGGTAGCAGGGAGTTGCAGACGAGCTGCCAGCCCCCTGGCAACACTCAGTTCCAAATGGCCCCGTTAGACTGCACCACTCTTTGGAAATGACAACACTCTCGATTTCTCTTACCCCGCGAAGGGTAGTTTAGTTAGTTAGTTATTTAGTTAGTTAGTTATTGTTGTTTTAAGGGGCGGAACTACGAGGTCATCTGCCCCTGAAGGGTAGTTTCTTTCCCACACCACTAGAGAATGCTATACCACCCACAACGGTACAAATATCGGAATTTCATAGGGAGACATTAGTTGGTTCACACCCAATTATTTATAGATGTTTTCTCATCATAACTTCATTTAATATTTTTGTCAGTTGTTCTGTGAAGCGAGCCTAAGAACGCCACCGTGCTATAAGTACAGTAGATAAGTGGCTGAACTATTTTGCGACGTATTGTTGGTGTACTTTAGCGGTTTATGTTTGCTTTTACCACTCTTGTTCTTGCGGTATTTGGGTTGCGATTAGTTCTGTATTTAGTTGATTTGAGTATTTTGGTTCCAGGCAGATACTTAACTGTGCATTTTTATTATTATTATTATTATTATTATTATTATTATTATTATTATTATAATTGTTTGGTTGATTGTGAGTAGACCTATGCATTCACTACGAAATTTCTTGGCTAGCAAAATTCAGTGTTTTGTTAGTTTGCTTTTCGCGCCACTTTCCGATGTAGCACCCAGATTTATCATCTGTGCATCTTGTAAGTTACCGTAGTATTTTATTTTAACGGAATGTTTAGTTTGAAACATTAATTGTATTGTGGAGTGTGAGTGAAAATGAATAGAGTAAGTAATTTGCTAGTCAGACAGTTTTTCCAGCTCCCTGATGACGATACACTTACAGTAAAAACACTCGGTGCACCATTACCGGATAAGTATTGTCCAAAATATAAGTATACGAGGGCGTTTAAAGGAGATATTTAAGGCAATAATAATTGGTTATGTGAATGCGATATTAAAAACGCTTTATTCTGTTTTACATGTTTGTTGGTGGAGAATTCGCGTGGACCAAAATAGGAGTTATGGAAAATAAAGAAACATGAATCTTCAGCTGAGCGGCTTCGGTGCCGTAGTTGGTAGCATGCTGAGCCTCTATGCCCAAGATCGCGGGTTCAAACCCGGCCGAAGTCATCGGATTTTTTAAGAGCGTTAAAAATCCCCCAGTATGCATTCCTTCGAAGGGGAAGTAAAGCCGGCGGTCTCATGTCATAGATTTATGGCATGTTAAAGAACCTTCCACTTATTACACCTGTGTGAAGCTAAATTATAGGTTAAAAATTTGAACAACGCTCTTTGGTTCCAACGTTCGTCGCCAGGAGCCGACTGCGGTGGCGTGTAGTAACCAAGTTCTGAACTAGTAGTCGTTTACGATGGCCTTTGGCGGCAAAAGTAGGAACTGCTTGAAATTCAATGTCTGTAGTCTTCACTTGAATTAAAAACAGATAACACTCACTAATACAACCATCACAATTAACACCGGTTATCAGACAGTTTCTCCACACACCCGAAGTACAGGGGGCTACATGACTGCCTTGTCGCAGCTCCTAAACTGAGGAACCAACCAACCAATCTTCAGCTGTTTGAAATTGACACTTTTTGGAACTGTTAACGAAGATGCACAATTGGACAGTGCCTATAGAAGGTAAATTGCGGAATATAACGAAGATGTTAGGCACAATAGATATGTGTTAAATATTGTAATAAACTGTATTCGTTTCTGTGGTTCTTTCGGACTGGCCTTGCGTGATCATGATGAAAGTGTAACATCAACAAATCCATGTGTTTTGAGAGAACTAATTAATTTTACCGCTGAGTTGGATGCTGTGTTAAAGGTCATTTGGTAAGGGCAACTGTTTTCAAAGGAACGTCCAAAACAATTCAAAATTAATTTTTACAGATTATGATGGAGGTTTGCCAAGAAGAAGAATCAAAGCAAATAAAGGAATCGGAAATTTTTGCCATTATAGCAGATGAAACTAGTGATATTTCAAACATATTTCAGATGGCTGTTGTGCACCGATACGTAGTAAGAGGCAAACAAAACATGATGCACACACATTAGCAGCGTGTTTACTGGATGAATTAAAGAAGCAGAAATTGAACGAAACTCCGCAAAAATGAATTGCGCCGACGTATGACAGAGCGCACTTCATGGCTGGTTCCTCTGATGGGGTTCAAGCTATAGTAAAAAAAAAAAGACTGATAGTCAGTCTGAAAGACTAGACTTTATATCATTTTAAATGCTACAAATGCTGCGTGAACTCAAAGTCCGTTAGCAAGTGCAAACCAATGTCAAAGGAGGTAGCTGGCTGGATGACGACACGCTCACCGGAGCGCGCGGGGAAAGGAGGAAGCTCAAGCAGTATTATGACGTCACACACCTCAGTGCATGCTCGGTACATTTCGTCCCGTCACCGTAACGTAACGCCAGACCCCAGCGTAACTACGAAGTCGACAAGATCATTTAAAATGATAAAAATCCTATCCTTATGCAGAATATGTGCCCGTCTTTGTTAGTAATAACATTTTTCGTTAACGTACAAACTTTTCGGTTGCCATGTTTTTATGTTAAGAATGTTTATTATCCCGGAGATTGAGACCCAACCTTAGACAACCTGCTGTGTTTAAAATTCTTCCCATGAACTCAGGCATAGGGCTTAAATACATAAATCTGATTTTTTTAATGAATTCCTATAGGAAGAAGCCCAAAAGAGCCATTAAAATTTGTCTATTTGTCGAACGTACAGTTATTTTGGAAAACCCATGTATTTCAGTTTCTATAGAACTGTAGTTTATCTAACGTTAATTAATTTTTGTTACATGTGTAAACTTCCCATATAAAATTGCGACATCAGAAATTTTGGTGCAACACCCAGCTTTACTTACCACCGGCCGCCACTGATATGCGAACAAGTGTTCTCCAGCATGAAACATGTGAAATGCGCAACGAGAACGCGAATCACCGACAGCCATCTGGAGAGTTCACTTCGAGTTGCTACAACATCAATCAAACCAGATATTGGATGCCTTGTTCGCGAGAAGCAGTGCCAGGTGTCGCATTGACAGGTAAAATATTAATTATAGTATTCTTATATAACATTGATATATATTTAATTTAATTTTAAAAATAACTTAATATATGATTAAGATTTTAATAAAAATAACATATCAAAATATTAGCTATTTTTTAAATTAATTGGATTATCTTAGAATTTATATCCCATTTAATACGGTAGAAAACATCGAATAATATGGCCCGCAACCCAATTCACCGTAACGACAGTGGCCCTTTTCCAGAAAAGGTTGGACATGCCTACTTAGACGGGACCGCTTTTGGGTAAAACTTCGTTTTTAAGAAAACAAGAAGCAAATCGTATAACATTTGGGCATCAGGACTTTTAGAGATAATTTGACCCTGCTGAGTTCGAAAATGCCTGATGCCCACTCTAGAAATGGACCGGAAGTCCACAATTCAAGATGGCGGCTTTTTCCCGAAGTTTGCTACTTTGAGCTCGCGAGTAAAAACTATTCAGCATTTGCGCCGTTTTTCTTCGCAGCTATGTAGAGGAGGCATACAGCTACCTGTTGCATACTATGGTTATCCTGAAACTTGGAATTTTAACCCTGGAATCGTACCTGAAATCTGACCTATGTTTTTTTTTATTTTTTATTTTTTTTAAGTTAGGTACTTTTGTTTCGCTTAGATTACCCGGTAAACGAACATTTGTGACTGAATAATACTTGTAGTGACAACATTCAGCATTACGTTGCGCAGTCGCTTATCCCGCTGCGTCAATTAGGAACTGCAGGAGGGCGTTGAAAGTGCAGCCGTACGCGCGCGGCAGGCCCGGCAGTCCGGTACCTTATCGATGTGCAGCCGCACTGCCCGGCACTGCCTGAAGATGAGTTCTATCATGCTTCATATGACAGTACAGCAACGGCTGCTGACCAGCTTTTGAGTGTAATGCACGACCCCGCGAAAGTTTTCACATTCTTTCATGATGAAAAGATGCAATATTCTTTGGCTAACTTGATCAAGTCAATCTCAGAAGATAGTGACAACTTTCGTTACTGGTGGTCCAATATTGATATGGTAACAACGTTACTGATGTTCACTAAAGCGATAAGAGACGGTGATTGGGTACTGTATCGCAAGTATCTAACGGAGATGCTTCCCTACATCGCACGCTATGACCACGGCAATTACGTCCGATCTATGGCCGTGTATATATCTGATATGAATGAATTGAGTCCAGATGTCGCGGACGCAGTTTAAAGGGAGATTTCGCTGTCCCGAGAAGCTCTAACAATTTTAGTCAAGTTGATCCAGACCAGGCACAGGAATGGATAGTTGGAGTCTGCAAGAATGAAGGAGGCATCGTAGGAATCACTCAAAATACGTCCTCACTCCAGCGGTGGGCACTTTCATTTCATTGGCGGAGTGAAATCTCGAAGTTGGTGTGTGATATGTATGGCGTGCGCTCTGTGGAGAGACAACACTGATGAAAATTCTCTCCTGCGAGTAATGGAGGCCTGCGATCTGCTGAAACAGGATCAAGGCATCTGTAACATTGCCAACAAGGACCAAGCATCGAAAGAAATCGAATAATCTCTTTTGAATGCCAAGGCGGAAGGACAGGCAGCAGTCCTGGACTTTGTACGTAAGCGCTTTCTCACTCAGGAGACAGGACTGCCTGAATTAAGTTATTACGCCAGATTACCAAAGTGCAATGCACTTACCCTCTCAGATCTATATAAGGTCAATGTCAAAGGACACTGCGATTGCCCTTCCAGCGGACAGAAAAGGAATGTGCCGCCTCCTTGTTGCATACGAGGGTGGACGAGAGGTTGAACTAAGCCACATTATGAAACACGAACTACTTCCGATTCCTATAAACCTCTGCGAAATGAATGGTGACTTCAGAAGCGCCAGTGATTAAAGTACTCTCACTTCTGTCATTACTTCTGGAATTGACTGCCCCGGAACCATTCCCGTCGCTAACGATACGTCTGTTTTGATTATTGATGGACAATCACTGGTAGTTGCACTTGGAAAGCCTTCTAAGTCGCAGCCTACTTTCGGAGATTTTGCTAGCCGTTTCGCAAAGAGGATACAGCACTTGGGAAAGCCCTACACAAGGGTTGATATCGTATTTGACCGCTACAGGCCTTTTTCAGTGAAATCATCAACCCGCAAGAAAAGAGCAAAAGGTAAAACGCCAATACGACGAAAAATAGACAATGCTTATGTGCCATTACCACCAGACTGGAAGGGCTTCTTGGCTTTGCCCGAGAATAAGGCAGACCTAGCCAATTTCTTGATCAATGAACTATAATTTTGCTATGTACAACAACTTTGTTCTTCGCTTCAGCAAACAAACCTCCGTTCAACCTACAAATAAATCAACATAGTAATATTTCACTTTGCATGGGTGCGGAACGTCCGCAGAGCGGCTGGCGGGGCGCCTCGCCGCCTAGCCTGCCGCGCGGCTGCAGTTTCAACGCCCTCCTGGAGCTACTAATTGACGCTGCGGGCTAGGCGTATACGCATAGTAATGCTGAATGCTAGAACTACAATTGAATCGGTCATTTCTAAAAGGCCATTTCTGACATGTTTGGTGAAAATGAGTTAAGCATGGATTGGGGTTCTTCAGAGGTAAACACACCATTCCATGCTGAAATGACCTCTTTCTACCTTTTAGTGTAGTGACAGGATGGCAGTGTCATTTAGATTCATTTCTAAAGGGCCCTTTCTGGGGTAGAAGAGGCAGTTTAGCAAGGAACCAGAGCCAGCTAGAAACAGATGCAATCTGTCTATTATTCGAATATGTGCCAAAAACATCTCAATGAAGTTTTTTGATACCACCAACCATTGACCTAGCGGTGGAAAAAAATGGAGTTTTGGGAGAAAAGCAATCACATTACCTCCCTTAATAGGCACAATATAAAACCGTTTCAAATGGTCAATAGTCGTCTAAAATGTTCTGTCTGAAAGAATTTTCATGATCCACCCTTACGCAAAGGGATGAGCAAAATGTTTTCTTAATTATAAGAAAATGTATGCTAAACATGTGGAACTATTGTAGATATACAACAATTGGCAAATTTAGTGCCCTTTGTACGGCCAACGTGTACCCATTAACCCGAAAAAGATATAATACATCAAGCAAGTTATGAAGTACAGTAGAACTCCAATTATGCGAATCAATTGGGACCGGACTGAATTCGGATAATAAAAAAAAATCGATAATTGGATCTATATAAAATGGTACACACACATATGTATTTTAAAGAAAAAGAGCTTACTTTTGGTACTGTATGTATTTTTAATCATGTAATTAAATTAAAAGGCAACACTTTTACATGTTACAAGTGTACGTACTTACAAGTGCTGTACAATACGAGTAAATGAAAGTCATTGTTGCTGAACATCTCAGGCAAAGTAAGCTAATCATCACAATAATGTTAGCGCTGCGCCTACAATAGCTTCGTGTAGGGAAGGACAATAGCGCGCGTAGACAGAATCATTATTTTGCGAATCTAATTTTTTTTCTAAAAGTGATTCGGATAGTCAGAGTTCGGATAATTGAAGTTCTACTGTACATCCCACATGAATGTATTTTGACGATTTATTGAAATGCCCAACAGAACAACTAGAGCCATACACAAGAGGAACACACGATGCTACTCCGTGTTATGAAATACCATTATATGTAAAAAATATTTATACATTAGAGAATGATAACATTACAAAATAAAGTGTTTTAGCAAGTTTAACACAAGTGATCATTAAAGAAACGAATGACAAAAAGAATAATAAACATTTAGTACATATACATGTTTACTCTTGAGAGTCATTTCTAAAAGGCCCTTATTTTGCAGAATTAAGAAGCTGATTCCGCCCTTTCTAATGAACCAAACCAAACAAATTTTGTGTCGAAACAGCTATTCTGGCAGTGACATGTAATGTACAAAAAATGTTGGTCTCAAATCAATAGTTTAAATTTAAAACATATTTTTGTGTTTTTTCTCAAAACTAGTCTCCATGCACATGGGGCCTTTTAGAAATGACTGATTCAATTAATGTATCGTCCCAAAGTTTCGTTTACCGTGTACATTTTCCGTAATCAAAGCGAAACAAAAGTAACTTAAAAAAAAACAACAACACACAAGACGGATTTCAGGTACGATTCCAGGGTTAAAATTCCAAGTTTCAGGATAACCAAAGTATGTAACAGGTACTGCTCGAGTCTAAGCTGCGTGAACCTGAGAGGAATGTGCATCGCAGATTATTAGTGGTGGTGTTGACGAGTGATGAGGTTTCTCGGTCCGTGCATAGCACAGAACCAAATACATTGGTCGGTGACTCACTCAGTCATTACTAACACCACAGTGGTTTGAGCAACGGCCGAATGTTAGCAATATTGGAATAGAAAGGAATACCATATATCACGGTGGGCTGTTTACAGATCCTTCTCTTCACGCCCGACCCTTCCCTGCTCTTTCTCCTCGCCCTGCAAGTTCATAGAGCTTGGACTCGAGCAGTAGCTGCATGCCTCCTAGATACATAGCTGTGAAGTAAAACGGCGCAAATGTTGAATAGAATTTACTCGCGAACTCAAAATAGCAAACTTCGGGAAAAAGCCGCCATCTTGGACGCCATCTTGAATTGTGGTCTTCCGGTCCATTTCTCGAGAGGGAATCAGGCATTTTCTAACTTAGCAGGGTCAAATTATCTTAAACAGTCCTGATTCCCAAATGTTATACGATTTGCTTCTTGTATATCGATTTTCAGAAAAAGCGGCCCGGTCTATTTAGACCATTACCTGAAATAGATATCAGTCAGAAAATTCTACCAAAATACTAATCTATAGACATGATTTTAACGATATTAATTATGTAGACAATATTTGGCAATGATCCCCTCTGATTACAGCCGAGTGTATCTCAACATGAAGCTACCCCATCACCTATGATCGATAATAACACCATTCTGATTGCAATCTGTGTTTTTGCTTGCCCCTTCTCATAGATGTAAATTACCTCATGTTCTTAGTTTGAAATGAAGGCTTGGAATAAAAATGCACTGCTATCTTTAAACCCACAATATAACTTTGAATGTGTGTAAGCATAGTTGGAGGTATGAAAAATCAGTAACCTCAAATATGCTGAGGACTCTGTTACAGGCTGGAACCATTTCCATGCACTTGGCTGAAGGGAATTTGGTATCATGGAGCACATTGCATGTTCTGTCATTGACATTCGCCCACCATTGCCTCTGTTTGCATTGTGTCAGGACCAAGAAATCTGGACTGCTACACACTGTAATCTTTAGTGACAAATCTGGTTATCTTTGAGTTCCGAAGATGGAGCCTTGAGATTCAATCCAGTATTTTCTGTGCAGTGTCTTATTTAGGTACCATCCCAACATTATTCAGGAACAGAAGTGGCATATCATGGAAAACTACTTTTAGGATGGAACCCACTTCCTCCCAGTTATCCTCCCACAGCTGTATGGACTCCACTCTAACCCTCAGACTAGAATTGAAATGAAAATCGAACCCAGGACCTGTGTGATAGGAACTTCAATACGAACCCCAAGACCACATAAGGCGGTATACTCTGCCAAGACAATTAATTCTGTTCTGAGTAATTGGAATATGATACCAGGGTGTCGAGTGGTCACCCGTTTTTAAATTCCCGTATATTTCCCGAACGAAAATCGACCAAATTCCCGCATATTTGAGATCTGTGAGACTAGAGTTCGCAAACCGAAGGGGTGAAAAATGATTCTTAAAGCACGAATCACGTTTTTCCAGGGTAAGTGTAACTGCATAGCGTCAGTATGTTGTCTCATGATCAGACGTCTAAACACGTACTAGAGCATCGCCGTCTACAATTCTCAAGCCGTGGCATAAAGTATGGCAACACCGCCCATCTGTCATCTGGGAGGCCTAGCGCAAGCACATGGTAATTGCTAACACTGCGTAAACACATAGATTTTGACGCCAAATGTATCCGAAAACACAACAGAACATAACGTCCGCTAAATCTACACACAAATATCACAAATAAAGGATACATATTATCATGCTATGTACTGTCGATTCCCGATAAGGTAATAATAAAAGGCAGTACTGTACCTCAATGTGGCAATGTCTTTAGTTTCCTTTTATTGCTGCTAAGCTCACTGCCGTCATTGACGCGCTCAGAAAAACATACAGTACTGTTTGTAGAAAGTGAAAGACCCAGAAGAAATGGTCGGAGACACTCCCAGAACAGGGGTCGTGTAGGCCTGCGGTACCATACTAAGTGATTGAAATCGCAGCGAGTTGGCGTGCCATTGGCCCACCAGCAGAGGCGGCCGGTGATATTGGACTCAAGGACGCCGCCTTCCCACCCTCCTCCCTCCTCATCAGCCATGATATTCTCTCTCCTCGCAACTAATGTTTTGCCATCATGACAAAATGTGTGTAGTTCCACTCCTTGTCGGTAGAGCAGCGCACTGGATGCTCGTGAGGACTCATCAAAATTCGCCCGCTTTGTTATTTATGTTGCCATGGCAACGCATACCTTCAGCTATCCCCTCTCCATCTTCTCACGCGCTACGTCACGAAGCGTGTGGACTCGGTCGGCTTGAGTCTGATGCAGCCACTGCCTGCCCATTCAACGATTACGGCATTGGTTTATGCGTACAACCTCGTTTCCAAATATAGGCGCTAGGAAGCAGCACCAAGTCACTGTGGCAGACATCAGTTTTGTATTGATGTTAATGGCGAAGTTGGAATGTATTCTGAATGATTTTATGATGTAGTACTGCTGCGTGCCCTTTTGTAAATCAGAACTGGGCAAGTTAGAATACCGGGGAATTTCATGAGATACAATCGGACAATTCATTGCGTGAGAAGTGGTTACGTGGAATTTCCAGAGAAGATGACACGAGAGGAAGCAAATGGTTACCTTCTGATCGCTCTGTTGCTTGTAGTCTTCATTTTCTTCCTGAGAGCTTCAGATCACATAAATTATTATCAAATTGGTTGCAACTAGTGGGACGTGGGTTGGCGACTATGGGACCCCAGCTGAGTTTCCTTGAGCTTAGCTCCTCTCTTATATATTTCATGTCAACTCTTACCCCAACATTATTAGGGTATCGGAGGCCTGGGATGTCTTTCATTTCCCTGCCTTAATTGGCTCTTGTCTTTTTCTTTCCTGCTGCCCTAATTTTTGTAGGAATAGGCCTCATTTTGTCCTTTTTCTGCCTTCTCTAAGAGGCCCTAAAGGAGGTAGGGTGTGCGTTGTCCCATCAGGCACGGTGCACCTTAGATATCTATACATCCTCAATGATGGAGATAATTGTTGTTTAAAGGGGTGAAATATCTAGGTCATCTACCCTTAATGGTTTAGGTGATGGTGGGAAATTATGATGAAATGAAATCTACAGCTAGGCTTAACTAATTACTGACTTACAACTAACTTATGTACTAGAAGAAGAAAACGACAATAATAAAAGAAAGAAACGAATAAGGGAAATAAACGACGGAAAAGAAATGCCCTCTATCTTCGAAGGGCAGATGACCTTGCTGTTCATCCACTTAAAACAAGAATCAATCTTTGAAGAATGAGTAGAGGTACTTGGAAACTACTAGAGCCATTAAAGGCAGGTAGAAAAGGGAAAGAGTCCACCCCCAAGTCAATGCAAAAAGGGGAAAATTGATCATGCCCTGGAACACATCACGGTCGCAAACTCCCGAGCTCAAAAGCTCAGCTTTTGAAGGTGTAGCCCTATCCAGGGTGCATTACGTGTGGTGAAGCTTCACACACCCTGCCTCCTTCGAGGCCTTGTGTAGAAGCCATTAGATGTTATGAAACTAAAAGAAGAGGGCTGACCCCTCGAAGAATGAGGGTATCAGGATAGATGATATAAGGGTCAGTTACGGCAGAGAAATGAATGACTCCCTAGACTTTCGATGCTCTAATGCTATCCGGGTTGGAAGACAACAAGAGTCGACTAATGGAGGTCGACAGGTAGATGACATAGAAGAGCCCAGCACAAGTGGAAATAATAACGCCTCTGCTGGGATCCAATGGTCTCCAACCCAAGTCCCTCTAGACCTAGTTGTGAACCCTTGTGGTGGGGATACACCCTCAAGGGCTCATGGCTAGTGAAGTTGGGAATTGGCGACCCTGATGGATTCCTGAGCTGGGTCCGGTTTTCTTCTTTTTCCAGTGACTGGGAACAAATATTTTTCATACCTTTGTTATTTCTTTAAAAACAATAGTGCCTAGTCCAAACGAAATAAGGAAATCAAGCTTCAAAAATATGTGAGAAGAAAAAACACAATTCATGTATGAAATCATCTCTGTACTGGAAAAGCATCACAAAAAGCAGTTTACATCTTAAACGGTTGAGTCCCCGCTCGGTAAAATTCACGAGCCGCCACTGCCCACCAGTGTCCTCTGTCTTGGGCCCGGGCAGGTCAGTGTTCCGCACAGCTCTGTTGGCGTGGGGCCGTCATAACAAGTGCAAACGTGTAAGCAAATGCAACGATGCCTCTCCGACATCACAGGGTGGACTATCAGCATGTGAGTGCGGTTGAACGGGGAAGAATGTTTGGGCTCCGGGAGGCGGGTCTGTCATTACGGGACATTGCGGCTCGTACAGGGCACGCTGCGTCAACAGTAAGGCGTATGAGGATCCAGTGGAGAGAGGAGGGCCGTACAAAGCGACGACAGGGTACAGGCCGACGCAATGAGACCAAAGCGCGGGACGACCGCCATCTTCTCTGCACGGCCGTATCGGACAGTACAGCGTCGTCCTCAGTGTTGGCTCGACGTTGGAGCACTGCAACGGGGATGGACATGTCTGCGTCGACGGTGCGGTGCCGTCTTTTGAGGACTGGACTGGTAGCACGCATGCGTCGGCTTCCATTGACTGGGAACCACCGACGCCTCCGACTACAATGGACACGTGCACGCCGACACTGGCAGTCTGAGTGGCGAAATATAGAGTTTTCAGACGAGTCCCGCTTCAACTTGTCTTACAGTGATGGCCGCATACGCGTTCGACGCCGCCGCTGAGAACGCAATCAGGCAGACTGTATCGTTGAGCGGCTTAGCGGACAAACACCAGGTGCGCAATTGCCAGGCGATCGCGGCTCATACGTCTTGCGGGCAATCTTAACAGTGACCGCTACATCAGGGAAGTTTTACAGCCCGCGGCACTGCCCCTTTTGCAGGCCGTTCGACAGGCTATATTTCAGCAAGATAATGCCCGCCCGAATGTGGCCAGGCATGTGCAAGCCTTCTTCGCAGGACGACGGATATCTCTGCTTCCCTGGCCTGCCCGTTCGCCTGACATGTCGCCCATCGAACATGTCTGGAATATGGTCGGTCGGCAACTTGTTCGTTCAGGTCCACCTGCTACCACTGTCGATGCTTTGTGGACGCGCTGTATGATTCCATGCCACGACGTCTAGCGGCTCTGAGTGCAGCACGTGGTGGCGCGACACCGTAGTGAAGATCGACCGTCAACGTGCATGTACCGGACTGTCCTTCTAATCAGTAATGTATTGTCATGTCCCGAATCTGTGGTATAAAGTGCAATGTGGTCACATCTCTTGTTTTTGGTGTTTCACTTTCTACAAATAGTAGTGTATTTAAGAATATTCTAACAAACTTAGAGACTGCCTATGATAAAAAATTCTTCACTTTTTGTCCACACATGCACTCGTCATAGTCATAATAGGCGCCTAAACATAATGCTGACAGTCTAGCAATAATGCTCCACTGGTCACTTAATTTAAAAATAGGTAGCTTTCTAATGAAATCTACCTAAAGGCACTTGCCAACTGAGTACAGTTCATAATGTACTGGAATAGGCTATAGAGGCCACATGAAAATATATACCGAAACTAAATTACTAGGCACTGAAAGTCCACCTCACTGTCGTGATCAAACCGTAGTGTATGACCAGTTATGCTGCCATAATTTGACTTACAGTCAGGCAAACAACACTTCCTAGGCATCTGAAATAGTCTAATGAAATATTAGTGAAGAATTTGATCGTTAAATTCATTAGTAGGTATTAGTTACACGTACAACTTAAAACGGGAAATACTCACTTCTACAACTTTCAGCAGGTCTGATTTACCACGAGGAATTTCACGGGTGTTGAAATAGTTAGTATGAACTGTTTTTAGATGCTGTCATATCAAACTAAAAAAAAAAAAAAAAACATTTATGAATAAAACTTAGCATGTGGTCTTACGTGTTTATAGAACTTACGGACTCTACTAAACGTTGGCAATTCTACCAACAGCACGGCTTAAGAATTATAGACGATGATGACTAGAGACAAATGAAGTCCATCTGGATAGGTCATTATCCAGTTTACGACGAAGTATAACTTGTGATCGTGAAAGTCACGGGAAACTTGTCATACACGAACGGTGTCGATCACATCCAATTGCATACCGTACCCACGACTTCCCCAAAGTCAGACCGCGCTCCACCGTAAACTCGCGACCACAGAGCGGAAATCGCGAGAAGTAAGTCAACCCGCTTTCGAGTGGTGTCTATACCTACTTGCCACACTCGATCATGCCCGACTGCGAACTCGCCACCTTCCACTTCGCTAGGCCAACGGAAATCTCGTCTAACGGCCAAGAGCGGCGTCGATAACGTACATAGCGACATTTCTCCATAGCTGTCCGCGAGAACCGAGATCTCGTCAAACGGACGGCGAGCGGCGTCGATTGCGCAACATCATGATATTTATCCATGCCAGACCGCAATATGTCTCCGTGGAATCTCGTCAAACGGACCACGAACGGCACTGATAACATAGTGTTTGACGAGTTATCTACATTCGACCGCGAGGACAAAGTGAAACCTGTCAAACGGCCGAGAGCTGCGTTGCTTTGACGTTAACATCGCAATACGCCGGCCCCGTGGTGTTGGGGTAGCGCGCCTGCCTCTCACCCCGGGTTCGATTCCCGGCTCCGTCAGGGATTTTAGAAACTGACGTGAGGGCTGGAACAGGGTGCACTTAGCCTCGTGAGGACAATTGAGTAGCTGTCTGACAGTGAGGTAGCGCCCCGATCACGAAAACCAAGATTAACGGCCGAGGGGACCCGATGCGCTGATCACGTGTCACCCCAATATCTGCAGGTCAATAGGCTGGGCAGCGGTCGCTTGGTAGGCCTAGGCCCTTAATGGGCTGTAGTGTCAGGGGTTATGATTTTATTTGTTATAACATCGCAATACAGTACCTTTCCTCATTGTTCCCCTGTACCCAGTCTCGACCTCGAAGTCGTAGGAACAGCTGAAATATCGTTCAAGTGACGGACGGCGATGTAGGCGAAAGTCGAAGTAGCATAAAGGTTCCAACTTCTGCTGAATATCCTTCACCCGTCACATTGAGCTTTCAAACGTACAATTGACATACAAATTACAGCTCGGCATGAAATTAACTGGTCTCCTCGGTGAATAATAACAATCAATATTCCTTCCGTCATTGTCTAGCAACGACCGTAGCGCGAGTAGCTCGGCGCGGGTGGGGTACTGCCGGCGATCGGCCAGGCACGGCACAAGGCTTACTAGCCTTGGGCACGGCAGTCGCTGCCGCGCCGTGACGTTGGCTGGGCTCTCACCCCGTTTAACGCTCTAAGCGGCGGTACCGCAAAATGCGGGTGGCGGCGCCGTCAGCAGGCGAAATAGAAGACCGAGCGACAGGACTCTACCGATCGTTCGGAAGCTAAGAAGTCGGGCATTATAAGACTTTTCAAGATTTTCCGGATCAAATACCGTATATTTCCCGCATTTTTCCTGGGTCACTAGAATTCTCGTATATTTCCCGCATATCCGTATTTCCCGTATCGCTCGACACCCTGTGATACACTCAGCCTCGTGGGGATATCTTACAGAGATGGGTTTGGTTCCTCCCTCTGTTATCTTTGAAGTGGTTTTCTACCTGCAGTTTCCAATTTTTACTCCAGGCAAAATTAAGGACATGGCCACCCATTCTCAAGCCAGACCAAGTTACAATTACATTCACCAGTACAGACACTACAATAACACGGGTTATCACAAACTTTCTTTTGTTTGTGTGTGTGTAAATACTCCCACATCCAAATGTAAGGGTATAATTAGTTCAGGCCAAGCCAACTCAGGTGCTTCGTGAACACCGGCCGGCACTGGCAAAGACACCGATGCTCTGCTGTAGGAGAGGAACGTGTAGTGGCAGCGCTTAGCGAGGCGGCAGTCGTGTTGTTGTTTGGTGAATGGGGCTTGGCAAATCAGCGCGCGTCAGGCGGCGTACCAGTATAATAATAATAATAATAATAATAATAATAATAATAATAATAATAATAATAATAATAATAATCCCTGGCACTACAGCCCATGAAAGGCCTAGGTCTACCAAGTGATCGCTGACCAGCCGATTGGCCTGCAGGTTTCGGGGTGACGCGTGGTCAGCACATTGGGTCCCCTCAGTCGTTAATCTTGGTTTTCGTGACCGGGGCACTGCCTCACTGTCAGACAGCTACTCAATTGTCCTCACGAGGCTGAGTGTCCCCGTTCCAGCCCTCACTTCAGTTTCTAAAATCCCTGCCGGAGCCGGGAATCGAACCCGGGGCTTCCGAGTGAGAGGCAGGCGTGCTACCCCAACACCACGGGGATGGCAGCGTACCGGTATGAAAACAAATAATAATAATAATGCCAATTTTGTGTACAGACAGAAATAATTGTGTTATTGCGCTCCTGATTTTGCACTAATTTTCAACATTCTTCGTTTATATTTGGCGTCGCTTTGAAGTCACTAATTTGCCGATATTTGGAACAATCGTTTTGGCAATTGCAATCCGAAATGTAGCTTCCAATGAAGCATCAGACAAACTTAGCCTTGTTTTTGTTTTGTTAATATTCACAATTGAAAAAATTTGTTCACGAACGAACGTTGTTCCGAACAGAGCAACAAATTTCAGGGCAAGGGCATGAATCCTCGGGAATTCTTGTTCCTCAATGGCTTTATACAATGAAATCAAATCACCATTGTAATGGTAAAAGCGGTCTGTCAAAATTGATTGCACTGTAGTTATATCAGCTCAACTTGGAGACTTTATCGTGCATCCTCTGGGCGCACTTTGAGTGCCGGTTTTACTTGTTTTATTTCTTCAAACCTATCTTCACATTCTTTATGCAATGAATAATACTTTTGTGAACTCACTGATGTGTTCATAAGTACTTAAATTCAAGGATTTTAGAGAGGAAAAATTGTTTCAATTTCCTTCTGGAAGCTGACTTTTAAAAAGCAGTTTGAAACTTTCAATACGGTCACACATAGTACTGATTAATTTACTTTTGCCTTGAAACGAGTTATTTAAATCATTTAAATACCCCGTGATGTCTTTCAAGAAAGAGAGATCAGCGATCCATTGCTCATCATCCAAGTCTGACTGTGCTATCACCACTACACGGAGAGGAAAGAGGGGAGGGAGGGGAAAAGCACCGATGCAGCACAGGGGCGCGTAAGCAGTAAGTGCTCGCGTTGGCGTGGCCTGAGTTAGTTATTGAGGTTTTAAGGGGCAGAACTACCGAGGTCATCTGTCCCTAGTATAAGGTTCTGATGACAATGTCCCAAGACCTTGAAGTAAACAACAGCAACAAGTAGTTATCCAATCACATGCTATGAAATGAAGCACCACGCATCTCATATTTACATATTCCAAGGAAAGAACAATTTTATTTCCTTGCACATTTTGGAGTGATTATATTCATGAGATATTTATTTAGTTAATTTCATGTTAATTTCTTGCACGTAGCAAGAATGTCTGTAGCAAGTATATCTAGAAATACACTTATTTTGTGTTAAATATCATGAGTGCCCACCCTTAATAATGGCTTAATATCCCTTTGTTCACCTGCACACATGTTAGCCTGCCTGCTCGCAATCCCACCGTCGTGCTGCTGTCCTGCTCCAGCCTTCTTGCAAGATAATACAGGATGGACAGGAGCGGGCTGAGAGATGGGATAACACAGGATATCCTTCGCATAGCAGCGGGCAGCACGGTATAGGCAGCCCTAATTTCAAAGCAGGATGGGATATCCCCTCCGCATGAAGTGAGCCTTAGGGCAGGAAAATGGGTTAGATTTGCAGAGCTCTTCTATGGACCACATAGAAGAACAGAGGTAACAATGCCTAGCTTTATATGGAAAATCAGCGTAACAAACATTGAACTTGTTTCCAACTATATATGCATATATTTGGTGTACAGAAGAGATTCTTAAAACTGAAAGACATTAGCTATTTTACAAGAAACAGTTTGAGAGTTCAAAAGTAAATGTCAAAAACAAGAGAATCTTTTTGAACCAGCTCCAATTTGCAAACACACTCCAGTTTTTCCTATCCAGGTTCCTCTGTTCAAAATCTATTGCCTGTCTATCCCGTAGCCTTTCTAGGTCTTGCTTTATCAGGTCGAGCCATCTCTTCTTTGGTCGACATCTTGTTAAAGATTACACCAAAGAAATTTAAGCCAATATTCAATATAGATATGGAGATTAGCATCCCCTTAAATGGAGGTTTGGATAGAGGTATGTGTATAAAACTTAGAAACCATGTTCTCCAGTGTTGCCTAGTTAGATTCTATGTAAATATTTTCTTCAGTCGGTTTACATGATTAGTTTCCAGTCCTTGAGCATGCTTTGAGTAACAGTGTGATAAGAACCAGCTGCAACAATATCCAGGGCAGATAGGTGTTGTATCAGTCATTTTGTAACTTGGAATTAGTGTTCCATTCTGAGCCTTAGGCTAGTGTTCGCATTTGCGAATAATTAATTTGTTGATTTTGCAAGTTTTGTGAAAATGTCAAAGTCAGATACAAACTTATTTTTCATTACCTCTATTTGGTCACCACGTGTACGTGACATTTCGTTTTGTAAAACGCTTTCATGTTAAAACAAATATGTTGTAAAATTATTTACTTACTTGTTAGTTCATAAGCCTAGTTCGCTTCTCAGAAAATTCTCCTACTGTTTTAGACACGTTCTACGTTCATCTTGTGCTCATGAAAACTCGTGGTCAACTGATCAGTGATCACCATTTGCTGCTCGCTCATTGGCCAGCCACCACGCAGCTGCTACGGGTCAGCCAATCACCGCTCGTGAGGCCCATCTACTCCAACTGCGAGCCATGGACGCTTCTGGAACATCGTCTGCCTAGCTAATTAAGCGGCCTCCCAGGCTGACTACTTTGTGTTGCTTTCTTCGACGGTCACCATGCTATCCACTAGTCTTGCAAACCGGACTTAAAACTTCAAATATTGCCTACGTATCACCTTAATTTCCTCATCAACAAGTATTATTTAAACTTCGCAATGGCTTTCGACATTTTTCTTTGTGATCAAACCTCGATCACCAGCCACGTGTTTCTACGACATGTTAATGCTAACAAACTTTTTTAGATGTGAACTGTACATATTCAAAGTGCTACGGAAAACTATTCCTACGCAATCTATCTACAAAGTGAATACCTTATCACTTAAGAAATCGTCTTCATATGGCTTATTATAAGTCTCTACTTTTTGTGAAAGCTACTCAAAGTGACATAACTAATGTCATCATTACTGCTCAAGCAATTGTTCTACGTGACACCGTTCGTTTCTTCGAACATTTGGGTTGTCAACCTCACTTCGTTATAAAGTACTCTGTTAATTATACATAACCTGTGTTGTGAAAAGTGTAATTTACTGTTCTACCTTATATGTTATTTCTTTCTGAGGAAAGATTCATGCAAGCCTACTTCAGAAGTTTTCTCAATTTTAATATTTCGGCTTGCTTTGTCATTTTCTCAAGGAATACATATCTACTGGCTTTTGTCATTTTCTGCTTTGAAAATTATTTCAAGGCCATTTTCTATTTGGGATTAGTCTCATTATTTCTCGTGCATACCTGCGTCTGCCATTGCACTTCTTGGAACATTTCATGGTTCACTTTCAGGTAATAGGCCTACTTGCCTACCTGCTTCTGCCATTTCAATTTCTTCGGAAATATTACATGGTTAACTTTCATGCAGCTCACACATAGCTGTGTCTGCCATTGCATTTCCGTTGGAAATATTTGTGTTGCATCTTGGCAACTCCCTAATTCTTTCTCTTTCATCAGGTGCTGCAGGATTTGGCCCCTGTCAGTCACTAGCCCCTTCTATAGGCTACGTATATCTTTTTCTATGTAACTGCCTTTTCAGTTTCCCTTATTTTTTTTTCATAGGGTACTTCAGGATTAAGCCCCTGTCAGCCACTAGCCCCCTTCATAGGCTATGTCACTATTCTTTTCTCTTTCTATAAAAGCTACCTTTTGTATTAAAATATTTTAGAGCCTAACCTGGCTCACAATTCAATGAATTACATTTTCTTTGCCAGAAAAGCAAAGTTGTACAAAACTGAATATTGTTTTTTGTTATTTTCTGTTTATTGAAAGAAAATATAAATGTCTAAGCTACCTGCTCTTTCTTTCTTCTTTTCTTGTGTCATATATGCTAAATGTTCCCATGTTCCTTAACGCTCAAAATTTGTTCTATTTTGAATTCACTCAAAATACGTCTGATAATGGAGACCTTTAATTGGTCTATCCAATGGTTAGTGATAGTTCATCATACCACTTAGGACCAGATAACCTTGATATACCCCCCTTAAAAACAATTACCACACCATAACCATAATCCTTAGTTCTACTGTCTAAAATAATGCATCTTAGGAAGTTAAACATTAACAAACTACAGCACCGATTAATAACAGCTGACCAGCAAAGATTATCATGATGAGTTATAACATTTTAACCATTACTATCTTGTATACCAGTTGAATCAACTGCCCCTAATAATATTGTTTTATGCAACCCAACTAGCATTGTTAGCAGGAAGGTCGATATTCCTCTGCTTGCATCCCGTATGGTATTAATGCACTGAAGCATGTCCTGCAAATTCAGGGTCAGATGACCTCGTAGTTCCGCCCCTTAAAACAACAATAACTAACTAACATGTCCTGTAAACAATACTGAACCCTATTACTTTTCTCTCAATCAATGTGAGTACAGACTAATACGAGGTAAAAACAATAGTATTCAGTATAGTTTTTAGCGGCTTCGGTGGCGTAGTTGGTAGCATGCTGAGCTTCTATGCCCAAGATAGCGGGTTCAAACCCGGCCGAAGCCGTCGGATTTTTTAAGAGCGTTAAAAATCCCTCAGTATGCCTTCCTTCGGAGGGGAAGTAAAGCCGGCGGTCCCATGTCATAGATTTATGGCATGTTAAAGATCTTTCCACTAATTACACCTGTGTGAAACTAAATTGGATAGGTTAAGAATATAAACAACGCTCTTAGGTTGCTACGTTCGTTGCCAAGAGCCGACTGCGGTGGCGTCTAGTAGCTAGTTCTGAACTAGGCCTAGTAGTCGTTGACGGTGGCGTTTGGCGGCAAAAGTAGGAACTATTTGAAAATTCAAAGTTGCAGTCCCTACTTGAATTAAAAAACAGATACACACACTAATACAGTCATCACAATTAACACCGGTTATCAGACAGATTCTACACACACCCAAAGTACACGGGGCTACATGACCGCGTTGTCGCAGCCCCTAAACTAAGGAACCAACCAACCAGTATAGTTTGTGGGATATGCTTGCAGTGCATTGGTACCATACGGGTTGCAGGCAGAGAAATATCGACCTTCCTGACAACACGCGTTATTTGGGCTGCATAGAACAATATTATTAGGGGCAGCTGATTCACCTGGTATACTTACTAAACATTTTAAAAAGTTGGCTAAACAGGTTACAAGATGTTCGCTTGATGAATGAATTATTTAGTTAGTTATTGTTGTTTAAATGGGCGGAACTACGAGGTCATCTGCCCTTAATGAATTATTTAAGTAATATGTATGACCTTGTAGTTCTGCCCCTTAAAACAAAAACTAACTGCATGTTGACAGAATGAAGAACATACCATAGAGGTACATGGGGGACAAGTTCCCAACCAACCTGAATCCTCCCACTCTCTAGGCACTCTCTAACTAGCAGGAATGTTTGGAGGGTGGATTTGAGAGAAGTCATTCTTATGTAAGGCATTACATCTACCTTGAGAATAAGAGGGATTTGGGTTCAAGTCCTGAGAGTGTGCATCTTTGTCTTATACTTTTGAATAAAAGTTCATCATCATCATCATCATCATCATCATCATGTTTTTCAGTCAAGGGACTGGTCTGCCCCTACAATGAGTCTTTTCCACGTTGTTCGGTCTAGTAAAATAAAAGCTAATAAGGTTAATTGCCCTGGGTTTTTACATTTTAATTAAAAGCAATAGCAAGAGTGTAGTGCTTTTCAGTCGGTCAACACGAATGTACCCAAAATAAATGGGTTATGCCCTAATCCTGAAATAAATTACATGAGATTAATAAAACACTAGGATGACCAGTTTCGATCGTCAAGCGATCATCATCAGATCCAATACACTTAGGCTATAAAATCTATGTTTGAAATACAGGTGAAAATATTTACAATATGTACAATTATTTAGTTGCAGTATTGGTACTGCAACTGTCAGTGTATGCTAAATGCAGTATATATGTTAGGTGAAATGCTAAATGGTGATAGCTATCCGGAGATTGTACTTTAGAGAGATTATATGGTTGTAAACTATGGTTAAACTATAAAATTTTAGGCTAAAACATGAACCCGAAAATACCGTCATTGAGGGGACAACCAAAAATACACAAAAAGGAATGCCCAATGAGACCAATAGTCAATTGTAGGAATGCCCCTAATTACAAAATCAGCAAAGAGTTACTAAAAATCTTAAAATGCCGTCTTTCCAACGACAAAAACAACTCTGTAAAGAACACAACAGAACTAGTAACAGCATTGAACACCCTACAAATGAAACCTAGCTTCAGGCTAGTATCCTTCGACGTAACTAACATGTACACAAATATTCCGATTATTGAAGCAATCAACACTATCGAAAACAACTTAAAATCCAACAATTCGGTAAAAGAAATTGAAGAGATTGTGAGATTACTGAGGGTCGTTCTCACCCAAAACGTGTTTCAATTCGACAATAAAATATACACACAGAGAGAAGGCCTAGCAATGGGATCGCCACTAAGTGGGTTAATCGCTGACATCTTCATCAATGCACTAGAAAATGCGTTCTTAGAAAATACTTCAACAAAGGGAATAGTAATATGGAAAAGATACGTAGATGATGTAATTTGCATCTACGATACTGAACTAACAAGCGAAGAAACAATTCTCCAATCCATTAATAGCCTTCACCATTCTATCAAATTCACTAAGGAATCCGAAATAGACCGGAAAATAAATTATCTCGATATAACTATTGAACGTAAAGACAACGACCTTTCATATTCCATATTCCGGAAAGCAACACAAACCTCGCATGCAATCGACAATCAGTCTAATCACCCCAGTACGCACAAACTAGCGGGTTTCAATTCAATGGTGCACAGGGCTTTAAACATACCCATGTCAAAAGACAACTATAATAAGGAAATAAGAACTATTATGCAAATAGCAAAGGAAAACAACTTCTCGCCAAGCAAAATAAATCAAATTATAGCCAAACATAAAAATAAAGATAAAACGATTCCCAAACCGGACAGTAATGAGAAAAAATTTGCGCGTTTCAACTATGTGAATGCGAATACATATAAAATCACTAACCTATTCAAAAAGCAAGGCATAAAGATAGCTTTCACGACGAAAAACACAACCACTAGGCACCTCCTAAATAGTAATCTAAATAAACGTGACCCGTATTCAAGGTCAGGGGTATATTCTATAACGTGCCAAGACACCGATTGTCAAGCTAATTACATCGGGCAGAGTGGAAGGCGAGTAGACACACGTTATAATGAACATAGAAATGCGATAAGATACGGAACACATTCAGCCGTGTGCGAACATATGTGTGACGCAGGGCATAGCTTTACCAACATAGAGTCGGACCTTAAAATAATACATCACGAATCGAAAGGCAGAGCTCTTGACATAAAGGAAGCAATCGAGATACACCTAGCCAAACGAAACAATCCCAACAATCTAAATGAACACACGTTCATGGAGAGCTCACCCCTCTTCACGCTACTAAAAAACACACCCTGTCGGAAACAAAACACAATTTAGCGACACAGCCAAGCTAGATAAAAAAGGGGGGAAATTAGGGGGTTTTTAATAGGTAAATGTTATCTGGATCAGGTGTACGATGTACTTTTCTTCTGCAATAAACCAAGGCCCATATTAGAGGCAGTATTAAAGGTACCGGGACGTCCTCATAAGACCGTCAACGCTTAGTTCGAATGGGTTATGCTCCACGCGTGGCGAGGACTAATCCACGGTCTTTAATAGTTGTAGATCCACCTCATTCAATAACATACATCTTATCTAGGTTGGCAACACCTCACCTCACATAAACACACCGCGATCACTTCCCACAGCACGTAGGGACAGGGGGGGAAGGCAGGGAAAAACCAGTCGTTAAGATAACCACCGCAGTCGACCGCACAGCGAGTTCAAGTGAGCACGAAAACTGCGAATAGCTGTAGTACGGAAGACAATCAGATAAGTAGTTAGCCTAAAATTTTATAGTTTAACCATAGTTTACAACCATATAATCTCTCTAAAGTACAATCTCCGGATAGCTATCACCATTTAGCATTTCACCTAACATATATACTGCATTTAGCATACACTGACAGTTGCAGTACCAATACTGCAACTAAATAATTGTACATATTGTAAATATTTTCACCTGTATTTCTAACATAGATTTTATAGCATAAGTGTATTGGATCTGATGATGATCGCTTGACGATCGAAACTGGTCATCCTAGTGTTTTATTAATCTCATGTAATTTATTTCAGGATTAGGGCATAACCCATCTCTTTTGGGTACATTCGTGTTGACCGACTGAAAAGCACTAAACTCTTGTTTACTAAGGCAACACTGAAAATATGGCTTCAAACACCACAAATAAAAGCAATAGCATAGATCGAAGAGACCACAAGAGTTTCACGTGCATGGTTTTCTCATTTCTTATTCTCAATGAAAAAACATAAGAAATTCAACTGTAACTGAAGAACTAAACCAGGGTAAGACTTAGATTTAGACTTAATTCCACCCATGCGAAGTGGCATATTTCTGTATCTTGGAATAGTATAAATGTTCTACACAGGCTCTGTTTGTAAGGTAAGTGCTTAACTTAGTGTAATTCTTTTGAAACATAATCCAAAGGTGTAGTTGTGCACATTAAATCGTTCACAACGACAGTTGTGGGGAGTTGCGGCAAGTCTACTGACAGTGGCTATCCCGAGTGTGATTTTTCTACGGATTTCCACAATCTCCCCTTGCAAATGCCAGGGTAGAAACTTATTTCAAGTCTCCAGGGACCTAACATAGCCTTGATTTAATGATTACAGTTATAAGAATTATTACAGTTACAGGTTATCAGACAAGTTGAATACACTCCCCATACATTGAGTTGAAGACCATGATGTCCCAAGCTCCTAAAATGAATTAACCGCAAATACCAGAATTTTGTGACTAAGGTTCGAGTCCTTGCCTGCGTAGGCAGGTGTTTGATAGATCTTGTATGACAAGCTGTGGTCTTTATTTCTGAACACCAGTACATCCAGAAACGGTAGGCATTTTTAGATTCTGAACTGAATATTGGGATAGATTGAGTTGAGATGGTCGAGTAATTCTGTCAGTGCATTTGTGCCATGTTTCCATACCTTGTTGCAGAACCAAATGGTGGGCTTTTCTTCATAAAGCCTCAGTAGTTAAAAGGAACGTAAAACCAATAACATTATTATTTATTATCAATTTCTTCATACACGTAAAACCAGGAACATTATTATTTATTATACATTTCTTCATACAGAAGTTTAGAACACCGTAATTAAGAGGCATCCTATGGCTGCGCCATTTCCTAAAAAAGAAGTTTTTATTCCACTGAAAGTAAGTCAGTGAGCCAATGGTGGAAAAGGGAAAAAGGTACTGATGGCTTGTTTTAGTGGAAACTTAGGGAAAACTGCCACAAAGTCAAAACTGACAAGGATGTTTTCAGGTTGGAGTTTTATGTTCTTTATTTCCTGTACGAAATGGGTAGAATTCTGAACAATTCGCCATATAAGGAGTAGAACACATAAACCATGAGTAACAAGGCCGATCTGCCTTAGGCTAGATCACATCAGATATCATGAAGCATAGAACATAGGCTAACAACTCGAAAAGCCACTTTGAATATTCTCAAATTGGTTATGAAAGCTTACATCGGTGCATATCTGTCTGTCTGTTAGGTAGTCAGCCTGAAGGCTGGTTGGATCCTCAAAAAGTACCGCCGTTAGGTTATGTGGGTACATACCCACAAAAACTAGGCAAGATGAGGAGTGAGGTAGTTTGCGATTACTTTCCTCACTGAGTCAGATCAGCAGTACTAACCCTATGAGTAGAACCTTTCACAGCATCCACAGGCACTGACTGTGCCCTGAATGTCATTACTAAGTACCAGTAGCTTCCATATAATCACAGCCATGAGTGAGACTGAGACATTTGTGAAAAGCCACATTTTACTCTAGCCTGTGCCAACAGACAAATTCAAATGTACTGCATTCATCAAGAGATGGCAAACAGGCCATCATCAGTGCATACAAAATTTAAAATAAAATTAAATAATTCCATGAATTAGAAAGAAAACCATATTAGTAAACATACCATGAAGATAAGGCACATAATTGAAGCTGCTAGTAGCTGCTTCCAGGCAGAAGAAGAGTGTGTCAGAGGAAGAGCACTGTGGCAGTGATCCAGCTCATCGTCATGCAGAGCTCGACAGCCATCCTGTATGATAAAACAACAGCCATAAATACATTTTTATTTCTAAGATACAGTGTGACTGGAAAATAGAGTGAAAGCTAATCTGAAATAGTGCTGTTTGTTGCTGTATCATTGCAGAAATAATTACAAATTTTATATGACCTTTTGGATGATCAACATGGAGTCTTGCAGCAATACTAACTATAATAACAATTGACAACCAAATGACTGCATGAAAAAATGTTTAACAGTCACAAAACTGAGGAAAACAAGGAGAACTTTCTTAAAACCCAAAAATATGCTTCCAAAACAATTAGGAAGGAAAAACGAGGATATGACAACAACAGACTCATGAAATTCAGCAGAAACCAACATAATACTAGAAACTTCAACAAGTGAAGCCTGTGCTTCAAAAACCCGATGGCACGTTGGAAACTAACACGAAAGAATACTGTAAAATTAAAACTCAGTAATTCTTCTAGGTTTGTGCCGTGTCTTGTGTGGGGTTTCGCCTAGGACACCAGGCTGGCTCATCCGCGGGCTCTTGGTGTCCTCGCCCGGACCCCCACAGGAGTGACGAACTGCGCGCCACCTCCCTTTATATTAGGTGCAACTGAACCACTTGACTGCGAGAACTAAAAGCTCAAGCAGCCTTAACCTCCCTATGAAGGCTTCCAAAAAGATGGTGGCGCGCAGTTCGTCACTCCTGTGGGGGTCCGGGCGGGGACACCAAGAGCCCGCCGATGAGCCGGCTTGGTGTCCTAGGCGAAACCCCACACAAGACACGGCACAAACCTAGAAGAATTGCTGAGTTTTAATTCACCGGCCGTGAAAGCCAATATACCATACTGTAAAATATTAGCCCTTCTTAACTGTGAACCCCCCCCAAGAAAAACTTGCCTTCACTCCTCCGGTTTCCACACACCCGGAATCACGAGCCCCTGACCTGGAAGAAATTCAGGAGATCATCCAAAAGCTCAAAAATAACAAAGCACCAGGAGAAGATGGGATCATTGCTGAATTCTGGAAAATGAACGATCCTACACTTACGCAGAAACTTCATGTTGTCATTTCAGACATGGATGATGGAGCGAATACCAAAAGACTGGAAATGTGCACTAATTCATCCGTTACACAAAAAGGGTGATAAAACAGCCATCATACCTGCCAACCTTCGGAAGTCAAAAATAGGAAGAATTTTTAAAATTATAGATTTCATCATGCGCAGTATACAGTGGCGTGGGCAAAAGAGGGTACACAAAAGACCTGCATGTCTTTATTGGCAAAGCATAAAATTAACAAAAATGTAAACAATCATCAATCATCGAGTAGTATGCATGGCCAATATTTAAACGTAAGAGAACACAATTGTGTGTTTAAAGAAAATGCATACAATCATTCTGATGGATTACACTTCGCATTCGCTACCGCATATTCAAGTTTTGTCAAACTAAAGTTAATTAGGCTACCATGGACAACCTACCTAATTATGATTAGGTGATGTATATACATGTGGATGGTAATCTTCAGACTACTTACTGATTTAATGCAGACCTTGTAGCCGTCTTTGCTCTCTTCAAAAATGCCCTGTCATACTGCTGCTCGTAGCAATTTACACTTAGACTTGATTTAACAACTAACAGTTTGTTGAGGTTTTCGTCATTCAGAGATGATCGGAATTGTGTCCTTGTCTTCTTCGCCTGGATAAACAATCCCGCACATTCAACGTTGCTGTGTGGGATTGTTATTATTATTGACAGCATTACTCTAGCTAGTCTGTCATATTTCAGACACCCATCTCCACCTCGTATATCCCCTATAGCAGACCAAGAACAATCTGCTCTTTTTCCTTCCACAATAGAAGATGGCAAATCCTACATTAGGAGAGCACAAAACTGGCATTGTAATACATCCATTGCTTGGTACTCATCGTCACCGTCTTTTTTTTGGCAACATAATTGGAAACTTATATATAATACATCACGGCACTAAAGGAAGCAGTAGACAAATACCTTATCTGTGCCACTTGAGTATTAACAGAAAACAAAAGTTTGGAGCTTTTCAGTCGGTCAACACGAATGTACCCAAATAGAGCTGGGTTATGCCCTGATCCTGAAATAAATTACATAAGATTAATACATACACTAGGATGACCAGTTTCGATCGTCAAGCGATCATCATCAGATCCAATACACTTAGGCTATAACATCTATGCTTGAGAATACAGATGAAAAATATATACAATATGTACAATTATTTAGTTGCAATGTTGGTAATGCAACAGTCGGTGTATGTTAAATGTGGTGTATCTAATGTTAGGTAACTTCTAAATAGTGATGAAAATCCGGAATTTGTCTGTTAGGGGTGATTATATGGTTCTACAAAATCAACTATGGTTATACTGAAATAATGCAAGCTTATACTTATCGATTTGTCTCTTTAACTGGAACTTGAAGCAGTTGCGTGTTTCCATAGACACCAGTTGTAGTCGACTAACCCCGAGTGTTCGCTGGGTGGAACTGGTTTTCTCCTTCATCCCCCTTTAGTTGCTATGTTCTTCCAGAGGTCAGTGCCATGTATATTTGTGTGACTTTGCCAAATCTAGATAAAAGTGTATGCTATTGAATGCAGGAGTCTGCAACTACTAAAGACCGTGGAACTATCTTCGCCACGCATGGGCTAAAAAGCCATTTATACTGAGCGGTACACGGTCTATTGAAGACGTCCCGTCACCTTTAATACGGGGGGGGGAAATAGCGGTGTTTATAGGTAAATGTTATTTGGATCAGGTGTACTATGTACACTTTTCTGCAATAAACCTAGGCCGATATGCACGGCAGTATTAAAGGTGCCGGGACGTCTTCAATGGACCGTGTACCGCTTAGTATAAATGGCTTTTTAGCCCATGCGTGGCGAAGGTAGTTCCACGGTCTTTAGTAGCTGCAGACTCCTGCATTCAATAGCATACTCTTTTATCTAGATTTGGCAAAGTCACACAAATATACATGGCACTGACCTCTGGAAGAACATAGCAACTAAAGGGGGAGGAAGGGGAAAACCAGTTCCACCCAGCGAACACTCGGGGTTAGTCGACTACAACTGGTGTCTATGGAAACACGCAACTGCTTCAAGTTCCAGTTAGAGACAACTCGATAAGTATAAGCTTGCATTATTACAGTATAACCATAGTTGATTTTGTAAAACCATATAATCACCCCTAACAGACAAATTCCGGATTGTCATCACTATTTAGAAGTTTACCTAACATTAGATACACCACATTTAACATATACCGACTGTTGCATTACCAACACTGCAACTAAATAATTGTACATATTGTATATATTTTTCACCTGTATTCTCAAACATAGATGTTATAGCCTAAGTGTAATGGATCTGATGATGATCGCTTGACGATCGAAACTGGTCATCCTAGTGTATTTATTAATCTTATGTAATTTATTTCAGGATCAGGGCATAACCCAGCTCTATTTGTGTACATTCGTGTTGACCGACTGAAAAGCACCAAACTTTTGTTTACTTAGGCAACACTGAAAAATGGCTTCAAACCTCACAATGTTCACGGCTAGTCAGGCAAATCGTGAAGCCAAGTGATTCAAAACACTCAGGCTTAAACTCATGAACATAGACAAGTCAATTTGGTTCAACAAAAAATGTATAGAACTAAATCTCACCCCTAAATATGTACCAATTAAAACCGTACCGATTACACCAGCCTCAATCATTTCAACTAAACAGGCCAAAGCGCTTTGGATAAAAAACGAACTAAGATTTGCATACATAAGAAAGCAAAAAATAAACCAACAACTATACGATATTCAATTGCAACTAAGCAACTTCTGGCACGCATCCCAATGGGACAGTTTTACCGAGCACCTACATGACACCATCAAAATCAGAGCAACGAGGAAACACGAAACGCTAGAATATAGACTAAGAAAACTAGGAGAAACACAGAATAATCAACCTAGTGAACAACACACGAATAACAATGAATTCAATTTCCACAGCAGGGTAAACAACAGAACGAACGTAACCTTCTCTCAAAATGAAATGGATATGCTAGACAAAGGTTTTAAATACAACTGCACAGACGCACGCACGAACCATAATATAAAACAGTTAATCACAGATATCGAGATAGCCAGTCACAAGCTCCCAGCAGAAGACAGTGAATTAACCAAAAATCTTGCCACCAACGAAGCCAAAAAAATCCTCAAACGAGAGGGCGAAAAAAATTACACCCAAAACAACAAACAACTAAAAGAAATAAAGTCATTGAAACAAAAAATAAAAGAACATGACTTAATCATCACAAAAGCAGATAAGGGAAATACCACAGTAATTTTGAACAAAACAGAATACACTGAAAAAACAGTCGAATTTCTAAACAACAACGAAATCAAGGAATTAGCAAAAGACCCTACCAATAAATTCCAAAAACAAATAAAAAGTGTATTAAAAGAAACAGAATACATATTGACCAAAGCTGAAAAATCAAAACTAATAAACATGAACCCGAAAATACCGTCATTGAGGGGACAACAAAAAATACACAAAAATGAGTGCCCAATGAGACCAATAGTCAATTGTAGGAATGAGCCTAATTACAAAATCAGCCAAGAGTTACTAAAAATCTTAAAACGCCACCTTTCCAACGACAAAAACAACTCTGTAAAGAACACAACGGAATTAGTAACAGCACTGAACACCCTACAAATGAAACCTAGCATGGGGCTTGTATCTTTCGATGTAACTAACATGTACACCAATATTCCTATTAATGATGCAATCAACACTATCGAAAATAACTTAAAATCCAACAATTCGGAAAAAGAAACTGAAGAGATCGTGCGACTACTGAGGGTCGTCCTCGGACAAAACGCGTTTCAATTCGACAATAAAATGTGCACACAAACTGAAGGATTAGCGATGGGATCACCACTAAGCGGATTAATCGCTGACATCTTCATTAAGGCACTAGAAAATGAGTTTTTAGAAAAGACTTCAACAAAGGGAATAGTAATATGGAAAAGATACGTAGATGATGTAATTTTCATCTACGATACTGAATTAACAAGCGAAGAAACAATTCTCCAATCCATTAATAGCCTACACCACTCAATCAAATTCACCAAGGAATCCGAAACAGATTGAAAAATAAATTATCTCTACATAACTATTGAACGTACGGACAACGAGCTTTCATACTCCATATTCCGAAAAGCCACACAAACCTCGCACGCAATCGACAATCAGTCTAATCACCCCAGTACGCATAAATTAGCGGGGTTCAATTCAATGGTGCACAGAGCTTTAAACATACCCATGTCAACATACAATTATAATAAGGAAATAAGAACCATTAGACAAATAGCAAAGGAAAACAATTTCCCGCCAAGCAAAATAGACCAAATTGTAGCCAAACATAAAAATAAAGATAAAATGATTCCAAAACCGGTCATTAAAGAAAAAAAAATCGCGCGCTTCAACTATGTGAATGAGAACACATATAAAATCACTAATCTATTTAAAAAGCAAGGCATAAAAATAGCATTCACAACGAATAATACGACCGGGAGGCACCTGCAAAATAGCAATCTAAATAAACAAGACCCTATTCAAAGTCAGGGGTATATTCTATTACATGCCAAGACATTGGTTGACAAGCTAATTACATTGGACAGAGCGGAAGACGAGTAGATACACGTTATTATGAACATAGGAATGCGATAAGATACGGAACACATTCAGCCGTATGCGAACATATGTGTGACACGGGGCACAGCTTCACTAAAATCGAGACTGATCTAAAAATAATTCATCACGAATCGAAAGGCAGAGCTCTCGACATAAAAGAAGCAATCGAGATTCACCTAGCCAAACAAAACAATACCAACAATCTAAATGAACACACTTTTATGGAGAGTTCACCTCTTTTCGCTCTACTAAAAAACACACCCTGTCGAAAACAAGACACAACTTAGCGATACAGCCAAGCTAGATAAAAAAGGGGGAAAATAGCGGTGTTTATAGGTAAATGTTATTTGGATCAGGTGTACTATGTACATTTTTCTGAAATAAACCTAGGCCGATATGCACGGCAGTATTAAAGGTGCCGGGACGTCTTCAATAGACCGTGTACCGCTTAGTATAAATGCCTTTTTAGCCCATGCGTGGCGAAGATAGTTCCACGGTCTTTAGTAGTTGCAGACTCCTGCATTCAATAGCATACACTTTTATCTAGATTTGGCAAAGTCACACAAATATACAAGGCACTGACCTCTGGAAGAACATAGCAACTAAAGGGGGAGGAAGGGGAAAACCAGTTCCACCCAGCGAACAATCGGGGTTAGTCGACTACAACTGGTGTCTATGGAAACACGCAACTGCTTCAAGTTCCAGTTAAAGAGACAACTCGATAAGTATAAGCTTGCATTATTTCAGTATAACCATAGTTGATTTTGTAAAACCATATAATCACCCCTAACATACAAATTCCGGATTTTCATCACTAGTTAGAAGTTTGCCTAACATTAGATACACCACATTTAACATACACCGACTGTTGCATTACCAACACTGCAACTAAATAATTGTACATATTGTATATATTTCTCACCTGTATTCTCAAACATAGATGTTATAGCTTAAGTGTAATGGATCTGATGATGATTGCTTGACGATCGAAACTGGTCATCCTAGTGTATTTATTAATCTTATGTAATTTATTTCAGGATCAGGGCATAACCCAGCTCTATTTGGGTACATTCGCGTTGACCGACTGAAAAGCACCAAACTTTTGTTTACTTAGGCAACACTGAAAAATGGCTTCAAACCTCACAATATTAACAGAAAACTCACTGTCCAAATTAATTTTATGAATAATACTAGCAGTAGTACCCGGCTTCGCCCGGTGGAAAGATGATAATATTTCAGTCTCCTTAACACTCAACGTCATAAATTATATTTATTTATGTATTCATTTCTTACATTATCAAACCCAGTGACAATGTTTATACTTAAGTCACTATGGGAAGGCTCTGTAAAATAATGATCATTCTCGTGATATTTGTCTTCAGTCCGAGTCGAGATATGTCGTTAGCGGTCCCAGAATTCGTGACATCCCAGTCGTAGAAGACTTTATGTGGTGGTGATTAGAAATATAATGGACTTAAAATCTAGGTCATTTACCCCAAATGACGTTGAGGGCGTAACATCTAGGTAATTTGCCCTACTGATCAAGATGATATTGAAAATTACTACATAACTGACATATGAAACTTAGAAAATAATAGAAAAAAGTTATTTTTAGGACTCACATTTCGGGAAAGACTTGATTATTTTTTGCCAAAGAGCTCCCACTTAGATCGCTATCTGGTTAAAAGTTTCGTCTTGTTAAGGTTTAAACTGTACGATAAATGTCTGAAGCAATTCCTCAAAGAGAAGCTTCCAGATTTCGCAGTCGATATATCGTTAAAGTTCCTGAGCATCCAGTTGTCTTTTCTTCTGACGCAAAACATCTTCTACATAGTGATGATGAACATAGAAGCGACTACTGGCACATGTAACTTATCAACGAATGGGAATAATTGATACTTTAAAGGAATGAGAGGTCATTTGCCCTTTTGATGAGGATCACAATGAAGACTACTACTACTATTACTGAACGGGTATATCAAACTTACAGACTAATGGAAATACGTATTTTTAAAATCACAGGCTAGGTAGACTCTGGTGTTGCTTAGTAGTATAATGGACGTAACATCTAGGTCATTTGCCCCTTTGATGAGGATGATGATGAAGACGACTACTACTGAACGGGTATATCAAACTTACAAACTAATGGAAATACATATTTTTAAAATCACAGGCTAGGTAGACTCTGGTGTTGCTTAGTAGTATAATGGACGTAACATCTAGGTCATTTGGCCCTTTGATGAGGATGATAATGAAGACGATTACTACTGAACGGGTATATCAAACTTACAAACTAAAGGAAATACACATTTTTAGAATCACAGGCTAGGTAGACTCTGGTGTTGCTTAGTAGTATAATGGACGTAACATCTAGGTCATTTGCCCCTTTGATGAGGATGATAATGAAGACGACTACTACTGAACGGATATATCAAACTTACAAACTAATGGAAATACACATTTTAAAAATCACAGGCGATGAAGACTGTGGTGTTACTTAGTAGTATAATGGACGTAACTTCTAGGTCATTTGCCCTTTTGATGAGGATGGTAATGAAAACTACTGTTGAATTGACACGACAAACTTACAAACTACCGTGATAGAAAGAAATATTTCAAAATTCACAGGCGATGAAGACTTATTGTGTGTGGTGATTAGTGGTATAAAGGGTGTAACATCTAGGTCATTTGCCCTTATGATAATAATAAGGTAATGAAAAATGACTACTAAACGAACATGGTGTAATTTTAAATCTGATATAGGTAATTCAGATTACTACCTTCGATGTCTTCCAAAGTCTGAACGTTATATTCTGGCTTAGGCCTATACTCGATGCGTGTAGTGAAAGAGCTTATCGAGTACTGCTCGGGTCCAAGCTGCACGTAGCTGAGAATATCGCAGATGATGACGATATATGATGACAGACGTTCGGGGGGGTTCCCGGTCCTATTCACATTGACCGGTGAATCACTCATTCTTTCGTAACACTACAGCGGTTTGAGAAAAGACCCTGTATGAACATCAGCATAGTCAGCAATAACAGGTAACACGGCGGGGTCTGGACATTTTTCTCATGTCACCTCGCGATGAATGAGCAAGCTATTCTCACCCCTGCCCCCTCTTCCCCCCTCCACCCACCAGGGTCACAACTTGTGGGACGTGGGTTTGCGACCACGGGACCCCAGCTGAGTCCGGCATTGCTTCTACTTACTGGTGCCGGGCACCTTTCAGTTCTCTTTCCTGTCAGCCTCCCTTGGTCAAACTCTTGTTCTCTTCCGACCCCGATGGTATCAGGTTATCCGAGGCCTAGCGACTCTTTCACTTTCCCGCCTTAATTGGCCCTTGTCTAATCATTCCTGATAGCCTCATTCTTTTCTTAATATCTCATATCTTCTGCTCAAGACCCTCAAGGAGGCAGGGTGTGTGTAGCCCTGGTGCACCCTGGATAGTGCTACATCCTCAAGGGCTCATGGCTGGTGAGTTCAGGAGCTGGCAACCCTGAAGGTTTCCTGAGCGGGTCCGGTTTTACCCCTTTTTTCCATTTCCTTTGGGACGGACCCTGTCCACTTTCCGGGAATGGAGTGGTCTGTCCGCAATTTCAAGCAGACAGTGTTACTCGCAGGGTACCAAAGGGTAAGTATACAAATTTTGGTTCTGATCGGTGAAACGGTGTAGATTTGGACCAAAGGGCCTAAATGCAGAGATTGGGTTGGACTGTCCGAAATTTCAAGTGGACAGGGTTACCCGCAGGGTTGCAAAGGGTAAGTATACACATTTTGGTTCTGATCGGTAAAACGGTGTAGATTTGGACCAAAGGGCCTAAATGCAGAGATTGGGTTGGTCTGTCCGAAATTTCAAGTGGACATGGTTACCCGCAGGGTTGCAAAGGGTAAGTATACAAATTTTGGTTCGGATCGGTGAAACGGTGTAGAAGTTTGCCAAAGGGCCTAAATGCAGGAATTGGGGTGGTCTGTCCGAAATTTTAAGTGGACAGTGTTATTCACAGGGTTACATAGGGTAAGTATACAAATTTTGGTTGAGATCGGTGAAACGGTGTAGATTTGGGACAAAGGGCCTAAATGCAGGGAATGGGGTGGTCTGTCGGAAATTTCAAGTGGACAGGGTTACCCGCAGGGATCCGAAGGGTAAGTATACAAATTTTGGTTCAGATCGGTGAAACGGTGTGGATTTGTATACATAACAGACAGACAGACAGACACACATTGAGCTTTATATATATAGATCTAATCATTCCTGATAGCCTCATTCTTTTCTTAATATCTCATATCTTCTGCTCAAGACCCTCAAGGAGGCAGGGTGTGTGTAGCCCTGGTGCACCCTGGATAGTGCTACATCCTCAAGGGCTCATGGCTGGTGAGTTCAGGAGCTGGCAACCCTGAAGGTTTCCTGAGCGGGTTCGGTTTTACCCCTTTTTTTCCATTGCCTTTGGGACGGACCCTGTCCACTTTCCGGGAATGGAGTGGTCTGTCCGCAATTTCAAGCAGACAGTGTTACTCCCAGGGTACCAAAGGGTAAGTATACAAATTTTGGTTCTGATCGGTGAAACGGTGTAGATTTGGACCAAAGGGCCTAAATGCAGAGATTGGGTTGGACTGTCCGAAATTTCAAGTGGACAGGGTTACCCGCAGGGTTGCAAAGGGTAAGTATACACATTTTGGTTCTGATCGGTAAAACGGTGTAGATTTGGACCAAAGGGCCTAAATGCAGAGATTGGGTTGGTCTGTCCGAAATTTCAAGTGGACAGGGTTACCCGCAGGGTTGCAAAGGGTAAGTATACAAATTTTGGTTGAGATCGGTGAAACGGTGTAGATTTGGGACAAAGGGCCTAAATGCAGGGAATGGGGTGGTCTGTTGGAAATTTCAAGTGGACAGGGTTACCCGCAGGGATCCGAAGGGTAAGTATACAAATTTTGGTTCAGATCGGTGAAACGGTGTGGATTTGTATACATAACAGACAGACAGACAGACAAACATTGAGCTTTATATATATAGATGATCAGAGGCTGCAGTGAAGTAGTTCCTGACGTGCAAATAAAAGACCTTCTCCTCAGAAGCCAGATTTTCTACACAACTAGATGTTGTTGAACCAATTACCAAATCATCATCAGCTTTCTGATTCTCTCTTGTGTGACAGACCACTTCTAAAATTGTGCAATATTTCTTGATGGCCACTGGCTTAACAAACCTACAGAGAATTTCCGTCAGCAAATCAATCAGTATGGATCTTAGGGCATGGATGTGAGGTGCTTGCGATTGTAGAACTTTGTTATATTTTTCAAATGTAGGGATGGTAAATGCCAGAAACAAGCAAAATGCCTCATTTAACTTAGGTTACAGAAAAAGAAACAGTTTGACTTGGTTCCGTCACTTTTTTCCTTACAGACGGAGAAGAAGAACTGCTCTCCAACTTCCTTTTGCCAATGATAACACGTGCTTGATCTTGTACTCTGTTGTTCACACTAACACCAAATTCCACTTCTGAAGGCTTATCTTCATGTGCCTTTACTTTGGGAATTTGGAAATACTTGAGAATGTTTTTGTGCCAGTGGACTGGTTCACCTCATCCTTAAAAAAAACTCAGCAGTGGCTTCCACTCTGAAATCAGTCTTTCTAAGCATTTACGCAAGGACAACCAACGCGTGCACACATGCTTCAGTATTTTCCTAACATCAGTTTGGTAAAGAGCTTGATATAATTTCAGATGATCTTTCCTCTTGCAGCTTTTGTTTAAATAATAATAAATATAAATCATTATCTCATTAATTTTCACAGGAAGGGAATCAGCACCTTTCTCAGCAGCCAGATGAATTAAATGGCATGGGCATCCTACAACAATAATGTTTTTACACTGCTCTTTTAATTTCGAAGCAACTCCATTTTTCCTCCCTATCATAACAGGGGCATTGTCTGCACTAAAAGCTATACAGTTTGTATTTGTTTTGCCATGTCTTCCCAGAAGACGCAGAAACAAATTACCAATGTTAGCACCAGTCGGGTCACCTTCCAAATTTTCCATGGATAGCAAACGATTTTCAATCATCTTCGATTCTTTGTTGAAAAATGACACGACGACAGGATACAGCTTACTATCTCTATCATTGCTACCATCAGTGGAGATCGCGAAAGGCCCATATTTTAAAATATTAAAAATTTTTGAATCGGCGTCACGTGCCATTTCATGAACAATGGCGGATGTTTTTTGTCCTGCTACAGGCATATTTCTTCGCAATTTCCAAATCCAGGAACATTTTTGTAAACAATTGTCCCGCGTGATCGGAACATGATAACGAGAGGTTATGTCCTACGACAAACGCCGTGAACAAACATTCTGCTCGAATGGCAGCATTGTCTTCATTCCCATGAACAAAAAACGTACCAAATTTTTTGTTCTTCTCTAAACAACTGGCACTGTCCTTGTGTTTTAGAGTGTTGCTGTGAGTTACAATGTCAGTTTTTCCACCATGAGAAATATTTATATCGCAACGACACACGGAACAAAGAGCAAAATGGTTTCCTCTACTAGATTGTAAAATGAATGGACATTCAGTTTTATAGCTTTCTTTGAACACTTGAAGATAACGTTTCTGAGGTTTTGTCGCCATAACGTGACGAGAGAAATTTAAAACACACGACACGGAACAATCATCGACACAACTCGTTGACATAATTATCTACCGACGCACACATTAATACCTCAATTAAATGCACTAAACGTGACGCTAGCAGAGTATAAACACGTGGCATCAAACGGAGAAAGTCACAATCGCCGCGCGTAGCAAACAAGGTTCCACCCATTCTGCACAGTCACGTGGCCAGCCTCGACTAATCAGCATAGACTTGACGCCTATTTGTCCATGAAATACCACCAATCAGTATGCGGTAAGCCGATCAGCTGACTCACCATTCCGAGATCGCAGCTATAGGAACTTACAAAAACTTACACAAAAAACAAGGTTACGCAAATCACAAAAGTAATTACGACTTACGAGAGAATCTCCTTGTGAATAGAAATTATTTGCAGTTACTTTTCCTTTTACAATATATCACTAGGGACCGAAATTCGGAAGAAATAATAGTAATTAAGAAGATCGGAAGAATAGGTGAAAATTCGGAAAGTTTCCGAATAAATCGGAAGGGTTGGCAGGTATGCATCAGTAATTACAGAGGAATCTTACTGCTCCCAATTGCTTATAAAATCCTTTCCAAGGCACTTTTAAACTGGCTAGAACCCTAGGCGAATCCACTAATTGGTGAATACCAAGCCGGATTCAGAAATGGGCGATCATGTGCTGAACAGGTGTGGAGCTTAGAAACGATATTACAAATTAGAAAATGTAAAAATACCGTAATTACATTCGTCGACTTCAGAAAAGCGTATGATTCTGTAGACAATGAAACCCCTCTTATGATCATGGAAGAATTCGGGAGACAGAAAGACCTGAAAAATCACTGAACAGACGCTTACAGGAACTATGTCCGAAGTGAAATTCATGGGTGAAATATCAGAGCTCTTTGTCATCAAAACTAGAGTTTGACAAGGGGACGGATTATCCCCAATGCTCTTTAATATTGTTCTAGAAAAGATCGTTAGGGAATGGGAATCTCATGTGAAAAGCATTCAAATTGGTATAAAAAATGAGAACCGTCTTGCAGTCAAGTGCCTCGCTTTTGCGGACGAGGTAAAGGTACCTATAGATGACACCGTTAAGAGAAAATAATGGCAAAATGAGAACTGTGTTTACTCGTAATGCTATTTTATTGAACAAGAAACTTCCTTAATTGCTCTGGACTATCCCCTGCAGGAATATGGGTTCAGTTTCCCATTTTCTTCATTCGACTATTGATAATTAAATGTGTCCTCATGTTCAGCATTAGTCCCTATAGGTGACACCCCTTAAGTCATGAGTTCCAATAGATGACATACTTCTTAGCCCAATAGATGACATATTTTAAAACACACAAAAACATTTAATCTAGATCAATTCTACAAGGAAGAACATTTCTAATTATGTTAGTCAAGGAAAACAAGTTGTTGGTACTAAAAAAAAAAAACTAGACTAAAGTTAAAAAGGCGATTAAATTAGTCTTCATAGTCTTAAAAATTCTATCCACACGAACAATGAAATCACATTTCTCTCACTGGAAAAGACTTTTCTAAAATGTATCTAATTCGTTCTCCCTTACTAGATATTTTAGGCAGATCTAGTCTTCCAAGCACCTGTTTGATTGAAATCAATGAAATGTCATTTTCATTCACTGTGAATTCCATCTTTCTTTCGTCCGGAGATTTTAGACCCAAGACCTGGATCTCTGCCTCGTCTTTCTCTTGCACAATACAAAGGTACACAAATTTGGTTTGATTTCTCCTGCCACTTTTGAACTCACTCAACACAAAGTCTCCTTCTTTGAGTCCCTCTAGTGTCACTGGCTGGCAAGACAAATCGTCACTATCCTCATGCCAGTCTGAATCATCCGTCTCTCTGAAACTAACTGAACTACAATTCGATGTGGAATCAGTCTCTTCATTTTCTTTCTGTTGTTTCTTCTGTTTCTCTTGGTCCTTGGCTTTCTTTTTGTCTGCCCTGGCTCTTTTCTTTTCCTCTAAAGTCTTCTTAGTTTCTTCCCTCTTTTTCTTTTTCTCGACTTGCTGGTCGTATTTCTTCTGTTTTCCTTCTTTCCTTTTATAGTAAGCCATCATTTGGGGTGAAGTGAGGACAGCAGTGATTTTTTCCTTTTTCATTCGTTTAGGTGTCACTGCAGATTCACCTGGCCAAAATAAAGTTTTCTTGAATTGTGAAGGGATATGGCATTTACTTGTACCAGAAGTTACTTCTATTTCCATGGCTTTTTGAGGGGTTGATAACTCTAGACTCAAAACTAGCCGTTCAGGAACATTTAATGACGGATCTGGCTCTGCTGACACCATCTCCTCAGGCTTATCAACAGATGTTGAAGGTCTTGGCTCTTGCTCATCAAGAGATGTTGAAGGTCTTGGCTCTACATGCAGCATCTCTTCTGGTTCATTAGCATCTGATGTTGAAGGTACTAGTTCCATTGATGGTTGTCGACTTGGGATTGGTGGTCTAGTACGCAGCCCTCTCTGTACCTCTATCTGAAAATTTAAAGTAAAATTCTTATCACAATAAGTTAATATACTTTATCATCATTCCAACTTTTAAAGAACTTCAATTGAAATGCATAGTTTACCTGCTGCTCTTCCAACTTGTCTTTGTTACTCTTCCATAAGTTGTACAAGGACAAATCTTCTTTGTTTCCACTCCATTCTCCTTTATTATTCCTGAACATCAAGAGTTTCTGCTGCCCAATCTCATGCTCTAGATAAGATAAAAAATCCTTGACTCTCGCGGGGTTAGTTCTGGGCGTTGGAGGCATTGGCTGGTCAGGTTCTAAACATACAGCTTGAGGATTCCAGGGCATTAATCCACACTTTCTGAATCCATTTTCAAAGATGGATGGTGAAATTTTGCCAATAACTTCTTGCAATAGTGGAGGAAAGTCCTTTTTCTTCATTTCTTCACCCAAGTTCGACATCCTCCACTGCTGCTCTTGTTTTCTCCATTCTGCTTTTTAAGTGTGGAAAACTGCCACATCCATGGGCTGCAGAATGTGTGTTGCATTAGGATATAGAGCAACTAGCTCGATGCCATTCTCAACACAAAACTGGGACAGATGAAAAGATATATGTGAGGAGTGACCATCAAGGAAGAACACCACAGGCAATGCAATATTCTGTTTCTTCAGCCATGGGTAGAAGATATTTACTATATACTCATAGAAGAGTTCATGAGTCATCCATCCATTTTCTGATCTACCTATTGCCCATTCTTCTGGGAATGCCTCTGCAATGTGCATTGGTATCCTTTTGTACCTATAAACAACCATAGGTGGTGCTATCTGGCCAGCTGCATTTGCTGTCATGAGCACTGTGACATTCTCCTTTTCATTATTTGCCCCAGATAGGTACACTGTCCTGCTCCATCTTTCAGCAAGTACTTTGCCCCCTCTCGGATTCAAGTAAAATGCAGACTCGTCAGCATTAAAAACTCGTGATGCATCTTTCAGTACATCCATCAGACCCTTCTCTTGCATATACAGTCCAATCTCTTCAAACCATTTCATGAGCTTCTCCTCAGTGACGTTAGCCCTAGACCGTGTAAGGGTTTGATAAATTCTGTCACTAATGACAATATTCCTGCCTCTAAAAAGTTTGTACCATTTTTCTCCAGGAGGTTTCTCCAAGTCCAACTCCTTTGACAGCTTAGCAACACTAATCATGAACATATCCTTTGTAACAGGAAAACCAGCTTTTGCCATGGTTATCACCCACTCAGTCAAGATTTTTTCCTGTTCACCAGTGAAAAGAGTAGCTGGGCACATTTTCTTCCCCACAGGCAGTTTCCAATTGACTTTATACAATAATGTCACCCTAGGAACTCCAAATTTCTTGGCAGCTGCCATTACAGAACTCCCATTTCTCATTTCATCTATGGCAGCAGCCATGGTCTCTTGTGAATAATATAAAATCTTTTTTGACATTTTGAATCTAGGGATAAAAAAAAGAGAAAAGAAATTGTAGAAAGAATCAATGAGCCAATGCCTGACACATTGGACACCAATGGCTGACACCCCCTGTCAACTAATGGTTCCCGAAGTCAAATCATTATGAAATTAACATAGTTTACCATCTATTTTAAAAACAACACTTTTAACATTGCCAACTCTATTGTAGAACAAACTCCAATGCCTGACACCCCTGTCAGCCATTGGGCCAATAGCGTTCAGTATGACTAATAGATGACACACATAATTACAAATACAATTTAAGATTAATCTTTTCAACCAAAGCAAATAAACAAAGCCTAGAACCCTTGATATAGTAATAAACATCACCTTCCTACATAAAACGAGTTAGGGAAGACAATAAACTTTCATCTTACCTCTTAAGGAATGTGTCTAGAAGAAGGGAAATATTGCTTCATACATTCACAAGTCTTACAAAGATCTGTTTCACATGAATACAAAGACACCACTGACCCTAGGCATGAGCTCAGGTAGTCAAGTAAGGGTCACCAATGTTGCCAGTTCTTGCACAACCCCCTGGGAATGTGGAAATTCCTTAGTATTGCAAAATTCTGACTGAGTGTCACCTATTGGTATTGCCAGGCAAGGGTGTCATCTATTGGTACATTTACCTCTATCCCTAACACCAGACATGAAGCCATACAAGCAGTGGAAAATTTACATAAAAATGTGCAAAGAACCGAACTGCAAATTTCTTATGAAGAAAAAACCACACACACTATATGGAAAGACGACCAGAAAATAACTCGTCTTTAATCACACAATGCGGTAAAATAACACAAGTCCCCCATTTAAATACCTTGGTGAAATCATACAGTCCTCGGGACTAAACCAAATCGCCAATGAACAAAGAATCACCAAACTACAGAAGGCCTACAAGCTAACGTGGGCTCACTACAACAAGAAGTGCATCTCGCTTGACGCAAAATTAAGGCACTAAACAACGGTGATTCTTCCGAAAGCAACTTACGCAGCCGAAACAATGGTGATCGACTGTCATTCCATAATTAAGGATATGGAAACACAGAAAAGAAAAATTCTCAGAAAGATTTACGGGGCAATTTTTTTTGCCGGCCCCGTGGTGTTGGGGTAGCGCGCCTGCCTCTCACCCGGAGGCCCCGGGTTCGATCCCCGGCTCCGTCAGGGATTTTAAAACTGACGTGAGGGTTGGAACGGGGTGCACTCAGCCTCGTGAGGACAATTGAGTAGCTGTCTGACAGTGATGCAGCGCCCCGATCACGAATACCAAGATTAACGGCCGAGGGGACCCGACGCGCTGATCACGCGTCACCCCAATATCTGCAGGCCAAATGGCTGGGCAGCGGTCGCTTGGTCGGCCTTAGCCCGTCATGGGCTGGATAGTGCCAGGGGTTGACTTAATGATTTATTTATTTATTTATTTATTTATTTAGCGTATGGCATACAAATACATTATTACAAATGAACAACAATTATCAACTAAACTACAAAAAAAATCTAGACCTTGTATATAAACATACAATTAATAATAACGGTATTTGGATGAAGAGACCTCAAAATGAACGGTACCAAAAGATCCACACGATAACGGACGTAATTAGAAAACGCCGAGCACAGTTTTATACACACATTTACAGGATTGAAAACTTCAGAACGGCGAAGAAATTGCTCAACGTTATAACATGAGTAAGTGTGGCATAGAGTGGCCGACAGAGGTCCAGAGGAACTTACAACAGGTCAACATAGAAAATCTCGAGGACCGCTCCGAGTGCCGGAATAAAATGAAAAATCCACAGCCTGCTTCCAGTCTCCGACCGGGTCAGGAATGGAATGAATGAAGCCCCCATCTAGCGGCGAGAATATGAACTGTGCCAGCTGCCGAGGCCTGACGCACTCCTCTGGAGTGCCGGAATAAAATAAAAAATGTTAAGTTTGAGCATAGACCATCATGACGGCCTGGAAGAAAACGGACAGCTGAGCGGAAAAAGGAGCATTCTGAAAGGATGAAGAGATTTTGGGAAGAGAAGCGAGAAAACGCCAGAAGCTGAAATCATGTATTCAAGTTCAATCGCTCTCCCAAAGGGGAACAATCGATTAAATAATAATAATAATGATACAAGTGAGAATTTAAGTGTCCCCCAATAGCTCTGGTCAGAGTACTGGCATACAAAGCGCGAGGTCACTGGTTCAAGTCGGGCTTGAGTTAGACATTTATAACTTCCATCTGGCACTATTTGTGTATTTCACGGCCATAAAACTTCTCAATAATAAGACTGGGTGCGTGGTGCAGTGGTAACGTACGCGCCTGCTGCCCAAGTTGATATTGTAACTTTTCAGTTGGTTAACATGGTTACAATCTGTGACATGTCAAACAACCTGAACAAAATTACATGCAATTTAAAGTTATTTTCACATGTAATCTTTTGCAGGTTGTTACACATTTCGTAATAATTGGGATTGTAATCGTGTTGACCGACTGGAAAGTCACAATATCAGTTGTCAATAAGGCAACACTGACAAATGGCTTCATCTAAGCTTCCTATGCTGTGCCCAAGGTTGCACAGTCAGTTGGCTTTTGAGGGTGCACAAATACAAAGGAGCCTTGTCAGTAGATTTGCCCCTTCGGAGCACAATTTCGGTGTTTCCAGTTTTGGAGCATTGGAGTTAATTTTTATAGAATCAACTGTGTTAATGCAATGAAATAACTTGAGCAGATGTTTAAGGCCTACTGTTAGTGCAGAAACATATTATTAAAATCGTTACACATACAGTTTGCCTTCATCATTATTACATAGATGTATGTTCATTCACAATCATTATGTCAGCCAGGATCTTTCTGAGTCACGGCACAGCATTGGCATGTCAGATATCATTCCAAACAACAACGTTTTGTTGCTCACTTAGTTGCTTGTAGATAATATAACCAAAGATTAATCCAACTATAAAATGCACCTACTGGTTGGCACCTGAACATTTATACACGTCACACATTGTGACACCCTTAAAGAGTTACATTAAGATTCTAAATTATTCAGTTTTCTCTTGCAGCATTAGCAACGTGATTGGAAATGATTAGCTAGGCCTATATTTGATTTTCTAACTGATATCGATTTTGGAATTTTCCTGAGAAACACTATTATATTGATGTTTAGTTTGTCCTTCTCGAAACCAATTCTCATTACATTTAATTATAACTAGTTGAAACCCATCAAAACATAACGGACAATGAAAAAAATATTTACTGAAGAAGTTTCTTATACCATAAGTTACATTCTTTGTACGATTACTTTTTGGCACACTGCAACTTTAAGGGCGTCAAAAGATTGCAAGCTCCACATTGCAACATACTGTGTAACGGCTAACTTCGTCGTTGGATATCGCTCTACAAGTTGGGCGATCATTTATAACGTTTATACAGCGATTACACTCAATACTCCTTAAAACCACCTCATCGTTCTTATTTAGCATTGGCCTGTCTAGACAGACGACATACACTTTATTAATTTAGTTTTACTGGGCGCCAGTTATCGTAAAGACAACACATTAAAATTTTGTTTAGCTACGGCCGCTCCCTTCCTTGAGCCAAGATCTATCATCGGAGCGTAGGGCAATAAACTTGCTCTATGAGATACTCTATGCATTCCAACTATCCTATATATTCAACTCCCAATGAACAAGACATTTTAACTAATAATGGTTCATTTACAACAAAATTATTAATAACATTTGATCTGAGGTTTCGAGCTGTGTATTTTATACAATATGTGCATTAATATTCCCTAATTGCTGGGCAATATTGACTCTTCTCGCTAGCGCTGATCTTCTGTGTTGATAATAACTCGGTCCACATACCTGGTGCCTTGTGGTTCAAAGTCCATCTCGTTGGTCTGCTTGCAGTCTAATTTGAGATCTTACGCCAACACGCGTTTATTGACCTTTGAAAACTTTTGTTTTCTATTTGCTAACTGTACTTCGTCTAGTTGTTGTGGTGGTTGTTGTTGTTGTTGTTGTTGTTGTTGTTGCTGCTGCTGCTGCTGCTGCTGCTGCTTGTTTCTGAGTTTTATCACCATGGTAAGCAAATTTGAACAAACCAGGCTAATTGAATTCACTAAGTCCCATCGTACTGAGGGACTGACAGAGTCTACGACTCACAAAGTCAATGAGTGAGTGCGTGATCAAATAAGTGAATTACAGAATAGAATCAATAGAATAGCCAGTGCTGAAGTCGCGCTGGGCTTTTATACACTCTGAATGGTCCCAATGTTTCGCGGCATAAATTTTCCCGCGATCTATCAGACCAATTACAGCAAAGCATTTCTCAGTCCTCAAGCGTCGCGTTACTTTTCCGAGCGGGAATACAGGCCCGCGTACCTCAAATATTCCACTCAGTACCCGCTATTCCTCTCGTTGCGCATGTATATATTTCCGCCAAATCTTTCTCCAAGCCCTTGTCTCCTGTCAGCTTGGCTTCGTTACAGAAATACATTTTCTTGCAATATGTTGCTTCACCGTCCGTAACTTCTTCCAACCATGCCCGTCCTGTCTTTACAATTTAACTAATAAAACAGCCCTAGACCTCTATAAAAACCCTGTTTCTAAATCTAAACACTTGCCAATATTATATATGATTATGGTAATGACGTGAATATGGTATGGCCCCTCCCTTGATATTAATGGGCGAATAAAACGATATAACTTTGATATTTCAATAATAATAATAATAATAATAATAATAATAATAATAATTACACAATGACTCTAATAATAATAATAATAATAATAATAATAATAATAATAATTTGTGCCGTTACAAAACGTCCCCATGGTTTCATAAAGAATGTAATGAATGATGAAATCACAAATCTTCCCTTTAAAACATAACAGGAAATACACTCAATATACATATATATGACCCTTCAAGTTACATACATATTGATTATACCCTTTATATTTTCCTTGATTGATCTGCACTCTTCTTGCAATGTTAAATTAAACATTCTGATTGTCCTGTGCAGTCATACAGGATTTACATGCTACATTTGTTCTTGTAGTCCCTTACAATAACAGAACGCAATATATTGCTTCTTGTTTCACGCAACACAAGTGATTTATCTCACTTCCACCAATTCCTTAGAGCCACGACACGCCTCTAATTATATGTTAACACACGTCAGTCTGCCCTTCTTGCTGCACTTGCTCTTTTCTATGATATTTCCTCAGATTGTAAATGTTATATGTACCTATGACACAATTTTCCTGATCTTTCAATAAGTAGGCATTCTTTCCAATCCCCTTGGAAACGACATAAGGTCGAGTAAACAATAAAAACATCTTTGACATTTTCCCTTCCAATGCACAAGATGGCAACGGCTTACGTAAAAAAAAACTTCGCTACAAACCTCCATGTACTTCATACCTCTCAACAAAACACTGACTAGTCTCGATAACATCATATGAGTCAACAATACATACCTGAAATAACTACCTAGTGTCCTACCTAATTTCCTAACTAACGTTGAGCAACTACTACTAAAATCTACTGTTGAGAACCACTTCCGCCCCTGAAAACGTTGAACTAATTCCTCCACTGTTTCAGTTCTCAGCTGGTCGCTTTCGACCCTAGTATTTAACATTCTGCCGTCTATGCACAGACTCACTGAATTATCTTTCTTGGCTACTACAACTAATGGATTTAAACAATGGCTAGCTGAAGGCTCAATTATGTCGTTTTCCAACATTAATTCTAAATAGTTTTAACAACAAATTGTATATCCGCCTTAGTCAATACATAAACGAAAATAAATTAAAATTACACTTGCTCCTGGTACCTTATTCGTTTATGTATTGACTAAGGCGGATATACAATTTGTTGTTAAAACTATTTAGTACGTCAATACGGAACCATCATGAAAACTAGTTTAAATAATAGAAACATTAATTCTCTCTGTTCTTCGACAGCTTTCATATATTTAGTTGCGACAGGATACCTAGGCCCTACGAAACTACTTGTGTCCTTAACGACAAAACTATGCTCATATAAGTGTGTTGCTCCGGGTTTTGTGCTGAAAATTTCCTTATATTTTATTAATACCTCATGCAACTGATGACCTTGCTCATCATCCAGCTTACACTGTGACAATGCATCATGGATCCTACTCTCAAGTTCAGACTCCATTGTAACCTGACACACCTTAAAAATTTTGCTCTCACTCGCATCTCCGCGATCTACCTCATTTACTTCAGGAAACTCATCACTCACAACCATGTTGCTTTCTTCCTCAAACATACACACGTTCATCTGTTTGTCAGTCGTAGACATCTTATACGTAACCTGAACTTCTTTATCCTGCCAAAATAAATATATCCTGCCAAAATGAAAATCTAATTTAACTTGATGTAATGATAACCATTCTGCCCCGAGAATTAGAGAATATACTAAATTTGGAACTGCCAAACAGGGCTGAAAATTAACTAACTCACTAATGTTAATTGGAACTGAGACTTGCTTAGATATTTTCTGAGACCTACTACCTACAGCTGTGACAATGAAAGTGGACTTAACTGGAATTATATCAACATGAATACCTTCTCTCATTACATCTTCCAAAAATCTTAAATTTATACAAGAGTTTTCACTTCCACTGTCCAATTAAACATCAACTTCTTTACCCCACACATTACGTTTAATTACTGGTGACATAATCTCATTCTCCACATTATCTAAATTTCCACCATTTAGGTCATAAAGCAGTTCTTCTCTAACATCTATATTAAAATCTCCTAAATACTCAATATTCCTAGGACATTGAACTGCAATCACTTCGGGCTGTCTGTTGACCTCACTGCAACCCGTTATTCGTTTAAAATAGGCCTACATGCCCCTGGTGTAGATTGTTGTTGTTGACCTGTACGTCTGTCTGGCCTAGTACCTTCCCCTACTCTGTTCAAATTCTCGTTCTCGTATTTGCTGTGCGTCCCCCATTGTCAAGTCGTCTTTCGTAATTCGCATTCCTGCCTTGTTCTCTTCCCCCCTCTCTCTCTCACACCTTGCACGAAATAATCTCCTCTACTTATTGGCTTGAGTTCGGTCCTACTATTTTCAAGAGAGTCAAAGTTTTCCAATAGCTTCTCGAATCCGTCAATAGTAGTAATATTCTGCATGAAGAATGCTTCTTTAATTATATCTGGAAAATGCCTTAATAATGTTTTAATTACCTGTGATTCAGTCTCTAAACCTTCTAAATTCTGGCATATAAGTACATGCGCTAAGAAATACTCTGTGTACGAAACACCATCTCTCCTTTGGTACTTTCCAAAAATAATGTTACATCTTTCTCTTTCTTGCACATTTTCATTCCAGTCCTTGGCTATGAACTTCTCTTAAAATTTTCTAAAACTAGTCATCTGGTATTTATACACACTGAACCATGACCTTGAATCCCTAACAAAAGATTTATCTAGCATCTCAAATACTTGTTCCCATTGAACGATCCCCTCTTCTAAATCTTTAGCGAACTTCTTTTCTACTGTTTTTAAGAATTCCATTGGGTTATATGCCTTGCCTGTGAATACTGGCAAATCTGCCTCTTTAGTTAGAAATCTACTTAAATTTCCTATTTGTACATTACCGCTATTTGTTGCTATTCGCTTCTGACATCTCTGCAATTTCTCCTCCATTTTATCTGTTTTACTCGCTACTTCTTCACTGATACTGTTAAATTTACTGTTAACCTCTTTCCTAATTTCTTGATTATCGCTCTCTACTTTATTTTCTAAATTACCTATTTTAGCAATATTATTATCACACTTGACCTTCATGCTGTTGACTTCTCCTTCTAGGTCAACCGTAACCTTACTACATTTAATTTTCACTTCCTCGTCAATTTTGTCAAACTCGCTCGGGCGCTAGTTGCATTCTGGCGTCAACCTTAAGTGACCATGATTCCTCCACCTCAGTAATCCTGTTTTCTAAATTATTGTGAAATTCTCGGCCTACTTCTTTAATTTGTCTATTGAAGTTCTCTGTGGCTTCATCAAACCTCTTACCTTGCTCATCTAGCTTCTTACTCTGCTCAGTGAACTTAAGATCTATTGCTTTTTCTAATTGATCGCTACGCACGTCAAATTTCTTACTCTGTTCCTCTAACTTCTTACTCTGTTCAGTTATGAGCATCGTCAGGTTTCGAACCCAGGAAGGATTCTCCCCCTCATTACTCTGGATGTTTGTAGCCCCGTCTTGTTTATTTTCCTCAGTATCCTGATTTTCGCTTACTTTTGACATCTCATCATTGGTACCCTGCTCATCTAATTTCGGCATTTTAACTGATCTTATAATACTACGGTTTCTCAAATTTATGTTCCCCAAATTATCCCTGTTACTCATTACCCAAAAAACAACTCATCAAAAGAACACTCCTAATTTATAACCGTAGTTCCCTAACTCGATATATGCCTCTTTATTGAAAAATTTGGAATGAATGCAAAGAGTACTCGTTTATATCGTACATGAAAACAACTTAAAACTTTAACATACGTGAAATAAACTGGATTTATACATAATATCCATTCACTACAGTACGATATTTCGTAGCCCCACAGTTGGTTGTGCCATTTGTAACGCCTAACTTCGTCGTTGGATATCGCTCTAAAAGTTGGGCGATCATTTATAACGTTTATACAGCGATTACACTCAATACTCCTTAAAACCACCTCATCGTTCTTATTTAGCATGGGCCTGTCTAGACAGACGACATACACTTTATTAATTTAGTTTTACTGGGCGTAAAGACAACACATTAAAATTTTGTTTAGCCACGGCCGCTCCCTTCCTTGAGCCAAGATCTATCATCGGAGCGTAGGGCAATAAACTTGCTCTATGAGATACTCTTTGCATTCCAACTATCCTATATATTCAACTCCCAATGAACAAGACATTTTAACTAATAATGGTTCATTTACAACAAAATTATTAATAACATTTGATCTGAGGTTTCGAGCTGTGTATTTTATACAATAAGTGCATTAATATTCCCTAATTGCTGGGCAATATTGACTCTTCTCGCTAGCGCTGATCTTCTGTGTTGATAATAACTCTGTCCACATACCTGGTGCCTTGTGGTTCAAAGTCCATCTCGTTGGTCTGTTTGCAGTCTAATTTGAGATCTTACGCCAACATGCGTTTATTGACCTTTGAAAATTTTTGTTTTCTATTTGCTAACTGTACTTCGTCTAGTTGTTGTGGTGGTTGTTGTTGCTGCTGCTGCTTGTTTCTGAGTTTTATCACCATGGTAAGCAAATTTGAACAAACCAGGCTAATTGAATTCACTAAGTCCCATCGTACTGAGGGACTGACAGAGTCTACGACTCACAAAGTCAATGAGTGAGTGCGTGATCGAATAAGTGAATTACAGAATAGAATCAATAGAATAGCCAGTGCTGAAGTCGCGCTGGGCTTTTATACACTCTGAATGGTCCCAATGTTTCGCGGCATAAATTTTCCCGCGATCTATCAGACCAATTATAGCAAAGCATTTCTCAGTCCTCAAGCGTCGCGTTACTTTTCCGAGCGGGAATACAGGCCCGCGTACTTCAAATATTCCACTCAGTACCCGCTATTCCTCTCGTTGCGCATGTATATATTTCCGCCAAATCTTTCTCCAAGCCCTTGTCTCCTGTCAGCTTGGCTTCGTTACAGAAATACATTTTCTTGCAATATGTTGCTTCACCGCCCGTAACTTCTTCCAACCTTGCCCGTCCTGTCTTTACAATTTAACTACTAAAACAGCCCTAGACCTCTATAAAAACCCTGTTTCTAAATCTAAACACTTGCCAATATTATATATGATTATGGTAATGACGTGAATATGGTATGGCCCCTCCCTTGATATTAATGGGCGAATAAAACGATATAACTTTGATATTTCAATAATAATAATAATAATAATAATAATAATTACACAATGACTTTAATAATAATAATAATAATAATAATAAATTGTACCGTAATCAAGATTACGTTACAACTGCTGGCCATGACTGAAAACTTGATGAGGTAAATAGAGACCTTTACGTTCCAGAGTTTTCCCTTCAGGTTGATTGTGATAAAGTATGGCAAGCAAATTGGAAATTGTTGCCTCTTAAAAGAAAATGTACTGTAGGTGTTTCATCGAAGGTGTTAAATCAAGTCGTAGGATTAGAGCTCTCGGCCTTATATTAACTGCATTTATTACATCCAAATCCAAGCAATTTCTTATATATTTCTTACAATATTACAATGGTTCCATATAGGAGACCTTGGGAAACATTCAGATTTCTAAGGACTATAACTATGGCTCAAACTTTTGGAGTGTGTGGAGGTAAATCACATAATTCCATGGAATTGAAGAATTCTGTAGTAGGGAAAAGAAGTAGCTGGCTTATATTAGGTATTTAATCAGTTAACACTGATGTATGTGGTTGAACTACTGGATGTAAGTTCAAGGACTTAAATTAAGACCATTATATTGTTAATTTTTTGGTGTAAGAATGCAAACTTTCGATTAATTTATTATATCCTTCGCAGAAGTAAAAGTTTCACTGTAAATCTGTCACGATACACTCATGTGTTGAAAGTCTAGCTGGTGATTCAGTAACTTTTGATTCCTCACCATCCACGAAGGAGTAATAGTTTTAACATGTAGCAAAAAAAGAAAATTCCATTTCATCTGGTTTCGATTGCGTGTTTTATGTAAGCGTATTGCTAGGTTAAACATGCATATTTGAAATATGATAGATATATGTTTTAGTTACGTATTGATGGTGTATATTTAATGATTTTTAGAGCTCTATCAATAAGGGTTTCACAAATACTCTGCTAATAAGGCAAATGTCTTTGAAATTTGGCGGCTCCACTGGCATAGTTGGTAGCATGCTGAACTTCTATGCCCAAGGTCGCAGGTTCAAAGCCAGCCGAAGTCGTCAGATTTTTCAAGAGCGTTAAAAATCCCTCAGTATGCGTCCCTTCAGAGGGGAAGTAAAACCGGCGGCCCCATGTTATATATATATATATATATATATATTTATTTATTTATTTATTTATTTATTGCATGTAAAAGAACCTTCTACTAATTACACTAGTGTGAAGCTAAATTATAGGTTAGATTTGACTAACGCTCTTAGGTTCCAACGTTCGTCACCAAGAGCCGACTGCGGTGGCATCTAGTAACCAAGCTCAGAAGTAGTTGTCATCAACGGTGGCGTTTGGTGGCAAAAGTAGGAACTTCTTGAAAATTGAATGTCTGTAGTCCTTACTTGAATTAAAAGCAGATAACACACACTAATACAGCCATCACAATTAACACCGGTTATGAGACAGATTCTACACACATCCAAAGTACACGGGGCTACATGACTGTGTTGTCGCAGCCCCTAGACTGAGGAACCAACCATCTTTGCATTTTATTAACTTCCACTCCTGAATTTTTCACAGATGATATCTCGGAGTGCATGGCTGCCAGGTAAAGGACAAAGAGTGTTGGTGCAAGTACACAGCCTTCTTTTAGCCCATTAGTGATGGGAAACTGTGTTTCATTCTGGTACAACAGCTGTCCAACATACCATCATGGAGTGCTTGTATCAGTCCAACAAAATGCTCAGGGCAACCAAACCGTCTTAAAGCCATCCACATGGCTTCTCTGGGCACTGTGTCCAAGGCCGTTTCCAAATTGTAGAACGCCCCTTAAAACAATAATAATAATAATAATAATAATAATAATAATAACACTAAGAGCAGAAGCTTATGTTGTTCTCTTCACTTCTCCTGCAGTTGTCTCACACAGAAAGGAATATCAGTAGTGCCTCTGGAGAGACGTAACCCATACCGAAAATCAGGAACCACCTTCTCAGAAACTTTCTGGAGGTGATTCAATAGAATTCCAGCTATGATTTTACCAGCTATGGAGAGCAGGGATATGCCATGGTAATTACCACAGATGCTTTGATCACCTTTTTTTTCTTTCTTTTTAAGATGGTGACAATGGTGGAATTCTTCATGTCAGCAGGGAGCTGATGAGTGTGTCCCATATTAGAAGGACCAAGGAGAAGAGTCTAGTTTTTATAGGTAGGCCTCCATTTTGAATGAGCTCAAGGGGAATGATGTTGGGACTTCTGTCTCGGGACAGTCGGATGAGGAGCCGCAAAGATGCGCGCGCACCCGGCAGCGAGGAGCATTTGAATAGCGCTGACTTGAAATGCTCCTCGCTGTCTCATTGTGTGATTGTTACCTACAACAACAAAAACAACAAATCAACGACAGTGAAAAAAGTGAACACAAAAAAACAACTCAACAAACTATTTAGCGATAAAACAATTGATACATTCGTCGTTATCATTTCCACACCACTTATTGAAGTAGATAACTCGGTCGGGGTCCATGCACGGATGAGCCAGCTTGTTGTTCCTAGGCAAAACCCCACACAAGACACCGCATAAACCTAGAAAAATTGCTGAGTTTTAAGACTCACATTCCTTGTAATATATCCACATAGCAATATTTCTGCAAAGGACGGGATCAACGGCGAATTCTGCCGAGTGTTGGACGCAGCCTGGAGTAAATGAAATTCATGAGAAAACAGTCCAAGGAGATGAAATTGGGTGAAGAAGACGCCATAAGAGAAAAGGAAGGGAAACATATGGTTCTGGGGACTTTTAGACAGTGGGTGAAGAAGAAAAACATTCCAATGTTTTAAAATTGTTTTGCTGCACAATTTATTTTTTTGGACTTTACACCAACTATTCAGTAGCAAATATTAACCAATCTCAATAATATTTTTGTAGCATGTGAAGATATCTATCTCCCATAATTCTGTGCATCCATGTTGTTGTTGTTGTTTGAGTCTTCAGTCTTTTGACTGGTTTTATGCAGCCCTCCATGCCTCCCTGTCCTGAGCTAATCTTTTCATCTCTACATAGCTACCACACCCTACATCCGAGGCAATCTGTTTAACATATTCTAACCTTGGTCTACCCCTACAGTTCTTGTCCTCGACCCTTCCTTCCATAACTAAGCTTGCTATTCCTGGGTGTCTTAGTATGTGTCCTACTAACCTATCTCTTCTCTTCATTAGCAGTCGCCAGAAACATCTCTCCTTTCCCACTCGTCTTAATAGCTCTTCGTTTGTAACCCTATCTACCCATCTGATCTTCATCATTCTCCTGTAACACCACATTTCAAATGCTTCTATTCTCCTCTTTTCTGCTGCACCAATAGTCCAAGTTTCACGTCCATAGAGCGCCAGGCTTCAGAGAAAGGCTTTCAAAAATGACTTCCTAATATCTAAATCTATATTCGATGTCAACAGATTCCTTTTTTGTAGAAATGCTTTCCTTGCCTGAGCCAACCTACTTTTTATATCCTCTTTGCTTCGTCCATCACTGGTTATTATGCTTCCTAAGTAACAGAGGTCTCCTACTTTCTTCAGCTTTTCACCTGCCAATTTGATCTCCATAGAGGTTTATGATTTATTTCGGCTGCATTCCAGTATTTTTGTTTTAAATGTATTAATTTTCATCATTAATTATTTCCGTAAGACGGAGTCCATACCATTCAAAAACTCATTCAAATCCTCAGGCTTGTCGGCCAAGATGACGATGTCATCAGCAAATCTCAGAGTTGAAATTATTTCTCCTTGAATCTTCACGCCCACTTTAAATTTTTCTCCAATTTCCTTCATTGCTTGTTCAATGTAAAGATTGAAAAGTATGGGTGATAAGTTGCAGCCATATTAGTTAAAACATGTTTACTATCGTCCTCGTAGATCATGTAGACAAAACTAAGTTGCAATATTGTTGTACGACGTGAGGAGGATATAATAAAATAATTAAAAAGAAGTAAAAATGTTCGCCCTTGGATAGCCTTGAACCCGGGATCTTCAAAACAACAAGCGAGCGCGGTACCTCTTGCACCCTTTTCCAACAGGCTTTATCGCATTTTGTTACGCTCCTTAATACTGGTATGGTTAAATATCCAATTATTATTGGAATGCATTCATTCTGTACCAGGCATCTTTTGAAATGTACTTAAAGCAAGTTAATAATGCAAATCGACTGTAAATGTTACCCCGAAACGACAACCGTCCTCCATATTTTATTTCTTACAACTTGGCGCACGAAATGCTAGCGTGTGATATACTTCAGTCATAAAAGGTGGTGTTCGACGAGGACGAACAGAATCATACAGGAATGAAAGACAAGTACGCAGGTGGGATAATTCTTGTAGGTAACAATCACACAATGAGACAGCGAGGAGCATTTCAAGTCGGCGCTATTCAAATGCTCCTCGCTGCTGGGTGCGCGCGAATCTTTGCGGCTCCTCCTCCGACTGTCCCGAGACAGAAGTGATGTTGGGTCCAGAGGTTTTCCTTGACATCCGACTATCAAGAGCCTTGTTACATTCAAGAAATGTTGGTGGGACTGACATCCAAGCTTGTGGAGGATGTTGAGGTACACGTTTGAGGAAATAGTCAGGAACAGTATAGCTGTGGCATAACAGTGAGCTGAAGTGTTCTTTCCAGCGTTTCACATCCCCCAGACCCCAAAACCACCGTCAGTTCAAAAGTTTATATATAATTTATGTATATATGTATCTATCTATATATATATATATATATATATATATATATATATATATATATCAGTTTCTTGTGGACACTTTGGGTGTATGTAGAATCTGTCCGATAACTGATGTTAATTGTGTTGGCTGTAATCTTGTATGTTGTCTGTAATTTAAGTAAGGACTGCAGACAAACAATTTCAAGTAGTTCTTACTTTTGCTACCAAATGCAACCGTCAACGACACCTAGCTCTGAACTTGGCTACTAGATGCCACCGTAACCGGCACCTAGCGGCATACGGCGGAACTTGGAGCGTTAATCAAATCTAACCTACAAATGTTAGCTTCACACAATTGAAGTTAGAGGAAGGTTCTTTTACATGCCATAAATCTATGACATGGGCCCGCCGGCTTTACTTCCCCTCCGAAGGAAGGCATACTGAGGGATTTTTAACTCTCTTAAAAAATCCGACGACTTCGGTTAAGTTTGACCCCGCGATCTTGGGCATAGAAGCTCAGCATGCTACCAACCACGCCACCGAAGCAGCTGGACTTTTAGTCAGTTATAGAACTTAACAGGTTGTAAAAGTCCTCTTACATTTCGAGTGGCTATTCTGCTCAGACACCGAAGAGAGAGTCTTTTCCCTGCGTACTAACCGAGTAAGAAATTTACCACACGATGCCTTGGAGTCTAGCATTGTGTGCCCAGTTGCCACTTTAATACCATTTAGGCTGGACTTGATGTGGTGCCTGTTGACTACCTAGACATTCAAAAAACTAAATTAAAAATATCTTTGTAACATGGGAGAAAATGTTACGGAGGACTCTTAGATGAGACGCCCAGCAGCCCAAAGAAATTTGATATCCCTACTGACATCAAATTGGCAGGTGAAAAAGCAAAGCATGTAGGAGAATTCTGCTACTTGGGAAGAAAAGCTAACAGTGATGGGCTAAGTAAGGATGGTATAAAAAGGACATACATACAGACAAGGAAAGCTGTTGGAGAAGGCCAAGGTTAAAATATGTTCAACAGATTGCCTCAGCTGCAGAGTGCATGACTTAACAATGTATAGATGAAACTAACGGCTCAGGATAGGGTGGCATGAGCTTTCCTTCACTTCCACATCCTTTGTGCTTCGACTACAACATGGATCTTACTGAGATGAATTTTCTTTCGCTTTCTCTTTCCTAGTATTTTTCCCTATCAGATGGAGTCCTCCATTTTGCTACACCTTTGCCATTTGATCCAGTCTAGAACATCTTGAGGGTCAAGGCCTATATCACACATGTCTTCCAAAATGTTGTCCATCCAATGTTTTGTTCTTCTCCTCATAGGAGACGTCCTGCTAGGTCAAGTTAAGGATCATTTTTATTATGGCGTTTTTACTGATTTATATGGCATAGCCATACCACCAAAGACACGCCTCCTTCATTTTCACTACAATTGGGGCCATTCAAAGTTTATCTTGCATATTTGCATTTCTGCCATGGACTAAGTGAGTCAGCCCCAGAGACCATTGCAATATTCTCATCTCCATGGAGGACGTTTCCTCGTCAAAGGGCGACATTCCACTCATAGAGAGCAACTGATCTTATCACAGCATTGTAAATCTTAACCTTTCATGGACATCATCTTATCAGAGTGAACACCTTGCCCTCAACAAACGATGATATTTTCTTTGTAATGTTATCTATTTGTCTCCCACTCGCAGGGTTTTATGAAGAGACATGGATAATGCTATCTGTAATAGCTTCTGGAAGATGTCAAAAGCAAGGACCAAATTGTGAATACTGATGTTCAGACCTAAAATGTTGATATTATCCAGTCCTATTTCCATAGTTATTTTTTGTGAAGAGAACTACCAAACATTAATCCAGATGCCCTATATGTTTTGTCCGTGAAAACAACCTATCAATCAATAAATGAGTCTATCAATCAAATGACATTGCCAACAAAGCAATAGCAATATATATATATATATATATATATATATATATATATATATGGGAGCCGGATGAGGATCAAGACGGCCGAGTATGGGATCTAGGGGGCGCAGGAGTAAGCTCAGCGCCATTGTCTGAGAATAAAAAAGAAGAGAAGCAATATTCAGAGTTCCGATGAGCCGCGAAACACATTCCCTTAATTCTGTATATTGTATTCTAATAAGTTTCTTTGTTTAAATAAATAATTGAGTCCTATATTCGATACTTGTGAGTGTCATGATCTGGAAACAGTTTCCCACAAATGGGGACCCGTCCGGGATGGACTGAAACAACGGGTTACGACGCAATCTACGACACGAAGTACGACGCAGTTTTCGACGAAGTGGACGGCTAATCATATTTGTTGCTGTTGCCTACGACGCTGACGACGAGACGACGTGCAGTTTTGTGAGCCCACGACGTGCGAATCTACGACGAGGATTCATAGGCTAGCAAAATTTGTTCTTGAGTTTCAGGGACAATTAGTGGTGCCGTGACGACGACGACGAGGGTCGGAATCTAAACGACGACAGAGAATTGTGGATGTGGCAAGAGGATAGCGAATCGTCAAAGAAAAACGACGGAAGCGGTATTCAACGATATCACCTACAAATATCACCGGTTTGGTGAATGAGGTTAAACAGGTTTGATAGCGAGGTTATGAGGAAGTGATATTGACGGAAAACTACTTGACAGACGTGAGTAAACAAATAAGATGACTACACTCGGTGCAATAGAGAAAATAAATAAGAACATAAGTGATGCTCCGGTCAAAGCAATCAAACGACAGGAAGAATCGAAAGCGACTGCGAGAGTTTCCTGGATTAGATTTTTACGAAAATTCCATTGAAGAGGAAGCTAAGAAGAAATGTATCGAAGAAACATTTTCCAAGGCTGATGGGTGTTTCTGAGATTCTTAATAGCGAGATCGGGACAAAGGAGATATTGATTAACACCATTTGTTATTACTTGAGAAAATTGGATGAACTCGCAACTAATATAGACGATGATGACGAAGATGAAGAAGACGAAGAGAGCGAAGAGGAAGACCAGTAAGAAGGTATAGAGAACAACATAAGTTTTCATTGTCGTTCCGCGACGTAGAGGGCGCTATGAAAACATTTAACGGTAAGGATGGTTATCCAGTGAAGAAATGGATCACACATTTTGAGGAGACGTCAATCTTGATGGGATGGAGTGAGCTGCAAAAGTTTATGTTCGCTAAGAAATCACTCGATGGTTTAGCTAAGCTTTTTATTCCAGGTGAGAAAGAACTGACGTCCTGGACTGCACTGAAGAAGGCCTTGAAAGAGGAGTTTGACGTGGCGGCAAGCAGTGCAGAAATCCACAAGTTGTTAACCCAGCGTCGAAAAAAGCGCGACGAATCTCTACAGGAGTACTTTCTTGTGATGAAGGAAATCGCCAGTAGAGGTGATGTTGAGAAAGTTTCTCTGTGTCAGTACGTGATTGATGGGATCGAAGACGATTCAGGATCAAAACGTCTTCTCTATGGAGCAAAAAAATCCAAGGATTTCAAGGAGAAAATGAGAAGTTATGAGATGGCGGTGAAGTCTTTGCCAAAGAAAAGCACAAAGTATAATAACAGTAATTTTCAAGGCAGTGCCAAGAGTGCCAACGAGAACGACGGAAAGTGCTGGGGCAGTACAAAGAAGAAAGAGACGAGTAGTGGAGATAGATGTTATTGCGGTGGATCTGGTCATAGTTCAAAGGAATGTGAGCACAAAGATAAAGGCAAGAGATGTTTCAACTGCAACGAGTTTGGCCACATTTCATCCGAGTGCAAAAAAGAGAGGAAGAACGATAAGAGGAATATTCAAGGTATCAATCTTATTGATGAAAAGAAAAGCTGCCTCAAGTTCAAAGAGGTTAGTTTGGGTCAGCAGAAACTTCAGGCACTTATCGACTGTGGCAGTCCTTATAACCTACTGCGACAAAACATCCATAAGACGATGGGTTCCCCAGGATTGAATAGCACGGATCTTGTTTTGAAAGGATTCGGTAATGGTTTTGTTGCTCCTCAAGGTTACTTCAAAACAGTCGCTGAGGTAGACGAGCTGGAGTTCCAAACCAACGTTTATGTTTCTTCTGATGATACTATGGATTGGGGCATGGTTATTGGTAACGATCTATTGGATCAGGGTGAGGTCATCCTGAGCAAGCAAGGAGTTACCATCAAGAAACTAGAGGTCCCAATGATGTTGATCAGGGTAGCCGACGAACAGGAATTGGATATCGAGAACTGCGTTGATGAGGAAAAAAAGGGAACAGATCCAGGATTTGGTAGCGAGATATGTACCAAAGAATACGAAATCGACTGATGTCAAGATGAAGATCACATTGAAAGAAGAAAAACCGATATTTAGCAGGCCCAGACGAATGGCACCGCTTGAGAACGAGTTTGTCAATGAGCAAGTCGAGGCGTGGCTGGAGGAAGATATCATAGAACCGAGTCAATCAGAATATACATGCCAAGTGGTGGTAGTCAAAAAGAAAAATGAAAAAAAGCGACTTTGTACTGATTTTCGTCCAGTGAACTCAATCGTGGTCAGGGCTCTATTTCCCATGCCAGTTATAGAGAATCTTATGGACAAGTTACAGGATGCGACGGTGTTCTGCACCTTGGATCTCAGGAACGGATTCTATCACGTGGAAGTCGAAGAAGGAAGTCGACGATATGTGTCATTCGTAACGCGTTCTGGACAGTACCAGTACAAAAAAGTCCCATTTGGATTTACGAACTCACCTGCAGTCTTCCAACGCTTTATTAAAGCCGTGCTCTGGGAGTTAATCCGAGAGAACATAGTGCTTACCTATATGGATGACTTAATCATCCCAGCGAAGGATGACGACGAGGCACTCCTGCGATTGAGAAGAGTGTTGGAATTGGCTGCAGAGTACGGGCTGGAAATCAACTTCGAGAAGTGCCAGTTTCTGAAGAGGAGGGTACAGTTCCTTGGATACACTATTCAACGTGGACAGATTCAACCCGCCACTGAGAAGGTCCTTGCTGTACAAAACTTCCCGGAGCCAAAGACGATCGCTGCGCTGCAGAGCTTTCTCGGATTGGCTGGCTATTTTAGAAAATGTATCCCAAATTTCTCGATTGTAGCCAAACCACTGAGCGATGTGTTGAGAGGTAAGCCGGAGTTGAAGTTTGGCGAGGAACAACGAAGTGCATTTGTTGATCTCAAACGTCTTCTCGCTTCAGAACCTGTGTTGAAGATATACAACCCGAAATACGAGACGGAGCTGCACACTGACGCCAGCAAGAGTGGGTATGGCGCTGTGTTGTTCCAAAGTACCCAGAGGACAACAAATTACATCCAGTCTCATACATGAGTAAAAAGACGACGATACAGGAAGAAAAATACAGCAGTTACGAGCTCGAGAACTTAGCTGTGGTGAATGCATTAAAAAAGTATAGGGTGTACTTGCTTGGAATTCCGTTCAAGATCGTGACTGACTGTATGGCATTCCAAAAGACAATGCACAAAAGGGACCTGGTCCCACGAGTAGCTAGATGGGCTATAGCCTTGGAGGAGTTTGACTATACCATCGAACACCGAACTGCAACCAGGATGAAACATGTCGATGCCCTGAGCCGATGTCCAGCAGTGATGTTTGGATTCCCTGATGGCCTTGCAGCGAGGATCAAAATCGCCCAGAGAAAAGACGAAGGATTGACAGCGATAAAAGCGACACTGGAGAAAGGGGCCGTACGAAAACTTCATCGTCCGAGATGGACTGCTGTTTAAATTTGTTGACGGGCGAGAGACGTTGGTGGTCCCGCGGGCAATGCACCATGAAATCATCAGAGCTGCACATGAGAAGGGACACTACGCTGTTAGAAGGACTGAAGAATACGTGAAGCAGGAATATTATATTCCAGACTTGGCCAACAAGGTGAAACGAGTCATAACCAACTGTGTGAAGTGTCTAGTGGTTAACAGGAAGGCAGGCAAGAAAGAAGGTTGGTTACATCCGATGTTCAAGGAGAGTGTAGCATTGCACACCTACCACATGGATCACATTGGACCACTTAAGTCTACACACAAGGGATATGAACACATCTTCTGTGTGATAGACGCCTTCACGAAGTTCACCTGGCTTGTATCCTGTGAAAACTACCAAATCGGCCGAGACGATTGAAAAGATGGAGTTTCAGAGGACGAACTTTGGAAACCCAGTTCAAATGATCACCGACAGGGGGCCATCGTTCACCTCCCATGAGTTCCAGGACTACTGTAAATCGCAGGGTATCAAGCACGTCTTGATCACAGCTGGACTGCCAAGAGCCAATGGTCAAATCGAGAGAGTCAACTCAACAGTGACCAAGATCATCGCTAACTTAGCATTGACGATCCGACAAAATGGTACAAGGTTGTACCATCCGTCCAACGAGCTATCAACTCTACGATCCAGAGGAGCATCGGAATGTCACCTTTCGAGCTGCAGACAGGAGTCAGAATGCACAACCAAAATGATCTACGTATAGTGCAACTCATCGAAGAGGAGCTGATCGATTCGTTCAACGAAAAACGTGATCAGATGAGAGAAGATGCAAAAAATCAGATAGAAAAAGTACAATCTGAAAATCGAGCTGAATTCAACCGACGACGTAAGGAGCCTAAGAAGTATCAGGTCTACGACCTGGTTGCCATCAAACGCACTCAGATAGGTCCACATTTGAAACTAAAAACCAAAAGTCTAGGACCTTATCGAGTGACTCGAGTTAAACTCAACGACACATATGACGTCAGCGGGGAAGAAGACCATGCTGGACCAAGAATCACATCGTCCTGTGCGGAGTTCATGAAGCCCTGGCCGGGCGGATCTTCTTCATCCGGGTCGGATGAGGAACAGGACGGCCGAATGTGGGAACCGGATGAGGAACAGGACGGCCGAATGTGGGAGCCGGATGAGGATCAAGACGGCCGAGTATGGGATCTAGGGGACGCAGGAGTAAGCTCAGCGCCATTGTCTGAGAATAAAAAAAGAAGAGAAGCAATATTCCGAGTTCCGATGAGCCGCGAAACACATTCCCTTAATTCTATATATTGTATTCTAATAAGTTTCTTTGTTTAAATAAATAATTGAGTCCTATATTCGATACTTGTGAGTGTCATGATGTGGAAACCGTTTCCCACATATATATATATATATATATATATATATATATATATATATATATTTTTTTTTTTGCGTGTTGCATATATACGAAATCCAGTACCACTGACATGTGCTAATCCTGATTTCTGCCAAGTGCCAGACATTGAATGGCTGCTGAAGAGTTATAAAGCCTCGAAACATATTGGGGAGAGTAACTTGGAACAGTTTTCGGTTTCCTATTTTTAATTATTAGCTGGATAGGTCTGAAGCACTATTTACCTCTCTAGGGAAGGAAGGAGAACATGATATCAAATTTCATAGTCATGCAAGTAAATTACTAAATCAATTTCATAACTATATTTAACTTTCTACAGCAGTGTAACACATCATAATTTGTATATTGTTTGATTTCCATTGAAAAAGGAGGCAAGGTTTCTCCGAAACGTATGGTTCTAATCTAAATACACACGGCATTAGCCCAAAAAACATGAATTATTTATACCTCATAATTTACCTTGGATCCACTGCCAGCTGGATCGCAACCCTCATGGCTGCTTTATAAACTGCCTGCCCATTCAACACTCAGAGACGTCTGTCTGTTAGGTAGTCAGCCTGTAGGCTGGTTGGATCCTCAAAAAGTACCGCCGTTAGGTTATGTGGGTAGATACCCACAAAAACCCCTAATAACTTCTAAGCAGCTGGAGCGATTTCTATGAAACTCGGCAAATTCATAGCCCTATTCCGGACGACCCGGACCGTGCCCTTCAAATTTTGTTACGTCTGACCAATCCAACATGGCGGCTGTGCGAAATATTTCACCAGCATTCAACACCTCCGAAACAAAATATATATTCATTTACCACTAGGTTGCAGCACCAAACTACTGTGATCACCGCGGCATTTTAAAGGGGAAGATACTTGAAACGAGGCATTGTTAAGTTTGAAGGCTTAGGGCCAGGTTCACCATGGTTCGCTAAAATGTTAACAAACCAATTAAGGCCGTTGACGGACGATTACCGAAATGTTGTGGTTCACCAAACTTGAACAATCCATTAGCTTCTCTAACAAGCCGTCAAAACTAATTGCTCTGTCAACATAGAATTAACAACATGACGGTCGATTTACGTAGCAATCAAATCCAAAATGGAGTGCAGCGAAAACCGGAATAGTCGTGCAATAAACTTTATTCTCAACGATGACGATGTTTTTGAAGACATGCTAGATTTTCTTCGACCACTAACTTATAAATAACGAAGGAATTACTTGATTGAATGCGACGACACAGAATTTATCATGATATTTCGGTTGTTAAAACTTTCTGTGTTGATGAATGTTCTACAGATGACAGAACCTAACCTGGAATTTCCATCTGATAAGTAAGATAGCCTCGGCCTATGTACCATTCCTTATTTATGTGTAATATCGTGTGATGAATGTAGCACATATAGTTAATAAAATACTACCTAGACGTCTCAACATCATTCCTCTTATTTCTTTTTACGTGTAATGCATTACGTTATAAAACATCCTAGTTAATTTAATTTAATAAAAGACTACCTAAACGTTACAGCATCTGTGCTCATATTTTCAACGATTTCACGATGCTCATCCACCGAGTAGATAAGGGTGGATAATTATGTTTCTTTCATTTAACGAAAATTTCACAGTCCCAAGCTCTTCTTGCTCTTTTACTCATCAGCCATGTTTGTTTTTAACCAAGGAGCATGTAACTTTTAAGCCTTTTAAGTTAACGGCCTGCTCGATTACACCAAAGAATAAACAAATACCGCCACAATCATCATCTTTCAATGAGTTTCGTACAGTCCTTCAACATAACGCTTCGTTTGCTAATGCCAGTCGGTGAATGTGCTGGTGAAACGCCAACGAGCTTAATGCCGATGTTAAAGTTAACAACTCATTTACTGACGGCCTGTTAACGCTGCGTTGGTGAACCCGGCCCTTAATATCAAGATTAAAGGACACGAAATCATAACATTAAGTTAGTTCTTTTGTTATTCAATCATCAAAAAGTATATAATATTCATTCAGACACATACTTACAGGCAAATTTTCAATATAAAGAAAAGCAAAAATACATGGTGGTGGAGGTGATTGCTTTTAAAGGGCGTAATGTCTAGCTCGTTTGCCCGTAATCATACAGATAATAATAAAAAATACGACTACTTCCAACTGACTTAAATCTAACTTACATACTTGACGAGATGAAAAGAAAAGAATACGGGCAATAAAAGACAGGGTATAGAATTGCCTCCGGCACCCGAAGAATGGGAGGTTGATTTATTTAGGGACTTTGCGACATCGTGGTCATGTAGCCCCATGTACTTGGGTGTAAGTTGAATTTGTCTGATAAACCGTCTTATTGTGATGGCTGTATTATAAATTTTTACTCGAAGCCTATTTACTTTGTTACTTAATTATTTACTTATTCTTTCCTTCATTCATTTGATGGGTATTCTGGGAAAATGCTGCATACAGATCCTAACTTTAATTTCCTATAATTACAGTTCTCTTTGGATCTCTTAGAAAAAACGACTCAGAAGGTACTTGCTTCCTCTCTTGACACCTTCTCTGGAAATTGCACGTAACCACTTCACGAACAGTGAATTGTCTAATGGTATCTCGCCCTGGAGTGATTTTCAAAAGGGCACGCAGCAGTACAGGATTATAAAATCATTCAGAACACATACCAAATCACAACTTTTCCATTAACAATAATACGAAACTTATGTCTGCCACAGTGACTTGGTGCTGCTTCCTAGTGCCTTTATTTGAAAACGAGGTTGTTCGCACAAACCAATGCTGTAATCGTTGAATGGGCAGGCAGTTTAAAGCAGCCAGGAGGGATGCGATCCAGCTGGCAGTACTTGGATCATAAACATTTCTCCTTTTAATGATAATTTTCAGTTCTCCAGCATAAGCCTCGTCCGAGCAAATACGACGCCTCTCCACTTTGCTCTGTCTGACCACCAGCCTTCCTCAACCAGTGAACTCCACTCAGGTTCCGTTCTGTCACACTTTCATGAAGTCCATCCATCGTACTCTCTTTCCAGTCATCTGTCTCTCCATCACTTGTTTCGGCATTCTTTCATCATTCATCCTTTTCACAAGTCCATACCATTTCAATCTGTTCCCCAGCTTCTGTATATTCACTTCCTTTTGAATATCATTTTTCGCTCTCTCTCTCTCTGCTTGTCTTCTGAACCATACTCCTCAAGAATTTCATTTTGGCTGCTTGTATTCTTTCACCTCTCCTGGTCATAGGCCCAGTTTCTGCTCCATACGTCATTATTGGTAATAGGTTTTATACATAACTTAGCCTTCAGTGGTATGTCTGCAATTAAACTCTGGACCTGATGAGAAATATCACTGCCATATTGTATTCTCTTGTTGATCTCCATCCAATCTTGCATTTTTCATCAATTCACTTCCCAAATATTGCCGAGTTATACACCACACATGCAATGATGTCACATGATTGGAAGAGGGCATCCTACGATCTCAGGCCTGTGACCACGTGCTTAGAAGTACACAGTTTCCACTTCGGGCTCTTCCGAACTAGAGCAGACGCAAGAAAAGCTTGCCGAAACTCAACGATGCGCAGATACCAATATCAATCGGCGTATTTTAATGATCATTGCGGGGCTCCTGTAATGCTCATTGCGGGGCTCCTGTAATGCTCATCCAACTCTTCAAGAACTCAGCTCGCTCCGAGACGGTCTACAGCCGAGATCTCACTTGAACCCCAGTCACAGTCAGCCTGCCAAGCCTGGGCAGACGATCCGTTCAGAACTGCTGCTAGCCAGCTACTGCTGGGAAGTGGGAGGGGCGTTGTATGCCACTACCGAACACTCACGAACACCCGAACATGGCCGAAGATATGCGCACCTTTTTTCGGCAAGCTTTTCTTGCGTCTGCTCTACCAAGACCCAAATTCTACGTGCATCTCTGTGAGTGTTTATGTGACAGATACCATGTACTCATATGCAAACAAAGGAAGAAATTGCTAACTCAATCTTGTTGCGAGTGAACATCAAGAACATTATTTCTATGCACATTCGTGCGCAATTCTCTGTTTATTAAATATCCCAGATTTACATCTCCAATTTAGGCAATCCCCTTTCCTTCATGATTTCCTCTTGTCATTACCATTGTCTTATTTTTCTCTACACTGATTTTCATTCCCCATTTCTGAATATTTTCCTTCAGTGCAACCAGCTGTTCTTGGACCACATTCTCATTCTCTCCCCAAATCAGAACATCAGCAAATATTATTATGTTCATTCTTGTAACTGTGTATGCTTACTTTGTTGCCTTTAGCATATCAGTTGGCAGTCAAAGTGAAAGGTCGTGTTTTTCCCGAGCTCTCAGGTGTGCTGGAATGGGTTGTTCTCTGGAGTGTTATCGGGCGAGGATCGGGCTGTGGTATGCGAAGGGTAGTCGGGATTTCCGGTGTTTGTGTGTGCGTACGGGACCTAGTAACTTGTGGTTTATAGCCCTAGTGATAGCTGCGTTGTTAGTTATTGGTGGAGTGGAAGTGAATCCAGGGCCTGTTACTCCAAATGTGAATCAGGCAAATGATCCAGTGTCATCTTTAAAGTGTTCGACGTGCAGTAAAACATTGAAGAATGGTGTTGAGTGTGGACTATGTGAGAAATGGTTTCACTTCGGCTGTATTAAGGTCAAGAAGGAGGATTGTGATGTCGGAAATTGGTTTTGTAAAGTATGTGATACGCCGGACAGTTTGAGGATGCAAATCAAAGCAAGGGATCAAATAATACAGGAACTTAGAGCAAAGCTTCGTGAATCAGAAGAAACGGTGAAGGATGTGACTGAACGGCTTTCTACTGGGATCAGTGTGGAAGAGGGCGTGCAGGAGCAAACTGAGGATGACGTTATCATAATGGGTGATTCTATGATACGATGGAGTGCGAATATCTCGAGGAAATCAGGTGCGAAAGTGCGGTGTTACCCGGGGATTAAGATTGACCAGCTTGCCCAACAAGTGGAAGAAGCAAATGTAGAGGACTGTGACAAAGTTAAAGTGTTGTTGCTCCATGTTGTGACGAACGATTTGAAGAAGAGGGCTACAGCTGATTACATCATGGGGGAGCACTACGAACTAGGCAGAAAAGCTAAAAGCAAGTTTAGAAATGCAAAAATTATAATGAGTGGCATTGTTCGGCGGGGAGATGTTCCGTTGAGGCGAGTTAAGACTGTAAATGACCGCATGGACTGGGAATGTGCACAACTGGGATTAGTGTACGTAGAAGCTGACTGCTGGATTGGTGGCCGTGACTTCGCCCGAGACGGGCTGCATCTAAATCGACGGGGCGCTTTCAATCTAGGGAGCCTACATGACAGGGTCATCGGTTCGTGCCGGCTTTTGTGAGGAGGAGCAGGTCCAGAGGTTGCCAGCCGATGGGAACAGAAGGAGTTATTTCGAGATATTTGCTGCGGAGGTAAGACTCTAAGATTACTGCAGGTTAATTGTCAGAGTTTAGGAAATAAATTAATTGAATTTTGGAATCTTGTAGAGACGTATTCTCCGGACATTGTCATTGCAACTGAATCTTGGTTATATGAGGACATAAATAGTAGCGAAATAATTCAAGGGACCTACGAGATGTACAGAAGGGATCGGGGGAAGCGAGGTGGTGGGCTATTTATTTGTGTGCGCAAAAATATAGCTAGTTTCTTAAAGTGGGCTGATATGGATCATGAAATGTTATGTGTACAAATTTCGGATAAAGGAAATAAATTCCCTCTTCAGGTGATAGGGGCGTATAGAGCACCGAAAGATAACCTTTCTCTCCTCGAAACACTGTATGATAAAACTTGTACGGGTAATGCTATGAAAAAGAGCATAATAATTGCTGGAGATTTAAACCTCCCCAAAGTAGACTGGTCTGGTGAGTCAACTAGCTGTGGTCAGGCTCAGAGCGCTGCAAATAAATTCTTAAGGGAGGGGGGATTTTCCCAAGTAGTTGACTTCCCAACTAGAGACAATAATACCTTAGATGTTTATCTCGTAAGACCTGTAGAGCTGTATATTAACTGTCTGAAAGTACCAGGAATTAGTGACCATTCTGGGGTTGAATTAAATATTAGACATGGTGACATTACAAAATTAGACTCTGATGTAGCAAAAAAGATCATATTCCAGTATCGCAGGGCGGATCAGGGCAAGTTTCAGGGGTATTTGAATGAGCTATTTGTAGGATGGGCATCGGAAGGAAATCACATTAATATCCTGTGGACTAACTTTTTGAAAATTTTAAATAGCGCTGTTGATAAATTTGTCCCATTTAAATTGCTGAAACAAAACCCAGATCCTGAGTATTACACACGAGAAATTAGGAGTCTAAAACGGAAAATTAGGAAATTATACAATAAAAGACATGATAGTGACAAGTATATGTTGAAATTTAAGTCCTTATCAAGAGAGCTCGTCTTAAAAAAGAGGGCTGCTCATGACAGTTATATGCAAGGTTTACTTGGTTCGGGAGGTGATGGGTGGAAATTTTTTTACAGTTATGTTAGGAGAAGAAAGGGAAATTCAAATAATTTGTCGATGATAATGTCCGGTGACGGTAAATTAATTACTGAGAAGCAAGCCATTGCTAATGAATTAAATGTCTTTTACGGTAGTGTGTTCAATAAATCCAATAGCTGTGTGTTGGACCTTAACGACGAATCAGAGGCTCCCCTGTTCCAAATAAATCAGTCAGCAATTGTAAAGCTAATACAAAAACTACGTTTCAATGTATCAAAGGGTCCTGATAATATTGTTAGTGAAGTACTTAAACTAGGAGGTAGGGCCGTGGCACGATACTTGGAGGTGATGTGTCCATAAACAATGCGCAAATCCCAGATGACTGGAAAAGAGCTACGGTAGTCCCAATATTTAAGGGAGGGAGCAGACTTGAATTGGGCAACTACAGGCCGGTTAGCCTTACGTCCGTCGTTTGTAAACAGATGGAGCATCTCATTTGCGACTACTTGAGGGAACAGTGGGAAACATTATCATGGTTTAATGATAGGCAACATGGATTTCGGAAAGGTTACTCATGCGAGAGTCAGATGCTATCACTTTTTCAAGACATTAGCGAATCGTTGGACCATGGAGTTTCAGTCGACGCAATGGTTATAGATTTTGCGAAGGCATTTGATGTCGTTCCGCATGACATGCTACTCCATAAATTAGCTTCGACGAAGATTGATAGAAGAGTAATTTTATGGATCCAAGAATTTTTGAAAGTCGAAGGCATATTCTCGGATGAAATTACCGTAACGTCGGGTATCCCTCAGGGCAGCGTAATCGGAACTTAGTGTTTTTTTGGCGTTTATAAATGACTTACCAAATGGGATTCGCAGTGACTGTCGATTGTTTGCGGATGATTGTGTAATATATCGAAAGATACATGACTCACAAGACAATGCAGTGCTTCAAGAGGACCTGAACCTGGTCTATAAGTGGGCGATTGTAAATAAAATGAAAATAAACACAAGAAAATGTAGTCTCTTAAAAATAGGGAAAGTGCGAAGGCAGGATTTTCAATATAACATTGGCTCGGAAATACTTGTAGAAGAAGATTCTTGCAAATATTTGGGCGTTCACGTAAGAAATGATATGAAATGGAGTAGTCATGTAGGATGTGTAGTTTCAAAAGCTTACAAATCCCTGCACTTTGTAATGAGGGTATTAAAAGGAAGTAGTACCTCTGCTAAAGAATTAGGCTGTCACTTGTAAGACCTATTCTGGAATATGCCTCGGCGGTTTGGGATCCATATCAAGTAGGGCTCATCAATGAGTTGGAAATGGTACAAAGAAAGGCCGCTAGATTTGTGCTCAGTGACTTTAATCCCAGGAGCAGTGTGAGCCGTATGTTAAAGAAACTTGGGTGGGAATCACTGGAGGCTAGGATGAAATCTAGACTCTGCGCTATGTACAACACGTATACAAATCAACCAGCATGGGGTGAGCTTAGCAAACGATTGGGAAAGCCCACTTACATGGGTAGGAGCGATCATCCTTTCAAAGTTAAGGAACGACCACAGCGAACAAATTACGGTAAATATTATTTTGTAAACCGTGCCATTGATAACTGGAACTCTCTACCTGCCGCAGTCTTAGAGCCTTTTCCCAAACATATAGGTGTGTTTAAGAAAAGACTGACTATTTGTATAAATACTCCAGTTTAATTGTTGTATAATTGTTATTGAATTGTTATGTATAATTATTTATTTGTTATGTATATACAATTTGCCACCGGGGGACACACCCCCCATTGCAAATAAATGAATGAATATGAATTTAAAAAAATATGAATATCATCCTTCACCAGTATATAAATAACAATGGTGAAAGTACACTCCCTTGTTTTCAATTTCAAACCATCCAGTGAGTCATAAAACAGCTTTAACAATTACTGTACATTGCTTAAATCATTTGTGTTATTTCTTCTCCAATAGCTTTATGTTTTAGGCTTTCCCAAACTCTGTCTCTGGGGACATTATCATTTGCCTCTTATGCCAATGAAGGTAATCTTCATTGCCATATCCCAGTGTTTTTCCATAGTTTGTCTCACAATAAAATAAGTTCCACTGTTGATCTTCCCCTTCTGAACCCAAACTGTTTTTAACCATTTTTCGAATTAGTTCCTCTAGTATTATTTCCATGATCTTGGCAGCATGGGAGATTACAGTAGTTCCTTGGTAGTTTCCACACACGTTCTTGCCTGTTTCCTTGAATATTAGTATAATAATGCTACTCACCCCCCTTAGACAGCAGGTGGAATATTATGAGCAATATAGTGAATGGATTATTGTAACTAAAATCGATACAAAACCTACGTGCACCACAGTAGTACAAGTGCACAGTACCGTATATCCCTACCAGTCAAGCTGATGATAAATATGTTGAAAAGGTCTATAAACATATAAATGAAATTCTGAGGTATGTCAAGGGTGACGGAAATGATATAGGATGGGGAGATTGGAATACTGTGGTAGGAAAGGGAAGAGAAGGGAAGATAGCAGAAATAACATGGATTAAGTGCAAGGAATGATCAAGGGAGTAGGCACAAGCACGAGTTGGTCATAGCTAACATCTTATTCAATAACCACATCATCATCCTCTTTAAATCTTCTCATTTATGTGGGGTCTGCCTTCCTGCAATGATTTCTCCACTTCAATTGATCCATAGCGTCCCGAGAGCGGAGTTTAGTGAGCCGCATGTCATCTCCCACCCTATCCAGCCAGCGTGTTTGAGGTCGTCCTCGAGGTCGACGACCCTCCATGTTCAGTTGAAGGGCAGTCTTAGCAACTGAGGTTTCACTGCTACGGAGCACATATCCATACCACCGCTGACGTGATTCATGCATTTTCTCTGTGATTGGGGCAACCTTGAAATCCTTCCGCACTGCATCATTCCTAATACGGTCCAGTCGAGTCTAGCCATTGGCCCACCGCAACATTTCATTTCCAGGGCATGATGCGCCTGTTCGTGCTTCGATGTTGTAGGCCAGCATTCAGATCCATAAAGGGCCACCGGTCTAATCACTGTGCGATATACTTTAGATTTTAGATGCAATATAATTTTCTTATCGCATAGGACTCCAGTAACTTGGCGCCATCTCATTCATGCGGCAGTGACTCTTGTTTTGACATCAGGAATCGTGCTGCAGTCTGAGGTGATGCATGACCCAAGGTATTTGAATTGGGTCACTTTATTAAGTCGAACCTCACCAACAGTGATCGTGCGATCAGTTTGGTCATCGCATTCCAGGCATTCCGTCTTCTTCAGGTTCAATTTCATCCCAAATTCTTCAAGATGCATCTTCAACTCTTGTACTTGCTGTTCGAGGCGCCCACGGGTCTCGTTAGCTAACATGACATCATCCACATATAATAATGTCCATGGATGCCTGGTTTGGATGTCATTTGTGATGGCGTTCATGCAGAGTATGAAGAGCAAGGGGGACAAGGCTGATCCTTGATGTACACCAACAGTGATTTGGAAGGTATCGGACATTCCTGCTGGGCACCACACTGAGCTTGTGGTCTTTCGGTATAGAAGTTTCACCCAGTCTACATAGGTTTCAGGTACACTGTGTAGCCTCAGTGCCAGCCAGATGAGATCATGTAGTACTCTATCGAACGCCTTTTCCAAATCAAGAAATGCTAAGTGAACTGTCTTCCCTTTCTCATGGTGTCGTTCCATCAATAGACGAAGTGCATGGAGAGCGTCTGTTGTTCCGCTGTTTTAACAAAGCCACACTAGTCCAGTCAAATTAGACATAAACAGGGGCCCGACCTTGCAAAAGGCCATGTAGTTATTTTTTAAAATGTTGTTAGGACCTCTGCCAATAGTAAAAAAAAATTGCAACTTCGAAAATCCTGTGCTAGCTGTGTAATAGTCAAAACACAGCCAGATACTTGCACTTATTTCGATTTTTCTCAATATCGTCTAAACCATGAGTCTGAGAGAAAACATTATGAATACCTGTTTTATTATATTCAATTGTCTACAATCCGAGTTCCAAGCAAACTCTGTACGTTTAGCAGTTCCCGAGATACAGTTATTGAAAGATTGGATGTATTTAAAAAAAAAAAAAATTGTTGGTTTTGATCTCCTAATTTGACAACTATTGTCAAAAATACTCATCCTAAGAGAAATGTCATTGATAATGAACTTGAAGTTTATTTGTTTACCTTTAATTTGCGCTTTGACGGGTGCCTGTAGGCCAAGTGCTTCTCCCAAAAGTGGCTTGTAACAGAAAACCTTGAAAAATAGAAAACGGGTGAAATCAATTAACACAAGTTTTGAGCCTATCAGACATCACGTGCAGGGCCTGCACTCATTATATCGGAGTTAATATTGTTAATGCCTTTACTAGGGGGGAGGGGGGGGGGGGTTGACTTGCTTCGATACTGGGAGTTGACCCGAAAAAAAATTCTCGCTTGGCTAATTAAATTTTGGTACGGGGTCGTAGTTGCTAGACTCGTTGTGTGAGCCCTAAAATGAAAATACCCTGAGTCTCCACCAATTGTTAGGGTTTTATTTGGTGCCTAACCACCAATTGTTAGGGGTTAAGTTTCCTACCTACGTGTTTGGTGAGTTGTGTCCGAGGCCTCGACCAATTGTTAGGGGGTTAAGTTGGTGCCTAACCACCATGTGTTTGGGTATTAATTTATTTAGGGTATTCGCTAAACGGAAGGATGGCGTAAGTAGGGGAGAGCGAGGGGTTCTATTACACTCTAGAACATACATGCCCTTACTACTAAGCCTCAGCCATGTAAAATTTGCGAAAGCTCGTGAACCCATGGTCGGATGTTGACAAATGAGGTGTCGTTGGACTCAGAGTGACGTCTTCTTTGCTATGGACCACTCGTTATATATTTTTTAAATTTTGAAAATGTTTGTTTTCGAAAGTAGGCGATAGTTTTTAAACTAATTATGATAGAACGTTATGCCGGGACGTCTTCAATAGACCGGGTAGCGCTTAGTTCGAATGGCTTTTTAGTCCACGCGTGGCGAGGACAGTTCCACGGTCTTTAACAGTTGTAGACCTCCCTGTATTCAATAACATACATACTTATCTAGATTTGGCAACGTCGCACAAATACACATTGCACTGACCTCAGACAGCACATAGAAACAAAGGGGGAAGAAAGGAAAAAACAGTTTCGTCCAGTTAACACCCGGGTTCAGTCGACCACAACTGGTGCTAGAGTGAACACGAAACTGCCCGAAGCTCCAGCCAGGAAGAAAACCAGATAAGTAGCAGCCTGTATTATTACAGTAAAACCATAGTTGATTCTTTACAACCATATAGTCACCCCAAACAGACAAAATTCCGGATTTCTATCACCATTTTAGCATTTCACCTAACATTAGATATACTACATTTAGCATACACCGACAGTCGCATTACCAATACTGCAACTAAATAATTGTACATATTATAAATATTTTTCACCTGTATTCTCAAACATAGATGTTATAGCCTAAGTGTAATGGATCTGATGATGATCACTTGACGGTCGAAACTGGTCATCCTAGTGTATTTATTAATCTCATGTAATTTATTTCAGGATTAGGGCATAACCCAGCTCTTTTTGGGTACATTCGTGTTGACCGACTGAAAACCACCAAACCTTTGTTTACTCATAAATACTGTGTTTTCAAACTAGACACTATGGGCCCCTCGGTGGCTCAGGCGGTTATAAATCGACCTTTCAACGCTGTCCCGAGTTGTCGGTGCATGTGAATCTTGTTGGACAAAGTGAGAGCGAGTTAGTTTTTTTCTGGGATTTCTGGTTTCTCCTGTGAATTTTATTTAATGCTCCACAGTCACACATATATTACGGCCTCGAAAGTGTGCGACAGGGCTTTCTTGCCGACAAGTATCCAGTCCTTGATGCTGGATGGGACATCAGCCCTCACTGAGAGGTTAGCTGTGGTCTCAATGTTTGTTTACTCAACTTTGCTCTCATTTTTCCTCCTCTTTACTTTGAAGCATCTTGTAGAACACTTATTGACTTTCTTATATTTTTATAATGGGTATTTTCAAATCAGAAAGTATCTTCTTGTAGCCTACCCTGGAACAGTTCCATGGCACAAGATTGAATCATGTTCCCAGGCTGTTTGCATTCAAACCGAAATTTCACTGTTTATGCTACATTTGATTCAAATGAAAACAACTACCGTATATCACTGCCGGCTGGACTGCATCCCTCCAGGCTGCTTTAAACTGCCTTCCCATTCAACACTCACAGGCGTACAAGATTATATATTAATTCACCGCTAGGTTGCAGCACTAACCCACTGAGATCGCCGTGGCTTTTTAAAGGGGAAGATACCTGAAACGTAGGATTGTTATGTTTGGAGGCTTAATATCGAGATTGACGGACGTGAAAACATTACACTAAGTTATTTTATTATTCAATCATCTAAAAATATTCAGACACATACCTACGGGCAAAATTTCAGTATAAAGGTAAGAAAAATACATGGTGGTGGAGGTGTTTGTTTTGAAAGGGCGAAATGTCTAGCTCATTTTCCCGTAAATATGCAGATGATATTAAAAATACAATTACTTCCAACTGACTTAAATCTAACTTACATACTTGGGCTTTGCGACGTCGTGGTCATGTAGCCCATGTACTTGGATGTGAGTTGAATTTGTCGGATAACCCGTCTTATTGTGCTGGCTGTATTATACATTTTTACAGATTTTTTGGACAGGTTGTTTATTTATTTACTTATTTGCTTATTTATTTACTTATTTATTCACCTATTTATTTACGGTATTCATTTATGTACTTATTCTTTATTTATTTATTTACTTATTTGCTTGTTTATTTACTTATTTATTTGCTTATTTGTTTATTCACTTATTTGTTTACTTATTCATTTACTAATTTATGTATTTACTTATTTACTTACATATTTATTTACATATTTATTTTCTTATTTACTTACATATTTATTTACTTATTCAATTACTTATTTATTTATTTATTTACATATTTATTGACTTATTTATGTATTCCCCTATTTATTTACTTGTTTGTTCACTTACATATTTACTTAATTTATTTACTTACATATTGATTTATTTATTACATATTTATTTACTCACTCAATCATTCATTTATGTATTTATTATTTGCTTCCTCTTTGTCACCTTCTCTGGAAATTGTACGGAACCACATCTCACGCACAGGGCCGTGGAGAGCGGCGACGGGCCCGGGGGCTGGAATTTTCCGGGCCCCCCTCTATAACCAAACTCTGTAAAATTAATTTATAATCCTCGTAAATTTGCACTAACTGATTTGGCGCATTTTTTTGCACAAAAAGGTCATCACCAAATCAATTATTACAAGAACAAAAAAGCCAGCAAGCAATAATGATAATAATAATTATAGCATGCTGAACTGCTATGCCCAAGATCTCGGGTTTAAGTCCGGCCGAAGTCGTCGGATTTTTAAGATAACTGTTTTGGTTGAACGGCGATCACAAATCACTGTACATTAAACAAAGCAAAATATATTTTCATATTAACCACAGGTATGCTCATACGTAAGTCAAGTTATTTATTATGTGCTAGCCGTAGATTGCAGCTGATCAGTGATTGTTTTCACAAAAGAAGAAAATGTGGAATTGAACTATATTTTGTAATTTGCAGTCAGGGGACTTATAACTTAATATTGCTTTGCAGTAAGCAAACCTACAGCCAGGTTCTCCTAAAAATCCCCAATCCTATCTATGACTGGTGATCATTGGGGGCGGCTTTAAGCCAAGATTATGGGAGAGTGGACACACAGGGGATCTGGAGGTACGGATTATCACCAAGCTCACAGTGGGGTCCGGGGGTCCTCCTCCGGAAAATTTTGCAAAATAATCGGTCCAAATTATTGAGTTATAGCCCATTTGGGTGATTATTTTTGTGATATATTGGAGTAAGAATTTGGTGACCATTGACATTTAGTGGCTATAGAAAAGACTCTCCGATATTGAAGTAAAAGCTCTCGCACCTTCAAGTAAGACCCCACGATGTAGCTCACCAATGACCGTGATTGGGGTCTACAGCAACTCCGCAGATCAGAGGTTCGATTTCCGGTGCTGACAGAAGCTACCCTGAGTGTGGTTTTCCACACTACCTCCAGACGAATGCTGGGATAGTACCTTATTTTAAGTCCAGGGACACCTACCCTACTCTTAACCCTAATAATTACAGTAATAGTCGTGACGGACAACGCATTCCCACTTTTCCCAGTCGGCAACCAAGTATACGGCATGCGATTGATCATGGCACAGAGGCCATAGCACAGCACAGTGTATACCCTGCTTTTCGTCCAGCAGTGGGTGGTTTCAAGAGGGTCTATGTTTCTACTTTCCAAGACAAATAGTTACAACAATATTGCCAGTACACCTCTCTTATTATACAACCACTAGCCTCCCCTTCAGTCTACACATTTCGCACTTTTCTCGGTTTTCTATTTTGTTCACTGTTTGAGAATCTTACAATACCTCATTAATATTTGTGAAAACTACTGCTTTACAGTCAACTTCATTCAATCACGTGGAGGCCTTCAGAAACAAACCGAAAAATTAACGCGTCAGCAAATACTGAATTATATCTACAGTGCTAGTTGATGCAAACGATTCCCAACCCAGCGCCAATGGTTCATTGCCCGCCAGTGATACTATACCAGACCCAAAACAACTGTGAACATGAGGGAGGAGCCAGACTCACTCGCCCACCCGCGCCAGCCAATACCATAGCGCGGCGTTGCCTAGTTGAAAACTCTTGGCTCGCTGTGCCGTACGAAATCTTTATTTCTCTCCGCGTACGAAAATCATTAATTCTTCAATTATTTAGATGAACCTATGTTACAGAGCTGAACATTTTGAAGTTGACTGTCCAAACCCCGTGACTCTACGACCAGGCGTTCGGGAGATAACATCTGCCCTTGAACGGAAGGGATAATTAGAGTGAGGAATGGTTAGATGTTGAAATATTTAGGTTCGCTGGGGAAGATAACGAAGAGTGACAGTATTGCTGTATCAATTCAGTAGTGGAGCTTAAAGAAGTTAGTGCTGTGAGCTGAAGTTTGAACTCATAACAATGGTCCTTAGCAAGCCGCGTGGCGTTCGAACAGCCAGGCAAGAAATATAATTTTCAGGGTATATGGCCTTTTAAAGAAGCTTTCGAATACAGAAGTACGTGAAAACACAAAATCTGACAAACTGTGTTATTGTGGTATCGGCAATTATGCTTTTTTTTTTTTTTGTAATTGAGTCGAATCAAACTCACCCCTTCACAATTTTACCTCACGAGGCATAGTGTACCCGGTTCTAACCCTGAGACCAGAACTAAATGTCTTGATTGAGCCGTGAATCGAATCCGGACCTCACGGGTGAAAGCAAGAGTTGTTGTTGTTGATTTTTTAGCAGTTTTGCGACATCGTGGTCACGTAGCCCCGTGTATTAGGGTGTGTGTGGAATTTGTCTGATAACCTGTGTCACTGTGATGTCTGTACTAGTGTGTGTATTTGCAATTCAGGTAGGATTTGCTTAGGAAGTGGCCGTGGCCTTACGTTAGGTACCATCCCGGCATTTGCCTGGAGTAGAAGTGCGAATCCGCAGAAAAACCACTTCCATGATGGCTTAGATAGGAATCCAACTCACATATTCCCAGGTTTGCATCACGAGGCTGAGTGTACCCTGTTCCAGCCCTCAGACTAGAATTAAATAGCTTGACAGAGCCGGGAAGCGAACCCGGACCTCCTGGGCGACAGCCAAGAGTGCTGGTCGCTCCACCAGGAGGTGGATAAGTGCACGAATAACGTTCGTGTGACATCTTATATCTGCCCCATTTCACAACTATAGCCTACGTAAATATGTGCGAACTCAGTTATAAGCATAGATATTCGTAGGATTAGCCCCCCCCCCCCCCCCCCCCCAGTTCGTAGTCTACATGCACATACATTCGGAGCGCCTTGTGTTCAGAGGGAAGGTTGTGCGTATACTGCGAGCGTAGAGCTGTGTCATCTCCGCCAGCCTCACTGTGGCAACAGTGCTCAGCTGGACGCTTGCTACTGGGCGAGCCCATGTTCACAGTTGTTTTGGGTCTGGTATAGACCTACTAGCTACCAAGTACACGGGTTAAATGTCGCAATGCCACCGCACTCGGGAAGCCGAATTCTGCATTCCTGCCGCAGCTTCGTCAGGACCCGGAGTCATTTCCAATTTATAGATAAAGAGAGCAACTCATTTTATGTTTAAAGGTATCTCTTCCCGTCCTGAAAAATAAGTGTTTTGCAGATCGGTGCTGCTCTTTGGAATAAACCGCATAGAAACGTCCAATAATAATAATAACAGCCATTGCACCAGCTCAAAACAAAATTGTATTTATATTAATATTCGGCAATACTTCGTCTTAATTTTCTTCTAAATTAAGCAGAGTTAATAGCGGGACAAACGCTAGGAAGATGAAGATGATGAAAATATTTGGTCTTAGGAAAATCTGCGCAGTTGCCTACATGCAATATATTAATTTCTCCATCGCCATGCACACTACTGACGTTCCATGAGGGGAATTGGAAAACAAAGTTGAGTGGTTCAGTCATTTTTCTCCTGGTTAATTAAACGCTCAGTCCTGAAAAATACTGGAATGTTACCTTAGTTTAAGTCTTTGGATAAATTTCCCAACTCTAGTGCCAATAGTATTATAGATTTTCAATAAGTCCCTTACTTAGAAGTGATTTGGCGCACGAACCAAAGTGCCTAGGATTGTTGATCGTGTTGAAAAGACCAGTTATAATAATGATTATACTGCACCTAAACATACAGATTATTTAAATGTTAGCATTGTTTTCTCAATTCAGTATACGCATTGGCATGCATTTCTTTTATCTACGTTTGACCAACAGCATCATCCTACCCTTCACAAGATATTTAGCAAGCAATTATAATGTTTCACATACCGTAGTGCGAAAGTGAATTACTAGGGGAAGATGACCTTGCTGTTCCTCCCCTTAAATAAACAATACTATAAAGTGAATTACTGTGTGGACGCTACTTTAAAATTTATTTTACTTACCTTCTTGCACGGCATACGATACGTCTAGCTAGACAATATATTCATTTCAGACACTATCACCTCTAAATATCTAAGCTCGATGTGACGCACCGAACTTGAAACTCTTGAGCTAGCTGACTAAACAAACCAGGGCAGCCCAGGCTCTCGTGGCCTTGGCGAAATAAGTGAAGGGAGGAGAAAATTATTTGAAGGATTGGTGCATTAGCCGAATAAGCTAAATTTAGAACAATGGAAGGCTCTTTCTGTCTTCAGGTATATTCTGACAACAATACTTAGCGAAGCCCCATCGCCTAAGTTGACCACTTTGAGACAGTTGTTCTTCCCACAAGCGCTTTGTAATGGAAAATATTGTCCACTTGACAGAATAAGTTTCTCAATCCTTGTAACATTTTCTCAGACAGTTCATTGCATTCACTAAATGATTGCCAGCAGCAAATTAAAGTCACACAAAGGCAATAATAAACCAATGCCAGATCGGGCCCATCCTATTAGGACGCCGGGCCCCCCTGGGAGGGTCGGGCCCCGGGGCACCAGCCCTGCCTGTCCCCCCCTCTCGTCGGGCCTGCTCACGCAGTGAATTGTCCAATGGTATCTCATGGTATCTCTGCCAGTGACTTGGTGCTGCTTCCTAGCGCCATTATTTGGAAACTAGGTTATACACTCAAACCAATCCTGCAATCGTTGAATGGGCAGGCAGTTTAAAGCAGCCAGGAGGGATGCGATCCAGCCGGCAGTGCCGTATATATACTCAAGACAGTGATACCAATAGTTGAATAATAATAGGATGATGACTGAATATTACCTCTTGGAGGTATGGTGATAAAAAATTACTTTTCATACTTTAAAAATTCAAATGCAACCACACATGTGGGAATTGTGGAACTGCAATCTCCAAACAAAACTCCTCCATAGCCGGTCCCAAGCCCGTGTTGAGAAAGGAGGAGGGAAGGAGCTACAACCTGGAGGGAGGACAGAATTCTCGTCCCAGGGAATAACAAGAGCATTGACCACCGAAATACCCTGAAGTAGCTCCAGGGCAGCCTGTTGTTCAAGGTGGCAGCCCCATCATCAGGCTTGGGGGCTGTAGGCTAATAACTTGCACCCCTTAAATCTATTTATTACTGAAACTGAAACAAGAGCAAACCGGACGTCTCACAATGACGACGTTCAGCATGAAGAGGAAAACGAGAATTGGTTTATGGAATGTGAGAACAATGTGGGAGACAGGAAAACTGGCACAGGTGGAAAGAGAGATGGATCGGTACAGACTGGATATACTAGGGGTGAGCGAAACAAGGTGGGAAGGATTTGGAGAGATCAACACAGCTGATGGGCACACACTTCTCTATTCGGGTACAGATGAGGGCACAGGACACCGTGAAGGATTCGGATTTCTGCTAACCAGAAGATCTAGGAGCAGTCTAATGGAATGGAAGCCGATATCAGAGCGGATCATAACCCCCAGGTTTAGATGTGCTGCGAGAAATGCTCATGCGGTCCAGTTTTATGTACCAACTGAACAGGCGGACCAAGAGCAAAAAGACCAGTTCTACGAACATCTGAACAGTGTCCTTTCATCCATCAAACGTAAAGATGTTAAGATATTAATGGAAGACCTCAATGCAAAGGTGGGGGAGGGCAATAAGGGGCAGGAGAATGTCCTTGGAGGGCATGACCCGTAATGACAATGGAGAGAGATTAGTTGATCTTTGCCAGTACCATGGTATGGTAATAGGAGGCACAGTATTCCCTCATAAGACATGTCCCAAAGTGACATGGGTCTCTCCAGACAGTCGAACAAAGGCTGGGTTCAGAGAAAGTAGATCGTGCACTGATCAGAACAATACACTGAGGATAATCATTGAGTAGACATTGGAATATCGGACACCATTGTTCATAGACTTTGAGAAAGCGTTTGATAGCGTGAATAGAGAGCAGATGTGGTTAATTTTGAAGAGCTATGGTATACCACAGAAGATCATTCAGCTCGTTAAGGCTATGCATGAACGATACAGTGCACAAGTTGCTCATGAAGGCCAACTCTCGGAACCATTTAGAATAGCAACGGGAGTGAAACAGGGTTGTCTGCTCTCACCAATCTTAATTTTGGTGGTACTGGACTATGTCATGAGAAGGGCTAAAGAAGGAAAAGCTCGAGGCATTCGATGGGGACTAACACAGCGACTAGAAGATCTGGACTTTGCCAATGACATATGTCTTTTGTCGCAGGCACATAGAGACATGCAAGAGAAAGTTAACATACTGAAGGAAGAAGCAGAAAAAATTGGATTCAAAATTAACATCAAAAAGACCAAAGAAATGCGTATCAATTCTAAGAACGCCAAGCCTGTCATGATGAATGGGGATGAGATTGAAGGTGTCCAATATTTCTGCTATCTTGGGAGTATGGTATCAACAACTGGAGGCACAGAAGAGGACAACGCAAATCGGAATAGGAAGGCAAAGGCAGCATTTGCCCAGCTACGACCGGTGTGGAGATCCAAAGGGATTCCGCTGAGGACCAGATTGAGATTGCTTGATACCAACGTAAAGTCTGTTCTCTTCTATGGATGTGAGACATGGAAGGTAACAGCAAAGCTAAAACAGTCCATACAGACGACCGTGAACCGATTCCTGCGGACCGTTCTTGGCATACGCTGGCCAGATGTCATTTCCAACGTGGACCTGTGGCAGAGAACGGGACATAGTCAATGTGAAACCTAGATCAAAAGAAGAAAATGGAGAAGGATAGGCCACACCCCTAAGAAGGAGCCCAACGCAAGCTTTGGATTGGAACCCACAAGGCAGCCAGAAAAGAGGGACACCAAAGAAGAACTGTGGAAGAAGAACTTTCCACCATTGGGAGGTCCTGGAACTGGGTGAAGAAAACTGCTGTCAACAGAGTTCGCTGGAAAGCTCTTGAGGAAGCCCTTTGTTCCTTGGAAGAGCTTAAAAGGACATAAGTCAATTAAGTCAGTCAATCTCCAAACAAAACAACTGTTAAAGGAAGTAGCTGATGTGGTACTGACAACAATACCTAGAAGGTACTGAATATATTTTAAAATGATTATTGGTGTGTCCCAAGGTACAACACCCTCCCCTACAGTTATGGACCAAGTAAAGTTTAAGTATTGACAAGGCGGATCAATCTTGTTAATATAATTTTTCTAAGTCAAATGACATGTATAATACACTCCAAGTCCTAAATGTAACAAAAGTCCATTCCTTTTGGTCTAACTCCATAGAGTAGCTGTGCATCTTAAGTCGCACACAAGGGGGTGCTGGAAGTTAGGAGAGCAAAGGTTCGAATCCCAACGCTGGCAGTAGCCTCGGGTATTTCCACACTCCAAGATAGTAGGCTATGTTATTTCAACTACTGTGACACCAACCCCAATTCTAGACTAATGATTAGTCAACACAGAAATAAAAGGTTATCTGAGAAATTTAACAATGACCGGAAATAAGCCATGTTTTAACACACACTGAAGAAACAGCGGTGAAGATGAAGATGTCCCAAGCTCCTAAAGGTGAATTAACAGAAACTCTTTTGGTCCAATTCTAAAAGCTGTAGCCTACACCAATTACAAGCATAACACTGGTTTTGCCCTAAAAAAGCCATTCAACTTAACATTGTTAAATTTATGTTGTTGTGTCTATTCCATGAAAATGCTATCGCTTGATATCGGGTATGTTGAAAGGTCAGACCACTATTACCATACATCGTTGGATTTGTAATTCTATACACGATGTCTGATATTTAGCGAGACTCTGCCTGTCAGCAGCCAACCTTTTTAGTCCGGGGGATTAAGGAAGTATTGTGCAAATCGAGGTAAAAGAGATTTTATTTTTTAGTTACGTTAAGGGATCCATAAGGAACGTTTTCAGCCACGGAGGCATTCTGTACACCCCCTGGTTAATTCTTTATAGCCCCCCAAACATGTAATAGGGTGCTTACCCTTATTTAATGGGTTAAAAATTCGTAATTATTTTTATATGCCAAATTATTAAAATTAGTATCATTTCCGATGTTTTTGAGGGCAAAGAATTCATTTTTGGGGTCATTTTTCTTGCCGGGGACAGGGAGCGGTGCTACAGGGGCGGGGAATTAAAACCTGTAAAACTTGGTTGATGCATATCATTTTCAGGGTATTCTGGGGCGTAGAATTCAATTCTGGGTTAGTTTTGTGTGTGTGGGGGGGGGGGGGGACTACGGGGGCGGTGCACACAATGATAGCAAACTGGTGCTTATATTGATTCTTTTCAAACTTTTTGGGGAAGTAGAATTCATTTCTGGGGTAGATTTTGTTCTAGGGGATGGATTTGGGGGCTGTCAACATTGGGGATGCTACAGGGGACGGGGGGTCAAACACCGTAAAAATTGGTTGATGCATATCATTTTAAAGGTATTTTGGGGCGCAGAATTCATTTCTGGGTTTGGTTTTGTTATAGGAGGTATGGGTTGGGGCCAGTGAATTCCACGGGGCGGAATTACGGGGGCGGTGCAGACAATGACAGGAAACATCTGCTTATAACGACTCCCTTCCAAAGTTCTTATGGGTGTAGAATTCATTTCCGAGGTCATTTGTACAGTATTTAGGTGATCGAGAGCGGTGGTTTAAAGGCTGCTGTTGCAAAAATAGTATGTTTGACAGTAGTGTTGTTAAGTATTATTTTTTTCTCTGGATAATTTGTTTAATCAAAATACAATTCAGTAAAATCAAAATTTCTGACGATAACTACTTCTTCGAAAATAATATGTACACAAATCGAATTTACTGGTGCCCTGAAAAGAAAATAAGTCTCTAAAAATTCCGTATTTCTTGAAAGAACAAGATAAGGTTACAGTAATAATTAAGAACGTTACCGATACGTCACGTCTCGCAACCACCACATTTGCAAAAGGAAGTGCAAGAAAGACCTGCTTTTGCACAACTGCACCGAGTTGTACTGCACGTCGCTCTGCCCGAAGAGGTCACAATTTCCTTGCACACTTTTGCCGCAGACGGAATTAGGGTCCATTTTACCTAAAAATCAGAGTTTTTATTGCGGTTACTTTGTATTCTTCTAAAGTAAAACGAAAGCCCTTGATATAAAAAGGAAAAGCTTTCCAGGCTGCCCAGGCAGATCGCTTTCCCTTGCTCCTGAAGGACGATGTCGTATCGCCACCCGTGAAGGCATGAAACGCCAGCAGCCCAGCACACTTCTCCGGTCCTATGTGATGTGCAATATCACGGATGTCCAGCAATCGATAGGATTTCCCCGTGCCTAATCCAACGCACAGCTGTTCACATCCTTGGAGATTATCCAGCAAGGCAGTAGCCAACACGACGACGTCGGTGTCTACTGTGCTGATCAAGATTCTACTGCATCCTTGTCTTGCGCCGTCTGCAGCATGTAGAAGCATTCTGCCGTCAGCTTCTTCGTGATTGCAAGGCATTAATTCAGATAAACTGCTTTGGACATTGCAAAGAACTCTTTCTTGAAGCGTGACGACAACTTTCCGGGGAAATGCTGACGAGCTGATGTAATTAGCAAGATACTCGAACAACTCTTGTTTATTTGAAGTGCATCTCAAAAAGTTTGACCACTTTTTCGGAACTTGTTTTGTTGGCTCCATTTTTTGGCGAACACCTTGTCCTCTTTTCATTCGTAAAGCAGACTTCAATGATGTACTGACGTATTCGTCGAACACTACATCAATCCTTTGCACTTTCAAATACGCAGGACTGTTCATGTAAGAAAGGAACTTCCTCTCATAATAGGCGAAGGTGCTTCCAGGATCTGGAAGGATGTAATTGACTGCGACAGCATCATCAATCACCACCATGTCGAAGTCGAGGCACTGCTGCGCTGGATTTTCTTCGTCAGGTACCAAGCATGGTAAGAGGTCTGCTTTTCTTTCCAAATCGAAGTTCACCATTTTCAAAGAGTGCTGGAAGGTAAGTGTGATTTTCGTGGCTGAAAATGAATCGTTATAAGCATTACTTTGCTATCATTGTGTGCACCGCCCCCCACGATAAACTGCCCCCACCCCTTACACTCTAGAACAAAAACTAACCAGAAATGAATTCTACTCCCCAGAATACCTTGAAAATGATATGCATCAACCAAGTTTCACGGTTTTTGACCCCAGCCCCTGTAGCACCGCCTCCAATAATAACAGCCCCCCACCCTACCCCCTAGAACATAACCTACCCCAGAAATGAATTCTACATCCCAGAAAACCTTGGAAATGAATCGTTATAAGCACAAGTTTTCTATCATTGTGTGCACCGCCCCCCACGAATCACTGCTCACGCCCCTTACCCCCTAGAACAAAAAACTAACCCATAAATGAATTCTATGCCCCAAAATACCTTGAAAATGATATGCATCAATGGATTTTGACACCCTGCCCCCTGTAGCGCCGTCCCCTGCCCAAGACAAGAAAAATTACCCCAAAAATGAATTCCTTGCCCTCATAAACCTCTGAAATGATACTAATTTTATTAATTTTGCGCATAAAAATAATAACGAATTTTTAACCCATAAAATAAGGGTATGTGCCCCACCACATGTTTGGGGGGGGGGGGGCTGTAAAAATTATCCAGGGGGTGTACAGAATGCCTCCGTGGCTGAAAACGTTCCTTAGGGCCCCCTTAACGTAACTAAAAAATAAAATCGCTTTTACCTCGATTTGCAAAATTGGTTGAATATATGGCGTTAAGCCACCGGACTATTTCTTATGATGCTATGGAAAGTACTATCGAACCAACTACAGTTTCTTTCCATAGTAGGAACACACTCCCAATATTTTTCAAACTTGAGAGCGCAGTGATCTGTGTGCTGTAATCAATTTCTGACCACTTCCGTAAGGATTTTCACCAACGATGGTATCAATGGGGATGGTACAATGAGGTCATCAGCCACTACTAACATACAATTATACTTACAATCAGGAATTGGCTTTTAAAATTTGATAGTGAACAAAATTCAAATTATATTACATACTGTAATTAATAAATTAATAATGTAATGAAATACCACGAACCTACTACGGTGTCGTAGCAGGCGGAGAGGTGATACTCCGACGTGGCACGTCCCAGGTGGCGGATAGGGGGGTCCTCACCGGCTTGCCGGCGGACTTGAGCAAAATAAAATAGCTCTCGCGGACCAAACCACAACAACCTCTACGGTTAACAACCGCAGTTGTAACTTGGAGCTTGCTCCATACAAGGTTGACTACCTTTGAAAGTCAAACATGGAAGGAAATCTTTTAAGGAATAATCCACCTAGACTGCATTCGGATACGGTGGGCAGTCACCTGAAAGATACCCTAGATGAGTCGGAGCATCTAAAAATACCCCCGACAGATAGAAAACCCAAATTTAGACTGAAGATAGGACAGATAAACTATATAGCAATACACAATATAAATTCCATCATACAGCCAGGAAAACTCAAAATTTTGACAGACGAAATGGATCGCAAAGGGATTCTAATAACCGGGCTTCAAGAAATAAGAAACACCGATCAGGAACCAATAGAATCACAAGGGTATAGAATTTACAAGGGAATTCCAGGAAAAAGAGTAATGAAGCAATGTCCACAATTCGGAACAGGATTTGTAGTCAATCTCAAAATAATTGAATCCATCATAGAATTTAAAGCATTATCCCCTAGGCTCTCGACACTAACTCTAAAAGCTGCAAATAGAACATATACCATTCTAAATGCCCATGCCCCAACTAATGATAAAAATAATAAGAAAGAACACAAGATGATGTGGAGGGATTTTGGGAGCTTTTAGATCAGACAGCAACAAACATAAATAAATGTCACACCAAAATTTTAATTGGAGACTTTAATGCCCAGTTAGGAAAGGAAAAAAGATATAGAGACATAATAGGAAAATGGCCAGCACAGAGAAGAACAAACAGGAATGGCATAAGACTGGTGGAATTTTGCAGAAACCATGATATGATCTCCAAATCAACTTACTTCAAGAGAAGACCAAATAAACTCAAAACTTGGAAACATCCAGATTGGAAAGAAGGTGAATGGCAACTAGATCATGTTTGTATGGATAAGAACTATCACAGGGAGATCTACAATGTGAAAGTTCTGAGAGGAACAGATACTGGATCGGATCATTACATGATAAAGATTAAAATTAAATTTACCCCGTTGATAAAGAAAAAAACTCACCTAAAAAAGAAGAGAACATACGACCCTCATAAACTAATAAATAACAAGGGATACAAAGAACGAACTAGATATATTAAAATAACAGATGATCTAGAGGAAATAGTTCCCGAATTGAAACAAATAGCTGAACAAGTAGCCCCAATAAATCCAAGGAAGAAACACCAATGGTGGAACGATGAGTGTGATAATACAGTGGAAGATAGACATCAAGCCTGGTTACGGTATCAGGGTCAAAAAACAGATGAATCACACTTGGATCTCATAAAACAAAGGAAGATAACTCAAAAAATAATACGAGGTGTTAAACGGCTATACCAAAAGGATATACTTCTGATGATCGAAACAAATAGCGTGAAAACAAACTCAAGAGATTACTACAAAATTTTTAGCAAACAACTACAAAGATATGAACCTCCAACATTAATGTTAAGACAAAAATGGCGAGTTAGCTCATAGTAATAAAAGAAATACAGAAATCTTAGCAGAAACATTCAACAAGTTGCTAAATTGCGAAGATCCACCAGATCTGCTTCAAATAAATACAGACACCACTATTAAAACACCATCAGAAAACATAAATCCACCCACAATCCAAGAAGTCTACAAAGCGCTGAGAGAGCTCAAAAACTACAAAGCGAGTGGAGAAGATCAAACATTTGCAGAATTGTGGAAATATGCAGCAGAACCAGTAAAGATTTCATTACACCAATGCATAGTGAACATTTGGATCAAAGAAGAACTGCCAGACCATTGGACTACTGCTATAATACATCCATTACACAAGAAAGGAGAAAAATCAAATCCTGACAACTATCGAGGAATTTCCCTTTTGGATATCACATATAAAATCATGTCACGAATTCTATATAATCGTTGTAAAGATCAATTAGAACTGGAAATAGGGGAATATCAAGGTGGATTTCGGCCATGGCGAAGCTGCCCTGAACAGATAATCACCTTAAAATTAGTAATGGACTACTACAAACGTAGACAAAAACAGCAAGTCATAACCTTCGTAGACTTCAAAAAAGCTTATGATTGTATACATAGATCTTCATTGCTGAAAATACTTAGGAATTTCGGACTTCATCCCAAATTAATAAAAATTATAAAACTAACTCTAACAAACACCAAATCTAAAGTAAAATTCAGAGGAGAAATATCTGAACCGTTTACGATTAAAACAGGATTAAGGCAAGGAGATGGTTTATCGCCTCTACTTTTCAATTGTGCTTTGGAATATGTAATGAGGGAATGGTACAGGGAAAATCCTAGGAACATAAGAATTGGAACCAAGAAAGATCAAATAGACTTAAATTGCTTGGGATTCGCAGATGACTTAGCGTTACTGGCTAATAATATTCAAGAAGCCAAAAATCAAATAATAAGCCTACAAAATATAGCACAAAAAATTGGACTTCAGATATCATTTGAAAAGACAGAGATAATGGTAGCAAATCCACTTGTAATCAATCACATAACAGTAAATAACAAGAAAGTTAAAATAGTGAAGCAATTTAAATACTTAGGAGAAATTATAACTTACAACTTGGATGAGAAACCTGCATGGCAAGAAAGAACTAATAAAATGATAAAAGCCCAAAAATTAACATGGTCTACATATAAAAGAAAATGTCTATCAATCGCAACAAAATTAAAACATTACAAGACGGTGGTTCAACCAGAGGTGACCTATGGAAGTGAAACTCTTTTTAAAGTTACTCAGAAAAACAGAATCGACAAAATTTTAAAAGTAGAAAGAAGAATAGCTAAAACATGCATAAATAAAAAATATCAGAAAGATGGACAGTGGCGGATAGTACCAAATGAAGTGGTATACAGAGAACTGGAGCCCATCACTGATACTATTCGGAAGAAACGGCTTTCTTTCTCTGGTCACATCATGAGGACACCAGAAACCAGGTTATCTAGAAAAATTGTAGTGAAACTTTGGAATATGAAACAACAAGTAGGATGGATTAAGGAAATTAGAGAAGATATGAAAGAATTGGAAATAACCTTGGATGACTTGCAAAACAAAACAACAAAATTAAAAAAACTGAGAGATATAAAAATAAGATTTCAGGCTAAAATAGACAAACGTAATACAGTAAAAAGGGTATTTAGAGATGAGGAACGCCTGAGAAGATCAGAGCGAATGAAGAGCTACTGGGCGACTCTGAAAGGAAACTTACTGAAGAAGAGGACCAAGAAATGATTGACTGAAGTGGTCCAATGAGGCCGTAAAAGCAGAAGAAGAAGAAGAAATGCCATAATAAATTTACATTTACTGCACAGAGAAAGCAGGACAGAAACACAGAAAGAAAAGGACAAAAACGAGAACCAGGTGGGGGCAGAGAAATGCAAGGGAAAGGCGAGCATGCTGCCATTTTCTAAGGGGGGTATTCACGCCACCAATTCAATATCTCTTCAATGCTCTAGTAGCCCTCTACAACCTCCCAGCCACCTCAGAAGAGCTGGAATTCATGTTTCTAAATGATTATGTATCCAGTTTTCTATAGCCTGCAAACTAATAAATGTGTAATTTACTTAATAGATCTTACATAAGGTACTTGATAAGATATCAAGGTCGTAGCCTAGTTTTATTTTACTTAAAATCTCCTGATCTATGCCAAAAATCTCCCAGTTTTATGTTGTATCAATCTTCTGAGAATTCATTTTGAATTCTCACATCCCTAGGCCTACATATGTGTACCAGTCTCCTCTGTGAGAGCCTACGCCTGAAACACTGATTTATCATGCCCCATGACCTCTTCCTTTGAACAGTGATTTATTCAAATATAGAAATTTGGCTCCACTTAGTCAATAAGGTCTGCTACTATTTATTTACATGTACATGTTTCGAGCCTGATACAAAGCTCTTCTTCAGCACAACTTAAGTCATCCAAAAAAGTCAAAACCCTATAACATTAAGTTAAAGTTTACTTAAAAATTGTTAAAACAATACTCATGTTAGGTTTTTAACATTTTTAGTATATTTTAACAAAGCTAATAAATGTAGGCTAGTTGTCATAAAGAGTGATGGTCAAGTGGTTTTCCGTTACAGTGCTAAACTACATGCATAGTAATATAATTCTTGGATTATTATCTGATATTCCTTTTGTCTAAATGTAGGTTACCATTTGCCATTAATGGCTGTATTCTTGAACTTGGAAGCTGTGGCTTCATGATACTGCCATGAAGAATAGAATATTTCTATTCGTCATGATACTACTATGAAGGATTGGTCTTTCTTATAAACTGCAGTACATACAAAAGGGTACCTTACCATGTAAAAGATTTTCTTTGGTAAACTTTACAGTTGCTTTACCAAACTAGCTCTGAATAGATCGGTTCCCGATTTACGAAAGCTATGAACAGTCAAATATTAAAGGTGTCATATCATGGATCTTGAATAGTTCCTTAATCATGAGTTTGTTTTGACTGGTTTCGTGGATGATAAGAAATATTTGGAAGGTTGACATTGTGAAATTAAAAAACGCTGTATTATAGTCAACTAATGGTTGAGACCTCCCGTCCGCTCATTTCCCCCATACCTCTCCCGCACACAACGATGAAGGAGAGGTTAGTAGCAATCATCCAGAACAAACCCTACTCTATAGAGCGTCCCTACCTTAAAAGACAGTATGGAATTAAATGTAGAACAGTACGGCTCCCAGCTCGTGATCCCTGGTGGGTGGGGAAGGTTGAGTGGGGAAAGTAGAGTGGAGTGAGTGTGTGAGTGAGAGCACTGCTGAGTGCGAGACAAGGAAACGTTTCTGAATGCTGTTATGAAAGCATTGGGCGCGGAGGTGGCATTGTACCAATATACACCGGCAGTGATTCGAGTGATAGTGATGTTTCTAGTTCTTCTGACAACACGGTTTCCAGTGAAGCTGAATCGGGATGTGTCTGAACTAGCAACTCCACTGTGAACATCTTCATGTGGTAAGCAAATGGTTCCTGTACCGTTAGTAGTAGTAGTAGCCCCTGTCAGGCTGTCCGCTGATGTGACGCAGGTGGTGCGGCGACATTCCTTGCAGGGATCACGAGCTCAGAGCCGTACTGTATTTGCTTCTCACTCGCACTCCTATGTCCTGCAATTAGCTTCGTCCCCTTCTACCCCGACGATGTTGCTATTTCCCAATAATGCAAAGTGACAAATCGAAGAAAATGTTTGCGTGGTCTTATAGAGAATTTTCCGCCCATTATGATGATGTAAAAATAATAGCCCTAAATAATTAACATATGGTCAACTTTTCACAATTACGATATTTTAGCGCAAATCTATATTTTTGCAGATATAAAACTTAACACATAATAACTATCACAACAAATTAAGAATTTATTTTTGGATTGCCTGATGTTGGTAGAAGATACCCTATTTCTCAGGGCAGTAATTATTTTCATAATAAGAAAGTTATGATGTTTTTTTTTCCGAAATGTTGCTTGAAAAATCTGGGATGGTATCACATAAAAGTTAGGTAGTGAGAAACTTTTTGCTGTTGACTTAACGTTGGTGACTAAGTGGGAAGAAATGTTCATTAATGTCTGAAATAGTTTTTAAAACAAATCAGAGCTCGATGTCAGATAGCATTCATAAGTTATCGCACCTTGCGTACTCCTCCCTTTCAGCGCTAACTGACACAGCAAAAGTTTGTTTACTCCCCGACTGCATTTGATGGAGGGTAGGTGATGGTGTGAAGTTAAACTGTGAAATGAAGTAGTACTTGTGTTCTTTATAAATTATCCACCTCGTTGTGTAGTGGCTAGCATTCTTGGCTGTCACCGTGGAGGCCTGGGTTTGAATCCCGGCTCTGCCAAGAAATTTAATTCTGGTCTGAGGGCTGGAACGGGGTGCACTCAACTTCATGAGACAAAACGGAGAAGAGGCGGGTTTGATTCCTACCTCAGCCATCCTGGAAGTGATTTCTGTAGTTTGCCTTTGCTCATCCCGGGAATGAACAAGGTTCGTTGATGGTGCAGAGTTAACGTTTCTGGGCGAAAAGAACACAGCAGATACCCACGATGAAATAGCAGGTGAAGTGCATGAAAAGTGGTTCGCCGAACAATTGTTGCCCAATGTTCCCGAAGGATCTATCTTAGTAACAGACAATGTAGACCATCACAGTCGCAAACTTTTACCTACAACTGCATTGAGAAAAGACCGGAATTATAGATTGGCTCACTCAAATGATATGTTAAAACGGGAGCTTCTTTTTATTGTGACTCAAAACAGAGACAGATATGATAAATACATCATTGACGAGATGACTAAATCAGCAGAAAAATATGTTCTTCGCTTGCCACCATAACACCGTAAATTTAATACCATCAAAATGGTATGGACGCAAATGAAGAACTATATAAAATTGAACAAAGTCTCATTCAAGAAACAAGAAATGAAGAATTTAATTCTGGCTGCATACCACCACTTGACCACACAAAATTGGGTCAACTTACATGGACCACTGAAAAAAAAAGAGGCATACACACTGATTAATGTGCACGCACCAACAAATGACCACAACAACAAAAAACCATGGATGATAGAAGACTTCTGGGAATTCTGGAAGAAGACATGAAAAGCACTCGGAGAAATCCAAATTAACAATGTTGCTATCTCCAGGAGGAACAACAAAGAAGTAACCTACTCAATGTAAAAAACAGAAAAGGATTCTTCGAGTCAGATCATCACTTACTTCAAATCAAGGTAAAATTTCAGCCCAACAGAAAACGGAAAAGAGGAACCCAGATTTTCAGGACTGACCCCGAATACCTAGAACTCAACAAGATGGAAATAATTGAAGGTAGAAGGTAGGGTAGAACCACAGACTGGTCTGAACTCACTGAGAAACTGAAACAAATAATAAAATTGGGTCAACCCCAGAGAAAGAGAAAACATAGATGGTGGAACATCTTTTGCGATCAAGCTAACGAAAATAGGATTCAAGCATGGAATAATTTAAATAGTCATAAAATGACAGAAAAGTGGCTAGAATTTGTACAAAGAAAGGTGTCTAAAATAATTTGACGAGAAAAACGCAAATACGAGAATAACAGGCTGAACGAAATAGAACAGGACTTTACCAAGAATACAAGATCTTCAGAGAAAATTTAGCTGGCTACCAGCCTCCTAACCTGCATTTTCAATGACCTGATGGATCTCTGGAAACTAACACAAAGAGTAATTGTGAAATTCTAGCCAAATATTTTGGTACACTCCTCAATTGCGAAGCACCATCTGAGCTACTCTGGTTTACAAAATCAGTGCCAAATCCTGATTCACTTCCTCCTTCACACGAAGAAATAGTGAACATAATCAAATCATTAAAAAACCTCAAAACCATACTACACATCAGACGATGCCAAAACACTCAGTCACATTTGTGGATTTCAAAAAAGCCTACGATTCTGTTGACAGACAAATACTGTTTAATATCTTGGAAGACCAGGGCCATCATCCCGGAAACACTATCTGGAACCACTTCGAAAGTGATATTCACCGGAGAAATCTCAAACTCATTTGAAATCCACACAGGAGTCAGACAAGGAGATGGTTTGTCACCAATCTTGTTGAATATAGTATTGGACAAAATAATCAGAGAATGGGAAAGGCATGTCAAAGGTATCCAAATTGGAAAACAAAAAAGAAAAAGAGTCACTGGGAAATGCTTGCTTGGCCTTTGCGGAAGACTTAGCTATATTAACGAACAATAAAGATGAAGCTAAAATAGCAGTAGATAAACTACATGAAATCTCCCATAAAACTGGACTCTAGATTTCCTGCGAGAAAACTCAGTAAGATGGACACAAAATCAACAGGAAAACTCACATTGCAGACACAGTACGGAAAAATCTCACAGATCACTCACTTCAAGTACTTAGGAGAAACCATCCAACCCACAGGACTGAACACAATCTCCAACACAGAAAGAATATTCAAACTGCAAAAGGCATACAAACTGACATGGAATCATTACAACTAAAGAGTAGACGTTAGAGTCTCGTAATGCAAAACTATGACACTACAACACAGTTGTTTTACCAGAAGCCTTGTATGCGGCAGAAACAATCATTACCGTAATTGGACGGATGACGAGAATTCATGACATCGAGAAACAAGAATGGAAAATTCTTAGAAAGATATAGGAAACTTGGATCAGATGATCTACAAAGGAACTCTACGGAAACACAGACACCATCACAGAGTAATTTAGGGAAAGACGCTGTGGAGGATGGATGAAAACAGACTCACTAAGAAAATTTTTAACATCATTACAGTAATACAAGTAAATTAATTTAATTTAATAGATTTATTACAGCCAATGGCCAATATATACAGTATATAAATAATAATTTCCTTCACTATAACTCGTGATAGATCTTGATCTTTTCGAACAGTCCCGTAGATGATATCTCCCGCATTGCTTATCACAGAGTTCACAAAAGCAGTGTTCATCCGGTGAATGAAAAGACTTTACTTTGCATATCAAATGATGGAACCCATGTACAGCGAAACGAGTCACCGTGTGCCTGAGAGTGTAGTTGGTTTGAGTCCATTCCCTATTTACCATTGCGTCAGTGCTGTAGAATTCTTCCCAGATATTTTCCCGTTTCTCCCTCCTATCAATTAGGAGTTTTTCTGAGGCTGGTGTTGTTGGTAGTTGCAATTTTATTTTAAGTTCCTCAATGAAGAAAGTTTCCTTTGTAAGTTCATATACTAATCGTGTAGGAGTGAATTTTGAAACAACAAGTGTCCTTTTCAAAAAACTTGCTTTTACATGTAGTCCATATGTTGCGATCGGTGCAATTTTTGCGTGAAATAAGAACATAGCTGTTTTAATATCCAGTAGTTCTGGTTTGGTGATATCTTGAATACTACGAATAGCTGCTATTGCTCTTTCTTTTATATGTAATCTAAATTACGTTCTGGTGGATTGTCAAGTAAATTAAAGACCAGTTGGATGAGAGAAACACAGGAGGACCTGGAATGATTCAAAATCTCTGAAGACAATATTAAGGACAGAAATCAATTCTGAAACAATAAATTTGAATAAGTCTAAAAAAAAAAAAAAAAAAAAAAACAATAGGGAAAAAATGGACAGAGGAAAGGAAGAAAAAGGAAGAAAAAAAACAGTGAATTAATGAAGAGGTTTAGGGAAGAAAAGAGAAGAGGAATAGGAAGTGCAGCTGTGATTGGCTCAAGTTCCAATGCTCTCCCAAAGGGGAAAAATAGATAATAACTTAATAAGTTATGTAATTATATTCGGGAAAAATGTCATATTATAATTTATTATAACCTATGATATTCAAGCAAATGTAATATTATAACATCAGATAATTATCGCATGCCAAGATACCTTGCAGTATTATCATATAAGTTAGGCCTACATGAATAATTGAAAATTATAAATTATTATAATGTGTGCATTAAAATCACGCTCTGAGCTTCGGCGTATCATATCTAAATATTGTACCGTCGTTCGCTGCAAGTCATGAGGTACAGTTATTATACAACAAACAAATTTTTTGGAAATTTCCCGAGTTTTGCGTAAAAGCAAGCCTGTGAAACGAAGTGAAGTGTATCAAAGTGGAGTGAGGACTCCAACACAAATCTTTAGGACTTGCTAGCCTAACGTCTCTGCATGCAGGAGGGGTTGAAAAGGCTATTTTATTATTAAAGTATGTTGCCTTTTCCTTTATACAGCATCTTGATGTCTGATCCTTCCGTTAATTCTCCCTCTCATGACACAATTTATTACGGATATCCATATCAAGTAGGGTACATCTGTGCTAATTTACGATGCCATCCGTGTCTTGCTAGGAGTGAGCCTCAGGGAAGATCCTATTATCATGCTGATAATCTTGACATTTAGCCTACTGTGCCTCTCGAAGACAAGAGTACAGAGTGCAAATATTAGATGTGATTCCTACTACAAACTGAAAAGGAAAGCAGAGAAGCAAGAAGAATGGAGAGCTGCTACCAAACAGCCACACGGCTGATAACTAGAGAAGAGCCTCTACAAGAAAGTTCTATCTTCCCCTATGCACAACTACATCTGTGTAAAAACTAGCCCTGCGAGGTATCTTGGCATGCAATAGGCCCATCATCATTATTATTATTATTATTTATAACCGATTGTACTAGATTAAATTCAGCAACCCTGGGCATAGCAGTCTAGCACCTAAACAGCTGTACTACATGGATAGCTAAGTAATGAAATTTGCCAAAATACCTGTAGTAATGGTATCTGGAGATGATATAGTAATAGATGTTTACTCGTCCGCTGCCGTGGACCCACCAACACTCCCTAGTAGGAGCACGTCTTATATCGTTGAAATTGCTGCTCTGACAGCTATCTTTGTGAATGTTTGTGAAGAAGTCAACAATGCCAACCCCATGCATTCGGTACAGTACTATATCGCATCCGGCAGACCAATGGTTTTGCCTAGACCAATATTTTCGTCCAGACCAATGGTGGTTTCATAGTGCGGCCCGCAATAGATAACACCCCTGGTTTTTGTCACGCACAGTGGGGGAAGTCACGCATCAATAATCTTTATCCAGGCCAATGGTTTTGGCTTTTACATGACGAATAGAATATAAAGTGTGATCTCTTCTCCCTCAATAGCATGTAATGAATACGGATCGGGTTGGCACTCGCCGCTACGCAGCGCTACAGTCGATTTGAGATTGTTGATTTCCACATATGTTTGTGTGTTTATGTGCGATATATTAAGTGTTTAATCGGTCGGAGTGTTTTGGTGGTGTTCTGTGCAAACGTTTATTGATATACAAGTGCTTACACTATTACTTCATAGTATTAATACCTGAAATGCTATTGTAGGAAGCATTGACTGAAATGGAATTTAATTTCTTGTCGTGTGTTGACGTTATCTTCGTGTGTTAATTTTATTGTTATTTAATGTAAGTAAACAGCAGTTTAGCCCTTACATTGTCATGAGTGCTTAATGTGAGTAGTGATGATGCCTTGCTCTTTTGTACCAGGATGCAGATCTAGCTATGGGGACTGTAAAGAGGTCAGACGGTTTTTCAAACCTCCTAAAGATTAGGAACGTTTTATCAAGTGCAAAGGGGCCATACCAGGGAAGGATAGGGAACTTACTGAAAAGCCCTACATCTGTGATGCTCACTTTTCAGCAGATTTAATTGTTAAATTTGACAAATTTGTGATAGAAGGGAAGGAAGTATTACTTCTCCCAAGAACCAACTGGCGATTGAAAGACTATTCTGTTCCACATATATTTCCTAATTTGCCTAAGTATTTGTCCAGTATGGTGTAAATCAAAATGCTCTTGATGCCATTAAAGACTACTTCTGTGAAGAAAGGGATGATAATAAAAAGACAATGAGTTAAAAACATATATGTACCGTAATGCTGAAGGAGGCATGATCAGTTTTAGACAATAGCCTACTCTATGAAGGGGTCATGACTATGCCTTCTATGTCTGTTTAATGTTAAGTTCTTCTGAAATGATGGTAGTTGACTGATTTTGGTGTTTGTAGAGTGAAATTTATGGTTATTATTGAAATTTATAGTAATCTACGGTAAAGTTGAAAAGTTGCATTCGTACGGCTTTTTTTTCTGTGTTGCAAGTCTGTTAAGGGAATGTAAAATGTGTAACAATGTGAAGAAATCCTTTCTGTTAGCGAGGTTAATTGTTCCGTTCTTCTTTTAAATTTACCGATAGCAGCAAAACTAATTGGATTTTGAACTTGCTCTTTGTCTTCGCTTATTGTCGAAACTGGACTATTACAGGAGACGACTTACTAAATTATAATTGGGCTCAGTAAAGTAAGTGGAGATGTCAAACTTATTAGCGCCTATGAGGATATCTTGCGGTGTTTTAACACGTAAAACAGGTCACAAGGTTTTAAGTCTCGTAAGAGCCAATGCCAACTTACATCACAGATCGGAGCCAGCGCTGCGCTGCGGCGGACCAGGCCAGTGATATCACTTCTTATTCTATACGTTATGGCTTTTATTTCAATATTCATGTTAGCAACATGTCACGTGGGGTATGACGTAGTGTCCGATGTCAATGTAAAATGGCCGACCTTGTTCAAATGAACACGACCAATAATGCTTTATTTAAGTGAAAAGTAATGATTTCTGGTGCAGCAGTGTCAAATGAAATTGTGAAACGACTCCCAACAACTCCGAGAAAGGTACCAAATCATAAATACTATATTTTCAATAATCTACCTCGTTAAAAGTTACAAAAAGGGAGGTTCTCCTACTCTGGAGAATTAACCATTGGAGATTAAAATCCCCACAAACTGGTCAGAAAGGAATCTGAGACGCCTAGTAAGCTAACTACTTAGCCACGTCAGGGCACTCACAACAAATGTTAATAATTGTTAATAATTGATTTTAGGGGCTTGCGACAATTGGCCATCAGCCCAACACACATGCCAAATGAAATAAGCCGTGGACTCTTGAGTGATTGCGAAGTTTTCAATCACACTTCTTTTTAAGTTATGTTATCAATGTGCATAATTTACAGTCTTACTTACATAGCCAAGATTTCCTACAATAAAACCTGCCTATTATGGAACATAGTAAGATTAATTTAATATAGAGAAAGGCGTACAATGCACATTATGTACGATTAAGTTACCATAGAGTGTCCAGTTGTATACCCAAATATTATTCGTACAATCACTCATGATTCCATATTGATTAAAAGTCAAATATAAAGTGACAGGAATTCCGCCTGATCAATACAAAACTTTTCAGTCAAGGGGCTATATTATACCCATTTGGTTGGTACATGTTTCGAAGCCTTCCATGGCCCCTTCATCAGCCATACACATAAACATATTGTCAGTACAATCTTGGAATAACATTGAAAAGGTCAAAACTAACATGAGAAAACTTGATGAAAATGAGACATAAAAACCATGAGGACAGTTGTGGTACAAATACATTGAGTAAAACTTGTCCTAAGAAAACCTTACGAATATTACAAACAAATGGAAAAACACATTAAAATAGTAAATGTTAAAATGCAAACTTAAAATGCAATTTATATGACTCTTGTAATAATCTTCGAGTTTTGATAAAATATAATAGCAGGATTCCGTGTCCGAAAATCTAGGGAATTCGACCCATAGAAAGAGTTAAAAGTATGTTAAAAACTGATAGTCATATAAAGATTCGATTGACTTCATACGAAGGATCGTTGGTAGAAATAACAATACATCGCCATGCATGAAAGTCAAATAGGCCAAGCTTGATGAAAGCCTCTTGAAATGGAGACGAAAGGAAAGTTGAGCATCTTGTGTTTAGGAAATCCAAAATTTCTTCTAGTAGGAGAAACCTAAAGGGGAGATAAATCTAGTATTAAGAAAAATAAAAGCAATTAAATAAACGGCAAATGAAATTGGGACAAACGAAAAACATAGAACGGAAAAGAGCTGTTTAACAGAAAAAATAACGAACTTACATCAAAGCAGAGGGAACGTGACTTCCGAGGCAGGAAAACATAGAGAATCTGGCCAGCTTAAACGAGTGAAAGTGAACAGCTGAGCACGTAAAACAAAGCAGAGTGTTGGACGGGGGAGGGGAGGTGAAGGAGCGCTGCCGTGGAGTGGCGGAGGTGGGGAAATAAGGGAGGGAAGAAAGGGAGATGAGGGAGGGAAGCCAGCTGCATAAAGAGAACTTAGGGCGGTTTATTATAACCTTTGTTTGCTGTTATGATAAAATCTGACAAGGTGTCAAATAAAACATTAGGGTCAAAACATATTTCATTTAAGTTGGGGTGACTGAAAATATGTTTATGTGTATGGCTGATGAAGGGGCCATGGAAGGCTTCGAAACATGTACCAACCAAATGGGTATAATATAGCACCTTGACTGAAAAGTTTTGTATTGATCAGGCAGAATTCCTGTCCTTTCATATTTACCAAAATATTAATCAAAGCAATGGAGGAAGACAATCCTTTTTGCCACAGAGTGAATGAATGGTGAACTCTTCGAAAGAGCTCAAAGGCACTGGAAGTGAACACTGATTTCCTCAATCTAATAACAGGCTTATTAGAAACCTCACCTTCTTTCTTTTATAAAACTAATGGTTCAAATACTAAAATAGAGTAAAGATTACCAATGTAGGTACATACCCCACTAATCAGCAGTGGCATATCAGCCCCATCACTGTAGTTGATGGCAGTATGTTGATGACCTACAGAAGGGTAGTAAGTGTTACTAAGAGGTCCATACCCGTTGCTAGCAGTCCAATCACCTGAAGCAACTCTGACATCAGTCTCGTACTGCATGACACTTGAGGAATTTGATAAAGAGCGACATCTCATACAAAATGTTGGTGGTTCATCAACTGCACCCAGTAGAGGGTGGTTGGACCGCGATTCCTCATCCAAGAAGTGATCATCGGCCAACATATTCATTATTCCCGAATGTTGATGATCACAAACGGTAGAATTATCACAGTATTTAGCCATTACTCAGACGATCTTACTACTAAAATTTTGACAAAAAAAGTTCTTGATTCTGACATAAGATATTTACGTCACCATTTCCTTGCTCTTACACACAAACTCGCAAAACATATTAAACATAATATGTCCCTGTTCTTCACAGTTACCAGCGTCAACACAAACATAGCATTCTTTCAAATACCGTACCTAAAGACCTACAGACGTCACAAACTAAACCAAAAACAGCTGACCGCAGCTGATCATTTGGAACCAAAGAATATAGGAACAATTCTCACTCCTCGCCCTCTCACATAGCGCGCACTTGACAGCAAAGAATACGGGAAGTACGCTTGACATTATTGACTTCACATGCACAAGTGTGCAATTCCATCCTCTTTGCTACACGAGGACCTATTCGCTCCCTGGGACTTGAGTAATTAAAGGGATATAAGGTACACGATAGCTCTTTTTTTAATAGTTATAAATACATTCTCAGGGGGAGGAATTGATACTTGATATAATTGACTTTTTTATTGTATTTATTTCCAGATTAGGTGGAAATATGGATTGTTTTTTTTTAAATCCATATGTAAAGAGAAAGTGACTGTGGCAGCCGTGGCAGCAATCAAAGAGAATGTAATATAAGAGTCCCAGCTCCCATGTTAAATTATTTTCCTTAAATCCGCCCATAATCCGGCTTCAAAAAAACAATCATTTCTCTTCGGTAGGGGAAACATAAGGAACTAAATCCCTAAGATATCCGCTTATTTTTATGAATATTACGCAGACCTAGTCCCTTTGTGGATCAATTAGCATTAATAGCTATTACCTTTGACAATATTAGCTCTGCCAAAACGTATCACAAGCAATCAACAATATACTGATACATTATGAAATTTGTTGTCCATTTTGTAATGTTGGCAGTAAACGTACATATGTAGCTATATATTTTGATAATTATAATAATGTATTGTCGTTAGTTTATCAACTATACACCGTAAAAATCAATTATCTAACACGTTTTATAAGTTGAATGCTATAAAATGAAATATCGATTCATGCCTGCTGACATAACCTCCAAATTCCAGAGCACATCCCATTCCCGCCCCCCTTCTTCGCCCTAACCTCCAAAGCTGATTATAGTATAATTAAAATAATCACCCCTACCCCCCCCCCCCCACCTGCTATCCTACACAGGTTCCAAATTCGTGTTTGAACCCCATGACCCTCTTGCAAATGTGATATGAGAAGGAAGGAGAAGGATAAATGAAAACCATAGGTGATTGAAACATTTTTTATTTTTTTATTTTGCATTACACAATGTAGAAATAAAATTGTTGCATATGTATAGGTCTAGTATAAAAAGAACGTCACAATTGAAATTGCATTCTCGTCCAGTTCTGCTCTTGCAACTTGCTGTTCACCTGGATCCAGTGGACAGATCTGTAAGAATACAAACATCAAGCTATAAATACAATAAATTTGGAATGTAACTTATAAGACACTAGACATGGAAGAATGCAGGCTAAGCTTCTCAAGGAAATATCCTGTAAATGGGCATGGGGGATTTCAGTTATTTCAGTGATCTCTTTCGACTGCAGTCCAATATTTTTGTTTAACATTTAGTAATTTTCATCATGAATTCTTTCCTCAAGACAGTATCCATACCATTTAAAAACTCATTCAAATCCTCTGGCGTGTCAGCTAAGATCACGACGATGTCTTCAGCAAATCTCCAAGTTAAAATTATTTCTCCTTGAATTGTTACTCCTACTTTGAATTTTTCTCCAACTTCCTTAATAATAATGTTATTGGGTTCACGTCCCTTTTAACTACACTGGCTTTTAGAGACGCCGGGGTGCCGGAATTTTGCCCCGAAGGGGATCTTTAACATGCCAGTAAATCTACTGACACGGCTCCCTCGCATTTGCGCACCCTCAAATGCCAGCTGACTGTGCCAGGTTTCGAACCTGCAACCTTGGGCTCCCAATTTCCTTCATTGCTTGTTCAATGTATAGATTGAAAAGTATGGGTGATAAGTTGTGGCCTTGCCTTACACCTTTCTGAATACCAGCTTCTCTCTCATGTCCTTATGTTCAAATAACTGCATATCCTAAGGAACACAAAACGTGCTACACCTTAAAACAGTAGGCCTATTGGTATGGCACAAAATGGTAAATTGAAAGGAAAGTGATTAGTCCCTTGTTCATAAATTTACATGTGTCAACATTGTTTGGTATCCTTCAAACAAGAGTCACTTTCAGTGATCTCAGGAGTAGCCTAAATATTGAGACTCATGTCCTAAAGGTCCTGGGTTTTATTGCAAATAAATAATTAATTCTAGTCTGTTTGGAACATGCAAAATTGAGACATGTTTGGCTTAGTTCACACCACAATGATCCACTCAAATGGTGGTTCCTAAATTAAGGCCATGACTGCCTCTTCCCAATCCTAGTCTCATCTACAAATGCATATACCACTACATACAACCTATACATACAGTTAATGGGTATGTAGCTGTGTACTTCCCCATCCCACTCTCCCGGTATACTACTGCAACTTAAAAAATTTGCCACAATCAGTGTGTCCGTTTCTGATTGTGACAACCTACTGTCCCACGCGTCAATGTTCTCAGATAGGGAAGAATTCGGCTTGCTTCCTGCACCACTCTACACCTACCTCTCAAGGTCAAGTGCACAGCTGAATGCCGGCATCTGTAAACACGTTGGTATGGCTAATGGTGGCAACATGGTTTTGCAGCAGACACCAATTTCCAACCAAGTTAAAACAGCTCACTGATGATTTGTTCTGAAATAGTTATTTCAATGCTCCCAATATTAGGTATTTATGTTGTTTTTGACAACCTTGACATGAACATTGTCAGGAATACTGTATGCCAGCCATCCTAGTTTCCCATATGGGTGACAAATTGGTTATGCAGTTACAAGCTGAGGTATCTATGACATATATGTCAAGAAATATGGATCCATAGTATGTTACAACTATTGTATTATGTAACATATCAACGTGAATATTTAACGGCTGGAGAAAAAAATAATTTGATAATAAAATAACATCCAAGTAGGCATTCAAACAATTGGCCTCAATATGTAAGCATCATAGTTTGATCATACTAACATGTATTTCTCATTTCAATAGCCTGGGACATAGTGTTCATCAGCCCGAGGAACTAAGGTGTATCACTTTTCTGTGATGAGTGTAATAGTATGTGTAAATGTATTCGGGACAAGGATGGAATAGTGCCCCAGGATTTGAAATAAGGTACGGTACAATCCCAGCATTTGTCCCAAGGGAGTGTCGAAATTTCACACTCAGGATAGCCTCTGTCAATGCCAGGATAAACCGTTGATTTCTCGACTTGCTGCAGGTGCCTATCGCAACCATAGTGCATGACTTAACGAGCATGGCTACGCAGCAGGATGTCATTTCAATGAATGGTATCAGACCTTGGGGAAGAAAAAAAAAACCACTGTGCATGACGAAAACCAGGGGCGAGTATCTATTGTTAGTTACATAACACTCTAACAATTATTGGTCTAGGAAAAACCATTGGTCAGATGGATGTGATATAGTACCTAATGCGTGGGGTTGGCAATACTGTACGCGATGCTAAAAATGGCGGAGTCAGCTGGAATTTCATCTGTATAAGTCGTGATCCTATTTGGCATGGCTGGGTGGGTTACAGACAGCGGAGGAGTAAACATCTATTACTACTGTATATCATCTCCAGATACCACTACAGGTATCTTGGCTAATTTCAGTAGTTTAAGAATTTTTTACTTTGGTTCAGGTAAACTCCACTCTTACCGAATATGTATCCAATAATCTTTATAATTAGAGTTGAAAACTCTAGGAAAACAGACTGTTACTGAACCTGAAAGATTCATCACTCCATGGAAGTGTTCCATATGCCTCACCGCTGCCTAACATACACATTGCTGCAAGTGCTTTTCAACCCACAGGAAGAAGTGATAGCCAGCTAAGGATGCAAGTGAAATAATGTCCTCTTTGGACTAAACAGGAGGAAAGCAAAGACAGTAGGCCTACAGATAGTGGTTTACTAGCATTATTAGTTAGAATCACGCAGGTTAATCCCTTAGGAAGCAAAGAGGACAGGTAAATGATTTAGGCCTACAGGTCCTCATTCTGAACCTTTGCCAGACACAAATACCAGTCATGTAGTACTGCTCAAATAAGCACTATACAAACTTACATGATAGAATGAGACCTGCTGAATTATATTATTGGTATAACACACTCCAAAAAATTGGATCAAGAGCATTTCAAAACTACTCCTGGCGGCGTTCCAGATATGAGGGTTAAGGTTATGTTAGTCTTCCACATGACTGACGCGCCACAGTTCATCACTAAACAACGTGTACATGCATTTCATTACAAATGACATAATTGCTCATATTTTACTCCATCTTTACTTTTGCTCACGAATGAACATTATTAAAACATTCACACCATTTACAAATATATTTAATTAAAACAAATATCCTGCCATAGTCTGCCATCTTCTAAAAATAAAACGAAATGATAATCGGCAGCAAGGGTTGCCATCATAGTATTAATATCAACAGGTACAATTCTTTAAATATAACTGAATCTTTGCAATTATATCAGTCACTGTAATGATGTTTATGATTATATTCGATCAACTTCTGAAATTCATAACAATAGATTTCGTTTTCAAGAAGTTTAATCTAAGGCTAAAGCATAATACGGTTGTAGTCCTGTTAGTATCAGTGTAGACCAATCACATTTAAGACATAAAAAACAGGGCGCTAGGTGTACCAACACACATCGTCCGTTCGTGCTATTACGTTTCCAAAGTTGCATAACCGGAGCGTAATAAAAAACCTGGCCCAAAATAAGGTTTAGCCAATCCCATCTAACTTATGACGGCCTGGCAGCAATGTCCAGGTCCAGAGAACGTAGCAATCGGTAGCAATGATAACGTTCACTTCAAATAGCTTGAAAGAGAGATTCCAAGTTGATATGTTAAAAAAAGAAAGACAAAAACTAGTTACTATTTATTTCTGAGTTCGACTGGAATACAAGCGTCTAGTTTCAGCGTTTTGCTCATGTTGTTTGGAGGCGGGATTATTAATCGTTGATGTTTATCGATACACTTTTTATTCCGTGAAGACATTCAGTTAAAGTAATGAAAGTATTCTTCTTCCATGATGATATGGCTTTGGTTTCTTTGCCAGCCGCCATTACAGTAGTTGCACACGGCTCGCTTTCTTGCATAAACAACCGCGGGATATTCGGAAAATAGACGGTGAATTTAAAGAGGTAGGTTAGTCGAGAGGTGTTGCTTACGATCCTGGATATGTTTTTGTTTATCATAATCCTGTTAGGGATGATATACTCTGAGTTTAAAATGGCTTTTCAACGGCGAGAACTTCCTTAAATTTTGTCGTCTCTGCCGGGTCCTTTGCCAACCAATGCGGCCCGCGTTTTTTTTTGACAGCTATAAATACACTCATAATTACATATATAGATTTTTAACGCTGCGAGAAGTATACATTGTCATAACTTGAATGTCAAAATTTCTCGTTATTCATTTTTTTTTACAGAATCTTGCCCTGAAAATACTTTATAATTCTATTTAAGGAGTTGGACATACGGTGTTAGGTTCAAGTTTCAAGTGTTTGTGTTGTGTTTATTAACCTCGGGTTGAAAAAAATCCATATACTTAGCGTTTTAACTAGTTTTCCGGTACTCATGAATGTTATAGCTGGAAGCCTATTTGTAGCCGAGTCTGCTTGAACGTAAACCAAGTGGAGTGTTATTTAAGCACCCATTAGATCAGAATACAACATTGTGTATTTTAGAAAAGGCTGGCTACGGGCTAATAGCTAACAGTTTCTTAATCCTGCCTGTCTCGTTTCATATGTACCTCTGGAATACTAGTAGGCTTACCTATAGTGACCAATTGGCAGTGTTGGTTGAAACACCTCGTGTGCTGTGCCAAAATTTACTGGTACATTACAAATTTTCTTATAAGGTAATATTTCGACATATCAACATTTATGACGCTAAAATTGATATTAAATTCATAGCCTAAGATCATTGATGATGGTGCAGAATTACATCCTAGACTTTTTGATAATTGATTCTTTTAGTAATAGGCTAGTGTTGTTTTGTGTATATATATATATATAGGCTATTTTTGATAGTATGGAAATGAAGACTTGCTAAATGTCACTCTGCTGTCATAATTGGCTGTGCCTTTAAATAGTACCATATACAGGTTTCATTAATTCTTTACGAGAGGGTTTCCTTTCACCACACAAAAAGGCAAAACTATTGGCCTGGATAAAGATTATTGATGCGTGACTTCCCTCCACTGTGCGTGACAAAAACCAGGGGTGTTATCTATTAGCTCCGGGCTGCGCTATCAATCCACCATTATTCTGGACGAAAATATTGGTCTAGGCAAAACCATTGAGAAACCCTCTTGTGAAGTTTTAGCAACAACAATAACTCTCAAATCAATTGGTGGATGTGCCTTCAGTGACTAAACAGGCCAACCCTGGCATGAAACAAACGATGACGCAAGGCAGGCATGGTTGAGCTTCTTGGAGCTGTCGTGCATGTTACTTGGCCTCGTCCTGTCTAGTGGTCTATTTCAAAACAGCAGAGATAGTGTGGCGCCAAAGTAGGCGGTCTTTGGCACATGCTTCCCAGGTGTGCTAGATGGTCTGACTGAAGACGAATCATGGTTATGTTTATAAATCTATGGATTTAGGGTGTTTATCTGTAGAGATCCATAAATATAGAGAAGTTATGAATGGACAACATACTTCATGTCGATATTTGCAATTTAAGGACATGCCATACTAGGTGACATAGTTGGAATAGAACCTTTCTCAGTCAATGAAGTTCAGGAGGCAATTAAACATGCATAAAATGGCAAGGCCTGTGGTCCAGATGGCATATACAACGGACACCTGGAAGAGAGTAGCCCACTCCTCACAGAAGCCTGGGCAACTTTATTCAGCCATTGCCTTCAGAAAGGCACGATACCGTAGAAATGGAGATATTCCATCATCAAATTGTTGTATAAGGGTAAGACAAGATCCCAAATATTATCGAGGAATAGCCCTAGAGAATGCCGGCCTCAAAACACTTGTCCACCCTGTTACTGAGCAGGCTAACAACCTTGACAGATTCAGTGATAACTGAAGAGCAATTTGGCTTCCGGAAAGGGCGCTCGGCCATTCAAGCTATTCAGTGCTTCATAGAAAACATATCTGAGCTCTAAGCATCCCCATAGGAATGCTGTACTGTTCATTGACTATGCCGAAGCTTTTGATTCAGTTGACCGGTCTATACTGTTAAAGAGAAACTAAATCAACTTATAGGTAGAGATCATGGTAAGAATTTACAGAAGGTACTCTTTTCTATAAAATTCTTATACTACTGAAACTAAGCAAATTGCCTGAATTAATAGTCTGGAAAATAACTGGAGACGATGTAGTTAATAGATGTTTCCTCCTCCTCCTCCGTCGGAGACCCACCCAGCCATGCCAAATAGGATCACGACTTATATAGCCAAAATTACAGCTGTGCCAGCCATTAGTCTACATCAGCGGTTGCGGTCGTATGTATTCGGGTCTCTTCGTTAGCCCCACTGGTCCGCTGGTCTGTCATCAAAACAATACTGCCAACCTCGCCCTTACGGTACTATGTAACATAAAGAAGCGCCCAGTTCAGTCTCTACTGCACAGTCGCCAAGGCTGCACCTACACCTGACCTTCTAACGTTCGTTTTGTCCAATCCAATGGGTTTTGACAATGATTACAGCCTAACGCGCCCAGATCAATGAGTTTTGACAATGGTTACAGCCTAACGCGTTCCGATGATTTTTTTTTAATCAACAGTGATTTTGTATCCCACTTCTTTTTATCAACAGTGATTTTATGTCTCACATGTTGGCAACAATTTGTGCGCCTCAATGCGTGCCGCCAGAGTGAGCCTTGATGACAGTTGAACAAGATGCAAGCGCTGTCGAAACATGGCAGCCGATTTTAAAACAGCAATAAATAAAACCACTTATTTACGAACTTGAGCACATATATGAGGTTCAGTAGTGACAATTCAAATTGAAATCGACTTCCAACGACTCCCAGAAAGGTATGTGAATCATAAATAATAAATTTTCAACAATCTGCCTTGTGAAAGTTATGAAAAGGGAGGAGTACGGTACCTACTTTCAACAATTAATGAGATCACTACCTGAGCAAGATGATTCAGGGCATACTGTCGAGAAACTTGGGTACATTGATGATAACCTTTCAAGATCACAGGCACTACATCAGACGACTGGGGTGTTACAAGGAGACCCCCCAAGTCCAATGCTATTCAATGTTGCAACAAGGGACATTGTCGAAACCATATCAAATAAAGAAGTCTGCTTTTATATGTATGCTGATGACATGACATTAGCTTCACAATAATACCAACAGCTTCAGGAAGCGTTTGACAAACTGGTCACCTGGGCAGACAGGAACTGCCTGAGTCTGAATGCACAGAAAATGGTCCAGAATACAAACGGCAGAGGAGGGAAACCTCCTGCGACAGCACTCGTCAAATACCAAAATAAGGAGCTCCTACAAATATCTTGGCGTGACCCTCCAAACGAATGGGAAAGTTTTCACTAAACATGTTATGCGAAGACCGAAGAATCGTGTAGTGAAGAAGTGCCTTTCCATAACTACGCAAAAGAGAGGGAGCGGCAGACCTCAAACGACATGGATGATGAATGTCCAGAGGGACATGAGGGTATTGGGCCTATCTGCTGATGATGCTTTACAAAGAAATGTGGCACCTCAGGATTAAGAAAGCCGACCCCGCGTAATGGGAAAAGGCGAGGAGGAGGAGGAGGAAGAAGAACATAAGAGAAAGAGCATCTGCAGTGATCATGGCGATGAACCAAATTAAAAGCATTCATGAGCAGTCCTTAGAGGAGGCAATAGCCCTTTTCCACATCAAGATCTCTCCCATCATGAATTGCACAATAGACATTATTTGGGAGCATTTCTCAAAGAGAGATCTAGCTTTGATAGAAAGTATGAAAGCGACATACTTCAAAATGGTTCTATTTGTATCCCAAAACACTCCATCGCGGTTAACATATGAACTAACACGACAGTCTTTTTACATAGAGGAACTACGCACGAGTGTGTCAGTGCCTTCTTCACCTCATTATCAAGCCTTGCTTCACGAGCTGTACAAGAAAAAAGCAAATATACAGGCTATTCAAAATGATTGTCGGGGTTACAAAAATTCATAACACACCGTGCAATTGACGTAGGAAGATGAATCGTATTTTATTGTGTACTGTAACCCGAACATTTTTTTTTACATGCATTACAAATGCTCGATATGCACGCCTCTGGTCACTCGACACACATCAACTCTAAAGTCCATCTCTTCCCACACACGCCCCAACATGTCAGTGGTGATGGTGTCGAAGGCAGTTCAGATACGCTGCTTCAGTTGCAGAATATTCGCCGGTAGAGGAGGAACAAATATCTGATCTTTGACATACCCCCACAACAAGAAGTCACATAGTGTTAAGTCTGGTGACCTTGGTGACCAGGGTAAGAGCATCTGATCATGTTCCGTTCCACGTCCGATCCATCGTCTTGGATGTTCTTGATTTAAAAATGCTCCAACTTCCCCGTGGAAATGAGGCGGTGCACCATCCTTTTGCAGTACGTAATCGTCGTTGTCGTCACTCAACTGGGGTAATAGCCATTTAGTGAGCATGTCCAGGTAAATCAGCTCTGTCACTGCCTTTTCACGGAAGAAGAAGGGGCCGTAGACCTTCGTCTTTGAAACGGCACGGAACACATTAGCTTCTGGTGAGTCACGCACGTGTTCCACCTAACAATGGGGGTTAGTTGTCCCCCAAATTCGAACGTTTTGTTAACTCAGCTGGAAAGTGGCTTTGTCACTGAAAACTAGCCTGTCACGAAAATGACTGTTGTCTTCGTCTTCTTCCTCAAAACGTTGTTGCAGTTCCATGCAAAAATTCCAGCGTAGGACTTTGTCATTGCCTGTTAGAGCTTGACGCAGTTGTAGGCGATATGGCTTTACATGCAGACGCTTTCGTAACACACTCCATACGGTGGTTTGAGGAACCAGCAGTTCCCTGCTGCCTCTTGTAGTTGATTTCTTAGGACTACAGAGACAAACGTCCGTGATCCGATTCACGTCTGCTTCTGACACGCGGGGACGGCCAAGGCTTTTCCCTTTACACAAGCAACCAGTATCTACGAATTGCGCATACCATCTGCGAATAGAGTTGTCGGAGGGAGGGTCTTTACCGTACATCGTGCAAAAATTGCGCTGGACTATGGTAACGGACCGGTGTTGATGAAATTCGAGAGTACAAGACACCTTCTCCTTACTGCTGACTTCCATTTTGTCAAATACTGCTGTTACTGCCATCTGGTGGTTATACATGGTACTAAATCTATGTAGAACAAAACTTTGAGAGTTAGAGTAACCATTACTGCAACAATAACAATGGTATGTTACAATGGTATGTTATCCACTGTTTCTACAAAAAATTCACGAAACCCCGACAATCATTTTGAATAACCCTGTATGGCCAGACTTCTATCGTACTGATGCCATGATCAACCAAGAATGGATGATATCAAGCTACGAACTGCGTCATACCATGACACGCTTCACAGTTCATGGATTCCACCACAAGCTGTGCTATAGGAAGATGTTCCATGAACCAAATGCAAACTGTATAGCCTTCGTGGACTGTGTGGGGAAAAGTGTGAATGCTATCGCGCAGAGATATGCGTCGAAAGAACAATGACTCTTTTGGATCTGTGTTCTCAACACTAAATTTTTTATATATCATATGCACATTGTGCGATATTCCGTTCTTAAATAATCAACAAAAGGCAAAGACATAACAAAAAAGCAGCTTCACCATAGCAAATTGAAACATCCAAAGAGTTTTAAGTTTATATACAATAATATTAGGTTCTCTTCTCACTCTACTTCCCAGTAGGCCAAAACAAACTTTGATGCTGAGATAAGAGCAATTTCACATGATGCACTCCATCAGTTATTAGGCAGAAACATTGATTATCAAAAATGCGTTATCATTACAGATTCAAAAGCAGCCATCCAAGCCATCTCGTCAAATTATAAGCCCCAAAATAAAGAACTGAAAGAAATTTTTTGTATGATAAAAACCCTTCAAAGACTCCACAAACATATCTCATTTCAGTGAATCCCTTCTCATGTTGGAATAGTAGGAAATGAAGAGGCAGACAGATTAGCAAAAAAGGGTACCACACTACAACAACCTGTCAGTCAGACTGATTTTATGTCAGCAAAAAGGATCTTGAAGAATACTATCAAAAACAGGTATGAAGAAATGGCAAAGAAAACAGCAGAAACCAAATTATGGAAAGACATTGATGCTAAATGGGATCAATATAAATTAACACCAAGAAGAGAAGCTGTAGCCTTCTTCAGACTTGACACTGGCCACGACTGCCTTGCAGCTCATCTGAAACGAATCAACATCCTGAGATCTGAAGAATGCACACTTTATCACGAACCTGGAAGTAAAATGGATAAGGGGCACCTGCTACATTGCAACAAACTTGATGTGACTGCTAGAACTTCTGGAATCCTCACACAACTCTATTGGAACGCAAGAAAGCTGATGGATTGGAATCCGGGCTAGCCATAAGAAACAACAACATATTAGGTTCGTATACTAGTGTCCACTACACACTACCTCCGCCGTGACATCGTCCAGGTATTTGTGAGGGAAGACAACCTGTCGACCCGATCTGGTTGAATCTGGAATAATTACCTCCATTTTATTAGTTCGTATTGACGTTATCAAATGTAAAATATGGGTCATTCCATGTCAACTGACCTTGTATGTAAAAAAAATATTTTGCCTAAAAAGTGTATTTCTTTATCCAAATCTATTGAAAATAGTCCAGGGGACATGGTCATAAAGGTTTTTTAAATAGAAATCTACATGTTGCGATAAGCAGCACAATTATACCATACTTGGTTAATTTATTGAAAATTTCAACCATGATTTTGTTTCCTATATTGGCTTTGCTGGTATTCGTAAAATATGTTTGTCAACTAAACTGCCATTGTTGTATGCTGATTAGCTATAGAAGAGGAGTATTTACACCACATAATAATTGAATTGAGGTAATAGTATACCATTATTATTCATTATTAATGTTTATAAACACTTAGTCACACCCGTAACACATTTTAATACATTAAGTCTGATATATACTGAAACAGTTATGACAGGAAGTTAAAAATTCACAGAAGTGAGGTTAAATGTATAGCCTACAACTTTTAATAAGAAGTTTTTGAAATTAAATAATTATGTACATAAGGAAAAAGAAGCGGAAGTTTGTAGTTTAACGTGACCGTTAATCTTGAGATCATGAGCCACGGGACCTCCTTTTTACCTGGAATCCGAACCACAGGACATGGCATTTCACTTCGAAAATCTCACATGCATTGACCGGGAATCGAACCCGGACCGCCTTGGTGAGAGGCATACAGCTGGACCGCTGAGCCACCACGCCCCCTGTACATAGGGAAATAGTGTTACGGGTGTGACATTACAAGTGTTACGGGCGTGACATTACAATTTTATTAACTTAACAATATGTAAATTTTCAAACAAGTAGGCCAAATGAATATTTTCATTAGTGTAGTTTTCTTTTTTCAAGGTGAAGCAACATTATGTCTTCTGCTAAAAGAGTAATAAAGTATCGTGAAAAATTAAAACATAAACGAGAACTAGGGAAATACCTGTCGAAGGAGCAAGAAAAACAGATAGGAAGCGATGAGAGAGGGCAAAGAAACATCTAAATGAGGAGGTAAACAAGAAAGCTTTAAAACTTAAAAGATTAAGGGATAGAGAAAGACAAAGAAAACGCAGAGAAAAACTGAAGTACAAGCTCACAACACCTATAGAAACTGGTCTTACACCTGAAAAGGGCCCTTACAATTCTAGTCATTCTCTAGGGAAATCAGTGAGCAAGGCCAGAAAAAACCTTGTCTGAACATAAGATGGGACAGTATGATACCAATACCGCAACTCCACAAATTTCACTATTTTCATTCAGTCGGGCAGGGTGTTATATGAGCAGCATTAGCATACCAAGGAGGGACGTTTACTACAGTTTCTTAGAAGATGTGGAACCTCAGTGTATTGCTGGAACCTCTGCAAAAAGTTCAGCCCAAAGCAAGAACACTGATGTTAGAGGTTTGTATTGGTAAATCTGGATGTTAGTGGGAATCTGAATACCAGAAAACAGTATTATACTGAAGTTCTCGACTTAGATGAAGAAAATGATTCTCTTGTACTGAAATATATGCATCCTAGTGGGAGTTCATGGATCTGGCCTAAGAAGGAAGATGTATCTATGGAGAAAACTTCCATCATTGTCCAAAAAGTGAAATATCCAAGAGTTATCAATAATCGTGAACAGTTTATTTTTGATCCGAAGTGACTTATTTTTGCAGAAAAATCAAAAGTAAAACTTTGTCATCTTATCTGTTTTCTTTTAAATCTTTACTTAGTTGTATTTTCAGTAGTTTGGAGAAAATAATAACAAAATAAAAAATATGCTAGAAATATTTTGTCACACCCGTAACATGCAATAATAATTCTGTACGCCCTTAGATAAAAACAAATCTAAATTTTAAGAAGGTATCCTTGTCCTAAAAAGCCTAGAGGAACAGAAAAAAAAATGTCCCATTATTGCAGAATGTAGTAATTAACAGAGTTACTAAATTAACTATATGAATGCGCAATGCTAGTAGAAAATTCTGTCACGCCCGTAACGCTCGAACTTCACCCTCTAACTTTCCTTAGACAAAAGATATGGATTTCATAATTATGAATCAACAACTATGTAAGTAGAGTTATCTACCATAACTTTTTCAACTGCCTATGGGATATGAATTTGACATAGTATTAAGTGTTACAGTCAATATAACTAAATATTTGTCACACCCGTAACGATGGAATGACCCATATATTATTACACAAATGTCCGTCAAATCAATACTTTTAATTTATATAACTTATTGGTACATGTTTCGACCCATTCTTACGGGCGTTCTTCAGCCAATGTTATTTCACTAGCCTACATTAAAGAAAACATTGAATCGGCCTAGTGTGTTACAAATCAAGTGCCAATCTAAAATCAATCACTGCAAGCTACACATCATTCTTTGTACATTGAAATTTTTAAAACATACAGTAGTAAGGAGAGAGATTGTTGGAACTGTGCAAGATAAATGGGCTAATGGTTGGAAACACATGGTACAAGAAGAGAGAGAGCCATAAAATTACTTGGTACAGCAGGGATTTGACTGGGAAATCAGTGGTGGGCTACATCTATGCGTGAAGGAGACAAAGAAGAGTATCACGGATATAAGGGTAATACCTTCAGAAGCCCTGGACAGTGACCACCGTCTGCTGGTCGCCAAGGTGAGAGGACTGAAGGAAAAGAGGAGAACTGAGAACCAAGAAAGAAGAATAAGGACATGGAAGCTGAAGGAGGATGGAAATAAGAAGTTCCAGATATTAGTGAGAAACAAATTACCGAAGGATGATCCGAGAACAGGTGAAGAAGAATGGAATAGGTTCAAGGATGTATTGGTAGAAGCAGCGGAAGTATTGTGTGGCAGAACTAGTGGAAAGAAAAGGTGGAAGGAAACACCATGGTGGAACCCCAGAACTAAGGAAGCAGTGAAGAAGCATTCAGGAAATGGTTCCAACAGAGGACAGACAGAACAAGAGAAGAATACCAAGAGCGGAAGAAAGAAGCAGGAGAAGTAGTGAAGGAAGAGAAAAAGAAATGGCTGGAGAAATGGACAGAAATGATGGAGGAGGACTGTGATGGCAGTAAGAAAGTGTTGTATGGAATGATAAAGCCAAAGAGAAGAGATACAAGGGAAAATGTCAGAATGGTGGACAGGAATGGAAAGGAGGTTGAAAATATGGATGAAGTAAAGGTTATCTGGAGAGAATACTTCAAGGAACTCCTAAATCCAACTAAAACCAGCGTAGTGGACATTGTGGAGGAAGAAACAGACAGTGACCAAGACATTTCAGAGAAGGAATTGACATGGAAAGAAGTGGAGGAAGCATTAAAGAAGATGAAAGGGGGGAAAGGCACAGGGAATACAGTAGACGAAGTGAGTGTGGAGATGGTGAGAGCAGCAGGGGTGATAGGAACACAGTGGCTCTTTCGAGTAATGAAAGTGATATGGAGGGAGAAGAAAATACCAGAGGACTGGAAAAGAGGGATAATAATACCCATATTTAAAAGGGGAAGTAGGAAGGAATGCAGGAACTACAGGGGAATTACACTCATGTGCCACTGCGCCAAAATATTTGAGAAGGTACTGGAGAGAAGAATTCGGACAGAAGTTGAAGATGGGCTGAGGGAAGAACAGTATGGATTCAGGCCAGGAAGGTCAACAGTGGACCTCATCTTTGCTGTAAGACAGCTAGAAGAACACCATTATGAATATGGGAAAGATCTGGTGATGACCTTCTTGGATATTGAGAAAGCATATGATAGTATTAATAGAAACATGGTATGGGAAGCAATGAGAACAAAAGCAGTGAACAAGGAGACAGTGGCAAGAGTGAAAGCAATGTACTTGGGAAGCAAAAGCTGTGTAAAGGTGGGGAGAGAACGGAATGGTTTCAACTGGAGAGTGGTCTGAAACAGGGAAGTGCCCTCTCACCCCTGTTATTTATAGTGGTGATGGATGAAATCATACGAAAAGTGGTAAATAGCATTGGGGAAAGGAAAATGAAGGCAATGTTGTTTGCTGATGACCTTCTGGTATGGGGAGAGGATGAGGAAGAAGTACAAGAGCAATTAGATGAGTGGGAGAAGGTAGTGTTAGCATATGGGATGAAGTTCTCAGCACAAAAGAGTGAAGTAGTCATCACAACGAGGAGGAAGAACAGACTGGATATGGGCATAACACTTGGAGGACAGCAGTTGCAGAAAGTAGAATGCTTCAAGTACTTGGGAAGCATAATTGAAGAAAAGGGAGGCAATAGGATGGAAATAAATGAAAGGGGAAGGTGCACAGATGGATTTTTCAAGAGTGTTAGGGGGATGATATGGAATAAAGAATGTACCACAAAAATGTAAAGGAATCATCTACAAGACCTACTTTGTGCCAATTTTGACATATGGTTCAGAAACATGGGTGATGAAGGAAAGGGACAAGAATAAAATACGAGCAGTGGAGATGAAGTTCCAGAGGAGTAGGGTAGGAGTGACAAGAATGGACAGAGTAAGGAATGAGAGAGTCAGAGAGATGGTAAGAGAGGAACCATTGCAAAATAGAATAGAGCGGTCTAGGCTGCAATGGTATGGACATGTGAGGAGGAGGATGCAAGAGGAGAGGATACCGAAGATGGTGTTTAGAATGGAAATGACTGGAAGGAGGCCAAGGGGAAGACCAAGTGACAGATGGACAAAAGGAGTTAAGAAGAGTGTGGAGGAAAGAGGAGTGTGCTGGGACACAGTAAATGACGAGAGATGGTGGATGGACAGGAAACGATGGAGAGGCTTATGTTCCAAGCAGACCCGACCAGCGGTCGGAAACTGCTCAAGATGATGATGATGATGACAGTTGTAATAAAACACAAATTCTTCATGTGCTAGTTCATAATTGCTTTATGTTGTACATTATAAACTGTGAAATATATCTTCTGCTGTCATATCTATTTGACTATTATTCTGCTGCCATATTGTACATGGCTTAACTGGATCAACAAATGGAGGTATAGTCTCTGTGTCCTATGGGTAAAAGAAAACCTCCGTGAGAGTCGAAACTCGTAAACATTCTTTTTTCTTTTATAGTGAGGAGGTCTACTGGTCAACAGACTGGGGAACTTTTTCACCCGGCTAATGACACGAGTTTTTCATAATTCGTTCAAGTTTCTCTATATTTTTACGAATTTTTACAAGTTTAGACTCTCACAGGGGTTTTGTGTGTAGTGTAAGCCCCAGGTTAGGTTTGTTTTCGTTTGTAAAATGTATTCTGCATTCACCACCGAAATGAACGCACTATCTCGGGCAGAGATTCCATGTTTGGAACTAAGCGGCAAAGCCAGCGCCGAACAATAAAGTTGGCACTACTGATAAAATTCAATAACACCCTCTAGCCATAAAATGTTCAACTCACATAAACCATTCTTATAGAAAATTTCTCGGATTTTGATGGTGGCGGACACAGAGTACTGCACAAGTTCCAATATTGGGCTAGGCAAAAACCATTGGGCTGGAGATAGGGGTAGACTAAGGTTAGAATATTTAAAACAGATTGTGTTGGATGTGGTAGCTTTGTTTAAAGATGAAACGGTTAGCTCAGGACACGGAGGCATGGAGTGCTGCATATAACCAGTCAAAAGACTCAAAGATTCAAACAACATAGTTCCATTATTAGTGTAGTATTGTAGGGAGCAGTATAGGTCGCAATACCTTACACTACAAGATTTCCCTTAGACACAAGATGGTGGCATCCATTTCGTTACGGATGACACTAAAATTTAAACGCTGCATACATGTTAAATTCTGTGTTAATTGACTTTACATACAAACACAAACTAACCACTAGCAGTATGCGTGGTCAATTTCAGAATCTGTTAGCCTGCCACAAACTGATATGCTCTTACTGGGAAAACTATACATTGCGATCAATCCGCATATGAAATTCCCCTAAAACAAAATGGCGGCTTCCGTGACGTCATCAACGACGTAACGAAATATTCCTCTAGCAAGCTTACAGTAAAAGCCTGGGTAATAGGTTTTTTTTGAGTGGGGAAACACAAAAACCTTCGAAACGACCAATGCATCGAAATCTATAATTGACCTACACAGCTCAATTAAAGATTCAGATACATATAAAAATTTCGCAAATCATGTCATATATTTAAAATGTCCTATCGAAATATATAATTGGCCTATGTAGGTCAATTACAGATTCCGATACACATCGTAATTATTTTCATTTCCTAAATAAAAAACATTGCATCGAAATCTATAATTTACCTATATAGCTCAATTAACGATTCCAATGCGTAATGAAATTTCGCAATTTAACATTATACTTTACAATTTCCGCATCAAGGTCAATTACAGATTCCGATACACATCGTAATTTCAGTTGATATTTTTAATTTTCCGCATCGAAATCTATAATTGGCCTGTGTAGATCAATTACAGATGACGATACACATCGTAATTATTATAATTTCATATTAATAAAACATTGCATCGAAATCTTTAATTGAGCTATATAGGTCAATTACAGCTTTCGATACAATGTCTTATAAATATAAAATTAAATTAATTACGACGCATAACGGCATCTGTAATTCAGCTATATAGGCGAATTACAGATCCCGAAACGGAATTTTAAAAATATGTCTTATAAATGTAACCCTAAATTACAATATTTTCGTATGTACGGCATATCAAATTGAGGTAGGCCAATAAATAAATTACAGATGACGAAACACAATGCGTTTCAAAGGTTTTTTTAATGCTCATTTCTCTTATTGAGTTGTCACCACCCAAAATAACCTATAACCAAGGCTTTTCCCATAATCTTGCCAGAGAAGCATTTCATCAAGTGGTTGATAACATCACAAAAGCAGCCAATATGTTTTTATAAAAAATTTATGCACAAACGATCGCAGTCTGTAATAATTGCCGGATGGCATCAATACATTAACACATTTCCCACGCATAAACAAACCCAACCTAGCTGCTGGCACATTGTAATATTCTTATAAAACATTGTGGTCAATAATGTTATTGACCCCACCACATAGCAAGAAACGGTTTAGTGTAGTTTCGTTTTTTTTCCACAGTTGGCTGCAAATACACAAACGCAATGCCATTATAAAACATTGTGGTCAATAATGTTGTTTTTGCTGGGGAGGGGCTGCGCCCCCTCTCCCCCACACCTACCCACTAGGTTGGTATTTTTATGTTTTCCAATATTGGCTGCAAATACTTGTATCTCAATTAGAAATCGCAATCCTTAACATACTGTTTAATAACGCCTCACAGACATACTTTTTGAAACGCCAAATACAAGACCTATAGGCCGATAGGTCTAATACAAAACACTGTCATATATCTCTTTTTCAAGTGTTCATGTAAATGCCAATTTGTCTAAATTTTACCCATCCATTACTATTTTAACACGCGTTTTCCCCAACACCGTTCCTGACGTAATATTATTGTTTAGACAAGTGGCATTGTCTATGGCTTTAGAAGAGTACAGTGCAACTTTTCCATTAAATGCAACAACCAAAATAAATATATGAACAACTTAAAAAACTCACCGATAGATCCAAAGGGTGTATTATTCCACATGTACAAGAAGAAGCAGTAAGTTAATTTTCGACCACACGTTCACTCACTTAACACGTAACGACATTTTATTTGAATGCAACAACGTCAGGAATTCAAAAATTTTATTCCAAATTGCCAACACAATTGCACACACGACACTGCTAATATCTAAATCTTGTTCTATAGGTTATTCAGGGAATAATAATTGTTCAAATTGCGGTTACAAAACTCAAATCGGTGAGAGAAAAAAAGGACATCCTAATATTACAAAACCGTGCGTAAAACTGACGTATTAATCAGCTGACTCCCGGCAAACAAAGAGAGTCAATATCGATACGTGCAGTGACATCACGTTGACGTCACTGAGGTCCCTAAAAGTTCCCTAGACGCTGCCGTATAACAATGTATAGTTAAACCGCTCTTACCATATGAAAAGATTTCCCCCCCCTGGGAATCCTTGCACAGCTTCCTCAATCTCATTTCCAAAACCTGAGTTTTAATGACCTAGACTAGTTTATCACCAGTGATACCAACATAAAAAGCAGGAGAATAAATAAAATAGCACAGTGCAAGTCTACTACGGACAGGGTAAATACAACTGAATGAAAGGCGGTAACAGAAGGGGGCGTGGCAGAAATATCAGTTTAGAAAATGCTCTCTGTTATCTATCACGATGCAGAAAATATACAAAAACCGAACGCATATGTGTTCAGCGATAACTGGGGTGTAAGATAAGGCAAGAGATGTCTTAATTTCGGTAGCTTTTCACTGTCTATTTCCCTTAGAACAGGTCTGTCCAGGAAAACTGCCACGGCTTTTCCTTAGTGAATCTGAGGTTGTGGGGGTCGAGGTATGACTGCAAGCGAGGAAGTTGTTGCGGTAGCGAGCTGGCGGAAGGACGGGCAACGTTGTGGTGGCGTTGCATGGAACATTAGTAACCAATAATCAGTAGAAGTGGATGGTAAAGTGGACAGAGATGATGGAGGAAGACAGCAGAGGAAATAAGAAAGTTCTTTATGGGATGGTCAAAAGTAAGAGAAGAGGTCTGCGAGAGGATGTGGTAATGATGGACAAAAACGGAAATGAGGTACACAACAAAGAGACACTCAAGACAGTGTGGAAAGAGTACTTTGAGGATTTGCTGAATCCAAATGGTCATAGGGAGGAAGACAATGTATTGGAAGATGGAGAAGACAACACAGGAATGGAAAAGGACCTGACTTGGAGAGAACTGGAAATGGCTATAGACAAGATGAAAGGAGGAAGGGCACCAGGTGTGGATGAAGTGGGTGTTGAAATGGTGAAGGCAGCAGGGGAGGTTGGGAAACAGTGGCTGTACCGTGTGATGAAGGTGATATGGAAGGAGAAAAAGACCCCAGAAGATTGGAAGAAAGGATTAGAAAGAAGTGCAGAAATTACAGGGGAGTCACACTCATACCTCACTGTGCCAAGATATATGAAAAGATATTAGAAAGTAGAATACGAGCCAAAGTGGAGAGAAAATTGAGAGAGGAACAGTATGGATTCATACCTGGGAGATCAACAGTGGATCTCATATTTTCAGTGAGACAGCTCCAGGAACACCACTACGAATTTGGAGAGGATCTGTTGATGGCCTTCCTGGACATCGAAAAGGCCTATGATAGTGTGTGCAGGGAGAAGGTTTGGAAAGCAATGGTAAACATGGGAGTGGAAAAAGAGACTGTAGGCAGAGTGAAGGAGATGTATTTTGGAAGTGTGAGTTGTGTGAAAGTTGGAGGGGAAAGAACAGACTGGTTCAGACAAATGAGTGGCCTGAAACAGGGTAGTGCGCTGTCACCCCTTCTCTTTATTGTGGTTATGGACGAGGTAATGACACGGATAGCAGGAAAGATAGGAGAAGATAAGATGAAAGCAATGGTGTTTGCAGATGATCTCATGGTCTGGGGAAACAAGGAGGAGGAAATTCAGGAGCAACTGAAGGCTTGGGAAGAAACAGTGGGAGAGTACGGATGGAAGTTCAACATCAGTAAATGTGAGATCCTGTTAACGACCAGGAAAAAGGACAGACCAATGAGTGAGATAACACTTGGAGGTGGACAGCTGAAGAAGGTGGAAAGTCTCAAGTACTTGGGAAGTATAGTGGAGGAAACTGGGAGAAATGACAAAGAGATTACGGAACGTGGCAGACAGGCAGAAGCATTTCTGAGAAGCATTAGGAGCTTAGTGTGGAATAAAGATGTCCCACAAAAAAGCAAGGAAGTGTTATACAGAAGCTACTATATCCCGATACTGACCTATGCTTCAGAAACGTGGACAATGAAGAAAAGAGACATAAGCAGAATACAGGCAGGTGAAATGAAGTTCCTGCGAAGTAGGATCGGAGTAACAAGAAGAGACAGGGTGAGGAATGAAAAGGTCAGGGAAATGGTGAAAGAGGAGCCCTTGCAAGGTAGGATTGAGACATCAAGACTGAGGTGGTATGGACACTTAAAGAGAATGGATGAGAAGAAGATTCCCAAGAGGATACATGAGATGCAGATGCAGAAGAAACGACCAAGGGGAAGACCAAGAGATAGATGGTTGAAAGGAGTGGAGGAATGTGTCAAGAAGAGAGGGGAGGACTGGACCAGAGTGACAGCGGAGAGGTGGTGGGAAGAAAGAACTAAGTGGCGAGGCTTATGTTCCAAACAGACCCAGCCTGGGGCTGGAAACTGTACAAGATGATGATGATGAATCAGTAGCTACAACAAATCCTTTGAATCATACTGCCTGCTCTTTTTTTTTTTTTTTATTCATTAAAAAGTGTGACATATCAAACACATCCACTTGCTGTCCGCTTGCGCTGGGGCGGGTACTACTAAATAATTAAATTCCCTGGAAGGGTTGCTTCCGCCACCCACCTTTGATGTTGAAAGTCTTTTTGCCATTCGTAACTTTTCTACAACTGATTTACCATTCTATTTAAGAAGAGGAAATCAGAATCTCCTTTCCTTGCGTGACACTTGGCTTATAACCCCCTTCCACTACATCTCAGCGTGTTTAGGACAGAAGTATGGATGAGGGGGCATGTCCATCTTCTCCTCTCTAACAAGACAAGGTAGTGACGGGAGAAGCTGGCAGGAGAGGCAGTGGAGTGGGGCTTAGACTGCCATGGAGCGAGTCTCATATGCGTTGACAAAGAATGTACTAACAATCTCTGCACGGCCTGTCATTTCCGTGTCTGCACTGCCTGGGGGAGTTGAAATAACAGGGTAGCAATTAGCATTGTGATGTGGGGGGGGGGATTTTTCAAGAAGAGTAGGTGCCTCAGTACTGGGGATACAACCAGGGGGCCAGTTATAGCTTGTCAGCTTACACTCTCTTGTCAGCTTTTCATTTCCTTTCCTTGGAAATAGCAATGTTAAAATATCGCAGACGACAATACAAGCGCAGGGTGGTTAATTGTCGGGGTGTGTGTGTGTGTGCGTGTGTTTTCAACGTCAACATCTCGCTATTAATAGACCTATAGTAAATTATCTCTCACCTTGCCCGCTGATGTACATTATGCAGTCTCTGCCAGTGTTACATCCTAGGGATTGAAATTCTCCAACAACACTTTTGCCTAACATGCCTCTCTAAATAATTAAAATTCCTGATTGTTGTTGTTGTTGTTGTATGAGTCTTCAGTTTTTTGACTGGTTTGATTCAGCCTTCCATGCCTCCCTCTCCTGTGCTAATCGTTTCATCTCGACACAGCAACCACTCCCTACATCCGAGGAAATCTGTTTAACCCTGGTCTACGCCTACAATTCTTGTCCACGACCCTCCCATCCATAACTAAGCTTACTATTCCTGGGTGTCTTATTTATGTGTCCTACCAACCTATCTCTTCCCTTCATTAGCAGTCGCCAGAAACAACTCTCCTCTCCCACCGTCTTAATACCTCTTCATTTGTTACCCTATCTACCCATCTGATCTTCTTAGTAGCCGCTAGTGTAGTGTTTCAAAATTAAAAGTGGTAGGCCTATTAGAAGGCGCTATCCCTAATTTTTTTACCACTGGCACTATAGACCATGAAGGGCCTAGGACTATCATGCGACCGCTTCCCAGCCATTTTGCCTGCAGATATTGTGGTGACGCGTGGTCAATAAATCCTGTTCCCTCGGCCGTTTATCTTGTTCTTCGTGACCGGGGCGCTGCCTCTCTATCAGACAGCTACTCAATTGTCATCACGAAGCTGAGTGCACTCCGTTGCAGCCCTCACCTCAGTGTCTAAAATCTCTGATGGAGCCGGGAATCGAACCTGGGGCCTCCGGATGGGAAGCAGGCACGCTACCCTGTTCTTGTGTTTATATATATCTTGAAAAAAGATAATAAATGGATTAGCATTGCCTCCTACAGGGATATATAGAAAATCGGATGTCATACCTTGAGGTTCAGTTGCCATGGAAATGGACTTGCCATTAGTTCATCAGTTTATCAGAGTGAAGATAGTTTTCTGCGAATATCTTTGAAACTGTTGGTTTTAGGGCCTTAAAATGTGGTTTTCGGTGTCCCATAGGGACACACAGAGTATTGTTTCTCGCATCGAAGGGAGTAAAATGAGCTTTGTCCGGTCTTGATGCGACAACTTCGATATTTTGTCCCGGTTGAGTATTTTTGGTGACTTTTCAGTTATGTTGCCCGTTCCACGGGAACAATGATTTATTTCCGGATGAAAGGCACCCTATATGTTATCCCAGGGTATAAGCTGTCTCCATTTCAAATTTCATCCAAATCCGTCCAGCCATTTTAGTGTCACGAGGTAACAAACTAACACACAGACACACAGATTTTCACAATTATAATATATATAGGGATATAGGGATTCACCCGCTTATAAAAGGAACGCCATGTTGGATTGTTCTGTATGTAGGCCATAGAGTTATGCACCATTAAATAAAGATTATGTCGTAGGTTCGTTATTCAAACTTACACAATCGTTCGCATGATTAGGACACAAGAAATCAAAACTTAATTTTAAAATTTTGCACTGCCCCAATCTTGAGTTATGTAAACAATTCAACTAAATTAGATGTCAGTAGATTAGAATTTGTATAAACATTTACCGCTTCAAGTTTCACTGCGCTCGGATGGTTAAATCTTGTGAAATATCCATTCAAATGTTTCAACTTCACTAGGCCGCTATATTCGTTTTGTACTTAACAGATTTTATAAAGTCGTATATGTAAACTTGTAGAAGTACCCTTTATAACTGTACGAACTTTCAGGGTGATATCTGTCCAGTGAAATATTTCGCGTGGCCCGCATGTTGAATTGGTGAAATGTATCAAAATTAGAAAGGGACGGTCGAGGTTGGACGCGGTAGTAGTATGTGCTTACCGATTTTCATTGAAATCGCTCCGGCCGTTTAGATTTTATTGGGGGGGAGGGGACTCGCACACACATGTGCAAAAGGTGATATCATAGGCATATTTATTTTCACATAAATGAACCAGATCATAAGTTGGAATTCTCACAAGCAACAGAAAATCTGGAAGAAGATATACCACCCAATGCTGAAGAAATTAAAGAAGCAATTAACAATCTAAAAAATAATAAAGCTAGCGGAGAGGACTCTATAACAGCTGAACTTTTGAAATGGTCTCAATCAAAAATCATTGAAGAGCTGCAGTTAATCTTTGAAGATATTTGGAGAACAGAGAGGATTCCAGAGGAATGGAAAGTGGCTCTAATACACCCATTGCATAAAAAAGGGGACAAACAAAACGTTGATAACTATAGAGGCATCTCTCTTCTTCAAATTGCATACAAGGTATTTTCAAAAATATTGCTGAATAGAGTAGAAACATCACTTGACAAGCAACTGGGCGAGTATCAAGCTGGATTTCGAAAAGGTAGATCTTGTTCAGAACAAATATTTAACTTAAAATTCATAATTCACCATAGGATACTGAATTCAAAGGACATAGTAGTGACTTTTGTAGATTTTAAAAAGGCCTTTGACTCGGTTGATAGAGAAACCATAGATAAAACAATTCGTGAATTTGGAGTGAAAACTAAATTGGCAAACCTAATACGTGAAACCCTTACTGACACGATTTCAAAAGTAAAATTTATGGGTGAGATATCAAAATCTATTAAGATAAATACAGGTGTACGGCAGGGTGATGGTTTATCACCCCTTCTGTTCAACTGTGTTTTAGAGAAAATTGTAAGAATTTGGAATTTAAAGCTAAAGGAACATAACATTTTGCCAGTAACTTTGGGGAGAGGAAACAAAGGCATTGAAATAAGTTGCCTAGCATTTGCTGACGATTTTGCTATATTGTCAGAAAACCTAACAAGTGCAACAACACAAATCAATCTCTTGGAAGAAATAGCCAACAAAACAGGTTTGAGAATCTCCGTAGAAAAAACTAAATTTATTACAAACATCAAGAACGCTTCAAAATATTTGGCAACAGAAATTGGCCCAGTGGAAAAAGTAAAGAAATTCAAATATCTGGGAGAAATAATTCAAGAAAATGGTTTAGAAAAATCTTCAGTAGAAGAAAGGGTACACAAGATGGAAAGAGCATATGGTATCACTAAGAATTTTTATAAAAAAAGGTGCTTATCTAAAAATCTTAAAATAAGGCACTACACTACAGTGGTGAAACCGGAATGCCTATACGCAAGTGAATGTCTGGTACTAAACTATAGATTAGATAAACTTGAAGTACTAGAAAGGAGAATCATGAGGAAAATTTTAGGCCCAGTGAAAACAGCAGAAATATGGAAATTAAGATCTAATGATGAAATATACATGAACATAGAAAATATAACAGAAACGATAAGAAAAAGGAGATTGCAATTTTTTGGACATATTTACAGAATGGATGATTCCAGATTAACAAAAAGGATATTCAAGTACCTTTGGGAGAAAAGGGCAACAACTAGCTGGATTCAAGAAGTAAAGAAAGATTTAGAAAGAAATAATATAAGTGAAGAAGAAACGGTGAACAGAGAGATCTTTAGAAAAAGGGTATTAAGTATGAAAGGATTCCAAGGAAGATTGCCAAAGAAACCTGGTGCGAAGTGGTCCGAGGACAGAAAGAAGCAGCATAGTGAACGGATGAAGGAGTACTGGAGGGAACGGAAGAGAAAACAACAAAGTGTGAAGAATTGAAATTGGCACGTGGTCCCTAGCAGGCCTCATCGGAAAGAAGAAGAAGAAAATAGGCTAAAGTCTATCAACTCCTGCAGTAATAGATGAGGACCTAATGAGCCCCCTCCAAACTAAAATCCAGGCTATGCTACTGCCTTGTATCATATTCAGGAAGTCAATACAAATTGATATTAATGTCCATTAACACTACTACACTTGGAAAGTTCTTCTAAATCACGACAGCAGCTATGTTTCTATTGACGTCACATTATGCAGCCACTGTTGCCAACATGTGGGGAACAAAATCCTGGTGTCCACAGGCAGGAAAAGTCAGGAAAAAGTGTGAAAAAATGGCGTGAGTCAGGAAAAAATGCCAAAAAGTATTAGAAAGTCAGGAATTTTATATTAACCATACAGTATTTTGTGTTTTACAGCCATATTTTGATGTTAGGGCCGGTTCTACCACATCCGGGTAAAAGTTACGGGCAGCAACCCGGGTGATAAACTATCTGCCGGTGTAAACCTCTGTGCATCTTGGGTAGCATTCTACTACTTCCGGGCAGCTGCGCGGAACCTTATAGCAAAATACAGATGCTGGCCAGCTTGATTTTTGTTAAATTTGAGTAATCGATGAATGAGCCACCTATCGTTAGATGCGTTAAGTTTCTTGTCGTTTCACTTTTGTCCGTTGTTTGTTGATAGCACGTGCACTTTGGTTACAACAAAATATAGTACCAAATCCTCTCGCGACACTTCTGAGTAGTATAAACCTAGCATGTCATTCAGTTCTCGGAGGAATGCAACCGAATAACCATACCTAACCTCAATAATCGAAAACTAGACAAGCATGCGGCGCTTTTCAAGGAGGAATAGCCTGTGAAATATGTTTCTAGCAATAGGCTGCTTTGCAATCTGAATACAGGCTTAGGCCTATATGAGCTACAGACTTGTTGTGACAAGCCTTGCAGTGCATAGGTTCAATCATAAAATGTATGCCAAATCAAATTATCACATTCCACGCGACAAGTTTGTTTGTAAACTCTGTAAAATGAATGAAAAGGAATGCACACATTTGTGCATAATTAGATAGTTCTCTTTGCTGTATTCTTCGAGAGATTTCACTCCTTTTTGAACAACTATAGACGGTATCTTGGATAGGTCTTGTTGCAAAGTTCACATTTACACATTTCGTTTGGAGGATGGAATGATTTTGTCACACATATTTTATGATGAAAACCATTGACCGAATAACACGTCACCACAAGCCTAAGGTCGTAGTTCTCTTTGTCATGGCTTTAGTGATGTAGAAAATTGTAAAATGCAATGCCCCAAATATCAGGTCTTATGCTGTATAAGCAAAACACAAAGTCAGTGACAATGTATAGTAGGCCTACAGAACCTGAATAATGACCTGTACACTCTGTATTTCTCATGCACACTTGTGCGAATTTATTAAATTATATGAGCGCTACATACAGTACCGGTATTCCTAAACATGTAATTGAGATAATTTTTTGAAAACTATGATGGTACCGTACGGTAATCACTAGGCGGTCGTATTTCATGTCCAATCAACCGCAGCAAAATATAAAACTGTTGGCTTTTGTAGCCTGAACCGGACGAAAAACCCCTCATTCGACCAAATTTCATAATGCTCCAGCCGATCTCTGTTCCGCTTTGTACGTGTGACTGCATCTTCTTCGTCGACGAAAAAGTTATACAATTCCAGGACGTCAATTATCTCTTCCATAACCTTAAAATAAAATATGCTCAGTAACTGTTACATCCCTTATAATTAATAAATGATTGTAATTATATCATTATGTGACAACAAAATCACCAAATGATTATAATTTTATTATTAGTAATTTATGAAGAGGTTATGTACAGCATAGATGATGCCAAAAAAAAACCACCTACGCACCTCTCAACTCTGGCTGGTAATGCTTTATCGGCCTCTCGAAGCTCCCTAAAATTTACACTCCGGGTAGACGAAGTTTATACCTCCGATAGCACTACCTGTTGATGGTCGAACGGAAATTCTTACTTATTCCAACGGGCAAGTTATCGGCCCCTTTGCCCGCATGTGGTAGAACCGGCCCTTACTAGTTCAAATAATCTTTGAAGATAAAATCAATAACTCACTGGACATTATGGTAAGTTTCCATTTTTATAGTACATCGTAGTAAAAACCTATTTTTTGTACCCTTTTTTGGCGTTGGTGTAGGGATGTGGCAACCCCATCACTATAGTTTGGGTTATTAAGTACTTTGATTTATGTATTACTAGCTGTTTCAGTTACCCGCGGCTTCGCCCGCAATAACATTTGGAATCCCGTTATAACATTAGTTAAATAGATAAGCATGGGTCCTAGTGGAAAAAAATTCTATCACCTGAAACCAAAAATGCATGGGACGAAAAAAAACATCAAAATATCATGTTGGTTTCGGACCCTTAAAGATGTGAAAAATATAACAGAAGTATTAAAAAAAATATTTTTTTGAAATTTCATTCGAATCAATTTTTATGTCATTCCTGGGACTCAGAAAACTCCGGCCAAAAAGTACAAAATCATTAATAACTCCCTAAGTATTTGTCGTATGATGAAATAGCAAGAGACAAAAAAGATGTAATGTGTTATTGTCTACAACATAGGCCATGTATAATTTTACACTCAGACATATTATGTTTCCCCCTCCCCCATAATTTCACCCCTCCCCATGGGCCCCTTAAATTGGATTTAGGAAAAAACGGTCAAACACCTCTTTAGTTATTTTTTATGCTGATTTTCTCTGCTGAGTTCCAAACTCCTCGCCTATGTTGTTTAAGAGATACACGCTCCGTTAGGAATCCTTCAACCCCCACTTTTCACCCCTTTCACTTCATAATATACACCACATCGAAAAACCCTCAGACACATGTCTTATTATTTTTAATGATTAGTTTATATGCCGAGTATCACATCCCCCAATGAAACCAATCGGGAGTTATTGCTATTCAATGAAATGCAGGTCTTACCCCTTTAGAACCTGAATATCCAAAAATCCTTTCTTAGTGGGCGTTTGCAGCCCTTGAGGAAGCAGCATACTAAATTTCATTCCAATCCGTTAGGTGGTTTCTGAGATTTCGTGATGAATGAGTGAGTCAGTCAGTGAGTGAGTGGTATTTGAGCTTTATGTAGTAGATAGCATTATAATTTACTTTATTTAGTATTTTAAATGAATAAAGAGGCGAGCGTTGGGCAGCTATGGGGATGGTGGTGGCTGCAAATAAAAAAGATATATATTTGCTCAATAACCTTTTTTTTTTTTTTTTTTTCTGATGTTACGAGGACGCGAATCAGGAATTTTGTTGAAAAATTGTCAGGAAAATTGACATTGAAAATTCTGTGGACACCATGAAAATGCACCACAACCAGAAATTATTACTGTAAGTTATCATCAAAATAGGGTCAGCTCTTTGCGAGTTCTGTTCAGGGCAGAATGTTTGGGATGCTGACGAGTTGTATAAAAAGGGCCCAAAATGTCTACTATGCAGTAGCTGTTTCATTGTATTAGTGTTAGAGCAAGTTAGCTTCTGTATTTACATGTCTTTTAACCTTGCGATCTTAAGACATGGAATCTCCTTTTACGTAGAAACAAAACCGTTGGAAGTGATTTGACCTTTATGATCCCATAAATGTTGAGATGAATGTCGTGTCATCAAGCCACGCCATCTTCATTGATATAGTTTTAGATGCACCAACTTCCAAATGTTAGTGAAATATTTTATTGCTAAACCAGCACTGGAAAAATTTATGAATAAGGAATGTTTATGTAAATGAAAATTGTAGGGATATCCATTTTGTTTTATGAATGTTCACTAGTTTTAAGAATTGGATATAAACAATTTGGCTGATGAAGACCTTAATGAAAGGCTGAAACATGTACAAACGATGGATTGGGTATTCAAAAATTTGAATAGATGTTCTTAATTTTGTATTGATAGGCATTATATTTTAAAAGTATCTTGAAATATCAAACCAATCCAATTGCAATAAAATCAAGAGTTCTGATACTTCCATGCTAGCAAGGTTTGATTATGATCCAATTGAATGTAAGATCCAACAACAATTTGGAGAAAAGATTAATGTTTTCCAGGAGTAAATGAAATTTATATTTACGAAGAATAAAGTACTTACTAACGTTAGAATCTATAACAAGAAACCAACTCTTCATTTCAATCGCTCCAGTAGTTTTGACCCCAATCTGTAACAAACTACAAACACAAAATTTATACAGAAGGCATACCTGCCAACCCTTCCGCTTTATTCGGAAACTTTCCGAATTTTCACCTCTTCTTCCGATCTTCTTAATTACTATTATTTCTTCCGAATTTTCGGCCCCAGAGATATATTTTAAAAGAAAAAGGAACTGCTAATAATTTCCATTCTCAAGGAGATTTTTTGTGATTTGCGTAACCTTGTGTAAACTCCTCGCTTGACAGTGAGCTGCGATCTCGGAATGGCGAGTCAGCTGATCGGCCTACCGCATACTGATTGGTGGTATTTTACGGTCAAACAAGTGTCAAGCCTACGCTGATTAGTCGAGGCTGGCCACATGACTGTGCAGAATGGGATTGTAACCTTGAATACTACGCGCGGCGATTGTGACTTGCTCAGTTTGACGTGTTTATACTCTGCGTCACGTTTAGTGCATTTAATTGAGGTATGCGTCGGTAGATAATTATTTCAACGAGTTGTGTCGATTATTGTTTCGTGTCGTGTGTTTTAAGTTTCTCTCGTCACGTTATGGCGACAAAACCTCAGAAACGTTATCTCTAAGTGTTCAAAGAAAGCTATAAAACCGAATTTCCATTCATTTTACAATCTAGTAGAGGAAACCATTTTCCTCTTTGTTCCGTGTGTCGTTGCGATATAAATATTTATCATGGTGGAAAAACTGGCATTGTGAAATCTATAATTTAAAAAAATCTTCCTATTTTTGACTTCTGAAGGTTGGCAGGTATGAGAAGTTAACTTATATTGTGTTCATTATACACATCATCCAGGATAAAATTCAAAGTTTTAGCCAAAAATTGTTCAGACAGGATGCTTACTTTATTTATAGAGATTATATACAGCCACCATATAGAACATAAAAGATTTGTGCATCCAGATAAAGCCCTGCACGGATACGGATATCCGCAACATTTTTCACCATGTGGATATAGTTGTGCATGCCTGTGCGGATTGCGGATTATGTTTGGAGTAAATTTGTGGATAGTTTTTAGAATACAATTCGGACTTGTTGAATATCATTACTAAGACCAGGATGTTTGTGACGCATATTTTTCCGTTATGTTTTTTTTTCATTTTTTTTTTTTTTTTTCCATGACAAATGTAAGATGATGATTTACGCTAATCTCATTCAAATTATGTCATTAAGGGGGGACGTATACAAAATTACACTTCAGTAAAATAATTGATGTAACTCCCAGAGTTTTAAAGATAATGTTGTAGAATTTAATATACTTGGTTAGCTGGGTTTTGGGCATATGTGTATTAATTTTTGTGATGATTACTTAGATCATTTTTATTCTAGAAATATATGAATTTTCTGAAACTTCTACCCTTAAAATGTACCTTTTCTAGAAAACCATCTAATTCTATGTTACTAAATTTAGCACATAACATCTTCAGAATAGTTTTAAGATATTTGTGGAACAAAATCTTGATATCCTATTTACTTTATTTTTTAGAGCACTTCAAATTTGACAGACAAAATTTTCAAAAAATTTAGCGACTTGTTACCCCATAAAATCCGAAATATTTTCTTTACAAAAAAAGTGTTCCAGGAAGTTATTTATAATACCGGTTTATAGCAACATACTACGTTTCATCACCGTTTATTTTACGTGGTCCCTCCCCATCCAGTTACCACAGGCTTCTGGAGTACCTTTGGCTCAAACCTCAAAGACATTACCGACCTACGGTCGTGCAAGTATACTGCTCTTTGCAATACATACCCATGGCCAGTAGGAGTTTGCAGTAATGTTTGGTCTTCGAGAGTTAGAAGCTTAGTGTAGGAATCACTAAGGATCGTATATATATTCCACTATGGCATTGCAAATCACATACGAGTGTTAAGGTTTTGGCGCCAACTAAAAATTATTGGTAAATCTAAGACACTAAACGCCAATTGAATATTGAAGCTTGAAATTTTGTACACCAAAGGCATTAATGAAAAATGAAATGATGTACATTTAATTATTTTATGGCACTTAGGATGTGAATTGGATTATGAAACTTGTGGAAAGTATTGTCAATGAGTTGTACTAATTGACAAAAAATAAATCGAAAAATGAAATTTTCATGTACGTCCCCCCTTAAGCACAATTAACACTCCGAACTGAAAAGGGTTGCAATTCTGGCTGCATAACATTCATTTTAAACATATAACTTGACATACACAGTCTAAGGAAACTACTTTCTCCTCAAAACTAAATGTGTTACTTTAATATTTTATCTAATTGAAAATACTATTGCAATGCCAGTCGATTTGGACAACAAACATGCGGATGCAGATGAAAGTCATGCGGGGCGGATGCGGATAACGCTTCGTTTATCCGCACAGGACTCTGCATACAGACTTCAGTGAACATAAGTCAATATTGGCACTGTACCCAGAATGCAAAATAATAAAATATTTCGAAACTTCTACAGGATTTATGTAAGGAAAGAAAAGTAGACATTTCAGGTCTTTTTGAATTTACTTCTTGTTTTATAAGGTACTAGCAGTAGTGCCCGGCTTCGCCTGGTGGATTTATTTGTTTTATGGATGATAATGAATACTACGGAACTGGCACATTTTGTGGTGGTTGTGGGGGTGATAATTAGTAGGTCTACAGTATATTGGACATACTCAGGTCATTTTCCCATAATGATAATAATGAATAGGGAAGTGGCTATTTACTAACTACAGTACTTCCATATGTAATTTAGAAACTAATTGAAAAATATGATTGGAAAGAGAAGTGAAATAAAAGACACTGCCTAGGGCCTATATCTCATTGGCTGTTAGATAAGTAGAGACCAATAGTGTCGTCTTTGGTCGCATAGCGTAGTAGGAAAATATGCAGAGCACTTTGGAAAACTTCTGCTGTCCAGAGCTCCTGAGGTAGCAATCGTGTCATTTATCGCCACATAGCGTTCAAGGGTAAGGATCGAAATAAATGAAAGTAAATTTGAAAGCACCAATGCTTATTGCAGCGGATAACCTCAATGTACTGCACCAACACCATCGCACTTATACAGAGGCATAATATTTCCATGCTGATTACCGTTTTGAGGGGCCTAAGAAATCTTTTTGTACTAATTACTCCCTATGACTCCAATTTATAACCAGCTCAAGATGTAACTATTTTTGCGATTCTAAACCAGAAAACTGGTAGGAGTGACGTGATGCAACCCGCATTGCCAGCCAACAATAGACTTAATAAAATTTTCTTACAGTCGCACTACTATGGACATGAATGGTTCTAGGTCTTGACACATGGTTTTCAAGTTACTTTTGTCTGTTATTCTAAATGTAGGGAATGGAGAGGGTTGCCCAAAATATAAAGTGGACAGTGTTACCAGCCGAGTTTCAAGGGGTAAGTATGTAAAATTCGGTGCAATAAGGTGAAACAGTGTAGATTTGAGCTAAAAGGAGTTTTCCAGCAGAGTTTCAAGGGGTAAGTATGTAAAATTCGGTCCAATTAGGTGAAACAGTGTAGATTTGAGCTAAAGAGCCTGAATGTAGGGAATGGAGTGGTCTGTCTAAAGTAGACAGTGTCACTCGTCGGGTTCTAAAGGGTAAGTAACTTATGTAAAATTTGGTTCAGATCAGTGAAACTGTGTAGATTTATGCCAAGGGGCCTAAATGCAGGGAATGGAGTGGTTTGTCCCAAATTTCAAGCAGCCAGTGTTACTCGTCGGGTTCCAAAGGGTTTGTATGCTGATTTTGGTTCAGATCGGTGAAACGGTGTAGATTTGTGCCGATGGGCCTAAATGCAGGGAATGGAGTGGTCTGTCCGAAATTTAAAGTAGACAGTGTTACTCGTCGGGTTCCAAAGGGTAAGTATGTAAAATTTGGTTCATATCGGTGAAACGGTGTAGATATGTGCCAAATGGCCTGAATGCAGAGAATGGAGTGGTCTGTCCGAAATTTCAAGTAGACATTGTTACTTCTCTGGTTGCAAAGGGTAAGTACATCAAGTTTAGTTCAGATTGGTGAAACGATTAGATTTGTGCCATAAGGCCTAAATGCAGGGAATGGGGTGGTCTGTCTGAAATTTCAAGCAGACAGAGTTACTCATTGGGTTCCAAAGGGTTTGTGTGCTGATTTTGGTTCAGATCGGTGAAACTGAGTAGATTTGTGCCAAAGGGCCTAAATGCAGGGAATGGAGTGGTCTGTCCGAAATTTGAAGTAGACAGGGTTACCTGCAGGGTTCAAAAGGGCTAGTATACAAATTTTGGTTCAGTGAAACTGTGTAGATTTGTATAAACATATATACAGTAGATTTATTGCAGCCAATGGCCATGGGGCAATATTAGAATATTTGGAGAAAAAGCCGAAGTATCCAAAGATTACATTCAATTCTCATTGACAACAAAAGTTAGTTAGTGACTCCACTCTTTGTCTGCATGTCATGGCATGATACCTTTCACAGGCACTTCCACATAATTTACAGACGCATTCTATACTGGGGTCATGATACCCTTCCATTTTGCAGTGCTTGAAATGGAATCCATGTATTGCGAAACGAGTGGTTGTATGTCTCGGGTCGTAACATGGACCCTTCCACTCATCGGACATCACTGCGGCTGTTAAATATAAGTCTCTCCATATTTGCATCTAGGGTTGCCAGATTTCAAGAATGAAAAACTGAACACACGCCCCAAATTTTTTTAAAAATCAAGATAGTTAAATGTTGTAATAAATAATACACATATGTATTAAATAAGCATTACACAATCAAATACACAAATTTAATACTAGATATTGCTGACCTATCATATAGGCCTATGACACCAGCAACTTACAAATGCTTTTCATTTGAACGATCCCTTGCAAGCATTTTGTATTTGTAAGCACCTTCTGATAAAATTCACTACAATTTTCGTCATAATTGTAATATGTGAACAATTCTTGTTTTATTAAACTAATGGAGCTTCTGTTTCTATCATCTCTCCATTTGATATTCATGACAGAAAAAACTCTCTCCATAATAGCATTGGAGGGGAAAATGCTGAGTATTAACTTCACAGGGGCTAAGATATTCCTTAATTTTGTTGCCCCTAATAAATCTATAACATGTACCCATCTATCTAATTCAGACATAGAAATCATTTTCTCTTTCAAACTAGAAAACAAACTAGATATTACAATCAATTCTGAAGCGGGATATTTGAAAATTGGTGCGAAATTGAATATACTGTATTATCAAATTAACCAAAAAACTGAATATCTGGCGTTCTGTTAAAGATTGAAACGGAATGCGGAATAAAACCAGAAGAAACGGAACGTCTGGCAACCCTATTTGCATCCCCTTCGTTTTGAGGTATTTTACAAGGTCCTCCTACTGGGCGGTAGATGGGAGCAATAGTTGTAACCTTAAATCTTCTTTGTAGAATGTCTCTAGTTACATTTCATAGCACAGTCGCGATGGGTATACTTTGAGATACACAGGACGTTTTTCTTGTTTTATGAAGTTCATATTTCTGTACGTATCTTGGTGCATCAACTTCTGTAGTATCGAGTTTCTATGGTGCCTGGAAGTGCCTCAGTAATACATTTTATTTTATACCTACATGTCCCGCAGTGCGATTGAGAGGGGGGAACGTTCAATACGCTTGTTGTTATGGAAATGTTTGCATCGGTTCCTACTGTAAAGTCTATAACAATATTGCATAGTAAGTCTCCTGGGAGTACATCAGCCATTACCTTGATTCTATTCCTTTCCACTCTTATGTGCTTGGGTTCGCGTAGGTTTGCGCCATCATGTAATAATATGTCTACCTTATTACCAACTGCCTGAAAAATAAATAGCAATGAATAGGCTAATATTTATTTTTTTTCTTTCAAAATTACAAACTCGTTTAGTAATACTGATATACTGCTATATATATATGTATTTTTCCACTCTGTGAATACCATTAATATTGCCTTGTTTTTAGTATCTATCTTAACCCTTTCCGAGCGGATGCTTTTATGGCTCTGAGCGGATTTTTTTTTCTTCAAAAATTCATTTTTTTTTTCTTCTTGCACGAAATTTAATTAGAACTCTCAAATATTTCGCTTTCCTGTTAATACTTCAAGTTTGAGTAGAATCTAAAGGTTGTGACGCTAATTAATAATTAAGTGTGGAACACTGCAAACCAACACTCAAATCCAGAGCAGACACTAGATCATCATCATTCCATAGCCTTTTTCCGTGAAATTTTGTTCAAATCACCAAATAAACACTCAAAAATGCACTCACTTCACCAAGTACACAATGACACTTGCGTTCATGTAAAGCAACAACTGCCTGCAGGTATTTGTGAAGTCAAAGAGTTCTCTAGGGATAACATAATTATCAAACATGTGTCTGCATAGCGGTGCCATCTCCTGTGTTTAACATTAATTATTTTGACGGAAAGCGGCGCCATAATTGAATTTTCCGGATATATCAGTTTCCCGCTCGTGGCCGAAAATTATGCGCCGGATATATCCGTATTTCGCTTGGGAATGGTTAATATATTCTGTATGCTGATATCGCGCAAGGGGATGCCAGTCGGGTTAGAACTGCAGTTGTCTTCCTGCTCACTGCGTATTGCGCATTCCAAAAACATTAAGTTGGTCTCTGTATCTGATACTGCCACACTGTTAAGAGTAAACACAAAGGCTTGAAAGAATATTGACGATAGGAAAGAAGGTAACTACACACACACGTGAAGCCCTATAACATATTATCATGCAGGAAGTAGCAGCAACTGACTGCCAGCCGATATATTTAGGTTTGGAATAGGCATGCGTACTGCAAGAACCCCCTTGCCCAGTCACAGCGTGTTGATCTGCCATCTCCTGGCATGATGATATTACTATTGGTGCGCTGCAGTATCTTAGACTGGAATAAGCTTAATTATCTATTGTGATGGCCCTCTAAAAAGATCTTGTGCCCTATGTTAATTTTGTTGCGATTGAAATAGTGGGATTGTTCTTGTTTTGCAGGATGGCGCAGCAGTTCGTGACTGTTTGTGTGTTCTGTTTGCTATGTGCAACACATAGCCAGTGCTCCTCGTCCCATGCACATTCCTTGGACAAACGGTTACATCGGAAGACTAGAGAAGCGGAGCCAGATGCTTTGCCTGTGCTAAACAATCTATATCATTTACAGCGAATATTTGCTGAATTTGGTGATGTGGGAACTATGAGCATGGCTTATGAGGGGTTTGTGAAGATGATCACGTCTGGAAGGTTGCAAGACATTGGTCTCGGTATTGATTACGAGGACAAAGTAAATGTTGCCAGTGGTCCCAATGAAAAGCTGACCAATGGTAAGGTGCCAATATTCTATTGTTTTTACTGTTAATTATTGCATGCAGAATACTACTAGCCTACAGTATTTCATAAACGAGTGTGTTTAGTGTACGCTGAGGATGTGGTAGGAGCACATTCGGCAATCCAAAGGTTGTATTCCTATGTAGACAATGTGGTCTTTTAGGGGCAGATGACTTCGCTGTTCCACCCCTTAAAACGATCATCATCTCCTCTCCATTTTGCCCAACCTAAATCCACGTAAATACTAGAACGGCCGAATACTGTTGAGCCTTGTATATCGTGTATGCAGAGGTAGTGCAGGAATATTAGACAGAATTTGGGCAAAGTGAGGAAAATTAGTTTATCAAGCTAAAAATTGGAGGAGAGGTTCCGTTAATAGCCTGGATCAAAATACTAAAGGTCCCAAAAAATCCCTCATGGGGAACATGCCGCCATCTTGGAAAAATGGCCGCCATTATGGATTTCGTATCCAGCATCGCATTGAACGTCATAACTCGGCACCTAAGGGTGATAGGGACATGCGGATTGGTCAGGATAACTTCCCAGAATGCAGGCTATCATTTTGACACTACTTAACCTAGATAACAATCGAAATAGTTATTATAAATCACTTAAACAGACTCCTCCTCGGGTAGCGTTACAAGCCATCTTTATGTTCAATGTCAATTTTTCACCTTTTACAATCATGGGATTGAAAAAAGTATCAAAATAAATGTTGTTAAGCACATAAAAACGCACAAAAATATGTAATCAGCACTTTCGTAAACCAAAAATTACGGGTGTGAGAAATTGTCAAACATGCGCATGCAACTCGAGGGGCGGCTCGCCGATGGGGGGGGGGCTCTCAAAGCCGGTGCAACTGGTGATGTAAACATATTCTGTAGGCGCAACTATGCCCCTTTTTGAATGATAGGTAAAAATTTGACACTTTTATATGGAAGGATAGAATCTTATAACCTAATAAATAATAAAACTCCATAATTAAGTTGTTAATACAGTAACTTTGCGCTCTAAAACTCTCTTTCTTACCTACGTACTGTATATTTTATTTATATAGAAAAGGAAAGATAATCGTTACTATTAGAAAATAAATTAAGCAGCTATTTGCTTATTTGATATCTTATGCCACTCCCCTCCATAAACACACTAACGTTTAAGCACATTACAATATCTTTTGTGCAAACACGGAAGAGTGGAGATTCTGCTGCCACGGGACGCTGTAGTGCGGTGTGCGTGTAAAGGAATAAGGCCAACTATTAATTATATCGTACGCGTTTAATATTGGTCTTGTGTTGATTTAAAAAAAAGTGACACTTGCCTTAATCTTGACGCTTTTTCTTTGGTAAGGTTGAACTTTCCTCTCTCGCCATATCGTCAAGAGTATCTGGCTCTGGATTGTTAGAACAACCATCACCAGTGCAATTGCTGCACATTGATGAACAGGAGAGACCTTGTCTTCGGCAACCGCAAGATCTGCTGCCGCATCTTGTCTTGCACTCACAGCTGATGAGGTTTAGGAGGAAGTCTGGTGCGGGAGGAGATTCTGTTGGAATCGGTAAAAATTTGCCGATTTTATTCTTCTTCCATCCCCACTCTCTAGGTGGAAGAGAGATTCTGTGCCATTCCTGCACTTGGTGGTAAACTCTTAGGCTATGCTGTTGGAGATGCTGCTGATGTTGGTGGAAGACTTGAGAGGTCGACGTCTGCATGGAGACGTCTGCATGGAGACGTCGTTTGGAAACTATCTGTAGTTCTACCTCCGTATAACGCTACGAAGAATTCTTCCCCTGCCTTCACGATATCTTCCACTGCAATGTCTACACTGTTAAAAACAGCAACTCTTTGGCGAAGACCTGGGTTATTGTTTCAAGTCTTGAACACGTGTCAGAATGATAGCCTGCATTCTGGTAAGTTATCCTGACCAATCCGCATGTTCCTATCACCCTTAGGTACCGAGTTATGATGTTCAATGTGATGCTGGATACGAAATCCAAGATGGCGGCATGTTCCCCATGAGGGATTTTTTGGGACTTTTAGTATTTTGATCCAGGCTATTCAAGGAACCTCTCCTCCAATTTTTAGCTTGATAAACTAATTTTCCTCACTTGACCCTATTCTTCTTACACTAAGGGGTATTTGCCTGTCTGGGTTCTTTTTATGATGTTCTCCTATAATTTAAAAAAAATTAATGCATTACTTTTTTCCTCAAGCACAGATCCCCCAGGAGCAATGCCTCGTATAAATTATTTACGATAATGTTTATTATTGGTCCACCTGGTCGATTCGCTTATTTTATCTAGTGTATTTCATTAAAATCCCGCATGTTTCGACCATATATACGGCCATCTTCGCCATTAACGATACAGATTATTTCGCAATTCTGTTAATCTTTTTTTGTACACATTAAAACATAGTTCATTTAGGTAAATGCACCAATAGTCGTCATGTTAAGACTGATTTAGTCAAGAAAATATAATATACCTTATACCTTTTGGTAATTTAAATCAACAAGACCACTGTACTTAACCTCAAACTCTACTGAAACACTAGGAAACTCTCAATATCGAAAGTATTCGTTCTAGGAAAAATTATGTATTAATAAATCCGTTTTTGTACTAGTAATCACCACGATGTATTATTTAGACATTTCCAATATTCGTCACCCGTTTGCACCAATTGTTGTCACATTGTTCGTTGTCCTTATCTGCTGTTTATAATGCATTTCTGTCAATATTATTGTGTAGGGCACAGATTTATTGACATGGAGGCTACATTTATGAATATTGCAGTACCAGTAATTATTTAAGAAAAGAACAGACAAAAGATCGGCAACCTGGAATGGCGGGTAGACATACGGGCATGGAAAGATCATAATTTTGCTCTGAACACATTTATTATAAGTTATTTTCGTATTATTTAATAATGCATTAGAAATACAACAATAATAATTTTATTAATAATAATTGAAACTCGAACAATATACAGTAACAAGAACATGTATTGATATAGGCTTCCCCTACTGGTGTTAAAGAGCCAAGGGTCATTTTCCGGGCTCTTATGCTGTGGTCTTTTTTTTTAAATGGGGCGTGGAGGCATAGTCACATTAAGAGTGAGACCAGACCATGGCATAATATAACGTCTGCGTAAAACAGTCGCCGAGGATCTGACCAGATCGACTGTAAGTCGTTTTCCACCAAATAACTAGACTTCCGAAAACCAGGTTTTAATTTGGTGTTCTGTAATTGCAGCACAGCTTACTGTCAACTTTTGAGGGGTTGGTCAAGACAGGCCTGGATTTCATTTTAGGAAAGATTCACACAATTTCCTTCTTGGCTGCCCATCTTTGAAATGAAAGTCTCTCTTAAATTCTTTTGTGAGGCACTGGACGCTATTTTGCAAATCATCCTACCCATTGAACTAACACTCTTTGTTAAAACAAAACTTGGCCCCATCTTCCTCTCTCTAGTTTTAGGTAGATTTCATTAGAAAGGCATATCTTCGCGTTTCACATTCCCCAGACCCCAAAACCAGTCAGTCAGTTCAAAAGTTCATATATAAAGTATGTATGTATATATCGTCGCCGTCGGCTGTAACTCTATTCCGAGTATACATACTTCTTCCTGCATAGAGCTTTTCAAACCAGCTTGTGGATGTGTTTCTGATGACCAAACAGGCCAATTCTGGCATAAAACATGCACCCACATAACTTGCACTGAATGGTTGGGGAGGTGAGGTTTTAATTGACGAAGCTTTCTTGCTTGTCGCTTGGCCTCTCCGTCTGCGACGTTCTTCTTCAAATAAGTTGACAGCGGTCAATGTAGTGTTCCGCCACAGTAAATGGTCCACAGCAGATGCTTTCCATAAGTGGATATGTATACCAGTAGTCTTCATGATGTGTTTTAGCTGGTCTTTAAAACGCTTCAGAGAGGCCCCTTGAGGTCTAGTGCCGGAAAGGAATTGACGTGTAAGCCTGGTATCACTTTATACGGTGAACATGGCCTAACCATCTGAGTTGATGAGCCATGTTGGTTGCCTCAATGCTATTGGGATGCGCTTTCTGAAGAACTGCAGTGTTGGTCACGTTGTCCTCCCACTTAATGTTCATGATGTTTCTCATCTTTCCTTGGTGGAAACGCTCAAGTTTCTTGATATCACGGCGATAAGAGTGTCCAAGTTTCACAGCCATACAGTAGCATTGAGATGACGACAGCTTTGTACACCATGAGTTTGATATGCATTTTTAGGTATTTATTCATGACGACTCTGCATTAAGAGGCCAAATGCTGCATGGACAGCCCCAATTCTTTTGTCAACATTCTGTTCGCATGTGCACCGTTTAGACAAGATGCTACCAAGATATGAAAAATCATTAACCTGCTCCAGTGTTGATTTTAAGATGGCGATATTGAAAGGAAGAAGGAAGGAAGGAAGCTTGTAGTTTAACGTGACCGTTAATCTCTAGATCATGAGCCACGGGACCTCCTTTTTTACGTGGAATCCGAACCACAGGACATGGCATTTCACTTTGAAAGGAAGAGGTAATCCTGGGGCAGCTTGTGCAAGTACCTTAGTTTTCTTTGCATTGACGAGATATATATATGTACGGTGGACACGATAACTACCACAATTTTGCACCAATCACTTTGAATATTTTACATTAATATGTATCCCTTTAAAATCTCGGTCCAGTCGTTAATGGGCAAAATCGGTCAAAGGGAGTGAAAATGGGGGGCTTTTTTCGAAAACTTAATATGTGAAATATCGAATCCATTCAAAGTTCATATTATGTGTCGAATAAGGGCCAAAAATTTAGTTCGAAAAGTTTTTTGATAGCACCAACCATTGTCCAAAGGGGTGGGAAAAAGCGGGTTTTTCGGGAAACATTAATCATATGAGGTGCCTAGAATCAAAACCCTCCAAATCCATTCCTTCCCTTTTTTGGCTAAGTGGAAAAAACTGTCACAAATGAACCAATACCCAAAAAGAAATATTTTTTTCACTAAAAATTGAATTAATTATTTTTAAAAATTGTGACGAAGTACGAACCTGATCCCCGAGATAGCTAAAAATGTATGTAGAAAAATATAAAGCAATCATTCGGATTTGTCGGGGTTTGTAACTTAAGATTTGGATTTGGCAAGTTTTGATACCAAAGAGCCCTAATACATTTGAAGTTGCGAGAAGAGATTGTAGAAACTGCGGAAGCTTTATTAAGAAATTAATATTTTGAATGAAAGTCAACTAAATATAGGTTATAAAATTAAAAAATCGTATAATTTTTGTGTTTTGTTGTTGTTGTTTTAAGGGGTGGTTTTTGTGTTTTATTAGAATAAACAGAAAAAAAACCTAATATTACCCATTCAAGATTTGATTGCCGCTGAGCGTAGCTATGCCAGCGTTTATGTGTATTGTAGCAGGAGCTCTGCGGGGCAAAGCGGAGGACTCAGCGATGACAGAGTGCAATCTGCACATAGGTCGCGTTGCATTGTGTCAGATAAGCGTGACAGGAGCTCATGTCACCATGGACAGTTAAATGATGACTGGGGGTACTGGAGCAGTCATATCCCACACGCGCAACTGTACCTGTCAACGAAGCAGGCTGACGTGTGACACAAGTACATAAAGAGTAGTTCCCATTTCCACCGCCGGCAATCAATTCGTGAAAGAGTAATAATACTGCACAGTAAATAACCCCTGGCACTACAGTCCGTGAAGGGCCCAATCCCCAGCCATTTGGCCTGCAGATATTGGGGTGACGCATGACCAGCGCATCGGATCCCCTCGGCCGTTAATCTTGGTTTTCGTGATCGGGGCGTTGCCTCACTGTCAGTTACTCAATTGTCCTCACGAGGCCGAGTGCACCCCGTTCCAGCCCTCACGTCAGTTTCCAAAATCCCTGACGGAGCCGGGAATCGAACCCGCGGCCTTCGGGTGAGAGGCAGGCACGCTACTCCAACACCACGGGGCCGGCAATACTGTAGCCTACAGTACTGAACAATAATAATAAGGAAAAGCATCAAATTAAATTCATATTCAATTACTATGGTCCTGGCCCTTAGAGACAAAACTATCGTCATTCAACTACTAAATCACATTCTTTACTGGAAGTTATAGCTACACAATGTCTGTTTCTACCTCATCCTCAATAGTAGTTTCTCAATCATCATCATTCTCTTCGTGTTCGCCACGACGTTCCAGAATGCAATAAAACTGCAGCTCTTCATTTTCCCTCCAGCTTTCTCCAAAATGCTTCGAAAGCAGTCTCGAAACATCTTTCTTTTCTTGTGCCTGAAGGACAATCCCTCTGTTTATGTTTTATGGCTTTACGTGAGTCATATCAAACTGAGGTTTCGTTACACGTTTATGTTCGCAAATGTTAGTTCTGTGGAAAGCATCACCCAGACCAAAATGTTATTGTTCTTCTTGTTCTTTGTCAAAATTATCCAAAACAAATTATTATTATTATCAGAAAGTATAACAACATAAACCATTCTAATCACGTCAGGCAGAGGTACATTCTCTGACTATAATGCACGTAGGTAAAGAGTAAACATTTCACGAGCAGCATGGAAGGTAAGATGGCGGAACTGGGTGCTCCTATTGGCTGATGTGGATGTGGCGGGTTTTGTGACCAAAAATGGCGAAACTGTCGTTGGACTTGGCGGATATTGCAACTAAGCCTCAACTTTGACTTCGTTTTACAGTAGGGTGTAGCGGGTTTTGTAACAAAATAATAGTTTTAATGAATTCAGCGCAGTAAAAGCTATATGAAACAATGCTTATCTCAATTTTCATAAAATATGGATTTGGCGGGTTTTGATTCTAGGCGCCTCATATCTCTCTTTATAGGCACAATATCAAAACCGATGAAAATGGACAATATTCCTCTAATAATTACCTAAAACTTTTGTCTGAAAGAATTTTTGATATGACCCATCATTAAGCCGAGGGGTGAGCAAAATGATTTTGTTATTATAAGAAAATGCCTAGAGCCATCAGAGGTTGCCATGACAACGCCACTGCACCAGATCACATTCAGTTTTCCGTCCGTCTCTGTGGGAAGTGGCTTCGGTGGCGTAACTGGTAGCATGCTGAATTTCTATGCCCATGGTCGCTGGTTCAAACCCGGCCGAAGTCGTCGGACTTTTTGAGAGCGTTAAAAATCCCTCGGTATGCCTTCCTTCGGAGGGGAAGTTCCAACGTTCGTTGCCGGTTGCTGATTGTTGTGGCATCTAGTAGCCAAGTTCACAGTAGGTGTTGTTGACGGTATCATTTGTTAGCAAAATTAGGAACTACTACTTGAAATTGGCAGTCTGCAGTCCTTACCTGAATTACAGACTAATACAGCCATCACAACTAACACCGGTTATCAGACAGATTCTACACACTACCCAAAGTACGCGAAGCTACACGACCGTGTTGTCGCAGCCCCTAAACTGAGGAACCAACATCTCTGGGAGATAAAATTTTGCGTGAAGAAGTAACAGACCGTTAGATAGTTGCACATCAGTGTCGAAACCTTGCATAAGGACTGTGTGACCACAAGTATAAAAATGGATCCCAAATGATGTGAATGTCAATAAGTCAATAAAATGTTAAAAATATGCATATATAGACTAAAAACAAAGTTAATTAAGCTCCAATTTTAAATACTTTCTCTCAATGAGTTGTATAAAATGATGTCTGATCCTTCTATGAAAACCTCCATATTTTGCTTAGTTTGCCCGGTGGAATCTACCTCCACCTTCCGGCGTGCCGAGAGGGATTTTTTCCTTTAATTTTGTCCGAGAGATTTCTTGGAACACATTCCTCTCCGCAGCCATTGTAATACTTATGCCGTCCTCCTCAACGACCTTAATAGCAGCTTCATTTGCTGAATATCGTAGGCTAATTGAGAATGTGCATTTCGACATATTGCTTGAATGCAAAGATTTAGTCTTAGAGTATATTATTCTTTTCAATTTAAAAAGAATCCTCAGTAGCACACCTAGAACCCTAGGCCTAGACCTACTGATAATAATAATAATATTTGTTTTACGTCCTTTTTAACTATTGCGACTTTTAGAGACTCCGGAATGCCGGAATTTTGCCCCGAAGGAGATCTTTAACGTGCCAATAAATCTACTGACACGGCTCCCTCGCATTTGCGCACCCTCAAATGCCAGATGACTGCGCCAGGATTCGATCCTGCAACCTTAGGCACAGCCAGTGAGAACGCAGCCAGCCTCGACCTACGGCCTTCAAAAAGACAGAGCTACATAATAACAGCACACTGTAAATGTTTATTGGTTCTGACCCGTTAACGCAAACTTTAACATTATCGTTCACTAGTGTTCGTCATGCATGTGCTCTAAAGATTGTCAGCTATGATGACTATTGGACATGATCAAACGATAATTTAATTTATACAGGATGCTTCAGATCTACATTATAAGTATATTGTCGCTGTTAGGTCTTGCAAGGAGAAATGACAGTGTGACAGTTTTCATCACAAATGACGAGCATTGGTAAAGTGCGTTTTTTAAATCCAGTGTTCGTCACCAGTATTTCTAACGAAACTAGGAACATGAGCACGAAACAGTAAATCACATATGTTACAGAAACAATTACGAACTATATCACACACTTGTAACATTTTAAAATGTCAGAACATAACACTTATGCACATAATTAACTCATGTGCCTGCTTAGCACATGTGAGGAACAATACGCCGCGTCAAGTCAGCAGATGACCTCGTAGTTCCGCCCCCTTAAAACAACAATAACTAACTAACAAGTCAGCTCAACTCACAGGAGGTGTTTGATGCTGGGAATCGTCTTATTACATGACATTCATGATTTCGTAAAGTTGCTCCTTATCAGCAACAAAAGTATGACGAATCTCGTAAGACTTTGTGCACTGAGGAAGACCCGTTGATATGCTTATTATTTGTACTTATATACGAGAGTGACGACTATTGGCTCAGTGACGAAAACCGGGACAGTTACCTTATTTGTTTTTTATATATAAAGTAGTCTCTCGGCTATCCATTACCATTTTATTGAACTGGTTGATATTTATTTTTCTGGTTACATGGTGATATAACTACTTTTACCTGTTTTTAAGAAATGAACATTATGACAAGATAATGTACTCGACGGTTTCAGAGCAGCCAAATAATGAGTATCATGAAGCAAGTAAGAAATGAAACGAAAATTGCGGGGGGGGGGGACGTCTTATCATCAGCTAGTGACAAGTAGGAAATGGAATCGGATGGTGACGCGCCGATCGATATATGCGAAAAATAATAATTGTTGTTTTAAGGGGCCTAACATCTAGGTTATCGACCCCACGCGAGAAAAAAAAATAAAGAGAATAATAAGTGTATGCTTCTACGAACACATCGTCCATACTGTTATTCTTTTAGGTACGGTACCGGTATATCACTAATGATAAACAAATGACGACTTTTGGCTTTTTAAACATTAGAAAGAGAAGGAAAGACATGGACCCTAATTAAAAGGATGGCCAACAATAGAGTGAGATGGAAGAAGTTTGTAGCTACCCTATGTTCCTACAAGGAATAAATGGAAATAAGGAAGGGATAAGGAATTTCACTAATGTTTCAATACTCATATTTTTGTATTTTTTTATCTTCGAATATCAAAATGTAAAACTCATTGCTACACACGCAACATGTCAATATCTAATACACAAACTGCACGTGAAGCGAGCATAGTAACTGTAACAGTAGCCTACAGTATTGCTTGAAACGAGAGCAGTGTGAATGAGCAATCAGTGGTGACGAGTAATGAGTGGTGACAGACTGCTATAACAAACAAAGAGTGCGTGCAGTGGCAGTAGCAAGGCGAGCGAACAATCTGTCTTCGAGATGGGAGCTAACGAACTAAAAGGGTTTTTGTTATCCAGCTTGGCCTTTCGCCACATTAGGCTGGATAGCCAAGAGTCTACAGTATATAAAATATTTTTTGTTAGAATATTTTTTTGTTAGAATCAATTTGTTGACATAGTTTGCAGGGCACAACAACAGACTCAAAATCAAATATAAGATTATCTCACTTTGATTTAAGGTTTTCTTTTTTTACTACGTAACAGAATAAACCTTTGCCACAAACAAAACATTACCAAAAATTTCATTTTATTTTGTTGTAGAAAACATTTGGTCAATAGCCCCATTATACCACGGATCCATAAAGACCAAAGTGATTCTGCCTGAGCATCAAAATGTGGCATGAATGCACCAATGATGATTAAGGGCCAGTTGTTTCATCTCCTTTTATACATCATGCAAACTCTGGTTGTGTAACCGCCTGTTCGTTACTAACCATCTGTTGGCATTTTGCATGTTTCACCAGCTATTTAAAACTAGTTTTGTCTAACAAACCACCGCACCTTATACAAGTTCATGATCTAAATATATAACAAAGAAGATAACACGAAAGAATATATTTGATAATTTTGTCATCAATTGCTTCTCTTTGTCGAACTTCAAACTGGAATTTCAAAAAGGACAAATCTGTGTATGCGTGATTCTAGTGCCGATACTACAGACGATTATGCACTAAGAGGGGGATAGGTTCCGCCTGATCAATACAACGTAATTCACATTTATAGGGTTGTATTAACACCCTTGTGGTACATGTTTCGGGTCCTTATTATGGCCCCTTCATCAGCCTCAAAACAACAATAGATATCAGTATCATATAGGATTCAATAAAGGTAAAATCTAACATGAAATGTATGAATGACATGAATGAAAATGAAACATATTAAACAATAATTATGGGTAATGTGGTGAAACTTATGAAAAACATATCATAGATGGGGACATAAAACTATTACGTACAAGACAAGGATTAAAAGATTAAAAACACATTAAAATAGCAAGTTGCAATTACAAGCACTTCTAGTGCATGTCGAATAATGTCTTGCAAAGGCTGATGAAGGGGCCATAATAAGGACCCGAAACATGTACCACAAGGGTGTTGATACAACCCTTTAAATGTGAATTACGTTGTATTGATCAGGCGGAACCTATCCCCCTTAGTGCATAATTGTTCAATCAATACGGAACCATGAAAAATACGAATATAAACTACAGACGATGTTCGCCCCTAATTGAAATTCTAGAGCTTCCAATTCCAACCTTCATAATGAGAATACAATTTACTGTGAAGAAATCCAACCCAGGCCGAGTGGAACATTACCATACTTACTGCTATACCATGACAGTAATCTATTAGCCTAGAATGCAAATGCTCAAACAACAATTAGATTATGAAATAAGTATGTACCAGAAAATAAGTTTTGGTCCTTTGGAAGCATTCATTTGGAGTATTGCCAGGTGCTGGTTGTGGTGGCATCTAGTAGCCATGTTTACAGCTAGGGGTCGTTAATGGTTGCATTTGGTAGCTAAAGTAGGAACTATTTGCTATTGATCGTCTTCAGTCCTTGTCTGAATTGCAGATAACACACACTAATACAGTCTGCAGTCATCACAATTATCACCAGTTATCAGATTCTCTACACCCTCAAAGTACACGGGGCTACATGACCACGTTGTCGCAGCCCTTAAACTGAGGAGCCAACCAAAATCGTTGGAGCCCATCGGTTTGGTTCAAGTCTTCAAATTTAACATGACTAAGGAGACTTCCATCTCTACAATACTGTTCCTGTACCTCACCAGAACTAGAGTGGAATGATTTTTTTTTTAAATTTAATAAACGAAGGAGGCCTAACTTACAAATTTAAGTCCTTATCAACCTCAAAATATGTAGTGACCACTCTATAATTTTCTTGTGGTGTCACCGTTTGTTACCATCTGGAATTTTGATGCCTCTGGCTAATATTTTTTGAATACCCCCTGCTATCTTGAGGTGTCCTCCTCTAAATTTAAATTCAATTCCAAATTTGTGTTCTTTAATCTGAGTTAAGAGGGGCAGATGACCTCGTAGTTCCGCCCCTTAACCCCCTTAGTGCCACACGGTGATCAGATCGGCTCTCGCTGCTCGCGCCAAAAGTGCCAAAGCCGATTGAATCGGCGCGCTGTTTATCTTATATTTGCAGATTTCTCGAGGCATATGTCCGTGATTATTTCCTACTGTTGGAGAGGTGGGGTTCCAGGCTTGCCTGTGAGGTGTTTACTTTTTTCCTTCGAAGTCCGTTATGTGATAGGTTTGAGTTTGTATTCACGCCCTCTCTTAGTGCTCCCCCAATCACGCACGTTCGCGCCAAAATTGTGGTGCAGTTGTTTTCTTCTTGTTGACGTTTTCTGCCTACAGATGTATCTAAGAGCTTTATACAGCTGGAAACGTAGTATTTCTTCGAATATGACTCTTAGGTGACTTTAATTTAGATTCAAAATTGATTTTTTTACAAAAAAAAAATGAAAAATTTTCAGAATAACCTCCATTATAAAGGTTTAGATGGAGTATTTACTTTTATGAACATAATGTAAGAAAGAATGGGGTATTGGTTATAATGCTAAGCAAAAGTAATGATTCTATCGTTGAAAATGGGATATTAATGATTTCTTTTCGAATAGTCTGCATGATCATTGAAAATAGCTTGGCATTCTTGGCAAGTATTTCTGGAAATGGCTTGGCACTAAGAGGGTTAAAACAACAATAACTAATTGCTTTCCATGTCATGACATGTTGGTAATCAAGAACCAAGACCGCAGCATATCACACAGGGTCTATTGGAAGCAGGGAGGTGAGAAGAGTAATGAAGTGGCCCTTAGCCAGGTTAAGCGGGACCACCCCTTGGAAGCGACAGCCATATTGTTTTGCACCACGGCTAGCTGGGAAGCAGTGCGTGCTAGTTGCTAGTCGTAAGTTTGTATTCACACAGTGAGTTAGTTACCTGCGACAAGTTGCCTAATGTAACTGTTGTTTATTATGGATTTTTGTTGTGTGTATGGGTGCAACAATAGAAGTGACAGGAACAGAAAACCCGGCATTGCTTTTCATCGGTAAGTTATTATTCTCTTAAGCTATTAAACGTAGACACGCATGTTTATTTTTTCATGGAGAGAACGTCATTGTTTTGAAATGTGGATGGTGTAGGTTCCCTCAGAACCCAGACCGTCGGGCCCTGTGGACGAAGGCAGTTAAGAGGAAGAACTGGACACCTGGTGTTCATAGTTTCATTTGTACGGAGCACTTTAGCCCTGACCAAGTGAATAATACATACGTATCCGGGCCGAGACTGAGAGAGAGTGCCTTCCCGAACGTATTCCCTGCCTATCCTAGCTACTTACAGCCTTCAGCTGCTAAGGTAATTATCACTTGACGACTTAAATTAAGATACTGCTTTATGTTTTATTGTTCCGTTTGGATGACATTCTAAATAATAATGGTTTGCAGAAAAGGAAGGAACCACGATCCAGGGATGTTGACACTCTCAAGCCAAGTAATATCGTATTGGATGGGGCTACCAGTGCCCTTAATACTGTTCAGATGCAAAAGGTGAGAACATTTCCTATTTTATTGCAGGAAGAGCTTTGAACACAATATACTCGTATCACAGTTCGGTAGTCCCCATTTTAACTAATAATATTCACATTTGTTTATTCAGGGTGTTCAATCTCCGGACGAGGAAAACGGAGAAAACATTCAACATGCACAGTGTCAAAAGAAAGAAGAGAAATTGAAATTGATAATTAGGAAAATGAGAGCTTCGTTGAGACGTACGAGAATGATGATTAAAAATTTACGAAGAAGAAATGCTAGGATGAAAAAGAAGGCGACAACTATGAAAACTTTATTTCACGACTTGAAATCAAAAAGTTTAATTACTAATGAGTGCGCTATTCAGCTTACTGATATTTCAGGCGTTTATAAAGAATTATTTGTGAAGCAGTGCGGTAAGGGCAAAGGTTATTCACCTGAACTGCGGTCATTTGCATTGACATTAGACTTCTACTCCCCCAAAGCATATTCTTACATCAGAAGCATGTTCAATACTTGCTTACCCCACCCTAGAACTCTTGCTAAATGGTACACATCTGTAGATGCATCTCCAGGATTCTGCACGGAAGCACTTTCTGCCTTGAAAGAAAAGGCTAACGGAGATTTTCCTCTCCTATGTTCTTTGATTGTTGATGAAATGGCAATTAGGAAGTGTGTTGAGTGGGATGGACGAAAAACCACAGGGTACGTCGATTTTGGGTCTGTAGCAGAATGTGATAACAAACAGGTGGCAAGAGAGGCTTACGTTTTTATGGTTGTTGCCATAAATATGCATTGGCGTGTGCCTGTTGGTTACTTCCTTACAGATGGGATTAGTGGGGAACAACGGTGTTCCTTAGTTACGCAATGCTTGCGAATTTTGAATGATGCCAAGGTTACAATAGTGTCACTGACATGTGATGGGTCAGTGAGTAATATAAGCATGGCTAATCAGTTAGGGTGCAATATCAAGCATGATGGTTTAATGTCAACTTTTCCTCATCCTGTGACAAAATCACCGATTAGTTTTTTCCTAGATCCATGCCACATGCTTAAACTAGTCCGAAATACACTGGGTGACAAGAAAATTCTGTATGACAAGGATGGGCAAATTATATCTTGGAACCACATCATACCGGTACTTTTGCAGAAGCTACAAGAGAATGAAGGGCTGCATTTAGCTAATAAACTGCGGGGAGCTCACGTCAACTACAAACTGCAAAAGATGAATGTGAAGCTTGTTGCTCAGTGCATCCGTCGCTGATGCCCTGCAATTCTGTCTAGAAAGAAATATTGAAGGTTTTGAGAATGTGAAGGGGCTAATCATTTTTCTTAAATTATTTAATAGATTGTTCGACATTTTGAACTCTCGGAGTATCCTGCAAAAGTATTCCAAACAGGCGATGAACTCAAGCAATGCAGCAGAAATAAAAGAGTTTTTTGCTAATTGTGATGACTATATCAGTAACCTGAGAGATGCGTCTGGGACTCTTACTTGCTCCGGTAGCCGAAAAACTGGATTTCTTGGCTTCCGAGTTTGTATGCAGAGCGCTATTGAGATGTATGATCATCTGGTCATCTCGAAAGAACTGCTCAAGTATCTGCCGTTTTATAAAGTGAGCCAAGATCATATTGAGATTTTTTTTGGATACCTCCGTTCTCGATTCGGATGCAACAACAACCCTACAGCTAAACCGTTCATTTCAACTTTCAAGAAAATACTTATTCACAAACAACTCCATACATCGAGAGGATCGAATTGCCTAGCCCTAGAGGACATCCCTATTTTGACTTTCACTGTGAAGAAGAACCCGGTCGAGGGGATAAATTTTTCGACTCCACGCTTTGCCACCGAAGAATTTGGCACTGAAAATGACACTGAATCGAATCATCATTATCTCGAGGAACTTTCCGGGAGTGATATCAGTGAATTTTCATCTGAGGTTGTGAAACACATCGCTGGTTTTGTTGTGCTTCAGATTGAGCGGAAAATAGCATGTGAGCAATGCATTAGTTGTTTGAGAGAAGTTGAAAATTCGAGTGTTAACTGTCACCTGATAAGGATTAAGAATAGAGGAGGCTTGGTTTTCCCATCGAAAGACGTGATTAATGTGTGCAGGCGAGCTGAGAAAAGGATAAGGGAAGTGCAAAATTCCGCTAATAGAATGACGGGAAATACGCTAGACTTCATGACGTCCAAGTGCTAAAAGACTTTTTGCACGAATCTGTCTTCACCGAGTTGAATGAACATTGTATTGAACAGTCTGTAGAAGACAATCATGTTCTCTATCTGATTAGGCTAATATGTCAACTGTATTTCAACATTCGACTAAGACACTTATTCAGAATGCAAAATGAAAAGATCCAGGGAACAAGAATTAAACAACATTTCACCAAAGTTATGCAGTTCAAAGGACAGCAATGCTCACAGTTGGACTGTGATTGCAGTGCTTTTTCTTGTCAATTTGTGGTCTGTGAGCGGCTTTAATTTGATGAAATGTACAGTTTTATGTCATTATTTTGTGTAGTGTAGCATATTATAATTAGGTGTCTTGTGCTTGATCTGGCTAAGGGCCACTCCATTACTCTTCTCAGGATTCAATCCTGCAACCTTGGTCACAGCAGGCGAGAACGTTACCGCTGAGCCACGCAGCCCGTCCAAGAGGGAAAGAATATGAAGAAAACACTGTTAGTTTTAACAGCATTCTCCCACATTCAGTAGCGCACGGTGGTGCCAAGTGGGCGTGGCATCTTGGGCATCCCAACCCTGCGAAGTGGGCCCACTTTCTCCACAGGCTAGCTGCGGTGAAGGGCCACTCCATTACTCTTCTCACCTCCCTGATTGGAAGCCTACCCTCATAGACAGATATTTACAAAACGTTCCAACCACCACCCCAATCACAACAGAGGAGTCATCAAAATGCTCATATACAAAGCTAGACGCCTATCGTAAGAATACAACCAATTACTGGCTATGTGGCCCAGCAGTACCGTTCTTGCCTGCTGTGCTCAAGGTTGCTTGATTGAATCTAGGCGCAGGTAGTTTGCATTTAAGGGTGCGGAAATGCGAGGGACACTTGTCAGTAGTTTTACTGGCCCATTTAAGATCTCCTTCAGGGCAAAATTCCAGCACCCCGGCATCTCTAAAAGATGCAGTAGTTAACAGGAACGTAAAACCAAACTCATTAGTAATAAAATAACCTACAGGGGGAAATAGAAGTTGTTTATTTTAGGGGCTGTTACATCGCGATCATATAGCTCTGTGTGTTTGTGTGTGTGTAATTTTGTATGATAACCTGTGCTATTGAGGAGGCTGTATTACTGAGTGTATTTGTAAATAATTTTTTATTTTTTTAATGCAGCCATGGCCATGTATTTTCTTTTCAGGACAGGTCAGGGAAGGAAATCGGCCATGGACCTATTGAAAGGAACCGTCCCGGCATTTGCCTGGTGGTGAAAATGGGAAACCTCAAAGACCATTTTCAGGACGGCCGAGGTGTGGTTTGAATGCACGCTCTTCCGATGCCAGCGAGGCACAAGGTAGCGTGGTAGTGCTCCAAGCCAGCGTGGCTGGTAGTATTTGTAAATTGGGGATAAGAATGGAACGGAGGCGGCCGTGGCCATAAGTCAGGAAGAAAGTGTTGGCTTTGTAATTTTGTTAGTTGAAGAACTTTTGTATGCACAATATTTTACTTCTTAATTGTTGTAAAATGGATTTACTAAGCCAGAAACGTTTCCTGGAGTGTACACGACATCTCGCCAAAGTTTCATCGCAATGGTATGAGTTGTATATGAAATTAATTTTTGTACAGGGTCCTTATTTTTGCTTGGCAAGGACATTCTCGCCAGTGGCAGCTCAGTTCCCGGCGACCGTGTGCGCATATGTACGACAGGATACGGCGCTTAAAATCAGTATCATGCATTTTTACTCAGCCAGTAGATGCTGAAAATGTTCCCCATCCGCTGCCAAACTTAACCGTCATTTCCTTATGAAGTTTCCAGTTACTCCAGTTAATTTAGCTCCAGTAAGGAAATAACGACATTTTCGTCTATTTTTATTGTTTACTGAAGCTGTACGTTTGAATCTCTTAGCCAGTTGATTTATTGTCAGATTTATAGGAATGGGTCTCCCTGGAAATGTCGTTCGAAACTTTTGTCTTGTTCTAGCGCACGATTTCCTGCACTTTATGTACGTATTGTGCAGATATACTCGTTCACCCCGACCCGGCAGGAGCTGGATAAGGGGAAATGATGATGATGATACTTGTTCACGTAACGAATATTTCAATGTATGTATTGTGCAGATATACTCGTTCACGTAACGAATATTTCACATACGGCATTACAGCTCTATACACAATCACAATACAACACTACACAAGAAGATATACAGTACCGGTACACTGTAGCTTTATAAAACACTGAAACACCCAATTAGCTCGGAGCTCACACATCTAAAGAAGAGCAAGTGAATACCCGGGCAATACGGCTGGAGACAACGCGCCGGGGAGTCGGCAGCCAAGGTCGAGCGAATGTCTGCATAATAGTCCTACGTGTCGTTCATAACGTGCTCTAGAACAAGACAAAAGTTTCGAGTGACATTTCCAGGGAGACCCATTCCTATAAATCGGACAATAAATCAACTGGCTAAGAGATGCAAACGTACAAGTTCAGTAAACAATAAAAATAGACGAAAATGTCATTTCCTTACTGAAGCTAAATTAACCGTAGTAACCGGAAACTTCATAAGGAGATGCCGATTATGTTTGACAGCGGATGGGGAACATTTTCAACATCTGCTGTAAGCATGGTGAGTAAAAATGCATGATACTGATTTTAAGCACGGTATTCTGTCGTACAGACGCGCGCGTGCACGGTCGCGGTCGCCGGGAACTGAGCTGCCACTGGCGGAGCGCGTGAGCGAGAATGTCCTTGCCAAGCAAAAATAAAGACCCTGTATATAGAGATTTAAGCAACCTTGCCCAACACCTTCATGTGAAGAGAGCAGTTTTTTCAAAGCTTGTAGTTTTGTGACTTCTAGTGTTCATGAGCCCAAATGAAGATAATTACAGGTAAATATAGTCTCGTGAGAATAGGGAGAGGGTGAAGGCAGGGGCGTCCAGTCTTTGTACACTTGACGTGCCAGCCGTGCTGCTCTGCATGCCAGCAGGCTGGATTCTCTCCTGTCTGGGCTGACTGCCAGCTCATCTGACCGAGAGAAGTTAGGATTACTAGTGCAACGAACATAATGCAAACAAACTGTTCGTCCAATGTGTTGGTTGTCCAGCATATCTACATTGTGTTTTGTGCGTTTCTCTGCGTACCGTTACTTAATGATTACGTGCTTAGCATTTAAAGTCGGAAATATTGATGAGGTATCATGGGACTCATTTAAGACATCATAATTCTGGTCACATTTGTATTTTCATTCTTTTAAATTTGTTTTCATATTTACAATATGCTCTGTTCCTTTTTACATCTTATCCTTACTTTTCAATCATTGCAAGGTTTAGTGAATTGAAGCCGTTCACAGCCTGAATGATATCTGGTCATACTCTCGCCAGCCGCTCGCACAACCCAAATCATATTAAATATCAATCTCTATAAATTAAACCTATTTATTTACATGACTGTGCGTTACATATTACAAATGCTTAAAATATGTGGATTACAACACACTCGTGAACAGAATTCTATGATAATCATGTTTTAATTGTGAACCTTTCACATAATGGAGTATTTTGTCTTTTGCATTGAAGACTAATTTTTAAAACTTCACATTATGCAAAGAGAAAAATGACCAACATGAGCCCAGCAACCTTCTTTGTTTAATATGGAATCCGAGCTACAAGACATGACATTTCACTTAGAAAATCTCACATGCATTAATCGGGAAACAAACCCAGTCTTCCTTGGCGAGAGGCTTTTGTTAGCACATTAGTGTCAGCAATGCACTGTTTTCAGACCAGCTCGACATTGTAACCGAACTTTTATGTAGGTTACAGAGCCTGCTTGTATTTATTTAGTTTTATTTTATCTGGTTGCCAGCCATGGCCACTTATTGGTAGGCCACCACAGAGAATCTTATGTGTTCTGTGTCTTGAGATTCTTCGGTGGTGGTTAGCCATTGGGTGGACTAGGTGTGCCTTGATCTTAGGGCAAGGTTGCGATGGGAATATTGTAGATATAGTTGATGCCAGGCAAAATGGTAGCTGTGTTTTATGAAATGTGATGTGGGAATTGCTCTCTCTGGTCGGGAGATTGGTGTTGGGAAATTGGTTTAGATGAAGAGAGATTATGTGATGTTTTTAGAAAAGGGTCTGGCAGTTGGTTATTTTTGGATTGAAGATTAAGAAGTTGTGCTGGACAATGTACAAGAGATGCAGGTAGTGGAATCCTGCTTTTATGTTGACAATCTGTGGAAGAGATTCAGGTAAAGGGAAGCAGGCTTACGTGTACATTAAAAAAAAGGTAATAAAAGCATTGTTTTTCTTATATTCCTTGTGTGTCCAACGCTGTATACACCCCGACGATTATAAGTATGAAAAGAGATTAGTTACATTGAGCACTTAACTGTGGTGTTGTTGGTTGACTTCAACCAACATAAGAAAGAAGATAAGTTTAACTATTTAAAAAAACACAATATATGAATAGAGAAGTTTCATTGGCACCCAACGTTAAGGCACGAATAAGGAAATAAGTTAAACATGGAAGCTGAGATGATGGCCATGTTGCGGAGGCTCATGTATCTTAGCGACAAGTCCGTAGGGATGGAAGAAAGATTGTCAAGGAAGCTTGATGAGATCTCTGAACATTTGTCGGAGAAGCTTGATGAGGTCTCGGAGCATTTGTCGGAGAAGCTTGATGAGGTCTCGGATCATTTGTCGGAGAAGCTTGATGAGGTCTCGGAGCATTTGTTGGAGAAGCTTGATGAGGTCTCGGAACATTTGTCAGAGATTATCCCAGACAGCCAGTGTAGAAGCCGCTAATCTGGAAACTAACCTAGGTGGTCAGATTGCTGTTCAGGAACAGAGCCACCCTGAAGTAAATGAGTTGGATGCTCAACAAGTTAAGCTGGAAGAGCAGACAGTGGAGAGCATATGCATCGTAGAAGAGAAAGTTGAGATGCTAGAATCTGAGTGTGTAGCTCTGAAGGAGGAAGAAAAAGGAAGTTTGAAGAACAGAGAGTGGGGATCATATGTGTTATAGAAGAGAAAGTTGAAATGGTGGAATTTGTGAGTGTGTCTTTGAAGGAGGAGAAAGAGGAGAAGAAATGTGAAGTACGTGATGCTAGGGGGCGTAAAGAATTGGAAAAGATAAGGTCAAGGAAGCTTGGTGAGGTCCTTGATGAGGTCAGTGACCATATGTCGGAGAAGCTTGAAAAGGTCAAAGAGCAGGTGGATAGCATATGCATCGTAGAAGAGAAAGTTGAGATAGTCGAATCTGAGAGCATGTGTGTAGAGGAAGAGGAGGAGATCTACGTGATGCTAGGGGGCATAAGAAAATTAATCGAGAAGCGGAAAAGATAAGGCGAGGTTTTAGAGGTATATGTTGGAGAGACCATAGCAGGCGAAGAAGAGAGAGCAATTGCAGAGGTAGACACAGAGATCTCTGCCAACGTATCAGAAGAGGACGTCAAATGGAGGAGGAGAATAAAAATAAAGACAAGGAGGAAGATGAGGTAGAAGATAACGTGAAGAAGCGTTGGAGGAGGATAGGCAGGAGAACAAGTTGGAGCAAGAAATGGAACAGATGGAAGGCAAAGAGAAGGAGTAAGAAGAGGAAGAGATGTCAGGCAGATTGAGATAATAGAGTGAAGGATCAGAAGAAGAAAAGGGAGAGCAAAGAGGAAAGCTTTGATGAAGGTGGTGATTCTGGATCAGGAGAGAACCTGCGGCTGGAATTTGTATCATATATTCAGAAAAGCCTGCTGCCCTTGTTCCCATTCAGGGCCATGGGAATGTTAGAGATAGGCCCAGAAGAGCAGTTAGAGCATGTGCGAGACATACAGCCTAACACTATAATGAATCTGATGGTGACAACAATGACATTGAGCCCAAAGGTATTAACATTTCTGATAAAGTTGGTGCCAAGAAAAGAGCTAAGTTGGAAGCTAAAGCTGAGAAGAAGGCTCATAGAGAGGCTGAATTACGAGATGGAGAAGAAAAGAAACGAAAATACTGAATCAGAGGACACAGACGAAGAGAAAAAGAAGAAGAAAAGGGAAAGGACTTAATGATGATGAAGACAATGATTATGAAAACGGCACAGACAGGTCTGATGAGGATTCTGCCGTTCCTTCTGACTACGATATTGTTGTCGGATTTCGGTTACTCTTATCAGGAGAAAATATTTATGCTGGTGATTCTGGTGAACTTAGAATAATTGTTTCTGGCAATGATATTGCCAATAGTCTTTCTGAAGATTATATAGCCATTGAAATGGAAGATGACGATGCCATTATTGGCGCATCTAAAGAAGATGATGTATATATGTTCACTTTGTCTCTTTTTGTTTTTGTGAGTGTTTGTTTCATGTACTGTATTTTGTTTGTCTATTTTTGTGTGATAATCAAGCCTCCGTGGCTTAGGCGGCATCACGCCGGCCTCTCACCGCTGGGTCCGTGGTTCAAATCCCGGTCACTCCATGTGAGATCTGTGCTGGACAAAACGGAGGCAGACAGGTTTTTCTCCGGGTACTCCGGTTTTCCCTGTCAAAATTTCATTCCAGCAACACTGTCCACTATCATTTCATCTGTCATTCATTTAATCATTGCCCCAGAGGAGTGCGTCAGGCCTCGGCAGCCAGCACAGTTCATATCCTCGCCGCTAGATGGGGGCTTCATTCATTCCATTCCTGACCCGGTCGGAGACTGGAAGCAGGCTGTGGATTTTCATTTTCATTTTGTGTGATAATCGAGAAAGAATCTGTAACCTTGGGTTACATAATTATTATTTATCGAGGGGGCGTTTCTGTAACCAAACTTTTAGGTAGGTTACAGAGCCTGCTTGTATTTATTTTTATTTTATCTGGTCGCCAGCCATGGCCACTTATTGATAGGCCACCACAGAGAATCTTGTGTGTTCTGTGTCTTGAGATTCTTTGGTGGTGGTTAACCAGTGGGTGGACTAGGTGTGCCTTGATCCTAGGCCAAGGTTGCCATGGGAATATTTTAGATATGGTTGATGTCAGGCAAAATGGTAGCTGTGTTTTATGAAATGTGATGTGGGAATTGCACTCTGGTCTGGAGATTGGTGTTGGGAAATTGGTTTAGATGAAGAGAGATTATGTGATGTTTTTAGAAAAGGGTCTGGCAGTTGGTTATTTTTGGATTGAAGATTAAGAAGTTGTGCTGGATAATGTACAAGAGATGCAGGTAGTGGAATCCTGCTTATATGTTGACCGTCTGTGGAAGAGATTCAGGTAAATGGAAGCAGGCTTACGTGTACATAAAAAAAAGGTAATAAAGGCATTGTTTTTCTTATATTCCTTGCGTGTCCAACGCTATATACACCCCGACGATTATAAGTATGAAAAGAGATAGATTAGTTACATTGAGCACCTGACTGTGGTGTTGTTGGTTGACTTCAACCAACATAAGAAAGAAGTTAAGTTTAACTATTTCAAAAAGAATCAATATATGAATAGAGAAGTTTCAACATGATAGATTTACCGTATTTACTCGAATACGACCCGCCCCTGAATAAGACCCACACCCTGATTTTGAAGAACAAAATTTAAAAAAAAAATACTCAAATCTATTTACAATCTTTACTAAATAAACAGAATAGCATTTCTACAAAATAGTTTCCAACAGTTCTGAAGTCGTCCTAAAATAACACACAGAAGCAATTAAAAATACAAATAAAAGACACAAACACTTCATTCATAGTCATCAGAAGTACCAACTTCGGAACTTTTTTCACCATCACTTTCCCACAGAATGTCGTCATCACTGCCATCCATAGCATTGGAAATACTACATTTCTTGAAGCTCTTCCGTATGAGATCTCCCGAGATACGATTCCACGCCGAAAAATCCACGAACAGAGCAGCTGAACTTCCGGGCGCTGAATACAACCAGTTGGAGTCAGTGTGTGCTTATCAGCCGCCATCCACTCCGTATTCAGCTGTTTCAAGGCTGCTTTGAACGGGCGGTTCACGCAGACATCCAGTGGTTGTAGCATAGACATCCCGCTCAATCACGAATACATGACTCGTCAATATCATATTTCCTACCGGGCACGATTTCCAATAACTTCAGCTTCCCTCACAACTTTCAATTTCTCACTCACAGTAAATGACCGCAAACGCTTCGTAGCATTCATGTTTACACTCGGAGAACGTGCGCGTAACTGTATGACGCCGCGTGCTTACAGTAAAACAAAGTTATAGCCGGAAGAAGGCTAGCACCATCTAGCGGATACTCTCAACACCCGATATCGCGCGTTGCGGGCAATTTAAATCTTTAAAATTTCGATGACTCAAATAAGACCCGCACCCCAATTTTTCACTTCCGAATTTGTGTAAAAATGTGCGGGTGGTATTCGAGTATATACGGTATTTATAATGATAGCTTCGAAGCCATTCTCCTGTGTTTCCTTATTAACAATATTATAGCTTTCAGTAGTGGCTATGCTGGCTAACGCGCAGCATTAGGTCATGGGGCCAAGCTCTCTGCTGACTCGGTAGACGCGTGGGTTCGAGCCCCACCGTCGGCCGTCCTTGAAATGGTCTTCCGAGGTTTCCCATTTTCAACACCAGGCAAATGCTGGGACGGTACCTTCTGACAGGCCACGGCCGCTTCCTTTCACATCCTTGCCCAGTTTCATTCACCATCATTCATTTCATCTCTCATTAACTCCTCTCATGAGGTTGGCGTCAGGATGGGCATCCGGCCGTAAACACCATCGCCACAATGACTTCCATCGCATCTCATCCCCGACCCCGTTGGAAAACGGGAATAATAAGGGGTAGACAGACATACATACATAGCTTTCAGTCGGTCAACACAAAAATCGTTCCAATTACTGGAGTATGTGAAAAATCACATGAAATAAATTACATATGATTAAGATCTATATATACCGTATTTTTGCGGACTATTGAAGAAGAAGAAGAAGAAGAATATCGTATGGCCTCGGGTGCCTGGTGCAAGCTTTGTTAATTGACACCCAGAGGGTAGCTTGCATGTCGAATTTCGTCGTTCCTTTGAACGCTATGAAAGTCAAGGAGGTTAGATGTCTAAACTTCTTGACACTACAGCGCTTTCAAGTAGAGAATGGAGGAACTTTGTGTTGGCGGAAAATCCAGAGATTAATTTTGCCATTGAACATGGCCTACTGAATTCAAATGGGTTTTTTAACATGCCAACAACGTATGACATGAGTATCGTGATTTTTGTCGCCTTCTAAAATCACTTGCCATGGCCAGGGGCGAACCTGCAATCTTGGGGTTGGTAGTCCGACACTATAACCACTCACACACCGTGGCAAGCTAAGAAGAAGAAAACTAAGGGATGACATATTTCGCTCGTCAAGCGGGCATCATCAGATCCAAATAAGGAAGACAAATAGCTCTACAAAACACTACCAAACCTACAGTAACACCCACAGACTGTCCCTGTCCTCCAAAAAACAAATACAAGAAATTAATACAGTAATAGTTACCACACTTGCTAGGTTTCCGACAGGTTTTTTTATTGTATTTGTTTTTCTTCAATAGTCCGCAACAATACAGAGTCTGTCCTGAAAGTAGTCGGACTGGTGGATTTTTCCCTCGCTGACGGTCAGACTGCCCGCGGCTTCTCCGCCTGGTGTTGTTGGAGGGTGGGGGGGGTGTAAGGAAGGTTGGGAGCCAGCCACACAGTTGGTTCCCAGCTGTAGTGGAGTGTAAATCGCTCATCTCCATAACCTCTGCAAGTGCACTTGTCACGCTGCAGCATGGTTAGTCTGTTGAAACAGCGGGCTATGCGATAAAATTTTGTGTTCGGCTCAGCAAATCCGGGAAAGAGACTCACGATATGATCAAGACAGCTTACGGTGATAACTCCATGGGCAGATTGAGTGTTTTTGACTGACACAAGCTGTTTCGGAAGGGGAGAGAGGAAGTTGAAGACGACGCATGATCTGGACGACCTTCGAGCACCAAACCTGATGAAAATGTGGCAAGAGTGAAGAATATTTTGGACAATGACCGCAGAGTGAGGTTTTTAAGTGGAGGTCCTTAAACGGCTGAGAAAACGCATGATCTGTGTCCACCCAGCGATCGCTAACTCCTGGCGGGTCCATCACGATGGTGCGCCGCGCCACACAGCCTACCGCGTGCTGGCGTACCTGGCCCAACGCAACATTGCAACCCTGCCTCAGCCACCCTACAGTCCCGACATTGCCCTAGCAGACTTTTTCCTCTTCCCCTCATCTCAAAACCAGCCTAAAAGGACATAGTCACGGCTCCGTGGAAGCGTTGCAGGGAGCTCGACAATATTCCGTTTGCCACCTTCCAGAAAGCGTACAAGGGTAGGAAATCCCGCTGACAGCAGTGTGTGGACGCAGAAGGGTCCTACTTAGAAGAATATTGAGCGTATGTATCATTTCTTAAGTCAAATTGAGGAAAAAGCTCCGTCAATCAATACAATATATTGTCAATACGGACCTAACTGATTCCATTATGGAGTCGAGCAAAATTGAGATTGTATCATTTCTGTCAATGAGTTTTTTAAATCGACTCAGTCTCACTAATTTCAGGACAAACCTTGTATATATAAATCTTGATCACATGTCATTTATTTCAGATTATTTTTCACATATTCCAGTAATTGGAACGGTTTTTGTGTTGACCGACTGAAAGCTATAAAATAATAACTAAGATTCATTTATGGAAATTCATTTTGTTGTTGTTAGTGGCATTCTTTATGGCAGACCAGCCAAGGTACCTCTGTGGACTGCATATAGCCCATGTGCAGCCTATTAAGAAGGCCTGTCGTAGAATAATGGCTTTAGAATATATGGAAAGCTTGCCTCATTAAAATTTATATTGAAACTAGGGAAAGCATATCCCGGCGATCTTCTCATTAGATGGAAGGTATGCATGTGTCAGATATTTCAATTCTCTACTTTCTATCTAAATGACTTTTTTTTATGCAGGACCTAATAGCTGAAAGTTTCCATTTGTCATCTTTATATATGGTTTATCTATGTTATAAGAGCTGTGCATTGTGTGTTCATAACATTCTCTTTCCTGCTTTCCAGAAAGCACGGTGCCAGCAGTCGTCACTGAAAGCAACCAGACTAATCATACTCTCAAGGTGACTAAATTAAATCTCTTGTAAAGCTTTTTAAGCCTAACTTAGTGAACAATTATGTTATGCAATGAAACACACAATAGAGAGCTAACTTAATAGAATGAACGGGTAAAGAAAAGTTTAATGTGGGGTCAGAGTCACATCTAGAAAATGAGCTGTGTAAACATATGATCAGGTGATGCTATTGAAGCTACTGTCGGGGAAATAAGTATACTCCAGTTTAGAAGTCAAAATACCCTTAGTCTTACATAAGAACAACCTACACCAAAATTTTCTTTGTTTTATTTGTCGTTTAACGATATAGAGTAAATATTTGCATTGTATCTCGTTAAAATTTTATAGCAGATTGAACAAAAATGTACCGGTTTTTCTTACCAAGTTCACGGAGCGCTCACTTAGAAGGATCATTACGTTGAAAGTATTGATCGGATCGTAACGAAACTCTAATACGTCTTAAAGGAACGTATTGTTAACCCGTATATGAAGTTTTAATCTGATCTGACGTTTCTTTAATTAGTTGTTGTGAATTTTGTAAAACATCTTTTTCTCGGGCCTGGGTGGTCATAGCAGTATGAAATATGGCTTGTTATGAGGCTCATAGCAATGCAAGGCTTAACGTAAAACTACATTTTATCTACTTTTGATAATTGCTTTTATATCGATTGATATTTAATCAGGTGGTTATGTGAGAAGAATGTATCGTAGCAAGCGACGGGAACAATGCGCTCAGTCGAGGAAACTCGTGCGACGTTGCCCTGTGAAACATAATTCGCGCACGTTCCAAGCCGTAAGGTCTATGAATTTCTGTTGTTGTTGTTTTGTAATTTGTGTTAGGCCGGTATTACACTACCAAAGAAATGTGTCAAATAAATGTTATCAAATATTTTATAAAACTGAACTTTTATCAAAGTTATACAAAGCAATTATCACACCATTACACTACATCAAATATTTTATCATAATTCAGCAAAATGGATGAAGGACAGTTCCGTTTTCATCTAACTATATTATGGTAGTTGAAATTCTGTGGTGGCAATACCGGTATATAAAAGAAACGGAAAGATACAGTGAATGTCTATGGGTTTAACCATGGGTCGCTCACGTGGCAAGGATGATATTATTTTATACGAGTAAAATCTTGGTGAAGGAGCTGCAGTACGACGTCTTGAAAAATGACATTAATTAAAAACCATAGGTGAAATTGACGAATTATAATACAAAAATTATAATATATATTCGCCTCCGTGGTGTAGTGGTCAGCATGCTTAGCTGCCACCCCGGAGGTCCGTGGTTCGATTCCCGGCTCTGCCACGAAATTTGAAAATTGGTATGAGGATTGGATCGGGGTCTACTCAGCCTCGGGTGCTCCAAATGAGTAGAGGGGGGTTCGATTCCCACCTCAGCCATCCTTGAAGTGGTTTTCGTGGTTTCCCACTTCGTCTCCAGGCAAATGCCGGGATGATACCTAACGTAAGGCCACGGCCGCCTCATTCCCTCTTCCTTGCCTATCCCTCCCAATCTTCCCATCCCTCATAAGATCCCTGTTCGCTTTGCAGGTGAGGCGGTAAATGTGGGATCCATCGCTGAGTCCGAGGGAATAGCCAACCCTGGAGGGTAATACGATTAAGGAAAAAAAAATAAAAAATACACTATCATTCACGCCTATTTAACATAACTATTTATTTCTTCTTTATATCCTGAAATATGCGTCCCTTATGTACAGCGCTAATATCCTCTGCTAATTTTACCTACAAGTTAGAGAAATGAGTCTTATTTCATTTCCGCAAGAAGTTAAACATTTTCCAACACCTTTTTTAATGAGGGCGCTGTACCTCCATTGGCAGGTTTAAAAATGGTGTGTCAGCTGAAAAGCTGTCATTATAAGATTAATTGTTTGAAGTAATTTACACTTTGAGATTATAAGATTATAAAACTGCTCCCTTATTAACCGTCTGAAAAATAACTGCCCGATGAATCAGATGAACTGTCATTTAAGTTTATAACAAGTGGCACAACAATCCATCCTTTTCCCAGTAATGTTTTTCTTTTTTTTTTTTTTTTGGTGTGTTCGATGCATTTTTTCCATTGCTCCGGTGTTACAGACCTGAAGGCTTCTTTACAGAGATCTCGCATCACCTCCATTGATCTTCCTCTCTCCGCCTGGTTACTCATATTCACTTTAGCTATTTTATTTTTCACGTAGGACCAAACCAGCTCTATGGGGTTGAGCTCACAATGAGCAACTGGCAACCAGACGAGTTCGACGTCAGGACGAACATTCTTGATTATCTGTTCCAGCTTCTTTTTAAGTGCCCTGAAGTGAGGTTTGGCGTGAACAATAATTAACTCTGCTTTCGTCATACTTTCATACTTTTGGATTCAGGGAGGAAGAGGAATATCTTTAATTGCAGCGGCACATCTCTTCACCGTGGCTATCGACCTTCCAATACACTTGGATACTTTTTGCTAAACCCTCTTATCATTATTACTTTCTCTCTCGCATCTAAACAAACATATTGCACTTATAATCATGGCAAATTCTCCCTCCGTTAACTGCAGATTAGCTGGCATCTTGATCGATGTGCAATCAATAGATAATACAGACAGTGATAGTTGCTGCTTGTTGCTAATGACTCAACGAAGAACAAAGGTCAGAGTTTGGTGTGCGTAGGAACGAGCGCGCAGCGAGTTTGAAATACGGTAGTCAACTGGCAACATTGCCAGGCTGCTACGGTACTATCGCCGCCCTCAATGGTCCGATTAAATATCGATCCATATAAAATCGATAATCACAAGTAGATAAAATGTAGTTTTATGTTAAGCCTTGCATTGCTATGAGCCTCATAACAAGCCATATTTCATACTGCTATGACCACCCAGGCCCGAGAAAAAGTTGTTTTACAAAATTCACAACAACTATTTTAAGATACGTCAGATCAGATTAAAACTTCATATACGCGTTAACAATAAGTTCCTTTAAGACGTATTAAAGTTTCGTTACGGTCAGTTCAATACTTTTAACGTAATGATCTTTCTAAGTAAGCGCTCCGTAAACTTGGTAAGAAAAACCGGTACTTTTATTGTTCAATCTGCTATAAAATTTTAACGAGATACAATGCAAATATTTACTCTATATCGTTAAACGACAAATAAAACAAGGAAAATGTTGGTGTAGGTTGTTCTTATGTAAGACTAAGGGTAAAGGTTTTATTGACCTCTAAACTCGAGTATCTATACTTATTTCCCTGACAGTAGGTCTATCTGAATTTTCCCTTATGATCGTGAAACTATGTAAGAGCAGAGAGACACCTTTTCATCTTAAAACTGTTTCAAGTTAACCTTTGGTAGGTCATTGGTCTGGTGCAAGTTTTTGAGACTGACATCACTTGGGTGATTTATATGCCGATGATATTGTTCCAGTACCTCGAAGCAGTGAAGAGTTAGTTATTGTTTTAAGGGGTGGAACTACGAGGTGAAGAGTGAAGTCTATCATCCACTATTGTTGCAACAGTGATGTATACTGCAAAGAGAGAGCTTTGTTGAACATGTAATTAGGTTAATTTTAATATCATTAGTTCCAATAAATACCAAACCCCGTGGCACTACGGCCCATGAAGATCCTTGACCTACCAAGTTACCTCTGCCCAACCATTCGGGCTATAGATTGCAGGGAGCTGCGTGTTCTGCGCTTCGGGTCCTCTCAGCTGTTAACTTTTCTTTCCGTGGCCAAGGGTGCTGCCTCACTATCAGGCAACTACTTGATTGTCTTCATGAGGTTGATTGCACTCCGATCCAACCCTCACATAAGTTTTTAAAATCTCTGATAGTCGCTCCAATAAAGATGAACTTTAAGTTCCCATTTCTTCAAAGAAATTTTGAGAAACGAAAATATAGGATGTTAGGGACTGAGTTCTTTGTCACCTTGGTAAGCTTGAAGAGAAGCTGGATCTAAGACAGAAGTTTTGTCCAAGAATGACATAAAATTCACTCATTATTGGGGACTTACAAATGTTTGTATTCAGGGTGTACAAACTCTAGGGATTGATCGGGGAGAGGATACGGAACAAAAATGGTCGAATGAACGTATGTCCGGAAATGTATGGTGTCCATGCTAGCGACCATGTATTCCATCATACTTTGTTACAGAGACTACAGTCCAATACGCGCTGTACTATGCCGCCACAGTTACAGTGTGCGTGGTTTCACCCTAGAGGGTGGTACTGTTCCTCATACGTTGTGCCCTAGAGCCCTCTCCTGCCATAGGCCTAGGTAGCGTTGTGCACAATGGGTCTGTATTCGACTCGAGAACTTGCCGACATGGTGTTACTTACGGCAAGGCAAATGGCAATGGGTAGCACAGTTGTATCGGGAGACCTATCCCCGCCGTCCACAGCATTCAATGTTTGTAACAGTGTTTCGCCGTTGTCTTACACATGGTCGTTTAAGGAAGCAGGAAATCATGAAAGACGTACCCGCCCTGTTTGGACACCAGACGTGGAGGAAAATGTAATTAACACTGTGGAAGGCGACCGCCATGTCAGTACCAGGCAGTTGGCCCGCAAGTACAGGGTAAGCTAGAAGACCCTGTGGAACATTCTCCATGACAATTGTTACTACCCTTATCACTTGCAGCGTGTGCAGGGCTTACTAGCGACAGACTTTCCACATTGGAGCGGTTTTGTCACTGGTTTATTCACCAAGCAACCCCGGGATTTGTGGCATACATCCTATTATAGCCATCGTAATGTCCAGGCCGCAAGGCTCCTGTAGTGACGTCACACTTAGGGTCGTTTCAGCCGCAGTAGCAAGTCGGACGGCTCCTTTCACACGCAGTCACTCCAAAGCGAATATAAATTCATATTTATAGGAAAATTTTAATTCTATTTGGAGTTCACTGGCAGTTACATAAGTTACCACCAAATAGGCCTAATTATCGCTCAGCTAGTTCGAATCCTGCCGTTTTAGCGGGCATTTTATGAGTGAACAACATGGTACATCATCTGTGAACTTACTAGGACGTTTACACACACAGACAGGACAAAATTGCAGCATTTTGACGTCCTGTAAATGTTATATCAATAAAAAGAGGTATTGAAATAGTTACTCAAGATGTCAGTAAAGTTTAAATTTATTTTTTATCCACCCTTTCAATACAGTTAACATCTTGGTTTATAAAAGATACATGTTTCGGGATATTAAGAAGTTCCTTCCTCAGTCTACTGAGTGACTTAAAGAAAACATTTTTACACCATTAAGAAAATCGATAATAAACATGAAGAAAATCACACATTTGTATATAATCCATTCTACTTGCTAAAACCTGTCAAAAATATGCTAACATTTGCGTACCTATGTACAGAAATAGTTGGTACATGAAAAACATATAAAATTAAAACACTAAAACAACACTACTACGGGTGGCCTTGAATAGCCTTGCTGAAAACATTATGCACTGTGAAGATTTTCCTTAATATTAACCCTCTTAGTGCCAGGCGAAAAGGTAAAGGTGAAGTCTAAAAGTGCCAGGCTGTTTTAATGGAAAATGTAGGCTTTCAGAAAAAAATATGTATATCCCCTGTTTTCAAGATACGAAAGCGAAATTTAGTCAGGGAGTGCAGAACATAGCTATCTTAATTCAGGGAAATGTTCAGATCATTATGAAAATTATTTCTTTCTTTATTAATTAATTAATTAATTAAAATAATTTCTTCTGTAAAATAAAAATTAGCAAGTTTGATTATTCCTATTAACTTACCACATGCTTATAAATGGAGTAAAAATGAACACTGGAGAGCACACATACATAACAAAAGAACCAGGAAATGCAGTTTGATTCGTCACACACAAGATCGCAATCACTGTCCACAAAGTCCAAGAGTTCACCACTTGACTCATCAATCATTAATTCTTTAATTTCTTCCTCTCTCAAACAATGCTTCCTTCCCTTGGACGCCATGCTATTACGAGTCGCGCGTAAACAAGTCAAGGAACTTCAAATATCGCTCGAGTATATCGATAGACAGAAAACAAAAGATGTTTGCCAGAAAATGGTAGCTAGAACTCTCTTTAGTGGTCACGTCAAGTTTAGACGCCATTTTGGGTCTATAAGCCCCTCTAAGAATACAAAAACGAATAGTCTCTCAGAGCGACGGTGGCAAGTTTCGTTCATTTTATGAGGATCGCTCACAGCTACTCTGGCACTAAGAGGGTTAAAAATGGGGACATTGTTAAAAAAAAATCCTTGATTGAAATGAGTCAGATAATTCTATTAATGGAACCCCGACGGTATTAGGGTATCCGAGACCTAGGGAGTGTCTTCCTTTCGCGCCTTAATTAGCCCTTGTCTCATCTTTCCTGATACCCTCCTTCTGGGAGGGGTCAGCCTTCTTTTTCTTTTCCTGTTATCTCCTGCCTTCTGCTCAAGGCCCTCAAGGAGGTAGGGTGTATGTAGCCCCACCACTTCTGGTGCACCGTAGAAAGTGCTACACCCTCAGGAGCTCAAGGCTGGTGAGTTTGGGAGTTGGCGAGCCCGAGGGATTCCTGAGCTGGGTCCGTTTTCCCCTTTTGTCCCTTACCTTTGGGGCGGTACCTCTCCTCTCTCCCCTCTCCTCCTTTCATTATATTTCCTTTTCTCTTTAAGGGCTACTTAACAGCGGATCTTCTCTGAATAAAATAACTACTAGCTGACCCTTGAGCAAGAAAACATAAAAATCTCCCCTTTCCAGATAAAGGAGGTTAGAAAACATAACAGAACACTTTTGTCATTCACAACTAAGAAAAGAACCTACCGTCTGACTGGCACTTCCTCGAATGAATATCTTTTGTACAAAATAACAGATATACCTTGCTGACCCTTCTTCGAATAAACATAATTATCTATAAAAACACTATGTCCCCCATGGGATCCTGTCAGAAAAATAAGGTTCAAGAACCACTTCTTCGCATAAGAATGTATGTACCAATTCACTGCGGTTCTACTTGACCACCAGATAAATGTATGGTATAATGTTCAAAAATCAGGGTTACTTAACAGAGGATCTTCTCTGAATAAAATACCGTATTTGCTCGCATATATCTCGCATTCATTTCTGACGCCGTCATATGAATGACCGTAATAACCTTGAGGTAGAAACACGTTCGATTTAGTGAGCAACGAGTTGATCCGAACTTGTCCAATACGAGCCGATTACGGAACGAGGCGCTGCCTTGAGGCACATTCAAATTGGCGATTAGCGCGCCACAACAGTCATCAATACGCAATGTTATCGTTTGTTTTGGAGGGCAGATGTTTCTTTTATTGTTGTCCGTCAGTTGCCTTGTAGACATCAGTACCGGTACTCGGGCTTCGAAGATAAAGGGAATCTGTGCTATACCACTCGCTCGTATGTATCGAAGATTGCGCAAGTAGGCCTACTGTTACATCGCAGAGAAACTCAGTTCAGCCTTCTCGAATCACAATGATTACGTCTTTGCGCATTGCGTCTCATCAGAGCTTGGCCGTGTGAGAGCATACGGCGCGGCGTCAGTGTTAGCACGCAGTACATCATTAGTCTTCGTCCGCGGTCGGCTAAGTTCAAGCTCGCTCGTAGCGAGGAATCGATATGGAAGATGATCGTATCGATCGCTAAGCATCTGCGCTCTAAATTCCTTTTCTTCCTTGAATCATCCTTAACTAGCGTATTACGTCTTTTGCATTGGTTCTTAATGTTGCATAACCATAACAAATAGAAATAAATGGTGTCGACGGACATGGTAGTGAAGAGCTACTTGAAGACGGGCATCGCAAATGCATTGGACGGAAGTCGGTATGAAGCAGTATGGGATGAAGACCAGAATGATGTACGCGAGAGTATCTTGGAGATTGGCAGCAGTGACGGCAGTGACAATGAATAGGGCGAGTACCGTATGCCAGTTGCCTTGTTTCAGTAATGCAATTTTTTTTTATTTTTTTTTTTCCCGGGAATATGGTCATTCCCCGCGTATTATTATTATTATTATTATTTATTTACCATAAATCGTACACGAAGTATGGAAGGCCTAGTGAAAAAGGGCAAGCCCCACATACATATTTCATGCTTCACAGGCACAGCTTACATCTACATTTGTTTTAACAATATTTACAAGTTTTACAAAGATATTTGCAGTATTTACATATTTAGAATATTGACATAGTACATTTTTCTGTTCACTCACTCTCTCACGCACGCACTTTCATAACCTCGATCACGCGATACATTCATTCATTCCATTCAGATACTCATTCATTCAGCGAGACAATCAATCACTCATACAGACCTTTATTTATACAATGTACCTTTTTACGTACGGCTTGAATTTCCTAAGAGGTAAGATCTTGGCCTCCCCTGGCAGTGCGTTCCATAGCCGCGCAGAGCGGCCGTAGAAACCTGTCAGGTAAGCATTGCTACGTGCGAAGGGTGGAACGAGAGTTACACCTCGTCCTCTCCGAACTGAGCGATATGCCAATGACAGTCGGCAAAAAGGGTCAATATTAATGGAACCTGTAAGGGATTTTTTAAGAAAAATTAGATCAATTTGTTTGGCTGTTGCCTCTATAGATGGAAATTTTGACAAAGGGGAAGGGGAATAAAGAGCTATTAGCCTTTCTGCGCGGCGCTGTACACGCTGGAGCTTGTTCATGTTTTCCGCTGTAGTGGGATGCCAAGCAGGTAAGCCGTACGTTAATATCGGACGGACCATGCATGTGTAAGCCATACTGAAGGCTCTAGGTTTACAGCCTCTCATGTTTCTGTACAAGAAACCCAGAACTTTGGTGGCCTTACATCTTGCCTCTTAACTTTGTATGTTCCAATTCAGGGTGTCGGAGATTGTTACCCCTAATAGCTTTAAGTTTGTGCTCTGTGGGATGACACTGTTCATAATTTTGTATTCATTCTCAATGGGTTTTTGTGACCTGGTTATTCTTATGTATTTACATTTTTGTACATTTATATTTAAATTATTCACAGAACACCACAGCGATAAGTTGTCCAGATCTGATTTAAGACAGAGGGAATCTTCTTCATATTTAATGCCCCTGTATAGCACGGTGTCATCTGCATATAGTGACATTGATGAGGTGACACAGCGTATATCTCACACCGAAAATTTTCACACATATTTTCGGTCAAAAAAGTGCGAGATATACGCGAGCAAATACGGTAACTACTAGCTGACCCTTCAGCAAGAAAACTAAACTAATCTGAGCAGCTCAAAAAGTCAATGCACAGCCCAAAAACTGATCTGCGCTGTAACTTTTTTTGTCTTCATTCTACGGGGTTATTGGAGGTTATTAATACCATAAGGGAATATTTTTATAATCACATACTCCATTTATTTTCTGCAGTACTTCACTTAATCTTTCTATCTATATATTCTCACTTTTCAAACCTTTCATTTCTACTATCCACTAAAGTTATCTTTCCTTGACACATCTCAATCTTACTTCTTTTTCCAATCCAAAACATAACCCACATCATTCTTGCTAATGAGAATCTGAATAACTGACCAAATTTTCTCTCTTCTCATATTTTCTACAATCTCCAGAGATTTTCTAAACAGATACTAACTCAATAAATAAAACATGGCCCTCTTCTCCTTTACTGATGAACTATTCCAAGAAATCTCTTTATCTCAAACACTAAGGCCTGAAGTACCTGTACAATAGCCCACCAGCAAAGAGTAGTCATGATCCTAACCTACAAAATGAGCAGTGACATGTGACCACTGTAACCACATGTTACAGCGCAGCTCAAAAAGTCAATGCGCACCTAAAAAAAACTAATTTGTGAAGCTCAAAAAGTCAATGCGCAGCTCTAAAAACTAATCTGCACAGCTCGGAACATTTTTGTTATACACAACTAAAAATACCTGAAAAGCTACTGTCTTCCAAGCACTTCTTCACCCATGTATAAAGTGAGGAACTATTTAGAATATCCTAATCTGTGTCATCATTTCAGTCAGTATTAAGTTACTGTTGTGATTCTAGCACTATATGTTATCATCTTATGGTGTAAGCTACAGTACAGCAAAATTAGTAACTAATGTAGCTTATCTACTGCACCCTTCTGTAGAAATAATATAGGGTCATACTTTGCCTAGCTCAATCGATTCGGGGATGGTACATTAATTTCCCACGATATGACACATACATTCTAGGGTCATGAGCAACACAGGTCAACACTCAAAACAAAATTTAAAACTTCACAAAACTACATTTAATTATCAAAAAATGGCCCTCTACAAAAATCTTACATTAATCAAAAACCAAATTACAATAACAAAATTTAAAATACGAACTGGTTCCTTTATCAAACTTATGAACATCAACTACACATAAATTCCTCTTGACACTGTTATTATGGCCCCACGGAGCCTATATCAGGTCAGCTTTCACTTCCATAAAACATAACCAAAATAAATTATATTTAATCTACTGATTTTACACTACCTTCATAAAGATTCTCTTAGGGTAACTCCCAGAATGATCAGTAACATTCATATTAATCAATTACAAATTATTTTATTGATATATTTTCCTTGAGTTTTCTCAAAATGTGTTTTAAATATCATTGGAGTAGATCCACCAATGTTCCTCCTTCCTCTCACAATACATGTTAAGTACTACCTTTTTTGGGGTTTATCGTGCATTCCTTCAAATTAAACAATACTGGACCAAATCAATGAGATTTGTGTCTCCCTGACACCTTCCTATGTTCTTTAAAAGAACTCTCTGAAGTTCATGTTTCACGCTTGGGGAATTCATATTTTTTCTGGACTAATATTCCTAAAACTGATTTTTCCTTGAATATTTTTAGCAGAAAATGGCATTTATAACTCGTCCTAATGGATTATATCATCCATGGTTTCATTGATACTGCCGGAACAATCTTTACAACTTTGTAACTTAATTATCAGTAAGCTCCAACAAGCTATTACTACAGTCGGTGACCTTTTCTCGAGTGGTGTACTCAGCTCACATAATTTACGACCCTCGTCTCTCCTTCACTAGCGATGACACAGTGGTCTGCTTCCTTTCATCGGAGCTTGGCAAGTAACAAGGCTCTTTCAATTTAGAAGGTTTTAACGCATTTAAATCCTCCTATATTTATTTATACTTTTGCTCAATAGCAATTATTTAGCACAGAATGGTAAAGTAATTGATTCATGAGTATCCACGGTGCTAGGAGTGTTTTTGTGATCGTTAATTTGGGGGCACCAACATCACATGAGACATACAGTCTAATATAAAACCCAAACCAAGGGTCCAAAACCTCTCACACTGGGCGGTTCGAAGATACTTTTTGCTACTGGAGCGGAATATATGCTGAGGTGCTAATAACAATCCATATTTAGAGCGGAATAACTTCACAGACCTCTATAATTCATGCAACAAAAGCGGTACACAGCCAGTCCTCTTGTGCGAATACAACATAATTTGCTCCCTATCAGTCCTAGGACCGACGATTTGACTCATCAAAAAACTACCGCAGCAACTTCACTCAAGAATGATGCTCCCTTTTTTATTCCCAGCAAAATCACTTGATTCTACTTTTACATCTTCGCTCATATCAGCGGTAACAAAATATATTTCTCTTAAAACCTTCCATGAAAGCCTGTCAACTTCCTTCCTGTACTCCTTCCTTCAGCTGAATTTTACTTGGCATATCATTTTTAATTATTGATCATATTATCGCACAACAATACTAACCTTTTAACATTACATGGGCTTTCCATCTTACACAATTCAAATTCACCTTCACTTCATGTCCTGCTAAGACGCTATGCAACACATGTTCTACACACAACATATTACACATATACATTATTTCCCTGTTCTATGGTGGCACCGGGTGTGGATGAAGTGAGTGTTGAAATGGTGAAGGCAGCAGGGGAGGTTGGGAAACAGTGGCTGTACCGTGTGATGAGGGTTGTATGGAAGGAGAAAAAGACCCCAGAAGAATGGAAGAAAGGATTAATTGTCCCAATATTTAAGAAAGGAAGCAGAAAGGAGTGCAGAAATTACAGGGGCGTCACACTCATACCTCACTGTGCCAAGATATATGAAAAGATATTAGAAAGTAGAATACGAGCCAAAGTGGAGAGAAAATTGAGAGAGGAGCAGTATGGATTCAGACCTGGGAGATCAACAGTGGATCTCATATTTTCAGTGAGACAGCTCCAGGAACACCACTACGAATTTGGAGAGGATATGTTGATGGCCTTCCTGGACATCGATAAGGCCTATGATAGTGTGTGTAGGGAGAAGGTTTGGAAAGCAATGGAAAACATGGGAGTGGAAAAAGGGACTGTAGGCAGAGTGAAGGAGATGTATTGTGGAAGTGTGAGTTGTGTGAAAGTTGGAGGGGAAAGAACAGACTGGTTCAGACAAATGAGTGGCCTGAAACAGGGTAGTGCGCTGTCACCCCTTCTCTTTATTGTGGTTATGGACGAGGTAATGACACGGATAGCAGGAAAGATAGGGGAAGATAAGATGAAAGCAATGGTGTTTGCAGATGATCTCATGATCTGGGGAAACAAGGAGGAGGAAATTCAGGAGCAACTGAAGGCTTGGGAAGAAACAGTGGGAGAGTACGGATGGAAGTTCAACATCAGTAAATGTGAGATCCTGTTAACAACCAGGAAAAAGGACAGACCAATGAGTGGGATAACACTTGGAGGTGGACAGCTGAAGAAGGTGGAAAGTCTCAAGTACTTAGGAAGTATAGTGGAGGAAAGTGGGAGAAATGACAAAGAGATTACGGAACGTGGCAGACAGGCAGAAGCATTTCTGAGAAGCATTAGGAGCTTAGTGTGGAATAAAGATGTTCCACAAAAAAGCAAGGAAGTGTTATACAGAAGCTACTATATCCCGATACTGACCTATGCTTCAGAAACGTGGACAATGAAGAAAAGAGACATAAGCAGAATACAGGCAGGTGAAATGAAGTTCCTGCGAAGTAGGATCGGAGTAACAAGAAGAGACAGAGTGAGGAATGAAAAGGTCAGGGAAATGGTGAAAGAGGAGCCCTTGCAAGGTAGGATTGAGACATCAAGACTGAGGTGGTATGGACACTTAAAGAGAATGGATGAGAAGAAGATTCCCAAGAGGATACATGAGATGCAGATGCAGAAGAAACGACCAAGGGGAAGACCAAGAGATAGATGGCTGAAAGGAGTGGAGGAATGTGTCAAGAAGAGAGGCGAGGACTGGACCAGAGTGACAGCGGAGAGGTGGTGGGAAGAAAGGACTAAGTGGCGAGGCTTATGTTCCAAACAGACCCAGCCTGGGGCTGGAAACTGTACAAGATGATGATGATGATGACTATGGTGACACAGAATTATCCAGAATGCACGACCCTCCAACAATTCATAATGAAAAATAGTGAGTACTTACATTATCTGGCGGTCTTCTCCAATGAATGCGGAACTTGTGGTCCACCATTATAATGCATTAACCCTTCATCTCATACCCGTAACATATTTCCACATAAATTTTCACTTTACACATTATATTCTGAACATACATTTGCACTTCAATTTGCTTTCCTGACTTTTTTTTTTTTTACTCCTCAAATCTTTCTTTATTCGTGTCAGAAGTATCGACTTTTCACATAGATATTTTAAAATACACGATATATACATTGCTACTATACAAATATACAGATATACACATATAAACAATCCCACTGAGCAACAAAATCGGAAGCTAGATAATTCTTGCCCAGTATTGGGCGACGTCAATAGCATTAGAGGAAGCTGCAACCAAGTCTATCATAGTGCACTTTGAGGGACATAAGACACACTGACATAAATGTTGGATCGTTTGCTGCTTTCCACAATCACCGAGTGATGAGTCGCTTGAGAAACCCCACTTCCGAAGATTTACTTTTGTTCTGTCGACTTCTGTACGGAGTCTGTTAAGGGATTTCCAGGTTGTCCACTTCTCGTGGTGTCCACATGGAAGACTTTCCTTCGGCTCCATCCAGTTGGAGAGATGGCTGGTTCTTTCTTTCCACATCTTGATCCTAGCATTCTCCACTTTCCCCTCAAGGTTAACTGATGTGCGGAGAAAACTTTTTCTGGATTTCAGCCTCCGGGTGGCTGGGTGGTATCCATAGAGGGGATGTGCTTCTGAAGTAGATGATTGGAGCCTTTCTTTGTTAGCTGCTACCTCCCTACGAATCTCACCAGGAGCAATACCAGCTAGAAGTTGGATCTTCTCAATGGGTGTAGGTTTCAGGCATCCAGTAATGATCCTGCAACTTTCGTTGAGAGCGATGTCGACTTGCTTCGCATGGGCTGACCTGTACCAAACCGGGGAGGCATATTAACCTGCAGAGTAGCATAAAGCTAGAGCTGATGTTCTGATTGTTTGTGGTTGTGTTCCCCAACTGGTTCCTGACAATTTGCGTAGAATGTTGTTTCTAGCAGCTATCTTTTGTTTTACGTTTTGGCAATGTTTCTTGTATGTTAGTGTGCGGTCCAGCATAACTCCCAAATACTTTGGTGTAAAGCAATGTTCCAGTAAGTTCCCTTTCCAGATAACTTTGAGTTTCTGTGATGCCTGTGCATGCCACAGATGGAACGCGCAAATTTGGGTCTTAGCTGGATTTGGTTTCAGTTGGTTTTTCTCATAATAGGTACCTAGCTCTTCTAATGCAACAGTTAAAGAGGTCTCTGCTTCATCAAAGGTTTTAGTCTGAGTAGTAAGTGCTAGGTCATCGGCATAGATAAAGCTTTTAGTACCTTCTGGCAATGGCTGGTCATTTGTGTAGATGTTGAAAAGAATAGGAGCCAGTATACTGCCTTGAGGGAGTCCATTCCTTTGATTTCTCCATCTACTTCGGCGTCCGTGGAATTCAACAAAAAAGCGACGATTTTCCAGGAGAGTAGCTATCATCTTGGTTACTTTGATGTCTGTAATCATTCTGTAGAGCTTGTGTAATAATATCCTGTGATTTACCGTATCGTAGGCGGCGGAGAGTTCCACAAAAGCCACACCAGTGATCTTCTTCTTCTCAAATCCATCCTCAATGTGTTGAGTTAGATGTAGAACCTGTGCTGTGCAGCTCTTTCCTGGGCGGAAGCCACACTGCTGAGGTATTAGAGCGTGGTCAACTACTCCAATTAGGCGGTTTAACAGCATCCTTTCCATTATTTTGTACAGATGGCAGAGTAAGGAGATTGGTCTGAAATTTTTTGGGTCCGAAGGATCCTTTCCAGGTTTCAGAAATGCAATCACTTTGGATTTTCTCCATATTTTAGGAATTTTCAGAGAAGTAAAACAATTGTTGAAGAAGTTCAGAAGCCATCCCTGTGTGGTTGAACTGAAGTGTTTTATTTGCTGTATTGTGATGTCGTCTAATCCTGCCGCTTTTCCATGTTTGGCACATTGAATAGCTTTCTGTAATTCCTTTATTTCAAATGGCCGGGAAAGGTTACTGGACATCATTTCTCCATTTTCCAGGATATTGTGTTCCATTTTCCTTATTGGGCGATTGGTTTTCCCATTGGTGACAAGCTGATTTGCGATTTGGTTTGCCGTAACATTTGCATGGACTGGTACCTTGGTTAGATCATTGCTAAGTCGTTTTAGAAGCTTCCAAGCCTTTCTGCTGTCCCTTGACATATCTGTTTCCTCCATGATTTTGATCCAAGCATCTTTCTTTGCCTCGGCAATTAATGAAAGCTGTTTCCTTCCAGCTGACACAGTGTCTTCACTTAGTGGATCTTCCTGAAACAGTGAAATATATGTGTTCATTTGAGCAGCCGTGTCTGAAGTTAGGCTTTGTATATAATTAACTCTGCAGCCTCGTGGTATGGAAACGCGGGAAGCTTCCTTCACTGCTTCAACAAACTGATCATACACCTCTGGTGTTGGCTGGATATCTGATATTATTGTATCAAGAGTTGAGCTGAACTTCTGCCAGTCTGCTTTTTTGAAATTATACCTCCTTCGAAATGGAACCTTTATTGGCCGAATTGCTGAGAAGAGTTGACACATTATGGGTCGGTGTTGGGTATTTGGAATAGGATTACACATTGATTTCACGCATTGTTGTGCCACGTGTTCGCTAGCAAATATGAGGTCTGGGTTGAAGCCTCGTCGCCATCTACTGCTGTTAAAGGATGGAGGTAGTTTGGGGTCATGAACAAGTTGTAATTGGAAATCATCAGCCCATTCTAACACTGCCTCTCCATTATCATCGTCTTCTGTATATCCCCATGCACTGCTATGGCTGTTGAAGTCTCCAACCACAAAGTTTGTCTTTTGATTGTTGTAATTGTTTGGAGTTCGGAAGGAGAAATTCACATTGGGTGGTTTGTAGACACCTGAGATGGTGCAATTGCTGAGTTCCACGGTTATTATCTCGATTTGGTTTTCGGTGGTGACTGCAGCAGACAAAATTTGTAAATCTGGTTTGGCAAAAACAGCACTGCCATACTGTCTATGGGGAATTTCGGCCACGAGTCTCATCCCCGCTATTTTAGGTCGCCGCAGTTGCTCATCTCTGTGGGTTTCGTGAAGGCATAATATATCACATGCATGTGTTTGACAGAGCTGATGTAACATTCCTTCTTTAGATGTAGGCAAGCCTTCAATATTTACAGATATAATGGTTAGTGTTGGTCTTGATAATGACCGCTCTGTACTCCTCAAATAGGATTATACTCTTATTAATTAACACTGTAAAACACTTATAAAATTATTTACGCAATACATTCACTCGAGCATACAATAATGCTTCTCTTCACATGTAGCTATTGTCCTTTTCTATTCACACGTCCGTTACAATTTTCTGTATTTGTCTCGTCCGGAAAATGCATGTAACTGGCAATTCTACCACCTGTCCTCGATCTCTCCTGACAAATGAAAGTCTCTGATCTCCTCCTTCCGTTGGTCTCCTATTCCCTTTGGGAAGTTCTACTCTCAAAGTTTTTGTCCTGGGTTCGATTAACGCGGGACTCGCTCGGACTACTTCCCTATCACTACTATAGCGCTCTTTAATTGTGGTTCTATTTTGCACAAGTTCCCTTAGAACCAAGACCTAGTCTTGAACTAGTAGCTTAGCAATATGTGGTCCTCAACTCTAGTCTCACAAATAAATAAACTTTATGTTCTGATGACTTAAACTGGCTTCGAACTGTTACTGCTACTATCGACTTGTAACTATAAGTTGAACTCGTGTCCCTTGGACCGACACTCTGTCACAAACTTCCCAGGCACGGGCCAAGTTTTGACTGTCACACTAGCGTTATGACCTCACTTGGTCTCGAGCATACTCGTTGAAACCTCTCAAGGTTTACGAATGACTGTATACTGGCGAAACAGTAAGACACCCTCTGGGTGTTCCTGAAGACTGAATACTTCTTGAAACAGTGTGACTCGCTGCTAGGGTTCGCTAGACTGAATACTTCTGCTCTGGCGAACGGCCTATTTATTCAATTTGGTAAAAATTTAATCCGTTCAGTCCTCCTGAAAATTAACTTTTGAAGTAATACTCGTAGCGCGTTGAAAAAATTACTCCTGTACTCTCCAGAGTTCCTAGGTTCCAAAAATATTTCTTGATTCCAAAATTGATCGTTCAATTGTTCTATAAAAATTTCCAAAGTATTTTGATTCGGCGTAGGCGGTCCTCTTTACTGGTATCTCTGCGTGATATTAATGCGCCCTCAATCCATGACGTAATGCCAAGTCATCATTTCTTTTCTGTTTAATTATTAGAAAGTTTTATAATCTTAATAATTCTCTTTCTAATTATCCATCACTGTAGTGTGTTCAAATGTTATTAATTTTTCTCTAAACTCAAAATCCATGTTATTTCACAACATTTCAAACCACGCCCATGGCTGATATCAAATAAATACTGCTGCATAAGCTTTGATCGGGGATTTCCCTGCTCGTATGAGAGCCTTGCTTGTTGCGTTATCTGAATCGTAGGAATGATCTCTCCTCGCACACGTGCTGATACTGTCACCTCTGACTCATTCCCTGCTTTTTGCACTCAATGTTACATGCTCTGTAGAAATCTCATCTGGCTTATAACTGAATTCTTTAAGAATACTATATTCCTGTCTTATATAGTACAGGATTCGATTCCTTGTGCCGTAGACCTCATATCTCGGCTTTTGCTCTGTCATCTATCCAATGGTCCCTAGTTCTATTATTCCTCACATTACTAAGAATATCCTATGATCCTTAGCTCGTGTCCTCTTGAGCCCTGCTCAGAAGGGCACAGAACCCCCCTGTCAAATCAAATAAATTTCTGAAGAATTATGGAAATTGATTTGCCTTTTAAACATCCATGGATATTCTTCTCACTCTCGTGGTTTAGTTACATTCACTAGGGTTTCCTTCACTCCTTTGGTTTTAGTTACATACAAGGCTTCTCTTGACCTGCTTAAGTTTGTCATCTCTGGTGTACCCACAAGTTACCTTCAGAAACACAAACAGAAAAACGATAAATAAAAACAGAGAGCAACTAGGGTATGTGTGTGGAACGGCTGGACAAATTACCATACCCAGGTTGCATTTAAATTGAGAGAAGAGCACTAAAACTAAACTTGAAGAAAACACGAATCACATTTCATAACATTAAAATATAATTGAAGGAAAGAACATCTTACATGCTTGTTTAAAAAAGGATGTAACATAAAAGGTAATAAATAGAACAAACAAATTAATAATCAAGAAGCAAGGAACCAATAAAATTAAGAAGGAGATGGAATTTAATTACCCAATTTCAATGAAGAAGTTCAAATATGCGAGAACCAATTATACCCTACATCAGTAGAATTAGATTCCGAAGAAAAAAAAATACATTATCATCGTATAGGTTCGAAGAATGACAAGTTCAAACCACCAAGAAGATATCTCTTGGAAATTAATAAGATAATTCTTGAAATCTTTTAGTTACTCAGGAGCAAAGGCAAGGTACGTGCGTACGGCATGAAAATCCAAAATGACTGACCTCAAGTCGACATGAAAAATTAATTACATTGTTTCCGAGAAAAACGAAAACAGATAACAATCCCGGAGAGTATCCAGGCAACGGACCATGGAAAAAAATAAAATACATATCATAAGTGGTGATATTTTAAACAGAGTCTTTAAGAGACCACGCTAACGAGACGAGGAAAAGGAAAATTAACTGTTACGAAAAAAAATTTAAGGTTAGGAAAATTCCTCGCTCAAAACAAAATGAGATCTGAACATTACACAGCTCGGCACGTCAGAAAAAAAAAAAAAACACAACCCTCCCAAAATACATATAAATAAGTGTATTACATCAAGTTAAAAATAAGGTATTGGAACTTTCTCTTCATGCTTAGGCCTACTCGGTTCTACAAACCAAGTGACTTACTAACGGCAAAATAAATGCCAACTGCGCTAAGATAATTATTCAACAGCTCAAGACTGCAACATATAAAATATGTAGAATAACACCAACACAAAATACTCGTATCGACGACCAATTCACCTTTTCAGATCACAAGTAGTTCCAATAACTTTTAACACATAACAAACCTTAATAAAGAGATGTATTCCTGTAGCCAAACTTCATACATTGCGTTTTCTTCATGTCTACATATTTAATCCGATGACAGATATTTCTCAACGGTGGGCGGTAAATGTAAATCACGTAGAGATGAAATAATATCGGGGAAAGGAAGTTTACCTGGCCTACGGCCAGATAATCCCCGTTTTACACCAGAGATTTAGTTCTCACATCTTTCCTTCTTGCAAGAATTCCTTCAACTTGCATTTGTTAATTCACAACAACAAGAAGAAAATGGCGGCCGTTCGGGTACGAACGGAGCCGATCGTGAGGCCTCGTGTTCTCCGGAACTAAGTACCAACATTTGCCACACGAGCGAGCCATCGACAAGACAGACACGCTGAACGTTGCCGGCTCACTAGTTCGGACAGTCACCAATAGATACCGAGAAGATCAAGTTTGCAATCACAGCCGCCCGCGGTAACGACTGGAATGCACGTTAATATTTATTAACGGGTCATCTCTCCCCCACACAATGCTGGACAATAGGCAACAATTGTTCACAAGTTTATGGTTGGGGGGTAAAAGATACACCGAGAAAATATGACCTGAAAACATACATCAGTTCTCACAACACCTAGTACACCAAACTGATCGTTCCATGATTAGATACACCCAAGTTTTTTCATGCATCTGAAAATCACCAACATGCGTAAAATTCCAACTCTTACTTGGCAGTAGTACAATCTTTTTTTTGGATACAATAAAATACAGAAATGAGTCTTCATAGGATGGAGGAGACTCGGTCATTCTCAGTGCTGAGGTCACGGCTTAGCATCACGACGTCCGGGCCCTGGACATTCGCGACAGTCACAACGCTCTTCAAACAGGATGACGATATCGCCAACATTTGATCTGAAATCAAATCGTACTCCGACAGCAATGGTCCATTTCTTTCTTCATCACACTTTTTGATTAACATCAGTTACGACAAGTCCATAGTTAAACATGATTTAGGAAAAATTTAGGCTAACAGAAGATACATAACTAAGTTTTAACTAAGGTTTCCCCATCAAATTTTTGAGATTCCTTGCTTTTACAAATTTAAAATACAACTTTATGATCATTAATTTGAAACATCACAACCTCTCTTAACATGAGACATATGCACCCTAAATATTTTCTTTTTCTGAGGGTCCTTTACAAGTAATGTCACCGGAGTGATAAAACTTATAATTTCACAAGGGCCACGGAATCTTGTGACTAGCTTGCCAGATTCTCTAGAACCAACTTCCTTAACAGAAAAATTCTTGACAAAAACCATGTCCCCAATCTGAAGTGACGTAGGTTTACGTCCTTTATTATACCTCTGCTGTAGTTTCTCGTGTGCCACCTTCATATATGTTTTGGCCTTTTTCCAAATAGAACGTACGTTCTCATTCATGACTTTATCAGGCAACAATTGATTAATAGTCCACAAATTAGATATAGGGGAATTTGGGACGAAGGAGAACATTAAATTGAAAGGGGTGGTACGATGAGATTCATGCACCGCAGTGTTGAACGAATAAGTTAACCAAGGAATGCAACTGTCCCATAATCTATGGTCCTTATGATGGTAAGCAATTAACGCAGCTCGAAGATTCCTGTTCACCCTCTCAGCATACGATCCTTTAGGATAATAGATAGAAGATGTCACATGGGAAATGGATAACTCGAAACAAAAATTGCGGAAAACATGTGATGTAAAGCATTTCGCGTTATCTGATACCAGAAATTGGCAGGGGCCAAAAACAGCAAAAATATGGTTAAGACATTTAATTACCGTTTCAGTGGTAGCTGAACGAGTTGGGAACAACCAGTTAAAACGACTGAAGCCATCCGTACAAACCAGTACAAAACGGTTACCCAGCTTCGACAGCGGCATCGGGCCGACAAAATCTACGAACAATCTTTCCATTGGTTTATCGGAAAGTTGAGACGATAACATTCCAACCTTAGTGTTAGGAGATGGTTTTGCCAATTTACATGTTGTACAATTATTTACCAGTCTTCTGATGTCACCATCCATACCCTTCCAGATAAAATTTTGCCTCACCTTTAATCTGGTCTTATATACTCCTAAATGTCCACCGATAGGAGACTCATGAAAGTATTTAAAGATCTCGCCTACTAAAACAGTGGGAAGAACAATCTTAGGTGTTCTATCAGAACGGGCCAAACAACATAAGATTCCATTCCTTAATGAATATGGTTTTACAACTTCACCAACCTCTAATTTTCTTATAATCTCACTTAGAACTGGATCTTCCTTTTGATATTCAGATACATCCCGAAACAACATGGGACAGTTAGACAGAATTACGTTTGACATGTTATGTTCCAAAATTGCGTTACACTTCACATTTTCCTCAACCTCAACATTAGTGTCACCATACATCCGACTTAAACAATCAGCGATGACATTTTCACTCCCTCGGATGTGACGTACAGAGAACTTAAAGGAAGAAATTCGAGTGGCCCAACGAGCTATTCGACCAGTTTTCCTAGGTCTGCCAAGAACCCAACTCAAGGCTTGGTTATCTGTTTCTAACTCGAAGGGTACATGTTCGACATACAACTTGAACTTTTCAAGAGCATCCATGACGGCCAAACCTTCGAGTTCATAAACAGAGTAATTTCTTTCTGCATCATTCAGAGTGCGGGAAGTGTATGCAATAGGTAATCTACCTTTTCCATGGTCTTGTAGTAACACTGCACCAACAGCACTATTGGAGGCATCAGTTTGCACAATAAAGGTTTTGGAGAAATCAGGGATGGACAAATAGGTGCATTTATCAAAGCTAATTTCAAATCTTCAAATGCTGCTTCTTGCGAAGGACCCCAAACAAAATTAACTCCCTTCTTCCTCAACATATTTATAGGAGCAGCACGCTGAGCGAAATTGTTAATGAACTTACGGAAATAGTTCATCATACCGATGAACCTTGATACACCTTTAACATTCTTAGGGGGCTTAAAGTCACGAATCGCTTGGGTTCTCGAATGATCTACAGAAATTCCAGACGATGTTACGATATGTCCCAAAAATGAAATCTTGGGTTTAGCAAAGGAAACTTTAGATGGTTTTACGGTAAGACCAGCTTTCTTTAGACGAGACATAACCTCACCAATATGTTCCAGATGATCATCAAAGTTCTCACTGAATATGACTACGTCGTCTAAATAATGATACACAAACTTGAACTTGATTCCATCAAATACCATATCTAGCAATCGGCTTAGGATGGCCGCACCCGTGGAGATCCCAAATGGTAAACGGTTAAAATGAAAGAGATTCCAGTCAGTGGAGAAGGCTGTTAGATGTTTAGAATCTTCAGTTAATGGAATCTGAAAGTACGCGCGATTCAGATCTAAAATCGTATACCAGTTAGCACCCCTAAACCATGCAAAGCAAGATCTCAGATCAGGAAGCGGGATGGACTGCTGAATAACCTTTTTATTAAGAGCTCGATAATCAACAACTGGGCGAAATTTACCGTCAGATTTAGGCACCAAGAAAATAGGTGACGAATACGAGGAAGTAGACTTACTAATGATCCCTTCATCTAACATCTCGTCGATTATCTCTTTCAAGATTTTCATCTTGGGAGGGGCTAGTCTATACGGTGGCGAACTGACTGGAATATTATCAGAAACAACAATCTTGTATTCCAATAGATTGGTCACCCCTAACTTATTCGTCAAAACCTCAGGGAAGGATGAACACAGTTCACGAAGTTTATCAGCTTGGTCAGGTTTAAGATTTTCAAAATTAAACTCCTCAATGGTGTCAGAACCAGATATAACTTTGGAGGAATTCACTCCGGAAAAACTAAGACAAGGCTTGAAGTTTAATTTTAAATTAGGCTTAAAACGAAACCAACATGACCTGTTTCTAAGGTCTAGTAACAACCCAACATGAGACAAAAAATCAGCACCCATAATGGCGTCGCAAGATAAATTATTTGCAACCCAAAAATCATATCTCCAAGTGAAATTTAAAATGCGGATCTTTAAGTTTACCATTCCTAAAACTTCAAGACTAGAACAGTTCGCTGACACAAAATTGTTCGGTTCTTTAATAAGTTTTCCAAATTTGCATACTGACCTCATATTTTCAAACCAGTTTTTACTTAAAAATGATTTCACACTACCCGAATCGATCAGAGCAGTAACAGGTTCGTTATTTACCCAAATATCAATAAATGGTGAACAATGTTTAGAAACTTCAGAAATGCGACTACATAACCTCACTTTAGGTTTAAGACTTCTGACATCATCAAAATAATTATTTACCTCCATAGAATTTATTTTAGAACTATTTGACGCATGGCAATCCGAAGAAGTCTCCTTACGATTTAGTCATAGGTTATGTTTAGGTCTCCTCGTACACCATTTAGCAATATGTTGAAATGATCCACAAGTATCACATCTTCTCCTGTTATTCGACGTGCGATTACCCGAATCGAAGGAATTTCTATTTTGGAAACGAGGGCCTTGCGAGCTATCATAACAGATAGGATTTCCAGAATCCTGAGATAGATTAGAATTAAAATTAGGTGGAGGAACATTGGCAACTCTCAAGGAATCGGAATGTTTGATAATACCCGAATTCAACACAAATCTGTTTAAATCAGAGAAATTTACGGGAATACTGCATGTTGTCAAGTATGACCTGCTTTCTGGATTAATCCCTTCCAATATAGAAGCCACAATTTGTTGTTCACTTAATTGTACAGAAAAAACTCTAGCATAAGACTTGATATCAGTTACATAATCATTTAAAGACTCTTCGAATCTCTGAACTCTATAGAAAAAATTATGCATCAGCATACTCAAAGCACGACTAGGAATAAATGAACTTAATATTTCACGATGAAATCGATCAATGGAATAACAACCTTCCATGGCTACAATTAACTTTTCTCTCAATAAACCAGAGGTATAAGGAAAGATCAGGTTGAAAATTTGACTATCAGGACACCCAAATCTTACAGCATTGTCAGCAAGGTCAATAAATTGCTTTAAAAATTTTATTAACAGGTTAGCATCGTTACCGTTGCACATCTCTAGATTTTGGATGCAAGCATTTAAAGGATGAGGTACACTACCAAACTTAATTCCCAATTTAAACTCCCCACGAGTATTATTATTTACATTAGATGACACATGTTCTAAATTAATAGGATTTTCAGAACATAGGGGCGATAATCTTTCATCATTCGACCTAGCATTTGATAAATTACCCCTAACCTGGTTGCTCGCAGCACCAGAAATGGACACATTAGCAAAGGAAACATTTATATCATCAAGATTTTCAAGGTTATGACGTGATGAGGTCGACCCTGTTCTGACATTGCTACACTCTGACCTAACCTCAGATATTCTGCACGCACTTGGATAGTTTTCCTGATTATACATAGTTGCAGGTTCACTATGATTCGACAAAGATCCACCAAAACTTCCTAAATTGCTTTCAACACTGATATTATGCACCAATTCGTTCAATCCACTAATAGAAGGAACCCCTTCATTTGCACACACACCAGGGTTAACACTCGCACTCTCACTATTATTTGGGAATAACGCAAAAAAGCAATCAACAAGTTTAGCACGCAGAGAAATTAATTTTAAATGTAATTCAGGATCTCTATCCTGCCAAACTTCTATTAAATCACGAAGGCGATGGTACCAATGTAAACAGCGGACCTTAAATCTGATAAGTTGAGAACTAGGCGGAGCACAGTCAGAGTTTAACGAATGAAAAACCACAATTAAACTTTCAACAGATGGTACAATAAGGGACTTACCTAACGTCCAGTCAAATTTCCTCCAGTTTGGTACACGTACAGGATTATCCGAAACTGCATTCAGTAATATCAGATCCCTTTCCCTATTTCCAGAGGAAGTAGAACCTCTAATCAGGAGTTCATAGATAATTTCTTCTTTGGTCAAACTGTAAGCTGCCCCAAGATTCCGTTGCTCCATTTATAGTCGACATGAAACATAAAATCACATAGGATTAATACAAGATTTTTTCAGAATAAGTAACCCTTTTATGCCTATGCCTTCTCCAAGTCAAACCCAGTACACATTCTCTCAACAAAATACAAGGTGGAAACAAAACCACGCTCTGCTACCAAAATATGTACCCACAAGTTACCTTCAGAAACACAAACAGAAAAACGATAAATAAAAACAGAGAGCAACTAGGGTATGTGTGTGGAACGGCTGGACAAATTACCATACCCAGGTTGCATTTAAATTGAGAGAAGAGCACTAAAACTAAACTTGAAGAAAACACGAATCACATTTCATAACATTAAAATATAATTGAAGGAAAGAACATCTTACATGCTTGTTTAAAAAAGGATGTAACATAAAAGGTAATAAATAGAACAAACAAATTAATAATCAAGAAGCAAGGAACCAATAAAATTAAGAAGGAGATGGAATTTAATTACCCAATTTCAATGAAGAAGTTCAAATATGCGAGAACCAATTATACCCTACATCAGTAGAATTAGATTCCGAAGAAAAAAAACAAAAAAACACAACCCTCCCAAAATACATATAAATAAGTGTATTACATCAAGTTAAAAATAAGGTATTGGAACTTTCTCTTCATGCTTAGGCCTACTCGGTTCTACAAACCAAGTGACTTACTAACGGCAAAATAAATGCCAACTGCGCTAAGATAATTATTCAACAGCTCAAGACTGCAACATATAAAATATGTAGAATAACACCAACACAAAATACTCGTATCGACGACCAATTCACCTTTTCAGATCACAAGTAGTTCCAATAACTTTTAACACATAACAAACCTTAATAAAGAGATGTATTCCTGTAGCCAAACTTCATACATTGCGTTTTCTTCATGTCTACATATTTAATCCGATGACAGATATTTCTCAACGGTGGGCGGTAAATGTAAATCACGTAGAGATGAAATAATATCGGGGAAAGGAAGTTTACCTGGCCTACGGCCAGATAATCCCCGTTTTACACCAGAGATTTAGTTCTCACATCTTTCCTTCTTGCAAGAATTCCTTCAACTTGCATTTGTTAATTCACAACAACAAGAAGAAAATGGCGGCCGTTCGGGTACGAACGGAGCCGATCGTGAGGCCTCGTGTTCTCCGGAACTAAGTACCAACATTTGCCACACGAGCGAGCCATCGACAAGACAGACACGCTGAACGTTGCCGGCTCACTAGTTCGGACAGTCACCAATAGATACCGAGAAGATCAAGTTTGCAATCACAGCCGCCCGCGGTAACGACTGGAATGCACGTTAATATTTATTAACGGGTCATCTGGGTTTATTTTAGCCTCCACTTACGGGGGACATCTCCTAAAGTGGGCTATTTGTCACCTCCGGTTTCCCAGTAGTCATCAAACTTGCTAGCTGCAGTCTAGTGGTCTGGCTTCCTGGTTTGTTGTCACATTCTTCTTCTTAGGAATGGAGGCACCTTGTCCCTCTTCATTCATTTCTTTTCGACTACCTGAGTCCGTAGTTCGATTCATTTAACTCTACAGGTATGCCTTGTCCCTACCCGTCGAGTCATTTCTCTCCCTTCTTACCCGTGTCTTCTCCACCCATTTTTTCCTCCTCCTCCTCTTCTCCTCCTTCTCCATTTTCTTCTTTCTCTTCTTCATTCTCTTCTGCGTCTTCCTCTCTTTCTTCGTCTGAACTATCATTATATTCTTCCTCTTCCATTCTATTTTCTTCTTCGGCTTGTATTTCTTCCGCCATTGTTCTATCCCATTTTATAATTAAGGCTATGGCTATAGTCTCAATCCCCCCTCCATAATGTTGTATATCATCTACCGTTCCTCCTACACTTGTTTCTCGTAAATGTACAGTAGTGACTGGTAAATGATTCAAGACATTTAAGCAGTATAACATCACTTCATAGTTACCCATACATCTTTCAATGGCCTTCTGATAGTATATGACTGCTTGAATGATCTCCATATTCTCATATCCCTCTTTTTCTAGTATTTATTGAGGAATAACCTCTTCTCCTTCTTCTTCCTCTTAATTTTCTATATCATTATTTTCTTCTTCTTCTCCTTCTTCATCATCTTCTTGATCATAATTAATTTCTTCTTGTCGTCATTCTTCCTTAGCATGAAATTCTTCATCTTCCATCCGTTTCCATTTAAATATTACGGTGGCAGCGTGCCCGACATTCCCTTCATACTTCCTAAGTACGTTCACTGTTCTGCCCACACCTGTTTCTTCCAGGTGCCTCACTGTGACTTGTAACGGGTATAGTTGCGGGTCCAGTTGTTTCATACAATAGACTTTGTCTTTTCCATGACATCTCTCTAATGCTCTTTGGTAGTATATTATTGCATTTACCATCTCCATATTTTCATATCCTTCTTCAGAAGGTTGGTCATCTTCATTTTCGTTCTTCCTTTCCTCTTCTTTGGGCAACTTCCTCCTGCTTAGCCTGTTTCATGTTTTCTCTTTAATCCGCCTCTTCCATTCTCTGTATTTCCTTTTATTGATATAAATGTGATTTTTCTTCTTCTTCTTTCCTCTTCCCCATAGATGTGCTTTTCTTCTATTTCTTACTTTCCATCTTTTCTCTATTCTCTTCTTTTACTTTAATTTCCAACTGTAGAACGGCTGCAGAATATGCTATTGATTTAAATGTGGTTTTTTTTTCTTCTTTCCTCTTCCCCATAGGCGTGCTTTTCTTCTATTTCTTACTTTCCATCTTTTCTCTATTCTCTTCTTTTACTTTAATTTCCAACTGTAGAACGGCTGCAGAATATTCGTACCCGTTTGGTTGATAGTTGTACTTTCTTTGGTACTTTGAGCCCCTATTACTTGTACGCTTTTCCCAATCTCTATTCCTCTTGAGTTTCTGCTCCTTTCTGGATGACTATCTTTTCGGCTTCTACTTGGCTATCCTCTACTTCTCTACAATCCATTTCTTCTTCTGACCTTTGTTCTGGCTGAACAATTACTACTATTTGTGGTTCTGCTACACGCTCAGAAGTAACCTGACCTGAGTTTTCCCTATCACAATACCGTTCCCCGAGACTATCATTCTTTTCCTTTATTTCCTGAGGGGACTTTTATGATATGTTCCTATTTAACTCTAAATCAAAATCTAATTGCATCTGCATTTCTGGGATGAGACGTGCAACTTTATTTATTATAATACCTTGCCCTGACGCCATTTGAGTCTGCATCACTGGAACGTTACTCATGATCTGACAATTTTCCTGCTCTACGAGCTCAAACCTTTCTTTATTTTCTAAAGATACGATGTCACCTTCTACCTGTGCAACATTTTCTTTGCAATTTTCATGCTCAACATCAAATTTACAATTTTTTCCTGCTCTTTTCTTATGAAAATGAAAATCCACAGCCTGTTTCCAGTCTCCGACCGGGTCAGGAATGGAATGAATGAAGCCCCCATCTAGCGGCGAGGATTTGAACTGTGCCGGCTGCCCAGGCCTGACGCACTCCTCTGGGGCAATGATTAAATGAATGACAGATGAAATGAAATGATAGTGGAGAGTGTTGCTGGAATGAAATTGTGACAGGGAAAACCGGAGTAGCCGGAGAAAAACCTGTCTGCCTCCGTTTTGTCCAGCACAGATCTCACATGGAGTGACCGGGATTTGAACCACGGACCCAGCAGTGAGAGGCCGGCGTTCTGCCGCCTAAGCCACGGAGGCTTCTCTTTTCTTATGCGTTTCTTAAATCTTCCTTTTGTTCTTTCCAGAGATTCTTCCATTCTCGGAAGCTGAACATTTTTTTAACTCTTGTAAGTCTTGCACTGATATCTTAATACCATCTTCTATCCAACTCATTTATGATCTACACTATAATTTCAATCTCTTTTGCTACATTATCTCTCTGTTCCTTTACATCTACTTGCCTATCCTGATCTTTATAATCTATTTTCACATAGTTTTTCCATAGTTTCTCCCTTATTTCCTGATTCTCTTCACGTATTGCTTCAACCTCTTTCTTTATCTCCAGGATCTGTTTATCCTGGGTCTCTTTCTTGATTTCTTCCCTTACATCAAGTTCTTCTCGGAGCATATTCACTTCTTTGTTCATTTTCTCCTGAACCTCAAATATATTTTTTCTAATTATCATGAGCTCCCCTTGAGTGTGTTCTTGGTGTTGATTCAATACCACTAAGTCACATCGAACTAGATCTATTTCCTGATGAGTTTTTCTTACTTGTGCCTTCATATTAGTCATCTTTTCTTGCACATCCTCAATATCTAACTTGATATTTCCTATCTCCCGACCTTGCTCATCACTATCAATTTTTCGCTGTGTACGCTCGTCTAATTTCTTTCCGTACTCCTCCATTTTGCCTACCCGACTCGCCTCATACTCCACTAATCTTCCGTCGACCTGTTCTGTAAATTCGGTAAACTGTTTCTCCCTTTTATCCGCATCGACCTGATTCTGGCGTTTCATATCATAAATCTCCTCTTTTACTTTCTCGAAATTCCCATCTAAATTTCCGACTTTCTCTTCTACCTGATCAAATTTGCTTTCAAGCTTCTCAAAACTATTCTTAATCTCCTGCCGGGATGCCTGACATACATTCATATTGGACACTATTTTAGCGTGTAATTTATCCTCCATTTCTTGGATCTAACTTACAACAATGTCTTTATATTCCTTCACGTTTGTCTCACATTCCATCTGCAAAACAACCAATTTATTTTCCACGGTATTAAATTTAATATCCATGGCCCCAAATTTAAGGTTTAATTGTTCTCTATTATCTTCCTTCATATCTGTTTGAAATTTTCCGAGTTTGATATCAAACCTATTCTTCATAATTTCAAACTTACTATTTATGTCCTCAAATCTGCGCTCCAATTTTTCAAAGTTTCTGTTTAACTCTTTTTGGGATGCTTCTGCTTTATCCTTCACTTCCTGCATCTGAGTTTGCAAAACCTGTTTACTTCTTTCAAGACTATCCTGCATCCTAAGAGCATTATTGTCTGCTCTGTCTTGTGCAGCCTGAATAGTTTCTTTGCTGTCTGCTTTCATAGCTTCAAACTCCATTTTATTTTCCTCAGACTGAAGGTCAAACTTACAATCCATAGTTTCGAACTTATTGCCCATATTGTCAAACCTTTCTTAAAGCCTCCAGGAGCCTTTGCATCTCCTCACTCAAAGCCATCTTAACAACAATACACTTTTGAGATATAGGTGGACTACTCAGTCCCCATCATTGGATCATGCATAACTAAAGAAGGAACATTCGATCTTTTACAAATTTCTCAAGACTTTATATATATTTATCACATACCCGTCTGAAAAATTAATTTCATCAACAACGTTATATGGAAGGAATTTCCTGTCTAAACATCAAATTTTGAAAATCCATTTTTTTTTAGAAAACCATGGTTTTTCCTTGGGTTCTTCCATAAAAACTCACCCCTAAAGCTGGGCACCAAAGTTAGAGAATAGGGGGGGCGTTATTTACGGGACCTTTACAAGTTATTTATGGAAACCCTGTTGCGGTCAATCATCTGTATATTGTAACCTAGCCTGCTTTAATACAGCTACTTGACTTCATTTAGACCGTCTTTAGTGTTGCTGGTTTACTCATATCCCGTTGCATTCTTATACGCCCCCTGCACCCTTCTGTAGGAATAATATATGATCATACTTCGCCTAGCTCAATCGATTCGGGAATGGTACATTAATTTCCCACGATATGATACATATATTCTAGGATCATGAGCAACACAGGTCAACACTCAAAATATAAATAAAAATTTCACAAAACTACATTTAATTATCAAAAATGGCCCTCCACAAAAATCTTACGTTAATCAAAAACCAAATTACTATATCAAAATTTAAAATACAAACTGGTTCCTTTATCAAACTTAGGAACATCAACTACAGATAAATTACTCTGGACACCGTTATTACGGCTCCACTGAGCCTATAACAGGTCAGCTTTCACTTCCATAAAACATGCACCAATAAATTCTATTTAATCTACTGATTTTACACTATCTTCATAAAGAATCTCTTAGGGTAACTCCCAGAATGATCAGTAACATTCATATTAATCAATTGCAAATTATTTTATTGATATATTTTCCTTGAGTTTTCTCTAAATGTGTTTTAAATATCATTGGAGTAGATCCACCAATGTTCCTCCTTCCTCTCACAATACATGTTAAGTACTACCTTTTTGGGGTTTATCGTGCATTCCTTCAAATTAAACAATACTGAACCAAATCAATGAGATTTGTATCTCCCTGACACCTCCCTATGTTCTTTAAAGGAACTCTCTGGAAATCAAGTCGCAATTGGGAAATTTATATTTATTCTGGACTAATATTCCTAAAACTGACTTTTCCATGAATATTTTTGGCTGAAAATGACACTTATAACGCATACTAATGGATTATATCATCCTTGCTTTCATTGATACTGCCAGAACAATCTTTACAACTTTGTAACTTAATTATCAGTAAGCTCCAACAAGCTATTACTATGGTCGGTGACCTTTTCTCGAGTGGTGTACTCAGCTCACATAATTTATGACCCTCGTCGCGTCTTCACTAGCGATGACACAGTGGTGTGCTTTCTTTCATCGGAGCTTGGCAAGTAACAAGGCTCTTTCAATTTAGAAGGTTTTAACGCATTTAAATCCTCCTGTATTTATTTATACTTTTGCTCAGTAGCAATTATTTAGCACAAAAAGGTAAAGTAATCGATTCATGAGTATCCACATCGCTCGGAGTGTTTATATGGTCTTAAATCTGGGGGCACCAACATCACATGAAACATACAATCTAACATAAAACCCAACCCAAGGTCCAAAACCTCTCACACTGGGCGGTTCGAAGGTACTTTTTGCAACTGGTGCGGAATATATGCTGACCTCCCTGCTAATAACAATCCATATTTAGAGCGGAATAGCTTCACAGACCTCTATAATTCGTGCAACAAAAGCGGTACACAGCCAGTCCTCTTGTGTGAATACAACAACATTTGCTCCCCTCTTTGTCCTAGGACAGATAAAACTACCGCAGCAACTACACTCAAGAATGATACTCCATTATTTTATTTCTAGCAAAATCACTCGATTCTACTTTTATATCTTCGCTCTTATCAGCATTATCAAACTATATTTCTATTAAAACCTTCTTTGTCTTGCAAAGAAAATATTAAATTGACATCCCTTACTGGGTTTTGGTTGACCTTTTTGCACCCTTTCCCCATGCAAGCACCTTTTTGGTCCTTTTCTTAATGTCAACACCTTTATCCACATTTTATTTTTAAATAAATTTAAAAAACGAACGTTACTATAAATAAAGGCGAGGAAATGGTGAGGATTTCACCTGTAAAGCTTTGTTCTACACAGTTCTTCAGTTCAACGCTAGAATCGCAGGCTACCGATACTGTACTATTCGCGCTCTAAGTATGAACCTGGTGAGTGATTTTTGAACTATTAGCTTACCGGCCTTGATAGTATTATTTATTACGTAGGCGACACGACATATCAGATTATGCTTTGACTGTGTGTGGTTCTACCATTTTCCCCTGTTGCCAGCATCAATAATCATAATCAAGTATGCCTAAACAGAAAGTGAACGCCGGGAAAATACATGATATTGCAAAGCAGTTTAGTGCAGATGGTGTTCAGAGCGACCGGTCTGTTCTGCGTTGTAGCGTTTGTGATATATCGATGACAATTGATGAAAAACATCAACGTATTCGTGTTGTGCAGCATATATGTAGCACAAAACATGTGAAGAATAAGGAACTACAATGTAGTAAAGTTCGAGTTCGACAATAATTCATTGGTGAAGCAATGGCTTCTTCAAATTCAAGAAACAAAAGTGTTTTTACTGAAAGAGCAAAGACATTTGTGGCATGTGGAATTCCTTTTTCCAAGCTTAACAATCCTATTATGAAAACGTATTTGGAGAAATATACCAGGAAGTCTCTTCCAGATGAGAGCAACTTACGAAAATCATATCTTCAGCCTCTGCATGAAGAAAAATTACGATCAGGCAAGTAATAGCCTAGATGAAACTACCAATAAGCAAAACAGATATGTTCTAAACATTTTAGTAGCACCCAAATGGACAGGAAGTGAAACCCATGCTTTTGAAAATGTACTTTTCTTAATAAAACAAACAATGCCACTGTGATGCAAAGTTTCAATGATGCGTGTGTTGTATTGTGGCCTCAAGGAATACAGTATGATCAAGTGTGGCTAGTACTTACGGATCAAGCATCTTACACGATATTGGCATTTGTCAACCTGAAACCTATGTACTGTAATTTAAAGCACGTGACCTCCATTGCACATGCGTTGCATCGAGTTTGTGAAGCACTAAAAGATGAATATTCATATGCAAACACATTTCTGTCTTACATTAAGAAATTGCTAAAAAAAAATGGCTCCTGCTAGGATACAAACATATGTTGAAATTGCAGGACTTCCTCTTCCAACGGGGGGGCGTGGTGGCTCAGCGGTCTAGCTGTATGCCTCTCACCAAGGCGGTCCGGGTTCGATTCCCGGTCAATGCATGTGAGATTTTCGAAGTGAAATGCCATGTCCTGTGGTTCGGATTCCACGTAAAAAGGAGGTCCCGTGGCTCATGATCTCGAGATTAACGGTCACGTTAAACTACAAGCTTGCTTTGCTTTTCCTCTTCCAACTTCTGGGGGCGTGGTGGCTCAGCGGTCTAGCTGTATGCCTCTCACCAAGGCGGTCCGGGTTCGATTCCCGGTCAATGCATGGGAGATTTTCAAAGTGAAATGCCATGTCCTGTGGTTCGGATTCCACGTAAAAAGGAGGTCCCGTGGCTCATGATCTCAAGATTAACGGTCACGTTAAACTACAAGCTTCCTTCCTTTTTTCTTCCAACTTCTCCAATTCTTACTAGATGGGGTACTTGGGTAAAGGTTGCAATGTTTATTTGTAACCATTTTAATGCTATATGTGATTTCTTACCCGTGGGGGTTTGCCTGTTCCTCTATCGGGCGCGTCCCAGGTGGCGGATAGGGGGGCTCGCCGGACTTGTCCGGAGGGTTTGAGGGAAATAAAATACCTCTGGCGGACCAAAAACAGGCCCCTTGCTAGGGTTATGGTGAAGCTACGTTAGGCCTAGCAAGCCAGTAGTGGATATGAAACTGCTTTTAAAACGGGAACGTGCCTCGGAAAGGACAGATCTAAAGGAAACAGACCTGGCTATGGAAATGGACTACGAATTGGAACTTTGAATATAACTCCATTCCGTGGTTCAAATCCCGGTCACTGCATGTGAGATCTGTGCTGGACAAAACGGAGGCAGACAGGTTTTTCTCCGGGTACTCCGGTTTTCACTGTCAAAATTTCATTCCAGCAACACTCTCCACTATCATTTCATTTCATCTGTCATACATTTAATCATTGCCCCAGAGGAGTGCGTCAGGCCTCGGCAGCCGGCACAGTTCATATCCTCGCCGCTAGATAGGGGCTTCATTCATTCCATTCCTGACCCGGTCGGAGACTGGAAGCAGGCTGTGGATTTTCATTTTCAATATAACTACATTGACGGGAAGAGTGGAGGAGATTGTGGATATGATGGAGAGGAGAAAACTGGACGTACTCGGACTGGCAGAGACCAGATGGAGAGGGGAAGGAAGAAAAGAACTGAGAAATGGCTTGCAGCTATACTGGATAGGAAATGAGGAGGGAAAGAGAAATGGAGTGGGAATGGTGGTGAGAGAAGGGCTGAGGGAGGAAGTAAAGAGGGTAAGTGATAGAATAATTAGAGCCAGAATCACTGTGAAAGGTAGAAACCTGGACATTCTGCTAGTCTATGCACCACAGGTGGGATGCACAGAAGGCGAGAAGGACGAGTTTGAAGAGGAGTTGCAGAAGCAGTTAGTGGGGAGAGACCTGATAGTCATGGGAGACCTAAATGCCCATGTCGGAACTGATAGAAGAGGTTTTGAGGAAGTGATTGGTGGTGAAGGATGGGGAAACAGGAATAAGGAAGGAGAGAGATTGTTGGAACTGTGCAAGATAAATGGGCTAATGGTTGGAAACACATGGTACAAGAAGAGAGAGAGCCATAAAATTACTTGGTACAGCAGGGATCTGACTAGGAAATCAGTGGTGGACTACATTCTATGCGGGAAGGAGACAAAGAAGAGTATCACGGATATAAGGGTAATACCTTCAGAAGCCCTGGACAGTGACCACCGTCGGCTGGTCGCCAAGGTGAGAGGACTGAAAGAAAAGAGGAGAACTGAGAACCAAGAAAGAAGAATAAGGACATGGAAGCTGAAGGAGGATGAAAATAAGAAGTTCCAGATATTAGTGAGGAATAAATTACCTAAGGATGATCCGAAAACAGGTGAAGAAGAATGGAATAGGTTCAAGGACGTGTTGGCAGAAGCAGCGGAAGTCGTGTGTGGCAGAACTAGTGGAAAGAAAAGGTGGAAGGAAACACCATGGTGGAACCCCAGAACTAAGGAAGCAGTGAAAAAGAAAAATGAAGCATTCAGGAAATGGTTCCAACAGAGAACAGACAGAACAAGAGAAGAATACCAAGAGAGGAAGAAAGAAGCAGGAGAAGTAGTGAAGGAAGAGAAAAAGAAATGGCTGGAGAAATGGACAGAAATGATGGAGGAGGACTGTGATGGTAGTAAGAAAGTGTTGTATGGAATGATAAAGGCAAAGAGAAGAGATACAGGGGAAAATGTCAGAATGGACAGGAATGGAAAGAAGGTCGAAAGTATGGAAGAAGTAAAGGATATCTGGAGAGAATACTTCAAGG